>CM028134.1:67115000-72115000 GCA_016271365.2 Neoceratodus forsteri
CATTATTTAAAAACCATAAAGCCTCTGGTCCCGATGGGGTTCCTTTAGATACTATATACTGCGCCGCACCCAAATGGATTCCTTTCCTAGTGGTTCTGCTTAACCTGATCTGCAAAGAGAACACAATTCCTGTATGTTGGAAATGAAATATCATAGTTCCCCTATTAAAAAAGGAGATAAGGGCAAACCAGAATGCTACAGACCAATTAGTTTAATCGACTGTATAGAAAAACTGTTTACAAGAATAATTAATAACTAACAATTTGGGCAGACGAACGAGGAGTTATAGATGAGGCACAAGCCGGATTTAAAACCAGCCAATCTACACTAGATCAATGTTTCACCTTAACACATCTCATATACAAATATAATAGGATCAAAAAAACAAAAGCTTTACTGTATATTTATCGATCTAAAAACAGCTTTAGATAAAGTAAACTGTAATAAGCTTTGGAAAAGACTGGAGGGTTTAAGAATAGAGAAACATATACTGGAGATTATCAGACTTCTCTATCAGAATAACTGTACTAGCATAATATATAACAGTAATGGTGATTTAAGTGAGTGGTTTGAATCTAATATAGGTGTTAGACAGGGCTGTACACTTTCACCTATTTTGTTCAATTTATATTTTCAGACCTAAACACTATGTGTGCACCAGAACATCATATGCTAAAAATAGGGAACAGAGCTTGCCCATAGTTGGCCTACACTGATGACATGGCATTAATCTCCACTAGTTATCTAGGAATAAAAAATATGTTAGGCAAATTCAGTGAGGAATGCGAGAAGGCAGATCTAAAACTTAATTATGACAAAACCAAGATAATGGTATTCGGAGGAAACAAAAAAGAATATAAATATATAGTTAATAAACATAATTTAGAGGTAGTAAAGGAATTTTGCCATTTGGGGCTAGTTCTAACCCAAGATGGCAAATGGAACTGACATCTTAGAGAAGCAGAAAATAAGGCAAAAAAATGTTTCCCAATCTTAAACTCATTTTCATAAAAACATGGAGGAAGATCATTAAAAGGAAATCTACGAGTTATAAATGCAAAGGTTAGGAGTCAGCTGCTCTACGGGGTGGAAATATGGGGTGCTGGAGAAAAAATCTACTTGGAAACAACTTTTAATAAATTCTATTAAAAAAAACTGTAGGCCTCCAAGTGTCCCTTCTGCTTTGGTAAGGGCAGAGTTGGGGCAACTCCCTACTGAATGCCAGATCAAACAAAGGCAAATAATATACTGGCTAAAGGTTTATATGATGAGAGCCACATAACTGTCAAGGCTGTGTCTGGATGAGGCTATCGTATACGCAAACCAAAATTTGCTGTTCCCTTGTATGCTAACGGTCGAGAAAATCCTACAACCTTTGGCTTACTGGAAAGTATACCAGTCAGTCTTAGACTTCCATTTCAACAAATAAAGTTAAATATTAAAGAGTTAAGAACATCTACATACAAAAGGATCTGGCCCTCTGCAGACAATTTAAAGCATGCAAATGGATGCCAAAAAAACAAAAGAATACACAAGATGGAAACATACTTGGAAATTGTACATAAACCGGACATCAGCAAGTTATTAACCACATACAGATTTGAATGTATTACAAGCAACTGGAAACTTAATTTTTACAATAACAAAGAGCATAGGGAGAAAGTCCTATGCAAATGTGGGCTGGACACGGACGATCTCAAGCACCTGGTAGTCCTGTGCCCACACTACAATACATTTAGAAAACATTACTTAGGAAATATGGTGGGTTCATTGGAGTATGAACCTGAATACCTAGTGACATACCTTTTGAAATCTCAAGATAAAGAAACCCTATTGGCTGTGGCCTCCCTCCTTAAAATCACTGAACAAAAGAAACTACATCTAAATGAGAGAAGCAAGACTTAATTACTGGAAAAACTGGGTCAATCAAGGATCTTCCATCATGTAAAATGTGGGAATATATTTGCTTTCTATGATTGCAACACCTATATTGTGCCATACAAAGGGAACTAGCCTATGCTATAATGCACTTTCAGAGATAAATTGTGGTAAACCAATTTCATGAACTAAAGAATTTACAAACTAATGTTAGATGTGAGTATATGTGTATATGTGGTAAAGGCCTTTTTAATCTATTTGATATTACTGATGCACTTTAGTGTCAGAACACATGATAAACTGACTTAATATTTTCAATAATTGTAAAATGAAGGACATATGCATAAGTGATATGTGCATGTATTGTAAAAGTTTCCATTTGTAATTTTTGTATGTTTTAATGATTGTAATGACTTATAACTAAGTCGAACAATAAAACTAAACTGAACCTGACTCTTAGCTCTTAAGTATTTTCTGTGGGAGTGTCTCACAGGGATATGGAAGTATGCATCTTTCAGATCCAGTGATCCCACACACACCCCTTTCTGCAGGGATGGTATAACTGTTCCCACTGTTACCATTCTGAATTTTACTTTTTTGTGTGCCTGTTCAAGGACCTTAAATATAGAAAGAGCCAACAATCTCCATTTTTTTCCATATGAGAAAGCATCTTGAGAAGAGGCTTCTTTCCCACTGTGAGGGAACAACCTTTTCTATGGCCTTTAACACTTCCTTTACCTCTAGTTCTAACAGGATTTGTTTTCCTGCAGAGGAAGTGGAGGAAAATCCTTTGGGCTCTTTAGTTTTTGGAAGCCTGTAAACTGAAAGACTAAATCACGATTCACCATTTCGAGCACACACTTGCCTGTGGTGATGGTTTTCCATTCATGGAAATAATGAGACAGGTGGCTTCTTACTGGCAGGGGTTCTATGGTGGCCTACACAGAGTCAGGGATTTTGTTTTTCTTGTGGTTTAGGAGCTGGTGCTTACTTCTGCCTTGCACCTCTCCTAGTTCTGCCTCTTGGGGCAGCCCTCTGATGAGGGAGGGTGGTCATAGTAGGAGTAAGGCCTTTGGTAGTAGGTCCTGCCCTTATCTCCCCTTCTGTATGGCCTAAAGGAAGTAAATGCTCTCTCCTTCTGGGTCAAATTCTTATAGGTTGTTTTTTGTTCATCAACCTTTTTCATGTAGTCTTCTGTTTTATCCTTAAAGAGGAAGGGTACTTTAAATGGGAAGTTCATAGCCTTTGTTTTTATGTCCTCTCACCGGATGGCTGCCTTGAGCTACACAAACTTCCTCAAAGCTACCGCATATGCTAGTACCCCAGAGGCTGTGTCATTTGCATCCACAGCTAAGTGGAACGGATATTTGGTGGCTTCCAGTGCATCTTTTGCAATGTCTGCTAGGTCACTGCCAATTTCGCCTCCCCCTTTTCCCTTGGGGCCTGCATGGTACTCCAAAGGGCTTTTTGGTACTGTGCAGCGTATGCCATGTAAGCAGCCTGCCCTAACTGCAGGGTGGCAAAAGTGTACACTTTCTTTCTCATATAGTACAGCTTTCTGGAATCCTTTTCTGGAGGCATGGAAGCTAGTGACACTAATTTTTTCACATGCAGCTGCCTGTACAGCTCCCTCATGAGCAGGGTGGGAATATAAGAATTCTACCCCCTGCTTCTCTACTTGATATTTTTCCACTTTTTTGTAATTGCCAGGAGCTGAATATGGGTGCTCCAAAATCATGCTAGTGGCTTTTTGAGGGATTTGTGAATAGGTATTGTATGCCTTTTGGATGATGTCAGCCCCAGCATACTCGTAAATTCTGCCTCCTCCATATCCTCCTCTGTCTCTGTGGAGGGAATATCCAAAGTGTCAACCGTATGCTTTAGAAAAGTGGAATAAGAGGAAAATCTTCATTCACTCTTGATGAGGATCTAAAATCCTGTTCAAGAGATACTTCAGGCTCATATCTCATCCTCCTCGTCTTCCTCCAGCACAGGTTCAAACAATGCTTGAGTCTTGGGGGCAGGAATATTAGCATGGTTTCCCATAATTTGGAAAGCCTGGAAGAAATGCCACATTTTTGTGTTGTCCTCTGCTGAGGGCATAGCTCTTTGTTTTACTGCTGGCTCCTGATCCCTTTCAGGGGAGGTGCAGTCAGATGTTCTTCTCTTAACTGGTGTTGATGGCACCAGAGCATCTGTGGCTTTTTTTTTCTTAATCCATCCTTAGCATCAGGGTTCACCCTATCAGACACCATGTGCTCTTTCTCCAAGCTGGATGATGGCTTGGCAGCTTTAGCTATCTCTCTGATCAGAGACTGCTGCTTTTGTCACCTTAGAGTAACTTTGAGGAGCAGAACTTGAAGATGCATGCTTTCCACCATCTGAGGTACTTCTTTCCATTTTTTTTCTTTTAGGAGAATTGTTAGGTTACTCAGCAGCAGGCTGACTCTGAGTTTTGCCCTTTTGTTTGGGGCAGAAAAGTTTACAAAAAATTTAAATAGGCATGACCCAAACAATTAAAGCACAGATTGTGGCAGTCTGCCCTCACCAAGCTCTTTTGACAGGATTCACAATTATTAAATCCTGTAGGCTGTCTTTTTCTTAGGCTTTTCAGTCATACCAATAGACTGAAAATGGACACTGCCAGTTCCTTAAACAACAGAATTCATAAACTGCTAAATACAGATTGCAAAATAAGCAGTTATTTTAATATTTTAACACTAATAACTGTTACCGCATTAATGCTGGAACTGCAAAATTGACTTTTCTCTGTTTCAAGGGAATCAATCAGGAACCAGAGAAAATGGCTAAAACATCAAAAGTTAAATAAATAACCTAACTAATGCAATTATCGAGAAATAGGAAACTAACAAAAGGACTTTGTTATACATAAAATAAAGAACTTAGCCAATGGACTATCGATGAATCTGACATTAGCACACTAAATAGAGCATCACCACATGACAACATCTGAATGGAGTTCTGATTCTTTAGCACCATTCTAATCTCTGAGGCAACATCTCAGTGGGGGGACGATGCAGTTTTTGTATGGCATCAGTACTGGACTCATGTTGTTAGGGTTTAAATACCACCACTGTAATGTTAGACAAAGGTTTACAGCTGGAACCAGTTTTATGCCTTTTAAGAATCTCTTTAACTCCGACCTTTCCAGAAGACCTGGCTCTGAAACTGATCCATTTAGCTTTGTTAAATGTGAGATGTATTACCCATATGTGGAAGAATTCTACTCCCCAAACATGGGAATTCTGGAAGGGTTTCATAAATGACTTTATGCTGCTGGAAAAACATTATCAGCTTTCAGTGAAATATATGGAGTGTCTGATGTAATATGGGGTCTGTTATTAACTTGCCTTCTCTTCGATAAACTGGTAATTGTATGGTTATCTCCTTGGGGAAAAAAATTATTTAAAAGAACAAAGAAACCTTGGAAGTGGCAAAGAAAGTTCTAGAGGCAATTAAGAATTCACTAGAAATTTAGAAAAGATTCCAGAGACGGAGGAAGTAGAAAGCAACTTGAGATAGTTACAAAGGAACTGAAAAAAAGAGAAACTCAGTAGAGACATGGAATGTTCCACTCAAAGAAAAATGTAAATTCAACGCAGGCAGGCAGAACATTCTAGATGTAACAGGAAGGGAATATAAATGTACTGAAAGGTGACAGAGAAAGAGGAGTGCAAATTTAATGTAGAAGATGTTCTATAAATGACAAAATATTTACTCATTTACATTCATTAGGATGAGAAAGACAGTAAAGAGACAAAAAGGAAGGGAGTGCACCTTTACTGGACATGGATAAAGTTCTACAAGTGACAAGGTATTAAGAGGGGTAGTGCCCTCATTGGTAAAAATGTTTCCATATGTACTGTATCAGGATGGATAACTGTATGTTGATTGTCAAAACAATAAACAAAGTTGAAAAAAGGAGAAGTGCAAATTTATTGTGATTGAGAAATGTAGGCAACAGAGAAAGGGAAGTGCACATTTATTTGGAGACAGAAAAAGTTCTCTAGGTGACAGACAGGGGAGTGCAAATTTACTGAGAGACAAATTCCTACAGGTGACAGACTGGGGAAAGCAAAATGACTGGATATTAAAGTTCTAGAGATGACAGAGAAAGAGGAGTGCAAATTTACTGGAAATGGAAAAATTCTAGATGTGACAGAAAAGGGGAATGCAAATTAGTCAGGACTGAAAAAGTTAGGTGGCAGAGAAAGTGCAAATTTACTGGGATTGAGAAAGTCAGGTGAGAGAAAGGGGAATGCAAATTTATGGGAAATAGAAAAGTTCTGGAAGTGACAGTGAAAGAAAAAGGAAAATTCATTAGCAGACAAGGTATTAGTGGTGACCAAGAAAGTGCAAAAAAAAACTGAAGATGGAGAAAATTCTTCAGGTGACCAACAAAAAGGTAGTGCAAAAAACTGGAGACAGAGAAAATTCTAGCGGTGACAGAGAAACGGAAGTGCAAATCAACACAGAAAGTTTTAGAGGTGACAGAAAGGGCAGTGCAAATTAACTGGAAACCGAGAAAGTTCTAGAGGTGACAGAGAAAGGGAAGTGCAAATTAACTGGAGACGGAGAAAGTGCTAGAGCTGATAGAGAAACAAGAGTGCAAATTAACTGGAAATGGACAAAGTTCTAGAGTTGACAGAGAAAGGAGAGTGCAAATTAACTGAAAATGGAGAAAGTTCTAGAGTTGACAGAGGAAGGGAAGTGTGCAAATTAACTGGAGGTGGCCAGTTCTAGAGGTGGCAAAGAGAGGGAAGGGAAGTGAAAAACTGGGTAAGTTCTAGATGTGGCAGATAAATAGAACTGCAAATTAAATGGAGATGTGGAAAGTTCTACAGGTGACAGTGCAAATCAGCTGGAGACAGAGAAACTTACAGAGGTGACAGAGAAAGGGGCATGCAAATTAGCTGGAGATGGAGAATGTTGTAGAGGTGACAAAGAAAGGAGATAAAAAATTAACTGGAAATTGAGAAAGTTCTGGAGGTGGCAGAGAAAGGGAAGTGCAAATTAACTGAAGATGGAGACAGTTCTAGAGGTGAGACAGAGTGCAAAGTAGCTGGAGATGGAGAAAGTCCTAGATGTGACAGAAAAGGGAAGTGCAAATTAACTGGAGATTCGGAAAGCTCTAGAGGTAACAGAGAAAGGAGAGTGCAAATTAACAGGTGATAGAGAAAGTTCTAGAGGTAACAGAAAGAGGAGTGTAAATTTACTGGAAATGGAAAACATTCTATTAGTGGCTACAGGCCCTATGCACAAAAAGAAAAGTTGCCTACATGCCATGTATTCGAGGCATATAGACAACCCTAAGATGGAATGTCGCGCGGGCGGGGGTCCCGCGGACCCCCAGCGGCATTCACAAACAGTGTGCAAGGTGGGTACACATCAGATCCCCCGGCCGCATGGTCAGCATCGAGTCAGGGACGGTCATGGTGTGTAGTGGAGGCGTGCCTGCACTACACGCTATTCACGATGGCGCGCAGTGCCAAGCATGGGGGCGCAGGTTATGGCAACTGGGACCCTGCCATAACCCAGTGTGTGCCCCAATGGACATTGCCTGCCAGTCGTGGTGGGACCGGGAAATGACCCTCCGTGCAGCTCCAGCCCACTAGGCTGAACAGGAGCGCTGGGACAGCTGATCAGGTGAGTGCCCGTACATTTAATAAAGCCATCCTCTATACACGGATCTGTTCCTCTGATGTGCAACCACCCCATGGGGGCAAGGTATCCATTATGGGGCTCAGGTCAGGCATCTGGCTGGATGCCTGCCTGAGTTCACCCCTCTGCACCGCCCCCCCACCGTGATCCAGTGCACTGGGGGGTGGGGCCATGAGACAAGTGCCCGGATGCATGCAGTTATGAATACCGTGCACCCTGTGCCTGTCCGGAGTGTGGAGGTACGCGGGCGGGGTGCGCCTTTGCAGCGTACCTTCTGCCCCATTAGTGAATAACGGCCTACAAAAGAAGATTAAAAATTTAGGGTAGGAAAACGTTCTACAGTTGATGGAAAGGGAAGAGCATGCTATATGGTGGTGTACAATGCTCTGGAATGGATTGAAAAAGCACATGTTCAACGCTATGGGAGATGAAGATTAAACAAGGAAAACATTAGAACTGACCACAACAGTTAACATTCCATTCTTCTTTGACTGAAATGCCAATAGGATCTGTCAGTTATGGTAATGGTTCTGCTCTTGGTTTTCCCCTCCGCTGCAGTGTTTGGTCAAGCATGACACAGAATATTCTAGAATACGCGTGGCATTATTCAAATTTACACATCAGTGGTGAAAATGTTTCCTTTGCCACTCATACTTGGAGATAAGCTGCATATTTTGAGTCAGGTCATTGTGTATCTCCTATATACTAGAAACAGGACACAGACCAAGAGTCCATCCTGCTCATCTCCTGCTATCCAGGCTGCAGTCTTTTGCACTCCCCCTTTCTTGGTCACCTACAGATGAATTTCCAGCTCTTATCAATTAGAATTATTTTCTTGTCATCGCTTAACTGTCCTCAGAAAGACTCTAGTCCAAGAATCTTCTCTTAGGCTCTACTGTCCCACTTCTTTCCCACGTTTTATGTTCCTCCCCCGTGTGGTCACTCCATTACCTCTTTTCTACAACAGCAATTTGTGAGTGGCTAATGGCCATGTTGCTCTTTGCCTGGTACACTGGAAGTGCTTGTGTGATAAATCATATGTGCCCACTGCCCCTTCCCTAAGACTAAACCCACCCCTTTCTACCCACCTGAAGTCTGGCATCTGCCTTTCCAAGTCTTAAATCCAAGCTATGAGTGAGACCTGCAGCTATCATTCCCAGTATGGCTTAAGCAGCATGAAGTAACTCTACCCACCTGCTTTAAGGCATTCTGCTCCACAAATAGAGAGCTCACTGGCCTCCTTCCTGGCCCTAGCAGGCCAAGAGTGGGGAACTCTCAGCATTGCTGAGATTCAACCTAACAGACTAAGGCTGCAAAACTTAAAGAATGAAATGCCTCTAGTTCTGGGTCTCCTACAGAAATGAACTGGAGGCATAGTGTTCCTACCTACAAAAGAGGAAGTGGACCCACAACTGGGGGAACTGGCCAAACACAGAAATATTAAAATACAAAGAATGACTGGCTACATTTTTTTAAAACAATTCTTAAAATAAAAATAGATTTAGTCTGGCCGCAGGAACTAAGACTCCACACCAAAGTCTCTCCCATTTGCCACTCATAAAGTGCAAAACCCCATAATTGTTAACTAGTTTACAGTTGATTCAAGTGTCCCCCACACCTGAAGACATCAAGGGATGGGAATGACACAGAAGATACATTTTGAGCATTAAAAACAGACATTACAGCGATGTACAGAACACTATTACCTATGGGACGTGCCAAACAGAAGGCCAGCACCCATGAAGGTAAACAGAATCTGCACAGACTGATTTAAAATCACCTTCCCAGGATGGACCGACTGAGATGCAGCATTTCATTTACTGCGGGAGGTGGGGTCTGCTTGTTTCTGCATAATTCAGCTGGTAGGACTGACACACGTAAAGGTCAAAGAACTGCTCATGGTCAGCCAGCAAGTACATAGCTCTGGCGGGGCTAGAACCTAGGATCTCATTTACAGTTCTAAGCAGGTATAATCACTAAACCACCCTGCCTCCAAACACATTTACTTCAACATTTATCACAATGGACCCTTACTCATAGCCGACTGTGTCAGGGATTGGGACAGGGCTTAACACACCAGTGGGAAACAGGAAGTACTGACAGTTACGGACCACTGCCACATTCTGTGGTGCACTAGATTTGTTTGAATTCTGAGCCGAGTTTGTGATTTAATGTGGCTATATATTTTGACTGTAGTAAAAGCAGAAACTATTTTAAAATGCAAACTGTATGAAGGAGGGAACATGCTGGGGTGGGGGGGGTCGAATCCCACCAGAGTCACCAGTTCATTCTGTGTCCCTGAGAAAGGCACTTGTCCTTCCTGGGTTGCAACACGCAACAGTTGTAGAAATGGGACCCTGCTGAAAATAAGATGCTGCAGCTCAGCTGAGCCATCAAGGCTAAATAAACTGGGTAAAAAAATAAAATTCCAACTTGGGAACACTCAACTTGCCAACCTCACATTTCATACAGTTACAAGAATGGGAGCTTGATGGGCAGTGGTAAGTGGTTCCCATTCTGCACAGATGGGAGCAAACACTGGAATATACTCAAAAGCATCCTCTGACATTACGAAAGGCTGGTTTCATAATACAGTTTTGGAAAGGATTATCCTATAATACTCAAGTAATGAAGTATTACAGTGAGGGCCTTCTTGCCATTATAAGCCTCCCATTGGGGTTTAGAAATTAAACAAAAAAAAAAAAAAGCCTTATTTTAATTCAGAAACTGTCATGGAGCTACACGCATGGAAACATCCTGCATTCGGTTTACACTAGAGGTCCATAAACGTTGGGCTAAGCACTTTTACTCCTCCCATTAAAGAAAGGGCTACTTTGCAACTGCCGCGTCATGTAATTGGGCAGAATATTTATTACTGATCTGGATCAGCCCACTGGTTCTCTGATCTTGGACTGTCTACAACTGCCTTGACATCGTTTTGCAAAGTTGTCATGTAATGAGCTATTCCATAACTGCTGACAGAACTGCTTTGGAACTGCCTTGGTATTTTCTGCAAAACTGACAAGTAGCCTGGTATGCTATCTCTGTTCTAAATCTCTATTCAATTTATTTCTGTATCGGTTATTTGTCCTATCCAGGACCTCCTTGTAAATGAGCATTTCCCAGCTGAGCTTTCTCCTGGTAAAGCTAAATACAAATACTAGTAAACCAATCGGGACATGGGATTCCATACTGAATGTTCTGTGAGATTTATAATTAACAGTGAGCCCTGATATTGGGAGCCCATCCCACTTCCGACTGGGTTACACCAAACAGTACTATAAATCGCAGAAACATAGACACTGACGGCAGAGAGGGACCAAAGGTCCATCTAGTCTGCCCGGAGAGCTAGTTTGGAATCAGGGTGGGGGGGGCATGGTGTGATAACTAAGAACAAAGAACTCTTGCGTAATTTTTCTTACAGGGAGGAATAATCTACAAGTTTCAGATATATACCCCTCGGTCTGTTTCATTCCATAGATAATGCAGTAATGTGCCAGGAAGCTGCTCACCAGCACTGCCATGCATGACAAATATGCTTGGATGTTGTTCCCTGGTCTGTATGTTGCACATTCTCAGCTCATGTTACACATGTCAGGATGCAAAGGGGCAGCACCACCAGGATAACTGGAGCAAGTCAGATGGTTCAGGCCAGGGGGTGGCAGTCATCTCCCATGGGGGAAAAGACAATGGTAAAATAATGGCATAGAAGTTTGGGATCCCTCTGCATATCAAGCCAATGATTTTGGAAAATTACCCCCCCCCCCCAATCATGGCCCAGCATCTGCAGGTCATACTTCCATATGGCTGACCCAGATTCAATGCCAAACCAGTGTGCTTGTCAGCTGGTGCAAGTGCAGCTGATGGCACTTCCTCCCTGGGGGACGCAGGCACCTCCACTTCTCTCCTGAAGTGACACCAGTGGAGGGCCAAGTAGGTAGCCAGAGGGAACAAGCATCTGTCAATGCTGAATGTTTTCGTGTACGGTGTGTGTGTGCCAGACATACATAGTGAGATGAGTAATTTGTAGTGCATCCTGACTTCCTACTAGCTGTACATCTGTGCCTGTACTGTAATTTAAAACTGTCAGGCAGGCTGACCTACTTGTCCAGACGCAGTGCACGGGCCCATCAGGCCTTGACGTGCCCAGCAACCTTTGTGAGGGAAGGCTCCGTGGCTTGCCACAAGGTGCTGTGCATGCACCAGAACACTGCTCTGTCCCTCCGCAGGCTGAGACCAGTATCGCACACTGCACCTTTCTCCCAGCCTCGGACCATTCAGCGGGTTACTGAGCTTGCACCTGAACTCAGGTCACTGGCATGGGAAGGCAACTTGGCCCTCACTGGGCCAACAGCCGTACATTTAAACATTACTTCATAACTTAATTTTTATTATTTTTTTGTAAGTTTTGATCCCAACATTTCCACACTGTTTTTTATTGCCCCCCTTTCTGAACAAGTGTCATTTATAAAATACTGGACGAAATGTCATTTTGTGCTGCAAGTGCGAAATCACATTTTGGCCACGATTCAAAAACTAACACCTTCTGGGTTCATGAGGTGGTGTGAAAAAATGGCTATGCTGAAGAGCTGGGGTCACAATATTGAAAATTACCAAAGTAACAGTTAAAAAATAATAAAGTTATGCAGGTATGTTGACATTTTTTAATATTTTGACCCCAAATTTTCAACATAGTCTTCTTATGACCCCACCTCATGAAGCCAGTAGGTGTCATTTTTCAAATCCTGACCGAAACAGCACTTCATGCCACAGGTGTGAAAACACATTTTGGCCAGGATTTGAAAATGAAAGCTGTCATATTCATGAGGTGGTGTGGAAAAATGACTATGTTGAAAATTTGGGGTCAATATATTTAAAACTGCTGGTTATTAACGAGTGTTGAAAAAATTCAATGTACATTCATAACTTTATTTTTAATATTTTTTAACCCAGATTTTCAACATAGACTTCTTATGACCCCAACTCATGAACACGGTAGGTGAAAATGCTCAAATCCCGCCCAAAAGGTGATTTCACAGAGTGACTTCGATATTACCTTTTGGCCCAGAGTTGAAAAGGTTCACCTAAATTGTTCATGAGGTGGGGTCCCAAAAGGGCCATGTTAAAAATCTGGAGGAAAAATATTTAAAAAACGACCAAGTTATGAGTGCAAGTTCAAAACATATTGAAATACACTGACTGCATGGCTGATTTCCTCAGTTCCTGGTTCGGTGCAGAAAACTGAAGACGTTTTCTGATTCAGAGAGGATTATAGCACTGGACCAAAGGAGTAGAGGGGTGTGGGGTAAGAAGGTTGGGTGGGGGAGAATAATGGTGGCAGTGGCAACAGACGTCGATGAAACATTTTCTTTTTCACAGGGATTTAAAAAAAATAAAATTATGAGGGACAGTTTTCTTTATTTGAGGTACTGACCCAGTGTCAGTGTCATGTTTGGTGACACTGGGGGGGAGGTGGGTGCCCCGGTTTTGCACAATGGAAATGGACTGGGTGGCAGGTACTAGCCGGTGTCAGAAAAATACCGAGGGGGTTGTTCCCATGGCAACCTCACATGTACACAAAGTTTCTGCCCAACAGTGACCAATGTCATAATCTGCTTGTCTGGTCATTGATCTATCACTGCTGGTCCCAAGGCAGCTTAAGCTGCATTGGACATGACAGTGACATTCCTCTGAAATGCCGTTCATTGTAAAAAAAATAAATAAATAAATAAATAATGTTTGTGTGCGCATAAAAATAAAAAAAATAAAAAAAACCCACAATCCATGACCACCAGAATGACAACTGCTAATCTTCTCGGGCCCTGTGCCATGCAATGAAGCTGTATGGTGGTCATCCAGGCTGGGAGATCAGCAACTGAAGCCAATGCAAGCGCCAGTGGAGGACACCCATGGGCAATCAACATCTACATAAAGTAAGTGAAAACTAACTTTCCATTTCATCTGTGGGTACAAATCAACAGTTCACGTCACAAAGCACCACAAGTAGTTCGGCACATGTTGTTAGCCTTTGCTTAACAAAAGCAGCCTCCACCGGCCAAGTGGTATAGAGGGCTGAGGTGCTGGGCACCTTACCTGCTGCCACACCAGCAACCTGGGGTCAGAAGATGACCAGGGTCTCTCTCGGGGGGTCGGCCAGATGAAAGAGGATTGAGCATCCACTGACATCTCTTTTCCTTCAAGGACAGGGATAGTGCAAATTGCTGCTTGGTCACCACCTAGTGAAGGCTGGGTGGAGCAGCAGCGACAGCCTCCTGACTGGCTGGGGCAGGAGCTGAGTGTGTGTGGTACCTTAATGACACAAGCCACAACATGGCAAATATGCCATTCTAGGAATGGGGGAAGAAAAAAGGGAATGAGAAGTAATGTGCTCCGGTCGCCATACATGGCGTCGACCTGGAGCCTTCAGATCCCCCCCTCCCATGTAGATTCCCACTGGTGCGATGGTGGGTGTGGGAGCGGCAGCTGGGGGCAATGGGTACACCTGAAGAGAGGCACAGGTGGTGACCTGGAAGGCCAAAAAGCTATAAGAAAACAACACACAAATTCAGGCTCTGTGGCACCAAACAGTAGGAGACTGCACAATGGTGATCCAAGTTCATGCCCTGAACCTAAGATGTTAGGAGCAAAGGCTGGTGGGGAATGGATCAAGTATCCACCCCATTGTAATTTCCATCAGGTCTGCTAGCATCCAGTCTCTCACTATGGGAAGTACATTCAGGGATGCCTCCTGTCCAGGCCTCAGAGTAGTCTGTGTATTCCACAGATTCTGTTTCTGTTCCTAATGGGAGGCCCCCTCCTCCAAAGGGGAGGAGAAAAAAAAACAGGTTACTCACCTGTAACAGTAGCTCTAGGAGTGGTATATGTTATTCATCCACACTTCTTGGCATTGTCCCTTTCCCCTTTAAATCTGCCGGAAGGTCTTCAAGCTGGCTCCTCCCACCCACCCGGGTGGTATAACCCTTGGCTCTGCCCCATGATGCCAGATCTTAGCCTGCTGGAAGCCAGGTGTGTGTGTCACAGCCGGGGAGGTGGGGTGGGTCCGTGTGGATGAACAACATGTACCACTCCTAGAACTACTGTTACAGGTGAATTACCTGTTTTTTCTAGGGACATGGATATGTTGTTCATCCACACTTCTTTGCAGACTCCTAGCAGTTCTCTCAGAGGAGGGAGGCAAGGTGCACACCCCCTCAATACTTACTTGGGAAGCAGAGATTGGAGAACTGAGGCCGCAAAACCAGCATCCTGGCGTGACTCAAGGTCGATGTGGTAATGGGTGATGAAGGTGTTTGCTGACTTCAAGGTAGCAGCCCGACAGATTTCCTGTATGGGGATGTCCCTGGAAGCAGCCACCGATGCAGTAGTATGGTGGGTGGAAGGAGCTCTTATCCCTCTGGGAGGCTCCTTGCCTGCCAACTCGCAGCACAGACTTATGCAAGATGTAATCCATCTTGCGATCATCTGCTTTGCTGCAGGTCTGCCACAAGCGGCTTCAGTGTAGGTGACAAATAGCTGGCGAATCTCTCCCCAAATTTCTGCCGTCTTCTCCCTATAATAGGAGAGAGCTTGTCTCAAGTCCAAAGTATGGAGCCTGTACTCGGCCTCTGAAGTGTAACTGGGGTAATACATTGGCAGAGTCAACACCTGGCTAAGGTGAAACTCTGACGTCACCTTCGGAAGGAATTACGGGTGGGGGTGTGGACAACCTTGCCTCTGTGGAAGACCAGATAAGGAGAGTCCACTGAGAGCGCCTGGAGCTCCCCTGTGCTTCTGGCAGACGTGATAGCCACCAGGAAGGATGTCTTCCAAAAGTGTGACAACTCACACTTGTGCATTGGTTCGAATGGCTTGCCCATGTGCTGTGCCAAGACCAGCAGTAGATCCCACGGAGGTGGAGGTTCAGGCACTGGAGGGAATATGTGATAAAAGGCCTTTGAAAAAGTGCCCGACCACTGTCTCCTGTGCCAACGTCTGCCAACTAGCCCGTGCCCGGTAAGCAGAGATGGTTGCCAGGTGCACCCTAAGGGTCGAAGACGGAAGACCCCCTTTGAAGAGCGACCAAAGGTAGGCTAGAATGTTAGCCACTGGGCAGGACAAAGGGTCCAGGCCCTTGCACTGGGCAGGACAGGGGGTCCAGGCCCTTGCCCTGACACCAAATGGAAAACCTTTTCCACTTGAAGGCATAACACTTCTTGGTCGACTCCATCCTGGATGCTTCCACTACCGTAAGTACATCCTCGTAGAGACCCAAAGCCTGGAACTCTAGCCGCTCAGTTATCACGCTGTCAGGTGCAGGGATTGAAGGTCTGGGTGGAGAACCTTCCCCTGACTGACTGAGATGATGTCCGGGCATGCTGGAAGCCGCCTCGCGAGTCTGTTGCTGAGGTTGAGGAGATCTGGACACCAGAACTGGCGCGGCCAGTCTGGGGCTACCAGGATCACCTGCGCCTTGTCCCTCCTCACCCTGAGAAGCACCCTGTGGATTAAGGGAAATGGAGGGAAGGTGTAGAAAAGGCCTGGGGGAGAAGGCATCCTCCTGCAGTGATCCCTGCTGAGGTGGGGGGGTGGGCATGAAACAGCCTCAGCTTGGTGTTTTCCCTGGAGGCAAACAGGTCCACCATCGGTTTGCACCAGTGGAAGAACCGGCTGTGTGCTACCTCTGGATAGAGAGAGCACTCCTGGAATGTCTCGCCTATGTGGTTGACAGCATCTGCCAGTTGATTCGAGGCTCCTGCCACATGGATGGCTAGGAGCTCTGCCTCCAGTCAGCTCACGAGTGTCCAGATGTGGAGCGCTTTCATGCACAGCAGCCGAGAGTGCATGTTGCCCTGCTTGTTGAGGTAGTACATGGTCGTGGTGTTGTCCGTTTGGACTTGAACCACTTGACCCCAAAGCTGAGGAGCGAACGCTGACAGTGCCAGTCTGACCGCTCTGAGCGCCAACAGGTTGATGTGGTAATGGGACTCCTCAGGGGTCCAGAACCCGTGGGCCCTATTGTCCCCCATGTGGGCTCCCCAGCCTATGAGAGCGGCATCAGTCATCAGGATGACCATCGGCTCGGGGCGAACAAATGGGATCCCTTCCTGCAACCGGTCTAGGACAGTCCACCACTGGAGAGCATTCCACATCTTCTGGGTCACAGTGATCAGCTGGTTGAAATGATCTAGGCGCTGAGCCCTCTGGGCGGCCAGCTCCCACTGAAGGGGGCGCATACGCCACTGGACTGAAAGGACCCTGGAGGTGCAGGCTGCCATGTAACCCAGAAGGCGCAGAAAGTCCCAGGCGGGGCATAACTGCCCAACCAGAAATGATCGGGCAAAGAAGGAGAGAACCTCCCCCCCTGTCTGCCGGGAGCCGGGCTCTGGCTCAGCGAGTCAAGCTCTGCCCCAATGAAACACATCACCTGAGAAGGCACGAGTTCTGACTTGGCCTCACTGATCAGGAGGCAGAGTTGGGAGCAGGTCTGGAGGGCCAGGTCCCTGGATTTCTCCACCTCCTGCTGGGTGGAACCTGCTACGAGCCAATCATCGAGGTAGGGGTATATTCTGACCCCCCCCCCCGACGCCTGAGGTGGGCTGCCATCACTGCAATACATTTGGTGAAGACCCGTGGGGCCGATGACAGGCCGAATGGCATGGCTCAGAACTTGTATAGGGTTCCCTATGCTCTGAAGCAGAGGAACTGCTGGTGGGATGGACGGATTGGAACGTGAAAGAACGCATCCTGAAGATCCTCTGAGCAGAACCACATGTTTGGCTCCAGGGATGGTATGATCTGGGACAGAGTTACCATCCTGAAGGTGCATGGCCTGACATACTGATTCAGGTCATGCAGATCAAGAATGGGTGCCAGACCACCATCCGCTTCAGAACCAGGAAGTACCGGGAAACAAACCCAGAGTCTGGTGGAGGATCTGCCACTCAAGCTACTTCCTCCTTGAGAAGGAGCTGAGCAATGTCATCTCGGACAGCCAACTGAGTGTGGGCGGATACTTTCTCCTCCCATGGGGTGCGGGCTCAACTTGGAGGGTACTGCTCGAATTCCAGTGGCAGACCCTGGCCGACCACTTTTAAGACCCACCTGTCTGTGGTAACAGCGGACGAGGCGGAAAGGAAATGGCGGAACTGGCCCCCCACAGGAGGATCCAGATCTGACGTGACGGGAATAGGGGTGGTAACCCCTATCCCGTCACTGGGCAGACTTGGAGAAAGAGGGTCCAGGGCCTGAACCTCGACCTCTTTTATGAGCCTGGTTAGGTCTGGGCTTGGGGCGAGGGCACCAAGCCTGAGCCTGCTGCTGCTGGGCCGCAGAGGAAGAATGAGGAAAAGGCTTCATCTTCTTCTGCTGCTTCTTGGTACCAGAAGAACTCTGAGCAGAAGTGGCGTCCAAGGTGGCACTGGACTGCTCGATGCGCTGAAGGTGACCGGCCACACCTGGGCTGAAGAGATCGGTGTCCAGGAAAGGCACATCAGCCAGTTTGTGCTGGGTATCCACCGGGAAGGAGGAAAGCCTTGGGCCAAGCCCTGTGGCGGAAGGCAACTGCGGCTGCCAATGAACAGGCACATGAGTCCCCAATGTCCAGGGCTGTCTGGATCTGCTGCTTAGTAACGGCACAGCCTTGGTCCTGGACCTGCTTGACCGTGGTCTGCAAGTCTGTGGGGAGGTGTGGGAGGACTTCATCCAAGGACCCCAAAAGGACATGGGAAAAGTGTGCCATGACGACGGCTGAGCTTGCCTGATGGAGGCCTAAAGAACAGGCCATATAGACCTTTCGGGCAGAGTGATCCAATTTCTTGGACTCCTTCTCCGGAGGTCTATCGGTATCAGAAGAAGAATCAGCATTTATATAGCGCTTTTCATACATCCAAAGCGCTTTACAAGCAATGCTAGACTGGTAGTGAAGTGATTGAATGTGTGGTGGCAGCCATATCACACATCATCACCCACACACAACCTGGATAATTGCATGAACCAGTTTATGGGAAGGGGAATGTTGGCCAGGACACCGGGAATGTTCTCTACTCTTTGCGAAGAGTGCCCCGGGTTCTTTTACTTCCACCTGGACACCCACCAGGATAACACCAGGATGGGCAGAAGGGACCTCAGTTTAACGTCTCATCTGAAGGATGGCACACCCCAGCAGTACAGCACCCCCCAATACTGCACTCAGGTGGCAGCGATTTTTAGGTGCAAGTCCAATCCTGGTGTGGGACGAGAACCCATGACCTTCTGGTCCAGAGGCAGATGTGCTACCAACTGAGCCACGCTGAACTGCCTGTATGTCTGAACATAGAAGCGGTCACAAGGCTCTCGGCTGAAGGGTGCTCTGTGAACCCCGCGAGAGACCCCATGGGACCCGCATACTTGGGGGCCATCCGGGCAGACAGAGCTGGACAGGAGGCAGGGTGCTGCCAAAGTTTGAGGGCCGGGCCAATGATGGCTTCGGCCACAGGAAAGGTTTCCGTCGGGGTATCCCCTTTCTTGAGGATATCTGTGAGAGGGTACTCTGCCTTTTTCTGGATAGGTTCCAGGGGTATCCCTGTGAACTCAGAGATGAGGCGGAGAATGCCCTGAAAGGACGAAGTCCCTTCCTTTGTTGCTAACTCACCAGCCAACTCGTCATCCCGTGGATGAGAATGAAGGCCAGTGTCACCTGAATCCGAAGTGTCCAGATACAGCGATCGACCGCCCAGGTCACCCTCGACCTGCCTAGGGTGGTCAGGGGTGACAGTGACCGAAAGACGTCGGGGAAGCCCAGTGTCCGGCCGAGCTTCCTTAGAAGGAGCCCCTCCTACAGGCTGCTTAGGCGGCGGTTCCACCAGAATCGGTGGAGAGACCGGATTAGGCCGAACTGGAAGGGGTTTAGCCGGCTCCGAGGGTGGGGGAACAAACTTTATTGGTTCCTGAAGAGTCGGCTTTGGCCTAGGAGGCAAAAGCCAAGTAATGGCTGGGTAGGAGCCGGGGTCAGCTTATGCCCGGACAAAATCAGCTGCTGCCACGAGGTCTTCGTAGCGTCGACGTAGTTTCCGCTGAAGCCTCTCCTCATCTGAGGAAGATGAGGACGACCGGTATGCCGCTTTTGGTGCACTTGTGTACTTCCTCGGCCTGTCGGTCGCTTCGGAGATGCCAGTAAGTCCAGAGACTTCCAGGGGTCAGGGACCACTTCCTTGGCAGGTTTCTCAGTGGGCTGGGTCTCCTCGTTGGGGAAGGAAAGGACCAGAGTCCGATTGAGGGAGTCGTCGACAATGGGTCGATCGGGTCGAGAACAATCTCAACTTCGCTGATCGAAACTTCAGTCGGCTGGCCCGACGGCAGAACCGAGAAGCCAGCGGCCGAAGAGGCAATCTTGACCGAGGTCGAAATGGACGGCTACCGGGACCGAGATCTCTCCCGATCCCAAGAGTGTCTCTGTCAAGATGAAGACAGTCCCGGTCCCTCTCCTGCTTATGGGACCGAGAGGAGTGCGTGCCTGCAGGACCATCACCCTTAGTCAGGAGAGAGTGGCACAACTCTCGGAAGGAACCGGAGAAAGTGGAACCCAAGTTGAGTGGAAAGAAGAAGCCCCAAGAGGAAGATTCCGCAGAGCGAGCCGCTTCCTCCTTGAAGGCCTGCATGCGCTCTAATTGCTTGGCAGATCCTGTGGCTGCAGAAACCACCCACCAGGCCTCCTTGCATTTCACTGGCGGGTTCCGTTTCTTGGGCCTGCCCAATTGAAGGCGTGCGAGATGGTCATCGAGGACTTCAGGCTGAAAAGCAAGGCAGAACTCGCAGGTCATGGTGTCATGGCCAACACCACGACAGTAGACACACGTGGTATGCAGGTCTGTACGCAACATCTTCTGGTCGCACGAGCACTGACGAAATCTGGGGGAAGACCTGTCTTCCATAGTCGAGAAGCAACAGTCGCAATCGCTAACGCGAATAAGTCGAATTTTCAGAATAACCGAAGGTTTAGAAGCCAGGGCCTACAGAATGCGAGAGCACGAAGGAGGCAACCTGAATCTTCCAGCGGAAAGGAAGATCTGGCATCATGGGGCTGAGCCGAGGGTTATACCACCCGGGTGGGTGGGAGGAGCCAGCTTGAAGACCTTCCGGCAGATTTAAAGGGGAAAGGGACAATGCCAAGAAGTGTGGATCAACAACATATCCACATCCCTAGAACAAGCGTTACTGACTAGGAGAGGCAGGATGTTAGAGTGAGAAGGCCCATGATGTGCATGGACCTTACGGTATGGGCAGGGCTTAGGTAGCTATCAGCTGTTTCCAAGGGCCAGCCTTTTCCTAGTTGATGTCCCCAGCCCCTACATCCAGTGGTACTGAGCACGGATGGCAACGTGCTCCAAGTGTAGGACATCCTTGGTGCCACTCCCTCCCAACTGCTATGTTGTCACAACACTCTGCTCTGAATAATGCTAGGAAACATCAGCATAACACACACTCCCCACCAGGGAGGAAAGCATCCAGATCCATTCCCACCAGCCTCTGCTCCTTATGTCTCCAGCTCAGGACATGACCCTGTGTACCCAACATGCAGAGTAGTCCCCTACCATTTGGTGCCATGGACTGCTCAGAGCCCAGGAGAGGGGGCAACCCTGGATGTGGTTCCCAAAGCAGGATGCTGGCAGATCTGAAAGAGATCCTGACTGGGCACGTGAGGAGGAGGAGCAAAAGGCACCAAACGAATTAATCTCTCCCAAGAAAGAGGAGCTACTTCCATGACAGTGTTGAGATGTTTGTGCATCGTAATGTGGGGGAAATCCACACTAGACCTGTCCATACAGAACAGTGCAGTCGGTCCCTCACCTTTTACTCATAGTAAATTCACTAGAGTGTAGGAAGGCACTGTACCTGGTCAGCTGGATAAACACAGGACTTCAGTCTCCACTGCTGTCAGTCCCTCATGTTTTAGCAGTACTAAATTCATCAGTGAGGGGTAGCCTGCACTGTCCCTGCCTGTACTGTACTTCTCTCTGTGGGTAAATAGAGGACTTCAGTTGCCAGTGCTAACCTTTTACCTGTACTAAAGTCTCAGTGTGTGGGGAATTCTGCACTGCAACTCCTCCTGTGGGCTCCAGTCTCCAGTGCTGTCCTTCCCTCACCTTTCACCAGCACCAAATTCAGAGTGTGGGGAAGCCTGCACTGTACCTGTCTCCTGTGGCTAAGAGGGCTTCAGTGCAGTCAGTTCGTCCATTGCACCAGCACTGAATCCACCATAGTGTGTGGGGGAGCCTGTATTGCACATGTTCCTATGGATAAACAGAAGGCTTCGGTCACTGGTGATGTCACTCAGTCACCTTTCACCAGTACTGAATTTAAAGTGTGGGGAAGCCTGCTTTTACCTGCCCCATCCTGTACCTGTCTCTGTGGACAGGGCTTCAGTCTTCACTGCAGTCAATAGCTCACCTTTCTCCAGCACCAAATTCACAAGAATGTGTGGAAGCCCAAATTCTTCAGTGTGGGGAAGCTTACAAGTACCTGATCTGGGGAAAAACAGTGAGCCTCACAACAGATGCATCACTCAAAAAAAAAATAAAGAAGGTAACATGTAAGTAATGAGTGGGCATTCTGACCCCCATACAGCTGTTCCTAAAGGGAATTGACAGTTACAGTATGGTAGCCAAGCACTAATTTAGTAAAAAATAATTCCTCCTCTAGCACGTTAACAGTAGAGTCAGCAGACCAATCAGTGCGCTCCGTTCCTCTGTGTGTGAGACACTCTTATTCTGTGAAGAGCATCTCACATGCAACTGCCCTGGAAACTGGCACGTTCAGGCTTTTTTGTTACTATAGTACTGATTGATCTTAGTCAATAATACATTAATACAACCATGGTTCTTATACCCTAGGAATGTGTGCGAGAGTACTCTAACAACCACAAGAGTGGTCTTGGTGGCTGTATTAGCATACACTGAAGGCCCAGGCTTGATTTTTTTTTGGGGGGGTTATGGCCTGCTGAGTTAAGGCAGTTAGTCAAATACTGAAATGCAAATGTAAGACCAGGCCAATTGGGTCACAACCTGGTGACTTCCCACTTAACATGTAAAACCATGGAACCGCTGATGATGATTCAGCCACGATGCTAGACAATGGACTACGGCAGGTAGGTCACATGATTTCTTTGTCACTACAATTCAGTTTTCAAAGACAGGTTATTGAATCTCCCACTGCTGCAGCTCTGCTCTGATGTCAGCCACAGGAGATTCTGGGATTTCTGGTTACAGCAAATGTCAGCCTGGATATCAGCAAAATCAGCCTCATACAATCCACTATACTGCAGTAAACAGTAAGTAAAAAAAAAAATAAAGTTTTTGCACACAAAGGGAAACTGGGACCAGCCCACACTTGGGTGTAGAGCTCTTAGTGCTGAATCCTCTCCTTTAACTTTCTGAACCTCACTACTCAAGTTTTTTTTAAATACAAATCAGAGGAACCATTTTATAATCACAATAAGGTGAGTTACTTTGGGATGACTGCACTTAAAGAGCCAGCAAAACCAAAAATAGCAGACAGGAAAATGTTACACATTTTAAGAAGTAGTTAGTTGTAACTTCTGTTGCTGAAGTATTTTTCTTTTTCCATTTGCTCACTAGAAAGTTTTCTACACCACAGTATTATGCTGGAGGTGTGGAACAGCACTCTGCCTGGCAGCTGACATATGTAGTTCTGTTCCCACCACTACATCATCAGCACTGTGACCTCACTGACTGTGACATAACAGGTGAGTGACCTGGCAGCTACTGAGTGGCTGTTCCTAGATAGCAATGATGTCACACTCAGTGAGGTCACAATATTGATGGTGTATGGGGGGGGGATAGAACTAGATATGTCAGCTGCCAGGCACAGTGCTGTTATGCAGATCACACCTACCTACATCAAAATCTAATTCCCAAAAGGAAAAGAAAAAGTACTGCGGATATAAAATGTAATAGTTGATTGCTTTTAAAAACTACTATTAATTTTAGGCAGTACACTAGCTCTTTAAGTGGGTTACGAAAATCTTGTAACCGGACTGTCCTACAGCACTCACGAGAGATGCGGGTATCAGTCAACAGCACCTGGGGGAAAAAGTGCCAGTACCCGGCTTGTATTTCTACACTGCAGCTTATGCTAACACTGAAAGCCCTCCGGCTCTGCTCGTCACTGCCTCCGCTGTGCTTGGTGCTGCCTGCAGCACTTTACAACCCCATCCTACTGTGGTTAGGAATTGTGTTGTGTCGGGCCAACACAGCCCATTTTCTAAGTGCGATAAGACCCTTCAGGGTGTGTGATGTGCACGTTCTGCAGTGCCAGGCCTCACTGCATCCTGAAAGTGAGGCTATCCCCAACACCATACATCCTGATGGGTCTTATCACTTCAAAGCAGCCTCACTTTGCGAGGCATGCTGTTATCCCACAATAACGCACACCCTGCCATGCCTTATTGCTTAATTCTTAGTCTATACTGACTCCAGTGTAAAATACTGTTTAAAAAATAACTTTTAGTCTGATTAAGCCCTGTCACCATCTCTGCATGAGGATTTGCATAACCATGATGCCCTGTGCAGGGTTTGATGCTTAAAAGTGTTCGTTTGTGCTTTGGAGAGATGCACAGGAACAAAACAAGCTGGATATCTGCTCACTCACTGCATCCTTTTAGGGATCCTACACAGCACTCCTGCCGACTCTGGTTTGTTACGCCTACTGTACCAACTGCCTCAACAGATGGCCTTTGTGGCACAACCTACAGAAGGCAATAGAGACAAGGAGAGTCCAAAGTTAGAGCACAGACTGTGAGCCTCCTCCCCCACTGAATCACTGGTACACTGTGTGGCCTTGGGCAGGTCCCTCTACCATAGTCCTTGCACGTCTTCAACTGGTCTAAGTCAAGAAATCCTGATTATTTTCAAATCCAAGATATTTAAAGCTTGGAACTATCACAACAAAAACAATGCATTACACCCAGAGACTGCTGAATGTAGAACAAGGAGGGTGTTCAGCCAGCAGGCCATATTGGGAAACGAGATTCAAACCCAGATCGTCTTGTCCCCAGCTCCCTCATATAACCAAAAGACCATGCACTTGTCCGGGAGCTGGGGTTCAATCCGGATCACCTAGCTCACAGTCCCTTCATCTAACTACGAGACCACACTGCCTCTGAGCTGAAGTCTGGACCTGGATTTCCTGTCTCGCAGTCCTTGTCTCAAACCATCAGACTACACTGCCTAGAAGTTAGGATTTGAGCGGGCATTGCCAGCTCACAGAAGTTTACTCTAACCAATAATTATGTTGCTGTTTCAATACAGTACAAGGCGTCTACAACATGCAGGCTGGATTGGGTCTGTTGTGCTACTGCACAGGGGATGGGATGCCCAAACATCATCCTGCTTTTTATTTTAGTTCAGTCGCCCAGGACTGCCAACAGAAATGCAGTATCTCGGTTTTAGAGAGAGGTGGTGGTGGTGGGAGCCCTGCTTCTACTCAATTTTGCATCTGGGTGGGTTAAAACATGGGGTGGTCAGGTGATCTCATTAGTGAACCAAGGAGCAGGTGTCTGTGTTGGGACTCGAATGTTAGGACCACTTAGTCCACTGTTCTTTACGCTAACCACTGGCGCACACTGCATTCCCTGCATCCCAGTCGAACAGCAGATAAAGACTATTGCAGCTGCATGCTGGGTGTACCTCTACCAGGACAATAGTCATGAGATTTTAGCATTACGAAGAGCAAGGTAATCAGTGTGTATGCTGGACATCTGAGCTGGAAGATGGGACACATGCAGGTTATGAGAAGCAGGTGGAATATTCTGATGTCCAGTTTCTTCAAACATACAAGGGTGAGGGAAGTTCCAGGGTCAGTGAGACTTTTGGTTGTGCTTTGTAGCCCAGCAAAATGTCCTCGTTACACTACTGTGGTTCCTTGGGATTCCACACCATACCGCTGATTTTATCCAAACTCAACCCTTTGATGGCAATCAAGTGCAATTCTTGTCTTTAAGCCACTTCCTTTTGTTTCAGCTTAACAGTTGCGTTCACAGAGGCATGTTACCAGGTCTAAAAAAAACACGTTCCACAAGTTAGCCAATCCGTTGTATATCATACCAGAGAAAGGAAGTGTGTCTGGGAACCTCAGGTCCAACACTGTGAGCCTGCAGCTCAGTGGTTTAGAGTTCTGGGATGGTATTCTGGGGGCCTGGGTTCAATTCCCAGTAGGTCACATTAGTTCTTTCTCACTACAATTTGCGAGTCATTTTTTTCCAGTTCGCTTAAGAAACATATTGCACAATGGAGACCTATGATCCACAGGTGAAAACCCAAAGAGGTGACAATGTTACAGGCAAACTGGATGGGCCTAGCGATCCTTATCTGTTGACAGTTTCTATGTGAAACCTCCGCACCAGAGCAGCAGAGTCCACTCCACGTTCTCATGAGTCAGAGTCACCATTTTTCTTTATGTAGTAAAAATATGGGTCACAGCAGTTCTGGAGGCCGCACCGAAGGAGGGACATTCAACTCCTGGAGAGGGTTCAGAGGAGAGCAACCAGAATGATCTGGGGCCTGGGGGGATATGACATATGAGGAACGACTAGGGGAGTTCAACCTGTTCTCACTGGAGGAAAGGAGGGACCGGGGGAACATGACTGAGGTCTTCAAGTACCTCAGGGGAGTAGATAAGGTAAGTCAAGATAGGATCTTTCAACTGAAGGAGGGTGGAATTACCAGAGGACACAGTTGGAAGATTGAGGGTGGTAGGATTAGGGAGGAAAGAAGGAGGAGGTACTTCACCGAGAGAGTGGTGGAACCGTGGAATGTGCTGCCCAGGGAGCTGGTACAGGCAGCTATGGTGGAGGGATTCAAGAGAGGGTGGGACAGATATAGGCAAGGAGTGAAGTAGAAGCTGGTTTGCCTAGGGGAGGGAGCAGGACTGGGGAATGGAGTAACAGTGGAAGGAGGCAGAGGGCTAACGGTACTCAATCAGGGTGCTGAAGCACGAGCAGACTTGATAGACCAATAGGCCTACTCTGCTGGTGTCTAGTATGTTATGTTAGCACTCCTGTGATACAAGATATCTGGCAAACTATTTCCTTAGGTCAATCCTCGTCCAGCTGAGCCACAGTAAAGTGTTTTCCGCAGATCACTGAGTGCTAGATATCACCTTAACCCTTGACAGCAGGCTTCACGGATAACCTCTAGCCAACAGCAGCCTGAGGCGCATAACTGCTGCTGCCCCCAGCCTGACTGTGGTTACCTGTCTGGGGTTTATATGGCGGGAACACAGCATGGTGCTCAAGACAGCTCAAGGAGCAGGTAGCTAAGGGGCAACAAAAAACATAATACTGTCGTGACGGAAGGGATTTGGGGTCTCTCCTGCCACATAGCACTGTCTATACCCCAAATTGAGGAAAAAGCGCTACAGGTTTCTAGTTCAGTGGACAGTTTGTTACTCAGCAAACCAGGGACACTTCCACATGATAGCTACACCCATGTCCCTGCTGGGCACATAAGATTGCTTGGGGGGCACCAAATTGCAAGGTTTGAGGAAAAAAATGTGCAGACTGGATAGCTATGTGCCACAGTTCACCAGCTCATGCAACGACAAAGCAGACAAATGAAAAGAGTTGGCGCACACCACGGAGAGTTAGCATTTAGCTTTTTTACTTTAAACTGCCTAAGAGCAAGTTAAATAACCCAAGGCACAGGATCTCAACGTCTGGAGCAGGCTCTCCTTATGTATCACCATACTATGTGGCTTCTCAGGGCGATACACAGGCGGCGCCTGAACTAGCAGCTGAAACCCTGCCTCTCTGTTTATTTAACTTGCGCTGGATGCTGTAAAATAAAACAGCTATCTGCTAGCTCTCTGTGGTGTGTGCTAGTATTTTTCGTTTGTCAATCAGAAAGTTAAAGGCGACTTCAGAAACCTTTATATCAATGCTGTTTTATCTCTTCAGTGAGGCAGGTGCACAGAGAACATGTTCTCTAAAGTGGTTATCTAGCTAAAATGCCCAATCAAAGCAAGAAGGCCAGCCCATCAGTGCTGTGGTAGTGCTGCTGCCCAGAATGCGAACTACTCGGGTTCTTCAGGGTCCACATCCTGAGCCCAGGGCATCGAATTGTGGGCCACAGAGTGGGAAGCACTGGGCATCAGTGAAGATGCTCTCCTCTGGACAGAGAGGGATGGCTGCTAGAGCTACTCTGCTACCGCCACCCGGTGACCGCAGGTGGCCATGTTGTTGGGTGAGGGGGATACTGACGGGTGCTCCAACGGCACAATCTGTGTGCACACACTTGGCATCACGCCATTGGCAGCTCAAGGGAGGGGAGGAAATAAAGGAAAAACCCTATCTCTGACAGACGATGCCTGCTACACTTGGGTGCCTTGTAGTAAACTTGTACTTCCTACACTGGTACTCTGGCACCCAGGGACAAGCTGTAGGGTTGCGAAGGGGAGGGGAGGTGAGGTAAGACTGTGATGAAGCTGGGTGACTGCCATGGGGCAGATGACAGACAGAGACACCAAAGGGGCATAAACAATGCAATTTTAAAAAACATCTTTGTGTCTTGTCTTGCCGGGACACTTGTCCTTCCCCGATGTATTAAAAATGAGAGAGAGGACACTTCAGTCCAAAACAAACCAAACATTAAAAACACAAAGAAGACCAGGACTTGAGTCCAGGTGCGGTCTAAAAGTCCCCTCGCTTGGGCCACTGCAGCTCCTCACTAGACGCCTCCTTGTCCTTTGTCTTGGGGAATCCTGAAGAAGGTGGGCGGTGCCATGAAGTCTGGCTTTTCCCTCACTGGCAATCTACTTGCCCGCTCTGGATTCACAAGTGACCTGCTGCTGCCATCCAGTCTTCCTGGGGTCAGGCCTGCGCTGTCAATGTGGGGTGCTTGGAGACAAAAATGGGAAAGGGAAATGGATTAAATAATACTCACACTCAGAAGTGTTAGCACAAACTAAACACAGCTCTAAAGGACAGTACAACAAATCATTCTAAAGGATTGCTTTTTTTTTCCCCTACATTTGTTTCCAGTTTTTCTTCCCTTGGTTCATCCCAACCCTTACCCTGAAGACGACTTTGGTCATCATGACTGAACAGTTCTGGCCAGGAGGGTGGCAACAAACAGCCTTCACAGCTGATGTCAACGCCACTCCTTGGTCATCGGGGCTGGGGAGTTGCAAATGCTGGACAACCTTCCTCTCCAGGAACCAAACACCTTCCCTCTGAGATGCTCTCTCCTGTCTCCCCCCAACCCCCATCCTCACCGGCTGGCATCAGTGCAGCTGAGCTGGTCATAATAATCACAACAGAAGAAGCTGATCTCACTAACCATTGGTAACTAACTTTAAATTGTTACTAGCCAAGTTAAATCACACTGGCCAACCTTTTGAAAGGCATGATATCTCCCTTTTTAGGTCTACTAAGGCCAGTAAAGAGAGGTGTACCTGAGCGATGGGGTATCGGTCTGGCATGCTTCAGCCCTGGCTTTGTGCTCTGAGTCAGGAAGTCAGGGGCAGAGGCAGATAGGGAGAGTTCAGAGAGTCCCTTGGGGGGCATGCTCATCACATATATATGTGGCAGCTCCTGGTGGTGGCATGATGGTAACCACATACCGATAACCGGCTAGCCGCAGCATATGTGTCAGTGACAGGATGAGGAAGAAAAGCGGAAATACCACACTGGTACACTGGATGATGGCCTTGCAGTCTCTCCATACCTATCGACTCACCCCCATCATCCGTTGCACCACAGAGGGACCCCTCCAGCTAGCATTCCAGCAGTGTAGTAACTCTTGCAGGTCATGGGGAGGCTCCTGGCAGGGACAAGCTTGCCAAAAAAGGATGTCAAGGATTAATGAAGTGCATCTACACAATGACCGGGGGGGGGGGGGGCTCCTGGTAGGGATAAGCTGACCCCAGAATGCAGCAGTTGGATGTCTGGCATGACACCTCATGGCAGAGAAGGGTGTGTATGGTAGGCAGTAATGGAGGCCTGAAGGACTAGGGTGCATACCTCTTGAGTGTCCCTGGTTTTCAGGGACGTCCCTGATTTTTCCTCAAAATTTGACTCTGTCCCTCCTAAAATTTGTGTTTTTGTGGCTAAACAGTGGGGACTGTAAGCACAAAACAATGTCAAGCATTAAAGTTACAGACTTGTTCTTCTTTAGAAAATGCATTTTGCACTAAGCCCCATATTCTACCAGCTTTCTGGGTGGATAACTCTAATTTTGAAGATGTGTCCCAGATTCTGGTCTTTTGTCCCTGATTTTTTTAAGCCTTGTCCCTGATTTATGAGGCAGGAGGTTGAGAGGTATGCTAGGGTGCCAGTGGAAAGGCGAAAAAATACATCAGGCAGAAGTAAGAGGGGTGTGTCTATTGACCCTGAAGATTGGATCACTGCCTGACCTGGGGTGCCAGTTGATGGTGCACTGTGCCATCATATGGGAAACCTGAGATCCAACCCTGTTCAACTACCCCAACCGGGTCAGTGAGGTCTAGAGTGGGAATCAGAGACACTGCACACTGTCCCAAGGGGGCCTGAGCTGGTTTAGCCTCTACACGAGCACCTTCTATGGCTGCAGTGGTGATGGCATGGACATTATGGATGACCACGTAACGTCAGTCATCCCCTGACCGCAGGATGGCACTGTGGTCAACTCAACAATGATTGGGTGGTGGGAAGGGATAACGGGTAAACAATCCACGCTGCAGCTCATGATGGTGCTGCTGTCCACCCACCTCGGAGTCAATGATATCCCCGCCCCCCCAATGCCTCTGGGTGTTCTCTGGTGGCAGGCAGTGCACGACCAAGCTGACCTGGGGCCCTGCAGTGAGGAAGCAAGCCACGGGGCAGCACAGGAATGCAAGAAGGACCTCATCCACAGATGTGCAGGGAGCCAGCAGGTGTGCGATAGGGGTAGCTGGGAGATGACATGCCTGACGGAACATGGGAGTATGTAGGAACGGAGTGGTGAGGGCTAAAAAAAAAGTCTAGCCTGTAGGTGTAACGTTTACATTTTCAGCAACCCGGGTTCTGAAAATGAGCCTTAGGCATACAGGGGCATAAGGAGAGAGGAGGATCGCGTGCCCCAGCACTCTAAGGAGGGACGCTGTCTTCACTGCACTAGGCCACCTGGCTGACCACAGGAGACAGTGCAGCAACATGAGGGAGGATGCCACTGAGTGTGTATGTGCATTGGTCCCCCTCATATCATAGTATCCTCCAGAGGAGCGAGGAGGAAACAAAACAGAAAGCAGCCCAAGTAATGGTCTGATGAAACCCCGGGATATCCAGGACAGGCCCTGCCTCCTCGCTGTGCCTCTTGGTGTCTTACACATGTGTGGTATATCCCTTCATTCTGTAGTCCATCCAGGAGTAAGCGGAGGCTCCATGGAGGATGGTGGGCGAGATGGGGGCACTGGATGGTGCCAGAGTGTTGCTGAGGAGTCAGGCATGGGAAACAGGAACTATAAAATATTAAAAAAAAACAAAAAACAGGCCATTTCTGACTGAAGACTAACTGTGAGGTCCCTCCTCTTACCCCTTAGTCAAAACTCCCATTTAAGCCAGCCCAGCAGTGTGGAACCAGGGAGTGTGGGGCTGTCATGCAATCTCTCGTAATCACACATTGCGGTCAGCTTGGGCTGAGCGTGTCATAGAAGTGAGGCACTAGGCATCTGGGGAAGGAGGACATGGCCCCTACCTCTGCTGGCCAACCAAGGAATAGCAGTGGCATAGGATAGGATGGGGGATGGGGCAAACCAAAATAGTTAACAAAAACAAACAAAAAAAGATTCCAATTAAAAACAAATGTTAGACTGCAGACAACTTTGTTACTATCAATCTCTGATGTCACCTAGTGGTGTTCAATCCCCTAATCCTCTTGGTGCCCTTAAAGTGTAACTATATGAACTTCCTGGTGGCCTAATGCTCTATACTATTTAACCCCATACCACTGATGTAGTAAATCTCTTTTCACACGCCATACAGTAAGTCAAGTTCCTGGATGTCTTCACATCAATGTCAAAGGTTGTTTTCTTTGTAAGTTGTATGACTTAAATATTTCATTTTTATCGTATGAACTTCAACTGTTCAAAGTCAAATAAAGAGGTTCAACTACCCGAGTCTGTAACTCAGAGACTTTGTGGGCAGCCACAAGAAATATAGGTTACTCACTTGTAACCATAGTTCTACTAATGATATGCAGTTCATATCCACACTCCGGCAGCTCTGCTGGAGACAGCCGAGTCACTTAAAGGACTCATAAACAAGTATGTCGAAGAAGTGCTCCAAAAACACAGCCTTGTAGGTCAGGGGCTTACCTAAATAATGATGTGCTCCGTTTAGCTCTGAAAGTACATTATCTCACAGTTGCTAGTTCCAAAACGTCCTGCCAACATTTAAATAAACCCCAAGCTCCTGTTTTAACCCCCCGCTGAAGTAGCTGCCTAAGATGGCCGCTACGTGCAACGCGATCACATCATCTGAGCGACGGAGCCCCGAGGTGATAATACAAGCTGAATGGGGAGTTAACATTAAAGTATGAAATAACCTTAATGAAGTGCTTCCCCTCCAACTCCTTTAACTGTGCAGGTTTGAAATTGGTGGCGCCGGCCCTCCTGAAGATTTCTGGCTCCTGCTGGGTCCCTGGCAGCCTCTGGCGTGATAGTCCCGTGGTGTGTGGGCAGGTGGTGGAGACTTTATGTCCAGGAAGATTATCAAGATACACATTTTTAATTTTCTTTCATCCATAGAAACACAGAAACTCACGGCAGATAAGGACTGCTAGGCCCATCCCGTCTGACTATTTTCTCTGCCTACCTATTTTCCCTGCCTCCTATAAAAACGCAGCTCCTACTTGATCTTCAGCTTTGCCTCCTCATTCCTATTGCTAGGGTTCCCATATGCCTGTCCCATGCATGCTTGAATCCCCCCACCATGTTTTCCTCCGCCACCTCTGCTGGGAGGCTATTCCATGCATCCACCACCCAGAAATGGAATTTCAAAGTTTTTTAAAAGTTCCCACTCCAGTGCCATGCCCACCATGAAAAAATAAATATCTTGGTACAGTGTTGTACTGTTTACCATCAGAAACACTTGGTAGCACCATGCGAATACAGCCACAGTACAGATCTGGTATATACATTTAACAGGTAACCTCAATAGAAGAGATTTTTAAGAATTGCGAGTGGCAGCCATCTTCGATGACATAAGTCATGTATTACAAAATCAGCTGTAAAAGCTATGTTAACAATATCCGAGAAAACTGAAAGTACACTGAGCATGAATCTTAGGATGTCATACATTTTTGCTAAAAAGCTGTGTGAAGAAACTTTTTTGCAAATTAACAAATACTGCTGCTTTAAGGTGGTATTCGGGGAACACACCAGCCGTCAACCTGAACTGCTGCCAGCTCAGGGGACCTGAAATACCTGGCAATGCAGGGGAAGGGGAGGAGGAGGGTCATGTATGACCAGGCCATGTCCTCTGCCAGGGCTATGAGAGTACTCAGGGGACCTCAAGGGTGTGGCAAACTCACCCATGTGAAGCCGACCAATCCCAGAGGACCAGACGTTGCCCACAGAGGGAAATCCCCAGGTAGGGAGAGCATAGCTGGACAGGGCCCACAGGGTGGCCCTGGTCCCTACCAGTGACGGGGCCAGCCAGTTCTGGGGAGAAATGAGACATGTGGCTAGTGCTGTGACCCCTGACAGAGTTACCACAATCTCTGGACAAGGAGTGAGCCGCAGGCCCAGTGCCCCCGCCCCAACCCCTCAGCTGACGCTGCCCTCCCCGGCCAAGCCCAGTCTCCTGGCCACAGCCATCTCCAGAGTCAGCACCAGAATCACACCTGGCACTGCGTATGGCACCAGGACCAGACCCAGCACCAGGAATGGCACTAGAACCTGAACCGGCACCACAAATGGAACAAGAAGGGGTCCTGGTGCCAGTCCAAGGGGAAACTCCAGGAGAGGCTCCAGGGCTGGACGGATGGCTCCCATTATCACTGGCTCTGTCCCCAGGTCCAAAGTCGGCATCCTCATCCTCCCCCAGGCTGCTAGGACATTCAGAGGGGAGACAACAATGACCTCGGGATCGGAGACAGGACAGACTCTGGAACCCATCTCTCTCTTGGCAACATGAGGAGTGCCGGTGGGGGGTCTGCTTTTACAGCTGGTGCTGCCCTGCTCACCAGTACCGGCCTCTGTACCAGGAGCTGTGGCAGCACCAGGCTGCAACACTTGAGGTGCCTACCAGTGTAGACGGAGAGTGTAGGTTCAGCCTCATCACCGGAGGGGTCCACTACCCAGAAGGGTCAATGAACTGGGAGGATTGCTCAGCTGCCCCCTCCCCCCGGGATAAAGCTGACTGTCCGCCAGATCCCACCCCCTTCAGTCTCTGATGTCTAATTAATTCCGGGCCCCCCCTGATAATGGTTCAAGTGGACCTATCCATTTACCAAAATTAAATACACAAACAAAATAAATAAAAACCTCCTTCACTCCGGCTATGGATATTTTTGTGCACTGCTGAAGGGGACTTTACAGAGGGATACAGCGCAGGACACCCAACAGACCAGGCTGACGGCCCCTGTCATGTTACTCACTGTGCTGCTCGGTCACCCCAACCCTTGGAAAACATCTGGACACTGAGAGTGGGCAATCGGCCCTGCTGTCTTCCTGGACCCCTTCTTATTCCCGTGCTCTCTCTCTTTTTTCTCCTCCTCCTTTCTGGCACCAAAACCCAACATTTAAATCCCTGTGCACCAATTTAACCTTTTAATTACTGGACCAAAAAAGCATCTAGAGTACATAGAAATGAAAATTATGTACCTATCGTAATTCTGGATCTTCTTGGACAAAGACTCCGCCACTCATTCACACTAATGGGACTGCGCCAGAGGCACTAGGAACAAGCGGGAACCAAAAATCTTCAGGATGGCCGGCGTCGAGGATGGGCCATGCGGAAGCGGTACCATGAGACCAGCTCACGCCATATAGGCTACCTTGGCGTCAACCCTCCAACCGCCTCAGTACCTTTTTTACCAAGGAGGTGCAGCGTAAACTAACTTAGTGAAACTAACCTATGTCGGACATAAGATAGTCCGAATGACCCGTATAAGAAGGGTCAATCAACAGAGTCTTCACAGCCCAGCCATCAAGGGAGTGAAGACCAAAACAGATACGTGAGCTTGGGGGATGGAGGGTGGGCGTGTGAATGAGTGGTGCAGATTTCGTCCAAGAAGATCAAGAATTACGGGTAGGTACGTAATTTTCATATCTTCCTGGACAAAGTCTCCACCACTCATTCACACTAATGGGAGAGAACTGAGCTAGAATAATCCCCCGAGAAGGGTGGCAGTAGAGAGGAGCTCACTTAGGACAGGAGTCCATTAAGGACTGTCTTGCCAAAGGACTGATGCTGTCTGGCATGGACATCCAAAGCATAGTGTGTCACAAAAGTGTGCACGGAGCTCCAAGTAGCTACATTGCAGATGTCTGCAATGGGCACGTACCATATTTCTGCCAGAGATGAGGCAACTGCCCTGGTAGAATGGGCTTATACCCAGCCTTCCAGCTTAACCTGTGCCATGGAATAGCAGTGGCAAAGACATGCCACCAGCCACGCCGAAATACACCTGATGGCAACAGGCTGATCCAGCTGAACGAGACAGAGTGTTGCTCTGACTTGCAGACCTCTTTAGTTCGGTCTATGTAGAACCGCAAAAACCTTTTAATGTCCAGAGAATGTAGGGTATGCTCGTCCTCATTCTGGAAGTTCGTGAAGTAGGTCGGAAGAACCAAGGGCTGGTTCAGATGGAATTCTGAGACCACTTTGGGGAGAAACTTAGGGTGAGTGCTGAGAACCACCTTGTCTTTGTGAAATACTGTATAAGGAGGGTCTGTGACCAGGGCATGTATTTCAGACACTCTGCGTGCGGAGGTAATGGCTACGAGGAAGGCAGTCTTCCACGTCAGGAACTTCAGCTCACATGTTGCTAGAGGCTCGAAAGGTTTACGGGTGAGCATGTCTAGGACAAGGTTAATATCCCAAGTGGTTACCGGTCTCCTGACTGGTGGCCTAGTGTGGAGTATACGTTTAAGAAACCTCTTAGCCAAGGGCAACTGAGCCAGAGACATAGAGTGTATAGAAACATAGAATTTGATGGCAGATAAGGACTGATTGGCCCACCTAGTCTGCCCATTTCCCTACCTAACAGATAAGCTGCAGATCCTAGTTAACCAACAGCCTACTTCCTCCTACCCCCCACTAGAACTGCCTTATGTCTGTCCCATGCATTCTTGAATTCCCCCACTGTTTTTGACTCTACGACCTCCTCAGAAAGGCCGTTCCATGTATCCACAACCCTCTCTGTGAATAAATACTTCCTCACATCACCTCTGAGCCATCCCCCCTCTATCTTCAAATTGTGCCCCCTTGTTTTTGCACATCTCTTTTTCTGAAAGATGCTTCCCTCTTGGACTTTGTTGATTCTCTTGAGGTATGTGAAGGTTCCTATCATGTCCCCCTCTCCCTCCTTTCCTCGAGGCTATACCTCTTTAGTTCCTTTAGTCTGTCTTCATATGTCTTCTGATGCAGACCCTGCATCATTTTGGTTGCCCTCCTTTGGACAGCCTCCACCCTATCTATGTCTTTGCGGAGATGGGGTCTCCAGAACTGTACACAGTACTCCAGATGTGGTCTTACCAACTGTCTGTACAAAGGGCCAACAACTTCCTGTTTTCTACTGGTGATGCCTCTCCCTATGCATCCCAGTATCCCACCAGCCCTCCTTACTGCCTTCGCACATTGCTGGCCCACCTTTAGGTTGTCTGATATGACTACCCCAGGTCCCTTTCCATTTTTGTTGTTGTCAGTATCTCAGCCCCCATTGTGTATGCTTCCCCTGGGTTTTTGTTTCCCAGGTGCATTACTCTGCACTTCTTTGTACTGCACTGAATCTAAGCTGCCATACATTTGACCATTCCTCCAACCTTGCCATGTCCCTTTTCATCCTTTCCACCCCACCTTGTGTATCAACCCTGTTACAGATCTTTGCATTATCTGCAGAGAGACATACTTTCCCTTCCAGTCCCTCTGCAATGTCACTTATAAAGACATTAAAAAGGACCGGCCCCAGTACTGAACTCTGCGGTACCCCACTAGTAACCCTCCTTTCTTCACTGTGGACTCCATTTACTATTACCCGCTGTGTCCTGCTGTCCAACCAGCGTTTTAGCCAGGCTACCACCCTGGGACCCACTCCCAGGTTGGCTAATTTGTTTATTAATCTTTTGTGCGGGACTGTGTCAAATGCCTTGCTAAAGTCTAGGTAGGCCATGACCACAGCCCCTCCCTGGTAAACTGCTTTGGTCACCCAGTCAAAGAAATCAATTAGATTTGTCTGACATGACCTTCCTGCTGTGAATCCATGCTGCCTTGGGTCCTGTGCCCCACGGGCCTCTAGGTACTCAACAGGCTCATGATAAGCTGAGATCGCAGAGATGGACCTTCACGGTTAAGTACTGTAGCCCTGTATTTGACAGGTCTAGCAGATACTCCAGGACTTTGTTAGGTGGGCAAGAAAAGGGATCCAGGGAGGACTTTGCACACCAGATGGAGAAATGCTTCCACTTTGCTGTGTAAGTTTTCCTCGTAGCTGGCTTGCGTGCTGCTAGGAGAATGTCTGAGACTCTATGTGAGACATCAAATCTACCCACTTCTATCTCTTAGGAGCCATGCGTGGAGATGATGGGACCTCAGGTTGGGATGGACCACTGGGCCCTGGGTCAGAAGGTCCATTCGAAGTGGTAGTTGTCTTGGTGGAACTACTGATAATCAGTTGATCAACGGAACCAAATCTGACGAGGCCAGAATGGGGTGATGAGGATCATTCTGCCCCATCCGCGCCTCCAGCTTGAGCAGCACCCTCTGAACTAAGGGAAGAGGAGGAAATGCGTACAGAAAGCATCTTGTCCACTGCAGTCTGAATGCATCCTGACAGAAAATGCCAGGTTCTGGATTTCTGGAGCAGAACAGAAGCATATTTGCGTTGAGTTCGGACGCAAAATAGTCCAGTTCCAGCGTGCCCCACTCTTCGAAGGGCGACTGTACGATGTTTACGTTGAAAGACCACTTGTGAGGATCTGCCTCCATTCTGCTGAGGCGATCCACTAGATCGTTCTGTACTCCGGGCAGGTAGAATGCTTGGATCAGGGCTTCGTGTTCTAGGCACCATTCCCACACTCTCACTGCTTCCCTGCACAGGGGATAAGAGTGTGCCCCACCGTGCTTATTGATGTAGTACATCACTGCTTTGTTCTCTGTCTGAAGGAGAATTATTTTGCGATAGAGGATGTCCTTCAGGGCTCGAACTGCGTACAGGACAGCTCTCATTTCTAGGACATTTATATGGTGTTGAGACTCATCCTTACGCCACAGACCACGGGTGTGGAGATCTTGACAGTGAGCTCCCCATCCGAGTAGAGATGCATTTGTGGTGATGGTGATCTGAGTCTCCAGTGGAGCAAAGGGAAAGTCTTTCAGAAGGTTGTCCTCGTGAGTCCACCAGGTGAGTGATCATTTTAGAGATTCCATCACTTTGATGTGAAAGGACTGGGGATGTGTGGTCAGGGACCACTGAGTACTGAGCATCCACTGAGTGGTTCTCATGTGAAGATGAGCCAAGCGCACCGTGAACATTGATGACGCCATGAGACCCAGCATCTGCTGCATCGAGAGAGCTCGGACTGAGTTGTTCTCTTTGATGAAGTGAGCCATCTGGATGATATCGTTCCTCCTGTCCTCTGGGAGGAAGGCCTTTGCATTGGAGGTATCCAGGAGGGCTCCTATGAAAAGGAGTTGCTGGGAGGGCTGTAGCTGTGATTTTTCCAGATTCAGCAAAACTCTCATAGATGTGAGGAACCTGGAAGCTGTGGTCACTGCTTCCTGTGTCCCTTGTCTGGAGCAGCTTGCTACGAGCCAGTCATCCAGATACAGGAAGACTTGAATTTTGAGTTTCCGTAGGTGTGCTGCGAGAACTGCAAAGCACTTTGTAAAAACTTGCGGTGCCGAGGACAGACCAAAGGGCAGTACTCTGAATTGACAGTGTTGACCCAGGGCCACAAATCGAAGATATCTGTGGTGGCTTGGGCGCACATGAACGTGTTGGTAGGTACCCTGCATGTTCAGGGAGGCCAGCCAATCGTTTCGATGACTCAGAGGTAAAAGCGTACTGAGTGATATCATATTGAATTTGTCCTTGACGAGAAACTTGTTTAACTTCCTTAGGTCTAGAATAGGGCACATATTGCCTGTTTTCTTTGGAGCCAAGAAGTAGTGGGAGTAGAAACCTGTGTTCCGTTGCTCCTGCACAACTACGTCTACTGCCCTGTCGTTCAGAAGGCCTTGAATCTCGGAAGCAAGGGGGTCTGACTGAGTAACTGACAGCCCGGGCTGTTGTTTGGGTGGAAGATCTGAAAGGGTATCTAAAAAATTCGGAGAATAACCATGGCGAATTATCTTGAGAACCCAATTGTCTGACGTGACTGACTTCCATTGATTATAAAACTGAGTCAGACACCCCCCTACTGCCGAAGAAGGGTGCCTCTCGGACAGCTGAGAAGGGACCTGGGCCAGAATCTCAGAGGGTGGCACTAGGCACTTTCCGGCCCTGTGTCTTCTGCTGCATTTTCTTTTGTGGTTGAGGGACTTGGTTTATGTTGAAGCCCCCTCTACCTTTACCATGGAAGGACTGACCGTTATGAAACCGCCGGAGCTTCCCGCCCCTCTGAAGGACAGCAGGAGCTGATCTAGCCATTTTGATAGCCATCCTAGTTTTCTGTGTGAAATCAAATTCCTGCTCCACCTGTGGGCCAAACAGATAAGCCCCATCAAATGGTAAATTCATGACTCTTTGTTGGGCATCATTTGTGAATCCCGAGGTTCGTAACCACGGTGGCATTGGGTGCATATCCCTGCTGCTACTGCTCTAGAAGCAGTGTCAAAGATGTCCATAGCCACCTTGAGTTGCTGATTATTGGACTCAATACCTCTAGTGATAGTTTGGAGAAGCTCTGAGGAAATGTCTGACTCTGGGAGAGTCTCCACAGTGGCTTTTAGTGAATGCCAGAGAGTATACTCATATTGTGAAAAACAGCCCTGGTAGCTGGCAATACGCATACCTAGGGTAGCAGCGGTGAAGACTCATTTCTCCAATGTGTCAATCTTACGAGAGTCTTTGTTTACTGGACGAGCCATAGACTCCTGAGGAAAAATGGCTCTGTCATTTTCTGCCAAGACCACTACAGCGTCAGCAAAAGCTTGAGAGGCCAGGATTGGTCGATCCTTAGGGGGAGCGTACTTCCTGTCTATGGACTTAGCCATGGAAGGAATAAGTACCAGATTGTCCCATACCATTTGTGAGAGACTCTCGAAAGAGGGCTGTACTGGAGAAGTCAATTCCACAGGCATCTCCGGGACATGCAACACTGCAGGCGCAACAACTTCCCCGGATCAACCTCTGAAGTCTGGAGAGAGAGGGTGGAATTCATATTCTTCGGTAGAGACTTAAAGGACAGGTCCTCGACCAGGAGCTCCGCTGAAGTAGAGATTCTTACTTCTCACTCCTGGAGATGAATCTTCATCAAAGTCGTCTCCTAATCGCAGAGCAGGATCAGGCTCAATATCATCTCCTACTAGCTACTAGTATATACAGGAAAGGGAGGAAAGAAAGCAGAGTCGAGATACCCGGCACCCAAGGATGGCTGGCTCTAAGCAGTGCAGCACCAGGTGCGTGTGCCGCCAGGGAACGGAGTCAAAGGTGGCACTGCAACCGGCGCCGCACAAGCATCCAGGGACTCAAATCCAACTCTCTGCGCACCTAAGGATGAAGATCTGAAAACATGAGTAGGAGAAAATGGTACCTGTGCTGGTCCCCGAGTCGCAGCCATGTCAGGGGGAAAAGCACAAGAGCGCGGTGTCAACAGCATGGGGGTTGGAGTCGGCCTTCTGTGCCCCGTAACCGACAATCGATGTGCAGATATACCAGAGGGTGACCTTAAGCGGTACTGTTTCATCTTTGACCGATGGGATGAAGAAGAGCTTGAGGCCAAGCAGTGCCAGGTTCTCGACAATGACCCGGAATGGGCCCGCTTCTTTTTGTGCTTGCAGGAGGACCACCCTTCCTCCCGAGTACTGGACTGACCGTAGTCAGTCCCTCCCTCCATGGAGGGCGGCGGACCAGACCCAGCCCTGCTGGAAGCACAGATTTAATACGAAGTATCCTTACTGTCACCGGCCCCGTTCATGGTCGACTCTGTCGAAGGCGGGCTAAAGAGGACTTCTGTGTTCTTTCGAAGAAAAAACTTTTCTTAATAAATAAATAAATACTACAAATCAAATACTGAACAACTAAAGCTGCTGTCGTATAGACGTGAAGATCTGACTCCCAACGGCCGAGCAACGTCATCACTGAAGCGCACTCGGTGGGAAAAAAAGGAACCGAAGCAGTTGGAGGGTCGACGCCGAGGTAGCCCATACAGCGTGAGCCGGTCTCATGGAGCCGCTTCTGCGTAGCCCTACCTTGATGCCGGCCCTCCTGAAGATTTTTGGCTTTTGCTCGATCCTAGCGCCTCTGGCGTAATCCCATTAGTGTGAATGAGTGGTGGAGACTTTATGTCCAGGAAGATCATGTACACACCCCGCGGGTGCGGGGGTTTACACAAAATTGGAGAACCCTGTGTCTTGTGAATATGGCCCAAAACGTTCTGTCCAGAATTCTAGTCTAAAAATTGCCTTATCCCACCTTTACAGACATGCCACTTCACAAAGACACATACAAGACAAGCTGATAGTACTAAGGTAACTACTGGAAAGGGGCAGACAGGGTTTAGTTGCTGACTCCTTGTTCTCACTGAACCAGGCTAAAGCCTTTGATCGTGTCAGTCACAACTTTTTGTTTGCAATGCTGGAAAATGACAGTGTACCTGAGGTTTTTATTAACTGGATTAATGAATGCATGGGATTCAAGAATGCATGGGATAGACACAAGGGAGTCCTGACTACAAAGGGCAACTAGAGTGTCAAAACAGGTCTAAAACAAATGGGCAGACTAGATGGACCTAGTAGTCTCCTTCTGCCATCAACTTCTATGTTTCTATGTCTCAGCAACGTGAGTGCGGGCAGTGTCCTGGACTTCCTCAGCAGCAGAGGTACTGTGAAGGAGCTCAGGGGAAAGCCCAAGGACCTTACCTTGGCATCCCTGATATAATGTCTACCTCCGATGGTGGTGGGGCTGCAACACCACTTCCAAGCACACTTCTCAAGGTATTGCACCAATCCATGTTGTGGTCAGGGCAAGGCAATTCTAGCATTCATCATGTCATTGCTAAATGGCAATTGACCCCCAAAGGACCACTGACGCATGGGGAGGGCTGCCCTTGTCATCCTCCTTGGTCTCCTTAGGACCCAACATGATGACAAGAGAAAATCATGACGAAATAGAAGAAAAGGGTTCGGCACCAACTTAGAATGACAGAAAAAGGCATAACCAGTAAATACAAGGTGCCAGGAAAATTCAGCTTTGAATGGAGGTGGCCGTGAACTGAGGTAAATCCTAAGGACCCTCTTAACATCCAGTGAGTGGAGAGTCACTTTTCCTTTATTCTGGAAGCTGGCAAACTAGGCAGGCAGGATAACTGTCTGATTAAGATGGAACACTGACACCAGCTTAGGTAAAAAACGAAAATTACGTAAATACCGTAATTCCTGATCTTTCTGTGTATCTTCACCATTCATCACATTTGGGTATGGCCGGAGGTCACGACCCCCGTGGGAGCTCTTTTTTCTTTTTGATGGGTGGAGTCGACGCACCCGTGTAGCGCCCTGAAGGCGGCTTGCATGGTGCTTTCATGGGTTATCCGTTAGAGTGTCGGCCCGCCCTCCCGCCAGTTCTGAGTCGCGTAGAGTAAGAAAGGGTTGGAGGGTACAAGGAAGTCCAAGGGACAGACAAAGGAAAAGATATATAAACTAAAAGGAGAAATAAACAACGGAGAGGACAGATAGGAGACTGAGAAAACTAAGGGGACTGGGAAGGTGCCCCAATCTCTGGAATCAAAAAAGGAAAGGGAAGGAGGGAGGGGAAAAACAAGAAGTGTGGGGGGGAATGACACATCCTGGATTAATTGATTGTTCCCAAACTGGATTAAGAGCTGCGAAGGAGTAGCCAGAAGGCCGTATTGCCAGAATATAAGGCACAGAATCACTGACAACTAACTCCAGCAGAAGCAGAAGAAGCTATCCTGGGACAGAAGGGGATAGGAATCCAGGGTTGTTCTCCCCTCCCCCCCGAAACCAAATAATTGGATAGGGGAGAAACAATAAGTTTCCCTAATTAAAAGGAGGGATGAGTCCCTAAGGACAAGGGCCTAAGGAGGACAGGGAGGGAGGGAGGAGGGAGAAAGAGAGAGAGAGAGAAGCTACTAACTCCCACCCCAAAGGGGTGGAGTCAAGGCATTGAGGAGTGAATCACCCTTTCCCCTGATCCCCCCCCCCGCCAGAAGGTAAAAATTCCCCTGTGTGCCCAAGGTCACCCTGCTTCTGACCAGCAGAAAGGAAGGGGGGAAATGAGGGGGGCTCACAGAGGGAGGAGGACCCAGAGACTGAGGCCCCAGGAGGATGGAGGGTGGGATTTGTGTTGAATGGTGAAGATACACAGAAAGATCAGGAATTACGGTAGGTACGTAATTTTCATATCTTATCTGTGTCAGTCTTCACCATTCATCACATTTGGGTGAGTACTGAGCCCCCCCCCCCCAAGGGGGCCCTAGACCCTAAAGCACTAAGTCCCTTAGCTCCCAGTGGGGGAAACACTGAGAGGGAGAACCTTTACAGGCCTCGCGAGGCCAGAGACTGGGGAGAGTGAGACGGGGACCCACCCCCAGAGGGGGCAGGAGGTTGCCCCGAGAGATGCTGTCTCACACTATGGGAGAAAAGGTGGGTTCTCCGATACGCGGAGGAAATCACCCTACGCCGGGCCAAGGGTGACAACCGGGAAAGACGTAGCCATGCCATCCACCTAGTGCAGATCGCTGTCCCTACAACCCTGGAAGCTACCTCATTGGCGTCGTAAGATGCCTCGCTTGGTGCCCTGCTAGCTCCAGGCCACATGCAGACAGTGCAATGGCTTGTCTGGTTACCTCCGAATCAGGCAAAGAGGCTAGGAGTTGACCTAGCCTGGACCACAGAAACCTATCATAGGTAGCATAGTGGGCCTGATGAGCAGAAATTGAAAGTAGCAACCGTGCCGAGTAGAAGGTCCTCCTCCCCAGAAGTCAAAATCTACGGAATCTTGATCTGGGGGCCGGTCATGGCGGAGGGTGCGAAGCCTATCAGGAGTGTCCCGCTGCGTCAGTCCTGACTGAGGATGAGGTATATGACCTGGAAACTTGGGGGGGGGGGGCACAATACCTCTGGCTCAGATCCCTAGGGGCTGGGACTCCGTATAAAGGCCTTTGCCAGAACCACAATGATGCCTCCTGGAAAGGAACAGGCCAGGTGGGCACCACAAGGGTGGCCGCACTGAAATCGCCTAGGAAGGCACGTGTCGAATGCACCGGATTGTGCTGAGTGCGTGGGGTGACACGCAGGTTTTCCATCATCCTCACGAGGAAACGCTGATACTCAGTGAGATCAGCAGCAGAGGAGATGTGGATGGAAGGCTCCTCTCCCCCAGAATACGAGGATGAGGAAGTGAAAGACCTCGGAGATCCAGAGGTTGGCTGCTCAGGGGGAGGGTGGAACACCTGCTCGTCCATGGCCCTGACGTAAGGAAGGAAGTGAGAAGCCATACCCCTGAATTGTTCCCAGGAGAGAGGTCCCTTAGAGCCATGAATGCCTGGGAGAGCAGGAGATGGTGACAGAGGAATGGGGGCTAAGTCCACAACAGAAGGGGACCATCCCCTGTCCAGGCAAGAGAGCGCACCAGGAGCCTCAAAGGAAGGAGGAACTCCGGAAAGCCCAACAGCCAACAGCTGATCAACCATGCTGGAACTACCTAGGCCATGCCCTGAAGAATCCCCTCTGTGAGGTGACCGGGACTGTGCAAACCCAGAAGGATGGTCCCTTCCCTTCCCTCCAAAGACCAGGGCCCTCTCGAGGAGACTGAGAAGGAAGGGCGGGGGTCCACGCTGTGACTCCTCCCAAACCTGGGTGGGTCCCAGAAAGGTGCGCTGTTTGAACCTGACCCCTCAACCCCTCCGAGTTGAAGGCAGTTGATAACCCTGGTGGTCCCTGAGGGACCAACCAGGAAGTAGCATCCTCCCCTCCTGAGGGCACTCTGATCGGCCCAGGCACTCCACCTGAGGGGGTAACCCAACTGAGGGGGCAGAAAACCCTCCAAGCCCAGGCTGCAGGGCAATAGTGGCCTGAACCACTGCCTGTTGGTCAGCACCCCTGACCCCAGACTCGGTGGCTACCTCCCGATCCTCAGAAGGAGGCTGGCTCTGGTCAGCTGTAGTAACCACCAGGGTGTCCACATGGGCTGCCAACTCCACACAGAATCCTTTGTTGAAGCTCACATCTAACTAGTCCCACAGGAAACAATGGGAAACTTTGAAAGTTAATAACTTGGGAACGGATTAATATTTTTTTCACCAAATCTTCAAAAGGCACATCTGTGACCCAAGACCTTTCTACTCTAAAAATGTCACACCAAAATTCCGAACAATTTTTGTGCAGCGTTGTGACAAAGAATTTGACCAAAAATGGTAATGTTCACATTTCTTTACACTCCGTATCTCTGTACTCACACATCTGACCAGAATGAAACTTGCCACAACTCTGAGCCAGACTCGGAGTCCGCCTCCAAAGAGGTAGAGACCGAGGTCCGGTGCCAGACCGTACACGGACACCCAGCTCCTACCTGGACTGAGACAGGCGCCAGTTCAGGTGTCTGCACCAGAGCCGGCACCGAACTCTCCCATGGCACCACGAGCAGTGCCTAAAGAAGAGACGGCGCCGAGAGTGGCAGCAGAACTGGAGTCGATGTCTGCCATGGCGTCGTCCTGTCCCATGGTGCCACGAATGGCACCAGAGTCAGGGACGGTGCTGACAGCGACACCTCCCATGGCGGCGTGTCCTTGCAAGCAGTGCCGGAGCTAGACACGGCACCATCCCCAGCCTCAGCGCCATTCAAAATGGTTGAAGACAGTGCTGTAGAACTTCCCACAGTGCCACCAGCACTATCAGCACCACGAACGGCGTCGACAGCAGAGATGACGCCGAGCAGTGGACCAGCACTGACCACGGCTCCATCAGGGCCACGGCATCATGAACAGCGCTGAGGCCCACAACAGCACCAATAGAACAGCATCGAGGCCGGTGCCACCCAGGCTTTCAGCCAAGAAACATCGGGGAGCCTTGGCGTCGAGTTGCCAGAGAGGTGCCCCCATAAGCTCCCCAGGGGAATGGATTGGGCCTCCTGCACCGTGAAAGGGGCTTCTGCCACGGCGAGGTTACAAGAAGTGGAAGCCCCTCCTCTGCGGTCCGTATAGAACCGGGAGAGGACCCGGAGGAAAGGCTGAGAGACCGCGGCTTGGCTCGACGAGTGCACCCCTGTCCCCCGAAAGTCGGCGGAGCTCGTCTAACTTTCCACGCGCGCTGTTCCAGGACATGATGATCCATAGAGAAACAGGCGTTGTACGAATCCATGTCGTGAAGCGGGCCAAGGCACATAAGACAATGATCATGCTGGTTGGTAACAAAGTACTTGCAGCTGCACGGGCACCGACGCATAGGCGGCCGCCCTGTTTTCAGCGACTTTTTGCCCTCTGACCTAGACATGATCAACGGAAAAACAATGCAAAAAAACAGACTCAACGTCGCTGAAAATAATAAAGAACAGTATTACCAAACAGCGGCGTCTAGTAGGTCGAAACGGACCCGGTAGGTATAACTCGGCATCGAAGGACACGAAGACTAGGCCCGAACTGCCTTATCTCTATAGAAAACAGTATATGGAGGATCTGTGACCAACACATGGATTTCAGATACTCTGTGTGCAGAGATAGTAGATACCAGAAATTCTGCTTTCCAAGTTAAAGACTTTAAGTCACAAGTCGTAATGGGCTCGAAGGGCTTGCAAGTGAGCATGTCCAGCACAAGGCTGATGGGAGGTCTTGTGTGCAAGACAGTATTAGTAGTCTTTATTTTATAGCTGGTGCTCTTCCCAGGAGGCTCAGGGTAACATTACAGTGTAGTACCTTGAAAGCAAATTAAATAAAATCATTCAGCGATAAACAGTTCTACATAAATAAATTAATAAATAGTCATTAAATAATCATTAAATACTATAACTTTGTCATTAGCAGCTAAGGGAAAAACTAGCCCCAAATGTCTGGATGAACAGAAAAGTTTTGAGACCCTGCTTAAAGGCCCTCCACGAAGGGAGCCTCCCTTAGAGCTTATGGCAAGGAATTCCAGAGGACTGGGGCTCATTATCTCAAAGGCCCGGTCCCTGGACACTGTTAACCCTGCCCTGGGAACTACTAGGAGGCCCTCATCAGCGAAGTGGAGAAAACACGAAAGTACGTGAGAATGCAAGAGCTCAGACAGGTAACCCAGGCCCAGCTCATGCAGGGCCTGATAAGTTAAGACTTACTGTGAAGGAGATACCCCACTTAACCAGCAACCAGTGTAGATCACGTAGTGCCGGCGAGATGTGACACATCCTCGGAAGGCTGGTCAGCAACCTAGCAGCTACGTTTTGCACCAACTACAGGCATGGCAGCATACCTCCATTAATCCCAAGGTACAGAGCATTACAGCAGTCAAGCCTCGAAGTCACAGACATGTGCACCAGTGTGGCCAGATTGCTTGGTGGGGGGGAGATAAGGGATTTAATCGAGTTGATGTTCTGCAGATGGTAAAAGCCATTCCTGACTACTGCTGAGACTTGGGCCTCAAATGTCACTCCCTCATTCAGAATGACTTCCAGATTTTTCACATTCATGGTAGCCAAAAGTCCAGAGAAGCCGAGCCAAAACCCAGTCTCCCTCTCGGTAGCTGCCACTCCCCCTGATGTCCTGGCTCTACCATCAGTACTTCAGTCTTCTCCAAGTTAAGTCAACCAGCTTGATGACATCCAGTCTTGGATCTCTGCTAGGTATCTATTCAACTCATCAACCACATTAGGTGTCCCAGGTGCAAAAGACATGTAGAGCTGGGTATCAGCAGTGAAACCCCAGCCCATACTACCTAATGATCTTACCCAGGGGTAGCATATACTCCACAAACAGCAGGGGCGAATGAACCAAGCCCTGGGGTATGCCACAGGATAGAACCTTCGGGAGTGAGGAAAACCTTCCCAACACTGCCCTCTGGGTCATGTCACTGAGATAGGATTTGAACCAGCAGATGACTTTCCCAGTGAGTCACACATTCTCCCTGAGCCAGTCCAATAACAGCCCATAGTCCACAGTGCCAAACGCTGAAGAGAGATCAAGAAGAACGAGAACTGACCATTCTTCTCTGTCTCTCACACCGAGCAAGTCACTGTGCACTCTAACTAGTGCAGTCACTGTGCTACAGCTAGACCTAAGAACGGACAGGACAGGCTCACAGATGTCAGAGACAGTGAGGTGTACTTTAAGCTGAAGAGCAACCCCCTTCTTAATAACTCTGCCTACAAAGGCTAGGTTAAAGACAGTTCAGTAACTCACCAGGACATCCGGGTCCACAGATGGCTTCTTCCGAAGCAGTTTCACCAGTGTATGTTTCAGCGACACTAGGAACACCTCCTCAGACAAGGAGCACCTGACAATCTCAGCAAACACTGGGCCCAGCTGCCCTACAAAGCCCACCACAGACATGTTGGCCTGGATCCAGATTACACATTGTTGGCTGCAGCTCAGCAATCACCCCACTCACTTCTTCCATCATCATTGGTCAAAACTCTCCCCAGGATCACTGAATGTGTCTCAGACTCATAGGGTTAACTCCGCTGGGCTGTGACAGCCCACTTGGTGGGATCCTGGCTTTAACAGAGGACACCCTGTTCGAGCAGAACCAAGCAACCTCCTCACATTTCGTAGGTGTACATACTCTCACAGGCTCCAGAAAGGCAGGATGAAGTAGTCTGTCCACAATTCGGAAAAGATAAGCCGGTCAGTTCCTCTCAGCAGCAATCTCCCTAGACAGAAAGTCATCCTTTTTCTGAGTGATTGCACTCTGATGTTCACCACAATCAGAACCAGCCTGTTTTTCCGGGCCATGGATCTCCTCAAACAATGCTCCAACTTCCGCCCCTTTGTTTTCATTTCCCTCAGCTTGCACCAAACCACAGCAAGCCAAGGCGTGAAACTAGCAGGCATATACGAACTGATGCTACAAGAGCAAAAGCCACCAAGATAACTCTATTACAGGCTGCCACAGCTTCTTCCAGTCCCCTAGCACATGATGCCAGCACATCTGAGATGTCCAGAATTGCCAAAAGTCCCTCTGGCCGAAGCCCTCGCTAAGGGTGGAACGGGACTATCTCCACAGGGGGGGTGGACTACAAGGGGGAGGCCCTGAAAATGAACCTGATGGTGCAGTGATCCAACCAGCTGACTGCATCACTCTTGAGGTTCCCAATCTTGATCCCCAAAGAGAACACCAAATCCAAGGCATGGCAGTGTTGATGGGTGGCAGAACTAATCACTTGTACGAGGCCTAGACACTCCACACCCTGGAGGAAATCTTGACCAAAATCAGAGTGCGTTGCTGACCCAAGCATTTACAGTAAGTTACCAAGAAATGAAAATTACATACTGTAATTCTTGATCTTCCAGAATATCTCATTCATTACTGCGTGGGTCTGTGCCAGAGATGCGGGGACCCTGCAGGAGTGTACAGCTTCAAAAATTTAGAGCTAGGGAACTGACAGGGATGGCGCCATCCACAAGGTGGAAGCATGAAGGGGCACTCGTGGGCTGGCCAGTAACCAAGGTGGACCCCCTGCTCATCTCAGTTCTGTTTGCCAGGAGAGGAAACAAAGTGTAAGATAAAAAAAAAAAGGATGGGGCAAGGTTGCCCAAGAGCTAGAACAAAGGATGTAGGATATAAAAAGAACAAAGCAATAAAACCCAGCTACCAGAGAGAAGAAAGAAGAGGTTGGGAGGCAGGGCCTAGGTAGCAGGTTAAATAATGATCAGGGCAAACTGGATGGAAGAAAGAGAGATTGCCAAGACAGAGTGTGTAGTGGGGATCCATGAGCTCCAAGTAGGAAAGCAGTGCTTTCAGTAGAGCTGGTTTTTGCTTGTAACTCCAGGGCAATTCAACTATGTTTTCCTGCAGATTACATGACTTTCAAAGAGATCAAGGGAGTCAGAAATCCCATATAACCAATGCAAAAGTATGGAATGAATTTTCCTGAGAAAGGTTCCACTTTCCTGTAAAACACAGGAATCCCAGTAGAGCTAGGAGCCCTGGAAATGTGTTACCAGCAAAGATTCTCTAACTGAAGAGTCTGAAAGCTAACAGCTGAAACCTATTTAATGCCTCACTACATTCGGGGTGTGTACCTCAGGACTGGAGGATGGCTCATGTGGTGCCCCTCCACAAGAGTGGCCCCAAGGATGAACCGGGAAACTACAGACCAGTGAGCCTCACATCCATCGTGAGTACGCTGATGGAGACTATCCTGAAGGAGAGGCTGGTGGCCCTCCTAGAGGCCAAAGGACTACAAGACAGCAGACAGCATGGCTTCATACGTGGCAGATCCTGCCAAACCAACCTGGTGGAGTTCTATGACTGGGTAACTAGGCAACTGGACAGGGGCCATGCAGTGGATGTCCTGTATCTGGACTTCAGTAAGGCATCTGACTCCGGTGCCACATGGAAGACTGGGAAGGAAGTTAGAGGCACAGGGGCGGGTGGAAAGCTGGTGAGATGGGTAGGAAACTGGCTGCAGGGAAGGCAACAGAGGGTGGTGGTGGGTGGGGAGCCTCACACCCAAGGGCAGTGACGAGCGGTGTCCCACAGGGCTCGGTGTTGGGACCAGTGTTGTTTGGGATATTCATTGCAGACATATCATGGGACATCAAGAGCAAGATCAGTCTGTTTGCTGATGATACCAAGGTTGGCGTGGTGGTGGATGACCTAGGGGGATGGTAGGGGTTGCAGGATGATCTGGCAAAGCTTAAAACCTGGTCAGACACCTGGAACTGGGGTTTAATGCCAAAAAGTGCAAGGTGCTGCATTTTGGGATGAAGAACCCAAGGAGGAGTTACCAGCTAGGGGGAGTGCAGCTAGCCCAGACAGAGGAGGAGAAGGATCTGGGTGTGCTCATTATAGGGTCAATGAACAACTCAGCACAATGTAGGAAGGCAGCAAAAGGCCAACAAAATGCTGGGTTGTATTGCAAGGGGTATATCCTTGAGGAGGGAGGAGGTGATTCTGCCACTGTATAGGTCATTAATTAGACCACACCTGGAGTACTGCGTGAAGTACTGGCGTCCGTATCTGAAGAGGGTCATTAAGTTACTGGAGGGGGTGCAGCGCAGGGCAACAAAGATGATCAAGGGGCTGGGGGACTTATCATACGAGAGGAGGTTGAAGGAGTTGAACATGTACTCACTGGAGGAGAGGAGAGACAGGGGTGACATGACTGAAACCTTTAAATACATGAAAGGAATAAACAAGACGGGTACAGAGGGGCTGTTCAAAGTAAGGAGGGGAAGGCCACCAGGGGCCATGATATGAGACTGGAGCGAGGAAGGTTCAGGAGGGAGATGAGAGAGACACTTTTACAGAGAGGGTGGTGGCTGGATGGAATGCGTTACCTGCAGAAGTGGTATGCAGTAGAACAGTGGACTGCTTCAAACGAAGATGGGACAGGACAAGGGGGAGGGTTAATGAAGGGGAAGGGTGCAAGGGAGGGGCTGCACATTCGAGCAGACTTGATAGACCTCTAGGCCTTTATCTGCTGGCAAATTTCGTATGTTCGTAACAGAAAGCAATCCCAAGGTGGGAAAATAAACTGGGAGGAGAGGATCCCCGCTAGATAGGAAAGAGCCCAACTGAGAAAATCGAAGAGATATTCTACGGTTCTCTTGCCATTTCTCTCTTTTTTTTTTGTAAGAACTTCCTTTAGAGAGAAACAGTAAGAGTAAGAGAAAGAGAAAAAATGTAGAAGGCTGGCTGGTCTGGCAGTGCTGGTGTCCTACTGCCAAGAAAGAAGGGAGAATGCTGTTAGGTGAAGGAATTTGAGCTGAGATTCCAGTGTATTTCTCCGGGTCCTCTTCTACACTTACCTTCTGTTTCTTTAAAACAGAAGGAGAGAAGAAGCTCTTTCAAACAGCAAACAAGCTTACAGATGCCCTGTCCAAAGGTGGGAGATGAAAAGGGGGAGAAAAATATATATTTTTTAAGCAACACCAAGTAGGTACAAGGGGCCTAACACATACAGAAGTATAATCTCTACATAAAATATATTTCTTTTAAGAGAAAGAGCAGCAAAAAGGGGTCCTGAGGAGCCAAATATAGCCCTCAAGTGGATTTTACCCCCTTGTGTCTTTCTCTCTTTTTTAGGGCTGCAGGTAGGCGGAGCCTGCAGCCCTCTTGCATCAGCTCTAAAAATGAGCTACTGGATTTAGACCATGGAACCTTCCTTTGGAGTTTTTGAATCATCATTTCACTCTTTGTAACCCTTCAATTTAACCCTTGCAGTGCTGCAGACTGAACGCCCCGGTGGTGGCACTTTGTTGGCACTGAGGTACGCATCCGCGTCTGCAAAATCGTGGAAAAGGGGTGTTTTTCAAAGTACAGATGTGGATGCTTGCCTCTGTGTGTTTTTTTTTCTCCAAAGGGCATTTTTTTGAGCCTGTGGTTCTGCGATTTGTAATATTAGGGGTGTGTTCGGGGCCCAGCTTCTCAACTCCATCTCCCATGCTGTCTCCCAATCAGCCCAACGAGCTCCTGTGCTGTAGTGCCCCCCCACCCCCGTCACGCTGTGGCGCTGTGGTGCGGGTGTTTCTGTGCATGTGCATGTTGTGGTTGGGTGCGTCAGCACAAGAGTGGGAGGAAGGTGAGGAAGGCATTCCGGGAAGGCAGTGGGAATGTATTCGACCTGAGCATTCTACTGGCGATCCGGGCCAGCAAGCAAATTGAGGGGCCATTAGACCGAGATCTGGGATCGAGAATGGGGATTGAGCCGGGGGATTAAGTGCAGGACTCCGGGGAAGGCCTCTGAATGCCCCGGGAAAGCTGGGGTCCTGTTCAACACGTGCGATTCTTTGACATTCAGATCTGCTCTGAAACCAGCGTTGGTATACTTGCTCCGGTCCAATTACAAAGTCCCCTCCGGCAAGACCCCTGACCAAAAGTCTGTCATGCTGTGGCTGACACAGAGAACTGCAGAGGTATGGCACAGATTTTTGTAACCTACTGTTAGATCTTTTTTTAAGGGCACTTTTTTTTTTCCATTCTGTTTATCTGCCTCCTCGGCTGAGCGAGCCCCAAGGTCTCCGGCCACCGTGCCTGTGCCCCCCGGACCCGGTTGTGCAGACGGGCCACACGAACCCATGGAACACAAGGACGGGCCATCTAGTGCCGTACCCCAGACAAGTGCCTCTCTCGGGACTGGGGGGGGTGCAGGGCGTGGCCATTAGCCGCAGAGAACGCCCTCCCTGTATTTTCCTCCTTGATTTTCACCAACGGAGTGCAGTGTGCAAGGAACTTCGGGCACTGACATGCCAACGTCTTGCCGCATTCCACCCCCTTACGTTGCCACCGGTCTGGTAGTGCCCCCAGTTGTCACCAGGGGCCGCTACAGAGCGGTGGTAGCCTGGATCCTCCGGACGCTCGATCCTATCCCGACCCCTGCCGACCGCTGGTGGTCCAGGCTTGCGTCCGGAGCTGGGTCGCCAGCGTGGCGCAAGGAGTGGTGTCCAGCGCCTCAACCCTCAGCGCCACCGGGCTGGCTTAATGGCACTAACTTAAACTGAAACAACTAAAAAAGCCACTTAAACTCCTTTGGTTCGGGTCACATTGTAGTTGAATCAGTGTTATTATTTTCTAGTGGCATACTGATCCATATTGTGCTACAAATCAATAGCAGTGCAATGCAGAAAAGGTTCCTATGACACAGGGAGACACTTTTTCTTGTAACAGCCTGGGGCTTGTCCTTACAGCAGTGGGATGTTTGTCCACTAAAGTAAGACACAGTGGGGACTCTGATGCTCTGGAATCATCCTTAAGGATATAGTTTTTTTTGGGGGGGATGAATAAAGACTCCCAAGCTGAATATGGTACAGGAAACAGTATTTAATCTGTGCAGCTCCAGATAAGTTCCCTTCAGCTGTTGCTGATAAGAAACCTTGAACTTTAAACTGCTGACCCTTGGCCTACTTTTAGTTGCCTTAGGTGTTCTGGGAGAACAGGGGGCATGTGCTAGACTGCTACAAGTTATAAAGTACATGTTTCTCCAGTGACTACCTGGTATGAGTGAGTGAAAACACTGACATTTAGTGTACAAGTTTTTTTTCCCCTCACATGCATTTAAAGTACATAATGTGCAGTACTATGTTCCCAGCCAGCAAATACTCTTGTTTCCCAGTCTGGGGATCCTGTGTGTCATTGTAAGGTGACATCAGGCACACTTGGAGCTAAAGTTCTGGCTGCTCTCCCATTAGCTGCTCTAAGAAGAAGTAGATAAGCTCTTTTTCACATTTCACCAGTTAGGTATATATTGTATTATAATTACTCAAAATGTCCCAGTCTACCCCTCTCCCCGACATGCACCTCCCTGAAGTTGAGAATCTATAAGTAGGGGTATGCGGGGGGTGCACAAAGTGAATACTGGATAATGTGTGTGAGCTGTCCATATGTGGAGGGGGAGGAGGAGCTGGCTGTGTCTGTTTGGGGGTGGTGGTCTGTGGGAGGGGGGCTGGGCCTTGGAGATGTGAGCTTTGCAAGTATGTTGGGGGGGTAGCTGGCAGATGAGTGTGTGTGCTGTAGCTGCAGTTTTTCAGAGGGCCCTAATCAAAAAAAGTGGAGGACCCATATTTATTGGTTTGCCTTCCAGGGGCATTACTCTGTGTACTTAAATGACATTTGTGTTGTAATCATGCTCTGTTTATGTGACTGGTGTGTTTTGGTGGGAGTGGGCATGGACTACCTGAGGGTCCCACTGGTATTACCAGTGAATCCGGAATCCTTGAGTTGAGGATAAAAAAGGGAGCAGGCTTCATTTTATTTTGAAGGGTAATTTGAAGAGGATTTTTTTAACTTAGAAAATATTTGTTGATGATTTTTTCCCCCTGAGCAACTGGAATGAACTAAAATCGAAGTGCATAGATCAGTAACATAAAAGAGACTGATGTAAGGATATGGAGAATTGGAGATCATCACGGCTCTGGAGCTGAGATGAATTGGATTCAGGCTAGTATCACACCTGTATGCCAGTTCGATATGTGTACCATAATCTGCCTCCTCTCTTTATGCTAAAAGGGGGAGGGGAACCAGAATGGACTCCTTGAATTTTTTTTTTAAGGGTGCAAATTTATAACCCAAAAACAAGGAAAGGGGCTATTTCAAAAAAGTTCAGACGAGCATGGGTACCACTTTTTATATAGAGTGCCACCACTGGGCAGATCACTGTCCAAGGCTCAATCAAATATATTCATTCTAGTTCTTTCGGCAGCCTAGGGATTAAGAAACAAATGCTCTGGAAAATCACCTCTCCTCCCGAACCTTGTAATGCTTCAGTGAGTACAAGAAACACAGGTTTTCATTTGAATCCAGCTTCGAAAACAGTATTTTTACAGCTAATGCAAGAGGGCTGTTGAGTAGACTTATTCCAGCACTAGTTTCTCAGCTTTGTTTTTACTGCAATGTGATTCGCTATCTTTGGAAACTAATAATTTACTGACACGACATTCAACAGATAACAGCATCTAACTGCAGAGTAGTTTCAAACGACAGTCTTAGTCATCTCTCCCAGTGTTTGTGTGTGCAGCAATGATTTACAGTAAGAAGAGTTGATTTATGTTAGCCCTTTATGGACCTAATCAGTGGCATTGGAAAGCTCATGGATTTATACTTGTAGGAAGTTTTTCTAGGCAGCTAATGTTTTAGGGGCATAGGGAATTACAAAGAATGATAGTGGTGTCAACTGCAGTGTTCCCAGACTGAACAAAACATTTCCCTTTAGGGCACCCTCCTTTTCCCTGTATTTTCCATATAAAACTGGGACAAAACTCCTGTACATTTCCCTGTATGTCCAAATCAATACATGTATGCAACTGACTTCATTATGCCTGTCAGTCCCACAGCCCTCCTACCTTCAGTGGTACCCCAGCTAGGCTCTTTCTGCCCCGCCACCTTAGTGATGCACCTTACTAGTGGTTATGTTATGTATTATTTCTAATCAGCCTAGGGGAAGTCCTATACCCCATGTTGCCCCTAGGCCTGTATGTACCCTATGATATTTGACCCACTGTTGTTGCATATATTTATTTATTTATTTAAGAGATTTACCAGGAAGGCATGCTGAGCAGAGTACCGCTCGATTCCAGATGCGCCCTGGGGTTTTGGGGTTACATTGGGAACATGATACAATCTAAAAACACAATACAGTGGAACAATGGTATAGACAGCAAACATCATACATTTGGAGTAAAAGAACAGCAATGGGTAACATACATAATGCAAACGGATCAATTAGAGGGAAGGCAGAATGTTGTATAGTATACAGTGATTTACAAATGAAGCAGGTCAAAAACAGTGGAGAGACCAGACTTAAATCATACGCTGGGTGGGTACAGGAGAGAGGGGGGAGTTAGGGGGGGTAACAGGAGCAGGTGGAAGAGAAGTGCGAATTAAGAAGGGCATTTAGTTGGGGAGTACTTGTGGAGTGTCTAATAACGGTTGCCAAGGAATTCCATAGTTTGGGTAGCCTAAAGCTGAAAGCAGCCTGTCCGGACCGAGTGGTTCTATGTGGGATATGTAGCAGCCTGGCGTCGCTGTTACAGAGCGCGTAGGATGGTGGGGTTAGGGCTGCTAATGAGGCAGACAGGTAGGATGGGAGTGAGTTTGACCAGAACTTTGCCGAGGTTCTAGCGCAGTGGCGTGATCTTCTGTTCTGTAGTGAGGTGATGTTCAAGGATTGATAGAGGGCACAGTGGTGGGTGCTGGGAGGGCGATCCAGCGAAAGGCGGCAGAAAGAGTTGAATAGGGTGTCTAGCCTTGCTAGTGACGTTTGAGGGGCTGTACCGTAGACAATATCACCACAGTCAAAAATAGGGAGGATCATTTTTTTGACTATTTCTTGCCTGGTTGACAGGGGTATGCAGTTTTTGTTTCGCAGAGGGCACCCAACATAGGGTTCAGTTTTTTGTGCATAGCATCAATGTGTGCAGAGAAGTTTAGGTGTTGATCTAGCCAGACACCTAGATAATGATAAGAGGTGCAGGCCTCCAGTGGGGAGCTGTCCAACGTGAAGAACTTGGGTGGCACAGTAAGCCGTGCGAGTTTGTGCTGGGAGCCAAAGGTGAGGGAGACAGTTTTTTTTGAGTTTAGGACTAGTTGGTTTGAGATAAGCCAACGTTGGACAGAGTCAAAATCCTTTTGTAGGCAGGCTGTCACCGCACTAGAGGATGGATCAGAGGCGAACAACACCGTGTCGTCAGCGTACATGTGGATGGCCGTAGTTGGGCAGGCTGCTGGCAGGTCATTGAGAAATATAGAGAACAGTAGTGGTCCGAGAACCGACCCTTGGGGGACTCCGCTGGTGACTGGGAGTAAGGTGGATGTAGCTGAGCCAACGCGGACAGATTGGGACCTATTTGACAGGTATGAGTGGAACCAGTTAGTTGCATTTGCCGACAGCCCAGCTAGAGCGAGTTTAGCCAGCAACAAGGGGTTGGAGACGGTGTCAAAAGCTTTTGCCAGATACAAAGATACATAGATACATAGACAGTGTCGGCAGATAAGGGCCTATGGCCCACCCAGTCTGCCCATTTGAGCTTGTAAGTTCAGTTTGTTTTCCTAGAAGTCTGTTGCACCTCACCCCTGACCTCCAGAATTCCTTTATGTCTATCCCATGCATTCTTAAATTCCGTGATTGTTTCAGCCCCCACCACTTCCAGATCAATAAATATGGCAGCTGTTAAATCCCCTTTATCCATACCTGTGAGGACAGCGTTTCTGAGCCGGAGGAGAGAGGTGGTGGTGGAGTGATTTTGCCTGAAATCCCTATGCTATGTACTACTGCTTTAAAAACCCTTGTTTCATGCCAATGTTAGAGCATGCTGCTCCAGGTTTGTACTGTGACTATGTATTTCTCTCATGTATGCCTTGTAACTCTCCTGGGTCGCACCTGAAAATAGGCACTAGCTGTCAAGTGTGCTTACCCGGTTACCAAAAGCAAATAAATAATAAACTCCTATAACAAATGTTAAGGCTGTTTTTATTTATTTTAAATGGTAAAACTGACCTGCAACACATCACAGTCTCTGGAAAAATGATGGAACCTCTCCAGCTTTGCTCTCAATGTTCACGTCTCCAGAATCTCTTGATGATATTATAGCATAGTTACAATGTACTGACATAGCTGGATAGCCTGGCTGAGATGTAGTACGTCATATTCAGTGGTATCATATTTTCATCCATTTTGGCAATGTACTGACACAGGATAGTTTTGATGAGATACAGGATCTCATTTTCAGAGGGGTTCTAATTTTGCCCACTTCTACAATGTACTGATACACGTTAGCCTGGCTAAGATGCAGTATCTCATTTTCAGTGGGGTCTTACGTTTACCGGTGCTGACTTAAACATACATACAAACATATGAAGAAGCCAGCAGAAGAAGGTCATTTGGTCTATCAAGCCTGCTGTTATTGCAGGGTACACAACTTGAGCTAATGTCCCTGCCTTCCCTCCCCATGATCCTAACCTTCCCCCCATGCATATCCCAGCCTCTCTTAAAGCTGTCCACTGTCTTCAACGAGATGGCCTCTTCTGGCAGTGCATTCCAAGTGTCCACCACCCTCTCAGTGAAGAAGTGCTTCTTGACATCCCTCCTAAACCTCCCACCCTCCAGCTTAAGACTGTGCCCCCCTAGTGTTATGGTTGCCACTCAGCTTAAAGAGACTCTTCTTATCAACCTTATTCATTCCTTTCAAGTACTTGAAGGTCCCAATCCTGTCCCCTCTCTGTCTCTCTCCTGTCTTCCAGGGAGTACATGTTCAGTGCCCTCAACCTGCCCTTGTATGCCTTACCCTCCTGACCCACTATCATCTTCGTAGCCCTCCTCAGGACCTTCTCCAGCAGGTTAATGTCCTTTTTGAGGTGTGGGCACCAGTACTTGAACTCCATACTCTAGATGTGGCCTTACCAGTGACCTGTACAAGGGCAGTATAACCTCCTCTCTCCTACTACTGATCCCCCTAGATATGCATCCCAGCATCTTGTTTGCCTTTGCTGCTGCTTTCTTGCACTGCATGGAGTGCTTCAGGTCACTAGTAATCATCACACCCAGGTCCTTCTCCTCCTCTGATGCAGATATGCATAGCTTTGCATTTTTTTGGCATTGAAGCCAAGCTGCTAGATCCTGGACCACCTTCTCAGCTTTTCCAGATCTTCCTGCAAGTCCCATATCCCTTCAGTTGTGTTCACTCTCCCGCAGAGCTTGGTGTCATCTGCAGATAGGCACATTTTGCCCTTAATGCCATCCTCAATGTCACTAAGGAAGACACTGAACAACACCAGCCCCAGTACAGAGCCCTGTGGGACCCCACTGGTTACCTCTCTGGTACCAGATAACTCTTCCCCCCACAACCACCCTCTGAGTTCTGTCCCTCAGCCAGTTTTCCACCCATCTGGCCATCTTTTCCCCAACCCCAAGATCCACTAACTTCCTGATCAACCTTTTGTGGTACACAGAGTCAAAGGCCTTGCTGAAATCAATACAGAGGATATATGCCGCTTGCCTCCTGTCTACTTTCTTAGTGACAAAGTCAAAGAAGTCAGTCAGATTTGTTTGACATGACCCCCCCCCCCAATGAACCTATGCTGCCTCACATACCGAAGACCCTGCTCCTCTAGATATTCCACCAACCTTTCCTTTAGTATGGTCTCCATGAGCTTGCCCATAATGGAGGTCAGACTGACTGGTCTGTAATTCCCAGGGTCATCCTTAGGACCACTTTTGTGGAGAGCCACTACATGTGCTGTTCTCCAGTCCTGCAGTACCATGTCTGACTCTAGTGAACTATTAAACAGGTCTGTCAGCTTCTCAGCCAGTTCCTTTAGTACCCTTGGATGTACTCTGTCCGGGCCTGGTGACACATACTGAGCATAAAAACGTGGTGGCTGAGCCTTTCTGCAACTAACACTTCTCCTGTCTCCCGCCAGGCATCATCACAGTGATTCACTCTGATGGCTGCTGGCAGCACTGGAGGAAATATGAAGAAACTGACAGAGGGAAGCTTACAAAGATGTCAGTTGGAATTTTATGCAACTGTATAAATATGCAGAACTAAAAAATACTACATAAATTCACTGCCACTAAGCAAGTGGCAGACTGGGAGGGGGGGTTGTCAACAAAAAAAAGGAGATTGTTTTGCACTCAGTGAGGAGTGAGAAGGTCAGTTTTCCTATGTGGGACAGTGACCCACAGGGTGTAAAAAGTTGGGAGTTACTGAAACTATGATGGATCATAATGGGCTACATAGCCAATTTTCAGTTCTGTCATCAAAAAAGAAACAAGGTGGGTCAGAATTAACAACCATCTGACATTTTTTCACAATCCTCACTCATAAATGAATATGGACACAATTTAACTTGCTGCACTATAAGACTTCAGCATGCATGCCAAGCTTGTGTTTCTCTGCCTTACATACTGTATGTGTTGCATTCTTTGGGCAGGATCTTTATATAGTACCACTATACATTTTATTTACCTTATCCTGACCTCCACCTTAATGCACCCAAACACCCTTTCAGCTCCGATATTATGATATTTAGGGCATAATTAAGTAAAGCTGAATCCAAATTTCCTCCCTGAGACCAAGTTAAACTTTTTCAATGCCCCCCAAAAAGATTTTCTAAACCTTATTCTCACTTCCATCTTATTGCACCCTAACCCCTTTCTGCCCTGATATCTTGATATTTAGGGCCTGATTAAGTAAAGCTGTATCCAAATTTCCTCCCTGTGGACCAAGTTAAACTTTTTCAATGCCAAAAAGCGAACAAACAAAAAAAACTAGCAATACATTCCCTGTCTTTGAATACATTTAATATGGGGTGGTATTATACTTTGTACATTCTTGTGTTATATGATTTTAGTATGGTCATCTATTAAAACAGAAGTGCAAAAATCTGGTTAAAATTTTGACCTATGCCTTTTTATGCTATTTTAGATTGCCACTCACCTTCTGACTTGTATGACACCCTTCTTTCCACAGATTGAGTCTGCTTTAGTACTTTTTTCATGTCTGAAATAATACAAGGAACACTCCTTTTAATATGGTGTGGAACAGGACTTCATCAGTATTTTCAGCTGTTGTTTATATATCACTTCTGTTGTGACTAAACTTACTATAATGTATGGTGCGCCTTTATTACTGCTAAAAAGCGGCAAAATTATTACTTGATAATCCCATCGCTATGACGTAAATGGTTATAAACCTCTCTTGAGTATGTCATAGCGATGGGATTACAAACGGAGCCCATCTGTGCATGCGTGTACCTGTGATCTCGCGCACCACCGGCATTCCCGAAACCAGCGCAGTGGCCAGAAAATGACCCAGAACGTCCGCGGTGGGGCTAAAAGTAAGCCATATTAGTTTGTTTTGCCAGTTTGTGGGGACCATACACTATAAAATATAATGTATGGTTCCTCTATCGTTAACCGTCTCGAGGTTGCCACGGTGATGTAAACCTCTCGAGCTTCACTCTCGAGGTTTACATGGTCACCCTGGCAACCTCTCAGCGGTTAACAAACCTGTTAATGATAGAGGACCATACATTATCCTCTATATTATGCAGCAGGCAGTGCTCCCTGACCTTACAGAACAATAGTTGTTCAAAAACAGCTACAAATATTGATGAAAATCTGGTCCGAGCCATGTTAAAAGGAGCGCTCCTTTTATTATTTCAGACATGAAAAAAGTACTAAAGCAGATACAAACTGTGGAAAGAAGGGTATCATACAAGTCAGGTGGTAAGTGGCAATCTAAAATAGCATAAAAAAGTACAGGTCAGAATTTTAACCAGATTGTTGTTATGCTGAATTTTGCAAATGCAGGTTCATAACTTTGGTAATATTCAGTATTTTTACCACATTTCAACATTACCATTTTGGTACAGCAGTTCATTAATGTGACAACTGTCATTTTTCAGCTCTTGCCCAAAATGTGTTTGCAGCCCAAAAGTTGATTTTGCAGTCCCTGCACGACATCACCTTTAGGCCAGAAGTAAAACATTTTCTCTGCCATTCTTTATGAGGCAGGTTCATCTGTGTTGAAAAGCAGGTGTAAAAATATTAAAAAAAATAGTAATGTTCAATATTTTTAACCCAGATTCCTCTCCTGCAACCCTATTGACTCTGGCCAGAGTTTGTTTTTTATAACTGTGCCTAGCAGAGGAAAAGCAGAAAAAAAAAAAGAGAGCAACAGAGATGAGCTGTCTAGGTGCCTGGTCATCGAAGGGGATGGTGCTGAGGGGGGTTGCAGTAATGAATGGAGAAGATATTCTGGAAGATCAAGACTATGGTGAGTACGTAATTTTCATATCTTCTAAGAATCAATCTTTACCATTCATTACTTCATGGGTCAGAGTGCCAAGCTTAATACTAAAGGGCAGTGTTGGCACACCCTGAGGGAAATGATTATTCCCTCAGCCTCCTGTTGGGGAAAAACACAAAGAAGCGGGGCCTTTTACAGGCCTGGTGAGGCACGAAACTAATCAGGAGCAGGCAGAGGCTCCCATGGCCTAGGAGCAGTAAGGTGCCCCGCAAGCTGACGCCTGGCCCTGTGGGAGAAGAAGTGGGCCCTCTGGAATCCTGAGGTAATCACCCTATGCTGGGCCAAGGGTGACAACTAGGAGAGACTGGAGGCTACCTCACTGGTGTGGACATAGGATGCCCTTACCTGGTGTCTTGCCAGCTCCAGGTCCTGGGCAGAAAGGCGAATGGCCTGCCTGGTTACTTCACTGTCTGGCATAGACGCCAGGAGCTGTCCCAGCGTTGCCCACAGGTGCCTGCCATAGGACACCTGGTGTGCTTAATGTGTTGAGATGCATAAAATAGTGCATGCTGCCGAGAAGACTCTCCAACCCCAGGCATCAAACTGCAGAGTCTGACTGTGGGGGATGGTCACGCAATGGGTGCCTATGCCTTGAAGGGGTGTCCAGGAGCTGGACCCCAGAAGTGGGAAGTGGCATGGCTCCTGGAGACCTCATGTGTGCACAATACCTGCGCTGGGTGTCCCTTGGGGCTGGAGAGGGAGTGGAGGGATAGAGAGCCAAATGTCTCTAGATGTCTCCACAAATGGCCTAGGCCATAGAGGTATGACTGTGTAGTCATGACTGTACTCCCAAAGGTAGGACAGCATCAGACAAGCAGGATTGCGGCCTGAAAAATGGTTGCTTCACAGACCCCTTTTCATTTCTGCGAGGAACTGCTGGTAACCAGGGTACTCAGCATCTGAAGAGAGATGAAGGGAAGAGTCCCCTTCCTCAGAGGAGGAAGACTTGTATGACGAGGAGCTGGACTCAGCGGTGGTGGTGCCAGGGTCTCAGGCTGGAAAACAGCCTGGTCCAGTGCTCTGAGGTAGATGGAAAAGGCACTCGCTAATGCCCTGAACTGGTTCCAGGTCAAGGGCCCCACAGGACCCAAAATGCCCAGGAGAGCAGGAGGGGAAGGCAGAGGAGGAGTAGGGTCATGGCACACTAGGCCAGGTCCTCTGTCAGGGCTATGAGAGCGTAGAGGGGACCTCGCCCGAGGGGACAGCCTGACAAACGTCCACCTGAGAATGCTCAACTGTGGAGGAATGATCTATGTGGTGCCCTTGGGGGGGGGAACCTCCAGGTGGGGAGACTGAAGCCACAGAGGTCCCACAGGGCTGCCCCTAGCCCCACCTATGACAGGCCCAGACAGTTCCAGTGAGGCCAGAGGATTCAAGTCAGCACTATGACTCCTACAAAAGCTGCCACAAACTCTGGACATGAAGAAAGGTGCCGATCGAAATCTATCAGCCCCAACGTCACCAGAATGGGATCTGCTCCTTGGGCAAGGTCTAACAACAGACTCAGCATTGAGAGTTGCAGCTGAGGGGGAGCCGGCACTGCAAGCTGTAGCAGAACTCCCCTCAGCACTGCAGATGGCACCAGAGCCAGGCCTGGGACTGAGGGCAGCACCAGAACCCAACCTGGCAGCAAGGGTGGTGCTGGAACCCTGCCCGGTGCTGCATCTGGCACTAATCCCTTTCCCAGCATTGGAATCTGCACCGGGGCCATCCATAGAAGATAGAAGAGGTACAGTGCTGTGACTGGCACCGGACTTAGAAACGTCTAGAGCTGCCAAAGTCAATGTAGCCCTAGAATGAGGCCCAGAAAGGGCCCGTTCATCATCAGTACTGGGAAGCCAGTCAGAATCATCCCAGTCCTCATCCCCTGGGTCATCTGATCACTCAGGGGACGAGATCCATAAGATCATCACCGGGCCACCAGCTCCAGAGGCCTTCCCTCTCACAGTGCCACAAGCGATCTCAGAAGGAGACCCTGCCACACCACCTTGCTCACCGGCACTGGTCTTAGTGTCAGGAGTCGAAGAGGTGCTGGACTACAACCACAAGGAGCCCACCAGTGTAGGCCCATAGCTCCGACCTCAGCACCATGGGTGTCCTTGCTCCTGATGGGGCCACAGACTGGGAGGGATGCGTAATCGATCCCCAGAAGGAGTTTGCTGTCCCACAGACCCCTCTCCCAGGCTCTTCGTCTCAATGAGACAAGGACTGGACCCAACCTGGTCTCTCTCAATATGCATAGTACTGGGGAGGGGCTCAGTGGATGAGCCTAGGGACCTTATCATGGAGTCCCTCATGTGACGTCTGCCTCCAAAAGTATGGGGCCAGTAACCCCACTTCATCGTGCAAATCTTGTGAGTGCAGAAATCCATCGAGAAGCAGGTGCTGCAATGGTATACATGTCATGATGGGCTCAAAGGCAGACCCAACAACAGTCATGTCGGTCCTGGATGGACATATTTCTCCGACAGGGGCACTGACACATAAGGGGAGTATCCATCGTCTTCTTTGGCATCTGCTTTTTAGGCCCCTGAGAACCAGACATGACTAGACTTGGAAAATAATCAAAAATAGCAAAAACAGAGCCCAGCTCCATAAAAAAGTAGATAGGCTAGAATGCAGTGCTGGAAAAGGTGAAAAAAAAAGAGATACGGCATCAAGCTGGCAGCGATGAACTGAGAGCAGAGCAACAAAAGGGCAAATGCTCCCACAGAATGCAACCTCAATGGCGGGAAGAGCAAAACTGACATATGCAGGGGGCCGGTGTCGGTTACTGGTCAGCCCACAAGTGCCACGTCATGTGCCCGCCTCTTGGGCAGCGCTGTCCCTGACAACGGTCCCCTAGCTCTAAGTTTTTACAAGTCCTAGTGCCTTCAGCACAGACCCATGAAGCAATGAATGGTAAAGATTGATTCTTGGAAGATCAAGCCATCTTGGCGACTCCAACACTGTTGGCGATGAAGTCTGTGATTACCTGCAGAAATTCCCCCTTACATCCCAGAGAATGGTACATAATTCTGCAACCTGCAGCTGCCCAGCACAACCACGCACTGAAACAAGGTATCATCCACTGGGTGCACCACAAGGCTCAACTAAGATCTAAAACAGATGGCCAATCCCGCCACAATCCTTCCTCAGGCAGTGCACTATGAAAAACCTGTCCATGACCAATGACTCCAGGCCGGGATGGTGCCTTTGGGGGCTCCAGAATGGGCACCAAGGGGTAATAGAGGGGAGTAGGTATACACCCAGGTGCACAGGCCTGTTGATGGGAACCACGGCCCAGTCGAGTAGCTGGTCTCCAAAAAGTGGCTCTTCCACAGCCGTGGGATGGTTGAGGAGAGAGAGGCTTCAGGGATCTGAAAGTCGTTTTAGATGACTGAAGATCTGGTAAGGTCATCTCAACATCATGACCAAACAGCTTCTGCCCTTGAAATAGTAAACCGAGGACAGACTGCTGGACATAAATGGCAAAGCCAGCAACTATATGCCATTAGCAGTTGTGAAGGCAAATGCAAAAGGATGCAGCACGAGCGGAAGCATTAGAAGCATCATAGGCAGACCAAAGGACATGCTTTCCAGCATCAAGTCCATGTGTGATGATGGTCCTGAGCGTGTCCAGTTTAGCTGTGACCTAGTTGAGCACATGCTGTTTGGAAAAATCTTGTTTTTTCTAGCTCCACATGTAACTGTTTTCTAAACTACCTAAATAAACACCCACTGAAGGCTGGTTTTAGCAGCACCTGTTCTAGTGACAGAATACTAACTGACACAGTACCTCAAGAATCCATACCTGGACCCTCACTTTTCTTGATTTTCATCATTTCAGTTCTTCAAGTGTTAAGCCATTCCATCTTATATGTTGACAATACTATAATCTATACCAGTTCTTCTTCCGTTGATGAAATTAACCTAGCTTTAATTTCGGATTTTGCAAACCTGAATTCACGTTTGGTCAACTATCATCTTCTACTGATAGCATGAAGACCAACTGTAAGTTGTGTGGATCTAAGCCCAAACTAGCTAACTCTTCATGCCCCGTTATTTCCGACCTTCATGGTGTTCAGCTACAAGCTGAAACCTTTAAATACTTCTGTGTTCTTTTGGACCCAAACTTAACTTTTACTACGCACCAACTCAATTTGTCAACAAGTTAACCAAAAGCCAGGTGTCCTTTTTAGACTCACGAGATGTTTGTCACCTGTAATTAGGCAGATAATTAGTAAGGGTGTCTTACTCCCAATAATGAATTATAATTCCTTTGTTTTCACAAATCTATCTCAAACTGATCTAACCTGATTGAGCACTGATTTTTTTCTATAATATTTTTATTAATTTTCAGTGAAAGATACAGTCACACAACCAGAGAGAAACTGAACATACACATTTCCAAGGGTAGCAATGTCATTGTACTTTAACATACTACACTATATCCCATCATTAACACGAAATAAGAACTTTCCCATATGCCTCTGAATGTTACAAGTAAGCGTTCCTCCTCAGAGCACCAAAAAAGGAAAAGTCACAGTAAGAGAAAACTCGAAAGAGAAAGAACATCAAGAACCCCCCTCCCCACCACAAGTTCTGCAAACAGACTAAACATACTTGTTGATTTTAGTGTAGTTCTCATCTAGCCAAAATACCTGAGAGAACCCCCAGCTACCTTTCTTGCCACTCCCCAACAAGACTACTCATCCTCCTGTAACAGGAGAAGCCAAGCCCCAGGTAATGAGCTCAGAAATCTGACCCAACTACGTTGAAACATTTCCTCTTGCCTCTTCAAGGTACTCAACAGTCACTCTAAGCGAGTGCCTGTACTGTAGGCGACTTCCAAATCCCCACTTCAGGATTAGCACAGGAGACCTGCGGGTTCTGCACACACTGCCCAGTTAAAACCAGTAACACTCGCATCCTGAACAGTGTTTTAACAGCATTTGTCGTTTCATTCTCAACGTGCTCTTTAGAACACATCATTGTGTACTATACAGTCAACCTGGCCGGTGGTCTCCTGAACAAAGTGGCATATTTCCTTTGCTGCTGGGTGGATAAGACCACAAGGCTAAATTCTGACTCACCACTATTCACGTTACTGTCTTTTAAAAATGACGAGAGAAGTCCAAGATCCAATGAAAATCATCTTATCCCATGGGTTTCAATTAATACAGGCGAGCATGCATTCCCTTTTCAAGCTACCAAACGGTGGAAAGAATTAACTGCAAAGACGCACCTGATTTATAAACAGCAGATACAAATCTGTTTTGTTCATAACTCATGTTGTAAATGTTTTTAGTCTGTATTGCTGAATACTCTTATCTTAAAGTATTTCCTGCATAATGCAAGCTGTAACTAATTGTATTGTTTATATTTGTAATTGTAACTTGTACTAGCAACTGCGTCTGCTTTGTACTGTGGCTCTGGGCCGCACCTAAAAAAGGGCCTTTGGCTCAGTGTGTCATCCTGATAAACCAATTAAATGAAATGACTATCAACAACGGAAATCATAGGCTCTTCTGATATTTAATCATGTATGCCTGGCAGCTTGCAATCCCGAGTCCTAGGGACACTGTGTCATATGTTCTTTTGCCTAGAACGTCAAGTCTCCTGGGACTCCTTGTCCTTTTGGAGACCTGGAAAGAGACACCAGAGTAGAGGCTGAAGTCATATGGGAGAAGCTCTCCATTTTAATTAGTTCTCCAGAACTTTTTGTCAGTATCTCTGCATGAGCTGTTTGAATCCCTGGCACAGACCTTCGCGTCATGCAAAAGGCCTAAACAGTAAGTGCAGACGGAATGAGTATCGTCCTTAAATATCTTCATGCTGCAACAACAGAACCAGAATTATGGCTCCCTTGATGGCAGTATACAGTGATGTAAGGACAAAACAAAAAAACAGGTAAAGAAGTCAAAAAAACAACAGTGTGGTTTCTCTGCATGATCTGAAGAGTGGTAGATAGTGGGAGCAAGAAATTAGGAGAGGAAGGGCTGCCAACATTATATAGGGGCAGCCGTCAAGGTACCTCAAAGGCTGGCGGACCCAGACAGCAAACATTTCCGAGTGGTCCTGACACTGATGGCTTACAGTTCCAAAGGTGTGGCTCAATGAAAGGAGATGTCCTCAAAAAGATCTCATGTTATAAGTGCAATAACACACTTCAGGGATGTGCATTTATGGTCGATAATTACACTTTTGTGTGGGCATGCAATGCAAGTGCCTTACACTTAACAATCCACTCAATGTGTGCGATTACTGACCCATAATTACACACCGAGTCTTTCTGCATACATATTCGTAAGTGAGACTGACCACGGGCTCTTGTGATCCCGTGCACTTTCCAGGTAAAATGAACAAATAATAATCTCAATATAGCTGCTTTGTCCTGCAAGCCAACTCTCTTCCATAAGCCATCCAGAATCCACCACGGGAGATTCAATCATACTGGGGGGGCATCCTGGATGCACTAGAATGTGAAACCATTCTGAGGTTTTCATTGCTCCCAATGATATCTCTGCTCGGGGCAACCACTCTGCAAGTTTTTTGTCCTCACTATTTGAGTACACAATAAGGGCAATACAATCAAGCTTCATTCTGTGCACAACAAACTTTTTCATGGCTGTAGTGGTGTCGTTCTTATTGGTTTCACACTTCTGCGCTGCCACACTTGATAGCGGGGTGGTTTTTACTGATTCTCAATATCCCAACATCCACGGGACCTTGTCTGATATTGTTAATGCCATCACGTTGCAAAACTCTGTAATGCTTTTTGCATTCTGTATGTCCAGTTTACTACTACCAGTAAAGTTGGGAGTATTAAAAAAAGGGGAACCATGACAGAATAGGAGGATCACACAAATATAGAAAGTGAGGTGCTCTTTAATCATTTACAGAAAAATGAAATTTTTGCAGAATCCAGGGAACGGGAGTAGAACTCATGCTAAAAATCGGGTACCCTGCAGCCCAAAAAGCTTAAAAAAGAATGAAATACAGAGAGAGACTAATACTGCACAGCTAGTAAAAGAGAAACACTGACCAGTGTTCATTCACCACAGTTTGAAAGCCCATGAAAAGTGCTTTTAAACGAGATATTGGACTTACCCTGTAGCTGGCAGCACTCACTAACTGTGCCCTATACTGATATTACACTGCTACCATTTCATGGAATCTTGTGATGTCACGCAGGGTGAAGCTATGCCTGATTATGTGTTTAGGCACTTCTTCATTTCTTTCTAGGACCCATTTTAATGTACACGTATGGAAAATAAATGACTATTTTAGAAATCCTTGTTTTACGGGAATTGTAACTATAAAAATGGGTGGATAAAATATAGAGTTATGAGTGGATGAGACCCAGCTCATCTATTGTGCATTGATACTGCTTAATGCATGGTCACAGGTTTTGGTTTCTTTTTACATATTTTCTTTGCTAAAGCAGCAGTACAATGAAAACTTATTTTTTACCAAAAAGCAAATTTCAGCTATAATTAATACAAATATTAACATGTCTGTCAAATCTTTTCTAGATACCACCTATGCTGCACACAATGAGGAATTTTTTATTTTCTCAGTCCTAACCCTGGCAAGGACTACAATGCTATTTCTAAAGCCAAATGGAGTGACCTTTTTCTTCTTGAGAAAAAATCTAAATTTAAACATAAATACTCAAAACTGACCACCAAACAAAACTGGAAGATGCCTGTAATCCTTATGATACAAACTGAGGAGACAATAGTCCAGGTGGTAATGAAAGAGGACAAGACATTTTTATGTTGGCTTGCGTACGTGAGCAAGCAACATCTTGTGCTAGTAGCACATTTCAGAGGTGTGTCAGTGAGGGCGAACGCAGGGCATGCTTTAGTAGGTGCATCCCTCATTCCCCAATAAGCCGGCACGCTAGTGCTGACACAAGCATTATGTAAAGTGGACACAACTTGTAAGAAAAGCACCACTGCAATCAGAGACAAGCTCGTCATGCAGCGGTACACATAACACACCTCCCGACGTGCCTTTCCTTGTGAAAGATTTACACAAACATGGCGGTGGCGGTTGTTGCCGTCTGCCACACAATCTCCAGAAAGCTGACTTGGGGGGTGCCCAATCCCCTTTTCGGCATGTCCAACCCCCCCCCCAGATTGTGTGGCACACTGGGAACCCACCCCAGTGTGGCCAACATCCCCTCCCCGAAAGTCATGGAGCACACCCCAGTGTGCTCAACATTTCTTTTGTTTTACCTGTAAGAAAGTAAACTGTCCGCAATCATTATTCTTTTTTTTTCTTTGCCTCAAACAAAGAAATGGCCCCTTGTTGTCAGCAGTGCCCCCAACCCGCACTCCACCCTCTGCGCCCCCATCTCCTCACACCCCCTCACCCCATACCTACCTCCAGAGGTCGGCACTGCGATCTTCGGTGTAGTGGGAACACGTCTGCACTCTTCAAAGCTGACCGCGAACTGAAGAAATGCCGGTAAGCTGTATAATGGCATAAATGGGGGGGGGGGGTCAACTTAGGTGGATATTTCAGCCATTTTTTTAAAATTTTGCCTCCTTATTTTCAACATGGAGTTCTTGGAACCCCACCTCATGAACACATGCACTGTCATCTCATAATTCGGTCCTGAAAGGTCATTTTGCTGTCACTGTGCGGAATCACCTTTCCGGACTGACTAACAAAACGACAGTGCCACTGTTCATGAGGTGGGGTCCCAGAAGAGCCTATATTACAAATTTGATGGAAAAGTTCCCAAAACTGACTGTGTTATGAGCGTGCATTGCGCAGTTTCCACGCACGCGCGTAACTTCAACAATTTCTAATATTTTCACTCCAGATTTTCAACTTTGCCATTTTTTCACACCTCCTTATGAACAGTACAGCTGTCATTTTTCACATCTTGCCAGAAATGTGTTTTTGCGAATGTGGCGCACAATGGCACGGTCGGTGCGCATAATCAATATTCCGGACATATTTACAAAATCACAGTGACACTGTTCATGAGCGGAGGTCCCAAAATGCCTATGTTGAAAATGTGGTTAATAAAATCCCAAAAATAATTGTGTTACGGGTGTGCATTGCGCAGTTTCTACACATGCTCGTAACTTCGCCAGTTTTTCATATTTTCACTCCAGGTTTGAAACATTGCCATTTTTGTACACCTCCTTATGAACAGTACAGCTGTCATTTCTCACATCCTGCCCGAAATGTGTTTTCACACATGGCGTACAATGGCACGGTCACTGTGGGAAATCAATGTTCGGGACAGATTAACAAAATCACAGTGACACTGTTCATGAGCGGAGTTCACAAAATGCCTATGTTGAAAATCTGGTTAAAAAAATCCCCAAAATAACTGCATTACGGGTCTGCGTTGCGCAGTTTCCACGCACGCTCGAAACTTCACCAAGTTTTCATATTTTCACTCCAGATTTTCAACACTGCCATTTTTTTACACCTCCTCATGAACAGTACAACTGTAATTCCTGCCCGATATGTGTTTTCGCACCTGTAGCGCCAAATGGCACAGACGCTGTGCAAAATCACCTTTCAGCTAACGAACTCATAGTGCCACTGTTCATGAGGTGGGGTCACAAAAAACCCATGTTGATAATTTGGAGTGAAAATACCAACAAACGCCCAGGGCATTAGGGTTTCCAACCACAACGCCCTGCCCTGCGGAGACTGACAGGCGTTAGGGGTGTGACTTGGCACTGTCAGCTGTAATGCTCACGCCATTCTACCCCCACCCTACAGCCAGTGACAGGCATCGAGGTGTGCCTTGGACTCTTTGGCCCCAAAGTTCACACCATTCTCCTATACTGCACCCATCTCAGCGTATTTCCTTATGGAATGGGTGAGCGTAAGGCCCGAAGACCCCAAGGTATACCGCGACACTTGTCGGTGTCTGCGGGGTAGGGTGAGGTGAAATGGGATAAGCATTATGGCTGACGACCCAAAGGTACACCCCAATGCCTGTCACTCTCTGCAGGGTGAAGGTGGGGTCGGTGTCAGTTCACTACTTCACTGCCATTCCTATTATGCATCTCTCTAACTCCTGCATTACCAGTGCCAATGCCAGCAAGCCAACATTCGGCATTGACAAATGCTTGTTTAGGTATGTAAGTGAAAAGAGGAAGACCAGGGGAGTGACTGTAAGGTTAAGAAGAGAAGGGGTTGGGGGGGGGGAGACTGTGCAGAGAAGGACTAGGAAAAGGCAGAAATCCTGAACAAATACTTTTCTTCGGTGTTCACAGAGGAAGGAGAAGAGGAGGGGCCACAAAACAGTAACAGGAGCTTTAGAGAAAGGGAGGTGAACACTAGTCCTTTTTTGGAGGACAGAGTCCTGAAGCGACTTACAAATCTGAAAATGGACAAAGCGGTAGGGCCAGACGGAGTGCATCCAAGGGTACTGAGGGACCTCAGGGAGGTACTGGCTGCAACTCTGACAGTTTTATTTAACAACTCACTGGAAACAGGAGTGGTTCCGGAGAACTGGAGGAGGGCAGATGTAGTCCCACATCACAAAAGTTACAGCAGGGAGGAGCTGGCAACTACAGGCTAGTCAGCCTGACGCTGGTGGTGGGAAAGTTAATGGAATCACTGCTGAAGGAAAGGGCTGTGGAATATCTTGAACTCAATGGGTTACAAGAGGCAGCATCGATTCATGGGGTGGGGTGGGGTGGGGAGAGGCCATGTCAAATGAATCTGAATCTCTATGGCCCTACTCCAATTTTCAGCAGGTCAGAAGAGTTGTGATGGACTGATTCGCTTCCTGATGGCATGCACACTGGTTTGGACACATGCTGCTGTACTTGGATGTATGTGCTATTCACCTGTCCCTCACACATTACATTTGCTTAAAAATTAGAGGCAAGTGGGACAGTTCCAGACATCCATTTTGTGGATGCCTATGAATATTCTGCAAGACACAGATTCTTGGAAATCCTGCCCCAGAATGCTGTCCCACAAATTCTCTTCACTGGATGTAACAGAAGACTGTCCCGCTCAGTCCTGGCTCTGAATGTGGCTCGCAGTACGTTCTGTAAAAATCTCAGGTTACGTATAGGATATTCTATGAAAAATAATACCAATTTATTACATACTTACAGAGATTCTGTCCAGCAAACAGTGCCAAGATGTTCTAAGATCTCTCTACATGGTGATGTAAAGTTGTACAGGACACATAAATCTTATCCTATCCCCCAACCCCCAACCCCGTCTCCCTTTGCTGTCTTATGTCCTCTGTGTTCTTTGTGATACTACCATGTTTTAGACCACCCGAGAGTCAGTGTAAGTGTAAAATGATAGGTCAATCACCTGAAACCATAGTTCTAGGAGCAGTATACAGTTCACATACACACTCTTGTAGTTCCACTGGAAGTGATGATTTAAGAACATGATTCTGAGATATTTTGGCCTGTTAAATAATTAATTTCAAAACAACGGCCTTTGTGTGTCTTTTATGGTATAAATGTTCAAATCCTTATTTGTATGCTCTTTTTGTTTTTTTGAACTATCGGTTTGACACCATCTTCTTTTGTATCGGGAGTCAGCATGTATCAAGCCTTGAAATGCTCACATCAAAGATCCCTGACACAGCATGAAGTCTGCTTTATAAAACGGCAAGAAAAAAAAATCTAGAAATGTCACTGGCCAACAGATGCCACCTGACCGTGCACTAAATCTCTATAAATGCACGGTCAGGTGCCGAATCTCATTTTCTTTCCATCCAAAACCTAGTTAGAGTCATTATATAAGTGTAATAGGCCCCTCCAGGATGTGCATCATAGGATTTTAATGCACTTCATGGGATATAAGGACACAGCCTGTGGCCTCGTGCCTTACTACACCCCTGAGGTGCGCATTAGGAGCCTATAATGCACACTCTGTCGTGGCTTATTATTTGCATAACTGTTGCAGCAACTCCAGTAAAGGCTGATGCTGACTCCTGAGGGGAAAAAAGACAGTGTTAAGTTGAAAGGCAGTTCAAAAAATGAAAGATGCATATAAATATGAACAGTTATACCATAAAAAAAGACACACAAAGGTCACTGTTTGAAATTAATGATTTAGCAGGTAAAAATATCACAAAATAATTTCCTATCTTCTTTAAGCTAAGCTCCTCCCACCACCCAGATGGTATATCCTCCGGCTCTGCCCCATGATGTCAGATCTTTGCATGCTGGAAGAAGGGATTTGTGTGCCACCTGCCAGACGAGGCAAGGTGGGATGTGTGGATGTGAACTGTATCACTTCTAGCACTGCAGTTACAGGTGAGTAGCCTAACTTTGTAGGGGAGTGGGTACAGGTCACTATCCACACACTGGCAGATTCCTAGCAGTTCTCCGGGAAGAGGAAGCAGGGCATGCACATCTACTTGGTGAAAAGAGACTAGACAACAGAGGGGGAAAATAGCAGCATCCCGATGTGCCTCAAGGTTAATGCTGTAATGGGACATTAAGGTGTGTGCTTTCCTGTAGGCAGCAGCCCTACAGAGCTCCTGTTCTGGGATGTCTCTGGAGGCAGCCACCAAGGCAGTAGTATGTCTGGTGGAACGCAGCCTAAGCTTCTTGAGAAGCTCCCTATTAGTCAACCTATACCAAAGGTCGGTGCAGGATGTTAACCACCTGCAGATCATCCGCTTTGTTGCTGGTCTGCCAGGCACAGTTTCAGTGTATGTCACAAACAGCTGGGGAGCCTCACCCCGAACTCCAGCTGTGCACTCCTTATAATAAGAGACTGCCCTCTCCAGGTCCAGAATATGAAGTCCTTCTGGGACAAAGACACAGACCCCAGGGTGGCACTGGCTGAAGAGGTTGGTACCCAGAAAAGAGACATCAGCCAACTTATGTGGGGTGTCCACCGTAAAGAAGTAAAGTCTCAGCCAGGCCCTGTGATACATCGTGACAGCCGCTGCCATGGCACGGGCACAGGAGTCACCCATGTCCAAGGCCGTCTGGAGTTGGTGCTCAGACAGCACTTGACCCTGGTCCTTGTTCAGTGCCAGCTGCTTGTTGGCAGGGAAATGAGGAAGGATGTCATCCAGCACTCCCATGGAGGCAGTGTAGCGCAGTGGTTTAAGGCTCTGAGCTGCAAATCTGGTGACATCCAGCAGATCAGACCTAGGTTTGAATCCCACAGCTTCCACTTGCATACTGTATGACCTGAGCAAGTCACTTAACTTTCCTGTGCTCCCAGGCTGCACCTGTAAAAAAGCTTTCAGCTTAGTGTGTTACTCCTGGTTAAACTAAAAAAAAAAAGTTGGCTATGAGGACAGCATAGCTGGTCTGAGACAGACCCAAGGAGGAAGCAGCACAAAACTTTGCCACATGATCAAGCTTCTCTGACTACTTGTTGGGGGCTTGTCCATGTCCCCTTGGCCTCCTGACTGAGAAGGCTGAGTCCGAGACCAACCCCTCGGCAAGGGGTGGTCCAAGAACCCCAAAAGGGACCCTGTAGAGACTGCATACTTGCAGATGATATGGGTGGAGGGTGTTGGGCAGGATGTTGGATGCTGCCAAAGCTCCAGGGCTGGTCCCAAAATGGCCTCAGCCATGGGAAAGGCAACCCCCAAGAATCGTCCATGTCCAAGATCACAGTAAATGGGTATTTAGCCCACTTCTGGACTGGCTCCAAGAGACACATTCATGGGCTTCGACATTAGGTGGAGGAGAGTCCCAAAAGACAACGACCCATGGTGGGTGGACAGTTCCTTGACTGAAGCTCAGTTGAAGGTATGGGTCCTCAAGGATAGCACAGACGACCCATCTGAGTCATCTGAGGACTCTTCAAAAACAGCCCTTGACCACTTGCCACCATGGACCACCTGAGTGTCTTCCCATTGGGTGATTTCCACCAACAGCTGACCTGGCAAGCCAGCTGCAGTACAGGAGTCCTTAGCTGGGGCTCCCAGCAAAGGCTGTGATGAAGGCGGCTCCACCTGCAAGGATGGAAATGCAGATGCCAGATATCTGTCTAGTGTTGACTGGCATGGGCATCACTGGCAGCTGCCAGAAGACCGAAGGTCCCAGAGGCAGAACCCTACCCTGCCCCGCAATGGTCGTGACTGTCAGAGGAGCTCCTCGCAGAGACTCTACATCCTGCGGCGGTACCTCTCTTTGTCCAAAGAGGTTGAGAAGCGTCGACGGCAGCACCTCCCAATCGAGTAGGAGTGAAAGCATGAACAGCAACTCAACCTCGTCCGTTGACCTGAGGGCCGACATCGAGGAGAACCTTCCTAAGGGTCACTGTAAACCACCATGCTGAGCCATATTCACAAGCATCAGCTTTGGAGGCACGACCACCAGTGGAGGCTAGTCTCGAGTGGAACCAAGTGGGCCATGTCCTCCTGGGTCAGGACCTGGAGAACTGGGGTCTGGGTAATTAACTCCTCATCAATCTCCTCTGATAATTGGTTGCAGGCTTGAGAAAGATCTCGACAGCCTGCTCTACTGGTGCCCAGGTCGACAAGCTGAATGGGGCCACTGAGGAACTGTCCACCAACCACTCGACCCCTCAACTGATGGGAGCTCGACAAGAGTTGAACAGTTGGGGGAGTCGAGAAAGTGGAAGGACAGAGATCTCTCCCAATCACATGACTGCCACTGGTAGAGCTTGTGCTTTCTGCCATGATGAGCAGGGCTCTCTTCAATGGCACTGAGGGCCCGGCACATGTCCCAGAACTCATCTGAGAAGGACCCTCCGATGCTGGCCCCAACCACAAACAATGACGAAGCTGAAGTACTCACCTTGGCAACTGCTGCCTCCTCAGTCCAGCTGCCAACCCGGCTGCAGCTGAAGCCTCCTTGCCGCTTTCAGGCTGAAGTTTTGGGTCCCTGTTGGTTAGTCAACCTCACAGAAGCCTGGCTGCGTGATCTTCCAGTGATGCTGGAAGCACTGCCTGACAAAGGCCACAGCCTGCCACCTTATGCTATGATCCAAGACAGCAGATGCAGGACACGTGAGGGTTGGTGCTCCACATCTTGTCGACACATGACGTAAAACTTAAAGTTGCGGGGTGACTTGGTTTCCTCCGTGTCCATCTTCTGTCGATGAGGCAGAACCGGAGTGAAGAAGCATAATTGAGAAATCAAAGAATGCAATTCCTGAATAAGTGTTTGAAGAATATTGCCAAAGTGCTGTTTGGTAAGCCTCTAATGCTGCAGAGCTGCGAAGGAGATGACCTGTTCCTTCCAACGGAAAAAAAGATCTGACCTCATAGTGCAGAGCCAGAGAATATTTCACCCAGGTGGTGGGAGGAGCTTAGCTTAAGGATGTCCGATGAATCAGCACTTCCAGTGGAACTGCCAGAGTGTGGATAGTAAACTGTATACACACCCTTAGAACCCACTATTCTGAAGTTCCTAGCAGTGTCAGTGGCTCAGTAGGTAGCACACTCGCCTCTGAGGCCGGGAGATCAGAGGGCTGTGGGTTCAGTTCCCACATCTGGCACTTGGGTTAATATCCCAGTACTGACACTGTAGTGCAGCATGAGAGGGTGCTGCACTTCTGAGGTGCCGTCTTTCGGATGAGATGTTAAACCGAGGTCCCATCTGCCTGGATTGGTGGTAGTTCAGGTGGATGTTAAAGATCCCATGGCACTTATCGAAAAGAGTAGGGGAATTTCCCTGGTGTCCTGGCCAAATTTCCCTCATTTTACTAAAAATACCACCAACAGCTTAATCTGGTTCAAGGTCAGTTGGCATTCATCTGTATCCCCCTCCCCCGGGTCGTGCCTGAAAATAGGCAGAATTTGTCTAGTGCACTTACCCGGTCAACAAAAGCTAAATAAATAAAATAAATAAACATGGCCATATGGCTGGTTTCTGGGGAAAGGGTTATTTTTTAAGGGACTACCTAGGCCTCAAAATGACTGCTATAATTTTCATAACAGACTAAACCCTTTCAAGTCTGCTTTTGCTGGACTTCATTCTGGTAACCCCCCTCCCCCCGTGACAATCTAGCCAAGGTGCCAAGCTGCACCGAACATAGTAACTCCACCCTGATGTGTCAGTCCCATATATTTTCTATTAACAGTTTTATACAATTGAAGCTGCCTTTCCTTCCACCTTGTGCAGCCATTACTGTGCTTGCAATATGATATATCAGAGTTATATATACCACTTTTCATATAATCTGCGACCTGAAGCTCTTTACAATACTGCAGGGGGGGGAGGGGAGAGAGTGTTGCTGCCATTTTTAACCCCAAGGGAGGATTACACAGCACAAATAGATTAGAGAGGGATTACAAAGAGGTTAAACACTAAGAAATGACTTGCCCAGTGTCACACAGTGAGTAGATAGCAGTCGTGGGATTAAAACTTGAACCTCCAGGTTTCACAGCTCTGCACTCTATCCACTTGACCAAAGCACATCCCTGTTAAGGTTTTAGGGTTTAGACTGACAGGCAGGGTGGAGTTAGATATGCTGTCTGAGCTTCTAATGTCCCGACAATGTCGCATGTTCAGACTCTGTAGGTTGAAAAGGCAGGGTAACTCACTTTCTTCATGGGAGGTGGGCTGCGTTCAGCAAGCCTCTGCTAACATCGCCCCTGTTTAATGTGCAGATTGCAGAGTGTGTGGAGATGTTTTTATTTGTATGTTGAGCAGCAGGGGAAGTCAAGGCAAATATCTCAAAATTACTCTCGTAGAGCCGGGCTGATCAGTATCTCAGAAAATCAATCAAATGGCCCTTCGGAGAAACGATTAATGCCCCTGAACCACAAAGAACTGTAAAAGGTGTACACAGTGTTGTCCATTTCTAAGCTCAGATGTACGTTGGTGTCTTATGTTGTCACTCATCAGAGGTCACAGTGTTGGGAAGACAGTGATTTAGCTGCAATTGTTTTTTTTTTCCATATTGCTACAGCAACAATAATAAATAAAAGTCATTTTAATCCTACGTGACAAATTTGTTGCCCTGAGAGGGTATAGGCTGGACAATATACCTCTCAATTGATTCTCATTATGAGAGATGTCTCCATTTTACTTCCTCAGAAGACATTCTACAGATGAAGTGGATACTATCCCAAACAGTACACTTTGATGCAATTCCTCTCAAACTGTCCACATGGAGAGGGTTCTGTCCCACACAGTACACTGTGATTCAGTACCTCTCAACTGTCCCACATAGAGTGGGTGCTGTTCCATATTTTACACTGTGATTCAATACCTCTCAACAGTCCCACATGGAGAGTGTGCTGTCCCACACTGTACACTGAGACTCGTACCTCTCAACTGTCTCACATGGAGAGGATGCTGTCCCACACTGTACAATGTGATTCAGTACTGCTCAACTGTCCCACATGCGGAGAGTGCTGTCCCACATTGTACACTGGGATTCACATCTCTCTCTTGTCCAAGGAGAGAGTGCTGTCCCATACTGTACACTGGGATTCATACTTCTCAACTGTCCCACGTGGAGAGGGTGCTGACCCACATACGAACATACGAAGAAGCCAGCAGAAGAAGGCCATTTGGTCTATCAAGTCTGCTTGTGTTGCAGGGTTCACAGCTTGAGCTACTGTCCCTGCCCCCTCTTCCCACTCCTCCCATCCTCCCTACCCATGACCCTTAACCTTCCCCTATACCTGTCCCAGCCTTTCTTAAAGTTGCCCATGGTCTTCAACGAGATGACCTCTTCTGGCAGTGCATTCCAAGTGTCCACCACCCTTTCTGTGAAGAAGTGCTTCCTGACCACCCTCCTAAACCTCCCACCCTCCAGCTTAAGACTGTGCCCCCTCGTGATATGGCTGCCACTCAGCATAAAGAGACTCTCCTTATCAACCTTATTTATCCCTTTCAAGTACTTGAAGGTCCCAATCATGTCCCCTTCCTCTCTCCTGTCTTCTAGGGAGTACATGTTCAGTGCCCTCAACCTCTCCTCATATGCCTTACCCTGTTGAGCGGCTATCATCTTTGTAGCCCTCCTTTAGACCGTCTCCAGCAGGTTAATGTCCTTTTTGAGGTGTGGGCACCAGTACTGAACCCCATACTCCAGATGAAGCCTTACCAGTGACCTGTACAAGGGCCATATAACCTCCTTGCTCCTACTACTAATCCCCCTAGATATGCATCCTAGCATCTTGTTTGCTTTTGCTGCTGCTTTCTTGCACTGCGTGGAGTGCTTCAGGTCACTAGTGATCATCACTCACAGGTCCTTCTCCTCTGATGCAGATATTCGGACTCCACCCAGGTAGTACTCTGTTCTAGGATTCTTGGCTCCAACATGCATAACTTTGCATTTCTTGGCATTGAAGCCAAGCTGCCAGATCCTGAACCACCGTCCTAGCTTTTCCAGATCTTCCTGTAGGTCCTGTATCCCTTCAGCTGTGTCCACTCTCCCACAGAGCTTGATGTCATCTGCGAATAGGCACATTTTGCCCTTAATGCCATCTCCAATGTCACTGATGAAGACACTGAAGAACACTGGCCCCAGCACCGAGCCCTGCGGGACCCCACTGGTTACCTGTCTTGTGTGCCAGATAACTCTCCCATCACAACCACCCTCTGGGTTCTGTCCTTGTACATGTCAGTGTACACTGGGATTCATACCTCTCAACAGTCCTACATGGAGAGTGTGCTGTTCCACACTGTACACTGGGATTCATACCTATCATCTGTCCCACGTGTAGAGGGTGCTGTCCCACATTATATACTGGGATTCATACCCCTCAACTGCCCCACATGGAGAGGGTGCTGTCCTACACTGTACAATGGGATTCATACCTCTTAACTTTCCAACATGGAGAGGGTACTGTCCTACACTGTACAATGGGATTCATATATCTCAACTGTCCCACGTAGAGAGGGTGCTGTCCCACACTGTACACTGGGATTCATACCTCTCAACTGTCCATATGGAGAGGGTGCTGTCCCACACTGTACTCTGGGATTCATACCTCTCAACTGTCCCACATGGAGAGGGTGCTGACCCACACTGTACACTGAGATTGATACGTCTTAACTGTCCCACATGGAGAGGGTGGTGTCCCGCATTGTACACTATGATTCAATACCTCTCAACTGTCCCACATGGAGTGAGAGTGCTGTCCCACACTGTACACTGAGATTCACACCTCTCAACTGTCCCACACAGAGAGGGTGTTGTCCCACATTGTATACTGTGACTCAATAACTGAACTGTCCCACATAGAGAGGGTGCTGTCCTACACTGTACACTGGGATTCATACCTCTCAACTGTCCCACATGGAGAGGGTGCTGCCCCACATTGTACACTGGGATTCACACCTCTCAACTGTCCCACATGGAGAGGGTGCTGTCCCACACTGTAAACTGGGCTTCATACCTCTTAACTGCCCCACATGGAGAGGGTGCTGTCCCACACTGTACAGTGGGACTCATACCTCTCAACTGTCCCACGTGGAGAGGGTGCTGTCCCACACTGTAAACTGGGATTCATACCTCTCAACTGTCCCACATGGAGAGGGTGTTGTCCCACACTGTAAACTGGGATTCATACCTCTCAACTGTCCCACATGGAGAGGGTGCTGTCCCACACTGTACACTGGGATTCATACCTCTCAACTGTCCCACATGGAGAGGGTGCTCTCCCACACGGTAAACTGGGATTCATACCTCTCAACTGTCCCACATGGAGAGGGTGGTGTCCCATATTGTACACTGGGATTCATACCTCTCAACTGTCCCACATGGAGAGGGTGCTGTCCCACATTGTACACTGGGATTCATACATCTCAACTGTCCCTCATGGAGAGGGTGCTGTCCCACACTGCAAACTGGGATTCATACCTCTCAACTGCCCCACATGGAGAGGGTGCTGTCCCACACAGTATACTGGGATTCATACCTCTCAACTGTCCCACATGGAGAGGATGCTGTTCCACACTTTTAATTTATTTATTTATTGAGGTCTTGGATTACACCAATGAGCAGATGCTCATTTATAGGTTCCACGTCAGTTACATAGATGACAGGGTTACATATGGTACAGGTAAGTTACAGGGTACAACAGCATTAAACAGCTTAGGCAGTATAGCAGTTAGCCAGCATTAGAGGTCAACACCCTATTTGGAAGCTCTCCCGAGGTGAGGAGAAGGAAGGGGTGGAAGGAGTAAGGTACTTGGGAGCATCTGAGGGGGTAGGAAAGTGGAAGCGATGTCATGATTTGGGGGGGGTGGGTAGGTGTAACCTAAAATGCTGAGATTGGGGTTTCTCAACCCAATGAGTTGTGAGGAGCGAAGTGCAGACAGCTGGTTGATGCTCCAGGAGGGTGCTAATGGTAGCAGTCACATTTACTAGATTTTACTGGGTGCAGCCACAGTCTGCATTTGAACGATCCAATTGATATGGCATTGATAACATCAGGAGGTAACGCACTGGAACATAGTGGAGCAGGATAGTAAAAGGCACATTGTGCCAGGACTGTGCGGCATCTGGGAACTTTGTAGGTCTGAGTGGAGGAGTTCCTCGTGGGTCAGGAGGTGCTGGACCCCTGTGGATATTTGGTTGAGGGAGCACTTCTTGGCGATGAGGCAGGTTTGGTAGTTTATTCTGTCCTTCAGTTGTAGCCAACCTGCCCGGGTGTAGAGCTCACAGGTGTGCGTTAGTCTTTCCGCACCTGTGAGCTGTCGGCCCACCTTGTTTAGTACAGTGGTGATGCGGTGTAGGGCTGTGTCTGTCGCCAACCCGTAGACTGCCAGGCCATAGTCGACAATGGAGATTATCGAGCTGTTGATGGCCAGGTTCAATGCCTCATGTGTTAGGCAGTGTCTATGCCCGTATAGGATCCCTATTCTTGTATTAATCGCCCTTGCTGTGTCGTCAATGTGTTGGGCATATGAAAGTGTAGAGTTGAGTGTGATGCCCAGGTACCTGAAATGCTGGACATGTTCCAGTGGGTCCCCACTGACGTTCCTGATTGCAAGGTGGGAGGCTTTATGCTTGCTCTGTGTGCTGGTGAACATCATAGTCTTAGTTGTTTTGCAGTTCATGACTAGTCTGTGATCCGAAAACTATTTTTCAGCGGCTGAGAACCCCTTATGGAGATCCACCGCCAGCTGTTAAGGATTAGGGTTGCTGTTGAATATGACCGCATTGTCTGCATATAGGAGAATTCGGCCTGGGCATGCGGATGGCAGTTTGTTTAGGAATAAACTGAACAGTAGAGGTCCCAGAATTGATCCTTGTGGGACGCCTTAGTGGACTGGTCTGTTATCAGAGGTGATACCCCCTATTTTGACCTTTTGTGAAAGACTGCGATGGTAGCTGCTTAACCAGCATACGGATTCCGAGGAGAGTCCTGTAGCTGACAGTTGGTCCAGCAGGAGCTCATGATGCACCGTATCAAATGCTTCTGATAGGTCAATGAAACTTGCTCCAACCAGGAGACCTTGATCAATTGAATGGTGAACGTGTCTGGTGAATTCGAGCAAGGCCGTGATAGTACTGTGACCTGACTGGAAGCCGTGTTGCTCAGGACGGAGAAGCTGGTATTATTCATTGTACACTGTGATTCACTAGTTCTCAACTGTCCAACATGGAGAGGGTGCTGCCACACACTGCACACTGGGATTCATACCTCTCAACTGTCCCACATGGGGAGGATGCTGTCCCACACGCTACACTGGGATTCATACCTATCAACTGTCTCACAGGGAGAGGGTGCTGTCCCACAATGTACACTGGGATTCATACCCCTCAAATGTTCTACAAGAGAGGGTTGCTGTTTTATTCTGTACACTGGGATTCATACATCTCAATTGCCCACATGGAGAGGGTGCTGTCCCACATTGTACACAGCGATGCATACCTCTCAACTCTCCCACATGGAGAGGGTGCTGTCCCACACTGTACATTGGGATTCATACCTCTCAACTGCCCCACATGGAGAGGGTGCTGTCCCACATTGTACACTGGGATTCATACCTCTCAACTGTCCCAGCATGGAGAGGGTGCTGTCCCAAATTGTACAATGGGATTCATACCTCTCACCTATACCACATGGAGAGGGTGCTGTCCTACACTGTACAATGGGATTCATACCTCTCACCTATCCCACATGGAGAGGGTGCTGTCCCACACAGTAAACTGTGATTCATACCTCTCAACTGTCCCACATGGAGAGGGTGCTGTTCCACACTGTACACTGGAATTCATACCTCTCACCTATCCCACAGGGAGAGGGTGCTGTCCCACATTGTACACTGGGATTCATCCCTCTCAGTTTCCCAACATGGAGAGGGTACTGTCCTACACTGTACAATGGGATTCCTCCCTCTCAGCTGTCCCACATGGAGAGGGTGCAGTCCTACACTGTACAATGGGATTCATACCTCTCAATTTCCCAACATGGAGAGGGTACTGTCCTACACTGTACAATGGGATTCCTACTTCTCAACTGTCCCACATGGAGAGGGTGCTGTCCCACACCGTATACTGGGATTCATACCTCTCACTTGTCCCACATGGAGAGGGTGCTGTCCTACACTGTACACTGGGACTCATATTTCTCAAGGGTTCCACATGGAGAGGGTGCTGTCCCAGACTGTGCACTGAGATTCATACCTCTCAACTGTCCCACATGGAGAGGGTGTTGTCCCACACTGTACACTGAGATTCATACCTCTCAACTGTCCCGCATGGAGAGGGTGCTGTCCCACACTGTACACTGAGATTCATACCTCTCAACTGTCCTGCATGGAGAGGGTGTTGTCTCACACTGTATACTGGGATTCATATCTCTCAACTGTCCCACATGCAGAGGGTGCTGTACCACATTGTGCATTGGGATTCATACCTCTTAACCATCTCACACTGTACAGTGTGGTTTATACCTCTCAGCTGTCTCACAGGGAGAGGGTACTGTCTCACACTGTAAACTGGAATTCATTCCTCTCAACTGTCCCATATGGAGAAGGTGCTGTCCTACATTGTACATTAGGATTCATACCTCTTAACTGCCCCACATGGAGAGGGTGGTGTCCCACATTGTACACAGCGATGCATACCTCTCAACTCTCCCATATGGAGAGGGTGCTGTCCCACACTGTACACTGGGATTCATACCTCTCAACTGTCCTACATGGAGAGGATGCTGTCCAATACTGTACACTGGGATTCATACCCCCTCAACTATCCCACATGAAGAGAGTGCAGTCCCACACTGTACAATGCGATTCATACCTCTCAACTTCCCAACATGGAGAGGGCACTGTCCTACACTGTACACTGGGATTCATACCCCTCAACTGTCCCCCATGGAGAGGGTGCTGTCCCACATCGTATACTGGGATTCATACCTCTTAACCATCCAACACTGTAAAGTGTGGTTTATACCTCTCAGCTGTCTCACAGGGAGAGGGTACTCTCTCACACCGTGAACTGGAATTCATACCTCTCAACTGTCCCACATCAGCAGGGTGCTGTCTCACATTGTACACTGGGATTCATATCTCTCAACTGTCCCACATGGAGAAGGTGCTGTCCCACGTTGTACACTAGGATTCGTAACCCTTCTGCTGTCCACAGGAGAGGATGCTGTCTCACACTGTACATTAGGATTCATACCTCTCAACTGACCCACATGGAGAGGATGCTGTCCCACATTGTACACTGGGATTCATACCTCTCACTTATCCCATATGGAGAGGGTGCTGTCCTACACTGTACAATGGGATTCATACCTCTCACCTATCCCACATGGAGAGGGTGCTGTCCCACATTGTACACTGGAATTCATACCTCTCACCTATTGTGCTGTCCTACACTGTACACTGGGATTCATCCCTCTCAGTTTCCCAACATAGAGAGGGTACTGTCCTACACTGTACAATGGGATTCCTACCTCTCAGCTGTCCCACATGGAGAGGGTGCAGTCCTTCACTGTACAATGGGATTCATACCTCTCACCTATCCCACATGGAGAGGGTGCTGTCCCACATTGTACACTGGAATTCATACCTCTCACCTATCCCACAGGGAGAGGGTGCTGTCCTACACTGTACACTGGGATTCATCCCTCTCAGTTTCCCAACATGGAGAGGGTACTGTCCTACACTGTACAATGGGATTCCTACCTCTCAGCTGTCCCACATGGAGAGGGTGCAGTCCTTCACTATACAATGGGATTCATACCTCTCAATTTCCCAACATGGAGAGGGTACTATCCTACACCGTACAATGGGATTCATACCTCTTAACCATCTCACACTGTACAGTGTGGTTTATACCTCTCAGCTGTCTCACACTGTAAATTGGAATTCCTATCTCTCAACTGTCCCACATGGAGAGGGTGCTGTCCTACACTGTACACTGGGATTCATACCTCTCAACTGTCCTGCATGGAGAGGGTGCTGTCCCACAATGTACACTGGGATTCATACCTCTCAACTACCCCACATGGAGAGGGTGCTGTCCTACACTGTACACTGGGACTCATATTTCTCAAGTGTTCCACATGGAGAGGGAGCTGTCCCAGACTGTACACTGAGATTCATACCTCTCAACTGTCCCGCATGGAGAGGGTGTTGTCCCACAAAGTACACTGAGATTCATACCTCTCAACTGTCCCGCATGGAGAGGGTGCTGTCCCACACTGTACATTGGGATTCATACCTCTCAACTGCCCCACATGGAGAGGGTGCTGTCCCACACTATACACTGGGATTCATACCTCTCAACTGTCCCGCATGGAGAGGGTGTTGTCCCACACTGTACACTGAGATTCATACCTCTCAACTGTCCCGCATGGAGAGGGTGCTGTCCCACACAGTATACTGGGATTCATATCTCTCAACTGTCCCACATGCAGAGGGTGCTGTCCCACACTGTACATTGGGATTCATACCTCTTAACCGTCTCACACTGTACAGTGTGGTTTATACCTCTCAGCTGTCTCATAGGGAGAGGGTCCTGTCTCACACTGTAAACTGGAATTCCTACCTCTCAACTGTCCCACATGGAGAGGGTGCTGTCCTACATTGAACAATGGAATTCCTACCTCTCAACTGTCCCACATGGAGAGGGTGCTGTCCTACACTGTACACTGGGATTCATACCTCTCAACTGTCCCGCATGGAGAGGGTGCTGTCCCACAATGTACACTGGGATTCATACCTCTCAACTGCCCCACATGGAGAGGGTGCTGTCCTACACTGTACACTGGGACTCATATTTCTCAAGTGTTCCACATGGAGAGGGAGCTGTCCCAGACTGTACACTGAGATTCATACCTCTCAACTGTCCCGCATGGAGAGGGTGTTGTCCCACACTGTACACTGAGATTCATACCTCTCAACTGTCCCGCATGGAGAGGGTGCTGTCCCACACTGTACATTGGGATTCATACCTCTCAACTGCCCCACATGGAGAGGGTGCTGTTCCACACTATACACTGGGATTCATACCTCTCAACTGTCCCGCATGGAGAGGGTGTTGTCCCACACTGTACACTGAGATTCATACCTCTCAACTGTCCCGCATGGAGAGGGTGCTGTCCCACACAGTATACTGGGATTCATATCTCTCAACTGTCCCACATGCAGAGGGTGCTGTCCCACACTGTACATTGGGATTCATACCTCTTAACCGTCTCACACTGTACAGTGTGGTTTATACCTCTCAGCTGTCTCATAGGGAGAGGGTCCTGTCTCACACTGTAAACTGGAATTCATACCTCTCAACTGTCCCACATGGAGAGGGTGCTGTCCTACATTGTACAATGGAATTCCTACCTCTCAACTGTCCCACATGGAGAGGGTGCTGTCCCACATTGTACACTGGAATTCATACCTCTCACCTATCCCACAGGGAGAGGGTGCTGTCCCACATTGTACACTGGGATTCATCCCTCTCAATTTCCCAACATGGAGAGGGTACTGTCCTACAGTGCACAATGGGATTCCTACCTCTCAGCTGTCCCACATGGAGAGGGCGCAGTCCTACACTGTACAATGGGATTCATACCTCTCAATTTCCCAACATGGAGAGGGTACCGTCCTACACTGTACAATGGGATTCCTACCTCTCAACTGTCCCACATGGAGAGGGTGCTGTCCCACACCGTATACTGGGATTCATACCTCTCACTTGTCCCACATGGAGAGGGTGCTGTCCCACACTGTACACTTGGATTCATACCTCTCACTTGTCCCACATGGAGAGGGTGTTGTCCCACATTGTACACTGAGATTCATACCTCTCAACTGTCCTGCATGGAGAGGGTGTTGTCTCACACTGTATACTGGGATTCATATCTCTCAACTGTCCCACATGCAGAGGGTGCTGTCCCACACTGTACATTGGGATTCATACCTCTTAACCGTCTCACACTGTACAGTGTGGTTTATACCTCTCAGCTGTCTCACAGGGAGAGGGTACTGTCTCACACTGTAAACTGCAATTCATACCTCTCAACTGTCCCACATGGAGAGGGTGCTGTCCTATATTGTACATTAGGATTCATACCTCTCAACTGCCCCACATGGAGAGGGTGGTGTCCCACATTGTACACAGTGATGCATACCTCTCAACTCTCCCACATGGAGAGGGTGCTGTCCCACAGTGTACACTGGGATTCATACCACTCAGCTGTCCACATGAAGAGGGTGCTGTCCCACACTGTACACTGGGATTCATACCTCTCAACTGTCCTACATGGAGAGGATGTTGTCCAATACTGTACACTGGGATTCATACCCCTCAACTATCCCACATGAAGAGAGTGCTGTCCCACACTGTACAATGCGATTCATACCTCTCAACTTCCCAACATGGAGAGGGCACTGTCCTACACTGTACACTGGGATTCATACCCCTCAACTGTCCCCCATGGAGAGGGTGCTGTCCCACATCGTATACTGGGATTCATACCTCTTAACCATCCAACACTGTAAAGTGTGGTTTATACCTCTCAGCTGTCTCACAGGGAGAGGGTACTCTCTCACACCGTGAACTGGAATTCATACCTCTCAACTGTCCCACATCAGCAGGGTGCTGTCTCACATTGTACACTGGGATTCATATCTCTCAACTGTCCCACATGGAGAAGGTGCTGTCCCACATTGTACACTAGGATCTACCTTCTGCTGTCCACAGGAGAGGATGCTGTCTCACATTGTACATTAGATTCATACCTCTCAACTGACCCACATGGAGAGGGTGCTGTCCCACATTGTACACTGGGATTCATACCTCTCACTTATCCCACATGGAGAGGGTGCTGTCCTACACTGTACAATGGGATTCATACCTCTCACCTATCCCACATGGAGAGGGTGCTGTCCTACATTGTACACTGGAATTCATACCTCTCACCTATCCCACAGGGAGAGGGTGCTGTCCCACATTCTACACTGGGATTCATCCCTCTCAGTTTCCCAACATGGAGAGGGTACTGTCCTACACTGTACAATGGGATTCCTACCTCTCAGCTGTCTCACATGGAGAGGGTACAGTCCTTCACTGTACAATGGGATTAATACCTCTCAATTTCCCAACATGTAGAGGGTACTATCCTACACTGTACAATGGGATTCATACCTCTTAACCATCTCACACTGTACAGTGTGGTTTATACCTCTCAGCTGTCTCACAGGGAGAGGGTACTGTCTCACACTGTAAATTGGAATTCCTATCTCTCAACTGTCCCACATGGAGAGGGTGCTGTCCTACACTGTACACTGGGATTCATACCTCTCAACTGTTCCGCATGGAAAGGGTGCTGTCCCACACTGTACACTGAGATTCATACCTCTCAACTGTCCATGGAGAGGGTGCTGTCCTACACTGTACACTGGGATTCATACCTCTCAACTGTCCCGCATGGAGAGGGTGCTGTCCCACACTGTACACTGAGATTCATACCTCTCAACTGTCCCACATGGAGAGGGTGCTGCCCTACACTGTACACTGAGATTCATAACTCTCAACTGTCCTGCATAGAGAGGGTGCTGTCCCACACAGTATACTGGGATTCATACCTCTCACTTGTCCCACATGGAGAGGGTGCTGTCCTACACTGTACACTGGGACTCATATTTCTCAAGTGTTCCACATGGAGAGGGTGCTGTCCCACACTGTACACTGAGATTCAGACCTCTCAACTGTCCCGCATGGAGAGGGTGTTGTCCCACACTGTAAACTGAGATTCATAACTCTCAACTGTCCCGCATGGAGAGGGTGCTGTCCCACACTGTACACTGAGATTCATAACTCTCAACTGTCCCGCATGGAGAGGGTGCTGTCCCACACAGTATACTGGGATTCATATCTCTCAATTGTCCCACATGCAGAGGGTGCTGTCCCACACTGTACATTGGGATTCATACCTCTTAACCGTCTCACACTGTACAGTGTAGTTTATACCTCTCAGCTGTCTCATAGGGAGAGGGTACTGTCTCACACCGTAAACTGGAATTCATACCTCTCAACTGTCCCACATGGAGAGGGTGCTGTCCTACATTGTACAATGGAATTCCTACCTCTCAACTGTCCCACATGGAGAGGGTGCTGTCCCACATTGTACACTGGAATTCATACCTCTCACCTATCCCACAGGGAGAGGATGCTGTCCCACATTCTACACTGGGATTCATCCCTCTCAATTTCCCAACATGGAGAGGGTACTGTCCTACAGTGTACAATGGGATTCCTACCTCTCAACTGTCCCACATGGAGAGGGTGTTGTCCCACACTGTACACTGAGATTCATACCTCTCAACTGTACTGCATGGAGAGGGTGTTGTCTCACACTGTATACTGGGATTCATATCTCTCAGCTGTCCCACATGCAGAGGGTGCTGTCCCACACTGTACATTGGGATTCATACCTCTTAACCGTCTCACACTGTACAGTGTGGTTTATACCTCTCAGCTGTCTCACAGGGAGAGGGTCCTGTCTCACACTGTAAACTGGAATTCATACCTCTCAACTGCCCCACATGGAGAGGGTGCTGTCCTACACTGTACACTGGGACTCATATTTCTCAAGTGTTCCACATGGAGAGGGTGCTGTCCCACACTGTACATTGGGATTCATACCTCTCAACTGTCCCACATGGAGAGGGTGTTCTGCCACACTGTACACTGGGATTTATACCTCTCACTTGTCCCACATGGAGAGACTGCTGTCCCACATTGTACACTGAATTCGTACCCTTTAGTTGTCCACATGGAGAGGGTGATGCCCCACATTGTACATTAGGATTCATACCTCTCAACTGTCCCACATGGAGAAGGTGCTGTCCCACATTGTACACTGGGATTCATAACTCTCAACTGTCCCACACGGAGAGGGTGCTGTCCCACATTGTACACTGGGATTCGCACCTCTCAACTGTCCCACATGGAGAGGGTGTTGTGCCACATTGTGCACTGGGACTCATACCTCTCAACTGTCCCACATGGAGATGGTACTGTCCTACACTGTACACTGGGATTCATATCTCACAACTGTCCCACATGGAGAGGGTGTTGTGCCACATTGTACACTGGGATTTATACCTCTCACTTGTCCCACATGGAGAGGGTACTGTCCTACACTGTAAACTGGGACTCATATTTCTCAACTGTCCCACATGGAGAGGGTGTTGTCCCACACTGTACACTGGGATTCATATCTCTCAACTGTCCCACATGGAGAGACTGCTGTCCCACATTGTACCCTGAATTTGTACCCTTTAGTTGTCCACATGGAGAGGGTGATGCCCCACATTGTACATTAGGATTCACACCTCTCAACTGTCCCACATGGAGAGGGTGCTGTCCCACATTGTACACTGGATTCGTACCCTTTAGTTGTCCACATGGAGAGGGTGATGCCCCACATTGTACATTAGGATTCATACCCCTCAGCTGTCTCACAGGGAGAAGAAGGTGCTGTCCTACACAATGTACACTGGGAGTCATATCCCTCAAATGTTCCACAAGAGAGGGTTCCTGTTTTATTCTGTACACTGGGATTCATACCTCTCAACTGTCCCACATGAAGAGCGTGCTGTCCCACATTGTACATTAGGATTCATACCTCTCAACATGGAGAGGGTGCTGTCCCACATTGTACACTGTGATTCATCCCCCTCAACTGTCCCACGTGGAGAGGGTGCTGTGCTACACTGTACAATGGGATTCCTACGTCTCAACTGTCCCACATGGAGAGGGTGTTGTCCCACATTGTAGACTGGGATTCATACCTCTCACTTGTCCCACATGGAGAGGGTGCTGTCCCACATTGTAGACTGGGATTCATACCTCTCACTTGTACCTTCCACACTGTAACTGGGACTCATATTTCTCAACTGTCCCACATGGAGAGGGTGCTGTCCCACACTGTACACTGGGATTCATACATCTTAACTGTCCCTCATGGAGAGGGTGTTGTCCCACATTGTAGACTGGGATTTATAGCTCTCACTTGTCCCACATGGAGAGGGTACTGTCCTCCACTGTAAACTGGGACTCATATTTCTCCAGTGTTCCACATGGAGAGGATGCTGTTCCACATTGTACACTGTGATTCATACCTCTCGCTTGTCCCACATGGAGAGGGTACTGTCCTACACTGTACATTGGGATTCATACCTCTTAACCATCTCATACTGTACAGTTTGGTTTATACCTCTCAGCTGTCTCACAGAGAGAGGGTACTATCTCACACTGTAAATTGGAATTCCTATCTCTCAACTGTCCCACATGGAGAGGGTGCTGTCTCACATTGTACACTGGATTCGTACCCTTTAGTTGTCCACATGGAGAGGGTGATGTCCCACATTGTACATTAGGATCCATACCTCTCAACTGTCCCACACAGAGAGGGTGCTGTCCCACATTGTACACTGGGATTCATAACTCTCAACTGTCCCACACGGAGAGGGTGCTGTCCCACATTGTACACTGGGATTATACCCCTCAGCTGTCTCACATGGAGAGGGTGCTGTCCCACAATGTACACTGGGATTCATACCCCTCAAATGTTCCACAAGAGAGGGTTGCTGTTTTATTCTGTACACTGGGATTCATACTTCTCAGCTGTCCCACATGGAGAGGGTGCTGTCCCACACTGTACACTGGGATTCATACCTCTCAGCTGTCCGACATGGAGAGGGTGCTGTCCCACATTGTACACTGGGATTCATACATCTCAACTGTACCACATGGAGTGGGTGCTGTCCCACACTGTACACTGGGATTCATATCTCTCAGCTGTCCGACATGGAGAGGGTGCTGTCCCACATTGTACACTGGGATTCATACCTCTCAACTGTACCACATGGAGAGGGTGCTGTCCCATACTGTACACTGGGATTCATACCTCTCAGCTGTGCGACATGGAGAGGGTGCTGTCCCACACTGTACACTGGGATTCATACCTCTCAGCTGTCCGACATGGAGAGGGTGCTGTCCGACATTGTACACTGGGATTCATACCTCTCAACTGTACCACATGGAGAGGGTGCTGTCCCACATTGTACATTAGTATTCATACCTCTCAACTGTCCCACATGGAGAGGGTGCTGTCCCACACTGTACACTGTGATTCATCCCCCTCAACTGTCCCACAAGAGAGTGTGCTGTTTCACTCTGTACACTGGGATTCATAGCTCTCAGCTGTCTCACAGGGAGAGGGTGCTGTCACACAATGTACACTGGGATTCATCTCTCAGTTGTCTCACAGGGAGAGGGTGCTGTCTCATGCTGTAAATTGGGATTCATATCCCTCAACTGTTCCACAAGAGAGGGTGCTGTTTCACTCTGTACACTGGGTTTCATACCTCTCAACTGTGCATTGGGATGTTAAAGCAGCAATTCATATCACTCCCTGGGCAGAAATGTTACAGACATAAGTGCCCTTAATCCCCATAGTGTTGTGAGCTTTTATCGCTACTGTACGATAGTCTGGCCCTTATTCTGGCTCATTTTCCCACATGGTGTCCCACGATAAAAGATACAGCAGTTAATTTGAGCAACTCTAGAAATGGACCGGATACAGTGTGGGTGGGGTGGGGGGCAGTCCTCCTCTATGACTCCACCGATGCACTGCCAGGCACTGACCTGGAGGGACTGCACTCCTCCAGGCTGAGAGGGTACCCAAGCTCATACAGTTGAAGACCAGGGCTAAGTAAAGACTGGCAATCAGGCCAAATTGTGAGGTGCTCCAGATAGCTGCTAAAGAATATGGGCAAAACAAATAACACTTTTTTGACATGGGGATCGCCCACCCCCACCCTGATATTAGGACCTCCGTAGGTGCGCCTTGTCTGTTGGCCAAAAGGACCTCCTTCCATAGCAGAGCAGCACCTCTTGTCTCTTCTCTTAGGCACGCAACCTGGATGATGGCCAGTGCAGCCTTACTGCAGTATGTAGCAAACTGGCTAACATGTCCCTGGTGGAATGATACTGCACTTTAGGGTACCAATGAAAAAGAGACAGAGAGAGTGAGTGTGTGGTTTGCATCCTCATAGTTGGAGAGCATTTTATAAACATGAACTGCTGCTTCTGCTACAATGATCACCACAACAGAGATACAGGGAGATGTACAGGGCAAGAGAAAAACTGGAAAAGGTTTGTTACCATTAACAGTAAATCTTCAAGAGAATCTACATAGAGCCACACTACTGGACTGCAAGCCTGCGGCAACAGGACCTCGCAGGAGATTTTCAGGTCTGGGGCTACCCACGTCACTATATGCTCCCAAGTACAATGCCAGATGCCTTGGAATTGCCTATACAGCATGGTTGACACCATCTACATCAGTCCCCACCATGGAAAAATGGAGTCCCAACATTTATTGACCAACAGGAAACAAGAAATCCATCCCAGCTAGGGAAAACAGATCACCAGAGTATGCTCAATAAAACAATCCAGTCTCTGAAAGGCACCCCCTGCAGGGATATGCAAGACACACAGTAGTGTTCCCTGCCACAGATGGAAGGTGGGAAATTGCATGGCTCAGTGGAAGACATTCAATCAATGATCTACTGTTACTAGTAAGTAATGAACCTATCTTCTTTGAAGATATTTCCTCCATAAGGCCACATTCACTGGACAAGTACAAAGCAGATGTGCACCCCAACACTGGGGGTATGGAACAGAGATGAAATGAAAGTTACCTACTACTGTAATTGTTGATTTTGCTTTATATCTTCTCCACAGACTACCACAATGGGTCTGAGTAGGAGGAGCTAGGACCCCCCGGGAGACAGAACTTTCTGGTGGGAGCTGGACACATGAGTAGGCCCCATGAACATGTCACAGCACGTGCCCGCTGATATACAGAGGCACCACCCTCAACTGCCTCACTACCTTTTTACTGAGGAGGAGAGCAGCACAAACCTAATGACTAACCTATGCACTTAACCTAAAGACAGAAGACAGCCCTGGCGGCCCATGTAAGAAGGGCCACCAAACCAGTAACACAGGGTATACACAGCCAAACCAAGTAAAAAGGGATGACGACCATGAGAACGGTACTGGAGTGAGTCCGAGTAATCAATAGAGTAGATATTCAGGAAGAACAAGAGTTATGGTAAGAATATAACTTTTATATCTCACAAGAATCAATCTTCTCCATAGTTTCTCACAATTGGGTTAGAGTGCCGTGCTCAGAGAAAGTCCCCTGTGTGAGGGAGGCTGGATCTCAAGGCTCATTTCGGGATAATAATCCATTTAGAATTGTCCTGCCAAACATGGCATGGGCATCCAGGACTCAGTGCTTGGTAAATGTGTGCACTGTGCTCCAAGTTGCCGCCCCGTAAATCTCTGCATTTACCACTGAGCGGAGTTCTGCCAAGGACACTTGTGAGATGCTGGGAACCTGCCAAGATGATTCCTGGTGCAGTAGAATCCTTCGCTCAGAATCCCAGGGACTTTTAATAGTCCCTTCAGAGAGACTGAAATCTCCTGGGACCGAGTGTTCTCTGTTGCGGCTGCAAAGCTTGGAATACTGTCCCGAGATCCCATCATTCTGCCTCTTCAGTTAGACCTGGCTGTTAGTAGACCGTTTTTTTCTGGTGGTTTACTATTATGTAATCACTACTGTAATTATAGCTGATCTGAGTTACATATTATCGATTTATATTTATCTCTTTTGAATTGCAAAGCACTTCGGCTCTAGAAAGGTGCTATATAAATACATTCTCAATCTCTCCCTCCCCCCCCCTCTATCTATCGAGGTGGCTACCACTGTGGTGAAGTGGGCATGCACTTTGCCCTCTAGTTTTAACCCTGCAGTGGCACAGCAGTGGTGACAGTATTTCAAAACCTAGGCTGAAATGCACTTGACTATCACAGGGAGTCCCTTTCATCTGGTGGTGAAAAGAGGCAAAGCTGCTTTGCCTGTCTGTAGCCCTTAGTTCTGTTCAAGTAAACTCTAAGGACCCTTTTTTACATCCAGCACGTGGAGTCTTTTCTCCCTCATTCTGAAAGTGGACAAAGTAGGTAGGCAGAATCAGAGACTGATCTCCGACACCACTGTAGATAGAAACTCAGGGTGCGTACGGAGCACTACCTTATATTTACAGAAAACAGTATAGGGAGGATCACTGACCAAAGCATGCTTTCAGACTCTCGGCGAGATGAGGCGATGGCCACTAGAAATGCTGCTTTTCAAGTTATATCCTTCATGTCACAAGTCGCAATAGGCTCGAATGGCTGGCAAATGAGTACATCCAGCATCAGACTGAGGTCTCAGGAAAGCCACCAGCTTCCTGATGGGGAGGCTTCATGAGCAGGATGTCCCTGAGGAACCTCTTGAACAGTGGCAGCTGTGCCAAGGAGAGGGTAGCTACAGGCTCAGGGTATGCTGACACAGTGGATAGGTGGACTTTAACTGACATTGCACAGGCTGTAAATAGGGTTACCCAGAGGTTGGAGGGGTGCTACAGGCTGAAACAAACTGAGGCTGGCAATAGGGCAAAGCATCCTACTCCCTATCTTGGAGTACTGCTCTCCCATATCTATTTATTTATTTAGTTTTTGTTTACCAGGTATAGCCATCTAGCCATAGAGATGACTGTTTTCAGGCATGACCTGGGAGATTACAGGGTAAACATTACAGGTAAAAACAAATATCAGATAACATTGAGGTAACGTTAACAAAGAGCTGTAGAACATAACAGGTGTAACAAATAGCAGGTAGTATCAGGATACAAAACATTTGCAATACAGTAGAGATGAAAACAAGTCAATATGTGCATAAGGTGTACAGAGTAGGATCAACAGGAGTGGTTCCAATTGTAGCATCTGAACAGTGTCATAATGTTAGTGAGCAAAACAGTAACAGTCATACGATTTGCTAGGAAGAACATTAGAAACAATTCGTCAAAAAATTCATAACATAAATGCCGCAGGTATGATCCTAGCAAGACATTTAGAGATGGGAGATAAGTGCAAGGGGGATAGGATGCAGGGGTTAGGAGATTAAGACAGTATGGGTTTTGAGGGCTGGGTACAGTGAATGGGGCAGGCTTTGGGAGAGAGGGGACTTGATGGATGGGGCGAGAGGTGGGGGAGTAAGGCAGGGAGTGGTTGTATCACAAGGGTATATTGGTAGAGATCAGCTAAATGCTTCGAGACAGGCAGGAGAGATAGGAAAGTACAGTTACGTAAGAAGTTACCGTAACAGTAGATCTGCGAGAGAGGCTCTTGCAGTAGGTAATTACATATAGGACTGACATCGGCGGGCGGCAGGACCCCACGGAAAAATTTCTAGCTAGCAGTCCCTGGTGAGGGACCGCCCCCACGTCAGTTGACCGGCGTCAGGAGACGTCGGTATAAAGGGGCGGTCCCGGATGCCCGCATTCCAGTTCTTTCCCGCCACAGGCCAAAAGAGGCCGGACGAGAGAGGAGCGGATATTTCTCCATATGGAAAAGGAGCTGAAAAAGCCTAGGGGGATGGAGGGCGGGAAGATATTACCTACTGCAAGAGCCTCTCTCGAAGATCTGCTGTTACGGTAAGTTCTTACGTAACTGTACTATCTTACTTCGAGAGGGCTCTTGCAGTAGGTAATTACATATAGGACTGAATCCCAAGCAATCTGGAACAAAGAAAAGGCACCGGGAGGAGGAAAACTACTCCAAGAAGTAGTTCTAGCCGTGCAAGTCTCAAGACAGGAGGCCTTGCAAAACAGCTGGCCCGAAGCCTGCTCTACGGCGAGAGGCAATATCCAAACTGTAATGTTTCGTAAAGGTATGGACGGAAGTCCAGGTGGCGGCAGCGCATATGTCTGCCGCAGACACATTCTTGAAACAAGCTGCAGAGGCAGCTACTCCTCTAGTGGAGTGGCCTCTGACTTGACCCGGGAGGGTCTTGTGGTATTTGTCATAACAGAAAGTGATGCAATGAGCCAACCACTTAAGACAGGCATTGCTTGGAAACCGCATTGCCTTCCCTTTTGGGAGCAAAAGAGACGAACAACTGATCAGTCTTACTGAGATCCTTCGTCCTGTTGGTGTAGTATCTCAGAATCCGGTGAACATCCATAGTATGGAGCAAATATTCCCCTTGATTAGAGTACTGCGTAAAAAAGGCAGGTAGTTCTATGGACTGATTTAAGGTAGACTCTGCTACTACTTTAGGTAGAAACTTAGGATTCATGTGAAGAGCAACTTGTTCCTTGTGAAAAATCAAGTAGGGGATTTTATACATCAGGGCCTGGAGCTCGGAGATTCTTCGAGCCGAAGTAATGGCCACCAAGAACAGCGTCTTCCACTAAAGAAATTTCAAATCTGCAGAAGCTGCAGGTTCGAAGGGAGGAAGGGTAAGTTTCTCGAGAACAAAATTCAAGTCCCAAGGGGGGCAGGAGTACAGATGGGGGGCCTCAGATGGAGAACCCCTCTGAGAAAGGTCTTGGAGAGTTCCAGATGAGCAAAAGCCTTGTTTGCGAAGGGAACATGATAGGCCGAGATGACCGCCATGGGTACCTTCAAAGAGGAATGGCTGAGACCCAGGTCGAACAGATGACGTAAATACTCCAGCAGAAGCCCCGCTGAACAGGAGAAAGGTTCCACGTTCTTGGAAGCGGCCCAAATAGTGAATCTTTTCCACTTCATGGCATAAATGGATCTGGTGGAGGGTTTTCTGGCCTCCACTAAAATCTTCACCACTTTAGGAGACACACCAAAATGGGATTGGGCTAGGTCTGCAGAAGCCATGCATGCAGTTGAAGGGATTTGAGGCCTGGATGGACCAGGGTCCCCTGATCCTGGGTCAACAAACCTCGAGATAGAGGAAGAGGAAGAGGAGGATCCTCTGAATATTGTTGTAGAAGAGAGAACCAGATTTGCCTGGGCCAGAAAGGAGTGATCAGAATCATTCTCGCTCCTTCTGAAGCTAGTTTCTGCAAGACTCGTGGGATAAGAGGAATTGGGGAAAGGCATAGACGAATCTGTCCTTCCAGTCTAGAGATAGAGCGTCGCTCCAGAAAGGGCCTCGCTCTGGAACGAGCGAGCAGAAGGTGGGAAGCTTTGCATTTTGGGGGGATGCAAACAGGTCGACCTGTGGTGTTCCCCAAAGTTGGAAGATACTGTCTAGGACCCCTTGGTCCAGTTCCCACTCATGAGTCAGAGCAGAAGAGTGACTTAGCTTGTCTGCCAGGGTGTTGTCGACTCCTGGAACGTGAATCGCCGTGAGGTGAAGGTCATGTTGTATTGCCCAATCCCAAACCCTCATTGCCTCCCTGCATAGAGGGTAGGACCGAGTCCCTCCCTGCTTGCTGATGTACCACACTACGCAAATGTTGTCTGTCTGGATGGCAAGGTGGCCGGGAAGGATGTATTGGTGAAGGGCTTGGAGAGCGTACAACACTGCCCGAAGCTCGAGCACATTGATGTGGAGAGCTTGTTCTAGCTTGGACCAGGAGCCCTGGGTCCGATGAGGGCCTAGATGGGCTCCCCAACCTTTGCCTGAGGCATCTGTGGTTAGAGTCTGGGAGGGGGGAGGATGAAAGAAAGGAACCCCCCGAAACAGGTTCTCTCGAACCATCCACCATTGTAAGTCTTGCATCATCGGCGATGAGATCAGAACTGAGTGATCTAGGTCGTCCACTAGTTGATCCTACTGAGAGCGTAGAGTCCACTGAGAGATCCTCATGTGGAGTCGAGCGCGGAGGGACCGTTGGGATAGCAGCCGCCATCAGCCTGAGAAGGCGAAGGACCGACCTTGCCGAGACCATCCTGCAGTCGGATAACAGACTTATCTGGGTCTGAAGGGAGGCTGCCCTGTCTGGAGGCAGGAAGGCCTTGCCCATGGTCGTATCGAGGATCGCCCCAATAAACTGTAGCCTCTGGGAAGGGTCCAGATGAGACTTGGAATGGTTGATGGTAATACCCAGGCAGGCAAAAACCTGCTGGGTAAGGGAAAGGAATCGCAGGAGTTCCTCCCTGGACAAGGCCGCCAGGAGCCAGTCGTCCAGGTAAGGGAAAACCTGTACTCCCTTGGTACGCAGGTGGGCAACCACCACTGCCAGGCATTTGGTAAATACTCAGGGGGCCTAGGATAGACCAATCAGGAGCGCCTTGAACTGGTAGTGGTCCCCCTGGAACGCAAAACAAAGGTATTTGCGATGAGATGGGCGAATCGGAATGTGCAGATAAGCATCCTGCATATCCAGGGCACAAAGCCATTGACCCGGCCGGAGGAGGCAGAAGGCTCTGCAGAGAGAGCATCCTGAACCTTTTGTACTCTACATAAAGATTCAGGGAACTGAGATCTAAAATCGGTCTGAGATCTCCCATCTTCTTTGGGACCAGGAAGAAATGGGAATAGTAACCCGTCCCCTGAAGATGAAGGGGGACGGGCTCTATCGCTTGCTTCAGCAGAAGAGCCGAGATTTCCTCCTGGACCAAAGGAAGGTGTTCCCGTGAATACGACGACTTCAGAGGGGGTGGCGGGGTGGTTTCTGAAGAAACTCTATGGAGTGTCCTTCTGCTATGAGCTGGAGCACCCAAGAATCTGTGGTTATCCTCTCCTCCTAGCGGTTCCTCCGGGAGTCCGGAGGCAGTGGGGAGGAAAAGAGTCAGGTGGTGTGGGGCAGCGCACGGCTGAAGCACCCGCTGTTTTTGGGGCGGGGACTTAGCAGCTCAGGGGCCCGACGTTTTGTGGCCCGCCTTCCCTGGGGTTTCGCCACGATTCTGTCTGCAAAAGGACGCGCTGCTGCTGATGGGATGGTACATAGAATCAACTGACTTCAGAGCCGCCCCTTCTCTTGCAAATCGGTAATGATGTCCTTGACATCACCCCCGAACAGCACCGACCCCCGGAAAGGTGCTTCCTGGATAGCAGATTGCACCTCCGGGACCAGACCTGACACGTGGAGCCAAGCATGATGCCGTAGGCCTACGGCGAAAGCTGAGCTCTGCCCAGCAGTGCCCACTGCATCGTATGTCACATGTAGCATGTGGCGACTGGCCGAACAAGCAGAGCAGACAAGATCAGCCAACTCCTGTTTGTCTTGGGAGTCAGGCAAGGAGTCCAGCTTGGCTTCCACCTGAGTAAGGATGGCCTTCTGGTAGACCCCCATGTGGCCGACATAATTCACGGCCCTAATCCCCAGTGTGGAGGAAGCGTAAATCTTTCTCCCGTACTGGTCCAGAAGGCGAGATTCCTTATCAGGAGGTGATGAGCTAAGATGTTTTGGGTTCGCTGACCGGCCGTGAGCGGCGCTAATCATGACCGAGTTGGCACGAGGGTGAGAATCCAGGAAATCAACACCCCCTGGAGCCTGATATAGCCTGTTCGACTTCCTAGGAAGTGGGGCTAAGGCCAACGGCTGTTTCCATATCGTGGTAACAAGGTCGGCGTGAGGCTCTATCCAGGGTAGCACTAATGTAGGAGCTGTCACGGGCAGATCCAGATGTTCAGCGAGTTTCAGATGCTGAGGATCTGGTTCCAAAGAGCGCCACTGATGAACCTCCTGGATTTTCTTAAGCAACTCCGTAAAAGAAGGATCCTCCGGAGGAGTTTTTGGCCGGGGCTCTCGACGGAGAGCGAGGCTCGTCGTCTCTCTCGGAGCAGCCGTCGGAAGAGTCCGAGAGTGAAGAGGAGGATGAAGAAGAGCAAGACTCTTTCCCGACCCGGGAGGAACGGGTCCCTTGGGAGTCCCCGACGCTGCGGTCCTCCCCTCTGGATCCAGACGGAAGAACCCTGGAGTCCGGAGGTGGTGAGGAGTGTGCCGCCTCGGGCGCGGGGACCTGGGATGGCACTGTCGCCGAGGCGGCTTCACCCCTTGGTGAGCTGAGCCTTGGCCTCAGCCCACCAGGAGACCAGAGTCTCTTGCAGGTCCACCGGCGGCCGCGAGGGCGGTGGAGGAGGCGGGGGATAAGAATACGGGTTATACCCATATGGAGCGTATCCAAAACCGGGCTGCAGGTAACCCGGCGTTGGGTATTGAGGCGTCAAGTACTGCGGCGTTGGGAAGCCCGGCGTCGGGTACTGTGGCGCCGGATACGGCGTTCCCGGGTACACCAGTGTCGAATAAGACGGAGGATACCCGGAAGCCGGGCGGGGGCTGCCTGAGCAGACGGGTTCGCCGGAACCTCACGGGCGGTCCGTGAGCGGAGAGCCCGGAGGGTGAGGCCCGATGGGAGCAGAAGATCTCCTGAGTGGTGAAGGCCGACGCCAGGCCGACGGTGGAGGCCCTGACGCCGGAGGTACCGACATCGGGGGCCGGCGCCGGAGCCAGCATCCGGGAAGCCGACGCCAGGTCAAGCGCCCAGATGGAGGAAGGACTGACTTGCCCGGGGACGGAGGAAAAGTCCCCAGGTTCAGGTTGGGGGGACTCTGGACTCAGAGGCTGCGTGAACCAGGACGACGGATGCTGGGGGGGGTCCGCCGTCGGATCCCTCGCGGCCGGACGTCAGACAAGCCGACGCGAGGCGCAGAGGCCGCCAGGTCGAGAGGAGGGCCGGCCTGGTCCGTGGGGAAGAAGCCGCCGTCGCCCAGAGGGTCGGCCGCCTTACCAGCCTCTCCGGTGGACGCCAGAGAGCCACGCCCAGCTACCGGAGTCGCCACGATGGTAGGCCGCGAGCCCGCGGCCGCACACAGGCGGAGGCCTCCAACTGCCCGGAAGCGCCTGCAAGGCCCGAGCGCCGAGCCAGACGGGCGGGCCGACGCCTCAGAAACCTCCAAAGTGGCTATCGAGGAGCGATCCCCAGAGGGATGTTATCTGTGCCCTACGACTCCCGAGGGAGACGCGTAGAGGAGCCTTTGTCTCGGTGCCTCTCCTTGTCCTTCTTCTTTCGATGGCCTTCGGGAAGTGGATGCCTGCCTCAGTTTTTTAAGCTCCTTCTCCATAGAGCCTATTTTCTTCTTAAGAATATGGGCTTCAGGGATTGTTGCCGCCTTTTTCGGTAGCAGCGTTAAAGCTGAGGCAATGCTGGCACTCTCAACCGGATGATCAGGGCCTAGGCAGAACAGGCACAGGAGTGGCCGCCCCTTGTGGTAGTTACGCTGTACCAATCGCACTTATTCTTGTGCTCTGAGGGTAGGGGACGGCATACACCGACATTAGTACTGACGTTAGTTGAAAAATAAAGTTTTTCGGTAAAAACGACGAAGAAAGGGCTGACGGGTTAATAAACCTTCTCGCCGGTACGCTGCACCAGCTAACGGCGGAAAGAACTGAAGGCGGGGGCCCGAGACCGCCTTTTATACCGACGCCTCCTGACGCCGGTCACCTGACATGGGGCGGTCCCTCGCCAGGAACTGCTAGCTAGAAATTTTTCTGTGGGGTCCTGCCGCCTGCCGGCGTCAGTCCTATATGTAATTACCTACTGCAAGAGCCCTCTCGAAGTAAGATCTAAGGAGGCTTAAAGCGAGTACATTGGCTGGCAGAGCTTAGGTGCTGGCGGAGCGCTTTTCTGCAAGCACTGTGTGCAGGTGCGAAGGACTTCAAGTGAAGTGACTTCATTGCTGGGGGGGCATGGGGCAAAACTCTAGAGCCTTTAGTGGTGTGGCATTTGGGGACACACAGCAGGGATTTGTCAGCTGAGCGCAGGCCATAGTTGTAGGCATGGTAGGTGAGCAGCTCAACCAGAATTGAGGGGTATGGGACCTCAGGATGTTATCAACAGTGAAGCCGAGAGAGTAGTCTAGTAGCATCGGGGAACAACCAGTTTAGATCCGAATAGAGGAGACAATGGTGTTTCAGCACGTGGGAGGATGAGGCATACCGGCAGATGTCGTTATAGGTGACAGTCCATCGGTGGAGATTTGATTTAGGCAAGGCAGCATAAGTGGCAGCTCCATAGGTCAGGGTAGGTATAAGTATGCACCGGGTTATGGCCATTCTTGCTGAAGGGGTTAGTACATAACTAGTCCGGTGTGCTAAGCCTAGTTTGGAATTTACTGATTTACATGTGTTGTGTATGTGTAGTTCAGAGTTTAATGACTGGTCAAGGGTGACCCCTAGGTATTTGAACACTGTCACTGAGGTGATTTGTGAACCATCTAAGCAGGAGACTCTGAAATAGTCTAGGCAGGTTTTGAGCTGGGGAGTGGGGGGTTCCAAATAGTATTGTTTGTGTTTTTGCCTCATTTAGTACAAATCTGTGGTCTCGAAGGCAGACTTGAGTACATTGAACGTCGGAGGAGAGCTGCAGGTTGATGTAATGTACACTTTTTGCGCTGGCATATAAATACAGGTTACTCACCTGTAACAGGACTTCTAGGAGTGGTACATGTTGTTCATCCACACTGTCTGGCAGGTACCTTGCTGCTTTGAGATGGGCCGGAAAGTCTTCAAGCTGGCTCCTCCCACCTATCTGGGTGATGAAACTCTCGGCTCCGCCCCATGATGCCAGATCTAGCCCGCTGGAAGCCAGGTTGCGCGCCGAAGCCGGGGAGGTCAGGTGGGTCCATGTGGATGAACAACATATACCACTCCTAGAACTCCTGCTACAGGTGATTAACCTGTATTTCTAGGGGCGTGGATATGTTGTTCTATCCACACTGTCTGGCAGGCTCCTAGCAGTTCTCCAGGAGGAGGGAGGCAAGGCGCACACACCCCCTACTTACGGAACAGGGACTGGAGAACTGAGGTTCCAAAACCAGCATCCCGGCGTGACTCAAGGTCTATGTGGTAATGGGAAATGAAGGTGTGTGCTGACTTCCAGGTAGCAGCACTGCAGATTTAATGGATAGTGACGACCCTAGAAGCAGCCACCAATGCAGCGGTATGATGGGTGGAATGAGTCCTAAGCCCAATGGGAGGCTCCCTACCCACCAACCTATAGCAGAGACCAACGCAGGAAGTGATCCACCTGCAGGTCTGCCAGTTGTGGCTTCAACGTAGGTGACAAACAGCTGGCGAACATCTCCCCGAACTTCTGCCGTACGCACTTTGTAGTAAGCGAGCGCTCTTCTCAGGTTCAAAGTATGGAGCCTGTACTTGGCATCTGAGGTGTGATTGGGGTAGAACACTGGCAGAGTCAACACCTGGTTCAGGTGAAACTCCGACATCACCTTTGGGAGAAATTTCACGTGGGGGCACAGGACAACCTTGTCCCTGTGGAAGACCAGGTAGGGAGCTTTGATGGAAAGCACCTGGAGCTCCCCAATCCTGCTGGCTGACGTGATAACCACCAAGAAGGCTGTCTTCCACAATAGGTGAGAGATATCACACCTGTGCATTGGTTCAAATAGCTTGCCCATGAGCTTGGCTAATACCAGCAGTAAATCCCATGGAGGTGGTGGTTCACACACTGGAAGGGATATGTGATCTAGGCCCTTGAAAAAGTGCCAGACCACCTTCTCCTGCGCCACCGACTGTTTGCCGGCCTGCGCCTGGTAAGCAGAGATGGCTGCCAGGTGCACCTTGAGGGTCGTCGACCGAAGCCCCTGCTGGGAAAGGGACCACAGGTAGTCCAGAATGCTAGCCGGCAGACAGGATGAGGGGTCCAACCCCTTGCCCTGACACCAAACGGAGAATCTCTTCCATTTGAAGGTGTACCATTTGCTGGTCGACTCCTTGCAGAACGCCTCGATGACGTCGAGGACTTCACTGGAAAGACCCAAGGCCTGGAACTCTAACCACTCAGGAACCAGGCCGTCAGGTGCAGGGACTGAAGGTCCAGATGGAGTACCTTCCCCTCGTTGATGGAGAGCATGTCCGGGCGGGCTGGAAGCCGCCTCGGAAGCCTGGAGCTGAGGCTGAGGAGATCTGGATACCAGAACTGGCGAGGCCAGTCTGGGACTACCAGGATCACCTGCGCCTTGTCCCTCCTGATCTTGAGGAGCACCTTGTGGATCAAGGGCAGAGGAGAGAAGGTGTAATAGAGGCCCGGGGTCCACGGCCTGGAGAAGGCATCCCCCTGCAGAGAGCCCTGCTGAGGGAGTCGGGCATGGTACAGTCTCAGCTTGACGTTCTCCCTTGAGGCGAAAAGGTCCACCTGAGGTGTGACCCAGTGGAAGAACAGGTCTTGTACTATCTCCGGCAGGAGAGACCACTCATGAGATGCATCGCCTATCCAGCTGAGGGCATCAGCCAGACTGTTCAAGGTTCCTGCCACATGAATGACTAGGAGATCCGCCTCCAGGCTGAGCACAAGAGATCAAATACGAAGAGCTTTCTTGCATGGCGGCAAGGCGTGTGTCCTGCCCTGTCTGTTGAGACAGTACATGGTCGTGGTGTTGTCCGTCTGGACCCGGACCACTTGACCCCAAACAAACAGAGTGAAGGCGGTCAGGGCTAGTCGGACCACTCGGAGCTCCAGCAGGTTGATGTGGCATCGGGACTCCTGAGGGGACCAGAGTCTGTGGGCTCTGTGCTCCCCCAGATGGGCACCCCAACCCATCAGAGAGGCGTCGGTCATCAGGATGACCATCGGCTCGGGGCAGACAAATGGGATTCCCTCCCACAGATGAGCCTGGACGAGCCACCACTGCATGCCGTCCCACATCTCCTGGGTCACAGAGACTGGCTGGTCCAGATGACCTGAGCGCTGAGACCACTGGCGGGCCAGCCCCCACTGCAGGGGTGCATATGCCAGCGGGCCAATGGACCATGCTGGTACAAGCCGCTATGAGACACAGAAGGTGCAGGAAGTCACGGGCAGGGCGCAATTGCCCAACCAGAAATGATTGGGCAAAGGAGGAAAGGACCTCGGCCCTGTCCGCCGGGAGTCTGGCTCTGACTCGGAGAGAGTCATGCTCTGCCCCGATGAATTGAATCACCTGCGAGGGCATGAGTTCCAACTTGGCCTCATTGATGAGGAGGCCGAGCTGAGAGCAAGCCTGGAGGCCAAATCTCTGGAGCGCTCCACCTCCAACCTGGAGGGACCTGCTATCAGCCAGTTGTCCAGGTAAGGGTATACCCGGACCCCTCAGCACCGCATGAATGCTGCCACCACTGCGATGGATTTGGTGAAGACCCTGGGAGCTGATGTGAGGCCGAAGGGCATGGCCCGGAACTGGTAGAGGGTTCCCTCTGCCCGAAAGCGGAGGAACCGCTGATGAGGCGGACGGATTGGGACATGAAAAAACATGTCCTGGAGGTCCAGGGAGCAGAACCACATACGCTGCTCCAGGGATAGTATTATCGGAGCCAGGATTACCATCCGAAAGGTGCGCAGCCTTAGGAACTTGTTCACGTTGAGCAGCTAGAGAATGGGGCGCCAGCCCCCATCCATTTTGGAACCAGGAAGTACCTGAAAACAAACCCTGGGCATGGAGGAGGAGCCGCAACCTTGCTGACTACCCCTTGTGGAGGAGCTGGTCGATGTCGTCTCAGAGAGCCAACTGGGAGGCTGCGGACTCGGTAGCCCTCCGCGGGTCACAGGCTCAAAAGGGAGGGACCTGCTCGAACTCCAGAGGCAGGCCTCTGCCGACCACTTCCAGCACCCAGTGGTCCGTGGTGATAGCGCACCAGGTGGAAAGGAAATGGCTGAGCCGGCCTCCCATGGGGGGACCCAGGAGAAGTGAGACGAGGCTGGGGGCGGCACCCTGCAACCCATCACTGGGCAGGCTTGGAGGAGGAGGGACCAGCAGAGGAGCTGCCGGGGCCCTTCCCCCCTGGGCTTCCTGACCGAGGAAGTGATGGACTTGGCTCTAGGGCACCAAGTTTGAACCTGCTGGCCCTGCTGCTGGACAGGTGTTGCCGCAGGAGCGGAGGGACGAAAGGGCTTACGCTGCTGATGGCAGCCTTTGTCCTTCTGTGCAGATGTGACTGAATCTAGGGTGGCATTGGATTTTTCAATAAGCTGGAGGTGGCCCTCCACACCAGGCCCGAACAGGTTGGTGCCCAGAAAGGGAACATCTGCGAGCTTGTGTTGGGTGTCTGCTGTGAAGGTTGAGATCTGCAACCTAGCTCTGCAGCGCACTGAACGGGCACAAGAGTCTCCAATGTCCAGAGCCGTCTGGAGCTGCTGCTTTGCCACCGCCCTACCCTGATCCCGGACCTGCTTGACTGTGGTCTGGAGGTCGGCTGGGAGATGAGGGAGCACCTCATCCAGGGAGCCCAACAGGGTGTGAGAGAAGTGTGCCATCATAACAGCTGAGCTGGCCTGGCGAAGGCCCAAAGAGGTGTCAGCGTATACCTTTCTCCCTGAGTAGTCTGATTTCTTGGACTCCTTATCTGGGGGCTTGTCCGAGCGCCTGAAGACAGAATCTGCCACCAACCCCTCGGCTGAGGGGTGCTTCGAGAAGCCAGAGAGAGAGAGAGAGAGAGAGCGCGAGCCAGCAGGGACTGCGTACTTGTGGGCCATCCTGTCCGATGGCGCTGGTCAGGAGGCTGGGTGCTGCCAGAGTTCTAACGCCAGGCCCACAATGGCCTCGGCTATGGGGAAGGCCTCTGTGGGGGAGTCCCCCTTGTCCAGAATCTCCATAGGGGATATCTGGTCCGTTTCTGCACAGGTTCAAGCTGCATCCCGGTGGACTGGGAGATGAGCCGAAGGATACCAAGGAACGAGGTGGGGGCTCTCGTCCACAGAACCCCCCCCCCCGAGGATTCCAGGTCGACTGGACGGGAATGCAACGAGGATTCTTCGGACTCCGAAGAGTCCGCAGACAGCGGGTGACCGCCTGAGCCATTCTCCACTCACCGAGGGCGATCGGGGTTGAGAGTGACCATCAACCGATGGGGCAAAACTTGAGCTGACCGAGAATCCTTGGTCGGCGTCCCACTCTCTGGTTGGGGAGGTGGTGGTTCCACTCCATGGGTGGGGCAGCCGGTTTTGGCCGAGCCACCGGTGCCGGGAATTCGACCGGGGAATCGGCAGTGGGAGTCGGCTTTGGCCTTTTGGGCGGCAGCCATTTAATTGCCGGTGTGGACGCCAGCGCTGGCTTGCTGCTGGTCAAAAGGAGCTGTTGCCACATTAGATCCTCATAGTGCCGACGCAACTTGCACCAGAGCCTCTCCTCAGCTGAGGAGGATGAGTAAGAAGAGCAGGGGCAGCGCTTTCCACGATGCTGGGACCGAGACTGACAATGTCAGCAGGATTTCCACGAAGTGGAGGAGGACTGAGACCGAGACCGTCGACGGTGCCAGTGGTGAGCCGAGGAAGGAGCAGGGGAAACCCGTTGCCCCTCCGATTCATGGTCCTGGGCTGGGGACTTCGACTCAATGGTCTGAGGCAAGTCCTCGGAAGCACCAGTGTCTGAGAGAGAGAGTTGCCGGCCTCCTTGGTCGACAATGTGTCGGTGGGCTCGAGGAAAATCTCGGCCGTGTCAACAGGCGTCTCGACCGGCTGGTCTGACGGGGACACCGTGAAACCAGTGGCCCAGGCCGCAACATTGACCGAAGTCGAGAGCCGACGGTCCGGAGAACGAGATCTCTCCCGCTCCCAAGAGCGTCATCAGTGGGTCTTACCTTTTTTCAGATCCTTCTTCTGGAACCTAGGGGTGTGAGACCCAGAAGGACCCTCCTCTTTAGTCAAGAGGAACTGGCATAGCTCCCGAAAGGAAGCCAAGTAAGAAGAGCCTAGTTGGAGCCGAATAAAGGCCGAAGCCGAAGAGGAGCTCGCCGCGGCCTGGGCCACCTCCTCCTCATCCAGGGCTGTGAGCTGTTCAAGCTGTTCGAGTTGCTCCGCAGAGCCCGCCGCCATGGATACCACCCAACGGGTCTCCTTCGATTTGACCGGCGGGTACCGTTTCTCCGGTGGCTCCAGCCGGAGTCGGGCAGCGTGGACTTCGAGCACCAACGGAGAAAAGGACAGACACATCTTGCATGCCTGCCGATCGTGGTTGTGCCCGAGGCAATAAATGCAAGAGGCGTGGGAGTCGGTACGCGACATCTTCTGCCTGCAGGGGCACCGGTGGAACCCGGGGATGGGCTTGTCCTCCATCGCAGCTGTGAGGGAAGAGGGTGAAGACTGAACTTGAATGAGTTTCAAAGTAAGTCTAGGGAAAAAATCCGAAGTTTTTAGAGCCAGGGCCTGCAAAACACTAAGGAGGGAACCTGATGCTTCCAAGCGGTACGGAAGATCTGGCGTCATGGGGCGGAGCCAAGAGTTTCATCACTTGGGTGGGTGGGAGGAGCCAGCTTGAAGACTTTCCGGCCCTTCTTAAAGTGGCAAGGTACCTGCCAGACAGTGTGGATAGAACAACATATCCACGCCCCTAGAAAAGTATGTCATGAGCATAGAGCAGTGAAGAGGTGTCGGGGAGATTAGAGGTGATGTTATTGATGAAAATTGAGAAGAGTAGTGGCCCAAGGATGGAACCTTGGGGAACTCCAATATTAACTGGAGCAGGGTTGGAAAAGGTATAGCTGAACTTAACGATTTGGACCGTATTTGACAGGTAACTGTTGAACCAGCTTACGACATCTGTTGTAAAGCCCACAGAGTGAAGTGTGTCAAGGAGAAGTGAGTGATTTACCAGGTCAAAAGTCTTAGTCATGTCTATGAAGACCGCCCCAGTAAGGAGACCGGAGTCCATGGCAGCGAGGGTGTCCGTAGTAAATTTCAGTAGGGCAGCTGAGGTGCTGTGACCTTTGCGAAAGCCATGCTGGGCAGCTGTCAGGAGGTCATTTTTTAGGAGAAATTCAACGGTCTGTGTGGCCACTAGTTTCTCTAATATTTTGCATAGCACTGACAAGATGGCTATGGGCCTGTAGTTGGAGGGATCTTTGGGGTGGCCATTTTTATGGATGGGGGAGACGCGTACTATTTTCCACATGTCAGGGACTGTGCTTTTACACAGGGAGAGTGTGAAGAGTCTGGCAGGGGGAGCAGCAATGAGTGGGGCAGCAATTTTTGGCAGACTGGGTTCCACACCATCATTGTCCGGGATCTTACTGAGAAGTTTCATGACCTCCCTCCGAGTAATGGCCTTAAAGTGAAAGGCGGGTGCCATCGGTTCTCGGTGGGAGGGTGTAGAGGGTCCCGAATTGCAAGAGGTAGGGAAGGAGGATGTATATTTGGTGAGGTCTGCAAATTGATTATTAAAGAAGTTTGTGATAGTTTGGGGGTTGTTGCAGTGGGTTCCATTTAGGATCATATCATTTAGTGTGGAGGGGTGGGCGGATCCCAAAATTTTTTTTTTTTTTACTTACTATTTTTCCCACCTACCCCTGCCTCCTGCTCTCCGCTTCTTCGGAAGCACCTGGCATCTGCCTCGGTTCCTTCCGTATTTCCTCCCAGGTGGGGGACCACTGAGGTCTGTGCTGGCGCTCCGTCTACCTGGAGCGAAGGAGGTGTTTTCCCTGTTCTTTCCTGGTCGTGCCATGTGCCTTGACGTCAAGGCAGAGCTCCACTGACGTCTGGCACGCCCGACCCTCTTGGAATGGCTAAGCACTTGCTGTACCCCAGGCCTCCGCCTGAGGTCAGTCAAATCGAACCTTGTCCCCTTCCTCCTGGAGAAGGCGAGCAGTCCATGGACGCTCAGCCTTCTCCCCCCGGCCGGCCCTCCAGTTCCCCAGGCTTGTTCCCAAACCCGGGTCGCCAGCGTCGCGAGTGGTAGTGCTACTGCTGCGCCGACAGGCCGGCTCCCAAGAATGTTTTTATGTGAGATCAGAATTTTTGGGGATCTCCTGATGCATTGGTTAATAGATTTTTACAATAGGTGCTTTTAGCTGCTCTTATGTCCTTTTTTACAGGTGTTTCTGTACCTCTTATATGTGTTATAGTCCTCCAGTACACCAGAGGATTTGAAACAACTCAAGCATTTGTATCGCTCTTTTATTTTTGCCCATAGATCTTTTTTTAGCCATCTGGTAGGCTTCCCTTTAACTCGGCAGGTTATCTGAGGGCAGTGGAGATCCTGCAGAGCTCTGAAATTAGCTATGAAAATGCCAAGAGCAGACTGCACATCCTTGGTATTATAAAGACTGGACCAGTCAATATTAGCCACATCGTAAAGAAAGCTTTCAGAATTCAGGTTGGCGCAGTTGTGAAAGGTAATGAAGCGCATTTTTTTGAGGGGTGTGGGGTGGGAGCCGAGCCCCAGATGCAACAAACTGGGTGGCGGTCAGTAATGGCATCAGCAAGAGTGCCAACAGAAAGAATATGGCGGCGTAGTGGAGGTACACCCTGTGTCGCCCAAACTATCGAACAGGCTAAACATTGCCTATAACAGCATATGTAGGTTCACTGCTTTGCCCCTTATCGTACCCACCTCTGCACTCTTTATCAATCGGTAGAGTGGCTACTCCACAGATGATCAGAGACCTGCTATTTGGTACATTCATTTTTAAGACAATGCATGATGGGACTAGTTCTCTGCTTATGGGCTTGCTCACAGTCAAAGAGGTTTCCCGAAACTTGAGGTCCTCTGCTAGCCCAGTCCTTGTCTGTCCCAGGCTATCTACGGCTATGGGCTAAAGAGCCTTCTCCTGGGCAGCCCCAAAGTTCTGGAACTCTCTCTCTGTTGAACTCCATACCTTAGAATCCCCTCAAACCTTTAGACAATACTTCAAGATTGCACTTGCAGCCAGTATGACCTGCAATTGCTGAATGATATTAATGTCTGTACTGTGTAATGTTTAACATCCTGCTTTCTAGACATGTATCAAGATTATGCTAACCATATGTAAATGTACTGTATGTAAATGTGCTGTATCCCTGAAATGTTTCTCTGTAACTTATGTCAATTGCTGCTATTGTCATGTTTTATGTCTTCCTGGTAGAAGGTCTATGTGTAGCCAAGAGTAATTCAGAGACTCTCTGAGACACTTTAAACCTGTTCACTTCTATTTCTTCAGGAGGCAGGTTTGAAGGGGAAGGGAACACAGGTTGGGATGGACCAGCTGACCCTGAGCTTGGGACAGCAAGTCCATCCAGAGTGGCAGAATCCTTGGTTTGCCACTGACAGTTGATTCAACAGAGGAAACCATATCTGCCAAGGCCAGCAGGGGCCACTAGGATCATCTTGCCCCTGTGTGCCTCCTGCTTGAGCAGCACTCTGATTGAGACGTAGTGGAGGGAATGCATACAGAAACAGATCGTGCTATGGCTGTCTGAATGCGTCCTGACAGAAAATGACAGGTTCTGGATTTCTGGAGCAGAACTGAGGCAGTCTGGCATTGAGTGGGGATGCAAGAAGGTCTACATCTGAGTTGCCCCACTCGTCGAAACAACTGTCTCATGACGTCTGGTGGTGACCTCTGGTGAGGCTCTGCTGTTTGACTTAGTTTGTCTGCAACAATGTTTTGGACTCCCAGCAGACACACTGCTTGGAGCAGGGTTCCCTGCTCCAGGGACCATTCTGACACTCTCATTGCCTCCCTTCAGAGGGGGTAAGAGTGTGCTCCCTCTTGTCTGTGGATATAGTATGTTACAGACTTGTCCGCCTAGAGGTGGCCTGTCTTTTGGCTAAGTCCACTAGGGCTTTGAGACCGTAAAGAACTGCATGCAGCTCCAGCACATTTATGTGGAGATGTGTCTCAGACAAGTCCCAGACTCCCTGCATCTGGAGACCCTGGAAGTGGGTTCCCCACCCCAGTAAGAAGGCATCTGCAGTGGGAGTCACCACTGGCTCTGATGGGAAGAAGGGGAAACCCTGGAGGTTCTTTTCAACTGGTACTACATCAGAGACCTCACCAGTGGTTTGATCACCTGAATGAGGTAGTTCCGAGGGTGTGATGCCTGAGACCACAGGGTACTTAGCATCCATTGAGTTGTCCTCATGTGCAGCCTTGCTGGGATACTATAAACACTCAGGATGCCATGAGTCACAGCATGCGTTGCACGGAATGAGCTGGCACAGTCGTGCATTCCATAATGAAGCATGCCATCTGCAAGACTGCTCGTATTCTGCTGTGTGGAAAGAGGGCTAAGCTCAGGCTGTATTAAGAACAGCTCCTATGAACAGCAGTCCCTGGAAGGGCTCCAGCTGAGACCTGGCAGGGCTCAGCAGAAACCGGGAGGCAGTGGCCACTGCTTGCTCTGTCTCACATCTGGATGGGATTGTTAGAAGCCATTCATCCTGGTATGGGAACACTTGTAGTCCTAGTTTTCTGAAGTGTGCTGCAAGTACTGCCAAGCACTTTGTAAAGACTTGCAGTGCCAAGGAAAGCGCAAGGGGTAGGACTCTGAGCTGGTAATGTTGCCCCTCCATGCAGAACCGCAGGTACTGCTTGTGGTTGGGGTGCGCCAGTATATGCTGATATGCATCTTGCATATCCAAAGATGCTAGCCAATCCTGATGCTACAGGTAGGGTAGCCAGTATCCCAGGGAAAACATCTTGACTATTTCTCAATCCATATACTTGTTCAGTTTCCTGAGATCGAGAATGGCGCGCATAGCCCCTGAAATCTTTGGTAGCAAGTAGTAGTGGGAGTAGAATCCTTTGTTCCGTTCTGACTCTGGCACCACTTCCACTGCCCTGTTTCTTAGCAGGCCTACAATCTCCTGTGCCAGTAGCTCTGACATAAGAGCTGACAAGGCGAACTGCCTCCTGGGTGGATTGTCCGGGGGTCCCAACAACTCCAAGGGTTACCTCTCTCATGTGATCCTTGAAACCCATTTGTCCATCAAGATGGATTCCCACTGACAGTAAAACTGGGTAAAGGGCCTCCCCCCCTCACTGGGGAGTGGTCTGTCTCGAGCAGTTGAAGCGGACCTGGGACTGGAGCTTCAGATGGTGGCACTGAGTGCTTGTGGAGGCTGTGCCTTCTTTTGGGCTTGAGGAAGCTGGGATATACTGTGGGGGCCTCCTCTGCCCTTGCCACAAAACGTCCACTTGTTATGGAAGGAACCCTGTCCTCTACCCCTCTGTGGGTTGTAGGAAGTCAGCCTGGAGGACTTAAGAGTTGTTCTTGTTTTATTAGACTCCTTAAGAAACTGCTCTATCTACCATCCAAACAGATAAGTGGCATCGAAGGGCACATTCATGATCTACTGTTGGACATCTGGGGTGATGCCAGCAGTCTGCTGCCAGGAGTGCCACCAGAAGAAAACACCAACAGCCGCAAAGCAGGCTGCTGCATCAAAGGCATCCTTTGAGGCCTTAAACTGGTGGCTGTTAAGATCTGATATCCCAGCTAGCAGCATGTCCTGTTTAGCCTCTGTGTCTGGCAGAGCTTCATGCCAGGGATTTTAGCTTGCGCCAGAGGGCATACTCGTACTTAGAGAAGTGGCTCTGGTAAAGTACAGTTACGTGAGAACTTACCGTAACAGTAGATCTTTGGGAGGAGCTCTTTCAGCAGGTTACACCACAAGGACTGAAGCTGGCAGGTGACAGACCCCATGGAAAACTTCCAGCTAGCAGTATATAGCGGGGGACCACCCCCTGATGTCAGCCCGTCCCCAACGTCTGCCTATAGTATAAAAGGGGCGGTTCCCCAGCACCATCTCAGTTATCCCGCCAGAGACCCCAGCAAGCATAGTAAATGAAGAACCGAGGTGTTCCTCTGAAACTGAAGAAAATGAAAAGTGATAAGAGTAGCAGTCACCAGGGGGATGGAGAGAGGGAAAGCAGCACCTGCTGCCAGAGCTCCTCTTGGAGATCTACTGTTACGATAAGTTCTTATGTAACTGTACTATCTCATTTTGAGGGGGCTCTTACAGCAGGTTACACCATAAGGACAGAGTCCCAAGCAGTGAAAGGACTGACCCTGGTCAGCTGGGAGGAGGCAGAGGTCAGCGTAAGGCTCTCAAGGGAGTAGGCCCTGTAGGACAGCTAGTCCGAAACCTGCCCTACACCTAAAGGCTAGCAGTATAGCCTAGAGGTTAGAGGAATGAGGTGTGAACGAGCTTGGTACATCCAGCAGACCAGACCTGAGTTTGATTCTCACAACCTCCACCTGCATACTGTGTGACTCTGAGCAAGTCACTTAACTGCCCAGTGCTCCCAGGTCGCCCCTGAAAACAGGCACTTGTGCCTAGTGGGCCTCACCCGGTTACCAAAGACTAAAAAAAAAAATGCCCAGACTGTAGTCCCGGATGAAAGTGTGGACAGAACTCCTAGTGGCCACTGCACAGATGTCAGCAATGGACACATTTCTGAAAGATGCGAACGAAGCAGCTACACCCCTGGTAGAATGGCCTTTAACTGGGCCCAGTAAAGGCTTGTCGTATTTGAGGCAGCAATAAACAATGCAGTTAACCAACCATTTGGACAAACACTATTTAGAAACTAAAGCCCCTTCTATTATCGGGGCGAAGGAAACAAGCAACTGATCAGTTTTTCTGATGGCTCGGGTGCGGTCCAAATAATAACGAAGCACCCGGTGGATGTCCAGCGTATGTAGTATGGCCTCCCCTGGATTCGAATACTCTGGGTAATTCACAGGAAGGTGGATGTCTTGATTCAGGGTAAACTCAGACACCACCTTAAGAAGAAACTTAGGATTGGTTCTCACGGACACCTTGTCCTTGTGAAAAACTAAATAAGGCCCTTTACACATCAGAGCCTGGAGCTCGGAAATCCTTTGAGCAGAAGTAACGGGAACTAAAAATAACACTTTCCACGACAGAAAGTGTAGCCAGCTTATGGCTGGCTCAAAGGAAGGCAAAGTGAGCTTTTATAACATGAACAACAAATCCCAAGGGGAACAGGGTCCCTTATGGCAGGTTTTAGATGCAGAATGCCCCACAAGAAAGTGTGGGATACAGCAAGTTGGGCAAGAGTCTTGCTTTCGATAGGTGCATGGTACACAGGAATGGCTGAAATGTGCACCTTAATCGTCGAGTAACTCAGGCCTGAGTCAGATAAGGAAAGAAGCTATTCTAGAACAAGATTCTCCAAACAAGTAAAGGGATCCAGTTGATGAGCGGTGGCCCATAAGCAGAACTGCTTCCACTTCATAGCATAAGTAGATCCAGTGGAGGATTTTCGGGCTGCCAATAGGACATCTGCCACCTGGGGGGAAACCCCAAAGCGGGCAACTACTAAGTTTGCAGGAGCCATGCATGAAGGTGCAGTGACTTCAGGTCCGGATGGACCAGGGTGCCCTGTTCCTGTGACAGCAGGTCAGCACACAGAGGTAGGGGAATCAGGGGTTCCACAGCACGCTGCTGAAGAAGTGGAAACCAAATCTGACGTGGCCAGTAAGCGGCTATCAGGATCATTTCTGCCCCTTCAGACTGCAACTTAAGCAGAACTCTCTGCAGCAATGGAAAGGGAGGGAAGGTGTACAGAAACCTCCCTGTTCAAGAGAGGGATAACACATCTCGCCAGAAAACACCAGGCCCTGGATCTAGCGAGCAGAACCTGGGCAGTTTTGTGTTGGATGGGATGCAATACGAATAGGTCCGGCTCTGGGCAGCCCCACCTATCGAAGAGATCTTCGACTACTGAAGGAAGAAGTTCCCATTCATGAGCCTTGGACCAGGAACGGCTTAGACTGTTGGCCATGGTGTTTCGGACTCCTGGAACATGCACAGCAGTCAGGTTCAGGTGATGCTCTATGGCCCAATACCAAACTCTCATCGTCTGTCTGCAGAGGGGATAAGAATGCATTCCTCCTTGCTTGTTTATATAAAGGACTATGGACATATTGTCCATCTGAATCAAGAGAGGACCCAGGAGTAGGTTCGTCTGGAAGGCTTAACGAGCATAGAGGATCGCCTGCATCTCCAAAATGTTGATGTGGAGATGCTGCTCCACTGGGGACCAAGTTCCCTGAGTCTGACGGTCTGCCAGATGGGTGCCTCAGCCCTGGCCTGACGCGTCCATGGTCAGGATCTGTTGAGGTGACTCTGACTGAAAGCGGATCCCTTGGGAGAGGTTGGAGGAGTCCAGTCACCACTTCATGATCTGTCACACCAAAGTGGATACTGACACCGGAAGATCCAAGTCATCTATACGCAGATCTCATTGGACCCAAAAGTTCCATTGGGTTACCCTCATGTGCAAGTGAGCAAAGGGCACTGCCGCAACAGCTGCTGCCATATGACCCAGCAGTCTGAGAACTGTTCTGGCGGGGACTCGATGAGATGATGAGACCAGATTAGCCTGAGACTGAAGGCGCTCTGCCCTGTGTGGAGGGAGAAAGGCTTTGCCTTGCTCGGTGTCCAGGACTGTTCCTATGTATTGGAGACTTTTGCTTGGCCAAGGGGAGGATTTGGGGATACTTAGGGTTATCCCTAGATCCCGAAACAGGGAGAAAATGGCATGCATGGCTCTGAGCAACTGCTCCTTGGTGGGAGCTGTCAGAAGCCAGTCGTCTAGGTAAGGGAAGACATAATGGCCTTCCCTCTTAATCAATCAATCAATCAATATCTTTATTTACCCAGGCGGGCAACATTGAGCAAGCTCATTTAGAAGGTGGACCTGCGGTCCTACAGTAATAATACAGAAAGACAAGTTACAATAGTACAAACAGTAAAAATAGCTGCTATTATAGTAAAAATGCACATTTATAGGTACATTGAACATAGAACTACAAGGAGTCATGGATAATGAACTTGTGCTGGATCCAAGCTCAAAAACTGTGCATTTAGTAGTGGGAAATGTTAGGGAGAGGGTAGGCATACCAGATAGAAGATATCCAGCAGCATAATATGGAAGAGAGGTGGGGAATAGGGGCATGGCAAGAGGACCCAATTGTTAGAGCAGTGTGAGGGATTGGGAGGGCGGAGGACCGTGCGAAGGCGGCAAGCGATTTTTGTCCCAAAACGAGGCGACATATGGAGGAAAAAGCTGCCGTCTAGAAGTGCGCAAGAGGAGGAATATAGTAGCAGCATAACTGGGAGGGTCCTGGAGGTTGGGGGCAGAGGGAGGTGTTCGATGGATGAGGGACTGAATATTTTTTGGGGCGAAAGACAATAATTATCCCCAAGTGCGGTAGCATGTGCTAGAATCAGGCTGCAACTGTTTACAGCGTCAAAGAATAAAATATGGGAGTTCAGCAATAAATCCTGTGGATCTGTTGGTGGGCATACTAGAGGCAGAGGCACACATTTCAGCTGGGGGGGCCGCCATTTGCGGGTTGCCGTTTGAGGGAGGGAGGTTAGTTAGTGTCTAGTAAAACAGTTGCAAATTTCCGTAATGCCATCTTGGTAAAGCCTTCTGAACAAAAGGGTACTTACTGGGGTTTTCAGTTTAAGTATTTTTGGGGTTTTATTCCATATTGATGGGAGTGCAAATCCAAAGGTGGCTCTCCCGACTCGTGTGAGTGCCCTGGGTATATTTAGCAGGAGTTGTGAGCAGCTTCTAAGGGAATAATTCCTGGGCACAATCGGAGACAGACAGTCGACGATGTATTGAGGGAGTTTGCCACTGAGGGCTCTAAGTGTCCAGAGTGCTGCATTAAAGTTGCGCCTATAGTGAAGTGAGGTCCAGCCCGTGGTGGCATATAGTGCGCAATGATGGGTAGAGAAGGGGAGGTCAGTGATGAAGCGTATAGCTCTGTGGTACATCATATCTAATTTTCCAAGATAGGAAGCCGCAAAGCTGCTGTATATGAAGTCTGCGTAGTCAATTAAGGACAGGAACGTGTCTTGGACTAGTCGTTTCTTTGCGTCTGCTGTAAGAAGTCTTCTTATCCTGTAAAAAAGGCCAAGTCTTTGCCTTAATTTTTTCAGCAAGTCTTCCAGGTGGTCAGTGAACGAGAGTTTACAGTTGATCCAGACCCCAAGATATCTGAATTTCGGAACGTACTCTAAGCACTCTCCCAGCATCGTGGTTATTGGGGGGAGGGAGTCAGTAGCACCTGTGTAGTTTGCAGGGGAAAATAACATGGCTTTAGTTTTCTTAGCGTTTAATAGCAGTTTTTTATTGATTAGTTGGAGCTGCAGGAGGTTGAAATCTTTTTGTAGGTCAGTACAAGCTTCTTTTGGTGTGGGATGACTCAGGTACAGCACTGTGTCATTCGCAAATAAGTGAATACATGCATCCTTGATTCCCTCATCAATGTTGTTGATATACACTGCGAAGAGGAGGGGACCTAATATGGATCCCTGAGGGACACCTCTTTGTAAGAGTTTTAGGGCAGATAGTTCGCCATCCGCCTTCACCTGCTGGTATCTGTCTGTCACATATTCACAGAACCAGTTTAGAGAAGTAGCATCCAATCCTAGTGTTTTTGGCGAGTCGAGGAGCAGGTCGTGGTCGACTGTGTCGAATGCTTTGCTGAGGTCAAGAAACACAGTACATACTGACTTTCTATGCTCCAACTCCAGTTGCCAGTCATTGGTTACTTTAGCTAATGCCGAGACTGTACTGTGGTTGGCTCTGAATCTGGATTGAAGGGGGTTTAGTAATTTTTCTCTGTCGATGAAGGATCTTAGTTGGCCATTTACTATTTTTTCCAGTAGCTTCGAGAGTGTGGGTAGGAGAGAAATTTGCCTATAGTTATTAAGGTCGCAAGGGTCTCCAGATTTAAATAGCGGGATAACGTCTGCAATCTTCCATATTTGAGGGAGGGTACTTTGTGTTAGGGACAAGTTGAATAAATGAGTAATAGGCACTGCCAATACATGGCATGCTATCTTTAGGAAATATGGTTCAAGTGCATCTGCGTCGGCACTTTTCTTAGTATCCAGGTGGAGAATCAAGTCTTCCACTTCCTTGAGGGAAACTGAGGAGCATGAGAAATGTTGACTAACAGAGCCAACATCTGGTGGGGTCATGCCAAGTTGGGTGCGCAGGCCACATGCAAGCGGGTTATCGAAGGCTAAGCCTAATGTGGCGAAGTGCGTGTTGAATGCCTGCAGTATCTCTTTTTTGTCATTGATTACTGTATTGTCAGAGGTAATTTTTGTAGGGAGCACATTTTGTGACATGGCTCCCGCCAGTTCTTTGATTGTGGCCAGAATTTGGAGGGACAACTGGCTGCAGTATCTAGTTCTGCTTGGTAATAGCAGGCTTTAGCTTCCCTAATCAGTTTGGTGCAGCGATTTCTGGCTGTTCTAAAGAGGTGCCAGTCTTCCTCTTCTTGGGATTTGCGGGCCGTTTTCCAGAGTTTATCCCTGGACAGTAGTGCAGCCTTGACATCTTGAGTGAACCAACGGCATTTCCTAGCCTTTATTCGTATTTTTGACAGAGGCGCATATAGATTCATGGTGTAGGTAATGATGTCATGTAGTATAGAATATGCAGTTTCCACTGTTTTAGCAAGGTATAAACTCTGCCACAAGGGGGAGTTTTTACGTCAAGTAGGTATGCCTTTGGGTCGAATGACCTGGTTGACCTTTTGGTGCAGAATCTGGCTGTAGTTGGCACTTTGTTGGCTGCCCAAACTCCAGCTATTAGGCAATGGTCACTAATATCCGTGTCAAAGATTCCAACGTGGGAGAAGGAATGGGGTTTATTCACAAGCAGGACATCCAGAAGGGTACTTTTGACTATATTCTTTTTGTTGATCCGGGTGGGCTCTTCGTTGAGTAGGGTGAAACCAAGGGAGTCGCAGAAAGATTTAAGCGGGTGACCGGCTTCCGACAGCCAATCATAGTTTAGATCCCCGAGGATAATTGTTTCCAGGGGGCTAGTGTCCAAGATAGTTGTAAGATAGGACAAGAGCTGAGTACCAGCAGATGGTGGTCTATAGCATCCTATGACTCGGAGTGCTAACGATGGGGGTAGGTCGATTTTTATGTCCAGGCACTCAAATCCCGCTACCAGTGAGCTAGAATTAAGTGTTGATGCCACAAATCTATGTTTGATATAGATGGTGACCCCACCTCCTCTGGATTGCCTATCGCATCTAAAGATCTGGTAGCTAGGTACATTAATCATGCTATCTGGCATAGAGGGCCGAAGCCAGGATTCTGAGATAACAAGCACATCTGGCATTGTATGGGCGGTCCAAGCCTGGATAAGGGTGAATTTTTTCAGCATGCTGCACATGTTAATGTGCATAATACTAATACCTTTAAGAGACAGTGACTCAGAAGAGGAGGTAAGTTTATTTATGGGCCCTGGATTAAGCTCAACATTGCAAGAGCAGAGTAAGAGGAGGAGTAGCAATTTTTTCAGGGATTCAAGTGAAAGGCAATGAGGTCGAGGCTTTTTCCGGCTTGGCATGGAGGAGGAACCGGGGTGCAGCTTGTTTTTTAATTTATGCAAGCCTAAGGACACTGAGGCTAATACTCTCTCTGTGTAACGCCAGTGGGAGCAACTCGAATTAATCAGAGATAAGGAAGGAGGTGTAGACAAACCCGCAATAGTTGCTCTTTGAGGAAGGTAGTCAACCTGGATCAGTTAGCAAGGAACCTTGGCATAACATGTGATGTGTAGAGTCAGATTGGGTGAGCAGTCTTCAGGATAAGGATGTGGTGTACCCCCAGTCTCAATTTTTTCGGATAATAAGCCAGTAAGGGGTATGATACACAGTGCAGTCAGGAGGAGGAATTGCCATGAGGCTGTCATAACTGCAGTTGTTGGGTAAATGAGGGAATTTTGATAACAAGGGTAGCTCGCCAGCTGCTGGTTGCAGGACTCCCCTGGCAGAACCCTGGCAGTAACAAATTGTTTTAGTAAGAAAGAGAAGGCAGGAGATTCGTCAGGGATGGGAGTGGGAGGTGTTAACGGGTCTATATAATAGCACACAGGAGGGGGGATGAGTGGGTGGGTGAAAAATTGCGGCTTTGCCGTACCTCTCAAGCGGTGGAGTCCGATGTGGAGGTCTCGCACGGCAGCTTTGGAAGCGCCGACCGCCCGGTGTCCGCAGTCCACGCGGAGGGTGTCTGAGCTGGGATCCCTAGCAGGTTCTCGGCTAGAGAAAGGAGACAGGAGCTTGAATGAATAGTGGGGCAACACAAAGACTAGCAGTCTGAGTGAAAACAGCTCAATTAGCAACTGAAAAGCCTGCAATTTCCTTGGCGCCTTGCAGTCTGGAGAGAGCTACAAAGTTATGAAGGGGCTGCTGCCACTACTGCAAGGCACTCTGTAAAGACTTGAGGGGCTGAGGACAGGCCGAATGGTAACTGGTAGTGGCTTCCTTGGAAGCAGAGAAACCTTCTGTGGGGTGAGAACACCAGAATGTGAAGTAAGCGTCCTGCATGTCCAGGGAACAGAGCCAATACCCTTGATGAAGTAAGGGGAGAAGGCTGAAGTTGTAGTCCTCCCCATGTGACATAATGAGGTCAGGATTAGACTCTTCCCCCACTACCGCGGGGGGGCCATAAGGGTGACAACGCTGGCCGCAGTCTCAGTAATACAAGTGACACTGGACTCAGCCCTGGGTAGGGCCTCGTGACTGGCACTGTTGGCAGCACAGAGGAAAGGCCTGGGATTGGCCCCAAAGGGACCAACCCCAGTACCTAAGGCCCACATGAAAGGCAGCGATGGCACTGAGGAAAGCCCTGAAAGGCCTAACCCTGGCATCAGACATGGCACTGACAACAGCGTCAACAGTCCCGCTGGCACCAAAGGAATTCGGCAGAGGCACAGTGGCTACCCCCATCCCTGGAGGGGTGGGAAACAACCCTGTGGAGCATGTACCAAGGCTGGAGTCAAGGTCAGTGGCGTGCCTAAGTCTGACAGCACCAAAGACAGCACCAGCTCAACCAATCCTGAAGGCCAGGTGCCAGCACCAACAACGGTACCACCAAACTTATATGCTGCACCCACTGCTCCATGAGAGCTGCTTAATGTCTGAACTGCTTGCCAAATTTCTCTCTACTGGACAGGGAAGGGCTCTGCGATGGAGACCTTGCCCCTATACGCCTAGGCAACCCAGGTGTGGCCAGAGACGATGGTAGGGTACCTGGGTCCACCAGAGTTGACTGTCTCACAGCACAATGACTAGAGGATGACCTTGACAGTGTCTTTTCTTCCCCTTATGATTTTTGTGGGAAGAGGTCAAGGCCAGACAGTGCAAAGACCCTGACGCTGAGCGTGTACAGGATCTGGACCATTTCTTTTTGCTACTCTAAGAGGACTGTCCATCCTCCTGGGAGCTGGACTGCCCATTGCTAGAGCACCCACACAGACTGAGGTGGTGGCCAGACACAGCCCCATTGCTGGAGCAACTTTCCTTTTCAGGCCACCTACTTTTTATAGTTGACCATTTGCATGAGGTAGGGCTGAGAGAAAACTGTGGACTTTTTGTGTAATTTTTTAACTAAACAGACACAAAGAACCCAAACACTTCAGTATTTGATTTAAAACCGAAGAAGTGAATGCTGTCATCCTATGGATGGTTAAGTTCTGGCCCCAACGATGAGAGTGGGGATGCTGGTGCACACTAAATGGTGGGGAAAAAAGGAACTGAGGCAGTTGGGGGCTGGTGCAGCTGTATCGTAGCGGCACATGCGGTGATGTGCATGCGGGGCCTACTTGCGTCATCAGCCCCCACCACAAAAGTTCTGGCTCCCAGGGTCCTGGCACGGGTTCTTGGAAAATCAGCACCCCTTGTCACAGCAGATCTTGCAGGTGAGCCAGGCCAAGCAGTTTTACTACTCCTGTAGGTAACCTATACCCTGGCTTAACATTTCAGAGGCCAATCACGGACTTCCAATCATGGCAACAGTATCGTGCCACTGGCCAGCTGGACAATCCTGCCACATCCACTATCAGAACCTCTATCAGGGGATTTATTACCTTACTACGAACAAGGTGGATGGTGTGGCCCCAAAGTGGGCACAGGCCATACCCCAAAACAGAAGTTTATAAATACAACAGGATCTGGAAGAATTTGTACAAATACATTACATTTGATACATATAGACTAATGCAACAGAAAATATTGCACAAAATGTATTACACGCTAGTTAGGTTACATAAAATGCTTATATCAGATAGTGATTACGGATCCAAAGCCCACCCACTGTGGATGGCTGCTAAATCTAAGCTTAACATAGCTACTGGACCTAGAGGAGGCATTTACTCCAGACATATGCATTATTTGAGTTTATGAACATAGGTGCACATAAATTTCACATGGCATCAACAGGCTGCAGCCTGCACCAAAAATGTTTCCCATCACCACTAATTGGATCAATCAACCTACCTACTGGGAATGGCATGCAGAGTTGATGTTTGCCCTTAGAGCAGAGAAATATGTTGGTAGTTTAAATAACAGACTAACAGGCTACCAAAAGAACAGGGAAAGATTGTACGTTCTCATGCAGCTGGCTCTGCCTACAGGGTAGGACCATTTTTTTCAGTGTCATAAGTTAGATTTTGATGCTATCTTTCCCTGGAGGCTCTCTATATGGGTTGATGGGTGTCTCTGAGCTCTCTCTCTCTTGTACTGAAGTGCCTTAACCTGCTGTCTATTTTGTTGCAGACCAGCTCACTGACTACTTGGACAAATACAACATTCTGTGCACTCAGCAGCACGTTTTTTAGAAAAGGGCATAGTACCACCACTGCCCTACTTGAATTTACTGGCAAAGTGCACAGCTCCCTAGATAAAGGTCTTCTCACTGGGGCTGTCTTCATCGACCTATCGAAGGCATTCGACACGGTCCATCATCAGCTACTGTTTGACCAGCTACTCACTGCTGGCCTTTCACCTGACTCAGCCCTCTGGTTCAGAAGCTACCCTGAAAACCACTCTCAAAGAGTAAAAATTGCCAGTGCTCTGTCACATACCTTGCCTGTACGCTCTGGTGTCCCCCAGAGGTCCAAACTGGGCCCACTCCTTTTCAGCCTGTTTTTAAACTCCCTACCTCTATCCAGTTCAGAATAAATCACCCTGTACACGGATGATGCTGTTGTCTTCTTCACGCATCAGGACCCTGCACTACTCCAACTCAGCCTACAGCTTGGATTCAGTGCTGTTGAAACTTGGTTCTCCAATCATAAACTGGTCCTAAATCATAGGAAAACCAAGTCCATGCTATTCTGTAGTTCTCATAACCGTCACAGGCATCACCCCCTCGCCATCTCCACCAAACAGGGATCTGTCCTCGAACAAGTATCCTCCTTCAAATATCTAGGGATTCTGCTTGACCCCAAGCTCTCCTACTCTGCTCACATCGACAGCGTGGCCACAGCTGCCGATACACGCCTTGGATTGCTCTACAAGCACAGGCAACATCTCACCCCAGAGGCCCTGAAGATTGCCGTCCAGAGCTCGGTGGTGTCATGATTGATTATGGCCTCATTATCTATGGCTCTGCCCCGACATCCACCCTCTGTCGTATAACAATTGCCCTAAACAAAGCTTGCTGACTCACAACTGGTGCCCACCGCCTCACCCACACCTGTGCCCTCTATGCACAAGCCGGATGACTCCAACTCTCCAACCGGATAAAGTATCTCACCTGTGCTATGGCAAGAAAAATCAACCTTGGCCTAACACCTCCTGGTGTTTCTGCCTTATTATATCAAAACACTAACCAGCGAAACACCAGGAGTTCAATAACCCAGAATCTACAAGTCCCTCACTGTCGTACAACTCAGGGCCAACGCTTCTTCGCCTACAGGGCTCCTCTATGGCTGAATGGTCTCAGCGACACCATCACCTCAGCCACTACACTAGGTCTGTTTAAAACCAGGCTCTGGGCCATCTCACTGCCTCTAGTTCCTGTGACTGCCTCACCTAGCTCATGACCTACACAGCTCTAGCCTACTGCTAAGCCCCTGGCTCCCTCCCCCAGTCTCCTTCCCCCAGACTCTGGGGCAACAACTTAAAAACCCACATCTTCTTACCGCCTCCTTAGTCTCTCCATGCCCCTTTTGCTGCACTTATTCCTCCCCCTCACTCTGCCCCCCTCTTCTCCTCTGTCTCTCCTTCCCACTTTTCGCAACAAATGCCTCTGGCTGCATCTACCCTCTCTCTCCTCTCTTCAGACAGACAATAGTACGAATTGCTTTACTGTTAATTCAATGTTGTTTCCTTGTTGTATGTTTATCCTTGACATGGAACCTTTGTACAAGAGCCTTGGCTCAAAGGTACTTGTAATCCTAGACTTAATAAATAAGTAAAATAAAATTCAAATGACCTCTGTTTTAGACGCTGAACCTGTAAACCTGCTGTTATTGTGAACACTTTTTTGCAATGAAGTGAGATATGCAGCATTTGTGAGTTGTACGATGTCTCTTGTTTGTCCTGTGTAACATTTAAAATTTTCAATGAAATATATTTAATTTAAAAAAAAAAAAAAAAGAAGACGACAACAGCCAGGCTAATTCCAGCACTTCTCTGATAGCTCAAGTCCAGATTGCAATGTTTCGTGAATGTAAGGATTTTTCTCCAGGTAGCAGTATTGCACATTTCACATGCTGAAACTGAGCAGAAACAAGCCACAGAGACCATCATTCCCTTAGTGGAGTGCCCCGTAACTGTACCAGGCAGCTCTTAGCCAGCCTTGTGGTAGCACAGTGCAATGTAGGAGGATATCCACCTGGAGAGACACTGCTTAGACAATGATTTCCACAATGTTTGCGGGGCAAAAGAAACAAATAGCGTAGAGGACTGTGATGCCCTTGCTGTGGTCCAGATAGAAGCTGAGCTCACTGCAGACATAAAGGGGGTACGGAAACACTCTCCAGGATTTCAGGGATTTGGGAAGAACACAGGCAAACTGATGGACTGATTCAATGGGCATTCAGACACCACCTTAGGAGGAAGCTTAGTATAAGACCTAAGCTCCCCGGTGTTGATAAATGGCCAGGCACAGGTAAAGGGAAGGGTCAACAACCACAATCTGAAGCTGAGAAACCCATTATGCTGAGGTGATAGCCACTAGAAACAGGATTTTCCAGTACAGAACCTGAGGTCACAGTAGACAGCAGGTTCAAAAGGTTCACTCCTTTTGGCGTTTTTTGCTTTAGACTGCCCATCTTGCACCCATCACTACTCGCTCTACTCTGCCCTCTCCCTCCCCTCTCTTGATGATACGCACCTTTTCCACTGTGCCTCCTTTATATCTAAATTGTGCTTTAGTTCCCTTCCCTCCTACCTTACTTTCCTCCAATCATCTCCCCCTCCTTTCTCCTACCCTCTTCCCAGCAATGTTTCCAATTTCCTTTTTATTCCATCCAGGAATTCTAATGCTGGTCAAGTTGCCCTCTCGTACTGCTTTCCAAAACTTTGGTCCACCCTTCCTGTTGATCCGCTGTGCCTCTTCTCCCTTCTCTCAAGTCTATTCTTCATGATTTTCCTACTCCCACCTGCAACTATCCACGACCCTTTATTTAATGTGTTCTCCTTCACTCCTACTCACTTTCCCCTGGCCATACTGCTCTCCCTCTTCAGCTATGTATGTTGGAGTATTTCCCCTTGCCTATTTAAACTCAATTTTTATTCACCACATGTATGTTGTTGTACTGTTTCGCTTTACAATATTTAAGATTATACTCCTCTGATGTACTGTATTGCTACATAAGACTACTATTTTTGTAATGCTACTGATTACTATTTTTTCTCCTCTTGTATCATCTTCCATACCCCCCAAGACATGTCTGGAAATGAGCTGTTATCAGCTCACTATGTCTTTCTTGGTAAAACTTTTGACATAAATACATACAGTCAAAAATAAAGGGAGACCTGGTTAGGATATTCAGGTTCCACACTGGGACTGGCTTATGCACTGGGGGGGGATCTGTGTGTAGATACCCACTGGAAACCTTTAGCTGACCCAGTTTTCTCCAACTGAAAGCATGGCGCTACATACTTTTCTGGTGCTACATAGGGGTGCCAGGCATCCGGATGAGAGCACCTTAATACACCTTTCAATTTTAATTGAGGTTCCATGGCGGTGTGTGCACCCTTTGTTTTGTGCATGGAAACCTGAGATGGTAGACAGATGCATTTTCACAGAAGAGTGTTGAAGCGCATAGTGGGACAGAGAGAAAGCATTCTGGATGGAGCAGGTGAATGGATCTGGACATTCAGGCCAGTACCAGATCCTATATTAAACAAGTGTGCTTGGTAGGTGGCTTTCATGCTACCGGAAGGATAGCTGAAACCTCAGGAGACCCGCCAAACTGTGTCAGCTCTACATATGCATGCAGCTGCAGGGACAGGAGATTCATATTCAGTAAAAAGCCCTGAAACTGAGACAACACGTCCAGAATCAAGGGCTGTGGAAGCAGTGGTTTCACGAACTTGTCTTACAACTTCTGGAATCAGATTAGCCTAGCCCAAGGTGGGGTGACCAGTATCATGGTGGGTGGCTCATTCTGGAGCTTGAACAGGACTCGCTGGATGAGTGGGACTGGACTAAAGGCATAGAGGAACATTGCTGTTCAGCTAAAGGACAACATGTCTCACCAAAGTACTCCAGGCCCTAGAGTGAGCAAGCAAAAACATGGCAGTTTTGCATTATGTTGGGATGCAAAAGAGTCCAACTCTCGATGCTACTGCCAACTGAACAGCTGCTCTGCTATATGCTACCGAAGCTTTTGTTTGTGAAGCTGTGCCACAGAGTGTCTGAAAGCATCATCTAGCACAATTTGCGTGGCTGCCAGATAAGACTGCGGTCAGGCGTGCATGTGCTCAAATGCCCACTCCCATGTGGCGTCCTGACACGGGATAGGAATGCGTTTCCCCTTGCTAGTTCATGTAGTACATGATGCACTGGTTTTCTGTCTACACCGGTTAGGACCTTCCCTGAACATGTGGGGCCAGGACCTGGAACCTTTACAGAACTGTCCTCATCTCCAGCACACCTATAGGGAGATGATCTCTGGATACAGAGACAATCAGCAGAAAACGGAGGCACTCTCGCTAGACCAGGGTACAAATCCTACTGATATCATAGAAACATGGAATCTGTCGGCAGATAAGGACCTGATGGCCCACCTAGTCTGCCCTATTTTCCCTACCTATAGTGTCGCCGCAGACCCTACCTGGTCTCCAGTCCCCCCCCCCCCGAGGCTAAGCTCCCTCTATGTCTGTCTCATGCATTCTTGAACCCTGTCACCATTTCCGCCCCCACCACCTCTGCAGGTAAGCTGTTCCATGCATCCACCACTCTCTCCATGAAGAAGTACTTCCTCACATTTCCTCTGAGTCCCCCCACCCTTCTAACTTCACAGCATGACCCTTTGTGCTTAAGCATCTTTTTCTGTGGAAAATGCTTCCCTCCTGTATCTTGCTTTTGCCTGTGAGGTATTTGAATGTCTCTATCATATCCCATCTTTCCTCCAGGGAGTACATGTTAAGTTCCTTGAGCCTTACCCCATAGGGCTTTTGATGCAGGCCATGCACCATTTTGGTTGCCCTCCTTTGTACTACCTCCATCCTGCGACTGGCCTTTTTACCACAAATTTCATTATTTGGGAATTACTCTACATAGTAGTACTGCGCAGCTGTTCAATTTAAACTTTCTCCCCTTAATGGAAAAATGTATTCAGATCCTAATAGATGGGCTTCCCCATCTCTCACCTTGATGAGAAGATCATGGAAGCACTACTGAAGAAGAGATTGATGGAACATCTGGCTGCCAACGGACTTCAGGACCCAAGGCAGCATGGTTTCACTGGGAGAGGTCATGCCAGACCAACCTCAGTGAATTTTTCAACTGGGTAACAAGGGAGGTGGATCAGGGGAGAGCCGTGGACATGGCGTATCTGGACTTCAGCAAGGCACTTGACACTGTGCTACATAGAAGGATATTAAATGAACTGGGGAATATGGGAGTGGGCAGGACAGTAGTGTGGTGGGTCGGTAATTGGCTAGGTGTCAAGACACAGAGGGTGGTAGTAAATGGCTGTCACTCCACAGAGGGAAGAGTGACCAGTGGGGTACCACAGGGATCAGTGCTGGGACCGGTCCTATTCAACGTCTTCATCAGTGACATTGTGCAGGACCTAGAAGACAGAATGTAACTGTTCGTCGATGACACAAAGCTCTCTAACAGAGTAGACCACCAGAGGGTGTAAACAGAATGAGAAGGGACCTGCAGAAGTTTGAAGAATGGTCAAGGGTTTGGCAGTTGAAATTCAACACAAAGAAGTGCAAGATAATGCATATGGGGCACAAAAACCCTGGAACAATATATTAGTTGGGGGGGTAAGGATACAGCATGCACCAAGCAGGAAAGGGACCTTGGGGTTATCATCTCTGATGAACTCAAGGTAGGGAAACAGTGTGACAAGGCAGCACATAAAGCAAACAGGATGCTGGGATGTATAGGCAGGGGCATCACCAGCAGGAAAAGGGAGGTCATAATTCCACTATACAAGACACTGGTGAGGCCCCACCTGGAGTACAGTGTACAGTTCTGGAGACCCTACCTATGTAAGGACATAGTCAGGGTAGAGAAGTTTCAGAGGAGGGCAACAAAGATGGTACACGGATCGCATCACAAGTCCTATGAGGACAGACTGAAGGACCTGAATATGTACTTCCTGGAGGAGAGGAGGGAGAGAGGGGATATGATAAAGACATACAAGTACCTTACAGGGAGGAACAGGGTGCAGGAATGCACTATTTTCCAGTGAAAAAGATGTTCCAGGACTAGAGGGCATGGGATGAAGTTGGAGGGAGGGCGATTCAGAGGAAACGTGAGGAAGAATTTCTTCACAGAAAGGGTGGTGGACAAGTGGAACACCCTGCCAGAGGAAGTGGTGGGGGCTGAAACAATCACGGGATTGAAGAATGCATGGAATTAGACATAACAGAATTCTGGAGGTCAGGGGTAATGGGCAACAGACTTCTAGAAAAACGTAAAGGGAACTTATAAGCTCAAATGGGCAGACTGGGTGGGCTATAGGCCCTTGTCTGCCAACAGTGTCCATGTATCTAAGTACATATTACAAAGATGTATATTATACCTAGGATTCTCTTTTATTTTCAAGGTATCCCCAATCAAGTGGACAGTGCAGTTTTTTTTTGGGGGGGGGTGGGGTTTTGAACAGAAGTTACAAAAATGTCTTTGGCTTGAAAAAAGACCAAGGTTATGTTTGGAAAAACTATACTGTTCATAAGAGAAAGGCAGTCTTAATCTACCAAATTTATACAGGTACTACCTGGCAACACAGATAGAGCGATCTATTATTGGGTCAAAGATGTGGATTTGCTCCCGTAATAGCTCTCTATGGAACCGCACCTCCTGTCTTGCAAGAGATTAACTACTTGCTCTTACATTTGATTTTAGCAGGAGCAGAATTCATCAGATCTGTTCTTACTTTACAAAAGTAACTGCTTCAGCCTGGCTGAGCCAGTGCACTTCTACTGGGGTTTAAAAACCATCATGTTCCTCACTGATCTACCCCTATCTTTATTCCTAAATCATGAATTAGGATAACTTCATGTTGGTGAAAGATCTCTACATAGAAAAAGTTTTCTTGACATTTAAACAACTATCTATTATATTAAATCTCCCTGTTGGTAGCTGTATCAAAAAACTACATCTTAGAAAAACTGTCAAGAAATGTATGGGTAATTTGGGGATGCCATAGCAGTCACCTCCGGAAAAGTTGTTTTCAGAAATTATTGCCCCACAGAAACTCATTGGGAAAAAATTATTCCTTTTCAAGGGATGAAGTACCGGTAGAGTTATGTGGTCTAAATGGTGGTCTAAAATACTCTTGGGAAAGGGACGTGGCCATAACACTGAGCAATGAGCAGTGAGTCAAAATACTTTTGTCATTTATCTCAGGCTCCCAGAATACTAAACTTCAGCAAATCCAATTCAACGTACTGTATAAGGCTTATTACACTCCAACAAGGCTGAATAAATTTAGCCAGTCAATACCGAAACTGTATCTGAGAGGCCTGAACAACATTCGCACCATATTATGTACATACATAATATGGTGCGAATGTTGTTCAGGCCTCTCAGATACAGTTCCGGTATTGACTGGCTAAATTTATTCAGCCTTGTTGGAGTGTAATAAGCCTTATACAGTACATGTGACATGTCCCTTGCTCTCCCTGTACTGGAACAAAACCCACTGTTACATCTCTGAGATTACTGGGACAAGTTTCCCATTTGATCCAGGTATCTTTCTTTAAGGTATTACGGATGACCCTGCATATCCTAAGCAGATATGTCTTATCAACCCATTTCTCATTAATGCGAAAAAGTTAATCCTCAAACACTGGACAGACCTCAATCCACCTATGTTTGAGAACCATTTAAATTTAATGATTGATTCATCACAAACTAAATGGACTTTCTATTATTTGTCCAGAAATGAGAATACGTTTGAAACTATGTGTCGTCCTTTTTTGGAAGATTCTAGTGCCACATTAAATTCTAGATTCCAACTTAGTGAGGTAGGCTGCTTGGATTAATCTTTTTTTAAGTCTAAGCTGTTTAAATATCTTTCCTGGTCAGATCCCTCCTGGCTATCCACTCATACCTGGGTTATGGTGACTGTGTCCATCTGAAACTGAATGGATCAAGGAGGTTTAAGTTTGCTCGACATGTTAAAGTCCAGTCTTGTATCTTCTGTTTCCATGAAGATACTCACCTGTGATATGTGTGTGTGTGTATATATATATATATATATATATATATATATATATATACATACATACATATATATATATATATATATAGAATAAATGATAGAAAAGTGCCATATATAAGTACAGTATATAATGCCATTGAGGGGGCTAAGTAGCCAATAACCTACAAGCTCATGGGTTCATTGAGCTACTTAACCCCCGAGCAGTGCACATGTAGGTTACACACATTAACCTCCCTTTAGTTTTGCCTGAATTAATACTAACATAGAAAGACCTACAAAAGAACAAAGTTAATGTTTTGTAATAACTGGGGAGTGATTTCTCCCACTGATAGAACTGAAGCATAATTCGCCATTTATAACCTGTGGGTTATAAGGGCGAACATGTGCAGGGTTTGTCGCGCTGTCAGCACGCACCTTTCCTTTGCTAAGCTCCCAGAAGAAACTGCCGCCGCAGACTGTCACTGACTGCCACTTACTTGACACACAAAAGAGACCAATATTTTCTTCCACTAAATATTTACCATTTCCCGGTCCTGCCGCTTTGTTCAACATATAAAATTTGCTCTCTCTTACTGACTGCCACCTACCCGACTTGTAGATCAGGGACCAGTGGCGATCACTGCTACAGCAGAACCACGGCCCTCTCAACCCTACTTCTGCTCCTCAGGTATCTTGGGAAAATATCCATGGACTGCAACCTGTAGTTTTCATCTCTGGTGGTGGCGGTGGTGGGCAGTTAAAAACACAGTCTGTAGGGTGGATGGGTCTCTTGCGGATGTTTAAAAGCAAACTGCATTCATATTTTAAAGAGCAACTCCATCTACCGGCCAAACTGTTACTTATTTTTATGATGTGATGCAGGGGAGAAAACACTCCCCAGCAATTGCATAAAACAACACGAGGGACAGTGAAAGCTCAAATTTAATGCACACCCTTGGTGTGTTATGCTTTGATAAACCTCTTGGGCTTTGCCCTCGGGGTTTATATAGCATCACACACCTCGGTTGTGCATTAAATTCTCATTATATACTCCTTCCCATGCACTACTCTATATATTATACACTATTAGCTCACATTTGCACAGATGTGAAGCAAATGGATAGTCTGGTTCCCCTGAGACACAAAAGAGAAGGGGTTAACTAAAAGGTAAATGAAATGTGAGACTGTTTCAGTACATGGCCACAACAATTCCAGTTCACTCACCTGCAGCTATTGCTGTTTCCAAGGCTATGGTCAGCCACAGATTTGGTATAACTGAAGGCTGATTTAGGGAAGGTACAAAGACGTGAGGAGCTGATAACTAAGATCTGCCCCTCATAGAAACATATCTGTAAATAAATATCACAACACTGGTGATAGGAAGATGTTTTAAGGTGTGCGCATGTGTGATTTCACTGCTGTTCATGTATTAAAGTTTCATATGTTTGCTTAAGAGAATACCCTCATAAAAATGATATTAATGAGGTACAATGAGGCAGATCACCTGACCCCGGGGGATGAGAAGAGACTTGGCAAGGTTGGAGGAATGATCAGAAGTATGGCAGCTTGGATTCAATGCAAAGAAGTGCAAAATAATGCACCTGGGAAACAAAAACCCAGGGGAAGATTACACAATTTGGGGGGAGAAAGTAACAACAACAAAAATGGAAAGGGACCTGAGGGTAATCATATCAGATGACCTTAAGGTTGGCAAGCAATGTGAGAAGGCGGTAGGGAGGGCTGGGGGGATACTGGGATGTATAGGGAGAGGCATCACCAGCAGAAAACAGGAAGTTGTTATCCCTCTGTACAGACAGTTGGTTAGACTTATCTGGAGTACTGCGTCCAGTTCTGGAAACCCCATCTCTGCAAGGACATAGACAGGATGGAGGCAGTTCAGAGGAGGGCAACTAAAATGGTGCAGGGTCTGCAAGAGAAGCCATACGAGGAGAGACTAAAGGAGCTTAATATGTATACCCTTGAGGAAAGGAGGGAGAGGGGGGACATGATAGAAAGCATACAAGTACCTAAGTGGAATCAACAAAGTCCAGAGGGTAGCATCTTTCAGAAAAGGAGATGTGTAAGAACAAGGGGACACAATTTGAAGATAGAGGGGATGGCTCAGGGCAATGTGAGGAAGTATTTTTCACAGAGAGGGTGGTGGATGCATGGAACAGCCTTCCGAGAGAGGTTGTGGGGTCTAAAACTGTGGGAGAATTCAAGAATGCATGGGACAGACATAAGGCAATTTTTGTGGGGGGTAGGAAGAAATAGGCTGTTGGTTAAATAGGATCTGCAGCTTATCCTCTAGGTAGGGAAATGGGCAGACTAGGTGGGCCAAGAGGTCCTTATCTGCCGTCAAAGTCTATGTTTCTATGTAAGCTACTGTGTGAAGCAGGAGGATCTCCACTCTGAGCTCTGGAACTGGAGGAGGGAAAGCTGAGTGAAACTGACCAAGAGGAGAGTATACAGCAACCAAGGAAAATGTTCTTAACTTTAAAGAGCAAGACAGACATTACAAGTAAGAAGAATACCTGCCTTGTCTTTCCAGGTGGATTTTCTTTTTGCAAAAAGACTTTATTCTGACAAGAACTAACATTTTGCTTTCTGTTCTACTTATTTGAATAAACACACATCTAAAGGCATTTATTTTTCCATTTGCACAGCAATTATTTTCATTGATGGGTGCTTAGGTAAGCAGTTGTAGTCATTAACATGTGTTAACTGCTCATTTACTTTCAGTTACTAAGATTTTTTTTTTATTTTGCTTAGTCACTAATTCGTTTTTGCTTTAAACAAGTAGGTGTTTTATATTTTGTGTGTGGGATTTTTGTATTTTTGGTGAGGTTTTTAGTTGTAGTGTTTGAGTTTAATTGCTCTGGTATTTGAGTTTTGAATCTATGTTTGAACCCACCACCATGGCTGACAAGACTGTTCCAAGGTTCCACCACCTCTTTTGTAAAGAAGTACTTACTCAGGTCCCTCCTGTTAACTTCCACTCATGACCTCCAGCTGGTATTCAGGGTAAATAATTCCCCACAGTTAATTCCTTTAAGGAACTTGAAGGTCTGTATCATATCTCCCTTCTCCCTTCTGGGTTCATAGGTTGGTCATAAGGTAGTAGTTTTATCTTGGCCAATCTAGATCCACATGTAAGCCCCCCCCAAAATGGGGCTTACCTTGAGTACTCTGGCCCAGGCGCTGCCCAGCGGTGTCCCCAGTGACTCCGGGAGAGCTTCCAACCCTGCTGCAGTCCCACTGTGTTCTGTGGTTGTGACCGCTGTTATCCTGTGACCCAGCCCCATCTGGTAAAGGGGGCTGAGCTCCGATTAATGTTTCCTCACCTCCACGAACATGGGGCGGAAGAAACCGATCCCGGGAGCTGCTGAGAAAAATGGACCAGCAAAACCTAAACAAATATGGCGGCCCGCACCTTTCTGAGCATGCAGAGTCACCTGGGGTTAAAATTCAAGGAGCTGTGGCTCCAAAAGGTGTCAACGCAGCCAACATTTAAATATTTCCCCAGCTCCAGGGCAGGCAGCAGAACCTAGGATCAGTAACAGAATGCCTCCAGGCATGGGGGAAATGGGTTTTGCCCCTAAGAAGGGACATATTATAAAAAAATAAAGGGACTTCAGCAGTGGGACAAAAAATAAACAAATATGGCAGCCCCCAGTGGACACTGGCAGCAGGGGGGTCACTGGGTAAAGGTGAAAGGACACCAGATTTGCCCAGGAGGAGAACAGCCAACGAGAGAGAGACTCTGGAAAAGTTATTTAAGGGACTGCTTGCCCACCAAATGGGAGATTCGTTTTGGGAGTCAAGTGAGAGTGAGTGCAGGAGAGACTGCTATGGGCTTCCCTGTACAAAACCTGTACCCAGAGCCTAATGGCCTGATCAGCCCCAGAAGAGCAGTGGCACACGAGAGAGAGAGAGAGAGAGAGAGAGAATATTTGGAGTGTTGCAGGTGGACATAAGAGAAAAAAGTGTCAGAGTTTTGCTGTAGAGCCAGGGAGCCTCAGCGGAGAGAGCTGAGGAGTGCAATGAGAGAGAAAAGAATGTAATTTGTGCAGCTTTGGAAATTAAAAGTTCTGCAGTGGAGAGTAAGGTTTTAGCAGCCTGTGTTAACCCCTCAGTGGGGTAAGTGTATTGAGACTGTGTTGCTGCAAGCCAGTGTGACTGCATGTGCTGGGGCCCGAAACTGAGCCAAAGCCCAGTTAAACTGAGATTTCGGAAAAAGTGTGTGTGCCAAGCTACTACAGTCTAGAGGACCCAGCCTGCCCTGTCCCTAGACGAATGATGAAGAAGACGGCGAGAGGCCTGCCTGGTGAACACTGCCTACAAAGGCCTCAGAGGTGAAGTTGGCAAGGCCAGGCAGGTGAGGACCACTGTTCTCAAACCTTTTCAATCAGCCCTACTGCTGCTGTGGTGCACCACCAACAAGATACCTCCACAGTACCAGGCCAAATCCAGCCTGCTGAAGTCCCCTTTTTTGATCAATGAAAAAATACAGTTACATAAGAACTTACTGTAACAGTAGATCTTCTAGATGAGCTCTTGCAGCAGGCAACGCCAGTAGGACTGAAGCCGTCAGGCGCCAGGACCCCACAGAAAACTTCTAGCTAGCGGTCTGCAACAGGTGACTGCCCCCCGTCAGTGTCAGCATGCTGATGTCGGCCTATCCTCAGTCCCCCTGACCAACCTTAGTTCTACCGCTGGAGACCCTGGCATAGTTAGGAGAACCGAGGCAGTTCCTCAGATCTGAGGAAAGCAGAGTAGCAAAGAAGGAGAAGCAACAATCAGGGGGAAGGAAGGAAAGCATCACCTGCTGCAAGAGCTCCTCTCGAAGATCTACTGTTACAGTAAGTGTTACGTAATTGTACTATCTTACTTCGAGGGGGCTCCTGCAGCAGGCAACACTGGTAGGATTGAGTCCCAAGCAGTATCAGAACCGATCTGGTCAGCAGGGAGGAGGAAAGGAACAGTCAGAGGGCAATTATGCGAGAAGGCCCTGAAGGACAGCAAGTCTGAAGCTGGCCCTACGCCAAGAGGCAATGTCCAGACTGTAGTGCTTGATGAAGGCATGGACCGAACTCCAAGTGGCGGCTGCGTAAATGTCTGCAGTGGACACATTTTTGAATGAAACGACTGAGGCAGCCATGCCTCTGGTTGAGTGGCCTTTGACCAGTCCAGGCAAAGGCTTGTCATACTTGCGGTAGCAGTAAACAATACAGCTGGCTAACCATTTGGACAAACACTGTTTGGAAACTGGAGACCCTTCTCTCCTGGTGGCAAACAAAGCAAACAACTAATCAGTTTTTCTAACAGAGTGGCTGCGGTCCAAATAGTACCGGAGCACCCGGTGAACATCCAAAGTGTGAAGCAGGGCCTCCCCCTGATTAGAATACTCAGGAAAATAAACAGGCAGGTGGATTGATTGATTTAATGTAAACTTAGACACCATCTTAGGCAGAAACTTAGGATTTGTACGCTAAGACACCCTGTCTTTGTGGAAAACCAAATAAGGCTCTTTACATATCAGAGCCTGAAGCTCGGAAATCCTCCAAGCAGAAGTAACAGCAACCAAAAACAGTGCTTTCCACGACAGCTCACGTCTGGCTCAAAGGCAGACAAAGTGAGCTCTTCCAACATAAAAAGAAAATCCCATGGTGGGACAGGATCCCTAATGGGAGGTTTCAAATGCATAATACCCTCCAAGAAAGTGTGGGAAAGTTCCAGCTGGGCAACAGCCTTGCCCTCAATAGATGCATGGTACACAGAGATGGTGGAAAGGTGCACCTTAAGTGATGAGTGTCCCAGGCCTGAGTCCGAAAGGGGCAGGAGGTACTTCAGAATGAGTTTCACCGGACAGGTGAAGGGATCCAAGTGCCAAGCGGTGGCCCACATGGAGAAGCGCTTCCACTTCATGGCACAGGTAGCCCTCGTGGAAGGTTTCCTGGCGACCACCAGGACATCTGCCACCCGGAAAGAAACTCCGAAGCGGGCGATAGCTAAGTCTGCAGGAGCCAAGCATGAAGATGCAGCGACCTGAGGTCTGGATGGATCAGGGTGCCCTGCTCCTGGGAGAGCAAGTCAGAGCACAGCGGCAAGGGGATTGGAGGCTCCACTGCCAGTTGCTGCAGTAAGGGAAACCATATCTGATGTGGCCAGTAGGGTGCTATGAGGATCATCTCCGCTTATTCTTTCTGAAGCTTGAGGAGTACCCTTTGCAGAAGTGGAAAGGGAAGGAAGATGTACAGAAACCTCCCTGTCCTAGAGAGGGATGTGTTGTGCCAGAAAACACCAGGCCCTGGATCTAGCAAGCAGAAACTGGGCAGTTTTGCACTGAATGGGGACGCAAAAAGGTCCAACTCTGGATGACCCCACCTGCTGAAGAGGTCCTTGACCACAGAGGATAGCAGCTCCCATTCATGGGCCCTCGACCTAGAACTGCTTAGGCTGTCAGACAGGACATTTTGGACACCTGGAACATGTACAGCAGATAGTTCCAGGTTGTGCCTTATGGCCCAATACCAGACCCTCATGGCTTCTCTGTAAAACGGGTAGGAGTGTGCCCCCCACTTGCCGATGTAGTAGACTACAGATGTGTTGTCTGTCTGTATTAGGAGTGGGCCTGGAAAGCCTGCATGGCATAAAGAACTGCCCACATCTCCAGCACATTGATGTGAAGATGCTGATTCAACTCAGACCAAATACCCTGAGTCTGACGGTCAGCCAAATGGGCATACAGCCCAGGCCTGAGGCGTCCTTAGTGAGGATCTGCTGCGGGGATACCGCTCGGAGGGAACCCCCTTAAAGTGTTTGGAGGGGCTCTCCACCACTCTAGGGTCTGTCTCACCAGACTGGAAACTAGCACACGCTGATCGAAGTCATCTGTGTATTGGTTCTACTGAACCCGGAGGATCCACTGAGGGACTCTCAAGTTCAAGTTTATTGCAGGAAGACTTAGTAGAGCAAGCTCATTCACAAGGAGGTCCTGAAGCATGTATATAGTCAAGAAAAAAAAAAAGGCATCCTAAAAATACAGTTAAAGTTCATGTGAACCATTACATAGAATAGTACCTCACAGTTTAATACAGTACAGTTAAGGTCATAAGATACATAATGTTCAGAAACACAAGGAGAGGATTATAAACATATGCGAGGAAAAAGCAGTAAATGTGGAAAGTATAGAATATCAGAAGAGAGAAGTTGGTTTAGAAGGAAGAGTTAAGCATTAATGGAGAGCAGAGAATGGAAAGTGCTAGCAAGAGTAAGGGGGAGTAAGATGTAGCTAGGAGTGCAAGGGTTGCGAAAGGTCATGAGAACGACTGAAGGGATCATATAGTTTTGCTGCAGCAGATATTTTAGGGGGTCTTAGTCAGTGACAGACGGTATATAAATTCAGAAATGGATGGCACTAGTTCCTGATAGATGGGATGGCGAAGCAGGAGCAGAAGAGTGAGGAACAAGCTTAAAAACAGCTGCAGATATCTTTTATTTTAGATGTGGCCAATGCTTTGTAAAAATTAACCGTGACATTGCTGGATAGTTTCAGTGCGGATTGCAGTTGGTTCCAGATAGCTGGAAGAGCATGTGATAAGTCACATTTGCCAAAGGTGGTGCGAGTCCTAGGCACGACGAGGAAGATAAAGTTGGATTTCCTAAGTGAGTATGCACTACAGGAGATGCATATCAGAGATGTTAGGTAGCTCGGGAGTTTGTTCAGAAGTAGCTTTAGGGTCCATATACCAGCATGCAGCAGCCGTCTAGTGGTGAGTGATGTCCAACCAACAGCTGTGTATAGAGCACAATGATGGATTTGTTAAGGGGAGTTTGTAATGAACCGCAGTGCGTGGTGATAGAGGACATCCAATTTATTTAGGCTTGCGAATGCAGAGGAAGTGTAAATTAGATCCTCATAGTCAAGTACGGGAAGGAATAGAAACATAGACTTTGACGGCAGATAAGGACCGCTAGGCCCATCTAGTCTGCCCATTTCCCTACCTATAGGAGAGGCCGCAGATCCTAGTTAACCAACAGCCTATTTCTTCCTACCCCCCACAAGAATTGCCTTATGTCTGTCCCATGCATTCTTGAATTCTCCCACAGTTTTAGACCCCACAACCTCCTCAGGAAGGCTGTTCCATGCATCCACTACCCTCTCTGTGAAATAATACTTCCTCACATTGCCTGAACCGCCCCCTTCTATCTTTAAATTGTGTCCCCTTGTTCTTGCACGTCTCTTTTTCTGAAAGATGCTACCCTCTTGGACTTTGTTGATTCCACTGAGGTACTTAAAAGTTTCTATCATGTCCCCCCTCTCCCTTCTTTCCTCAAGGGTATACATATTAAGCTCCTTTAGTCTCTCCTCATACGGCTTCTCTTGCAGACCCTGCACCATTTTAGTTGCCCTCCTCTGGACTGCCTCTATCCTGTCTATGTCCTTGCGGAGATGGGGTCTCCAGAACTGGACGCAGTACTCCAGATGTGGTCTCACCAACTGTCGGTACAGAGGGATAACAACTTCCTGTTTTCTGCTGCTGATGCTTCTCCCTATACATCCCAGTATACCCCCGCCCTCCCTACTGCCTTCTCACATTGCTTGCTAACCTTAAGGTCATCTGATATGATTACCCCCAGGTCCCTTTCCTTTTTTGTTGTTGTTACTACCTCCCCACCCATTGTGTATTCTTCCCCTGGGTTCTTGTTTCCCAGGTGCATTATTTGCACTTCTTTGCATTGAATCCTAGCTGCCATACTTCTGAACATTCCTCCAACCTTGCCAAGTCCTTTTCATCCTTTCCACGCCTCCTTGTGTATCAACCCTGTTGCAGATCTTTTGTCATCTGCAAAAGGCATACTTTTCCTTCCAGTCCCTCTGCAATGTCACTGATGAAGACATTGAAAAGGACTGGACCAATACTGAACCCTCGCGTGCCCACTAGTAACCCCTCTTTCTTCACAGTGGACTCCATTTACAATTACCTTTCTGTGTCCTGTTGTGCAGCCAATGTTTTACCCAGGCTACCACCCTGGGACCCACTCCCAGGCTGGCTAATTTGACTACTAATCTTTTGTGTGGGACTGTGTCAAATGCCTTGCTAAAGTCTAGGCAGGCCATGTCCACAGCCCCTCCCTGGTCTACTACTTTGGTCACCCAGTCAAAGAAATCTATTAGATTCGTCTGACATGACCTTCTCGCTGTGAACCCATGCTGCCTTGGGTCCTGTGCCCCACTGGCCTCTAGGTATTCAACTATTCTTTCCTTCAGAAGTGACTCCATCACTTTTCCTACCACAGAGGTCAGACTGACAGGTCTGTAGGTTTCCTGCCTCTGTCTTGGTCCCACTTTGTGAGAGGGAATCACATCCGCCTTCCTACAGTCCTCGGTACCACACCATCCTCCCATGATTTATTAAAAGAGTAGCCAGTGGTTTCACTAGTTCCTTCCTTAATTCTTTTAGAATTCTGGGGTGAATTCCATCAGGACCCATTGCTTTGTCCACCTTCAGTTTTAGGAGTTCTTGCAGAACCCTTTCTTCTGTGAAAGGACTGGGATCGACCCCCACATCAAGAGTGCTTCTGTTAATTGGATTAGGCACTTCCCCTCCTCTTTTGTGAATACTGAGCAGAAATATTCGTTCAGTATCCCTGCTTTTTCACTGTCCCCCTCTGCCCACCCACCGTTCATTCTATTCAGCCTCACTATCCCTCCCTTTGTCTTTCTATGCTCGCTGATGTACCTATAAAAGGTTTTATCTCCCTTCTTAACTGAGTTGGCTATCTTTTCCTCAGTTTGGGCCTTTGCTATTCTGACTTCCCTCCCTGCTTCCTTCTGCCTTAACTGGTACAGCTCTCTGTCCTGCTCCTTCTGTGTTTTCTTATACTTCCGGAATGCTATCTTTTTCTTCCTGACTTTCACAGCCACCTCTTTTGAGAACCAAAGTGGCTTTTTCTTTCGTTTTGATTTGTTTATTTGCTTCACACACAGGCTTGTTGCCTCTGTGATGGCAGTTTTGATGATTCCCCATTGTTGCTCCACACCTCCTTCTAGCCTGTTTGCTAGTGCTTTTCTGAGGCACTCTCCCATCTTGCCAAAGTCAGTCCTCCTAAAGTCCAGTACCCTCACTTTTGTATGGCTTGACTCTGTAGCTGAGTTTAACATGAACCACACTGTTTGATGGTCACTTGTCCCCAGATGGCAACCCACTTCTAGATTTGAGATCCTCTCACTACCCCTGTTTGAGAGTACGAGGTCTAAGATTGCTCCCTCATGAGTGGGTTCCGAAACTAGCTGTCTGAGGCCTGCCACCTGTAGGGCATCAAGAATGGCCCTGCTCTTGGATGTGGCTGCAGCAAATGTGCTCCACTTAACATCTGGCATATTCAGGTCTCCCATCAACAGTATCTCCCCTTTCTCTGCCATTCTAAGAATGCCTTCTATCATATCCTTGTCCATTTTCTCCCTGACATGGGGGTCTGTAAACAACCCCTGTGCGGATTGTGGTGCCCTTTCCAGTCTCCAAGGTGACCCACAGTGCCTCCTCTCCTCCCTGTTTACTCTTTTGTTCAGTTGCTTTTATGCCTTCCTTTACATAGAGAGCTACTCCTCCCCCTCTTCTCCCCTGCCTGTCTCTCCTGTAGGTTATGTACCCTGGTATGTTAACATCCCAGTCATGGTTCTCTGTGTACCATGTTTCTGTGACTGCTACGATATCCAGGCATCCCTCTTCCATCAAGGCCACCAGCTCAGGGAGCTTGTTGCCCAGACTACGGGCATTGGTACTCATTACCCTCCATTTCCTGATGGCCTTACTCCTTTTTGCCCCATCCCTGTCCTTCTTGCCTTTGTCACTTTCCCCATTTACCCCTGCCCTTCTCCCTATCGACACCTCTATGTTGGTGTTTGCCACACTTACTACCGTGATTTTTTTGGGGGCCAGGATTTCTTTGCTCCTTTCCAGTGCCTAACCCCTTGGCTAGTTTAGATGCTTGCCAATGAAGCATTTAAACCTATCACCCAGGATCCTGGTTCCCTCCTGGACAGATGCAGCCCATCATGCCAGTATAGGCTTGCATCACTCCAGGTGGACCCCAGTCCCCATGAAGCCAAATCCCTGAGCTCCACCAGTTTTCAACCACTGATTGAATCCCATGTGCGGAACACCCTAGCCTCTCCTATGCCATAGATAGGCAGCACCTCCGAGAGAGGTTACCGTGCGTGCTACTTGACTAAGGCCCTCCCCAATTCCACAAATTCTTCCTGCACTCTCTAATCCCTTCTTAGCCAGGTCAATTTGTCCCTAGGTGGACAATGACATCCAGCTCCCTCCCCTGTGCAGCTGCTCGGGCAATCCTGAGGATTCGCTCCCTGTCCCTCCAAGCCATGGCGCCAGGCAGGCACCTTACCTCCCTCTCCCCTTCCTCCCCCAGTTCTACCTTCCTAACAATGGAGTCCCCCACCAGGAGTTGTTTCCTTCCCCTGCAGGGTTCCCTGCCACCCTCCTGTGGGTCTCCTTTGTGGAGGTTCCCAGCATCCTCCTTGGTCTCCACTGCGGGTGCCTTCATAGAGGAACCACACTTTGCCAGAATGGCATAGGAATTGTGGAGAGGTACAACTGGAGGGATGCGCCTCTGTTCCACCACCCTCACCCTCCCTGAGCCCACTGTGGTCCAACCGCTCCTCTTCCTTGGCAACCTCTGAGGCAACGGTAGTGGCACTAGTGGTCCCTGGATGGAAGAGGAGGTCCCACAAATCCTGGCCAACTCAGCCTGGAGATGAGCAACCTCCTCCCTCAGCCCAGAGAGGTGCCTGCAGATGGGACAACACCGCATCCTCCAGAACGTCTCCGAAGACTGTTGTCGCAGCCACTGCACTGCACCACTCCAATCATGTCTTATTTCTGGCCCTTAACTGTTTACAATCCTTACTCTTTCCTCTGTTTTTTTCTCTCTCCTTACTTTCTGCCTATGTGCCTTTAAGCTCCTGATTGTCCTGTTCTACACAAGAATATCCTGTATTTCTTAGTAGGCCCCTTACTTGCTCAGAGGCAGACCTCCAGCAGCTAGAGGGGACTGGAGAGCTACTCTTGCCCTTCTAGGATGGTGGGTCTTTGGTGGTTCTGTGATCACTCACTTCCTGCTCCCAAACAGGAAGTTCCTGTTGTCAGTCAAATCCTGTGCCTATAAAAATAGAACTAGCTTTGGGTGGTGGGGTGGAAGGGAGGGAAGGAGGGCAATATAGTCCCAGCAGAGAAGTCCAGTCACATAGCAGTCCTTTCTCCTGGTGTCTTCTGCCAAGCTATTAGCTATGTGGCCTGAACAAGCGTGATACGAGTCTCTAACGGGAAGAGAGAGACCTATTTTTGAAAAAGAACCCTAACCTGGCTTTTAGCCTCCTGGCTAGGTCCTCAAGATGGTCACTGAAAGTGAGCATGTTATCTAGCCACATGCCAAGATATTGAAATTTGGAGATGACTTCCAGAGGTTCACCTAGAGAGGTGACAAAAAAAGTCTTTAGGTGAGACAGGGGGAGTGGTAGAGGAGGTGCTAAGAGTGAAGATCATTGCCTTAGTTTTTTTAGCATTAAGGAGAAGCTTAGCATTGATAAGATTAAATTTGTGCTGAGCAAAGTCAGCTTGTAGCACGTTCCTAACTTCGGACACAGTTGAGCCCGAGGTGTACAGTACTGTGTCGTCTGCAACGAAATGCAATTTGGATTTGGTTATGTGAGAATCCAGGCCATTGATGTACAAGGAGAAGAGGATAGGGCCTAGGATGGAGCCTTGCGGGACTCCCCAAGCAATCGGCAAGCAGGCTGAGAATAGGCCACCAGCTTTAACTTTCTGGGTCCTCCCTGATAGGTAACTGATAAACCACTGAGCGGTGGAAGGGGTGGCACCTAATTTAATAAGGCTAGAAATAAGCAGATTGTGATCGATGGTATCAAATGCTTTACTAAGGTCTAAGAAGACTGCACCAGTAGTCTTCTTAGCATTCACAGCACTAACCCAGTCATTAGTAACTTTAGCCGGTGCTGTGGTTAGGCCGGAATCTGGATTGTGCTGGGTTAAGAAGAGAGAAGGTTTCGATGTGGAGTTTTAATTGTGTGTAAATCAATTTTTCAAAGACTTTGAAGAGAACGGGCAGGATTGGGATAGGCCTATAGTTATTTAGATTGCAAGGGTCCCCAGATTTGAATAAGGGCAGGATGTGGGCAGATTTCCAACAAGGTGGAACTATGGCAGAGGTGATGGAGAGATTGAAAATGTGAAGAATGGGGGCAGAAAGATGCGGTTAGCCAAGTTTTAAGAAAAAAGGTTCAAACCATCATCCCGGCACTTTTCTTAGTATCTAAGTTAAGGAGCGAGTCTTCAACCTCTTTGTAATTAAGTGTATGCAGCTGGAAGGGACAAGTTTAAGTATGGGAAGTGGGAATAGTACTGGCTTGAGTATTCCCACGGCTTGCATAAGGTGAGGAGTCAAAGGCTAGGCCGTCTGTGACAAAATGTGTGTTAAGTTCTTCAAAGATTTGGCAATTACTTTCGATAACCCTACCATCGGTGAGGATCTTAGCTGGGATGGAGGGAGCAGCAGGCCGACCTTCGACGATTTAAGTGTCCTCCAAATTTTGTAAGAATTCCCATTTGCCTGCTCGAGGATGGAAACATAGATGTTTGCCTTTACAGAACGAATGTGTTTTACACAAGCATTCCTAGCTGCTCTAAAAGCCTGCCAATCTGCAGGGCTCTTAGTGCACCTAGCCCTAGCCCAGATCTCGTCACAGTTTGTAAGTGCGGCCTTCAGATCAAGGGTGACCCAGGGATGAGAGGCGTTGTGCACCCTAGCCTTAACAAAGGGGGCATGCTTATTTGCCAGGGGGACAAGGCTGTCGTTGAGGACAGTGACAGCTTCCTCTGCTGTTTTGATGAGATAAAGATCTTGCCATCTTACCTTGCCTAAGTCAGACAAGTAATTTGTTGCGCTAAATTTACAAACAGATCGTTTTGTTATAAGCTTGGGTGGTGACGAGCCTTGGCTTGCGATCTTATGTATAGTACAACTTAGTGGTCGCTTATGTCATTTTGAAAAAGCGCAGTGTAAAATTTTGTGAGGATAAGTGGTTAATATAACATCTAGGAGTGAACTGTTGGCAATATTCAACGTATTGCTCCTTGTGGGTTCACTAACTAGCTGCGTATGGCCAAGCTCATCACAGAGAGATTTTAGACTGTGTGTCTTGGGGTAAGCAAGTCCATACTGAAATCCCCAATGAGTATAGTTTCAGTATTGGCAGCAGTGGTTAAGGATTTAAGTACATTAAGGAAGTCAGTGCCTCCAGCCGGGGGCCTATAACCACCGATGATAGTAATGCATTCTATGGAAGGAAGGTGAAGCTTCAGGGATACAATCTAGTATTATTTTAGTTTGGATTTACAGTAGATATCACTAACAGAGTACTTGGTTTTAGAATAAACAGCCCCCCGGTTTCCCTGTCTGCCCTGTGTAGTTTACAGCTAGGAAGAGTAATTTGTTGGTCAGTACTGGCCTTTTAAGCCACGACTCGGTAATAATGATAAGATCTGGCTCGGTATGAACAGCACATGTTTATAACGAGTGAATTTTTTGGTCAGGCTTAATAATCGACCTACACCATTTTAAGCCCGGGCAGCTGTAAATCCGGTGAGGGTGAAGTAAGCAGTAATGGAGGTTCAGGATTTAACTCCACATTGCCTGAGCAGAGGAGGAGGAGCAAAAGTAGCAATTTCCTTAAGAAGCTCATCAAAGATGTAAATGCTTTTTTTCTTTGTGACTGCCCACTAATTATTGACAGGGGCATAGGTTTGGTGTTAGGGAAGGAGAGGCTGATTTGACCGGTCACGTAATAAAAGTGAAAGTGCTCGAACAGACATAGCCGAAGGGAGTATGCAAGTGGGCTAGGGGAACTGTAGCTATAGCCGCTGCCATGTGCCCCAACAGACGAAGGAAATATATGGCTGGAAACTGACGGGAGAAATGTACCAGCTGGGCCTGTAATATCAGATGTTCCGCCCTGTCCTGTGGCAGGAAGTCTTTGCCCTGGAACCAGTCTTGGACTGCCACTATGTAATGAAGGCACTGGCTCGGCAAGAGACAAGACTTGGGCAGGTTGAGAGAAATCCCCAGGGCTTGGAGTAATCAAAAGGTGGACTCCAGGGTCCGAATTAACTAAGCCCTGGAGGGGCTGTCAATAGCTAATCGTCCAGATAGGGGAAGACATACTAGCCCTGTCTCCGAAGAGCCGCAGCCACCACTGCTAGGCACTTGAAGACTCAGGGAGCAGAGGAAAGGCCAAAAGGGAGGGCCCAAAACTGAAAGTGGTCCCCTTGAAAGCAAAAATGGAGGAACCAGTGGTGGAGTGGGAAAACCAGGATATGGAGATAGGCATCCTGCATAGTCAATGAACAAAGCCAGTCCCCATGGTGAAGGAGGGGCAACAGCCCTTGCAGAGTGACCATCCTGAAGCGCTTGTTCTCTATGTGGAGGTGGAGATGCAGGTGGCTGAGATCCAGAATCGGTCTCAAGCCTCTTGTCTTCTTGGGGACTAGAAAGAAGTGGGAATAGAACCCGTTTCCTCACTGAGCTGAGGGAAGTGGCTCTATGGCCCTTTTGCACAGGAGCACCTGAATCTCCTCCTGGATGAGGGCAATGTGGGTCTGAGGGTAATGGGAGTGCAAGGGAGGGCTTACGGGGGGAACCTTTAGAAATTCGAGAGTGTGACCCCTTTCGACAATCTGGAGCATCCACTGGTCTGAAGTCACAGTGCGCTACCCCTCTAGGTATAAGTAAAAGTGACCCCCTACCACCTTCCCCAAAGCCTCTGCTGGTGGGGGGGGGGTTCAGGCAAGGAGTTAGACTGTGGAATCAAGAGTGGGCAGAGTGGCTGGGGATGCTCTGGGGGCCCTAGGGGTGGAAGCTCCACCTGGCTGAGTGGAAGCCTTGCACTTGAATGCACCTTTTGGCTGCTGGCCCTTGGACTGCTGTCTGGGGTTCCGGCGAAAGGACTGATGTTGGGAGGACCTGGGTTGTGAACGGCACATGGAATGTACTGACCTTAAGGCCTTACCAGACTCCTGGAGGCCAGAGATGACATTCTGGGCATCTCCTTGGAATAGGATGGAACCCCGGAAAGGGGCATCCAGGATTTTAGCCTGAACATCAGGGGCAAACCCTTGCATCCAGAGCCAGGAGTGACGACAGATGCAGACTCCTGCTGCACGCCCAGCTACATCGACTGTGTCATAAGCCGCTCTAAGCAAACTGCTGCCCATGTCTGAGCCATGAGCTGAACCAGTTGGGCTTTTGTGGAGTCCTTGGGAAAGGCCTGCACCAGGTCCCTGGCCTGGTCCCATAGGGAATTTTGGTACTGTACCATATGGGCCAGGTAATTCTGAGTCTGGATGGCCAGAGTGGCAGAAGCATAGACCCGCTTGCCAAACTGGTCAAGTTGGTGAGATTCCTTGTCAGAAGGGTGAGTGAGTGCTGAGGTGCCTAGGTTTCTTGGTGTGGTCATGGGCCGAGTTCATGACCACAGAGTCCACCTCTGGCTGTTCGACAAGTAGGGTTTACCCACAGGCACATGACAAAGGCAGTCGGCATTCCTAAACAAGGCAGGGGTGGAAGAAGGATGCTTCCAGGTCGTCGTAGTGGCGTCCTCATGTGAGTCGATGAGGGGAGGCACTACCAGAGGGAGGGTCTCCTCTTTGCGGCAGTAGATAGCCAGGCACCGGCACTGAGGATATGAAAATTACATACCTACCATAATTCTTGATCTTCCTGTGTATCTTCACTGGTAGGTGATTGATTGAGATGAGCACCCACTTGGGAGCTTTTGGGGGGCTGGGTGCCACCCATAGGAGGCCGATGCACTGCGTGGCCTTCATGGTTGGCCAGGAACAACTGTTGGTTCCTCCTTCACCTCAGGTCTGCTCGCCGGAGAGACAGGAGAAAAAAGAGGGATGGAGAAGAGAACAAGGGCGGGGCAAGGGAGTCCGAGGGACAGCATAAGGAAAGGATATAAACTGAAAAAGGAGTAGGCCAACCAGAGGAGGAGGAGGAAGATCTGGGAGGGTATGAGCCAAAAGGCCCCCAGTCCCTGGATGGCCATATATGGACAGGAAAGGAAAAGAGAAGAGAGGGAGGAGGGAAGGAGAGGTGGGACCAACATTCATACGTCAGGCAATTCAGATCTTGAGAGACCAGGAAGTGCCTCCAAGGAAGGCAGCCAAACTACAGGAAGCTGTTACCAAGGCAGAATCTCAGTTTATTAATATCCCCTTCAGGGAGAAGAAGCATGGAGAAGGTCCCTCCCTTCAATCCCCTGTTGGTGGAGACCACCCTTGGTGAGGATTCCCCATGCCTCCCCTTCCCCTGTTACCGTTTTCCAAAGGAAGAACCCACAGGGTTCGGGGGGGGGGAAGCAAGGATCCCACCTATTAATATCTCCCTCCTAGTAAGGGGAAGGAGACAGGGAAGTGGAGAAGAAACAGTATAAAGAAGGGAGGCCGGAGGAGTCCCTACTAGCCCCAGCCCCCATCCCGGCGGAGACCAGAGGGTGGGGCATGCACCCGAAGGGGCAGACCGATCCCGGATATCGTACCCAGGAAAAGGGAGAGGGGCCCACCAGAAGTCCCCCACCTAGATCTTGTTTGGAAAGCCCTACTCACCCTCCTCCCACAAGATCCTCTTGCCGCCTCCTAGGACAAGGAGGGGTGCCAAGGAAAGAGGGACCCAACTGGATCCCAGAGGAAGAGGATGAGCAGGGTGGTGGCATCACCCAGGGACTGAGGTCTTCTGAGTGGAAGGTGGTTGGGATTCAGTGATGAATGGTGAAGATATACAGGAAGATCAAGAATTATGGTAGGTATGTAATTTTCATATCTTCCCAGTGTTAATTTTCACTATTCATCACTGGTGGGTTAGTACCGAGCACCCCTGAAGGGGGTTCAGTATTTCCCTCAGAGATTAGCATCCCTCAACCTCCGTGGGGGAAAACATGGTAGGAGGAGACCCTCTACCAGCCAGTTAGGCCTGAGACTGGTCAGGGTGAGGCAGGGTCCCTCATTCCCTGGGGGAAGGAGGTGCCCCTGCATCCCATCTTGCCCTGTAGGAGAAAAGGTGGGTCCCCAGAAGGAGGAGGCCATGACCCTATGCCAGGCCAAGGGTGACAACCACGATAGGTGAAGCCACGCTGTCCGCCTAATGCAGATCGCTGTCCCTGCAAGCCGAGAAGCAACTTCACTGGCATCATAAGACGCCCTTGACTGGTGCCTTGCCAGCTCCAGGCCTATCGCAGAGAGGGCTATGGCCTGCCAGGTAGCCTCCGAATCAGGCAGCGATGCCAGTGCCTGGTCCAGCATCATCCACAGATGCCTATTATAGGCAGCGTGGTGCACCTGATGTGAAGCAATACATAACATACTCCGCATAGAGGAGAAAACTCTCTGCTCCAGGCGATCGAACTCTGTAGAGTCAGGATCCGGGGGCCGGTCGCAGACTGGACATCTATGCCCAGTAGGGGTGTCCAGTCGCATCAGCCCCACAGTGGGATGTGGCAGAGTGCCTGGAGACCTCTGGGGTGTGCAGTACCGACACTGGCAGTCCAGAGGGGCTGGAGCTGTGACAGACAGAAGCTGCAAGGCGCCGTATGATGTCTCCTGGAAAGGGACAGGCCAGGAGGGGACCACCAAGTGGTTCGCACTGTACTTGCCTAAAAAGGCTTGTGTCATACGCTCGGTATTGCGACGGGCTATAAAAAATATGCAGGTCCCGGACCAGCCTCGCCAGGAAGCGCTGAAATTGGGCTTGATCTGCGTCAGAGGACAGGTGGACAGAGGGCTCCTCTTCCTCAATGTAGGAAGACGAGGAGGCGAACCACTCCAACAATGTATCTACCCATTATTCTCACCAGAACTTCTGCTTTAAAAGGGTGACAGTGAAGGAGGCCCTTACTGTGGTCAAGAAAATACTAGGTAAGACCAGACTGGGCAGTGACAGGACAGACATGAAACTTCTATCCCTCTCCCTGGATGTTCTCATAGTGCCCATTACCACACTGTACAATAAGTCCCTGGCCCTGGCCCAGTTCCTGATGGTTTGGAATCAGGTCCTAGTTATGCCAGTGAATGAAGGAGGTGACAAGTCTCTGGTAGCCAACTACAGACCCATCTTGATCCTCTCCCCCTGTCTAAGGCACTGGCAAAGATTGTGGCGGGTCAACTCGTTGACTACCTCAGTAAGTATAATCTACTATGCCCCAACCAGCATGGCTTCAGACAAAATCACAGTACCACCACTGCCCTGCTGGACTATACAAACTATGCACATAAGGCCCTGGATGAAGGTAAACTGGTGGTGTCTTTCTTTACTGACCTCACCAAAACCTTCGATACAGTCAACTACCCCTGTTACTGACCCAACTGCGAAACATGGGTGTGGCGCCCAATGCCTTTTGCTGGTTCCAAGACTACCTGATACAGAGAAATCAATGTGTCAAAATTGGGCAAACAGTATCCAGCGCTGGAGCGGTATCATTAGAGGTACCCCAAGGATCAATACTGGGGCTCCTATTCTTCAGCCTCTTCTTAAATGACCTTCCCACAGTCTGTGACACCAAACTCATACTGTATGCAGATGATGCTGTGCTCCTGAGCAGCAGCACGTCTCAGACTGCCCCACAATCTGAGCTGCAGAATTCCTTCTCCAAACTTGAGGACTGGTTTAGTAGTCATAAGTTGCTACTACACTACAAGAAGACCAAGGCCTTGCTTATGTCCAGCCCCCACAACAAAAATAAGCACCACCCCCTCATCATCTCCAACTCATACAGAGAGTCGCTGGAACAAGTTTCACTTGTTCAAGTATCTGGAAGTCATAATAGATGATACCCTCACGTTTGCGCACCATACTGAGTCTCTGGTCAAGACAGTCAATACTAAGATTGGTGTCCTGTACAGGCACAGGCAATACCTCTCTCCGGGGGCCCTCCACCTCTCAGTCCACAGCTCAATTTGTATCTACTATTGACTATGGACCAGTGGTCTATGAGGCGGCAACAGATACAGTGCTCAAGAGGGTTTAGACTGCGCTCAACAAAGCCTGCAGACTCACCCTGGATGCTGAGCGTGGCACTCACACCTGTACTCTGTATGAACGTGCAAATTGGCTGTCACTAAGAAACAGGGTCAAATTCCAGACTTGCATCCTAGGGAAGAAGGCTCTATGGGTACAACACCACCTTGTGTAGGCAATTTGATAAAGGCGGCCAACTCGTTACAGGTCACCAGAGGGAGGACTAGAGGGGCCTTGGTGATCCCCTTCCATCGCAACTCACTTGGGTAACGTGCATTTGCCTACCGGGCCCCCCCATGGATGAATGAACTTCCTGGGAACCTCTTGGCCACCAATTGTCTGGCACAATTCAAAACTGACCTCAAACAGCACCTAATAACACTCTCTAAGTGCACTTGTCCCTGAGTCCAGCCTACCTGCTCTCTCTGCCCCCAGCAAGCACTAGGCAGGCCTCAGGTACCCCCTCCCTCTGTCCCATCTCATGACTTGCCCCAGCAATACGTTTGCGTCATGCTCCTTCAGCACCTGCCACCCCCCTTCCCCAATTCACAGTCCCGTGAGTTTCCTAAACAGTCACTACTAATGCTGGCTGCCTGACCATGCCCCCTCAAACCCCACCATTTTACTCCAGCATGTCGTCTCCGCTCAGCCTCCCCTTACCCCACCATTTCTTCCTATACCTTATCGTCCCTCTTCCCCCACCCTTTCACCTCCAACGCAGTACTTACCTCTCTCTCTCTCGCACTCCCTTCTTCACCCCTCTGCCTGCTATCCCTGTCCCTCTGAACTACTGACAATGCACTTTGTGGCTGCTTATCCCCCCCACCCTCATAAAGTGTTTTTTCTTGTTATTTAACTTGTACTTATGTTTACGAGTTATTCTGTAAGTTCTGAATCCAATCTGTATCGTTCATTGTAATTTACTTTTGCTTTCTCCTACTGTACTTTGTTTTGCAATCTATGACGTGGAACCTTTGTAAAAGAGCTTGTGTTCAAAGTTTTTACCGAAAAACTAAATAAATAAATAAAATAAAAGGAACCCAAAGAGTCAGACTCCAGCTGCGGAGGGGAAGATGGTAGAAAGACCTGCTCATCCATGGCCCTAACATACTGGGTGGCAAGTCCGCAGCCTGGGATCTGAACTGTTCCCAGGTCAAAGGTCCCAAAGGACCAACATAGCCTGGGAGAAGGGGGAGGGGCTGGACGCAGAGGCAAAGGAGAACCGACCACCGTATGTGGCGCACCTCTGCCAGGGCTAAAAGACCTATCAGGCGATCCTGGAAGAACAGGAAGTCCGTCGGTCTGCTCTGTTACCCGCATGTGGAGCAATCAAAAATGGTCAGGACTGCACCCTGTAGGGGAAGCTTCCCTATGAGGGGACTGGAGCCGCACGGATCAATATTATTGATTGAGGTTGATTAGTAATATTACAAAAAAGGAATTTAATAAACTCCCCTGGACAAGCCCCTTTCTAAGGCACCAGTACAAGAGACACTCTTTAAGTATGAGTGTCTCAGGCACGAGAGAAAGGAGTTCTCTGATTGGTCAGAAGCACTCTTTGATATATAATGCAAATAGCGGTGCAACATCGGTCGAGGCAGTGAAACAGAACTTCTGTAGTCTGGGGGACAGATTGGTGGCACACTCAGTCTTCCTGGCCTTTTCTGAAGTCCTCCCTGCATGGGGCAGGGGGAAGGGAGGCAGGATAGGATAAGGAGTGCTGAAATAGAGGAGTTTAATAGTTGACTTAAGGGTTGTGCCGTGACATGGGGTACCATTTTGTAGGGGACTGTGGGGATGTCTGGGACAGAGGACTCTTCAAGGGTGACTGTCTTCACCTGATGAGAGAGGGGGCCAATGCATTGGGGCAGAAGTTTGACGTCTATATCAGACAGTCAAACTGACTGCGGGAGAGTATGGGTCTAGGGTAGACATGGTGGATGGTGAGCAGAAAGGGATCCTAGATAGTACTCCCCCACATTCAGGGAACTGTAGCAGCAAAGAGGGTGCAAAGATATCAGTAGTGTTTACAGGACCAAGGGAATGGGCAGTAGTGACTGATAAAACAAAGGGCAAACGACACAACAAAGGTGGGAGTAAACATGGAAAACAGAAGCACAGTAGCAAAGTAAGAGCAGAGGTCAGATAGAAGAAGGTATGCCTTAATGCCAGGAGCCTAGGTAACAAACTCAGCGAGTTCCAGGCTCTGATAGCAGACCTTGTGGCCATCACTGAAATGTGGGCCACAAATAATAATGACTAGAGATGACGGTCTCCGAGTATTTACTGTTCAGGAGGGACAGAGGAACTGGCAGAGGGTGAGGAGTTGCCCTTTTTGTCAAAGAAGGCACTGAGGTGGTAGAAGATGAATGCATTGGGGGTAGCAATGGTGAGGCTGAGTCAGTATGGGTGCAACTCACTGCAGCCTCAGGCAGGAAAGTACGCTTGGGGTGATATATAGGCCTCCAGGGCAAGGCGAAGAAAGGGACAGAGAACTCACAGAGGAACTTAAAAGAGGGGTAGTAAAGGGGGAAGTAGTGGTGTTACGAGACCTGAATATACCAGACATCAATTGGGAGGTCCCAGTGGACAAGAGCGCCAGGAGTCAGGCCTTGCTGGATGCCTTCCAAGACAGTCTACTGGTGCAGCTAGGTAAGGAACCCACCAGGCAGACCGCAGTCCTTGATGTGGTGCTCATCAATTCAGAGATGGTGGGAGTAGTGGAGTCGCTGGGGAACAGCGACCATAACTCTGTTTGGTTTCAAATGACCCTCGGGGCCGGCAAGCCACAATTGAGAACTAAAGTCCCTGACTTTAGAAGGGCTGACTTAGATAAGAAGAGGGGAACTGGTCAGGAATAAAGTTAGTAAGGGTGAAGGACATAGGTGGGGTGGAGGAGAGATGGAGGTTAATTAAGGGGGGCCCTCCTCGAGGCATCTAAACATAGAAACATAGAAGTTGATGGCAGATAAGGACTGCAAGGCCCATCCAGTCTGCCCATTTCTTTTTCTACCTTATGAATGTGCCATTAGCCTTTGCTATGTCAATGACCTATCTATTCATACTCATCTGTATTGCTCCCTTATGACTATCCCATGCCTGTTTGAAGCCCTGCACTGTATTCATATCCACCACTTCCCGAGGTAGGCCGCCCCATGCATCCACCACCCTTTCTATGAAAAAGAACTTCCTCACATTACCCCTTAATCGGCCTCCTCTAATCTCATGCTGTGTCCTCTTGTCCTGCTATTTTTCTTATATTGAAACATGTTAGACTCTTTCACCTTGTTAATGCCCTTAAGGTGTTTGAATGTTTCAATCACATCACCTCTCTCCCTCCTTTGCTCTAGGGTATACATACTGAGCTGCGTTAATCTGTCCTCATATGTTTTCTGATGCAGTCCCTGCACCATTTTAGCTGCCCTTCTCAGGACTGCTTCAATTTGGTTAATGTCCTTGTAAAGGTGTGGCCTCCAGTACCGCACGCAGTACTTCAGATGGGGCCTAACCAGTGTCTTGTAAAGAGGGATTATTACCTCCCCTCTTACGACTTGTGATACCCCTACTAATACACCCCAACATTCCCCTAGCTTTACCTACTGCTTTAGTGGTCTGCTTGGATGATTTAAGGTAATCTGTATTGATGATGCCCAAGTCTCTTTCTTCCCTTGTGACTGCCAGCAACTCCCCCTCCCAGCCTATAGGTGGCTTCAGGGTTTCTCTTCTCTATGTGCATGATCTTGCACTTCTTTGCATTAAACCCCAGTTGCCATTCGTCCGACCATTTTGCCAGTTTATCTACATCTCGTCTCATTCTGCCCACCCCATCTGGATCATCTACTCTGTTGCAGATCTTGGTGTCATCTGCAAACAGACAAACCTTACCCTCCAGTCCATCTGCAATGTCACTGATGAAGCTACTGAAGAGGACTGGCCTCAGGACTGATCCCTGAAGTACCCCACTTGTGACTTGCATCTCTTCTGACTGTATACCGTTTACCACCACACTCTGTTTTCTGCCTGTTAAGCAGTTTGCCACCCTGTTGACCAACTTCTGACCCACCTGAGCCTACCCAGCTTATTAATCAATCTTCTATGTGAAACAGTATTGAAAGCTTTGCTGAAGTCAAGGTAGGGGACATCAGCTGCTCCCCCTTGGTCCACCACTCTGGTTACCCAGTCAAAGATAATCTATGAGATTAGTTTGACAGAACCTTCCTGTTGTAAATCCATGCTGCCTTGGATCCTGTGCTCCTATGGATTCCAGGTGTTGCAGTATCCTTTCCTTAAGGAATGCCTCCATAATCTTGCCCACTACTGAGGTAAGATTGACTGGTCTGTAGTTCCCTGCCTCCTCCCTGCTACCACTCTTGTGGAGCGGGATCACATGAGCCCTTCTCTAGTCTTCTGGGACCTCTCCTGTGCTCAGAGACTCACTAAACAGTTCTGATAATGGCTCTGCTAGTTCCACCCTTAGCTACGTAAGTACTTTGGGAGGTATGCCATCAGGTCCCATTGCCTTGTCCACCCTAAGCTTATCGAGCTCTTGTAGGACCCTTTCTTTTGTGAACAGACTAGTGCACACCTCCCTCTCCCCGTGTCCATGGTGCTGAGCTGTGGGCCCTGCCCTACCATCTCTTCAGTAAATACTAAGCAGAAGTACCGTATTTCACCATTTTGAAGCCGCAGCTTCTATTAAATCAATTAATTTTCAGGTGGGACTTATATTTGAGGGCGGTCACTATTTGGGGGCGGCTTCTATTAATAAAACTACGGTACCGTATTTTTTTTTTACATTCAACATTCACAGTTAATGCAAAGGTGCAGAACAGATTGGGTATACCTGTGTCAGGATGGCGAAGCATAAATGTTACCATCTTGAGTTCAAACTATGGGTTGTTAACCGCGCCGAATGAAGAACATTTATTTTGGTAATAACAAAGTGTTTGTTGTACACTAAGCATTTTTTTTTCTCCGTCAGGAGCTGATACCATACATTCGCAGGATTTGCAGGATTCACATGACTCTATTGTGTTCATTCTAGAGGAGCCAGAAGCTAGTGGCTCAGAAGCTGAGGCTGACCCTGACAGCGAAGACGAACTAGATTAAAATCCGTTTGCTCAAAGAATTTTACTTGCATTAAAAAAAAAAAATGAAATGAGAGGCAATAAAGCTACAGAAAACCAAATTGTTTTGTCTTCATTCATTTTGAACATGGCCATGGTAACGATGTTGGTTTTGAGTTGCGCTATGATGCGGTAGCAACCAAAGACCACATGGTAGAAACCTGTTGCGGAAACTTGCTTGAGCTGTATACCGAAAGCGAGTGAAGCGAGTGAAGTTACCATTCAGCTGTTTACAGTAGCGGTGAAAGCGAGTGAAGTTAGCATTCTGCTAGTTGTGATGAACTAATACTGGTGAATATTTACTATCGTAATAAACGGCTTATATATGAGGGCGGCTTCTATTGCATTATCTTAATGAGCATGCGGCTTCAATTTGAAGGCGGGTTCTATTTGAGGGCGGATACAAAACGGTGAAATACGTTATCTATTTAGCATAGATGCTTTTACATGGTCCTCCTCCTCTTGCGCCCCCTTATCCCCTTTGATCTTAGCAATACCCGCTCTGGACTTTGTTTCACTAATGTATCTATAGAAAGTCTTGTCGCCTTCTTTTACTGTCCATGCTAATGTTTCCTTGGTTTGGGCCTTGCCTGCCATACTGCCTTCCCTGCTTCCCTTAGGGAAGTTTGGTATGACCCCCATCTTCATCCCGCTGTGATCCCTTATATTTCCTGAAGGCCAGCCTTTTGGCTCTGACCTTTTCTGCTACTGTTTTTGAGCATCAAAGTGGTTTCCTTCTTCTTTTGCAATTCCTTTTCTCTCTAACACAATGGGAGAGAGTCAGTCTCAGGAAGCATGTCACGGACCGGGCATCGAAGCCCAAAAGGGGTGTCCAGCCACGTCAGTCCAGAAGGTGGATGAGGCAAGGCACCTGGAGATCCGCAGGTTGCAGAATACCGCCTGCTGCAGTCCACAGGGGCTGGTTCTAGGGAATATGGACACTGCCAGGTGCTGTACGGCACTTGCTGGAAGGGAACCAGCCAGGAAGGGACCACCAAATGGTGCCAGGTGCTGTACGGCACTTGCTGGAAGGGAACCGGCCAGGACAGGACCACCAAATGGTGTGCCCCGTATTCGCCTAGAAAGGCCTGCGTTGCACGCTCAGTACTGTCCCTCACGTAACAGGAGATGTGCAAGTCCCTGACCAGCCTAGACAGGAAGCGCTGATATTGGGCCTGATCAATGTCTGAGGACAGGTGGACAGAAGGCTCCTCTTCCCCCAATGGAGGAAGATGAGGAGGTCGAGGAACCTGAAGAGTCAGACTCTGGCTGCGGTGAGGGAACTGGTCGGAAGACCTGCTCGTCCATGACCCTAACGTATTAAGGGAAAGCCACAGCCTGAGATCTGAACTGATCCCAGGTCAAAGGCCCCAGAGGACCAACGTGGCCTGGGAGAAGGGGAGCTGGGCACAGAGGCTCGGGCGAGCCTGTCACCTGATGTGACGTGCCTCTGCCAGGGCTAGCAGAATCCACAGGAGAGCCTGGCATGAGAGGAAAACCACAAGTCTGTAGATTCACTGTCCTATCCTGAAAATCAAAACAGTGAGGGTTTAACCCTGTAGGGTGAGCTACCCTATGAAGGGACTGGGGCCGCATGGATCCAGAAGGGCAGACCCCAGCCCCACCCAGAGAGAGACCTCCATGGGAGAAAACGAGGGGAGGACAAAGGGCTCAGCACTATGGCTCCTTCCCCGACCACGGGGGATATGGAAGTGTGCCGTAGTCACTTGCCCCTTATTCTCAATCCTCAGGACTCTGAGGAAGCTCTCTTCCTCGACCCCTGTGCCAAAGGCTCCCTCGACTCCAAGAGCCCTCTAGGAAGGGTCACAGAAGGAGACGGCACTATCTAAATCCTGAGAGAAGGAATGGCACCAGGAACGGCAGCCACTTCCTCACTCAGGAACCTGACTGCCACCCCAGCAGCAGGGGGACCACCAGTCCACACCTGGCCCCCCGAGCCACCACTTGCTGGCAGATCAGTACGAGCTGCAGTCGCCTGAGCTGTAGGAGGGGGGGGGCACCTGGGGAGGCGCAAGGGTGCTAGGCCATGGGGACCCCTCTGATTCAGAAAAATCAGGCAGTCAATCCGGATCTGCCTCAGAATCATCCACCTCCAAGGAGGAGACAATTATGAAGGGCTCTGGCTCGGCGGCCCCAAGGTATCCCCCAGTCATGGTGCCACAACCCAGCCCCGCACCCCTCATGGCGCCGCTCCAATCTCCGGTGCCGTGTGCGGCTCCAGGATCCAAGGCAACGCCGATGGATGGCACCAAGGAATACCCTGCGCCGGGACCTGGAGCCATGGGCCCTGTCAACAGGGGAGCCTGCACCTCCGAGGAGGTGACTGCGACGGCGGTGCTCCTGGCTTCGAATGGAGCCAGACTGGCCCTCCGGCACCATGGTGGAACCTCCTCCTCTATGGCAAGGCTTGAAAGAGGAGGCCCCTCTTCCTGGACTGTATAGGCCCAGAAGGGACAGGAATAGGGCAGAGGCCTGAGTTTGGACCAGTGCAAGTGGCGCCACTCCCAAAGTCGGCGGGCACTGGCAGACTGCTTGTGGCGGTGTTCTACAAAACTCGACAGTCCATCGAGACAGGTGTTGCAGGAATCCATGTAGTGCTAGGGTCCAAGACAGGAGAGGCATACGTCATGTCAGTCGGTCACGGACATCTGTGAGGCACAGGGACACTGACGCATAGGGGCCGACCTGTTATTTTAGAACGCTTTCTGTCCCGACAACCAGACATGACAGAATGGCAACAAAATCCATAAACAAGGACACAGACAGGATAGAGGCAGTCCAGAGGAGGGCAACTAGAATGGTGCAGGGTCTGCAAGAGAAGCCATACAAGGAGAGACTAAAAGAGCGTAATATGTATACCCTTGAGGAAAGGAGGGAGAGGGGGGGACATGATAGAAACGTTTAAGTACCTCAGTGGAATCAACAAAGTCCAAGAGGGTAGCATCTTTCAGAAAAAGAGACATGCATGAACAAGGGGACACAATTTAAAGATAGAGGGGGGCGGTTCAGGGACAATGTGAGGAAGTATTTTTTCACAGAGAGGGTAGTGGATGCACGGAACAGCCTTCCTGAGGAGGTTGGGGGCTCTAAAACTGTGGGAGAATTCAAGAATACATGGGACAGACATAAGGTAATTCTAGTGGGGGGTAGGAAGAAATGGGCTGTTGGTTGACTAGGATCTGCGGCTTGTGCTGTAGGTAGGGAAATGGGCAGACTAGGTGGGCCAAGTAGTCCTTATCTACCGTTAAAGTCTATGTTTCTAACAAGCAAAAGACTCAACGCTGCACACAATAAATGGAAAGGTCTTACCGGTCTGGAGTGGCATCAAGTAGTAGAACCGAGGCGGTGTCGAAGGCTGAACAGCATCGAACTATGGCATCATCAAAAACTAGGCCACAGTGAGTCTCGAGTGGCTGAAGGTGCTGTCTCGATGGCGGGAGAAGCAGAACTGAGGTGGAAGAGGACCCAATGGCCGTTACTGGCCAACCCATGAGTGCCACATAATATGTCGTCCTGGTGGGTGGCGCTAATAGCGCCGGCCCCACCTCAAAAAAAAAAAAAATCTCCTACTTGGTGCTTGTCTCCGGCAGACACCCAACAGTGATGAATGGTGAAGACTGACAGAGGTAAGATTAGTAGTTACCGGGGGCGAGGCGACAGGAACAAGGAGGAAAATAGAGAGAGAACAGGGACTGGGAGGTTTAGTACTCTGGAGGAACAGTAGGTTCCAGGGAACTTAGGCAGACTGGATGGAGATCTGGTCTTTTTCTGCCATCATTGTCTGTTTCTATGTAACATCTTAATGTCTGAACCTGATCTTTACTGAATTACTTCAACAGAAGGCACAGGTGGATCGACAATGTGGCACAAGTTTCTCACACTTCCTTCATACGAGCATATGAAAATGACAGCAGATACAGGCCATACGGTCTATCGAGTCTGCTCGAGTGCACAGCTCCCAGTCTAATCTACTATAGCTGCCCACCCCACACCCCCATCCATCTGATTTATCGCCCCTTCTTCCCAACCTCCCCCTCCCCAGCTTCTCCCAGTTTTGACCTTACTTTTGACTCTGTCCCACCACGTCTTAAAACTGCCCACAGATTTCAATGATATCACTTCTTCTGGCAGTGCATTCCAACTCACTACCACCGTTTCCGTGAAGTAGTGCCTCCTCATTTCCCTCCTGAATCTTCCACCCTCCAGTTTCAGACTGTGTCCTCTTGAGTCCTCCCTCTTTAATCTAAGCATGCCTTCAGTACTAACCCTATTCATGCCCTTTAAGTATCTGAAGGTCTCAATCATATCCCCTCTCTCTTCTATCCTCCAGGAAATACATGTTGAGCTCCCCCAGTCTTTGCTCACATGGTTTGTTCCCCAGGCCAGGGATCATCCTGATCGGCCTGCACTGGACCCTCTCCAGTAGTTTGATGACTTTCTTTAAACAGGGGCACCAGAACTGCACACAATACTTCAAGTGAGGTCTCACAAGCGATCTGTACAACATCAGAATTACTTCCTCTCTCTCCTAGAGGTGATTCCCCTGGCAATGCACCCCAGCATCTTATTAGTCTTGGCTGCCACCTTCCTACACTGCGCTGAGTGATTCATGTCCCCTGTGATTAGTACCCCCAGATCCTTCTCCTCCAGTGAAGTGGATAACTGCACTCCCCCCTGCCAGTAGTAATTCTCAGGGTTCCTGGCTCTCAAGTGCATGACTTTCCACTTCTTAGTGTTGAACCCCAGCTGCCCCGTGTCTGACCAGTGCTCAAGTCTTGCCAAATCCTCTTACAGTACCTGCCCCCCTTCCACACTTTCCAACTCCACCCCGATCTTTGCGTCATCTGCAAAAAGGCTGATCTTACTTTTAATCCCATCCGATATGTCAGCAATGAAGACGTTAAAATAGCACCGGTCCTAGTACCAAGCCTTGTGGGACCCCACTGGTTACAGCTCTGGGAGTCGAGAGTGCTCCCCCTACAACTACCCTCTGCTGTCTGTCCTGCAGCCAGCTCCTAACCTACCCAACCAGTTTCCCAGGTTTCTCAGCTTACTAGTCAACGTTCCATGTGACCATGAGTCGAAGACCTTGCTGAAGTCCAGATACAGGACATCCACCACATGCCCCTATTGAGTTTCATGTAACTTTGCCTTCATTATTTTTTGACAGTTTGCTTTGATGGAGATCAGAATTCCTGAATTAAGAAAATCAAATGAAATCTGGCAGAGTGTGTGTGTGTGTGTGTCTGTGTGCATATGTGTTTGTGTACAGAAACATGGTATTGACGTGCAAACATGTGCAATGTGTTCAGTGTCATTAATTACAAAATTATCACATTTTATTTGTCCCAGGTTTTTATTTCATTCTTTGTTAACCGGGTAAGGCCCACTAGGCACAGGTGCCTGTTTTCAGGGGTGACCCAGGAGCACCGGGTAGGTTAAGTGACTTGCACAGAGTCACACAGTATGCAAGTGGAGGTTGTGGGACTCAAACCCAGGTCTTCCTTCTAGATGTGCCAAGCTCATTCATAGCTCATTTCTCTGTCCTCTAGGCTATACTGCCAGATAGCCCAGCTGAGATGCAGCATGTCACTTTGTTTCCCCGTCTCACCCTGCCTTCAGGTTGTAACCAGCAACTGGCAAGTCCCATCTTTCATTAACCCCGTGCCACTGTTGTAGTCCCCCACATTTCTTCCCTTCATGGCAGTGGGGTCTGGAGGAGGGCTGTCCTTGCCACCTGGGTCCAGATCCGGTACCAGTTGCAGGCTGCACAGTGCGGGATCGGGAGGAGGGCTGTCCTTGCTACCTGGTCCAGGTCTGGTACCAGTTGCAGGCAGCACAGTGTGGGATCTGGAGGAGGGCTGTCCTTCCCACCTGGTCCAGGTCTGGTACCAGTTTGAGGCTGCACAGTGTGGGATCTGGAGGAGGGCTGTCCTTCCCACCTGGGTCCAGGTCTGGTACCAGTTTGAGGCTGCACAGTGTGGGATCTGGAGGAGGGCTGTCCTTGCCACCCAGTCCAGGTCCTGTACCAGCTGCAGGCAGCACAGTGTGGGATCTGGAGGAGGGTTGTCCTTGCCACCTGGTCCAGGTCCGGTATCAGCTGCAGGCAGCACAGTGTGGGATCTGGAGGAGGGCTGTCCTTCCCACCTGGTCCGGGTCTGTACCAGTTGCAGTCAACACAGTGCAGGATCTGGAGAAGGGCTGTACTTCCCACCTGGTCCAGGTCCAGTACAAGTTGCAGGCAGCACAGTGTGGGATCTGGAGGAGCGCTGTCCTTCCCACCCGGTCCAGGTCTGGTACCAGTTGCAGGCAGCACAGTGTGGGGTCTGGAGGAGGGCTGTCCATGTCACCTGGTCCAGGTCAGTACCAGCTGCAGGCAGCACAGTGTGGGATCTGGAGAAGGGCTGTACTTCCCACCTGGTCCAGGTCCAGTACAAGTTGAAGGCTGTACTGTGGGGTCTGGAGGAGGGCTGTCCTTCCCAACGGTTCCAGGTCCAGTACCAGCTGCAGGCAGCACAGTGTGGGGTCTGGAGGAGGGCTGCCCTTTCCACCTGGTCCAAGTCCAGTACCAGTTGCAGGCTGTACAGTGTGGGGTCTGGAGGATGGCTGTCCTTCCCACCTGGTCCAGGTCTGGTACCAGTTGCGGGAAGCACAGTGTGGGGTCTGGAGGAGGGCTGTCCATACCACCTGGTCCAGGTCCGGTACCAGTTGCAGGCAGCACAGTGTGGGATCTGGAGGAAGGCTGTCCTTCCCACCTGACCTAAGTCTGGTAGCGGCTGCAGACAGCATGGTGTGGGGCCCTGACCGGCTGGCAGCCATCATCCTGGCCGAGTTCTGAGAGTTATTTCACCCTCATTTACTCCCCCATCTCCTCCCACCTCCCCTGGCATAGGTGTAGCAACTCTGCTGGTATCTCATACACACAGACTGCTCCTGCAGCAAGAGCAAGCTCTCTGGCCAAGCTACGGGGTGATCCCACAGCCAGTTCACTCCGACCATGGCACAGTGCCATGTGGCAACTAATGCAGCCTTGCCTGCCTCCCGATGTGGATGAGTAGAGTCAGCTCCCGAGCCTGGGCTGCCAATGCAACAGCCATCGGGTCGGCCAGCAACATGTAATTTTCAGCTGGGTTCAGCCTTTACCCAACTTTTCAGCTCAGTGGACTGAAGCGCAAGGAGGTCAAATGATTTTCTCAAGGTCAGTCAGCGAGTGGGTGGTTCTGGTTCTGGTGGGATTTGAACCTGTATCTTCTGATTTCCAAGCCAGTGTGTTGTGACCTCTACACTGCCTCCCTATCAAGCAGCATGAAAATGCTTACGGCTTTTCGAAATGAAACTAAAGACAAATAAAAAGGCATAGGTATGGGTTAAGTAAGGCCCCTGCACACCTTGATGGTGTACAATTCTGCAGTGACAGCGGAACTTGGGCTGCTTGGGCAAAGCCCTCCCATGGTGAATTCAGAGCCTGATTTGGAAAGATGCGTCACCGAAGGGCCAGCATGAGGGAGTTGGGAGAAGAAATTCTGTGGTGGGCTGCAGTTCTGTCACCGGGACAGATCACAGAAACAGGTTCCTATCTGTCTTCAGCTGCCAGGGGGCCCTTTGGATGGCCATCAGACTAATGAGAGGGAGGCTGCTTCTCTCAGGATAACAGAGAGCCCAGCTCACAGGTGATTCGTCAGCAGTCAGGAGGTGGGAAAGAGCCGAGGGACAAAAGGAAACTCTGACAAGTGAGGAAAGGAAAGACACAGCTTCCCCTCCTCTCACACTCACTGTTCATTAATAACCTAACTACTCATTTGATACAAAGATAGTTGGAAAGAGTACCATCGGCCCATTCAGTTTTCAGCCCCCCAACCAAATGTGTACACCCCATTATCCCTTTTTGTTTTTGATGGTGCTTGTGAAGTTTCAGCTTCAAACCGGAACAGTTTTGGTGGTAACCCTTGCAGGTGGAAGTCTGGTTTACATGGACACCACTCCCTCAGAAGTTCAATACTTCCTTAAATTCCTTATACTGAGAGGCAGGGTTGTGAGGGACAAAAGAATGTTTGGTTCCAGTAAAGAGGAATGTTTACATAGCCCCCAGTTTGCACTTCTAAGTCAAAAAAAGAGACAGTTTTACACACCTGATTTACGTTTTGAATTAAGTCTGTTCCTGACATCCCCCATGTGTGCAAATGTAAACAGTGCCACTGGGCACCACAGCCACAATCCCCTTTGGCTTACTGCATGGCCTAGGATAAGCCATGGGAGAGTCACTGGACTGATTCATCTGCAATTCTGTTGTGATTAGGAAAGGCACGCTGTGCTCATTTCAAGATATGTCCTGGTTCGGAGGGAGATACAGATTATTTAAGAATTTCTGGCTAGGAAACGTACACTGAGCAAAATGTCCAGGTGTTTAACCAGGAGCACAGGGAGGTTAAGTGACTTGCTCAGGGTCACACAAAATGCAAGTGGAGGTTGCGGGAATTAAATCCAGTTCTGATGGATGTAAAAAGCTTGTTCACAGCTCATTGCCCTAACCGGTAGGCTATACTGCAGGCTCCAACAGGACATGTTTTATTGACAGAGGGGGTTGTTGGCTACAGGATTTTTAAATTCCACCTGGACAGTGACCAGAAATAGGCAGAAAGGACCACAGTTTAACATCTCATTTGAAGGACAGCACCTCATCAGTGAATGCTTCACTACAGTGTAAGAATTAAGCATTAGCCCAAGTTCCTCCTGTAAGACTAGAACCCACGACCTTAGGCCCCACAGAACAGTGTGGTGCCTTATGAGCCACTGACACAGACTGTAATCAAGAAGCTTTACAAAGCTACAATTTGCTGGCCACCAGTCCCCCTGTCCCGCCAAGGCTATGTATGGAGTGTTCAAGCCGTGACCAGATAATAATTTTTAAAATAAATACTGTATTGCCAAACACTGTTTGTCCCTTTGCCATGTGACTTTTCTACAACTAGCAGCAAACACCATTCAACATTTTCATGCAACACTCACTCACTACACAAGCTGGCACAATACTAATTTGCAGTCTCACTGGGGCTCTAGTGGGTCAACAGCCCCCCACAGCACTTGGCTGAGATCCATTTTGCTGGGGCAGCCTCCCGTTTCTGGTGGCATCTCATATTCTGTTCAAACTGTATGAAAACCCCTGCAGTAGCAACTCCCTTCCCCCTCCCAGGAGTTGAAGGACACAGCCTGAGACCACACCATCACTCAAGCAGGATAAGAGCATGCGCCCTGTTTAGCAGTAAAATGCGCGAAGTCATTTCCAATTCCTCCTCTTTTATACAAATGAGTGATGAAGAGCTGCGTGTCCCCCTGCGCTGCACTATTAATCCACATCAGGGGATGGTGAACAGCACTAAATCACTGGGCAATACGCATCCATCATCAGGCCTCGGGTGCATGTGATAAACATAAGCAAAGACAGGCCTCTTCAAACCGAGGCACAAAGGGCCGCAAAATGTGTTTGGCCAATTGTGTCAACCCACACTGCTGCAACTGCTGTTCTCTTTGCAGAAAATAACAATAATACCAAAAGGGAGATCCAAATGGAAAGTTGTAATGTTGACACCAAGCGGAGGTGTTAAACTGAGATGCATAATGTGAACAAGTCAAACAAACAGACGCCAAAGTGGAACCTGACAGTTAGGTTCCAATTATGAAATGCCTGAAGTGGGTGCATTGCCTAAACTGGTTCATTCAAATTAAAGTGTTTTCACCTAGGTAATTCACAGGTGATCAAAGGGAGCCCACTACAGGAGTAGCACACAGCGCTCAAACTCTAAACGTATTCCAAGACTAGCACACACTACTCTTGTTTTATTCATAAAGTTCAAATCACTTGGCTTGTTCACGCTGGATTTCTAATTTGGAGACTAAGAGAAATAGCGGTTACGTAAGAACTTATCATAACACTAGATCTTCAAGAGAGGTTCCTGAAGTAGGTATTCACATATAGGACTGCGTCCCCTGGCATCTGGTCCGCACGGCAAACCTGTAGCTAGCAATCATCAGCGGGACCATCCCCGTCGTCAGATGATGCGACATCAGCATGACTATAAAAGGGGCGGTCCCCCGCCCTCCCTCTAGTTCTTTTCTGCCGAAGACCTAAATAAGGGGAACAGAAAAGAGGAGTGACAACTCCTGGTACCCTGTGCCCTGGCAAAGCCAGAGGCCTGGACAGGAAAAAAAAAAAAAAGAAAACCACAGGAGCTGGGGGAAAGGTGGGTGGGAAACTAGACCTACTGCAGGAACCTCTCTTGAAAATCTACTATTACAGTAAGTTCTTCCATAACTGCTATATCTTACTTCGAGAGGGTTCCTGCAGTAGGTCTTCACTTACAGGACTTAATACTAAGCAGTCTAACACAATAAAAGGAGTCAGAGATGGGGATCCAGGAGGAGGAAGAAGACTGCCGACTAAGGGTCTATTCAGGACTGAAGACCTTGCAAAACTGCAAGGCCGAAGCCAGCTCGACGCCTAAAGACAATGTCCAGACTGTAATGCTTAGTGAAGGTGTGGACAGAAGAGCAAGTGGCCACTACACAGATATCCGCAGTGGACACATTCCTGAAAAAGGCAGCAGAAGTGGCCACACTCCTGGTGGAGTGACATTTGACCGGCCTCGAAAGGTTTTTTTTGTACTTCTGGCGAGTGTAATGAATACAGTTAGCCAGCCACTTAGACAGAGTCTGTTTCGAGACTGCCTTGCCCTGACACTGGGAGGTAAAGGCAACAGAGAGCTGGTTCGACTTACGAACCTCTTTAGTTCGAGAGGTATAATACCGTAAAATCCTGTGCACATCAAGTGTGTGCAGGAGATATTTCCCCCTGTTGGAGTGCTCTGGAAAAAACACCGGCAATTCAACACTCTGATTTAGAGTCATCTCTGAAACCACTTTCAGAAGAAACGAAGGATTAGTCCGCGGAACCTGTCTGTGGAAAATTAAATAAGGCTCTCTACAAACCAGAGCCTGAAGCTCTGAAACCCTTCAAGCTGAAGTGATAACAACTAGAAAGAGCATTTCTACACTAAAAAACGCATATCACAGCTTGCTGCTGGTTCAAAGGGGGGCAAAGTAAACTTTTCCAACATAAAATTGAGATCCCAGGAAGGAACAGGATTCCGAACTGGAGGTTTTATATGAAAGATCCCATTCAAAAAAGTCTTGGACAACTCTAGCTGAGCCAGGGTTTTGCCCTCCACCAGAAGGTGGTAGGCCGACACCGCAGAGAAATGGACCTTCAGTGAGAAATAACTGAGGCCTGACTCTGATAGATGCAAGAGGTACTCTAACACCTGGGAGGCAGAGCAAGAAAATGCGTCCAAGCCTTTAGCGGCAGCCCAAACAGAAAAACTCTTCCATTTCATGGCATAGGTGGATCTAGTAGAAAGCTTTCTAGCTTTCACCAAGACCTGAGCTACCTGGATGGAGACTCCATAGCGGGAAATCGCTATGTCCACAGGTGCCACGCGTGAAGATGGAGAGATCTGAGGCTCGGATGTACCAGGGTGCCCTGCTCCTGGGACAGAAGGTCGTGAAAGAGAGGCAGAGTTACTGGCGGTTCCAGAGCAAGCTGTTACAACAGCGGGAACCATATCTGCCGAGGCCACAGAGGGGCAATGAGAATCATGTGAGTCCCCTCTGCTTGGAGCTTCAGCAGAACCTTCTGCAGAAGTGGAAAGGAAGGGAAAGTGTATAGAAACCTCCCTGGCCACGACAGAGATAGTGCATCTCACCAAAAAGCACCATGCCCGGGGATGAGAGAGAAAAGCTGGGTAGTTTTGTATTGCATGGGGAGGCGAACCCATCTAGGTCTGGCTGACCCCACTGAAGAAACAGATCTTCCACTACCCCCTGCTTTAGTTACCGCTCGTGAGCTCTGGCGACTGATCGGCTTAGGCTGTCCGCCAGGATGCTGTGAACTCCCGGCACGTGGACTGCTGTCAGGGAAAGGCCGTGCTGAGTTGCCCAGTACCACACCCATATCGCTCCCCTGCAGAGAGGGTACGATCGGGTGCCTCCCTGTTTGTTTAGATACCAGACAGTAGCCATGTTGTCTGTCTGGATCAGGAGTGTCCCCAGAGTTACAAGAAACTGGGATGCCTGGAGAGCATACAGCACCTCTCTCATCTCCAGAATGCTGATGTGCAGATTCTCCTCTATGGGAGACCAAGAGCCCTGGGTTCTGTGGTCCCCCAGATGCGCTCCCCAACCCGAGTTCGAGGCATCCAAAGTGAGGATTTGGGAGGGAGACAGAGGGGGAAATGGCACCCCTGCCAAAAGACTGACGGGGTCCTTCCACCAAAGGAGATCCTTCTGAAAGCTGCTGGAGACAAGGACTCTCTGGTCCATGTCGTCCAAGCGCTGATCCCATTAGACTCTGAGAGACCATTGGGTGACCCTCATGTGCAGCTCGGCCAAAGGAACTGAGTATGGCAGCCGCCAGCAGACCCAAAAGTCGTCGGACCGATCGAGCTGTTGTCCACCGAGAGGAAGCCACGAGGGTAGCCTGTGAAATTAAAGTCTCCACCCGGTTGACTGGAAGGAAGGCCTCACTCTGGATCGTATCCAGCACCGCTCCAATAAACTGGAGACACTAGGAGGGTACTAGCTGGGATTTGGGGAGACTGATCGAAATCCTAAACTGGAACATGCCCGGCAACCTGGCCCTTGCAGGTAGACAGAAGAATCCATGGGTGGATTTTGTTTGTAGTATGGTAAGGATAGAACTTAGAGTGGGATACATTTCGGACCTCTATGCCCGGATGATCTCTGAAGAGGCTATTCCATTACTTAGTATTAAGGAAGCCTGGCATAAGGAGGGAGTAAACCCGATAGCAGAAGACTCTTGGGTGAAACGTATATCCTCAGGATGGAGAGTAACCTCCTCATCGAACTGGCGATAATTCTACTGGAAAGTTTTGATTAGGTTATTTTATACCCCAGAAATAACAAAAACATTTCGAACAACCAACTCAGATAAATGTTGGAGAAATTGTGACCCAGTAGGATCCCACCTACACATTTTCTGGGACTGTCAGGTTATACGAGGGTTTTGGGAGGAGGTAAGGACCACCACTAACACGGTGTTTTTTTTTTGTTTTTTTTTTCCAACCCTGTTTTTGCCTCCGGCCTGTGGAACTCACTGGGCATCCTGCACTGCCCCCACTTACCTCCGAGCCTGAGAGGCCTCCTGAATCCTGGCACCAGCCTGGCTATCCCTGGCTCTGAGCCCCCCGAGGTAGGGCCACCCTATCCACCCAGGGCGCTTTATCTGTAAATTCAGGCCAGGCTGGGCTCGGCCCAGGTTAAAAAAAAAAAAAAAAAAGAGTTAGTGTGTTTGTCAGAGGTAGCTGAAGTAAATTGTTAATCTGTTATCTGTGTTATCTGTGTACTTATTTAGGTGCTTGTCACAGGTGTCAGAAGGGAATTGTTATCTGTGAAATTAACTAAGTGTAGAAAGATTTGTAAAGTAGGGGGAGTGGCTTAGCTAGAAGGAGCCAGGTTAAAACCAGATTTAAACACTGCCCTAGACAGCTTCTGCCAGAGAACAGGCAGAACACCAGGAGGAAGGAGCTACTGGTATAACTAAAACTTCTCTACTGGGACTATATTGCCCTCCTTCCCTCCCCTCCACCGCCCCACCCTAAACCAGTTCTACTTTTATAGGCACAGGATTTAACTGACAACAGGAACTTTCTGTTTGGGAGCAGGAAGTGAGTGATCACAGAGCCACCAAAGCCTCACCATCCTAGAAGGGCAAGAGTAGCTCTCCGTCCCCCCAGCTGCTGGAGGTCTGACTCTGAGCAAGTAAGGAGACTACTGAGAAATATAGGAACTTCTTGTCTCAGAACAGGAAGATTAGGAGCTAAAAGGACACAGAGGCAGTAAGTAAGTAGGGAGAGGGAAAAAAAAATAAACAAACAGAGGAAAGAGTAAGTATTCCAAACAACAGTTAGGAGGCCAGAAAAAAGACATGATGGGAGTGGTGCAGTACAGTGACTGTGGAGCAGCAGTCTTCTGGGAGACGTTCTGGAGGATGCAGTGTTGTCCCATCCGTAGGCACCTCTCTGGGCTGAGGGAGGAGGTTGCTCATCTCCAGGCTGAGTTGGCCAGGATTTGAGGGACCTCCTCTCCCACCCAGGGACCCCCAGGGTCACTGCTGTTGCCTCAGAGGTTGCCAAGAAAGAGGAGTGGTTGGACCACAGTGGGCTCAGGGAGGGTGAGGGTGGTGGAACAGAGGCGCATCCCTCCAGTTGTACCTCTCCACAATTTCTATGCCATTCTAGAAAAGTGTAGTTCCTCTATAGAGGCACCCACAGTGGAGACCAAGGAGGATGCTGGGAACCTCCACAAAGGAGACCCACAGGAAGGTGGCATGGGACCCGACAGGGGAAGGAAACAACTCCTGGTGGGGGACTCCATTGTTAGGAAGGTAGAACTGGGGGAGGAAGGGGAGAGGGAGCTAAGGTGCCTGCCTGGCGCCATGGCTTGGAGGGACAGGGAGCGAATCCTCAGGATTGCATGAGCAGCTGCACAGGGAGGAGTTGGATGTCATTGTCCACCTAGGGACAAATTACCTGGCTAAGAAAGGGATCAGAGCAGTGCAAGAAGCGTGTGGAGATGGGGAGGGGCCTTAGACAAATAGCACACACGGTAACCTTCTCGGAAGTGCTGCCTGTCTATGGCATGGGTGAGGCTAGGGTGCTCCACACCATGGGATTCAATCAGTGGTTGAAAAACTGGTGCAGAGCTCAGTGATCTGGCTTCATTGTGGAATAGAGGTCCACCTGGAGGGATGCAGGCCTATACTGGCATGATGGTCTGCATCTGTCCAGGAGGGCAGCCAAGATCCTAGGTGATAGGTTTAAATACTTAATTGGCAAGCATTTAAACTAGCCAAGGGGAGAGGCACTGGAAAGAAGCAGGGAAATCCTAGCCCCCCCCCCCAAAAAAAAAAATCAAGAGTACTAAGTGAGGTAGACACCAACATGGAGATGTCGATACGGAGAAGTGCAGGGGTAAATGGAGAAAGTGAAAATCGCAATAAGGACAGGGATGGGGCAAAAAGGGGTAAGGCCATCAAGAAATGGAGGGTAATGAGTACCAACGCCCATAGTCTGAGCAACAAGCTCCCTGAACTGGTGGCCTTGATGGAAGAGGGATGTCTGGATATCATAGCAGTCACAGAAACATGGTACACAGAGAACCATGACTGGGATGTTAACATACCAGGGTACACAACCTACAGGAAAGACAGGGAGGGTGGGGGGTAGTCTCATGAAAGGGAAGGGATAAAAGCAACTGAACAAAAGAGTAAACAGGGAGGAGAGGAGGCACTGTGGGTCATGTTAGAGACTGGAAATGGCACCACAATCCGCACAGGGGGTTGTATACGGACCCCCATGTCAGGGGAAGGGAATGGACAAGGATATGAAAGAAGGCATACTTAGAATGGCAGAGAAAGGGGAGATACTGTTGATGGGGGACCTTAATATGCCAGACGTTAACTGGAGCACCTTTGCTGCAGCCACATCCAAAAGCAGGGCCATTCTTGATGCCCTTCAGGTGGCATGCCTCAGACAGCTAGTTTTGGAACCTACTCATGAGGGAGCAATCTTAGACCTCGTACTCTCAAATGGAGACAGTGAGAGGATCTCAGATCTAGAAGTGGGTAGCCATTTGGGAAAAAGTGACCACCAAACAGTGTGGTTCATGATAAACTCAGCTACAGAGTCAAGCCATACAAAAGTGAGGGTTCTGGACTTCAGGAGGGCTGACTTTGGCAAGATGGGAGAGTGTCTTAGAAAAGCACTAGCAAATAGGCTAGAAGAAGGGGTGAAGCAACAATGGGGAAATATCAAAACTGCCATCACAGAGGCAACAAGCCTTTGTGTGAAGAAAATAAACAAATCAAAACGAAAGAAGAAGCCACTATGGTTCTCAAAAGAGGTGGCGGTGAAAGTTACGGAGAAAAAAGATAGCATTTAGGAAGTACAAGGAAACACAGAAGGAGCAGGACAGAGAACTGTACCAGTTAAGGCAGAAGGAAGCAGGTAGTCAGAATAACAAGGGCACAAACTGAGGAAAAGATAGCTAACTTGGTTAAGAAGGGGGATAAAACCTTTTATAGGTATATCAGGGAGCATAGAAAGACAAAGGGAAGGATAGTAAGGCTGAATAGAATGGATGGTGCGTGAGCAGAGAGTGACAGTGAAAAAGCAAGGATAGTGAATGAATACTTCTGTTCAGTATTCACAAAAGAGGAAGTGGGGGAGGTGCCTAATCCAATTAACAGAAGCACTCTGGAGGTGGGGGGGAGTCGATCCCAGTCCTTTCACAGAAGAATGGGTTCTGAAAGAACTCCTGAAACTGAAGGTGGACAAAGCAATGAGGCCAGATGGAATTCACCCCAGAATTCTAAAAGAATTAAGCAGAGAACTAGTGACACCACTGACTACGCTTTTTAACAAATCATGGGAGGATGTGGTACCTGAAGACTGGAAGAAGGCTGATGTGATTCCCCTTCACAAAAATGGGACCAAGACAGAGGCAGGAAACTACAGACCTGTCAGTTTGACCTCTGTGGTAGGGAAAGTGGTGGAATCATTTCTGAAGGAAAGAACTGTTCAGTACCTAAAGGCCAGTGGGGTACAGGACCCAAGGCAGCATGGGTTCACAGCGGGAAGGTCATGTCAGACGCATCTAATTGATTTCTTTGACTGGGTGACCAAGGTAGTAGACCAGGGAGGGGCTCTGGACATGGCCTACCTAGACTTTAGCAAGGCATTTGACACAGTCCCACACAAAAGATTAGAGTCAAATTAACCAGCCTGGGAGTGGGTCCCATGGTGGTAGCCTGGGTAAAACATTGGCTGAACAACAGGACACAGAAGGTAACTGTAAATGGAGTCCACTCTGAAGAAAGAGGGGTTACTAGTGGGGTACTGCAGGGTTCAGTACTGGGTCCAGTCCTTTTAATGTCTTTATAAGTGACATTCCAGAGGGACTGAAGGAAAGTATACCCTTTATGGATGACACAAAGATATGCAACAGGGTTGATACACAAGGAGGCATGGAAAGGATGAGAAGGGACTTGGCAAGGTTGGAGGAATGGTCAGAAGTATGGCAGCTTGGATTCAATGCAAAGAAGTGCAAGTAATGCACCTGGGAAACAAAAACCCAGGGGAAGATTACACAATGGGGAGGTAGTAACAACAAAAAAATGGAAAGGGACCTGGGGGTAATCATATCAGATGACCTTAAGGTTGGCAAGCAATGTGAGAAGGCGATAGGGAGGGCTGGGGATACTGGGATGTATAGGGAGATGTATCACCAGCAGAAAACAGGAAGTTGTTATCCCTCTGTACAGACAGTTGGTGAGACCCCATCTGGAGTACTGCATCCAGTTCTGAGGACCCCATCTCCGCAAGAACATAAGACAGGATGGAGGCAGTCCAGAGGAGGGCAACTAAAATGGTGCAGGGTCTGCAAGAGAAGCCATATGAGGAGAGACTAAAGGAGCTTAATATGTATACCCTTGAGGAAAGGAGGGAGAGGGGAATATGACAGAAACTTTAGTACCCTCAGTGGAATCAACAAAGTCCAAGAGGGCAGCATCTTCAGAAAAAGAGATGCAAGAACAAGGGGACACAATTTGAAGATAGAGGGGGACGACTGGGGCAATGTGAAGAAGTATTTTTCACAGAGAGGTGGTGGACGCATGGAACAGCCTTCCTGAGGAGGTTGTGGGGTCTAAAACTGTGGGAGAATTCAAGAATGCATGGGACAGACATAAGGCAATTTTTGTGGGAGGTAGGAAGAAATAGGCCGTTGGTTAAATAGGATCTGCAGCTTATCCTCTAGGTAGGGAAATGGGCAGACTAGGTGGGCCAAGCGGTCCTTATCTGCCGTCAAAGTCTATGTTGCTCTGTTTCTAAGGAGTGCCACCGGCCATGGAGTGTGGTCGGGTGGATGCAGGTGCCGTTGCCTATCCACAAGCTGGGTATTTTTCTGGTCCCCCCTTGTTACACCTCTCCCTCTCCCTGGCGGAGTCCCGGCGTGCAATGACACCAGGGAACATCTTGCCGTGACTCCACAACCTCTATTTTGGCCCTGAAGCACCATGGGTACCTCCAGTCTTCACCAGAGTTAAGCCCGTGGTGCCGTCATGTCCCTGACCCTCCCCTGAGGAAGGAGAGCTGTCCTCCGGACGCTCAATCCTTCCTCTCCCCTGCTGATCCAGGCTAGTTCCCGAACCCGGGTCGCTGGCGTGGCACGAGGTGTGGCATCCAGCGCCCCAACCCTCAGTGCCACCGGGCTGGCACTAACATGGTACTGATGGTGAATATTTCTGGAGACATGATGAATGGATACTGGGATTACCCTCAGTCCTGTGTCTTCCCGCACCTCAGAGAAAGCTAGCTCAGGTTTTTATGGTGGCAGCCTTTAAATGTCTCACATTCCACTGGCTTAAAAGTGACTCTCCCTCATTACTAGAGTGGCGAAGCAGAGTACACTCCATCTGTGAGATGGAACACCTAACAGCAAGGATTGGTCTTAGAGAAGAGAAGTTTAGGGACTTATGGAACCCCTGGTTACTTTGGATTTTAGGCCCTAATTAACAAAGGGAGATTGTCCCTCAAAAAGGGACTCTATTAGGTTAGCCTAACAGAGTAGTAGAATAAACAGAGAAGTGAAATATGAATTGACAAAGTAGTGAACCTTCTTAACTGGCAGAGAGGAATACCCACCCATTAAAACCCCCCTACCCTCTATACTCCCCAGAATATAAGAACAAGATTTATAAATGAAATTTCATTTTAGTGCATATCACTTATCCTTCTTTTTTTTTCCAGTCTAGGCATAATGGAAGTTGTATCTAGTTTTCTGTTAAGATACTAAGTTGGAGTGCAAAGAGTTTATTAACTAACATATGTTGATTAATGATAGAGTATCAGATTACTAATTTCTTAATAGAACAGAACGTTGGCGAAAACAAAACTTGATCCAAGATAATCAACTATAAAGCATAATAGTAGAATGTGATTCTGGAACTGTTCTATAGTTGGGTCAGTATTTGTTATGGTTATGATTACCAAAGCCTTTGGTTTTATGTATGATGTGCTCTAATCTTTTGAATAAAGGTGAGCTGAAATTCCCAGACTGGAAAAGAGGCCCAGAGAGAAAGAGAGGGAATCCTTCAGGCTGTCCGACGAGGGGGCTGAAAAGAGCCAGTCATCCAGGTATAGGAACACACAAATGCCGCTGCGACGTAGGCATGCTGCAACCACCAGTAAGCACTTGGTGAAAACCCGAGATGCTGAGGAGAGGCCAAATGGGAGGGCTCTGAATTGGTAGTGATCTTCCAGAAAGGAGAATCTGAGGAAGCGGCGGTGGGCCGGAAGAATGGGGATATGGAGGTAAGCATCCTGCATATCCAGAGAGCACAGCCAAGTGTTTAGGAGGAGCAGGGGTAACAGTCCCTGGAGAGTCAGCATATGAAATCTCTTGTATTCCACAAAGAGATTGAGCATACTGAGATCTAAGATGGGTCTTAGATGCCCTGTCTTCTTTTGGAACCAGAAAGAAGTGGGAGTAATATCCCCTTCATGTCTGTTCTGGAGGAACAGTCTCTATAGCTGACTTTTGTAGCAGAGCCTGTATTTCCTGCCTGACCAGTTGAAGTTGGTCTGACAGGTAAAATTACCTTCCTGGAGGGTTGGGAGGAGGTCTGTCCAGGAATTCTATCGAGTGACCTCTTTCTATGAGCTGAAGAACCCATGCATCTGCAGTGACGGCCTTCCACCCATCCAGGTGGAGGCCGAACCTTCCCCCTACCAGTTCCTCCGATGGAGACGGCGGGAGGGGGAACGAGTCAGGACGTAGAGGGGAGAGGTGCCTTTTCTCCTGAGGCGCTTTGGCAAACTTGGCCTGAGGAGTCTGGGCGCCTGAACCGGTGGCACGTCGTCTGGTTTGACGCTTACGCTGGTTCTTGTTCCAGTTCCATCTGTGGTGAAAGGGCTGCTGTCATGTTTTCTGGCCGGGAACGATACATAGACCAAACGTCCCAGAGAGATTTGCTGCTATCCTGCAGCTCTGTGATTATATCTTTGGCATTGCCGCCGAATAGGACTGGGCCCCTGGATGACTGGATGTCCTGTGCCAAACCTGTCAAATGCAGCCAGGCTAAGTGTCTGAGTCAGAGCCCTGATGCCGCAGCCTGAGCCACAGAATCTACAGAATCGCAAGTGGCTTGGAGATCGTGACGACAAGGGGACTTGTTCATTCACACTTTCTCCAGGAGTTTGGACCTGAGCTTCTCATCAGGGATCTCCTGAAGATCCTTCTCCAGATCCGATAATGAGGACTTCTGAAAAGTCACCATGTGTGAAACACAGTTCAGCGACTGGATGGTGCAGGTGGATGAGGCATAGATTTTTCTGCCGAACTGATCCAGCTGTTTGGAGTCCTTGTCCAGTGGAGAAGCACTCAGGTGTCTGGGTTGAGCCAATCTGTCATAGGCAGTGGTAATGACCATGGAGTTGGCCTTAGGTTGTGCGGTGAGGTGAGAGACCCCTTCCAGGAGGAAATATGTCCTATCAGCTTTGCTGGAAACAGACTGAATGGATGAGGGCTGTTGCCAAATGGATGACGCAAGATTCTCGTGTGGTCCCATCCAAGGGGGGATGGGGAGGGGATCCACACTAATGAGATCTAAGTGCTCTTGCACTGAGGGTCCAGTTCCTTGGATATCCAGCCATAAGCCTTCTGAATGGTCCTCAGAAGCTCCCCGGAGGAAGGGTCCTCGGGGGGGAGACTTAGGTGATGCCTTTGGTTGCAGTTCGACCAGAGAATGGGGTTCTGAGTAGTCGATGTCCTAATCTTGATCTGACTCTGAAGACTCCGGCCTGCTGGGCAGGGAGGGGTCAATGCCAGTTTCCCTACTCTTGGGAGGAAGGGTGTCAGAGGCTTGGCTAGAGCGAACTGGGCTAGGAGGGGGCACACTAGGAGGACGGGGGTCCCCTACCGGTGGCTGCGGTTGCATAAGATCCAACAGGAGCTGCGACTGTACATCCTTCACCATGCTAGAATGGACTCATGGTTAGGCGGCGGAGGTGGAGGAGGCAGGGGCTGGTACCCCGGAAACCCTGGAAAAAGAGGGGTAACTGGTTGGCTGGTGCCAGTAAGGGTAGTAGTACGTGCCCTGCCTCTGAAAGCCTGGTGCAGGGTATCCTGGCGATGGATAGTCCGGCATCGGGTAGCTCAGTGTGGGGTAGCCTGGAGTCGGCAGGTAACCTGGTGTTGGCGGAACATAGCCTGGCGTCGGAGGGGATATTGTCCGGTGGAGGGCCTCCTGGCAGCGGGAAGTGGAGATCAGGAGGATGTCCCAGAAAATCACCTCCGGGAAGAGCTGAAGGGCCTATGGGGGGAAGGCACCGATGGGCCGCTAGGGAGTGGCAGGGGAGCAGGCATAGGGCCCGAAGGTCCCGTGAGAGGAGGGTCCGTACCTGATCCGCCAAGGTCCAGTGATGGATCCACAGGAGGAAGAGGGTCTGGCGGCGGAATGGAACCTGGCGAAGGGGGAAGGTCCGGAAGGGTCCTCACGAAAGCTCTAGAAAGGCATCCGACGGGAGAGACAAGTCGGGTACCGGTGGCAAATACCTGGGGGTAGAGACCGGCAGAGATGAAGGATCCCCCATCACTCTTCCTGGGGTCAGAGTCCACAAGAGAGCCCAACGGGAGAGTAGACACATCTACGCGGTTGACAGAAGAACCGTCGAGTGACTTATTAAGACACGGCCAGGCTAACCACGATGGAAATACCGGGGTCAGGCTGATCGACTTGGGCTGGGCACCCAGTGGCGGGGTCAGAGGGCAGCTTAATGGCGGTGTTCTGCACAGGATATCTAACAACTACCTCTAGGGAGGCGTCCTTGGTGGGGGGGGGGAAGGCGTTCGGTCCGCCTGGGCGGACGAAGGCCCAGCAGGTGGGGTATTCACCGAAGCAGAAGGCCCACCGTGATCTTCGATGGGTGTGCTGGTCTTCCCCTGAGGAGAACGACTACGCTCCCAGCGTCTCTGCTTGTCCTTTTTCTTTCTCTTTTCGGGGGCTGGTGATGATGACCTTTCTCTCAACTCCTGAAGTTCCTTCTCCATGGAGGCCAGTCTCTGAGTGAGAAGATGGGCCTCGACGGTCCTCCTGCGACGGATGCACATGGCCTGGTTGAACCGCTGGCAAATGGCACACTCAGCCAAGTTGTGCTTAAGGCCCAGGCAGAGAATACAGCGAGAATGGTCGTCCCCGTGCGGGATGAGCGTGACGCACTTGAAGCACTTCTTTTTGGTTTGAGACGACATACACCGTTGTAGGATATTGCAGAAAAAAGTATTGAAAACGTTGAAAAAATCGAAAAAAACTATGGCGGGCGACTGATCGCTGTTCTACCACGTCTGTCAAACAGTACTGAGTGATGGCAGGAAAGAACTGTATGGCGGGCAGGGGACCGCCCCTTTTATAGTCATGCTGACGTCGCGTCACCCGACGACAGGGGGCGGTCCCCGCTAATGATTGCTAGCTACAAGTTTGCCGTGTGGACCGGACGCCAGAGGGCGCAGGCCTATATGTGAAGACCTACTGTAGGAACCCTCTCGAAGTAAGATCCCCTTTTCCATGGAGCTAAAAGTAAGAATAGCCAATTAAGGCAGAAAAATGTGCAACATCTCAGATTTATTTTGGGGGGAGGCACTGGACTCTGTTACATGCCACAAAACCAGTACCACCCCTTATCAGAAATGTGATTTGAACTTTGTTGGATAAATTGGATCAATTTAACAAGATCTGGTCATCCTTTCTGAAAAAATTTGAAAACACGACAGGTGTTCACTCAAGATATACATATACTGTGTATAAAGTAACTGTTACGTTGTTTTAGTACTAGCCATTGTATACGACCATTGTAATGCTAATCTTTATGAATGTAAATTGTAAACCTTATTAAAGAGAATAAAAAAAAAAGAGCTGCCCAATGGCCAAACTGCCCACCAGCATTCCCGCTACTGGACAGAGAGAAGGACTCCAAGATGGAAATCTCAACCTTGCAGACCCAGGTGACCCCGGTGTCAGATGATGATGGTGGAGTACTTGGGCCTGCAGACATCGAGTGTCTCACAGCAGAATGACCAGAGGATGACCTCGACTAGTGCCATTTCCTCCCCTTATGCTTTCTGTGGGAAGAGGTCAAGGCTGAATGGTGCATAGACCCCAACGCAGAGTGTGTGCGGGATCTGTACCATTTCTTTCTGCGACTCCGGGAAGACTGTTCATCCTCCCTGGTCCCGCCCAAAGGGGTTGGTGACCAGACAAAGCCCTGCCACTGCGGCAAAGAACAGTTACTCACCGTAACAGCAGATCTTCATGAGAATCTGCTCCACTAGTCCACACCATTGGAACCATAAGCCACTGGTGTCAGGACCACTTGGAAACCTTTGCTAGCTGTGGGCCGCCCATGATGATGAACAACGTTGGAGCCTATAAAACCTGGGTGACTCCCCTTGCTCCACAGTTCCCTGCTGGAGACAAGCTTGGAGGGCCTCTTACTGTGAGGAACCAGGACAACAAACCAGTATCAGGCATGGGACAGGTAATATACATAAGGCACTGATGGACACCTCCAGACAAGGCAATACAGAAATCTGCCAGCTTATACCTCAGAAAGGGAGAAAGAGCGTGGGTGCGCTGTGGCCCAATGGAGGAGTTTCTCTTGATGATCTACTGCTATGGTGAGTAACCATTCTATCTTCATCAAGGATATCTCCTCCACTGGGCCACACCTTTGGAATGATTCCCAAACAGTACACAAGGAAACCAGGGAGGATGGCAAAGTCTAAGTCGAAATCAGGACAGAAGGCCTTGCAGAACACCAAGATCAAATCCAGCACATCTACAGGAGATGCTGTCTAGACTGCAGAGTGTAGTGAAAGTATGTACACTGCTCCACGTGGCAGCAGCACATGTTAGCTGCCGAAACATTCTAAAAGCAAGCAAAAGAAGTGGCCATACCACATGCAGAGTGGTCACGCACAGCACCAGCAAGTTCCTTATCATACTTCCCATAACAAAACTCAATGTAATGAGCCAGTCATTTGGACAGCCACTGCATTTACTGATTGATTTGGCAACCGGGTAAAGACCACTACGCACACGGCCTGTTTTCAGGGGCAACCTGGGAGCACTGGGAAGGTTCAGTGACTTACTCAGGGTCACACAGTATGCAAGTGGAGGTTGTGAGACTCAAACCCAGGTCTGCCGAATGTACCAAGCTCATTCACTGCTCATTACACTAACCTCTAGGCTATACTGCCAGCCCTGTTTATTGACAAGTGCACGTATCTCCGAAGGGTGAACAAAAAAAAAAGTCTGACAAGACTTTCTGCAGTCCTTAGTGAGATCAAGACAGAAACATAGTGTTCTGTGTATGGAGCAATGCCTCACCCTTGTCAGCATGCTTAGGACAGCACACAGGAAGGTATACGGCCTGATTCAATGTGAAATCAGAGATCACTCGGGTAAGAAGGCGTGGACTGGTAGGCAGTGGTACTCTGCGCTTCTGGAAAATCACGTAGGGAGGCTTATGCATGAGAGTCTGAAGCTCAGAAATCCTCCAAGCAGAAGTTATGGTGACCAAAATTAGAGGCTTCTATGAAAGGAATCACATTTCACAAGTTGCGGCAGGCTCTAATGGAGTCAGAATCAACTTTTTAAGGATGAAATTAACATCCCAAGGTGGAACTTGTGTATATATCTGGGGATGCAAGTGCAAAATACGCTTAAAGAACATCCAGGACTCTTTTAGCTATGCCACCATAGATGACAACTAGAGGACAAGAGCAAATTATTGGTGGATGTGGGTTTCCTGTACCCTTTTAATATCACATTTCCAACCAAGTCTACAGATAATGTAATATCTAGGAAGTTAATACTCTTCAAGTCAGTGTTTGCTGATGTGAATTTAAAGTTCACAGTGAACGTAGACTCAAATTGTATTAACTTCCTAGACATTACATTATCTGTAGACTTAAATGAAAATGTGATTTCAAAAAGGTACAGGAAGCTGGCCCGGTGGCGCTGAGGGTTGAGGCACTGGACGCCACACCTCGTGCCATGCCGGTGACGTGGGGGAGGGGCATGGACTTGGATCAAGCTGCCGACAGGCAGCTCTTCTTTCCCAAGGGAGGGAGGTTTGCACTGCGCAGCTTTGGTGGCTCCTAGAGGTTTGGGGTTCGGCTGCGCAGTGCATGTTCCAAGAGGGGTAGGGTGGCAGCAGCGGATATCCTACAGGCGGATGCGGGAGCACATCCGCGCTGGATGTCACTGCACGTCCGCACTGCTGGGGAACCGTAAAAGAGAACCCCCCCCGCCATTAGTAGGCAAAGGCAGGTCCAGTGGTTGCTGCCCCACGTCCCTTGCCGGGCACCAGGACATCCATTCCGGTCCCTTCTCCAGTAGCAGAAGTCCTCCAGCACTATAGAAAGAGTGTGAGGAGTGTGGTGGTCCTTCCTCAGGGGATTCAGATCTGAGGGATTAGGGTAACGCTGCACATGGAGTGGGAGAGGTCTCACAACTGAAGTGTGGATGTCTGGGCTTCAGGCTGGATAGGCAGAGCCAACATACTGAGAACAAGCTGGAGAGAGGCTACTAAGTAGGGGAGAATAAACAAAGTTCGTAAAAAAAAAAAAGTTACAGGAAACCCACATCCACCAATAATTCGATTTTGGCCTCTAGCTGTTACCCTAAGAGTCTAATCGACTCTATCCTTTATGGACAGTTCTTACATATCAGGCGCAATTGCAATTGCACAAATCAATCAGATTGTGAATTCCAGGCTAGGGAACTCAGGGTGAGATTCTTAGCCACGAGTTACAAACCAGAAGTTCTGGATTTGTCCTACACTAGGGCCCTCTTCCAGGATACATCATCCTTACTTAAAGAGCAGCTGACACCATTAGGAGAACTTTCACAAAACATAGTATTTAGACACAGTCCAGCTTGTATTTCACATTAGTTAAGTATTCCTCGTCCCCATTATTTATTTCTGAGGTCATCTGCATAAAAACAGGATCTTTGCTTTTGATAAGTTCATCTATTCCTGTTGCATTCTCCCTACCTGAGGTCATAAAGCACTGCTTGTGACATCAGTTATTCCCATGGCAACAGACCGTGATGTCACAACAGAAGATTATGACGAAGTAGGGAGTAAGCTATAGAGGCAGATGAACTCTAAGGGATAACAATAATGTATTTATGCAAATTTCCTTAGTAATAAATAATGGGGAGGAGAACTCTACAGAATGTATATGGAATGCAAGCTGAATCATACCTAAATATCATGTTTTTAAACTTTTCTTTGAGGCGTCAGCAGCTCTTTAACACAAGGGTTAGGCTAAATGACCCGACCCCACCAGTTTGTTTTGTAACAATGTAGGGGGTTAAACTGGCAATATAATTACAAAATTTTGGTCCATCCTCATGGGGGATGCAGTATTAGCCGGCAGCCTAGGACCCAAACCAAGAATGACATTCACTTAGGGACAGAACCTCAGAGACAAACTGGTGCACAGCTAGTGCCTTCCTCAAGCAACTGGTCATGGACCCAACTCGGCAGAAGGCAATACTGGACATTGTGCTCACAAACAGGGACAGTGTGATGGGGGTAACAGTGGGGGAGCACCTGAGGAACAGTGACCACCAATCATAGTGGTTTGAAATCACAGAAGGAGCAGAACCAAACCACACAAAAACACATATCCTGGTTTTAGCGGGGCAGACTTTGGGAAAATGGGGAGATGCTTGAAAGAGGCATTAAGGGGAATGGGGCAGGAATCAGGGGTTCAGGAACAGTGGTCAGTATTTAAAATGTGGAATATAAGAGCAACAGAATTATGCATTAAGCAGGTTAGCAAGGGGGAAAAGAAAGAGGAGACCATTATAGTTTTCCAAGGAGGTAGCGGAGAAAGTGAAAGCCAAAAAGATTACATTCAGGCAATACAAAAAGACACAAGCAGAAGGAGATAGGGAGAAGTACCAGGAGAAGCAACAGGAGGCAGGAAGGTCAGTAAGGGAAGCCAAATCTCAGACAGAAGAGCACATTGCAAAATCAGTGGGTAGAGGGGACAAAACCTTTTACAGGTACATAAGTGAAAAAAGAAAGGCAAAGGGAGGGATAGCGAGACTGAAGGGGGAGGATGGGAGCCACGTGGAGGATGACAACAGTAAAGCTGACATACTGAACAGATATTTCTGCTGAGTCTTTACTGAGGAAGAGGAGGGTAATGGGTCTGAAGGGAGTACAAGGGGGGTGGGAATGGTGCAGAAATGGACACAAGTCCCTTTACACGAAAAAAGAGTCCTGAAGGAACTGGAAGTAATAAGAGTTGATAAAGCAATGGGGCCAGATGGGGTGCACCCCAGGGTCCTTAAAGGACTAAGAGAGGTGGTGGCTGAACCTCTGGCAATCCTGTTTAGCCGATCACTGGAAACAGGGAAGGTATCCAAAGACTGGAGGACACCAGATGTAGTCCCCTTATACAAAAGTGGGAACAAAGAGGAAGTGGGGAACTACAGACCAGTCAGCCTCACCTCGGTGGTGGGGAAGATCATGGAAGCACTACTGAAGGAGAGATTGGTGGAACATCTGGTTGTCAGTGGATTACAGGACCCAAGGCAGCATGGTTTCACCAGGGGGAGGTCATGTCAGACCAACCTCGTTGAATTTTTTGACTGGGTGACTAGGGAGATGGATCAGGGGAGGGCAGTGGACGTGGCCTATCTAGACTTCAGCAAGGCCTTTAACACTGTGCCACACAGAAGACTATTACACAAACTGGGGAATATGGGTGTGGGTAGGACAGTAGTGTGGTGGGTAGGTAACTGGCTGGGCAGCAGGACACAGAGGGTGGTGGTAAATGGCTGTCACTCCACAGAGGGAAGAATGACCCAGTGGGGTACCACCCGGGATCAGTGCTGGGACCGGTCATATTCAACATCTTTATCAGTGACATTGCGTAGGACCTAGAAGGCAGAATTTCCCTGTTCGCTGATGACACAAAGCTCTGTAACAAAGTAGACACACCAGAGGGTGTAAATAGAATGAGAAGGAACCTGCAGAAACTTGAAGAATGGTCAGGGGTTTGGCAGCTGAAATTCAATGCAAAGAAGTGCAAGATAATGCATATGGGGCACAGAAACCCTGACACAATATATCAATTGGGGGGTGAGGATACAGCATGCACCAAACAGAAAAGGGATCTTGGGGTTATCATCTCTGATGACCTCAAGGTAGGGAAACAGTGCGACAAGGCAGCAGGTAAAGCAAATAGGATGCTGGGATGCATAGGCAGGGGCATCACCAGCAGGAAAAGGGAGGTCATAATTCTACTATACAAGACACTAGTGAGGCCCCACCTGGAGTACAGTGTACAGTTCTGGAGACCTTACCTACGTAAGGACAGAGACAGGGTAGAGAAGATTCAGAGAACAGCAACAAAGATGGTACATGGATTGCATCACAAGTCCTATGAGGACAGGTTGAAGGACTTGAATATGAACCCCCTGGAGGAGAGGAGGGAGAGAGGGGATATGATACAGACATACAAGTATCTTACAGGGAGGAATGGGATGCAGGAATACACTATTTTTAAGCGAAGAAAGATGTTCCAGGACTAGAGGGCATGGGATGAAGTTGGAGGGAGGATGATTCAGTGGAAACATGAGGAAGAATTTCTTCACAGAACGGTTGGTGGACAAGTGGAACACCCTGCCAGAGGAAGTGGTGGGGGCTGAAACAATCACAGGATTTAAGAATGCAGGGGATAGACATAAAGGAATTCTGGAGGTCAGGGGTAAGGGGCAGCAGACTTCTAGGAAAACATAAAGTGAACTTACAAGCTCAAATGGGCAGACTGGGTGGGCTGTAGGCCCTTATCTGCCGACACTATCTATGTATCTATGTATTTCCAAACACCCAGAGGACCCTGAGAACTGCCACTAACACCTGGAACCCTATCAAACTTGCTGCCATGTACAAATGTGGGAACTGCAATATTTGCAACCTCTGCAATCAAGCGAACACCTTTGTATTCCCAGAATGTCCATGTAAGGTACAGATTTGCCAATTTATTTCTTGTGGTGCAAATTTCATTATATAGGCACTATGGTGTACCTGTCTGAAGCTATGCATTGGCAGAACTGTCCGTTCTGGATACAGGAACATATCAAGGATATCAAGAACTGTGATTTTGACAGTTCAGAGGCAGAACATTTTGCACTTTATCACAACTGCGCAGCATCAGATTTAATGTGTGTGGGACTCAAACAGGTTGGGATAAGGAGATGGGGTGGCACCAGGCTAGGACACCTCCGACAACTAGAACGTTTCTGGATATTCTTATTGAACAGCTTGCACCCAAAAGGTCTGAACATTAGCTGGGATCTGAAACCATTTTTATAACCTGAGGTTGGTTCACCCCAAACCTACACTGAGGCGGTGGCAAACCAAGCAGATCTGAAATGTACGTTTGGTAAGTATTTTGAATTAGGATTGAGCTATATTGGCAGCCTTATGATCAAAATGTTTATTTAAACTATTTCTATTTTTCTTTTAATTATTTCTGTCTTTCTTTTCTCTCAATAGGTATTAGCACAAGTTTGGAGAGCGTAGGAATTCCTGCTTTCCAGTAGACAGCATGGCTTGTTCCTGGGGTTACCTCCCGACTCCAAACAGTACCTTTCTGGCTGACTGCTGCTGTGGAATAGACATATTAGTTATGAGTTCAAAAACATTTCACCCTTGAATATAAACGTATGGATTTGGACTCCATGGTCATTCTTGCAGTTTCCTGTGATTTTCGTATGCACTGATTTTTGTGTTACTGTATATTTGTCACTGTGTGCATCACTACTCCTATTTGTATTCTTAGTTTGAGTCCTACTACCTGGTTTGCTACAGCTTTAAATATCAACTAGCATGTGGTCCCTGTCGATGGTTTGGAGTCCCAGTACAGTATGTTTTCGTTTTGTGCACCCTCCTTCCGACCCTGCGCAAAACAGTACTTTGTCTGAAATAGAATACAGAACAACTGAGTGCTGCTGCTACTGCATACTCTACACACAGCACACCCGCTCATTATAAGCTACATTTTGGGTGCATATGTTTTGACTGCTTTTCATTACTTTGCCTTGCTTTTCTGTTTCTTCCACATTCACCTTAACACCGCATTTGGAGGTGCAGTGTGAATGCTTTAAATCGGCTGACATGCCTTTTGGTGGTCACAGGTCAAAGGTTATTTGTTCCACTGGAATGAAATCTGCCCCATGATCTAAGTTAGAGTACGACCTTTTGAATGATATATAACATGTCGGGATTGATGCAGCTGTATAGGAGAAGTTCCCGAACAAACTTACAAACGCTGAACATTAATAATATAGATCTGGTTTGAAGCTATCTTAATGTTATGATGTATGTGTGTAACCAGTATGCAAGGAACTCATACGACTTCAGGTACCCGCCCTCTGGCAAAGCCTCATCTGTCGAAGCACCGGGGCACCTAACTGTGGTTCTGGGAGTTGTCTGCAACTCACTTTTGCATGTAATAAAAGCATTTTGGTTCTAAGCTCAGATATCTGCACCTTTATTTATTATTTTATGACTGTGTGGAGTATTAATTCCTGTGCCTTTTTCCTGTTTGAGCTTGAAGCTAGCTGTTCTTTACCGGCACCCTTCCTTGTACCTTGTGTGGGCTGTTTTGTGGAACTTGGTTCTGCATTTCCTACAGTACTAATCAACCTGCCCAGCTGCCTGCCCTGATTGAGGATCGTAAGCTGTTTTGGGTTTGGAAGGAAAACATTTTCGAAGAATGTGAGAGTAGACAGTGTCACCAAAGCCTGCTCGGCTTCCACTTGTCAGTGTTTCTGGGATAACTGCGACAGCCGCAAAGGAAAAATGTTAAGTTCGAGTTCAGGGCTTAAGGGTGTGGGAACAAAAAAAGAGTTTTTAGTTTAAGAGGGGAACTCAACAAAGTAAGCCCCTAAGGGTCTTAAGATGACCGTAAGCTGACCAAAAAGAAAAACAAAGAAGGGGATGCTAGCATAGGTATCCTCTAGCAAAACAACATCTACATTCTGGAAGTGGATCCTTGTCTGTTCATGGCCATCAGTGCCTCACGATAAGACAGATTAGTACCTCGTTAGGTGCTCTGGTGTCCGCTATAGCCGGCTGCTAAAGTTCGCTGTAAAAGGGGAAATATAATGGGCTGTCTATGGAAGGGGTTTTGGTTTGACTTATTTTTTTTGATATATGTTGATGTCTGTACTATCATGTACAGTGTAAGTGGAGTCCACTGTATACAGGAGGCACCACAGTAGCAGGTGCAGCTGTAACCTCCAGAAACATCATTAGACTTTTCTTACTGGTGTTTTCCTCTTCACTCTTAAAACCCATGGCATCCTGGATTTTCTGAGAAAAACCTGAAGTGAGGGGTGTTCAGGAGGAGACCTGGGGTTATAGACCATAGAATCCTCACTGCAAGAGAGCAGGGTAGAGCTGGAAGGGAGCCCTACTTCACAGGGGTCCTCCTCCCTATCCTCATCCTCCAAATCTTCCTCCATGTTCAGGAGATCAGAATAATATTCCACCTCCTCCTCATCATCTTGAATGACAATGGAGCTAACAGACGGAAGCAGTAATGGAGGTGGCGGCCAAGATGGAAGAAAGTACAGTTACGTAAGAACTTACCGTAACAGTAGATCTTCGAGAATAGCTCTTGCAGCAGGTTACACCATTAGGACTGAAGCCGTCAGGCGCCAGGACCCCACGGAAATTTTCTAGCTAGCAGTCTTCAGCGGGGACTGCCTCCGACGTCGGTCCCGCCCCCGACATCAGGCGTAGTACATAAGGAGGCGGTCCCCCCATAATCCCCAGTTCTCCCGCCAGAGACTCCCGGCCGCTGGATGACATCAGAAGATAAGACCGAGGATCCACCTCCAGATGGCTAAGACTACAAAAGAACTTCCCATCCCCTAAGATGGATGTTTGGCTACCACCTACCTCCATAAAAAAGGGGGAATGGTGGGCGGGAAGGTACCTGCTGCAAGAGCTGTTCTCGAAGATCTACTGTTACGGTAAGTTCTTACGTAACTGTACTATCTTACTTCGAGATACAGCTCTTGCAGCAGGTTACACCATTAGGACTGATTCCCAAGCAATAGTGGCAATCTTATGCCACAGGGAGGAGGAGAGGCAGGGATCACAACCCTACTCGAGCCTAAGATAGAAGTCCCTGAAGGACGGCTAGGCCGAACCCTGCTCTTCGCCTCGATGCAATGTCCAGGCTGTAATGCCTGATAAAAGTATGCACCGAGCTCCAAGTGGCTGCAGCGCAAATAGCTGAGGTGGAAACATTCCTTAACGCCGCAAAGGAAGTGGCCACTCCTCTCGTAGAATGACCCTTAACCATGCCTGGTAAGGGTTTATTGCGCTTATCATAACAGAAAGAGATACACTGGATGAGCCACCTCGAGAGAGACTGTTTAGAAACAGGAGCTCCCTTCATTCTAACAGCAAAGGAGACAAACAGTTGGTCCGACTTTCTAAACTGTTTGGTTCTGGTCAGATAATATCTGAGGCACCTGTGTACATCAAGGGTGTGTAGAAGGGCTTCTCCTCGGTTGGTGTACTTTGGGAAATACACTGGTAAGTCGATATCCTGATTAAGGGTGAGGGCTGAAACCACCTTAGGCAGAAATTTTGGGTTTGTCCTCAGGGATACCCTATCCTGGTGGAAAACTAAATAAGGTTCTTTGCACATCAGTGCATGCAATTCGGAAATCCTTCTTGCCGAAGTAACTGCAACTAAAAACAACGTTTTCCACGACAGAAAACGTAGCTCGCAATCCGCGGCTGGTTCAAAAGGTGGCAGCGTAAGCTGCTCCAGGACGACGGGCAAGTCCCAAGGAGGAATCGGATCCTTGATAGGCGGCCTAAGGTGGACAACTCCCCTTAAAAAGGCACGAGTAGTGTCCAACTGGGCCACCATCCGATGGCCTATGGGGGCATGGTAAGTGAAAATTGCGCAAAGGTGCACCTTAATCGAGGAGTAAGCCAGTCCGGACTGAAAGAGTGAAAGCAGGTAATCTAGAACCAGCTTTTCGGGACATTCTAACGGCGAGAAACCGCGCGCTTGAGCCCACAAGCAAAATCTGCGCCATTTCATGGCGTACGTTGAGTGGGTTGCCAGTTTTCTGGCGGCAGAGAGTACATCTGCCACTTCTTGCGAGACCCCATATAGCAACATGGCTATGTCTCTAGGAGTTGCTGCACGCTCAAAGAACGTGAAGTCCGATGGACTAATGAACCCTCCTCCTGAGACAGCAGATGGGAGCTGATTGGCAAAGGAAGTGGAGGTTCCCGGGATAGCTGATGCAGAAGCGGGAACCAAATTTGTCTGGGCCAGAAAGGCGCTATCAAAATGAGCGTCGCCTGCTCCCTGCGAAGATTTAAGAGGACTCTCTGGATCAACAGGAAAGGAGGGAAGGCATAGAGGAATCTGCCCGCCCAGGAGAGGGACAACGGATCTCGCCAGAAAACACCAGGCCCTGGATCTAGCGAGCAAAAATTGGGCAGTTTTGCGTTGGATGGGGACGCGAAAGGGTCTAACTCCGGAGTGCCCCATCTGTGAAACAGATCCTCTGCCACCTCCTGTAGAAGTTCCCACTCGTGGACTCTGGCCTGAGAGCGACTCAGACTGTCTGCAAAGGTATTGTCCACTCCAGGGACGTGTACTGCAATTAGGTTTGCACTGCTGCACTACCCACTCCCACACCTCATGGCCTCCTGCAAAGTGGATAGGAGTGTGCCTCCTTGTTTGTTGAGGTAATACATCACCATGGGTATTGTCTGTTTGCAACAGGAGAGTACCCGGTGGAATCTCCGACTGGAAGGCTTGCAGAGCGTAAAGAACCGCCCTCATCTCCAAAATGTTGATGTGGAGATGAGATTCCTGGGCTGTCCATGTGCCCTGAGACCTCACCCCGTCTAGGTGTGCTCCCCACCCAAGCCCTGAGGCATCTGTGAAGAGAGTCAGAGTTGGAGACAGCGCTACAAAGAGAACCCCTGCGGAGAGGTTTTCTCGGATCTAGCCACCACTGCCAATCCTGAATCACGGCCTTCGTGATTCGAACTGGCTGCTACAGATGGTCTTGCCTTTGGTCCCATTGCACCCTTAGCATCCACTGAGTTACCCGCATGTGAAGCCTTGCCATCGGGACTGTTGCAATGGCTGCAGTCATGTGTCCGAGCAGGCAAAGGGCCAGTCTGGCTGGGACGGTCTTCTTCACCGCCATGTCCCTTATGAGGGATCGAATGTGTTCCGCTCTGTTCGCGGGAAGAAAAGCTTTCCCTCTGACGGTGTCCAGAACTGCCCCTATAAACTGCAGTTTCTGGGACGGCACCAGGAGTGACTTCTCATAGTTGATGAGAATACCCAGTGACTGAAAAAGGGCCTGGGTATGATGAATGGCCATCATCAGTGCCTCCTTGGAGGGAGCCATGAGAAGCCAGTCGTCCAGGTACGGGAACACGTAGTGGCCTTGTCTCCTCAGAGATGCCGCTATGACTGCCATGCATTTCGTGAAAACACAAGGTGCTGATGACAGCCCGAAAGGAAGTGCTCGGAACTGATAATGGCGGCTCTGAAACTCGAAGTGCAGGAACCTCCTGTGCGCCTGAGCAATTGGGATGTGCAGGTAGGCGTCCTGCATGTCTAATGACGCCAAAAAGGCGTCCCGCTTCAGCATGGGGATTAGGCCCAGAAGGGTCACCATGCGGAAGCGTTTGTAGACGACCGACAGATTGAGGTTGCTGAGGTCCAGAATTGGACGGAGGTCCCGCTTTCTGGAACCAGGAAGAAGTGTGAATAATAGCTAACCTCTCTGGTTCTCTGAACGTGCTCAAGGCTTCTTTCTCCAGAGCGCGAGCACTTCCTGCCGATAAGCAGAGCGTGCTGACCCGAGTAGTGGGAAAGCAGGGGAGGTCTTGTAGGTGGGCTGCCTACGAATTCTATATAGTGGCCTTTTTCGACCAATTGCAGCACCCACCTGTCGGTGGTGATCGACCGCCACCCTGGCAGGTGACGTGCGATGCGACCCCCGACCTTCATTTCCTGTTGATCCTGAGGAGGGGCCGGGGCTGGGAAGGAGTCATGCTGTGGCAGTGTTAGAGCCCGCAGGTTGGGCCGACTTTGCGACTTGGTGGCCCCTGCCTGGGGATGACTTGGGCCTGGGCTTTTCGGGTAAAGGAGCCCCTCTGCTGTTGGCCGGAACGCGGTTGTTGCCTTTGTGTCCAGCCCCGAAAGCGACTCTGGTTCCTACGAAAGGAACTAGGTCGAGGTCTGTACATGGCCTGGACAGACCTAACTGCCTTCCCTGCGTCCTGAAGTTTGGTGATCATCTTCTCAGAGGCTTCACCAAAAAGGACTTCCCCGTTGTAGGGGACGTCCAGGATGTTCTTCTGGACATCCGGGGTAAAACCGGAGACGCGGAGCCAAGAGTGTCTCCGGAGACACACGCCTGAGGCTGCAGCTCTGGCCGAAGAGTCTGCAGAATCGTATGCGGCTCTGAGCACCTGGGTCCCCACATCCGAACCCGTACGGAGGAGATTTAAAAGCTCCTCCTTTGGACCACCATCGGGCATCTCCTCAACCAGGTCCTGTCCCTGTTCCCACAGTGCGTGTTCTGGAATTGTACCATGTGGGTGAGGTAATTCAAAGACCTGATGGCGCAAGTCGCAGCTGCATACGTACGCCTACCCAGGACATCCAACTGCTTGGATTCCGGGTCCGGTGGCTGTGTGCTCAAGTGCTGAGGTCTCTGAGACCAGTCATGCGAGGCAGTGATGACCAGGGAATCAGCCAGAGGATGGTTCGCCAGATACTGGTCCTCCCTCGGGGCCTTGTATAGGAGGTCAGCCTTCTTCGGTACTGCCGGAGTCGAATGGGGATGCTTCCACGCAGCCTTGGTGACGTCCGCAAAGGTGTCCACCAAGGGTGGCACTACCACAGACTTTGGGTCTTTCTGCCGAAGGTAGTGGGCAAGGTGCTGTCTCTCGGGGTCCGGCTCTTCAGCATCCCACCCCATATTCTCCTGAATGTGCCTCATGATCTCAGCGAACGATGGGTCATCAGGAGGAGACCTGAGAAGGTCGTGGGGTCTGGGGAGGGAATGCTGATGGGAGAAGAGATCTGGAGCACCCTGTGTCAGATCTGAGTCCTCCGCTGGACGAGGCGCACTCGCCATCTGGGTCTCTTGGGGCTGGGTGACCCTGAAGTGGATCTTGAGGGAGGTCTTCTCCTATCTGAGGATCTACCCCTAGTAGGAGGTGTTGGCTCCTTGAGGGTTGGTGACCGGCCTATGGGCCCCTTGGGTGGAGGAGGAAGTGTAGGCGGTGAAGGTGTAGGTGGAGGCGGAGCCAAAGTAGGTGGAGGATGCGTGGCGACCACACCCTTCCTGATGGTGTCCCACCAGAAGGTGAAGAGCTCCTTCACCTCTGCCAAATTCAGGCCCGACGATGGGCCGGGTACCGGTGGCCTGTCGCCGGGGTCGGACGTCGGGTCCCCGGGGGTCTCCCTCTCCGGGGAGGGTTCCCGTGGGAGCCTGACGGTTCCAGAGTCACCCGCCTGGTCCTCGGGCTGAGTGGTGTCCTCCTCCGATGATACCTTCCGATCGACGTCGGTAGGTGACGGTGGTGCGGTCCTCCCCTCTGGGGTAGCCGACGTCGGTCCCCTGACCGACGCCCTTGGAGGCGAACGCCTGGCCGGCGATGGGTGTCTTGCTGTAGCCGGCTCCTGGGAGTGCCTGTGATGTCTGGCCGACGTCGGGTGGGCTGACGTCGGGTCCGGCGTCCGTTTTAGGGACGTCAGGTCCTTAGTCTTACGCGGGACCGGGTCCGACCCACGCGGAGGCTGGGACATCGACCTGGTGTCGGAGTCCCAACGGCGGGAGGAAGACTTGTGGCGCTCCCCAGACTTGGACGAGGCCTTAGAAGGAGTGGATGAAGCCGATGGCCTGGAAGTCTTGATAGGCTGCAGGGAGGAGGAACCGCTGGAGGAGGCTGAGATTGAACCCTGGAAGGAGAGCGGTCCGACCGCGAGCCGGAGCTTTGGGAGTCCAAGGCCCTCGATGGGGACTTGGGCCTTTCCTTCTTCCGCTGTTTGTGGGACTTCCCTGACGACTCCCCCCTGGAGGAAGGTTACCCATCCATGGCCTTGAGTTTTTCCTCCAAGAGAAACGCTTGAAGGGCCTTCTGGTGGCGGATCCTGGTGTGACTGTTGAAGCCTTGGCAGAAGGAGCAGGCCTTGGTGTCGTGTTCCGGGCCTAGACAACGCACGCAGGCTGAGTGAAGATCCTTGAAGGGGATCTGTTTGCCGCAGGCACACTTCGATGGGTGACCTTCCAGAGAGGTGTTTGGAGAGGACATCAGATGAATCCAAATTCGTATGAGAGAAAAGAGAACATCGTAGTTCCTAGTCATCACACGCTAGAAAGTGACCGAGAGGCCGATGCTGTCATGTCGACGGCGGGAAAAGAACAGGGGATTGTGGGGGGACCGCCTCCTTATTTACTACGCTGACCGTAGGGGCGGACCGAGCGCCAGAGGAGCGGGTCCCGCTGAAGACTGCTAGTTAGAAGCCTCCTGGGTCCTGGCCTCGACGGTTTCAGTCCTAATGGTGTAACCTGCTGCAAGAGTTGTATCTCAAAGTAAGATCAGCAGGTGTGTTTTTATGTCTCGTCAACGACGATGGTACTGGCAGGGTAGGCCCTGTCGATGGGACTGTAGGCACTGTCACTGGCAGCGACAGGAACAGGTGAAGCAACATCTCTGAAACTATGTCAGCATAGCCTGGGAGTCAATGACACCCATTAGAGTGACTGTAACTGCCGTTGTTGCCAGGACAGAACCCCATGATGGAGGCAGCATCTATTCGTAGTAGGTACAGCAACACCAGAGCCTAGCCCCAACCCATCACGTTCGACAACAAGGATTTATCCATCTTCAATGGAGACCTAAACCTCACCCCTGGAGCAGTTTTCTCACAATGCTTATGCTGAGAGCTAGAGGAGAAGGGTTTTGATGACGACCTATCCAAGTGTATCATCAACCGTGGTGATGATAGTGTTGCCAACCGCCAGAGAATATCTTTCCTGATGATGGCCAGTCATGAGGGAAAAGCCAGTTTGGAGCCCTTGGCCTTGGCTCGAGTTTCCATGGTGTTAATGGATATGAAGGTTTCCAGAGTCTTCTTACTGCATCTCCTTGTGGCCTGGTTAAATCCCTGGCAGGTCTTGTAGGCCCGCATGTTGTGAGACAAGCCCAAACAGCAAACACATACAGTGTGAGTGTCATCCTTGTAGCTCTTGCAGCCACAGTTATAAAATCTAAACAAAGGTTCTTTCTATGGCAGCATACAGGAACACTGATAAGTTTGAGGTAAATAGAAAATAAATCATAGAAACAGCAGCGTTTCTCTGCCGGTCTGAATAACATTCAACAGCAAAAGAATGAACTGAGAAGCAACAGGGCCAACCACGTTTCATAGGTGCCAACGCTGCACGTCTTCAGTGGTGGCCACCAGCTAGTAAAAGCTTTCGAGTGGTCCTGACACTGATGGCTTACATTTCCAAAGGTGTGGCCCTTTGAGGAGATAGCCTCGATAAGGATCTTACCTTTTCAGGCAACCTACCTTTTCTCATGGTCACTGACCATTGTCATGAGGTAGGGCTGGGGGAAAATGGTAGATTTTTGTGTGCTAAACTGACAAAAATAAACTCTAGTGTAGTGTAAAACTGAAGAATTGAATGCTGTCGTGGTACAGACAATGAAGTTCTGGCCCCAGTGTGGAAAATGACGAGGCTGCTGCTACATACTCGACGGCAAGAAAAAAAGGAACTGAGGCAGTTGGGGGCTGGCACCACTGTATACCAGCAGGCGCATGTGTTGACGCACACGCAGGACCTAACTCACGCCGCCAGCTGTTCAGTAGAGTTCTGGCTCCTGCGGTGTACTAGCACCTCCAGCACAGACCCATTACTGGAAATCTATGGAGAAGACTGACCCCTGAAAGATCAAGGCCTTTATCCATTAGAGTTCATATGCCTATATAGCTCATTCCCTAACTGAAATCAGATATACTTTAGTACGATATAACAGTCTGTAGCTGTGGGAATACCTGTGATGTCACAAGCAGAATAGTATGACATCAGTTTGGGAAGAAGCAACATAAACTCATACGAACACACAAAACTGCCAGCAGATACAGGCCATTTGGTCTATCTAGTCTGCTTGAGTGTGCAACACTTCAGTCCATTCGACTGCAGCTGCCCCCTCCATATGCCCTCCCCCATCTTGCACCCCCTCCCGGTTTGTACCCTCCCTTGAATCTGTCCCACCCCCTCTTGAAGCCCCCAACACTCTGCAGCGATACGACTTCCTCTGGCAGAGCGTTCTACCCTGCCACCACCCTTTCTGTGAAATAGTGCCTCCTCCGTTCCCCCTTGAACCTGCCCCCTTCCAACTTCATAGAGAGTCCCCTGGTTTCCCTTCTGTCCTTCAGACTGAACATATACCTGGTGTCTACTCTGTTCAAACCCTTCAGGTACCTGAAGATCTCAATCAAATCCCCTCTCTCCATTCTTTCCTCCATGGTATACATATTGAGCTCTCTCAGTCTCTCCTCATATGGTCTGTCCCCCAACCCCAGGATCATGTTTGTTGCCCTGTGCTATACCCCCTCCAGTAGTTTGATGTCCCTTTTCAAGTAGGGGTGCCAGAATTGCACACAGTACTCTAGGTGCGGTCTCACCAGGGACCTGCATGGGACAAGATGACCTCCCCATTCCTGGAAGTAATCCCCCTTGCTATGTAACTTAGCATTCTGTTTGCCTTCGCTGCTGCCTTCCTGCACCGAGCAGAGTGGTTCATCTCCCCAGTTACCAGCACTCCCAGATCCTTCTCCTCCCTGGATTTTGTTAACGGGACACCTTCCAGCCAGTAATTGTGTCCTGGGTTCTTGCCTCCTAAATACATCACTTTGCACTTCTTGGCATTGAAACCAAGCTGCCAAGTGCGAGACCATTCCTCCAGTTTTGCCAAATCCTCCTGAAGTACTTTTCCTCTCTCCCTCCCCCCCATCTACCTTGGCACAAATCTTTGTGTCATCCGCGAAGAGACCGATCTTGCTCTTAATCCCTACTGCAATGTCAGCTATGAAAATGTTAAACAGAACCGGTCCCAGCACCGAGCCCTGTGGTACACCACTTGTTACTGCCCTGGGTTCAGATGACTCCCCCATCACTACTACCTTCTGCTGTCTACCCTGCAACCAGTTCTCGACCCATCTGACCAGTTTCTTCCCTGCTCCCAGACTCTTCAACTGAAGGTCAGCCTACCGTGTGGCACCGAGTCAAAAGCCTTGCTGAAATCCAGGTAGAAGACATCCACCACATGTCCCCTGTCCAGTGCCCTCGTAACCCAGTTGTAAAAATCAATCAAGTTCGTCTGGCAGGATCTGCCTGAGACAAACCCATGCTGCCTGCTTTCCTGGAGGTTGTTATCCTCAAGAAATTGCGCCAGCCTTTCCTTGAGGATTGTCTCCATCAGTTTTCCCACAATTGCAGTAAGGCTCACTGGTCTGTAGTTCCCCGGTTCGTCCTTGGGCCCACTCTTATGAGAGGTACCACATGTGCTTCCCTCCAGTCCATGGGCATGCACCCCGAGTTCAGAGAGGTATTGAACAGGTCTGAAAGTGGCCTTGCCAGTACCTCTGCCAACTCTCTCAGCACCCTGGGGTGGACTCCATCTGCGCTAGGTGCCTTGTCCACCTTCAGTGACTTAAACAGGAACTTCAGTGATGGTCCAAAAAAATAACAGCTTGTAGTCATTATATGCAGTACTAGACCTGAAAGGGTGTGTGCATTTGTGATTTGTGGCCAAGGTTTACGCTGCCTTCCATAATTTGGATTTATTTTTGAGCCCTGCTGCACTTGCCTTTGATGTTTAGCTTCTGGGCTGCTAGCTCCTGGTGACATCATTGTAGGATAGGGGAGTGACTCACACTGTGCAGCACTATGCAGTTGCAACAATGTTGCAAGGGAAACCTACCAGTACTCACTATACATACTGTGTCCCCCCTTCCCCAGGACACCCTGTAAGCAATGCATTATGCCAAAATCCAAATGCCTTGTCAGTATGTTTTTTTTTTGTGAAATTGACTCTGCCCTACAGTGATGTCAGCAGTACAACCCTAGGTCCACAGAAGCCCTGGTACACCCTGCAATTTTTGGCAGCTCAGAATGCAAAAACTAACTGCAGCAGACAGTGATGAAATACAATTTCAGAATCAATGCAAGAAGGGGTAATGTATGCATGGAAGTTGAAAGGACTGGTGAAGTTCCTCTTTAAGGCCCTCCCTCACCCTTTCCACCATGACTTCCCCATCTGTGGTTGCTTCTCCCCCCACCCTCTCCCACCTCGCCCTTCCTCTCAGGTATGGGCCCATCCCTCTCCTTGGTGAAGACGGAACAGAAGTATTCATTAAGTATTTCTTCCTGCTCAGCCCCCTTTTCTACCCACCCACTTCCCCTCCTGATCCTAACAATTTGATCCTTGCTCTTCCTCTTCTCTCTGATATATCTGAAGAAATCCTTTTCCCCTCCTTTGATACCGTGCGCCAACCTCCATTCCCTAGCCGCCTTTGCTGCCCTTACCACTCTGCTCACTTCTCTGGATTTCTTCACATATTCTTCTTTGTCTTCTGCGATGCTGGATCGCTTGTAGGTCCAAAATGCATTCCTCTTTTCCCTCACCTTCTCCACTACCTCTCTACTAATCCAATTAGGTTTCTTGGTCCTGGCTTTCTTGCTCTGGCTCTTGACACAAGGTTTAGTGGCTTCAGCCAGTCCTGCCTTGATGACTGCCCATTTTTGTTCCATGTCCATTTCTGGGCGGATGCTTGCCATATGACTTTCCAGTATGTTTCCCATCCTGCCAAAGTCCACCCTTTTGAAATCCAGGACCCTAGTTTTTGTAGTGTCTACTTCCCTATCCAGGTTGATTGAAAACCACACTGTGCAGTGGTCACTGCTTGCCAGAGGTTCCTCCACCCTTACATCCCTGACCTGTTCCCCATCTTCCAGTACCAGGTCTAGTATATTCCCCTTCCTCATTGGCTCCATTACCCTCTGGGTAAGGAAGCCATCCTGGAATGCTTCCAGGAGGATCTGCTTCCTGGCACAATTGGTTGCTGGGATGCTCCACTCCACCCCTGGTATATTAAAGTCCCCCACCACCACTGTGCTCCCTTTTCCACTATGCCTCCATATCTGCTCTCCCAGTTCCCTGTCAATGTCCTCCTTCTGGGCTAGAAGGCTATAAACAACCCTCAGACAGATCTTGATCCCTTTCTGGCTGTGTAGTTGCAGACAGATTACTTCCGACCTGCCCTCCTCCCCTTCCTCCCTAGTACATCTGATCCCTTCCCTTACGTAAACTGCAACACCCCAGCCTTCCCTTTATCTCTATCCCTCTGGAACAGTTTGTACCCTGGGATGGTTAGGTCTCAGTCATGGTGCTTGGTTGCCCATGTCTCAGTAATGGCAGCTATGTCCACCTCTCCCTCTGCCATCAATGCCTGCAACTCTGCCAACTTGTTCCTCAGGCTCCTAGCATTTAGTGAAACCATTCTCCACGCTGTACCTATCCTTCCTGCTTCCTTACCCTTCACTCCAACCCCTATTTCGCCTAACGTCGTTATCTATCCCTGTGGTGGGGGGAGGTCCATGGGACTCCCTTTCCTGGTGATTTCCAGCTCCAATGCCTCCCCCCTTACCTAGTTTAAATGATACCTCTCATTGATGAAATCCCCCAGCTTCTGCTTCAACACCTGTGACCCTGCCCTGCTGAGGTATAAACTATTCCCTGCATAAAGATCTGTGTTATCCTATGTGCTACCCCAGTCCCCCACAAATCCTTACCCCTTGGTCCCACACCATTCCCTCAGCCACTTGTTGAAGTCACTGATTCTTCTCTTCCTGTCTGTACTGGTCCTTGGCACAGGCAGAACTTCTGAGAAGGCTACCATTGTTCCCTCTTTGCTGCATAGTTTTCCCACTTCCCTGAAGTTGTCTTGTACCTCCTCTATCCTTCTCCCTTCCAGATCATTCATTCATAGGTGCACCATACTGTGCGGCTTGCCCCCCACCTTCTTCAAATATCTGCCCATATGCTGCCTCACTCTACTCGCTGTCATGCCTGGCATGAACTCTACCCAGATGTTACTTTTTCTGGCACAGTTCCCCCCTCCCCACACTTTATACCCTTAAGTATAGACTCCCCTAGAATTATGACTCTCTGATGCTTTTCCTTCTCATCCTCTTGTTGCCCTCCACTCCCCCGCCCCCCAACTTGCGAGGGCCTCTCATTCCCCACGTCACGTCCCCCTTTGCCTCCCCTAACCTTTGCCCTGTCCTCTCCCTTCCCTCACAACTATGACCGAACTACTGACCTCCTCCGAACTACTTTCCATCTGTGGAATCTCCCCTTTGCACTTACTTGCTGCTCTGTCCATCACGCTATCACCTCCTCTACTATTACGTCCCCATGTCTTCCCCAAAATATGGCCCTCCCCCACTCCGACTCCCCTCCTTTCAATAGCCTTGGGCATCCCCAAGCTACCTGCTGTTTCCCCCTTCCTCCTTCCCCTCTAGAGGGACTGCATCACCATCACCTCTCATCATGAACTCTCAAGGAACAAGGATCCTGTTTTCAAACATATGACCTCAATAATAAATAATGGGGACAAAAATACAGAGCTCATGAGAACTATAAGCTGGTTTGTGTCTAAATAATATATTTTTCAAAGTTCTTCTTGAAGCATCAGTGGCTCTTTAAATGACAGTCTGGAGGCAGGCCAACTCAGCAGATATGTTCTAGCAATAGTTTTCATGTATCAATATAGTAATAATATCGATACAGGGGAAAAGTGACAATTCTCTAAATAGCTGGTATGACTTATGCAGAGATACTAGTGATAGTCCGCCATGGGGAATGACAACCATTTCCTGATTTTTTTTTTCCTTCGTTTGTTTCTTTGCCTGCCTCTCTGGTCCCAGAGGCATCCCCCAGCCCTGTCACTGACTCACTTTGTCGACTTACAGGTTAACCACCACTTACACAGATTCGTATTGGGGAGGGCAGCTACAGAGGGTCGTGCAGCTACAGAGGGTCGTGCGCCAACTGCGGGGGATGCCATGCAAGCTGAGATATTTTCCTCTGTTTTCTCCCCAGGGATACCTGTGACTGATACATGCATGCATGCTGCATCAGTGTGCGTCTCCCCACGTCTGCTGGTCCTGCCAGTGCTGCCACCCGGCCTCCACCAGGCGGCAGGCAAGCCACGGCACTCAAGAGTACCCCCCCCCCCAAAAAGGGTGGAGAGGCATCCAGGGACACTCAATCCTCCCTCACCCATCTGACCCCCGAGCGACCTTTGTCCATTCCCGAACCCGGGTCACCAGCGTGGATGGAGGCAAGGTGCCAAGGTCTCAACCCTACACGTCACAGGGCTGGCCTTTCCCAGATACTTTTATTAAAAACATGAAATTCAAAATGTATGCATTTCTAAACTTTGATTTACAGAATTCTACAATAACTGTGTGGGACTGTGGCTCTGCAGAGGATACACATTATCTTCCGTCCTGGAGACCCAAAGACTTTTTTTCGGTTTATTTTGAAATTGTTTTACCAGGTAAACATACAGGCAAAAACTGTGAGTTCCACTGTACTTATTTATTTATTTGAAAATTAGTAACTGGGAAAGACACACTGAGCCAGGGTTCATTTCCAGGTGCAACTCGGGATAAGTGAAAGGGATATAGTAAATCTAAAACAGCAGTAGAGAAGCATTCCAAAGATAAAGTACAAACAGTTAACAATTCAACAAGATTCAACAGCAAATAACAATAAACGGTGAACAAAAGTGGGTTCTATGAGCAGCACCAACACCCAATTAAAATGGCAAATACAGGTTGATACAAATAACTGCAGCAGCTATAGTGACATGAGCTGACCCCAGTGGGGACCACTGTGCGGGCGAAAAACCTTTCAGAGATGACAGCTTCCTTTCCTACAAATCTACCCCCCCCCCCACCTTCACACTTGAGGACGCTAGGGATTAGTCTTCTTTCTAAAACAGTTTCAATTTAAAATGTGAGCAAGTGCACTGGGTATTACCTGAGCTGCCAGGTGCGGGTCCTGCCCCGCATGTCGTTTTCCGCCTTCTCTTGATATCCCCGGAGCACACCGATCCCAGGTGCAAGCTTGTCTGTCTACGGAAGGAATCAACAAATGAAGTAAGAAGTATGCAGTGGGGGCAACACTCTCCCTTCCGGGATGAAGTATCATGTTGCCAAAAGGCACAAAGATGTCCTGAGACTCTCTGTTTAAATAGCCAGTGTAGGAAATGGAAACAATTCACTGAGGAAACCCATAATCTTGCTGTAGGATAGCACATACCTAACAGGGGTCTGGGGGCCCATTTCCTCATTACAGATTGCATTTTTATACTTTTTTCAGTTTTATGCCTTTAGGAGGGTGATCTTCAGCAAGTCACTTAAACTCTTCTCGCAACCGCCTCCCCTTTCTATTCTTAACCTCCTTCAACCTTTCCATGCAGACCTAACGGTGACTACAAGTACTCCTGGCTCGCAAAGCATTTTGGCATACTTCATGCATGATAGGTGCTATATAAATTCAGACTCCTTTCTTTACAATCCTATAAGAGAGGAGTCACTCAAAGACCAAGCGGCAATACATTGAGCTGCCACACCCGTGGCCTGGGTTTGAGAGCGGAAACGGGACCTTGCCAGTCGGGTACTTTGCTGGAAGGAATGGTACCCAAGGCAGTGAATCCTGGCGTGGGGAGGGCTGATGCCGCATTCCGCCACCACACTGACCTACGCCGATGGGCCAGGGAGCTTGGTCTTTCAACAGGCGGATGCAACTTGTGAACCAGCAAAGTTATATGCACTGATGTGGGGTAAATGCAGAGTCCATGGAAGAAATGCAGAATGATAAAGGCAGCTGTAAGGAAGATAGTACCACTACTGTCCAGTCCCCCACACTTGAATCACATGCACCTGGGTAAGATTAAGGGGCGGGGGGGGACTTATGGCTTGAGACATGGCTGTTCTGGAAGGAGTACTTCTGGCCAAGCAGCACAGAATATGAAGGAAAAACTCAAATGAGTTATGAGTAACCAAAAAAAAGGGGAGACTGCAGCAACTGAGATCAACCATACCTGTCCACTACATAAGTGTCTAGGGCTGTCAGTCCCTCACCTTTCACCAGTGTTAAATTCATCAGAATCAGAATGTGGGTAGACCTGCACTCTCCCTGCTCAGATAATATCTGTCTAGCGCTGTCAGCCCCTCACCTTTCATCAGTGCTAAATCCATCAGAACGTGGGGAACACTGCACTGATCCTGTGCACAATGTACCTGTTTAGGGCTATCAGCCCCTCACCTTTCATCAGTGCTAAATGCATCACTCAGTGAGGGGAGTCTGTTCTGTTACACAGTGCTGACACTATGGATAAAGAGAGCTTCTGTCTCTAGTGCTGTTGTCCCACATGTGTCACCACCATTAACTACATCACACTGAAGGGAGCATGCACTGTGTCTACCTGCATTGTACCTTGCATGTGGATAAACAGATGGCTTCAATCTCTAGTACTGTCAGTCCCTCACCTTTCACCAACCCTAACTATATCATACAGTGAAGGGAACCCTGCACTGTACCTGCCCACTCTGTACTGGACTCTGTGGATAAACACAGGACTTCCGCCCCCACTGATGTCACTCCCTCCCCTTTCACCAGTGCTAAATCCATCTCATTGTGGGGAAGCCTGCACTGTACCTGCTCACAACATACTAGGCCTGTGGATAAACAGAGGGCTTCAGTCTCTAGTCCTGTCACTCTGTCGCCTTTCACCAGCATAAACAATTTTAAAAAGGAGGTTCAAACGTTGCTAGCTGCCACCCAATACATCAAAATATATGTTAAATATTTAGTGTCCTTAAGTAAATGAGGACAAAGAGGTCAGTGGTGGAAGAATACAGACCAACATAACTAGCGTAGCCAGGACGCTACACTAGTTATGCTACTTAGGGTTCGGTGATAGAGTTGTAATGTTTTTCATCACGTTTTCTGAGTTGGGGGGGCTCCAGCGCCACACACCCCATGTGGTGTTTGTTTTTGGTTTTTAACATAGGGGGTGAAGGCGAAGCCACCAACTCAAATAAACTGATTAAAAAACATCACAACCTTGCAAATTACCCCTAAGTAGCGCAATTAACATAGCACACCACTATGCTAGTTGTGTGGTGGTCCAAGTCCGCCACTACTGCCACAAAGAGGATGAATCACATATCTGTGCTTTGTCATTCTCAGCCTATACTGGATCAGATGTACAAGCCTGTTTAAAAGGCGATGTTTGTTCTGGTGAAGCCTTGTCAGTCTGACTTGCACAGGGATATGCATACCCATGATACCTTGGACAAGGATTTGCATATCCATGATGCCTTGGACAAGGATTTGCATACCCATGAGGCCTTGCACAAAGATTTGCATACCCATGATGCTTTGCACAAAGATTGCATACCCATGATGTCTTGCTCTGGGATCGAGGCTTTAGAGTATGTGTGTGGTTTGTAGAGATGCACAAAAAAATAATTTGGAGAGTTCTTCTCTCATACCATCTTTTTACGGATCCCATAGACTGTACCGCTGTCACTGCAAACTGACTCTCCAGTAAGCTCACCCCAAGTGTTCTAAACTCAAGTGAAAGAGTGCAGAATGCTTACAGGAGGAAAAAAACAAACATACTCCATGTGATGTTGAGCTAGTCACTTAACCTTCTTCCGATATTCCCTGCTGCAGAAATTGGGTAGAAACAGAAACTCCACTGAAAATAAGATGTTGCATCTCTGTGGCACTATCCATAGTAAGATTATATAGGGCCCGATTTTCAAAGGCAGACGCAGGGCTTACATCCAGCCCTGCGTCCTTCCCGATGTCTGCCGCAACTGCGCCAAATACCTTGGACACAGCGCAGTCCAATTTTACATAGTTGACCCATTTTACAACAGACTGCGCCACAACCTGTGCTGCAAGCCCCATAGGAGGGGTCTCCTCGGACGCAAAGTTATGGCAGGAGGGAGCTGCTGCAAGAGGTTTGTGTCCAGGATTTGCAGCCACCGCTGTTCTAAAATCGCAAAATCCACAGTGTTTGATGTGAGTCGCTATTTATGTCAAACTCTCGGCTGCAAGTCCCTTGCAATGCTCAAACCCGTTTTGAAAATCAGACCCATATTTGTAGGAGAGAAAAAAAAAAACAGGGGAAGAGAAATGCAACAAATTTATGAAAGATGAGCAGATTGTGTCTAAATATTATCAGTTTTTACATTCTCCCAAGGCATCTGTAGTTAGAAACTTGTAAATACAAGTTTTACTGGTTGTTGGTGCTATTCTGCTATGTACTTGTGTAATTCCCTTTCCTAAGTATTCCTGTTTTTCAGTTTATATTATGAACTGCTATTACTGTAAAATGTTTATTTTGCCTGTACTCTCTCTCCTGTGACACCCCCACCCAGTAGCGGCTCTAGCCACAAATGGTTACCAGGGCACAGCTGGGGCACAACAGATGGCAGCCAGGGCACTGATATATTGTTACAGTGGGGGAGGTTCTGCAACATATGGGGCACCAACTGGGGCACAGCATTTTTTTACCGTGGCACGTGCCCTGGCGGGCCCTGGTGTACAGCCGCCACTGCCCCCCCCCCCAATCGACACATCTGGAAATGAGCACTTGCTGCTCAGTATGTTCTCTTCGTAAAACTTTCAATAAATAAATAAAATAGAAACACAGAACAATGAAGGCAGAAAAAGACCAGTGGTAAATCCAGTCTGCCCAAGTTCCCGAAGTCTGTTATGAACTGCAGGTGTAAAACTGATCTCAGAGTAATTCTTTTTCTTTGACTTACAAAATTTGCTGCTCAAGGCTTTCAGAAACCCCCCTGGTGTCTTCTTCAAGTGTTGAATGAGGCTGTGTGGTTTCAGAAATGAGTGTAGTCGTTTTTGCTAGTCAAAGAACAGGTACTATACTGCCACATAAGTTGTGTCCTCGAACCCTTCCTCACACTATATCACAGTTGGCCAGGCACTCTGGCAGAGCTGCAGAGGTACGAGTGGCCTTCTGTCGCCAAGTCACTACAACAATGCTCATTACGTCTGCTCCATTTACTTCACTGCCCATTGATCCCCAGACATCCATTTAGTAAATCAGCTGCGTGCCGACTGCTTGATTCTTAAGGTCTGTCCCTGTGTTATAAACTAAGCAACACCTAAGCAGACTTGATAAGTATCTTAAGAAAATAAAAACCAGAGTTCTCAACAGTAAATCCTGAACAAGTTGCTTTTTAATTCCAAAATCAATCCCTGGTTAAATGCTGCTTCTATTCCACAGTCATGCCTTGCCTTTTCTCTGTTTTATAGGACAAGTGGGAAACACTGTAGTAGGCAAAAGGCTGGTTTATATCCTCTCTCGCAGGCAGTGTGTCCTGATGGTCTGAACAAAGGCGGTGAGCTGGGAGATCCTGGTTCAGATCCCAGCTCCTGTGTAATGTGGGGTCAAGTGGTCAGAACAAATGGCTGACAGTCACAAGATTCCAGTCCTTATTCTGTGCGGGTTTAATGGGAACTGTGAGTTCCTGGCCTCAGTTCACCTCTTTTACACAGTACTGTATTGGCAGGGGGAGGGGTGCACATAACCCTACTGAAAATGGTGGTCACACACTCAATAAGCTTACATGCAGGCAGTTAGCTGGTAACAGCAGCATTTCCAGATACCCTTTTCTGGAAATGCGTTCACTGGAAAACATCAGTTACTGGGAAAGTGTGCCATTCACATGCAGTTTTTGTTACTGGGATACACCTGAAAAAATGTTAGTAAACAGTAACCAAAATAAAAATTAGATACTCACTGTAATTCCTGATATTTATGGAATATCTTCACTACTGAGTCACACTAGTGGGTTTTAGCTGGAGGCACTAGGACCCCATGTGTGCCAGAACATTTCAGGAGGGCTGGTGCCGAGGCAAGCTGCATGCATTTGCGGCACCGTGAGACTGACTTGAGCTGCATGTCTTACTAAGCACCAGCTTTGAACCACCTCGGTATCTTTTCTACCAAGCAGGTGCAGCATAACCTAACAAGTACTTACGCACTTAACCTGAGGGCATACGGTAGCCCTGGTGACCCATATAACAAGGGTGTGCAAACCAGTAACACAGTGTCTTCACAGCCAAAACCAAAAACAAGGAGTGAAAAACAATAAAATATACTGGCGTGAGCGTGGAGGATGGCAGGTGAGCATGTGACTCAATAGTGAAGATAGTCTTCACACACGTGCACTGCTTGTGTGGAGCAACCTGCTCTCACTTAAGAACAGAATATGATTCCAAATGTGTTTTCTGGGGTAGAGAGCTAAGATTAGGGACGCACCACAATGGATCTCTGATATGATTTCATTAAACAACTACAAGTACAACACTAGAGGCAAGGAGTTACACATGCTTAGTGTCCCATTCTATAGAACAATCTTGGGTCAACGCTCTTTCTCCTACCATGCTCCACTTTGGCTCAGTGAGTTACCAGTTGCCACAATAAAGGTTGCTAACAACAGGGCATTTAAAACTAAGTTGAATAAGAGTGTGTGTGGCTACCATCTCAATTCCTGAGGCACCTCTGGTCACGCCCCGTGCTCACGCTTTCTAGCCTTACTGCTTGTGGTACCTCAAGGTACATCTACCAACGACCCTGCTTGCAGGAGACTGCCCATTTAATCTCCCACTCACTCCCAACCATCCTTGTCTTTGGAATACTACGTAAATTTGACTCCTCTTTAACAGTCTGAATAGAGATTACACCCCTCTTTTACAACCGCTATTATCAAAGCTGACCAGCTAGTCCAGGAACACCCGCTCTAGTTCATAGGAGGCACAACCTCAGTTACACTCTCTTTTAGGGTAGCTCAACGACATTGGGGTGTAAACTATTAATTCACCAGCAGTGAGTACCTTCCATTCGTGGGACACAGCACTTATTTCTTTACACTCTGTACCCACTCTGTCTCTCCACATATCTCACCCCCTCTCTCTCCCCGACACACTCCCTCCCCTCCATCTCTCTCTCATAGGCCTCTACCCTCCCCCCCCGAATGTATCTCACTTCTCTTTCTCTCAGCTTATGAATTCAAGACAAGGCTCCTTGGCCGCATGAAAGTCAAGGCTCTCTTGGGTCTCCGTCATGCTTCAAGATACACCTGCAAGATTGTTGTTGCAATGGTGTGCACGTTATTTGGTAACATTTGTATAAGTAACTCATCACCTTGTTTTCTGTTTAGTTCTTGTATTTGATTGATGTCTCCTTGTCCATTGTATGACGTGGAACCTTTTTAAGAGTTCACACTCAAAGGTTGTTTCCGAATAAGAAATAAAAAAAAAAAAAATAAATAAATTCTTAGATGATCAGGAATCACAATGAGTATGTAACTTTAATATTTTCCAGGAATCGATCTTCACCACTGATACGTACTAGTGGGTCCAAGCTCAGGCAAAATCTCCTGGACTAGGGTAGTAAGGGTCAAGGGCTCACTCAGGACAGGAGTCCATTCAGGAGTGCTCTATCAAAGGTGGTATGCTGCCTGGCATTGACATCTAGGGTATAGTGCTTACTAAATCTGTGCACTGTGCTCCAAGATGCATTCCTACGGATACAACTGACAGGTACAGAGCAAATCTCTGCCAAATGCTCTGGTGAAGTGGGCACATACCGGACCTTCCAGCTTGACTTGAACCATGGCACAGCAGTGGTGTAGGCTGCTCACAATCCAGGCTGAAACACACTTGACTGTAACAGGTTGTCCCCTATGACTTCAAATGAAGGAGAAAAAGAGCCTGTGGAAAGTGCACTATCCTTCATTCTTGAAGTTGGCAAAGCAGATATGCAGCCCTAGTGGCTGATTCAGATGGAACTCTGACACCACTTTTGGTAGGAACTTTGGGTGTGTTTGCTGAGAACTAACTCGTCCTTGTGGAAAACTGCATACAGAGGATCTGTGACCAAGGCATGAATTTCAGATACTCTGCAAACAGAAGTGACAGGCACAAGAAATGTTTTTTTCCAAGCTAAAACTTCAGCCCACGTGCTGCAAGGGGCTCAAAAGGCTTGCGGGTGAGCAAATCCGGCACAAGGTTGATAATGCAGGAAGCCACTGCTTTTTGACAGGAGGCCTTGCATGCAAAATGCCATTAAGGAACCTCTTGAACAGTGGCAGCTGCGCCAGGTAGAGGGTACCAACGGGAGCGTGGTAAGTACAACTAGCACACAAGTGGACTTTAAACTGTGGAATACTGTAGGCCAGCATCAGAACAGTCCAGCAAGTACTCCAGAACATTGTCAGGGGGGGCACCTGAAAGGGTCCATGCGGGTTTTGGAGTACCAGATGGAAAATCTTTTCCACTCGACAGTGCAAGTCTTACTAGTGGGAAGGTTTACGGGCAGCCAAACATATTTCAGAGACCCTGTGAGATACTTTGTACTTTTTCACTTCTATCTCTTTATCAGCAAGGTGTGAAGATGAATGGCATGCAGGCTGGGATGGACCAGGTGACCCAGGGTCAGTAAGTCTGCCTTGAGTGGAAGAATCCTCAGTTTGCTGACTGAAAGTCTGTTCAACAGAGGAAACCATATCTGTCGAGGCCAACAAGAGGAGATCAGTATTATCCTGCCCCCATTTGACTCCAGTTTGAGCAATACCCGGTGCACTAGAGATACTGGAGGGAATGCATACAGAAACAGATTTTGCCATTGCAGTCCGAAAGCAGCCTGACAGAAAATGCTATGTCCTAGATTTCTGCAGCAGAATCGAGACAGTTTGAAATTGAGTGGGGATGCAAAAAGGTCCACATCTCGGGTGCCCCACTCATCAAACAGCAATCTTACAATGTCTGAAGCTAGTGACCACTTGTGATGATCGGCCTCTGTTTGGCTGAGCTCATCTGCCAGAACGTTCTGTGAAAGTGGTTTTCGTTAGCTGGAGTGCTTAAGCCAGGCATGAACCATGTGATTTTATTACTAAAAGAAAATCAGTTTTGGAATTGTGGTAAACAGGGGGCCATGCCTTACAGGGCACTTAAACTAGGGGGCACAGGCACTTAGACTGGGGGGGATGGGGAAATTAGACATGGGGGTATGGGGCACATAGATTAGGGTGTACATGATACTAAGACTTGGGCACAGAGCACTTAGACTAGTGGGTACAGGGCACTAAGACTACAGGGACACGGCACTAAGACTAGGAGGGACAGGGTACTTAGACTAGGGGGACAGAGCACTTGGAGAACAATATTCCTCAGTTATATAAACTATGGAACAATATTCCTTAGTTTATGTAAACTGTAGAACAGTATTCCTCAGTTATGTAAACTGTAGAATAATATTCCTCAGTTATGTAAACTGAAGAACAATATTCCTCAGTTATATAAACTGCAAAACAATATTCCTCAATTATGTAAACTGTAGAACAATATTCCTCAGTTATGTAAACTGTAAAACAATATTCCTCAGTTATGTAAACTATGGAACAATATTCCTCAGTTTATGTAAACTGTAGAACAATATTCCTCAATTTATGTAAACTGCAGAATAATATTTCTCAGTTATGTAAACTGCAGAAAAATATTCCTCAGTTATATAAACTGCGAAACAATATTCCTCAGTTATGTAAACTGTGAAACAATATTCCTCAGTTATGTAAACTGCGGAAGAATATTCCTCAGTTTATGTAAACTGCAGAACAATATTCCTCAGTTATATAAACTGCGAAACAATATTCCTCAGTTATGTAAACTGTGGAACAATATTCCTCAGTTATGCAAACTATAGAACAATATTCTTCAGTTTATGTAAACTGCAGAACAATATTCCTCAGTTATGTAAACTCCGGAAGAATATTCCTCAGTTTATGTAAACTGCAGAACAATATTCCTCAGTTATAAAAACTGCGAAACAATATTCCTCAGTTATGTAAACTGTGGAACAATATTCCTCAGTTATGCAAACTATGGAACAATATTCCTCAGCTTATGTAAACTGTAGAACAATATTCCTCAGTTTATGTAAACTGCGAAAAAATATTCCTCAGTTATGTAAACTGTGGAACAATATTCCTCAGTTATGTAAACTGTAGAACAATATTCCTCAGTTTATATAAACAGCGAAACAATATTCCTCAGTTATGTAAACTGTAGAACAATATTCCTCAGTTTTGTAAACTGTAGAACAATATTCCTCAGTTTATGTAAACTGTGGAACAATATTCCTCAGTTATGTAAACTGCGGAACAATATTCCTCAGTTATATAAACTATAGAACAATATTCCTCAGTTTACATAAACTGCGAAACAATATTCCTCAGTTATGTAAACTGCAGAACAATATTTCTCAGTTATGTAAACTGTAGAACAATATTCCTCAGTTTATGTAAACTATGGAACAATATTCCTCAGTTATGTAAACTGTAGAACAATATTCCTCAGTTATGTAAACTGCGGAACAATATTCCTCAGTTATGTAAACTGTAGAACAATATTCCTCAGTTATGTAAACTGCTGAACAATATTCCTCAGTTTGTAAACTGTAGAACAATATTCCTCAGTTATATAAAGTGTGAAACAATATTCCTCAGTTATGTAAACTGTGGAACAATATTCCTCAGTTATGTAAACTATGGAACATCTATTCCTCAGTTTATGTAAACTGTAGAACAATATTCCTTAGTTTATGTAAACTGTAAAACAATATTCCTCAGTTTATGTAAACTGCGAAAAAATATTCTTCAGTTATGTAAACTGCGGAACAATATTCCTCAGTTATGTAAACTGTAGAACAATATTCCTCAGTTTATATAAACTGCGAAACAATATTCCTCAGTTACGTAAACTGTAGAACAATATTCCTCAGTTTATGTAAACTATGGAACAATACTCTTCAGTTATGTAAACTGTAGAACAATATTCCTCAGTTTATGAAAACTGTGGAACAATATTCCTCAGTTACGTAAACTGCGAAACAATATTCCTCAGTTATGTAAACTGTAAAACAATATTCCTCAGTTTATGTAAACTACGAAAAAATATTCCTCAGTTATGTAAACTGCGGAACAATATTCCTCAATTATGTAAACTGTTGAACAATATTCCTCAGTTTATATAAACTGCAAAAAATTTTCCTTAGTTATGTAAACTGTGGAACAATATTCCTCAGTTATGTAAACCGAAGAACAATATTCCTCAGTTTATGTAAACTGTGGAACAATATTCCTTAGTTATGTAAACTGTGGAACAATATTCCTCAGTTATGTAAACCGTAGAACAATATTCCTCAGTTTATGTAAACTGTGGAACAATATTCCTCAGTTATGTAAACTGCGGAACAATATTCCTCAGTTATGTAAACTGTAGAACAATATTCCTCAGTTTATGTAAACTGCGAAACAATATTCCTCAGTTTATATAAACTGCAGAACAATATTTCTCAGTTATGTAAACTGCGGAAGAATATTCCTCAGTTTATGTAAACTGCAGAACAATATTCCTCAGTTATATAAACTGCGAAACAATATTCCTCAGTTATGTAAACTGTGGAACAATATTCCTCAGTTATGTAAACTATGGAACAATATTCCTCAGTTTATGTAAACTGTAGAACAATATTCCTCAGTTTATGTAAACTGTAAAACAATATTCCTCAGTTGATGTAAACTGCGAAAAAATATTCCTCAGTTATGTAAACTGCGGAACAATATTCCTCAGTTATGTAAACTGTAGAACAATATTCCTCAGTTTATATAAACAGCGAAACAATATTCCTCAGTTATGTAAACTGTAGAACAATATTCCACAGTTATGTAAACTGTGGAACAATATTCCTCAGTTATGTAAACCGTAGAACAATATTCCCCAGTTATGTAAACTGCGGAACAATATTCCTCAGTTATGTAAACTATAGAACAATATTCCTCAGTTTATATAAACTGCGAAACAATATTCCTCAGTTATGTAAACTGCAGAACAATATTTCTCAGTTATGTAAACTGTAGAACAATATTCCTCAGTTTATGTAAACTATGGAACAATATTCCTCAGTTATGTAAACTGTAGAACAATATTCCTCAGTTATGTAAACTGTGGAACAATATTCCTCAGTTATGTAAACTGTGGAACAATATTCCTCAGTTATGTAAACCGTGGAACAATATTACTCAGTTTATGTAAACTGTGGAACAATATTCCTCAGTTATGTAAACTGCGGAACAATATTCCTCAGTTATGTAAACTGTAGAATATTCCTCAGTTTATGTAAACTGCGAAACAATATTCCTCAGTTTATGTAAACTGCAGAACAATATTTCTCAGTTATATAAACTGTGAAACAATATTCCTCAGTTTATGTAAACTGTGGAACAATATTCCTCAGTTTATGTAAACTGTGAACAATATTCCTCAGTTATGTAAACTGCGAAACAATATTCCTCAGTTATGTAAACTGTAGAACAATATTCCTCAGTTTATGTAAACTGTGAAACAATATTCCTCAGTTTATGTAAACTGCAGAACAATATTCCTCAGTTATATAAACTGCGAAACAATATTCCTCAGTTTATGTAAACTGTGAAACAATATTCCTCAGTTTATGTAAACTGTGGAACAATATTCCTCAGTTATGTAAACTGCGAAACAATATTCCTCAGTTTATGTAAAACTGTGGACAAATATTCCTCAGTTATGTAAACTGCGGAACAATATTCCTTAGTTAAGTAAACTGCAGAACAATATTTCTCAGTTATATAAACTGTGGAACAATATTCCTGTTTATGTAAACTGTGGAATAACGTGCTGTGACCTAGCCCATAAATAAAACCGATTCCATTTCATAGCACAGGCGGAGCGGGTGGAGGGCTTCCTCGCCGATACTAGGACTGCTGCCACTTCTGGGGAAACCCCGTATCTCTGTTGAGCTATGTCTGAAGGAGCCAAGTATGCAGATGTAAGGAACGAAGGTCCAGATGGACCAGCGATAGCTGTTCCTGGGAGAGCAACTGTGAGCATATGGGTAGCGGAGTTAGAGGTTCCGTGGATGACCGCTTGGGAACCAAATCTCCCGAGGCCATCTGGGGGCTATTAGAATCATTCGGGCCCCTTCTGCCTGTAATTTTAGTAGAACTCTCTGAATGAGAGGGAAGGGCGGAAAGGCATAGAGAAACCTCCCTGCCCAGCAAAGGGATAACGCGTCTGGCCAGAAAACTCCAGGCGCGTGCTCTCGCGAGAAGTTTGGCATTGTGTGGCGACGCAAAGAGGTCCAGCTCTGGATGACCCCACATGTCGAAGAGCTGATCCGCTATGGACTGTAGCAGCTCCCACTCATGTGCTCTGGATCGAGACCTGCTTAGGCTGTTGGCCAGATCGTTCAGGACACCTGGAACGTGCACTGTGGACAGCAGAATGCGCCACTCCAGTACCCAGTGTCAGACTCTCATCGCCTCCCTGCAAAGGGGATACAAATGAGTGCCCCCTTACTTGTTGATGTAGAAGATGACCACCATATTGTCTGCGGGAACTAGAAGGAGCTCGGCACCAGGTCATCCTGAAAGGCCTGTAAGGCATAGAGAACCACTCGCATTTCCAATACATTGATGTGAAGGGATCGCTCCTTGGGTGTCCAAACCCCTTGCATTTGATGAGCACCCAGGTGCGCTCCCCACCCCAGATCTGATGCATCTGTCGTAAGAGTATGACCAGGTGGCTCCGGACGAAACCTGACCCTTTCTCCAAATTCCGGGGGTCCATCCACCAAAGTAAAGTTCTCCTGGCTGGCTCGGTGACCTTGAACAGAGAGTCTAGATCGTCGTAGCCCTGGTCCCACTGTACCCTGAGCATCCATTGTGGGACCCAGATGTGGAGGCGGGCCAGAGGAGCAACTGGAATGGCCGCCGCCATGTGCCCCAGTAGCCTGAGGAACTTCCGTGCTGGAACTTGAGGAGTTACTGAGATCCATTCTGCAATCTCCCGCAGGCGACCACCCCTGTCCGGGGGAAGGAAAGCCACGCCCTGGATAGAATCCAGGACCGCTCCAATGAAGACGAGTTTTTGACTGGGCTCGGGGGACGATTTCCGAAGGTTCAGGGTGATCCCCAGCTCTTGGAATACAGTATAGGTCTCTCCGAGAGCGTGAAGAAGGCATGACCTTGACGGGGCTGTGAGTAGCCAATCGTCTAGGTATGGGAAAATGTAATGCCCCATGCAACTCAGAGCCTCAGCCACCACTGCCAAGCATTTTGTAAAGACTCGTAGAGCGGAGGAGAGGCTGAATGGAAGAACTCGGAATTGGTAGTGCTCCCCTTGGAAGTGAAACCTCAGAAACTTCCTGTGGGGAGGGAAGACCCCGATATGCATGTATGCATCTTGCATGTCTAGGGAGCAGAGCCAGTCTCCTTGGTGCAGCAGAGGAAGAAGACCTGGAAGGGTCACCATCCTGAACCTTTTGTACTCTATAAAAAGATTGAAAGAGCTGAGATCCAGAATGGGACGAAGATCCTATGTCTTTTTTGGGACGAGGAAGAAGTGGGACTAAAACCCCTTTCCCCGCTGTTGTAAGGGGACTACCTCTAGTGCCTTTTTCTGCAAGAGGGTCTGAATTTCTCCTTCTATTAGTGGGATGTGAGAAGGAGGATAACTGAAGTACTCTGGTGGAGTATTTGGAGGAAACTCCGTGAACTCCAGCGTGTGTCCTCTCCTGATGATGTTCAGGACCCATTGGTCTGCAGTAATCGACTTCCACCCTTCGAGATGAAGGGAGAAGCGGCCCCCGACTGTCTCCCCTGAGTCTTCCTCTGGAAGGAGGGGATGGAAGGGAGTCACTGGACTGAGCCAGGCGTAGGCACAGAGGCCTGGGAGGACTTGGGCCCATGGGTAGAAGCACCTCCAGGCTGCTGGTTACTGGCTCTCCTACAAAAGCCACCTCTCTGACCCTGCTGACTGCCACGAGTGCGTCCACCGTGACCACCTGAGGTCTTACGAAATGGCCGTTTTTGCTGCCGTCGCTGGTCGCTGCAGTACATTTGGCGAACCGGCCAGATGGACTTGCTCGACTCCTGTAGACAAGAAATCAAAGCTTCTGTCTCCTGCCCAAATAACACGGTACCTTGGAATGGTAAATCCTTGATACTGGACTGCAGATCCTGGTGGAAACCCGAAACTCTCAACCAGACGTGGCACCGGAGGCACACCCCGGAAGCGGCTGCCCTGGCTGCCGTATCTGCAGTATCGTACGAGGCTCTCAGGACATGGGAGCCTACGTCAGAGCCCAATTTCATAATATCCAGAAGCTCCGTCTTCTGATAAGAATCTGGCATGGCCTTCAGTAGCTCTTGTCCCCACTCCCACAGAGCATTCTGGTACTGGACCATATGCGTGAGGAAGTTAAGGGACCGGATGGAACAGGTGGAGGCAGAATAAACTTTCTTGGCCACCTGGTCCAAATAGCGAGACTCTGGATCGGGAGGCTGCAAGCTGAGGTGCTTCAGCTGCCTGGATTTGTCATGGGTAGCCGTGATGACTGAAGAGTCTGCCTGAGGGTTCTCTGCTAGAAAAGCTTCTGCCCTCGGGGCCTTATACTGCCTATCCGATTTCTTGGGAACAGCCGGGATGGAAGCTGGACGCCTCCAGGTAGTCCGAGTCAAGTCCTGGAAAGTGTCCACTAAAGGAGGGACCACCAATGGTTTCGGCTCCTTTTGCCTCAGGTATTTTGCCAATCTCTGGCGTTCCGGATCCAGGTCCTCCGTTTCCCACTCATTGAAGGCCTAGATATGCCTCATGACGTCCATGAAGGTTGGATCATCAGGAGGTGAGCGAGGCTGGTCCTTCTCTCCCGGGGACCGCTCTAAACTGAGAGAGGAAGAGGATGAGGACGAAGAAGAAGGAGATTGACTATATGATCTGGAATAGTCTGATCTCTCCTTATGACCAGACCCCCCCTGTCATCGGTAACTGGGGGCCTGACGTCGGTCCGAAGACCGGCTCCGGTCCTGAGACCAGCGACGGAGCGAAGACCAACATCCATCAGAGGACCGACGATGGGAGCCCTCTCATCTAGAAGAACGAGAAAGGCTGTGCATACGAGACCTGGACCGGCAACCATCTCCAGGGTCCTTGGAGCGTCGGCGGTGGTCTTCGGACTGGGCGCAGGAACCAACCCTAGAAGGAGGTATAGGCGGTCGCTCTGGGGACTTCCTCGGGGAAGGCTCACCTCCTGGCTGTGGTTTGCCCGCTGGGTCCGGTACCGGTGTCAGGGCTGGCGATGGGAGGGTCCGCTTCTGGACCTGTCCCCACCAAAAGGAGAACAATTCCTGCAGCTCGTCCTTGAGACTCGACTGCTCGGCCGGAAAGGGAGTATTCGGGCGTGCGACGTGAAGGAGAGCCCTCTTGAGGGCCCAGGGGAGGAGGACTTGGGAGGCGGGACGCCGGCTCTTCCATTGCTCCCTCACCCTTCGCCTTCAACCGTGTCGGTGGTGGTACCGATGACAGGTGCCACCAGGGGCGTCGGAGAGTCCTTGGGCTCCGGAGGCATGCCTTTAGCAGCCGGTGCCGGTGCCTTGGTAGGTGGGGCCGCAGCTTTCACCTCCAAGGGCTTGGTGGTAACCCATGGCGGGGTTACCTTTGGCTTGGCCGGCTTCTCCCCTGATGGGCCAGCCTTGGCCTGGGACGACTTGGGATGCTCTCCTGAGCCCGGGGAAAGACAGGCCTTCTTGGGAGAGGGCCGCGAACGAGTGCGGGACCGCGACCGGGACCGGTGCTGGGACCAACTACAGTTTTTCCTGTGGCGCTTGGTTTTATCCTTACGCTTTCCCTCGGAGGAGTGCAGATCCATCTTCTTCTCCAGTAGAAATGCCTTCAGGGCCTTTAGACGTCGGATCCGGGTCCGACTGGTGAACGCCTGGCAGGCTGAGCAGGCCGTGGTATCGTGGTCCGGCCCGAGGCAGAAGACACAGGTTTTGTGCCCATCTTTGGCAGGGATCTGCCTCCCACAATCGCACTTGTTCTGACGGGGCTCTGGAGAGGCTGACGACGGCGAAGACATCCGTCGATCAACTGAGAAAACCGTCAGAAAATGGCCTGATGACAGTAACTTGAAAAACCGTTGAAACGATAGCAAAAGCGGGTTTGAAAAAGGAGTTTTGCTGTTCCTGGCAAGCTGGAACATAGTCTTTCTCTTCGCATGCGGGACGCAGTGGGAAAAGAACTGAGGTGGAGCTGGGTCCGCCCTCTTTTGTACCAGGGCCGACGTCGGGGGCGGTCCCTGCTGTATACTGCTGGCTGAAAAGTTTTCCGGAGGGTCCTAGTGCCTGCGGCATAGTCCTAATTGTTACAGCCTGCTGCAAGAGCTCCCACTTGAAGTAAGATCATTCATAACCTGTTGCTGGACATCTTTGGGGGGGAGGGAACAGCCATCTGTAACCAGGAATACCTTGTGATGCAGATGCCTGCAGCAGCACAGCAAGAGACAATGTCAAAGGCTTCCACAGTCGCTTTGAGTCGATGACTGTTGGGCTCAATTCCATGTGTGGCAGTTAGCAGAATCTTTTGTTTTGTCTCAGAGTCAGGCAGGGACTCTGCCAGAGACTTAAAGAACTAGTGTACTATCTGGAAGCTGCCTGCAGTTAATTGTAACTTTCAGATGTAGTCAGCTATCACTTCTTTTATCTCAAGTATTTAGTTTAGTTTAGTTTATTAGTCTAGGAATTAATACCTTTAAGCCAGGGCTCTTTTACAAAGGTTCCACGTCACAAAGAACATTTAACAAAGCACGATACACATTACAGGTATTTATTCTTTTCTGTTTGCTAATTACGAGATTTTCCACCTGGCAATACTGGGGTGATGTGTGGAGCAGCACTCCTGTCTGGAGGAAAAAAAGTCAGTTCTGTTCCTCCCATTACATCAACACTGAAACCACACTGACTATGACATCTCTAGTAACCAATGAGAACCATTTCTCACTGCCAGGTTTCACTTTCACATGAAGCAGCAAGGACTGGCTCTCCCTGGTTACTAGTGATGTCATAATTTCCTGCATTTTGATTGGTAGCTTGTGAAAGTCACTGCTCAGGCTTTAAGGATTGTGGTGCCTCAAGGTGTTTGGTCTCATTTCTGACGATGTAGTGGGAGGAACAGAACTGACTTTTTTCCCCCCTCCAGACAGAGTGCTGCTCCACATATCACCCCAATACTGCCAGGTGGAAAATCTTCTAATTAGCAAACAGAAAATAAAAAAATACTTTAGATACTGGAAGTGATAGCTGACTGCATCTGAAAATTTCTATTAATTCCAAGCAGTACACTAGCTCTTTAAGAAAGCTCCAGTAAGTGTACTCATATTTGGAAACACGGCCCTGGTAGCTAGCAATCTACATGTTGAGGGCATTGGCTGCGAAAACCCATTTATTCACAGTGTCAATCTTGCGCGACTCCTTATTAAGTGAGTGAGCAACGACCTCAGACAGAATGGCTTTGTCATTCTTGGTGAGAATAACAATGGCATCAGCTACAGACTGGGAAACATACACTGCTTTATCCTTAGGGGCAGTGTCAGGAACTGGTACTGCTGGCAGAAGTAAATGAGCCAGATGTCGCACCCACTGCTCCACAAGAGCTGCCAATGGTGGAACTGCCCATCTGAGTCCCCGCTAACAGACAGACAGGGCCCTCTGGGCCTGAGACCGCAATCTCCTAGTACCAGAGGCCCCTAATGATCCTGACAACACTGGTGAGTGCCTCTGGCTCTGGGAGACACAGATTCTCGTAGGAGACCTCACAGAGAGCGACCTCGAGCAGTACACTTTCTTCCCCTTCCAGGAGAGGAAGAACTTGAGGCCAAGTGGTGTTGAGAACCCGACCAGGATTGGTAACAGGCCTGCTTCTTTTTGTGCTTCTTGAAAGGCTGTCCTTCATCCCAAACACAGGACTGCCCATTGCCAGAACTCTTCCCTGACAGGAAAAGTGGACCAGACATGGCCCTACTGCCAGAGCAGCTTGCCTGAGAAGGCTCCCTACCATCATCCTCCATGGCCGTCGACTGCGCTAGGGCTGGGAAACTGACAAAAGCAGTTTTGTAAAAATCACAAAACTGACCAAAAATAACAAACTCTAACTTTAAACACTAAGCCTGAGAAGAAATGAATGTTGTTGTTGAACAGACAAAGTTCTGACTTCGGATGAGTAAGTGACGTCGTCACCGATGTGCACTCGACAGCGGGGGAAAAAAGGAACCCAAGTGGTTGAGGGCTGCTGCTGACGTAACTCATGCAGCATGAGCCAGTCTCGTGGTGCTGTGCATGCGCACAGATTGCCTCAGCACCAACCCTCCTGAAAAGCTTCGACTCCTGCAGGGTTCTAGTGCCCCTGGCTAAGACCTATACTAGTGTGAATCAATGGTGAAGACTGATTGCAGGAAGATCTGCATATAAATATAGTGACTAACACTGCTCTGATACTATCTCAGCCATAACTAAAACGTTTAAACTCACATACCTGTTACTGGGGCTAAAACACAAGGCCCCTGATACCAGGCATGACAGAGACTGAGCTGATGGTAGTATGGAAAGAAAACAGAGCTTGGAAAAGGTTTAAATCCACCCCACTGACACCACCAGATAATGCAATGGCTTTAGCAACACCTCACAAGGCCATGGAGCCCACGCTAGTGAAACAATTTAAAATCTCACAGAAATGTCAGCTGAGTCATCTTCAGTTTAAATAAAAACATGCTGAAAACATCAACAAGCTGGGGACAAAAAAACATCTTAGTGCTTGGCGGAGTGTGAGGGAAGTCTCCTCTCTGGAGGACACAGAATTGAGTCAAGTGCTGCAAATATACCAACTTCAAAAACAGACTGAGTAGCTAGTAGTAAAAGTGGAGGACCTGTAGGGCAGACCCCCCTGAAATAATCTTCGCTTATGCGAGGGGTTGGGGGGTCATGCAGGTAGGAATGGAGCTCCCTTACAAAGAGGCCTTGTGTTGGCACACACCCACCTGCTTGGTGTGGGATGTGGAGGCATCACATAGTCAGAGCGGGTCTGGCACAGGAGTTCCAAAGGAAAGGTGAGACTCACCATGGTGGAGTTAGGCTGCACCCTCGGCTGTGACTGATGGACCACTTTTCTATCTCCTTATTTCCGAGCAACAGTTAACACTTTTCTCTTTGCTTTTCTTCTTTTTTCCCCCTACCCTAGGTTGGCCACCTAGCGTAGCTCTTTACTGTCCCTACTAAACTTCCTACTAGTTCTCTCTTCATTCTTTTTCCATTTCCATCCATCCAGTCCCTGGAATGATGCCAAACACCCAGAGAGGTGTTGTGTAAAGTGCATAAGTGCATTTTGTGTACAAAAAGCATGAGCATGAAGGCTATTTTAAATAGGAATAATACAATTAATAAAGCCTTTTTAAATAAAAAGGATTCGGAAGCCATACAAAACAATAATAATATCATGATTAGTACAGGTATAAGAAATCCTTAAGATATTTTCATAAATTCACACTATAAACCTGTTGCTGTATAAGGTTCTATGTATGAGAATGTGGTATACTTTATAAAAGTGCTTAGTCACTGTGGATCAGAGATATAGAGAGTCAGTATCTGTGAAGATATACATTGTACCTTTAACTGAACCAGGAAATCCCCTGAAATAACCCCTCCCCCCTTGCTTTTGAAACATGTCCAGATATGTAAGGGCTCAGTCAGGTGACCCTACCAAAAATATATAAAAACCTTTGCACAGAGTTTACTTTCAGTTCAGCCCAGTGGGGCTCAGCCCTGAAAGAGAAGGAGATGCTCTACTGCTACTGTAGACAAGCTGCTGAATGCAGATGAGAAGGGTCTTAGGAGCTCTAGAATCCAGGACTGTATTGTGTGAGAAACTACTGATGTTAAGTAGTGATTTTCTTTGCAATTTATTTTGTTTTCATTTATTATTTTTCGAACTTTTGGAAAATAAATATCACATCAAGGTGTGTTTTAAACCTGTAAATTTGCCTCGTCTGAAGTTTATTACCACACGCTGTGACACTCATCCATCCTTCTGACGGCCCTGATAGGCACAAGGCAAGGTCGCTTCACAGGTGCATGCCCCGTGGGTGGGATATAAAGTCAGGCTACAGGGCGATAAATAAGAGACAGACCTAGGAGAGCTGTAGTCCCTCCCTCACCCCACCACATCCAACTAGGCTGCCAAGTCCCCATCCTTCACGCCGGCTCCTTCTTCTGGCATCCCAGGCTTGTCGAGCGAAGTATTCTACTCGAAGGCATGGTCCCCCAGAGGTCCTGCCTGCAGGGAACAAGTCACAGGTCACCCGCCCTAGGGCCAGAGTTAGGAGTGTGTCAAGGGAGAATTGGAGTAGAAAACCCCAGGGGTTCCATGGGCAAGAAAAAGGGACATTGAGGGTGATGAGGTGCTAGAATAACAGGTTACTCACCTGTAAAGTACAGTTATGTAAGAACTTACGGTAACAGTAGATCTTCGAGAACAGCTCTTGCAGCAGGTTACACCATTAGGACTGAAGCCGGTAGGGGCCAGGACCCCACAGAAATTTTCTAGCTAGCAGTATTCAGTGGGGACCGCCCCGGACATCAGGCACAGTACATAAGGGGGCGGTCCCCCAGAATCCCCAGTTCTCCCGCCGGAGACTCCTGGCCGCTGGATGACATCAGAAGAGGAGACTGAGGATCCGCCATCAAATGGCAGTCAGAGAGATGCTGAGACACCTGATCCTTGGAGAAGGATGTTGAAACTAGAATCTACCTCCAGCGAGGGATGGTGGGAGGGAAAGTACCTGCTGCAAGAGCTGTTCTCGAAGATCTACTGTTATGGTAAGTTCTTATGTAACTGTACTATCTTACTTCGAGAAACAGCTCTTGCAGCAGGTTACACCATTAGGACTGATTCCCAAACAATACTGGAAATCCCACACCATTGGGAGGAGGGAAGGTAGAAATCCTTAATGGAACCTAAGCCTAGGACAGAAGTCATTGAAGGACTGCTAGACCAAAACCTGCTCTTCACCTCGATGCGATATCCGGGCTGTAATGCCTGGCGAAAGTGTGCACGGAGCTCCAAGTAGCTGCAGCACAGATAACCGAGGTGGACACAATCTTAAGGGCCGCAAAGGAGGTAGCCACCCCCCTTGTGGAATGACCCTTGACCGCGCCCGGTAAGGGTTTGTTACGCTTCTGGTAACAGAACGTGATACACTGAATGAGCCACATGGACAGCGACTGTTTAGAAACAGGAGCTCCCATCATCCTGTGGGCAAAGGAGACAAAAAGCTGGTCCAATTTTCAGTGGTGTTTTGTTCTGGACAGGTAGTATCGGAGACACCTATGCACATCTAGGGTGTGCAGCAGGGCCTCTCCTCGATTCGAATAGTTGGGAAAGTACACTGGCAGATCGATGTCCTGATTAAGGGTGAGAGCTGAGACCCCCTTAGGCAGAAATTTGAGATTAGTCCGTAGGGATACCCTGTCTTTGTGAAAAACCAAATAAGGCTCTTTGCACATGAGTGCATGGAGTTCAGAAATTCTTCTGGCCGAGGTAATGGCAACTAAAAACAACGTCTTCCAAGTGAGAAGACGTAGCTCGCAATCCGCGGCTGGTTCAAAGGGTGGCAGCGTAAGCTGCTCCAGGACAAAGGGTAGATCCCATGGCGGAATTGGATCCTTAATCGGAGGTCTAAGGTGGAGAATACTTCTCAGGAAGGCTCGTGCCTTGTCCAACTAAGATATGGTGCGTTGGCCTATAGGATAATGATAGGCTGATATGGCACAGAGGTGTACTTTGATCGAGGAGTAGGCCAGGCCCGTCTGAAAAAGAGACAAGAGGGAGTCCAACACCGACTCTTCCGGACAGTCTAGAGGCGAAAAACCCTGCGCTTGAGCCCATAGGCAAAAACGCCGTCATTTCATGGTAGTAGCATGAGTGGCTGGTTTTCTCACGCCACTAGAACGTCAGCTACCTTCCCTTGCAGACCCCGTGTCGCAAAATGGCTATGTCTCTAGGAGCCAAGCGTGCAGGCTCAGTGAACGAAGGTCCGGATGGACCAAGAATCCCTCCTCCTGAGACAACAAGTGAGAGGTGATTGCCAGAGGCACCGGAGGTTCCCAGGATAGCTGATGTAGCAGAGGGAACCAGATCTGCCTGGGCCAGAACGGCGCGATGAGTATCAGCATCGCTTGCTCTTAGAAGAACCTTCTGGATCAACGGAAAGGGGGGAGAGGCATAGAAGAACCTGCCCGCTCAGGAGACGGACAACACATCTCGCCAGAAAACACCAGGCCCTGGATCTAGCGAGCAAAAATTGGGCAGTTTTGCACTGGATGGGGACGCAAAAAGGTCTAACTCAGGAGTACCCCATCTGTGAAACAGATCCTCTACTACCTCCTGGAGTAGTTCCCACTCGTGGACTCTAGCCTCAGGCCATCTGCAATGACATTGTACACCCCTGGGACATGAACAGCAATGAAGTTTGCGCCGTGTTGCAAAACCCAATCCCACACCCTCATGGCCTCCCTGCAAAGCGGGTAGGAATGGGTGCCTCCTTGTTTGTTGAGGTAATACATCACCGCGGAATTGTCTGTTTGTAACAGAATGGTACCCGGTGGGATCTCCGACTGGAAAGCCTGCAGGGCGTGAAGAACTGCTCTCATTTCCAGGATATTTATGTGGAGATGAGTCTCTTGGGCTGTCCACAAGCCCTGAGACCGGACACCGTCGAGGTGTGCTCCCCATCCAAGCCCCGAGACATCTGTGGAGAGTGTCACTATCGGAGACGGTGCAATGAAGTGGACCCCTGCCGACAGATTCTTGGGATCTAGCCATCATTGCCAATCCCGGATGACGGTCTTCGTGATCCAGATTGGAAGCTGCAGATGGTCTTGCTTTTGGTCCCATTGGATCTGTAACATCCACTGGGTGACCCGCACGTGGAGACGAGCGAGCGGGACTGTTGCAACGGCCGCAGCCATGTGTCTGAGCAGGCAAAGTACCAATCTGGCGGGAATGGTCTGCTTCGCCGAAATGTCCCTGATGAGGGATCTGATATGTTCCACTCTGTCCTGGGGAAGAAAAGCTTTCTCCTGGATGGTGTCCAGAACTGCACCTATGAACTGCAGAGTCTGTGACGGAACCAGGCGTGACTTCTCGTGATTGATCATGATGCCCAGCGTCTCGAACAGAGACTGAGTATAATGAATGGCGGACATCAAGGCCTCCCGAGAGGGTGTCATGAGAAGCCAGTCATCCAGGTAGGGGAACACGTAGTGGCCTTGTCTCCTCAGAGCCGCAGCTACAACCGCCATACACTTTGTGAATACCCGAGGTGCCGATGACAGTCCGAAGGGGAGGGCTCGGAACTGATAATGGTGGCTCTGGAACTCGAAGCGCAGAAACTTCCTGTGCGCTTGAGCAATGGGAATATACAGGTAAGCGTCCTGCATGTCCAAGGATGCTAGAAAGGCGCCCTGCTTGAGCATGGGAATCAGACCTGGCAATGTCACCATGCGGAAGTGTTTGTACAGGACTGACTTGTTCAGGTCGCTGAGGTCCAGTATCGGACGGAGGTCCCCTGTTTTCTTGGGAACCAGAAAGAAGTGAGAATAATGTCCTGCGCCCCTCTGGTTCCGTGGAACGTGCTCTATCGCTTCTTTTTCCAGGAGCGCGAGCACCTCCTGCTGTATGAGCAGGGCATGCTGACCCAAATAACAGGAAAGCAGGGGAGGTCTTGCCGGCGGGTGGTCGAGAAATTCTATGAAGTGACCTTTCTTGACCAATTAGAGAACCCACCGCTCGGCAGTAATCGACTGCCACACTGAAAAGTGGCGAGCAATGCGACCCCCAACCTTCTGTGCCTCTTGATCCAGGGAAGGGGCGGGGTCCGGGAAGGAGTCATGCTGTGGCAGCACTGGTCCCTGCAGGCTGTGCTGGTTTAGTGTAGCGTTTGGCTCTGCCTGGGGACGACTTAGCCTGGGCTTTCCGCTGAAAGGTGCCCCTTTGTTGCTGGCCAGAACGTGGCTGCTGCCTTGGTTGCCGGCTGCAAAAATGGCTCTGGTTCCTACAAAAGGAACCGGGCCTGGATCTGTACATGGCCTGTACAGACCTGGCCGCCTTCCCAGCGTCATCGAGTTTGGTGATCGCCTTCTCCGAGGGTTCACCAAAGAGTACTTCGCCACTGAAGGGGACGTCAAGAATGTTCTTCTGTACGTCCGGGGTGAAGCTGGAGACACGGAGCCAAGAGTGTCGCCGGAGACAGATGCCTGAAGCTGCAGCTCTGGCGGACGAGTCCGCAGAATCATATGCGGCTCGTAGTACTTGGGTACCCACATCAGACCCTGTGCGGAGAAGGTTTAGGAGCTCCGCCTTCTGATCGCCATCTGGAAGCTTATCAGACAGGTCCTGGTCCTGTTCCCATAGGGCATTCTGAAACTGTACCATGTGGGTTAGGTAGTTCAGGGACCTGATGGAGCATGCAGCAGCCGCATACATGCGTCTTCCCAGGGCGTCCAATTGTTTGGATTCCTGGTCCAGTGGCTGTGTGCTCATGTGTTATGGTTTTTGGGACCGGTCATGTGAGGCCGTAATGACCAGGAAGTCTGCCAGAGGTTGTTGAGCCAAGTACTGGTCCTCTCTCGGGGCCTTGTACAGGCGGTCAGCTTTCTTCAGCACCACAGGAGTGGAGTGCGGACGCTTCCATGCAGCCTTGGTGACGTCCGCAAAGGTGTCCACCAAGAGTGGCACTACCACAGGCTTTAGGTCTTTCTGCCGAAGATAACGGGCAAGGAGCTGTCTTTCAGGGTCGAGGTCTTCAGCATCCCACCCCATGTTGTCCTGGATGTGCCTCATGATCTCAGAGAAAGAGGGATCATCCGGAGGAGACCTAGGAAGGTCATGTGGGTCAGGTGATGAAATGCTGAGTGGAGAAGGAGATCTGGAGTAATCCGAGATATCCAATCTGGAGTCCACCGCCGACATCTGGGTCGCTTGGGGCTGGGAGACCCTGATGGAGATCTTGAGGGAGGCCTTCTCTGATCCTGGGATCTACCCCTAGGAGGGGCAGTCTGCTCCTTGGGGGTTGGTGGTCGTCCTGCTGGCCCCTGTGGTGGAGGTGGGGGCGTAGGAGGTGAAAGAAATAGGAGGAGGGGGGAGGAGGAGGCTTTACTGGGACCATGTCTTTACGGATGGTGTCCCACCAGAAAGTAAAGAGCTCCTTTACTTCTTGAATATTCATGCCTGACAACGGGCCTGGCGCCGGTGGTCTGCCGCCAGGGTCGGGCGTCGGGTCCTCGTGTGTCTCTGGGGTGCGCGAAGGTTCCGGGGCATCGGGTCCTCGTGTGTCTCTGGGGTGGGCGAAGGTTCCCTCGGAAGCCCCGCATCCTCTGTGTCGCCCGCCTGGTCCTCAGGCAATGCGGTGTCCTCCTCCGTGAAGTCCCTGTGACCGGTGTCCACCGGTGACTGGGGGGCGGTCTTCGGCTCTGGTGAAGCCGTCGGTCATTGATCGGCGACTTGGGTCCGGTGAACGCCTGGCCGGCGTCTGATGCATGGCCGATGTTCTTGGCTCTGGCGAACGCCTGGCCGACTTCGGGTGCTTGGCCAACGTCGGGTCCGTCGTCCGCTTGAGGGACGTCAGGTCATCTTCCTGGGTGGTGGATCCAGGCCCCTAGGGGGCTGGGAGACTCACATGGAGTCGAGGTCCCGACGTTGGGTGGAAGAGGAAGACTTGTGGCGTTCAGAGGACTTAGATGAGGCCCGAGAGGGAGTAGAGGAAGCCGAGGGCCTGGAAGTCTTGATGGGCTGAAGAGTCGAAGAACCGCTGGAAGCCCGGACCTTCACCGGAGGGGGCTGAGACCCAGCCCTGGAGGGAGAGCGGTCCAATCGAATGGAGCCTGAGCTTCACGAATCCGAGGTCCGGGTTGAGGATCTGGACCTTGCCTTCTCCCGGTGCTTGTCCCGGTGTTTGTGGACCTTGGATGAAGAATCTCCCCTGGAGGAAGGTTCTTTGTGCATCCTACTAAGTTTTTCCTCTAGCAGGTAAGCCTGAAGTGCTTTCTGATGGCGGATCCTGGTGTGGCTGTTGAACACTTGGCAAAAGGTGCAGGCCTTGGTGTCGTGGTCCGGGCCTAAGCATCGCACGCAGGAAGAATGAGGATCCTTGAAAGGGATCTGTTTTCCGCAGGCACACTTTGAAAGGTGTCCCTCAAATGAAGGAGTTGGAGAGGATATTAGTTAAGTAGAAACTCTTGAAGTTCTACATCGTCGTGCATTAGGTAGAGACCGAGAGGCCGATGCTGTTGAGTCGACGGCGGGAAAAGAACTGGGGATTCTGGGGGACTGCCCCCCTTACATACTGTGCCTGACGTCGCGGGTGGTCCCCACTGAATACTGCTAGCTAGAAAATTTCCGTGGGGTCCTGGCGCCTGCTGGCTTCAGTCCTAATGGAGTAACCTGCTGCAAGAGCTGTGTCTCGAAGTAAGATCAGTAGTTCTAGGAGTGGTATATGTTGTTTATTCACACTTATTGGCATGTCCCTTTCCCCTTTAAGAATCGTCGGAAGTCTTCAAGCTGGCTGCTCCCACCCACCAACCCATGTGGTATAATCCTCAGCTCCGCCCCATGATGCGAGATCTTAGCCAGCTGGAAGCCAGGTTTGTGCATCTGCAGTCAGGGAGGTCGGGTGGGTCCGTGTGGATGAAGAAGACATACCACTCCTAGAACTACTATTACAGGTGAGTAACCTGTCTTTCCAGGATCGTGGATATGTTGTTCATCCACACTTATTGGCAGACACCTAGCAGTTCTCCGGGAGGAGGGAGGCAAGGCGCACACCCCCACTGATACTCACTTGGAAAATAGAGATTGGAGAACTGAGGCCCCAAAACCAGCATCCCGGCATGACTCAAGGTCGATGTGGTAATGGGTAATGAAGGTGTTTGCTGACTTCCAGGTAGCAGCTCGACAGATTTCCTGGAAAGGGATGTTCCTGGAAGCAGCCACCGATGCAACGGTATGGTGGTAGAATGAGCTCTTATCCCCCTGGGAGGCTCCATGCCCGGCAACTCATAACACAGACTTATGCAAGATGTAATCCACCATGCAATAGTCAGTTTTGCTGCCGGTCTGCCAGAAGCGGCTTCAGCATAGGTGACAAACAGCTGGCGAACCTCACCCCAAATCTACGCCGTCCTCTCCTTGTAATAATAATATAATAATAATAAGCTTTATTTCTTTTGCGCCTTTCTAAAATCAAGGCGCATTACAATAAAATGACAACATAAAAACATCATAAGACAAATTAAAATACACATTAGTCAGTATCTACATCACCTCCAAATGCCTTTTTCCATAAAAAGGATTTTAAAGCTCTTTTAAAACCCTCCACCGTCATGCACTGTCTAATCCAATGGGGTAGAGAATTCCAGAGGGTCGGCGCCACGAACATAAAAGCTCGGGCACCGGAAGATTTTAAAACTACCCTTGGAATCTCTAGCAACCCCTTGTTGGCTGAGCGGAGTGGTCGCGTCGGAAGGTAAGGAACCAGAAGATCTTTCAGATAGTCAGGGCCCAGGCCGTGTAGGGCTTTATATGTCAGTAATCCGACTTTAAAGGTGATCCGCCACTGAACCGGCAGCCAGCGCAGATCCCGCAGCACCGGTGTAATATGGGAAGAACGTGAAGTCCCCATTAACAACCAGGCTACTGAGTTCTGCACTAGCTGCAAGCAGCGGATATCAACCCCAGGAAGCCCAAAGTAAAGGGAATTGCAGTAGTCCGAACGAGAGATCACAAAGGCATGGATCAGCGTGGACAGGTCGCCGGACGGAACAAGGTGCTCGATCCTAGCGATGTTCCTTAGATGGTAAAAGGATACCTTAACAACTGCTGACACCTGCGCACACAATGTCAGCCGGTCATCAAGGATCACCCCCAGGTCATGCACCCGTTCAGAGGCAGGGAGCTCCACATCCCCCAGGAATAAACCTGAGGTTTGATTTGTCCCCAGCCCCTCAATCCGGCTGCCGGGATCCACAACCATCACCTCCGTCTTCCCAGAATTCAACTTCAACCAGCTGGACCTCATCCAACCCTGGATCTCGCTGAGACAGTTGTTGAACACTGAGAGTGCTCTATTCTGGTCACGTGCAAAAGACAGATAGAGCTGGGTATCATCGGTGTAGCAATGAAACTCTAGCCCATATCGTCTTACAATGTCTCCGAGGGGAAGCATATACACCGCAAACAACATGGGGGACAGCACAGAGCCCTGAGGCACCCCACAGGACAAAGAGGTAGGATCAGAGGAAAATATCCCCGATACCACCCACTGAGTTCTACCTGTGAGGAAGTAGGTAAACCATCTGTGTACCAAACCCGACAACCCACAGATGCATCTCCGGCGCTCAAGCAACACCCCATGGTCTACGGTGTCAAATGCTGTTGACAAGTCCAGAAGGACCAAAATGGACCATTTTTTCTGGTCTCTCGCCATCAGGAGATCATTGAGAACCCGAACCAGCGCAGTCTCAGTGCTATGCCTCTTTCAAAAACCTGACTGAAGAGGGTCGTAGATGTTATGGATGGATAAACGGTTGTCTAACTGGGCTGCCACCACTTTCTCGATTACCTTCCCCACAAAGGGGAGGTTCGAGATAGGTCTGTAGTTGGCCAGGGAGTCTGGGTCCAGAGAAGCCTTTTTCAACACTGGTGTCACCACCGCTTCCTTCACGGAGTGGGGATATTCACCAGAGTCTAAGGAGCACCAGACTATCCTAGTTAGAACCAGGATGATAACCTCACCACAGCCCATAATCAGGGCAGTGGGGCCCCGGGTCTAAACTACAGCTTGTGGTGCACATACCCTGGACAATCCTCATAACATCTTCGATTTCCGGCCTTTCGAAGGAACTCCAGGCAACCGGGGCCTTGTAACCGCAGGCTGGACCACCGCAACTCCCATAGAGAGTGCAGTGCGAGTCTCGGCCCTGATGTCGACCACCTTATCTGCAAAGAATCGAGCAAGCTCCACACACTGCATTTGTGAAAAGGCTCGACGAACCTGTAGACAGGCTGGGGTTGCACAGCCTATCTACGGTTCGAAAGAGCTGGGCTGGTCGGTTCTGTGCAGCAGCAATTTCTCCGGACAGGAATACTGCCTTCTTATGAGTAACTGCTGACTGATAGAGTTTATAATGCTCTAGGAGTCTAAGATGGTCGGCATCTAAGCCAGATTTTCGCCAGCACCTCTCCAACCTGCGTCCTAGTCACCACATCTCCCTCAGATCCTGGTCAAACCAGGGGGATCGAGGGCGAAGGGAGAGAGGACGCACACGGGTGGGAGCAATTGAATCCAAAGCAGTGGTAATAGCCTTATTATAGGCTAGCACCAACAGTTCGGGATTAGAGCTCGTCCCAGGAAGTTCTGGTAGGTCAAGTACCACAGTTATGCCTTCAGGAGTTACATCCCATAAAGGGCGGTACTTGACCATCTCCACAGGGGTAGGCCTACGCAAGGGGGTACGAAAACTGAATCTCACAGTGTGGTGGTCAGACCATCCGACAGGTTCCACCCCCACATCGGAGGCCTCCATCCCCAGCAGGAAGACCAGATCCAGAGAATGGCCATGTTTACGAGTGGCAGAGGTAACCACCTGTGAGAGGCCCAATGAACACATCAATTGGAGGAAGTGCTGACCAAACTGCGAGAGTTCGGCGTCGATCCAGGCATTAGAGTCACCCAGCACCATCAACCTGGGCGACTCAAATACCAGGTTGACGACGAAGTCTGCCACTTCCTTAAGGAATAGCTTCTCATCACCGGGTGGACGATAAACGAGGGCTAATAGGAGAGGGCTCGTCTCAGGTCCAGTGTATGGAGCCTGTATTCGGCCTCCGAGGTGTAATTAGGGTAGTATACAGGCAGAGTTAACAACTGGTTAAGGTGAAACTCTGCCACCACCTTCGGAAGGAATTTCAAGTGGGGGCATAGGACAACCTTGTCCCTGTGGAAGACCAGATAATGGGAGTCCACCGAAAGCACATGGAGCTCCCCTGTCCTTCTGGCAGATGTGATAGCCACCAGGAAGGCCATCTTCCACAACAAGTGTGAGAACGCACACTTGTGCATTGGTTCGAATGGCTAGCCCATGAGCTCTGCCAGTACCAGAAGTAGATTCCACGGAGGTGGAGATTCACACACCGGAGGGGATATGTGATCCAGGCCTTTGAAAAAGCGCCTGCCCACTGTCTCCTGCGCCAATGTCAGCTGACCAGCCCGTGCCCGATAAGCAGAGATGGCTGCCAGGTGCACCCTAAGGGTCGATGACCGAAGACCCCCTCTGGAGAGAGACCTAAGGTACCTGAGAATGTAGCCACCAGACAGGACAGAGGGTTCAGGCCCTTGCCCTGACACCAAATGGAAAACCTTTTCCATTTGAAGGCATAACATTTCCTGGTCAATTCCGCTCTGGATGCCTCCACCATGGTGAGGACATCCTCGGAAGGACCCAAAGTCTGGAACTCTAGCCGCGGGTCTGGGCATGCTGGAAGCCTCTCCGGGGGCCTGCAGCTGAGGCTGGAGAGATCTGGATAACAGAACTGGTGCAGCTAGTCTGGAGCTACCAGAATCACCTTCGCCTTGTCCCTCCTCACCTTGAGGAGCACCTTGTGGATCAAGGGAAATAGAGGGAAGGCATAGAAGAGGCCTGGGGTCCACGGCCTCGAGAAGGCATCCCCCTGCTGCTACCCCTGTTGAGGAGGGCGGGCATGAAACAGCCTCAGCTTGGTGTTTTCCCTGGAGGCAAACAGGTCCACCATCGGTTTGCCCCAGTGGTAGAACAGGCTGTAAACTACCTCTGGATGGTGAGACCACTTGTGGGATGTCTCACATAAGTGACTGAGGGCATCCGCCAGATAGTTTGAGGCTCCTGCCACATGAATGGCTAGAAGATCTTCCTCCAGATGGCTGATGAGGGTCCAGATGCACAGCATCTCCCGGCAAAGCAGATGGGAGTGCATGCCGCCCTGTTTGTTGAGGTAGTACGTGGTCATGGTTTTGTCCGTCTGGACATGAACCACTTCACCACGGAGCTGACGAGTGAAAGCTGATAGTGCCAGTCTGACTGCTCTGACCTCCAACATGTTGATGTGGCAACAGGACTCCTTGGGGGTCCAGAACCCATGGGCCCTTTTGTCCTCCATGTGGGCTCCCAGAGCCCATGAGAGAGGCATCGGTGGTGAGGACGGCCATCGGCTCTGGGTGGACAAATGGGATCCCTTCCTGCAACCGGTCTGGGGCGGTCCACCATTGGAGAGCATCCCACATCTTCTGGGTTACATTGATCAGCTGCTCAAAATGAGTCAGGAGATGAACTGGAGTCCTAGACGGGTTAATGGGCTGGGAGTCCGGGAGGCCTCCAGGAGTGTCCAATGTAGGGCTTGCCAGTGTTGGCAATTCGACTGGGTCAACTGCAGGTGGCTCCTCCAGCTCCAAGTGGGTGGGAGACTCAAAAGGGCCCACTGGGAGTGAAGAAGTGTCCCGGGGGGGGGTATTCCTCTCGGGGAAGCTGTGGGCATAGCGTTAGCTGGCGCTGGTCCTGAGACCTCAAGCCGGACCTTGAGTCAGGGTCAGATGGGAGCACCGAGACTGTGCAGACATCAGCAGAACCGATGTCCGACTTACCAGCCGTTCCACCCGAATCAGACCTAAGCAAAGGTTTGACAAGCCCATCTCCGAATCCCTGGAGGCATCCACTCTAACCATTACCAGCTTGGGTGAGGGCCAAAGGACGCTCCCATGGAAGTGGAGCAGGTATGGCTCGAGGGGTGCTCTCCTTGCTGGAAGAGGTCCTCTCATCGGTCGTGGTCTCTGAGGAGAGCCACAGCCTGGATGGAGACCAATCCCGGTCCCGGTTCTTGTCCTTGTCCCGTTTGTGCTTCTTTGGTTTCGGGGAAGAAGAAGAAGGACTCTGCACCTGCTGCAGCTGCTTTTCCATGGAAGCTAACTTTTTCTTAAGAAGATGGGCTTCCAGGGCCTCCTGACGGCGTTTCTATGTGGCCTGGCTGAATTTCTGGCAGGTCTCACAGACCTCAGTGTCGTAGTCAGGCCCTAGGCAGATTAGACGAGCGGTATGGCCGTCTTTCTCTGGTATCTGCCTGCCGTAGGTGCACTTGTTTTTGTGGGACTTGGATGGAGTTGGTGAAGACATGCAATCCAATGCCTAAAGAACTAACTTTTAAGCAAAAAATAAGAAAAACTGTAAGTGTATACTTATCGAAAATGGCGGTCAACTGTAGCAGCATTCCGCATGGTCTGACATGCACAGGTCGATAGTGGGAAAGAACTGGAGGTGGGTGTGGAGACCACCCACTATATAGCGCTGGGCTGACGTCAGTCACGTGATGCCGGGTGGGCAGTCCCCCAACAGACACTGCTAGCTAAGTTTTCCGTGTGGTCCTAACGCCTGACGGCTCAGTCCTAAGTGTTAGTGCCTACTGCGAGAGCCCTCTTGAAGTAAAATTAGGTCTTCTGCCACTGAGGTCAGCAGTTCCCACTCATGGATCCTGGACTGTGACCTGCTTAGTCTGTCTGCTGAGACATTTCAGATGCCTGGAACATGAACTGCCAAGAGTTCTAGACCTTGTTGCAGAGCCCAATACCAAACACTCATCACTTTTCTGCAGAGAGGGTAGGAATGCATTCGCCCTTGCTTGTTTATGTAGTGTACCATGCTGATGTTCTCTGTTTGCACAAACAGATGTTCTGGGCACAGATGGGTCAGGAAGGCTTGCAAATCATACAGAACATCCCCATTTTTAGAATGTTTATGTGGCGGGTGATCTCCACCGTCATCCACGTGCCCTGTGTCTGATGAGGCCCCAAATGAGCCTCCCAGGCCATCGCCAAGGCATCTTGCATAAGGATCGGAGGAGGGGATCAGGAAAGGAACCCACTTCAGCAGATGATTGGGTTTCATCCACCTTCCACACCGAAAATGTTACTGGAGCCTTCTGTTCTAGATTGTTGGTATGTTGGTCCGACTGGACCCTTAAAGGGACAGTAAACATTGCAGAGGTCACTCAAATTGTGAAAGCCCCTTAAAAGATCTTTCAAATGAGGTGTTGGGCTTACCTGTGGTGTCAGGAGTCCTGAGTTATGAATACCTATATCATCTGTAAATCAAAACAAGGCAGCAGCCATTTCATTGAATCATGAGACCAACAGTGATGTCACTGAGGGGCAAGCTGTCATTAACAACAAGCTTTATAGAAAACATAAAAAAGGAAATATACAATAGTAAGTGCAGCTACAACTGAGTACATTTTCCAAAGTTTTCCCAGAGACATCAACAGCTCTTTAATAGACAGTGCCAAAGAAGGATAATGCCAACACTGCTTGATGTATTAGTTCAAACCCTCAAAAAAACACACCACACATTCATCAAGATTTGGAGACCATTCTACCTGAACGTTGGCTTTCCTTACTTTTGTGGCTTTGGGCTTCAGCCCTAAGTGATATCTAAATGTAGCTCACAAAATAGCAAGGATAATTCCAGAGACCTCATTGGACATCTGTCACATGACCATGCATAAACATTCTAATGATGTACGGTCAGAAACCATTGGAAAGGAAGGGGGGGGAAGAGGGGCACACTGAGGGAGGGAGACCCAAGGACTGAGGCCCCAGAGGGATGGAGGGTGGGATTGTGATGAATGGTGAAGATATACAGAAAGATCAGGAATTAGGGTAGGTACATAATTTTCATATCTTATCTGTGTCACTCTTCACCATTCATCACCTTAGGGTGAGTACCGAGCTCCCCAGAAGGGGGCCCTAGACCCTAAAGGATGGAGTTCCTTAGCTCTCAGTGGGTGACACACTGGGACAGAGAGAACCTTCACAAGTCTGGAGAGGCCCAAGACTGGGGAGAGTGAGACAGGGGACCCCCCCGGAGGGGACAGGAGATTGCCCCGACAGATGCCACCTCACCCTACGGGGAGAAAAGACGGGTTCTCCGGTACGCGGAGGAAATCACCCTACGCTGGGCCAAGGGTGACAACGGGGGAAAACACAGCCATGCCATCCATCTAGTGCAGATCGCTGTCCCTACGACCCTGGAAGCTACCTCGTTTGCGTCATAAGATGCTCTTGCTTGGTGCCTTGCTAGCTCCAGGCCACGTGCAGAGAGCACAATGGCTCGTCTGGTTACTTCTGAATCAGGCATAGAGGCTAAGAGTTGACCTAGCCTGGATCACAGAAACCTATCATAGCATAGTGGGCCTGATGTGCAGAAATTGAAAGAAGCAACCATGCCGAGTAGAAGGTCCTCCTCCCCCAGAAGTCAAACTCCATGGAATCTGCATCTGGGGGCTGGTCACGGTGAAAGGCGCAAAGCCCACTGGGAGAGTCCAGCTGCGTCAGTCCTGACTGAGGATGAGGCAAACTACCTGGAGACTCTGGGGAGGTACAATACCTCTGGTGCCGATCCCTAGAGGCTGGGACTCCGAAAAAGGGTCTTTGCCAGAAATGCAATGACACCTCCTGGAAGGAAGCAGGCCAGGGGGCACCACAAGGGTGTCCGCACTGAAATCGCCTAGGAAGGCACGTGTCAAATGCTCCGGATTGTGCTGAGTGGGTGGGGTGACATGCAGGTCCTCCAACATCCTCACAAGGAAATGCTGATACTCCGCGAGATCAGCAGCAGGGGAGATTTGGACAGAGGGATGCTCTCCTACCGAAAAAGAGGATGGGGAAGCGGGGGACCTCGGAGATTCAGTGGCTGGTTGCTCAGTGGGAGGTTGGAACACCTCCCTGTCCATGGCCCTGACATATGAAGGGAAATGAGCAGCCACAGCCCTGAATTGCTCCCAGGACAGAGGTCCGCTAGGACCAAGAATGCCTGGGAGAGCAGGAGAAGATGACAGAGGAGTGGGGGCAGAGCCAACAACAGGAATCGACTGTCCTCTGTCCAGGCGAAAGAGCGCACCTGGAGCCCAAACGGAAGAGGGAGCTCCAGAAAACTCAACAGCCGACAGCCGATCAACCATGCTGGAACTGCCTAGGCTGCACCCTGAAGATTCTCCCCTATGAGGTGACTGGGACCGTGGAACTCCAAAAGGACGGTCCCCTACCTCCAAAGAACAGGGCCCTCTTGAGGAGACCGAGAAGGAAGGGTGGGGGTCCACGCTACAACTCCTTCCTGAACTCGAGTGGGTCCCGGAAAAGGGCCGCCACATGGCACCCTGACCCCTCGGAGTCCGAAAGAGTCCTCCTCCTCACAAACACCAGCCTAGGCAGCTAACAACTCTGGTCAGCCCCCGAGGGGACTATCCAGGAAGTAGCACCTTCCCCTCCTGTGGGTGCTCCGATCGGCCCCAAAGTTGGGCGATCCAGGCACACCACCTGAGGGGGAACCGCAACTGAGGGGGCAGAAAACCCTCCGGGCCTGGGCTGCAGAGCAATAGTGGCCTGCACCACTGCCTGCTGGTAAGCACACCTGACCCTGAACACGGGGGCAACTGCCCGCCCCTCAGAGGGGGGCTGGCTCCAGTCAGCCGAGGAAACTACCAAGGTGTCCATGTGGGCTGCCAACTCCAAAGAGTCGGACAGCGGCCGGCCCACCGGTACAGTGGTTGGATTTCTGCTTGCAATGCCGGCAACCCAGGTTTGGGAATGGACTCGGGTCATTGAGGGCGGCTCGAGGGAAAACGCCTGAGTGTCCCTTGGACTGCTCTCCCTCTCTGGGTGGCATCGCTCGGCGTAACAGCCGACACCGCGGGCTGGGTGGCCGGGCGCACTGGACGCAGTACAGTTCTCAGGGAGAGGTAGATGCTGGTTGTCTCTGCACATCCCTGCCCCTGCCTATAGGGGAGAAAATCCTGCAGGGCCGCCTCTATGAAGCCTTACCTCCGGCTTCAGTTAGCCTCCTGTGGCTCACTTTCCCCAACAGATAGTAGATCTGTGGCACCTAAGGGGAGTGGGTGCCGCAACCCTGCCCTCTGGGGGGTAAGCCAGGGGTGCCGTGGGGAGTCAAGAGCTGATGACGGGAGATGGGAGCTGGAGGTCCGTGACCAAGGCAGATGTCGGTGCTCCCCTGCAGCCAAAAGCCATACTACAAAAAAAAAAAAGAGTCGGACAGCCTGTCCGAATCCAACTCCAACTCCGTCTCCGAGGAGGTAGAGACCGAAGTCCGATGCCAGACAGTACGCGGACGCCCGCTGCCATCCCGACCGAAGGGGTACCAGTCCAGGTTTCTGCACAAGAGCCAGCGCCAAAGTCTCCAACTGCACCTTGAATGGTGCCCAAAGAAGACACGACGCTGAAGGCGGTAGCAGAAGCGTAGTCAATGCCTGTCACGACGCCGTCCCGACCCACAGCACCGCAAGCAGCGCTGAAGTCAGGGACAACGCTGATGATGGCACCAACAGCTCTCTCGGGGCCCCACAGCGCCGTGTCTTCACTTGGCACCACAAGCGGCACCAGAGCCAGACACGGCGCCATCCCCAGCCTCGCACCGTGGAACGGCCAAGATGGTGCGCACCGTGAGAACCCTCCCATGCGCCGTCAGCACCACCGATGCTGCAAATGGCGTCATGCGGAGACAGCGCCAACCACAGCGCCATCAGGGCCCATGGCGCCGTGAGCGGTGCTGAGGCCCAAGACGGCACCGACGAGGCGGCGTCGGGGCGGTGCCGACTCAGGCTTCCCAGCCTGAGGAGATGACACTGGGGAGCCTTCATCCCCAGGGGGTGACTGCCAGTGTGGTGCCTACCACCCGCCCCTGAGCTACTGAGCCTCCTGCATTGCGGAAGGGAGAGCTGCACCAAACGAGGCTACTGGGCAGAAGCCCTCCTCCACGGTCTGTATAAAACTAGGAGGGACCCGGAAGAAAGGCTGAGAGACCGTGGCTTGGCCTGGCCAGTGTGCGCCTGCACTCAAAGTCGCTAAGCTCATCCAACTTCCCATGCGCACTGCTCGATGACACGACAGTCCATGGAGAAGTAGGCATCACACAAATCCATGTCGTGAAGCAGGCCAAGATACGGGAGGCAATGGTCATGCTGGTCAGTGATGGAGCATTTGCGGCCGCACGGGCACTGGCCAGTTAGGGGCCTATTTTCAACAATTTCTGCCCCCAAACAAGACATGATCCACGGCAAAACAAGCTAAACAAAAGACTCAACGTTGCTGCCAAAGAAAGGAACAGTCTTACCACAGCGGCGTCGAGTGGTGGCAGCAGGAACGGCAGGATATCCGATGGCTTAGAAGAAACTTTGGGCGTCGATTGCTGGGCCTCTTCTTGTAGCGCCATGAGGTGTGATCTCTATGGCAGGAGATGAAGAACTGGTGGGAAGGTGGGGTCAACGACACCCAACAGGCAACCCACGAGCGCTTATGCAGCGCTGGGCTTCCTCACTCCACCCATCCAAAATAAAAAAAAAAAAAAACACCCGCGGGGTTGTGACCTCCGGCCACATTACCCAAAGGTGATGAATGATGAAGATTGACACAGATAAGATCTTACTGTAACAGTCGATATTCGAGAGGAGCGCTTGCAGTAGGAAACACCGTAAGGACTGAGCTGCCAGGCGCTTGGACCACATGGAAAACTTCTAGTTAGCAGTCTACAGCAGAGGGTGAGGCCGTAAGGCACCAGTCACCAAGGCTGGGGGTCATGAAGGATCTCTGCCATCCCCAGTACGTGGTCACCCCTGCGCAGCAACTGGCTGAGAATTTGAGGTCCAAAGAAAGGCCTAAAGTGAGAGGATTCAAATGGTAGCCTCCTTCATGAAAATAAAGGTAGAGGACACAGAAGGAGACATGAGCAGCGAGAAAAGTAGGGATGTGACCCATACAGAAAGAGCACAAAGCCCGACTCTTGGGAGGATCCGTAACGGAGGACTCCAGGAAAGCCTCCATGCAGAGGTGTGTACGCTCTGGGAACTGGCTCAAAAGACCTAGGCCCCAATATGTCTGGAGATCCCCCCATGCCCCACAGCCTCCAGAGGAGATGGGGAAGAAACTGCACTCAGTCTATCCTGTGGAACGGGCTCTGTGGTACTTATTCTGGAGGAAAAACTGGGTTCCTGCCTAAAAAAAGGGCCCCCCCCCCCAAGGCTAAGCTGGTAGCCAGCAAAAGAAAGGGCTGGAGCTGCCCTAGAAACAACAGGAGAATCCACACGACAGAAGAAATTACCCTCCATTCATCTGGGTGGAGGTCAAGGGAACCCCTAACAACTCCAGTAGCATCCTGGATGGAGAGAAGGGGGTCGTGCCATGAGTTTAAGGGGCAGCAGAGGGCGTGGGACGTGCTGCCACCTCGACTCTGTGAGCCTTAGGGGCAGGGGTGTCAGGGCTGAAGAGGTCAGATGCTTGCTCTCAGACTGAGAAAGTGGGTGGTGGGCAGTCACCATGCTGAGCGGCGAAAGAAAGACAGGCACGCCCCACCCTGGTGGGTGAGGAAGAGGGGGTGCCACGACTGTAGGACCCTGCTCAAGTCCTGTACAGAGGAGAGCATGTCTTGGACTTCACTGCCAAAATGAACTGGGCACCAGAATGGGGCGTCCATAATAGAGGACTGAAAGCCCTGGGCGAAGTCTGACAGATGAAGCCAGGTGTGGTGTCGGAGACAAACAGCAGTCACTGTGCTCCGCCCGGAGATGTCCACTGTGTCATAGGCAGCATGAAGGACGTGGAATATCACTTTGGAGGCAGAGTGGAATAGCTGCTCTAATTGAGCCTTAGAAGAGTACGGGAGGGCTTCTAGAATGCCGGTAGCCTGGCCTAAGAGGGACTGTTGATGGACCACCATGTGCGCCAAGTAATTTTGGGTGCACAGGGCTAGAGTCGGAGGAAGCATACACCCACCGACTGAAGTGGTCCAACTGCTTAGACTCCTTATCAGGAGGGAAGTCACCTTGGTAGTTAGGTTTCGTAGGTCTGACGTGGGCTGCTACTAGTACGGCGGGCCAGCCTTAGGGTGGTTTCCATAATGGGGCCGGCCATCTGAGGCGTGGTACAGCCAATTCACCTTTTTAAGCAAATGAGGGACCAACGGCAGAGGTTACCATACAGTGCTAGTACTATCCTTGTGAAGTGCCACGAGGGGAGGGATGACCACTGAGGTGATCTCTGGGAGGCGTAGGTGCTCCGCCAAACAGCATCGCCAAGGGTCCTGTTCTTCCACTTGCCAACCCAGTTAAGTCTGGATGAGCCTCATCACCTCCAGAAAGGAAGGGTCTTCTGGGGGGGATTTGGGAGTCTCCCTCTTCCACATCTCCTCGGGAGAGGAGAGAGGGAATCTATAGGCTCAATGGAGTCCAACTCAGAATCCTCAGAGTAGTCAGAGCCCAGCGCCGGGCACTGGTCTGAACCTGGGACAATACCAGTACCCGCTCTAGCATCAGATGGTGTCTCCGGCAGAGAAGAAGGAGCCCCAGGAGCAGGCTGAGGAGGATCCCACATCGGTGCAGGGGCCAACGGGGGTGCCATCGGGGCTGCTGTCAGGTGTTGGATGTACGCCCACCAGGAGTTAAATAAAGCACCATAATCAGCCGGCGACGGCTGAGGAAATGGTGGAAGAGAGGGCCCTGGCATTGGGTAGGACGGCGAGTTATGCGATGGGTAACCATGGGAAGGACCCGACCGCAGTCCCAAGGGACCAGGCGATGGCCAGAAGGGCATCAATGGCTGTCCTGGAGTTTTCCCTGAAGTGCGGTTGGGGGCCTGGCCCAATGGCAGCTGAGAGCCGGCAGGTTCAGTGGATGGGGGGAGGGCTCCTGAAGCCGACACCTGTAGACCCGCTGGGGGAGGGGGTGCAGTCTTAGCTGGGTCAGAGGCACCGGGTTCAGAAAAGGAGGACTGGCGGGTCCCTGTATCAGGAAGGCTGACACCGGGTCTGAGGGCAGAGGACAGGCAGGTGCACCGGGTTGGAAGGTCCCGGAGTGGACCCACCAACAGCGTTTGAAATGTAGGAGGTGCCGGAGGGGGACCACCCCCCCAGGTGAAGGCTGTCACTGCAACGGAGTGGGTGACAGCTAGCACTGGTTCAAAGGACCATCGTCAGACCCCACAATAGGATCCGGTGAAGACACCGGGGCCAGGCAGGCATCAGTGGAGGTACTGACGTCCTGAGAACCAGCCGAGCTCCCTGGCTGAGGACCCTGAAGGGTGAAGGGCCTAAGCGACAGCAGCAACTGGACGGAGGAAGAGTCCCCCGGACCCGCAGAGGCACCGCCCGACACTGTAATTACAGCAGGCAGCGGGGCCAGAGGTAGCCCAGAGGAAGAGAGGGATCGTGAGGCCGGAGGGGCTCGCCCCTGCTGGAGGGAAAGACCCAGCATTGGCCACAGCCCCTGGAGGCGACCATGGCCTAGAGGCCCCCCATCCCAGTCCTGATGCTTGTCCCGCTTGTGCTTCTTCTTAGGAGGAGCAGAGATCTCTGACGAGGCCACCCCCCCCCCCGAGAAGGAAGATGCACCCCCAAGGAGGAAGATGCACTCCGGGCCTGCAGCTCTTTTTCCATTGTGGCCAGTTTCTGCTGAAGGAGATAGACTTCCAGGACCTTCTGGAGTCGTTTCCGTGTGGCCTGGTTGAATTTCAGGCAGGCCTGGCAGGCTTCAGTGTCGTGATCCAGACCTAGGCGGATAATGCAGGAGGAAAGGCCATCTTTGTCTGGAATCTGTTTACAGCAGGTACACTAGGATTTGCGGGACTCCACAGAAGTCGGCGAAGATGTGCAGCTGATGGTAAAAAAAATGATGGAAAACTGTCAAAGATAAAGAAAATAATGAAAAAAGAAAGTAGGAAGGACAGTCGACTGAAGCAGCATTCTGCAAGGTCCAATGAGCACAGGTCAACAGCAGGAAAAGAACTGAGGTGGGGCTTTATACCATAGGGGGACGTCAGCATGCTGACGTCGGGGGCAGACCCCGCTGTAGACTGCTAGCCGGAAGTTTTATGTGTGGTCTTATCTCCTGGAGGCTTAGTCCTAACGGTGTTGCCTACTGCAAGAGCCCCCTCGAAGTAAGATCTTGTATTTTTTTTTTCAATAATTGCTCCCTGTGCTATTTTCAGTTTGCTTCATTTGATGATCTCTATGTTAAGTCTTTTTTATTCTGATTATTTATACATGTTCTAAAAGAATGACAGTAGAATCCCAGTAAAATCTGGAAATTAGACGAATAATCACCGAGCAAGTCCTGGAATTTCAAGCCTGGAAATGGAATTCCATTACTTTAATCACTGTGAAACAGTGTCCTTGAGCATAATGTTAAATGCAAAAAAAAAAAAAACCAAGTACTGCTAAATGTTTTGCTCTTATTAGGCAGTTCTTAAAGTACAATCTGACTTGTATAACGGGCCTGGGTAACAAATATGTGCATGTCTACAATGGTGTTTTTGGGGGGGGGGGGGGTCGACTAAGAGGCACCAAAGAGTTCTGGCTTACAAATTGTATTTTCCTAGACACACCACTGTTTAGTCGAGAAGTAGGCTAAATCTTAGGTTAGGGGCTGGAGCAAACTGAACAGCAATGAGCTGTGAGGTGCTGTTTGAGATAGAGAGGTAGGAGTGGGAACAACCCAGCGCGGATGGCTTGGGGAAGGGAGTTTCGGAGGGAGGCCAGATGCACTGAAAAGCCAGACTGGTCAACAGACGTGTTCCAGCAAAGGAATGCTGAAACAGCGCTGATCTGAGGAATGGAGTGAGTAGGAGGAGGCAATACAGGGTGAGAGAAGCACAGTGAGGTACAGTAAGAGTGGAGATAGGCTAGGCAGCATTTAGAAAGGAAGGCAGCACAGTGAAGGCAATTACCACCACATTATAATCCAACACAACACAATACAGTACAGTACAATACAATGCAATACTGTATTTCTGATCCAGACCTTTTCTGAACTGGAAGCTTGAGGAAGACAGAAACAAACAAATAGTAACACAGACTGAAGAAAAGACAACAAACAGACTGAGATCAGAAACCATACATTTATAAATCTGAGAAAACTCAGGGTTTCGCACAGCTTAGGGTAGACAGCCAGACGTCCAAGGGGTCCCAGTGTTTATGATAAGCGGCATAGTTATGTCTTGTAGAGGCTAACATACACTCTATTGAAAAAAATTTCAATATCTCTTGATGCCATTCCAGGAAAGAAGGAGTAACCAGATCCATGCAGTGTCATAAAATTATTTTTTTATCACCATTGCAATTAAGAGTGAAATGACGTCTGCCACCCATAAAAGCCTGAATGTCCAATGCCAAAAGGCTTCTTTCTTTTGTAAAGGAATCTGATAGGCCTAAGAGGGGGTCCAAAGCTCTTCAGACCACTTGCCAGAGGGCTGGGCCACAGAGCAATCCCACAGGACATCTAAAAGGGTGCCCCCTTCTTTACAACATCAAGTGCATGAAAGAGAGTTCAAAATCTCCCAGTTGTGTAGTTTAACAGGTGCACGGTACATGTACGTAATTTTAAACTGCATCAACCTATAACCGTCAAATATGATATACTGAGGGATACTATCCCATACTGCCTCCCACTGTTTAGGGTCTGACCTCCAGCCAGTATGTGGGCCTTGGGCCACATCTATGTGGCATGGCCTGGGTCAGGGCATGGTATATGTTGGAGATGGCATGCCTTTCCTGTCTAATCTCACCTAAGTGGCTTAAGGTTAAGATTGGGGCTTCTGAAATTGTGGTCTTACCCAGGGTAGTAAGGAGCATATGATGGATTTGAAGGTAGAAAAAATATCCTTGTTCTCAAGGGCATATTTCTGCTGCTAAGTCAGGAATCGACTCCATTCTTGTCCATCCACCAGATTATATACATGGGGAAATGCCTTTACTATGCCAACAAACATTACAGAAAGGCTTGCCAGCCAATCTAAGGTTTGGAGTGTGCCATAAAGAATGCTCTAGCAGGGTACCTGGAGAGAATTTACGAAGCTACCACTACTTCTGGGGAAAGGGACCTAGGAGTCATCGTATATAACTCTCTTACACAATCTAGCCAATATAACAAGGCCTAAAAGTAAAGCAACCAGGATGTTGGGAAGTATTGAGAAGGGTTTTGACAGCAGAAAGAAAAAGGTATTACTACCTCTTTAGAAGTCACTGGCAAGGCCATGCCTGAAGAGGCTGGAGATGGCGTAGCACAGGGTAACCAACATAATTCAGGGCCAACAGGGCAGATCCTACAAGGATTGTCTTAGGGCACTGAACATGTACTCGCTGGATGAGAGAGGGGCGATATGACCAAGACCTTCAACTTCCTGAAAGGAATGAACAAGGTAAACAGCAGGGAACTATTCAACAGGAACAGCAAATCTAGAACATGGGGACTTGAGTGATAGCTGGCAGCTGTGGGGGGGGGGGGGATGATTCAGGAGGGATGTGAAAAAGTTTTATTTTACAAAGAGAGTGGTTTAGCCATGGAACAGTCAGCCAGCTGACGTGCCGGGTGCCAAAACCATTAATGGCTCCAGTCATAGTAGGGACAGAGTAAAGGGCTTAGTTGTTACACATGGGGGCAGGTAGTGCAGAAGAAAATCCTATTCGGATAACAGGTCTTGGATAAAATAGGGCATCATGGGCAGATTGGATGGACCAACGGTCTTTTTCTGCTGTTACCGTCTATGTTTCTCTGCTTTCTTCTTGGGTAATTGCAGTACTTGACAATGCATCGTGCCCAATATCTACCTGAGGTGTGTATTATTCCCTTATAACTGCTCACCCTGTTATGTGTTCTCCCTTACGTATTACAACTACCTGAGGTGTGCATTATTTTATTTTTATTTTATTTTATATTGCAATCAGTTTACAACCTTTGAGCCAGAGGCTCATTTCCAAAGGTACCTCGTCAAGTGAAGAGAAGATAATACAAGTACAAAATACATACTATAAGAGAACATATGCATAAAGATGCAGGCATACATGGATCCTGGGTACAGATTACATTGGTTGCATTATAAGGTGCAGATTCAGGTATTATAGACAAAAGGGTTGGTTACATGGTTTAGCAGATGACATTTGCAAAACGAAACAGTCAAACAGGTTCCATGGTATTAGTTACAGAGATAGTAAAACATGTGACAAGGACAGCACAGCAGGTAGTTTGATTCCTTAACAGTAGTGCATACTAGTAGGACAATTTAGCAAGCAGTATAATAAGATTATTCCCTTATAACTGCACTCCCTGTTAGGTGTTATCCCTTACGTATTACAACCACCTGAGGCATGCATTATTCCCTTATAACTGCACACCGTGTCATGTGTTATTTCTTCTACATTACAACCACCTGAGGTGTACATTATTCCCTTATAACTGCACACCCTGTCACGTGTTATCCCTTAAGTATTACAGCCACCTGAGGTATGCATTATTCTCTTATAACTGCACACCCTGTTATGTGTTCTCCCTTACAACTACCTGAGGCATGCATTATTCCCTTATAATTACCGGCTCTCCCTTTTTCCCATAGGGAAACCGTAGCGTAATTTGCCGTTATAAAGTAGCGTTTATATCGGCAAACACGCGCACGATTTCCCTTCCTCTGCGCATGCTCGTGCAGCAGCGTGACCAGCCGAGACTGTTCACCGCTTCCGTGTTACTGGAAACAGAACCGCCACAAGAACGGCAGTAAGTCATTTTCTTTTCTCTCCCCTTATACCCAGGAAACACAGAAAACCTCAAGAAACGGGGAAAAAAAAGCAGCAGTTTAAAATACAAAAATCTCGGCACCGGACTAAAAGGACTGATGTTAGGATACACTCGGAGGGTACAAAGAGCTATTTATTTTATATAATTGCTGAGGCAAAAGGGAAACCGGCAATTATATAAAAATAAAAAATGGAAACCGGTGTAAACTTCGTTTACACATACCCTCGTTGTGGGATCTTTTCACAAACCCGGTGAGAAGAGCATCCACAACCTCGGTGTGTGTAAATCATCCCACACCCCGACCCATACTTTATTCTATATATAACTGCACTCCCTGTTCGGTGTAATCCCTTACGTATTACAACCACCTGAGGCATGCATTATTCCCTTATAACTGCACACCGTGTCATGTGTTATCTCTTCTACATTACAACCACCTGAGGTGTACATTATTCCCTTATAACTGCACACCCTGTCACGTGTTATCCCTTAAGTATTACAGCCACCTGAGGTAGGCATTATTCTCTTATAACTGCACACCTTGTCATGTGTTATCCCTTCCATTTTACAATCTCCTGAGGCGTGCATCATTCCCTTAACTGCGCACCCTGTCATGTGTTATCCCTTTAATGTTGCAACTACCTGAGGCGTGCATTATTCCCTTATAACTGGACACCCTATGTGTGTTATCCCTTACATTTTGAAACCACCTGAGGCGTGCATCATTCCCTTGTAATTAAACACCCTGTCATGTGTTTTCCCTTACGTATTACAACCACCTGAGGCGTGCATCATTCCATTATAACTGCACACCCTGTCATGTGGTATCCCTTACGTGTTACAACCATCTGAGGAGTGCATTATTCCCTTATAACTGCACACCCTATCACATGTTATCCCTTATATATTACAACCACCCGAGGTGTGCATTATTCCCTCATAACTGCACACCTTGTCATGTGTTATCCCTTACGTATTACAACCACCTCAGGCATACATTATTCCCTTTTAACTGCACACTCTGTCATGCGTTATCCCTTATGTATTACAACCACCTAAAGCGTGCATTATTCCCTTATAACTGCACACCTTGTCATGTGTTATCCCTTACATATTACATCCACCTGAGGCATGCATTATTTCCTCATAACCGTACACCCCGTCATGTGTTATCCCTTACATATTACAACTACCCAGCGGCGTGCATTACTGCCTTATAAATGCACACCCTGTCATGTGTTATCCCTTACACATATTCTGTAGTTAGCTTCCCCTTTTTCCCTACAACTATGTACATTAACATAAAAAAAGGATCACAGTTCCTTACATGTTGTTGGCTCTGGCTACTTGCGTACCGCCTATCTTGGGACTGCACAGACTGCTGCTGTGGAAATGACTCTGATGCCACAAGCAGAGGACTATGACATCAAGTGCAGATCCTATGCAGAATGGCTTACAGTCCGTGACACGTACACGTTGAAGTCCAAGAGGGAGAGCGGCAACATGGCAGAGACGTACAAGTTCCTGAGAGGGATAAACAAAGTGAGCAGTGTTTATTTGAAAATTGGTAACCGGGAGAGACACACTGAGCCAAGGCTCGTTTCCAGGCTCAGTGTGGACCTGTTCAACAGGAACAGAAGTGCAGTAATGAGACAGCATGAACGTAGGATCGTCGGAGGGAATTTCTTGAGTGACTTGAGATACTCCTTCACCAAGAGGGCGGTGGAACCATGTAACTGATTATCCATGGAGATGGTGGGGCAGGGTGCATGAATAGGCCCAAAAGTGGGTGGGACAGGTACAAGGGGTGGGTAATTCCAAAAGGAGGAGTCTGGGAGGTAGGAGAGATTGGTGGTGGAGGTGGTGACTTGGGGTGGGCATTAGGGCTAAATACTCTTCAAAGACGGTAGGTCAAGGAAACAGGTAAGAAACTGGGCTGGGCACACTCGATGGACCTTTGGTTTTGGCAACCTCTTCATTTCTACATTGGGGTAGACAAGCAGCCAGAGCAAATGGCATGTATGGGAGAGTTATACAGATTTTATGTTAATGTGGACATTTGAACAAACATGGCGAAGCTAAACATGGAAAATATATAATTCTTAAATAAGTCTAAAAAATTGTTTTTCCCAAGTTTCTCCTCTGCTGTCAGGGCTTTTTAAAGAGTTTGTTTACAATACCCATGAACACATTTAAAAAATGTAAACTTGAGGCTGCTCTATGGTCTAGTGGCAGTGTTGCACCACCATGCAGATGACCAGAGTTTGGGAGTGGACTCTGATCACAGTGTCAGGCAGGAGGCCAAGCTGAAGGCTGATGTCAGATGGCACCTCACCTTGGCCAGGGAGGGCTGGTAGCAGGTTTCGGCAGTGCAGTGACCCCTGTGAGTGGACCAAGGAGCTCACTCCTTCTGCAGGGGCATGCTATATGGCCATGGCTGTAGGGTATGGGTCACACCAGAGAGAGGTGGAGGGGAGAAAATGTAGAGAGAAAAATCTCCCTGCCATCTGCATGACAGCAAACGAGCCTGACCAGGGAATATCACTGTAGGCAATGACAGGGGTGAAGGAAAATGAATACAGAAAAAATAAATAAGCTTCAGGCACAGTTCAGCTTGTATGGCATTCATTTTTATACATTTTTTCATTCATTCTTTACTCCTGGGGACATCTGTATAAAAACAAATCTTCGTTTCTCAGCCTTCTTCCTGCTGTTCCCTCTGCTAAAGTTGCAATCCTGTGCTTGCGAGATCACTACAGCCTATTTTTGGGCAGTTACTTCCCTGCATTCTGGCCAAAAATCAATTTGATTTTCTTTACTTTCAGCAAGGTATTTTAACTGTTGTCTTGTGTGTTAGCGAGCAGAATACCTACAAAATTTAAGCAGTGTGCCTTCTCTGAGTTGCTGCTGAATTAGTTTAGTCAAATAACTAAAAGTGATTTCAGCCTAGATTCTTTAGCTGTGCGCACATTCTAGTAACTTTTAAGTATTTAGTAGTGTGTTCTGCAAAGTGCAAGTTGCAGAGATCCCTTACCACAGTGAGCCACATTTTTGTAACCTGGTCTCCAGCTTTAAACTTAAATTCTGTAGGACCACCTAAGGCCCCTTGGCTACAAATTTCTCCATTTGGTCAAGCAGAAGAAACTAGTAATCTAACCTGCTTAAGGAGAGCCTCAAAGCCAGTTTTTTAATTCTTTCTGGCTGTTTAATCCTCGCTGCAGGCTACTCCACTGCACCCCCATTTAAGCCCCTGCTCCTTTATGTACCTGTTTTAATTCCATTGTCTCTTGTTTCTCTCAACAGTAGATCCTCCCCCCCAGGATGGTCATGAGGGCAAGCTGAAGGTGCCCCCCCCCAAAGAGCTGCAAGCCGTTGTTCTTCTGCTCCCCCCACCTTGACAACAGGTATGCTACAAGGCACTGGTGGAGTCTCGTCTCGGAGAGTGGAAGGCCCCTCTGACGCTTTGCGTCAGCTGCCCCGCAGGCGCAGCCATTCTTCCACTATTGTTCCATGCAGGTCTGTTAGGTCTAAAATTCCCCACGCAGGTGTCCTCAGAGCTTACAAACCAGACACATGCCTCTCTGCGCAAACTCCCGTGGGCACGGTCCTTCAGTAAGCTTATGATACACCTCCTACTCCTCTTATCTGGAAATGTTGAGCCAGACCTTGGACCAAGCCCCACCCCTGGCCCAAACCCCCTTAAAACTCCTTAAGGGCTTAAAACTGGTACACCTGAATATCTGCAGTCTTTAACACAAAATAACCCTCCTGCAGCCACTTGCCCTATCCATGCATCCGGACATCTTGATTATCTCCGAGACCTGGCAAAAACCTCACATCAAGGATGCAGAAATCACTATTCCTGGTTACACTATCATTCGTCATGCTCACCCCGGATGTAAACCAGGAGGTGGCGTAGCCACATATGTTGCAACATGATTCAATTCACCCAAGTCTTTGTACCTGCGCCCACGCAGTTCATCTACATCTTATTGCTGAAACCATCCCTCCCCCACACTACACCCATGTTCATAGCTGGATCCTACTGCTCACCTGACGACACCATGCCAGAGATCCTGGAACACTTCGGCAATCGAAATTCACTGGCATCAGGGGGTGAGCTTTATCTCCTTGGGGACTTCAATTGGAACTGGCTCTCCAGTACTAGCGCCAAGCTGCGCAGCCAGGTGTCCACTCTCAATCAGTCACAAATGATCACCAAGCCAACACGCCTGAACCACAAATCCCTAAACCACTCTCTCCTGGATTGGTCCCTCATCTCCCTTCCCCTACTGCATACTTGCCTCAGGCATCTACTCAAAAACCAAAATCTTCAGGCCAAAAGCACTTCCCCTCAAAACCCTCCTGACCAGGTCCTATAAATCCTTGGACCTCACCTCACTTCTAAATGACCTGGCCAACACAGACTGGTCAGGCATCACACGGGCTTCCCCCATAGACTCTGCCCTGGGCTATTTCAAGACCAGGTCCACTGCTGTCTGGGACTATTATGCCCCTCTCAGGCGGTCTCGGGTGAGGGGTGCCCACCTGCCTTGGGCCGCAGCTGACATCATAACCCACTTCAGAGGTAGCGATCAGGCATGGAAGTCCTACAAGGCATCCAGCTTATCTATGGATCACCTTCAGTATCGTGCTCTATGTAACACCTGTGTGAGATTAATCTGGCAGGCAAAAGCTACTTATTTCAAAACCGCCTTCTTCACAAACCTAAACCACCCAGCTAAATTTGGAAGGTCAAATCGCTTTTCTCCCCACCGTCCCAGCCTCAAATCCCTGCCTTTAAGTTCAAGTTCAAGTTCATTGCAGGAAAACTCCACTAAGCAAGCTCATTCAATCAATCAATCACTTTATTTTACCAGGCATAGACACCACTGAGCAAGCTCATTTTCAAGGTGGTCCTGGACAGATAACAAAACAAAACAAACAATACAAGAAGTACATGGCACAAATGAAAGCAGTATTTTACAGGATATGCACAAATGGCCAGCAATTAGCTGACCTCTCAGAATTACAAGCAATGCCAATAAAGATAATAATATTATACGAAAGTGTGGAAGGTCATCGGTCCTAATCAACCTCCACTGTTGGTAGTAATCAGAAAAGGAAGGAAAAGACGCAGCTGGGTGAAGGACAGGAGGGAGAGGGTGTGAAGGGCCAGGGTAGCTGAAAGTATACATGGAGCTGGAGGTCACCTATAAGGAAGGGACTTGGTAAGTGTTCTGATTGTGGGATAAGTGAAAGCAGATAGGGAAGATCATCTTTATCTGAAACAACTGCAATTTTCCCCCAAGAAAGCGGGCAGCATCTTTTTGGATGTGGATAGGCTTGGAAGCAATGACAGTTTTAGTATGCTTTGCATGGAGTTCCATAGGGATGGCAGTGAGAAGTTAATTGCGGCCAAGCCAAAGGTTGTGTTTACTCTAGGGGTCTGAAAGCAGAGTATTGAGAAACGTCTCAGTCCATAAAACCCCTTGGCACGCATGAATAAGTTACAGATGTATGCTGGGAGTATGTTTGAGAGAGTTCTGTGGAACCAGAGAAGAGCATTTCTTTTCCTCCTAGCTGATAGGGAAGGCCAGCCCGATTCCTGGTAAAGCAGACAATGATGGGTACGTATGGGTAGATTAAGGATAAATCTTAGGGCCCAGTGGTATAGGGTGTCAAGTTTGCTGAGTAACGTTAGGGGACAGTGAGAGTACATAAAATCAGCATAGTCCAGTATGGGTACAAATGTAGATTGGACTATCCTCTTTCTAGCATCTAAGGTTAGTAGACATCTAATCCGGTAGAATATGCCTAGCCACTGCCTTAATTTCTTCGAGATTTCATTCAGATGGCAATGGAAGTTCAGCTTGTTGTCCAACCAGAATCCTAGGTATTTAAAGGTTTCGACTATTTCGAGAGGTTCATCTAGAAGCGTTAAAATCCAGGGAGTGAATGTAGATCCAAGGCCAGCTTTTGGTGATAGGACCATGACTTTTGTCTTTTTGGCATTGAGGAGAAGTTTGTGTTTAATGAGATTGTATTGGAGCTTATTAAAGTCTTGCTGTAACTTCTCCTGTGCGACTTCTAAGGAAGAGTTTATGGTACATAGTACAGTATCATCTGCGAATAAGTGTATATTAGCTGTTTGTAGATGTGTGTCGAGGTTATTGATATAAATTGTAAATAGGATTGGGCCTAATATGGAGCCTTGAGGAATGCCTCGTAGGATGTTTTTTGTGCAGACAGGTCACCTGCAACTTTGACTTGTTGCAGTCTGTTGGAAAGGTAGTTGGAAAACCATTTGATTGCAGGGCTACCAAGTCCTATACTTCTCAGAGCTGCAATCAATATATTGTGCTCAACAGTATCAAAAGCTTTGCTCAGATCCAAGAAAAGGGCGATCACATGTTTCTTAGAATCTAGTGCAGTCTGCCAATCTATAGTTACTTTCACCAGTGCTGATATTGTGCTGTGTTTGGCTCTGAAGCCAGATTGTACAGGGTTTAATAAATCATGCGTATCCAGATGTTCTCTTATTTGGGCATTAACAATTGTTTTGAGTAGTTTCGATAATGCCGGGAGTATAGATATACAATGGCAGTTATTCAGATCACATGGATCACTCGACTTGAATAAAGGTAGGATATGGGCAGTTTTCCAAGGCTGGGGGAGTTCTCCTTGCATTAATGACAAGTTAAATAAGTTCATTCACAAGGAGGTCCTGAGGAACGTTTGCAAACGGGAAATTACATACATAATGTCTTGGTACAAAGTAAAGGTACATACGGGAAATTACATACATAAGGTCTTGTTACGAAATAAAGGTACATAGTGCTTACAAAAAGGTAAACATAAAAGGTTCCGATATATAAGCATAACTTGTAGACATCTTTTGGGGTTAAAAGTACAAGGTACATAGTGCTCAAAACAAAAAGGTACAGATTTGAAATCGTGACTTGCAGACATCATTCAAGGTTAAAATGTACAGACACAATAGTTAGGAAGAGAGCATAAGGAAACATAGCGTGGTGGGGGAGTAGGAATTAGGTGCAAGGGGGAGGAAAGGGAGAGGAGGGGGAGGATGATGAAGCGGGAGGGGTAAGAAGGACAGGAACAGTTAGTTATTGAAGGTAAAGATGAGGGTAAAAAGGAATGGGGAGAGGGTAAGGGAGAGGAAATTAAGATAAGGAAAAAGAATAAGTGAGGTGGGAAGTGAGTTACAGATTCAAGAGTGGGAGTAAGATAGGGGACTAGGAACAGCTATAAGTATTTTTTAGTTTAACACAACCAAAGATGTAAAGAGATTGATGAAGACAATACTAGTGAGCTTCAGTACAGACTGGAGCTTGTTCCAGATAGTTGGAAATGTATAGGAGATGGCACGTTTGCCAAAGGAGGTACGAGTCCTAGGTACATCTAAGAGGAGAAAGTCGGACTTCCTGAGAGAATCGAACTATGGGATATATGAAAGAAGAGGATGTTAAGTAACTAGGCAATTTGTTCAGGAGGATTCTGAGAGTCCAGGTGCCAGAGTGAAGCAATTGCCTAGCAGTGAGCGACGTCCAACCGACAGCTGCATACAGTTCACAATGGTGGGTTTGAGCAGGGGAATTAGTATTAAATCGTAGGGCACAATGATAGAGCACATCCAATTTGTTCAGGTTTACGGGCAGAGGTAGAAATGTAGATTATGTCACCATAGTCGAGTAAAGGGAGGAAGGTGGCTTGAACAAGCCTGGATCTGATTTCAAAAGGGAAAAGGGACCTGTTTCTAAAGAAAAAATCTATTCTGGATTTTAACCTGCTGGTCAAGTTATCAATATGGTCACTAAAGGAGAGCTTGTCATCTAACCATGTGCGTAGATATTTGAATTTGGAGACGATCTCAAGGGATTCACCTAAGGAGGTGACAATAAAGTCATCAGGAGGGCCTGGTGAGACGGTGAAAGTCATATTGAGTGAAGATCATGGTCTTAGTTTTTCTGGCATTCAGAAGAAGCTTTGCATTAATAAGGTTCTGTTCAAGCTGTGCAAAGTCAGCTTGAAGCACATCTCTTACTTCAGACAGAGTTGAGCTGGAGTTACACAGAACAGTATCATCAGCAAAGAAATGCAAAGAGGATCTGGTTATGCTGGAATCAAGATTATTGATGTAGAGAGAGAGAATAGGATAGGGCCTAAAATGGAGCCTTGCAGGACTCACCTAATGATCGGGAGGGAGGCTGAGAGCAAGCTATCAGCCTTAACTTTCTGGGACCTTCCTGATAAATAACTGGAAAACAACTGGGCAGTGGAAGAGGTGGCGCCTAGGTTAGTAAGGCTGCTGACAACTAAGATGTGGTTGACAGTGTCAAAAGTCTTACTGAGGTCTAAGAAGACAGCACCAGTGATCTCCTTGGAGTCCAAGGCTGAGACCCAGTCGTTGGTGACTTTGGCAAGGGCGTGATAGTACTATGGTTAGGATGGAAGCCAGATTGGGCAGGGTTAAGAAGGGAGAAGGTTCTGATATGTTGTTTTAGTTGGATGCAAATCACTTTTTGGAAGATTTTGGAGAGAACGGGCAGGATAGAGAAGGGCCTGTAGTTATTTAAGTTGCAAGGGTCGACTGATTTGAACAGGGGTACGATATATGCAGATTACCAGCAGGACAGAACTGTGGCAGTGGCAACAGAGAGACTGAAGATATGGAGTATGGGGGCTGTGAGATGGTAGTAGCCCAGTTTTAGGAAAAATGGTTCTAATCTGTCATCCCGGGCACTTTTCTTGGTGTCTAGGTTGATAAGCAAGTCTTCAACTTCTTTATAGGTGATCAGGAGCAGATGAAAGGGATGAGATGAATTTGAGATTTCTGTGGTGGTTTTAGTCTGACAATTTGCAAGGCCTGCTTACGGAGAAGAGTCGAAGGCTAGGCCAACGGTAGCAAAGTGGGAATTAAGCTTTTTGAGGATAAGATTTTTGCTTTCGATAACCTTGCCACTGACATGTATCTTGGTTGGAATAGGGGGAGCAGTTTGGCGTCCTTCGACGGATTTAAGGGCCCTCCAGATTTTATGGGAGTTCCCATTTGCCTGTTCTAGGGTGGTAATATAAATGTTCGATTTGGCAGTATGGATAATTTTACCACAGGCATTCCTTGCTGCTATAAAAGCCTGCCAGTCGGATGGACACTTAGAGCGCCTGGCCAGAGCCCACGGTTTATCGCGGTTTGTGAGCTCAGCCTTAAGGTCTGCCGTGAACCAGGAGTGGGATGATTTATGTACCTGAGATTTAATGAAAGGGCATGCTTGTTAGCTAGAGCCATAAGATTGTTGTTCAGGACAGTAACTGCCTCATCTGTCATTTTTGCAAGATAGAGATCTTGCCAGATGATGTTGACTAAATCCATCAGATAGTTTGCTGCGTTGAACTTGCGCGGAAGGACCGCTTGGTTATTAGACTGGGCTGGTGGGGACCCTTAGGTTGAGATCTAGTGCATACTACAACCCCATGGTCGCTCACGTTATTGAGGAAAACAGCAGAATGCAGAATTTTATGAGGGTGAGTGGTTATGACGACATCAAAGAGAGAATTATTGTTGTTATTCAACGTATTGATCCTGGTAGGTTCTGTAACATTTTGTGAGAGGCCAAGCTCATCACAGAGACATTTAAGGCTGTTGGATTTAGAGGTGAACCAGTCCATGTTTAGATCCCCAAAGATTATGGTTTTGTTATTGGTAGTGGAGGTTAGGGATTTGAGGATATCGAGGATGTCAGTATCTCCAGAAGGAGGCCTATAACCACCAACAATAGTAATGCATTCTGTAGAGGGGAGGTGAAGCGTCAGTGATATTATATTGTATTCTTTGGGTTTAGATTTACAACAGATGTCAGTAATGGGGTACTTGTTTTCAGGGTAAACAGCCACCCCGCCACCACCCACCTGTATCCCTATCAGCTCTAAACAAATTGTAACCCGGTATGGTGATTTGCTGGTCAGTGTTGATCTTTTTTAGCCATAAACATAGAAACATAGACTTTGACGGCAGATAAGGACCGCTAGGCCCATCTAGTCTGCCCATTTCCCTACCTACAGGATAGGCCGCAGATTCTAGTTAACCAACAGCCTATTTCTTCCTACCCCCCACAAGAATTGCCTTATGTCTGTCCCATGCATTCTTGAATTCTGCCACAGTTTTAGACCCCACAACCTCCTCAGGAAGGCTGTTCCATGCATCCACTACCCTCTCTGTGAAATAATACTTCCTCACATTGCCCTGACACGCCCTCCTTCTATCTTTAAATTGTGTCCCCTTGTTCTTGCAAGTCTCTTTTCTGAAAGATGCTACCCTCTTGGACTTTGTTGATTCCACTGAGGTACTTAAAGTTTTCTATCATGTCCCCCTCTCCTTCTTTCCTCAAGGTATACATATTAAGCTCCTTTAGTCTCTCCTCATCACGGCTTCTCTTGCAGACCCTGCACCATTTTTAGTTGCCTCCTCTGGACTACCTCTATCCTGTCTATGTCCTTGCGGAGATGGGGTCTCCAGAACTGGACACAGTACTCCAGATGGGGTCTCACCAACTGTCTGTACAGAGGGATAACAACTTCCTGTTTTCTGCTGCTGATGCCTCTCCCTATACATCCCAGTATACCCCCAGCCCTCCCTACTGCCTTCTCACATTGCTTGCTAACCTTAAGGTCATCTGATATGATTACCCCCAGGTTCCTTTCCTTTTTTGTTGTTGTTACTACCTCCCCAACCATTGTGTATTCTTCCCCTCGGTTCTTGTTTCCCAGGTGCATTATTTTGCACTTCTTTGCATTGAATCCTAGCTGCCATACTTCTGACCATTCCTCCAACCTTGCCAAGTCCCTTTTCATCCTTTCCACGCCTCCTTGTGTCATCTGCAAAAAGGCATACTTTTCCTTCCAGTCCCTCTGCAATGTCACTGATGAAGACATTAAAAAGGACTGGACCCAATACTGAACCCTGCGGTACCCCACTAGTAACCCCTCTTTCTTCAGAGTGGACTCCATTTACAATTACCTTCTGTGTCCTGTTGTGCAGCCAATGTTTCATAAGATCTGTTTTGGTGTGGGCGGCCCAGACTTGTAGTTGGTCAAGTTTCTTGTTCCAGCTAAGGATACTGACCAGCATCATTTTGAGTCCTGGGGCAGCTGCAAATTTGGAGGGTGACGCCAGGGGTATTGAAGGACCAGGATTTAGCTCCACGTTGCCCAAGCACAGGAGGAGGAGCAAAAGAAATAACTTTCTTAAAGAGCCTGTAAGGGAAGCAAGCATTTTCTTTCTTTGGGAGCGCCCACAAATATGGGATGGAGACAGAGTTTTATGATTTGTGGGTGGGATACTAGCGTGATCATTTATTGAAATTATTGAAAGTGCTTTCACTGTAAGTGACCCTATCACAGTGGCCTCTGAATTCAACTCTTTCTTCACTAACTGTACATCGTCACTGCTGTCCTCCCTCCCACCTTCCCCCAATTTCCCCACCCGCTCCTTCACCTTCTACCAGGTTACCCCGCAAGAAGTATTAAAGGAGCTGCTCACCCTAAGTCCATCCAAAGGTAAATACCCCACTGGCCTGGACTCAAAAATGCTCTACCTGCCAGCTCCTGCCATCGCCTTTCCACTGGCAGCGCTCTTCAACCTCTCCTTCTCTCTAACTTCTATCCCATCTGAGTGGAAGCATGCCACTGTCATCCCACTCCCGAAAGGTGGTGACCCATCAATCCCTGGAAACTACCGCCCTTTCTCCCTCCTCCCCATACTGGCTAAGCTTCAGGAACACCTAGTCCTCTCACAACTCTTCTCCTTCCTCGACGACTCATCTTTTTTCACACCTTACCAGTCTGGCTTTAGGAAGACCCACTCCAATGCCACCTCCCTCCTAAGGCTCACCAATTCCATCCATACTGGTATGGACTTGGGCCACGTCACCTCAGCAATTTTTGTTGACCTGGCAAAGGCGTTCGACACCGTCTGCCACTCACTCCTCCTGTCCAAGCTCTCTCTCGCAGGACTCTCCTGTGTGACTACCAACTGGTTCCACTCCTACCTTGTCGACAGAACCCAATCGGTCCATATTGGAAACACCACCTGTGACTCCCTCCCTGTCACCACCAGGGTACCCCAGGGCGCCGTCCTTGGACCGCTCTTGTTTTCTATCTTCCTTATCGATCTGCCCTCTGCTTGCCCTCACAAATCCATTCATATGTATGCGGATGACACAATGCTGTATATCTCCAGCCCTACGGCCACTAATGTGGTGACCAGACTTCAGCAGGACTTCAATAATGTTCAGCTATGGTTTCACGCAAATCAGCTTTCACTCAATGCCAAGAAAACAGTCTCCATGACCTTCGGTACTAGGCAGAGACTCTTGTGGCTCCCCTCTACCCCTAATTTCCACACCCTGCATGGGACTTCCCTAAAGGCCTGTACCTCCTTTAGATATCTCAGGGTCTGCCTCGACTAGCACCTTGACTTTTCTGTGCATATCGATGCCATCCACAATAAGTTCCACTCCACGTTGGGTACTCTATACCATAATCGTGGTTACATCCTGCTGCCGGCTTGCCGTGCCATTGTACAGAAAATGATCCTTCCTATCTTTGACTATGGGGACATAGTCTGCAGTGCCGCTCCCAAGTCCACCCTAGCCAGACTGGACCCACTCTTCCACTCCTTCTGTCGTTTCGCTCTTGACTGTCCTCCTTCCACCCATCACTGAGTCCTCTACCAGTCCCTGGGACTCCCCTCCCTTCAGGACCGAAGACTGTCCCACTGCGCTCGGATCACGGCCAAGTTCTGGATGCAGTCCCTACCCACTTACCTCATATCTAAATTATCTGTTCCTACCCTTCAGGTGGACACACTGATGAACAATGATGCCAAGCTCCTATCTGTACCACACATGTCCACAGTTACAGGTCAGGCAGCCTTCAGTTATCGCATGCCTAAACTATGGAACTTCCTCCCTAGGGGCACTCAGCATGCATCCACCACCCAGCACCTCAACTCCCTCCTCAAAGCACATTTCTCCTCCAACTGCACATGTGACTAAATATTCTGTCCACCCTAGGGCCAGCATCCTCCTATTGTGATTGTATAAGTGTAGACCCGAAGGGTTCTGAAGTATGTGCATATCTTAATTTTGACTGTTTTACATGCCCTGCACTACTACTTGCTGCTGCACTGTATTTATGCACTGTACTTTGTGCCTTGTATTTCTCTATCTTGTATGCATTCTGTATTCTCGATTATATATATTTGGACCTTGTATTCAATGCTTGTCCTTTTACCGCAGCTCATTTGCACTCTCCCTTACTCCCCGCATCTGGAATCGAGCAGTGGTCTGCTCAGTATGCCTTCCTGGTAAAACTTTTAAATAAATAAACTATCATTTCCACAGTAACCGATTGCGATATCGCATCCCAAGAAAAAAGCAAGGGAGATGAGACAAGCTTGTGGGACAAAAGAAAAAATTACTCACCGTAGTAATGTTGTTTCTTCCAAGGGATTCTTCAGCATTATTGACAGGTACAGTATGTCAACTAGGTTCAGCTGCCCCGGGGAGGTGGAGTCAATGTAAATGAACAGGAACATTGGCCAATCAGAAGAGAAAGAGAGAGAGAGAGAGCGAGGAGTGCTGCCTACAGTCAGTCTGAAGGACCTCAGAACTATTTCGACACTGAAAAAAGGGCAAAAACTGTGCCCAGAAAAAAAAACACTGTCAATGTAACAACTGCAAATCTCAAACCACTATTTTGAAATAAGTCAATGAAAGAAACAATGAAACTAGACAAATTTGGCTAACACACAACAGCAGAGCCATCCCCAGACAGGTTTTGCAGGGGAGGATGGGTGGGAGTGACAATAATGCTGAAGAATCCCTTGGAAGAAACAACATTACTACAGTGAACAATTTTCTTCTCACCCCAGGAATTCTTCAGCAGGTATTGGGGAAGGAAGGCCTTGCCTTGTGTCATGTCCAGGATTACCCCTATGTATTGAAGCCGCTGACTTGGCCAGGGGGAGGACTTGGGGAGATTCAGAGTTACCCAGAGGTCCAGAAAGAGGGAAAAGGTGTCTTGAATGGTTTCCATAAGCCGGTCCCAAGAGGGAGTGGTTTGAAGCCAACTGTCAAAGTTGGAGACGACATAATGCTCCTGCCTCCTGAGACTTGTGGCTACCATGGCAAGGCACTAGGTAAACACCCTCAGTGCTGAGGACAGGCTGAAGGGTAAGGCCCTGAACTAGTAATGATGCCCCTGAAAGCGGGATCGCAGGAAACTTCTGTGTGGCTGGAAAATCAGAATATGAAGGTATGTGTCCTGCATGTCCAGGGAGCATAGCCAATCCCTTTGATGAAGCAGAGAAAGCAGACCTATAAGTGTAACCATCCTGAACTTTTTGTACTTGATGTACTGGTTCAGGTGGCTTAGGTCCAAGATAGGACGAAGTTCCCTCGTCTTCTTTGGCACGAGGAAAAAGCAGGAGTAGAACCCTGACCTTCGCTGTTCCAGGAAAACAGGCTCTATGGCCTTCTTTTGAGTAACAGCCTGGATTTCCTCTGCTATGAGGGCACTGTGGGCCTGAGAGTAATGAGACTGTACAGGAGAGTTGTCTGGAGGAACCTCCGTGAATTGCAGTGTGTGTCCTCTCTCGATGAGTTGCAGGATCCAGTGGTCTAATGTAATCTGACACCACCCTTCAGTGTGCAAGGAGAACCGACCCCCTGCCACCTCCCCTGCGGCATCTGCTGGCAAAGGAGGGTCAGGCAGCGAGTCAGGCGGAGAAGCCGGGGAAGGGAAGCACAGGTTGAGAGGTTCTGGGGCCTGTGGGGCAGAACCTCTGGTGGCATGAGTGGAGGCCTCACATTTGAAACCAGCCCACTGCTGCTGCTGACATCTAAATTGCTGCCTTCCAGTCTTACAAAAGGACTGTTTAGGTTGCTGCTTGGGTCTGCTCATGGTATGCACTGACTTAACTGCTTTCCCAGCCTCTTGCAAATGGGTAATGATATTCTGAGTATCTTCCCTGAAGAGAACCAACCCTCTGAAGGGGGCATCCATAATTCTGGACTGGATGTCCTGGGCGAACCCGGAGACTCTCAGCCAGGAATACCGGCAGATACAGACCGCAGAAGCAGTAGTTCTACCAGCCAAATCCAAGGTATGATATGAGGCCTGCAGGATGCAATTATCTATGTCTGAGATGGACTTCATAATGGCTATGAGCTCCATCCGTCCGGGGGTGTCTGGCATGGCTTGAACAATCTCCAGTGCCTTGTCCCACAGGGCATTTTGGTACCGGACCATGTGGGCAAGGAAGTTCTGTGACCGGATGGTACAAGTAGAGGAAAAAACTTTCCTGGCCAGATGATTGAACTGCTTCGAGTTCTTATCTGGGGGCTGTGTGCTAAGGTACCAAGGGCATCGGGACCTGTCATGGGCTGTATTCAGCACGACGGAGTCTGCCTCTCGTTGTTCTCCACAAAAGGGGTCCTCCCTGGGAACTGTGCACAATCTGTCTGACATTTTGGACACTGCTGGGGTCGATAAAGGACATTTCCATGCTAGCTTGTTGGCGTCATTGTAGGATTAGACCATTGGAGGGACTACCATGAGTAGGGAGTCCTTCTTCCAAAGAAAGTCGGCCAATCGCTTCTGTTCTGGGTTGAAATCTTCTGAATCCCACCCGTTCAGTTGTTAGATGTGACGCATCACATCCAAGAACGAAAGGTCATCAGGCGGGGAATGTGGGGAATCCTTACTGACATCAGGGTTGGATGTAGGGTCTGAGTGTTGTGTCATTGTTGTGGTCTGGGCCCAGGCAGAAAAGGCAGTCCGAATGGCTGTCTTTATGTGGGATCTGCTTGCCGCACGCACACTTGGAAGGACGCCTATCAGTCAGTGATGTGGTTGAAGAAGACAACCCACAAAATCGTCCAAAATACCTGTGAAAAGTAAAAGAAAAAAGGTGTTGAAAATGCGGTAAAGATGGCAGTCGACTAGCTGAAGGTGTCTGCGTAGGTCCGACTTGTGCGGTCAACGGCAGGAAAAGAACTTGGGATTGGATGGGGACCGCCCCTTTTATACCATGCGTGACGTCGGGGGTGGGCCAGTGGGCAGTCCCCCGCTGGGTACTGCTAGCTAGAAAGTTTCCATGGGGTCCAGGTGCCTGCCTGCTTCAGTCCTAAAGGTGTTACCAGCTGCAAGAGCAAATCTTGAAGTAAGATCTGCAATTTTTTATCTGTGTTTTTGCTCCTCCATCTGGCAGGCGGATCTACAGCCTTCTGGCCATATTGACCATCATGACGCTCGGATGGAGAGGATTTACCTATTTATTTTCCCCATTTTTTTTCCCTTTCCTATGATCTGCAACGTCCTCCCCTACACCATGTTGACTGCGCTAGTGCCTGTTCTCCTACAGGTAGCGGTGACAGAGTGAGGCGATGCATGCCTCTTTCCCTAGAGGAGGACAGCGTCCACTGAGGCACTCCATCCTACTCCCCCCACTGGTACCAGACATCCCAGACTCATTCTTGAACCAGGGTTGCCAGCGTTGTGAGAAGTAGCGCTACTATTAAGCCCCAGAACCTCTCAACCTGCTCCCTAAGTCATTAGGGAGCAGGACAGAGGTAAATGTAAAAAAAGGCAAAGGCAGTAAGGACAGGGATGGGGCTAAAAGGGGTAAGGCCATCAAAAATTGGAGGGTGATGAGTACCAATGCCCACAGTCTGTGTAACAAGCTCCCTGAACTAGTGGCCTTGATGGAAGAGGGTTGCCTGGATATTGTGGCAGTCATAGAAACATGGTACACAGAGAACCATGACTGGGATGTCAACATACCAGGATACTTCATCTACAGGAAGGACAGGGAGGGTAAAAGAGGAGGAGTAGCTCTCTATGTAAAGGAAGGGATCAAAGCAACAGAACTAAAGAGTAAACAGGAAGCAGATGAGGCACTCTGGGTCACCCTGGAGACAGAAAATGGCACCACAATCCGCATGGGGGTTGTATACAGACCCCCATCTCAGGGGGAAGGAATGGACAAGGAGATAATAGAAGGCATCCTTAGAATGGCAGAAAAAGGGGAGATACTGTTGATGGGGGACCTGAATATGCCAGATGTTAATTGGAGCAACTTTGCTGCAGGCACATCCAAGACCAGGGTCATTCTTGATGCCCTACAAGGGGCATGCCTCAGACAGCTAGTACTGGAACCCACTCGGGAGGGAGCAATCTTAGATCTGGTACTCTCAAATGGGGATGGAGAAAGAACCTCAGATTCAGAAGTGGGTAGCCATCTGAGACAGCGACCACCAAACAGTGGTTCTCGATAAACACAGCCATACAAAAGCAAAGTATTGGACTTTAGGAGGGCTGACTTTGTGAAAATGAGAGAGTGCCTCAGAAAAGCACTAGCAAACAGGCAAGAAGGAGGGGTGGAGGAACAATGGGGAGTAATCAAACAGCCATCACAGAGGCAACAAGCCTTTGTGTAAAGCAAATCAACAAAACACAACGAAGGAAAAAAATGCAATGGTTCTCAAAAGAGGTGGCAGGGAAGGTTAAGGAGAAAAGGACAGCATTCAGGAAATATAAGGAAACACACAAGAAGCAGGACAGAGAACTTTATCAGTTAAAGCAGAAAGAGGCTGGGAAGGCAGTCAGCATAGCAAAGGCCCAAACCGAGGAAAAGATAGTCAGCTCTGTTAAGAAGGGGGATAAGACCTTTTATAGGTACATTAGGGAGTGGAGAAAGACCAAAGAAGGGATACTGAGGCTTAATAAAGGGGAAGGAATGTGGGCAGAGGGTGACAGTGAAAAAGCAGAGATACTGAACGAATATTTCTACTAAGTGTTCACAAAGGAAGAGGAGGGGGAGGTACCTAAACCAAACAAGAGAAACACTCTGAAGATGGGGGTGATACCAGTCCATTTACAGAAGAAAGGGTTCTGAAAGAACTAATAAAACTGAAGGTGGACAAAGCAATGGGGCCTGATGGGATTCACCAAAGAATTCTAAAAGAACTAAGGGTAGAACTAGTGATGCCACTGACTACTTTCTTTAACAAATCAAGGGAGGATGGGGTGGTACCTGAGGACTGGAGGAGGGTGGATGTGACTCCTCTTTACAAAAGTGGGAGCAGGACAGAGGCAGGAAACTACAGACCAATTAGTTTGACCTCAGTGGTAGGGAAAATGATGGAATCACTTCTGGAGGAAAGAACTGTTGAGTACCTAGAGGCCAGTGGGGCACAGGACCCAAGGCAGCATGGATTCACGATGTGAAGGTCATGTCAGACGAATCTAATAGATTTCTTTGACTGGGTGACCAAAGTAGTAGACCAGGGAAGGGCTGTGGACATGGCCTACCTAGATTTTAGGAAGACATTTGATACAGTCCCACACAAAAGATTAATACACAAGTTAGCCAGCCTTGAAGTGGGTCCCAAGGTGGTAGCCTGAATAAAAAATTGGCTAGACAACAGGATGCAAAGGGTAGTAGTAAACGGAGTCCACAGTGAAGAAAGGAGGGTTACTAGTGGGGTATTGCAGGGTTCAGTACCGGGACCGGTTCTTTTTAATGTCTTTATAAGTGACATTGCAGAGGAACTGGAAGGAAAAGTATGTCTCTTTGCTGATGACACAAAGATCTGCAACAGGGTTGATACACAGGTTGGAGTGGAACGGATGAGAAGGGACTTGGCAAGGTTGGAGGAATGGTTAAATGTATGGCAGCTCAGATTCAATGCAAAGAAGTGTAAGGTAATGCACCTGGGAAACAAAAATCCAGGGGAAGAGTACATAATGGGGGGTGAGATAGTGACAATAGTAAAAATGGAAAGGGACCTGGGGGTAATTATATCAGATGACCTAAAGGTGGGGAAGCAATGTGAGAAGGCAGTAAGGAAGGCTGGGGGGATACTGGGATGCATAGGGAGAGGCATCAATAGTAGAAAATAGGAAGCTGTTATCCCTCTGTACAGACAGTTGGTGAGACCCCATCTGGAGTACTCTGTGCAGTTCTGGAGACCCCATCTCTGCAAAGACATAGACAGAGTGGAGGCTGTCCAGAGGAGGGCAACCAAAATGGTGCAGGGTCTGCACCAGAAGACATACGAAGAAAGACTAAAGGAGCTTAATATGTATACCCTGAGGAAAGAAGGGAGAGAGGGGGCATGATAGAAACGTTTAAGTACCTCAAGGGAATCAACAATGTCCAAGAGGGTAGAATCTTTCAGGAAAAGAGATATGCAAGAACAAGGGGGCACAATTTGAAGATAGAGGGGAGACAGCTCAGAGGTAATGTGAGGAAGTATTGTTTCATGGAGAGGGTTGTGGATGCATGGAACAGCCTCCCTGTGGAGGTCGTGGAGTCAAGAACAGTGAGGGAATTCAAGAATGCATGGAACAGACATAAGGCAGTCCTAGTGGGGGGTAGGAGGAAGTAAGCTGATGGTTAACTAGGATCTGCAGCTTATCTGTTAGGTAGGAAAATGGGCAGACTAGGTGGGCCAAGCGATCCTTATCTGCTGTCAAATTCTATGTTTCTATGTTTCTTACCACTGTGCTGACAGGCTGGTGTAGTAAGTGTGATCTTTTTTTTTTCATCTATCTGTTTGACCCCAGTCACCACCTCCCTAAGGTATATGGTGGAGATGGCAGGTGGCTCTGGTTCCCCCTCCCCCCTCTCAAGGGGCTCAGTCTCAAGATCCTCTGCATTTCCCACTCCCGACCTTCCTGGCAATCCCCCCATGGGTTGCCCCCCTCCATGGCAATGCCAAGGTGAAGGGCGTCGACTTTCCCTCCCCCCCAGAGACCAACATCTAGACTCCAGGGGGTGCTGCGGGACCATTACAGAGCCTGCTGGCTCCCTTTTACAAATGTTTCTCCCCGCCCCTTGTCGTGGAGGCACGCGCACACAGTGACCCATGGCACCCTCCCTATCCTAGTTGCTCTGACTGCACTACCTCTGGGCCTCCACCCGGGGGCAGCCTTGCAGCAGGAGTGGCTGGGTCCCCATCCGGGAGGGCAGAGCTGCCTTACAGTTGCTCAATCCATCTCTCATCCCCCTAGGCTCGTTCCTGAACCCCAGTCACCAGCCTGGCACGAGGTGTGGTGTCCAGAGCCTCAACCCTCAGTGCCACTGGGCCAGCTTAGTAAGCGTGATCTTAAAACGAAGTCTAAAATGTGGATTTTGTCTGAATATTATGTTTTCATAAGTTTTTCTTGGCAGGCCATTTGATGGCTCAAGCAAAGTGTGTCATGCTTCTATGCAGGCGAGCCGTGTTCAGGAGTGGACTTGGGACCCTGAAGCCAGTCAGTCAGGCAGGAGAGAGCACTGCTGATGGAATGGCCTCCCTGCCCAGGCAGGGGTGGCACTGTGACCCAGTGCTGCAGTGGCCTCTCCCAATGGGTCAGGGAGCTAGCTCCTTTGCGAGGGGTAGGTGACACCTACCTTTACTGCATACACACGAGGTCCTTGAGTGGCTGTGTATGATGCCAGAAGGGGGGTTGGGGTAAAAGGGCACTGGTAGGAGAAAAGCAGAAAAGTCCTGCCCAACTAAGAATGACAGATGGTACTTTCAATCGTAGGGTACTCTGGGTGTTACGATAGGTGGTAAATCCCTATCAATTAGAACATGTCTGAGCAGCATACTTGGTGCTTCTGAAGCCAGACTAGAAGGGGGCAGAAATGATTCACCTAGAATCCCTTAATCTAAGTTACTATGTTACTGTTTCACCAAGGAGTGGCAAGGAATGTCAGAAAGTAGGGAATGGGACCAAGAAAAGATGGCTTGGAGACCTGCCAGGAAGCTTGGGGTCGGGGGAGATTAGAACAGAACAGAAACTGCCCTATCACTCCTTTACATCGCTCCAAAAGTGAAAAAAATAACAAGCAGAAGAAGAAGAAGAAGAAAAAGCTGGCTGTTTTTTTAAGTTTTGAAAAAAAAATGACTGAGGCTCTACAAATAAAAATGGATCTGATTAAAATCCGCATCTTATTCTATCTCTCTCCCCCTCTCCTGCCAAGGACTGACGTGCCCCTGAAAGTCTTCTGCTGCGATGCAAATTCAACGGAGACAACAGGCACTTTTTCAATGGATCTAATTAGTAGTCAAGAGCTTGCATGGTAGCCTCCAGACAGCACTTTTAAACAGAAGAAACAGGTCCAAGAAAGAAAAAAAGGGAAGGTTCACTTCAGTTCACTGCTACCAGCTGCTGACAGAGAAATTCAGATCCAGAAGGTATATGTCGGCATTTCATTTAGTGTGCTTTTATACAGTGTGGCATAAATTAAAGTATTAAATTAAAAAAAGCTGAGGGTAGCGAGTTAGCTCCCTCTCCAGTAGCCAGAGGGCCTATGAACACAGCTGTGTCGCTAGTCACCCACAATATTTGGTAGCCCCAGGAAACTACAGAAAAACAAAACTCCAAACAAACTAGACTCTGCAGAGGGAAATCTAATGATTCCTCGAGATCAGGGTACAGTGAAGCCTTTTCACAGTTGGATAAAGCTGCCATTCTACTGCAGGAACTGAATTCCTTTGAGGAAGATACTCGGGGTAGTCAACTCTTGAGATTTTGATGGCTCAGGCATTGTCTCAGTATCCAAAAACAGATTCTGAGAATTTCAGCCCGTTTACTAAGTTGTGTATCGGTAGCAATGCTTACGTACAAAGAGTAGTTCCGAGTTGCCTATCTTCAGAAATACACGTGTTGACAGGTACTGTGAGTTTCAGCCTTTTCATGAAGATTTGCCTATCTAATGTAATATACACATACGGACACATACAGCAAGTTTTAGCTCCTGCACGTAGATCTGACTATCTGCAGTAACACAAAGGAGAGGTACAGAGTTTCAGCCCTTGCCCATACTTGTAGATCTGCCGGTACCAGGTCAATATAGCGCTGCTAAAACAGTGTGGCAAGAACCACGCTGTGTAAAGCGTGGAAACATTTAGAGCGACAGGGATATAACAGCAATAGTGAATTACGGCTACCCGTGACGCTGTGCGACTAAAGTTGGAAGGAATCAGGTTGCCGTGTGTGTGGTGCCTGGTCGAGCTGCTCCCATGGTGGAGCGGCTTAGGCACCAGCACATGGCAGGGTTGGAGACCTGGGACCACAGTTCGGTTCTCCCCAGGTCTCCTGGTGTTACTACATTTCTTTTTTTTTAAACAAAGGAATTCCCCTCCCCCCCAGGTTTCTTCCCATCCCCGAAGTCCACACTGCCTCAGAGTTGGTTATATTAAGTCCGAGGGGTGCGAGGGGCTTAGCCCCTCCCCATCAAAAACAAAGAGGCCTTATTCATTACTATGGTGTACACTTTTGTGTGATGGTCGGTGGTTTGACCAACGTTATTTGGGCGCATGACATTTTGCTTGCGGCACTGATTGCTGGGCTATTTTTGTCAGTGACATTATAACCCCGTGCTAGATTTTCCTACGTAATATAATTCATATGAGGACACGCACAGCAAATGTCTTTTTTTTTTCCCATAGAGCTTTTTGCTCTGCGTTGGCGCCTCCCACCTGCTTCGGCAACAGGGAGACATAGCATTTTTCTGGTGTTTTCTCCCTATTCCTGGGGCCCCAGGAACACAGTTGTGCTGCTCCTTGAAGCGAGCACACATCCTGCGGTCTCCAGTGATGGCCCCTTCCCACCACCCAGCCTAGCGTTGAGTTTCCCGCTGGGCTTGGCGCTACCACCCAGCCTCCACTCAGTGGTAGCCATAAGCCCAGGAGACTCCAGATCCCTCCCTGGGAGAGGAGAGCTGCCTGTCGGCAGCTTAATCCAGCTTTGCGCCCCCAGCCAACCCACAGTAACCCAAGCTCGCTCTCAAATCTGAGTCGTCGACATGGCGCAAGGTGTGGCGTTCAGCGCTTCAACCCTCAGCGCCACCGGGCCAACTATGTACAGCAAATTTCAACCCTTACATGTAGATCTTTCTATCTGCAATAACACACGAAGAGAAGTACTGTGAATTTCAACCTCTGCATGTAGATTTGCCTATCTGCAATAATACACACAAGGACAGGTTTTGTGGGCTCCGATCCTTGAGTGTAGATTTATCTATCTATAGTAATACAGCTAAGGAGAGGTACTATGAGTTTAAGTCCCTGAATGTAGATGTATGTATCTGCAGTAACACACATAAGGGTAGGTACTGTGGGTTTCATTTTCTGCATATAAGTTTGTCTATCTGCAGTAACACACGAGGACAGGTAATGTGAATTTCAACCCCTTCCTGTAGAATTATCTGTAATAATACAATTGAGAAGAGGTAGTGTGAGTTTCAGTCTCTGCATGTAAAGTTACCTATCTGTAATAATACACAAGACCTTACAACCTTCTGAGTGTGCCCCCTGTATAAAATAAATATATTATTTTAGTTAATACCACGAAAACCTGTTGACGACTAATGTGACACAGAGTGGGAGAACTGATGGTTCGGCACGTTTGAAACAGTGGAGCACGAGCGAAGACTGCCACAGTATCGCTCGTATTCACTGTTTCAGTAGCAGGTGCCTTTTTGAAATGGTTTCTCAGCTCCCTGACCCTTCATGGAAGTCTGTGGGTTGGCTGGGCAGTTCGTGGTGCAGTTTTGATTGGCTGCTGGAGGTCAAGCTGCACTTGGGGGAACCTCCGGTGTTTCTTATGCTCCCCGACATTTCTGCAACAGTTTCACTGGGTCAGAAGAGCAGGCAGCTAGAATGCATCTCCAGACACAAAGATTCTGAGTGCAACATGCACCGAAGACAGGACGGACTGTTCCGTCATGCTCCTTGGCCCCACTGTCACAGGTTCTGGGGGCTAAGACAGCAGAGAAGCAGCACTCGGCTCCAGCTTTGTTGAAACCTGCAGTCTGCACTGAAGATTGGACAAAGTGTTCCAGTTAACCTGACAAATGCATTTAACCAGGTAAATGTATTTAACGAAATATACTCAGTGACATGTTTATGGCTGATGAACTTACTTTTATGTTCAGTTTATGCCTTTATGCTGTTGTTTATGTCTTATGTTGTTTTCCATTTTAAAGGAGTTGGGGAAGGGCAATGCAAATCATGCAAGATTTTATAAAAAAGATACTGACGGGATTGAGATAGAGTTGGAAAATCCTGAGCCCCTCAGGATGAATTCATGCCTTGCAAAAATGATACTGACCTCAGCCTTCAACATTGGGCAGTAATTCATCCCTCAATTTTTCCACGTTGGAGTGAAGGTGAGGAGGCTTTGGACTGACAGCCTGAAGTCAATGTCCGATCTAAATCAGGAGGGCTGACAGAGTATCAGCCTCCCAGTAAATAAGCAGTCCAACAACTGAGTGAGCATTTAGCAAACCATCAAATATCAATAAAAAATTCTGTCACACACCCCCAGCCCCCTTTGAACATGCTTTTCAAACTGTGTTTTGTGGATGCAGCCTATGTTGTATGGGTGACAAATTCCTCAGGTGGCATCACAGGGGTACGTAAATTGGAAGGATCTTTTTCTTGTTAGGGAGCCCTTCAGAACAAGACACAATCAGGACTTCCGGTTCCGCCTCTGAGGTTGATGGCCGCGTAGACGAATCGCTCCGTCTAACCCCCCAGCATTTCCACCTCTATCAAGCGATATATTTCATTCATAACGACACAAACTATGAATAAGAGGAGAAACAAAGGGAATGAGCCCCCGATGGCTCGAAAAACTGAGGAATGCCATGCTGATGAAGATCGATCCGAATCCGATGTCTCGGGCACAGATGGCGTGATCCCCCAACCAGCTGCGGCCTACCTTAAATCTGCCGGCGCAGCATAGAAAACTCCTAAAGCAAAGAAACGAATCAAACTTGATATGACCTACAACGAACTCTGCGCATTTCGAGCTGATCTCAAACAATTCTATAGCATAATGCGCAGAGACATCACTCAGCTTGAACAGCGGGTGGATGATACAGAGAGAGGCAGGTTACTGCCAATGAGAACCGAGTGGATGCCTTACAGAATCTGGTCCAGCAACTTCAAGATCAGCAGGAATTGCTTGCAGTTCAGCAAGAGGGCACTGAGAACCATGCAAGACGTAAAAATGTTCGTATCTACTGTGTAGCTGAAGGAGCTAACATAAAATCATTTATTACCACTTTGCTGAGATCCTCTTTGGACTTACCGGCTGATATGGCTCTCGATTTCGAAAGAGTACATCGGGCCTTGGCACCTAGGCCCACCTCCCCCGTAGCCTGTCTCCGATCTATTATAGCTCGCTTCAGCAGTTATGCAATCAAGGAAAAGGTGCTGCTAATGGCTTGACGCAAGCAGCAGATTTTCCACGGTCAACACCGTTTCTATTTGGATCATGACTACGTGCCCAAAACAATGAAGATTCGTAGGGCATATCTCCCTCTTTTACCAACCTTGAAAGCTCAGAGACTAAAGTTTACCACCCCGTACCCTGCAAAACTGACTGTCCACCTACCTTCAGGGAAACAGGAATTCTATACAGCTGAGGCCCGTGAGGCTCTCATTAAACAGGGCCTGGTCTTTCTGGAGCGCTCAAACTTGCCTGCAACTCAAAACGCTCAACCCCCGAGATGGCAGACATGGGAGGGAAAGCAGCACAAGCGTAAGAAAGTCACGAATCCTACCACTGATCTGAAACAACTCCTGCCCGAATTTCGCAGGGCAGTGAATAATATTAAAGACACTTAAAGAACAGGCAGTTCCTCATACATCACTTCATGACTGAGGTATTTTTGGGAGGGAGGAGATAGGGGTGGGGAGGCGGAGGTGGTTGGGTAAGGGCTATATCCTTGCCTGGGATTCGAAGGCAGGCCCAACTCTATGCCACTGATTTATAATATGCATACCCTCTATCTAACTGGGTCTTCTTGCGGTCACTTGTCACAGCAATGCCCTGGGGCCATATCCCCTTCAAACTCTCCTTCCTCACTCCCCCTTCAGATCCTGGCGAGGTGGCTTAGGCCTCCTTAACAATGGGACTTTCCCCTTGTATTACCAAGTTTATGGACTGGGGGCCCTGACTCTCTGGGATGCTGTTACATGCTGTGTAGAACGGAGAGAGGATGACCGGTTGTGTTGTTGAGGCCCAAATTGCTGACGGGCTTGTCCCACATATAAAAGAACTATATGGATGCCTGGGGGATCCACCTCAACAGAGGGCAAATGACCTGATATCTGACTCTTATACCATGTACTTTTTGGAATATGAGACATTCCACTCCTTGGAACATTAACTTTAGATGTTTTTCCTTTTTTTTCCATACCTGGGGGCTCAGCCCATGAAGGCAATTTATGGAAGCAGTTTTTCCTGTAATGGGGGGGAAGGGAGGCAAATAATTATGGCTAACCCTACAGGTGTATTCCCAGGGATGATTCTCTGGACTACCATTCCATTGTCTCCCCTTTTATGTTTTTTCACTCCTGCATTTTTTTCTGTCTTTTTTGGACCTGTGTAGTCCACAGGGGGCCCGGGGCCAGGTGAGCACCGGATCTACCCCCTTTTCTGCTATGCAACACGACTGCATCTGTGTGTTCCCAGAAATAATAGGGAAACAGAAAACAGACTGGAGTTTCCCCTACCTTGGAAGTTCAGTTTGATTACATGTTGTTAAAATATATAAAAAGTTGGTTTCTTATATTGTTACTTAATGCTACAGGTTCCTGGTTTGCCCAGTTGGCAACCGGATTTATACACCGTTATTTAATATTAGCAATACAGAGTGAAAGAGTTAAGGGCTTTATGATACGTACAGGAATGTTGGGAAATCTGAGGGGCCTGATTTTGGGTTTCTGGGAAAGATTACTTGCTGTTAAGGATATACGATCTTGCTTATATGGAAGGGTGGATACTGGGAGGGATTTGACAAGCCAAGGGATTCTAGATAGGCAGCTTCTGGGATAGTCCACATTACAATGGCCAAGTCAGCTTTAATAATGTCATTTAATGTGAATGGTACCCACAACCCCATTAAGAGGAGACAGTTACTCAGTCTATTTAAACAAAACAACCCAGACAGTATTCTATTACAAGAAACCCATCTCCCTCAAATTGAACACTCTAAACTTAAGTCATGGGGATTTCAGGTTGTAGTGGCCTCTTTGCACACTTCTGGTAGGCAAAGAGGCGCTGCAATTCTGGTGCCCCGAGGTCTCCAGTTTCAACTTCAAAAGGACATCATAGTCGGGGAGGGTCGATATGTTATTGTGGGCAAACTGTATACTACACTAGTTACCCTAGCCTCTGTTCATCTCCCACCGGGCTCCCCGGTCCAAGTGGCAAAGACATTTTTAGATGACCTCCTGACGCAGGGTGTGTGCCGTTGATGGCGACCTTAATGTTACACTAAATACTAGGTTAGACAGTACCTCCTCCTCCCAACATAGGTCTACACCATTACAAAAATACCTTAAAATGGCCATTCCTAAATTGGGTATGGTGGATATTTGGCACCATTTCTTCCCCTCTACGCGGTCATATACATACTATTCCCCCAAAATGCATACGTCCTCCGGACTGGATTCTTTTTTTACTTTAATTGAACATTGAGAATCAATACGAGACATGATGGTGGGCACCTCTGTTTTATCAGACCACTCTCCTTTATACTTAAAATAAATGTTACAAAACCGAGGAAATGTTCCTTGTGGCATTTAAATTTAATGCACCTGCAGGGCCCAGAGTTTATTAAGCTGGTTAAAGCAGCTATACCGAGAATTTTAGCAGATGATAGCTTCCCAGAGATTTCACACAGTATAAGATGGGATACTCTTAAAACTGTGCTAAGGGGGGAGATCATTAGACACTCTTCCTATATGAAGAGATCTTGGGAGACGCTGCTGAAGGAGCTACAGGTACAGCTGCTGGATTTGCAGACTAGGCAATTTCAGGGGGTTCGCACTGTCAAAACACAGTTAGCCACTGTCAAGCAAAAAATACAGAAGTTGGTTGACCAGCAGATAGAGCAGCAATTGCTCTATTTGAAGCTTCGGCATCAGAAGGGAGGACCCTGAGGGGCTAGGAATTTGGCCCGATGTCTAAGAAGAGCGAAAGCACAAGCTATGGTTACAAAACTGAGAGTCCCTGTTTCCGGTCGCCTGTTACTGCACCCAGGTGAGATCAGACAGGTGATGGTCCAATTTTACCAGATTTTATATACCGAAGAGACCCAGCCCACCACCCAGCAATTAGTTAGTTACCTACAAAACTCCCCGCAACCCAGACTCTCCCCTGCCCAGGCTGACGGACTGCTCCGCCCTATCACAGCCACTGAAGTACAGGATATTCTTGGGCTAACTAAGTATCAGAAAGCCCCGGGACCTGACAGATATCCAGCAGAGTTTTACAGAACTTTCCACAGACTGCGGACCCTGGCTCTCACTGCAACCTATGTAGATATCCAAGGGGGGCAACTCCCTCCACCCTCATGGCGATACACAGAGATAGTGGCCATTCCTAAACCTAGAAAAGACCCATCTTTGATGGCCTCCTACCAGCCGATTTCGAAACTTAATTGCGACTATAAATTATTTATGTCTATACTGGCTCACAGGGTGGCTGCTTTGCTCCCTAACTTAACTGATGGAGACCAAGTGAGTTTTATTATGAAATGTCAGGCTCATGATGCAGTTCAATGAGTTTTACTGCTAACAGAGTATGCTTCTCACAGGCAGATACCATTAGTCCTTCTCGGCCTTGACGCCGAGAAGGCATCTGATAGGGTGTCTTGGCCCTATCTGGGGGCCACTCTGAAACGTTTTGCATTCCCAGATAAATTTATTTCCCAAATCCAAGCCACGTACCAAACGCCCTTAGCATATCTTAAACTTGATGGCATGCAGGGGTGTAGCCAGAAATTTCTGTTTTGTACACAGTTTCCAACAGTTATACCCCCCCATTAAAAAATGTACGCATCCTTTCCAAATGGCACCCCCTTCCAAACAAGTCAGATTGTTTTCAGATGATTCCTTTAATCTCTAAAGAGGTTATACATGTATCTGTCTTGTAAAAAACAGAAATTTAAACAGAGTCACTCCTCAGTGGCCTACACTAACCCAAATACTACAGATTAGAATGAAAATGTTAACAGAAAGGCATATGGTTTGTGACAGGCACTCAACAAAACTGTACACAAATGTGTACAGTGAGTATGCCTGTCTACACCCTTGATGGCATGCTCTCCTCACCATCTGCCTTAACCAGGGGCACCTGACAGGGATGTCCATTATCCCCTCTATTATTAGCCCTTTATCTGGAACCATTAGCTGCTAACATCAGGGCTCAAGTCCAAATAGAGGGAATCCTAGTGGTGGGAACACTTTTTGCTGATGATATTTTGTTGACTCTTACTTCCCCGGAAACCTCTGTTCCGGTGGTTTGGGAACAACTAGATACATTTAGTAAACTAGCTGGTTATAAGGTCAACAGCACCAAGACTGGGCTGGCAGTATAGCCTAGAGGTTAGAGGAACGAGGTGTGAATGAGCTTGATACATCCAGCAGACCGGACCTGAGTTTGATTCTCACAACCTCCACTTGCATACTGTGTGACTCTGAGCAAGTCACTTAACCACCCAGTGCTCCCAGGTCGCTCCTGAAAACAGGCACTTGTGCCTAGTGGGCCTTAACCGATTACCAAAGACTAAAATAAAAAAAAAGACAGAGGTATTAACATATTCATTTCAACCCTCCAGAACTTTAAAAGTTGGTTTTCCATTCCGCTGGAGAGGAGTGGAGATGAGATATTTAGGTATTAAAATACCATATAAGATGCTGCATGTAGAACTGATGAATTTCGAACCCATCACTCAGCAAATTACTTCAGAGTTATCTAGGTGGGCCCTACTTCCTATGGGGCTCCTTTCCCCGAGTTGAAACTATACAGCAGAATACTTTACCTTGTTTACTTTTTTTTTCTACAAACTCTCCCTGTGCTCCCCTGGAACACTTATTTTCAAATGTGGGACAAATTGGTTTCTCGGTTTGTCTGGGGAGGTAAAGCGCCACAAGGGAAATACTCTATGCTACAACTTCCCACGGAACAAGGGGGGCTTAACCTCCCAAATATGAAACAATATGCCCAAGCAGCCCAAATCTGTATAGCCTTACTGCACACGGCTGCCCAATATGTAGTTCATTTGTGTAACCCCCAGGTGGCGCTATCGCAAGGGGTATTATTACCCCTGCCTGACTCTCTACTGACAGGTTGAGGGGCCTAGGTCCAATGGCAGGTGCCTCCACCCAGAGGTCAGGGTTAATATTGTCTGGTATGACTTGGTCACAGCCCTCTGGGACACTGCAACCCCCCTTTCTTCCAACTAGTGGCCCACACAATAGATCAGAAGTACTTTCACAGTATACAGTTACCCCCAGGACTGGTTTGCTCAGCTTGACTCTGGGGACCCCCTGTAAAGCAAGATGATGTAATACAACAGCCACTTTACGATAGTTCAACACAAACACATATCTTAGCCAGTGTAACTTTGCTGAGACAACTAGATCCGATTTATTTAAGGGACGGCAACAAGGGTAGGGGGAAATCAGGTTAATTAGATCAATCACACTAATATTCACAGACACTGTGCGCAATGTTAGAGTCCCTACATTGTCACTTTCACTGGGTACCCAGGATGGTGGGGGGCTAGCCAGGATCAGTGCAGCTGGTTGGGGCCCTGTGATGGAAAAACACTTGCACAATACCCAATTTGTAATCCGGAGCTGGCTGGCTCAGTTCATGTATCAAGAAAAAAAATCAGAAGAAACACTTGCAATTCAACAGTACAGCTGGCAGGGAGCTACCCTGATTTTCACTCACTACTTTGGGCTGGACGCCTTTCACACAGCAGGAGAACACGGTTCTGCGATCAGAACCCCCACCCCCACCCCCACCCACATTTATATGTAAAAGAAGGTTACCATACCAGGCAGCTGCTCTTATATCTCGTTCGCACTTACTGCCAACTCGGGAGTTCGCGATGCAGCTGCACTCTCCTGACAGACCGAGCGTGATGAAGCAGTTTCTCCAGTCCACTACATGGTAAGCCTGGTTCCTGACTACATAGCCTCTCCTCTCCACACAGCGGATTCAGTCCGAATCACCACGGCAAGTACGCTGCCCGACTTTCGGCTCCACATGTGCTTCCTGTGCGAAAACTCGGCATCACAGAAGTCCAGAGCTCCTTCCCCAGTCACAGTCACCACAGATCTGCCTTCTCAGTCACTAGGCAGGGAATTACAGTCGAGCGTCACCCTACCCAATTGGTGGGCTTCAGTTGCCAATCACTCAAAGCTTCTCCCATTTGGTGCGAAAAGGCGCCACAGTCCAGAACTTCACTTCCCAGAATTACTGGCTATATCCCCCATTGCTAGCCAGCTCCCAAGAGAGTCCTGATCCTGGTTGGTCGCTCAATAGTCCATTTTAGGTGCCCCTTCCTCCTGGTTGGATCTAATCTGCCGTCTAGATCCAAAATGGAGGGGCAAAGCACACAAAGTCCCAGCTGCAAGAAAGGCAGGTTAGACAATCCACATTTTCACCCCCCTCTAACAGATCGCTAGCAAACAGTTGCCTTCCTGGGTAGTGCTCACTCTGCCCACTTAGCGACGGCAGAAACGGAACAACTTGTCAGCAGCTCGAGCGGGACTCGAGCAAGGAACCACCAGCCCCCCTAGGTTCCAGCCCTGCCTGTAAGCAGACAGCTCTTAAAGAGACAGTACCAGAGGCTCTAAAAGCACTCGCCAATAGGCAGCTTAAATGCTGAACACCACCCAGACTGGGGCCTTTAGGCAAGCTATTAGGAGACTTTTGGGAACCCCCATTTGCAGGGGGGTTACACTTGAAAGACACTGGGGTCACCCTTAATGGTCTGGAGAGCTTTCCCTCTTTTATTCTCGGGGATCCACCAGGCTGTATACCACTTACAAGGTTTACGAGATTTACCTCAGAATTTTTTAAAGCTGGCTGCAAGTGTGGCAATCTATGTTGTCCCCTCAAGAAAGACGGTACCTTTCGGTGGTTCTGAATCGGCAATGGGAAATGTATGACCTCCGTTATACCTTTCAGTTGGTGGGACCCCTGGGCATCTACTCCTCTTCACGCTTACAGAGTATAAACTTCCCAATAATCGATACAAACCGTACATGACCCTCAGAAATAGATTACTACCATCTGAGGAGACCCTATCAGGGGTAGCTGAATCTCCCTCCAGTTTGATTCAAATGGTGATATACCATTTAAGGGGACAAGTACAGGAGCATGTTATTAGTGGTTTTTATCTAGCACTACGGTCTTACGGTACTGATTCACTGGACTATCTTAGAGTTCGATGGTCTAAGGAACTGGGAACAGAACTAGAAGAAGACCAGTGGCAAAAATCAACTTCATTATATTCTAGAGTCTCCTCTAATATACATTGGTGGGAATATGCATGGAAAGCTAGAATAAGGTTTTTCAGAACCCCAGATATAACTGCAAACTTTAGAGGGCAGGGATCTGGGGCCTGCTGGAGGGAATGTGGCCAAGAGGGGGCGGGGATGGGACATTTCTTATGGTCATGCCCATACATATTGGGATATTGGCAAGGGATCATAAATGAATTAAATGACATATATATGGGAGACCGGAGATACGTACTTCGATCTTTATTTTGACAGCAATGCCACCTAATGAACTTAAGGTTCAGGGGACACTCTATAAAATGCTAACCTTACTGGTCTTGGTGGCCAAAAAGGTCATCACGAGACTCTGGCTTTCTACTCAGAGTCTTGGAGAAAATTAACATATGAAATATATAATTTGGAAAGGGTTTCAGCCAAAATGAACAACAGAGCTCCCAGTTTTGACAATCGATGGAAACAGTGGACTCTTTATCAATTAGAACACTATGCAGATTTTGTACCATGATTGTACAAAATAACCCCTAGACTATTTTGGGGCCCCAAAGGGTGGAGGTGACTTGGGGGGGATCATAATGGGCTTCCTTGGTTGAGTACTCGCATGGGCCTGGCTGTAACAGGGGTATCAGTGATGTGCCTTATTCTGTAGGTGACTCCTCTCCCCCTCTCCCAACAGCTACTGTATAAGATCTATAATGCTATTAGCCGCTCGCTGTGGATCTGGACTATATATACATATTTGTTACTGCCCTATTCAATATATGCTGTCTCTGATACATCTCTGTATGACATATTGCACTATTTTGTATTGTCAAAAATAAAAAAATAATAAAAAAAAGAACAAGACACAATCAGACAAGCTTCTTAGATGCAAACCACTGATTACTAAAACATGATAGGAGCATCGGGAGTTTTTTTGTTATTTAACACAGGAATACATGCAATCCCTTCGAGCAGAAAGCAGCCTTCTTCTTTAATCTGTTCAGGGATTTGAGTCCCTGCTCACTGCTGAATGTGCTGCTGTGTTTGACTTCTAAACAGGCCTTCTGCGAACAATTTCTGATCAGGTATATGGGGGGAGCCAGTCACCAAAACGTCATTACAGCACAAATCGTTTTTTTCAAGCTATGTGGATCATTTTATTTGTTTGTTTCAAATCTGCAAACAGATTATGGAATAACCCCATAAGATACAATATCTTGTTTTCGTGGGGATCCCTTGGTACAGCAGGATGCAAAAAGTGCTTTGTAGTGCAATGCAGAAGGCTACACAGTCTAGTTCCGAAAGTTTTTTTTTTTGAACAATTTTATTTACCCTGGAAAGCCCAGCTGAGATACAACATCTTGTTCCCAGTGGGGCTCTGCTGCTACTCACTTCAACAACTGGGCAGACTGGAGTACTGGGAGGTTAAGTAACTTGCCCAAAGTCACACTGTGACTATTAATTTACTGAAATAGTTTTATCAGGCAAGGCCTACTGAGCTGTAAATAGCACATTTCCAGAGGGGTCCTATGGAAACAAACACAGCAAGTTAACAGCAGACAGCAGTTCAAATACAAAGAGTAGTAGCAGCAGTTTATAATACAGGCAGCAGGAACAGTGGAACTACCATTAGTAATTTATTTAGTTTTTCCATAATGGATTTTTATACTACGGGGGAGGCTCCATTCTGCTGGACCTTACCACTTCCCTCCACCATTCACAGTCTCCCCTGGGCTTACCTGGCAGCTCAGTCCCCCACTGATTAACCCGTGTCAGGGTCAGGAAGGGAGAGGACTGCCTGAAATCCAGTCACTGCTGTCGGCTGTTCCGATGACATGGTAGGTGGGGGTGCGGTGGGTGTCATACACCCTCGTTGTGCCGTTCATTTTCTTCCTAGAGTTCCGCACTCCTTCCCCAGATGCTACATTCTCAAGGAGTGCGTGCGTGTGGTGGTGTGTATGCGTCCTGAGACTGTGACTCCCTCCCCCTCCCCCTTCCCCTGACTCTTATCTGCCTCCTGATGCTCTTATGGTTTACCCCAGGTCTCCATCTGGGGCCAACCTCCCTGATCTGGGACAGGACAGCTGCCTAGCAGACACTCAATACTCTCCCAGCCCCCTACCATGGCTGACACCCCAACAACCCACGCTCATTCCCGAACACGGGCCATCAGCATGGCAGGAAGTAAATCACATTTCTGTGCCTCAGCCCTCCACACCACTAGGCCGGTTTAATTAGTAATCTACTTTCATTTAAATGTATTTATCGGGTAAGCTCCAACAGCATAAAATACTAATTTTCAAGGATGACCCAAGATGAACAGATGTACAAAACTGTAAAAAAAAGAAAAAAAAATGAAAAAAGTACATACAAGAAAATTGCAGTTACGTAAGAATTTACTGTAACAGTAGATCTTCGAGAGCGGTTCCTGCAGTAGGTCTTCACATATAGGACTGCGCCCCCTGGCATCAGGTTCCAATGGCAAACCTGTAGATAGCAATCATCAGTGGGGACTGCCCCCAACGTCAGGTGAAGCAACGTCAGCCCGACTATAAAAGGGGTGGTCCCGTGCCCGCCCTCCAGTTCTTTTCCACCGGAGACCTAAAGAAAGGTAAGTAGAAAAATAGGAGTGAAAACTCCTAGGACTGTGCTTCCTCTCTAGACCCAAGGGCTAGGCAGGATGAAAAATAAAGGAAACGTTCTGGGAGTAGGGGGAAGGTGGGTGGTAAACTAGACCTACTGCAGGAACCTTTCTTGAAGATCTACTGTTATGATAAGTTCTTACGTAACTGCAATATCTTACTTCGAGAGGATTCCTGCAGTAGGTCTTCACATATAGGACTGAATACCTAGCAGTCCAAAAGAAAACTTCGGAGATATGTCCGGGAAGAGGAGAAATCACCAACTGAGAGAGTTATGGCAGGAGGCCTTGCAGAACCGAAAAACCGAAGCCAGTCCTGTGCCTAGAGGCAATGTCTAGACTGTAATGCTTAGTGAAGGTGTGGACAGAGGACCACATGGCCGCTGCGCAGATCTCTGCTGTGGATACATTCCTGAAAAAGGCAGTGGAAGTAGCAACACTCCTAGTGGAGTGACCCTTAACCACCCCCGGAAGGGATTTCCCATGCTTTTGTTAAGTGAAGTGGATGCAGTTAGCCAACCACCTGGAAATTGTCTGTTTGGAAATGGCGACGCCCTGGCACTTGGGAGCAAAGGCCACAAAGAGCTGATTGGTCTTACGGACCTCTTTAGTCCGGTATGTGTAATACCTCAGAATCCTATGCATATCTAAAGTGTGCAAAAGTTATTCCCCCCTGTTAAAATGCTGGGGATAACAGACCAGCAGTTCAACTCTCTGGTTGAGAGTGGTTTCTGAAATGACCTTTGGAAGGAAGGAAGGAAGGAAGGGCGGGTTAGTCTGAAGGACAACTGTGTCCCTATGGAAAATCAAACAGGGTTCCTTACAGACAAACTCCTCAAGTTCTGAAATCCTTCTGGCGGAAGTGACTGCAACTAAAAACAAAGTCTTTTAAGAAAGGAAGCGCATGTCACAGCTGGAGGCTGGTTCAAAAGGAGACAAGGACAGTTTTCTAACATAAAGTTGTGGTCCGAGACAGGGAATTCGGACCAGAGGTTTCAAGTGGAGGCGCCTTTCAAAATTTTGGCTACCTCCAATTGAGCCAAAGGTTTGCCCTCCACCAGGAGGTCGTAGGCCGACACCGAAGAGAGATGGACCTTGATGCAGGAGTAACTAAGGCCCGTCTCCGACAGATGTGCGAGGTACTCTAACACCTGTGCAGCCGAACATGAAAAGGGATCCCAGCTCCTGGCTAGGGCCCAGATCGAGAATCTTTTCCACTTCATGGCGTAGGTGGATCTGGTAGAAGGTTCTCTGGCTTCCACCAAGATATGAGCAACCTGAGAGGAAACACCATAGCGAGAGGACATTATGTCCACAGGTGCCACGCATGAAGCAGGAGAGACTGAAGGCTCAGATGCACCAGGGTGCCCTGCTCCTGAGTTAGAAGGTCGTGGGAAAACAGCAGGGGAACCGGAGGATCTAGTGCCAGAGAGGAGTGATCAGAATCAAATGTGCTCCTTCCTCCTGAAGTTTCACCAGAACCTTCTGAATGAGAGGAAAGGAAGGAAAAGTGTAAAGAAACCTCTATGTCCAAGAGAGAGACAGTGTGTCTCGCCAAAAAGCACCATGCCCGGGAGCAAGCGAGCAAAAGTTGGATAGTTTTGCGTTGAACGGGGAGGCAAACAGATCTATGTCTGGCCGACCCCATCGAAGAAAGAGATCTTTGACAACCTCTAGCTTTAGCTCCCACTCGTGAGCCCTGGCCACTGATCGACTGAGACTGTCCGCCAGGACGTTGCTTACACCTGGAACGTGGACTGCTGTCAAGAAAAGGCTGGGCTGAATCACCCAGTACCAAACCCTCATTTCTTCTCTACAGAGAGAGTATGAGCGAGTTTCTCCCTGTTTGTTGATGTATCAGACTGTGGACATGTTGTCCGTCTGGATAAGAAGTGATCCTGGTAGAAGAAGGGACTGGAACGCCTGGAGGGCATACAGTACTGCTCTTGTCTCCAGACGTGATCCTGGTAGAAGAAGGGACTGGAACGCCTGGAGGGCATACAGTACTGCTCTTGTCTCCAGAACGTTGATGTGGAGCAGAAGCTTCTGGTCGGACCAAGACCCTTGTGTCTTGTGAACCCGCCGATGGGCTCCCTAGCCCAAGTCTGAGGCGTCCGTGGTAAGGATCTGGGCAGGGATAGGGGAATGAAAAGGGGCTCCCCCTAAAAGATTGGAAAGATCTTGCTACCAGCGAAAATCTTTCTGTAGGCTGTTGGAGATCATGACCATCTGGTTCATGTTGTCTGTTCTCTGATCCCATTGGACTAGAAGAGACCACTGGGTGACCCTCATACGTAGTCTGGCCAGGGGAACTGTCGAAATGGCCACTGCAATCAGTCCCAAAAGATGGAGCACAATGTGTGCTGGGATCCACCGAGCCTGGGCCATGAGAGTGGCTTGAGAAACCAAGGTCTCGGCTTGATCTGATGGTAGAGAAGCCTTGCTCTGATCTGTGTCTAGTACTGCTCCAATGAATTGGAGCTGTTGGGATGGTACTAGCTGGGACTTGGGCAGACTGACCGTGATACCCAGAAGAGCAAACAAGTTCAGAGTGAAAGAAAGCGACTCTTTCAGGCTGTTCGGAGAGGGCGCTGCGAGGAGCCAGTCGTCCAGTTACGGGAACACGTAAATGCCCTGGCAGAGAAGAAAAGCCGCAACCACTGCTAAACACTTGATGAACATCAGGGGGGCCGAGGAAAGGCCAAATGGGAGTGCTCGGAACTGAAAATGGGTTTTCTGAAAAGTAAAATGAAGAAAGCGGCGGTGGGCCAGGAGGATGGGGATATGTAGGTAGGCATCCTGCATGTCCAGGGAGCACAGCCAAGAATTTGTTTGGAGCAGGGGAAGAAGCCCTTGAAGGGTCAGCATGCGAAATCTTTTGTACTCAATGAAGAGGCTGAGCATGCTGAGGTCCAGGATCAGTCTCAGATCGCCCATCTTCTTTGGAACTAGGAAGAAGTGGGAGTAAAATCCCCTTCCTAGTTGGTTTTGAGGGACGGGCTCTATGGCCGCTTTTAACAGGAGGGCCTGAATCTCCTGGAAGACTATGGGGATCTGATCCCTTGGATAAAAAGACCATCCCAGAGGATGAGGGGCAGGTATCTCTGTGAACTCTATCAAGTGACCTCGCTGGACGAGTTGTAACACCCATGAATCTGCAGTGATATACCTCCACCCCTCCAGGTAGAGGCCGAACCTCCCTCCTACCGGTTTTCCCGTGATTGCTGGAAGTAGCAGGAGGAGAGAAAAGGAGTCAGGATGCCGAGGGGAAGGTAGTTTTAGCCCTGGAAGCCGGCTTAGGGAATTTGGCCTGGGGGGTTTGGGCTCCTGAGCCAGGGGCTCATCGTTTGCCCTAACGTTTACTGTGGTTTTTATTCCATTGTCTTTGGCGATGAAAAGGCTGCTTCTTCTGCCCTGTCCGGTATTTGGAGCGTACGTCCCAAAGGGAGCGTCCGCTCTCTTGCAGCCCAGTACTTATATCTTTGGCGTCGCTGCCAAAAAGGACGGAACCCCTAAAAGGGGCGTCCAGTAGGGACAATTGGATGTCTTGTGCCAAACCTGCAATCCTGAGCCAAGAAAGGCGACAGATGCAGATCTCCATGGCTGCCGCCCTAGCCACTGAGTCTACTGAGTCTTACGTTGCACGCAAAGCATGACGACAGGAAGACTTGCCCGTTCAGATTTTGTCCAGTTAACTTATTTCGGAGTGACTCAACCTGGACCTCCTGAAGGTCCCTCCCTAGCTCGGAGAGAGAGGCCTTCTGGAAGGCCACCATGTGTGAAACATAGTTCAGGGAACGAATGGCGCGGGAGGAAGAGGAATATACCTTCCGGCCAAACTGATCCAACTGTCTTGAGTCTTTGTCGGGGGGCGAGGAAGTCAAATGTTTTGGTTGTGCTGACCAGTCGTGAGTGGCAGTAATGACCACTGAGTCAGCTTTAGGATGAGTGGTAAAATGTTGGATCCCTTCCGGGGATAGTAGGTACGATCGGCCTTTCTGGAAACAGCAGGGATGGAGGATGGCTGCTGCCAGATAGAAGTAACCAGATCCTCATGAGGACCCATCCGGGAGGAATGGGTAGAGGATCTGCAGTGGCCAGGTCTAAGTGTTCCGCCAGTCTCTTACGCTGGGGATCCACTTCTTTTGAAGGCCAGCCTCCTGCTGCCTGAATGGTACGAAGAAGGTCCGCAAAGGAGGGATCTTCTGGAGGAGATTTTGGGGACTCCTTGGGTGGTACCTGAACTGTGGACCGAGGGTCCGAAGGGTCGGAGTCAGAGTCCGAGTTGGAAGGCTCAGAACCACTGGGGATGGAAGGGTCCAACCCACAGGAGATACTGGTAGAGCACCCGCTGCTCGTCTGGAGGGTGTCGGTCGGGGGGGGCCCTAGGTAGGGGGATATCACCCACAGACTGCCTTAACTCAGTGATAAGCTGGGTCCGGGTATCCTGCCACCACGTGGGGGATCATCTCTCGATCTGGTGCTGGAGGTGGAGGAGGAGGAGGAGAAGGCTGGTAGGCCAGGTAGCTTGGGTACTGCAGGTATTGCCAAGAAGGGTAATGGAAACCTGGCAATCCTGGATTATAGCTATAAGGGGTGTACCCAGGGTATCACAGCATCGGGTATCCTGGCGTCGGGTATCCCAGCGACAGAGGCACGTGGCCTAGCGTCAGGTACAGTGGTGCCGACGGCGGGCCGCAAGGCGCGAAGCATGGGGGTCTGGCCCTGGAAGACTGCCTGGCAGTTCGATTGGACCTACCGGAGGAGGTGCCAGAGGGCCACAAGGTGGCGTGGGATCCGGGAGGGTCCCCGACGGTCCCGAGGGAAGGAGCTCCATAGAAGGATCATTGGCCAGCGACTGACTCCTGTCCGGAAGCGGCAAGAGACCAGGCGAAGGGGGTAATTTCAGGAGGGACCCCAACTAAAGGTATAGGAACGATCCTGATGGCAGGGACAAGGCAGAATCGGGTGGCGAATCCCTGGGGTGAAGGACCCGGAGGGATGAAGAGTCTCTTGACAGCACATTCAGTCCGGCGTCAGGGGGCCTCATGGGAGCCTGATGGGTGAGAAGAAGGGTCCGGGCAGGCGACGGAAGATCCGCCATCCAACTTATCGGACCTGACTGGGCTAGTGGAAGCAGAAAGGCTGCCGCTAGGCTTAGCGGTCAAAGCCGCGCATCCCGTCAATGGGGTCGAGGGGTGACTTATCGGCAGTGCTGGAAAGAGACACAACAGCAACCTTGAGAGAGGCTACACCCAGCTGCCCGCTCACCTCGGCAGGAGGGGGAGAAGGTGCCTGACCCAAAGAGGCGGACGGGGTACCTGAAGGAGTACTCGGAGTTTTTGGAGCAGGCCTCCCGCGTGGCGACGGACTCCTGTCCTGGCGCTTCTCCTTGTCCTTCTTTTTTCTCGGGGTCGGCGACGACAACCTTTCCCTTAACTCCTGGAGCTCCTTTTCCATTGATGCCAGCCATCGGGTAAGAAGGTGGGCCTCGAGGGTCCGCGTGCGCCTGGTCCGAGTGGCTTGATTGAAGGCCTGACAGACAGCACACTCGTCCGAGTTGTGCTTGGGGCCTAGGCACAAGAGGCAGCGGGAATGGTTGTCCCCGTGCGGGATTTGAGCGTCGCACTTAGAGCATTTCTTTTTTGGATGAGTCAACATACAGTCGGTCAAATCACTGAGGAAAAAAGTTATAATATGAAGAAAAAACTTTGACTGACGCTGCAGGCATTAGATCGCTGTTCTTACTCGTGAGCCAAATGAACTGAGGCGACGGCAGGAAAGAACTGGAGAGCGGGCACAGGACCGCCACTTTTATAGTCGGGCTGATGTCACATCACCTGACATTGGGGTGCTCCCCGCTGATGATTGCTAGCTACAAGTTTGCTGCTGGAACCCGACGCCGGAGGGCGCAGTCCTATATGTGAAGACCTACTGCAGGAACCCTCTCCAAGTAAGATAATAAGTTACAAAAACACATTAATTAAAATAACATATGATGAAAAATGGACAACATACAGCTTGAACTACATAAAACATGTACTTAGTGAACGAGCATGACAATGCAAACTTTCATAGGATTCATAGGAATTTCCGAACCAAGTAAGGCAAATGCCTACATGCAGCTGGCCCTTATCTCAAAGGGAACATCCATATATGGCATCTGACCTACAGTAAGTATCGAAGCTGTTCTTATAAGCATTAATATTTGTACTGCCCACCACCTCCAGTGGTGGTCTATTCCACATGTCCGCCACCCTTTGGGTGAAACATGCTGCTCTTTTCTTAGTATGATAAATTTCCCCTTTATTTACCTTAATTGTTTTTTAAAGCCAAAGTGTAATGTGAGATGAGGGCAGAAATTATGTGCAGGAGTACTGTGGATTTGAAGTCGGGCCTTTCAGGAGAATAGGGAGGAAGCAGCGTGGATTGTAGTAGAAATATTTGTTGGTGATTACTGAATGAAGGAAATGCCCTCTCTGAGGTTGCTTTCTTCCTTCCACCACTGTAATGACTCTACTAGTGCTTTTGTCACTGGTACTAGCTTTGAAAGTGGATCCCATCTTTGGGACCAGTTGTCCCTTATTAAGTAGTACTGGGTATCTCTCAGTTGTAACCTAGTCCAAGGAACCACAGCTGTGGATCCGGCCATGTGACCTAGTAACTGTAGGAAGTCTCTTGCAGGTCCTGGCTGACCTGCTGTGAAGGACTGTGCTGATGCTTTCAAAGCTGTAACTCTGGCCTGAGGAAGGAAGGCTTTCCCCTACAGGGTGTTTAGCTCTGCTCATGTTAAGTCCAGTACTTGAACAGGCTCTAGCTGGGACTTCTGCAGGTTTATCTAGAATCCCAGGTTCTCAAGGGTACTTTTTACCAGCCGAACTGAGCACCTTGCCTCTTTTTCTGTTTTTCCTGCGACTAGCCAGTCATCCAGGTAGGGGAAGACCACCATGCTTTGTGAGCTCCAGTAGGTTTATGTGGTTACATGACTCCAGGACCAGAATCTCTGGGCTCATCCCACCAGAGACACATCCGTTGCGAGCGTGATAGTCGACTCTAGGAGGACAAACTGGATTCCTTCCTCCAAATTTTCCAGGATGAGTGACCACTGGATGGCACCCTACATCGGCTGGATCACTGTGACTGGCTCGTCCAAGTGGCCGAAGCACAGAGACCACTGACGGCTCAACTCTCACTACAGGTGAAGCAACCACCAGTGGGCCCAACAGACCACGGTGGTACTGGATGCCTTGTACCTCAGCAGTCGCAGGAAATCCCGGGAAGGGTGCAAGAGCCCAACCTGAAATGACTGGGCAAAGGCGATAAGATCTAGTGCCCAGTCTGCAGGGAAGTGGGCCTTGGCCCGCAAGGAGTCTAGTTCTGCCCTGATAAACTTGATCACCTGCGAGGGTACCAGCTTGGACTTGTCCACGTTAACCAACAGCTCCAAATCTCAGCAGGTATTGAAAGCCAGATGTCTGCACCTCTCTATGATCTCTTTGGATGGCCTGGCTATCAGCCAGTCATCCAGGAAAGAATACACCCTGACACTTTGGCACCTCAGGAAGGCTGCCACCACTGCCATGCACTTGGTGAAGACCCTGGGCACAGAGGAGAGACCAAAGGGCATGACCTGGAACTGGTACAGGACCCATTCTTCTCCGAACTGGAGGTACTGGTGGTGGGATGGAATGGGATGTGCAAAAATGTATACTGGAGATATAGGGAGCAGAACCACATATTCTGCTCCAGAGGTGGAATGATCAGTTTCAATGTGACCATTCAGAACCTGCTCTTCTGTATAAACTGGCTCAGATTGTACAATAGAGCCTAGAAGTTAGAGTAATGAGCTGTGAACGAGCTTGATACATCCAGCAGACCAGACCTTGGTTTGATTCCAACAGACCAGACCTTGGTTTCATTCTCACAACCTCCACTTGCATACTGTGTGACTCTGAGCAAGTCACTTAACCCCCCAGTGCTCCCAGGTCACCCTTGAAAACAGGTACTTGTGCCTAGTGGGCCTTACCTGGTTACCAAAGACTAAAATAAAATAAAATAAAATAAATATCCAGTATGAGGCACCAGCCCCTCCCCCACCCGTCCATCCATTTCGGAACCAGGAAGTACGTGGACACGTAACCCTGACTGGCCAGGGCGTTCAGGACCTGGGATGTGGCTCCTTTTGCGAGGAGCTGAGCAATGTCCACCTGAAGAGCAGACTGCGTATCCTGTGACACCCTGGACTCCTGAGGAGCATGGAGTTGGTAAGGTAGGAGAGCCTCGAAGTCCAGTGGCAGCTTTCTGCCCATCACTTCTAACACCCACTTGTTCGTTTTAATAGCAGATCAACATGGCAGGAAGTGACTTAGCTACACCAGACTGGGAGCGCAGGCAGGAACAGGACGGGTGGAGGGATGATGCCCCCCCAACCCATCACTGTGCAGCTTTTGCAGGGGCACTAGCCGCTGCGGCCAGAGGGGCATCACTACCCCTGCCCCACCTTTCTTAGGGCCTTGGCTGCCGAACTTAGGTTTGGGAAGCCAGACCTAGTACTGGCCCTGCTGCAGCTGCTGCCAGGGAGGTTGTGGCTGAAAGGACTGATACTGAAAACCTGTTTCTTGCCAGCCTGGTGGCACTGACGGCTGAGGCACTGGATGCCTTACCTCACGCTACGCCAGCAACCCAGGGTTTAGGAGCGACCTCGGGTCGTTGGGGAGCTGGCATGGGGGGGGAGCAGGATTGAGCTGCCTAATGGTGGCTCTCCTCTCCAGGGGAGGAGGGGTTGCCTGCCTGCAGTCCCACCGCTTCCGGGTGGAAGTCCAGTGGTGGCGCAGGTGGGTAACCAGTAGGGTGGGGCATCCCACAGTGCACGACGTGCGCGTGCCTCCACATGCACGCGGCCAAGGACACAAGGGTGGGTGAAAAATGGGGGAAAACAGATAAATATATGATAGCAAAAAAAAAAAAAAAAAAACTTTCTTAGACTTCTTCTTCTGGTCCTTCTGGGACAATGCCACAAAATCAAGGGTGGCACTGAACTTTCTGATATGCGTGAGATGTCCTTTCGTCCCAGGGCCAAAAAGGTCACTGCCCAGGAAAGGGACATCAGCCAGCTTATGCTGGGTGTCTGCAGTGAAGATGGATAGATGCAGCCAGGCCATGTGATGCATGGAGATGGCGCTACCATGGCAAAAGCGCAAGAGTCGCCCATGTCCAAGATCATCTGGAGCTGGTGTTTAGCCAGTGACTGACTTTGGTCTCCGACCACTTTCACCGCCATCTACTGATCTACAGGGAGGTAAGGAAGGGCTACATCCAGGACTTCCATCAGGGAGTACCCAAAGTTGGCCACCATGATGGCATAGCTTGACTGATGGAGACCTAAGGATGCCACAGCGTAGAACTTTTTAGCGGAGCAGTCAGTCTTTCTGGACTCCTTGTCCAGAGGCTTGTCCATGTCTCCTTGAGTCCCAGATTTATGGAAGGCCAGGTCAAAAATCAGTCCTTCAGCCAAAAGATGGTCTCAGAACCCAGGAAAGGAACCAGCAGGGACAGCATACTTGCGATCCATACAGGTGGAGGGCACCCGGCAGGACACTGTAAGCTGCCAAAGCTCCAGGGCAGGTCCTAATATAACCTCAACCATTGGAAAGGCAACCTGCTGGGAATAATCCTTGTCCAAAATGTCCGTGAAGGAGTACTCAGACCTTTTCTGGACAGGCTCTAAAGGGACATGTGTGGACTCTAATATCAGGGAAAGGGGGAATTGTTTAACCAGGAAAGGCACACTAAGCCAGAACTTGTTTCCAGGTGCAACCTGGGAGCACAAGGAAGTTAAGTAACTTGCTCAGGGTCACACAGTATGCAAGTGGGGGCTGATGGGATTCAAACCCAGGTCTCCAGGTTTGCAGCTCAGTGCCCTTAACCACTACACTATTCTATACTACCTCCTATATCAATCAGATAAGTGCTCCAAAAGACATCGGCCCATGGTCGGTGGTCAGTTTCTTGACTGAGTCCCTGTCAAGAAGGTGAGTCCTGGAAGAGGCCATGGACAAGAGATTCGAGTCATCTGAGGACTCCTCAAAACCAGCCCTCGGCCATTTCATGCCACAGACCATCCTGGCGTCTTCCGCCTGGGTGCTTTCCAGCAACCAGTCTGGCAAGCCAGTGGCCAAATTGGCCCCTTGGTTGAAGTGCCCACCTCCGGCTGTGGTGGCAGAAGCTACACCTGAAGTGATGGGGAAACAGTTGCAGGGAGCACCAGCATTGTATGGACTGGTGACCTGAGGTTACAGGGGTACAGCCCCACCCCACCCTGCAATGGCCCACTGTTGATAGAAGAGCTCCTCAGAGCACCAGCGCATGTTGCCTGAGAAGCGTAGATGGCGATGCCTCCCAGTCGAGTGGGATTGAATGTGCCTCGACCAAGACCTCAAGTGTTGACCAGAGAATTGACATCAAGGACGGCCTTCTGGCTGGTTATAGTACACCACATGCCTGGCCATATTAAAGCTCGACCACTGGTGGAGGTCACTCCTAAGGTGAACCAACTGGGGTCACTGGCCAGTCAAACAACCTCCTAGGTGAGGACTGGGCGCACCAGGGTCTGCGAGAGCGACTCCTCGATCTCATCCGCGAGCCAGTCAATAGGTTGAGGAAAATTTCCACAGCCTGCATCACTGGAGTCAAGGTTGGCAAGCTAGACAGGAGTACTGAGGAGTTCTCAACCTTCCCTTCAACCAAAGGGGCCTCAACCAGAATCGAGCAATCGTGGGATCGGGAGAACCTCAATGTCTCCTGTTCCCACAACCAGCATCAGTGGCACTTGTGTTTCTTGCCGCGGTGGGCAGGGCTCTCCCCAAAGGTCTGGAGGGCCATGCTCATCTCATGGAATCCCTTCAATGCTTACCCTAGCCGGGGAGCAGCACCGAGAATGATGAGCTGATGCAGCACCTGCTGCTTCTTTCTCAAGGGCTACCAGCTGGAGAGAGGACCCAGCAGCCACCAAGGCTTTCTTGTGGCCCTTAGGGCAGTCCTTCAGGTCCCATTCCAAAGGCTGACCGAGGGTGAGCCAATCCTTCTGGTCCTCGAGGAACTCAAGAAGCATCAAAAACAAAGGCCACAACTGGCCATACTGTGTTGCCCACCCAGACAGTACAAGTAAGTATCTCATGGGTTGATGGCCAACATCTTTTGTCGGTACTGCACACAAAATTTGAACCACAGCTTCCACTGCTCCATCTTCACCAATGCCTTGGAGTCCACTGGACTGAGGAACTATAGTAAAGAACTTCAAATGAAAGTATTCGCCTATGCCACACTATGTCCTTAGCAAGAGCCTGAAGGAGGTGACCAGTTCTTCTAAAAGAAAGAAAAATCTGATGTCATGGGGCGGTGTCGGGGGGAAATACCACCCGGGTGGTGGGGGGAGCTTAGCTTCACGATGTCTGACGAATCAGTACTTCTGGTGGGACTACCAGTGTGTGTGGATAGTGAACTATATGTATGCCCCTTGAAACATTTCTTTAGGTACATCGGGGAAAAAGAAAAACGAAGAAAGGTATAATCAGATTAAAGAAGGGACATGGGTGGATGAGGATGGAAAAAAAAAGCTGATTTACTCAACAAATAATTTCGTTCAATATTCACGGTGGTAAAGGGGAGGCTACTGCCAGAATGGGGGTGCAGGCCACAGAGAGGAGGGTGAAAAGAACTGAAGTCAGGGCCACTTTTGAAGAAGATTATGCTCAGTGGCCTCAAAACCCTTAAGGTGGACAAGGCACCTGGTCCTAACAGGCTACATCCTACAGTGCTCAAGCAGGTTGTACAGATACTTGCAGCACAGTTCACAGATATGTTAACTGTTCCCTGGAGACAGGGTTCGTTCCAGTAGAGTGGAGGGTAGCTAATGTGGTGCCGCTCCACGAATGTGGGGACAGGGATGACCCAGGAAATTACAGACTCGTCCGTCTGACCTCGATCATAGGTAAGCAGCTAGAAGACATCATTAAGGAGCAAACAATGGATATCTTGGTGACAAATCAGATGCAGGACAGGAAGCAGAACGGGTTTGTGGCAGGGAGATCATGCCAGAATAACCTTATCGACATTTCTGACTGGGTCACAAAAGTGGTAGATAGGGGCCAAGCAGTGAATGTGCCGTACCTCAACTTTAGCAAGGCCTCTGATTTTTGTACCCCACAGAAAGCTAATAAAAAAAGTTGGGAAACCAGTCACTAGGCGGCAAGCTGAGCAGGTGCACAGTGAACGTACTGTGGGTCAGGACACAGAGAGTTGTCAATGGACACGCTCAAGAAGACCGGGGTCTCACGAGTAGGGTACTGCAGGGATTGCTTCTGAGACCTGCACGACATCTTCATCTGCAATACAGGAGAGGGAATCCAGAATAAGGGGAGTCTCTGACAAGGACACTAAGACTGGAAGACTGGACACCGAGGAGGGAATGAGAAATGAGGCGACCAGGAAAACTTGGAAAGGTGATCCAGAATAAGGCAACTAATCTTCCAACGCAAAGAACTGCAAAAGTATGCATACTGACAGAATGAACCCCAAAATGGACTTCTGGATGTGGGTACAGACAACTGAGGAGAAAGCGAGAGACACCCAGGGGTCGTCATAAATGACAGTCTTAAGTCTACTGCTCAGAGCAACACAGCATACGGACAGGCAAACAGAATGTCGGTGTCTATATAAAGGGGTTTTGAGACATGAGAAAGGCAGCGACACTACACCTGTACATGTCCCTAGTGAGGCTGCACGTGGTATACTGTGCGCATTCTGGTGCCCGCACCTTAAGAAAGACCGGGACCATACAAAGAAGAACCACTCTGATGATCCAGGGGCAGCAGGAGAGATCATACGAGGAAAGGCTGGCAGATCTTAAAGGGGATCTCTCAGCTCCCCTGCATTAATGCTGAGAAACACAGAAGTCCAATTAAGCAAAATGGTTAGAGAGACACTTTTTTCCCTTCACTTACTGGCTTGTACTATTAGATATTATCTGGTTGATCCTGTGACTGCTGCCAAACTATGACTCCTTGTGTTCCCTGTAGACAGTTAATCTGCAGGGGACATCTATGTGCTTGCACTGCTGTATCAATGAACAGTGTAAGACAGAGCATTTTTGCACTTATTCTATTCACCAATCTCGCTGACTCAGCACAATTGGTACCAATGGAATAAGCACAAAAATGTACTTTTTTTCTACATGTCCTCCATCCTCACTGACTGTAGCAAATTTACCTGCCTTTTCAGTCTGGATATACCAGACATCGTGGTGCTGTGGATGGGTGGAGGAGGGTCTTTTCTTACTTGATGCCCCTTTCTTTTTTGTTCCATGAACCAAACCCAGGCCATTCATTAGATGTAGCCTTGCCTGCTGAGTTTGCAGCCATCAAAGGTATGAAGTATTTGCACCTAAATGTGTGTAGCCTGCTATAAAAGATAGACCATGTCCAAGCCTGGGTATCTCATATGGCTGAAACGCTCAATCCCGGATAACCTAATAGCACTTCCATCCTACAATATCTTTTGTGCTGACAGGCAATCTAGGGGAGGGGCATTGCCATATACGTCAAAGACAAGTTCACAGCTTCTGTAATCGCTGCTATCTCTACTCCAAAGAAATTTGAGCGCTTGACGTTACATTTAGTAATCTCCCCAGTAGAATCCATAAATGTGATAGGTTGCTACAGACCGCCGTCTAGGGGACTAGAGCTGCTAAGTCACTTGCGCAACTCTTGGATTCTAAGCAAAACGAAACTATCAGTCTTGGCGACCCAAATCTTGAATGGCATAGTACCAACACTAAAAGTAAACAACTGAGAGACTTTTACAATGATTCAAGCATCTCCCAATTAATATCAGACTTTACTCGCCCGAACCCTAGGAACAACGCAAACAGCTCTTTAATCAACCTGATCCTTACCAAAAGACCCCACAAATTCTCCCACACAGCAGTTTTTCATAATGATGTTATTGACCATTGCACAGTGGTCTGTGTTAGAGGTCTATCAGCAACTAAGTCCACCAGCAGATTTATCTGGAAAAGGAGTTCCCGCAAATTTAGCCTTGCCCATTGCCTAGCTGATCTGAGACATATAAACTGGGCAGGCTTCTACCTGGTCACAAATATCAACGAAGCGGCCTCTATTTTTACTGGTACCCTAAGCAGTATCATCAATAAACAAGCCCCATGATAAAATGCAGAACCAGAAAGCACTCCTGCTTGTTGTTCAATGCTGACCTGAAATTTGCCCTAAACAAAAGGGGCCAATTATGGGCTATAGCAAAGCGAACCAAACACCCCTTGGATTGGGCGGCTTTTAGAATTAGTTGGAAAGAATGCACCAAATTGGTTAAATCCGCAAAGGCAAGCTACTACTTGTCAGCCTTCACATCGGCAAAGGGTAATTCCGCTAAGTTCTGGGGGGTTATAAAGTCAGCAGAGAGAAATAAACCATCATCTACGCTACCAGACAAGGTTAACCATCAGGCTATGACATTAACCAATAAGTCAGAAATCTTGGATAGCTTCAATGTCCATTTCTCTACTGCAGGCCTAGCCTTCAACACCTCCAAAGGTGCCACCCTAAAATCTAGTCTACCTCTACCACCCCCTCTAAACCAACAGACATTTTCATTTTCACTCCGTTCCACTATAAACAAGCAGAAGACCTGCTATTGCACCTAGACTTAAAGAAAGGTGTGGGTGCTGATGGATTATGACCTTTTTCCTCAAATCAGGGTTTCATTACCTGACTGCTCCCATCCTGCACCTGTTCAATTTGTCTATGACCTCCTGTGTTGTAATAAAGGCCTGGAAAATAGCACGTACTTCCCTTATTCCAATCAGGAGAACCTATGGATTTGAACAGCTATAGACCAATTTCCCTACTATCCTTACTCTCAAAACATTTAGAAAAACTAGTAAATGCTCAAGTAAGAGATTACCCTGATAGGTCGGATTTAGTGAATCCATCCCAGTCTGGCTTCAGGTCAGCCCACAGCACAACTGCTGTCCCTGCCATGGTTGCAAACGATTGGCTCCTTGCCATGGACAAAAAACAGATCTCATGAGCTGTATTTTTGGACTTTACTAAAGCATTCAACACTGTTGACCATGCCTTACTCCCAGACAGGCTAAACGGTCACGGCATAACTGGCCCATTGCTTAGCTGGTTCACTAGCTACTTGTCAGGAAGGTTGCAGCAGGTAAAGGCGGAAGTCTCACTCTCCCCACTTCTCCCTCTCACAAGGGGGAGTATCGCAAAGCTCGATTCTCGGACTCCTCCTGTTCATGATCTATATGAACTCCAACAGAGCGAATGTGAACATGCCTGCACAGATTACTTATTCATCCCTCCTTATAACAATTTATTTTTTTTGGGGGGGGGAGCAGTATGATGCAGCCAATGCCCCTTCTGACCTAACATTACTACTTTACTTCACAGAATGTGTCGCTGGCACTCTGATACAGATTTCTACATCAGAAGATATGAATTGATACAATATAAAGCTCAGATTCCACAAGTATTTTGAAGAAAAAAGGATGACAGGGAATTTCCACTGTTATGGTGGGGGGGGGGCATCTTTCTTTCACTTCCTTCCACCTTCCTTCCTGCCTTTCTCCTCCCTCCTCCCTTCAGCTGAATGCATGTACTATGTAATGTAAATTATAAAATAAACAGAAAAAATGCAGAAAGCTGATTGGTAGAAAGCTGGTTTCACCTATTGTAGTATCGCAGCAGAAACTCACAGGTGAAACTACTACTCACAAAACAATCTACTTACAACAGTGAACAAATGAATGGATCAGTTTCAGAATCGCTGTAAGGCACTTCAGGGTGTGTGATGCTGGGATGCCACTTCTCAGGTGGTTGAAGGCACTCAGCCTGTGGTCTTCTGACTCATAAGGTACCTGAGGCATAACGTTATCCCAGCACGGCACACATCTTGGTGCACCTTGTAATTAAGCAGTAAGACATCACAGTGTGTGCGTTGTGATGCGATAACGACACGCACCTGGGGGAGGTGAAAAATATGCAAAAACAAAATAATGTTAAGCATCTGAATGATCTATTTAAAAATGTTTAGCCACCCCACCAAAATAGTGTCAGCACATCCCAGCATTGGCATGCCATCTCAGTTTCAAATATTATACACAGCAAAATACTTAGCCCTTAAAGGAGAATTGCACTGAACCTGCCCATCATTTTCCTCAGTAGAAGCTGATTTTAAATACTGGTGCCAATTCTGATACTGTTCCATCGTTACATACCTTTTCATTATCTTAGAAGATATTTCTGATTTACACACTGCTGGGAAGTATTATTTTAGAACTGTATGATGTAGTTCATGTCCCTAGCTCAGCCGTTCCATTGTTATCACCATGTATCCATGTTCTAGTACTAGAACTCTGTGGTCAAGAGGGACATAAACTAAATCACACAGGTTTAAAATGGTACTTAGCACCAGAGTGTAAATCAGAAATACCGAATGAAGGTACTGTTACTAACATACTAAAATGCCAGCAGACTAGGCCTAACGGTCTTTCGAGTCTGCTTGTTTGGTTAGCCCCCACCCTGGGAGCTGACCTTGCTGCCCCCCTCGCCTTCTCTGGCTTCTCCCTTCCTAGTTCTGGATATTCTCGCTGCACTGGATTTTGCTTCCAGAACCCTTCCCCTGTACCTGTCCTACCCCTCTTGAATCCTCCACCGTCTCTGCCTCCACCAGCCCCTAGGCAGCGCATTCCATGGCTCCACCACCCTCTCAGTGAAGTAGCACCTCCTCCTTTCTCCCCTGAATCTTCCCCCCTCCAGCTTCCACCCATGCCCTCTAGTGGCCCCCTCCTCCTTCCTTCGAAGCACCCTGACTGTTCCTCCCCTATTTACCCCCTTCATGTACCTGAAGACCTCTATCATGTCCCCCCGGTCCCTTCTCTCTCTTCCAATGTGTACATATTTAGCTCTTCGAGCCTCTCCTCATAGGTCCTGTCCCCCAAGCCCCAAATCATTTTGGCTGCCCTCCTCTGGACCCTCTCCAGGAGTTTAATGTCCCTCTTTAAGTGTGGCCTCCAAACTGCAGTACTGTGGTGCGGCCTCACCAAGCAGTTATACAGAGGGAGTATCACTTCCCTCCTTCTGGAGGTGATCCCCATAGCGATGAATCCCAGCATCCTGTTGGCCTTGGCTGCTGCCCTCCTACAAGTCTCCGAGTTGTTCATCTTGACATCCACCACCACCCCCCAGGTCCCTCTCAGCCATCGAGACTTGTAGCATTTCCCTTCCCAGGGTGTACACTTGGCCCGGGTTTCTGGCCCCCAGGTGCAGTACCTTGCATTTCCCTGCATTGAACCTCAGCCTACATTCTACACCATCTTCCAGAGCCTCCAGGTCCCCTGTAGGGCCACCCTCCCTCCTCCCCATCCACCACTGCCCCAGTTTTGGAGTCATCCATAAGAGACTCATCTCACTCCTGATGCCTGTCCTTATGTCAGAGATGCAGGCGTTGAACAGGAGGGGCCCAAGGACTGATCCCTGTGGGACCCCACTAATGACCCTCCTTGGGGATGAGACTATCCTGCCAACTATGACCCTCTGGGTCCAGTCCTGGAGCCAACTGCCTATCCATCTGATCATCTGGTTCCCCACCCCCATTTCTCCCAGCTTATCCAACAGGCCCACGTGAGGAACAGAGTCAAATGCCTTGCTGAAGTCTAGAAACAGGACATCCACTGGTCTACCCAGGTCCAAGGCACTCGTCACACAGTCATAGAACTCCACAAGGTTTGTCTGACACAATTTCCCCGGGACGAATCCATGCTGTCTATCGTCCAGGCGCCCTGACTTTTCCAGGTCCCCCCCATGCCTCTCCTTGACAATGCCCTCCTTCACCTTGCCCACCACCGATGTCAGGCTGACAGGCCTGTAGTTCCCTGACACCTCCCTTGATCCCCCCTTGTGGATAGGCACTATATGTGCCACCTTCCAGTCCTGGGGCACCCACCCTGTCCTCAGAGAGATGGTGAAAAGCTCCGCCAGGGGTTTTGCCAGGACATCCGCAAGTTCCTTCAGCACTCTGGGATTTAATTTATCCAGCCCCGGTGCTTTCTCCGTCTTAAGAGACCTGAGGGCTTCCCTCACTCTCTCTGCTGTGATTTCCACTTCTGCTACCTCCTCTCCCTGCTTAGCCTTCCCCCCCCCTCCTGCCAGTGATACTCCCCTCTCCCCAGACCCGCGGTAAGGGTCCCCTTCCTCAGTATCACTGTCTCCTCCCATGTATGATGCAGCACCCCATTTTCCTTGGTGAAAACTGAGGAGAAGTACTCATTTAGTACCTCAGCCTGCTCCCCGGTCTTGTGCCCATCTCTCCCTGTTTTAATCCTGCTAATCTGCCCCTTCACCCTTCGTTTTTCCCAATGTATCTAAAGAACCCTTGTTCCCTCTCCTAATTTCCCTGGCCAGGTTCTGCTCCTTCCTTGCCTTAGCCGCCCTCACCACTCTATGGCCCTTCTAGCCATCAGCTCGTACTCCCTCCCTTTCACTCCTTGAGCACTTGAATTGCCTATAGGCTGCCTTCTTTCCTCATGCACCACCTCCTGACCTACCTGGTCCACCAGCAGGGTTTTCGGCCCCACCAGCATTTTCATCTTACTCTTGCACAGGTGCTGGCAGCATCCTGCACCCCTCTCCTGATGATTTCCCACCTACTATCAGCGTCCATGTCTGACCCAATCCCATCCAAATGCTCCTTAAGGATCCTTCCCATTTCCTTAAAATCCACCCCACTGAAGTCAGTTACCTCGGTCTTTGTGCAGCCTTCTACCCCTCCTAGGTCCAGGCAGAACCAGACCGTGGCATGGTCACTCCCCGCCAACGGGTCCCTTACCTCCAGGCCCCCAATCTGGTCACTGTCTGCCAGGACCACATCCAGGACCCGCGCCTTCCTGGTTGGTTCCCCCACCTGCTGAGTTAGGAACGCATCTTGAAAGACATCCAACAACCTCTGTTCCCTGGTCACCAAGGATGTCATAGTCTCCCAGTCAGTTCCTGGCATGTTTAAGTCCCCCAACACCACCACCCTTCCCTTGTCCAGTCTGCAGTGTCTCCCAACATCTGCCACAAGACTCTCCTCCATCTCCTCCGCCAGCACAGGGGGGTCTATACACCACTCCTATTTTTACTCTCTTGCCCTCCCCTTGTTATCAAGGTGACCGAAATCGCCTCCACGGTTCCCTCCGCCTCCTCTACTCCCCCTATGCCAATGCAGTTTTTGACTATCATTGCTACCCCTCCTCCCCTTCCCTCCCCCCTGTCCTTCCTGAACATAGTGTAACCCTCCAGGTTCAGGTCCCAGTCATGTCCTACGGTGGCCCAAGTCTCAGTGACCGCTGCCACATCCACCGCTCCCTCAGTTAGCATTGCCTGGAGCTCAGGCATTTTATTGCCCAAGCTCCTGCGATTTAGCAGGACTACCTTCCACCCTTTCCCTATACTTCCATTTCCCCTGCTCGTGTTCCCATGGGGATTCTGTTTTACCCTGGTCTGCACTTTACCAATCGGCCTTTTCCCGCAATCCTCCAGCTCTCCAGGGGGGTGGAGACAAAGTTCCTCCTTTATCGGCACCCCCTCGACAGCCTTTTCTCCCATCCCTCCCCCCTTCACAAGTTTAAGCCCCACTTTTCACCAATGAACCCCTCTATTTTCAACTTAAGGATTCCCCTCCCCTTCAAATTGAGATGGAGTCTATCTCTAGCATACAGCTCCTTATCCTCCCAGGTCTCCCCCAATCCCCATCAACCCATATCCTCTGGCCTCACACCACTCCTGAGCCACTGGTTTATCTCCCTAATCTTCCTTTTGTGTTCCCCACTAGCCCTTGGCACCGGCAGGATTTCTGAGAAGGAAACAGTGCATCCTATGTCATGACAGACCCTGGCAAGCTCCCTGAATCTTGCCTGTATCTCTAGCTCGCTATTTCCCTCAATGTCATTTGTACCCAGGTGGACCAGTATGTCCGGGGAACCCCCACAATCCTCTGCCAGCTGATATACCTCGTGCTTGGCCCTGTGCACTGTTAGTCCAGGGAAGCATCTTGTTCTAACTGGCCAGGCTTCTCCCTCCCTATCCCATTTGATACCCCGATCATGGAATCCCCCAACAGGAGCACTCTGACCGCTCCTTTTCCTCCATCCCCGCCCCCTTCCAAGTCCCTCATCCTTTCTACCAGCCCCTCCACCCAGCCGTCTCTTTGTTCCTCCCCCTATCTGGGTGCCACATGCCCCTCCTTATTTACCCTGGCTACCCCCTCCCCTCCGATCCTATGCCTCTCCTCCTCCTGAGTATCCTTCTGTACCCCGCTAACTCCCCCCTCACTGCTCGCGACTGGTCCTTCTCCCCCATCCGCTAAACTAGCCTGGCTTGTCCTCCCTTCCTTCCTGTCTCCATTTAGTCCCTCCTTGCTTGTCGTGCTCCCCTGGCCTAAACCCTCAGCTCCCTTTACTGTATCCTCCTTGTACTTCTGGTCCTTCTCCTTGCCCTTTCCTCCCAACTGGTCCTTCTCCTTGCGCTTTCCTCCCTCTTCCCCCTGCCCCTCCTGCTCTGATTCACTGCTTCCCCCATTGTCCTGCATTCCAGGTTCCCCCTGTTCCTCCTGCTATCCTGCCCCCACTTCCTTTCCGTCTCTAACCACCCCTGTCGTGGCTACATCACCCCCCTCATCCTCAAGCAGAAGAAGAGAATTGAAGCGGTTACTGAGCATAAGGTCCAATCCACCTCCCCGCCTTGCTTCCTTCTGTCCAGCCCTGGCCATCTGCCTACTTCCCTGAGAATGTTGTCCCTCTGGCCCCCCTCTGTGAGGGTCCCCAGTTACCTGCCTGCTTCCTTGGTAGTGTCCTTTTGGGCCCCCTCTGCCAGGGTACCTATGTGACCCCCGAGTATTCTCCTGCACTCCTTTCCCTACGCCCCAGCCCCCAGTGCTTGGTGCAACCCCATGGGAGATCCCCTGCCCCCTTCCCCAACCATACCTCCCCCCAGCTGTCTCCTAATCCCCGCAACAACCTCCCTAAGCTGTGCCAGCTGGTATCACACTGGACAACCACCGAACTTCCAAGCCCAGTCCAGTATCATGGCTGCTCCACACCCTGTGCACCTCACCACCCTCCTAAAGATGCCGGCCCTAATGACGTGTGGTCCCATCCCCCCTTCAAGTAGGTTTCCTTGTGTGAGCCACCAGATTCCCCCCTAGTCCAAGATACCCCTGCCGCCTAATCAGGTCATCCACTAATCCTAGAAACAGTCCCACAGTAAACCGGTAACCCTGTTACTAGGTGCAGTACAACACAGTAAACTTATAAGGGAAATGAACAACTCCCTAAGCTCCTCTCTCCCAGCCTTTAAATCCAACCACCAGAGGCTAGAACTACATGAGCTGCACCTGCAGCCTTTTTCTCCAATTGCAGGGCAGGTGTTCCCCTATAAATTGGCAGAACTCTGGGTAGGGAGGGTGGGGAGGGTGGGTCTTAGGCCTACATCCGACTAGAGAGAGTGTATCAGCCCTGTGTCTCCCTCCAAGCCCAGCAGCCAAAGAACCAGTCCCAAGCAAATCCCACCAAGTAGGTTTTAAATCAGAAGAAATAGGCCTCCACCAGCGCAGCCTGTTACACAGTGAAACACCCAACAAATGAGCACACTTACAGCCACCAAACCAGTTTTCAAACGTCCAACAGCCCCCAAAACAATACCCTGCTAGCCCCTTAGAAGTAAGAAAGAAAAGAAATAACCTTCTACCAAGTAAAATTCACAAGAAACCCTGCAAAAACAACAAGCAGCAGCTACTGTCCTGGAACACAACTGATCCTGTCCCCTTCCAGTTCCTTCTGAGAAGCCAAAGCAACTAACACCACAAACCTGATTCAGCTCTGCCTCCAGTCAATTAGCTGAGTGAGACCTCGCCAACCATTAACACCCTTCCCCCACTATGCACTAACCTTTGCAGCTAGTGAAGTCAGCAAAAAGGAATCAAAATGCAACTCAAAGCCCTCAAAATATGTTTGCCGCCAAAGGAAACAGGTCTCCAATTCAATCAGCTTCACTAACAACACATCAAAATAGGCTTGAAATTAAGAGATATAGGTCTCCAATTCAAATAACCAGGCCCAAGCAAATCCCGGCAAATAGGTTTTAAATCAGAAGAAATAGGCCTCCACCAGCGCAGCCTGTTACACAGTGAAACATCCAACAAATGAGCCCACTTACAGCCACCAAACCCGTTTTCAAACTTCCAAAAGCCCCCAAAACAATACCCTGCTAGCCCCTTAGAAATAAGAAAGAAAAGAAATAACCTTCTACCAAGTAAAATCCACAAGAAGCCCTGTGAAAACAACAAGAAGCAGCTACTGTCCTGGAACACAACTGATCCTGTCCCCTTCCAGTTCCTTCGGCCAGTACTAATATTCAACACACTAGACTGGGAACCAGTATTTGAAAAATTGCTTCTAGTGAAAGAAATGACTAAGCTTCAGAGCACTTCTCCTTTAAACCCTCTGTTTTCCCAAACTCACCCCCATCTACCTGTTTCTTCAACTCTCCTCCTCCTCCTTTATATGACTTCTTCCCTTTTTCCCACCTTATTTCTTTTTTAATTTTCCTACATTCAATAGATAGAATACACTAATTCAAATCTCTACTCAGTTCTTTTGGCAGAATGTAACCCCAAAAAAAAATTCACACGCACAAAAGAAGGCCTCAGATGAAACCAGGGCTTCTTTTTTATCTGTAGCAAGATAAACAGCACAGATTTCCCCAGAAAGCAGGTAACAAAAGGTGGGGGACTGGTCATGGTCAGCAAAGAAACACCAGAAATTAAAAAGCACAGTTATGTAAGAACTTACCGTAACAGTAGATCTTCGACAGGAGCTCTTGCAGCAGGCAACACAGGTAAAACTAAAGCCACCAGGTGCCAGGACCACACAGAAAACTTCTAGCTAGCAGTCTGTCACGAGGAACCACCCTTGCTGTCGTCAGCACGCTGACATCCACCTGTTCTATAAAGGGGGCAGTCCCCGATACCTACCTCAGTTCTACTGCTGGATACCCTGGAACAGGAGGCAAGAAGGAGAACTGAGGCAGTTCCTCAAAGCCGAGGAAAGCAGAAGAGGTGCAAGGAGAAGAAACTATCAGGGGGAAGGTGGAAGGGAAAGCAGCACCTGCTGCAAGAGCTTCTCTCGAAGATCTACTGTTACGGTAAGTTCCCACGCAACTGTACTATCTTACTTTGAGGGGGCTCTTGCAACAGGCAACACTAGCAGGACTGAGTTCCAAGCAGTACCAGAACTGACTGAAAAGCCAGCTGGGAGAAGGCGGCAGGCAACAGCAGAAGGCTCAGGAAAGAAGGCCCTGAAGGACAGCTAGTCCTAAATTGGCCCTGTGCCTAGAAGCAATGTCCAGACTGTACTGCCGAATGAAATTATGGACAGAACTCCAGGTGGTAGCCTCACAAATGTCTGCAGCAGACACATTCCTGAAACTGGCATAAGAGGTGGCCATACCTGTGGTGAAGTTACCTTTTACCTCCCTGGGCAAGGGCTTATTGTAAGTACAGTAGTAGAAAATAATGCAAATAGCCAACTATTTTAACAAACAATGTTTCAAAACAGGTGCCCCTTCTCTCTTGGAGGTAAATGTCACAAACAGCTGCACAGTTTTCCTAACAGTCTGGGTGCGGTTAATATTTATTTATTTAGTTTTTGTTAACCGGATAAGTGCGCTAACCATAGCAATGACTATTTTCAGGCATAACCCGGAGGATACAAAACAATAATATAAGAAAGACATTCCAAGTACGGGTACAATAAAAGTCATTTACAACAATTTACAAGCAGGTGTTAGCTAACATGGAGTGGAACACAAATACAGGTTACTCACCTGTAACAGGAGTTCTAGGAATGGTATATGTTGTTCATCCACACTATCTGGCAGGTTCCTTGCGGCTTTAAATCTTGCCGGAAGGTCTTCAAGCTGGCTCCTCCCACCCACCCGGGTGGTAAAACTCTCGGCTCCGCCCCATGACGCCAGATCTAGCCCGCTGGAAGCCAGGTTGTGCGTCGAAGCCGGGGAGGTCGGGTGGGTCATGTGGATGAACAACATATACCATTTCTAGAATACAGTTCGTAAGAACTTACCGTAACAGTGATCTTGAGACAGGCTCTTGCAGTAGGTAATTGCATATAGGACTGGCGCTTGCCGGCGGCAGGACCCCATGGAAAATTTCTAGCCAGCAGTCCCTAGCGAGACCCGCCCCACGTCAGGTGACCGGCGTCATATGACGTCGGTATAAAGAGGCGGTCCCGGACACCCGCCTTCCAGTTCTTTCCCGCCACAGGCCCGGAAGGCCGGACGAGAGAAAGCGGATGTTTCCATTCCTGGAAAAGGAGCTGAAAAAGCCTAGGGGATGGAGGCGGGAAAATTATTACTACTGCAAGAGCCTCTCGAAGATCTACTGTTACGGTAAGATCTGCGTAACTATCTATCTTACTCGAGAGGGCTCTTGCAGTAGGTAACTACATATAGGACTGAATCCCAAGCAGTCTGGAACAAAGGAAAGGTACCAGGAGGAGGGAACTACTCTAAAAAGTAGCCCTAGCCATGCAAGCCTGAAGACAGGAGGCCTTGCAAAACGGCCAATCCGAAGCCTGTTCTACGGCGAGAGGCAATATCCAAACTGTAATGTTTTGTAAAGGTATGGACGGAAGTCCAGGTGGTGGCAGCGCATATGTCTGCCGCAGACACATTCTTGAAACAAGCCGCAGAGGCCGCTACTCCTCTTGTGGAGTGACCTCTAACCTGACCCGGAAGGGTCTTGTTGTACTTGTCATAAGACAAAGTGATGCAATGAGCCATCCACTTCGACAGGCATTGCTTGGAAACAGCATTGCCTTCCCTTTTGTGAGCAAAAGAGACGAACAACTGATCAGTCTTTCTGAGATCCTTCGTCCTGTTGGTGTCGTATCTCAGAATCCAGTGAACATCCATGGTATGGAGTAAATATTCCCCTTGATTAGAGTACTGTGTAAAAAAGGCAGGTAGCTCTATGTACTGATTTAAGGTAGACTCTGCTACTACTTTAGGTAGAAACTTAGGATTCGTGTGAAGAGCAACTCGTTCTTTGTGAAAAATCAAATAGGGAATTTTACACATAAGGGCCTGGAGCTCAGAAATTCTTCAAGCCGAAGTAATGGCCACCAAGAAGAGCGTCTTCCACGAGAGAAACTTCAGATCTGCAGAAGCTGCACGTTCGAAGGAAGGGACAGTAAGTTTCTCGAGAACAAAATTCAAGTCCCAAGGGGGAACAGGAGTACGGATGGGAGGCCTTAAATGGAGGACCCCTCTGAGAAAGGTCTTAGAGACCTCCAGTTGAGCGAAAACTTTATCTGCGAAGGGAACATGGTAGGCTGAGATAGCTGCCATATGAACCTTCAAGGAGGAATGGCTGAGACCCAGGTCAAAGAGATGACGTAAGTACTCCAGCAGAAAAGCCACTGAACAGGAGAAAGGCTCCACGTTCTTGGAGGCTGCCCAAATAGAGAATCTCTTCCACTTCATGGCATAAGTGGACCTGGTGGAGGGTTTTCTAGCCTCCACTAAAATTTCCGCCACTTTTGGAGAGACACCGGAACGGAATTGGGCTAGGTCTGCAGGAGCCATGCATGTAGTTGAAGGGATTTGAGGCCTGGGTGGACCAGGGTCCCCTGATCCTGGGTCAGCAAACCTCGACACAGAGGAAGAGAAAGAGGAGGATCCTCTGAATATTGTTGTAGAAGAGAGAACCAGATTTGCCTGGGCCAGAAAGGAGCGATCAGAATCATTCTCGCTCCTTCTGTGGCTAGTTTCTGCAATACTCGTGGGATAAGAGGTGGAAATTAGAGGCGAATCTGTCCTTCCAGTCTAGAGACAGGCGTCACTCAGAAAGCGCCTCACTCTGGAGCAGGCGAGCAAAAGGTGGGAAGTTTTGCGTTTTGGGGAGAGGCAAACAGGTCTACCTGCGGAGTCCCCCAAAGCTGAAAGATATCGTCTAGTACCCCTTGGTCCAGTTCCCACTCGTGTGCCAGAGCAGAGGAGCGGCTCAGCTTGTCTGCCAGAGTGTTGTCGACTCCTGGAACATGAACCGCCGTTAGGTGAAGGTCGTGTTGTGTTGCCCAATCCCAAACCCTCATTGCCTCCCTGCATAGAGGGTAGGACCGAGTTCCTCCCTGTTTGTTGATGTACCACACTACGCACATGTTGTCCGTCTGGACGGCTAGGTGGCAGGGAAGGATGTATTGGTGAAGGGCTTGGAGAGCACACAGCACAGCTCAAAGCTTGAGCACGTTGATGTGGAGAGCTTGTTCCAGTCTGGACCACAAGCCCTGGGTCCGATGAGGACCTAGATGGGCTCCCCAACCTTCACCTGATGCGTCTGTAGTCAAGAGTCTGGGAGGGGGGAGGATGAAAGCAGGGGACACCCCGAAACAGGTTCTCTGGAACCATTCACCATTGCAAGTCTTGCACCATTGGCGATGAGATCAGAATTAATTGATCTAGGTCGTCCACAAGTTGATCCCACTGAGAGCGAAAAGTCCACTGAGAGATCCTCATGTGGAGTCGAGCTCGGGGGACCGTCGGAATAGCGGCCGCCATGAGCCCCAGGAGACGGAGGACTGACCCTGCCGAGACCCTCCTGCGTTCTGATAGCAGGGAAGTCTGGGTTTGGAGAGAGGTCACCCTGTCCGGAGGCAGGAAGGCCTTGCTCACGGTCGTATCAAGGATAGCCCCAATGAACTGTAGCCTCTGGGAAGGATCCAGATGAGACTTGGAATGGTTGATAGTAATACCCAGGCAGGTGAAAACCTGCTGGGTGAGGGAGAGAAAACGCAGGAGTTCCTCCCTGGACAAGGCGGCCAAGAGCCAGTCGTCCAGGTAGGGGAACACCTGTACTCCCATTATCTTGGGTGGGCGCTACCACAGCCAGGCATTTGGTAAATACTCAGGTGGGCGAGGATAGACCAAGGGCGCCTGAATTGGTAGTGGTCCCCCTGAAACGCAAAACGAAGATACTTGCGGTGAGAAAGGTGAATGGGAATGTGCAGATAGGCATCCTGCATATCCAGTGCACAAAGCCATTGACCCGGCCGAAGGAGGGGCAGAAGGCTCTGCAGAGAGAGCATCCTGAACCTTTTGTATTCCACATAAAGATTCAAGGAACTGAGATCTAGAATGAGTCTGAGATCTCCCATCTTCTTTGGGACCAGGAAGAAATGAGAATAGTAACCCATCCCTTGAAGATGAAGGGGGACGGGTTCTATCGCCTGCTTCGCGAGAAGGGCCGATATTTCTTCCCTGACCAAAGGAAGATGTTCCCTTGAATACGACAACTTCAAGGGTGGGTGGCGGGGTGGTTTCTGAAGAAACTCTATGGAATGCCCTTCCGCTATAAGCTGGAGCACCCAAGAATCCGTGGTTATCCTCTCCCATCCCGGAAAGTGGAGGGAAAACCTCCCTCCTACCGGTTCCTCTGGGAAGTCCAGAGGCAGTGGGAGAGGAAAGGAGTCAGGTGGTGTGGGGCAGCGCTGCAGCTAAGCACCTGCTGCTTTTTGGTGAGGCTTAGCAGCAGCGAGGCCCGGCGTTTGGTGGCCCGCCTTCCTGTGGTTTCACCTTTGGCGAATCCATCTGCGAAGGGGACGGTGCTGCTGTTGTTGGGGACGGTACATGGAATCCCGCAGTTTTAGAGCCGTCCCTTCTCCTGCAAATCGGTGATGATGTCCTTGACATCACCCCAAAAGCACTGACCCCGAAGGTGCTTCCTGAATAGCGGATTGCACCTCGGGACCAAACCTGACACGCGGAGCCAGGCATGACGCCGTAGACCCACGGCGAAAGCGAAGCTCTGCCCGGCAGTGTCCACTGCATCATATGTCGCTCACAAAATGTGGCGACTGGCCGAACGAGCAGAACGGACGAGGTCGGCTAACTCCTGTTTGACCTGGGAGTCAGGTAAGGAGTCCAGCTTGGATTCCACCTGGGTAAGGATAGCCTTCTGGTAATCCCCCACGTGGGCGACGTAATTCAGGGCCCGAATTCCCAGTGTGGAGGAGGCGTAAATCTTTCTTCCATACTGGTCCAGAAGGCGAGATTCCTTATCAGGAGGAGACGAGCTCAGATGTTTTGGATGTGCCGCCCGGCTGTGAGCGGCGCTAATCACGACCGAGTTGGCCCGAGGGTGAGAGTCTAGGTAGTCCACACCTTCAGGAGCCTGGTATAGCCTGTTTGACTTCCTGGGAAGTGAGGGCTAACGCCGACGGTTGTTTCCAAATCGTGGTAACAAGGTCGGTGTGAGGCTCAATCCAGGGTGGCACTAATGTTGGAGCTGTCACAGGCAGATCCAGATGTTCAGCGAATTTAAGTCGCTAAGGATCTGGTTCCAAAGAGTGCCACTGGTGTACTTCCTGGATTTTTCTAAGCAACTCCGTGAAAGATGGATCCTCCGGAGGAGACTTCGGAGGGGTCCTCGGCCGGGGCTTAGACAGAGAGCGGGGCTCGTCGTCTCTCTCGGAGCATCCCTTGGAAGAGTCCGAGGAATCCGAGAGGGAAGAAGAAGAGGAAGAAGAATAAGACTCCCACACGCGACTCGGGGGAGGAACGGGTTCCTTGGGTGGTACCCGTACATGCGTGTCCTGCCCCTCTCTGGACCCAGAGGGAAGAGCTCTGGAGTCGGAGGTGGTGAGGAGTGCACTGCCTCAGGCGTCAGGGAGCTGGTGGCGGCACTCGTCATGAAGCTCTCTACCTCCCTGGTGAGATGAGCCTTGGCCTCGGCCACAAAGGCCAGAGTCTCCTGCAGATCCACGGCGGCGTGGGGATGGTGGAGGAGGAGGAGGAGGAGGAGAAAGTGCAGGTTGTACCGTAAGGAGTATCAAAACCGGCTGTAGGAAACTCGGCGTCGGGTATTACGGCGTCGGAAAGACCCGGCGTCGGGTACTGCTGACACTGGATACTGTGGTCCCAGGTGCGTCGCGTCGGATAAGGTGGTTGGTACCGGGAGCCGGGGCTGCGGAGCAGGCGGGCGATGGCGGTGGCCTCACGGGCGGGTCCATGTAGGGGCCGGGCGGAGGCCGGCGGAGGGGAACATCCAGGCGGGATGTCTCTGGGCAGTGGGGCAGTGTCGGTGCGGCGTCGGGCACGGCGCTGGAGTAGGCGCGGGCGGCGGGCGGCGTTGAGGGCGGCGTCAGATCGGTTCCGACGGAGGAGGTCTGGACGGAGGAGGAAGATCCCCCATCATCCGGTTATGATAGGAGAAATCCCGGGTCAGGCTGGGGTGACTCAGGCTCCCAGGCGGCAGCAAGAGCTGCGAGGAACGGGTACAGGGCGTCGGAAGGTCCGTCGTCGGTTCCGTCGCCAGGCGCCACGGCGGAGGGGCGGGCGTCCGGCTTCAGGGCCCTCACTGGAGGTGGACCGAGGGGAACAATCCGCCCGGTCCGGGGGGGAGTAGAGGTCGTGCGCCGCTCCGAAGGGTTGGGCGTCTTATCAACCCTCTCCATGCGGACGTCGGAGGAGCCGACGTCCGACTTAGAGGAGTCGCCCAAGCCAGCAGGCTGCAAGCCTGCGGCCGAACAGGGGGCAGAGGCCTCCAATCACCTGGAGGCGCCCTCAAGGCCCAAGCCGCGAGCCAGACGGGCGGGCGGCGCCTCCTCCAAAACCTTGAGGTGGCCGTCGTGATAGTACCTTAGTCCCAGCGTCTCCAGCGGGAGGCAGCGAGAAGGACTTCTTCTGGTGCCTCTCCTTGTCCTTCTTTTCAGATGTCCTTTGGGGATAGACACCTGCCTCAACTTTTTCAACTCCTTTTCCATAGAAGACATCTTTTTCTTGAGGAGATGGGCTTCCAGGGACTGTTGGCGCCATTTACGGGTGGCAGCGTTGAAGTTGAGGCAATGCTGGCACTCGACCGGGTGATGGGGGCCTAGGCAGAAAAAGGCACAGGCAATGGCCATCCTTGTGTGGCAGTTAGGCGCGCCGCAGGCCGCACTTGTTTTTTGTGCTTGGAGGGTGTGGGGGCGACGCCACACCGACAATGTACCTGATGACTTGATTGAAGAATAACAATTTTTTGGTAAGCGATGAAAGGTAGGGCTGAAGCACGTACTTACCACCAGGCACTACGCGAGCTAACGGAGGAAAGAACTGGGGCGGGCGTCAGGACCGCCCCTTTATCTCAACGTCGATATGGCGCGGTCCCCTGGCGTGGGAGTGGTCCCTCGCCGGGACTGCTAGCTAGAAATTTTTCCGTGGGGTCCTGCCGCGGCGGCGTCAGTCTATATGTGATGCCTACTGCAAGAGCCCTCTCGAAGTAAGATCTCCTGTTACAGGTGAGTAACCTGTATTTCTAGGGACATGGATATGTTGTTCATCCACACTATCTGACAGACTCCTAGCAGTTCTCCGGGAGGAGGGAGGCAAGGTGCACACCCCCTACTTAGGGAATAAAGACTGGAGAACCGAAGCCCCAAAACCAGCATCCCGGCGTGACTCAAGGTCGATGTGGTAGTAGCTGATGAAGGTATGTGCTGACTTCCAGGTAGCAGCCCTGCAGATTTCCTGGATAGGAGCGTCCCTGGAAGCAGCCACCGATGCAGCGGTATGGCGGGTAGAATGAGCCCTTATCCTCTGAGGCTCCATGCCCGCCAACCTATAGGAGATCTATGCGGGGTGACCCACCTGCCTATAGATCCGCTTGGCTGCAGGTCTGCCAGGTGCGGCTTCAGCGTGAGTGACAAACAGCTGGCAAACCTCTCCCCGAACTTCAGCCGTCCGCTCCTTATAATAAGCGAGCGCTCTTCTAGGGTCCAAAGTATGGAGCCTATATTAGGCCTCCGAGGTGTGACTTGGGTAGAACACCGGCAGAGTCAACACCTGGTTAAGGTGAAACTCCAACACCACCTTCGGAAGGAATTTCGGGTTGGGGTGCAGGACAACCCTGTCCCTGTGGAAGACCAGATAAGGAGACTCTATGGAAAGCGCCTGGAGCTCTCCCATCCTTCTGGCTGACGTGATAGCCACCAAGAAGGCGGTCTTCCATGACAGGTGAGAGATGTCACACCTGTGCATCGGTTTGAATGGCTTGCCCATGAGCTTAGCCAATACCAGCAGCAGATCCCACTTAGGTGGAGGTTCTCGCACCGGAGGGGATACGTGATCAAGGCCTTTGAAAAAGCGCCCGACCACCTTCTCCTGTGCTACCGACTGCTTCCCGGCCCACGCCCGGTAAGCAGAGATGGCTGCCAGGTGCACCTTAAGGGTCGTCGACCGAAGCCCTAGCTGAGAAAGGGACCACAGGCAGTCCAGTATGCTTGCCACGGAACAGGAGGAAGGGTCCAGGCCCTTGCCCTGACACCAAATGGAGAATCTCTTCCATTTGAAGGCGTAGCATTTTCTGGTCGACTCCTTAGGAGATGCCTCAACAACGTCGAGGACCTCGTCGGAAAGACCCAAGGCCTGGAACTCAGTCGGCTCAGGAACCAGGCCGTCAGGTGCAGGGATCGAAGGTCCGGATGGAATACCTTCCCCTGATTGACTGAGATCAGGTCCGGGCCGGGCTGGAAGCCGCCTCGGGGAGCCTGGAGCTGAGACTGAGGAGATCTGGATACCAGAACTGGCGGGGCCAGTCTGGGGCTACCAGAATCACCTGCGCCTTGTCCCTCCTCACCTTGAGAAGCACCTTGTGGATCAAGGGAAATGGGGGAAAGGTGCAGAAGAGGCCCGGGGTCCACGGCCTCGAGAAGGCATCCCCCTGCAGCGAGCCCTGCTGAGGGGGGCGGGCATGAAACAGTCTCAGCTTCGCATTCTCCCTGGAGGCAAACAGGTCCGCCTGAGGCGTGCCCCAGTGGGAGAAGAGATCTTTACTACCTCCGACAGGAAGACCACTCATGAGGCGCAGCCCCTATCCAGCTTAGGGCATCGGCCAGGGTGTTGGAGCTCCTGCCACATGAATGGCGAGAGATCCGCCTCCAGGCTGCTGAGAGACCAAATCGGAGAGCTTCCCTGCACAAAGGCATGGGCGCATCCCGCCCTGGCAGTTAGGTAGTGCATGGTGGTGGTATTGTCCGTCTGGACCTGAACCACTTGACCCGTAGAAGCGGAGGCGAAGGCAGTGAGGGCTAGATGAACTGCTCGAAGCTCCAGCAGGTTGATGTGGCATTGGGACTCCTGAGGGGACCAGAGGTCGTGCGCTCTGTGCTCCCCCAGATGGGCACCCCAACCCATCAGAGAGGCATCGGTCGATAGAGACCGTCGGCTCGAGGCGGACAAGCGGATGCCCTCCTGCAGATGTGCGGACGGTCCACCACTGGAGGCGTTCCACATTCCTGGGTCACTATCACTAGCTGATCCAGCGGATCAAAGTGCTGTGACCACTGGCTGTCCAGTCCCCATTGAGAGGGATGCATGTGCCAAGCGGACCCGGACCACGCTGGTGCAGGCCGCCATGAGGCCAGGGCGCAGGAAGTCCCGGGCAGGCGCGTTGCCCAACCTGAAATGACTGGGCAAGGAGGAAAGAACCTCGGCCCTGTCCACGGGCCGTGCTCTGGCTCGAAGAGTCGAGCTCTGCCTCGATGAAATGTATCACCTGCTTTGTACGAGTTCCGACTTGGCCTCATTGATGAAGAGGCCAATCTGAGAACAAACTTGAGGCCAGATCTCTGGACCGCTCCACCTCCGCTATGGAGGGCTGCAATCAGCCAGTCGTCCAGGTAGGGGTACACCGGACCCTCGGTTGCCAAGAGGAATGCTGTCACCACTGCCATGCATTTGGTGAAGACCCCTGGAGCTAGGGGAGACCGAAGGGCATGGCCGGAACAGTAAAGGATCCCTCTGCTCTGATGCGGAGGAATCTCTGGTGAGACGGACGGATTGGGACGTGAAAGAACATCCTGGAGGTCCAGGGAAAGAACCACACCTCGTTCCAGGATGGGATTATCTGAGCCAGAGTGACCATCCTGAAGCTCGAGACCTTAGGAACCTGTTCAGGTCGTGCAGGTGAGGTGGGCACCAACCCCGTCCGTTTGGGACCAGGAAATACCTGGGCACGCAAACCCCAGGTCTGGAGGAGGATCCGCCACCTTCCTGATCACCTCTTTTTGAGAGCAGGGCAATATCGGCTCGGCAGGCTGACAGCGAGGCTGCGGACCCCATGGACCCCCGAGGGGCGATGGCTCGAGAAGGGTGGAGTCTCTCGAACTCCAGAGGCAGGCCCTTTCCTACCCTCCAACACCCAGCGGTCCATGGTGATAGCGGACCAGGCGGAATGGATGGCTAACCATCCCTAATGGGGATCCCAGGGGAGTAGACCGAGGCTGGGCGACACCTCAACCCGTCCTGGGCAGGCTTGGAGGAGGGACGGCCGAGGGACCTCCTGGGCCTTTACCTCCTGCTTACTACTAGAGGAAGCCGCGGGCTTGGGTTTGGGATGCCAAGCGCGAGCCTGCTGGCCCTGGTGCTGGTGCTGTTGGGCCGGATGTGCCACAGGCGCAGAAGGACGAAAGGACTTGTGCTGCTGCTGTCGGCGGCCTTTGTCCTTCTGGGTGGAGGTGACCGAGTCCAGAGTGGCATTGGACTTCTCGATCCACTGGAGGTGACCTTCCACTCCAGGGCCGAAGGGTTGGTCCCCAAGAAGGGGACATCCGCCAATTTGTGCTGGGTATCCGCCGTGAAGGTGGATATCCTCAACCATGCTCTGCGGCGCATGGCCACCGCGGCCGCAACTGATCTGGCACAGAAGTCTCCTATGTCCAGAGCAGTTTGGAGCTGCTGCTTCGCCACCGCCCTACCCTGGTCCTGAACCTGCCAGACCGTGGTCTGCAGGTCAGCCGGGAGATGAGGGATCACCTCATCCAGGGAGCCCATGAGGGTGTGGGAGAAGTGTGCCATCAGCACGGCCGAGCTGGCCTGGCGGAGGCCAAGGAAGGACACAGCATACACCTTGCGCCGGCGTAGTCCAGCTTTTTGGACTCCTTGTCGGGAGGCTTGTCCATGTCCCTAGCGTTCCCGGAACGCCGGAAAACGCTGTCGGTGACCAACCCCTCGGCAGAGGGGTGTTCAGAAAACCGGCAACAGCGGTAGGGACTGCATACTTCCTGGCCATCCTGGCCGAGGCGCAGGACAGGAAGCAGGCTGCTGCCAAAGCTCCAAGGCTGGGCCTACAATGGCCTCAGCCACGGAAAGACCTCTGTGGGTGAATCCCTCTGTCCAGTATCTCCGTCAGGATACTTGGCCCGTTGGATACGGGCTCGGGCTGCATCCGGTGGACTCGAGATGAGCTGAAGCAGACCCATAAAGGACGATGGGCTTTCATCCAGTGACTGGCCCCCGGAGGACTCCAGGTCAACCGGCCTGGAGAACAGGGAGGAGTAGTCGTCGGACTCCGAGGAATCCGCGAAGAGCTGCCTAGGGCCTGAGCTACCCTCCACCTGCCGAGGACAGTCGGGAGTGAGGGTGACCGACAACCTGTGGGGCAGGCCTTGACCCGACAGAGAGTTCTTGGTCGGCGCCCCCGATTTCGGTTGTGGAGGCGGAGGTTCCACCACAATCGGTGAGGCAGCAGGTTTCGGCCGAACAACCGGCCCAGGTTTGGGCATCTCGACTGCAGCGAGAGGTTGTTTCGGCCGTTCGGGTGACAGCCACTTGATGGCTGGGGAAGGCATCGGTGTCGACTTGCTCCCGGACAAAAGTAACTGCTGCCACATCAGGTCCTCGTAGCGTTGACGCAATTTGTGCTGAAGCCTCTCCTCTTTCGAGGAAGAAGACGAGAGACGGCGGCGTCGCGCTTACCTCAGTGCTGAGACCGAGACCGCCGATGTCGGCGGGATCGGCTGGACCGAGAAGAAGTCCGAGACCAAGACCGAGATCCTCTGTGTTTCGAGGCCGGACCTGGGAAGGAGCGGGGGACACCCCTCTTCCTCGCTCGGACATCTTAACGGGACTGCTGCACCGGGGGCGCAGGCAGATCCTCGGTCTCCACGGGGGAACCGGCAAAGAAGGGTTGTCGGCTTCACCAGTAGACAGCCGTCCGACAGGTCAAGAAAAATCTTGACAGCGTCGACGGGTGTCTTCTGCCAGCTGACCTGGCGGGGACGCCGTGAAGCCAGCGGCCTTAGCATGACCACCGACGAAAGTCGACAGTCGGCTGTCGGGGAAGAGGACCTCTCCGTTCCCCTGAACGCCGACGATGGGACTTACCCTTAGAATCCTTCTTTTGGACCGAGAGGAATGTCGATGGCCCCTCTCCCTGTGGAAAGGGATTGGCAAAGCTCCTTGAACGAAGCAGAATATGAGTACCCAAAGAGAGCGGGATAAATGCCGCGACCGAGGAGGAGGAAGAAGATGCGGCCTGGGCCGCCTCCTCCTCGAGGGCGATCATCTGCTCGAGCTGCTCAGCCGAGCCAGCCGCCGCAGTAACCGCCCAATGGGCCTCTTTCGACTTTACCTGCGGATAGCGCTTCTCGGGGCACCCAAGCTTCAACCGGGCAGTGCGGTCCTCCAAGAAGTTGGCCGAGAATGAACAGCATGACTCGCAGGCCTGCGGGTCATGTTCTAGGCCGAGGCAGTAGACGCACGTGGAGTGCGGATCCGTCCTGGACATCTTCTGCCCACAAGGGCACCGCCGAAAACCAGGAGTCGATTTGTCCATCGCAGCCACGAGGGAAAAGGAAGACAAGTCTTGAAAATTTAAAACGAGTTTCCAGACGAACCGAAGAATTAGGATCCAGTCTATCACGCAGAGCGTTAAGGAGGGAACCTGAGCTTCCAAGCGGTAAGGAAGATCTGACGTCATGGGGCGGAGCCGAGAGTTTTACCACCCAGGTGGGTGGGAGGAGCCAGCTTGAAGACCTTCCAGCAAGATTTAAAGTGGCAAGGAACCTGCCAGATAGTGTGGATGAACAACATATCTATGTGCCTAGAAATACAGGTTCAACAAAAGTCATTTACAACAGTTTACAAGCAGGTTGCAAAAAAAAATAGCTAACGTGGAGCCGTACAATAACTAAATTGCACCACAGTTTGCTTTGAGGAAGAAAAAGACACAACAGAATACAATACTGAATCTCCCAATGGATGTCCAAAGTATGGAGTAAGGCCTCCCCCCCGATTAGAATGCACAGAGAAATAAATGCGTAGGTGGATGGACTGGTTTAACATGAATTTAAGACACCACCTTAGACAAAAATTTAGGATTAGTATGCAAAGACACCTTGTCTTTGTGAAAAACTAAATAAGGCTCTTTAGACATCAGAGCCTGAAGCTCGGAAATCCTCTGAGCAGAAGTAACAGCAACTGAAAATAGCACTTTCCATGACAGAAAGTGTAGCTTGCTACTCACGGCCAGCTCAAAGGGAGACAGAGTGAGCTTTTCCAGCATGAAAAGAAGGTCCCATGGAGGGAGGCTTCAAATACAGGACACTCCACAAAAAAGTGTGGTATACCTCCAGCTGGGCAACAGGTTGCCATCAATAGGTGCATGGTACGCAGAGATGGCAGAAAGGTGCACCTTAAGGGAGGAGTACCCCAGGCCTGAGTCCGAAAGGGAGAGCAGGTACTCCAAAATCAGATTCACTGGACAAGTGAAGGGGTCCAGATGGCGAGCAGCAGCCCAGAGGGAGAAGCACTTCCACTTCAAGACATAAATGGCTCTAGTGGAAGGTTTTCTAGCAGCCACCAGGACATTAGTGACCCTGGAAGAAACCTCAAAGTGGGCAATAGCAAAGTCTGCAGGAGCCACGCATGCAGATGTAGAGACTTGCGGTTGGGATGGACCAGGTTCCCCTATTCCTGGGACAGCAAGCCGGTGCACAGGGGTAAGGGTACTGGAGGTCCCACTGCCAGCTGCTGCAGCATGGGGAACCACATCTGACATGGCCAGTTGGGGGTTATGAGAATAACTTCTGCCACTTCTAACTGAAACTTGAAAAAACCTCTGCAGGAGTGGGAAGGGAGGGAAGGCATACAAGAACCTCCCCTTCCAGGACAGGGACAAGGCATCGTGCCAGAAAACTCGAGGCTCTGGATCCAGCAAGCTGAAAAGCAGTAGTTTTGCACTGAATGGGGATGCAAAAAGGTCCAACTCTGGACAGTTCCACCTGTCAAAGAGATCTCTGACCACCGAGGACAAGAGTTCCCACTCATGAGCCCTTGACCTGGACCGGCTTAGACTGTCGCCAGGGCGTTTTGGTCGCCTGTAACATGAACGGCTGGGAGTTTCAGTTCATGCTCAAAGGCCCAGTACCAGACTCTCACTGCTTCACGACAAAGGGGGTATGAGTAGGTGTCCCTCTGCTTGTTGATGTAGTATACTACCAACATGTTGTCCATCTGAACCAGCAGTGGGCCAGGAAGAATGTGGGTCTGGAAGGACTGCAGAGCATAAAGAACTGCCCACATCTCCAGTACACTCGTGCAGATGCTGCTCTGCCTCGGACCAGATCCCTTAGGTCTGACAGTCGGCGCAGTGAGCACCCCACCACAGACCCAAGACATAGAAACATAGAAACATAGACTTTGACGGCAGATAAGGACCGCTAGGCCCATCTAGTCTGCCCATTTCCCTACCTACAGGATAGGCCGCAGATCCTAGTTAACCAACAGCCTTTATCTTCCTGCCCCCCACAAGAATTGCCTTATGTCTGTCCCATGCATTCTTGTATTCTCCCACAGTTTTAGACCCCACAACTTCCTCAGGAAGGCTGTTCCATGCATCCACTACCCTCTCTGTGAAATAATACTTCCTCACATTGCCCCTGAACCACCCTCCTTCTATCTTTAAATTGTGTCCCTTGTTCTTGCAAGTCTCTTTTCTGAAAGATGCTACCCTCTTGGACTTTATTGATTCCTTGAGGTACTTGAAAGTTTCTATCATGTCCCCCTCTCCCTTCTTTCCTCAAGGGTATACATATTAAGCTCCTTTAGTCTCTCCTCATACGGCTTCTCTTGCAGACACTGCACCATTTTAGTTGCCCTCCTCTGGACTGCCTCTATCCTGTCTATGTCCTTGTGGAGATGGGGTCTCCAGAACTGGACACAGTATTCCAGATGGGGTCTCACCAACTGTCTGTACAGAGGGATAACAACTTCCTGTTTTCTGCTGCTGATGCCTCTCCCTATACATCCCAGTATACCCCCGGCCCTCCCTACTGCCTTCTCACATTGCTTGCTAACCTTAAGGTCATCTGATATGATTACCCCCAGGTCCCTTTCCTGTTCTGTTGTTGTTACTAGCTCCCCACCCATTGTGTATTCTTCCCCTGGGTTCTTGTTTCCCAGGTGCATTATTTTGCACTTTTTTGCATTGAATCCTAGCTGCCATATGTCTGACCATTCCTCCAACCTTGCTAAGTCCCTTTTCATCCTTTCCACGCCTCCTTGTGTATCAACCCTGTTGCAGATCTTTGTGTCATCTGCAAAAAGGCATACTTTTCCTTCCAGTCCCTCTGCAATGTCACTGATGAAGACATTAAAAGAACTGGACCCAATACTGAACCCTACGGTACCCCACTAGTAACCGCCCTTTCTTCAAGTGGACTCCATTTACAATTACCTTCTGTGTCCTGTTGTCCAGCCAATGTTTTACTAGGCTACCACCCTGGGACCCACTCCCAGGCTGGTTAATTTGACTAATAATCTTTTGTGTGGGACTGTGTCAAATGCCTTGCTAAAGTCTAGGTAGGCCATGTCCACAGCCCCTCCCTGGTCTACTACTTTGGTCACCCAGTCAAAGAAATCTATTAGATTCGTCTGACATGACCTTCCCGCTGTGAACCCATGCTGCCTTGGATCCTGTGCTCCACTGACCTCTAGGTACTCAACTATTCTTTCCTTCAGAAGTGACTCCATCACTTTCCCTACCACAGAGGTCAGACTGACAGGTCTGTAGTTCCTGCCTCTGTCTTGGTCCCACTTTTGTGAAGGGGAATCACATCCGCCTTCCCAGACCTCCTCGGTACCACACCATCCTCCCATGATTTATTAAAAGAGTAGCCAGTGGTTTCACTAGTTCCTTCCTTAATTCTTTTAGAATTCTGGGGTGAATTCCATCAGGACCCATTGCTTTGTCCACCTTCAGTTTTAGGAGTTCTTGCAGAACCCTTTCTTCTGTGAAAGGACTGGGATCGACCCCCCTATCAAGAGTGCTTCTGTTAATTGGATTAGGCACTTCCCATCCTCTTTTGTGAATACTGAGCAGAAATATTCGTTCAGTATTCCTGCTTTTCACTGTCCCCTCTGCCCACCCACACTCCTTCATTCTATTCAGCCTCACTATCCCTCCCTTTGTCTTTCTACGCTGTTGATGTACCCATAAAAGGTTTTATCTCCTTCTTAACTGAGTTGGCTATCTTTTCCTCAGATTGGGCCTTTGCTATTCTGACTTCCTCCCTGCTTCTTTCTGCCTTAACTGGTACAGCTCTCTGTCCTGCTCCTTCTGTGTTTCCTTATACTTCCGGAATGCTATCTTTTCTTCCTGACTTTCACAGCCACCTCTCTTGAGAACCATAGTGGCTTTTTCTTTCGCTTTGATTTGTTTATTTGCTTCACACAAAGGCTTGTTGCGTCTGTGATGGCAGTTTGATAATTCCCCATTGTTGCTCCACACCTCCTTCTAGCCTGTTTGCTAGTGCTTTTCTGAGGCACTCTCCCATCTTGCCAAAGTCAGCCCTCCTAAAGTCCAGTACCCTCACTTTTGTATGGCTTGACTCTGTAGCTGAGTTTACGTGAACCACACTGTTTGATGGTCACTTGTCCCCAGATGGCAACCTACTTCTAGATCTGAGATCCTCCTCACTGCCCCGCTTGAGAGTACGAGGTCTAAGATTGCTCCCTCATGAGTGGGTTCTGAAACTAGCTGTCTAATGCCTGCCACCTGTAGGGCATCAAGAATGGCCCTGCTCTTGGATGTGGCTGCAGCAAATGTGCTCCAGTTAACATCTGGCATATTCAGGTCTCCCATCAACAGTATCTCCTTTCTCTGCCATTCTAAGAATGCCTTCCATCATATCCTTGTCCATTCCTTCCCTGACATGGGGGTCTGTACACAAACCCTGTGCGGATTGTGGTGCCTTTCAGTCTCAAGGTGACCCACAGTGCCTCCTCTCCTCCTGTTTACTCTTTTGTTCAGTTGCTTTTATCCTTCCTTTACAGAGAGCTACTCCTCCCTCTTCTCCCCTGCCTGTGTCTCTCCTGTGGGTTATGTACCCTGGTATGTTAACATCCCAGTCATGGTTCTCTGTGTACCATGTTTCTGTGACTGCTACAATATCCAGGCATCCTCTTCCATTAAGGCCACCAGCTCAGGGAGCTTGTTGCCCAGACTACGGGCATTGGTACTCATTACCTCCATTTCCTGATGGCCTTACCCCTTTTGCCCCATCCCTGTCCTTCTTGCCTTTGTCACTTTCTCCATTTACCCCTGCCCTTCTCCCATCGACACCTCCATGTTGGTGTTTGCCACACTTACTACCGTGATTGTTTGGGGGCTGGATTTTCCTGCTCCTTTCCAGTGCCTCCCCTTTGGCTAGTTTAAAAGCTTGCCAATGAAGCATTTAAACCTATCACCTAGGATCCTGGTTCCTCCCGGACAGATGCAGCCCATCATGCCAGTACAGGCTTGCATCACTCCAGGTGGACCCCCAGTCCCCAATGAAGCCAAATCCCTGAGCTCCACACCAGTTTTTCAACCACTGATTGAATCACAGTGCGGAACATCCTAGCCTCTCCTATGCCATAGATGGGTAGCACCTCCGAGAGAGGTTACGTGCGTGCTACTTGACTAAGGCCCTCCCCAATTCCACAAACTCTTCCTGCACTTCTCTAATCCCTTTCTTAGCCAGGTCATTTGTCCCTAGGTGGACAATGACATCCACTCCCTCCTCCTTGCAGCTGCTCCGCAATCCTGAGGATTCCTCCCTGTCCCTCCAAGCCATGGCACCAGGCAGGCACCTTACCTCCTCTCCCTTCCTTGCCCAGTTCTACCTTCCTAACAATGGAGTCCCCACCAGGAGTTGTTTCTTCCCTGCAGGGTCCCCTGCCACCCTCCTGTGGGTCTCCGCTGTGGAGGTTCCCAGCATCCTCCTTGGCTCCACTGTAGGTGCTTCCATAGAGGAACCACACTTTGCCAGAATGGCATAGGAATTGTGAGAGGCCAACCAGAGGGATGTGCCTGTTCCACCACCTCACCCTCCCTGAGCCCACTGTGGTCCAACCGCTCCTCTTTCTTGGCAACCTCTGAGGCAACGGCAGTGGCACTGGTGGTCCCTGGATGGAAGAGGAGGTCCCACAAATCCTGGCCAACTCAGCCTGGAGATGAGCAACCTCCTCCCTCAGCCCAGAGAGGTGCCTGCAGATGGGACAACACCGCATCCTCCAGAACATCTCCCGGAAGACTGCTGCTGCTCCACAGCCACTGCACTGCACCACTCCAATCATGTCTTATTTCTGACCCCTTAACTGTTTGCAATCCTTACTCTTTCGTCTGTTTTTCTCTCTCTCTCCTTACTTTCTGCCTGTGTGCCCTTTAAGCTCCTGATTGTCCTGTTCTGAGACAAGAATATCCTATATTTCTCAGTAGACCACTTACTTGTTCAGAGGCAGACCTCCAGCAGCTAGAGGGCCAGGCGCTACTCTTGCCCTTCTAGGATGGTGGGTCCTTGGTGGTTCTGTGATCACTCACTTCCTGCCCCTAAACAGGAAGTTCCTGTTGTCAGTCAAATCCTGTGCCTATAAAAATAGAACTAGCTTTGCATGGGGGGGGTGGAGGGAGGAAGGAGGGCAATATAGTCCCAGCAGAGAAGTTCAGTCACACAGCAGTCCTTTCTCTTGGTGTCTTCTGCCAAGCTATTAGCAGAATCTTTCTAAGGCAGTCTTTAAAATGTAGCTTCCTTCTAGCTAACCACTCCCCTACTTACCAGATCTTTCTACAAGTAATTTAAACCTCACAGCAGTTAAGTCCTTTCAGTCACCTGAGATTTACACCTAGATGACTTTTCAGTTACCCATTCAGTTCAGTTAACCCAAACACACACTTTTTTTTGTTTTTGTTTTGTATGTTAGTTTTTTACCCTAAATTAAAGGTCCAAATGCAAAAGTTCTTCTACTTTAGTCCCAACAGAGAAGTTCAGTCACACAGCAGTCCTTTCTCTTGGTGTCTTCTGCCAAGCTATACATCCGTATTGAGGATCTGCTGAGGCGACACAGCTCAGAAGGGGACCCCTCACAGGAGATAGGCAGGGTTCTCCCACCACTCTAAGGTTCTCCTCACTGGGTCAGAGACCAACACCGGCTGATCCAGGCTGTCGGTGCGTTGGTTCCATTGGACAAACAGGGTCCACTGGGGAACCCTCATATGGAGATGGGCCTGGGGACTGTGGCAATAGTCAACGCAATGTGCCCGAACAGGTGGAAGAAAGCTCTGGCCGGGATCTGTTGGCTGGAGGAGACTAGACAGGCTTGGTCTATCAGTCATTCCACTCTGCAGAAAGGCTGTGCCCTGGGAAGAGTCCAGGACTGCTCCAATATACTGGAGACACTGGCACAGAAAGAGATAAAACTTTGGCAGACTGACCATGATCCCCAAGGCCTGGAAAAGCCAGAAGGTGCATTCCAGAGTCAGCAGCAATAGGTCCCTGGAGGGGGCTGTCAACAGCCAGTCTTCCAAGTTAGGGAACACATAAAAGCCCCGTCTCCTCAGAGCCGCAGCCACCACCACCAGAAACTTGGTAAAAAACAGAAGTCCCGAGCAAAGGCCAAAAGGGAGGACCCGGAACTGAAAGTGGCCCTCCTGGAAGCAGGAACCGAGGAAGTGGCGATGGGCTGGAAAAACCTGGATATGAAGGTAGGCATCCTGCATGTCCAGGAAGCAGAGTCAGTCCCCTGGTGAAGGAGGGAAAGCAACCCCTGGAAAGTGAGCATCCTGAAGCTCTTGTACTCTACGTATAGGTTCAGGTGGCGGAGATCCAGACTTGGCCTCAGATCCCCTGTTTTCTTGGGGGACAAAGAAGAAGTGGGAGTAGAATCCCCTTCCTCTTTGAGCCAGAAGGATGGGTTCTATGACCTTTTTGTGCAGGAGGGCCTGAACCTCTTCACGGATGAGGGAGATTTGGGCCACAGGATAGTGGGAGAGCAAGGGAGGGTTTTCTGGGGGCTCCAGAAATTCTAAGGTGTGCCCCCACTCACTAAGCTGTAACACCCATTGATCTAAGGTCACTGCTCGCCACCCGTCAAGGTAAAGGGAGAACCGATCCCCAATCTCCTACCCGATGTCTCTGCTGGGGGGTCGGGCACAGAGTCAGGCGGTGGACCCAGGAGTGGGCAGAGCGGATGTGGGTGCTCTGGGGATCCACGGGGCAGCTGCTCTGGCTAGTGGGGTGTGGGCCTTGCGCTCAAAGGGACCCTTCGCCTGCTGGCCACTGGTGGGCTGGCAAGAGGATCGACGAAAGGAATGATGCTGGGCAGTCCAGGGCTGAGATCGGTAAAGAGAATGAACCGATCTAAGGGCTTTGTCTGACTCCTGGGGGCAGGAGATAATGTCCTTGGCATCTCCCCCAAAAAGGACAGAACCCTGAAAGCGACATCCAAAATACTGGCTTGAATGTCAGATGCAAAGTCAGACACCCTAAGCCACAAATGATGAATGAAGGCAGATCCCTTTCGCCACCCCACACCTGGAGGCATCGACAGAGTAGTATGCCACCTGCAGGACATCGGTGCCCACATCTGAGGATGATTTCAGAAGCTGGGCCAACTGTGTTTTGGTAGTCTTCAGGGAGGGTTTGCACCAGATCCCTCACCTGATCCCAGAGGGCATTCTGGTACTGCACCATGTGGGCCAAGCAGTTAACCGCCCGAATGGCTAGTGTGGCAGAGGCATACATTCACTTGCCTCACTGGTCCAGCTTAAGAGGCTCCTTGTCGGGGGGGGGGTTCTAAGACATCTGGGCTTCTTCGTGTGGTCATGGGCTGTATTCATGACCACTGAGTCTGCCGTGGGGTGATCTCCCAGGAAGGGCCTGCCCACGGGTGCATAATAAAGGCAATCCGCCTTCTTGGGCAAAGCCGGGGTGGAAGAAGGGTGGTTCCACGCTGCCTTAGTGAGGTCTTCGTAAGATTCGATTAAAGGAGGTACCACCAAGGGGAGGGTATCCTTTTCCCTGAGGTATATTGCCAGGCGATGACACTCCACGGTCAAGCTCCTCTGTTTCCCATCCCATGAGGAATTGGATATGATGCATAACATCAAGAAAGGAAGGATCATCGGAAGGGGATTTGGGGGACACCTTAGCCTGGTCCTGTCCCTCAGAGGAGCGCCCTGGAGCCCTCCAACAGCTCAGAAGACAAAGAAGTGGAGTCATCTCCCAATTGATCACTGTCAGGGACTGTAGTCTGAGGGTGATGGTCGTCCAGGCGCTGGCCGAAGCCCCCAACACTGCACCCCATGGGAGATCCTGTAGTACAAGGGTCACTAGGGTCCTGCCTGGTCTGTGTCCTGAGGTGGGAGGTCTCAGGGAAATTAAGGGGGAAGACAAACTTCTGGGTGTGTCCCTATTTTCCTTGAAGGACCACCAGGCATTAAACAGAGCATTACAATCCACCAGCAGCGGTGGATTATAATTATAAGGAGGATAAGGATACTGAGGTGGGAGAGATGGATACGTCGGTGGAGGAGCCGGTGTAGGGGACCCTGACGTAGGTCCACCTGGCACCAGCTGTGGATCCCGAGGAGGATCAGTTGGGGTGTTGGCAGTGGCATAGACTGAGGCTGGGGTGACGATGGCGGAGTATTCATCAGTTGAGGCATCGGTAGGGCCAGCGCCAGCCTAAGAGGTGAAGGCTGACATCAGTCTTGGGAAGCAGCCAATGTTGGCCCCAGCAGCGAGGGTGGCGCCTGTGAAGAAGGAGTCCCCGGAGGCGAAGGCAGAGGCATCGTCTGCGTGGAAGAAGATGCAAGCGTTTGCCCTGGGTGATGCCTGGAAGAACTAGCAGCAGCCCCGGATTCAGAGACTGCGAAGGCAACTCCTTGGCCAGGGGGCGGCAACTATGGCCGAAGACCCACAGCCAGAGGTTCCAACCTCGGGCTGAGCAGCCTGGTTGAGGACCTGTGGGTGCAAAGGGTCTGAGTGTCAGGAGCTGGGAGGCAGGGGATGAAGTCCACTGCACTGAAGAGCCGCCACTTGAAATGGAGATGAGGGCAGGCGGCTGCACCACCAGCAGCCTGGAGGGAGTGAGGGCTGATGAGAAAGGAGGGTCCGACCCCCCGCGGACGGAAGACCCAGAAGCGGTGACTGGTCTCTATGGTGACCATGAGTAAGAGGCTGACCGAGAAATGGTCCTGGTGCTTGTCCCAGTGCTTATGCTTCCCACTCGACTTCCTCCCCTTCAGGGAAGAAGAAGATGCCCCGGAAGACTGAGCCAGGGAAGTAGAAGAGCTTTTGTTCTGAAGCTCCTTCTCCATCGCAGCCAACTTCTGCTTTAGCAGGTAACTTTCTAAGGTCTTAAAGTGGCTTCTCCGTGTGGCCTCGTTGAAGTCCTGACAGTGCTGGCAGGCCTCGGTGTCATGGTCAGGGCCTATGTAGAGCAGGCAGGACGAGTGACCATCTTTGCTGGGTATCTGCTTGCCGTAGGCACCCTTCGTCGGCCGGGCGGAGGACGAGGCTGGAGGAGAAGACATAAAGGAAAAACACCAAAATTCGATGTTAAATCATTGAAAAAAAAAAAAAGTAAAGCGTGGGTAAAACGTGAGAAAATCGCGGTTGCCTGAAACAGGTGTCCGTGAAGGTCCAACGTGCGCAGGTTGACAGCGGGAAAGAACTAAGTTAGGTCTAGGGGACTGCCCCCTTTATAGGATAGGCGGATGTCAGCGTGCTGACATTGGTGGGGGCGGTCCCCCCATGATAGACTGCTAGCTAGAAGTTTTCCGTGAGGTCCTGGTGCCTGGCAGCTTCAGTCCTACCGGTGTTGCCTGCTGCAAGAGCCCCCTCGAAATAAGATCTGTAAGTACATTTTTAATTTATGTATGGGTGTAAAAAGAAGATTATGAGGGTATTTTTTTATTTTATTTCAGGCAGTTTTATTTTAGGGCCTAACTGATGGTTTTAATACATAAAAGTAGCAGCCATGTTTGTGAAGCTGTTTGTGAAGGCATGATGGGTTTTAGTGAGTAAAAGTGGCAGCCATGTTTGTGAAGGCATGATGGGTTTTAGTGAGTAAAAGTAGCAGCCATGTTTGTGAAGGCATGATGGGTTTTAGTGAGTTAAAGTGGCAGCCATGTTTGTCACAGCAATTAAGAGATGTGTGGTTTGTATTGATTTTATTGTGAAGAGGCTGCTGGATCTTTCTCCAGTGCTGTTGTGCTGAGATAACATAACGAGTAAAGAAGACCCTCAGCTAATCAGGCTTCCTGATTTTTTAAAAACATTTTATAATGTTTAATTAGGCACGGCTCCAGGAGATGGCCGAGTAGCATGGTGGTGGCGTGTTCTGCTGCCACATGAAAGAACAGAGTTCACTTGCGATCCCTTGGGATCCCACACTGGAGCTGGCTTGAGGGGTCTTGGGCCCATCATGGAGGGAGGGACAGAAAGCCAGCATTTGAGCTCCTCCTGCTGGCCAACCATGGAGCAGCACTGGGGGCCAGATGTGGAGACAGCTGCTGTCGCCCACCCCCAACCTACCTGGTTGGAAGAAGGGTGCACCCATGCTGACCCCACTGTCAAGATAGGAGATGGGGGAGGACCAGTGAGAAAAAACAAAAATGAAAAACCAAAGCACTGATCTCTCTCAACTGAAATAAGAAAAAAATGTGTCTGTTGCCATTTCTTTTCATTCCTATCAGCAATCATCTTTTTTTTTTTTTTGACTTGTTGCACTGCTGCTTTAAAGAACAAAGTGGGGGAAGGGTTCAAGCAGCATGAAAGTACAGTTATGTAAGAACTTACCGTAACAGTAGATCTTTGAAAGGATCTCTTGCATCAGGCCACATCAATGGAACTATAGCCGTCAGGCACTAGGACCACATGGAAACTTTTTTTTTTTTAACGCCGGTTGGACTCCCCTGGCCCGTGAATGGGCTGCTTGAGCTCAGCCGCCCCCTCATATTCAGCCCCCCGTGTGGTAAACTATGGTGGCCAGAGGGGACAGTACCGGAGTAGGCTCATTAGCGGGGGCCAGCATTTTCATTACTGTAATGCCCTCAGGGGCAGGGACGTGCAATGACGGCCAGCATCCGCCCCACCCCCCATATGGGCAGGTGCCGACCGCAGCGGAACCCTGCCTTCTGCCAGGGATCCATCTTGCATCTGTCACTCAGACCCATCTTCCACCGGAGTAGGAAAGCAGTCTAGTGGACGCTCCATCCTACCCCCCGGCCAGCCCTCCGACTCCTGGATCCGTTCCCAACCCGGGTCCGTCTGCGTCGCAGATGGTAGACATGCCTCTGCGCCAGCGGGCTGGCTTTACACATGGAAACTTTTTAGCTAGCAGTCTAGTTGGGGCCACCCACAATGACATCAGACGCCAAGATCCTCACTATATAAGCATGGGCAGCTCAGCATTCTCCTCAGTAATCCCGCCAGAGACCATATGCCAAGGACCTCCTCCTGGGGAACTGAGGGAGCGTCAGGGTTTCTCACCACTAAGTAAGGTGAAACAGAAGGTGAACCATCCTGGAGAAAGAGAGACAGGAAGGGAGAAGCCCTAATGCTAAGGGGGAGATGGAGGGTGGGACGGCATGGCCTGAATGAAAAGATTCTCTTGAAAATCTACTGTTATGGTAAATTCTTACGTAACTGTACTATCTTCATCGAGGGTATCTCTTGCATCAGGCCACACCTATGGAACGAGTCCCAAGCAATACTGACAGACAGACAGTCTGGGTGGCTGGAGGCTATAGGCCTTAGACAGGAGGCCTTGAATCACAGCCAGGCTGAAACCTGCCTTCTAGAGGCAATGCCCAGACTGTAGTGTTTAGTGAAAGTGTGGACAGTACTCCAAGTGGCAGGAGCACATATTCCAGCAGCTTACACATTCCTGAAACAGGCAACAGAAGTGGCCATGCCTTTGGTGGAGTGACCACGCAAAACCCCAGGAAGTTCCTCACCGTACTTCCTACAACAGAAAATAATACAGTTAGCCAACCATTTAGACAGGTACTATTTCAAAACTGGTACGCCCTCTTTCCCTGAGGTGAAACTAACAAACAGCTGCAAGGACTTCCTGCAGTCCCTCATGCGATGAACATAATATCTGAGTATTCTATGTACATCCAAAGCATGGAGCAATGCTTCCCCTGGACTGGCATGCTCTGGATAATACACAGGCAGGCGGATGGCTTGATTCAGGGTAAACTCAGTGCGACGGGGACCTCCTGCCAGTCTTGAGGACCGACCTCTTCTTAAATCAGTTAAAACAGTTCTTCTATTTCTTAACCTAATCTATCCTTTACAATTTCTAGTCCATAAGGTTGGCCACCTATGGGCACCCCTCCCCTTTCTTGACTATGCTACAGTGTCCTCTTTAATTTTCCTTTTCCCTCTCAGGTCCTCGTACAGGGATGTTACTATGGTGACCTCCAAGCGTATGTAAAACAGGTTGTGTTTATCATTGTTGGATTTAGTATGTAGTCGCACTATGTCATAAAATACCTTGATGTATATACCTTGTGTTTATGAAACCTGTAAATGTTGAAAATACCATGCATGGCACTAGGTGTTTTTCATAATGGTAAAAAGTACTAGGTGACTATTATAGAAATTAAGTTAGTTGTGTTATTTAAAATGCATGTAAATTGCTGTAAACTAAACAAGTCTGAAATGTCATGGTGATTTGCATATATCCCATGATGCTCTGCAAATTGGGAAGTTTATACAATGTTGTATTTCTTTGAAACTTGATTTGCTGCCAATGCCCTTTGGGGTAACCCCTTTTCCAGTGATTCTGCATTGAGGTTCTTTGTCTTTGCCCCCACTACCCAAGCAAACGGGTTCCACATAGGGATGAAAAGGTTTTCACTGAAAAGTGGTGAGATCAGAGATCAGTGTCAGCAGGTGCTAAGTTGCAGAGAAAGGACGCTCATAGTCTGCTGCAGCAAACTGATGTACTGAAGAAGAAATATGCCATTGCTGAAGGTTATTTCTTGTATTTGGAATAAACATCACACAGAGATTGTGTGTTGAACTTGAAGTTCGGTGTCTGGTCCATCTGTTATCCCATAACCCCTCCACACTCAGACACCACCTTTAGTGAAAACTTAGGGCTGGTACGAAAAGGCACCCTGTCTTGGTGGAAAACCAAATAAGGAGACTCACACATAAGAGCCCGAAGCTCAGAAATCCTTCGAGCAGAAGTAATAGCAACTAAAAATAATGCTTTCCACAACAGAAAGTGCAACTCGCATGTCGCGGCTGGCTCAAAAGGAGCCAAAGTAAGTTTCTCTGACACGAAATGTGCTGACTTTTCCATTAGCAGATTATACCTTTTAGCCACTAGAGGGCCTAGTTATAAGCACACTTACCCAATACAATCCTCCTGACTGTCACATCATGTTGTCCCTCCATGCACTGCAGTTTCTGCTTCTCTTACTCTCATCCCTCTTTCCGCTTTTCTTCCTCTCTGGAGCTTGCTTCCCCTCTCCCCCCCCCCCTCCTCAGCATCCTACTTGGCACTGCCTATCATCACTCAGGTACTCTCCATCGTGAGCTTGCCCCCCCCAGGTGCTTCCCCCTGCAAATGGATGGCAGTCCCCACCTACCACTGTGCACATGCCTTGGACACTCTCATCACTCTCTCATGTGCCATCACTCTAGGATCATTGCCACCAACCTAATGTAAGTTTCTGCAAAAAAAACGGGTATGTAGATTCACGCTCAGGGACTTAACACTGGTGCACCCTGAAGCTTGTGCTCCTCCTCCTCCTGCTGCTGTCAAGAAACATCCATCCTAACCCTGGCCCAATCACCTCCAGCTCTATCAACCAGCACAAACCCTCAGGAGCACTCTCCATAGCATCTCTCAAAATCTGTAGTCTACTCCCCAAGCTGGATGCCCTACAAATCTTTACCAATCAGCACAGCCCAGATATCTGGGAAGTTGTAGAAACCTGGCTTACACCTCAAATCCCCGACCTGGCTATCACTCTTCCAGGCTACAATGTTTTCAGGCTGGGCCGGAAGTCCAAAAGAGGTGGTGGATGTGCAATTTACCTTAAAGATTCGCTACTGGGACACCCCATCACTACCCCCCTCCCAGCCACTGCTGCGCAAATTCTCCCTATCAGAATCTTGCTAGGTGCCCATAACAAATCCCTCACAGTTGCCTCAGTGTATATCCCCCCGAAAGAACAAGGGAATGGCCTTAACACTGTCTTGGAATTCACCAGGTCCCAACCTCCTGACTCCGAAATGATTCTGCTTGGAGACTTTAATATAAACTGGCTCGCATCTGATGCAGGGTCCATAAGGATGCCATCTCATCGGCCAATCTCACCCAGATGGCTCTCTCTCCAACCAGGAAAAACTACAAATCCAGCACCAGCACCCTCCAGAACTGGATTCTTACCAGCCACCCAACTCGTATCACAAATACATCAGTCCCTGAGTCACTCAGTGACCATTCCCCTGTCATCTGTGAATGGTCAAACAAATTCTGCAAGCCCCCCTTCTAATATCATCACTAGTAGAGTCCTACCACGTGGGCAGTTGTCACACCTCAAAACATGCCTGAACCTCCAAGACTGGTCCCCTATCTACAAAGCAACAGATGTAAATATTGCGCTGGATTACTTCATCAACACTTTCAATGCAGCTTATGACTCCTACGCTCCTTTTAAAAAGCACAAAGTCAAAGCCCTTTGCAATCCGTGGCTCTCGGCCAATCTCTTATGTCAACTGAAATCTAGAGATCGCCTCTGGGATCTGGCCAGAACCACTGGTAAAGAAACTGACATCCAAAATTATAAACATGCACGGAATGACTGTACCAAATCTATCTGGCAAAAGAAATCGACCTACTTCAAGAATGCTCTCACGGATACCTGGGTAACAGGAGGGCATTTTGGAACAATATTAAAGAGGTCACTGGGAAGCAGCCAAAAACATCCCCATCACTGCTCAACATAAATGGGTCTACTACGCTTGACCCTAAAATTATAGCAAATACCTTCAACACTGCATTCACCGATCTCAGCAGTGTTCTCCCTTCTGACTTTTTCAAGGACTATGACTCTCCCTCTCTTCCCCCCAATGACTCCTCCTCCTCTAGCCACCCACCTTTTTATTTCAAAGCAGTTAAGATGCATGATGCCCACAAATACATTACCAAAGCCATCACCAAATCCAGATCCAGCAGTGATACACTTGACCTTAAACTGCTGTCCCTCACCCCTGATGAGGTGTTACAGCCACTGACATATATTTTCAGCCTCTCACTTAGGCTCAGCCAGTTCCCGGACAAATGGAAATCCGCCACTGTTACCCCTGTCTATAAAAGTGGTGATAGGGCCAATCTTGGAAACTACTATACGATCTCTATATTGCCACCCCTCTCCAAGGCCCTTGAACGTATTACAGCAGATCAGCTCACAGATTTCTTGGACAAATACAATATCCTGTGCTCACAACAACATGGCTTCAGGAAAGGACACAGCACCTCATCTGCCCTACTGGAATTCTCTGGCATTCTTCACAGCTTACTGGACAATGGTCAGTTAACTGGGTCCGTCTTTATCGATCTGACCAAGGCGTTCGACACTGTCCATCACCACCTACTGCTTGTGCAACTTCTGAAAGCTGGGCTCTCTCCCGACTCCACTGCCTGATTCAAAAGCTACTTGGAGAACCAGTCTCAAAGAGTAAAAATTGCAGATGTCCACTCTGATACCAGGCCTGTTCACTCAGGTGTCCCCCAGGGATCCATTCTGGGCCCCCCCACTATTCAGCTTGTTCCTCAACTCCCTTCCAAATTTTTGCTCCGAAACAATCATCCTCTATGCAGATGATGCTGTAATTCTTGCCTCCTACAAGGATCCGAAGCCTCTACAAGACAACCTTTAGCTTGGCTTCACATCTGTTGAAAACTGGTTCTCAAATCACTATCTGGTCCTCAATAATAAGAAAACAAAGTCTATGATGTTCAGCAGCTCTCACAACAAGCATAAGCTGCGCCCCCTATCCATCAAAACCAGTCATGGAGTCACCCTGGAACAGGTTCAAGCCTTTAAGTACCTTGGGATCACTCTAGACCCTCATCTAACTTACAGTGCCCACACTGACTCTGTAGCCAAAGCAGCAAATACTCGCCTTGGCCTTCTCTTCCGGCATAGGCAACATCTTACTCCAGAAGCCCTGACTGTCGTCATTCAGAGCTCTGTTGTCTCCATTATTGACTATGGGCTTATCATCTATGGATCTGTCCCTGCTACCGCTCTTAGACGCATATCCACTCCCTCAATAAGGCCTGCCAACTTCTCACTGGATCCCAACATCTCACATATACGTGCGACCTCTATGCACAAACTGGATGGCTGCAACTCACCAACCAGATAAAGTACCTAACCTGCACCACGGCAAAGAAAATAACTATGGGTCCTGCACCCTAGCAATAACCCCCGCTCAACCAGGGGGTCTGAATCACAGCTCCTGCAGGTTCCACATTGTCGTACCTCACAAGGTCAAAAATCTTTTGCCTACAGGGCGCCAAGCTGGCTAAATGGTCTGAACAGTTACATCTCCTCCACTCCTACCCTTGGTGCATTTAAATCAAGGTTACGCCTCTCTCTCATTGCCTCTAGCTCTTGTAACTGCCTCCACTAGCTGGCCCCATGAATATTTCCCCTACCCTTATGCAGTTCTCTCTCCGATTAGCACTTCAATACCCCTTAGCACGCACTTCCCCATGTTATGTCTACGGCAATGCCTCTGGTTGCACTCCTCCTCTATAGCTCTCCGGCCCCCTCTACTCCTCCTCTCTCTTGTCCTCTATCCTCTCTGCACCTCATCTGCTATCTCCTTGTAACCTAGCCTCCAAAACTTGTTTTGTTTCTCAGATGCTTTGTAACTCTGTTTAGCTTACACTTTTGTAACCTTGTCCTATGTATTGAATTTGTAATCTGACTCACGTGTCTTATGTTTTGAATTGTAACCTGACATGGAACCTTTGTAAAAGAGCAATGGCTCAAAGGTATTGTAACCTAGACCTAATCAATAAAAATAAATACATAAATAAAAATGGAAATCTAAGTCCCAAGGTGGAACTGGATTGCGGATACGAGGCTTCAGATGAAGAATGCCTCTCAAAAAATGTACAGGACACCGCCAGTTGTGCCACCATACAGCCATCAACAGACACATGGAAGGCTGAAATAGCAGCCAGGTGCACTTTAATGGAGGAGTACTGCAGGCCAGAATCTAAGCGAGACAACAAGTACTCCAGAATCTGATTCACTGGGCAAGTGAAAGTATCCAAATGATGGGAAGCAGCCTGTAGAGCAAAGGGCTTCCACTTCATGGAATAAGCGGCCCAGGTGGAAGGCTTCCTAGCAGCCACCAAAATGTCAGCCACCTTTTGGGATACCCCAAACCTAGCCATGGCTATGTAGTCAAGAGCCAGGCACGAAGGTGTAGGGACCTGAGGTCCAGATGGACCAGGGTGCCCTGCTCATGTGAGAGCAAACCTTTGCACAGGGGCAAGGGTACTGGGGGTTCTACTGCCAACTGCTGCAGTAAGGGAACCAGATCTGATGAAGCCAGAAGGGAGCAACAAGAACCACAGTGTCTCCTTCCATCTGAAGCTGGATCAACACCCTCTGAATTAGTGGGAAGGGAGGGAAAGCATAGAGGAATCTCCCTTTCCAAGAGAGGGACAACGTATCTCGCCATAAAACTCCAGGTCCTGGAGCGAGCCAGCAGAAACGTAGCAGTTTTGTGTTGAGTGGTGATGAAAAAAGGTCCAACTCTGGACAACCCCACCCATCAAACAGGTCTTCTATGACCAAGGTCAGCAGTTCCCACTGGTGCATCTGGGTCTGGGATCTGCTTAGGCGGTCTGCCAAGACATTTTGGTCACCTGGAGCATGGACTGCTGACAGTTCTAGACCGTGTTCTAGAGCCTAGTACAAGACCCTCATCCCTTCTTTGCACAGGGGGTATAAATGGCACCCCCTTGTTTGTTGATGTAATGCACTACACTGATGTCCGTCTGCATCAGCAGAGGCCCTGGGGACAGATAGCCTTGGAAGGCTTGCAGGCCGTTTCGGACAGCTGTTATCTTCAGGATGTTTATGTGGCAGGAACTCTCCACTGCGGTCCAAGTACCCTGGGTCTGGTGATGACCCAGGTGTGCCCCCAGCCCATCCTTGAAGCATCTGTGGTGAGACTCTGCAGAGGGGAGGCAATCAGGAAAGGAACCCCTTTGAGTAAGTTGCTGGGTTCCATCCACTACTGGAACACTTTCTTTACTGGAACCTTCTGTTCTAGATCGCCGGTGCACTGATCCTCTTGAACTCTTAACGGTCCACTGGGGGGTCCACAAGTGCAGCCTCGCCAGGGGCACTGTAACAAAGGCTGCAGCCATCAAGCCTAGCAGCTGCAGGAATGTCCTGGCTGTGACATACCAGCTGTAAAGTCCCCTGACCTGTTCCATTAGGTGTTCTGCCCTGTCTTGGGGCAAGAAAGCCACATCTTAGGTAGTGTTCAGTATGGCTCCTATACACTGACGACGCTGACAGGAGGTCAGGACTGACTTGGACAGGTAGACAGTGATCCCTAATGCGTTGAACAGCTGTCTGGTGCATGCTAGGGTGTGGAGCAGTTGCTCCTCAGACTGAGCTTTGAGCAACCAGTCATCCAGGTAAGGGAAGATGTAGAGTCCCTCACGCCTGAGGGCTGCTGCCACCAACGCCAAGCATTTGGTAAAGACCCGTGGCACAGAAGATAAACCAAAGGGCAAGGCCCTGAATTCGTAGTGCTCCCCCTGGAACAGGAAAGTGAGGTGCTGCCAGTTGTAGGCACAAATCTTTATGTGCATGTATGCATCCTGCATTTCTAGAGAGCATATCCAGTCTCCCTTGTGTAGGAGACGCAGCAGGACTTGTAGGGTTACCACCCGGAACTTCTTGTACTGGATGTAGAAGTTCAGGTTTCTTAGGTCCAGGATGGGCCACAAAACCCCTGTAGATCTGGGGATTAGAAAGAAGTGGGAATAGAACCCCGTTCTTTTGATTCTCGGGAACTGGTTATATGGCCCTTTTTTTGCAGCAGCGGGGGAATCTCCCCCAGCAGCACTGTGGTCTGGAGAGTAGCTTGAAGGAACTGGAGGTAAATCTGGGGGCCACTCCAGAAATTCTAGAGTGTGGCATTACTCTATGAGCTGCAGGACCTAAGCATCTGTTTTAATCTCCTTCCACCTGTCCAGGTGAAGGGAGAAGCAACCCCCTACCACGTCTCCTGCAGTACTGAAAAGGGTGGGGATCTGGCAAGGAGTCATGCAGAGGTAGGACCAGCAGCCGGGGCAGCGCCGCCACCTCTAGGGGCCTCCCCGGTGGTGGAGGTAGGGGCAGGCAGGGCTAAGAATGCTCGGTGCTTGTCTGGCTGTCAGGTACCCAGCTTGGGTTTGTGGGAGGCCCAACAAAAAGGTACCATCTGTCCACCTCTTTGTTGTGTATGGTAAAGCAAGTGGATTGACAGCAGGGTTCGCCCTGAGGCCTGCATGTCAGAAAAGGTGTGCTTGACATCCGCCCTGAAGAGTTTGTAGCTTCTGAAGGGAGCATTCAGGATGGATCGTTGTATGTCAGTAGAGAAACCGGACACCCTGAGCCAAGAATGTCTTCTGAAATAAATGCCAACCACAGCTGCTCTAAGCAGAGGCATCTGAAAACATTATAGGCAGCCCTCAAGAGGTGCTTGCCCACGTCTGCGTCAGACTGGAGGGATTTAAGCAGCTCCTGCCACTGGGGACCCTCTGGAAGGGCCTGAGCTGCAGCTTGGCCGTTTTCCAGAGAGTATTCTGGTACCTGGCCTTATGGGCAATGTAATTAATAATTCTGAGGGCCAGTGTGGCAGACGCATAGACCCTCTTGCTCATGAGATCCAACTTTCTGGACTTCTTATCCAGGGGGAGAGAGCTGAAGTGCTGTGGTCTCTTGGACCTATCATGGGCAGCATTTATCACCAAGAAATTTGTCCTAGGATGCTCTGTGAAAAAAGGCTTCCCCTGAGGGAAACTGGTACAATTTGTCAGCCTTTCTGGGCATCACATGGATCATAGTTGTCCTGTACCAGGCAGCCATGGTGGTATCCTCAAATGCAGCTGGCAGAGGAAAAATAATCAAAGGGGGAGAATCTGGCAATTCTAGATATTCTGTCAGATTTCTCCTGGTAACATCCTGCTCCTCAGCATCAGACCCAACAGCTGCTTGCAGCTGCCACATCACAGAGATGAAGGATGGGTCGGGGGCCTTGGGGTATACCTGGAGGAGTCCTCACGCTCTGAAGAAATAATGGAGACAGAGCTGGAAGGGCTCCTAGCCCCCTCTTCCTCCTCCTCAGGTGGGAGGAGATCAGGATGGTACTCATCCTCAGCCTCAGGCTCTGAAAGGGGCACAGAAGACATCGACAACCACAAGCTTGGAAGGCGTGTCGATGTGAGAGGTTGTGGCATGGGGGCAGGCCTAACAGGTCCCAGTGTCAACAGGACCAGAGGAGGGGTAATGTGGTACATGAACTCCCAAAAGGAGGAGAGCATAGTCTGGATGTCGATGGTCATCAGCATTGCTGAGAGTGCCGACGGGGGGGGGTTGGTTCACCGGCACTGGCAGTATGGCCTGAGGCATTGACAAAAGGGGCTCATGCCCCAGCATCGGCGGAAGGGCCAGAGATGGCAACAGGTGTGGTTGGGTCCCCGACATCAATGAAGTGATCCAAGTAAGCGATGGGGAGGCAGAAAGCCCAATGTCAAAGGGCTAGTATCAGCCAATTTAGAGCCAGCGGAACCCCTGCCTGAAGCCCCTAGGCAAGAAGGGGTCTGAATGGCAGGGGTTCCTGAGGTGTTGGTGGGGGAGGCTGGAGTCCTGGCATCAACAAAATGGTCAAAGGTGTCGATGGGAGGCAAAAATCCTGATCTCAATGGGCCAGGGCTGCCCAAAGCAGGTCTGGTGGAGAGTCCTATCTGTTGCCCCTGATCCAGAAAGGGTCTAAACGACAGGAGTTGTAGAGTCGGCGGGGGTGTCAGTGGGCCCAGTGCCAGTGAGCCATCGCTGGAAGGAAGCACTGCCAAGGCCGACCCTGTAGAAGAGTGGGGGTTGCCGACGAGGCAGCTGACTACCCAGCTAATGGTTGGCACTCGATGCGGTTATCAAGAGCATACCAGGGAGGATTTCTCCTTACTCTGCTCCCTTTCCTGGTGGTTGTGTTTGCCAGACGATTTATCCTTGGAGGAGTGGGAGCCCATGGAAAGAGTTGGTGAGAAGGAGGAGCTTCTGGCCTGGAGCTCCTTCTCTATTTGGGTGACCTTCTGTTCCAGAAGGAAGTTTTCTAGGGCCCTCTGATGGCGCAGCCAGGTAGCCTTGTTGAATCCGTGGCAGACCTCACAGGCCTTAATGTTGTGGTCAGTGCCAAGACAGGAGATGCAGGCATTATGGTCATTCTTAATGAAGATCTTCTTACCTCACCCGCAGTAACAGAAGAGTTTCTCGGGGTCATTTGCCAGAAACGAAGGCGAAAATCATTTTCTAAAATAAAGTGACTAATAAACTAGGGTGAGAAAAAAATATGGAAATCGAAGATTTTGCAGTCAACTGAAGCTACAGTGTCTCAGTGGAGTCCGATGCATGATGGTCGATGGTGGGAAAAGAACTGAGATGGGTGCAGGACGGCCCATGCTTATAGAGGGAGGATGTCTGCATCTGACCTTGTCGTGGGCAGCCCCAACTAGACTGCTAGCTAAAAAGTTTCCATGTGATCCTAGTGCATGGTGGCTACTGTTCCACAGGTATGGCCTGATGCAAGAGATACCCTCGATGAATATCCTGGGTGCAATCGCATCCAAAATACCAGCACTTACACCTTTGATGCAGGCTGAAATGTGCCTTATAACACTGAGTCGTCTTCAAAAATAGGGTACCCAGCTGGCCCAGGGGCACTAAGGGCTGATGCGCTGGACGCCTTACCTCACGCTACGCCAGTGACCCGGGTTCAGGAATTACCTCGGGCTGTCGGATGCCGGCACGGTGGGGAGCAGGGTTGAGCACTGGCTCTCCTCTCCCGGAGGGGTGGGGTCCCCACTCGCAGTCCCGCCATCACCGGATGGAAGTCCAGTGATAGACGCAGGCAGTGACGGTGGAACAGGTAGGGTGCGGCGCCCCATAATGCGTGGTGTGCGTGTGCCTCCACGCGCACGCGACACCAGGACGCATAGGGTCAGGGAACAAAAGCCAAAAAACTTATAAACTATTTACAGGAAGAAAAAAAACAGGGTACCCATGTTTGGATATATTCTGGTTGGCGAGATGTCAGCAGATCATGTCTGGATCTTCATCAGCACCCTTCTGAATCCCCCGTATCTACTAAAATAAAAATAAATCTGCATGTTTATTGCGATTGCATTTGAAGTCAATGTTTTCTAGATTTTTGTTCTGTCCCTTTATCAGTCATTGAAAAATTTCCCATTAACAATTATATAATTACTGTTTACCCTTGGTTATACATGAATGTAACATCACACATGTGTATAACAGGGATCACTATCACGCACTGCACTCCTTGCTGCTCAGTACGAGAGAAACTACAACATGTAAATCACTAAATGGTGAAAAATCAAACCAGTAATTATATAAATTAGGGTACCAGTACGCAATTTTGTTTTGTTACACCCCCCCTAAGATTGTGATACCTGTGTAAACCACTCACATGTTACACACTGCTACCCATACATTATGTAAACAATAAGCCACGTCAGCGTGTTCAATAAGGTTTTTGTATTCGTCCTTGCCATCTTATACTCATTCCAATGTCTGTCCCCTCCTGACTGCACTACTGCTGTGTTCGTGACATCACAGTCACTATGGCACAGTAAGCAATGTGATGCCATGAATACCCAGTGCACTGTGAAGGCAAGGGAATCCAGATAAAAGTTTTTTTATACAAACTTTATAGCTACCTTGGAAAACATGTACTAAAACCTGGGAAATACATAAGGAAAATTAAAAAAAGAAAGTTGCCAAGTTAATTGCCACAGTGTTCATTATAGGCAGTATGTAACGGCCTGACTCACAATACGATCTTCAAAAGTGCACGGAGCAGGACCATAACCCACGAGTGAGTTGTGAAAGTCCTGCTCCTTCACAAGTGAAGATACAGTGTGTATTCTGAGTCAGACCATTGCTGATTGTATTTATAAAACATCAGTTTACTAGTTATAGCTTCTAAGCCTGTTGTCTGAATTTCAACGGTTTCTCTTTGATATCTGCCGCTGGCTTCAGTGTTGCAAATGGCTACTATGATGTCATCAGCATTGTTAACGCTGCTCTCTGGCTGGGTCAGTGTGCACTGTGACGCACCCAACTTTCAAGTTGATATCTTGTTATGTTGGGCCACGATAACATTTTTTATCTTGCTGTTTATCAGTAAGTATAGTTAGAACTTTGGAATTTTAGAACTGTTTTCATGAGCGACCCTCTAATGGTTGTTACAAAAAGGGTCTGGCAGGAAATATTTCTGGTAGACTGTATAGACCCGTGGTCTTTATCTGCCAACAAAATCGGTGTTTCTATGTCTAAGGAACAGAGTTTTCTGACTGGCTGTCAGCATTTTATCAGCCTTATGTTTAATCTTTGATTAACATATATCTAAAGCCTAATCACATGCTGAACAGAGTTTAGCAGTATTACAAAAAAGAAAAAAAAAACAGTTTTACTGTAACAGTAATAAGGCACTCCCAGGGGTTATGTTAATGGTCAGTTAATCACCCTGTAGGGGTATGTGGCACTCTGCTACATCTCATGACGCACTAAACCCCTAGAGGCTGATTAAGAGACCACAACATAACCACTGATCATGTCTTATTGCTTAGTAAGTACCTGAAATGTTTAGAAAGACACAATACTGACTGGCTATGAAAGATGTTATGATTTAAAAATGTGAAATGATATACTGAAATGGCGATACCTTCTTGTTAACAAGAGCACTACTGACAATGCATTGGACAGAAAGCAACACTTCAAGAAATTTAGGATTATACAGTATCCTCTCCTATGCTAGGTAGTACATTGTATAACCCGGGGCAATAAACGAGTTTCTCCACTGGATTTCCTGGTGGAACTACTTCAGACAGGCAGATGTTTTTGCCTGGAGCTATTACACCACTATGTAAGGTAAGCATCTACTGCAAGAGAAGAGCAATGACATTTTTTATTATTTAGAAAATCTACAGAGAGATGCATTTCAAGGAAGGATGGGAGAGGGGTTTTTTGCTACTACTGTGATTTTTTTTTCCGACATCAAAACAATAACAAACACCTACATGTACCTAACTGAAACATGTCTGACACTTTTGCTGTATTATCTCTCCACATCTACTCTACATGTGTGCGCACGCGCACACAGACCATAACATGGGGCTACTATTGACGATATTGGAAATGTCTTCTACGAGAGTTGCTCGACCCCTAATATTACAAGTGGCGAAACCCCGAATGAGGTTTATAGGGGTCAAGTAACCGCAGTAAAAGATATTTCTGATAAACAGTAGTCCTATGCTTTATTTGTATATTTATATGCATTTTTAATGTTAGAATTTTTCGCTTGGAAAAGGACTCTGAGCCAAAGCCCGTTTCCGGGTGCGACTTGGGAGCAAAAGGTTAAAGTGCCACTGACAACTCGAGGAGAACTTTTAAAAACATAATATTTGGACAGAAAGCAGCTTATATTTCTCATTAGTGCTGTATTTCTCATACATTTATTTATTACTAAGGTCATATGTATGAAAGAAAGGATAACTGTTCCTTGATGGTTCATCAGTTCTTACTGCTTCTTCCCAACCTGATGTCACAATACTCTGCTTGTGACATCAGTTATTCCCATGGCAACAGACTGTGATGTCACAACAGAGCACAATAATTTTAAAGTAGGGAATAAGCTATAGAGGCAGAGGAACTCTAAGGGATAAAGATCTAGTTTTTGTGGGAATTTCTTCAGTAATAAATCATGGAGAGGAGAACTCTATAAAAGATATAGAAAACACAAGCTGAACTGTCTAAATATTATGATTGTAAAAAGTTTGCAAAAAAGGTGTCAGCGACTTTAAGTAACTTGCTCAGGGTCACATAACGCTAATAATAGGGCACGAGTTGTCACGGAGCACACAGACCGGAGTGAGCTGATGTGTCACTGTCACACAGTATGCAAGTGGTGGTCATGGAATTCAAACCCTTGCTGGCTGAGTCTCCAGGTTCACAGCTTGGTGCTCTAAACTCTAAGCTATACTGCCTCCCTATATTTAAGCAATATTACACAACAGAGTGTGTATTATGGGATGGCACCATACCTTCGGTCCACTGAGGCACAAGGTATAGCCAAGTGCCCTTAAGAAGTGGTGGTATCCCAAATGGCAACACACATTCTGAAGTGTACTATTGCTATTAGCAAAGGGATTAGATACGTAAAGACCCTGTCAGGAGGAACATTTTCCAGGCTGTGGTATTATAATACTACATCTTGCAGCAGTTCTTAGCCAATCAGACTGCAGGAATTCTCCTATCCATTAAATAGCCTGTTGTATAAATTGGTTATAAATCGGTTATCAGTTCTAGTGTCTATATGTAGAGTAGTCTAGTATGCACTGTGATCTGAAATCCTAAAGTATAAAAATGGCATTTATTTTAATGGCCTCAGTCACCCTGCCCATCTGCAGATGCCTCCCATGCCAGTAAAATGCCCCAGTAACCTTTCCCATTTGTAGACACCTCTCATGTCAGTAAAATACCCAGTCCCATTCCCATCTGCAGACACCCCTATGTCCATAGAATACCCAGTCCCATTCCCATCTGCAGACACTTCCCATCACAGTAAAATACTCAGTCCCCCTCCCATTCACATACACTACCTTGCCATTAAAATACCCAGTCCCCCTCTCATCTGCAGACACCTCTCATGTCGGTAATAATACCCAGTCCCTCCTCCTATCTAAAGACACCCCTACTCAAGTAAAGTATCTTCAGCCATCCCACACATCTGCAGAAGCCTCCCTTGCCAGTAAAATAATCCCAGTCACCCTCCCATCTGCAGACACCCTCATCCCAGATTCAACATAAACTACCCCTGCCCCACATCTGCAGACACCTCTTACCATAATAAAATAACACCCCACCAAATCCCACCTGCAGACAGCCTTCTTTGCTGTCCACTTGCTGCCTGCTGCTCTCTTCCATGCCTGTCCCCAGTAAGGCCCAAACAAACACAAGAGTGAGTGCCAACCAGTCACTGGATCACCACCACTGCTGTTAAAGTGATGCTAAATCTTGCCGCTGCTGCCAGCTGTCATCACTGCATCAGTGCAGAGTCCTTGCTGCCCCTTCCCGAATTCTAAAGTCTCCCTGGAATAACTGGATTCCCACTACCTTGCCAGGATGCCTGCACTCAAGTCCACTGCCATGTCACCCTTCACACCTGACGTGACCAACGTGCAAAGTGCCCACAGGTGGGGGGGGGTGCAGAGACACAGCATGGCATTGTGGCAGGGCGGGGCAGGCCAGCTCAGGCCAGGGCAGAGCTTGTAGTGCAGTTATTGTCCAGACTCCAGCAGTATAGCAGAGACAAGCACCAAGCAGCACAGTTAAAAGAAAACACTTTATAATACAGACATGGAATTCCGATGGCTTTGAGCCAGAGTAGACTGAAAGGCAGCAGGTTCCAGCAGAAAACTCGACATTCCCAGATTTCTGCCCACCCCTGACCACAAACCGAAAGTAACGGAGATGACAGCAAACACATAATGGCTTTGAAGGCAATGTATATATTGAGCTGAAGGAAAAGGATCCGAAAGGTGCTTTTGGGGGGGGTTTCTATAAAATTCCATCCTAATGGGATGTCAGCCTGGAGGCACACAGCTAATTAATAATTCATCTAATCCAGGGTTTAGGTTTAGGGGACCTATGAGAACAGTGAAGTAATATCTTAAAATAGCAAGGGCAAACCCACCAGGATGTGAAACTCGACAGGGAGCTCTCTGTGGTGAGCAGATGACAACCTGATATCCGGAGTCTTTTGGCTGCTCCAGTACAACACTGGCAATGCAATGCAGGTATTATGTAAGGAAGAAGTCAGAGAAACTGGACTTTTGAGATGTTGCAATTCCTTACACAGGATCTGTGAAACTAAATCGCACCGCTGGTCCATCCCTGCCCTTTTGGCAGAGAACTATGCTGCCCTCCCAACCACACACACTTTAAAATAGAAATGTATACATAGTAGCACTGTACTGTACTGGCAAAAAGGCCTTGTGGCCCATCTTGTCTGTCCCCTTCTACCAAATGGCAGTGACTATTCCCACTTTGAGGACTGACACAAATCCAAGATAAGCTGGCAGAATGCTGCCCCTACTCGTGTTGAGTAACCCGTGATGTTATCCTCACATAGGAGAATATCCTCATTTTAAAACCATCCATATTCCCTACTTCTATAGCCTCCTCAGACAGCCTGTTCCACAGACTCACCATCACTTGCATGGCAAAATGTTTCCTGACTATTCTTTCCCCTTATCCTGCCCCCCCAGCCCCACCCCACAGCCGAGGTTGCTGCCCTTGTGTTCTGTAACATTTTATTGGACCAACAGACAACTTATACATAGGTAATGCAGTACACAGGCACACACAGGTATAGCAAGGCACCTGAGTAGGGGCTTGTGTTTAACAACATCTTCCCCCATAATGACGAATTTAGTCCTGATGTAAGGTGATGGACTGACAGCACTGGGGACGGAAACTCTCAGCTTATCCACAGGCCCAGACACAGCATAAGCGGGTACAATGAAGGACGGCATCCCCATACTGTGATATGTAAGTGCTGATGAAAGGTGAGGGACTGACAGCACAATGGACTGAAGCCCTCTGCTTCTCCACAGAGCCAGGCAGAGTGTGATCAGGTACAATGCAGGCATCCCCACACTGTGATGAATTTAGTGCTGGAGAGGGGTAAGGGACTTACATTGCTGGACACTAAAGCCCCTGTTTATCCAAAGGGGCAGGTATCCTGTAGGCAGTGACAGTGCATGCCTCCTCACACTGTGATGTATTTAGTGAAGGTGAAAGGTGAAGAACTGACAGACTGGAGCCCTCTGTTTACCCAAAGGGACAAGTACAGCAGGCAGGTATATTTTATTTAATTGTTCAGAAAAAAACCTTTGAGCAAGAGCTCATTTACAAAGGTTCCATGTCATGAGACACAAGAAAAAATTACTCACCTTAGTAATGTTGTTTCTTCTAAGGGAGTCTTGCTATATTATGACATATGCAGTGAGTCTCAACCTTCGAACTGCTCCAGAGGTGAAAGAGTTAACTTTCCATGTCAGGCGTGGAACGCTGAGCTCGAGCTCGGTTGAAAACTCTGTCTGTTGTTCTTCAAACTCAAACTGTCAGATCTTTACGAGCTAAACTCACTAAGGTCCTGTGTGGAAGCTGTAAACCTACACTAGCCAACTGGCTACTAAATATAAGAACACATTTTTTGGTCCCAAAACAAAGACTCAAGTCAGGAGACCCAAAAAATGAAAAACACAACACCCAGTCACCCCAAAAAAGGGAGGGTGAAAAAACAAGGTGGGCATCTACTAAGTGCCAACACTGCACTGCCCACCCACATCCCAAAAACGGAGGTTCTGAGAGGGGCAGGTGGGGGGTCATAATATAGCAAGACTCCATTAGAAGAAACAACATTACTAAGGTGAGTAATTTTTTCTTCAAACAACATGAAGTCTTGCTATATTATGACATATGCAGACTACACAGCAGTACCTCCATGGAGGAGGGACAGAACCTACTTAGGAAATGGGCTCTGAAGCACAGCTGTGCCAAACCGAGCATCACTCCTAGCCTGGGTGTCCAGAGAGTAATGCTTGGTAAAAGTGTGAACTGTTTTCCAGGTAGCTGCTTGACAAATCTCTAGAATGGGGATGTCTCTGGCAGCAGCCAGGGAAGCAGCTGTACCTCTGACAGAGTGAGCCCTCAGGCCTGAGGGAGGAACCTTACCCAGCTTCTCATAACAGAATTGGATACAAGAGACAATCCACCTGGCAATGGATCTTTTAGTGGCAGGTTTCCCTTTACCAACCTCACCAAAAGTGAGGAACAGTTGGAGGGAGTCAAACCTGTGACCCTTGGTACGTTCAATGTAGTAACTAAGGGCTCTCTTCACATCTAAGCTGTGCAGCCTCCTCTCGCCAGAGGAGGAATGGTCAGTGAAGTACACTGGAAGAGAAATAGATTGATTAAGTTGGAAATCTGGAACCACCTTAGGCAAGAACTTCCTGTTAGTCCTGAGGACCACCTTATCTCTATGAAAGGAGATAAAATCAGGCTCCACTGACAAAGCTTGTAATTCACTTATGCGTCTGGCAGAAGTGATGGCTACCAGAAACACAGTCTTCCAAGTCAAATACTTAAGCTTTGCTGAAGACAAGGGCTCAAAGGGAGGTTGCATGAGCTGAGCAATGCAAACATTAAGATCCCAGGCAGGGGCAGGGTCCGTGAATTGAGGGTTGGTGTGAAGCAATCCCTTAAAAAACTTGGAGAATACAGGATGAGCTGAAAGAGAAGAGGGTTTACCTGCCAAAATGAAAGTAGACACAGCTGCCAAATGCACCTTTAGGGTAGCTGGTCTGAGCCCCAAAGTGTTCAAATGGACCATATGATCCAGGACTGTGGGTAAATCAGCAGATTCTGGGGAAATATGCTTCCCAGAGCACCATATGGAAAACCTCTTCCATTTGGAATTGTAAGCAGCCCTGGTGGAAGGCTTCCTAGAAGCCTTCAATATATCCATTACACCTTGGGAGAGGTGTAGATCAGCAAACTCTAACTCTTCAAGAGCCAGGCCTTGAGATTGAGAGATTTGAGGTTCGGGTACCAAACCCTTCCCTGAGCACAGGTTAACAGATTGTGATTCCTGGGAAGACACAGGGGAAGATGGACTGCTAAGGACAGTAAGAGTGGATACCAGGGTTGTCTGGCCCAATCTGGAGCAATCAGAATCACTTTGCAGGATTGAGATCTGATTTTGACTAACACTTTGAACAGGAGAGGGAAGGGGAAGCATAGAGAAACTTCCCTTCCCAATTGAGAACTAAGGCATCCAGAGGGACTGAGCCCAACACTGGGGGCCTGCAGCAAAAAAGGGGAAGTTGGTGATTGTCTGGGGCTGCAAAAAGATCTATCTGCGGGGTGCCCCACCTGGCAAATATTACCTCCAGGACTAGGGGATCCAGTGACCATCTCGTGATGGCCCTGGGAAATCCTGCTGAGAGCATCTGCCAGGACATTGTCCTTGCCTGGGAGGTGAACTGCCGTGAAGGGAGGTGATCAGGAATAAGCCAGAGACCACAACTTCATTGCTTCGGTGCACAAGGCCGTAGACCGAGTGCCTCCTTGCTTGTTGATGTACCACATTGTAGTGGTGTTGTCTGTTCTGACCTGTACAACTTTGTTATGAACAGATTTGGAAAAAGCTTGAAGTGCTAGAAAAACTGCTCTGAGCTCCAACACGTTGATGTGGAGCAGAGATTCCTGAGGGGACCACAGTCCCTGGGTAGTGAGGTCGCCCATGTAATCTCCCCACCCCAAGAGGGATGCATCTGTAGTAAGGATTAAAGAGTGAGACTGAGTGACAAAGGGAACCCCCTGTCTCAGATTGCTCTGATCCTGCCACCATTGTAGGGCTTGGATCAGGGTTCGAGTCACTGGGATCAATTTGGTTAGAGGGTCCTTTCTTTGAGACCAAAAGGCTCTCAAATGGAACTGGATGTCTCTCATCTGAAATCTGGCTCCTTGCACTACTGCTGTAGAAGCAGCCATGCGCCCTAGGAGCTGTAGAAAATGCCTTGCTGGTCGAGAGACCTGCAGGGTGAAGGAAGAGTCCAGAGAGACCAGGGTCCTTGCCCTGTCCAAAGGCAGGAAGGCTCTGGCTTCCTCTGTGTTCAGTTCTGCGCCTATGAAGGTGAGAAGCTGGACAGGCTCTAGAACTGACTTTGGAAGATTCAGAAGGAAACCTAGAGAGGTAAGCAGTTGCTGAGTTATCTGAAGATGTAACTTGACTTGGTCTGGAGACTGGCCTACTATGAGCCAGTCGTCCAGGTAAGGGAAGATGGCAATTTTTTGCCTTCTTAGGTGGGCAACTGCTACTGCCAGGCATTTTGTGAATACCCTTGGAGCAGAGGTGAGGCCAAAGGGCATTGCTCTGAACTGGTAATGGCCTGAGGGCAGCTCGAACCTGAGGTACTTTCGATGGGAGCTTCTGATGAGAATATGGAAGTAGGCATCCTTGAGGTCCAGGGACTAGCCAGTCCCCTGGCCTTAGAGAGGGTAGAATAATTCCCAGAGTCACCATTTTGAATTTTGGTTTTAAAAGGTGCTTGTTTAAGTATCCGAGATCCAGGATGGGCCGCCATTCTCCTGTCTTTTTTGGGGTAAGGAAGTACCTGGAGTACAATCCTTTGCCCTGGTGTAGGGGTGGAACCCTTTCCACGGCTCTGAGAGCCAGGAGGGTAGAGACTTCTGCCTCTAGGGCAAGTGCCTCTGATGGATTTGCAGGTGGAAAGGATCTGGTTCTCATCTTTGGACATTTTTTGAAGCTGAGAACCAGTCCCTGGCTTACTACTTCCAGGACCCACTTGTCTGATGTGAGAGATTTCCAGTCCTGGACAAAGTAAGCCAGCCTGCCCCCTACAGGTAGTGGAGAATCGGCCTTGGGCACCCCATCAGGCTGCCTGCTTGGCAGGGGCTTTAGGCTGGGGGGTGGAAGCAGGCCTGCTTGTACCCCGTCTGGCTCTCCCGCTAAAGAACCCCCTCTGGGCGTAAGCTGAAGAGGAGGCCTGGCTTGGTATAAAGGCCATGAAAGGCCTGCCCCTGCCCCTGGAAGGCTGCCTTGAGGAGTGGCCTGCCTTTCCTTGGCCTGTGCACTCCTATAGGTGGTCCTATACTCATCTATTTTAGTCATGTAATTCTCTGTCTGCTCCCAAACAGAGAATTACCCACAACAGGAAAATCCATGGCCTTAGCCTGGGTGTCCTGTGACAGGCTAGTACATCTGAGCCAAGCCATTCTGCGAAGTGCCACAGATGTAGCCATGACTCTTGATGACACATCATTAGAGTCCACTGCAGCATGGAGTTGCACCTTAGATGCCTCAATACCATCAGCAGCCACCTGCTCCAGCTCTTTGGCAAGCTGGCCAGGGACCTGTTTTGCTAGAGCCATAACAGTATCCCATCTGGATTTCTGGTATCTAGCAACATACGCCATATAATTTGCCTGTCTGAGTCCCAAGGATGCGGCCATGTACTGTTTCTTTGCCATGGCATCAATCCTCCTGGAGTCCTTGTCAGGGGGGTGTGAGGCCAAGGGAATATTTGCCTTGTCACAGGCTGCAGCCTGCACTACCTCAACATGGCTGCATTGTTGTGTAAGGAACTCCGTATCAGAGCCTGACAATGTGTACCTCTTGTCCATTCTCTTATCAACATGAGGTATGGTGTGAGGAGTTTTTAGAATTTTTACTGTCTGTTTCCTAAAAGATTTGTGCAAAGGAATAGACAGTCTCCTGGACTCTGGGATATCCATCATTTCCACATAGTCAGGTTCCTCTTGATCATCCACAGCTTCCTCCATAGGGAGCTGGAGGGTTTCAGCCACTTTTTTATATAAAATAAAATGAGAAGGGGACTCAGAAAGCCTAGGAGGAGACACTCCTGAAGGTCTGTCTGGGGAGATGTCCGGTTCAATGGGCACATCCAGACTTTCAAATCCACATTCACTCTCCTCATCCTCTTCCCCTCCTCCGGTTCATAAAATTCCTCTCAATCATACTTTGAACCGAGGAACCGCTTAACCGTGACGCTTACCTGATGGTGCCGTTCGGTCTGGAACTGGGAAAGCGATCTGGACAATTTTAATCGCTTTGACTATTTCTTCAGCGGTTGGAGAGGAAAGTTTTGGCTCCACACCAGCTAATTTCCTTGTCCTTTTTGCTGGAACCGACTCCTCTGAGTCGGCTCTCCTTTTGCCCGAGGAAGTCTCGCCCTGGTCAGAGGGCACTCCCAACCGAACCGGGCTGGCCATCCGGGTCAGCGGACTTTTTGGCCTCCCTTTCCCTGAGCCTACCAACTCTTTTATCCAGGGTAGCTGCAGGAACATTTTTGAAAATCTGGCAGTCTGCATTGAGGTGGTCAAACCCCAGACAATAAACACAAGTGGTGTGGGGGTCAGCCTTGGCAAAGGCTTCCCCACAGACACTGCAGTGTTGAAACCCAGTGGGCCCGGTTTTTCTTTTGGGTTTCTCAGACATAGTGCCAATCCTAACCAAACTTGCCCGTTTATGGCAATCCACCAAGCAAGACCCTCTTATCGGTTCCCAACCGTGTCACGGGTCGTGGAAAAAAACCGTAATAAAATCTGTTTTTTTTAGAACCGATAAGAACCAGTAACCACACTCTGAAAGACAGATTAATATATTTCAAAACAACCTGATCGGTTCAAACCGAACCGATAACTGTTTACAAGTTCCACACAGAAGAATTAAATGTAAAAGCTATCTAGTACTTACAATACCACAGACAGAGCTTGAACCGACCGGTTGTGGTTTAAATTCGGTCAAAAATCCGAGAAAATAATGCTTTAACCGACAAAATGAACCAAGCAGAAGGAGAAAATCTCCGGAGCGACTGTTCAGTGAGGCGGAGTAAAGAATCTGACAGTTTGAGTTTGAAGAACAACAGACAGAGTTTTCAACCGAGCTCGAGCTCAGCGTTCCATGCCTGGCATGGAAAGTTAACTCTTTCACCTCCGGAGCAGTTCGAAGGTTGGGACTCACTGCATATGTCATAATATAGCAAGACTTCATGTTGTTTGAATACAATGCACAGAAACATTAGAATAACACACAAAGTATATTACAGCAGGCTGGATTATTTACAGGGATCTGCAGCCGTAGGTACATCATAACAGTTAGGTCCACTAGGTTGAACAGACTAAGGCGATTACAGCAGTAGGAGAAAGAATGGTGCAAGGTACCAGCCGTGTTCCTGGGCGGCAGCATGGCAAGGAAGAGGAGAAGAAGGGGCAAGTAAAAGAGAGCAGCCTCAAATGCTAAGGCACTGCAGGTTTCCCCTCACTGTGATGTATTTAGTGCTGGAGAAAGGTGAGGACTGCCCGCGTTGGACACCGAATCCTTCAGTTTATACAAAGGTCAGGTACAGTGTGGGCCAGTACAATGCAGGCATCCCTCCACTTTGATGTATTTAGTGCTGGAGAACAGAAAGGGACTGAAGCACTGGAGACTGCAGCCCCCTGTACACACAAAGGTCAGGTACAGTGTGGGCCGGTACAATGCAGACATCCCTCCACTTTGATGTATTTAGTGCCAGAGAACAGAGGGACTGAAGCACTGGAGACTGCAGCCCCCTGTGTACACAAAGGTCAGGTACAGTGCAGGCAGGCAGGCAGGCATGGCTGATCCTAGTTGCTGCACTTACCCTTATTAGGGTCACTAGATTCTCTCTATTGTGCCGGTCAGGGCCGCTGGTTTCCTCACCGACACTAAAAGGTTCTCAATGCCCATCCACCCCCAGTTGTAAGACCAGTAGAGAGTGTCCCTTTCCGTTGGATCAGGATTCAGTGTGGGAGCAGGTAGGAGTCCAAAGGCCTGAATGTCCTGGCACTATCACCCTGGCAGCTGCCACTTTTCCTCATACACAGCCACCCACCTCCCAGCTCGAGCGCAAGGAACTTCACCCACTGCGAGGGAGCAACCTCCATGTCCTCCACAGAGAGGTCTCAATACAGAGCTGGAGCATGGCACACCACCTCCCCAGCCTGACCGCTCCAGTACCAGTGAGCCAGGTCAGCTCTAGAACCTGTGTCACCTGTTTAGCAACATGATGCACACACTGGGTAGCTGGCCAGCTCGCTTCCCCCCACCCCCACAGATTATCCTTTTCTGATCCCAAGAACTCCTATGGTGATCTCCAGTAGTGTTTCTTCTCAGATGGTACTGGCAGGAGCACAGACAGCCAATCACAGAGTTCTGGAAGATGCTGAGATGTGTTCCCTTGACTACCTCAGTCTCCTGATTGGACTTATTTACTTTTCCATTACTGTAATAAATCCTGCAAGGAAAAAGTTACTACAACTAGGCTGGCTCATAGTATTTTTCGGTGAGCTTCTACAGGGGCCCCAGGTTTGAATCCCAGTGTGGAAGGAGGTTCTCCATTACTACATGAGGGAATATTTAAATCCCAGCCTGGTGTGAGATTCTCTGATACTATGGTAACCTGGGGTCTGAATCCCAGTGTGGTGCTATATGGTCTGTTACTACAGGAGCCCCAGGTTCCAATGCTAGTGTCATGGGACCTGTTGTTACTACAGGAGTCCCAGAGTCTAATCCCAGTGGGATGGGAGACTGTGTGGTACTACAGGTGCCTTAGATTAGAATCCCAGAATATTTGCAGGCTATTACTGCAGGAGCCTGGAGTTCAAATTCCAGTACAGTCAGACACTGTCTGTTGCAAAAGCTGCCCCAGATTCAAATCACAGTGCAGTGGAAGACTGTGTAGGTACCCTAGGTTCAAATCCCAGCACAGCAGCAGGCTATTACCACAGGAGCCTGAAGTTTGAACTCCAGTATGGTGAGACACTATGTGTTACTACAAGAGCCCTAGGTTCCAGTCCTAACAAGGCATGAGGGTGTCCTATTACAAAAGCAATAGGTCTCAATCCCAGCATAGTGAGGTGCCATCCCCCAACTAGTTCAGTGCAACACAAAACAGCCAAAGCATCAGAAATACCTCTGTTACATTCTGAAGGGTTAGCTCCCACCACCCAGTCTACTGAGAAATGAAACAGTAAAATCTGAACAGTCCGATGTGAGCCCCGTGAGAGGGAAGAACCCCATTTCGACTCACACAAAATTAAGTGTGGGCCCTGTGGTGATAGCAGCGTGCCAGCACTAGTGCGAAAAACCCAAAGTGAGTGAGTAATGGCAAGCAGTACTTCAAAGCATGATTAGAAGATCAGCTGGTCCTCAAAAACAACCACAGTGTACCATGGTATTATCATACTCAGTGGGACATTTTGGAAATACCAAAAAGATTTATTTCACAATAAGTAAATATGTTGGTGCCACAGAAAGGAAGGGCCCCATTTCAGCTCACAAAAAAATACCACGGAAGGCCCTGCAGTGGCAGCAGTGTTCTAAAAGGAAGGGCCCCATTTCAGCTCACACAGAATTCCACAGTGGGCCCTGGGGGGACGGCAGCGTGCCAGTGGTTTGGTACCTCATTTCAGCTTGAACAGAAAGGTTACCTGTTTTTACAGAGGGCCGAACAGCATCTCCTATGGGAGCCCTCGGAGAGAACATCCAGTGGGTACAGCGGCGACAAGGGGTTAAACTGCAAGACATAAAAACAGAACAGAAAATAATTCCAATAAATACTGACTTTATTACGGTTTACAACAAAACATCAGCATCACTCTTTTTTTAACATTGAAGAAAAAAGCTTGGAAACGTGAACACTTAGAAATGTGAAACCAAAGCAAAGTTGGGTTGCCACTTGTGCATTTTTTGACCAGATAAACCAATATTTACAGCCTTTATCTATTTTTCTAGTTTTCAATAGAGGCCCTCCAGGTTTTGAGCTGTGTTTGGAGGGGCCACATGCTCTTCAGGATGATAGTAAATCATTTTTATTCTGTTAAATGCTCACCTGTTTTCCTTTCCTTGCCAGTCATGTACAGGTTTTTCCGATATGCCATGCCCATTCTTTGATAAATTAAAGATCTAGTACTCCAGTGCCCTCCAATCAGCATCATGTTCCCCACTCCTCAGTAGTCGTGGCTCTTTCTTTTCATACTCTCAAGATATTCACTGACATCCAATTACACGATTCAATGCTATTCATTTGAATGACCCCGAAAGGTGTGACTGATGTCATGGAATGTTCAAGTTAGCATGCTAGTTCCACAGGAAGCTCAACCTGAAGCTTGGGCTACTTTACCGACGCTCCCCCCACCTGTCCAGGCAGGCACGCATTACCAGTGCCACTAGCTCCCTCCTCCCTCTCCTATTTTATGGTGTCCCAGTAACGCAGGCACTAAGAGAACCCACCCTCAACAGGTTACAAATGTTCTACCATAGGACTGGGCGCTTTGCCATCAGTGACCACCCCAAAACCCACCACTGCATAACTTTAACAACCTTAGGGTGGCCCTCCTCCAAAGCCAGAGTGTGCTACCCTCTGTACTGCCTTACCTTTGAGCTACTGCAACCCCTCTCACCACCTAATCTCTCTGGCATAATCCAATGCAAACAATTTGCTCGGCCTCTTAGAGCCTCAGCCTTCCCAATGCTTGAAGTTCCCAAAGTATGTTACAAAACTGGAAGACGGTACTTTTCTTTCTTGGCTCCAAATCTGTGGCATTCCCTGCCCTCAGAGGTCCAGGCCTCCCCTAGCCTGGTGCAATTTAAGAGGACTCCTAAAACCCTCTTTTGGAAAACTACCCCTTGCAACTGTTTCCATTTAATCAAACTGCCCCCAACTTGCCCCCTTCCCCCTACAATCCCTGTAGGCTCTGAAATCCCAGTTAGCTCTATTCTAACTTATTACTGCTCTAAGACTACTGTTTGCACATTGTAAGTATATATTCTATGCCATCCAAATGTTCTTTTGTTGTTTATCATTATTGACTGTAATGAAATCCTTGGTGTAAAAACTGTGTGTGTTTGTATAATCATGTATAACTCTTCTGTTATTTCATGTATGTAACTAACTCTGGGGTCACCCCTGAAAAAGGGACTTTTCATCTCAGTGGGCATACCCGGTCACCAAAATTCAAATAAACAAATTAAGTTCACAAGTATTGCAGGATAATGTGGTGTCTGCAGCAACAAATCGCAGTATTTGTGGCAGCAAATACTTCAAGCAGCAATGCAACACCGCACCACATTTGTGGCTGCAGATACCATGCAGTATATAAAAAAAACAACAGTGAACTTCTGTTATAACTACCACTGTAGCATAAAGCAATAGCTGCTGAGGAGAGAGGGGGAGTCAAGGTATTTACAACAGAAATAAGAACAGCTGATATTTTTATTAACACAATTTCAAAACGTGTCAGAATATAAGACAGATACTGAAAAGAAAGCAGGAGAGCATCTAAAGGTATATAAAAAGTTTCATATCACCTTTAAACCACAACCTGTGAAATCATCCACTGACAAAGATGCTTGTACAGGTTTAAGACAGGTGTAAAATCAGCCAATTAGGAAGATGAAAAAGAACAGTTACTCACTCTAGCAGTAGGTCTTCGAATCTCCTCCACTGGGCCACACTTGGAACTGTGTGCCTGTAGAAGCTTTGTGGGAAATAGATATCAACAACAAGGTATGCTTTAAAACAGACGTGTGTGAATTTTATTTATAACTCAGAATAAAAATAATAAACCAAAATAAAAAAAAAAAAGCTCATTCAGAGCTTCAGTGTTTTAACACCTCTTAGCACTGACCACAGAGTGGATCAGTTTCAACGCTGAGCTCCACCTCCGTCTGTGAGTTGTATTAGACCATACATAAACCTGTATAGTTCCTCGTCCAAGGCTGATCTGAGGAACTACAGCACAAGAGGGATTCTTAAACTGTCTGGACAGGTCACCCAATACGCCCCTATTCTAATACAGGTGAATTCCTTCTCTAATACAAGTGGTACGGATCAGGTTGACACATTTCCCACAAACATAACAGCTGAGGAATACAAAATCAAACATTTTCTTCATACATTAATTTGTTTCACTGATTGTTTTATCTTGCATGTCTAAGTGGTACTTAATGAGATTAAGCTCCTCCCACTTTAAGACTGACAGTAGTGGTGTCACAGAAATATACCTCATACTGAGGCCACTGGCTCCTAAAGGCGGATGCATTCTTGGCCTTGCTTCAGACAGGTAAGAGCGGGAGCAATTCCACTATTTTGTAGGTCAACCAGCTACTTTATGTTATATTTATACTGTTTTGTAGCAGAACAAACGCTCGCCTCCTTTATTTCTGTAGGTTGGATACATATATAAGGCACCTCAGCTCCAGTTATGTGCCTCTGTATTTTAAAACATTTCATTTCCTGCTTGTGGTCCTGTTTTATTTCTGAAAGGGGCACCAGGAGTAAAGTTTTCCTTTCCTGTCGTTGCACATACTAGTCCTTGCTCTGTAGGGCAGCAGTTTCCTAGTGGAGCAGCTTTTACACCACTTCTTATTGAAAGTAAAGCCGCTCAGTGTAATTGCCTATAAAGTAAAGTTTTAAACTTTCCTTTTACTTCTTTTTTTTTTTATCTATCTCTGCACACTATAACATGCTTTTAAGGGCAGAGTGGGTTTACAACATAACAAGAAAAAGGGGAACACCAACCACTCCCTTACATTTTAACAACCCTCTCAAGAAAAGGCACATTTCTGGGGACCTTTTTCTCAACTTGCCCCATATCTTAAACGGTTGTTTACATCATGGTTTCATTCTTTCTTTAACATCTACATGTCTTTTCTTACTCGGCATCAGCACTGCGGTATTTCATAATCAGGATTTTAAACATCCTTTTTATTCTTTGATAAGCACCCTCTGCACTTTATTTCCTATTTGTTATTACAACAGGCACCTAATTCAACATTTTAAGCCACTATACTACACCTTTGCACATTTATTTTCTTATAGTAGTCTATTCTAAGGGCAAAGCAGCTGGTATAAAAGAGAAGGAGAGAACCAGCTGCTCCCTTACATTTGTAACCATACTCCCATGAAATGAGACAATTCTGAGGACCTTTATTTTCAACCAGCCCCAGAATCTGAATGTACGTCTGCAATATTCTTTCCTAGCTTTATTTAATATGTGCATTTCTTATTCATGGCACCATGTACTTTACCACTCATGTACTTTAGCACCTCCAGAGACAGAAAGGGATATACAAAGATAAGATTAGGGAGAGTGAGATGGGAGAATACCTAGGTAGGTGGCCAACCCACCCAGGCAGAACAGGTGACTATGGTGAATGTAAAAGGATAGATACCTTGCAGACTAAAAGAAAGAAGCAGATAGTAAAGGTGCCATCAGTAATCTCGGGGTAACTCTACCACAATGCCATCGGCATCAAGACCACTCAAAAACCATCGCTTGCCAGGGGCCACCCACAACGTCAGCACCTATATAATCATAGGTGGCCCTACTGCTCCTCAGTTCCCCACCAGAGATAAGCTCAGAGAGCCTCTTGCATTAGGAATCAGGAGACCAGATCAGTACCAGGTACACAAGCAGAAGCATGGGACTGGAAACATAACAGAGATGCAAGCAATAATACCTGACAGAGTGGGTGGTATTGGGCTATACCAGACTGCCCAGGGGCATAACGAGGCCTGACGTCACAGGTGGAGGGTCTTATAGCCCCTGGAAGGTCCAATATAACCCAATACCGCACTTAGAAAATGGGTAATAAAGACTCAGACACAAGTGTTTAAATTTCAAAACAGCAGCAATAATTTATTTTACTTTTTCTGTTTTTTTCTTTTAGAGATTAAAAAAAAATTGTCCGGGGGCAAAAGAACTAAACGCACAAACCTTGCAGTTGCACTCTGTTATGTAGGGTTGGGCAAAACAATAAAGGAGACCACTATTTACTGGAGCTAAAGACATTTATTGGGTCACTGAATGTGTAATTGACTGCACAGAAAAAGTCAAGGTCGGTTTCAGAGACTGGAGGGTGGTGGGCTGCCACATCTTTTTGCTGTTTCCTCAGTATTTTTATTATGCAAGTCAGCACATTATTAGATGATCTGAAAGCCGGGTCTGTTCTGAGGCTTGTGTTGTGGCCTATGACCGGCATGTTATGATATCCATTTAGGCCAGTTCGCAGAGAGCATTATCCAAATACAGAATACTGCCCCCCGGTCACAGTTCGGGCTTCAGCATAAAATTCTCTGAGACGGCTGTTAATTACGTCAAAGGTGTCTGTGTGCCAGTTTATTGTTATATTTTGTGTAGTGGCCCAGTCGTTAAACATGCTCACTGTCCACTGTGTATTTTTTTTTTTGTATCGATCTCTTCCCTTTCACTTTCAATTGTGTTGAGATCCCTTACATTTACGGAAACGAAGCGTAAGGTGTTTTTCATTTTTATGTTGCTTGCACGCATGTGCAAGAAACATAGTGCCATCATCCGAGTTTTCGGAGGTGTGGCACCCGTCTTCCAATTCAGTCAGTGTGTTTGCAGGTGTGGCCCCAGTTCCCAATCACTGCTGCAGCTGTCTATGACAGCAGTTGAAAATGCAGTGGTCGTACAGTTGAAAGGGAGAGCTCCGCTTCAGTGAGCAGAGCTCTCCCCCACACACACACACACACACACACACACACACGCAAGCACTACTGCGTGCTGATGTGCTCCTCCCACGCACACACTGTATGGCCGACGGGTGCCCAACCGCCGGGCTCCACAGCTGCACGCCCCAAAGTTTTCCAGGTGCCACGCTGGGAGCCCACCCCAGTGTGGCAAAGCTTGTTATAGCCGACGGGGTGCCCAACTCGCTGGCTCCATGACTGCACACCCCCAAAAGTTTCCAGGTGCCATGCTGGGAGCCCACCCCAGCGTAAGCAAAGCTTGTTATAGCCGATAGGGGTGCCCAATCCCCGTCACCCACGTGCTGCATGCCCCCCAAAGCTTTTCCAGGTGCCATGCTGGAGCCCACCCCAGCGTGGCAAAGCTTGTTATGGCTGACGGGGTGCCCAATCCCCCGTCGGCTCCAGCCCCCCAAACAGCCTTTCCAGCTGCCACGCTGGGAGCCCACCCCAGCGTGGCAAACATCCCGCGTCGTCTTAATTAAAAAAAATAAACCTGTAAACAAAAAAACGGTCCCTCGTAGTCTCCCTGCCCCCACAACCTGTACCCACCCACTGCACACCCTACCTCCCCACACCCACACCCCTCACCCCATACTTACCTCAGGACCTCGGCGCGATGATCTTCGGTGGACCGGGAACACGTCTGCACTCTTTAAAGCCGACCGCGAACTGAGGAAATGCCGGTAAGCTGTATAATGTAATGAATAAGTTTTTTTCAACTTTGCTGCATATCTCAGGCATTTTTGGGAATTTGAGGCCCAAATTTTCAACATGGAGTTTTTAGGACCCCTCCTCATGAATTCTTGCACTGTCATGACGTTAATCGGGCCCAAAGGGTGATTTCAATGGTCACTGCGTGAAATCACCTTCGGAACCAATTAGCGAAGCGACACTGCCAGTGTTCATAAGGTGGGCTCTCAAAAGTCTCGTTGAAAATTTGGTGGAAAAATTCCTAAAATGACCGCTTTCGAAAGGCAGTGTTGCGCAGTTCCTGCACTCGTGAAGTTCGCGAATTTTCAATATTTTCACTCTAGATTTTCAACATTGCCATTTTACCACACCCCCTTATGAGCAGTACAGCTGTCATTCTTCACATCTCGCCCAAAACGTGTTTCCACCCATGTAGCGCACAATGGCGCAGTCGGTGTGCGAAATCAATGTATAGGGCACATTAAGAAAATCACAGTGACACCGTTCATGAGCAGAGGTCTTAAAATGGCTATGTTGAAAATTTGGTGAAAAAATTCCCTTCGGCCGTTCTACAATGTTACTAATGAAGACCCTGCAGCACACCACTGGTCACCCCCTCTCCCTAGACTGCACCCCATTTACCACCACTCTCTGCCTCCTGTCTGTTAGCCAGTTTCTAACCCAGTTTACCACCCTTTCCCCCATGCCCAGCCTACCCAGCTAGTTTATCAGCCTCCTATAGGGATGGTGTCAAAGGCTTTGCTGAAATCAAGGTAAGTTGTCCACTGCCCCACCCTGATTCACCTCCTTTGCCACCCAGTCAAAAGAAATCAACCAGATTTGTCTGATATGATGTCCCCACTGTGAATCCATGTTGTCTATGGTCCTGGCTCCATGGCTTCTAGATGCCCCACTATCCTTTCTTTAAGCAATGCCTCCATGATCTTCCTCACTACTGAGGTGAGGCTGAACGGCCTATTGTTCCCTGCCTCCTCCCTGCTGCTGCATTTGTGTAGAGGGACCACATGTGCCCTCCTCCAATTCACTCATGCTGAATGACTCAGTGAACATGGCTGCCAGAGGTACTGCTATCTCCCTTCACAGTTCTCTTAATATCCTTGGGCGTATGCCATCTGGTTCCATCACTTTGTCCACCTTCAATTTAATGAGCTCCTGCATGACTCTTTTGCCTTTGAATGGACTATTGTCCACTTCTTCACCCCCTTGGCAACTGCTGTACTGCTGTGGCCCTTGCCCCTCCCACTCTTCTTTGAATACTGAGCGGAAAGACACAGTGGATGACTTGGGAGGAAAGCATGGAACTATCACTTCAGATACCTAAACAGCACATACAAGCAAGCAACATTTGGCATTGACAAATGCTTGTTTTACTTCTTTTTGCAGGTTCTATTTCACCAGAACAGATGTCGTCTTCAGGAAACAGCTTGTCTACTGTCTCTCCTGGTGCCAAAGTAAAGCTGACAGGGAAGTATTTGGACATTTTTTTCTTTTTTTGTGGTCTCCACATTAAAGAATGCCTAATGGTTTATGGGTTTGAAAAAGTGAAAGTGTGAGGGGGACATGGATATGTTCGGTGGTGAGGCAGGTTGGCATGGATCTTGTTTTTTTTCTGGTCTCTGCTGGCACATACATGCACCCCTTGCCTCAGAAGTCAGCCAATCAGAGGCCAGGAAAATTTCTACCCATTTTCTAAACAGCACTAACAGACACCCCCAAACAAGGCAGTGGACAAACCTGCCAACTGATACCTCAGAAAGGGGGAAAGAGGGTGGGTGCGCTGTGGCCCAATGGAGGAGATTCTCTTGGGATTTTACTGTTACAGTGTGTAACTATTCTGTCTTCGCTGAGGGTATCTCTTGCATTGAGCCACATCTTTGGAACAATTTCCAAGCAGCACATAAGGTACCCAGGGAGGATAGCAAAGTCTGATCTACAATCAGGACAGAACGCCTTGCAACACCACAACACCGAAGTCAGCAAATCTACGAGAGAGGATGTTTATTCTCTGGAAACCGTGTAAGGCCCACTAGGCACGAGTGCCTGTTTTCAAGGGCGATCCGGGAGCACTGGGGAGGTTAAGTAACTTGCTCAGAGTCACACAATACGCACGTGGAGGCTGTGGGAATCAAACCTGGGTCTGCTGTATGTACCAAACTTATCCACACTCGTTACACTGACCTCTAGGCTATACTGCCAGCCCCATTAGACTGTAGTGCTCAGTGAAATTATGTACAGTGCTCCACATGGCAGTAGCACATATGTCTGCTGCAGAGACATTCTAAAAGCAAGCAACAGAAGTGTCCCTACCATGTGTAGAGAGGCCACACACAGCACCAGGAAGTTCCTTTATGTTACTTCCCATAACAAAATGCAATACAGTTAGCCAGCCATTTGGCCAGGCATTGCTTAGACACAGGGGCACTTTCGTTCCCAGGACGAATGAAACAAAAAAGAAGAGAGGACTTTCTGCTGTCCTTAGAGCTATCAAGGCAGAAACGTAGTGTTCTAGGTACATCAAGAATCTGGAACAATACTGCACCCTTGTTAGCATGCTCCGGATAATATGCTTGAAGGTGTATAGTCTGATTCAATGTAAAATCAGACACCTTAGGCAAAAAATGAGGATTGATCCATAAAGACACTGTCCTTGTGGAAAATCAAATAAGGAGCCTCATTCGTCAGAGCCTGAAGCTCGGAAATCCTATGAGCAGAAGTCATGGTGACCAAAAACAGCGCTTCCATAAAAGGAAACACATCTCACATCTCACAGCAGGCTCAGACATGGCCAGTGTCAGTTTCTGAAGCATGAAATTCCAGTCCCAAGGCAGAACCGGTTTACAAATCGAGGATGCGTGTGCAGAATACCCTTCAAAAACATATGGGATACCTCTAGTTGTGCCACCGTGCACCCATCAACAAGGGTATGGAATGTCAAAACAGCAGCCAAGTGCATCTTAATGGACAAGTACTGGAGACCTAAGTCAAACAGGGACAAAAGGTAGTCCAGTACAGTATTGACAGGACATGTAAATGGGTCCATTGAACAGGAACCACACCGTATGGAGAAGCACTTCCAGTTCAAAGAATACATGAGTATGTCTAGCAGAAGGCCTTCTAGCTGCAAGCAAGACACCAGCCACCTGGGGGAACCCCAAAACAGGCAGTGGCTATGTCTTCAGGATCCAGGCATACAGATGCAGAGATTGCAGGTCCAAACGGACCAGGGACCCCTGAGACTGTGACAGCACACCCTGACAAAGGGGGAGCTGAACAGGAGGCTCCACTGCCAGATGCTGCAAAAGTGGAAACCAAATCTGGCAAGGCCAGAAGGCAGCCCCTGGTATTTGGGTGGCATGCTCTGCCCACAGTTAGAGCAGGACCCTCTGAATAAGAGAGACTGAAGGAAAGGCCATAAAGGAATAATGCATCTTGCCAAAAAACTCCATGTCCCACAGCAAGCAGGCAGAAATGCATCAGTTTTGCATTGTGGGGGGACGCAAAAAAGTCCAACTCTGGACGACCCCATTTGGCAAAGAGATCATTTCCCAAGGAAGTCTGCAATTCCCACTCATGTACCGGAGACTGAGACTGGCTTATCCTGTCTGACAAGACATACTGGACACCTGGGAGAAACACGGCAGATAGCTGAAGGTCATAAGATATCGCCCAGTACCACATTCTCACTACTTCACTGCAAAGTGGGTGAAAGTGAGTGCCCCTTGCTTGTTTTATGTAGTGCATGACATTTCTCAACCATAAAATAAAACCTACTGATACCTCCTGGGAAGAATATATGGAATTAAGCAAAAAAGCCAAAAGGGCCATAAGAGAAGCCAAGGCAAGCGCAGAGCTTAGCATAGTTGACAACGTCAGTAATGGGAGCAAGCAAGCAGTTTTTTTGATAAATCCAGATAAAAAGAAGACTTCTCAAGGGGTGGTGAAACTAAAGGATGTTGAGACAAAAGTCGAAGATGATACGTAAAAGGCAGAAATTCTCAACAAATTCCTTTGCTCAGTCTTTACAAGGGAACAGGATGGGCCCATACCAGTAAGTGGCATTTTGAGCAAACCGGAAGTTATGGGAACTCAAGCTTTTACCACCAAAAGAGTCAAGGAAGCTCTCGACAGTCTAAATCAAGATAAATTACCTGGCCCAGATGGCATTCACCCTAGGGTCCTAAAAGACTTAGCCAAGGAACTAGCAGAACCATTGTCCAGACTATTCAACCTCTCCCTCCAGACTGGGGTAGCGCCAGAGAATTGGAAAACTGCCGACATGATCCCCCTGCATAAGAATGGGAGCAAAGAGGAGCCTGGAAACTACAGGCCCATTAGTCTGACCTCAGTGGTATGCAACCTGATGGAAACACTGCTTAAACAAGACATAGCTGATTACCTGGACAAGAACAACCTCCAAGACCCCAAGCAAGATGGAGTCACGGCAGGAAGATCGTGCCTGATGAATCTCATATAATTCTTTGATTGGGTATCCGCCAAATTAGACATAGGACAACCCAGTGGACCTGCTTTATTTAAACTTTAGCACAGCCTTTGATTCTGTCCCACACAAGTGTCTGCTAGCTAAACCCAAAGACACTGGTATTTCAGGCCAGTTTATTAACTAGATAAAAGCGTGGCTCCAAGGTAGAAGCCAAAGGGTGGTAATCAATGGAGTGAAGGAAGGGAGATGTTATAGGTGGGGTCCCCAGAGTTCTGTCCTTGGTCCTGTGCTTTTCAACATCTTCATTAGCGACATAGGTAAGGACATGAATGGCAGATTAATGCTGTTTGCTGATGACACTAAATTGGGAGGAAGGGTGGATACCACAGAATCCATCAGCAAACTTCAAGCTGACCTAGGAAAACTTGAGGCATGGTCCAACCAATGGCAACTCGGCTTTAATGCAAAGAAATGTAAAGTGATGCATTTGGGCAAAAACAACCCTAGAACAGAATATTGGTTGAATGGGGTGCAACATAATACCTCATCAGAGGAAAGGGGCCTAGGAGTGTTAATTCATGAGTCCCTTAAGGCAACCAATCAGTGTAACTCTGCATGTAGCAAGACCAAAAGAATGTTGGGGTGCATCAGTAGAAGCTTTGACAACAACAGCAGAAACGTTATACTGCCTCTTTACAGATCCCTGATGAGACCTCAGCTGGAGAACTGTGCCCAGGTTTGGAGTCCACACCTAAAGAAGGACATCAACAGACTGAAGACGGGTCCAGAGAAGGGCAACAAAGATGATAACAGGACTACATGACCTGCCATACAAGAAACACCTGAAAGAGCTGAAGTTATTCTAGCTGGAGGCCAGACGAGGGGGGACATGATCGAGACATTTAAGTACTTGAAAGGCATGAACAAAGTGCCATACTCAGAACTGTTTACTAGGTCCCACAACTCTAATACTAGAGGGCACAACTGGAAACTCAAAGCGGGGGAGGTTCAGACATGATGTCAGGAAGTTCTTTTTCCCCAACAGGGTGATGGTACCTTGGAATAGTTTACCTGCCGAGGTGGTGGAGGCCAAAACAATCACTTCCTTCAAACCTGGTTGGGACAGGACGTACATGCAACACAGGGTCGATGGTGGGGACTCATCTCGAGTAGGAGTTCACTGCTAGCAGACATGGCTCAAAAGTGGTCCATGCAAACAAATGGGCAGACTAGATGGACCTTTGGTCTCCTTAGCCATTACCTTTCTATGTTTCTAAGACACTGTCTGTCTGAATCAGTAAGGCACAAGGCACCAGGACTGAGGTACTCACTGAAAGCCTAAACACCAAGGAGAACAGCCCGCAACTCCAGAACACTGATATGGAGATCCGAGTCTAGAGTGGCTAGGACTCTTGGTTCTGAAAGGATCAGAGATGGGCACCCCAGTCTGACCCCAAGGCATCTGTCATGAGGATCTGCACGGGAGTTGGGGAAAAGAATAGAGCACCTTGTAACAGGTTCCTTTTTTGCATACTTTCATAATAATTCTGAGACTTCACTCCCTCTCCCAGTTGTCCCAAGGAACTCAAGGGAAAAAGGTATATTGTAATGCACATTTGTTTGTAAGATATGGTGAATACGGCTGGTGTAAAGGATGCATACCATGTGCTTTATAACACAGGGGGTTGTACATATACCGGGGGGCATTTGGCAACATGTACAGATTATGTATTCCTTTATAGGTCTCTTCAGGTTTCTAGGACTGTTATCGCTGCTATAGAACCTTCAGGCCATTCTATATTAACTTACACTTGTCAATCCAGCCATTCTTCTATATCAGGTAAGGGTGTATGGTGCCTTAATGCATCTTTATGAACAGATGCAACAATCAGGTTGAAATGGGAGGCCCTGTGGCAGGCATGCGCATGTGACTCCCTCATGCAAAGAAGCTAAGAGAGGGAACGTTCAGGAGCAATGTGCAGAAATACTTCTTTATGGAAAGGGTGGTGGATGACTGGGACAGCCTGCAAGAGGAGGTAGTGGGGACAAAGACTGTGGGGAGCTTCAAGCATACATGAGGTAGCACAGGAGCATATTAGGTAGAGGAACAGGGGGAGGGAGTGACACCTATGACCAATTAGGGTCAGTGGTGACGGACTATGCAGGGAAAAGGGCCAAACTGAATGGGCCTATCGGTCCTTTTCTGCTGACAAAATATGTGTTTCTAAGTTTGTATCTTTATTTATTAAAATTTTGATGACCGGATAAGCCATCTGAGACACACATATCCCTTTTTCAGGGGCGACCTGGGAAATACAATTCTGGCAGGAACAATTCAGACTAATGGCTACAGAAAAAGTCAGAAGAATACTAGTTGCTAGGTGCAGGCATACAGAGATATAGCTAAGTTACACATGTCCAAACAAATAAGGATAGGGATCACAAACAACATTAATACAGGGCAACAATGCTAAGTTGTCTAGTTGTGAAGTAAGCCAAAAAGGAGATACAATATACACACTGTAATAATATGTTTCTCTATAGACAATGTATTTGCAAATATAAAGGTATATACATATACAGTACACAAATGACTGATTTGAAGTTAAAGGAGAGAGAGGGAGAATAAGTAAAGGGATTCAGCAGAGGAGAGGGTCAAGGGTTGGCAGGCTCGAATGGGAGGGGAGGACATTGTTAAGGTAAGGTTGGGCTTATTTACAGGTGCAGGTTGGAGGGGGAAAGAAGATCTCTTTGAAGTATTTTCAGAATTGGGGAAGAGAAGTACAGGAAAGTAATCTCTGTGGGAAGTTGTTCCATCTGTGAGGTGCTAAAAAGGAAACGGATTTCATGCCTGTGGCTAACCAAGTCTTGGGAAGAACGAGCAACGGGAAATGAGAGGAGCGCAGGGTCCTATAGAAGGGTTTCAACGAGAGTAAGTTGGAGAGGACAGGTGGTGAGGGGAGGTGGATGAGTTTGAACGCACTGTAGTGTAAGGGGAAGTCCAGTTTTGCCCCAAAGGACGGCCAGCCTAGGGCATGAAGCACATTGCAGTGGGGCATTTAAGCAGGAACATCGGCTGCAAAATGGGCAGTCCTGTTATAGGCTTGCATTAATTTGGACAGGATAGACTGCTTAGCTTAGAGAAGTAGGGGGGCTCCACAGAACAGACCAGGGAGAAGAGTAGCCGAAGCAACTGCTCTTTGGGATTGGAGGGTCAGGTAAGGGGCAGGTCGGTACAGTAGACCCAACTTTTGACGGGTTGCCTTTATTACTCTATTAGCGTGCACTTCAAATGATACATGGTCATCCAGTGTAACTCCTATGTATTTAAAGGAGTTCACTCCTTCAACTGCCACACCTGCTGAGGTGTTGACTACTAGGGGTTGCTCGTTAGTCAAGTCAAAAGAAGTGTGACGGAACGGCATCATTTTTATTTATTTATTATTATTATTATTTCAGAAGACACCTTTGAGCCAAGGCTCTTTTACACAGGTTCCAGGTCGGGAAAACAATACAGAACATAGTGAGGACAGTAACAAGTGCAGTAGTTTCAAGCAGCCGTAGGCTTTGTCGGGTACATTAAAGCTTTCATATGAAATTACTGTAATATGTACAATGATTCACAGTATGTATGTTAAATTACAGTAATGTGTGTATATTATTCAAGAACATATGTACAATAAAAACAAAAAAAAATATCAGCTGCGAAATGGGCAATCCTGTTTTTTTTTAGTGTTGAGCACCAGTACGTTTTCGCAGAACCGGGATTCAAGCAACTCAATCAATCAATCAAAGTCTTTATTTATACAGGTGATCATCACTGAGCAAGCTCATTTACAAGATGGACCTGTTACACAAAGTGACAAAGGAGCAAATACAATCCAAACAGTGTAATACTGCACATCTGTGAACACAGGAGGAACAAAAATACAGTACAATTTTAACCATAAAAAAGTGCATGAGTGTAAATCAACATGGACATGGCTCTGGTTGGAGCTGGTCAATACAGGCATGACATAGACAAACTGAGCACACATATGTGATCAACAGATATATATCGGGGAACCTACTTAATCTCGTGGGCCCAGGAAGGCAGGTGGTAGAGGGGGGGATAAGAAAATAGGGGCTGGATGGTAGAGGGAGGAGAAAGGGAACGTGACCAAGACAGTATGAGGAAGGGGTAATTAAATTTATCTTCGGGGAAAGCAGTTGAAGCTTTCTTTCACTGATCGGTCGTATAGGGTCTTAAAGGAGAATACGCTGATCAGGGAGCTGAGCTTCAGTGTTTTTTGTACAGTGTTCCACAAAGAGGGCAGCGCAAAACTTATGGTTGATCTCCCTAGATGAGTTTTTAGGTTAGGTACCTTCGGATAGATGAGGGAGCAGCTTCTCAGGGCACAGTTACCAGGTTCACATAGCGGTAGACAAGCAGAGATATAAGGGGGAAGTTTCTTAATGATAGCTTTGAAGGTCCAGAATACAGCATTTCTGAGTCTCCTGGAGTAAAGGGAGGGCCACCCCAAGGTTGTGTAGAGGGCACAGTGGTGGGTGGCGAGCGGTAGTCCAGTGATGAATCTCAGGGCCCTGTGATACAAAGTGTCAAGTTTAACAAGCTGCGAGGCAGGGCAGTGACTATAGAGAAAGTCGGCAGAGTCGATCAAGGAGAGAAATGTGGTTTGTACCAGCCTCCTCTTGGCATTACAGGTAAGGTGGTTATTTATCCTAAAGAAGAGGCCAAGCCTTTGTCTTAAGTTTCTTTGGAAGGTCTTCAATATGTTCACAGAAACAAAGTTTGTCCAGTCATGTCCCTGACGGAACCCCAAAATTTGTCAGAGCTCCTAGTTGCAGAATCGAGTTCTGAGCAATAGAAGGATGCTTTAGCATCTCTTGTCATTTTGGTGCAGGTACTCCTGGCAATCCTAAAGTTGCACCAATCCGTTTGGGCCTTCGTAGACCGTGCTTTCTTCCAAAGCTTGTCCCCATTTAAGAAAGCTGCTTTGAGTTCAGGTGTGAACCAACGACAGGTTCTTCTCCTTATCCTAGTTTTTACAAGGGGAGCATGCTTGTTTAGGTCATCAGTCATAATTTTGGAAAAGATCTCATAGGCAAGCTGGACGGAGTTGGCTAAGTAAAAGTCCTGCCAGCGCAACGAGGATTTTAAGTCACCCAGGTAGGCGGACAGATCAAAACTGCATCTGGACCGCTTGATAAAGAACTTTGACATGGACGGTGGGCACTGGGCTGACCTTATGCTGGCAATAATGCTATGGTCACTGACATCAGAGAAAAAAATGGAAATCCTTCTCTAGGTCTGACTTGATGGAGGATATGTTACTGTCTGATCTATAGAGGATGGCATCATCAGCACAGAGTTGAACTGACATGCCACCACAGTTGTGGGTAGCTCACTGATAAATATGGAGAATAACAGAGGACTCAGGATGGGCCCCGTCTTTGGTGGGTGATAGGGAGAAGGTAAACCCAGCCCACTTGACGCATTGTATCCGATTAGACAGGTAACTGGAAAACCACGAGAGGGAGTTAGCATCAAAACCAAGAATATTTAGTTTTGCTAGGAGAAGTTGGTGATTGACAAGGTCAAATGCTTTCGTGAGATCTACAAAGACTGCTCCTGTGACACAACCCTGATCCATACCATGAAGTATGTCAGCGGTAACCCTTAAAAGAGCGGTTTCAGTCCCATGCGATTTCGGAAACCATGCTGAGAGATGGTAAGGGAATTTGTCAATTTTATAAATGAGTATAACTGATTGTAAAGTATTCTTTCCTGAATTTTTACTAGGGGACATAGGAGAGATAGTGGCCTGTAATTTTCGGTGAGGTTAGCTGGGCCACTCTTGTGCACCGGGACCACTACTAGTGTTTTCCATTTATCCAGTAAGGTTTGCGAGAGGAAGTATCTATTGATTAAGAGCGCAAAAAGGTAAGCGACAGCAGAGGCACCAATCCTGAGGAATTTGGGGGGGAAGGGTGTCAAATCCTGGTGAGCTGTCTGGATTAAGTTTGTTAAGAAGCTTGAGAACCTCAGTGCACGTTGTGAGTTTCAGATGGAAAGGACTGCGAGGGGAGTGGTGCGACAGGAAGGCCAATTTTGTAGGTGTCTCAGTCTGTGAAATAATTATTTATCCCTGCTGCAATCTCTGAGGGAGCGGACAGAGTTGTGCCTTTGTTAATCATATCCTGGGGGAAGGTACGTTCCTTGCCCTTGAGTAGGGCACTGACTTGGGACCAGAAATGTTTGGGGTTAGTGAGATGACTGACTTGAAGTGATTGGAAATAGTCCCGCTTGGACTTGGTGACATTAGTTTTGCATGCATTCCGCAATTGATGATAGGTATGCTAGTCTGAGTTAATGCAGATTTTTTCAAGGTTTTCCAGGCTCTGTCACGGGAGGCTTTAAGTGCCGCAGTTCTTTAGTAAGTCAGGAGAGAGGGTACCTTTGGCTCTTCTTAGTTTGAAAGGGGCATGGAAGTCAAGGATGGAGGAGAAGGTGGTAACAAAATAATCCAGGGCTAGGTTTATATCCAGGAGGAAGGTGATAGGGGTCCAGTCAACGGAATTCAGACTGCTCAAAAAAGCATCAGGGTTAAAATTAGTAAGGTCACAAGATTTTTTTTTTTGGGGAGACTCTGTAAAGAACTTTAAATAATTTTTTTTGAAAGGTCTCCACCAATAAATCCACCAATAGATACAAAAAATATCTTCATTGCGGGATGGGAACAGCAGAAGTGGGAGGTGCTCTGGGATTCTGCAGTGTGCACATGCCGACAAGAGTGTCCCAGTGTTGGGAAAGGAGAAAACAAAGGAAAAATGGTGGTAGGACAGTCTTATGCGAAGCCCTGCCTGTGGATCCCTCACCAGCTGAATTACCAGTACCTTAAGGCAAAAAACTGGACTGGCACTTCTGGGGTGGGGGGATCAGCCCTCCCTCTCCTGACCCTGCTATGGAGGTGAATCCATCGGGGTATTCAGGCCACGAGGTAAGTCTTGGTGAGATGTTGGATGGTGGGGCAGGGCTGAAGGGAGAGGGAGCCCAGCCTGTCCTGGCCCAAAAAAAAAGGAATATAAACAGACCAAGGGAAAAACAATCCCCTACTCTTCATCAGTAAGTACCATGGGATCTTTTACTTCCATCTAGACAGTGACCAGAAATGGTCAGAAGACAGATTCACGCAGCTACCCCAAAGTAATTAAAAAAAACTTGTACAGCCAAGATTCTAAAGAGAAGAACAGACATAACTTACAAAAGAAGTAATGGAAGCAATAATACTTTGATTAAAAAAAAAACTCACTTTTTTTGACTGCTTGTGCTTTACTGTGCCCCATCCTTATGCTCTCTGCCAATTTAGCAAGCCCGAACTTTACTCCTCAAATTGTGACAGTTGTGGTACCTGGTAAAATGCCTGCTGTAGTCTATATTCCAGTTGCAGTCATATGCCCTAAATATAAACCCATGCTTTTACCATAATTCGTCACAGACATCCATACCCATAACAAATGACCTAAAATCTTGACAACCTGATCTTTAGATTCTTCATCTTTTAAAAACAGACAAATATCATCTACATAAGCCTGTCTCGGTATAGGAAGAGACAGAGTCTTGCTGTATTCTGACTATTGCAGTTAGCTCCAGCACTTGAACTGCCCCGGAGAGTAAAGGCTTAAAATTCTATGCAAGGCATAGAACGTTGAGCTCGAGCTTGGTTGAGAAAACTCTGTCTACAGCACTTTGACACCAAACCGTTAGATTTTTACAAGCTAAAACTCACTGACTTTAATAATGTGGAAATTGTAACATTTCTACTAGCCAACTAGCAACCAAAAGTTTTAGATTCCCAAAAGAAGACTCAAGTCAGGAAACCCAAAAACCAAGTAATAAAGCATAAAAATTATTAATTATTCAACAAAAAGCACCCATAACAGAAAGTGGGCTGAATATACCATTCGGGTGCAACACTGCACCTGCCCACTCACTTCCCAAAAACAGGTTCTGAGAGGGGAGCCAGGGAGGGAGGTCAGAATACAGCAAGACTCCATTAGAAGAAACATAATTACTAAGGTGAGTAATTTTTTCTTCAAACATGAAGTCTTGCTGTATTCTGACTATTGCAGACTACCAAACAGTACCTCCATGGAGAAGGGACAGAACCTACTTTGGGAATAGACTGTGAAGTACTGCTGTGCCAAACCTAGCATCACTCCTAGCATGGATATCCAGAGAGTAATGCTTGGTGAAGGTATGAACTGTTTTCCAGGTGGCTGCTTGGCAAATCTCTAACAAAGGAATATCCCTAGCTGCAGCCAGAGATGCAGCTGTACCTCTAGTGGAATGAGCCCTCATGCCTGAGGGTGGAATTTTCCCCAGTTTCTCACAGCAGAATTGGATACAGGACACAATCCACCTGGCAACAGTTCTCTTGGTGGCAGGTTTGCCCTTACCTACTTCCCCATAAGTGAGGAACAACTGGAAGGAGTCAAACCTGTAACCCTTTGTACGTTTTATGTAGTAACTAAGGGCTCTTTTGATATCTAAACTGTGCAACCTCCACTCTTCTGAGGAAGTATGATCAGTGAAGAACACAGGAAGAGACACAGACTGATTTAAATGGAAATCAGAAACCACTTGGGTAAGAACCTTATATTGGTTCTAAGGACCACCTTATCTCTATGGAATGAAATGAAGTCAGGTTCAACTGACAGAGCTTGCAATTCACTGATATGTCTGGCAGAGGTAATAGCAACCAAAAACACAGTTTTCCAAGTCAAGTACTTGCACTCTGCGGAGGACACAGGCTCAAAAGGGGGTTGCACAAGCTGAGCAATGCAAACATTCAAATCCCAGGCAGGAGCAGGATCCCTAAAGGGGGGGATTGGTATGAAGCAATCCCTTGAAAAATTTACAAAATATAGTGTAAGATGACAGTGAAGAAGGCTTTTCCACTGACAGAAAAGCAGAAACAGCTGATAAATGTACTCTGAGAGTAGCTGGTCTAAGGCCTAGGCCATTAAGATGAACCATATAATCCAGAACTGCAGATAATTCAGCAGTGTCTGGGCACACATGCTTCTTGGAACACCAAATGCTGAATCTCTTCCATTTGGCGTTGTAAGTTTTTCTGGTGGCAGGCTTTTGAGAGGCTTTGAGAATATCTAGAACCCCTTGAGACAGATGCAAATCTGCATACTCTAACTCTTCAAGAGCCGTGCATAGAGATTGAGAGACTGAAGATTGGGGTACCAAATCTTCCCGAGAGGAGGCTAACAGGTTGTAATTCCTGGGAAGAGACAGCGGAAGATAGACTGCTAGGGACAGCAACAGGGGATACCAAGGCTGCCTGTCACAGTCTGGAGCAATCAGAATCACTTTGCAAGGTTGTGACCTCACCTTGACCAGAACCTTGAACAGTAGAGGAAAGTGAGGGAAGGTATACAGAAATGTCCCTTCCCAGTTCAAAATCAGAGCATCCAGAGGGACTGAGCCCAAGACTAATGGTCTGCAACAAAACAGAGGAAGTTGGTGATTGTCTGGGGCTGCAAAGAGATCTATCTCTGGAGTACCCCACCTTGAAAAAATCACTTTCAACACCCGAGGATCCAGGGACCATTCGTGAAGGCCCTGGGAAATCCTGCTCAGTGCATCTGCTAGCACACTGTCCTTCCCTGGAAGATGAACTGACACCAGGGAGGTCTGCAGAGAATAAGCCAGAGACCACAATTTCATGGCTTCCGTGCACAAGGCTGTGGACCAAGTGCCTCCGTGATTGATGATGTACCACATGGTGGTAGTGTTGTCCGTCCTGACCTGAATCACCTTGTTCTGTACTGACTGAGAGAAAGCTTGCAGGGCCAGAAGTACCGCCCTGAGCTCCAGAAGGTTGATATGAAGAAGGGATTCCTGAGGAGACCACAGACCCTGGGCTGTGAGAGCCCCCAGATGGGCTCCCTACCCCAATAGGGAAGCATCTGTGGTAAGGACTACAGAATGAGTCTGAGTGACAAATGGAACTCCCTGCCTCAGACTGTCCAGGTCCTGCCAACACTGAAGGGCCTGGATCAGGGTCTGAGTAACCGGGACTAGTTTGGTAAGAGGATCTTTACTTTGGGACCAAAAAGCCCTCAGATGAAACTGAATGTCTCTCATCTGAAACCTGGCCCCTTGGACCACTGCTGTGGAAGCTGCCATGTGGCCCAAAAGCTGAAGGAAATGCCTTGCTGGTCACGAAACCAGAGGGTGGAAGGAAGAAGCCAGCTGTGAGATGGCTGATGCCCTTTCCAGAGGAAGGAAAGCTCTTGCTTTGACAGTATCCAGCTCTGCTCCTATAAAGGTGAGAAGCTGCACAGGCTCGAGAACTGACTTGGGAAGACTAAGAAGAAATCCCAGGGAAATGAGCACCTGCAGATCTGACTTGACTTGGTCTGGGAACTGACCCACAATGAACCAATAGTCCAGATATGGAAACATGGAAATCCTTTTTCTTCTTGAAAAGGCCACCACTACTGCTAAGCACTTTGCGAACACCCTTTGGGCTGAAGTTAGCCCAAAGGGCATTGCTCTGAACTGATCATGGCCTGAGGGCAATTCGAACCTGAGGTACTTTCTGTGGGAGCATCTAATAGGAATCTGAAAGTAGGCATCCTTGAGGTCCAGGGAGGCTAGCCAGTCTCCTGGCCTTAGAGAGGGAAGAATTGTTCCCAGAGTCACCATTTTGAATTCTGGCTTTAAGAGATGTTTGTTCAGGTATCTTAAGTCTAGGATGGGTCGCCACTCCCCTGTCTTTTTTGGGGTAAGAAAGTACCTGGAGTACAGACCTTTGCTACTGTACAGGGTAGGAACTGTCTCTATGGCCCTTAAGGCCAGCAGAGACGAATCCTCTACCTCTAGAGCAAGGGTTTCTGATATACTTGCAGGTGGAAAGGATCTGGCTCTCATTTTCAGAAAGTTCTTGAAACCTGGCTTACTACCTCCAGGACCTATTTGTCTGAGGTAACAGACATCCAGTTCTGGACAAAGTAAGCCAGCCTGCCTCCTACCGGAATGGGGGAGTCGACCCTAGCTGACACATCAGGGTGTCTGCTTGGCAGGAGCCTTAGGCTGAGAAGTGGATGCAGCCCTGCTCATCCCCCTTCTGCCTCTCCCTCTAAAGAACCCCCTCTGAGAAAAGGGAGAAGAGGCCTGCACTTGGTAGAAAGGCCTGTGAAAAGGCTTGCCCCTGCCCCTAGCTTGCTGCTTTTGAGGAGGTGCCTGCCTCTCCTTGGCCTGAGCACTCCTATAAGTGGTCCTGTACTCATTTATTTTCTTCATGTAATTCTCTGTCTGCTCCCTAAACAGAGAATTACCCACTACAGGGAAATCCATGGCCTTAGCCTGGGTGTCCTGTGAGAGGCTAGCACATCTGAGCCAAGCCATCCTCCGAAGAGCCACAGATATAGCCATGACTCTTGACGACACATCACTGGAGTCCACAGCAGCATGAAATTGTACCTTTGATGCCTCAATCCCATCAGCAGCCACCTCCTCCAGCTCCTTGGCCAGCTGGGGAGAGGCCTGCTTAGCCAGTGCCAGTACAGTGTCCCACCTGGACTTCTGGTACCTGGCTGTATAGGCCATATAGTTGGCCTACCTGAGTCCCAAAGATGATGCCATGTACTGTTTATTTGCCATGGCATCTATCTTCCTGGAGTCTTTGTCTGGGGGGGGGGGTGAAGCCAAGGGAATATCTGCCTTGTCACAGGCTGCAGCCTGTACTTCCCCAACATGCTCTGGGATGTCCATCATCTCAACAAAATCAGGCTCCTCCAGATGCTCCATAGCCTCCTCCATGGGAAGCTGGAGGGTTTCAGCCACCTTTCTGTAAAACAGATAGTGGGGAGGGGACTCAGAGAGCCTAGGAGGGCAAACTCCAGAAGGTCTGTCTGGGGAGATGTCCGGTTCCACAGGCACATCCAGACTTTCATCATCATCATCACCATCCTCTTCAAAATCCCCCTCCTCTTCAAACTCTGGTTCATAAAAGTCTTCAGGGGAATAATCTTGAACTGGGGGGAACCGACTGAACCGTACCCCTGGCAGAAGGCACCGTATCGGTCGGAACCGGATGAAGCGATTCAACAATCCGAATCGCTCTGGCTATCTCTTCGGCGGTCAGAACATGAATGTCTGGATCCGAACCAGTCGATTTATCTTTTTGCTTTCTTTTTGTAGGAACCAATCCCTCAAGATCGGTTCTCCTCTTTCCCGAAGAAGTATCGCCCTGGTCAGAGGGCACCCCTGGTTCGGTAGGAACCGAACTGGGCTGGCCTTCCGTGTCTGCAGATTTCTCGGCCTCCTTATCCCTAAGTCTACCTAACCTTTTTTCCAGAGTAGACTTGAGGAAATTCTTGCAAATTTGGCAGTCTGAATCGAGGTGGTCAAACCCCAGACAGTAAACACAGGTGGTGTGGGGCTCAGCCTTAAGCAAAGACCTCCCCACACTCACTGCAGTGTTGAAACCCAGTGGGCCCATTTTTTTCTTGGGTTTCTCAGACATGGCCAACCTAAACAAAACTTACCCTTTTTTCGGCAACCACCAGGCAAGACTCCCCTATCAGTTTCTCACCGTGTTATGGGTGCTGGAAAAAAAAGTATAAATCACAGGTTTTTTTTTAAACCGATACGGACCAGTAACCACACACTAAAAACAAATGACTTACTAAGGGATCGGTTCAGCCAAACTGACCAACAGTTTTTTACAATTTCCATAAAAAACTACCTAAGTACTTACAGTACTGCAGACAGAGTCCTGAACCAACAAGCAGAATAAATTTCAGTAAATACTTTCGGACTAACTGACAACTTTAACCGACTTTTTGAACCGAGCAAAGAGAAATCTCCGGAGCGACTATTCAGTGAGGCGGAGTAAAGAATCTGACGGTTTGGTTTCAAAGTGCTGCAGACAGAGTTTTCTCAACTGAGCTCGAGCTCAACATTCTATGCCTTGCATAGAATTTTAACCCTTTACTCTCCAGGGCAGTTCAAGTGCTGGAGCCAACTGCAACAGTCAGAATGCAGCAAGACTTCATGTTGTCTGAATGGTAAACTCAATCAATAAGCAGCCCGCTGAACTCCCCTATGGAGAGTGACAGGCTTTCCCAAAGTACCAATTATCAAGGACACAGCCAAACAATATAGCAATTTTATCCAATTAACAAATATGCAAGGTATTCCATATTATAGTAATACTGAAAAGAGCTGTGTATGTAATGCCCAGTCAAAGACCTTGGAGAAAACCATCCAGGACCCTGACTGCTCTTTTCTATCACTTCTCTAATTGGGGCCTATGCATGAATGTGAGGAGTGGCTACTCACCATAGCTACTCGGCACCCACTGCGCCCCCGCACCGGATGCATGACCCAGGGTGCGCAGCTCCTTTGCAGATGATCCCCTTGCCACATGAACAGCAACGTGCCAGGTGTGGGCGGTGGGGCATGCCAGCACTACACACCATGCACTAAGGCACATAGTGCTGTGCACTAGGGCGGATAGGTGGGCATCTGTTACGCTAGGGAGAACCCTGCTGTAAGTCCCCTAAGTGCCCTGCCCCTGCAGCATACTGGCCACTGGAACATCCCCGTGGCAGGTGGGCACCCCACACACACAGCACAGGCCTGCCCCGACCCCGTACCCCTGAGGTTGACACCCCCCCCCACACACACGCACACAGTGTTGCCCTGTCCCCTGATGCGGTACCCCTATCCCAGTGCTGCACCGTGGTGACATGCAACCCACCTCCCACACACTGCCGGCAGTATGCCCGGTGCGCGTAGAATTGCCCCAAGACAGCACCGTCCTGGGCAGCACAAGTTCACACACACACACTGGTGCCCAGTACACCCCTACCCTGTACCACCCCCATTTCGCCAGTTGTCTCCCACCCATCCACAGCAATGGCAACCTCCACCCAATGCTACATACCATTCTGCCAGTGCCTCAGTCAGAGAAGGCCAGCTGCTCAGCCCTTCACAAACCTTCACAGCCATTGGCAGTCTGACATAGGCAGGGCCGCACAGCCAGGATGGGTGGGGGACAACTGGCGAACGGGGGTGGTACGGGGTCAGGGTACAATGGACACCTCTGTGTGTGAGCGAGGGGTGGACTTGTGCTACCCGGGATGGGTGCCTCCTCGGGGGAGGCCCGGTCGGGGTCATTGAGTGCGGCGGGTGCCACCACAGGTGCCGATGTGCAGCATGCTGGCCGCTGGGGCAGATGGCATGGCAGTGCAAGTTTGCGTCTGTGGGTGCTGTTCACGCACCCAGACCCACACTTGCCCATGTAAGGGATCCACTCTGAGACCCGTGACAGGCTTCCTATTGGATGGCCGGCCCCATCCCCCCTGCTCGGTCCTGCACTCGGGCGAAGACATGGACAGGTGGCAGCCATTGGTGATTATGGCCTGTATGCATCTGTCCACAGCTGCAGAGTTACGTGGGCGGGATACATGCCAGAGCTCCACCCACTGGTGCATAGGCCTCACTGTGATTAGATTATTACTTAAGGTGTGCCCAGTGATGCAGCAAGATTGGGCCTTAGACACTACGGAATCTGCAACACACATCATCCTATTACAAAGAATCTGAGCTTACTGTCCACCAGTTTCAAATATCAGAACAGTTCCTTGTCTGAGAAAGACAAATAGATTGTTAAAGAGCAGGTGTGCATGCTCCAGTAGCCGCTCCCCCCCAACATATATGATTCCTCACCTCGCCCAGAGTTGATGACTATAAGTCATTCCTTTTATTTCCTCCGTTTTAAAAAGTTATATTGCTCATAATTTTGTCCTCGGCAAAAATGGAGGCACTTCCCGAAACTATCGATGTGCCCCATGCAGGCACACGCAGCCCTGTTTTGTGATGTCATAAAATGAAGACCACATGCACGCTCCATTGAGATGAATGGAGATGATTTTTCCATACAGTTTAATACCATTTAGTGTTGTGATTTTAATAAATCAAAGCAACCGATTGACTAACAGGGTCCCTGTCAGTCGAGCGGGCGTTTTGATTCATTAAAATCGCAACAATGAATGGTATTAAAATGTATGGAAAAAATCGTCCCCATTCATCTCAATGGAGCGCGCATGTGGGCTTCATTTTATGACATCACAAAACAGGGCTGCATGGGGGCGTGTTGGTAGTCTCGGGAAGTGGCTACATTTTTGCTGAGGACAAAATTATGAGCAATATAACTTAAAACAGAAGAAATAAAAGGAATGACTTATAGCCATCAGCTCTGAATAGGTGAGAATCATACACGATGAAGGAGCCACTGGAAAATGCACACCTGCTCTTTAACATGCTCTTTCCTATGTCAGAAGTTGCTTACATAGAACTGAGTAAGAGGTCCAGCTCTAAACCTAAATATTCTGAAACAAACTGATAAAATTCTGCTGACAGCACCCTCTGATCCTGGTGCAGTGTAATGTTTTAGGATATGAATGGCCAAATGTACTTCATTCAAAAAAACAGGACTAAACAAGTTCTTCAAAGGACAAGGACGGATAATCTAAATGTTGTAAAAAATAAAAAATCTACAGATAACATAGAAAGTTCTGTACCAAAGTAAAGTTAATGTTCAGCTATCCTAAGCACGTCTAAGGTCTATATGCAAATGACCTACACTGAATTTTAAACCAGAGAACAACATGGTCATGACATCCTGTAAATACATTCCAAGATGGCTTGGTACCTAGAATACCGCACTTAATTTCTGCTTGTAAAGAAACTGCTCGACTGTACTAATACTTTTGCATTTTATTATTTTGCTCTGTTCTGTAAGCAATTTGAACAGCTGGACTCTAAAATCCAAATATGTCAAATATTGAGATCTGTAAATCTCTTTTTTTTTTTTTGCTTGGGTTTGGAAAATAAGTTTCAAAATGTTCTTTTGAATCTTCCCACCATTGAGCAATGGTATTATAAACACACACAACTGATTTCCGGGCTCTATACAGATCCATCCATCCATCCTGACCAAATACAAGCTTCAATAAGGATGAGCTACTTAATCCCCATAAGCAGTTACCTGTCATTCTATTCCCTGATTCCATGATTTGACATTTCAAATACAACTGGCTGGATGTTTCTACTGCCATCACTGTTGCCTTAGAAGCTGGGAGAGATTTGTACGTAAAAATAAAATTTAGAAGAAAGGGCACCTCTGATATATGTGTGCCCACTGAACTTTTATAAATGCCTGCAGTATGAGTCCAATAATCTGCCAAATTCACCGTGTTAGACAAAAAAGTGGAATCACAATTTATTTTTGATTGCCGCTTCCCCATCCTCTTTCATAAAACTACAGTTACAGTTGCCTTCTAAGATGACCCATCGTGCTGTACGTGCGCTTTTTTTTTTTTTTAATAGTTCTACTCTGAAAGTTTTCATCTGAGGGGCACATACCACAAGGAAGCCATCAAAGCAATGCTTTCAGTGGCAGTAATATAGGTAAATATACATTTTTTATATACTCCACAAGTCCATAAAAATATTTACAACCTTGGGCCCCTATGCGCTAATGGGCAGGAAGAAAAAATTACTCACCTTAGTAATGCTGTTTCTTCTAATGGAGTCATGCCATATTCTGACATATGCAGTTAGGTCCTGCCTTTCAACTGCCCCGGAGAACAAAGAGTTAAACTTTCCATGGCCAGCATGGAATGTTCACCACGAGGTTGGCTGAAGCCCCTGTCTGCTGTTGTTTAAACTGCAACCGTCAGATCTTTACGAGCAATACTCACTAGAAGTTCAGTGTGGAAACTGTAAAACTCTTAATAGTCAACTGGCAAATATATCTATATAAAAGGGTTTTTGGTTTCAAAAGGAAGACTCAAGTCAGGAAACCCAAAAACAAAACGCATCCAAAAACACAACCCCTCACCCAAACCAAAAGATAGCGAAGAAAGGACACCCCTAGGGTGCCAACACTGCTCCTGCCCACCCACATCCCAAAATCTAGTTTCTGAGAGGGGAGGCGGGGTGAGAGGTCAGAATACAGTAAGACTCCATTAGAAGAAACAGCATTACTACAGTGAGTATTTTTCTTCAAACAACATGAAGTCTTGCAGTATTCTGACATATGCAGACTACCAAGCAGTACCTCCATGGAGGAGGGACAGAACCTACTTTGGAAACAAGCTCTGAAGTACTGCTGTGCCAAACCGAGCATCACTCCTAGCCTGGATATCCAGAGAGTAATACTTGGTGAAAGTATGGACTGTTTTCCAGGTGGCTGCTTGACAAATTTCTAATAGAGGAATATCCCATGCAGCAGCCAGGGAAGCAGCTGTACCTCTAGTGGAATGAGCCCTCAGGCCTGAGGGTGGAGTTCTACCTGGTTTTTCATAGCAGAATTGTATACAAGAAACAATCCACCTGGCAATATATCTCTTAGTGGCAGGTTTGCCCTTACCAACTTCCCCATATGTAAGGAACAACTGGAGGAATTCAAACCTGTGACCCTTGGTACGCTCTATGTAGTAGCTAAGGGCTCTTTAACATCCAAGCTGTGTAGCCTCCTCTCTCCAGAGGAGAAATGGTCAGTGAAGAAAACAGGGAGAGATATAGACCGGTTGAGGTGGAAATCTGAAACCACTTTAAGTAAGAACTTTCTGTTAGCTCTAAGGACCACTTTATCTCTATGGAAAGAGATGAAATCAGATTCCACTGACAAGGCCTGCAATACACTGATACGCCTGGCAGAAGTAATTGCTACCATAAACACAGTTTTCCAAGTCAAGTACTTAAGCTCTGCTGAGGACAAAGCCTCAAAGGGGGGTTGCATAAGCTGAGCAATACAAACATTAAGGTCCCAAGCAGGAGCAGGATCCCTAAAGGGGGGATTGGTGTGAAGCAAACCCTTGAAAAACTTACAAAATACAGGATGGAAAGATAGAGAGGAAGGCTTGCCTACTGACAAGAAAGCAGAAACAGCTGCCAAGTGTACCTTAAGGGTAGCTGGTCTGAGGCCTAGGCCATTAAGATGGACCATATAGTCCAGAACCGTAGGCAATTCAGCACACTGTGGAGAAATATTCTTCTTAAAACACCAAATGCTGAATCTTTTCCATTTGGAGTTGTAAGTCTTCCTGGTGGAAGGCTTTCAAGAAGCCCTAAGGATATCCAGAACCCCTTGGGAAAGATGCAGATCTGCAAACTCTTAACTCTTCAAGAGCATGCCTTGAGACTGAAGATTGGGGTACCAAATCCTCCCCTGAGAGGATGTCAACAGGTTGTAATTCCTGGGAACAGACAGGGGAAGGTGGACTGCTAATGACAGCAACAGTGGGTACCAGGGCTGTCTGACCCAGTCTAGAGCAATCAGAATCACTTTGCATGGTTGTGACCTTATCTTGACTAACACTTTGAACAGGAGAGGGAAGGGGGGGAAAGGCATACAGAAATTTCCCTTCCCAATTCAGAATTAGAGCATCCAGGGGGACTGAGCCCAAGACTGGGGGTCTGCAACAAAAGAAAGCAGGTTGGTGATTGTCTGGGGCTGCAAAAAGATCTATCTCTGGTGTGCCCCATCTCGAGAAAATCACTTGCAAAACTAGAGGATCTAGGGCCCATTCGTGATGGCCCTGGGATATTCTGCTCAGTGCATCTGCTAGGACATTGTCCTTCCCTGGGAGGTGAACTGCTGTCAGAGAGGTTTGCAGGGAATAGGCCAAGGACCACAACTTCATTGCTTCTGTGCACAAGGCCGTAGACCGAGTGCCTCCCTGCTTGTTGATGTACCACATGGTGGTGGTGTTGTCTGTTCTGACCTGAACCACCTTGTTCTGTACAGATTTGGAAAATGCCTGCAGTGCCAGAAACACTGCTCTGAGTTCCAAGAGACTGATGTGAAGCAGAGATTCCTGAGGTGACCACAGTCCTTGGGTGGTAAGATCCCCCAAATGGGCTCCCCGGCCCAGCAGGGAAGCATCTGTGATGAGTATCACTGAATGAGGCTGAGTGACAAATGGAACCCCTTGTCTCAAATTGTCCTGATCCTGCCACCATTGCAAGGCTTGGATTAGGGTGCAAGTCACTGGGACTAGTTTGGAAAGGGAATCCTTTCTTTGGGACCAGAAGGCTCTTAAGTGGAAATGAATGTCCCTCATCTGGAATCTTGCCCCTTGGACCACTGCTGTGGAAGCTGCCATGTGGCCCAGTAGCTGAAGGAAATGCCTTGCTGGTCGAGACACCTGAAGGGTGAATGAAGAGGCCAGTTCCATAAGGGTCCTTGCCCTTTCCAGGGGAAGGAAGGCTCTTTGCCTTTACCGTATCCAGTTCTGCACCTATGAAGGTGAGAAGCTGTACTGGTTCGAGAACTGACTTTGGGAGGTTGAGAAGGAAGCCTAAGGAAGTGAGCACTTGCTGGGTCACTTGCAGATGTGACTTGACTTGGTCTGGAGACTGACCTACTATGAGCCACTCATCCAAGTAAGGGAAGATGGAGATCTTTTGTCTTCTTAGGAAAGCAACCACTACTGCCAGGCACTTTGTGAAAACCCTTGAGGCTGATGTTAGGCCAAAGGGCATTGCTCTGAATTGACAGTGGTCTGAGGGCAACTCGAACTAGAAGTACTTTCTGTAGGAGCACCTGATGGGAATGTGAAAGTAGGCATCTTTGAGGTCCAGGGAGGCTAGCCAGTCCCCTGGCCTTAGAGAGGGAAGGATAATTCCCAGAGTCACCATTTTGAACTTTGGCTTTAAAAGGTGTTTGTTCAGATATCTTCAGTCCAGGATGGGCTGCCATTCTCCTGTCTTTCTGGGGGTTAGGAAGTACCTGGAGTACAATCCTTTGCCCTTGTGTAGGGTGGGAACCCTCTCTATAGCTCTGAGAGCTAGGAAAGAAGAAACCTCAGCCTCTAGGGCAAGGGTCTCTGAGAGATCTGCAGGTAGAAAGGATCTGGTTCTCATCTTGGGAAATCTTTTGAAGCTGAGAACCAGTCCCTGGCTTACTACTTCCAGGACCCACTTGTCTGATGTAAGAGACTTCCAGTCCTGGACAAAGTAAGCCAGCCTGCCCCCTACTGGTATGGGATAATCGGCCCAGGCAGACCCATCAGGGTGTCTGTTTGGTAGGGGTTTTAGGGTGGATGCAGGTCTGCACATCCCCTGTCTGCCTCTTCCTCTAAAGAACCCCCTCTGTGAAAAAGAAGAGGAGGCCTGGGCTTGGTAAAAAGGCCTTTGGAAAGGCCTGCCCCTGCCCCTGGACTGCTGCCTTTGAGGAGTTGCTTGCCTTTCTTTGGCCTGAGCACTCCTGTAAGTGGTCCTGTACTCATCCACCTTTTTCATGTAGTTCTCTGTCTGCTCCCCAAACAGAGAATTACCAATTACAGGAAAATCCAAGGCCTTAGCCTGGGTATCCTGTGAGAGGCTAGTACATCTGAGCCAAGCCATCCTCTGAAGAGCCACAGATGTAGCCATGACTCTTGATGAAACATCACTGGAGTCCACAGCAGCATGAAATCGTACTTTAGATGCCTCAATCCCATCTGCAGCCACCTGCTCCAGCTCCTTGGCAAGCTGGTCAGGGGCCTGTTTAGCCAGAGCCAGCACAGTGTCCCACCTGGACTTCTGGGCTCTAGCTATATAGGCCATATAGTTAGCCTGCCTGAGTCCCAGAGATGCTGCTATGTATTGTTTCTTTGCCATGGCATCAATCTTCCTGGAGTTCTTGTCTGGGGGGTGTGATGCAAAGGGAATGTTTGCCTTATCACAGGCAGCAGCCTGCACTACCCCATCATGGTTGCATTGCTGGAAAAGGAACTCCGTGTCTGAGCCTGAGAGAGTGTACCTCTTGTCCATTCGTCTGTCCACAGGAGGTATAGAATTAGGAGACTTAAGAATTTTGTGTGTCTGTTTCCCAAAGGATTTGTGGAGGGGAATAGACAGTCTCCTGGACTCTGGGATGTCCATCATCTCAACATAATCAGGCTCCTCCTAATTCTGTACTGCTTCCTCCACAGGAAGGTGGAGGATCTCAGCCACTTTTTTTGTAAAAAATATAGTGAGAAGGGGACTCAGAAAGCCTAGGAGAAGAAACACCTGAAGGTCTGTCTGGGGAGATGCCAGGTCAATAAGCACATCCAGACTTTCATAATCACCATCATCATCATTATCCTCTCCCTCCTCCTCCTTCTCCGGTTCATAAAATTCTTCCAAGGAGTAATCCGGAACCAGGGGAACCGACTGAACCGAGCCCCTGCCAGATGGTGCCGGTTTGGTCAGAACTGAAGTAAGCGATTGCACTACCCTTATCGCCTTGGCTATCTCATCGGCAGTCGGGAGTATGAATTTCTCGGTCCAAACCAGACAATTTATCTTTTCTCTTTCTTTTCACCAGAACCGCGACTCCTCAGAATCGGCTCTCCTTTTGCCCAAAGAAGTATCACCCTGGTCAGAGGTCACTCCTTCTGGTTCAGTCGTAACCAAACCAGGCTGGCCATCCGGGTCAGCTGACTTCTCAGCCTCCCTTTCCCTCAGTTGAACTAATCTCTTTTCAAGGGTAGATTTGGGAAAATTCTTGCAAATTTGACAGTCTGAATCGAGGTGGTCAAACCCCAGACAATAAACATAGGTGGTGTGGGGATCAGCCTTGGCAAAGACTTCCCCACACACACTGCAGTGTTGAAACCCAGTGGGCCTGCTTTTTTTTTTTTTTGGGGATTTTTTTCAGACATGGCCAATCCTATCCAAAACTTACCTTTTTTGGCAATCCGCCAGGCAAGACTCTCTATTGGTTCCTGACCGTGTCACGGCTCTTGGAAAAAAACGTAATAAAATCCGTTCTTTTTAGAACCAATACGGACTGGTTACCACACTCTAAATCAAGCACAAACTTTTTTACCTCAAACTGATCGGTTCAGCCGAACCAATCCACAATTTACAAGTTCCACACAGAAACAAAACAAAAAACCTATCTAGTACTCATGGTACCACAGACAGAGACTTGAACCAATTAAGCGGTAACAGCAATTTGGTAGAAACCGACCGAAAATCGACACTTCAACCGACTTTTTGAACCGAGCAGCAGGAGAAATCTTCGGAGCGACTGTTCAGTGAGGCGGAGTAAACAATCTGACGGTTGCAGTTTAAACAACAGCAGACAGGGGCTTCGACTGAGCTCGTGGAGAACATTCCATGCTGGCCATGGAAAGTTTAACTCTTTGTTCTCCAGGGCAGTTGAAAGGCAAGACCTAACTGCATATGTCAGAATACAGCAAGACGTCATGTTGTTTGAAATACCCGCCAGAGGCGCATATCCCGCCTGTGTAGCTCTGCGGCCCAGACAGACACAGGGTACGCAGTATTCACAACCACATACACCCAAGGAGCACCTGTCCGCGGCCCCACCCCCCTCGGCACGCAGGGCGGCCGGGGGAAGAGTAGCAGACCTGGGCAGGCATCCAATCGGATGTCTGTCCTGGGTCTCTCAGTGGATCACCAGCACACTAGACGCAGGCCAGGTGCATAGATAACTATCGTGAGCACCCAGACCCGCACAGACATGTCCCAGGGATAGACAGGCAGACCCAACTGCCCCCACACCTACATGTCTGTTCCATTTCCGAGGCAGCAACACCACCCCTACACACACACACACACACACACACACAGGGGCACCAGCCCTGTAGATGCTATCCCCCTTCACACAACCTTACCACGTCCGCATGTAGCCTGTGTGGCACTGTGCAGAGTGTAGACATGCCACCTCGAGGAAATTACCCGTGTGCACCACGGCCCCCAAATTACATTCCAACCAGCCCCGATCCACCCCTAAAATAATGTACAATCGCCCCCGTGGCACTGACACCTCCACCACCACCAATGTCCCCCATACCTGCCGTTGGTGCCGCAGCTCAGGACGGCCAAAAACACAGCTCTCCATACACCACTTTAGCCGCTGGCTGTCAAAGTGGTGCTGGGAGCACACCGCCTTATATGGCAGCACGCCTCAGCATCACCGGATAGCCAGTGGCCAAGAGGTCTGTGGAGGGCCAGCCGCTGGCAGTCCAGAGCTGCGCACCGACGGGCAGGTATTGGGGGGGGGGGTTCGGTTCCATGAAGGGTTGGGGGGGCAATGCACACTAAGGCTTGCCGGAGGGACTGGAAGAAAAAATTACTCACCTTAGTAATGTTGTTTCTTCTAATGGAGTCTTGCTATATTCTGACAATAGCAGTGAGTCCCAACCTTCGAATGCCCCGGAGATGAAAGAGTTAAGTTTCCATGCCAGGCATGGAACATTGAGCTCGAGCTCGGTTGAGACTCTGTCTGTTGCTGTTTAAACTCAAACCGTCAGATCTTTACGAGCTAAACTCACTAAGGCCCTGTGTGGAAGCTGTAAACCTACACTAGCCAACTGGCTACTAAACATAAAACACATTTTTTTGGTCCCAAAACAAACACTCAAGTCAGGAGACTCAAAAAATGAAAAACACAACACCAACTCACCCCAAAAAAGAAGGGGGTGAAAACAAAAAGGTGGGCACCTACTGAGTGCCAACACTGCACTGCCCACCCACATCCCAAAAATACAGGTTACTCACCTGTAACAGAAGTTCTAGGAATGGTATATGTTGTTCATCCACACTTATTAGCAGGTATCCTTGCCACTTTAAATCTTGCCGGAAGGTCTTCAAGCTGGCTCCTCCCACCCACCCGGGTGGTAAAACTCTCGGCTCCGCCCCATGATGCCAGATCTGGCCCGCTGGAAGCTCAGGTTGTTGGCGTGAAGCGGGAGGTCGGTGGATGAACAACATATACCATTCCTAGAACTCCTGTTACAGGTGAATAACCTGTATTTCTAGGGACATGGATATGTTGTTCAGCCACACTTATTGGCAGACTCCACAGTTCTCCGGGAGGAAGGAGGCAAGACAACTCGATACTTACTTGGGAAATAAAGACTGGAGAACCGAGGCCCCAAACCAGCATCCTGGCGTGACTCAAGGTCGATGTGGTAGTGGGTAATGAAGGTGTGTGCTGACTTCCAGGAAGCAGCCCCTGCAGATTTCCTGGATAGGGACCTCCGGCAGGAGAGACCACTCGTGGGACACAGCCCCTATCCGGCTTAGGGCATCGGCCAGGGTGTTGAAGGCTCCTGCCACATGAATGGCTAGGAGATCCGCCTCCAAGCTGCGCATGAGTGACCAGATGCGGAGAGCTTCCTTGCACAGAAGCATGGAGCGCGTCCCGCCCTGGCGGTTTAGATAGTACATGGTCGTGGTATTGTCCATCTGGACCCGAACCACTTGACCCCGAAGAAACGGAGCGAAGGCGGTGAGAGCTAGGCGGACCGCTCGGAGCTCCAGCAGTTTGATATGGCATCGGGACTCCCGCGGGGACCAGAGGCCGTGCGCGGTGTTCCCCTAGATGGGCATCCCAACCCATCAGAGAGGCATCGGTCGATAGAGAGACCGTCGGCTCGGGGCAGACAAACGGGATGCCCTCCTGCAGGTGCGCTGGAACGATCCACCACTGGAGAGCATTCCACATCCCCTGGGTCACCGTCACTCGCTGGTCCAAAGGATCGCAGCGTTGAGACCACTGGCTGGCCAGGCCCCACTGAAGGGGGCGCATATTCCAGCGGGCCCAACGGACCACGCTGGTACAGGCCGCCATGAGACCCAGGAGGCGCAGGAAGTCCCGGGCAGGGCGCGACTGCCCAACCAGAAATGATCGGGCAAAGGAGGAAAGAACCTCGGCCCTGTCTGCCGGGAGCTGTGCTCTGTCTCGTAGAGAGTCGAGCTCTGCCCCGATGAATTGTATCACCTGCTTTGACACGAGTTCCGACTTGGCCTCGTTGATGAGTAGGCCGACTTGAGAGCAAACCTGGAGGGCCAGATCCCTGGACCGCTCCACCTCCTGCTTGGAAGGGGCTGCTATCAGCCAATCGTCCAGGTAAGGGTAAACCCGGACCCCTCAGCGCCGCAGGAATGCTTTCACCACTGCTATGCATTTGGTGAAGACCCTGGGAGCTTGAGACAAGCCGAAGGGCATGGCTCTGAACTCGAAAAGGGATCCCTCCGCTCAAAAGCGAAGGAACCTCTGATGCGACGGACGGATAGGGACATGAAAGAACGCATCCTGCAGGTCCAGAGAGCAGAACCACACGCCGCGTTCCAAGGATGGTATTATCTGAGCCAGAGTAACCATCCTGAAGGTTCAAGACCTTAGGAACTTGTTTAGGTCGTGTAGGTTGAGAATGGGGCGCCAGCCCCCCCCGTCCGTTTTGGGACCAGGAAGTACCTGGACACAAACCCCGGGTCTGAGGGAGGGTCCGCCACCTCCCTGATCACCTCCTTCTGGAGGAGGAGAGCGATGTCGGCTCGGTGAGCCGACAGTGAGGCTGCAGACCTGCTCGAACTCCAGAGGCAGGCCTTTTCCCACCACCTCCAGTACCCATCTGTCCGTGGTAATAACGGACCAGGGGGAAAGGAAGTGATGGAGCCGTCCCCCCACGAGGGGAACCTGGGGTAAGGAGACGAGGTTGGGCGACGCCTTCAACCCGTCACTGGGCAGGCTTGGAGGAGGAACCGGCCGAGGACCTCCCGGCCTCTACCTCCTTGCTTCCTGGAGGAGGAAGCGGGCTTGGGTTTGGGGTGCCAAGCGAGCCTGCTGGCCCTGATGTTGCTGGGTCGGACGTGCATGGCGCAGCAGGACAAAAGGGTTTAGGCTGTGGCCTGCGGCCTTTGTCCCTTTGCGCGGAAGAGACTGAGTCCAGGGTAGCATTGGACTTCTCGATCCTCTGGAGGTGACCTTCCACTCCAGGGCCGAAGAGTCGGGTCCCAGGAAGGACATCCGCCAACTTGTGCTGGGTATCCGCTGTGAATGTGGTTATCCTCAGCCATGCCCGACGGCGCATGGCCACTGTGGCCGCGACTGACCTGGCGTATAAGTCACTGATGTCCAAAGCAGTCTGAAGTTGCTGCTTGGCCACTGCCCTGCCCTGGTCCAGCACCTGCTTAACTGTGGTCTGCAGGTCGGCCGGGAGATGAGGGACTACCTCGTCCAGGGAGCCCAACAGGGCATAAGAGAAGTGTGCCATCAGCATGGCTGAGCTGGCCTGATGAAGGCCAAGGGAGGACGCAGCGTAGACTTTTCGCCTCGCATAGTCCAATTTCTTGGACTCCTTGTCAGGAGGTTTGTCCACGTCCCTAGCATTTCCGGCACGCCGGAGAACGCTGTCGGTAACCAACCTCTGGCTGAGGGGTGTTCAAAACCGGACAGGGAACCGGGGACTGCATACTTCCTGGCCATCCTGGCCAAGGCGCAGGGCAGAAGCATGAGACTGCCAGAGCTCCGGGCACTGGACCCATGCACGGCCTTGGCTACCGGAAGGCCTCCGGGAATCCCCCGTCCAATATTCCGTGAGGGGACTTGCCCGCTTAGATACGCTCGAGCTGCATCCTGGTGGACTCCGAGATGAGCCTAAGTAAGCCCAGAAGGACGAGGGCTCTCATCCATCGACTGACCCCCAGAGGACTCCAAGTCCACCGGCTTGGAGAAAAGGGAGGAATTGTCGTTGACCCCAAGAGTCCGCAAAGAGCTGCCTCGGGCCTGAGCCACCCTCCACCTGCCGAGGCCGATCGGGAGTGAGGTGACAGACAACCTATGGGCAGACCCTGAGCCGACCGAGAATTCTTGGTCGGAGCCCCAAACAACGGCTGTGGAGGCGGGGTTCCACCAGAATCAGGCGGAGCAGCTGGTTTTGGCCGAGCAACGGCCTGGGAACAGGCGCCTCGGGAAGGTCGAGGGTTGCTTGGCCGCTCGGTGACAGCCACTTAGTGGCCGGGAAGGCGTGGTCGCTTGTTCCCAGTCAGAAGAAGCTGTTGCCACATGAGGTCCTCGCACCGCTGGCGTAACTACGTGGGGCCTCTCCTCGTCCGAGGAGGAGGATGAGGACGAGCGGAGGCGCCGCTTGCCTTGGTGCCGAGACTGAGACCGCCTGTGACGGCGGGATCGGCTGGACCGCGAAGAAGTCCGAGACCGAGACCGCGAACCTCGGTTTTCCCGAGGGGGGTTCGGAGGAGGGACGGGTTGGACCGCCTCCCCTCGGCTTGAAGGTTCACCCGAGGGCTCCGGAACCGGAGGCACTGGCAAGCCCACAGGATCCTCAACTCCCACGGGAACCGGGGAGAGAGGATTTTCGGCTTCACCAGTCGACAACCCGTCCAACGGGTCGAGAAATATCTCGACTGAGTCAACGGGAGTCTCGGTCAACTGATCTGACGGGGATACCGTGAGACCAGTGGCCGAAGCGAAGGATCGGCCAGAAGTCGATGGCCGACTACTCAGGGAGAGGACCTTTCCCGATCCCAAAGTGTCGACGAGGACTTACCATGTCTTTCTTTTGGACTGAGAAGGTCCAGCAAGCGTTGGGCCCTCCCTTGGTGGAAGGAACAGACAGAGCTCCTTCAAGGAGGCGAATAAGAGGAACCCAGGAGGAGCGGAATAAAGCCGCGGCCAGGAAGGAGTGTGGGGCAGGCTCCTCTTCGAGGCGCATCATCTGCTCAAGCGATCTGCCGAGCCCGCCGCGAAACCGCCAACCGGCCTCTTTGACTTCACCGGAGGAAAACGCTTCTTGGGACGCCCAAGTTGTAAACGGGCAGCACGGTCTTCGAGAACGTAGGCTGAGAAGGAAGAGCACAGGTTGCAGGCCTGCAGGTCGTGCTCAAGGCCTAAGCAGTAGACGCACGTGGAGTGCAGATCCGTTTGAGACATCTTCTGCCCGCAAGGGCATCTCCGAAAACCGGGAGTCGATTTGTCCATCGCAGCCACGAGGGATAGAAGACCGAAGTCTAAAGTTGAAAAACTTTTAAATTCGCAAAACCAAAGAATTAGGAACCAGTCTTATACGCAGAGCGTTAAGGAGGGAACCTGAGCTTCCAGGCGGTAAGGAAGATCTGGCGTCATGGGGGACCGAGAGTTTTACCACCCGGTGGGTGGGAGGAGCCAGCTGAAGACCTTCCAGCAAGATTTAGGCGCAAGGATACCTGCCAATAAGTGTGGATGAACAACATATCCATGTCCCTAGAAACAGAGGTTCCTGAGAGGGGCAGGCGGGGGGAGGTCAGAATATAGCAAGACTCCATTAGAAGAAACAACATTACTAAGGTGAGTAATTTTTTCTTCAAACAACATGAAGTCTAGCTATATTCTGACAGTAGCAGACTACAAAGCAGTACCTCCATGGAGGAGGGACAGAACCTACTTAGTAAATAGGCTCTGAAGCACAGCTGTGCCAAACCGAGCATCACTCCTAGCCTGGATGTCCAGGGAGTAATGCTTGGTAAAAGTGTGAACTGTTTTCCAGGTAGCTGCTTGACATATCTCTAGAATAGGGATGCCCCTGGCAGCAGCCATGGAAGCAGCTGTACCTCTGGTAGAGTGAGCCCTCAGGCCTGAGGGAGGAACCTTACCCAGTTTTTCATAACAAAATTGGATACAAGAGACAATCCACCTGGCAATGGATCTTTTAATGGCAGGTTTCCGCTTACCGACCTCACCATAAGTGAGGAACAGTTGGAGGGAGTCAAACCTGTGACCCTTGGTACGCTCTATGTAGTAGCTAAGGGCTCTTTTCACATCTAAACTGTGCCGCCTCCTCTCGCCAGAGGAGGAATGGTCAGTGAAGTACACTGGGAAAGACACAGATTGATTAAGGTGGAAATCTGAAACCACCTTAGGCAAGAACTTCCTGTTAGTCCTGAGGACCACCTTATCTCTATGAAAGGAGATAAAATCAGGCTCCACTGACAAAGCTTGTAATTCACTTATGCGTCTGGCAGAAGTGACGGCTACCAGAAAACACAGTCTTCCAAGTCAAGTACTTAAGCTCTGCAGAAGACAAAGGCTCAAAAGGGGGTTGCATAAGCTGAGCAATGCAAACATTAAGGTCCCAGGCAGGGGCGGGGTCCATGAATGGAGAGTTGGTGTGAAGCAATCCCTAGAAAAACTTGGAGAATACAGGATGAGCTGAAAGAAAAGAGGGCTTACCTGCTGAAATAAAAGCAGACACAACTGCCAGGTGCACTTTCAGTGTAGCTGGTCTCAGCCCCAAGCTATTTAAATGGACCATATAATCAAGGACTGTGGGCAGATCAGCAGATTCTGGGGAAATATGCTTCCCAGAGCACCATATGGAAAATCTTTTCCCTTTGGAATTATAAGTAGCCCTGGTGGAAAGTTTTCTAGAAGCCTTCAGGATATCCATTACACCTTGGGAGAGGTGTAAATCAGCAAACTCTAACTCTTCAAGAGCCAGGCCTTGAGATTGAGAGATGTGAGGTTCGGGGTACCAAACCCTCCCTTGAGCACAGGTTAACAGGTTGTAATTCCTGGGAAGATGGACTGCTAAGGACAGTATGAGTGGATACCAGGGTTGTCTGGCCCAGTCTGGAGCAATCAGGATCATCTTGCAGGGTTGAGATCTGATTTTGACTAGCACTTTGAACAGGAGAGGGAAGGTGGGAAGCACAGAGAAATACAGGTTACTCACCTGTAACAGGAGTTCTAGGAATGGTATATGTTGTTCATTCACACTGTCTGGTAGGTATCCTTGCCGCTTTAAATCTTGCCGGAAGGTCTTCAAGCTGGCTCCTCCACCCACCGGGTGGTAAAACTCGGCTCCACCCCATGGCAGATCCTACCGTTGGAGCTCAGGTTGTGCGTCAAAGCCGGTCGGGTGGGTCGTGTGGATGAATAATATATATCATTCCTAGAACTCCTGTTACGGTGAGTAACCTGTATTTCTAGGACATGGATATGTTGTTCATCCACACTGTCTGGCAGACTCCTAGCAGTTCTCCGGGAGGAGGAGGCAAAGCGCACACCCCTAGCTTGGAATGAGAGACTGGAGAACTGAGGCTCCAAAACCAGCATCCCGTGTGACCAAGGCCTATGTGGCAGTGGGCATGGTGGTGGGCGACTTCCAGGAAGCAGCCCTGCAGATTTCCTGGATAGGGACGCCCCTGAAGCAGCGCCACTGATGCAGCAGTATGGCGGGTAGAATGAGCTCTTATCGCTCTGGGAGGCTCCATGCCCGCCAACTTATAGCAGAGATCTATGCAGGAGGTGACCCACCTGCCTATAATCCGCTTGGCTGCAGGTCTGCAGGTGTGGCTTCAGCGTGGTGACAAACAGCTGGTGAACCTCTCCCGAATTTCAGCATGCAGCTTCTTATAGTAGCGGGCGCCCTTCTAGGGTCAAGTATGGAGCCTATATTCGACCTCCGAGGTGTGACTGGGTGAACACGGCAGAGTCAACATCTGGTTAAGGTGAAACTCCGACACCACCTTCGGAAGGAATTTCTGGTGGGGGCGCAGGACAACCTTGTCCCTGTGGAAGACCAGGTAAGGAGACTCGATGGAGAGCGCCTGGAGCTTGGCAGAAGACACTAGGAGAAAGGACTGCTGTGTGACTGAACTTCTCTGCTGGGACTAAAGTAGAAGAACTTTTGTATTTGGACCTTTAATTTAGGGTAAAAAAAACTAACATACAAAACAAAAAAAAAGTGTGTGTTTGGGTTAACTGAACTGAATGGGTAACTGAAAAGTCATCTAGGTGTAAATCTCAGGTGACTGAAAGGACTTACCTGCTGTGAGGTTTAAATTACTTGTAGAAGATCTGGTAAGTAGGAGGTGGCTTAGCTAGAAGGAAGCTACATTTAAAGACTGCCTTAGAAAGATTCTGCTAATAGCTTGGCAGAAGACACTAGGAAAAAAGGACTGCTGTGTGACTGAACTTCTCTGCTGGGACTAAAGTAGAAGAAGACTTTGTATTTGGACCTTTAATTTAGGGTAAAAAAACTAACATACAAAACAAAAAAAAAGTGTGTGTTTGGGTTAACTGAACTGAATGGGTAACTGAAAAGTCATCTAGGTGTAAATCTCGGGTGACTGAAAGGACTTACCTGCTGTGAGGTTTAAATTACTTGTAGAAAGATCTGGTAAGTAGGAGTGGATTGTAGCAGAAGGAAGCTACATTTAAAGACTGCCTTAGAAAGATTCTACTAATAGCTTGGCAGAAGACACTAGGAGAAAGGACTGCTGTGACTGAACTTCTCTACTGGGACTATATTGCCTCCTTCCTCCCGTCCACCCAAAGCTAGTTCTATTTTTATAGGCACAGGATTTGACTGACAACAGGAACTTCCTGTTTAGGGCAGGAAGTGAGTGATCACAGAACCACCAAGGACACACCATCCTAGAAGGCAAGAGAAGCTCTCGGCCCCCTCTAGCGGCTGGAGGTCTGCCTCCTGAACAAGTAAGTGGTCTACTGAGAAATATAGGATATTCTTGTCTCAGAACAGGACAATCAGAAGACTTAAAGGCACACAGGCAGAAAGTAAGGAGAGAGAAAAAAAAACAGAGAAAAGAGTAAGGATTACAAACAGTTGGGGGCCAGAAATAGAACATGATTGGGTGGTGCAGTGCAGTGGCTGTTGGAGCAACAGTCTTCAGGAGATGTTCTGGAGGATGCGGTGTTGTCCCATCTGCAAGCACCTCTCTGGGCTGAGGGAGGTTGCTCATCTCCAGGCTGGTTGGCCAGGATTTGGGACCTCCTCTTCCATCCAGGGACCACCAGTGCCACTGTCATTGCCTCAGGGTTGCAGAAAGAGGCGGTTGGACCACAGTGGGCTCAGGAGGTGAGGGTGGTGGGAACAGAGGCACAACCCTCCAGTTGTACCTCCACAATTCCCTATACCATTCTGGCAAGTGTGGCTCCTCTATGGAGGCACCTACAGTGGAGACCAAGGAGGATGCTGGGAACCTCCACAAGAGACCCAGAAGAGGGTGTGGGGGACCCTGCAGAGAAACAACTCCTGCTGGGGACTCCATTGTTAGGAAGGTAGAACTGGGCAAGGAAGGGAGAGGGAGGTAAGGTGCCTCGCCATGGCTTGGAGGGACAGGGGCAGAATCCTCAGGATTGCAGACAGCTACAGGGAGGAGCTGGATGTCATTGTCACACAGGGACAAATGACCTGGCTAGAAAGGGATTAGAGAAGTGCAGGAGAGTTTGTGGAATTGAGAGGGGCCTTGGTCAAGTAGCACATACGGTAACCTTCTCGGAGTGCTACCCATCTATGGCATAGGAGAGGCTAGGGTGTTCCGTACCATGGGATTCAATCAGTGGTTGAAAACTGGTGTGGAGCTCAGGGATTTGGCTTCATTGGGACTGGGGTCCACCTGGGTGATGCAAGCCTATACTGGCATGATGGGCTGCATCTGTCCGGGAGGAACCAGGATCCTAGGTGATAAGTTTAAATGCTTCATTGGTAAGCTTTTAAACTAGCCAAGAGGGAGGCACTGGAAGGACAGGAAAATCCTAGCCCCCAAACAATCATGGTAGTAAGTGTGGCAAACACCAACATGGAGGTGTCGATAGGGAGAAGGGCAGGGGTAAATGGAGAAAGTGACAAAGGCAAGAAGGACAGGGATGGGGCAAAGGGTAGAAGGCCATCAGGAAATGGAGGGTAATAGGTACCAATGCCTGTAGTCTGGGCAACAAGCTCCCTGAGCTGGTGGCCTTAATGGAAGAGGATGCCTGGACATCGTGGCAGTCACAGAAACATGGTACCGAGAACCATGACTGAGATGTTAACTACCAGGAACATAACCTACAGGAGAGACAGGCAGGGGAGAAGAGGGGAGGGTAGCTCTCTGTAAAGGGAAGGGATAAAAGCAACTGAACAAAAGAGTAAACAGGGAGGAAGGAGGCACTGTAGGTCTGTGGAGACTGGAAAAGAGCACCACAATCCGCACAGGGTTGTGTACAGACCCCCATGTCAGGGAAGGAATGGACAAGGATATGATGGAAGGCATTCTTAGAATGGCAGAGAAAGGGAGATACTGTTGATGGAGACCTGAATATGCCAGATGTTAACTGGAGCACATTTGCTACAGCCACATCCAAAACAGGGCCATTCTTGGCGCCCTACAGGTGGCAGGCATTAGACAACTAGTTTGGAACCCCACTCGTGAGGGAGCAATCTTAGACCACATTACTCTCAAGCGGGGCAGTGAGAGGATCTCAGATCTAGAAGTGGGTTGCCATCTGGGGACAAGTGACCATCAAACAGTGTGGTTCGTTAAACTCAGCTACAAGTCAAGCCATACAAAGTGAGGGTACTGGACTTTAGGAGGCTGACTTTGGCAAGATAGGGAGAGTGCCTCAGAAAAGCACTAGCAAACAGGTTAGAAAGGTGTGGAGCAACAATGGGGAATTATCAAAACTACCATCACAGAGGCAACAAACCTTTGTGTGAAGCAAATAAACAAATCAAAACGAAAGAAAAAGCCACTATGGTTCTCAAGAGAGTGGCTGTGAAAGTCAGGAAGAAAAAGATAGCATTCCGGAGTATAAGGAAACACAGAAGGAGCAGGACAGAAGCTGTACCAGTTAAGGCAGAAAGAAGCAGGGAGAAGTAAGAATGTAAAGGCCAGACTGAGGAAAAGATAGCCAACTCAGTTAAGAAGGAGGATAAAACCTTTATAGATACATAGCGGCGTAGAAAGACAAAGGGAGGGATAGTGAGGCTGAATAGAATGAACAGTGGGTGGGCAGGGGGACAGTGAAAAGCAGAATCTGGAACAAATATTTCTGCTCAGTATTCCTAAAGGAGGAGAGTACTAATCAATTAACAGAAGCACTCTCTTGATAGAAGGTCGATCCAGTACTTTCACAGAAGAAAGGGTTCTGCAAGAACTCCTAAAACTGAAGGTGGACAAGCAATGGGTCCTGATGGAATTCACCCAGAATTCTAAAGAATTAGGAAGGAACTAGTGAAACCACTGGCTACTCTTTTTAATAAATCATGGGAGGATGGTGTGGTACCGAGGACTGGAGGAAGGCGGATGTGATTCCCTTCACAAAAATGGGACCAAGACAGAGGCGGAAACTACAGACCTGTCAGTCTGACCTCTGTGGTAGGGTAAGTGATGGGAGTCACTTCTGAAGGAAAGAATAGTTGAGTACCTAGAGGTCAGTGAAGTACAGGATCCAAGGCAGCATGGGTTCTGGCGGGAAGGTCATGTCAGGCAGAATCTAATAGATTTCTTTGACTGGGTGACCAAAGTAGTAGACCAGGGAGCCGGCTGTGGACATGGCCTACCTAGACTTTAACAAGGCATTTGACAAAGTCCCACACAAAGATTATTAGTCAAATTAACCAGTCTGGGAGTGGGTCCCAGGGTGGTAGCCTGGGTAAAACATTGGCTGGACAACAGGACACAGAAGGTAATTGTAAATGGAGTCACTCTGAAGAAAGAGGGGCTACTTGAGGGGTGACATGAGAGTTCAGTGTGGGTCCAGTCCTTTTAATGTCTTCATCAGTGACACTGCAGAGCGGACTGGAAGGAAAAGTATGCCTTTTGCAGATGACACAAAGATCTGCAACAGGGTTGATACACAGAGGCGTGGAAAGGATGAAAAGGGACTTGGCAAGGTTGGAGGAATGGTCAGGCGATATAGCAGCTAAGTTCAATGCAAAAAGGTGCAAATAATGCACCTGGAAAGAAGAACCCACGGGAAAGATACACAATGGGTGGGGAGGTAGTAACAACAACAAAACAGGAAAGGGACCTGGGGGTAATCATATCAGATGACCTTAAGGTTAGCAAGCAATGTGAGAAGGCAGTGGAGGGCCGAAGGGGTATACTGGGATGTACAGGGAGGCATCAGCAGAGAAAACAGGAAGTTGTTATCCCTCTGTACAGACAGTTGGTGAGACCCCATCTGGAATACTGTGTCCAGTTCTGGAGACCCCATCTCCATAGGACATAGACAGAATGAGAGGCAGTCAGGAGGGCAACTAAAATGGTGCAGGGCCTGCAAAAGAAGCCGTATGAGGAGAGACTAAAGGAGCTTAATATGTATACCCTTGAGGAAAGAAGGGAGGGGACATGAGAGAAACTTTCAAGTACCTCAAAGGAATCAACAAAGTCCAAGAGGATAGCATCTTTCAGAAAAGAGACTTGCAAGAACAAGGGACACAATTTAAAGATAGAAGGAGGCGGTTCAGGGCAATGTGAGGAAGTATTATTTCACAGAGAGGGTAGTGGATGCATGGAACAGCCTTCCTGAGGAAGTTGTGGGGACTAAAACTATGAGAGAATTCAAGAATGCATGGGACAGACATTAAGGCAATTCTTGTGGGGGGCAGTAAGATATAGGCTGTTGGTTAACTAGGATCTGCGGCCTATCCTGTAGGTAGGGAAATGGGCAGACTAGATGGGCCTAGCGGTCCTTATCTGCCGTCAAAGTCTATGTTTCTATGAGCTCTCCCATCCTTCTGGCTGACGTAATAGCTACCAAGAAGGCGATCTTCCACGACAGGTGAGAGAGATTACACCTGTGCACTGGTTCGAATGGCTTGCCCATGAGCTTTGCCAGTACCAGCAGTAGATCCCCAGGTGGAGGTTCTCGCACCGGGGAAATGTGATCAAGGCCTTTGAAAAAGCACCCGACCACTTTTCTCGCCCCCACGACTGCTTCCGCCCGCCCGGTAAGCAGAGATGGCTAGCTCGAGGTGCACCGTTAAGGTAACGTCGACCTAAGCCCTTGCTGAGAAAGGACCATAGGTAGTCCAAAATGCTCGCCAGGAACAGGAGGAAGGGTCCGACCCACAGCCCTGACACAAATGGAAAATCTCTTCCATTTGAAGGCGTAGCATTTTCTAGTCGACTCCTTACGGGACGCCTCACTACATTGAGGACCTCGTTGGAAAGACCGAAGGCCTGGAACTCTAGCCGCTCAGGAACCAGGCCATCAGGTGCAGGGATTGAAGGTCCAGATGGAACACCTTCCCCTGATTGACTGAGAGCAGGTCCGGGCGAGCTGGAAGCTGCCTCGGGAGCCTGGAGCTGAGGCTGAGGAGATCTGGGTACCAGTACTGGCGGGGCCTGTCTGGGGCTATCAGAATCACCTGCGCCTTGTCCCTCCTTGCTTTGAGAAGCACCTTGTGAATCAAGGGGAATGGGGGAAAGGCGCAGAAGAGGCCCGGGGTCCATGGCCTCGAGAAGGCATCCCCCTGCAGCGAGCCCGATGAGGGGGGGCGGGCATGGAACAGCCTCAGCTTCGCGTTCTCCCTGGAGGCAAACAGATCCACCAGAGGTGTACCCCAATGGGAGAGCAGATCTTGTACTACCTCCGGCAGGAGAGACCACTCGTGGGACACAGCCCCTATCCGGCTTAGGGCATTGGCCAGGGTATTGGAGGCTCCTGCCACATGAATGGCTAGGAGATTCGCCTCCAGGCTGAGCACGAGTGACCAAATGCGGAGAGCTTCCTTGCATAGAAGCATGAAGCGCGTCCCGCCCTGGCGGTTTAGGTAGTACATGGTTGTGGTATTGTCTGTCTGGACCGAACCACTTGACCCCGAAGAAACAGAGCGGCGGTGAGAGCTAGGCGGACCGCTCGGAGCTCCAGCAGGTTGATATGGCATAGAGCTCCCTGAGACACCAGAGGCCGTGGCGCTCGGTGTTCCCTACATGGGCACCCCAACCCATCAGAGAGGCATCGTCGATAGAGAGACGTCGGCTCGGGCGGACAAATGGGATGCCCTCCTGCAGATGAGCTGGAACGATCCACCACTGGAGAGCGTTCCACATCCCCTGGGTCACCATCACTAGCTGGTCCAATGGATTGCAGCGTTGAGACCACTGGCTGGCCAGTCCCCAGTGAAGGGGGCGCATGTTCCAGTGGGCCCAACGGACCATGCTGGTGCAGGCCGCCATGAGACCCAGGGCGCGAGGGAAGTCGCAGGGGCGCAATTGCCCAACCAGAAATGATTGCGCAAAGGAGGAAAGAACGTCGGCCCTGTCCGCCGGGAGCCGTGCTCTGGCTCGAAGAGAGTCGAGCTCTGCCCCGATGAAGAGAATCACCTGCTTCGGTTCGAGTTCCGACTTGGCCTCGTTGATGAGGAGGCCGACTTGAGAGCAAACCTGCAGGGCCAGATCCCTGGACTGCTCCACCTCCCATCTGGAGGGACTGCTATCAGCGAATCGTCCAGGTAAGGGTACACCCGGACCCCTCGGCGCCGCAGGAATGCTGTCACCACTGCCATGCATTTGGTGAAGACCCTGGGAGCAAGAGACAAGCCAAAGGGCATGGCTCGGAACTCAAAAAGGGATCCTTCCGCTCGAAAGCGAAGGAATCTCTGATGTGACGGACGGATAGGGACATGAAACAACGCGTCCTGCAGGTCCAGAGAGCAGAACCACATGCAGCGTTCCAAGGATGGTATTATCTTAGACAGAGTAACCATCCTGAAGGTCCGAGACCATAGGAACTTGTTTAAGTCATGCAGGTCAAGAATGGGGCACCAGCCCCCTGTCCGTTTTGGAACCAGGAAGTACCTGGACACAAACCCCAGGTTTGAGGGAGGATCCGCCACCTCTCTGATCACCTCCTTCTCAAGGAGGATAGTGATGTCGGGGCTGTGGACCACGAGGCCCCCGAGGTGCGACGGCTCTGAAGGGCGGGGCCTGCTCGAACTCCAGAGGCAGGCCCTTTCCCACCACTTCCAACACCCACCGGTCTGTGGTAATAACGGATCAGGCGGAAAGAAAGTGGCGGAGCCGCCCCCCCACGGGGGGAACCTGGGGTGAGGCAACGAGGTTGGGGGCAACACCCCTCAACCCGTCACTGGGCAGGCTTGGAGGGTTGGCCTAGGGACCTCCTGGGCCTTTACCCCCTGCTTCCTGGAGGAGGAAGCTGCGGGCTTCAGGTTTGGGATGCCAGCCTGAGCCTGCTAGCCCCTGATATGCTGGGCGGACGTGCACAGGCGCAGACGGACGAAAGGGCTTAGGCTGTGGTCTGCGGCGCTTATCCCTCTGAGCGGATGAGACCGAGTCCAAAGTGGCATTGGACTTCTCGATCCTCTGGAGGTGGCCTTCCACCCCAGGGCCGAAGAGGTCAGTCCCCAAGAAGGGAACATCCGCCAACTTGTGCTGGGTATCTGATGTGAAAGTGGATATCCTCAGCCATGCCCGACGGCGCATAGCCACTGCAGCCACGACTGACCTGGCACATGAGTCTCCAATGTCCAGAGCAGTCTGAAGTTGCTGCTTGGCCACTGCCCTGGTCCCACACCTGCCTAACCGTGGTCTGCAGGTCAGCCGGGAGATGAGGGACTACCTCGTCCAGGGAGCCCAACAGGGCATGGGAGAAATGTGCCATAAGCACGGCCGAGCTGGCCTGATGAAGGCCAAGGGAAGACGCAGCGTAGACTTTTCGCCCGGCATAGTCCAATTTCTTGGACTCCTTATCGGGAGGTTTGTCCACGTCCCTAGCGTTTCCGGCACGCCGGAAAACGCTGTCGGTAACTAACCCCTTGGCTGAGGGATGTTCCGAGAAACTGGACAGGGAACCGGTAGGGACCGCATACTTCCTGGCCATCCTGGCCGAAGGCGCAGGGCAGGAAGCAGGGCGCTGCCAGAGCTCCAAGGCCGGGCCCACAATGGCCTCGGCCACAGGAAAGGCCTCCGTAGGGGAATCCCCTCGGTCCAATATCTCCGTGAGGGGATACTTGGCCCGCTTGGATACGGGCTCGAGCTGCATCCCGGTGGACTCCGAGATGAGCCTAAGCAAACCCAGGAAGGACTAGAGGGCTATCATCCAGCGACTGACCCCAGAGGACCCAAGTCCACCGCCTGGAGAAAAGGGAGGAATCGGCTGTCGGACTCAGAAGAGTCCGCAAAGAGCTGCCTCGGCCTGAGCCACCTCCACCTGCCGAGGCCGATCGGGAGTGAGGGTGACAGACAGCCTATGGGGCAGACCCTGAGCCGACCAAGAGTTCTTGGTCGGAGCCCCAAACAACGGCTGTGGAGGTGGAGGTTCCACTAGAATCGGTGAAGCAGCTGGTTTTGGCTGAGCAACAGGCCTGGAAACAGGCGCCTCGGCTAAAGCGAGGGGTTGCTTCAGCCGCTCCGGTGACAGCCAATTAATGGCCGGGGAAGGCGACGACGTCGGCTTGTTCCCAGCCAGCAGAAGCTGTTGCCACATGAGGTCCTCGTATCGTCGACACAACTTGCATCGAAGCCTCCCCTCGTCCGAGGACAAGGACGAGCGGCGGTGCCGCTTGCCGCGGTGCCGAGACCGAGACCGCCTATGGCGGCGGGATCGGCTGGACCGCGAAGAAGTCCAAGACCAAGACCACGAGCCTCGGCTTTTCCGAAGAGGGTGCAGGGGAGGGGCGGGGGAAACCCGCTCTCCTCTCGGCTCGGAGGGGTCACCCGAGGGCTCCGGAACCAGAGGCACTGGCAAGCCCACGGGATCCTCAACTCCCACCGGGGAACCCGGGAGAGGATTTTCAACCATGCGGTCGACAACCCGATCAACGGGTCGAGAAAGATCTCGACTGCGCGGCGAGGAGTCTCGGTCAGCTGACCTGGCGGGACACTGTGAAGCCAGTGGCCGAAGCCGAAGGATCGACCGAAGTTGATGGTCGACCACTCGGGGAGGGGGACCTCTCCCGCTCCCAAGAGCGTCGACGGAGGGACTTACCCTTGTTTTTGGACCGAAAGGAAGGTCCAGCAGATGATGGTCCCTCTCCCTTAGTAGAGAGAGACAGACAAAGCTCCTTAAAGGAAGCAGAATATGAGGATCCCAGGGAGAGCGGGATAAATGCCGCGGCCGAGGAAGATGCAGCCCCTGCCGCCTCCTCTTCGAGGGCGATCATCTGCTCTAGCTGTTCTGCCGAGCCCGCCGCCGCTGAAACCGCCAACCGGGCCTCCTTCGACTTTACCGGAGGGTAACGCTTTTCGGGTCACCCAAGTTGCAGACGGGCAGCACGTTCTTCCAGGATGTAGGCCCAGAAAGAAGAGCACAGGTCGCAAGCCTGCGGGTCGTGCTCAAGGCCCAAGCAGTAGACACACGTGAAGTGCGGATCCGTCCGAGACATCTTCTGCCCGCATGGGCATCTCCGGAAACCAGGAGTCGATTTGTCCATCGCAGCCACGAGGGAAACAGTTGACTGAAGTCTAGAAAACCTTAAAGTTTAATTTCGGAAAACCGAAGAGTTAGGAACCTGTCTTTTACGCAGACCGTTAAGGAGGGAACCTGAGCTTCCAAGCGGTAAGGAACATCTGGCGTCATGGGGCGGAGCCGAGAGTTTTACCACCCGGGTGGGTGGGAGGAGCCAGCTTGAAGACCTTCCGGCATGATTTAAAGCAGCAAGGACACCTGCCAGACAGTGTGGATGAACAACATATCCATGTCCCTAGAAACTTCCCTTCCCAATTGAGAACTAAGGCATCCAGGGGGACTGAGCCCAACACTGGGGGCCTGCAACAAAAAAGGGGAAGTTGGTGATTGTCTGGGGCTACAAAAAGATCTATCTGCAGGGTGCCCCATCTGGAAAATATCACCTCCAAGACCACGGGGTCCAGTGACCATTCATGATGGCCCTGGGAAATCCTGCTGCGAGCATCTGCCAGGACATTGTCCTTGCCTGGGAGGTGAACTGCCGTGATGGAGGTGTTCAGGGAGTAAGCCAGAGACCACAACTTCATTGCTTTGGTGCACAAGGCCGTAGACCAAGTGCCTCCTTGCTTGCTGATGTACCACATTGTGGTGGTGGTGTCTGTTCTTACCTGTATAACTTTGTTCTGAACAGATTTGGAAAAAGCTTGAAGTGCTAGAAATACTGCTCTGAGTTCCAACAGATTGATGTGAAGCAGAGTTTCCTGAGGGGACCACAACCCCTGGGTGGTCAGGTCGCCCATGTGAGCCCCCCACCCCAAGAGGGAGGCATCTGTAGTAAGGATTAAAGAGTGAGACTGAGTGACAAAGGGAACCCCTTGTCTCAGATTGTTCTGATCCTGCCACCACTGTAGGGCCTGGATCAGGGTTCAAGTTACTGGGATCAATTTGGTCAGAGGGTCCTTCCTTTGAGACCAGAAGGTTCTCAAATGGAACTGAATGTCCTTCATCTGAAATCTTGCTCCCTGCACTACTGCTGTAGAAGCAGCCATGTGCCCCAGGAGCTGTGGAAAATGTCTTGCTGGTCGAGACACCTGCAGGGTGAATGAGGAGGCCAGATAGACCAGGGTCCTTGCCCTGTCCAGGGGAAGGAAGGCTCTGGCCTTCTCTGTGTCTAGCTCTGCGCCTATGAAGGTGAGGAGCTGGACAGGCTCTAGAACTGACTTTGGAAGATTCAGAAGGAAACCCAAAGAAGTGAGCAGTTGCTGAGTTATCTGTAAGTGTAACCTGACTTGGTCTGGGGACTGGCCCACTATGAGCCAGTCGTCCAGGTAAGGGAAGATGGCAATCTTTTGCCTTCTTAGAGAAGCAACTACCACTGCCAGGCATTTTGTGAACACCCTTGGAGCAGAGGAGAGGCCAAAGGGCACTGCTCTGAATTGGTAATGGCCTGAGGGCAGCTCGAACCTGAGGTACTTTCGATGGGAGCTTCTGATGAGAATATGGAAGTAGGCATCCTTGAGGTCCAGGGACACTAGCCAGTCCCCTGGCCTTAGAGAGGGTAGAATAATTCCCAGAATCACCATTTTGAATTTTGGTTTTAAAAGGTGCTTGTTTAAATATCTGAGATCCAGGATGGGCCGCCATTCTCCTGTCTTTTTTGGGGTAAGGAAGTACCTGGAGTACAACCCTTTGCCCTGGTGTAGGGGTGGAACCCTTTCCACAGCTCTGAGAGCTAGGAGGGATGAGACCTCTGCCTCTAAGGCAAGTGTCTCTGATGGATTTGCAGGTGGAAAGGATCTGGTTCTCATCTTTGGAAACTTTTTGAAGCTGAGAACCAGTCCCTGGCTTACTACTTCCAGGACCCATTTGTCTGAAGTCAGAGACTCCCAGTCCTGGACAAAGTAAGCCAGTCTGCCCCCTACAGGTAGCTGAGAATTGGCCCTGGCAACCCCATCAGGGTGCCTGTTTGGCAGGGGCTTTGGGCTGAGGGGTAGAAGCAGGCCTGCTTGTAGCCCGTCTGCCTCTCCCTCTAAAGAACTCCCTCTGGGCATAAGCAGAAGAGGAGGCCTGGGCTTGGTAAAAAGGCCTATGAAAAGGCCTGCCCCTGCCCCTGGGAAGCTGCCTTTGAGGAGTGGCCTGCCTTTCCTTGGCTTGTGCACTCCTATAGGTGGTCCTATACTCATCCATTTTCTTCATGTAATTCTCTGTCTGCTCCCCAAACAGAGAATTACCCACAACAGGAAAATCCATGGCCTTAGTCTGGGTATCCTGTGATAGGCTAGTACATCTGAGCCAAGCCATTCTTCGAAGTGCCACAGATGTAGCCATGACTCTAGATGACACATCATTGGAGTCTACTGCAGCATGGAATTGCACCTTGGATGCCTCAATACCATCAGCAGCCACCTGCTCAACTCCTTGGCAAGCTGGCCAGGGACCTGTTTTGCTAAAGCCATAACAGTGTCCCATCTGGATTTTTGATACCTAGCAGTATAGGCCATATAATTTGCCTGTCTGAGTCCCAAGGATGCTGCCATGTACTGTTTCTTTGCCATGGCATCAATCCTCCTGGAGTCCTTTTCCGGGGGGTGTGAAGCCAAGGGAACATTTGCCTTATCACAGGCTGCAGCCTGCACTACCCCAACATGGCTGCATTGTTGTGTAAGGAACTCCGTGTCTGAGCCTGACAATGTACACCTCTTGTCCATTCTTTTATCCACAGGAGGTATAGTGTTAGGAGTCTTTAAAATCTTAAATGTCTGTTTCCCAAAAGATTTGTGCAAAGGAATAGACAGCCTCCTAGACTCTGGGATATCCATCATTTCCACATAGTCAGGCTCCTCCTGGTCATCCACAGATTCTTCCATAGGAAGCTGGAGGGTTTCAGCCACTTCTTTATAAAACATGAAATGAGAGGGGGACTCAGAAAGCCTAGGAGGAGACACTCCTGAAGGTCTGTCTGGGGAGCTGTCCGGGTCAATGGGCACATCCAGACTTTCAAATCCACATTCACTTTCCTCATACTCCTCTTCCTCCTCCTCCGGTTCATAAAATTCCTCTAAATCATACTCTTGAACCTGGTGGAACCCGGCAACCGAGCGCCTGCCTGATGGTGCCGGTTCGGTCCGGAACCGATAGCGACTGAACAATTTTGATCACTTTGGCTATTTCTTCAGCGGTTGGAGAGGAAAGTTTTGGCTCCACACCAGCTGATTTTTCTTTTCTAGTTCTTTTAGCCGGAACCGACTCCTCAGAATCGGCTCTCCTTTTGCCCGAAGAAGTCTCGCCCTGGTCAGAGGGCACTCCTTCTGGTTCGGTTTGAACCGAACCGGGCTGGCCATCCGGTTCAGCGGACTTTTTGGCCTCCCTTTCCCTGAGCCTACCAACTCTCTTTTCTAGGGTAGCTGCAGGGAAACTTTTACAAATCTGGCAGTCTGCATTGAGGTGGTCAAACCCCAGACAATAAACACAGGTTGTGTGGGGGTCAGCCTTGGCAAAGACTTCCGCACACACACTGCAGTGCTGAATCCCAGTGGGTCCGGTTTTTCTTTTGGGTTTCTCAGACATTGTGCCAGTCCTAACCAAACTTACCCTTTTATGGAAATCCGCCAGGCAAGACCCTCTTATCGGTTCCTAACCGTGTCATGGGTCGTGGAAAAAAACGTAATAAAATCCGTTTTTTTTAGAACCGATAAGAACCGGTAACCACACTCTAAAAGTACAATTTAAGATTTTTTAACAGCTTGATCGGTTCAAACCGAACCGATGAACCGTTTACAAGTTCCACACAGAATAGAGTAAAATATAACCTATCTAGTACTCACAAATACCACAGACAGAGACTGAACCACCAGGTTACGGTTTAAATTCGGTCGAAAACCGAGAAAAGCAGTACTTTGACTGACAAACTGAACCGAGCAGAAGGAGAAATCTCCAGAGTGACTGTTCAGTGAGGCGGAGTAAAGAATCTGACGGTTTGAGTTTAAACAGCAACAGACAGAGTCTCAACCGAGCTCGAGCTCAGCGTTCCATGCCTGGCATGGAAACTTAACTCTTTCATCTCCGGGGCAGTTCAAAGGTTGGGACTCACTGCTACTGTCAGAATATAGCAAGACTTCATGTTGTTTGAATTGGTGGCCAAAGGTGGTCTGGGGGTGCTGTACTGGATGGGGTTGGGGTGGTTGTCCGCAGTCCCGGTGCCAGTGCCCCTCTGTGTGTTGCGGTGGGGGGGGTGGACCACAGTCCAGGGGATGGGACACAGCTGTGTGCTGGGTGGCGCTGGGCAGCTGTTCGTGGACGAGTGCAGGGGTCTTTTGGTGGGGGAAGGGGGCACCCCATCAGGACTGGGAGGTGGACTGTGTGCGTACAGGACTTACAGGCAGGGTCCCCCCTGCCGTAGCCTGCGCCCTCCTCTGCACCCCTGCGGCCAGCACTATGCCCCTTAGAGAATGGCACGTAGTGCTGGCACGTCCCCAACTCACCCCTGGTGCATTGCTCTCTGCCCAACGGGGATGGGGCGTAGGTGTCCTCCACGCCAGTCGTACATGCCACGCAGGGAGGTCCGCAGGTCCCAGCCGCGCAGCATTCCCGTGTAGCTATGCCTACCTGCCCAGTTTGTGCGGTGTGTAGACACAGTGCATAGGTCCCATTAATAGTGTGTCATTGTGAAAAAGTGCTGTGTACCCCCAAACTCCTGCCTATTTATAGTGTATTAAGCCTACTGCAGTAGCACCTTTTGTCTTTCATTTCTATCCTTTCCTTTCTCCATACTTTCATTTCCCCTTTTTCCAGGCAGGCCACCTGGGAAATAGGCCTCCTCTATCCCTTTATTCTTATTTCCATACCTTGGGCAGGCACCCGGAGATCCAGTACTCGGACCCCCAAAAAAGAGGATACTGTTTGTAAGTTGGAACAAAGAAGCTAGAATCTCTGTTAGCTTGAGTCTGCCTTTGTGCTTGAATAGGTTTGTAAAGGCAGGGGTATCAGAATCGCACTAGCGAGAGGTAGAAAACCCTTGCAGTGCATTTTTACAAACATACTGTACAATGTTGTATAAGTAGTTTTCAGGTATTGCCAAAATGTAGGAAAAAAAGTAAACACTATGAAAATGGTGGCCCAATCCTGGACCATCTTATTTAGGGACTAAGACCTGCAAACACACCCAGCTATTGTGTCTGACTAACATTTGTATTTGTTTTATGGTTCATAAAAAGGCTTAATGTTCCTAAGAGTAGCGCAGAAGAATTGCAGCAGCTTGTTTGTTCAAGTACATCTGTGCTACTCAGTGGCTTGCTATGCTGAGCATTGAGCAGAAAGGTTGCAAAGCAGAAAATACTGAAATAAAACTCATGAGGAACTGCTAGACAAAGTGTACACAATTTTAGAATTTCTACCTGTTCCATACAGTGTTTCATTTCCTTCTGGTATTCCTGTGTCTCAGTTACAACAGAAAGCCAGGAATGTTGTAAACGCCTAAGGTTTACCTTAACTGTTCCCCATTCTGGAAAGTTCTCTGTGGTGCGCAGTGTTCCTGCTGCTCCAGCTATGTCCTTATGAGGCAGCCGGCCCACTGTTCACCCTAGAAATACTACAGACAGGTAAGGGGAGGGGCTAACTCAGACAATATGCTGTTTTTGTGTTAATATTGGGAATTATTGCATTTCAGGGATATGTATATACTTGAATAAAGATATGTAGACTTTCCTTGTATGTAAACGTAAATATATATATGTGTTGTAAAGGTTTTGCTTATGCAAGGTGCTTAAGGGGTGGAGCTAAAGGTGGTCACCTGATGGTTCCCAGATATAAAAGGGAGCTCACTGTGGTAACCCCTTCAGATTCAGTCTGGGATCAGCTAGTTACTTTGCTCATACTGATTTGCTGTTCCTCAGTGTTCCACTTATGCTTGAACTGGTCTTGTGTGATGTGCTGTCACCTGCTGAAGTCCTTGTTGGTGCAGACTTTATGCCGAGCATCTGTCTTCTGTTTTGCCGATTGAGTCTCAGCATCAGCTTTGAGAGTGACAGAGATTGACAGCTGATGAAAGAGCCTTTACCTCTCTTTTATACTTTTTAGTTTCTGACAATCTCTTCATCCACGGCTTCCACTATGGCTAATGTACTTCAGAGAACCTCAGAAAGAGACAGAGAGAGCACGCACAGATATGACAGCTTCTAAAAAAATAAATACAGAAACTGTTTACTGCTAACTGTCTTTAGTAATCGACATAATAAACAGGATCACCACGCTCCTTATACAATGTACTGGCAAGACAGAAAGAAAACGTCTGAACCCTGCTTTTACATTAATAATTACTTTGATAAGTGCCACCTTGAAAACTGCCACCACAAAGCCACTCTTACCCCAATCGGTCTGGAAGACTGGTGCCTGTTGTATGGAGCAAAGCAGCACACTGGCAGTGAAAGGGAACACTGGGCTGCATGAAGCAGGGGAAATGATCACAAATCTTATCTTAATTTGAACGTTTTATAACTCAGTAATAGAAACTATCCTGAATTTAATATACATCGCTGTTACTGCCCATTCTGTACTGAGTTTATTGTGTTTTATACACATATTTAGATGAGCTTCTGATAAAATGGATGGCTGATTAATCAAGAAGAAACAGAAAAACCTGCCTCCCCCATGTGTCCTGATTAGGGGGCTCTTTCTGTATATTCAGTAAGAGCAGGTGAACTTGTGCTGACCAAGGAATAAGTTGACCTGTACTCTGTGAAAGTAACCTGCCTTGACAGTGAGATGCTCTGTCTGGGAACAAGTATACGATGATGTCATACAGACGACTGAAACTAGTCTCTTGCATGCTGAGAAAAGCAAGGCCATGCCGACAAGCTGACAAATTGACAGATATTGCCAACCATGGAATGAGCTGGCTCCTACATTCCAATGTCCCAGTCAGCTCAGTGTCAGCTCAATGTCCTTTTTTTGTTTGTTTTTGGTTTTCCATTTCTTATTATAGAGTGAAACGCAGTCAGGTCACTTCAGCATAGACATGCCAACATGCCAACGGACACGTCAACTGGGAAACAAGGAAGTGGGCTCCTTTAGGAACACCTATATGAACAAGAAGTGTCTCAGTTGTGTATTTTTAAGGAGTAGCGCTGAGACATCAGGGTCATAGAGACAGACATGTTGAGGGTAGCAATACATGACATGCCGAATCGCTGACCAACGGGTGACTGGGGAACAAAAAAGTCAGCTCCTTTAGGTACTCTTGTAGGTAGAGTACCGCATTTTCTAAAATCTGAACTAAAAGTGGCTCAGTGGTAAATTAAAGAGTGAGATAGGGTACGTGAAGGAGGGAAGTGCCAAGATATAAGGACTGGTGGTACCCTGTGAGGGAAAGAAACTTATGGTGAAACACTTGGTTCTTCATTCAGTCATGTCCAAGCATCTGACAGCTAAGGATGAGTCAATGAGTGCTCAGCACGCAGACAACAGATAGCAGTAATGAGCATATCAAAAGAAAACTAGCACAATCAATTCTCTGAGCTAAAAAACAGTAACTGGCTGAATCGACTTCAGTGTCACCCACAGTGACAATTAAATCACTAATAAAAAACAGAATAAATCATATGCTGTTGTTTTTTAATTGTAATTACACATATTAATAATAAAGACAGGATACATTTAATGGGTCAAACTTCATTTTTTATTTCCTGACTTCTTTACTGTTGTCACATTAAGTGGTTCTGTAACCAGAAAAAATTAAAGAAAAAAAAATACACATTAGTAACCCTCCGAACCACATCATGAGTTAGTCCTAGATTTAGAACCAGTTCTGTTGAGGAGGTTTCCGAGTCCCCTTCCTCCTCTTCGGTATTCCCCTACTTTTTGCAACTCTGGAGGGATTCAAGCCTACTGTCCAGTTCTATCATATCAGGTTTTGGAACCTTCGGTTTTGGTTGATGACTACACTAGTGCCTTTGCCCGATAAACATGGTCATTGCAGTTTCAGATGTGTGTGGGAGGGCACTGCATTCGAGTCCTCGTAAGTGGAAATTTGCATCAGTTCTGCTTCCTGGACATTGGGCTGTTCTCCCAAAGTGTCTTCCTGGTTGAGAGGCAGTACTCCAGCTTCCTTTTCTTGTGTAACTAATGTTTGGTCAGTGCCATTTCATGTGACAGTGCGACACTGCACTGCTCGCTTGTATTGAAAAGTGTACGAGTGAACAGTGTGGTACCGCACTGTCACATGAAATGGCACCATGCAGCACCCACCGTGTTGCGTGACCACAAAGTTTACAACAATGAAACAAAGTAAGTTAAAACATGTAAAAAATGGTTTTCCTGTGTGCAAAGCCTAATCAAGGGGTAAGACTTTAGGTGTGGGGGACGCGCGGGAGTTTTAGTTAATGACAGGTTTCCTTTAAGAAACAAATATTTTAATTATTTTGACAAGTTATCCTGTACAGCACCCAAAGCCTCTGGGAATGAGTGCTTAATAAATAAAAATGACTGCAACACTGCAGCAGCTTTTTCAGCTCTGTGCTGTACCAGTACAGAAGCTTGTATGTCAGCACTCTGTGTTTGCACCATCACAACGTGCTACTACTTCTCTGCCTCCAGATGCCATTTTTCCTGCAAGTTCCTGGCTGCCTCCTCCTCCTCCATTTCGGCTATCAGGTACCTTTTCTTCTCATTTAATTGCATCTCCAGATGTGACTCTTCCTCCGAAAACATGGATGCCCTATCGTTCTATGCCTCAGGAATAATGTTCACCAGAATACTCATACAAGTAATCACAACCTCCTGCCGTTCTAGGACAGGGAGGGAGGTCGGCTCCTTTGCCCCAGCTTCTCCTCCTCCACACAACCTGAAATCCACCATGTTAAAGCAACCCCCTACAGCAAGAGCAGGGGACTTTCCGTTGTGTCCTGGCTAACCCCCATTAATAAAAGAGGTTCATAACCCCCCCCCCCCAAAAAAACCTGGAAACAAATTGCCACAGCTCAGTGTACATTTCCTGGACGAAATATACAAATAAATAAATATTCCAAAATGGCAGCTATAATATCTTGCAGTGGATTACATCAGGGGGAACCACAACAAAAGCACAGAAATCATAGGCCAACAAGGGAGGTTTGCCAGACTGATGTAGTTTGGGGTTGGGAGGAGATGGTTTTCAAATAGGTATGGGTCTCTCAAAATGTTGTGTTTCATTCCAGGAATGGGGAGAGAAAGGACCATGGAAATGCACAAAACTACTCCATTCACAGCCACCTCTGTCAGATAAGCTGTAGTCTCATCTTCTGGATAGACTATGGGGAGAGACTCCTGTTCAATTTTCACTACAACTGAATTCCAACGCTGTGCAGCTGTTCTAGGCTCCAGAGGACCACTCCATGCCCAGGATGGAGCTATTCAGTGCCCATCCAGCTACTCTGAAAAAAATGCATGACTATAAAAGGGCACCCCACCACCACCAGAAAATAAAGCATAGTCCCTCTTACCTGGTTCCAGTCTCTCTTCCCAACGGAAGGCAACCAAAAGCTGAAATCAAGACAAAGGACCACTGTCAGCGGTACAGGATGAGTTTCAACTGTAGCAAACATTTTTTTCTGAAAACAGGTTACAACTTCTATTAGAAAGGCATGAGATAACATTTGTAAGTAAAAGCATATTCCTATTTGCGGCAGACTTCAACTGTTTATTTAGACTTTTTATATATTTTTTCAAGTGTCAATGACGACTGAGAGACTAAAAGCACTAGAGACTGCAGTTTTTTGTTTAGCCACAGATAAAGAAGTGTTTGGGCAAGCAGAGTGCTGGCTCCTAACAATTTATGACGATTTTAGTGCTGGTGAAAGGTTAGGGACTGACGGCACTGGAGATTTATTCACAGGCCCAGGTAGTGTGGGTACGTACAGTACAGGCTTTCCCACACTGTGATGGTTTTAGCAATGGTGAATGGTAAGGGACTGAAGAAAAAATTACTCACCTTAGTAATGTTGTTTCTTCTAATGGAGTCTTGCTATATTATGACATATGCAGTGAGTCCCAACCTTCTAACTGCTCCGGAGGTGAAAGACTTAACTTTCCATGCCAGGCAAGGAACGCTGAGCTCGAGCTCAGTTCAAACTCTGTCTGTTGTTCTTCAAACTCAAACCGTCAGATCTTTACGAGCTAAACTCACTGAGGTCCTGTGTGGAAGCTGTAAACCTACACTAGCCAACTGGCTACTAAACATAAGAACACATTTTTTGGTCCCAAAACAAAGACTCAAGTCAGGAGACCCAAAAAATGAAAACAACACCAAGTCACCCCAAAAGGAGGGGTGAAAACAACAAGGTGGGCATCTACTAAGTGCCAACACTGCACTGCCCACCCACATCCCAAAAACAGAGGTTCTGAGAGGGGCAGGTAGGAGAGGTCATAATATAGCAAAACTCCATTAGAAGAAACAACATTACTAAGGTGAGTAATTTTTTCTTCAAACAACAAGAAGTCTTGCTATATTATGACATATGCAGACTACACAGCAGTACCTCCATGGAGGAGGGACAGAACTTACTTAGGAAATATGCTCTGAAGCACAGCTGTGCGAAACCGAGCATCACTCCTAGCCTGGATGTCCAGGGAGTAATGCTTGGTAAAAGTGTGAACTGTTTTCCAGGTAGCTGCTTGACACATCTCTAGAATAGGGATGTCCCTGGCAGCAGCCAGGGAAGCAGCTGTACCTCTGGTAGAGTGAGCCCTCAGACCTGAGGGAGGAACCTTACCCAGCTTTTCATAACAGAATTGGATACAAGAGACAATCCACCTGGCAATGGATCTTTTAGTGGCAGGTTTCCCTTTACCAACCTCACCATAAGTGAGGAACAGTTGGAGGGAGTCAAACCTGTGACCCTTGGTACGCTCTATGTAGTAACTAAGGGCTCTCTTCACATTTAAGCTGTGCAGCCTCCTCTCGCCAGAGGAGGAATGGTCAGTGAAGTACACTGGAAGAGATATAGATTGATTAAGGTGGAAATCTGAAACCACCTTAGGCAAGAACTTCCCGTTAGTCCTGAGGACCACCTTATCTCTATGAAAGGAGATAAAATCAGGCTCCACTGACAAAGCTTGTAATTCACTTATGCGTCTGGCAGAAGTGATGGCTACCAGAAACACAGTCTTCCAAGTCAAGTACTTAAGCTCTGCTGAAGACAAAGGCTCAAAGGGGGGTTGCATAAGCTGAGCAATGCAAACATTAAGATCCCAGGCAGGGGCAGGGTCCCTGAATGGAGGGTTGGTGTGAAGCAATTCCTTAAAAAATTTGGAGAATACAGGATGGTTTACCTGCTGAAATAAAAGCAGACACAACTGCCAAATGTACTTTTAGGGTAGCTGGTCTCAGCCCCAAGGTATTTAAATGGACTATATAATCAAGGACTGTGGGTAAATCAGCAGATTCTGGGGAAATATGCTTCCCAGAGCACCATATGGAAAACCTCTTCCATTTGGAATTATAGGTAGCCCTGGTGGAAGGTTTCCTAGAAGCCTTTAGTATATCCATTACACCTTGGGAGAGGTGTAGATCAGCAAACACTAACTCTTCAAGAGCCAGGCCTTGAGATTGAGAGATTTGAGGTTCGGGTACCAAACCCTCCTCTGAGCACAGGTTAACAGGTTGTGATTCCTGGGAAGACACAGGGGAAGATGGACTGCTAAGGACAGTAGGAGTGGATACCAGGATTGTCTGGCCCAATCTGGAGCAATCAGGATCATCTTGCAGGATTGAGATCTGATTTTGACTAACACTTTGAACAGGAGATGGAAGGGGGGAAAGCATAGAGAAACTTCCCTTCTCAATTGAGAACTAAGGCATCCAGAGGGACTGAGCCCAATACTGGGGGCCTGCAGCAAAAAAGGGGAAGTTGGTAATTGTCTGGGGCTGCAAAAAGATCTATCTGTGGGGTGCCCCATCTGGCAAATATCACCTCCAGGACCAGGGGGGTCCAGTGACCATTCGTGATGGCCCTGGGAAATCCTGCTGAGAGTATCTGCCAGGACATTGTCCTTGCCTGGGAGGTGAACTGCTGTAAGGGAGGTGTTCAGGGAGTAAGCCAGAGACCACAACTTCACTGCTTTGGTGCACAAGGCCGTAGACCGAGTGCCCCCTTGCTTGTTGATGTACCACATTGTTGTGGTGTTGTCTGTTCTGACCTGTACAACTTTGTTCTGAACAGATTTGGAAAAAAACTTGCTAGAAAACTGCTCTGAGTTCCAAACAAATTGATGTGGAGCAGAGATTCCTGAGGGGACCACAACCCTGGGAGTGAGGTCGCCCATGTGAGCCCCCATCCCAAGAGGGATGCATCTGTAGTAAGGATTAAGGAGTGAGACTGAGGACAAAGGAACCCCTTGTCTCAGATTGCTCTGATCCTGCCACCACTGTAGGGCCTGGATCAGGGTTCGAGTTACTGGGATCAATTTGGTTAGAGGGTCTTTCCTTTGAGACCAAAAGGCTCTCAAATGGAACTGGATGTCCCTCATCTGAAATCTTGCTTCCTGCACTACTGCTGTAGAAGCAGCCATGTGCCCCAGGAGCTGTAGAAAATGCCTTGCTGGTCGAGAGACCTGCAGGGTGAATGAGGAGGCCAGAGAGACCAGGTCCTTGCCCTGTCCAAAGGAAGGAAGGCTCTGGCTTTCTCTGTGTTCAGCTCTGCGCCTATGAAGGTGAGGAGCTGGACAGGCTCTAGAACTGACTTTGAAAGATTCATAAGGAAACCTAGAGAGGTGAGCAGTTGCTGAGTTATCTGTAGATGTAACTTGACTTGGTCTGGAGACTGGCCTACTATAAGCCAGTCGTGCAGATAAGGGAAGATGGCAATTTTTTGCCTTCTCACCGATGCAACTGCTACTGCCAGGTATTTTGTGAATACCCTTGGAGCAGAGGTGAGGCCAAAGGGCATTGCTCTGAACTGGTAATGGCCTGAGGGCAGCTCAAACCTGAGGTACTTTCGATGGGAGCTTCTGATGAGAATATGGAAGTAGGCATCCTTGAGGTCCAGGGACGCTAGCCAGTCCCCTGGCCTTAGAGAGGGTAGAATAATTCCCAGAGTCACCATTTTGAATTTTGGTTTTAAAAGGTGCTTGTTTAAATATCTGAGATCCAGGATGGGCCGCCATCTCTGTCTTTTGGGGTAAGGAAGTACCTGGAGTACAATCCTTTGCCCTGGTGTAGGGGTGGAACCCTTTCCACAGCTCTGAGAGCCAGGAGGGAAGAGACCTCTGCCTCTAGGGCAAGTGCCTCTGGTAGATTTGCAGTGGAAAGGATCTGGTTCTCATCTTTGGAAATTTTTTGAAGCTGAGAACCAGTCCCTGGCTTACTACTTCCAGGACCCACTTGTCTGATGTCAGAGACTTCCAGTCCTGGACAAAGTAAGCCAGCCTGCCCCCTACAGGCAGCTGAGAATCGGCCCTGGCAACCCCATCAGGGTGCCTGCTTGGCTGGGGCTTTGGGCTGAAGGGTGGAAGCAGGCCTGCTTGTACCCCGTCTGCCTCTCCCTCTAAAGAACCCCTCTGGGCATAAGCAGAAAAGGAGGCCTGGGCTTGGTAAAAAGGCCTGTGAAAAGGCCTGCCCCTGCCCCTGGAAAGCTGCCTTTGAGGAGTGGCCTGCCTTTACTTGGCCTGTGCACTCCTATAGGTGGTCCTATACTCATCCATTTTCTTCATGTAATTCTCTGTCTGCTCCCCAAACAGAGAATTACCCACAACAGGAAAATCCATGGCCTTAGTCTGGGTATCCTGTGACAGGCTAGTACATCTGAGCCAAGCCATTCTGCGAAGCGCCACAGATGTAGCCATGACTCTTGATGACACATCATTAGAGTCCACTGCAGCATGGAATTGCACCTTGGATGCCTCAATACCATCAGCAGCTACCTGCTCCAGATCCTTGGCAAGCTGGCCAGGGACCTGTTTTGCTAGAGCCATAACAGTATTCCATCTGGATTTCTGATATCTAGCAATATAAGCCATATAATTTGCCTGTCTGAGTCCCAAGGATGCGGCCATGTACTGTTTCTTTGCCATGGCATCAATCCTCCTGGAGTCCTTGTCAGGGGGGTGTGAAGCCAAGGGAACATTTGCCTTGTCATAGGCTGCAGCCTGCACTACCCCAACATGGCTGCATTGTTGTGTAAGGAACTCCGTATCAGAGCCTGACAATGTGTACCTCTTGTCCATTGTCTTATCCACAGGAGGTATAGTGTGAGGAGTTTTTAGAATTTTAACTGTCTGTTTCCCAAAAGATTTATGCAGAGGAATAGACAGTCTCCTAGACTCTGGGATATCCATCATTTCCACATAGTCAGACTCCTCCTGATCATCCACAGCTTCCTCCATAGGGAGCTGGAGGGTTTCAGCCACTTTCTTATAAAACATAAAATGAGAAAGGGACTCAGAAAGCCTAGGAGGAGACACTCCTGAAGGTCTGTCTGGGGAGATGTCCGGGTCAATGGGCACATCCAGACTTTCAAATCCACATTCACTCTCCTCATACTCCTCCGGTTCATAATATTCCTCTAAATCATATTCTTGAACCGGTGGAACTGGCCAAACCGGACACTTACCTGATGGTGCCGGTTCGGTCTGAACCGGGGAAAGCGACTGGACAATTTTAATCGCTTTGGCTATTTCTTCAGCGGTTGGAGAGGAAAGTTTTGGCTCCACACCAGCTGATTTCCTAGTCCTTTTTGCTGGAACCGACTCCTTGGAGTCAGATCTCCTTTTGCCCGAGGAAGTCTCGCCCTGGTCAGAGGGCACTCCCTCCGGTTCGGTTGAAACCGAACTGGGCTGGCCATCCGTTCAGCGGACTTTTGGCCTCCCTTTCCTGAGCCTACCAACTCTCTTTTCCAGGGTAGCTGCAGGAAAATTTTTACAAATCTGGCAGTCTGCATTGAGGTGGTCAAACCCCAGACAATAAACACAAGTGGTGTGGGGGTCAGCCTTGGCAAAGACTTCCCCACAGACACTGCAGTGTTGAAACCCAGTGGGCCCGGTTTTTCTTTTGGGTTTCTCAGACATAGTGCCAGTCCTTACCAAACTTACCCGTTTATGGCAATCTGCCAGGTAAGACCCTCTTATCGGTTCCCAACCGTGTCACGGGTCGTGGAAAAAAACGTAATAAAATCCGTTCTTTTAGAACCGATAAGAACCGGTAACCACACTCTAAATGACAGATTAATATATTTTAAACAACCTGATCGGTTCAAACCGAACCGATAAACCGTTTACAAGTTCCACACAGAATAGAAATTAATATAAAACCTATCTAATACTCACAAATACCACAGACAGAGTCTGAACCGACCGGTTGCGGTTTAAATTTGGTCGAAAACCGAGAAAAATAATACTTTAACCAACAAAATGAACCGAGCAGAAGGAGAAATCTCCGGAGCGACTGTTCAGTGAGGCGGAGTAAAGAATCTGACTGTTTGAGTTTGAAGAACAACAGACAAGAGTTTCAACCGAGCTCGAGCTCAGCGTTCCATGCCTGGCATGGAAAGTTTACTCTTTCACCTCCGGAGCAGTTTGAAGGTTGGGACTCACTGCATATATCATAATATAGCAAGACTTCATGTTGTTTGAAGCCCTGTGTATATCCACAGGCCTGGTATGGTGTGGGCAGGTACAGTGCAGGCTTCCCAACATCATGATGGCTCTGATGCAGGGGAGAGATGAGGGAGTGGTAGCACTGGAGACCAAATACTTCCAGGTTTGGTATAGTGTGGACAGGTACGTAGGTTTCTCCACATTGTGACAGATTTAATGCAGGTGAAAGGTGAGGGACAGCCCTACAGCCTGAAGTGCTCAGTTTATGAAAAGAGCAGATATCCCCTACACCGAGACACTTCAGAGATAGAGAGAGGAGAGAAGAGCAGTTAACTGCCAGTAACAGTAGATATTCGAGAACATCTCCTTCACTGGGCTATACTTTTGGAACTGTAATCCGTTGGCGTCAGGACAACTTGGAAACCTGTTGCTAGCCGGGGTTGCCCATGATGACGTGCAACATCAGTGCCTGTATAACGTGGGCAACCCAACTGCTCCTCAGAGATAAGCTCAGAGGGCATTTTACCACAAGGAACCAGGAGACCAGACCAGTACCAAGCACGCAAGGAGAGGCATGGGTCTGAACAACGGCACAAACATAAGGCATTTATGGACGCCTCCAGAAAAAGCAGCGGACAACTGCCAGCAAACACCTTAGTGACAGTTAAAGGGGGAAGGAGGGTGGGTGCGCTATGGCCCACTGCAGAAGAGTCTCTCAAAGATCTACTGGTAAGTACCTGCTCTAGTTTCATCAAGGACATCTCCTCCATTGGGCCATACCTTTGCAACAATTCCCAAGCAGTACATAAGGCACCCAGGAAGGATGACAGAGTCTGATGCATAACTGGGACAGAAAGCCTTGCAGAATGGCAAGACCAAACCCAGCACATTTACAACAGATGATGTCTGGACTGTAGTACTTAGTGAAAGTATGCAGTGTTCCATGTGGCAGCAGCACATATGTCAGCTGCGGAAACATTCTGAAAGCAGGCAAAAGAAGTGGCCATGCACAGCACCAGGGAAGATCCTTACTGAACTTCCTTTTTTTTTAATATACTTTCTTTTTTTTAAGCTACGTTTTTCCTCCTAAGGCACACCTTGTCTGCTCCCTTCTGCCAGGCAACTCCTCCGGGATATCCAGCCACTGTCCACTCTCCTGCACTCCCACAGGGTCTGCCTTGTCCCCTGCGGCTTATCATCCACAGCGGGGTGGTGGGAAGCCCCCAACTCACCCACCCGAAATGGATCCAGATCAGGCATGTCCCCAGAGCCAGAGATCTTCGAACGGCCATCAAGTCGCTTACCAAGGTTGCTATTTTTCCTCTTTCTCCCCCCCCCCGAGCCGGCAGGCGTGCAATGATGCCAGCGGAGGAGAGCGTGCACATGTCTGCATGTGCTCCCTCCAGGTGTCTGCCCCAACTCTCCCCAGAGCACAGCATGCATCTTGACCCCCATCCTCCGCCAGAGGGCAATTATACACCGACTGTCGAGGAACCCCCACCCCAGAGATGGAGAGCAGTTCGTCGGATGCTCAATCCCTCTCCTCAGCTGCCAACCCCCCATGACCTGTGCTTGTTTCCGAACACCGGTCGCCGGCATGGCATGAGGTGCAAGTGACCAGCATCTCAGCCCTCAGTGCCACCGGGCTGCCTGAAATACAGGTTACTCTCCTGTAACAGGAGTTCTAGGAATGGTATACGTTGTTCATCCACACTTATTGGCAGGTTCCTTGCTGCTTTAAATCTTGCCGGAAGGTCTTCAAGCTGGCTCCTCCCACCCACCCGGGTGGTAAAACTCTTGGCTCCACCCCATGATGCCAGATCTAGCCCGCTGGAAGCCAGATTGTGCGTCGAAACCGGGGAGGCCGAGTGGGTCGTGAGGATGAACAACATATACCATTCCTAGAACCCCTGTTACAGGTGAGTAACCTGTATTTCTAGGGACATGGATATGTTGTTCAATCCACATTTATTGGCAGACTCCTAGCAGTTCTCCGGGAGGAGAGAGGCAAGGCGCACCCCCCCCGATACTTACTTGGGAAACATAGACCGGAGAACCGAGGCCCCAAAACCAGCATCCCAGCATGACTCAAGGTCGATGTGGTAGTGGGTAATAAAGGTATGTGCCGACTTCCAGGTAGCAGCCCTGCAGATATCCTGGATAGGGACATCCCTGGAAGCAGCTACCGAAGCAGCGGTATGGCGGGTAGAATGAGCTCTTATCCCTCTGGGAGCTCCATGCCCGCCAACCTATAGCAGAGATCTATGCAGGAGGTGACCCACCTGCTTATCGTCCGCTTGGCTGCAGGTCTGCCAGGTGCAGCTTCAGCGTAGGTGACAAACAGCTGGCGAACCTCTCCCCGAACTTCAGCCGTCCGCTCCTTATAATAAGCGAGAGCTCGTCTAGGGTCCAAAGTATGGAGCCTATATTCAGCCTACGAGGTGTGATTGGGGTAGAACACTGGCAGAGTCAACACCTGGTTAAGGTGAAACTCTGACACCACCTTCGGAAGGAATTTCGGGTGGGGGCGCAGGACAACCTTGTCCCTATGGAAGACCAGGTAAGGAGACTCGATGGAAAGCGCCTGGAGCTCTCCCATCCTTCTGGCTGACGTGATAACCACCAAGAAGGCGGTCTTCCATGACAGGTGGAAAATATCACACCTGTGCATCAGTTCGAATGGCTTGCCCTTGAGCTTGGCCAATACCAGCAGTAGATCCCACAGAGGTGGAGGTTCTCGCACCGGAAGGGAAATGTGGTCAAGACCTTTGGAAAAGCGCCCGACCACCTTCTCCTGAGCCACTGACTGCTTCCCGGCCCGCGCCCGGTAAGCAGAGATGGCTGCCAGGTGCACCTTAAGGGTCGTCGACCAAAGCCCTTGCTGAGAAAGGGACCGCAGGTAGTCCAGAATGCTTGCCAAAGGACAGGCGGAAGGGTCCAAGCCCTTCCCGACACCAAATCGAGAATCTCTTCCATTTGAAGGCGTAGCATGTCCTGGTCGACTCCTTATGGGACACCTCAACGACATTGAGGACCTCGTCGGAAAGACCCAAGGCCTGGAACTCTAGCCGCTCAGGAACCAGGCCGTCAGGTGCAGGGACTGAAGGTCTGGATGGAATACCTTCCCCTGGTTGACTGAGATCAGGTCTGGGCGGGCTGGAAGCCGCCTCGGGAGCCTGGAGCTGAGACTGAGGAGATTTGGATACCAGAACTGGCGGGGCCAATCTGGGGCTACCAGAATCACCTGCGCCTTGTCCCTCCTCGCCTTGAGAAGCACCTTGTGGATCAAGGGAAATGGGGGAAAGGTGTAGAAGAGGCCCAGGGTCCATGGCCTCGAGAAGGCATTCCCCTGCAGCGAGCCCTGCTGAGGGGGTGGGCATGGAACAGTCTCAGCTTCGCATTCTCCCTGGAGGCAAACAGGTCCACCTGAGGCGTGCCCCAGAGGGAGAAGAGATCTTGTACTACCTCCGGCAGGACAGACCACTCGCGAGACGCAGTCCCTATCCAGCTTCAGGCATCGGCCAGGGTGTTGGAGGCTCCCGCCACGTGAATGGCTAGGAGATCCGCCTCCAGGCTGCGCACAAGGGACCAAATGCAGAGAGCTTCCTTGCATAACAGCATGGAGTGCGTCCCGCCCTGGCGGTTCAGGTAGTACATGGTCGTGGTATTGTCTGTCTGGACCTGAACCACTTGACCCCGTAGAAATGGAGCGAAGGTGGTGAGAGCTAGATGGACTGCTCAGAGCTCCAGCAGGTTGATGTGGCATCGGGACTCCCGAGGGGACCAGAGGCCGTGGGCTCTGTGCTGCCCCAGATGGGCACCCCAACCTATCAGAGATGCATCGGTCGATAGAGAGACCGTCGGCTCGGGGCGGACAAATGGGATGCCCTCCTGCAGATGTGCTGAAACGGTCCACCACTGGAGAGCGTTCCACATCTCCTGGGTCACTGTCACGGGCTGGTCCAATGGATCGCAGCATTGTGACCACTGGCTGGCCACTCCCCATTGGAGGGGACGCGTGTACCAACGGGCCCAATGGACCACGCTGGTGCAGGCCGCCATGAGGCCCAGAAGGCGCAAGAAGTCCAGGGCAGGGCACGATTGCCCAACCAGAAATGACTGGGCAAAGGAGGAAAGAACCTCGGCCCTGTCCGCCGGGAGCCGAGCTGTAGCTCGAAGAGAGTTGAGCTCTGCCCCGATGAAGAGAATCACCTGCTTCTGCACAAGTTCTGACTTGGCCTCGTTGATGAGGAGGCCAACTTGAGAGCAAACCTGGAGGGCCAGATCTCTGGACCGTTCCGCCTCCAATCTGGAGTGGGCTGCAATCAGCCAGTCATCCAGGTAGGGGTACACCCGGACTCTTCAGCACCGCAGGAATGCTGTCACCACTGCCATGCATTTGGTGAAGACCCTGGCAGCTAGGGAGAGGCCGGAACTCGAGAAGAGATCCCTCCGCTCTGAAGCGGAGGAATCTCTGATGAGACGGACGGATTGGGATGTGAAAGAACGCGTCTTGGAGGTCCAGGGAACAGAACCACACACCTCGTTCCAAGGATGGGATTATCTGAGCCAGAGTGACCATCCTGAAGGTCCAAGACCTTAGGAACTTGTTCGGTCGTGCAGGTCGAGAATGGGGCACTAGCCCCCCGTCCGTTTTGGGACCAGGAAATACCTGGACACAAACCCCGGGTCTGGAGGAGGATCCGCCACCTTCCTGATCACCTCTTTTTCGAGGAGCAGGGTGATATCGGCTCGGCGGGCCGACAGCGAGGCTGCGGACCCCGTGGCCCCCCGAGGGGCGACGGCTCGAAAGGGTGGAGCCTGCTCGAACTCCAGAGGCAGGCCTTTTCCTACCACCTCCAACACCCAGCGGTCCGTGGTGATAGCGGACCAGGCGGAAAGGAAGTGGCGGAGCCGTCCCCCATGGGGAACCCAGGGGGGAGTGACGAGGCTGGGGCGGCACCTCAACCCGCCACTGGGCAGGCTTGGAGGAAGAACCGGCTGAGGGACCTCCTGGCCTTTACCTCCTTGCTTCCTGTTGGAGGAAGCCACCGCTTAGGTTTGGGACGCAGCTGAGCCTGCTGGCCCTGTTGCTGGTGCTGTTGGGCCGGTCGAGATGCAGGGGCCAAGAGCTAAGGACTTCTGCTGTTGCTGACGGCGGCCTTTGTCCTCTGGGCGGAGGTGGACCGAGTCCAGGGTGGCATTGACTTTCGATCCGCTGAAGGTGTCCCTCTACTCCAGGGCCGAAGAGGTCAGTCCCCAAGAAGGGGACGTCCGCCAACTTGTGCTGGGTATCCGCCGTGAAGGTGGATATCCTCAGCCACGCCCTGCGGCGCATGGCCACTGCGGCCGCTACTGACCCGGCACAGGAATCACCTATGTCCAGAGCAGTCTGAAGCTGCTGCTTCGCCACCGCCCTACCCTGGTCCCGCACCTGGCGGACCGTGGTCTGCAGGTCAGTCGGGAGATGAGGCACAACCTCATCCAGGGAGCCCAAGAGGGCGTGGGAGAAGTGTGCCATCAGCACGGCTGAGCTGGCCTGTCGGAGGCCGAGGGAGGACACAGCATACACCTTGTGCCCGGCAAAGTCCAGCTTTCTGGACTCTTTGTTGGGGGGCTTATCCACATCCCATGCGTTACCGGAACGCCAGAAAACGCTGTCGGTGACTAACCCCTGCAGAGGGGTGCTCCGAGAAACCAGGCAAAGAGCCGGTAGGGACCGCATTCTTCCTGGCCATCCTGGCCAAGGGCACAGGACAGGAAGCAGGCCACTGCCAAAGCTCCAAGGCTGGGCCACAATGGCCTCAGCCACCGGAAAGGCCTCCGTGGGGGTATCCCCTTGGTCCAGTATCTCCATCAGGGGATACTTGGCCCGTTTGGACACGGGCTCGAGCTGCATCCCGGTGGACTCAGAGATGAGTTGAAGCAGACCCAAGAAGGACGATGGGCTTTCGTCCAAAGACCGGCCCCTGGTGGACTCCAGGTTGACCTGCCTGGAGAACAGGGAGGAGTCGTCGTCGGATTCCAAAGAGTCTGCGAAGAGCTGCCTTGGCCCTGAGCCACCCTCTACCTGCCGAGGACGGTCGGGAGTGAGGGTGACCGACAACCTGTGGGGCAGGCCGTGACCCGACCGAGAATCCTTGGTCGGTGCCCCAGACTTCGGTTGTGGAGGCGGAGGTTCCACCACAATTGGTGGAGCAGCTGGTTTTGGCCGAGCAACCAGCCCTGCAGCGGGCAACTCGACTGGGGCGAGTGGTTGCTTAGGTCGTTCAGGCAACAGCCACTTGATGGCTGAGGTCTGGACCGGAGTTGGCTTAGGCCTGGACAACAGCAACTGCTGCCACATAAGCCCCTCATAGCGCCGGCATAATTTACGCCGAAGCCTCTCCTCATCCGAGGAAGAGGACGAGGAGGAACGGTGTCACCGCTTACTTCAGTATCGAGACCGAGACCGCCGATGTCGGCGGGAACGGCTAGACCGAGAAGAGGTCCGAGACCGAGACCCTCGGGGGACTGAGGTGGGTCTGGGAAGGGCGGGGACATCCGCCTTCCCTCAGCTCTGGCATTTTAACCGGGGAGTGCGGCCCCGAAGGCACAGGCAGATCCTCAGTATCCACCGGGGGAACCGGTGAAGGAGGGTTGTTGGCTTCTCCAGTTGACAGCCCGTCTAACAGATCGAGAAAAATCTCGACTGTGTCGACGGGAGTCTCAGCAGGCTGGCCAGATGGGGACACCGTGAAGCCAGCGGCCTCAGCCGCAACCTCGACCGAAGTCGACGGTCGGCTGTCCGGGGAAGGGGACCTCTCCCGCTCTCACGAACGCCGATGGTGGGACTTAACCCTTCAACTCCTTCTTCTTGGGCCGAGAAGAATGTCCCGATGGCCCCTCTCTCTTCGTGGAAAGGGACTGGCAAAGCTCCTTGAACTAAGCCATATACAAGGAACTCAGAGAGAGCGGGATAAATGCCACAGCCGAGGAGGAGGAAGATACGGCATGGGCCGCCTGCTCCTCAAGGGCGATCATCTGCTCAAGCTGCTCAGCTGAGCTAGCCGCCGAGGACACCACCCAACGAGCCTCTTTAGATTTTACCGGTGGAAAACGCTTCTCGGGGCGCCCGAGGTTCAATCGGGCAGCACGATCATCCAGAACTTTGGCCGAGAAGGAGCAGCACAACTCGCAGGCCTGCGGGTCGTAATCCAGGCCAAGGCAGAAGACGCGCGCGGAGTGCGGATCCATCCTGGACATTTTCTGCCCACAAGGGCACCTCTGAAAGCCGGGAATAGAATTATCCATCGCAGCCGCGAGGGAAGATGAAGACCGAAGTTTAGAAAACTTCAAACCCAATTTCGGACGAACCGAAGAGTTAGGATCCAGTCTAAAACGCAGAGAGCTAAGGAGGGAACCTGAGCTTCCAAGCGGTAAGGAAGATCTGGAGTCATGGGGCACAGCCGAGGGTTTTACCACCCGGGTGGGTGGGAGGAGCCAGCTTGAAGACCTTCCAGCAAGATTTAAGGCGGCAAGGAACCTGCCAATAAGTGTGGATTGAACAACATATCCATGTCCCTAGAATATACTTTATGAAATTTTATAAAAATAAAAATACATAAGGACACAACAGAACAGTTACAGTGTACACAAACAGAAATCATAAGAGAGAACTCAGGGTGGAGTATGTCTGATCAGAGAAAGTGGCAGACAGAATACAATTCTTGACACTGATGTATAAAACACTGATGTATAAAAGAAAAAAAAGATGCGTTGGCATCACCTCATCTATCCTAGAGTACATTACAGCTGTAAATCAGAAATCCCCAAAAAGGCATAAAGAGGTTCCCATCTTTTTTTTTTTTTCTAACTCTATTTATGCGCCTACCACTCCGTCGAACTCTCTCTGGCGACCTCCAGTCCAAAGTCTCTATCTCCTTGCATGACTCAAGACTGCCCCTACAGCTCCTCTCCGGCACCGGGCATCCCCCTGATCTGCCCTCCAGGGAAGGATTGCCCGCGCCAGGGCAGTCTTTCTCTAGTATTGAGCCACTGGGCCAGAGAGGTGGGACCAGCAGAGGGGGCCGAGCCCGATATCAGGAGTATGGACAGAGAAAGGAGGCGCCATCACCTATCGGTGAAGGAAGGGGTTTTTACAAACTTAGGAGTCCCCCTGTGGAGCCCGGCTTGACATGGCAACATACTGCCGCGGATCCACCCCCAGGTACTGTGTCACACCGCTGCTGTTGGCTACCCCCAGCCACCACCAGAGGTCGTTCCTCGAGCAAGTGTTGTGCCCTAACCCTCCTCGGGAAGCGAGAGCTGTCCTCCAGATGCTCGATCACTTCCCTCCCCTGCTGACCCCCGATGATCCGGGCTCGCTCCCGAACCTGGGTCGCCTGCGTAGTGCGAAGTGTGCTGTCCAGTGCCTCAACCCTCAGCGCCACCGGGCCGGCATAGGTTTCCATCTTTTACTAAAGGTTTTATACTACTGTCTCATAGAGGCTAACATTTCTTCCAAGTGAAGAGCTTGCATAATTTCAGACTGCCATTCCAAGAAAGCAGACCCATCCAGTTTACTGATAAGCACAGTAATCAGCATTAAATGGTATTTCCTCTACCCTAGAAGCTGTTCTCCACCAAGCCCTAGGAGACATCTTGCAGTTGTAAAAGTGTCTTACAGGCTGAGCTAGGGATCCAGTGATTGTTGTACCTGCTGCCTCAAAGGCTGTGCTTCAAGGCAATCTCATTAGATGAGTTTTAAAGTACTTTTGAGGCACCACACCTTGTGTAGGCAGGAGATTCCAAGATGTGCCAACTGTAACGTTTCTCAGGAGTGTGATGCGTATCCTGAATTATCTTAGTTTGTTTCAGTCTGTAGTAGGTAAATTTTGACAAATGTGCGAGTGTCAGACCAAATTGTGTCCCAGATTTTGTCCAAAGCCATGTTTACACGGTGGCATTTGCACCACAACAACCCGAGTGCTCGGACTGCTGCGGTGCAAATGCTGCCATGTGGACACTTACCGAATTGCCGTAAGCCACTCCCTGCAATGCTCAGCAGTCCCAGCAAGTTTGGGGGCGCATTTGGGAGCAAGCGTTTTGAATGGCCGTATGGACAGGCTGCACCGCTCGCTCCCACTTGTGGGCGCTTCTATCAGCTGACTACCCCGACTCCCAGCCCCTCTCCAGCGCATCTTACATCAGTGCTGAGGGGGCTGTATAGATGCATTAGCCAAGCGTCTTTAGAGTCAGGGCAGCTTTGCAACACTCCAAAGGAGCAAGGTCAGCCGTGTAAACATGGCTCGAGATGTCCCAGGTGAGGGCCTTAGTCCATGTAAAGCAGGCATATGGAATAGGGCTCTAATGTGTGTTGCTTAAGCAGGGCAGTGTTGGAGACCCTGAGGGCATGGGCACAGATGCACCAATGGCCTAAATGGCAGCATGTTGTTTCTCCCCCAATGCCTGTGTTATTGTTATGCCAGAGGGACTGAGAAGCAAGAGCTTCCAATTTAACCTTAGCTAACCTGGAGAGCTGAGAGTAAATATAGCGGGATGTGGTGATAGGTGTAGGTTTTAAGGACTTGGGCAGAACTGCTGCCCTCATGTGAAACAGAGAGGCTAAGGTGATACCATGTTGGGTACATAGAAGCTCTTCTATTTCTAGCCATGGTGGGTAATGTCGCTTGTCCAAGGTTGGTAGGAGAGCGCCCTATTGGAAGTATTTTGCCCCCTGAACTGCACAGTAATACACCCGAAGGTCTGGTAGGTTAAGTCCTCCAGTTTATTTGGATGCTGTTAGTTTAGTATTAGCCCTGTCATAAGAAGGCTGAAATGATGCTGTGCAGGGGTGAAACCACTGTAGGGGCAGTTTAACAGACAGCATGCTGAGGGAGTAGAGGATTCTGGGCAGGACGTTCATTTTAACAATGACAACCCTACCCGAGCTAGGGAGGGTGGTGCATTGCTGCAGATCTTGTTTAAGTTTGGCTATAAGGGATGTCAGATTGTCCTTTATCATCTGTTTCCAGGAATAAGAGCTGTGTATACCCAAATATGTCAGAGAGGCAGTGGCCAAAGTGAGCCCTTGGTGTGCAAGGTCCTGCCAGCTGATTCTGTGGTTTAGGGTGAAAACAACAGTTTGGGAGATATTTAATTTGTACAGGGATATTTTGCCAAATTCCTCCACTTCCCCAAGAACCTCTAGTATGGAGGTTCAAGGAGTCTGAATATGTAGTAAAATATCGTCCCCTTACCTTGCTTTCCAAAAAAAACTCAATACAGCCAGCCAGCCATTTGGACAGGCACTTTTTCATCATAGGGGCATCCTCTTTTCCAAGGGTGAACAAGACAAAGCGCTGAGAGGATTTTCTGCAGTCCTTAGTTCGATCGAGACAGAAATGCAGTGTTCTATGTACATCAAGTGTATGCAACAATGTCTCACCTCTGTTAGCATGCGCGGGGTAATACACAGGAAGATTTATAGTCTATAAAAATATAGCCTGATTCAAAGTGAAATCAGAGACTACTTTCAGTACAAAATGTGGACTGGAATGCAAGGAACACCCTGTCCTTATGGAAAATCAGGTAAGGAGGCTCATGCATGAAGGCCTGAAGCACGGAAATCCTCCGAGCAGAAGTTATGGCAACCAAAAACAATGTCTTCCATGAAAGGAAGTGCATGTCACAAGTTGCAGTGGGCTCAAATGGAGCCAGAGTCAATTTTTCTATTACGAAATTAAGGTCCCAAGGCAGAACCAGCTGATGAATCGAAGGACACATGTGCAGAATGCCCTTAAGGAACTTATGGGGACACTTCCAGCCGTGCGCCCATCAACAGGGGCGTGAAAAGCCAAAATACGTACATACAAACATATGAATTTGCCAGCAGAAACAGGCCATAATAGTCTATCTAGTGTGCTTGAGTGCGCAGCTCATTCAATTCTCTGGAGTTGCCCCCGAGTCCTCCACCTCTCTCCCATTTCTTTCCCCCTTCCACCTCCCAGAAATGGCAGCTAAGTGCACCTTAATGGATGAGTACTGGAGACTGGAGTCAAACAGTGATTGGAGATAGGCCAGCACAGTACTGACAGGACATGTAAATGGATCCTCTGAATGGAAAGTACACCATATGGAGAAACATTTTAATTTCAATGAACAGGTGTGCCTTGTGGAAGGCTTTCCAGCTGTGAGCAAGAAATCAGCCACCTGGGGAGAAACCCCTGAAATGGGCAATGGCTACATCTTCAGAATCCATGCATGCAGATGCAGAGACATAGGCCGAGATGGAATAGGGACCCTCGTTCTGTGACAGTAGATCCCAACAGACGGGAAGCTGAACAGGCAGCTCAACTGCCAAAGGATGCAGAAGTGGAAACCATATCTGGTGAGGCCAGAAGATAACTACTAATATTAGGGTGAAATGCTCTGCTTGCAGCTTCAGCAGAACCCTCTGAATGAGAGGAATCAGAGGGAATACATAAAAGAACCTCCTTTCCTGGAGAGTGACAATGTGTCTTGCCAAAAAACTCCAGGCCCTGGAGCGAGCAAACAGGAATGCAGCAGTTTTGCACTGTATGGGGATACAAAAAGGTCCAACTCCAGATTACCCCATCTTGCACAGAGGTCATTTACCACAGTGGTCTGCAGTTTCCACTTGTGTACCCATGACTGGCACAGATTCAGCCTGTCAAGACGTTCTGGACACCTGGGAGAAACTGTGATGAGCACGACGATAGAATGGCGGGGGACAAAACTGCGTACGGACAATAGCGCTGACAATCTGTGCAGGAAGAAAAAATAACACCTTAGTAATTGTATTTCTTCTAATGGAGTCTAATGGGGGTCGATCCCAGTCCTTTCACAGAAGAAAGGGTTCTGCAAGAACTCCTAAAACTGAAGGTGGAAAAAGCAATGGGTCCTGATGGAATTCACCCCAGAATTCTAAAAGAATTAAGGAAGGAACTAGTGAAACCACTGGCTACTCTTTTTAATAAATCATGGGAGGATGGTGTGGTACCCCGAGGACTGGAGGAAGGCGGATGTGATTCCCCTTCACAAAAGTGGGACCAAGACAGAGGCAGGAAACTACAGACCTGTCAGTCTGACCTCTGTGGTAGGGAAAGTGATGGAGTCACTTCTGAAGGAAAGAATAGTTGAGTACCTAGAGGTCAGTGGAGCACAGGATCCAAGGCAGCATGGGTTCACAGCTGGAAGGTCATGTCAGACGAATCTAATAGATTTCTTTGACTGGGTGACCAAAGTAGTAGACCAGGGAGGGGCTGTGGACATGGCCTACCTAGACTTTAGCAAGGCATTTGACACAGTCCCACACAAAGATTATTAGTCAAATTAACCAGCCTGGGAGGGTCCCAGGGTGGTAGCCTAGGCAAAACATTGGCTGGACAACAGGACACAGAAGGTAATTGTAAATGGAGTCCACTCTGAAGAAAGGGCGGTTACTAGTGGTACCGAGAGGTTCAGTATTGGGTCCAGTCCTTTTAATGTCTTCATCAGTGGCATTGCAGAGGGACTGAAGGAAAAGTATGCCTTTTGCAGATGACACAAAGATCTGCAACAGGGTTGATACACAAGGAGGCGTGGAAGGATGAAAAGGACTTGCAAGGTTGGAGAAATAGTCAGACGATGGCAGCTAGGATTCAATGCAAAAGTGCCAAATAATGCACCTGGGAAACAAGAACCCAGGGAAGAATACACAATGGGTGGGAGGTAGTAACAACAACAAAACAGGAAAGGGACCTGGGGGTAATCATATCAGATGACCTTAAGGTTAGCAAGCAATGTGAGAAGGCAGTAGGGAGGGCCGGGGGTATACTGGGATGTATAGGGAGAGGCATCAGCAGCAGAAAACAGGAAGTTGTTATCCCTCTGTACAGACAGTTGGTGAGACCCCATCTGGAATACTGTGTCCAGTTCTGGAGACCCCATCTCCGTAAGGACATAGACAGGATAGAGGCAGTCCAGAGGAGGGCAACTAAATGGTGGGTCTGCAAGAGAAGTCGATGAGGAGAGACTAAAGGAGCTTAATATGTATACCCTTGAGGAAAGAAGGAGAGGGGGACATGATAGAAACTTTCAAGTACCTCAAGGAATCAACAAAGTCCAAGAGGGTAGCATCTTTCAGAAAAAGAGACTTCAAGAACAAGGGACACAATTTAAAGATAGAAGGAGGCGGTTCAGGGGCAATGTAAGAAGTATTATTTCACAGAGAGGGTAGTGGATGCATGGAACAGCCTTCCTGAGGAAGTTGTGGAGTCTAAAACTGTGGGAGAATTCAAGAATGCGTGGGACAGACATATAAGGCAATTCTTGTGGGGGCAGGAAGATATAGGCTGTTGGTTAAATAGGATCTGCGGCCTATCCTGTAGGTAGGGAAATGGGCAGACTAGATGGGCCTAGCGGTCCTTATCTGCCGTCAAAGTCTATGTTTCTATGTTTCTATGCTGTATTCTGACAATTTGCAGTTAGCTCCAGCTCTTGAACTGCCCTGGAGAGTGAAGGGTTAAATTCTATGCCAGGCATAGAACGTTGGGCTCCAGCTCAGTTGAAAAGTCTGTCTGTGACCTTTCAAACCCAAACCGTCAGATTTTTACGAGCTAAAACTCACTGACTAAATGTGGAAATTGTAAAAACTCCTAGTAGCCAACTGGCAACAAAGACTTTGGATTCCCCAAAAGACTCAAGTCAGGAAACCCAAAGAACCAAAACCAGGTAGTAAGAACTAAAAACTCTTAATTAAAAAAAACAAAGCACCCAACACAACAGGAGTGGGGTAAAGACACCCCTTGGGTGCAACACTGCACCTGCCCACCCACTTCCCAAAAACAGGTTCTGAAAGGGGAGGGAAGGAGTTCAGTCAGAAAACAGCAAGACTCCATTAGAAGAAATACAATTACTAAGGCGAGTAATTTTTTCTTCAAACAACATGAAGTCTTGCTGTATTCTGACAATTTGCAGACTACCAAGCAGTACCTCCAAGGAGGAGCAACAGAACCTACTTTGGGACTAGGCTCTGAAGTACTGCTGTGCCAAACCTAGCATCACTCCTAGCCTGGATATCCAGAGAGTAATGCTTGGTGAAGGTATTAACTGTTTTCCAGGTGGCTGCTTGACAGATTTCTAACAAGGGGATATCCCTAGTGCAGCCAGAGATGCAGCTGTACCTCTAGTGGAATGAGCCCTCAGGCCTGAGGGTGCAGTTTTTCCCAGTTTTTCATAGCAGAATTGAATACAGGACATAATCCACCTGGCACCGGTTCTCTTGGTGGCAGGTTTCCCTTACCTACTCCCCCATAAGTGAGAAACAACTGGAGAAAGAGTCAAACCTGTGACTCTTTTTGCGTTCTATGTAGTAACTAAGGGCCATTTTAACATCTAAACTGTGTAGCCTCTGTTCCCCTGAGGAGGTGTGATCAGTGAAGAACACAGGAAGCGACACAGATTGGTTTAAGTGGAAATCAGAAACCACTTTAGGTAGGAATCTTCTACTGGTTCTAAGGACCACCTTATCTCTATAGAAAGAGATAAAGTCAGGCTCCACTGACAGGGCTTGCAATTCACTGATACGTCTGGCAGCGGTAACAGCAACCAAAAACAGTTTTCCAAGTCAGGTACTTGAGCTCTGCTGAGGACATAGGCTCAAATGGGGGTTGCATAAGCTGAGCAATGCAAATAGTCAAATCCCAGGCAGGAGCAGGATCCGTAAAAAGGGGATTGTATGAAGCAATCCTTTGAAAAATTTACAGAATACAGGGTGAGATGACAAAGAGGAAGACTTCCCCACTGACAGGAAAGCAGAAACAGATGATAAATGAACTTGAGAGTAGCTGGTTTGAGGCCTAGGCCATTAAGGTGAACCATATAATCCAGAACTGTAGACAATTCAGCAGTGTCTGGGGATATATGATTCTTGGAACACCAAATGCCAAACCTTTTCCATTTGGAGTTGTAAGTTTTTCTGGTGGCAGGCTTTCGAGAAGCTTTGGGAATATCCAGAACCCCTTGGGACAGATGCAAGTCTGCATACTCTAACTCTTCAACAGCCATGCCTTGAGATTGAGTGACCGAAGATTGGGGTACCAAATCCTCTCCTGAGAGAAGGTTAACAGGTTGCAATTCCTGGGAAGAGACAGGGGAAGATGGACTGCTAGGGACAGCAACAGGGGGTACCAAGGCTGCCTTGCCCAGTCTGGAGCAATCAGAATCTCTTTGCAAGGTTGTGACTTTACCTTGACTAGAACCTTCTTCCAGAGGGACTGAGCCCAAGACTGGGGGTCTGCAATGAAACAGAGGAAGTTGGTGATTGTCTGAGGGCTGCAAAGAGCTCTATCTCTGGAGTGCCCCACCTTGAGAAAATCACCTTCAATACCAAAGGATCCAGAGACCATTTGTGATGGCCCTGGGAAATCCTGCTCAATGCATCTGCTAGCACATTGTCCTTTCCTGGGAGGTGGACTGCTACCAGAGAGGTCTGTGGGGAATAAGCCAGGGACCATATTTTCATGGCCTCTGTGCACAAGGCCATGGACCGAGTGCCTCCCTGCTTGTTGATGTGCCACATGGTGGTAGTGTTGTCCATCCTGACCTGAACCACCTTGTTCTGTACTGACTGAGAGAAAGCTTGTAGGGCAAGAAGTACTGCTCTGAGCTCCAGAAGGTTAATGTGAAGAAGGGATTCCTGAGGAGACTACAGTCCCTGGGCAGTGAGAGCCCCCAGATGGGCTCCCCACCCCAAAAGGGAAGTATCTGTGGTAAGAACCACAGAGTGAGTCTGAGAGACAAATGGAACACCCTGCCTCAGATTGTCCAGGTCCTGCCACCACTGAGAGGCCTGAATTAAGGTCTGAGTAACAGGAACTAGCTTGGTAAGAGGATCTTTCCTTTGGGACCAAAAGGTTCTCGGATGGAACTGAATGTCCCTCATATGAAATCTGGCCCCCTAGACCACTGCTGTGGAAGCTGCCATGTGGCCTAGAAGCTGCAGAAAATGCCTTGCTGGTCGAGAAACCAGAGGGAGAAAGGAAAAGGCCAGCTGAGAGATGGCTTTTGTCCTTTCCAAAGGAAGGAAGGCGCTTGCCCTGAGGGTGTTCAGCTCTGCTTCTATAAAAATGAGGAGCTGTACTGGTTCGGGAACTGACTTGGGAAGATTGAGAAGGAACCCCAGGTAAGTGAGAACTTTCTAGGTAATCTGCAGATCTGATTTGACTTGGTCTGAAGACTGGCCCACCAGAAGCCAATTGTCCAGATATGGAAAAATAGAGATTCATTTCCATCTTAAAAATGCCACCACTACTGCTAGGCACTTTGTAAACACCCCTGGAGCTGAAGTTAGACCAAAAGGCATTGCTCTGAACTGATAATGGCCTGAGGGCAATTCGAACCTGAGGTACTTTCTGTGGGAGCACCTGATGGGAATGTGAAAATAGGCATCCTTGAGGTCCAGGGAGGCTAGCCAATCTCCTGGCCTCAGAGAGGCAATAACTGTTCCCAGAGTCACCATCCTGAATGTTGGCTTTACTAGGTGCTTGTTTAGGTATCTTAGATCTAGGATGGGTCGCCACTCCCCTGTCTTTTTCAGGGTAAGGAAGTACCTGGAGTAAAGACCTTTGCCCCTGTATGGAGTAGGAACTCTCTCTATGGCCTTTAAAGCCAGTAGAGACAAAACATCTGCCTCTAGAGCAAGGGTTTCTGCAGTATTTGCAGGTGAAAAAGATCTGGGTCTCAGTTTCGGAAAACTTTTGAAACTGAGAACCAGCCTCTGACTTAAAACCTCCAGGACCCACTTGTCTGAGGTAACAGATATCCAGTCCTGGACAAAGTAAGCCAGCCTGCCTCCTACTGGAATGGGGGAGTCGACCCGGGCTGACACATCAGGGTGTCTGCTTGGCAGGAGCCTTAGGCTGAGGGGTGGATGCAGCCCTGCTCATCCTCCTTCAGCCTCTCCCTCTGAAGAACCCCCTTCTGAGAAAAGGAAGAAGAGGCCTGTGCCTGGTAGAAAGGCCTGTGAAAAGCTTGCTGCCTCTAAGGAGTTGCCTGCCTCTCCTTGGCCTGGGCACTCCTACAAGTGGTCCTGTACTCGGCCATTTTCTTTATGTAATTCTCTGTCTGCTCCCCAAACAGAGAATTACCCACTACAGGGAAATCCATGGCCTTAGTCTGGGTGTCCTGCAAAAGGCTAGTACATCTGAGCCAGGCCATTCTCCGAAGAGCCACAGATGTAGCCATGACTCTTGATGACACATCACTGGAGTCCACAGCAGCATGAAATTGCACCTTTGATGCCTCAGTCCCATCAGCAGCCACCCCCTCCAGCTCCTTGGCTAGCTGGGGGGAAGCCTGTTTAGCCAGTGCCAGTACAGTGTCCCACCTGGACTTCTGGTACCTGGCTGTATAGGCCATATAGTTAGCCTGCCTGAGTCCCAAAGATAATGCCAAGCACTGTTTCTTTGCTATGCCATCTATCTTCCTGGAATCTTTGTCTGGGGGTGTGAAGCCAAGGGGATGTTTGCCTTGTCACAGGCAGCAGCCTGCACTACCCCAACATGACTGCATTGTTGATAAAGAAATTCCATATCTGAGCCTGACAAGGTGCACCTCTTGTCCATTTTCTTGTCAACAGGAGGTACAGAGTTGGGAGACCTAAGAATTGTTTGTGTCTGTTTCCCAAATGACCTATGAAGGGGAACAGACAGTCTCTTAGACTCTGGGATGTCCATCATCTCTATGAAATCAGGCTCCTCTTGATCCTCTACAGCCTCCTCAATAAGAAGCTGGAGGGTTTGAGCCACTTTTCTGTAGAACAGAAAGTTGGGAGGGGACTCAGAAAGCCTAGGAGGGAAAAGACCAGAAGGTCTGTCTGGGGAGATGTCCGGTTACACAGGCACATCCAGACTTTCACCGTTGAAATTATCCTCTTCAAAATCCCCCTCCTCATCAAACTCCGGTTAGTAAAAATCTTCAGAGCAATAATCCTGAACCGGGGGAACCAACCGAAACAAACCTCTGCCAGAAGGCGCCGGATCAGTCGGAACCGGACAAAGCGATTCCACAATCCGAATTGCTTTGGCTATTTCTTCGGTGGTCGGAACATGCAGCTCTGGATCAGAACCGGCCGATTTATCCTTTCGTTTTCTCTTTGTAGAAACCGATCCCTCAGGATCGGCTCTCCTTTTGCCCGAAGAAGTATCGCCCTGGTCAGGAGGCACTCCTCCTGGTTCGGTAGCAACAGAACCGGGCTGACCTTCCGGGTCAGCGGATTTCTCGGCCTCCTTATCCCTAAGTCTACCTAACCTTTTCTCCAGGGTAGACTTAGGGAAATTCTTACAAATTTGGCAGTCTGAATCGAGGTGGTCAAACCCCAGACAGTAAACACAGGTGGTGTGGGGATCGGCCTTAGCAAAGACCTCCCCACACATACTGCAGTGTTGAAACCCAGTGGGCCCGGTTTTTTTCTTGGGTTTCTCAGACATGGCCAACCTAACCAACTTACCCTTTATATGGCAACTGCCAGGCAAGACTCCCCTATCGGTTTCACACCGTGTCATGGGTGATGGAAAAAACCGCTAAAATTCTTTTTTTTTTAAACCGATACGGACCGGTAACCACACACTAAGTTTTTCTTTTCAAGATCTTATTACAAGATCGGTTCAGCCGAACCGATCGGAAAAATTTTCACAATTCCCACACAACAGCTACTAATCTAAGTACTTACGGTACCACATACAGAGGCAGTATAGCACAGTGGGTTAAGGCTCTGGACTGCAGATCTGGAGATCAGGGTTTGAATCCCACAGCCGCCTAGGTGCGTACTGTATGATCCTGAGCAAGTCACTTAACTTCCTTGTGCTCCCAGGTCACATCTGGAAACAAGCTTCGGCTTAGTGTGCTACTCCTGGTTAAACAATGTTCCCTTTCGAACCGAAAAACAGAACAAAAATCGGACTAAAACCAAAACTTTAACCGCGAAGAACCGAGCAGAAGGAGAAATCTCCAGAGCGACTGTTCAGTGAGGCGGAGTAAAGAATCTGACGGTTTGGGTTTGAAAGGACACAGACAGAGTTTTCAACCGAGCTCGAGCCCAACATTCTATGCCTGGCGTAGAATTTAACCCTTCACTCTCCGGGGCAGTTCAAGAGCTGGAGCTAACTGCAAATTGTCAGAATACAGCAAAACTTCATGTTGTTTGAAAAGTAATTTTCTGCAGGGGATCAGGCTCCCCCGCACCGTTATAATATAATCACGTCCGTAGGCACATGTGGGGAATGGGGATAATCCCGGTGGGCAGGTGGGTAGAGTAAAGGGAGGGACTGTGGGGTGCACTCCACTTGGGTGGGGGAAGGGGAGAAAGAGGACAGGGGGTATATTGGGGTGGAATAGCCTGGGGAAGGAGGGATATAGCCCAACAGATGAGGGAGGGAAGGCAAGAGGGAGCAGCCGCATGGCAACTCAAGCAAAAAAAAACAAACAGAAAAGCAGGGGGAGCTGAGAGCCGAACTTAGGATGGCCGTAGGCACCCTCGCCATCCACAGCCCATTGCTGTATCTACACAGCCACAGTGAGAGCACACTTCCAAGACATCAGTTGGAAGGTGTTTTCACAGTCACTGTTCTGACCACATGGTTTTATACCCCCCCAACAGTAAAACCCGCTCTCTCTTCACTGGATACCATCTGCCAGTTTCACGGCCAATGAAAAATCTGCAGAATTCATGGCCTACCACAGAACATATGGCCAGCTATGGAAGTCGTTGCTCAGACAAGACATGCTGATCCAGCCTGAGCGCATCAGTGTGACTCTTATACAGATTTCTTTGAAAAAACAACAGGGGTTTCTGCTGAAGTGCAAGACTTAGCAAGTCAGACTCTTAGTGAAGTCACTTTCAACACATCGAGCGAGCGCTCGTAACGAGGTGCCAGTTCTCAGAATAAAGTCATGCTCCTTTCAGATTAAAATGGGTTGCTCAGAGTGATTTCTTTCATGTGGCTAAACAATAACTGTTTGCAATTCTTAAAATAAATAAATAAACTTTCAGTTTACGTGCGTATCTAAGTGAGTCGGACACTTAGTGAATGCACTTTCACTGTGCCCACATCGAGAAAGTATTTGTAAGAAAGGTACCAGTGCTAAGCCCCCAATGCAGTGCACTCTCTCCCCATGTAGCGCACCCCATCAATATGTGCGGACACCAGGGTGCCCACCTCTGGTGCCGCCAAACAGCTGTGACACTGGGATGCTCAATCCCCAGTGTCATCTGTGGACCTGTACCTGGGACCTGTCGTAATAAAAAATTGTCCCTCGTAGTCTTTTTTTTTTTTAAATATCTGAAAATCAGAAAACTGTCCATCAATGTCTTTTGCAGCCTGCCTTGAGAACCCCACCCTTACCCCCCCATTCAGCAGCCACCACCCAACACACCCAATATCCCATACTCCTCACTCATCTAAAACTCATCCAATGCTGTAGAATGTAGATCCACAATGCGATGAAAATACGTACTCCTGCTTAAACTGCGGCTGCAAACTGAGGCTATAAGGTAAGCATGGTTAACATATTTTCAATGTGTTTTGAACTTTCACTCATAACTTGGTCAGTATTTTTTCACCAAATTTTTAATATTGCCTTTTTTGGACCTCACCTCATGTACAAGGTAGATTTTTCAAATCTGGCTCAAAAGGTGATTTTTGCAGTCGCGCCGCAAAATCATCATTCGAGTGGAATTTGAACATTTTCACCTACTAGGTTTATAAGACATAAGTAGACTATGTGGAAAATTTGGTGGAAAAATGTGGTAAAATGACCAAGTTATGAGTGAATGTTGAAATATTTCAATGTTCACCTATAACTTCACTATTTTTCCACCAAATTTTCAACACAACCTTTTTGGGATCTCACCATATGAACAATGTATATGACAGTTTTTAAATCTGGCCGAAAAGGTGATTTTGCAGTCACTCTTGAAAACTTTCTCCTACCAGGTTCAATAAGTGTGGTCATAAAAAGACTGGAAATTTTGTGGTCAAAATCTTAAACAACAAAGTTACAAAGGTACACTGAAATGTTTCAACATTCATGCATAACTTTGGTAATTTTCAACATTCTGACCCCGAATTTTCAATATAGCTGATTTTTCACACCACCTCATGATCATGACAGATGTCATTTTTCAAATCCTGCCCAAAATGTGTTTTTGCACTTGTGGCGCAAAATGACATTTCAGATATTATTTTATAAATGACACCTGGCATGTTCAAAAGGGGTCACAAAAAGCCTATGTTGAAAATTTGGGGTCAATACGTTAAAAAAAAAAAAAAAGAAATGTGTAGGGCCGACTGTTGACCCAGCAGGTAGCATGCTGTGTTCCTATGCCAGCAACTCGAGTTCAGGGATGAGCTCTGGGAGCCAGTAGACAGCTTTAGCCACCACTCCTTGCCTGGAAAGGTACTCCGCAGTGTCTGGTTGTACTAACGCCTTGTGGTGGGATGGGGAGCCTTTCCTCACAAAGGGTTGATGTACATGTCAAGGCCTGATGGGCCATGCTGTGCATCGACAGAAGTGAGTTAGCATAAAAAATAAGGCTTGAAATATATCTACTACACTGGAGACCGCACCATAAATCAAGTGGATCTACAGCAAAAATGAAGGTACAAAAATAAATAAATAAATTGGGCAGACTGGGTGGGCCAAGCTGCCCTTATCTGCTGTCAGTTCTATGTTTCTATGGAGGCCAGCCTGCCGGTGCAGTGGCAGTGCTACATTCATGACACCGATGATCTGGGTTTGGGAACAAGCCTGGGTAGTGACTTGATGTGTTCTGCCATGGAAGTAGGCCACATGGTGTGGCAGAAGTTTGGACTCCCTGCAGTAGACTTAGGTCTACTGTGTCACAGAGAACTAAGGGGCTTGGGCTTACCAGACAGAGCAGGGTACTATTTATCAGCTTTTTTCCCTGGTAATGCAGGCAAGGTATTAAGCCTGTGCCAGGCAGCAAAGGTAGCATCCTCCAATGCAGGATATACAGGAAGTCCCACAATGGAAGGTGCTACTGCAGCCTCCAAAAACTCCATTACATTTTCTTATACTGGAGTCTTCTGTTCCACCCTCAAAGCCCATGACATCCTGGATTTGTCTGAGGAAGGCCTGGAATGAGGGATCTTCAGAAGACCTGAGGTTATCACCACAGAATCCTCACTGCAAGAGGAGAGGGTAGAACTAGAAGGCATTCCATTTCACAAAGGATCGTTATTCCTCTTCTCAACCTCCAAATCCTCCTTCATGTTTAGAAGAGCAGGATTATATTCCACCTTCTCATTTGGAATGAAGATGGTGGCAACTAAAGGAGCAAGCGATGGAGGTGGTGGCTGCAATGGAGGAGTAGCTGGCATGCTTCTATGGCCCAAACAACAAGACTGTGGGCATCGTTGTTGTCAATGACAGGAATTGGCAAAGTATCAGTTTAGAAAATTATGCCGGCACCACCTGGGAGTCAATGGCACCCATGACAGAGTTCGTGACTATCAGTGGCGACAGGACAGAACCTGACACTGGAGGTGGCATACCATCCGTAGTAGGTATGGCAGCACCAGAGCCAAGCCCTGACCTTGGTGTCTCAGTGATGGTGGGTGGGGCTGTAGTCAATGCAGTTTACTCTCTATGCTTCCGGTGATGGCTACAGGAGAAGGGCTTTGATGATGATTATGTTTCCTTTTCTCTGGAGCTCTTGTCAACTTTGGCGATGACAGCGTTGCTGACCACCTGGCTGTATCTTTGCCAGACATGAGGGATAAGCCTGTTTGGATCCTGCAGTCTTGGCTTGAGCCTCCAGTGCCTTGATGATGATGAAAGTTTCTAAAGCCCTCTTTCACTGTCTCCTTGTGGTCTGGTTGAATCCTTAGCAGATCTTGTAGGCTCTGACACTGTGGGGCACGCCCAAACAGCAAACACAAACTATATGGGTGTCTTTCTTATAGATCTTGTAATCGCAGGCACAAAACCTAAACAAAGGTTCTTTCGATGGTAGCATGCAGAGACAACATTGACAAATACAGTGAAAAACAAATAAAATGAAGAACCAACAGCACTGTTTCACCTCATGGTCCATCAAGTGGTCAACAACGAAAGAGAAAAGTGAGGAGCAATGGGGCCACCCTTGTTTCATAGGCACCAATGCTACACATCATTGCAGGCAGTGCTCAGCTATCAAAAAGTTTCTGAGTGGTCCTGACGCCAATGGCTCACAGTTCCAAAAGTATGGCCCAATGTCCTTGATGAAGATCTGACAGCACTAGAGACAGAATCTCTCTGTTCATCCAAAAGGACAGGTACACTATGAGCAGGTACAGTGCAATTTTCCACTACACTGCGATGTATTTAGTGAAGGACAGACAGTACTGGAGACAGAAGCCCTGTTTATCCACAGGTACAGTGCAGGCTTCCCTACCCTACCCTATAATGGATTTAGTGCTGACAACAGTTGAGAGACTTACAGCACTGGAGACTGAAGCTCTCTATTTATCCTCAAGGCCGGTACAATGGCAACATCCCTACACTGTAATGGATTTAGTGGAGGTGAACACAGAAACGTAGACTGTGTCAGCAGAAACCGGTCCAGAGGTCAGTCCAGTATGCCTATTTCACTGCCGGGCTCCATGCTCAGCTGTACGCCAGGCTGGATTTAGAGATCCAATAGCCCCCTTCCCCTCCTTATATCTTCCCGCCCAGGTGTAAACCCTGTCATTGTCTTGGCTTCAGTCACCTCTCTGGGCAGTTTATTCCATTTGTCGACTACCTGCTCCGTGAAGAATTTCCTCATGTCACAGGAACGGTGAGAGACTGATAGCACTGGAGACCGAAGCCCTCTGTTTCTCCACAGGTCAGGTAAAGTGTGGGCAGGGACAGTGCAGGCTTCCCCACTCAGTGATGGAGTTAGTGCTAGTCAAAGGTGAAAGACTGACAAACAGCACTGGAAACTTCAGCTCTCTTTTTTTTTTTTTTAGTCTTTGGTAACTAGGTAAGGCCCACTAGGCACAAGTGCCTGTGTTCAGGGGTGACCTGGGAGCACTTGGCGGTTGAGTGACTTGCTCAGAGTCACACAGTATGCAAGTGGAGGTTGTGAGAATCAAACTCAGGTGTGGTCTGCTGGATGTATCAAGCATGTTAACACCTCATTCCTCTAACCTCTAGGCTATACTGCCAGCCCACAGGGATAGGTACGGTGCTACCCCCACTGTGATGTATTTAGTGCTGATGAACAGTGGTTATCCACAGGGACAGGTACAGTGCAGACTTACTTCACACTGTGATGGAGTCAGTGCTGGTGAGAGGTGAGGGACTGACAACACTGGAAACTGAAGCTCTTGGTTTATCCACAAGGTCAGGTATACTGTGGACAGATACAGTGCAGGCTACCCCACATTATGATGCATTTAGTACATAGATAGATACATAGAATGTGTCGGCAGGTAAAGACCACCTGGCCCATCTAGTCTGACCACTTTTTCTACCTTTTACTTATGTTGCAGACTGTAGTTGATCTGCAGCTTTCTCACTCTTCCCCGTTCCTAGGTTTCCCTTGTGTCTGTCCCATACATTTTTTAATTTCTTCACCATTTTTGGCCCCACCACCCCTGTGGGAAGGCCTTTCCACGTATCCACCACCCTTTCTGTAAAGAAGTACTTCCTCACATTACCCCGGATTCTTCCTCCTTCCAACTTCTTCTCATATCCCCTAGTTCTTGTCCATCCTCTTTTCTGACAGATTCTACCCCCCGGTACCTTACTGAACCATTTCAGGTATCTAAACATCTCAATCATGCCCCCCTCCCCATCTCTAGAGAATACATATTAAGGTCTTTCAGCTTCTCCACATATAACTTCTGGTACAGTCCCTGTACTTTTGCAGCCCTTCTTTGGACTGCCTCCACTCTGTCTATGTCCTTCCTGAGATGCGGCCTCCAAACCTGGACACTGTACTCCAGACGAGGTCTCACTAATGATCTATACAGTGGCATCACCACCTCCTTTTTTCTGCTGGTGATGCCTCTTCCTATGCACCCCAACATCCTGCTGGCCCTTCTAACTGCTCTGTCACACTGTCCTGCCACCTTTAGGTCCTCAGATATACTTGCTCCTAGATCCCGCTCCTATTTGGTGGCTGACAGTACCCCCCCCCCGTATTCCTCTCTAAGGTTCTTGTGTCCTAAGTGCATAATTCTGCACTTCTTAGAACTGAATCTCAATTGCCATACATCTGACCATTCCTTCAGCTTGCCCAGGTCCCTTCTCATCCCCCCCCCCGCCGGTGTAGTGCTTGTGAAAGTTGAGGGACTAACAGACTGCAGACCAAATCCCACTGTGTATCCCCACATGGGCAGGCACAGTGCACGCCTCGCCTTATGACAAATTTACTGCTGGTGTAAGGTGAAGGACCAAACGTAGTGAAGGCTGAAGCTCTCACTTAATCCACAGGCAGACTGAGAAGAGGCGAATGCAGCCTACCTTAGGAAAGGATGCTTGAGAGAGAAGTAGGGCCGCCCAACTCGAGTATGTTTCCTCATCTGTAATCTGGGAAGAGGTGAGTGGGTGTAGCGTGGGCTACCACATCTTGTGATGGATTTAGTATTGGTAAAAGCAGAGGGACCATCAGCACTGGCTCTGGACATCAAATCTCTCTGTATGGGCCACGTATAGTGGGACAAATTTACTGCTTTGGGAAAGTGGCTTTTATCCAACCACACTGCTCCTCACTCAGCCCAAGGCCCACGCCTCAGGGTCTAGCCCGAAACTTAAGCTCCCCTCATCACAATACGAGGTGACAATTCCATTCAACGAGGTTAACTACAATGTAGTTAAGCACAGCCCCCGCTCACAAGTGATAATTTCGTTTTGGCAAAAATGGGGCAGTATATTACCACTATATGAAAGAATTAATCATGGAACTCTAGGCTGCTGCCAGCTTCAGATAAACCCACTACTCATTTAAGACAGGAAGCCCGCTACCTCATTTCATGAGCTTTCAAATCATGATAGACCACCACTCATGAACGTCCCTTTTAATAAAATGTATTTACACCAGGATATGGAAATGCCATAACTGCATGAAGTTCATTTATTTTATTTATTTATTTATTTATTATAACTGCATGAAGTGTTGTTGGGGGGGGCAAGGTAGTAGAGGAGAGAGCCAAGCCAGTATTTAGAGATAAAGAAAGCACAATGGGCATGGCATCTGGTTTCAAGAGAGGGGAAGGAAAGAGAGAAGTACAGGAAACAGTGGTGACTGCAGTGGGGGGGGGGGCAATCCAAGGCAAAGCAGCAAAAGGAGTAAAAGAGGGGATTCAGTCTGACCACAGTGGACTTGGGAGGAGCACTGTATACTATGTCACCATGTGACAAGGCTGAATAAGGCCCTGTCCCATTTGTTATGCAGAAAGAGTTAAATGTAAGAATCTGTTCTATTCTCTCCTTTACTGTCTCCTCCCTGTCTGGTAGCACAACCAAATGTTCTCGTGAGACCTAGGAACTGATCACTCTGACTGTCTCACAATTCTCCGCCTCTCATTAGCTCTCTGCTGTCGCTTGGTGTCTCTGTCTTTTCTTCCTGCTTGCATATCTGTGGTTATAAAAATATATAAGAATCTCTGTGTGAAACTGTATGTGGTACTGGGATCCCTTTGTTTGAAATATATATAATTACACTGTTGAAATGATTGCAAAAAGCTATTTGGAACTTAGAGGGTTAACCTAAGATGTAGTCTGAGCTCCTCTCAGGCTTGTTTACAAACTCCTTTGCAAGCCTACTTTGCAAAGAAACTGACAAGAACACTTTCTAAAAAACAGAATGTCTCCTTCATGAGTTCCAAGGCAAAGACTTGTTATAAAAGGAACAGCAATATTGTTGCTGGGGAGAGACTGAAACTTGGAATTAGAGATACCCTCAGATGAAGGAGTTTGTTTTCTCTGTTTGTACTGCCTTTGTAAGTAGTTATAATAAACCATTTTTATTTTACTGTTATTGATGATAAAATGTTAGCTGCAAATTTTACAACTACTCCTGGCCTTCCTATGCTTCCTGACCTGTGCCTCGACGACACACCACAGTCGAAGATGGGGAGTACCTTCTTCGAGACAATCTCTGTTCGGGCAGGAAGCAGGATACACCCTTTATTCCTGTGAAGTGCATCAAGTTTGGGGTGAATCTTCTGGTGGATGGCATCCATGTGCACTGAAAAATCAAGGTGCCAGTTCAGCCAAACTCCAAGGTACATGAATGAGAGGACATCCTCAATCACTTCACCATAATGAGTATGGAAGGAGGGGAGAGGAGGTGAGTCTAGTGAGTCTCTGCCTGATGCCAAAGGTCATAGAGATGATTTTCTTGGCACTGTGGGACAGACAAATAGCCACAAACCAATGCTGGATGCTAGTAAAGTCCAGTTGCAGCCTGGCTGCGATGACATGGATGGAGACGCAGAAGGCAAAGTGTACCGTGTCATCTGTATACATATGGATGGACACAGTGGAGCAGGCAGCAGGGAGGACATTCAGGAAGATGGAGAATACTGGGCTAAAAACAGACCCTTGAGGCATGCCTGAGATGATAGGGAGTGGGAGGATATTCCAGACAGCTTGAGACCTGCCCTCAAGGTAGGAGAGGAACCACCCGACTGAGGAGTCAGAAAGCCCTGCTGCCTTGAGCCTATCCAGGATAAGGGGGTGGGCAACAGTGCTGAAGGCTTTACCCAAGTCAACAAAGATGGCAGAGGTTACCAGGTCCTGATCCCTACCAGACAGAATGGAGTCAATATGCTGGAGGACTGAGATGGAGATGGGGTAGGATTTCCAAAAGCCAGACTGGAAAGGCGCTAATAAGAAGGATGAATCAAGGAAAGGGGAGAGCTGTGATAGCACAAGGTGTCTCTAGAACTAGACAGGGTGAGAAGGAGGAAGACAGGGTGGTAGCTGCCAGGAGAGCTGGAATCACCCCATTCAGGAAGGGGGATGACTGTAGCCTGTTTCCAAGTATCAGGGACAGAGGCTGAGGAGAAGGAGAGATTGAGAAGGGAGGTGACAGGTAGAGGCGGAGCGCTGCAGGAGTCTGGTGTCAAGATCATCAGGGCTTACACCCTTCTGGGGGTTTTGAGCCAAGAGGACCTTAAGGGATATAGCGCAAGTTATTGGAAAGAAGATGAAGAGATGGTGTGGGCTAAGAGGAGAGTAGGTGGAGGGGGCAGGAGGAGAGGAGAGGAGAGAGCAGGCACAGGAGGTGAAGAAAGAGTTCAAGTCTGAGGCGATGGAAGAGAGGTCAGAAACAGGAATGTCTCACCCCTTGAGGACAGGGGAAGGGACTGGGTTGGGGGGGGAGCACTGATAACCTTTCTGAACTTATGGGGTAGTTATGGTTGTTCTGAAGCATGGATGCTAAGTATTCAGACTTAGCAAGCATAGTAGCTCTGGTACACACATTACAAAGCATCCGGTACTTGGTTAGGTTGGCAGGGGAGCCAGAGGACTTGTGGGTCCACAAGGCAAGGTCACGCACGCAGAGGCACGGACCCTGATTTTTCTAAGGGGGGCATGGAAATCTCAAGTAGACATGAATTAAAACCAAGGAGCCTAATACTGGCATCTTAATCAATGGGGATACTGAATGATACTCTGTCAAGATGTGAAGATGGACCCGAAATAATTCACTTCATAAAACTAGTAACGTACTATAAATGCAGCTTTCTGATTGGCTTTTACATGTGTGGCTACTAGCCAGATAGGCAGTGTCATGAGTGTGAAATTAAATTCTCAGCATTCTTGCCACACTGTTGAGGTTTACAAAGATCCTCATGGTTACCTGAGGCCCAAGTCACTTGTGGGCAAGGTGCGACTCCTGTCTCTCTCTTTCTCTCACCTTCCCCACTGCCATGAGACTTGCATAAATCTGCACCAAAAGGTTGTCAAAACCCCACTGGGGAAGGGGGGGTACTGACCTCTCACAGCCTACCAATACAAAGGCCATATAAACTAACCACTGTGGGGGGATGGTCGGAAGAGCAAATGAAATGTGGAGAAGGAATACAGACTGGCTAGGACGTCTCTTTAAAGCAGAGTCTTACCCTTTTTGTCGAGGGTCACTCGGATGATGGGCTAGTCTCTCCGTCCCCAGAAAACCAACACTGCTGTCCTGAAAACAAAAATAAAAGAACACATAAAATTGTTCATATTTGTTTCATTTAATCAGAACTTATTTTACTCAGGAGAGACCATTTAAAGCATCAATATTTGTTAGCTAAAAATTACAGCATAGTTTTTTAGCATTATAAAAAGGGTATTTAAAGGAGAACTACCAGCAGAGGTGAAGCCCTAACCGGTGCACAGATCGGGGCTTCACCTCTCCAATCCCCCCTGTAGCCACCATGGTAAATCAATGCTTTATTTACCTGAGTACTCGTAAAATGTACCAATACCTCTGCTGCCACATCCTTTTAATTATGGTGCTCCTCTGCCCCCCGCAATTTCAATGAAACCATCGTGAGAAATGATACAGTATCAGCTCTTCCTCAAACTCACATTATGACGATTTTATCAGACATATCTCCAATGCCCAGCATTATTTTCACAGAATTTGCCCAAAATCTGTGAAAATAGCGCTGGGCATCGGAGGTATATACACAGTAAAATCTCCGTACATGAGGGTAGTATTGAGGTAGAGGCAATGCAGTGACATTTTCTCGTGATGGTTTCAGCGAGATGGTGAGGAGCGCCATAAATACGAGTACTCAGGTAAATAAAGCATTGATCTACCATGGTGGCTGCAGGGGGGGGGATCGGCGAGGTGAAGCCCTGATCTGTGCACTGGTCGGGGCTTCACTTCTGCCGGCAGAACTCCTTTAAATATCTGACTTCTGATTGGCTGTAGAGACTGCAGCAGACCTACATTTTATCTTTTATTAATATGCACGTACAGCTGCTCAACACGCGAACACATATCACAAAAGTAGAGCTACATTCTAAATTGGAATTCCAAATCAAATTTCTAAACCTTTCTAAGCAGCCGCCATTTAATTTACCAAATCATGATCGCATTCAGGTACAATGATGGCCATATCAGCTTTTTGTGGTAACTCAATTTAAAAGAAAAAAGGAAAATCAGTTTTAAAATGCATACAGATTCTTGCCAAAACAGGAAAAAATGGATCTGGTATTTACAATACTGCCACTCGGTTTAGATACTTTTGTTCACAGTATTACCATGAGTGACAGCTGGACTATAACATACACATTTCAAACAGGCAAATGAGTTAGTGTATTTGTCAAGAAAACTTTTATTTAAAAAAGAACTAGTGTAACTTGACCCAATCCAAGGCACAGCTCTGTTCCACATACAGTGCCACTGCCAAGCGGAGTTAGACCGGATAGTGCTCAGAGGCACAGACTGCATTTAGCAGATAACAGGGATATACTGCAAGAAGGGGATACACCCTGGGCGGTGAGAAAGAGGACAAGAAAGAAAAAGGGAGGATGGGAGCTGCCTCTTCTCTCTTTTTTTTTTGGTTGGTATGATGGCCCTGAAAAGGAGCCCTCACACCCAGTCAATTTTTTTTTAACTACTCCACAATAAGTACAACTGGGGAGATGCCATAGCACTAGGTGGTGCAAGCCAGCACTATCAGGATGACCTGCCTAGAAGCCCTCACTCTGCTACAGCAGAGGCGAGGGACAAGCCAGCTTGCGCCGGTCATTCCACTCTGTGACAACTCACTCTGGGCTATGAGCTCTGGAGTCAGTCACCTCCCTGCACAATTCGTTCCCTTTTGCACCACCTGGAGTGGAGTTTATTTTATTATATTTATGCAGGAGGCAAATTGTTATGGGACAAGCTGTACTGAGGTGTACTTTACGCCAGAGCTCATAGTTCAGAGCAACAAGTCGCAGACCAAATTGACCAGTGCAAATTGCCGTGTAGCCGAGCGAGGGCAAATGTAATCAATGGTGAAGATATTTTGGAAGATCAACAGTTATAAGGTAAGTATGCACCTGACAAATTTTCCACGAATCAGTCTTCACCATTAATTCCCACTTATGGTCCGAGTACAAAGCTTTCCTTTCTTTTTTAAGGAGGAGCTGGTTCACCCAGAGGGTAACATATACCCTCAGTCCTCTGTGTGGGAGAAAACACCAGAGGGCTGGGCTCCTTATAGGTTTGACAAGACCTGAGACTGGTCAGGGCCAGACTGGGGCTCCTGTGGCACAGAAGATGGAGGGTTCTCTGACAGTTCCCACCAGACCCTAGGGGAGAAGAAGTAAGCCACTTTGAAGTGCAAGTTAAGCACCTTACACCGGGGCAAGGGTGCCAGTTGTGAAAGGCAAAGCCATGGCAGCTACCTGATACAGACTTCGGTTCCTGCCAGCCTACAGGCCACCTTGTTGGCATCGTAAGATGCCCTCATCTAGTGCCGAGCTACCTCCAAGCCCCAGGCAGGAAGTTCAATGACCTGCCTGTCTCACTGTGCAGCAATGCAGCTAGGAGGCAGTATAGCGCAGTGGTCTAAGGCTCTGAGCTGCAGGAGGTGCTATTTCACTGAGAGGGTGGTGGAGCCATGGAATGCGCTGCCTAGGGGGCTGGTGGAGGCAGAGACGGTGGAGGGGTTCAAGAGGGGGTGGGACAGGTACAGGGGAAGGGTTCTGGAAGCAAAATCCAATGCAGCGAGAATATCCAGAACTGGGAAGGGAGAAGCCAGAGAAGGCGAGGTGGGCAGCAAGGTCAGCTCCCAGGGTGGGGGCTGACCAAACGAGCAGACGCGAAAGACTGTTAGGCCTATTCTGCTGGCATTTTAGTATGTTAGTATAGTATAGTATAGTATACATCTGTTACAGTGCTAATTAGCGCAAATTTATGTTCGCACTAATTCATACTTCAACGAAAACAGTGAAAATTATTTGAGTGAAAATTTCAAGTTTTACAGTATTTTTGTTTTGTAAATATGTTTAAAAAAGTTTTGTCCACATCTGCACAATCCAACAGATTACAGAATAAAGATTTTCAAAATACAGATGTGTGGTTTGAGTCTTCATTTCACTTATACAGTTAGGTAGGTAAGTTATGATAAAATGCATGGCTATGCCCACCCTCTTTGTTACAGTACAGGGGCGCAGCCACAGTCATCATTCAGGTTCGAATCATTTCTACCCTTTACAGTACGATGATTATTAATATATGATATGATTTGACCGGTTTCTGAGTGGGGATAAGTAAGGAGGGGGAGGGACCCGACATTGTGGGGGGAGGGGGGAGGGAGAGAGACCAGCAACCAGGGGACTGAAGTACACTCTATTCAGAGCATAAGGGGAGTGAAAGAAAATAGGCTTCCCAGTACAAGCTGTATAGTATTTGGGCTTCCCAGTGTAAGTTGTACAGTATTTATAAGCATGATTATCCACTCCATGGGTGTGTGTATTATATATACTCCGCAGCAAAAAATGCACTGCTTGTTAAAAGGAAAGTGAAATACCGCAGCATTCCTCAAATTCCTTTTTTTTTTTTGGCCCACTTCTCTTTCTGTATGTTGCGCCCTCTTTTGCTTTCCATTTCCCTGGTCTTTAAAACGCTGCCCTGTATGCAGTCTCCACTACACTGTTCAATTACAGCTGCACCTGCTCCTGATGCTGATACCACTACTACATGGAGGAAAATGGAGCAACTCGTCAGTCCAGCCCAGTGATACTGGCAGAGTGCACTGTGCTATGCGATTCCCTCGGGTTTAAAGCTTGGGATGGTGGGGTCAGCACCAGTGCAGCAGTAGCGCTATCGACTGCGATACCAACGACCCAAGTTTAAATCGTGGGCTGGTGCTTAGGCTGCCAATAATGAACCCCCCCATCTCCACCCCCTCAAGCATGTCAGGAATCTTGACCTTTTCTGTTCCTCCCACCACGCGGGTTTAGTGAAGCCATTTTCCCTGTTCCCTGCCACCTGGCCATGTGCCACAAGAAGGGGTAAGCTTCAGGGCTTCATCACTAATTAGGGATCTAGGCTGGTGGGTGTCACAGCAGGTAGATCACCAGATGGGAAAGGCAGTGATAGGAACGGAACAAGTCAGTAGGACTGACTTGAGCTTGAGAGATACAGAATTAAAACCAAACAACATTAAACTGGAACAGCTCCTCAATGTGCTCTGTTTTCATCACTGTAGCAGCCCATGCAAGTAGCGTTATCAGCATCAGAAGCGACACACTGACTGTAACCGATGGTGTCACTGGTTCTTTATACATACACCATTTATATCACCCGTCACAATCAGCCACTGGCTGCAGACAATAATATCCCTATTTGCAAAGGTTGCTGCTTTGACGAAAATTGAGCATACTGGGGAGGAGGGGGAGGAGAAGAATCAGTATTTATATAGCACTTCTCATACACACTGGATCTCAAAGTGCTTTACAAACAATGACAGACTGGTAGTGAAGTGACTGAGAAGTGGCTGCCACTTTACACATCAACAACAGCCTTCGACAACTGCATGAACTGTTTTTTATGCGAAGGGGAATTTTGACTAGACACAGGGAATATCCCTCACTCTTAAGAAAAGAGCCTTGGGTTATTTTACTTCCAGCTGGACACCCACCAGAACAACACCAGAGATGGGTAGAAGGGGTCTTGATTTAACATCTCATCTGAAGGATGGCACATCCCAATGGTACGGCACCCCACCACCCACTAGTACTGTTCCAGCAATTATGGTACGGGCCTAATCCCGGTCGGGGACCAAAGCCCATGACCTTCTCGCCTAGAGGCAGATGTGCTACCAACTGGGCCACGCTGACACCAGAAACAGAGCAGTAGCTGCTCTGTGTCCATTAATGCAGCAGCTTGTACAGGCGGCAGGATCAGCATCAGGCACCACTGACTCACTGCAACCAATGATATCGCAGGTCAAAGCAACTCAGTGTTGCAACAGGAGGGACGATACAGAGCTGGTTTTAAAGAGCATATCAAGAGACAACAGGTATAATCTATTATCAATTGGGGATGCTGCAATGTTTCCCCTCCCCTGAATGGGCATACCGTTGCTCGTCTGCCATGTTACAATCAAACAGTTTCATCAATAAGGGCCCTGTGCAAATCACTTGGTGACAGCCTGTTCAAAGCAGCGTCACCTAGTATGGAAGGCACTGACTAACCATAAAAAGCAATACAGCCATCTAGTGGTGGTCCATGGGAGAGCAAGCATGAAAGTCAAAGGGGTTTTCCAACTTCACAGCTACAGGGAATTTCAACTTTGGCTCAACCTCAAAGACTGAAGGAATTCTACTTTAGTACTAACAAAATAGTTTATTCTGTATTTCCAGAAAAGGATAGCCCAGTTGAGTCAAAGCTCATTTACAATCGGGTCCCAAGAGCAAAAAGGAACAATTTCACATCTTAAGATACTGGCTGCAAAAATAGTACAAAAGTAATACAATAATGGCACAATAAACTGCATCCTGCAAACTATTCACAACAAATTTTTGGCAGCTTAGCAATGTTTACAATCCATGTTTTTATGGAGCGCCAGGATATAGTACCCCTTTGGGGTCTCAAATGGCCTGGTAAGTTGTTCCATAATTTGGGGCCCGTACAAAGGAAGTTAGAATTACCCTTAATAGTTTTAATAGCTGATACAGTGAATTCAATAGCCTTTGGCTAAAAGGTTACAGCTGCTGCCTTACAGACCCAGAATTGCCAGTTTGATTTCCAATGATGGCTTGAAGTGTGTCTGCCCAAATAGTAAATGGGACAGACTTAACAATCACTCTGATGGTGGTTTAAAAGAAAAAAAAAGAACTCCTGGGCTTTACAAGGAGCCTTAGAGAGGCCTGTAACTCTAGGTCATCGACTTGAATCAAACCAGGGCCATTAGTGTCCAAACCCATTCCAATCTGGTGGCTTTTCAGTGATCTCTGTGTGAAATTACACTGTCACTAAAGAGATCTTGAGGCTCCAGCACAGGGCCGACAAGCTGAGTGAGTGAGAGTGTGAGTGTGTGTACTAGAGAGACAGAGAGAGAGAGAGAGAGTGTGTGTGGGCGTGTTTGGTTGTGGGCATGCTCAAATTTTTGGTTTTTGTGCATCTGTCCAAACCACACACATACTCTCAAGCCTCATTCCCAGTGCAGGGCATCAAGGGTATGCACATCCTTGTGCAAGGCATCATGGGCATGCAAATTATTGAGCATCATGGGTATGCAAATCCTTATGCAAGGCATCATGGGTATGCAAATCCACGTACATGTCAGGCTGACAAGGCTTCGCTAGAAGAGACATCGCCTTTTAAACAGCACTGTACATCTGATCCAGTATAGACTGAGAATGACAAAGCACAGACATGTGTTTCATCCTCTTTGGAACTCCTCTGTGTACTATCGTTATAATCTCAACCAGACACCCTGTCAGACCTCAAGACAACGTTTGTTTAGAACAGTCAGACTGAGCATGCTGGAAATGTTCATGCTCAAATTATTCAGCCTGGAGAAGAGATGGCTGAGGGGACACACAATGACCGTGTTCCAAATATCGTAGATCGTTACAAATTCTGTTAATATCCTAGCAACTTTAATTTTACAGCTCTGAACATCATTGCTTTCCTCAGCTCCCAATGACCAAAGCTCTGCTTCTTCCTTCAGCACAGAGACCAGAGCAGGAATCACAGAGACACAGAAGAAAAACTAAAGCGATAGAGAAAGGGTTATGAAAAATGGGCTGTTTGTTACAGAAGGAAACCTTTATTAACTTAAAGCCCCTGTAATGTTTAAATTTACAGTTTATTACTGTGCAAATTACTGTAGTACTATTCGTAATTAGTGCCCCTGCTGGCTGGAAAGCTGTGAATGAGCCTCATTATTTATGATTACAATTAAAAGGGGGGAGAAAGAGCCCAGCTTTGACCTCCACTGCAAATGACAAATATCCGTTTTAGGTAATGAGGATAAATTAACAAAGTAAATATATTACTTCCAATAATTTCACTCATTACAGGGTGCCTGATGCATTGCACGCGTTTTCGTTGCATTTAGTTTCCTGTGTAAAAAATTCAGTTCACTGCGTCTGAAATACCATGGAAATTCTGAGCTTAAAAGTCTCATGCCCGACACTCCCTGGTTAGTTACTGACAATGTCCTGCCCCCCAACACACACACACTGCAAACTCAATGTAAATGTACCCTTCCAAGTGAGCTAGTCGTTCTGCTGCCCCCAAGTTATAAAATAGCAGTTTGTTTAAAAATGTTTTATACACCGAACTTAATTACTCACTCCTTTTCACCCCCACCCCAATTTGATACCTGCTGTTCAGTTTTGTTTTCAAATGTATTTTAACAGTGTTTAACCATGTTTCATTTTATGTTTGGCAATGGCATGTTAGGACTGTGGGTCTGTGTTCTAGTGGTAGCCTTGCTATCCCCAGCGCCCCAGGAGGTCAGGAGACAGTGCCTGCTGCATTTCAGTTTATCCTAAACACAACACAAAGAATAATGCATGGGTAGCCATGTATAAAAAGGGCTGTATTTCCATCTAGGAGGGTCTAGTGACATTATTACGACCTCAGGAACAAAGCAAAATTAGCTAAAATAACATTATATAGTTAAGTCTATACAATCTTATGTTGAGTCATGCACATGTACTGATATTTAACTTGTGCAATGAAGTCTAAAGTCTTAAGGAGGCAGTATAGCACTGTGGTTTAGAGCACTGAGCTGTAAACCTGGAGACCTGGGTTTGAATCCCACAGCCCCCACCAGTATATTGTGTGACCCTGAGCAAGTCACTTAACTTCTTTGTATTCCCCGGTCGCACCTGGAAACAAGCTTTGGCTTAGTATACCTGTCCTGGTTAAATAATGTCCCCTTTCCCTTTCTAATGACTCTAGTCGAGTGGTTATGTCCTCTGTGTTTGGTACATCACCTGCATAGCCATGCCTACCCATACTGTATAACGAGCCACCAATGTTCCCTGTTGGGAAAATTGAGGTTCAGACACATTTCCATTTCCAGTTCAGCTAATTTCTGTATATGGTTTCCAAATCATTTCTGATAAATAAGCACAACGCGAAACCAAGATCACTGTCCTCTAGACTCAACCAACTCAGGCTACTTGTCTACATCTGACATCATAGTCTATTTATGACATCACCGCCTGTTGCTGTGGAATGATTATGATGTCCTACTCAGAGGAATTATGACATTGCAACAAGAAATTATGATTTCCCAGAGTTTCAGAAAACATACTTTTCCATAATTTCCCCTTAGAAGTTAGGGGCTCTTTAAGGTGCTAAATAAATATGTTTACTGCCCTGTAAAGACAGCACAAGTACAGTACCTTACTGGTGAGCCTCCGTCTCCCCTTCCTAATACACCTTGCTGCTGCACCTGGAAGTCTGTTTAAACGTGCATGAAAACCTGGAAGTGAGACAAGGACAGGTAAGCTTACTGGTGACCTCAAATCCTTTTCTTAGATGATTTTTTGCCCCTTCCCCCATCCCATCCAACCTAAGTTTTGGGTCATTCAGATCATGGAGCTAGTGTAGATTATGCTTCTCCTTAAGCCGATGGAGGAGATTTAGAGCTATATCTCTCTCTCTTTTTTTTTTTTTTAAACATGTTTTATCCATCTTACGTTCTGGTGGCCCCTTTCCGGCAGCCAACCCCAGCCCTGTCACTTACTCTACTCAGGACATACCTACCTTTTTTTTTTTAAACTCTCTTTATCACTTGGTACATGTGGTGATGTACCCCAGTGTCAGCTTTCTGGACCACCCATCCAGCCTTCCACCACACCAAGCTGTCCAATCTGGAAGGCCCACAGCTTATCCTCTACAGCGGGGCTCCCCAAAGGGAGAGATCAATATCTACCAAGGCCCCAGCTGAGGCACACACCTAGGGCCTCATTCGGATGATCTCTAGAATTTCATGCTGCAGCTGTCAAGAGGGTTTTTCCAGCTTGTGTGTTTGCTGTGGAAGATAGGACACGCAATGATGTCCTGGTGACGTTAGACGTGCTCCCACACCTGACGCACCAATGTTCACCTATCTTCCAATCCACTTCTACTGCCGTCTCTGACTCAAAGCCCTCCTCATCTGAGTGGCCGCCATGCTGCTCCCTTGACCATGGGAACGGCCACGCATCACCTCCAGCCACATTACCATGCTGGAGGACCAGACTGTGAGCTTGTCAATTATTAAGAAGGTCTTTGCACAGTGACACAGCTGTAACAATCTGTGAACATTCTGCCTGGTACAGCGTAGCAAAAAAACTACACAAATCTCATCAACAGCTACACAAAACTGTTTATGTACAGCAATACCTTGCTATGCAACAGATCTCACCCGGAACTGTTTGCAGTTACTTCATACAAGGCTGCAAGCAAAATGCAACACACATCACTCCTAATGCTACTCCAAGTTAGTTACATATCACAGTAAATGTTACACAAACATTTGTGTCTCTAGTTTACCCTGGTAATGGTCAGGGTGCTTCCTAAAGCCTTGTACCACTAAAGGTCACACTGCAGTTAATGGTCAGGCTGTGACAGAAAGGATTAACCATAGAGCACAGACTCACACAAAACCATTAAACGGATATCATGGGAGGCAGTGGAGTCTGAAGAATGGAGAAAGGATGTAACAAGATAGCAAGAGCTTGCTCAGGCAGGGTCTGTGGACAGAAAAGAAAGCAATGCAATTATAAGGCACTGCAGAACTGCCTTATCTACAGAGAACCTCACCTCTCTGAGCCGGCCGTGATGGAAGCAGGAATGTTGGGGAGGACAGATTCTCTAGGCCAGAGTCCATGTTGCCCAGTTCAGACCTGTGATCAGCACCCCACTTTGGAAGGAGCTTAGGCACTGTAAAGCCTGTCCCGCACTCTCCCTCGTAGAACCAGTCACTCTGCTCATCATCACCTACAGCAAGATAATCAATACCATTATCATCATCATCATCATCATCTCACCAACTCTACAGCACACTAAATCTCCCCATTGCACCCAGAAAAGTAAATCCCTGTAAGATCGTGAATAAGTTGTGGTTTACAACTTACCTCTCATTTTTACCAATACTAGGTGGGAGGTCCTTCATGCATAACACAGAGTCCTTTCTTTCACAAATTAGAGTGCTGTCTTACACTGTACACTGGGATTCATACCCCTCAACTGTCCACATGGAGAGGGTGCTGTCCCACACTGTACACTAGGATTCATACCTCTAAACTTTCCAACATGGAGAGAGTACTGTCCCACATTGTACACTGGGATTCCTACCTCCCAACAGCCCCACATACGTGCTGTCCCTCATTGTACACTGAGATTCATACCTCTCAACCATCCACATGAAGAGGGTGCGGTCCCACATTGAACACTGAGATTCATACCTCTCAACTGTCCACATGAAGAGGGTGCGGTCCCACACTGAACACTGAGATTCATACCTCTCAACTGTCCCACACGGAGAAGGTGCTGCCCCACATTGTACACTGAGATTCATACCTCTCAACTGTCCACATGAAGAGGGTGCGGTCCCACATTGAACACTGAGATTCATACCTCTCAACTGTCCCACACGGAGAGGGTGCTGCCCCACATTGTACACTGAGATTCATACCTCTCAACTGTCCACATGAAGAGGGTGCGGTCCCACATTGAACACTGAGATTCATACCTCTCAACTGTCCCACACGGAGAGGGTGCTGGCCCACATTGTACACTGAGATTCAGACCTCTCAACTGTCCACATGAAGAGGGTGCGGTCCCACATTGTACACTGGCATTCATACCTCTCAACTGTCCCACATTGTACACTGAGACTGCTACATCTCAACTGTCCCACGTGGAGAGGGTGCTGTCCCATACTGTACACTGGGATTCATACCTCTCAACTGTCCTACATGGAGAAGGTGCTGTCCCACACTGTACACTGGGATTCATACCTCTCAACTGTCCCACATGGAAAGGGTGCTGTCCCACATTGTACACTGAGACTGCTACATCTCAACTGTCCCACGTGGAGAGGGTGCCGTCCCATACTGTACACTGGGATTCATACCTCTCAACTGTCCTACATGGAGAAGGTGCTGTCCCACACTGTACACTGGGATTCATACTTCTCAACTGTCCCACATGGAGAGGGTGCTGTCCCACACTGTACACTGGGATTCATACTTCTCAGCTGTCCCACATGGAGAGGGTGCTGTCCCACACTGTTCACTGGGATTCATGCCTCTCAACCGTCCACATGGAAAGGGTGTCATCCCACACTGTACACTGGGATTAATACTTCTCAACTGTTCTACATGGACAGGGTGCTGCCTCACATTGTACACTGGAATTCATACCTCGAAACTGTCCCACATGGAGAGGGTGCTGTCCCACACTGTACACTGGGATTCATACCTCGCAACTGTCCCACATGGGGAGGGTGCTGTCCCACATTGTACATTGAGATTCATACCTGTTAACTGTCCCACACTGTGCACTGGGATTCATACCCCTCAACTGCCCCACACGGAGGAGATGCTGTCCCACATTGTACACTGGGATTCAATGACTCTCAATTATCCCAAATGACAAGGGGTCTGTCCCACTTTGTACACCTGGATTTAATACCTCTCAGCAGTACGGGGTTACACAGGTATCCCTTATTCACCACTCAAAAATCCATTTTAGTCACACATTATAGAGGAACATTCATGCCTCGTAACTGTCCCTCATTACAAACGACATGCCCCTTTTCATCTTGTGTACGTTTCCTCTACTAGCTGGGCTAGGCACGCTGCTCCTTCTACTCCATTAGTAGTGTAGCTGGCTTGAAGTCAGAGGGTTGGAAGTTCAAATCCCACATTCTCATAAATAAGAAAACATGTTGTACTTTGGGAGGACATGCTCAACGGCTGGTGGGTACTGGTTAAATGTGAACCAGTTATAGATGTAATGGTGGTTGTAAATGTGGAACATTTATGGACTCCAAGGGGTTTTCCAGTGGCCTAATGAATAAGACACTTGGCTCCTAGACCAGGAATTTGGGATCTGAGTTCCATCTAGAGTTAACAAAGTGGTTGCCAATATCTTCAAGCTCAGACTCAACGAGCACTTTTTTCCCCACTTTATCTGGTCACTGGTACTGCCCCTTCCTCTGCCTAGCTACTTCCCAGTCCCATCTCCACATTATCCATCGCTTACCTACCTCCACTGGATGGGCCTCCCCAACAGTGGAGCTTCTGGGGGGCTTTGGCGCTCCCCATAGGTCAGTACTATGTCCAGGCAGATGAAGGACAGGTGGCTTGGCAGGGCCTCAGAGTGCCTGATTCATGCTGTGCTCTCCCTTTTTTGCCTTGGTTTCCTCCCTGCCTCACAGGTCAGAAACACAGAAACATAGACAATGACGGCAGAAAAAGACCAAGGATCCACGTAGCCTGTCCATAGTTCCCTATCTTCCCCAGGAACTATTGCCTATATGGAGTTCTATCCCTCCTTGTCTACCCTTCCTGCTCCCCTCCCTACTGTTACTGACCTGAGCAACCACCAGACCTTTCACTCTGTCCCAGCCATGCTTGAAACCATTAATGGTCTTGATGTCTACCATGTCCACAACTGCTCCATGGTTCCACCACCATTTCTGTAAACTAGAACTTCTTCACATCCCTCTTAAAACTTCCACCCACCAGTTTCCACTTGTGACCTCAGGTTCTTGACTCTGTACTCCTGCTAATGAGTTCCCTGCAGTTCACCTTGTTTATACCCTTCAGGAACTTGAAGGTCTCTATCACATCCCACCTCTCTTGCCTGGTCTCCTGGCAAGTACATGTCCAGTGACTTGAGATGATCATTGTAAGATCTGCCCTGTTGGCCCTGAATCATCTTAAGTCACCCTGTGCTGCACCGTCTCCAGCTTGTCTCTGTCCTTCCTTAGGTGAGAACTCCAGAACTGAATACAGTATCCCAGGTGCGACCTTGCCAGTGACCTATATAGAAGCAGCAGTACTTCCTTTTTCCTGCTGTCAGTATCCCTTCCAATACACCCCAGCATCCTATTAGCCTTACCACAGGCCTTATTACACTGGCTTGAATGTTTGAGAGAGTCACTAAAGATGTCGCCAAGATTCCTTTCTTATGCTGTAGTGCTCAGTTTTGACCCTCCCATCAAGTACTCTGCCCTGTTTTTTCTTCCCCTAGGTGCATTAACTTGGCACTTCTGGCACTGAATTTCAACTGCCAAACCTCAGACCACCTCTCTACCCTTTGAAGATCCCTCTGCATCTCCCTGATCCAGGGTTTTAAATAAGCTCAGAAAACTGATTAGCAGTTTTGCACATGAAAGTGCAAATCAACTGTGAACATGAACAGCACATGCCTCAATTTGATTAGCAAAATTAAAAATGCTTAAATATTGTAGCCTAAATAAAATCTTTCATTAAAATCAATTCCATCTTGGCTTCATCTGTTTCAGTACTCCCCAAAACACACACTCACCCATTTCAGTAATACACCCTCCCCACCCTTGGCCCCATTGCCAGAACCACAAAAACCCTCCTCCCACCCATCTCAGTGGCTAACTACCCACCCCACCCACCCATAGGGCACCCGCCAAAACCCCAACCCATCTCAGCCTTCCTCAGCCATGACCCCTTTGCCAAAAACTTAAAGCTGAGTCACCTGCCACAACCCTCCCCCCACCATAACTCTCAACCACTGATGACATTTACTGCCAAATAACAAATACTGCTGTTTTTATCTTTAGGCTCACAACACTGTTGAAACCATTGCCTTTACTTGTACAAAGCTTATTTTTGAGCCAACATGTTATTTATTTATTTTTGTTCTTCCCTGTGGCTTCCTGGTCGGCTGACATCCCAACCAACCTCCCGGCCAACACCCCCGACATCAGGCCAAATTCCTCAATTCAGGAATAGACATGGGTCCCTTCACAGAAGAAAGAGTCCTGGAGGAAACAGACAAGTTAAAGGTAGATAAAGCTATGGGGCCAGATGGGATACGCCCATGAATACTGAAAGAACTAGGGAGGGAACTAGCAGCCCCCTTAGCAGTGCTCTTCAACAAATCATTAAGGAGCGGGGAAGTGCCGGAGGATTAGAAGAGTGCAACAGTAGTACCACTCCACAAGAGTGGAAGCAAGGAACAGCCAGGTAACTACCATCCGGTTAGTCTAATGTCAGTCGTGGGAAAACTGATGGAGTCCCTGCTGAAGGAAAGCATCACAGCTTTTTTGGAGCAAACTGGTCAGCTCAACAAAAATCAACACGGTTTCACAGCAGAGAGGTCCTGCCAGACAAACCTGGTTGTTTTTTTCAATTGCGTCACCAAAACAGTGGATCAGGGTGGGGCAGTGGATGTGGTTTACCTGGACTTCAGCAAAGCTTTTGATTCCGTTCTGCACAGGAGACGAGTCAAAAAACTGGAGTACATGGGAACTGGGCCTGAGGTTACAAACTGGGTCAGAAACTGGTTACATGGGAGAACTCAGAGAGTATCAGTAAATGGCACTCTGTCTGTGGAAGGGAGGGTGACTAGTGGGGTCCCACAGGGCTCAGTTCTGGGTCCGATCCTCTTCAACATATTCATCAGCGACACTGCGGATGAACTGGAGGGAAAGGTGTGCTTGTTTGCAGAGGACACAAAAATTGGCAACAGGGTAGACATAACAGAGGGACAGCAAAGCATGGAAGCCGATTTCCAAAAACTGGAAGAGTGGTCCACGACCTGGCAATTTAAATTCAATGCCAAAAATGCAAGGTCACGCACCTGGGAAAGCGTAACACAGGGAAACTGTACTCGATGGCAGTGGAGCAGCTGGTGGCTACCAGGCAAGAGCAAGACCAAGGGGTGATCATATCAGATGACCTCAAGGTCAGCAGACAATGTGAAAAGGCAGCACTACAGGCTAGTGGTATCCTGGGATGCATAGTGAGGGGCATCACTAGCAGAAGGCATGAAGTAATCATGCCGCTGTATCGGTCCCTGGTCAGGTCTCACCTGGAGTACTGTGTCCAATTCTGGAGGCCACTCCTCAGGAAGGACAGTGATAGGCTGGACATGGTACAGAGAAGAGCAACAAAGATGGTGCAGGGTTTGCATCAGAAACCGTACGAGGCAAGACTGGATGACCTTAAATTATACTCCCTAGAACAACGCAGGAATAGTGCGGACATAATAAAAACATTCAAATACCTTAAAGGCAGCAAAAGGGTGCACGTGCAGATCCTCTCTCAGGTAAGGGACTACAGCAGGACTAGAGGGCACAACCTTCAACTTAAGGGAGGAAAGTTCAGAAGCAATACGAGGAAATTCTTCTTCATAGAGCGCGTTGTGGAACCATGGAATAGCCTGCCGAAGGGGGTGGTGGGAGCCAAGACAGTGGGGGAATTCAAGCGGGCATGGGACAGACACTGTGGGATACACAAGCAGGCAGCTAACTAGGGGGGTAGGAAGCCAAGGGCAGACTTGATGGATCATACATTCCTCATCGGCAGACAACTTCTATGTTTCTAATTCCCCCACGGCTTGCCCCCCACCCATGGCAGGATGGTGAGGAGCCTCTCCCCCTAAACTCAACTCACCCGTATGGATCCAGATGAGGAAGCGCCGTTCAAGGTCAGGCTGCAGAGGTCGGAAGCTCATGCTGCCCAACCAGGAGCCAATTTTCTGCTTTTCACCCTGGAGATGTGGGGTGCAATGATGCCGGATGAGGGAGCATGCACACGTCTGCGCACTCCTCCAGGCATCTGTCCGATTCTGCCTCCCCTGCTGCAGCGTGCTGCCCCAGCCTCTACTAGGGGCCAGATGGGAGCTGACCACTGACATCCCCCTCCTGAGAGAGCAGTCCCTTGATCCTTCTCCTCCCCTGCCAACCCCCTGGCAGTCCGTGCTCATTCCCGAACACGGGTCGCCGGCGTAGCGTGGGGTAAGGCGTCCAGCACCTCAGTGCCACCAGGCCAGTTTGAGTCAACATGTTATGTAATATTTTCCATATTTCTGCTTTAAAGTCTAAATTTACAGCACCTTCTCTGTGTTGGCAGCATCTTTTCTGTGAAGGACAGAGGAAGCACAGATCAAATTTGAGGGGTCAAATGAGGGACATCCCTCATAATCAGGGACAGTTGAGAGATATGAGTAGCCCCAATCCCACTTATGCCAGAATCCTTCCCCCGCCCATCTCAGCCCCACCACCCTCCCCACAGACACTCACCCACATAAGGTAATTCATTAGTTCAGAGTGACGCCTAGTCTCACCGCCGCAGCCCCAAAATAAATGCTGGCAATTGTTTAATTTATTTATTTGGAAAATCTTTCACCCGGAAAGACAACATGAGCTGTAAACAGCTCATTTCCAGAAGAAAAAATTACTCACCTTAGTAATGTTGTTTCTTCTAATGGAGTCTTGCTATATTATGACTAATGCAGTTTGTCCCACCATTAGAACTGCTCTGGAGGTGAAAGAGTTAACTTCCATGCCAGGCATGGAACTTGGAGCACGAGCTCAGTTAGAGAAGCTCTGTCTGGAAGATTTCAAACTGAAACTGTCAGATCTTTACGAGCAAAACTCACTAAGGTTCTGTGTGGAAGCTGTAACCTACACTAGCCAACTGGCTACTTAAATATTAACACATTTTTCCTGGTCCCAACACCAAGACTCAAGTCAGGGGACCAGAAAAATAAGATAAGATAGGATAAGATAATATAAAACACAACACCCAAACACTCCAAAAAGAAGGGGTGGAAACAAAAAATGGGCATCAAAAAAGTGCCAACACTGGAATGCCCACCCCATACCCCAAGTAGAAGTTCTGAGAGGGGCAGGCTGGGGGGGAGGTCATAATATAGCAAGACTCCATTAGAAGAAACAACATTACTAAGGTGAGTAATTTTTTCTTCAAACAACATGAAGTCTTGCTATATTATGACAATTGCAGAATACACAGCAGTACCTCCATGGAGGAGGGACAGAACTACTTAGGAATAGGCTCTGAAGCACGGGTTAGCTAAACCAAGCATCCCTCCTGGCCTGATATCCAGGGAGTAATGCTTAGTGAAAGTGTGTACCGCTTTTCCAGGTAGCTGCTTGACATATCTCTAAGATAGGGATGTCTCTGGCAGCAGCTAGAGCGCAGCTGTACCTCTGGTAGAGTGAGCCCTCAGGCCTGAAGGGGAACCTTTCCAGTTTTTGATAGCAAAATTGATACAAGAGACAATCCACCTGGCAATGGATCTCTTTAGTGGCAGGCTTCCCTTTCCCAACCTCACCATAAGTGAGAAAAAGTTGGAAGGATTCGAACCTGTGACCCTTGGTACGCTCTATATAGTAACTAAGGGTCCTCTTAACATCTAAGCTGTGCAACCTCCTCTCACCAGAGGAGGAATGGTCAGTGAAGAACACTGGAAGGGAGATAGATTGGTTACGATGGAAGTCTGAAACCACCTTAGGCAAAAACTTCCTGTTAGTCCTAAGGACTACCTTATCCCTGTGAAAGGAAATAAAGTCAGTCTCCACTGACAAAGCTTGTAACTCACTTATGCGCCTGGCAGAAGTGATGGCTACTAGAAAAACAGTTTTCCAAGTCAAGTACTTAAGCTCTGCCGAAGACAGAGGTTCAAAGGGGGGTTGCATCAGCTGAGCAATGCAAACATTAAGATCCCAGGCAGGAGCAGGGTCCCTGAAAGGTGGATTAGTATGAAGCAATCCTTTGAAAAACTTGGAAAATACAGGGTGAGCGGAAAGAGAAGAGGGCTTCCTGCTGAAATAAAAGCAGAGACAGCTGCCAAATGCACTTTCAGGGTAGCTGGTCTCAGTCCCAAAGAATTAAGATGGACCATATAGTCCAAAAAATGGGCAAATCAGCAGATTCCGGGAAATATGCTTCCCAGAACACCAAATGGAAAACCTTTTCCATTTAGAGTTATAAGTAGTCCTAGTGGAAGGCTTCCTAGAAGCTTTCAGGATTTCGAGAACACCTTGAGAAAGGTGTAGGTCAGCAAATTCTAACTCCTCAAGAGCCAGGCCTTGAGGTTGAGGGATTTGAGATTCGGATACCAAACTCTCCCCTGGGCACAAGTTAACAGGTTGTGGTTCCTGGGGAGACACAGGGGAAGATGGACTGCTAAGGACAGAAGGAGTGGGTACCAGGGCTGCCTGGCCCAATCTGGAGCAATCAGAATCATCTTGCAGGGCTGAGATCTGATTTTGACTAGCACCTTGAACAGGAGAGAGGGAAGGGGAAAGGCATATAGAAACTTCCTTCCCAATCGAGGAGAAAGGCATCCAGGGGACTGAGCCCATCACTGGGGCCTGCAACAAAACAGTGGAAGTTGATGATTGTCTGGGGCTGCAAAAGATCTATCTGAGGGTGCCCCATCTGGCAAAACTATCCCCAGTACTTGGGATCCAGTGACCATCTGTGATGGCCCTGGGAAATCCTGCTGAGAGCATCTGCCAGGACATTGTCCTTGCCTGGGAGGTGAACTGCTATGAGGGAAGTGTTCAGGGAATAAGCCAGAGACCACAACTTCATTGCCTCGGTGCACAAGGCCGAAGACCGAGTGCCCCCTTGTTTGTTGATGTACCACATTGTAGTGGTGTTGTCTGTTCTGACCTGTACCACTTTGTTCTGAACAGATGCAGAAAAAACCTGAAGTGCTAGAAAAACAGCTCTGAGTTCCAACAGATTGATGTGGAGCAGAGATACCTGAGGGGACCACAATCCCTGGGTGGAGAGGTCACCCATGTGAGCTCCCCATCCCAAAAGGGGACGTATCTGTAGTAAGGGTCAAGGAGTGAGATAGAGGGATGAAGGGGACCCCTTGTCTCAGATTGCTCTGATCCTGCCACCACTGAAGGGCCTGGATCAGGTTCAGTCACTGGGATCAACTTGGATAGGGATCTTTTCTTTGAGACCAAAAGGCTCTCAAGTGGAACTGAATGTCCCTCATCTGAAATCTTGCTCCTTGCACTACAGCTGTGGAAGCAGCCATGTGTCCTAGGAGCTGTGAAAATGCCTGCTGCTGGTTGAGAGACCTGCAGGTGAAGGAGGAGGCCAGGGCCACTAGCTTCCTTACCCTTTCCAGGGGAAGGAAGGCTCTGGCCTGCCTTGTGTCCAGTCTGCACCTATAAGGGTGAGTACCTGGACAGGATCCAGAACTGACTTTGGAAGATTGAGAAGAAAGCACAGAGAGGTGAGCAGCTGCTGGGTAACTTGCAGGTGTGATTTGACCTGGTCTGGAGACTGACCCACAATGAGCCAGTCGTCTAGGTAGGGAAAGATGGCAATCTTTGCCTTCTTAAATGAGCAACTGCTACTGCCAGGCATTTTGTGAATACCTTTGGGGCAGAGGTAAGGCTGCAAGGGCATTTTTCTGAACTGATAATGGCCTGAGGGCAGTTCAATCTGAGGTACTTTCGTGGGAGCTTCTGATAAGAACATGGAAGTAGGCATCCTTGAGGTCCAGGAAGCTAGCCAGTCCCTCGGCCTTAGGGAGAGGTAAAATCATTCCCAGAGTCACCATTTTGAATTTTGGTTTAAAAGGTGCTTGTTCAGATATCTTAGGTCCAGAATGGGCGCCATTCTCCTGTCTTTTGGGGTAAGGAAGTACCTGGAGTACAGACCCTTGCCCTGGTGTAGGGAGAAACCCTTCTACAGCTCTGAGAGCCAGGAGGGTTGAGACTTCTGTTTCAAAGCAAGAGTCTCTAGAGGATTTGCAGGTGGAAAGATCTGATTCTCATCTTTGGAAATTTTTTAAGCTGAGAACCAGACCCTGGCTTACTACTTCCAGGACCCACTTGTCTGATGTTAAAGACCCCAGTCCTGAACGGCAAGCCAGCCTGCCCCTACAGGTAATGGAGAATCGCCCTGGGCATCCCATCAGGGTGCCTGTTTGGCAGGGCTTTAGGCTGAGGGGTGGGAGCAGGCCTGCTTGCACCCGCCTGCCTCTCCCTCTGAAGAACCCCCTCTGAGCATAAGCCGAAGAGGAGGCCTGGGTTTGGTGAAAAGGCCTGCCTCTACCCCTGGGGGGCTGCCTCTGAGGAGTGGCTTGCCGCTCCTTGGCTTGTGCACTCCTATAAGTGGTTCTATATTCATCCATTTTCTTCATATAATTCTCTGTCTGCTCCCCAAACAGAGAATTTCCCACCACAGGAAAATCCATAGCCTTAGCCTGGGTATCCTGTGACAAACTAGTACACCTGAGCCAAGCCAATCTACGAAAGGCCACAGATGTAGCCATGACTCTAGAGGATACATCATTAGAATCCACAGCAGCATGGAATTGCACCTTGGATGCCTCAATACCATCAGCAGCCACCTGCTCCAGCTCCTTGGCAAGCTGGCCAGGGGCCTGTTTGGCTAAAGCCATGACAGTGCCCCATCTAGATTTTTGATGTCTTGCCACATAAGCCATGTAATTTGCTTGTCTGAGTCCCAAGGACTCTGCCATGTATTGTTTTTTAGCCATGGCATCAATCTTCCTGGAGTCCTTGTCAGGAGGATGTGAAGCCAGGGGAATATTAGCCTTATCACAGGCTGCAGCCTGAACTACCAACATGACTGCATTGCTGTGAAAGAAATTCTGTATCAGGACCTGACAAAGTGTACCTCCTGTCCATCTTTTTGTCCACAGGAGGCACAGAATTAGGAGCCTTTAAAATTTTTATTGTTTGTTTCCTAAAGGATTTATGTAAAGGAATAGACAATCTCCCGGACTCTGGGATATCCATCATCTCTACAAAGTCAGGCTCTTCTTGCTCATCCACAGCTTCCTCCAAGGGAAGCTGGAGGGTTTCAGCAACTTTTTTATAAAACAGAAAATGAGAAGGGGACTCAGAAAGCCTAGGGGGAGATTCTAAAGGTCTGTCTGGGGAGATGTCCGGTTCAATGGGCACATCCAGACTCTCAAAGTCACATTCACACTGTTCATAATCATCCTCCCCCTCCTCTGGTTCATAAAACTCTTCTATATCATATTCTTGAACTGTGGAACCGGACGAACCGACCTTTTGCCAGACAGTGGCGGTTCGGACGAAACCGGAGAAAGTGACTGGACAATTTGATTGCTTTTGCTATCTCTGCAGCAGTTGGAGAAGGAATTTTGACTCCACACCTGCTGATTTTCTAGTTTTCTTTGCTGGAACTGGCCTCCTGAGTCAGCTTTACGCTTGCCCAAGGAAGTCTCGCCCTGGTCAGAGGGCACTCTCCTCCGTTGGCTGGCACGCAACCACAGATACATAGAATTAGACAGTGTCGGCAGATAAGGGCCTATGGCCCACCCAGTCTGCCCATTTGAGCTTGTAAGTTCAGTTTGTTTTCCTAGAAGTCTGTTCCCTTACCCCTGACCTCTAGAATTCCTTTATGTCTATCCCATGCATTCTTAAATCCTGTGATTGTTTCAGCCCCCACCACTTCCTCTGGCAGGGTGTTCCACTTGTCCACCACCCGCTCTGTGAAGAAATTCTTCTCATGTTTCCTCTGAATCGCCCTCCTCCAACTTCATCCCATGCCTCTAGTCCTGGAACATCTTTTTCGCTTAAAATAGTGTTTTCCTGCACCCTGTTCCTCCCTGTAAGATACTTGTATGTCTCTATCATATCCCTCTCCCTCCTCTCCTCCTCTCTCCAGGGAGTACATGTTCAGTTCCTTCAACCTGTCTTCATAGGACTTGTGATGCAATCCATGCACCATCTTTGTTGCCCTCCTCTGAACCTTCTCTACCCTGTCTATGTCCTTACGTAGGTATGGTCTCCAGAACTGTACACTGTACTCCAGGTGGGGCCTCACTAGTGTCTTGTATAGCGGAATTATGACCTCCTTTCCTGCTGGTGATGCCCCTGCCTATACATCCCAGCATCCTATTTGCTTTACCTGCTGCCTTGTCACACTGTTTCCCCACCTTGAGGTCATCAGAGATGACAACCCCAAGATCCCTTCCTGCTTGGTGCATGCTATATCCTCACCCCCAACTGATATATTGTGCCAGGGTTTTTGTGCCCCATATGCATTATCTTGCACTTCTTTGCATTGAATTTCAACTGCAAACCCTGACCATTCTTCAAGTTTCTGCAGGTCCTTCTCATTCTGTCTACACCCTCTGGTGTGTCTACTCTGTTACAGAGCTTTGTGTCATCAGCTAACAGTGAAATTCTGCCTTCTAGATCCTGTGCAATGTCACTGATGAAGATGTTGAATAGGACCGGTCCCAGCACTGATCCCTGTGGTACCCCACTGGTCACTCTTCCCTCTGTGGAGTGACAGCCATTTACCACCACCCTCTGTGTCCTGCCACCCAGCCAGTTACCTACCCACCACACTACTGTCCTGCCCACACCCATATTCCCAGTTTGTGTAATAGTCTCTATGTGGCACAGTGTCAAAGGCCTTGCTGAAGTCCAGATAGGCCATGTCCACTGCCTCCCCTGATCCACCTCCCTAGTCACCCAGTCAAAAATTCAACGAGGTTGGTCTGACATGACCTCCCCTGGTGAAACCATGCTGCCTTGGGTCCTGTAGTCCATTGACAACCAGATGTTCCACCAATCTCCTTCAGTAGTGCTTCCATGATCTTCCCCACTACCGAGGTGAGGCTGACTGGTCTGTAGTTCCCTGCTTCCTCTTTGTTCCCACTTTTGTATAAGGGGACTACATCTGCTGTCCTCCAGTCTTTGGGTACCTCCTGTTTCCAGTGATTGGCTAAACAGGATAGCCAGAGGTTCAGCCACCACCTCTCTTAGTTCTTATGACCCTGGGTGCACCCCATCTGGCCCATTGCTTTATCAACTCTTATTACTTCCAGTTCCTTCAGGACCCTTTCTGTAAAGGGACTTGTGTCCATTTCTGCACCATTTCACTCTCACCCATTACCCTCCCTCTTCCTCAGTAAAGACTGAGCAGAAATACCTGTTCAATATGTCAGCTTTACTGTTGTCATCCTCCACGGCCTCCCATCCTCCCCTTCAGTCTCACTATCCCTCCCTTTGTCTTTCTTTTTTCACTTATGTACCTGTAAAAGGTTTTGTCCCTCTACCCACTGATTTTGCAATGTGTTCTTCTGTCTGAGCTTTGGCTTCCTTACTGACCTCCCTGCCTCCCTTTGCTTCTCCTGGTACTTCTCCCTATCCCCTTCTGCCTGTGTCTTTTTGTATTGCCTGAATGCATCCTTTTGGCTTTCACTTTCTTTGCTACCTCTTTGGAAAACCATAATGGTCTCCTCTTCTTTTCCTCTTGCTAACCTGTTTAATGCATAATTCTGTTGTTCTTGTAATCCCCATTTTAAATACTGCCCACTGTTCCTCAACCCCTGATTCCTGTCCCATTCCCTTAATGCCTCTTTCAAGTATCTCCCATTTTCCCAAAGTCTGCCCCCCTAAAATCCAGGATACGTGTTTTTGTGTGGTTTGGTTCTGCTCTTTCTGTGATTTCAAACCACAATGACTGGTGGTCACTGTTCCCCAGGTGCTCCCCCACTGTTACCCCCATCACACTGTCCCTGTTTGTGAGCAAGGTCCAGTATTGCCTTCTGCCGAGTTGGTTCCATGACCAGTTGCTTGAGGAAGGCACCCTGAAGGAGTCCAGGATAAATCTGCTCCTAGTTGATGCTGCTGCTGGGATGCTCCAGTCCACGCCTGGAATATTGAAGTCTCCAACCAGTACTACTCTCATTCTTGTCTGCCATCCTTGGATGGCTAGCATCAGCTCCCTATCTGTTTCTTCCTCCTGGGCTGGTGGTCTATAGACCACACCTGTGCGGATGGCTGTCCCCATTTTCCTTTCCAGCTTAACCCACAGTATCTCTCCCCCATTTTGTTCCTCCTGGATCTCTGTGGCCCTTATGTCATTTTTCACATACAGTGCCACCTCCTCCCTTCCTGCCTGCTCTGTCTCTTCTGAATATGTTGTAGCCAGGTATGGCCATCTCCCAGTCATGGTTATCATTACACCAGGTTTCAGTGATGGCCACAATGTCCAGGTCTGACTGTACCATGACAGCCTCCAGATCTTCCATCTTGTTGCTAAGGCTCCTGGCATTTGCACACATGGCTTTCCATGATTTGACCTCCCTAGACTGTTTCACTGTTCTACTCCAGCCCCTTCCTTGGTTGTCATTTATCCCTGGTTCTCCTTGCTGTCTGCCCTTCTGCTGAATTTTGCCCCTTTTCTGCTTATCCACCTCTTGGGCACTAATCTCCATCTTTGCACACTGCTTTGCAGAGATAGCCACTCCTCTGGTTCACTGGTTCCACTGTAGCTGTGGGGTGAGCAAGTAGGTACCTCCTTGCTGGCCTGCCACCCTTTGCTAGTTTAAATGCTTGTCAATGTAGCATTTAAACTTATCATTGAGTGCTTGATTCCTCCAGGATGGATGCAGGCTCAGGCTTGAACAAACCTCCATCCCTCCAGGTGGGTCCCAGTCACCAATGAATCCAAACCCTTCCTCACAGCACCAGTTCTTCAACCATGAGTTAAAGTTCCTGGTGCATGCACTCCTATGCTCTCCCTTGCCTCTCACAGGTAGTACTTGAGAAAGTGACAGAAGTAGCTACTTGCTTGAGACCCTCCCCAGTTTCCTAAACTCTTCCTGAACTTCCTTTGGCTCCCCATTTGCCAGGTCATTAGTACCTAGGTGGATAATGACATCCAGCTCACCCTCCCGCCTTGCCTTCCCAGTGATCCCCAGGATCTTCCTTCCATCCTCCATGCCGTGGCACCTGGTAGGCACCTCCACCTCCTGTCCTCCCTCCTGTGTTCCTAGCTGGATCCCTCTTATGATGGAGTCCCCACCAGGATTCACTCTCCTCCCTCTGGGGTCCACTGCTTTCCCCCTGAGGTCACCTCCTTGGCTAAACCTCACATCCTTTCCTTCCACTTCTCTGGGTACCTCTATTTGGTTGTCCTCTCTGGTTGCCAGTGTGGCAGTATGAGTTCTTGAGTGGAATAGGATCTGGTATGTGCCTCTGCCTGACTGCTCTAACCTCCCTGAGCCCACTGTCATCCAAGTGCTCCTGCGTCTCGGCATCCTTTGAGGCAGCTGCATTGGACTGGGTGGTCCCTGGATAGGGGTGATGGTACTCCTGACCCAGTTTACTTCGCCTTGAGTCTGGCTACCTCATCCCGCAGTCCAGAGAGATGCATGCAGATAGGGCAGCACCTCAGTGTCCAGAAGGTCTGCCTAAATATGGCTGCCCCACAGCCACTGCATTGCACCACTCCCCACATTATACTGCAATTCCACTACTTGTCTGCTACTGAAGCTCTCCTAATTCTCTTTTTATTAATTTACTGTACTAAAAATCCTGTCACTAATCCTCAGATTTTTTTTTTTAAAGGAAAAAGAAACCAATAAATGAGTCAAAACACTTGTTGTGCTGAGGGTGGGCTTCTTCCCCCTTATGCCTCTCCTACTTCACACCCCTTACTATACCCTGTGTTTAGCTCCTGTCAATGAGATTTATCAGGGCATATAATTAAGAGTTGGGGGAAGGCGAGGGGGGGGGGGGCGAAAATTTGCAGCAATTAAAGACAGCACAGAATTACACCACCACTGTGTTTTAAATTTTCAACAGCCCAAAAACAATTATAAGTAAAGACAACAAAGAAAGTATAGTGTCACTAAACGCCCACAATCTAAGTTTAAAAGAAAAATAGCAATTACCAGTTACTCTAAAGCACTGAATTGAATATGTTTCCTTCCTTCCCCTTCTGGCTTCTTCTCCGGGCTGGCCATCCGGGTCAGCGGACTTTTTGGCCTCTCGTTCCCTGAGCCTACCAACTCTCTTATCTAGGGTAGCTGCAGGGAAATTCTTACAAATCTGGTAGTCTGAATTGAGGTGGTCAAACCCCAGATAATATACACATGTGGTGTGTGGGTCAGCCTTGGCAAAGGCTTCCCACAGACACTACAGTGTTGAAACCCAGTGGGCCCGGTTTTTCTTTGGATTTCTCAGACATAATGCCAACCTAACCAAAACTTGCCTCCTTTTTCCTGCAGTGCCAGGCAGAGACACTCTTATCGGTTCCCAACCGTGTCACGGGTCATGGAAAAACCGTAATGAAATCCGTTTTTAGAACCGATAAGAACTGAACCGTGACTCTAAAAGCTTTCAAATGCTTGAGAATAAAGTTTTAAATAACCTGATCGGTTCGAACCGAACCGATAAACATTTACAAGTTCCACACAGAAATAAACCTGTCTATTACTTACAATACCACAGACAGAGCTTGAACTGATCGGTTTGCAGTTAAAATAATAATAATCAGGTTGAATTTAACCAGAAAAACTGTTTAAACAGAGAAATGAACCGAGCAGTAGGAGGAATCTCCGAGTGACTGTTCAGTGAGGCAGAGTAAAGAATCTAACAGTTTCAGTTTGAAATCTTCCAGACAGAGCTTCTCTAACCGAGCTCGCGCTCCAAGTTCCATGCCTGGCATGGAAGTTAACTCTTCACCTCCGGAGCAGTTCTAATGGTGGGACAAACTGCATTAGTCATAATATAGCAAGACTTCATGTTGTCTGAAGTGTCCGGGGGAGGCAAGAGTTCTGGAGAACAAGCAAACACATAGCAATACAAGTACACTTTCTATACAATTTCTAAAACAAAACAGTGTAATACAATAACCCAGACCAACCAGCCTGGGTAAACGAAACATATTTGGATATAGCTTACAGTGTAACAACCCAAGAGCAGGTGATCTAGTAGGGTAACGGTTAGAGGATTGATAACACATTTAAAGTGCTAGAAGTAGTAGGCTGAGCACAAGATTTTAAGTGCTACTGTATACCCAAGGGAAGGCAGTTATAAGATAAGTGGGGAAGAGGACAGGCGAGGAGTAGAGAGTGGGGATGGAAGAGGGAGGGAGAGGTCCGGCTAAGATCTATACCCATCCAGGTTGCTGAGAACCCTGCAAGAGGGTTAGAATCAGGCAAAAGGGAAGGGGAGAAAAATGGACCGGGGTGGTAGAGAAGAGAGGAGCAGGGGACAGGAGGGGAGGAAGGGATAATGAAGAAGGGAGGTGGGCAGGCGATGGATTTGAAAGTGGGGAGAGTGAAGGGGGAGAAGAGAGACAATCTATACCCTTCAGGATGCAGAGAACTCTGCCAGGGGGTCAGGATTGGAAAGTGTGGGGGAGGGGTAGAAGTGAGGGAGCCAAGATCTACCCTTCAGGATGACAGAGAACCCTGTAAGGGGACAGGACCAGGCAGAAAAGGAGGGGAGAGAAGGGGGCAGGGAGGAGAAGTGGAGTGTGGTGGATGACTGGAGGGGAGAAGAGGGATAAGGAATAGGGAGGCTGGAGGAAAATAGAAGTAAATTCGGAATGGAAAAAGGGGGAAGCACCAGTTGGGGGAAGAGGGGGTTGTGGGGGATAAGGACAGCTGTAGGGTGTCAAAATGGCACAGTAGCTTGTGGATGATAGCAGAGTGTCGAAATGGCGCAATAGGTTGTGGTAGGAAGTGGGAGAAGGGGGTATAATAGGGGGTAGCATGTGAGGAAGTAATCAGAGGAAGTGTTCAGTTAGAAGACAGGAGGTAAGTCAGGGATAGAAGAGATGGGGATAGTGTGCAAGGGACTGGGAGGGTTGTGATGGGGGTTAAGAACAAGTACAGTTAGGAGAATAGAAGTAAATTATGGCTAAAGGATAATGTGCCAGGGTGGAGACTGTTGAAAGGGGGGCTAAGAACAAGTGTAGTTAGGGGAATAGAAATTGTGAAGGGCTAAGGAAATTGAAGATGGGGAAGAGGAATGTCTGATAGGAGGTGGCAGTGAGTTCCAAAGCTTTGGGAAGCGGTAGGAGAAAGCTTCCTGTCCTGTGGAGGTAGAGCGATGAGGAATAGCTAGAGTGCGTGCATCAGCAGATCTGAGAGAGTGGGAGGAGGGAGGTGGAGCAGAGAGTAAGGAGGAGACGCAAGAGTCCCAACCCAGAATTTAGACGTGAACTTGGCACAGTGAGAGAGATCCCTACATTCAAGGGAGGGGAAAGCTAGAGAATGATACAAGTGTAACCCCCTTGTTACCAGGGGTTACTAGAATCCCAGTAAGACCTAGTGGTAGGCAGGGAAGGCAGCTTGTGAAACTCCATTTAAATGGGTTTCACACTGTCTCACTCTGTTCTCAGTCACAGCTGAGACTGAGAGATCACATCACCATAGAACTTTCGCAGCTGCATAAGCCACATTGGAATCTGCAGCACAGGGAGTGAGATAGAACTTTGGGAGTTTTCAAAGTGAGTCTTCTGTTTTGTTTTGAAGAAGAAGGAAGTGTCTTCTGTTTACCCCCTTGGGAGAAGAACAGTGTCCAGTTTTAAGTGGTGGAGACCGCTATCCAGGTCTCAGTGCCCCCCTCCGGGGAGAAACATCCTCTGTGGGTTCCAGGGGCAATCCCCTCATTTCCACTACAGAAGAAAGCTGCCTTTTTACAGTTTCTGTTCTGGTCTGATAACAGTGAAAGAAGTGATACTTCGCCTGTGGGGCACCTGCAACGAAAGGATGAGTGTTGTGCTCTATTGGAGAGGGCAAACAATATTTTTCTTCAGTTTGGAAAATGTGAAGAAAAGCTGAGATGTGAACTACTATTTGGGAGGCCTATTGTACTAGGACAAACAAATGGAGTAGTTTAAAAATTTAAAGTCTGAATGGACTTCAAGTAATGTTGTAGAGGGGGTGCTACAGGTCATCCACCGTTTAATCTACATTTCAAAGTTTAAGTTTCTGTTTGTCCAGAGAAATGGCCGGGTATGGGCTGTGGGAGCTGGAGGTGGGAACACCCCCCATCTTTAGTGACCAGGTCCACCTCTACAGATTTCTACTGTGATTGCTACTTGCCTCATGCGAATGGCCAGTGATGAGGTAGATACCCAGACGGGTTGCAAATTGAAAATCTCTAGGAGTCGAGACTCTAAGTCGGTGGGAGCCACAGCTTGGGAAAATATTCTCCTTGTTTGATGGGAGTCCGAAGGAAGTAAGAAAACAAATCTCTCTAGGAGTCGCAGACTCTAAGTGGTGTGGGGAGCCACAACAAGTAAAATTTGGGTTCATCCTTTAAATGGACCATCAGTCAAGTGGCGGCAGGAAGCCGGGCCAGTCGGGCTGTGTATCCAAAGCGCATGCAAGTCTGGGCTGAGTGCCTGGTGGGTCCAGAGCCAGAAAACAGTAGAAATGGGTTCATTCTTTAAGTGGACCGCCTTGTAGTCTCTAATCTGCATTTACAGTGAACGTAGCCCCTTGGGGGTCCATCTATGCTTTGTTATGTTCAGCTAGTTATGAATAAAAGCCACACTGAAAAATCCCAATCCTGGTTCTGGACATTACAGTTATTGCTTCCTGCAGTTGGATTTACTTGGGTGCCCCTGTGCAGAGTAGCCAAACCTAGGTCCCTTGTGCCGGGTAACCTCATCCTCCCTGAACCCAGGTATTGCTGCCAACGCCAACAGCATGCCACCTGTCGTTTTAGTAAAAAGGCAGGGGTGAGGGGTTACAAAAATGGAGGCACCGCTTTGGATTTGTTCAGGAAGGAAGGTACTTGGGCAAGTGGGCTAGCGTTTTGGCTATCTGGCAGTGGGTAGCCCAAAAAGTTGAAGCAATTTCACTAGTGTGTTGCTGTGTGCTGTGAATCTTGTGCTCCTGTTTATAAAATGCCAACTGTTTACCAAGGAGCTGTAAAGCCAAAGAGTGTGCCCTTGTCCTGCATCAAAAATTGTTTACAGCATTTATGTCAGCTTTTAAAGTGAATTCTGTGAAGGAAAGTATGGAAAACTAGGGGTAGCAACAGAGAAATTATGCCCTGGACGTTTGAAATGCTTTTAAAGCGAATTTCTGTGAAGGAAAGTATGGAAAACTAGGGGTAGCAACAGAGAAATTATGCCCTGGACGTTGGAAATGTTTTCTGTGTAAATGGAGAGACTGCAGAGTTAATGGCAATGTTACATGGTTGAAATGGGCTCCCGCCGTGGAGTCAGTAAAAAAAAAAAAAAGTGCATTTTACAGTTTAAATTTGCCTGCTCGATGATCGCCGTGGGGAGAGGAGCCCTCGCGAGGAAGAAGAGGCTCATTTGCATGGCGTCGTGTGGTTGGTCAGTTTGCCATTAGTCCCACCCCTCAGCCAGCTCTTCTGATGACTGCCTCAGCATTCGAGAGGGAGACAGAGAGTAGTGCATGTACTGGCAGTGGAGGAGCGTCGCGAGGTATTCAAAGCGCTGTAAACATTCAAAAAGTGACTTTTAAGTTTAAAATCGGGCTCAACCCGCAAATCGATCGTCGAAATAGTGCATTTAGTGTTGAAAACGACGATCGCGGAGACTGCCTGCCTGTTTGTGTTCAGAGGCCTTCAAAAAATCTGGCTGCAGGCCGTTTTACCCCATCGCAGCAAGTTGCTACAATAACAGTGAGTAAACAATTCAAAAACTGCTCAATCAGTGATTTTCAGTAATGCCATATAAAATGTGTGTGCAGCAGTCTAGTCGCATTGCAAGTAACGACTGTGTGATGTCCTGCCAGCAAGTGCAAGTCTGTAAAGCCATTAAATGTGTGCATGGAAGTGAAAATAGCCTCAGTTTAAAGTCTGCAGCCAGAGACTGTGGGTTGTAGCAAAATGCAACACTAGTAGAAGCAGGCAATCCTGAGCTGAAACCTTAAGTTTTTAAGGGACTGTAAATAAAATGAATGTTACCAGCATGTGAAAAGTCCAAGGAAAATCCTGTAAATGTGTGTTTAAAGCCAGATCAGAGCAAGTTGTGCAGTTTGAGTAAAAGTTATCAGTAGCTGGTGTAAATCGGGTGCGCAGTGGCTTGACCCAGAGTCTAAATGTTGATGCACAGGAGTGCTGCCGCTGCCATTACAGGGTGGGGTAGTAAAGTAAACACAGCAGCAGAGGAGCCATTTTAAAGCTACAGAGTGTGTTCATTAAAGTGGGACTTTCAGTTACAGTGAACTTTTGTTTATTTTTCTGCAGTTATGGCCTCAGGACCAGCTCGTTACCCAGACCATGCCCCAGTTGCAGTAACAGCAGCAGTAAATAGACAGAGATATTGAAAACTGGTGCTATGGAGGGCAACTGCCTCCTGATGTGGCAATCCCTAATTATCCAGTGCGTGTATGCCAGATGTGCTTGAGTGCTAGAAGGGATGTCTTCGTGATTCCTCACTGTGCTGGATGTCTACAAAAATATGGCTTGTATAAAGCGCCCAATCTGCTTGGCTCCTACATGGACAAAAATTCAGGAATCTGCAGTTGGCAGCACACAGCACCAGGTGGAGCCTGTGGAAGAAGGTCCTCGGGAGTGTGGCACAAAGCTAGAGGGTGCAGAATTAGAGACTGAACCTGAAGTTGAAGTTTTGGATGCTGGATCTCAGAAAGAAAGTTTGGATAAAGCATCAATAGACCCCTAGGTGGGGCCTAGCCCAAGTCTCGTGGGTGAAGATGAGATGCGGAGGCCTTTGAATGGGAGGTGTAACTTCTGCTCCTAGTGATGAATGGATAGTCTCAGGGTGAAAATGACTACCACTCCTGGGCTCAGATCCTCAGTGAAGAGGAAGATGAGGGGGAACCTATGTGGCCTTGTGAGAAAGGAACGGGTACACAGCCTCAAGATCTTGCCTCGGAGGAATGTGTTGAAGAAGGTGGTGATGCCACTGCCCTGGCTTTACAAGAAGAAGAAGTCAGGGATCCGTTTTTAATTTCTTTGAGAATGCAAAGCTGGCAGAACCAGGACTGGCCACTCCCAAGCCAAGCTAGCGGTCTTAGATTGACCAAAGCAAGTAAAGAGGAGAGACTGGGTTCGTAGAAAGGCCAATGAAATCTATGGTATGACCTTTCCTACCTTTCCTCGAAGAGTCTGGGAGGAGATTGAGGACTGCAGGAAATCCTGGATTTGGGATGAAGCAATGAAACATGTGCATCCTGGGGCCAACCAGCATGTAAAGAATAGACTGTTCCACGAAAAGTATACACAGTGGAAGAGAGGCAGGACACTGTTTATGGACAGAGTGAGAATAGTGGATGGAAAGGGATGTGAAATCTCCCACTGTGTGAATTATGTGCGCCCAGACGGGGTAATAATTCAAGCCCCTGAGCCCCGGTTACTATTGGCCTCAGTGCAAGGACCTCCCAGTAATTAAGCCCGTGCCTACAAAATGGAGAGCTGAGCAGTGGTAGTCAATACTGCCACACCAGACTGTGAAGTGCCCTTATTGATCCGCCAATATGAATAACCAAGGACTCAGGTGCTCCACATTCATCAGTCTACAGTGTATTGTCCTGTTCAGCAACCATCTGCTGGCCCACCAGATGACTTCAGATCCAGAGAGGACACCAGCCCAGTTGTTTCCTGTTCATCGCCTGGTAATCGGATGACGTCGGACCAGTTGTTTTTTCTTTTTGTTCCTGTTCTAAGGTTCCTTCTCCAGAGATGACATCAGCCCAGCTGTTTCCAGATGTGCCCTCCTGTGGTTCCCGGAAGATGTCCGCCCAGCTGTATCAGAAGAAATGCTGCCAGGGAGAGTCTTCGGCTGTGGACAAGGTTGGTGCAGTTCGTATACTACAAATGGCTGGTAAGTCCGAAAACACTTTTTCTATCTTTATGACATTGCAGTACACACCCTACACTACAGAATTCAAAAATGTGTGAACTGTCCGCAAAGACTATCCCCTTCGGGACTTTGGCCTTTTAGAACTATGTTTCACGGGGCTCCGGCCCAGGAGAGACTCTTTATTGGACTAACCTTTGGGCACTGTGGTCACTAGTTGGGACTTTTAGGGCACTCCATCCCCCCAAATGTGTGTTGTAAATAATGTCATTATTGTACTCTAATGCAAATACTGGTTTTCTACCTTTTTTCTAAAAAAAATATTTTTTGGGATTGTTCAGTGTTTTTGTGTGGTAGGGGTTGTTAGGTAGACTGTGTATGCAGATTAGGAGTGTGTTTTGTTTTGTCTTTTTCTTACAGGTGTTCCTGGGAAGACAGAAGAGAAGACAAGAAGAGGAGGAGGGGCTCATCGGAGTTCCTCGTCAGTGCTTTATTGTGTAGAATTTAAAGTACTGTGTTGTTATTGTTATGGTTGTTACTGTATTAACCCTTTCCCTTCCACAGGTGTGGTTGTGGGGGTAGGGAGGAGGCAGTAATTGGTATTTTAATGGTGTAATTGCAGGTTGCCCAAGGTCGGAGAGGTCCCCGGGTTTTGTTTTTGTTTGGGAATATTATGTTAGAGGCAGATAGGTTTTCCCTAGAGGGTTAGGGGGGATGGACAGGCTGTGGCCCTGACCTGCAGTAGGGACCGCAGTGCTGATCTATCAGGGCTATGCTCTGGATGGTTCTACCAGAACCACTAGGTGTCCATAGTAAGTGTATAGTGCAGAGGCTGACATGTCAGCTACAGGCCTCTAGGTCCTTAGTGTTGCCTGCCTGTGCTTGCACATGGTAGGAGCACATAGGGCCTGATCACCCCCCTCCGTAGGTAGCACATAGGGTGGGACAGCCTAAGGCCGGGAGCATAATGACTGGGGACAGTCATTTTCCTGGTCAAGGGCGAGTGTAACCTCCTTGTTACCCGGGATTACTAGAATCCCAGTAAGACCTAGTGGTAGGCAGGGAAGGCAGCTTGTGGAACTCCAGTTAAATGGGTTTCACACTGTCTCACTCTGTTCTCAGTCACAGCTGAGACTGAGAGATCACATCACCATAGAACTTTCGCAGCTGCATAAGCCACATTGGAATCTGCAGCACAGGGAGTGAGATAGAACTTTGGGAGTTTTCAAAGTGAGTCTTCTGCTTTGTTTTGAAGAAGAAGGAAGTGTCTTCTGTTTACATCCTTGGGAGAAGAACAGTGTCCAGTTTTAAGTGGTGGAGACCGCTGTCCAGGTCTCAGTGCCCCCTCCCTCCGGGGTAGTAAAACATCCCTCTGTGGGTTCCAGGGGCAATCCCCTCATTTCCACTACAGAAGAAAGCTGCCTTTTTACAGTTTCTGTTCTGGTCTGATAACAGTGAAAGAAGTGGTACTTCGGCTGTGGGGCACCTGCAACGAAAGGGTGAGTGTTGTGCTCTATTGGAGAGGGCAAACAATATGTTTCTTCAGTTTGGAAAATGTGAAGAAAAGCTGGGATGTGAACTACTATTTGGGAGGCCTATTGTACTAGGACAAACAAATGGAGTAGTTTAAAAATTTAAAGTCTGAATGGATTTCAAGTAATGTTGTAGAGGGGGTGCTACAGGTCATCCACCGTTTAATCTACATTTCAAAGTTTAAGTTTCTGTTTGTCCAGAGAAATGGCCGGGTATGGGCTGTGGGAGCTGGAGGTGGGAACACCCCCCATCTTTAGTGACCAGGTCCACCTCTACGGATTTCTACTGTGATTGCTACTTGCCTCATGCGCCTGGCCAGTGAAGAGGTAGGTACCCAGACATGGGTCGCAAATTGGAAAATCTCTCTAGGAGTCGCAGACTCTAAGTGGTGTGGGGAGCCACAGCATGGGAAAATATTCTCCTTGTTTGATGGGAGTCCGAAGGAAGTAAGAAAACAAATCTCTCTAGGAGTCGCAGACTCTAAGTGGTGTGGGGAGCCACAACAAGTAAAATTTGGGTTCATCCTTTAAATGGACCATCAGTCAAGTGGCCGGCAGGGGAGCCGGGCCAGTCGGGCTGTGTATCCAAAGCACATGCAAGTCCGAGTGCCTGGTGGGTCCAGAGCCAGAAAACAGCAGAAATGGGTTCATTCTTTAAGTGGACCGCCTTGTAGTCTCTAATCTGCATTTACAGTGAACGTAGCCCCTTTGGGGTCCATCTATGCTTTGTTATGTTCAGCTAGTTATGAATAAAAGCCACACTGAAAAATCTCAATCCTGGTTCTGGACATTACAGTTATTGCTTCCTGTAGTTGGATTTACTTGGGTGCCTCTGTGCAGAGTAGCCAAACCTAGGTCCCTTGTGCCGGGTAACCTCATCCTCCCCGAACCCAGGTCCCCACCAGGTATTGCTGCCAACACCAACAGCATGCCACCTGTCGTTTTAGTAAAAAGGCAGGGGTGAGGGGTTACACAAGCTACAGTGATATGTGCGGAAGTGGGAGTCAAGAGCAAAGTGACAGAAAGCATTGAAGCGAGTATCCAACCTGGTAAGGGAAGACTTAGGAGCAGCACTGTAGACTATGTCACAATAGTCAGAAATAGGGAGTATCATTTTCTGAACTAGATCACACCTAACCGGCAGTGGTAAGGAACTACAGTTCCTGTAAAGGGCTCTGGGCTTGGGGCACAGTTTTTTCAGGATGGCGTCAATATGTACAGAAAAGTTAAGGGGTTGGTAAAGCCAGACACCCAGGTATTTGAAAGAGGTGGTGTCCTCTAGTGTTGTCCCGTCAAGGGTGTGGAAGGAGGGAATGAAGGGCAGCCTAGAGAGTCTCTGCCTAGTGCCAAAGGTCATGGAGACTGTTTTCTTGGCATTTAGGAAAAGCTGATGCGAGCTTAGCCAGCAATGAACATTACTGAAGTCAAGCTGTAGTCTGGAAGTCACATCGGAGGGAGATTGGCCAGAGGTGAACAAGACCATGTCATCAGCATACATATGGATGGAGGATGAGCATACTAATTGCTCATTTAGTTAAGTGCATAAGTAATCCACTTTCTTAGTAGTGCCACCCATAGTATCCTCACAGTCTCACGGCCTCAAATGCCGGTAAATCACTCCCAGTAGTGCTTTGTGATCGCAAAGCACTACTGGGAGTGAAAGCTGGCATTTGGGACCGCAGCAGAGAGACTGTGAGGATACTATGGGTGGCACTACTAGTGGATTACTTATGCACTTAACTACAGGAGCAACTGCTCCACAGAGCTTCGTGTCATCTGTGAAGAGATACAGCTTGCTCCAGACGCCCTGTCCAATGTCGCTGATAAACATATTGAAGAGGACGGATCCCTGTAGCACCCCACTCATGACCTCCCTTCTTCCAATTCGATCCCATTTACCACCACCCTCTGCTGTCTCTCATTCAACCAGTTTCCTATCCATCTATGTCCCTAGCTATGTTCAGGTCCTTCAACTTCCTTAGCAATCTTCTGTGTGGCACCATCTAAAGGGTTGCAGAAATCAAAGTAGGGTAAATCCACAGTGTGGCCCTTATCCACCAGCTTTGTTACCCAAAGAAAACTATCAGGTTGGTTGGACAAGATCTCCCTGCCACAGACCCATACTGTTTACTGTTCTCTAAACAGTCCACAAGGTCTTCTTTCACCAGTGGGTCCATCAGTTTACCAACTATAGAAGTAAGGCTGGCAGGTCTGTAATTCCTCAGTTGCTCACTGCCCCCCATCTCTGTGTGAGGGACTATGTCTGCCACCCTCCAGTCTTTCAGAACTAGTCTGAATTGAGCTACTGAATAGCGCTACTAGGGTTTCATCCAATTCCACAACCAATTCCTTGAGCACCCATGGGTGCATCCCATCCAGCCCTGGAGCATTTTCTACCTTTAGGGCTTCTAGCCCCTTCTGGACCCTTTCTCTGGTAAAGACTGGCTGCCTCATTTCAGGAATGCCCCGACAGCTACCTAGATGACACTTTCAGGCAGGAACCCACTGTCTTCCCTTATGAAGACAGAGCAGAAGTAATCATTAAGGACAGCTGCTTTGTTCATCTTCCTCTATAGATCTCCCATCTTATAGCCTTTTTTCCTTAATATATCTGAAGAACTATTTTTCCCTACCCTTGACCCTCTCCACTGTATGCAGCTCCATGTCTTCCTTTGCCTCCCTCACTGTCATCTCAGCATCCTTAGTTCTCATTTGGTGCCCTCACCACTCCTTCTCGCTCTGCTTTTCCTTGTACCTGGTGAAAGCATTTTTCTTGGCCATCACTGCTTACCTGACCCTTTCTGAGAACCAAATTGATCTCTTGTATCTGTTGAGTTTTGTAACAATTCTCATGAATGACTCTGTTGCCTCGAGAATAGTCCCCTTGATTGCTCCCCATTCCCCCTCATACACCTCTGATGCAGTCCACCCTGGTCAATTTGTCTCAGACCAGCTGCCTCATCCAGTTGAAGTCTGCTCTTCTGAAATCTAGGACTTCCATTTTTGATAGTGACATTCTGGTCCTGTGGGACAGGTATGCAATGTATCCAACAGGCCTGACTTCTGGTGCACCTAGCCAATGGAATGTTCTGGCAATATCTGGCAAGTTTCATTTCATTTTTATTTTATACTGAAAGGACTTTATTTTTGTGCTCGGAGGGTGTAGGGGATGACATACACCAACAAAAGGCTGACGATTAAGTCAAATAATTAGAAAAATTGACGGTAAATACTACCGGCAACAGAGCTGATGAGAGCTGAACTTTACAGCGAGGCGCTGACACGAGCTAACGATGGGAAAGAACTGGAAGGCAGGCATGGGGGACCACCCCTTTATACTAACGTCGCATGACGTCAGTCACCTGACGTGGGGGTGGTCCCCCGTCAGAGACTGCTACCTAGAAATTTTTCCCTGGGGTCCTGATACCTACTGGCATCAGTCCTATATATAATTACCTACTGCAAGAGCCCTCTCGAAGTAGATCCCATTTTCACAGACGTCCAGTGTATTTACAATATACAAAAACAAACAATATAAGTATCACAACACATAAATACAAAAAAATAACATAGATCTTTTAAAACACTTACAAGCAGAGTTTTTCAACAAATTACCCCTAAGTGATGTTTTAAAGGTGGACCTCTTTGAGCTGCCAACAATAATACTAGACAGTTTATTACAAACTATCACTGAAGAAAAGGTTAAAGAGTTTGGGACGAATTTGGTATGATAATGTACTATAAATAATTTTTACACTGCCTTCTTGTATATTCAGATGTTTTTTTTTTTAACAAATAAACTAACACTACTGTTTGGAAGGAAACCCAGTTGGATTTTATGAAAGAATAGTAGAGATCTTACATTAAATTGCTCAGCTAAAGGTAAACAGTTAAAGGACTTGTATAAGAGACAATGATGAGTGAACCTAGAATGACCTGTAGCAAAACGAAGAATACTATGGTACGTGGACTTTACTTTAAGCAACATTTTTTCTGAAGAAAATGAATATATCACCAAACCATAACCTAAAACTGACAACAGTAAACTATGTGTAACCACATGTCTTATTTCATTTGTGAGATTACTTCGTATTCTATATAAGAAGCCGAGTGTCCTATGTAATTTGTTAATCAAATCAGTGATATGTTGCTCATAGGTTAAATGTGTATCAAGGATCAAACCAAGACATTTAAAAACAGATACTTGCTCAACAGGATTTCCTAAGTTATCGCTTAACAACTCAGGAATGGAGGTTTTCTTGATACTAGAAAAAAACATTGATTTTGTTTTAATAGAAATTAATACCAGTTTGTGTGACTGAAACCAATAATGCAAGAGATTAAAAGCGAATCGCAAAATAGTTTGTAATGATAATAGGTTATTTCCGGAACAAAAAAGGACAGTGTTGTCTGCGTACAAATTAATTCTGTATGTTTAAACATCTTTGAAAGTGAATTAACAAAAAGAGAAAACAGTAGTGGTCCCAATATTGAGCCCTGTGGGACTCCACACCTTAGGACTGTTTCAGTACAGAATGATCCATTAATTACCATTCTTTGATTTCTATCAGATAGATAGTTACTGAACCAGGCGACCACCTACTCAGAGAAATGAACATCAGGCAACAATTTCAGGAGCTCAGCATGGTCCACCAGATCAAATATCTTAGTTCAGATCACCCATCATCACCACTGCTTTGCCTTTCTTCACTCCCCTTGCCAGCTCTTCCCCGAGTTCCCTATCTCTCTCTCTCTCTCTCCCCTTGTCCTGGTGGTCTATATATCACCCCCACCTGTATTTTCTGGTCTGAGGATGCCGTGAGGTGAGCCCAGACCAACTCAGTTTCCCATTTACTCCCCCCTGATGTGGCCATCCTCCACAGCCTCTATGTTCTCCCTGACATATAGGGCTCCCTTTCCACCTAACCTGTCTAAACCCTGAGCAACCTGGGATGCCAGTGACATGAGCTCAGTTTCATCAATGCACACATATAAGTGTGCAGGAGTTCCAAATCCAGTGAGCAAGCAGCTCCAGCTACATCAGCACCTGTGGTCACCCAGGAGGCGGTATAGCAGCGGGAACATGCAGCCATCCCACGCCAGAGGAGGACACCTCTGGGATGCTCAATCTCCCTTCTCCACCCCCTTCCCGACAGCCCCCCAATGTCCTGGGCTTGTTCCCAAACCTGGGTCACCGACATCGTGAGCAGCACGGCTACTGCTGCGCCAACAGGCCAGTGACTCAACAAGTACTCTGAAGAAAGTGGGGGGACAGGTTATTCCCTCTAAGCTGGTAGGGGAAAGGAACTTGATGGACCAATGGTCTGATTTCCTCCCTCTATAATGCATAAGGGGAAACATTTATAAATTCCCTTGATGTGAACAAAAAATGGGTCTAAATTAATTTAGAGGCCAGGCAGCAAAGATTTGGAACTCAACTCCTAGTGCAATAAGAGAAACAATACATTATGGTACAGTATATTTAAATCAAAGTTAAAATAATTATTTAACAATAGTTCTAGTTACGTGTGTTTTTGAACTGTGATGACTTTTTACTTTTGCATATTTGTAGCTGTATTACATTGTGATAATGTATTTTTAATTTAATGTTTATTGTTTTAAAACAACTATAATACAGAGAAATATATGCATTATGTACATTCCCAGTGTCAAGTACAGTACCAAAGGATTAAAAAACATTCAATATTATTATATCAAGGACACAATCTCTCACTTAAAACACACGCATAACCTCATGTTTAGGATTTCCGGTATTACAGAAAGTCTGCACCCTTAAATACCCCTGAAAAGGATTCTCATTGAGGTGGCCCGAGTGCACCTAAGAACTAGGGTCAAGAGCCATAAATGTTAAATTTACCATAGCTAATTTATAACCCTGTGTTTCTTCTGCTCAGGTGCTATAAAATAATTGGACTTAAGTGGCCAGTATGATCTATGTAATTTGAATATTAGCCCCAAATATATTTGAATGTATTCCTCTCAACTACCCCAACCTGTACCATATTAAAACTGCGTAAAAAATCAACGTTATCTAAGAGAATGTAATGTACCTTAATTGTAAACATGTATATCAGAATCAAGTATTTAGATGTACTATAATAATAGGCCTTGTTATCAAACAATTTTTGAAGCATTGAGAGCGATCTTGAAGAAAAATAAAATGTTCATGGCAATTCACTGTATCTCCCAGTCGCTATTTCTAATTAAAAAGTCCAACAATATGGCAGGAAAGAAAAAAATTACTCACCTTAGTAATGTTGTTTCTTCTAATGGAGTCTTGCTATATTATGACAGTAGCAGTTTGATCCAGCTCTAGAACTGCTCCGGAGCTGAAATGGTTAAAACCATTCCAAAATAGAATTTTGGCCACGAGCTCTAAGAAGCAGCTCTATCTGTGTTATTTCAAACCTGAACTGTCAGATCTTTACGAGCCAAACTCACTAAGGTCTGTGTGGAAGCTGTAACCTACACTAGCCAAATGGCTACCTAAATAATAACAACCATTGCTGGTCCCAACACCCAAGACTCAAGTCAGGGGACCAGAAATACTAACACAATTCTAATCATATGAGAATAAAACATAAGTATAATAAAACACACACACACACCCCAAAGCCCCAAAAGGGGACAAAATGCTAACAGGGCACAAATGTGCTCACACCAAGTTGCCCGCACCCCACCCAAGTAGAGAGGTTCTGAGAAGGGGTGGTTGGGGTTATAATATAGCAAGACTCCATTAGAAGAAACAACATTACTAAGGTGAGTAATTTTTTCTTCAAACAACATGAAGTCTTGCTATATTATGACAGTACCAGAATACACAGCAGTACCTCCATGGAGGAGGGGCAGAACCTACTGAGGGAATAGGCTCTGAAGAACAGCTGTGCCAAACCGAGCATCTCTCCTGGCCTGGACATCCAGGGAGTAATGCTTGGTAAAAGTGTGTACCGTTTTCCAAGTAGCAGCCTGGCAAATCTCTAATATAGGGATGTCTCTGGCAGCAGCTAGAGACGCAGCTGTACCCCTGGTAGAATGAGCCCTCAAACCGGGGGGGGGGGGCTCTACCCAGTTTCTGATAACAAAATTGGATACAAGAGACAATCCACCTGGCAATTGATCTCTTAGTGGCAGGTTGCCTTTCCCAACTTCACCATAGGTAAGGAAAAGTTGGAGGGATTCGAACCTGTGACCTTTGGTACGCTCTATATAGTAACTAAGAGCTCTCTTAACATCCAGGCTGTGCAACCTCCTCTCACCAGAAGAGGAGTGATCAGTGAAAAATACTGGAAGGGAGATAGATTGATTAAGATGGAAATCTGAAACCACCTTAGGCAAAAACTTCCTATTAGTCCTAAGGACTACCTTATCCCTGTGGAAAGAAATACAGGTTACTCACCTGTAACAGGAGTTCTAGGAATGGTATATGTTGTTCATCCACACTCATTGGCAGGTATCCTTGCCGCTTTAAATCTTGCCGGAAGGTCTTCAAGCTTGTTCCTCCCACCCACCGGTGGTATAACTCGGCTCCGCCCCATGACGCTTGTGATCTGGCCCGCTGGAAGCTCAGTAGGCTAGGCCGGGGTCGGAGAACAGGTCGCAGGGATGAACAACATATGCCCATTCCTAGAACTCCCGTTACAGGTGAGTAACCTGTATTTCTAGGGACATGGATATGTTGTTCATCCACACTCATTGGCAGACTCCTAGCAGTTCTCCGGGAGGAGGAGGCAAGACGCACACCCCCAATACTTACTTGGGAAAGAGAGACTGGAGAACCGAGGCCCCAAAACCAGCATCCCGGCGTGACTCAAGGTCGATGTGGTAGTGGGTAATGAAGGTGTTTGCTGACTTCCAGGTAGCAGCCCTGCAGATTTCCTGGATAAGGACGTCCCTGGAAGCAGCCACCGTTGCAGCAGTATGGCGGGTAGAATGAGCTCTTATCCCTCTGGGAGGCTCCATGCCCGCCAACTTATAGCAGAGATCTATGCAGGAGGTTACCCACCTGCTTATCGTCCGCTTGGCTGCAGGTCTGCCAGATGGGCTTCAGCGTAGGTGACAAACAGCTGGCGAACCTCCCAATTTCAGCCGTGCGCTCCTTATAATAAGCGAGCTCTTCTAGGGTCCAGAGTATGGAGCCTATATTCGCCTCGAGGTGTGATTGGGGTAGAACACGGCAGTCAACACCTGGTTAAGGTGAAACTCCGACACCACCTTCGGAAGGAATTTCGGTGGGGCGCAGGACAACCTTGTTCCTGTGGAAGACCAGGTAAGGAGACCCGATGGAGCGCCTGGAGCCTCCCATCCTTCTGGCTGACGTGATAGCCACCAAGAAGGCGGTCTTCCACGACAGGTGAGAGAGAGCACACCTGTGCATAGGTTCGAATGGCTTGCCCATGAGCTTTGCCAGTACCAGCAGTAGATCCCACGGAGGTGGAGGTTCCCGCACTGGAGGGGAAATGTGATCAAGGCCTTTGAAAAAGCGCCAGACCACCTTCTCCTGCGCCACCGACTGCTTCCCGGCCCACGCCCGGTAAGCAGAGATGGCTGCCAGGTGCACCCTTAGGGTCGTCGACCTAAGCCCTTGACTAGAAAGGGACCATAAATAGTCCAAGATGCTTGCCAAGGAACAGGAGGAAGGGTCCAAGCCCTTGCCCTGACACCAAATGGAAAACCTTTTCCATTTGAAGGCATAGCATTTTCTGGTCGACTCCTTACGGGACGCCTCAACTACATTGAGGACCTCGTCGGAAAGACCCAAGGCCTGGAACTCTAGCGCTCAGGAACCAGGCCGTCAGGTGCAGGGATTGAAGGTCCGGATGGAACACCTTCCCTGATTGACTGAGAGCAGGTCCGGGCGAGCTGGAAGCTGCAGCGAGTCCTGGAGCTGAGACTGAGGAGATCTGGGTACCAGAACTGGCGAGGCCAGTCTGGGGCTATCAGAATCACCTGCGCCTTGTCCTCTCTCCTTGAGAAGCACCTTGTGGATCAAGGAAATGGGAAAGGCGTAAAGAGGCCGGGGTCCATTGCCTCGAAGGCATCCCCTGCAGCGAGCCCTGCTGAGGCGGGCATGGAACAGACTCAGCTTCGCGTTCTCCATGGGAGAACAGGTCCACCTGAGGTGTGCCCCAAGGGAGAACAGATGCTGTACTACCTCCGGCAGGAGAGACCACTGGGGATGCAGCCCCTATCCGGCTCAGGGCATCGGCCAGGGTGTTGGAGGCTCCTGCCACGTGAATGGCTAGGAGATCCGCCTCCAGGCTGCGCACGAGTGACCAAATGCGGAGAGCTTCCTTGCATAGAAGCATGGAGCGCGTCCCGCCCTGGCGGTTTAGATAGTACATAGTCGTGGTATTGTCCGTCTGGACTCGGACCACTTGACCCCGGAGGAACGGAGCAAAGGCGGTGAGAGCTAGGCGGACCGCTCGGAGCTCCAGCAGGTTGATGTGGCATCGGGACTCCTGCGGGGACCAGAGGCCATGAGCCCGGTGTTCCCCCAGATGGGCACCCCAACCCATCAGAGAGGCATCGGTCGATAGAGAGACCGTCGGCTCGGGGGACGAGCAGGATGCCCTCCTGCAAATGATCTGGAGCGGTCCACCACTGGAGAGCGTTCCACATCCCTTGTCACCGACACAAGCTGGTCCAAAGGATCGCAGCGCTAGGACCACTGGCTGGCCAGTCCCCACTGAAGGGACGCGATGTTCCAGCCGGCCCAACGGACCACGCTGGTGCAGGCCGCCATGAGACCCAGGAGGCGCAGGAAGTCCCGGGCAGGGCAATTGCCCAACCAGAAATGATCGGGCAAGGAGGAAAGAACCTCGGCCCTGTCCGCGAGCCGCGCTCTGGCTCGAAGAGAGTCGAGCTGCGCCCGATGAATAGAATCACCTGCTTGGCTCGAGTTCCGACTTGGCCTCGTTGATAAGGAGGCCCAGTTGAGAGCAGACCTGGAGGGCCAGATCTCTGGACCACTCCGCCTCCTTCCTGGAGGGAGCTGCTATCAGCCAGTCGTCCAGGTAAGGGTACACCCGGACCCCTCGGCGCATGAGAATGCTGTCACCACTGCCATGCATTTGGTGAAGACCCTGGGAGCTGGAGACAAGCCGAAGGGCATGGCTTGGAACTCGAAGGGATCCTTCCGCTCGGGCGAAGGAATCTCTGGTGGAGCGGACAGGATAGGGACGTGAAAAACAGCGTCCTGCAAGTCAGAGACAGAACCACGCCCGCGTTCAAGGATGGTATTATCTGAGCCAGAGTGACCATCCTGAAGGTTCGAGACCTTAGGAACTTGTTTAGGTCGTGTAGGTGGGAATGGGGGCCAGCCCCGTCCGTTCGGAACCAGGAAGTACCTGGACACAAACCCTGGGTCTGAAGGAGGTCCACCACCTCTCATCACCTCCTTCTGGAGGAGGAGGCGATGGCGTGCTCGACGAGCCGCCAGTGAGGCTGGGGATCCCGAAGCCCCAGGCGACGGCTCTGAAGGTGGTGCCTGCTCAATTCCAGAGGCAGGCCTCTTCCACCACCTCAAGACCCACCTGTCCGTGGTAACAGCGGACCAGGCGGAGCGGAGTGCGGGCCGTCCCCGCAGGGGACCCAGGGAGTAGGTGGCGGGGATGGGGCGACACCCTCAGCCCGTCACTGGGCAGGCTTGGAGGAGGGACCAGCCGAGGGACCTCCTGGGCCTTTCCTCCCTGCCTCCTGTTAGAGGAAGCCGGCGGCTTGGGTTTGGGATGCCAAGGCCGAGCCTGCTGGCCCTGACGCTGCTGGGCCGGGCGCCCAGGGCACAGGAGACCGAAAGGGCTTAGGCTGTGTTTGCGGCCTTTGTCCTTCTGAGCGGAAGAGACCGAGTCCAAGGTAGCATTGGACTTCTCGATCCTCTGCAGGTGACCTTCCACCCCAGGGCCGAAGAGGTCAGTCCCCAAAAAGGGAACATCCGCCAACTTGTGCTGGGTATCCGAAGTAAAGGTGGATATCCTCAGCCAAGCCCGCCGACGCATAGCCACTGCGGCCGCCACCGATCTGGCACATGAGTCCCCTATATCCAAAGCAGTCTGGAGCTGCTGTTTGGCCACTGCCCTGCCCTGGTCCCGCACCTGCTAACCGTAGTCTGCAGATCGGGCGGGAAGATGAGGATGACCTCATCCAGGAGCCCAACAGGGCATGAGAAAAATGTGCCATGAGGGCGGCGGACTGGCCTGGCGAAGGCCGAGAGAGGGCGCGGCGTAGACTTTTAGCCCGACATAGTCCAATTTCTTGGACTCCTTGTCAGGAGGTTTGTCCACATCCTGGCGTTGCCGGTGCCGAAAATGCTGTCGGTAACCAACCCTCAGCAGAGGGTGTTCAAAACGGACAAGGAACGGTAGGGACCGCATACTTCCTGGCCATCCTGGCCGAGGCGCAGGGCAGGAAGCAGGCGCTGCCAAAGCTCCAGTGCGGACCCACTATGGCCTCGGCCACCGGAAAGGCCTCCGTCGGAGAATCCCCTCGGTCCAGAATCTCCGTGAGGGGATACCTGGCCCGTTTGGAAACGGGTTCGAGCTCCATCCCGGTGGACTCCGAGATGAGCCGAAGCAGTCCTAGGAAGGACGACGGGCTATCGTCCATTGACTGACCTCCTGAAGACTCCAAGTCCAGTCGCTTGGAGAAAAGGAGGAATCATCTTCGGACTCGGAAGAGTCCTCGAAGAGCTGCCTCTGGCCTGAGCCACCCTTCACCTGCCGAGGTCGGTCGGGAGTGAGGGTAACTGACAGCCGATGGGGTAGACCCTTAGCCGACCGAGAATCCTTGGTCGGAGCCCCATTGGTGGCTGTGGAGGCGGAGGTTCCACGAGTCAGGTGGAGCAGCTGGTTTTGGCGAACAACCGGCCTGGGTATGAGGCTCCTCGGACAAGTCGAGGGTTGTGTCGGCGCTTCGGTGACAGCCACTTAATGGCGGGGAAGGCGGCGGGTCGGCTACTCCCGGCCAGGAGAACTGTTGCAACATAAGGTCCTCGTACCGTCGGCGTAATTTCACGCGAAGCCTCCCTCATCCGAGGAGGAGGGCGGCGGCCGCCGCCTACCAGCGGTGCGAGACGAGACCGCCTATGGCGGTGGGATCGGCGGCTGGACCTTGAAGGTCCAGACCGAGACCGAGAGTCCCGGAATTTCCGAGTCGGTGCGAGGAGGTGCCGGCGGAACCGGCACTCCCTTGGCTTGGATGGTCCATCCGAGGGCTCCGGAACGGAGGCACAGGCGAGCCATGGGATCCCCACTCCTCCGGGGGAACGGGAGGGAATCTCGGCTGCTAAAGGCGACAGCCCGTTCAGCGGGTCGAGAAAATCTCGACTTATGGGGTGGGGTCTCGGTCAACTGACCTGGCGGGGACACCGTGAGGCCAGTGGCCCGGCCCGGCGGTCGGACGAGTCGGCGACTGCGGGAGAGGACCTTTCCGCTCCCAAGAGCGTCGACGGAGGGACTTACCCTTCCTTCTTTTGGACCGAGAATAAGGTCCAGCAGACGTAGGCCCTTCTCCCTTAGTGGAGAGGGACAGACAAAGCTCCTTAAAAGAAGCCGTGTAGGAAGAACCCAGAGAGAGCGGGATAAATGCCGCGGCCGAGGAAGATACGGCCCGCGCCGCCTCCTCTTCGAGGGCGATCATCCGCTCGAGCTGATCCGCCGAGCCCGCCGCCGCGGACACCGCCAACCGGGCCTCCTTGGACTTCACCGGAGGGAAACGCTTCTCGGGACGGCCCAGTTGCAATCGGGCAGCACGGTCTTCGAGGACGTAGGCCGAGAAAGATGAGCACAGGTCGCAAGCCTGCGGGTCGTGCTCAAGGCCTAAGCAGTAGACACACGTGGGTGTGGATCCGTCCGAGACATCTTCTGCCCGCATGGGCATCTCCAAAATCCAGAGTCGGTTGTCCATCGCGGCAGCGAGGGATCGAAGACTGAAGTCTTTTCGCCAAAATTTATTTTTAAATCCATAAGCGAGAATAGGAACCAGTCTCAAGCGCGGAAGGCGTTAAGGAGGAACCTGAGCTGGCAAGCGTAGGAAGATCTGGCATCATGGGGCCGAGCCGAGAGTTATATCACCCGGGTGGGTGGGAGGAGCAAGCTTGAAGACCTTCCGGCAAGATTTAAAGCGGCAAGGATACCTGCCAATGAGTGTGGATGAACAACATATCCATGTCCCTAGAAATAAAGTCAGTTTCCACTGACAAGGCTTGCAACTCACTTATGCGTCTGGCAGAAGTGATAGCCACTAGAAAAACAGTTTTCCAAGTTAGGTACTTAAGCTCTGCAGAAGACAGAGGTTCAAAAGGGGGTTGCATTAACTGGGCAAATGCAAACATTAAGGTCCCAAGCAGGGGCCGGTTCCCGAAAGGGTGGATTAGTATGGAGTAATCCTTAAAAACTTGGAAAACACAGGATGAGAGGAAAGAGGGGATGACTTTCTTGCTGACACAAAAGCAGATACAGCTGCCAAATGAACTCTCAGGGTAGCTGGTCTGAGGACAAAGAATTAAGATGTACCATGTAATCTAACACAATAGGCAAATCAGCAGATTCTGGGCAAATATTTTTCCCAGCACACAAATGGAAAACCTTTTCCATTTAGAACTATAAGTAGCCTAGTGGAAGGCTTTCTAGAAGCCTTTAGGATCTCAAGAACACCCTGAGAGGAGGTGTAAATCAGCAAACTCTTAACTCCTCAAGAGCCAGGCCTTGAGGTTGAGGGATGTAGGTCCGGATACTAAACCCTTCCCTGGGCACAAGTCAACAGATTGTGATTCCTGGGGAGACAAAGGGAAGATGGATTGTCAGTGACAGAAGGTGGGTACCAGGGCTGCCTGGCCCAATCCGGGCAATCAGAATCACCCTGCAAGGCTGGATTTGATTTTGACTAGTACTTTGAATAGGAGAGGAAGGAAAGCATGAGAAACTTCCCTCCCAATCCAGAAGAAGGGCATCCAGGGAACTGAGCCCAGCACTGGAGGCCTGCAACAGAACAGAGGAAGTCTGTGATTGTCTGGGGCTGCAAAAGATCTATCTGAGGGTGCCCATCTGGCAAAGACTATCCCCAGCACTTGAGGATCCAGGGACCATTCGTGATGGCCCTGGGAAATCCTGCTGAGAGCATCCGCTAGGACATTGTCTTTCCTGGAAGATGAACTGCTATGAGGGAAGTGTTCAGGGGAATAGGCCAGAGACCACAACTTCATTGCCTCGGTGCACAAGGCGAGACCGAGTGCCCCCTGTTTGTTGATGTACCATTGTTGTGGTGTTGTCTGTTCTGACTTGTATCACCTTGTCGTGGACAGATGCAGAAAATGCTTGAAGAGCTAAAAGACAGCTCTGAGTTCCAGCAAATTGATGTGGAGCAGAGATTCCTGGGACCACACTCCCTGAGTGGAAAGGTCGCCATGTGGCTCCCAACCCAGAAGGGGAAGCATCTGTAGTGAGAGTCAAGTCGTGAGTAGGGGAGATGAGAGGGACCCCAATCTTAAGTGCTCTGATCCTGCCACCACTGGAGGCTAGGATCAAGGTTCGATCACTGGGACCAATTTGGAAAGGGGTCTCTTCTCTGAAACCAATAGGTTCTCAAGTGAAACTGAATGTCTCTCATCTGAAATCTTGCTCCCTGCACACAGCTATGGATGCAGCCATGTGCCCCAGGAGCTGCAGAAAGTGTCTTGCTGATCGAGAGACCTGCAGAGTGAAGGAGGAGGCCAGAGCCACTAAATTCCTTACCCTTTCTAAGGAAGAAAGGCTCTGGCTAGCTTTGTGTCCAATTCTGCCCCTATAAAGGTGAGTACCTGGACTGGTTCCAGAACCGACTTTAGTAGATTTAGAAAGCCCAGGGAGGAGAGAAGCTGCTGGGTGACCTGCAGGTGAGATTTACCTGTTCTGGGACTGGCCTACAATGAGCCAGTCGTCTAGATAGGGAAAAACAGCAATCCTTTGCCTCCTTAAGTGAGCCACTGCCACTGCTAGACACTTTGTGAATACCCTTGGGCAGAGGTAAGGCCGAAGGGCATTGCTCTGAACTGGTAATGACCTGAGGGCAAGTTAATCTGAGGTACTTTCGATGGGAGCTTCTGATTGGGACATGGAAATAGGCATCCTTGAGGTCCAGGGAGGCTAGCCAGTCCCCTGGCCTTAGGGAGGGTAAAATCATTGCCAGAGTTACCATTCTGAACTTTGGTTTCAAAAGATGCTTGTTCAGATATCTGAGATCTAATATGGGCTGCCATTCTCCTGTCTTTTTGGGGTAAGGAAGTATCTGAATACAGACCCCTGCCCTGGTGCAGGAGGAACCCTTCTACTGCTCTGAGAGCTAACAGGATGAGACCTCTGCTTCCAGAGCAAGGGTCTCTGAAGCACTTGCAGGTAGAAAAATCTGCTTCTCAACTTGAGGAAACTTTTGAAGCTGAGAACCAGACCTGGCCTACTACTTCCAGAACCCACTTGTCTGAGGTTAAAGAAGCCCAATTCTGGCTGAAGTAAGCCAGCCTGCCCCCTACCGGTGCAGGAGAATCGGCCCTGGGCACCCCATCAGGGTGCCTGCTTGCAGGGAGCTTTAGGCTGGGGGTGAGAGCAGGTCTGCCCACCCCTCGCCTGCCTCTGCCTCTGAAGAAGCCCCTCTGAGCATAGGCAGAGGAGGCCTGAGTCTGGTAAAAGGCCTGTGAAAAGGCTCTACCCCTACCCCTGGGGTATGCCTTTGAGGGTGGCTTGCCGCCCTGCCTGGGCACTCTTGTTAGTAGTCCTATATTCATCCATCTTTTCATGTAGTTCTCTGTCTGCTCCCCAAACAGAGAATTCCCCACCAGGAAAATCCATAGCCTTAGTCTGGGTATCCTGTGACAGACTAGTACACCTGAGCCAGGCCAACCTACAGAACTACAGATGTGGCCATGACCCTAGAGGAAACATCATTAACATCCACAGCAGCATGAAACTGAACCTTAGAAGCCTCAATGCCATCAGCAGCCACCTGTTCTAGTTCACTAGCCAGCTGCCGTATGCTTAGCTAAGTTGCATCACAGTATCCCATCTAGATTTCTGATACCTAGCTACATAAGCCATATAATTTGCTTGCCTGAGTCCCAGAGAGGCTGCCATATACTGTTTTTGCCATGGCATCAATCTTCCTGGAATCCTTGTCAGGAGGATGTGAAGCCAGGGAATATTAGCTTTATCACAGGCAGCAGCCTGAACTACCCCAACATGGCTGCATTGCTGAGAAAGGAATTCTGTATCAGGACCTGACAATGTGTACCTTCTGTCCATCTTTTATCTACAGGAGGCACAGAATTAGGAGTTTTTAAAATTTTTATTGTTTGCTTCCTAAAAGACTTATGTAAAGGAATAGACAATCTCCTAGACTCTGGAATATCCATCATTTCTACAAAATCAGGCTCCTCTTGCTCATCCACAGCTTCTTCTAAGGGAAGCTGGAGGGTTTCAGCAACTTTTTTGTAAAACATGAAATGAGATGGGGACTCAGACAGCATAGGGGGAGATTCTAAAGGTCTGTCTGGGGAGATGTCCGGTTCAATGGGCACACTCAGACCTTCCCAGCCACATTCATACTGTTCATAATCATCCTCCCCCTCCTCTGGTTCATAAAATTCCTCAATATCATATTCCTGAACCACTGGGACCGGACGAACCGACCTTTTGCCAGATAGTGGCGGTTCGGACGGACCCTGACACATAACTGGACAATTTGTATGGCTTTTGCTATCTCTGCAGCAGTTGGAGAAGGGTTTTGGACTCCAGACCTGCTGATTTTCTTATTTTCTTTACTGGAATTGGTTCCTCAGAACCAGCTTTTCTTTGCCGAGAAGTCTCGCCCGGTCAGAGGCACTCCCTCGGTTAGTTGGCACCGAACCGGGCTAATCATCGAGGTCCAGCGGACTTTTAGCTCTCGTTCCCTGAGCCTGCCCAATCTTTTTTCCAGGGTGGCTGCAGGAAATTCTTACATATCTGGCAGTCTGACTGGAGGTGGTCAAACCCCAGACAATAAACACATGGTGTGTGGGTCAGCCTTGGCAAAGACTTCCCCAAAAACATCACAGTGTTGAAACCCAGTGGGCCCGGTTTTTCTTTTGGGTTTCTCAGACATAATGCCAGCCTAACCAGAAAACTTGCCCTTTTAACGGCAGTGCCAGGCAAGACACCCTTATCGGTTCCTAACCGTGTCACGGGTATTGGAAAAAACCGTAATAAATCCGTTTTTTTTAGAACCGATAAGAACCAGGAACCGCACTCTAAAATATTAAATTTTTAGTTTTAAATGAGTTTTAAACCCAACTGATCGGTTCAAAACCGAACCGATAACTTACAAGTTCCACACAGACAAAACCTTCAATTTACTTACGGTTACCACAGATAGAGCTTGAACGAGCGGTTTCTGGTTAAAATAAACTTATTCTCGTTGAATCCAACCGAGAAAACACTTTTTAAAGCGAGAAATGAACCGAGCAGTAGGAGAAATCTCCGGAGCGACTGTTCACTGAGGCGGAGTAAAGAATCTGACAGTTCAGGTTTGAAATAACACAGATAGAGCTGCTTCTTAGAGCTCGTGGCCAAAATTCTATTTTGGAATGGTTTTAACCATTTCACCTCCGGAGCAGTTCTAGAGCTGGATCAAACTGCTACTGTCATAATATAGCAAGACTTCATGTTGTTTGAACAAGTAGCACTGCAAATAGAGTAGGCACCATTTTAGCATGTGGCACTTCAAAGCAAATTTTTATATAGAGCTAAGCTCTTACCATACCAGGAGAACCCGCCAACAATGTAACGCAGTTAAAAAAATGCCTGTTTGACTCAAGTCTATAAAGGGAATATAACATTGTTCAAAGCTGACTATTTTGCCATCAGTCGAGCTCCTCCAAGTTCAGATTTCCTTATCCAGTGTGTCTGCCCCCTCATGTCATCTGCTTTCTCCATCACGTTGGCGTCCTTGTCCAGTGCCCTTCTGCGTCCCTAGTACAGGTGTCCCTAGCCAGTTGGCCCATCTGCCAGCATCCTTAAGGTCCATAAAAAACGTTGTCTTGTCCTTGCAGCTTATACATAGTCTAGCTGGCATTAATCATGGTATGAGTAACCCCATGCTTCCTGAGCAGCACCTGCACCCACTCACATTTCTTGCAGTGCTGGCGTGTTAAGAAGTTGGGGTTGGGGAACAAAAAAACCCTGGTACCCTCTACATATATCTCTTGCTTCTGACAGGCAAGCTGCAGCACTCAATCCCCTTGCCCTTGGTCCAACCATCACCACTAGAAGAACTCTCTAGATCCTCCATCTCTGCAGCATTCCTCCTCAGGGTCACCCAATATGCTTTTTCCACAGTGAGGGGTTCACCCTCAGGATCTGCATCCAAAGCTTCTGGCAATCAGTCAACCATAAAAAGGTATAGGGAGTCGCCTTCTATTCCCTCCGGCAGTCCAACTCTAGCTTGATTTTTCAACCACCTCCACCCTGGACCGCAGCATGGCATTTCCTTTGATTAGTTGAACTGACGATTGCCTCGCCTTTCCTGCTGTCGCCAAGGATTCCAACATTCCTGTTCGCAAGGTCTCCACTTTTGTCTCTACAGTTTGTAGCCAGTTAGTGAAGGAGTCAATTTTCTTGTCTATGGAGGCCACCAATTTATATAACTGTTGGATTTTTAGTCCAAGGCTGGTAAAGCTAGGTTCAATTTCACTTACTAGGCCCCTATCCACGCTCATGGGCTGAGGACCTTCTTACCAACATCCCTAATTTTCGAGCCTTCACCTCCCATAGTAGCTCCGTTAAGTTGACCCATTTTACCAAACACAGTTAAAGTAAATCTTGTTAGTTGCAAAAGTTTGTTTGTGCAATGAAAATTGTAATTTAAAACATTTTCAATTTGCAGTGAGAACAGAGCTCGAGGAACACACGTCTGCTCAGGCTGAGATGCAAGCCATGCCCCTGGTGATAATGTATTTGGATGCAGTGGAATTAGTACATTTTTAAAAACAATGTAGTTTTTATTGATCAGGTGCCAACAATACTCCAGACAGTGTTGACAGATACTGTAGGAATAACTTACTCACCAGTTTTAAAATACAGTGAGTACAATAAAATTGGGATGGGTACGAATGCTGTAAATCTGGGGGAAAAAATGCTCATTTTCAATCACCAGCTATGTTATGAAGCACTATTTTTTGGGTGTGTGGAGTATTTATAAATATTGGGTGAGTTCTGGTACTCATTACAAAGAATTTCTGAAGAGTATTTCCTAAAATGAGGTGAGTAAAATAGGTCGGTACTCCCCTTATCTGGAGCCCTGAATGTATTTTTTATGTACTCTATCCAGTGTGAATTCCCACTTTACATTTCTCACCTAGAACAAAATGATGAATACTTCTCACTACTGCAGAACAGTTGTAGTGCTTCAAAACTTTTCAGGAGATAGTCAGTACAGAAGGTATTTACTTACTGCAAACTCAGTGCTGCGTGCCTTCTAACTCCTGTAACTAAGAAGTATCAGTTGCCCACACATGCTCAGTTTCATACCACAAAATGGTGGGGGTTGCTGTTACTGATGACGTCATCGCCTTCTCCGCTCCTAGGTGGTGCCCTCCTTGTCTGTAGCCAACAGGCATGTGTGGTGCAGTGCGGCTAAGGGTGGGGGCAAACCGTCATCCCAGTGGATCCACAGTGTGGCAGGAGTCTCCACAGCTCACCTTAGTCCCCTTAGAGTAACATAAAGCAGAGCAAAAGATGCGGAATCTAATAAAAAGTTAAATAGAAGGGGAGGCCTATGGATTAAGATGGCTGTTGATGTTTTAGTGAGAAATCTAGGTAAAAAAGATGATGTATTTACTTGGAAATGCATTTGTATTTCAGCATGAGAGCGCTATGGAGAAAAGCATTTTATGTGGCCTAAACCTAGTAGAGTTGAAAACGCATACATGTGGATATATATATTTATTTATAAGCAGGATACATATGAAATACTGAGAGTTGAAAACAGAAAATCCTCCTTGAGCTGCGTGCTCAGCAGTTCTGTGTGCCCAGTGCAGGGATAGGGTTGCTAACCCCAGCCTCTAGATTCCAGAGTTGAAAACACACACGTGGGTATATATCTATTTATCAGCAGGATAAGTATGAAATGCTGAGAGTTGTTTGTTAATTAAGGTGTTTATATTTTAGACATGGGAAAATAAACCATCGGAAAAGTTGAAAATAATCAAGAGAGACTTCAGAGAACGTATAAAGAAATTGTTTTTAAGTAATCTTATCTATAAATAATGAGTAGCTAAATGGCATGAAAGATGTATTATGTAGTACTGGAACCTAGGAGTGATTTGCTGATTTGAAATCACAGGTTGATACTGACTGTTGAAAGGATGATTACATGTTGTAGTGACTTTTCCACCCAGTCATTTTAAAAAAAAAGAAGAAAAGAATTAACTCATATTACTGCTTAACACGTGGGGAAAGGATTGTTGTGATTCTTGGTGTAGTTATTCTCTTAAGATACAGCTTAGTAAAACTTTGTCTTTATACTTTGTTATGTAGAAACAACACTGTTGGGCCTGAGGAAGTGGCACAGCCATGAAACCATCGCCCAAACTGTGCGTGTGTGAAAATAAAAAAACTTTCTGAGAAGAAACTGGATTTAGTGGAGTTCATCTGATTCAGTTTCTCTTTGTTTGGATCTGTCACTATTTTAGATAACCCAGGATATTTTTTAAATAAAAAAGACAAAGTCAGCCCAATGGCGCTGAGGGTTGAGGCGCTAGATGCCACACCAGCGACCCGGGTTCAGGAACGAGCCCGAGCTGCCAGGGGTCGACCGGGGAGAGAGAGGATTGAGCGTCTGCGGACTGCTTTCCTCTCTCTGGAGAGGGGATCCAGGTACTGCTCGGTGCAACAGCGGCCCCCAGTGGAAGTCAGAGGACGAGCGTAAGTCGGGCACCACGATGAGAGGGATGGAGCTGCGGCGGATGTCTCAGACGTCATTGCAGGTCCAAGCTAAGGGGGGGGGGCAAGGAAAAAATGAAAAAATCCCCTGACTCTGGGGAGGCGACAGAACCACCAGGGGCCTGGGTCCACATATCCAGAGCCAGCCGCACTACCCAACATGAATTTGGGGACTCTGAAATCTCCATAGAGGGTCCGGAGAGACTGGAGTCCTGATCCTGACATAGTAGCTCGGGTAACAGGGGTTCAGGTGGGCGGTTAGGATCCCAGTACCACGTGTGGATTCCCGAGAGTTGCCCCAAAGTCAAGTATAAAACAGAGTTTACAAAAAAAAAAAAAAAACTTTTAGCAGTCTGAACCCTCTCTGGACTTTAGTATTGGAGTTCCACCTTAACCAGGTGATGAACTTTCTGGTATATTTTACCAACCCATCTTTGGAGGCCAACGACAGGCTCCATATTGTGAACCTGTGGAAGGTGCTCTCCTGCTATGCAGTGTACATGGATGGAGTTTGGAGTGAGGCACATCAGCTGTTTGCAACATTCGCTGAAGCCACGCCAGGCAGACCGGCAGCTAAGCAGACAATTCGCAGGGGGATCACATCCTCCATCAACCTCTTCTATAGGTTGGTTGGTAGGCAGCCTCCCTCAGGACTTAGGGTTAGGTCCAACAGACATACCGCTGCCTGGGTGGCTGATTCCAGGGACATCCCTATCCATGAAATCTGCAGGGCTGCTACCTGGAAGTCGGCACACACCTCCATCTCTTATTACAGCATCGACCTTGAGTCTTGTTAGGATGTTGTATTGAGGACCTCCGTTCTCCAATCTCTGTTCGCCAAGTAGGGGTGCTCACCTTGCCCCTCCTCATGAAGAACTGTTGAAAGTCTGCCAGTGTGTGAATAAATAAACTATATCCACACCCCTAGAAAAACAGGTTACTTAAATGTAATCATAGTTCTAGGAGTGGTACAGTATACAGTTCAAATCCACACCACCCACCCGACCTCCCCTGGCAAGTGGCACACAGATCCCTGCTTCCACCGTGCAAGATCTGATGTCATGGGGCAGAGCTGAAGGATACAGCACCTGGGTAGTGGGGAAGATTAGCTTGAAGATGTTCCGACAAATCAGCACTTCCAGTGGAACTGCCAATGTGTGGATGTGAACTACATACCACTCCTAGAACTACAGTTACAGGTGAGTAACTCTTCCTTCCTTCCTTCCTTCCTTTCTTTCTTTCATACTCACTCACTCTCTTTCTCCTTCTCCTTTTCTCTCTCTCTCTCTCTCTCTGTAAAATTCCACTGATATTCAGTATTCTATTTACAGGGACAACCCAGGCCCTGTAGCCCAGTACACTTCATAACACGGACAATCCAGGCCCAATGGCACAGTATATAACACGCAACATTTACACAGTCATTATAAATACCGGTTGTGTTTAGTGTGTGACCTGGTATTGACCCAGATCATCCTCAGTGTGTGACCTGGTACTAACCCAGGTCCATTCTCCATATGTGAACTGGCTCTGATCCAAGTCATCCTCCATGCATGACCTGGTACTGACCAGGTCATCCTCCGTGTCTGACCTGGTACCAACCTGGGACGTGCTGAGTGTCTGCCCTGGTACGACCCAGGTCATGCTCGGTATGTGACCTGGGCTCTGCTGAGTGTCTGTCATGGTACGGACCCAGACCCATTTCTGTGTTTGGCTTGGCATCGACCCAGGCTGTGCTTCCAGTCTGGCAGGTGGCTGATTTCCACGACTCTTTATTCTGTTAGCAAAAGAGTTTGACTCCCAGTTTAATGATCCAAAAGCAAAGTCTGCAGAGCTGACTATTAATAGTGACTTGCCCCCCCCCCCCAAACATTGTTTGAAAGAACAGTTCTTTCACTTTCATCAGAAACGGCAGAATTTACTTCTTATCACAGATGTTTAAAATGAACTCACTTGGCCACTCCTAGAGCAAGTGCAGGTCATTTGATATATGCAGTACGGTAGACAGCGAGGAGGGGGCTAGGGATATGCAGAGACTTGCAAAGGCCAGAGAGGTGGTAAAAGGTTTGGCAGTTGAAATTCAGTGCCAAAAAGTGCTAAGTGATACAAATAAGGAACAAAGTTGAGCACAAGCTCTGAGGAAAGAGACCTAGGGGTCATCATCAGTGACTCCCTAAAACAATCAAGCCAGTGTAACAAGGTCTACAGTAAGGCAGACAAGATGCTGGGGGGTATAGGAAGGGGTACTGATGGCAGAAGGAAAGAGGTATTACTACCTCTCTGTAGATCAGCGGTGATGCCCAGCCTGGAGTCCTGTGCCAGTTCTGGAGTCCACTCATAAGGACATTTAAGGACAGGCTGGAGACAGTGCAATGTAGGGTGACCAAAATGATTCAGGGCCAGCATGGCAGATCTTACGAGGATCAGCTATAGGTACTGAACATGTACTCACTGGAGGCAAGACGACAGAAGAGAGATATGATAAAGACCTTTAAGTTCCTGAAAGGAATGAACAAGGTAAACTGCGAGGAACTATTTAGCGTAAGTAGCAGATCAAGAATACAGGAGCATGGGTCGAAACTGACAGGGGGAGAGGTTCAAGAGGAAAGTGAAAAAGTTTTACTTTATAGAGAGAGGGATGGATCCGTGGAACTATCTGCCAGCTGACACGGTGAGCGTCAAAACTATCAGTGGTTTCAAACATGGCTGGGACAGACTAAAAGGTTTAGTACTTGCTAAGTGTGGTAGCAGTAGGGTAGGAGGCATGGGAGTGGATAATGTTGGTTAGAACCCTGTAGGGACAACAGGCCCAGGGTGTGTTAGGGTTTATGGGCAGACTGAATGACCCAATGATCTTCCTCTGCCGTCATTGTCTATGTTTCTACTGTAACATTTTTAGAATTGTGCCTGCAACTAGCCCTCTATTACAGGGATACTGGCTTTTACCTTTTCAGCAGGCATACCTTTTGAACTCAGTGTTCTGCAGCAGGCTGTGGTAATGAGAAGGTTGTCAGGTTCAGTTAGCCTCCACCAAAAAGCAGGATAATTATATTAACCGTGCTTGTTTGAAACAGCACTCTGATTTAACAGTTGTCACTACACCTTGAGCGTGAGAGGCATGGCCCCTGCCAGCTGAGGTGACTGGCAGGTCTAAAAGCTCCTCCACAGGGAATCAGAGAAAGAAGAATCTTTTTAACCCTTTCAGTGCAGTGAGTGTAGAAATAGGTGTCAGTAAGAATCAAGCAGAGAGTAGTAAGTCAGTAGGCTGTACATGCACCTCCAGGGCTGGAAGATCAGAAGGTTGTGGGTTCTAGACCCACAGGAACTTGGGCTTATACCCAGTACTGACACTGTAGTGTGACACCGTGGGGGGGCGGGCGCCATCCTTTGATGAAATGTTACTTAGGTCCCTTCTGCCCATCTCTGGTGGCTGTCCAGGTGGAAGTTAAAGATCTTTTGACACTTTTTGTAAGAGTAGGGGATTTTTCTCTGATGTCTTGGCCAACATTCCCCGTCAATAATACAGGTCAATATAACCCATCCCCATGAAGAACTTGGAAGCCAGTTGTAACAGCTCAGTGTGCCTGTCCTGATCAAAAAAAGGACAAAATAAAGACACAGGATCATAGATATGCTAATTAGTTACTATGGGAATCCAAGAAAAGAACTGGTATTCTTAATACAGATGGTGACACACATAGCCCCCACCTTGCTGTCTGACAAAGTTTAGCCAACTTTTTTCTGACCAGGTACTGTCACTCTTTTTTCATTTATTGTCCCTTGAGCCTTTTCTGGCCCCAGTGCCCAGCACCCCTCATGTTCCACCAAGGTTCCCCCTTCCCCATGATGGGGTTCCTGGTTTGGGATTGTTACCTTCCTCCTCAGCCAAACCAGATCTTTTGAGGAAGAGAGCCGGCTGGTCAGGACTGGGGAGTGCCATTCATCATCAGTCATCCTGATGCTGGAGTTATCTGTACTACCCTCATCACTGTGGGTCGGCTGTGCTGGGAGTAACTGTAGTACCCTCATCTCAGTGGACTGTCAGCTCATTACTAGTGTTATTTCCCCCCCACTGACGCCAAGTGCATGCTCTCACTCCATAACACCCCTGTGGAGGCAACACCATATGGATTGTCTCTCTGGCCCAGTCACACAGTAGCTGCTGGAGCAGACAAGGCGGTGTCTCTGGATTCACTGCCACCAGTAACACTCCCAGCCATGGACCACCCAATCCCAGCAGACCCTAACGTACTCCCCAGCTGGAGTCGACTGCTTGGGACTCTACAGTGCTGCCACTTCTAAGTAAATTTCAGAATGCTAGTTATACCTTTCCATGAGGTAACAATTTAGCAGGTACATGCTTCTACTGGGTAGTATGGAGTCAGAAAGAAAGCCAGACTTAAAAGAAGAGCAGAAAGAGAGAAAGCAAAGGCACAGGGGATGGAATAGAAATGCTAAAGAGGCAAAATCGAAAAGAAATACACAGAGATGAAATAAAAAGATGCTAAAAGTAATAAGACCCCTGAGAAAAAGAGACCCCCACCTCAAAATACAACTGGTTGATTTTATTTATTTAAAACATATTTTACCAAGCATGCAGAGCCCAGAAGACTTGTTTCCAGTTGCAATCTGGGGGAGGAAGGGCAGTATAGGAATTAATAAGGAACACAGTCTAAACTGAAATACAGTATACATGCCATAAGGGGATACAAACTGTACAAAGAACAAGGGGGTACAAACACAGTATAGCCCTTGTGTGGGTGCAAGGGAAGTTACAAACACGAGAACACAGCAAATGATATTCATAGCCACGATCAGACTGCACAGAACTGGAGCCGTCTGAGTACTGAGGTTTCCTTACATGCCAATTATGCATACCTAAGCAACAGGGACTGTAAAGGGGTGAGCAGCACCAGGTGTTAATTTTCTGTCTCGTGGGCAGAGGGCACTAATGCCCATCCTACTCAATTAGGTTTCTCTGTCCGAGAGTCTCCCCTACTCATGCAGTGGCCTCTTACAGTGTTTGTTGAATGAAAAAAGACTCTCAACCCGTAAAATATTCCAAGTTTCTGCTCATTCTACTTGTGTTTATAAACTTTAATCAGTATTCACGAGTACATCCGTAGGCCAGTTTTAAAGCAATATTCAGAATATTTCTTGTATATCTCTTTTTTATACTGCACTAATAAAGTAATTTCACAAATCAGCACTTCATTATGAAAATCAATTTTCCACTTAGTAACGTTTCAGGACAATCCTGCCCCTTCATCAGACTTATTTTGAGTGCTTCCAGCATCAGCACCCTATTTAGGCTGCCAGCACAGAGGAAGACAATGTTATAGCAGAAAGAGAGAAGAGTGGGGTCTGTACTGATCATGTTGTTAACACCAGGTAGGTGGGAGAACTTCAAGAATAAACTGCCTGCTGGAGGTGTTGATTGGCCGGAGCAGTAGTCACTAGTGCCCATGGTAGGTGGGTGTGTGCGTGACGGCTGCCAGCTGGTTGTGCGGTTTGAATGGTTAGTGTGATTGAGTGTGATCCTCCATCTGAATGGATACTACGGTCAGTCTAAGCTACAGCCTACAGCCCAGTCTGTCCTAGAGTCACTGTCCCTCCCAGTTCAGGTAGGTAAGGAGAAGTGCACGTAATAGGCTAGGCAGGGCTAATAAGTCTTAAAAATGGCATGCAGCTCCTGTATGAGGTCTGTCACAGTGAATGACTGAAATGTACTGCCACATTAGAGTTATATAACCAGAAAATGAAAAACAACATTTTTAACACTGACGGGTCCAACTGGACCCATGTTTATCAACCCCCACTATTATCACTGCAACTCTCACACCATCATTTTAATTCATTCCTATCCCTGCACATTGGTGGCATGCTAAGGACTGCCAGCATAGCAAAGAAAAATTACTCACCTTAGTAATTATGTTTCTTCTAATGGAGACTTGCTGTATTCTGACTATTGCAGTTAGCCCCAGCTTTTAAACTACCCCAGAGAATAAAGGGTTAACTTTCTATGCAGAGCATAGAATGCTGAGCTCGAGCTTGGCTGAGGTCTCTGTCTGGAGCCCTTTGAAATCCAACTATCAGATTCTTACAAGCAATCCTATGTGGAAATTGTAAAATGTTACTAGCCAACTGGCGACAGAAAGTTTTGGATTCCCAAAGGAAGACTCAAGTCAGGAAACCCAAAACCAAAAACCACTCCAAATAAGAATAATAAAACCAACACCCAAACAAAAAGAAGAGGGTATAAAAGGAGCACCCCTGAGGTGCAACACTGCACTTGCCCACCCACTTCCCAAAAACAGGTTCTGAGAGGGGAGACAGATCAGAATACAGCAAGACTCCATTAGAAGAAACATAATTACTATGGTGAGTAATTTCTTCTTCAAACAACATGAAGTCTTGCTGTATTCTGACTACTGCAGACTACCATGCAGTACCTCCATGGAGGAGGGACAGAACCTACTTTGGGAATAGGCTCTGAAGTACTGCTTGCCAAACCGAGCATCACTCCTAGCCTGGATACCCAGAGGTAATGCTTGGTAAGGTATGGACTGTTTTCCAGGTGGCTGCTTGACAAATTTCTAAGAGAATATCCTGGCAGTGGCCAGGGAAGCAACTATACCTCTGGTGGAGTGAGCCCTCAGGCCTGAGGTGGAATTTTTCTAGTTTCTCTGCTTGAGGTGTATACAAGACACAATCCACCTGGCAATAGTTCTCTTGGTGGCAGGTTTGCCTTTCCACTTCTCCATAAGTGAGGAACAACTGGAGGGAATCAAACCTGTGACCATTGGTACACTCTATATAGTAGCTAAGGCCCTTTAACATCTAAAATGTTGCCTCCTCTCTCCTGAAGAGAGGATCGGTGAAGAAAACGGAGAGACACAGACTGATTCAACTGGAAATCTGAAACCACTTTGGGCAAGAACCTTCTATTGGTTCTAAAGACCACTTTATCCCTATGAAAGGAGATACAATCAGGTTCCACTGACAGGGCTTGCAATTCACTGATACGTCTGGCAGAGGTAATGACTACTAAAAACATAGTTTTCCAAGTCAAGTACTTAAGCTCTGCTGAGGACATAGGTTCAAAGGGAGGTTGCATAAGTTGAGTAATGCAAACATTTAGATCCCAGGCAGGGGCAGGGTCTCTAAATGGAGGACTGGTATGAAGCAATCCTTAAAAAGATTTACAGAACACAGGATGAGATGATAGTGAGGAAGACTTCCCCACTGACAGAAAAGCAGAAACAGCTGACAAGTGCACCTTGAGAGTAGCTGGTCTGAGACCTAAGCCATTCAGATGGACCATATAATCCAGAACTGTAGGCAATTCAGCAGTGTCTGGGGAAATATGTTTCTTGGAACACCAAATGCTGAATCTCTTCCATTTGGAGTTATAGGTTTTCTAGTGGCAGTTTTTCGAGAGGCTTTGAGAATATCCAGAACTCCCTGCAATAGATGCAAATCTGCATACTCTGACTCTTCAAGAGCCATGCCTTGAGACTGAAGATTAGGGTACCAAATCCTCCCCTGAGAGGAGGTTAACAGGTTGTAATTCCTGGGAAGAGACAGGGGAAGATGGACTGTTAGGGACAGCAACAGGGGGTACAAAGACTGTCTGGCCCAATCTGGAGCAATCAGAATCACTTTGCAAGGTTGTGACCTTACCTTGACTAAAACTTTGAACAGTAGAGAAAAGGGAGGGAAGGTATACATACATTTCCTTTCCCAGTTCGGAATCAGAGCATCCAGAGGGACTGAGCCCAAGACTGGGGGTCTGCAACAAAACAGAGGAAGTTGGTGATTGTCTGGGGCTGCAAAGAGATCTATCTCTGGAGTGCCCCACCTTGAAAAAAATCACTTTCAAGACCAGAGGGTCCAGGGACCATTCGTGATAGCCCTGTGAGATCTTGCTCAGTGCATCTGCAAGCACATTGTACTTCCCTGGAAGGTGGACTGCTATCAGAGAGGTTTGCAGGGAATAAGCCAGGGACCACAACTTCATGGCTTCTGTGCACAAGGCCACAGACCAAGTGCCACCCTGCTTGTTGATGTACCACGTGATGGTGTTGTCTGTTCTGACTTGAAGCACCTTGTTCTGCACTAACTGAGAGAAAGCTTGCAGGGCCAGAAAAACTGCCCTGAGTTCTAGGAGATTGATATGGAGAATGGATTCCTGAGGGGACCACAGTCCCTGGGCAGTGAGGGCCCCCAGATGGGCTCCCCAGCCCAGAAGGGAAGCATCCATGGTAAGAACCACTGAATGAGACTGAGTGGCAAATGGGACCCCTTGTCTTAAATTGTCCTGATCCTGCCACAATTGAAAGGCTTGGATCAGGGTCCGAGTCACTGGAATCAGTTTGGTAAGGGAATCCTTCCTTTGGGACCAAAAGACCCTCAGATGGAACTGAATGCCCCTCATCTGGAATCTTGCCCCTTGGACCACTGCTATAGAAGCTGCCATGTGGCCCAAGAGTTGGAGGAAATGCCTTTCTGGTCGAGACACCCGAAGGCTGACGGAAGAAGCCAGTTCTATAAGAACTCTTTCCCTTTCCAGGCAAAGAAAGGCTCTTGCTTTGGCGGTATCCAGCTTTGCCCCTATAAAGGTAAGGAACTGCACTGGCTCGAGAACTGACTTGGGAAGGTTGAGAAGAAATCCTAGAGAAGTGAGCACTTGCAGGGTCACTTGCAGGTCTGACTTGACTTGGTCTGGAGACTAGTCCACTATGAGCCAGTCATCCAGATATGGAAAAATGGAAATCTTTTGCCTTCTTAGAAAGGCAACGACTACTACCAGGCACTTTGTGAAAACCCCTGGGGCTGATGTTAGACCAAAGGGCATTGCTTTGAACTCATAGTGGCCTGAGGGCAACTCAAACCTGAGGTACTTTCTGTGGGAGCACCTGATTAGAATGTGAAAATAGGCATCTTTGAGGTCCAGGGAGGCTAGCCAGTCCCCTGGCCTTAGAGAGGGAAGAATTATTCCCAGAGTTACCATCTTGAACTATGATTTTAAAATATGTTTGTTCAGGTATCTTAGGTCTAGGATGGGTCACCACTCCCTTGTCTTTTTTGGGGTAAGGAAGTACCTGGAGTACAGACCTTTGCCCCTGTGTAGGGTAGGAACTCTCTCTATGGCTCTTAAGGCCTGAAGAGATGAAACCCCTGCCTCTAGGGAAAGGGTTTCTGAGAGACCTGCAGGTTGAAAAGATCTGGCTCTCATCTTCGGAAATTTTTTGAAGCTGAGAACCAGTCCCTGGCTTACTACTTCCAGGACCCACTTGTCTGAGGTAACAGACATCCAGTCCTGGACAAAGTTAGCCAGCCTGCCCCCTACTGGAATAGGAGAGTCGACCAGGGCAGACCCATCAGGGTGTCTGCATGGCAGGGGCCTTAGGCTGAGGAGTGGCTGCAGCCCTGCTCATCCCCCTTCTGCCTCTCCCTCGAAGAACCCCTCTGTAAAAGGAGAAGGGCCTGTGCTTGGTTAAAGAGCCTATGAAAAGGCCTGCCCCTGCCCCTAGACTGCTGCCTTTCAGGAGTTGCCTGCCTCTCCTTGGCCTGAGCATTCCTATAAGTGGTCCTGTACTTGTCCATTTTCTTCATGTAATTCTCTGTCTGCTGCCCAAACAGAGAATTACCCACTACAGGAAAATCCATGGCCTTAGCCTGGGTGTCCTGTGAGAGGCTAGTACATCTGAGCCAAGCCATTCTCGGAAGAGCCACAGATGTAGTCATGACTCTTGATGACACATCACTGGAGTCCACAGCAGCATGAAACTGTACTTTTGATGCCTCAATCCCATCTGCAGCCACTTCCTCCAGCTCCTTGGCTAGCTGTGGGGGGGGGGGGGAGGCCTGTTTAGCCAGTGCCAGTACAGTGTCCCACCTGGACTTCTGGTACCTGGCTGTATAGGCCATATAATTCGCCTGCCTGAATCCCAAGGAAGATGCCATGTACTTTTTTTTTTTTTGCCATGGCATCGACCTTCCTGTACTCTTTGTCTTGGGGGGTGAAGCCAAGGGAATGTTTGCCTTGTCACAGGCAGCAACCTGAATTACCCAACATGGCTGCATTGCTGGTATAAAATTCGCATCTGAGCCTGATAGCGTGTACCTCTTGTCCATCCTTCTGTCAAGAGGAGGTACAGAATTGGAAGACTTCAGGATTTTTTGTGTCTGCTTCCCAAAGGATTTGTGAAGGGGAATAGACAGTCTCCTGGACTCTGGGATGTCCATCATTTCCATATAATCAGGCTCCTCTTGATCCTCCAATGCCTCCTCCATGGGAGCTGGAGGGTTTCAGCCACTTTTCTGTAAAACAGAAAGTGGGGAAGGGACTCAGAAAGCCTAGGAGGGGAACACCAGAAGGTCTGTCTGGGGAGATGTCCAGTTCCACAGGAACATCCAGACTTTCACCATCATCACCATCATCTTCAAACTCCCCCTCCTCCTCAAACTCCGGTTCATAAAAATTTTCTGGGGTATAATTTTGAACCGGGGCAACCAACCAAACCGAACCCCTGCCAAAAGGTGCTGGATCAGTCGGAACCGGGCAAAGCGATTCCACAATCCGAATCGCTCTGGCTATCTCCTTGGTGGTCGGAACATGAACCTCTGGATCCGAACTGGTCGATTTTTCTTTGCATTTCCTTTTTGTAGGAACCGACCTCTCAGGATCAGCTCTCCTCTTGCCCGAAGAAGTATCGCCCTGGTCAGAAGGCACTCCTTCTGGTTCGGTAGGAACCGAACTGGACTGGCCATCCGGGTCAGCAGACTTCTCGGCCTCCTTTTCCCTCAGTCTACCTAATCTCTTTTCAAGGGTAGATTTAGGAAAATTTTTACCAATTTGGCAGTCTGTATCGAGGTGTTCAAACCCCAGACAACAAACACGGGTGGTGTGGAGATCGGCCTTAGCAAAGACCTCCCCACACTCACTGCAGTGTTGAAACCCAGTGGGACCGGTTTTTTTCTTGGGTTTCTCAGACATGGCCAACCTAACCAAACTTACCCTTTTTATGGCAACTACCAGGCAAGACTCCCTTATCGGTTCCTAACTGTGTCACAGGTATTGTAAAAAAAAGGTTTAAAACACTTTTTTTTTTTTAACCGATAAGGACCGGTAACCACACTCTAAAGTAAAACACAAGGATTCACTACAAGTGATCGGTTCAGCCGAACTGATCTAACACTTTACAATTTCCACACAGAAAATAAGAATAAAACCTATCTATTACTCACGGTACCACAGACAGAGACTGAACCGACTGTGCGGAAATAAATTTGGTTTAAAACCGACAATTTAACTGAGACTTTAGCCGATTTTCGAACCGAGCTGAAGGAGAAATCTCCGGAGCAACTGTTCAGTGAGGCGCAGTAAAGAATCTGACGGTTGGATTTCAAAGGGCTCCAGACAGAGACCTCAACCGAGCTCGAGCTCAGCATTCTATGCTCTGCATAGAAAATTAACCCTTTGTTCTCCAGGGCAGTTTAAAAACTAGGGCTATCTGCAATAGTCAGAATACAACAAGACTTCATGTTGTTTGAATGGTAACTGTAACATTATTAGGCTCCTTGTCACCACTATGGCTAAGGCATTTTGATTTGAATGTTGCTGGCTCTGTCGCATCTAGCAACTTTGCCCAGTGATACCGTGCTACAGCAGATTGACTCTTTCACATCTGCTTGTAACCTCTCCCGTCCACCAGCATGTTTCACCTATTGTGCCACAAAGCACAGAATAATTGTTCTAGGGGCATGGATATGGTTCACTTATAAACACACTGGCAGTTCTTCCTTAAATGGAAAGTCCCCCTCAACCAATGTTCTATATGCCTATGTAGTTTGTAGGCATTGACAATGATTCCCTCTCTTTCATCCTAATTTAATATTTCACTCTGTTTTGCTCCAGTGTGAAAACCTGTTTGTCTCCACTGCAAAGGTCATGACTCCACTCATACAAGGCATTGATGATACGTACCTGCACAAGCCAGCAGAAGCTATACTTTCATTCAGTTCTGTTACATGTCTTGTGAAGTGCCTGAATTCTCTAAAAGCATTTTTTTCCAACTCAGATACATTTTAAACTACGGAAAACAGCAGGGCACTTACAATAACTTGAAAAGTTTCATGGCCAACGTAAGAGAAGAACATAGGAGCTGCAGAGGCAGAAACCCGCACTGACTAATAATCTCAAACAACCTTAAGGTAAGAGACCAATGTAGTAAGGCAGTAGATAAAGTTAATAGAATGATGACATGCATTGAAAGGGGTATAACAGTTAGGAAGAGGGAGGTGTTGATGCCTTTATACAAGACCATGGTCAGACTGTACCTGGAGTATGGGGTACAGTTCTGGAGGCCTCATTTTAGAAAGGATTTAGATGAGTTGGAGAGGGTTTAGAGAAGGGCAATAAAGATGGTGGAAAGTATGCAAGAGAAGACATACGAGACCAGGAGGAGAGAATTAAATCTATACCAACTGGAGGTCAGAAGAGATAGAGGTGACATGATAGAGACTTTTAAGCATAAGAAGGGAATAAATAAAGTGAATGAAGGCAGATTATTCAAAAGGAAAGTAAGAGTTAAAACAAGGGGTCATAATTTAAGAATGGAAGGGAGACAATTTAATTGCAATGTAAGGAGATGTTATTTCACTGAAAGGGTGGTGAAACCCTGGAAGAGATTACCTAATGAGGTGGTGTGTGCGGAAACAGTGGAGAGCAGAGGAAAATATCCCTGGGAAGTGATGACAAGTAGGGGCAGGTGGGAAATGGGCAGACTAGATGGACCAGAATGGCCCTGTTCTGCTGACACATTACTATGATGATAATACAGTATAATTATTACAGGCTTTAGCACTAAAACATCATAAAATTCAATAATGCCTTACACAAGATGGGTCATGACCCTTGCAATGGAGTCAGCAGGTTTTCACACCAAACTTTAAGTACCTTCACTTACATTTAAACTGTGATGAAATCAGGAGGGTGCACTAGCGGTAATCATTGTTCATGCCTACAAACTACACAGGTAAACAGAATAAAAGGCTGAGAGAACCTTCCCTTTAAGAGCTGATTCGCCAGAACATCTTTAAGCAAAGCTCCTCCCACCAGTCAGGGCAGGTCCTTTCTCCAGGGCAGGACACAGACAGTGCTCGTGGGAAGTTCTTCCTCTGGCCCTGTGAAGTTCCCGAAGGCTCTGTCCTTTCCCCCATGTTATTCGCACTATATATGCTGCCATTGGGTGAGGTCATAAGACGATATGGGCTGCGGTTTCATTTCTATGCCGATGATACCCAGTTCTACCTATCTTTCACATCCAGAAGAGTAGATGTGCTAAATAGGTGCTTGTCAGAGATCCAGACTTCGATATCTCAAACTGTCTGGGTTTCAACCCAAGAAAGACCAGTATTAGTGGTAGAGAGCCACAGTGGTCGGGGGTGGAGCCTCTGGAGAGGGACTTGGGGCTAGTTACTGACCTGGCCAAACTGGAGGCCTCCACTAAGGTGAGGAATTTGGGCATCCTTCTGGACACCAAGCTGACACTTGATGTTCAAGTGTCAGCAGCTGTCTGGAATGGATTCTACCAACTACGGAACATCGCCCAAATTAAATCCCTTATCCCCTCTGAGGATCTGGCCACCCTGATACATGCGTTCGTCACCTGGAGGCTTGACTACTGCAATACACTCTACCTCGGGGTGAGAGCGGGTGCTAGGTAGCGCCTGCAGCTTTTGCAGAATGCTGCGGCCCGGCTGTTGATGGGCCTTCCAAGGTGTTGTCGCAGTACACCAGTGCTGCGCGAACTGCACTGGCTACCACTGCGCTGGTGCATCTCATTCAGAACAGGTATTTTGACTTATAAGGTCCTGCATAGATTGGGTTCAGGCTACCTGAGAAACCTTCTGACTCCCTACACCCCAAGACACTCTCTCTGTTCTGTGGGGAGTTCCTCCTGGAGGTTCCCAGGGCAAGGCAAAAGTAATCTGGGGATCAGGCCTTTCTGGTGGTAGCACCAATTCTGTGGAACTCCTTGCCAGGACATCTTCGGGAAGCACCTTCCTCAGAAATCTTTAAGAAACAATTAAAACACCATTAGTTTCAACAAGCCTTTGGGGTTTAATTTATTGCTGATCAGAAAGGTATTTATTGATAAGCCATGATTAGAATTTATTTAGTACTGTTGCATGTATTGTAATGTGTGGTTAGGATGCTGTAGTATGTTATGTATTTATTTATCTGTTGGAAGGGCACCCTGAGCCTTCGGGAAGGGCACCCTAAAGAAATAAAATGTACTATTACTACAATATCTCTCAGCTCCGCCCCCTGATGTGAAATATTCTTTTCCACTGGAAGAGTTTAGTCTCTTCCTTTGCAGCTCTGCACATTGTTGAGCCTATTAAATGCACTGCTGGCAGACTTGGTGAATTTTCTCTAACTTTGATTTCTGAGTATATTCCTCAGTACCGCTCTCGTCACTCAATCAAACAATGCAGCAAGAGGTAGCAAAGCCCACTCCTGCCTTCAAACAGCACGTCACATGCAGGCAGAAAATATTGTTGACCGACCCCCCATGTGTCATGCCTGTACTGCCTGGGGCTGGCACACAGTGCCGAGGGCTTGGCCTTTACCAGAAAAAGCTACCATCCTCATTTAAAGACAGTAAGGCTCATCTTTTCCTCAGCCAGCCGGCTGATGAAGACCCTAAATTGGGCACAAACAGAGAAGACTCGCATTATGTTAGGGTGCTCAAAGTGAAAATGAAGATATAGAGAATTAAAAGCAGCCAACACCAGGAAATGCTATATTAAAAAAACATAATTTATTTGCCACAAGGCCAAACAGATAGATACCTGACGCATTTCGGATACAAGGTCCTTTATCAAATTGTGGCCTAAGGGTGGTCACAAGGCAGCCTCCACTGCAGTGAGGTCAGTGGCCCAAGCTGCAGCTATGAAAGAGGGTGTGGAAAAGGACGTAGCTGGCACCTAACCAGCCTCGGCGCTGCTCCCGGCTGAGGCCAGTGTCAGAGCGTCCTTCACCAGGGAGTTTCGTGAGATCTGTCAGGCCCTCCCGACCTTTGGGGAGAGCCCTGCTCACCACAGAAACATAAAAACAAGAAACACTGCCGTTATTTGTTGGACGAGGAGATACCATGCTCCTCCAGCTCCCTCAACTCCCCCAACTGCTTGAAGACTCTCCAGCGCTTGGTTTCGTCTGAGCTAAATTCTGTCAAGGGGGGGGGTCACTAGCTCTGCAGTACCCCTGCCGGGCTTGACAACCTCGACACAGGTCGATCAAGTGGTTGAGATTTTTCTTGATCCTGTCAACCAGTTGTCAGAGGGATCGACGAGTTGATCTCCAAGACCCCCGGTCTTCCTGATCCTCACTCAGGAGGAAATGGAGTGGTAGGTATCCCCAGTCATTACCACTCAGGATCAGCCTCCACCAGAGGTCATGCAGTTGAACCTGGTGCCTGTCATGTATACGACACCTCCACCTATGTCTCCTTGACATCGGCCCGAGTCGATGGTCAATGTCAAGGTAAAGACTGAGGTGCTCTTCGAGTTCTCAATCCCACTCAACTGGGAGGTGTCACCGTCAACACATCTCATCCTCTCCATCCTTGGATGACAAGAGGCTCCACTGGCAGATGTAGCAGCGCTATGATGAGCTCCTCTGGCAATAATGCACCTTGGTGGGGCAAGGTAGGGCTCTACCCTGACCCCTATGGTCTACTGTCTGGTGCCAGTCAAGCCCATGCTGGACCTTCCAAGACAACTGTCACTGACACGTGTTTCTCCACCCTTGTAAGTGGAACTGCCTTCATAGCAGCCTGTGTGGGGAGCACCTACTAAGGACTCTGGTCCAGGGACCAGCCTGCCAGGCTGGCTACCTGTGAAAATCATCCACACTCAGATCACTCCACAGTGGTTTATGATAAGAAAAGGTCAAGGGCTGTCTTCAGTGAGTCCTATGACATTTTTAATGGGTCCATCTAGGACGCTTACGTTTGACCAGGAAATCAGTTGAGGAACTGACCACCGACCACGGACTGGTGTCTTTTGGGGGCTCTCCTCCAACTCATGTTGGAGTCCATGAATGTTGATTTGGATTCAGTTTAGAAAAGGCCTTTTTCTAAAGACTGGCTCTGGAGTTCTCACAGCATTCAACATCTTGCCCGGTACCCTCAGCTCATATGGTCTGCAAATATGCTGTCCCTACCATCTCTCTGTCCAGATTCTCTAACCATCCGTCAGCCAGCGGTCTGGTCTCTGACTTGGTCTTCCGGAAAACAGGAAATACTGAGAACATGGATAAGCCCCCTGACAAGAAGTCGAAAAAGCTTAACCACGCAGCTAAGAAGGTCTAAGCCGCATCCTCTTTTGGCCTCCGTCAGGTGAGTTACTCCCTAATGATGGCTCACTCTAGTCACTCCCTACTGGAAGTGCTCAATACCATCCTCCCTTACCTGGCTGCTGATAAGCAACTACCTGCAAAGGTCATCAGAGACCAAGGTCAAGCACTGGCTAAACACCAGCTCCAGACAGCCTTGGACATTGGCAATTCCTGTGCCTGTGCCACAGCAGCAGCTGTCACGATGCACTGCAGGGCCAGGATGAGGATCTCCACCTTCACAGCGGATACTCAGCATAAGTTGGCTGATGTTCCTTTCCTGGGCACCGACCTCTTTGACCCAGGGGTGGATGACATCTCACTAGGATTAAGAAGTCCAATGCCACCCTAGATTCTGTGGCTTCATCCAGGAAGGACCCAAAAAGTCAGAAGCAAAAGAAAAAGACCTTTCAGCCGCTGGCCCACCGATGCAGCAGTCGAGCTACCGCTTGTGATGCCGACGTCCTGGGTTCAGGAATGGGCCTAGGAGTCAGAGGGACGCCCAGGGGAAGGAGGATTAAGCATCCAAGAGACTGCTCTCCTCCTCCATGGTGGAGGTTGAGTCAGTTGCCAGTGCCTGACGGACCCCAACAGAGGCTTGGGGAACTGACTGCCACAGCTCACGGGGGGCAGACATCAGCATGCTGGCCAGCAACAATATTGCACACCACGTCTCCTGACCAGGAAAACTGGAAAACAGGCCATGTGGTATGCTGCTCACTCCGCCCCACAGGTCTTGCACTGTTACACCGTAGCACTCCCCGGAAACCAAGCCTCAGGTTCCAAGGAGTGGGTACACAGCCCCCTCCCCGAAGGCCATGCTTTGAGGGGTAAGCCAGGGAGGAACAATGGGACAGGTACATCCCTGGGGACGGATGACAGGGCTGGCAGCAGGAGTCGAGCCGATGTGAGCTGGCAAGGGAAGCATAAAGCATAGTAAATACAAAAAAAAAACCTTTCAGTTCTGACCCTTTCAGTCACAACAGTCCTGGCAGCAACAGCCCCAGCAGGGGCAGTTTCAAGCCTGGCTTCCCAGGGTCAAATTCTCTGGCCAGGGGCCTAAAAGAGGTGGGGATAGGGGAAGTGGTGCCTTTCTCACCTCAATGGCCGATGTCCCCTGCAAAGCTGCCCAGTGTAGGGTCAAGGGGTGTTCACCTCCTGCCTGTCCAGTCCCTGACCCAGCTCTCTTGTGGGGGGTTGGCTTCACCATTTCTGGCCTCACTGGTCTGTCATTATTACAGATGAGTGGGTTCTAGAGGTGGTCGTTAGAGGATTGCCTCTCGACTTCGAGGTTCTCCTGCCTTACCTATCTCACGCTCCAAGGGAGTCCTCGGTATTGCAGGACACACTGTCTGCCCTAAGGGAGGATGTTGCTCAGCTCCTTGCAAAAGGAGCTATAGCCCGTGTTCCCAGATGCCCTAGCAAGTCAGAGGTATGTGTCCAGGTACTTCCTGGCCCTGAAACAGAGGGGGGCCGGTGCCCCATTCTGGATCTTCACAATCTAAATCAGTTTCTCAGGAAGGCCAAGTTCAGGATGGTCACACTGACCAAGATCATACCATATCTGGAGCAGGGCATGTAGTTCTGCTCCCTGGACCTCCAGGACACATTCTTCCACATCCCAGTCCATCTGTCCCACTTGCAGTATCTTCAGTAACATACAAAAAGGGGTGCTCTATCAGTTCCAGGTCAAGTCACTTGGCCTCTCCTCTGCACCCAGGGTCTTCACCAAGTGCATGGCAGTGGTGGCAGCCTTCCTACAGCGCGAGGGTTTATCCTAACCTGGATGACTGGCTGATAAACGGCCACCCAAAGAGGCCATGGAGCAGACCAGGGACCTGGCCCTCCAGACCTACAGAGACTTGGGCCTCTTGGTCAACCCAGCCAAGTCCAAACCGATCCCCTTGCATGTGATTCATTTCACTGGGGCAGAGTTAGACTCCCTACAGGCCAAGGCCTGCCTCTCTGCGGACTGGGCACTGGATCTTACTCCCTCTGCCCGATCATTTCAATTGCCTCAACGCCCTTCCCAGGACTGCCTATGGCTGCTAGGACACATGGTATCTCTTATCAGCATGGTCCAGTTGGCTCATCAGTGGATGCGGCACCTGCAGTGACAGTTGGGCCGTCAGTGGGTCCAATGTCTAGGACACCTGGACCAGCCCATCATAGTGACCCAGTCAATGTGGGATACCATCCAGTAGAGGCTGATCCCAGAACATCTTGAGGAAGAAGTCCCATTTGTCTGCCCAAAACCAACCGTCAGTCTCACGATGAACAAGTCTCTGTTGGGGTGGGAAGTGCACCTGGGGGACAACAGGACCCACATGTTCTGGTTACACAAGGAGTCCCATCACCACATCAACCTGCTGGTGCTCCATGCACTGCAGCTAGCTCTAACAAAATTTGCTCCTCTAGTCTGGGGTCAAGTCACGCAAGTCCAGAAAGACAACACCATGACCATGTTCTACCTAAACAGGCAGGGTGGCATGCACTCCCTTCCTTCGTGTCAGGAGGCTCCCCACACCTGGGCCCTCCTGCGCAGGCTGGGTGCAGCTCTCCTGGTGATCCGTGTCACGGGGCAGACAATCAGCTACAGATACTCTCAGACAGGTGGGTGAGATGTCACATGAGTGGTCCCTGCATCAGGAGATGGCGAGCCACCTGTCCTCCCTGTAGGGCACCCCTCTGGTGGACCTGTTTGCCTCCTGAGAGAACACAAAACTGAGGCTGTTCTGTGCCTGTCTCCCCACCCACCCACATGGTCTGGGACACTGCTGGAGGATGTCTTCACAAAGCCCCAGACCCCAGGTCTCCCATATGCCTTTCCTCCCTTTCTCTGATCAACAAGGTGATGGTCAAGGTATGGAAGGATAAGGCGCAGATGATCCTAATAACTCGGACTGGCCTCGCTTGTTTAAGTACCTGGATCTCCTCAGCCTCAGCAGAAGACCTCCATGGTGGTTGCCTCTTCACCAGGATCTGATGGCCCAACAACAGGGGAAGATCCTGCACCCGAACCTTCAATCCCTGCACCTTACAGTCTGGTTCCTGAGCAGCTAGGGTTCCAGGCTTTGGGTCTTTCAGAGAATGTGCTCCACACTGTGAAGGCCTCTCGAAAAGTGTTGACTCACTAGTGCTATGCCTTTAAATGGAAATGGTTTTCAACTTGGTATCAGGACAAGGAGCTTGGTCCCCTTGGCTACCCTGTGGCTAGTATACTGGAGTACCTCCGGTCCCTACCCCAGCTAGGACTGTGATCGACGACCCTTAAGGTACCCATGGCAACCATCTCTGCATATGGGGCACAGGCTCATATGCTAATAGCGGCGAAGGAGAAGGTGGTCGGGCGCTTTTTTAAAGGCTTTGACCACTTGTTCCTGCCAGTGCATGAACCTCTACCACCTTGGGATTTGTTGCCCGTTCTGGCTATGCTCATGGGCAAGCCTTCTGAGCTTATACACGTGTTTTCAATGTCACACATGTCATGGAAGACAGCATCCATGGTGGCTAACACATCAGCCAGAAGGATCAATGAGCTCCAGGTGCTCTTGATAGACCCCCTTCCCCCATACCTGGTCATCCACAGTGACAAAGTCATCTCTCTCCCCCACACAAAGTTCCTCCCGAAGGCTGCCTCAGAGTTCCACTTTAACTACATGATGAATCTCCTAGTCTTCTTCATAAAGCCATCTTCAGAGGCCGAAGGCGTGCTCCGTACATTGGACCCGCAGCAGACACGCTCCTATTATGTATAGCACACAGCAGAAGTTCAGGGTGAGGCTCACCAGCTCTTTGTGACATATACTAATGCTGCAACTAGCAGACCGGCAGCTAAGAGGAAGAGGCAAGTGGATTATGCCCTGCATCAACCTCTGTTATAGGTTGGCCGGTAAGGAGTCTCCTGTAGGGCTCAAAACTCATTCCACCAGACGTATTGCTGCCTCCCTGGCTGCTTTCAGGGACATCCCTGTCCAGGAAATCTGTAGGGCTGACACCTGGAAGTCAACACACACCTTCATTTCCCATTACAGCATCGATCTTGAATGTCACTGGGATGCTTCCTTTGGAACCTCAGTTCCCCCAGTCTCTGTCTGCCAAATATGGGTGCACATCTTGCCCCCTCCTCCTGGAAAACTGCTGGAAGTATGCCAAAGTGTGGATATCCACACCCCTAGAAAAAAAGACTACCCACCTGCACGGGTAGTTCAAGGAATGGTATATGGTTCACATCTACACCACCACCCACCTGACCTTCCCTGGCAAGTGGCACATGGATCCTCGCTTCCAGCATGCAAGATCTGATGTCCCAGGATGGAGCTGAGGTATATACCACCCAGGTGGTGGGAGCAGCTTTGCTTAAAGACATTCCAGCAAATCAGCTCTTAAAGAACTGCCAATGTGTGGATGTGAACCATATACCACCATTCACAGAGAACAGGGTCCTAGGAGAACTGGCAAAGCTAAAGGTGTAAAAAGCCATGGGTCCAGAAGGCATACATCTCGGGGTCCTAGACGAACTGAGGAGTGAACTGGCAGCCCTGTTCAGTGAGTCCTTAGACACTAAAGTAGTCCCAGAGGGCTGGAGAAGGGCAAACGTTGTCCCGCTTCACAAGAGTGGTAGTAAAGAAGAAGCAGGGAACTACAGGCCAATTAGTCTAACCTCTGTAGTTGGAAAGATAATGGAGGTACTCTATAAGGAAAGAAGAGCAAAAAACCTAGAAGCCAATGGACTGGTGTATCCCAGGCAACATGGGTTCTCTGCAGGATGATCCTGTCAAACTGATCTGATAGATTTCTTCAACTAGGTGACAAAGGCAGTAGACCAAAGAGGGGGCAGTAGATAAGAAAAAATTACTCACCTTAGTAATTGTGTTTCTTCTAATGCAGTCTTGCTGTATTCTGACATATGCAGTTAGCTCCAGTACTTGAACTGCCCCGGAGAGGAAAGAGTTAATTTCTACGCCAGGCATAGAATGTTGAGCTTGTGCGCGGTCTTCAAACCTCTGTCTGTGGTGCCTCACAGTGTAACTCTCAGATTTTTTACGAGCAAACTAACTACACTTCCAGTGTGGAAACTGTAAAACATATAAGTCAACAGGCAACAACTTGGGTTCAAAAGACTCAATTCGAGATCCTAAGAGAAAAAACAGGTATTGAACAAAATATATAACTCTAAGTTAAAACATAACAACAACAACCACCCTACCCTGAAGAAGAGGGTGCAAGGTACACCCCTGAGGTGCCACACTGTACCTGCCAGCCCACATCCCAAAACTAGGTTCTGAGAGGAGAGGTGGGGGGAGGTCAGAATATAGCAAGACTCCATTAGAAGAAACACAATTACTAAGGTGAGTAATTTGTTCTTCAAACAACGTGAAGTCTTGCTGTATTCTGACATATGCAGACTACCAAGCAGTACCTCCATGGAGCAGGGTATCAAACCTATTTTGGGAATTGGCTCTGCAGTACTCCTGTACCAAACCTAGCATCACTCCTAGCCTGGGTATTCAGAGAGTAATGCTTGGTGAAAGTATGGACCGTTTTCCAAGTGGCTGCTTTGCAGATCTCTAACAAGGGTATATCCCTGGCAGCAGCCAGAGAAGCAGCTGTACCCCTTGTCGAGTAAGCCCTCAGGCCGGAGGGAGGTGTTTTACCCAGCTTGGCATAGCAGAATTGTATACAAGAGACAATCCACCTGGCAATACTTCTCTTAGTAGCAGGCTTACCATTTCCCACTTCACCATAAGTGAGAAACAATTGAAGACAGTCATTCCTGTGTGCCGTAGTATGCTCAATGAAGTAGCTAAGTGCCCTTTTAACATCCAAACTGTATAATCTTCTTTCTCCTGAAGAAGAATGATCAGTGAAAAACACAGGAAGAGACATGGACTGGTTCAGATGAAAATCTAAGACCACTTTGGGTAAGAACCTCTTATTGGTTCTGAGGACCACCTTATCTCTATGGAAAGAGATAAAATCAGGTTCAACTGACCGGGCCTGTAATTCTCTAATTCGCCTGGCAGAAGTGATAGCTTCCAGAACCACAGTTTTCCAGGTCAGGTACTTAAGCTTGGCCGAAGCCAGATGTTCAGAGGTTGGCCGCATAAGCTAAGCAATGCAGATATTGAGATCCCAAGCTGGAGTAGGCTCTCTAAAAGGAGGGTTGATATGAACCAGACCTTTAAATAACTTACCAAAGACAGGGTGAGACGCCAGGAAAGAGCCCATCTTTGCTGAGAGGAATGCAGACACAGCTGCTAAATGAACTTTTAACGTGGCTGGCCTAAGCCATTAAGATGAACCAGGTAATCGAGAAGTGTAGCAATGCCAGCAGCATCTGGTAGAATATCCGTATGGGAACACCAAATGCTGAGTCTTTTCCACTTGGAATTATACGTTTTCCTGGTAGAGGGTTTCCAAGAAACCTTAAGGATGTCCAAAACTCCCTGTGAAAGATGCAGGCCTGCATATTCTAACTCTTCAAGAGCCAGACCTTGAGATTCCAGATCCTCCCCTGAGAGGAGGTTAGGAGATTGTGTCTTTTGGGAAGAGACAGGGGGAGTGAGACTGCTAGGGACAACAACAGAGGATACCAAGGCTGTCTGGCCCAGTCTGGAGCCAGTAGAATCACTGTGCAGGGTTGTGACCTGATCTTGACTAGAACCCTGAACAGGTGAAAGGGAGAAAAAGCATAAAGGAACTTGCCTTCCCAGTTCAATATCAGGGCATCCAGGGGAACAGTCCCTAGGACTGGGGGTCTGCAGCACAAGAGGGGAAGTTGGTGACTGTCTGGGGCTGCGAGAAGATCTATCTTTGGAGTGCCCCGCCTGGTGAAAATTACTTTTAGTCCATTTATGATGGCCCTGGGAGATTCTGCTCAGAGCATCTGCTAGCACACTGTCCTTCCCTGGGAGGTGGACTGCTGTTAGGGAAGTTTGCAGGGAGTAGGCCAGAGACCATACTTTCATGGCCTCCGTGCACAAGGCCGTAGACCGAGTGCCCCTTGCTTGTTGATGTACCACATGGTTGTGGTGTTATCTGTCCTGAAGCTGAACCACCTTGTCCCTCACTGATTCCAAATAAGCTTGAAGAGCTAGAAATACTGTCCTGAGTTCCAGAAGATTGATATGAAGGAGAGACTCTTGTGGAGACCAAACACCCTGTGCTGTGCCCAGGAGAGAAGCATCTGTGGTTAGTACCACTGAATGAGACTGACTGAGGAATGGGACACCTTGTCTGAGATTGTCCTGATCCAGCCACCACTGGAGAGCTTGGACCAGAGTCTGAGTCACTGGAACCAATTTGGTGAAAGAATATTTTTTTCTGAGATCAAAAAGACCTAGGTGAAACTGAATGTCCCTCATTTGGAACCTGTCTCCTTGTACCACTGTAGTGGAAGCTGCCATGTGGACTAGGAGCTGAAGAAAATGTCTTGCTGGGCAAGAAACCAGAGGATGAAATGAGGAAGCAAGATCTGTAAGGGCCTTTACCCGTGCTAGTGGGAGGAAGGTCTTTGCTTGAACAGTATCTAACTCTATCCCTGTGAAAGTGAGGAGTTGTACTGGTTCGAGAACTGACTTTGGCAGATTGAGAAGGAATCCCAGAGAACTGAGCAAATCCTGAGTGACTTGAAGAGCTGACCTGACCTGGTCGGGAGACTGTCCTACAATGAGCCAGTCATCCAGGTATGGGAATAGAGAGATCCCCTGCCTTCTGAGGAAGGCCACTACTACTACAAGGCACTTTGTAAACACTCTTGGAGCTGATGTTAGGCCAAAAGGCATGGTTCTGAACTGATAATTGCCTGAAGACAGCTCGAACCTGAAGTACTTTCTGTGTGAGCACCTGACAGGAATGTGGAAATAGGCATCCTTGAGGTCCAGGGATGCTAACTAATTTCCTGGCCTCAAAGAGGGAAGAATTACTCCCAGAGCCTCCATTTTGAACATTGGTTTTAAGATGTGTTTGTTCAAATATCCTAAATCTAGGATAGGTCACCACTCCCGTCTTTTCTGGGGTAAGGAAATATCTAGAGTACAGACCCTTGCCCCTGTGTAGAGTAGGAACTCTCTCCATGGCTCTGAGAGCCAGCAGAGAGGAAACCTCTGCTTCTAGACCAATGGTTTCGGAGATGTCCACAGGTGGAAAAAGACCAGGCCCTCATTTTTGAAAACTTCATGAAACTGAGGTCCAGTCCCTGGCTTACTACCTTCAGGACCCACTTGTCTGAGGTAACAGACTTCCAGGCCTGGAAGTAGCAAGCCATCCTGCCTCCTACTGGAATTGGGGAGTCGACCCGGGCTGACACATCACAATGTCTGCTTGGCAGAAGCCTAGGACTGGGAAGAGAATGCAGCCCTGCTCATCCCCCTCCTGCCTCTCCCTCGAAAGAACACCCTCTCTGGGAAGGGAGAGGAGGCCTTGGCTTGGTAGAAAGGCCTGTGAAAGGGCCTGCCCCTTCCCCTAGACTGCTGCTTTTGAGGAGTGGCTTGCAGTTCTTTGGCCTGTGCACTCCTGTAGGTGGTCCTGTACTCATCCATTTTCTCCATGTAAGCCTCTGTCTGCTCCCCAGAGTTACCCACCACAGGGAAATCCATGGCCTTAGCCTGGGTGTCCTGAGAAAGGCTAGTGCATCTGAACCAAGCAAATCTCCTGAGAGACACAGATGTAATCATGACTCTCGATGCCACATCGTTAAGAGTCTACAGCAGCATGGAATTGTACTTTGGATGCCTCAATCCCATCAACAGCCACCTCCTCCAGCTCTTTGGCTAGCTGGGGGGAAGCCTGTTTAGCCAGTTCCAGAACCGCATCCCACCTGGACTTCTGGTATCTGGCTGTGTAGGCCATATAATTAGCCTGCCTGAGTCCCAAGGAGAATGCCAAGTATTGTTTCTTGGCCATGGCATCCACCTTCCTGGAGTCTTTATCTGGGGGGGTGTGAAGTCAAAGGTATATTAGTCCTGTCACAGGCTGCAGCCTGCACTACCCGAACATAGCTGCAATGATTGAACAAAAACGCCGTACCTGAGCCTGATAGCATATACTTCCTGTCCATTCTCTTATCCACAGGAGGTAAAAAATTTGGTGTCTGTAAAATCTTTTGTGTCTGTTTCCCCAGGGATTTATGGAGGGGAAGAGACAACCTCTTGGACTCTGGGATGTCCATCACTTCCACGAAATCAGGCTCTTCTCCTCCTCAATAGCTTCAACCATAGGGAGCTGGAGGGTTTCAGCCACCTTTCTGTAAAACAAAAAGTGAGATGGGGACTCAGAAAGCCTTGGAGAGGAGACACTGGAGGGTCTGTCTGGGGAGATGTCCAGTTCAATGGGTACATCCAGACCTTCACAATCATTGTCATCATCATCCGGTAACTCTTCATCCCCCCCCACTCCAATTCATAATAAGTATCTGGATGATAATCCGATGGAGTGGGATCCGACCGAACCAAGCAGCTAACCGACAGTGCCGGTTCGGATGGAACCGGATGAAGCGACTGCACGATACTGATCGCTTTGGCTATTTCTTCAGCGGTTGGAGTAAGAGATGCTGGATCCGAACCGGCTGACTTTTTTCATCTTTTAGACGGAACCTCGGCTCTCCTTTTGCCCGAGGACGTCTCGCCCAGGTCAGTGGGCACCTCCTCAGGTTAGGTCGGAACCGAACTGGGCTGGCCATCTGGGTCAGCGGACTTCTCAGCCTCCTTTTCCTTTAGCCTACCCAATCTTTTCTCCAGAGTGGCCTTAGGAAAATGTATGCAGATTTGGCAGTCTGTTTTGAGGCGATCAAACCCCAGACAATAAACACACATGAGGTGGGGGTTGGCCTTGACAAAAGCCTCCCCACACTCTGTATAGTGCTGAAACCCAGTGGGACCGTTTTTTTTTCTTGGGTTTCTCGGACATGGCCAGACTAGAAAAATTACCCTTAACAGCTTTTAGCCAGGTAATACACCCCAATCGGTTACCAACCGTGTCACGGGATGTATAAAGAAACCAAGAACTTTTTTTTTTTTGTTAAACCGATAGGAACCAGCACACCCCTACTAAAATTCCAGAAAATAAATATAAACACAGAAGGTCGGTTCCCAACCGGACCGACCGAAAAGGAACTGAAATTTACAATTTCCACAGAAGAAAACACAAAATCATAGTTCACTACCTATCTACACTACTTACTGTACCGTAAACAGAGGCTCGAAATCGAGCTTGAGCTCAACATTCTGTGCCTGACATAGAAATTAACTCTTTCCTCTCCGGGGCAGTTCAAGTTCTGGGGCTAACTGCGTATGTCAGAATACAGCAAGACTTCATGTTGTTTGAATGTCTACTTCGATTTCAGCAAAGCCTTTGATACGGTCCCACATAGGACACTGGTCAACAAGCTAGGCAGCCTGGGGTTGGGATGCAAGGTGGGGCTGGGATGCAAGGTGGTTAACTGGATTAGAAACTGGTTAAGGAACAGAAAACAGAGGGTGGTGGTGAATGGAACCCAATCAAACGAAAGGGAGGTGACCAGTGTGGTACCTCAGGGATCAGTTCTGGGGCCAAACCTCTTCAATGTCTTCATCAGCGACATTGCACATGGGCTGGAGCGAAAGGTTTGCCTGTTTGCAGATGACACCAAGATCTGCAACACGGTGGATACTCAGGAGGGGGTGGAAAGGATGAGAGAAGACCTAGAACTGCTGGAGAGATGGTCAGGGGCATGGCAGCTAAGGTTTAATGCAAAGAAATGCAAAATCATGTATGTGGGAAGCAGGAACCCTGGGGTGACACACAGGTTGGGGGGAGCTACTGACAGTAACTAAGGAGGAGAGGGACTTGGGGGTCATAATCATAGATGAAGTTACTGTATTTTGGTTGGTGCGACCGCACCTAGGAGTGACCGTGCCTCGGTCTAAATTAAGACAAGCAAGAGTTACAGTCAGAGAGGATTCAAGGGACCGGCACCAGTACAAAGCTTGGAGAGTGAGCATCACTTCTCCAAATAAACTCTAGAAACCAGTTCTTATACTTCAAAGAGTAAAGGACTCGCCAGAGCTGAAGTTTCTTGGCATAAAACAGCAGTTCCTTTATTTAAAAATGTGCATGCAGTCACAGCATAAAGACATCCTTTGAGAAGGCCTTCATTGGTGCAACATGTCGGGCGACCTAAGTTGATGATGCTGTGTGTAGGGAGCGGGTGTACAGAACCAGTAAGTACAGGATGTCATTATGCTGTGGCTGCATGCAAGTTTTTAGAAGTGACGCTCACTCTCCAAGCTTTGTACTGGTGCCGGTCCTTCAAGTCCTCTCGGACAATAATCACAGATGACTTGATGGCCGCTAGGCAGATGGCAAAGGCGGTGGAAAAGGCCAGTAGGATGTTGGGGTGTATTAGAAGGGGAATCACAAGCCGAAGGAGGGAGGTAATAGTTCCACTGTACAAGACCCTGGTGAGACCTCAACTTGAATACTGTGTACAGTTCTGGTGACCACTCCTTCGAAAGGACATTGACAAAACTGAGCCATTGCAGAGGAGGGTGACCAAAACAGTGAAGGGCTTACATCACAAGCCTTACGAGGAGAGAGTGAGGGACCTCAATTTGTACATGCTGGAACAAAGGAGGGAGAGAGGTGATATGATAGAAACATTCAGGTACATCAAGGGCATTAACAATGTGGAAGGGGACAACATATTCCAGATTAATTGCAGTGCCAGGACAAGAGGACAAGACATGAGATTGACGGGTGGCTGCATAAGGGGAAATGTCAGGAAGTTCTTTTAATGGAAAGGGGAGTGATGCATGGAATAGCCTGCCCCAGGAGGTGGTGGCAGCCCATAGAGTGGCAGGCTTGAAACATGCACGAGACAGAACCAAAGGAATAATACAGATAGGAAGTAAAAGTTAAAGACAATGACTTGATAGGGTCACTGGACGCTTTGTTAGGCAGCTTAAATGGGCAGACTGGATGGGTCTAGCGGTCCTTATCTGCTGGCAGCATCCATGTATCTATGTACCAATGTACCACTCCTAGAAGTACAGTTATAGGTGAGTTATCTTATTCTTCCCCTCTCCATCGCTGTGGGCATAGCATGCAGGGGGTGTGAGTTCACTCGCTCTCCTTGGAAAATATGACATACACTGATCCTTCTCTGGCACCAGTCAGTGCAGGACCATGGGATGACTGATGGGTGCCACAGGGATTAGAAAACAGCATTAGACCCTTTCATATAGTGACTGACATGGTTCACGTGTGGTTAGAAACTGGGTGCATTTTAAGCACAGTGGCTAAGACAATTTAGAGCCCAGCGGTCACTTAGCTGCATTAATAGTCTCCAGCATTATACAGGCACCCAAAGTAAAATAACTGCCCTGCAATTCACTGTGTCCTCCCTAGAGCCCTTAAAATAAATGCCCTGTAATTCCCTGGGTCCCCTCTACAGCCCTTAAAATAACCATCCTGTAATTCCATTGGTCCTCTTCAGCCCTTACAATAACCGCTCTAAAATGTCCTGGCTTCTCCCTATAGCCCTCAAAGTAACCAGCCTGTAATTCTCGGAGTCTTCTCTTGAGCCCTTAAAATAACCACCCTGTAATTCCCCCAAGCCTTCTCTCGATCTTTTAAAATAACTGCCCTGTAATTCCCTGGGTCCTCTATCAAGTCCTTAGAGTAACTAGCCTGTAATTCCCTGGGCCCTCTCTCGAGCTCTTAATATAACCGCTCTGTAATTCCCAAAGCCCTCTCTCAATCTTTAAAATAACCGCCCTGTAATTCCCTGGGTCCTCTATCGAGCCCTTAAAATAACCACCCTGTAATTCCCTGGGTCCTCTATTGAGCCCTTAAAATAACCATCATGTAATTCTCTAAGCTCTCTCAATCTTTTAAAATAACCGCCCTGTGCCAGTGAGGCAGGGCATCCGCCTGCGACGCCGATGACCCGAGTTTGGGAACAGACTCGGAACGTCGGAAGGCCGGCCGAGGGAGAAGGAGCGAGCATCCTAGGGACTGCTCTCCTGCTCTAAGGGGTGGGGGAAGGGTTGTGTGTCCGGCACACTACAGATCTCTAGCAAAGGCCGGGGAACCGAGTGCCGGCGCGTATCAGTGGGGCAGAGTGACGCTGGCCATCACTGCTCGTCCCTACCCCGATACAGATTACAAAATGCCAGCCCAGAAGAGTAGAGCTCTGCTCCGCTGCCTCTACTGCCTACCATGTCCGCCGGGTGCAGCCCCGTTACCATGGCCCCATCCTGGGGGGGTAAGCCAGGGCAAGTTGACCTTGGGGAGGGGGTGCCCGCCCGGTGGCCCTGCCCAAGGGAGTAAGCCTGGGCACAGGGGAGGCAGCGTGGGGGGGAGTTGGGGGGAAATAAATAAATAAATAGCCGCCCTGTAATTCCCTGGGTTCTCTCTGGAGCCCTTAAAATAACTGCTCTGTAATTTCCTGGCCCTCTCTTGAGTCCTTAAAATAAATGCCCTGTAATTCCCAGGGTCCTCTCTAGAGTCCTGTATGAATTCAGGGATCACGTGAACTGTCCTCCAATCTCCAAGTGCCTTGGTATTTGCCACAAATATCCACAAAAATCTACTAGTGACGGTGCTAAGTCCTCCCCAAGGTCCTTCAGCATTTTGGAGTGCAGCATGTCTGACTCTGGTTTTCAGGTTACATATGCACTATTCAAGTGCTGTGTTGTTGAGGGAAAATGGCACAAATTTGGGGGAGAGGGGGGTGACATCGAAAAGAATCCTGTTTAGATAACACCATATACATAACAATACATCCCAGAAGAATAACTGCTATGTAATGAATATAGAAATTTTTTTTAATTATTTATTGTAGTCATCGGAATTACAATCCTTTGAGTCAGGGACTCGTTTCCAAAGGCTCCACGTCACAGTAACAGAGAAGTACAGTCAATTACATATTAGCATTCCTTATTGACATAAACAGTACTGGGGTACAGGGCACAAATATAGTAGGAACACAGCAGGATTTTAAGAACTGTTACAAACTGTATACAGGTGGGGTTACATGCCTATAATAAGTATAGAAATAATTACCTTGTCTGCCCTCATCGTTGGTGAACAAGCCGGTGTCACTGCTGCATACACTGCTGGTTTCACTGAAAGACAGAGGGCAGCAGAGATTACACACAATATAGAGGGTACAGTGTCAGATTATCCCGACTGCCCAGGTTTGGAACTTTTCCCATTGTTGGGGAAGATCTCTGAGGCACTCCACATTACTGACATCATGGGTTGTATACACACAGGTTGTCTGATGCACATGTGACTAAAAGTAAATCTGTCCCCTTCCGAGGGTCACTGGGCTCCTATGGTCAGTTCTAACTGTGCATCTGAAAAAGGTTGTCGCACACCTCCAGAGCTCCAGACTTTAATTTAAAGAAGAAAACATCAACAAGGTAGCAAAAATGCAGTCATATGCCTATACTGTGACAGAGAACGCCAGAAGTATATTACTTTCACTAGAGAATATTAGGCTCAAAATGCTAATGTTTACAAAGCCTAGAAATGTTGTGCCTATGACTATCGTCGGACTTCTCAGAAATAGCTTCAGTGGAATCAGAGGGTAGAAAAAAATATCATTTTGAGAATTTTGAAATCTCCCTACTGGTGCTACAATGCAGACAAACAAGGCATGGAAGAGAAGGACTGGGATCCCTTGCAGCAGTCCCAGCATCCTACAGTTGAAACTTCCACAGAAAAATCACTTGGCACATAACACTTTGGAACCTCTGCTAGCGGTTCCACAATGCCCCTTATGCTCTTTGGTACCACTGCTACAGATACCAAGAGCAGATATCAGTGACAGCAAATAGGGCAAAACGCCTATGCTGCAGTCCCTACCTGAACTCCTAGAGTGCTCTGGTCACCCCGTCCAGCGGTCCCAGACTCTCTGCAGCCAGCATTACAAAACTCTCCTGCAGCATGCAATCTATGAGTGCTCTGGACACCCCTTCCAGTGGTCCCAGATTCTCATATGCGCCTATCACAGTCACGCTTCCTAGGACCACGATAAAGCTACTTGATTCACCATCCTAGAGATGAGCAGCAGACCCTTACTGCAGTAGCTCTACGGACCAAAATGGAGATGATAAATTGTTATTTTATGGCCCCTGCCGTTAGCTCGTCTCCCTGATGTAGCCATCCCCCGTCCCTCCTCTCCCACTCTCGCGCTTCCATACGCTAAAAGCAGCGCTCCTATTGACATCCAAGTCTCGTCAACTCCAGCACCATATAATCACGCAATGACGCCCGTCCACTGGGTAAACCTAGTACAGCATCGCGATTTCTACATCCATTAAAAATAAAGCGATCTCATACCTTCTGTGCACAGTGCTAGTCCCAAAGGAAAGCCACTGATATACAATTCAGCATCTGGTGTCTACCAATACAAATTCCTCCCTGCTACACCAATTTCTGTCTAAACGATCCACTACACTGCCATTACTCCCACTATTATGCCTACCTTACTTCAGCTACAAGCCCCACCCCTTAAAGAGACAGAGCACATTACGTAGGGTACAGTGATGAGTCAACACAGCAATTTAAATTAAATGAACCTACCAATACAAGGGCAATACTTAATCAATAGAGCATTTTACTGCATTTGACAGCATTTTTAAAGGAGAATAAGTACAACAAAGGCCATCTCTACTTTTATAGTATTATCTTATTAAATCTGTACAGCAAATTCATGCAGATCCTGAGACTGTTCTCTCTGTTGCTTAACAGGTCACAATGCCCAAAACAAAGAGTAGCAGGCAGTGCAATGTCCCCATTCCACACCAGCAACTGGGAAAGCTAAGTGCCTCCTGCGTAGAAGACTCCATCACGCACACTGAGGTATAGGAAAACGAGGACGAGTTTACACCCTCTACTCATATACAAAACACATAACACCAATTCGACACAACAAAAGCATTGATACAAAACAACCAACTCATACAGGTCCAACAGGAGGTACTGGCAGCAATGCTGCAACAACTGACCGAATTATCTAAACAACTGATGGTCAATCCACCTCCAGCAAAGAAAAGGGCCACTGCCTACCACTCTATACATCTAGAGACTCCCGCAGCAGATCCCTAACCATTACCTTCGGACACAGGCGACGCCTCAGATGAGGAAGAGGGAGAGCTCGATCAAGAGCCACAGACCCTCACAGCTAAGTGGTGTTTTCCAGACCAAATCCCATCACTGGTACGTCAAATCATGAATACGGTGGGCTTCGAAACTGCAGCCCCCACTTCTAAACTACTACCTTCACTACAACCCCTGGCCAAGAAAGCAGACGTCTTTCCCATCTACGAGGCTAAAGACAAGCTGGTACAAAAAGAATGGTCCTCATCTGAACCAGCTAGAATCCCACAGCGTAAATCCTGGGACAAAATGGACCCGCTACAAGCTGAAAAACTGGCACTCTGGTGCACCCCTCCCACAGTGGACCTGCAAATAGCCGAGCTAAATAAAAAGATGGTGCTTCCCACCGAGTCCGCCTCCGGCCTAAAGGACCCCATAGACAGAAAACTAGAAGAAAACCTAAAAATGAAAGCGGCGTTAGCCGGCTTGGGAAGCAGAGCCGCTTCCACCGTGATTTACACCACAAAAGCACAGTTAACCTGGCTCCAGGAGCTTCAAAAAACAATCCCAGCAAAGTCTACTGAATCTATACTACTGGAAAACGCCATACTATCCACTAAACACCTGGCAGACATGGCAATAGATTCATTAAAAATAAATGCCAGATCAGCAGCTATCACCAACAGAGCCCGTAGATCATTATGGATGATACTATGGGATGCAGACAAGGAGTCAAAAGCTACCCTACAAAGATTACCCTTTAAGAGCAACATAATATTTGAGAAGGTTTAGAAAAATATCTTAAGGGCAAGGAAGTAGAAAAGGCATTAAACAGAGACCAATCCAGATCTTCCTACCTACTGGCTCGACAAAGGAGCAGATATCACTCCTTTTGAGACAAGAAAAGGGGGAGTTCTATCTTCAGGAGCAATACTTACAGACAAAACTATACCACCCCCTATCAGTACAACAGGTACAGAGGCAGGGGATCTACACACAGAGGCAGAGGAAACTACACTCGTCGGAACCACTCCAGGCCCTAACTATGCACACTCACATCTAGATCACACACCAACAGTGGGTGCAAGACTAACACAATTCCTACATCACTGGGAAAAATCCACAACAGACAAGTGGGTATCAGAAATAATATAAAAAGGCTATGCCATAGAATTCACACACGTCCCAAGGGAAAGCAGAATTATTCCTGCCTCCGGTCACAAAACCACACCAAGTCAAATCCTAACAGCTATACAAGAACTTTGCGCAAACAATGCAACAGCACCCGTTCCAAAGCAAGAAGAAGGCAAAGGGGTATACTCCATCTTCTTCATGGTTCCAAAATAGACAGGAGGCACCAGACCAGTACTGGACCTCAAATATATCAACAGATCAGTGAGATACACTCCCTTCAAAATGGAGACCATGCGGTCCACCCTACGGGTTCTCAGACAGGGGAGACTTCCTTACCTCAATAGACCTGAAGGACGCTTACCTTCATGTACCCATGAGACCCAGCCACTCCCGATACCTACACTTCTGCATACAAACACTATCAGCACCAAGTACTACCATTCAGACTCGCCTCAGCCCTGAGAGTGTTCACAAAGGTCTCGATAGTACTAGCAGCCAAACTTCAAGAAAAGAGGGGGTACACGTGATCCTATACTTAGACGACTGGCTCATCAGAGCAAGATCACAACAGCAATCCGCCAGGGAGACACAAATGGTGGTAGACTGCTTACAACAACACGGCTGGGTAATCAATCACAAGAAAAGCCGACTAATACTCAGTCACTCCATGGAGCACCTAGGCACACTCGTAGACACAGAAAAAGGCCTAGTATTCCCATCTCACACAAGAATTCAATCAATTTCATCTACTGCCCAACAACTACAGGACTATCAGCATCCAACACTACTCCTCATATCTCAAATGTTAGGTCTTATGTCCTCCACAATAGACACAGTCCCTTGGGCAAGATGGCACACTAGACCCCTCATGTCCTTCTTGTTAACTCAGGGACCCACACACGATATCAACCTAATGAGGACAGTCACCCTACCACCATGGGTAAAATCAAGTCTGACATGGTGGACAAACAGACACAGACTGTAACAAGGCATGCCCCTAGATACACTTCCAGACATAATAGAGACGGATGCCAGCCTCACAGGCTGGGGCGCCGCATCGAGAAAACACACAGCACAAGGAAAATGGTCATTAACCGAATCAAAACTAACAATAAACATACTGGAGATGAGGGCAGTATTCAGAGAACTACTACACTTCTCTCATTTTATAAAGCAAAAACACGTCCCGATAAAATCAGACAATCAAGTCACAGTATCATACATAAACAAGCAAGGCGGCACAAAAAGCAAGGCAATGATGGCAGAAACATCAAAGCTTATGACATGGGTACAAAGAAACTTACAATCAATAACAGCCATACACCTAGCTGGGAAGCTAAACACAACAGACGACTGGCTGGGCCGCCAAATGATCCACCCCGGGGAGTAGAAACTCCATCCACAAGTGTTTCTACAACTGCACCGCAGATGGGGACCAATAGAGACAGACCTCATAGCATTACACAAGAAGAAAAAATTACTCACCTTAGTAATGTTGTTTCTTCTAATGGAGTCTTGCTATATTATGACATATGCAGTATAACCCCAGGTTAGAACTGCTCCAGAGGTGAAAGAGTTAAGTGCATGGAATCTTGAGCACGAGCTCGGTTGAACACTCTGTCTGTTGTGCTTCAAACCTTAACTGTCAGATCTTTACGAGCAAAACTCACTAAATGTTTTGTGTGGAAGCTGTAAACCTACACTAGCCAACTGGCTACTAAATACTAACACATTTTATGGTCCCAACAACAAGACTCAAGTCAAGGGACCAAAGAATGAAATACAACAGCAAACACTAGATGCCAACAGGTCACTACCCACCCACATCCCAAAAAACAAGAAGAAGAGGTTCTGAGAGGGGCAGGTGGGGGGGAGGTCATAATATAGCAAGACTCCATTAGAAGAAACAACATTACTAGGGTGAGTAATTTTTTTCTTCAAACAACATGAAGTCTTGCTATATTATGACATATGCAGACTACACAGTAGTACCTCCATGGAGGAGGCAGAACCTACTTAGGAAATAGGCTCTGAAGCACAGCTGTATGACCGAGCATCACTCCTAGCCTGGGTGTCCAGGAGTAATGCTTTGTGAAGGTGTGAACTGTTTTCCAAGTAGCTGCTTGACATATCTCTAAGATAGGAATGTCCCTGGCAGCAGCCAGGGCGCAGCTGTACCTCTTGTAGAATGAGCCCTCAGACCTGAAGGGGGAACCTTACCCAGTTTTTGGTAACAAAATTGGATACAAGAAACAATCCACCTGGCAATGGGCCTTTTAGTGGCAGGTTTCCCTTTACCTACCTCACCGTAAGTGAGGAAGAGTTGGAGGGAATCAAACCTGTGACCCTTGGTACGCTCTATATAGTAGCTAAGGGCCCTTTTGACATCTAGACTGTGCAATCTCCTCTCACCAGAGGAGGAATGGTCAGTGAAATACACAGGAAGAGACATAGATTGATTCAGGTGAAAGTCTGAGACCACCTTAGGCAAGAACTTTCTATTAGTCCTGAGGACCACTTTATCTCTATGAAAGGAGATAAACAGGCTCCACTGACAATGCTTGTAGTTCACTTATCGCCTAGCAGAAGTGATGGCTACCAAAACACAGTCTTCCAAGTCAGGTACTTAAGCTCTGCTGAAGACATGGGTTCAAAGGGAGGTTGCATAAGCTGGGCAATGCAAATATTAAGATCCCACGCGGGAGCAGGATCCCTGAAAGGAGGGTTGATGTGAAGCAACCCTTTGAAAAACTTGGAGAACACCGGATGAGCTGAAAGAGAAGAGGATTTACCTGCTGATAAGAAAGCAGAGACTGCTGCCAGGTGCACTTTCAGGGTAGCTGTTCTCAGCCCCAAAGCATTTAAATGCACCATATAATCCAGAACTGCGGGCAAGCCGACAGACTCTGGAGAAATACCCTTGCCAGAACACCATATAGAAAACATCTTCCATTTAGAGTTATAAGTAGCTCTGGTGGAAGGCTTCCTTGAGGCCTTCAAAACACTGAGCACACCCTGCGAAAGGTGTAAGTCAGCAAACTCTAACTCTTCAAGAGCCAGGCCTTGAGATTGAGAGATTTGAGATTTGGGTACCAAACCCTCCCCTGTGCACAGGTTAACAGATTGTGATTCCTGAGAAGGCACAGTGGAAGTTGGACTGCTAGGGATAGCAGAAGTGGATACCAGGGTTGTCTCGCCCAATCTGGAGCAATCAGGATCATCCTGACTAGCACCTTGAACAGGAGGGAGAAGGGGGGAACGCATAGAGAAACTTCCCTTCCCAGTTGAGGAGGAAGGCGTCCAGAGGGACCGAGCCCAATACTGGGGGCCTGCAACAGAAAAGAGGAAGTTGGTGATTGTCTGGGGCTGCAAAAAGATCTATCTGAGGAATGCCCCACCTGGCAAACACCACCTCCAGGACAAGGGGATCCAGAGTCCATTCGTGATGGCCCTGGGAAATCCTGCTGAGAGCATCTGCCAGGACATTGTCTTTGCCTGGGAGGTGAATTGCCAAAAGGGAGGTGTTCAGGGAATAAGCCAGAGACCATAACTTCATTGCTTCGGTGCACAAGGCCGTAGACTGAGTGCCCCCCTGCTTGTTGATGTACCACATTGTAGTGGTGTTGTCTGTTCTGACTTGTACAACTTTGTTTTGAACAGATGTGGAAAAAGCTTGAAGTGCTAGAAAAACTGCTCTGAGTTCCAACAGATTGATTTGGAGCAGAGATTCCTGAGGGGACCACAATCCCTGAGTGGTGAGGTTGCCCAAGTGGGCTCCCCACCCCAAGAGGGATGCATCTGTAGTAAGGTCAAGGAATGAGACCATGGGATAAAAGGTACCCCTTGTCTCAGGTTGGTCTGATCCTGCCACCACTGTAGGGCCTGGATCAGGGTTCGAGTTACTGGGATCAACTTGGTTAGAGGATCTCTCCTTTGAGACCAGAAAGCTCTCAAATGGAACTGAATGTCCCTCATTTGAAATCTTGCTCCCTGCACCACTGCCGTGGAAGCAGCCATGTGCCCTAGGAGCTGCAGAAAATGCCTTGCTGGCCGAGAGACCTGCCGAGTGAAGGAGGAGGCCAGAGAAACCAGGGTCTTTGCCCTTTCCAGAGGAAGGAAGGCTCTGGCCTGTTGTGTGTTCAGTTCTGCACCTATGAAGGTGAGAAACTGAACAGGCTGTAGAACTGACTTTGGAAGAGTGAGAAGGAAGCCTAAAGATGTGAGCAGCTGCTGGGTGACTTGAAGGTGTACTCTGACTTGTTCTGGGGACTGGCCCACTATGAGCCAGTCGTCCAGGTAAGGAAAGATGGCAATCTTTTGCCTTCTTAAATGAGCAACTGCTACTGCCAGGCATTTTGTGAATACCCTTGGGGCAGAGGTGAGACCAAAGGGCATTGCTCTGAACTGGTAATGGCCTGAGGGCAGTTCGAACCTGAGGTACTTTCAGTGGGAGCTTCTGATGAGGACATGGAAGTAGGCATCCTTGAGGTCCAGGGACGCTAGCCAGTCCCCTGGCCTTAGAGAGGGTAAAATAATTCCCAGAGTCACCATTTTGAATTTTGGTTTTAAAAGGTGGTTGTTTAGGTATCTGAGATCCAGGATGGGCCGCCATTCTCCTGTCTTTTTTGGGGTAAGGAAGTACCTGGAATACAACCCTTTGCCCTGGTGTAGGGGAGGAACCCCCTCCACAGCTCTGAGAGCCAGGAGGGTTGAGACTTCTGTTTCCAGGGCGACAGCCTCTAAAGGAGTTGCAGGTGGAAAGGATCTGGCTCTCATCCTTGGAAATTTTTTGAAGCTGAGAGCCAGTCCCTGGCTTACTACTTCCAGGACCCACTTGTCTGATGTTAAAGACATCCAGTCCTGGAAGAAGTAAGCCAGCCTGCCCCCTAAAGGTAGTGGAGAATCGGCCCTGGCCAGCCCATCAGGGTGCCTGTTTGGCAGGAGCTTTAGGCTGAGGGGTGGAGCGGGCCTGCTCGCACCCCTGCCTGCCTCTCCTCTGAAGAATCCTCGCTGGGCATAGGCTGAAGAGGAGGCCTGGGCTTGTAAAAGGCCTGTGAAGAGGCCTGCCCTGCCCTGAAAAACTGCCTTTGAGGTGGCCTGCCTTTCCGTGGCCTGTGCACTCCTATAGGTAGTCCTGTACTCATCCATTTTCTTCATATAATTATCTGTCTGCTCCCTAAACAGAGAGTTATCCACAACAGGAAAATCCATGGCCTTAGCCTGGGTATCCTGTGACAGGCTAGTACACCTGAGCCAAGCCATTCTACGAAGAGCCACAGATGTAGCCATGACTCTGGAAGATACATCACTAGAGTCCACTGCAGCATGAAACTGCACCTTGGATGCCTCAATACCATCAGCAGCCACTTGCTCCAGCTCCCTGGCAAGTTGTTCAGGGAGCTGCTTTGCAAGAGCCATAACAGTATCCCATCTGGATTTCTGATATCTTGCGACATAAGCCATATAATTTGCCTGTCTGAATCCCAAAGATGCTGCCATGTACTGTATCTTTGCCATGGCATCAATCCTCCTGGAGTCCTTATCCGGGGTGTGAAGCCAAAGGAATATCTGCCTTATCACAGGCTGCGGCCTGCACTACCCCAACATGGCTGCATTGTTGTGAGAGGAACTCCGTGTCAGAGCCTGACAAAGTGTACCTTCTGTCCATTTTCTTGTCCACAGGAAGTACAGAATGGGTTTTTTTTTAAATCTTTACTGCCTGTTTCCTGAAAGATTTGTGCATAGGAATAGACAGTCTTCTAGACTCTGGAATATCCATCATTTCCACATACTCAGGCTCTTCTTGATCATCCACAGCTTCTTCCTTAGGAAGCTGGAGGGTTTCAGCCACTTTTTTTATAGAACATAAAATGAGAAGAAGAGTCAGAAAGCCTAGGGGGAGAAACTTCTATAGGTCTGTCTGGAGAAATGTCCGGTTCAATGGGCACATCCAGACTGCCAAAATCATATTCACTCTCTTCAAAATCTTCCTCCCCCTCCTCCGGTACATAAAAATCCTCTACATCATACTCCTGAACCGGAGGAACCGACCGAACCGACCGCCTGCCTGATGGTGACGGTTCGGTCGGAAGCGGGAAAAGTGACTGGACAATTTTGATCGCTTTGGCTATTTCTGCAGCAGTTAGAGAAGGGATTTTTGGCTCCAAATCTGCTGACTTCCTAGTCCTTTTAACTGGAACCGACTCATCCGAGTCAGCTCTTCTTTTGCCCGAGGAAGACTCACCTTGTTTAGGGGACTCCTAGTTCGTTGACACCGAACCGGCTGGCTATCTGGATTAGCAGACTTCTTAGCCTCCTTTTCCCTGAGCCTACCAACTCTCTTATCCCAGGTAGCTGCAGGGAAATTGACACAAATCTGGCAGCCTAAAATGAGGTGGTCAAACCCCATACAATAGACACATGTGGTGTGTGGGTCTGCCTTAGCAAAAGCTTCCCCACAGACGTCACAGTGTTGAAACCCAGTGGGCCTGGTTTTTCTTTTGGGTTTCTCACACATAATGCCAGCCTAACCAGAAAACTTGCCCGTTAACAGCCCTTAGCCAAGCAAGACACCCTTATCGGTTCCAGACCGTGTCACGGGTCGTGGAAAAAACCGCAATGAAATCCGTTCTTTTTAGAACCGATAAGAACCGGGAACCGCACTTCTAATGAAGTTTAAGTAATTTTATATCAACCTGATCGGTTCAAACTGAACCGATAATATCGCTATAAGTTCCACACAGAATAAATGTAAAACCTTAATTTACTTACGATACCACAGACAGAGCTTGAACCGACCGGTTGCGGTTTGATTTTAAAACAAATGTGGATTAAAAACGAGAAAACACTTTTAAACCGACAAAATGAACTGAGCAGTAGGAGAAATCTCCGAGCGCATGTTCAGTGAGGCGGAGTAAAGAATCTGACAGTTAAGGTTTGAAGCACAACAGACAGAGTGTTCAACCGAGCTTGTGCTCAAGATTCCATGCACTTAACTCTTTCACCTCCGGAGCAGTTCTAACCTGGGGTTATACTGCATATGTCATAATATAGCAAGACTTCATGTTGTTTGAACCACCAATGCACACAATATTGGTCAAGGTTCAAGGACTACAGAGCCATGGCAGTAGACGCTCTCTCAGCCCCATGGACATTCCAAGTGGCTTACGTCTTCCCTCCTCTTCCACTGCTTGCCCAGGTGCTGAAGAAGATACGCATCTCAAGAGCACATGTCATTCTGGTAGCACCACACTGGCCAAGACAATCATGGTTCGCCACAATAGTCTCAATGGCACTAGCCAACCCATGGAAACTACCGCCCAGACCAGACCTACTATCACAAGGACCTATACTGCATCCAAACCCTCAACACCTGCAACTGACGGCATGGCTCCTGAAAGGAAGAGACTGCTAAAAGCAGGATATCACCAATTAGTCATAAAAACTATGGCCTCATCACGCTAACAATCCACGATTACCATCTACCAACGACAGTGGGACATATTCAACAAATGGTGCAATCATCACAAAATAGACACTCATGCATGCACCATACCTCAGATCCTACTGTTCCTTCAAGAAGGTTTATAACTGGGACTCTCACCGGCATCGCTGAAAGTACAAGTCATGGCAATCGGGGCAGCCAGGGAACAAATACAAGGCGCTACCCTGGGTTCACATCAAGATGTAGTACGATTCTTGAAGGCAGCAGCCAACATACGTCCCATCAATAAACCAATATTAGCACCATGGGACTTACCTACAGTGCTGACGGCTATGACTAGGCCGCCATTCGAACCCATAGACTCCATTCCCATGAAATGGTTGAAGCTCAAGTCCGTTTTCCTAATAGCCATAGTGTCCGCCAGGCAAGCAGGCGAACTACAGGCCTTTTCATATAAAGAACCATTCCTTAGTTCTACAACAACAGATTATCCCTGCATCCAATCACATCCTTCCGATCTAAAATAGCTTCAAAGTTTCACCTCAGTCAGACTATCAAGATACCAGCGGAACTACCACAGGCAGAAATACAGGCCGATCCTCATCTAAAAATGCTGGGAATTACAAGGGTTCTTACAACCTACGTCACAAGAACAAAAGACATTCGAAAAACAGACAGACTGTTCATCATAGTACAAGGAAACAGAAAAGGCCTCCCCACCTCCAAATCATCTATAGCAGGATACCTGAAGGCAGCCATATCAGAGGCTTACAAAGCAACCAACACCCAGGTACCATCAGACCTAAAAGCCCATTCCATCAGGGCAATCGCAACGTCATGGGCGGAATGGAATATGGCCACTGCAGAAGAAATATGCGCCGTAGCCATGTGGTCAACTATTCACACTTTCACCAGACACTACAGAATGGATGTGTCCCAAGACACTAAAACAAACTTTGCAAGGGCAGTGCTCCTAGCAGCCCGCGTAGAACAGAATAACATTGACACATCTAACCCTCCCTAAGGAATGATCACTGCTTTTTAATAACCCATGATGTCAGGAACGTGGAGTGCCTCAGAGATCATCCCCCACAATGGTAGTTTACTGACCTGATAAAGGTGATTGTAGGGGAATGAATCTCTGAGGCACTCCACACCACACCCTACAAAGACGAGATTTTATAGTACAAACTCAGTACAGAACTAAGATTATAGACAGAACTTTGCCAAGATAATCAACATCTTATGCAAAACATGCTAGCCATTTGTACATACTATACAAATTAAAAATAACAGTACAAAATGTACCATGTTAGTCACCATACTCTTATTCAGGGTACAAGTTGGGGATTTTAACAGATTTCATTTCAGATACAACTTTGGAATACATCAAACTAACCATAGGAGCCCAGTGACCCTCGGAAGGGGACGGATTTACTTTTAGTCACATGTGCATCAGACAACCTATCAGGTGTATACAACCCATGATGTCAGGAATGTGGAGTGCCTCAGAGATTCATTCCCCCACAATCACCTTTACCAGGTAAGTAAACTACCACCCCTACTACTAGCACAGATTAATTACACTTCAGAGGGGATGTGTCTTTGTCACATTACCACCAGTGTCTAGGTTTGGATTGTTCCCATTCCTACTAGTAGCCAAAATTAAATGCACTACAGAGAGGATGCAAACTGTGTCAGATTATCCCAAATGTCCAGGTTTGGAATTTTTCACATTTCTGTTAGATGCAGAGGTTAAAGACACTACAGAGGGGAAAGCTGCCTGGGTCAGAATATTCACACTGTCTAGGTTCAAACGTTTCCCATTCCTACTAGTAGCAGAGATTAAATACACCAGAGCGAGGATGCTGTCCATATCAGATTATCCCAACTGCCCAGGTTTGGAATTTTTCCCATTTCTACTTACAAGTAGAGATTAAACAGACTACAGAAGGGATGCTGTCTGTGTCAGATTACCCCCACTGTCCAGGTTTTGAAACATTCCCATTCCTACTAGTAGCAGAGATTAAATAAACTACAGAGAGGATGCTGCCTGTGTCAGAATATCCTAACTGTTTAGATCTGGAATTTTCCCATTCCTACTAGTAGCAGGGATTACACACAACACAGAGGGGCTGGTGTCTGTGTAACAGTATCCTGACTGTCTTGGGTTTCAATTTTTATGTTTGCTTGCATGCATGTGCAAGAAACATAGTGCCATCATCGGAGATTTTGGAGGTGTGTCACCTCCTCCTCCAATTCCGTCAGTGTGCTGGCAGGCGCTGCCCCTGTAAGCCAATGCATTTTGGAGCTGTCTATGACACGCTCCAAAATGCAGTGGCATACAGTTGAAAGGGGGAGCTACGCTTGAGTGAGCAGCGATAAGATAAGGCTGCTCACGCGCAGCTCCCCCACAGACGCACGCACTGTATAGCCGACGGGGTGCCCAATCCCCGTCGGCTGTGCTGCGTTCCTTCCGCCCCCCCAAAACGCTACAAAATGCCAGCTGGGTGCCCACCCCAGCGTGGCAACTAATCATATAGCCAACGGGGTGCCCAACTCCGCCGGCTGCACTGTCCTCCCCCCACTAGTAGTGAGTGCCATGCTGGGAGCCCACCCAGCGTGGCAAGCAATTCAGGCCAACGGGGTGCTCTAACCCCCGCCGGCTGAACGGCCGCCTCAACATCCTTGTGCCACGCCAGAGCCCACCCCAGCGTGGCAATGTCCCATGTCGTCTGCTTTTTTTACCTGTGAAGAAAAACGTCCAACGTGAGTCTCCCCGCCCCTCCCACAACCCACACCCACCCACCGCGCACCCAGCCTCCCCACCCCCCACTCCATACTCATCGGACCTCGGCGCGACGATCTTCGTGGACCGGAACACGCCTGCACTCTTCAAAGGCGACCGCGAACTGAGGAAATGCCGTAAGCTGTATAACGGCTAGATAAGGGGGTTTCAACTTTATTGCATATCTCAGGCATTTTTGAATTTTGCACCAATTAACATGTTTGAGACCCTTCAGATTGATGTCATTGTCATGGCGATTCGGGTCCGGGCGATGATTTCACGAGTGACTGCAAAATCACCCTTCGGACCCGAATAACGCCATGACAGTGACATCAATCTTGAGAAGGGGTCTCAAAACCCCATGTTGAAAATCTGGTGCCAAATTCAAAAATTACTGTTTTACTTAGCGCATGCTATGCAGTTCCTCACGCAGGCTTGTAAATGTTAATTTTCAATATTTTCACTCCAGATTTTAACATTGCCATTTTACCACACCTTCTTATGAGTAGTACAGCTGTCATTTTTCACATCTCACCCAAAATGTGTTTCACCATGTAGCGCATAATGGCGAGTCGGTGTGCGTAAATCAATGTACAGGACAAATTAAGAAAATCACAGTGACACTGTTCATGAGTAGACGTCTTTAAATGGCTATGTTGAAAATTTGGTGAAAAAGTCCTAAAATGACTGTTTTACGAGCGCGCATTACAAGAAATTCCCACGCACTGTGGCGGGCGTGAATTTTCACATATTATTTACCCAGATTTTCAACATTGCCATTGTACCACACCTTCTTATGAGTAGTACAGCTGTCATTTTCACATCTCACCCAAAATGTGTTTCCTCCATGTAGCGCATAATGGCGCAGTCGGTGTGCGTAAATCAATGTACAGGACAATTAAGAAAATCACAGTGACACTGTTCATGAGCAGAGGTCTTAAATGGCTATGTTGGGAATTTGGTGAAAAATTCCTAAAATGACTTTTACGAGCGTATGCTCCACAGTTCCTATGCATGCTCGTGAGTTTGCAAATTTAATATTTTCATCCAGATTTTTCAACATGTCCATTTTATTAAACTTCCTTATGAACAGTACAGCTGCAATTTTTCATATGTCGCCCAAAATGTGTTTTCCGCACATGTAGCGCACAATGGTGCTGTTGGTGACGTAAAGCAATGTTTAGGACAGATTAAGAAAATCACAGTTACACTGTTCATGAGCAGAGGTCTTAAAATGGCTATGTTGAAAATTTGGTGACAAAAGTCCATAAATGACTGTGTTAACAGTGAGCATTGCACAGTTTCCACGCACCGTTAGTTCATGACTTTGTAATATTTTCAGTCCAGATTTCACCAGTGACATTTTTTCCACTTTCCTGGCGAGCAGTACGCTGCATTTTCCACATGGCTTGAGTGTGTTTTCACACTTTCAGTGCAGATGCGTGGTCGCTGTGGGAAATCATTGTTCGCACAGATAAAGAAAATCACAGTGACACTGTTCATGATCGGAGGCACCAAATGCCTGAGTTGACAATCTGCTGTAAGAAATCCCAACCTCATTATATTGCGGGTGTCGTTGCACAGTTTCTATGTCTTCGTGACTTCACCATTTTTTAAATATTTTACTACACATTTGCAACATAGCCATTTTTACACCTCCCCATGAAAGAGTACAGCTGTCATTTTTTACATCCTGTTCGAATATTTTTGCACCTGTGGTGCTAAATGTCGAGTCACTGTGCATAAGCAGCTTCGGCTAACAAACTGATATTCCCCTGTTCATGAGGTGGGGTCCCGCAAAACAAACATGTTGAAAGTTTGGGTAATCTGACAGATGCCTGAGGTATTAGGCTTTTCAACTCATAACGCCCACCCTATAGAGAATGACAGGCATCAGGGGTGAGACTTGGGATTCTTGCCTGTGATGCTCATACCATTCCACACCCTGCAGTCACTGAGAGGCATCGAGGTATGCCTTGGACTCTTCGGCCCCAAAGTTCACCCCATTCTCCTATACCGCACCCATCTCACCGCATTTCCTAATGGAATGGGGTGCATAAGGGCCAAAGATCCCAAGGCACACCGTGACACTTGTCAGTGTCTGCAGGGTGGGGTGTGGTGAAATGGCGTGGCCATTATGCCTGATGACCCAAAGGCACACCCCAATGCCTGTTCGTATCTGCAGGGTGGCAGTGGGGTTGGCTTCAGTTCAATACTTCACTGCCATTCCTATTATGCAGCTGTCTAACTTCTACACTACCAATCCCAATGCCAGCAAGCAAACATTCGGCAATGACAAATGCTTGTTTCTATTCCTACTAGTAGCAGGGATTACACACAATGCAGAGGGGATGGTGTCTGTGTAACAGTATCCTAACTGTCTAGGGTCGCAATTTTTTCCATTCCTGCTAGTAGCAGAGATTAAATATGCATACTACACAGAGGGGACAGTGCCAGTGTCAGATTACCCCCACTGTCCAGGTAGGGGGAACTTTACCATTCCAACAACTGTATGTGTCTGTACATGTGTGTCTTTGTGCATGTAGTGTGTGTGTATATGTCTTTGTACGTGTTCATGTGATTTCTTCGTGATTTCCATGGGAGCTCTGCTGGAGGCCAGCTAGCTGTCCGAGTACATAATCAGCTGCTCATTTGGTATATATGGTTTAGGGCAAATTACTGTGACTATTACTGAGTTATATTCCCCTTCCCTGGGATAACCAGGTCACTCATGAAAATGAGAAGATGCATCTTAATTAAAGCAGCAGTATTAAGTTAGTTGGCAAAAAAAAATCTTCACACAGTTGTTTTTTTAAGCAACACTATATTTCTGACATAATTAGATTCATCCTAAGTTTATTTCTCACAGATGTTCTTAACACAGCTTTTATTACTATTTTTATCATTGACAACTCCAGTCGTTAAAGATGGCCACCACTAGCAATTGTCAGAAACAACCCTTCCTTCAAGTTACGTTTTGACTATGGATGTATCAGAAGAAGGCTAGCACACATTTCTCAATGGCAACAGCACATCCAGTGCTCCAGATAACATTCAAAAGTAATGGACTCACCACCATTTTTGACATTAGGTGAGTAAAACAGACAAGTAAAACTGCTTTAAACTTGGAAAAACAACTTCTGAAGTATCTATATTTATTTGCTTTTGTTAACCGGGTAAGCACACTAGACAACCAAGTGCCTATTTTCAGGTGCAACCCAGGAGATTACAGGGTACATTCGTGAACATCAGGCAAAACAAGTGAAGGGTACATTTCAGTGCCTCATGCAACAGGGTGCAATACAAGCAACAACCGGGGTTTACAATGCAGGCAGCAGCTCCACTACCAGTATGATACTCTCATGTGGCATTTCCAAGGGTTGGATATCAATACTCATCAAAAAGGTTTGAAGAGTATTTCTTAAAATGTGGTGAGTAAAATTGGCCTGTACTCCCCTTCACATCACCACACCAAAATGTTCCATTTATTCATAGTGAGTGTGGTCGAAGGAGTTACTTTTAAAAACTTGAAAGCCTTTTATCTCAGTTCAGGAAAGAAATACATTGGATGTACAGACTTTTTTGCCATAAATACATTACTACTAAAAAACAAAACAAAACAAAAATAAGAAAAAAAACATATAATGACATTTTTTCCAGTAGAAAATACTACTACTTTAGAATGAGTTTGTCGCTATTGGGAAACCCTGTAAAATAATATTTTGGCGTAATTCCACTTTTATTCTAAATAAGTACTGCATTTCCATTCCATTTATTCTGCCTAACTTTGTTCCTGTATGTAGAAACTGGAGCTTTTTCTCCTACAGTTGATCCATTCTGGCTGTTTCATCCTTTGCCGATGTCACAATCCTCTGTTTTTGACATCACAATAATCTCTACAACAATAAAAGCAGACGATCCAGGGACAGCGGGGGAGGGATATGAAGAACGTTTGCAGACCTCAACACATACTCATTGGAGGACATGGTGATTAAAACATAAAAGTTTTTGAGGCGGTACAAATTTTGCATTCAATAGAGACCTGTTCACTAGGAATGAAACTGCCATTACAAGACAGTATGACTGGAATTTGGGGGAGGTTAAGGGGACTTTGCCAAGAAGGTGAGGCGTGTCAGTAGGGCTCAGTTGCTAGCACATCCACCTCTGAGCCACAAGATCGTGGATTCTAATCCTACACCGGAATTGGACTCATACCTTAAACAATAGCACCAGAGTGCAATACTGGGGGGGGGGGTGCCATCCTTCGGATAAGACGTTAAACTGAGGTCCCTTCTACCCATCTCTGGTCGGTGTCCAGGTGGAAGAAAAAGAACTCAAGGCACTTTTCACAACATTAGGGACTTTTTCCCAGTATCCAGGCCAACATTCCCCTTCCCATAAAAAAACAGTTCATGCAATTGTCCAAGGCTGTTGATGTGCAATAAGGCTGCCACTACACATTCAGTCACTTCACTACCAGTCTCGCACTGCCTGCAAAGTGCTCTGGGATACAATGAGTATGAAAAGTGCTATGTAAATGCTGATTCTTCTTCTTCTTCTGCTGCTGATTCTTCTTCAAGTGGAATAAGCTACCCAAGCGGGTCAAGGAAGCAGCTAGGATTAGTGGGTTCAAGGTGGTGTGGGACAGATTTAGGGATGGGTAAGAATGAAGTGGGTAGGGGCAGGGGAAGGGAGCTTGTTCTGTAGAGGTGTTAGACCTGCGGGACAGTACATGTATGTCAGGTTATTTACAGGGCAGACTGGATGTACTACAAGACTTTTTCTGCCATCACTTCTATGTATCTCTGCAAAATGTCATGCTGCACACAGAGGACCCTATTAGTTGAGCGGTGTCTTTCTTTTTTATCAAAAGATAGTTTATAGTTTAAAAACAAAATTCTGAAAATAAGCCCCATAGACTTGCATGGGGTGCGTCCCAGCGCTCTCCCTCGTACCACATCACAAAACAAGGGAGTGCGGGGGCGGAGCAGGCAATCTATGAAGTGGGAAGGGATTGGCTAGTTCGCAGTTTGGAAAAATTACGATCCCTTCCCAAACTGTAATCAGTGAGTAAAAAATATTTATTTTTACACAGTGGGGCTATCGCCACCCCAGGGTAGCGGGCTATGACGCCCAACATGTGACATCACACATTTCCTTTAAGACGTGACAAATTTGCCTACGAACAAAAAAATTATGTGCAGCTCTGATAACAGCTAAAAATATTATATTGAGACACTGGAAGCATTTAATGAGTGGATATCGGAGATGGTTACTAGTGCAAATTGAGAACGACTGGCACACATAAGCCATAACAGAATTATGTTTTATGCAATAAGGAGACCCTTTTTGAATTTGCATCCCCATAATACTTTGCACAGGGTGTTATGTTTTCGAATACATGATTATGCCTGGGAGAGATTTACAAAAAAACAAACACGGTGGAAAGTATCTGTCTTTTATTGTTTATGCATCCTAAATATTTCCCTACTGAAGGTCCACTGGGGGTTGCCAGTGACCAAACAACTTGCCTTACTTTGCCATATTGTGTTCAGTTCTGAAGGCCACATCTCAGAAGAGACATAGAGTGGAGACAGTCCAGAGGAGGCAAATTAAAATACTGCAGGGGTTACTTCGAAAGCCCTACAAGGAGCGACTGAGGTAGCTCAACATGTGCACCCTAGAAGAGAGGGAAGGGGGGGGGGACATGATACTTACAAATACCTCACCTGGATGAACAGGGTACAGGAAGGGAGTCTATTTCAAATGAGAAAGAGCACCAGGACAAGAGGGCATGCAAAGAAGCTGGAAAGGGGAAGTTTAAGAGGGATGTGAGGAAGTACTACTTCACTGAAACAGTGGTGGACACCTGGAATAGTCTGCCAGTAGAGCTGGAGGGAACAAAAAAGGTGCGGGGGGTGGCTTAAGCATGCATGGCATAGGCATATGAGAATACTGGTAATTAGGCATGGAAGGGTCGAAGAGACCAGGTGGGGTCTGCAGAGACAGAATAGGCAGGGAAAATCAGGGTAGACGGCAAGGGCCAAACAGTCCTTTTCTGCCAACGATTTCTAAGTTTCTATAAATAAAAACACTTTCACACTCCTGGTCCTCAGGGCAGGTGGTGAGGACCAGGAAGTATAAGACCTAAATTAATTTTGGAAACCTGATTAGCAGTTTTTGCTAATCGACATAATTTTGATTACCAACCAGCCATATTTGAGGAGCAATTTCACTAAATGGTAATTTTTTATGTGCAAGATACAGTCAAGAAGAAAAAGGGACAGTCATGTCTCAATGGGCTTACCCGGTTACCAAAATTCAAGAAAGAAAGAAAGAAGAGTACAACTGCGTGGAAAAGTGTAAAATTTCAAGAACAACTAAGCCGGCCTGGTGGCACAGAGAGCTGAGGTATTGGATGCCACACCTTGTGCCACGCCGATGACCCATGGTTGGAAGCTACCTCAGGAGTCGGAGGGTCAGTCGGGGAGGAGGAGGAGGATTGGGCGTCCAGGGACTGCTCTCCTCCTCCGAGGAGGACAATCTCATGGCTACGCTGGTTCCTGGCAGTGGCTGGGGTTCGGTACTGCCATGGTAAAGCTGTGGGGCCGCAGACGCCTGGCCGGATGTGCAGCATGGAAGCACGCACTGCACCATCACTCACATCACTGCACGCGGGGAAGGGGATCCAGAACAAGGAAAACAGCCTAAGCCTCTGGCGCTCGTGATGGTCGGCTACCGGCGCTGCACTGGATGTTCCCATGGTAATCCCTCTGAAGCCTGACTCCCAGAGGGTCTTCCGTGATGGGGTGAATGACATGGCCAGGAAGGGTGAGAGGGCAAGGTGGTGAGCTCGGGCACGGCACCCGGTGCAGTGCCGCTGAGGTCGACCGGATTACAAAGGGGAACCATATGACCACCCCTGCCAAGGAGGTTAGGCAGGAGAAATAATTTATGCAGTTCTGTAATTTTTACCACAACTGCAGGACATTACTGCAATTTGGAAATTTGTACTCAGTGCAGCAAATCAGTTGATTGCAACACCTGATAATCAAGGCTGCACTTGATTAACAAATAAGAGTTTTTTGGGTAGCAAATTGTTAGACGAACCCACTTATGGAGATTAAAAAAATGTGGGGCAGCAAAGCTGATATCAAAAGAAATAGCGCCCCCTACTGACATCTGGTAAAGAACTATTTTACACAAAAACTTAGAACATTATATAATTTTTATTTGTTTTTAATTTTGATGTTGTAATCGTTTTATTCAAATACACAGTACCCCATTTTATAAGAGCAACAAGACATTCTAGGGCGGGCTTGATGCTGAGATAACCACCATTCCAGGAACTGTAAGGCCCTCTACATGCGGTGTCGGGACTCTCAGGTGAGCAGTTATCTCAGTACAAAGCCCACCCTGTCGTGTCCTACTTCTTGCTTATTTAAACATGATTCACGGCCAAGCTCAGATGCCACATCTCATTTTCAGTGGGGTCCTGCTGCTTCTTGGGACAGCTTGACACCTCTCAGCACTTGATTAAATACCACAGGGGTCAGAAATGACACCAGCCCACAAACCAAATACTGGCAGATTTTGTATCAGGCTAGTAAAATTTTCCTTTAACTAGCTCTGCTGGCTTGTACTGGAGCAACAAAATTCATGGTAAGTATACCTGCTGGGCCAATGGAAAAGTCTGTAGGGCTAATGGATACTCCCAATCACTAGCCCTAGTGGCTGCAAAACTTAGTTTTATTTATTTAGTTCTGGTTGACTGGGAAAGGAGGACTAGGCAATTCTGCCTATTTTCAGCCTTATCCCGGGGGGGGAGATACAGATGCAAGTTGACATACAGAACCATATTAAGCTGCTGGTGGTATTTTAGTGAATGGGGGGAAATTTGGTCAGGACTCCGGGGAAATTCCCCTACTCTTATTGAGAAGTGCTATGGGATCTTTAATGTCCACCTGAACAACCACCAGAACAGGTAGATGGGACCTCCGTTTAGTGTCTTATCCGAAAGATGGCACCTCAGGAGTTCAGCACCCCCTCATACTGCACCACCATGTCAGTATTTGGATTTAACTCAAGTGCCTGGTGTGGGGCTAGAACCCACAACCTTCCGATCTTCCGGCCTCAGAGGTGAGCGTGCTATGTGGTGAGCCACTGACAAAGTTTTGACCCCCTGATACCTGTTCCCATTCTGTTGTTGTACTACCTTTACTAGCCTTTTAGCAAACACAGTGGGTGTTTCCGATTTGCACACCAGTGGTGTATGCCATTTTAGCACAGCATTATGTAGCTGATGACACTTTCAGCCAGTGCAGCGCAACAGCAGAATATGGATGCATCGCAGGAACAACGTAAGAGCTCACAAGGGGCACAAACTACATCATACAGTTCTAAAATGGTGACGTATTCACAACAGGATTTGAATCATAGCTTCTTCAGAAAACACCAACCTGCAGGTTAAAGGAAGTTTTGCTTTAAAGCCCAGCCTAGCAACAAACGAATCTCAGTCCCAAATCCTTTGGACAAATCCCCAGACCACGTAGCTAGTGGTGTTATTGCTCTTTTTGAGTAAATAATCTCACAATCTGCTGATCCTGGAAAGGTGCAGCACATATCCCACAATTCTATTCAGTGGGGTCCAGCTTATTCAGTTCTTACCATTTGTACCATAATTTCAAAAGGGGAAACACACTGTTCAGTCTTCTCTGCTTATATATAATTTATCTTTATTGACCCAAAATTCTGCTCTTAATAAACCCTTGCAGTGTGGCAGATTGCTTGACTGTGGCAGATTCCATGAGCACAAGGCTCTCTCTCCCGGAATGAGAACTTTTGTTTTTTTCCTCTTTAAGTGAGTGCTGATGATTGACAGATAAGCAGCGCTGTTTCCATTTATTTCCTGCTCCCAGGCTTTTCTGTGTCCGGAAACAGTATTGATTTTCTATAAAATAAAGAAAACAAGAGCCATTGTAGAGCCCTCGAGGTCAGTAGAAGTTAAAGTGAGGGATGTACAGCACTCTTTCTCTGTCACATGGCTGGGGGGGGCACAGCCTCTGATAAAGAGATCAGCTTGGGCACGCGCTGTAGCACTAAGTTTACGAACCCATCCCTATGCCCACTGGCGTACCACTGTCTTAACAGTATTGGAATGACATTAACTTTAGGAACTATGGTAGCCCTGTCTACACTCTGAGCCCCCCACCCGCCCAGCAATATTTTAATGGGCAATAATGCATGTGCTACAAGTGGCTCACAACAGAGCTAAGGGCCCGGTCTGTAAACTGAGTGCCTGTCCTATTATAATTAAATGTACGTTTTCAACTGATCCGACACAAAAACCTAGAAACAATGACAGCACAAAAAGGCATGTTAGCCAATCCAGTCTGCCCATTCTGCCTATCTACCCAACACTGGCCATAGCGGCCCCTCCTTCTCCTCCTCGCTCTCCCCCCTTAAACCTCTACGTACACCTATTTGCTTGTCCCAGCATACTTAGAAGCCATCCAATGTTCTGACATTCAGAAATTCATCAAGCAGACTATTCAATTTATCCACCACTCATTCAATGAACAAAATCTTCCTGACTTCCCGTTTGAAATTACTCCCTTCCAATTTCCTAGAGTTCCCCCTTGTACATGTATTCTTACTTAGAATGAATTAAGTCATCTGTATCCACCCTGTTAATCTCTTGCAGATAGTTATAAGTTTCAGTCATGTTCCCACTTTTCTTTCTAGCCTCCAGGGTGTACACATCGAATTCTCTCACAGAAAAGAAGAAAAAGCAGCTCTGTATCTGCATTTTATTTATTTAGTTTTTGTTGACCGGGTAAGTGCACTAGACAAATCCTGCCTATTTTCAGGCACGACCCGGGGGAGGGGGATACAGATGAATGCCAACTGACCTTGAACCAGATTAAGCTGTTAAGCATATTAAAAGAGTCACTATAACTGCATATTAAAAGAGGGTCAATAACTGCTGGATACCTGCATATTAAAAGAGGGTCTATAACTGCTGGATACCTGCATATTAAAAGAGGGTCGATAACTGCTGGATACCTACATATTAAAAGAAGGTCTATAACTGCTGGATAACTGCATATTAAAAGAGGGTCTATAACTGCTGGATACCTGCATATTAAAAGAGAGTCGATAACTGCATATTAAAAGAGTTGATAAAAGAGAGTCGATAACTGCATATTAAAAGAGGGTCTATAACTGCATTTTAAAAGAGGGCCTATAACTGCTGGATACCTGCATATTAAAAGAGGGTCGATAACTGCATTTTAAAAGAGGGTCTATAACTTCTGGATACCTGCACATTAAAATAGGGTTGATAACTGCATTTTAAAGGGGTCTATAACTGCTGGATACCTGCATATTAAAAGAGGGTCGATAACTGCATGTTAAGAGGGTCTATAACTGCTGGATACCTGCACATTAAAAGAGGGTTGATAACTGCTGAATACCTGCATATTAAAAGAGGGTTGATAACTGCATGTTAAGAGGGTCTATAACTGCTGGATAGCTGCATATTAAAAGAGGGTTGATAATTGCTGGATACCTGCATATTAAAAGAGGGTCGATAACTGCTGGATACCTGCATATTAAAAGAGGGTCAATAACTGCATATTAAAAGAAGGTCTATAGCTGCTAGATATCTGCATATAAAAAAGAGGGTCGATAACTGCTGGATACCTGCATATTAAAAGAGGGTCAATAACTGCATATTAAAAGAAGGTCTATAGCTGCTAGATATCTGCATATAAAAAAGAGGGTCGATAACTGCTGGATACCTGCATATTAAAAGAGGGTCAATAACTGCATATTAAAAGAAGGTCTATAGCTGCTAGATATCTGCATATAAAAAAGAGGGTCGATAACTGCTGGATACCTGCATATTAAAAGAGGGTCGATAACTACTGGATACCTGAATATTAAAAGGGGGTCGATAACTGTTGGATACCTGCATATTAAAAGAGGGTCGATAACTGCTGAAAAGGGTTAGGTTGTCTCCAGACATTACAGGAGTACAGAGCAGCACAGAGGGATTGCAAAAATAGAATTAAGAAAACCAAAGAGGGTCTGAAACCAGGATAGCAGTTCGGAGCTACAGATTACACCCAAGCCTTCTTCCATTACACAAATGGAAAGAAGGTGGTGGGGGAAGGGATTGGGACTTGAAAACAGAGGAAAGGTGTGGATCTGTGAGAGAGTCAGGGGTGATGACTGAGATGTTAAATGAATACTTTGCTTCAGTGTTCACCACTGGGCACGGGGTGGGGGGGGATGCTCACTGGCAAGGCCTGTAGCATCAAGGGTCACCATAACAAAACCTGCAGACATTACGCCTGCCCTGGCAGCAGACTATCTGGCCAAGATCAAGTCAGGTTAATCCCAAGGGGTGGACGGAATATGCCCCAGGGATCACAGTGCAGCTAAAGGAGCTATTGGTGGGCCTCTTGTGACAATCTTTAGGAGTCTGTATGGACAGGTGTGGTACTGGAGGACTGGAATGTGCCTAACGTAGTCTCTATCTTTCAAGAATAGGGCAAGGTCAAACCTGGGCAACAACAGGCTGGTCAGCCCGACATCAATGCTGAGCAACAGCAAGGTCCTGGAATCCATTATCAGGGTCAGAATAACAAATCACTTGATAGAGGCCAAGTTTCTCACCCTCTCTTAGTGTGGTTTTAGAGTAGCAGATCATGCCAAACCAACCTGACCATATTCTTCAAAGGAGGGTGTGACCAAGGAGGTGGAACAGTTCAGGGCCATAGACTCTGGGTAATTACGATTCATTACCAGTGATCCTGGTTGTGTGTGGGATATTCAGCTTAAGGGCTGCAGGTTTCAGGCCATGCAGGGAGCCACCGTCACAGCTGCCACCTAGAACCATTCAGGATAGAGCTGGGCACTGGACAGGGGTTGGGGTATGAAGGCAAGGCAATTTTATTTATACAGCACCCTATCACAAGGGCTCAGGGCACTTAAGATGCAGAGCATAGTAAAATGGTAGAAACAGCAAATTAAATAATAAATATATCCAGACGTACAGGGCGCTAGAATCGGGCATCCAGTCCATATGCCAGTTCAAAAAGATGAGTTTTCAGGCGCCGTTTAAATGCCTCTACCAAGGAGGAACGTCTTAGATGGCATGGCAAGGAGTTCCAGATTGTGGGTGCCGCAACCAAGAAGGCCGTGTCTCCACACAGCTTTAAACAGGATCTTGGGGTGGCTGGCAGCAACTCTTCAGTGTAGCAGAAGGAGAAACTAGGAGGATATCAAGCCAAGGCATCTTTTTGAAAGGCGGGGCTTGAACCGGGCAGGGTTTTGTATGTTAAAGCAACTTTAAAAGGGGGTGCACCACCTAACTGGAAGTCAGTGCAGCTGCGGTAGCAGTGGGGTAATATGATCTCTATTACCCAGTCATCAACCTGGCAGCGGCATTCTGCACCAGCTGCAGGCGATGCACCAAACCTCCAGACAATCCTAGTATACAGCATTACAGCAATCAAGTCACAAAGTCAAGAACACATGTACTAGGGTCCCACATCCTTTTGCACTAGACACGGTCTGATCTGGGAGATGTTTCTTAACTGGAAAAATCCACTGCAGACTACAGCCAACATCTGATGTTCTAGTGTCATCTGTGCATCAACAATGACTCCCAGATGGACTGTTCGTGGAATAGTAGCACTACGGCTCGCGATGCTGATGGCCTGAGTTCAGAAACAAGCTCCGGTCATCAGGGGCCAGCCAGAGGAATAAAGACTGAGACTCAAACGAGATGCTCTTCTCCTCTGGGTTGGAAGGGTCACCACCCTCACTGCAATACCGCCACCTGGGTGACTACAGGTAGCAGTGCAGTTGCCGGCACTCTTGGAGGATGGGACAGAGGCCGAGATCCAGTGTGGCAGCATGCCTATGCGTGCATACGCACCTTGGATCTCATACATGTGCCTGCATCCTTGGGGAGTGAAGAAACAAGAAAAGACCCCACAAACAATGGCCTCCGGTGAACTGAAGACAGACCAATGCAGAATCCTCAGCTGACAATCTGACGAAGACTGTTCAGGTTGGGGGGGGGGTCTCAAACCACAGCAGCATGGAGGTAGGTGGCTGGAGAGGACTGGAGTTTGGCAGAGCCAGGCACCGTAAGGTAACCCTGAGGGATAATACCGGTTGTGGTGTAGGAAGCCCTGCATGCTCCCTAAAATGGCCACCAAATGTGCTACATGATGAGCTCATAGGTACAACATCCTCTGTACATGGCTCTTTACAGTGCTATCTCATTCAAGATTTCTCTGCTCTTTGTTACTGTAGCTACACAAACAAGCATTTGTCAATGTCGAATGTTGATTGCTTCTATGTGCTGTTTAGGTATTTGGAAATCACTGGAGTGCAAATATTGAAAATTTGCGAACTTACGAGCGTCTCGTAGGAACTGCATAGCTGACGCTAAATAAAACAGTCATTTTTAGGATTTTTTTCACCAAATTTTCAACATAGCCATTTTAAGACCTCTGCTCATGAACAGTGTCACTGTGATTTTGTTAATGTGTCCCATACATTGAGTTTGCACACCAACTGCGCTACATGGGCGGAAACACGTTTTGGGCAGGATGTGAAAAATGACAGCTGTACTGCTCATAAGGAGGTGTAGTAAAATGGCAATGTTGAAAATCTGGAGTGAAAATATTGAAAATTTGCGAACTTACGAGCCTGCGTAGGAACTGCGCAACGCACGCTCGTAAAACAGTCATTTTTAGGAATTTTTTCACCAAATTTTCAACATAGCCATTTTAAGACCTCTGCTCATGAACAGTGTCACTGTGATTTTCTTAATTTGTCCCGCACATTGATTTCGCACACCGACTGCGCCATTCTGCGCTACATGGGCAGAAACACATTTTGAGTGAGATGTGAAAAATGACATCTGTACTACTCATAAGAAGGTGTGGTAAAATGGCAATGTTGAAAATCTGGAGTCAAAATATTGAAATTTCGCAAACTTACGAGCCTGCGTAGGAACTGCGCAACGCACGCTCGTAAAACAGTCATTTTTTGGAATTTTGCACCAAATTTTCAACATGGGGTTTTTGGGACCCCATCTCATGAATGATGTCACTGTCATGGTGGTATTCAGGCCCGAAGGGTGATTTTGCAGTCACTGCACAGTCACTGCGCGAAATCACCCTTCGGGCCCGATACCGCCATGACAGTGACATCATTCATGAGAAGGGGTCCCAAAACCCCATGTTGAAAATTTGCAAAATTCCTAAAATGCCTTGAGATATGCAACAAAGTTGAAACCCCTATCTAGGCCATTATACAGCTTATCGGCATTTCCTCAGTTCGCGGTCGGATTTGAAGAGCGTGAGACGTGTTCCCCGTCCACCAAGATCATCGGCCGGAGTCCGGAGGTAAGTATGGAGTGAGGGGGCGTGGGAGGCTGGGTGCGCAGAGGGTGGGTGCGGGTTGGGGGGTCAGGAGACGGCCCGCGGCACCGTTTTCGCTTTTCAGGTTAAAAAAAAAAAGATGTCGTGGGACGGTTTGTCACACTGGGGTGGGCTCCCAGCATGGCACAAGGACGTTGGGAGGGCGCTCAGCCGATGGGGACTGGGCACCCCCGCCGCCAATGATTTCATTGCCACGCTGGGGTGGGCTCCCAGCGTGGCACCCACAACTGGGGGCGCGCTCAGCCGACAGTTGGGCACCCCGTCGGCTACACAGTAGGTGCAGGGGCACACTGCAGCCTGCGTGTGGGGGAAAGCTCCTTCAGTGGGCTTCTTATCTCTGCTCACTGAAGCGTAGCTCCCCCTTTCAACTGTATGCCACTGCATTTTGGAGTGTCATAGACAGCTCCAAAATGCATTGGCTTACAGGGGCCGCGCCTGCCAGCTCACTGACTGAATTGGAGGAGGAGGTGACACACCTCCGAAATCTCCGATGATGGCACTATGTTTCTTGCACATGCATGCAAGCAACATAAAAATGATCAAGAGCATGACTTAGCAGCCAGCCCGGTGGCACTGAAAGTTGAGGCATTGAACGCCACACCTTGTGCCATGCTGGCGACCAGAGTTCGGGAGCGAGCTCAGGCTGCCTGGGGTCAGTGGGGGAGTGTGCAAAGCAGGATCAAGATGCTGCAAGGCAGCTCTCCTCTCCAAGGAGGGACGTGAGGGTTCCCCGGCTCTTGGCTGCCACCCAGTGGAGGCTAGGTGATAGCACCAAGTCATAGGGAACCCTGGCATTAGGCCAGGTGGTTGGAAGGGTCCATCACTGGAGCCACAGAACACATGTACACCTCCACGCGCATGTGCGACCGTGATCTGGGGTAACGGGGAGAAAATGAAGAAATATATGTCTCCCCCTTTGCCAAGAAGGCGCAGGTGGTAACGAAGGAACAAAAAGCTATATGGAAAAAATAAAAATCATGACTTAGCACATGTACTGTTTTTATTGAACTCTATGGGTTTATTACATTATCTTTGTCAGTCCCCAAATTTCTCCCCACTCTATTTCCACCGTTGTCTGGGCTTTACTGTTCCTACTTCCCCTTTGCAAAGTAAAAAGAACCAAATCCACATGTCAATATCAGAAGAACCCAGCCTTCAATCATCTGCCCGATCTGGGCATCCCAGCTTCTGCAGTTGGCATGCAGGTTGATATCAGATGAACCCTACCCTCACAATGTGCCTAATCTGGGTGTCTCATGTCCTACACCCCACACACAGGTCAATATCAGAGGAACCCTACCCTCACCGATGTGCCTAATCTGGGTGTCTCATGTTCTACACCCACAAACATGTTGCTATCAGAGGAACTCCACCCTCACCAATGTACTCGAGGGGGTTAAAAGTAAGAAAATAAACTGGTGTGGTAGGTGGAATACCAAAATCCTAAATTTGGTATTCAGTCTCAAAGTCTTGTTTTCCAACTATCCAAAAGAGCATACTACAGATTAAACTGCAGACTGACTGAATGGAGGACTGGTATTCCATTCAGAATAACAGCATGATAAAAATGGTATTCCACCTTGAAGACTGGTATGCAAAACAGGGCAGAATACCATTAAATCTGAGCCCTGGTATTTGACCTAGGTGTCCCAGGTCCAACACCCCACACTAAGGTCAATATCTGAGGAACCCTACCTTCACCAACGTACATAATCTGAAAGACCCAGGTCCTGTACCCAGCACTGATGTCAACATCTGAGAAACCCTATCTTTACCGAAGTGCTGGATCTGAGTGACGCAGGTCCCGTACCCAGCACACAATATCTGTGAAACCCATATGGCACCGGTGGTTTTGAGTTGGTGCGATCGTGTTCTACGTGCTATCACAATCTCCTGCACTGAGCAGTTTTCTTGAGCATGATCTGTTGCCCAGTGGGCCTGTTAAGAGGAATAGCCCTCGTGTGTTTTTCTGCTTCCTGCTTATTAGTTATGTTAGCAAACATGGAAAACCAGCACCAGGTTGCAGGTTAAAAATGTAAACTTTTATTCTCACAAATCACACCAAACTGTGCAATACTTGAGGCAGTGCAAAAAAAAAAATACACACTTACAGAGTGTGCTGAGATAGCTCGGGCGAACCGACCATCAAAGCTAGAAGCGAAACTGGCCGGGTCGCCTGAGCAATCACAATACTCTCTGTAAGTGTGCATTTGTTTAGCATACAGTTTGGTGTGATTTGTGAGACTTAAAGTTTAATTTTTTTTATCTGCAACCTGGTGCCGGTTTCCCGTGCTTGCTAGATTTACTTTTAACCAGGCACAGTGTGTGAGACGAGCCGCAGCTTTTATTTGGCCTAATTAGTTAAGTTGTAGACTACACTTGTAGTCTGAGGGACACTTCAATCACTTCCCTTCGTTCAAGTGTAATGCTTTCTTTTTATATGGACCTCTATGTTATAGCCACACTGATCTGTTTCATACTAGTTTTTCTTTTTAATTAGTGGAAATAAAAGTGGAGCTATTTCTATTTAATTGCATATTCTGAGGGACACATGGTGAGGACCCCTTGAGGTTTCTGCCTGACAGTAATTGGGATATTATCGATTTATTACCGATTTTCACAGACTTTTGAAAGCCGTCGGGCACATTCACGACTGTACACACTCAGGATACCACAGAGTTACTTTTTGGGGGGATACAGTCCATGGTCTTGGTGCCAAGGGCCATGCGACGGGGAGCTCCTGCCACTCTTGAGGACTGACCTTTTCTTAAATCTGTTGCAACAGCTCTTCTATGTTGTAGCTTGATCTATTCTTCTTTTTTTAAACTTACTTTATTTCAAAAAGTTTTCATTAGAACAATACAAATATGAACAAAACAAAACAGATTGTGCCACTTCATACAATTAATTCGCTGTACAACTTAGGTCAGGTACAGAAAATGTTGGTCAGGGTAGGTCATACAAATGAAAAAACAGCTACTAATCAGTTCATGAGGCAGGGATTAGTCGGTGAGTAACAACGATAAACAGATACATACACAATGCATAGCAAATAAACATCTCTAATTTATAGTTGGAGAGTTTGTTAAATAGAATCTATTTAAGACTAATTCTGACTATACGCTATGAGGTACCATCTTATTACACGGGATTCAGGCAGGCAGTGTAAAGAGCAGGGCTCTCCTTTTCCCACAACAGCAATCTAAGGGAAAAAATCAATTCTCTGTGTGCCAATACACAATACCCATCTCCTCCAAAGTAATTCAAACTGTGGTTGACTCTTATTAAGGATTGCTGTGAGAGCCTCCATTCTGTAAATGGTAATCATTATTTCATACAAATGATGTAATGTGATTCTTTGTTTAGAAAGCCAATTTTTGGTAACTGCTTTCTGGGCCGCTAAAATGGTAATCTTAAGCAGTTTACGTGTAAGAGGATCCCTGTGTTCCCTCTGTAAATCCAAAAAAAGTAAATTGTGGGGGTTAGGAGGACATTGGGTCCTATGATAGAATGGTGGGCCTGCTGCAATTCCTGAAAAAAAGGAGACAAGGCAGGGCGTTCCACATTATGTGTGCCAAGGCTGCACATGTAGTGTCCACAATCCTGCCAGCTAGCTGGAGATCTACCCCCCTGAAATTTTGCCTGAACTGCTGGGGTTCTAAAATATCTAACAAAGAGTTTCCAGGGGAACTCCTTCCAGCTCACCGCAGATATTCTCCAATGTATCCTCTCCAGAATATGTATTCCTAGATCACGTGCCCAGGCCCTTCTAATTGTCTGGAGTGCGTCCCCTTCCAAGAGAGGAGGGCCTTGTACAAGTATGAGATTATGTGTTCCGAGGACGCTCTGCCCTCTACAGCCTCCCTCAACAAGGCAGCAATCTGTGTGGGGGGGAGGGCAGCTTCCCGGAGATTAGGTAGAAGGGTTTGAATGTAGTCTCTGATTTGAAAATATCTAAACCTGTCCGCCATGGGATCCCATATCTGTCCACCAGATACTGAAAGGCCTGAATTTCATTCCTGTTTAAAAAATGCCATATCAAGTGTAGGCCTTTCCCCTCCCATCTCCGAAAGCCGAAGTCCCATTTGGCCGGTATGAATGATTCTAAATATGGTACCGAGGTCAGGAGTGATCGCCACCCCCAGAACCCCTATCGTCCAAAATCCCATACCAGACTTGTATTGTAGGATCCATGTATGGGTGCCTCTACCCCAAGAGGGAATAAGCCTCCCTTTCTGTTAGGAGGATTTCATTTAAGTTTATAAGGTCCTCTTCCCTTACCTCTAGGGTTTTCCATTTTGTTATGTAACTTTTGTTTAGCCAGTAAAAGGCCGTTCTCAACTGGGCTGCTTGGTGATATAGTGTCAGGTTAGGGAGTGACAACCCTCCCTCTCATTTAGGGATCTGGAGAACTGAAAGCCTCACCTTTGGCCTTTGGGATCTCCAGAGGAAACGTGTTATTCTCCTGTTCAAGCCATTGTAGTAGGTTTCTGGCACATGCATAGGGATAGATTGTGGTAAGTGTAAAAATCTGGGGAGCAGCACTATTCTAACCGCCTCCCCATCTCTCCAAGTCCATTTTTAATTTCTCCAGAATTGGGATGAAATTAAGGGAGAACATCTGAGTACTATCTAAGCCAAGGTGGACCCCAAAGTATTTTAGGTGTTTTAAGTTCCATTTAAAGGGGAAGGTTTTCTTTATATTTCCTGAGGGGTCATAGTGTAATTGTAAAACTTCCGTTTTAGGTGTGTTTATTTTATAGTTCGCCAGGGAGCCGAATTCCATCAGGCATCTCCACAAAAGGCTCAGGAATGCTCCGGATCCTAAGATATATCAAGAGATCATCCGCATACAGGGAGCTTGTAGGTCTCCCCACTGACAAGCCCATCACCTCCTACTCCTACCTCACGGCTTGAGCTAAGGGCTCCAGGTATAAGGCAAAACGGAGGGGGGATAGGGGGCATCCCTGCCTTGTGCCTTGCGACAAAAAGATTGGGGCAGAGATTCCACCATTTATTTTAACATAGGCCTTGGGTCTAGTATAGATATTGTTAATTATTTTGATGAAGGATTCTGAGAATCCAAAGCTACTGAGTGTTGAGCCCAGGAAGGACCATGCTACTCAGTCGAAGGCCTTCTCCGCATCCAAGCTTAAGAGCAGGAAGGGGGAACCCGATCGGACAGCATGGTGGAGGCGGTGTAAGGGTTTTTTACTATTGTCCTGGGTTTGTCTTCCTGGGATGAAACCCGCCTAGTCAAAGTCAATTAATCTGGGGAGGGCCAACTCCAAGTGCTTAGCCAGTGTTGTAGCACAAAGCTTGTAATCGATATTAAGTATTGATGTAGGTCAGTACGCCATACACTGGGTGGTATCCCTACCTGGTTTTGGTATGCTGGAAATAACTGCATAAGTCCACGTGTCAGGTATTATTTCCCCGGTTTGTGCTGCCTTGTAACCCGCCAGCAGGGGTCCATCAATCTCTTCTTTAAAGGATTTAAAAAGTTCCAACGTGTAACCGTCAGGGCCAGGTGCTTTACTGGTCCTCAGGTTTCGGACTGCTATTTCTATTTCAGCAGGGGTAATGGGATTGTCTATAATTTGCCTAAGCTCCTGAGTGAGCCTCGGTAGTTTTAGTTTGGCCAAATATGCCTCAATCTGGCGTTCCGTCTGTGCCTATTCCAGGGTATATAAGTTCTGATAAAACTCCCTGAAGATTTTCAGAATTTGTTTAGGGGTTCCCAGCACTCGCCCATTTGTGGGGTCTCTGATATGGGTGATAGTGGACTGAGAGGTCTGTTGCCTTAGCCGATGGGCTAACAGTCAGGTTACCCTTGGTCCACTTTCATAATACATCTGACAGAGGCATTGGAGAGCCTGCTCTGTTTTGATATCTGTAAGTTTTGGGATTTGTTGTTTAGTAGCCTGCAGCAGAGGGTATACTGTCCCATCCCCCTTCGCATGCTGTGTTTGAAGCCCATGAAGCTGCTGCTGGAGTTACTCCATTTGAATGCCTTGCTGTTTCTTATAGTGGGCTGCATATTTAATAATGACCCCCCTCAATACCGTCTTTAAGGTATCCCACAGGGTCACCCTGGAAATCTCGGGAGAGTCATTATCTTGCAGTATCTGCGGTATTCTGGACTTAATCATGTCTGTAAACTCCCTCAGATTTAACAGGTAGTTATTGAATTTCCAGAGTGTTTGACCCCTCTCCGATCGCCAGTCTAACTTCATTGTTAGTTGTGAGTGGTCAGAGAGGATGGAGGGGATATGACTGCAGTCCCTGATTTGGTGTTGGTGCCCTTGGAGACCAAGAGATAATCAACACGGGCATATGAGCCATGAGGAGGGGAGAAGTGAGTGAACTCTCTCCTCCCTGGATGCAACACCCTCCAAGCATCTACCTAGAACGCCCCACTCAGATATTCTCGAATTGCCCTGTTCGATGCTGTTCTCCTTAATGGTCTGAGATTAGAGGTGTTTAGTTGTTCCAATATCTGATTAAGGTCCCCCCCACTATCAATGTCCCGGATTGGTATTCGGTTATTTTTTGGAGTAGGGAGCAGGCCACCGTGGCCGTAGAGCCTAGTGGGATATAAACAGAAGCTAATGTGATCGGGAAGTCCTCCAGGTGGCCCTCAGGATCTGGGTAGGTGGCAGACAAGTGAAACTGAGTGCCATGGGAAACCAGTATTGCGGTGCCCCTCCTCTCCCCCTTTCCATGTGAAGAGGCCACCACCTGGGTGTATACAAATTTCCCTAATTTTAGGTGTTCTGCTTTGCTGAGATGGGTCCCTTGCAAGAGAATGAAAGAGGGTCTCTGCTACTTAAGGGCCAATAGAACCCTGTACTTCTTAATGGGATTATTTAGGTCGTTGACATTATGTGATGTAATTGTGATACTCTGTCTGTTATCCATCCAATTCCAGGCTTGGACAAAGCAAGAATAACACAGGGCCATCCACCTTTCTATTTTAAAACTATCTCGGAGGCCCGAGCCAAAAAACAACTGCTCAAAGTGCTTGGGAGGTCCAGATTCAGTGGCGACTCCCTAGACCTGAAACTCCTTGCCCTCACCATTGATGATGTCCTGACCCCGCTCACCAAAATCCTCAACCAAACCCTAATGCCTTCTCAGTACCCCCAAATATGGAAATCTACTGTTGTGACGTCAATTCACAAAAGTGGAGATAAGACCCTAACCTCTAACTACAGACCCATCTCCATTCTTCCCCCTCTCTCAAAAGCACCAGAGAGAATAGTTATCGATGAACTTCAGGGTTTTATTTAACTCCAAAAATTGATTAGCGTTTTGCTCATAAAAGTGCTAAAACATTATGAAAATGCATAGCACTTGCCTCACTGTGTTTAACAAACATAACACTTCTAGAAAACCTATATAAATACTTTCTGCACAGTTAGCATTGCCCCAAGAAAAAAACTGCTAATCAATTATTTAAAACAAAGAACTTACAGAATACCTTGCTAACCACAACCTGCAATGTCAAGAGCAGCATAGTTTTTTCGAAAAGGACATAGTACCACCACAGCTTTCCTTGAATTCACCACTTACATCCATAATGCTCTGGATCAGGGACATCTTGTTGGCACCATCTTCATCGATTTGACAAAGGCATTCAGCACTGTCAACCACTCCCTGCTATTTGAACAATTATCTTGCCTTGGACTCTCAGATGATGCCACATGTTGGTTCCAAAGCTACCTTAGCGACCAAACCCAACAGGTCAGAGTTGGTGAGTCCCTCTTACCCTCCCGTCCGATTCGTTCTGGAGTTCCCCAAGGGTCTATCTTGGGTCCCTTGCTTTTCAGTATTTTTCTGAACAATCTCTCTGCATCATGCCCTAATAGACTCCTGTTATATGCAGACGATGCAGTTATTTTCACATCCCACCCTGACCCTTCCCTCCTACAACTGCAACTGCAAACAAGCTTTACGCAAGTGGAGACATGGTTTAAATCTCAAAAACTCATACTAAATTACAAAAAAACTAAAACATTGATGTTTCATGGCATCCATAACAAACATAAAAGAAAATGTCTATCTATCACAGACAGTGAAGGGACGTTGCTCGAACATGTTCAGCTGTTTAAATACCTGGGGGTTACCCTCAACAGCACCTTGTCTTACTCTGAACACATTGAGAGCATTGCCAAGATTGTGAACATCCGCATAAGACTTCTCTTTAGACACAGATGCTGCCTCACCAACGAAGCCCTAAGCATTGCCATTCACAGCTCTGTTATATCAATAATTGACTATGGACTTGTGACCTACGGCTCTGCCATTGACACCGCACGTCAATGAATAGCCATTGCCCTTAACAGGGCATGTCATCTACTGACCTCTGCTCCACGCCTCTCACATACCTGTGACATCTACAAGCAAGCAAACTGGCTCCAACTCTCCGGCAGACTCAAGTACCAGACCTGTATGCTAGCAACAAAGATGACCTTAAATCTCCTACCCTCAAGGGTTCAGTCCTTACTGGCCCCCAGCTGTATCCCTTGCCTAACCAGGAGCTCAGAATATCTTACTTTTTCTGTTCCACGCTGCCGCACTACCCAAGGACAACGCTCCTTTACATACAGAGCCTCATCCTGGTACAACTCGCTTCCACCTGCTGTTACCAACGACACTGCCCTGGGCACTTTCAAGTGCAACCTGTGTCAGCACCTTGTCACAGTGGCCTCCTGTGAATGTTTCTCCTAATTAAACTTACTCTCCCCCCCTCTCAGTCCCTCCCATCTTTATCCCCCACTATCTCCTATCTCCTCCCTTTTTATTTCCCCACTATTATCTACATTCTCTCCCCATAGCTTCCTCTACATGTATCTACCATCTCTCCTAGCAGTTTCTAATTTATTCTAGTGAACCACATTACAACTGTTTTTTTATTGTACATATGTTCTTGAATGACATGCACAAATTACTGTAACTTAACATACGTACTGTAAATCATTGCACATATTACAGTAATTCCATATGAAAGCTTTAATGTTCCCAACAAAGCCTATGGCTGCTTGAAAGTACTGTACTTGTTATTGTCCTCACTATGTTCTGTATTATTTCTCTGACGTGGAACCTTTGTAAAAGAGCCTTGGTTCAAAGGTGTTTTCCGAAATAATAATAAACAAAATAAATAAATCCATTTGGGTTTAAATTGGAGTCAGAAAGGATACTGCTTATGCCTCCCAATACCTCTGATATGCCCACCCCCCAAGGCCGTCTATTAACATGCGAATCATCCCCACCCAGGCTCTCTCCATCCTCCAGGCTTGCCTCTTTGCCCATGTTACCCTCCAGCAAATACCAACCATTGTAGCACAGCAGATTTTAAGACATTGAAGTGGCATTAAACATACAAACAAAAAAGTCTGACATCAAACAAATAACAGATGATAACCGAATACCCCGTAGAGGAGGTCTGAAAAAGAATGACCTCACCCCCAGAGTAGAACTATTTACACCTTGACCCCCAAGGTAGGGGAACAATCTATGGTGTTCCCTATAAGCCAGAGGGAACTTAAGGGTGTTCCATTCCATTTGGGGAGAAGGAGGAGGAGAAAGGGCATCCCAGACCCTAAAAAAGGCGGGTCCTGGCCAGGTGTTGTGGCCTGCAAATGTCATCTTCCTCTTATAGGGAGCCCATGCTAAAGGGGCAAAGCAACAATCTGCCTTTCTGCCCTCAAAAACAAGGAGGGGGGCCCCTCTTTTCCCACTGCAATGTGGTACCTGGGATAATAGTTCAACCCATAGTGAAAATAGCCGCCAAGAGAACAGAGTCAAGAGATGTAATTTCAAATCCCCCCCAACACCATCCTTGTATAATTTAAGGTGTGGTCCCTGCATTAGAAAAACTGTGATGCAAGTCCCCTTTATATGCTTAATCATAAAGTAAAGCCATTATTTGTAAACATTTTAGATCCTATTAAAATCTTATGCGTGTTAGTAAAACAGATCAGCAGCCCCTTAAAGCAATCCAGACTCGTAATTAGGTGTGTCCAGTTATCATGAAGGCGGAGAAAGAAAAACAGATTCCACCTGCTTATCGTAATCCAAGTAGGGTCTGAGCGTAAAACACAGACTGTCCGTTTATCCAGTCCCTCTGTAAGTTAGTCGCACTGGGAACCAGAGAAGGAGATGGTAGTTGCTGCAGACTTTCCCTCTCTGCTAACTGCATGACCGTGAGGTCCATCGGAGTTTAAGTCTCTCACATCGCTCCCACAACATAGGCGGAGGGAAGCCTCCCTCAAAAGTAAGAGCAGCAAAAAGGAAAAGGTAAATAAATTACTCACTTATCCATCAGCTTTCTCAAGTGTCCCCTTCTCCCAATGCTCTCATTCTTCACTGTGCGTAGTGTGGGTTAGCTTCTGCATCATAGCCTTGATTATCTGCTGACACTGTCTATGTATCTATGTATCTATGTATATCATGTACGGTTGCTGCGGCTGATAGTTTCCCCACCTTCCTGGAGTTGTGCTGTACAGCTGGTTGCCAGGGAGACTGTGGATTGGTGGCCTGTTCGTCTTGCTTCCCATTGCCTGCCATGCTGTGGCCTTTTCTTTCAAAGGCCTTAACCACCTCCACCATTGAGTTGTAGAGCTCCGAGCCCGTGCTCCAGTGGACCCGCAGGTGGGATGGATAAGATGTCTGGAATTTCACCCCCAAGGCCCTCAGTGTGCACAGAAGGAGGGAATAAGCTAAACACTGTTGTTGCACGGTAGGAGGATAGTCCTGATAAAAAAACAAACTGCCTCCATTATATTCTACCTTCTTTTGACGTCAGGCAGTGTGCAAGATGAATTCCTTGTCCATGAAGCTAGAGAATTTAGCCACCACGGATCTAGGTCTGGCATTCTCCATGGTTGGCTTAGGCACCAGGGCCCGATGTGTCCTTTCAGTTTTGAAGCTGAAGGCCTGTGGGAGATCCAGTACGTGTCTCAGCAGGTCAGTGAGGTAATCCGCCATGTCCCCCATCTCAGCTTCTTCAAGCAAGCCGTAGATCCTTAAATTCTCCCTTCTGGAGTGCACTTATAGGTCCAAACACTTTGCTGCTATATGCTCCTGCTGCTGCACAAGAAAATCAACCGCATGGGAAAGGTGTGTTAAATCCTCCTTGATGGTCAAAATTCTTTCCTCCGTGGTGTTCACTCTGTTTTCAAGGATGGTGAGGTCGGAGTGTAGCCTGCCAAATTCTTGTTTGGTCTCCGATCTAAATTGCTTGATCTCGGATAGGAGGGTCTCAAAACAAGAGCAGGTTAGTGTTTATAGCTCAGCCTCTGTGTCTCTGTCCACTATATTGGATGGGGAATATCTGCTGCTGGCCGCCAAGCTTGCAGGGCTCAATCCTTGCTGATCTTTCTTTGTTTTAGCTTGTTTGAATCAGGATCTTTTTGTAGGGGTGCCCCCACTGTTTGGTAAGTTCATTTTCCAATATATTGTTGTAGATTACGCTCGGCGGAGCAAGTTTATGGCGTGGATGGAGGGAGAGCTCCGTGATTAGGCAGCCATTAAGCTGATGACGTCACCGGAAGTCCAGCCTAATCTATTCTTTACAATTTCTAGTCCATAAGGTTGGCCACCTATGGGCACCCCCTTTCCTTTCTTGTTGAGAAATCTGTTAATTCCTCAGGGTAAAGAATGATGATATCCACTACGTTTATGATAGAATGTTTATCGTTAATAGGGACCCTGAGACAGAGCCTTCTGAAGATGGATGGGTGGAAGCTCCATCCCTTCCTGCGACAGGAAGGTAGTAAGCAGTCTGCAATAACTGCTTCCCTCTTAAGGTGGGGGATATGTGACGGGGAGCTCCTACCATCCATGAGGACTGACCTTTTCTTAAATCTGTTGCAACCATTCTTCTACTTCTTAGCCTAATCTATTCTTTACAATTTCTAGTCCATAAGGTTGGGCACCCCCTTTCCTTTCTTGACTATGCTATAGTGTCCTCTTTAATTTTCCTTTTCCCTCGCAGGTCCTCGTACAGAGAAGCTATTGTTGTGACCTCCGAGCTGATATAAAACAACAGGTTGTGTTCCTCGTTGTTGGATTTAGTATGCAATGGCATTATGTCATAAAATACATTGATATACATACCTTATGTGTATAAAACCTGGAAATGTTGAAAATACCATGGCACTAGGTATTTTTGATAAAGGTAAAAAGTACTAGGTGACTGTATATTATAAAAATTAAGTTAGTTGTGCTACTTAAAATGCATGTAAATTGCTGTAAACTGAGCCAGTCTAAAATATCATTATTTGCATATATCCCATGATGCTTTGCATTATGGAAGTATTTGTGATGTTGTGTTTCTTTCAAACTTGGCTTATAGTCAATGTCCTTTGGATTAACCCTTGTTTCAGTGCTTCTGCTCTCAGGTACTTTGTCTTTAGCTTTTTTTTTTATTTGAGACCCCACCACCCAAGCAAACAAGGCCTGCATAGGGAAGGCTGAATCTCAACTGAATCAGTGAGTCAGTAGGTGTTGGCTAAGTGTAGAGGAATGACTTGCACAGTCTGTTGCTGCAAACTGATGTATTGAAGAAGGGATATGCCACTGTTAAAGGTTATCTGCTGCATGTTTTGAATAAACATCACAGAGATTGTGTGTTGAACTTGAAGTTCAGTGTCTGGTCCTTCTGTTATCCCACAATCCCTCCACAGGCCACAATATTGGAATTTTTTTTATGTATCTCAGCCGTAACTTTTTTCCTTGCTTCTCCCCCATTTTGCAATTTAGTGAGACAATATTATTTCTCCTATGTAAGTCCTTGAATTCAATATACATTTCTATGCCTTGAAACCATATAATGTATTTTGTATGTTGTATTTTATAACTGTAATAAATAAGTTTAAAAAAATAAATATCTGAGAAACCCTACCCTCACCGAAGTACCTGATCTGAGTGACTCAGGTCCTGAAACCAGCACACAGGTCAATATCTGAGAAACCCTGCCCTCAGCAATGTACCTGATCTGAGTGTCCCAGGTCCTATTCCCAGGACACAGGTCGATACCTGAGGAACCCTACCCTCACCAATGTACCTGATCTGAGTGTCCCAGGTCCTGTACCCAGCACACAGGTTAATATCTGAGGAACTCTACCCTCACTGACAGACCTGATCTGGGTGTCCCAGATCTTTTACCCAGCATGTAGGTCAATATCTGAGGAACATTATCCTCATGGATCTGACTGATCTGGGTGTCTCATGTCCTGTACTCAGCACGCAGGTCAATGTAACAGGAATCCTGCCCCTAACTAATGGGTAGCACGTCAACTGAGCGCAAACAATTCAGCGCAAGCAAAAGAGCACATACCATTACGGCGCACAGCACATTACAATTTCAGCGCAAAATGCAGGGTGCAATGAAGGTCACAGCGAATGTAGTGTTGCTGAATGAGTTTACTCCCTGAACCAGCTAACCTACATAGCAGCATGCTGCCACAGAGCCACAACGACATAACATGTTTTTTCAAATCTTTAAAATTAAATTACAGTGCACATATTTGACTTGCGTTGCAAATCTTGCGACTACATTGACCGTGCGGTTTTGTTTTGTGTGCATTTGACATGTAACCAACTAATGTACCTGATCTGGGTGTTCCAGTTCCTGTACCGAACCTGCAGATGAATTACCAGGCACGGGCATAATTCTATCCTTAATCTTAGCATCTAAGTGGGTTTGGATGCGGAGTTGCAAAGACAGTCACACGTCAAGACACCCCACGTTCCATTATAAGGCTAGTGGTAGTGTGCAAGTTCCAAAAAAGTGGTGCACACTTATGCTATATTTCAAAGTGCTTTAGTGCTAATACAAAGTCACATAATATTACACTGTCACAAACCAAAGAAACACCCCCAGTATTTCAAGGTCAAAATGACTCTTTGTCAGGGAGGTAATGCTTTACTAAGAGAGACCAGTCACCTAGCTCAGATAATTTCTCCCAGATGCAGCTGCTTCTTGCCTTTGTCTCTCTTCGGGCCAACTGCTCCTCCTGTCAAGAGTTGAGCACAAGCCAGGTTTTAGGGGACCTTACTATGGGATTGGTGGAACTCTGGCCTCAAGATTTTTTTTAAATGTTACAAAATGTCATCACAGAGGTCAGCCACACAGATCCCAGGGAGGGTAAGAGTAAGTCAGTAATGCACATGGATTCCTTGGAAGACAGGAGTGGGTCATAAAGCTGCACGGATCCTAAGGAGTAAAGGGCTGTCTCATTAAGGTGCACAGATCCCAGGGCGGCTAGGAGGTCAGTATGAGGCATGGATCCCTGGGAAAGTAGGACTAGATGGGTAAGGTGCATGGACGCCAGAGAGAGTAGGAGTGAGTTGGTAAGGCACATGGATCCCAAGAAGGGTAGAAGTGGGTCATTATGGTGCACGGATCCCAGAGAGTGTAGGAGTGGGATGGTATAGTACATGGATGCCAGGGAGAGTAGCAGTGGGATGGTATACTACATGGATCTCAGTTAGAGTAGGAGTGGGATGGTATAGTACATAGATCCCAGAGAGAGTAGGAGTGGGATGGTATACTACATGGATCTCAGTTAGAGTAGGAGTGGGATGGTATAGTGCATGGATCCCATGGAGAGTAGGAGTAGGAGTAGGATGGTATAGTACATGGATGCCTGGAAGAGTAGGAGTGGGATGGTATACTACATGGATCTCAGTTAGAGTAGGAGTGGGATGGTATAGCACAGATCCCAGAGAGAGTAGGAGTGGGATGGTATACTACATGGATCTCAGAGTAGGAGTGGGATGGTATAGTGCATGGATCCCAGGGAGAGTAGGAGTAGGATGGTATAGTACACAGATCCCAGAGAGAGTAGGAGTGGGATGGCATAGTACATGGATCCCAGGGAGAGTAGGAATGGAATGGTATAGTGCATGGATCCCAGAGAGGGGAGGACTGGGATGGTATAGTGCATGGATCCCAGGAACAGCAGGAGTGGGATGGATGGTTCATGGATCCCAGGGACAGCAGGAGTGGGATGGTATGGTGCATGGATCTCAGGAAGAACAGGAGTGGGATGATATGGTGCATGGATCCCAGGGATAGCAGGAGTGGGATGGTACGGTGCATGGATCTCGGGGACAGCAGGAGTGGGATGTATGGTACATGGATCCCAGGGACAGCAGGAGTGGGATGGTATAGTGCATGGATCCCAGAAAGAGTAGGAGTGGGATGGTATAGTACATGGATCCCAGGGAGAGTAGAAGTGGGATGGTATGGTGCATGGATCCCAGGGAGAGTATGAGTAGGATGGTATAGTTCATGGATCCCAGGAAGAGTGGGATAGTATAGTACATGAATCCCAGGGAAAGTAGGAGTGGGATGGTATAGTGCATGGATCCCAGTGAGAGTAGGAGTAGGATGGTATAGTACATGGATCCCAGGGAAAGTAGGACTAGGAGTGGGATGGTATGGTGCCTGGATCCCAGGTAGATTATGAGTAGGATGGTATAGTACATGGATCCCAGGGAGAATAGGAGTGGGATGGTATAGTGCATGGATCCCAGGGAGAGGAGTGGGATGGTATGATGCAAGGATCCCAAGGAAAGTAGGAGTGGGATGGTACAATACATAGATCCCGGAAAGAGCAGGAGTGGGTGGTATGGTGCCCAGCTCCCAGGGAAGAGTAGGAGTAGGACAGTATAGTACATGGATCCCAGGGAGAGTAGGAGTGGGATGGTATAGTGCATGGATCCCAGGGAGAGTAGGAGTACTGTTAGAAGATACACAAAAGATGACAGCTAAAGGGGAGGTTCTGATAATGGGAGACTTCAACATGCCGGACACAGACTGGTCAATACCAGCAGGAACATCTGCCAGAACTAGACACATGGTGGATTCCCTGCAGGGGGAGGGCCTCAAACAACTGATACAACAACCCACAAGAGACAGGGCTATCCTAGATCTAGTACTGACTAACAGGGAAGGGATCACAGATCTCAGGTAGAAGGTAACCTGGGGCCAGTGACCATCAAATGGTATGGTTCAATTTGGCCACTACATCTAAATCATCCCATTCCAAGGCAAAAATATGGGACTTCAGAGGAGCTGACTTTGATAAGATGGCAAACAGAGTTAAGCTAGCCCTGGCAAAAAGAAACACAGGTGAGGGGGTACAGGCAAAGTGGGTAAGCATTAAGGATGCAATACTTGAAGCAACATCTCATTGTGTTAGACAGAAAAGGAAGTGCAAAAGAAGAAGGAAACCACTTTGGTTCTCAAATACAGTAGCAGAAAAGGTCAGAGCCAAAAGGCTGGCCTTCAGGAAATATAAGGGAACACAGCGGGATGAAGAGCCCTAAGGGAAGCAGGGAAGGCAGTAAGGCAGGCAAAGTCCCAAACTGAGGAAACACTAGCACGAACAGTAAAAAAAAAAAAAAAAAAAAAGGTGGCAAGACTTTCTATAGATACATCAGTGAAAGGAGAAAGTCCAGAGGGGGTATTGCTAAGCTCAAAGGAGAAAATGGGGCATGTGAGGAGGAGGACCCTGTAAAAGCATCTATCCTAACTAGATACTTTTGCTCAGTATTTACTGAAGAGAAGGTAGGGCAGAGCCCACAGCTCAGCACCATGGACACAGGGGGGAGGGAGGTGAGCACTACTCCCTTCACAAAAGAAAGAGTCCTACAAGAGCTCGCTAAGCTCAGGGTGGACAAGGCAATGGGACCTGATGGCATACATCACACGATACTTAAGGAGCTAAGGGTGGAACTAGCAGAGCCATTAGTAGAACTGTTTAGTGAGTGAGTCTCTGAGCACAGGACAGGTCCCAGAAGACTGGAGAAGGGCTCATGTGATCCCGCTCCACAAGAGTGGTAGCAGGGAGGAGGCAGGGAACTACAGACCAGTCAGTCTTACCTCAGTAGTGGGCAAGATTATGGAGACACTCCTTAAGGAAAGGATAGGGTAACACCTGGAATCCATAGGGGCACAGGATCCACGACAGCACGGGTTTACAAAAGGAAGGTTCTGTCAAACTAATCTCATAGATTTCTTTGACTGGGTAACCAGAGTGGTGGACCAAAGGGGAGCAGTTGATGTTGCCTACCTTGACTTCAGCAAAGCTTTCAACACTGTTCCACATAGAGAAGATTGATAAATAAGCTGGGTAGGCTCGAGGTGGGTCAGAAGTTGGTCAACTGGGTGGCAAACTAGTTGACGGGCAGAAAACAGAGAGTGGTGGTAAATGGTATACAGTCAGAAGAGATGCAAGTCACAAGAGGTACCCTCAGGGATCAGTCCTGGGGCCAGTCCTTTTCAATATTTTCATTAGTGATATTGCAGATGGACTAGAGAGTAAGGCTTGTCTGTTTGCAGATGACACCAAGATCTGCAACAGAGTAGATGATCCAGATGAGGTGGGCAGAATGAGAAGAGACATGGATAAACTAGCAAAATGGTCAGAAGAGTGGCAACTGGGATTTAATTCAAAGAAGTGCAAGATCATGAACATAGGGAAGAGAAACCCTGAAGCCACTTACAGGCTGGGAGGGGAGTTGCTGGCAGTCACAAAGGAAGAAAGAGACTTGGGCATCATCATCACCGATGACCTGAAATCATCCAAGCAGACCTCTAAAGCAGCAGGTAAGGCTAGGGGGATGTTAGGGTGTATTAGTAGGGTTATCACAAGTCGTAAAAGGGAGGTAATAATCCCTCTTTACACGACACTGGTTAGGCCCCATCTGGAATACTGTGTGCAGTATTGGAGACCACACCTTCACAAGGACATTAACCAAATTGAGGCAATCCAGAGAAGGGCAAACAAAATGGTGCAGGGACTGCATCAGAAGACATATGAGGACAGATTAATGGAGCTCAATATGTATCCCCTTGAACAAAGGAGGGAGAGAGAGGTGATATGATCGAGACATTCAAACACCTTAAGGGCATTAACAAGGTGAACAGAGTGTAACATGTTTAAATATAAGAAAAATAGCAGGACAAGAGGACACAGCATGATATTAGAGGGAGGCCGATTAAGGGGGAATGTGAGGAAATTCTTTTTCACAGAAAGGGTGGTGGATGCATGGAATGGCCTACCTCAGGAAGTGGTGGCTATGAATACAGTGCAGGGGTTCAAACAGGCATGGGATAGGCATAAGGGAGCAATACAGATGAGTATGAATAGATAGGCCACTGACAGAGCAAAGGCCAGTGGCACATTAATAAGGTAGAAAAAGAAATGGGCAGACTGGATGGGCCTTGCGGTCCTTATCTGCCATCAACTTCTATGTTTCTATAGTACATGGATCCTAGGGAGAGTAAGAGTGGGGTGGTATGTGCATAGATCCCAAAGAGAGCAGGAGTTGGATGGTATGGTGCCTGGACCCCAGGGAGTGTAGGAGTGGGATGGTATAGTACATGGATCCCAGGGAGAGTAGGAGTGGGATGGTATGGTGCATGGATCCCAGGGAGAGCAGGAGCGGGATGGTATGTTGTATGGAACCCAGGGAGAGTAGTAGTGGGATGCTATGGTGCATGGATCTGTTACACTTGGTCCCCTCACCCTTACTGGCAACCCACTGTGCACCGCTGACAATATCTATTATGTTATATTCATAATCAGTACTAACATTTAGGGAGGCGGCACCTACCGTATAAGAATAAGTTACCAGAGACATAATTATGATTTTTGCCAATATTATTACGCTTATTATTGAAACGCATAAGTAACGTGCTGAGAATACATTTCTGTGTTCTTTGTATATTCTTCGAAGTCACTGTATAGCCTACACTGCCATCATGCAGATTTATGTAACACTGCACTTATTTTCTGTATTTTGTATGAGTTCTTTGTTCTCATTTTAGCTGATTTTTACACATTTTGTATATCTCTAGCCTGTGAAGCCACCTAGCTTTTGGCCAATATGGCTTGTTTTGTATCTAACTCCTGCAAGAAGTAACAGTTGCTGTGGTGATTATCATAGTATATAACCTGTTGTATTATGTATTCTCACTGAGACCATCTTCATACCCTGGGGTATTGGGAAACTCTGGCTACCAGTGTCTATTTGGTAAAACCTGTTTTTTTAGGGCACAAGTCTGCTTTTGTGTAATAAACAAATTTATTAACATAGAAACACAGAATCTGATGGCAGATAAGGACCGCTTGGCCCACCCAGTCTGCCCATTTCCCTACCTAATGGATAAGCTGCAAATCCTAGTTAACCAACAGCCTACTTCCCCTACCCCCCCACTAGAATTGCCTTATGTCTGTCCCATGTATTCTTTAATTCCCCCACTGTTTTTGACTCCACGACCTCCTCATAAATGCTGTTCTATGCGTCTACAACCCAATCTGTGAAGAAATACTTCCTCACATTACCTCTGAGCCGTACCCCCTCTATCTTCAAATTTGTGTCCCCTTGTTCTTGCACATCTCTTTTTCGGAAAGATGCTACCCTCTTGAACTTTGTTGATTTCCTTGAGGTATTTGAAAGTTTCTATCATGTCCCCCCTCCCCCCCTTTCCTCGAGGCTATACATCTTAAGCTCCTTTAGTCTTTCTTCATATGACTTCTGGTGCAGACCCTGCAACATTTTGGTTGCCCTCCTCTGGACAGCCTCCACCCTATCTATGTCTTTGTGGAGATGGGGTCTCCAGAACGGGACACAGTACTCCAGATGTGGTCTTACCAACTGTCTGTACAGAGGGACAATGACTTGCTGTTTTCTACTGGTGATGCCTCTCCCTATGCATCCCAGTATCCCACCAGCCCTCCTTACTGTCTTCTCACATTGCTTGCCCAACTTTAGGTCATCTGATATGACTATCCCCAGGTCCCTTTCCATTTTTGCTGTTGTATCTCACCACCCACTGTGTACTCTTTCCATGGGTTTTTGTTTCCTGGGTGCATTACTTTGCACTTCTTTGCACTGAATCTAAGCTGCCATACATTTGACCATTCCTCCAACCTTGGCAAGTCCCTTTTCATCCTTTCCACCCCACCTTGTATATCAACCCTGTTGCAGATCTTTGTGTCATCTGCAAAAATACATACTTTTCCTTCCAGTCTCTCTGTAATGTCACTTGTAAAGACATTAAAAAGGACCGGCCCCAGTACTAAACCCTGTGGTACCCCACTAGTAACCCTCCTTTCTTCACTGTGGACTTTATTTACTATTACCCTCTGTGTCCTGTTGTCCAACCAGTGTTTTATCCAGGCTACCACCCTGGGACCCACTCCCAGGCTGGCTAATTTGTTTATTAATCTTTTGTACAGGACTGTGTCAAATGCCTTGCTAAAGTCTAGGTAGGCCATGTCCACAGGCCCTCCCTGGTCTATTACTTTGGTCACCCAGTCAAAGAAATCAATTAGATTTGTCTGACATGACCTTCCTGCTGTGAATCCATGCTGCCTTGGGTCCTGTGCCCCACTGGCCTCTAGGTACTCAACAATTCTTTCCTTCAGAAGTGATTCCATCATTTTCCCTACCACTGAGGTCTAACTGACAGGTCTGTAGTTTCCTGCCTCTGTCTTGCTCCAACTTTTGTGAAGGGGAATCACATCTGCCCTCCTCCAGTCCTCAGGTACCACACCATCCTCCCATGATTTATTAAAAAGGGCAGTCAGTGGTGTTACTAGTTCTTCCCTTAGTTCTTTTAGAATTCTGGGGTGAATCCCATCAGGCCCTATTGCTTTATCCACCTTCAGTTTTAGAAGTTCTTTCAGAACCCTTTCTTCTGTAAAATGACTAATATCAACCCCCTATCCAGAGTGTTTCTATTGACTGGATTAGGTATCTTCCCCTTCTCCTCCACTGTTAATACTGAGCAGAAGTATTTGTTCAGTATCCCTGCTTTTTCACTGTCACTCTCTGCCCAACCACCCTCTTTGTTCAGCCTCAGTATCCCTGCCTTAGTCTTTCTTTGCTCCGTAATGTACCTATAAAAGGTTTTATCCGCCTTCTTAACTGAGTTGGTTGTCTTTTCCTCGGTTCAGGCCTTTGCTATTCTGACCGCCTTCCCCGCTTCCTTCTGCTTTAACTGGTACAATTCTCTGTCCTGCTTCTTCTGTATTTCCTTATACTTCCTGAATGCTATCTTCTTCTCCTTAACCTTCCCCGCCACTTCTTTTTTGAGAACCACAGTGGTTATTTCTTTCATTTTGATTTATTTACTTCACACAAAGGCTTGTTGCTTGTGTGAGGGTGGTTTTGATGTTTCCCCATTGTTGCTTCACCCCAGCTTCTTGCCTGTTTGCTAGTGCTTTTCTGAGGCACTCTACCATTTTGGCAAAATCAGCCCCCCTGAAATGCAGGCATTACCACATATGCCACTTGTCTGTTGTTTCTTCTGCTGATTTATTACCACCAAGAATCCGAGAAGGGCTTAGAACCCTGACATTATTGGCAACTGTGTGCAGGTGGTCTAAACTAGCGAAGATTTACTGTTTGCTGGCTTTTCCCTTGTGGGTAGTAAGTAGGTGTACACACCTGTACCACCTCGCCCGTGTTTTTCACTCCACAGCATCATGTAAAGTCTGGCTGCTTACTGGGCAAGGCTGATGTAATCTCAATCAATCAAAACTTTATTTTTAAAAAGCGCCTTTCCAAAGCCAAGGCGCTTTAACAATAAATAAATTGAATACATAAAGTTAAAACAACATCCTAAAATTGGTTAATAAAATGTACTTTAAAAATCTGGATAGGCCAGGCTAAATAAATGCGTTATCAATGCTAACTTAAAGCTTTGAACAGTTAGGCAATCTCACACCCGATGATGTAAAGAATTCCACAGATTTGGGGCCACAAAACTAAATGATCTGACTCCAGATGTCTTTAAACAAACCCTGGGAATCTCTAGCAATCCCTCATCGGTGGTTCAGAGCGGACAAAAGGGACAGCAAGGTCGAGGAAGATCTTGCAGGTAGCCAGGTCCCTGATCGTGTAGGGCCTTACAGGTCAGCAAACCAACCTTGAAGGTAATCTGCCACTGTATTGGCAGCCAGTGCAGTCCACAGAGGACAGGCGTTATATGGCTAGTCCTAGATGTACCAGTCAAAAGCCTGGCCGCCGCATTCTGTACTAACTGCAAGCAGCGGATATCCACCCCCAGTAGCCCTAGGTACAGGGCGTTGCAGTAGTCCAGGCGAGAGGTAACGAAGGCGTGGACCAACGTTAGGAGGTCGTCGGTAGGAACCAGATGCTTCACCCGAGTTATATTCCTCAGATGGTAAAAAGAGGTTTTGATAACAGCCGACACCTGATGTTTAAGGGTCAGGCGATCATCAAATATAATGCCCAGGTTCCGCAGCCAGTCTGAGGTAGCTAACTGGGTCCCCCCAAGCCAAAGACCGGGGTGTGACCCCTTCAGCAAACCCGCCCCCCCCCGACGACCTGGGTCCACATCCAACACCTCTGTTTTTTCAGGGTTTAACCGCAGGCAGCTCACAGTCATCCAGTCCTGAATGCTGGTGAGACAGTTGTTAAAGACTGAGACAGCATCACCCTGGTCAGGCACAAAGGACATTTACAGCTGAGTGTCATCTGCATAGCAGTGAAAACTCAAGCCGTACCACCTAATAATTGTTCCTAACGGCAGCATATGCACCGCAAACAACATGGGTGCCAAAACGGAGCCCTGCGGTACCCCAGAGGACAGGGGCAGTGATGCAGAGGAAAAAATCCCCAACACCACCCTCTGAGTTCCACCCTCAAGAAATGACCAAAACCACATGAGGACTGGGCCCAATAGGCCACAGATAAACCGCAAGCACTCCAAAAGCACTCCACGGTCAATGGTATCAAATGCAGCAGAGAGAGATCAAGAAGGACCAAGATGGAATGGGTCTTTCGATCTCTCGCTATTAGGCGGTCATTCAGTATCTGAACAAGGGCTGTCTCGGTACTATGTCTCTTCCTAAATCCGGACTGGAGAGAATCATAGACATTGTGGCTGGTCAAATGGTCATCCAGCTGTAACGTGACCACCTTCTCAATAACCTTACCTACAAAAGGCAGATTAGAGACAGTCCTGTAGTTAGCCAGACAGTCCGGGTCCAAGGAGGGCTTTTTAAGAAGAGGCCAAATCACAGCTTCCTTCAGGGGATCAGGAAAGATTCCCCTCTCCAATGACAACCAGACTATCTTGGCAAGGACCAGGCCAATTTTATCCACACATCCTACTAAAAGGCAAATGGGGCCCGGGTCCAAACTACAGTTGGTCGGTCGCAACGACTGGACGATCATCACTATGTCACTGATTGTGGGCCAGTCGAAGTCAAACCACACAAACTGGGTGTCCGACATCTCCTGCCGACCATCACAACTCCTGTTTGAAAGAGTTAGAAGGAGGTCGGATCTGATTGTGGCAACCTTATCCGCGAAGAATTGAGCAAACTCCTCACACCGTTCCTGTGAAAACGCGCTGTCGGGCTGAAGACAGACTGGATTGCACAGACTGTCCACGGTCCGAAAGAGCTGGGCTGGTCGATTCTACGCAGCAGCAGCAATTTCCCTGGACAGGAATTCTGCCTTCTTACCGGTAATTGCTGATTGACAGACCCCATAATGGTCCATTAAACTAAGCCTGCCACACTCCAGACCCGACTTCCGCCAATGTCTCGCAAGCCTTCTTCCCACTCTCCTGAACTCCCTCAATGTCTCATCAAACCAAGGAGACTTGGGCGAAGGGTGAGGGGACGAACACTAACAGGAGCAATGGAATCCAGGGCTCCAACTACTGCCTCATTATAGGCAAGAACCAGATCCCCAAGATCCATGCATTCATTCGGCAAACTTGATAGATCCAGCACCGCTATCAGGCCCTCCAGGGTAACACTCCTTAAAGAGCGGTACCGGACCATTTCCGTAGGGGCCGACCTAGCGGGGGGGAGCCAAGAAACTGAACCCATTGGTGTGATGGTCAGACCATCCGACTGGCTCCACCACCAAATCGGATATCTCCATCCCCAGGAGGAATACCAAGTCCAATGAATGACCAACTATATGGGTCGAGGAGGAAATAACCTGTATGAAGCCCAACAAATTCATCAGCTGGAGGAAGTCCTGATCAAACTGCAAGAGTTCATCATCGACCCAGGCATTGAAATCCCCCAGGATCAGCCATCTGGAGGATCCCAATGTCATGTCAACAATGAAGTCTGCAACTTCCTGCAGGAAAACATTCCCATTTCCTGGTGGACGGTAAATGAGAAGAATCCTACACCCCACACCCTCACCCAAAATACGTTCAAAGGAATTGGTAATTCCCATTAGTATTGCCATCAGGTTCAGTTCCATTCTAAAACAGATTGCCATTCACCCACCCCTACGATCCAACCTCGGACGGTGCATCACTGAGTACCCAACTGGTACAGCTGAAGCCAAAATAGGGCCAGCATTATCGTCCAGCCAGGTCTCGGTGATGCATGCCAGGTCCAATGATCCTACAAGATCAGCTATTATAGCAGTCTTGTTTTTAATGGACCTGGCATTAGGAGTAGGATAAGTTGCCGATGAAGACCAAGCCACCTGCCTGCCACAGGCAGAACCCTTGGGTATGGGAATCAGGCAGGGAGGACCCCTCTCCTAAACCCACTTTGCCCCAGGGCGTCTTCTCATCCACACTATCCCAATTTGTCCGCTCCTTTCCATTCCCCTCCAGTCCCCACCATCACTCTCCTCCTCCTCCTCCTCACAATCCCCAGGGCCTTACACCATCTAGACACCTCCAGGGACAGTGGAGGACAACAAAAAGGGCAAAGGTCCTTAAGGCTGGAGGGGGAATAATGCCTGACCATCCGAGCAACTCCCCAACACATCCTTACACACTCACAATATGTTCACACTACAACACCACACTACACACCCAATCACTCAACTAACAGTCATACACCAAACAATAATAAAACACAAAACAAACAGATTAACCCTCCCCTAGCATAAAATTCCAAAATAAATTGAAATAAAAACAACTCACAGTCTTGGACTGGGGTAGATCTGCTGGAAAAGAGTTCATTCACAAATGGATGATAAATTTCTAGTAATGTAAATTTGAATCCAAGTGCAGGAAAACAAATCAAACGTAAATAGCCAGTATCTTCAGTAAATATCTTCAGCTCCCCAGGCCCTCTCACTGCCTCGGGAAACTGACAGGACACAGGCACTCTCACTGTCTGTCCTGAGCCAAGAGATGGTACTAAAGTTATAGATGTTTTCAGCCCCCAGGCCCTCTCACGACCTGGGGAGCCAGTAAAGGACACAGGCACTCTCACTGCCTGTCAAGTAACAATAAATCAGGCAAAATAATAAAAATGTAAGGTCTGACCGTGTGCAGGCCAGGAAATCTTCAGAACAAGCGCCCTCACTCACGATCCATACAGCAGAAGGCGGGGGCCCAAAAGAACCCCATACAAGGGACCGCAGCTGGAAAATATCCGCAGCCACTCCTCAGATCACCACCAGCACCAATCCACCAGTTGGCCCCCCGGAGAACCTAAGGGAACTGATGGCCCATTCCGTCGGCTACCTGACAAAACCACGGCCCAGCTCCCCGAGCAGCCCCGAACACCAGCTACTAGTCACCCCGCAGGGTCAGGACCATCCGCTCTAGCAGACAAATCAGCTCCTATGCCCACTGAAGATGCCTGTTACAGGACCATCCACCACAAAGTTCAATCCAAGGTAAAAACAGGAACCACACAGATCTTCTCCCGCACTGCACCGGTCCCAGCAAATAATTTCCACAGTCCACCACCTCTCCTCGGCTCCTCTACGCTCCTCTCCTCATCTCACCTTGTTCAATGGCAGTTTTGAGTTGCAGGATTGCATGAGTGCAGACGCCCGACCATCTGTTTGGTTCAACCACTGCGGATCGATAAACAGCAGGGTAACCACTGATGGGTCCATTTGGGTTTCCCAATCTTTTCTATCATGTCCCGTATCTGCGTAAATTTGAGACTCGATGTCTCTAACTTTCTCGCTTCCCATGGAGGCTGGAGTGACTTCGCGCTGGACGCAAAAAACTCCAATAACCCTGTACTGGGGATCTCAACCCAGTACTCAGAGGTGAGACAAACAGCCAAGAAGCGTGATTGTAAAGGGCTGTTAGTCACGGCTCTCTATGCTGCTATAAAAGCCTCCGAGGGGAAATTTCATTCCTTTGAATTGCAACACTCAGCTCTTAAGAAAGAGATGGGCTTGCAGGCATCTGAATGTTTTAGTAAAGAGCACAGGCTGGAAGAGGAACTTCAGTCTCTGCATAGTAAGAACAAGATTCTTTTCCATTGTACTGTGCAGAATAATGATCGAGAGTCATGCATGTTGAGAGAGGATTGTGATAAGTTGAAGCAGGATAAGAGGCAGGTTTTGCAAATAAATGATTTGTTGAGTGGGACAAATGAGCCTTTGCGAGAGGAGAATGAGGAGTTGAGAGAAGACCTAAAATGGGTAAGTGATGAGTTGGATAGAGAGCTTAGGGACAACTGTGAATTGAGCACCACGTGTAGAGAGTTACAGAAAGAGATTGCAATAGGTGTTGTGCAGAACAATGCGAAAGTTAGTCACATACAGTGCAGAGCCAAGATGGTGAAACTGCGTCATCAGCGAGGTGCTGACTGGTCACGTCAAAGCGAAGGGCGGGTTCCATTACACACCCACTGACCTTATGTCATCCGGAGATGACGATTCTGGTGACGACAGCCGCCAAGATGGCACCCAGCCATGTTCTCAATATGATGCGTCCCCCAATCACCACTCACAAGATGGCGGCACCCTACACTATACCAGCATGATCCAATGTCATGAGAAAATATGATGAGTATCATGTGCGACGCCAAGATGGCGACCCCCAAGGTTCTGGGGGGGAGGTCGAGGCCTAGCCCCTCCGACTGCCGTCCTGCAAAAGGAGGACAAAACAGAGATTAATCAGATGATCAAGACAGCCCTGACTAGGACACAGATGACTGAGGAGCAAAGACAGGTCTTCCAGGAACACATGAAAATAATGTTGAAGGAGGCCGCTACTCAGCAGTCGCTTGTCCGCTCTGTGGTTGATGCCGCAGCAGAGACCACCCTTCAGGGCGCACAATCCTTTTGCTGATCTGCGTCCCGAAATTCAGAACGATCCCCTTCAAGTGGTTCACTCTGTACAGCAGATCACTGACAGCATAGGCCGCATGCCCTCCAATGACAATCTCAGCCGTCATTTGGAGAAAGTTCGCTCCAAATACGAGATGCTCAGTCTAGCGGCAGGCTACCAAGTACAGATCCTCCAGCAGACCGTAGAACACAACCTCTGGGCAAAACTCTCAAGAGGACAGCCCCTAAGCCGTGGATGTGACTTACGATGGCGTTATTGCAAAACTCACTGCTGCACACTCCCGGAGGCGTGATTGGCGTTATGTTGTCCCATCCTGTTACACAGTAGTCCAACGTAATACCATCAGAGGTTATGGCTGGCCTACCATACTGGCAAAGTGCTCTCACAAGAGATAGTGAACAGAGACCAAATTGAATACAAGACCTTGTATATTCAGAACAGTATTCTGGCCGTGCATGACAAGGTCGAGCCCGCCGTTTACCCCAGAACCGATAAATTTTCAGACATTCTCAGAAGAACGGAGCATGTCTACCAGCTCTACCTCTGAGATTTGAATTCAGGCTCAAAAGCCAAGGTGGCCGCAGTACAATCTACCAGCGAGTCCACAACCCACTACACGGTGGCGGGCAAGGCCCAGGACAACAAAGCCACGCCCTCCGACGATAAACAACCCTATAAGACTGGGGGAAACCGTAACAGAAATAGGAACAGACAAAGAAATGGAATAACCCTAATTTCGATCAGAATGACAACTGGGGCAATTGAAATTATCGACAAGGCCCTTCCTACCATGATGTAGCAGCGGAGAATAACCTCCAGACACTCCTTGGGAAGGTCCAATCAGTGGCCGAGGCCATCCCAAAGCAGACCGTTGCAGCTTTAGCTCTGGTAACCCAGTCTCTACTAGGCCAGGGGGGCGCAGGGACCTCCTCTGGATAGGCTGCTGCAGCAGGCCCAAATCCTGAGGCCTTGTCTGCTGCAGCTACTACTAGTACCCAGACTTCCCTGTATCCTATGCAGGACCTGGAAGATGCCAGGTGAGATCCTGCTGGCATGCGTTTTCAGGAACCACCTGAAGACACAAGTAATCGTTCAGATTGACAATTACAGGCCCCAGTCCGTATTGTGAACAATATTACTACTGACACAAACGGGCGGCCTTGTACTCGGGCCACGGCCAGGGGCCACCAAACTGTTCTATTGCTTGACACAGGCGCGGCTGTGTCTGTACTACATGATGAGGATCCAGCTAATTCCTCTCGGTCCACCGGATGGAGGACCAATGCCCAATGTGTAAATGGCACTAGACTGCCTGCCGCTCTACTGTACTCTCCATGGGGTTGGGTACCCTCAACACGAATCATACTTTTTACCTCATGGTATTACATCATCACCCCAGCATCCTAGAAATTGATTTCCTAGCACTACATGGTTGTGTAGTAGATTTAGCCAATAGGTTCTTGATCCAAATCAGAGGACAATACCATACGGTCATGATTCCTGATTCACAAGTGATTGTGATCAATGACAAGGAATATGATGTCATAACTCTATTCCAGACACACAAAGTTTTCAAAGAACTGTTATCCATTCTGCAGAAGCACCTTGATGTTTTCGCCACACACAAACAAGATTGCGGGAGAATGCAAACCATCACTGAAGTTCCAGACCCTGAACATGACAGGCAAAGGCAATACCCTTTTCCTGCAGAGGCCTTACCATCACTCAGAGAAACCATTCAGTCACTTCTTCAGCAAGGTGTGATCAGGCCTTATGTCTCAAACGTCAACTTGCCCATCTGGCCATTGAAAAAGCCCAATGGATTTTGGAGACTCACTATTGATTACAGGAGACTTATTCAGGTCACTCCTAGCTGTTCCCCTACAGTAGCCTCAGCATCAGATGTGCTCAAATTCCTAACGCTAGATCATTAGTGGTTTAGTGCCCTTGATATTTCCAATGGGTGCTGGTCACTGCCCCTTGCTCAAGAAAGCCAATACAAGTTTGCTTTCATCTTTGAAGGTTGTCAGCACACCTGGACCAGCCTACCACAGGGCTTTCACAACAGCCCCTCCCTTTTCAATCTACACATGATTGACACCTTGCAGGGTTTCTCTGCCCCACAATGCCTTCTGCAGTATGTGAATGACTTACTCCTGGCAACTGCCACTAAGAAGCAACATTTTGACCTCTTTGATGAGTTACTGACTCTTTTGCAGAGAGCAGGCCTCAAGTGCAATCCTGCAAAAGCACAACTGTGCCAGAAAGAGGTCATCTTCCTTGGTCTGCGTATCACGGAACAAGGCAGAAACCCGGCCTGGAAGAAGATCCAAGGCCTACAAGATTTGCCACTTCCTATCAGTGTGGCAACACTCAAAATGTTTCCTGGGAATGGTCAACTATTCCACAGACTTCATTTGTGACTTTGCACAAAAGGCCGCAATCTGTATGAACTTCTGAAAAAGGATATCCCCTAGACTTGGGGTCCCATTCACACCAATGCTGTGACCCTTCTGAAACAGGCTTTGGCCTCTGCTCCAGCATTGGTTAACCCCAACCCAGCCTTGCCCTACCACCTGGTACCTGCTACTTCAGACACTGCCATGTCTGCAGTACTTGCTCAAAAGGTTAATGGCATTCTGAGATCTATTGCCTGTGCTTCCGAGATGCTGTCCCCAGTGGAACAGAAGTCCAGTCTTTGTGAAAGACATCTTCTGTCCACTTACTGGGCTAGGCACTTCCTGAACATCATCGGGTATTCACCCATCATTTTGCACACCAATCACACCCCCACAAACTTTCTGCTGTCAGACACAGTGAAGGACAGCTCTGTGTCTAATACCAGATTGACTCACTGGTTTCTTCTTCTCCAGGACCATGACATACAGGTCCACACTGCCAAAATGCTCTTAATTTTAGCTCAAGGCCTTCTGTACCAAGAAGCCCCGCATGACTGCTCACTCCAGCCTCCTGATTTGCCTGATCCAGGACCGTTTCTTCCTGCTACTCCAAAACTCCTTGCTGACACCTCCCTGTGTCATGTCTTTACTGATGGCTCTGCCTTGTACTACCAAGGAGAACAGATAGCTGGATTTGGAGTGTTCATCATGTACCCTAATGGTAACACTGTCCACGTGGCCAAACGCTGCAGTGTTGCATCTTCTCAGTATGCAGAGCTGGCAGCTGTGGCCTGTGCTCTTGAACTGATACACCATGGTACCACAGATACCATTATCTTCACAGATTCTAACTGGGTCTGTTGCTCCCTAACTTGAATTCTTGCCATTCTGGAAGAAGAACTCCTTCACACCTTCTGATGGCACCCATGTAAAGTACAAAGCACTCTTTATATACATTCACAATCTGACTCAAAAGTTTAAGCATAAGCTGTTCATTCACAAGGTGAAGACCCACTCAAAATCTGATCCAGCCTACGTCTTCAACTACCGAGCACACACTCTTGCGAAAGAGGGTGCTTGAGGGGAAGACACTTGGGAAATGGCTCACCCTGCAGCTCTGGCAGCTATACACACAGCGGCTACAAGAAAGAAGAAAATGAATCTTTTGTGCTATGGACTTGTCCACAGCACAAAAATCTGATCCTCAGCTGAAAAAAGTGTTCAGATTTCTAGACAAAGCAACTGAACAAGAACTGCCAACCAACAACCCCTACAAAAGACATGCAGACAAACTGCATCTATTACATGACAACAAGCTGATATGGTATCAACCTCACGACCTGAACCACAGGTTGTGAATAGTCCCCGGATCATTGTGATCCAAGCTCATCCATCAGGTCCATGACACGCCGACTGGTGGACACCAGGGGGTGGAAAATACAGTCCAGAGACAGAAGGCTGTGGGTTGGTGGGCTGGCATCACTAGGGATGTTAAACATTACATCCACAACTGTTCAGTTTGTGCACAGAACAATCCTGCCTCAACCAAAAGAAATGTTAAGTTACTTCCCCAGAGACAATCTGGTTCCTGGCATGTAATCCAAATTGATTTCATTGGCCCTCTGAGCAACACAAGCAGGAACAAGTATGCCCTTGTGGTCACTGACCTATTCTCCAAATGGATCAAGGCTTTTCCCACTCGAGAACTGCACAGCAAAGGCAACTGCAAGAGTCCTGGTAGAACAACTGTTTTCCAGATGTGGCCTACCTCTTAAGGTAGACTCTGATCAAGGAACCAGCTTTACAGGCGAGTTGATGCAAGAGATACTCAAGACTTCTTGGTGCACACCAGAAGTTCCACATTCCCGATCACCCACATCTTCAGGTCAGATAGAAAGAGCCAACAGACGGATGAAGCAAATGCTGTCCAAATTCACTGAGGACAATCCCAAGGACTGGGATTCCCTTTTGCCTTTGCTCCTTGAGGCAATTAGGGGTACTCCTTCAGCCACCACCCAGTGCACACCCTTCGAGGTGATGGCCACTGGAAGCATGAGATTACCTGAGCACCTGCTGACTGATCTGAACACACCCACTGCAGACAGAGTGTCCGTGGACACATATGTCACAAAACTGAGAGATGACATCATCAAGACCCACTCGTAGCCTCGCATCATATAGGCAAAGCCCAACAGCAATCCAAGATTCACTTTGACAGACACGCACAAGAGGTGGATTGGCAAGTTGGAGACCAGGTCATGGTACTCAGGTTTGCACACCCTACTCATCACTTCTCCAATAAGTGGGAAGGACCCTATCCCATCATTAACAAACTCAGTCCCGCAGTCTACCAAGTTAGACTCACCTACCAGAAGAAACCTACTGATAAATGGCTACATGCTAATCAGCTCAAATTGTACAAAGGAGAATAATCACTTTTCCTAACCCTATTGGGCAGAATAGTACCTACTGACCTTTTTCTTTCTTCCTTACAGGTACCCACGCAAGATGGCTATCTTGCATTTGATACTCCTTCTAGGCGCGCTCCCTTTGTTCGTGGCAAGGATATGAAAACTATATCCGACTACAATCATCTAAGGCGACTCCTTGCACTTCTTGACCATCCAAAGGGAAGATATCACACCCCACAAAACAAACCCACCACCATCCCTGAAAGAGTCAGCATAGATGTTCCCAACAAATTAATCACTGTTCAGGAAGGCACGGATGCCTACCTGACCGCCACGGTTGTGGCAGCTGACAAATCGTCCCTCCAAACTGAATGGCAAACTGACAGTCATGGACAGACACCTCCTGTTGCCCGCCTTTACAAAGGTACCTTCCAAGGTTGGCCTAATACGAGAATTGCCCCAAATGGCACCCTGTCTATCCACCAAGCCAATTACACACATTCTGGTCTATACAATCTTACTACTTTGATGGATCCCAACTTTTGTGATAAATACCCAGAAGACTCTACAAGAGGCTTTTGTGTTCACAATTATATGGCTACAGCAGCCATGTTTCTGTCTGTAGTACCCCCTACTGAAGTAGAACTTACTGACTGTCCTGCACAGGAACCTGGACCGCCTAGTGGTCTGACTGCCATCTCACTTGCAGGTACACTTGTGAACAATGTACAATTTATGCACATTCCTGTTTTTGTTTTTATTTATTTATATTTTATTCATTCTGAAGACTACTCTGTATACATACACAATGTCCCATGCAAGGAACAACCAATGTGGTACAAACTTAAAAAAGAAAATACTTCATGACATACAGAAATCAGTATTCCCTATTTTAAAATCACTGTAGGAGGAGAACCGTATGTTTAATTACTATATTAATACCAAGTAAATTAATCTCACACATTGGAATATGGCTGAATTTGGTATGTGTTCCAAAACTAACACGTCTAGGTTTTTCAGCACCATGTTAGTAGATAGTCTTGCTGCATACCAGGCACGCACAGAAGACCCTGTGGCTGGTCCACATACTACCGAACACTTAGGATTATTCAGGTCTAGACCTAATCCCAATAACAAGAAAACTTCCTCATCACACAGGAGGCGTGCCACTGCTGATGTCACTGGTGCAACTGACACCATATCCGGACTCTTTGGATCCAGCAGGTCCATCTGGAACTGGGCAGACACTGCTGCTATTAAATGCCAAACAGTTAAATTCTAGACTGGCATAAAAAATGATGTGTTACCACCTTTATTGCATGGTGTAGATGGGCTTAGTCAGGAAGAGCGATACACTGTGTACAACATGCATGACACTGCTAAACGTTTTAATGACACTAAGAATAAAATCAATTAACTTGTGTTCCAGAACAACAAGGAGGCAGACAAGCAATATATTGCCAGGGAACTTTTATGCACTGCTTATGGCTCTTATGTCATAACTACTATCAATAATCTCTTCCAGGATTTGGAATCTGGACGTATACCAAATATTATCCATGATAGGAGACTTGCTAAATGGTATTGTTCACATTGTAGATCCACTGCTTGTATTACAACGTGTATCTCTAAATCTGTTGCTATACCAATGTCTACTACTAAAAATCTAGGTTATGTCACACGCTGTCTCAACAGGGGCCTATGTTACACTGCCAACCGCTGTACCGTCCATGACACCATGTTCGTCATCTTTACTGTCTCCCTGCCATGCTTTGATCCAGAGACTGCTTTTTGCGACAGACCGGCATCCATCCATTCCATTAGGCATCTCAACCAGGACATCTACCAAGAGAGAATCGACTTTCCACCTCTTCTGGTCTTCCATCCCTCCCTCGAAGCTTGGGTGGCACCTCATACAGACTGTTGTACCAAAAAGGGATACCACTACTTATGTCCATGAGATGTATTCAACGTCATCAAGCCAGTTTGTGGATGCTCACCGGAAGACACTGACTGGTCTTTTACTTTGGACTTGGGCATTTCTTCAAATGAAACTGGTACCTCTAGGGCAACAGCATCTTCAGCTTCAACTACACCACCACCAGTGGGCAACACTGGACGTCTCTACCAGAACTATGCAGAAGAGGTTCATCGCTTCACTACAAGACTCACAAATCAATCTTTCACCTGCCCAATTCGACTGCATAAATGGAGGATTCCTACAGTGACAGTGTCATATAATTCTGATGGCCAGTATTATGTGGTTATTAATCATAAATCTTTCTCATATGGGTCTACAACTTGTGACATACAGCCTCCTAATTTCTGTTTTATTCCTCATCAAACTACTGTGATTGGTCATATGGTGATTACTCCTGTCCCATCCCGGAACCTGACGTTACTGATACTGACCCCGAATATTTACTTGCTCTACCTCAGTGTTTACCTATTTCCAATGTCCATACTGATCCCTTGACTTTGTCACTTAAGACACTTATAGATAGAAAGGATACCTATCTCATCGACATCAGCAATAATATCTTCAAAGCTGGAAAAGCCCTTAACACCCTAATCCATGATGGTGATTTAAGCACAGCACTTTCCAATACATGGTTAGAGTTAACTTTTAAAGGTTGTATTATACAACTGTTTTTGATACTAATTCTTTGCTGTCTACGGCGCACTCTAAAACAACACCGTGAACAACTCAAATTTCTTTACAAGGCTTGAGTGTCGGGTCTGTAAACGATGGATACTGCACCTGCTACTTATCCACTACTGCTGTTGCCTTTTCGGTAAGGCAACGGGGGGGGGGTTACACTTGGTCCCCGCACCCTTACTGGCAACCCACTGTGTACTGCTGACAATATCTATTATGTTATATACATAATCAGTACTAACATTTAGGGAGGCGGCACTTACCATATAACAGTAAGTTACCAGAGACACAATTATGATTATTGCCAATATTATTACTATGCTTATTATGGGAACACATAAGTAACGTGCCAAGAATACATTTCTGTGTTCTTTGTATATTCTCCGGAGAAGTCATTGTATAGCCTACACTGCCATCATGCGGATTTATGTAACACCGCACTTTTTTTCTGTATTTTGTATGAGCTTTTTGTTCTCATTTAGCTGATTTGACACAATTTGTATATCTCTAGATAACACTTTGGAGCCACCTAACTTTTGGTCAACAGGGCTTGTTTTATGTATCCAATCCTGCAAGAAGTAATAGTTGCTATGGTGATTATCACAGTATACAACCTGTTGCATTATGTATTCTCACTGAGACAGTCTTCATGACCTGGGGTACTGGGAAACTCTGGCTCCCAGTGTCTATTTGGTAACACCTGCTTTTAGAGCACAAGTCTGCTTTTGTGTAATAAACAAGTTTATTACTGCACATGCCACTTGTCTGTTGTTTCTTCTGCTGGTTTATTACGACCATGAACCTGAGAAGGGCTTATAATTCTGACAGATCCCAGGGAAAATAGGAGTGGGATGGTATGGTGCATGGATCCCAGTGAGAGTAGAAGTGGGATGGTATAGTGCATGGATCCCAGTGAGAGTAGGAGTGGGATGGTATAGTGCATGGATCCGAGTGGGATGGTATAGTGCATGGATCCCAGAGAGAGTAGTAGTGCCATGGTATAGTGCATGGATCACAGGGAGAGTTGGAGTGGGATGGTATAGTGCATGGATCCAAGGGAGAGTAGGAGTGGGATGGTATAGTGCATGGATCCCAGGGAGAGCAGGAGTGAGATGGGATGGTATGGTGCATGGATCCGAGAGAGAGTAGGAGTGGGATGGTATAGTGCATGGATCCCAGGGACACAAGGAGTGGGATGGTATAGTGCATGGATCCCAGTGAGAGTAAGAGTGGGATGGTATGGTGCTTGGATCCTAGGGAGAGTAGGAGTTGGTGGTATAGTGCATGGATGCCAGGGACAGTAGGAGTGGGATGGTATGGTGCATGGATCCCAGGGAATGTAGGAATGGGATGGTATGGTGCATGGACTCCAGGGAGAGTAGGAGTGGGATGGTATAGTGCATGGATTCCAGGAAGGGTAGGAATGGATCGGTAAGGCACACCGATCCCCAGGAGGGTAGGTAGAAGTGGACTGGTAAGGCCCACTGATCCCAGGGAGTGTACGAGTGGGTTGGTAAGCTCCACCAATCCCAGAAATGGTAGGAGTGGGTCAGTAAGGAGCATGAATCCCAAGAAAGTTAGAAATGGGTCAGTAAGGCACACCAATCTCAGAGAGGGTAAGAATGGGTTAAGGCCCACTGATCCCAGGAATAGTAAGAATAGGTCGGTAACAAGCATGGATCTCAGGAAAGGTAGGAGTGGGTTGGTAAGTCGCATGGATCCCAGGGAGGGTAGGAGTACGACGGTAAGACACATGAATGCCAGGTATGGTAGCAGTGGGTCAGTAAGGTGCACAGATCCCAGGGATGGTGGCAGTGGGTCGATAAGGCACATAGATCCAAGGGAGGGTAAGAGTGGGATGGTAAGGTGCACGGAACCCAGGGAGGGGAGGAGTGGGTTGGTAAGGTGCACGGATCCCAGAGATGGAAGTAGCGAGTCAGTAAAGCACAAGGATACCAGGGAGGCTACTAGTGGGTCAGTAAGGCACACGGATCCCAGGGATGGTAGCAGTGGGTCAGTAAGGTGCTGGGATCCAAATGAGGGTAGGAGTGAGGCAGTAAGCACTTGGATAGCAGGGATGGTAGTGGGTCAGTAAGGTGACAGATCCCAGGGAGGGTACTAGTGGGTCAGTAAGATGCACAGGTCCCAGGGAGGGTAAGAGTGGATCCGTCAGATGCTAGGATCCCAGGGATGGTAGTATTGGATCTGTAAGGTGCACCAATCCCACGAAAGGTAAGAGTGGGTCGGTGACATGCACGGATCCAAAGGATGTTAGCAGTGGGTTGGTAAAGCACATAGATCCCAGTGAGGATAGGAGTGAGTCAGTAAGGCATATGAATCCCTGGGATGATAGTAGTGGATCTGTAAGGCACACAGATAACAGGGATACCTGGCAAACGCATACTTCCTGATCTCACAGCAGCGCTGCCATTGAATATGAAGGCAGCCAATCACCCTCCTATCCGGACGAAGGCTGTAGCCATGGTGCCCCAAAAGTGGAGAAGGAAAGCCACAGGACGGGAAGAATATTGGTAAAAGCAGGATATTTAAAAATGTTACTGGGGGAACTGGATGGATCAGTAGATCAGTACGGGGTTAGGGAGCCTTTCATCTCTAGGTCACTGGTTCGAACTGCCCAGGTTAGTAGTGGCTGATAGCCATTATCAGGCAAGGACTATTCAGTGACCTATGTGAAACAAGTCGTTTGGGTTTTTAGTCCAGTTCCTACCAGGCGGGTGTCCACATCACAAAATCACCAACGGAACTGGCACTAACTGGTACGCTTGTTGGCAGTCTCACATGAGAGGCCAAGGATTGCATGGGCATGGAGTATAAGCTAACCTCTCACCTTTGTGGTAGTCTCCCCATGACAGAGTTGAGGCACATTGCCAAGGCAGTGTTGGGAAGCCTGTATTGTGATAACACAAGCTGTATCTGTGATATGGATCAACACAGGGCTTCAGTTTCCAGTGCTGTCAATACGGCACCTTTAATGAGCACTAAATTCACACACTGAAAATAAAATGTTACAGATAATACATTACCATTCGGACATGTTTTCATCTGAGCCCTTATTCTGCCCTTCCACCTCGCAGTCCATCCTCTCTCCTTCCTTCCACCCTCTCCTACAAACCTTCGCTTCTCCACAGCCTCACAAGTTCCAGGGGCCAGACCCCAGGAGGTATTCTCCTTACACCGAGAGAGGCACGGCTTTTTGGCACACTTAACATCACAGGCCCGGTCACATCTCAGTTCTGACACTTTCAGCTTCTGCTCCAGGCCGAGGGCAACATCAGAGGTCATCCGCTTGGCCTTCCTTCTTCGCCTCAGTGGCCTACCTGGAGTGCTTTCTGTGAAAGAGTCTGACTCGTGCCATGAGTGCTGTTTGCTTTTTAGGGTGGTGTTCAAAGTTGGTCGCCTCTTCATGATCATCATATCATCCGAATCACTGTAGTTCGTGGCCACGTTTTCTCGGCAGTCCTTGGTGACCTCTTCCAGGCTGGACTCCGAGGCCTCACTGAAGCAGCGGGCATGCTCTAGGGAGTGGGTTGAGTCTGAGCGCCGCTTTCTGCCACGCCTTTTACGGATCTGCCGCCTCTGCTGCCGGGGACTTAAAGTCATTTCTTCCCAGAATTCATCCAGTTTTGTCTGCTCAGATGTCTGTTCAAGGGCAGACACCAGGTCGTGGACTAATTCATCCATGAGTGAACCTGGAAGGGGGAGGACATGAAAAAGATAAATCAATTTGATGCCCAGCAGAATTCAGGGCAATGAGGTGTCAGTATCTTGAAGCCTGCACTACCAATCTGAGGTAAGTGTGTTAAAAGCTGGAAGTCTAAACCTCTACAGGATTCTAATTGTCACCTGATTAACTTTTAACCAAATGACAAAGCCCTTGGCCAAAGCTTGAATTCTGATTTGCAGCATGTGGAACTGCACTAGCTATTTGAATAATATAATTTATAGCTCAATAAATACTGGTGTACCACAGGACTCTATTTTAGGCCCTATTGTACTTTATCTTTTTTACGATTTACCCTTAATTATGTCTAGCTCTAAAATTATTCTTTATGCAGATGGTATTGTTTTGTATACAGGTGGTTTTGACTTTAAATCTATGATTTATTTTTTTTGGAGAGAAATTTTGATTTGGTACAAGCTTGGCTAATTAGAAATGGTCTACTGTTAAGTGCAACTATAAAGAAATGTGTGTACTTAAAAGCAAAATCTCCCAGTGGGGCTGAGGGTTGAGGCACTGGATGCCACACCTTGAGCCACGCCAGTGACTTGGGTTTGGGAACGGACTCGGCTCAGCGGGGGTAGGAGAGGAATGAGCGTACGGAGGACAGCTCTCCTCTCCGGAGGGAGGGTGGGTTGCGACTCCCACTGTACTTGCGGCTCCCAGTGGAAACTGGGAGCAGCGCAGCAAGCAGAAGTCTCGCTGAGGGAACTGAGGCAGCAGTGGACATCCTGCAGGTGTGTGCAGGAGCACATGTGCCATGCGCTGGACAACACTGCATGTCCGCGCCTCCAGGAAAACAAGGAAAATCGACTCTGACAACCGGAGAAGTGAAGGTGGGTCCAGTGGTCAGCCCCCACGTCTTCAGCTGGAACCATCCCCAGCTGGCCACAATGTGTCTCCTCCACTCCCCGGCCACCATTCTAGATTCTAGATAGAGCGCTGAAGAAGTTAGGGCAGTCCCACAGGGTGGTCGGTGGCAGTGGTAGGAGGCACTCCTGGGAGCAGAAAAAAGACTAGGGAGGGTCTCATGCCAGGTACGGCAGCACCAAAACACCTCATTGGAGAGAGGTTTATGGGGCCAATGAAGGAGCACAAACAGAGTTAAAAGAAAAAAAACTCTGCTGCTCATACCTGTTCAAATTTAATCAACGACAAATCTAGTTATAGTATAGAAGTAGTTTAGCAATTTAAACATTTAGGCTTTTACTTGAATAATCCAAATTATAAATATCATATTGATATATTAGATAAATCTCTGCATACTTGGCTTAGACCACTATACAGTATCAAAGGATGTTTATCTACAAATTCCAAAAAGACTCTGGCTCTGTCTTTTCTTCTATTAATAATTAGACTGCCATTCTAGGCCAGGATTCACAAAACTTTCCTCTGGCACAAACCCGGTTTTGCACGAGCAAATCAGGTTATGTGCCAAGTTGGTAGTCACAGAAGCCCAGTTTGCACGCTCAAACTGGGTTTGCACCAGGGCAAAGTGTGGAGGGCTGCAGTGCGAATGGGGGGCCTGAATATCAGCACAGTCCAATTCACAAAGCATTTTCTCTGCGCAAGGGCCATATGCGTGGTCCCGCTGAGCGGAGCAAATACTGCCAACCAAGACCTTGCCTTTTATCGTGTAACTCTAATGGTTGGCGGAGGTACTGCGGTGCCCCCCCTGGCCGAACACTGGCCTGACACCACGAATAGTTTATCCCTGGTGTCTAGTGGCCCCCCCCAGCCAATCGCCAGCCCAACACCACGAACAGCTTACCCCTGGCATCTAGTGGTCCCCCCTCATGATTGTTGGCCCAATACAAAAAATATGTATTCCCTGGTGTCCAGTGGTCCCTCCCCCTACTGCACTTATGCCTGATATAGTAATAATTATTCCCTGGTGTCCAGTGGTCCCTCCCCACCCACACCCATGCCCAATATAGTAATCATTTTCACAGGTGTCCAGTGGTCTCCCCCACCCAATCCCTTGCCCACATCTAAAACAATATTCCTGGTGTCCACTGGTCCTGCCCCCTCGTTCTGATCCCCTGTATGGTGACATAAAAACAGTCCCTGGTGTCTAGCGGACCCCCCCACTCCATCCCCAATCTCCTGTAAAGTAAATGTAACCCATTCCCTGTCATCTAGAGGACTCCCCTCACTATCCCCAATCCCCTGTAAAATAACTCAACGTCCCTTCCCTGGTGTCTAGTGGACCCCATGCCCTGGAAGGTAGTGCCCTACCACCCCGCTCCCCCACCCATCCTGAACCCAAGTTGGCAACCGGCACTGTCCTCTCCTGTCCACCATGGCCAGCCACCAACTGAGCTGTCAATGAGTGCATACTGTATGCAGTACATGCTCAGTGATCGACAGGTCACTCACTGAGCTGGCGATCAATGAACACGTACTGTATACAGTACACGCTCATTGACAGCTCAGTCGGCGGCCAGCCATGGTGGAGACAGGACAACTGCACCAACCGCCAGCTCGGGGTCAGGATGGGGGGCAGGGTGGGGAGACACTACCTCCCAGGGTGGGGTGGGGGTATGCTAACCACTAGGAAAGGTTTAAATATATGATACATGGGATCGGCAATAGGGAGGGAGGGGGGTCCACTAGAAACCAGGGAAATGCTGACATGCATTACACGGAGGATTGGGATGGGGGTTACACTGGACACCTGGGAGACATATATGTCTGATTGAGTGGGGGGAGGGGCCACTGGACACCAGGGTGTCAGCGTCCATACGTCGGGCGAGTGATCGGGTTGGGAAGGGACCACTGAACACCAGGAAAACCTGTTCTTTATCTTGGGCATGGGATCAGGTGACGGTAGGGACCATTGGACACCAGGGTCAATGTTTAGAGATACTGGGCATGGGATCGGGTGGGGGAAGGGACCACTGGACACCAGGGAAAAGTGTGTTAACATTGGTCCAGCGATTGCGGGGCACTAGCACCAGGGAATAATTCTATTTATCGACTGGGCTGGCGACAATGGGGCGCCACTAGTACTGGGAATATTTGTATTAAGATCGGCCAGCGACTGACCACTGGCACCAGGGAAACTTTATATTTACAATTGGGCCAGCGATAGTTGGGGGGGGTGCTAAACTCCAGTGTTGCCTATGGAAATGGGCCCATAATGAGCATGCAAATAGCCACATAGTGCCTTGCATGCCCAATGGACTCATTTATATGGCTGCTTTTGTGAATTCCAAATAGCACACCTGCGTTATTCATTGCGGAGCCATACTCCTGGCTGCATGTCGGAGCGGTGCTAGAGGAGTTAGTGATAATGAGGTTAGCGCGGACTTGTTCTGGCCCTATTCACAGTCGGACAGCACAGGTGTGTTATCCAACTGATAATACCAGCCTCTGCCACCTGTGCAATCGCGAAGTGCAATACAAACGTCTGCACTGTGCTTTGTGATTTTTTTGTGACTCTAGCCCACATCTGTCAACTTCAAAGTCTAGTACTGTTACATTTCAAAGTCTTCTCATTATTATAGCAGCTGATAAGTAATCGCAGGGTATTGTTACTCTTCCCCATTGCTGTATATTGGCGCAGTACCACGGCCTACAAAGGAACTTGCTCTGGACTCTTGACATGCAGTCTATTACTGTTACTTGATGCCTTGTTTTGTGGCATAATTGCTCACCCAGAGAACAGTCATGAGAGTAGTGCCACCTACTATAGCTCACCCCCGCAACAAAATTATCATACTGCTGGGCTTCTCTGCAAGAAACATATCCGTGCCCTGGGCTACTGTTCCAGGACACCTGTTACACTAAGCTTACTCAGATACATTCACCTCTGCCTCTCATTATCCAATATCATTATGTTACAATCTGGTGATATAGAGACTAACACTGGCCTCCCTGAAAACATCTGTACACCTCATTAGAACTGCGCTGATAACAAAGGTCTGCGACTTATGCACCTTAATGTTAGAAGCGTTGTCCCCAAACTTCCTGAACTAGAACATTTTGCTTCATCCCACAAGCCACACATTCTGGCATTATCAGAGAGCTGGCTCACTTCTAGGGTCAATGACTCTGAAGCACTTCCAAATTACAATATATTTCGCTGAGACAGGTGTAACAAAAGAGAAGCGGAATTCTGATCTACAATGCATGGACTCCGATCTCTCTGCAGAAGTATGCGATAGCCCTTATGCACCCAGCACCACCTGTAAGTGGCTGACCATTAAAGTTAAACTGGGCCCAAAAACTTAATGATTTGATGCGTGTACAAGCCACCCAAGGCAGGGCTTGAAGGCCTACTAGATTTAATACAAATGCTCAGCGGTCACTCACACACCGTACTGATCGTACTAGGAGACTTCAACTTAAACTGGCTGCCTAATGAACCACAATACAAAGGCATACTCAATACCTGCCAACTAAACCAAATAATTACAACACCAACTTAGCTGACCCCTCAGTCAGGCAACCATTCCTTGCTTGACTGGATTTTGGTAAAAAAAAAAAAGGTAGACAGAATTTTACTCTCAGGAACCCTAAGTGACTCAATCAGTGATCACTTAGCCACATATTGCCTCTGGCACAACAGTGCACCAAAAAACTCTCCACCTAGGCTGATTACCTACAGGAACAACACCAACTTCAGCAAGGCATCTTTTCTTTTTGACTTGTCACTGATTAACTGGACCTACCTAGACACAAGACGCAAATTCCGCCTTGGACTTCATCACAAAATTTACAACAGTACTGGATAAACATGCCCCCCTGCGCAGCATGAAATAAACTCAAAAATCCGACTGGCTCACATAGCCAGAAATTTTCACTCTCATTCACAAAGACGATTCCTGGGACAAGTACAAGCAAACCAAACTAGTACCAGTTTGGAACACATACAGACACCCAAGAAACAGATGCAACAGGCAATACACCAGGCAAAAAGTCAGTATTTAAAAAACTAGCAAACTACAAACTTGGGTGATGCTAAAAACTTTTGGAAGACCATAAACTCTTTGTTGAACACCAAAACACAATCCTCACCTATCTCAATCGACCTGGACAGAGACATCTGTGCTGAACCTCCTAAAATAGCACACCTCTTTAATGATTTCTTCTGCAAGCTGAATAAATACAGGCCCCCTGGACACCCCAAACCTAAATCTACTTAGGAAGCAGAAAACCTGTAATCGGCCCAAGTTTCATCTCAAAAGGGTCACATGTTTGGAAGTTGTTAAAATGTCTCACTAAAATTAGACAAATCAGCTGGATCAGAAGGTTCACTCCCAAAGTTCCTCAAACTTACTGCCCCTCAGATAGCCCCACCCATAGTTAAAATCTTCACTCTATCTTTCATGACCCACACCGTACCCGACCTCTGGAGAACAGCTATAGTTGTTCTCCTACACAAGAAAGGGAAGAAGACGCTACTGGAAAACTACCACCCCATTTTATTTTGTCAGCTCTAGTCAAACTGCAAGAGAGAAAATAGTGCACACACAACTGACCGAATAGCCTGAACAACACAATCTAATCTGCAAGGAGCAACATGGGTTCAGGAGGTGTCATGGCACTGGTCGAATTCACAGATGCACTCTAACACGCAACAGATAAGGGATTGTTGATGACAGCTGTGTTCGTGGATCTGACCAAGGCTTTTGATTTGGTCGACCACGACATAGTTAACTAGCAAATTACTCGAATCTGGCTTCGAATCCTAGGTTCTAGCCTGGTTCAGAGATTATCGGAACCACTGGAAACAGAGGGTGAAAATCCGGTAATGTGGTCTCAAGTGCCAATGTAATTCACAGTGCGGTCCCTCAACACTCCATACTGGGGCCTCTTCTGTTTTCAGTCTTCATCAACAATTTGCCAACAATCTGCAAACCCGTACATACTCTTCTCTATGCAGATGACGCAGTTCTATACACGCATAGCAAAGACATCAATGAAATCAACCATGTACTGGAAAACAGCTTCACAAACTTGTAGAAAGAAAAAATTACTCACCGTAGTAATCTTCTTTCTTCCAAGGGGTCCTTTAGCATCAGTAACTATGGCTTCAGAATTTTTTCGAAGATAATGGGCACATGCCCCCAAAAGTGAACCAACAGGATTCAAAAGACATGCAAATGTCCAAAACCAGAAGAGATATCAACAATCTGACCTCGAAAACTCTTTACAGATCAATTTAGGTGATAAAACTGAGAACAGAGCCCTTCTCCTAACAGGTGAACTGGGGAGGAAGGGTGGGAGCTTACTGATGCTAAGCGACCCCTTGGAAGAAAGAAGATTACCCCAGGAGTCCTTTAGCATCAGTAACTATTGCAGACTACCGAGCAGTACCAAGTGAGAAGTGGGCAGAGAACCTACTTAGGAAAGAGGCCCTGCTGACCGCCCTGCCAATTTTTGGCATCAGATCTGGACTGCATGTCTAAGCTGTGGTGCTTAATGAAAGTGTGCACAGATTTCCACGTAGCTGCTTTGCAGACATCCCGAAGGGGTATGTCTCTTGCTGTTGCCACAGAGGCTGCAGTGGCCCTGCTGGAGTGGGCCCTGAGCCCCACAGGAGGTTGACCAGTTTTTTCATAGCAGACTCTAATGCAAGAGACTAACCAGTGGGAAATAGTCCTCTTGGTAGCTGGTCTTCCTCTGCCTACATCCCCATAGGTGAGAAATAACTGAGTGGAAGAGCCACAAATCTGTTTACTATGCTCTAGATAGTAAAAGAGAGCTCTTCTGACATCCAGACTGAGAAGCTTCTGCTCACCTGGAGTGGATTTCACGGTAAAGAAGACAAGCAGAGTAATAGACCGGTTAAGGTGAAATTCAGGGACCACCTTAGGCAGGAACTTCCTATCTGTCCTGAGCCCAATTTTGTCTCTGTGAGGGATGATGTAATTAGGCTCAGTGCACAGAGTATGTAGCTCTGAAATCCTCCTGGCAGAGGTAACGGCCACCAGGAAGACAGATTTCCTGGTTACGAACTTAAGATGGGCAGTGGCCACAGGCTCAAAGGGTGGTTCCATGAGTCTGGCAATGCAAACATTCAGGCTCCAAGGAGGACTGGCTCCCTGGCTGGAGGTGCAAGAGGCCTTTGAAAAACTGTTTGAATACGGTGTGGGAAAAAATTTACTTTTTCTTCTCCACTGAAAGATAGGCTGAAATTGCAGTCGTGTAGCTTGAGAGGGGTGAGGGTTTCAAGCCTGACGCCTGCAGATGTATCAGGTAATCCAACAGCTGGGAATCTGAAGCTGTCAGAGGATTGACCTTTTTGCTCTTCCACCAAAGGAAGAAGCCCTTCCCATCTGGCCATGCTCCACGTCATAAAGACGGAGTACTGAGAGGATAGGAACTCTAACCCCTCAAGAACCAGGCCTTGAGGTGAAGACAGTGTAAGTCTGGATAATGCACTCCTGTCTGGGGAAGGGTCAGCAGAGAGTGCGTTGGTGGCAGGCGAATAGGCCTGCTGCAGGACAGTGAGAGAAGGAGAGGGTACCAGACTTGCCTTGGCCAATCCGGGGCAATCAGAAGAATTGATGCAGGCTGTTGTCTGAGCTTCAGCAATACCCTGAGTATCAGGGGGAAGGGAGGGATTGCATATAGGTACCTCCCTGACCAGTCCAGGATCAGGGCATCCATGGGAAGCTTTCCCAGGACCGGGGCCCTACAACAGTACTGATGTAGCTGGAAAATAAGGGGAAAGGCAAACAGATTCACTTCTGGAGTGCCCCACTGCCTGAACACTGTGGCTAGTACTTGCTTGTTCAGAATCCATTCGCTCTGACCTTGACTGATGGGAGTTAGAGGACCTGCCAGGCTATTGTGCTTGCCTGGGAGGAGAATAGCTGAAAGGCTGACTCCCAGGGAGAAGGCGAGAGACCAGATTTTCAGAGCCCCCGAACAGAGTATTTCCTTATCTGGTACCACCCTGCTTGGTTATGTAAAACATTGCAGCAGTGTATCTGTTTGAATTTGTACAGTCTGCCCTTTTATGACAGGAGCATATGCTCTGAGAGCTAGAAAGATTGCTCTGAGTTCCAAAAAGGTTTACATGTAACTGCGACTCTTTGAGAGTCCAGATGCCACTCACTGAGGCACTGTCCAGATGAGCTCCCCTGCCCAAGAGGGAGGCATCTGTGGTGAATGCCTCTGTGGGAAGCGGAAGGGGATCCCTACTGCCAAATGTGCAAGATTCTTCCACCAAAGCAGAGACTGAAAGAACTGCTCTGTCACTGGTATCAGCTTTGAAAAATTGCTGCTTCTTTGAGACCAGAAAGCTCTAAAATAGGCTTGCAGGTTTCACATCCTGTACCTGACTCCTGGGATCACTGCAGGCATTGAAGCCATGTATCCCAATAGCCTGAGGAAATGTCTGGCTGGTCTTGGCTTTCCCTGGACGAAAGAATCTGCCACCGAGGGGAAAGTTTGAATTCTCACCTCTGGAGGGAAGGCATATCCTTTCTTGGTGTCCAGCTGAGCTCCTATGAAGGTGAGTAGCTGGGTGGGTTCCAGGTGAGACTTTATTTAGATTTACCAGGGAACCCAGAGACTCCAGAGTGAGCCCTGTAAGGGAAAAAGACTCACTGGCCTGACAAGGAGACTTTGGTACTATGAGCCAATCATCAAAAAAGGGACAGACAGAGACGCTCAGCTTCCTGAGGTGTGCTGCTACCACTGCCAGGCACGTTGTAAAGACCCCTGGGGCTGAGGATCGTCCGGAAGGCCGCAGTGAACTGATAACAACCCAAAGGGAGTTTAAACCTAAGAAACTTCCTGTGAGACCTCCTTATGGGTATATGGAATAAGAGGTCCTTTAGGTCCAGGGAGGCTAGCCAGTCTCTCTTCTGTAAGGACTGTATGACTAACAACAGAGTGACCATCCTGAATTTGGATTTTAACAGCAAGGTAGGTCGCCACTCCCCAGTTTTCTTTTGTGTCAGAAAGTACCTGGAGTAGAAACCCTTGCCCCTTTTCGTAGGCTGGGACCCTCTCCACCACTCGCAGAGCTAGAAAGTTTTTTACCTCCAACTCCAACAGTAACACCCGTGTTGGGATTAGAGGCTTTGACACCTGGGTACATTTGAGATCTGTATACACTCACATCAAGACTTACACTGTGAAGCTGCTGGCTGGGTAGAGGTGGCCCTTTTTTGGCCCCTTCTGTCCTTCCCTATGAAAGCACCCCTGTACTGAGAGAAGTCAGACTGTGGTAAGTAAGGCCTGGGAAAATAACCTCTGCCCCTACTGCCCTCAGGTGGAATTTCCGCAGGACAGGAGGCTTAGGTTTAGCCAAGAGGCCTTGCTGCAGTCAGTTGTTCTGGAATTGAACAATATGATTTGATCACAGGAAGAGTCCATGGCCTTAGACTGGGAGTCTGGGGTTAGACTAGTAGTTCTAAGCCAAGCAAAGCGCCTCAGAGAGATCGCATGGGCCATGGCTCTGGAGGTGGCATCTTTTTTTCTGCCATGTGGAATTGGTACTATGTAGCTTCCAGGGCAGTTTTTACCGTACGCACCAGCTCCTGTACCACTGAATCTAATCCCTTGCGGGAAATGGCAAGGACAGAATTCCACAATGCTTTCTGATGTTTGGCCGTGAAAACGATGCAGTAAGAAAGTTTGACAAGCAGCTGTGGTGTACATTTTCTTTGCTATGAAATCTATTTTTCTGGAGTCCTTGTCTAGAGGTAAGGAGGACAAGGCGATCCCAACTTTCTCACAAATTACCTGCTGCACTACATTCTCATGGCTGGGATGTACAGAGAGGCACTCAACATTGTTTTCAGACAACTGATACTTTTTTTTTTTTCAGCCCGCTCGTCAACCCCTGCCACAGGAGTGGGGATCTGAAGCAGTTTCACAGTATTTTTATTTATACTTTTTCATTATAGATAGGCACGACCAGTCTTTTAGGAGGTGGGAGTCCTTTCATCTCCCTATAATCTTTATCCTCATCCTGGATGGACTCCTGAGTAGGGAGGTCCAGGGTGTCTAGCATATTTTGGATAAACGTAAGCATGGGGGGGGGGTCCTTCTGATTAGCAGAGGAAGCTCCAAAAAGAGGGTCAGTGGACACATAAGGTTCTAGGCCCTCCAAATTCCTATCAGGGGCATCATAAAATTATTCATCATCATCTGTACCACCGTCACAGTCTCCGGAAGAGAGAACTGCAGAACAGTGCATACTAGCCCCAGTAAACATAGACCCCATCTTTTGTAAGGTCTGAGGGATGTGCCATGCTTTTGACAAGTCTTGCACTAGGGACCTGCGCAAACAGTGGCTGCATATGCTTTGTTTTTCTTTATGTTTTAAGCTACCTGTTGTCTCACTATTGGCTTTCCCGGAAGGAACAGGAGTGTTCTTTGTCTTTACAGACTATCTTTTTAGCCACTTCATCAGAAGCTTGATCATGCTTCCTTTTTTGGATGCTTCATCAGCACCCTTATCATACATAATTTTTTTTTTTTTTTTTTTATTTATTTATGAGGCACTTTGTCAGCTTCTTTGGAAGCTTTATTTATTTGGCTGGGACTTGGAGGCTTCATCAGCACCCCGCCTGAATTTTTATTATTACATTTAGATGGCCCCTCACTGGTAGCCTTTGATTTTTCCTCAGCCATAATTATGTTTTTTCCAGTCTCTTTGCTCATTTCTCACCCAATCTGTGCAAAGAGAACAAATAAAATCTGGACCTAAACACCTGGGGAACGGGTTGTTGAAAATCTGCTAAGCCAAAATACTGTGACAGAAAACACAGCTGTTTAAAATTCTGTAGGTCCAGATTTCTTTTCAGTACTAGGACTCTCTGACATGCCAATTCACAGAGAACCCAACAATAACTGTCAACGTTTGAAAATCCAAACAGATACCTCGCGGTAGGAACCCGTAATTTCTGAAGTAAAAAGTAAAGAAAAACACAAAAATTCAACGGTTCCTTCAAGAACTGCATCAAAAAAAGTGAAGAACCGATGAAAATAAGCATTTGCAGTAAAAAATGGGCTGGATATTCAAACTGCGCCATTCTGTGGCGCAAGCCCTTGCGCTGCTCAAAAAAGTTGCTCAGGGGTGTGGCCGAGGCGATATTCAACGGAGTTGCACTACTGAGCAACTCCTTTGAATATCACCCCCACTGGCCACAGCCACTGTGCATGGCGCAGTGGAACTTGCGCCACCGCAAGTGGTCAGAGTGGAGCATTCAGATGTGGTGGCGCAAGTACCATTGCGCCATGCGCAAATTTCTGATATTCAAAAGCGGACATGCAAATGGGGCCATAATTTATGCAAGGCGCGGGGGGCCATTTGCATCTAACTACGGCTCCATTTGCATACCATTAGCATGCAGGTGCGCCGATCCCCGATGACTTGCGCCTGGCACCCTGCCAGGCAGCAGCCGTCGGGGACCGATGCACCCTGCAGCCCGATCGCGGGCATAAAGTAAATCCCCCACTGGCCCGATCGTGGGCGCAAGGTATTAACCCCTTCCCATTAGCCGATCGTGGGCATAACTAATAAACCCCCGACTAGCCCGATCGCAGGCATAACGTAATAAACCCCCACTCCCGACTCAGCCCAATCGTGGGCAGAACACACTCCCCACCCCACTAGCCCAATCGCGGGCATAACGTCAACCCTCCCCCAAAGACCAATATCCCTGGTGGTCCAGTGGACACGCCAATCGTGGGCATAAGGTCAAACCCACCCCCAAAGTCCAATATCCCTGGTGATCTAGTGTCCCCCACCCCATCCACCCACGGAGCCCACCACCCCGCCCCGTCAGCCGCCGGGCGGCAGCACCACCCGCCTGCCGCTCCACCGCCCGCCGATTGATGGCTCGGCAGGGCTGCACGCCCACTGGTTCAGAGTAACAGCCAATGGGCGTGCAGCCCATACCGCTCTGAAGGCAGTCTGGATATGTGAATTAATTCAGTGGCGGGCGGCGGGGATGGCAGGAGGGTGGGTGCTGCCGCCCGCTGGCTGACGGGGAGCGGGTGGTGGGGCCCGTGGGTGGGTAGGGTGGGGGGACACTAGATCACCAGGGATATTGGACTTTGGGGTGGGTTTGACCTATGCCCGCGATGGGGCTTCGTGGTCCACTGGACCACCAGGATATTAGTCCTTTGGGGAGGTTGAACTCCGCTCTGCCCGCACTGGGGCCAGTCGGGAGGAGATCTGCCCGCAATGGGCTAGTGGGGGTGGGAGAATGTGTTCTGCCCGCGATCGGCTACGGGGTTATTATTATGCCCGCAATCGGGCAGCGGGGGCACGTGAGGGCCACCCACAGGTGGCAGCTGCTGTGTTGTGCTCTGCAATGCGGCAGATCACCTGTGGGTGGCCCTCGACTTACTCCTTTTGGGGGCTTAAGTTGTGCAGGCGCAGGTGGGTTGCGCCTGCACAACTCTGCAAAGCCTGCGGAATATCAGGCTGTGCAGTTTATGCATGGTTCCTCCCCTCCGGTTGAGCATGCCTTCATTTGCATTGCGCTGTTGCTCAGCATGGTTTGGGGCGCCCAACTGCCTCCTGCTGAATATCGCGGGGTAATTTAGGTACTTAGCAGAAGCAACCACTTTTGAATATCCAGCCCAATGTATATAAAATACGCAGATGCAGCAAAAATATATATAAATAAATGCAGTTGCTGAAAAAATATTGCACATGCACGAAAAAGAAACAACCACTAAAAGAATAGTAAAATTACCCTCCGCACACTAAAAATTTAAGTTTGTAAGGAAAACTTTACCAAGATAAGCAGAAAAAGGCTGTCAACAAGAAAAGTAGAGAGACACCTCTGTTTCTCAGTCAGCGGAGAAAAAATTCTGAAGCCCTTCAGGCTGCTCCCTCTCAGTACACTCCCCTCCTTTTTTCTGACTGGCTGATGCCCAAGCTTATTATGTTAATTATCTTAAAGGCATATTTCCAGGGCAGTTGCACCTGGCCAGCTAACTGCCATGGTTACTGATGCTAAAGGACTCCTGGGGTAAGAATGTTTCGTTCTAGAAAAAATGGTCCTGAACCTACTGAAAACTCAAATCAATGTTGTCTGGTTCTAACTACAATCTGAAAATGCAGCCCCCCAAGTTCTAACACACTAGCATACTAAAATGCCAGCAGAGTAGGCCTAGTGGTCTTTCGTGTCTGCTCATTTGGTCAGCTCCCATCCTGGGAGCTGACTTTGCTGTCCCCCTGCCCTCTCGAGAGTCTCCATTTCCAGACCAGGGTATTCACCTTGCATTGGACTTTACCTGCACAACCCTTCCCCATACCTGTCCCAACCCCTCTTGAACCCCTCCACAGTCTCTGCCTCCACTAGTCCTCCAGGCAGTGCATTCCATGGTTCTACCACCCTCTCAGTGAAGTAGCACCTCCTCCTCCTACCCCAAGTCTCCCCCCTCCAGCTTCCACCCATGCCTCAGGTTGCTCCCCCTCCTTCCTTCAAAGCAACCCGACTGAGCCTCCCCTATTTACCCCCTTCATGTACTTGAAGGCCTCTATTATGCCCCCGCCCTTCTTCTCGTTCAAACATGTACATATTTAGCTCTTCGAACCTCTCCCCATAGGTCTTCCCCCCACAAGCTCCAGATCATTTTGATTGCCTCCTCTTAACCCTTTCCAGGAGTGCAATGTCCCTTTTCAAATGCGGTCTCCAAAACTGCACACAGTACTCGAGGTGCGGCCTAACCAAGAAGTTATGTAGAGGGAGTTATCACTTCCCTCCTTCTGAAGGTAAACCCCCTAATGATGCATCCCAGCATTCTGTTGGCCTTGGCCGCTGCCCTCTTACAAGTCTCAGAGTTGTTCACTGTGACATCCACCACCACCCCTCCCAGGTCCCTCTCAGCCATCGAGACTTGTAGCATTCCCCGGGTATACACTTGGCCCATGTTTCTGATGCCAAGGTGCAGTACCCTGCATTTCCTTGCATTGAACCTCAGTCCCCACCTCCTTGACCACATCTCCAGAGCATCTAGGCCCACCTGTAGGGCCACCCTCCCCACCCCATCCAACACTGCTCCCAGCTTCAGTCATCTGCAAAGAGACTCATTTCACTCCTGATACCCTTCCTTATGTCAGAGACATAGGCATTGTTCTGCATCAACGCAAATAATGGGAACTGCCTGGAAAAATTCAGCTGCTTTAAATATCTAGGAGTACACTTAGACTCTACCCTTACTTTCGATACCCACATTCAAAACACTACCAACCTGCTTCACCAAAGGTTTGGCTCTCTGTACAGAATCCACAAGTACCTAACACCCGAATCCAGACATGGAATAGCACATGCAAGTCTGCTCCCTATACTGGACTATGACTCCTTGGTCACCGATGTTGTTAACAAAACTATGCTACAGAAGAAGCACACTCTCTATCACAAGATTGCTAGATTTGCAACAAGTAGCGATAGCAAGATGCATCACTTCCTTTCTCTGAACACTCTAAACTGGGTCTCACCAGAGCTCAAATCCAACCCAACACCTTCCAGATTTATTAAAAGAACTGTGGTTAAAAACTCCCCCATCTATTTAGCTGAACAACTCAAGTTTGTCAACTTGCCCTCCTCTCCATCCACCTCGAAACATAACCTAAAAGTTCCCTTTTTTGAACAAACACTGGCCAATGTGCCTCTTCACTATGGAATACAATCCCCCCATTAGAGAATCACCAACTGTCTCTGCTTTCTCAAGCAATCTGAAAGCTCTATCTCTCAGTGTCTGTGACTGCTTTGTGTAAATACTCCTTATACATACCACTATGCATCAGCACTCAGTGTAGTATCTGCACTAATCAGTTGCAGTTTCTATGTGCCGCAAGTATGTAATTTTCAGTCAGTGTGTGTATGTTTCATTTTCTCCAATAAGCACCCAAACATTTGTATGTATGTCCTCAAATGTTGTGCAACTGCACCCAGGTCTTCACTAAAAAGGGCACTTGGCGCTAGTGCACTTACCCGGTTACCAAACTGAAAATAAAACAAAATAAATAAATAAATGTCTCTTCTGCCTACGAACCCTCACTATACAGAATTAGAGAGTGTTGATTTATTTCTTGTCCCAGGTTACCTCATCTTTGTTTACTTTATTCAACTGTGGGACAGTCTCCTTTTAAAAGTCACTGTTATTACTTTACCTTCATTTCTTTTCATAGATTTATTAATGGTCCCGTTCTGTTTTCTTTTAAAACAGCAGAGCAACAAAACTGGGCAACAAACTTGAGCCTACCTTTTTTTTCACTATAAAAAATTTCAGGCATCTTCCAGTTTTATTTCTTGGTAAAATTTTGTAGTTTCGCCAACAGGAAAAAAAGAGGGTCACCACATTTGGCTTACAAATAGCACTATAGACCCGGCAAGGGTTGACACTGAGAAAATAAACTCATAGGCTGCAGCAAAGACGGTACCTAGAGAAGCGGATTTGACAGGTATGCTAATATTAATAGCTTTTTTGGGGAAAAAAAACCCTTTTCGTTGCACTACTACTTGAGCTCATTACTATCACTGAATATTTCCCATCAAACTAGGTTATAATTAAAAACTATTTTCAGAATTCCTATTTTTTAAGGCACGTCAATGTAAGAGATCATTTATTGACCGTGCACTAAAGCAATAGCAGTTTCTCCCAATTTCCTTCCATGGCATGAAGTCTAATACTGTTTTTAAATCTGTTAGGAAAAAAAGATGCTCTAAACTTAATGGGAAGACTATACAAGTCTGTTGGTTTCCCAAAAATGTTAATCTTACTGTTGGTTCTTTTATTAGGGACAATCCCACATCCCACTACAAGAAATTCTAGATAATGAGACTCTTCACAAAAAATTCCTTCCTAAGCTATTATTAATTAAAATTGCCTTGAAGGCTTATTTCGGACATATTCCGATCTCTATCACTTCTCAAGATCCAGTGAGAGATATGAAAATTAGGAGTCTAAAGCCTCACCCCATCTCCAACCTATACCAGTTGAAAAAAATCACTCACCGCAGTAATCTTCTTTCTTCCAAGGGGTCCTTTAGCATCAGTAACATTTTTGCACTTAGCTGGCTAGATGCAACTGCCCCGGAGGTATGCCTTTAAGAGATACTTAAATGAGCATAGGGCCAAGCCAATCAAAAGACAGGAAGGGGTGTGAGTTGAGTGAGAGCTGTTGAATGCTTCAGAATTTTTTTAAGGAAAAACGAGGGCAAATGCCCTGAAAAAGAATCAACAGGATTCAAAAACATGCAAATGTCCACAGAAGTGGAACAGAAACTACAGCAACATGAGCTAAAAACTCATCAATAAAAAACCATATTTGGTAAAAGGTGACATAACAGCCTTTCTCCGACAGGTGAATCGAGGAGGAAGGGTGGGAGCTTACTGATGCTAAAGGACCCCTTGGAAGAAAGAAGAATACTGAGGTGAGTAATTTTTCCTTCTTACCCCAGGAGTCCTTTAGCATCAGTAACTTTTTTGCAGACTACCCAGCAGTACCGAGTGGGAGGCGGGCAGAGAACCTACTTAGGAAAGAGGCTCTGCAGAACCGCCCTGCCAGATTTGGCATCAGATCTGGTCTGCACATCCAAACTGTAGTGTTTCACAAAGGTGTGCACACATTTCCAGGTAGCTGCTTTGCAGACATCCAGTAGGGGAATGTCCCTTGCTGTTGTGAGCGAGGCTGCAGTGCCCCTAGTGGAATGGGCCCTGAGCCCCACTGGAGGTTGTTGACCAGCTTTCTCACAGCAGAATCTAATACAAGAGACTAACCAACGAGAAATAGTTCTCTTGGTAGCTGATCTTCCTCTGCCTACATCCCCGTAAGTGAGAAACAACTGAGTGGAAGAGCCTCTGGACTGTCTAGTATGCTCTAGGTAGTGAAAGATGGCTCTTTTGACATCCAAGCTGTGGAGCTTTTGCTCGCCAGGAGTGGATGGCTCAGTAAAGAAGGCAGGCAGAGTAATGGACTGGTTCAAGTGAAACTCTGAAACCACCTTTGGCAGAAATCTCCTATTTGTCCTGAGCTCAACTTTATCGTTGTGAGGGATGATGTAATTCGGCTCAGTGCACAGGGCCTGTAGCTCCGAAATCATCCTGGCAGACATCATAGCTACCAGGAAAATGGTCTTCCAAGTAACAAACTTGATGTGGGCCATGGACATAGGTCCGAAAGGTGAATTCATGAGCCCATCTATGCAAAGGTTCAGGCTCCAAGGAGGAACAGGTTCCCTGGTTGGAGGCTGGAGGTGCAAGAGGCTTTTGAAAAACTGTTTAAAAAAACTGATTTCTTCTTTCCAACCAAAAGGTAGGCTGAAATTGCTGCCAGGTGTAGCTTGAGTGAAGATGGTTTCAAGCCTGACACCTGTAGGTGTACCAGGTAGTCTAGCAGCTGAGGGTCTGAAGCTGATAGGGATTCAACCTTTTCACTCTTACACCAGAGGGAAAACCTTCTCCATCTGGCTGCATAAGTCTTCTTAGTGTTCGTTTTTTTAGCCATCCTCAGTATCTTAAGGACCTGTTCAGAGTACTGTGAGGATGGAAACTCTAACTCCTCAAGAACCAGGCCTTGAGGTGAAGACAGTGTACGTCTGGGTACTGCACTCCTGTCTGAGGAAGGGTCAGCAGGGAGTGAGTTGGAGGCAGGTGAATGAGCCTGTTGCAGGACACTGAGAGAAGGAGAGGGTACCAGGCTTGCCTGGGCCAGTCTGGAGCCACTAGGATCACCGATGCAGGTTGCAGTCTGAGTTTCAACAAAACCCTGAATATCAGGGGAAAGGGAGGAAATGCATATAGGAACCTCCCTGACCAGTCCAAGATCAGGGCATCCAGAGGAAGTGTTCCCGGAACTGGGGGACTGCAGCAGTACTGAGGAAGCTGAAAATTGAGAGGAGAGGCAAACAGATCCATGTCTGGTGTGCCCCACTGCCTGAACACTGTGGCTAGTACTTGCTTGCTCAGTGTCCATTCACTCTGACCTTGAGTGATGTGGCTTAGGGCATCCGCCCCAGTATTGAGTTTGCCTGGGAGGTGAATAGCTGCGAGGCTAACTCCCAGGGAGAATGCTAGAGACCAGAGTTTCAGAGCTTCCAAACAGAGTATTCCTGATCTGGTACCACCCTGCTTGTTTATGTAGAACATTGCAGTATTGTTGTCCATTTAAATTTGAACCGCCAGCCCTTCTATGCCTGGAACGAAAGCTTTGAGAGCTAGTAAGACTGTTCTGAGTTCCAAAAGATTTATGTGCAACTGTGACTCTTCGGGAGTCCAGCTGCCACTTACTGGAGCACTGTCTAAATGAGCTCCCCAGCCCAAAAGGGAGGCATCTGTGGTGATCACCTTTGTAGGAAGAGGAGCTTGGAAGGGAACCCCCTGCCTGCAAATTTGCAAGGTTCTTCCACCACAGCAAGTTTTGGAGGAACTGCTCCGACACAGGTATCAACTTTGAAAATGTGTTGCTTCTCTGAGACTAGCGAGCTCTGAGGTAGGCTTGCATGAGTCTCATCCTGTACCTGACCCCCTGGGACTACTGCAGTCATAGAGGCCATATGTCCCAAAAGTTTGAGGAAATGTCTGGCTGGTCTTGGCTGTCCCTGGGTGAAAGAATCTGCCACTGAAAGGAAGCTCTGAATTCTTTCCTAGGGGAGGAAAGCATATCCCTTCATAGTGTCCAGCTGGGTGGGTTCCGGGTGAGATTTCTTTAGATTTACCAGAAAACCCAGAGACTCCAAAGTGCATTCTGTGAGGGAGAGAGATTCCTTGACCTAGCAAGGAGACTCTGCTACTATGAGCCAGTCATTTACACAGGGGTACAGAGCGACACCGTGTCTCCTGTGATGTTCTGCTACCACTGCGAGACACTTGGTAAAGACTCCTAGGGCTGAGGACAGGCCAAAGGGCATTGCGGAGAACTGATAGTGACCTGAAGGAAGTTTGAACCTGAGAAACTTCCTGTGAGATCTCTTTATGGGTATGTAGAAGTGGCGTCCTTTAAGTCGAGGGAGGCTAGCCAGTCTCCCTGTCGTAAGGACTGTATGACCAGTGACAGAATGACCATTTTGAATTTGTTTTTTTTTTCAGATATTTGTTTAAATATCTGAGATCTAAGACAGATTACCACTCCCCAGTTTTCTTCTGTATCAGAAAATACCTGGAGTAGGAACCCTTGCCCTTCTCATGGGTGGGGACCCTCTCCACTGCTCGTAAAGCCAGAAGGTTTTGTACCTCCATTTCCAACAGCGGTATCTGTGTTGGGGACAGAGGTCTTGACACCTGGGTATGCTTGAGGTCTAGCAGCTGCTTGAACTGTAATGACAGACCCTTCTCCATATCTCCAGCACCCACTTGTCTGACATGATAAGGGACCAGTGCTGAAGATAGTGAGAGAGTCTGCCTCCAACCAGAAATGGGGAGGCGAACTGGACACTCACATCAGGACTTAGACTGAGAGGCAGATGTCTGGGTAAAGGTGGCTCTTCATTGGCCTCTTCTGCCCCTGCCTCTGAAAGACCCCCGTACTGGTTAAAGTCAGATTGGGGATAGGGACTGTAAGGCCTGGGAATGAAACTTCTGCCCCTACCACCCCTGGGATGGGATCTCTGAGGGGTGGCGGGTTTAGGCTTGGATGAGTGGCTCTGCCAGGAGGCCTTGTGCTCAAAGATTTGTTTCATGTAGACAGTGATTCTGTAATCAAATAACATATTTTGATCACAAGGACAATCCATGGCCTTGTTCTGAGTGTCTGTGGTCAGACTGGTTGTTCTAAGCCAGGTGAACCATCTCAGAGAGATGGCATGGGCCAACACTCTAGAGGCTGCATCACTGTTATCTGCCATGTGGAACTGGTTCATAGTAGCTTCCAGGGCAGTTTCTGATGTATCCACAAGCTCCTGCACCACAGAATCTGATCCGCTGCGGCCGATAGCTTGGAGAGACTTCCAAAGGGCTTTCTAATATTTGGCTGTGAGTGCCATGTAAGAAGAAAGCCTGAGAAGCAGGGAAGCTGTGGCATACATTTTCTTTGCTATAAAGTCAATTTTCTTGGAAGCCTTGTCAGGGAAGAGGGCAACAAGGAGACTCCAGCTTTCTAACAAACTGCCTGCTGCACTATACTTTCGTGGCTAGGGTGTGCAGACAGAAACTTGGCACCATTTGTGGACAATTTATATTTTCTCTCAAGCCACTTATCAACCCCTGATACTGAAGTGGGGTGTTGAAGTACCTTCATGGTATTTTTTTCTAAATGCATTACAGATAGGGACAACCAGGGTCCTTGAGGATGAAAGACCCTTCATCTCTCTATAATCTTCATCTTCATCCTGATCGGGCTCTTTGTAGGGAGGTCCAGGGTATCCAGCATATTCTGTGTAAATGTAAACATAGAAGAAGGATCTTTGTGGTCACCCGGGGGATCCCCAAGGTGAGGGTCTGGGGACTCCTGGGGCTCGAGGCCCTCAAAATCCATGTCAGGGGGCATCATAAAATTTATCATCATCTGCGTCACCCTCACAGTCTACAGAAGAGAGAACTATGGAAGAGTGCTTGCCAGCCCCAGTAAATTGAGGACCCATCTTTTGAAGGGTCTGAAACAGTTGCCATGCTTTTTCCATATCTTGCACTGACGAAAGAACCTGCACAGTTTGTGTTTTATTTTTTCTGTATGCTTTAAGCTGCCTGTTGTCTCGCTATTGGCTTTCCCAGGAGCAACGGGAGCATATCTGTCTTGACAGAGTTTCTTTTTAGCCACTTCATCAGAGGCTTGATCCAGCTTCCTTTTTTCGTCACTCCTATTATTTTTCAATTTGTGAGGAACTTCATCTTTGGAAACTTTCTTTTTTGGCTGGGATCTGGAGGGTTCCTCAGCACCTCTGCTTTTGGTATTAGTACTTTTGAATGGCCCCTCATCGGAAGCTTTTGATTTATCCTCAGCCATAATAATCAAAGGTTTGTCTGCTATGTTTGCCAATTTAAGCAAAGCAAACCAGTTCTGGACCTACGAACTGAGTGCAGATTTCTGTGAAAATGCCACCGGCCAGTCCTGCTGCAGTTAATAAATCCTGTCTATAACTAGTGCCTTTTTTTTGGTTGTAAAACTGGGATCTATACCAGTGCCAATCTTAACAGAAACCCAGTACTATTCAACTGTGCACAGGTGGCTGCTGGACCCTTACAGACAGTCCTGACACAGAAGATACCAAGGTTCAATAATATAACAAAAAAAAGTTTCCTCGTAATTGCCAATCTAGAGAGAAACCACTCAGGCACTATTTAAATTTGAAATCTACTGCAGGTGCCTCATGGTAAACCCCGCAAGGAGGTCTGAGGTAAAAAACAAGGCAACTGTCCCTAATTCGACAGTTCCCACAAGAATTTGCCCCACAAATGAAGGAAACCGTCGAAAATAAGCACCCGTGATAAAATTAAGCTTTAAACTAAATAGTTGCAGTAAAAATAAAGTCAAAATAGCGCTGTCGCGCTAAAAATAAAAAATGTAAGCAGTGCTAATGTAAAAGTAAAACTTTCACTCAGCACACTAAAGGAAATAATTTATGAGGAAAACTTTACCCAGCTAAGCACTAGGAGGCTGTCAAAAAGGAATGTTGGGAGACACCTCAGAGACAATATTTCTCAGCCCAAGGGAGAAAAAATTGTGAAGCATTCAGCAGCACTCACTCAGTTCACACCCCCTCCTGTCTTTTGATTGGCTTGGCCCTACGCTCATTTAAATATCTCTTAAAGGCACACCTCCAGGGCAGTTGCACCTAGCCAGCTAAGTGCAAAAAAGCTACTGATGCTAAAGGACTCCTGGGGTAAGAAACTACTAACACTAAAATCTGGCACAGAGCCTATTATTCCTCACTACTGGAATAAGGAAGTTGGACTGTATACTCAAAATTGGTCTACCCTGTGGAAAAAATATATACCAATTTATACCCTTATGTAACCTCCCTGTTACCTGGGGTTACAAGAATCCCAGTAAGACCTAGTGGTAGGCAGGGAAGGCAGCTTGTGAAACTCCAGTTAAATGGATTTCACACTGTCTCACTCTGTTCTCAGTCTCAGCTGAGATTGAGGGATGACATCATTTTAGAACTGTTGCAGCTGCTATGCCACACTGGAATGTTGCGTTGGAGGTTAGAGTAGAATGTTGAGGAATTTGAAGTCATTCTGTAGAGTTCAGTAGAGTATGTGCAGTCTGTAGTGGAGGTGCTCTGCTGTAGGCAGGCCCTCAGAGCTCTAAGCTCTGTCAAACAGCTATTTTTTTGTATTTGGTGTGTGTTCTCACCTGAAGAGGAACACAAGAAGAACACACTGAAATAGTAGAGACCGCTTTCAGTGGTTCAGGGCCCCATCCCTGCGGGGATGGGGGGGAAGGAATCAGCCTGCTTCCAGGGGCAACCCCCCGGTCTGGCTAGGGAGAAAAGAAGCTGCCTGATTTAAGTTCGTGCAGAGGCACCAGAAGTTCTGGACGAGATTTCCTTTGAGAAGAAAACGCCTGTGGGGCACCTGCAACCAAGGGATGAGTTTGCTCTGCTAAAGGGCCGTGTGTTTTCACCTGAAACAAAATGAAACTAAAGTGACTGTTACTGTGGGGTCAGGAAAAGACAGCCAAGTACTGTTTGGAAGATGTGGGGATTGGACTGCTTAACTCTGTTGGAGGTCTAGAGTAATGGACACAATGAAGGAGGGGTTATTAGTGGGGTACCACAGGGTTCAGTATTGGGTCCAGTCCTTTTTAATGTCTTCATCAGTGACACTGCAGAGGGACTGAAAGGAAAAGTATGCCTTTTTGCAGATGACACAACAATCTGCAACAGGGTTGATACACAAGGAGGCGTGGAAAGGATGAAAAGGGACTTGGCAAGGTTGGAGGAATGGTCAGAAGTATGGCAGCTAGGATTCAATGCAAAGAAGTACAAAATAATGCACCTGGGAAACAAGAACCCAGGGGAAGAATACACAATGGGTGGGGAGGTAGTAACAACAACAAAAAAGGAAAGGGACCTGGGGGTAATCATATCAGATGACCTTAAGGTTAGCAAGCAATGTGAGAAGGCAGTAGGGAGGGCTGGGGCTATACTGGGATGTATAGGGAGAGGCATCATCAGCAGAAAACAGGAAGTTGTTATCCCCCTGTACCGACAGTTGGCGAGACCCCATCTGGAGTACTGTGTCCAGTTCTGGAGACCCCATCTCCCAAGGACATAGACAGGATAGAGGCAGTCCAGGAGGGCAACTAAAATGGTGCAGGGTCTGCAAGAGAAGCCGTATGAGGAGAGACTAAAGGAGCTTAACATGTATACCCTTGAGGAAAGAAGGAGAGGGGGACATGATAGAAACTTTTAAGTACCTCAGTGGAATCAACAAAGTCCAAGAGGGTAGCATCTTTCAGAAAAAGAGACTTGCAAGAACAAGGGGACACAATTTAAAGATAGAAGGAGGGCAATTCAGGGGCAATGTGAGGAAGTATTATTTCACAGAGAGGGTAGTGGATGCATGGAACAGCCTTCCTGAGGAGGTTGTGGGGTCTAAAACTGTGGGAGAATTCAAGAATGCATGGGACAGACATAAGGCAATTCTTGTGGGGGGTAGGAAGAAATAGGCTGTTGGTTAACTAGGATCTGCGGCCTATCCTGTAGGTAGGGAAATGGGCAGACTAGATGGGCCTAGCGGTCCTTATCTGCCGTCAAAGTCTATGTTTCTATGACACAGCCACTTGTTTTAAGTATGTCCAAGTTCAGCACAAATGGGATGTAAAGACAGTAGATTGAATGTGAATACATTTAAAAAGAATCTACACAGCAAAGTGTTTTAAAGGATGAGGTGTTACAGTCCAGAGAAATGGACGGGTATGAATTATGGAAGCGAGAGGTGGGAGACCCCACATCAGTAGTAACCAACTTCACCTCTATGGGTTTACTTTGGGACACCTGTTGCTTTCCATCAGGTACTTGGCCACTGCCTGAGGAAAGTACCCAGACGTGGGGTTGATGAAGAAGATTCCCCTGATGGAGCAGAAGTGCTCATAGGTGGTTTAGGGAGCCACCAGTAAATGTTTCCATGCTATATGGAAAGTGTCCAAATGGCTGGCAAGGGAGCCAGGCCAGGAAAAACCCAGAGCAGCGTACAAGTTCAGGCTGTGTGCCCAGTGTGTTTCAGAGTCTGAGGCCTAAAGTGAATGAGGATGTGTTCTGATCTCCATAAATCTGCATTACCAGGAGTGTACCCCGTGGGGGTCCATCTATGCTTTGTTTATTCTGTTGGATGTGAATAAAAGCCACACTTTAGAATCCCACTTCTGGTATTGGACATTACAGTTATTGCTTTCTTTGTCCAGAGTTACTTGAGTGCCACTGTTGCAAAGTAGCCAGACCTAGCCAGTGTGCCGAGTGACATATTTCTCCCCGAACCCAGCCCACCAGGTAGAGCTGTCAAGATGGAAATGGCATACCTGGGTGGGGGTTACACTTAGATAATCTTAGGTTAATTCAATATAAACTTTTTCATGCCTATTTAAGCCTCAAAAAATGTGTAAATTTGGTCTCTCAGAATCCGATAGGTATACAAAGTGCAACTTAGGAGACGGGACCATCTGTCATATTTTATGGGATTGCCCAAAATCTCAATTTATTTGGAATTTAGTTAAAATCACATATGGTGAGAATCTTTCTCTATAACATGCTTTTACCTTTGATTATCTGTATTCTAGGCAAGCTTTCTACAGCTAAAGACCATAGTGATAAAGCAACTATAACTCTGTTAGCTAGCTCTACAAAACAACTTGTTAAGCACTGGATAGATAATCAGACATTCTAAGTATGAGAGAGTGGGTATCTAACTTAGTTCTCAACGTGCAGATTGCCTGGTTAATCTATTTAACAATAAAATTAACCAATTTTATAATAAACGGGGAAAGACTTACTCCTTATTGATTTCATTTTACATTTTTCTTACCACCTGGTTCAGATCAACCATTTCTTTAGGCTAATAGATCTTACTGAGATCAATTCATTTTTCATTCCAAGGAATGTTTTTGATCCACATTTCTTTCATGCACTTTTGAAGACCATTATTTACGGACCATTACTTCTGGCAGGGTTGGGAAGATGGGGAGGCAAGTATATAACATACATGGTAAACATTCTGTAGTATTGTTGCTGTGTTGATTGTTTTGGTTTGTAGTTACAAAATGTATGAAATAAAGGACAGTTAAAAAAAATGTTGCTCTAATACATTTTCATGTAATTGTTATTTATGCTGTACTGTCTCTTTGTGTTTGCACACTGTGTTAAATGTACCCTGGGTCCCCCCCTGAATATAGGCACATATCACCCTTGTGGCTTAACCGAATAACAAATCCTTAATAAAAATTCGAAAAAATGCTTAGCACCATACCATTTGGCTAATGATAGCTTACATATATATTGCTGGGATAGCTGTTGCTTTTTTTTCTGGCACAAATATCTTTGCCCTAACATAACGTCTGGTGACAACCTATGGGTACAGCAGTAGCACTCCTGCTTGTGACACCAACAAGCTGGGTTCAGGACGGAGCTTTCGCATCGAGGGCTGGCCGAGAAGTGGAAGATCTAACATCTAAGCATGCTATTTTACTCTGGGGAGGAAAGGAGGGAGGCTATCTTCGCTTTACCAATGCCACCTGAGTGGCCACAGGGGGTAGTGCAGGAACAGCGCCGTGGGGAGGGAGCATCAGCTGGGGCCATGCTCAGGCACAAGCTTGGAGCCTCAAGAGTGCCGACATCCCAGACGGCGGGACAGAGAAAACCAAGAAACGTATGCAAGGTGCTCGGGCCCTGACCCTGGCCGTTCGACTACACCCTGGGAACTCCTGCAGCTCAAAAGATGGATCTGGCTCAGTCGGACCCTCCCATGAGGGAAGGGGCAAGCCCGCGGGCTGGAAGTCAGACAAGGTAAGTGGCAGGGAGGGGCCTGCTCAAGTGTGAGAGCATAAATGATATATAAAAAAAAAGACACAAAGAGAGAAATACATACAGCTATACATTTACACAAAGTAGATATATAAGATATACCATGTCCCTAATGAAAATATCACTGCTATTCTTCCTTAGTGCAGTGTGACCTTACAACATCACAAATGGCAAAGTCACAAGTGTTGTTAACGTTGCGCTGGTATGTAGCATAGTGTAATAATTATCTTTGCTGGTGTCACTTTTTTCCAACCTCCCTTCCACTCATGTTTGGAGTACCTAAGGGCTCCAACCCTTGCAGTCCTGCTGTCTTCTAAATTTGTCCCCTGCCCCTTGGCCATTTTATTTCCAGCTTGAACCTTCAGTAGCATCTCATTTTTGTGTTAATGACATCTGGCTATATCTTCTTTACTCTCTTTGCCCATCACTCTGATCTCTTAGCTCACAACTAATATAGGTGTGGACCAATTATCTGCAGTAAAATGTATCCAAAAATGAAGTGCTCCTTTTGGGCAAGGAAAACTCTCTTAGGCACTGACAAAAAGAAATATGCTGACCCTCTGGACCCACCTCTTCTTTTCCCAAAACAATTTATTTTTAATTTGTGCTGTGCGTAAATATTTGCCAGATTAGCACATCACCAAATGTCAAGATGGAGTTTTAGACTCCAGTATTCCCCCTGGATGATGGATGAAAAATATCATTTTTTTGCCATTATAACAGGTATAAGTCTGTGGGATGGGGAAAAATGATTTTTCTTGTGATTGTAGAAAGATGACTCAAAAATTTGGAGGATCAATATATTGTTTTTTTCTGGCGTTAAACTTTACTACTTATCTCACAGTCCCTGAAACGGACCAGGATCGCTCGTGGGCTGGCCGGATGAAGGAGGACTGAATATCTCAAGCACGACTCTGTTCCTTCAGTGAGGGGGAGCACCAAGTGCCGCCACTTGCCTACCACCAGTGGGACCAGCAGGCGTGGGGGGGGGGTGCTAATACAGCACACATGTGCATCAACACACACAGACATGCCCTGGGGAGAAAACTGAAGAGCCCCAGCTCGCTCAGCTTCCCCCTCAGGTCCCAAACAATGCTACCTGGCAAAATAACTGCCAATATAGCTCTGTGTAACGAGTGGCTAACCTGTAAGTCCAGAAGACAGGAAGGTGACAGGCCTGGGAGCTGCTGCCAAGACTGGGGATGCTGGCGAAAAAAAACAAAAGTAGACAAAAAATGTTCGCAGTCCCACCTATATTTGGCATTCAAGTCGCTTAAGAGTAGGGATTTGATGCCTAAAATTATGTAAACAATGGTACTGGAGTGTAGTTCTCCTTCAGAAAGTGCTTGTCATGGGTCACCAAGTGGCCTAGAGGAAGGGTGTTGTGCTTCTATATACGTGACTCGGGTTTGGGAGAGAACTGGGGAGTCTACGCCTGGGCTGGGATGAATGCTACCAATGGCGGTGTATCCCACTTTGATAGTGTTTGTTGGCACTGCTGACCCTTGTGTTGGGCTAGCAAGCCTGCTTCCCTCACCAAAGAGCATCATGTTGTGCTCACCACGGTGCATGAGACTCAATGGAGATCTCTGCTCAGTGCTAGGGGAGGAAGGGGTATTTGAAGCTTGCACAGCAATCAGCAATTCAGAGCATAACGTTAGAAGCAAGGGGATAAAATCGGTCATGGATGATCAAGGTGACAGCAACACTAGCATTCTTGGACCTTGCTATCTTTGTTCTCCATCAGATGTGATGTGTCGGAAGGGTGGGGAACACCACTAGGCCTAAAGGCCTCACTCCAGGGCACAAACTGTGGTGAATGTGGGGAGAGGTGACTCACAACTGACAAAGAGGTTGCAGGGGGCAGCCAAGCAGAAGACTGCATTGCCGAAGAAAACTGGATGGCCAAAGAGATCAGAAACATTTGTATTATAAAACAATGCTTTCACAATAAGCCACATATTGTAACAGCTTCTTAAACTAACTAACAAACAGGCAGAAGGGCCACTGGTTTCAGCATGGTACTTGGGAGATCCAGAACGCCAAACCTTGTGAGTCAAAGATCTATCACTCAGCTCACACCATAAGAGAAACACTAGCTTAGTGTGTTCCGTCCATACAGATACCGGGGGTAGGGGGACTTCAAAAGGACGTGAGGAAGCATTTTCAGAAAGCGTGGCTGAGCCCTGGAATGATCTGCCGGCAGAGATGGTGGGTGCCAAAACCATAAATGGTGTCAAACACATTTGGGATACAGTCATCAGGATATTAGCTACTCAGTGGGAAGTGGGGGGCAGAAACACGGATAACAAAAGGAGGAATAGTGTAAGCGAAGACCCCACAGAGACAATAGACCCTAAGGTATGACAGGATAATACAGGCAGACAGGATGGACCATTGGTATTTTTTATGCCATCATTGTCTATGTTTCCATATTTCTATGTTACTGCAGACTCCTAGAATGCAACCCTAACTAAGGCACTAACAGGTGCCCTCGGTACTAAGCTCAGCCCCCTGGTGGCCACAGAGAGGTATGCACCTATACCTGCCATAGGCTGGCAAGGAGTAAATGCAGTTAAGGGGCATCCCAATCCTGTTCACTCTCTTGCACTAACTTACTATATTCAAAAATCCACTTGCAAGTGATTTCTGTATGGCTAGCTCTGGCTTATTTTTTGTGCCAATATTATTTGCAAAATACATATTTTGTACCAAATGGTAGACAGGACTTCTTGTCATTTCTATTTAACTGCACAAAATGATTTTAGAAAAAGAGTCAATGATTTTCCATTTTCAAAAAGTTACAATTCCATTTGGAAATAATCTTACAACCTTTTTTGATGTCCCCCCCAAAAAAAAAATTTAGGGCAAATTAGCATGTTTGGTACAGAAAATTGTCTTACAATGGAGAGGTCTGAACAAAAAACTGCTGGAAAATGGGGGTTTTCTTGAAAAACTGACTTGCAAGTGCCAATTTAAAACTGGTAGATTTCATTTTTACTGGTGTTTTCCACTGAAAGTGGAACCTCATTGGCCCTATAAAATTACCATATAAAAACATTTTTTTTCCTCCAATAGCTAGTGCCCGAGAATGCCACAGCTCTGTGCCCATACAGGGCACTAGAGGTCATTAGACTCTCATCATAGCCTCATTAGTGAGAGGCAGCCACTCACAACTCCCTGTATCATGAGGCTGCCCCTCCTGCAATGTGTGGTCCTCCTCCCCCAACAACCATGTTTGATGCCATGCTGTTTAAAAAAGAAAACACACAGCTCTGTTCCCCCTCCCTCACCTGAGCCTGGTGCAAATACCTGGTAATCTAGTGGTACCTCCACCTCGCCCCAATCCCAGTGGCAACTGCCTTTCCCTGATAGTCTAGTGGAATCACACACACACGCGCTGTTAAGAACAGCACCCTCCCTCGCTTTCCCTTCCCTCACCTCCACGTATGACCACCAACTGCCCCACAAGTCCTGTATCAATAGACAGCAGCATATGTAAGTGCAGTCTATCTACACGTGACTTGCAGAATGGCCCTTCAAACTCATGGGCCACCGTGCAAGTCCTGTATCAATAGTCTGAAACTGGGCAAATCAAAACAATAACTGGGGTCTTCATATCCCGGGTTATTCTTTGTTTAGGAAAGATGGCGGAGGTTACAAGGGGAGATGGGGTGGCAATTTATGCAGGGAAGATGTTAGCAGTTTTAGAGACAACATTTCTACATCGGGGGCGTGGAGTCATTTTTGCCAATGAAGGGTAGAAAATTTAGGACAGGAGTGATCTACAGGCCACTAAGTCAATCAGCAGTTAAGGATGAAATACTGATCACGGAAATTATGGAAGTGTCAAGACCATAATAATCTTATACTAATGGCAGATTTTATTTTTCCTACTACAGACTGGGAAATGCCAGAGGCCAGGTCTCAAAAGGATTCAAATGCTTGTGAATGCTACTTAAGAATGCTTTCTCAGCCAGTGGGTAAAGGAGACAACAAGACTGTCACCTGCAGTTGGGCAGCAGTAACTGCCTTAATGCAGAGGGCGATCGCACAGCATTGATGGCTCCACACCTGAAGATCGTCCCCACAAGAGCACAATGGCTGAGTGGTGGAGAGGTTAGAGGGCCAATAAACAGCTAAACACAGATGACAAGAGGATGATGGCACCAGGACTGCCCACCTTGATGACCCCCCCCCCCGTGCTGCCCAGTGCTCTAATCTCCACAACCACTGCTGCTCCTCTGCACCCAGCAGCGCACAGGTCAGTTGTCAAAGCCATGCTGTGGGTGACAAGCTATGAGGTGACTCACAGGTTCACACTGGATCTGTCCTGGGAGAAGCCAAGGCGGGAAGTTGCCTGCAGGATTCTGATATACAGCACTGTAAAAGCTGGATATAACCTGAAGATGGCCAATAAAGAGAAAATTAAAACAAAATGTAAACTTTTCATTGTTGTATATGTGGTATTCATGAATTCCTGCTGTAAATCCCTCCCCCAGGGCTCACATAGAAAATAAGTCACTTTTGGCTCAGTGTGCCTTTTGGTCAAAAATGGTTAAATAAATATATATGTGCTGTTTGATGCAGTGTGCTGAAAACAGCAGCAGTTTTCTCTCCTTTCCTGAATGCAAAGTGATTTGGGATACAGTTTGTATGAAAGGCACCGTAACCACTAGAGAGAGGAAAGCAGTAAGCATACCTCTCAACTCGCATGCTTCACAAATGAGGAACAAGGCTGAAGACTATCAAAGACAAATGACCCCAACCAGGGATACATATTTAAAAAATTATACTGTCAGCTCAAGAAACTGTTACAACGTGTGGCTCAGAATGAAAGGCATTCTATGAGAAGCAACTAGGTGGTTACACAGGTGTCTGGCATTATGCAATGCTTGAAATCCCTGCTCCTCGGTGACAAATATACCAGCATGGGGGGGAGGGGCAGAGGAATGTTGAAGTAAGATCGGTGACATCTATGAAAAGAAAATAAGAAACAACTGAGAGGTGATGGAAGGAGACTACAGAGACCCCGAAACCAAAACAATAACAAACAAACAAGGGGGAGGGGCAGGCCCGGCTAGCTGAGCCCCTGTCCCGACAGGCTAGGCACAGAACTCCAGCCGAGCTACATTTGTACCATCTCCAAGTCTCAGCTGCTATCAAGGAAACACCAACCGCCCTCTCTCTCTCTCGGTTCTCAACCTCTCTGGCTCACTCACCCACAACTCCCGTCGCCGATGCTTCACCTCCTCCGGTTTTGTCTGTCCGCAACAGGCCTCCTCGGCGTCGCCACTTCCGCCCCGCAAGGCCGGCGACAGGGCGCCACTTCCGCCCCGCAAGGCTGGCGAGCGAAGTTGCTTCCGCCCCGCTAGGGTAATCCTAGGTGGTAGGTCGTATGGCAGATACGGTGGAAATGGTAGGAGGGGGCCGGGCGGCAGAAACATCTAGTTCTGTGGAGAACAACTATCCTGCCCAAAGGGCGTAGGCAGGCATACTTACTGTGCACATTTTTGTACAGTTTTGTTGAGTGCCTGTCACAAGCCATATGCTTTTCTGTTAACATTTTCGTTCTAATCTGTAGTGTTTGGGTTAGTATAGAGGCCACCGAGGAGTGTCTCTGTTTAAACTTCTGTTGTTTAGGAGACGGATACATGTATAACCTCTTTAGAGATTAGAGGAATCATCTGACTTGTTTGGAAGGGGGTACCATTTGGAGAGGATGTATACATTTTTTTAATGGGGGGGGGTTGTAACTGTTGGAGATTGTGTGTACAAAACTGAAATTTCTGGCTGCACACCTGCCCGCCCCTCGATAATTAACAAAGACCCAGCCACTTCCGTCTCATGTACTGTTCATAAGGAGATGTGGAAAAATGGCAAGTTTGAAAATCTGGAGTGAAAATATTACAAATTCGCGAACTTACGAGCGTGTGTGCAAACTGCGCAATGCACGCTCATAACTCAGTCATGTTACAGAGTATTGTAACAAAATTTTCAACATCGGCATTTTAGGACCTCTGCTCATGAGCAGTGTCACTGTCATTTTCATAATCTGTCCTGAACACTGATTTCCCACAGTGACCGCGTTATTCTGCACCAGAAGTGAGAAAACACATTTGGGCCAGGATGTGAAAAATGACAGCTGTACTGATACATAGACAGTGTCGGCAGATAAGGGCCTATGGCCCACCCAGTCTGCCCATTTGAGCTTGTAAATTCAGTTTATGTTTTCCTAGAAGTCTGTGGCCCCTTACCCCTGACCTCCAGAATTCCTTTATGTCTATCCCATGCATTCTTAAATCCCGTGATTGTCTCAGCCCCCACCACTTCCTCTGGCAGGGTGTTCCACTTGTCCACCACCCATTCTGTGAAGAAATTCTTCCTCATGTTTCCTCTAAATCGTCCTTCCTCCAACTTCATCTCATGCCCTCTAGTCCTGGAACATCTTTTTCGCTTAAAAATAGTGTATTCCTGCACCCTGTTCCTCCCTGTGAGATACTTGTATGTCTCTATCATATCCCCTCTCTCCCTTCTCTCCTCCAGGGAGTACATAGAAACATAGAATGTGACGGCAGATAAGGACCGCTTGGCCCACCCAGTCCGCCCATTTCCCTACCTACTGGATAAGCTGCAGATCCTAGTTAACCAGCAGCCTACTTCTTCCTACCCCCACCCCCCCAGAATTGCCTTATGACTATCCCATGCATGCTTGAATTCCCCCACTGATTTTGACTCCACAACCTCCTCCGGAAGGCCGTTCCATGCATCCACAACCCTTTCTGTGAAAAAATACTTCCTTAAATTACCTCTGAGCCGCCACCTCTATCTTCAAATTGTGCCCTCTTGTTCTTGCACACCTCTTTTTTTGAAAGATGCTACCCTCTTGGACTTTGTTGATTCCCTTGAGGTACTTGAAAGTTTATATCATGTCCCCCCTCTCCCTCCTTTCCTCAAGGCTATACATATTAAGCTCCTTAAGTCTCTCTTCATACGACTTCCGGTGCAGACCCTGCACCATTTAGTTGCCCTCCTCTGGACAGCTTCCATCCTGTCTATGTCTTTGGAGATTGGGTCTCCAGAACTGCACAAGTACTCCAGATGGGGTCTCACCAGCTGTCTGTACAGAGGGATAATAACTTCCTGTTTTCTACTGGTGATGCCTCTCCCTATGCATCCCAGTATCCCCAACCCTCCTGCTGCCCTCTCACATTGCTTGCCCACCTTTAGGTCATCTGATATGACTACCCCAGGTCCCTTTCCATTCTTGTTGTTGTTAGTATCTCACCCCCATTGTGTACTCTTCCCTGGGTTTTTGTTTCCCAGGTGCATTACCTTGCACTTCTTAGCATTGAATCTAAGCTGCCATACATTTGACCATTCCTCTAACCTTGCCAAGTCCCTTCTCATCCTTTCCACCCCACCCTGTGCATCAACTCTGTTGCAGATCTTAGTGTCATCTGCAAAGAGACATACTTTTCCTTCCAGTCCTTCTGCAATGTAGCTTATAAAGACATTGAAGAGGACCGGTCCTAATACTGAACCCTGCAGTACCCCAATAGTAACCCCCCTTTCTTCAGAGTGGACTCCATTTACTATTACTCTCTGTGTCCTATTCTCCAGCCAATTCTTTACCCAGGCTGTCATCTTGGGACCCACTCCCAGGCTGGCTAACTTGTATATTAATCTTTTGTGTGGGACTGTGTCAAATGCCTTGCTAAAGTCTAGATAGGCCATGTCCACAGCCCCTCCCTGATCTACTACTTTGGTTACCCAGTCAAAGAAATCTATCAGATTCGTCTGGCATGACCGTCCTGCTGTGAATCCATGCTGCCTAGGGTCCTGTGCCCCTCTGGCCTCTAGATACTCAACAACATGTTCAGTTGCTTCAACCTGTCTTCATAGGACTTGTGATGCAATCCATGCACCATCTTTGTTGTCCTCCTCTCAACCTTCTCTACCCTGTCTATGTCCTTACGTAGGTATGGTCTCCAGAACTGTACACTGTACACTGGTGGGGCCTCACTAGTGTCTTGTATAGTAGAATTATGACTTCCCTTTTCCTGCTGGTGATGCCCCTGCCTATACATCCCAGCATCCTTTTTGTTGACAAGGAGGTGTGGAAAAATGACAATGTTGAAAATCTAGCATGAAAATATTGCAAATTCATGAAGTTACGGTGTGTAGCAACTGCGCAATGCACGCATGTAAAGCATCCATTTTTTAGATTTTTTTCCACCAGATTTGCAACATAGGCATTTTGAGAGCCCACCTCATAAATACAGGCACTGTCATTTCGTTAATCGGTCCTGAAAGTTGATTCCACGCAGTGACCATGAAATCACCTTTCGGGGCCGAATAACGCCAGGACAGTGGCAGAACTCATGAGGAGAGGTCCCAAAACCCCATGTTGAAAATTTGGTAAAAAAATTCCAAAAAATGCCCGAGATATGCACCAAAGTTGAAAAAACCCTATTTATGCCATTTTACAGCTCACTGGCATTTTGTCAGTTCACGGTCGGCTTTGAAGAATGCAGACGTGGTCCCGGTACACCAAAGATCGTCGCACTGGACTCCAGAGGTAAGTATGGGGTGAGGGGGTGTGGGAAGCAGGGTGCACAGAGGGTGGGTGCGGAGTTGCGGGAGGGGCAGGGAGGCAATGAGGGACCGTTTTCTGCTTACAGCTTTAAAAAACATTGTAGGCGTTTTTTGCAGGGCATTTGGCATGCTTGGGTGGGCTCCCAGCGTGCCACCTAAGTGTTCTTTGGGAGGGAATTATGTAGCCAATGGGGGATTGGGCACCCGATAGCACATACTACAGGGGACACACGAGCGAGGGATTGGATACCCGGGCAAGCAACTAAAGGGTGGGGACACATGCCAACAAGGAGTTGGTTCCCCATAGGCAAATTAAAGGGACAGGGGATGGCAGCTGACGAGGATTGGGCCTAAGTCGGCAAGAAAACTTTTAGGCGCATGATGCCGAGGGGGATTGGCCACCCCCTCTGCATACATTGTACATGTGAGGGGGCACATTATGCCAATGGGGAGTGGGCTCCCCTGTCTGCAGTGTGACAGGTAGCAGCGGCAGTCACTGCCACCATGTTGCCTGCATGTCGGGAGGCGTGTTGTGGTCACGCTGCATGAGAGCTTCGCTCTCATTGCAGTGGACCTTTTCTGTGTTCTGGTGGCCACATTTGGTGTGTGTGAGGTCAGATCCTGCTGCTGGCTGATTGGGGAATGAGGGACACACCTTCTGATGCGTGCCCTGCATTCGCCCAACACTGGCCGCGCCTCCAGATGTGCTACCATGGCAAGATGTTGGCTGGCGCGAAAACAACTTAGCTAAAGCTAGCAATGTTTCAATTTTGCTCAGGACAGATCGTGTTGATGGCAGGATTCACACTTTTGTATTCAGGTTTTTATCTTTGCGCTCTAAATCCCCACCTCTTGTGACTTTGGGAAAGTGAATAGGTGGTGGGCATGAAACCTGGGTCTCCAGGTGCACAGCTGTATAGTGTAATCCCCCTCCCTTGAATATGACTTGCTCAGAGTCGCAAAGTGAGCAAGTAGACGTCAAACACAAGTCTCCAGGTTCACAACTTTAAGCTGAACGTTGCAACCCCCTCGAAGTGACTTCCTATGGGTCACAAATGGAATAAGTGGTGGTGAGTATCAAACCTGGGTATCTAGGTTCCCAGCTCAGTGCTTCACTCCCTCCCAAATGACTTGATCATGGTCACAAATACAGTATAGTGCCCTAGAGTCCTGGTGCACTCCAAATATGGGCAGTCAGGTACGTTGGGGTTGGGTAGGCAGGAAGGTGCCACAGGGTGTAGGGAGACCCCCTAGTTAGGTGCCCCTGGGTTGCAGTAAGTATCCCTCCCAAATGTGAAGCCCCAGTTGGGCTCCATTAAAAAAAAATTTATTCCTGCTAATTTTTTCCTGCCTGCAGCATGCTGAAACCCCTCCCCAGTTACCTCGCGACCAGGCATCTGCTCGTGAGCCGGTCCAGGGGAGTACAGGCAGGGATGGGCTCAAGAGGATTCCAAAACGGAATCCTCCACCTGTTTGAATGGCAGTGGCCGTTCAGTCATTCCATGGAGTGAGCAGAGAAGAAGCAGCAGCAAGTGCGAGGGGGAGTGCTAGGCTGGCCGGGGCTAGGCAAATGGGATGGGACTCACCTGATGTCCTGAGGTCCCTCCCAATGTCCTGGCTGGTCCTCAGCCAATTGCTTCCTCCTCTTTGTGGTGGTGACGGTGGTTGTCGGGTTCTTCCCGGGTCCAGCAGTGATAGAAAAGTCCTGTCAGGAGAGGCAGCAAGTCCAGGCCGGCACCTCCAGCAGTTAACTCGGAGCAGCAGGATGGTCGTCAAGAGGGGTAGCAAGTCCAGGCTGTCCCCCTCCATCCAGTGCCTGGAAGTGGGAGGTGTTCTGAGAGGGGCGGCAGCAATAGGCCAACCTCTCCAACTCCATTTCCTCAGCCCAGCTGTCCCTGGAGGTACGTTGGGAGGGGCAGCAGGTCCAGGCTGTCCCCTCCATCCAGCAGCGGGAGGTTCATTGGGGGGGGCGGCAGCAAAAGTAGGCCATCCTCTCCAGCTCTAGCTTCAAAGGAGGCCTGTGGGAGGAGATGGATCCAGGCCTCCCCTCTGATTTCTGCAGTAGCAGCCAATGGAGGGCGGCAGAGTGAGTGGCATCAAGTTCAGGTGCTGGCCGCCAAAAGGGAGAAGAACTTTTTTTTTTTTTTTAGTAAATCTTGTCGCTCCGGTGCCAGAAGTGATTGTGGGGCAGGCAAGGCCCCAGAATTAAGGACCGCCCATGGGGTGGGTCAGCAAATGGCTCCGTAGAGCCAGTGAAATGTGGGGGTGGGCAAGGCATCAGCCAGGACCACCCTCGGGGCGGAGTTAAAAAATGGGCTCCATTGAGCCAGTGACTGTGGAGTGTACAAGGCCCCACCAAAAGACCACCCATGGGGCGGAGCTATGAGCGAGCCCCATGGACAGTAGAGAAGGGGCTGGGATTATATGAATGTGATTGTCTGCCTGTACAGTGGTCCTAAAGGGGCAACAACAGGCCCCTCCTGTCTAGAAGGGGCAGGGACATTAAATGAATGAATGAATATTTGTTATTGCCTACAAAAGTGGCAAAAAGGGGCAGAAGAAATGCCAGGTTCCAAGAAGCAAGAAACTGTAAGTCAGGAACTGTATACCTTAGTGTGGATTAATGCCTGACACCTGAATCCAAGTGGCCTGCACCAGAGGCCAGGTTTAAAAGGGCAATGCACTCTCGAATATAAAACTGCTTGTAAATAAATGTACATAATTGTTTTATTGTGATGCTTTTGGGGCCCCTGTGATGACATTGTCCCCACGCCAGTATCTGTGTGCCAGATGAAGATGGCCACGAAGTGACAGTGCCCCTTGTGATGTTATGTAATCTGATAACCTGAATTGTTTTAACTGTTGATAAAGTGCCCTAATTAGTACTGATTGCTAGAAATAAAGACACAGACATAGGATTTTCATAGAAATGTTTATCCCTTCAGCCTTCGTGTGATCCCAGGTGCCCGACCCTGTTTTCTCTGTTCAGCTGTCTTGTCCTTTTGTCCCAGCAGTTCACATAGGGACTGTGGCTGGGTGGAATGTGGCTGACTTTTTCCTGGAGAGGTGTCATTTCTGGTGGTCTATAGAGACCTTTCTGCCGATGACCAACACTGCCTCGGAATAGTCCTGGCCTGTGTCCTGTTCTGTTTTTCCCATGCCCCGGACAGCTGGTCCCCTGTCTTGCTTTTTCCCCTTTCCCCGGTAGACACGCAAGGGTGGCTGGCTTAGGGTATTCACGACTGATTCACCGCATAGGATGTAAAGTAAGAATTTAGTGATGTTAATTGTTTAATAGGGTACAGTAATGTGTAAACATCTTTTAGAGTTCTGAATTTAGTAATGTTCTAGTCACTTAGAGTTTTAGAGTGTAGATGTGTAGTGTAATATTATTGTCTAGTCATGTTTAATAAACTTTTACATTGTTCCTTACATTTGAGTCAGCTTCACGCCTCTCCTTGTGTTCCCAGTAGTGGTATCTGAACTTGGGCCCCCTTCCCCAAAATGTTCCCCTGACATCCACTGGCGGGCATCACACAAAAATCCACCTCCGGGTGGTTGGCGTAGTCAGATTACCTTGTGTTTTCCCCTTCCAAGTTGTAGATGGGGTGGACCTGTGCCCTGACCCGACCAGGCCATTTTGAGAGCAGTCGGCATCAGCAGCAGTAACCTCGCCCATTACACAAAGTTAGAAACATAGAAATTGATGGCAGATAAGGACCGCTAGGCCCACCCAGTCTGCCCATTTTCCCTATCTGCTGAAAAACCACAAACCTTACTTGATGTCCGGTTTTATTCTCTTTGCTATCACTAGGGTTCCCCTATGCCTATCCCATGCATTTTTTAATTCCCCTAGTTAGCATCCACCACTTCCACTGGGAGGCTGTTCCATGCATCCACCACTCTTTATGCGAAGAAATACTTCTTCAGGATATCCCTTAGTCTGCCCCCTTTCAGTCTCATGTCATGTCCCCTTGTTCTAGAACATCTTTTTCTGAAAGATGTTACCCTCCTGTACCTTGTGTATGCCCTTGAGATATTTGTAGGTTTCTATCATATCCCCCCCCCCAGGGTATACATATTGAGGTCCTCCAGTCTCTCCTCATATGACTTTTGGTGCAGACCTTGTACCATTTTTGTTGCCCTTCTCTGAACTGCCTCTACCCTGTCTATGTCCTTACGGAGATGCTGCCTTCAGAACTGGACACTACTCCAGATGGGGTCTCACCAATTATTTGTGCAGTGGCATCTCCAGTTGTTATGGTGTTAGGAATCATACTGGGGTCCACTGGTTCACAGGTTAGCACTCTACCTTTCTCCCCATTTGAACTGCTTAGGGTCCCACAATTTGCAGTTACACCTGGATCTACAGGGGCACAGCTCGGCCTTCTAACTCACCCCCCTTGACTTTCTCAGGTTCACAAACTGAGAAGGTTTTGGTGGTGTGCATCATATTTGGGTATCTACCAGGTTCAGAGCTTGGCAGTCTACTTGCTCATGGTCATACAGTGATAAGGGGAGTCATACCTGGGTCTCTGGGTATACTTTTTAATTTCATTTTTTACTCAGGGTTAAACCCATTGAGCAGAACTCCTTTGCAATGGGGACCCAGTTTAATAGACGATACAAACTGCACATCATGGTATAAAAATAATTGAAATGAATATACATAATAAAAATAAATCACGGCAAGCAGCTGCCACTTCTCCTCCCAAATCCTGTGCCTGGCTGGAAAACATAATTAGAGGCAGTCAAAAAGCCAGCACCAGGATAATAAAAATAAACTTGAAATGGGGAGCTTTCCTGCAACAGCTGGTTAAGGAGGCCACTAGGAGTGGCAGCATACTGGATGTGGTCCTCACCAGTGGGGATAGTGTGGAAGGAGTTGAGGTGGGGGACAGATTAGGTGCAAGCAACCACAGTACTGTCAGCTTCAGGGTAAGTACGGGGAAGGAAGCAAGTCAGACCATCACAAAGGTCCTGGACTTCAGGCGGGCGGATTTTGACAAACTGAGGGAGATATTCAGGAACAAAATGGAGGGGAAGGAGAAAATAGGGGAAGTGGGGGAATTATGGAATTCAGTGAAGGGGGGGTTATTGAAAGCCACTGAACTCTGCATAAGGATGGTGAGGAAGAACAGAAAAAGAAAGAGGCCACTCTGGTTCACCAGGGAAGTGAGGGGGGCAATTACATAGAAACATAGCAGTTAACAGCAGATAAGGACTGCAAGGCCCAATCCTGTCTGCCAATTTTTTCTACTTTATGAATGTGCCATAGGCCTTTACTCTGTCAATGGCCCATCTATTCATACACATCTGTATTGCTCCCTTATGCCTATCCCATGCCCGTTTGAAGCCCTGCACAGTATTCATATCCCCCACTTCCTGAGATGGGCTGTTCCTTGCATCCACCACCCTCACATTACCCCTTAATCGGCCTCCCTCTAATTTCATGTTGTGTCCTCTTGTCCTGCTATTTTTCTTATATTGAAACATGTTAGACTCTTTCACCTTGTTAATGCCCTTAAAATGTTTGAATGTTTCGATCATATCACCTCTCTCCCTCCTTTGCTCTAGGGTATACATATTGAGATCCGCTAATCTGTCCTCATATGTTTTCTAATGCAGTCCCTGCACCATTTTGGTTGCTCTTCTCTGGACTGCCTCCATTTTGTTAATGTCCTTGAGCAGGTGCGGCGTCCAGTACTGCATGCAGTACTCCAGATGGGGCCTAACCAGTGTCTTGTAAAGTGGGATTAATACCTCCCTCTTACAACTTGCGATACCCCTAGTAATACACCCCAACATCCCTCTAGCTTTACCTATTGCTTTAGTGGTCTGCTTTGATGATTTCAGGTCATCGGTGATGGTGATGCCTAAGTCTCTTTCTTCCCTTGTGATTGCCAGCAACTCCCCTCCCAACCTATATGTGGATTCAAGGTTTCTCTTCCCTATGTGTATGATCTTGCACTTCTTTGTGTTAAACCCCATTTACCTCTCTTCCGACCATTTTGCCAGTTTTTCCAGATCTCTTCTCATTCTTCCCACCCCATCTGGATCATCTACTCTGTTGCAGATCTTGGTATCATCTGCAAACAGGCAAACCTTACCCTACAGTCCATCTGCAATGTCACTGATGAAGATATTGAAGAGGACTAGCCCCAGTACTGATCCCTGAGGTACCCCACTTGTGACTTGCATCTCTTCTGACTGTATACCATTTACCACCACTCTCTGTTTTCTGTCCATCAACCAGTTTGCCACCCAGTTGACCAACTTCTGACCCAACCCGAGCCTACCCAGCTTATTAATCAATCTTCTATGTGGAACAGTATTGAAAGCTTTGCTGAAGTCAAGATAGGCGACATCAACTGCACCCCCTTGGTCCACCACTCTGGTTACCCAGTCAAAGAAATCTATGAGATTAGTTTGACAGGACCTTCCTGTTGTAACCCCTTGCTTTCTTGGATCCTGTGCTCCTATGGATTTCAGGTGTTGTACTATCCTTTCCTTAAGGAGTGCCTCCATAATCTTGCCCACTACTGAGGTAAGACTGACTAGTCTGTAGTTCCCTGCCTCCTCCCTGCTGCCACTCTTGTGGAGTGGGATCACATAAGCTCTTCTCCAGTCTTCTGGGACCTCTCCTGTGCTCAGAGACTTACAAAATAGTTCTGCTAATGGCTCTGCTAGTTCCATCCTTAGCTCCTTTAGTACCCTGGGATGTATGCCATCAGGTCCCATTGCCTTGTCCACCCTGAGGTTAGTGAGCTCTTGTAGGACTCTTTCTTTTGTGAAGGGACTTGTGCACACCTCCCTCCCCCCTGCGTCCATGGTGCTGAGCTGTGGGCCCTGCCCTGCCTTCTCCTCAGTAAATACTGAGCAGAAGTATCTATTTAGGATAGATTCTTTTCCTTCGTCCTCCTTCACACACTCCCTGTTATCCCCTTTGATCTTAGCAATACCTCCTCTAGACTTTCTCCTTTCAGTAATGTAGCTATAGAAAGTCTTGTCCTCTTCTTTTACTGTTCATGCTATTGTTTCCTTGGTTTGGGCCTTTGCCTGTCTTATTGCCTTCCCTGCTTCCCTTAGGGAAGTTTGGTATGCCTTCCTGTCTTTGTCCCACTGCATTCCCTTATATTTCCTGAAGGCCAACATTTTGGTTCTGATCTTTTGTGCTACTGTTTTTGAGAACCAAAGTGGCTTCCTCCTTCTTTTGCTCTTGTTTTTCTCCCTAACACAATGGGATGTTACTTCAAGTATTGCATCCTTAATGCTTGCCCACTTTGCCTGTACCCCCTCACCTGTATTTCATCTTGCCAGGGCTAGCTTAACTCTGTTGGCCATCTTATCAAAGTCAGCTCCTTTGAAGTCCCATATTTTTGCCTTGGAATGGGATGATTTAGTTCTAGTCGCCAAATTGAACCATACCATGTGACCTTCTACCTGGAGATTTGTGATTCTTTCCCCGTTAGGCAGTACTAGATCCAGGATAGCCCTGTCTCTTGTGGGTTGTTGTACCAATTGTTTGAGGCCCTCCCCCTGCAGGGAATCTACTATGTTTCTAGTTTTGGTGGGTGTTCCTGTTGGTATTGACCAATCTGTATCTGGCATGTTGAAGTCTCCCATTAGCAGAACCTCCCCTTTAGCTGTCATGTTTTGTATATCTTGTAATAGTAATATGTCTGTGTCCTCCCCCTGGTCTGGAGGCCTATAGACAACCTCAGTTCGTATGGTTGCCCCATTACCTGTTTCCAGGGTGACCCACAGTTCTTCTGGTTCCTTATGTGGATCCCGAATTTCAGTAACTTTGATATTTTCATTGACATAAAGGGCCACCCCCCCCCCTTTTTGCACCTTGGTCTCTTCTGAACAGTACATAGCCAGGTACTGAAGTCTCCCAAGTGTGGTTACTGGTGAACCATGTCTCACTAAAGGCTACTATGTCCAGTTTAGCCTCTGTCATTGTTGTCTCCAGGTCTGGGATCTTGTTTCCCAGACTGCGGGCATTTGTGTACATGATTTTCCATTGGCCAGATTTCGGTGCGTTAGTTGTTGGGCGAGGTCCAGCGTTTCCCCCTGCTCGTCGTATGGGGAATTGGACCTTTTTCCTTACCTGGTGATGCAAATGAACTGCAAACATGCTGAACTCCTGTCTGAGCACTAGCTGAGGGGGGGAGGGGTGTTCTTCCCATTCGATGTTTGGGGTGCTGCACACCTCTCCCCATTTGCTAGTTTAAATATTCTACAAAGACGTCAAACTTCTGCCCCAATGCACTGACTCTCTCCTTAGTCAGATGCAGTCCATTGAATTTAAAGAACTTTCGCTCCCAAAACTGCCAGTTCCCTACACATTTGTGTCCTTTTTCCTGGCACCAGCCCTTGAGCCTCATGTTTAGCTTCCCTATCTCCCCTTCTCTGACCTTCCGTCCATCTGCCCCCTCTCCCAGACTGGCAGGATCTCAGAGAAGGAGATGACAGATGAAATGGATGATAGTTTGTCACCCAGCCTGGTCAGGTGTTCCTTGGTCTCTACAACTGACCCGCTGGCAAGATCGTTAGTCCCTATATGTACCAGGACGTCGATGTATTCTCCTGCTTCCTAAACAATTTTAGCAATGCGGTCAGTGTCTCTCCACGCTGATGTACCTGGAGACATCCATTACCCCTGTCTGGAGATAGGTATCAACTCCCCGAATCATGGAGTCTCCTATGATCAGAAGTTTTTTGGATTTCCTTTTTGCTTTTTTGTTTTAGGCGAGTTTTGTTGTGCTAGCTCCTGTGCTGCAGTGTCCTGCTCTGCAGTGTCCTCTGCCCCTTTGTTTGATTTCAGAGATAGAGGCTGATACCTGTTTGTAGTTTTCATATGGTTTGTGGAGGTGATATGTAGGAGAGCACCGAGTGATGGGGCACCCGATTTGCCCTTCCTAACCACCTGCCAACCTCCCAGACCAACTACCCTCTGCGGTCAAGGTGCTTCTATTGGATGTTGGGGAAATGGTGGGTGGTTCTTATAATATATTTCCTCTTGAATATGCAATTTGAGGCACACAATCTCTGCCTATGCTGCCTGGAGCTGAGCCCTTAAATCTCCAATGGCCCAGCATGTAGGACAGTGTCCTAAATCCTGTAAAACTGCCCCTCTGAAAAGTGTTCTGCAGTACCTGCAGGTAATGATATCCATTCCAGATAAGTTGCTGGGTTTATAACCTGGTCAGAGTAATTAGAAGGAAAAAAATGAAAGCAAAAGTTTGATTTTGTGTTTTGTTTGTTTATTTTTGTATAACTTTTTATAACAAGTTAAATTACTAGTGCCCCTGTAAATGAGGTCACTGTGTGGATGCCCCTCTGATCCGCCCCTTCCTACTTTGCCTCAGGAAATGTCACGACTGTGCTACCCTATATAAGGAGTGTAGTGTGGGTTGGTTGGCTGGGCCCTTCCCCTGCTGAAAAAGAAGAACCACAAACGAAAGAAACAAGGAGGTAAGAGCAGAAACAATCAGCCAGCAGCAAATGCAGTAGCCCTGAAAGCTTATCCTAATGATAGATAAAACTGTAAAGCCTGTAAAGCACCACCTGCAATAATTTCACAGAAGATATACCCTGTAAGAAACACTTTGCTACAGAGAAAAATAAAGCAGTCACAGAAGATATACCTTGCAAAAAACAATTTGAATCAGAAGATTACAGCAGTAATCTGTAAGCACACACCTGTAGGCACACCTTATAATAATGCAGCAAAAGGTATACCCAGCAACAACAATTTGAATCAGAGAAAAATAAAGCAATAAAATGTTAGCAACAAGCAGTAACAATCCATGTGAGTACATAATAAAAACAACACACAGTAAATCTGCCTAGCCAAAAGAAGCCTTAATTCTCTGCTGTAATGCACCCCTTGCCTGTCCCTAGCGCCCCTGCCACCATGCACACCCTGCCCACCCCCTATCCCCAGGTCTGCTGTGCCCATCACACCTTGCCTGTGCCATACTCACCCACTAGGTGGCCTGTGGGGATGTCCCCACATTTGAATCTGTGGCACAGCGCAGAGCTGTGCCAGATGAACGCGACATGTGCACTCCCAAAGTGTGTGGCGCAGATATTGGTGATGCACCTCATGGCATCATACACCACCTGGTAGTTGACACTCGGGCTCCCCTTCCTGTTTATGTATGCCACACCCTCAGGGCCAGGTGGCATGCAGAAGCCCAAGTGGGTGCAGTCAATGGCCCCAATCACGCCAGGCATGCATGTCACCCTGTGGAAGTCCTGTAGAAAGAAAGTATATGTCTACTTGGCGTGCTGGGAAACTGATGAATTCCAAAGCACATGGCAGCAGAGCATTGAGGAACTGTGTGAGGAGGTGAGATGTGGCTGACTGGGTGATGTCTGTGGTGTCCCCTGTTAGTCTTTGGAAGGTGCCCGTGGTGAGCAGGCACATGACGGCAGTCACCTTCGTCTCCCCGGACATGGCGTGGCTCTGTCTGGTGGGTGCCTGCATCTCCTCACTGCACAGCTCACAGAGCTGCCCCAGAATGGCCCTGTTCAGGTGGTACCGGCCCACGATCTCAGTGTCACTATAGTTCTCAAAGGTGACGCAGGCACGGTACCACCTGTGTCGAGCTTACCACCGACGGGCCCTTCCTTGGCCACGTCGTTGTTCCTTCTGCCCCCTCACACCCCTCATTACTGCTTCCATCAAGAAGGGTGCACTATCCGTGGCCCTTGCTGTCCACTGTCCCCCTGGGCAGTTGGCTGCTGGCTGTGTGCCACCTCTGCCCCTCTCTCCCTGTCCCAGGCCACCTCTCTGTTCCTGTCCCTCTGTGTGTGCTCTTTTGTCTGTCTGTCTCTCTGTCTGTCTCGCTCTATCTCTCCCTCTCACTCTCACCCCTGGTGCAACTGCTGTCTGTGTGTTTGCACCCTGTATTTATAGGAACAAGTCTGGTCAGAGCAACTTCGATTTGCTCCACACTTGCGCCATGGGTTCATGGTTGTATATGCCACTGCGTTGGATATTCATGGGAATGACCCCTGCACTTGCGCCTGCATACATTATAGTTGCGCTGTGCAATGGATCCCGCTGAATATGGCTCCTTGGCGCAATTCCGCACTTGCACCGGTGCAACTCAGTTGTGCCATGTGCAGCTGCTCTGAATATCCGGGCCTAAGTGTGCAAATATTCACAGACCAGGTAAACCAGCTACTGGGGATCAGGGTGTTATCATATTGTGTTAGTAGGTGAGAAGAAGAAGAAGTACCCAGGGTGGGACAGTCATGACTGAGGACAACTGCACTTGGAGGACTGGGAAAGGTGCTTCCTTAGGTTGAACTTAAAGGAAAAGGTAGATGGACAGTGGATGAGAGCAGGGGGAGATTGTTTAAGAGTTTAGTGCCCTTGTGGGAGAGGCTATGTTGGCCTTGGGTGGTCCAGCAGAAAGGGACAGAGAAAGAGAAGGTAGAGGGCTGTCTAGTGGTCCTGGAAGGGTCTGACTTAGGGAAAAAGCATCTGGTACTGTCAGGTTGGGGTCCCAGAGAAAGTCTGTGAAAAAGGTGACAGTTTTGCTATTAAGTCTGTCCTGAAGTGGGGCCAGTTAGTGAGTCTATAAAGGTCACAGTGGTGGATGAGTCTAGGGAGGCCAGAGACAAAATGGATAATGTTGTGGTAGGTGCTCCAGAGCCTGTAAAAATTGTTTTGGGATAGGTGTGGGAAGCAGACTAGGGCTCCATAGCCAAATAAAGGTAGTAGGAAGCTGCAGGCTAGAAGGGTCTTGGAATCCTTGTTTAGGAAAGGTTTCACCCTGTAAAACATTCCAAGCCTTTGGTGGGCTTTTTTAATTGTCAGATTAATGTGTGATTCAAAGTTTAGGTGGCAATCGAGGAGTAGGCCGAGGTATTTGAATTCCTTGATTTTCTCAATCTGGTTACCATCATTGTAGTGCAGGGAGAAGTCAAAGACTAGCGGTTTCTGGGAGTTGGAGAAGACAATGGCTTTTGTTTTTTTCACATTAAGTATAAGTCCTTTTGAAGAAGACCAAGAGCGGAGCCTATGGGAGTCGAGCTGTAGCTTGCACAGTAGGGAAGAGGGGTCTTTGTCCTTGCAAAAGAGGGCAGCTTCATCGGCATAAAGAATTAGAGCAGAGTGTTAGAGCAGATTTCAGGAAGGGAATTAACCATAAGGCAGAAAAGAATGGGATCCAGGATGGACCCTTGGGGTAGTCCACATTTTATGGGGCAGGAGTTAGAAAGGACACCATTGATTACAGTCTGATGCAACCTGAAGTTAAGGTAGGTACAAAACCAGTTTAGGATGTTGGAAGAGAAATGAATACCAGAAACGGTGGCGAGTAGGACACCGTGGTCGACAAGGTCGAACGCTTTTGTGAGATCCACAAAAACTGAACCAGTGTAAAGGCCTTCATCGTTGACTTTATCAATGAAGTTTATGAATTTTATAAGGGCAGTCTCAGTGTTATGGCCAGCCCTAAAACCATGTTGTGCCTCAGTCTGCAGGTTACGTTTGTTGAGGAAATCAATGGTTTGCCTATGGATGATTTTTGTCAATGATTTTAGATAGGGGCCAGGAGGTAGATGGGTCTGTAGTTGGTAACTTCATCCTTTGGTCCAGATTTATGGAGGGGTTTGATGGTAGCATATTTCCATTTTAGTGGGAAAGATCTGGTGCAGAGGGAGTGGTTGAAAATGTTGGTAAGAGAAATGGCTAAGGATTCACATACCAATTTGGGGACCCTGTAGAAAATGTTGTCAAGCCTGATGTAAGGCCTGGGTTTGTTAGTTTTAATGAGTTTAACCACTTTGGTGGGGGGAGAGGTACTGAAAATAGAAACTGGATGGAGGTTGGGGAGTGAGGGAGTGAGGGAGGTCGGGGAGAAGGTGGATGATTGGGCTTGCATTTGTCTAAACCACCAAAATAGTGGTTAAAGAGTAAGACTACTTCCAGGGGATCGGTGATAGCCAGCCCACCGGAGGTGAGGCTGATCTGCTCATTGTTTTGTCCTCATTTCACTGACCCTTTCAAAAAAGACTCTGACTGTCCCCTACCAACTTCATAATTGCAGTATGTGATATCACAGTCTGTTGTCATGGTGAGCACTATGATGTCATAACAATGGCATTATGAGATCAATAGTGGGCAGCAAAATACTTGACAGGCTACTAAGGTGTGGTGGAAACACTGAAAAGGAAAACTTAGAACTAAAAATGTATTCTTTAGTGAACTGTAAGAGCCGAAACATGATGTTTATGAAAGGGCATGCTGAAATGCAGAGCTGCTCGTTAAGCCTTCAAACACCCTTTTCACTGAAACGGAAACTTGATTTACCCCCCGGTAACTTCTCCACCCCTCTCCCTGTTACAATGGGCCATTTCAGCCTTGGCCTCTTCTTCTCCATTGTGAATACAGAGAAGAAATATCTGCTCTGACATAGGATCTAGTGGCCTTCCTATAAGGGCAGCAGGACCCCAGACGGCATGGGTTCATGAGGGGAAAGTGTTTCCAGACTAATATGGTTGAATTCTTCAATTGTATTACCACAGAAGCAGACAAGGGCCAGGCAATTGATCTAATATACCTTGACTTCAACAAGGCCTTTGGTTCAGTCCCCAACAGGAGGCTAGTCAAAATGATTGGATGGCAAATTGGGGTAGAGAGCTGGTTTGGGGGGTAGAACATAGAAGGTGGTAGTCAATGGGGAGTTTTCAGAAGTGGGGGAAGTGATTAGCAGGGTACCTCAGGGGTCAATACTAGGACTGGCCCTCTTCTATATTTTTATCTGTGACACTGGTGAAGGGTATCAAGGGTAAAAGCTGCCTCTTTGCAGATGATACAAAGACCCAAGGCCGACCTTAAGGATAGGAGAACTAGGCGGCCGACTAGGGCACCTATCAGTAGGGGGGGTGCCGTAAAAAGTTAAATTTTTACAATACTTTTTTTTACAATCTGTGTGAGTCACAAAAACAAACATGTATAAATCTGGTGTTATTTGTGTGTGGGTGAGGGCTGGAGTGTGGGGATGAAGCCCTGGGTCCATGCTGTCCCATCCAATGGCTGCCCGGGCTGTGGCTAACAGAGTTTCTTTTTTCATTATAAAACAGAAAATCTCTCCTAGTGGATCTGCCTGTTTGACAGTTGTGCTGCACGTTAAATACAACAGCAGGCAGCAGTATTACATCACATGTGTTGTCAGGTAGCACGCATCCCTTTGTGCCCCCCCCACCTCCTGCGCCTAATGATTCTGTCTTTCAGCACCAACAGCAAGCAGAGCACAGACACAGTAGGAGCTGTGAGGAGGATAGGAGTGGTTGGCAGCAGTGGGGGTGGCAGCACATGCTTAGGAACAACAAAGCAGCAAGGACACCCCACTCCAACTAAGTTCAAGTGGCTGAGGGCGGCTTGGACTGTAATGGTGCTGACGGGCACCAGGCAGCTGTGGATGTGATTGTCCATGTTGGTGGAAGGGTTACGGTGGCTCTTGCCAGCAGCAGCGGAACTGCGCTGGGTTCTAGACTAGTCTGAGAAGCGGGAGAGGAGAGTACAGTTGGAGAAAGAGGAAAGTCGGCTATAGTAGAAAGAACCAGTGGCGTGGCCTGCAAAAGTCAGCAGCAGCAGAAACTCTAAGATGAATGAGTTAGCAGTGAGCTGAGCTATAAATTGAAGTTTTGTTCTTGTTCCCATTTCTGACATCCCCCGTTCCCTAAGAGGCTAGTCAAGTGAGTAGAGTAGTGAGTGAAATTATAAATATTAAAGTAAAGTGAAGGTGTTTTGTTCTTGTTGTTCCTCCAGCATTGTCTGTCCTGTCTGTAGCTGCACACAGTCTGCCTTCACCCTCAGCCTGTTGTCATGAAATGTGGGGGGGATCACTTCTGTAAGAACTAATGGAGAGTTCTACATCTGCTGCATGTATGAAGTAAGGGTGCATGTTAACTCTGTGATTGCTAAGGGGTGGGCTACATCAGCTGTATGCAGTGCAGAAATCTGGGGGGAGTAACTCTATGACTGATAAAGGTTTCCACATCTGCTGCGTGTACTATAGAAATGTGGGGTGTAGAAAAAAATAAAGAAATGTAGTACAGTACCTCCAGCCACAGGTGGCTGTTCACATTGAGGAGTAAGGAGAGAGAAGGGTTCAGCCTCAGTCTGTATCCCCCTGGCCTCCACCAAACAATTCAGGTGTGCCAGTCCTCCCTAGTAGAAGGTCTAGTTGATAAGTGCTTGGGGTGCATTCTGGTGGGGAGAGAGGGACAAAAGATTTCTGGTAGGGGGCACCATTTGCAAGTTTACCTAGGGGCACCATTTACTCTAAGGCCCACCCTGCAAAGACCTGTGCAAGGGTAGACACGGAGGGAGGGAGAAAAGAACCAAGGGAGGATCTGTGCAGGCTGGCGAGCTCGTCCATAATTTGACAGCTGAACTTTAATACTTAAAAATGTAAAGTAATGCACATTGGGAGAAAGAAGTTAATGGTGCAAAATGAGATGAGGGCGGTGGTGCTTCATAGCACTACAGAAGGAAAGGATTTAGGGGTGGTGATATTGTGGGCCCTAAAAATGTCTGCTGGGTTACATAGGGAGAGGGATATGCAGTAGAGGGTGAGAGGTGATCCTGCCTCTCTGCAGGTCACTAGTGTGGCCGCACTGAGCATACTGTGCAAGGTACCAGAGCCCACACCTGGGGAAGGACTGTAACATGGTGGAGGGAGTACAGGACAATTAAGATGGTCCATAGTGTTGGGGATGAGATGTACGAGAGCAGGCTGCAGAACTTAAACATGTATTCCCTTGAGAAAAGGAGGAAAAGGGATGACATGATTGAGACATACAAGTACCTGCAAGGAATAAATATGGTAGACACCACGGAACTATTCTCCTTGAGTTTAAACAGAGGGATAAGAGGGAATTCACTGAAGTTGGCGGGGGTGGGGGTGGGGGTGGATTCAAAAAGGACGTCCAGAAACACTTCTTCATGGAAAGGGTGGTGGATAAGTGGAATAAGCTAGCAGAAGAAATGATACAGGCCAAGTCAATAAACAATTTCAAGCAAGGATGGGACAGGCTGGTGGGTTTAGTTAGAAAAAGTGGGGGCACTAAAAAGGAGGATTGCCACTAGAGCAAGACAGAATAGTTAGGTAGGGTGAGCAAACTGGATGAGCCAAAAGCCTTTTTCTGCCATCAATGTCTATGTATCTACATTCAGGATGTCTGCCGGTCCTTTAGCCTCATCTTCCCATTCCTATCCCTGCTTCAGCTGATCTATTTTTTCCTCAGTTGTTCTCTTCTCCTGGATGTATGGAAGATCTTTTCTCTGTTCTTCATACCCACTACTATTTTCAGCTCCATGCCGGTTTTAGCCTTCCCTACGACCCTGCTGGCCCTTTCATCCTGCTATGAAACTCCACACTTTCCCCCACTGTCTGTCTAGACTTTTACATTTTAAATGCCTTTCACTTTGCTCGCACAGCCTCCCTCACCTCTCTTGTAAAGCATAAGCATTACCCCTCTGGTTCTTCCTTACAGTCCTTACACAGAGATTTGTGACCTCTGTCAACTCATGTTTTATTACCTCCCACTGAGCATCCACCCTTTCAACACTCTAAACCCTCCCCCCACACACACATTCCAATTTTCCAGTAATCAGTTACTCATTCTTTCAAAATCAGCCCTCTTAAAATCCAGGACCTTAGTCTGGGATTGATTCCTCACTGCTTGCGGTTTGAGGTCAAACCAAGCTGTCTTAATGGTTGCTGGTTCCCGATGGCTTGTGAGTCCCTTCCAATTATTTCAAATACTACCCCTATTAGGAGGTACCAAGTCTAGGATGGCTACTTGTCTAGCAAACTTCACTAATTTCTGTACTAGGAACACCTCTTAAAAGGCATCCTGCAGCTGTTGGTGTCTTGCACTTGCTGGACTGGGATCCATCGGTGCATGTTAGGCATGTTGAAGTCCCCCATTCGCAGCACTTCCCCTTTCCTTGTTGCTCTATTTATCTCCTCTCCTCTCCTAGTTCTCCATCATATTCCCTGTTTCAGGATGGTGGTCTATATACCACCTCTATCCTAATATTTCTCCCCTCTTCCACTACTAACTGCACCTATATTGTCGCTGTGTGCCTGCTATCTCCCAAATCTTCAGTCTCTGTAACCCTTATACCCTCTCATACATATAATGCCACCCTCTCTTCTTACCTCCCTGCCTCTCCTGAATACAGCATATCATGCCCCAGTCATAGTACTAGGTTGCCACGTTTTGGTGATGCCACTAGGTGCAAATTTGCCGAAACCATCACTGCCTCCAGATCACTGATCTAGATTCCCAAGATATTAGTGTTTGAGTATATAACCCTCCAGTTCACTTGCTTTCCTACACCCATATCAGATGTAACCCTCCCCACCCCTGTCCTTTTACCAAAACAACAACAGGTGGCATGCTGTTGGCATTTGGCAGCAATACCTGGTGGGGAGTGTATATCTACGGGTTCGGGGAAGGATGAGGCTACTTGGCACAAGAGGCCTAGGTTTGGCTACTCTGCACAGGGGCACCCAAGTAAATCCAACTACAGGAAGCAATAACTGTAATGTGCAGAACCAGAATTGGGATTTTTCAGTGTGGTTTTATTTATTAACTCACTGAACATAAACAAAGCTCTCTTTGGTCCCCCACAGGGCTACGTAACTGTAATGCAGATTAGAGGTTAAACACAGCGGTCCATTTGAGGAATGAACACTTTACAACAGTTGTCTGGCTTTGGACCCACCAGGCACTCAGCCCGGACTTTGCATGCACATTGGATACACAGCCCGACTGGCCCAGCTCCCCTGCCGGCCACTCTACTGACGGTCCACTTGGCGAATGAACCCAAACTCTACTTGGAAAGACATCCCATCAAACAAGGAGGCTCCCAAACTGTGGCTCCCCACACCACTTGAAGTCTGCGACTCCTAGAGAGATTTTCAAGTTGCGACCCACGTCTGGCTACCCACCCCATCACTGGCCAAGTGCATGAGGCGAGTAGCAAAACAGAAGACCGTGAGAGGTGGACCTGGTTACTAAAGATGGGGATCTATCCACCTCCAGCTCCCACAGCCCATACCCGGCCATTTCTCTGAACACACAGAAACTTCAGGACTGTAAAACTGTAGATTGCATGGTGGATGAACTGATGCACCCCCTCTACTGTGAACTCTAAATCCATTTAAACTTTAAACTGACTGCTCCATTTGTTCGTCCTAGTGTATATAGTCCTCCCAAACAGCAGTCCCCAATAACATTTCCTGACTGAAAAAAACAGTTGTTTGCCCCTTAAACTGGAGCCAAACACTCACCCAATCGTTGCAGGGCCCCACAGGTGAAGTCCTTTAACCTTTTCTGTATACCCAAACAAAGTAATTTCAGGCAGCTTCTTTCCTTGGTGGGAAAAGGGGATTGCCCCTGGAACCCACAGAGACCTTTTCCTACCTTCCCGGAGGGAGGGGGCACTGAGACCGAGGGGACGGTCTCCACCACTTGAAGAATGGTGAAACACAGAAAAACTTCCTTCTGTGTGGAGGCAAAACTCAAACTACAGTCTGATGCTTCCTTCTTGCTCAAGGACAAACGGAAGACTGTCTTTTCAAATTCCCAAGGTTCTAAGAACTCTCTGAGCTGAAGATTCTAAATGTGGCTCATGCAGCTGTAACAATTCTATAATGATGTCATCTCTCCAGTCTCAGCTGTGACTGAGGACAGAGTGAGACAGTGTGAAACCCATTTAACTGGAGTTTCACAAGCTGCCTTCCCTGCCTACCACCAGGTCTTACTGGATTCTAGTAACCCCGGGTAACAAAGGGGTTACACAGACTCATTTCCCTTCCATCCTGACCTGTCATTTAGTCTTGCTCCTGTCTTCCTACTACAACCTCCTAATCATATCCCCTGCAGTTCCTTCTCTGCAACATTCCTCATCTTCTCCCTATTTCTTCTCTCATTCATCCTTGTTTTCCCTTCCTTGTCTTGTATCACAGGAGGAGGACTTTCAAGCTCCTCACTAGAGGTGTGTGACTAATGAAAAGTTTTCCCTGAATGCCACAAATAATAGGCCATGTGTTATTCAGGAAGAAAAATGAATAGTAGATACTATTCGGAACTATGCAGCATTTTGCTGTTTGGCAGCAGTTCAAGATCTCCCAAGACTTCCTATCCAATAAGAGGCCACTTTGGAAGCTCACTGAAGACAGCTCATGTAACTCAGCACTCACAGAAGCTACAGGCAAGAAGGACAGACATCTGAACTGCTGTGAAAGAGCAATCTACTATCAGCCACTTGTTGAAAATAGCCAAAAAGGAGAATCTTTACAGTTTTTGTTCCCTTTTTAAATCTAAATCCCAAGGTTACAGGGTCGATTTGTGTGTTTGCACTTGTGCAGCAAACATGTTGTTACAATAACGGGGTTTCAGAGGTGTGTCACTGTCGGCTCCAGTGCAGCTCAGCCTGCAGTGGGTTCGACAGTGACACTCAATGATCAGCAAGGCTGTTGATGACACTATTCTGTGCTTGCAGGGTGGAAACTTTGAACCACTATTGTCACAGAGTTACTCAATCCTTTCATCTGCATGACACCACCCAACAAGCAGCTTAGTGGTGTCACAATCAGCCTGCTGGTCGTTCTCCTCCCCCAACCACTTCCCACATCTGTAAAAATAATCCCACCCTCTGCCAAGTATCCATCCCACCTCCAGATTGCTTCCCATGCTCCTTTCTGTAAGAAACATCCCACCCTCTGCCAAGTATCCCTCCCACCTCGTGATTACTTCCAGTGCTCATTCCTGTAAGAAACATCCCACCCTGGAGGCCGGCACATCAGTAGCACTACCACTTGTGAAGTCAACAACCCAGATTTGGGAAACTGCCTGGATTGTCATAGGGCCGGCCGGGGGGGGGGTTAGTTGAGTGTCCCAGAAGGACATTATCCTCCTCAGGGAGGGAGGGCTCTGGTCTCTACCACAGTACTGATGACTGGGTGACCACAGGTGGCAGTGCAGGCAGGAGCCAAGAATCAGGGAGGGTGCAAAAATTTGTAGAATCCCAGCGGACAGAGAAATGCTGTCTTCTGTCTATTCTCTGGCGCCATCGGGATCTGATAATACCCGTTTCTGCGGTCTAGAACAGAAAACCGCTGACTCCCATTGAGACAATCTAGGGCATCCTGGATGCGAGGCATTGTGTATTGATATGGTATGGTTCATCTATTAAGTGTCCTGTAACTGACACACCAAGCCATTCTTTTCCTGGACCACCACAATCTGGGATGCGTAATGGCTGCATGATTCCTGGATGATTCCAGCTGCTAACATTTCCTGGAGATGCACCTGACATCATCAATGTCTGCAGGTGCTAATCGGTGTGATCTCTCTTGGAATAGTCTCTCATCATGGAGCCTGATGTGGTGTTCAGTGCCAGTAATGCATCCAACGTCCCATTTTTTTTTTTATGAAAATACTTTGCTTCATTGCGCCAGCTTGCAGCTGATTCTGTCCTTCCACTCACTGGGGATGGGAGACTCTCCAAAGTCGAATATATTTGGAGACAGATTGCTGCCTTCCTCTCTGTGGCACTTGGTTGGCAACACTGCAGCATCTGCACAGTATACTTTGGTCAGAGTACAGCCTTGAGTGACTTTAATATCTCTGTCAGTTACATTGCAAAGCTGCATCACAACTCTTTTAGCATAGGCATGAGCATGAACTGGCAGCGCACTTGGTTTAACCAGGAGCCCATCAGGCAGCTTTCCCTGTTCTGGGGCATCTAGCACAAGAATCTTGTCTGTTATGTCCTTTTTGATACACACCTCTCCACTGCAACGGCACTGTGCATTAGGTGGCAAGACAAGAGGTGATGGGTCCTTCTTCCAGACATATCCCACTGGCTCATCCTTATCATTTTCTTTGCTCTGTATTTGCATCTCATAAGCTTTTTGTACCATTGCATGAATATGTAAAGCTCGTCCAGTTTTCTGAGCTTGCTTCTCTTGGCACATCTGTGCTAGGCAGTCAAACATGTGTGCATTAGTGCCAATCAACAAAGGAATTCCATCATATAAGCCAGTTGGAGGGCAAACCAAGGCCAATGTCTCTATGGGTTCATCCATGCCGTCTACTGTGGATGGCACAGAGAGCCATACTGTTAAGTAATCAAGGTGTGGGTAGGATTTTATCACTCAAACCCCACACTTGCAGTCCATCTAGAGGTTGTAGAGGGTGGTCTGACAGATGCTGGTCATAGCAGTCTTTAAATATCATAGTGACCTGAAATCCACTGTCCAATACGGCTCAGGCTGGGATACTGTCAATATGTACCATAGTTTCCATTGAAGGACCTACCATCTCAGACCAATCAGGAGAAGCAGTATTTGCAGATTGATGGGCAGTGGTCTTAGACTCAAAAGACTCGTGTCGAGGTGGGGGCGGAGCGTCACTAGAAGTACTTTGCCTCGGGTACTTTTCTGCAAGTAGCCTATCTCTCACTCTGACTGGATCCTCCTGGGATTGGCAATCTCTCTTTATATGCCCCTTCTTCCCACATTTGTAGCAAAATATACCTTTTTTGATCTGCTTTGGCTGTGATATTACATTAGAGGTTGGTCTCCATTCATGGCTAGGGGCAGTACAGCACTCATATCTGAAACTTGAACAGAGGGTCCTTGTTGGGTTTGCACACTTCGCCCCATCAATTTAAGCAAGCTCTGAAAACATATTGATGGCACCAAGCATTTGGTGAATGACTGTATAAGGATATCAGTGATTTTATATAACTTATGTTGCTGGGATGTTTGATTTGTGATTTTAAATTTGTTAGGCACCTTGGCATTTGAATGGCACCATAAAAATAAAGCTATTATTATTATTAATTCTTTCACCATGGCAGACAATTCACTTATCTGGTTCTCTAGACCGCCATCTGTAGGGGACGCCCGGGAGTGCACTCCCATACCCATGACAGACACGTTCTGATGGGTATCTTATTTATTTATTTATTACATTTTGGTGACCGGGTAGGCCCACTGAGCCCCGAAGGTCCCTTTTTCAGGGGCGACCTGGGATAACAATACAAGATAAAATACAGTGGAGAAAAACCTTTGATTACATAGGTTGTTCAAGCATAAGGTGGTTACAGACAGTGGTACAGACATGGTTATCATCATGACACAGTTTTGCCTTGATACTACTTGGCATAGTGGTATACATGAGGTAGCATTGGTCCCTAGGTGTCCAGATACTAGAGGGAGGTACATATCTGGTCCTTTAACCGTATCTATGGCATTTTGCGCACTTGAAGTTAGTTCTTTCAACTTTGTTAGTAGATCTTTCAACTGCTGCGAGTCACTAACCGTCTCTTTATCACAGGGCCTTTCAGGCACTGGAGCTTCTCTAGCTGTGCCTACACAAGAGTCCCTGTCATAGGGTGTGGGATTTCAAATCATAAACAGGCAGACCAATCGTAAGGTGCATAAAAAAATGCTTAAAAAGCATTTGACTTTTTACTGTAACTCAGAAATAATATGGTGAAATACAGAAAATAAAAGTTAGCAGATGGTTAGTGTTTTTCAGCTTAGCCTGACATGGCTTCAACCTCCCTGCTGAACACCCTGAAGGTCTTACAGCTTCCCTTGCCTGTCAGCAACTGACTGCCCTAGCTAAAGAAAACTAGCCCCTAGTGGCAGGCTTAAATACATTTCTAAGAGTGACATCAGTGTCAGGTGACCATGTAATTGTCTGTCTCCCTGTAATTTCTTCATTTATACATTACTAAAGTCCCTTTACAATCTGCTATCTTCTGTGGGCTAACAGACAGCATCATGACCTATAACATTCTCTAGATATATGTTACTCAGAAGATTGGTAACTTCTTAATTAGGATCTGTGTCCTCATAATGGTGTTATGCCCCTCCCTTGGACAGTGACCTCACATCTTAGGATCACTATAAATTTGTACACTAGGGGCAGCTGCTGCCCTGTATTGTTCAATTTCACAGGAGGCTTCCCCTTGAAACAGCAGAGTCCACACTTATTTGTGAACTAGAGCCTTTGGAAAAAGTTGCTACGTTGCTACATTGGGGGTCCTTCCATTTATTAGAGACCCACTTATTGAGCAGGGTAAGTTCCTATATATACACAACATGAAAATATGCTGACAAGATATAGTAGCTTGTATGAGTTTGGCTAGGTGTGTTCTGTTGGAGTTTTGTCCAAAGTTAATAATATAAACTTTCCAGACTGTGAGTACCAGCTGTATAACAACATCCAATACAGCACCACAGGTAGTGGAACCTTTATTTGCATATAATGCAGAATTATGTAGCCCTGCTGCGGTTTCTGGGCTAGCAAGGGGAATGGAAGGATGAGGGCGCGCTCCTCTTCTCCCTTTTTCTGCTAACTCAGTAACTGCAGAATACATACTCTACTATTGTTTATTTTCTCTCATTTTGTGTAACTATTATCTTTTTCATATTCTCTCACACAACAAACTCTCCTGCCTTCTCCCTGGGCAGACAAATACTCTTGGGCTGAAGCATCCGGGTTGGTAGACCTCAAAAACCTAATGACTTCAAGTGCAATGCCCCCTTAAACTTTCCATGATCCTTTTCCATTTTTCTGCTTCTGCACACTGCCACTCCTGAACTAGGAAGGATGCATAATCCATCGAAGTCTCTAAATCATCTTCCCCCTGGGGTGTGGGAATTGTACTAGAGAACACTCTTAGCCAGCGGTAAGAGTTGTGACTGCCTGAGTGCGTATAAACAGGAGTAGGCACAGGTGCCAACACTGGGGCAGTCATAGGGGTTGGTACAGGTACAGAGGCCAGCATTGGGCTGGTGCAGATGTGGGAGCAAGTGCTGGCATAGAGGCAGCTGCAGATATAGGAGCAGGTGTAGGGGTACTTTGAGGAGTGTCGAACAACCTTTTCAATTCCTCAAGGGTTTGGCCCCCTGCTTGTAACAGTTTCGTAAGCTTGTCTCCGAGCCCTTCAGTCTTGGGGGTTTCTTTAGATTCAGGCATCGCACTGTACATATGTATGACCCTCCCCATTACCATGGGCTCATTGGATACAATCTCACATGGCTCTCCAGAGCGATCTATTGTAACACTTCCATTCACAGTATATGGTACGCCCCTGGCTGCTCCCCATATGAAATGTCATAGAGAAACAGCCGTGGGTGGTTGTGGGCACGCCGCATCATCATGAAATGCTGGCAGGTGGAAGGCAGGATCAACCAGATACGAGGGAGCGCTTTTACTCACTCAGATGGTAAAACAATGATTACTTTGGCAAAACTGCTAATCAGGCCATGACTTTTTTTTTTAAGTTGTTTAACCAGGTGAGACACACTAAGCTGAAAGCTTTTTTACAGGAGCAACCTGGGAGCACAAGGAAGTTAAATGACTTGCTCAGGGTCACACAGTATGCAAGTGGGGGGTGTGGGATTCAAACCCAGGTCTGGTCTGCTGGATGTCACCAGATTTGCAGCTCAGAGCCTTAAACCACTGCACTATACTGCCTCCGTATGACTTACACCCAGGCATGGCCCGATTATTCATGGACATTTCCCTTTAAAGGTCTGTGAACAAGGAGGGAACAGGGGGAGCAAATCTGAACAAATGACTACTGTTCTGGAAAACCAGGCTACTAAACACAGTTAATTCAGTCCCTTTGCTACTGGGTACCCAGGATCTATGCTGGCTGGCCAGAATTGGTGCCGGGGGTTGCAGCTATTTTTGGGGTCCTTGAAGGAAAAAAATCACATTAACTTGTCAGGAGGTCTAAACCTCACTGTCAGGTTCTTGGCAATATTGGGAATGCAAGGAATCTCAGACTGGTTGCATAAGAGTAATAAACTTGTTTGTTACTACCAAAAGGATAAATCACAGTTGCCCTAAGCAGTTCTTACCAATACGAACCAGGAGCCAATGCTAAGCATTCCCTATACCTCGAGGTTTCTTCGTGTCTCTTGGGGTCTCCGAGGTGTAAGACTCAGTGTCTCACATTATATACCTATGATAATTACTATGGTTACTGTAAGATAGAAACATTTCTAGTTACAGAGATGAGCCCTATTGGCTAAATTAGGGTTGGCTCCATGGTCCAAGACAACATTATACAACTGTGTAGTAGTCATCACTTTGTGAAACAAAAAGAGTACAGTTCTTACACAAATCAGTGTATCAGTACAAATCACCAAAAGGTGGCAATGTTAACTTATATATCATAATTATTACAAGGACACAAATGTCCTAACATCTTGTGAGTAAGAAATACATAGAAAATGTATATGTATTAGAAAGAAAAGTGTATAACAATAATATGCATACATATCCTGACATCTACTCTTGTACGGCAGATGCCCTAAGCCCTATATGTTAGTATAACATATGCCTAAGCACTAGCTGTCTACGGTGTACCTCTGGGGTACCAAAAAGGGCGCAGGGACCTCATGTAACATTCCCCCCCTTGTTGCCTCCAAGGGCAATACAGGCAATATTAGGGAAAGGTCAGAGAGCAGGGGTCATTTACAAACCCGTCACGTGAGCTTTGTAAAGGAACTCCAGCTGCTCACGGTGTTGGTGCAGCATGCGCCATAGGCAGCATAGCATAATAACCAAGAAAAATATCAAGAATGCTTGTATAATAACAAAATCTTTAAAAGTCATTTCTAACCAAGTGTTAGTTAATGCATCATTCATATCACCATCATTAGAAGCAGTGTCAGTGGCTCAGTAGGTATCACACTCGCCTCTGAGGCCGGGAGATCAGAGGGCTGTGGGTTCAGTTCCCACATCTGGCACTTGGGTTAATATCCCAGTACTGACACTGTAATGCAGCATGAGAGGGGTGCTGCATTTTCTGAGGTGCCGTCTTTCGGATGAGACGTCAAACTGAGGTCCCATCTGTCTGGATTGGTGGTAGTTCAGGTGGATGTTAAAAGATCCCATGGCACTTATCGAAAAGAGTAGGGGAATTTCCCCGGTGTCCTGGCCAAATTTCCCTCATTCACTAAAAATACCACCAACAGCTTAATCTGGTTCAAGGTCAGTTGCCATTCATCTGTATCCCCCTCCCCCCGGGTCGTGCCTGAAAATAGGCAGGATTTGTCTAGTGCACTTACTCGGTCAACAAAAGCTAAATAAATAAGTTAATTAATCAATGAAAGGATAGCTTAATTTGCCTTAGTAATATTATTGCTGATGTGGATGAGGTGGGCGTCTTTTCTCTCTAACAGTAATTTTAATGTAAGTGACAGTGGATCTATGTGTACATTAAAATATGGTAAGTATTCAGAAAGGGTAAGCAAATAATCGGGGTTACCATCAATGATGTCCGCATCCATAAGGAGGACGGGATAATAACGGTATGTCCAATAACAGCTTTTTGGTGGGGGACAAAGCAGAAATTGGGAGAATCAATAACACATGTCTCAGTTCTGTATGTATAGCTTTTATAGTTTGTAACCATGCAGTACTCCCCATCAGAATTATACTGCATTTTAACAGTGGGAAGTCTCCATTTTTGCAACTGTACCGGGCAGGTGTAGGTTGTCTTGGAAATCCGTGTTGACAGGCGATGAACCTCCTCTCAGTAAGACTGGTAAAGTTTATCTGGAGCCAATGTTGAGTCCAAAAAGGCTATGTCATTCATGCTGATGTCATCGTCCATGGAAAAGGGCCAATCAATATTGTAGGGAGAATAACCACATACAGGTTTAATAGCATCAAACACATCACATCGACACGAGTAGATATATTGTTTCTTCGCACAGCAGTCTGTGTGCAGAGTGACCCAGGCGTCCAGGAAAGGATGGAAGAGCAATAGAGGAGGCAAGTCCAGGCATTCTCTGTAGATGTCATCATCAAGGTGCCCGGCTGAATGTACTGAAGCAAATTTGTCGAACAAAGCTGTAGTGGGATCAAAGCGTGGTAAAGAGACAGTAAAAGAAACAAACATTGTATCTTTGATAGAACATTTCTTAGAAGTAAAACAGGGACCAGTATTAGGGTGTCTGGTCACAAAACCCAAATTCCTAGCTGTAGGAAGAGGAATAGTTAAAGATTGTTGCATACACATAGCAATACAGCCAGGGGTTTTACATCGTGGGCAATACCATTTGGAAATTCATCAGTCATGTATAATATCAAGGATCCTTCCAGATTCTAGATCATGGAAGAGATTATTGATGGTAGTGAGAATGTACGAGCCATAGGCAGAGCATAGAATCTCATGGGCAATATACTGCTTATCTGATTCTTTGTTGTTCTGTGCAATGAATGCATTAGTCTTATCTTTAGAACCTGTAAATGCCATAGCAATGTCGTACATATTGTAAACAGTGTATCTTTCTTCCTGACTAAGGCCATCCACACCATGCAATAATGGGGGCAGTATATTATTCACCAAACCAGTCTGATATTTGGCAGAATGAGATTAGATAGCAGCAATGTCTACTTAATTCCAGATAGACATAGCTGTATTAAAGAGATCTGTGACAGTACCTGTTGCACCAGTGACATCAGAACTGTCAACTTCACGTGTATTACATTTATGACTTTGATCATCAGGATTGGGTTTTCTCCTGAAGCTGCCCCTATGCTCGGTGGTATGCACCCCAGCAATAGAGTCTTGAGTATGTAACCCCTCACCCCTCCTTTTTGCCAAAACGACAGGTGGCATGCTGTTGAAGCTGACAGCAGTACCTGGTGGGGACTGGGTTCGGGGAAGATGAGGTTACTTGGCACAGGGGACCTAGGTTTGGCTACTCTGAACAGGGGCACCCAAGTAGATCCGAACACAGGAAGCAATAACTGTAATATCCAGAACCAGGAATGGGATTCTTCAGTGTGGCTTTTATTCACATCCAAGCTGAACAAACAAAGCATAGATGGACCCCCAAGGGGCTACATTTCCTGGTAATGCAGATTAGAGACTACAGAACACTTTATCACTATTTCCAGCCCTTAGGCTCTAAACCCACCAGGCACACAGCCCGGACTTGCACGCAGCTTTGGGTACACAGCCCGACTTGTACACACTTGGGTTTTCCCCACTGGCCTGGCTCCCACACTGGCCACTTGATCCACGGTCCATTGGAAGAATGAACCAGTTATCCCATTTGTGGTCCATTGGAGGAATGAACCAATTATCCTGTTGTGGCTCTCCAAACCACACTAGAGTCTTCGACTCCTAGAGAGAATTTTCCTTACAATCCCACGTCTGGGTACTTCCCTCATCACTGGTCAAGTGCCTGAAGCAAAGTAGAAATCCACAGAAGAAATCTGTAGAGGTGGACCTGGTCACTAAAGATGGGGGGCCACCCACCTCCAGCTCCCACAGCCCATACCCAGCCATTTCTCTGGAAACTGAACAATTCCTTTACTGAACTTTCAAATGTAGATTAAGGGTAGACATCTGTCACATCTCCGCTACATATTATTTGCATCCCAACAAACTCTGGACTTGAACCTACTTTTACTTTGCTTAGCCCATTACTTTAGGCTTCCCAATATTTAGTAGTTCAATCCCCACATTGTCACATAAGTCCCAGAGTGAAAAACATAGGCCCTTTTAGCCAGAGCAGACACTCACCCTCACGTTGCAGGTGCCCCATAGGTGACTCACAAATCTTCTTATTCTCCCAAATAAATACTGGAATGAACAGGCAGCTTTTCCTCCACAAGCAGAACTGGGGGTTGCCCCAGGAATCTGCAGGGAAACCTCCCCCCCAGAGGGAGGGGGTACTGAGACCCAAAAACAGTGGTCTCCACCACTTCAGTTATCTTTTGTGTCTCTCTTTAAGGTGGAGACACACACCCTTCTACTTAAAAGTAGCCCTTTGTCAGGGCTGAGGCTCCTATAGCCTTCACTGAGCTGCTTTACCAGCAAGCTCCCAACTTCACACACACTCACTGAAGACTGACTGAGGACTCTGACTTCAAAACTCCCAACATTCTATCTAACTCCCTTTGCTGCAGATTCCAATGTAGTTTATGCAGCTGCGATATTTCTATTGGTGATGTCATCCCTCAGTCTCGGCTGAGACTGAGAACAGAGTGAGACAGTGTGAAACCCATTTAACTGGAGTTTCACAAGCTGCCTTCCCTGCCTATCCTAGGTCTTACTGGGATTCTAGTAACCCCAGGTAACAAGGGGGTTACAAGTATGAATCTGAAATACTGCTAAACTATCAAGCAATAACGTACTGTAAAATGTTGAAGTGTTAGTATTGTGACACAAACCAAATTCTTTCATATTCCAGTAAGTTAAGTTAAACAAAACAGGTATATGCATAAATTGCAAATTATTAATCAGTGTACCAGGTAGAGCAGTGGCTGTGAGACCACTGTGGGGACCAGGGGTGTGCTTTGAACATTCCAAAAGCTGTTTGTCGGTAGGTAGTAACAGAGAAAGGTACATGGCAGCAGAGGCCATGTTGTGTACAGCAGAAAAATTTTCGAGCACAGTTCTTAGACAAAGAATTACAATATGAGGGATTGATTAAAGTAGTAATATTATATAAACCAGAATGTCTAAGAGCAGTTTGGAGCAAGGACAGAGAACCATTCGGGGATAATTTAGCATTAGGCCAATGCTGGAAAGTTCCCTTGGAGAGTTTGGCCACAGGAAGAATTTGTCCTTGCGATGTGGTTTACCACTCAATTTGTATGGTAGATATCTCAGGAGCAACAAACGAGGCAATGAGGTAAGCATCAGAACATTCCTGGACAGTAATCAAACTATCGGGTATTTTGATGGATACTCCCTCTGGGGCAGATGCTGGATATCAAGGTGAGGTAGGAGGTTCGGTACATGCCTTGGATGCAGGGGATAACTCCTGAGATGAGGAGAAAATGGAACAAGATATCCATCTTGTCAGTATATCTGAAAAGGAAAATCGAACATTAGTAAGTTAGTACAGTTCTGCCCAATGAGGTGAGGAAAAGTAATTATGCTCCTTTATACAGTTTCAGTTGGTTTGCATGTAACCATTTGTCAGTCAGTTTATTGTTGTGTAGGAGTCTAACTTGATAGACTGCCAGACTGAGCTTGTTGACAATGGGGTAAGGACCTGCCCACTTATTGGAGAAGGAGTGTGTGGGATAGGCAAACGGAGGACCATTAGCTGATCTCCAACCTGCCAATCCACTTCTTGTGCGTGTTTGTCGAGCTATATCTTGGACTGTTGCTGGGCCTTGCCCATGCAGTTGGCAGCATACAAGTGTGTGTGTATGAGGTCTTTTCTGAGTTTTTCCACATATTAGTCTACAGACACATGGTCTGCAGTTGGGGTGTGCAGGTCAAACAACAGGTGTCCAGGTAATCTCATCTGTCTTCCAGTCATCACCTCAAAGGGTGTCAACTGGGTGGTGGCTGAGGGTGTGCCCCTGATTGCCATAAGGAGTAACAGCAGTAGGGAATCCTAGGTTTTGGGATTGTTCTCAATAAATTTGGAAAGTATTTGCTTAATCCATCTGTTGGCTCTTTCTACTTGACCTGAAGATTGAGGGTGGTAAGGTATGTGGAACTTTTGCTGAACTCCAAGGAGCTCGAGGGATTCTTTCATCAACTCACCTGTAAAACTGGTTCCTTTGTCAGTGTCTACCTTAAGAGGTAGGCCCCACCTGGAAAAAATTTGTTCCACCAGGATCTTGGCAGTGGTTTTAGCAGTGCATGTCTTAGTGGGGAAAGCTTCAATCCACTTAGAGAAGAGATCAGTTACTCCAAGAGCATACTTGTTATTTCTGCTAGTATTGGTCAGGGGGCCAATAAAATCAATCTATATGGCAGGCTAAGGGCCAGAGTGTCTTTGTGGTAGCAATTTGGCATTCCATTTGGTGGGGACGGGATTGTTTTGCGTACAAACAAGGCAGTTGTCTATGTACTGTTTAACATCTTTGGTGACACCAGGCTACCAGGCGATTGTCTTGAGCCTTTGGAGGGTGTTTTCCACTCCCTTGAGTCCACCAGTGGGTGTGTCATGTACCTGGTGCAAAAATTCAGACCTAAGGTGTCTGGGGACAACCCACAACTTGGTGGTGGATTCATTTGGTTGGTACCAGATGAGCTTGTCATCTGGGGACAAGTGTAACTTACTTTCATGCCTCCAGTAGGAATTGTGTGTGGGAAGTTTCTCTTTGGTGCACTTATCAAGGAATCTGAACACTTCTTTGAGCTCAGTATCAACATGTTGGGGTACTGAAAGGTCCAGGGGGGATAAAGGTTCAGGTTTCTTCCTAACTGCCATGATGTGTACAGCTGCATTGGCCTCTGGATGGTCCATCATCCAGGTGTCCCCCCCTCGGGCCCCTTCCTTGGCAAGGGTGTCTGCTGTGTCATTAAAGGCATGGTAAGGATCATGTAAGGAATGGTCTTTAACTTTATGTACATAGAGTTTGTGTGCAAACCTTTGTGCCAATGAGTGTATGTATATTACCATTTGTTTGTACTTCACTGGGCTGCCATCAGAACAGAGGAAGGAGTTCTTCTGCCAGAAAGGAAGAAATTCTGTAAGAGAACAACAAACCCAGTTAGAGTCTATAAAGATGATAGTATCCTCTGTTCCATGCTGGATGAACTTGAGGGCACAGGCCACCGCTGCCATCTCTGTATACTGTGATGATGCTACACTGCAATGCTTAGAGATTTTAACTGTGTTACCATAAGGGTAAATTACTAATATATCCATCCCAGCAATTTGTTCTCCCTGATAGTAGGAAGCTAAACCATCTGTAAAAATATGACACAAAGAGGTGCTCTCAAGTATTTTTGGTGTGGCAGGGAGGGAGGAAGGGACCTGGATCTGAAAGATCAGGTGGTTGCAGTGTACAGTCATGGGGTTCTCCTTGGAAAAGGAGTCCATGTGCCAGCATGGATGGAATTTTAGTTGGGTGTACCTGTATGTCTCTATCCTGGAGAAGAAGTGACCAGTGTGTCAGTCTGGTGTTGGAGACTGACCCATCCTTCACTCTGTCTTATAGCAGAAAGGTAGTTGCGGTGTGGTTTGTGTTAATGATCAGTGGAGAGTACCCAATGATATACAGAAAGTGCTTGACAGCCCAGTACGTGGCCAGAAGGTTCCTTTCACAAAGGCTGTACTTCTGTTCCACTGGAGTCCAAGAGCTGTGATGCATATGCAGTGGGTCTCAGAGTACCATGAACCTTCTGGGCAAGCACTGCTGACATGGCAATGTCAGAGGTGGCACATTCCAGATGGAATGGTAGTGCTGGATTGGGGTTGACCAGAGTTGGAGCAGAGGCCAAGGCCTGCATCAGCAATGTCACAGCCTGGGCGTGTATAGGACCCCAAGTCCAGGCAATGTCCTTCTTCAGTAGCTCATACAGAGGAGCAGCCTTCTGAATGAAATCACAAATAAAATCTCTAGAATAGTTCACCATACCTAGAAACCTTCTAAGAGTTGCCACGCTGGTAGACAACGGCAAGTCTTGCAATCATTGTATCTTCTTCCAGGTAGGGCTACGGTGTTGGTCAGTTATCCTCAGGCCCAGAAAGAGTACCTCTTTCTGACATAGTTGTGCTTTTGCTGGATTGCATTTGAGGCCTGCTCTCTGGAGAAGAGTCAATAGTTCATCCAAGAGATCCAAGTGTTGTTCTTGTGTGGCTGTTGCCAACAGCAGGTCATCCACATACTGCACGAGACACTGAGGAGTAGAGAAACCCTCAAGGGTGTCCATCATGTGCAGATGGAACAGGGATGGGCTGTTATGGAATACCTGTGGTAAGCAGGTCCACATGTACTGTCTACCTTCAAAGGTGAAGGCAAACTTATATTGACTTTTTTAGGGGCCAGTGGCAGTGACCAGAAACCATTGGATATATCCAGGGCACTGAACCATTTTAGGTCAGAGGTCAAGAGTCACAGCACATCAGGTGTGGAGGCCACAGTTGGAGCACAACTGGGGGTGACCTAGTTCAGTTTCCTGTAGTCAATCGTAAGTCTCCATGTTCCTGTAGGTTTCTTCACAGGCCACACTGGGGAGTTGGCAGTAGAAACACATGTTCTGATTACCCCCTTGGTTGAGGAGTGATTTTATTGTTTCCCTAAGAGAAGGCAAGGCTTCAGATGGGAAAGGATATTGCCTTTGCCTCTCGTGTGCTGGGCCTGGCACTTCGATGACAGTGTGCATTCTGCCATAGTCATGCTTATTGATAGCCAGGGCCCCAATTTTTCTGCGGCACATTGGAGCAAAGTTCTGCGGCAGGGTTCTCATTTGCCACAGAACTTCTGAGGCACTCAGCACTAATTTCTGCGGCAATTCTGCGGCACATTTTTACTCTTAATTTTTTTGTGTGTCACTGTGGCTCAGTTGGTAGCACATCCGCCTCTGGACCAGAAGGTCGTGGGTTCTTGTCCCACACCGGGATTGGACTTGCACCTAAAAATCGCTGGCATCCGAGTGCAGTATTGGGGGGTGCTGTACTGCTGGGGTGTGCCGTCCTTCAGATGAGACGTTAAACTGAGGTCCCTTCTGCCCATCCTGATGTTGTCCTGGTGGGTGTCCAGGTGGAAGTAAAAGAACCCAGGGCACTCTTCGCAAAGAGTAGGGAACATTCCCGGTGTCCTGGCCAACATTCCCCTTCACATAAACCGGTTCATGCAATTATCCAGGCTGTGTGTGGGTGATGATGTGCGATATGGCCGCCACCACACATTCAGTCACTTCACTACCAGTCTAGCAATGCTTGTAAAGCGCTTTGGATGTATGAAAAGTGCTATATAAATGCTGATTCTTCTTCTTCCTTTTTTTGTTTTTTTTGCCAAATCTGACACAATGCATGCTCGTAACACAGTCATTTTAAAGGCGTTTGTCACCAAATTTTCAACATAGCCAGTTTAAGACCTCTGCTCATGAATAGTATCACTATGATTTTATTAATCTGTCCAGAACATTGATTTTGCACACCGACCTCGCCATTGTGCGCTACATGTGCGAAAACACATTTTGGGTGAAATGTGAAAAATGACAGTTGTACTGTTCATAAGGAAGTGTGGTAAAATGGCAATACTGAAAATCTGGAGTGAAAATATTAAAATGCTTGAAGTTACGAAGCGCATGAGAACTGCACAACGACGCTCGTAACACAGTCATTTTATGGGTGTTTGTCACCAAATTTTCAACATAGCCAATTTAAGACCTCTGCTCATGAACAGTATCACTGTGATTTTATTAATCTGTCGGAACATTGATTTACGCACCAACCATACCATTACGCTACGTAATGAAAACACATTTTGGGTAAAATGTGAAAATGACAGTTATACTGTTCATAAGGAGGTGTGGTAAAATGGCAATACTGAAAATCTGGAGTGAAAATATTAAAAATGCTCGAAGTTATGAGCGTGCGTAGGAACTGCGCAACGCACGCTCGTAAAACAGTTGTTTTGGGGAATAATTTCACCAAATTTTCAACATAGGGTTTTTAGGAGCCTACCTCATGAACTGTGACACTGTCATTTCATTAATCATTCTGGAAAGGTGGTTCTGTGCAGTGACTGCAAAAAAAAACAAAAAAAAAGCCCATAGTTCTTGAATCTATTTCGTCATACTCTTTATTGTTGGCAGATATTGTTGCCACAACATGTGAATCAGAGATCAAGATGGTATGATGCTGGCCCTGAATCTGTATCAGTAGCATGTTGGCTAGAGCCACTACACAGCCATGTGGTGCAAGAGAGTCAATCCCAATGATGCTAGGAAGATCATGCAATACCATCAGCTGGAAGGTGTGTGAGGCCTTCAGGTGTCCCAACTCTACAGGTAGCCTAGTACCATCTACTCCTGACATGTTGGTCCTCCGTCCGGTGGACCTATGAGACGTATCTGGGTAGTCATCATGTAATACAGACACAGCCGCGCCTGCATCCAATAACACTATAAGTAGGCGGCCCCCGACCTCGCCCTCAGTGCAGGGCCTTCCGTTTGTATCCAAGACCAGCTTGTTTACAATCTGGACTGGAACCTGTAATTGTCAATCTGTACTGGAGGAAGCATGGAGAGGTTGGGCCAGGCCTGGCTCCTTTGAACCACTTCACCGTGCTGCACTGATGCTATTTAGGAAGGTGCTTCTTGGTTCAGGCCTGTATGGGCCTGAGGGCCTGTACTTTCGGTATCACCATGGCCCATTGGGGCCTGGGTTCCTAGTTGTATGGCTGCAAAGGACTGAGCAGGAACAGCATCCACTACAGAGCGTACTTGCCCCAGGAGTTCTCTAAATTTCTGATTCTCTTCAGCTATCTCCCTATGTGAAGGGCCTGGTCTTTGTTGTTGTTTACCCTTATGATTCTTGTGCTTCTTATTTTTGCAATAATTCCGGTTCCCACCCAATTGTTGCTGTTGCTGTTTTGGTTGTTGTTGTTGTTGGGCCTGCTGGGGGTATTGGTTGTCTGCGAGGAGGGGCTGTTTGTGTTGGGCCTGACCTTCCACCGTGTAGTGCATTGCAGCCTCTTGACTAGGCTCCACGGTGGCTACTTTATTGGAACCGGAGCCCAGATCACGGATGTAGAGTTGATAAACTCTCTCGGTCTTCCAAAGGATGTTGGCAAACCTTTCCATGGTGGGATAGATGGTTGGCTCTACCATCTCTCTCACTGCAGAAATCATGTTCCTAAGTAACAAGGACTTAAATTCAATAAGATCTACATCTGCAGCTTCTTGTGCAAGTTGTTTTCCTGCTTGGTAGGCCATCCAGAGTCTCTGGTGGTAAGTCGCTGGACTTTACTTTGCATTCTCTTTCACAGGGTATACAAGCATCACTCCTACTGCACCTGGGCTGTGTGCAGAAATGAGTTCAGCTGCAACCTTGTCAAAGGTGGCATTGCCAGCCTGGCGGATGACATTGGGGGGTTTGGCCAACAATCCAGGCTCGATGGTCTAGCTTAGTATTTGGACCTGATAGTCTGCAGTGAGGCTAAGCATCTCCCATTTGGAATGCACCTTTTCCAAGTGGCAGCTGAGGTTGTCGGACAGGCTTATCTGGCCAATACTGTCAGCTATTTGCTGAACAGAGTGTGCCATTTGTAGGGGATTATTGGGCCGATCAGGCTGGGGTAGATTACCTTGGGCACCATCCAGTGCTGCCCAGGCTGTGGCCTCAGCTGTGGTATGAACCATGCCTTCCTGAGTCCCAGCCTCTTGCAGAAGCTGCCTAATCTGGGTCTTAAGGACCCGCTTATTTCTCTCAGAGATAGGCACATTACCTATTGCATTCTCAATCGTTGTTTCTATCTCCTGCCTGTCTTCCACATTAATAATGGCCACCGTTGCTGCCGTCGGGACCAGGCTTGGGCCTGCTCCCCCCCATCATGGGGGCTGCCATGTTGGCATCACCCATGATGTGCGTCACGATGTTGATGACGTGTGACAAGGTGTGGGTGGAGTGGGGACCCATCATGTTGTGGATGGCTGGGTGGGGTTTCTGGGCCATAGTAGGGGTGTGATTGGGCATTATACTCAGAGATGTCATCATCTGAGACCTCCTCTTCAGATGACATGGTTAAGGCAGAGGCCACGCCTCCCATTGCCTTAACATGTCCAGCCAGTACCTCTCGCTGATGGCGCAGTTTCGCAATCTTAGATTCACATTCTGGTGCTCACATTTGCAACATTCACATCAACCTCCTCTTGCATTTGTTTCTGCAACACTCTGTACACGGCGCGCTCAATTCACGATTGTCCCTAGTAGCCACTTCTAAGTCATTACGTACCTGGTTTATCTCGTCCTGTAGCGTTCCCATATCCTCACTCAACTGTTCATTTACTCTACTTAACAAGTCATTCATATTCAAAGTCTGCCCCTTATCCTGTCTCAAACTTTCCCGCTCCTGCTTCAGCATACAAATTTCTTGCTCTCCAGCCCGTGCAGAATGATGCAAAAGTGAATCCTTTTCATTTCGCAGTGTTTGACGTTCAGACTCCAAATTCTGCTGCAGTCTAACACATGCTGTTTCCTATAAACCCATCTCTTGCTTAAGAGATGACATCTGTAGGTCAAGGGTTCGGAACCTTGCTTCGGAGGCTTCCAGAACAGCATAGAGAGCCACGACCAACAGCCCTTTGGCATGACACTTATTGGCTGTTTGTCTCACCTCACAGTACTGGGTTGAAATCCCCAGTATAGGGTTTTCGGATTGACTTGCGTTCCACACGAAGTCAGCCCATCCTCCATGGGAGGCAAGGAAGTTTGAGACATCGAGTCTCAGTTCTGCGCAGATATTTGATACGGTGGCCATTGTGTAGGAGGGAATGAAAAATCAAACTGTGAAAAAGGCGCTGTGCTGTGTATTGATCCACAGCAGGAACACTTTACACACATGCAGGCAACTGTATACTCTATAGGCTTGCAATTCAAAGCTGCTGTGGAGTGGGTCGAGTTGGCATCGACCACACTCAAGAAAAGCAGTCAGACTTTGCAAGTGACTACAAAGTGATCTGAAAATGGGAGAGGTGATGTGGAAATGCACACCTACAGTCCCTGTTGGGAAGGGAAATGTTTTAAGCAACAAGTGAAAGCTTACAAAGACCAAATATTGCCTGCACACAGTCGCCAATTGTCAGGAGGTCTAAACCTCACACTCTCAGGTTCTTGGCAATATTGGGAATGCAAGGAATCACAGACACATTGCATAAGAGTAATAAACTTGTTTATTACTACCAAAAGGATAAATCACAGTTGCCCTAAGCAGTTCTTACCAATACAAACCAGGAGCCAATGCTAAGTGTTCCCTATACCTTGAGGTTTCTTCGTGTCTCTTGGGGACTCCGAGGTATAAGATTCAGTGTCTCACATTACAAACCTATGATAATTACTATGGTTACTGTAAGATAGAAACATTTCTAGTTACAGAGATGAGCCCTATTGGTTAAATTAGAGGTGGCTCCACGGTCCAAGATAACATTATACAATTTTGTAGTAGTCATCACTTTGTGAAACAAAAGAGTACAGTTCTTACAGTTCTTACACAAATCAGTGTAGTAGTACAAATCACCAAAAGGTGGCAATGCCGACTTATATATCATAATTATTATAAGGACACAAATGTCCTAACACCTTGTGAGTAAGAAATACATAGAAAATGTATATATATATATATATTAGAAAGCAAAGTGTATAACAATAGTGTGCATACATATCTTGACATCTACTCTTGTACGGCAGATGCCCTAAGCCCTATATGTTAGTATAACATATGCCTAAGCACTAGCTATCTACGGTGTACCTCTGGGGTACCAAAAGGGGTGCAGGGACCTCGTGTAACAAACTGTACTAAGCAAATTAAATTAATTGTATCCATGGCCGGTTGGCCTAGTCTATTGGAAACCCTTGAAATTAAGCTGAGAACAATTAGATGATACCATAAGAAAATCAAGATGCCTTTTGCAGGGAGCTACCCTGGATTTACTCGCTGTACTAGTCTATTTAGGCTGGTCTAGCGAAATGAAGACCCACTGCTGAAAGCTGCTGCACTTGGGGAAACGGGGCCACCACGACTCACCTCCACTTCACGGCCTTTCCCTCTGGTGGCCGCAACCTGTGATGACTTGTTGCACAGGGGATGGATCCCCAAAGCTGGTCTCTCACCAGTAAAACTGTAGCTGGCATAAGAACAGACAGCATGGGCCAGGATGGACATGGGCCCAAGTTCAATACAGTGTCTCTGGCAAAGTTCAGTTTATCTGTTGGTGATCCCTCCAGCTGGTAGACAGTTCGGCCACTGGTAAAGGTGGGCTCCTCTCTGGCAATCAGGAGTCCCTGGATGATAGGCCTTGACCCACAATAACAATTCAGCACATGTATTTTTAGAAAGATCAAACTCTCCGATTCCTCTTTCGGCTCCTGGATGGTTCACAATGTCAGCCGCTTTGCTGAGCAAACCTCTTAATCTGCAGTAAGACAGTTCTGGGTGACTGATCCCCCCTTTAGGACCGCAGGATGCACACCAGTTGAAAACAAGGCCTCTCTCAGGCCAGATCTCCACAGAGCTTACAATCTCCTTGCTCCACAGAGTTTCAGGATGAACTGCCACTTTCCTGGAGTCTCTTTCCTGCAGTTAGGCAGTCTGATGCTGAAAATAGTAACAGGGAGTCAAGTCAGGCCTTTCCCCTGCCAGTTCTCTTCAGCTCTTTTCCCGGAGCTGCTTCTCGAGCTGCTTTCTCTCTCCACTCTGCAAGCAACTGCACTCTTTTTCAATCAGTGTTCAAACTAGTCCAGTTTCTCTGGATCCTGGTTGGCTAGGGGAGCTGTCAATCACAGTTCTGGTGCTCCCATCTGTCAGTTTAGATGCCAACCTGAAAAACTACAAAAACTACAGCATTGTCCCACAAGGCACATGAGCTAAGGACCCCTTGAGGTCCCCTGTATCCTAATTGGTCCAAATGGGAAGTCCCAATCCAAAAACATTGTGGCTGTGGCTTACACTGGAAAATCCATGCTGGAATAAAAGCAGGTTAAACAATCTATATCTTAAAGACAACTATGAATTAGAAGTAAATACTGTAACTGCAGTACTATGTAGAGCTTCCTTTGCTCTACTAGTGACAGCAGAGTGGGGCAAATGGGGGTAGTGCCTGGCTGGTCGCAAGCTTTAAAACACTCGGACCTAGCCCTTGCCATTTACAGCATTTACACTGACTATGTACTTAAAGAGGCAGGCACGGAGACACATCATGGGACTCTCACACAGATCAATAGGAGGACACCAACCATTTTCCATCTTAGCAGGACGTCTGCCTGGCAGTGGGCATTACTGGAGCTCAGGGAGTTACTTAATGTAAGCCTCCAATTTGGGGGGGGTTACACTCTCCCCTGCATAGGAAACTTAGCGTCTGTGTCAAGTCTAAAACATAAGCAACAATTGACATTAACACTTTTTAAACTATTTACAGGTTGCAGCCATATACTACCATATACATTATCTGCACAGTTTTACTAGTAATATATGCAATATAGCATGCTGTACTCTAAATGGCCTTTTCTACATGGCATTTTTATGCATTACCTCTTGAAACCTTTGAGCAGTTGCATAACTGATAATTAGCTTGTACCCTTTTAACTGACCTTCATTACTTTGTAAGGGTGACTCCTAACATAATGGGAAGAGGGCTTGATTATTAGCTTGGAAAATGCAGTGAACCCTATTTTAGGAAGTGAGTTAGTTGTGATGTATATCCCTTTATGAACCACATTCAGAGGCAGGTCTACAGGCTTTTCTGGTGAGTCATAGGTGAGGCGTACCACTGGTTTAGCAGTTCTACCTGATCATCTTGGTGTAGGAGGCATAGGCACAGTCCTCTCAACATTGGCATTCGGGTTCATGACTCCCATTTTGTTGTCCAGCAACAAAGCAGCTTTTGCTGGAAGGGGTACCTCTGCACTCTCTGTAAGTTCTGAGTTGGAAGTATTACTTGTAGGTGTAGTAACACTTAATTATTTTGGGTCTGTAGACTTATGATTATCTGTAAGTGGTGTTTCAACAAAAGTTGAATCATTTAGTTCACTGCTAGCACTCTCAGGGATAGCAATATTTTCTGAAATGAGGTCCAGTCCACTAGGCCCACTTAGGTGTAGCAGGTTAGTTTCACCTGCAGGTTCATGGGTACGAGTTTCCTCTACTTAAGCAGGACAAGCCATGTCAGTTTCAGACAGTTCCACAAGACATAAAGAATCAGCTACTTCAGAGGTCACACTTTGCACTTCACTATCCAGTGGCACTGGAGTAGTTGAAAGGGCAAGATTATCTGGCATCTCTGACTTATCAGCATGGTGTCCAGCATGGTAGGAGGGAATTCCTTAGAACAGTTGAGCTAGCTGAAAGGAAGGATAATACACACCTTCATATTCATTCTCACCAGACTCAGAATTAGTGTCATCATGAATAGCAGCAGTGCTTGATAAAGGCTTGGTTTGCGGATGGGCAGGAGGCTGACTTGACTGCTTTTTCCAAGTGACAGATCTAGTAACAGGCCCAGTCAGAGTGGTCTTTGCAGTACTGTAAGTACTGTATCTATGACAATCTGCCCAGTTGGAAGGAGGTGATTTCAGTGGATTGTTCTAACAGCTCTGGGACCTCCTTCTGGCCATATTTTATAGACTGGGAGGTTATCCAGCTTACTAATGACTATGTAGGGAGTGTGACTAATCTGCTATCTTATGTTTTCCTTGCAATCCCAAATTTCTCATTAGAACTTGATTTCCTGGTTGGAGTTCTTGAGCCTTGACTCTTTTATCATGTCTTACTTTATTTGCTAGATTTTTCTTAGCAGCAATAGTGTGAGCAAGTTGATTAGCGTGGTTAAACATAGAAACACAGAAGTTAACGGCAGATAAGGACTGCAAGGCCAATCCAGTCTGCTCATTTTTCCTATCTTATGACTATGCCATAGGCCTGTACTCTGTCAATGGTTTATTTACTCATACTCATCTGTATTGCTCCCTTATGCCTATTCCATACCTGTTTGAAGCACTGCACTGTATTCATATCCACCACTTCCTGAGGTAGGCTGTTCCACGCATCCACCACCCTTTCTGTAAATTAGAACTTCCTCACATTACCCCTTAATCGGCTTCCCTCTAATCTCATGCTGTGTCCTCTTGTCCTGCTATTTTTCTTATATTGAAACATGTTGTACTCTCTCTCCTTGTTAATGCCCTTAAGATATTTGAATGCTTCGATCATATCATCTCTCTCCCTCCTTTGCTCTAGGATAAACATATTGAGCTCCATTAATCTGTCCTCATATGTTTTCTGATGCAGACCTTTCACCATTTTGGTTGCCTGTCTCTGGACTGCCTCCATTTTGTTAATGTTCTTGTGCAGGTGCTGCCTCTAGTATTGCATGCAGTACTCCAGATGGGGCCTAACCAGTGTCTTGTAAAGAGCGATTAATACCTCCCTCTTATGACTTGTGATGCCCCTACTAATACACCCCAACATCCTCCTAGCCTTACTTGCTGCCTTGGTGGTCTACTTAGATGATGTCAGGTCATCTGTGATGATGCCCACATCTCTTTCTTCCCTTGTGATTGCCAGCAACTCCCCTCCCAACCTATAGGTAGCTTCAGGGTTTCTCTTCCCTGTGTGCATGATCTTGCACTTCTTTGCGTTAAACCCCAGTTGCCACTCTTCAGACCATTTTTCCAGTTTTTCCAGATCTCTTCTCATTCTTCCCACCCCACCTGGATCATCTACTCTGTTGCAGGTCTTGGTATCATCTGCAAACAGGCAAACCATACCCTCCAGTCCATCTGCAATATCACTGATGAAGATATTGAAGAAGACTGGCCCCAGGACTGATCCCTGAGGTACCCCACTTGTGACTTGCATCTCTTCTGACTGTATACAGTTTACCATCACTCTCTGTCTTCTGCCCGCCAACCAGTTTGCCACCCAGTTGGCAAACTTCTGACCCACCCCATGCCTACCCAGCTTATTAATCAAACTTCTATGTGGAACAGTATCGAAAGCTTTGCTAAAGTCAAGGAAGGCAACATCAATTGCATCACCTTAGTCCACCACTCTGGTTACCCAGTCAAAGAAATCTATGAGATTAGTTTGACAGGACCTTCCTGTTGTAAACCCATGCTGTCTTGGATCCTGTGTTCCTAAGGATTCCAGGTGTTGCACTATTCTTTTCTTAAGGAGTGCCTTCATAATCTTGCCCACTTCTGAGGTAAGACTGACTGGTCTGTAGTTCCCTTCCTCCTCCATGCTGCCACTCTTGTGGAGCGGGATCACATGAGCCCTTCTCCAGTCTTCTGGGACCTCTCCTGTGCTCAAGAGACTCACTAAACAGTTCTGCTAGTGGCTCAGCTAGTTGTTCCCTTAGCTCCTTTAGTACCCTAGGATGTATGCCATCAGGTCCCATTGCCTTGTCCACCCTGAGCTTAGTGAGTGCTTGTAGGACCCTTTCTTTTGTGATGGGACTTGTCCACACCTCCCTCACCCCTGTGTCCATGGTGCAGAGCTGTGGGTCCTGCCCTACCTTCTCAGTAAATACTGAGCAGAAGTATCTATTTAGGATAGATGCTTTTCCTTGGTCGTCCTCCACACACTCCCCCTTATCCCCTTTGATCTTAGCAATACTCCCTCTGGACTCTCTACTTTCACCAATGTATCTATAGAAAGTCTTGTCCCCTTCTTTTACTGTTCATGGTAGTGGTTCCTCAGTTTGGGCCTTTGCCTGCCTTACTACCTTCCATGCTTCCCTTAAGGAAGTTTGGTATGCCTCCCTATCTTCGTCCCGCTGAGTTCCCTTATATTTCATGAAGGCTAAACATTTGGCTCTGACCTTTTCTGCTACTGTTTTTGAGAACCAAAGTGGTTTCCTCCTTCTTTTGTCCTTGCTTTTCTCCATAACACAATGGGATGTTGCTTCAAGTATTGCATCCTTAATGTCTGCCTACTTTGCCTGTACCCCCTCACCTGTATTTCTTCTTGCCAGGGCTGGCTTAACTCTGCTGGCCATCTTATCAAAGTCAGCTCCTCTGAAGTCCCATATTTTTGCCTTGGAATAGAATGATTTCGTTCTAGTGGCCAAACTGAACCATACCATGGAATGGTCACTGGCCCCCAGGTGACCTTCTACCTGGAGATCTGTGATCCTTTTCCCGTTAGTCTGTACTAGATCCAGGATGGCTCTGTCTCTTGTTGGTTGTTGTACCAATTGTTTGAGGCCCTCCCCCTGCAGGGAATCCACTATGTGCTTAGTTCTGGCGGATGCTCCGGCTGGTATTGACCAATCCGTATCTGGCATGTTGAAGTCTTCTATTAGTAGAACCTCCCCTTTAGCTGTCATGTTTTGTATATCTTCTAACAGTAATGTGTCTGTGTCCTCCCCCTGGTCTGGAGGCATGTAGACCACCCCAGTTCGTATGGCTGTCCCATTTCCTGTTTCCAGGATGACCCACAGTTCTTCTGGCTCCTTATGTGTATTCTGAATTTTTGTAGCTTTTATTGACCTAAAGGTCCACTCCCCCACCTCTTTTTTCACCTCAAGTCTCTTCTGATCAATACATAGCCGGGTACTGTAGTCTCCCAAGTGTGGTTACTGGTGAACCATGTCTCACTAATACAGACATACGAACAAACAAAAATAGCAGCAGAAATAGGCCCCACGGTATGTCGAGTCTGTTCGGTTGTGCAGCTAGCCTCTCATCTTGCAGCTGCTCCTCCCACTCCTCGCCTCCTTAGATTTACCCTTCCCTAACCCTGTCCCATCCCCTATTGAAACTGTCCACCATCTTACAGGCCACCACCTCCTGTGGTAGAGTGTTCCACTTGCCCACCACCTTTTCTGTGAAGAACTGTCTCCTTACCTCCCTCCTGAATCTTTTCCACTCCAGTCTGAGACTGTGTCCTCTCATGTCCCTTCCTCTTCTTAATAGGAAGATCCCCTCTGTTTGAGTCTTGTTTATCCCTTTCAAGTACTTAGAGGTCTCAATCATGTCCCCCTATCCCTCCTCTCCTCCAAGGAATACATATCTAGCTCGCTCAGCCTTTCCTCATAGGGTTTGCCTTCCAATCCCTGGATCATCTTTGTCGCTCTACGCTGCACCCCCCTCCAACAGTCTGGCATTCTTCTTCAGGTATGGGCACTAGAACTGCATGTAGTACTCCAGGTGCAGCCTGATCAATGACCTGTACGGGGGAGGACTACCTTCCTACTTCTGGAGGAGAGTCCCGTCGCTATGCACCCCAGCATCTTGTTGGCCTTCGCTGCCACCTTCCTACACTGAGCAGAGTTGTTTATGTTCCCCGTCATAAATACCCCTAGGTCCTTTTCCTCCACGGTGCTACCCAACTGTACCCCTCCCTGCTGATAGTCCCTCCCCTGGTTCTTTGCTGCAAAGTGCATTACCTTGCACTTCTTGGCATTGAACCCCAGCTGCCATGTTTCTGACCATTCCTGCAGTTTGGTTAGGTCATCCTGCAGCCCCTTCCATCCCTCAATGTCATCAACCACCACCCCCATTTTGATGTAGTCTGCAAACAGACTGATCTTACTTCAGATCCCATGTGAGATATCAGCTACATATAACCTGAACAACATCGGCCCCAGCACCAATCTCTGTGGCACCTCGCTTGTCACTGCCCTCGGTGCTGAGAGTTCCCCTCTCACTACTACCCTCTTCTGCCTACCCCTTAGCCAATTCATTATCCATTTCATCACCTTCACTCCCACTCCCACAGCTTCCAGCTTCCCCCCCAGCCTCCCATGTGGCACAGAGTCAAAGACCTTGCTGAAATCCAAATACAGGATGTCCACTGCATGGCCCTTGTCTAGTTCCCTTGTCACCCAATCGTACTACTCAGTGAGGCTGGTCTGGCAGGATCTGCCTGAGACAAACCCATGCTTATGCGCATCCTGGAGTTCATTGTCCTCCAAAAAGATTACCAACCTCTCTTTCAGTATTGTCTCCATGAGCTTACCCACGACTGATGTCAGGCTCACTGGTCTGTAGTTTCCCAGTTCATCCTTTGGGCCATCTTTGTGGATGGGCACCACATGGGCCATCCTCCAGTCTTGTGGTATGCCTCCCGTGTCCAGGAAGGTATTGAACAGGTCTGTGTAACACTGCCAGAACCTCAGCCAGCTCCTTGAGTACCCTAGGGTGAATGCCGTCTGGCCCAGGTGCCTTGTCCACCCTCAGTGCCGTCAGTCCTTCTAGTACCCTGTCCTCAGTAATTCTCACATCTGTCACCCCTCCCCCCTGCCTACCCCACCCCTCCCCTGTGGTACCTGCCCCACTTTCTTTTGTATGAATACAGAACAGAAGTATTCAATTAATGCCTCTGCCTGATCATCCCCTCTCTCCACGCACCCCGTTCTTTTTTATTCTCACTATTTGGTCCTTGTTGTTCCTTCTTTCCCTTATGCATCTGAAGAAATCCTTTTCTACATTTTTAATACCCAGTGCCAGCCTCAGCTCCCTGGAAACCTTGGCTGCTCTATTTGGTGGCCTCTCTGGATTTCTTCATGTACATCTCCTTGTCTTCTCTCATCCCTGACTTTTTGAACCTCTGGAATGCCTCTCTCTTGGCCCTCACCCCCTCCCTGACCTCCTGAATTATCCAACTGGGCTTCTCTGCCCTCCCTTTCTTGCTCTGTGTTCTATTAAATGCCCCTGTAGCCTCTACTAGCCCCTTTTTTATGACATCCCACTTCTGACTTGTGTCCCAGCCTGGTTGAATCCCCTCCAGGTGCCCCGCCATAATTTTTCCCATGTTTTTAAAGTTTGCCTGCCTAAAGTCAATCACCTTGGTACCTGTACCCCCAGCTTCCCTCCCCACGTTGAATGTGAACCACACTGAGTAGTGCTCGCTCCCCGCCAGTGGGTCCTCCACCCCCAGACCCCTTACCATCTCCCCATTGGACAGTACAAGGTCCAGACTATTTCCTATCTGAGTTGGCTCGTGGACCAACTGCATCAAGAAACTGTCCAGAAATACCTCTAAAAGGGCTTGCTCCCTTGCATTTGTGGTGGTTGGGGTACTCCAATCCACCCCAGGTAGGTTGAGATCCCCTAACACCACTGTTTTACCCTTCCTGCAGACCCTTTGGATTTTCTCAGCTAACTCCCTGTCCAGGTCCTCCAATTGAGCTGGTGGTCTATAAACTACCCCCATCTTCAGTGTCCTGTCTTTTGAGTCCTGAAATTGCATCCATAGGGCCTCTGTCCTGCCCTCTTCCACCTCATCCCTTGCACACCTTATCCCCTCCCATACATAGATCGCCACCCCCCTTGGTCCTATCCTTTCTGAATATCCTATACCCCGGGACCATCAACTCCCAGTCCTGGTACTGGGTGGCCCACATTTCCATGATGGCCACAATGTCCACCCTCTCTTCTGCCAATGGGACCTGAAACTCAGCAGACTTGTTTCCGAGGCTCCTCGCGTTAAGTGAGACCACTCTCCAACCCACTCCCATCCCCTTTCTAACCCTTCTCTCTCCTTTCTCCCCCTGTGTCCCCTCCCCTTTGCCTTCCCTATTAACTAGGGGTGTGAGCTTGTCAGGCCCCCCTCTCCGAGACCCCTGTATACCAGCTGACTACTCGCCACCACCCTGTTCTAGTTTAAATTCATCTTTGTTTCTGATTACTCCTCTATATTTTGCTTCAGTACCATTTCCCCCTCCTTGCTCAGGTGTAGTATGTCCCTGGCATATAGGTCATTCCTGTCCCAGGTTCTACCCCAGCCACCCACTAAGCCATACCCCCTTGAGCGACACCATTCCCCAGCCAAGTATTAAACTCACCTATTCTTCCTTTCCTTGCTGTACTTGTGCAGGGTACTGGGAGTACCTCTGAGAAGGTCACCGATCCCCCCATCTCCTCACACAGCCTTCCCAATTCCTCGAACATCTCCCATACCACTTCCTCCGTCCCCCCCACCATGTTGTTCATACCCATGTGCACCATGACATGAGGTCTCCTCCTTTCCTTCCCTGCACATTTAAGAAGAGACTGCCCGCCCTGTTGGCAGTCAGCCCAGGTATGGATTTGACCCAGATTCAGCTATCCTTCCCCCCCTACTGCCTCATCTGATCCCCTTCAGTATGGAATCCCCAGCATAGAACCCCCCTTCATGCTATACCTCCCCCAACCTCTTCTCTATGTACTCATTAGTAGACTCCCCTTAACCTGCCTTTTAGTAACTCCATTCAATCCCCTTACCTCCCCAACCTCCTTCCCTGGCCTGCACCCCTCCTCCCCAACGCTCCCTCACTATCTTCCCCGTCTCTACCCTCTACCCTAGGTCCCCATCCCTCTCCTGCTGTGTCTCCACCACCTATCTCACCAGCATTGCCCTTCCCCCATTACCTCTGTTCCCTCTGTCCACCAGTCTAACTGAGTCCCTCTCCCCCTTCCCTGCTTCCTCTGTCCAATTGCTGTCACCTGAGCTATCCCTGCCCCTATTCCCTCCTGCTTCATCTTAGAGATCCAGCACCTCCCCCTCCACCACTTCTGCCAACACTGCAAACCTGTTACCTGCCTTCTCAGTGTTGCTGAGACTAGGCTCCTTCCTCCCTCTCTGACTTTCCTCTGTTACTAGACCCCCTAGTCATCTTGATCCCTCTCTCCCCCTCCCTGCCTCTCACTCTTCAGTTCTGATGCTCCTCCTGTGCCTTGGCATCATGCTACCTTGTGCCGAATGCCTATTTGCCTCAGCTCCCCAGCTCCCCCTCCCTTCACCCTCCTCAACTCCTTACTGAGCCACTGCACTTCTCCCTCCAGCCTCCTCAGCCTATGACAGATTGGAGACTCACCTAGCTTCCATAATATGGTCATGCAAACAGCCGCCCCACAGCCATTGCAGCCCACTATTCTTCCCATGCTGACCCCCGCAGCATCCTGCTGCTCCCTGTACCCTCCTCATTACACTGTCTCCATCCTCCCCTATTTCTGCAACACCACCCTCTGGCATGTCTTCCCTCATCTCTCTCCATTTTCATACCTCTGTGCTGCCCTTACCCCCTTGCATGTTAAACTTCTTAAGTGGTGCCTGTACCCACTCTTCAGCTTATAGTCCCTTCCTATGCAGCAATATCTCCTTAAAACCCTTGTTCCTGACTATTTTCACCCACTCGACATATCAACTAATGGCTACTATGTCCAGTTTAACCTCTGTCATTGTTGCCTCCAGCTCTGGGATCTTGTTTCCCAGACTGTGCGCATTTGTGTACATGATTTTCCATTGGCCAGATTTCAGTGCGTTAGTTGTGGGGTGAGGTGCGGCTTTTCCCCTACATGTCGTATGGGGAGCTGGACCTTTTTCCTCACCTGGTGATGCAAATGAACTACAAACATGATGAACTCCTGTTTGATCACTAGCTGAGGGAGGAGGGGTGCTCTTCCCGTTCGATGTATCGGGTGCTGCACCCCTCTCCCCATTTGCTAGTTTAAATATTCTGCAAAGATATCAAACTTCTGCCCCAATGCACTGACTCTCTCCTTAGTCAGATGCAGTCCATCAAATTTAAAGAACTTTTGCTCCCAAAACTGTTGTCAGTTACCTACAAATTTGTGTCCTTTTTCCTGGCACCAGCCCTTGAGCCATATGTTTAGCACCCTTATCTCCTCTTCTCTGACCATCTGCCCATCTGCCCCCCTCTCCCAGACTGGCAAGACTTCAGAGAAGGAGATGCCGGATGAAATGGATGACAGTTTGTCTCCCAGCCTGTCAGGCGATCCTTGGTCTCCACAACTGACCAGCTGGCGAGATTATTAGTCCCTTTGTGTACCAGGATGTTGGTGTTTTCTCCTGCTTCCTGCACAATTTTAGCAATACGGTCAGTATCTCTCCACACTGATGTACCCGGGAGACATCTGACCATTACCCCCAACCAGAGATAGGTATCAACTCCTCGAATCATTGAGTCTGCTATGATCAGAGGTGTTTTGGATTTCCTTTTTGCCTTTTTTGTTTTGGTTCCTATTATGGGTGAGTTAGTAGTGCTAGCTTCTGTTCTGCAGTGTCCTGCTTTGCAGTGTCCTCTGCCCGTTTGTTTGATTTCAGAGATAGAGGCAGATACCTCTTTGTAGTTTTATATGGTTTGTAGAGGTGATACACTGGTGAGCATTGACTGATGGGGCACCCGATTTGCCCCTCCTAACCACCTGCCAACCTCCCAGACCAACTACCCTCTGCGGTCCAGGTGCTTCAGTTGGATGTTGGGGAAATGATGGACAGTTCTTCTAATACATTTCCTCCTGAATGTGTGATTTGAGGCACACAATCTCTGCCCATGCTGCCTGGAGCTGAGCCCTTAGATCTCCGATGGTCCAACATGTAGGGCAGCCTCCTAAATCCTGTATAACTGCCCTTTTGGAAAGAGTCCTGCAGTATCTGCAGTTAATAATATCCATTCCAGTTGAGTTGCCAAATTTATAACCTGGTCCAAGTAATTAGAAGGAAAATGAAAACAAAAGCTTAATTGTTTTTTTAAATTTTTTTGTTTGTTTGTTTTTGTATATATAAGTGTGCCCCTTTAAGTGAAATCACTGTGTGGATACCCCTCAGATCCTCCCCTTCCTGCTTTGTTACAGGAAATGTCATGACTGTGCTGCTCTATAAAAGGAGTGTAGCATGGGGTGGTTGGGGATGGGGGTGGGTGGGTCCTTCCCCTGCCGGAAAAGAAAGACCATGGATGAAAGAAACAAGGGGGTAAGAGCAGAAACAATCAACCAACAACAAATGCAGATGCTATCCTTCAGTCTGTCTCTCATATGTGCTCCTGTAATTAGCCCTGAAAGTTTAGCCTAATGATAGATAAAACTGTAAAATCTGTAAGCACAAAAAGTAACAAAACCTGAAAACACAACCTGTAATAATTTAACAGAAAATATACCTTGCAAAAACACTTTGAATCAGAGAAAAATTATGCAGTAATCTGTAAGCACAAAAAGTAACAACCTGTAAGCACAACCTAAACAACAATTTAACAGAAAATATACCTTGCAAAAAACCTTGAAACAGAGAAAAATAAAACAGTAATCTGTAAGCACAACACAGTATCAACCTGCAAGCACACCCTGTAACAATTTAGCAGAAAATATACCCTGCAAAAAAAAATTTAAATCAGAGAAAAAATAAAGCAGTAAACTGTAACACCTGTAGGCACAACACAGTAACAAAAACCTGTAGGCACAACCTTGAACAATTCCACAGAAGAAATATGCCCTGCAAAGAAACAATCTGAATCGGAGAAAATAAAGCAGTAATCTGTAAGCACAAAACAGTAACAAACCTAAAAGCACACCCTGTAACAATGTAGAAAGTAAACCCTGCAAAAACAAATTCAGAGAACAATAAAGCTGTAATATGTAAGCAAAAAACAGTAACAAAACCTGTAAACACAAAAGAAAATAGTAACATACAGTAAATCTGCCTAGCCAAAATAAGCCTTAATGTTTCTCCTTGCTCTGATAATGTTGTTCCTTGCTCTGTTCTTTCATGCAAACCTAGAAGAAAAGAGCTCCTGTGAAGCTAGGTGCCTTTGCCAGCAAACCTCATCTTCCACTTAAAGCTGTACTTTAAGCTCGTGTACATATTGCAGATAGTTATCAGCCTAAACTCCATCTGGTGACACTCCAAAGCAAATGTCCACTGGGAGACGTCCTTCATGACCAAACATCAACTGATATGGGGAGAAACCTGTCACACCACTTTTGGTGCAATTATAAGCATGCACTAAGGTACTTATCTGCTGACTCCATCTTGGTTTGTCTTTTGGGTGAAGGGTGCCCTGCATGTCCAGCAACGTCCTATTAAATCTTTTGGGTTGCGGATCCCCTTGTGGGTGGTAGGGAGTAGTCCTTGACTCTTTGACACCTCTCAGAGACAGAATTTCTTTAATTAGTCAACTTTCAAAGTCCCTTCCTTGGTCATAATGTATCCGCTGGGTAGCACCATAATGTACAAAAAAAATTTCAACAAGAACCTTAGCTACTGTTGTGGCCTTTTGATCTTTGGTGGGATAAGCCTGCGCATATCTGGTGAAGTGATCTGTTACAACAAGTACTGTATATTTCCAGTGTTTTTGGCATCGGGCTCTAGACTTAAAAAGTCAAAAAATACAAGCTGCATGGGTGCGTTAGTGGCAATGTTAACCAAAGGTGCTGCTCTACGTGGTTGGACCTTTCATTGGAGGCATCTGCTACAAGTTTTAATATACTGGTCTACATCTGCACTCATCTTGAGCCAGTAAAAACTGGCTCAAACCAAATCTACAGTTCTCTCGCTGCCCAAATGTCCCATCTGGTCATGGAAGGCTTTTAAGACTACAGGCTTAAATTTTGCAGGTAACACCAGTTTTTTTTTTTACAGTCTTCCCTTGATCGTTCGTGATCTCTTGGTAGAGTAACTTATCTCAAAGCTTTAGCCTAGGCTCCTCTTGGAACAATAAAGCATTTCTTTGGTCATTGGATTGTAGTTTGGAAACATCTTTCCCTTGGTTCATAGCATTGCTGGATGAAGCAGAACTCACTTGGCTCAGGTAGATTTGTCTTTCTGTTGCTGATAATTTCTGGAGGTTCTAAGCTACCCTCAGCTAGGATCACATTCCAGGTATTTGTATTACATCATTGTGTGTCCTTTCTCCTTGCAGTAGTTCCTGGATTTGTTTAATACAGTTGTTTTTGTGATTTTTATTGCGAGTTTTGGGATTTATATTTCAACAGGCATTGCTAGCAACCTTCTGGAAGCTTCTGTGCTTCCCCCACAGCTAGGATCAGTTTACAGCTAACTGTGTTTAAATACCTGAGAGTTCTGTCACATAGCAGCACTACTGGATGAAGCAGAACTAACTTGTCTCAGGTAGCTTTGTCTTTCTGTTGCTGGAAATTTCTGAGCTACACTCAGCTAGGATCATTGTCTTGGCACCTGACTGTTTTTTGCAGCAGACAGACAGGAAAGGTAACACCCCACCAACCTCCATCCCCAACCCCCGGGTGTTCTGCCTTTATAGACATTGACAGAGACACACCTACTTAAAGGCACAGGAAACATTTGGCAGCACCCTACAAGATAGGATCTATCTGAGAATACTGGCAGCAATACAAGGGAAGAGCAGCCAACCAGGTTAGCAAAGGAGCTTGAAGCAGAAAGCAGAGGAGTAATTCTGTAGGAAAGAGGAGAAAAGAAAGAGAAACAAGCATTTGTCAATGCCGAATGTTGATTGTGTTGGTCTGTTGAGCTCGCTCACTGCCCTTCTGTCACTCGTTCAGTCTGTTTCTCCCGGTACTGCAGGCTGCTCTTTTGTACTGGGCTTCTGCCTGCATTGACAGCTTTTTCTGTCCACTAAGAAATCCGCAGCTGTCCCGACAGAGCTCCACTGAGGTGTCTCACTCCCCCCTCTCACTCGCTCATTCTGTTTCTCCTGGCACTGCATGTTGCCCTTTTGTACTGGACTCCTGCCTCTGTTGGTGGCTTTTTCTGCCCACAAAGAAATTTGCAACAGTCCTGACACAGGTCTTTTGAGCCTGCTCACTCCTCCTCTCTCACCCACTCGTTCTGTTTCTGCTGGCACTGCAGGCTGGCCTTTTGTACTGGGCAACTGCCTGCGTTGCCGCCTTTTTCTGCTAATAAAGAAATCCACAGCAGTCATGATAGAGCTCCGATGAGCTCGCTCACTCCCCCTGTCTCACTCGCTCATTGTGTTTCTCCCAGCGCTGCAGACTGCCCTTTTGTACCTGGTTCCTACCTCTGTTGGTGCCTTTTTCTGCCCACAAAGAAATCTGCAGCAGTCCCGACAAAGTTCAGTTGAGCTCGCTCACTCACTCACCTCCTCTCACTCGCTCATTCCATTTCTGCTAGCGCTGCAGGCTGCCCTGTTTTGCTGGCCTCCGGCCTGCGTTGCTGCCTTCTTCTGCCCACAAAGAAATTTGCAGCAGTTACAATAGAGCTCCGTTGAGCTCGCTCACTCCCCCTCTCACTCATTCATTCTGGTTTTCCCGCCACTGCAGGCTGCTCTTTTGTACTGGGCCCCTGCTTGCATTGCTGCCCTTTTCTGCCCACAAACAAATCTGCAGCAGTCTCAACAGAGCTCCGTTGAACTCACTCACTCCCCCTCCCTCACTCGCTCGTTCTGTGTCTCCCGCTGCTGCAGGCTGCCCTTTTGTACTGGGCTCCTGCCTGCGTTGGTGGCTTTTTCTTGCCACAAAGAAATCTGAAGCAGTCCTGACACAGCTCCATTGAGCTCGCTCACTCCCCCTCTCTTACTCACTCATTCCGTTTCTGCTGGCGCTGCAAGTTGGCCTTTTGTACTGGGCTCCTGCCTGCGTTGTCGCATTTTTCTGCCCACAAAGAAATCTGCAGCAGTTACAATAGAGCTCAATTGAGCTTCCTCACTACTGCTTAGTCACCCGTTCGTTCTCTTTCTCTTGGCGCTGCAGGCTGTGCTTTTGTAAGGGGGTCCTGGCTGCGTTGGCAACTTTGTCTGTCCACAAAGAAATCTGCAGCTGTCCTGACAGAGCTCCATTGAGGTCGCTCAGTCTCCCTCTCTCACGCACTCATTCTGTTTGTCCTGGCGCTGCAAACTGCCCTTTCTCTGGGGCTTCTGCCTGCATTGGCACCTTTCTGCCCATGAAGAAACCCGCAGCAGTTCTGATAGAGCTCCATTGAGCTCACTCAGTCCCCCTGTCTCACTCGCTCATACTGTTTTTCCCACCGCTGCAGGCTGGCCTTTTGTACTGGGCCCCTGCCTGCATTGACGCCTTTTTCTGCCCACAAAGAAATCTGCAGCAGTCCTGACAGCGCTCCAGTGAGTTTGCTCACTCCCCCTCCCTCACTCGCTCTCTCGTTCTGTTTCTCCCAGTGCTGCAGGCTTCCCTTTTGTACTGGGCTCTTGCATTGGGGCCTTTTTCCAACCACAAACAAATCCGCAGCAGTCCCAATAGAGCTCAGTTGAGCTCGGTCACTCCCCGCTGTCACTCGCTCGAACTTAATCTGTCCCAAACACTGATTTCCCACAGCGACCATGCTATTCCGAGGCAGGAGTGCAAAAACATATTTTAGCCAGGATGTGAAAAATGACAGCTGTACTGTTCATAAGGAGGTGTGAAAAAATGCCACTGTTGAAAATGTAGTGTGAAAATATTACAAATTTGCGAAGTTACAAGGGTGCGTGGATACAGTTCAATGCAAGCTTGTAACACAGTCATGTTATGGAGTTTCGTCACCAAATTTTCAACATAGGGATTTTAGGACCTCTACTCATGAACAGTGCCACTGTCATTTTCTTAATCTGTCCCAAACACTGATTTCCCACAGCGACCGCGTTATTCTGCACCAGAACTGTGAAAACACATTTCGATCAGGATGAGAAAAATGACAGCTGCACTGCTCATAAGGAGGTGTGAAAAAATGCCAGTGTTGAAAATCTGGCGTGACAATATAACAAATCCGCGAGGTTACAAGGGTGTGTGGAAAGTGCACAACAGACACTTGTAACACAATCATTTGATGGGCTATCATCTCCAAATTTTCAACATAGGCATTTAGGACATCTGCTCATGAACAGTATCACTGTCATTTTCTTAATCTGTCCCAAACAGTGATTTCCCACAGCGACCGCTCTATTCTGTGCCGGAAGTGTGAAAACACATTTTGGCCAGGATGGGAAAAATGACAGCTATACTGTTCATAAGTTGGTGTGGGAAAATGGCAATGTTGAAAATCCAGAGTGAAAATATTACAAATTCGCGAAGTTATGAGTGTGCGTGAAAACTGCGCAACGCACGCTCGTAACAGAATCATTTTATGAAGTATCGTCACCAAATTTTCCATATAGGCATTTTAGGACCTCTACTCATGAACAGTGTCACTGTCATTTTCTTAATATTTCCTGAACACTAATTTCCCACAGCGACAGTGCTATTCTGCGCCGGAAGTGCGAAAACACATTTTGGCCAGGATGTGAACAATGGCAGCTGTACTGTTCACAAGGAGGTGTGAAAATGCCAGTGTTGAAAATCTGTGTGTGAAAATATTGCAAATTCGTGAAGGTGAGCGCATAGCAACTGCACAACGACGTCACAGAACAGTAATTTTGATTTTTTTCCACTAAATTTGCAACATAGGCTTTTTGAGAGCCCACCTTGAACACTGGCACTGTTGTTTTGTTAATTGGCCCCGAAAGGTGATTCCGCACAGTGACCGCGAAATCACCTTTTGGGGCTGCTTAACGCCATGACAGTTCCTGAATTCATGAGGAAGGGTCCCAAAAACCCCATGTTGACAATTTGGTGCCAAAATTCAAAAAAATGACTGAGATATGCATTAAAGTTGGAAAAAACCCATTTATTCCATTATACAGCTTACCAGCATTTCCTCAGTTCGTGGTCGGCTTTGAAGAGTGCAGATGTGTTCCTGGTCCACCAAAGATCGTTGCACTGAGCTCCTGAGGTAAGTATGGGGTGAGGTGTGGGGAGGCAGGGTGCGCAGTGGGTGGGTGCGGGTTGGGGAGGGCAGGGAGACTGCAGAGGACAGTTTCCATTTTTACAGGTTAAAAACATCGTGGGACTGTTTTTATTTTACAGGGCATGTGACACGCTGGGGTGGGCTCCCAGCATGCCACTAGAGTCTTTCTTTTGGGGGGGCAAGCTGTAGCCAACGGGGGATTGGGCACCCCCGTTAGCACACAACAAAAAGGGAGGGTGACATTATGCCGACAGGGATTGGGCACCCCATCAGTACCCATATAAGGGGGGGTTTACATAATGCCGACAGGGAGTGGGCTCCCCCGTCGGCAACATAAACAGTGGGGCACTGAAGCAGATGGGGATTGGGGCCCCGCCAGCAAATAAACACATTGAGGGGGTTAATATTGTTTGAGAACACGGCAGCAAACCGCTGCCATGTTCACAAACAATATCAGTGTGTCAAGATCCCGCCCTGCAATGATGGGTTGCTCCCTCATAGCAGCAAATGGCTTACGCTGCAATGACGAGGCGGTCCCTGATTGCAGTGGCTAAATTTTTATAAGTTGGTGGCACTCTGGCTGAACTAGTGTCAGCAGCAGTGTGCCACAGCATTGGGAGATGCTGGACAAGCCTTTACAGGCTGTGGAGGCATTGGCCACAACAGTGCCGTGCCTCCACAACCTGCTTGTGGAGAAAGCTGCCGCAATGCGTTTCTTATCAACATAAAAATTAACTGAGAAGGAGGGGTGGTAGTAGTAAGCAGGTCAGGCTGATGCAGGCAGTGGTGTAGTGCTCTGGGTGTGGTGCATCAGTCTTCAGATGAACATTCTGGGTATTGTGGTGCTGCCCCATACGCAAGCACCTCTCTGGGCTAAGGGCAGAGATCACCAGTTTCTGGGCCAAGCTGGTAGGAGTACTGGAGACCCTCACCCCCACTCAGAGGCCACCATGTCCCCAGTCATTGCTACAATGGCTGCCCAGGCAAATAACAGGGTGGACTATGGTGGGCTCAGGGAGATTCAGTGGAGAGGCAGAGACATATCCACCATCCAGTCTAACTCAAAAACCCCTTCACTGTTTTGGAGTAGTGGGAGAGCTCTGCAAAGGAACCCAAGGCTGAAACCAGGGAGGATGTGAGGGTCTTCCAGCTGGGAGATCCAGTGATGGGAGGAAGAGAACCCCAAAGGAATAAGTGGAACCCAGGCCAAAATGCGGGTCTGTATCGGGGTGACAACACTGACAATGCCCGTAGTGGGGGGGAGGGTAGGGTTAAGTAATAGGTACAAGATACTGGTGTCAGTAGCAGAGGAGGAGGAGGATGGTACCCTCAAGGAATGGGGCAGGCGACAGTCAGGGTAGGGAGAATGCTGAGGACAGTAGTCCAGATGGGGAGAAGGGGAGAACTTGACAGGTGGGGGAGGGGGACAGGCAGGGGAGTGAGTGGGAGATGCAGCCAAGGACGAGTTGGAGTGGCACTTGGCGAGGCAGAGGGATCATAGATGGTGCATTGGTCACAGGGAGCGGGGCGGCAGGCATGTAGGGAAGAGAGGTCTGACAGGAGGTGGGGGGAGTGTGGGGGGTGTTGCTGGGTAGGAAGGGCGAATGCTCAAGAGAGGGACTGGGTTTGTAGGCAGTTAAAGGCAAGAGGTGGGGAAGGGGGGCAGAGTAGTAGTGATGAGGGACTCTATACTAAAGGGGATCAGGTGGGGAGGGAAGAGAGAGGGGTGAACGGCGTAGTCAGATATGGGTGGAATCCATACCGGGCTTAACAGCAGGTAGGACAGGGCAGGCTTTGCTTAGATGTGTCAGGGAAGGAAGAGAAAAACCTCTCATGGTGATGCATATAGGCACCAATGACCTAGGGGAGAGTCTGGTGGAATTGGTTAGGGAGAGAGTTGAGGAACTAGGGAAGTTATGCATGGAGGTTGGGTGCTCGATGGCCTTCTCAGAAGTGCTTCTAGTACCCAGGGTGAGTAGGATGAGGAAGGACAGAATTGTGGAGTTTAACTCATGGCTGGTGGGGTGGTGTAGCTCTCATGGATATGGACTGGTGGGAGATTGGGGGAACACATGGGTCAACAGTGATCTATATGCAGAGGGCAGATTGCACTTGAGTAGAGCCGGGCAGGGGGTATTGAAGTGGAAACTGGAGGAATGTATAGCTTCCAAGGGGTTTTTAAACTGGGAAGGGAGGGAGGCAAGTGTGCAGCTAGTGTGCAAGGTTGCCAGGTAGGGGATCTGAACAAGCTGACCCCCCCTCATGACAGCAGTGTTTGTAATGAGATTGGGCCATGGTGGAAGGGTCAGGTAGAGGGGGTGTGGGGTATGCAGAAGGTGGGTAATGGGTGGAGGATGGTCTCCCTGAATGCAAGGAACATGGGTAGAAAAGTAGCCGAACTACAGACTCTCTTAAACATAGGGATGGTGGACATTGTGGCTATCACAGAGACTTGGGCCAGCCAACACCAGGATTAGGATCTGGCGATCTCCGGGTACAGGGTTTATAGGAAGGACAGAGGGGTGGGGAAAGGGGGAGGGGGTGGCGATTTACATAAAGAATGGCATCAGATGCACAAGGGATGAGGGGGAGGACAGAGGCACTATGGATGCAGTTCCTGGATTCAAGGGGTAGAAAACTGAGGCTGGGGTGGTGTATAGGCCACCGGCATAGTCTGAGGAGTTGGATAGGGAGTTGGTGGATCAGATTCAATGGGTATGTGGTAAGGGGAACGTTGTGATAGTGGGGGATATCAATCTACCTGGGGTGGATTGGGGAACCCAAGCCACCTCTAGTGCCAGGGAACAGGCAATTCTGGATGCGTTCCAGGATAGCCATCTGGTGCAGATGGTAGGCAAACCAACCCAGCTAGGTAATACATTAGACCTGGTACTATCAAATGGGGAGACAGTGAGGGAGCTGTGGGTGGAGGACACACTAACTAGCAGTGACCACCTTTCAGTGTGGTTCATGCACAGCATGAGCAGTGAGGCTGTGGGGTCAGCAACAAGGGTAGTGGACTTCAGATTGGCGGACTTTGGGAGGATGAGGGAAATACTGAAGGGTGCCTTTAGGGGATTAGGTCAGAGATGGATGCACAACAGAAGTGGGATATTATGAAGTCTGGGCTGAGAGAGGCTACTGAAGAACGCATTAGGACTCTGAGCAAGAAGACCAGGGCTAAGGTGCAATGCTGGATGACTAGGAATGTGTTGGAGGGGGTGGGGCCAAAAAAGCGGCTTTTAGGAGACTGAAAATAACTGGGAGGGAGAGGGCAGGGAGATGTACGCGAGGAGGTCCAAGGAGGTAACCAAGTTAGTAAGAGAGGCCAAGGCCTCCAAGGAGCTGAGGCTGGCTCGGGGGCTGGCTTGGGGCATCAGGGAGTGGGAGAAGGAATTCTATAGATACAGAAGGGAGAAAAGGAACTGCAGGGACTAGATAGTCCAGATCAAGAAGAACAGGAGGTGGGTGGAGAAGGAAGAAGAACAGGCAGAAGTACTGAATGAATACTTCTGCTCTGTGTTCACGAGGGAGGTAGGAGGTCCGCTACCTCCATGGACTGGGAGGGTGGTGACAGGGAGGAGGAGGTGACAGATGGGGTGATTCTGGAAAGCAAGGCATTGGAAGGTCTGAAGGCACTTAGGGTGGGTACAGCACCAGGTCCAGATGGCATTCACCCTATGGTTTTGAAGGATATGGTGGAGGTGTATGCCTGGCCACTGGCTAACCTGTTCAACACCTCCCTGGACACGGGATACATGCTGCAGGACTGGAGGTTGGCTCATGTGGTGCCTATCCACAAGGGCAGCCTAAGGGATGAGCCGGGTGATTACAGACCTGTCAGTCTCACTTCCATAGTGGTTAAACTTATGGAAGCAATCTTGAAGGAGAGACTGGTAACAGTCCTAGAGGTCAATGAGCTCCAGAATGGGCAGCAGCATGGGTTCATTTCCCGGTGATCATGCCAGACCAACCTAATAGAATACTACTACTGGGTCACAAGGGAGTTGGACAAGGGCCATGCAGTGGATGTCCTATATTTGGATTTCAGCAAGGCCTTTGATTGGTCCCTCACAAGCGACTGGGGGCAAAGCTGAAATACGTAGGGATGGGGGCTAAGATGGCTAACTGGATCAAGAATTGGCTAGAAGATAGACTGCAATGGGTGGTTGTGGGGGAGGGAACTCTCATCTCCTAGGCCAGTGACCAGCAGTGTGCCACAGAGTTCTGTGCTGGGGCTGGTGTTGTTTGGTCTGTTCATATCGGATATTGCACATGGGGTTGGGAGCAAGATCAGTTTGTTCGCTGATGACACCAAGATGGGGGCTAGAGGGGTGGCAGAAGCTACAGGGTGACCTAACCAGACTTGAGAAGTGGTCGGCAAGGTGGCAATTGAGTTTTAATGCAAAGAAGTGCAAAGTTATGCACTTTGTGGTGAAGAACCCGAGGAGAGAATATTGGTTGGGTGGGGTGCAGTTGGGTGTCACTGAGGAGGAAAAGGATCTAGGGGTCATAGTAATGGGGAGCATGAAGAGTTCTGCTCAGTGCAGGAAGGATGCGGCTAAGGCCGATATGATGCTGGGGAGCACTGTGCAGGGGTTCTCGTCCAGACACAAGGATGTGATCCTGCTCCTGTACTGCTCCTTGGTCAGGCCGCATTTGGAGTACTGCATGCAGTACTGGCGTCCATATCTGATGAAAGATATCAGACTGCTTGAAGCGATGCAGCGTAGGGTGACAAAAATAATACACGGGATGGAAGGCAGAACCTACGAAGAAAGGCTGAGACACTTTAGTTTGTACACCCTGGAGGAGAGAAGGGATCGGAGGGATATGACTGAAACTTTCAAATACTTGAGGGGGATCAACAAATCTGGTACAGAGGGGTTATTTAAGCTGTGGAAGCGAAGAGACACGAGAGGGCATGGGTTAAAACTGGAGGGTGGCAGATTCAGGAGGGAGATGAGGAGGCATTATTTCACTGAGAGGGTGGTGTCAAAATGGAACGCCTACCAGAGGAGAGGTGGTGGCATGCAGGATGGAGGCAGTTTCAAAACAGCATGGGACAGGGCAGGGGCTGGGTAAACAACGCTGAGCAGCTTCTGAGAGTGAGAGGGGGATGGGGGGGCAGCTGCAGTATAGTGGTGCTAGCTGTGCATTCGAGCAGACTTGATAGACTGTGAGGCCTGTTTCTGCTGGCAAGTTTTGTATGTTCGTATCTAGCACAAGCCTAAACATGGGGTTGTGATACTGTCCTCTTTGTATGTCCACTGGAGTGAGCTGAGGCAAAGTACTTAAATCTAGAGATACAAAGTTACAGTAGGCTGCAGGCACACAGGTATCTGGGGGTCCTAAACAGTCGACTAAGCAATTTACAGTTTCAGCCAGTGGGTGTTCATCTTTGTCAAACTTTTGGCACATGGTCTTCACAAATTGTTCCAACATTCACACCCACGCAGGCCTTCTAGAGAGGGCATCAGCATCAATATGGTTTCGGCCTGGGTGGTACTCCACTGAATAACCTTATGTCAATACAGCAGACAGCCACCAGTGTCCAGTTGCATCCAGCTTGGCCGATGTTTGTACATACATGACAGGATTAGTGTATTGTCCATTTTGACCAGGATTTTGGCACCATATAAATACTCAAGAAATTGGTCAACTATGGCCCATTTTAAAGTGAGGAATTCTAATTTGTGAAGGGGATAGTTCTTTTCAGATGGTGTAAGGCTTCTGCTTGCAAATGCTACCAGGTGTAGTCCCTCTTCACATTCTTAATAAAGTACAGCTCCAAGGCCACTCAGGCTGGCATCTGTGTGTAGTACATACGGCTTGGTTGGGTCAGCATATGCGAGTGTGGGCGCATGTGTCAGCTGGTAGATAATTTCTTGGAATACTGCATTGCAATCTGAATTCCACCTTGATCCAAAGGATTCATTAGGCTCAAAGTAGACCTTTTCTCCTTCCTTCACAGTGCCGTTTCTAAACTTTGGTTGGTAGGAGGGTATCCTTGTGTCAGATTTAACAATGGCTGAATTACCTTTGTGTAGTCCTTTACAAAGGCCGATAACATCCACAGAAGCCTAGAAATCTTTTAAGCTCTTTGAGGCTGTTGGGCCTCGGCCAGGTGGTTAAAGCTTCTACTTTGCATGGGTTGCATGGGTCCATCTGGATGCCTTCAGAGGACATGATGTGACCTACATATTTTACAGCTCTTTGGAAAAACTGGCACTTGTCTACAGATAGTTTTAACCCGAATTCTTCCACTCTGTCCAAAACTTTAAACAGCCATGCTTCATGCTCCCTAAGTGTTTTGCCAAACACGATGACATCATCCAAGTACACAAGGCATTCAAGGTGGTTCATATCCCCTACTGCATGCTCCATTAGTCTCTGAAAGGTTGCAGGCACTCCAGATATGCCTTGGGGCATGCACAAAAATTTGTAGAAGCCCAGGGGAAAGATAAATGCCATCTTCTCTCTATCTTCAGTCACCATTGGGATCTGATAATACCCGCTTCTGAGGTCTAGAACAGAAAACCACTGACTCCTATTTAGGCAATCTAGGGCATCCTGGATGCGAGGCATTGTGTATTGATCTGGTATGGTTCATCTATTAAGTGTCCTGTAACTGACACACATTCTCACCAAGCCATTCTTTTTCTGAACCACCACAATCGGTATTGCATAAGGGCTGCGTGATTCCTGGATGATTCCAGCTGCTATCATTTCCTGGAGATGGCACCTGATATCATCAATGTCTGTAGGTGCTAATCGGCGTGATCTCTCCAGGAATGGTTTCTCATCATGGAGCCTGATGTGGTGTTCAGCACTAGTAACGCACCCAACGTCCCATTCTTTCAATGAAAATACTTCGCTAGTGCCACCTTGCAGCTGATTCTGTCCTTCCACTCACTGGGGATGGAAGACTCTCCAAAGTGGAATATATTTGGGGACACATTGCTGTCTTCCTCTCTGCGACACTCGGTTGGCAACACTGCAGTATCTGCGCAGTATACTTTGGCCAGGGTACAGCCTCGAGTAACTTTAATGTCTGTTGGTTACATTGCAAAGCTGCACCACAACTCTTTAGCATAGGAATGAGCACGAACTGGCAGCACACTTGGTTTAACCAGGAGCCCATCAGACAGCTTTCCCTTTTCTGGGGCATCTAGCATGAGAATCTTGTTTGTTACGTCCTTTTTGATATGCACTTCTTCACTGGCATGGTACTGTGCATTAGGTGGCAAGACAAGAGGTGATGAGTCCTTCTTCCAGATATACCCACTGACTCATCCTTATCATTTTCTTTGCTCTGTATTTGCATCTCATAAGATTTTTGTACCATTGCATGAATGTGTAAAGCTTGTCTAGTTTTCTGAGCTTGCTTCTCTTGGCACATCTATGCTGGGTGGCCAAACATGTGTGCATTAGTGCCGATCAACAAAGGAATTCCATCATATAAGCCAGTTGGAGGGTAAACCAAGGCTAATGTCTCTACGGGTTCATCCACGCTGGCTACCATGGAGAGAGAGCCATACTCTTAAGTAACCAAGGTACAGATAGGATTTTATCTCTCAAACCCCACATGTGTAGTCCATCTAGAGGTTGTAGAGGGTTGTCTTACAGATGCTGGTCATACCAGTCTTTAAATATTATAGTGACCTGAGATCCGCTGTTCAGTATGGCTTGGACCAGGATACCATCAATATGTACAGTACCATATTTTCCATTGAAGGACCTACCATCTCAGACTAATCAGGAGGAGCAATATTTGCAGGTTGCTGGCAGTGGCCTTAGACTCAAAAGACCTGTATCGAGGTGGGAGCGGAGTGTCACTAGAAGTACTTTGCTTGGGTGCTTTTCTGCAAGTAGTCTATCTTTCACTCTGACTGGAACCTCCTGGGATCGACAATCTCTTTGTATATGCCCATCCTTCCCACATTTGTAGCAAAATATACCTTTTTTGGTCTGCTTTGGCTGTGATATTACATTAGAGGTTGGTCTCCATTCATTGCTAGGGAGTGGTACAGCACTCATATCTGAAACTTGAGCAGGAGCACTAATAGCAGAGGGTCCTTACTGAGTCTGCATGCTATGCCCCATCAATTCTTTCACCATGGCAGACAATTCACTTATCCAGTTCTCTAGACCGCCATCTGTAGTGGAGGCCCGGGAGTGCACTCCTATACCCATGACAGACACGTTCTGATGGGTATCTGGCCCTTTAACCATATCCATGGAATTTTGCACACTTGAAGTTAGTTCTCCCAACTTTGTTAGTAGATCTTTCAACTGCTACAAGTCACTAACAGTCTCTTTTTCACAAGGCCTTTCAGGCACTAGAGCACCTCTAGCTGCGCCCGTACAAGAGTCCCAAGCTTCCTCCTCACGTTCAGCCTCCCTGAGTTCCTTCATTAGCCCACGATATGCAGGGGGATCATACCTCCTATCCTGGACCTTTAGTTTGAGCACTAGTAAGCTAGACTGTTTGGCAGATTTGAGTATGTGATCTAGTCTCACACAATTCAAGTCACTGGGCAACACCCCACCTTTTCTGTGAGCTCTCTGTAAGGCCCTTTCCAAATGAGTAACATAAGCAGACAGGCGCTTCCCTTTACACTGTTTGGTGGATTTGAATTTCCACATTAAATCTTCCCCTGACTCAGTACTACCAAACCTTCTAGTGCAGACAAATACTCTTGAGCTGAAGCATCAGGGTTGGTAGACCTCAAAAACCTAATGGCTTCAAGTGCAGGGCCCCTTAAACTTTCCATGATCCTTTTCTGTTTTTCTGCTTCCGCACACTGCCACTCCTGAACTAGGAGGGATGCATAGTCTAGCCAGGTCTCTAAATCATCTTCCCCCTTGGGTGTGGGAATTGTACCAGAGAACACTCTTAGCCAGCGGTAAGAGTCGTGACTACCTGAGTGCATATAAAAAGGAGGAGGCACGGGTGCCAACACTGGGGCAGTCACAGGGGTTGGTACAGGTACAGAGACCAGCACTGGGGCTGGTGCAGATGCAGGAGCAGGTGCTGGCATAGAGGCAGCTGCATATGTAGGAGTAGGTGCGGGTGTAGGGCGATGACCCCCAGCAGCTCGACACCCCGACAGCGAAACACGAAAAAAGACCATTACAGTGACAGTCTCTGTAATGGTCCTTTTTCGTGTTTCACTTTCCCCCAGTGTTCTGCCCCCTTCCTGGGCCAACTCTGACCTGACGTTGATAATTCTAAAGTCCAGGAGGTGGGGGGTTGGCGCAGCCCCCCACAGAAAGCACTCGGACATCGGGTGGCACAGTATCTGCGTCGGTTTTGTGCCATCGCTGTGTGGGAGGTCTGCATTTTCAGTACTTCCGGTGTAGGGGTACCGTGAGGAAGTGGAACAACCTTTTCAAGTCCTCAAGGGTTTGGCACCCTGCTTGTAACACTTTGATAAGCTTTTCTCTGAGCCCTTCAGTCTTGGGGGTTTCTTTAGATTCAGGCATCGCACTGTATATGCATGACCCTCCCCATTACCCTGGGCTCATTGGATACAATCTGACATGGCACCCCGTAGAGATCTATTGGAAGGGTAGACTCCACTAAGGCCATTAAACTTTGGGTAGCCCTGTCAGTTTGGCAGACTTTTACCATGGCTTTACCAAGGCATTTAACTTTACTTAAAGCTCCCTCAAATATGGCTTTGTTAGTGCCAGGGGAAAGTCCAGTATCAACAAGGCCTTTTGGGGGTCGACCTCCTCTGCCTCACATCAATCAAGCAACTATTGCACAGATATGTTAATAGCAGCAGTTCCAGCTCTCAGGTCAGTAGCACGTTCCATTTTATTGCCAGTACCTTTGTAAAAAGAGAAGTTGCAATTTTGTATTCTGACAGCTAGGGGGCGCTAATCCCAGTGATGCCTCCAAGATGTAATCCCTAGACGGCGCTATTCCAAGGGCTACTACCCTTGCCTGCCTTTCTAACAACAGGTTGAGGGGCCTGAGATCAAAACTGCCAAGTACCGGGGTGTCCCTACCCTCAGTGTACACAATATTTTGGTGCCTCCACCCAGAGTAATATTTACATGGGTTTTTAACTAGACTGGTACAGCCCTCTGGGAAGCTATAACCACCCACAATCCCACCTAGTGACTAAGTAGCTATGAACTGGCCATAACCATTAGCAGTATTCAACAGACAGTTTGCAAAAAGCATTAACAACATGCTCCCAGCTGTCCCACTTTCCAGCAGGGTCTCTGGTCCCGGTACACGCCCCGTAAACCTCCCTGTAAAGACAGTTTTGAAATACAGCATGCAATTTCAACACAGTCAGCGAAAAGCTTATCACTTTAAATCAGATAATAATATGCTCACAAGCTGGGTTCAAAGTAACACAGTCGCACCACTGTGACTTATATGCAGCTGTTGGTTGGACATCCCTTACTACTAGACGCCTGCTCCATGCTGGACTATGGACTCTTAAACTGCTTCTGCAGAAATTGCCAAGCTATCTCTCTTCCCTTATTAGTATCTCACATAGTGCATACTCGTTAAGAAAATCTGACTTTATTATGCTTGACATACCAAGGACGCGGACTTCCTTTGGTAAGCGTGCTATTGCATATGCCCTTCCCTCCATTTGGAACCAATTACAAACCGCTACTGAAACTAACTAGCACAGTTTCAATAAACTTCTACAAATCGCTAAGTTCAGCCAAAATAAAAGACACCTGTAACTGTCATTAAGTCTCTTCCTTCACCATGTGTGCCATATTTATCCACTGGTAAGGTATAATTGATTTGTCATATTAACTGCTTTCCCTTCCCCTTCTACTCCTGGATTTATCTTTGCTTATGCTCCACTGCTACTCTATCAAATCACTCCTCCCCCCCATATCAGTTGTAGACTGTTGTTTGTTCTAGCTGCCAAAATACTGTTTATGTATTGCACACACCAGTCATCATGTTTCATTTATCAGTATGCAACCTGTAAATCGCTTCCCTGTCTCATACCAATGTTTACCACCTGCGGTCACCCTATGTGGTACCCTTGTATGTATATCCAGCCTGTATCACATAACGTGCATTTCATGTATATACTGTTATTACCTATCTGTGTTTGTACTTTAAGTGTTTATGTCACAGGACCTCCTTGTGAATGAGTTTGCTCAATGGAGTTTTCCTGCAATAAACTTGAACTTGAACTTGAACACAGTAAATCAGGTTTACTAAAGGGTCATGAAAAAGGTGTGGGAGCAAATCTGGGCAAATGATTACTGTTCTGGAAAACCAGGTTACTAAATACAGTTAATTTAATCCCTCTGCTACTGGGTACCCAAGATCTATGCTGGCTGGCCAGAATCAGTGCCTGGGGTTGCAGATGATGTTGGAGCCCTTGAAGGAAAAAATCAATCACATTAACCATACAAAGCAAATCAAATTAGTTGTATCCGTGGTTATTTTGGCCTAGTCTATTGGAAACCCCTGAAATTAAGCTGAGAACAACACCATCTCAACCCAACTCCTTTGTAGCCAAATCATTTGTTCCAGCTCCTGCAAATACTCCCCTGGATTGGGAGAAAATGGTGGCCCCCTCATGGAGACTATCGTACGTACTGATGGTATTCGGCCCCGGCCATACTGGACAGTGGATCTCATGTCACTATAATATTCAAAAATTGCTATGACCAGCATTTGTCTGGTCATCCTCTATGACCCTTAGAAGGACTGCATGTATGGGGCTTGAGCGATAAATCCTACCCTTACCTTGGTTTCTTACGAATATGGCTATCTTTTCCGTCCACCATAGCACGTGTGGATGAACCTGTGGAAAAATTGGCCTTGGTATGCCCCTAAACTGGCCTATATGATCTAATTACCATATTGATCGTCACTAACGTACACATGCTTGGCCGCTTAGCACAGATGTGTCAAGAGAAGCAAGCTCAGAAAACCGGACAAGCTTTACCTATTCATGCAATGGCACAGCACGCTTATGAGATGCAGGTGCAGAGCAAAGTGAATGACAAGGATGACCCCGTGGGGTATGTCTGGACAAAAGGACCCATCACCTCTCATCCTGTCACCTAATTCACAGTGCCACATCAGTGGAGAGGTGCGTATCAAAAAAGATGTCATAAACAAGATCCTCGTGCTGGATGCCCCGGGGAAGGGAAGCTGCCTAATGGATTTTTATTTAAACCCAGTGTGCCACCTGTTACAGCCCATGCCTACATGAGGAGATTAGTGGTGCAACTTTGTAATGTGACCAACAGAGACATTGAAGTCCACCAGCACTGTACCCTGGTCCAAGTATACTGGGCAGATACCACTGTGTTACCAATCAAGTGTCGCAGAAAGAAAGACAATGAAGTATCCCCAGATATGTTTGACTTTGGAGAGTCTCCTATCCCCGGAGAGTGGAAGGACAGAATCAGTTGCAAGCTGGCACAGTGGAGTCAAATGTTCTCATTGAAGGAATGGGATGTCAGATGCGTCACCGGTGCTGAACACCATATTAGGCTCCATGACGAGAGGCCATTTTGTGAACGGTCACGCAGAATGGCTCCAGTAGACATTGACGATGTTCGATGCCACCTCCAAGAGATGTTAGCAGCTGGAATCAACTGGGAATCATGTAGCCCTTACGTGTCCCCCATTGTGGTAGTCTGAAAGAAAAATGGCTCAGTGAGGATGTGAGTGGACTACAGGAACCTTAACCGAAGAACCATACCAGACCAGTATACAATGCTTCACATCCAGGATGCCCTCTAGTGTCTTAATGGGAGCCAGTGGTTTTCCATCTTAGACATCAGGAGCAGGTACTACCAAATCCTGATGGCACCGATGGCACCAGAAGATAGAGAAAGAACTGCATTTATCTGTCCTCTGGGCTTCTACGAATTCCTGCGCATGCTCCAAAGCATCTCCAGAGCACCCACCACCATCCAAAGATTAATGGAGCGAGCTGTAGAAGACATGAATCTACTTGAATATTTAGTTTATCTGGATAGTGTCATTGTGTTTGGCAAAACTCTTGAAGAGCACAAGACTCGCTTGCTCAAGGTCCTGGACCGGTTAGAAGAATTTGGATTAAAATTGTCTATTGACAAATGCTAATTTTTCCAGAAATCTGTAAGATATGTGGGCCACATTGTATCCTCTGAGGGCATTCAAACTGATCCAAGCAAAGTGTAAGCATTAACTACTTGGCCACGACCCAATAATCTCAGAGAGCTGCAAAGATTCCTAGTTTTCTGTGGATACTATCACAGTTTTGTAAAAGATTACACAAAAGTAATTTGCCCCCTCCTAAACCTGACTCAAGCATGCCCACCTACAAACCAGAAATAAAGAGTGCTGTAAAAGGAGAAGATAAAACGTATTTCAAGATCAATGATCCATTTGGGGCCAGGTGGACCAAGGAATGTGATACAGCTTTTTACGATATTATTCATCTTTTCACCCATGCCCCTGTACTCGCCTCCACAGATCTATCTAAGCCGTATGTGTTACATACAGATGCCAGCTAGAAAGGACTTGGGGCCATGCTTTATCAGGAGTATGAGGAAGGATTATGCCTGGTGGTGTTTTCTAAAAGAAACCTGATGCCATCCGAGAAAAATTTAATTTCACGCATTACAGTGGGCAATAGTAGACCAATTTCATGAATACCTCTACAGTGCTAAAATTCTGGTAAAGACTGACAATAACCCTCTCACGTATGTCCAAACTTCAGCCAAATTAGATGCAACTGGACACCGTTGGCTATCAGCACTTTCAACATATGATTATTCAGTGGAGTACCGTCCAGGTCTGAATCACATCGATGCTGATGCTCTATCCAGGAGGCCTGAATCAAATTCTGAGTGGGTGAGAATGTCAGGACAATCTGTTAAAGCCCCATGCCATAAGTTTGACAAAGATGAACACCTGTCTTCTGAAACTGTAGATTGTCTAGTTGATTGTCTGGGGCCTCCAGATACCTGTGTACCTGTAGCCTACTGTAATTTCACAGCTCTAGACCTAAGTGCCTTACTGCAGCTCACCCCAGCTGACATTCAACAGGAACAGTATCAGGATCCCGTGATTAGACCAGTCTTAGATGCTTTGTACAGAGGGGAAGATGTCTTCAAGTTACGATCCAATGATCTGCAAACTGCATTACTGTTTAGAGAGGGTCCCAAACTCAAGCTCCGAGAGAAATTGTTATATCAAGAACAAACAGATAGCCAGGGAAACATCATAAGAAATCAACTGGTGTTACCGTCAAGGTTCCAAATTGCAGTCTTAAAAGCCCTCCATGACCAGGTGAGACATTTGGGTAGTGAGAGAACATTGGACTTAACCCATGCCCGTTTCCACTGGCCCAAGATGGGTGCAGACATTGACCAATATATCAAAAATTGTAGCAGATGCCTCCAAAGAAAGGCCCAGCCACAGAGAGCAGCACCTTTGGTTAACATCACCACTGGTGCACCAATGGCGCTTGTATGTATTGACTTTTTAAGTTTAGAACCTGATTTCAAAAACATTAGCAATGTACTTGTCGTGACAGACCACTTTACTCACTATGCACAATCCTATCTGACTAAGGACCAGAAAGCAGCCACTATAGCCCAAGTGCTTGTTGAAAAGTTTTTCATCCACTATGGTGCTCCACAGCGGATCCATTCTGATCAGGGAAGGGACTTTGAAAGCTGTTTAGTTAAAGAAATGCTCTCACTTTGGGGTGTAAGAAAGTCAAGAACCACTCCATATCACCCACAAGGAGATCTGCAGCCCAAAAGATTTACTAGAACATTGCTGGACATGCTGGGCACCCTTCATCTGAAGGACAAACCAAGATGGAGTCAACAAATAAGTACCTTGGTGTATGCCTACAATTGCACTCACAATGATGCAACTGGTTTTTCACCATATAAACTGATGTTTGGCCGAGAACCACGTTTACCTGTAGATATTTGTTTTGGAGTGTCACCAGATGGAATTCAAACAGATACCTGTAACCCCCAGGTGGCACTATCCCAAGGGCTACTACCCCTGCCTGCTGGACTACCAACAGGTTGAGGGGCCTAGGTTCTATGGCGGGTGCCTCCACCCACAGGTCCGGGTTTGTAATGGTTGGTCTAGTTTGGTCACAACCCTCTGGGACACTGAGACCCCCTTCTAATCCCTCTAATGATCCACACAATGCACAGGAATTGCAGTACCAATACCCCACATGTACACGGGGTTCAATCATAAGGTACCACTTACCCTCGAGACCGATTCTGAAGTTAGTCTCTGAGGACCCCCTGTAAAATAAGGTTAGTCAACATACACAAACCAATGTAATGCCTGCTATGTAGGTACTGACACTTCAGACAGTTTAAAGTCAATAACATTAAATCTGGTTTATTTAGGGGGAATGAAACACGGGAGGGGGAGATCAAGCTGATTGGCAGAATTAAATCACAGTACTGTGCACTCATACAGGGTCTTAAAAGTCACACTCTGGGTACCCAGGTTGGGGGTGGCTAGCCAGGTCCGTTGCCTGGGATTGGCCGACAGGTGCAGATGGATAGGGCCCTGTAGAAAAAGATATGCACAATACCCAATTGTAATCCGAAGCCAGATGGCTCAGTCCTTGAAGAAATGTAATAAAGAAAATCAGATGACACACTGATGATTGTTACCAGGTCGCAGGGAATGCCTTGATTTGTACTCACACTACCCCAAGCTGAGAACCTGATGCAGATGGTTGTTCTGGATTGCCAGACAAACAAGGCATGGAGATGAGATTCTACTGGCCAGGCCCAACTACTTTGACTAGCAGACGGATTTAGTCCGATTAAATTCAGTTCAGCTTTCAGCTTACACCGCACGGTGAAAAGAGAATTGGAATAGCTACCCCTCACAAGCATTCAACACATTTATATGTAAAGGAAATTACTATACCAGGCAGCTGCACCTAGGTCCCAATCGCACTTACTGCAAATTCCTGGGAGTTCACCAGCAGCTTCAGTTTCTGACAGACCGAGCGCGCGATTCAACAATTTCTCCAGTCTTCTACAGGGTGATCCTGGTTTCCACTTTTCAGCCTTCCTTCCTTATTTTCAGCCACCTCGGATTCAGTCCGATACAAGCTTGCAACAGCAACCAACCAACTGCAGGGCCACTCATGCGCTTCCCATGTGAAACTATACTCCGCAGAAGCACAGAGCTCCTTCTCTCCTCACGGTCACAACTGATCTGACCCCCCAGTCGCAAGGCAGAGCATTCCCTTCAGGCGCCACCCGATCCAGTTGGTGGACTCAGCTGTCAATCATTCCAAAGTTCTCTCAGTTGGTGCAAAAAAGGAGGTGCCAAGGTCCAAAACTACACTTCCCAGAATTACTAGCTATACATTCCCATTGTAAGCCGGCTCCTAGGAGAGTCCAAATTCTGGTTGGTCCAAACAGTCTCCATGTTATAGCTCCCCTTAATCCCACTGGTCCAGCACAGCAGTTTAGGTCCAAAATGGAGGGGCAACACACACAAAGTCCCATCTGCAATAAAGGCAGGTTAGACAAACTACAATATTACTAATACTTTAGCTGATTACAGGCTAACAGTTATATCTTTCAGATGGGGCCCCCATTGCGCTTTCAGCAACCGCAAAAAGGAGCGATTACTCCGCAGTTCAGGCAGGATTCAAGCAGGAGAAACACCAGCCCCTCCCCCCCGGGAAAAGCATTAGTTATGTCTGCAAGCAGACAGCTCTTAAAGAGACAGTATGTGGATGCTCTACTAGCAATCACAGTGCCATTCTAACGGCTTAAACGCCGAACGCCAGCAGGCAAGGGGAACACTAAAGCAAGCTCCTAGTAGGCTTTTAGGAGCTCCCATTTGTAGGGGGATTTAATACCTATTTACAGTGGCCTGGATTTCAAAGGGGTTGTGCATGGCACAACCCTGCAGTGCACCCCAGTGGGATGTTGGAAAGGCTGCCAGGCGCAGCACAAATCCTGATGCATCGAGGTGCAATGTAATTGTATACAGTGCAGATGCAGGGGGCATGCCCATGCATATGCAGCATATCCCGATATTCAGCCTGGGATGTGTGGCACATATGCTGGCTCAACCCTGCAGTGTGCCGCATAGGGGGGCTCAAAGTTGAGCCCATGGAAAGTGAGAACAAATCCTGGCCACCCACAGGTGGGGTGCTGTATTGCAGGGCGCAACACAAAAGCCACCAGCCGTGGGTGGCCATCCGTCCACCCAGAACACAGTCCACAAGCACCCATGGCTCCCTGGTAGTCTAGTGGTACCCCCCTCCCTCCCAATTCCCTGATCACGGTAACTGTATAATACTTCACTCCCTGGTAGTCTAGTGGTACCCCCCTTCCTCCCAATTCCCCGATCATGGTAACTGTATCATAATTCACTCCCTGGTAGTCAAGTGGCACCCCCCCGCCCGTTGCCACGATCACAGTAAACTCCATACAACAAGACCCTAGTGATCCAGTGGCACCCCCACCCCTCCAACCCACACAGAACCCTTGCCCACCCCTCTCCCCCCCTTCATCGGTGGGTGGCTGCAACCCTGCATACCACCTGGCCACCTGCCAAATGACAGGTACAGTATGGGCTTGCAGGGCATACTGTACTAGACAGTCCCTTCACATATTTGGGACTGTCTGGTACAATATTCCCTACAAGCCGATGAACTCGACTCTGTGGACCAATGGGCTTACAGTCCATACTGTACCTGTCATTCAGCGAGCTGACCAGGCAGTATGCAGGTGGGTTGCAGCTCTACCCGATGATGGCGAGGGGCCGGAGTGGGCAAGGGTTCCATGTGGTGGGAGGGTGGAAGTGTTACCGGATCCCAGATCTTATTGTAGACAGCTTTACTGTGATCACAGCAATGGGAGGGGGGTACCATTAGACTACCAGAGAATTAAGTTATGGAGATTTACTACCATCATGGCTACGGGGTGGGGGATGCCCTGGGACCCACACTGTGCACACGTCATGCTGTGCAGGGCACCAGCTGCAATTTGCCAGGCTGCCCTGCACAAGGCATGCAACTGGGGCCATAATGACATGCAAATGGCCCCATTTGTGCCTTGCATATATTATGTCCTCATTTGCATGCCCTCTGCTGAATATCACAGGTGATGCACCCAGCACAATTGCGTTTGCACTGGCACATCCCCATGCTCCCTATCTGTGGCTTGCGCCAGTGCAGTGCCACTGCACCATGTGCAGTAAGTGCGCTGTCCATGCCATATTCAATGGTGCTGTGCCATGGTGCATCACTGTTGAATATCACCTGGTCCTAGCCCCGGCGCATCCCAGTTGCACTGCACCCATGCTTGTGCTACTGCCAGGTGCAGTCTGAATATCTGGGCTAGTATGCACAAAAGCTGAAAGCCCAGCTCAATCATGCCTATCAACTTGTGCACACCATGGCTGTTAAGAAAAACTTAGCCAATAAGGAAAGACATGACAGACATGTTAAAGCACAAGAGTTACAGCCTGGAGAGTGTGTATTAATGAGAAATTTGGGTTTGCAAGGAAAACATAAAATAGCTGATCGGTGGAGTCACACCCCATACATTGTCATCAGCAAGCTGGATGACCTGCCAGTCTACAATGCGCATCCAGAAAATGATCCAAAAGCTGTAAAAACAATACACCGAAATCACCTTTTATTCACTGGACAAATTATCATAGACTGCGCCTCAAGCTAGTGCCCCCACTGGGACTGTTACCAGATCCGCTGCTTGAAAGAAACAATCTAATCAGCCTTCTGCTGTTCCACAACCAGAGTCTCCATCGTGTCCTGCTGCAGTTAATGATGATAATCATTCTGAGTCCGATGACAGTAAATATGGGGTTACGTATTATCCTTCTTTCAAACTAGCTCAGCTGTTCCAAGGCAACCCTTTGTGTAATATGGGAGACAGTGCTGACAGTCACAAAGTAACAGATAATCTTGCACTTTTGAACACTTCAATACCAACTGACAGTGAGGTACAAAGTGTAATTTCTGAAGTAGTTGACTCCTTATGCCTGGCGGAGCTGTCAGAGATTGAAGCGGCACGTTCTGAACAAGAGAATGAGGACTCAACCAATGAGTCCTTACCTGAAGCTAAGATATCTAGGCCTTGCGAATCTGACCACAACTCAGAAAGTATTGCTAATTCTGAAAGTATCAGCAATGTGTTACATGATTTAAATTCTATGGAGTCCCCCCACCAATGATAAACCAGAGTCTACAGAGCAAGCAAATGTAAGCACCACTGTAGAAGCAAATGCTTCTTTAAGCTCTGAACAAATAGACAGTGCAGCGGTGCCACTTAATGCAGAAGTTGATTTGTTGCTGGACAATAAGCCGGAAGTGGCTAACGCAGATGCAGATGTCGAAAGGACTGTGCCTGTGCCCCTTCCCCCTAGAAGATCTGGAAGAGATGTCAAACCAGTAGTACGCCTCACGTATGATACTCCTGGAACACCTATGGACCTTCCCATGAATGTGGTTCATTAAGGGGTATACATTACAGCTTACTCCCTCCCTAAAATAGTATACACTTCAGCTTCTCAGTTAGTAATAAAACCCTCTAACCAGTATTCCCGAAGTCACTTTACAAAAAAGCCCAAAGTCAGCTGACAAGTTCAGGTTATCAGGTTTGTGTCCACAGAATGGGAGAGACAAGTGTAATGCATATGACTAACTATGTAAGACAGTATGAAGGTTAAAGATAAAATATTAGTATGGAAATGCAAAAAGTCTGAAATATGGTAAAACTAATGTTTGATATCACGGAGTACATGCAAAGGTCAAATGTGTCTATGGTTAACCAAGCCAGACAAAGGAATGTGTATAGCTACCTGAATTAGTATACTAATGAGAAAATAGAACGTTGAAATGAAATAGTAAAATGTTTAAGCAACTCTATTGCATATGAACCCATATTGGTTATGAAAAAAGCATGTTTATTATTACTTTATTATGTGAGCAGTAACGATAAATCCTATGAGGGTGTATATAATGGCCTATGGTTGCAACCTGTATATAGTCATGAATAGTATTTTCCTAATAGAAGTGTTCATAAAGTATAGACTTGATGTGGAAGCCAAGTTTTCCTAGGTAGGGAAGAGTGTAAACCCCCCCCAACAATTTGGGGTTTACCTTAATGTCTTCCTGGGCTCCATCCATGCCCACTGCCAGGCAGATGTCCTTTATAGATAGTGAATCCCTGGGTATTTGTTTGATCCTGCTGTTTTACGTGAGAGTGCCATACTGTGCTTCCTCATCTGTCCCTTTAGGACTCTAGCCTGTATGTGTATAGTAAATTGTCTGGGCTGGTTCCAAGTGCATCAAAGCTCATGACTGGCCAGACACTGCTTTAATTTGCTCTACTCTGCTGTTGATAAAAGAGCAGAGGGAGCCTGAACTAGTACTGTAATTATTTACTGCTAACCTGCTTTTATATTTGAAATAGAGAGTTTGGTCTAACCTGCCTTCTTGCAGCTTTGTTTATCTGAATGGGAGTCACCATGTTAGGCCCAGGACTTCCAGCATTTGGACCAGTGGGACTCAGGGGACCTGTAAGGGTCCTTTAGCTCAAGTGCCTCTTGGGAAGAAAAACTGTAGTTTTGTAGTTTTAGGTTGGCGCTGAACTGAACTGAAGGGGCATCCAAACTGTGATTGACACCACCTCCAGCCAACCAGAACTACAGGAAACCAAAGGAAATCCCTAGGACTGCTAGAGACAGTAGTTCAGTTGGAGTTAGAGCTTGAAGAATGAGTAGCTTGATCTATCGAGAAGCTGCTCCAGGAAGGAGCCTAGGAGAATCAGCGTGGAAAGGCCTGACTTGCCTCTCTGCTACTGTTCTCCTGCTTGGGACTGGCTGATTGCAGAAAACGGACTAAATCTGAGAAGTAACTGTTAAACTGTGGCAGAAAGCTCTGAGATTCTGTGGAGTACAGCTCGATTACCGGACCGAAAAGAATTCCCTGTGAAGTGTTTGGCCCAAGAGTTGTTGAGAGACTGTTTCATTGAAATAAGAGGTTTTTCTCAGTGAATCAACTGCAATAACAACTGGTTTAGAACCAAACTGTGTTGAGGAAGAAAAGTTAATGTTGTTCTCGTTAAATGTGCTGAGTGTTTATCATGGATTGCGGCCTGTTTTGCCAGTGACTGAACTGCGTTGCCAGCTGGAGGCCTTCACCAGCAAACAAACTGAACTTTGCCAAAATTGTTTCTTCAGCCTTGGCCCTATGCCAGTCTCAGCCCAAGCAGACCATTCCTGCACCAGAGACTGTTCCTCGGTGAGAGACTGGCTTTGGGGATCCAGCCACCCCCGCAGGTTGCAGCCACCTGGAGGGAAAGACCATGAAGTGGAGGTGTGTCCTGTTGGCCCTGCTTCCCCTTGCTCCTCGGTGAACTACATGAGGTCTCCATATCGCAAGATCCATCACAGCCAACTGGTAGTGTGAGTAAATCCAGGGCAGTTCCCTGCAACAAATCATTTAATTGTCTGTGATACCATTTAATTGCTTCAGTGATTTTCTGGGTTACAAGAGCTGGGCCAACCAGTCAGAATTACAGACAATCAAAGCTCTGTTTGTGCATGCTGCCTTTCCTTTTCATCAAGGGCCCCAGCAACAGCTGCAATGATGGCCACCCTCGGGCAACGCCTCTGGCTAGCCAATATAACATCCTGGGTACCCAGTGTTGTAAGACAGATCAGTTGGGACTAAAAGTGCATGCAAAATAACCTGAATCTAATCAGTATAGTAATCATTGATCTAAATTCATGCCCTTTCCTTGTTCATGACCCCCCTGAATAAATCTGATTGTTGTTTCACGTTTAACCTGGCTTATGAGCATATTATTAGTTGGATTACAGTACTGAAAGTGTGTACCTGTTTTGCTAACCTTGCCTTTACAGGGGGTTCCAGGGAATTTGCTGAAGGCCAGACCCTGGTGGTATGTGTAAAGGGTGTGAGCACATTATTAATGTTAATTGCTGACTGTGTGTTAACTGTTGCTAGAAGTACAAGGTCACTAGGTGGATTTGTGGGTGGTTATAGATCCCCAAAGAGCTATAACAGGCTAGATAGATACCCCCACTATTGTTACTCTGGGTGGAGGCACATTACTATAGAATCCAGGCCCCTCAACCTGTGGTTAGGAGTACAGGCAGGGTAGTAACCTTAGGAATAGTGCCGCCTAGGGGTTACACACATGCACAGAAGAGCACTCCATGAGCGCCTTACATGTCTTTAGGGCACTGGCATTACAGCGCAAGGACACCACAGCACCAATGTTTGGATTTGCCACCCCCTCCCTGAGGTCCGCCCCCCCGGTGTTAGAATAATTAGAAAGGCAGGGGTGTGGGGGGCATGGGGGCACAGTCCCCTTCATAAACAGGGGTTGGCAAAATCACTACTTGGAGCTGGGATGAACCAGTGCACTACCGACATCGCCCTGTCATTGTGGAACCACATGAGTGTCATGGAGGCTCGGAGGAAATGCACCGACTGACCAGGATGACACCCGCCTCACATCGCAGGCCCCGCACCACCGACCAAGGTGCTCTCCCGACTTCAAGCTCTAACTCTGCTGTGGGTTGGGTCCCTCCAGCAACTCCACCCTGGGGGGTTAATCTAGAGAGGAATATGGGAGAGGTAAGTCACGGAGAAGGTGGGTGATAGGGCTTGGTATGCGATATGGCTGATGGTGGGTAGGTTAGGACAACAGGAGAGAAAGTACACTAAATAAAAAAAAATACCAAGTCTCTCTCCCATCTCACGTTTACTTCCCATGCCCCTTTCTGTGACCCCCCCATGCAACTCCAGCAGTGGTGCCCAATCTGCTGTTGGATAAACAAGAAGCACTTCAAGCAACTTTAGCAGTGGTGCCCAATTTGCCACCAGAACAAGACAGTGACCCTTGACTCCCCTTACCCCTGACAACATGTAACACTAGGGTGCCCACCACTGGTGCCACCAACCAACACACGCCGACACAAGGGTATCCAGTCCCCAGTGTCGGTCTCCTCCCTCGTCGTCCACTTTTTTTCCCCTTTCCACTGAAACAAAGAAAACAGTCCATCGACGTATTCTCCTCCCACCTCATCCCTCACTCCACTCCAATCTCCTTGTCAGCACCCACCACCCCACTGGCCCATACTTACTGATCCGGTCCAGCGCTGCTCTCTCTCAAAATGTCCTGTTGCTTCCAAGCTCCAAACGTGACTAATTGAAAACAAGGTTCATTTGGTTAATGGATTTTTAATATGTTTTAAACATTTACTCATAACTTTGTTATTTCTTAATAATTTTTTTTAGCCCAAATTTTCAACATGGCCTTTTCTAACCCCAAGTCATGAACCAGGTAGGTGACATTTTTCAAATCCCCCCCCCCCAAAAAAAAAAAAGTGTCTTCACAGTCACTCTGCAAAATCACATTTCAGACGGGATTTTAAAAATGTCACCTGTCTGGATCGTAGGTGGGATCATAACAAAACAATGTTGAAAATTTGGGGTCAAAATCTCAAAAAACAATAAAGTTATGAAGCAACACTGAAATCTTTCAATGTTTACTCATAACTTTATTATTTTTCTAGATTTTAACATAGCTTTTTTTTTTCACCCTACCTCATGAACAAGGCAGGTGTAAGTTTTAAAATCCCCTCCGAAACATGTTTTCATAGTCACTCAGTGAAATCACCTTTCGGATAGGATTTAAAACATTTCACCGGTGCTGATCACAAGATCTGAACATTTTTGGCCACAATCTCAAAAAACGACAAAGTTATGAAGAAAAGTTGAACGTTTTCAATGTTTGCTCAGAGCTTTGAGCAATTTTACCAGATTCTGACCCCACATTTTCAACATAGCTATTTTAGTTCCCCATGTCATGAGCATGACGCATAATTTTTCAAATCCTGCCCAAAACATCTTTTCACACTTGTGCTGCAAAATGACATTTTGAACAGGATTTCAGAAATGAAATCTGTCATGTTGATAAGGTTGTGTAATAAAGACCATGTTGAACATTTAGGATCAAAATTAAAATAAAAAAAAAAAAAACTGTTATGAATAAACACTGAAATTTTTTTTTTTTGAAATTGCAATTTTTGTACTCCCCACGTACTGCCAGCCCTGACCCTTCGGGGCTGCCAAGGAGTCATCCTCCTGCCTCCTGCTCTGCCCACACCTACCTCCAGGCCCCCATGGTGCTTCAGTTCCCCCCCCCGGGTGGGGACGAGGTGTGGCCCCAACACCCGAGCTACTCACTTTCTCGTCGGTCTGGAGGAGGCTGGGTGAGCGGGGGCACATCAGAGGCACGCTCCAGGCAGCCCGTCTTCCTGGCACTGGCAGGCATTTCCACTGTTTTTCTCCCCATATGCCGTGTCGACCTTGATGTCATGACACAATGCACTGACGTCCACCGCGTACTCTTGGCCGCCCTTCCCCAGTGGGGTTTGTAGTACCCCAGGAGCCTCTGCTTGGGGTCAGACAGCAAGTGCGGGAACTGGCCTCCTTCCCCAGAGAGGGCGACGTCATGAGACGCTCAAGCCACTCTCCCCCGGCTGGCCCTCCAGCAACCCGAGTCTGCTCCCAAACCCGGGTCACTGCCGATGCAAGCGGAAATCCAACCTCTGCGCTGATGGGCCAGCTCACACTGACATTTTTTAATGTTTATTCATAACTTTGCACTATTTTTACTTTTTGAGACCTCATTTTTAACATACTCATGTTTTTTACCACCATTGAGTGAACATGGCAGGTGTCATTATTAAATCCCCCTCTGAAACCTGCTTTCTTGGTCTTTCTACAAAATAGTATTTTAGGTCGCCTTTCATAAATGGCACCTGCCATGTTCATATGCTTGGGCAATAAAAACTACCATTAAGATCACAGTCTAAGGCAACAACAGTGTTATGTGTGAACCTCTTCATTTCTCAATTATGAAAATGTCACTGTTATGACTTCTGTTATTAATTTAAGCAATAATGCATAACCGGGTTTGTTGTGTTGGGAAAACATCACACCTTGGGTGGTTGGGCATGAGGCTGCAGGCCAAATACATCCAACACCCAAGAATTAAAGTGATCCCCACAACATGCCCAGGACTGCATTATTTATTTATTTATTTTTAATGTCTTTTTCTCTCCGGTCACAGCCTGTGGGGCCTCTCTCAGGCATCCTGGCCTGATCCTGCCCACCTGAGGTCTCCCCATCCCTAGCCTCCTCTCTCCCCCCCCTCCTGTATCCAGTACCCCTAGCTTGACCTCTCTGGGGTTGGGCCACCTCTCCTCTTTGGGCGCTCTCTTATAGACTGGCCAAGCTGCAGGTGAGGGCCTGGGTGGGTGAGATCCAGCGGTGGGCATGGGAGCCAGGTGCCATTGCCTATCCCGCAGAGCTGATTGTTTCCTTGTTCTGTTGCACTCCTCCCCTCTCCCGGGTGTGGCATGCAATGACGCCATCATGCATGGCAACCCTGCTGGCATCTGCCACGCTCCCCCACATCTTTAAGTCTGCTTCCTTCAGCGCCCCTGATCTTCACCGGGGGTCGCTGGGACGCCGGACAACCCTGTAACCCTCCCCAAAGAAGGAGAGGAGAGTAGCCTGTCAGATGCTCAATCTCTCCCCAGTGATCCCGGTGCCGAGCTCGCTCCTGAACTCTGGGTCACCAGCGTACGCAGCAGGTGGCGCCCAGCGCCTCAACCCCTCAGCTGCTACTGGGTTGGTTTCATTATTACAATTATAAAGTGACTTGCTTGTAAAACAAAAGTGAAAATATACATTTTAAAAATACATTTTTAGTTGCTTTTGAATAGGCGTGATGATGTGCTGGGATGACATCACTGTTGGAGGTCAGCACTGACCAATCAAACCCCTTTTTTCTTGCCATTTTATAACTGCTAATTTTAGCCTCTGCTGTATCAGTGCCGAACACCTAATATGGCAAATACGAGCAAGCAAACATTTGGCATTGGAAAATGCTTGTTTTACACTCTAGTGTGAAAATTAGGCTTTTTTGCAGGAGAACTTCTAGAGTGAGAAGAAACTGAAACTAAAGAAGGTCTGTTTGCTGAGAGAGACAGGCAGGGACCCAGCCCAGCAGACACACACAGCCTGTATGTGTACTAGAACCAAACCAGATTTAAAAAGCACCTTTTCTGCTCTTCTATAAATTTCCACAAAAAAGACAAAGGAGCCTTACCTGCCCCAAAGTCTGTGGGTGCAAAAATTGTAATTTTCGTTTGGCTGTAATTAGGGAAGGAAAGGCTCATATTTTGGCTCCATGGAGCTAATAGTCTGATGCCTTCCACATCCCAATTAGGTGGCACACCCCCGCCAGTGGTAGACCCAGCATTACCAAAGATCCTGCAGCAGCATGACCCTTCTTTGACATTTACATGACAGAAACAAACATTACATAATAGAGCCTGAGACACCACAGATGCCTAGTGAAGTAGAGTGACCTTCCTCAGCTACCTATTTGGCAGTCACTCAGCCTGAAATAAGTGCTAAGGAACCACAGGAGCCGGCAGTACCAAAGGCAGTGACACCGCCTGAGAAGTCCTCACCCTCTGGCTCAGGTCACGGTTGGGGTTGTGATGCCAGACCAAAGTTACTGACCCCTCAGGACTTTGAAAGGCCTGCCTGGCCTGAACTCTCTGAACCTGTTGCGCCAGCACCTACTCTATCTGAGTACTGGGAGGAGCCTCAGGATGTGCCATCTTCTCTCCAGAGTACTTCGGGGAGGCCTGGCAAAGTGGACTCTGGTATGGTGCTGTACACGGGGTGCAGCCACGTTAGTGATGGAGACCTGGAGCGTGACATCCCCATGGAGCACGAATCTCCATTTGTGATGCCGCGGTAGGCCAGGCCTAGTCTGGTGGCACAGTGTCAATACCGCAGGGAGCAGTATGAGAACGTGCCAAATGGTGACCCCAATGTCCGGAGGTACCAGGAAGGTGTGTGGCTGCCAGATGGGCAGGCCCCTTGGCTTACAGTGCACCAGCTACCTGAATGGAGCCAAGCTGAATGAATCATCCACAACAAGATGCATAGGGACTACCCTCAGTACCTGTACCCGTATCTCATGGAGAGACTCTGGGACATCATTGAGGAGAACCGCCAAGACTGGGTTTACTGGGGCACCTTGGACAAGCTGTATAAGAGGAATCATCTAGGCCCAGACAGTACCAGTTATGCCCCTCAATGGATGCAGAATATGGCAGTTGATGTGCGCCAGTATTGTATGGGAGCGACTGACCCTGTTTAAGACATTCACCCTTATTCAAGACCTGGAGGGACACCGGATCAAGACCTGCATGCCTGGCATGGATTCTTTTGATCAAGCCACCACCAAGCTTCCACCCTCTTATTATTTTGCCCAGCGTTGAAGAAGCAGTGCCTCAGAGTAAATTCATCGGCCCCAGGGAGGTGACCTGAAACACTTGTTGGACTGTGACTTGGGTGAGATCAACCCTTTTGTTATTTATTTTGGCTGTATTACTGATGCTTTGATGCTGCTCTTTATTTTCTTCTGCAGGTGGCCTTAGCACTACGGTGTTTTCCTCTTAGAACTGGTTGCTTTCCTGCAGCCTGTGATTTCTATAAAGACCCAAGACTTTTTCTGCTTAAGCATTTTAGAACTCTGCACTCTGGTGCTGGATTTCTCACTAGCCAAAGTTAAATGCAGAAATGTTGTAGTTCCAAAATGTTCCGTTTTGCAGTGTTTGTAACATGTCCTGTTTGGTTAAAATGTTGCATGTTGGGAAACTGTATCTGAATACTGTGTGGGGAATGTGAACCTGGTTACTGTATTTAGTTGTGGCAGCAATGTAGCAGCCATGGCAGCGCGGGTTTAATAGTAGTGTCGGTTAGGTAGCAGTTAGGTCGGGGACGCAGCCACCTGGGTGCCAGGCTATTTTTCCCTGGTTCTTCGGTCGCTGGGTCATCAATGTAATGGGTTGGGATGCCCTGGGTTTTACATCCTATAATTTGGGAAGGTGGACGCCCTTAGTTTTGGGTTTAGTATGTGGCTTGTTTGAGTTTATGTGCACCATTTTGTTGGTGTCCCAGTGGGCCAGGACCAGGGGCTCTGTGGGGAAGTGCACATACTCTGTGGAGCTGCTGGGGCATGGTAGCTGTGGGTGGTGCTCACTGGGATAGGGAGCATTTAAAGGGGGGGCAAGTGTAACCCACCTGTGGGTTGGGTTTACCATTTTTTCCCTCCTCTCTTTCTGGTGTCATTCAATCTGTTGTTGTGGCCTCTGCCCCAGGGTGGGGTCTCTGCAGGTTGGAGATTGGTCATGGGGCCGGCTGGTTATAAATGGGGCTGTTTGGCACCTTTTTGGGGGGAGCTTTCCCAAGCTGAGTATTCAGCGGGTGGTTACACAGGAGCAGGACTGATTGCCTGCTCCTGGCTGTAAATTCTATCTAGAAGGACAGTGGCAGTGGTATAGTGGTGGTGGTCTGTTTAGCCCAAAGCAAGATCAGGAGGGCTGGATTCGAACTTGCAGCCTGAGTGGGATGGTTGGTGGAAGAAGGGTCGGTTCTGGACCGTGAGTGATGGGAGTGCTATAGGGAGTGGCAGGCATGTGGAACTGGTGGGATTCGGGGAGTGTGTGCCACTCTGCCCCCTGACCCTGAGTCACTTTGGATCCAGCTTGGAGCCCCCATGGCATGAAGAGAGCCAGCCCAAGGGAGGACCCTGGCCGGTGGGGATGTCTGCCCCAATGGCTGTGACAGGGGAGTCACCTGCTGAGCCATGGTTATGGAGGGGAGGTTATGCAGAGCTCTGTTAGTTAAAGGGTCCTGCACCCTGCATTTGTGAAGGTGCTGGGGGTATAGTGCAGGAGTTCGGAGCATAAAGAAGATGCTACTGCCATATAGTGAGGTTCTGGCCTCTGTTAAGTTGCTGCTGCTTGACCCAGTGTGTGGCCACCCGGCCCAGGGACTGACTGAATATAGGTTGGGGTCTGCATTACCACAAGAACCGTTAATATGAATTGCCTTAAACATGTGGGTTCCTGTAGCCCGGAGTTCAACTTTGTACATATGTTTGTGCCTGGCGAGCAAGTTTCATTAAATTGGGATCTCCCATTCCTGCAAGGTGGTGTGGACATTCTATTTATTGAACTGTGCCATAGAACTGTTGTGGCATCTAACCCCTTCTGAGTCTCGAAGCCTAGCATCCCCGATCTAGTAACCAGTTGGCATGAAGATCCAGCTCTTCAACAAAGCCATCAGCCAGTAAAAACTGGACTGTTTCTATCCTTGGGACTGTGCTAGCTTTCTGCTCTTGTGACCCCTGTCCCTCGCATAACATCTGGATACTCCTAGACATGGGATGAGGGACTTGCACTTAAATACTTTGGTTGGCAGTTAGAACAAACCAAAACATCAAGATATCCAATTTTCTTTTCCTTTACTTTATTCCTGTGGCAAGATAGAGGATTTTGGAGTTCTTAAACATTATTAGTCCTTTGCAAGATCCACCATCATGGATGTAAGCAGATCTGGGTACTGTCATGCCAATAGGCTATCAGAAACCTTTGCTTGCAACTGCCTGACATATCTGCATTGTAAATACAGTGGGTGCATTTAGTCTGTGATCTCTGGGGAGAAGATGTTTGAAAGTTGCTGGGCTGCCATCTTTATTGTAGATACACACAGATTTAAAAAAGTTGTAATTAAACATGATCTTAAAAACAGCTGATTGAATTTAAAATATCTGAATGATGAATCTAAGATTATCAGAAACACATTACTGCTAAAAAAGTAGGATTAAATTTTTTGCTGCCTAACTAGCACTGCTGCTTTAACTAACTCCCCATGGTCCACAGTATGACATTCTGTAGACAGGTCAAGGAGAACTAAAACAGATAGCTCCCCCATCCTTCACCAGGAGCAGATTATTCATGACTAGGACCAAGGAGAGTTCTGTGCTATGGTATGAGCAGAATCCAGATTGGAGAGGTATGTAGAGGTCAAATTTTTCTAGGTGTTCTGTCAGGCAAATTGCCACTACTTTCTCAGTAACCTCCCCAATAAAAGGAAAGCCAGAGATAGGCCTGTGGTTTGTTAGACCATCTGGATCTAAATTTAGTTTCTTGAGAAGGGGCTTCACAATGGCCCCTTTAAGGAGGTAAGGGAAATCACCTTCTCTCAAAGAAGAGTTCACAATCTCTACAAACACAGGCACTCACATCTGCCAGCCTGCCTTAACTAAATGAGAGGGGGCTGGGTCTAAGATGTAAGTGGAATGGTGCATCGCTGACAGCACCTGGCAGATTTCTATTTAATCAGCTGGCTGAAAGTCCGTCCACAGCACCTGAGAGTCAGTTACCTCATCTCCTTGAGTGCTGCCCTGTGACCAGGACTATCAGAAGAGATGTTTTGCCTTATCTCTGTAATGTTGGCTGCAAAGAAATCAGAAAGCTGCTTACATCGCTCCACTGAATTTGACTCTGACTGAGAACCAAGACAGTCTGAATTAAGCATCTTATCCACCAGTCTGAAGAGGGCTGTGGGTCTGTTTTTCTGAGCTGCAATGAAGGAGGAATGAAACTGTTTCCTCACACCGATTATTGCCTCCTGATATCTCTAATAATGAGAGATCAGGACAAATATGACAGAAAGACAGCCAGATCTCCTCCAATGCCTCTACAGCCTCTGTGCACATCATTTCAGTCCCCTCAGCTCATCATTATACCAAGGAGAGCTGCAACTTCCAAGACTGGATTTATTTATTGAGATCTAGGAATTACAACCCTTTGAGTCAGAGACTCCTTTACAAAGGCTCCGCATCAACAGGCAAGAGAGGCAAGGCAAGACAAAACAAATGTTACAAAAATAAAACACACTTCCAACAAGTAAACATTATAATAAAATCACAGTTAGACATAATAGTAAACAATACATCAACAAATTGCAACAGTTTAGGCACTGTAAACAGGACATTAGGTTTGGAATTCGAAAGGACGGAAGGAGAGGAGAGTATAGGGAGGTGAGGAGCAGCCCAGAGGACATTGTCAAGTAGTAGAAAATACTGTACATCAGCAAATTGCAATGGTTTAGGCAGTGTAACAGGAAAGTAGGTTGAGAATTAGTGAGATAGGACAGAAGGGGAGGAGAGTATATTTATTTTTTATTTTATTTAGCTTTTGTTGACCGGGTAAGTGCACTAGACAAATCCTGCCTATTTTCAGCCACGACCCGGGGGAGGGGGGATACAGATGAATGCCAACTGACCTTGAACCAGATTAAGCTGTTGGTGGTATTTTTAGTGAATGAGGGAAATTTGGCCAGGACACCGGGGAAATTCCCCTACTCTTTTCGATAAGTGCCATGGGATCTTTAACATCCACCTGAACTACCACCAATCCAGGCAGATGGGACCTCGGTTTAACGTCTCATCCGAAAGACGGAAGGGAGAAGAGGAGCAGCCCAGAGAACATTGTCAGGTAAGGGGGTTAGGAAAAAACAGAGGCCCAGGGTCAAGAAAGGAGAGAGAGGCTACAGACAGTCGCAGCTTGGATGGAAGCAGACTGGCACCAGGGAGTCAGCTGCAGCAAGGATGGCTACGTTATGAGGCTCAGCTGCCACACTGCACCCCTTGGAGGAGGCGGCCAATATCCCTGAAATGTCTACATGAGCCCAAAAGATTTCAGGTTCAATACTCCTCCAACTCCAACTTTCCGTCTTTCGGATGAGACGTTAAACCGAGGTCCCATCTGCCTGGATTGGTGGTAGTTCAGGTGGATGTTAAAGATCCCATGGCACTTATCGAAAAGAGTAGGGGAACTTCCCCGGTGTCCTGGCCAAATTTCCCTCATTCACTAAAAATACCACTAACAGCTTAATCTGGTTCAAGGTCAGTTGGCATTCATCTGTATCCCCCTCCCCCGGGTCGTGCCCGAAAATAGGCAGGATTTGTCTAGTGCACTTACCCAGTCAACAAAAGCTAAATAAATAAATAAATAAATAAATAAACTATGACAGTGGATAATCTCAGCAGAGGGGGAGTAGTATTTACCTTGTTCATCATCTTGAACCGCGGAACGGAATGGTCAGACAAACAACTGGTTTGGCAGATATTTTAGATATCTCCATGCCACCAGTAAACAATCAAATGAAGAGTGTGGCTGGCCACATGAGTGGGGAGATCCTTACATTTTGATGGAAATCCATCAACTGCATTAGATTAAGGAAATCTCCCCCAGACATGAACAAAGAGGTAATCTGCCCAGGCATTGAAGTCATACAGTAAGTCTTGGGGACTGCAAGGTGAGGGACAACACCAGCTCAGAAAAGTCCCCAAGAAAATCATAATCCACACCTGGTGGATAGTAAACTAACAAAAATCTACAGTCCATGGCCCCTAAACAAGCGAAAGCCACTGTTTCAAATGAGTAATATGACTCCAAGGGGAACCTGACACATTTTGTACGTGGTCCTGAAATGACAGCCACTCCAAACCGCCCACATCCAATGAGAGGGTGATGAATCACAGAGCAACCTGGAGGAATCAGACCTGATAAAGTAGGGCCGGTATTATCATCGAACCAGGTCTCCATGATAAAAACTAGGTCAGCCTTCTCCGAATCAAATAAATCATGTAAAATCATAGTTTTATTGACTACTGACCTGATTATATCAACATCGCCTGTGCAGAGACAGGTTGATCACCTCACATATACAACCACACAATCAGATTACAGACGGAGTGGGGGTTATCTAAGCAGCAGGGGGGGACCTCTGTCCATACAGAACCTTCTTTGCCCCCTCCTCCTTTCTGCCCCAGCTCTGCCTCTCATGCTTCTATTTAGTAAACCCAACTGTTTATATAACTTAAAAAACTCTACTTTCAGATTGAAATGGACGCAGCTGCCCAAGTCTGCTGGGAGAGCGCCTAATAAAATTAGTACCTAAACACATTTTAAAATTCTCACACTAAAATTTTACATAAACTGCTATTTAAACCTCAGCACTGCACTCCACACACAGAAGTACTCAAAAATCGCATCACATTCAACCAGCTTCAGAAAAATTTCCATTAGCAGAAGAGAAACGGTATATAAAGGGGGACCCCCCACCACCACAACTTCCTTAAGGCCAAGTCTGAAAAGAGAACCCCTGTCCCATCTACCTCAAAACAGCCAGACAGAATGCCGAAAAATGTGCCTGATATCAAACAGACAAATATTCAATTAATCTAAACCATACACACCACCACCATTCAAGCACTAAACAATAAAACAAAATGATACAAAACAATTATACATAAAATATGCAATCAAATCAAAGTATGGTGAAAGGTAGGCCTGCGATGTCCAACAAATGCAAGTCCCATAATTGTCCAAATCCCAGGGTTTAATCAAGTATCTGGGCAACAGCAGAAACAGATGAAAGTGAGATAAATGAAATGCTCTCCCCCTGGCTCTCACCCAGGGAGACTAAACCAGGAATATAAATTGGAGCCAACTTACTGTCACTAAGCTGGCAAAGTTCATGAAACACAGTACTTGCGAAAAACAATAGAAATCAGAGCAGCCGTAATGCAGTCAGTATGTCAAAGTTTTTTTGAAAAGGAAAAGCTCTAATGCAGCAGGAGCTTTCCAGTACCCTAGACATGTAGCTGGTCCTCGAGCAGTTCTCCCACTCTTCCACTGACCCAGGCACAGAGCGGCCTCACCCTTGGCATCTCTGCATCCAGCCTAGGATGGCCTCTCTCACCAGCTTCCCAGGCACTCTGCAGACCACACCAGTGCAAACCCAGACCCGGCACACCAAACCTCCTTTCATCCAGATGCTACTACAGTCAGAGCACAACTGCCACTCTCATCAGCACAAACTTCCAGACATTCGCAAGAATCCAACCATAGTCCATATTGCAATTTTCCTCTGCTTCTGTAATCATGGACCCAAACCTTGAGCCGTATCATCACTCCAGCCCTTCACAGAAACCAGCACTTTCAGTCAACAGCAAGGAAGAAACATTTGGGAATGGTGACTGATGTTGGCTCTCTATTCCTGTGCATAGAACTTGCTAAGGAAACAGAACTCAAGACGGGCTTGAAGATAAACGCCCTGGCATTAACCAGAGTTTGTTTCACCATGTCGGAGCTGGATTGCTACCAACAAAATTACTGTTAAAAATATGAGACCTGTTAAAATGCCAAACTGCAGCCCTCCCTGAGAACAATAAAACTAGTTCTGTACAATGTCTTATGTAGAAATCAATGGTGGTTGGGGGGGGGGGGGGTGAAGAAAGGATAAAAAAAGTGAGTGCTATCATTTTGCTGGGAAAGTGCACTTCAACACCTGCTTCTTAATAGATGCAGAGCAAACCCCAGTTTCATGTGTTGCAAAACATCATTCTAATTCCTGCGACTATATCTCGAACCTTGCTCTTACACTTTGCTACTGCAGCTTGCTCAGGCTGATAGTGAGCAAGTGGCTCTGGTGGGACTTGAACCTAAACTTTCTGGTTCCTGAGCCTATGATCTAACCACTAGAGCCCAATACCATCCCTCTGTCACATTTGTAAGGCTGCTTATTGAAGCTTAAAGCAGGCAGTACTAGAAATGGGAGGGAACCCGAGGAAACTTGGTTCTGGGAGTGAAATTAAAAGTCTGAGTTGGCTCCAGGAGTAAACTGAGGAAGGACTGCTTCTATGTAAAACATACACCCCCAAAGGCATAAAACTGACTAAATATAGTGTAAAAATGCAACAAAAAATGAAGAAACATATCCCCCGACCCTTGTCAGATACGTTCACTACTAGATCACCGGTGATGGGTTCCCTCAGTGAATCCTTTCCATTTCCAATACTGAAAGCAGACTTCTTGTTAGCATTCTGTTGGGCATGACCCGAACCGGACAAGGTGAACTTTGCTGTTTTAAACCCTCCAAGGAAAAAAGGTCAACCGGGTGCCGACCACAGCAGAGCTGTAATGCAGTGTTATAAACTGCGTAGGAATATATACCACTGCATACCATCTGCTTGATCCCTCCCCCACTTCAAGTAGTTCCCAGAGGGTAACAGAATCCAGGCCCCATATGCTTTTTCCCTGTTATTCAGTAAATGTGGGAGTATTACACCTCCATAATACAACAAGTAAATTACAACTAAGCCACACGTTATTCCATATCCGCTATCAAGCTAAAATGTCAGTGTCAGTGGCTCAGTAGGAAGCACACTCGCCTCTGAGGCCGGGAGATCAGAGGGCTGTGGGTTCAGTTCCCACATCTGGCACTTGGGTTAAAATACCAATATTGATACTGTCGTGCAGCATTAGGGGGGTGCTGCACTTCTGAGGTGCCGTCTTTCAGATGAGACGTTAAACTGAGGTCCCATCTGCCTGGATTGGTGCTAGTTCAGGTGGGTGTTAAAGATCCCATGGCACTTCTCGAAAAGAGTAAGGGGATTTCCCCGGTGTCCTGGCCAAATTTCCCCCATTCACTGAAAATACCACCAACAGCTTAAGCTGGTTCAATTTCAGTTGCTTATCATCTGTATCCCCCGTCACCTCTGGAAAGGGGACCTCTAGTCCCAGTGGGCCTATAGGGTCAACAAAATTCAATAAATAAACACATGCTTTAGCAGCCATATTGGGTCTGACCAGAGTTTGCTAATGTAAAGGCATCCAGTTTTGCTTTTCCAATAGAAAATGGAGGCACGCTTGTCTGCTTAAATAAAATCTATATTTTATGTGCAGCCCTGTTGTGTGTGCTGCTTTTTGTCATACTTTCCAATAGAAAAATACACAAGATCTCTTAAATGCATAGCCCGCTTAAATGCATACTCATACCCAGCAAATAGGGTACACGTGTAGGAGGGCTCCACTGTACTTGCTTCAATCATCCCCTCTTTATTTCACTGTTATCCTAATTGTCATTATGATTTAATTGAACCTTTTCTGTATTTTACTTGTACTTGTATCCTCCTTTGTAACCCTCCCGCCTGGAAACGAGCCTCGGCTCAGTGGGCCCCTCCCGGTCTCCAGTTTTCAAATAAGTAAATATATTTGGTTGCAGTCCCAGTGTTGTGCAACATTCTCCTGACAGCATAACAGCAGTCAAGCTCCATTAGCTGTTTCAGAAATCATGTCTGGCGTCTGTTCAAACAAGCTAGGATCAATCTGTGTAGCCCCCCCCCCCCCATGGGCATTGTTTATTTATTCCATCCAAGCCATTCTAGTGTATAAAATAGGTTTTTAGTTAGTTTTACATGGAAACATTGAAAAGTGTCAGTAGAAAAAGATTTACAGTCCATCTTGTCTGCTTTCTTTCCTGAGTTGAAGCTACCTACCCTTGGTATTTTTATTTCTTGAATTATTATATGTTTTATTTTATGTGCCATTACAGAATGGATAAAAGGCCAGCCTGCTCATGCAATGGTAGTGTTACCGCTTGTGATATTGGCACCTCGGGTTCAGAAGTGAAGTCGGGGTGTTTGAGGGCTCACCAGGGGAGGAAGACTGAGCCTCCAAAGGACTGCTCTCTTTCTCCGGGGGGGGGTGTGTGTGTGTGTGGGCAGAGCCTGGCACTTGCCTGGCTTCTGACAGAAGCTGGGGGAAGGCATACCAAGTTTGAGCATCGGAGGGCATGACAAATGTCGATGCACATCACATGGGAGCGTGTGGCATGCATCCTTGATGTCATTGCATGCCATGCCTCTTGGGGGACGAGAAAAAATGTAAAAACTGGTGGCCGAATGTTGCTGAGTGCTTATAGGCCCCACGCCCGATGAGCTGGGCATGCCAGCCAGAACTGGGTCCTGACCACGGCGGTGGTTGGGGAACCCTGCTGGGGGGCAAACCCTGGGGGAAGACAGATGATAGTATGTGCCAGCAGAGGTCGGGGTGATGGGGCTGGGGTGCTCAGCAGACAGAAAAAAAAAATGGATCAGAGAAGTCCTGTGAGCTGATTGGCTATAGCAGTCTTTGAACCATGACAACATCTCAGAATATCATCACGGTTCAAAACTGATTACTAAGATCAGCCATCTCCTAACACTTTGGGGCCATTTTATATTTGCAATAACACACTCCAGGGTGTGGTTGATCAGAGTCACTTCTTGGATGATTGAAGGCACTTGGCATTGCCTCTTGCCTCTTGCCTCACAACATACTCGGGGTGTGGCAGTATCTGATGATATACCTCACCTTGTGTGACAGGTGGCATGTAACCATGTGGCCTAGGCTATTCAGGAACATTCAAAATGATGAGTCACATGGGTTTCAAAATTCAAACACCTAAATTCTTTATTTTTACACTCGCTTTAACTGTTCTAACTTAAATTGTGTCTTTTCTGTGTTCAATAAAACAGTTTCTCATCAGCAATTTCACTTCTTTATAAAGCAGTAATTAACTGCCTTTCACTGGTCTTCTCTGGCAACTGACTCTAGGGCCCCAGTTCAGCCTGTACTGAATTGGTTCAATAGACAGTTCATCTGGATCTGGAGCTATCAAAACCTGCCTAACCACTTCATTTTGCGAGGGCAGTGGTGCGTAATGAAGTTGAGAGTTGCTGTTCAACCTGGTGTCATCATTGACTGCATTTAGAGTGGGTTTATTATCCGAGAGGAAATGCTGCACTGCGGGGGAGCATGGCAAAATGGCTGGTGCAACATCCTGGGGGGGTTACTACATTACCATCTGGCCTATAGCAAGTATGGGTGGAAGCATTGTGTGTCAAAAGAGAATCCAAGGGCTGCTGAGCAACTAAGTTAGCTGGGTGGTGGTTTAAGGTAGTCATGTTGTAGGCTCCAAATAAACAGGATGCTCGCCCAGCCTTCAGGGGCTTTACACATGTCTTGGGAGGTTGTTAGGCATGAGGTGTAGCCAAGTGCTGCAGCCACCTGAGAACTGCATTGTTTTTATGACAGCACACCCAGGAGTGTGTTATTCCACTTATAAAATGGGCCTTTATTTGTTAAATAAAAAATATGTAGTTCAAGTCAGGTGCCAGAAAATAATCAACAGTTATGTAGCATGTTCTGACCAATGAGGTTTTAGGATTTTCATGAGATGTTTATAATGCTGAAAATATTTTTAGGGCCAGTGTCACATTTCAGGCATGTTGAAATCAGGCAATATGTTATATGCTTGCTTGAGATCCATGTGCCATGCTTAGTTCATTTCAAATACAGGGTCCTGTGAGCAAACCTCCCCAACCCCCACCTTTGCTAAACCTTAGGCTTAATGCACGTGACGACAAGTAGCATTATAAGCCACATAATATTCCACCTTTCTGGCTAGTGCACCACCCCCAGGACAGCTCTAGAGACCACAGTGAGTGGAGAGGGTGAAGTCACAAGCAAAGTGCCTGCTAAGAGTGGCCAGGTGCAAAGTGAATCTGATCCAGAGACCAACTATCCTCTGAGCTGGCAAGTACAGGGTTAAAAAAGGGAAGGCAGAGAGACAGAGAGATTTGCCACAAACCAGCTTCCAGCAGAATGGAGAGAAAGTCATTTATAACTTCTTTCATCTTGAAGATGAAGCCACTAAATAAAAGGGCAGAGAAATGAACACAAGGGCTTTAATCTCTCTCCATCGCCTTCATAATAACTGCAAATTTTCCCCACGGCTCCTGGGAGAGAGTCCATTTCCTCTGCCACTTCCTTATCTGCCGCCTCCATATTTCACAGCCGGCTCTGCTCCCCCTCAGAACCGTGCCTCTGGCCTAGTTGCGCGAAGGCCTATGAGAGCCTGGTGCTCCCAGGGACTCATTGTTCCAGGCCTGGGAGGATGCTCAGAGAGGGAATTGAAGGCAAGCCACAGAAGAAAGGCATCACCGCTTCATTAGTGGGGGCTTTACAGCCACAAACGTATCAGAAAGAGGCCTTTTCACAGGCAATAATTAGCAATTTGGAGCCTTTCCCCCTGAGGAGATCCCGTTTCAATTTACCAGCGGGAAAGCTGTCAAGTCCTTTGCACTTAGTATTCATTGTTTCCCTTTGTTTCTCACTTCACAGCATTGTCCAGTCTCCCTTTCCTTTATTTTTTTAGGGCTTCAGATAAGTGTTTTATCATTCTGTTCTAATTCTTTATTATGATAACTGCACTCAGCAAGAGAAGTTAATAAATGGAGCGATAGAGCGCCGGACACGAGGGCACTCTGCTATTAGCCTGTGTCGCAGTAGAGGTCTTTCATTACAAACTTTCCAGACAGCAGTTTCTGAGCAGCATTTACCACCACCAAGCCTCTTATTATAGGGTGCTGTCTCTTATTTTCTTAAACCTGTTCCCAGAATCTTCTGCTAGTCAAAGGCTTCATACTTACATATTATTTTTAAATAAGGAATACCATTTATCTTTAATTCTTAAACTGCCTCTTATTTTCACAACTTACATGGGGGCAGAGAGAAAAGTGGATTAATTATAGTTGGGCTTGACTGTCCCTTATTTTACTCGACATGTGGGAGAGGTGGGTTACATAGCCAGGTTGGACTGTCACTATCCCTTTACTCTACCTGTGGGGGAAGGGAGAGATGCATTGGTGGTGGAATGGTCTGAAAAGATGTAAGGCCAAGGATATAGGGGGTAAATTCTCTGCCCCCTTCCCCATCATTGACTTCATTTAGAGTGGGTTCACCCACAGAATAAGTATTTTTTCATTCAAATTTGTAATATGTGGAGTAACTCTGCCCTCCGCCCCACCGGTTGACATCAGCTTCCAGTGCCTATAGTTCCCTGATAACCCCCAGAAGGCCTGGCCCTTCCTTATTTTTTTGCTCCTTCCCCCGCTGCTCAGTTGGCCACTGCTTTGATACTCTAAGGTTTACCTCCTCCTGCCATTCACTGCTGACTCCAGTCCTGTGCCCCTGGACATGACCGGCATATCCCTTTGCTGGAGGAGCCCCCACCCTGGGTAGGGACAGGGAAGGGAGATGGGTTCAACCTAGATCCAGGGCATGGGGCTATAGGTGCAGCCATGAGAGGGCATTCCGCCGGGGCTTGTGGCAGAGAGAGACCAGCTGCCATCATCCAGTAACCGAGTGGCCACTTTTCTGTTTTCATCCTTCGCCCCCCCCATCCCCAATGCTGCCACATACCTGCAGCATCCTGCCCCGACACACTGTGGCATATGGTCACCCACACCTCATAGTGCGCTACCACTATGGGCTGCCAGGAGCCAACATACAGTGATGCAGGCTCATGCCCCCCTGGGAGGAGAGTGTCCAACGGACCCTCCTAACCCTCCCTGATGGTCTCTGCTCCTGCCATCCAGGACTCAGGTGTGAACCCGTATCACCAGTGTGCCAAGTGATCCCCACATCACTTGGCACCATGGAGCTGGCACTCCTTTTCTTTTTAAAGTTTGACCACTGTGCCTTAACTCAGCAAACCACAGGCTCAAGCTGGGATATAGGGGGCCCTCCTGGAAATCTGGACCAGAGGCATACCTGTAAAATGAACAGAGGGGCCTGAGGGGGTCATACTCATATCAGCTTTGCACTTTCATTTGGTACAAAGGATCTATTTTATTTTCCTGCAGTGATCGGAACACGCCATTTATTTTATGGGTTTAGTTAGTTAGTTTTTGTTGACCAGGTAAGTGCACCAGACAAATAAAATGCCTGTTTTCAGGCACGACCTGGGAGATTATAAGAGCAGGGTTAACAATGAATACAATGAGACAGGAAAACCAAATAGAAAGTACAAGAAAAGCATACAAAGACAAATTTCCAAAGCAGCTGCCCAAATGGATGAGCAGAGATAAACAGTAAAAAAAAAAACTGGTACAGACATATGCTGTAGCGATAGCCATAAACAGCCGAAAGCAAAATGAACTAACAATAAGTGGAACTAAATTAAAAATAAGTAGACTCTGGAAACGGTAACAAATGAACATGAATTAGCAAGACAGTAAGAAATAGTGCATCAAATATGCACTGGCAGAAACATCCAAAGTAACCATATGACCAAGGTAGGCAAAGAGCCAAAAGAACAAACAAAAGTGAGAGGGGAAAAACAACAAAAAGGATTAAGGGCAGGAGCCGGAATCAAATGTAGTAGGGGGTAGGAAGAAGTAGGCTGCTGGTTAACTAGGATCTGCAGCTTATCCATCAGGTAGGGAAATGGGCAGACTGGGTGGGCCAAGCGGTCCTTATCTGCCGTCAAATTCTATGTTTCTATGTAGTATCAAGAAATAAGTCAGGAGCAGAAGCAAACTTCAGAGGAGCTAAGATAACTGAATAATTCTCTTCTGAATGAGAGATGGGACTGGCAGACCCTAAGGTGAAAGGGTAGAGAGTTCCAAGTTCTAGGGGCAAAATGGGCAAACACCTGCTCACCCATTTTAGAGGAGCACGTGGAAACAGCCAGGAGGACCTGATCTTTAGAGCGTAGGGGGTAGACAGCGTCTAGACAGCGAGTGGCAGGTTTAGAGAACTTAAGGATGTTATCAGTCAAGCAGCATAGAATATAGAGACGCTGAGAGGGGGTGGGAGAGCCAATTTAGATTGGAATAGAGCAAGCAGTGGTGGGTAAGTCGAGGAGCAGATAGGGCAAACCTGCACACATTGTTATAGGAGACATTTGATTTGTGGAGGCAACTCGTATTAACCTGATAAAAGGAGGAAAGCCCATAACATAAGTCGGGAAGTAGGACTCCCTGGGCAATAGCTATCCTAGCCATAGGAGTGAGGGCACATTGAATCCTATTTATAAGTCTGAGTTTGGTATTTACAGACTTGCAGATGTTTAGGATGTGCTGTGAGAAGTCCAAGGCAGAGCCAGGTGTAACACCTAGGTATTTGAAATGGTTAGTCACAGAGACAAGGGAGCTGTTGAGACTTCGGGAATGCAGATCGGTGGCACAGGCCCGAACCTTTTGAGGAGACCCAAAGAGCATGGCCTGGGTCTTGCCAGTGTTCAATAGAGGGCAATTTGAATCAGTCAGTTTTGGACTTCGTGGAAGTCGGAGGTGAGTCTGGTATTAATATCAGTCAGGGACTTGGAGCCAGAGTAGAGCACCAGGTCATCAGCATATAGAAGAGCATGGCAGTGGGAAGGAGTGTTGGGGATATCATTGATAAAGACAGAGAACAGAAGTGGGCCCAGGATGGAACCTTGGGGAATGCCGACATTAATAGTGGTTGGGGTAGAGAGGGTCTTATTAAACAAAATGAATTGTTAACGGTTGCAGAGGTAGCTAGAGAACTACTCTAAGGCAGAAGTAGAGACTCCAAGGAATGGCAATTTTGTGTAGCAGGAGGGAGTGATTTACCAGGTCAAATGCCTTTGTAAGGTCAATGAAAGTGGCCCTGGAGAACATACCTTTGTCCATATTTGATTTTGCATCACTAGTGAACTGGGAAAGGACAGTGGAGTGCTATGAGTATGCCTAAATCCATTCTGGGCAGAGAATAGCAGATTATACTTTTGTACATGGTCTGAGACCTGAGAGGAAACAAGTTTTTCCAGATGTTTACAGAAGGTAGTCAAAATTGCTATAGGGTGGTAGTTATTAATAGATTTGGCATCACACTTTTTGAACAGAGGTATTATCTTAGCCACCTTCCATTTTTCGGGGACAGTGGAAGTGGTAAGGAAAAGGTTAAAGAGTCAAGTGACGAGAGGCAAGGAGACGGGTGGCCATCTTGAGTATTTTCACTTCATTCCCATCTGGGCCAACACTACGGGAGGGAGGGAGGAAGGCAGGGAATGAAGGAAGGAAGGAAGGAAAGAAGGAAGGCAGGAACAAACTTTATTTATATAGCGCTCTTCCCCGGAGGCTTAGAACAATAAAATTACAAGTTTAAAATAGCAATAGAGCAAAAGATATAACAATGTAAAATTAGTAAAATAAATATGATATAAAAGTTATACAGCATATCAAATTAATTAAGGGCAGGGAACACAAGGTGAACAGGAAAGAAAGGAATGTTTTAAGGCCCCACTTGAAGACCTCCACCAAGTGAGCCTCCTGAAGCTGATGAGGGAAAGAATTCCACAGAGCTGGCACAGCAACCGAGAACATCCTGTCCCCGGATTGCCACAGCCTGGCTCTGGGAATCACGAGGAGGCCACCCTCAGAGGAGCGGAGAGACCGAGATAGGCGATGGGGATGCAGCAGGTCTTGCAAGTAGGCTGGGCCCCTCCCCATGCAGGGCTTTATGGGTCAAAAGCCTGACCTTAAAGGTAATCCTCCATCTTACTGGCAGCCAGTGCAGCTCATGGAGGACAGGTGTAATATGATCACATTTAGAGGTGCTAGTTAACAACCTCGCCGCCGTGTTCTGCGCTAGCTGCAGCCAATGCAGGTTACCGCCAGATAGCCCCAGGTAAATGGCATTGCAGTAACCCAACCTGGATGTGACAAAGGCATGCACTAGGGTGGGCAGGTCACCAGATGGTAACAAGTTTCGGATCCGGGCAATGGTCCTCAGGTGGAAAAAAACAGTCTTGATGATGGCAGATGGAATTAAGGAGACACATAACCTCTCTACATGAGACTGTGCAAAGTTACAATGAAAGATAGAAGGGCAGGTGGGGAGGTTCCGAGGGACAAGGCATGGAAGACTCAAATCAAGAGAGATCCGAGAAGTACGAGTTGAACTCATTGGCAATGGCAACAGGATTAGTACAGCTGACATTACCAATGACTATATCAGGAAGGGTTTGTCCTCTACAATTGCCCAAGAGTCCCTTGATTTGGGACCAGAAACTCTTGGAGTCTGTGGCCAAAGTGAAAAGAAGATCCCTGCAGTACTTGCCTTTAGCCAACCTAATTTTATTTTTACATGCATTTCTCATGGTCTGATAGGTGAGCCAGTCGGAGTGTAAGGAAGAAGATTTGAATCTGGAACAACATTTGTCTGTAGACTTGAGCATGGAGAGTAGGGGCTATTCAGCCATCTAGCTGGTTTCCCTCTGACCCAGCGCCTAGTAACCACCATGTGATTCTCTTGAAAGGAAGTGAGGGTGGACATGAAATAATCTACAACTGTGTTAACATCCCAAGAGGAGTACAGAGGGGACCAGTCTACACAGTAGAGCTTGGCAAGGAAGGAATCAGGGTTGAGATCTAAGAAGTCTCTCAGGATTAGCTCCTTGGGGGGCAGGAAGGGGTGCTGTTGTTCCAGATACAAAAGACTGGGGAGTGATCACTAATTGAGTCAGTGAAAGTACCTGCTGCAGTGATCCTGTCCTTCCTATTGGTTAAAACTCAATGAGTGAGTGAGTGGTGAGCCCCCTTGGTGAATATTTGGTAGGGTCGGTTATTAGTTGGGAGAGGTGGGCCTTACGTACAAGTGACTTGAAGGCTTTTTGAGTTTGCCCCGAGTCAGTCTGAATTAAAATCACTCATAAGAATGATCTCATTTTTCCCTGTAGCAGGGGGCAGACAGTCAGTAAGTTCAGCAAGTCCAGATTTACCACCTCTTGGGGGATTGTAACTGCAAACAATGTGAAGCTTCGTGGTCCCACCTAGGACCAGTAAGGAGTGTAAAACTTCACAAGAGGTAAGGGTACGGGCAGGCATACCTCTCAACCTGCCAGGACCAAAATCAGGGACGTCTCCCTAGAAAATCAGGGACAAATGACTAAAATCAGTTTTTTTGTCAGCGTGGCATCAGATGTCGGTCACACTGTGTGATCTGCATATTACATGTTAGTACAAATAATGAAGAACAACTCTGAAGGCATATGCATGTATCTGGAAAACGTTATTGAACACCAGTACTAGTATATCCATCTTTTAAATATCAAATACATATTCAGAGTATTTTGATCAAAGTAATAAAAATCATCTGATTTGGGACAGGTATTCAGACAAAACCGTATGCAAATGTATACAGTGAGTATACCACTGCTTATACCCTTGGAGATTTTTAGCCTGAGCTATTGATCAGAAACAGGCTCCATTTCCTCACCTGTTTCAGCCATATAGTTTGTTTTGTTTATTTGATAGCAAAGTAAGTATTATTTATTGCTTGATTTATAAGTTTAACCAGGAAAGACATACTGAGCTGATAACAGCTCTTTTCCAAATGCATCCTGAGGGAAAGAGGAGCAGGAGATAGCTAAACAGTAGAGCTACTAAAAATTAGAAGTCAAGTACAATTATAAAGAAAGTGAGAAACATAACCAGAAATATTAGAAGTAAATAGTAAAAGATTGCAAGTAAAAACAGACTTTCATATGTAAAGAAGGGAAAAGAAAATAGTGGAGAAGCATAATCAAGGCAAACTAGTGAAGAAGAGAATGAAGAGGAAAGTTTCCTAGACGATATGGGGCACAAAATCCCTGGCATAATATATCAGTTGGGGTGAGGATATAGCATGCACCAAGCAGGAAAGGGATCTTGGGTTTGTCATCTCTGATGACCTCAAGGTAGGGAAACAGTGCGACAAGGCAGCAGGTAAAGCAAATATGATGCTGGGATGCATAGGCAGGGGCATCACCAGCAGGAAAAGGGAGGTCATAATTCCACTATACAAGACACTAGTGAGGCCCCATCTGGGGTACAGTGTACAGTTCTGGAGACCTTACGTAAGGACATAGACAGGGTAGAGAAGGTTCAGAGGAGGGCAACAAAGATGGTACATGGATTGCATCACAAGTCCTATGAGGACAGGTTGAAGGAACTGAACATGTACTCCCTGGAGGAGAGGAGGGAGAGAGGGGATATGATAGAGACTTACAAGTATCTTACAGGGAGGAATAGGGTGCAGGAATACACTATTTTTAAGTGAAAAAGATGTTCCAGGACTAGACGGCATGGGATGAAGTTGGAGGGAGGCAATTTAGAGGAAATGTGAGGAAGAATTTCTTCACAGAACGGGTGGTGGACAAGTGGAACACCCTGCCAGAGGAAGTGGTGGAGGCTGAAACAATCACAGGATTTAAGAATGCGTGGGACAGACATAAAGGAATTCTGGAGGTCAGGGGTAAGGGGCAACAGACTTCTAGGAAAACATAAAGTGAACTTACAAGTTCAAATGGACAGATTGGGTGGGCTGTAGGCCCTTATCTGCCGACACTGTCTACGTATCTATGTATCTATGTATCTAGTTGCAGATAGGAGAACAAAAGTCAAAAAGAAGAGTCTTAGAGAGGAAAAAGAAGAGACAAATCGAATTGAAAGGGGAAGGGAGGACCAAAGTTAGGGAAATCGGTAAGAAAAAGCAAATTGACCAACAGTAGATTTTCTAGAAGGAATAGAGAGAAAGAATGGGAACTATTGTTACAGAGAGGGCAGCAGGAAGGAGGAGGAAAGGATAGAAGGGATCTGAGATAACAGGGAAGGGTACCAAACCAGAATGTGGATATAAAGGAGACACAATGGGAAAGACACCTAGCATCAAGAGAGGGAAGAGAGAGGTCTGAGTAGAGAGAGCATTGGTGAGTACAAGGTGGATAGTCTAGAGCAAAGCAACAAAAAGAATTAAAAAGGGGATCCAGTCTGGCAAGGGAGGATTTAGGGGCTCCACTGTAGACTAAATCGACATAGTTAAAGACAGGGAGAATCATTCTTAATACCATTTCCCGGTGGGCAGGAAGTGGAATATTCTCTTTATTCCTGTACAATGCTTCAAGCTTAGAGTGCAGCTTATGGTGAATTGCATCAGTATGCACTGAGAAATCAAGATGCCATTCAAGACAGACTCCAAGGTACTTAAAGGAGGGAACAGCTATGATATTAGTGCCATCAAGGGTATTAAATAGTGGGAGAGAAGTAAGTCTGGCAAGCCTCTGACAGTGCCAAACATTATGGAGACAGTTTTTTTGGCATTGAGGGACAGTTGGTTAGATCTGAACCAGTGTTGAAGATTGTCAAACTCCAACTGCAGCCAGAAGGTGAGGTCATGGGAGGAGGTGCCGGAAGCAAAAAGAACTGTGTCATCAGCATGCATATGAATGGACGCAGAGGAACAGACAGTTGGAAGGTCATTTAAGAAAATGGAAAAAAGAATAAGAGCCAGGACAGACCCTTGGAAGGCACTTGAACTAATGAGAAGTGGAGATGAAATAGATTTTCCTATCTGGCCAGCCTGAGACCTTCCTTCAATGTAAGAACGAAACCAACTGACTGAGGAGTCAGAGAGGCCTGCTGCATTAAGTTTGTCCAGAAGGAGGGGATGAGTCACAGTGTCAAAAGCTTTCACAAGATCAACAAAAATGGCAGAAGTAATTAGTTCTTCATCCATACCAGTGAGTAGAGTCAGTGAGCTGAAAGAGGGAGGTAGAAGAAGAGTGGAATTTCCTAAAACCAGACTGGAAGGGTGTGAAAAAGGAGGAGTTACTAAGAAAGGAAGAGAGCTTAACTAAAAAGAACAGTTACATAAGAACTTACCATAACAGTAGATCTTTGAAGGGATTTCGGTCATCAGGTCACACCATAGGAACTTCACCGTCAGTGAAGCAGGATCCATACAGAAGATTTTCGAGCAGTACCACTGGGGCTGCCCACGTCAACGTCACCAGCCCTATAATGGTGTGAGCAGCCCCGCTACCTCCGCAGTTCTTTCCCCCAGAGACTAAGGATGCCCACCCATGCCATGGGGGACTGAGGAGAGAAAGAAGTGCCCAGGCCAGAATAAAAGGCTGGATATACCAGATAACCAGTTCTGAAACGAGAACCTCATAAGAGGGGGATGGTGGGAGGGAAGACAGACCTGATGACTGAGATCCTCTCAAAGATCTACTCTTATGGTAAGTTCTAACGTAACGGTTTTATCTTCTTCAGGGATATCTCAGTCATCAGATCACCCTGTAGGAACGAGTCCCAAGCAGTTACATGTGCAGCAGAACAGTCTGGGAGGAAGGTCAACTAACCTTAAAACAGAAGGCCCTGCAGAACAGCTCTGACTAATCTTGCACGGACTCTAGACACAATGTCCAGACTGTAATGCTTGGTGAAAGTATGAACAGTACTCCAGGCTGCGGCAGTGCAAATGTCAGTGGCTGAGACCCCTTTGAAACAAGCCACAGAGGCAGCCATACCCCTTGCGGAATGGACTTTCACTGTTCCTGGCAATGCTTTGCCATGCTTGTTGTAGCAGAACACAATACAATATGCCAACCATTTCGACAAGCATTGTTTAGAGACCTGAACACCCTCACTTCCTGGGGTGAAAGAAACAAAAAGCTGCTTTGACTTTCTGCTGTCCTTAGTTTGGAGCAGATAATATTTCAGAATTCTGTGCACATCTAACATATGGAGCAGTGCTCCGCATTAAGCACTTACTTACTCAGGAAGCCAAAACTAGATTGGTTAAAACCACCTTTCTTCCCCTGCTGGACTATGCAGATTTCCTATATGGCCAAGGTCCTAGCACTGCTTTATCTAAACTTGATACCCTCTACCACCGTGCACTAAGATTTATTACTGGAGCACCATACTCCACCCATCATTGCTCCCTATACTCTAAAGTGGGCTGGATGTCGCTCAAATTCAGATGTCAAAAAATGCAGCTTCCTGGATGTATAGAGCAATCTGCAGTAAACTGCCTCAGTATATTTTGGACTGCCTGCCTGCGTGCTCTGTCAGAAGCTACCCTCTGAGAAGCCTCTCCCACATTACACTTATCAACCCCAGAGTTAGAATGTGTTTCGGAAGGGGAAGCAGCACGGAAGAGTGACAGCAACAGTGTCGACACCCCCCACAGAGACAGCTAAACCGCAACGGAGAACCTCGACGTGTGCCAGCCCGATGACCATAACAGCGACAGACAGCAGTGCATGCCCCATACACCCGAACGTACACCGCTACGACCAGCCACACGGCGATGAACCGGGCACAGACACCCCCGAGAGTGTGCCGCCAATAGTACCCACCCCAGCAGCCTGGCAGCTCACTGACTGCAATGGACGGTCCTTGTGTGGACTGATGGGGCTCAGCCTGCAAACAATGCGGGATGCACAGCAGCAACCCCCAGCATGGACAGGCAGCTATTCCGCCACCATTGCCCCCTTCGCACCCAGTGCAGGGTGCTGTCATACCACTCTCATTGCTGTAATGCACTGTCAGCACACATGTCGTGCTAGGGCAGGTCACTGTGTTCCGGCGGGGGTTGTGTTTGTGGTTGCCTCGGGGGGTGTCGCTATTGGGGGTTATGCGGGGGTGTCGTGCTTCTGTGGTGCATCCTTCAGCAGGTCAGTCATAAGTCATGCCCTTCCAGTTTTATGGAATAACCTCCAAAAAAACCCTGAAGATAGCAATTCCTGTCAAACTGCCCACTTTTAAAACACTGTTTGTACGCTCTTTCAATGAATACTGTACTTGGTTCCCCTGAAGCTCTGCAAACTTTGCACATTATTCCTTGCACACTCCTACCCCTTGGCTGTACTGCTTCTATGTCACTTACAGTTTCCTTTTGTATATTTGGTATATCTCGTATAGATATTGTATATATTGTACGTAATGCATTTGCATATAGGATACTACATGTTCTGTTGATCCCATTTTGCTTGTTACTCCCTGCCATTTTATGTTTTGTTTATTTCAATTTTTTGTTATAATGGCCTGTAATGTTTGCCAAAACCATACTGTTGTATCATAGTTGTTTCATGTGTACCTTACCCAGGTCCATCTTGTAAATGAGTTCTACTCAATGGTGTTTTGCCTGGTAAAATAACAATTGATTGACTGATGGATTGATTGATTGATTCCCCTGCACTGGCACACTCAGGAAAATAAACAGGAAGGTGGATGGATTGGTTCAAGGTAAACTCAGACACCACCTTGGGAAGAAACTTAGGATGCGTGCACAAAGACTGACAAAAGATAGCTCTGAAATGCTTTATAAAAGTCTATAGGGAGGCCATCAGGCTCTGGGGCTTTCCCACTTTTTAAAGATTTCAAGGCTGTCCCAATTTCTTGTTTGGTGAGAGGTGAGTCCAAATTACCTGCAGCCCTTTCACTGATCTTATTAAGGGGGGCCCCTTCAAAGAACTGGTCATATGCATCTTGACAGGGGCTGCATTCAGAAATGTAGAGGGTTTTATAGTATGCACCAGACATATTCCCTATGTCCCTGGTACCCCTTACTAAGTTGCCATGGATATCTTGAATCTGGCTTATAGATTTCGCCGCCTCTTTCTGCTTTAATTGCCATGCTATATATTTCCCAGCTATATCCCCATCAAAATACTGGCCTGCATTGGACAAGAGTATAGCTCTCTCCAGCTGAGCGCTAGATAGTGTACTGAATTTCCATTTTAACTTTTGAACTATGGCATAAAGGGCTGCTGTGTGGTTTAACATATGCGCCCTCTCACAGGCTGCAGTTTTACTCCTGAGACACTCTAGTTCTCTAGTGGCAGTGCGTCTGGTTTGCACCGCGAATGAGATAGTCTGCCCCCTTACAAAAGTTTTCAGGGCCTCCCAATGAGCACAGTGATAGGTGTCTCCCCAAAGGTTAAATTTTAGAAACTCTTGTAGAGTAGCCCCCATATACGAAAGATATTCTTGACTCTGCAAAAGGAGCGGATCCAACTTCCAAGCCCCAGGACCCGCCGTGGATCCAATACCCCGAATGCTAATATAGTGAAAGGCATGATCTGAAATAAGGATTGGTGAATACCCTGCTTCCCCCAGTTGTGACATTAAGATGTTCGAGAGCAGTAGCCTATCTATGTGGGCATAGAAGTTATGAGCGTGGGAACAGAAGCTGTACTCCTGCCCCGAGGGAGAGAGGTGTTGCCATGCATCCACCAAATCGAAATCGCCTTGTAGGACCTCAAGAGCTTTTGCATTGGGGGGCTTGTGTAAAGGGGTTCTGATAGATCGGTCTAGGACTGTGTCTATGACACAGTTCTAATCCCCACCCAATATCCAGGGTCCCTCCCAGCTGGACATGTCCAATGCTAACTTCTGAAAGAAGCCAGGATTCTCTACATTTGGGGCATAGATTGAGCCTATCAAAATGCTTCCTTTACCCAGAACCTCAACCTTTGCCAATGCATAGCGGCCAAATTGATCCACCAGTTTATCCTGTAGTTATATTGGGGAGCCTCTAGGAATCCAGATGGAGGCACCACAAGCTTTAGAGGAAAAGGTTGAAGAAATCCATGTCCCACCCATAAAGTCAGCTGTTTTCTGTGACTCAGGGTGTGAGAAATGGGTCTCTTGTAGTAAAATTATCAACCCTTTCCAAACCTCCGCCATAGTCTTTTTACGCTTTATGATAGATTTAAGGCCATTAATATTCCAAGATATGCAGTTAATATCATCCCCCATTTATAAAAAGTGTCCTAAGGCGATATTCCTTTCTGGTATGTAACAAGTAAGCATCCACATTCATTTTTCCAATTAACCCAGCTTGCCCCCCCCCCCGAACAAAACCCCATATTCCAAAAACAAATCCCATGTAAACAACCAGGTTATCCAAAGTAGCAGTGGCACCTTAAAAAGAGGCCCAAACTCAGCATGCACCAGAAACAGCAGAATAAGGTGTCTCTGAGGGGGCACCCCCTTCTCTCACAAGGATAAAGGGCTGTGTGCTCTTGATCTCCTTATCCTGGCCGTATCCCCCCCTTCCACACCCCTCCCCCAAAACATGAACAGCTAAGTCCTGCTTCAGTCCAAACGGGATTGAAAGCCCCCCCCCCACAAGTAAAGACCCGCTAGCATTCCCATTACAAACAGTAGGGAGCTCAAACAACTCCTGCCCATACTGCTAGCCAAGATGTTAGGTGGGGGGGGGGCCCATAGGCAGAAAGAAGGTTTCAGCTCAGCTGAATAGCCAAAATTTTAAACAATACTAAGTATACAACCTAACATCGTTAGAATCAGAAAATTCTGGTTAACATTAATATTAAATGTTTGAACTGCGGCTTAAACAAATATAGGTAGCCGTGAATCATTAAGTCAGGTAACCTGAAGCTTGGAATGTTCCATCAATTTCAAAATATGTGCTGGTCTCTTACAGCCATGAACAGCTACCAGCAAGAGACCCAATGTAAAGAACATGGCGCATGCCCGCTGATACCCGTGTCTCTAGGCACGGCTGGGCTGACTACTCCAAATTAGAAGAGAGCTAGCGTGGGTTTCGTAATCCTTCTTATGTCATCTCGAGAGGGCCAAGATTAAGCCCCCCACTAGAGCGAGGGTTTGCTAAGTTTTCATTTCACCCTTCCACTCCTGCTAACATGCTCCTCATCTCCCAGGATGATAACAAATAGCTCTCCACTGCTCAAGGCCCAGTCATATAAAGAGCCCTGTAGTATTACCTGTGGTATAGAGCCCATTCCATAACTTTTGCCAAGAATAAAGAAAGTACTCCCCACTGGTACCCGAGTCCCCAGACCCAGTCGGGGGTTTGGAATGGATGGTACAAGTCCACCTAATAGGCCCTCAGAAACAAAGCGGCATGGCACAGCTGCATGAAGTGCTGATCGCTCGATGAAGAAATACGAGCCCCAGGATGCATGTGTAAGGTAGCTACTAAAATAAAATAAGCAGGCAGCAATTTTTTAAGTACATAACAGAGGTAAATATTATAGAAACTGAATCCAGCTCACTCAGCAATAGGCCTCGTCTTGCCCTCCTGGTCTCCTCCTCCTCCTTGAGCCAATTCTCCACCTATTTGTGGCATGTAAAGAAACATGGACTCTGCCCTGGCCTGTCCACTCGCAACTGTGCTGGATATGCTAGTGAAAATTTCCATCCAAGCTTATAAAGCTTATTTTTCACCGGATTGAACTTTTGGCATTTCATCTGGAGGTCCCGACTAGAGTCCTGATACACATACACAGTTGAGTTCTCCACCTTTATGGTGCCAACTTCTCTGGCTTTTTGCAATACAATTTCTTTGTCCCTGAATTGCAAGTATTTAATCAAACAATGCCTGGGGTGATTCCCTGGATTGGGAGGGGGGGGCCCCACCGGGAGGTCTAGTTGCTTGATAAGCCATTGGTATATTTCTGCGTTGGGATTCCGCCCCTCCAGTCCCTCAGGCAGCCCTGTGATCCATATATTGGATCGTCATGAGTGGTTCTCCTGATCATCTAGTCGCTCTTGTAGATCAGATATTGTGGACATTAGGCCATTCCTCTCAGCCATGACTCCCACATAGGAATCACTCCATATTGCTGACTGCGCTCCAGTTCAAAAATTTGTGAAGTATGGGTAGAAGTGGTTTCTGTCAGGCTGGTGATGACTGACTAGAGGTGAGTAAATTGAGTGTTTAAATTGTGGAATTCATGTCGCTCTGCAACTGCGCCAAGGTATCGGGGACCCCTGCCAGCGACTTAGTGAGTTTCATCATGCCACCTCCAGTCTGCGAGTCTTCAGTACTAGCGTCTGGTGAGGGAGGCCCAGAACCGTGAGGATCTCACTCAGTTTTGTTAGTTGGTGCCCTGGATCCAAACTACAATTTTGCTTGCCGGTTTTTAGATTTACTAGAAGCCATCGAGTCACGGAATTAAGATATCACCAGTAGAGTCACCCCAATGCATTCCTTCAGCTGTAGAAAACCATTTAGAGCCACCACCCCAGGGAGCTGAGTTAGCAAGTGTCCTCCATGCTTGCTGGCTAGCCAAAAGGTGGACCTTGAAGGAGGAATACTGGAGACCCTAGTCTGACAGTGAAATCAGGTAATCCAGAATCTGACCCAATGGACAGGTAAAAGGGTCCAGATGATGCTTAGCAGCCCAGATGGTAAACTTCTTCCACTTTATGGCATAAGTGGCTCTGGTAGAGGGCTTCCGAGTCATCACAAGGACACCCGCCACCCTCTGAGATACTCCAAACCGGGCAATGGCTATGTCCTTAGGAGCCAGGCATGCAGAAGCAAGAACTTGAGATTGGGATGGACCAGGGTCCCCTGAGCCTGCATCAACAGATCCCTGCATAGGGGCAGAGGGACCTGTCGTGAGCACTGGATGAGAATAAAAGAAGAGAACCCCCCTGCCTACACCATCAGGATGAGAACAGTACTGGTGCTTGTGGGCCCCGACTAGCACCATCCTCTTACTGCATGTAACTCAGGAGCTGTGGGCCAGTGGGCCACTACCCCTGCCTGTTGACCTTCGCACAGGTTAAGGGGCTTGGGTCCTGCTACAGTCATGCTCAGGTATTGTATCCCCAAAAAATAAATAAAATAGCGCGGTGACTCCACCCAGAGTAAATTGCCGTGGGCCAGGTGTATGATTGGTACAACCCCCTGGGATGCTGTACCTACCAACCCCTCTTCCAACCACCCCACTCACTGGATGGCAAACAGCTTCCCAATACCATATACCGTATGCACCTTACAGTTAGTTTCCACAAAGCACCCTTCACACAGCAATTTCAAACAACAAAACACAGCTTTATTATGGGGAAGGGCTAGGGTCGGGATACCTGGAAAAGGGATAGCTGTGAAGGTAAAAATTGTTAGAAATGGTTAGAAACAATTAATAAGAACAGGGCCTGTAGGCCAGACCACCCCGGAGCCCACCCCACAGGTACCAGTGACTGTCCCTCTGTCCTAACTGGGTACCCAGGTTTCTGCAGGCCTGCTCAGTGCCGTGGGTTGGCCGGCATTGGGGCACTAAGAACAATGCAAATCGAAAGTTAGCAGTTAAACCTTTAATCCTCTTGATTGCCAGGGCAAGCCCTGGGTACTCACGGTCTTGAAGATCTGAAATGTTCCTGGAGCAGAGGGCTTTCACCAGTTCAGTCTCTGGGGATTTCAGTTCAGGAAGGGCAGAACAAATGGGCAGCAGTAAGTATTCTGAAGACCTGAGCTTGATTGAAAGTCTGGCTGCTTGTCCCCTTGATTGAAGATCTGGCCGCACCTTCAGCCTATTCAGGCCTATTGCAGAGCTCCCATGCAAGGTCCACCAAACCACAGAGGACCTAGACCTAGGAGTGGCTCCACAGCCCAGGTGCCTCACAGGTCATGGGTGCCCTAGCTCCCCCAGCACACGCTGGTGGCCCTCTGTAGCCAGCAGACCCCATTTCGTAGAGGTTAGCAAGTTCCCCACCTGGTTTTGAATTAAGCTGGGAAGCTTCTGGTTCCTCTTTCCTCTCAACAGAAAACAGCTCTGTTGTGCAACCAGACCAGTTTCTCTGACTTTCCTGCTTTCCAGTGCCTTTGGGCAACAGACTCCAGACTTCAACTCCAGGTCAACAGCACCTTTCCTCATCTGGATTTCAGCAACAGCAACAGGTCCCCAAAGCTGCTCTCTTTTTCTTTTACAGACTCTGTGATTCAAATCAGCATCCATCTTTTCTCTGGCTTTCACGCAGTTTCTAGAAAGCCTCTTTTCCTGCTCAAAGGTGTTCTCTCAGTCCCAAACTGGTGCAGGATGACTGCAGAAGAAGTCTCCACTAAAACTGCAAACTCCAACAAGATGCCTGGAACGGTTAGTACAGATGCACAGCTCCTCTGAACAGCAAGAATTCTTCACTTTTATTCCTCTGACAAACTCCGGTTTTAACCATGTGAAAGACCTTAGATCTATTCTCACACAACATTGAGCCCTCTTGACTCAATCAGAGCCTAGAACAGACTGACTCAGCTGCCCAGTGTCCCTGGGTTGTCGCCCGAAAATCCTGCCCCCTGGTTGGTTGGTTCAGTCATCAATTACAACCAAAAGCCCTCTTTTTATTATTGATTCGTGAAGTCTCTCGGCACCTGAAAATAGTACACACCTTCTCCCATCAGCCCTTTCAAACAGTTTTGGGAGCTCTGGTAACTGATTGGCTGTCTGTAGGGTGTCAAAGGATCATAACATGTCTGCTCTCATTTAGTCCACACAGCAGTCCTCATATTGTCCCAACTTCATACCCTAATTGCAGCACAACGAACCAGTTTACGTACATATTTTCCCCCTCATCTGTTAGCTGCCACTGTCCTTTGCCAAACAACCCCACCTTCATATGTTTTGGCTGTGCCATGCACCCATCGCTAGCTCCAATAACTCTATTCCCCTGGAGCAGCGGTCAGGCTCATTGAGTTCATGAGCCCAACTGAATATGTAAATTCCCCTCATTTCTACAGTGCTGTATAGACACTGTTTTAAATCATCTGGGCTGTTCCTTACACTCCTCCTCTGTGTCACTGGTCCACAGACCAGGATGAACAAAACTCTGTTGCGCTTTTCCACATGTGCGGACCAGTGGACCTCTTCGAAACAAAACACACAGGTCGCCGGTCCCACGAATAAACCCCCTGAAGCCCTAATTTGGACTGGATTGCAGTACAGGGCCCAGAGAAGTGGAACAAAATAAGGTAAGCCCCCACAGGGGGGTTACATACATGTGGACTTCCAGAAGGAGGAGGTGCTCCCAGTCCAAGGACCCCACCATAGGAGGCAAACTGCAGAGGATGCAGGAGACAGGTAAGCTGAAACAGGGATAGCAAGTTGCCAGTGGTAGTCGGAGAGGTGGGCTGATGTGGGTGGAGCTGGAATAAACAGCTAGCTAACAAAAATACTAATTAGGTTCCAATATTTACCAATGTTAAAGGGATGTTGTCAATCCCTGTACGCTTGTCTCTTGTATAAGAAAACACATTATGATTGCTCACCTTCTGTAGCATCTGCTGCTGTATCTGGCTGTTTGAGTCTGATTCCTTCGTTCTTTTTAAACGTTAAAAACAGACTGTCTACCATACTGGTGCTACCACAAAAAAAAACTGTCCGTTTACAGTTCTTGATCAACTCCCACTGCGTCTTCCTAGACTTAGGAACACCCCAGCAAGGTCTAGCCACTCATTATGCAGTGGAATGAGAGGAGACTATTGCATCATGAGTGGCTGCGCTGTTTTGGGGTGTTCATACTGTTCAGGAAGCATGCAGTAGGAGTAGATCAAGGGTTTGGAACAAAACAAGGTTGGGTATAATTGCACCATTAGCATGCATTTCAGTTCTACTAAGAACAGAAACAGATGAAACAACCAGCAACATCAATCATCAATGAGTTTTAGAGATGATAAGCAATCGTGAGATGTGTGGTTTCAACTAGAAGTAGTGTGATGTAAAAAGAGTTGACAGTGTCCTTTTAGTTAACATCACAGAAATGGTCTGGTACAATGGCACATCAGTGCAGTCATGATAGAGAATGCAAGTTCATCTCAGTAGTATACGATACCAGGCAGTGTGGCCTATACCTCTGCAGTGTCCCATGTTACAAGGGAATTCCCTCATGAAAGCAGTGTCAACCCTTTCCCACCTTACTGCCAGCATAGAGTCTTATCGGAAATGTTACTTTTGCCCCTCAGAATTACTGCAGTCCAATATCAAAAATGTGCTGTCTCACATCAAAAGCACAAAACATTAAACCACAAATTCATAATACTCTGTGATGCTGAACTCAAGATCAAATAAAAGCACTCATCTCAAAAGTGCTTGAGCTTGCATCTCCAGGTTTAACAACGTGTCCTGCATTATGAGGGCCTGCGTCCCACATTGTGCCACATTTTGAGAGTTACTATCCCATGTTAAAGGGAGAAACTGAGAGGACTGTAAAGCTCAAAGCTTCAGAGCATGACCAGTGAAACAGGAGGTCACAGGTTCGATTCCCACTCAGCCAGTGATTCGAACTGTGATCTGGGGCCAATCATCTGGTTCTCCCGCGCTACTGTCCCAAAGTCGAGCTGGGGTTGCGTGCTGAAGCCAACTCCCATCTTGCTTCCATTATTGTTTCATAAAACAGTTGTTTGTACACTGGGACTCAATAATTTGATTTCTTTGCTGGAAACACCCTCATTCCCAAATTATGACTGTAATACTGTGAAGGAACTGAACCCCACTGTGAATGAAAATACTGCATCTCGGGTTAATCTGGGTTTATAAATTATAAAAAAATGCAAAGGTTTTGCCTTAAATTCATGATGCATCACCTTATAAGTATGGGGCTAAATGGGGAGGCACTGCTTAAGTGCAAAATGCTAATGGAAACTAAGCTATCTGTTTGAAGCATCTAATTTTTATGTTTGCTTGTGCACATGTGCAAGAAACATGTTGTGGCAGCTTGCTGGAGAAGCAGGTTGTGGAGGTGCGCAGTGTTGTGGCCAATGCCACCACTGCTTTTTGTTGGCTCGTCCATGTGTCACCAATGAAGGAGCACGCTGGCTATGACAGCAGTCTGCAAGTGTGCCACCAACTTGAAACTATTTCGCCGCTGCAATGAGGGAGCACTCCCTCATTGCAGGGCGTGCCTTGCCTGGTGTAAAATTTCAATAAACACGGTGGCAGCTGTTGCTGTCTGCCTCTCACAGTCCCCAGCAAGCCGACTTCAGGAGTGCCCAATCCCCCTGTTGGCATGCCCCCTCCTCAGTTCGTTTGCTGATGGGGGAACCCAATCCCTGTCGGCATATGTGCCCTTTTGCTTTGTTTTGTCTGCTGAGAGAGGTGCCCAGTCCCCCCTCGGCATCATTCCCCCCCCCAAACATAGACACGCTTGCTGATGGGGGGGCCCAATCCCCATTGGGTTCAGTGTCCTGTCTCCAATCTGCCGAGGTGCCCAATCCCCCGGCATCACCCCCCAAGCACAGACACAATTTTAACAAAGCCGATTTTCAAAACATGAGAAGTGAAAATGGCCAAATGGGACTGGGAAGCTGCTTTCACCAATTAATCCCTCCCTAGTATGTGAGAGCTGTTAAATGACAAGCTCTCCACCCTGATGTACACATACACATCATCTATAAAGAAGTATGATTGGGCCAAAAATTCGATCCCCCATGGATGACTCCAGCTGTTAGAAAACTTAACAAAAAGACAAGCCATTTAGAAAAGTCAGACAAAGTGTAAATCAAACATGCTAGGAAGTCTATAAAAAATGCTTAAAAAAAATCTAAGAAAGGCATTATGATTGCAAAAAAACAAGCATGAGCTTAAGTTTGCTAGTAGGGTAAAAAATAACTACAAATCCTTTTACGCTTATGTCAATAAAAAGAAAGGTGGGGGTAAATCTATAGGCCCACTAAAAAAATCAAGAAGGGACTATGATCATAAAGAATCACCCGATGGTGGAGCAGTACAACCACTATTTCTCTTCAGTTTTCAATGCAAAAACTGTTGTCACAAAAACCCACTTGGACCAAACGTCAGAACAAGGTCCGACACTAGATATCACAACAGTGCAACAACGACTTCAGAAGCTCGAGCCTAATAAGGCACAGGGCCCCGATGGCTTATACCCACGAGTTATTAAAGAGCTGGCAGAGCCACTGGCAGGCCCAGTTACAGCTATAGTTCCAAAATCTCTAAATGATGGGGACGTCCTGGAGATCTGGAGGCAAGCAATAGTGATGCCCATCCGTAAAAAGGGATCTAGGCAGGAGGTGGCAAATGAGAGACCGATCAGCCTGACAGCAGTCTTGTGTAAGGTCTGGAAGGGTATCCTAAAGGACCACATCACTGAGTTAGTAGCTGAAAAAACTGATAGTGCAGAACACGGGTTCACCAAGGGAAGGTCATGCCAGACCCAGCCTACTTGAATGCTATGGTAAAACCAGTAAGGCCCTGGACAACAGAGATTCTGTCAATGTTACCTTTTTGGATTTCTCGAAGGCATTCGACAAGGTCCCACACAGGCAGCTTGTCGATGCCTTAATCAACCACGGGGTCCATGGGAAGATAACACGGTGGATTATGGCATGGCTCTCCAATAGGAAGCAGCGAGTAAGCATAAAGGGTTCATATTCTAATTGGGTGGAGGTGACCAGTGGGGTGCCCCAGGGGTCAGTGCTTGGCCCCTGCCTCTTTAATGTCTATATTTCCACACTAAATACTACAACCGGTGTATGGCTGTCCAAATTTGCTGATGATACTCACGTTGGGCATATTGTCAACAACCAAGAAGATAGAAAAACCCTACAAACAGCTCTGGGGGAACTTGAATACTGGGCAAAAATGAAGAAACTAACCTTCAACATCGACAAATGCACAGTTATGCATTTTGGGAAGAACAATACCCAGGCACAGTACTTCTTGGGGGGTGGGGGCGCCTTAAGAGTAGTACAGGATGAGAGAGATCTGGGCATCAGAGTTAACAATGACCTTAGCCCTAAACTGCGTTGCAACCTTGTCATCAAAAAAGCTAGTAGTGTACTACACTGTGTAAACAAGCACATACAGAGTAGAAACAGGGAGGTCATGCTGCCCCTGTATACCACCTTGGTGAGGCCCCATGTGGAGTACTGCGCACACTTTTGGGCACCTGGAGGTAAAGGTGAGATAAGGGCAATCGAGAAGGTGCAGAGGAGAGCCACCCATCGGATAATGGAGGTTAGGGGGTTGGATTATGACAACAGACTCAAGTTGCTAGCTTTGTATTCCCAGGAATATCATAGGCTAAGGGGGCAATGTGCATGATCTACAGGGCACTATCCGATATGATACTATGGGAACAACTAGGCCTTGTATTCAGGGATCAGGTGTACAATACCAGAGCTCACCCCCTGCAGCTAGAGGGTGAATGATTTAAAACAAGAAAAAGGAAACAATGGTTCTCAGTTAGGGTGACCAAGATATGGAATGAACTTCCTGTCGAAGTTGTGGCCAGTAGTAGCATGGATATATTCAAGACATGCCTAGACAACCACCATGTCACTAATAATATTGTGGGTTATTCTTAAATTAATGGCGAGCTATAATGGACGCAAGTCTTCAAAAGGCTCTGAGGCACCTTTGTAACCTATGTAACACTCTTGCAAACAGGGTGCCCAATCCCCTGTCAGCATGTTTAACCCCCCCATCGCGTTGGCATTTTCCTGTCCTCACCCCACCCCCATCGTGTTCCATACTGGGAGCCCACCCCAGTGTGGCTAACATGACCCCAGAAACTCTTACACCTCTAAAAGACAGGAAACGGTCCTCTGTGTTTTTTTAATTTTTATAACCTGAAACACAGAAAACGGTCCCTCGCTGTCGGGTCCCCTTCCCCAACCTGCACCCACCCTCTGCATACCCCACTTTCTTGCACCCCCTCACCCCATACTTACCTCCGGAGTCCGGTACGATGATCTTCGATGGAGCTGAAACACATCTGCACTTTTCAAAGCCGACCGCGAACTAAAGAAATGCCGGTAAGCTGTAGAATGGCATAAATGGGAGGGGTTTCAACTTAGGTGGATATCTCGGCCATTAGTGTGACTTTTGGCCCCAAATTTTCAGCATGGAGTTCTTGGGACCCCGCCTCATGAACTCAGTCACTGTTATGTCATTATTAGATCCCAAAAGGTGATTTTGTGGTCACTGCACGGAATCACCTTCTGGGACTAAGTAATAAAACAACAGTGTCACAGTTCAAGAGGTGGGCTCTCAAAAAACCTATGTTGCAAATTTGGTGAAAAAATTCCAAAAAATGACTATGTTACGAGATTGCATTATGCAGTTCCCACGCACGCTTGTAACTTTGAGAATTTGTAATATTTTCACTCCAGATTTTCAACATTACCACTTTTCCACACCTCCTTATGAACAATATAGCTTTCATTTTTCACATCCTGCCCAAAATGTGTTTTCGCACATGTGGCGCATAATGGCGCGGTTGCTGTTTGAAATCAATGTTCGGGACAGATTAAGAAACTCACAGTGACAGTGTTCATAAGGAGAGGTCCCAAAAAGCCCATGTTGCAAATTTGGTGAACAAATTCCCAAAATTGACTATGTTACCAGTGTGCATTGCGTAGTTTCCACACACGCTCGGAACTTCGCCAATTGTTTAGATTTTTACTCCAGATTTTCAACATTGTCATTTTTGCACACCACCTTATGAACAATACAGCTGTCATTTTTTCATATCCTGCCCAAAACATGTTTTCGCATCTGTGGCACACAATAGGCGCGGTCGCTATGCAAAATCAACGTTCAGGACAGATTAAGAAAATCACAGTGCCACTGTTCATAAGTGGAGGTCCCAAAATGCCTATGTTGAAAATATGATGCAAAAAATTCCCCAAATAATTGCATTACGGGTGTGCATTGTGCAGTTTCTATGCACGCTCATGACGTCACCAATTTTTGCATATTTTCACCAGATTTTCAACATTACCATTTTTTTACACCTCCTCATGAACAGTACAGCTGTCATTTTTCACATCCTGCCTGAAATGTGTTTTGACACCTGTGGCACCAAATGGTGCAGTCACTATGCAAAATCACTTTTCAGCTAACAAACTGATAGTGTCACTGTTCATGCGGTGGGGTCACAAAAAGCCCATGTTGAAAACTTGGAGTGAAAATACAAAGAAACGCCCAGGGCATTAGGGTTTCCCACCATAATGCCCTACCCTGTAAGGAATGACAGGCATCAGGGGTGTGACTTGGGATTGTTGACAGTAATGCTCATGCTATTCCACCTCCACCCCCACCCTGCAGTTAGTGACAGGCATCGAGGTGTGCCTTGGACTCTTCGGCACCAAAGTTCATCCCATTCTCCTATACTGCATCCATTTCAACGTATTTCCTTATAGAGTGGGGTGAGTGTAAAACCTGAACACCCCAAGGCACACCTCAACACTTGTCAGTATCTGTAAGGTAGGATGAGGTGAAATGATGTGAGTGTTATGGGTGATGACCCAAAGGCACACCCCAATGCCTGTCTTTCTCTGCAGCGTGGGGGTGGGGCTGGCATCAGATCAATACTTCACTGCCATTCCTATTCTGAATCTAACTACTGCACTTTCAATGCTAATGCCGGCAAACAAACATTCAACACTGACAAATGCTTGTTACAACTGAGATGAAGGCTAACATCTCACATCCCTCTGCCCCATACACAGTACAGTACTTCCCATCAGTGTCCGTTCTGTACTCCCCCTCTCCCCTCCGGTGCCTTGCACATCACATCCCTTCTATTCTACACCCTCTGTTCTGCACTCCACACCACTCTGTTCCTCACATGCTCTCCTCTTTTCCACACCCTCTCCTCCACACCGTGTATCCCTTTGTGCCACATCATAGGCGAAAGCTAATGATAGTCAGAACAGCCAATGGTTAATAAAAATCCAGTATGGCTCATAAAAAATGCAATGTGGCTAGTAACAAATACTGCAATTTACTGTAGCACAAGTACTACAGTTTCCAGTATATGGCTCAACCTATTTTCCTTGAAGCGCTAATCTAGACATCTCACAACCTCTTCTTCACATCCCCACTCCCCCGTGTGCCACAGTTCATTCTGTCCTTTGCATCCCGACTCCCCTCTGTGCCACAGCTCATCCTCTGTCCTTCACATCCCCACTCCCCTCTGTTCCACAGCTCATTGTCTGCCCTTCACGTCTCCACTCCCCTCTGTGCCACAGCTCATTGTCTGCCCTTCACGTCTCCACTCCCCTCTGTGCCACAGCTCATTCTCTGTCCTTCCCGACCCACACCCTCTGTGCCGCAGCTCATTCTCTGTCCTTCACAACCCATACCACTCTGTTATACCCCCCTTGTCCACACCCAGCACATCAACACCTCTGTGGGCCACACCTCACACCCTCTTCTTCATGCCCCTTTTGTTCCATACCTCACACTCACTCCATACCCCATGCCTTTCTGTGCCGCACCTCACACTCTCTCCTTCACAACTGCACTCCTCATGTGTCACACCTCAACCCCTAACCAGCACACCCCATACCTGATTTCTCCCCCCACACTCCTCTGCTCCGCCCCAACACCCACGCTTGTACAGGCTGCACCCTTCTGTTCCGCACTTCACACCCTACACCCTGTCATCCACACATTCCACCCTTCTTTGCCACACCTCACATCCTTTTTATCCCCCATATCTCTGTACCATCACTCACACGCTCTTCTCTGCACCCCACACACACCTCTGTGCTACTCTTCTGCTGTTTTCTTCACACCCCATACCCCTCTGTGCCACAAACAACACCTATCTGTGACATACTTGTTTTGCACCCACACTCTCCACAACTCTCTGCGCTATACCTCACACTTCTCTTTTCCACTCCCACAACCAGTTTTGCCACACCTCGCACCCCTTTGTACCACACCTCCTACCATCTCTACACGCCACACCCCCTTCACCCCACACCCTCCTCTGCCGCAACCTGCACCCTGTCCTTCTGCGCCACATCTCACACCTCTCCTTCATGCCCACCATGTCTTCTCCACAGTTTCTGCTCTATACCCCCTCTCACCCCCTGTGAAGCACACCTTATATCACTTTAGACCAGAATCCTTGGCTCCACAGCCTTTATTCCCTCTGGTTTAAACACCACTGCCTACAGCTCTACCCTGCCTTCATTTCAACTACCCACACCCTCTTTTCTAGTTCCACACCCCTATACTCCACATCCTGCAATCTCTGTGCTCCACACATCTTCTCTTCCAGATTTCAAACCCCACACTTCCTCTGGCTCCACACCCTCCTCTCATTCTTCACGTGCAATGACTCCCTACCAGAGGAGTTGGCAGGCTGTAGCCCGAAGGCATGGGCCTTCATTTGCTTTTAAACATTTTATGAACTTTGCCTTGACCCAGCAATCTATGGCTACAACTCTCCCCTACAGGCCCTATGCGCGATAGGGTGGAGTGCCTACATGCTGCATAACTGAATGCCACATGGGGGGGCCAGCATATCCCCAGCAGCATTCACAGCAGGTGCAGGAGCCCATACACACTCAGTCCCCCAGCCATCTGCACCAGCTATGTGCTACTGGTGGTCTGGGGGCATGACAGGGGGGTGTGCCCACACTCTGTGCCATTCACTAAGGTGTGGAATATTGGGCATGGGGGTGCAAGTTACAGCAGCAGAGACCATGCCATGACTATTGCACACACTCACTGATGACAATCACCGGCTGTTGTGGGACAAGGAATCCCTGCATCATGACACCCCAGCCCTCCAAGCTGCATGGGCAGGTCTGGGGGCAACCATTCTGGCTCTCACCCATACTGTCAAAAATCCATGGACCCATGCTTGCCCAGAATCCCCTGCCTGTGTTCAGCAGGGGATCCACTTTTGGATCCAGGATGGGCATCTAACTTGATGCCTCTTCTGGCCTGCGATCCAGACCCATGCAGCTGTGCACTGGTGGGCGCGCAGACAGGCAGGCAGCATTATTGAATGCCGGCTATTGGGTGCCTGTCCAGGGGTGCGGAGTTACACAGGCTAGGTACATGCATCTCATGTGTACCTGGCCTGCCTTCATGCATAGGCTCCTATAATGCTTGGGACTTCTGATTTTAAAATCTTGCTGACTCCTCTGCCTGCTCGACCCATCGTGCCCTCTCTGCTCTACACCCTATGTTCCTCTGCCTGCCCCACCCATCTTGCCCTCGCTGCTCTACACCCTATGTTCCTCTGCATGTCCATAATGTACAAACTACTTTTCCCTGGCAGTAAGTATGGCCGGGGACTTATAAACACATCTTCGACAGCGAGGAATATTTCATGAGCGTGACAATTGTATCACCACATTCTCCTGCAGCGATGATAACACCCCTTTATCTTCCAGCTGCTCTGTTACCCCTCTGTGTGCTTTCACCCATCAGTGCTCAGTTTTAATTTCAATTTCACCTGACGTGTCTCTATCTGGAACATCTGCAGTTCTGCTGGAGTCAATTGTTGCAATTATGGAGGGGGCTGGATAGGAGAGAGAAATTAACAATTCCGATTGTCACTGTACTCAAGAGATCAGAGAAATGTGTTATTAGCACAGTCACTTTTCAAATTCATAAACCAGGTTTCTCATCAAGTGGATTTGCGCAGTTTGAGCTATTAAAGAAGAAAGCTTAAAAAGGCAGAGAGGAAAAATAATTAAAGACATTTTGTTTCTAAGAACTATCTTCCTTAGCAGAGGGTCACTTGGGGAAAGAGCATCGTAGTATCCAGAAATGACTGAGAGTAGAAGAATGTCTCATTTTTTTTTCAAAAGAACCCTTTCTTTATGTTTTTTGGAGTCACCTTCTGTAAGAAGATGCAGTTGCCAGTCTGTGCTCACACATGCCCACTTATTAATTAGCCAGCCACAATAGTCCATGCTGGATCGTTAGCATTCTCAGAACAAAGGGCAAGCCATGTCCTGATAAGGAGCCACCACTGCCACTGCAAATTCAGCTACTGATAATATGGAAACAGCGTAGTGGGCTGGAATCATCAATTCCCATACCGAACAACCATGTAATTTCCAAGTACGGCAAAAAATGTATTAAATGTACCACTATTGGGTTGTTTTGGGGTATTTTAAATATATGAAATAGTTGGAAAATATATCCCATATATCAACAATATTTGGATGATAGGCCTCAAATTGTCTCTAGACTGAAAAACACATGTTATGGTTGCTCATGTTCTGTAAAGACTGCTGATGTAGCTTGTAGGTTGACTCTGATTCCTTTTTTCTTTTTAAAAGTAAAAAACAGACTGCCCACCATACATATGTTACCACATACAAATGTGTTTGCTTACATTCTTTGATCAACTCCCCCTGCATCTTTCCTAAACTTGGGAATGCCCCTCACACAATCTAGCCACTCATGACGCTGTGGGAGGAGAGAAGGCTATTGTATCATGAGTGGCTGCACTGTTTGAGAGTGTTTTTAATGTTCAGGATGTATGCAGTAAGAGTACATTAAGGATTTGAAGCAAAACAAGAGTGGATATAATTGCACCATTCCTAGGCATTTAAGTTTTTACTAAGAAATGAAGCAGATTGGTACAACAACCCACAAGAGACAGGGCCATCCTGGATCTAGCACAGACTAATGGGGGACAGGATCACAGACCTCCAGGTAGAAGGTCACCTGGGGGCCAGTGACCATCACATGGTACGGTTCAATTTGGCCACTAGAACTAAATCATCCCATTACAAGACGAAAATATGGGACTTCAGAGGAGCTGACTTTGATAAGATGGCCAACAGAGTTAAGCTAGCCCTGGCAAGAAGACATACAGGTGAGGGGGTACAGGCAAAGTGGGCAAACATTAAGGATGCAATACTTGAAGCAACATCCCATTATGTTATGGAGACAAGCAAGAGTAAAACAAGGAGGAATCCACTTTGGTTCTCAAAAACAGTAGCAGAAAAGATCAGAGCCAAAAGGTTGGCCTTCAGGAAATAAAAGGGAATGCAGTGGGACGAAGATAGGGAGGCATACCAAACTTCCCTAAGGGAAGCAGGGATGGCAGTAAGGCAGGCAAAGGCCCAAACCGAGGAAACACTAGCACAAACAGGAAAAGAAGGGGACTTTCTATAGATACATTAGTGAAAGGAGAAAGTCCAGAAGGGGTATTGCTAAGATCAAAGGGGATAAGGGGGATTGTGTGGAGGAGGACCAAGGAAAAGCATCTGCCCTAAATAGATACATCTGCTTAGCATTTACTGATGAGAAAGTAGGGCAGGGCCCACAGCCCAGCACCATGGACACAGGGGGGAGGGAGATGTGCACAAGTCCCTTCACAAAAGAAAGGGTCCTACAAGAGCTCGCTAAGTTCAGGGTGGACAAGACAATGGGACCTGATGGCATACATCCCAGGGTACTAAAGGAGTTAAGGGTGGAACTAGCACAGCCATTATCAGAACTGTTTAGTGAGTCTCTGAGCACAAGAGAGGTCCCAGAAGACTGGAGAAGGGCTCATGTGATCCCGCTCCACAAGAGTGGTAGCAGGAAGGAGGCAGGGAACTACAGACCAGTCAGTCTTACCTCAGTAGTGGGCAAGATTATGGAGGCACTCCTTAAGGAAAGGATAGTGGAACACCTGAATAGGAGCACAGGATCCAAGACAGCATGGGTTTACAACAGGAAGGTCCTGTCAAACTAATCTCATAGATTTTACTGGGTAATCAGAGTGGTGGACCAAGGGAGTGCGGTTGATGTCACCTAACTTGACTTTAGCAAAGCTTTCGATACTGTTCCACATAGAAGTTTGATTAATAAGCTGGGTAGGCGTGGGGTGGGTCAGAAGTTGGCCAACTGGGTGGCAAACTGGTTGGCGGGCAGAAGACAGAGAGTGGTGATAAACTGTATACAGCCAGAAGAGATGCAAGTCATAAGTGGGGTACCTCAGGGATCAGTCCTGGGGCCAGTCTTCTTCAGTATCTTCATCAGTGACAAAGCAGATGGACTGGAGGGTATGGTTTGCCTGTTTGCAGATGACACCAAGATCTGCAACAGAGTAGATGATCCAGATGGGGTGAGCAGAATGAGAAGAGATCTGTAAAAACTGGCAAAATGATTGACAGAGTGGCAACTAGGGTTTAATGCAAAGAAGTGCAAGATCACGCACATAGAGAAGAAAAACCCTGAAGCTACCTATAGGCTGGGAGGGGAGTTGCTGACAATCACAAGGGAAGAAAGAGACTTGGGCATCATCATCACAGATGACCTGAAATCATCAAAGCAGACCACTAAAACAGTAGGTAAGGCTAGAGGGATGTTGGGGTGTATTAGTAGGGGTATCGCAGGTCATAAGAGGGACATAATAATCCCTCTTTATGTAACCTCCTTGTTACCTGGGGTTACTAGAATCCCAGTAAAACCTAGTGGTAGGCAGGGAAGGCAGCTTGTGAAACTCCAGTTAAATGGGTTTCACACTGTCTCACTCTGTTCTCAGTCTCAGCTGAGACTGAGGGATGACATCACCAATAGAACTATCGCAGCTGCATGAGTCACATTGGAATCTGCAGCAGAGGGAGTAAGATAGAACGTTGGGAGTTTTGAAGTCAGTCTTCAGTCGGTCTTCAGTGAGTGGAGTGAGAAGTTGAGAGCTTGCTGGTAAAGCAGCTCAGTGAAGGCTGTAGGAGCCTCAGCCCTGACTGAGGGCTACTTTTAAGCAGAAGGGTGTGTGTCTCCACCTTAAAGAGAGACACAAATGATAACTGAAGTGGTGGAGACCACTGTTTTCGGGTCTGAATGCCCCCTCCCTCTTGGTGGGGGCAGAAAATGTTTCCCTGCGGATTCCTGGGGCAACCCCCTAGTTCTGCTTGTGGAGGAAAAGCTGCCTATGTGTTCCAGTGTTTATTTGGGAAAATAAGAAGATTTGTGAGTCGCCTGTGGGGCACCTGCAACGTGAGGGTGAGTGTCTGCTCTGGCTAAAAGAGCCCATGTTTTTCACTCTGGGACTTGTGTGACAATGTGGGGATTGAACTACTAAATATTGGGAAGCCTAGAGTAATGGGCTAAGCAAATTAAAAGTAGGTTCAAATCCAGAGCTTGTTGGAATGCAAATACTATGTAGAGGAGATGTGACAGATGTCTACCTATAATCTACATTTGCAAGTTCAGTAAAGGAATTGTTCAGTTTCCAGAGAAATGGCCGGGTATGGGCTGTGGGAGCTGGAGGTGGGTGGCCCCCCATCTTTAGTGACCAGGTCCACCTCTACGGATTTCTTCTCTGGATTTCTACTTTGCTTCAGGCACTTGGCCAGCGATGAGGGAAGTACCCAGATGTGGGACTGTAAGGAAAATTCTCTCTAGGAGTCGAAGACTCTAGTGTGGTTTGAGGAGCCACAACAGGATAATTGATTCATTCTTCCAATGGACCGCGACTGGGATAATTGGTTCATTCTTCCAATGGACCACGGATCAAGTGGCCGGCGGGGGAGCTGGGCCAGTGGGGAAAACCCAAGTGTGTACAAGTCGGGCTGTGTACCCAAAGCTGCGTGCAAGTCCGGGCTGTGTGCCTGGTGGGTTTAGAGTCTGAGGGCTGGAAATAGTGATAAAGTGTTCTGTTGTCTCTAATCTGCATTACCAGGAAATGTAGCCCTGTGGGGGTCCATCTATGCTTTGTTTGGTCAGTTTGTATGTGAATAAAAGCCACACTGAAGAATCCTATTCCTGGTTCTGGACATTACAGTTATTGCTTCCTGTGTTCGGATTTACTTAAGAACCCCTGTGCAGAATGGCCAAACCTAGGTCCCCCTGTGCTGAGTAACCTCATCCTCCCTGAACCCAGTCCCCACCAGGTACTGCTGTCAGCTTCAACAGCATGCCACCTGTCATTCTGCTAAAAGGCAGGGGTGAGGGGTTACAAAAATGGAGGCACCGCTTTGGATTTTGTTCTGGGAGGAAGGTGCTTGGGCAAGGGGGCTAGCGTTTTGGCTATCTGGCAGTGGGTAGCCCAAAAGCTGCAGCAATTTCCCTAGTGTGTTGCTGTGTGCTGTGGATCTTGTGCTGCTGTTTGAAAATGTTTAAAAATGTTTACCAAGGAGCAGTAAAGCCAAAGAGTGTGCCCTTGTCCTGCATCAAATTGTTTACAGCGTTTTTGCCTGCTTTAAAAATGAACTGTGGTAAAGAAAAGTGTGGAAGACTAGGGGTAGCAACAGAAAAATTGTGCCCTGGACATTTGAAATGCTTTTAAAATGAACTGTGGTAACGAAAAGTGTGGAAGACTAGGGGTAGCAACAGGAAAATTGTGCCCTGGATGTTGGAAATGCTTTTTGAATGAATTAGAGACTTGCAGGTGTGATGGCTGTGTTAAATGGCTGAAATGGACTCCCGCCGTGGAATCAGTTGGTAAAAAAAAAAGTTGCATTCTGTAGTTTAAATTTGACTGCTCGACGATCGCCATGAGGAGAAGAGCCCTCGCGAGGAAGAAGAGGCTCATTTGCATGGTGTCGTGTGATTGGTCAGGCTGCAATAAGTCCTGCCCCTCAGCCAGCTCTACAGTGACTGCCCCAGCATTCGAGAGGGAGTGTGAGTGGAGTGCGTGTACTGGCAGTGGAGGAGCGTCGCGGAGTGTTAAAATCGCTGTAAACTTGTCAAAAATTAGACTTTCTTGTTTAAAATCGGGCTCAACCCGCTAATCGATCGTTGAAATTGCAAAAGTGGTGGTTGAAAAGACGATCGGTAGGACTGCCTGCCCGTTTCTGTTCTGAGGCCTCCAAGAACTGGCTGCAGGCCGTTTTTTCCCATCGCAGAAAACTGCTACTGATAAGAGTAAGTAACAACTTGAAAACTGCTCAAACAGTGATTTTCTGCCCTTTGCCATGTAAATGTGTGTGCAGCAGTGTAGTCGCTTTGAAAGTAACGACTGTGTAAAGTCCTGCTAGCAAGTGCAAGTCTGTTAAGCCAGTGACTGTGTGCATAGTAATGAATTCAGCCTCAGTTTAAAGTTTGAAGCCAGAGAGAGACTGTGAGTTGTAGCCAATGTGCAGCACTAGAAATACAGGCAATCCTGTGCTAAAAACCTGAAGCTTTAAGGGACTGTGAATCAAATAAATGTTACCAGCATGTAAAAAGTCCGTGGAAAATCCTGTAAATGTGTTTAAAGCAAGAACAGATCAAGTTGTGCAGTTTGAGCAAAAGTTATCGGTAGTTTGTGTAAATCGGGAGCACAGTGGCTTGACCCAGATTCTGAATGTTGATGCACAGGAGTGCTGCCGCCACCATTACAGGGTGGGGTAGTAAAGTAAACACAGCGGCAGAGGAGCCATTTTACAATTAAAGAAAGTGTTCAATAAAGTGGGACTTTCAGTTACAGTGAACTTTTGTTTGTTTTCTGCAGTTATGGCCTCAGGACCAGCTCGTTATCCGGATCATGCCCGGGTTGCAGTAACAGCAGCAGTGAATAGACTGAGGAATATTGAAAAGTGGTGCTATGGAGGGCAACTGCCTCCTCATGTGGCGATTCCTGCTTTTCCAGTGCATGTATGTCTAATATGCTTGAGAGCTGGAAGGGACGTCTTCATGATTCCTCACTGTGCTGGATGCCTAGAAAAATATGGCTTGTATAAAGCACCTCAAATTCATTTGGCTACCACATGGACAAAGGTTCAGGAATCTGCAGTTGGCAGCACGCAGCACCAGGTGGAGCCTGTGGAAGAAGACCCCTCGGGGGAGTGTGGCACAAAGCTAGAGGGTGCAAAGTTAGAGACAGAACCAGAAGATGAAGTTTTGGATGCTGGATCCCAGAAAGAAAGTTCGGATAAAGCATCAATAGACCCCTGGGGGGGGGGGGGCCTAGCCCAAGTCTCTTAGGCGAAGATGAGATGCGGGAGGCCTTTGAGTGGTAGGTGTCGACCTCTGCACCTAGTGATGAGTGGATAGTCTCAGGAGTGAGAATGACTGCTCACTCCTGGGCTCAGATCCTCAGTGAAGAGGAAGATGAGGGGGAACCTATGTGGTCTTGTGAAAAAGGAATGGGTACACAGCCTCAAGAGCTTGCCTCGGAGGAATGCAAGGAAGAAAGTGGTGATGCCACTGCCCTGGCTTTGCAGGAGGAAGAAGTCAGGGATCTGTTTCTAATTTCTTTTAGGATGCAAAACTGGCAGAACCAGGACTGGCCATCCCCAAGCCAGGCCAGTGGTCTCAGATTGACCAAAGCAAGTAAAGAGGAGAGACTGGTTCGTAGAAAGGCAAATGAGATCTATGGTATGACCTTTCCTACCTTTCCTCGGAAAGTCTGGGAGGAGATTGAGAACTGCAGGAAATCCTGGATCTGGGATGAAGCAATGAAAAGTGTGCATCCTGGGGCCAACAAGCATGTAAAGAATAGACCGTTCCACGAGAAGTATACCCAGTGGAAGAGAGGCAGGACACTGTTTATAGACAAAGTGAGAATAGTGGATGGAGAGGGACGTGAAATCTCCCACTGTGTGAATTATGTGCACCCAGATGGGGTAATAATTCAAGCTTCTGACCCCGAGTACTGTTGGCCTCAGTGCAAGGACATCTTAGTAAATGTGCCCGTGCCTACAAAATGGAGAGTCAAGCAGTGGTAGTCAATACTGCCACACCAGACTGTGAAGTTCCTTTATTGATCCGTCAATATGGACATCCAGGACTCAGGTGCCCCACATTCATCAGTTCTACAGTGTACTGGCCTTTCCGGAAACCATCGACTGGCCCACCAGATGACTTCAGATCCAGAGAGGACACCAGCCTAGCTGTATCCTGTTCATCGCCTGGTAATCGGATGATGTCAGACCAGCTGTTTTCTTTTTGTTCCTGTTCTAAGGTTCCATCTCCAGAGATGACATCAGCCCAGCTGTTCCCAGATGTTCCCTCCTGTGGTTCCCGGAAGATGTACGCCCAGCTGTATCAGAAGAAATGCTGCCAGGAGAGTCTTCGTCAGAGGTGCAGGTCGGTCCCAAAATTTCCATTCTACAAGTGGCTGGTAAGTCCGAACTTTTCTATCTTTATGACATTGCAGTACACACCCTACACTAGCAGACTCCAAAAATGTGTGAACTGTCCTCAAAGTCTCTCCCCTTCGGGACTTTGGCCCGTTAGAACTGTGCTTCACTAGGCTCCGGCCCAGGAGAGACTCTTTACTGGACTAACCTTTGGGCACTGTGGTCACTAGTTGGAACTTTTAGGGCACTCCATCCCCCCAAATGTGTATTGTAAATAATGTTGTTGTTTTCTAATGGAAATGCTGTTTTCTACCTTTTTTTTCTAAAAAAATCTTTTTGGGATTTTTCAGTGTTTTGATGGTAGGGGTTTAGGTAGACCGTGTATGCAGATTAGGAGGTGTGTGTTGTCTTTCTTTTTCTTACAGGTGTTCCTGGGAAGACAGAAGAGAAGACAAGAAGAGGAGGAGAGGCTCATTGGAGTTCCTCATCAGTGCTTTAGTGTGTTTAGAAATTTAAAGTACTGTGGTGTTATTGTTGTTATTACTATATTAACCCTTTCCTTCCACAGGTGTGGTTGTGGGGGTAGGGAGGAGACAGTAACATGGTATAAAATGGGTATTTCAGTGGTGTGTAGTTGCAGGTTGCCCAAGGTCGGGGAGGTCCCTGGGTTGTTTTTGTTTTTGGGGTATTAAGTTAAAGGCAGATATGTTTTCCCTAGAGGGTTAGGGGGGATAGACAGGCTGTGGCCCTGACCTGCAATAGGGACCGCAGTGCTGATCTATCAGGGCTATGCTCTGGATAGTTCTACCACAGCCACTAGGTGTCCATAGTAAGTGGATAGTGTAGAGGCTGATATGTCAGCTAAACACCTCTAGGCCCTTAGTGTTGCCTGCCTGTGCTTGCACATGGTAGGAGGGGGGCCCGATCACCCCCCTCTGCAGGTAGCACATAGGGTTGGATGGCCTAAGGCCGGGTAAATAATGACTGCGGACAGTCATTTTCCTGGTCGAGGGCGAGTGTAACCCCTTGTTACCTGGGGTTACTAGAATCCCAGTAAGACCTAGTGGTAGGCAAGGAAGGCAGCTTGTGAAACTCCAGTTAAATGGGTTTCACACTGTCTCACTCTGTTCTCGGTCTCGGCTGAGACTGAGGGATGACATCACCAATAGAACTTTCGCAGCTGCATGAGCCACATTGGAATCTGCAGCAGAGGGAGTTAGATAGAATGTTGGGAGTTTTTTCTTTTTTTTTTTTTAAATTTTGCTTTTTACCTCCACGTCTCTCGTCTGCCCTTCCGCTCCGGTCACGGACCCCAGGACCCCCGGTCACCGGATATCGCAGACTCCCCCAGTCATCCCTGGCTTGCCCCCCAGAGAGCGGGGCCGAGGCTCGGACCCCTCCCCAAGTCTTCAGTCGATCTTCAGTGAGTGGAGTGAGAAGTTGGGAGCTTGCTAGTAAAGCAGCTCAGTGAAGGCTATAGGAGCCTCAGCCCTGACAGAGGGCTACTTTTAAGTGGAAGGGTGTGTGTCTCCACCTTGAAGAGAGACACAAATGATAACTGAAGTGGTGGAGACCGCTGTTTTCGGGTCTCAGTGCCCCACCCTCGGGGGGGCAAAAAAGGTTTCCCTGCGGATTCCTGGGGCAACCCCCAGTTCTGCTTGTGGAGGAAAAGCTGCCTATGTGTTCCAGTGTTTATTTGGGAGAATAAGAAGATTTGTGAGTCGCCTGTTGGGCACCTGCAGCGTGAGGGTGAGTGTCTGCTCTGGCTAAAAGGGCCTATGTTTTTCACCCCGGGACTTGTGTGACAATGTGGGGATTGAACTACTAAATATTGGGAAGCCTAGAGTAATGGGCTAAGCAAATTAAAAGTAGGTTCAAGTCTAGAGCTTGTTGGGATGCAAATACTATGTAGAGGAGATGTGACAGACATCTACCCATAATCTACATTTGAAAGTTCAGTAAAGGAATTGTCCAGTTTCCAGAGAAATGGCTGGGTATGGGCTGTGGGAGCTGGAGTTGGGTGGCCCCCCATCTTTAGTGACCAGGTTCACCTCTACAGATTTCTTCTGTGGATTTCTACTTTGCCTCAGGCACTTGGCCAGTGATGAGGGAAGTACCCAGACATGGGATTGTAAGGAAAATTCTCTCTAGGAGTCGAAGACTCTAGTGTGGTTTGGGGAGCCACAACAGGATAATTGGTTCATTCTTCCAATGGACCGAGGATCAAGTGGCCGGCGGGGGAGCCGGGCCAGTGGGGAAAACCCAAGTGTGTACAAGTCTGGCTGTGTATCCAAAGCTGCATGCAAGTCCGGGCTGTGTGCCTGGTGGGTTTAGAGCCTGAGGGCTGGAAATAGTGATAAAGTGTTCTGTTGTCTCTAATCTGCATTACCAGGAAATGTAGCCCCGTGGGGGTCCGTCTATGCTTTGTTTGGTCAGCTTGTATGTGAATAAAAGCCGCAGTGAAGAATCCCATTCCTGGTTCTGGACATTACAGTTATTGCTTCCTGTGTTCGGATTTACTTGGGTACCCCTGTGCAGAGTAGCCAAACCTAGGTCCCCCTGTGCCGAGTAACCTCATCCTCCCCGAACCCAGTCCCCACCAGGTACTGCTGCCAGCTTCAACAGCATGCCACCTGTCGTTTTGGCAAAAAGGCAGGGGTGATGAGTTACATTTACAAGACACTGGTTAGGCCCCATCTGGAGTACTGCGTACAGTACTGGAGGCTGCACCTGCACAAGGACATTAACAAAATTGAGGTAGTCTAGAGACGGGCAACCAAAATGGTGCAGGGACTGCATCAGAAAACATATGAGGACAGATTAATGGATCACAATATGTATACCTTAGAGCAAAGGAGGGAGAGAGGTGATATGATCGAAGCATTCAGACATCTGAAGGGCATTAACAAGGTGAAAGAGTCTAACATGTTTCAATATAAGAAAAATAGCAGGACAAGAGGACACAGCATGAGATTAGAGGGAAGCCAATTAAGGGGTAATGTGAGGAAGTTCTTTTTCATAGAAAGGGTGGCGGATGCATGGAACGGCCTACCTCAGGAAGTGGTGGCTATGAATGCAGTGCAGGGCTTCAAACAGGCATGGGATAGGCATAAGGGATCAATACAGATGAGTATGAATAGATAGGCCATTGACAGAGCAAAGGCCTATGGCACATTCATAAGGCAGAAAAAATGGTCAGACATCCAGTCTTGTGGGCTTTGTGGCCTTAAGGGCCTTGTGGTCCTTACCTGCCGTCAACTTCTATTTTTCTGTGTTTCTAGATCAAATGGCCAAGAACTACAATGAGTTCTAGAGAAGACAAGCAACCATAACATGTGGGTTTTCACCTAGAAATAATATGATGCAAAAAAGGGTTGACAATGTCCCTTTAAGTACAGGGGTTAGACTATAGTAACCTGTGGTAAAGTTTTATTTATTTGTAACCCCTAGATGGCGTTACTCATAGGGCTACTACCCCTGTCTGTCTCCGTAACAACAGGTCGAGGGGTCTGGGTCCCAAATTAGTAAGTACAGGGGTACCCCTACCCTCAGTAAACACAATAGCTTGGTGTCTCCACCCAGAGTACGGTTTGTGTGAGTATCTATCTAGACCGGTACAGCCCTCTGTGAAGCTATAACCACCCACAGTCCCACCTAGTGACCAAGTACCTATGAACTGACAAAAACAATAGCAGTATTCAACAGTTTGCAATAAGCATTAACAATATACTCACAGTTGTCTCACTTACCAGCAGGGTTTGGTCCTGGTGTACTCCTGCCCCCTCAAAGACAGTTTTGCAATACAGCAAGTACTTTTAACACATTCAGTGAAGCCTATCACATTTAACCAGATAATAATAATATGTTCTCAAACTAGGTTCAAAGTAATACAGTAAATCAAGTTTATTAAGGGGATGTGAACAAGGAGGGGGAAGCAAATCTAGGCAAATGATTACTGTTCTGGAAAAAACAGGTTAATTAATAACAATTAATTTAGTCCCTTTGGTAAACAGTTCTGCAACTACTGGCTACCCGGTTTATAGTGCTGGCTGGCCAAAATCAGTGCCCAGGGTTGCAGCTGTTGTTGGGGCCCTTCATGGAAAGAATCAATCACATAAACAGTGCAAAGCAAATTAAGTTATTGACATCCATGGCCGGCTGGCCTAGTCTACCGAAACCCTTGAAATTAAGCTGAGAACAATTGGATGGTACCATAAGAAAATCAAGATGCTTGTTGCAGGGAGCTACCCTGAATTTACTCGCTGTGCCAGATGATTTAGGATGGTCTGGCGAAATGAAGACCCGATGCTGGAAGCTGCTGCACATGGGGAAACTGGGCCGCCATGACTTGCTTCCACTTCATGTCCTTTCCATGTAGGTGGCCGCAACCTGCGATGCCTTGCTGCACAAGGGCTGGATCCCCAAAGCTGGTCTCTTGCCCCAGAAATGGTAGCTAGCACAGAAGCAGTCAGCATGGCCCAGGATGGACAAGGGCCCAAGTTTAACAGAGTGTCTGTGGCAAAGTTCAGTTTATCTGCTGGTGACCCCTCCAGCTGGTAGGCAGTTTGATCACTGGTAAATGTGGGCTCCTCTCTGGCAGTCAGGAGTCCCTGCACAGTAGGCTTTGACCCACGATAAGCATTCAGCACATTTATTTTAAGGAACATCCAAACTCTCTGATTCCTCTTTCTGCTTCTGGCCAGTTCGCAATGTCAGTGCTTTGCTGAGCTAACCTCTTAATCTGCAGTCAGGCAGTTCCTGTTGATCAATCCCCTACTTGGGAACTGCAGGATGTGCACCAGAAAAAACTAGGCCTCTCTTAGGCCAGATTCCTACAGGGCCTACAAGCTCCTTGCTCCACAGAGTCTCAGGATGACCTGTCACACCAGAAGTTCCTCTCAGTACAAAAAAGTCGAGCTGTACTACTCCTGTTTTTAAAACAGTTCTTGAACCAGTCCATTTCTCTTGCAATCTCATTGGTTGAAAGAGCGGTCAGTCACCATCTTGTGCTTTCACTGGTTTCTTTAGGCACCAAAAACACTAGAGTTCAAAGTTTCTTGCACAAGGCACCTGCACTGAGGACCTCTTGAGGTCCCCTGTGTCATAAATGGTCCAGACAGGAAGTCCCGGTCAAACATGGCGGCTTCCATTGGGAAATACAGGCTACAATAAAGGCAGGTCAAACAATCTGTATTTTAAAGACAGCTATGAATTAGAAGTAAACATTTATAGTACTATGTAGGGCTATCTCCACTCTGTTAGTGACAGCAGAGTGGGGTAGATCAGGATGATGCCTGACTGGTCACGAGCTCCAGAACACACTGCTAGCACTTTTAGGAATAGCTATACTTTCTGAAATGAGGTCAGTTTCACTAGCCCCACTTAGGTTAGTTTCTCTTGCAGGTTCATGGGGATGGCAAGGCAAGGCAAATTTTATTTAAGAAGACATCCATCCCGGAGGCTCTGGGCGCCTTACGTCAATCAAATAAAAACAGCACAGCACAATAATAATCAATTAAATACACTGCTCCAAACAAGTTAAAACAAAATTTGCTACACAATTTGCTTCATTCAGTTACAGCTACATTTGAAATCTCTAAAACTAAAATAAAACTTAAAAAATTGGACACTATAAACTATAAAACATAGTCCGGGAATGCCTGATCGTACAAAAATGCCTTGAGTCGGGCCTTAAAAACCTCAGCAGACGGGGTCTCCCTAACAACTAAAGGAAACGAATTCCACAGACGGGGGTGGTGACACTAAATGCTCTGTCACCAGCAGTTCTTAGCCTCATCCTGGGAATCGCAAGGAGGCCCCTAGAAGAGGAGTGGAGGGAGCAGACCGAAGCAGCAGGTGTAAGAAGGTCACTCAGGTAGCCAGGGCCCAGGCCATGTAGGGCCTTAAATGTGAGCAAACCCACCTTAAATAGAACCCTCCACCTAACCAGCAGCCAGTGCAGATGACGCAGCACCGGAGTAATATGACAGTATTTAGACTGTCCTGTCAACAACCTTGCCGACGCATTCTGCACCAGCTGTAGTCGGCACAGGGTACTCCCAGAGACCCCAAGATAGAGTGCATTACAGTAGTCAAGCCTGGACATCACGAAGGCATGCACCAAAGTGGGGAGGTCCAGAGGCGGAACTAAGGGCTTGATTCTGACAATATTTCTCAGATGATAAAAGCTAGTACGGACAACGAAGGCCACCTGAAACTCAAGTGTCAAACCACTGTCAAGAATAACACCCAGATCATGCACCCTAGAGGAAGCCTTCAATGGTATAGCACCAAGGCAAAGTCCTGTCTCTGCACCAGAGGCCAACCTATCATGTCCTCTTTTCAACTCCACCACCAGTACCTCCATCTTACTGGGGTTAAGTTGCAACCAGCTGGAGGCCATCCAGTCATTGATTTCAGTAAGGCAGCTGTTAAGCACTTCTACTGCACAAGATGTTCCGGGGCAAAGGAAAAGTACAGTTGGGTATCATCAGCATAGCAGTGAAAACCCAAGCTGTACTTTCTAATGAAGTCTCCCAGGGGTAGCATGTACACGGCAAACAGCATCGGTGACAAGACCGAACCCTGGAGAACTCCGCACAATAGGTGGTCAGTGGCAGAGGAGAAATTCCCCATTACTACCCTCTGCCTCCTGTTGGATAAAAAAGACTCAAACCAGTGGATGACAGAGCTGGCAAGTCCACAGAATTCCCTTAGGCGGTCAAGTAACACTCGATGGTCCACCATGTCAAATGCTGAAGAGAGATCAAGGAGAACAAGAATTGTCCCCTCCCCTCGCTCTCTAGCCCTAAGGAGGTCATTGTGCACCCAAACTAGTGCAGTTTCTGTGCTATGTCTTGCACGGAACCCAGACTGGAGCGGTTCATAAAGATTATGGGTCACAAGATGCTCCTCAAGCTGAAGTGCCACCACCTTCTCAACAATCTTACCTAAGAATGGAAGATTGGAGATAGGATGGTAATTTGCCTTGACATCAGGGTCCAACGATGTTTTTTTTCAGAAGGGGTCTCACTAATGCCTCCTTCAAGACATCAGGAAAGACCCTCTCCAACAAGGAACACCGGACAATCAGGGCAAACACCGGGCCAACAGAGTCAACACAGAGATGGGTTCCCTCTGCTCGAACAGGACTAGCCATTTAAGTTTCAGACAGTTCCACAAGACAAAAAGAATCAGCTACCTCAGAGGTCACACTTTGCTCTTCACTTTCCAGAGGCACTGGAGTAGTTGAAAGGGCAAGATTATTGGGCATTTCTGAATCATCAGCATTTTGTCCAGCACTGCAGGAAGGAATTCCTTGGAACAGTTGAGCTAGCTCAAAGAAAGGATAATACACAGCTCCATATTCACTTTCACTGGTCTCAGAATTAGCCTTGTCACTAATAACAGCAGGGCTTGTTGCAGGCTTGGCTTGCTGAGTAACAGGAGGCTGGCTGGACTGTTTTTTCCAAGAGGCAGATCTAGTAACAGGCCCAGTCAGCGTGACACTTTACTGCATCAATGACAATCTGCCCATTTGGCAGGAGGTGATTCCAGTGGATTGTTCTTACAGCTTGGGGATCTTCTTCTGGCCATACTTTGTAAACTGGGAGGTCATCCAGCTTGCTGATGACTATGTAAGGAGTGTGACTGCAACGATTTGCTATCTTATGCTTCCCTTGCAATCCCACATTTCTCATTAGAACACAATCTCCAGGTTGTAGTTCCTGACCTTTGACTCTTTTATCATGCCTTACTTTATTTGCTAGATTTTCTTAGCAGCCATAGTGTGGGCAAGTTGATTAACGTGGTTAAGCTGAGCTTTGAGTTTGTGTACATATTGCAGATAATTATTGGCTTGAATTCCATCTGGTGACACTCCAAAGCAAATGACCGCTGGTAGGCGTGTTTCCTGATCAAACGTTAATTGATACGATGAGAAACCGGTTGCATCATTTTTGGTGCAATTATAGGCGTGCACTAAAGTACTTATCTGCTGACTCCATCTCAATTTGTCTTTTGGGTGAAGAGTGCCCAGCATAACCAATACTGTCCTATTACATCTTTAGGGTTGTGGATCTCCTTGTGGGTGGTATGGAGTGGTTCTTGACTTTTTCACACCCCACAGAGATAGCATCTCTTTGATCAATTGACTTTCAAAGTCCCTTCCTTGGTCAGCATGTCTCTGTTGTGGAGCACCTTAGTGTATGAAAACATTTTCAACTAGAATCTTGGCTAAGGTTGCAGCCTTCTGATCTTTTGTCGGATAAGCCTGTGCATATCTGGTAAGGTGATCTGTTACAACAAGTACATTTCCAATGTTCTTGGCATTGGGCTCCAAACTTAAAAAGTCAATGCATTCAAGTTCCATGGGTGCACTAGTGGTGATGTTAACCAAGGGTGCTTCTGTTTGTGGCTGGGTCTTTCTTTAGAGGCATCAGCTGCAAGTTTTGATATATTGGTCCATATCCGCACTCATCTTGGGCCAGTGCAAACGGGCATGGGCTCTAGCTAAGTCTACAGTTCTCTCGCTGCCCAAATGTCCCATTTGCTCATGGAGGGCTTTCAAAACCACACAGTTAAATTTTGTAGGTAACACCAGTTATTTCTTTACAAATTCCCCTTGATCATTCATGATTTCTCGATAGAGTAATTTATCTCGAAGCTTTAGTCTGAGCCCCTCTTGGAACAATAAAGCAGTTCTCTGATCACTTGAACATAATTTGGAAATGTCTTTTCCTTTGGTCAGAGCATCTAGCATGAGTTTAAGCATAGGGTCATGGTATTGTTCTCTTTGGATGGCTGCTGGAGTGAGTTAAGGCAAGGTACTCAAATCTAGCACTGCAAAGTTACAGTAGGCAACAGGCATACAGGTATTTAGAGGTCCCAGGCAATCAACTAGGCAAATAACAGTCTCATCAGATGGATGTTCATCCCTGTCAAACTTGTGGCATAGGGCCTTTATGGACTGTTCCTAAATTCACACCCAGTTTTGATTTGAAGTAGGCCTTCTGGAGAGAGCATCAGCATCAATGTGGTTTAGGCCTGGAAGATACTCCACTGAATAGTCATATGTTGACAAAGCAGGCAGCCACCTGTGTCTAGTTGTATCTAACTTGGCTGAGGCAGTATAGTGCAGTGGTCTAAGGCTCTGAACTGCAAATCTGGTGACATCCAGCAGACCAGACCTGGGTTTGAATCCCACAGCTTCCACTTACATACTGTGTGACCCTGAGCAAATCACTTAACCTCCTTGTGCTCCCAGGTCGCTCCTGTAAAAAAGCTTTCAGCTTAGTGTGCTATACCTGGTTAAACAACTAAATAAAAAAAAAAAAAGTTTGGACGTACGTGAGGGAATGTCTGTTTTGACCGTGATTTTAGCACCATATAAATACTCATGAAACTGGTCAACTATTGCCCATTTTAAAGCGAGAAATTCTAATTTGTGAACTGGCTAGTTCTTCTCAGATGATGTAAGGCTTCTGCTTGCAAATGCCACTGGGAGTAATCCTTCCTCATACTCTTGATAAAGTACAGCCCCAAGGACACTCAGGCTGGCATCCATGTGAAGTACTTACGGCTTGGTTGGGTCAGCATATGCGAGTATGGGCTCATGTGTCAGCTGGTAGATAATTTCCTGGAATGCTGCATCACAATCTGAAGTCCATCTTGACCAAAAGGATTTATTAGGCTTAAAATAGACCTTATCTCCTTTCTTCACAGTGCCTTTTCTGAACTTCTGGTTGGTAGGAGGGTATCCTTGTGTCAGATTTAACAGCATCCAAATTACCTTGGTGTAGCCTTTTACAAAGCAATGATAATATCCTCAGAAGCCTAGAAATCTCTGAAGCTCTTTGAGGTTGTTGGGCCTCAGCCAGGTGGTTAAAGCTTCTATTTTGCTTGGGTCTGTCTGGATGCCTTCAGACGACACAATGTGGCCTACGTATTTGGAAAAACTGGCACTTGCCAACTGATAGTTTTAACCCAAATTCTTCCAATTTGTCCAGAACTTTAAACAGCCGAACATCATGTTCCTTGAGTGTTTTGCCAAACATGATGACATCATCCAAGTAAACAAGGCATTCAAGGAGGTTCATGTCTCCTACTGCACGCTCCATCAGTCTTTGAATGGTTGCAGGTGCTCCAAATATGCCGTGGGGCATGCGCAAGAATTCGGAGAAGCCCAGGGGACAGATAAATGCATTTTTTCTCTAGTCTCTGACACCATCGGGATTTGATAATACCTGCTTCTGAGGTCTAAAGTGGAAAACCACTGACTTCCATTGAGACAATCTAGGGCATCCTGGATGCGAGGCAATGTGTATTGATCTAGTATGGTTATTCTATTAAGTGTCCAGTTATCAACAGACATCCTCACTGAGCCATTCTTATTCTGGACCACCACAATCAGAGATGTGTAATGGCTGCAGGATTGCTGGATGATTCCAGCTGCTAAAATTTCCTGGAGATACTGCCTGACATCATCAATGTCTGCAGATGGTAATCGTTGTGATCTCTTTTGGAATGGTCTCTCATCGTGGAGCCTGATGTGCTGTTCAGTGCCAGTAACGCATCCAGTGTCACATTCTTTCAAGGAAAATACTTTGCTCCACTGCGCCAGCTTGTGGCTGATATTATCCTTCCACTCACTGGGGATGGGAGACTCTCCAAAATTGAACATATCCGGGGACACATCACCATCCTCCTCTCTGCGGTGCCTGGTTGGCAACACTGCAGTATCTGCGCAGTATACTTTGGCCAGGGTACATCTCCGAGTAACTTCAATGTCTCTGTCAGTTGCATTGCAAAGCTGCATCACAACTCTTTTAGTGTAGGCATGAGCACGAACTGTCTGCATGCTTAGTTTAACCGGGAGCCCGTCAGGCAGTTTTCCCTCTTCCATGGCATTCAGCATGAGAGTCTTGTTCATTACGTCCTTTTTGATACGCACCGCTCCACTAACATGGCACTGTGCATTAAGTGGCAAGACAAGAGGTGAAGGGTTCTTCTTCCAGACATACCTCACTGGCTCATTTGCATCTCATAAGCTTTTTGTACCATTGCGTAAATGTGTTAAGCTCATCCAGATTTCTGGGCTTTCTTCTTTTAACACATTAGTGCTAGGCAGCCAAACATGTGTGCATTAGCGTTGATCAACAAGGGAATTCCATTGTATAAGCCAGTCGGAGGGCAAACCAAGGCCAATGTCTCTACGGGTTCATCCATGTCTGCCACAGTGGATGGGAAAGAAAGCCTTACTCTTAAAAAGCCAAGGTACGAGTAAGATTTATCATTCAAACCCCATGTATGCTGTCCATCCAGGGGTTGTAGAGGGTGGTCAGATAAATCTTTAAATATTATGGTGACCTGAGATCAGCTGTCCAAGATGGCTTGGACTGGGATTCCGTCAGTATGTACTGTGGTCTCCATTGAAGGGCCTACCATCTCTGACCAGTCAGGAATGGCGTTACTTGTAGGATGCGAGACAGCAGACATGCCAACATAAGGCTTGTAGGGAGGTTTGGACTGAGGGTTTAGACCGCTCTGCCTCACTTGGTTAAGTAGCTTGGCTGTTGCTTTTCACAAATCCTCTGGAGAATTACATACTCTTTTAGTGTGCCCATCTTCTCCACAGTGGTAGCAGACGGCATTTGACCTGGGATTAGACACTCGAGGCTCTTCAGTTTGGGTACGACTGGGGTGAGGATTAGGCTTGTATTCATCTTTGGACTGGGGCCCAGACTCTACCCCACCAGTGGTTAGCTGGTGAGAAGTTTGCTCAAGCTCACTTACTAAAGTTCTCAACTCTCTCAGTTTCTTTAACATATTGTCATTTGGTTCCTCCCTGGGGACTCGAACACTGGCACTAGTTGCAGTGGGTGGGACTTCACTAGATGCTTCAGCAGCATGAGTGTGGGTGGTTTAACCTTTGACAAGTTCCACTGCAATTTGCGCACTAGCTTTCAGTTCCCTTAACTCTTTTAATACATCTTTATGTTGCTGTGCATCAATAGTAGTCTCTTTGTGCTCCCCTGGTGCTGCATTCAACTCTGGAGGTTCAATTGACTGTACACCATCAAGTGGCTTGGAGGACAACTGCCAGTGCTCAAGGTGGCCCCCATTGTGCCCTTCTTTGTTTGACCTCCTGTATTTCCTTCATCAACAAGCTATAGGAGGGAGGAGAGTCCCTCCAGTTAGGCAGCTACAATTTAAGCAACATTAAATCAGAATGGGGGCAGACCTAAGGATCTGATTTAACCTAATCTGGTTCAATTCACCTGGGGCCACACCTCCTTTTCGGAAGCATTTCTGTAGGGCCTTTTTCAGCCAAGGTACATACACAGATAAGGGCTCCCCCTGACATTGTTGGGTGGTTTTGAACCACCACAGAATATTCTCGCCCAATTCAGGGCTTCCAAATACATTTTCTAACATAGCCAGATAATCCTGTGCAGATGCCTCCGGGTTATCAGCTCACACTTATTTATTTATTTAAGAGTTTTACCAGGAAGGCATACTGAGAGGGGTACTGCTCGATTCCAGATGTGTCCTGGTGGAAAGGGGACACGGAGCATACAAATAAAAGTCACATGGAAGTTGTACATAATATATAGATACAGATACAGTATATACAGATAGTAGATAGATATAATATACAGATAGTAACAAGCAATAAGGAATAAAGCTAATATATATAGGTACAGGAAAAAACAGTCTGTGAGCATAGAAGGTGTGATCAAATAGTGTCCAAAGCTTAACCTTGGAGGCTTTCACTTAGCCTTTTTCTTTTCCCCACTTCAGAACATTGCCATTCATGCACCAGTGGAGCAGCATAATCTGCCCAAGTCTCCCAGTCTTCTTCTCCAGCTGGTGTAGGTATTGCCCCTGAAAACATTTTCAATCTTCTATATGAGTCTGAGGAGAAAGGTGCATAAATGTTCTTATTCCCTTCTTCTCAAGGATGGGCACCCCACCATAGCTTAATAGCATCTGAAACACTTCAACCTCCTTCCCTTCAGCCAGTACCCACTTGTCATGTTTTTCTTAAAAATTTTCAGACACGGGTGGGTGCTCTAGATTGGAGGAAACTACACTGTCCTTAGTTACCACTTTCCAGGCCACTGGGGACTCATCCGAAACAATGACTTTGGGCATCTGTGAAATATCTACTAAATTACTACACTCTATTAAAACTACTAAAGTCTGGGTGTCCCCATCCATATTTTGACCCTTCACAGTAGCTCAGACTAAATACTTGTGGTAGACAGAATGTTTTATATTGTGCCTTTATCAGTACCCAGGGCGATATTCAACAGCATTAAGGCATGGTGTGGGTCAACTTTTTTTGCCTCACACCAACCCAACAATCGGTATACAGCCATTTTATCAGCAGGGAATTCAAAATTAGCATCAGAAATATTCACCATCTTAATACTAGCACTTCTGTAACCCTCCTACAAATGAGGGTTCCCGAAAAGTCTTCTTTAAGCGTGCCTAAATGCTCACTGCCAGGCTGGTGTCCTGCATTTTAGCAGTTTAATTGTATTGCCAGAGAGTGCCTGTATAGCCTCTGTGTACTGTCTCTTTAAGAGCTGCATGGATTGCAGTCATAATTAATCTGGGAGGGGGCTGAGTGTTTCTATGCTCGAGTTCTGCCCGGGCTACTAAATAATCGCTCCATTCTGCCATCATTATTAGCGCAGAGGGAGCTCTGTTAGAAGATGTACTTGTTTGCTGATCATTTATTAGAACAGTAATAATATTGCAATTTGTCTATCCTGCCTTCTTTGCAGCATGGACATTTCTGTTTGTCTCCACCATCTTGGTCCTGGACTGCTGAAATGTGCCAATCAGTACATTTGGGGATTCCAAAATGGAGCCTGTCCCCAGGGGCTTTGTGAGAGTAAAATTCTGTAGGAATTGTAGTTTGGGGCTTTTGGTGCCTAAATGAACCTGGAAGGGGAGCCCTTGTTGTGACTGACAGACAGATCAACCAACTGAACCTTTTGGATCCTGGGGAAAGTCCCAGACTGCTTGCAGTTTCAGTGCATATCTGAGTTGGGAAGTAAAGGAGTAACAGCTCGAGATAGTCCAGCAGCAATCCTGCATGGATTCGCGTGGGAGAACTGTGAAAGGGCTGAGTTTTGGCTTGCCTGTTTGCCTGCTGTCCCTAAAAGGGAAAATAGAGTTGATTTGGGCTGAATCCGAGTTGTAAGAATGATTTAAGCCACTGGACTGTGACCAGGTTTTAACCTGAAGACGACCAAAGATTTGCTGAATGCGATCGGCCTGTCAGGATATCCAGCCACCTCTGTACTCCCGGTTTGTACAGAGACTCTGTAATTGCGACCGGATAGCAATCTGCCTGGTACAGTATACTGTTTTTAACAGAGGAGAACTTTGGTCTCAGAACAAGAAGCAGCAGTCTAGCTGTACATATTTTTTACTGATAAATCACTTCTAAGCAGGAGTCAGTACCTGTTTGGATTAAGCAAACATATACTTTATTAGAAGAAAGGGGTCTCATTTAAGTCAGTACCTGTTTGGATTAAGCAAACATATACTTTATTAGAAGAAAGGGGTCTCATTTAAGTAAAAAAAAGAAGAAGAAAGTCACTGTGTGTTTCTCTGGAGAAGGGGGGCTGTATCAGCTTAATTTACTGAGTCAGTGCAGAGGGTGAATCTAATTGGGGGTGTGGGTTAGCAGCTTAGAAGTACAAAAGCAAATGGCTCCAATTACAGCTTCCTGCTGTTTTTAACAGAGGAGAACTTTGGTTTCAGAGCAATAAGCAGCAGTCTAGATCTACAAATTTTTTTTTACTGATAAATCACTTCTATCTCAGCAGGAGTCAGTACCTGTTTGGTTTAAGCAAACAGATACTTTATTAGAAGAAGGGGTCTCATTTAAGTAAAAAAAAGAAGAAAGTCACTGTGTGTTTCTCTGACTAAGGGGGCTGTATCAGCTTAATTTACTGAGTCAGTGCAGAGGGTGAATCTAGTTGGGGGTGTGGCTTAGCAGCTTAGGAGTACAAAAGCAGCTGTCTCCAATTACAGCTTCCTGATGTTTCTGACAGAAGAGAACTTTGGTTTCAGAGGAAGAAGTAGCAGTCTAGAGCTACAGATTTTTTACTGATAAATCACTTCTATCTCAGCAGGAATCAGTACCTGTTTGGACTAAGCAAACAGATACTTTATTAGAAGAAGGAGGTCTCATTTAAGTAAAAAAAAAAAAAAAGAAGAAAGTCGCCAAGATGGATCAGGGTGTTAATGATATTGGCTAGGCACTGTGTCCAGAACACTTGGGTGAGCTGTGTGGCTCCTACCCTCCAACAATGGTGACAATTGGTGATCCAAACTCTGGCACTGGAGAGACTGACACTGCTGCTCAGGGACAGAGCGGATACCTTGTATAGAGAATTGGCCCCTTTGCTGGCCTCGTTTAGTACAGAGGAAGAAGCCACCTTGCGTTATGGTCTAGAGTGAACTGGGCTTAAGAGAACATTGTTGGTTCTCCACACTTAGATAGGCTATCAATTTTGCTGGTGAATAGCTGGAAGATATATGCAATCACAGTTTTAAGGATAAATTGGGAGGGGGTGTAACAGATTCACTCAGCAGGTCAGGCCCTCTACTCCCAAAGTGCCAACCTCTGAGTGCAGTCTTGAGAACAGTGTAACAGACAAGGTAACCCTCTTGTCTGTTTTTGTGAGTTCGGATCAACCTTTGGTCTTGGTTCTGGAGGGATTCAAACTGCTAACCTCTTGCTAGCATACCCAATGCATAGGCTCAGATATATCTGTCTTCGAGGGGCCAGATATCTTTGCCTACGGGCACCTAACCAGGTATTCAGAGATGAACTCTTTAAAACTTTATATAAAGACCTCAGATTTAAAATGTTTCTGTTTCCAGTATGGTACTACCATACAATCTATATGTCTGCTGAACCATAAATATTTCTTAGCAAAAGAAAGCAATTCAAAGACAGACCAGGTCTGCTCTAAAATTACAGTTTTTACTAAAATATATAATAATATGTCAAACATACAATACAGAACTCTTATAACACAAGACATACATATCTTTAAACAAAACAAGGTTTAAGACAGTGCAATTTCTACAATTATATTTAGATTTTGTCTAACTTTCTAAATACCTGTTTTCAGTGCTCAGATGTTTCCTTAGTCAGTGTCAGATACAAATGCAACTCTATAGTGACAGAGAATAATCTTTTCAAGCAGCATTGGCCAGCCCCTTTTTGATGAAGTCATCCAGCCCCTCCTCTGGTCAAATATCTAACAGAAATATATTTTATACAACCACAGGATGTCATTTTATTAATCTATACTATACAGCTATACAGGATGTATTAATTCTGCAACCTTAGCATAACTCAAGTTTCAAAGACACCTCTTTTTGATCTCATGCTGTACCCTCTTGACACAGGCATCATAGGGTCATTTACAGCCTTACACCTCTATGTAACATCCTAGCTTCCCTTATTTAACGTCATAAACCTAGTTTATGATTTCTCTCTTAACAAAATTAACTTAAACAAGTCTGTAATTAGCTCAGAGAAACAGGATCCTTAATAAAAGTCTTCCAGTAGCACACTGTCTCTAAAAAACTGAGCGTGTATACATACTGTCAACAGTTCTCTTGGCCTGCATCTGTCAGCTGGAATCTGGGTGGGGGGGGGGAATGAGTGAGGTCATTCCTAGAGCATTTGAATTTTCATCAAATACATTAATACATTTTATATTAAAAAATATATATTACAGCACTCAGAACTGGCTGTCTACATCACACTCCTCCCCACCTAGACTGAATTTGGTGGATCTATCCCCCCTACATGGGATGAGTTTCCCAAATCAGTTCACTCCTCATAGACCCTAGACAGACCATCGGAGTTCTTGTTGTTCACTCCAGCCCTATGTATGATTTTTAGATCATACCCTTGTAAAGCAAAACTCCATCTTAGTAGTCTCCCATTGCTCTTTCCCATCTGCGTCAGCCAAACCAGGGGGTTGTGGTCAGTCTGCACCACAAAATGCTGTCCATACAAGTATGGCTCTAATTTCTTCAGGGCCCACACTATGGCAAGACACTTCTCTTCCACCGTGGAGTACGCTTGCTCCCTGGGGAGCAGCTTTCTGCTCAGGTACAAAACTGGGTGATCTGTCCCTTAGCTAGATGTCTGGCTAAGTACTGCCCCAATACCCACGTCTGAGGCGTCCGTCTGAACTATAAAGGTTTCACTATAGTCCGGACTTCTCAAAACAGGAGCACTGCACAGTGCCTCCTTCAGTCTGGTAAAGGTTTCCTCACAGGCTGGGCCCCAAGTAATTTTCTTTGGCATCTTTTTCTTTGTCAGGTCAGATAGGGGAGCAGCCAAGGCACTGTAATTGGGTAAAAATTTCCTGTAGCACACTGCTGTCCCCAGAAAGCTCCTGACCTGCTTCTGGGTTTCTGGTCTGGAACATGCCTGAATCACCTCTATCTTTATTTGGTTAGGACGGAGCTGTCCCTGGCCTACCACATGCCTGAGGTATGCCACTTCCCCCATGGTCACCTGGCACTTTTCGGCTTTGACAGTGAGCCCGGCCCTCTGTATCCTGCCCAGCACTTCCCTAAGGTGTGAAAGGTGTTCCTCCCAGCTGGTACTAAAGATGGCAATGTCATCCAGGCATGCTACAGCGTACTCCTCAGCACCATTCAACACCTGGTTCACCAACCTTTGGAAAGTGGCCAGGGCATTCTTCATTCCAAAAGGCATTACTTTAAACTCAAATAAGCCTATTGGAGTGATGAAGGCCAACCTTTCCCTAGCTCTGTCTGTCAATTGTACCTACATATACCCCTTGGTCAGGTCAATAGTTGTAAGGTAGGTCACCCCTCCCAACTTGTCCAGGAGTTCGTCCGTCCGGGGCATCAGGTGGGCGTCAGACTTCGTGACTGCATTCAGTCCATGATAGTCCACACAGAAATGAGTTGAGCCATCTGGCTTGGGTACAAGGACTACGGGTGAGGCCCAGGGACTGTGGGATCTCTGGATTACCCCTAAAACCAGCGTCTTCTCTACTTCCCTCCTAATGTCCTTTTGGACAGCCTCCGACACCGATGTGCTGTCTGCCGTATGGGTGTCTGTGTCCCTGTCTCCACATCATGTGTTGCTAAGGGGGTTAGTCCAGGCTTGGCACTAAACAAGGGGGCAAAGTCTGCTAAAACCTCCTTCACTTTCTGGATCTGGCATGGGGTCAGTTGGGGAGACAATTTTACTGCCTCCACAGAGGACTTCCGCTTACTCTCTTCCAGCGAGTCCAGAAGGGGGTCTCCTTCATCCATCCCCTCCCCATGACTACACACTGCGAACACCATGTCAACCCTCTTTGCATATGGCTACATCATGTTGACATAGTACATCCTTTCTGTCTATCTATGGTCAGGTAACTCCACAATGTAGTTTACGTCATTTAACTTCCTAACCACTTTGTACGGTCCTGCCCACTCAGCTTGCAGCTTGTTTTTCCGGACTGGAATAAGGACCATGACTTCCTGACCCACCATGTACGAGTGAGCTCTGGCTCTACGGTTGTACCATACTTTTTGTTCCTGTTGGGCAGCTGCCAAGTTGCTCTGGGCTGTCTCCATAAGCTCCATCAGATTTTCCCTAAACCTAAGGACATAATCCACAATGGGAGTTCCCTGGGTGGCGTGCTTGCCTTTCCAGTCCTCCCGGATCAAGTCTAGGGGCCCACGTAACCCGGCGTCCATATAAGAGTTAGAAAGGGGGAAAATCCTGTCAACTCTTAGGGCACCTCCCTGTATGCAAACAACAGGTGGGGAAGGTATTTCTCCCAGTCCCTCCCATGCTGTTCAGCAAACACCTGGAGCATTGACTTAGGGTACCATTGAAACGTTCCATAAGCCCATTGGCTTGTGGGTGATACAGTGTTGTGCATCTCTGCACCACCCCACACTTCTCCCATAAACACTTCATCAGGTCCAACATGAAGGAACCCCCTCGATCAGTGATTACCTCCTGCGGAAAACCAACACGGGAGAAAATCCCAAGTAAGGCATCTGCCACTTTGTCTGTCCTCAGTGAGGATAGGGTGACTGCCTCTGGGTACCGGGTGGCATGATCCACCACAGCAGGATGAATCTCTTCCCTGAGGAGCTGGGGGTATTTAAAGGCCCCACAATATCCATTCCCACCCTCTGGAATGGCTCCTCCACTATGGGCAAGGGGATCAGGGCGGCTAGGGTTTTCTTGCCCGCCTTCCCTATTTCTTGGCACCGGTGACAAGACCTGCAATACTCCTTCACCTGCTGGGTGAAGTTAGGCCAGTAGAAATTCTGGGCCAACCGCTGCATTGTGTGCATGACTCCCAGATGACCAGACAAGGGAATATCGTGCAATTTTGAACAACTGCTCACGGTACCCCTGGGGAACGACAAACTGCCTGCCTAGCATCCCTCCCTCTGTCTGTACTGCCTGTGTATACATAAGTCCATTTTCCCAATAAACCTTATGTCTGCTTTCACTTCCCTGTGTGCCCTCAGAGTCTGCCCAAGCCTAAGGAGAAAAGGATAGCATTCAGGAAATATAAGGAAACACAGAAGGAGCAGGACAGAGAACTTTATCAGCTAAAGCAGAAGGAGGCAGAGAAGGCAGACAGAATAGCAAAGGCACAAACTGAGGAAAAGACAGCCAACTTTGTTAAGAAGGAGGATAAAACCTTTTATAGGTACATTAGGGAGCAAAGAAAGACCAAGGGAGGTATACAGAGACTTAATAAAGGGGCGGGAATGTGGGCAGAGGGTGACATTGAAAAAGCAGGGATACTGAACGAATATTTCTGCTCAGTATTCACAACACAAGAGGAGGGGGAGGAACCTAAACCAAACAAGAGAGAAACTCTGAATAGGGGGATCTATACCAGTCCATTCACAGAAGAAAGGGTTTTGAAAGAACTCTTGAAACTGAGGGTAGACAAAGCAATGGGGCCTGATGGGATTCACACAAGAATTCTAAAAGAACTAAGGGTGGCGCTAGTAACACCACTGACTACTCTCTTTAACAAATCATGTGAGGATGGGGTCCTCAGTACCTGAGGACTGGAGGAGGGCAAATGTGATTCCACTTCACAAAAGTGGGAGCAGAGCACAGGCAGGAAACTACAGACCAGTTAGTTTGACTTCAGTGGTAGGGAAAATGATGGAATCACTTCTGAAGAAAAGAACTGTTGAGTACCTAGAGGCCAGTGGGGTACAGGACCCAAGGCAGCATGGTTTCACAGCAGGAAGGTCATGTCAGATGAACCTAATAGATTTCTTTAACTGGGTGACCAAAGTAGTAGACCAGGGAGGGGCTGTGGATATGGCCTACCTAGATTTTAGCAAGGCATTTGACACAGTCTCACACAAAAGTTTAATATACAAGTTAGCCAGCCTTGGAGTGGGTTTCAGCGTGGTAGCCTGGATAAAAAAACTGGCTGGACAACAGGACGCAAAGGGTAATAGTAAATGAAGTCCACAGTGAAAAAAGGAGGGTAACTAGCAGGGTACCGCAGGGTTCGGTACTGGGACCGGTTCTCTTTAATGTGTTTAAAAGTGACACTGGAGAGCACCTGGAAGGAAAGGTATGTCTCTTTGCAGATGACACAAAGATCTGCAACAGGGTTGATAAACAAGGTGGGGTGGAAAGAATGAAAAGGGACTTCGCAAGGTTGGAGGAATGGTCAAATATGTGGCAGCTCAGATTCAATGCAAAGAAGTGCAAGGTAATGCATCTGGGAAGCAAAAACCCAGGGGAAGAGTACACAGTGGGGGGTGAGTTAATAACAACAAAAATCGAAAGAGACCTAGGAGTAACTACATCAGATGACCTAAAGGTGGGCAAGCAATGTGAGAAGGCAGTAAGGAGGGCTGGGGGGATACTGGGATGCACAGGGATAGGCATCAACAGTAGAAAACAGGAAGTTGTTATCCCTCTGTACAGACAGTTAGTGAGACCCCATCTATAGTACTGCGTGCAATTCTGGAGACCCCATCTCCGCAAAGACATAGACAGAGTGGAGGCTGTCCAGAGGAGGGCAACCAAAATGGTGCAGAGTCTGTACCAGAAGACATATGAGGACAGACTAAAGCAGTTTAATATGTATATCCTTGAGGAAAGGAGGGAGAGGGGGGACATGATAGAAACTTTCAAGGATCTGAGTTGGGAAGTAAAGGACTAACAGCTCAAGATAGTCAAACAGCAATCCTGCGTGGTTTTGAGTGGGAGAACAGTGATAGGACTGAGTTTTGGCCTGCCTGCCATTCCTGAAATGGAAAATAGAGTTGATTCGGACTGAATCCAAGTTGTGAGAATGATTTAAGCTACTGGACTGTGACCAGGCTTTAACCTGAGGAAGACTGAAGATTTGCTGAATGTGATCAGCCTGTCAGGATTTCCAGCCACCTCTCAACTCCCGAATTGTGCAGAGACTCTATAATTGCAACTGGATAGCAATCTGCCTGGTACAGTAGAATTTCTTACATGTAAATGTGCTGTGTGCTGTTAATGGGTCGTGATTTGGTTCCCCACTGTGTGCTGAACTGTGTTCTGCTTGCTGGAGGCTGCATCCAGCTCCCACAGACTGAATCCGTATTCATCTCCATTGGGCCTGGGCCTTGCCACACTGGCCCAGCCAGACTACCCACTGCACAGAGAAAGCCATCAATGAGAGACCTGCCTGGGGATCAGTCCCCTGCTCATGCTTTGAACAGGAATGATGCCTTGGTGTTTCGAGTTGACCCTGCTTCTTCTGGCACACCAGTTCAACAACCTGCTGTCTTGATTGTGTCCTGCCTGTGTCCTGTATTGGGTATTGTGAGTAAACATCAGGGTAGCCCCCTGCAACAACAGCAAAATCTAAAGTGTTGTCATCTGATTGCTTTGTTTTCTTTCCTGTCACGAACTGAGTCCTCCAGCTTCGGATTACAAATAGTGTGTGTTGTGCTTGTTGCTTTCTTCCATCACAGGGCCCCATCAGCTGTGACGTCGGTCTACCCCGGGCAATGTTCCTGGCTAACCCATCTTTTCCCCACCTGGGTACCCAGAGTGTGTGACTGTGTAGGGACCCTGAAGTGAGTGCATGACTGTTTGATTGATATAACCTTTATGGAAATGAACCTGATTACACCCCTCCCTTGTTCAAGTCCTCTGAATAAATCAGATTGAACTCTTTTTGCATTTAACCTGACTGTGGTTCCAGTTTGTGCCAAAAGTACTGTACTGTAACCTTGTTTTACAGGGTGTCCCCAGGGTCGAGCCAAAGGAACCAGCCATGGTGGTAAGTGCAAACAGTGTGGGTACTTGTGTAACCCCTAGGTGGTGCTTTCACACAGGCTACTACCCCTGCCTGCTTAACTACTAACAGGTTGAGGGGCCTAGGTCCAATGGCGGGTGCCTCCACCCAAAGGTCAGGGTTTGCAGTAGTTAAACTAACTTGGTCACAGCCCTCTGGGACACTGTAACCCCCTTTCTTCCCACTAGTGGCCCACACAATGCATTAGGAATATCTTCACAATGTACACTTACCCCCAGGACTGGCTCTATCGACTGGACTCTGGGGACCCCCTATAAAACAAGATGATACAGTGCAAAAACCACAGTACAATACTTTAACATAAACGAATACCTCAGCCAGTGTAACTCTGCTGAAACCAACAGATCTGATTTATTTAAGGAGCTGTAACAAGGAAGGGGGAAATCAGGTTAATTAGGTTAAACACATTAATAATCACAGTACTGTGTGCATATTCAGAGTCCCAAATTGTCACTTTCACTGGGTACCCAGGATGGGAGGGGGGCTAGCCAGGATCGGTTGCAGCTGGTTGGGGCCCTGTGATGGAAAAAACAGTGGCGCAATACCCAAATTGTAATCCGGAGCCGGTTGGCTCAGTTTGTGAAGAAATGAAGAAAAACACAACAATTAGATGACACACTTGCATAGATACATAGATACATAGACAGTGTCGGCAGATAAGGGCCTATGGTCCACCCAGTCTGCCCATTTGAGCTTGTAAGTTCAGTTTGTTTTCCTAGAAGCCTGTTGCCCCTTACCCCTGACCTCCAGAATTCCTTTATGTCTATCCCATGCATTCTTAAATCCCGTGATTGTTTCAGCCCCCACCACTTCCTCTGGCAGGGTGTTCCACTTGTCCACCACCCGTTCTGTGAAGAAATTCTTTCTCATGTTTCCTCTGAATCGTCCTCCTCCAACTTCATCCCATGCCCTCTAGTCCTGGAACATCTTTTTCGCTTAAAAATAGTGTTTTCCTGCACCCTGTTCCTCCCTGTAAGATACTTATATGTCTCTATCATATCCCCTCTCTCCCTCCTCTCCTCCAGGGAGTACATGTTCAGTTCCTTCAACCTGTCTTCATAGGACTTGTTGTTGCCCTTCTCTGAACCTTCTCTACCCTGTCTATGTCCTTACGTAGGTATGGTCTCCAGAACTGTACACTGTACTCCAGGTGGGGCCTCACTAGTGTCTTGTATAGCGGAATTATGACCTCCCGTTTCCTGCTGGTGATGCCCCTGCCTATACATCCCAGCATCCTATTTGCTTTACCTGCTGCCCTGTTGCACTGTTTCCCTACCTTGAGGTCATCAGAGATGACAACCCCAAGATCCCTTTCCTGCTTGGTGCATGCTATATCCTCACCCCCAACTGATAGATTGTGCCAGGGTTTTTGTGCCCCATATGCATTATCTTGCACTTCTTTGCATTGAATTTCAACTGCCAAACCCCTGACCATTCTTCAAGTTTCTGCAGGTGGTGTCTCATTCTGTCTACATCCTCTGGTGTGTCTACTCTATTACAGAGCTTTGTGTCATCAGCAAACAGTGAAATTCTGCCTTCTAGGTCCTGCGAATGTCACTGATGAAGATGTTGAATAGACCGTCCCAGCACTGATCCCTGTGGTACCCCACTGGTCACTCTTCCCTCTGTGGAGTGATAGCCATTTACCACCACCTCTGTGTCCTGCCACCCAGCCAGTTACCTACCCACCACACTACTGTCCTGCCCACACCCATATTCCCCAGTTTGTGTGATAGTCTTCTATGTGGCACAGTGTCAAAGACCTTGCTGAAGTCCAGATAGGCCATGTCCACTGCCCTCCCCTGATCCACCTCCCTAGTCACCCAGTGAAAAAATTCAACGAGGTTGGTCTGACATGACCTCCCCCTGGTGAAACCATGCTGCCTTGGGTCCTGTAGTCCATTGACAACTAGATGTTCCACCAATCTCTCCTTCAGTAGTGCTTCCATGATCTTCCCACTACCGAGGTGAGGCTGACTGGTCTGTAGTTCCCTGCTTCCTCTTTGTTCCCACTTTTGTATAAGGGGACTACATCTGCTGTTCTCCAGTCTTTGGTACTCTCCTGTTTCCAGTGATCGGCTAAACAGGATAGCCAGAGGTTCAGCCACCACCTCTCTTAGTTCTTTAAGGACCTGGGGTGCAGCCCATCTGGCCCCATTGCTTTATCAACTTATTACTTCCAGTTCCTTCAGGACCCTTTCTCGTAAAGGACTTGTGTCCATTTCTGCACCATTCTCATCCCTTGTACTCCTTCAGACCCATTACCTCCTCTTCCTCAGTAAAGACTGAGCAGAAATACCTGTTCAATATGTCAGCTTTACTGTTGTCATCCTCCACGCTGACCCCATCCTCCCCTTCAGTCTCACTATCCTCCCTTTGTCTTTCTTTTCACTTATGTACCTGTAAAGGTTTTGTCCCTCTACCCACTGATTTTGCAATGTGTTCTTCTGTCTGAGCTTTGGCTTCCCTTACTGACCTCCCTGCCTCCCTTTGCTTCTCCTGGTACTTCTCCCTATCCCTCTCTGCCTGTGTCTTTTGTATTGCCTGAATGCAATCTTTTGGCTTTCACTTTTTTGCTACCTCTTTGGAAAACCATAATGGTCTCCTCTTCCTTTCCTCTTGCTAACCTGCTTAATGCATAATTTTGTTGTTCTTGTAATCCCTATTTTAAATACTGCCCACTGTTCCTCAACCCCTGATTCCTATCCCATTCCCCTTAATGCCTCTTTCAAGTATCTCCCCATTTTCCCAAAGTCTGCCCCCCTAAAATCCAGGATACGTGTTTTTGTGTGGTTTGGTTCTGCTCTTTTTGTGATTTCAAACCACAATGACTGGTGGTCGCTGTTTCCCAGGTGCTCCCCACTGTTACCCCCATCACACTGTCCCTGTTTGTGAGCACAAGGTCCAGTATTGCCTTCTGCTGAGTTGGTTCCATGACCAGTTGCTTGAGGAAGGCACCCTGAAAGGAGTCCAGGATAAATCTGCTCCTAGTTGATGCTGCTGCTGGGATGCTCCAGTCCGCGTCTGGAATATTGAAGTCTCCAACCAGTACTACCTCACCCTTGTCTGCCATCCTTTGGATGGCTAGCATCAGCTCCCTATCTGTTTCTACCTCCTGGGCTGGTGGTCTATAGACCACACCTGTGCGGATGGCTGTCCCCATTTTCCTTTCCAGCTTAACCCACAGTATCTCTCCCCCATTTTCTTCCTCCTGGATCTCTGTGGCCTTGATGTCATTTTTCACATACAGTGCCACTCCTCCTCCCCCCTTCCTGCCTGCTCTGTCTCTTCTGAATATGTTGTAGCCAGGTATGGCCATCTCCCAGTCATGGTTATCATTACACCAGGTTTCAGTGATGGCCACAATGTCCAGGTCTGACTGTACCACGACAGCCTCCAGATCTTCCATCTTGTTGCTAAGGCTCCTGGCATTTGTACACATGGCTTTCCATGATTTGACCTCCCTAGACTGTTTCACTCTTCTACTCCAGCCCCTTCCTTGGTTGTCATTTATCCCTGGTTCTCCTTGCTGTCTGCCCTTCTGCTGAATTTTGCCCCTTTTCTGCTTATCCACCTCTTGGGCACTAATCTCCATCTTTTGCACACTGCTTTGCAGAGATAGCCACTCCTCTGGTTCACTGGTTCCACTGCTAGCTGTGGGGGGTGAGCAAGTAGGTACCATCCTTGCTGGCCTGCCACCCCCCTTTGCTAGCTTAAATGCTTGTCAATGTAGCATTTAAACTTATCATTGAGTGCTTGGATTCCCCTCCAGGATGGATGCAGGCTGTCAGGCTTGAACAAACCTCCATCCCTCCGGGTGGGTCCCCAGTCCCCAATGAATCCAAACCCTTCCTCACAGCACCAGTTCTTCAACCATGAGTTAAAGTTCCTGGGCATGCACTCCTATGCTCTCCCTGCTCTCACAGGTAGTACTTGAGAAAGTGACAAGTAGCTACTTGCTTGAGACCCTCCCAGTTTCCTAAACTCTTCCTGAACTTCCTTTGGCTCCCATTTTCCAGGTCATTAGTACCTAGGTGGATAATGACATCCAGCTCATCCTCCCGTCTTGCCTTCCCAGTGATCCCCAGGATCTTCCTTCCATCCCTCCATGCCGTGGCACCTGGTAGGCACCTCACCTCCCTGTCCTCCCCCTCCTGTGTTCCTAGCTGGATCCCTCTTATGATGAAGTCCCCCACCAGGATTCGCTTCCTTCTCCTCTGGGGTCCACTGCTTTCCCCGCTGAGGTCACCTCCTTGGCTAACCTCCACATCCTTTCCTTCCACTTCTCTGGGTACCTCTACTTGGTTGTCCTCATTTGCCAGTGTGGCATATGAGTTCTTAGAGGAATAGGATCTGGGATGTGCCTCTGCCTGACTGCTCTAACCCTCCCTGAGCCCACTGTCATCCAAGTGCTCCTTGTTCTCGGCATCCTTTGAGGCAGTTGCATTGGACTGGGTGGTCTCTGGATAGGGGTGATGGTACTCCTGACCCAGTTTACTTCCACCCTGAGTCTGGCTACCTCATCCCGCAGTCCAGAGAGATGCATGCAGATAGGGCAGCACCTCAGTGTCCAGAAGGTCTGCCCGAATATGGCTGCCCCAACAGCCACTGCATTGCACCACTCCCCACATTATACTGCAATTCCACTACTTGTCTGCTACTGAAGCTCTCCTAGTTCCCTTTTTATTAATTTACTGTACTAAAAATCCTGCCACTGATCCTCAGATAATTTTTTTTTTTTAAGAAAAAGAAACCAATAAATAAATAAATGAGTCAAAACACTTGTGCTGAGGGTGGGCTTCTTCCCCCTTATGCCCCTCCTACTTCACACCCCTTACTATACCCTGTGTTTAGCTTCTGTCAATCAAATTTAACAGGGTATATAATTAAGAGTTGGGGGGGGGGGTGAAAATTTGCAGCAATTAAAGACAGCACAGAATTACACCACCACTATGTTTTAAATTTTCAACAGCCCAAAAACAATTATAAGTAAAGACAACAAAGAAAGTATAGTGTCACTAAAACCCACAATCTAAGTTTAAAAGAAAATAGCAATTACCAGTTACTCTAAAGCACTGAATTGACTATGTTTCCTTCCTTCCCCTTCTGGCTTCTTCTGAGAAAATAAAACTCTGCTTGCTAATTTAACTCTGACTAAGCCCCTCCTCCAGTTATCACGTAGCTGAGGTCAGAGGCCAGACAATTAACACCCTTCACCCAACTACAGGGCAGTCAGACAAGCCAAGATAAAATCTGCAGCAATTAAAGACAGCACAGAATTACACCACCACTATGTTTCAAATTTTCAACAGCCCAAAAACAATTATAAGTAAACACAATAAAGAAAGTATAGTGTCACTAAAAGCCCACAATCTAAGTTTAAAAGAAAAATAGCAATTACCAGTTACTCTAAAGCACTGAATTGAATATGTTTCCTTCGATAATGCAATTCGATAAACAGATTTGCAATTCGATAAACAGATGGCAGGGAGCTACCCTGCTTTGTACTCACAAACTCAATGCTGGGAATTGGATGGAAGGCAGATTGTCCTGGATTGCCAGGAGGAGTAGACCATGCGGACATGGTCCTTGTGACTGGACCCCACTGCAGTTTAGAGCAAATGGATGTAGTCTGGATTAAGCTGGGGTTTACTTCTAGCTTCATGCACTCTATTCACTGTACAGGGGATTTGAAACGTGATTCCCCACAAGCACTACACACATTTATATGTAAAAGGAAAGTAATATACCAGGCAGGCTGCTTCTCTATCCTGATCGCAATTACTGCACAATACCCGGGAGAACACACAGCAGATTCAGTTCCTGAGAGACTGAGCGCGATTCAACAATATCTCCAGTCTTCTACAGGGTGAGCCTGGTTTCTACTCTTCAGATCTCATTTGATTCTCTTCACAGGTCGGTTTCAGTCCGAACAGGCACTTGCACAAACTGCAGACCAAAACTTGGGGCCTTACACAAGATCCCAGTGCTAAAACTACACACTGAAGAAGTACACAGCTCCCTGTCTCTTCACAGCCCAAACTGATCTGATCTTTCCAGTAGACAGAGCTGGGCATTTCCTTTGAGTTCCTCCCAGTTCAGTTGGCTGGTTTGGCTGTCACTCTCAGTAAACTCCCCCTGTTGGTGGAAAAAAGGAGCTGAAGTCAAAACTATATTTCCCAGAGTCACTGCCCTTACAATCCCCTTACAGCAGGCTCCAGAGGAGAGTCCAAGTTCTGATTCACCCAGAGCAGGCTCCATTTTAAAGGATCCCCACCATGATTGGTCTAATTCAGCAGTTCGGAACCAACATGAGGGAGCTACTTTGCACTGTCCTTGCTACAAGAAAGCAGGTTAAATCAAGCTGCATTTTCATTATTATTCTAACAGGTTACAAGCAAACAATTACATCTTTGAAGAGTGCTCCTTCTGCCCACTTAGCGATGGCAGAAACGGAGCGATTTGGCAGTAGCTCAAGTGGGACTCAAGTAGGAAAACACACAGTCCCCCCATACAAACTAATTATGTCTGCAAGCAGACAGCTCTTAAAGAGACAGTACCAGAGGCTCTAAAAGCACTCACAGATAAACGGCTTAAACGCCAAACACCATTCAGGCTTGGAGCATTGAAGCAAGCTCCTGGAAGACTTTTTGGGAACCCCCATTTGCAGGGGGGTTACACCCTTCTTGGCCTGGGAAAGCTTGGCGTCCATGTTCAAGCCTGATGGCCTGCATCCATCCTGGAAGGGAATCCAAGCACTCGATGATAAGTTTAAATGCTACATTGACAAGCATTTAAACTAGCAAAGGGGGTGGCAGGCCAGCAAGGAGGGTACATACTTGCTCACCCCCCACAGCTAACAGTTGAACCAGTGAACCAGAGGAGTGGCTATCTCTGCAAAGCAGTGAGCAAAAGATGGAGATTAGTGCCCAAGAGGTGGATAGGCAGAAAAGGGGAAAAATTCAGCAGAAGGGCAGACAGCAAGGAGAACCAGGGACAAAGGACAACCAAGGAAGGGGCTGGAGTAGAACAGTGAAACAGTCTAGGGAGGTCAAATCATGGAAAGCCATGTGTGCAATTGCCAGGAGCCTTAGCAACAAGATGGAAGATCTGGAGGCTGTCATGGTGCAGTCAGACTTGGACATTGTGGCCATCACTGAAATGTGGTGTAATGATAACCACGACTGGGAGATGGCCGTACCTGGCTACAACATATTTAGAAGAGACAGAGCAGGCAGGAAGGGAGGAGGAGTGGCACTGTATGTGCAAAATGACATCAGGGCCACAGAGATCCAGGAGGAACAAAATGGGGGAGAGATAGTGTGGGTTAAGCTGGAAAGGAAAATGGGGACAGCCATCCACACAGGTGTGGTCTATAGAGCACCAGCCCAGGAGAAAGAAACAGATAGGGAGCTGATGCTAGCCATCCAAAGGATGGCAGACAAGGGTGAGGTAGTACAGGTTGGAGACTTCAATATTCCAAACGTGGACTGGAGCATCCCAGCAGCAGCATCAACTAGGAGCAGATTTATCCTGGACTCCCTTCAGGGTGCCTTCCTCAAGCAACTGGTCATGGAACCAACTCTGCAGAAGGCAATACTGGACCTTGTGCTCACAAACAGGGACAGTGTGATGGGGGTAACAGTGGGGGAGCACCTGGGGAACAGTGACCACCAGTCATTGTGGTTTGAAATCACAGAAAGAGCAGAACCAAACCACACAAAAACACGTATCCTGGATTTTAGGGGGGCAGACTTTGGGAAAATGGGGAGATACTTGAAAGAGGCATTAAGGAGAATGGGACAGGAATCAGGGGTTGAGGAACAGTGGGCAGTATTTAAAATGGGGATTACAAGAACAACAGAATTGTGCATTAAGCAGGTTAGCAAGAGGAAATGGAAGAGGAGACCATTATGGTTTTCCAAAGAGGTAGCAAAGAAAGTGAAAGCCAAAAAGATTGCATTCAGGCAACACAAAAAGACACAGGCAGAAGGGGATAGGGAGAAGTACCAGGAGAAGCAAAGGGAGGCAGGGAGGTCAGTAAGGGAAGCCAAAGCTCAGACAGAAGAACACATTGCAAAATCAGTGGGTAGAGGGGACAAAACCTTTTACAGGTACATAAGTGAAAAAAGAAAGACAAAGGGAGGGATAGTGAGACTGAAGGGGGAGGATGGGAGCGTGGAGGATGACAACAGTAAAGCTGACATATTGAACAGGTATTTCTGCTCAGTCTTTACTGAGGAAGAGGACGGTAATGGGTCTGAAGGGAGTACAAGGGGTGAGAATGGTGCAGAATTGGACACAAGTCCCTTTACAAGAGAAAGGGTCCTGAAGGAACTGGAAGTAATGAGTGATAAAGCATTAGGGCCAGATAGGGTGCACACCAGGGTCCTTAAAGAACTAAGAGAGGTGGTGGCTGAACCTCTGGCTATCCTGTTTAGCCGATCACTGGAAACAGGGGAGGTACCCAAAGACTGGAGGACAGCAGATGTAGTCCCCTTATACAAAAGTGGGAACAAATAGGAAGCAGGGAACTACAGACCAGTCAGCCTCACCTTGTAGTGGGGAAGATCATGGAAGCACTACTGAAGGAGAGATTGGTGGAACATCTGGTTGTCAATGGACTACAGGACCCAAGGCAGCATGGTTTCACCAGGGGGAGGTCATGTCAGACCAACCTCGTTGAACTTTTTGACTGGGTGACTAGGGAGGTGGATCGGGGGAGGGCATGGCCTATCTGGACTTCAGCAAGGCCTTTGACACTGTGGGGTGTGCGCAGGACAGTAGTGTGGTGGGTAGGTAACTGGCTGGGTGGCAGGACACAGAGGGGGTGGTGGTAAATGGCTATCACTCCACAGAGGGAAGAGTGACCAGTGGGGTACCACAGGGCTCAGTGCTGGGACCAGTCCTATTCAACATCTTCATCAGAGACATTGCGCAGGACCTAGAAGGCAGAATTTCACTGTTGCTGATGACACAAAGCTCTGTAACAGAGTAGACACACGGAGGGTGTAGACAGAATGAGAAGGGACCTGCAGAAACTTGAAGAATGGTCAGGGGTTTGGCAGTTGAAATTCAATGCAAGGAAGTGCAAGATAATGCATATGGGGCACAAAACCCTGACACAATATATCAGTTGGGGGTGAGGATATAGCATGCACCAAGCAAGAAAGGAATCTTGGGGTTATCATCTCTGATGACCTCCAAGGTAGGAAACAGTGTGACAGGGCAGCAGGTAAAGCAATGGATGCTGGGATGTACAGGCAGGGGCATCACCAGCAGGAAAGGGAGGTCATAATTCGTATACAAGACATTAGTGAGGCCCCATCTGGAGTACAGTGTACAGTTCTGGAGACCATACCTACGTAAGGACATAGACAGGGTAGAGAAGGTTCAGAGGAGGGCAACAAAGATGGTGCATGGATTGCATCACAAGTCCTATGAAGACAGGTTAAAGGAACTGAACATGTACTCCCTGGAAGAGAGGAGGAAGAGAGTGGATATGATAGAGACATACAAGTATCTTACAGGGAGGAACAGGGTATAGGAATACACCATTTTTAAGCGAAAATGATGTTCCAGGACTAGAGGGCATGGGATGAAGTTGGAGGGAGGACGATTCAGAGGAAACATGAGGAAGAATTTCTTCACAGAACGGGTGGTGGACAAGTGGAACACCCTGCCAGAGGAAGTGGTGTGGTCTGAAACAATCATGGGATTTAAGAATGCATGGGATAGACATAAAGGAATTCTGGAGGTCAGGGGTTAGGGGCAACAGACTTCTAGGAAAACATAAACTGAACTTACTAGCTCAAATGGGCAGACTGGGTGGGCCATAGGCCCTCATCTGCCGACTCTGTCTATGTATCTATGTATCTATGTATCTATGTAAGCAAGTACCCCAATAAGTTTCAATACACCCATATACATTTACATCAGTAGCACATTAGGCTTATACATGTGATCATCAGTCAATATATCACTTTACCAGAAACACATTTCTGAAACTTTGCAGAATGTCACTCTACATAGTATTACACACACAGTGTACCATAACTCAGGTTATTACCTCTTGTACATGAAACCTGAAGAGAGGGGGCCCTTCCCTATCAGCTACCTTGGGGCTGGATGGGGCAGGGGCACCATACCTAGAAGGCAACACAAGTAACTTGGAGTTAGCACTGATGTTCAGTTTGGGCAATGAGCTCAGGGACACATACACTCCTTTATGGACAACACTGAGAGGCAAGTCCACAGGCCTCCCAGGGGAATTATAACTTAGGTGCACCACAGGCTTTACAGCTCGACCAGTCTTTCTAGGGGGAACTGTTACAGTCTCTGCACTCTGAGCCTCATTTTCAGCATTGTTCTCACTTGTCAGGGGAGTCTCCAATGGGGTAGAGAGGCTAGAACTTGGGGCACTTTCAGCTCCAGGAGTTACAATCTCTGTGTCCACAACACTTGGCTCACATGGAGAGTTTTCTGACATGGACAGTGAATTATCAGGGCACTCAACACACTCTTCTTGTTCTGGTATGTCACCAGTCTGTTCAAGTCCATTATTTTCCTCCTCTGAAAGCTCAAACAGTTCAACCATACACAATGATTCCATATCATCTGACTTAATGCTTTGCACTTCACTTTCTGGGAGCATTGGCTCCAGGGACAAAGCTGGGAGCTTAGACAGTCAAGAAGGCCCAGCTTCATCTCCAGAACTGACTAGGGGATTGCCCCAAAACAATTGACTCAGTTTGTAAGAAGGGCAGTATTCAAAAGCACACTCACTTTCCTCTGACATGGACTGACAGTCATGCTCAACTGGGATTTGTGGAGGGGAACACTTTAACTCAGCTTCTGTAGGAGCAGACTTTCTTGATTTTTTCTTAGCAGCAGCTCTAGTCACTGGTCCAGAGGGGGCATTTTCTGGGGGCTCAGATTCAATCAAGATTTGTCCAATGGGCAGTAAATGATTTCTATGCATTGTTTGAACATCCTTTGCATTATTCTCAGGCCTTACTTTGTACACAGGCAGATCATCTAGTTTGCCCACTACAATGTGAGGGAGATGGTGCCATCTGTCAGCAATCTTATGTTTGCCATGCAGTCCCAGATTTCTTAGCAATACCTGATCTCCCTCCTGGAGTTCCTGTGCTTTCACCTTTTTATCATACCTTTCTTTGTTGGCCAGATTTCTTCTGGCAGCCATGGTTTGAGCCAGTTGGTATGCATGATTTAGCTGGGCCTTTAACTTTTGCACATACTGTAAATAGTTGTCAGCTCGAACCCCATCAGCAGAGACCCCAAAGCACACATCTACCAGCAGTCGAGCTTTTCTTCCAAACATCAGGCGGTAGAGGGAGAACCCAGTGGCATCACTTTTGGTGCAGTTGTAGGCATGTACCAGGGTACTAATTTGTTGGCTCCATCTAGGCTTGTCCTTTGGGTGGAGGGAACCTAGCATATCTAGCAAGATGCGGTTGAAACGTTCAGGCTGTGGGTCCCCCTTGGGGTGGTAAGGGGTGGTTCTGGACTTTCGCACTCCCCACAGAGAAAGCATCTCTTTGATCAGACGACTCTCAAAGTCTCTTCCTTGATCAGAATGGACTCCTTGTGGAGCCCCACAGTGAACAAAAAAGTTTTCGACAAGTACTTTTGCCACAGTGGATGCCTTCTGGTCCTTGGTGGGGAAGCTTGGGCATATCTCGTAAAATGGTCAGTGACCACCAGCACATTACTAATATTTCTTTGATCTGACTCCAAACTCAGAAAATCAATACAGACCAGCTCCATGGGTGCACTGGTGGTGATGTTAACAAGGGTGGCAGCCCTCTGGGGCAAAGCTTTTCTCTGTAAGCAGTGACTACAAGTTCGAATGTGTTGCTCCACATCAGCCCCCATCTTAGGCCAACAGAATCTGGATCTCACCAAGTTAAGTGTTCTGTCTACACCAAGGTGCCCCATGCGGTTGTGTAAGGACCTCAGTACTGAGTCTCGAAAGGCAGTGGGCAGCACTAGTTGTTGTTTGTCTACTTGTCCCCCTCTGTCTACTGTTTCTCTGTATAACAGTCTATTGATCAGTTACAACTTAGGACCTTCTTTGTATAACAGTGCAGTTCTCAGATCAGTGTAACGTAATTTGGACACATCTTTCCCTGCATAGAGGGCTTCTAAAGCTGATTTGATCATGGGATCTCGGGATTGAGCCCGACGAATACTGTCATTGTCCAGCTGAGGCCGTGCAACAAAGTCTATTGCAGAAAAGTGGCAATAAGCAGCAGGTATGCAGTTCTCAGAAGGTCCCAAACAATCCACCATACAATCCACTGCATCCGTGGACATTTGTTCCTCCCTGTCAAACTTCTGGCAGGGTGCTCGAATATCAGGTTCTGACAGTCTGACCCAGTCATTCTGGGGAACAGACCTCTGGGAGAGAGCATCAGCATCTATGTGGTTCAGGCCTGCTCTGTATTCAACAGCATAGTCATATGTAGATAATGCAGAAAGCCACCTATGGCCAGTGGCATCCAATTTAGCTGAAGTCTGCACATAGGTCAAAGGATTATTGTCAGTTTTTACTAGTATCTTAGCCCCATACAAGTACTTGTGGAATTGGTCAATAATGGCCCACTTCAAAGCTAGGAATTCTAACTTATGTACAGGATAGTTCTTTTCGGATGGGGTCAGGCTTCTGCCGGCAAAGGCCACTGGTCTCAGGCCATTCCCGTGCTCTTGGTACAACACAGCCCCTAACCCTTGCAAGCTAGCATCAGTGTGCAGGACATAAGGTTTTGTCGGATTGGCATAGGCCAACACTGGAGCATGAGTAAGTTGATATATAATCTCATGAAAAGCAGTCTCACAATCAGGAGTCCAGCGGGCCCCAAATACTTCACTTGGATGAAAATGCACTCTTTCAGTCTCGATGGACACTGACTTTTTGTATCTTTTGTGGGTTGGAGGATACCCTTGAGTATGGTTAAGTAAAGGGTGGATCACTCTTGAATAGTCCTTGATGAAACGCCGATAATAACCACAGAATCCCAGAAATCTTTGCAGTTCTGTTAGATTTTTGGGCTCTGGCCAGGTGGTCAAGGCCTCAACTTTACTTGGGTCAGTCTCTATTCCCTCGGTGGATACTACGTGTCCCACATACTTTACTGATGTTTGAAAGAATTGACACTTATCAATGGACAGTTTAAGGCCAAAGTCTTCCAGTCAGTCCAAAACCTTGAATAATCTGCTTTCATGTTCCTCCAGTGAGCTGCCAAACCCAATAACATCATCTACTGTAGGTATACCAGGCACTCTAGTAAGTTCATGTCCCCCACGGCATGCTCCATCGATCTTTGAAAAGTGGCAGGGGTGCCTGAAATCCCTTGAGACATCCTCATGAATTCATAGAAACCAAGCAGACAGATAAAGGCTATCTTCTCATGGTCCTCGGGGGCCATCGGGATCTGGTAGTACCCACTGCAGAGATCCAGCACAGAGAACCACTTGCTCCCATTTAGACAGTCCAAAGCATCCTGAATGCGGGGCATAGTGTACTGATCAGGGATAGTCCGCTGGTTTAAAGTGCGATAATACACGCACATCCTTACTGTCCCATTCTTTTTTCTCACTACCACAATGGGGGAAGCATAGGGGCTTCTGGATTCTTGTATTACACCAGCAGCTAGCATCTCTTACAGATGCCGTCTCACATCATCTATATCAGCAGGTGCCAGGCGTCGAGACCTCTCATGAAATGGCCTTTCATCATGCAGCCGGATATGGTGCTCAGCTCCTTGCACACATCCTACATCCCATTCCTTTAAAGAAACCACCTGGTTGCTCTAAGCAAGCTTCTCACTGATCCTCACTTTCCATTCAGCTGGCAATGGGGAGTCACCGAAATCAAACAAGTCAGGCGTTACTCTGTCATTCTTCCCCGAACTGTTGCTACTGGGTAGCACTGCAGTGTCTGCACAATGCACATTAGCCAGGGTACAACCTCTATTTACTTGAATCTCTCTGTCAGACACATTACGAACTTGAACTATTACCCTTCTGGCATAAGCATGGGCTCTAGCAGGCAAAATACTAGGCTTGACCAGCAGTCCCTCCGGCAATTTTCCGTCGCCTGGAGCATCCAACATTAATATTTTATTCTTGACATCCTTTCTGATACGGACCTCTCCCTGTAAGGTACACTGGGCATTTGGTGCCAGGATCAGAGACTCAGGATCCTTCTTCCAGACAATTCCAACCGGTTACTCTGGTTCTACTGTTTCAACATCTCTCTGTGCCTCATAGGCCTTCTTGATCAAGGCCGGACTTCTTAAAGCTCTACCAGCTCTTGACCCCTGTTTTTCATAACACAACTGTGCCAGCCATCCATACATATGTGCATTAGTCCCAATTAGTAGAGGAACCCCATCCTTCCCACAATTATAGCAAAACATACTTTTTGGAGTTTGAGCTGGGTGAGGCATCACACTGGGAGCCAGGGCCGGGGTACTACTAACTGGAAACCTTGGTACCATCTCTGTCTGCAGTGTGATAAGCATTTGGAGACATCTCGTCAATTTCCCCACTTCCAAGACATCGAGTTTTGAGCTGTTGTCAGCAGGAGATGCATGGGTGGGTACCCCCATCCCCATAGCAGATGCAGTCGGATGAGAGTCGGGGCCTGTACTTGCAGGAGTGGCCTTCATAAAGAGACTGTTTTTTATTTCCTCCAACTCTCTCAACAGTTCACCCCATTGTGGCATATCTTTTTCCTTCTCAGAGCACCCATTAACTGCCAACCTCTGCCCCTGAACTTCACTTGATGGGTCACCCTCAGTCACTCGAGTCGTAGCCGCAGCTATTGGTGCAAGTCCCTCCTGAGGTCACCTTTTCTCAACTCCTCAAATTTCTCTCATTAGCTCATCATAGGAGGGTGGGGCTTCCAGTTGATTTGCCAGACATAACTGAAGCAACTGCAATTCTGAGAAGGGGGCAGACTTAAGGATCCTGTCCAGCCTGGTTCAGTCCAGTTCAATCGCTGGCAAACTACCCTTCCTGAATCATTCTTGCAACAATTTTTCCAGCTGAGATACATACACAGACAACAACTCCCCTTGGTACTGTTGTGCATTTCTTACTCTCTACCACAGGTCCTCATCAGAATCTGGGCTCCCATACACATTCTCCAAGGCCTCAAGATAGTCCTGTGCAGTCGCTTCAGGGTTACTGGCCTGTTTAGCATGGATGGTAGCCAGGGCAGGAGCTTGGAGGCTCTCACTAACCCTCTTTCACATTTCGGCTTCCGAGCATTGCCCTTCTAGCACTTGAGGGGCAACATAGTCTATCCAGATCTCCCAGTCATCCTCCCCTTGGGGGGTGGGGAGGGTGCCAGAGAAGATCCTCAACCTTTGGTAAGAGTCATGACTAATGGCAGGTGCAGAAATAGGAGCCTGCATTGGTTTAGCCACCATAACAGGTAATGGAGCAGGAGTGGGTGTTGGGAAGGAACACCCCCAGCTGGCAAGAATAGTTTCTTCAAGTCTTCCACAGTTTTCCCTTCCCCCAGCAACCATTTATCAAATTTCTCTTCAAAAGTTTCAGATAGTGGGGGTGGCTCATTCTCCACCCTGGTCTTTACTGTCCTTAGTTATCCCTCTCCAGGCAGTGAGGGCTCCCTCTGGGGTAATAGTCTGTGGCACTTTGGAGCTATTTATGGGATCCTTAAACTCTACTAGGGCCAGGAAAGTGTGTGTGAGCAGAATAGCATGTCGACTCACCACCACAGGGTTTTGTAAGCCTCCCACCTTGGAAAGTACTGTCTGTACAGTGTCCGTATTGATACCCAGGGGAATGTCCAGGATAAGCATAGCATTTTGGGGGTCGATCTCCTCCCCAGTACACGACTCCACCAACTGGGGCACAGCCACTTCCGTCGGGGTACCCATTTATTTTTATTTTTTTTTCTTAACAGTGGTTTGTAAATATGCCCACACAATCCCAGAAGTGAGTCTCCAAGATGTAACCCCTAGGTGGTGCTATCCCAAGGGCTACTACCCCTGCCTGCTTAACTACTAACAGGTTGAGGGGCCTAGGTCCAATCACGGGTGCCTCCACCCAGATGTCAGGGTTTGCAGTAGTTAAACTAACTTGGTCACAGCCCTCTGGGACACTGTAACCCCCCTTTCTTCTCACTAGTGGCCCACACAATGCATTAGGGATATCTTCACAATGTACACTTACCCCCAGGACTGGCTCTGTCAACTGGACCCCAGGGACCCCCTGCAAAACAAGATGATACAGTGCAAAAACCACAGTACAATACTTTAACATAAATGAATACCTCAGCCAGTGTAACTTTGCTGAAACCAACAGATCTGATTTATTTAAGGAGCTGTAACAAGGAAGGGGGAAATTAGGTTAATTAGGTTAAACACATTAATAATCATAGTACTGTGCGCATACTCAGAGTCCCAAATTGTCACTTTTACTGGGTACCCAGGATGGCAGGGGGGCTAGCCAGGATCGGATGCAGCTGGTTGGGGCCCTGTGATAGAAAAAACAGTGGCACAATACCCAAATTGTAATCTGGAGCCGGTTGGCTCAGTTCATGAAGAAATGAAGAAAAACACAACAATTAGATGACACACTTGCAATTCGATAAACAGGTGACAGGGAGTCACCCTGCTTTGCACTCACAAACTCAATGCTGGGAACTGGATGGAAGGCAGATTGTCCTGGATTGCCAGGAGGAGGAGCAGACCATGCGGACATGGTCCTTGTGACTGGACCCCACTGCAGTTTAGAGCAAATGGATGTAGTCTGGATTAAGCTGGGGTTTACTTCCAGCTTCATGCACTCTATTCACTGTACAGGGGATTTGAAATGTGATTCCTCACAAGCATTGCACACATTTATGTGGAAAAAGAAAGTACTATACCAGGCAGGCTGCTTCTCTATCCTGATCGCAATTACTGCACAATACCCGGGAGAACACACAGCAGATTCAGTTCCTGACAGACTGAGAGCGATTCAGCAATTTCTCCAGTCTTCTACAGGGTGAGTCTGGTTTCTACTCTTCAGATCTCATTGATTCTCTTCACAGGTTGGTTTCAGTCCAAACAGGCACTTGAACAAACTGCAGACCAAAACTTTGGGCCTTACACAAGATCCCTGTGCTAAAACTACACACCGAAGAAGCACACAGCTCCCTGTCTCTTCACAGCCCAAACTGATCTGATCTTTCCAGTAGACAGAGCTGGGCATTTCCTTTGAGTTCCTCCCAGTTCAGTTGGCTGGTTTGGCTGTCACTCTCAGTAAACTCCCCCTGTTGGTGGAAAAAAGGCGCTGAAGTCAAAACTACATTTCCCAGAGTCACTGCCCTTACAATCCGCTTACAGCAGGCTCCAGAGGAGAGTCCAAGTTCTGATTCGCCCAGAGCAGGCTTCATTTTAAAGGATCCCCACCATGATTGGTCCAATTCAGCAGTTTAGAACCAACATGAGGGAGCTACTTTGCACTGTCCTTGCTACAAGAAAGCAGGTTAAATCGAACTGCATTTTCATTATTACTCTAACAGATTATAAGCAAACAATTACATCTTTGAAGAGTGCTCCTTCTGCCCACTTAGCGATGGCAGAAGCGAGAATTGACAATAGCTCGAGTGGGACTCAAGCAGGAAACACACAGTCCCCCCCCCATACAAACTAATTATGTCTGCAAGCAGACAGCTCTTAAAGAGACAGTACCAGAGGCTCTAAAAGCACTCACAGATAAACGGCTTAAATGCCAAACACCATTCGGGCTTGGAGCATTCAAGCAAGCTCCTGGAAGACTTTTTGGGAACCCCCATTTGCAGGGGGGTTACACTTGTATGGTGAATAAGGGTCACTGCAAAAGTGATTACTGCACAGAGACTGTATCCCCAAAGCTGGTCTCTTGCCCCAGAAACATTAGCTAGCACAGGAGCAGTCAGCCTGGGCCGGGATGGACAAGAGCCCAAGTTTAACAGAGTGTCTCTGGAAAAGTTCAGTTCATCTGCTGGTGACTCCTCCAGCTGGTAGGCAGTTCAGTCACTGGTAAAGGTGGGCTCCTGTCTGGCAATCAGAAGTCCCTGGACAGTAGGCCTTGACCCACGATAAGCACTCAGCACATTTATTTTAAGGAACATCCAAACTCTCTGATTCCTCTTTCTGCTTCTGGTTGGTTCGCAATGTCAGCCATTTTGCTGAGCAAACCTCTTAATCTGTCAGGCAGTTCCTGTTGATCAATCCCCTGCTTGGGAACTGCAGGATGTACACCAGAGAAAGCTAGGCCTCTCTTTGGCCGGATTCCCACAGGGCCTACAAGCTTCTTGCTCCACAGAGTCTTGGGATGACCTGCCACACCAGAAGCTCTTCTCAATACCAAACACTTGAATTGTACTCCTCCTGTTTTTAAAACAGTTCTCGGACCAGTCTGTTTCTCTTGCAATCTCATTGGCTGAAAGAGCGATCAGTCACCATCTTGCGCTCTCATTGGTTTCTTTTGGCACTAAAAACACTAGAGTTCACAGTTTTTCCCACAAGGCACCTGCGCTGAGGACCCCTTGAGGTCCCCTGTGTCCTAATTGGTGCAAACTGGAAGTCCCAGTCCAAACATAAAGACTTCCTTTGGGAAATACAGGCGGCAATAAAGGCAGGTCAAACAACAATCTACTGTATATTTTAAAGATGGCTATGAATTAGAAGTAAACATTTATAGTACTATGTAGGGCTCTCTCTGCTCTGTTAGCGACAGCAGAGTGGGGTAGATCAGAGTGATGCCTGGCTGATCATGAGCTCCAGAACACTTGAATCCAGCCTAGCCCATTTTTAGCATACACACTGGCTGTGGCACTTAAAGGGACAGGAGCGGTGACACATTATGGCACTCTCATGCAGATTCACAGAAGGACACCAACAACCATGGATTCACCGTCTCTGCAGAACATCTGCCTGGCAGTGGGCATTACTGGAGCCCAGGGAGAAACATAAGGTAAGCCCCTGATTTGGGGGGGGGTTACATATTTATTTGTATTTTTTCATCAGGGCATGCTAAGCTCTGATAACTTGTTTTCAGGTGTGCCTGGTAGGTGGATTACATGGATCTGTTTTATTGATGGGGAAATGTTTCTATGACAGTGGGGAAGCTCCCCAACTCTTTTTTACCCTTACTGCATAGAGTTTCTTACAATAATTTATTAGTGAAGGGGTCGACCTTCAGAACTAGGCAAAATTTAATCACAATACTCTACTAGTGATTTTTGCTGTTCTGAAATGTTCAAATTGGCAAGCAGGATGCTGCTTTCTCTTTTAACAAAAACATACCACAAAGGTTGATTTAGTGAGGATGACTATGGCTTTCCTCGAAAAATGTTTTAGGAATGATTCAGTTTCTTTTGGAGCCCATCAGGGTACTGGGGTTCAGAAGAACTGCTTGTGGATATTATAAGAATGGACTGTATATACACTTCATGAACTCCTAGGACTTGCACTTTTGTATGCAGTTACACTGTCTTGGGGTTGGGTGGGCTTTCTTGTCTTTTCTTTTGCAAATGTTGTTTGTGATTTATTTATCGTAGTTTGTACTATGTGTATATGTTTGTGATTACAGTTTCTTTAATAAAAATATCCCCTACTCTTCTTCGGTAAGTGCCAATGGATCTTTACCGCCCACCTGGATAGTGATCAGAGTTGGGCAGAAAGTGCTGCTTACGACCCCACTAGATTGTTTCCCCGAGCACTGATCTAGGGGCAGTTGTACCTGGACGTTATTTACTGTAGTACAACATATGGTTTCCAGCACTTATGTCCCTTTGGTGTAGATTTATTATTCCGGCACTACACCAGCATGGATAACCACACCAGGGTAAGGTATAAGACAAGGGAATCGGGATTCAAACCCATATCTCCTGCATTGCAGACCTGTGCTGTAACCACTCGGCTGTGCTGGCTGCTGAGTTTCTTGGTTCTTTTTGTTATCTTGAAACCAAGGCACAGCCCTGGGGTCAGCTACCTCAGCGCCAGTGCTGCCCTGTGGTCAGTACTCAGGGAAACGCTAGGTGTGCTCACACCTGCCTAGCAGAATGTTCCCAAGTACTGAGCGAGTTGGACTATGCTGTCAGTTTCCGCTCCTTTGCCTTATAGAGCAAATCCTCTCTGTGCTAGACAAAAAGTTGTAGCCTTAGAGTGATGGAGAGTGGACTTAGTAAAGATTTAAAGTAGTAGCTCTGTCTAGTACAGACAGTGGTGGATCTAGTGGGAGCAGCTACCACTCCATTGGACACTTACTTGCTGACATCCCTCTAGTGACGAAGTCCTAAACCATACTAAAACTGCATGACTTGTATTTTTGCATGAACATGTAACAAAAAGGTAACAGCAGATTATATAGAGGATTAAAAACCAGTTAAACAAGCATTTGTCAATACCAAATGTTTGCTTGCTGGCAGTAGCATTGATAGTGCAGGAGTTAGAGGGATGTATAATAGGAATGGCAGTGAAGTATTGAACTGATGCCAACCCCACCCCCGCCTTGCAGAGACTAACAGGCTTTGGGTGTGTGCCTTTGGTTCGTCGGCCATAACACTCCCACCATTTCACCTCACCCTACCCTGTAGACACTGCCAGGAGTTGTGGTGTGCCTTGGGTTCGGCCTTATACTCACCCCATTCCAGGAAATATGTTGAGATGGGTGGTATAGGAGAATGGGAACGTTAGGCGAAGACCCCAAGGCACACCTCAATGCCTATCACTGGCTGCAGGGTGGGGCTGGAATGGTGTGAGCATTACGGCCGACGATGCCAAGTCATACCCCCGACGTCTGTCAGTCTCAACAGAGTAGGGCGGTATGGTTGGAAACCCTAACACCCCATCCATTTGTTGGTATTTTCACCCCAGATTTTCAAAATGGGCTTGAAATGGGCACCTCATGAACAGTGGCACTATCATTTTGTTGCTCAATCCCGAAAGGTGGTTTTGCACAGTGACTGTGCCATTTGGCGCCGCAAGTGTGAAAACACATTTCTGGCAGGATGTAAAAAATGACAGCTATACTGTTCATGAGGTGGTGTGAAAAAATGGCAATGCTGAACATCTGGAGTGAAAATATAAAAAACTGGTGAAGTTCCGAACGTCCGTAGAAACTGCACAATGCATGCCTGTAACGCAATCATTTTTGGGAATTTTTCACCAGATTTTCAACATGGGCATTTTTGAACCTCTCCTCATGAACAGTGGTACTGTGATTTTGTTAATCTGTCCCGAACGCTGATTTCCCACAGCGACCGTGCCATTCTGCACCACAGGAGTGCAAACACGTTTCAGGAAGGAAGTAAAAAATGACAGCTATACTGTTCATAAGGAGGTGTGAAAAAATGGCAGTGTTGAAAATCTGGAGAGAAAATATTAAAAACTGGCAAAGTTACGAGCGTGCATAGAAACTGCGCAATGCACACTCGTAACACAGTCATTTTTGGGAATTTTTTCACCAAATTTGCAACATGGGTTTTTTGGGACCTCCCCTCATGAACTGTGGCACTGTCATTTTGTTAATCAGTCGCAAAAGGTGATTCCACGCAGTGACCGCGAGATCACCTTTTGGAACCAAGAAACTAAATGACAGTGACATGTTCATGAGGTGGGGTCCCAAGAACCCCATGTTAAAAATTTGGGACCAAAATTCCAAAAAATGGCTGAGATATCAACCTAAGTTGAACCCCCCCCATTGCCTCCCATTATAAAGCTTACAGTCATTTCTTCAGTTCGCAGTTCGGCTTTGAAGAGTGCAGACATGTCCCGGTTCAGAGGAGATCATGGCTCCCGACCTCTGGAGGGTAAGTATGGGTGAGGGGGGTGTGGGCAGGTGGGTGTGCAGAGAGAGGGTGGGGATTGGGGAGGGGATGAGGGAGACGATGGTGGATCATTTTCTTGTTTGCAGGGTAAAAAAAGGGACTGCGAGAGAACGTTTTCCTCATTTACAGATTACACAAAAAAAAAAATAGGCACACTGGGGTGGGTTCCCAGTGTGCTACAATTATGGGGGGGGGTGCTGACACAGGGATTGGGCACCCGATGTTGGCAAGGTGTATAAACGGGTTGGGGGGGCGTGCATCCGACACCAGAAGTGGGCATCCCAGTGTTGGAAAGGAAAGGGGAAATTGGGAAAGACACACTAAGAGGAGGGATGCTGACATGGGGATTGGGCATCCCGATGTCGGCTTTTCAGGAGTGTGTGGCAGGCGGCAGGAGCTGCCATGTTACTGTGTGCCACATAATGTGGGGGGGCATGCCGACACAGGAATTGGGCACCCCGAACTCAGCTTTCTAGGGATTCTGTGGCAGATGGCAGGAGCTGCCATATTTATTGAAATGTTTCACCAGGAAAAGCATGTAATGGAGGCATGGTTTTTTTTTTTTTTTGCTTGTTTTTTTTTTTTTTTTTTTTACCAGGAGAGACACACTAAGCAGAAAGCTTGTTTACAGATGCGATCTGGGAGCACAAGAAAATTAAGTGACTTGCTCAGGGTCACACAGTATACAAGAGGGGGCTGTGGGATTCAAACCCAGTTTGCAACTCAGAGCCTTAAACCACTGCTCTATACTGCCTCCATCTGCTGCTGCAATGACGAGCCTGTCTGTGATTGCAGCGGCAGATTCGTTTCAACTCTTTGGCTCTCTCTGAAACTGCTGTCATCAGCAGCTTGCTCAATGATTGGCGGCTGAGGGACGCACCCACTAAAGCATCCCCTGCATTGGCCAACACTGACACACCTCTGAAATGTGTTACCAGCACAAGATCTTGCTTGCACATGTGAGCAAGCCAAGATAAAAAATGTGCATATCAAGTCCCACTCCAAGTTCTCACCCCTGCACACAAACCTGCAGATCTGCTAATATGCGTAAGGCATTGTGGATCTGCAAATAAATCTCTGTGTGAAGGAGTAGTCTCTACAGAATGTACTAAATACCTACAGTGCTTCTTTCTAGTCATAAAAAAACAAAAAAGCAAGCATTTGTCAATGCTGGATGTTCGCCGCTAGTATAGAAGCCCCGGGGTAATAGATGCTTTGCATGACCGTGTGGTGTGAATGGTGATAAAGGACATGCTGACAGAGGGTTAAATTAAGGCACCTTGTGTTAAAAAAAAGTATGTAAACTGCCTTTTTAAACTCAAGATTATTTAGATATCTGTAAAGGAAACCGCGAACTGTAGAGAGTGGAGAGCGAGTGAGTTCCATTGTTGTAGTGTAACATTACTGAGCGGTGTTAACGGTAGTAAAGGACGTGCTACCAGAGGTTTAAAATCAGTCATCTTCTGTTAAAAAAGAATATAAACTCATTTTTCTAAGTTAAGATTAGTTAGATATCTGTAACAGAATCTGCCGACTGTAGGTTAGCGCTTCTGTAGCCATGGATACACATCCACACTTGCACATCACCTGGGAATTGCGGTAAAAAATTCCCATAGGATCACACTGTAAATCATAAGTAAGGAATAGCACATGACAGGGTGTGTGGCAAAGCTAAATTACCACACAACCCAGGTGGGTTATGAGACATGAGGCACAGCCAAGTGCCTTCAACCACCTGGGAAGTACAGTATATAATTCCCATAAGATCACATTGTGAATTGTAAGTAAGCAATAACACACAACTGGGTGTGCAGCAATGCTAAATTGATGCATGCCCCAAGTGGATTGTGAGGCATGAGGTGCAGCCGAGTGCCTTCAACCCTGGAAGGGTGATATAAAATTCCATAATATCAAATTGTAAATTGTAAGTAAGAATAACACATGTGTCCCCCAAATGGGGCTTTACCTTTCATTGCCTAATCTCCCATTCCCTTGAGTGCCTCCTGTTTCTGCCTGCTGTTCCCCCTGCTGTTACCCAATCTCACTGCCACAGCCTAGGTACCATTTTGTGCCCAAAAGCCTATGTCCAGTCCCTGTTTTCTCCCAGAGCTTCAGTAGGGGCAGAAGGAGCTGAATTGTGAGCCGCTGCTTTCTTCTGGCACTCCAAAGCTGGAGAGCAGCTCGCACAGGTGCAAGGGCATGGTCTTCTTACCAACCGCAATCACAGTCAAACTGAATGGTTTCTCGGTGGTCCTGACCCCTAAAAAAGATAAAAAGGGGACAAGTGACCAAAGGAAGGGCCAAGGGAGCCTGCTTAGAATAATAAATAAAGAGCGTGGAGAAGAGCTAGTGTGAGAGGGGGCTCATGAATATTAACCAAGAGCCCATGCATAATAATGAACTGCCCATCCTGGCGCAAGAGTGCTTTAAATATTGGTGCTAGATACAGGCTTAGAAGTGAAGTACAATGTAAGATAAGGGCATTATTTTGTAGGACACTGAAGGAGCTATTAAGCTTAAGGGGCTATGTAAATAAATACTAACTGTACTTGCTGAACCAGATAGTTAAAAGTGGGACTCAGATAACCTGCCTGTCGGCTAGAGACTGAAGCAAAGTGTTTAAAATGGGCAGTCATTAAGAGGGCACAGTTATGGCTATTGAACAGAGAGGTAAAGAAGTAAATTAAAAATGTTACCTTGCTGCTCCAGAACTTCATTATGGGGACAGTAATGATCTGTCTTGGGACTGTGTTCATAGCAGCCATGCTTGTTCAGCAGCAGCCAATCAGAAAGCCAAGATTTCAGAGCAAAGATTGTTGGGAGAGTGCAAAAGACTTTTGGGGATTTTACCAAGTGCTCATGGGGAAAATGCAGGGACCTAATTCAGGTGCAAAAACAGACAGCCTATACAGTGTTGAGTGAGGCTAATGAATATTCATTTTGGGGATTGACAAGGGGATTTAGCCAATCATTCTTGGACACACAAGTGAACTCACCACCCAATCGGGAGCCCCAGAAGGACTCCATAAAACCCAGGGTTTTTCAGGCTGAGCTCAGAGTTCGAGTGGGAGCCCTTCCACAAAGGGGGGGTGCTCAGGCCCCCAGCTAAGCCAAATGGGCCTAGTGTGTTTAGTGAAAGCCCCACCACAGGGGAGGGGGCCTTGTGCCTGTGCCAGAGAGAGAGAGAGTGGCTGCCAGCAGCAGAAGTTGTGAGCCTGGTGGTTGCCAGAGATTGTCCTCCAGGACTAGCAGTTCCTTGCTGTGTTAGGAAAATGTGGAAAAGAAGCCAGCATCTGCCTGCAGTTGTGAGAGAGCTGCAAGAAATTCTTCTGCCTCAGCAGTGAGAGTGCTGAAAAAATCTGTGACTTCCAGAAAAGGAAAGTTTGAATCTTTCTGAGTAAGTAAACCTCTACTTAAAAGAGTAAGCTTATTCAAGAGATCTGTGTGTGTGGGGCAGAGAAGCCCAGAAAGTCCAGAAGTGCTTATCGTTTGTCTGCACCCTGCATTTAACTAATGCTCAAGACATGGGTGGACACCTGCTTAAAGTGAGCAGAGAAGGGTCCAGTGATTCGTAACTGTTGATTGTGACCGTTGATAGTACCTACAGGACTGGAGGGAGGTTCCCTAACCACACGGAACTGTCCTGACAGTGCCTGGGAGGCCAGTGAAAGTATGGGAAGTCCAGGTTGGAGCTGCTAATGCCAGCAAAGCCACAAGGGACAGTCATGTTGTGCATTCAAGCTTGAGAGAAGCTACAGTATCAGTTTGCTAACCAGTAAAGTCTGCTAAAATGGTGGGGAGCCGTGCCTCAAGCCCCATCTGTGTTTAAGTGCATTCTGGCGTGGACTGTGAGAATCTGGGTCACCCTAGCCTTAGGGAGCAAGTACCTGTCTTGTAAATGTCTGTACCTGAAAGCTAAGAGGACCATGATGGCCACGCTGGCATGTGGTTGAAGTGACGATAAATGTGCTGAATGCAACAAAGCAAATTCAGACTGGCCTGGGAGACAGCCTGGCAGTGTGCCACCTAGGGCACTACCATGCTTTCCCCCTGAGGGGTGATAGCCTAGACGTATGGGTTCGAAGCATGCCGCCCCGGTCCTGGCCTGGTCTGTACCAAAAGGTGATTTCAGCCCTAAGGAGGGGTACTTCTAAAGAGGCTAGAGACTGAAGGGGGAGGATGGGGGCTGTGTGGAGGATGACAACAGTAAAGCTGACATATTGAACAGGTATTTCTGCTCAGTCTTTACTGAGGAAGAGGAGGGTAATGGGTCTGTACAGAGTATAAGGGGTGAGAATGGTGCAGAAATGGACACAAGTCCCTTTACACGAGAAAGGGTCCTGAAGGAACTGAAAGTAATAAGAGTTGATAAAGCAATGGGGCCAGATGGGGTGCACCCCAGGTCCTTAAAGAACTAAGAGAGGTGGTGGCTGAACCTCTGGCTATCCTGTTTAGCCAATCACTGGAAACAGGGGAGGTACCCAAAGACTGGAGGATAGCAGATGTAGTCCCCTTATACAAAAGTGGGAACAAAGAGTAAGCGGGGAACTACAGACCAGTCAGCCTCACCTCGGTAGTGGGGAAGATCATGGAAGCACTACTGAAGGAGAGATTGGTGGAATGTCTGGTTGTCAATGGACTACAGGACCCAAGGCAGCATGGTTTCACCGGAGGGCGGTCATGTCAAACCAACCTCATTGAATAGTTTGACTGGGTGACTAGGGAGGTGGATCAGGGGAGGGCAGTGGACATGGCCTATCTGGACTTCAGCAAGGCCTTTGACACTGTGCCACATAGAAGACTATTGCACAAACTGAGGAATATGGGTGTGGGCAGGACAGTAGTGTGGTGGGTAGGTAACTGGTTGGGCGGCAGGACACAGAGGGTGGTGGTAAATGGCTTTCACTCCACAGAGGAAGAGTGACCAGTGAGGTACCACAGGGATCAGTGCTGGGACCGGTCCTATTCAATATCTTCATCAGTGACATTGCAAGACCTAGAAGGCAGAATTTCACTGCTCGCTGATGACACAAAAGCTCTGTAACAGAGTAGACACACCAGAGGGTGCAGACAGAATGAGAAGGGACCTGCAGAAACTTGAAGAATGGTCAGGGGTTTGGCAGTTGAAATTCAATGCAAGGAAGTGCAAGATAATGCATATGGGCACAAAAACCCTGACACAATATATCAGTTGGGGTGAGGATATAGCATGCACCAAGCAGGAAAGGGATCTTGGGGTTATCATCTCTGATTACCTCAAGGCAGGGAAACAGTGTGACAAGGCAGCAGGTAAAGCAAATAGGATGCTGGGATGTATAGGCAGGGGCATCACCAGCAGGAAAAGGGAGGTCATAATTCCACTATACAAGACACTAGTGAGGCCCCCCCTGGAGTACACTGTACAGTTCTGGAGACCTTACCTACGTAAGAACTTAGACAGGGTAGAGAAGGTTCAGAGGAGGGCAACAAAGATAATAATAATAATAATAATAAACTTTATTTATATGTGCCTTTCTCAAAACCAAGGCACATTACAATAAAATGCAGAATAAAACATACTAAAACATATTAAAAAACTCAGTTGACTACAAGCAATTAATCGGCATCCAAGTTATCTGCAAATGCCTTACTCCATAAAAAAGACTTTAAACCCTTTTTAAAACCCTCCACCGTCATGCACTCTCTAATCCAACATGGTAGAGCATTCCAGAGGGTCAGCGCCATGAACATAAGAGCTCGGGCGCCAGAGGATTTTAAAATTACCCTTGGGATCTCTAGCAACCCCTCATTGGCCGAATGGAGTGGTCGTGTCGGTAGATAAGGCACCAGAAGCTCTTTCAGGTAATCATGGCCCAAACCGTGTAGGGCTTTGTAAATCAGAAGTCCGACTTTGAAGGTGATCTGCCACTGAATCGGTAGCCAGTGCAGATCTTGGAGAACCGGTGTAATATGGGAGGAACGGGAAGTCCCCATTAACAACCGAGCTGCCGACTTCTGCACTAGCTGCAAGCGGCGGATATCAACCCCAGGCAGCCCAAAGTAAAGGGAGTTGCAGTAGTCCAGACGCGAGGTCACAAAGGCGTGGATCAGAATGGGTAGGTCACCGGATGGAACAAGGTGCTTGATCCTGGCGATGTTCCTAAAATGGTAAAAGGATACCTTAACAACTGCTGACACTTGCACATGCAATGTCAGCTGATCGTCAAGGATCACCCCCAGGTCTTGCACCCGTTCAGAGGTCGGGAGCTCCGTATCCCCCAGGAATAAACCAGAGGTTTGAAGTGCCCCCAACCCCTCAATCCGGCGGCCATGATCCACAACCAGCACCTCCATCTTTCCTGAGTTCAACTTCAACCAACTGGACCTCATCCAATCCTGGATCTCACTGAGACAGTTATTAAACACTGAGAGTGCTCTATTCTGGTCAGGCACAAAGGACAGATAGAGCTGGGTATCATCAGCATAAGAATGAAACTCCAGCCCATATCGTCTTACAATGTCTCCGAGGGGAAGCATGTACACCGCAAACAACATGGGGGACAGCACTGAGCCCTGAGGCACCCCACAGGTCAGAGCGGTGGGATCGGAGGAAAAAATCCCTGATACCACCCTCTGAGTTCTACCTGTGAGGAAAGAAGTAAACCATCTGTGCACCAGGCCCGAAAGACCACAGATGCATCTCAGGCGCTCAAGCAACACCCCATGGTCTACGGTGTCAAATACTGCTGACAAATCCAGAAGGACCAAAATGGACCCTTTTTTTCTGGTCTCTCACCATCAGGAGATCATTGAGGACCCGAACCAGTGCAGTCTCAGTGCTGTGCCTCTTTCGAAAGCTTGATTGAAGAGGATTGTAGATGTTATGGATGGTAAGATGGTTGTCCAACTGGGCTGCCACCACTTTCTCGATTACCTTCCCAACAAAGGGGAGGTTCGAGATGGTCTGTAGTTTGCCAGGGAGTCAGGGTCCAGAGATGCCTTTTTTAACACTGGTGTCACCACTGCTTCCTTCAGGGAGCAGGGATACTCACCAGTGTCTAGGGAACACCAGACTATCCTGGCTAGAACCGGGAAGATAACCTCCCCACAGCCCATAATCAGGCCTGTGGGACCCGGGTCTAAACTACAGCTGGTGGTGCGCATACCCTGGACAATCCTCATAACATCCTCGATTTCCGGCCTTATGAAGGAACTCCAGGTGAACGGTGTGCTTGTGACCGTAGGCTAGACCACCACAGCTCCCAAGGAGGAGGCAGCGCAAATCTCGGCCCTGATGTCAGCCACCTTATCTGCAAAGAATCGAGCAAGCTCCACACACTGCAACTGTGAAAAAGCACGATGAACCTGCAGACAGGCTGGGTTGCACAGCCTGTCTATGGTTCAAAAGAGCTGGGCCGGTCGATTCTGAGCAGCAGCAATTTCTCCGGACAGGAACACTGCCTTCTTATGAGTAATTGCTGACTGATAGAGTTTATAATGCATTAGGAGTCTAAGATGGTCGGCATCTAAGCCGGACTTCCACCAACATCTCTCCAACCTGCGACCTAATCTCCGCAACTCCCTCAGATCCTGGTCAAAACCAAGGGATCAGGGGCGAAGGGAGAGGTCAGACACGGGTGGGAGTAATTAAACTAAGGCGGAGGTGACAGCTTTATTATAAGCTTTCTGCACCATCGCCTAGGATTAAAGCTCAACCCAGGAAATTTTATAGGTCAAGAACCGCAGTTAGACCAGTGGAGTAACATCTCGTAAAGGGCAGTACTTGACCATCTCCACTGGGGTAGGTCTGCGCTGGGGAGTGCAAAAATTGAACCTCACAGTGTGGTGGTCAGATCATCCGACTGGTTCCACCCCCACATCGGAGGCCTCCAACCCCAGCAGGAAGACCAGATCGAGAGAATGGCCATGTTTATGAGTGGCAGAGGTAACCACCTGTGAGAGGCCCAATGAACACATCATTTGGAGGAAGTGCTGACCAAATTGTGAGAGTTCGTCGTCAATCCAGGCATTAAAATCACCCAGCACCATTAACCTGGGCAACTCAAATACCAGGTCGACGACGAAATCCGCCACTTCCTTTAGAAATAGTTTCTCGTCACCGGGTGGACGATAGACAAGCGCCATTCTATAGCCCCCACCTGCCACCATGACACATTCAAAGGATCTGGTCTCCTCCACTGGAATACTGACGAGGTCTAATTCGGTCTTGAAACAGACCGCCACCCCCCCCCCCCTGCGATCCAATCTCGGGCGGTGAATCACCGAATACCCAGCTGGAAGTGCCGCCTCCAAAACTGGGGCAGCATTACTATCCAGGTCAGGTCTGGTGATGCAGACCAGGTCCGCTGCGGCCTACCAAGTCCGCTACAATAGCAGTCTTGTTTACGATGGACCTGGCATTGCACAACACCGCCCGAGTTGGATAGGACTCCTGGGAAGCCCGGACCACCTGCCCATCATTTAAAGAAGTGATGGTGCATGAATTGCATCACAAGTCCTGTGAGGACAGGTTGAAGGAACCGACCATGTACTCCCTGGAGGAGAGGAAGGAGAGAGGGGATATGATAGAGACATACAAGTATCTTACAGGGAGGAACAGGGTGCAGGAATATGCTATTTTTAAGCGAAAAAGATGTTCCAGGACTAGAAGGCATGGGATGAGTTGGAGGGAGGATGATTCAGAGGAAACGTGAGGAAGAATTTCTGCACAGAACGGGTGGTGGACAAGTGGAACACCCTGCCAGAGGAAGTGGTGGGGGCTGAAACAATCACGGGATTTAAGAATGCATGGGATAGACATAAAGGAATTCTGGAGGTTGGGGTAAGGGGCAACAGACTTCTTGGAAAACATAAACTGAACTTAGAAGCTCAAATGGGCAGACTGGGTAGGCCATAGGCCCTTATCTGCCGACACTGTCTATGTATTTATGTATCTATGTATCTATGTATCTGCAAGAGCTATATGATCCTGCAGTCAGTAAGAGGGTCCCTGCCTACAAGCCTTTGCCCACATCTTGGCATCTAAAGCAGAGCCTGCGTGCTGCAGTTACCCAAATCTGCTTTGTACAGCCTGATCGAGACTTGCCTATGACTACCAAACTGTGAGTACACAGGGTCCAGTCCTTTTTATGTTTGCTTGCACGCATGTGCAAGAAACATAGTGCCATCATCGGAGATTTCGGAGGTGTGTCACCTCCTCCTCCAATTCAGGCAGCGAGCTGGCAGGCGCGGCTCCTGAAAGCCAATGCATTTTGGAGCTGTCTATGACACGCTCCAAAATGCAGTGACATGCAGTTGAAAGGGGGAGTTACGCTTGAGTGAGCAGCGATAAGAAGCTGCTCACGCAGCCCCCCAGCAGCAGGCGCGGCGCGCCTCTGCACGCAGTGGCATAGCCTGAGCTGCATCTGTCTCCTCCTCCCCTCCCAGTAGTTGATGCCACGCTGGGAGCCCACCCCAGTGGCAATCAGTCGTGTTGTCTGACGGGGTGCCTAACCCGACGGCCTGATCCCTCCCTCCCAAAGTCCTTGTGCCACGCTGGGAGCCCACCCCAGCGTGGCAAATCTCCCGCGATTTTATTTTTATTTTTTTTGCCGATGGGGTGCCCAATCCCCGTCGTGATGGCCCCCAAAGTCCTTGCATGCGCTGAGAGCCCACCCCAGCGTAGCAAGCGATCCACCAGTCTTTTTTTTTTTACCTGTAAGAAAAACGGTCCAGCGGTCGCCTCCGACCTCCTCCACAACCCGCACCCACCCACTCGCGCACTCACTCCCCACACACCCCGCCACCCCATATTACCTCAGGACTCGGCGATGATCTTCGGTGGACCTGGAACACGCCTGCACTCTTCAAAGCCGACCGCAAACTGAGGAAATGCCCGGTAAGCTGTATAATGGGCTAGAATAGGGGTTTCAACTTATTGCATATCTCAGCCATTTTTGGGAATTTTGCACAAATTTTCAACATGGGGTTTTGGGACCCTTCTCATGAGTGATGTTACTGTCATGGCATTAGTCGGGCCGAAGGGTGATTCCGGCGCGGTAACTGCGCGGTGACTGTGCCAAATCGCCGCCGGGCTGGGCTCCCGCCATGACAGTGACATCATCATGGAAGAAACCATATTAAAATTAATCAAAAATGACTACAACATCGTTGTGTGCAGTTCCTACGCTGAGCTCGTAGATTCGCAAAATTTCAATATTTTCACTCCAGAATTTCAACATTGCCATTTCACCACACCTTCTTATGAGTAGTACAGCTGTCATTTTTCACATCTCACCCAAAATGTGTTTCCGCCCATGTAGCGCAGAATGGCGCAGTCAGTGTGTGAAATCAATGTACGGGACAAATTAAGAAAATCACAGTGACACTGTTCATGAGCAGAGGTCTTGAAATGGCTATGTTGAAAATTTGGTGAAAAAATTCCTAAAAATGACTGTTTTACGAGCGTGCGTTGCGCAGTTTCTACGCACGCTCATAGGTTTGTAATTTTCAATATTTCCACTCCAGATTTTCAACATTGCCATTTTTACACACCTTCTTATGAGTAGTATAGCTGTCATTTTTCACATCTCATCCAAAACGTGTTTCCGCCCATGTAGCGCACAATGGCGCAGTCGTTGTGCGAACTCAGTGTATGGGACACATTAAGAAAATCACAATGTCACTGTCCATGAGCAGAGATCTTAAAATGGCAATGTTTAAAATTTGGTGACAGAATTCCTAAAAATGACTGTTTTACGAGTGTGCGTTGCACAGTTCAACACTTACGGCGCTCGTGGGTTTGCGAATTTTCAATATTTCCATTCCAGATTTTCAACATTGCCATTTTTCCACACCTCCTTATGAGAAGTACAGCTGTCATTTTTCACATCCTGCCCAAAACGTGTTTCCGCTCATGTAGCGCACAATGGTGCTGTTGGTGTGCGAAAGCAATGTTTAGGACAGATTAAGAAAATCACAGTTACACTGTTCATGAGCAGAGGTCTAAAAATGGCTATGTTGAACATTTGGTGACAAAAGTCCATGAAATGACTGTGTTACGAGTGAGCATTGTGCAGTTTACGCATCCTCGTTAGTTCATGACTTTGTAATATTTTCAGTCCAGATTTTCACTAGTGGCATTTTCTAACACTTCCTTATGAACAGTACAGCTGCCATTTTCACAACATGGTGAAGTGTGTTTTCACACTTTCAGTGCAGAGATCGTGTGGTCGCTGTGGGAAATCATTGTTCGCACAGATAAAGAAAATCACAGTGACACTGTTCATGATCGGAGGCACCAAAATGCCTGAGTTGACAATCTGCTATAAAAATCCCAACCTAATTATATAACGGTGTGTGTGCACAGTTTCTATATGCACTCCGTGACTTCACCATTTTTTAAATATTTTTACTACATTTGCAACATAGCCATTTACACCTCCCCATGAAAAGTACAGCTGTCATTTTATACATCCTGTTGAATATTTTTGCACCTGTGGTGCTAAATGCGTAGTCACTGTGCATAAGCAGCTTTTGGCTACAAACTGATATTCCCCTGTTCATGAGGTGGGGTCACAAAACAAACATGTTGAAAATTTGGAGTTAACATACCAACGAATGCCTGAGGTATTGAGGCTTTTCAACTAAATCGCCCAACCCTATAGAGAATGACAGGAATCAGGGGTGTGACTTGGGATTCTTGCCTGTGATGCTCATACCATTCCACACCCTGCAGTCAGTGAGAGGCATCGAGGTATGCCTTGGACTCTTAGCCCAAACTTCACCCATTCTCCTACATAGCATCTCTCACCATATTTCCTAATGAAATGGGGTGCACAAGGCCAAAGACCCCAAGGAACACCGTGACACTTGTCAGTCTCTGCAGAGTGGGGTGTGGTGAAATGGCGTGGCCGTTATGCCTGATGACCCAAACGCACACCCCAATGCCTGTCACTCTCTGCAGGGTGGTGGTGGGGTTGGCTTCAGTTCAATACTTCACTGCCATTCCTATTACGCAGCTCTGTAACTTCTACACTACCACTGCCAATGCCAGCAAGCAAACATTCGGCATTGACAAATGCTTGTTTCACATGGATTGACTTGTAAATAGTTTAATATTGTTGTCAAGCCAAGTTCAGAATTTAGAGCAGAGCCTTTTCCAATAACCAGTTCTAAGTTCTGTAATCTACAGTCAGTAATGAGACTCAAAATTAACAATAAAGTTAATCTGTTTATTTTCTTCGGGGGCCCCATTACAGCTGCACCATACAACTGGCCTGCACCTTTAGACTCTAGCATAGGGTACCTAGATTTAAGTATTAGGGCCCCCATATTCAAAATTGTGCTGGGAAAGGGCTCAAGCACCTGCTTTGCAAATCAGAGATGCGCCTTCCCAAAATATTGCAGTATTCAGAAGATGCGCTATAAGAAGCTCCAGAGCATCCCAGTCTGAATATACCAAAAATTCACCGTAGCACAGCCTGAAATGATCTGGCACATCTGGGCAGGACTGAATATTGCAAATGGAGCAACCTGGCCTGGGACGGTGGGGCAACAGGGAAACAGGGAGGGAAGCATCCCAAGGCAAAAGGTGTGGAGAAAGGCACTGCCAAAGTGCACAATGGATGCAGACCCAGCCCCCATGGGCACAGTATGAGTCACTACACATACACTACTAACCCAGGGGACAAAGAGGCACAATGGGCATGGCACACAGGAGGGCAGGCATGGAGCACCCCAGCACCAGAGTCCCAACGGACAGCATGGTCCAGCCATGCACTATGACAGTGCAGAGGAACCAAGCAGGGTAGTCATGGTAGCCACATCACAGGCACAGTGGTCCACAGGCAGAATGGCACACAGGCTGGTGGCTGTAGGCCTCACTGGTGGCACATGCCCACAGGTACACAGGACTACAAACAGCGCAGCACAGCAGCAGGGGGACCAGGATAACAACAGAGGCATGCACAGCTCCAGAACAGGGGCGATGTGCAAGTGACAATGTGAGCAGCACTGATGGACACCCCAGAGGTGGCCCAGGGGACAACATGGTAAACACTGTGGGGGGTAAAACAAGGTGGACAGGGTACGGTTGTGCAATGGCATAGACACAAATGGGCAGTGGTAAGCAAGGGGCATTGGACCAACCATGCAACACAACAGGTGAATGTAACAATAGTTAAGTGGGGACCACAGACACAGGCTGTTGGATGTAAAAATATTTAATAACAAAAAACATAACATTAAAACCAGAACAACAAAAACATCAGACATGACAAAACTATATACAGTGAAAGTGGAGTGGAGCAGGTTGAAAGGGGGAACATGGAATGCAGGGGTGGAACTATGTGCATAGAGGAATGTGGGTGTGGGGATGGGTCAAATGGGTCTATTTACAAAAAAAAGGTCCAAATGACCAGAGGCCTAGCATCCCTGATGATGGGCTGCCTGGCCCTGTCCCTGCTGGTGGAGCCTCTGCAATTCTGCCAGAAGCTCCCTGGCCACATCCAACATGGTTGCCTGCTTCCAATACATTGTCAGTAGAATCTCCTGAGTTGAGACAAGCCATCCACCAACCATCATCCTGGCCCTCCTCCTCCTCTTCTATGGCACAACAGCAACTGGACAACCTATGGCTGGGAAACAGAGAGCACGTACTCAGTGCCACAGCCCACACAGGCATAGCCCCCCCGAATGGGCTGGACGTGCATGCCTGATTCTGGCCGGCCCCATGCAGAGGGCCGTCAACACACCATGAACAGCACACACCAGCAATATGCCAGGCAACAGAGCCACACAATGAATGGGAAGTGGCACAGTGAACAGGCAGAGGATGTCGCCAAGGGACATGTGACCATGTCCCCCACAGTGTGAGAACCTGCCACCCATGTGAACCAATCACACAGGCCCTGTGGCAACCCCATGCGAGCACCAATGGGGGTCCACAGCCGGGACCAGATATGGCAACTGGGGACAAACACACAGGTGCCATGGGCACAGTGGGACTACCACACGCTGCCGACGCAGTGATCCATGTGTTAGTGACCACCACCACAAGGACATGCCCAAGAAGCAGGTAATGGCCCACTGTGGGCAATGCAACCCTCCATACCCCATGAAAACACAGAGGTAGTACATGCAGTGCACTTACCTGCCATACAGCATGGGCCACATGCTGGAGTGCCCCCTCCAGTGGCTCTAGAATGCCGTTCAACTCCCTCTCTGGCCTGCTGCCACGCCTCCCAATCTGCAAGGGAAACACAATAGAACAGCACCGTGAGCAGCATGCTGGAACATACACCCCCCAAAAAAAGTGACACAATGAAGCACAGTGCAGCATGATGTGTGCCCTGCTGAGGGGCAACAGACAATGTGGAGTTACAGTGCCATGGTAACAGCACAGTGGACCACCAGTTCACACAGGGCTACCCATGGCATGCATGGCAGCAATAACAGGGCCCTGCAACCAATGTGGACAGGGACACACACCTGCCACACACCAGCATACCCCTAAAAGTAGGCAAAGAACACATGCACACAGCACATATGTACCTGGGCGTGGCACCGTCCCTGTGTGGGCCTGGTCATGGAGCCTCTCAGGATCCTGTCACCATAGATCCCCATATCTGTGGTGACACTGCTCCCCAGTTCTGGGGATGCCACTCTGGTGCTCAAAATGGGTTGCTACCTGGGCCCACACCTAGGCCCGTGCCTTCTGCAGCTCCTCCCCACCAAACAATTACCCTTCCAGGGGGTCAACAAGTGCTACTAGGTTGGCCACCTCCACCTTGGACCAGTTCAAGGCCCTGGGCCTCGCCTTGTTAGCATGTGCCATCTTTACCATGCACAGGCCAGCAGAATGTGCTACTGTTCTCTGTGGCAGTCTGAACAATGTGTGGCTTGGCCGCACCTATTGCGCAATAGGCTCGTCATGCATTTCGCTGCGCAACTCACACATGCTCCATAGGGATGCGCCATATACACCTATAGTGCAACACCGCACATGCGCAGTAGTGAAAGGCTGGGCGGGAGAATGGGGTCATGGTCCACTGACACCCGCATGCGCATTTACGTGCAAGTGCCATCTTATTGAGGGAGGACAATGCCATCTTTGCAGCCAACCACATGGCACATGTCCGCTGACATGCGCCATACGGGGGCAATGGTGCATCACAGCACAGTGCTGGGGGATGTGCAACACGTAGCCACTACCGTCGGACATGCTCCACCATGCATGTCAAGTACAGTACACTGAATCATGCATGTGCGGTAAATGCGCCATGTGGAGATGCTTGCCGCAATTCGGATGCGCCACACAAAATGAGATGAGCCTGGAGCAAATCTGTAATATTCAGCCAGGCTATGCTAATGATCTCTTTATCCAATCCAGGCCCAAGTCAACTGATTAGTATCTTATTACCGGCGCTCCACACCTCATTTGCATGAGATAAGCCATAAAAGCGCCACCCCACACCACAGGTGACCGACAGGAACTGCAGCCTTGAAGGTAGGTTTGTTTACGTTCCCCATGCTACAGCCTCTTTTGCACTGCATTCAGTGGCACTTGGCTCACCTCCAGATATGCTGGAAATTTGCTCATGCATGTCCCATTCCTGTCCACAGGCAACAGGATGTCTGATGAGGAGGAGGAGAAAACACAGAAGAGGCGGAGGCCAAACTTCATCAAGGATGAGCAGTGTGCCCTGGTGGAGGCCTACTTCCTTAGGGAGGTGCTGCTCAAGGGCAAGACATGCACCCAACAGGAGAGGACAAAGGGCTGGGATGAGTTGGCTGTCCATGTAAATGCCCACAGGAGATACAACCGCACTCCCCAGGAGTGCATGAAGAGGATGGCCAGTGACAAAAGAAGGGCCAAGGAGAAACTGGCCACCATACAGGCCTCCCTACAGCAGACTGGTGGGGACCCCTCCACTGCACCAACCCTCACACCTAGTGAGGAGACACTAGTGGCCAGCATCAGTCGGGCATCTGTGGAGGATGTCCCTGGGGGTGGGTTCCAGACTGGGGGCAGCCCATCGCAGCACAGTGAGTATGCATGTGTCATCCCCTGTCGGGGCAGCGTGTGCCAGCCACAGGTGTGCTTGGTATGCCACACAGGGCCTAGCACCACATCCAGAGGGTGCCATGCAGGGCTGCTGGCAGTGCACAGCCATATTGTGGGCCCACATGCTGCCCTGTGTGCTGTTGTACATCAGGTGGCATGCCGCAGGTCCCAGGGTAGCGCAGTCAACAACACAGGCCACCGGTGGCTATGCATGCCCACAGAGGCCTCCATGTCATGTGTGGTGCCACCTAGCCATCCATGTTGGGCCCCCTGCACCATCCGGCTACAGTGGGCAGGTGGTCTACAGTGGGGCAGCGGTGTCTGTGCAGGGCCAAGAGGGGGCATTGGCCAAGCCACAGCCGGGCCATTATGGTCCTGTGCCACATGCTGCCATGAGTGTGCACCCCAGCACACATGCAGAACTCATATCATCAGTGCTTTTGCACTGCACAGCCACAATGGTGGTCCCAGGCCTGTGTGGCAGTGCAGGCACATCTGTGGCACACATGCACACCTCCCCAGGTCATTCTGTCAACCTTGGACATGGCCACGTGTCACTCACCATGCTATCCATCCTGCCTTTCAGCTCCACCACACCTCAGGGGTGCTTCACCATCCGGGGCCTGTCCAGTGGCACCGATGGTGGTCAAGGCCAGGCCATCTACATCATATGGAGCCATGGCCATTGCTGAAGATTGTGGGACAACATGCATGCTGTTGAGCCTACTGGGGCTGGTTGACTATGACCCCTTTGTCCGGTCTTTTGATCCAGGAGGACCTCAGCATGCTTGCATTGGTCACGGAGGATGATGATGATGCCACCCACCCAGGGGGGGCACACAGGTGGTACCCACCCTCCCACTATCCCAGTACCCACATGAGCAGCAACAGGCAGCATGGGGGATCCTGCACCCACACACATGCCTCCCCAGTGCGTACCCCCGCCACCAGCCACTGAAGTGGCTGGGAGTGGCCAGTGCTGGGGTGCTGCTGTGGGGCCTGGGACTGTCTGCACTGACCAGTGGGGTGCTGCAGTGCTGCAGTGGCTGGCAGGGGCCAAGCCATGACCAGCCTGGCCCAGGGCCCACCGTGCACGCCCGCGCACAGTCCCCGCCCTAACAGTGGCCCACTATGCTGTGTTCATGGGCAAGGGACGTAGCACAGCAGACTGGGCCCCCCCACCCATCAGCCCCTGACATGTCATCTGCTGACAGGCTAGACAAGTACACCCGGCTCCTGCGGGCAACCATGGTGGGCCAGGCAGCATTCAGGGGGGAGATCCATGGACTGTGGGTGCAGGTGGGACACATGGATGAAGATGCAGCCATGAGGCATGCTCAACTGCTTGATGAGTTACGCCAACAGTGGGTGGCCATGACCGCTTCGCTTGACAGGATAGCAGAGGCCAGTGCTGTGGGCTTTGCTGCCCTGGTTCCTCATGGTCACAGGAGTTCCTGCCGCACCCCATGCAGTACTAGCAGCACTCCCAGGGCACGGCATCAGGTGACCTCTTTGCTGCTGCCATCATCCCCAGCCAACTACGCCCCCAACACCCCCGGATCCCATCTGGACTTCGGGACTGAAACACCCACGAGCACCCAGTCACTGTCACATGGGTCAACCATGCGTTGTACTGGGCATGTGTGAGAGCAGTGGTGTTGTGCTGTGTTGCATGGGCATGATGAGTGCGGCACTGTGCCTACCATGCATGTGTGCTGGCAGATTCCTTCTGATCCACGCCAGTCCCCACATTGACACTATGTCCCCCCTGTCCTTGGTGGCACTGCAGTGGCTGCCTATGAATGGTTGTGTGCACTCTGCAGCTGCTGTGCAGTGTCTGCCTGCCTGCATGTGTGTGTTCTACCCCCCCTGCCCTATGTCAGTGTGTGTGTGTGTGTGTGTGTGTGTAACTGGCTGCCCAGTTTGTGCCTCCTGTGTTACTCATCTCCGGTTGCCAAAATGTTCCTCCACAATGGTGTCCCTATGCCACCGTACCCTTGCAGCCAGTCGTGGGTCCCTCCTCTCCAGGGTTAGCTGCCCACCCCCACCCTGGGGTTCATCTTCCTCTGTACTGTCACCTTCCTGTGCCTGGACAAGTATTCCATTGTCCATGGCCACGTTGTGTAGCATGCAACAGGCCCGGAATATGCCACAGGCCTTTTCTGGGTGGTATTGTAAGGTATCACCAGACAAGTCCAGGCATCTGAACCGCATTTTCAGCATGCCAAACACATGCTCAGTGATGTTGCTTGTTGCGGTGTATGCCTCATTGTAGCGTTCCTTGGCCTCGCTACTGGGCCATCGTATGGGGGTAAGCAGCCATGACCAGAGGGAGTATGCACTGTCACCTGGGGGGACAGAGACATTTTTTAGTTTCACTCAGGCTTGCACATGGTCTGGCACATCCGCCCTCCCCTTGCCTGTCTATGCTGCCACTGCCTGTCCATCTGGGTGCCATTCCCCCTCCCACTTTCCCGCCATTGTGGGCTCCCACACTTGTGTCCTGCTTGCGGCCTGGACAGGCATGGCTGGGCCAACCTCTTCCCAGTCCTGCGACCCCCATCCCTGCCTGTGTGGGCACTGTGCCACTGTCCTGTCCAGCCATTGTGCTCGTCCATGTCCCAGACAATCTTAGTGGCTGGTGGCATCTGTTGCTTCTCGCACTGCCATATGTGCCCACTGTGCAGCACCCCTGCCCTGCTTGCCCTTTGGCCTCACACACCACTGTCTCAGTATCTGTGGGTTCCAGTCTGGCAGTCCCCCAGGTGCCACAGTTAAACAAGGCTGCTAGTCATTGCACCTTCCCTGTCACTCTTCCCCCCCAACCCCCCGCACTACCAACAGCTGCGTGTTGTGCCACGGAGTGCACTGGGTAGGCATTGTGTCCTGCCCAACTCACCCCTAGGCGGCCACTGGGGATGTCCCCACTCTCAAACCGGTGGTACAAGGATGACCGGTGCCAAATCAGGGTTTTATTTAACTCTAAAAATTGATTAGCGTTTTGCTCATAAAAGTGCTAAAACTTTGTGAAAATGAATAGCTCTTGCCTCACTGTGTTTACCAAACACAGCACTTCAAGAAAATCTATATAAATACTTTCTGTACAGTTAGTAACATCCCAAGAAAAAAACTGCTAATCAATTATTTAAAACCCTGCAAATGTAGGCGTCATGTGTACTCCCAGGGTGCGTGGCGCAGACATTGGTGATGCACCCTGTGGCACTGCACACCACCTGGCAGTTGATGGAATGATAGCCCTTCTGGTTTATGTATGCTATGCCGTCTGGGCCAGGTGGTGCCCTAATAGCCACGTGGGTGCAAACAATGGCTCCTAGCACACCTGGAATGCGTTCCACCCTGTAGAATTGCTGCATGGTTGCTGTCCACTCTGCATGTGTGCTAGGGAATGTTATGAACTCTGTAGACTGTGGCAGCAGAGCGGTGAGTAACTGTGTGAGGATACAGGACGTGGCGGACTGTGTGATCCCAGTGGTGTCACCCACTGGTATCTGGAAGGTGCCTGTAGCGAGCAAGCACATTGCTGCTGTCACCTTTGTTTCCACTGACATGGCATAACTCCTTGTGGTGGGTGCCTGCAGCTCATCATGGCACAGCTAACAGAGCTGTCTCAGAATTGCCCTGTTGAGGCTGTACCGGCCCACAATCTCAGTGTCAGTCAGTTGTTTGAATGTGACATGAGCATGGTACCATCTCTGTTGGGCATATCACCTGTGGGCCCTTCCATGGCCATGTTGCTGTTCTGCCCATCTCCTCACACCCCTCATTGCCTCCACCATAAGGAATGCTGCCCTATCCATTGCTTTGCCTCCTGCTGTTCTGCAGGCTGCCTGTGGGTGACTTGCACTTAGGCCACCTCCTTTTATGCCTAACTTTGGGGGGGCACATCTTTGGAGATGTGCCACACATGTACCGCCCATTTGGGCTGAACATAGAGATGCGTGGCACATTCGTGGGAATGCCCCCTCCAGATGCGTCGCATACACTATAGTTGCCTTGTGGCGCATCCGGACTTGCACATCGCATCTCTGCTCTTTGAATATCGCGCTGTGGTGCATTTTTATGTTGATTGCGTGCATGCGCAAGAAACATATTGCGGCAGCTTTCTCCAGAAGCGGGTTGTGGAGGCGCAGCACTGTTGTGACCAATGCCCCCACAGCCTTTAAAGGCTTGGCCCATTTCCCCCAATGCCGTGGCATGCTGCTGCTAACACTAGTTCAGCTAGCATGCCACAACCTTGAAAAAAATTTAGCTGCTGTAATCAGGGGCTACCTTGTCATTGCAGCATCAGCCTTTCGTTACAATGAGGGAGCGACCCGTCATTGCAGGGCAGAACCTTGAAACACTGATATTGTTTGTGAACATGGCAGCGTCTTGCCCCGTGTTCATAAACAATAACCTACCGAAGGGTGCCCAATCCCTCAACAGCATGCCCCCATCATGTTTGTTTGCCAACGGGGCCCCAATCCCGTCGACTTCAGTGGCCCAAAGGTTTATGTTGCCGGCAGAGCTACCTCCCATCAGCATTGTGTAACCCCCACTTTTGTTGTCTGCTTGTGGTGTCCAATCCCCATCGGCATAATGTAAACCCCCTTTTATTGTGTGCCGACAGGGTACCCCAAACCCCATCGGCTACAGCTGCCCCCCTAAAAAAGACTCTGTTGGCACACTGGGACCCCACCCCAGCGTGCCACATGCCCTTGTAAAATCAAAAACGGTCCTGCGATGTCTATTTTTTTTTAACCTGTAAAAAAGGAAACGGTCCCTCGGCGGTCTCCCTGCCCCCCCCAAAACCCAGGCCCACTCACTGTGCACCCTGCCTCCTCACACACACCCTCACCCCATACTTACCTCTGGAGTCCGGTGCGATGATCTTCGGTGGACCGGGAACATGTCTGCACTCTTCAAAGCCGACCACGAACTGAGGAAATGCCGGTAAGCTGTATGATGGAATAAATAGGGTTTTTTTCAACTTTGATGCATATCTCAGGCATTTTTTGGAATTTTGGCACCAAATTTTCAACCTGGTGTTTTTGGGACCCTTCCTCATGAATTCTGGCACCATCATGGTGTTATTCAGCCCCGGAAGGTGATTTTGCGGTCACTGCACAGAATCCCCTTTCAGGACCGATTAACGAAATGACAATGCCAATGTTCATGAGGTGGGCTCTCAAAAAGCCTATTCTGCAAATTTGGTGGGAAAAATCCCCCAAATTACTGTTTTCTGACTTGTGTTGCACAGTTGCTCATGCGCTTCGTAACCTCTAATTACACAATATTTTCCATGAGATTTTCAACATTGGCATTTTTCAGACCTCCTTGTGAACAGTACAGCTGTCATTTTCCACATCCTGGCCAAAATGTGTTTCGCACTTCGGTTGCAGAATAGTGCGGTCGGTGTGGGAAATCAGTGTTCAAGACAGATTAAGAAAATGACAGTGGTACTGTTCATGAGCAGAGGTCCTAAAATGCCTATGTTGAAAATTTGGTGACAATACTCCATAAAATAACTGTATTAAGAGCGTGCGTTGCGCAGTTTGCACGCACACCCGTAACTTCACGAATTCATAATATTTTCACTCCAGATTTTCAACATTGTCATTCTTCTGAACCTCCTTATGAACAGTACAGCTGTCATTTTTCACATCCTGGACAAAATGTGTTTTCGCAGTTCCGGCGCAGAGTGGCATGGACACTGTGGGAAATCCGTGTTCAGGGCACAGTATGAAAATTACAGTGACACTGTTCATTAGCAGAGGTCCAAAAATGCTTATGTTGAAAATTTGGTGACGAAAGTCCATAAAATTAGTGCGTTACGAATGTACATTGTGCTATTTCCACGCACGCTCGGACCTTCGCAACTTTGCAATATTTTCACTTCAGATTTTCAGCATTGCCATTTTTCCACATCACCTTATAAACAGTGCAGCTGTCATTTTTCACATCCTAGCCGAAATGTGTTTTCGCTCTTCCAGCGCACAGTAGCGCAGTCATTGTGGGAAATCAGTGTTTGGGACATACGAAGAAAATCACAATGACACTGTTCATGAGCAGAGGTCCTAAAATGCCAATGTTGAAAATTGTGTGATGAAACTCCATAAAATGACTGTGTTATGAGCGTGTGTTGTGCAGGTTCCATGCACCCTTGTAAGTTTGCAAATTAGTAATATTTTCACGCCAGATTTTCAACACTGGCATTTATTCACACCTCCTTATGAACAGTACAGCTGTCATTTTTCACATCCTGGCCGAAATGTGTTTCCACGCTTCCAGCGCAGAATACCACAATCGCTGTCAGAAATCAGTGTTTGGGACAGATTAGGATTGAGCGACTGTTGGGGGGGGGGTGAGTGACCGAGCTCAACTGAGCTCTGTCGGGACTGCTGCGGATTTCTTTGTGGGCAGGAAAAGGCGGCAACGCAGGCAGGTGCCCAGTACAAAAGGGCAGCCGGCAGTGCCGGGAGACACAGAATGAGCAAGTGAGGGAGGGGGAGTGAGTGAGCTCAACGGAGCTCTGTTGCGACTGCTGCAGATTTCTTTGTGGGCAGGAAAAGGCAGCAGTTCATGCAGGGGCTGAGTACAAAAGGCAGCCTGCAGCGATGGGAGAAACAGAATGAGCAAGTGAGAGAGGGGGAGTGAGCGAGCTCAACGGAGCTGCATCGTGACTGCTGCGGATTTCTTTGTGGGCAGAAAAGGGTGTGGCATGGTGCAGGGCCCAGTACAGAAGGGCAAGCTGCAGCGCTGTCAGAAGCGGAGCAGCGAGTGAGGCGGGGGGAGTGGAGGCCAACAGAGCTCTGTTGGGACTGCTGCAGATTTTTTGTGGGCAGAAAAGATGCCGACAGAGGCAGGAGCCCAGTACAAAAGGGCAGTCTGCAGCACCAGGAGAAACAGAATGAGCGAGTGAGACAGGGGGAGTGAGCAACCTCAATGGAGCTCTGTCGGGACAGCTGCGGATTTCTTTGTGGGCAGGAAAAGGTGGCAATGCAGGCAGGAGCCCAGTACAAAAGGCCAGCCTGCAGCAACGGGACACACAGAATGAGTGAGTGATGGAGGGGGAGTGAGTAAGCTCAACAGAGCTCTGTTGGGACTCCTGCGGATTTCTTTGTGGGCAGAAAAAGGCAGCAAAGCACGCAGGGGCCAGTACAAAAGGGGCAGCCTGCAGTGGCGGGAGAAATAGAACGAATGAGTGAGAGGGGGCATGAGTGAGATAGCTCAATGGAGCTCTGTCGGGACAGCTGTGGATTTCGTTGTGGGCAGGAAAAGGTGCCAACACAGGCAGGAGCCCAGTACAAAAGGGCAGCATGCAGCGCTGGGAGAAACAGAATGAGCGAGTGAGAGAGGGGGAGTGAGCTCAACAGAGATCTATCGTGACTGCTGCAGATTTCTTTGTGGGCAGGAAAAGATGGCAAACACAGGCAGGAGCCCAGTACAAAATGCCAGCCTGCAGCCCTGGCAGAAGTGGAATGAGCGAGTGAGAGAAGGGGAGTGAGCGACCTCAACGGAGCTGTATCGGGACTGCTGCACATGTGTTTGTGGGCAGACAAAGCCGGCAATGCAGACAGGAACCTAGTACAAAAAGGCAGCCTGCAGCAGCAGGAGACACAGAACGAGCGAGTGAGATAGGGGGAGTGAGCGAGTGAGCTCAATGGAGCTCTGTTGGGACTGCTGCGGATTTCTTTGTGGGCAGAAAAAGGCAGCAATGCATGCAGGGGCCCAGTACAAAAGGGCAGCCTGCAGCGGCAGGAGAAACAGAACGAATGAGTGAGACGGGAGAGTGAGTGAGCGAGCTCAACAGAGCTCTATCATGACTGCTGCAGATTTCTTTGTGGCCAGATGAAGACGACAACACAGGCAGGAGCCCAGTACAAAAGGGCAGCCTGCAGCGACAAATGGAACAGTGAGTGAGAGAGGGGGAGTGAGCAAGCTCAACGGAGCTCTGTTGGGACTGCTGCAGATTTCTTTGTGGGCAGAAAAAGGCGCCAACAGAGGCAGGAGCCCAGTACAAAATGGCAGCCTGCAGCGCCAGCAGAAACAGAATGAGTGAGTGAGGGAGGGGGAGTGACCCACCTCAACAGAGCTCTGTCAGGACAGCTGCAGATTTCTTTGTGGGCAGCAAAATGTGCTAATGCAGGCTGAAGCGAGTACAAAAGGGCAGCCTGCAGCGCCAGGAGAAACAGAATGAGCAAGTGAGACAGGCGGAGAGAGCGACCTCAACGGAGCTCTGTCGGGACAGCTGCAGATTTCTTTGTGAGCAGAAAAAGATGCCAAGGCAGGCAGAAGCCCAGTACAAAAGGGCAGCCAGTAGCACAGGGAGAAACACAACGAGCGAGTGAGAGAGGGGGAGTGAGCGAGCTCAACAGACTTCTATCATGACTGTTGCGGATTGCTTTGTGGACAGAAAAAGGCAGCAACACAGGCAGGAGCCCAGTATAAAAGGCCAGCCTGCAGTGCCGGCAGAAATGAAAAGAGCGAAAGAGGGAGAGTGAGCTAGCTCAATGGACCTGGTTCAGGACTGCTGCAGATTTCTTTGTGGGCAGAAAAAGCCGCCAACAGAGGCGGCAGCCCAGTACAAAAGGGCAGCCTGCAGCGCCAGCAGAAACAGAATGAGCGAGTGAGAGAGGGGTAGTGACCCACCTCAACAGAGCTCTGTCGGAACAGCTGCAGATTTCTATGTGGGCAGAAAAACGTGCCAACGCAGGCAGGAGCTCAGTACAAAACAGCAGCCTGCAGCTCCGGGAGAAACAGAACAAGCGAGTGACACGGGGCAGTAAGCAAGCTCAACAGACCAACGCAATCAACATTCGGCATTGACAAATGCTTTTTTTGAGATGTGCTGGCGCATCTCCTTTGAAAATGTCCCCTTAGAATTGTGGGATTTTAATGCATTCTGGAGACTGGTACCAGTGTGGACATTTATTAATGTTTCTGCTAACTATTTTTAAGCAAAAAAGATGTTCCAGGACTAGAGGGCATGGGATGAAGTTGGAGGGAGGACAATTCAGAGGAAATGTGAGGAAGAATTTCTTCACAGAACGGGTGGTGGACAAGTGGAACACCCTGCCTGAGGAAGTGGTAGGGGCTGAAACAATCATGGGATTTAAGAATGCATGGGATAGACATAAAGGAATTCTGGAGGTCAGGGGTAAGGGACAACAGAGTTCTAGGAAAACATAAACTGAAGTTACAAACTTAAATGGGCAGACTAGGTGGGCCATAGGCCCTTATCTGCCGACACTGTCTATGTATCTATGTATCTATCTATCTATGCAGCTAGTCAGATAGATAAAAAAGCATCTGAATGCCTCAGAAGGTTGGTTGGTGGCCACTGTGACTAGTGTTTAAATCTAAAATGCTAAGGATTCTTCTGATATCCATCTAAACCAAATGCCAAATCTAATCAATTGTAAATAGCTTAACCTCTACTTCCAATTTTCATATCCTAACCCTCACCCCTTCTAAATAAATTGTTCTTACTGGTTTTTAATACATCTGTTGCCATGAGCATATTATTAGAGAGTCAATAATTCAAAAATGTCTGAAATGTGGGGAAATGTTTGAGTCATGTGTGGGTGCTATGTGGTAATGTGGGTGGGTACAGCATCTCAGAAGGTTGTACCAGGTATTATTCTAGCCCACATAAATGTATATTCTGGGTGGAGACACTGTGCATTTTATGTTATTTTGGGAAAGAACCAGTTTTACAGTAAAGTATGAACCCAGGCCCCTCAACCTTGGTGTGGCCAGCTAAGGCAGGGGTTGTGTAGCCCTTAGATTCCTGGTGCCAGGGTTACACACATGACAGGGTGTGCGGTAATGCTAAATTACCGCATGCGCCAGGTGGGTTGTGAGGCATGAGATGCAGCTGAGTGCCATCAACCACCTGGGGAGTGTGTATGTCTTCACTCAGGTCCAAAGGCACCTGTGCTGCCATGGAAGTGCATGTTACAGACATGTGAGAGTCAGCAGGTGGTTTGAGTCCTATCTCACTGGCAGGATGCAGTGCGTAATTTCTTCTCCTTCCCTAGGCTCCTGCCATGTGAAGCACTTCAGGGGTTGATCTTGTCACTGATGTTATTCACAGTGTATATGCTGCCCCTGGGAGAGCTCATTAGGCGATATAATGTGGGTTTTCGCTGCAATGCAGATGATACCCAATTGTATCTGTCCTATGCCCCTGTAACATCGGATACTGTGGAAGTGCTTAACATCTGCCTGGCTGAGATCAATGACTGGATGTCCTCCAGCTGGTTGTGACTGAACCCTGATAAGACAGAGGTGCTGGTGGTTGAGCTGGGTCAAGGGCATGATGGGAGTGCTTCCAGTGGGGCCTATGATCTTTTCCTGGGGCCTACGCTGTTGATATCCTCCTCTAGGGTGCGAGATCTTGGCGTGATCCTGCATGACAGGTTGAGATGTGAAGCTCAGGTGTCATCTGTTGTCCAAAGTGGTTTTTTACCACTTGAGGAATATTGCCAGGATCAAACCCCGAGTTCCACCTGAAGACCTGCCCACACAGTTCATGCCTTTGTGACATCCAGGCTTGATTACTGTAATGCTCTTTACTTCAGGGTCTCTGGAGGTACCTTCCGCTGGCTGCAGCTGGTGCAGAATGCTACTGCCAGGTTACTGACTGGCCTTTCTAGGTCCAGTCACGTGACACTGGTTTTGCGGACTCTGCACTGGCCGCTGGTCAGGTGGAGGGTTATCTTCAAGGTGCATTTACTCACCTATAAGGCCCTACATGGACTAGGCCCTGGTTATCTGGCTGATCTTCTGACACCTGTTGTCTCAGTCCGATCCCGCCCCGCTCCTCGACCAGGGGCCTCCTTGAGGTTCCCAGGACCCGATTAAAAACTCCTGGCGATCGGGCTTATAGCGTCATTGGTCTGGTCCTGTTGAATGCTCTTTCATCTTACATTAGGGAGGCCCCATCGGTCGAGTGTTTCAAGAGTGGTCTCAAGGCCCATTTATTTTCATTGGCCTTCCCAGATGGTGTAATCTAACCAGTTTTCAGATCTGATTTTAACTGTATCTACTGTTTTATGGTTTTATTTTATTGCTATTTATTATTTCTTCTTGTATTTTGTTTTGGTTTTATTTTACCTGCCTTTTTGTGTGTTAGATGCCCACAGCCTCCAGGATTGGGTGCCCTACAAATAAACATTGCCTTGCCTTGCCTGCTCTGAGGAGCACCAGGCCCCTTGCTTCTTCACCTGGAAACAGAGGTAATATTCCAGTTTAAATGGCACACAGCTGAATAACACAAAATGAAACCCAAAAAAAGGAAATGGCAGCAGAGCGAGATGTAGCTCTGGGTAGCATGGAGAAGGCAGTTTTCATGTGCACTGACTAAATGCAAGGAAGAAAAGGAAGTGCTGGTGGATTGCTGCGTGAGAAATGGAGCATGACCTAGATTACTTTACCTGATAGCGTAACCTGGGAATACGAGAATCTGTGTCTCACACTGTCACAGCAAGGCAGCATTGACAGAGCTGGGGAAAATAGAAATGGAAACATTAAGCATACAATAGTTTTTCACACCCCCCCCTCCCCCCGTTTGGAAGGTGGGAGGTGGGAGCTATTTGAAAAGCAAATTGCACTTTGGTTAATTAGAAGAGTGAGATCCTCAGATTGTTTTTGATACCCGTGAATGACAAACTTGGAACTGGGAGTGGAGAGTACACACACATGAGCAAGTGCCGCAGCTACATTACACTTATGAAATAGGAATCACCGAGACGAGGCAGGGTTATTATGTGTCTCAGCAGGGGGCCACATGGAAATATCAGTTAGACTGAGTCAGCCTGTAAACAGGGTTGGGACATTATCATGGAACTCTGTAAAAATGGCTAATGCTGTTGTAATACCCCTATCAATTTGGGGGCTTATGGGGAACTGCAGGGACCAAATTTCAGACACCAAAACAGTAAATCAACTGTGCATCGAGGAGGCTTAATGAACAATTCATTTTCCTGATTGACATGCCTTCCAGCCAATCACAGGTAAATCAGCCAATAGCATCAGCCAATTGGGAGCCACTGGAGAGCCCCATAAAAGACTGTTTTCAGCAGATTTCTAGATTCGAGTGGGAGCCCCCCACAGGGGTATGGGCTCAGGCCCCCAGCCATGCTGCTGGTCTTGTACCCAGGAGGTTTTCTTTTTACTTCTTTGCAGTAAAGTTAAAGTAATTTGGTTTAATGCAGAACCTGATAGCCTGGGGGTTGCCAGTAAATGTTCTCCAGGTGCTAGCCCTCTCTTCCATGTGGGGGAAACATGGACCTGCAATTTGATGTCAAGCCAGCAGTGTGAGCGCCAAATCTGTCTCAGTGGTGAGAGAACTGAATACTTCAGGAGTCTTTATGATGGAGATCCTACCTTGAGGAGCCTGAGTGAGTACTCTTGTACCCACCAGTGCAAGAAAGAAAGAAAAATGCTTAATGGGGCTGCCAATGCCCTAGAGGCTGTTGCTGTTTAACACTGCTCGTTTGGTCTGCACCTTGCATCTGCTGTGCCTCAGCCTTGCCCAGCGCAGGTGGACCTAAATGCCTTAAGGGACCTGGCGTGGTCCAGTTTAAATATAAATGTGCTAACATGTGTTTATCTGCTCATAGCCTACAGGACTGGAAGGGGAGCACTCAGAACCGGGGCTCATCCTGACTTTGTCTGGGAGGTCCAGTATTTGCTTAAATAGTCTGTTAAGATGTCTGGTGGAGCTGTAAACTTCAGCCATGTGCCACATTGGGACTGAGACCTCAAGTCTAACTCAGAAATGACTGCTCTAAATTGGAAATGACTGCTTTAAATACTTAAGTTGCTCAAAAAAAGACATGGTATTGTTAAAGCAAGTTGTCCGGATAGGACTGTAAAGAAGTAGGGTCACCCCTAGAACAGGGAATAAGTACCCACAGATTCAAATGTGAAAGGACCAGGGAGGCCATGCTTGTTGTATTTGGTGACCGAAAATAAGTATCTTAAAACACAGCAGGGTCTTGGTATAAAGAAAAACAAGCACCACAGAAATTTAGGCCTTCTATGTTTACTTCCATACAGCTCAGATACAAGGGGAAAACGTATCTCAGCACATACAAAAAGATTCACAGGCTCACAGGAAGTACATTTGTTAAAGTTGTACTGTCTAACATTTCTTAAAGCTGCACTACACATAATCCCTCCTGACTTAACTAGAAAGTACGTAAGTAAATAATTCAGAAAACAGTATGGAGCTATTAAAGTTATTACTGCAATGTCCCTTTAGGTAGTCTATGTCAATTAGGCTATATCTCTACAAGTCCATTCTCTTTGGTAGACGTCTTATATGTCCTGACTGACGTAGTAGGACTCAAGACTGCTGCACTGGAATCTGATTAGCATCAGCCACATCTTGTCTCAATTGCTGTGGTTCCACTATCTCTTCCTGTTCTTGTTCTGGAAGAAATAATGCTGGATACCTACCCGGACTCTGGGTATCCCTTTTTTTGTTCTGTCTCAATTCTAGTACGTAATTGGGCCACATGTTTTTTCACTCTCTGGTTAGTCAGTCGAACACTATAGACAACATTTCCGAACTGTTTATCTACCACGCCTTCTATCCATCGCTTCAGGCCTGCATACATCCTGACCCATATGAGATCATTGGGTTTGAAGGATCTGGTCTCAGGAAGCATTTCAGTTACTGACTTACAGCCTAGAGAGCGAAGAAGGTCCAATTGAGTTTGAATCTGACATCCAAACAACAATTCTGCGGGGATATTCCCATGACACAATGTAGTTTTTGTTCGATACATTGCAAGAAAGTCCAAAAGGGCTGTTTGTATTTGCCGTCGGTATAGTAGGATTAGCTTTGTCCATACTCTTTTTAAAAGTCTGAACCAGGCATTCCGCTTCGGCATTTGAACTTGGATGGTAGAGAGGTGAGAAAATATGGCAGATACCACGATGCTGACAAAATGCTTGGAATTCAACAGATGTGAACTGTGGTCCATTATCCGAGACAGTCACTTGCGGAAAACCATGGGTAACAAAGATAGATTTCAACACTTTGATGGTACTCTCAGTAGTTGTTGAAGACATTTGATTAATTTCTGGCCATTTACTATAAGCATCAGTTAACAGTAACCAAATGGAATTTAAATAAGATCCTGCAAAATTAATATGCAACCTTTGCCAGGGTTTTTCAGGTCATTCCCAATGGTGAACTGGAGCTCTTGCTGGATTGCTCATTGATACAGCACAACCTTCACATCTTTGCACTACCTGGTATATGTCTCTGTCACTGGAAGGCCACCTAACGTGAAGTCTGGCCAGGGATTTCATTTTAGCAATGCCCGGATGGCCCGCATGCAAGAGAGCTAGCACACTGAAGTGATAACATTCTGGCACTATGACACGCAATCCACATAGAAGACACCCCTCAGCAATGGACAACTGCTGTCTCTTTGTATAGTGGGGTTGTAGTGCAGTTGAACACGTAGTGCCTTGCAGCCAACCCTCAAGTATATACTGATTCACTTGTTTCAAAATTACATCTTGACTAGTTGCTTTGCAATGTCCTTGGCTAGTACTGGAAGCTGATCTAACTGTTGTAGCTCCACTGCACACACTACAGTGGAGTCCTCCATATCTTTGAATTGCACTGGAAAACTATCTGGCCCCACCTGGTATACTAATGGCTCCTCTTTAAGTCCCACATCGAACTCCATTTCTCTGGATATTGGTAACCTCGACAAGGCATCCGCATTTCCATACTGGCCTGTTGGTTGGTATGTAACCTCGAAATTATAGGCAGACAAGATTAATGCCCATCATTGAAGTTGACTAGCAGCTGTCTCTAGAATTCCTTTTTCTGGACTGAAAATTGTCACTAGTGGCTTGTGATCCGTCTTCAGGTGAAACTTGCAACCTAGCAAGTATTGGTGAAATTTCTGGACTCCAAACACAATTGCTAATGCCTCTTTCTGAATCTGGGCATAATTCCTTTCAGCTGCAGTAGGTTTGCATGAAGCATGGTCTATCGGCTTCTCCACTGTTTCTGGATCTGTATGGAAAAGAACAGCTCCTATACCCACAGGACTAGCATCACAGGCCAATGTGATAGGCAAGTTAGGGTCATAATGAGTCAAATTATTCACATTGGTTAGAGAGAGCTTGATGGCCTGAATTGCCTTACTGTGGCCCTTGGTCCACTTCCACAGAGTACCTTTATGTAACAGTTCATTTAGGATAGCACATTTAGTGGCTAAGCCAGTTATGAAACGGTCATAGTAGCACACCATACCCAAGAATGAGAGAAACTCTGAAACATTATGCAGTTCAGGCATGTACACAATGGCTTCCACCTTTTCATCATTTGGATGAATTCCATCTTTGTCAATAGTGTGACTCAAGTACGTGACACTTGGTTGACAAAATTGGCATTTTTCTCTCCTGAGTCTGAATCCACTCTGTTGCAATCTCTCTAACGTCTTTTGTAAGTTAAGTAAATGTTCTGCTTCTGTCTTGCCTGTGACAATGATGTCATCCAAATAACAAGCAACACCTGGTATATCACCCACCGTTTGTTCAATCACTTTTTGAAAACTAGCCGGTGTGGAACTAAGGCCTAAACATTACCGTTTGTACTTGTAAAGTCCTTGGTGTGTATTAACTCATTGTGCCCGAGCCGCCTCCTGGAGGCGGCAGATCAAGTTCTTGCGTGTCTCCGAGGATGAATACAGACGTCAGCTGTATTGTCCCTTTGTTGCCGTGCTACGTCTGGAGTCGTCAGCTAAGTTTTTTAATATTACTTGCCAGCCAATCCTGCCAGTGCTTATTGACCCTCTCTGGGTGATGCCCACATTTTCACTTCCCTGGATTGGCTGGCAAGTGTTGGCTTCCCATTTAAAAAAAACGAGAAAACCACGTTTTTCTTTCGGCGTCTTCAGTTCAGTCCTGACTGCTGTTAATGCTGGATCGAGCTGCCTAGCGAGCCACCTACAACGATCTCCTCACTATCGACGATCGAACATTCGGTTTGTAGTTCATTTATTTTGTTATGCTTTTTTTTATGCTACAGCCTTCCTGCCCCTGCTTCTGTTGCGACAAAGTGGGGGGGGGGTTCATCTGAGTAAGCTACCCTACGTGTTTGTGCTACAGCTTTCCTGCCCTTTTCTAGCTAGTCGATAATGGGAAAGGGGAAAGGGAGCAAAGTCCACAGGCAATGAGCAGTGTAATTTTGAATAAGAAAAATTGTCGTTCTTCTCCAGAGCAGCCTTTTGTGTGGATTTTCTCTGTATCGGAGCAAGGAAGATGGTAAGACGCTGAAGGACTATTTATGCAGAAATTTCTTTCTTTTATTGATAATTGTAATGTATGGCAATATACCCTTTTCTAGCTACCCTGGCCGCTTTACAGTTTTTGTTGTGGCAGGTTGTTTTTCAGCTACCCTACGCTACGTTGTTTTTTGGAGGTATCGCTACAAGGTGGGGGGGGGTCATTTGTGTCAACTGTGCGACCATCTATGGAGCCATCCTGTGTTGTTTTTTAGCTACCCTGTGTAAACTAGGCATCGTGTGATTTTTTTTGTTTTGTTTTTTTGCTACCCTACGCATTTGGAACTGTGCTGATGGACCATGGAGAAGCTTCACTAGGTAACTGGGCTGTTTGCTTTCTGTGGAGGGCGATGCTTCTCTCAAAAATAATTCTGCTGTCTGTGTGCCACCTAGTTCAGGTGAAGGTGTGTGTGTGTGTGTGTGTGTGTGTGTGTGTTTGTGTGTGTGTGTGTGTGTGGGCTCAAACCAGACAGATACTGGGCTGCTCATTTTTTCTTTCTGCATGGACCGAATGCCATTTTGTGTTGCTACCGGGCATTGGGGGGGGAGGTACCGCTACACACCGTTGAGAATACTGTCTGATTTGTTAGTGTATACCGTAGGGTGTGGAGACCACAGGCCACCAGGGGATCCATGTTGTGGGATTGCATCATATGTTTGAAGGTCAGATTGAAGGCCCATGACAGCGATGCAACCATTTTGTGTGCTGGTGTCGGGTCTCGGAGGGAGAGGGGCACCCAGACAACGGCCACTGCTGTTTGTGGGATGGTGGTGGGTGACGCAAGGCCCGGCTCCATCCAGCAAAGAGCAGTACCTGATGTCTGAGGGACCCTACCCCCCTCCGAGCTGCGATGCCAGCATGCACAATGGTTGCCATGCTGGCAGGGTGCTCCGTCCCACCTTCAAACACCAGGCACAGTCACACAAAATGGATTCCCTGCGGTTAGCTGTTTACAACAGAGATATGATATAAACCGAATGCCATTTTGTGTTGCTGCCGGGCATTGGAGGGGGGGAGGTACCGCTACACACCGTTGAGAATGCTGTCTGATTTGTTGGTGTATACGTGGACGTGGGAAGTCCCTGACACCAGGGAATGCATTGTACTGGGTTATGGAGCATTGTAGGTGGAACATATGTCAGATGCAGCAAGTTTGTGTGGCTCGCAGTGCAAATATATGGCTTTATTTTTGTATTGTAGAGACTGTGCGTGACTGCCAGAGATCGTTGCAACCGCTAGAGATTGTTAGAACATTGAACATTATAATCACCAGAGAGACCATCCCGAGACCGTCTCAGAACCTTGCAAATAGCGCAGAGCAATCAAACTGGAGAATATGGAGAATGTGTACAATAACGACCTGATGTGCTTGTTCGATAGTGCTAGTGAAAACGAGGCAGATGACTTTCTGGGTTTTGTCAGTTCTGATGAATCCGACATCCAGGTGGACTTGATGCGCATGATGCCTTTGAGTATGCCAGATAGTGAATTCAGTGAAGAAGATGATCTGCCCCTGGCCACGTTGTGCCGGAAGAGGCACTCCTCAGAGAGCGAAGAGGATGATGTTCCACTAGCCAAGCTACGGCGGCAGAGCAACTACACGGACAGTGAAGATGATCTCCCTTTGGCTAGACTGCAGTGTGCATGTAGCCCTGTTGAAGTGGATGCTGCTGAACAACATGAGCAACTTTCAACACATCTTGATGCGGCTCGCAATGATGGTTGGACACGTCTGCTCCAGCCAGTGCACGTTGAAGACTTCAAGGAGCCTGTGGGTCCGGCCACAGTGATGGGAGCAGAGAAGACTCCCATGGATTTCATGAACCTTACATTTCCACCAATACTCTATGAACTGATAGCTGAGGAGACAAACCGGTACAGTGCCCGTAAGCAGGCAGAAGCCAATAAAGTGGACACCCAATGGACTCCCGGTGACGGTGTGTGACGTAAAATGTTTTTTTGGAATACGGCTATACATGTCTATTATGAAGGCGCTACACTACCATATGTACTGGGGTAAGCACCGTCTCTATGGACGTTGCCCGATTTCGAAGGTGATGACCCGTAAGCGTTATGAGAAGATTACACAGTATCTACATGCAAACAATAGCACACTAAATCCACCCAGAGGATCGGAAAATCACGACAAACTTCATCATGTGTGTCCCATCCTGGAGCGCGTTCGGATGGCCTATAAGATGGAGTACCACCTACACCGAGAAGTATCAATCGATGAGGCCATGGTAGGATTCAGAGGATGGCTGTCATTCAAGCAGTACATGCGAAGCAAGCCACAACGGTATGGAATAAAGGTGTGGGTTCTTGCAGATCCTCACAATGGTTATGTGTCAGACTTCCAAGTCTACACAGGAAAGGTTGCTGGCACTGTGGAAGTGGGCCTTGGCGAGAGGGTGGTGACAGACCTGACTAAAGATTCTGCGTGCAAAAGACACCATGTGTATTATGATAATTTTTTCACATCGGTGCACCTGGCAAAAGAACTTTTGAATGTTGGCTTGCATGCATGTGGCACAATGCGTACGAACAGGGTTGGGTGGCCTGCAGAACTTAACAAAGTAGCAATGAAGAAGAAAGTCCGTGGTCATTGTGAACAGCTACAGGATGGATCACTTGTCGCCACAGCTTGGAAAGACAACAATCCTGTTTTCCTTCTCTCAACTCATCATGACCCGACCTTACCAGCGACATCTGTGACCAGGCGACAAAGCAATGGCACTGAAGTATCTGTTCCCTGCCCTGAAGTGCTGAAGCAGTATAACATCCACATGAATGGTGTGGATGGCACTGACCAGCTTCGGGGCCAGTACCACAGTAGCAGAAAATCTAAGAAGTGGTGGATATATCTTTTCTGGTTTTTGTGGGACATGGCATTGGCAAATGCTTTTACTTTGTTTCGAGAGAGTGTGTATCATGTTCAACGATCCAAGACCGGGAGGGTGAACAAGCATAGGCAGCTAAATTTTCACATTGCCCTCTCGGAGCATCTGCTGGAAGGGTACACCGATAGAAGACAAAGCGCCCCAGTTGCTGTAACTGAGCAGGATCCTACTTCTGCTGGGCCACACTACCCAGTGAAAGTGAAGAAGGGTAGGTGCAGAAATTGCGCACTGAAAAAGAAGCACGCTGAACCATCATATATATGCCGCACGTGCAATGTACACCTCTGTGTTGATTGCTTTCCAGAGTATCACAACTACATATAACAAGGATCACACTAGCGACACAAAAGAGAGAGAGAGAGAGAGACACCGGTGACCGAGAGAGAGAGAGAGAGCGGCACAGAGAGAGAGAGAGACCAGCGACTGAGAGAGAGAACGGTGAAAGAGACCGGCGAGAGAAAGAGCGGCGACCGAGAGAGAAAACGGCGAGAGAGAAAGACACCGGTGACTGAGAGAGAGAGAGAGTGGTGACCGAGAGAGAAAATGGCAAGAGAGACCGCGCAGAGAGAGAGAGAGAGAGACACCGGTGACCGAGAGAGCAGCGACCGAGAGAGAGAGAGAGAGCAGCACGACGAGAAAGAGAGAGAGAGAGAGACTGGTGAGAGAGAGAGAGAGAGAGACTGAGAGTTTGTGAGAGACCATAGAGTTTTGTGAGTCGTGTGACACTGAATGTCAGACACGGTGTCATAGGCATTAAATGGATTGCCGCACGTTGTTGGTTAAACAAGGTTATGCCCGTTGGTGATGGGCCAGGGAATCCATTTTGTGTGAGCTGGCGGCAGGTCTGAGAGGGAGGTGGGGCACCCAGGCAACAGGCGTGGCTGTTTGTGGAATGGTGGCGGGTGACGCAAGGCCCCACAGCGTCCAACAAAGAGCAGCACCTACTGCCTGGGTGCTCCCTCTCCCGCCGAGACCCGGCGCCTGCTCACAAAATAGTGGACACGCTGTCAGGGTCTTCTACCCCACCTCCAAACACACGACACCATCCCACAAAATGGAGTCCCCAGAGGTCCGGTTGCCTCTCACCTGCGGCTAGATGGTTACAAGACAGATGTGATATACAGAGAATGCCATTTTGTGTTGTTGCCTGCTTTGTGTGGGGTGGGGAGGGACCACTGAACACCGTGGGGAATGTCGTCATGTTTTTTGTTGGATACCGTGGAGTGTGGAGAACATTGACCAGCAGGGAATCCATGTTGTGGGGTGGTGGCGTGCGTTTGCTGGTAGGGGGCAGGACTGCGACAGTTTCGAGAGAGTGTGCATCATGTTCAACGATCCAAGAGCAGGAGGGTGAACAAGCATAGGCAGCTGAATTTTCGCATTACCCTCTCGGAGCATCTGCTGGAAGGGTTCACCGATAGGAGACAAAGTGCCCCAGTTGCTGTAATTAAGCAGGATCCTACTTCTGCTGGACTATACTACCCGGTGAAAGGGAAGAAGGGGAGGTGCAGAAATTGTGCACTGAAAAAGAAACGCGCTGAACCATCATATACATGCCGCACGTGCAATGTACACCTCTGTGTTGATTGCTTCCAGAGTATCACAACTACAGATACCGAGGCTCACACTAGCGAACATAAAAGACTTGCTCACAATAGCCCCTCTGCAGCTTCTCTGAGTGTACATGATGAGGAGCTGCAGGGGAAGCAGACCATGGTACAAGGAAGAGTTTGAGAGAGACCGGCGAGCGACAGTGAGAGTACAGAGCCTGAGAGTTTGAGAGAGATCGACGAGCGAGAGAGTTTGACAGAGACCAGTGAACGAGAGTACAGAGCCTGAGTCTTTGAGACAGATCGGCGCGCAAGATAGAGATCAGCAAGCGAAAGAGACTGGCGAGTGAGAGAGACCGGTGAGTGACAGTGTCTGAGTCTGAGAGTTTGAGAGAGATCGGCGAGCGAGAGAGAGTTTGACAGAGGCCGGTGAGCGAGAGTACAGAGCCTGAGACTTTGAGACAGATCGGAGCGCAAGAGAGAGAGAGAGATCAGCGAGCGAAAGAGACCGGCGAGTGAGAGAGACCGGAGAGCGACAGTGAGAATACAGAGCCTGAGAGTTTGAGAGAGATCGGTGAGCGAGAGAGTTTGACAGAGACCGGTGAGCGAGAGTACAGAGTCTGAGACTTTGAGACAGATCGGCGAGCAAGAGAGAATGGTGAGCGAGAGTACAGAGCCTGAGAGTTTGTGAGAAAACACAGAGTTTCATGAGTCATGTAACAACGAATGTCAGATATTCAGTGTCATAGGCATTAAATGGATTGCCGGCGGATCTTGGCGAAATTAGTTTAGGCCCGTTGGTGGAAGCGAGAAAGTTGATAAGCTGGTTTTGTAGGAATGGAGGTGGGACACTGTGAAAATGCAGCATGTGTAATCTAAAAGTTGCTGATGTAGGTATTGTTACTGATTTGTGTAATACACTGTGTGCAAAGCGCCACATAATGTCACAGAGATGCAGTTTCCATAGGCGGGAAACGTATCTGCGTGCGTTGTTGGTAAAAGTAGGTTAGGTCCGTTGGTGTTTCAGACGCAGTGCAGTGTCATGGCAGTCGTTGAATGGGCTGCGCCAAATTAAAATGCAAAATACTGAGCTAAAAGAGGTCTGGTGAGTGAAAGTGAAGGGTAAAAGTGACAGAAACGGTACTGCCAAGTTGCCGGTAGGTGAGAGACAAGTGGGAGTGTTCAGAAAGAATAGTGAGTGTGGCTGCACAGTGCGGATGACAGTGTTAGGCTGATTTCACTCACCAGACCAAGGGGGCCAACTGGAAGGGCTAACGGAGGGATGAAACTTGCATTACTTTGGGAGTCAGCCGTCTCCTTGTTCTAACTGAAGTAGTTTCTTTTCCTTTGGGTCAGCCCGGAACTGCTGTCACCGCCATAATGTGTGATGAGCATAGCAGCTCTCTGCCTGACTGGACATATCTGTAATGGCCACCCACCACAGCATCTCGTAGTGTACTGACAAGTGTTTTCATTGAGCGATGGCAATGATGATGTGGTGGTGTGGTGCCATGGGGGTTGATGTGTCGTCCAGCAGACTGAGGATTGATATGACTCAAAGGATCAAAAGGAATACAGAACAAAACTTCAGAAATAAGAGTGACGAGTGAGTATGCCAGTATGCCCGTTTCTCTCCAGTACCTCTTTCAGTAAAATTTATGTGGAATGGAGGTTTTAGCTCAGTATTTTGTATTTTAATTTGGCTGCCACATTGCCTGTTCTGTGTGTCGCGCTGTTCATTGTGATGCCAAGAGATGTCAGTGTGGCTCAGTTGGTATCACATACACCTTTGGACCACAAGGTCATGGGTTCTCGTCCAACACCGGGATTGGACTTGCACCAAACAACAATCATTCTTTGCATGCAGAATTGGGGGGTGGGGTGCAGTGCTGCTGAGGTTTGCCATCCTTCTGGTGAGACGTTAAACCGGGGTCCCTTCTACCCATCCTGGTGGGTGTCCAGGTGGAAGTAAAAGAACACAGGGCAGTCTTCGTAAAGAGTAGGGAACATTACCGATGTCATCGCCAACATTCCCCTTCCCATAAAAGTGGTGCATGCGATTGTGCCGGATGTGGTAGGGTAATGTGCAATATGGCCACCACTACACATTCAGTCACTTCACTACCAGTGAAACACTGCTTGTAAAGTGCTTTTGGATACACTGTGTATGAAAAGCGCTATATAAATGCGGATTCTTCCGGCTTTGTGTGTGGCGCCGAATATTTGGTTGAAGCAGAGTCGTGCCGGGGGCCGGTGAACACCGGAAGACACCAAATGGACCATGTTCCCAGTCACCAACAGCTACAGCAGCTGCAATGGATGGAGTATAGATGCACACAGAGGTGGTGGTAGGTGCATAGTGGAGCAGGATATGAAAACAGCGGAGGAGATAGAACCCTTGACTGGATGAACACCAAAGACAGCAGGGTAGAGGTAGGACCTTTTGTTTTCTTTTTCATGTTAGAAAAATGACCCAGACAACAGTGGAGAGGATGGAAATACTTTATTTACAGAAGGATGACACAGATGAGAGGATGGAATTACTTTATTTACAGAAAGATGACAGTCAACAGAGGAGAGGTTGGAATGACACCAGGTAAGGATGTTGAGCTCACTTCAGTGCAGTGACATCATCATGGGACGCCATCTGAAAAGGTAAGAAAATGTAATTGTGATTGTAATAATTTTATGGACATCTATGACATTTGTTGCCATTCTGTTTTGGGTTATTGCGACTTGTGGGCGTTGTACCAAATACCATGGGTGCTGCCGTGCACATGCTTGTATGTGTTTTGATGTCATGAATGCTCATTCTTACATGTGGGTGTATGCAAGAGTGGGCCGCCGAGCACCTTCGGATATTTGGGACTACTCTGTGTTGAATGTCATTGCACATGTTGGTGCGATAGAAAGACATGAAAAATTGGTGTTTTGTACCAAAAGACTAAAGGGGTACATGATGGCTAGGGATGTGATGCAGAATATATCTGAATGATTGGCAAGTGAGATAGTGGAATATCATGAAAGAATGATGGAGCGTAGCGATGACACCAGTGGTGGTTCCGTTAGTTGACTGAGTTCACTTGCGATAAGTTCAGATATAGTCTGTATCATACACTTGGCCATTCCAGTGCTTTTATTCAAGAGGACTTTTTGTGCTGGGTTTTGGTTGTTTGCGGTAAGCAGTAATAAATGGAGAATTAATGTGATATGTGGAGATATCTGAGACATTGTGACATATGGAGTTTTCATAATGCAGTGAGAATAATTGTTCTGCTCACTCCTATTGTATAATAACTGCTTTTAGTCTCAGAAAACTGAATTTGTTTTCAGGTAGTACAAAAAATACTGATTATAACTGAATGCTTGGACCGTTAGGAAGGTTATTTGTGCATGACGGGTTATCTGCTGATATTTGTCTTTCGCATATAAAATAAAAATTATGCACATTTGTTTGTGGTGGTGTGTGTGTGTGTGTGTGTCTGACAGTTGTCTGTCAAGACTTACCCAAGCAGCTTGAACAAAATGCACTTTTTTGACACTTAAGCGGGTATATAAAAAAAAACGTATAAATGGCAATTGAATGCATAGCACCATTGGAAAGGCAATTTTGTGCTAAACAAGTTTCATGCTGATACTTTGTGTGTGTTATGTATACTTTAGGAGCTGTTTACATTTGTTTATGGCACGGTGTGAATGGCTGACATGTTTCCCATCAAGACTCGCCTAAGCAGCTTGAATAACATGCACCTTTTGGACACTTCAGCAGGTATAAGAAACATACCGTAATGAGTACAGTTGATCGCATAGCATCGTTGGAAAGGCAATTTTGTGCTGATCATCTTTCACGCTGATACTTTGTGTGTACCATGTATACTTTTGGAGTTATATGCATTTGTTTATGATATGGTGTGCATGGTTGAGATTCATCCCTGAAATCTCACTAAAGCAACTTGACTAAAATAAGGAAAAAATATGTTTCTACAGTAAAAGAAATCTTTTTTTTAACAAACATAGTAGTAAAACACCATCTAATGTCTGCATGCTACATTTGGTGTTGATATTTGACGTAATTTGCAATAAAAAATGGCTTATGTTGCCTTTTTTTTTGTGAAAGAAATATTTTTTTTCTGGTTTCGACCAGCATAGAATAAAAACTAAATTACTTATCATTACATGCATACAACATTGGAAAGGAAATTTTGTGCTGAATAACTCTGCCACTCGTACTTTGTGTCTAGCATGTACGGTTATTGAGCTATTAGCATTTGTTTGAGACATGCTGACTATGGCTTGATTTGCTTAGAAAGGCCCAGGATTCACTGTTAAAAGTATACAGGACATTCAGAACACAAGTGGTGTAATCTCAGAGTGAGCCTGTGGAAGCAAAGAGTTAATTACTACCAGTTTCTGAGAGTCTGTATCCAGCTCCACTTTAAGGCATGCATCAGCGAGGTCCAGTTTAGAGAACCCCACACCACCATTCAGTCTATGAAAAAGTTCCTCTGGTAAGGGTAAAGGAAATACATCTGTGCTAAATACTGGATTAAGTGTCACCTTAAAATCTCCACATATTCAAACCTTACCACCTGGTTTAGATACCACCACAATTGGAGTGGCCCAATCTGAACTTGGAACCTTTCCCAGCACATCTGCTTTTTCCAGTCTGTCCAGTTCTGCCCCATCCACCGGTTTTAAGGCAAAAGGAAGTTTCTGTAGTTTACAAACACTTAGTGCCTGCATTAGGCTTTGTAACTAGCTTGGCTTTAGCTGTTATGCAACATCCCAGGCCTTTCCACAGCTCTGGATACATGTCTAAAATCTCCCCAAGCTTGGGCTGGTTACTGCTTTGTGGTACCTGGACAGCAGCAAGTAGCCAACATCTGCTGGATCAACATGAATGTTTCGAAGAACCTGAGCATCTCTGCTCAAAATGTTGACACCCTTTTTTGAAACCAGATAAGTTAAAGGTGTACCAGGAGAATCAGCTCTACATACTAAAGTGGTAAATGAGCTCAGTGGCTGAACTGGTTGTCCTTCAAATGCATGCAGAAATTTATTACAAGGAGATAGTGGTGTCTTATCCAGATCAGACCATGTCTGATGGTTAATAAAAGTAACTGGGGAAGCAGAGTCTACCATTAAATGCAACTGATGCCTCAGTTGTGGCAATTGAAATAACACATTGAAAGGCAGAACATCTTTAGTCTGCATTTGTGGTGCAATAGGAATCACTGCACTATCTGTGCTCTCCAAACTGACCACTGCAGTTCTCCTGCTTCTGCAAACCTTAGCAATATGCCCCTGACATTTACATGCATGACACTGAACTTCTCTGAATTTGCACTGGTCCCTGCTATGCTGAAATGACCCAGATGATGCACATTTGTACTGGTCATGCAGTTTGGGTGTAGTGTTTGAAATTTTCTTTGAAAACAGTGGTTTAGACTTAGGTTTGAGCTGTTTCAATTTGGGGTTTACTGCGGCTACTTGTACCTCATTTTTAGTGTTCATCTAAGCATGTGTGTCATTTTCTGCAGCCTCATACATTTGTGCCAACTGTAAAAGTTAATCAGCCAGCTTCTTGACACTTATAGAAAGTAACTGCTGAATACGATGTTCTTTATTCAGCCCCATAACAAACTTATCAGCTAAATTAGATTCAAGATGCTCCCTGCTGCACTCACACGTGAGAGCTAAGCGTTTGATCTCAGCCAAATAAGATTGTAATAACTGACCTGGTTTCTGATGGTAACTGTAGAATTTATAACGTTCAACCCTTGGAAAAGTTGGTAAACCATATCGTACATTCAATTTAGCCTTTAGCTCGTGATATGACAAATCCTCCGGCCGGTCCAGTGCACACAGACTGCATAAAAGTTTGAAGGTTTCACTCTCCAAGAAAGTACAAAAAGCAGCTTGAATAAGTATATCCTGTCGCTCAACATTTGCAGATTGTATGGCAGGATTAAGTAATAACCACTGATCAAACCGTCTGGATCATGTATCCCAGTCTCTTCCTGTAAAAATCTCAAAACTGGCTGAAGTTTCCATGATATAGCACAGTTCCAAATTGCTTTCTTGCCTCCAATGCAGAAAGATACAAAATGGTGTAATTCAGTAAGCTGGAGCTATGACATTTTTCACCATCCTTTTTGCCAGTTTGCTGTATTTGGTGGCCAAAAACAAGTACCTTAAAACACATCAGGGTCTTGGTAGAAAGAAAAACAATCACCTCAGAAATTTAGGCCTTCTCTGTTTACTTCCATACAGGTCAGATACAAGGGGAAAATGTATCTCAACACACACAGGAAGATTCACAGGCTCACAGGAAGTATATTTCTTAAAGCTGTACTGTCTAGCATTTCTTAAAGCTGCACTACACATAATGCTGGCCCCTGGTTGAAGAAGCTACACCATCTTTAAATGTACTGAATGTGTCTAAGCTATAAATGTGATGAATGCACCAGAACGTATAAATGTGCTGGATGTTCAGAAATACGGATTGGACCCAAACCAATGTAATCGGCTGGTGACATCCGACCTGTGTTCAGCTCATAACATGCAGGCCACCCCGCATACTCCCATAAGACTGTAAATAGTTCAGATGTCTAATGGTTAAAGTTAAGTTTCAAGTCTCAAATCTTTTCTAATTAAGCTGGCCAACATACAGCTGCAACATCCAACAGGCCTGCACCCTCAAGGGACTTTTAGTAACAGGATACCCAGGTTTAAATATTGGGATTACAGGGGTTCCAATATAAATTTGGGAACTGGTACCGGTGTGAGCTAAATAATTTCATGTGTCATCTGATTTCATGCAGTTTAGATAACCAGGGCTCTGGTCATCAGTGTTGGCATATTGTGTGATTACATTTTGATTTGCATAGCAGTATACCTACCCAGCTGGAGGGTTTTCAACAGCACCAATCTAAACCAGTCTCAATGAAGATATTGTATATAATGACTTTGCATAACCTCTACTCCTTTGTTCCCCATTCCTAAACCCTGTCCCCCCATAAATAAATTGTTGTTGTTGTTTTGTAGATAATGGTGGTGTGAGCATATTATTGGGATCAAGTCAATAATTGGTGCAGGTGTCAAAATGCTGGGAAATGTTTATTGGGTCATGTGTTGGGGTGGCAGATGGTTATAGTGGGTGGGTACTGCATCCCAGGGGGTTGTACCAGGTGAAAGCTAGTCCACTTAAAGCTAAACTCTGGGTGGAGGCACCATCATTTGTACTATCTGGGAAAAGAACCAGTTTTAAAAGTAATCTTGGGAACCCAGGCCCCTCAACCTTGTTAGTGGCCACCAAGGCAGGAGTAGTAACTCTAGGAGTAGCACCGCCTAGAGGTTACACTGTGATAGGGGCACAGCCCCATAACTAGACAGGCTTGGGCACATTAGATGGGGCTGGGGGGCAGCCAGTGCATCAGAAACTGCTTATCAGTTCCGTCTGGTGGTATGTGCGACCTGTACAGGGGCATGGGTGTCAGAAACAATCTGAGGATCCCTCTCCTCCAATTAACCAAACTGCAATTTGCTTTTCAAATTTAGCTCCTACCTTCCACCTTCCAAATGGGGAGAGGGGGTTGAAAACTGTTGTATGCTTAATGTTTCCATTTCTATTTTCCCCTGCTCTGTCAATGCTCTCTTGCCGTGACAGCATGAGCCACAGATTCTTGTATTCCCACTTTACATAATCAGGCAAAGTGCATGCTGCATTTCTCACACAGCCACCCACCAACAATTCCTTTTCTCTCACACCAGTGCAACCAGACTGCTGACAGGGTCGCTGTGGGCAGGTGCAGTTCTGCTCCTGTCCCCCCTCCCTCCTGCCTCTCCAAGTTCCCCGGAATCCTTCCAGCTAGCCCCAGGAGCCGACACCAGCACAACCAGACCACCGACAGGGTTGCTCTGGGCGGGTGCAGTTCTGTTTCTGTCCCCCTCCCCCCTGTCTCTCCAAGCTCCCTGGACTCCTTCCAACTAGCCCCAGGTACCTTTCAGCAGCAGTAGCAGCAGCAGTAGATCCTGAACAGTACATTGCGCCATTTTGTTTCCTCAGCCATATGGTGGGACTGGGGGTCAGCATACTGTTATTGATTGATTTTACCTGATATTTTAACTCTCTAACTAGTGTTCCTGTATTATTAGCAAGGCCCCTGGAAGTCTGCGGTTGCGGAATTTGCCGCAGAATTTGCATCATGCCGCAGAATATATATAGTGCTTCAGAATTCATTGTTTTTGGTGAATTTTCATATAAATATACTGTTTTTCCATAGCGTCAGGCTTTCTTTCCCACCTCGTTTATCCTGAAGTCCCTCCTCTATGCTCATCATATGATGTCATCGATAACATCACATCACATTTAGCCAATGACAGGACTGCATTCTGCCAGAGAAATGAATAAATCATGCCGCAGAAATCAGAAAATGCTGCCGCAGAAGTCAAGGAGCCCTGATTATTAGCTGTAGTTTAGTTTTGTGTTTAGGCTGCTTTTTTCACTAGATTCGCAATGTATGTGCCTCGTATTTAGGAGCCTCCTCCCCTGCTTCTTAAAGGCATTGTTTTCTTCTGTTATAGCCGTGAATCAATTTGCTATTTTATAGTGGTTGAGGCTATATAGTGTTTCCTACACTGGCGGGGGTCAGGCATTGCAAGGCTCCGTTTCTGTAGTCCTGTAGCTCAGTGCTGTAATTTATTTTAAGCCTATTGCATTTATAGTTTGAATCTAGTTCCAATTCTCTGAGCTGTGTGTGTAAATGCTGTTTTTTGCTACTCTCCTCGGTGCTGCGGGCATCTAGCTCACTCACCCCTCCTCCTTCTGTATCCAATTGCAGCCCTCCCTTTTTCTGCCTCATCCCTTATCCTCTGTTTCTGCTTCCCTTCCCAGGAGCCCACACCTGCTCAACCCACCATCCAATAGGGTCGCTGTGGGCAGGTGCAGTTCTGCTCCTGTCCCTCTCCCCCTGCCTCTCCAAGCTCCCCAGACTCCTTCCAGCTAGCCTCAGGTACCTTTCAGCAGCAGTAGCAGCAACAATAGATCCTGAACAGTGCACGGCGCCGTACTTCACGTGGCACTGTTAGATCCGGCCCACCCCTACCACCCTCCCTCCCTCCCAGAGGTGGTCGCTCTTTTATAGTATCTGAAAAAAAAAATCAGCCCACTTCTGCACCCCCATCATGTCCTGAGTTGGACCACTCCCTCCTCCCCCTACCTCTTACTTGGTTGCTCCTACCCAGAATCTCCTCAACTAGTTTTGGTCTCTTTTTGTTATCTCAATGTGGCCTGGCCACATGCTCTAAACTCAGTGGACTCTGTGCCTATAGCTACGCAACACCCAAAATCTTTTACTCTACATAACCTAATTTGAGCTACTATTAGTGTTCATACGTTCTCACCTTCACTACAAATTCTCTAAGGTGTCACAAGCCTTACTCTTTCGCTCCATCGTTCTCCCCTCTCCCTCTATCATGGCCCTCCCTTCTTATAGTATCACTTCCAGCTCTTCCTTATTTCTTACCTCCTACCTCCTGTTCTGCCTCATGGCTGCCCCCTACTGTGCACCTGCTACTAATCTGCTGCAAGACCCTAAGGATTTCACTTTCTCAAATCAGCTAATATCTCATGGCAATTGCCCAAATCTAACCTCGATTTTCTCCTCTAACATCTTTCTGCACACCGTGGCATATGCCACTAAGAAATGCCTAAGCCGTACCCCACATTTACTCCCTCATCATATCCATTGCAAGCTTTGGTACTTACATCTCCGTACACCTCCGTACACTTATCCTGGCTGGGGACGTTGAATCAAACCCTGAGCCAATAGCCCCTCTCTCCCACTCTGATCCTATCTGAAAGGGAAGGGGAAATTGTTTAACCATGAAAGGCACACTAAGCCGAAGCTTGTTTCCAGGTGTGACCTGGGAGCACAAGGAAGTTAAATGACTTGCACAGGGTCACACAGTATGCAAGTGGGGACTGTGGGATTCAAACTCAGGTCTCCAGGTTAGCAGCTCAGAGCCTTAAACCTCTGCCCTATACTACCGCCTAATAAAGGACTTCATATTGTCCACCAGAATGTAAGAAGCCTTCTTCATGGTGTAACCCCCCCTACAAATGGGGGTTCCCGAAAAGTCTTCCAAGAGTTCGCCTAATTGCTTGCTGTCTGGCTGGTGTTCGGTGCTATAGCCATTTAAATGTATTGCCAGTGAGTGCCTGTGTGGCTTCCATGTACTGTCGCTTTAAGAGCTACCTGTTGCAGTAATAATTAATCTGAAAGGTGGGGCAGAGTGTTGGCATGCTCGAGTCCCACCCGGGCTGCCAGGAAATAGCTCAGTTTCTGCTGTCACTAATTGTGCAGGGGGAGCTCTGCGGAAAGATGTAACTAGTTGCTGAAAGTGTTTTGAGTAATAATGATAATGTAGTTTGTTCTAACCTGCCTTCTTTGCAGCAAGAACTGTTCTGATTATCTCCACCATTTTGGTCTTGAACTGCCAAATTGGATCAATCAGTAACTGGGAACTCTAAAATGGAGCCTGCATATAGGGGATAAATGGACACAGAGCTTTGGGAATTGTAGTTTTGGACTGTTGGTGCCTTTTGTAACTGAAGGGGGAGCTCTTGTTGTGATTGACAGCTTCACTGACCAACCAAACCTTTTGGATCTGAAGGAAATCCCCGGAGCTGTCTGCTGGCAAGCCAGTTCTGCAGTGGAAGTTGAGTGAGGAGCAGCTCGAGATATTCGAGCAAGCGTCGGCGTAGTTTTTAGTGGGAGAACTGTGGGAAGGCTGAGTGTGAGGCCTTCAAGTCTATCTGTGGCAGAGAGACAGAGGGAGAATAAATCCTCAGACTATTTCCGATATTGTGTGAAGGAAGAAGCCACTGAAGGTGACCAGGCTCAACCTGTAGAGGACCGAAGAGTGTGCTGAGTGCGATCGGCCCGCCAGAAATACCGATTCACCCCACAGCTCCCAGTTTTGAGCAGAGACTTTGCGATTGGGACCTGTGAGTGCTTGCCTGGTACAGTAGGTGTCCCTTACATATAAATGTGTTGTGTACTGCATGGGGGTTGCGCTCTAGTTCCCCATTTTACAAACTGTGTTCTGCTAGCTGGAAGTGTGTCCAGCCCCAATGGACCGAATACCCCATCAGCTTCATGTGGCTGGGTCTAGCCAAGAGGGCCATGCCTCCCCACCCCACCCTGCTGCACAGAGAAGAACCATCGACGAGAGACCTGCCTGAGTATCAACCTCCTGCTCCACGCTAGAACGAGAATGACACCTAGGCAAATCGTGTGGGCCCCTACTTCTCCTGGCAATCCAGAGAGTTTGTCTGCTGCCTTCATTCTCTTCCAGCCTGTGTCCAGTCTTGGGTATTGTGAGTAGTAACCAGGGTAGCTCCCTGCAACAAATAACTAAATCAAAAGTGTGTCACCTGATTGTCTTGTTATTTTTCCTTCACAAGCTGAGCCCTCCGGCTCCGGATTGCACTTAGAGTGTGGTGCATGTTTGTTTTTCCTCACAGGGCCCCAACCAGCTGCAACGCCGGCCTACCCCGGGCAACAGTCCTGGCTAGCCCACCTTCCCTCCACCTGGGTACCCAGAGAGTGTGACTGTATAGGAACTCTAAATGCATGCACAGTAGTGTGAACTATAGAGTATTTAAGCTAATTAACCTGATTACCCCCGGCCCTTGTTCAAACCCTCCTGAATAAATCAGATCTACTCTTTTTCTGCAGTTTAACCAGACTGTGGTTCCAGTTTGTGCTCAAAGTACTGTACTGTTGCTATTTGTGCTGGCTAACTTTGTTTTACATAGATACATAGATACATAGACAGTGTCGGCAGATAAGGGCCTATGGCCCACCCAGTCTGCCCATTTGAGCTTGTAAGTTCAGTTTGTTTTCCTAGAAGTCTGTTTCCCCTTACCCCTGACCTCTAGAATTCCTTTATGTCTATCCCATGCATTCTTAAATCCCGTGATTGTTTCAGCCCCCACCACTTCCTCTGGCAGGGTGTTCCTCTTATCCATCCACCGTTCTGTGAACAAATTCTTCTCATGTTTCTCTGAATCATCCTCCCTCCAACTTCATCCCATGCCCTCTAGTCCTGGAACATCTTTTCGCTTAAAATAGTGTTTTCCTGCACCTGTTCCTCCCTGTAAGATACTTGTATGTCTCTATCATATCCCTCCTCCCTCCTCTCCTCCAGGAGTACATGTTCAGTTCCTTCAACCTGTCTTCATAGGACTTGTGATGCAATCCATGCACCATCTTTGTTGCCCTCCTCTGAACCTTCTCTACCCTGTCTATGTCCTTACGTAGGTATGGTCTCCAGAATTGTACACTGTACTCCAGGTGGGGCCTCACTAGTGTCTTGTATAGCGGAATTATGACCCTTTTCCTGCTGGTGATGCCCCTGCCTATACATCCCAGCATCCTATTTGCTTTATCTGCTGCCTTGTCACACTGTTTCCCTACCTTGAGGTCATCAGAGATGACAACCCCAAGATCCCTTTCCTGCTTGGTGCATGCTATATTCTCACCCCCCAACTGATATATTATGCCAGGGTTTTTGTGCCCCATACATTATCTTGCACTTCTTGCATTGAATTTCAACTGCCAAACCCTGACCATTCTTCAAGTTTCTGCAGGTCAGCTTTTCTGTTCACACCCTCTGGTGTGTCTACTCTGTTACAGAGCTTTGTGTCATCAGCGAACAGTGAAATTGCCTTCTAGATCCTCGCAATGTCACTGATGAAGATGTTGAATAGGACCGTCCCAGCACTGATCCCTGTGGTACCCCACTGGTCACTCTTCCTTCTGTGGAGTGACAGCCATTTACCACCACCCTCTGTGTCCTGCCACCCAGCCAGTTACCTACCCACCACACTACTGTCCTGCCTACACCCATATTCCCCAATTTGTGTAATAGTCTTCTATGTGGCACAGTGTCAAAGGCCTTGCTGAAGTCCAGATAGGCCATGTCCACTGCCCTCCCCTGATCCACCTCCCTAGTCACGCAGTCAAAAAATTCAACGAGGTTGGTCTGACATGACCTCCCCTGGTGAAACCATGCTGCCTTGGGTCCTGTGGTCCATTGACAACCAGATGTTCCACCAATCTCTCCTTCAGTAGTGCTTCCATGATCTTCCCCACTACTGAGGTGAGGCTGACTGGTCTGTAGTTCCCTGCTTCCTCTTTGTTCCCACTTTTGTATAAGGGGACTACATCTGCTGTCCTCAGTCTTTGGGTACCTCCCTGTTTCAGTGATTGGCTGAACAGGATAGCCAGAGGTTCAGCCACCACCTCTCTTAGTTCTTTAAGGACCCTGGGTGCACCCGTCTGGCCCCATTGCTTTATCAACTCTTATTACTTCCAGTTCCTTCAGGACCCTTTTCGTGTAAAGGGACTTGTGTCCATTTCTGCACCCTTCTCACCCCTTGTACCCTTCAGACCCATTACCCCTCTTCCTCAGTAAAGACTGAGCAGAAATACCTGTTCAATATGTCAGCTTTACTGTTGTCATCCTCCATGCGGCTCCATCCTCCCCTTCAGTCTCACTATCCCTCCCTTTGTCTTTCTTTTTCACTTATGTACCTGTAAAGGTTTTGTCCCTTACCCACTGATTTTGCAATGTGTTCTTCTGTCTGAGCTTTGGCTTCCTTACTGACCTCCCTGCCTCCCTTTGCTTTTCCTGGTACTTCTCCTATCCCCTTCTGCCTGTGTCTTTTTGTATTGCCTGAATGCAATCTTTTGGCTTTCACTTTCTTTGATACCTTTTGGAAAACCATAATGGTCTCCTCTTCCTTTTCATCTTTCTAACCTGCTTAATGCATAATTCTGTTGTTCTTGTAATCCCATTTTAAATACTGCCCACTGTTCCTCAACCCCTGATTCCTGTCCCATTCCCTTAATGCCTCTTTCAAGTATCTCCCCATTTTCCCAAAGTCTGCCCCCTAAAATCCAGGATCGTGTTTTGTGTGGTCTGGTTCTGCTCTTTGATTTCAAACCACAATGACTGGTGGTCACTGTTTCCCAGGTGCTCCCCCACTGTTACCCCCATCACACTGTCCCTGTTTGTGAGCACAAGGTCCAGTATTGCCTTCTGCCGAGTTGGTTCCATGACCAGTTGCTCGAGGAAGGCACCCTGAAGGGAGTCCAGGATAAATCTGCTCCTAGTTGATGCTGCTGCTGGGATGCTCCAGTCCACATCTGGAATATTGAAGTCTCCAACCAGTACTACCTCACCCTTGTCTGCCATCCTTTGGATGGCTAGCATCAACTCCTATCTGTTTCTTCCTCCTGGGCTGGTGGTCTATAGACCACCTGTGTGGATCGCTATTCCATTTTCCTTTCTAGCTTAACCCACAGTATCTCTCCCATTTTGTTCCTCCTGGATCTCTGTGGCCCTTATGTCATTTTTCACATACAGTGCCACCCTCCTCCTTCCTGCCTGCTCTGTCTCTTCTGAATATGTTGTAGCCAGGTATGGCCATCTCCCAGTCATGGTTATCATTACACCAGGTTTCAGTGATGGCCACAATGTCCAGGTCTGACTGTACCATGACAGCCTCCAGATCTTCCATCTTGTTGCTAAGGCTCCTGGCATTTGCACACATGGCTTTCCATGATTTGACCTCCTAGACTGCTTCACTGTTCTACTCCAGCCCCTTCCTTGGTTGTCATTTATCCTGGTTCTCCTTGCTGTCTGCCCGTGCTGAATTTTGCCCTTTTCTGCTTATCCACCTCTTGGGCACTAATCTCCATCTTTTGCACACTGCTTTGCAGAGATAGCCACTCCTCTGGTTCACTGGTTCCACTGCTAGCTGTGGGGTGAGCAAGTGGGTACCCTCCTTGCTGGCCTGCCACCCCCCTTTGCTAGTTTAAATGCTTGTCAATGTAGCATTTAAAGTTATCATTGAGTGCTTGGATTCCCCTCCAGGATGGATGCAGGCCGTTGGGCTTGAACAAACCTCCATCCCTCCAGGTGGGTCCCCAGTCACCAATGAATCCAACCCCTTCCTCACAGCACCAGTTCTTCAACCATGAGTTAAAGTTCCTGGTGCATGCACTCCTATGCTCTCCCTTGCCTCTCACAGGTAGTACTTCTGAGAAAGTGACGAAGTAGCTACTTGCTTGAGACCCTCCCAGTTTCCTAAACTCTTCCTGAACTTCCTTTGGCTCCCCATTTGCCAGGTCATTAGTACCTAGGTGGATAATGACATCCAGCTCACCCTCCGTCTTGCCTTCCCAGCGATCCCCAGGATCTTCCTTCCATCCCTCCATGCCGTGGCACCTGGTAGGCACCTCACCTCCTGTCCTCCCTCCTGTGTCCCTAGCTGGATCCCTCTTATGATGGAGTCCCCACCAGGATCTCGCCTCCTCCTCTGGGGTCCACTGCTTTCCTGCTGAGGTCACTCCTTGGCTAACCTCCACATCCTTTCCTTCCACTCTCTGGGTACCTCTATTTGGTTGTCCCGTTGCCAGTGTGGCATATGAGTTCTTGAGTGGAATAGGATCTGGGATGTGCCTCTGCCTGACTGCTCTAACCCTCCCTGAGCCCACTATCATCCAAGTGCTCCTCGTTCTTGGCATCCTTTGAGGCAGCTGCATTGGACTGGGTGGTCCCTGGATAGGGGTGATGGTACTCCTGACCCAGTTTACTTCTGCTCTGAGTCTGGCTACCTCATCCCGCAGTCCAGAGAGATGCATGCAGATAGGGCAGCACCTCAGTGTCCAGAAGGTCTGCCTGAATATGGCTGCCCCACAGCCACTGCATTGCACCACTCCACATTATACTGCAATTCCACCACTTGTCTGCTACTGAAGCCTCCTAGTTCTTTATTAATTTACTGTACTAAAAATCCTGTCACTGATCCTCAGATATTTTTTTTTAAGGAAAAGAAACCAATAAATAAATAAATGAGTCAAAACACTTGTCGTGCTGAGGTGGGCTTCCTCCCCTTATGCCCTCCTACTTACACCCCTTACTATACCCTGTGTTTAGCTCCTGTCAATCAGATTTATCAGGGCATATAATTAAGAGTTGGGGAGGAGGGTGAAAATTGCAGCAATTAAAGACAGCACAGAATTACACCACCACTATGTTTTAAATTTTCAACAGCCCAAAAACAATTATAAGTAAGACAACAAAGAAAGTATAGTGTCACTACAAGCCCACAATCTAAGTTTAAAAGAAAAATAGCAATTACCAGTTACTCTAAAGCACTGAATTGAATATGTTTCCTTCCTTCCCCTTCTGGTTTCTTCTGAGAAAATAAACCTCTGCTTGCTACTTTAACTCTGACTAAGCCCCACCTCCAGTTATCACGTAGCTGAGGTCAGAGGCCAGACAATTAACACCCTTCACCCAACTACAGGGCAGTCAGACAAGCCAAGATAAAATTTGCAGCAATTAAAGACAGCACAGAATTACACCACCACTATGTTTTAAATTTTCAACAGCCCAAAAACAATTATAAGTAAAGACAACAAAGAAAGTATAGTGTCACTACAAGCCCACAATCTAAGTTTAAAAGGAAAATAGCAATTACCAGTTACTCTAAAGCACTGAATTGAATATGTTTCCTTCCTTCCCCTTCTGGCTTCTTCTGAGAAAATAAACCTCTGCTTGCTACTTTAACTCTGACTAAGCCCCACCTCCAGTTATCACGTAGCTGAGGTCAGAGGCCAGACAATTAACACCCTTCACCCAACTAGAGGGCAGTCAGACAAGCCAAGATAAAATTTGCAGCAATTAAAGATAGCACAGAATTACATCACCACTGTTTTAAATTTTCAACAGCCCAAAAACAATTATAAGTAAAGACAACAAAGAAAGTATAGTGTCACTACAAGCCCACAATCTAAGTTTAAAAGAAAAATAGCAATTACCAGTTACTCTAAAGCACTGAATTGAATGTTTCCTTCCTCCCCCTTCTGGCTTCTTCTGAGAAAATAAACCTCTGCTTGCTACTTTAACTCTGACTAAGCCCCACCTCCAGTTATCACGTAGCTGAGGTCAGAGGCCAGACAATTAACACCCTTCACCCAACTACAGGGCAGTCAGACAAGCCAAGATAAAATTTGCAGCAATTAAAGACAGCACAGAATTACACCACCACTATGTTTTAAATTTTCAACTGCCCAAAAACAATTATAAGTAAAGACAACAAAGAAAGTATAGTGTCACTACAAGCCCACAATCTAAGTTTAAAAGAAAAATAGCAATTACCAGTTACTCTAAAGCACTGAATTGAATATGTTTCCTTCCTTCCCCTTCTGGCTTCTTCTTTTGCAGGGGGTTCCCAGGGTCGAACTGGAGAAACCAATCCTGGTGGTAAGTGCAAACTGTGTGGGTATTTGCAAAGCATATCAGGGTATTGAGAAAGCAATTATTGTGTATTGTGTGGGCCACTAGCAGGAACGGGGGGGCACAGTGTCATGGAGGGCTGTGCCCTGGTTAGTTTGACCATTTCCATCCCTGACCTCTGGGTGGAGGCACCCGATACCGAACCTAGGCCCCTTAACCTGCTACTAGCCAAGCAGGCAGGGTTAGTAGCCCTTGGGATAGCACCAACTAGGGGTTACATCTTGGAGGCACCACTGGGATTAGCATCCTCTAGTGGCCAAAGAAGGGAATTATCCTGATATGTTCAGCTTTGGAGAGAAAATGGAGGATCTTGCTACGCCCAAGCTCAAAATCACCCCCCATAAGCTGTTGGTGCACCGAATGATGGGTTGAAGTGAGGCTGAGGGGTTAGACCCCCAACAGACCCTCCTGTTACTGGATGTCCCCCAAGGGAATACTAATGCTGATATTATAGAAGCTGTGGAACAGGTTAAAGGTTTGGGCAAAGTTGAAGTGAAGGGGAGGGATTAAGACCTGTTTGAGCAGACTATGATAGTTTTACTGTCTTGCAGTTCTCCCATAGATCCAGAGAAGGTACCCCATGTTACCCTGCCCGAAGGGGCCCAGAAGGGGTGGAGGGTCATTCATCTGCATAGTGATCTGGCTACCCTGGGTGGGTCCCCCAGTATAGAGGGGTTTAAGGACAAGTTGCTCAAGTTACAAGCATCAGGACGAACCACTCAAGAGCTAGTAAAGGTGCTAGACCTTTCCGAGGAACCCATGCCACCGCAGTCCCCAGCCACATCTCCTGCTTCCCCTAAGAGCCCTCCTCTAGTTCCCTCCCCCATAATAATTCCATCTATACAGTTGGACTCATACTGTAAACTAAGACTTTTCTCAACTACAGTCCCAGTGCCTACGGGGGAGGATGACCTGGAAACATGGATGGACTATGCTACCCCCTTAGTACAGAAATGGCAGTGCTCTGAGGGGAAAAGAGAAAGAGACTTATGGAGAGCTTAAGGGGCCCAGCACTGAAGGTCATCCATTTTCTCCGAGCTACTAGCCCTGAGGCTACTGCGACTCAATACCTTTCTGCACTGGAAGGAGTGTTTGGAAGCACTGAGTCGAGGGACGATTTACTGTGGAAATTCAAGTCTGCTGAGCAATTGAAAAATGAGAAGTTGTCCGCATTTGTGACTAGAATCGAGGAGGGCTCTGCAGAGAGCCCACAGGAAAGGAGGGGTGCAGGCTAAAGAACTGAACTGGGTCAGATTGGACCATATTTTAAGGTCAGTCAGATACTCCAGTATGATGATGTTGAAACTTAAGTTACAAAACAGGAAGGCTAATCATCCCAAGTACTGTCACCTTATGAAGGAGATTCATGAGGCAGAGACTAATGAAGAGGGCTGGGAGCTGTATGCTGGGGTTGTGGGTACCTGCCAGACCTCGGAGAGAGGTGACCCAGAAGAGGCACAGCAGTTGAGAGAGTTGATCAAAGAATTGACAGAGGCAGTCCGAGAACCTGACCTGTATCAGGCACCCCCAGAGACTAAAAGTGGGGTGGGGGTGCATGTTGTTTCTTTAGAACCCCGGACTGAGGGTAACATATTGGAAGAGATACGAGAGTTGAAAACCCTGGTGGGGGACTTGCTGCAGACCACACAGACCCCCAAATCTGGTGGAAGTCCAGAAGATCAAGAACCCAAAGCATGAGTCCAAACTGAACTTCCAAATGCCCCTGTTATGCCCAAACTGGGGGATGGCAAACTCCCAGGAACCCCAGAGAACCTACTTTTTGCTATCATTGCGGGGAGGATGGACACACCCGTTTCTTCTGTCATTCACCAGAGAATTTGAGGAGGGTCACTACCAGATTATTAGCTGTAATTTGACAAAGTAACAACCAGCCACGAGGTGGGGCTGCTCAGAAAAATTACTCTTCAAAGGCCACCACCAGATCTACACCTAAGTCTGCGCCACCTGAGTGGTTCAAGGTGGTGGGTCCGTCCATGGAGACAACCAGGGCTGTGCTTGACACTGGTTCTCAAATGACTATAATGTTTCAAGATTGGTATTGAAAGCACCTGCCTGATGTGCCCTTACAACCGTTGGAAGGTCTACATGTCTGGGGGTTGAGTGAGAAGTCGTACCCGTACTCTGGGTATATTCGGATTTGGCTGTCTTTCCCCACCTCAGTGGCTGGAGTGGCGGAACAAGTAGAGACCTTGGCTTTGGTATGTCCCCCTACTGGATTGTTTGATGGGGTTCCCCTGCTAATTGGGACCAATGCTCATATGTTTGGGAGACCGGCACAACTCTGCTACGAGAAACAGGGGCACCAGACTGGGAGAGCACTGAAAATTCCTGCTCTGATTAAGAGGGCTTATGAGATGCAACAGAATCCTGAGGAAGTGGACCAGGATGAAACGGTAGGATTTGTATGGAAAAAGGGTCCCGAGTCGTTGGTGCTAGCAACCAATACCCAGTGTACCCTACAAGGGGAGGTCCACTTGCAGAAAGATGTCAAGAGTAGAATACTAATGCTGGATGTGCCAGGCAATGTAAAATTGCCAGAAGGATTGTTGGTCAAGCCCAACAACTTGCCCACTCGTGCTCATAGTTATGCACAATGGGTGATGGTCCAGACTCACAATGTGTAAGATCGGGAGATTCGGGTGAACAGAGGCTGCACCCTAGCTACGTTACACTGCATAGACACTGCGGTGATACCCAGTAACAAGCACCCTGGTGCTTCCTGAAGTGCCTTCTGATAGAGTGACTCCCAACTTGTTTGACTTTGGTGACTCCCCATTGCCAGCTGAATGGAAGACTAGAATCAGCAAGAAACTTGCCCAGAGAGACCAAGTATTTTCAGTGAAGGAATGGGATGTGGGATATGTCCAGGGTGTGGAACATCACATACGCCTGCATGATGAATGGCCATTTCAAGAGAGGTCTCGGCATTTAGCTCCAGCAGACCTAGATGGTGTGAGAAGACACCTGCAGGAAATGCTTGAGGCTGGTGTGATACAAGAATCCAGGAGCCCCTATGCTTCACCCATTGTGGTGGTGCATAAGATGAATGGATCAGTGAGAATGTGCGTGGATTATCGAACCCTGAACCGGTGGACCATCCCTGATCAATACACCATGCCCCGTATACAAGATGCGTTGGACTGTTTAAATGGAAGCAAGTGGTTCTCAGTGTTGGACCTTTGCAGTGGGTATTATCAAATTCCAATGGCCCCGGAGGATCGTGAGAAGACAGCTTTCATTTGTTCCTTTGGCTTCTATGAATTTCTAAGAATGCCCCAGGGGATATTGGGTGCCCCGGCCACCTTCCAACAGCTGATGGAATGTGTGGTGGGGGATATGAATTTACTAGAATGCCTGGTGTACTTGGACAATGTCATCATGTTTGGGAACACTCTGGGGGAGCATGAAAACAGGTTGTTTAAAGTCCTTGACCGACTGGAAAATTTTGGCCTTAAGTTGTCCATCAACAAATGCCAGTTTTTTAAGACCTCCGTAAAGTATGTAGGGCACATAGTATCCACAGAGGGAATAGAGACTGACCCTAGTAAAGTTGAGGCTTTTACTACTTGGTCCCAGCCCCACAATCTAAAAGAACTGCAACGCTTTCTGGGGTTCTGTGACTACTACCGTAGGTTCATAAACGACTATTCCAAGGTGATTCACCCACTTCTAAACCTCACCCAGGGTTATCCTCCCATGAATTGCAGATACAAGAAAGGGGTCAGCTCCAGCCAGAAAGAGTATACTTTCACCCAGGTGAACTTTTCAGACCTTGCTGGACGCCTGACTGTGAAGCAGCTTTTCATGAAATCATGTACCAGCTCACCCAGGCCCCCATCCTCACCTATGCCAACCCCACCAAACCCTATGTGCTGCATACCGATGCTAGTCTACAAGGCTTTGGAGTGGTGCTGTATCAGGACCATGAGGATAGTTTGAGACAAGTTGCCTTCGCTAGCAGGAATCTGACCCCATCTGAGTGAAACTATCTTATGCATCAGTTGGAATTCCTGGCGTTAAAGTGGGCAGTCATCGATCAATTCCAAGAATATCTATATGGGGCCAAGACACTGGTGAAAACTGACAATAATCCATTGACCTATGTACAGACTTCAGCCAAGTTAGACGCCACCGGGCATCGGTGGCTTTCTGCACTGTCCACCTATGATTATGCTGTTAAATACAGTTCAGGTCTGAATCACATCGATGCTGATGCCCTATCCTGAAGGCCCACATCCAAGAGTGCTTGGGTCAGGCTGTCTGAGCCTGACATTCGAGCTTTGTGCCAAAATTTTGATAAAGATGAACAGATGTCTGCGGACACAGTGGATCGCTTAGTGGATTGCTTGGGCCTTTCTGATACTCGCATACCAGTTGCATACTGTCACTTTTTGGCTCTAGACATTAGTGCACTATCTCAAGTTCGACAATGACAGCATTCAGTGGGCTCAATCCCAAGACCCTATGATCCAGCCAGCCCTTGATGCCCTCTGTGCAGGGAAAGATGTGTCAGAATTGCGTTCCTCCGATTTAAGAACTGCTTTATTGTTTAAAGAAGGCCCCAGATCGAAGCTGTTCAATAAGTTGTTGTACAGAGAGACAGTAGACCGAGGTGGCCAATTAGATAAGCAACAATTGGTCCTACCCACAGCTTTCAAAGATTTGGTGCTGAGGTCCCTAAACAACCATATGGGCCACCTTGGTATCGACAGGACCATTGACCAGGTTCGATCACGATTCTACTGGCCCAAGACGGGGGCTGATGACGAGCATCATGTAAGGACTTGTAGTCGCTGCCTGCAGAGAAAGGCCCTGCCTCAGAGGGCTGCCCCCTTGTCAACATCACTACCAGTACCCCCATGGAACTGGTCTGTATAGACTTCCTGAGTTTAGAGCCTGATCAGTGAAACATTAGTAATGTGTTAGTGGTTAGGGATCATTTCATAAGATATGCACAAGTTTTCCCCACCAAAGATCAAAAGGCATCCACCATGGCCAAGGTGCTGGTGGAGAATTTCTTTGTCCACTACGGAGCCCCTCAGCAAATTCATTCTGATCAAGGTAGAGGCTTTGAGAGTCAATAATCATAGAAATGCTCTCTCTATGGGGGGAGGTGCGGAAGTCAAGAGTCATCCCTTATCGCCCGCCGGGAGACCCACAACCAGAACATTTTAATTGCACCCTGCTAGACATGCTAGGCACCCTTCACTCAAAAGATAAGTATAAATGGAGCCAGCAGATTAGCACCTTGGTACACGCTTACAACTGCACCAGAAATTATGCCACCAGGTTCTCTCCCTACCACCTCATGTTCAGGAGAGAGGTTCGGATGCTAGTTGATGTTTGTTTCGGGGTCTCTCTAGATGGGATCTGAGCTGAAAATGATCTACAGTACAATATGTGCAAAAGCTGAAAGTTCAATTGAATCATGCATACCAACTGGCCCAGACAATGGTCTCCAAGACAAACTTAGCCAATAAAGAGAGACATTATAAAAGATTGAAGGCCCAAGAGCTTTGAACTGGAGACCCTGTGTTGTTGCGAAATTTGGGACTGCATGGTAAACATAAAATTGCTGACCGATGGCACCATCTTCCCTATATAGTAGTAGGCAAGTTGGATGATTTACCCGTGTACAAAGTGCAGCCTGAAAACTCAAAAGCTGTCAAGACCATGCACCGTAACCATTTATTGCCTATTGGCCAAGTCATGATTGAAGCTGAACCCCCTGAGATTGTTCCCCCTGGACCAGTGACTCATGCTGCTGCAAAACAAGAGTCCACCTTCCCCAGTGGTCACAGATTTAGGTTTTCTCCACAGCAAGCCCAGAATGATAATGACCGTCAGTCCACTTCTGATGAGAGTGAGTGCAACTATGCTTATTCCCCTCTTATGAACTGAGTCAGCTGTTTCACGGTAACCCCCTGATCAATTGTGAGGGATGAGGCTGGGCCCTCTAGACTGTGTAACCTCCCCAGCTTCGTCCTTGGAGCCAATGCTCCCTGCAAGTGAAATGCAAAGTGTCATATCTGGCAATTTCGAGTCACTGTGTATGGTGGAACTATATGATTTGCCTGAGGGAGGGGCCAGTGATATGAGTCATTCTGGTGACATGCCAGAGCCTGAAGAATACTCTTAGTGTGATGATCATTCTCTCCTAGTGACATAGTGCCTCCCACGTGAGCAAAGTGTCATAGAAACAGAACTTATTGAGCTAGGGGCTGACAGTGCTCCAAGTTTCAAAATTCCTACCCAGGTAGAGGTCCCCCTCGCAAGTAATGAAAGCCCCAAAGCTGAAGCTAAAAGTACAGAGACTGTGGTTATTCCCCCCAGAAGGTCTGGCCGAGCTGTCAAGCCTGTGGTGCACTTTAGTTATGATTCCCCTGAGAGGCCAGTGGATTTTCCCCCTCAATGTGGTTCACAAGGGGGTGTATGTTTCTCAAAGCTCACTGCCCAAACTGTGCCTAAGTAACAATTCCAGGTTAATTGTCCTGCCCTCTAGGTATGGTGCTCCTGCCCCATCCAGCCCAAGGTTAGCTGACAGGGAAGGGCCCCCTCTCTCATTGTTCAATGTACAGGAAGTTATTACCTGATTTCATATGGCAGGATATGTAAAGCACCTGTGTAAAGTACCTGAGTGAAGTATGCTTATTGTAATGTAGAATGGATATTGTACTGCAAAATACAGAGAATGTGTATAGTAAAGGTTGAATATGTTGATTAATGCCTTAGATGTTATAGGCCTATGTCTGCTAATGGTATAATTCGCAATTGCAATTATTGTGATGGTACCACCTTGATACGGATGGCAAGTTTTTCCAGGCAGGGAAGGGTGTAACCCACCTACAAATAGGGGTTCCCAAAAAGTCTTCCAAGAGCTCGCCTAGTTGCTTGCCGCCTGGCTGGTGTTTGGTGCTATAGCCGATTAAATGTATTGCCAGTGAGTACCTGTGTGGCCTCCATGTACTGTTGCTTTAAGGGCTGTCTGTTGCAGTAATAATTAATCTGGAAGGGGGGAAAGAGTGTTGGCATGCTCAAGTCCCACCCGGACTGTCAGGAAATAGCTCTGTTTCTGCCATCGCTAATTGTGCAGAGGGAGCTCTGTGGAAAGATGTTACTAGTTGCTGAAAGTGTTTAGGGTAATAATGATAATGTAGTTTGTTCTAACCTGCCTTCTTTGCAGCAAGGACTGTTCTGATTATCTCCACCATTTTGGTCCCGAACTGCCGAATTGGACCAATCAATAACTGGGAACTCTAAAATGGAGCCTGCATCTAGGGGATAAATGGACACAGAGTTTGGGAATTGTGGTTTTGGACTGTTGGTGCCTTTTGCAACTGAAGGGGGAGCTCTTGAGATTGACATCTTCACTGGCCAACCAAACCTTTCGGATCTGAAGGAAATCCCCCGAGCTGTCTGCTGGCAAGCCAGTTCTGAAGTGGAAGTTGAGTGAGGAGCAGCTCGAGATATTCGAGCAAGCGTCGGCGTAGTTTTGAGCGGGGGAACTGTGGGAAGGCCGAGTGTGAGGCTTTCAAGTCTGTCTGTGGCAGACAGACAGAGAGAGGGAGAATAAATCCTCAGACTATTTCCGATATTGTGTGAAGGAAGAAGCCACTGAAGGTGACCAGGCTCAACCTGTAGAAGACCGAAGATTGTGCTGAATGCGATCAGCCCGCCAGAAATCCCGCGTCACCCCAGAGCTCCCGGTTTTGAGCAGAGACTTTGCAATTGGGACCTGGGAGTACTTGCCTGGTACAGTAGGTGTCCCTTACATATAAATGTGCTGTGTACCGCGTGGGGGTTGCGCTCTAGTTCACCATTTTACAAACTGTGTTCTGCTAGCTGGAAGTGTGTCCAGCCCCAATGGATCGACTCCGCCATCAGCACATGTGGCTGGGCCTTGCCACTAGGGCCACGCCACCCCACCCTGCTGCACAGAGAAGAAACATCGACGAGAGTCCTGCCCGGGGATCATCCCCCTGCTCCACGCCAGAACGGGAACAATGCCTCGGCGAATCGTGTGGGTCCTGCTTCTCCTGGCAATCCAGAGAGTTCGTCTGCTGTCTTCATTCTCATCCAGCCTGTGTCCAGTCTTGGGTATCGTGAGTAGTTACCAGGGTAGCTCCCTGCAACATATAACTAAATCAAAAGTGTGTCACCTGATTGTCTTGTAATTTTTCCTTCACAAACTGAGTCCTCTGGCTCCGGATTACAATTAAAGTGTGGTGCATGTTTGTTTTTCCTCACAGGCCCCCAACCAGCTGCAATGCTGGCCTACCCCAGGCAATGGTCCTGGCTAGCCCACCTTCCCTTCACCTGGGTACTCAGAGAGTGTGACTGTATAGGGACCTTAAATGCATGCACAGTAGTGTGAACTATAGAGTATTTAAGCTAATTAACCTGATTACCCCCGCCCTTGTTCAAACCCTCCTGAATAAATCAGATCTACTCTTTTACTGCAATTTAACCAGACTGTGGTTCCAGTTTGTGCTCAAAGTATTGTACTGTTGCTATTTGTGCTGGCTAACCTTGCTTTACAGGGGGTCCCCAGGGTCAAAATGGAGAAACCAACCCTGGTGGTAAGTGCAAACTGTGTGGGTATTTGCAAAGCATATCGGGGTATTGTGAAAGTAATTACCGTTTATTGTGTGGGCCACTAGCAGAAACAGAGGGGGGTCACAGTGTCCCGGAGGGCTGTGCCCTGGTTAGTTTGACCATTTCCAACCCTGACCTCTGGGTGGAGGCACCCGATACCGAACTTAGGCCCCTTAACCTGCTACTAGCCAAGCAGGCAGGGGTAGTAGCCCTTGGGATAGCGGCAACTAGGGGTTACAATAACTTTATAGACTTAGAGGCTTCGGTGGATTTGTACCACCTAGATATCTTATGCCTCCCTGAAACATGGTTAACCCTTCTATTCCTGACTCTGCATGTTTCCTACCCAATTACAACCTCCTATGATGTGACCGCTCCCCACCCAAACATGGGTGTGTGATTGCTATCTATTTCAAATCCCATTTAAATCTCTCCACTCTCCCTTGTCCCTCCATCCCACACTGTGAGGCATTGTATACTATTCTCTGCCTAGTGGATACAAAGAAACTTCACATTGTCTGTGCTTACAGTCTCTCTACTGGAGGCGTCTCTGGTCTCTCTTAACTTCTCTCTAGCATGATTACACCTGCCAGTTGAAATGAAGTTATTATCCTAGGTGATATCACCCTAGACTGGCTAGGTAAATCCAACAAAACCTTCAAAACTATTATTAAAGGGTTTAACCTACATCAACTTATTACTGAGCCTACTAGAGTCTCGTCTAGCTTTAGTTCATTTACCCTTATAGAATGGGTCTTGACCAATAGAACGGACAGGATATCTAATGCTGGCACACTCTCTGATGCCATTTCAGACCACTTCCCCATCTACTGTGTCTGGCGTGCAATCTGCCCCCCCTCGAAAATCATCTCTTTTCATGTCTTTGCTAACTTCAACCAGTCAGCATTCCTTACTGATCTCTCTAGGATAGATTGGTCCTGCATTTACTCTACAAATGACGTTCAAGTGGTACTGGACTATTTCTTGAAAGAATTCTGCTCTCTTTGAAACCTGCATGTTCCCAAAATCTCCTGCCGAATTCGTGGCACACCAACTAGGTGGCTTAAAAAATACCATCTTACTCAACTAAAAGCTAGGAACAAAAGCTGGGCTTGCTACAAAGCTTCAGGCCTCCTCCCCAACCTCCCTGACTACAGAGCAAAGAGGAATGCTTGTAAACGTAATATATGCCTGGCTAAAAGCTCCTATTGCAAAAATGTGCTAACTGCTGCCGCTGGTGATTCAAAAAACTTCTGGACACATATCAAAACCTTCCTGGGGGCAAAATATACCCTGACAGTAAATGACATGTTTTATTTTTTTATATCATCTCTATTTTTCCCTCCTGCAGCCACAGTCCCTGCCTACCTCCAGCTAGTGCTTCTCCTCACTGCCGACCCAGGAGTTGTGAATGCCCAGCTGGCATACACTACTGTACTGTCGAGAAGGGCTCCCTCTAATACCCCCGCACCCAGCCAGGATCCATTACCGGCACACGCCTCTTCCAGGCATATGCCGGCCAGGGAAACTGCGGCTATCAAACTGCCGTGGGCTTTGTGCTGCCATTTTCCTCCCTTTATGTGTGTCCCCTTGAGTGCAAGCATGCAATGACGTCACAACTCACCAATGTCTGCCGCATTCCACCCTTTTTTCTGCACTGCTGTAGTAGTCCCCGGTCATCACCAGGGGCTGCTACAGAGTGGTGATTCCCTGGATCCCTCCCTGGGATGAGAGAGCAGTCCTCTGGATGCTCAATCCCATCCCTCCCCTGCTGACCCTGATGCCCTGGGCTCACGTCTGAACCCGGGTTGCCAGCGTGGCATCCAGGGCCTCTACCTTCAGCACCATCAGACCAAACCAAATGACATGGTTATTAATAGTGCGCACTGCAACAACCCTACAATCATAACTGACTCTTTTAACAAACACTTCTCAAATCTATCCACATACACTGCTCCTTTTGCTTCATTGCAGCCCTTCAACTCTAACCCTAATGTTGACATGTCCCACTCCCTCCCACTGTTTTGTTTCCAGCTCATTACCAAACTAGAAGTCCAAAAACTGCTTAAGTCCATCTCTGACTGTACCAGTGTTGGAGCAGCCGGTCTTGAATCCAGACTGCTAAAGTTGGCTGCTCACTTCTCCTTGTGGAGGGGTTGTGGGATAACAGATGGACTAGACACAGAACTTCAGTTTCAACACACAGTCTCTGTGTGATGTTTATTTAGCACACAGGGGATTACCTTAAGCAATGGCTTATCTCTTCTTCAGTACATCAGTTTGCAGCAACAGACTATGCATGTCCTTCCTCTGCACTTAGTCAGCACCTACTGATCTATCTCTTTAGTGAAAATTATTTCATCTCTATGTTGGTCTTGTGTGTTTGGGTGATGGGGAGCTCAAAAAAAGACAAAACTCCAAAAACAAGCTAAAGACAAAGAACCTCAGTGCAGAAGCATTGAAGCAAGGATTACCCCCCAAAAGCATTTACAATAAAGCCAAGTTTCGAAGAAACACAACATCACGCATACCCCCATAATGCAAAGCATCATGGGATGTATATGCAAATCAACATGATTTTTTAGCTTACTTCAGCTTAAAGCAGAAATGCATGGTGCCAAAGAGCCTCTCAAACAATTTGTAATTTACATGCATTTAAATAACACAATTTCATTTTCTGATGTCTCTATCCTGGTAACTTAATTTTTATAATACAGTCCCATAGTAACTTTTTACCTTTATCAAAAACACCTAGTGCCATGGTATTTTCAACATTTGCAGAGCTCATACACATAAGGCATATACATCAAGGTATTTTATGACATAATGCTATTGCATACTAAATCCAACAATGAGGAACACAGCCTGTTGTTTTACATCAGCTCGGAGGTCACCACAATAACCTCTCTGTACAAGGACCTGAGAGGGAAAATGAAAATTAAAGAGGACACTATAGCATAGTCAAGAAAGGGGAGGGGGTGCCCATAGGTGGCCAACCATATGGACTAGAAATTGTAAAGGATAGATTAGGCTCAGAAATAGAAGAACTGTTTCAACAGATTTAAGAAAAGGTCAGTTCTCAAGAGTGGCAGGATCTCCCTGTCACATATCCCCCACCTTAAGAGGGAAGCAGTTATCTCAGACTGCTTACCACCTTCCTGTCCCAGGAAGGGATGGCACTTCCACCAATCCATCTTCAGAAGCTCTGCCACATGGTCCATATTAATGATAAACATTCCATTATAAACTTAGTGGATATCATCATTCTTTACCCTGATGCATTAACACATTTCTTAACAGAGACTAATGGTACCTTCCCTGCACTATCTCCTTTTAGGGAAAGTACGTCATATTTCATTGACATCAATTCCTGCACCATATCTAGACATGAAATCAGCATTTACATGTTTTGTCCCTGCCCTATGGGACACAGTAAATCGAAAGGGCTGAAGAGCTAAATATCACCGCATTATACAGGGATTTTTTTCCCTCTCATTTGGTGCAACCAGCAGAGGGTGGTTGTGATCAGTTAATACCCTAAATTCAACCCCCCCACAAGTAATATTTCAGAGACTCAATAGCCCACTTCAGTGCCAAGCATTCTTTCTGTATGGTAGCATATCTTCTGTCCCTCTCATGTAGCTTCCTGCTGATATACATGATAGGATGTGCTTCCCTATCTAGTTTCTGAGATAAGACTGCCCCAATACCATTCTCTGATGCACTGGTTTAAACCTCAAACATTTGGTTGAAGTCAAGGCTTTTCAGTGCAGGAGCTTTGCATAGAATGGCCTTGATATTCCTAAAAGCCTCATCACAAATATGGGTCCACTGAACCTTATTTGGGCACCTCTTTTTAGTGAGATCAGTCAAAGGACTGGCAATGGGTGAAAAATTAGGAATAAATCTCCGGTAATAACCAGCCAGGCCTAGGAAAGATCTCACATGCTTTCTTGGGGTAGGTATTGGGCTGTTTGCTACTGCTGTAACCTTCTCTACCTCGGGCTTCACTTGTCCGTTGCCTAAAATGAACCCAAAGTATCTTGTCTCGGTCTTTGCTAGGGCAGATTTATCAGGGATAATGGTCACTCCTGACTCCTTTATTGCTTGCAATACCTGGGACATGTGTCTGTCAGAAACTCGCATCTGTCACAAACTTGCTCAGCTAGTCAACCCTCTACTCCCAAAGCGCCAACCTCTGAGCGTATGATTTGTGTACAGTGAACAGAACAAGGTAGCCCTCTTGTCTGTTTTGTGGGTTCAAGTCACCTTGGTCTCAAGCTCTGGAGGGATTCAAACTAATAACCTCTTGTTAGCGTACCCAATTATCAGGCTCAGACAATTCTGTTATCAGGGGGCCAGTTATCTTTGCCTACAGGCACCCAACCAGGTCTTTCAAATGAACCCTTACAACTCTATGCAAGACTTTAGAGAACTCTATCCATTTCCCAGTTTGGTATACAATAAGACCATACACAGTGTTACTTACAACCTTTAAAAGCTCCACTTAAATAAAAAGAAATGTCAAGGCACTCCAGACAGTTCCATTGTAAAAATATCGCTTTACTTTAAAAATATCAAAACAGAACAATAATTACAGAACAAAATATATCCCAACACATACAGCCTTAAAACAAATAGGTTTAAAGTGCAAGTTTCTACAATACATACATTCAGACTGGTATAATCTTACTGTCTTTCAGTGCTGTGATGATTCTCCCTCAGTCAAATAATATTGTCTTGTGTGTCTGTCAAGGTTCTTTTAGCAATTAAAACAGCTCTGAGCTGGCATTCTCATGATGTCATTAAACTCTGCCTTAGAGTATTAAAAGTTATATTTTAAAGCACAGGATGTCCCAACAAGATTTAAAAAAAATGATAAGTAACATACTCAATTTTCCTCTCCTCAGGTTAACTGGTCAGAACTGGTTTGTGCTCTGCTACACATACATCTCAAAAGTTTCTTTGACCTAAGTCACTGTATTCAAAGCAAAAATGTATTTGCCTCTTTAATCCCGTCTGGACCTTGGAATCTACACCTCAAAGGTCTCTCTGATGTAATTCAAGGTTTCCCCCGGGAATGTATATTGGACCTTCCAAATTCGTCTAGGTTCTCCCTGGCTCAGACATCAAACTTCTTCAATGTCCATTCTGGCCTCTCCGACACCCCTCTCCACAAGTCCTTCCTGGCAACTATGCAAGTCAAAGGATCTCCCTGAGGGCATTATAAAGTGGATACTTTGGTTCCTGCCCTCAGAGAAAATTGAACAAAGGAATTGCATTTTAAATAGCTGCAGACTCAAACCACCTCCTGTCCTTTGAACTATCCCTGGGGGGTCTTGATGTGTTAGTTCCAGTAAGACAACCTTTTCCTCAAACTGACCTTCCCATCACATATTTTATATGCAATAAAAAAAATTAATACAGCACTCAGAGCTGGCTGTCTACATCACAGTGTCTAACGTGGGATTCCCAGTCAGGGCTGAATATGACCACATCATCCAAATATGCCTCACAGTAGTCAGTGTGTGGTGTGGCCTTAGTATGTGGTCCATAAAATGCTGAAAAGTGGCTGGGGCCCCATGTAGTCCGAATAGCATTGTGACAAACTGGTATAAACCGACTGGGGTGCTAAATGCAGTTTTATCTTGTGAATCAGGTGACAAGGGGATTTGCTAATATCCCTTAGTAAGGTCAAGGGTTGAGATATACTTTGTATTGCCTAGCCTGTCAATGATGTCATCTATTTGGGGCATTGGATAGCCATCACATAGTGACACTTTTTTTTTTTTTCACCCTTCTGTTTCTTCTCCTCCTGACCAGAACTCTCGGGCTGCCTCACTCGCCATTGTCACTCTACCACCTGCTGTGTACTCCACCATCTTCAGAGACATTACGACTCCCCCAGGGACTCGGAGGGGGCTACTGCCCTGGAGAGATCGAAGGGGCAGTGGCAGACAACCAGCGTTGGGCATGTGGCAATGGTGGCACTGGAAGAGCCGTTGTCTATCCGGGCCGGAGGGCTTTTCCCCTTAGTGTGTGTGTGTGTGTGTGTGTGTGTGTGTGCTTCCTCCTCCTCCCTCTCTGCATGATGCATGTCCCAGTGCGGCAACCCTGCCGGCGTTGGGCCATGCCAACTTACATGCAGTCCAGTGCCTGGCAGTGCCCCCGATCTCCACCAGGGGCTGCTGGCACACCGGACACCCCAGAACCCTCCCCCCAGGATAGGAGAGCAGCCCTGGCAGGCGATGAATCTGATCCTGCCTCTGCTGACCCCCGGCACCCGAGCTCGGTCCTGAACCCAGGTCGCTGGCATGGTGCGAGGTATGGTGTCCAGCGCCTCAACCCTCAGCACCACCGGGCTGGCTAGTGACGCATTGTTAAGCTTCCTAAAATCTAGGCATAGACATATCCCACTCTCTTTCTTGTCCACTATGACCATGAATGAAGACCATGCACTCTTTGAGGGCACAGTTAAGCCTAACTGCTCCATTTTTTTGACTTCCTTAATCACCTCATTCTTCACCTTCATGGGCAATCTGTAGGGCTTTTGGTGTATGGGCTTGTCTTGCGTTGCAGTTATGGTGTGCACAATTCCTTTGGCCCTACCTGGGATATTTGTGAATATGGGCTCAAATTCTTGTAATACCCCCTGCAAATCTTTCTGTTGCTGTGGCTCCAATTCAGGGTTTATCTGGATCTCCTCCAACTGTCCTGACTGCTCTAGCCTTTTATGGGCAACCTCCAGCTCTGACTCCCTAACTTCAGGATCGATATAAAGAGAGGGGTTAGGCTTCTCATGCCATTTCCTAAGGAGGTTCACATCTGATATTTTCTGAGGGGTTCTCTTTCCTGGCATGCTAAGCTCTTAATTCACTGCTCCTGTTTGCCTCAGTATGGTGAAGGGGCCCAGCCATTTCATGAGTAGTTTGTTCCCTGTGGAGGGAAGAAGTAACAACACTTTGTCCCCTGACTGAAATGTTTTAGTCTTCAAGCCCTGGTCATATCTTTCTTTCTGCAAGTCTTGCTTCTGTTCTAAGCTCTGGTGTGCCAAGTTGATATACCTTACCAGACATTTGCATAACTGAGTAATGTACTCTACGACGTTAAGCTGTCTCACCTCCTTTCCTTCTTCGCAGTGTTCTTTAACCACATCTAGTGGCCCCCTCAGGTTCCTCCCATACAATAATGAAAAAGGAGAGAAACCAGTGGATACTTGAGGGATTTCTCTGTAAGTGAAAAGTAAATAGGGGAGGTACCCATCCCAATCTTTTACATATTTCCTCAACATTCTCTTTAATGTCTGATTAAACCTCTCCATGAGGCCGTCAGTCTGCGGGTGGTATGGGGACGTACGCACTGCTTCCATGCCCAGCAGATGGTACAGTTCTTTTAGCAGGTGTGCATTAAAATTACTCCCCAGTTCAGTAAGTATTTCTTGGGGGATTCCCACGCAGCTAAATACCTTTGTTAGCTCCTCTTCTATCCTCAGGGAGGTGACAGTTTTCATGGGGATAGTGTCTGGGTAGCGGGTAGCATAATCATATATGACCAGTACAAATTTGTTACCCTTGGAGCTCTTTTCCAGGGGGCCCACTACATTCATGGCTATCCTGGCAAAGGGTTTAGTCACAATGGGGATGGTTTGTAGTGGTACTCTATCCCTTTTTCCCACCTGAGCTACCTTCTGACACTCGGCACATGCTTTACAATACTCAGCTGTGTTCTCATGGATAGAGGAACAATAAAACCTGGGTAATATCCTATTCAGGGTGCTATCTCTGCCTGCATGGCCTACTAAAGGGATGTCATGTGCCAGATACTTAATTTGGGAGTGGAATTTTTCTGGAACTATTAGTTGGTCTACTACCTGTCCAGTTCTGGGGTGAGTGTATTCTCTGTACAGTACTCCCTGTTTTACAACAAACTGAGGGGCACCTTTTTCTACTCCCTTCCTCACCTGTGGAAAAAAAGGTTAAGTGAAGGGTCGACATTTTGCTCATGATGCATATTACATTTAAAAGTATGTCCTAAGTCTGGCTGTACACCAGCATGAGTATCAATTCAGTCCTTCTTTAGCTTCATCTTCTCCGCCTTAGTTTTACGGTCCTTGCCAGGATCCTCAAAAACATCATCAGCAAGTGGGAACACAGATGGTAAATGTCCCTTCTTCACTTCAGCTTTGGTGGTTACGGCAACTACAGCAGAGTCCTGGGCAGCATGACCATGTATAAATAAAGCAAAGTCTGGGTGGTCACACCTGATAACAGATGGCAAGGGTAGGCGAGGTACCAACCCCACTTCTACCTCATGTGTCTTTTCTTGAACAGTCATTTGTATAGTGGCTGTAGGGTAGCGATGGGTATCACTTTGCACACAGATGACCGCTGTATTCAGTCCTTTATTATTCCCAGTCATCAGATCTGCTCACACTGGAGTCTGGTGGCTCTCTAAACCAATCAGTCCCATCATCTGCTGTGATCCAGTCTGCACAATAGCCATAAAGTGACCCCAGTTCACCAAGGTTTCGTGAGCTGTCTCTTTCTTTATATTAGGACAGCTCCTTACGTAATATCCTTTCTTTTGGCACCCATGACATACAATGGTAGTTTACTCACCTGGTAAAGGTGATTATGGGGGATAATCTCTGAGGTATTCCACCTTCCTTACACATGGGTTGTGTCCACCTGATAGGTTGCTTGATGCACATGTGACTTCAAAGAAGTCCGACCCCTTTTCTCTTTGGCACAGCCCTTCCAGGATCAGTTTAAATTCTTCCAATGCTGTACCTACTTTTGGAGTGAATATTTCTAGATTGTTAGTCAGTGCAGTTTACCAAATGTTAGTACCTTAACTTGAGAGTAATGCATATAGTAAATTTAGACAAGGAATGCAAGTTGTTTGTGTTTTCTGGGCTGTGAGAGCCCTATTTAATTCCTATTAGTACACGCTACTGAATCTAATGGCTCCATCACTATCTATATGTCAGCAGATTATCTACAATCCATAATATTGAGACTGTTTATCTGGGTGGGTTGTGGAGTGCTTCAGGGACGTATACCCCAAAATCACCTTTACCAGGTGAGTAAACTACCATTGTGGGGGATAATGTCTGAGGCACTGCACCTTCCTTACACATGAGTTTCGAGGTAAAAAGCAGTACCCTGTATATAGGGTGGGAAGAAATATCTCAGCAAGTCAATTAGTTAGTGTCTGTTTTGCTGCGAGCAGCACTGCATGCCCAAAGTTCGACTTTGACTCTAGTGATGCATCCACTCTGTAGTGTCTAGTGAAGGTGTGTGGTGAGGCCCAAATGGCTGCCACACAAATCTCCTCAACTGTTGCCATGTTCCTTTTTGCCCATGAAATGGCAACTGCTCTAGTAGAGTGGGCCTTGATATTGGTTGGTGGAGGGTGATCAAAGGCCACTGTTTTCAGCCAAGTAGCTATGGTGGATTGAGTGGCTGGTTGTCCTTTTTTACGACCTTGCGAATAGTCCGTTCGAGCTGCGGATGTCCGATGTCCTGTTGATGTAAATTGTCACTACCCTTTTCATGGCCAAAAGGTGAAGTTTAGAATCTAGGCCTACTTCTTCTGTGGGCAACTGTGCCGGTATTTCAATGTACTGATTTATATGAAAATTTGTGTTTATCTTAGAGACGAAGGATGGAATTGTTTTAGATCAATTTTGTCGGCATGGAACACTGGGTATGGTGGTCTGCATAATAGGGTTTCTAGCATGCTGATACATCTGGTGGAGCAGATGGCCAGAAGGAAAATTGTTTTTAAGGTTAGCCATTTGAGCGAGACTGACTCCAGTGGCTTGAATGATTTTTCTGTCATAGCCCTGAGGACCAGATTGAGGTCCCATGATGTGGTTCAGTGGCATACCTTTGGACGTAGGTTTGCTGTTGCTTTTGGGAATCTAATGATGTCCTTGTGTGACCCCAGCATGATGCACTCTATGGGGCCCCTTGCTGCCCCTAGTACTTGTAGAGAGGCTGGGGACAGTCCTTTGTCCAGACACTTCTGTAGGAATAGCAGAATGTTCAGTATTGTGGTGCTAGTGGGTTCTATATTGTTTTTTATGTGCCATTGTGAAAAGATTTTCTAGTGGCTCTGATAGGTAGATGTAGTGGAATTTCTTCTGGAATTGGACAGAGTGTCGATAACTGTGGGGTGATAGCCTTCACTCAGCAGTCTCTCCCTTTCAGGAACCAGGCTATTAGTTTTAGATTGGCTGGGCTAGGGTGGCATATTGGACCCTGAGTCAGTATGTCATGCCTGAATGAAAGTGTCCATGGGTGGTCCAAGGCCATTGCCACAACAGTGGAGAACCAAGCTCTCATGGACTAATAAAGTGTGATCAGTATTACTCGTGATCTGGTTCTGCATATTTTCTTTAATGCTTGAGGGATTATTGGGATGGGAGGGAAAATGTAAGCTATCTGAAATGTCCAAGATGCTGACAGAGTATCCACCCCTATCGATTTGTGGTCCCAGAAGTGGGAGTAGAACCGTAGGCACTGGTTGTTCTTGTTGGAGGCCATCAGATCTAACTCTATTGGACCCCAACGTTTGTTGATTGATTGGAATATGTGTCTGTGTAACATCCATTCTCCTGGATGTATTTGTTGTCTGCTTAGCCAATCTGTGGTGGTGTTTAATTTTCCCACCAGATGTATTGCTGTTAAACTTGCTAGGAATCTTTGTGCCCAGGGGATGAGCTTTTCTGCTTCTCTTTGCATTGTTCTGCTCTTGGTTCCTCCCTGTTTGTTGATGTATGATTCCATGACTTGGCTGTCTGATCATATCAGTACGTGTTTTCCTCTGACTAACTTTATGAAATGAAGGAGTGATAGGTGGACTGCTCTTCTCTTGAGTACGTTTCTGGGTAATTTGGTTTCTGTTATGCACCATTTTCCTTGAGCTGTGTCCCGACCTGTTGTAGCCCCCCATCCTGTGAGACTTGCATCTGTATCTATTTGAAAGTCTGGTTGTATGTCCAGAGAAATACCCCTTAGAAGATTGTCTCTGTTTAGCCACCAAGGTAATGATTGTGCAACCCTTGGTGGAATTGATACGACTTTTGAGAAGTCTAAATTGTAGGTTGGTCTCTGTTGTATGAGGAATGACAGTAGTGATCTCCTATGATATCTTCCCTAAGGAATGGTATCTATGCAAGATGACATTTGGCCTAGGGTTTGTGATATTGCCCCTACAGATGTTTGTTTGTTTTGTAGGAGCTTGCATACTGCCAATATTAGATTTAAAACTCCCCTTTCCGGATTATTTTACTGTTCCTTCTGCAGTGTCTATCAGATTGCCCAGATGTTCTATCATTTGGCAGGGCGTCAGCTGGATTTTTTCTGTGTTTATCACCCAGCCGTGAATTTGTAGACACTGTATTGATACTGCAGTTTCTCTTTTGGACCGTTTTTCTGATCTGGCTCTGATTAACCAGTCATCCAGTTAAGGTATGACCTGGATTCCTTGTTTTCTTAGCTTTGCGACTAGGACAATGAATACTTTGATAAAGACCCATGGTGCGGATGCTAGTCCTAATGGCAGTACTTGGTACTAGAAATGTTGACCCAATATGTGGAACTGTAGATATTTTTGGTGTGATAGTCTGATGGGTATATGGAAGGTAAGCATCCTTCAAGTCTATGGATGTGAGGATGTTGCCTGGTCTTATGGCCCTTAGTGTCGACCTGATGGTTTCCATCTTGAATGGTTTGTATGTGACCCTTTTGTTTAGGAATTTTAGATCTAGAACCGGTTGAAGGTCTCCTGTCTTTTTTGGTACTGTGAACATGAATGAGTATACCCCTTGACCCTCCTCCCCTTTGGGTACTGTTCTCATGGCATTGTTCCTTGCTAGCTGTGTCAGTATCTGTTGCATTTGGCCTGGGGATACTCTGTGTTTGGTCACTGGTGACATTATTAGTCTGTTTTACCATGGGGTCTGAGAAAATTCTAAGGCATAGGCTCTTTGAATTATTTCTAGGACCCATCTTTCCTGTGTGGACTTGGCCCACTGCTGCAAGAACAGTGTTAGTCGCACTCCTATGGGCATAGCGGGTGTGTTTGGTGATGTTCCTGAGACCTGATAGTCATTGGTTTGTGTGTGCCCTTCTACGGTTCTGATAGTTGCCCCTGGCTCTGTTGGATGACCCTCTTCCCCTGAATTTAGTGTTAGTGTTAGTGTAGTAGGGGTTAAATGATGGCTGCTGGTATTGTCCTTGATATACATATCGTCCTCTGCACTTATCACGAAAGGAGTGGTTGCGTAGATTTGGGCATGCCGGAAGATAAGTGGAATTATTTGTACTCTCTTTGCCCAGTGCCTTACCCTCCTCTTTACCTTTGAGGTATTTCTCTAGGCCCTCTCCAAAGAGCAGGTTGGCTCTGCTGGGCAGTTGAACTGCAGTGACTTTGATTTGCTGTCTGCGTTCCACAGCTTCATCCAGATACATCTGCTTGCCCTGTTGAGTAGCATGGCTGCCCGTGCATTGATTTTTAGAGAATCCACTGCCATGTCCGCTGGATACTTAGTGGATAGTATTGCATTATTAAGTAGCAACCTCTGGTGACTTGGCAGTCATGCTCTTCTGATCCTCTTGTAACCACTCGAGCTGCAGTTTGGTGGCATAAATAGCTGTGGTGGCAGCCCTGGCACTCAGACCTGCCAATTCAAAGTTTTTCTTCAAAATGTCTTCTAGTTTTTTATCTGCTGGGTCCCTTAGGGCAGATGTAGATTCAGTAGGGAGTACTGTCTTTTTTGACAAAGAACCTCAGTGTGCAAGCACTGAGGCAATGGTTACCCTAAAGGGCACTGGCTGGAAAGCCAAGTTTCAAAGAAATACAAAAACCACACATACCCCCATAATGCAAAGCACCATGGGCTGTATATGCAAATCACCACAGTATATTATGCTGGTTCAACTTTAAGCAGAAATGCATGGTACCAAAATGTCTCTCACACAGTCTGCAAAGGGCGCTAACAGAAAACACATGCACATGTTTTGTCCTACCAGGACTGTCTTTTTGTTGAGGGAGGCAGTCTGAGGGTCAATTACTGGGGGTGTGCACAATCATTTTAGTGTGTCTGCATCTAGTGGGTACATCTTGTCCCATGATCTCCTCTCGGGGATGCGAGCAGGGTTAGCTGACTCCCATTCTTTTGTGACCAACTCAGACATGGCTTCGCAAACTGGGAAGGTGTCTGATGTCTTTAGAGTTGGCTGTAGGGAAGGTATTAATTTTGACTGTGGTAGTGGAGCTGGCATTTCAAAGCCCACAGTAGTCATGATGTTGCGTACCAGTGTGGAGATTTGATCGGAAAAACACCATTTTGCCATTAAGGATTGGGATCTATTTCTGTATCTCCCTCATTTTCCAAGGCGTCATCAGTGTTATCATGAATGTTATTAGCACCTGCCAAGGAATGAGCACTAACCGTGCAGGTGGTATCCTGTCCCGTGCATGGTGTAGGAGTGGGGGCCGGGTGACTTGGATGTCGTAATCTCTGCCAGCTTATCCCACATTGCTGCCATGAGCTGTTGCTGTAGTTGCAAAACCTGGTGATTTTATAAAAGTATGGCATTAGTGTCAATTGTGGGCTGCAGGGGTGTATGTTTAGCTGGTGTAGGCTCTTGATCTGATTGCTAGTCACTAGTGTCTGCAGTGAAGTCTTCGTCTTGTATGTCCTGCACTGGGGATGGAGGTTCCTCCGCGCATGAGCTACAAAGTCTTCCTAGCTGTGAGGAGGGTATAGGTATGTTGCACAGTCTGCAGCTTTTGGTCTTCCCCATATCTGAAATAATAAAACCAGGGGAATTAGGAAAATAGGTAACAACTGCAATATTTAGATAACAGATTGTTTTTAATCCCTGTCATATTCATCCCCCTATTGACTGAGCAATGAAGGTAATACAAAATTATTGATTCCCCCCCAAATAGTATGGGCTATGATCCCCTCCCCATTTTGCATAGTGCCTATTTGTTTGAATGGAGGAGTGTTGTGCTTACACTGGGGCAGAGATGCCGAGCATTTCCCTTGGATTTGCATGTGTGTAGGGGGGAAGGTGCACATCGCAAGCTGGAGGTATGTCTGGGCATTCAGCGAGTTGAAATCACACTAGTCCGGCAATGTAGGGGTTTGAGCATGCGTGGAAGCACAAGTCATGTAGCCCCTACATCCTGAGAGTGCCCTGATGTCATCGCGGTTCATCTGCACATGTGCAATGAAAAAACGAGTCGCGTGTTTGCTAAGAATGGCCTGATGCACGTATTGAGCGTAATACAGGTGCCAAGATGTCCACTGGGGAGGAAGGAGGATGAGGAGACAAACGAGATGGCGTGCACCTTCCCCAATACACAAAAGACAGGGGGAAGGTGTGAAAAAATGCCATATTGAGTTGGCTGGAGCGGTAGAGCATCTGGGAAGGCAAGTGATATGGGGCTTGCATTTTAGAGACACAGGCGATCAGCACTGCTTCAGGAAGAAGCCATAACCACATAAAAGTAAGGAGAGCACTTTAAGGTTCGTTTTAGTTAATCCCTGAGCAACAAAAACAGTATTAGGGATTCTCTCCACTAGGAATGCACTCCAAAGGCTGCTAGCAGGAGCCAAAGGGTGTTCCTAAACCAGGGGTCACAGAGGCTTCTAGATTTAAATTGAGCTAATCTCAGACTCGCTGGCAGGGAGTCCAAGACATGGAAACAAGATTGCAATAGTTTATTGGTTTAGTTCAGGAAGCAGTGCTGTGCTGAGACAAGTCGTAGAATGCATTTAACATTAACAAGGGGGCTTAAGAAAACACCTTACAGGTTTCTGTTGATTTGTAGGAACAGGATATATACAATCAATAGTAATGCTTGCATGAGACAGAATTCCAGTTGCTGCAGTAACTACTCTGTTTGCTTGCCATAACTAAGCTGTTTGTGCTATTTTTCATGATGTAAATACCTTGTACAGCCCTATGAATAACAATTCCTAACCTGCCAATGCTCATTCTGCAAAATAATGTGATCTGAAGCATCTTACCTTTTATTTTAGTTATGAAAAGATCAGTTGTTTGGGTGCTGTTGTTGATGTGACACAACCTGTACAGATGCATAGTTCAAACTGATCCTGGAAGGGCTGTGACACAGAGAAAATGGGTCAGACTTCTTTGAAGTCACATGTGCATCAAGCAACCTATCAGGTGGACACAACCCATGTGTAAGGAAGGGAAAGTGCCTCAGAGATTGTCCCCCACAATCTCTGCTACTGGAATTCTCCTCCCCCCTCTGCTCACCAGTCTTGTTTCACTGGGGTTGGATTTGACAGTTTATATGTAAAAGGGTTCCTTACCAGATGGCTGGTGTCTGCAGCTGCTGATGTCCCTTGGAACCCTCTGGGTCTGGATGGTTGGGCTGCCAGGAAGTTTTCCGCCAACCTGATGGTTTTATCAGCCGAAATTAGGCTTATGCTCCCAAACCCAAAGTTATACATCCTGGGGTAAAATGTTAATAAACTGTTCAATAATCACCGCCTTCAGAAGTTGGTCCTTGCTCTTGTTCTCCGGCTGTAACCATTTGTAGCAGAGCTCCTTGAGACGAGCATAAGTCTCTCAGGGGGGTATCCAGTGATTGCATTTTAAGAAATGTAAACCTCTCGTGATAGGTTTCGGTGTTTATGCCATAGTGCCTGAGGATCTCTTGCTTCACATGGACATAGTCATCTGCCTCGCGAGAGTCCATGTGATTATAAACCAACTGGGCACTGCCTCTAAGGTGCGGTGCCAGTCAAACAACCCACTGCTCCCTTGGCCATGCGCATGTTCGAGCGATCCTCTCAAATGTTGTGAGGTAGGCTTCAATGTCATCACTGTCCAATAGTTTGGACAGTTTAATGTCTTTTAGGCTGCTGGTTCTTTCAATTTGTTTTGCATCGATGGCATGCAAGACACTCATGGTATCCGCACATTTGGCATCTTGCCATCACCGCTCAACGTCTCTGTCTCTCTCTCCATCTGCACCTGTTTTATGCAGAGGCATTTCAACAACTCCTCTACATCCTCAGGTCAAGTGTCTTCAAGAGGAGATAGTTCCCTCGATTCTTCCTCATCCCCTTGGATCTCTTCATCGTCTTCAGGTTTGGCCTTCCTCCGAGCTCTGAGGTCCCGTCCAGGCAGCAGCTTCTCTCCCAGTCTGTCAACCATAGTTCTAGTCAGAACTCCAAGGATTTTCTTCTCTGGGTTCTCCTCTGGTAACTCCTGGTGCATCAGTCCACCTGGGATATCTGGGCAATATCTGCCGGAAAACATCCCCCTAGCCCAGTCCAGACATTTATTTATTTATTTAGTTTTTGTTTACTGGGTAAGTGCACTAGCCATAGCAATGACTATTTTCAGACATACAGTATAAACAGAGCAAATGCAACAAACGTAAAACACTTTTACATAATTAAACAAGTGTACACTATAGAACAAGGTGATAGGCATAGCAGACAATAGAATACAGAGCAAATAGTTATAGGCAGGGTAATTACAACTAACCATGTAAGTACTATCCTAGAAACAGAGTATACAGAGGCATGTTAATGAATGGGGCTAATAACATATTGTCAGACTAGGGTAATTATGAGGAAATTATAGAAAGGGAGATAAAAGTGTGAGGCCTGAGTGGAGAAAATAGGCATAGTTTGGATAGCATGGTGAGAGAGATGAGAGAAAATGGGAAAGTACTATACTCCTTGATAATTTCAAATGGAAAGTGTCAGGAGGGAAGAGGCTAGGAAGGAGGAAGGGGCTGGAGGGGTCTGAAGCAAATGCAACTATGGGTAGAGGCAAGATGATTCCATGATCCATTTTTAAAAGAGGAGTGGGTTGAGAATTGGCGTAGGGCTAGCGGGAGGGAGTTCCAGAAATTGGGGGCATGACAGGCAAAGGCCATAGCACCTTTAGAGAAATTATGTCTGGGGATGAAGATGGGTGCATTATCAGCAGACCGCAATCTATAGCGAGGTGCCAGATTCAGGAAAAGACCCGCCAGGGGTATGGGTATTTGTAAGAGGACAATATTATCAATGATGGAGCCATAGGCATGGAGCCTTAGATCAGAAGGAGAAAACCATCCCAGATCAGAATATAGGAGACAGTGGTGTTTCAGTCGATGAGAGGAGGTTGCGTAGCGACAGATGTCGTTGTACGTGACATCCCATTTTCGGAGGCTAGACTTGGACACGGATGTGTAGGTGGAAACACCATAAGTGAGCGAGGGAAGAAGTATGCCACGTGCAATAGCAAGCCGAGCAGAGGGGGTGAGCATATAACTGGTACGGTATGCTATCCAGATTTTAGCATTTACAAACTTACAGGTCTGTTGGTTGTGCTGATTGAAATTTAGAGATGAATCTAGTGTGACGCCCAGATATTTAAATGCATTCACCACCCCAAGAGCTGAACCATTGGGGGAGGAGACTTTAAATTTGGTTTGGCAGAGTCTGAGTTTGGCATTAGAACCAAATAGCATAGATTGGGTTTTGGATTCGTTTAAGACAAGTTTATGGCTAGACAGCCATAGATGGATTTGCTGAAAATCAAGAGAGAGATTATGATTGATGACATCAATACTGTCATCACTGGTGTAGAGAACAATGTCAACAGCATATAGAAGGGAAGTGGTCCTATGGAGGTCAGAGGTGATGTTATTGCTGAAAATTGAGAAGAGCAGTTGTCCAAGGATAGACCCTTGCTGTACCCCAATGTTAATGGTGGCCTTGTCAGAGATGGTGGAGTTGTATTTCACGGTTTGAGTCCTGTCAGATAGGTAGCTGACAAACCACCTTACAACATTCTGGGAGAAACCTAGCGATGTAAAGGTGGCAAGGAGGATGGAGTGATCGACAAGGTCAAAAGCCTTGGTCATATCAATGAAAATTGCCCCGGTGAGCTGGCCAGAGTCCAAAGCCATTTGGGTACCTGATGTGAATTTAAGAAGGGAGGTAGTAGTGCTATGACCCTTGTGAAAGCCATGCTGGGCGGTGGTAAGTAGGTCACGTTTCAGTAGGAAATCAATTGTTTGAGCAGATACAAGTTTCTCCAGTATATTAATTAAAACTGATAGGATAGCTATGGGCCTGTACTTAGAGGGATCTTTATGATCTCCTTTCTTAAAGACAGGTGTAATCCTCAAAACCTTCCATATCTCCAGAATGTATCCTTGTGACAGGGATAGCGTGAACATTTTTGCTATGGGAGCAGCTATATAGGGGGCAGATAGCTTTAGGAGCTTAGGCTCAAGGTTGTTCGAGCCAACTGAAGTGTAGTCAGAGATTTTGTTTAACAGTCAAACACCTCATTCTGGGATACCACCTTAAAAAAGAACTGGGAGCCAGTGACAGTTGAAGCAGAAAGCGTATTCAACTGGACGGGGAAGGAGTAGGTGTACTTAGGTCAGAGAATTTTTCATTGAAGAAATTTGCAATGGTATCTCCAACAAGTTATCCCACTTCTTACACCAAGGATGTGGTGGGGTTGTGGGGTAACAGATGGACCAGACACAGAACTTCAGGTTCAACACACAATTTGTGTGCAATGTTTACGTAACACACAGGGGATAACCTTAAGCAATGGCTTATCCTTTCCTCAGTACATCAGTTTGCAGCAACAGATTATGCATGCCCTTCCTCTGTACTTAGTCAGCACCTACTGATCTATCTCTTTAGTGAAAATTATTTCATCCCTATGTTGGTCTTGTGTGTTTGGGTGATGGGGAGCTCATAAAAAAGACAAAACTCCCAAAACAAGCTAAAGACAAAGGACCTCAGTGCAGAAGCACTAAAGCAAGGGTTACCAAAGTGCATTGGCAATAAAGCCAGGTTTCAAAGAAACACATCACACATACCTCATAATGCAAAGCATCATGGGATGTATATGCAAATCACCATGACGTTTTAGCCTACTTCAACTTAAAGCAGGAATGCATGGTGCCAAAGGGCCTCTCAAATGATCTGTAATTTACATGCATTTTAAATATCACAATGGGGTTTTTCCGATATCTCTACCCCAGTAACTTAATTTTTATAATACAGTCCCCTAGTAACTTTTCACCTTTATCAAAAACACCTAGTGCCATGGTACCTCTGCCCAGCAGCGGAGCCTGAACACAGGGAGTGCCAGAGCCTGTAAGAGGTAAAGCATCCTGCCCTACAGCCTGACCGTTGTGTGGCACTTCCCCAACCAAGCACCCTCCCACCCAGGGTTGGCACTTCATTTATTGCTGCTGGCAGGTCATGTGTTACATCACATGACCTACCTTTCTTTTTACCAAGTGTCCACTTTCCCATTTGCAGCTTATAGACACCAACCACAAGGGGTTGCTGCACTCTCCACCCCTTCCTAGCAACTGCTTGCAAACTCTGCCCACTAGAGGTCCCTGCAGTTCCCTTTGAAACCATTCTGCCATCTACTTTCCTTGCTCCTCCCATCAGCCTACCACTAAGCACCCGGCAGCCTTAAACCTGGTACCCTTTATTCTAGGGTCTACTGCCTAGCCACTAAGCCAATGAACCAGGCCAACATCTTCCTCTACTTTCAAACTCTTAACACTTCCTCCCTCTTTCTCTGAATTAAAAAACTTTCTACACTCTGTCCCTAAGCTGTACTCAAACCCAGTACCCTTGCCATCAGAGTCAACAGCTCTACCTTTTAACCACTTTGTCTAGCTATTTTATTCATACTTTCTAGGACTTTTAGTCTCTTACCCCCCCAACCTGCCAAAATATAAAGTTTTACCATTTCTCTCTTGCTGCCTTTGAACCCTGCACCTTCATTGTTTTAGTCAGCAGTTCCACCACTCAGCTAGCACACCTGTCTATTATTTGTGCAGGATTTCAAACTCTAAAAAACCCTCTAACCCTGCTAAATTGTTGTCTGATTGTTTCTGCAGGCCTTGAGCCCAGCTCCCTGCTGCTACAGCCACTGTCTGGGGTCCTTCCTGCTACCCTGGGCAAGTCTTGAACCTAGTGCTCTATGCACCTCAGGCACCAGCTCTGCCACTGTACCAAAGTGGCAACTACACTTAGAGGTGACCTCTCACTACTATCTCCCCCTCTATCATCCTAGTTCCCCTATCTTTCTTCACTTCAGCTCTCTCACCCTTACCAATTATGCATGTGTATCTCCTGCCCACCTGCCTCTCTCTTCTCCTCCTCCTCCTTCTTTTGCCTTCCACCAACCCTATTGTCCCTGTTAACCCTCAGCCTCACTACTCTAGTGCTCCTACCTACCTTCCTGCCCTCCCCTTCTCCTATACCACTGCTCCTCCCCCTGCCTCCTCCTCCACACACCCCATATGCTCCTTTCCACCTCAACTCCCAGCCAGACATTACCTTCCCCCCCCACTCCCTTGGGCATCTGATCACTCAAGCCTTCTCTGCCTGTGCTGCCCTACCCACCCCCTGTGCTACGAAACCCCCTTTCTCTTCCTATCGCTCCTGGCGTAAACTCTCCTTCTGCCACCCTCTGACCAGAGCAGTTCTCCTCCTTCTGCTCCTGACAGGGAACATACATCCCAACCCAGGCCCTGCCCCCTCCCACCCACCTACTCAGCCCACTGGTCTCCAAATATCCTCCATGAACATATGCAGCCTGCTGAAACAATTTGACGCCCTACAGTGCTGGGCCATGGCTCATCAACCAGATATCATAGCCCTGGTTGAAACCTGGCTGTCCAAATCCACCCCTGACTCATTTGTCTCCCTCCCAGGCTATACCTTATACCAGGAGGACCGAGTAGGCAAACGAGGGGGAGGCTGTGCAATCTACACTAGGGACACAATATTTGGACACGAGCTCCCCACCCCTGCCCTTGTAAATGGGGCCCAGGCTCTTACCCTCAAACTCACCCCGGACCCCTCTAGAGGCCCTCTCTATCTCACCACTGCCTACGTTCCCCCAAAGAACCAGCACCCTGCCCTGGTATCTTTAACTGACTATCTGGCCTCCCTCCACCATAACGGAACAAATCCTAGTTGGGGACCTTAACGTAAATTGGCTCAGCACCTCCTCTTCCACGATCAGAGACTCATTTGCCGCCCAAGACCTGACACAACTCGTCACCCAGCCCACTAGAATAAACCCTAAGAGAGGAACCAGCACCCTTCTGGATGTAATTATCACCAACCGACCCCAAAAAATCCAAAACATCCAGGTCCTACCAGATTCCCTAAGTGGCCACTCCCCTATCCTATTTCATTGGGCAGTCCCCAATCCCAAACCCAAAGCCCAGACCACTCTCCGCAGGCGCCTCTGCCCTGGTGGGCTGCAAAAACTCAAACTATTCCTCACCCAGATAAACTGGTCCCCCATTCATCGTGCAACAGACATTGACACTGCCCTTGCCTTCTTCTCGCACACCTTCAACATGGCCTGTGATCTCTTTGCACCCTTCACCAAAATCTGATCCAAAAAGCAGAATGCACCCTGGGTTAGCCCTGCCCTTCTACAATTACTAAGAAATCGGGATAACCTCTGGCACCTTGCCACTGAAACGGGTTGGCTGTCTGATAGGCAGGCTTACAATACAGCCCGGAATAAGTGCTCTTGGGCCGTCCGGAAAGCCAAGGCCGACCATTACCAGCCCACCCTTACCTCCTCCTGGGGTTCGGCCCGGACTTTCTGGGATAATATTAAACAACTAAATGGAAAATCACGCTCCCCTGCCCCATCCCAGCTCACTAGCAATGGCACTACCTCCACCAAGCCTGCCACCATAGCTAACTGGCTCAACACCGATTTCACTGACCTTAGCTCAGTCTTCCCTAGTAATTTCTTTGACCCTCCCCCCAACCAACCTCCCCCTGTCCTCCAGCACCCCAGCTTCCACCTGCGCAAGGTTTCTGCCCAGGAAGCCAGACCCATCCTAATCAAAGCTTTGAATAGCAACAGTCCGGGCAGTGACTCACTGGACCCCAGTATCCTCAGGCTGGTGCTAGATGAAGCCCTTGCCCCACTCACCAGCCTAATTAACCAATCGCTCTGCCTGGGACAATTTCCCATGGCTTGGAAAACAGACATAATCACGCCCATTCATAAAGGGGGCGACAGGTCGTCGGCCAACAACTACCAGCCAATCTCCATCCTCCCCCCCCCAAAGCCCTGGAGAAAGTGGTGGCCATTCAAAGCACTGAATATCTGGCTAAGCATAACATCTTATGCCCAGAGCAACATGGCTTCTGTGCTGGTCACAGTACCAGCACTGCACTAATTGAATTCTCCAACTTCCTACACTCCTCCCTGGATACTAGCTCCCTAGCTGGTGCAGTGTTCATCGACCTCTCAAAGGCTTTTGACACCGTCTCCCACCCTCTTCTGCTGAATGTTCTCTGCCACACTGGTCTCTCGGCTGGCCCCCTAGCATGGTGCACAAGCTATCTAGCTGCTTGATCACAGTGTGTTAAAATCAATGCGATACTCTCTGATACCCGTCACATTCACTCTGGGGTCCCCTAAGGCTCCATCCTGGGCCCCCTTCTCTTCTCACTCTATCTGAACACCTTGCCCAGTGCATGCCCTGGCAAAATTCTCCTGTATGCAGATGACGCTGTCCTTTTTGCCACCCACCGCAATCCCGTCTCCCTTCAGGACACCCTACAGCAGTCTTTCAATAATGCCGAAGCCTGGTTTAAGGAGTGCAGACTCGTCATCAATCTTAAAAACCAAAGCTATGCTCTCTTCCAGCCCCAAAACAAAGCTAGCAACCACCCACTCTATATCCTTCCTAGTACCAAACAGCCACTGGAACAAGTCTGCTCCTACAAATACCTTGGGGTTACCTTCGACTCCAGCCCTCACATTTCACAACCACATTGATGCCCTAACATCCGCCACTAACACACGGCTTGGCATCCTCTTCATCATAGAACCTGCCTTCCCAAATGCGCTCTGGCTCGCTATTCGTCTTCCTGTATTGTCCCTTGTAGACTATGGTCTACCAGTCTATGGTGCTGCCAAGCGACTGCACTCAAAAAGATCACTTAACCCTGAATAAAGCCTGCAGATTGATTACTGGTGTCCCCAGGCTCACACACACCTGTCAGCTGTATGAGAAGGCTAACTTCTTACCCTGGATGAACGGCTCCGATATCAAACCTGCCTCCTCACAAAAACCCTACTGGACTCTCCCTCCTGGGGTGACGGCATCCATCCACCAGATCCCACCCACTATTGCAACACGGTCATCCAAAAGACCACTCTAATGGTCCCCAGATCAAGAACCAGCCGTGGCCAGAGGTCCTTCTACAGAGCCCCATCCTGGTTTAACTCTCTCCCTGCCCCCATCACCAATGCCACCACCATCTCCAAGTTCAAAACCACCTTCAAACCAACTCTTCAACACTCATAGCTGCTCCTGTCTCTGAAGGCAGCCTCCACCTCGACTTCTCATGACAACGCCCACCGGGCGCTCTCCCACCTAGCCCTCCCACACCTCTTCCCGGTACACCGCACTCTATGTCTAACCTGGCCAGTGCCAGCTGTTTCATGGTATGCCTATTAGATTGCTCAATTTTTGATACCAACTTGTGTAACACCTGTTCTCAATTACTTGTACCCTGTAACCTAAATGTATTTTGTCTGACCTCAGTGTGACGTGGCGCCTCTAATGAATGCCTATTTTTAGCATACCTGTGCTATGTAACCTAAAACTCTATGTATGTCTTTAATGTGACGAGGTACCTTTGGAAACGAGCTCTGGCTCAAAGGTTGTAAACTGATTCACAAATAAATAAAATAAATAAATAAAAATGTTCAATATTTGTAGGTTTCATACACATAAGGCATATACATTAGATATTTTATGACATAATGCTATTGCATACTAAATCCAACAACAAGGAACACAGCCTGTTGTTTTACATCAGCTCGGAGGTCACCTCAATAACCTCCCTGTATGAAGACCTGAGAGGGAAAAGGAAAATTAAAGAGGACACTATAGCATAGTCAAGAAAGGGGAGGGGGTGCCCATAGGTGACCAACCTTATGTACTAGAAATTGTAAAGGATAGATTAGGCTCAGAAATAGAAGAACTGTTGCAACAGATTTAAGAAAAGGCTGGTCCTCAAGAGTGGCAGGATCTCCCTGTCACACTCCTCTTGCTATAATCTATAACCTGTCACTCTGCAGTGGTACTGTCCCAAACATTTGGAAGATAGCCAGTGTAACTTCAGTCTTCAAGAAAGGTGACCACAAATCCATTGCAAACTATCGGCCAGCAGCTATTCTCTCGGTTCAGCAAGTCTAAGAAAGATCCTCTGAGAAATTGATCTGATATACATAGATCATATCTATTCTGACTCCCAACACGGTTTCAGAAAAGGACACAGTACCACTACTGCGCTTCTAAAATTCACAAATGACGCCAAAGTAGCTATGAATAATGGCTTTCTAACAGGGATGATCTTCATAGATTTAACAAAGACGTTTGACCTGGTCAATCACCTACTTCTCCTAGCTAATATGCTATCCCACGGCATCTCCCCTGATGTTGTCCCTTGGTTTAAAAGCTGCTTGTCTGATAGGAGACAAGGGGTCAAATTCAACTCTGCTGTCTCAGATCTCTCCACTATAAACACTGGTGTCCCCAAGGCTCTATACTTGATCCTCTACTTTTCACTTTGTCTATTAATGACATCTTAAAAATGTCCTCCACCTGATCATCCCTGCTTTATGCAGATGATCTGGTTCTCTATCGTAGCGCAAAATCTATCTCTGACCTAAATACCATTCTCACATCTGACATCCTCATTATCCAAAACTGTCTCACTAAAAACAACCTGGTTCTAAAGGCTAGTAAAACACAGCCCACGTTATTTGGCTCTGCCACCAGACTGAGGAAATGCAATGGGCAGCTGTCTGTTACTAGTGCTGATGGAACCCCTCTGGAGAATGTTGGCGCCTTCCAATATCTTGTGATCATGCTTGACCCCTTGTTAGACATTGAACTTCACATTTCCATCACATGCAGAGCTGTCAATTCCAAGACTGGCATTGCCTATAGAATGAGTTTTGCTTTAACCCCCTCTGCCAGAACTGCCATTGAGCAGGGTGTTTTACTCCCTGCCCTTGCCTATGGCTCAGTAACATGCTGGAGCTGCAAAAACCAACCTTCTGACGTGGGATGCCACCTTTAACAGTATTTGCCACTATGCCTTAGCATATCCCTGCCTCACTCACCACTGTAAGCTTTACAGTGACCTAAACTGGCCCTCCCCTTCAGCCCACCAATCTTTATCCTTTGGCTGTCTTATAGATGGTATCATTCATTCTGGTGTTCCCTTCTCTCTTGCTACCATGCTGACTCTGGCAAACCTGTGTTATAATCTTTGATCTGGGGATCAAGCCCTTCTAAGTATACCCAGTTGCAAAACACAAATGGGGACCCAGGCCTTTTCCCATGCTGCACCCCAACTCTGGAACTCTCTACCGGTAGGTCTCAGGCTCTCCCCAACTCATGGCAACTTCAAAAGGATGTTACGCACTCACCTTATAACATCTGACCTTTGCAATTGTTTTCTTCCTCCTTGATTTCCCTCCACTACCACTCTCTGCCCTGCTCTCTGTTCCCTCTCCCCACAGCCTGGGTGATCTGCCCTAAGCGCTCTCCCTGTACTTAAAATTCTGATGCCACTTCATCTAACCTGTCTTTTGTAGCATTGCCCTATTTTCCTCTCCCTAGCTCTGTCTGTTCCTGCTTCTCTTTTTCACACTGTAGACTGCTCCGTATTATTTCTGATTTCCCTCCTGCTTTGACCTGTGCACCTAGGTAGCTCACCCCTAAATAATGGGGTGCTGCTCTACCTTATTTGTTATTGTATTTGGAATCTGTTTCTGTGTACATCTCTTATTTAAAAATTGTATATCTTGCATATCTCAGTGCTATTTTTTACCATGTATGCTACCTATATCTAATTTGTATTATTTCTTGTTATGTTTGACTAAGGCAATGAGTTGTATTGTACTGTACTGTCCTGTACCTTATTGTATTTGTATTTTAACTGTTTCATATTCGTACTCTCTCAGGTCGTGCCTGAAAATAGGCTTTTCTATGTCTAGTGCACTTACCCAGTTATCAAAAACAAAATACAATAAAAACAAAATAAATACATTTAGTCAGTGCACATGAAAAAAACTGCCTTCTCCATACTACCCAGAGCTACATCTCGCTCTGCTGCCGTTTCCCTTTTTTTGGTTTCATTTTGTGTCATTCAGCTGTGTGCCATTTAAGTTGGAAAGTTATCTCTGTTTTCAGGTGAAGAAGCCAGGGACCTGGTGTTCCTCAGAGCAGCCACCTGCTGACTCTCCCATGTCATTAGCATGGGCTTCCATGGCAGCAGAGGTGCCTTCAGCACCTGAGTGAAGACATAGGCACTTCCCAGGTGGTTGATGGCACTCAGCTGCACCTTGTGCCTCAGATCCCACCTCAGAACCAACCTGGGGCATGTAGTAATTTGCCATTACTGCACACCTTGTTGTGTATTATTGCTTACTTACAATTTACAGTGTGATTCTAAGGGAATTTTCTATCATACTTCCCAGGTGGTTGAAGGCACTCAGCTGTGCCATGTGCCTCACAACCCACCTGGAGTATGCAGTAGTTTAGCCTTGCCACACACCCTGCCATGTAGTATTGATCACTTGAAATTTATATTGTAATGTTATGCAAAATTATATACTGCATTTCCCATGTGGTTGAAGGAACTCGGCTGCACTTCGTGCCTTACAAACCACCTGGGACATGCAGTAATTTAGCCTTGCTGCACACCCTGCCATGTGGTACTGATCCCCCTACATTTGTAATCTTGTGCTAATTATACACTGCACTTCCCAGGTGGTTGAAGGCACCCTGTTTACAGTGTGATCTTATGGGAATTTTTTTATTGCACTTCCCAGGTGGTGTGCATGTGTATCCATGGCACCTTGTGCCTTACAACCCACCCGGGGCATGCATCAATTTAGTATTGCCACACACCCTGCTGTGTGTTATTGCTTACTTACAATTTACAGTGTGATCCTATGAGAATTTTATATCGCACTTCTCAGGTGGTTGAGGGCACTCAGCTGTGCTTTATGCCTCACAACCCACCTGGGGCATGCAGCAATTTAACATTGCCACACATGCTGCCGAGTGTTATTGCCTACTTACAGTTTACAATGTCATACTGTGGGAATCATATACTGCACTTCCCAGGTGGTTGAAGGCACTCAACTGCACCTCTTGTCTCACAACCCACCTGGGCATGCAGTAATTTAGCATTGCTGCACACCCTGTCATGTGTTATTCCTTACTTACAATTTACAGTGTGATCCTATGGGAATTTTTTATCACACTTCCCAGGTGGTGTGCATGTGTATCCATGGCTATAGAAGCACTAGACCATGATGATGGGTGTCTCTTGAGTCATGTGGAAAGAGTTGTATGTTGTTTGTCTTAGTTGATGATGGATGTCTGTGGTTGCTTGTGGGGGAATGCGGATTTAGTGTTGAAAACTCTAACAACACATTTCCATACTTTTGTCACTTTAATATCAACACAAACTGATGCATAAATTGAGTTTTTTGCAAAGAATACAAAAGGGATATGCTATCCCACTACAGGAAATATTGTTGATATTTAAGTGTTGATTGACCCACTGACATCACAAGTGGCAAAGCCACAAGTGATGTCATCAGGTCAAGTCAGCATAGGAACAAAAAATATCAACAATATTTCCAGCTGGGGGGGAGGTAGCATATTCCATTTATGCCATACCTCCAAAATAGTGAAAACAAATTACATTTTCTTCCATTTTCTGCTGCTTATAAACAATTTAAAAGGTATCTATAAATGAAACACTACTCATTTGGTAGATATTTTTGTGTTGAACAACTTTTATGATCAAAGCACCCTGCTATCATTTTTCATTTTAAAGCTATTTGCATTTGTTGCAAAAAGTGAAAAAAATTGAATTTTCTGCTGTTTTTTTTTTGCTAATTATAATAAACTAAAAGGTATATATAAATGAAACACCACTCATTTTGTAGATATTTTTGTGCTGAACATATGTCATGCTCACAGTACCATGCTATAATTTTTTGTTTTAAAGTTATAGACACTTGTTAGTTGAAAAATTAAAACAAAATTAAATTGTTTGCTGTTATTTTGCTAATTATAAAAAAAAACCTAAAAGGTATCTATTAATGAAACACCACTCATTTTGTAGATATGTTTGTGCTGAACAACTTTTGTGATGACGGTACCATGCTGTCATTTTTCATTTTAAAGTTATTCGCATTTGAATACGGTTAGTACAGCTAGTATACCTCTGCAGATCTGATTGAAAGGGAGAGACAGAGGAACAGACATACACACACAGACAGGTTTTTTCTTCTACAGCTGGCCTGAGCCCCAGGATGTTTGACATTCCAAGCTGATCCAACAGATCAGCTCTACTGTGTAGATCAAAGGATAGAGCTAACCCAGGACTGGGTCAGCTTTTTGTTTTGAAGCACATGACTTCTCCACCCAGCAAGCCAAAACTCCATTAATATTGGCCTGAATGATGAATGGTGTGGTAAAATGCTGCTCTGCATTGCACAGACAGTGTCACACCCCTCAAAAGGCACTATTATAGCAAATTGCTCGCTGTGCACACACTTGCATGGCGTACATAAAAAAGGAACTGCCTGCTTGTATTTCAGTGAGGATGTGCCAAGGGTCCTTTACTGCATGATGCAACAAAAAGTAAACAAACAAAAAAAAAAGCCTTTAAAATTATTTATTTGTAACCTTATGTTTTGTGGTTCCAAAGAAAATCACCTTGTTCCTGGTTCCTGGCCCGCTCTGCTGATGCTAGACTAATCACCTCTAGCCACACTGGGGACAGACCAGGGATCAGAAGCATGTGAGTTTCTTTGGATTCACAAATAATAAGTAAGGCTAAAACTAAATAATTACAAAACTTTTTTTTTTTTGCTTGTGTACCCCACGTTTAGTTGGGAAGTCACCTGAAGGATGGGGTTCCTGGTCTCACTCGCCTTTGGCACAGGAAGAATTCGGGGCACTCTGTATATAAGGGCCTGGAGCTCCAGGTTGAAGATTTCAGTCCCCCAAGAGGCCTTTCCCATTAGTCTGCAACTTGGAGGGTTGGCAGAAGGCTAAACAGTGTGCAAGATAAGATTGGAGCAGCAGTACAGCAGCCATCACCCTTACATAGAGGGGTGTGGGCTCCGCCATCTGATTGGCAGTGCTGCCGGGGTTGTGTTCCAGCTTACCCAGGGAAGGTACAGATCTTGGGAGGGATAACGCAGTTCAGGGGCATCTGTCTCAGTTGCCACACTGGCCAACTGGCCACTTTTGTCACAACCTCTCCTGACCAAACTGTCAGTGATTCTGAATTTACAGGCATCTGCCTGGTAGACCAAGCAAGTACATCAGGCACATGAGTGGGGGGGGCATCAAAACAGGTAAACATGAGGGAGCAAGTTGAGTGGGCAGTAAAGCAGTGTCATGAGTGCCCTAGGATTCCCAAGAAGCTCAGGTAGGAAGAGCCTCAACAGGATGGGAAGTGATACTGGCAGTGGTGCAGAGAAGTCCTCGCTTGTAGGTGCCAAGGGGACAAAAAAACAGAGCTGAGAAAAAAGAACACTTGTTTGTATCAAATCAAATGAAATCAAATCAAAATCTTTATTTATCCAGGTGACCATCATTGAGCAAGCTCATTTCCAAGATGGGTCTGGTTAATACCGGGCCAAGTAGTGAAGAACATACAAAATATATACAATGTGAACAATAATACAAGTGGAAAAAAATACTACATATGAATACCCAACATCACAGCAGTCATTATGGCTTAATGAAGTCTTCAATGGGATAAAGTGGTCAGGAGCTCATAACAAGGGCTGGCACAGGCACAAAGGTACATAGGAGAGTGAGAACACAAGGTTTTCCTTAAGGTGGCACATGGGACATAAAAATAAGTGTCTTAAAGTCTGGCAATTGAGTGATTACAGCTCCTTTTAAGCAGGTTTGGACAGCAAGTCAGATGTTAATTTGGTTTAGTGGGAACATAGGAGGGGACTGGGAGAACCAATTGGAAATCAGCGCCAAAGAGTGCTTGCTTTCCAATTGGACGACGGCATTGCCATGTCTGGCTGGTGGAGGAACCGGGCTTGTGGTCTACTGCAGTGGCTAGAGCACTGCCATCCAGACGGTGACTAATTTACCTACGCCTGTGGGGCAGGGAACCCATAGGGGGTTTGTAAGTGGCAGAGAGGAGGAGGAGGAGGAGAAGAAGTAGTGCAGGGCTAACTACACCAATGAGATTGGCAGAACCACAAGACAATGTGGCATACGTGGCCATTACTGAGTTCAGGAGCAGAGAATTAACTTCAGGGAGCAGAGAACTAACTTCAGGCAACAATTACAAACTGGGGAAGCAATTGCAAGGCTCACACACGTAACAAGTATGTAAGGACTTAAAGGAGTTAATACTACGGAGGCAGCTCAATTTCAGTAATTTTTGCATGTTGTTCCACAAGGATGGTAGCATAAAACTAATGGCCACTCTGCCAAAGCAGGAGGATGCCTTAGGGATACAGAATGTGATAAATGATACACTACTTAGGGCATACGTTCCTGGCTCACTAAGAGGGAGACAGTCTAGTATATATTGCGGGAATCATTTCATAATGACTCTATAGGTCCAAATGGCAGCATTTCTATTGTGCCTGTACAAAAGAGAGGACCAGCCTAGAGCTTTATACAAGGAGCAGTGATGAGTGGAGATTGGGAGGCCGGCAATAAATCTGATGGCCCTGTGATAAAGCGTATGTAGCTTAATCAGTGAGGCTTTAGGACAATGACTGTGTAAGAAATCCACGTAATCGATCATTGAGAGAAAAATAGTTTGTACTAGGCGCAGTTTAGCATCTCTAGTGAGGAACTGGTTTATTCTGAAGAATAGTCACAGCCTCTGCCTTAGTTTCTTTACCAGGTCTTCGACATGCTCGGTGAATGAGAGATTATGGTCTAATCACACTCCTAAGTATTTAAACTATTCTGAACTGCGTTGAAGATCTGTGTCTGGCACTCATCCTGAACCTTTAGTAATTGTCAAGCTTCTGACACCTCTTTGTGACCCTTCTGATCGCACGGTGAATGTCTGTACTGCCCATGATCACCAGGATTGCCTCAGGGTACCAGTTGCAGAGTAATAACTGCGGAAGCTGCAATTACAGTTTATATCTAAGGACACCTCTGTCTCATCATTCTTGGCACAGCCAGGCACCCTGCCGAGCTCACTTGGGGAGGACACCACAAAAGAACTGAAAACATAAGAAGTCTATGCACCACACAGGGTCCCGACACACAGAACCTTCACCATTCACCATAAGATTAAAGAGACCCATTTTCATAACCAAACACCTAGGCCCCAGAGTTCCCTCACCACTCATGGGGACTCTGGAGTTATTCTTATGTTACATTTACATTAGTGTGGTTCAGTAAGACATCCTAGGCACTGCCTTACTGAAAGGAAAGCAGGCAGTGCTGCTTTCTATGGCTAATATGAGTTGCTGCTGTAAGACACATCTCCCTGTTTATAATTTCTGTTGACTTAAGCAAATAATAAGATAACTGTGTTCAAGAAAGCAGACTACTTCTCTCTCATGTGCAACATGCCCATATTTTAATACTCTTTTTATCCCCCAACTCTCCGACGGCCCCCATCTGTTCAACTTCAGCCCCAACCGTGTCGGCCTGCATCTCCCTAGGACTTAACATGACTCCCCATGTATTCCCCCAGATCTTTCCACCTCTAGTGGGGGCGGCATGGCCCCCTTTACCTCACTGCAGATTAAGCCATTGTGGAGATCACACCTAGGTAGCCAGGTACGGGGCCTGTGAGCTAGTCAGTGTCATCCTGCTGCTTAGAGTGATTTTTATGTGTTCCTCCCATCTCCAGGACACCAGCATCAAGGGCATGCTAAGCACAGACCCACACAGGCTTGTGTGGTGTGGTGTCTGCCGATGTTCCCCACCTACAGCCACTCCTTCTGCACTGCCACCTGGGGTCACCCAGGTAGCAGTATAGCAGTGGAGAGTGCTATCCCTCCCTCTGCAGAGGAGGAGAGCATAACCTGGGATGCTCAATCCTCTTCCCCCATGGCCATCCTCTTGTGCCCCAAGCTCATTCCCGAACTTGGGTGGCCAGTGTGGGCAAGGTAAGGCACAAGGCACCTTAGCCCTCTGCACCACTGGACTGATTAACATGGCCATTTTTAAAAACCTTGATAGTTCAGGCTCTTCAAGGAATGTGGCGAAAGCACAGCCTCGTGTCCTTTGTGCCACAAGTCAATGTCTTGGATCATGGATGCTCTCATATACTATTTGGGCAGGGTAATTGAATAATACTGGCAGAGTTGGATTTGATAGGACTTTCTAGGGCCGATCCATAAAGGAGTGGAAGACAAGCAGACAAGCGTTGTGAATACTGCATGGGCATATGAACTGTGGAACAACTGCGCAACTGGCAGTGAGATAGGTCAATGTGAATGTAGGCAAGCATGTGCAGAGTGGTGAAAACAGGTAAGGGACTATATTCACAGAGTATCCGACATGCACATATGGACTGCTCCCTGACCCCCACCATGCAAAAAGTTGGAATGCCTCACAGAGATCAAATGAAGAAACAACAACTGAGAATACCAATGCAGGTGTAGCACTTAAGGACACCACCATAGAGCTGGTGCTAGCAAACCCAGAACCAGTGCATCTGCAACAGTTGGACTGGCAGTGGGTCAAGGCCCAGGGAGAAAGCCATGGATGGCTGGTATACTGATGCGACATACTGTAAATGACCTTATGGATACACTGCCATTGCTGCCACAGAGGTCTGCAATCAGTATCAGACTGTCTGTGGTGCTGGGGCCCGGGGGTGGGTTAAGCCTTTTTTGGTCTGGTTTGGTTTGGTTTGCAAAGCTTGCAGCAGTAAGTCCCTGAGAATCAGGCATGCACCCAGGGGAGGGCTTCCTGGGGAGGACACGTCACATACTGAATACTGAGGTGCCTTTTTATGTTTGCTTCCACGCATGTGCAAGAAACATAGTGCCACCATACGAATTTTCGTAGGTGTGCCACCCCACTTCCAATGCCCTGCTCCTTCTTGCACCTCACCGCACCAATTAATGTCCGAGCTGTCTATGACAGCAGTTCAGATGCAGTGGTGCACAGTTGAAAGCCAAAGACTGCTACAATCAGCGGTGGTAATGTGTAAGTAATCGGTATTACTGTTGTCGGCAGGCACCATATTACGCCATCGCAGTATGCAAATGCCTACACCAACACTGCATGTGAACAACTGTCATAGACAGCTCTGTTTTCTCCTCCCCCAAGTAGCAAACTAGAAGCCCACCCCAGCCTGCTCATGCGCTCCCCCACACACCGTATGGCAGCGGAGGCCAATCCCCACTACGACTACTGTGCCCCAACAAACTTGAGGTGCCATGCTGAGATCACCCCAGCGTGGCAAAAGTCTGTATGGCCGACGGGGGTGCCCAATCCCCCATCGGCTCCACTGTACCCCCCAAAAACAGACTTCTGTGTGCCATGCTGGGAGCCCACCCCAGCATGGCAAAAGTCTGTATGGCTAATGGTGGTGCCCAATCCCTCATCGGCTGCACTGGCCCCCCAAAAACTTCCAGTTGCCATGCTCGGAGCCTACCCCAGCATGGCAAAAGTCCTGCGTCATCTTCCTGAGAAAAATAAAAAACTTGTAAAAAAAAAAAGGTCCCTCGTTGACTGACTTGCCACCCTGCCCCAACCCACGCCCACCCTCTGCGCACCCACCTCCCCACATGCCCTCAACCTCATACTTATCTCCAGAGCCCAGTGCGATGATCTTCGGTGGAGCGGGAACACATCTGCACTCTTCAAAGTCGACCGCGAACTGAAGAAATGCTGGTAAGCTGTATAATGGCATAAATGGATTTTTTTCAACTTTGGTGCATGTCTCGGCCATTTTGGGGAATTTTTATCCCCAAATTTTCAACATGAGGTTCTTGGGGCCCTACCTCATGAACTCAGTCACTGTCATTTGGTCCCGAAAGGTGATTTCGCAGTCACTGCGCGGAACCACATTTGGGACAGAGTAACAAAATGACAGTGTCACAGTTCATGAGGTAGGCCCCACAAAACCCTATGTTAAAAATTTGGTGAAAAAAATCCCAAAAATGACTTTTATGAGCGTGCGTTGCGTAGTTCTTATGCATGCTCGTAACTTTGCGAACTTTTTATATTTTCACTCCAGATTTTCAACATTGACATTTTACCACACCTCCCACACCTCCTTATGAGCAGTACAGTTGTCATTTTTCACATCTCACCCAAAATGTGTTTTCGTGCTTGTAGTGCACAATGGCGCAGTTGGTGTGCAAAATCAATGTTTGGGACAGATTAAAAAAATCACAGTTACACTGTTCATAAGCAGAGGTCTTAAAATGGCTATATTGAAAATTTGGTGACAAAAGTCCATAAAATGACTGTGTTATAAGCATGTATTGTGCAGTTTCCACGCACCCTCATAAGTTCACAAATCTGTAATATTTTCAGTCCAGGTTGTCAACTCTGACATTTTTCCATACCTCCTTATGAGAAGTACAGCTGTCATTTTTCACACCCTGGCCAAAATGTGTTTTCATGCTTCCAGCGCAGAATAGCGTGGTCGCTGTAGGAAATTAGTGTTCGGGACAGATTATGAAAATCACAGTGACACTGTTCATGAGCAGAGATCCCAAAATGCCAGTGTTGGAAATCTGCTGTAAAAAATTCCCAAACTAATTACATTATGGGTGTATGTTGTGCAGTTTCTATGCACGCTTGTGACTTCAGCAGTTGTATATTTTCACTCCAGATTTTCAACAATGCCATTTTTTACACCTCCTCATGAACAGTACACCTGTCACTTTTCACACCCTGTTCAAAATGTGTTTTCGCACCTGTGGCGCCAAATGACGCAGTCACTGTGCAAAATAACCTTTCACCTAACACACTGAAAGTGTCACTGTTCATGTGGTGGGATCACAGAAAGCCCATGTGGAAAACTTGGAGTAAAAATACCAAGAAACGCCCAAGGTGTTAGGGTTTTTGACCATAACGCCCTACCCTGTAGGAACTGACAGGCATCAGGGGTGAGACTTGGAACTGTCGACAGTAATGCTCATGCCATTCCACCCCCACCCCCACCCTGCAGCCAGTGACAGGCATCAAGGTCCGCCTTGGACCCTTTGCCCCCAGAGTTCACCCCGTTCTCCTACACTGTGCCCATTTCAGCATATTTCCTTATGGAATGAGGTGAATGTAAAGCCCAAACACCCCAAGGCACACCTCGACACTGGTCAGTGTCTGAAGGGTAGGGCGAGGTGAAATGTGACCGTCATGGGCGATGTCCCAAAGGTACACCCCAATTCCTGTCCATCTCTGCAGAGTGAGGGTGGAGCTGGCGTCAGTTCAATACTTCAATGCCATTCCTATACTGCATCTGTCTAACTCCTGCACTTCTACTGCTAATGCCAGCAAGCAAACGTTCAGTATTGACAAATGCTTGTTCCTAAGTGCAGAGATGAGCTAGCAAGGACAGCTTTTCTCAAGCCAGTTGGTTATTTAAGCCAAGGATCCCATGCCAGGCCTGATCCCCTCATAAAAGCCCTTTTCAGGGTGGGAAACTTTGCCAATAACCACAAGTAGCTTTTTCTTTTACCCTGCCAGTCGGCATAAAACCTAGCCCTTTTATCCTTGTTGAAGCTGGGGGGGGGCTATATTCCTGTAGAGTGCTAAACATTGCCTCAGTTCTTCTATTAGTGTGTTACGAATTGCTGCAGTTACATTCTAGCAGCTGATAACTCTTTATCTATTGAATTCACATTTGTACCACCTGCACCCATTATTTTGTTTAGAACTGTTATTTATTGAATTGCTGTCTCTCCTTATATATTTATTGCTTCCATAAAGTCCAACTTATTCTTAAGAATCTTGTGTCCTGTCTGGCTGCTTTTAGGTTTAGGGTTTTGGTGGCAGCAGTACCATTCTGGGAAGCGGTGCCCCCTCCTCCCTTTTGAGGCACTTTCCTGTCCTGCTGGTGGTCGGCTCTGCACCATGTTTGCCGTCAGGTTGAACATCCCAACATTGTCAACTCAGACAAAATGAACCCATCACTTATGGCTGAGGATAGCAAGACAAGACAAAGAAACACTTTACTTTTGACATTGCAGTACTGATGTGCTTCTGCGGGCACACATTGTGAGCCAAACCAATTGGGGTTCGACAGGTTGGGAGGAGTTGTGCTGGAAAAATGTTCTTTCCTATGTTGATTTATCAGGTATATCTAGGAGCAATAAGTGCCCATTTTCTTAGATGACTGCAGCCAGATCAAGTTATTACAACAATACATAATCAAAGTACCAGTGGTACTGAGCAGCGTCAGAGTACAGATGTGACATTTTTGTATAGTAAAATACACATTTATGTGCTAAACAAAGGTAGACAAGCCTCAGCTGAAACTAATCAAGCTGACGGCAACATACTGTAGAACAAACAATTCAATGTTCTGAAAGTCAGCTTATTTGCTATTGTGAAAACCTATCACTGACATCAGCAATGACATCTAACAGTTTCCTTCATTCAACATAAATTGAAGTGAGAAAGTAAAAATGTGCAATACTGAGGACTGAACCCTGGCCTGTGTAGGTCTGCTGAACTCTAAAAGCCCTTTCACTGTCATCATCAGTGCTTTTATGCAGCTAAATCACTCAGGCTGAATGTAACCTTAAACGTTACCAAACACAGAAAACAACACACGTAACCACACAACATGCTTACAAGCTACCCTTGCTGGTGCCTAGAAAGAAGTTGTACAAAATGTTCTGGGTCAAAAGTATAAGAATAGTAACTATACACTTAAAACCATATTAATTGATAACCAGCTAACTAGAAATGTGCCTAGTCTGGAAAGATAAAGTGCCAGATGCTTTCAGGCCCCACTCCACTACTTGCAAAGCCCTGTTTGGACAAGACTTCCCAAAGGAATGCTGACCCAAAGGCTTTACTACAGTGAGGAAGCCATGGAGGTCAGGGCTCCAGGTAAAGTGGTGTTGTGCCTTGGAGCTTGCTATGAGGGGTGGATGTGGGTACATGCAGAAAGAGGAGCACAAAGAAAAAAAATCTTCCCTGCAGCTTGATTTGTGGTCTGGGGTTGAGTGCGTGCTCACTCTGTGGGAGACTTGGAATCATTTCTCGATGACGGAGTCTGAGCCGAGCCAGCGAGAGGCACATGCTTAGTCCACAGGATATGCCTTTCTGCATATGAAATAATAATATAAGTAGGTAATAAACCTTGACAGGGTGTGCATTATAGGATTTTAATGCATGCCCCAGGGGTGTAGTAATAAGGCTTATGAAATGGCTGGCAGCAAGCAAGTATTCCTATTGGTTCCTATGAGTGTGTTAATGTGTCTAACACCGCACAAACAAGATCAGGCTATGCCAGCTGGGCACTGATCCTAGAGAAGTGCCCAAATAGAATGTTAAAAGAAAAAAATCAGCCATCTTGATTATGCCACTACTGCTGCCAACTATGCTCGCTCTCCTAAACGTCCGACCTGATGGATGCTCGCAACATTCATCCCTTACAACAGTGTGGCATGCTTTTTATTTTTGTATCATTCTGTTTTAAACGATACAAAAATAAAAGTATATCACGCTGTATCCCTCTAGCTCACGATTGGCAGTGCCAGATTACTTGGAGACAGAGTGTGAGACTTGCTACAGCTTCTGGAGAGCGAATCGAGCGGCTGCACTAGTGACATACTTCATGGTCTGTGGTACAGGCACATCAGGCAAGTTACTTCCCGCAACTTTTCTGTGGAGTGGTGGTGAGTACCTTTTGGGCATCACTCACTTCTACTTTAAACACTGTAGGGACAGCATGTAGTTTAACTTCAATTGTGATTGTCCGGCAAAACCAGGTGGCCCTGTGCCCCTCGCCACCCTCCCTTTCCCCTGAACCAAGAGATAATAATGACACACAAGTGCAATCTGTTTTTCGGTGATATGAATGACTCGCTCGCTCTCTTCCTGGTTTGGGAGAATTGGCATGTGTGTGTCTGGCTGTTATCACGTAACTGTGTTAGGGGGTCTTGTCAGTTTCTTGATCGCTGATTAGTTTCAGACTGGAGGTTCCGAACTTGAAGTTCCAGTAGGTATGATATTACTGTTGGTCTGGAGTAAGTGACTCATAAATGCACAATTTATCAGGAAGAGAAACAGCTGTGCTGTTGTTTGTAAATGTAAGAAAGCAGCTGTGAAGCTGAGACTTACCAAACAAACGTCCGTGTCTTTCCTGAATGCGCAGAGTATGATGACTTTAAGCTAACTAACCTGGCTGATGTTCTAGTAACTAATGTCAGAGTAGGAGTCGGTAGCAGAATAAAACAGTAACTCCCAGTGTGTTCCTTCCTACACCAGTATTGGTGCATGCACTTATCCTTACGAGTACAAACATCCTTCAGAGAGGGGACAAAACACAATCAACTAAACGTGGAGGAACTATTGTATTTAAAATGAACACAAAGCATAACATTTTACTAAACCTCTAATAATTTTAAATTTAAAATTAAGTTGGCCATTTCATAAGTGCAATAATCCACTGCAGGGTCTGTGTGTTAGACACTTGAACACACAGCTAGGAGGCTGGACGCACTCGTCCGGTGGCCTCGTGCCTCACTGCACCTCCTAGCCGTGTGTTAAAGTGTCTAACACACACCCGGTCTTGTCTTATTGCTTACATGAGGTTGAAGGCGGCGTGTGCTCATGCCCCTGGAAAGTACATTAAAATCCTATGATGCACACCCTGGAGGGGCTTATTACACTTATAAAATGGCTTTAAGTAGGTTTTTGTGGGGAGGAAAATGTGATTCAGCACCTGACTATGCATTTATAGAGATTTAAGGCACAGTTAGGTGATGTTTCTTGGCCAATGAAATTTCTAGATTTTTCTTGCCATTTTATAATATGCTGTAATCATACTCCCTGCATGCACTGTAACATTGGTATCTACCTCTTTTTTAATTGACTCATCAAGTCACAGATGCTTGTACATAGTCCTGTTGCTTGTGAACTTGATGAAATGAATACTTTTCATGCAAATTTTGTATTGTACATGTTTATGAAGATACTTGTTAATGATGTACGCAACATTTTTAGAAGTGTTACTTTTCTCTTATTTTTATGGATAATAGCTTGTTGTGTGTCCTCAATAAAAGAATTTGAACCTCTCTGTCAAGAGGGTTCAGTGCCACTACAGAAAACATGTCTTCCTCCCCTTCAAGTACAGCCACAGGACCCTTCCACACTCCTCCGAAGCCTCTTACATCAATATGTTGTGTGCTAGGGGTCCTATGTGATAATGGCGAGTGCTGAATGGCGACCCGCATTATCGCAAAGTCAGGGCGGCAAAAACAATTTTGCCAGCCTGACAACCTCGACACATGGAGGAATAGCGCCGGAGACCCAGTAGATTTGCTTAGCACTGCCCTCTCCCCGCAACCCCTCACTTAAGGATTTTTCAACTCCGGGGGTGCATGTTGTGGGGTGGCCAAAGCAAAAAAAAAAACACAAGTTATGGGCCGGGTTCAACAAAAACGATGTAGCGCCCGGATCCAGACCTGAACCTGGAACCCCATGCACCACAAGGGGAGGCCAACCCCCGTTGCCACTACGCAGCTCGGCAGCTGACTGCAGCACCACCCCCTACATCCCCTCCAACCCCTTCCAGGCCATGCTCGCCCCCCCCCCACCAGCGCACGTGTACATACAGTGACATTCTGTCATTAGGGTCGCCCACCCCACCACATACGGTCACCCTGTCTGCCCCCTTGCCTTTCGGGCTTTCGCCCACATCGCATTGCCATTTTGGATGGTGCCCTGATTCAGGCATCCACGTCACAGGCTACCTGTGTTAGAGCTTGGCCAGCTCTGAGTATTGCCTCCTATCTCTGTGGGATGATTTCTGCCCCTGGTCCTATATGGGAATGTGCATTCAGAGGCCACTGAGTACAGGTATGTCAGGGAACCTGTGGTGGTTCACAGGGGGCATGCCCATGGAGGTGGAAAAGATGGAAGCTGGAGGTAAAAAGAAGTTAGGGGAGTCAGAGATGGAGTTACCGTGGAGAAGGGGAATTAAATGGGCTGAAAAAAGTTAGGAGAGACAGAAAAGAAACATTGAAGCTAGACTTGTATTTTTGCCAGCTTGGCTGGCCATCAAAAAAACGTTTCTAGCTATTTAAAATCCCACCACCACTACTACTACAGCTCAGTGATACAATGATGTGCAAGTGGAGGTACCTTGAACAGACACACCCACTCTTTTCTTGATGCACTGCATATATTTATGCCTGATGATGAATTTCTTTTGTGACATCACAAGGATACCAAAAAGAATGCTTCACTTTTCAAGGACGCTGTCTGAGCCAGACTCGGATAGATGGTTTCTGTTTTTACCTAAAGCTGCTGATTAATAATAAAGAGGAATATGAATGGTGTGAAGCTGCAGTGATACAGTATGGAATTAATATGGATTACCAGGTTTCATATTCAAATGTTAGTCTCCCTGCTAGCAAAGCCTCCCTCTGTCCTAATTTGAGCCCTTAGAAACCACAGTATCTAACAGGCATGGACTGCCTGGTCCACAAGAAGCTAAACTGAACATCATAGTAGTGGGTCACCTGGTGGGAGGTCCAGCAGAAATTAGTGGGAGCTTGCCATGTAGGATATCAAACACTAGAAATAAACAGAAACTGTTCATGAGCATATTATTAGAACACATGGAGTAAGCCAGAGGGTGACTACCTACACCCTCACATATACTGTACACATTTCTGAAGTAATGACAGAGTGCTTTGCACCAGTATTTGGTTAGTAGCCAACCTGCAATGTTTGGTAGCCATGGACTAGTAAGTAGCACACCGTGACTAACATTAGTGCCCTGGTGGTCTAGTGGTAACTGATGTGGACCAGCCTGAGGTGTTACGGTTATGCGTCATCATCAAGTAGTGCACACACAGAAACTGATTGTTTTAGGGAAGGGAAAAGGAATGGGGAAATTGTTTAATCTGAAGCTTGTTTCCAGGTAGTTAACTGACTTGTTCAAGGTCATACAGTATGCAGATGGGAGCTGTGGGATTCAAACCCAGGTCTCCAAGTTTGTAGCTCAGTGCCCTAAACCACAGCGCTATACTACCTCCTGTGCAACAGTGTTTGATTTAATATTATGGCAGTTGTTTTATGGCACCAGATGCCATGGTAGGAGTGAGGGAGAGTGACAAGTGCAATCACACTCTAAGAGAGAGTCCTGAGTGAGCCACTGCCCTGGGGGTAAGTGCACCACCGCCGCAGTCACTAAACAGGCTCAGGCCTGCCAGGAGCACATTGAGAGCAGTGCTCTCAGAGGTCGGACTGCTTGTGTTTTCCCCAACAGTTAAGCACACATTTTTAGATGGCAGACAAGTGCCAGGTGTATAAATACAGGAACTGGCTACTACTTATACATTATTAACTCTGAGGGGTTAGAGGGAGAGAGACACTGCACCACATAATTGGGGAGAGGGGGCTAAGCACAAACGGGCACCATCTTAGCAGCAGACTGTCAAGGAAGGAACAGTACACCCTGCTAAACACTCCAGGAAAACTCCAAAAGATAAAACTAAAGAAATAATCTAAAGTTACAGCCTGGTAGCCTACAGTATAATGAACAAGCACATAGGATTACATGTTTAATTACAAAAACAGAGCTAGGTAAAGGCTGAGCGGCACAGAATGTGAGACAGCCAGACTTTAAACAGCAAAATAAGAACAGCTTTGTATGTTCACTGTGCACACATATGCAGTGACATTTTGCTATGAGAGTGGGTTTTGAGAGGTGTGACACTGTCAGTCCAATGCAGAGTGGTCCACAAGGGGCTCATCAGTGTCACACCAATCATCAGCCAGGCTAGTCATGACAGTATTCTGACTTGCTGGGCAGAAACTTCATGTAGCTCAAAGGAGAAAGCTGACTTAGTCATAGGGCGGCTCTTTCCTTTGATTTACATATTGCAGTCCAGCAAGCACAGTGGATCTGTCATGATCAGCCTGTTGAAAACTATCCCTCATAGTCTTTTTTTAAATTACAGTCTGTAAAAGGAAAAACCTCCATCAATGTCTGTTGCTACTGCCACATAACCGTCACCCCCCATGCCCAACCCATGTTAATATTCCAGCACGGGGTGCCCAATCCCCCATGCCAGCTACTATCCCCCACCCTGCCCATTGTCATTCTGCAACACTGGGAAGCCTGCCTCCGGTGCTGCCACACATAACACTGACACTGGGGTGCCCAATCCCCAGCGTCTCCACCTGAAATAAAGAAAACTGTCCCTCATAGTTTTTTTTTTTAAATACACCCTGCAAAAAAAGAAAACTGCCCATCAATGTCTGTTGCTGCCACCATCATAGCTGTCCTCCAAGCTCAACCCATGCATGTTACTATTCCAGCATGGGGGTGCCCAATCCCCATGCTGGCTGCTACCTTGCCTGTTTTGCTTCTGCAACACCAGGGAGCCCACCCCTGGTGCTGCAAAACATAACACCAACACTTGGTGTACCCAATCCCCCAGTGTCACCACCTGAAATAAAAAATAATCCCTCGTAGTGTTTTTTTAACATGCACCCTGTAAAAAAGAAAACCATCCATCGATGTCTGTTGCTGCTACTGCTGCTACTGTCCCCCCCCCACTCGACGCTCCCACTCAATACCCACCGTCCCCCACCCAAGTTCTTATTTGCCTACCGGGGGTCCAATGTTGTAATCCTCTCTGGGCTGCAAACACGTCTTCACTTTTTAGCACTGGACCACAAACTCAGGAAATCAGCAATGATTCAATGTATTTCAATGGGGTTTTGAACTTGTCATCATAACTTGATCATTTTTGAATATTTTTGGCCCAAATTTTCAACATGCCTTTTTGGAGCTCCACCTCATGAACAATGGCAGTGAAATTAAGCAAATCTGTCCCAAAAAGTGATTTCACGGTTGCTGCATGAAATCACCTTTCATGCAGGAGTTGAACATTTTCTCTGCTCTTGTTCATGAGGTAGTGTCATAAGAAGGCTATGCTGAAAATTTGGAGTAAAAATATTAAAAAACAACAAAGTTATGAACCTACATTGAAATTTATGAATGCATGTTTTCAACATAGCTATTTCTTCACAGCACCTCATGGAAGGGACAGCTGTCATTTTTCAAATCCTGGCCAAAATGTATTTTCACACTTGTGGTGTGAAATCACCTTTTGGGCAGGATTTGAACATTTTCTTCACCCTTGTTCATGAGGTGGGCTCATAAGAAGGCTATGTGGGGTAATATGGTAGCTATGTTGAAAATGTGGGGTAAAAATATGAGAAAACAACAAAGTTATGAGTCCATGTTGCAATTTATGCAAATAAATAGTGATTTAGAGTTCCCCCAACAGAAATTACTTGCAAACAAATACTATAGACAGCTAAATGAGTCAGCTATCCAGCTGGGGTTCTGAAAAAGTGATTACTTTATTTTTGAATGTGTTTTATAGTTTGGACGCTGGGTGGGCAGAGAGGGACAGTGAAAAAGCAGGGATACTGAATGAATACTTCTGTTCAGTATTCACAAAAGAGGAGGGGGGGAGGTGCCTAATCCAATTAACAGAAGCACTCTGGATAGGGGGTCGATCCCAGTCCTTTCACAGAAGAAAGGGTTCTGAAAGAACTCCTAAAACTGAAGGTGGACAAAGCAATGGGGCCAGATGGAATTCACCCCAGAATTCTAAAAGAATTAAGAGGAGAACTAGTGACACCACTGACTACACTTTTTAACAAATCATGGGAGGATGGTGTGGTACCTGAGGACTGGAGGAAGGCAGATGTGATTCCCCTTCACAAAAGTGGGACCAAAACAGAGGCAGGAAACTACAGACCTGTCAGTTTGACCTCTGTGGTAGGGAAAGTGATGGAATCACTTCTGAAGGAAAGAATTGTGGAGTACCTAGAGGCCAGTGGGGCACAGGACCCAAGGCAGCTTGGGTTCACAGCGGGAAAGTCATGTCAGATGAATCTAATTGATTTCTTTGACTGGGAGACCTAAGTAGTAGACCAGGGAGAGGCTGTGGTCATGGCATACCTAGACTTTAGCAAGGCATTTGACACAGTCCCACACAAAAGATTAACAGTCAAATTAACTAGCCTGGGAGTGGGTCCCAGGGTGGTAACCTGGGTAAAACATTGGCTGGACAACAGGACACAGAAGGTAATTGTAAATGGAGTCCACTCTGAAGAAAGAGGGGTTACTAGTGGGGTACCGCAGGGTTCAGTACTGGGTGTAACGTATACTTAATGTTACTAACAACTTAATATAATTACTCAACGAGACCGAAGGAGAATCAAAAATAATTTATTTATTTAGCAGTGTTATTATAGTTTAAAAGTACAACATACAAGGTCCATAGGAATCCTTAAGGACTGTGGAGTCTCAAAGGACAGAGGAGTGCACCATATACCCCAGGAGTTGAAACAGAATACTTAGAAAAAGCAAACAAGGGGTCAGCACCTTAAAGGCTATATAAACATCCAAACTTTATTACAAAAAATGTCCTTAGTAATAAAAAATTCTCTCATGAATTCAACATAGAATAATTTAACACCACGAGAGAACATGGGTATCACATAGGTCACATACGGCAAGTACCACACAAATCAAAAGCGAGGAGCAAAAAAGTGATACATACACCATGTGCATCATAAGCTATTCAGAAGGCAATCCAATATATAGCACAAAGCGCCTACAGACGACAAAAAAAGCAGCAGAACGTCTGGCGCAAAATACATGCTGCAAAGATGCTTTACAAATATACAGATGGACATACCACCCTACTCAGAGCTGAATGGACTGGTCATCACAGACGTGTAGTGCAAAAAAAGCAAAAGTAAAAGCCCAGCTCGCCATACGCTACTCGCCATGGACTTCGCCGAGACTGATACCCGGAAGAGACAGCAGAGCGTCAGAACCAACGTAGCGCTTACGTATCGACTGAAAAGTCTTCCTCAGAGCATGGATTGGGTGCACAGTGTCCCCTTAAATACAAAGAAACTCTTAAAGGGACAGATCAAAACACTGCACCATATTCCTCCATATGACTACCACTAATAAAACTAAATGAACATACAATAGGTTACCAAAATACATAAAAGACAAAGAACCTCTGTGCATAAACACTGAGGCAAAGGTTACCCCAAAGGGCATTTGGCTGGGAAGCCAAGTTTCAAGAAAAGACAAAATCACACATGCCCCCACAATGCAAAGCATCATGGGCTGCATACGCAAATCACCACAGAATGTTATGCTGGTCCAACTTGAAGCAGAATTGCATGGTGCCAAAAGGCCTCTCACACAGTTTGCAAAGGGTGATAACAGAAGACATAGACACGTGTTTCGTCCTACCAGGACTCATCAGTATGCCTTCTCTGTTTGACACCCCAGTGGAATGGACCAGCTACCCCTAAGGCAGTGTGCCTGGGATATATTGTGGTGAACCCATTAAAATAAAAAACTATTTAAAAGACAAAGAACCTCTGTGCATAAACACTGAGGCAAAGGTTACCCCAAAGGGCATTTGGCTGGGAAGCCAAGTTTCAAGAAAAGACAAAATCACACATGCCCCCACAATGCAAAGCATCATGGGCTGCATATGCAAATCACCACAGAATGTTATGCTGGTCCAACTTGAAGCAGAATTGCATGTGCCAAAGGCCTCTCACATTAGTTTGCAAGGGTGATAACAGAAGACATAGATAACGTGTTCGGGTCCCACCAGGACTCATCAGTATGCCTTGTCTGTTTGACACCCCAGTGGAATGGACCAGCTACCCCTAAGGCAGTGTGCCTGGGATATATTGTGATGAACCCATTAAAATAAAAAACTATTTAAAAGACAAAGAACCTCTGTGCATAAACACTGAGGCAAAGGTTACCCCAAAGGGCATTTGGCTGGGAAGCCAAGTTTCAAGAAAAGACAAAATCACACATGCCCCCACAATGCAAAGCATCATGGGCTGCATATGCAAATCACCACAGAATGTTATGCTGGTCCAACTTGAAGCAGAATTGCATGGTGCCAAAAGGCCTCTCACACAGTTTGCAAAGGGTGATAACAGAAGACATAGACACGTGTTTCGTCCTACCAGGACTCATCAGTATGCCTTGTCTGTTTGACACCCCAGTGGAATGGACCAGCTACCCCTAAGGCAGTGTGCCTGGGATATATTGTGGTGAACCCATTAAAATAAAAAACTATTTAAAAGACAAAGAACCTCTGTGCATAAACACTGAGGCAAAGGTTACCCCAAAGGGCATTTGGCTGGGAAGCCAAGTTTCAAGAAAAGACAAAATCACACATGCCCCCACAATGCAAAGCATCATGGGCTGCATATGCAAATCACCACAGAATGTTATGCTGGTCCAACTTGAAGCAGAATTGCATGGTGCCAAAGGCCTCTCACACAGTTTGCAAAGGGTGATAACAGAAGACATAGACACGTGTTTCGTCCTACCAGGACTCATCAGTATGCCTTGTCTGTTTGACACCCCAGTGGAATGGACCAGCTACCCCTAAGGCAGTGTGCCTGGGATATATTGTGGTGAACCCATTAAAATAAAAAACTATTTAAAAGACAAAGAACCTCTGTGCATAAACACTGAGGCAAAGGTTACCCCAAAGGGCATTTGGCTGGGAAGCCAAGTTTCAAGAAAAGACAAAATCACACATGCCCCCACAATGCAAAGCATCATGGGCTGCATATGCAAATCACCACAGAATGTTATGCTGGTCCAACTTGAAGCAGAATTGCATGGTGCCAAAAGGCCTCTCACACAGTTTGCAAAGGGTGATAACAGAAGACATAGACACGTGTTTCGTCCTACCAGGACTCATCAGTATGCCTTGTCTGTTTGACACCCCAGTGGAATGGACCAGCTACCCCTAAGGCAGTGTGCCTGGGATATATTGTGGTGAACCCATTAAAATAAAAAACTATTTAAAAGACAAAGAACCTCTGTGCATAAACACTGAGGCAAAGGTTACCCCAAAGGGCATTTGGCTGGGAAGCCAAGTTTCAAGAAAAGACAAAATCACACATGCCCCCACAATGCAAAGCATCATGGGCTGCATATGCAAATCACCACAGAATGTTATGCTGGTCCAACTTGAAGCAGAATTGCATGGTGCCAAAAGGCCTCTCACACAGTTTGCAAAGGGTGATAACAGAAGACATAGACATGTGTTTCGTCCACCAGGACTCATCAGTATGCCTTGTCTGTTTGACACCCTGTGGAATGGACCAGCTACCCCTAAGGCAGTGTGCCTGGGATATATTGTGGTGAACCCATTAAAATAAAAAACTATTTAAAAGAAAGAATCTCTGTGCATAAACACTGAGGCAAAGGTTACCCAAAGGGCATTTGCATGTGTGATTTTGTCTTTTCTTGAAACTTGGCTTCCCAGCCAAATGCCCTTTGGGTAACCTTTGCCTCAGTGTTTATGCACAGAGGTTCTTTGTCTTTTAAATAGTTTTTTATTTTAATGGGTTCACCACAATATATCCCAGGCACACTGCCTTAGGGTAGCTGGTCCATTCCACTGGGGTGTCAAACAGACAAGGCATACTGATGAGTCCTGGTAGGATGAAACACATGTCTATGTCTTCTGTTATCACCCTTTGCAAACTGTGTGAGAGGCCTTTTGGCACCATGCAATTCTGCTTCAAGTTGGACCAGCATAACATTCTGTGGTGATTTGCATATGCAGCCCATGATGCTTTGCATTGTGGGGGCATGTGTAAAAATACATAAAGCTACATAATCTTACAAAAAGGGGAAAAGAGCCGAACAAGTCATAGTCCCCACTGATCATGGCTAGAGCACGAAAAGTCATAGCCATGAAGACTACATAAGTGCCACCATATACCTATAACAATATAGACAAAAAAGTTAAAAAAGCTACAAAATTAATAGACAATGAAACAAAAAAACAAAAAAACACCAAAGGGAGACAGAGCTGGAAAGTCATATCTCCTGATTGTGGACAGAGCACGACACAGGTCATGTCCACAAATACTACTTTTAACTATAGAAAAAGCTATAGATAACTGTGTATAGGAAATTCATCATTCAAACCAAAAGGGACCATTGTATTTAATTCAAAAATCCAGAAAGCTTCCCTTTGCAGAATTTCTGAATTTAAATCTCCACCTCGAAACCAACTTCCACCTTCTCCAAACCAATAAACCTCAGGGTAGCTGGAGACCCATGTTTTACTTCGTGATAGTGGCGTGCCATAGCATAGTCCATATTTGCATTTCTAATAGCTCCTTTGTGCTCGCCATTTCTCAGTTTCAGATTTCTTTTGGTTTGGCCCACATAACATAATCCACAGGGAAAGGTTAGCATGTAAATTACCCCCTGAGTGTTGCAATTAATAAAAGTTTTAATCTCATAGCTTTCCCAGATCTCGGATGATGGAAATTTTTTACATCAGATGTGTTGGAACAATGTACACATCTTCCACAATGATAATTTCCTTTAGGAAGGGAAGGTAGCCAGTCTCGTTGTGCATTTTCTTTTTTACATGGAATATATGAATTAACCAACAAGTCCTTTAAATTCTGTCCCTTGGTATAAGAAATCATTGGACGATTCAGACCTATTTGTTTCAGTCTCGGATCAGAATTAATGATGTTCCAGTGTTTATGAATAACATTGCCTATTTTGGGAGCCGAATGATTAAATTCCGTAATGAAAATCAATCTGTCCACTTCACTTTTATTTTGCACATTAGACTTCAACAATTCCTCTCTCTCAATATTGTTAACAAGGTGTATGCTATTCAGCAAAACCGCTGGTTCATAACCTCTTGTTATAAATCTACCTGTGATTTCTTTTTTTGCTTCTACATACGATCTATTGTCTGAGCAAATGCGTTTAGCTCTAATATACTGTCCCTTAGGGATATTGTTGATCACAGATCGAGGATGGCAATTGTCAAAACGTAACAGGGTGTTCCTAGACATAGGTTTTCTATACAATTTGGTCGAAAGTCTCTCATCCTTCTTTTCTATCAAGACATCTAGAAAGGGGATGCTTTCATTACTTTTAGCATATGTAAATTTCAAATGCGTGCTGGTGTGATTTATATACTCAATAAAATGTTCCAACTCAACATCAGAGCCAGTCCAGACCATCAAATAATCATCTATATATCGCTTCCACAGCTTGATATATTTCAGAAAGATGTTGTTAGCGGGATTATAGACATTAGTCTCCTCCCATTCTCCCATGTATAAATTCGCTAAACTGGGGGCAAAAGTAGTGCCCATCACAGTCCCCTTTATTTGGATGTAAAAGGAGCCATTATACCAGAAATAATTCTGTTCCAGTACAAATCTTGCAAGCTCCAACACAAACTCAGAACTTGGTATAATTACTCAACGAGACCGATGGAGAATCAAAAATAATTTATTTAGCAGTGTTATTATAGTGTCACTTGCACTAAGCCTCTGATGTTGCATGATTCCACTTGATGTTACACATGCACAGCATATATACACACTTTGAAAGTTACACCCCAAACAGGACTAACGCTATGATTTGCTCCTAGCTATCCTATTACGTAATATGGTCATTTACTGTGTGTTGGTGATACACTGTCTGGAACTGGCTACCTGACCTTAGTCACGGACATGTTTGAAGAGCCCAGTTTGATACACTGCCCGGAACTCACATTTACCTGCATAGCCACTTGCACCGTACTACAATGCCTTTATTTACAGCACAAATACCTTTTATTTACAGCACAAATACCTTTGGCAGGGCACCGCCTGTCACGTTCTGCTTTACCTGCCTTACTTGTTTACTGAGTCGTACATTTTATTATAGACCCTGCCTAGGCTCATTATGTGACTTGTATTTTGAATGGATTTTTGTTTAACTCAGTTTGAGCATTGAGCCACACATTTCAGTCACAATTGTGGCCATTTAGCTTTTGCCCTTACAATTCTCCCTTTGGGACTGAAGTTGGGTGTGGTTTTCCCGGACAGAACATGAGTGGGTAAGGCTGGAGACCTCCGATAGGGACCCATCTCCCGGGTTCTCTGGATGACTTGCTGCCCTGTCCACCTTGCCCACCCTATTAATAGGAGCCACCACTAACCAAGGGCACATTGTTACAACATTTGACCTGTGGCTGCTGACATTTTGAGCATAAACATATCATGATGCAGGTTGCATATTAGGCAGTGCAAATAACATGTACTGACTAACAAAATAAACACCAATACCAATTGTAGCATCAACAACACTTTGAACGACAATACCCCCCAAGATCCTCCTAGGTTGGCATATATTAAGTGTTCCTTATCTGCATCATCTAACAGCACATTAATGTCTTGTTTTAATTTACAGGCAGAGTTTTGAATTTGAATAAGATGTGTATCTTTGCAGTCTAACAACCTTTGCACATCTAATGTTAGGGGAGGTATAGGCACTCCGAAAGCAGGTGCATATTCATACATTTTAGTTGCTTGACTGGGTACCGAAATGTTAATTTGTGACATCCTTGGGGTATACTGTACAATAGGATGGAAGGTGTGCCCTCCAATTTGCACATCTCCTTTAGGGTTAAAGCAAAAAAAGCAAAAGTTTGGTTGGGTTATTGCACATGTTTTCCCTTGATGAGTCATTTCTTGTTCATTGGTAACTATACAGTACTGTGTGGTGGAATTGCACACAAACACTGCCTTAGGCACTGTCCACTTTTGCAGTTGAACCGGACACCAAAGCGAGGTGTTGAGGGCTTCTTGTATAGGTTCCTCCCCACAAAGAGGCTGGTCCTAGGCCATAACATCACACTGGCATACCCACTGTGCACTTATCTGCTCACAGCAGTGTAGATTGGGGGCCACCCAGGACCCGTTTTTGTTAGCTACTAAAATGTCAGGTGGGCTTATTCTATATGCACAATAGTCACCTATTAATTTTCCCACCGAATATACCTTAACAATGTGTGTGTACTCCTCCTCCTCATAATTTACCTGAGGTAATTTAACTGTAAATTACATCATCATTGTTTGACTTAGGGTGCTGTTTTTATTAAAACAGCATGGTTGTACGTACATCTTTGCTACCTTTCTTACCCATGATATTGGAGGCACCCTTTGTCACGTGCATGGGTTTAGGCATTTACTTTCAGTAGTACCATTACACATTGGGCAGTATCATAGTTTGATTTGTGCATCTGGTACCATATTGGGTAGCCTTTGTTTGTCTAATTGATTTAGCAGTTTACTTACAGTGGTCGAAACATAGGACCCATAGGCTGCACATATTATGGACCGCCCGATAGTGTGATTTGTGACTTGAACATTATAGTCTGTGATAATTTTATTGATTTTGCCTTGAACTTGTTTTAACAATTTGGCGACATCATGCATATTGTATACTGTCAAATGTTCCTCTTGTGCCAAACCTGCTTGATTTACAGCAAGGGGCAGTAACACTCTTCCTTCTATTTCTTGATTTACAGTATTTTGGTGTTCTTCTATAGCATCTAAATCTGCTCTATTCCATATACTCATCCTAGATCCAAACAGGCCTATTATGTCCCCAATAGGTCTCATTCTTGTGTCACCTATTAGAGGTATTATTATGGTTACTACCATTTGTGGGTACTGGGGTGCATCCCCCTTGCTTGGCCTGGAATATACTAACCATATCTAATAACACAGATGCATAAAATTTAGAAACATTAGTATTGGCACAGTAGTTACTGTGAAAGGGTTACAGTATATGCATAAGTAAATAGCTGGATGCTCTTGGTCTGCAAGGATAGATGATAGGATGGGGACTCTCTCTCTCTCTCTCTCTCTCTCTCTCCTGGAGACACAGCAAGGAGATACCACCTTGAAGGGCCATTACCAAAGAGGTGTCCAGGATCTGATGCCCTTATGGGAGAAATAGGGGATGGGATAGAGGGGTTGTTTCTTTCTCCTTCTTGATTAAATTTACTCACTGACCCTGTTACTCCGAGGCAAAAATGTGGTATATGTATAAGAAAAAGGTGAAGGGTGGTTCTCTGTGCTGTGAATGTATATATGGGTTTGTATATAGTTCTTGCAGCCAGTTTGGGGCTGTGTACCCTGGCTATGCCAGGTATGTGTGTGTCTGTCCGAATTCTCTTTTCTTGAAAAAATAATAAAGAGGATCTTAAAAAAAAAAGAAACATTAGTATTGGCACATTGACCAGTGCTATTTAGATCCCAACTCAAAAAGTTGAAAATGACTTGTAATTTTATATACTGTACATTATTTACAAGAGTCTGGTTCATTGGTGTGGAAGTTAGTCCACTAGGTGGCCCTTGTGTTACATTGGGGCAATGTGGTGGTCTTACTGTTAAAGTTATATTTCTACTGGTGTGATTGGCGTAACAGTTATTATCGTCACATGTCCCATTTCCAGCGGTGCCCATTTCACGAGTGCATCCTCCAGTAACATTATTCAGATTTCTAGTACAGTAGAAAACAGTTACTTGATATGTACCGGAGTCCTTTGGTGTGGGTTTCTCCAAAATTAGTGATCCATCTTCGGAGTGCACATACCCTCTGTGTGTTGAGTTGTACTGGGATGAGCAAAACCATGGACTGGCCTTCCAATCAGCCATATAGCACCCCGTGTTGTAGTTACAATTAAATCATCATTTGTCCATACTATTTTCCACAGATGTACAGTAGCATCTGCTTCTCCCTCATCCCAACTCCATGTGATTGGTAGGACCACGGGCTGTATATAATCCCCGGTGACATGCGGGGTGCTGGTGTTTAGATGTAGAGCCCCTGTACTACTCACTAAGTTCCCCAACAGGACCATGTACAGTGTATACTTCCACATCCTTTACCTGTAAGAACAAGGGCAATATCAGTCGTCATCGTCAATACTCTGATACATTTTACATGGCAGTTTTTTTTTCAAAAAATCATGATTTTTTTTTTAAGATATTTGTTTATGACCAGATCTTTTTGTATTATGCACTATGGCTATATTTGTCACTGCCATGTGTTCTAGCGTTACCCTTTGCTCGACACATCAGGGTTACTTGATACAGGGTGAGGCCAATGCTGGCTTGAACAGTCCCCTATACTGCCCCTAATATTCCTGATAGGAACATCAAGCACAACCATCAAGCACAACCCTCCCGGGCTTATGCAATCTAAATTTTTTTCTTAAACAATTTACACTGTTCTATGTGTACCCATGCTAGTGGTCTGTTTCCCTTTCCTAGCCTAGTAATGTGTACAGTGGTGGTACCGTGGCATTAATCCACCACATAAGGTCCCATCCAATTTGCATCCCACAGACTCTTTTTATCAAAGTTTTTTATCATTACCTGGTCACCAATTGTGTACACAGGTTGTTCTAGTGTATCTTTATCTCGATACATTTTGTTTTTTCAATGTGCTTGCACTATATTTCTGGCAGCAAATTTTATATATATTTCCAATTGATTCTGTACTTGCTGTAGGAATACCTCTGCATTGGCGCTATCTCTTACACTTGCACTCACTTTGGGGTCTGCGGGATAGCTCAATTGCATGTCCTGTCCAGTCATAAGCTGATAAAGGAATAAAGCACAACAGGGTGTGTGTCGTGCTGGGATAACGCCACGCCTGGGGGGGTTGGGCACGAGGCCGCAGGCCAAGTGTGTCCAATGCCCCAGGCGTGGTGTTATCCCAAACGACACACACCCTGGAGTGCATTATTCCTATTATACAATGGCTCGTTGTTATACAGAATAAAAAAAATTATTTTAAAGATGTTTTTGTGTGGAAAAATATTTTTGTTTTTAAGAGAAGATGAAACAATCAATCAAAAGGCTCAGTAAAAAAATCAATCAAAAGCTCATCTACATGGGTTCACAGTGCTGAGACGAGACCTGTGGCATCATGCTGGGATAACGCCATGGGTCCAGTCCCAAACTGACCAATCACAGTCCAAGATTCTTTCTTGCCATTGTATAATGAGGAGTAATCCTTGTACTGGTGTGTACGGTACCTCTCACAGCCATGAGGATTCCAGGTAGATGGTTCACCCATCCCTTTTCAGTATCCAACACTGCCTTTTTCAAAGCTAATTTTAGGATCCGGTTCAGCCTTTCTACCATTCCAGAAGACTGAGGGTGATATGGTAAATGGAATTTCTGCTGTATTCCTAACCACCCACACATGTCCTGCATGATTTTCCAGACAAAATGTGTTCCTCTGTCTGATTCCAATATCCTGGGGAATCCTCATCAAGAAAACACTTGTTCCCACAAAACTTTGGCTGTCGCTTTGGCAGTGTTAGTGGTGAGGGGGAAAGCCTCCACCCATTTAGAGAAAACATCTATTACTACTAACAATTATCTAAAACCCCCTTGACAGTAAGCAAGGGACCTACATAATCAATCTGCAAAGCCTGCCATGGCTCTTCAGCCACTGGCACGCGTTGCAATGGTGCTTGTTTTGCCTGGGTACTAGGCTGGTTTATCTGTGCACAGATTAGACATGACTCCAGACATGTATTTACATCCTTGTTGACCTTTGGCCACCAGTATTTAGATGTGACCATTTAACAAGTTTTATGGAGACCACAGTGTCCTCTGATCCTGTGGTTCTCCATGATAATTTGTTTCCTGAGATCAGATGGCAGGACCCACTTTAACTGGCTGTGGCATTCCCAAAAAAGCATGCCTTCCTGTACTGTCAGGTTTTTGTAGCTACAGTGCCCCAATTTGCTCCATTTTTGTTTTTGTTGTGATAGCCAGGGATCCGTCATCTGAAGTTGTACCAAATTAACTAATGGATTTTTAACTTGGAACATCTGCCATGGAGGAGCCTCCGAGAGGATCTCTCCATGGTTATCCATCTCTGGCTGCATCTTTGGCTAGCTGATCTACCACCTGATTTTCTCTTTCATGAGCCGTGGGGCTTTTGGTGTGGGCGCAGACCTTACAAATAGCAACTCCACCTGGGGTGGCATTTGTCAAGGCCAGCAAGTGTCGTAACACCTCTCTGTGCCGGACATGTTCCCCAAATGCATTAATCATCCCCCTCGATTCCCACAAATGAACCCACTCAGTGAGGGACACAACAGCAAACTGGGAGTCTGAGAAGATGGTAATTTTCCCCCTCAGGATATCTAAGGACTGCCTCTCAGATGGCTTCTAACTCAGCTGTTTGGGCAGAGAAGTTCACCGGCAGTTTTATTTTGATGCTTTCCTGTTGTGAGGGGATCCATACCGCGGCCCTTGTGTGGAACTGGCCATTATTCCACTCTGTTGGGACCCATCAACATAGATTTCCAGGGAGGAGTCTAGATGGCCTTCCACGAAAGGAGACGACACAACTGTCCCGCGGTCTATGGTCCCACAGTCGTGTGGCTCCCCTTCTTGCCCCAACTGGGATGCTATACCTCCATTTCTTACCTTTTTCACTTCAATGATTTTTCCTTGTAAGGCTAGCATCCACCTCATTAGTCGTTGATCAGAAACCCCTCTAGGTGACCCTTGTAAAAGATATTTTATCGGGGTATGCGGGGTTTCCAGTACAATTCAATTAAAACCCACAATGTGCTCAGTGGCTTGTACTGCCCAATAGAATGCCAATGGGTGCTTCTCACAAGCCCCATATCCATTCTCTACAGGAGTCAATATCCATGAGAAATATCCCACCGGTCTCAGTTTTCCCTGTTTTTCTTGCAGCAACACTGCCACCAGAGCATTTGGGACGGCAGCAGTCTGCAGTACAAAGTCCTTTTTTATGTTTGGGGCTATCAATATGGGGGCGGTTAATAAGGCTTGTTTTAAAGTCCCAAACGCTGCCTGAGTGGTGGGGGTCCACTCTAGTTGATCATTTTTACCTGGATTATCCTTTAGCAGGTTGTACAAAGGGTGTGCTATATCAGCAAAATTGGGGATAAATTCTCTACAAAAACCAATCATGCTCAGGAACTGCCAGAGGGTTGTCACCGATTTGGGCCTGGGCAACTGCTGTATCAGTCTGTCTTTGTCTGGGTTTACCCTGTGGCCCTGATTAGAGATCTGTATTCCTAAATAGGTTACCTTTTGTTTTCCCACCTGTGCTTTATCTGGGTTTAACTTCAGTCCCACTTTCCCAAGTGTCTTTAATACATGCTCCAGAAGTTGTTGGTGTTCAGACACATTACTAGACTGGAGCAGCAGATCATCCACGTATTGTACCACCTTCTCCGCCAGCCTAGCTTGTCCAAAATTCTTAATCATTACCTGATCACCAATTTGTAATTCTTTAGGTGATAAGAAACTTGTGCTCTTTGCCCTATCCCCAATAGGGCACACAAGGCTTTCATAATTTCTGCAGTAAAATGAGTGCCTCTATCACTCTCTAAGGTTTTTGGGAAACCCCATCTTGAGAAAATCTGTTCCCACAAGACCTTAGCTACCTGAAGTTGATAATCATTATAATTAGTGTTTTTAGTAAACAATTTAAAAGAAGAACTAATGTTCACAGACCCAGAAAGCAAACCGGTTAGGCTAGCTAGGAGACAGCAGAGACTAACTGATGCTATCCTGTATGAAGCCCAAAATACAGTCATGCTACTGAACTGTTGCAACAAACACATGTATTCCTTTAGCTAACTAACCATGATCACATCATTGCCTCAGGTAGGAATACACATGAAGCAGTTTGTGAAAGTTACCCTGTGACATCACCAAAGCTAACTTGAAAAGTGAATGACATATTATTTTATTGCTCTAGATTTAAATAAACCTTAACTGATGAAACATTTAAGGCACATACCTCCAATTTATGTGGCTTAATTACAGCATGTTTCTTGTAAACCAGAGTGCTTTTCACCCAACAGAAAAAAGGCAAACATTTCCTTTTTTTATGACACAAATAACTTTGCTCAACTTTTAAATGAAGCAAATGTATGAAGTTTGCACTGTAACAAACCTTGCATTTAATACTAATGCTAAACAAAAGCTATCAAGCAGCATTAAGACATACTTTTTATGCAAACCAAAGGTAGTTTACGTTCTTTTACTTGGTGGATTTGGCTGACTGCACTCCAGCCTCTTTTCTTTAAGGTTAGAAAACCTTTCTATAGCATTTGATTTTGCAACAGATAGCATTTCTAACAAATAGTAAATACATAACACCAAGTCAATACACTTTTTGATTGACTTTACTGCTTTAAGCCATGCATGTAACTTAGTGCTTAACTGTGGATGCGTGTGTCTTGCGGGGGGGGGTAGATAGGTCTGGCATGCTGTAATTCTATTGGTTTTGAATTTCAGCGTGCCAGTGCGTACCTGTTATTGTCTAACCATTATCATCATGCTGTTGTATTTTTACTTTCAAGTGAGTTACCTCCTTTTGGAGCTGTTCTATTTGCTGTCCCTTTATTCTTAGTTCAAAGTAATACTTTTCCTTCCATTTACTCATCTCTAAAGTTAGGGTACTGCACTCCCCTGCTTTCTCACTATACTTCTATTCCTGTTCTTTTTGTTTTCCCTGGAGATCCTCCTCAAGTCTATCAATCTTATCCTGTAACTCCCGACTGGTTTTTGGGTGTCTCAGAACCAGGGAGTTATTAATACCTAACAAAGCCGCTACACTGTTAGCTACTTTTTCCTTTCCATTCTTAATGTTTTCTTTCTCTCACAGCACTGAGTTTCATAGTGACAGCGGACATCTTGCCCATCCACTGGAACTTCATAAAAGCCTTTTCTTAGATGTTTTTCTAACCATTTCCTAATAATTGTCTCCATACTTACGTTATTCTTCTGACTCAATCATCCACATCTGGTTTCTTTTGAATCAGATCGAGCCTTTGCCCTCTCCCCACCAGAGTTGATCAGTCTCCTGGTGAGCAAAACCTCTTTCCCACTGCTCTCTTATTGTCGGCCTGCGGTGATCTCGGTTCAATTTTGCGCACTCGAATCGGTAGGTGTACTCTACACGCTGAGTATCCGAGTCATGGCACCAAAAATGTAACGTATATTTAATGTTACTAACAACTTAATATAATTACTCAACGAGACCGACAGAGAATCAAAAATAATTTATTTAGCAGTGTTATCATAGTGCCACTTGCACTAAGCCTCTGATGTTACATGATTCCACTTGATGTTACACATGCACAGCTTATATACACACTTTGAAAGTTACACCCCAAACAGGACTAATGCTATGATTTGCTTCTAGCAATCCTATTATGTAATATGGTCATTTACTGTGTGTTGGTGATACACTGCTTGGAACTGGCTACCTGACCTTAGTCACAGACATGTTTGAAGAGCCCAGTTTGATACACTGCCTGGAACTCACATTTACCTGCATAACCAGTTGCACCATACTACAATGCCTTTATTTACAGCACAAATACCTTTGACAGGGCACTGCCTTCACGTTCTGCTTTATCTGCCTTACTTGTTTATTGCCTTGTACATTTTATTACAGACCCTGCCTAGGCTCATTATGTGACTTGTATTTTGTATGTTTTTTTGTTTAACTCAGTTTGAGCATTGAGCCACACATTTCAGTCACAATTGTGACCATTTTGCTTTTGCCCTTACACTGTGTCCAGTCCTTTTTAATGTCTTTATAAGTGACATTGCAGAGGGACTGAAAGGAAAAGTATGCCTCTTTGCAGATGACACAAAGATCTGCAACAGGGTTGATACACAAGGAGGCGTGGAAAGGATGAGAAGAGACTTGGCAAGCTCGGAGGAATGGTCAGAAGAATGGCAGCTTAGATTCAATGCAAAGAAGTGCAAAATAATGCACCTGGGAAACAAAAACCCGGGGGAAGATTACACAATGGGAGGGGTAGTAACAACAACAAAAATGGAAAGTGACCTGGGGTAATCATATCAGATGATCTTAAGGTTGGCAAGCAATGTGAGAAGGCAGTAGAGAGGGCTGGGGGGGATACTGGGATGTATAGGGAGAGGCATCACCAGCAGAAAACAGGAAGTTGTTATTCCCCTTTACAAACAGTTGGTGAGAACCCATCTGGAGTACTGCGTCCAGTTCTGGAGACCCCATCTCCGCAAGGACATAGACAGGATGGAGACAGTTCAGAGGAGGGCAACTAAAATGGTGCAGGATCTGCAAGAGAAGCCATACAAGGAGAGACTAAAGGAGCTTAATATGTATACCCTTGAGGAAAGGAGGGAGAGGAGGGACATGATAGAAATGTTTAAGTACCTCAGTGGAATCAACAAAGTCTAAGAGGGTAGCATGTTTCAGAAAAAGAGATGTGCAAGAACAAGGGGACACAATTTGAAGATAGAGGGGGAACGGCTCAGGTGCAATGTGAGGAAGTATTTTTTCACAGAGAGGGTGTTGGACACATGGAACAACCTTCCTGAGGAGGTTGTAGGGTCTAAAACTGTGGGAGAATTCAAGAATGCATGGGACAGACATAAGGCAATTTTTATAGGGGGTAGGAAGAAATAGGCTGTTGGTTAAATAGGATCTGCAACTTATCCTCTAGGTAGGGAAATGGGCAGACTAGGTGGGCCAAGCAGTCCTTATCTGCCATCAAAGTCTATGTTTCTATGTTTCTATAGTGATTTATGCAACATGCCATAGTAAAATATCCATGTGAACAGAGCCGGGCAGGCTTGGAATTTTCAGGCAGTTGATCAATAATTTTAATCTAAGGATTCTGTTGTGACCCATGCTGCTGCAGGATTCCAGGGAGGAATCAGCTGTAATGGGTGCTGAGGAGTGAAATCAATCAATCAATCAATCAATCAATCAGTCTTTATTTTACCAGGCGATACACCATTGAGGTAAACTCATTTGCAAGGTGGACCAGGGCATACATGTGAAAGCGATAACAACACAGTAGAAAATACAGAGATAATATATGTACAGAAATATATACAGAGGTTACACAGTACTCATGGACACATAGTGGAACATGATGTAGGGTACTGACAGCAATAAAGCTCTCGGCATTAAGTAATCAAGTTCAACCAGATGCAGTACAGCTCATGCACTCAAGGTCCAGGATTTGAGAGCAGTACTATGTTGTTTGAGTATAAAAGGAACTGCACATCTCATTTTCAGAGAGATTCAGCAGTCTCAGCAGGAAGACTGACCTGCAGGGACCAGTTCCTGACCTGAGGGAGTCCATAGTATAGAAGCCTATAGCCAGACAGGATCTGGGGGACTAGCTCATATACAGCAAGCCTAGCCTATAGGGTATCCCCTGAATCCCAGTGCCAGGGCCAGTAGGGCAGTAAGTGAGAACAGGTAAAGTTATAGTTATTGCCTGCTGCAAGTAGTACCTGTTGCTGTAAGTTGTTTCAGCCTGCATCCAACAAGTTCAGCACAGCATTTTCCAGTTACGAGGTCATATTCAAGAACCATCAATGCCAGGGTTTGACTGTTATCTCTGATGCATCCAAGATTTTGATATTTAAATTCCAGAGCTCATAAGAAAAGTGGTACAGTACTTTTACATTTATTTTGCAGGACTAGTTCAAGATGGACACTCATCTGCCATACAGGGATTTGTGATTCCCATTGTTACAAAAAGGACTACTATCCAGCAATTAAAGAGACTTTGCTGAGAGACGGGGGGGGGGAGTGATTTGAATGTGATATGCCTAGAAGCATTTGTTAGCCAAATGTGATTTAATGCTACACTGATTATGGTGAGTTGCTATATACTAAATGCTATAGATTATAGTAAATATTGACAATTTACAGTGCAAGTGAATGCTACAGTGTTAGTGTAACAAATGTAACAACCAGGAAATGTTTTTTTGTTATCTTATTAGTTATGTTGTCTATAAAATATTTTGTTTGTGGGATATATGGGAATAATTGAAAATTGCCCCATACTGCAGTCCCAGGTATGTTGTGTGAGCATTCCTAGGTTCCCACAGAGGTTGAGTGGGGACTACAACAGTTCCTGCTGTGTGAAAAGGGCTTTTGTTTTGGTCAAATGTCAAAGGGCTGAATCCCTTTTATAACAAAAAAAGACATTCTGAGTGTAAACAGGACCAATACTGAGCAAGACGGCACCCCACCAATTTAGCCAGCCAGGATAACAAAAGGACCAGGCTTTAAACCACAAAACCAATTTGGACCAATTCTGGTAAAGAGCAGTCTCCAGATATCAAAGAAATGTCCAAAATGTGATGTTAGAGGGGCATGTTTGATGATACGGGTGTAGTGCTCGTCCAGCCAAAGATATATCTCTGTGTATGTTTGCTCTTACAGTTCAGTTATGTTATGGGATTCTGAACTAGCAACATTTCATAGATTTCGTAGATTAAATTAAGCTTATAATAGACTTACGTCTTTAGTGCTTGCCTTTTATAATTTTTTTTACTAATCCTAAGTTTTGTAAGTTTTAACTAACCCCAAATTTAGCCTCATTACCCATAACCTTGTCTAACCTATTTTTAAAAGTGTTCATATCTTTACTTTCAATTACTTCCAGTGGAAGACCATTCCAAAATGTAACCACCCTTTGGCTGTACCAGTTCTTTCTGAGTAGTAAGTTCCATTTCTCTAGATGGAGTTGCTTAGAGTGTTCAAGTCTGCCATAACTCATCAAGTTCCCAGTTGGGGGTAAGCTTCTTCTACTCTACCTAGAATTTAGATAGTCTTTAGTTTGGTTTCTTCTGTGGGATCTGTATATTTTCAAATGTTTATTTTTCATCTCTGTAGAATACTGTATTTCCCCATAGTCTTCAGTGTGTATTATCATGTAACATATGTCAATATTGAGGAGTATTAAAAGTATTTTTTTGTATACGTTATGCTTTCTGTGACTGAGTCATTTCAAGTATAAATAACAGGGGTAGAGTGGCAAGTCTGTGATCTGTCTCCAAAGAGGCAGGCTTTAAAGTTACTTTATCTGAGGTAAAGTGTTCTCAGCCATGACAGAAGGAGAGGATTGTTTGCCCTTTGTTAAGGAGAACTGTACAGTGTGAGCAGTGACTCTGGTGGGATTCAGACCTAGAGATACCCTGAGTGAGGTTGCGGCTGAGTGGTGGCAACATACTAAGGTAACCCTTTCAGATGTCTGAAGGGTTGTGAAAACTGGGAGTAGCACAGACTGAGTTCTGGGAGAGAACAAATCTTTAACAGTTAGATACCCAGGAAGGGTATTTGGGTAAAAATTGTGAGTGGGCTGACTGAGATGCGTATAGGCCTAGTAGCCACTGCACACACATAGGGCATGCATATGAGAAAGTCTAGTGACTGAGATACAAGGGGTGGCCTAATGTTGGTGGTACTACTAAGATTGGAGGGCTGATGGGTACTGGTATAACATGCAGTCTCTAGGGGTGACAGGTGCAGACCTGTGGGAAGAAAGAATACAGAGTTTAAGTGCACATGCACAGAGTTTAATTTACAGTTGGTTTAAGAGGCTAATTGCAAAAGTGTTGTTGTTGCTATTTCATTTTTTTTGCAAGCTGCATCCATCACACTGGCAGAATAGCTTAACAAATTTATCTTTATTTCACTTGAGATCTGTGTCTGAGTCATACTTCCAAGGTGTCCAAGTCTCAAAATTCCTGTTGTCTACAGTGTCTGTCTGGTACTGTGCCTTCTCTCCTGCACAGGTTCCTACAGCTATCTGGTTGGTAAGTCAGCTGTGCATACCATCGCTCACTGTCTCTGTTCCACAGGGAACTACCACCCTATTGGGGTACCCTGAAGGCAAGGAACCTTCAAGGAGGGTTGCACCCCTAGAGGTGCCATGGGAAGGATTCCCTTAGGCTAAAGGTACCTTAGGAAGGAGCCCCACCAAGACAGGCATGCCACTGGAGGAGGAGGGGAGGATGGTGGGGCAAAGGAAAAACTGCTTCTGAGTGAGACTGGAAGGAATTGACTTTTATAACTCAGGAAGGTGTGTGGTTGGTTGCTTCTGCCCACTGAAATACAGGCACAGCCATTCAATTCAATGGGCTTACACAACTTAGTGTGGAGTTATGCTTGTGCAATTGTTGACAGACTTTGGCTGTTCACCTTCTCTGTTCCACGGGGAACTACCACCCTTTCGGGGTACCGTGAAGACAAGGAACCCTCAAGGAGGGTTCCACCCCTACAGGTGCTGCGGGAAGGATTCCCTTAGGCTTAAGGTCCCTTAGGAAGGAGCCCCCCCAAAAAAATGCTGAGCAGCAAGTGGTGACCATTGTGCCTGAGGAGGACAGATAGATGGCAACCAGTGCAACTGGAAACAGATACAGACTAAGATGAGCAGAGGCTGACAAATATTGGAACTCATAGCAAAGGGGCATGACTTCGAATGGAAAGAGGCAACGGCAAAGAAGGAGGGACACCATCCAACTTCATCCATCAGCGGAAGCCTACCAAGGAAAACTAATGAAATGTACTATGTTATGGACTACCTAACTTTTATGACCTTCGGCATGGAGGAAAGGAGAAAACCCCTATGAGGAGGAAAGCTCTGGGGATCCAAGGCCTAAGTTGCCTTCCCTCCAGGCTTGAGATAAATTAGTGACAACGTGGCTACTGAAATATAGAAACCCAAATGATAATTCACTGCTTATGATTTAAGCAGTGCACAAGGTCTCGTTGAGTACAAGTTTGATGGTAGAGAACCTTTCCCTGCCTACAGTACCTACCATTTCAGCACGGCATGCTGTACGACTGCTTACATTTCAGTGGTGCCCAACATCCCTGCCTGTTGCATCCGCCTACCATTTAAGCAGGGCATGCTGTACCACTGCCTACATTTCAGCAATGCCCAACACCCCTGTCTATGGCATCCTTCTATCGTTTCAGCAAGGCATACTGTACCGCTTCGTACATTGCAGTGGTACCCAAACATCCATGCCTATGGCATCTGCCTACCATTTCAGTAGGGTATGTTGTACCATTGCCTACATTTCAGCAGTGTCCTACATCCCTGCCTACGGTATCCACCTACTGTTTTAGCAGGGCAAGCTGTACTGTTGCCTACATTTCAGCATTGCCTAAAATCCCTGCCTATGGCATCCACCTACTGTTTCAGCAAGGCACACTGTACCGCTGCCTACATTTCATCAGCGCCCGCGATCCCTACCTATGACATCTGCCTACCGTTTTTGTGGGGTAAGCTGTATTACAGCCTACATTTCAGTGCTGTCCAACATCCCTGCCTAGGGCATCCACCTGCGGTTTCAGCAAAGTATGCTATACTACTGCCTAAATTTCAGCAGCGCCCAACATCCCTCTCTACAGCATCCACCTATCATTTTGGCAGGACCACTGCCTACATTTCAGCAGCATCCAAGATCCCTTCCTATGGCATCTGCCTACTGTTTCAGCAGGACTGCTGCCTACATTTCAGCAGTGCACATGATACCTACCTACGGCAGCCACCTACCATTTCGGCAGAACTGCAGCCCACATTTCATCAGCGCCCAAGATCCCTCCCTACAGCTTCCACCTACTGTTTTGGCAGCACAGCTGCCTACATTTCAGCAGCACCCAAGATTCCTGCCTATGGCATCCACCTATCATTTTGGCAGGACCGCTGCCTACATTTTAGCAGCTCCCAAAGATTCCTACCTATGGCATCCACCTACCATTTCAACAGGACCGCTGCCTACATTTCAGTGGTGCCCAAGATCTCTACCTACGACATCCACTTACCGTTTCATCAGGCCTGCAGCCTACATTTCAACAGCACCCATGATTACTGCCGATGGCATCCACCTACCATTTCAGCAGTACTGTTGTCTACATGTTAGCAGCGCCCAAGATCCCTACCTATGGCATTGCCTACCATTTCAGCAGAACCGCAGCCTACATTTCAGCAATGCCCATGATCCCTGCTGATGACGTCCATCTACCATTTCAGCAGGACTGCTGCCTACATGGCAGCGGGGCCCAAGATCCCTACCTACGGTATCCACTTACCCTTTTGGCAAGGCCACTACCTACATGTCAGTGGGCCCCAAGATCCCTACCTACAGCATCCACCTACCATTTCAGCAGGACCACTGCCTACATTTCAGCAGTGCCCATGATCCTTACCTACAACATCCACCTACTGTTTTAGCAGGACCACTGCCTACATTTCAGATGTCCAAGGTCCCTACCTATGGCATCCACCTACCGTTTTGACAAAACCTCTGCCTACATTTCAGTAGTGCCCAAGGTCCCTTCCTACAGCATCCTCCTACTTTTCAGCAGGGCATGGTGTACCACTGCCTACATTTCAGTGGTGTCCAATGTCCCTTCCTACAGCATCCTCCTACTGTTTCAGCAGGGCACGGTGCACCACTGCCTACATTTCAGTGGTGCCCAAGGTCCCTTCCTACAGCATCCTCCTACTGTTTCAGCAGGGCATGGTGTATCACTGCCTACATTTCAGTGCTGCCCAAGGTCCTTTCCTATAGCATCCTCCTACTGTTTCAGCAGGGCATGGTGTACCACTGACTACATTTCAGCAGTGCCCAAGGTCCCTTCCTACAGCATCCTCCTACTGTTTCAGCAGGGCATGGTGTACCACTGTCTACATTTCAGTGGTGCCCAAGGTCCCTTCCTACAGCATCCTCCTACTGTTTCAGCAGGGCATGGTGTACCACTGCCTACATTTCAGTGGTGCCCAAGGTCCCTTCCTACAGCATCCTCCTACTGTTTCAGCAGGGCATGGTGTACCATTGCCTACATTTCAGTGGTGCCCAAGAGCCCCCTGAGCAGTGGAGGCCACAGGCAAAGCCAGACTGCTAAAGGAGGTAGAAACTGAGGCGAGATATACTAAGTGATAGAAACGTGAATGAGAACCAGGATAATGATGAAAGCTAAGCTGTAGTTCAAGGACTAAATGGTGAACAGAGTCAGTCAGTTCCAAGGGGAGTCTAATGCTAAATGTTAGTGCACAGCAGGCCAGGGAGGTCAAGGCAGTAACGGCTACGAATGAAATTATGAGAGGAAGCAGGAGCAGTGGGAATGGGAAACTGGAAGCAGAGTGCAGCTAAAGGGAACAATGAAAGAAATACAGCACCCAGAAGGGAATGGCTGGCTGACTAGGAGCCAGGGGTAAACAATTAAGGATTGTAACTTTCTTCTGAGTTACATGGGAATGCAGGAGTAGGTGCAGGCCGTGGCAAAGCCTGACAGCCATGAGCATGTAAAAGAAACAAAACATCAGTAAGACCGAAAAGCTGCTTGTTAAACTGAGTACAGGGTGAAGGCACTGGTTGAGACATAAATGACAACTGGACAGGAAATGAGACTAGAGGAATGCATGCCAACCAGTTCCAGAAGGAAGATCAGTGTCAGATGCTGATGCATTGGAAGGCAGGTAAGCTAAGACAGTAGAAGCAACAATGAAACAGCTAGGAAAGGTAAGCACATGGGAACTGAAAAGTTGGGAGCAGGAACTGCTGAGGAAATAGCAAAAGTTGAAGGGGAGCTGCAGCCTGCTTATGGGTCAGGTGTAAACAGTTAAGGATGGATGTGCACAGGGAGACTGCTACGGGCAGGGAAAAAGCAAAGGGGAGCTTGAATAGCCCACAGTTAGCACATGCAGTTAAACTGAGTGATTGTTTAAGCTATGGAAAAACAGTGAAACAGGAGCCTAAATAGCACAAGTCAAAGCAAAAGGGGGAGCAACACATTAGGAAAATGAAAAAGGCCCCACCCACCAATAAAAAGCACAACTGAAAGAAGGAAACACGAGGCACAAGAGGACAGGACAGAAGCAGAAAACAGACAACCGAGATAAGCACAAACACAAGTCAGGAGGCAGAAAGCAAAACACTGACCTAGAAAACGAGAAAAGCGCAAACCAAACAGAAGTCCAAAGCACAAAAAGGGACAGGAGACAAACGCAGGAGAATGGGAGCAGGGTGGGGCAGAGCCTCTGACTGCAGCAAAGAAAAAGTGCTTTTGAGTGAGTCTGGAAAGAGCTGACTTTTATTGCTCAGAAGGGGGCATGTTTGGTTGCTCCCACCCATTGAACTACAGGTACAGCCTTTCAACAATAAACAATTTATTAACCAGGGCAGAAGACTGGGGTGCAAAGATAAATAAATTATTTAAAACATTTTATTGAACTATTAAAAGCATAAACCTCAACAATAACAAAATAGTGCACACACTTGCACACACCCCAACTGTGACACAGACAGAATGCCTCCTCAACTCACACACTGGTACCAGTGTCCCCAAATGTCCCTTCTGAGTACCCAGGTCAGTGACTCAGTGCAGGCCCAATGAGGTGCAGCTGGTTGGTTGGTTGGCGTTGGTGCACTTTAAAAATGGAACAGTAACTTTGAAGAAACTATAAACAATCTCCCCAGCTCAGGGCAAATGCTGAGTTACTCATGATTCTGGAATACCAGTCTCCAAAATCTGCAGGCTGAAGACCTTTCAGACCATGGCTCTGGGGCTCTGATACCTCTCTGAATCTCTTGCAGCTGTGTGGGACTCTTGCAGCTCTCTGGAACTATTTCTGCTTTCTGGAACTCTGGCAGCTTTCTGGATGGGGCCAGTTTAGAGACCAGGGCCACACCACTCACCCATCTGTCTATGCATCCAGCCCTCAGGGTGAGGTAATAGGCAATGCCTAGCTGTGACACTGTCTGAACGACTTTCCAACTGTCTGATGGCAAGAACCTCTTGGCTCTCAGGAATGCAGCTTTAATATTTTCAGCCACACTGCAGGCTGGCAGCTGTGGCACAAGTCCAACACAAAGCAATCTAGAGCTCCTCCTTCAATAGAATCTGTACTACCTCACATGGCTGTGGGCAGGTGTAGTCTCTCAGGTTTTCCAGCATTTCATAGGTGCTCAGGTTTTAAATCAGAAGTAGCTTTCTGGATTTCCAGGTGATGGAAACGAATCAGACATTCCCTGGTCTGTTGGCTGTGAAAGCCCCAGGTAGGCCTCCAAACTTTTCCAAACACACAGACTGAGCCTTCCCACTCTGTGGAGGCTCCCAGAAGATTGCTTCCAGCTGGATCTGCCCTCCATATCTCAGGAGATCAGATCAGAGTCCCAATTTGTCAATCAGGCTGTCAGTCCATCAAATTAATATGCAGAATGTTTATTCAGTGCCTGACTGGCTGAAGAAAAGGGCACCAATACACAGTCCTCACCTTCTCCCAGAATCCCCCTTTCTGCAGTTTGTTGGGCTCCTTGCATTTCCATTGGCTACAGAACAGGTCAAAGGCAACAAAGATGGCTGCAAACAAAAACAGTCTATGTCATATACACAACAGTCCCATCTTTTTTTTTATTCTTATTACTGCTCCTCGCAGCTCGACCTGCCTACATCCAGCCACCGCCCTCTCTCCATTCAGCCCACAGGCTCACTCACATTCTGGCTGGTGCACGATACCCACGGAGAGGACCCCCTATTCCCTTTCACCAGACTGGGAACCACTACCGCAGTGCGATTCCATGACAGGCCCCCTGGGTGGAGAAGTGCATCCATCAAGCTGCCTGGTCAACTGCCATTATCCTCCATTTTTTCTCCCTTGAAGTGCGAACATGCAATGACATCAAGGCACAACGTACTGATGTCCACCGCTCTTCAACCCACAAGTGCACCATTCCTGCAGTGTCCCTGATTACCACTGGGGGCCACTGCAGAGCAATGGAGGCCCCAATCCCTCCCCAGGGAAAGGAGAGCAGTCCTTCGGACGCTCAATCCTTTCCCTTCCCAGACAACTCCCAATGGCCCAGGCGTGTTCCTGAACCCAGGTTGCTGGCGTGGCACATGGTGTTTCATCCAGCACCTCAACCCTCAGTGCCACCAGGCCAGCCTGAGTCCCATCTTTAAAGGGAGACATCCATGTAGAAACAGGCCCCACCTCAGTGTGAAGCAGGGCCCAACTAGCACTTTCAGGAAGCTTTCACGTCACCTCTGAATTGAGTTATATGTATATTTATCTGGTTGCCTCCTCCTCTCTGCCGGCATTTCACAATCAAGCACCCGTGCAGTGCACCCACAACCACCTGTGGTTGTTCCAAGAATGACGTGGCATGTGGGTCTGTCCATAAGATCACAGTATAGCCGGGACTTCTAATACCTCCAATTTGGAGCCTACATGTCTCGGTGCTGTACTGATACCAGGTATAGATTGGCAGCCCACTACCAACCTATACCTGGTCTCGGTACAGCACCGAGACGTGTAGGTTCCAAACTAGAGGTATTAGAAGCCATAGTTATACTGTGATCTTATGGACAGACTCATGACTGGTCCTTGCATGCTACATTATTCTCAGGAGAGCTGCGGGTGGTTGTAGCTACACCGCGCAGGGCACTTAACTATGAAATGCCAGCAGAGAGGGAGGCAGGATCAACCATATAAATTATGAATATAATAACTCAGCAGAGATACAAAAAAATTAAGGTTTTCACGAAAGTGCTAATCGGGCCCTGCTTCACACTGAGGTGGGGCCCACTTTTACATGAACATTTCCCTTTAAGTTTATATAGCAGGGCTCCTACACTATTTTGACATTAACTGTCCCCAAAGTTTGGAAGCTGCCCCTTTGCCCTATTGTCAGGTGGCAGAGTAGTGCATGACGGAGTCCCCTCTTACTTTCATTAGCTCTAAAGCATTATCCTTCTAGGTGGCAGGCAGAGCATTCATTCATAATGCATAATGCAGCTGCTTTTAAAGAGACAGTGCTTTATAGCACTGTTGCCAAGTTTTGTATTTCTTTTTTCTCTGACCCTCCACATGTCTTTGGGGTACCAGGGGTTGGAACACACAGAGGGGACTTCAGCATGAGTTGCAGGAGTGGCTTTAACAACTGAGCACTGTAGTGCTAACAGGATCTATGAGCGGCCCTGGCAGCTTGCACATTCAAGCTTGAACGTGAGCACACAGGGCTGCATAGCAGTCCACTGAATTGCTCAGTGCTTTCTGCACTGTAGCATCAAATTGGCAGTTTTAACTTTTAATATCCCTCTCTTCCAATCTCCCACAGCAAAGCAGGCACACAAGGGCCATCAGGAGCAACAAAGCGGGCACCATGGCCTGGGACTGGCGGGACCAGATGGCCAGGAGGCAAAACAAGGTAAGCCCCACCTGTGGGGGTTACACTCTCTCCTGCCTAAACACTTGGGGTCCATGCCAAGTTCATACCAGGGACCTGACACCAATAAACATTAGCATGGCATTTCACAGGTTAACTTGCACTGTCTAGCTAGACAATTGATTCCTGACTAGCATAGGCAATCAATACAGGATACTCTAGACAATTGCAACTATCTAAACAGTAACAAGGACAAACGCTGAAAAGTTTCTCAGATTTCTAGACAGCTGTCAGGACATTATCTGGTATACCTTAAATTAAATGCTTTTTTAGAGCTCTATACACTGCAGTTTTGATCAATATCATAAAAGCATTTTGCTTACCCTCCCTTTACTTTTTTAAGACTTTATCCATTCTGGCTGGCTTGGCTTTGGGTGGATACACAACAATTCTAGGCAGAGATCTTGGGGTGATATATATGCCTGTATGTACCACGTGCATTTGTAAGTCAATAGAAGTCCCTGGAGAGTCATAGGAGAGCTTTAGCAATGGCTTGATAGCTTTTTTAGAGTGATGAGGTCGAACTGACACTTCTTTGGCAGCAGGGTTAGCTACTCCCTGTTCATCGACCAGCAACGAAATATCCTCAGGCAAACTGGGCACCACAACTTTCTCTGGCATGTTATTGGTTCCTCTCTTTACAGGTTCACCGCTGTCCTCCTCTGGCACTTCCTTGGATTCAGGTCTGTCATCCAAGGATACATCTACCATTGATACAGAGTCCACTGATGTTGTTGGAGGCTCTGTGGCAAGCATATCTGTCACATCACTTGTTGTTGCAGGTGTCCCCCGAAACAATCAAGCAAGGTCTGGTGTGGGATAGTATGCTGTGGGATATATTACCTCTCCCTCTGACGCAGAGTCAGAACTTTCTGGTTCTGCCTCCTCATCAGCATGTGTAGGGACAACTTCAGATTGCTTGTCCCTTTGCTTAACTTGATGTCTGCGAATAGCAAATCTGGTTATAAGAGGTTTAGGAGGTTCTGGTGTTACTTTTCCATTACTAGTGGCCATCTGTCCAATGGGCAGCAAGTGGCAGTGGTGTATGGTCTGGTAGCCACTTGTGTCTCCTTCTGGATGAATTTTGTAAAAAGGCATGTCTTGCAATTTCTCAGTCACAACATAGGGGGTGCCGCCCCATCCGTCAGCGATTTTGTGCTTCCCAGGTATTCCTAGATTTCTTAAGAATACACAATTTCCTTGCAACAGTTCCTGTGTCTTTACCCTTTTGTCATACCTTTCTTTATTTGCTTTGTTCTGCTTGGCTGCAGCATCTGCAGCCAACTTGTATGCTGAATTCAACTGGTCTTTTAACTTTTGAACATATTGCAAGTAGATCTCTGGCCTTGCTCCATTGACAGAGACACTGAAATACAGGTCTACAGAAGTCTGTCTTCCCGGACGAACATCATGCTGTAAGAAGAGAATCCTGTAACATCATTTTTTGTGCAGTTGTAAGTGTGAACTAATGCACTTACTTGCTGACTCCATTTACTTTTGGTCTTTTAGATCTAAAGTACCCAACATATCCATAAGCATCTGGTTGAATGTCTCAGGCTGTGGGTCACCTTGTGGGTGATAAGGGGTTGTACCAAACTTGCTAATCCCCCATAGAGACAACAGTTCTTTTACTAAGTGACTTTTGAAGTCCTGCCCTAGATCTGAGTGTATTCTTTGGGGGGGGAGGGCTCCGTAACGCATAAAGAATTTTTCAACAAGGACCTTGGCAACCATGGAGGTTTTTTGATCCTTTGTTGGATATACTTGAGCGTACCTGGAGAAATGGTCAGTGACGGACGCACCAAGGGAGGTTGACAATGAAAATGCCGATCTCCCCCACAGTGACGGCACAATACCGACGCAGGTATTGTGCTGACCCATGCAACAAGTGTTTTCTATAAGGGGTTGTGCCCCCCGCACCTCCCAGACTTTAGGATTATCAACTCCAGGACGGAGTTGGTCCGGGGGGGGCTGAACACTGGCGGAAAGCGAAGCACCGAAAAAGGACCATTACAGTGAATGTCACCGTAATGGTCTTTTTTTGTGTTTCGCCATCGGGGTGTCGACATGAAGGGGTGCACCAGTCAGTGACTACCAAAATATTTTAAATATTCCTGGAGTTGGTTTCCAAACTCAGAAAGTCTATGGACAAAAGCTCCAGAGGGCCAACCCTCTGGATAAAGCTTTTCTCTGGACACATCTGCTGCAGCTTTTGCAGTACTGTACCACATCCCTCCCCATGCCAGGCCAATAGAAGCAGACACAAGCCAGGTCCAATGTGCACTCACTTCCTAAATGTCCCACATCATTGTGCAATGCACAGGGTACCACCTTTTTAAACTTTGTTGGCAGGACCAATTGTTGACAAGGGAAACCTTGTGATTCTTGGATTTCTCTCAACAGATTGTCCTTAAGTTTAAGTTTTGGACACTCTTGCAACAGCAACTTCACATTTGGATCATTTTTAACTACTTGGGTGGCAGCACCCCCTTTCTGCAGGGTGTTAACAATGTCTCTGATATCTGGATCTAGTCTATCTTCTTTTTTCAAGTCTTGCGGAATCAGTTGTGGCACTGATTTTAAGTCCAAAACAGTTAAGTTGCAATAAGCAGTTGGGAGACAATCACCAGGAGCACTGAGACTGTCCACAACATGACTGTCAGTTTCTGTGGCAGGCTGCTTGTCTGTGTCAAACTTTTTACATAAGGCTTTTACAGTCTGTTCTGGAATGCGTATGCAGTCTTGTTTGTCTGTATTAAGCACCACTGGGCATTGAGAGAGCACATCAGCATCTGTTTGATTCAGTCCAGGCCTGTATTCCACACAATAATCATAGGTGGACAATTCTGAAAGCCACCTCTGTCCAGCTGCATCAAGCTTTGAAGTAGTCTATATCTACATCAGCAGATTGTTGTCAGTTTTGATCGTAATGTGTGCCCCATAAAGATACTCATGGAATTGGTCCACAATAGCCCACTTGAGAACAAGAAACTCTAATTTGTGTACTGGATACTTCCACTCAGCACTGTTTAGACTTCTACTTGTGAAGGCAACCAGGTGCAGTCCTTGTGGATAGCTTTGGTAAAGGACTGCCCCGAGACCACTGAAACTGGCTTCCATATGCAGGACATAAGATTTCTGGGGGTATGTATATGCTAGTGCTGGGACGTGAGTCAGGAGTTAAATTATTTCTTCAAAAGCTTTATCACAGTCAGCAGTTCATCTCTATCTGAAAGGTTCAGAAGGTTTAAAATATTGCTTGGGTCCAGCAGTGGTGAGGTCTTTTCACTTTTGTTGGTGGGCGGATAGTCTTGTGTCAGACTCAGTAGTGGCCTCCCCACTCGGGTATAATCTTTAACAAACCTTCGGTAATACCCACAGAAACCTAGGAAGCATTGCAAGTCTTTCAGGTTTTGGAGTTTTGGCCAAGTAGTTAGTGCTCTGACTTTACTGGGATCAATTTGGATGCCTTGATCTGAAACAATATGCCCCACATAGACAGGTGTACTGGCCTAATCTTTTGAATTACGATGCAGAGGTTGGTATCTCTACAGATTCCTGTGTAGATAGACTTCACCTTTCAGAATTTGCTTGTTACCCCAGAGAAAATTGGTGGATGGCCCCTCTGGGGCCTATTTCTGATTTTGGACATTGTGGGCCCTCCGGGGCCCCATAGCTTGGCCTAGGAATGCCTGATTTACAATTCCAAGGTGTCATTTTCTACATTTATTGCCATGCCAAGTTGGATAGAACAACTTAGAAAATCCAAAATGGCCCCCAAAATCCAATATGTCCATCATATCGCTAGTAAATACTTGATTCGCTAATAATTTCCAAATTCCTAGCTTCCAAGATACTGATTATCAATGATTCATGAATGGGGAGTTTATTATTACGTTTAATATAAACACATATTAAATTAATATAATAGAACATAAATATAAATAAACAATGCATAACGCATCAATTTGCTTGTTTGTGTCGTTGACCCAAAATTGTGAGAATTTGCCACTTTGTTCACAGGATTGTGTGACATGTTCATGTACGTTGTATGCCTGTTTAGTTTGTATTTCTAGTTTCTAGTTTTTAATTTTAGTTTCTGTTTCAGTTTCAGAAACATGGATAGCCCTCTAGCTGTACCTGTTGGATTGGTCAATCCATCTGTAACCCCTAGGTGGTGCTATCCTAAGGGCTACTACCCCTGCCTGCTCGGCTAATAACAGGTTAAGGGGCCTAGGTTCGGTAACGAGTGCCTCCACCCGAAGGTCAGGGTTGGTAGTGGGCAAATTAGCCTGCGCACATCCCTTCGGAACACTGTAACCCCCCTTCATTCCCCACTAGTGGCCAAAAAAATTCACAATAATCACTTTCACAATACCCCTGATACACTTTGCAAATACCCACCCTATTTGCACTTACCACCATGGCCAGTTCCTTCATTCTACCCTGGGGACATCCCTGTAAAATAAGGTTAGACAGAGCAAATAGCAACAGTACAGTACTCTCAATACAAACTGGAACCACAGTCAGTTTAAATGCAGGAAAAAGTAAAATCTGATTTATTCAGGGGACGTAAACAAGGGAGTAAGTAAGTAAGTAAGTAAATTTTATTTTTTAAGCTCTTTTCAAATAACCAAAGCGCTGTGCAGATCGAACAACATTTAAAACAATATACATTCAAACAGTAATAATAAAATTATTCTCCATAAGCTTTAAGAAACAAATAGGTTTTGAGCTCTGATTTAAAGGGAGGGGCGTAATCAGAACAATTGGCTAATAAACTACATTAATCACACTGTTATCCATGCCATACAAAATCCCCTCACACAGTCACATACACACACACGGACACACTGTGTACCCAGGTAAAAGGCAGATGGGTTAGCCAGGATCATTGCCCGGGGTAGGCCGCCGTCGCAGCTGGTTGGGGCCCTGTGATGGAAAAACAACATGCACACACACAATTTGTAATCTGGAGCCAGGGGGCTCAGTTCATGAAGAAAAGGAAATAACAGAGGAATCAGATGACACACTTTGATTTAACAGTAGGTGCATGGAGCTACCCTGATATTTACTCACGGTACCCAAGACTGGACATAGGATGGACAAAACGGAGACTGCTGACAAGTAGTCTGGATGGCCAGGGGAAAAACAGGACCCACACAGTGCAGCAAGGCATCATTCCCATTCAGGCATGGAGTGGAGGGCTGATCCCCAGGCAGATCTCTCGTTGATGGCTCTTTCTCGGTGTAGCAGGGTAGTCTGGCAGGGCCCTCGTGGCAAGACCCAGCCACATGGACTCAACTGCGGATTCAGTCCATTTGTACAGGATACAGATTTTTAGCAAGCAGCCCACAGTTCACACAGTGAGGAAATACAGCACGACCCACTGTATTCAAACAGCACATTTATATGTAACAGCAAGTAGCGCACAGTTCGCACAGTGGAGAAATACAGCACGGCCAACTATCATCAAACAGCACATTTATATGTAAAAGGTTCTTCAATACCAGGCACACTGCTCCCCGGTCCCAATCGCAAAGTCACTGCTCTAACCAGGAGCTCAGAAGTAGCTGGAGTTCCTGACAGGCTGATCGCATTCAGCAAAATCTTTGGTCTTCTACAGGTTGAGCCTGGTCCCACTTTAGTGGCTTCTTTGTTCTCACCAGACCAGATTTAGTCTGAAAATAAGTCTCTTCTCCCTCTCAGGGCAGATAATAGGTAAGCAGGCCAGAAATCAGGCCTTCCACAATTCTCCAGCGCAAACTACAATGCAGACTGCTGCTCGGACTATCACGAGCTGTTGCTCTCTCAGTTCCCAAGCTAGATCTGCCTTCACAGCAGGCAGCCCGGGCATTTCCATCAGATCCAAAGAGGTCCGATTGGCTGACTCAGCTGTCTGTCACAACATGCTCCCCCTGTTGGTGCAAAAAGGTGCCAACAGTCCAAAACTACAATTCCCAGAGGCTTGCTCCACATATCCCCTTAGTTGCAGGCTCCATTTTAGAGTCCCCAAGTACTGATTGGTCCAATTTGGCAGTTCAGGACCAAAATGGTGGAGCCAAACAGAACAGTCCTTGCTGTAAAGAAGGCAGTTTAGAACAAACTACATTGTCATTACTACTCTAAATGATTACCAGCAATTAGTTACATCTTTCAGCAGGGCTCCCTCTGCACAATTAGCGATGTCAGAAATGGAGCAATTAGCAGGCAGCCCGAGCAGGACTTGAGAATGGAAATACCCAGTCCCCCTCCCACATTAATTATTACTGCAAACAGGCAGCCCTTAAAGGGACAGTACACAGAGGCTACACAGGCACTCTTTAGCAAATTTCATTTAAACGGCTATAGCGCCAAACACCAACCTGGCAGTGAGCATTTAGGCAAGCTCATGGAAGACTTTTCGGGAACCCCCATTTGTAGGGGGGTTACACATACAATTTGCCTACCTGTGTTCTGTGTGGGAACCAAATCAGAGATACGGGAACGGCAACACATATTAGGAGAGAATGGGCTGAATACCATCAAGGCTTTTGCAGAGAAATGATCAGTCACAAAACCAACTTTCGAGTACACCAGAAACTTCAACCTTATATGGAATAAAATCCGTGACCAACTTCCCCCTGGCCCTGGAGAAACAGGCCTATCCGTTCATACAAGGTGTCGCCAAAATTTCACCAGTGAAAGGAAATTAAGCACCAGCTCAATGAAACAACTTTCTTCGGATCAATCTTCTGAAGCTGAATTCTCCTGCATACCTGACCCACAGATGTCCAGTAGCAGTGAAGTGGTCCATGTAACTCAACGTAAAAGGAAATTGTTGGAATTTAAGAAGGATGAGACCCGCTTCGTCTATGATAAGAAAAGGAAAAAAGAGAGGAAATATGGAAGAAAAACTCCAAAGAATTGAACTTGAAGATGGAAAGATTGCATTGCACAAAAGCATGTTACGCAATGAAAATTCCGATGATGCACTTCTGTCTTGTGCAGCCAGACATTTGAAGGTCGCTACCGCCAATGTTGACGTCTTTGCTGTGGACGTCAAATACCATCAAAGTTGTTACAACATTTTCGTCTACATCGGCAAATGACAGACAAACACTAGGCCAATTGGAAAGCATTCACACAGAGAGTGCTGAAACAGAGTTTCTTCAAATCATGAGAAGAAAGGTTGTTGAGCAGAAATGTTGCTATTTACTCCCAGAGTTACTGGAGGATCTTCATAACCTCTACAAGTTCCATGGATGCAAACAAGATGCTGGAATAAATCACACATTTCAGCTTGAAGAATATTATCAGCAATGAATTCAGAGATGAGATAGGTTTTACTGCGAGGAAGGAGATACATGAGAATCCTCACATTCTTCACTTGACAAAAGTAAACCCACTTAAACATAGAAACATAGACTTTGACGGCAGATAAGGACCACTTGGCCAACCCAGTCTGCCGATTTCCCTACCTATTGGATAAGCTGCAGATTCTAGTTAACCAACAGCCTGCTTCCTGCAACCCCCCCACTATAATTGTCTTATGTCTGTCCCATGCATGTTTGAATTCCCCCAATGTTTTAGACCCCACAACCTCTCCAGGGAGGCGGTTCCATGTGTCCACCACTCTCTCCGTGAAAAAGAATTTCCTCACATTACCGCTGAGCCATCCCCCCTCTAACTTTAAATTGTGCCCCTTGTTCTTACATCTCTTTTTCTGAAAGATGCTACTCGTGGACTTTGTTGATTCCTTGAGGTACTTAAAAGTTTCTATCATGTCCCTCGTCCCTCCTTTCATCAAGGGTATACATATTAAGCTATCTCAGTCTCTCTTCACATGGTTTCTGATGTAGATCCTGCACCATTTTAGTTGCCTCTCCTCTGACTGCTTCCATCCTGTCTATGTCCTTGCGATGAGGTCTCCAAAACTGCACGCAGTACTCCAGATGGGGTCTCACCAACTGTCTGTACAGAGGGATAACCACTTCCCTTTTTCTACTTGTGATGCCCTTCCCTTTGCATCCCAGTATCCCCCTGGCTCTCCTTACTGACTTCTCACATTGCTTACCCACCTTTAGGTCATCTGATATGACTATACCCAGATCCCTTTCGATTATTGTTGTTGTTAGTACCTCCCCTGCTATTGTGTACTCTTCTCCTGGATTTTTATTTCCCAGGTGCATTACTTTGCACTTCTTTGCATTGAATCTAAGTTGCCATATGTCTGACCATTCTTCCAACCTTGCCAACTCCCTTCTCATCCTTTCTACCCCCCCTTTGTGTATCAACTCTGTTACAGATCTTTGTGTCATCTGCAAAGAGGCATACCTTTCCTTCCAGACCCTCTGCAATGTCACCTATAAAGACGTTAAAGAGGACTGGACCCAGTACTGAGCCCTGAGGTACTCCACTAGTAACCCCCCTTTCTTTAGAATGTGTTCCATTCACTATTACCTTCTGTGTCCTGTTGTGCAGCCAGTTTGCTACCCAGGCTACCACCCTGGGACCCACTCCCAGGCTGGCTAACTTGATTATTAATCTTTTGTGGGACTGTGTCAAATGCCTTGCTAAAGTCTAGGTAGGCCATATCCACAGCCCCTCCCTGGTCTATTACTTTGGTCACCCAGTCAAAGAAATCGATTAGATTCGTCTGACATGACCTTCCTGCTGTGAATCCATGCTGCTTTGGGTCCTGTGCCCCGCTGGCCTCTAGGTACTGAACAATTCTTTCTTTCAGAAGTGATTCCATCATTTACCCCACCACTGAGGTCAAACTAACAGGTCTGTAGTTTCCTTCTTCTGCCTTGCTCCCACTTTTGTGAAGGGGAATCACATCCATTGCTTTGTCCACCTTCAGTTTTAGGAGTTCTTTCAGGACTCTTTCTTCTGTAAATGGACTGGCATCAACCCCACTACCCAGAGTGCTTCTATTGTTTGGTTTAGGTAACTCCTCCTCTTCTTCTTTTGTGAATGCTGAGCAAAAGTATTCATTCAGTATCTCTGCCTTTTCACTGTCTCCCTCTGCCCACCTCCCCTCTCCTTTATTAATCTTCACTATCCCTCCTTTAACCTTTCTATGTTCCCTAATGTACCTATAAAAGGTTTTATCCCCCTTCTTAATTGAGTTGGCTATTTTTTCCTCGGTTTGGGCCTTTGCTTTTCTGACTGCCTTCCCCACTTCTTTCTGCTTTAATTGATACAGCTCCGTGTCATGCTCCTTCTGTGATTCCTTATACTTTTTGAATGCAGCCCTTTTCTCCTTTGATTATTCTTTGGCAACCTTGAAACCTTGAGAGGGGCTGGGCTCAGAGACAGTGACATCACCAAGGCATTTGCAAAGATGATCAATCGGAAATTAAAAGATAGACAGTTTGAGTCACCACAGTTTCCTATGGCATATGAAGACTTGCTTTTTGAGCTTGATAATTATTAACCCATTCTGGAAATCTTCAATGTGATAGCTCTCTCTATAAGCCCTTCAAAGAAGATTAATGCTCTAGGTTATGCAACCATCCCAACAGAAATTCAAGCTACCAAGATATGGTCCATTGCTAGTGACTGGCAACGCCTCATTACTGGTGAACATTCTCCAAAGTCGATAATTCTATCCATGGTCATTCATCGTCTCACCGGAAGTAAAGAAGCAGTCGATCTTCTACACCATTTGGGAGCTGGTATTTCTTAAACAGACATCAGGAGACAAAACAAGAAATTGGTCCATGATAGTAAATCTGAGAAAAAAAAAGCACCGCACATGATTCCACCTGGACAGCCAACTCATGTCACAATTGATAACTCAGATGGTAGGCAACAGACATTAACTGGAGTCTCAACAACACATGACACTAACTCAACGATTTATGTACCCTGAATTTCGCGTCCTGCTGTCATCTGAGATTTGCCAGTACAAGAACAGAACACTCCAAGCAGTCCAACAAGAGAAGTCCAGGAAACCTTTGAGAGCTCAGACCCTATTGACTATGGGGTTTATAAAATAGGAAAAAGAAAACCACCACCAATCATCCCATCCTACAATGAGGATGAAGGAGGGACCAAGCTTGATCTTCATTTGAGCAAAGATTTTATTTGGGCTCTGGCAGCAAGCATAGAATCTTCCAGAGAAGATGAATCTCTTCCAGTCCTAGGATCATGGACAGCTTTCAATAAAAAAGCAACATCAACCACTACCTTCAAATCTAAAACTGATTTCCTACCCATTATACTACGTGAACCAGATGATGCAGTTTGCAAATATTACCTTGACTTTCTCATGGATCTAGCAGATGACCTACAAATTGACCACATCTTCAGTCATAGCTCAATCGTTTCAGCATCTGCTGTTAGTTTATGGAATGATCTACCGTCCTCCCTTAGATGTATTTCTTCACTTATGGGATTTAAGGCTAAATTTAAATGTTATTTGTTATCTATTGATGTATGTAATTGTTAGTCTAATTTTTTTTTTATTCTCTTCTGTTGTATGTTATTGTTGACCTGTCTTTTAGGTTGGACCTGAAAAGGGGCTTTGCCCAGTGTCCCTCCCCGGTTAATAAATTTAAAATCAAAAATTAAAATAAAATAAAAAATAGCGATCATGCAGTTTTCTACAAGATTGCACAAATAATGTGGAAATAAGAAAAATATACAAAAGTGGTTAATTTGATGGGAGGATTTCATGAACTGATGGTGAGGTAGAAGATCCTCTACAAATGATATGGTGCTATGGGACTTCGTGACTGGTGGGTTCAGGTGGGGATAATAGTGGATGGATCTGTTGACCAGGCCTTGAAGGAACGCCACTATTCTAGATCGATGAGGTTACATAAACAGTCCCTCAGGGCTCTTCTATGATTCTTGGGATCCAAGATTCACAGCTCACTAACCAAAGGACTAGAGAAAAGCTCATCAACATGAGAAGATCTGTATCGGCAGAATCCCTGAATCTTGTCTTCTTAGATGAATCTTTCCCTGAAGTGCAGTCACGAATGCTGGAAACCTCTGGCACCATGGGACAGTGGGTGATTGGCTACATTGGTGACACCAGCTCTCTTCTTGCCCAGGTCACCGCATACAGAGACAAGAATCTGAACTGGCAGTTGCAGGCTCAATGAGATATTCTACCTTTACTGTTTGCATTCAGCCATCAAAACTACTCTCAGTATTTAATGTGGCATCATGTAGATCTCATCAATCTGAAAACCATAAATGAGAACGCATACAATGAACTGCAGGAGTATGGCATTGGGGCTAGTCTGTCTGGTGAGGCATTCTCCATGATACCTGGCGACCAAGTGACTGAGATCTCAATCAACAGAGAGGTCAAGGTATGGGGTGGACCCATGAGAGGCAGTTACAGTACGTCTGAGGAAGCTGCTGGTGACTTCGATTTGAATTCCCACAAGCGCTAAAATTTGTTTGTCGCTGAAGGAGAAGATGCTTCTGAAAACATCGGCCACACACAATGAGTTGACATATGGTGCCATGAAGAAATATGATGGTCAAGTGAAAGAGCTAGTGAAGAAACATCACGCATATTCAGATCCATGTCAGGGTGTAGCATGACATATTGCAATGGGCATTGAAATACCGCCGGCAATAGTAGAGGGCCTTTTGAAGGCAAAGGCTACAGGGGAAGTTATGTTGAGTGCATTTATAAACGACTGCCTCCTATCAAGAAAAGTTGGTTTCTTAGAGCCCATTAAATGCAGCAGAATTTCCACAAGAATGGACAAGAAGAAAAAGAAATTCAAAGCGGAATCAGTCTTGAAAGAAAACCGTCAGGCTCTTGGTATCATTGTTGCATAGTGCCCTGACAAGAAAGATATGTTTTCCCATCCGCTCACAACATATTCTCTTGCAATAGCAACTCCATACAGAAACCTCTACAAACTTAATACCAAACATGTCTTAAGAAATTATCTCATCGATGAAGCAGAAGCTCAAAGTTCTTCCATTCCTCCGTTATGCTCAGTGTACATATACGACACCATGACGATGGTCAGAGCAGTTCCTGCACAGTGTACATGGGGCAGGCTTTGAAAAGCACTTCTTGTCGCATTCACACCTCCATCTACAGCAAACTCAGCAGAAGTCATTGTCGTTTTTGATAATTATAAGGATGATCAGGAGTTCTTGGTGAAACAGCAAGAACAAGCTGAGCAAGCAGTAGGAACATAGGAACATACGAAATTTGCCAGCAGATAAAGGCCTAGAGGTCTATCAAGTCTGCTCGAATGTGCAGCTAGCACCCCTTATTCTGCAGCTGCCCCTCCCTTCCACCCTTCCCCTTCCTTAACCCTCCCCCTTGTCCTGTCCCATCCTCATTTGAAGCAGTCCACTGTTCTACTGCATACCACTTCAGCAGGTAACGCATTCCACCCAGCCACCACCCACTCTGTAAAAAAGTGTCTCCTCATCTCCCACCTGAACCTTCCTCACTCCAGTCTCATATCATGGTCCCTGGTGGCCCTCCCCTCCCTTACTTTGAACAGCCCTTCTGTACCCATCTTGTTTATTCCTTTCATGTATTTAAAGGTTTCAATCATGTCACCCCTGTCTCTCCTCTCCTCCAGTGAGTACATGTTCAACTCCTTCAACCTCCTCTCGTATGATAAGTCCCCCAGCCCCTTGATCATCTTTTTCGCTCTGTGCTGCACCCCCTCCAGTAACTTAATGTCCCTCTTCAGATACAGATGCCAGTACTGCATGCAGTACTCCAGGTGTGGTCTAATGACCTATACAGTGGCAGAATCACCTCCTCGCTCCTCAAGGATATACCCCTTGCAATATAACCCAGCATTTTGTTGGCCTTTGCAGCTGCCTTCCTACATTGTTCTGAGTTGTTCATTGACCCTGTAATGAGCACACCCAGATCCTTCTCCTCCTCTGTCTGGGCTAGCTGCACTCCCCCTAGCTGGTAACTCCTCCTTAGGTTCTTCATCCCAAAATGCAGCACCTTGCACTTTTTGGCATTAAAACCCAGTTGCCAGGTGTCTGACCAGGTTTCAAGCTTTGCCAGATCATTCCTGCAACCCCTGCCATCCCCCTAGGTCATCCACCACTGCGCCTACATTGGTATCATCAGCAAACAGACTGATCTTGCTCTTGATGTCCCATGATATGTCTGCAATGAATATCCCAAACAACACTTGTCCCAACACTGAGCCCTGTGGAACACCGCTCGTCACTGCCCTTGGGTGTGAGAGCTCCCCACTCACCACCACCCTCTGTTGCCTTCCCTGCAGCCAGTTTCCTACCCATCTCACCAGCTTTGCACCCGCCCCTGTGCCTACTAACTTCCTTCCCAGCCTTCCATGTGGCACTGAGTTGAATGCCTTACTGAAGTCCAGATACAGGACATCCACTGGATGGAACAGGAGGAATGCGACTTCACATGAGATCAGATTCGCAAGAGGTGCCACAGGGAAAGGTGTATCAGCACACCTTCACAACAATGACAGCAAAACAGATCTCATACAGTGCTTCAATAAGTATGTTGGAAAAGAGGATGTCAGAAGAAACTTATGATACCCGCTTTACTATCAGCAATGGCAGAAGCACATATACTATATACCCAGATTCAGAAGAATTCCTGTTTTCCTTCAACCATGAGGAGGCAGATACGAGGATAGTGCTGCATTGTGCTCTTGCAAAAGGCCTAGTTGTTGTCCGAGCCAAAGATACAGACGTCCTCGTCCTGATGGTTTACACTTTCACAATGACCCTTCCAGATTCACCATGGATGCTCCAAATCAACCCCAATGGTATTTGTAAACATGGGATCTATATATGATCACATTGGACACGCCGCAAGTCTCAATTTGCCAGCATACCACGCTGTCTCTGGATGCGATGCAGAGAGTTACTTCTACAAGATATCAAAGAAATTAGTCTTTCAATGTTTGCACAGGGTCGAAGAAAGAATAAGACTCCTTTCAGGGCTTGGGGGAAAGCACATATGCTTCACAAGACACTGAACAAAACATCAATATCTTCATCCAACACTGCGTGTAGAGTGGTACAGGAGGAGAGGATCTGGTAGACACACAAGTAAGGCAATACAATAACCTGAAAGTGAAGACTATGCAAATGATTCTACCAGACCCAGCGAGCCTATGTCAGCACATAAAGAGAGCAAATATCGTAGCCTACTATTGGCGCCACTGCACAGAATCGGAAAGTCCGAAAGTTGACCCTTGTTTGTCAGGATGGAAACGAGAGGATGAAATACTGAAACCTGTGTGGTTCATTGGGTTTCAGTTACCTGATGTGCTACGTCATAGAAGAAAGGGCGGAAGGTTAGCAGGCCAACAATGTGCAGCTGACGGAGTTGAGGCAGATGACGAAGGTGAGTCAACACCTCAAAGACACACACAGAAGACCAAAGAAAAACCTTCAACCACAGCGCAAATGACTGATTGTACAGGAGATAATGACACTGAAAACGACACATCAGCAGCCAATGAACAAACTTCTGCAGACGAATCTTCAAGCTTCGGGAGTGAATGTGACAGTTCAGATCCAGAGTGGACTCCAATATAATGACTTCAAAACTGGACATTACAACCAAGGTGTACTTTTGACCCAAAATATTCATAATGTTGGGTCACATCGCTGATAAAATGACTTAATTCTAAATAACAAATCAGCACATACAACATTTAGATTTTAAGCATTGCTGTACGTACGTCAAACTATTTTATCAGTAAATTGCCTTGTGAATTCAATTGTTTTATGTAGTATTAATGTGCGCATTTGGTCCTGTGCCTAACAGGGAGCCTCAAAGCAATATATAGATGTCATAAATGTTCATGAATAAATGTTCAGTACATAGATGTTTATGAATCATTGATAATCGGTATCTTGGAAGCTAGGGATTTGGAAATTATTAGCGAATCAAGTATTTACTAGCGATATGGTGGCCATATTGGATTTTGGTGTCCATTTTGGATTTTCTAAGTTGTTCCATCCAAACTTGGCATGGCAATAAATGTAGAAAATGACACCTTGGAATTGTAAATCAGGCATTCCTAGGCCGCGCTATGGGGCCCGGAGGGACCATAATGTCCAAAATCAGAAATAGGCCCCCCCCGAGGGGCCATCCACCAATTTTCTCAGTGGTAACAAGCAAATTCTAAAAGATGAGGTCTATCTACACAGGAATCTGCAGAGATACCAACCTCTGCATTGTAAATCGAAAGATTAGGCCGGTACACCTGTCTAACGTGTTTGACTGAGTTTTGAAAGAATTGGCACTTGTCAATGGAGCGTTTGAGCCCGAACTCCTTCATTTGTTCTAGAACCTTTAACAGTCTTGCCTCGTGTTCCTCCAGGGTCTTCCTAAACATTATGTCATCATCATAGTAGACCAAACATTCCAAGAGATTCATGTGTAACTGCTAGGTGTCGCTATTCTAAGGGCTACTACCCCTGCCTGTATGGCAATACACAGGTTGAGGGGCCCGAGTTCTCTAATTAGGTGCTGCCACCCAGAGAAATGGTATTGAGGTTGCTTATCTGCTCTGGTATAGCCCTCTGGGAAGCTATAACCACCCACCAACCCTCCTAGTGGCCTAAGATATAACACAGTGGTAAATTCACAATCAATAGACAGCAGTAATAATGTGCTCACGCCCCTCTCACTTACCACCAGTGCTGGACCTGCAGCAACTGCCCTGGAGACCCCCTGGAAAATAAGGTTAGCAATGCAGCAATATAATCTTAGTACTGTTACCCAGCTAATAGTAATATGCGCACCAGCCAGGTTAAATGGGAAAAAAGACAATCAAGTTTATTTAGGGGCAGTGAACAAGGGAGGGGTGTGAATCTAGCCAAATGATTAGCAATCTGATTTAAATCAGGGTTTCCTGGCATGCACTTTGAGTCCCAATTATACAGTTCAACAACCCTGGGTACCCAGAATGTCATGCAGTGTAGCCTAAAGCATTGCCTGGGGTGGCCAGAATTGCAGCTGATGTTTGGGCCCTTGGTGGAAGAAAAACAGTTAAACATGCACACAACCCAATCATTTGTAATCCAAGCCAGTTGGCTGAGTCCATTGCAAAGCCCAATAAATTAAAACAATTAGATGGTACCACAATGATTTAAGCTTTCATTGCAGAGAGCTACCCTGATTTGTACTCATGCTGCCAGGAACTGGCTATACTGCAGGCGATACGTAGACCTTGTGGTGATGATCAAGGGGCCGGGGGAAGCTGGGCTGACATGATGCACCTCCAGGTGATCACAACCTGCTCAATGGTGTTGGGCAGGGGCCACATCCCCAAGCCAGTCTCTCACTGAAATTGTCTCCAGTGCAGAAATAGCAGCCTAGGCCGAGATGGCAGGGCCCAGGCAGGGTGAACAGTTCTGGCAAAGTTCGTGATCTTCTGCTGGTGAAACTCCCAGCTGGTGCAACAGATTTGGTCATGGGGAACCAAATTGCGACCCACGAAACACATTCAGCACATTTACATCAATAACTACTTACGAAAACAGTTTGGATTCAGTCCGGTTGCTAATCATCATGTAACCCCTAGGTGGTGCTTTCCCAATGGCTACTACCCCTGCCTGCTTGGCTAGTAGCAGGTTAAGGGGCCTGGGTACTGAAACGGGTTCCTCCACCCAGAAGTCAGGGTTGTTAGTGGTCAAGCTAACCTGGGCACAGCCCTCCGGGACACTGTAACACCCTTCTTTCCCTTCTAGTGGCCTGAACAATACACAATAATGACTGTCACAATACCCCTTGTACACATACAAGTACCCACACTGTTTGCACTTACCACCAGGGCTGGTTCCTGTGGCTCGACCCTGGGGACCCCCTGTAAAACAAGGTTATGCACAGCAAATAGCAACAGTTCAGTACTTTTGGCACAAACTGGAACCACAGTCAGATTAAATGCAGAAAGAGTTAAATCTGATTTATTCAGGGGGCTTGAACAAGGAAGGAGCGTAATCAGGTTGCTTGGCTTGAAGGCTATATCAATCAAACAGTTATGCATGCACTTCAGAGTCCCTGCACAGTCACACACTCTGGGTACCCAGGTGAGGAAGAGGTGAGCTAGCCAGGAACGTTACCTGGGCTAGGCCGGCGTCGCAGCTGGTTGGAACCCTGTGATGGAAGAAAGCAACATGCACAACACACACTATTTGTAATCCGGAGCCGGAGGGCTCAGTTCATGAAAGAAAAGGCAACAAAACAATCAGATGGCACACTATAGATTAAGCTGTTGTTGCAGGGAGCCACCCTGATGTTTACTCACGATACCCAATACTGGACACAGGCAGGATGAAAATCGAGACTGCAGGCTGTTGATCTGGAGTGCCCGGAGAAGCAGGGCCCACACGAATCATTGAGGCGTCATTCCTGTTGAAGTGTGGAGCAGGGGGCTGATCCCCAGGCAGGTCTCTCGTCGATGGCTTCCTCTGTGCAGCGGGTAGTCTGGCTGGGTCAGTGTGGCAAGGCCCAGGCCAATCGGAGATGAATACGGATTTCAGTCTGTGATGCTGAATGCAGCCTCCAGCAAGCAAAACACAGTTCAGACACACAGTGGGGAACCAAATCATGACCCACTATCAACACACAGCACATTTACAGGTAAGGAAAATTCCACTGTACCAGGCCAATGGTTCCCCGGTAGCAATTACCGAGTCTCTGCACAATCCGGGAGTTCGGAGGTGGCTGGAAGTCCTGACAGGCCGATCACATTCAGCAAATCTTCGGTCTTCTTCAGGTCTGAGCCTGGTCACAATTCAGTGGCTTAATTCGTTCTCACAACTCAGATTCAGTCCGACTAGATGCTCTCCTCCCTCTCAGGGCACAGCAGACAAACAAGCAGGCCAAACTTAAGCCTTTCCACAGTTCTCCCGCGTGAAACTTTGCAGCACGGCTGCTCAACTGTCTCGAGCTGTTGCTTCTTCACTTCCCAACTTATATCTGCCTTCTTGCTTGTCCTGCCCCTACATCAGGGCACAACAAGATGGCTCGGAGACTTGGTCTGAATTAAAGCTTCTCTTATCTCTCCATTTGAGAGAGAGTTGAAGGCAGGCCAGACTCGGCCTTCCCACCAAGTCCCCACGCTACTCTGTGGAGCGGCAGCTCCTCGAGCTGGAGCGGCTCACTCTTTTAGCTCCAACTCACTTCTGGCTGAAACTGCAAGCCTCCTGGGACTTTCCCCAGGATCCAAAAGGTTCAGTTGGCTGGTCTGTCTGTCAGTCACAACAAGGGCTTCCCCTCCAAGTTCATTTAGGCACCAAAATCCCAAAACTACAGTTCCTACAGAATTTTGCTCCCACAAAGCCTCTGGGGACAGGCTCCATTTTAGAGTCCCCAAAGGTACTGATTGGCCCATTTCAGCAGTCCAGGACCAAGATGGTGGAGATAAACAGAAATGTCCATGCTGCAAAGAAGGCAGGTTAGACAAACTGCAAAACTATTACTATTCTAATAAACAAGTACTTCTTTAACAGAGCTCCCTCTGCGCTAATAGCGACGGCAGAAACGGAGCGATTATCTGGCAGTCCAGGCAGGACTCGAGCATAGAAACACTCAGCCCCCCTCCCAGATTAATTATAACTGCAATCTAGGCAGCTCTTAAAGAGACAGTACACAGAGGCTATACAGGCACTTTCTGGCAATAACGTTTAAACTGCTAAAACGCAGGACACCAGCCTGGCAATGAGCATTTAGGCAAGCTCAAGGAACACTTTTCAGGAACCCCATTTGTAGGGGAGTTACAATCACCTTTACTGTGCAAACCTTTCTATCCGAGTCTATTTCTCACACAAGCTGGGATGATCGCTTCAGGAGCAAGTTTTCGGTCCATATCACAAGTTGCCCTAACAAACTTCTTCTTCTCTTCTGCCGCAGTTCCAAGGTGGAAATCGGACAGGTCCAACTTCTGCAATAGGCAGTTCAATACAGGAGAAGGTGGCAGGAAGGCCAGTCTAGCCTATTCCCGACAATTCCCCTACGCTCCTCCTGGGAGCAGCTGCTTGAAAGCTCAAGCTGTTCACACTTCAGCCTCAAATTCTTACTGATCTGCTGTCTCTTGGCACACAGGGCATTTCCCTTCTAAATCGAAAAGTTTGGTTGGCTAAAGGAGCTGTAAGTTACAATAAGGGCTCCCCTTCCAGGTCCATTTGGGCACCAGCTGAATAAAACTATAAGACTACAGAATTTCCTTCCCACAAGACCCCAGGGGACAGTCTCCATTTTAGGTCCCCAGTGGTTCGATTGGTCCAAATACTGGGAGTCCAGGACCTAACATGGTGGCTCCCATCCAAATGTTAGAGCTGAAATAAAAGCATGTTAGACAAACTTCTCTATATTTACTATAACAACAGATAAATGATCACAATTCCTTTATAGGCTCCCTCTGTACAAGTAGCGACTGCAGAATGGAGCAAATTAGATTACTGCCTGGCCGGTCGCAAGCCCTAAATCACTTGGACCCAGCACAGACCATTTTCTAATACAGACTAGCTATTCTCTTAAAGGGGCAGGCATGGAGGCTCAATATGGCTCTCACGCAAAGACACAGAACTACTTAAGACAGAACACCAGCCTGAAAGTGGGCATTAAGGAGCCCAGGAAGACACTATAGTAAACACCAATTTTTAGGTGGGGTTACACATGTCTCCAACAGCTCTTTCCATTAGGGGCTGGAAGGTTGCTGGGGCACCAGATATACCTTGAGGCATTCTGAGAAATTTATAAAATCCGAGGGGGCATATGAATGCAGTTTTTCTCTGTCTTGTGGAGCCATGGATATCTGATAGTACCCGCTTCTTAGGTCGAGCACAGAAACTGTTTGCTTCCATTAAGGAAATCCAAGGCATCTTTTTTTTTATTTACTACTTTTTATGGTGCCTCCCACCACCGGCACCATCTGTCCGGTCACGGACCCCTCAGCTGCGGCTTCCCATATTAGCTGCCCTCCCAGTACCCCCTGGCTTACTCCCCAGGGTGGGGCCATGGCATCCGACCCCTCTGAAGGTGCCACGATTGATGGGATAGGGTGGGAGTCAGCCTGGGAGCTTGACTGCAGCTGGGGGGGAGGGGCGTCATCAAGGCGGTGGGTGGCAGGCTTTTTCTCCCCTGTAAGTGGAGGTGGGAATGTGCAATGATGGCAGCATCCATCCCGCCCCTCAGATCCTTGTTGGTGCCAGTTGCTGTGGTGCCCCCAGCCTCTGGTAGGGGTCCCTTGAGCACCGGTCACACACCACACCCTCCCCCCCCGGAGAAGGAGAGCAGTTCATGAGACGCTCAGTCCTTCTCCCCTGGCCGGCCCTCTGACAACCCAGGTCTGTTCCCAAACCCGGGTCACCGGCGTCTCAAGCGAAAATCCAACTGCTGCACTGATGGGCCGGCAATCCAAGACATCTTGAATTCTGGGCATAGTATAAGGGTCTGGGATTGTCTGTTTGTTCAGAGTTCTTTAATCTAAGCACGTGTGCACAGCTGAGCTTCGTTTGTCTTGCGCACTACCACAATTGATGAAGCATATGGGCTTCTTGACTCTTGAATAATGCCCACCACTAACAGTTCCTGCAGGTGTCTTCTCACATCATCAGTATCTGTGGATGCCAGTCTGCGGGACCTCTCACAGAAAGGTGGGACCCCCCTACCATCCGATCACCATCCCCGCATTATTGTAAGCAGTAAAAAAGAAAACCTAAAATCACATTTCCCTACTTGTGTCATTGTAGTCTTAAGCCTAAATGTTGCTTTAATGAAGTTTTTTGCAAATATATTTTATGCATAGAACTGGTGGCAGGACTTGCTGGGGGAAGCAGGGGAAGGAACGCGGGAAATTACATGAAACGCCATAGCATTAAAGATGGTATGTGGCGGGGGGAACACTAAATCAGAGAGCCAGCGTTGACAGAGGTATATGGCTAATGTGGGGTTACTAATCCCGTCTGCCATTCTGATGGTGTATTTGGGGGGGACCTTGCTAATCCTCCAGGGACCTGCCGTAGACAATATTTACAGCATGCAAAACATATTTGTATTTTGTACAGTAGGCAAATGATATTTTATCTAAGGCCCTGAAAACAGAGTGCTACTTCCTGACAAATAACACTAGTAAGTAATGATTCTTTCCACTTTACTCAAATGGGCAAGACACTAGAAAGCACTACTGGGTTTCCAACATGCCATTCACCTATGACTAGGACATTCCCTTTCCTCCACCTTTTTATGTTTGCTTGCACGCATGTGCAAGCAACATAGTGCCATCATCCGAGATTTTAGAGGTGTGTCACCCCCTCTTCCAATTCAGTCAGTGTGTTGGCAGGCGCGGCCCCTGTAAGCCAATGCATGCTGGAGCTGTCTATGAAGAGCTCCAAAATGCAGTGGCATACAGTTGAAAGGGGGAGCTACACTTCAGGAGCAGTGATAAGATATCACCTGCCCGCGCGCAGCCCCCCTACACACACACACACAATACACACACGCCAAGACGCGATACCGCGCGGTTGCTCCCCACGCACACTCTATAGCCGACGGGAGTGCCCAATCCCCATCAGCTGTGCCGCCCCCCAAAGCCTTCCAAATGCCACGCTGGATGCCCACCCCAGCGTGGGTAACCTCGATGGTATAGCCGATGGGGTGCCCAACCCCTCGCCGGCTTCACCGTCTCTCTCCCCCATGTTATCGCCGACGGGGTGCCCAACTCTGCCTGGCCACCTCTCCCCTGAGTACAACGTGCCATGCTGGGAACCCACCCCAGCGTGGCAACAAATGCCATGGCCGATGGGGTGCCCAATCCCATCGCCCACGCCCCCAGCTATCCTTCTGCCATGCTGGGAGCCCACCCCAGCGTGGCAAACGCCCCGCCGTTTTTTTTTTTAACCTGTAAAGCAGAAACAGTCCCATGCAGTCTTCCTGCCCCCACAACCCGCACTCCCCCACTGCGCACTTGCCTCCTCACACCCCTCACCCCATACTTACTTCCGAGTCCGCGCGACGATCTTCGTGGACTGGAACACGCCTGCACTCTTCAAAGCCGATCTGAACTGAGGAAATGCCGTAAGCTGTATAATGGGCTAGATAGGGTTTTTCAACTTTGTTGCATATCTCAGGCATTTTTGGAATTTTGCACCAAATTTTCAACATGGGGTTTTGGGACCCTTCTCATGAATGCTGTGACTGTCATGGCGTTATTTGGGCCCGAAGGATGATTCGCAGTCACTGCGTGAAATCACCTTTCGGGACCGATCAACTAAACACTGCCAGTGTTCATAAGGTGGGCTCTCAAGAGGCCTATTTTGAAAATTTGGTGGAAAAATTCCAAAAAACGACTGTTTTACGAGCATGCGTTACGCAGTTCCTACGCACGCTCGTAAGTTCACAAATATTCAATATTTTCATTCCAGATTTTCAACATTGCCATTTTACCACCCCTTCTTATGAGCAGTACAGCTGTCATTTTTCACATCTTACCCAAAACGTGTTTCCGGCCATGTAGCAAAATGGCGCAGTCGGTGTGCGAAATCAATGTACGGGAGAAATTAAGAAAATCACAGTGACACTGTTCATGAGCACAGGTCTTAAAATGGCTATGTTGAAAATTTGGTGAAAAAATTCCTAAAAATTACTGTTTTACGAGCATGTGTTGCGTAGTTCCTATGCATGCTCATAAGTTTGCGAATTTAATATTTTCACTCCAGATTTTCAACATTGCCATTTTACTACACTTCCTTATGAACAGTACAGCTGCAATTTTTCATATGTTGCCCAAAATGTGTCACGACATGTAGCGCATAATGGTGCTGTTGGTGTGCTAAAGCAATGTTTGGGACAGATTAAGAAAATCACAGTTACACTATTCATGAGCAGAGATCTTAAATGGCTATGTTGAAAATTTGTGACAAAAGTCCATAAATGACTGTGTTAGTGAGCATTGCGCAGTTTCCACGCATCCCTTGTAAGTTCATGACTTTGTAATATTTTCAGTCCAGATTTTCACCAGTGGCATTTTTCCACACTTCCTTATTTACAGTACAGCTGTCATTTTTCACAACATGGTCAAGTGTGTTTTCACACTTTCAGCAGAGATGCGTGGTCGCTGTGGGAAATCATTGTTCGATAGATAAAAAACACAGTGACACTGTTCATGATCGGAGGCACCAAAATGCCTGAGTTGACAATCTGCTGTAAAAAAAATCCCCAACCTAATTATATTACAGGTGTGTGTTGCATAGTTTCTATGTACGCTCGTGACTTCACCATTTTTTTAAATATTTATACTGCAGATTTGCAACATTGCCATTTTTTACACCTCCCCATGAACAGTACAGCTGTCATTTTTTACATCCTGTTCGGAATGTTTTTGCACCTGTGGTGCTAAATGCTGTACTCGCTGTGCATAAGCAGCTTTCGGCCAACAAACTGATATTGCCACTGTTCATGAGGTGGGGTCACAAAAAAACCATGTTGAACATTTGGAGTGAAAATACCAACGAATACCTGAGGTATTAGGGTTTCCAACCATAATGCCCAACCCTGTAGAGAGAATGACAGGCATCAGGGGTGTGACTTGGGATTCTTGCCTGTAATGCTCATATCATTCCACACCCTGCAGCCAGTAGAGGCATCGAGATATGCCTTGGACTCTTCGCCCCAATGTTCACCCCATTCTCCTATATCACACCCATCTCACCGATTTGCTAATGGAATGGGTGCGATAAGGGCCAAAGACCCTAAGGAACACCGTGACACTTGTCAGTGTCTGCAGGGTGGGTGTGGTGAAATGGTGTGGCCGATATGCCTGACGACCCAAAGGCACACCCCAATGCCTGTCACTCTCTGCAGGGTGGTGGTGGGGTTGGCTTCAGTTCAGTACGTCACTGCCATTCCTATTACGCAGCTCTGTAACTCCTACACTACCACTACCAATGCCAGCAAGCAAACATTCGGCATTGACAAATGCTTGTTATGTTTGAGAGAGTCTTTCACTGATATCCTGCCATGCATTCCCAACCAGGAAATTTCCCACATATTCTTTAGGATTCTTTTATTACTTAATTGCTCTAGGCAGTTTCTTCTTTGCCTACTGTACACCTCTTTAGTTCCATTCTAGGGGAAGAAGAAAATGATAATATGTGGTTGTAAAGCTACTCTCTGGAGCACTTGCTCACTACATCAGGCTGGAATTTCCATTTTTTGTAACTTTAATAAGGTTAGCTATCTATATTATGGGATAACATATGTAGTATTCTTTTTCAGAGCTTGCCAGTCACATGTTTCCCACCCATGCAACCAGGGGATTAACAAGTCCTCCACTAAAGGGGTCCAGGTTTTCACCAATCCTTTCTGAATTAGGACGGAACTGGAAAATACGGACATAGTCATAAAGAAAACGGCAGGGTTGATCATCTGTACCACAGCAGTGTGGGAACTTGTGAGGCTGCTGCATATTCAATTCAGTTCAATTCAAATTTATTTATAAAGCACCTTTCAGAACCAAGGTGCTGTACAAAAATAATTAAAATTAATAAAATCCAGACATTTGAAAAACAGCCATAACTAAGAAGAGTAAGCCAAAGTAAAAGGATATGTCTTTAGAGCAATTTTGAAATTATCAATGGTTGGACAGTCTCTCAACCAACGAGGTAGAGAATTCCACAGGGTTAGTGCCGAAAAAGCAAAGGCACGAGATCCCGATAACTTCAATCGAACTCTGGGAATTCTCCAGCAATCCTTCGCCATGGAACGGAGAGGACGGAGGGGGCGATAGGGAATCAGAAGATCTTTCAGGTAACCGGGTCCCTGGTCGTGTAGAGCTTTAAAGGTTAGTAAACCAACCTTAAAGGTGATCCGCCACCGAACAGGCAGCCAGTGTAGTTCACGGAGCACAGGCGTAATATGACTGGTTCGAAAAGTCCCAGTCAAACGCCTGGCTGCAGCGTTCTGCACCAGCTGAAGGCGGTGGATATCAACCCCTGGTAGCCCTAGGTAGAGAGAATTGCAGTAGTCTAAATGGGTAGTGACAAAGGCGTGGACCAAAGTTGGAAGGTCCTCCTGGGGAATCAGATGTTTCACCCGGGCGATATTCCTCAGGTGGTAAAAAGAGGATTTGACAACAGCTGATACCTGGGATTTCAGGGTCAGACCATCATCAAAAATAACGCCCAGATTTCGCACCTGTCCAGAGGTAGAGAGCGGTACACCACCAAGTGATAAACCTGATGGCTGTCCAGCTCCCAAACCCACCGCCGGATGACCTGGATCCACAACCAATACCTCAGTCTTATCTGGATTGAGTCTCAACCAGCTCAAACTCATCCAAAGTCTGATCTCATCAAGGCAATTATTAAGTACAGAGAGTGCATCACCCTGATCGGGGAGAAAGGACAAATACAGCTGAGTATCATCTGCATAGCAGTGAAAACTCAGACTGTATCGCCTGATGATTTCTCCCAATGGCAGCATATACACTGCAAACAACATGGGAGCTAAGATGGAGCCTCTGTAGATTCCCCACAAGGTAGGGGTAAGCGCACAGGAATAAATTCCGTGACAACTCTTTGAAACCTGCCAGTGAGGTAAGAACGAACCAATTGAGGACTGTACCAGACAGCCCATAAAAGACCCGCAGTCGCTCCAGTAGCACTCCATGGTCTACAGTGTCAAATGCAGCAGATAGATCGAGAAGGACCAGAATGGTACACGCCTTTTGATCTCTGGCCATTAGGAGGTTGCTCAATACCCGAACAAGGGCAGTCTCTGTACTATGCCTTTTCCTGAAACCAGACTGGAGAGTATCATAGACATTATGAGATGTAAGATGATCATCCAATTGCAACGCAACTGCCTTTTCAATAAGCTTACCAACAAATGGCAGGTTAGAGATAGGCCGGTAGTTAGCTAGACAGTCTGGGTCCAGGGAGGATTTTTTAAGGAGTGGTTGAACTACTGCCTCCTTAAGGGGGTCAGGAAAAAAAACCCTCTCCAAGGACTTCCAAACAATGTCTGCAAGGATTGGGTAGATAGCTTCTACACAACCTACTAGCAGCGGTGTAGGACCCGGATCCAAACTACAACTAGTTGGTCGCATTGTTTGGATGATCTTCACAATGTTCACAAATTCCGGGCAGTGAAAATCTAACCAGACAGACCGAGGACAAGACACCACTAATCGACCACCACAATCCCCCATAGGAGAGGTCGGACCGATGCCGGACCTGATGTTGGCAACCTTATCTGCAAAAAAGTGAGCAAACTCCTCGCATCTTAGCTGAGAAAAAGCTTCTCAAGGCTGAAGACAGACTGGATTGCACAGTCTGTCCACAGTCTGGAAAAGCTGAGCCAGTCGATTTTGTGCAGCAGAAATCTCTCTGGACAGGAATTCTGCCTTCTTACTAGTGATTTCTGATTGATAGCTATCATAATGAGCCATCAATCTAAGCCTGTCAGCATCAAGGCCCGATTTCCGCCAGGCTCTCTCCAGCCTTGGCCTACTCGCTTTAATTCCTTCAAGGAGCCATCGAACCATGGCCTGGACGGATGGTGAGAGGTCAACACTAACAGGCGCAATTTTGTCCAGAGCATCTCCCACAGCCTTATTATAGGCTAGTACAAGATCATCTGGACTCATGCATTCACCTGACAAGCTCGATAGATCCAGCACCGCCATTAGGTCATTGGGGTTAGTACCCCTTAAAGGGCGGTACTGAACCATCTCCGTAGGGGCAGACCTATTAGAGGGGGCCCTGAAACTGAACCTTATGGTGTAATGCTCCGACCAACTGACTGGTTCCACCCCCAGATCAGTGATCTCCATACCCAAGAGAAAGACCAGATCAAGTGAATGACCCCCTATATGGGTAGAGGAGGTAACAACCTGTGTCAGACCCAGTGTATTCATCAACTGGAGGAGATTTTGACCAAAATGAGATAGTTGATCGTCGACCCAGGCATTGAAGTCGCCCAGAAGTATTAGTCTGGGAAATCTCAACACCAGGTCGACAATGAAGTCTGCAATCTCCTGTAGGAATTCACCACCATCACCTGGTGGACGGTAGACGAGGAGAATCCCAAAACCTGCACCCTCACCCAGGATATATTCAAAAGATCTGGTGTTTCCCAATGGCACATCCACAAGGCCCAGCTCAGATTTAAACATAATGGCCACACCCCCGCCCCTACGATCCAGCCTTGGACGGTGTATCACCAAGAACCCGGCTGGAATTGCCGAGGCCAATATAGGGCCTGGATTTTCATCCAGCCAGGTCTCGGTGATGCAAGTCAGATCAGATGATCCAACAAGATCAGCAGTAATAGCTGTCTTGTTCTTAATTGATCTGGCATTGCTACAACACCGCCAAGGCGGATGAAGTGTCGAGGAAGACCTCGCACCTGTCCGATTTCCTGGACTCTGGGTATGGGGACAAGATAAGAGTGACCTTATCCTGACCCCATTTCACCCCAGGCGCCTTCTGGACCCTAAGACCCCAATCCACCCTCCCCCTTCCTGTCCCCCGCCAGGCCCAGCTTTCCACCTTCGTCCTCGCCTCCTCAGAATGCCCAGTGCTCGACACCTAAAATAGGTGTTGGATGACAGTGGTGGGCACTCAAAAGGATGTAATTCCCTGAGCCTAGTGGGAGAATAGTGTCCAACCGTCATTAATCAAATCAAAGAAGAAACAAAATAAAACAAAACCTATAGATACCAAACCTATAAATAAAACACTCTCCTCTCTCTCTCATAGAGGGGAGGCGAATAAAACAAACAAACATAAAAACCAAATTAAACCCCAACTCAAAAATAACCCAAATGATAAAATGTACAAGAAATAAAATCAAATAATCTTAAAAACACAGTGAAATATTATCATATGCCACTGGATACTAAACCTAAGCAAAATTTGTATTTTAAACAGTGAAGCACCTCTCACATGCAACAGTGCAACAGATGTTATATACTCCCCCAATACCACCTCTCACATGGTAGGGGACCAATTAAAAATAAATCCAGTTAGTAATTATACAAAAATAAACAAATAAATGATTATACACCACACTCTCACCACCCTCAGTCCAGGAGCTAGAGAGAGACAGGGGAATCAGTTCTCCAGCAGTCCAGATACAGATAAAATCAGGATAAATCCAAAATAGAGAGAAAGACAAAGTAAATTCTCAACAGATGAATCAAATAATAGGAGTCTGAGTCAAACCAAATGGGAGAGCCAAAGATGTCCCACTGCAATCCACCGGCAACTGCTTCTCACAGAACAGTCAGAAACCGACGACTCCAAGCAGTCAGTCATCCGAAGAAACAGCGGAACAGTTCCAAAGAGGCAGATAAGTTTTCCTTGAGGCGACAAAACCCCCACCCAGTCGACGACCTGTGGCTACAGCCGCCTCACAAGTCAGCCCAAACAGCCAAACCCTAAGGCGACTTAGAAGAAGCCCCAGTCCCCCCAGCTCCCTAGGGAGCACACAAGGCGACTCCTGTCCGGTCGAGGACCAAGAGGGGGCTGACACTTCCCACAGGGTTCGAACAGCTCTCCACGCGAACAAATCCGCCAGAAAAAGCCTTAGTATAGGCCCATTTATTTAAACGAGCCTTCTGATGTAAAACAATGATTCGAACAGTCCGCGGCTCCAGCAATAACCTCCTTACAAGTTCCCTGGGCCAGATCTTCAAACAAATGACGAACTCCACGTATCCACAAATCCTGGCAAGTCGAGATGGTGAGAGTCGGGAATCAAAAGTCATACAGCGAACCGAAGGTTAGTCCGCACAGTTCGTCCTTAATCCCAGCAAAGGAAAATAAAACGAAGTATCCGAATAGCATAAAATAAGTCATACGTTTAGCGTTAACAAAACATTCAAAGCTTTAAAATAAAGCTAAAAATCGAACTAATTTACTCTGAGCAACTCTCAGCGGTTAAGGCTGACCCGGCGTGGCCGCCATCTTTATTAGCTGATGGACCATGTGGGAAGGTGCCATGTCAGCTCATTTGGTAAGGGTTCCATGTCAAACCATCCCTGCAAAATTGCATGGGGCAATATGAGTGACTCAAAAACAATGAGAATTACAATGGCGCGTTGCAACACAATGTTAAACAATGACGATGAACCCCCCATTAGAAGTCATTTGAGGGGGCTGCGGCCATTGTGCCCCTCATCAGGGAGCTTCGTCCCTCAAACCCTGTGAGCTAAAAATAAGCATCTCAGAGCCACAAAAATTGGAACACAAGAACAATACCCCTGACAGCGCTGAACGTAACATGCACTGTAAATACCACATTGCTCAAATGACGACTGCTGTATTTTCCTCGCTGTTTTTGAGTCGCTGTGTTTGCCTCACTGTTTTCGAGTCACTATATTTGACTTGCTATTTTGACGGGGTACCTTTGGTGAGTGGTAAGCAGCATTGCACTCTTTTTCTACTCTTAGCTGAGCTCCTGGACTCGACAAGTCCTCCAGCATTCCATTTCATCCGTCCGACCAAGAATGGTTTGGTTTGGGTCCTGGAACAACAGTAGTAAGTGCTGCGGTACTGTGTAATAAATAACTTCAAAGAACTAATCTCAACTGAACAAAATACTGATTCACACAATTTGGGGTTGGGATGTTTTTGGCAGGACATTCAGCAGACGCAGCAAATAATGTGTTGATTAGGTAAAGGATTTTTTTCCTTTTAAAGGAAAAAGCTGGGCACTAAGTGAAGTGAGTAAGAAGCTTTTAACCCCCAGTACTCTGCCCATGTTCCTTTAGCTCTGTTTTAAGGCTAGGTGTGATTAAAGGTCATCCTCTCAGAGTGGATAGGCCTACTCAACCTACTGCAGATAGGTGGTGCTCAGATGAAGGACATCTTTTTAGCATGGCACAAAAGGCTTTACATGTGTTTGAGTTTCAATGAAATGATAATAGTGGGAATTATGTACTAGTTGACAACCCTAAGTATTCTTTAAGATGCTTGAATCAATGATTATATATATAAATAAGCCAGACAGGGTGTGCATTAAAGAATTCTTTTTAAATAGTGTACTTTATTGAGAGAAAACAACAAAGAAAACAGAAAATACATAACACAGACATAATGCAAACCCTAGATCAGCCATATCGTGCATACAAGCATAAAAGAAAAGCAATATATAGCTTCAATGAGAGTATACCTCCAACACCTGTATTAGTCATCCTTATCAGACTGTCCATCCTGGGATACACAGTCCAGGGGGTGGACCATCAACCCCCTAGGACCCTGTTTTGGTCAGCTGCTCTGGGAGTGGAAACAGAAAAGGTCAGCCCAAAAGTAGGAGGGATTCCAAGACATCCCATCATTTGTGGTACTGTGGTAGCCTATTGCCATGGGAGCTGATAATTTTTTCTAGTCTGAGGGCATCCAGCATGGCTTGGTGCCATTCCTTATATAAAGGAGCAGTGCCATCCAGCCAGTGCCTTACAATTACTTTTTTCGCTGTTGCTGCAATGAGGGAGATATGATACCTGCGGCAAGCAAAGATTGACACCATGCTGAGACTCAGCAAGCAGGTTTGGGGGCGAAGGCTGTTTTCAATCCCAGAAGTGGATCTAGGCTTCATTTAATGTTGTCCCAAAGCTATCTTGCATGTGGGCAGTCTTATAGTATATGTTTTAGGTCCCCGAAGTCATGCTGGCATTTTCTACAGTTGGGCGTCGGAAGGTGGTCCACTTTGTGTATTTTCATCAGTGTGAAATGCATATTGCGAGCTATTTTATATTGCATAAGCCATAGCCCATTGAATTTGATTTATTTAAAAAGGTTAGACCACATGAGATCCCTAACTTGGGATACCCCAATCTCTGGACACTTAGTTTTCCAATATGAGCAAGTCATTGGGGCTGGGCTCAGTTTGTAGCTTTTTGTAAAGCAAAGAGGTGGAGTGTCATTGATTGGCTAGTTTGGCTATGTCTTCCCATGTATGAGCATCTCAGAAGGGCCATGGCCTAGCTCCAAGAGCGGTTGTCATTGCATGATGCAGTTGCAGGAAGGTGAAGGGGGATATTTTTGTATGCGGATAAGCCTTCAACAGTGCCTTAAAAGGAATGAAGGGCTCCAACTTGTATAACATCCTTCAGGTGTGGGGGGGCAGGGGTCCTAGGAATTTCGGAGGGATGACTTTGTTTTGGATTTTAAAGTTTGGGTTACCTGATATGGGGTTGGTCCAGTAGGTGTAAGGGCTGAGTTTTGTCCAGTCTATGAAGTTGTTTGCATACTAAGACAGAGGTCCCTATTGGTGAGGTTCTTAGGGCAGTGGGTAGTTTGGAGTGATGGATGAGTATCAGGGAGCTTGGGTTGAGTTTGAAATGTAGGCAGAGGTCATTTTCAATTTGCAGTCCTTGGGGGATGTACCGGTTTGTTTGGTTCGTTTGGCCCAACAATTTCCATTTTAAGAACTTCCCTGCATGTAGCGCAAGGTAGTATAAGTAGAAATCTGGTAGCTGCAGGCCTCCCATGTGTTTGGGTAGCGTGAGTTGGTGGTATGCCCTACGTGGATGTTTACCACACCAGAGGAAGGAGGCAAGTAGGGATTTGACCTTAGTAAACCATTCCGTGGGTAGGAATAGGTTTGTCATGCCTAGGGGATACAGAAGCCTCAGTAGAATGTTCATTTTAATTATATTTATGCACACCCATAGCAACTGAGAGAGCACCACCCATCTGTCTAGGTCCTGTTTTATGGTGACAAGGAGTGAGTTGATGTCGTGCATGCGAGTCCTATGCGGATCTGTAAACACTTGTATACCCAGTGTTTAATAGAGGAAGGTGCTCAGGAGCCACCCCATTGTAGTGTTTGTGACTTCATTGCCCAGTGGTTGAGGGCCATGATCGAGGTTTTCCTGAGATTTTGTTTGTGTCCGGAGAGCTCACCGAACTCTGTAAGGAGGGATATGACTGCAGGAATAGACTGCATTGTGTTCTCGATGTGGAGGAGGATGTCGTCCGTATATGTAGAGATTTTATACCTCCTCTGGCCCACCTGAATGCCTTTGAGCTCATCACTGAGGAGGATTTTCCTAGTTAAGGGCTTGAAGTACAGACTGAAGAGGTAGGGGGACAGGGGACATTCCTGCCTCATGCACTTTGCCAGGCTGAAAGGGTTAGAGTTAACCCCATTGCATCTGATATAGGCAGTTGGGTGAGAGTGAAGTAGTTTGATCCAATCTATAAGGGACTCTAGGAAGCCGAAGTGATGCAGCGTAAGATATAGATGTGGCCAGGAGACCCTGTCAAAGGCCTTCTCTGTGTCCAAGGACATCAGCACCATTGGCTAGTCTCAGTTCCCGGACACAGAGATCAGGTGCATCAGTTTGCGCATGTGGTCTGTAGACAGGCGTCCCTGCATAAAGCCAACTTGCTCAAGTCCAATCAGTGGACCCCAGACTGACTCAATCCTCTTCGCGATGATCTTGGCCAGTATTTTAATGTTTGTGTTGAGGAGGGAGATGGGCCGATAGCTCTCCAGAAGTTCCAGATTCTTGTCTGGTTTAAATATGAGAGATATGGCTGCCTGTTGCAGGAGGGGCTCTAAGGAGTTATGCTTTCTAGCTGTGTTGTATAAGGTGTTTAGGGGTTCTGTCAGGACTTGCTTGAAGCACTTTATAAAAATTAGTGGGGAACCCATCCGGCCCTGGGGCCTTGTCCATGGGGAGGTCCAAGATGGCTTGCTTCTCTTCCTCAGGACTGATTGGACTCCCCAGTTTTTCAAGGCAAGCAGGTGATAGTTTTGGCAGGTTAGCTGATTCGAGTAAAAGTTGTATAGTTTGGTCTGGAGCTGAGGGGCCAGCGGTGTATAGGGTTTGATAGTATTCAAAGAAGGCCTCGGCTATACATCTGGAGTCGGTAATAAGTGGGTCAGCGGGTTTGGGGTATACTCTTTAATCATTTTAAGGGAGTCTTATTGTTTGATCCTGAGTGCTAGTAGTTTCCCGGCTTTTTTCTGGTCCATGTATGTGGACTTGGCTCCTAGGATCATGAATTCTGCTTGTTCTCTGAGAAGTTCTTCATATTTAGTTTTTGTCGCATTCAGAAGGAGCCAGTCCTCCTCTGGGGAGGATCTGGATAGTCTGCGTTCCAGGGCTTTAAGTTCATGGAGCAGGTCCGCAGCCTGTTGTTCACTTATACGCTTCTACTTAGCCACTAGTCATATTAGTTCCCCTCTGAGGGTGCATTTAAAGGCTCCCCAGATGTGGCCGTAATTGGATATGGTATTGGTGTTTTCTCTAAAAAAGTGTTCAGCGGTGATTTTAATTTTCGTTAGTGTTTCTGTGTCTTTAAGAAGGTTGTTATTGAGTCTCCATGTTCTATCTCCTTCTGTGTGGTGTGAGGGTGAAAGGGACTGGCAGACTGGCGTGTGGTCTGAGACCACTTTGGTTAGAATTTCACAGTTGGTCATATCAGCAAGAATACTGGGACTGGTTAGGAAGTAGTCCAGGCACGATGCTGACCCATGTACTGTGGATAAGACGGTGTAGCTCCGGTCACCAGGATGGGTGACTCTCCAGGGTTCAGTGAGTCCTAGTGAGTCTTGAAATTCCCTAATGGGACATTGTTTAGTGGACAGTCCCCTCTTATTAGGAGAGAATCTGTCTGTAGTGTTGTCCTGTACTGTGTTCCAATCCCCAGCAAGAATTATCGGTAGGTGATGGTGCTTGGAGAGTACCATCAGCAGAGAGCTAAAGAACTGGGGATCCTCTTTATTCAGCCCATAGACAGAAGCCAGTACAAGTGCTGTCCTATCAAGGGTCCCTCTTAGGATGATGAATCACCCATGGGAAGTCAGCGGTCTGTGAGTGTAGCTTGAAGGGTCTGTTTCAGTGCACCAAGACTGTGGAGCCAGCTTTCTTGGTACTCTCACCTGCAGAGAATACCTGGCCCACCCATTCCCAACGTCATAGATTAGCTTGGGAGGGTGGAGTGTGGGATTCTTGTAAAAAGGCAATGTGCATACCCAGACACTTATGGTGGCGCAAGATTTGGTAACTTTTTTCTTTTGTCTGGGCACCTTTGATGTTCCATGAAATTAAACTGTACCTAGGTTGTGACATAGTGGGGGTGGGTACGTAGTGTAGGGTGTGATATGTCATGCTGAGGTATTGCGGGGAGAGAGTTATCCCCCTGAACCCGCTCTGTGGAAGCCAAACATGGTTCAGCACGGACACAAGGGACTAACCCAAAATATCCCCCATCCCCGAGCTGCTCAGTGAGAAACTCTATATCTAACCAAGAATCAAGTAGTAGCTGGGCCGTGCATATTTGGTCCCTTTGAAGTGGGAGCCAACTCGACGCAGAGACGTAGGTGAAGGTCAGAGAAGTTTGGAGGCTGTCTTTAGGGCTAAAACTAGTAACATAACAAGCATTATCAGTAGGCAATATACACAAATATACTAAAAAACTACCTAAAACATAGAATAATACTGTACAGGGTGTGGCTCACTGGGGCCAGTCCTCCAGCCCTCTGGAGTCTGTTTTTTTAGAAAGGCCAGGGCGAGCCCCTATAGAACCGGGTTCCTGCAAGGCTGTTGTCCAGTACAACACCAGTCCACAGTCCATTTGAGAATTATGAATGCTTACATTAAAACCTTTAACAATTAGGTTTGGGCTGAATGTGATCCTGATTTGACTCAGACCGTCTAGGAGTCCAGTAAACATACATATACGAACATATGAAAACGCCAGCAAAAACAGGCCTCATGGTCTATCGAGTCTACTGATTGTGCTAGCCCTCATGTTGCAGCTGCCCCACCCTCCCACCCCTCTTCATCAGCACCTCACTCTGTCCCATCCCTCTTAAAACACCCACCATGCTACAGGATACCACCTCCTCGGGCAGAGTATTCCACTTGTCCACCACCTGTTCCATGAAAAAGTGTCTCCTGAATTCCCTCCTGAGTCTTCCCCCCTCCAATCTCAGCTGGTGCTCTGTCGTATCCCTTCCTGTTCTAATCTGGAAAATCCCTTCTGTATTAATCTTCACAGAATCACAGAAGATACGAGTCAATAGCCTTATGGCCATATGGACTCATCCATCGTATTAAGGGATAGATTTCTTATTTCCCATATAGATGTCAAGAGATCTTTTAAAATTTTCCAGTGATGTACTATTGACAATATTGGATGGAAGTTTATTCCAAATGTTAATAACCCTTTGATTTATCCAATTTCCTCTCCGATTTGTTCTGTAATTTTCTCCTCTTAGCTGTTGTTGATGGAATATGTTGTACCTACCATTGTTACTCATTAGACCAATATTTTCCCACAAATCACTATCCATGGTTGCCTTAAACACTAGACATAAATCACAGAGTCTGCGATATTTCATGCTATACAGTTCCAATTCCATCAACCTGTTTGTATAGTCCATATTTTTCACTGTTGTTATCCTTTTTGTTACTCTCCTCTGAACATTTTCCAACAAATCAATGTCTTTCTTTTTATGATGAGCCCAAACCTGGACACAATACTCCAGGTGTGTCCTCGCCAATGATACATAAAGTGGAATTATCACACTTTTATCCCTGGATATAAAGTTCCTAAATATAGACCTTGTTACATTCTGAGCTTTAGTTGTTGCTGCCTTACATTGTGCTGACACATCTAAGTCTAGTTATTAGGACTCCCAGATCCTTCTCTTCGTTTGTTATTTTAATTGGTTTCCCATGTAAGTAATATGTTGCCCTCACATTATTATGCCCAAAATGCATAATTTTGCATTTTTCTTGATTCAGAGTGAACTTGTTTGCTATAACCCATTCCACTAACCTATCAATCGCATCCTGAACATTTTGTACAGATTATCATTTACAATACTAGCCAATTTTACGTCGTCGGCAAACTTAGCTATCCAGCATGACTGTGATGTCTGCAGGGGGGTTATATACTGTAAAAACTAAATGGTATTGGGCCCAATACTGAGCCCTGCGGTACCCCACTAGTCACTTAACCCAAGGAGATCTAGTTCCAGTTACTGCTACACATTGCTTCCTATCATCCAGCCAATGTTTTATCCATCTGACTATATTTGTATCCAAATCGAGTGCCAGTAAACGTACAATGAGTTGTTTATGAGGCAAGGTGTCAAATGCTTTAGAAAAATGTAAATACAACACATCCACTGGTAGCCTCTTATCCAAGGTACAGCTAACTGGATCAAAAAAATTTTGAAGGTTTGTAAGACAAGACCTGCTGGACTGAAAACCATGTTGGTATATATCTCTCTAAGGCCTTTATTCTCTATATGTTCACTTATTTTATCCCGTATAATCCCTTCGATAAGCTTACTAACGAGGGATGTAAGGCTAATTGAGTGAAAATTACTGCAGTCCGATCTAGACCTTTTTTTATGTAGTGGGATAATTACAGCCATTTTCCAGTCTTGAACTGCAACACCCTCTTTCAGGGAAGTATTGATTATGTGTGTCAATGGACCCACTAGTGCCTCTGCGACATTTTTAAGTAGTGCTGGGTGTATGTTGTCAGGGCCTGGTGATTTATTTGTATTTAGTTGTTTCAACCTTGTTAATATATCTTGTTCATATATATAAATCGCAGACGCTGGCTGTTTGTTACATATATGAGACCATTCTTCTGTTGAAAAATCAGACTGGCTTAAATGAGCTAACAAAGAAATCATTTAGAGCAGATGCTATCTCAGTGTTGTCCCTTACTTCAACATTGTTAACGTTATGCACTTGTGGTGCTGAATTTTCCGTCCTCATACTTTTAATGTAACTATGAAAAAGTTTTCTTATTGTCACCAACTGAGTTTGGTAAGCATAGTTCAAGATCTCTCTTTGCTTTCTTAATTGCTAATTAGCAAAATTTTCTTATAGATTTACAGGTTTTGGAATTTGTAGCTGACGGTTGATTTTTAGATTTAATAAATGCTCTCCTACATGCTTTAATAGGTTTCTTAATACGGTTGTTAAACCAACTCAGTCCTTTTCCTCTGGTATTATATTTACACATTAATGGAACACATTTCTGAATGCACTCTTCCACATGGTCCTTAAATAATTCTCATTTTTGCTCTAAGGGTCTATTGGTAAAGTCCTGTTTCCACTCCCATTCTTGATAGTACTTGATTATCTTATTATAGTCTACCCTCTTGTAGCATCTTACTGATGTTTTTCCCCTTACTGGTTTCCAATTAGTTTCCATTGTAACCATTATCATGTTATGGTCACTATTACATAATGGCTCAGACACCTTGTAATCAAATTTTCCTTGCTCAATATTAGTGAAAAATAAATCTAATATATTTTCATGGTGGGTACCTTCACCAATTGTGATAAACCATTAAGATGTACATAGTCCAGAAGTTTCCTTCGCCCTGCTGAGTTTGCATTTGTAACCTCCCAGTTTATGTCTGGCAGTTAAAGTCCCCCCCCCAATTATGGTGTCTATGCCTGAATCAATTAAGTCTAGCATCTCGGAAAACCTCACATTTTTGTCAGGGCTTAAACTAGGTGCTCTATATGCCACACAAATCTCTATTTTCTTCCTAGCTTGTGGGTAAATAGTTGCCCATACTTGCTCAGCACTAGTAAATTGTTGTTCAGTGGTTCTTGACTCACAGGAATCCAATTTGTTTGAGATACAGAGCACTACTCCACCGCCTCATTTATCTTGTCTGTTATGGTAATAGGGTTTATAGACTGGTATATCCATATTCCAGTTTTCATTATTCCACCATGTCTGTTACCCCGCAGATGTGAATTTTTTCATTTTTTAGTATATATTCTAGTTGATCTTTTTTGGTTTTTAAGCTTCTTGCTTTTAGATATAATATTTTTAAATTATTATACTTTTTTTGTTTCGGCCACCCCCTCCCCCCTGCTTTGGGAGTTTTTTGAATTTGGCATTGCTGATGACAGGATATCCTTAATATTCCTACTCAGGATATGCTTTCAAGATTTGTTTAGGTGAAGGCCATCCCTAGCATAAATGTGTTGTCTGTCATAAAAATATTTCCAGTTATCAATGAACAAAATGTTTGCTTGTTTGCATTTGTGTTGTACCCTAGTGTTAATTCTTTGTATAGTCAGGTTATTTTTTTCAGGGTTCATAGGTTCATAGGTAAATTCAAGCTAGTTAGACTTGCATCCATAATGCTTGCCATTAAAGTTATATATTTATCAATATTCCTGATTAACTTAATTTCTTATTTACCCAAAAGAAGCATGTCTAGTCTATGTTTGAAGGAGTCCATAGTTGTGCTGGTTACCACTTCAACCGGCAATGAGTTCCACCCCGATACCACTCCCTGGCTAAACCAGTGCTTTCGTTGAAGAGTTTGCCATCTTTGAGATGCTAATTGGAAGGGATGCCCTCTGGGTTTATATTTTGATTTCCTCAGGATTAACCCTAGATCTACTCTTAGTACATTGTCATTTATAAGTTTAAATATCATACAGTAGTCACCCCTAGTTCTTCTATACTGCAGGGTATACAGATTCAGCTCCTGTAACCTCTCAGGATAGGACATGCCTCACAGACTTTTGACAGACCTAGTTGCTCTGCACTGGATACGCGCTAAACTGTGAACGTTTTCTTTTTTATACGGGGCAAACACCTGAGCACTTACTCCAGGTTGGGCCTCACCAAGGCATCATAAAGGGGCATAACCACTTTCCTATCTCTACTGGTTATATGTCTCAATATGCAGTTCAATATCTGATTATTCTTTTTAATTAGTTTATTGCAATGAGAACTGAATTTTAAATCTGCACTAATTATGACCCCTAGATCTCTCTCTCCTCGGTTGTTTTTCTAAGTTCAGTGGTATCTATTTTATAAGTTGATTTATTATTTATTTTACCCAAGTGCATAACAATGCATTTATCACTGTTTTATTCTAGCTTACTCTTTTTAGTCCATGTTTGTATGGTGTTAAGTGCGTCTTGCAAATCAGTAGTGTTTTTTTGTGTGTTTGTTATAGCTCCAATTCTGCAGTCGTCCGCAAATTTCGTCACCCAAATATCTTTGATATTTTTAGTGATGTTATATAAATATTGAACAGACAAGGGCCTAACACCGAGCCCTGGGGGACCCCACTAGTCACTGTAGCCCAGTTAGACATCTCACCCTGTATTACCACTGTCTGTCTTCTCTCCCTCAACCATGCGTCTATCCAGTTTATTCTATTGGCATCAAGTCTGTATTCTTTAAGTGTATTTATTAATTCCTGATGTGGAAGTTTATCAAAAGCTTTTGAAAAGTCTAGAAAGACAACATCCACACTGTTGCCCTCATCCAGTGCCTTTCCAACTTTCTCATAGAATACTAATAGGTTTGTCTGACATGATCTGTTCCTCCGAAACCCGTGCTGTACTGGGTCCTGTAAATTACTTGTCTCCAGATGTTCCATTATATAGTCTTTTTATAATGACTCCATGATCTTCCCCATGACAGATGCCAAGCTCATCAGTCTATAGTTTTGTGGGTCTATTCTTGATCCTTTTTTGAAGATGGGTATTACTAATGCCTCCCTCCATCCTTATGGGACTTCTCCTTTATCTAAAGAGGTTTGAAAAATATAAGTCAATGGTGCAGCTAATTGTTCCGCTAATTCATATATTACCCTTGGATGGATTTTGTCAGGACCTTGTGATTTATTTGTATGAATTTGTTTTAGTTTATCAAGTACATCTTTCATCTTTCTCATTTATCTGAATGTGCCCAGGTGTGGAGCTAAATTTATCTCCTGCCTTGAATGAGGTAACTGGATTGAAGACTGAACAGAAAAAATAATTTTGGATTTGTGCAGTTTCTTTATTATTCAGTATATCACCTTGTTTATTTTTAAAAGGTCCAATACTGTTACTACTTTTTTGTTTGTTATTTATATAGGAATAAAATGTCTTATAGTTGTCTTTGACTTGTGCTGCAAGTTTAAATTCATAATCCTTTTTAGCTCTTTTGATAACCTGTTTAACTTTCTTAACCAGATTTCTATATTTCATTATGGCTTGTATATTATTGTGATTTTTAGTTTTTTGATACCATCTATTTTTTTATTAATTTTTTTTATTTTTGGTGTTAATCATTTAGGAGTACCTTTTTTATTTGCGTATTTCTCATACTTAGGTATGCCTATTTGTATTGTTGTTTTTAACTTCTCTACCAAAGACTCCCACATTTCATTTACCGTAAGTTTGCAAATTCACGTTTCCAATTCCATGATGCCATAACTTTACTCATAGTGGGAAAATCTGCCGTAGTAAAATTTAGCACTGTAGTCTTACCTTCTCTTGTAACCTTTCCTACTTCTTTGATTTGACACTTATTCAAGGGTAAAATACTCGATATTACTACCTTAGCTCCCGTCTCCTTAATAATTTTCCCAAATGCCACTATTTCTTCCACTATGTCCTTCTCGTGCTCTTTACCAACATCATTTGTACCTCCATGAACCACTACCATCTTATAATCAACTCCTTTTGTTAATAGGGTGCTTAGTATGTTTTTAATATCCCTGATACGGGCTCCAGGTAAACAATTTAATTATTTATTCATTTTATCGTTCTCACATATGATACTGTCACATCCTCTAAGGATAGCATCTCCTATAATCAACATCTGGTCCCTCAGTGTGCAATCTACGTTAGTTTCCATAGCGTGATCCTCATTGGACTGCTGTTGGTTCGATGTACTCTCAATAGGATCATCCAACACTGAATACCTGTTCTACAGTTCTATAGTAGAATTACCCAAAGCCCTATACCTTTTTTCTTAGATATGGTGTAGTCTACGCCCACCACTTCACCTACAGCAGCTGATTCATTGTTGATCTGCTTCCTTTTACCCATCTGACACTTCTTTGGTAATGCCTTGTTATTTAATGCTGTCTTAAATGCCTGGATTTCCTCCCTCAGAGAGGAAATTTCTAAGCATTTGGTGCATTTAAAGGTATCTACATTACAGTCACTCTCATGTGCCATATACATTAGACATGCAGTATATCTCATAGCTGAACCTGTTCCACATAAAATATCTAATAAATGATTGTTTGGGTTCTACTTTTGTGTCATTTTGCTGTGTGTTTGTACCATTTCACCTAGCAGTTTATTATCCAAAGGTATAAATATAATCTGAATGCTACCTCTTATTAATCCCCTTCATGAATTTAAAGTCTTAATCATGTCCCCATCCCCCCTCCTCCAGGGATTACATGCTCAACTCACCCAGCCTCTTCCTGTAGGACATTCCCCCCAATTCCTGGATCATCTTTGTCGCCCTACACTGCACCCCCTCCAACAGTCTGATATCCTCTTTCAGAAACGGTCACCAGTACTGCACGTAGTATTCCAGGTGCAGCCTGACTAGCGACCTGTACAGGGGAAGGATCACCTCCCTATTCCTGGAGGAGATTCCACTCACTATACATCCCAGCATCTTGTTGGCTTCTGCTGCCACCTTTCTGCACTGAGCCGAGTTGTTCATACTCCCTGTTATAAGCACTCCAAGATCCTTTTCCTCGGTGCTTTCCAACTGAACCCTCCCCAAGCTGGTAGCTCCATCTCTGGTTCCTAGCCCTGAAGTGTAATACCTTGCATTTTTTGGCATTGAACCCCAGCTGCCATGTATCTGACCACTCTTGAAGTCTGGTCAGGTCTTTCTGCAGCCCCCTCCACCCCTCTATGTCATCCACCATTGCCCCCATCTTTGTATCGTCTGCGAACAGACTGATCCTACTCCAAATCCTGAGTGAGATATCAGCTATGAATATCCCAAACAGCACCGATCCCTGTGGCACCCTGCTCATCACTATCCTCAGGGATGAGATTTCACCCCCCCACTACCACCCTTTGCTGCCTTTCATTCAGCCAGTTTATGATCCAGTTCACCATCTTTGTTCCTACCCCCCCATATACTCTAGCTTCCCCCTGGCCTCCCATGCGGCATGGAGTCAAAGTCCTTGCTGAAGTCCAAATACAGGACATCCACCGCATGGTCCTTGTCCAGTTTCCTGGTCACCCAGTCATAGTACTCAGGTTTGTCTGGCAGGAACTGCCTGAGACAAACCCATGTTGTTGACCGTCCTGAAGTCCATTGTCCTCCAGGAAGGTCACCAGCCTTTCTTTTAGGATTGTCTCCATGAGTTTACCCACAATTGATGTGAGGCTCACTGGTTTATAGTTGCCTGGATCATCCTTAGGGCCACTTTTGTGGATGGCCACCACATGGGCCATCCTCCAGTCCTGCGGTACGCATCATGTGTCCAGGGAGGTGTTGAACAGGTCAACCAGTGGTCCTGCCAGGACCTCCACTAGTTCCTTTAAGTACCCTAGGGTGAACTCCATCAGGTCCCAGTGTCTTGTCCACCCTTAGTGCCCTTAACCCTTCCAGAAACCTGTTCTCTGTAATCCCTGTATCCATCACCCCTTCCCCCCACTTCCCACTCCACCCCTCCCTTGCAGTATTTGCCCCCCTTTCTCCTCTGTGAACACAGAACAGAAATATCCATTTAATACCTCTGCCTAATCTTTCCACTTCTCCACCCGCCCTTCGTCCTTCCTAATCTTCACAATTTGGTCCTTGTTTTTCCTCCTCTCTCTCACGTATCTGCAAAAGTCCTTTTCTCCATCCCTAATACCCTGTGCCAGTTTCAGCTCTCTAGACTCTTTGGCCACTCTGACAAGCCTGGTAACCTCCCTGAGCTTCTTAATATACTCCTCCTTGTTGACTTCCTCTCCTGAGTTCTTGAACCCTCTGAAATGCTTTTCTCTTGGCCCCTCACTCCATCCATGACCTCCTGATTCATCCAGCTGAGCTTCTCTGCCCTACCCTTCTTACTCCTTGTCCTTGCTAATGTCCCAGTAGCCTCTGCCAGCCCTTTTTTAATAATGTCCCACTTTTGACTAGCATTCATGCTTGGCTGAATTCCCACCAGGTGCCTGCCCCAAATTTCCCCCATCTTTTGAAGTCCACCCCTTTGAAGTCAATCACCCTGGTTCCCATACCCTCTATTTCCCTACCCATATACAGCATGAACCACACTGAGCAGTGGTCACTCCCAGCCAGCGGGTCCTCTTCCCCCAAGTCCCGTACAGCCTCCACATTTGATAGTACCAGGTCCAGAGTGTTTCCCAGTCTATCAGTTCCTGGACCAACTGCACCAGGAAGCTGTCCTGCAATGCTTCTAGTATGACCTGCTCCTTCACACTCGTGGTGTTTGGGGTGCCCCACTCCACTCCAGATAAGATGAAGTCCTCCACCAACACTGTGTTCCCCTTCCCATGGACCCTTTTAATTTGCTCAGCTAGCTCCTTATCCAGGTCATCCCCTTGAGCTGGTGGTCTGTAAACTACACCTATCCTCAGTGTCCTACCTTTTGAATCGTGAAACTGCAACCATAAGGCCTCTGTCCTGCCTTCCTCTCCCTTCTCCCTTATACACCTTATCCCCTCCCACACATAGATTGCCACACCGCCCCTTTTCCCCTTATCCATATCCTTCCTGAATATTCTGTACCCAGGGATCATCATATCCCAGTCCTGGTTCTAGGTGGCCCATGTTTCCTTTATGGCTGTAATGTCGACCCTCTTCACTGCCAAGAGCGTCTGCAGATCTGCTGTCTTGTTACCCAGGTTCCTTGTGTTCAGTGATACCACCCTCCACCCTGTTTCCCTCCCTTTCACTCCCTACTTATCACCCTCCTATTCCCCCCCGTGATCCTACCTTGATTCTGTCCCTTTTAGCTTGAGGGGTAAGCTTATTCAGCTTGCTTCTGTAGGATCCCTGCCTACCAGCTGCCTTCTTGCCACCCCCCCATCTAGTTTAACTCCACCTTTGCTGCTATGTACCCCTCTAGCTTCTGCTTTAATACACACTCCCCCTCCCCCTCAAGTGTATCCTGTCCCCTGCGTACAGATCATTATTGTCCCAGATTCTGCCCCAGCCACCCACCAGCTCATACCCACTGGATCGACACCATTCCCCAAGCCACAGGTTAAACTCCCAAATCCTCTGTTTCCTCACCGTACTCATGCAGGGCACTGGGAGCACCTCTGAAAATGCCACTGAATCACCCAGCTCCTCACACAGCCTTCCCAGTTCCTTGAACCTTTCCTTTACTACTTCCACCATCTCCCCTGCCAGGTCATTTGTACCCACATGCACCACGAGATTCAGTTTCTTCTTACCACCCCAACGCACTTTAGAATTGACTGCCCCTCCCTGCCCACCATTAACCCTGGTATAGACTCCACCCATATGCAACTATGCCTCCCCCCACTGCCCCACCTGACCCCTTTTAGAATGGAATCCCCTATCACCAGTACCCCCTCTCCTCCTTTCTCATCTCCGCCTGCACCCTATTACCTATATACCTTTCCCTTGAGTCCGCCCCTTCATAGCTCCCCTTTTCCCCCTGCATCTACCCCTACCCCACTTGCACTGACCCCTGCTCCCCTCACTGCACTCTTCCTCTCATCCATATCCTTCCGTTTCACCCTTAACCCCCCATCCTCTGCTCTGGCCTGGTTGTCCCCTCTATCCACCCTGCTCATCTTCCCTGTTTCCCTATTTCCTTCTACTGCCCCTCCAGCTGTGCCCCTTCCCCTTTACCCCTCCCATCCTCCTGTGACTGCCTATCTCCCCTTGTGTGCCCTTCTCCCTTTCCCTCTCCTGCCCCCTCCTGGAGAACCTTCCCCTCCTCCTCTCCCAAAGTCATCAGCACCTCAAACCTATTGCCTGCCCCCTCTGCTATGCTGTCCATTGTCACTGTCCTCCTGACCTGAGCCTTCCCTTCAGTGCCAGTCCTCCTACTTATATTGCCCCACACCTCCTCCCCCTTCCCTTCCATGATCTGATGTTCTTCCACTGCAGTGTCTTCATGTTACTTCCCTAAGGAATCCCTCCTTCCCCAGCCAGCCCCCTCACCCTCCATCCTCTCCACCACATTACCAAGCCACAGTACCTCCTCCTTGAGTCTTCTCAGCCTGTGACAGATCAGACACCCCCTCATCCTCCACAATATGCTCATCCAGACCGCCGCCCCACATCCATTACACCCCACTATCCTACCCATGATACCAGTACCAAATATAAGTATATAATTATCTGTAGGTTTCTGCCTTGTCCAAACCATTCCTAATAATTACTCTCTTTTCACCCCCACCCACATATCCATTACAACCTCCAACACAATTCTTGGGCTCCCAGAATCCAAGTGGCAGCACGTATGTTTCCCTCGAATTTCTCTGAACCTATGGGCTACTGGGTTGCCCTCCGTGTACTTGGGACCCCCAACTGGTATCAATTTACCAACCTGTCATCTGTTTAATCCCCTGCGAGTGCCACCTCCTATCGCCTTGGCGAGTGACACCAATGTGCCCACCATTGGAGGGTGGGTTGTGGCAGTTCTTTTGAGGGGGAGGAGGGTGCACTCCCTAGCATTCAGGTATCAGCTTGAGGCATTGCACCGAGAGGGACAGCCTCACAAGAATTTAAAGTTGGAGGCAGCCGGGTCGTTAATTTATATTGTGGTATCTCACTATATGGGGCCCTTCCTCCCCTGGATATCGAGGGTATGGAGGGAGGATTAGGTAGGGAGGTGCAGTCTGCCCAGCATTACTCCTCACCCACTGGGTTGGATGCAATGTGTATTAGAACCCTTGGGGATAAGTTCCCCATATAACATACAGGCAGCATCTCTACGGACAAAACAGCTGCACAGTAGGCAGTTGGTTTGGGGCCACACTTACAGAAGATGCACAGCTAACAGCTGGCCACAGGGCTCTCTTCCTGTCCCCCCCACACACCCCCATCCCCCGCTGGCAGGCCGCCCTGATCATTTTATGCCTGACCCCAGTGGACTACATACCCCTACACCTCTAATGGTGCTGCTATGCTTGTTATGTGGTGGCCCCGCTCTCCACCCCCTTGCTCTGAATGAACTACTACCCCTTCCCTGCTCGCCTAGTTCTCTAGTGGGTGCTCAAGGATGCTGTACTTCGTGCAGGGCGGGAATCTCTTTTCCTGTGGCCCAACCCCTCACCGCTCTCTTTAGATGGCAGGGAAGGTAAATAACCTAATGGCTCCTAGTGCATCTGGAGTTAGCTAGCAGAGGATTCCCATATCCTCATGTAGCAGGAACCCAAACCTATTACCTGTTGTTGGGTATGCAAAAGAATATAGAAGCACATACCATTGTCCCCGTCTACACAGATCTGTATACAATTATGCTGACACATTGGTTTCCTTGGGGCTATAGCCAAAGAGGGCAGTAGAGAAATGTCAGGTTTGTTATTAACTGTTGGTCTCCTACGCCCAGAGTGTTATGGTTCCCACTGGTTGTTGGGCTAATGCACTCGAAGGCTCCCTTGACTGATGCCTTTAGTTGTCTGATAATGTGGATGATGGAATGGGAGTCCGATACAGATTAGAGAGAGGCATGCAAGAGACGTCTGGCTGTGTGATCACAACTGAGGATATGAGCTGTCTACAGCAAAAGCCACCGTCATAAGAGTTTGGTCCATGGTGTAGCTGTGATCAGGGGATAACATGGCCACTTCGTTTTAGACTGTATTGATTAGTTTGATTTGTGCCTGTCCAGCCAGTGCAACCATGTGGGTCTGAAGGTACACTGCATATTAGGTTCTGTAGCTTTGCAAGTTCTTTCAAAGGAGTGCGAATGCTCAAGAGGAATTTGGGCATGTCCTGGGCGGTGGTCGTTTGTGTGGTGGAAGAGATCTGCATATCCCAGAGAGAAGAAGACTCACACATCTTGGAATGGAAGGAATGCAGGAGACTGCCTTGACTTTCACTGAGGTAAGCTGGACAAGAGTGATAATTTATGGGCCCAGGACAGGGGCTGTGGCGGAAGAGCCCCACTATGGTGAGGGAGAAGACAAAGGCCATAAATTAGCCACCACGATGCACTGCTAGAGTCCCCTCAGAATAAGTTAAAAGTGCCATCAGCCCATCTGTGTCAGTTGAGTGTTCACTTTTCTATGACGTCTTGCTGTTTGCAAATAAATTCTGAGCAAAGAAGCACTGTTGTAATACAATCAATTCCAGAGTGGTGATGGAGCAGTAGTTGTGCCGACAGGGAGTGGGACGTAAATTTGTCTAACAATTTCTAGGACCCCGTAGCATGGCTGAGGGAGGCCGAGTGGCAGTGTCCGAGGCTAGGATTTAGATTTATGAGAGACAGATTGGTTTGGCTGTGCAGGAAATAGACTGGGGGGAAATTTATGTAGGTCCTGCCGTGCAATATCAGCATTTGGGTACTCATACGTTCCATTGGGGTGGTGACCACCAGTCTGGCAGGATACTATACTCCAAAGGGTATGCTAGCATGGTGTAGAGTTTTCTTAATATCTTGGTATGCTTGTTGTCTGTCTGGGACTGCAGGGGTAACTTCGTTAAAGATGTAGAAGTGTTTGCCCATCCATTACAGATTACCCTTGTTCCAAGCCTACGACAATATACAATTTATCCTGGAAGCTGGAGCAATGGAGGATAATGGCCCTGGGTTTGTCCCCTGTCTTGATGGTGCTGTCATTGATCTATGAGCATGTTCTATGCCGTAATCTGACCCCGTTTTCGGCGGTCCGGCCACATCCAGAAGGAGCTTCCTTGTGAAAGCTAGGATGTTACTGCCTTCAGCTAGCTCTGGTAGCCCCACCAGCACAAGATTCTTGCTTCAGTATCTGCTGTCTTGTTCCTCGAGCTGGGTTTCGAGTTTATTCACTTTTTTCCATGGCTCAATTAGTTCTTTTTTATCTCTAGCCTGGTGATCCTCTAAGGAGCTTATCCTAGTCTTGGAGTCCGAGATTCTTTCATTCATGGTCTCAGTGGTTTGTTTATCCACTTTGATATCTGTGGCTAATTCTGAGATTGTTGACGTGAAGCTGGTGATCATTAGTTTCATCGAGGCAACCTCAGAGAAGAATCTGTCTAGCTTTTCTGTGAAGAGAGCAAGCGGTACTGGATCCAGTGGTGAGTCCACCGGGCTGTCCTGTTTTGGTCGTTTGGTAGGTTGGCTGAGGGGCTGCACTGCTTGCATTGAGCTGAGCTCCATTTGTTATTCCTCAGTCATATCCAGACGTCAAACTACCACCACCATTCATAAGGAAATAAATTAATGAAATGAAAATGACCCAAAATTGTGGTTTAGCACAGATTGTTAAGCTTTTGCCACGGTTTAAAGTTAGATGATCATGGAGCTGCAAGGGAAGCATCTGGTCAGTCAGATATTGCATTAAAGGATTTTAATGCACACCCCAGGGGTGTGCTAAGGCATGAGGCCGGGTGTCCTTATGCCACTGGGAAGTGCATTAAAATCTTTTATTGCACACCCTGGAGTGGCTTATCACACTTATAAAATGGGCCACCATCATAAAATAATTTGTTTGAGTTACTCTGATAGTAATTAAATCTTCTTTACTATTTTCAAACAAATGTACAGTACATTAACTGTGAAACTTTTGAAAACTGAAAAAGTAGTCCATATTAACTAGTACTTTGCAGTAAAAGTATTTATTTGTAGTGTTAGTTGAAAATGTATATTTTCTGTGTAACATGTAAATTCTCATATAAATGCACTGTAACATCTGTAAATTTGTAAAAATAAGCAGTGTTTAAAACTTCATTTTCATTACACTGTAGTAATATACTTTAATTGAAGGCAACAGTTTCTTTATTTTTGGTTTTTTACTTATGTATCATGGTCTAGTATTTAACAGAAAAACTATTATAGGATTGACGTGGAAGGTTAATAAGAAAAAAGCTTTAAACTTGCCAGGTTGCCTTTTTTTGGTGGTGGTGGGGGAGTGATAGATTTCACCTGAAAACACCCATATATGATTCAAATGTACGTGCTTTTTATAAACTTCAGTAATGTATTTGAGCAGTTTGGGTCTGCCTCTGCCTATGTAACTGTATTTCCCCAACCTTTCTCTTTGTTTGTAAAGTATTATACCATGGACAGAGAAATGAAGGCAAAATCCTGTGCTGTGATTGGCTGGCTGGCACCTTTCTGCCATGGTAAATCCTACGATATACTCACAGCAAAGGTGCCAGTCAGCCGCACCACAAAAAAATCATCCCAACCCCCGAAAAGAGAAAGCTACAACCGCCATCTTCTTTTCCCGCAAAACTGCCTTTCTCCGTTCAAATGTCCATTAGTCACCACAGTTCACAACAGGCATAGAATACAGTTTTGAATTAATTGACCCAAGCGAAATGGATAAGATTTTCTGTTTGCTCGAGCCAAGCCCCAAACAGTCGCAGCGACCGAAACAGCTTTCCCCTGTCGCTCCCACTGCTCCGGACACCGATCCTCCAGTCCCCAGCACGATACATCAAGAGATCAAATAAACACCACCCCCTCTTTTCTCTCCCACCCCTCCGTTTGATCATCAAGCTGAAAGAAAAGATGTTGTAAAGGTATGCCGCACACCACACTTTTCTGATGTCTGTCTTTACAAACTAAAAACCTTACCCGTCGTCCCCATCACAAAACCTAGAAACGCAAGCCAGGACTATTTTGTCTCACGCACCAATAAGCTAAAGAAAAAACAATTTAAAATTTTTTTTTTAAAGGGACCCAGGGTATAATCGCAATAACCCACTTGAGGGTGTGGGTTAGGGGGGATTTACCATGGCTGGCAAGGATTTGACCACTCGGCTGTGCCTCATGGCCAAACCACGCCAGCCATGGTTAATCCCCCCATAACCCACATCATCTCGTGGTTTATTGCTTAATTATTGCCTACTTTCTTCATCCTATTTTTTTTTCTTTGTTTTTCCCCACATTCAAGATATGGAATGTTTATCATGGAATGTTTACAATGGAATACAGGAATTCAAAATTCTGCTGAGATCCACTGGCAGAATGTTCCTCTCCCAACATACTGTACTCACACACAACATAGAGAATAATGTATGGGCAACCATACACAACAAGGCTGTGTTTCCGTTGAGGGGTTGAGATGACCAGCATATGAACCTCGACAGCGAAGCTCGAGAGGTCCATGCTGTCATCTGAGCCCTTAGATGGAAACAAATGCCGAGTTGTGTGTGGTTGACCATATTTTATTTTTTATAGAATATGGTTTTTACACTAGAGAGACAAACCCCCACTGAAGTGAAAACAAAAAATCTTGCCATTTCTTTGTTCTACTCACGTATCAAAATCACATTTCCAGACTTTTGAAAAATAAAAGGTATGACTGTGGGCACTGGGTGGTTAGTAAGTAGCTAGGTGTAGAATAAATGAGAAATTTAAAATTGTATGACCTTTGAACTGTGCATAACAGCTGTTTGGAATGCGCATAACAGCACTTTAGAATGCACATAACGGTTTAGAATGTGCTTAACCAGGATTTTGAGCAGGCTGATTTTTTACATAACAAAGGGTAACCATATACAGTACTATAAAAGCCTCTTCTGGAGCTAGAGACTCAATTATCTCACTGTCAGGGCAAGCCGAAGAGGTTTTCCTGATGAGTAGGTAAAGACAGAATGGGGATTTTTCACTGTCAGCAAAGAAACAGTTGTAATGAAAACTATAAACAATATTTCATGTTTCTAATTTGTTTATGTGGGTAAGGAGAGAGTAATGATCAGGGAAATAACATTGAATTAGTGTGTTTTATTTTTTATTTAAGGTAGTTTTATTTTTAGGGCCCTGTTGAAGATTTTTACAATGTAAAGGTGGCAGCCATGTTTATGATAGACAAAAGCCATGCTCTTCTCCCCCTCCTTGCATGTGGCAGTTCCTGCTGGGGGGGGGAGCTATCCCACAAATTACCACTGTTCTTGGAGAAACACTGGAGTATGTAGCTAAATTCAAATATCTAGGAGTTTGGCTCGATCATAAACTTTCCTTCACTGACCATCTCGAAGAACTACAGAAGAAATTAAGGCAAAGATTAGGACTATCCTATAGAATTAACCGCCTGCTCACAAAGGAGGCCAAGATTCAACTGGTTCAAGCTACCTTCCTATCTTTAATAGATTACGCGGACCTGCTCTACAGCCACTGCACTGCCTCTGCACTGGCTAAGTTGGACACCCTCTACCACAGAGCTATCAAGTTCATTACTGGCCTTCCACTTTCCACACACCACTGCTCCCTGTATTCATCGTTAGGCTGGACTTCCCTTCACTATAGAAGGAATAGAAACGCCACCCTATAGGCCTTCAGAGCGGTGACCAACAAGCTCCCCTCTTATGTCTCAGATTGTATTCCCCGGAGTATGTTAGGCACCTACACTCTAAGGAGCTATTCCCTAATTGCCCTCCAAGTTCCAAGGGTCAAAACTCATTTCGGCAAAGCTGCTGTAAGCTTCTCTTTACCCACATTGTGGAATGGTTTACAAAGGAACTTGAAGCTGAGCTGCCCTGTTAGCCTGCATATCTTCAAGGCGCTCTACGATCGCTACATGAAAGCACCTTGCAAATGTTTTCCTCACCACTAGCCCACTAATTCCGTAACTCCCCCTTTCCATCCTGACGCTCACCATGTTTCTACCCCTGGCTCTCACTCTTTCCCTATTAACTCCTCCTGCTGCACCCACCCCTTCCCTGTCCACTCCAGCCTGGCTAAAGTCCCACCCCATCCATAGCAGTGTCCCAATTATCTACCCCTCCTCCGTCATTATCATAATAAACAAGTTACCACGATGTAATAAATACGGTCACTTCCTGTGGTTTTAGCTAAATTCTTCCCCCAGTCGTCAGTAATATATCCCTCCTCTTCTTTACCTCTCTAACCTGCCACCCCATACACGGCCTCTTTCCCCTATATGTGTAGTTGCCGGCTGCCTCACTCAAAGATCTCTGCTTATAACCCCTGTATGCCTATGGTTGATTGTACATCTGCTGACTTCTTCAATTGTAAAATAATGCTTTTTTTTTATTTATTTCAACCTTGTACTGTACTGTATACACTGTATATACTTTTTCTTCCTTGTATATTATTGCTTTTTGTATACCTGCTTCTGTACTGTACTTTGATGTATTCATGACCAGGTCCACCTTGCAAACGAGACTTGCTCAATAGTGCCCGCCGGGATAAATAAAGATTCTGATTGATTGATGATGGAAGATCAATTCTGGTTGTAGGGGAACTGATGGAAGATAGTTTTGGTTGTAGGAGGATTGATTTGCTCATTGTGTGATGTGGTTTAGGACCAGGATGACTGTGCGTTTATAGAGATTTAATGCATGGTCAGCTGACGTCTCTTGGCCAATGAGATTTCTAGATGTTTTCTTGCCATTTTATAAATATATATATATGTAATAGATAACTCACTGTAGATTGTGCGGTCATGCTCTGATATACGCATGCCTTGGTGTGCGTTGTGATTCATGAGACCACAGGCCAAGTGTGTTCAATCACCCAAGATATGCGTATATCAGAATGCGACCGCACGCCCTAGAGTGGGTTATCTATCTTATAAAATGGCTGGAATGTTGGGGAGGAGGGCAAAAAGTAGTCCTTTTGTGGCACAAATTAGTTTTGTTTTGGTGATCTAGTTGATCCTGGTAGTGCTTGTGTTGCACAGATTAGTTTTATTCAGGTGATCTGGTTTATCCTGCCATAATTCTGATTGCTAACACAATTCATTACAAAAAAGCTATCTGGTTAATCCTGCCATTTTTTTAGCCACTTTCTGTAAAATTTTACTTTCACTTTTCCCTTTAGTGTAGCGTGACTGAGCGGTGTTCAGTTTGGTAAAGAATGACCCAGGAAAGGTATTGTAAGAGCTTTGTTTTATATAAAAATCCTGTCAGGTCTGGGTTTTAAAATGAGTTTTGTGTGTTCTGCCACAGAGAAGCTGTGGAGTATAGAGCAAGGAGAGTGAGTGACTTCCAGGCTTCAGAAGACCAGACGGAAGCATAAGTGAGTGTTGCTATCAGTCATGCTTCCATCTGGTCTTCTGAAGCCATGGAGTCACTCACTCTTCTCGCTCTACACTCTGTGACTTTTCTCTGTTAGAATGTACAAAACTCATGTTAAAACCCAGACTTGGCAGGATTTTTATACAAAATAAATCTCTTGCAATACCTTTCCTGGGACATTGTTTACCGAATCAAACACTGCTTGGTCATGCTACACTGAGGGGAAAAGTGAAAGGAAAATTATACAGTAAATGGCTAAAAAAATGGCAGGATCAACCAGCTAGGTTTTTTTTAGTGTTTATTTATAAAGAATGAAGGCAGGATCATCCAGATAACTTTGCAGTGTGGGACACTTGAATACAGTTTATTATGGTTGTGGCAGACTCTGTGTGCCAGGAGGGTGTGTGTGTGTGCCAGCCTATGTGTGCCAGGGGTGGAATGAACTGGGTGGTGGTGAGGAGGTTTTGAGGGTTGGAAAGTAGTTAAGGCATGTGGTCGTACAGGGAGGTGTGCGATCATTGTAGAATAATGCACAGTCACATAACATGTTTCATCCAATCAGGGCACTGGGATTTCACAGATTTTTTCTTACCCATTTTATAAATACATATGTGTATATATACAGTATATATATATATATATATATATATATATATATATATATAACCCCAGGCCACTTTTAACTAGTGAGAACACCCCCATTAAAAATCTGGAAACACTGGTACCCATATACTGGCATATCATTTTACTTTACAGAAAGGTAGATACCACCCTTGGCGTTTGGATTTATACCTGGCTCATTTTGTAGAGGAAGAGAGGGGTTGGGGTACAGAAACAAAACAACATGAACCTTGTGTAAATAACACAACCCAGGTCCTGGGTGGAGGCTACTAGGCATATGCTAGATCTAACCTGCTGAGGGGGCCCTAGCAAATCCAACAACCAGAAGCAATACTCGGATGTCCAGAACAGTAACTGGGATTGTACAGTATGGCTTTATTCAACAGATGGAAAGTTAAAGCAGAAGTGGACCTCCAAGGGTTGGTCCAGGCTGGACAGGCACATTTCACGAACTCTCCTTTTATGCAGTACAGTTCATGAACACACAACAGAAAAACATCTTCTTCCCAGATTCCCAAAAGGTGTGTAAGCCCCCAACGGCCCCTTATTTAACTAGCAGGCACACCTTCTATAGTCTAGGAGAAAAGAGAGGGGTGGGGGTTACATTGATTGCCACCATTAGACAAGGTGGGATATGCAGATGGAGTAGAAATGATAAAAACACACAAACCAAGTGCGGCTACTACCTGGCACACACCTGGTGGGACCAATACCATGGCCACAACCCAGGTCCTGGGGAGAAAACATTTGCTCAGGGCTATGCTAGATTTGCTCTTCTGGACAGGGGTATCCAAGTAACCCCACACACAGGAAGCAATAACATGAATATCCAAACCAGGTTGGGATTCTAGAGTGTGGCTTTATTCCATAACACAGTAGGAACAACACAAAGCATAGATGGACCCCCAAGGGTTACACAAACTGTAGATACCGACCTCTTCGGTACAGAACACCAAATTCCCATATTGCATAGGATGACTGTAGAACTTGTGGACTAGCCACCTGTAGAACACACACTTTCTCCTGAAAAAGGCACTCACAGCCAGAACTTGGTCAGCCACCCAGGGGGGGGGGACACCAACCAGGGACATGGCCAGTGCCACCTTCCAGATGGAGGCGGTAATGAGGGGTGTGAGGAGGCAGGCAGCAGGGAGGTGCAGCCATGGAAGGGCCCATCAGTGGTACACCCAGAACAGGCTGTACTGTGCCTGCATCAGTTTCAAGCTGTACAGTGATATCAAGATTGTGGGCCGGTACCACTTGAGCCGGGCCATTCTGAGGCGGCTCTGTGAGCTGTGCAGTGATGAGTTGCAGGCACCCACAAGACGGAGCCATGCTCTGTTCGTGGAGACAGAGATCACAGAAGTCATTTGCCTGCTTGCCACGGGCACCTTCCAGAGAACAACAGAGGACACAACAGGCATAACCCAGTCAGCCGCGTCATGCCTACTCATGCAGTTCCTCAACGCACTGCTGCCACATGCTGCAGAGTACATTAATTTCCCCAGCACACAGGCAGAGCGCACAGCAAACATGCAAGAGTTACACAGGATAGCACGGTTGCCTGGCATGCTCGGGGTCACTGACTGCACCCATGTTGGCATCCGCATGCCACCTGGCCCAGGGGGGTGGCATATATAAACTGCAAGGGATACCCGAGTGTCAACTGCCAGGCGGTATGTGATGCCAGGGGGTGCATAATCAATGTCTGTGCCACGTACCCTGGGGGAGCACACAATGCCTTCATCTGGCACCCGTCTGCACTGTGCCATAAGTTCAAGAGTGGGGACATCCCCACTGGCCATCTGGTAAGTGAATATGCAGTGCACACTAGATGATGGGTGCAGATGGGAGTGTGTGTGGGGCAAGGGCAGGGGTGCCATGGGGATCAGCCTAGAAGGCCAGTGGCACAGTGTCACAGACCACCATGCTAATGATACCTCTCTACGCACAGGTGACAGTGGGTACCCGCTGCGGCCCTGGCTGCTCACACCATACCGGCGACCCTCGAACCCAGCGCAGCAACAGTACAATGAAGCACATGCCACAACATGGAATATCATCGAGCAGGTGTTAGGGCTGCTGAAGGCACAGTTCCATTGCCTGCACACTTCTGGTGGTGCCCTACAGCACAGCCCCTCAAAGGCCTGCAGGCTATTCCTGGCCTGCTGTATCCTGCTCAACATGGCCACCGACTGTATGATAGCCGTTGAGGTGGAGGAGGGGGACAGCACTGGAGACGATGAGTATGCCGGTCCAGCTGGTGTTGGGCAGCCACCCCCTGGGCGAAGGGATCCCTGGCTGGCCCAGATGGCCCAGCAGCACCATGACACCATTGCAGAGGAGCACTATGGACCACACAGGTAGGTTAACAGGGCCACGAGCAAGCACCAGGGGCAACGGCACAGCAGACTGACAGGCAGGGGCGGACACCAGGGCAGGTTCGGCGGCAGTGGCGTAGGAATGGGCGAGGGCATGCACACAAAGACAGAGAACAGCAGGGCTGCACACGGCATGCACACACAGGCACACACACCCCAACCCATGCCCATAGGGCCACATGCACACCCACCCCCATACGCCCCCCCACACCCACACAGGACCCAACACAACCACACCCAGTGGTAGGCACTGTGTGTGTCTCATTGCACAATGGCGGACAGCGCTATGCTGGCATCATCATGTACATGCCAGTGGCCAGCAACCATGCGGGTGTGCACAGGGACCGTGTGAGTGAAGGACAGGGCACCACACCCATGCATCGCACACGGAACACCACAGTGCACACTGGGCAGCGGCAGACAGTGGTCATGGAGGGGGAAGGGTCAGTCATACTGCACAGTAGCACAGCTGCCATGGATGCATGGGTGGCCCCGCCGAGACCTGCTAGCTGTAACAGGCTGACCAGTGGCCTCATGGGGTGGCACCGAAGGTCCCCTAGGGGTGACACTGTGTGAACACGACCGAGTCCGCACAGGTGTCTGCAGGCCACCAAACATGCCCACACCAGGCATGCTCGATATGCCCACAGCTGAACCTGGTGTCGACATAGCAGGGGTCACCCGATGCCGAGAACGGGGGGTGGACATTGCACTCTGCGGGGTGTGCGGTGGCCAGGCACACAGCTGGTTGGTCAGTGTAGCCATGACAGTCGCCATTGCAGTGGTGTGCCTGTTGATGGCTGTGGTCACATCCGCCAGCTGTTGAGCTAACTCTGCCAGGAGCAGGGCATGGTCCCTGCTGCACTGCTCCTCTGCCTGGTGCAGCTCCACACGGAGTGCATCCACCGCCACCATGAGCCATACCTGCTGATCCACAGAGGCCTGGGAGAAGACAGCTGTGGGTGTCCAAGGGGTCGTCTGCATGGCCAACATGCTGACCCCTGTATTATTCCTGACCCTGTGCACAGCGCCCCATGATGGTGGGCTCCGCATGGCAGTGCCTTCTTCAGGTACTTCCTCACATGGTGCACTGTTGCCACCCCCTGACCCCCGTCAAAAAATGTCCAGCTGCTGCCTCCGGCTGCTGAGCGCCAGGCACCACCAGCGTGGCTGCATCAGTGCCACCAACCCCACTCCCACGTCCGCATGCCAGTGCTGCCCCACTGGATGCCACAGACATGTCAGAGACAAGGGCTGTTGGGCAGGCAACCACACCAGCGCTGCTTGCACTGCCGCCTAGGTGGATGCCAGTCATGGGTTCCCCCTGTGACCCTCCTACATCATTGTCCAGGATGTGCGTCACATCATCGGTACTGGAGTTGGCTCCAATCTGTGTCTCAACACACAGGACACTGTGACTGGCATCCCGCTGGAACATGGCCAGGGCCTCATCTGCACCCTCACCAATGGCATCAGTCTGGACAGCTGTGCAGGGTTGCAGGTGGTCAGTCCCTTGGACATCTTTGGAGGTGGATGGGTGCTCCACTGCTTCCAGGGCCACCTCCTCTGTGGACACACCCACCACCGCTGCCCCATGCAGACACTCAGGAGCTGTAAAGGAACACATTACCGTTAGTGGTTCCACCTGGCCCTGGACCCCCCCCGCCACCCACACACTGCCAGCACCAGTCCTACCATGTAGTGATGGTCTGCCGCCCATCTGGAAGCCTCATCCGGGCACACCCTCCATGGCACAATACCGCATGCTGCCGGCCACCTGCTCCTCCAGTGGCATCAGGTGAGGCATGTCATGCTGGCCCCCACCAGTGGCTGCATGCGTCGCCCTGATGGCAGCCACCTTGTCCTTAATCCTCCTCCTGTCTGTGCTGACCTTCTTGCCCGGAATGCTGGTGGGTGCCCTGCTGGTTGACTGCACGTGCCACCTCGCCCCACGCCGCCGAACGGGCCCGTTGTATGCCTCTCTGTCCACTGAGGAGTGGCTCCCTGTCGAGGTAGGCCTCGAATAGGGCATCCGATTCTGCCCTGGTGAAGTTGGGCCTCCACTTCTGCACCCTCCCCTGCTCCTCATCCTCCTCACGTTCGGTCATGCTTGAACCTGGGGAGATGGACAGGTGTTACCATGGACTGTTCAGTCCCATACAGCACTCCCAGACCACTGTCCCCATGTCTCCACAGCATGGCATGTACCTCCAAAGGCTGCAATACCGATCCATAGCCTGTGCATTTCCATGTCGCTTTTATAGTGCATCGCATGCAAATGAGGGTATGCGCAACTGTAATGGGATGCAAATGCAGCCGATGCACTGTGGAATGGATCATGAGCTGATTTGCATAACCTGGCTGAATATCATGCTTCTGTGCCTTGCGCAATGGTGTTGTGCATGCTCAGCTCGTGGTGCACCACTGTGACGTGCGCAATCGGACCCACACCATGCATGCACGCGGTGCTGACACGTACGCGAGCAGCACAGCATATGCACATAGTGTGGGAGACAGTACAGCACACAGCCACTACTGTGCCTGTGGCGCTCATGCACCGTATGTCCTAGGGGGCATACGTGACATAGTGCAGATGGTGCAGTACCATCATGCCCCGTATTGAGCCACTGCGCTGTGGGTGCCATGGCACCCAGCATGGTAGGCCACTGCATGGTGTCACACACATGCACCCTACCGCGCACCATACAGGGCGTCCCAATAGCGCAGTGGCACTCCGTGCACAGCCCGACCCTTGACCCCGTGGCTGCCCTTTGCCCTCTAGGTGTCATGCGACCACATGGCTGCCCTCCTATTGTGCAGTACGTTGCCAGCGCGATTGCGACTGGCAGCGCATCACACTGCCACAGCACGTGGGGCACGTGCACTACCGGGCGCCATTTTGCACTGTGGACAGCCTGGAACATGCTGCACACCAGAGCCCCTGTGTGGAGTGCCATTGAGCTGGCCAACCTGGTGGCCCTTGTAGAGCCACATGCTGGTGCCCTGATTGGGCAGGTGCCCCTCCAGAGGCCCCGCACCACGGTGTGGCAGGAGGTGGCTGATGGGCTTGAAGAGGCCACTGGGAGCCATTGTACTGGGGAGTAGTGTCGCCACCTCTATGGTGACCTCCGGCTGCATGACCCTGACTGCCTGAGGCACCTGCAGGCACGTGCCCAGCGGGGAGCAGTGCCACGGCCAGGTAGGTGCTTCATGACCATCACTAGCCATCTCCGACTGTCCTCGGGGCACAGGGGTTGGCAGGCCAGGCCACTGGGGGGGCCAGCACCTGTGTTGTTGGGTGTGGGGGAGCATCGTGCCTACCCTACACCACCGCAACACAGATAGGCTGTGCGGGCCAAAACCTGGGGGGTGGGGCCTATGGGTCAGACATGTACTGATGTGACTCTCTCCATGTTTCCCCCCTAGGCCTGGAGGAATGCTGTAGGGCACGGTTGGCCAGGGAACAGCAGGACTAGGATCATGCCAGGGGAGTAGCCTTGAGGGAAGGCCACAGTGGTGGTGCTGTGGGTCGGCAGCGCTCTGCAGACCAGGACACAGGTGAGTACCATGTTTCCTTATACAACTGTGCAGGGTGGGTTGCAGGGGTGGTGGTGTAGCATGGCCCCTCTGCACATGGTCCCTCCAGCTGTGCACTTCCCACGGTGCCCTCTGCACCGTCCTGTGGGCCTGCACATGTGGGTGGGTGTCGTAGGTGGACTGTGGGTGCACTCGGTGCTTGGCTGTGCCACTGCAGTCCCACTGCATTACCATGACGCCGGACAGCCAGGATGGTGCTGTGCGGTGCATGGGCGGGGAAGGTGTGCAGTGGTTTACATGGCTACGGTTGCCCGGGTGGGTGGCTCATGTGGGCGCACTCACTGTGGGTGGTCGCATGACATCCCAGGGGCGCCAGTCACTGATGCACGCCATGCATGTTGGGTGGGCTGCATTGTTCAGGGCTGTCACTCATACTGATTCTGCTCCCTTGTCCTAGGTGGCCATCATTGGGAGGCTGTGGAGCAGACCCTCCGGGAGATCCTACAGGTTACCCGGGTGACACTGGAGCTGCTAGAGAGGATGGACAGGGGGGACAGGAGATGGCACCACAGGGCAGCAGGAGAAGACCGGGGCCGTCATTAGTGCCTGAAGCATGTGGAGGCACTCAATCCCTCCCTGGACTGTACCCCACTCCCCCATGTCTCCCACCTTTGCCTTAACTGTTGTCCCCTGCCCTTTCCCCTCCACCCTTGTAGTGTCCCCACCCATCCCCCCTCTGTTGTACATATCTGTATATAGGTTCTGATTCTGTTGTTGCTGTTGTTGTTCTGTTTTAATACATTTATTTATATCCAGTCCGTGATCGGGTCTCTGATTTGCAGTGGGCGCATGGTGCCTTGCTGCAGTGGTGTGCATGGCTACTGTGGGGTGGGGATGGCTTGGGCGTGGGTGTGCCTGGCGGGGCTCCTCCACTGGTGTGGGTGGGGGCCATGGGCTCTGTCTGGGGCATGTGTGGTGTGCCCTGTGCACCGTTCGCCTGTGCACAGCAGGCTGTGGTGTATGTTCTGTATCCCATCCGCCCTTGTCGGTGTGTGCTTTGCCTGTGCAGCTGTGGCCATTGCTGCTACACTGCCACCATGTGCGACTGTGGTACGCATGGTCGTGTGGCCCCCACCACCGCATGCTCGTCTGACGGTGTGCCTTCAGGCGCAGCACATACCTGTCACCTTGCAGGCACGGCGCCCTTGCTGCTGGCATTTCGGCCCCTGGACTATCGCATGTCTGTCCCTGTTGCCACTGTGGGCAGTGCTATTGGTTGCTCCCTCCATGCTATCCATGGTGACTGGGGTGGTGCCTATGGTCTGGTGGCTGTCACATGGGGTCCTGCTGCATGTGGGTGGTGGCCTGGTCACAGGCCCCTGCGCCTGCCATCAGGGTAGCCAGGGTCATGGGGCAACCGCCACATTTCAGTCTCACCCTGGGGGTGGGCTGGCTGCAGGTTACACGCCACCATGGGCCTTGCAATGGCAGGGCCTGTCACACTGCTTTGTGTGGCTGTTTGCAGGTGTGCCCTGTGACTAGGTGGGGGGGCATTGTCTGTGCCCTGTGTTGCCTCCTGTGTGGCGCAGGCCTCCATGCTCCACGGAAGGGTGCTGTGTTGCCTGGTGGGGCCAGTGCTGTGGGGGGTTGGTGCATGGGTGGAGGACCTTGCTCTGGCCCTGTGTTAGAGGTGCCTTCATGCTTGTTCTGGTGTCCAGGGCGGCCCTTGTCCTGTGCGGGGTCCCTCGGGTACTGGTGCCAGGTCACCCACCTTGCTGTGCCTCCATGTGGGCCATGCTGCTGGGCCTTGTGTGGATTGTGGTGACGTTGGTGGACGGTGTCACCACCTGCATTGGGTGGTCACGGTGGGGTTGTGGTAGTTGTGCACTGTGCTCCGGGGTGACTGGATGCCTTGGCACAGTGGTGTTGGACTGCCTTCAGTGCCATGCGCTGTTTGGTTCTGCTTCTGGACTTGGTGTCTCGGGTACTCTGTACTGGGGTGTGGCAGCAATGGTGTGCTGCCGTGGCATGGGTGGGGCTTGGCCATCATTGGCTCCTGGTCTCTGTTGGCTGGTGGATGGTGCAGGGCACCATGCCCAGCAGGTGGGGACTACTGGGTCACATCTGCTTGTGGTTCAGCACTGGGGTTCGAGGGTCAGTGGTCCATCCTGCACCCGTCTGGTTGTGCTGCTCATGGGGGCCTTGCCCTGGTCGGGTGGAGGGGGGCTGGGGGTGGGGGGATGGTCTGTCTGTCCTGGTGCATGCTCCTCAGCACATGGCGCATCCATGGCTGCTGCTCAGCTGCTTCCTGTCTTTGTCCATGCGCATCCCTAGGGGTGCTATTGAGCATTGACCCTGCTCCATGGTCCATCCCTCATTGTGCCATGGCATATCTGGTGCGATATTCAGCCATGTTGCGCAGGCACACCTTGTCCTGCACATGGTTTGAATATCACGCCCATTGCACAATGGCGCACTGGACATGCGCTTGCTCTCTCTATTGAGCATCTTTCTCGCGCAGTCTGAATATCCCACCCTTAGCATTTAAACATTTTCTTGGGGAGAACTCCCATATTCCCTGTTTGAAGAAAAAAACTGATCTGCCTGGTAAGATCATGGAAATGGTCCTGCTCTCAGCCAGCCCCAACTGCAGGTACCTGAAGCCAGCCATGGAATTATGTTTCCTTGGAGTCAGGGGTGGGGAGACCTAACAGAACTTTGCTTTATCTTCCATGTTAGCCTTAAAATGCACCACAGAGCATCTAAAACCCAAGAGCATCTTGGGGCCACTCATAACACTGACACTGGGGGTGCCCAATCCCCCAGTGTCTCCACCTGAAATAAAGAAAACCCTCCCTTGTAGTTTAATTGTTTTAAATAAACACTGTAAAAAGAAAAACATCCACTGCTGTCTGTTGCTGCCCCGCAGTAACTGTCCCCCCCACCGAAAGCCCAACCCATATCAGTCTTCCGTCATGGGAAACTGTACCTAGATCAGTACAACAGCAATACCAGGGCCGAACATCCAGCATTGACAAATGATTGTTTACCTAGCAGCTGTTCACTGTCTTAGGTTTTATGCTTGTCAGTGCCTTAGTTTCAGTTTTTGCTTGTTTTCTTGTTTGCTGACTCCTGCAAACTCTGTCTGGGTGTGCTCACTTTTTACACTTTCTACCTAGCAATTGCTGATTGTTTCATATGAACATATGAACAAGCCAGCAGAAGAAGGCCATTTGGTCTATCAGGTCTGCTCGTATTGCAGGGTCCACAGCTTGAGCTAATGTCCCTGCCCCTCCTCCTCACTCCTCCCATCCTTCCTACCCATGATTCTTATCTTCCCCCATGCCTATCCCAGCCTCTCTTAAAGTTGCTCACTGTCTTTAATGAGACAACCTCTTCCGGCAGCGCATTCCAAGTGTCTACCACCCTTTCTGTGAAGAAGTGCTTCCTGACATCCCTCCTAAACCTCCCTTGTTACTAGTCAGTGCTCTGATCATTCCACTGGTGTTTCTCCTAGTTTTCTTCACCTGTTCTGCTCAGCCAGTAACCTGTTGTTTACATCTGTGTCACAGCCCAATTACCTGTAGTTATCTCAAATTCTAGTTATAGTCTAGGCCTTTTACTAGGTGGCTACCAATTTATATTTGACCAAACGTTTGCTTATATTATCATTCATGTTATTGTGTATCCAATAGCTATTGCATCTCGGTGCCTGATCACATTGTACTTTACTCCCCTCTGTTTTACTCTCTCCCCTTCAATGCCCTTACCTCTCCTCCTCCTCCCTCCCCATCTCCCCTCCACCTCCATCCCCCCTACCACCCATCCATTCCTCTTTCCACACCTTTATCCTCCTCCTCCTCCTCTCCTATCCACTGTGATTGTCTCCCCTCTCCCTCCCTTAATCTGCAGTTTCTCCACCGTGCCCTTGTTGCTTTTCCCCACCTCCTTCCCTCTTGCATCTCCCCCCCCCCGCTTTAAGAGTCAGAAATCCCATTCCATCCTCTCACTCCTATTCCTACTCCTTCTCCTGTCTGGCAATGTGAGTCCAACACTAGACCCTCCTCTCCTACCTTCTAATCTCCACCTCCCCAGCTGCTGTAGGCCTGCGCATATTTCATCTCAGTACTTGGAGCCTTCTTCCAAAACTCACCCTCCTGTCAGTCTGGATTTCACAGCATTCTCCCAACATCTTCTGTATCTCTGAGTCCTGGCTCTCCTCCAGGATCCCAGACTCTAGCCTGTCCCTTCCTATTGGCTCCAGACAGGACAGGGGAAAAAGTGGGGGCTATGTTGCCATCTATGCCCATCATAACCTCTCTTGTACCATGGTTTTCAGTGAGGTCGCATATTCCTCCCATGAATTCCTCCTGGTCAAGCTGTCATTCCCCTCCTCTGTGCCCATCTTCAGTTGAGTTTTCTATGCATCACCTAGAATATCTCCCTTCTCCCTGGTTGATTCCCTTTGTACCATCACTTCTCTGCTGGTGAACCCATCCTGTTAGGGGACTTCAATGTCAACTGACTCTCCCCGGCCTCCAGGTCAATCATCCAAAAGACTGAATTCCTAAATCTCATGCAGATTATCACTGACCATGTGTGACTAAGCCCCAACTCTCATGACCACTCCCTCCTGGACTGGGTTCTCTCCTCCCCTCTCACTGTATTGCAGCATGTGAATCCTGCCGGATGCTGTCAGTGACCACTGCATGATGTTCTCCATCAGAAAGATCCTGCATCCACCCTCCTCCCCTACATACATCTGGATCAAGTCCTTCTGCTCACTCAACATGGCTGCTCCCTTGAGTGATCTTCCTGCTGCAGATTGGACAGCCATACCATCTGCCATGGATATCGACATTACCCTCTCCCTGTTTCATTCCAAATTCTCAGCTGTATGGGACAAGCATGCCCTGCTCAGAAAATCCAAGGTCAAAAATCACCATCATCCCTGGATTACCCCTGAAATCATTGACCAGTGCAAGTCCTAAGACCTTGTCTGGCAAGTTTCAAACTATCTCATTCCTCTCCTGACCTCTTATACAGGACTATCAAGAACTCCTGTAATAAGGCTGTGTGAGGTGCCAAATTACAGTATTTCAAGGCCAGCCTTCAGAACAACCTTAACACCTCCTCAAAGTTCTGGAAGGCAATTCACTCCCTTTTTGGCCCTCCCACACCATCCACCCCTCTGGCCCTTCTTGTAAATGGTTCACTAATGTACAAACTCCTCTTCTGTTGCTGCTCATTTCAATGAATTCTTTACCATTTGTGCTCTCCCTTCAACTCACCCTCCAGCTTCCTCTGCTCCTCCTCACATTTCCTCTCATCTCTCTCTCTTCCACTGGTTTCCTCTTTTACCCATTACTACCCAGAAAACGCTTACTGCCCTTTACTCCCTCAACCTGCACAAATCCAGTCCTGACAGACTGAATTGCAAACTACTCCAAATCTCTGCACCTGCCATAGCGCTTCCACTGACTCACCCACTCAACCTCTCCTTCTTCCTCAGTGCTGTCCCTGCTTCCAGGTAGCTTCAGCCCTTGACTGGGCATCCAACACCATGGTCCTGGCTCCCAATTCAGCCGGCCACTCCTGCGAACCCGCCTAGCCGCCCGCAAAACACAGGTAGCTCCAGCCCTTGATCGGGCATCCCACGCCAGTGATCCTAGCTCCCAATTCAGCCGGCCACTCCTGCAAAGCCACCCAGCCGCCCTCAAGACACAGGTAGCTCCAGCCCTTGACCAGGCATCCCACGCCAGCGGTCCCAGCTCCCACTTCAGCCAGTCGCTCCTGCGAACCCACCCAGCCACTAGCAAGACACAGGTACGCTAGCTCTCGATCGAGGAAGCCTGGCTGTCAGGCTGTTTAACGCCGATTGGCTGGCACATACTAAAGTTGTGATCCCATTGGCTGCCATCTCAAACCTTGGGTTCGGTGCCTGTTTTGAACTTTAATTCTGCTGCCACTGCTGCTATTATGCACCGGGGAGCCTAACTCTCCTAGCAGGGTATTTTGTATGGGATTTCTGCTTTTAACATAGTGAAATTGTTCAATTAATTCTCTCTGCCTTAAACTGTAGTTTAACTGCAGATTTTCTGTGCTCTAACCTAGCGAATTTGTGCAACTTAATCTCTCTGCCTTAAACTGTAATTTAGCCTCATATTTCTGTGTTCCAACCTTGTGAAATCGCTCAGTTTAAACTGCTTATTTTTGCTGCACACTTCTGTGTTCAAACCTAGCGAAATTGCTCAATTTAAACTGCTTTAAACTGTACTGGATCTGCTCATTTCTGTGTTCAATTTTGACTCATTCTGTTTAGACTTTCCTCGCAAAGTTTGCTTTCTCCCCTACTGTTTGCCTCAATTCCCGCTTCTCACCAGCTCTCTTGCCCTCGTCTCCCCTTCCCCCCACACCTGCCTTACGTTTACTTTATTTTAGCCTGCTCCTTTTGTTTCCTTAGGAGCCCTGATGCCTGTACCTATGGCACTCCCTCCCCCTTCTCTTAATCTGTATCTTGCCTGCCTCCTCCTCTCCCAATTTTTCACACTCACTTCCACAGTCTTTGTCTGCCTCCAGACCTGCCCCACGCCTTGTCCCCATGCCGCATGTTGAGGCCTACAAATTCTAACCCTCTCCTTCTCTCTTTCCTCTTTCCAGGTAGCTCCAGCCCTTGACCGGGCATCCCATGCCAGCGGTCCCGGCTCCCAATTCAGCTGGCCAATTTTGTGAACCCGCCCAGCTGCCTGCAAGACACAGGTACACCAGCTCTCAATCGAGGAATCCTGGCTCTCAGGCTGTTTAATGCCAATTGGCTGGCACGTACTGAAGCTGTGCTCCCACTGGCCTCAATCTCAAACCCTGGATTCAGCGCCTGTTTCGAACTTTAATTCTGCTGCCACTGCTGCTATTATGCACCGGGGAGCCTAACTCTCCTAGCAGGGTATTTTGTCCCACCCACCCTCTCCGGCCCCGACCGTGACTTTGACCTCTATTAAATACGTGATAGCTCCACCCACAACCCCTTCTATTTCTCTCCCCTTCCTTGCTCACTATAGACCTCCCCCTTAAAGAGACAAGTTGGTGCTCCTGTACAAATAAGTCACTAGCTACCACCCTCTTTTGAGGGGTTTATTATGCAGTCCTCTGTGTCATCGTTTGATCTAACTAACTTTCAGTTTGCTGCTATCCACCCCCCCAAATCGATAATTTCCTCTTCTGCTCCTCTATGTGCAAAGTAAAACTATCTGCCCACTACTCTAACTCCCTTGCCTCCCAAACTTGCTTGGAGCCCCAGAAATTTTCCACCTCGTAAAATGGCCTCACACAAACCCACCCTATACTTCATCCTTTCCTCATATCTCCTCACATCGACTCTCCCATCCCTCCTTCCCATCGGGAACCCCCAAACCCGTCATGCTCCACATGTCACACAAGCTAGCTCTGCAAATCCACTTCAGAACCCACACCCTCTAACTCCTCCAACTTCCACCCCTCTTTTTGGTTCCAGCATCCTGCCTCCTCAGATGAAAACCTGTGAATCTCTTCTCAGAGCCATCAGGTCCACCCCAAATGCCTTCCTGCACACCAGAAGATTTAAACTCCCAGCTGCATACGCCTTCCTCCTCCTCCTCATCTTACTTATCACTGGAGATATAGAACCAAACCTGCATCCCCAGGCCAGTCCCCAACCACTAAGCTCCCATAAAGGCCTCTCTATTGCCCATGTAAACATCAGATGCCTCCTGCCTAAAATTGACCAACTAACCTGCTGGCTTGCAGAGCACTCCCCTGATATCCTTTACCTCACTGAAACCTGGCTCTCCGCAAAGACTCCAGACACCTCCCTTACTCTCCCTAACTACACCCTGTTTAGGCAGGACCATGGTAAAAGAGGCAGCGGTGTCGTCATATATACAAAACAACCCATCTCATGTTTAGTCCACTTTAAGAAATCATGCCCAGGTTCCCACAAAGTCCTGCTGGCCCAACTTACCCTACCTGCCTCTCCCTTTATATATTGGGGTGCTTTATGCCTCACCCCGTCTCACACGTGAATCTCTAGTCTCCGCCCTAACCACCCTCCCCGACCTGACAGCAAATGGAGAACTGATTCTGCTTGATGATTTCAATCTGGACCGGCTCACGCCCTACTCAATGACCCACATCTCCAAAACAGAGTCCCTTAACCTTATGCAACTGCTCCACAAACCAATTCGCTACAATCCCCATTCACAAAACCATTCTCTAATTGATTGGATCCTTACATCCCATCCCCACAGTGTAACTTCATCTGGCATTCTTGCAAATGCACTAAGTGATCACTGCATTACTTACTGCATCAGAAAATCTCACCTGCCCAAGTCCACTCCAAAGTACATTAACACTCGCTCCCTAAACACCTTGGATACTGAAGCCCTGCAAACCAACCTTAGTCAAGCTGACTGGCACCAGGTGTACTCCACCTCAAACATTGATGTTGTCTTCTCCAGTTTTCTGCACACATTCACAAGTATATGGGACTCCCATGCCCCCCAGAAAAAGATCAGGGTAAAAAAGCATCACCAGAAGTGGATCTCTGCTCCCACTCTCACCTTATGCAAGGCCAGAGACAAAGCTTGGTCTACTTTCAAATCCCTCCCTAACCCAAAAAACAGTCAAGCCTACAACACACTCCGAAATGCCTGCACTAAGGCCATAAGAGAGGCAAAAGCAGAATTCTTCAAATCACAGCTGACCCAAGCCCATCCATCAAGCTTCTGGAATGTCGTGCACACACTCCTTGACCCCCCCATCACAACCCTGTTCCCCTGCCATCAAGAGAAATGGTGAGCCTATAACCGACCCAATCAGCGTTGCTGTTTCCCTCAACAATTTTTTTACATCTTGCGCCGTGCCCCACGGCCCCCCTCCACATGCCCCTGCCCCCCACCAACCTCTCTGTCATAACAACTTCAATTTCTCACCCGTTTCAGAACACGAAGTCCTCACAGCCCTCCACTCACTAAATACCACTAAATCCAGCCCAGATTGGATCCACCTCAAACTCCTACAAATCTCTGCACCTGCAATTATAAAGCCCCTCACTCATCTCCTTAACCTCTTCTTCACCTTTGGCGCGGTTCCTCAGGCCTGGAAATCAGCTTCAGTCATCCCTCTCCATAAAGGCAGGGACCCTGCAAATCCAGGGAACTGTAGGCCGATCTCCCTCCTCCCAGCTCTCACAAAGCTGCAGGAATCTCTGGCACACTTCAGGCTGGCAGAATATCTTAACATAAACAGCCTTCTACCTCCACATCCGTCAGGCTTCAGGAAACAGCACTCGGCTATATCTTCTCTCCTGCGTGTCACAAACCATATCCACCATGCCTCTGACCAAGGCCTCCTTACTGCTGCAGTTTTTGTCGACCTGGCCAAGACCTTCGATTCCATATCCCACCCCCTCCTCCTGTCTAAACTTGAAGCTGCAGGACTTGTCCCTGTCACCGTAAAGTGGTTTAATTCCTACCTCTCCAACAGGTCTCAGTCTGTCAGAATAGCTGATGTCTCATCCCCAACCCTTCTTATCCTCACAGGCATTCCACAAGGTTCTGTCCTTGGCCCCATCCTCTTTTCGTTCTTCATTAATGACCTCCCCTCCTCCTGCTCTAAATCCAGCATATACATGTATGTGGACGACACTATCCTCTTTACCTCAGGCCCTTCTATAAATGAAATCCAAACTACCCTCCAAAATGACTTCAGCAATATTCAACACTAGTTTAGAGAAAACTAATTAAAATTAAACACGTCCAAAACTGTATCCATGCTATTTGACACAGCGCAGAAAATCAGCAGATCCTGCCACCCCTCCCCCATCGTTTTCCTAGCTGGTACCCCACTTGACCAGGTCAGCAAATATAAGTACCTGGGTGTCTGGCTCGACTCCCACCCATCTTTCTCACCTCACATAGATCCTACTATGTCTAAACTGCGTCCCAAACTAGGCATGCTCTACCGACACCAAGACTCCCTCCCACTTCTACCAGACATCAAATCTTAACAAAGATGATCCTCCCCATCTTCGATTATGCTGATGTGGTCTATGGTACAGCCCCAGATACCACCCTAACCAAACTAGACACCCTCCTAAACTCATTGTTGTTTTGCCACCAACTCACCCCTTAGAACTCATCACTGCAATCTATACTGCCTCCTAGACATTACCCCGCTGTCCCACCAGTGCTGCATCCACTCTATCAACCTCACAGCTAAATTCTGGTTTAATATGCTACCCTCCTAATTGGTGGGCAGTCTCTCCCTGGCCCTGGACACCCCTTATGTACTGAGACACAGAAACGAAAGATCTTTTCTTATATCTCGCCCATCCTCATCATCTGGCAAAGCTGCTTTCTCCTATCAACTCCCCAGCTTATGGAACAAGTTTACCCACTCCATTAGAAGCACGTCCTCTTACCTCGCTTGCCATACTCAACTTCGTCTCCTACCATCCCCCCTCTGCTGCTGTCCCAGGTGATCTAGAACTAATCAACATCACTTACAAATCCTAGCCCCTGCTGGTGCACTTATGTTGCAACTCTGGTTTCTCAGTGTCTCATGTCCTGGAAATGTTATCAAGGTTGCCTTTTTCTCTATTTAATTCTGACCTAGGTGCTGTATCTGAGGTCTTTAATCTCAAATGACCCGTAATGTTGTCGTACTCCTGCTGAACCTCATTGCACTACTGCCTGTAACTACAGTTTTGTATTGTCTTGTATGCACCTCAGTTTTTGTATTATTCTGTATGTACTCCTGCATGCCCCCTCCCCTGGGTCACACCTGGAATTGAGCCTCGGCGCAGCGTGCCTATCCTGGTCAACAAATGTTTAAATAAAAAAATAAATAAGTGCTGGAAGTTAGCAAAAGTTCTTCTGCTCCACAAAGGGCGGGACTCTTCTTCCCCGGGTAACTTCCAGCCAGTCTTCCTTCTCCTTTACTTTGCTAAATTACAAGAGAAGCTTGCCTACACTAGGCTCGCTGATTTTCTATCCTCCATTGATTTCCTCTCCCCATTCCAGTCAGGCTTCCAGAAGCATCACTCCACTGTCTCCTCCCTGCTGCGTGTAACTGATTCTGTCTTCTCAGTGATGGATATGGGACACATTGCAGCTGCCATTTTCATCAATCTGGCCAAGGCCTGTGACTCAGTGTCCCACCTTCTCCTCCTGAATAAGCTGAGAGGTGCTAGTCTCTCATCTCCAGCTGTAGACTGGGTCCATTATTACCTCTCTGTCCGCCTGCAGTGAGTAAAGGTTGCTACTGCCTTGTCACCACCATTTCCCATCCAGGTCGAATGCAGTTTACAGCACAGGTTTTGGCACAGCTGCACCAATAAAAGGGTTTGATGCAAGCCTTGCATCACCCTTTGAAAATTGAGCCCAAATACTCCAGACCATGAGCTGACCACAGGCCATCCTTAATCAATGTTCGCTGTAACAGACAAGATACATACTAATTAGTACACAGTCACCTGTGTATGAGCTGCAACAGGGATAGGTATCCAGATTACTGGAGCATCAAGAATGAATCTTGCAAACCTATTATATATAGCATCCATCTTTTTAAGGTGGGTATTGACTGCACTGCCACAGACCAGATCACCACAGTCTAAATGTGGGATTATCATGGAGCTGACTATGCAGGCCCAAAACTTGGAACAAAAAGCGATCCCTGTGCAGGTAGAGAAAACCTATCTTAGGTCACAGCTCATTGCACAACCCATTTAAATGAACCATCCATTTAAGATGCGAGTCAACCCAGACCCCCCCCCAATATTTTTAGTGGAGGGCAACCTGAGGGGTCCTCTTAATCTTAAGCGAGGTAGTCAAGTTTTAATTTGGACTCGGACCTGAATAGCCTTATTTTGTCTATCAGTCTTACAAATTTTGCACTGCAATGAATCCAGTGTGTAGGGTGTGGCACAGGGTCATATTGTCAGCAACAGAAACAGCGCGGCAATGAATGCTGCAACCAAAATGCCGTGCACCAAAATAAGGCTGGGTAAAACACCAACTGTAGAAAAACAGTGCACACTATAGGGAACAATGGGACTTTTTCTCTTTTGTGGGGGACTCCACCCCCTGCACCCCTCCCGCCTTAAAATAATCAACTCTGAGGGGATGTGGACTTCGGGGATGGGGAGAAACTCGGGATGGGGAAAATTCCTTTTTTTAACAAAGAAAAAAAGTAGTAACACCAGGAGACCTGGAGGAGAACTGAACTGTGGTCCCAGGTCTCCAACTCTGCTGTGTACTGGTGCCTCAGCCACCACACCATGGGAGTGGCTCAATCAGGCACCACACCGCATGGCAACTTGATCCCTCCCTGTATAAGCGCACAGCAACAGGGATAGCGGTAATTCCCTATTGCTATTAAACCCCCTTAAGAAGCCTGCGTGGCGAAGGGCCGGGGTTAGTGGCGGCTGACGCTTTATAGACTGGGTAAGTTGTTTTGCTTACATGTATACATCATTTTCAATATGCAAAATGTATGTTTAGCCAGTTCTAAATGTATTGAACAAGCACTTTAGATGAAAAGCACTTTTTTTCAAAAGCACTTATATGTAACCTTGTGAAAATTTATTGAATAAAATAGGTTATGGTGCAACAGAATATTTTGTGCATATGTGAATTATTTGGGCTACATACTAACCTACCCATAATTTGCTCACCAAAATATGTTGTTTTGATGCTATTATACCCCTATCACTCTAAATGTTTCCATGCTTCACACAGCGTGGTTATTGCCATGCTGTTTTAGTAGTGGCATATTGACCTGGTACTGTAGGGTGTCCAGTTATATTCAAGCATCCTGATCCTTCAGGAAAGGGCACTCTAGAAATAAAATTGCCTTGCCTTGTCTTGCATCTTGGACCACCCATATATCAGGCCCACTGCAGTACAGAATGGTGTCCACATAGTATTGTGCCTGAAGTGTACTAAGCGGTTTAACCATGTTCATTACTATCTAAAGTAAAAGGCCAAGACTAAGCCCTGTGGCACTCCAGTTCTAATTCCTAGCATGTAACAAGTTTGAATGACAGGTACCAGTAGTGCAGCTCCATGCCCCGGATACTGTACATGTCTGTAGCACAATGACAGGTACCAGTAGTGCAGCTCCGTGCCCCGGATACTGCACATGTCTGTAGCACAATGACAGGTACCCAGTGGTGCAGCTCCGTGCCCCGGATACTGCACATGTCTGTAGCACAATGACAGGTACCAGTAGTGCAGCTCCGTGCCCCGGATACTGCACATGTCTGTAGCACAATGACAGGTACCAGTAGTGCAGCTCCATGCCCCGGATACTGCACATGTCTGTAGCACAATGACAGGTACCAGTAGTGCAGCTCCGTGCCCCGGATACTGCACATGTCTGTAGCACAATGACAGGTACCAGTAGTGCAGCTCCGTGCCCCGGATACTGCACATGTCTGTAGCACAATGACAAGGACCAGTAGTGCAGCTCCGTGCCCCGGATACTGCACATGTCTGTAGCACAGCTCCATACCTTGGGTACCACACAAAGGTATGGCACCAAAATAAATAGGGACCCAGATATTTTTGTACGTGCTGGTACATGTGGATGTTGAATATATGCATTCAAAAATAAATAAACCTGATTGGCTAAGACTGATCACATGACTGTGCATCCGTTTCACATTGTTGCATGATTACATTTTGGATCTCCTTTTTATAAAGCCCATTCCCTAAATAACTGTGTGCCATTTTATAAGCACAATAATCCACTCCAGGATGTAATTACAATTAGAAGCTCAAGTTCCCAGGGCTGTATTAACCCTTAGGGGTGCATCAATTTTGCATTACTGCACACTGCTTTGTGGGTTATTGCATCGATACGTAAATCATTTCATATCACCTAGGATTGGTCCAGTCGACTAATGTCGCCTGATTGGGCAGGTGCTTTGTCACGCTTGGTGTTTACTTACCTGGTGCTTTTGCAGAGCCAAGGAAATTCAACGGGATGGCTTTTATCAGTGAATATGACATTCTTTTTGTTTGGTTTTGCTGCGAGAAAGGTATCTCCATTGGGATCAGTGAGTGGAATTCAACAGAATGTATTGAGTGCCATGGCTCAGGCACAAGATATGCAGCTGCCATGATTTCCCCATGATTCTCTCTGGGTGGATTCCATAAAGTAAATCTACTTTGGGGCCAGCCTAGAGTAACACCACCAATTATCTATGAACACTGTCTTTGCTCAGGCAACTATTGCTTGCCATTGGTCACGGATAGTAGAACAGACTTCAGGGTGCCAATCAGAAAAGAGCACTCCACAAACAGCTCTCTTTCCTCGAGACAGGAGCGGCAGGATGAATTCCTTATTAATATGCCGCAGGTTTGTTTACCAGCTCCCAGCTGGCAGGGCCTAACAGCACCAACAACACAATCATTTCCGTACATGACAGCTGTAAACAGAGAGGGGGGCTGCATTGTTTTCTTTGTGTCTGAAGCAATAATTGTGTTTCTTCCACACTGGTACCCCTGGGGTCGCAGGCAATGACACGTACCTTTGTATCCAGCGCCAGACTGCCTGTACACCCATTGTTAGCTAATTCACTGGATAAATCAGCAGGCACTCAGAGAAGCTGGCTCTTATCCTACTGAGCCACAGAAACCCTACGCTCTGAATTATAGTGACAGATGGGAGGAAGGGCTTTTCCCTTTTTTTTGTTTACATTTATATTTACAAAATAGAAAGCCATCTTGACTAGTGGTTAGAGCAAAGAGCTATAGATCCAGAAGGTCCCAAGTTCAAATCTCATCACAACCACTGACTAATGTGATGGTGAGAATGGCACATGACCTCCTGATGCCTTAATGTTTGACAGCTGTAAAGTTAATTAGAAGCAGGACCCTAGGATCGCACAGTGGCCCAGTGGGGTAGTTGGTTGCCCTCTCATGCTGGCAACCTCGGTTTGGGAATGGATTCAGGAGCTGGCTCAGTGGCCCAGGTGGCTGGGGAGGGACGGTACCAGGTTCCACAACTGCAGTGACCCTAGGGTGGGCCATGGAACATGCCTTCTCCACAGGGGGATGCTACATGGCTTGTCAGGGCACTGGGGATGAAGCCATGAAAAATCAATGTACTAAGACTCATTTCTATGGTGGTCACTGGTACTCTCTGGCTTTGCCTTCCCTTTGATCCCCACTGGACTAACAGCTGGGGAAGTGGTGAACAAAGTTGGAAAGTCACTGTCACCCAAAGGAAGATGTAGGTTGATGGCTTGAGGGGCCAAAAGGTGGATAAAAAAAAAGAAGCAGAACATTAATGAAAATGAGATACTGCATCTCTGCTGTGCTATCCTTGAGAAACAAACAGTAAAAACATTGAAAAGGTTAAATGAACATCACGGGCCCAGTGGCGTGGAGGGCTAAGGCATCTAGTGCCTTACCTTCAGCTGTGCTGGAGACCCGTGTTCGGGAACTACCACAGGTTGCTTGGAGTCGGAGGAGTGGGAGAGAACTGAGCATCGCAGAGACTGCTCTCCTGTCCCGGGGAAGGGTGCCCAGCTGTCTCAGCCCATAACTGCCACCCGGTGGAGGCCCACTGGCAGTGCAGGCTGGAGTGACTCGTAAGGAGGGGCTGTGGCTGTACAGGATGTGTGCGCCTCCATGCACGTGTACTGATGCCACAGCAGGGGACAGACACAGAAAGTGGCAAATGAGATACTGCATCTCTGCTGTGCTATCCTTGAGAAACAAGCTGCAAAAAAACATTCAAAAGTTTAAAAGAGCACAATCCACCTAGTGCCATGGTGGGCTAAGACATCTAGCACCTTCCTGCCACACTGGCAACCCGTGTTCGGGAACTAGCATGGATTTCTGGGGGTCGGCGGCATGGGAGAGGATCGAGCATCGCAGGAACTGTTCTCCTCTCCCAAGGAGGGGTGGCCAGCTGCCTCAGCCCATGACTGCAACCAGGTGGAGGCCCAGTGGCAGTGCAAGCTTAAGCAACTCATATAAGAAGGGCTTCAGCAGTGCAGGATGTGTATACCTCCATGCACACGCACTGACGCCATAGCAAGGGACAGGCACAGAAAATGGAAAATGTGGGGATGGGCTACGTGAAGCCCTGCCCGTCACCCTGGGGTCTGCTATGCCACTGCAGTCTGGGGGAGCATCTGAATTTGTTTTGGGGGGGTGAGGAGGATGGCACTCCCCTTCCATGCCCTGCTGCAAGGAAAAACCTATGGGGGACAAGTGACTCCAGATCTGGAAGAGATGGGAGCCGGTCGCAGGATACAGAAACAGGACTGAAGAGCCACCTGTTCACCCACAGAGAGAAAAACCTTTATGGGAAAAAAAAAATCAAAGTTTAAAAAAGCAGCTGACCCAGTGGCACAATGAGTTGAGGCACTACACATTATGCCACCCCACGTTGGCGACCTAGCTTTGGAAACAAAAGTTGTTCGAGGGCAATCCGGGAGAAGGAAGGACTGAGCATCCTATGACAGCTCTCCTCCCTCAGTGTGGGGGGGTTTGTGTCCCATAACTTGGCTGCTACCTATCAGAGGCTAGAAGGCAGAGACAGCAGGAGCAGTTAGAGTAGGCAGGGCATTGGCAGATGCAGCACGTCCACGCACCTCGCACACACGCATCACAGCACACACAATGCCCTGGGGAAAGTGACTAGAGGAAGATATCCTGGCTCACTTGGTGTCCTTTGCATGGCCCTACAGGGCAGGCCACCTTGGTGGTTAACCTGTAAATTCTTGAGATGGATCAGTGATGGTGCTAGGGGGATACTGCCAAGACCAGGGAATGAAAAATGTACATGGACAACAAAGTTTAAGAGTGCATCTGTCACAGCACCGAGACTCTGGAACACACTCCCATTGGGCACTGAGACTGCCCCATCAGTGGTCTAATTTAAGCCATGATTAACAAGGCTGTTTAATCCGCCTGCCTGGAATCCTGAGGGCTGGCTCCATGTTACTTCGATTTTACCTTTTTTATGTTTGCTTGCACTTATGCGCAAGAAACATTATGTGGCAACTTAGGAGAGAAGCGGGTTGTGGAGGTGTGGCACTGTGGCAGCCAATGGGGGCACTGCATTTGGGGGCTTGGCACTGGTGGACCGATGCAGGCCCAGTGTCCTGATGACACTGGTTCTGCAGAAGTGCCACCAAGTTGAAACGTTTTCACCACTGCAATCAGGGACCGCCTCATCATTGCAGTGTCAGCCATTTCGCTGCAATGAGGGAGCGACCCATCATTGCAGGGCGGTACCTTGCCATCCACATGATCCCAACCCAGTACATTTACTGATGAGGGAGCCCTCTCCCTGTTGGCATACTGTAACCCCCTCCCCCATTTGTTGTGTGCCGAGGGGGTGCCCAGTCCCCGTTGGCATCATGTGCCCCCCAACAGTCTTTCTTTGCCGATGGAGGGACCAATCCCTGTCGGCTTCAGTCCCCCCCTTCCCAGTACAATTTGCTGATGGGGGAGCCCACTCCCTGTTAGCATAATGTCTCCCCCCCTCAATTTGTTGTGTGCCAACAGGGGCGCCCAATCCCCTCGGCTGTCCTCCCCACTCAGTATGTGCTGACAGGTGCCCAATCCCCATCGGCTACAGCCCCCGGTAAGCTGTATAATGGCATAAATAGGGTTTTTCAACTATGGTGCACATCTTGAGCATTTTTGGAATTTTGGCACCAGATATTCAACATGGGGTTATTGGGACCCATCTTCATGAATTCAGTCACTGTCATGGCATTATTCGGTCCCAAAAGGTGATTTCGGGGTTACTGCACAGAATCACCTTCTGGGACCGATTAATGAAATGACAGTGCCACTGTTCATGAGGTGGGCTCTCAAAAAGCCTATGTTGCAAATTTGGTGAAAAAAATCCAAAAAATGACTGTTTTACGAGCGTGCGTTATGCAGTTTCCATGCACGCTCGTAACTTCGCGAATTTGTAATATTTTCACTCCAGATTTTCAACATTGGCATTTTTCCACACCTCATTATGAACAGTACAGCTGTCATTTTACACATCCTGACCAAAATGTGTTTTTGCACTTCCGGCACAGAATAGAGCAGTCACTGTGGGCAATCAGTTTTCGGATTAGATTGAGAAAATGACAGTCACACTGTTCATGAGCAGAGGTCCTAAAATGCCTATGTCGAAAATTTGGTGACAAAAGTCCATAAACTGACTGTGTTACAAGTGTGCATTGTGTAGTTTCCAGGCACCCTTGTAAGTTCGCAAATTTGTAATATTTTCACACCAGATTTTCAACACTGCCATTTTTTCACACACCTCCTTATGAACAGTACAGCTGTCATTTTTCACATCCTGGCCGAAATGTGTTTTTGCACTTCCAGCGCAGAATAGCGCCGGTCGCTGTTGGAAATCAGTGTTTGGGGCAGATTAAGATTTATTTATTTTGCTTTTGTTAACCAGGTAAGTGCACTAGCCATAAAATGACTATTTTCAGGCACAACCTGGGAGAGTACAGACATGCAGAAACTTAACAGGATAACAAATTATAAGTGCTTTACATACAATGAGTTAGAGAGGATACAATATATCTGAACATATAAAGTAAAGCGCTTTACATACAATGAGTTAAAGTGGATACAATATATCAGAGACATACAGAGTAGACCATTCATAAGTTCATAGGTGCCTATCTATGCCATGAATAGAGAGGACCTTGGACAATACATTTTCTGGTGGCATTTCATATGAACAGAACAAGGTACACAAAAACAAAAACAGGTAATACAAAAGGAAGAAATAACCATTGAGAACAGGGGGTGTCATTAAGGAAAAGTGGGTAAGTGAGGAAGAGGGGAGCAAGCCATGAAATTAGATTATATGAGTGTATGTAAGTGTAAGGGAGATGCCTGCAGTGCAAGATTGTATATGGACAGGGAAAGGGAGCCGGGACAGGCTGAGGCAGTAAGAGGGTTATATAGAGGTGAGGAAATACTATTGTATGGCCAGAGACATCAGTCATTAGGTAGGGTGAAAGCAGGAACAGGTATCAGCAATCGACAGATTCGAGTGCAGTTTTCTCTTAAAGCATGTGTGGGAGCTAGAAAGTCTAATGTCGAGGGGAAGGGAATTCCACAGCTGTGGAGCCGCATGTTCAAATGCAACAGTTCCTTCCCTAGTGCGGCACCTCGGCAAATTCAGAAAGGATTTATCAGCTAATCATAGACCATGGAGTGTGTCCTGAGGAACAAGCATAGCTGCAAGACACTTAGGGGTTTGATTTGAAATTATTGAATCAATAAGAGATCCTAGGTAGTATTTCCTACTAGCTAACCGAGACAGCCAACCAAGATCATTATAAAGCTGACAGTGGTGTTTAAGCCGAGGAGCAGAAGAGGCATAGCGACATATGCTGTTATACGTTATATCCCATCTGAGTAGGTCAGTTTTTATGAGTAGCCCCAAATAAGGGAGCCCCATAGGTTAGGGTGGGGAGCAGAATCCCCCTCGCAATGACCATTTTAGCCGATGGCATGAGCATATAACTTGTCTTATATGCAACACCCAGTTTGGAGTTGACAGCTTTGCAAACAGACTGTAAATGAAGATTAAGATTAAGAGATTGATCTAGCAGGATGCCCAGGTACTTGAAAGAGGTCACACATTCCAGTAATTCACCTTTTAAGTCCTGCACCGTCAGTGCTGTTGTGCAAGCCCGGAGCTTTGGAGCCGATCCAAGCAGCATGGCTTTAGTTTTGCTAGTGTTGACAGCCAGTTTGTGGTTGTATAGCCAGTTTTGGATATTGTTAAAGTCAGAGGAAAGGGTTGTGTTGATAGTGTCTGTATTAGTAGAACTTGTATAGATGACAAGATCATCAGCATATAGAATAGCAGAGCAGGATTTTAGAGCAGCTCCAATGTTATTTATATAAAGAGAGAATAGGAGGGGCCCTAGGATGGAGCCCTGAGGTACACCAATGTTAATGGTGGTACTGTTCGATAGAAAGGAATTAAATTTCACCACTTGAGTTCTATTTGTCAGGTAGCTTTCATACCAGTCAACAACAGAGGAGGAGAAATGCAGGTGTCAAAGCGAGGAGAGAGGCAAAGTGTGATCAACAAGGTCAAAAGCCTTTGTGAGGTCAATAAAGACAGCCCCAGTCAGATTGCCAGTATCCATTTTTGAAAGAGTGTCTGTGGTGAATTTAAGGAGTGCAGTCGTCGTGCTATGTCCTTTCCTGAAGCCATGTTGGGTATCCAAGAGCAGGCTGTGCTTAAGTAGATAGTTGTCTGAGTTGAGACAATTTTCTCCATGATTTTGCTCAGTACTGAGAGTATGGCAATTGGTCTGTAGTTCATGACAACCTTAGGATCCCCTTTTTTAAGTACAGGCGTGATCCGAGCAGCTTTACAGAGGTCAGGGACCACTCCACCTGAAAGTGATAATGTATAAATTTTGGCCAGCGGTAATGCAATAAGGGGAGCTGCAAGTTTCAAGAAGCGGGGTTCAAGGGAGTCTGAGCCAGAGCTGGTATGATCAGAGATGGACCTCAGGAGCTTCAGGACTTCCTTTCTAGACACAGCCATAAAATAGAATGGAGGAGTATAAGGAGGCACAGGAAAAAACACTTCCAACTTATCCAGACTGGTTCCTGATGAGGAGTGGGAGGATACTGCAGCGGGATTGAAGGAAGAGATATATTGGGAGAGATCAAAGAAATGCAGGTTGAAAGAATTAGCTATGGTTTGTGAGTCATTGCAATGCACATCATTTATCAGCATATCACCAGGGGTAGTTGACTGTGAGGATCCTAGGAAGGATTTGACGTGTGACCAGAATTTTCTGGGATCATTGGCCGAGTTAATCAGTAGGTCTTTACAGTACTTGCTCTTAGCAGCTCTGACTTGTCTTTTACATGAATTCTGTAGTATACGGTAAGCACTGAAATCTGTTTGCTGGCCTGATGTTTTGTAGTGCTTCCAGAGTTTATCTCTAAAGTGCAAACTTTTGAGCAAGTCTTTGTTTAGCCATCTTGTTTGTTTACCCCTCACTGTTCGGGTGATCTTTGGGGCATGTTTACATTGAACTGTAAGGAATTTAGTGATGAAGAGGTTAAGAGCATCCTGAGAACAGTGTGATAGATAGATCTCCAACCAATCAATTCTGGAGAAGTCATACAGAAACACCTCTTGGTCTAGGTGAGCAAAGTTTGTGAGAGTGATGAGACGTGGTGGAGGAAATGGAGGTGCCCGCAAGGACAGGATGCAGAAAGTAGGAGAGTGGACAGTTAAGGCATCAGCAAGAGTACCAGTGGCTGAGATGTGTTTGATCCGGTTTACCAGCACCCAATTCAATAGTGTGTCTAGTGGTGATGAAGACAGACTTCTAGTCGGCACTGTTACCATCTGATGCAGGTTGTAGCTATGAGTCAGAGACTGAAGAGAACTGAGAGCTGCCCCAAGGCAGTTTAAGTTTAGGTCCCCTAAGATGACAACCTCATTATGATTAAAATTCTGAGAGGTATCTTGCAACAGGTACTCTAGACCCGCAATCCCTCCCGCTGAGGGGTTATATGCACAGATAACATGCAGTTTCTTGGCTCCCAAAGCAAGGGTAGCATGCAAGTATTCACATACCGATTGAGCATCCGGGATAGCGAGAAGAGAGACAGTCAGATTATTTTTGTAGTACAGAGCAACTCCACCACCACGTTTGTTCGATATCCTATCCCTTCGAATAAAGCAATTTGGCAGGAGCAGAGGGAGTCAGTAACCGATGGTTTTAGCCAGGTCTCAGTGAGACAGAGGATATCAGGACTGTACAGTTTGACCCATGACTCCAGTTCCACAAAGTGACACATCAAGCTCCTTATATTCAAGTGTGCAATTAACAGCCCATGTTTGGACATACTATGTATGTCATCTGCTGAGAAATAAGCATCTAGCGGCCCAGGATTTGTCTCTATATCCCCAGATAGCAGAATGGCAATGATGACAAGGAACCACAGCCCCACATTTAGACAAGCATTTGTCAATGCCGAATGTTTGCTGCTGGCATTGGCAGTGGTAGTGTAGAAGTTACAGAGCAGCGTAATAGGAATGGCAGTGAAGTACTGAACTGAAGCCCACCCCACCACCACCCTGCAGAGAGTGACAGGCATTGGGGTGTGCCCTTTGGGTCGTCAGGCATAACGGCCACGCCATCTCACACACACCCCACCCCTGCAGACACTGACAAGTGTCACGGCGCTCCTTGGGGTCTTTGGCCCTTATGCGCACCCCATTCCATTAGGAAATACGGCGAGATGGGTGCAATATAGGAGAATGGGGTGAACTTTGGGGCCAAAGCGTCCAAGGCATACCTCGATGCCTCTCACTGGCTGCAGGGTGTGGAATGGTATGAGCATTACAGGCAAGAATATCAAGTCACACCCCTGATGCCTGTCATTCTCTACAGGGTTGGGCGTTATGGTTGGAAACCCTAATACCTCAGGCATTCATTGGTATTTTCACTCCAAATTTTCAACATGGTTTTTTTTGTGACCCCACCTCATGAACAGTGGCAATATCAGTTTGTTAGCCGAAAGCTGCTTATGCACAGCGACGACAGCATTTAGCACCACAGGTGCAAAAAGATTCCGAACAGGATGTAAAAAATGACAGCTGTACTGTTCATGGGAAGGTGTAAAAAATGGCAATGTTGCAAATCTGCAGTAAAAATATTAAAAAAAACTGGCGAAGTCACGAGCGTACATAGAAACTATGCAACGCACACCCGTAATATAATTAGGTTGGGGATTTTTTACAGCAGATTGTCAAGTCAGGCATTTTGGTGCCTCCGATCACTAACAGTGTCACTGTGATTTTCTTTATCTGTCCCGAACAATGATTTCCCACAGCGACTAACGCATCTCTGCACTGAAAGTGTGAAACACACTCGATATGTTGTGAAAAAATGTCAGCTGTACTGTTCATAAGGAAGTGTGGAAAATGCCACTGGTGAAAATCTGGACTGAAAATATTACAAAGTCATGAACTTACGAGGGTGCGTGGAAACCTGCAATGCTCACTCATAACACAGTCATTTTATGGATTTTGTCACCAAATTTTCAACATAGCCATTTTAAGACCTCTGCTCATGAACAGTGTAACTGTGATTTTCGAGTCTGTCCTAAACATTGCTTTCAGACACCAACAGCACCATTGTGCGCTACATGTGCGAAACACATTTTAGGGGATATATGAAAAATGGCAACTGTACTGTTCATAACTTAAGTGTAATAAAATGGCAATGTTGAAAATCTGGAGTGAAAATATTAAATTACACAAACTTATTTAGCATGCATAGGAACTGCGCAACGCACGTCAGAAACAGTCATTTTAGGTTTTATTTCACCAAATTTTCAACATAGTCATTTTAAGACCTCTGCTCATGAACAATGTCACTGTGATTTTCTTAATGCGCTTATACATTGATTTCAGACATCGACCGCGCCATTGTGTGCTACATGGGTGGAAACACATTTTGGGCAAGATGTAAAAATGACAGCTATACTGCTCATAAGGAGGTGTGGTAAAATAGCAATGTTGAAAATCTGGAGTGAAAATATTGAAAATTCACAAACTTACGAGCCAGCAGGACATCATGCACGCCATAAAGCAGTCATTTTTGAATTTTTTCTCAATTTTCAACATAGCCTTTTAAGACCTCTGCTCATGAACAGTGTCACTGTGATTTTCTTAATTTGTTGAGTACATTGATTTCAAGATATCGATCAGCCATTGTGTGCTACATGGCGGAAACACATTTTGGGTGAGATGTAAAATGACAGCTGTATTACTCATAAGAAGGTGTGGTAAAATGGCATTGTTGAAAATCTGGAGTAAAATATTGAAAATTCACAACTTCACGAGCGCAAGAGAACCGTACAACACACGCTTCATAAAACAGTCATTTGACCAAAGCCATCAAATTTTCAAAATAGGCTTCTTGAGTGTCTACCTTATGAACATTGGCAGTGTCATTTCATTAATCGGTCCAGAAAGGTGATTTCGCCAGTGACTCGCGAAATCACCCTTCAGGCCTGAATAATGCCATGACAGTGACAGCATTCATGAGAAGGGTCCCAAAACCCCATGTTGAAAATTTGGTGCAAAAATTCCCAAAATGCCTGAGATATGCAACAAAGTTGAAAAACCCTATCTAGCCCATTATACAGCTTACCGGCATTTCTCAGTTCATGGTCGGCTTTGAAGAGTGCAGACGTGATCACGGTCCACACCGCAGATCACTGTACCGGACTCCGGAGGCATGGGGTGGGGGGGGTGGCGAGGCAGGGTGCGCAGAGGGTGGGTGCGGTTGTGGGAGGGGGGAACAGGAGAAGCGCATGGACCGCTTTTAATTTACAGGTTTTTTTTACAATTGACAACGCAGGACATTTGCCATGCTGGGGTGGCTCCAGCATGGCAGAAGAATGGCTGGTGGGGCCGGAGCCAACGGGGATTGGGCACCTGGCCAGCAATGGTATCAGTTGCCACGCTTAGGGTGGGCTCCCCAGCTGGCAACCCTGTACTCGGGGGACAGTGGAGCTGATTTCGGGGATTGGGCACCTCAACAATGAGATCAGTTGCCACACTGGGGTGAGCTCCAGCATGGCACTCTGTACTGGGTGGATCGCAATATTATGTAAAGTGGACGACTTGAACAAAGTGCCGCTGCATGACGAGCTTGTCTCTGATTGCAGCGGCACTTTGTTTAGAAGTTTTGTCCACTTTGCATACTGTTGCTGTCACCGCTAGCATGCTAGCTTATTGGGGAATGAGGGACGCACCTACTGATGCGTGCCCTGCATTCGCCCAGCAGCAGCCGCGCCTCCAAATCTCCACTCTCTAATATGTTGACTGCGCAAGCGCGGCAAGCCAACATAAAAAGGATGGGATAATGCAGACTTGTTTCGTAGTTTCCTAAACATATAGAGAGAACAGTAGGGACAACCCTTTTGGTAGAGAAGAAGATTAGTTTGTAGTATCCTTGTATTACCAACAATAAGGTTGGAGAAAGTAAAATCATAGTGTTCAGTCCTAGATTTATTTGAGCCATCCTCATTCCATAAGGATAGTGTAATTCTGTCAAGGCAAAGTATGACAAGAAAAGTTATGAGGGCAACCCCACAGACAGCTGTTGGACATGGTGTGACTGTTGGTACAACATTGGTTCAACTCAAGACAGAGGTCATCCAGGTTCGAGAGGGGGAGTGAACGAGCTCAACTGAGCTCTGTTGGGACTGCTGTGGGTTTCTTTTTGGGCAGAAAAAGGTGCCAATGCAGGCAGAAGCACAGTACAAAAGGGCAGCCTGCAGCGCTGGGAGAAACAGAATGAGCGAGTGAGGGAGGGGGAGTGAGCGAGCTCAACGGAGCTCTGTCGGGACTGCTGTGGGTTTCTTTGTGGGCAGAAAAAGGCGTCAGTGCAGGCAGGGGCCCAGTACAAAAGGACAGCCTGCAACGCCTGGAGAAACAGAACGAGCGAGTAAGAGTGGGGGTGTGAGCAAGCTCAACAGAGCTGTGTCGGGACTGCTGTGGATTTCTTTGTGGGCAGAAAAAGGTGCCAATGCAGGCAGGAGCCCAGCGCACAAGGGCAGCCTGCAATGCTGGGAGAAACAGAACAAGAAAGTGAGAGAGGGGGAGTGAGCGAGCTCAACGGAGCTCTGCCGGGACGTCAGAGATGCCCACACTCCCGCCCAGGGTCCTTCATGGTCCTATATTACAGCAGGGTCTCTGGAGTAGAGACAAAGCAATGATTGGATACTTTGAGGATTGCTGTAATAATAATACAGATTTAGTTGTTCTGTTTATTTCTCTAACTGAGCTGAGTAATACTTGGAGTGCAATAGGATTTCTAACTGGGCTAAGTGAAACTATATGAGAGCTGAGAACAAAAAGTATGGTAGCTGAGGGGTAAGAAACGGACAAGGAGGCTTTAGGATTGCTACAGTAATACAGTATCTAATGGATGAGATTTGAGACTGAATTACCCTGGTCAGCAAGGGGCCAGTAGGGGGACTAGTGTGGGGGGGCAGGAATTTGAGTAAATAGGGGCCAAACAGTTGTAGTAGTAGGGTACAGAACCTGGGAGTAAGATCCCGTAACATAAGATGGGGGCCAAAATGGGGCAGGTGCCACATGTCAATGGGGCGGGCATCTTTGGAAAGGTGATGGGGTGTACAGGGTGTGGGTCCACCATGATCCTGGACTGGGCTTGGAGGGTGTATGGTCTGTAGATGACTGGCTAGTTTGAGGGAGGAACTGTGGAGGTTAGGGAGGAGTCTAAGTGGCAGGGCAGATGAGTATGGTAGGCATCCTGGCTGGGGGGGGATAGAGGATGGCAAGGGGGGACGGAGGAAGAACAACTAGGGACTGAACCCGACCCCAGTATCAGAGGCACTAGCACAAAAGACAGGACAAGGGAGGGGTGCCTGAGGCAAGAGGGAAGCCTCCTGTTGGGGAAGGAAGAGACCACGAAGAGTACCAGGGGAGAGAGCAGATGGCTGTGGGTAGGGAGGCCAGGGGTGGGACCGGGGTGGCATGGAGGGGAACAAGTAGAAGGGGGGAACAGATAGGGGGAAGAGATGTAGGAGGGGTATCAACTAGGAATAGATTCAAGCCTCTGCTATGGGAGAGAGGGGAGCAGGAACATACTGAAGGGGGACAAGCAGGACATGAGAGAGGATGGCAACAGCTAGGGGTAAGAGATAGTGAGGACGAAAGGGTAGAAGGGGCTAGTAAAGAAGGAGAGGGTGGTGACTGGAGGAGAGAGGCTATGGGAAGGGGGAAGGATGGGAGGCAGCACTATTGGGGTAGAAGGGAATGGGGGCTCTAAATCGACAACAGCAGGGATAGGAGAGGGGTTGGAAATCAGCAGGGGAAGAGGGGAGGTTGACATGGGAAGCCCAATAGGAAGTAGTCAGGCTGGGAAGTGGATCAGGGGTATGGGAGGAATAAGGCAGACAAAAGGGGTGAGGTGGAAGTGGGGGCTACATATACAGACGTCACAGAGGGTGCAGCTGGCGGGGGTAAGGGGCAGGGAAGATCGAATACTGGGGTGGTGGAAGGGGCATTAGAAGGGAAAGGAGCTAAGGGATGGGGGGGTACTTGTCCTAGGGGATTCTATACTGAAAGGGGTGAAATGGAGAGGAAGGGGGGAAGGCACAGCCATATTTGGGTTGAAGCTATCCCCAGGTTGACTGCAGGAGGGGCAGGGCAGGCACTGCTCTAATGTGCAGCAAGGGGGAGGAAGAAACCTCATTTACTGTTGCATGTGGGTACAAATGACTTGGTGGGGGAGACTGTGGAAGTAGTGAGGGGGAGGTTTGAGTAGTTGGGCAGGCAGTGTGAGGGGGTGGGGCCATTGGCATTCTCAGAGGTACTCCCGGTACCATGTGCAAGCATGGATAGAAAGGTAGTATTGAGGAGTTCAACGAGGGGCTGAGGGATTGGTGCCACACCAAAAATTATGGGTTAGTGACTAACTGGGGTAGGGTCTGGGGAAATAGTGACTTGTACGCGGGGGACAGGGTACACTTGAGCAGGAAGGGGAGGGGAGTAGTAAAGGCAGGATTAAAGAGGTATATCTCTACAAAGGTGGATTTAAACTAGTGGGGGGGGGCAAAAGACTGAGGTTAATAGAAAGTTCTGGACAGGGGAGCCTAATGAGCTCACCCCCTAGATATAGGTAAAGGCAGAGATGTAGTAATCCTGGGAGGGGTGGGCAGAGTGGTCTGAGTGTAATGCAGAAGGCACCACCACCCGGTAAGAATAAGGAGGAGAAAGGGTGCAGACTACCGGGAGGAGGGACACAGGCCAAGGAGAAGAGTGAGGAGAAGGAGGAGTATGGGTGGAAGGTGGTCTCTCTCAATGCAAGAAGCCTGGGGAACAAAACTGCAGAGCTTCAGTCGCTCCTTTCAGAGGGGAAGGTAGACATTGCTGCAGTGACAGAGACTTGGGCCACAGAGTACCATTATTGAGGCTTGGCAACCAGAATACAGGATATAGAGCTGGGACCAGGGGGCTGGAAGGGGGGGTGCACTCTATGTGAGGGAAGGGATTAAATGCATAAGGGATGAGGGAGAAGAGGAGAGGACATAGGCGCTTTGGGTGCAGCTCCTGGGCTCCAAGGGCAGAAAGTTGAGGCTGGGAGTGGTGTACAGACCACCAGCCCAATCTGAGGAACTGGATGGGGAGTTGGCAGAGCAGATAAGGAGGGTGTGTAGAAGGGGAAGTGTGGTGATAGTGGGGGAATTTAACCTAACATGAGTTGACTGGAGCACCTCGGCCACTAGCAGTACCAGGGAGCAGGTGCTCCTTGATGCATTCCAGGATGGCCTTCTGATGCAATTGGTAAGTGGGCCTAGAAGACTTGGTAGCACTCTGGACCTAGTACTGGCAAATGGGGAGGCAGTGAGGGAGGTAAAGGTGGAGGACCCACTAGCAGGTAATGACCACCAAACAGTGTGGCTCGTTGTTGCACTGGGCAGGAAGGCAGGAGGCACGGACACTAAGGTGGTGGACATTTTTAGGGTGGACTTTGGGGGGATGGGAGCAATACTGCAAGGGAGACACCAGGATATAAGGTCGGGGATGGATGCAGAACAAAAGTGGGGAGTCATAAAGACTGGGCTAACAGAGGCCACAGTAGCCTGCACCAGGACCAGAAGTAAGAACAGCAGAGGCAAGAAACTATGCTGGCTGAACAAGGAAGTGCTGCAAGGGGCAAGGGCAAAGACAGCTGCATACCGGAAGTACAGGAGAACAGGGAAGGGAGAGGATAAGGAGGCTTTTGAGAGCTGGTCAAGGGAGGTTGTCAGGAGGGTGAAAAAAGATAAGGCCTCCAGGCAATTAAGTTCCACACAGGGCATAAAGGGAAGGGAAAAGGACTTTTTTAGGTATGTCAGGGAAAAGAGGAAGTAAGGAACATATTGTGAGGATAAAGCGAAGGGTATTGGGTGGAAAAGGAGGAGCAAGTGGAAATTCTAAATGAGTACTTGCTCCATTTTCACGAAGGAGATGGATGGCCCACTACCAGAATGGGCTGGGGGTGGGGAAAGGGGAGGAGGTGACGGACAAAGTGATCACAGGAAGTAGGGTGCTAGAGGGGCTGAGGGTAGGGGTGGACAAGGCACCAACTTCCGATGCCATCCACCCCAGGGTGCTGAGGGAGATGGCAGAGCTGTTGGCTAAGCCCCTGGCAGATCTATTCAACAACTCCCTGGAAACAGGGTGTGTACTCCAGGACTGGAGGGTGGCCCATGTGGTGCCCATACACAAGAGTGGGCCTAGGGAGAAGCCAGGAAATTATCGACCGGTAAGTCTCACGTCCATAGTGGGTAAGCTTATGGAGCTGATACTGAAAGAGAGGCTGGTGGCATTCCTAGACAGTAATGGCCTCCAAGATGGGCAGCCACACAGGTTCATCTCAGGGAGGTCTTGTCACACCAACCTAATAGAGTATTGTGACTGGGTGACAAGGGAGTTGGACAGGGGCCATGTGGTACATGTCCTGTTCTTGGACTTCAGTAAGGCCTTTGATACAGTGCCTCATGGGAGACTGGTGGGGGAGTTGACAGCAGCGGAGGTGGGAAAAAAGCTGACTAAATGGATACAGAACTGGTTACAGGGGAAGGTGCAGAGGGTGGTGGTGGTGGGGGAAGGAGCTCTTGGCACCCAGAGCAGTGACAAGTGGGGTGCCGCAGGGGTTAGTACTGGGCCAGGTGCTATTTGGGTCTTTATCTCCAATAAAGCACACCGAGTGGGGAGCAGGGTTAGTCTGTTCGCACATTATTATACCAAATTGGGGGCGGTGGTGAATGAAGAGGACGGATGGGAAAAACTGCAGGGGAACCTAACCAAACTAAAGACAGGGTCAGTGGAGTGGCAGCTAGGATTCAATGCAAAGAAGTGTAAGGTGATGCACTTCAGGGCTAAGAACCAGAAGAGGAACTATTGGTTGGGGATCAGAGAGGAGGAGAAGGACCTAGGGGTGTTGGTAACTGGGAGCATTAACAACTCAGCCCACTGCACGAGAGCAGCAGCGAAGGCAAACAGGATGCTGGGGTGCATCACAAGAGGGTTCTCATCCAGACACAGGGATGTAATCCTACCTCTCTACAGATCATTGGTCAGACCACATCTAGAGTACTATGTGCAATACTGGAGGCCATACCTAAGGAGAGATATAAAGTTACTGGAGGGGGTGCAAAGGAGGGCAACAAAAATGTTAAAGGGGATGGATGGAAAGGAATATGAAGTTAGACTGAAGGAGCTGAACATGTACACACTGGAGGAGAGGAGGGATGGGGGGATATGATTGAAGCATTTAAATACCTGAGGGGGTAAATAAACCTAGCACTGAGGGGGTGTTTAAACTGAGGAGTGGAAGAGAGACGAGGGGGCACGGACTGAGGTTGAAAAGGGGACGTTTCAAGAGGGAAATGAGGAGGTACTCATTCTCTGAGAGGGTGGTGTCTAGTTGGAATACGCTGCCAGAGGGGGTGGTAACATGTGGGACAGTCAATAGCTTTAAGGAGGAGTGGGATAAAACAAGAGGAAGAGTCGGGGGCAGGGACTGGGACAAGCGGGGGAGGAACTGAGGGGGAGGAGGCTGGGGCAGCTGCAATCTAGGGTGCTAGCTGCACACTGGGGCAGACTTACATAGACCAATTGGTGTATTCTGCTGGCAGATTCGTATGTTTGTATGTATGTTTGTAGGTAAAAACACAGTGACTCTGTTCAAGAGCAGGGGTCCTAAAATGCCTATGTTGAAAATTTGGTGACAAATGTCCATAAAATGACTGTGTTACAAGCGTGCATAATGCAGTTTCCACGCACCCTCATAACTTCACAAATTTGTAGTATTTTCACTCCAGATGTTCAACATTGCCATTTTTTCAGACCTCCTTATGAACAGTACAGCTGTTATTTTTCACATCCTGCCCGAAATATGCGTTTACACATCTGGCGCAGAATACCATGGTTGCTGTGGGAAATCAATGTTCAGGACAGATTAAGAAAATCATAGTGACAGTGTTCATGAGCAGAGGTCACAAAATGCCTATGCTGAAAATTTGGTGAAATAATTCCACTAAATGACTGTGTTACGCACATGCGTTGCGCAGTTTCTATGTACACTCGGAAGTTTGAGCATTTTTAATTCTTTCACTACAGATTTTCAACATTGCCATCTCTTCACACCTCCCTATGAATGGTACAGCTGTCATTCTTCACATCTGCCTGATCTGTGATTTCGTACATCTGGTGCACAATGGCATGGTCGCTGTGGAAACTCAAATTTTGGGACACATTGACAAAATCACAGTGCCGCTGTTCATGAGAAGAGGTCCCAAATGCTTTCATGAGGTGGGGGCCACAAAATGGCCATGTTGAAAATTTGTACTGAAAATACCAACACATGCCCGGGGCATTACGGTTTCTAACCATAATGTCCCACCTTGTACAGACTGACAGGCATCAGGGGTGTGCCTTTGGATTGTTGGCTGTAATGCTCATGCCATTCCAACCCCACCCCCCACCCTGCAGCCACTGACAGGCTGACACTGACAGCTGTGCCTTGGACTCTTCCACCCCACAGTTCACCCCATTCTATATTGCACCCATTTCAGCATATCTCCTTATGGAGTGGGGTGACTGTAAAGCCGAACACCCCAAGGCACACCTCAACACTTGTCAGTGTCTGTAGGATAGGGTGAGGTGAAATGGCGTGAACGTTATGGGAGACAACCCAAACGCATGCCCAAATGCCTGTCCATCTCTGCAGGGTGGAGGTGGAGTTGGCGTGAGTTCAGTACTTCACTGCCATTCCTACTCTGCATCTGTCTAACTCCTGCATTTCCAGTGCTAATACCAGCAAGCAAGCATTTGGCATGGACAAATGCTTGTTTTTCTTGGGGTTCTCTGGATCACTTCTCTTTACTTTGTGTTTTCTTTCCTCTTTTTTTTTGACAAAATGTATTGTTTGTAACAGTGTCATTCCACCGAAACGTGGCATATAACCAGCCTCACACAGGGGATATAACCCCATAGACAGATATACTGCTACACAAAGTAGTTACAAAGACTGACCTCCCATGAAACTCACCCCGTGGTGCAAAAATGATAAAGTAGCCTACCGATGCTGTTATACACTGAGTCCACTGTTGTGCTGCTCATGTGAGTCTTTTGAACTATTTTTTTAGCTTAATAAACTATTTTTGCAAAATATCTTATTTTTGCATAGCAGTACATCTGTCTACGGGGGTATACCCCTGTGTCAGGTTGGTTGTATGCCGTGTTTCTGTGGAATGACTGTGTCAGTATTGCCGAGGCACTACACAGACCCTTGAGTGGCTGAAATTCAGTTTAACTATATTGTTTGTCATTGTCCCGTTATACAGTTATATGTTTTATGTGCTGTTATTTTTTTATTGAGCTGCACCTTGGTTTCACGAAAGGCGTATTTAAAAAACAAATCTGTCTGAAAGCAGAAATTTGTGAACAGTGTTATACAGTAGCTTGTCTTCTGCATCAGCTGTTAATGTGTGAGGATTGGGTTAGGCGTATGTCAAATGCCCAGACTTTGGAGTGGGTTCTACAGGTTTAGAAACATAGAATTTGATGGCAGATAAGGACTGCTTGGCCCATACAGTCTGCCCATTTCTCCCTACCTACACTATTATCGCAGACTGTGCCCAAGCTACAGCTCTTTCTCCCTCCCCCTTCCTTTTCACTATGATTCCCTTGTGCTTATTCCATGCATTCTTGAACCCCACCGTTTTTGTCCCTACCACTTCCGCTGGAAGGCTGTTCCAGGAATCCACCTCTCTTTCCATGAAGAAGCACTTCACATTTCTCCTGAATCTACCCCCCTCCTCCAGCTTCATAGCATGTGCCCTTGTTTTGAGTGCCTTTTCTTCTGAAAAATACATCCCTCCTGTACCCCAGTAAGGTATTTAAATGTCTATCATAACCCCCCCCCCTCTGTTCCAGGGTGTACATATTGAGATCCTTTAGTCTGTCCTTGCAGGGCTTTTGATGCAGACCCTGGACTATTTTAGTTACCCTCTGTTGCCCTCCTCTGGACCACCTCCACTCTGTCTATGTCCTTCTGGAGCTGTGATCTCCAGAACTGGACACGGTACTCTAGATGGGGTCTTACCAGCCATCTATACAGAGGCAACACCATGTCCCTCTTTCTACTGGTGATACCCCTCCCTATGCAACCCAGCATCCCACTAACCCTCCCTACTGCTTTGTCACACTCCTTGGCCACCTTTAGGTTATCTGATATAATTACCTGGGCTGTTTAACTGCCCAAAGATATTGTACCAGAGAATGGTCACATAGGGTATCTGGTAGAACTTTGACAACTTTAACCCCATCTGGGTGTATGACCAGTACCCAGTCGAATACTGTCATAGTGCCAGTTTTATAATTCTTCCTGGTGTGCTCAGTGACTGTTTGTGTGAGGAACAGACTGGATATCTTGTCCCTAAAACCTGTGCTTGACTTAACATTCCAACTGATGTTAAAGTCACTGATAACAATGCATTCCCAGTTCTTCTTGAGGTGTTGGAAGTAGTGAATGTGGGACTGAATGCCCCAACCCTGTTTGCCAGGTGGCATATAAACAGACAGGAGGACCAAAGATTTGTGCCCACTCCCTCTCAGTAACATTACTGCTAGGCATTCACCGTCCCCGGTAGGATTCTTAATTATAATTTGGGATGCTTGCAGGTCTGACCTGAGGTAGATAAGGCAGCCCCCACACTGGTTACCTGTTCTGCCCATCTTGAATATGTTAAAGCTTGGCAGTAAGACAGAGGAATCTGGCATGTGTGGATTGAGCCAGGTTTCAGTTAGGCATATAACATCTGGCTGCACTAACACAACCCAGGCTGCAAAATGAGCAAATTTAGGTAGTAGGCTACCTAAAGTATATTAGGGAGGCAGAGATCAGTTGCCCTTGGCTCTGGGTGCCAGGCCCAGAGCTACCAATAGGGCCTGGATTAGGGTGCACATTGCCAAACAATGGGCACTATGCACAAAGGTGCAGAGTGGCTATGCGCCATGTAACATGAGCCACCCTGCACCCATGTGCCCCCCCACATGGCATGCACTGTGGCATATTAATTTATTTATGTCTTTGGCAACCTCTGTGGAGACTTGGGGGTATGAGGGTATGGGCACAATGGTGTTGGGGCACAGCCGCTGGGTGACTAGGCAGCATGCACAACCCTGGACCCACGCATCACAGCACGAGGGATCCACTATTCGACCCGGGACAGGCATCCCATTGGATACCCGCACCGGTCCGTAACTCTGCCCCTCGCCACTCTGTAGAGTCCTGCACACCAGGGGGGAGGAGCCACTGGCATTGGTGAATGCCAGTATGGGCGCACCTGTCCACGAGGTGCAGGGTCGCGGGTGGGGTGTGCAACTTTTCCGTGCACCCCCGCCTGCTTTGTGCATAGTGCCCAATAGGAGTAAAATTATTGTGAGACCCCTGTGGCCTCTGATGTAGTGCTTCAGTCTCCAAGTTTTCTGCCTAGGGAGGAGGGCAGGAGTGAGGCCCTGGAGATGCTAACGTTTCGGTTCATAATCAATCGTACCAGCTCCTGGCACTGTATAAGTGGCACATGCCATGGGCTGCATGAAAATAAATGATTTATTTTGAATAGCTGGGTATGACATCTATAGACTTCACTCATGGCTCTGCCACTCATGAGGTCAATAGAGGTCATAACCAGCCCTTCAAAATAAATAATTTATTTTCATGAAGCCCATGACATATAGAATACATGCAAGCTTAATGGAAGATATCTTCATGAGTTGCACTTAATCTCTGACCTTACGAGCAGCAAAATCAGGAGTTGGGTCAATAAAGGTCAAATACAATGAATGACGATAGTTTGGATGTTTCCTATTAAGCCAGCATGGCTTGCCATAGAAGGTTTTTCTCCTCTCGGTTGGTGACACATATTCATACTTGGTCAGGTAGCCGACTGATGGTGGGGGGTGGAGGAAGGCCTGCAGTTCTTCATGTAGCCTGCACCAACCATTTTCCACTTTTCTTCCCTAGCCCTGCTGTGGCATACATAAGTGTGTGTGTAGAGCCACACACGTCCACAGCACCACAGCCTCTCCCTTTGTCTCTCGGACTGCTGGCACTTCCCCGGCCTCCACCTGAGGGCACCCAAGGGCTGAAAAGGCAAGCCACACCACCCCGGGACAGGAAAGTTGTCCTCCGGATGCTCAATCCTGAATCCCCTCGGGTTGCACCCTAGCGACCCAAGCTCATTCCCGAACCCGTGTCGCCAGTGTGGGAAAAGGTAAGCTACAAAGCGCCTCTGCCCCCTGTGCCACAGAGCCAGCAAGCCAGCATGTATTGGACGTATACAACACTGTGTTGTATTTCATGTACAGTCAAAGACCAAGCAATATTTCAACATTTTTGGCAAGAGGAAATGCTATTGAAAATGTTCATTGTGATTGGTTAGTTAGTATGATGTCTTTAATTATGACATAGTGACATCATCTGAGTGTGACATCATTAACAAGTGACATCTGAGAGTGACAACTAGTGATATAGTGATATCTTCTGAGTGTGACATCATGGACTAATCTTGATATCTTTTATATTAAATACAATATATAACTGTTTATCTGTCTTTTAATCTCCACTAGTGTTTATCTATCTATCTGTCTGACTATCTGTGTGTATATATTAAGAATCCTATGAGGATCCCTTGCACTGAGACACTCTTCAGCCCCACGGGACTTTCTGTAAAAAGAGGACTGATGAAGCAGCAGAGGGAGTAAGACAAGTTTAATGATGTGTGTTCAGGGCCGAGATTGGAAAAATGACAGAGAAAAGCAGCCTGTTTCTGGGAAAATAAATTGTTCTCCTCTGTAAAAGGCTGCTGTCTAGGCATTAATACAGTCCCCTAATACACGGGTCAGGGTTAAGTAATTTTCTCCGGCAAGTTAAGCGAATAATGAAGCTGGCATGGCTGGTGGCGGGTGGGAGACGGAGCACTCCGTCGGCACTTTGTCTTCATTTATTACACCCCAAGCCTGCTGATTCCGACGGAGCACACCTTTCGCTCTAGTGGGCCTCGCCAAGCAGATATCGCTTAATTTACACGAGGTAATGGAAGCAGGGGAACGGGAGGACAAAACAATTTTCTTTCTGACAAGGACATAAGTGATTTGCGAACACAGGGTTCAAATGGGAGAGCGCGCAGGTCTATGCAAACGAGAGTGAGGAGGGGCGGGTGGGGGCTGCTGTGCTAACAGACAGAAGTGGCTGGCCTGATGAGAAGCATTGGTACTGCTTGCTCTAGTGGCACACAGGGAAGGCAGGTACTAGACAGCAGGGCTCATCATGATTTGCTGCGCAGGCACTGGTGTCAGCAAGGGCAGAGTTCCAAACCACTCACCCAAGTGTTTGGATTAGATTCCCATAATATCTAATAACAAGTAACTATCATTATAAGTAATAAGATAATAGTTTTTGGGAACTGTGGGGTCCATGGAAGGACCTGTTGTTTCAGCTGAGCCTCCCCCATTATAAGTTAATGCTAGAGTTGTATTAGTTTCTAGGGATATTACTTCAGCACACTGGAGACTCTGTCTTTAACCGGAGCCCCTTTTCCCAATGGAAAGTAAACGTCAGTGTTGTACAATAGGCGGGCAATCTTCTGAGCTGGGGCAGGGGGACCCTGTCTTTAAACTCAGCCCCCCCCATTATAAGTAAAAAAAAAAAAAAAAAAGAACAAAAAAAAAGAAATACAATGTACAATATTGTATGAGTTACTGGGGCTTACTTCAGAGCTAAGGGTGGGGTCCGTTTCTATAAACTGAGGGAACCATTATAAGTAAATATCAATGTTGTGTAAATTACTGGTGCTCACTTCAGAGTTATGGGGGCCCTATCTATAAAGACCTTCCCCATTATAAGTAAATGTCAGTGCTGTATGAGTTACTGCAGTTCACTTCAGAGTTATGGGTGCCTGTTTAAACAGAACCCCCCCCCCCCACTATAAGTAAATGTTACAGAATCATAGAATTTGTCGGCAAAAAGGACTACTTACCCCTCAGCACAGTCTGCCCAGATGATCCCTGCCTAATCTGTCTCTGTAGAGACTAACTAGTCTCTGGTGATCCTCCCTTTTCTCTGCCTAGTTACTAATATTCCTTTATGTCTATCCCATGCATGCTTGAAGCCCCCTACTGCTTTGCCTCCACCACTTCCACTGACAGTCTGTTCCAGGGGTCAACAACTCTTTCAGTGAAATAATACTTCCCTCTAAAACTACACCCCTAGCTTCATTACTTACCCTCTGGTCCTGGTGCTCTTTCTCATTTGAAAGAGACTCCCCTGCTGCACTCTGTTTACCCCCATGAGGTACTTGTAGATCTGTATCATGTCCCATCTCGCTTTCCTCTCTTCCAGGGTGTACACGTTGAAATCCTTTAATCTTTCCTTGTAGGACTTTTGGTGCAACCTCTGCACCATTTTAGTTGCCCTTCTCTGGACCACCTCCACCCTGTCTATATCCTTTCTGAGGTGCAGCCTCCAGAACTGGACACAGTACTCCAGGTGAGGTTTCATCAGCGAGTGATATAGTGGCAACACCACCACTCTCCTCTTGCTGGAGATACCTCTTCCTATGCATCTCTGCATCTCACTGGCCCTGCCTTCTGTGTTGTCACAATGCCCTGTCACTTTGAGGTCATCAGATATGACAGCCCCATGGTCTCTTTCCTGCTTAGTGTCTGTCTGTACCCCGCCATACTCAGCTTCTGGCGGTAGGGAGGAATGGAAAGAGTGGATGGATCAAACAGTCCTCATCTGCTGTGAAAATTTATGTCTCCATCAGTTTCTAGGTTTCTGGGTTCTTATGCCCTAGTTGTATGATTTTGCACTTTTTGGCATTTAACTCCAACTGCCACGCTCTTGATCACCTTTCGAGTTTTCCAAGATTCCAATGCATTTTCTCCACCCCCTTTAGAGTGTCCACCCTATTACAGATTTTGGTGTCATTTGCAAAAAGGCATACCTTCAATTACAGTTCTTCTGCAATGTCACTTATGAAGACATTGACGAGGACTGGTCCCAGTACTGAGCCCTGCGGCACCCTGCTGGTCACTCTCCCATCATTAGAGTGAGTGTCGTTAACAACCATCTTCTGTCTCCTATCCGTTAACCAGTTTCCTTCCTTTTTTTTTTTACTTTGTTTATCCTCCTTGGCTTTGGGCCAGGTCGTGACCTCCTTCCACCTACTGCCAACGTCCATATGCCTTCCTGTCGAGATCTTGCCAGTTACCGATTGGGACCACCAGCCCACTCGTGACACACTGCTGTGCTGCCCCCCTGGCTTAGGGCCAGGTATGCCTTCAGCTCCTTCTGCATTTCTACCCCCACAGACATCTGGCCACCCACGGCAGAGGTGAAGACCAGTGGTGTCCCCGATGGATGGTGGCGCAGATCCAGCAGTGGAAATGGTGGTCTGGCAGCACCCTCTCCCCCCCCCCAGAGGAGGAGAGTGCCTCTGGGATGCTCTACAACCCTCCCCCCCAGCTGGCCCTCCGATGGCCTAGGCTCATTCCTGAACCCGGGTCAGCAGCATGGCAAGCAGTAGCTCTACTGCTGTGCCAGCGAGCCGGCCCGTTAACCAGTTTCTAACTCAATTCACCACTTTGGACCCCACCCCTAGGCTGCTCAATTTCTTTATCAGTCTCCCGTGCAGCACAGTGTCGAAGGCCTTGTTAAAGTCCAGATGGGCCACATCCATTGCCTTCCCCAATCTATTTCTCTGGTCACCCAGTTGAGGAAATCAAACAGATTCTTCTGACATGACCCTCCCCCATCAATCTGTGCTGCCCATGGTCTTGTAGCCTATTGGATTCAAGATACCCTGCTAACATTTCCTAGGATTTCCATTAATTTTCCCACTGCGGAGGAGAGACTGACCGGCCTATAGTTCCTAGCCTCCTCCCTGCTGCAGCTCTTATGTAGAGAAACCACAACTGCTCTCCTCCAGTCCTTTGGACCCACGAGTGTATCCAGTTGAATAAGGCCATCAGTGGGACAGCTAGTACCTCCCTGAGTTCCTTTGGTTCCCTTGGGATTCTCCTGTCCAGTCCCATAGCCTTGTCCACTTTTAGAGCTGCAAGTATCTTTGGGACTCTTTCCTCTGACACTGGACTTGTGTCCACCTCCCCTCTTTGTTCCTGCTGCCCCCTGGTGGTCCGTCCCCCCTCCCTCCACTGTGAAGACTGAGCACAAGTACCTGTTCAGGATGTCTGCTTTTTCTTAGTCCTCTTCTGTAGTCCCCTCCTGCTGCCCTCCTCAGCTTCACTATCCCTCCTCTTGCCTTTGTCTTCTCACTTATGTACCTGAAAGTCTTATCCTTTTTAGCGACCCTCTTGGCTATCTTTCCTTTTCTATGTGTCTTTGCTCCCCTCACTACCTTTCTGACTTCCCTCTGTTTTACTTGATATGTCTCCTTGTCTTCATACCCTGTGTTTCCTTATACCTCCTGAATGCCACCCTTTTTTCCTTCACCTACTTGGCCACTTCCTTAAAGAACCATAACGGTCTCTTTTTCCCTTTTTTTTCTCACTTCCTTTGAGCAGAGGCTGGTTGCCTTAATTATGCCCCCACCCTTATTTTTCTCCACTGTACCTCTGTCTCTCACTGGCATCCATGAGTCAGTGTCTGAGGTTTCTCTAAAATTCACCCTCCTAAAGTCCAGGACCCTCATTCTTTTGGCCTCTGTTCCCAACATAATGTTAAACCACACTGTACATGATCACTGGTACCTTCAGTTCTACCCACTGTGACGTCTGCAATTTTGTCCCTGTTTGAGAGCACCAGATCCAGCACTGACCCATCCCTGGTGGAGTCATTGACTAGCTCCTTGAGAGAAGCCCCTTGCAGGGAGTCAAGGCTGGCCTTGCTCCTTGCTGAAGCTGCAGTTGGAAGGTTACAATCCATATCTGGCAGACTGAAGTTACAAACTAGCAACACCTCCCCCTTACTTTCCATCTGGATGATGGCTTCCCCAAGTGGCTTATCCAACTCCTGTCCCTGTGCTGGAGGTCTATATACTACTCTTGTACAGATAGTAGCCCCAGCACGTGGCTCCAGGATGACCCACAGCACCTCCAATTCTTCCTTTTCCTTTGGGGGCCCCTGCACTTCCATGGCCTTGGTGCCCTCCCTTACATACAGTAAAACCCCTCCTGCCTTCTTTGTCTCTCCTGAACAGAGAGTAGCACTGTATGGCCATGTTCCTGTTTGACTGTCAGTGCACCATGACTCCATTATGGCAACCAAATCATAGCTAGCCTCTACCATGATGGCCTCCAAGTCTGGAATTTTATTTGCCAGACCCCTTGCAGTGGTGCAGAAAGCTCTCCCATCCTTACTCACTCACTCCCTCCCTCCCTGCATGCATCTCTCTTCTGTCTGAGCTGTTCTCTGACCCTCCCCCTGACCCACCTCTTCCCTTATCACCTTCTTCATTACCTGTCTTCTCTTCTCCTTCCTGCTTCCCTGATGTATACCCCATTAACCTCTACCTTGTCTTCACTCTTGCCTTCTTGCGCCCCTGCCCTGGGATGGAGTTACTCCCCTTGGGCCCTCCCTCTCTGCTGCTTCATCATCGGTGGACAGCTGTTGGCTTCCTTAGTTTTACAGCCTCCTACTGGCTAATTTAAATGCTCATCCAACTGGCATTTAAACCTCCCACTAAGGATTATGGTCCCTTTCTGGAAGAATACAAGCTGTCTCCTCTATAGGTGCCCTCATCTTCCCAGGTTGACCCCCAGTCCCCAGTGTAGCCGAAGCCCATCCCCATGCACCATATCTTTAACCAGTTGCCTGGTGTGGAATGTCCTTTCCTCTACTCATTTGTATACAGGCAAAAGTTACCATGCATGACACCTGCTTGAGGCCCTTCCCAAGCTCCTTGAAATTTCCCTGCACTACCCCTACACTATCTCCGGCCAGGTCCCCAGGAGGATAATGATGTCTAGCCTCCTCCCATCTCATGCTACCTGTCATTGAGGCACAGGTCAGGAAGCATAGAAAAAACCAGGAGCAGTTGTAGAATTCACAAAAAGTGTTTATTAGTACAAGCAGTAACATAAAAAAATAAAATTGTTCAGCATAACTATTTACAAAGGCAAAATAAACAGAAGATGTATCTGAGCTTTCCTTCAATCTTTGCGTCCCTTCTTGCAAGCAATTGCAGCTCTGCTCTCTTATAAGTCCTTGCAATCCCCCTTCTTAACAAGCATCCTGTTTTTTCTAAAGTGTTCTAGTATATTTCAGGCAGGTGCTGGCAGAAACACAATGTTCCAGAACTGAGGCCCCTTCTCCACAGCTTCTGAAAAGGGCTTAAAAACTGCTCTCAGGTTAACCCCTTGAGTTCCCAATAGCCTTTTGCAATCATCTCAAACTATAATTATATACATTTTCAAATAAAAGGATCCCAGTATCAATTACATTTCCACATAATGATTCACATATATTTTTATACCAGCAGATATACAAGGGGTTAAAAACAGAAACAGCAAGTGAGGGTAGAGAGACAGTGAGAGGCAAAGAACTGCAAGACTGTTGGGGTGATCAAATCCTAGGTCTCACAGGAAAATTTGGTTGCACAACCAGACAGACAAGAGACAGGAAAGGAAAAAACAGAACAGATCCCTGCATTCAGACTCTCCATAACAACTGGGACAGGGTCCTTTTCAACCCTGTCACACTACCCTAGCAAGCCTTTGAATCTGCTCTCGATCCCTGCAAGCCAAAGCACCTTTCATGCACTTCACCTTCCTCTCTCTCCCTTCCTCCCCCTGCTCCAAAGTCTAATCCCCCATCAATAGACTTACCCACCAGCAGCTGATTCCTTCTTTGCTGAAGACCTCTTCATTCCTCCTTGGGACTTCCCTTCTGAGGAACCCCATGTCCTCCCTTCCCAGTGCTATGGGTGCCTCCTCCTGGCTGTCCCATCCCACCAGTACAGTGAAGGAATTCTGCAGTGGTACATGTTGAGTAGTGTGTACCCTTCCTGCCACTCCCACCCTTCCAGAGCCCACCATAGGCAAACTACTCTGCCTTTGCCTAGGCATACTCTGGGGGACAGGCAGCAGAATTTGTGTCCTCTGGGTGGAGCAGAAGGTTCTCTGAACCCTTGCCAGTTCTGCTGGAGTCCAGCAACCACTGCCCTCAACTCAGAGCAGTGAGTACAGATGGGGCAGCCCACAGGCTTCGACTCCACATCTGTGTTTATGACTTACTGGGACTCACTTCAGACCTATGCCGGAGAACAGACAGAACACCAGGAGGAAGGAGCTACTAGTATAACTAAAGCTTCTTTACTGGGACTAAGAACTAGAACTCTTGTACTGGGACCTTCAATTTAGGGTAAAAAAAAGGAGTTAGTGTGTTTGTCAGAGGTAGTTGAAATAAATTATCTGTTATCTGTGTGCTTATATAGGTGCTTGTCACAGGCGTCAGTATGGAATTATTATCTGTGAAATTAACTAAGTGTAGAAAGATTTGCAAAGTAGGGGGAGTGGCTTAGCTAGAAGGAGCCAGGTTAAAACCAGATTTAAACACTGCCCTAGATAGCTTCTACCAGAGAACAGACAGAACACCAGGAGGAAGGAGCTACTGGTAGAACTAAAACGTCTCTACTGGGACTATATTGCCCTCCTTCCTTCCTCTTCACCCCCCCAAACCAGTTCTACTTTTATAGGCACAGGATTTAACTGACAACAGGAACTTCCTGCTTGGGAGCAGGAAGTGAGTGATCACAGAGCCACCAAAGACTCACCATCCTAGAAGAGCAAGAGAAGGGCAAGAGTAGCTCCCTGTCCCCCCCAGCTGCTGGAGGTCTGACTCTGAGCAAGTAAGGAGACTACTGAGAAATATAGGAACTTCTCATCTCAGAACAGGAAGATCAGGAGCTAAAAGGGCACAGAAGCAGTAAGTAAGTAAGTAAGTAGGGGGAAAAATAAAAGGAATAAACAAAGGAAAGAGTAAGTATTCCAAACAACAGTTGGGGGCCAGAAAAAAGACATGATGGGAGTGGTGCAGTGCAGTGGCTGTGGAGCAGCAGTCTTTCGGGAGACATTCTGGAGGATGCAGTGTTGTCCCATCTGCAGGCACCTCTCTGGGCTGAGGGAGGTGGTTGCTCATCTCCAGGCTGAGTTAGCCAGGATTTGTGGGACCTCCTCTCCCACCCAGGGACCACCAGGGTCACTGCCATTGCCTCAGAGGTTGCCAAGAAAGAGGAGTGTTTGGACCACAGTGGGCTCAGGGAGGGTGAGGTGGTGGAACAGAGGTGCATCCCTCTAGTTGTACCTCTCCACATTTCTATGCCATTCTGGAAAAGTGTGGTTCTTCTATGGAGGCACCCACAGTGGAGACCATGGACGATGCTGGGAACCTCCACAAAGGAGACCCACAGGAGTGTGGCATGGGACCCCACAGGGGAAGGAAACAACTCCTGGTGGGGGACTCCATTGTTAGGAAGGTAGAACTGGGGGGGAAGGGGAGAGGAAGGTAAGGTGTGTGCCTGGTGCCATGGCTTGGAGGGACAGGGAGCAAATCCTCAGGATCGCAGGAGTAGCTGCACAGGGGAGGGAGCTGGATGTCATTGTCCACCTAGGGACAAATGACCTGGCTAAGAAAGGGATCAGAGCAGTGCAAGAAGCATTTGTGGAGATGGGGAGGGCCTTAGACAAATAGCACACATGGTAACCTTCTCAAAGGTGCTGCCTGTCTATGGCACAGGCGAGGCTAGGGTGCTCCACACCATGGGATTCAATCAGTGATTGAAAAACTGATGCAGAGCTCAGGGATTTGGCTTCATTGGGGACTGGGGGTCCACCTGGAGGGATGCAGGCCTATACTGGTGTGATGGTCTGCATCTGTCCAGGAGGGGAACCAGGATCTTAGGTGATAGGTTTAAATACTTTATTGGCTAGCATTTAAACTAGCCAAGGGAGGAGGCACTGGAAAGGAGCAGGGAAATCCTAGCCCCCCCCCAAAAAATCAGGGTACTAAGTGAGGTAGACACCAACATAGTGATGTCGATAGGGAGAAGCAGAGGGGTAAAAGGAGTAAGTGACAAATGCAATAAGGACAGGGATGGGGCAAAAAGGGGTAAGGCCATCAAGAAATGGAGGGTAATGAGTACCAATGCCCGTAGTCTGGGCAACAAGCTCCCTGAACTGGTGGCCTTGATGGAAGAGGGATGCATGGATATCATAGCAGTCACAGAAACATGGTACACAGAGAACCATGACTGGGATGTTAATATACCAGGGTACACAAACTACTGGAGAGACAGGGAGGGAAGGTGTGGGAGTAGCTCTCTATGTAAGGGAAGGGATAGAAGCAACTGAACAAAAGAGTAAACAGGGAGGAGAGGAGGCACTGTGGGTCACCTTGGAGACTGGAAAGGGCACCACTATCCGCACAGGGGTTGTGTACAGACCCCCATGTCAGGGGGAGGGAATGGACAAGGATATGATAGAAGGCATTCTTAGAATGGCAGAGAAAGGGGCGATACTGTTGAAGGGAGACCTGAATATGCCAGATGTTAACTGGAGCACATTTGCTTCAGCCACATCCAAGAGCAGGGCCATTCTTGATGCCCTACAGGTGGCAGGCCTCAGACAGCTAGTTTTGGAACCTACTCATGAGGGAGCAATCTTAGGCCTCACCCTCTCAAATGGGGACAGTGAGAGGATCTCAGATCTAGAAGTGGGTAGCCATTTGGGAACAAGTGACCACCAAACAGTGTGGTTCACAATAAACTCAGCTACAGAGTCAAGCCATACAAAAGTGAGGGTTCTGGACTTCAGGAGGGCTAACTTTGGCAAGATGGGAGAGTGCCTTAGAAAAGCACTAGCAAACAGGCTAGAAGGAGGGGTGGAGCAACAATGGGGAAATATCAAAACTGCCATCACAGAGGCAACAAGCCATTGTGTGAAGCAAATAAACAAATCAAAATGAAAGAAAAAGCCACTGTGGTTCTCAAAAGAGGTGGCAGTGAAGGTTAGGGAGAAAAAGATAGCATTTAGGAAGTATAAGGAAATACAGAAGGAGCAGGACAGAGAACTGTACCAGTTAAGGCAGAAGAAAGCAGGGAGGGTAGTCCGAATAGCAAAGGCACAAACTGAGGAAAAGATAGCCAACTTGGTTAAGAAGGGGGATAGAACCTTTTATAGGTATATCAGGGAGCGTAGAAAGACAAAGGGAGGGATAGTGAGGCTGAATAGAATGGATGGTGAGTGGGCAGAGAGTGACAGTGAAAAAGCAGGGATACTGAAAGAATACTTCTGTTCAGTATTCACAAAACAGGAAGTGGGGGAGGTTCCTAATCCAATTAACAGAAGCACTCGGGGGGGGGGTCAATCCCAGTCCTTACACAGAAGAAAGGGTTCTGAAAGAACTCCTAAAACTGAAAGTGGACAAAGCAATGGGGCCAGATGGAATTCACCCCAGAATTCTAAAAGAATTAAGCAGAGAACTAGTGACACCATTGACTACCCTTTTTAACAAATCATGGGAGGATGGTGTGGTACCTGAGGACTGGAAGAAGGCTGATGTGATTCCCCTTCACAAAAGTGGGACCAAGACAGAGGCAGGAAACTACAGACCTGTCAGTTTGACCTCTGTGGTAGTGAAAGTGATGGAATCACTTCTGAAGGAAAGAATTGTTGAGTACCTAGAGGCCAGTGGGGCACAGGACCCAAGGCAGCATGGGTTCACAGTGGGCAGGTCATGTCAGACGAATCTAATTGATTTCTTTGACTGAGTGACCAAAGTAGTAGACCAGGGAGGGGCTGTAGACATGGCCTACCTAAACTTTAGCAAGGCATTTGACACAGTCCCACACAAAAGATTAATAGTCAAATTAACCAGCCTGGGAGTGGGTCCCAGGGTTGTAGCCTGGGTAAAACATTGGCTGAACAACAGGACACAGAAGGTAATTGTAAATGGAGTCCACTCTGAAGAAAGAGGGGTTACTAGTGGGTACCGTGAGGGTTCAGTGCTGGGTCCAGTCCTTTTTAATGTCTTTATAAGTGACAATGCAGAGGGACTGGAAGGAAAGTATGCCTTTTGCAGATGATACAAAGACCTGCAACAGGGTTGATACACAAGGAGGTGTGGAAAGGATGAGAAGGGACTTGGCAAGGTTGGAGGAATGGTCAGAAGTATGGCAGCTTGGATTCAATGCAAATAAGTGCAAAGTAATACACCTGGGAACAAAAACCTAGGGGAAGATTACACAATGGGGGTAGTAACAACAACAAAATGGAAAGGGACCTGGGGTTAATCATATCAGATGACCTTAAGGTTGGCAAGCAATGTGAGAAGGCGGTAGGGAGGGCTGGGGGGATACTGGGATGTATAGGGAGAGGCATCACCAGCAGAAAACAGGAAGCTGTTATTCCCCTGTACAGACAGTTGGTGAGACCCCGTCTGGAGTACTGCGTCCAGTTCTGGAGACCCATTTCCACAAGGACATAGACAGGATGGAGGCAGTTCAGAGGAGGGCAACTAAAATGGTGAAGGGTCTGCAAGAGAAGCCATACGAGGAGAGACTAAATGACCTTAATATGTATACCCTTGAGGAAAGGAGGGAGAGGAGGGACATGATAGAAATGTTTAAGTACCTCAGTGGAATCAACAAAGTCCAAGAGGGTAGCATGTTTCAGAAAAAGAGATGTGCAAGAACAAGGGAACACAATTTGAAGATAGAGGGGGGACGGCTCAGGGGCAATGTGAGGAAGTATTTTTTCACAGAGAGGGTGGTGGACACATGGAACAGCCTTCCTGAGGTGGTTGTGGGGTCTAAAACTGTGGGAGAATTCAAGAATGCATGGGACAGACAGGTAATTTTTGTGGGGGGTAGGAAGAAATAGGCTGTTGGTTAAATAGGATCTGCAGCTTATACTCTAGGTAGGGAAATGGGCAGACTAGGTGGGCCAAGTGGTCCTTATCTGCCGTCAAAGTCTATGTTTCTATGGGGTCCCTGTCTATAAACTGAGCTGCTTCCATTCATTTATAAGTAAATGATGGTGTTGTATGAGTTACTAGGGCTCACTTCAGAGCTATGGGGGCCCTGTCTATAAACTAAGGACCTCTCCATTGCAAGTAAATGTCAGTGTTGAATGAGTTACTGAGGTTCATTTCAGATCTATGATGTCCCTGTCTATAAACTGACCTCCCCCCATTATAAGTAAATGACCCCATGACCCGTAGGTCCTTTTTCTATATGGAGCTTTCCAGCACCAACACCCTCATTTCGTATTGCACTCTTGGGTTCCTTTTCTCAATGTGCATCACCTTACATTTTTTACCATTGAAGCCTTCTGCCAGTTCTTTGACCAACTCTCCAACTTGTCTGTATCCTCCCTGAGTTCCCTTATGCCTTCTTCTGTGCCCGCTCTTGTACAGATCATTGTGGCATCTGTGAAGAGGCAGGTCTTGCCCTTGATGCCTTCCGCTTTTGGCAAATGGACACATTGAAAAGACTGGGCCCAGCACTGACCCCAGAGGTACCCCAGTCATTACTTCTCTTATTCTGAAAACTCCCCATTAAATTAACCACTACCTGCTGTGTTCTTCCCCTTAGCCAGTTCTCTACCTTAGTCCTGAATCCACCCCCCCAAGTCCCTTAGCTTCTTGACCAGCTTCCTGTGGGAGACTGAGTCAAAGATCTTGCTGAAATCCAAGTGTGCTATATCAACTGCCTGTCCCTTATCAGCTGCTGTGGTCACCCGGTCAAAGAAGTCAATCAGATTTGTCTGGCAAGAGCCTTCCATTCATGAACCCATGTTGTCTTGGGCCCAGTAACCCACTTCCCTCCAGGAAGTCCACTAATCCCTTCCTTAGTATTGACTCCATAATCTTTCCCATTATAGACATTAAGCTGAGTGGTCTCTAGTTTCCCAGTTTATTCTTCCTTCTGCTGTTGTGTAGAAGGACATCTGCTGTCCTCCAGTCCCTAGAGCCCACCTCGGTGGCCAACGAGTGGTTGAATATCTCTGCAAGTGGCTCTGCTATCACCTCCCCTGCCTCTTTACGCCTCGGGTGTAAGCTGTCAGGTCCCATAGATTTATCTGCTTTTGGCCCTCTAAGATTTTCCAGCACCCTTTTCCCTATTATTTTGCCCATGCTGCTTGTGCACTTGTCTTCTCTTCCCCGCTTAACCCCACATTCCAGCAGTGACCCATCCTTCTCCCTAGTGAATACTAAACTAAGGTATTTGTTTATTATCTCTGCTTTCCAGTTGTCCCTCCCCTCCCATCCTTCCTCACTCTTCAGCTTCATCATACCCTCTTTAACCTTACACTTCTCCCAGATGTGCCTGAAGAATGTCTTTTCCCCTTGCTTCATTCTCACTGCAAGTTAGAGTTCCGACTCCACCTTGGCCTCCCTTGCCTTCCTGTTAGCTTCCTTTGTTATCTCCATGTACTTCTTTCTATCCTCCCCTTTGGTTTCCTTTATACTTCAAGAATGCTCTCCTTAGCCCCCTCAGTGGACTAGCAGTAGCACATTGTGCTACTGTGCTGATGACCCTGGTTCAGAAGTGAGCCCAGAAAGTTGCGTAGGGGGCCAGCCATCACTGGGATAGCTACTGCTTGGCAGCACATCTCAGCCAGGAAGGGTTGGTGGCAGGTTCCACTACCACAGATACCACTGCAGTTGGGCTAGGGAGCTTGCTCCTTGCTACAGGGAAGCTGCGGTTGGTGAGGTTGCCAGCGGCACTGCCCCCACCAGGGGTGGAGGGAGGGAGAAAAACACAGGAAGTAAAAAAGCCATCCAAATGGTGACATACAAGCACCTGAATAGAATGTTCCCCTCTTGGCTCTCATTGCTGCCTTTTCTTTGGCCTTGAACCACATTGGCCCCTGTATCCTTTTTCCCTTCGATATCTATTCCTAATTGAGCTTTCTGCCACCTCTGTCACTGCTTTTTTAAATTCTTCCCTTTTTTCCTCTACCCCTTCTACATCAAGATAGTGAAGGCAAAATAGCGTGGTGAAACAGCGATGGCAAAACAGCGCGAGCACATACGGAATCCCCATATCCTGTAGAAATCCACCTTTTTTAAGTCCCATACCCTTACTTTGTTTGCCACTTTATTGTACCCTGTCTGGACCTCAAATGTCACTGTTCTGTGGTCACTGTAACCAAATGGTTCCAGAACTACTACATTTTGGATCCATTCACTGTTGGTGAGTACCAAAATCAGCAGTGCCCCTTCCCTTGGCAGCTTTGGACTAGCTGAACTAGGTACGCCACCTGGCATGTATACACCAGGAACTGATTCCTGGTACGTGTCATGATTGGAACTTTCCAGTTCACATCTGTCATATTAAAGTCCCCTTCTACCCCCACCTCCCCTAATCTGGCCACCTTATTTGGCCACCTTCCTTGGCGTAACCCTCAATTCCTTGTCTGTCTCTTGATCCAGAGCTGGCAGTCTGTAGACCACCTCAGTCATGATTTGCTTCCCATTCCCCATCAATATCAGTATTGTTTGAGTTACTGGGGCTCACTTCAGAGCTATGGAAGGCACTGCCTATAAACAGAGGCCCCCCCATTATAAGTAAGTATCAGTGTTGTATGAGTTACTGGGGCTCACTTCAGAGCTATGGGGACCCAGTCTATAAACTGAGCCCCCTCCCCAATTATAAGTAAACAACAGTGTTGTAGAAGTTCCTAGGGCTCACTTCAATGTAATGTGGTCCTGTCAATGAAATGAGCCCCTCCCCCATAATAAGAAAATGACAGTGTTGTATAAGTTACTGGGGCTCACTTCAAAGCAATGGGGTCCTGTCAATAAAATCAGCCCATTCCCCATTATAAGAAAATGATAGTGTTGTATGAATTACTGGGACTCATGTCAGAGCTGTGGCAGCCCTGTCTATAAACCAAGTCCCCCCATTGTAAGTAAATGTCAGTGTTGTATAAGTTACTGGGATTCACCTCAGAGTTATGAGGGCCCTCTCTATAAATTGAGCCCCCCACACCATAATAAGTAAATATCAGTGTTATATGAGTTACTGGGATTCACTTCAGAGTTATGGGGGCCCTGTCTATAAATAGAGCCCCCCATCATAAGTAATTGACAGTATTGTATGAGCTACTGGGATTCACTTCAGAGTTATGGGGGTCCTGTCTATAAATTGAGCCCCCACCCCCCCCATTATAAGTAAATATCAGTGTTGTATGAGTTACTGGGATTCACTTCAGAGTTATGGGGGCCTTGTCTATAAATTGAGCCCCCCCATTATAAGTAAATATCAGTGTTGTATGAGTTATTGGGATTCACTTCAGAGTTATGGGAGCCCTGTCTATAAATTGAGCCTCCCCAATTATAAGTGCAACCACACAGTCCCCTGGGGTTACTAGAATCCCATTAGTACTAGTCTACAGGCTGGTTAAAAGGCAGCTGGTAAGGAGCTCATTAAGGGCTATTTACATAATGACATCATTGTTTATGCAGCTAGTCTGAGTGGGAATGATTATATCATTTAGAACTCTCGCAGCAGCATAACCATTTTTGAGTCAGCTGCTCAGGGGCAATTTAGAATGTTCAGTTAGTCTGAGTTTGGAAACTAAAGTGGCAGGAACTCTTCCAGCTGGGGCTCTGTCACAGAGAGCCCTATGTTTCTCAACCTAGTTTGGATTAAATCTACAGTTGCCAGTGACATGGTGGAGACCTTTTGCAGCAGGATTCCTTGATTTCACTCCAGGAGGAGTGAGAGGGACTGCCAGTTCAGTGCATCCAAGAGGCAGTCCCCTGAAGGTCCTAGAGTATGTACAGCTGCCTTTGAGAAGGATATTTGTGTGAGAATTTCTGATAAAGCTACCATGGAAAAAGGGTGCTTTCTGGATTGTTTCCATACCTAAAGGAAGGAGCATCGGATATGTGACTACAGATGCAGTAACTGTCCTCATTAGGGAGTTGGCTGAGGTGTGTGTGCCCAAGATAAGGGTAGATCACAGTTGTCAGGACCCATCATACACTTCTGTGTCAATTTAAAGTTTAAAGTTTGAGTCTTTAGCAATTCAGTGGGGACTGAAGGAGGCTCATTTGGTGTAACCCTGCAGGAATGGCAGAGACTATCGGTTGGGGCAAAGGGTGGGAGAAATGCCATCTGGAGTCTACAAGGCAGGGCTAACTGGTTCGCTGATGGGCGCCAGGTTTCCCTAGGCAAAGGCCATTGCCACAGGAGGATGCTTCAGGATGTGTGGCAACAGTCCATGAGCATACACCTGTGGCAATGAAGATGTTCTGAGTGTGTGGCAACAGTCCACAAGCATGTACTCTTGGTAAAAGGAAATGTTTCGGGTGTGTGTGCAACAGTCCACAAGCATACACCATGGTTAGAGAAGTTTCAGTGTCTAGAAAAGGAATGTACTTATTTGCAATGACCAATGATTTGGGGTCCACTTGTCCTTTAGTAACATCTGTGAAGAAAGCCATACTGCACAATCCTACCTGCTGCATTGGACATTCTGATCATTGCTTTCTGTGTGGAGTTATTGGGGCCCCCTCAGCAGTTCGGTCTAGCATACATCTGGCATCCTCTCACCTAGACCTGGTTGTATTTACAAAGGTTCATTTTGGTAATTGTACACCACCCCCTTCCTTTAGATAATGAGCCTGGTATACACTCTAAAGTTAGAAATGGTACCAATCTGAATATTTCTGCTAAAAGTAAATGGTATGTCATATGTGGGTACTAGTTCTTGTAATGGGGGGGTGCCAACTTGCCAAACATGGTGTGGGGGTTACAACAACATGGGGGGCTCATCCGGGATATGTTTTTGGATGAGAGGCAGAATGTTGAGGGTATGTCTAGGATCTTCCTGTCTGGTGGCAGGGAACCCAAACAGAAGATTGTTGCAAGAGAAGCAAAGTCTGTGCCTAGGAAAATGCCATCTGAGAATATTTTGCTGCCTGTGGCTCTGTGAAAGAAAGTGAAAAAATTTGCTGCTTGTGTGTTTAAACTGGAAAAATGAACTGTTGAGCTGAGCAATGATTGCCCTTGTCTTGCCATTTTAAGTGCTTGAAAAACAAGTTGCAAATTCCAAGAAAAAGTATTTCAATGGCCTACGCAACCAGTAAGGGTTATGCTTGTGCAAATGTGTTACTTTACTTTGGCCATTCGCACTCTCTGTTCCATGAGGAATTACCACCCTGTAGGGGTACCAAAGGCAAAGAACCCTGGAAGATGATTCCACCCCTAGAGGTGCCACGGGAAGGTTCCCTTGGCTAAAAGTACCTTAGGAAGAATTCCAGGAGGAGAGAGGCGATGCTACTGGAGGAGGAGGGGAGGATGGAGGGGCAAAGAAAAAGTGCTTCAGAAAGAGGCTGTGAGGAACTGCTTTTATAGGACAGGAGGGGGTGTGGCTGGTTGCTTGTCCATTGAACTATAGGCATAGCCTCTCAATTTATTGGCCTACGCAACCAGTAAGTGTTATGCTTGTGCAACTGTGCTACTTTACTTTGGCTGTTCGCACTCTCTATTCCATGAGGAATTACCACCCTGTACAGATACCAAAGGCAAAGAACCCTGGAAGAGGGTTCCACCCCTAGAGGTGCCACAGAAAGGTTATCTTGGCTAAAGATACCTTAGGAAGAATTCCCCAAAAGATATTGTAGTAGCACCAAAGAACAATAGCGATCAGAAGCCATGAGGCATCGAAGTAGAATGACAGCAACAGCAGCTTGATAAAACATGAGGTGCACAAATTAGCAAGATAGTATGGGTGCTATGGTATACATTGGTGATTGAAGGAGCCACCTAAGGAGAGAGGGAATGGCAAGTAGGGACACCAACCACCTCCATCCAACAGTGGAACTTACCTAAGGGAACTAGGGAATACTAACTGAGACTAACTAGGCATTATGACCTTTGGCATGGAGGAGAGAAAAAACCCTTTGAGGAGCAAATCTCTGGGGATCCAAGGCCTTGGTCGCCTTCCCTATAGGCATAGGATAATTTAGTTAGTGACAGCTCTGTTACTGTAATTTGGAAAGCCCAATAAAAGGGGAGTGGAAATATTCCAATTTAAAGGGGAGCTCTCACTCTGTCCTTCTAACAGGAATGCTGTGGAGGGTTGCGAGCCGGTTTGCTCTGCAACAAGATTACCTCCAAGATGGGAGAAGGAGAGTAACAACCACTGAGGTGCTTACCCGGCCTACTGCTCTAAGATCAAACCAGGTGGACCAGAGGCAGTCATAGGGAGAATGCGGTGAAGGTGCCTTGCTAATAGAATACTAGAGCCAAAGGAGATCATTGTAACCACCCTTCATGGCTAGACTTAAATTCTACTACTTGAGTTGCAGTCAGCATGGTTGATGACTGAAGGCCCACCCAGAGCGAGGACATTCCCAGCTATGAGCCAGGTGAGAAGGATCCCACCCCAAGCTTCGCATGCTCAAGCTGTGGACTTTGGGGTGCAGAGTAAGACCGGCAGTGCAGGGTGAGCCCTGCGCCAGGGAACTCTAGGATGTGGTTGACTTGCCCATTTATTCATGTAGGTATTTCCTATGTATGTATTCATTCATTTATTTAGTATGCTGAGGTTATTTATTTAGATTGCTCAAGTTATTCAGTTTGCAGAAGCTCTATCGCAGCAAATACAGGATCAGTAGGGGCAAGCCAACCAAGTCCCATTGAGGAAGCCAGTTACAAGGTGACGTGATACTTGGAGGATTTTTAGTGGCAGAGGTAGGATTCAAACATGAGGCAATAGGCCACATGGGACCACGGCTCTTCAACAACACCCCCAGTCCCCCGCCATAGGAAAAATAAGGAAGCAATGGTAAAGGCCATAACCCACATGTAGCATTTAAAACTAGTTTACAGCAATGGCAGTAGCCAAGCTGACCTCCAGAGTATAAAAAGCAGTATGCAAAGTAAGCAAGCAGTGTCCAATAATGAGCAGTATTGAGCAGCAATTAAGTATCGCTTGAAGGGGGTAGCAATCTGAAGGAACATATAAACTATAGAGAGAGGCAATGTGCTGAAACAACAGCAATGATTTCTTGGTATTAGTTTAGGAAGCACAATTTAGTCTCATGAACAATGCATGGGAAACAGCAGCAATATTTTCAGCAATATATCCCAGTGTACAAACACAGAGAGCAGGCTAGTGTTCAGAGTGAGCCTGAACCAGGTGAAAATAATGGAAGGTGCATAGCATGAAGAGCAGCTATGTGGTATGAGCTGAAACACACAGCTAATGATTACAGTTGCAGTGTAAATGGGAGCACGTAACATAAGCTCCAGATTAGCAATATACAAGGAGTTTAGAAACAGAAACCCCCCCAAAAAGAAAGTGTAACCCCCCAACAAATAGGGGTTCCTAAAAGCTTCCTCGGAGCTCGTTCAAATGCTCCATGCCTGGCTGGTGTTCGGCATTTAAGCCGTTTCAAATGGGTAGCCAGTGAGTGCCTTTAAAGCCTCCATATACTGTCTCTTTAAGGGCTGCTTGTTCGCAGTCATATTTAGCTAAACTGAGGGAGGGGCTCTGTGGTTGTATGCCCGAGTCCCGCCCGGACTGCCCAGTAAGTGCTCCATACTGCCCTCACTAGGTTGTGCAGTGGGAGACCTCTGGAAGGATGTAATTGGTTATTGATGATAGCGTAGAGTACTAATGATAATGTGTTTGCTCTAACCTGTTTCCTTTGCAGCCAAGACTGTTTTGATTATCTCCTCCATTTTGGTCCCGAACTGCTGAATTGGACCAATCAGTACCTCGGGACTCTGTAGAGCCGTCTTACCAATCGAGAAACTGCTTGTAATTTGGGAAAGGCATTATGGGCTATGGCGCCAGCACCACTGAAAGGAGGAGTTATCGCACTGGCAGGTATTGCCCACCAATGGAATCGGCATGCCCGAACTGAAAGGAGTGCCCCAGGTTCTAAGGGGGCAGATGCATTGTGACTGAGAAGGAGGAAGGAGCTCTGAGCTTCTGCGCCGTTGAGTGCTCATGCGGGAAGCACGTGGAAGGCCGTTTTGAATTGCCAGCGCTATCGGACCAAATCTGTCGGCGGGCGGTCAGAGGAGGCTGTGTCCTGCACAGCTACCTACCAGGCTCGACCTGTGGAGGACTGAAGAATCTGCTGAATCGCGCTCTGTCAATCAGAAAGTTAAAGCTGCCGTCGTAGCCCCTGAGTCTGCTGTGAGTTCATGTGGGTCTTGGAAGCAGCTGCCTGGTATGGTACCCCTCTGTTGTTTGCCATATAAATGTGTGAGGAGGTTTCCGAAGCTCAGGTTCAGCCCTGCAAGGGGTGAAGGAGTGGTTATCTGCTGGAGGTGTGAGTACTGGGTCAGGGTAGCTCCCTGTTAACCTTTCAGACAAGTGGCAAGACAAACCCAATCAGTTCAGTATACTGCTGTCTGCACTAAGCGAGCCTCCTGCGCATTCTGATCTGTTCAGGACAGTAAGGTTCATTTGTGTCAGGGCCCCAACCAACTGCCACGAGGGACTAGCCATTAGGGCTTGGATACCCAGGGACAGTAATTATCAGGTTTAGGCCTGTGCACAGAGCCCTAGGTAGATAAGTATAGTGATAAGCCAATCACCTTGATTTCCCCCTGGCCTTGTTATTTCTCTCCCTTAAATAAATCAGATTGTTTGTTTTGCAGTTATACCCTGGCTGGATTGTGTTTTACTGAGGATATACTGTACAGTGAAAGTGTAATAATGGTACCTTACTTTCCAAGGGGTTCCTGGAGTGAGCGGAGAGATACGAGCCGGAGGCAAGTGGACCAGGGAAAAGTATTGTCAGTACTTCGAGTGAGCCACTGGAGGGACAAAAGGGGGGTTGCAGTAACCCAGAGGGCTGTGACCGAGTCAATCTTGACTGTTCTGACCCTGACCTCTGGGTGGAGGCACCCGTCAACGGAGCTGGGCCCCTGACCCTGTCACAGTTGAGGCAGGCAGGGGTAGTAGCCCTAAGGGTAGCGCCCCCTGGGGGTTACAAAAGCAAAACAAAAGACACACAAACACAGAAGAACAGGGGACAAGCAACACAAGCACACAGCCAGAGGCAAAATACAAACCAAAGCAGGAGACAGACAACAGAGTCCGGCAGAAACAAGCAGAAGCCAGAACAGCAAGGCGGGGGGGCAGGCCCCAACCAGCAGCAAAAGACAGACCAACAGAGCCTCCATCCACAAAGAAAAAGTGCTTCAGAAAGAGGCTGGGAGGAACTGCTTATATAAGTCAGGAAGGGTGGTTGGCTGCTTGTCCATTGAACTACAGGCATAGCCACTCAATTGTGGACTTTAATAACAGCCATTTCTAAGTGCCCAGAAAGTTTCATGTGTGTATAGTGAAAATTGGGGGAGTTGCTAAGGAAAATGTACCAAGAACTGTGTCAAAATGCCTTAAAAGTGCTTTGCCCCACTGAAATTATCAGTGAAAAAAAAAAGTGAGACAGTTTGTTTGTAAAATTTGCCTGGTCGACGATCGCCGTGCAGGAGTGTGGTTGAGAGAGGGAGAGAGAGAGAGAGAGCAAGCTCATTTGTATGGTGTTGTGTGATTGGTCCAGCAATGCCAAGCCCCACTCTTTGCCTCAGTCTCAGTGTTGTGGGGTATTCAAGGAAGAGAGCAAGCAGCACCAGGAGGAATCACCAAGGGGAGAAAAGTGTTCCAAAAACAGCATTTTTTTGAACTTTCACAGTAAAGTCCGGGCTCAACCTGTTTTCCAACTGCAAATAGCAGTGATCGCAGTGTGTTTTGCGACCAATCCGTGGGTCTGCCAGCCCAGTCACTGGAAAGGCCCAACAAAACCGGCAACAGGCTGTTTACCATCAGTGGAGGGAATCAGCTACTGCCTGAGTAAATACCAAGTGCAAAGCGAAATGAACTGGTGTGAAAAGTCAGAGAACTGTAAAGCAATGCAGCAAAGTAACAGAGAAGGAGTTTGTGAATATTTAAAAGTGGACTGTGTGTGTAGTGACTGTTTCAAGAGAGAGCTCCAGGGCAGTACTGATTCAACAGGTCCAGAGAAATGCAGAGACAGTATGAATGTGCTGAATTGTGATAAAAGGTAAAATTGAAGTTGTGCCTTAAGTAAAACAGTTAAATATAAGATCGGACAAATGTTCTAGCAATTATGAACTGTGTGTGTGATAGAGAAAAGTTATAGCTGCCATTTTGGGGTATGGTCAGCAAACGTAAACAAAGAAGCACCATCTTGGACTAGTGTTTCAAATGCAGAAAAGTTTCAAGTGGTTGTGCTAAAGTTGTGGAACAAAATGCAAAAGTCAGGCAGCCTGTTAAAGAACTGTTGGTGTGTGTTTAAGGCCAAACCTCAGTTTGATTGCAAAGTAGTCATTTGGGACTTGTCTGTTTATTTACAGAAAATGACACATCAGCACCCCACTACCCACTCCATGCCAGGGTGTGGATTGCACAACAAGAAAAAGAGTTGGCTCACTGTGAACAACTGTGCAGTTGTGAATCTGATGTGGCTTTACCGAACTTTCCGGTCAATGTAAGCATTGTTTGTTTGAAGCCAGGGAGGGATGTTCTGCTAATCTTCCATTGCACAGTCTGTCGCAAGCAATTTGGGATGTGTGAAGCAGATGGCACAGTAGTAGCAAAAGCAAAAAACATCTGCTTAGCTCCAACGTGGACACTGGCAGGGGACCCTGCCAGATCAGAACAGCAGCAGGCTTTTTCCAGTCACAGAGACCCCACTGAGTTTGTCAGGGAATTCTTGGAGAATGTGTGTGAGAATACTTTGCAAGGGCAGGAAGAAATTGAGTTTTCCATGCTGCAGAGGGTGGAATTGGATACTGCAGATGCAGGTTCTGTGGATCCATGGGTTGAAGGCCCAAGCCCAAGCCTAGTGGGTGAAGATGAGGTGTGTGAAGCTCTGTGTTGGGAGGCCAGTGCCTCTGTGTGCAGTGAGGAATGGACAATTTCAGGAGCTGGTGCAACTGTCAGCTCCTGGGCAGAGCCTGTAGAACAGGAAGAAGTTGCAACAGCTATGGTGGGGCCCCATGAGTCGCTACTAGGATTGGCTTCAGCGGAGCCTCCTGAGACAGAAATGGAGGAGGGCTCTAGAAACGTGCCATCGAGTGCAGAGGTGGACTGCTTTTATTCTGCACTGAGTATTTGAAGCTGGCTCAACCAGGACTGGACACCCCCAAGCCATGCCCCTGGGTTGGACCTAATCAAAAGCAGCAAGGAAGAACGAATAATTCAGAGACGGGCTATGGCCAAATATGAACAGACATACCCTTTCTTCCCTCGAAAAATTTGGGAGGAAATAGAGGAAACCAGGCATGCCTGGTTGTGGGAGGAAGCTAGTGCCAATCTGCACCCAAATGTGAACAAATCTGTGAGAATAAAAGTATGCAAGGAGAGATGCCAGTTTTGGAAACGTGGCAGAACTTTGCTAATTGATTCAGTGTGAATTGTGGACAAGAGACATTTTACAGTGTTCCTGTGGTTCGTCCTGATGGAGAGACAGTGTTTGCTCCACATTCCGAGTAGTACTATCCATGAATGGTGTCATTCATCAGTAACTATGCCTATATGCCAAGTTGAATGCAGCAGGCCAGAGCAGCAATCTGCCACCAAAGTGGCAGCAACCGAGGAGGAGGTGCCTTCCTTCTGGTGTCCCAGGTTCATGTGCAGCAGCTTACAGGTTCATTTGCAGCAGAATCCAGGCTTATCAGCCCAGCAGGAGGAGAAGATTTCCTGTCCAGGTCCAGCAGGAGGTTGTGGAAGAATCTGATCTGAAGATTTTGTCTGTCCAACAACAGAAGCTCATCAGGCCGCAGGTCCAGAGAGGTGATGTAGACATCCATCTGTCACCTAGAATGTGGTAAGATGCATTTTACATTTTAATTTGACTGTTTTACCTACAATTGAGGATGTTCCAGGAACTTTGGTTCATCAATAGACACTCCTGAACTGGACTGCAGTGCTAGCAGGCCTCGTGCCTGTCCCAGAATTGTGTTTCAGCAGGTTTCGACATAGGAGAGACTCTATGTATAGTGCCTTGGCACTCTGGACATTTCTCCTTAGAACATCGAACATTGTAGGATTTCCCTTCCCCCAAAATGTTGTAAATGCTTTTATGTTTTCTATTTTTGTACTTTTATAGAAAAACCCTTTTTAAAAAATAACTTTTTGGGATTGTGTAGTATCTGTAGTGGGAGGTTTGGTCACTGAGTGGTTTACAGGTTGTGTTTGTTTGCAGAACTTGTTTTGCAATGTTTTGTTTTGCAGGTGTTCCTGAAAGAAGACAAGAACATATGAACATATGAATGTGCCAGAAGAAACAGACCTCCTGGTCTTTCAATGTCTGCTCGAGTGTGCAGCTAGTGCCCCTAAGATGAAGCTGCCCCACCCCCCTCCCCTTTTGTCTGCCCTCGGCTGTTCTCAGCCTCACCCACCCGTGCTCTCCCCTGTTCTCTGTCCCATGCCCTTTTAAAGCTACCCACAGTTTTGCATGCTATCACCCTCTCTGGTAGGGTGTTCCACTTCAACGCTACTCTCTCTGTGAAGTAATGCCTCCTCATCTCCCTCCCTCTATTCTTAGCCCATGCCCTCTAGTGTCCCTTCCCTTCCTCAGTTTAAAAACCCTGTTGGCTCCATCCTTGTTGAGTTCCCCTCAGATACTTGTGTAGCCCCTATGTGGTGCTATCCCAAGGACTACTACCTCTGGCTGCTTGGCTAGTAGCAGGTTAAGGAGCCTGGGTAATGAAACGGGTGCCTCCACCCAGAGGTCAGGGTTGTTAGTGGTCAAGTTAACCTGGGCACAGTCCTGCGGGACACTGTAACCACCCTCTTTCCCTTCTAGTGGCCTTAACAATATACAATAATTACTTTCACAATGACCCTTATTCACCAGGCAATTACCCACACTGTTTGCACTTACCACCAGGGCTGGTTCCTCTAGCTTGACCCTGGGGACCCCCTGTAAAAGAAGATTAAGCACAGCAAATCGCTACAGTATAATACTTTTTGCACAAACTGGAACCACAGTCAGGTTAAATGCAAACAAAGTTAAATCTGATTTATTCAGGGGACTTGAACAAGGGAAGGGCATAATCAGTTTGATTTGCTTAAAAGTTATATTAATCAGACAGTTATGTGTAACCCCCCTACAAATGAGGGTTATCAAAAAGACTCCCTTGAGCTTGCCTAAATGCTCACTGCCAGGCTGGTGTCCTGCGTTTTAGCAGTTTAAATATGACTACCAGAGTCTGTATAGCCTCTGTGTAATGTCTCTTTAAGAGCTGCTTGATTGCAGCATAAGTAATCTGAGATGGAGCTCTGTTGAAAGATGTAACTATTTGCTGAAAACCATTTAGAATGATAATGATAATGTAGTTTGTCTAACCTGCTTTCTTTGTAGCAAGGACTGTTTTCTTTGTCACCACTATCTTGGTCCTGGACTGCAAATTGGACCAGTCAGTTCTGGTGGGACCTAAAATGTAGCCGGACTTCAGCAGCTGTCTGAATTCAAAAATTTATAGGAACTGGGGTTTGAGTTTTTGCGCCTTTTTTGCAACTGAAGGGGGAGCTCTTGCTTTGACTGACAGCCAAATTCAGCCAACCAAATCTTTTGGATCTTGGGGAAGTCCCGGGCTGCTTGCAGTCTTTCAGTTAGTTTCTGATCTGGGAAGTAAAAGAAGAGGAGCTGAAGTGATTCTGAGAGCAATCCTGAGTGGATTCACATGGGAGAACTATGAAAAGGCTGAGAGTTTGGCCTCCATGTCTGCCTGCTGCTCCTGAGAGGGAGAGAAGAGAATTATTTTGGACTAAATCCAAGTTTGTGTGACTAAAGTAAGCTACTGAAGTGGGCCAGGCTCAACCTGAAGAAGACCTAAGATTTTGCTGAATGCGATTGGCCTGTCAGGAGTTCCAGCTACCCCTAAGCTCCCGGTGTGTGCAGAGATTTTGCGATTGTGCCCGGGGAGCGCTTTGCCTGGTACAGTAGAATTCCCGTACATGTAAATGTGCTATGAGCTGCTAGTGGGTTGTGAGTTAATTCCCCACTGTGTGAACTTGTTCTGCTTGCTGGAAGCTGTATCCATCCTAAAATGGACTGCATCCGAAATTGTCTCCATGCGGTCTTGGCTTTGCCAGACTGGCCCAGCCAGCCTACCCACTGCACAGAGAAGCCATTGACAAGAGATCTGCCTGGGGATCGGCCCCCCTGCTCCACGCTTGAACTGGAATGACGCCTCTGTGACTCGTGTGGGCCCTGCTTCTCCTGGCATTCCAGATCAACCACATGCAGTCTTGATTTTCGTCCAGCCTGTGTCCAGTCTTGGGTATCATGAGTAAATACCGGAGTAGCTCCCTGCAACGACAGCTTAATCTGAGTGTGTCATCTGATTGCCTTGTTGTTTCATTTCCTTTACGAACTGAGCCCTCTGGCTCCGGATTACAAATATTGTGTACTGTGCATGTTGTGATTTCCATCACAGGACCCCAACCAGTTGCATCCCTAGGCAATGGTCCTGGCTAGCCCATCTCTTCTCCACCTTGGTACCCAGACTGTGGACTGTGTGGAGGGACTCGAAGCGCATGCATAACTGCTTGATTGATATAATCTTTAAGCTAATTAACCTGATTTTGCTCCTCCCTTGTTCATGTCCCCTGAATAAATCAGATCTAACTTTTTTTGCATGTAATCTGACTGTGGTTCCAGTTTGTGCTCAAAGTACTGTACTGTTGCTATTTGCTGTGCTTAACCTTGTTTTACAGGGGGTCCCCATGGTCAAGCCAGAGGAACCAGCCCTGGTTGTAAGTGTAAACAGTGTGGGTACTTGTGTAGTGTACAGTGGTATTGTGAAAGTGATTACTGTACAGTGTTCAGGCCACTAGAGAGGAAAGAGGGGGGTTATAGTGTCCTGGAGGGCTGTGCCCAGGTTAGCTTGACCACTACCAACCCTGACCTCTGGGTGGAGGCACCCGTTTCAGAACTCAGGCCCCTTAACCTGCTACTAGCCAAGCAGGCAGGGGTAGTAGCCCTTGGGATAGTGCCACCTAGGGGTTACATCTTGGAGGCTCACCACTAGGGTTCTGTGTCTTCTAGTGGCCAAATTTGCAAATTGCTGTTAAAAATAAATGGCTACCCCAACAGAAGTGGCTGTACACTAGTTGGCGGGGTGGTGTACTGGGCAGGAGATCGACCCCCAAAATGCTATACTTATCCTGGATATTCCCCTTGATACCAATAAGGACACTGTAGAGGGAGTACTTTCCAAGGTTGAATGTTTACAAAACCCTGTGGTGGTGGGTTGACAGGCTAATCTGCTCGCCCAAAGTTTTGGTGGCAGGGAAGGTTAAGGAGAAAAAGGATGCATTCAAAAAGTATAAGGAATCACAGAAGAAGCACGACAGGGAACTGTATCAATTAAAGCAGAAAGAAGTGGGGAAGGCAGTCAGACTAGCAAAGGCCCAAACTGAGGAAAAAATAGCCAACTCAGTTAAGAAGGGGGATAAAACCTTTTATAGGTACATTAGGGAGCTTAGAAAGGTTAAGGGAGGGATAGAGAAGATTAATAAAGGAGAGGGGAAGTGGGCAGAGGGAGATTGTGAAAAGGCAGAGATACTGAATGAATACTTTTGTTCAGTATTCACAAAAGAAGATGAGGAGGAGTTACCTAAACCAGACAATAGAAGCACTCTGGGTAGGGGGTTGACACCAGTCCATTCACAGAAGAAGGAGTCCTGAAAGAACTCCTAAAACTCAAGCTGGAAAAAGCAATGGGGCCTGACGGGATACACCCCAGAATCCTAAAAGAACTAAGGGAGGACCTAGTGACACCACTGACCACGCTTTTTAACAAATCATGGCAGGATGGGGCAGTACCTGAGGACTGGAGGAGGGCAGATGTGATTCCCCTTCAGAAAAGTGGGAGCAAGGCAGAAGCAGGAAATTACAGACCTGTAAGTCTGACCTCAGTGGTAGGGAAAATGAGGGAATCACTTCTGAAAGAAAGAATTGTTGAGTACCTAGAGACCAGCAGGGCACAGAACCCAAAGCAGCATGGATTTACAGCAGGAAGGTCATGTCAGATGAATCTAATAGATTTCTTTGACTGGGTGACCAAAGTAATAGACCAGGGAGGGGCTGTGGATATGGCCTACCTAGACTTTAGCAAGGCATTTGACACAGTCCCACACAAAAGATTAATAATCAAGTTAGCCAGCCTGGGAGTGGGTCCCAGGGTGGTAGCCTGGGTAGCAAACTGGCTACACAACAGGACACAGAAGGTAATAGTGGATGGAACACATTCCGAAGAAAGGGGGGTTACTAGTGGAGTACCTCAGGGCTCAGTACTGGGTCCAGTCCTCTTTAACATCTTTATAGGTGACATTGCAGAGGGTCTGAAGGGAAAGGTATGCCTCTTTGCAGATGACACAAAGATCCATAACAGAGGTGATACACAAGGGGGGGTAGAAAAGATGAGAAGAGACTTGGCAAGGTTGGAGGAATGGTCAGACATATGGCAACTTAGATTCAATGCAAAGAAGTGCAAAGTAATGCACCTGGGAAACAAAAACCCAGGAGAAGAGTACACAATAGCAGGGGAGGTACTAACAACAACAAAAATGGAAAGGGACCTGGGGGTAGTCATATCAGATGACCTAAATGAGGGTAAGCAATGTGAAAAGTCGGTAAGGAGAGCCAGGGGGATACTGGGATGCATAGGAAGGGGCATCACAAGTAGAAAAAGGGAAGTGGTTATCCCTCTGTACAGACAGTTGGTGAGACCCCATCTGGAGTACTGTGTGCAGTTTGGAGACCTCATCTACGCAAGGACATAGACAGGATAGAAGCAGTCCAGAGGAGGGCAACTAAAATGGTGCAGGGTCTGCAGCAGAAACCATATGAAGAGAGACTGAGAGAGCTTAATATGTATACTCTTGATGAAAGGAGGACGGGGGACATGATAGAAACGTTCAAGTACCTCAAGGGAATCAACAAAGTCTAGGAGGGTAGCATCTTTCAGAAAAAGAGATGTGTAAGAACAAGGGGACACAATTTAAAGATAGAAGGGGGAAGGGCTCAGGGGTAATGTGAGGACATTTTTTTTCACAGAGAGAGTGGTGGATACATGGAACAGCCTTCCTGAGTAGGTCGTTGGGTCTAAAACAGTGGGGGAATTCAAACATGCATGGGACAGACACAAGGCAATTATAGTGGGGGGTTGCAGGAAGTAGGCTGTTGGTTAACTAGAATCTGCAGCTTATCCAGTAGGTAGGGAAATGGGCAGACTTGGTGGGCCCAGTGGTCCTTATCTGCCGTCAAAGTCAAAGTCTATGTTTCATGGTGTTAGTAGAGTGTAAGGACCCAGTAGACAGTTCCAAAGTGCCACAGACTATCACCCCCGAAGGAGCCCTCACTGCCTGGAGAGTGATAACTAAAGACAGTAAAGACCCCAGGGAGAATGAGCCCTACCACTATCTGAGACTTTTGAGGAGAAATTTGCTAAGTTGTTGCTGGAGGAAGGGAAAACTGTGGAGGACTTAAAGAAACTATTCCTGCCACCTGGGGGTGTTCCTCCCCCAGCACCCCCTCCTGCTCCAGCACCCATTATTGCCCCTCCTTCTGTGCCTGTGCCAATGTTGGCTTCTATGTCTGTACCTGCCATTAGTCACGACTCTTACCGAATGTTGAGAATCTTCTCCGGCACCCTCCCAAACCCCCAAGGGGAGGATGACTGGGAGACCTGGATAGATTGTGTTGCCTCTTTGGTACCTGAATGGCAGTGTACGGAGGCTGGGAAATGGAAAAGGATCATAGAAAGTTTGAGGGGTCCCGCCCTAGAGGCCCTTACCTTTCTGAGGTCCACAAACCCTGATGCATCTGCCCAGAAGTACCTATCTGCACTCGAAGGCAATTTTGGGAGCACTGAGTCAGGGGAGAACTTGATGTGGAAATTTCAATGTACAAAACAATGGCCATGGGAAAGTTTGTCTGCATATATTACTCATTTCGAAAGAACACTGCAGAAGACTTACTGAAAAGGTGTGGTAGCCGCCAGTGACTTAAACCATGTGAGGCTGGGGCACATACTGCAATATGCAAAGCATTCTAAATTGCAGCTTCTTCAATTAAGGCTCCCAGATAGAAGGGGTAACCCACTGGACTATTGTGACTTGATAAAAGAACTCTGGGAGGTTAAAGATGAACAGGGGGATTGTAATCCTAGGGTGAGCGCAGCCCAAGTGATCACGGCATCGAAAGGCCCTTCTAAAGTGGGGACCAATGAGGGTGTGCCACCATGGGATGAACTGCTGAGGGAGTTCAGGAAAACAAAAAACAGTCTCTTTATGAAGGCCACTCCTGCAAATACAGGCACCGACCCTTATCCAATGCATCTGCTATGGGGGTGAGGGTGTCCACCCAGGCATCTCCTGCTGACAGCAGCTCGAAACCCGATGTCTTGACTATGAAAGTAAGAGAATTGAAGAGATGTCTCAAATGCTCACCACACAGCAGACAGAGATGGCACCAAGGTTCTCGGTTGGTAGTACCACCGCCCCAGCTCCCAGTGTGATGCCTCGGCCACCCCAAATCCCAGAAAACATATTTTGCCATAATTGTGGGAAGGATGGGCACATGAAGAGAGAATGCATGTCCACAAAAGACCTTGATAAAGTTGTATATAGACTTCAGGGCGAGCTTTGGAGAATGAATCAGTGGTCGAGGAGTGCCCAAAATGACCGCAGTGAGGGTTCAAGAAGTAGTAACTCAAATCCCTATGTGGCTAAATCATCTGTCCAGGCCCCTGCTGCTGTCACTCCAGACTGGTCCAAAATACTGGGCCCTTCAATGGAGACTACCATGGCTGTGAATGGTGTTCCTGCTTGGGCTGTGCTTGACAGTGGGTCACAAGTGACCATTGTATTTAAGGACTGGTATGACAAACACTTATCTGCTGTGCCCTTACAATCCCTGGAAGGCCTACATGTGTGGTGGCTGAGCGACAAGTCTTATCCCTACCTATGATATGTCTGCCTCTGGTTGTCATTTCCTGCAGTGGTAACTGGTGTAGAGGAGCAAGTTGAGACACTGGCTTTAGTGTGTCCCCCTACTGGACTGTATGATGTGGTTCCCCTGTTAATTGGGACCAACGCCCATATGTTTGGGAGACTGGCACAACTCTGTTGCGAGAAACAAGGGTGACGGACTGGGAGGGCCCTAAGAATTCCCGCTCTGATCAAGAGGGCCTATGATTTGCAACAGAACCCCAAGGGAGTGGACCAGGATGAACCGGTAGGGGTCGTGTGGAAGGAGGATCCCAATTCAATGGTACTGGCCCCTAACGCCCAGTGTACCATTCAAGGGTAGGTCTGCCTCTGTAAAGATGTCAAGAACAAAATACTGATGTTGGACGTGCCAGGCGATGGAAAATTGCCGGAAGGATTATTGGTTAAGCCCAGCATCTTGCCAGCTCGTGCTCATGCCTATGTACGACCAGTGATGGTCCAGATTCATAATGTGTCAGATCGGGAGATCCGGGTGAACAGAGGATGCACCCTAGCTATGGTACACTGTGCAGACACTGCAGTGTTGCCCAGCAACAAGCATCCTGGCAAGACAGATAGAGTGACTCCTGACATGTTTGATTTTGGTGACTCCCCATTGCCAGCTGAATGGAAGACTAGAATTAGCCAGAAAATTGCCCAGAGAGATCAGGTGTTTTTGTTGAAGGAATGGGACGTGGGATGTGTCCTGGGTGTGGAGCATCACATATGCCTGCACGATGAACGGCCATTTCAAGAGAGGTCTCGACGCCTAGCCCCTGCAGACATAGACAATGTGAGAAGACACTTGCAGGAAATGCTCACGGCTGGTGTGATACAAGAATCCAGGAGCCGATATGCTTCTCCCATTGCGGTTGTGCATAAGAAGAATAGAACAATACGAATGTGTGTAGATTATCGGACCCTCAACAGGTGAACCATTCCTGATCAATACACCATGCCCTGTATGCAAGGTGCTCTGGATTGTTTGAATGGGAACAAATGGTTCACAGTGTTGGATCTTCGCAGTGGATACTACCAGATTCTGATGGCTCCGGAGGACTGTGAGAAGACAGCCTTCATCTGTCCTTTGGGGTTCTACAAATTCCTGAGAATGCCACAGGGGATATTGGGCACCCCAGCCACCTTCCAGCGACTGATGGAATGAGCGGTGGGAGACATGAATTTGCTGGAATGCCTGGTGTACTTGGATGTCATTTGTGTTTGGAAGCTCCCTAGAGGAGCATGAGAGTCGACTGTTCAAGGTACTAGACCAACTGGAAGATTTTGGCCTCAAGCTGTCCGTTGACAAGTGCCAGTTTTTCCAAACCTCTGCGAAGTATGTGGGGCACACAGTGTCTACAGAGGGGATAGAGACTTATCCTAGTAAAGTTGAAGCCTTGACGACTTGGTCCCAGACCCACAATTTGAAAGAACTATAACGTTTCCTGGGATTCTGTGGCTACTACCGCCGGTTCATAAAGGACTATTCTAAAGTGATTCGGCCACTCTTGAATCTTACCCAGGGTTACCCTCCTACCAATTGAAAATACAAAAAAGGGGCTGTCAAAGAACCAGACAAAGCATATTTCCGACCAGGTGAACTTTTCAGGTCCTGTTGGATTCCTGACTGTGAAGCAGCTCTCCACGAATTCATATACCAGCTCACCCATGCCCCCATCCTCGCTTACGCTGATCCCACCAAACCCTATGTGCTGCATACTGATGATGCCAGTCTGCAGAGTCTAGTTACTGTACTGTATCAAGACCATGAGGATGGTTTGAGACCAGTGGCATTCGCCAGTAGGAGCTTGACCCCATCAGAGCAAAACTACCCTGTGCACAAGTTGGAGTTCCTTGCGTTAAAATGGGCCATTGTCGACTCAGTTTTCATGATTACCTCTATGGGGTGAAAATATTGGTGAGGACTGACAATAGCCGGTTGACCTATGTACAGACTTCCAGCTAAGTTAGGCATCGGGGCACTGGTGGCTTCTGCATTGTCAACATATGATTATGATGTCGAATACAGACCGGGCCTGAATCATATTGATGCTGACACCCTATCCCAGAGGCCCATTTCCAAGAGCGACTGGGTCAGGCTGTCTGAACCTAACATCTGAGCATTGTGCCAAAAGTTTGATAGAAATGAACAGATGTCTCACGGACACAGTGGACTGCTTAGCAGGTGCTTGGGCCCCTCTGACACCTGCATACCGGCTGCGTAGTGCCACTTTTCTGCTCTAGATATTAGTGCACTACCTCAGTTTGACAATGACAGAATTCAATGGGCTCAATCCCGAGATCCTATGATTCAGCCAGCATTTGACGCCCTTCGTGCAGGAAAGGATGTGTCCAAGTTGCGTTCCTCTCATCTGCGAACCGCTTTGTTGTTTAAAGAAGGCCCCAGGTTGAAGCTGCTTAATCAGTTGTTGTATGGAGAGACTGTAGATCGAGATGGCCAAATAGACAAGCAACAATTGGTCCTGCCCACAGCCTTCAAAGATTTGGTACTGAGGTCTCTCCACAATCATATGGGCCACCTTGGTATCGACCGGACCCTTGACCTAGTACAATCTTGATTCTACTGGCCCAAGATGGGGGCCGGTGTTGAGCACCATGTAAAGACTTGTAGTCGCTGCCTGCAGAGAAAAGCTCTGCCTCAGAGTGCTGCCCCACTTGTCAACATTACTACCAGCACCCCAATGGAACTAGTCTGCATAGACTTCTTGAGTTTAGAGCCTGCTCAGCAAAACACTGGCAATGTGTTAGTGGTTACAAACCATTTCACACGGTATGCACAAGAGTTTCCCACCAAAGATCAAAAAGCATCTACCGTGGTCAAGGTGCTAGTGGAAAATTTCTTTGTCCACTATGGTGCCCCCCAGTGAATTCACTCTGATCAGGGCCAGGACTTTGAGAGTCGGCTAATCAAAGAAATGCTCTCTCTATGGGGCATGTGAAAGTCAAGAACCACCCCTTATCACCCGCAGGGCGTTCCTCAACCAGAACGCTTTAACCACACCCTGCTAGAAATACTAGGCACCCTCCACCCAAAAGATAATCATAAATGGAGCCAGCAGATTTGCACCTTGGTACACGCATACAATTGCACGAAGAATGATGCTACCGGGTTCTCTCCCTACCACCTCATGTTCGGGAGAGAGGCCCGGCTGCCTGTTGATGTCTGTTTTGGGGTTTCTCCCAATGGGGTCCGAGCCAAATATTACCTGCTATATGTACAAAAACTGAAAGCTCAATTGAACCATGCCTATCAACTGGCTATTATAATGACCGCCAAAAGAAATCTAGCCAACAAAAAGAGACATGATAGAAAAGTAAAGGCTCAAGAGCTTAGGCCTGGAGACCGTGTGTTGTTGCGAAATTCAGGATTGCATGGTAAACACAAAATTGCTGATCGATGGCACCATCTTCCCCATGTCATAGTTGGAAAGTTGGATGATTTGCCAGTGTACAAAGTGCGCCCAGAGAATAACTCCAAAGCTGTCAAGACCATGTACCGTAACCATTTGCTACCTATTGGTCAAGTTATAATTGAGGCTGAACCCACCGAGATTGATTCCTGTGGACCAGTGACTCATGCTGCTGCAAGAAAGAAACAGAGTTAGCCTGCCCCCTTGGTTGCCGATTTAAGACTTCCCCCGCAGCAGGCTCAGAATGATAGTGACTGCCAGTCTAACTCGGATGACAGTGAGTGTGATAATGTCTATTACCCCTCATATGAACTGAGTCAGTTGTTTCGTGGAAATCCTATGTTGAATTATGCGGAAGAAACTGGGCCTTCTGGACTGCCTAGCGTCCCGGCATCATCCTTGGAGCCAATCTTCCCAGAAGGTGAAGTGCAAAGTATCATGTCTGAGGATGCTGAGTCTTTGTGCATCGTGGAACTGTATGATTTGCCTGAAGGAGAGGCTGCTGGTATGACTCTTTCTGGTGACATGCCAGAACTTGAGGAACACTATGAGAGTGCTGACAATCCCCCTTCAGTGCCAGAGTGTCTTCAAAATGAGCCAAGTGTTGTAGAAACAGAGACTACAGAGCAAGGGGCTGACAGTGCTCCCAGCTTGGACATTTCCCTTGTAACCCCTAGATGGCGCTATCCCAGGGGCTACTACCCCTGCCTGATTTGCCACTAACAGGTTGAGGGCCTGGATCCAATGGCGGGTGCCTCACCCAGAGGTCAGGGTTTGCAATAGTTAAACTTACTTGGTCACAGCCCTCTGGGATACTGCACCCCCTTTCTTCCCACTAGTGCCCACACAATATATCAGAATTACCTTCACAGTATACACTTACACCAGGGCTGGTTCAGGCACTGGGACCTCCTGTAAAATAAGATACAGTGCAACAATCACAGTACAATACTTTAACATAGACAACTTACCAGGCAGTATAACTTTGCTGAAACAAGCAGCTCGGATTTATTTAGGGGAATATAACAAGGACAGGGGAATCAGGTTAATTAGCTTATCACTTTACTCATCTACCTCTGTGCACAGGCCTATCCCTACCAGTTACTGTCCTTGGGTACCCAAGCCCCAGTGGTTAGTCCAAACCGTGGCAGTTGGTAGGGGCCCTTTTCCACAGAGAAAAGAAAAATTAGTTTAAACAGTCAGCAGTACAGTGATTCCATTTGGATTCAATGTGGCAATTCAACAGGGAGGCGACCCTGAATTAGTACCTCACGACCTCCAAATAAGATAGGGTCCTTCAATGTCAGCAGGGCTACTCTTGAGCTCCACGAGACTCCTCAACATTTATATGGCAAACTGCAACAGGCAAAAGTCCTTTAATGGCAGCAGGATTCACTTGAGCTAACCAAGTTTCCCTCACACATTTATATGGTGAACAGTAACAGGCAAAGTCCTTTAATGGCAGCAGGTTCACTGAGGTACACAAGCCTTCACACATTTATATGGTAAAACAGAGTACTATACCAGGCAGGCTTCTTCTATCCCGATCGCAATTACTGCACAATACCGGGAGAACACAGCAGATTCAGTTCCTGACAGACAGTGCAATTCAGCAATTTCTCCAGTCTTCTACAGGGTGAGCCTGGTTTCTACTCTTCAAGATATCCTTTGATTCTCTTCACAGGACGGATTCAGTCCTAACAAGCAGTTACTACAAGCTGCAGACGGAACTCTGGGCCCTTACACGCTTTCCGACTAAAACTGCACACTGAAAAAGCACAGGGCTCCTTCTTTCTTCACTGCCAGAGCTCAACTGAAATTCCAACAGACAAGTCCGGGCACTTCCTTGAGGTTCCTCCCAGTTCTTGACTGGATTGGCTGTCACCACATAGACTGCTCCTGTTGGTCCAAAAAGGCGCCAGTCTAAACTACATCTCCCAGAGTCACTGCCCATACAATCCTCTTGTGGCTGGCTCAGATTATGAGTCCAAGTTCTGATTCAGTCCAAGGCACCATTTTAGAGCTAGCTTACCCACACTGATTGGTCCAGTTCAGCAGTTCAAAACCAGAATGGGGAACTAGGCAGAACACAGTTCTGACTGCAAGAAAGCAGGTTAGATAAACTGTAATTTCATTATTACTCTAAATGATTTCTGGCAAACACAGTTACATCTTTTCAGATAGGTTCCTTTGCACTCTAGTGACTGCAAAAATGGAGTGAATTGGCAGCAGCTGAGTGGTACTCAATCAAAGAACACACAGTCCCCATACAAACTAATTATGTCTGCAAGCAGACAGCTCTTAAAGAGACAGTACCAGAGGTTCTAAAAACACTCACTGATAAATGGCTTAAACGCTAAACACCATTCAGGCTTGGAGCATTCAAGCAAGCTCCTGGAAGTCTTTTGGGAACCCCCATTTGCAGGGGGGTTACACCTTCATGCAGAGACACCTCTCACAAGTGATGAAAGCTCCAAGACCATTGCTGAAAGTACAGAGACTGTGGTTGTTCATCCCAGAAAGACTGGCCGAGCTGTCAAGCCAGTGGTGCACTTCAGTTACGATTCCTCTGGGAGGCCAGTGGATTTGCCGCTCAATGTAGTCCACAAAGGTGTTTGTGTCTCTCAGAGCTCACTGCCCAAATTGAGCTTGACGACCCATTCCAGGTTACTTGTTCTGCTCTCACACATGGTGCCCCTGCCCCATCCAGCCCCAAGTTAGCGGATAGGGAAGGGCCCCCTCTTGCATTGTTTAGAGTACAAGAAGTTATTACATGATTCTGTATAGTAATGTTCAATTTACCTGTGTGAAATATGCATAATGTATTGTCAGAATGGAAATTATATAGTGGAGTACATTGAAATGTATAGTAAAGTGACAAGTTATGCCAATTGATGAATCAGATAGTACTTGTATAGCATGCTAATGGTATGAATATTTTGTATATGTTGCATTTTCAATGTTATGATGGTACAGACTTGATGCAGATGCCAAGTTTTACCAGGTAGGGAAGGGTGTAACCCCCCTACAAATGGGAGCTCCCGAAAAGTCTTCCTTGAGCTTGCCTAAATGCTCACTGCCAGGCTAGTGTCCTGCATTTTAGCAGTTTAAATGTGATTACCAGAGCTTGTATAACCTCTGTGTACTGTCTCTTTAAGAGCTGCTTGATTGCAGCATAAGTAATCTGAGATGGAGCTCTGTTGAAAGATGTAACTATTTGCTGAAAATCATTTAGAATGATAATGATAATGTAGTTTGTCTAACCTGCTTTCTTTGTAGCAAGGACTGTTTTGTTTGTCTCCACTATCTTGGTCCTAGACTGCAAATTGGACCAATCAGTTCTGGTGGGACCTAAAATGTAGCCGGACTACAGGAGCGTCTGAATTCAAAGTCTATAGGAACTGTGGTTTGAGTTTTGCTTTTTGCAACTGAAGGGGAGTTTTTGCTTTGACTGACAGCCAACCATCACAACCAAATCTTTTGGATCTTTTGGGAAGTCCCGGGCTGCTGGCAGTTTTCAATTTAGTTCTAAGCTGGAAGCTCAAGAAGAAGGAGCTGAAGTAATTTTTGGGCAGAAATCCTGAGTGGATTCACATGGGAAAACTGTGAAAGGGCTGAGTTTTTGGCTGCATGTCTGCTGCTGCTCCATGAGAGGGAGAGCAGAGAATTATTTTGGACTAAATCCAAGTTTGTGTGACTAAAGTAAGTTACTGAAGTGGGCCAGGCTCAACCTGAAGAAGACCGAATATTTTTGCTGAATGCGATCGGCCTGTCAGAAGTTCCAGCTACCCCTAAGCTCCTGGTGTGTGCAGAGACTTTGCAATTGTGACCGGGGAGCACTTTGCCTGGTACTGTAGAATTCCTGTACATGTAAATGTGCTATGAGCTGCTAGTGGGTTGTGAGTTAGTTCCCCACTGTGTGAACTGTGTTCGGTTGCTGGAAGCTGTATCCAGCCCAAAACGGACTGCATCCGAACTTGTCTCCATGCGGTCTGGGCTTTGCCAGACTGGCCCAGCCAGACTACCCACTGCACAGAGAAGCCGTTGACGAGAGACCTGCCTGAGGATCAGCCCCCCTGCTCCATGCTTGAACAGGAATGACGCCTCTGTGACTTGTGTGGGCCCTGCTTCTCCTCGCGTTCCAGATGAACCACCTGCGGTCTCGATTTTCGTCCAACCTGTGTCCGGTCTTGGGTATCGTGAGTAAATACCATGGTAGCTCTCTGCACCAACAGCTTAATCTGAGTGTGTCATCTGATTGTCTTGTTGTTTCATTTCCTTTACGAACTGAGCCCTCTGGCTCCAGATTACAAATATTGTGTACTGTGCATGTTGTGTTTTCCATCACAGGGCCCCAACCAGCTGCAACCTCGGGCAACTGTTCTGGCTAGCCCATCTCTTCTCCACCTGGGTACCCAGAGGTGGACTGTGTGGTGGGGACTCAAAGCGCATGCATAACTGCTTGATTGATATAACCTTTAAGCTAATTAACCTGATTTTGGCCCTCCCTTGTTCAAGTCCCTTGAATAAATCAGATCTAACTTTTTCTGCATGTAATCTGACTGTGGTTCCAGTTTGTGCTCAAAGTACTGTACTATTGCTATTTGCTGTGCTTAACCTTCTTTACAAGGGGTCCCCAGGGTCGAGCCAGAGGAACCAGCCCTGGTGGTAAGTGCAAACAGTGTGGGTACTTGTGTGGTGTTCCAGGGGTATTGTGAAAGTGATTATTGTACAGTGTTCAGGCCACTAGAGGGGAAAGAGGGGGGTTACAGTATCCCGGGGGGCTGTGCCCAGGTTAGCTTGACCACTACCAACCCTGACCTCTGGGTGGAGGCACCCGGTTCAGAACTCAGGCCCCTTAACCTGCTACTAGCCAAGCAGGCAGGGGTAGTAGCCCTTGGGATAGCGCCACCTAGGGGTTACAGAGGTATTCATGAAACTGGTCGACGATGGACCATTTTAGCTCAAGGAACTCCAGCTTGTGCACAGGGTAGTTTCACTCCGATGGGGTCAAACTCCTACTGGCGAGGGCCACTGGTCTCAAACCATCCTCATAGGCTTGATACAGCATAGCTCCTAGACCCTGCAGACTGGCATCCGTATGCAGCACATAGGGCTTGGTTGGGTCAGCACAGGCGAGGATGGGGGCATGGGTAAGCTGGTATATGACTTCGTGAAAGGCTGCTTCACATTCGGGTGTCCAGAGGGGCCCAAAAAGTTCACCTCTGCAGAAGGACACTTTCTCTGGTTCTTTGACGGACCCTTTTTTATATTTATGGTTGGCAGAAGGGTAACCCTGGATAAGATTCAAGAGTGGGCAAATCACCTTTGAATAGTGTTTTATGAACCTGTGGCAGTAACCACAGAACCCCAGGAAACATTGTAGTTCTTTCAAATTATGGGGCTGGGGCCAAGTAGTCAGTGATTCAACCCTACTGGGATCAGTCTCCATCCCTTCTGCAGATACTATGTGCCCTACATGCTTCACGGAGGTTTGAAAAAAACTGGCCCTTGTCAATGGACAACTTGAGACCAATGTCTTCCAATCAGTCTAGGACTTTAAACAGTCGGGTCTCATGCTCCTCTAATGTGCGCCCAAACACTGTGGCATCGTCTAATTACACTAGACATTCCAGCAAGTTCATATCTCCCACCGCACGTTCCATCAGTTGCTGAAAGGTGGCCGGGGTGCCTGAAATCCCCTGTGGCATTCTCCGGAATTCGTAGAACCCCAAAGGACAGATGAAGGCTGTTTTTTCATGGTCCTCCGGGGTCATCGGGATCTGGTAGTATCCGCTGAGAAGATCCAATACCGAAAACCATTTGCTCCCATTTAAGCAATCCAGGGCATCTTGTATACGGGGCATGGTGTACTGATCGGGGATGGTCCGCTGGTTCAGGGTTCAATAATCAACACACATCTTTACCAACTCATTCTTCTTATGCACAACCACAATGGGAGAGGCATATGGGCTCCTTGATTCTTGTATCACATCAGCAGCGAGCATTTCCTGCAGGTGTCTCCTCACATCATCTATGTCTGCTGGGGCGAGGCGTCAGGATCTCTTTTGAAATGGCCGGTCATCAGGCAGGCGTATGCGATGCACTGCACCCTGGACACACCCCATGTCCCATTCTTTTAATGAAAACACTTGGTCTCTCTGAGCGAGTTTCTTGCTAATTCTAGCCTTCCATTCAGCTGGCAATGGGGAGTCACCAAAGTCAAAGAAGTCCGGGGTCACTCTTTCCTTCTCACCAGACCACTTGTTGCTGGGCAATACGGCAGCATCGGTGCAGTCTACTGTAGCTAGGGTGCACCCTCTGTTCACCTGAATCTCCCGATCTGACACTTTCTGAATCTGGACCATCACTCGTCGTGCATAGGCATGGGCATGAGCAGGCAAGATGCTGGGTTTGACTAATAATCCCTCTGGCAACTTTCCATCTCCTGGTGCATCCAACATCAATATTTTGTTCTTTACCTTTCTCTTTAGGCGGACTTCCCCATGGATTGTGCACTGGGCATTGGGGGCCAATACCAAGGAGTCAGGTTCCTTTGTCCACACTATCCCCACTGGCTCATCTGGGTCCACTTCATCTAGTCCCTGTTGCCAGTCATAAGCCCTTTGTACTAAAGCTGGAATTCTTAGGGCCCATCCAGTCAGCTGCCCTTGTTTCTCATGGAAGAGTTGTGCTAGTCTCCCAAACATGTGGGCATTTGTTCCAATTAACAGGGGAACCCCATCATACAGTCCAGTGGGGGGACACACTAGGGCCAGTGTCTCTACTTGCTCCTCTACACCAGTTACAGTTGCAGGAAAAGACAACCAGAGATGGGCATATCCTAGATATGACTAAGACTTGCAGCTCAGCCCCCACAGATGTAGGCCTTCCAGGGATTGTAAGGGCACTTCAGATAAGTGTTTGTCATACCAGTCCTGAAACACAATGGTCACTTGCGAACCGCTATCAAGCACAGCCCGAGTAGGAATACCATTCACAGCCACATTAGTCTCCACTGAAGGGTCCACTATCTTGGTCCAGTCTGGAGGGACAGTAGTAGGGGCCGGTACAGATGACTTAGCCACAAAGAAGCTGGAGTTGGGATTTCCTGAGCCTTCACTGTGGTCGTTTCCAGCACCCCTCGGCCATGGTTTTGCTTTCCAGAGCTCCCCTTGAAGTCTGTATACAACCTTATCTAAGTCTTTTGAGGACTGGCATTCTTTCTTCATGCCGATCCTTAACACAATTATGACAGAGTATGCTTTCTAGAGTCTGGCGTGGCCGAGGCATCACATTGGGGACTGAGGCGGGGGTACCACCAACAGAAAATCATGATTCAACCTCTGTCTGGTGTGTGGTGAGCATGGGGAGATGCCTCAGTAATTCCCTCACTTCCATAGTCAATTCATCAATCTCTGAGCTGCTGTCAACAGGGGATGCCTGGGAGTGCACCCCACCCCCATAGCGGACACGCTCTGAGAGGGGTTTGGGCCCATAGTATCTCTGGAATGGGCTTGTAGAGAAACGGTAGCCCTCATTTCTCAGACCTCTCTCAGTATTTAGCCCCAGGGTGGAGAGTCCTTGCTAGCTTCCCAATGTTCAACTGGCACTGTATTTTGCCCCTGAGCATCACTCACGTCTGCATCCTCGTCATCTGGGCAGCAGCAACAGCAGATACAGGAGGCCCCCCCCCCCACCTGGCTGCCTCCTCTCAATCCTCCGAATTTCCTTCATCAGTCTGTCATAGGTAGGAGGCATATCCAACCGAACAGCAAGGTGTAGTTGGAGCAGCAACAATTCAGAGAATGGGACTGACTTGAGGAGTTGGTCCATCCTATTCCGATCTAACTTAGCTGGGGCCATGCCACCTTTCTTTAGGCGTTCCTGTAGCACTGCTTCAAGTCGAGACACATACACGGATAAGGATTCCCCTGGGTACTGCTGAGTGTTTTTGACCCTACCCCACAGGTCCTCATCTGAATCGGGACTCCCATACACATTTTCCAATGCATTCAAAAAATCTTGAGCAGTTACCTCTGGATTACTAGCCTATGTAGCCAGGATAGCAAGTTGGGCAGGGCCTCTGAGGCTTTCAACCACTCTTCTCTGGTTCGGGGCATTGCCATTCTCGGATTTGAGGGGCAACATAGTCTATCCAAGTCTCCCAGTTGTCCTCCCCCTTGGGTGTGGGGAGGGTGCCTGAAAACATCCTCAGCCAGCGATACGAGTCGTGACTAATGGCTGGTACAGATAATATGACCAGCATTGGCACAGGCACAGAAGGTGGGGCAGTAACAGGTGCTGGAGTGGGAGGGGGTGTTGAGGAAGGAGCACCCCCAGGTGGCAGGAATAGTTTCTTAAAGTCCTCTATGGTTTTCCCTTCCTCCAGGAACAACTTAGCAAATTTCTCCTCAAAGGTCTCGATAATGGTGGGAGCTCATCCTCCCCACGGTCTTTACTGTCTTTTATCATCACTCTCCAGCCGGCTAGGACCCCTTCTGAAGCAATAGTCTGTGGAACTTTAGAGCTGTCCACGAGGTCACTACATTCTACCAAGGCTATAAAAGTTTGGGTGATCAAATCAGCCTGTCGACCCACTACCACAGGATTTTTAAACATTCAGCTTTGGAGAGTGCTTCCTCTATGGTGTCCTTACTGGTATCCAGTGGAATATTCAGTATAAGCAGAGCATTTTGGGGGTCGATCTTCTGCCCAGTATACTACACCACCAACTGGTGTACAGCCATTTCTACTGGGGTAGCCATTAATCTTTAACAATAATTCATAATTTTTGGCCACTAGAAGGCACAAAATCCCATTGGTGAGCCTCCAAGATGTAACCCCTAGGTGGCGCTATCCCAAGGGCTACTACCTCTGCCTGCGTGGCTAGTAGCAGGTTAAGGGGCCTGAGTTCTGAAACGGGTGCCTCCACCCAGAGGTCAGGGTTGATAATGATCAAACTAACCTGGACACAGCCCTCCAGGACACTGTAACCCCCCTCTTTCCCTTCTAGTGGCCTGAGCAATATACGATAATCACTTTCACGGTACCTCTTGTACACCATACCTGTACCCACACTGTTTGCACTTACCACCAGGACTGGCTCCTCTGGCTCGACCCTGGGGACCCCCCGTAAAACAAGGTTAAGCACAACAAATAGCAACAGTACAGTACTCTTACCACAAACTGGAACCACAGTCAGGTTAAATGCAGCAAAAAAAAGTCAGATCTGATTTATTCAGGGGACTTGAACAAGGAAGGGGCGTAATCAAGTTGATTGGCTTAAAGGCTATATTAATCAAACAGTTATGCATGCACTTTAAGTCCTCACACAGTCACATACTCTGAGTACCCAGGTAGGAAAGTGGTGGGCTAGCCAGGAATGTTGCAGCTGGTTGGGACCCTGTGATGGAAGAAAAGCAACATGCACAACACACACTACTTGTAATCCGGAGCCAGAGGGCTCAGTTCGTGAAAGAAAAAGCAACAAGAGAATCAGATGACAACACTTTAGATTTAGCTGTTGTTGCAGGGAGACATGAAGGGTCTCTTTACGCTGAAGGAGAAATAAATACTAGGGAACATAACTTTAAGTTAGTAGGGGGAGGTATGGAGGAAGTGAGGAGACACTACTTCACAGAGAGGGTGGTTGCACTTTGGAATGCATTACCGGGGAGCTGTTGGCAAAGGACACTGTGGAGGGCTTCAAGGTGGGATGAGACAGGCATATGGGCAAAGTGCAGATTGGAGGGGGGGTACCCAACAGGGAGCTGGAGGAAGAGCCAGATAACAGGGAGTGCAGGAAGTGGGGGGAGCTGCTGAAACTTTATTCAGGGGCTCCATCTCAGGCAGACATGATAGTCCGACAGGCCTAATCTGCTGGCAACTTTGTATGTATGAAGACCCATCATATGTTATACCCCAGGCTCCATGGAGTGATTGTTACTGTTTGAAGTTAATTAAACTGTTTTGGTATTTTTGATCCCAGAGTGGACAGTGATTTAATCATTGAGACTGTGCTGGCCTTCTAACGAACATTGCTCCTTCAGGTAGGCACTCTTGCCTCACGATGGTGCCTGCTCTCCTATTCCTGTGACTCCCAGTCACTACCATCAGTGAACCAGGCAATGAGCTATTTCTGTTTCTACTTCCTTGGACTGTGGTTGTTTAGGTTGTAAAGTGCCCCCCTTCCACCGATTATGCCATCTGGATACCCCTAGATGACAGGAGGGGTGCTTACACATGGTTTCCTTAGCTTTTATTTATAGAGAATGTAGTGGGTGGGTGGAGGAGCTTTGCAACCCCTATGATTCTGGTGAAATGGCGTTACTGGAGTGACCACAGGTGGCAGTACAGGCCGGAGTACCTTTCTGGGGATGGGGGCCAGTGAGTGGCTAGACAGACATGCATGCTCAACATGATCACGTCCATCAGCTAAGCATCCCCACAACAGGAAAATGGGAAGAAAAAGTGGCTGTGTCTATGACAGCTCCGGGCAGCCCACAGACCCTGCATCCCACCAACCTAGGTACACTCCATGGGCACCACAGTATGTTTATTGAGGGACCTGGTCCAGCCCGCAGTCCTTCACTGTGGGGAGAGGAAACCACAGGGCTACACCCATGGAGCCAGGTGAGCACTGGGAGTTGGCGGGGGCAGAGTTGGGCCCACCCTGAAGCCTTGAGATGGACTGACGCCAGCCTGAGGGGGAGCATAAAGAGAAAGTTTAAAAAACCAAAAACTAAGCAGCATGGGTTCATGGTAGGGAGGTCTTGTGAGACCAACCTGATAGTATTATTTAACTGGGTAGCAAGGGCAGTGGATAAGGGACAAGCAGTAGATTTACTCTAGTTCGACTTCAGCAAGGCACTGGACTCAGTGACACACAGAAGGTTGCTGAAGAAATTAGAGGAGCTGTGAGCAGCAAAGGACCCAGTTAAATAGGTGGAAAGTTGGTTGGGGGATGGGAAACTGGGTCAAATCAGGGTAAAGGGAGGTCATAAGTGGGGTGCTGCAGGGGTCAGTCCTGGGACCCCACTTGTGCTCTCCCTTCCCCACTACAAAAATGTGTGCATTGCACATTTTGTTCTTGTTTTGCTAGTTGATATTTGTACAATTGCAACCCTCTCTGGGGGCTTACCTGAGTTGCCCTCTCACTTCCTGTTTTCCCCATGTTTCCCCATTTTCCCAGTGCTTCTAGTGGCCCAAAGATTTCTCCAGACAGCCCGCAGTCCAATTTGGCCCAGTTTCGGGCTTATTTGACGAGTCACGATCCACCGCTGATGGCAATGCACCACGGTGTAAGCAGGGATCGCGCAGGTGCAAGTGGCGCCTTTGATGTGCTGACCGGAGATTTTGCAGTCAGCTGGGGCAGAATTTCCATGGTACCGGTGCGCTGACCATCTAAATAGGGGTCCGGTGACCTGAATGCTGTGGCAGAAAGGCCACTGGGGGCATAACAATTAAAGTTAGATCGATGGCTAAGAACGGGGCTGATGAATAAAGATAAGCCCCTAATTAATATTCACTTAGGGGGACAGTGTTTCGATGGCAGTGACAGCAAACCTACTCGGGGCTCCTATTCAAGAGTGAGCTCATTTGAAAGGGCACTGAAGGGGCTGCAAAACTGTGGAGAATGGGTAAAACTAACACATTTTTGCTTGGCTGCACCAGGGCTTAACAGGTGGGGAACTGTGTTGGACTGCGTAGGACTGAATTGGAGCCGCCATGTTTATGACACTGTGACCACCCCCACATCAGCCAATCATCATTTTGGACACCTAGAACAGTGGCAGAGTGACTCCTGGGAGAAGGAGGGGACTAATTCAAGCACCTAACTCATGCCCCAATAAGCCATCAGTAAATATTGATCTCTATGGTTATGGATGAGTGATAGGCTCAATCAGCCTATCAGAACCATGGATTCTTGAGTGAAACTCAGTTGACTTTCTGGAATTTCTTCAATCTGTTCCCGGGCTCTGTATGAGTCAGAAGTCTCCTTTGAGAGTGGATGTGGACTGGAGAGGCCTTTCCCAGGTCTCTAGTGGTGATTGCTGTGTTCAAGAAAGGATCAACAGGGGAAATAGAGTGAGAGACTGAACTGATACCTAGACTCCCCAGGTACTGTGAGCTGTTTGATTATATTGGAGAAGCTACATGCTGCAGAAACCCTGCACTGGTGGACTGAATTGTGCTGGGAGGACTGGTCTTATTATTTGAGTGCCACAGTTGCTGCTGAGAACGTGTTTCACCTGTTTGGGAGTACAAGTGTGATTTTGGAAGAGGCAAGGTGTCTCTGGACTCGGGGTTCTAGCTGGGTGCTGTATTTTTCGTGAGTGAAGTGGTTAAAGTGGCTGAGAGCTGTGTCCCAGCTGCAGCTGAAGAAAGGATTGTGAACAGTGTCTAACTGGAAAGTGCAGACTGGTGTACAGGGGTTTGCTTTGTTAGGATCCCCCTGTGGTTTGCACCTGTGCATCATCCGATCTAGGGCTGGCACCTACTGCTAACTGGCACTGGACTTTGCTTGAGCAGCTTCCTGTGAGTTCTGCTGGTTTCAGACTTAGTGCAGGGACTGCAGAGGACCCCCACCGTGTGGGAGTTCTCACCCAGAGTCAGGAAGGGAATCAGCTAACCCCTTCCAAGTGGGGCTCACCATCTCAGGAGGTCACCGGCGCGTGCTGGGGTGCAAGGGCACCTATGATCGTAGTGGGGAGCTGGCGTGTGGAGTCACTCCAGGGTCTGGGCCTTCTGGGGCTGGTGTGTCCTGCTACAGAGCTCTGCAATGGGCCAGAAGCGACTGAGGTGACAAGCGACCAGATCTTCAACCACGGGGACAAGCTGCAAGATCCTCGAGCAAGATTCCGGCTGCCCATTGTTGCATAGAGCTCAGTGATCTAGGACAGCTGGAGGCAGGCATCCCAGGATTGTTTGAGTTCTGCAAAACCATGAGTACACAGGACCTGGTTCCCAGAAACTGAGCAAGGGAGTGTAAAAGGTATTTAACTGCTTCCTCAAGTCATTTTCTTCTTTATCAGTGCCCCAACAGCCAACCAACAGGCCTGCACCTTGTGGGTACCCCTAAGGACTATCAGGTTAGACACTGGTACCAGTGGGGGTGGGCCCCCGGGGGTGGTCTTGGCCTACGGGCCCAAATGGTCATTGTTATTTGTTCTTACTAACCATTTTTTTTATCCACAGCTATCCTTTGTTCTGGTATCCTTTCCCTAGTCCTTACCCCAATAAAGCTGTGGTTTACCATTTGAAACTGTGTGTGCAGGAATTCTCTGAGTCTGTCAGATCATTACTGTTCATGGTTATTGGTGTTACTGAACTGTTGGGTATCCAGTGTGTGTGGGGTGGTTGGTAGGGGAGGTGGGGAGGTGCAGCATCCCAGGGGGCTGTACCAGCCAGTTACCTGACCCACTTCTAACTTTCTCTGGGTGGAGGCACAGCATTGTTTTTGTCATCTTTGGGATTGAACTCCGAACACCACCGTAACAGGGCCCAGGCCCCTTAACCTGTTAGAAGGCCAACAGGCAGAGGTAGAAGCCCACTGACACATGGCACCTGGGTTACATCTTTGGAGGTACCACTGGGATCTCCTGTTCACCAACCATGCCCACTCTGGAGAATCAGAATGGAAAGACCCCCCCAATCCGGGGTCCCCAGCAACCAGGTTTGTCTCCCCGAGGCTGAGGTTTAGGCCTACAAAGGATGACAAAGTGAAATTGGTGAAATGGAGTGGGGCTTTGAAAATGGACCCCCAGAAATCCCTTTTTGTTGCTGGGAGTACCCCAGGAGATGGAGGAAGGGGAACTAGAACAACACCTGACCACAATAACCAAAATGGGTAAAGTAAAAGTGCGAGGAAGAATGAATGAATGATTCTGGAAGGGGTACATTAACTGTACTAGTAGAGAGTAACAATGTGTTAGAGGCTGCCTGGATATCTGAGGCTTTGGTGGCAGAGGGGATGCCCGAGGCTCTGCCCATTGTAACTACATTTAGTGTAGTCTCCTCGGGGAAGGGGGACTAGGGTCTGGGCCTCCACCAAAACTTCCTAAGGTTCAGAAACACTAGCCGGGACCTGTGCCCATAGTTTTCAATTCTTATCGCAGGCTAAGTGTAAGCCCCTCTACAAATGGGGGTTCCTGAAAAGTATTCCTTGTGCTTGTCTAAATGCTCACTGCCAAGCTGGTGTCCTGCATTTTTGCAGTTTAAATGTGATTGCCAGAGAGTGCCTAAAGGTGGATGTGGCAGCAGTCACTGAGACCTGGGCCACCTCAGGGCATGACTGGGACCTGAACCTGGAGGGTTACACCATGTTCAGGAAGGACAGGGGGGAAGGAAGTGGGAGGAGGGGTAGCAATAATAGTCAAAAACTGCATTGCCATAGGAGGAGTGGAGGAGGCGGAGGGAACTGTGGAGGCGATTTGGGTCACCTTGATAACAAGGGGGGGCAAGACAGTAAAAATAGGAGTGGTGTATAGACCTCCCTGCGCTGGCGGAGGAGCTGGAGGAGAGTCTGGTGGCAGATGTTGAGAGACACTGCAGACTGGGAAGGGGAAGGGTGGTGGTGTTGGGGGACTTAAACATGCCAGAAACAGACTGGGAGACTATGACATCCTTGGTGGCCAGGGAACAGAGGTTGTTGGATGTCTTTCAGGATGTGTTCCTAACTCAGCAGGTGGGGGAACTGACCATGGAGGAGCGGATACTGGATTTGGTCCTGGCAGACAGTGACCAGATTGGGGGCCTGGAGGTAAGGGACCCATTGGCGGGGAGCGACTATGCCACAGTCTGGTTCTGCCTGAACTTAGGAGGGGTAGAAGGCCGCACAAAGACGGAGGTAACTGACTTTAGGGGGTCGGATTTCAAGGAAATGGGAAGGATCCTTAAGGAGCACTTGGATGGGACTGGACCAGACATGGACGCTGACATTAGGTGGGAAATCATCAGAAGGGGGGTGCAGGATGCTACCAGCACCTACACAAGAGTAAGACAAAAATGTGGTAGGGCCCGAAAACCCTGCTGGTGGACCAGGGAGGTTCAGGAGGTGGTAAGGGGAAAGAAGGCGGCCTATAGGCAATTCAAGTGCTCAAAGAGTGAAAGGGACAGAGGGGAGTACAAGCAGATGGCCAGAAGGGCCACTAGGGTGGTGAGGGCAGCTAAGGCAAGGAAGGAGCAGAACCTGGCCAGGGAAATTAGGAGAGGGAACAAGGAGTTCTTTAGATACATTGGGGAAAAATGAAGGGTGAAGAGGCAGATTAGCAGGATTAAAACAGGGGAGGGATGGGCACAAGACCCGGAGGAGCAGGCTGAGGTACTAAATGAGTACTTCACCTCAGTTTTTACCAAGGAAAATGGGGGGTGCATCATACATGGGAGGAGATGTTGAAACTGAGGAGGGGGGGACCCTTACCAATCGGTGGGTCTGGGGAGGGGGGCATCACTGGCAGGTGGGGGGAAGGCAAAGCAGGGGGACGAGGTAACGGAGGTGGAAATCACGGCAGAGAGAGTGAGGGAAGCCCTCAGATCCCTTAAGATGGAGAAAGCACCAGGGCCAGATAAATTACATCCCAGAGTGCTGAAGGAACTGGCGGATGTCCTGATGGGGAGACCTGAATATGCCAGATGTTGACTGGAGCACCTTTGCTGTAGCCATATCCAAGAGCAGGGCCATTCTTGATGCCCTACAGGGGGCATGCCTCAGACAGCTAGTTTTGGAACCCACTCAGGAGAGAGCAATCTTAGACCTGGTACTCTCAAATGGGGATGGAGAGAGGATCTCTGATCTTGAAGTGGGTAGCCATCTGGGAACAAGCAACCACCAAACAGTGTGGTTCACGATAAACTTAGCTGTAGGGTCAAGCCACACAAAAGTGAAGGTACTGGACTTCAGGAGGGCTGATTTTGTCAAAATGGGAGAGTGCCTCAGAAAAGCATTAGCAAACAGGCAAGAAGGTCGGGTGGAGCAGCAATGGGGAAACATCAAAACTGCCATCACAGAGGCAACAAGTCTTTGTGTGAAGCAAATAAATCAAAACAAAAGAAAAAAACACTATGGTTCTCAAAAGAAGTGGCGGGGAAGGAAAGGGAAGAAAGATAGCATTCATGAAGTAACATAGAAACATAGAAACATAGACTTTGACGGCAGATAAGGACCGCTTGGCCCATCTAGTCTGCCCATTTCCCTACCTACAGGATAGGCCGTAGATCCTAGTTAACCAACAGCTTATTTCTTCCTACCCCCCACAAGAATTGCCTTATGTCTGTCTCATGCATTCTTGAATTCTCCCACAGTTTTAGACCCCACAACCTCCTCAGGAAGGCTGTTCCATGCATCCACTACCTCTCTGTGAAATAATACTTCCTCACACTGCCCCTGAACCGCCTCCTTCTATCTTTAAATTGTGTCCCTTGTTCTTGCAAGTCTCTTTTCTGAAAGATGCTACCTCTTGGACTTTGTTGATTCCACTGAGGTACTTAAAAGTTTCTATCATGTCCCCTCTCCTTCTTTCCTCAAGGGTATACATATTAAGCTCCTTTAGTCTCTCCTCACACGGCTCTCTTGCAGACCCTGCACCATTTTAGTTGCCCTCCTCTGACTACCTCTATCCTGTCTGTGTCCTTGCGGAGATGGGGTCTCCAGAACTGGACACAGTACTCCAGATGGGGTCTCACCAACTGTCTGTACAGAGGGATAACAGCTTCCTGTTTTCTGCTGATGATGCCTCTCCCTATACATCCCAGTATACCCCCAGTCCTCCCTACTGCCTTCTCACTTTGCTTGCTAACCTTAAGGTCATCTGATATGATTACCCCCAGGTCCCTTTCCTTTTTTGTTGTTGTTACTACCTCCCCACCCATTTTGTATTCTTTCCCTGGGTTCTTGTTTCCCAGGTGCATTATTTTGCACTTCTTTGCATTGAATCCTAGCTGCCATACTTCTGACCATTCCTCCAACCTTGCCAAGTCCCTTTTCATCCTTTCCACACCTCCTTGTGTATCAACCCTGTTGCAGATCTTTGTGTCATCTGCAAAAAGGCATACTTTTCCTTCCAGTCCCTCTGCAATGTCACTGATGAAGACATTAAAAAGGACTGGACCCAATACTGAACCCTGCGGTACCCCACTAGTAACCCCTCTTTCTTCAGAGTGGACTCCATTTACAATTATCTTCTGTGTCCTGTTGTGCAGCCAATGTTTTACCCAGGCTACCACCCTGGGACCCACTCCAAGCTGGTTAATTTGACTATTAATCTTTTGTGTGGACTGTGTCAAATGCTTGCTAAAGTCTAGGTAGGCCATGTCCACAGCCCTCCCTGGTCTACTACTTTGGTCACCCAGTCAAAGAAATCTATTAGATTAGTCTGACATGACCTTCCCGCCAGAATCCATGCTGCCTTGGGTCCTGTGCTCCACTGGCCTCTAGGTACTCAACTATTCTTTCCTTCAGAAGTGACTCCATCACTTTCCCTACCACAGAGGTCAGACTGACAGGTCTGTAGTTTCCTGCCTCTGTCTTGGTCCCACTTTTGTGAAGGGAATCACGTCCGCCTTCCTCCAGTCCTTGGGTACCACACCATCCTTCCATGATTTATTAAAAAGAGTAGCCAGTGGTTTCACTAGTTCCTCCCTTAATTCTTTTAGAATTCTGGGGTGAATTCCATCAGGACCCATTGCTTTGTCCACCTTCAGTTTTAGGAGTTCTTGCAGAACCCTTTCTTCTGTGAAAGGACTGGGATCGACCCCCTATCAAGAGTGCTTCTGTTAATTGGATTAGGCACTTCCACCTCCTCTTTTGTGAATACTGAGCAGAAATATTCGTTCAGTATCCTGATTTTCACTGTCCCCTGCCCACCCACCGCTCATTCTATTCAGCCTCACTATCCCTCCCTTTGTCTTTCTACTCGCTGATGTACCTATAAAAGGTTTTATCCCCTTCTTAACTGAGTTGGCTATCTTTTCCTCAGTTTGGGCCTTGCTATTCTGACTTCCCTCCCTGCTTTCCTTCTGCCTTAACTGGTACAGTCTCTGTCCTGCTCCTTCTGTATTTCCTTATACTTCGGGAATGCTATCTTTTTCTTCCTGACTTTCACAGCCACCTCTTTTGAGAACCATAGTGGCTTTTTCTTTCATTTTGATTTGTTTATTTGCTTCACACAAAGGCTTGTTGCCTCTGTGATGGCAGTTTTGATGATTCCCCATTGTTGCTCCACACCTCCTTCTAGCCTGTTTGCTAGTGCTTTTCTGAGGCACTCTCCCATCTTGTCAAAGTCAGCTCTCCTAAAGTCCAGTACCCTCACTTTTGTATGGCTTGACTCTGTAGCTGAGTTTAACGTGAACCACACTGTTTGATGGTCACTTATCCCTCAGATGGCAACCCACTTCTAGATCTGAGATCCTCTCACTGCCCCGTTGAGAGTACGAGGTCTAAGATTGCTCCCTCATGAGTGGGTTCTGAAACTAGCTGTCTAATGCCTGCCACCTGTAGGGCATCAAGAATGGCCCTGATCTTGGATGTGGCTGCAGCAAATGTGCTCCAGTTAACATCTGGCATATTCAGGTCTCCCATCAATAGTATCTCCCTTTCTCTGCCATTCTAAGAATGCTTTCTATCATATCCTTGTCCATTCCCTCCCCTGACATGGGGGTCTGTACAACCCTGTGTGGATTGTGGTGCCCTTTCAGTCTCCAAGGAGACCCACAGTGCCTCCTCTCCTCCCTGTTTACTCTTTTGTTCAGTTGCTTTTATCCCTTCCTTACATGAGAGCTACTCCTCCCCTCTTCTCCCCTGTCTGTCTCTCCTGTAGGTTATGTACCTGGTATGTTAACATCCCAGTCATGGTTCTCTGTTACCATGTTTCTGTGACTGCTACGATATCCAGGCATCCTCTTCCATCAAGGCCACCAGCTCAGGGAGCTTGTTTCAGACTCACGGGCATTGGTACTATTACCTCCATTTCCTGATGGCCTCACCTTTGCCCCATCCCTCATCCTTCTTGCCTTTGTCACTTTCTCCATTTACCCCTGCCCTTCTCCCTATCGACACCTCTATGTTGGTGTTTGCCGCACTTACTACCGTGATTATTTGGGAGGTTAGATTTCCCTGCTCCTTTCCAGTGCCTCCCCTTGGCTAGTTTAAAAGCTTGCCAATGAAGCATTTAAACCTATCACCTAGGTTCCTGGTTCCCTCCTGGACAGATGCAGCCCATCATGCCAGTATAGGCTTGCATCACTCCAGGTGGACCCCAGTCCCCATGAAGCCAAATCCCTGAGCTCCACACCAGTTTTCAACCACTAATTGAATCCCATGGTGCGGAACACCTAGCCTCCTATGCTAGATGGGCAGCACCTGCGAGAGGTTACCGGCAGGTACATTGACTAAGGCCCCTTCCCAAAATATAGGTATATTTAAGTATAAGGAAACATAGAAGGAGCAGGACAGAGAACTGTACCAGTTAAAGCAGAAGGAAGCTGGTAAGGCAGTCAGAATAGCAAAGGCCCAAACCAAGGAAAAGACAGCCAACTCGGTTAAGAAGGGGGATAAAACCTTTTACAGGTACATTAGGGAACAAAGAAAGACTAAGGCAGGGATACTGAGGCTGAACAAAGAGAAAAGTGGTTGGCCAGAGAGTGACAGTGAAAAAGCAGGGATACTGAACGAATACTTCTGCTCAGTATTCACAATGGAAAAGCAGGGGGAAATACCTAAATCTGTTAATAGAAGCACTCTGGATGGGGGGTTGATATTAGTCCTTTTACAGAAGAAAGGGTTCTGAAAGAACTCTTAAAACTGAAGGTGGATAAAGCAGTGGGGCCTGACGGGATTCACCCCAGAATTTTAAAAGAATTAAGGGAAGAAATAGTAACACCACTGACTACCCTTTTTAATAAATCTTGGGAGGATGGGGTAGTACCTGAGGACTGGAGGAGGGCAGATGTGATTCCCCTTCACAAAAGTGGGAGCAAGACAGAGGCAGGAAACTACAGACCTGTCAGTTTGACCTCAGTGGTAGGGAAAATGATGGAATCACTTCTGAAGGAAAGAACTGTTGGTACCTAGAGGCCAGTGGGGCACAGGACCCAAGGCAGCATGGATTCACAGCGGGAAGGTCATATCAGACAAATCTAATTGATTTCTTTGACTGGGTGACCAAAGTAGTAGACCAGGGAGGGGCTGTGGACATAGCCTACCTAGACTTTAGCAAGGCATTTGACACAGTCCTGCACAAAAGATTAATAAACAAATTAGCCAGCCTGGGAGTGGGTCCTAAGGTGGTAGCCTGGATAAAACACTGGTTGGACAACAGGACATAGTGGGTAATAGTAAATGGAGTCTGCAGTGAAGAAAGGAGGGTTACTAGTGGGGTACCGCAGGGTTCAGTACTGTGGCCGGTCCTTTTTGATGTCTTTATAAGTGTCATTGCAGAGGGACAGGAAGGGAAAGTATGTCTCTTTGCAGATGACACAAAGATCTGCAACACGGTTGATACACAAGGTGGGGTGGAAAGGATGAAAAGGGACTTGGCAAGGTTGGAGGAATGGTCAAATTTATGACAGCTTAGATTCAATGCGAAAAAGTGCAAAGTAATGCACCTGGAAAACAGAAACCCAGGGGAAGATTACACAATGGGGGGTGAGATACTGTCAACAACAAAAATGGAAAGGGACCTGGGGGTAGTCATATCAGACGACCTAAAGGTGGGTCAGCAATGTGAGAAGGCAGTAAGGAGGGCTGGAGGGATACTGGGATGTTTAGGGAGAGGCATCACCAGTAGAAAACAGGAAGTTGTTGGCCCTCTGTACAGACAGTTGGTAAGACCACATCTGGAGTACTGTGTAAAGTTCTGGAGACCCCATCTCTGCAAAGATATAGACAGGATGAAGGCTGTCCAGAGGAGGGCAACCAAAATAATGCAGGGTCTGCATCAGAAGACATATGAAGAAAAACTAAAGATATATAACTTCGAGGAAGGGAGGGAGAGGGGGACATGATAGAAACTTTCAAATACCTCAAGGGAATCAACGAAGTCCAAGAGAGAAGCATCTTTCAGAAAAAGAGATGTGCCAAAACAAGGGGGCACAATTTGAAGATAGAGGGGAGACGGCTCAGAGGTAATGTGAGGAAGTATTTCTTCACAGAGAGGGTTGTGGATACCTGGAACAGCCTTCCTGAGGAGGTCATAGAGTCAAAAACAGTGGGGGAAATCAAGAATGCATGGGACAGACATAAGGCAATTCTAGAGGGGGGTAGTAGGAAGTAGGCTGTTGATTAACTAGGATCTGCAGCTTATCCATTAGGTAGGGAAACGGGCAGACTAGGTGGGCCAAGCAGTCCTTATCTGCCATCAAATTCTATGTTTCTATGAAACCCCTGGTGGAACTCTTCAGCATCTCTCTGAGGAGAGGGTGACTGCCCCAGGACTGGAAGGTGGACTCGGGCAGTTTACTCAGGCATGGTAATTTTTTCTTCCAAGCTTCTGACTTTGCCTCACCTCCTTCACCAGATCGCACACTACAAATGTACCCACAAGTTCCATGCCTTGCCTATGCACTGTACCTTTATTTTAAAACTTGGTAAATACCGGTGCATCTAAATGTTCCCTGCCATTATAAACACTCAGCAAAATGACCGTGTACCTGCATGTTCTCTGCCTGTTTATACTCTGTTCCTAGGACTAAACCTTGTAATATCTGAAGAACCTAATACGAGCCCAGCTTTGCAACTACTTTGTACCTATGCTATTATTTCTGTATGTACTTGTCCTGGTTATATTTTGCTGTAACTCCCCAGGTCGCATCTGGAAACGAGTGGTCCCCCGCTCAGTATGCCTGCCTGGTAAATCTCTTAAGTAAATAAATATTGTGCCTATCCACAAGGGGGATCAAGGAAGGTGGCAGGGAACTACAGGCCTGTCAGCCTGACATCGGTGGTGGGCAAGGTGATGGAGGGCATTGTCAAGGAGAGACTAGGGGGGACCTGGAAAAGTTGGGGTGCCTGGACGATAAGCAGCATGGATTCGTCCCGAGGAAATCATGTCAGAAAAACCTTGTGGAGTTCTATGACTGGGTGATGACTGCCTTGGACCTGGGTAGACCAGTGGACGTCCTCTTTCTTGACTTCAGCAAGGCATTTGACTCTGTTCCTCACAGGAGCCTGTTGGATAATCTGGGAGAAATGGGGGTGGGGAACCAGATGATCAGATGGATAGGAAATTGGCTCCAGAACCAGATCCAGAGGGTCGTGATTGGTGGGATAGTCTCATCCCCAAGGAGGGTCATTAGTGGAGTCCCTCAGGGATTGGTCCTTGGGCCCCTCCTGTTCAATGCCTATGTCTCTGACATAAGGAAGGGTATCAGGAGTGAGATGAGTCTCTTTGCGGATGACTCAAAACTGGTGGCGGTGGTGGATGGGGAGGAGGGGAGGGTGGCCTTACAGGGGGACCTGGAGGCTCTGGAAAGGTGGTCTAAACGGCGGAAGCTGAGGTTCAGTGCAGGGAAATGCAAGGTACTGCACCTGGGAGCCAGAAATCTGGGCCAAGTGTACACCCTGTGGGGGGGAATGCTACAAGTCTCGATGGCTGAAAGGGACCTGGGGGTGGTGGTGGATGTCAAGATGAACAACTTGGAGACTTGCAGGAGGGCAGTGGCAAAGGCCAACAGGATGCTTGGATGCATCGCTAGGGGGCTGACCTCCAGAAGAAGGGAAGTAATACTCCCACTGTATAACTGCTTAGTGAGGCCGCACCTCGAGTACTGCATGCAGTTTTGGAGGCCACATTTAAAGTGGGACATTGAACTCCTGGAGAGGGTCCAGAGGAGGGCAAGCAAAATGATTTGGGGCTTGGGGGATAGGACCTATAGGGAGAGGCTCGAAGAGCTAAATATGTACACATTGGAAGAGAGAAGGGACCAGGGGGGACATGATAGAGGTCTTCAGGTACATGAAGGGGGTAAATAGGGGAGGAACAGGTAGGGTGCTCCAAAGGAAGGGGGAGCAACTAGAGGGCATGGGTGGAAGCTGGAGGGAGGGAGATTCAGGGGAGAAAGGAGGAGGTGCTACTTCACTGAGAGGGTGGTGGAGCCATGGCATGCACTGCCTAGGGGGCTGGCGGAGGCAGAATTGGTGGAGGGGTTCAAGAGGGGGTGGGACAGATACAGGGGAAGGATTCTGGAAGCAAAAACCAGTGCAGCAAGAATATCCAGGACTGGGAAGGGAGAAGCCAGAGAGGGAGAGGGGGGCAGCAAGGTCAGCTCCCAGGGTGGGGCCTGACCAAATGAGCAGACACGAAAGACCGTTAGGCCTATTCTGCTGGCATTTTAGTATGTTAGTATATAGCCTCTGTGTACTGTCTCTTTAAGAGCTGCCAGGATTGCAGTCATAATTAATCTAAAAAGGAGCTCTGTTAGAAGATGTACTTGTTTGCTGATCATTTGTTAGAGCAGTAATAATATTGCAGTTTGTTCTAACCTGCCTTCTTTGCAGCATGGACCGTTCTGCTTGTTTCCATCATCTTGGTCCTGGACTGCTGAAATGGGCCAATCAGTATATTTGGGACTCCAAAATGGAGCCTGCCTACAGGGGCTTGGTGGGGTCAAAACTTGTAGGAATTGTAGTTCTGGGCTTTTTGCGCCTAGAATAACCTGGAGGGGGAGCCCTTGTTGTGACTGACAGACAGATCAGTCAACTGAACTTTTTGGATCTTGGGGAAGTCCCAAACTGCTTGCAGTTTCAGTTAGATCTAAGTTGGGAAGTGAAGAAGTAACAGCTTGAGGTACCTCGAGCAGCAATCCATAGTGGATTCGCGTGGGAGAACTGTGGAAAGGCCTGAGTTTTGGCTTGCATGCCTGCCTGCTGTCCCTGAGAGGGAACTTGTGCCTTTTTCGGACTGAATCCGATCTTGGAGAGCGAAGTAAGCCACTGAATTGTGACCAGGCTCCTACCTGAAGAAGACCGAAGATTTGCTGAATGCAATCAGCCTGTCTGGACTTCCAGCCACCTCTGAACTCCTGGATTGTGCAGAGACTCTGTAATTGCGACCGGAGAGACTTTTGCCTGGTACAGTGGAATTTCCTTACGTGTGAATGTGTTGTGTGCTTATAGTGGGTCATGGTTTGGTTCCCCACTGTGGTTTGAACTGTATTCTGCTTGCTGGAAGCTGCATCCAGCCCCATGGACTGAATCCAAAATCATCTCCATTGGGTCTGGGCCTTGTCACACTGGCCCAGCTTGACTACCCGCTGCACTGAGAACGCCATTGACGAGAGACCTGCCTGGGGATCAGCCCCCTGCTCAACACTTGAACAGGAATGACGCCTTGATGATTCGTGTGTGCCCCGCTTCTCTGGGCACTCCAGCTCAACAACCCGCAGTCTCGATTTCATCCTGCCTGTGTCCAGTATTGGGTATAATGAGTAAACATCAGGGTAGCTCCCTGCAACAACAGCTAAATCTAAAGTGTTGTCATCTGATTGTCTTGTTGCTTTTTCTTTCACGAACTGAGCCCTCCGGCTCCGGATTACAAGTAGTGTGTGTTGTGCATGTTGCTTTTCTTCCATCACAGGGCCCAACCAGCTGCAACGTTCTTGGCTAGCCCACCACTTTCCTACCTGGGTACTCAGAGTATGTGACTGTGTGGGGACTTAAAGCGCATGCATAACTGTTTGATTAATATAGCCTTTAAGTCAATCAACCTGATTATGCCCCTTCCTTGTTCAAGTCCCCTGAATAAATCAGATCTGACTTTTTTTTGCTGCATTTAACCTGACTATGGTTCCAGTTTGTGCTAAGAGTACTGTACTGTTGCTATTTACTGTGCATAACCTTGTTTTACAGGTGGTCCCCAGGTTCAAGCAGAGGAACCAGACTTGGTGTTAAGTGCAAACAGTGTGGGTACTGGTATGGTGTACAAGGGGTACTGTGAAAACGATTATCGTATATTGATCAGGCCACTAGAAGGGAAAGAGGGGAGTTACAGTGTCCCAGAGGGCTGTGCCCAGGTTAGTTTGACCACTGCCAACAATGACCTCCAGGTGGAGGCACCCATTTCAGAACTCAGGCTCCTTAACCTGCTACTAGCCGCACAGGCAGGAGTAGTAGCCCTTGGGATAGCACCACCTAGAGGTTACATAAGAATGTTTTTAGGGTTTAAACCCACCCCTAATAGTGAAGACAATTTGGAGGCGTGGATGGATTGTGCCACCCTGCTTGTACAGGACTGGCAGTGTTCTGAAATTGAAAAACAGAAGCGCCTGGTAGAGAGCCTCTGAGGGCTGGCCCTGGAGGTGATTTGTTCTTTGCGAGCCATGGACCCTGACACCCCAGCCCAGGTATACCTGTGTAACCCCCCTGCAAATGGGGGTTCCCAAAAGACTTCCAGGAGCTTGCTTGAATGCTCCAAGCCTGAATGGTGTTTGGCGTTTAAGCCATTTATCAGTGAGTGTTTTTAGAACCTCTGGTACTGTCTCTTTAAGAGCTGTCTGCTTGCAGACATAATTAGTTTGTATGGGGGACTGTGTGTTTTTTGATTGAGTACCACTCAAGCTGCTGTAATTCACTCCATTTTGCAGTCACTAGGAGTGCAAAGGGAACCTATCTGAAAGATGTAACTGTTTGCCAGAAATCATTTACAGTGATAATGAAATTACAGTTTGTCTAACCTGCTTTCTTTTGCAGTCAGAACAGTGTCCGCTTAGTTCCCCATTCTGGTTTTGAACTGCTGAACTGGACCAATCAGTGTGGGGTAAGCTAGCTCTAAAATGGTGCCTTGGACGAATCAGAACTTGGACTCATAATCTGAGCCAGCCACAAGAGGATTGTATGGGCAGTGACTCTGGGAGATGTAGTTTAGACTTCAGTGCCTTTTTGGACCAACAGCAGCAGTCTATTGTGAGTGACAGCCAGTCCAGTCAAGAACTGGGAGGAACTCAAAGGAAGTGCCCGGTTTTGTCGGTTGGAGTTTCAGTTGAGCTTTGGCAGTGAAGAAGGAAGGAGCCCTGTGCTTTTCAGTGTGCAGTTTTAGTCAAAAACGTGTAAGGCCCAGAGTTCGTCTGCAGCTTGTTAGGACTGAATCCGTCCTGTGAAAAGAATCAAAGGATCTCTGAAGAGTAGAAACCAGGCTCACCCTGTAGAAGACTGGAGGAATTGCTGAAAATGCACTCGGTCTGTCAGGAACTGAATCTGCTGTGTGTTCTCCGGTATTGTGCAGTAATTACGATCGGGATACAGATGCAGCCTGCCTGGTATAGTGCTTTCTTTTATATAAATGTGTGAAGAGGTTTGTGTACCTCAAGTGAGCCCTGCTGACATTGAAGGACCCTATCTTATTTGGAGGTCGTGAAGTACTAATTCAGGGTCGCTCCCTGTTGAATTGCCACATTAAATCCAAATGGAATTACTGTACTGCTGACTGTTTAATTTTCCTTTTCTCTGTGTGAAAGGGCCGCTACCAGCTGCCACGGTTTGGACTAGCCACTAGGGCTTGGGTACCCAGGGACAGTAACTGATAGGGATAGGCCTGTGCACAGAGCCATAGGTAGATTATTAGAGTGATAAGCTAATTAACCTGATTTCCCTGTCCTTGTTATATCCCCCAAATAAATCAGAGCTGCTTGTTTCAGCAAAGTTATACTGCCTGAGGTATTTGTCTATGTTAAAGTACTGTACTGTGATTGTTGCACTGTATCTCATTTCACAGGAGGTCCCAGTGCGGAACCAGTCCTGGGGGTAAGTGTATACTGTGAAGGTAATTCTGATATATTGTGTGGCCACTAGTGGGAAGAAAGGGGGTTGCAGTGTCCCAGAGGCTGTGACCAAGTTAGTTTAACTATTGCAACCCTGACCTCTGGGTGGAGGCACCCGCCATTGGATCCAGGCCCCTCAACCTGTTAGTGGCAAATCAGGCAGGGTAGTAGCCCCTGGGATAGCGCCATCTAGAGGTTACATCTTGGAGGCTCACCACTGGGATTGTGTGTCCTCTAGTGGCCATATTTACGAACCACTGTTAAGAAAAAAATGGGTACCCCGACAGAAGTGGCTGTGCACCGGCTGGTAGAGTGGTGTACTGGGGAGGAGATCGACCCCCAAAATGCTATGCTTATCCTGGACATCCCCCTTGGTATCAATACGGACACTGTGCAGGAGTACTTTCCAAGGTGGAAGGTTTACAAAACCCTGTGGTGGTGGGTCGGCATGCTAATCTGCTCACCCACACTTTCCTGGCCCTAGTAGAGTTTAAGGATCCCATAGATAGCTCCAAAGTGCCACAGACCATTACCCCAGAGGAGCTCTCACTGCTTGGAGAGTGATAACTAAGGACAGAAGACCCGGGGGAATCAGCCCCACCACTATCTGAAACTTTTGAGGAGAAATTTGCTGAATGGTTGCTGGGAGAGGGAAAACTGTGGAGGATTTGAAGAAACTATTCTTGCCACCTGGGGTGTTCCTCCCCAGCACCCTCCCTGCTCCAGTGCCCGTAATGGTGGCTGAACCAATGCAGACTCCTATTTCTGCACCTGCCATTAGTCACGACTCTTACGAAGGTTGAGGATCTTCTCTGGCACCCTCCCACCCCCAAGGGAGGATGACTGGGAGACCTGGATAGACTATGTCGCCCCAAGTGCTAGAATGGCAATGCTCGGAAGAAAAGCTTAAAGAGGGTTAGTGAGAGCCTCCGAGGTCCTGCCCTGGCTACCATCCGTACTAAACGGGCCAGTAACCCTGAAGCGACTGCACAGGCCTCATCTTGAGGCCTTGGAGAATGTTATGGGAGCCCAGATTCTGATGAGGACCTATGGTGGAGAGTAAGAAATGCACAACAGTACCAAGGGAGTTGTTGTCTGTGTATGTCTCGGCTGGAAAAATTGTTGCAGAATGCCTCAGAAGGGTAGTTTGCCAGCGATTGAACTGGACCGAACCAGACTGGACAGAATCCTTAAGTCTGCCCCTTCTCAGAACTGCTGTTGCTTCAGTTACGCCTGGCAAATCGACTGGAATCCCACCCTCCTATGATGAGTTAATGAGAGAAATTCGAGGAGTTGAGAAAAGGCGACCTCGGAGGTACCTGCACCAACAGCTGTGGCTTGACCGAAGTGACTGAGGTGACCCATCAAGTGAAGTTCAGGGCAGAGGTTGACAGTCAATGAGTGCTCCGACAAGGAAAAGATATGCCACAATGGGGCGAACTGTTGAGAGAGATCCGGGAATTCAAAACAGTCCTTTATGAAGGCCACGCCTGCAAACACGGGCCCTGACCTATATCCGACTGCATCTGCTAAGGGAGTGGGGTACCCACCATGTATCTCCTGCTGATAACAGCTCCAAACTCAATTCCTTGACCATGGAAGTGGAGAAACTGACGAGATGTCTCCAAATGCTTATCACGCGCAGAGACAGAGATGGCACCCAGGTTTCCAGTTAGTAATACCCCGCCCTGGCTCCCAGTGTGGCGCTCGGCCAGCTCAAACTCCAGAAAGTATGTTTGCTATAATTGTGGGAAAGATGGGCACATGAAAGGGAATGCCAGTCCCAAAAGACACTGACAAAGTTGCATAAGGCTACAGGAGAGCTTCGGAGAAGAAATCAGTGGTTAAGAGGTGCACAACATGACCCCAGTGAGGGCACCAAAATGCTAATTCCACGTCCTTTGTGGCAAGGTCAGTTGCCCAGGCCCCCACTACCGCCTCTCAGACTGGTCCAGAATAGTGGGTCCTCCATGGAGACCACTGTAAGGTGAATGGAGTGTCTACAAGAGCTGTATAGCACAGTGGCTCCCAAGTGACAATTATGTTCCAGGATTGGTATCAGAAGCATTTGTCAGACGTACCCTTACAACCATTAGAAGGACTGCATGTATGGGGGTTAAGTGAGAAAGCCTACCCCTATTCCGGGTATATCCGAATTTGGCTGTCTTTCCCCACCTCCGTGGCTGGAGTGGCCGAACAAGTAGAGACCCTAGCCTTAGTGTGTCCCCCCACTGGCCTGTATGATGGTGTCCCTTTGTTGATTGGAACAAATGCTCATATGTTCGGAAGGCTGGCACAGTTGTGTTATGAAAAACAGGGGTCAAAGACTAGTAGAGCTTTAAGAGTTCCGGCTTTAATTAAGAAGGCCTATGAGGCACACAGAGATGCTGAAAAACAGAACCAGAGAGAACGGTCGGAATTGTATGGAAGAAGGATCCTGAGTCTCTGATCCTGGCACCAAATGCCCAGTGTACCTTACAGGAGAGGTCCGTATCAGAAAGGATGTTAAGAATAAAATATTAATGTTGGATGCACCAGGCGATGGAAAATTGCCAGAGGGACTGCTGGTCCAAGCCTAGTATTTTGCCGCTAGAGCCGTACTTATGCCAGAAGGGTAATGGTCCAAGTTCATAATGTGTCTGAAAGAGACATTCGAGTAAACAGAGGTTGCATCCCAGCTATGTGCATTGTGCAGACACTGCAGTGCTACCAGCAACAGAGTTCAAGGAAGAATGACAGAGTAACGCTCTGACTTGTTTGATTTCGCGACTCCCGCTGCCAGCTGAATGGAAAGTGAGGATCAGTGAGAAGCTTGCCTAGAGACCAGGTGTTTCTTTTAAAGGAATGGGATGTAGGATCGTGCAAGGGCTGAGCACAATATCCGGCTGCATGACGAAAGACCATTTCGTGAGAGGTCTCGACGCCTGGCACCTGCTGACATAGATGATGTGAGGCGGCATCTGCAAGAGATGTTAGCTGCTGGTGTAATACAAGAATCCAGAAGCCCTTATGCTTCCCCATTGTGGTAGTGATGAAAAGAATGGAACAGTAAGGATGTGTGGATTATCGCACCTTAAACCGTGGACTATCCCTGATCAGTACACAATGCCCGCATTCAGGATGCTTTGGACTGCCTAAGCAGGAGCAAGTGGTTCTCTGTGCTGGATCTCCCAGTGGGTACTACCAGATCCTGATGGCAGAGGACCGTGAGAAGACGGCCTATCTGTCCGCTTAGCTTCTATGAATTCATGAGGATGCCTCAAGGTTTCAGTGCCCCAGCCACTTTCAACAATTGATGGGGCGTGCAGTGGGGACATGAACTTACTAGAGTGCCTGGTATACCTAGATGATGTTATTGTGTTTGGCAGCTCACTGGAGGAACATGAGAGCAGATTATTTAAGGTATTGGACCGACTGGAGGACTTTGGCATAAACTGTCCATTGATAAGTGTCAATTCTTTCAAACATCAGTAAAGTATGTGGGACACATAGTATCCACCGAGGAATAGAGACCGACCCAAGTAAAGTTGAGGCCTTGACCACCTGGCCACAGCCCGAAAATCTAAAAGAACTGCAAGATTCCTGGGATTCTGTGGTTATTATCAGCTTCATCAAGGACTATTCAAGAGTGATCCGCCCTTTACTTAACCTTACTCAAGGGTATCCCCAACCCACAAAAATACCAAAAGTCAGCGTCCTCAAGACTGAAAGAGTGTATTTTCATCCAGTGAAGTATTTGGGGCCCGCTGGACTCCTGATTTGAGACTGCTTTTCATGAGATCATATATCAACTTACCCATGCTCCAGTGCTGGCTATGCGATCAAGAAAACCTTACGTCCTGCACACTGATGCTAGCTTGCAAGGGTTGGGGGCTGTGTTGTACCAAAAGCACGAGAATGGCCTGAGACCAGTGGCCTTTGCCAGTAGAAGCCTGACCCCATCCGAAAAGAACTATCCTGTACATAAGTTAGAGTTTCAGCTTTGAAGTGGGCTATTGTTGACCAATTCCATGAGTACTTGTATGGGGCTAAAATACTAGTAAAACTGACAATAATCCTTTGACCTATGTGCAGACCTCAGCTAAGTTGGATGCCACTGGCCATAGGTGGCTTTCTGCATTATCTACATATGACTATGCTCTCGAATACCGAGCAGGTCTGAACCACATAGATGCTGATGCTCTCTCCCGAGGCCTGTTCCCCAGAATGATTGGGTCCGATTGGCAGAACCTGACATCGGGCACTCTGCGGAAGTTTGACGAGGGAGGAACAAATGTCCACGGACGCAGTGGACTGCATGGTGGATTGCTTGGGAGCCTCTGAGAATTGCATACCTGCTGCTTATTGCCACTTTTCTGCAATAGACATTGGTGCACTGCCTCAGCTGGACAATGACAGTATTCGCGGGCTCAATCCCGCGATCCCATGATCAAAGCAGCTTTAGAAGCCCTCTATGCAGGAAAAGATGTGTCCAAATTACGCTCCACTGATTTGAGAACTGCACTGTTATACAAAGAAGGTCCTAAGTTGAAACTGATCAATAAACTGTTATACAGAGAAACAGTAGACAGAGGGGACAAGTAGACAAACAACAACTAGTGCTGCCCACTGCCTTTCGAGACTCAGTACTGAGGTCCTTGCACAACCACATAGGGCACCTTGGTATAGACAGAACACTTGACTTGGTGAGATCCAGATTCTATTGGCCTAAGATGGGGGCTGATGTGGAGCAACACATTCGAACTTATGATAGCTGCTTACAGAGGAAGCTTTGCCCCAGAGGCTGCCCTTGTTAACATCACCACCAGTGCACCCATGGAGCTGGTCTGTATTGATTTTCTGAGTTTGGAGTCAGATCAAAGAAATATCAGTAATGTGCTGGTGGTCACTGACCATTCACGAGATATGCCCAAGCTTTCCCACCAAAGACCAGAAAGCATCCACTGTGGCCAAAGTACTTGTAGAAAACTTTTTGTTCACTATGAGGCTCCACAAAGAATCCCATTCTGATCAAGGGAGAGACTTTGAGAGTCGTCTGATCAAAGAGATGCTTTCTCTGTGGGAGTGCGAAAGTCCAGAACCACTCCTTACCACCCCCAGGGGACCCACAGCCTGAACGTTTCAACCGAGACTTTGCTAGATATGCTAGGCACCCTGCACCCAAAGGACAAGCCTAGATGGAGACAACAAATTAGCACCCTGGTACATGCTTATAACTGCACCAAAAGTGATGCCACTGGATTCTCCCCACCGCCTGATGTTTGGAAGAAAGCTCGACTACCAGTAGATGTGTGTTTGGGGTCTCTCCTGATGGGGTTCAAGCTGACAACTATTTACAGTATGTGCAAAGTTAAAGGCCCAGCTAACTCATGTACCAACTGGCTCAAACCATGGCTGCCAAAAGAAATCTGGCCAACAAAGAAAGGTATGATAAAAGGTGACAGCAAGGAACTCCAGGAGGAGATCGGGTATTGCTAAGAAATCTGGGACTGCATGGCAAGCACAAGATTGCTGACAGATGGCACCATCTCCCTCACATTGTAGTGGGCAAACTAGATGATCTGCCAGTGTACAAAGTAAGGCCTGAGAATAATTCAAAAGATGTAAAACAATGCATAGAAATCATTTACTGCCCATTGGACAAATCTTAATTGAGTCTGAGCCCTAGAAGATGCCCCTCTGGACCAGTGACTAGAGCTGCTGCTAAGAAAAGATCAAGAAAGTCTGCACCTACAGAAGCAAAGTTAAAGTGTTCCCTCCACAAGTCCCAGTTGAGCATGACTGTCAGTCCATATCGGAAAAAGTGAGAGTGACTTTGAATACTATCCTTCTTACGAACTGAGTCAATTGTTTGGGGCAATCCCTAGTCAATACTGGAGATGAAGCTGGGCCTTCTGGACTGTCTAAGCCCCAGCTTCATCCCTGGAGCCAATGCTCCCAGAAAGTGAAGTGCAAAGCATCAGATCAGATGAAATGGAATCATTGTCGTGGTTGAACTGTTTGAGCTTCAGGGAGGAAATGATAGATTGGGGCAGACTGGTGATACACCCGAACAAGAAGAGTATTTTGAGTGCCCTGACAGTCCACTGCCAGTGTCTGAAAGCTCTCCATGCGAGGCCAAATGTTGTGGACTCAGAAACTGTAACTTCTGGAGCTGAAAGTGCCCCAAGTTCTAGCCTCTCTACCCCATGGAGACTCCTGACAAGTGAGGACAATGCTGAAAATGAGGCTCAGAGTGCAGAGACTATAACAGTTCCCCTAGAAAGACTGGTCGAGCTGTAAAGCCTGTGGTGCACCTCAGTTATGATTCCCTTGGGAGGCCTGTGGATTTGCCTCTCAATGTTGTCCATAAAGGAGTGTATGTGTCCCGAGCTCATTGCCCAAACTGGAGCGTCAGTGCTAACTCAAGTTACTTGTGTTGCCCTCTAAGTATGGTGCCCTTGTCCCGTCCAGCCCCAAGGTAACTGATAGGAAGGGTCCCTCTCTTCAGGTTTCATGTACAAGAGGTAATAACCTGAGTTATGGTACAATGTGTGTAATACTATGTAAAGGGTGACGTACTGCAATGTTTCAGAAATGTGTTCTTGGTAAAATGATATATTGACTGATGATTACATGTGTGAGCCTAATGCAAATGTATATGGCTGCAGTTAAAACTTATGGGTACTTGCTTGCGCGACGTCAAGCTTTCCCAAACCAGGAAGGTGTAACCCCTGCAAATGGGGGTTCCCAAAAGACTTCCAGGAGCTTGCTTGAATGCTCCAAGCCTGAATGGTGTTTGGCGTTTAAGCCATTTATCAGTGAGTGTTTTAGAACCTCTGGTACTGTCTCTTTAAGAGCTGTCTGCTTGCAGACATAATTAGTTGTATGGGGGACTGTGTGTTTTTTGATTGAGTACCACTCAAGCTGCTGCCAATTCACTCCATTTTTGCAGTCACTAGGAGTGCAAAGGGAACCTATCTGAAAGATGTAACTGTTTGCCAGAAATCATTTACAGTGATAATGAAATTACAGTTTGTCTAACCTGCTTTCTTTTGCAGTCAGAACAGTGTCTGCTTAGTTCCCCATTCTGGTTTTGAACTGCTGAACTGGACCAATCAGTGTGGGGTAAGCTAGCTCTAAAATGGTGCCTTGGACGAATCAGAACTTGGACTCATAATCTGAGCCAGCCACAAGAGGATTGTATGGGCAGTGACTCTGGGAGATGTAGTTTAGACTTCAGTGCCTTTTTGGACCAACAGCAGCAGTCTATTGTGAGTGACAGCCAGTCCAGTCAAGAACTGGGAGGAACTCAAAGGAAGTGCCCGGTTTTGTCGGTTGGAGTTTCAGTTGAGCTTGGCAGTGAAGAAGGAAGGAGCCCTGTGCTTTTCAGTGTGCAGTTTTAGTCAAAAACGGTGTAAGGCCCAGAGTTCCGGTCTGCAGCTTGTTAGGACTGAATCCGTCCTGTGAAAAGAATCAAAGGATCTCTGAAGAGTAGAAACCAGGCTCACCCTGTAGAAGACTGGAGGAATTGCTGAAAATTGCACTCGGTCTGTCAGAGACTGAATCTGCTGTGTGTTCTCCGGGTATTGTGCAGTAATTGCGATCGGATACAGATGCAGCCTGCCTGGTATAGTGCTTTCTTTTATATAAATGTGTGAAGAGGTTTGTGTACCTCAAGTGAGCCCTGCTGACATTGAAGGACCCTATCTTATTTGGAGGTCGTAGTACTAATTCAGGTCACTCCTGTTGAATTGCCACATTAAATCCAAATGGAATTACTGTACTGCTGACTGTTTAATTTTCCTTTTCTCTGTGTGAAAGGGCCCTACCAGCTGCCACGGTTTGGACTAGCCACTAGGGCTTGGGTACCAGGGACAGTAACTGATAGGGATAGGCCTGTGCACAGAGCCATAGATAGATTATTAGAGTGATAAGCTAATTAACCTGATTTCCCCTGTCCTTGTTATATCCCCTAAATAAATCAGAGCTGCTTGTTTCAGCAAAGTTATACTGCCTGAGGTATTTGTCTATGTTAAAGTACTGTACTGTGATTGTTGCACTGTATCTCATTTCAGGAGGTCCCAGTGCGGAACCAGTCCTGGGGGTAAGTGTATACTGTGAAGGTAATTCTTATATATTGTGTGGGCCACTAGTGGGAAGAAAGGGGGGTTGCAGTGTCCCAGAGGGCTGTGACCAAGTTAGTTTAACTATTGCAAACCCTGACCTCTGGGTGGAGGCACCCGCCATTGGATCCAAGCCCCTCAACCTGTTAGTGGCAAATCAGGCAGGGGTAGTAGCCCCTGGGATAGCGCCATCTAGGGGTTACACCTGACTGCCCTTGAAAGTGTTTTTAGCAGCCCTGAATCTTGTGAAGACCTTATGTGGAAATATAAGACCACCCGCCAATGGGAGGGAGAGCCTTTGTCTGCCTTCTTAACCCAAGTAGAGAAGGCATTACAGAAGATATTTAGAAAAGGAGGCATGGCAGCGAAGGAAATGAATCGGGTGAGGTTAGAACATGTGATAAAAGCCACTAGCCATTCTACCCTGCTGGTATTACAGCTCCACTTAGCTGATAGGAAGAGCAACCCCCCTCTGTACTGGGTCCTAGTGGGGGAGATTAGGGAAGTGGAGGAAGAGCAAGGACAATGGGAGGGCAGAGGGCATTAATGGCCACTACCCAGATAAGGAAAGAGATGCCCTCTGGAGAAATGTATGAGTTGAGGACTTTGATAAAGAAATGTAAAGACATAGTCACCTTAGCTAAGATGGTACTGAATCCGGGGATAGTTGAACCCCAAGGGGTGAGTGGGATGGTTCCCAGTGTAGATTCCACCATGTATGACTCTGGGTTTGCCGCTGAGGCACCGTCTCCAGAAGGTTGGGGTAAATGTCCAGATGGATGAATTAGCTTGAAGGATAGCCAAGTTAGAGGGGATGGGCAGGCCTAGTCGCGCTCAGGGAAATGATGAGGCCATTGCATGGGAACTGCTCTTGTGGGGGGTCCCAGGAACCCACCCTGCAGCGTCAACTAGGCTTCTTCTATGGGAACCCTTTATATGCTAAAGGTGTGGTGGTGAGGGCCATGTCTGAAAGGGATGTTGGGTGCCGATAAACTGTGGCACCGGCAGTGATAGGCCACACGGAAATCCCAGTCAGAACCAGGAAAACTGTGGAGGGGCCCAGTAAAGGAGTGCACTGGGGCCCCTGGCAGGTCCAGCTCCATGGCTCATGGAAGAGCCTCTATAGCTAAAACCACCACACCCATTCCCATTGACATGAACCAAAGAAACCACAGTCACCATCAATGGGATCCCCATCCAAGCCATTCTGGATAGCGGTTTGCTGGCCACCATCATTTTCAAGTCATGGTACGAGAAGCACCTGTCCAATGTTGAGCTGCAACCACTTGAGGTTTTACATGTGTGGGGACTCATTGAGAAGTCTTACCCCTATTTGAGATATGTGAAGGTGTGGCTGGCATTTCCAACAAAAGTAGCTGCATAGGAGATGCAGTGGAGACCCTGACTCTGATTTGCCTTGAATCTGGCATACATGATGGAATGCCTGTGCTAGTGGGAACAAATGGCCATATGTTCGGATGATTAGCCCAGTTGTGCCACGTCTGAGCAGCTGACAGAAAAGGCAGTGAGCCCTCTATTCACCCCTTGATTAAAGAAGCCTACAGGAAGAGAGAACAGCCCCCTGTCAAGGAGTCTGACGACTCTGTTGGCATAGTGTTGAGGCGAGATGGGGAGGAGATTGTGCTACCACCTAATGTGGAATGTAACATCGCCAGGATAGTGAGGCCAAAAAAGGATGTGACAAATCAGTTGCTGATGTTGGATGCCCCGGAGGAGCATGGACTACCCATGGGACTGTTGGTAAAACCCAGTGTTTTGCCTGTCAGAGCACATGCCTATGTTAGAAGGGTTACAGTACAAATAAAGAATGTCACTGACCAGGAAGTGGTGGTGTGGAAGGGACGGATTTTAGCAAGAGTTTATTGTGCAGACACAGGAGTGCAACCCACTGCCAAGAGGGGTGGTGCTCCCAAGGGACTTGATTCAGGACTGTTTGACTTAAGTGGTTCCCCAATCCTGGAGGAATGGAAAGAGAGGATACGGGAGAAACTGGCTGCCCGAACGAAGATATTTTCCCTACATGACTGGGATGTAGGGTGTGTGAGTGGAGAGTAGCATCACATATGTCTCAACGACGGGAGGCCCTTTCGAGAGAGATCCAGGCGACTGACTCCAGCAGACGATGACATCTGTCAGCACCTTCAGGAAATGCTGGCTACTGGGATTATTCAAGAGTTAAGGAGCCCCTATGCATCCTCAGTCATCGTGGTGAGGAAGAAGAGTGGGGCAATAAGGATGTGTGTGGACTACCGTACCTTGAACAAATAGACAGTTCCCAACCAGTATACTATGCCCAGAATACAAGATGCCCTGGATTGTCTGAATGGCATCCAGTGGTTCTCAGTCCTGGATCTGAAGAGTGGCTATTAATAGATTCTGATGGCCCCCCAGGACCGAGAGAAGATGGCTTTCATATGCCCATTAGGATTCTATGAATTCCTCTGGATGCCTTAGGGGATTTCGAGCACCCCTGCCACCTTCCAGTGCCTGATGGAGAAAGCCGTGGGCGATATGAATCTACTCGGGCGTCTGGTTTATTTGGATGCCATTATTGTGCTTGGGAAGACCTTGAAGGAACACGAAGCCTAGCTGCTCAAAGTGTTGGATCGTCTGGAAGAATTTGGATTGAAACTGTTGTTTGATAAGTGTCAATTGTTCCAGGCTTCAGCTAAATATGTTGGGCACATAGTTTCCGCAAAGGACATCCAGACTGATCCTAGCAAGACTGAAGCCCTCGCCACTTGGCCTAAGCCCCGGACTTTAAAAGAGCTCCAGTGGCTGCTTGGCTTTTGCGGGTATTACTGGAGATTCATAAAAGACTATACCAGGGTGATCCAGACCCTACTGAACCTGCTGCAGGGGTATCTGCTGTCCAATAAAAGCAAAAAAGCTACCTCGCCGGGACAAGACCTAATCAGACCAGCTATTTCCGGCCATCCGAACCTTTTGACTCCCAGTGGGATTAAGTGTGTGATAGAGCCTTTGAAGATATCATCTACTGCCTGACACGTGCTGGCTTATGCGGACCTTCAGAAACCTTACGTAATCCACACCGATGCCAGCTTCAGCAGTCTGGGTGCAGTCCTATATCAAGAGCATGCGGAGGGCCTGCTCCCCGTGGCCTTCACTAGCAGAAGTTTGAACCTGTCGGAATGCAGGTATCCAGTCCATAAACTAGAATTTTTGGCATTGAAATGGGCTATTGTGAACCAGTTCCATGACTACCTGTATGGAGCTAAGATTACAGTGAAGATGGATAATAACCCACTTACTTATGTGCAGACCACTGCCAAACTGGATGCAGCAGGCCAGAGATGGCTATCAGCTTTGTCCACTTATGATTACTGCGTGGAGTACCGGCCTGGCTTGAACCATGTGGATGCAGATGCCCTATCCAGGCACCCTCCGGCTTACTCTGCTGAACACTGTGCCTGGGAAAAGATATCAGAACAAGCAGTGAAGGCCCTGTGTAAAAAGCATGATGGTGAAGAGGGTCTCTCCAAAGAGGATGCCCTCATTTAGTGGAGTGCTTGCGGGCATCAGGACGCTGTCTCCCAGTTGCCTACTGCCAGCTGGCTGTCTTAGACGTGAGATCCCTTCCTCGACTAACCATTCAGGATTTAAAGAGAGACCAGAGAGCCAGCCCTGTCACCGGGGAAGTAATTTGAGGGCTTCAACAAAATGGGGATCTGACTCAAGTAAACACCATTTATTCCCCCACTAGGTTCTTGTTATGAGTGTTACCCCCCTACAAATTAGTTGTTTTTTTTTTTAACATAGAATGCTTTATCTCCTCCACTGCAGAGTGGTAATGACAAGTCGTCCAGACGCCAGCACCGCATCCCCGGGTTCAGGTCTGGCCAGTGACATGCTCTCCCCCACAGGCAGGCAAGTAGACAGGATCCCCTTCCCCTATGGGGATCTGGAGCTCAGACACTCGGAGGGGCAGGGCATGGCCATCAGCCACCACGATCACCCTGCAATTTTTCCACCGTTATCTCCCCTAGGAGTCAGACGTGCAATGGCGTCAGTGCACAGCCATGTGGACACCCACTGCGCTCCACCCCTTGATTGTGCATGCAAACTATAGTGCATCTGGACTCTGCCAGTTGCTGCTGCAGAGCAATGCAGTTCTCCCAACCACCCCAGAGGAAGGAGAGCAGTCGTGGGTCGCTCAATCCTCCCTCTCTCCTGCCAACCCCCGGTGGCCCGAGTCCATTCCTGAACCCAGGTCGCTGGTGTGGTGTCCAGTGCCTCAACCCTCAGCGCTACCAAGCTGGCTACAAATTTGAGGTTTTAATGTCTTCCTGTGCTCCTTAATTGCCCACTGTCAGGCTGGTGTCCTGTCTTTCTTTGATCCTGCTTATTTACGTCAGAGTACCATGCTGAGCCTCCATGCCTGTCCCTTTAAGAGACTAGCTAATTTGTGTTAAGTGAATGATCTGAGCTGGGTCCAAGTGATTTAGGGCTTGTGACCGGCCAGATACCACTCCAATTTGCTCCATTCTGCAGTCGCTCCTTGTGAAGAGGGAGCCTATTTAGGAACTGTGCTTGTTTACTATTGTATTTGAATTAGCAACCAGTGTCAGTGGCTCAGTAGGTAGTACACTCGCCTCTGAGGCCGGGAGATCAGAGGGCTGTGGGTTCAGTTCCCACATCTGGCACTTGGGTTAATATCCCAATACTGGCACTATAGTGCAGCATGAGAGGGGTGCTGCACTTCTGAGGTGCCGTTTTTCGGATGAGAAGTTAAACCAAGGTCCCATCTGCCTGGATTGGTGGTAGTTCAGGTGGATGTTAAGAATCCCATGGCACTTATCGAAAAGAATAGGGGAATTTCCCCGGTGTCCTGGCCAAATTTCCCTCATTCACTATAAATACCACCAACAGCTTAATCTGGTTTAAGGTCAGTTGGCATTCATCTGTATCCCCCTCCCCCGGGTCGTGCCTGAAAATAGGCAGGATTTGTCTAGTGCACTTACCCGGTCAACAAAAACTAAATAATAAATAAAATAATAACAATAGAATAGTTTGTCTAACCTGCTTGCCTTGTAGTTTTTGCCTTTGAATGGGAGCCACCATGTTAGGTCCGGGACTTCCAGAAATTGGACCAATAGAACCTGGGGACCTAAAATGGATCTGAACTCCAGTGTTCTGTGGGAAGGAAAATCTGTAATTTTGTAATTTTTCGGTTGCCGCCAAATTAACCTGGAGGGGGAGCCCTAACTGTGACTGACAGCCCCAAGGGAAATTTCCAGTGTGCCCAGAGACAGTGGATCAGTTAGAGTTGGAGGTTGAAGTGTGAAGTGTGAACAGCTCAAGTTTCTGAGCAGCTGCTCCCTGAACGGAGTGTAGGGGAATCGGCAGGAAGAGGCCTACCTTGCCTTCCTGCCGCTGTTTCTCCTGCTTGGAACTGCCTAATAGAAGTAGTTAGACATACTCTGAATAAAGTGGAACTGCAGCAAAAGAAAGAAAGAAAGAAGGATTACCAGTACTACTTGCGATTTGGACCAAAGACTTGCTCCTTTGAAACAATCGACCCAGCTTGTGTGAGAGACGTATTCGGATCGAAAGGTTTACTCAGTTAAGCCGCTTAATTGCAACCGGACTAAATCCAAACTGTTCCAAGAGATAGCTGTTTATTTTGAATATGCTGAATGTGTTATGTGAATCAAGACCTGCCTGCACACAGCCAAGGCTGTTTGCCAGCTGGATGCTTCACCAGCAGAAAATCACAAACTTTGCCAGACTGCTGATCCTGCCTGGGCCTTGTCAATTTGACCCAGGCTGCAACGTATGCACCAGAGACTGCTTCAGTGAGAGACTGGCTTCAGGGATCCAGCCCCTGCTCAACAACAACATGCAGGTTGCGGCCACCTGGAGGAAAGGTCGTGAAGAGGAGGTGCGCCGTGTCAGCCCTGTTTCCCCATGCTCATTGGTGAACACCATGGGGTCTCCATATTGCCTGCCTGTCGGCAGAAACCTGGTAGCGTGAATACAGTCAGGGTAGCTCCCTGCAACAAGTGTTTAAATCATCTGTGGTACCATCTAACTGCTTCATTTCACTGGGTTTTCAAGGGACTGAGACAACTGGCTCAGATTACAAATAATCTGTTTTTTTTTTTTTTTTCCAATTCTTTTTCCCTCCGGTCACGGTTCTAGGAGCCTCTCTCAGGCATCCAACCTTATTCTTCCCTGCCTGAAATCTCCCCGCCCGAACCCTCCTCTCTTCCGGCCCCGCCTCACAGCTGGCACCCCCAGCTTAACCCCTCCGGAGTGGGGCCGCCCCTCCTACCTTGGGCGCTCTTAACTGTGGAGCTCCAGCTGCTGGCGTGGGCCCTGGGAGGGATCTGTGAGCCGGCAGAGTTGGAGCCGGTCATGGGCATGGAGATTGGTGCGTACCTGACCCCTAGAACCAGGGTTTTCCTGTGTTCTGTTCTGCCTGCCCCCTTCCCTTGCATGTGCACTCCCTGGCCCCTTAATGGCGCCACGGCTACTCTTCCAGCGTCAGGCATGCTATACGTGCTGCTCTGTGCTGCAGTCCCCCCAGTCTCCACCTTGGGCTGCGGTGCCAAGCTCCCTGATGCCCTCCCCCCGGGACAGGAGAGCAGCTCTGCGGGCGCTAAATCCAGTCCCTCCCCTGCCGATCCCTGGCATCCAAGCTCACTCCTGAACTCGGGTCGCCGGTGTGGCACGAAGTGTGGCGTCTGGCGCCTCAACCCTCAGCGCCACCGGGTCAGCTGTGTTTTGCATGTTAACTGCCTTTCTTTCCACCAAAGGCCCCAACATCAGCTGCAATGCTGGCCACCCCCAGGTAATGCCTCTGGCTAGCCAGACTTTCCATCCTGGGTACCCAGTGTTGTGTGACTGTCAGTTTGGGACAAAAAGTGCATGCCAAAATTGAACCAGATCAGATTGCAAATCATTTGACTAAATTCATGCCCCTTCCTTGTTCACTGCCCCTAAATAAATCTGATTGTCTTTTTTCACATTTAACCTGGCTAGTATGCATATTATTTTTTTTATTTTTATTTATTTATTCTAGGATTACAAGTACCTTTGAGTCAAGGCTCTTTTACAAAGATTCCATGTCAGAAATAACAAACAACAAGGAAGCAACAGTGAAATAACAGTAAACAATTCATGTACAACAGTGCTATTGAAAGGGGTCAAGTATAGGACGAGTAAAGTGTAGAGGAGGAGGAGAAGTGTAGGTAGTTAACGGAGGCAGCTATAGTAAAATGGTGAACACAGCTAGGACGCATGTGCCTACAAGGAATGGGTAGGGTCAGGTGTCCGGCAGTGGCAGAAAAACAGGGATGAGAGGAGAGGGGGAGGATGAAGATGCAGCCAGAGGCATTTGTCGAAAAATAAATGGGAAGCAGTGATAGAAGAGAAAAAGGGGGTTTGGTGAGGGGGGAGTCAAAGTGTTAAGAATGCACAGTTGTAATGCTAACCTTACTTTACAGAGGTCTCCAGGGAAGCTGCTGCAAGTCCAACCCTGGCAGTAAGTGTGAAGGGTGTGTGCATATTATTACTGTTTTATACTCACTGTGAATTTACTACTGCATCAGGTACTGGGTCACGGGGGGGGGTGATTATAGCTTCCCTGAGGGCTATAGCAAAACAGATAAACATCCCCAATACCACTACTCTGGGTGGAGGCACCTTATCAGCAAATCCAGGCCCCTCAATCTGTGCATAGCCATACAGGCAGGGTTAGTAGTCCTTGGAATAGCGCCACCTAGGGGTTATATGAGAATGACCCAAGCTGCAGTTAAGGAAAGGAATGGGAGGCAGTATAGTGCAGTGGTTTAAGGCTCTGTGCTGCAAACCTGGAGACCTGGGTTTGAACCCCACTTGCATACTGTGTGATCCTGAGCAAGTCACTTAACATCCGTGTGCTCCCAGGTCACACCTGTAAACAAGCTTTCAGCTTAGTGTGTCTCTCCTGGTTAAAAAAAAAAAAAAGGAAAGGATTGCTTTACAGAGAGATGCAGGACCAGGAGGGAGCACCCCACGAACAACTGGTTTACTAGAGAAACATATCAAGACTGTGCTAAGGGCCTTGCATGACGATATGGGCCATCTGGGCAACAAGCGCACCCTGGAACTAGTAAAAAGCAGATTCTACTGGCCAAGAATGGGAGCCGATGTAGAGATCTGTTGTGAGAGTTGCTGGAGATGCATACAACGGAAAGCACTTCCCCAAAAGGCAGCCCCATTGGTAAACATCCGGATGAGTGGCCCCATGGAGCTGGTGTGTATCAACTTCCTTACGTTAGAACCTGACTCACATAACATCTCATACATCTTAGTAGTCACCAACCACTTTACCAGATATGCCCAAGCCTACCCTATGAAGATCAAAAGGCTTCCACAGTGGCCAACATCCTGGTGGAAAAATTCTTTGTGCATTTTAGGGCCCCTCAAAGGATTCACTCGGACCAGGGTCATGACTTCAAGAGCCGCCTCATTAAAGAGCTTCTGTCTCTCTGGGGCATCTGAAAATCACAGACCACCCCATACCATCCCCAAGGTGACCCACAACCTGAAAGATCTAACCGGATTTTATTAGATATGTTGGACACCTTGGACCCCCGAGGTAAACGTACCTGGAGCCAGCGGGTGAGCACACTGGTCCATGCTTACGACTGCACCCGCAATGATGCTACAGGATTCTCTCCCTACCAGCTCATGTTTGGGAGGGAAGCCCGTCTGCCAGTGGATCTGTGTTTCAAGGTGTCCACTGATGGTCTTGGAGCAAGAGACTACTTGCAATATGTGAAGAAGCTGAAGCAGCAACTCGACAATGCCTATTGCTTCACTACTGAGATGGCCACTAAGAGAAACCAGGCTAACAAAGAAAGATACGATAAAAAGGTGCGAGCCCAGGATCTTGAGGCAGGGGATCGAGTGCTGCTGCATAGTCTGGGCATACCAGGGAAGCACAAGATTGCAGACCGGTGGGGAAGCACCCCGTACATTGTGTTGGAGAAGTTGGAAGGCCTCCTGGTATACAAGATTTGGCCTGAAGGAGAAACTCGAGGCCATAAAGTCATTCACTGAAATCATCTGCTGCCCATTGATAACCGAATTATGGATGAAGAGGTTCATGAGGAAGATCCTGCTTCACACCCCACCATTCGAGCTACTGCACACAGGAGACGGAGGCATGGAGATAGTGATGCCATGGGGGCTGGGTCTGCCCAGGGTGGGGGAGCCTCAGGCAAAGATAGTACAGATGATGAGGCTGAGGGAGATTATAGTACCCACCAGAGTTTTTAACCTTCCCCAGAGCTAGCCAGATTGTTTCAGGGATTACCCTTGAATCTGGTACACATAGCTGTATGAAGGAACCAGGGTGGAGATGGGGAGGCTGCTCCCGCTAGGCCTCTTGGAGGGACCACTCCAGACCTGCATACTGGTCCGGCTGAGCCCTGTGAGTGGTACCAGAGCAGCTCCCCTGCAGATATACCCTTTGGAGGATCCACCATGGACTTGTATACTAGTCCACCTCGGTCCTCGGAATGGCCACAGAATAACCTTGAGGATCAGGAAGAAGAAGGGGAGGAAGTGTCTTTTGGAGGGCCCACATCGGAACTGAACACTGGTCCGACTGTGTCCTTTGAAAGGTCCCAGGTTAGTCCCATTGGAGTGACAGGTGATGCTGGGGAGATGCTGGAATCATTTGCCCCAATAGCTGAGGAAGAGAATGATCAGGGGGAATGTGATAATGATGAGGAATCTACCGCTGATCGAGAGGTGGTTAGTGGTTCCGGAGTTCAGGAAACCCCCCCAAAGGTCAGGAAGGACAATACAGCCAATCCTTAAACTGTCTTTTGATGCCCTGGAGTTCCTACAGACTTACCCCTGTTTGTGGTACACAAGGGAGTGTACATTACTCCTAGGTCCCTACAGAAAGTGGTTACATGCCCTGCTGATGCTAAACCCTCTAGATCTCAGAGAAAGCTGACCAGAGGAAGAAGAGGGAAGTGAAAAGGGTACCTAGGAGGACTGAGGAAAGAGTGTACTCTGTGGGGTTTCAATATCCTGTGGCTAATGGACTGAACCTATGGGAACCACTTTTACAGTATGTAGCTAGGGGCTCATAATGGAAAGGTATTCATTGAAGTGTACATAACGTTGCTGTTTGAATGTTTTACTGTTCTAAAAATGGTTGCAACCTGATAAGATAGGATTCGGGTGTAAAGTTAGAAATGTTATTGTGTGTTAATGTTGACCAAAAATAGTACTTTACCCGTAGGCTTGGTGTGAGAGCCAAGCATTCGGGGGGGGGGAGTGTAACCCCCCTCTGGGGGCTTACCTGAGTTGCCCCGTTTTCCCTGTGTTTCCCCATTTTTCTGGTGCCTCTGGTAGCCCCAGTATTTCTCCAGACAGCCACGCAGTCTAATTTGGTCCAGTTTTGGGTTTATTTGATGAGTCGCGATCCCCCACTGATGGCAATGCACCGTGGTGCAAGTGGGGATTGCGCAGGCGCAAGCGGCACCTTTGTGTGATGACCGGTGATTTTGCGGTCAGCCGGGGAGGAATTTCCATGGTCCTGGTGCCCTGGTCATCTAAATGGAGGTCAGTGACCTGAACGCTGCAGCAGAAAGGCCGCTGGGAGCATAACAATTAAAGTTAGACCGATGACTAAGAATGGGGCTGATGAATAAAGATGAGCCCCCAATTAATATTCATGAGTGCCGCCTGCCACCTATGGGGGACAGTGTTTTGGTGGCAGTGACAGCAAAACTACTGGGGGCTCCTATTCAAGAGTGAGCTCATTTGAAAGGGCACTGAACGGACTGCAAAACTGGGGGTGTGGGATGGGTAAAACTAACACAGTTTTGCTTGGCTGCACCAGGGCTTAACAGGTGGGGAACTGTGTTGGACTGCGTAGGACTGAATGGGAGCTGCCATGTTCATGACACTGTGACCCCATACATCGACCAATCATCTATTTAGGTGCCTAGAACAGTGGCAAAGGGACTCCTGGGAGAAGGAGGGGACTAATTCAGGCACCAAACTCATGCCCCAATAAGCCATCGGTAAATATTGATCTCTATGGTAATGGATGAGTGATAGGCTCAATCAGCCTATCAGAACCATGGATTCGCGGGTGAAACTCGGTGGACTTTCTGGGATTTCTTCAGTCTGTTCCTGGGCTCTGTATGAGTCACAAGTCTCCTGTGAGAGTGGATGTGGACTGGAGAGGCCTTTCCAGGTCTCTAGTGGTGATTGCTGTGTCCAAGAAAGGATCAACAGGGGAAACAGAGTGAGAGACTGAACTGATACCTAGATTCCCCAGGTACTGTGAGCTGTTTGATTATATTGGAGAAGCTATGTGCTGCAGAAACCCTGCACTGGCAGACTGAATTGTGCTGAGAGGACTGGTCTTATTAGTTGAGTGCCACAGTTGCTGCTGAGAACTTGTTTCACCTGTTTGGGAGTACAAGTGTGATTTTGGAAGAGGCAAGGTGTCTCTGGACTCGGGGTTCTAGCTGGGTGCTGTATTTTTCGTGAGTGAAGTGGTTAAAGTGGCTGAGAGCTGTGTCCCAGCTGCAGCTGAAGAAAGGATTGTGAGCAGTGTCTAACTGGAAAGTGCAGATTGGTGTACAGGGGTTTGCTGTGTTGGATCCCCCTGTGGTTTGCACCTGTGCTTCATCTGATCTAGGGCTGGCAACCACTGCTAACTGGCACTGGACTTTGCTTGAGCAGCTGCCTGTGAGTTCTGCTGGCTACAGACTCAGTGCAGGGACTGCAGAGGACCCCCACCGTTTGGGAGTTCTCACCCAGAGCCAGGGAGGGAATCAGCTAACCCCTTCCGAGTGGGGCTCACCATCTCAGGAGGTCACCGGCGCGTGCTGGGGTGCAAGGGCACCTGTGATCCTAGTGGGGAGCTGAGCTGTGGAGTCACTCCAGGGTCTGTGCCTTCTGGGGCTGGTGCGTCCTGCTACAGAGCTCTGCAGCAGGCCAGAAGCGCCTGAGGTGACAAGCGACCAGACCTACAACCAAGGGGACAAGCTGCAAGATCCTTGAGCAAGATTCCATCTGCTCATTGCTGCATGGAGTTCCACGATCCAGGACAGCTGGAGGCAGTCATCCCAGCAATGTTTGAGTTCTGCAAAATCTTGAGTACCCTGGACCTGGTTCCTGGAAACTGAGCAAGGGACCGTAAACGGGCTTTAATTGCTCCCTCAAATTATTTTCTTCTTTACCAGGGCTCCAACAGTTGGCCAACCCACAGCAACGAACAGGCCTGCACCTTGTGGGTACCCCTAAGGACTATCAGGTTGACACTGGTATTTGCCAGTGGAGGTTTCGGGGGGTGGACTTGGCCTCGGGCCCAAATGTCAATTATTATTTGTTCTTACTAACCATTTTTTTATCCACAGCCATCCTTTGTTCCGGTATCCCTTCCTTAGTCCTTACCCCCAATAAAGCTGTGGTTTACCATTTGAAATTGAGTGTGCAGGAATTCTCTGAGTCTGTTAAATCATTACTGTTCATGGTTATTGGTGTTACTGAACTGTTGGGTATCCAGTGTGTGGGGTGGTTGGTAGGGGAGGTGGGTAGGTGCAGCATCCCAGGGGGCTGTGCCAGCCAGTCACCTGACCCACTTCTAACTTTCTCTGGGTGGAGGCACCGTGCTGTTTTTGTTATCTTTGGAATAGAACCCCCGCATTCCACTGTAACAGGACCCAGGCTCCTTAACCTGTTAAAGGGCCAACAGGCAAGGGTAGTAGCCCACTGGCACACAGCGCCTGGGCTACACAATGACTGTTAGTTATTATATGTTACTTGTAATTTTGTTTGCTAACATATTGACTTGGGGCATTCTGTAAACGAGGCTTGTTTTTTCACAGAACCCATCCTGTATACCTTAATTTTGAATAAATAATAAAAAGTCCTGTTCAATATGTTCATAAGCGACATAGGAGATGGAATACAAGGCAAGATGTGTCTCTTCCTAGATAACACTAAGCTCTAGAAACGTAGATACATAGAATCTGAGAGCAGATAAGGCCGGCTGGGTCCATCCAGTCTGCCCATTTCTTCCTACCCACACTATTACATCAGACTGTGCCCGATCTACAGATCTTTCACCCTTCCCCCTTCCTTTCCACTGTGATTCTCTTGTGCTTATCCCATGCATTCTTGTACCCCACCACTGTTTTTGCCCCCATCACCTCCTCCGCTGGAAGATTGTTCCAAGAATCGACCACTCTTTCTGTGAAGAAGTACTTCCTCACATCTCTCCTGAATCTACCCCCAACTCCAGCTTCATAGCATGTCCCCTTGTTCTTCAGCACCTTTTCTTCCAAAAATTACTCCCCTCCTGTACCTTATTTACCCCCGTGAGGTATTTAAAGGTCTCTGTCATATCCCCTCTGTCCCTCCTCTGTTTCAGGGTGTACATATTGAGGTCCATTAGTTTCTCCTCCTAGGGCTTTTGATGCAGACCCTGCACCATTTTAGTTGCCCTCCTTTGGATCACCTCCACTCTATGTCCTTGTACAGATGTAGTCCCCAGAACTGGACACATTACTCTAGGTGGGGTCTTACCAGTGATCTATACAGAGGCAACACCACTTCCCCCTTTCTGCTGGTGATACCTCTCCTTATGCACCCTAACATCCCACTCACCCCTACTACTGCCTTGTGGCATTGCCTGGCCATCTTCAGGTCATCCGACATGATTATCCCTAGGTCTCTTTCCTGCTTGGTAGTCCTCAGTACCACAACATAGAAACATAGACTTTGACGGCAGATAAGGACCACTTGGCCTAGCCAGTCTACCCATTTCCCTACCTATTGGATAAGCTGCAGATTCTAGTAACCAACAGCCTACTTCCTGCAACCCCCCACTATAATTGCCTTATGTCTGTCCCATGCATGTATGAATTTCCCCACTGTTTTAGACCCCACAACCTCTGAAGGAAGGCGGTTCCATGCCTCCACCACTCTCTCCATGAAAAAGAATTTCCTCACATTACCCCTGAGCCGTCCCCCCTCTAACTTTAAATTGTTCCCCCTTGTTCTTACACATCTCTTTTTCTGAAAGATGCTACCCTCCTGGACTTTGTTGATTCCCTTGAGGTACTTAAAAGTTTCTATCATGCCCCCTTCCATCCCTCCTTTCATCAAGAGTATACATATTAAGCTCTCTCAGTCTCTCTTTATATGGTTTCTGATGTAGACCCTGTAACATTTTAGTTGCCCTCCTCTGGACTGCTTCCATCCTGTCTATGCCCTTGCGTAGATGAGGTCTCCAAAACTGCGCAGTACTCAGATGGGGTCTCACCAACTGTCTGTACAGAGGATAACCACTTCCCTTTTCTACTTGTGATGCCCTCCCTATGCATCCCAGTATACCCTGGCTCTCCTTACTGACTTCTCCATTGCTTACCCACCTTTAGGTCATCTGATATGACTACTCCCAGATCCCTTTCCATTATTGTTGTTGTTAGTACCTCCCCTGCTATTGTGTACTCTTCTCCTGGATTTTTATTTCCCAGGTGCATTACTTTGCACTTCTTTGCATTGAATCTAAGTTGCCATATGGCTGACCATTCCTCCAACCTTGCCAAGTCCCTTCTCATCCTTTCTACCCCCCTTGTGTATCAACTCTGTTACAGATCTTTGTGTCATCTGCAAAGAGGCATACCTTTCCTTCCAGACCCTCTGCAGTGTCACCTACAAAGACATTAAAGAGGACTGGACCCATTACTGAGCCCTGAGGTACTCCACTAGTAACCCCCCTTTCTTCAGAATGTGTTCCATTCACTATTACCTTCTGTGTCCTGTTGTGCAGCCAGTTTGCTACCCAGGCTACCACCCTGGGACCCACTCCCAGGCTGGCTAACTTGATATTAATCTTTTGTGCAGGACTGTGTCAAATGCCTTGCTAAAGTCTAGGTAGGCCATATCCACAGCCCCTCCCTGGTCTATTACTTTGGTCACCCAGTCAAAGAAATCGATTAGATTCATCTGACATGACCTTCCTGCTGTGAATCCATGCTGCTTTGGGTCCTGTGCCCCGCTGGCCTCTAGGTACTGAACAATTCTTTCTTTCAGAAGTGATTCCTCATTTTCCCCACCATTGAGGTCAAACTAACAGGTCTGTAGTTTCCTACTTCTGCCTTGCTCCCACTTTTGTGAAGGGGAATCACATCTGCCCTCCTCCAGTCATCAGGTACCACCCCATCTTCCCATGATTTGTTAAAAAGTGTGGTTAGTGGTGTCACTAGGTCCTCCCTTAGCTCTTTTAGGATTCTAGGGTGAATCCTGTCAGGCCCCATTGCTTTGTCCACCTTGAGTTTTAGGAGTTCTTTCAGGACTCTTTCTTCTATAAATGGACTGACATCAACCCCACTACCCAGAGTGCTTCTACTGTTTGGTTTAGGTAACTCCTCCTCTTCTTCTTTTGTGAATACTGAGCAAAAGTATTCATTCAGTATCTCTGCCTTTTCACTGTCTCCCTCTGCCCACCTCCCCTCTCCTTTATTAATCTTCACTATCCCTCCCTTAACCTTTCTATGCTCCCTAATGTACCTATAAAAGGTTTTATCCCCCTTCTTAACTGAGTTGGCTATCTTTTCCTCGGTTTGGGCCTTTGCTTTTCTGACTGCCTTCCCCACTTCTTTCTGCTTTAATTGATACAGTTCCCTGTCGTGCTCCTTCTGTGATTCCTTATACTTTTTGAATCCAGCCTTTTTCTCCTTAACCTTCCCTGACACCTCTTTTGAGAACCATAGTGGTTTATTCTGCTTTGTTTTCTTTATTTGTTTCACACAAAGGCTTGTTGCCTCCATGATGGCAGTTTTGATTTTTCTCCATTGTTCTTCCACCCCTCCTTTCTGGCCATTTGCTAATGCATTCCTCAGGTATTCACCCATTATGCCAAAATCAGCCCTTCTAAAGTCCAGTATCCTTGTCTTTGTATGGCTTGTCTCCATGGTTGTGTTTATTGTGAAGCACACTGTGCAGTGGTCGCTTGTTCCCAGATGTCTACTGACTTCTAAATTTGTGATCCTCTCTCCACTTGAGAGTACCAGGTCTAGTATTGCTCCCTCCCGAGTGGGTTCCACCACTAGCTGTCTAAGGCATGTCCCCTGCAAGGCATCGAGAATGACCCTGCTCTTGGATGTGGCTGCAGTCCATGTCGTCTAGTTAATATCTGCTCATTTTGTACTCTGCGCCTGGGTTTCTGTGTCCTAAGTGCATTATTTTGCACTTCTTTGCATTCAGACCCAGCTGCCATACCCTTTACCACTCCTCTAGTTTTCTGAGTTCTCTGCTCATCCTTTCCTCCCGCAGTGTCCACCCTACTGCAGATTATGGTGTCATCCACAAAGAGGCAGACTTTCCCTTCCAGCTCCTCTGTAATGTCATTTATAAGGATATTAAAGAGGACCAGTCCCAGCACTGATCCCTGAGGCACCCCGTTGGTCACCCTCCCTTCCTTGGAGTGGACTCCATTTACCACCACCCTCTGTCACCTATCCTCTAACCCGTTTCTTACCCAGTTTATCACCTTAGGACCTACTCCTAAGCTACCCAGCTAGCTTACTAGTCTCCTATGTGGAATGGTGTCAAACACCTTACCGAACTCTAGGTAGGCCACGTCCACTGCTCCACCCTGATCTAGTTGGTCACCCAGTCAAATAAATCTATCAGATTAATTTGACATGACCTCTCCACTGTGAAACCATGCTGCCTCGAGTTTTGTAACCCACTGGATTCAAGATATTCCACAATCCTTTCCTTCAGCAGTGATTACATTAACTTTCCCAGCTGAACCCACCGCATCTAGAGTTCTTGGAGAGGGTTGACTTGCCCAGACTCTCAGATAGATATGCTTCAGCTCTGGAAGCCCCACTAGCTTTGAATGAACTGCAAGTGGCAATTCGAGCCCTTCCTAAATGGAAAACACCCAGGCCAGATAAATTTCCATCTGAGTTTTATCAGACCTTCATGCCATCAGTAGAACAACGTCTACCCTTAAGGAGTCATATAACAGTGGCTCACTTCCTGGTACAATGACAGAAGCCCTGATTACGGTACTGCCAAAGCAGGCTAAAGACCCACAAATGGCTCAGAGTTACCGCCCAATATCACTGCTTAATGCGGACGTGAAAATTCTGTCCAAAATACTTGCTGCCAGATTGGGCACAGTAATTTCACATATCATTGGGTGGCAACAAACAGGATTCATCAAAGGCAGGACTGCCACGGATAATATCAATTAATGTGATTTGGATAGCCTCTCTTTCTCAAAAAAAACAACTCTGTTGGCAAGCTTAGACACAGAAAAGGCATTCGATTCTGTGGAATGGGACTACCTATATCAGGCAAGGAAGGATGTAGGCATAGGCCCTATTCTCTGCAGATGAGTGCATTTCCTGTACAGTGCCCCCTACAGCCCAAATCCTAGTGAACGGCCATGTTTATCCTACATCCTGCTTAGAAAGGGGGACTGACAAGGATGACCCCCCCCCCGCTGTACCTTCTAGCAATGGAACCTCAGATGTACAAAATCTTAAACTCCGAAAAGATACAATATATACAGGGCAGAGCATCTCTGCTGACAGCTGTGAGCTTTGTAGATGACCTCCTGGTGACTATCCCACCTGCAGACCTCACTACCAGCAGTGCTAACAATCTTGCAGGACTTCCAAGCACTGTCAGGCTTAAAAGTCAATTGGAGCAAGATGGAGGTCCTCCCTTTAAACCAAGTCCCAACAGAGGAGTCCATCCAGTACTTAGGTCTGCGATGGGCGCAGAAGCGGATTAAATATCTGGGCGTCATCCTGCAAAAAAAAGACTTAAAGACAGTAGTGGATAGTGATCTAAACCCTCTCTTCACTACCATAGAAGTGGAATTCTGCAGGTGGAAGAAATGCAGACTCACAGTTGATAGCAAGATAGCAGTCTTTAAAATAATGTCCTTCCCAAGGATTTCATTTTTTCTGCATAGTGTACGAGTCTGTATTCGGCACAGTATGCTTCATCGATTTGAGAAGTTATTTACATTACTCCTCTGAGAAGATAAGCACCCTAGATTTAGCCTCCAGAAACCTCAGAGCTCAGGGCAGACAAGGAGACTGGGCTCTACCATGGCTGCCGGCGTACCACCTAGCTGCAGGCGTAAGACAGACCCTTCACTGATTATGCACCCCCTTCCCTCAAATCCCAATATGGTTTGTGATGGAATCTGGAGCTGCCCACTGTCTGCCATGGCACAGTAGCCCATACACTATCATGAACCATGCCTAGACCACCCCAGTCCATATATACTTGGTGCAGTGCTGGTCAGCATTAATGAAACACCACAACTGGAAAGTGAATCACCTAGGGGAAATGGGAGCCCCTTTAGCACAGTCCCAGTGCCAACGCGTTTCTTAATGAGATGCGTTGGCTCTGTTGACCCGGTGTTTGCCATGATTATACGGTGTTCCTTGTCCTGAGGTGTCTTTCCGGATGCCTGAAGAGACTCTGGTAAGACCCTCTTAAAAACCATCTTTGGACCCAGAGATCATGGGTGCAAGTCCAATCTCAACCTTCCATTTTAGGAAAGGTTATTGAGAAAGTGGTAGCGCTTCAATTGGAAGAACACCTCAGTTCTCACGAGTTGTATGAACCTTTCCAGTCGGCTTTTCGTGCCAGACATAGTACTGAAACTGCACTTGTTGGGGTGCAGAATGACCTACTCAGGGCTAGAGATCGAGGAGACAAGACAATTCTTGTTCTCCTTGATCTCTCATCAACTTTGACACTGTGGACCATTGTGTGCTGCTTGCTGCTTGCCAGGGATCTATGTGGACTCACGGTAATGTTATCAAATGGTTTGAGTCCTTTCTAACTAACAGGAGGCAGCGGGTTATGATGGTAAATTTCTCATATACCCAGTTTGCTTCTCTGTGGAGTTCCTCAGGGATCAGTTTTGGCTCCAATGTTGTTCGCAGTGTATATGCTGCCTCTGGGTGGGATCATTAGGAAGTATGGCTTGAGTTTTCATTGCTATGCCGATGATACTCAGCTATATTTTCCTTTGCCCCAGGAACATCCAATGCAGTGGGCGTACTTAACATCTGTCTGGCTGAGATCAACAACTGGATGGCCTCTAGCTGGTTGCGGCTGAACCCTGATAAGGCGGAGGTATTAGTAGTGGAGTCGAACAGAGTTCGTGATAGGATGGCCTCTGACACAGAAACTGTGCTTGTCCTAGGTCTGTGCCATTGAAGGCCTCCTCTCGGGTGCACGATCTTGGCGTGATTCTGGACAGAGATTTAACCATGGAGGACCAAATATCCTCTGTGGTTCGTACCTGATTTTACCATCTCAGAAACATTGCCAGAATTAAACCCCTTGTTCCGTCTCTGGACCTCCCTACTTTGATACATGCCTTAGTCACATCTAGGCTTGATTACTGTAATGCGCTCTATCTCGGGGTCACGGGAGGATCTCTACGAAGATTACAGCTGGTGCAAAACGCAGCTGCTCGATTGTTGACAGGGCAGCAAAAGTTCTGTCACATTACACCAGTTCTGCGTGAATTGCACTGGCTGCCGGTCAGGTGGAGGGTCCTCTTTAAGGTGGGTCTTCTCACCTATAAGGCCCTACATGGACAGGGCCCTGGCTACCTGTTAGACCTTCTGTCACCTGCCCTCTCCTCGCGTCTTCTTCGTTCATCGAATGAATGCCTATGACCATTCCCAGAACTAGGCTGAAAACAGCTGGCGATAGAGCTTTTAGTGTGCAGCCCCAGTTCTGTGGAATTCTTTACCGACTATGGTCAGAGAGGCTTCATCGGTGGATGTTTTTAAGCCCAGCTAAAGACTTTCTTCTACTCTAAGGCATTTAATGTTTAGAGATGGATTTATTATAAGGTTTAAAAATGTTTGTATTGATTTGTATTTATATGTGAATTTATATTCTTTTATGTTAAATATGTTTGTTTAAATGCTTGTATGGCGCCCAGAGCCTCTGGGATTGGGTGTCTTTTAAATAAATTTTGCCTTGCCTTGCCTTGCCTTATCTAACAGTAGATAACAAGCCACTACTTTGAAGCTCTGGGGTGGCCAAGGGCATACACAGTGTGGAGCACCTATGGGTCTCCTCCACAGGAGCTCTCCTTTCTTTTCAAGAACTAATGGACAAGTTCCAACTTCCCCCGTCAGATTTTTGGCAGTACCTCCAAATTAGAAGTATCATCAACCAGAGGAGATCCCATGCAGTGCAACCTAGTGGTAATCAACTCTTAGTCCTCATCTCAAGGTGGTTAGCCCAGTCACAAGTTACAACAGCTGAGGGGAGAATATATAGCTAGCTCCTGTCCCCACACATTCCTATGTTATTGAAATGCCAGGAAGCATGTGGAGACTGAGCTGCAATACAGATCCCCCAGGAGACCTGGCAAACCATGCTCAGATTTTAGAAATATGAGATACCAACTTATTCAAAAGAAAATCCTCCATAGGTGGTCCCATATGGTATCCAGTGAACACGGTGATCGCAACTGAGCGCTTACAAAGACGGCGACTCAATTATGGCACCTGTGTTCAGGGCTAACTAGGAGGGTAGTGACCGGATACCTGGGTGGGCAAGGTAGGGTGATGGGCGTAGTGCACACGCACACAGGGACCACACTACATGAGGCGGGAGGAGGTATGTGGAAGGGTGTGGCAGGCAGCTGCTGAGTTGGTTGGCTAGTGTGGTGGGAGGGTGGTCGGTTGAGGTCACGTGGGGTGCATGGTTGGGGTCTAGACAGCATTCCTCCCATAAAACAGTCTTGTTTTTAAGAATCCTCCCCCAACATGCACCTCCCTGGGTTGAGAATCCTTAAGTAGGGGGGTGCGGGAGGCAAAGCCCCTCTCGTACATGCAAGTCCGGTCACTGCCTTGCAGTTTGCCGCGAGTGTACATCGCTGTAATTCATTTTCAGTGATGTACTCTCGGCCAAATGGCGATCGCCCTTCCATGTTCGCTGTTTTCACATAGAATCGGCCCGCACCCCAGAAACTCTTAAAAAAAATGAGACTGCTACCAACTAGTGAATGTTGGAGGTGCCACCATGGAAAGGGATCTCTGCATCACATTCTTTGGTCCTGCCTTGCCATCTCACAATTTTGGTTACAACCCAGCAATTTTGTAGGCTGGTCGCTGGGGTAGGTGTTGAGCCTGATGCCCTCTTTTGGGTCCTGGGAGGGGACTTACCTAATAGTACACTGAGTCACTTCCAGCAGCTCTGGCTCTTGTCAGCTGTTCTATAAGCAAAGAGGCAAATCCTTCTCCTAAGGTGGAAAACAGATTCATCCCCATCACTACCCGAATGGATATCACCCCCTCTGGACTCTGGACAATAGGTCATGGGGTAGAGTAGGGTGAAACTGGGCAGACTGGATGGACATTTGGTCTTTTTCTGCCAATACTGTCTAGATTTCTATGTATAAGCAAATTACATTCTTGTATGAGTTACTGGGACTCAGATTAGAGTTATGTGGTTCTGTCCATAACTTGCGCCCGCCCCATTATAAATAAATGGCAGTGTTTTATGAGTTACTGGGGCTTATTTCAGAGCTATGGGCGACCTGTCTATAAAGCGAGCCCCCCATTATAAGTAAATATCATTGTTGTAGAAGTTACAGGGACTCTTCAGATTTATGGGGCCCTGTCAATAAACTGAGCCCCCCTTAGAAGTAAATATCAGTGTTTTGTAAGTCACTTCAGAGTTATGGGGGCCCTGTCCTTAAACTGAGCCTCCCCCCTGTAAGTATATGTCAGTGTAACCCCCTCCCAATGGTGGGAGCTTACTGTTTCTCCTCTGTGCCACCAGAACTGCCTGCCTTGTTGCTGACTCTGGCCCCAGAACTGCAGCTAGTGGGGGACCAAAGGAGCGCTGCTGGAACATTCATGCTGCTCCTTCATGGTAATCACTACACTGTCACAGAGCTAGTGTGCAAATGTTCGAGCAGCTGCCCGCTCATATGTGCGAGCTGCAGCACCAGCTCAAACTGTCTCTACTTGGCACTCAGCATGCCCAACCCACCACAGACTTCTGTGCTGCAAGCCCGCTGCCAACACAGCACCAACTCCCCTTAGTGTGCTTCAGCCTCTGTGACACCAGAAGCCATCAGGGGACATGGAGGCACTAGGAGGGGAAAGAAAGGGACTTCACGAATGTGGTGGCACTGTGCTTTTAAGGACAGCGTGGCTGCAGCCACACAGAGCACAGAGGCCGTTCAGCAGTGGGGGGACAGGCAGTGAAAAATAAAAGCAGGGCAGAAGCCCTGCAAAAAACTGCTGAACTTAAAACGGCTGTTTTTTTTTCTATAAAACAGCCACCGACCTGCTGACCACCGATCCCACAGCAGCCAATCAAAGGTCAGGGATCTCGGCACCTGATACCAACAGCATGCTGGGAGAATAACTGTGCTGTATGCCTGGCATCCTTTCTGCTAACCAATAGGGCATCAAGTGAACATTCGTCATGTTAATTCTGCAGACTGACAGCCCTATGTGCCAATCATAAGCTGCCTTCCCCCAGAAAATGTTGAGAGCAGTTACAGACAAGCATTTGTCAATGCCGAATGTTTGCTTGCTGGCATTGGCATTGGTAGTGTAGAAGTTACAGAGCTGCATAATAGAAATGGCAGTGAAGTATTGAACTGAAGCCAACCCCACCACCACCCTGCAGAGAGTGACAGGCATTGGGGTGTGCCTTTGGGTCGTCAGGCATAATGGCCACGCCATTTCACCACACCCTACCCTGCAGACACTGACAAGTGTCACGGTGTGCCTTGGGGTCTTTGGCCCTTATGTGCACCCCATTCCATCAGGAAATATGGTGAGATGGGTGTGGTATAAGAGAATGGGGTGAACTTTGGGGCCAAAGAGTCCAAGGCATACCTCAATGCCTCTCACTGGCTGCAGGGTGTGGAATGGTATGAGCATTACAGGCAAGAATCCCAAGTCACACCTCTGATGCCTGTCATTCTCTACAGAGTGAGGCGTTATGGTTGGAAACCCTAACACCTCAGGCATTCGTTGGTATTTTCACTTCAAATTTTCAACATGGTTTTGTGACCCCACCTCATGAACAGTGGCAATATCAGTTTGTTGGCAGCTGCTTATGCACAGTGACTACGGCACTTAGCACCACAGGTGCAAAACACATTCGAACAGGATGTGAAAATGACAACTGTACTGTTCATGGGAGGTGTAAAAAATGGCAATGTTGCAAATCTGCAGTAAAATATAAAAAAAAACTGGTGAAGTCATGAGCGTGCATAGAAACTGTGCAACGCACACCCGTAATGTAATTAGTTTGGGGATTTTTTTACAGCAGATTGTCAACACAGGCATTTTGGGACCTCCGATCATGAACAGTGTCACTGTGATTTTCTTTATCTGTCCCGAACAATGATTTCCCACAGCGACCACGCATCTCTGCGCTGAAAGTGTGAAAACACATTTCGGCCATGTTGTGAAAAATGACAGCTGTACTGTTCATAAGGAGTGTGAAAAATGCCACTGGTGAAAATCTGGACTGAAAATATTACAAAGTCATGAACTTACGAGGGTGCGTGGAAACTGCGCAATGTTTACCTGTAACACAGTCATTTTATGGACTTTTGCCACCAAATTTTCAACATAGCCATTTAAGACCTCTGCTCATGAACAGTGTCACTGCTTGATTTTCTTAATGTGTCTCTTACATTGATTCCTTTACCAACTCGCCATTGTGCCATATGGGCGGAAACACATTTTGGGCAAGATGTGAAAATGACAGTTGCACTGCTCATAAGGAAGTGTAATAAAATGGCAATGTTGAAAATCTGGAGTGAAAATATTGAAAATTCGCAAACTTATTAGCTATATGTGAACTTATAACGCCAGCATTATTAAACAGTCATTTTAGGAATTTTTCACCAAATTTTCAACATAGCCATTTTAAGACCTCTGCTCATTAACAGTGTCACTGTGATTTTCTTAATGTGTCCCATACATTGATTTCGCACACCGACTGCTCCATTGTGTGCTACATGGGTGGAAACACATTTTGGGCAAGATGTGAAAAATGACAGCTGTAATGCTCATAAGGAGGTGTGGTAAAATGGCAATGTTGAAAATCTGGAGTGAAAATATTGAAAATTCATGAACTTATGAGGTGCGTAAGACTGCATAGCGCACACTCGTAAAACAGTCTTTGTAGGAATTTTTCCACCAGAATTTTCAAAATAGGCATATGAGAGCCCACCTTATGAACAGTGGCAGTGTTGTTTCGTTACTCAGTCCCAAAAGGTGATTTTACGCGGTGACTGCGAATCACCTTCGCCCATTAACGCCATGACAGTGAGAGTATTCATGAGAAGGGGTCCCAAAACCCCATGTTGAAAATTTGGTGCAAAATTCCAAAAAATGCCTGAGATATGCTGCAAAGTTGAAAAACCTATCTATCCCATTATACAGCTTACGGCATTTCCTCAGTTCATGATCGGCTTTGAAGAGGTGCAGCGTGTTCCGGTCCACGAGAATCGTCGCGGAGTCGAGAGTGAGTATGGGAGTGAGGGGTGTGGGGAGGCAGGGTGCGCAGTGGGTGGGTGGTGGGGGGCAGACACAGCGAGGACCGTTTTGCGTTTCAGGTTGGTTCTTTTTAAATGAGGGCGATCGGGACATTTGCCACGCTGGGTGGGCTCCAGCGTGACACAAGGATGGCTGGTGGGGCGTGGAGCCGACCGGGGATTGGGCACCCCTGTCGGTGATAGCATGTGTTGCCATGCTGGGGTGGGCTCCCAGCGTGGCACCCTGTACTCTGGGGGGGGACCAGTGGAGCCGATGGGGGATTGGGCACCCCCGTCGGCTATACCATGTGTAGCCACGCTGGGGTGGGCACCCAGCATGGCATAAGGAACTCTGTTTTTGGTGGGCGCAGCACAGCAGCAGGGATTGGGCACCTGTCGGCTACACAGGTGTGTGCGTGGGGTGTGAGCACGCAGTATGCGCGTGCCTGTGTGTGTGTGTGTAGGAGGAGCGCTGCATGAGCAGGCGATATCTTATCGCTGCTCACTGAAACGTAGCTCCCCCTTTCAACTGTACGCCACTGCATTTTGCAGCTGTCATAGACAGCTCCAGCAGGCATTGGAGAACTGTGGCCGCACCTGCAAACACACTGCCTGAATTGGAAGAGGGCTGCCACACCTCCGAAAACTCGGATGATGGCACTATGTTTCTTGCACATGCGTGCAAGCAAACATAAAAAGGGAAGGCAGCAGTAAGCTCTTGCAGAGAGAGAGAGAGAGGAGGGTTAGTGTTCTGCTAGCTAGAGCCATTCAGGAAAGCCTGCCTGGGCTTCCGCAGCCAACCATCAGAGTGTGACTTCAAAGGTTTCCACAACCTGTGTATGCAGAGACTGAACTGTGTGTGTCTACCGGAAGTGTCAGGACGACATTTTCTCATGACAGATGGAGATCTGACTTGAGAGAAAAGGAGGTAACCACGTGCCACAGCAGCCCGCCTGTGGGCCCCACAGACTGTGTGAGAAAGCCTGCATCAAGAGAAATATCTGCATCAATCCAGCAGACACTCTGGGAGAAGGCCAGTTAGTACTATTGCCAGGTACTAGCTAATGCTCCACACTAGAGTTCTGGAGCCTGGGCATTGTGTGAGGCATGTGGCCCCTGCTGCTTAGACTGGTCTGTCCTGTGGAGGAGGAAGAGAGAAGAGCCTGAGAGGTCCAGATGACTGTGGATGTAGACAGCCTGATTTCCATCCAGAAGCACCCAAGATCTGAAGTATCTTCAAGCTGTGCCCACCTCCCAGAATGTACCAACTGAACCATCAACCTGAGAGGAGCTGCATCTGCAGAGGAGGAGGAGAAGGAGCCCAGTTATCAGGGAAGTTGGTACACCAAAACCATGAGTACTGTCAGTGCTTGCCCTGCAACTGGGAAAACCTTGTACAAAATTTTGCCACCAAATCTACTGGCCAATGGGCCAGGATACAAATACCTCATTTGGAGGCTTTGCCATTTAAGCAGTTGCATGGCCTGTGGGGTTTGAGTTTAACTGTTTTGCTTCTTTTAAAGTGCACCGCCACCGGCCAGTCAGCTGCAATGCCACTGGGCCTGCACCATTCCTACAGCTGGTCCCCAGTGTAGCACCGGGAGCTCCCTTTTAGGTTTAAGGGTTAACACTGGTACCAGTGGGTAGCGCCCCCAGTACAGGTGGGCTGGTAATGCAAAAGGTCTTACAGTCTTGTCTGCTGCTGCCTTGTCTTGCCTGGAGGAGGGTTGGGGGCACTGTTACTGTTTTAAAGTATTTACTGGCCGAGCTTAGTCAGGCACTTAAAGAGCTAGTGTACTGCCTAAAGCTAATATTAGATTTTAAAAGTAGCCAGCCATTACCTTTTATAGCTGAGGTACTTTTTCTTTTCCCTTTGACGCGGTCCCCTCCACAAGCAACCCGCCTGCCTAGGACAGGCCGAGAAGGCACCTGCTGCCCACGCTCCTCCTTGGCCCATAAGGTAACATCTGGTCCTGGACCCTGAACAAGGGAAAGAGGATTTTTGAGCCTTCCTCCCAGTGAGAACTGAAAGGTTCCAGATGGCCCGGAGTGCTGACATTGGCTTCCTGCCCAACGCTGAAGCCAGTGCTGAAATCATTGGACTAGGGCAAAAGCCTGCTGAGAAACACTGACCTTTGACGTTTCTTTGTTTAGCAGCTGTGTAGAGAAGTCCTAATCTTTCTGCTTGCCAATTCACACATTTGGCCTGTCAGTGATTTGTGGATTTTTTTTTCGTCTATTTTTCCATTTGCAAATTATACTGTAAAGCCACTAGAGGGCAACAACACATGTAGGTTGCAATTCTCTACCCACTCGTCCCGCCCCCTTTTTCTAAGGAACCGCCCTTGCGTTCACTGCCACCCAACCCTGACAGATCCCTGCTCCTCCCCCAGTTCTGATTAATACTTTTCCACTAGTTCTGAATATCAGTTTTCCACAAGCGCTGATACTGCTAATCATTCTCTGAGCCAGGGGATCCCTTCTACTGCTGAAATCTAAGACCCCTTGCGGGCTGCCTGTCATAGGCTAATACCTGACAGTGTCTTAGGTGTCTACCTGACAGGATCTTTTTGTTAACAAAAGTCCCAGGTATTCCCAGAGTCTGAGTGCTGCTGTACGCCTAATAGACATAGAAACATAGACATTTTGACAGCAGATAGGGGAAGGGGAAATTGTTTAACCAGGAAAGGCACACTAAGCTGGAGCTTGTTTCCAGGTGCGACCTGGGAGCACAAGGAAGTTAAGTGACTTGCTCAGGGTCACACAGTATGCAAGTGGAAACTGTGGGATTCAAACCCAGGTCTGGTCTGCTGGATGTCACCAGATTTGCAGCTCAGAGCCTTAGACCACTGCGCTATACTCCTCCAGATAAGGGCCACTTGGCCCACCCAGTCTGCCCATTTCCCTACCTATTGGATAAGCTGCAGGTTCTAGTTAACCAACAGCCTACTTCCTGCAACCCCCCCACTATAATTGCCTTATGTCTGTCCCATGCATGTTTGAATTCCCCCACTGTTTTAGACCCCACAACCTCCCCAGGAGGCGGTTCCATGCATCCACCACTCTCTTCGTGAAAAATAATTTCCTCGCATTACCGCTGAGTCGTTCCACCTCTATCTTTAAATTGGCCCCTTGTTCTTACACATCTCTTTTTCTGAAAGATGCTACCCTCCTGGACTTTGTTGATTCCCTTGAGGTACTTGAAAGTTTCTATCATGTCCCCCCGGCCCTCCTTTTATCAAGGGTGTACATATTAAGCTCTCTCAGTCTCTCTCTTCATATGGTTTCTGATGTAGACCCTGCACCATTTTAGTTGCCCTCCTCTGGACTGCTTCCATCCTGTCTATGTCCTTGCGTAGATGGGGTCTCCAAAACTGCACGCAGTACTCCAGATGGGGTCTCACCAACTGTCTGTACAGAGGGATAACCACTTCCCTTTTTCTACTTGTGATTCCCCTCCCTATGCATCCCAGTATCCCCTCAGCTCTCCTTACTGACTTTTCACATTGCTTACCCACCTTTAGGTCATCTGATATGATTACCCCCAGGTGGTCCCTTTCCATTATTGTTGTTGTTAGTACCTCCCCTGCCATTGTGTACTCTTCTCCTGGGTTTTTGTTTCCCAGGTGCATTACTTTGCACTTCTTTGCACTGAATTTAAGTTGCCATACATCTGACCATTCTTCCAACTTTGCCAAGTCCCTTCTCATCCTTTCTGCCCCCCCCTTGTGTATCAACTCTGTTACAGATCTTTGTGTCATCTGCAAAGAGGCATACCTTTCCTTCGAGATCCTCTGCAATGTCACCTATGAAGACGTTAAAGAGGACTGGACCCAGTACTGAGTCCTGAGGTACTCCACTAGTAACTCCCCTTTCTTCGGAATGAGTTCCATTCACTATTACCTTCTGTGTCCTGTTGTGCAGCCAGTTTGCTACCCACACTACCATCCTGGGACCCACTCCCAGGCTGGCTAACTTGATTATTAATCTTTTGTGCGGTACTGTGTCAAATGCCTTGCTAAAGTATAGGTAGGCCATATCCACAGCCCCTTCCTGGTTTATTACTTTGGTCACCCTGTCAAAGAAATCAATTAGATTTGTCTGACATGACATTCCCGCTCTGAATCCATGCTGCTTTGGGTCCTGTGCCCTGCTGACCTCTAGGTACTCAACAATTCTTTCTTTCAGAAGTGATTCCATCATTTTCCCTACCACTGAGGTCAAACTAACAGGTCTGTAGTTTCCTGCTTCTGCCTTGCTCCCACTTTTGTGAAGGGGAATCACATCTGCCCTCCTCCAGTCCTCAGGTACCACCCCATCCTCCCATGATTTGTTAAATCATGCAGGTGTAACCCCCCTGCAAATGGGGGTTCCCAAAAGAATTCCAGGAACTTGCTTGAATGCTCCAAGCCTGAATGGTGTTTGGCGTTTAAGCCATTTATCTGTGAGTGTTTTTAGTGCCTCTGGTACTGTCTCTTTAAGAGCTGTCTGCTTGCAGACATAATTAGTTTGTATGGGGGGACTGTGTGTTTCTCTGCTTGAGTACCACTCGAGCTGCTGCCAATTCACTCCATTTTGCAGTCACTAGAGTGCAAAGGAACCTATCTGAAGATGTAACTGTTTGCCAGAAATCATTTAGAGTAATAATGAAAATACAGTTTGTCTAACCTGCTTTCTTTGCAGTCAGAACTGTGTTGCCTAGTTCCCCATTCTAGTTTTGAACTGCTGAACTGGACCAATCAGTGTGGGTTAAGGTAGCTCTAAAATGGTGCCTTGGACGAATCATAACTTGGACTCGTAATCTGAGCCAGCCACAAGAGGATTGTATGGGCAGTGACTCTGGGAGATGTAGTTTGGACTTCGGCGCCTTTTTGGACCAACAGGGGCAGTCTATTGTGAGTGACAGCCAATCTAGCCAAGAACTGGGAGGAACTCAAAGGAAGTGCCCGGTTTTGTCTGCTGGAGTTTCAGTTGAGCTCTGGCAATGAAGAGGGAAGGAGCCCTGTGCTTTTTCGGTGTGCAGTTTTAGTCGGGAAATACGTATAAGGCCCTGAGTTCCGGTCTGCAGCTTGTTTAACTGCTTGTTAGGACTGAATCCATCCTGTGAAGAGAATCAAAGGATATCTGAAGAGTAGAAACCAGGCTCACCCTGTAGAAGACTGGAGAAATTGCTGAATTGCGCTCGGTCTGTCAGGAACTGAATCTGCTGTGTGTTCTCCCGGGTATTGTGCAGTAATTATGATCGATAGAGAAGTAGCCTGCCTGGTATAGTACTTTCTTTTACCATATAAATGTGTGAGGAGGCTTGTGTAGCTCAAGTGAATCCTGCTGCCTTTAAGGACTTTTGCCTGTTACTGTTTACCATATAAATGTGTGAGGAGGCTTGTGTAGCTCAAGAGTAGCTCTGCTGACATTGAAGGACCCTATCTTGTTTGGAGGTCGTGAGTACTAATTCAGGGTCACTCCTGTTGAATTGCCATTGAATCAAATGGAATTACTGTACTGCTGACTGTTTAACTAATTTTCTTTTCTCTGTGTGAAGGGCCCTACCAGCTGCCACGGTTTGGACTAGCCACTAGGGCTTGGGTACCCAGGGACAGTAACTGGTAGGATAGGCCTATGCACAGAGCCATAAATGAGATGAGTAAAGTGATAAGCTAATTAACCTGATTTCTCCCTGTCCTTGTTATATCCCCTAAATAAATCAGAGCTGCTTGTTTCAGCAAAGTTATACTGCCTGAGGTATTTGTCTATGTTAAATGTATTGTACTGTGATTGTTGCACTGTATCTTCTTATTTTACAGGGTCAAGTGCCTGAACCAGTCCTGGGGGTAAGTGTATACTGTGAAGGTAATTCTGATATACTGTGTGGGCCACTAGTGGGAAGAAAGGGGGGTTGCAGTGTCCCAGAGGGCTGTGACCAAGTTAGTTTAACTATTGTAAACCCTGACCTCTGGGTGGAGGCACCCGCCATCGGATCCAGGCCCCTCAACCTGTTAGTGGCAAATCAGGCAGGGGTTAAACAGGGAATCTCTGCACTCCTCATATTGTTTATCCTTTCCTCATATCGGGGATGCTCTATATGCCCAAACTCCCTCCATAACTTGGCAATCATGGGCTCACTCCTGAATGCCTACTGTTAAATAAGTCTAGCTACAGATATCTTTGTGTGATTCTGCTTCCTCATCTTCCAGCTCACCACCAGGGTATTCCATGGGGCTGTACCTGTATCAAACAGTCCTTTTAAGCTATTCCTCCTAAGCTCCTTGGCACCTCTCTTTCCCTGCAATTCTCTGCCAGAGTACAGGTCTCCCTAGCTTTGGGTCAGTACACCCCTAAGGGAAACGTCTGGCATTCAGTTATTGGCAAACCGTACAGTCGAACTATGGCTAAAATACTCAGAGTAACTATTGCTACCCTTTCCAGGATACCCATACTTCTTCTGCTATGCTCCAGTAATGTTGAGTTTAATCCTGGTCCTCCTGCAGCCCTGTCATCTCCCTCCGATACCGCAAAGTTGAAAGGAATGAGCTTCTGGCATGTCAATGTCTGCAGCCTCATGAAAAAGTTGATCTTGATCCAAGCATGTATTAGCCATATCTCACCAGATGTATTGGTGGTCTCTGAATCTTGGTTTAGGCAAGCTACCCTTGATAGTGAGATCAACATCCCTTCTTACACTCTCTTCAGAGCAGATAGATTGACTAGAGGAGGAGGTGTGGCAGTCTATGTCAAGGATAAATACTCTGCATCCTGCCTTGACTCAGCTACTGTCAAAAACAAATCTGAATGTTTGACCATTAAGAATGAGCTGGCCAGTTCCCTTGTGCTCCGCGTAATAGGTTGTTACAGACCACCTTCAGCTGGGTTGCAGCTCCTAAGTTATCTTGGATCTTTACTAGAGAAAAGTAACCTCAAAACAATTATTTTAGGGGACTTCAACCTCGACTGGCTAGCTAAGATTTCAACTCCACTGAATACCTTCTGTGACTATCATGGGATGACACAAATAATTAGTGAGCCTACACATACGAACAAAAAGAATCCAAATAATAGTACCCTTTTAGATGTCATACTAGTTAATAAGCCCCACCTATTCTCTCATTCTGGCACTTTTTACTCTAATGTCAGCGACCATTGTTTCATTGCTGGTATTAGATCAGTTCATAACACAGTACCATTAGCTAAATTTAACACAAAAAGGTCACAGAAGAACTTCGACCAGTTTGCATACATCAGTGACCTGAAACACTCTTTACTCTGGCAAGACTTCTTCTTAGCCAACACGGTAAATTTAGCATATGATATACTTTATGAAATTCTGGTTGGGGCACTAAACAGACATGCCCCAGTGGTAACAGTTCATGTAAGGAACAAAGCTTGTCATTGGTTTTCGGCTGAACTGAAGGCTGCATTGCTATCAAGAGACAAACTCTGGGAAAAGGCTTGCACGGAACTTATGTACAAAAACGATCAGAGAAGCAAAGGCTGCTTTCTACCGTAATGAACTGGACTCCGCTGCAAAATCCCCCTCTAAATTCTGGAGTACTGTTAAGAAAATGTCGGGGCACACACCTGGCAACTCCCTACCTACAAAAATCATCTCAGGGAATACTACCATATGTGAGAAAAAGGGGATCCTTGACTCCTTTAACAATCATTTTGCTACGGCTGGTCTTGCATTTGCTAACTCTCCTGCATACTTGGCGCACTATCAATCAGGAGTACAAGACGATGACTCTGATGTCCCCGCTCCTGATTTCTCCTTCTAACCTGTATCTCTGAAAGAAGTCGAAGACCTCCTACTTCAGTTGGACTAGAAGAAAAGTGCTGGTGCTGATTCACTAGATCCCTACTTCATTAAGATTGCATGTCATGTTCTAGCTGTGCCAATCACTCACCTTTTTAATCTATCTTTGTCGCAAGGGCTTATTCCCTCAATATGGAAAATTGCACATGTCATTCCTTTATTCAAGTCAGGAGACCCTTGTGATCTGAACAATTACAGACCAATTTCTCTCTTGCCAGTTCTATCAAAACTTATAGAAAAAATAGTGAGTACCCAGCTCAGGAATTATCTAGAATCAAAAAAACTCTTAAATCCCTTGCAATCTGGTTTCAGAACAAGACATAGTACTATTTCAGCACTTGCTAAAGTGACCAATGATTGGTACCGTGATCTGGATAGTAAAAAAAATTAATCTGTGCTGTATTCTTAGACCTAAGCAAGGCTTTTGACACTGTGGATCACAGCCTGCTTCTCTCATTATTGAGGAGCATAGGTCTGGACACAGTATCACTGCATTGATTCACTGATTACCTCTCAGGACGGTTCCAGCAGATTAAGGCTGAGGGTGAGTTCTCCCTACTAAAACCTCTCCAGAGGGGAGTGCCGCAGGGGTCAATACTTGGCCCCCTACTATTTGCTATCTATATTAATAATATTGATGATAGCATGTCCAAGGCAAATATATACCTGTTCACAGATGACACGGTTCTGTACCTTAGTCGCCCGACTCCTGAAGCCGCCTGTGCAGACCTCCAGGAGGAATTCAACTGTCTTCAGAATCAGCTTCTCTTCAAAAAACTCCTGTTAAAGGCCAAAAAAACAAAAGCGATGCTTTTCTCACCCTACAGTCATGCTGTGAACCTGGTTAGTACTGGAGCGTTACCTCACATCACTACTGTCCTTGGAGAAAACCTGGAGTTTGTCATGAAATTCAAATACCTGGGATTGTGGCTGGACCAAAATCCTGCATTTTCGGAGCATACTGAGGACTTGCTTAAGAAACTAAGGCAGAGACTGGGCCTCTTCTTTAGGATTAACCGGTTCTTGACTACAGATCCTAAAAAGCACCTGGTCCAATCAACATTCCTATCACTGGTTGACTATGCAGACTTCTTATACAGTCAGTGCCCAAAAGCTTCCCTTGCTAAACTGGACATGCTTTATCACAGAGCTATCATATTTATACCAGGCCTTCCTCTTTCTACCCACCACTGCTTGCTGCATGCTGCCGTAGGGTGGTTCTCCCTTATGTTTAGAAGAAATAGAAATGCAGCATTTTGGACTCTTAGACCTGTCACAAAAAAGCTTCCCCAATATATCTTTGACTGTTTCCCGCTAAGCACGCCAGGAACTTATGCCTTAAGAAGTGCCTCATTTTTCACTCTTTGTATTCCCAAGGTCTCTTCACGCTTTGGTAGAGCAGCATTTAGCTTTGTACTGCCCACCTTATGGAATAAATTGCAGAAATCTCTGAAATCGAGCATACCCATCAGCTTGGATTCCTTCAAGACCTTATTTGCTCGAACTGTGAGGGAACACTGTAACTGTTTCCCTTGCTCCATAACCTATCCTGAGTCCTAGGCACCTGGCTCTCAGCTGCCTTCAGTGCAGACTAGAGTACTGCTGGCCCTATGGATCCATCTCATATTGTGACCAAACCCTTTAATTTCTCTCTGCCCAATTAGGTTGCAACTGCACGCTTGCTACCTGTTTTCCAGCTTAGGTCCTCTACCTCCCTCCCTTATGCTCTCCCGTACCCACCATGCCCTCCCAGCTCCCCACCCTCACTATTCACTATTCCCTTCTGTTTTATTCTGCCGCTGCATTGAGCACCTACCTTGTGTTATTTGTGTCATATGATGTACTGTCACTGTTGTATATAAATCTATTGTGTACTGGTATTAACCAGGCCCATCCTGTAAATGAGTTCTGTATTTATTTGTTGCCTTAATGATATATTGTCACTGTTGTATGTAACTCTATTTTGACCAGCCTTAACCAGGTCCATCTTGTAAATGAGCTTTGCTCAACGATGTTTGCCTGGATAAATAAAGATTTTGATTGATTGATTGATTGATTGATTGATTAGAAGATTATTTAACTGATGTTAGTAGGTGTGATGTGTGGAACAGGTCTTAGCCTGGCAGCTGACATATCTAGCTCTACTGCCCCCACTACATGATCAGCATTGTGACCTCACTGACTGTGACATCACTGCTACTTAGGAACAGCAAGTGAGTGACTGCCAGGTCATTCACCTGTGATGTCACTGTCAGTGAGATCATAATGCTGATGATGCAGTGTGGGGCAGTAGAGGTAAATATGTCAGCTGCCAGACTAACAATTGGTCCACACATCCAGCACAATATTATCAAGTAGAAGACTTTTTGATAACAAAAGGTAAAAGAAAAATACTTCAAAAAAAAAAGTTACAACTGACTACTTCTTAAAATTTGTATTATTTTCCTGTCTGCCTGTTTTGGCTCCACTAGTTCTTTAATTTTGGCCCTACACATCCAGTTCACGAGATTCTTTTAAAACCAGCTTTGCTTTGCATTTCCCTATCCCTTGTAACTATCCCGTGATAAATATTTTGTTGATATTTTACATTTTGTTTCATGAGCATATTATTAGTGGTAAGTCACTAATTAATTGCAGTGTGATTCTGCATGTGTAAGGGGACACTGTGGAGAGGTGGGAGGCACTGCATCCCAGGAGGTTGTACTGCTCCAACACCAGGCCCACTTAAATTTGGTATCCAGTCAACATAGTGTGGACATAATAGTGCTGGATCAAAAGCACGTGTCTTGAATAGCATGATCTATTACAGCGCACGTGCATCTGTGTTTCATCGGGCATCCTGGGGTCATTTCTGTTGACACTGCCATGTGTAGTGTGCTGCCCACCCTGGAGTTTGTTATATTTAGTGCGGAGGTGGAGAGTGCAGTGGGCAAAGCCCACCGCTTTATACTTTAGTGTGCACACTGTACGACACACACATTAATGGCACACAGATTGCCACGCTGTGATGGCTCGTGCTATTAAGGACATGTGGTTTTGGCGGCGCTATTATGCCGATGCTATTTTGACACTATTCCATTAAATGTTACTCTGGGTGGAAGCACTTCACTAAACTTGAAAGATCTGGATTCGAACCCTTGCAATCAAGAAAATCAAAAGTCAGACTCGTCAACCTTGTTTGAGCCCACAAGGCAGGGGTAGTAACCGCATCATCCACTGTGACCCGATTACATCAGTATTGTATAAGTTATTGGGGTTTGCTACAGAGCTATGGAGCCGTGTCTATAAATTGAGCCCCCCCACCCTGCCATCACAAGTAGATGACAATGTTGTATGTCTTTCATCGTCCACCTGGGAACAGAAGTAGGAGGTTGTTCAGGAAAGAGGTTTGGTTATATCGTCTGCTTTAACTGAAATATTTGAATAGTTTTATACTTGAAATTAGTTCTGTGTGTTAAAAATTACTACTTTGAGTTAGAACTGTTACTTGGGCTGTGATATTGTAACTATTGGGGCTTGTGTGCTGGGTGTGGGAACACTTGTTTGGCAGTGATAATTAGAGTGAAATTTAAATGTGATGTTTGCCTGGTGGTGGTAGAGCCCTCCCACCCACCATACGGTACTTGATGTCTGCATACACACACTGTTAGTGGGACTGGACACACACACTGGACTGTATGTGTTTGTGAGACCTGGGAACTTACTGGTGGGGTTGAATTGGGTTCATAAATAACTGCAGTCAGTATAGAGAGACTGTATTCCAGGGAAGGACTGAGAAAAGGGTGTGTCATTATGAACAGAGGGGACAAACAGGGTGGCCACATTCCACCATAGCAGGCATCTTCGGAAGGGTTGTAGGCTACAGGCTGTGGGGTGGCAATAATTCTCAATTGGGCCTGGAGAGAGAGAGGAGGAGGCTGCCCACTGTAGACAAGCTATCTTGTATCAGGGTGAAGTATATTGGTTAAGGAGTAAGCTGGGGAGTTGGGGGTGTCAAGGATAAAGGTGTGGATATGGGTGGCAGAAGGTGGGGCTGAGGGGAGGTCAGGCAACGTCAGAAATTACAGGACGTTATGTTACAGCAAGCAGAAGGGGGATATTAGGGACAGAGGACCCTTAGATAGGGATGTTGATGCTAAGGGGAAAACATACAAGGTAAACATTCCGAATATAAAGAGAGTGGAGGGGGAAGAGTCAGGAGGGGCTGTTGTGGGGAAGCCTAGAAGAGCAGACAGTGAGAAGGTAGGGACTGTTGTGGGGAAGCCTAAAAGAGCAGACTCTGGGAAGGAAGCTCCTAAGGAGAACAGGGCAAGAGGGGAGGAAGAGAGGCAATTTAGAGGGCAGTCGGGGGAAACTCAGGTTACTTGATGGAGGCTGGCATAGAGTGTTACAATAAATTTGAGCTACTAAGCAACCTAGAGGGGGAGGAAGGGGTTGGTGGAAATGAGGAAACTGATACAGAGGCCGGGGGGAGGGAGTCGGATACCCACAGGGCATCACAGACCAGCAATGGAAAGGATAGAAATAGTCCCAGAGGGAGAAGGAGAAACATACATTTTAAGCAGATGGGGAAGATGCAACATATTGCAGACATGAGGGAGGAGAGCATGACTGGAGAGAAACTGGGAGACAAGGAGGTGGCGGAGGGGCCCCCCTTCAGCAGGGGGGTCTGTACCAAGGATGGGGCCCTAGGTAAAGGGGACCCACAGAGGGCCTCTGGAGGTAGGGGTAAGATAATGGTTCCGATGAGAGGGTTAAAGGGGACACCTATTCGGGGGGCGGTCTGAGTTAAGTAGGCAAAATAACAAGGGAGGCAGAAAGGGGAGGGTGACAAGGGGGTCTCTAATAAGGCAGGAAGACTCCCATGGAATTGAGATCATGAATAAAGGGGGGATGGGGGGTTGAGAGCGCATAGTGGAGGTAACCATAAGGATGATGGCGGCGTTAAGGTTCTGTTATTGGGAGACTCGATGATTAGGGATATCCAGTGGGAGGGACGGGGGGGTGGATGCCATAACCGGGTGAAGGTAATGAGTATCTCTGGGCTGACAGTGCACAGAGCAGAGTTCATGGTGTACAAACTGGTTAGGGATTGCGGAGGGAAACCGGATTTCCTGGTGCATTTGGGAACTAACGATCTAGAGGGAAATAGCGTTTTGGAAATCAAGCAAGGTTCAAGAACTTGCCAGAGTCTGTCGGGATAATGGATGCAACATTTCCTTTTCAGAGATATTGCCAGTACCAAAGGCCTCAGTGGAGAAAAAATGAAGCTCACAGAGGTTAATGACTGGCTCAGGAAGTGGGCTGAAGAGAGTGGGTTGGGGTGTTGGGAACTGGAAAGGAGTTTGGGAGGATAAGGGACTGTGTGCAAGGACAGGCTTCATCTTGCTGCATTAGGAAGGAAGTCCTTAAACAGGGGTGGCTGACTACATTCAAGAAAGGTGGGGTTTAAACTTGTGAGGGGAGGGATAAGGAGGGGCTGACCAGAAGCCCTCTCCTCCAGATGAGGGAGTAGCCTTCAAACCCAAGTGGGGAGGGAAAACAGACTGGGGAGGAGGTTTCAGGAGGAGCAGAGGGAGGATGGAAGTATAAGGAACCTGGGTGGGTTTCGACAAAGGGGATCAGGGATAAGGGGTGGGGTGGTGTTAGTAAATGCCAGGAGCTTGGGAAACAAGTTGCCAGAGTTCCAGGCCATGTGTTCGAAGGGGGGGTGGATGTGGTGGTGGTCACGGAAACGTGGGCCAGCAAAAACCATGACTGGGACCTAAACGTGGGGGGGTACACTATGCTTAGGAAGGATAGAAAGGAGGGCAAATGGGGTGAAGTGGCTATGTTCATTAGAGATGACATAGAAATTGCTAGGGTAGAAGAGACAGAGGGAAACGTGGAGGCCTTATGGGTCACCTTACGAACCCCAGCAGGAGGTAAGGTCAAGCTGGGTGTAGTATATAGGCCCCCCGGGATGGGTGATGTTCTGGAGGATGGTTTGCTGGACAACATCATTGCCCAGTGTGGACCAAAAGGGGAAGGAGTGGTGTTGATGGGGGACCTTAGTATGCCAGGTACAAACTGGAGAACCATGTCCTCTAAGGTGGCCAAGGAGCAGAGGCTTCTGGACGGCTTCCAGGATGTGTTCTTAACACAGCATGTGATGGAGCCCACAAGGGAGGGGCATGTCCTGGACATGGTTCTGGCAGATGGAGATCTGGTAAGGGACCTGGTTGTAGAGGATCCCCTGACTGGGAGTGACCACAATACTGTCTGGTTTCAAATAAGCATGGGGGAAGGGGAGGAGAAATCTAGGGCACTGGCAGTGGACTTCAGGGGGGAAGACTTTGTGGGCATGGGAAATATTCACAAGGCTCACTTGAAGGGGATTACATCAATAACAAATGTAGAAAAGAGATGGGAGGTCATAAAACGGGGACTTCATGAGGCAGTCAGGACCTGCGCTAAGGTGAAACGTAAGGGAGCAAGGTCACATAAACCATGCAGGTGATCCAGTGAGATTCAGGTGGGGGTCAGATAAAAGAAGGCGGCCTACAAAAAATATAAAACAACAAGAGGGGATAGGGAAAAGGAAAAGACCATCTTGCATCTAGAAAAGTCACCCGGATGGTGAGGGGGGCAAAGTCCAGTAAACAGCAGCGGCTGGCGCAGAGGATACATGGAGGGGAAAAAGGGTTCTTCCGGTACATTGGGGAGCGGAGAAAAACTAAAGGCCATCTCGGCAGATTGAGAGCAGAAGGAGGGTGGGTGGAAGAGGCAAGAGACCAGGCAGAGGTATTAAACGAGTACGTCGCCTCTGTGTTCACTAGGGAGGGGGATGAGATATCTACAAAGCAAGGCACGATGGGGATAGAAGCGGTAGTGAGTGGGATCAGGGGAGCAACAGAAATGGAGCAAGAGGGAGAGAGAGGTACCGCAGGGGTGTCACAGCAGGATAAGGATAAAAAGGCCATAAGGTGGAGGGGGACGGATGATGCTATCTCCACCGAAAGGGTGTGGTTAGCCCTCAAGGCCCTAAAGAAAGATAAATCTCCTGGGCTGGATGGCATTCATCTGAGAGTACTGTGGGAATTGGTGGACATACTGGCTGCACCCCTGGCAGAGCTCTTCAACAGGTAGTTTGAGACAGGGAGGGTACCTAGTGATTGGCGAGAGGCACATGTGGTGTCAATCCATAAAGGGGGGTCGAGGGAAGTACCAGGTAACTATAGACCCATCAGTTTGACCTCGGTGGTGGGAAAATTATTGGAGAGTATACTAAAGGAACGATTGGGGGTGTACTTGGAGGAGGTGGGAAGTCTGAATAGTTGGCAACATGGGTTTGTGCCAGGTAGATCATGTCAAACCAATCTTGTGGAGTTCTACGAATGGGTAACATCAGAACTGGACAGGGGAAAGCCTGTGGATGTATTATTCTTGGACTTCAGCAAGGTGTTTGACTCTGTCCCCCACAATGGTCTGGTGGAGAAACTGACAGGGTTGGGAGTAGGCACTTTGATGGTCAAATGGATTGAAAACTGGCTAGCTGGACGCACTCAGAGAGTAGTGGTCAGTGGAGAGCTCTCGAACCCTAGAGAGGTCGGTAGTGGGGTACCGTAAGGCTCGGTCCTGAGTCCGATCCTGTTTAATGCATACATATCAGACATCAGGGAGGGTATAGGGTGTGAAATTAGTCTCTTTGCTGATTACTCCAAGATGGGGCAATAGTTGAGGGGGAAGAGGGGAGGTTGGCCCTGCAAGGGGGCCTGGACACACTGGAAACCTGGGCTCACACATGGAAATTAAATTTCAATATCACCAAGTGCAAGGTGTTACATCTCGGGTGGGGAAACCCTAAACACAGGTACACCATGGGAGGGGAGGCGCTGGAGGCCTCAACAGGGAGAAAAAGACCGAGAGGTCATGGTGGATGCATGTATGAATAACTCTGAGCAGTGCGGGAGAGTGGCTAACAAGGCAAACAGGATGTTGGGATGCATCGTAAGGGGGATCACCTCTAGGAGCAGGGAAGTGATTCTGCCGCTTTACAATGGACTAGTTAGACCTCACCTTGAGTACTGTGTACAGTACTGGAGACCACACTTGAAGAGGGACATACAGCTCCTGTAGAGGGTACAGAAGAGGGCAACTAAGATGATACGTGGACTAGCGGATTTGATGTATGAGGACAGACTTGAGGAGCTCTGCCTGTTTTCATTGGAGGAGAGGAGAGGAGAGACAGGGGGGACATGATTGAGGTCTTCAAGTACCTCAAGGGAATAAATAGGGTAAACATGGAGGGGATCTTTAGACTAAAGCAGGGAGGTATCACCAGAGGGCATGGTTTGAAGTTGGAAGGTGGAAGGGTGAGGGGGGAAAGAGGAGGAGGTTTTTCACTGAGAGTGTGGTGGACCCTTGGAATGAGCTGCCTGGCGAGCTGGTTCATAGATCCACAGTAGAGGGCTTTAAGAGAGGGTGGGACAGACTCAGAAAGCGGATGTATCAGATGATGGCCTAGCCCAGGGGGGTGGGGATGGATGATAGGGGTTTCTGGAACACAAGGGGGGAGAGGGCCTCGGCACCCAGCTAGGGATCTGAGGTTCGAGCAGACTCGATAGACCGTAAGGCCTAATCTGATGGCAATTAGTATGTTAGTATATTAGTTACTGGGCTTACTTCAGCGCTATGGGGGCACATGTGGTAGAATGAAACCCTCCCACAGTATTTATTTGATTAATTAATTAATTAATTAATTAATAAACATATAAAATGAGGTCCTAAGAGTTTAGAAATCCACACAGCCACAGCAAGGCTGCCCAACAGTACCAGACAAAATGAAAGCATGCTGAGCCCCAAAGCTTCAGTGCACAAATGGGCTCAGAGCATGCCAGATAACCTTTAATGTTTCTTTCCTATCCCATTGGCTACAGCCTTTCTTCTGTGCTAACCTTTCTAATTTTCTATCTTGTCTTCTCTGGCTTGATCACCCGGGATAGAAACTTTAATGCTCTTTTTCTGTCTAATGCCCCCCCCCAACACACACACAGACACACACAGTGCATTAAGTCGCAAGGGCTGCTCTAGCACAGTTTGGGTGGAAGGAAAGCTTGTGGGCTTTATAAAACCCTGGCATGAGGGAGTCTGGGAAGACGAACGGTGGGACTTCCTGCCTGGGAGTTCCCTTCTTTATTTTTTTTTTTGCCTTATTTGCAATTGTATAAAAGCAGGTCTGTGTTAAAATGTTGTTTTTCATGTTTTGTTTACTTTTCTGTATGAAACAACCACATATAAAATTGCTGTAAATATTTAAGCAAAAGTTAAGGTATGAGTAACACCACCCTGTGGGGTGTGTATATAAACTGGCAAAAATGGTATGTTTTGGGCCAGCAATTAAATGGTTAATTTCACCACTGCTGCACTGGTGGGAGCTCTGTGGGTCGGAGGTCAATGCTGGTGTGCAAGGTTATAAATTTGGGGGTTTTGGCTCCAGGGAGATGGAGGCGAAGGTGAGCCGCAGGAAAAAGGTGCGGGGAGGCGGTGTAGGAGAGCAGGGCCGTTTGCCTAGTCTCGGGACCAGCAGTTCATGGTGTGGGGTGTCCGAAAACAAATCCGGCAATGGACATGGCAGTGGCCACTGTTTTTGGCCATGGGGTTTACCCTCTTTGAAGTCACCCCAATGGAGTCGTTGTTTGGAAGCTTGGAGCTGGTATGCAGTAGGGCTCTTATGTGTGTTCCACATTTCTGTGATGAGAGAGAGAGATCCGTGGGGAAAACTGGAACCTGAGAGAGTGGAAGAGAGCCTTAGGCCTGGAGTAGATATGCCAACGCAGTTGTGGCAGCTCCAGTGGGGCATCGAGGGGGATGTGAGCTACAGCCGTGCCCATGCATCCAAGCTGGGATCCAGTTCCAGTGAAGGGAGAGCCAGTTCAGACAGGGGATCTCGTGGAAGCCTGGACTTGAAGCAAATGCTCGAAGTCCAACATTTATTTGTTGTTTATTTAGTTTTTGTTGACCGGGTAAGTGCACTAGACAAATCCTGTCTATTTTCAGGCACCACCCGGGGGAAGGGGATACAGATGAATGCCAGCTGTGCTTGAACCAGATGAAACTGTTGGTGGTATTTTTAGTGAAAGAGAGAAATTTGGCCACGACACCAGGGAAATTCCCCTACTCTTTTCGATAAGTGCCATGGGATCTTTAACATCTGCCTGAACTACCACCAATCCAGGCAGATGGGACCTCAGTTTAACATCTCATCTGAAAGACGGCACCTCAGAAGTGCAGCGCCCCTCTCATGCTGCACTACAGTGTCAGTACTGGGATATTAGCCCAAGTGCCAGATGTGGGAACTGAACCCACGGCCCTCTAATCTCCCGGCCTCAGAGGCGAGTGTGCTACCTTCTGAGCCACTGACACTAAATATTTAAGCAAAAGTTAAGTTATGAGTAACACCTCCCTGTGGGACCACAAGGGTTCTTACAGGGAGGTTAGTGGTTGCATTTTGTGGCCAAAATGGCCCCACTAATCTCGGGCAGCTTTCTTCTGGGCTGAGCTGGCCACTACTAAGGCTAGACAGCACTCCCGAGAGGCTGAATCAAGCCTTAAAGTGGCAGCAGGCTCTCTCTCTCTCTCTCTCTCTGTCTCCCTCTCTCACATTCTCGGCTCCCAGAGTGCAGCTTTGTGAGGACGTCTGCCTGTGTGCTAGGGTAGAGTCACTCACTTGTGCCAGCCTTTGTAGAGATTCTGTGGTTGGGACGTGAAAAGCAGTTTTGACCCAGTGTGGAGAGAGAGAGAGAGAGAGAGAGAGAGATTCCCGGGAGCCAAGAATGTGAGAGCGGGAGAGAGAGAGAGAGAGAGAGAGACAGAGAGCCTGCTGTCATTTTAGGGCTTGATTCAGCCTCTCGGGAGTGCTGTCTAGCCTTAGTAGTGGCCAGCTCAGCCCAGAAGAAAGCTGCCCGAGATTAGTGGGGCCATTTCGGCCACAAAATGCAACCACTAACCTCCCTGTAAGAACCCTGTGGTCCAGATGTACAGAACAAATTGTTTAAATGGCGCCGTGGAGTCTGTTCCTTAAATGGGATCCCCCTGTTAATGTTCTGCTTGTGTGGACCTCCGTTATTTTTATGGGACTGTTCATGCCTGCTAACATGAATGACCTTCCAGCCCAGTGCCAGAAGATGGCACCCCCCTGCTGTGGACCCTGCTAATGCTGCCATTCCCCGTAAGGTACAAACTTTTTGATGTCTGCTGCTGTGAGTGGACCCTTCCCCACTGAAAATTATCACCTCATACCCCTAGACACCGGAGAGGGGCTTACATATGCTTGACAGGTCACATGATCCCTCCCCACCCTATAAAAGGGGCTGTCTAAGCACAATCTGGCAGATGAGAAGAGATGAGATCTGAACTGTGGAGTAAGCAGTCCTCTATGAGGGAGAAAATTGGCTGATGCAAGAGGGGAGTAGTTAGTGCTGGGGAAGTCTCAGAAAGATTTGCCAGTGACGGCGTTAGCCGAGGCTGGGAAGTTTTGGACCAGAGCTGAGTCAAGCAGCTGGATGGGTGATTGGTCTACCTGACATACAGGCTGCAGAGCTGCAGGTGCAGGTAGGACTACCTTCAGGTACTGGTCTTGTCCCTATGAGCCTACTGGCTGAGTGGAAACTGACAGTCCTTTAAGCCAAGTTTTTATAGTGGCCCAAGAGCTTCCTGACTAGTCTTCTGGTACAAGTAGTAGAGAAGTTCCAGATTTGCACTGTTTGAACTGTTTATTTCAGTGTGTTGTGTCTACAAGTCCTTATTTAATCAAGTATACTGCATTATGGTACATTGTATGAGAACTTTTCTTGCCATATGTGTCTTCACTCCAACCCGCCCTCCCACAACAATGTCTTTAAACTGACTCCCCACCATCATAAGTAAAAGACAGTGTTGCGTGAGTTACCAGGGCTCACATCAGTGCTATGGGGGGCCCTTACTGTAATCTAACCATCCTCTCTCATTTTCAGTAAATGACAGTGTTGTATGAATTATTAGAAGCATAGAAACATAGAATGTGTCAGCAGAAAAACACCCAGAAATCCATCCAGTTTTCTCATTTCTCTGCCTAGTGCCATGTGTGACCTAACGCCGGGCTGGATTTAGAAATCTAGTAGCGGTAGTGGCTGATCCTCACCCCATTCCCAGGTATCTCTTCCCCTCTTCTACCTGTGAGGGGTCCCACTATTCCCTTTATCTGTCCCACCCAACTTTAAACCACAACACAGTCTTGGCTTCAGCCACCTCCCTGGACAGTCTGTTCCATTCGTCTTCCACCCTCTCGGTGAAGAAAAACTTCCTCAGGTCCCTCTTGAATCTCCCCACCACCCATCTCCACCTGCGACCTCTAGTTACCGTGCCCTCATTCCTTGTGAATGTCGATACAATCCACCATGTTGATTTCTCAAAGAACTTGTACGTCTCAGTCATATCTCCCTTTCTCTCCTGGCCTCAACTGTATGTGCTATGGTTTGAAAGCCTTTCCTCATATGACCTGCCTGCTGCCCCTGAATCATCTTCATGGCTTCCCTGAGTATGGCCTCTATGCAGTCCCAGTCTTTCTTGATGTGTGGACTCTAGAACTACTGAGTGCAGCACTCCAAGTGCGGCCGTCTTACCAGGGACCTGTACGGGGCAGTATCACTTCTTTCCTCCTGTCAGAGCTTGTTCCTACAGATCTCAACATCCTGTTCACCTTCACACATGCTGTGCTGCACTGTGCAGTGGACTCGAGGCTGTCAATAACGAGGGCCCCAGCTCTTTCTCCTCAGTTGTCCGCGTCGCCATTACTACCCCTCCCCCATCCAGTACTCCATTTTAGTGTTTTTTCTACCAACATGCATCACATTACACTTTTTTGCAATTAACTTTAGTCACTATAATCTGGACCATTTTTCCAAATTTTTCAGATATCTAACTCCATCCTCGGTGTCCATGCTGCTGTAGATCTTAGTGCCAACAGCAGAGAGGCATACCTAATTCTGGATTCTCTGATCTCTCCTATATTGCAAATGAAAATATTTTTTTTGAAGTATACTGACACAGGAAATACATCGACAGACAGACATAACGGGATCCCTTATACAGAGCACAGACAAAGGAAGGCAAATAAGAATGCCATTGGGTCATACTCAACGTATGTTACAATGTTTCATGTATAACAGACTACTTTGGCATATTCATTTGAACTACAACCAAAAGACACTTTATTCAGTAACCTCCGGGGGTTCTCTGACCCGTAGGTGGCTTGCTGCCTGTTCAGCACTGCTTTGGTAATTATTCCACGATCATGAAAACACACAGCTTTTACCATTGGTTTGTATAACCTTTTAGTCTGTCAGTTATACTGGCTGTGGACTTCTCTGCTTTTAGGGCAAACATGAGCTCTGCATGTCACTCTTGGTAGCTGGGTGTTTCCTGCTCTAGCCAGTGCCTTAATATGACTTTTTTAGCACGTGCAGCGATGAGTGCCGTATGACATTTTTGTGTCCCTATAAGGTTGTCTTTGTAGTCATTTTTCCACCTGGGAACAGAAGTAGGAGGTTGTTCAGGAAAGAGGTTTGGTGTTATCTTCTGTTTTAACTGAAATATTTGAATAGTTTTGTACTTGAAATTAGTTCTGTTTGTTAAAAATGACTAATTTGAGTTAGAACTGTTACTTGGACTGTGATATTGTAACTATTGGGGCTTGTGTGCTGGGTGTGGGAACACTTGTTTGGCAGTGATCATTAGAGTGAAATTTAAATATGATGTTTGCCTGGTGGTGGTAGAGCCCTCCCACCCACCCTGTTTTGTAAGCTTTCTTAAATACTGAAAAGTCACTGGGGTTGGGATTGAAGGGCTGTGCATATCTGTTTGTGACTGAAATTTGAAGCAACAGGAACTGGTGGGCCTGTGACATCATACGGTACCTGATGTCAGCATACACACACTGTTAGTGGGACTGGACACACACTGGACTGTATGTGTTTGTGAGACTTGGGAACTTTATTGGTGGGGTTGAAATTGGGTTCATAAATAACTGCAGTCAGTATAGAGCGAGAGACTGTATTCCAGGGGGAAGGGACTGAGAAAAGGGGTGTATGCCATTATGAACAGAGAGGGACAAACAGGGTGGCCACATTCCACCATGGCAGGCATCTTCGGAAGGGTTGTAGGCTGCACAGGCTGTGGGATGGCAATAATTCTCAATTGGGCCTGGAGAGAGGGAGGCTGCCCACTCTGTAGACATCTTGTATCAGGAGTGAGGTATATTGGTTAAGGAGTAAGCTGGAGGAGTTGGGGGGGTGTCCAAGGATAAGGGGTGTGGATATGGGTGGCAGAAGGGTGGGGCTGAGGGGAGGCCGGGGCAAAGCTCAGAAGTTATAGGACATTATGTTACATCAAACAGGAAAGGGGATATTAGGGACAGAGGACCCTAAGATAGGGATGTTGATGCTAAGGGGAAAACATACAGGCTAAACATTCCGAATATAAAGAGAGTAGAGAGGAAAGAGTCAGGAGGGGCTGTTGTGGGGAAGCCTAAAAGAGCAGTGGGAAGGGAGCTCCTAAGGAGAACAGGGCAAGAGAGGAGGAAGAGGGGCAGTCGGGAGAAACTCAGGTTACTTGATGGAGGCTGGCATAGAGTGTTACAATAAATCTGAGCTACTAAACAACCTAGAGGGGGAGGAAGGGGTTGGTGGAAATGAGGAAACTGATACAGAGGCCGGCGGAGGGAGTTGGATACCCATAGGGCATCACAGACCGGCGATGGAAAGGATAGAAATAGTCCCAGAAGGAAAAGGGGAAACATAAATGCTAAGCAGATGGGGGAGATGCAACATATTGCAGACATGAGGGAGGAGAGCACAACTGGAGAGAAATTGGGAGACAAGGAGGCGGGGGAGGGGCCCCCCTTCAGCAGGGGGGGTCTGTACCAAGGATGGGGCCCTAGGTAAAGGGGACCCACAGAGGGCCTCTGGAGGTAGGGGTACTATTACAAGGGGGGTGGATGGTGGTGTGGGGGAAAGGGAAACAATCAGGGCCAGGAAAATGGTTCGGATAAGAGAGGGTTAAAGGGGACACCTATTCGGGGGGGGGTCTGAGTTAAGTGGGCAAAATAACAAGGGAGACAGAAAGGAGAGGGTGACAAGGGGGTCTCTAATAAGGCAGAAAGACTCCCATGGAATTGAGATCACGAATAAAGGGGGGATGGGGGTTTGAAAGCTCATAGTGGAGGTAACCATAAGGATGATGGCGGTGTTAAGGTTCTGTTACTGGGAGACTCGATGATTGGGGTATCTAGTGGGAGGGACAGGGGGGTGGATGCCATAGCCAGGTGAAGATAGTGAGTATCTCTGGGCTGACAGTGCACAGAGCAAAGTTCATGGTGTATGAACTGGTTAGGGATTGTGGAGGGAAACCGGATTTCCTGGTGCATTTGGGAACTAACGATCTAGAGGGAAATAGCGTTTTGGAAATCCAAGCAAGGTTCCAAGAACTTGCCAGAGTCTGTCGGATAATGGATGCAACATTTCCTTTTCAGAGATATTGCCAGTACCAAAGGCCTCAGTGGAGAAAAATGAAGATCACAGAGGTTAATGACTGGCTCAGGAAGTGGGGTGAAGAGAGTGGGTTGGGGGTGTTAGGGAACTGGAAAGGAGTTTGGGAGGATAAGGGACTGTATGCCAAGGACAGGCTTCATCTTGCCCCATTAGGGAAGGAAGCCCTTAAACAGGGGATGGCTGACTACATTTAAGAAAGGTGGGGTTTAAACTTGTGAAGGGGGATAAGGGAGGGGCTGACCAGAAGCCCTTTCTTCCAGACGAGGGGAGTTGCCTTCAAACCCAAGGGGGGAACAGACTGGGGAGGAGGTTTCAAGAGGAGCAGAGGGAGGATGGAAGTATAAGGAACCTGGGTGGGGTTCAACAAAGGGATCAGGTATAAGGGTGGAGGATGGTGTTAGTAAATGCCAGGAGCTTGGGAAACAAGTTGCCAGAGTTCCAGGCCATGCTGTTCGGGGGGTGGCGGTCACGAAACATGCGCCCAACAAAACCATGACTGGGACCTAAATGTGGAGGTACACCATGCTCAGGAAGGATAGAAAGGAGGCAGAGGGGGTGGAGTGGCTATGTTCATTAGAGATGACATAGAAATTGCTAGGGTAGAAGAGGCAGAGGGAAACGTGGAGGCCTTATGGGTCACCTTACGAACCCCAGCATCATTGCCCAGTGTGGACCAAAAGGGGAAGGAGTGGTGTTGATGGGGGACCTTAATATGCCAGGTACAAACTGGGGAACCATGTCCTCTAAGGTGGCCAAGGAGCAGAGGCTGCTGGACGGCTTCCAGGATGTGTTCTTAACACAGCATGTGATGGAGCCCACAAGGGAGGGGCATGTCCTGGACATGGTTCTGGCAGATGGAGATCTGGTAAGGGACCTGGTTGTAGAAGATCCCCTGACTGGGAGTGACCACAATACTGTCTGGTTTCAAATAAGCATGGGGGGAGAGATCTAGGACACTGGCAGTGGACTTCAGGAGGGGTAGACTTTGTGGGCATGGGAAATATTCTCAAGGATCACTTGAAGAGGATTACATCTATGACAAATGTGGAAAAGAGATGGGAGGTCATAAAACGGGGACTTCATGAGGCAGTCAGGACCTGCGCTAAGGTGAAACGTAAGGGAGCAAGGTCACATAAACCATGCTGGTGGTCCAGTGAGGTTCAGGTAGCAGTCAGAGAAAAGAAGGCGGCCTACAAAAAATATAAAACAACAAGAGGGATAGGAAAAGGAAATGTACCATCTTGCATCTAGAAAAGTCACCGGATGGTGAGGGGCAAAGTCCAGCAAGAGCAGCTGCAGCACAGGGGATACATGGAGGGAAAAGAGTTCTTCCAGTACATTGGGGAGTGGAGAAAACTAAGGGCCATCTCGGCAGATTGAGATCAGAAGGAGGGTGGGTGGAAGAGGTGAGGACCAGGCAGAAGTATTAAATGAGTACTTTGCCTCTGTGTTCACTAGGAAGGGGATGGGATATCTACAAAGGCACGATGGGGATAGAAGCAGTAGTGAGTGGGATCAGGAGCAACAGAAATGGAGCAAGAGGGAGGAGAGGAGAACCCCAGGGTGTCACATCAGGATAAGGACAAAAAGGCCAGTAAGGTGGAGGAGCGGATGATGCTATCTTCACCGAAAGGGTGGGTAGCCCTCAAGGCCCTAAAGAAAGATAAATTCTGGGCCAGATGGCATTCATCCGAGAGTACTATGGGAATTGGCGGACATACTGGCTGCACCCCTGGCGGAGCTCTTCAACAGGTCGCTTGAGACAGGGAGGGTACCTAGGGATTGGCAAGAGGCACATGTGGTGCCAATCCATAAAGGGGGGTCGAGGGAAGTACTAGGTAACTATAGACCCATCAGTTTGACCTCAGTGGTGGGAAAATTAATGGATAGTATACTAAAGGAACAATTGGGGATGTACTTGGAGGAGGTGGGCGGTCTGGATAGTCAGCAACATGGGTTTGTGCCAGGTAGATCATGTCAAACCAATCTCGTGGAGTTCTATGAATGGGTAACATCAGAACTGGACAGGGGAAAGCCTGTGGATGTATTATTCTTGGACTTCAGCAAGGCATTTGACTCTGTCCCCCACAATGGTCTGGTGGAGAAACTGACGGGGTTGGGAGTAGGCCCTTTGATAGTCAGATGGATTGAAAACTGGCTAGCTAGATGCCCCCAGAGAGTAGTGGTCTGTGGGGAGCTCTGGAATCCTAGAGAGGTCGGTAGTGGGGTACCGCAGGGCTCGGTCCTGGGTCTGATCCTGTTTAATGCATACATATCGGACATCAGGGAGGGTATAGGGTGTGAAATGAGTCTCTTCGCTGATGACTCCAAGATGGGAGCAGTAGTTGAGGGGAAAGAGGGGAGGTTGGCCCTGCAAGGACCTGGACACACTGGAAAGCTGGGCTCACACATGGAAATTAAATTTCAATATCACCAAGTGCAAGGTGTTACATCTTGGGCGGGGAAACCCTAAACACAGGTATACCCTGGGAGGGGAGGCGCTGGAGGCCTCAACAAGGGAAAAAGACCTAGAGATCATGGTAGATGCATGTATGAATAACTCTGAGCAGTGCGGGAGAGCGGCTAACAAGGCAAACAGGATGTTGGGATGCATCGTAAGGGGGATCACCTCTAGGAGCAGGGAAGTGATTCTGCCACTGTACAATGGACTGGTTAGACCACACCTTGAGTACTGTGTACAGTACTGGAGACTGCACTTGAAGAGGGACATACAGCTCCTGGAGAGGGTACAGAGGAGGGCAACTAAGATGATACGAGGACTAGGGATTTGACATATGAGGACAGACTTGAGGAGCTCTGCCTGTTTTCATTGGAGGAGAGGAGAGGCGGGGACATGATTGAGGTCTTCAAATACCTCAAGGAATAAATAGGTTAAACATGGAGGGGATCTTTAGACTAAAGCAGGGAGGTATCACCAGAGGGCATGGTTTGAAGTTGGAAGGTGGAAGGGTGAGGGGGGGAAAGAGGAGGAGGTTTTTCACTGAAAGGGTGGTGGACCCTTGGAATGCGCTGCCTGGAGAGGTGGTTCAGAGATTCACAGTGGAGTGCTTCAAGAAAGGGTAGGACAGACACAGAAAGCGGATGTATCAGATGATGGTCTGGCCCAGGAGGGTGGGGATGGATGATAAGGGTTTCTGGAACACAAGAGGGGTGGGAGGGCCTCGGCACCCAACTAGGGATCTGAGGTTCGAGCAGACTCGATAGACCATAAGGCCTAATCTGCTGGCTATTAGTATGTTAGTCCCCTATGACATACCAGTTCTCTGAGAAAAACCCAGAAGTTTCACGGGAAATGAGACAAAATCCAGTTCAGGTAAAGTGTGTGTGTGTGGGGGGTGCAAAAATAGACAACAGACAGTAGTCTTCAGTAATTCTTTTTTTTTTTATTTTCAGTTAATATTCTTGTGGTTGTAATTCTCAGCGTTTCGCCTATACACTATAGGCTTCTTCAGGAGAATGCCTTCACACCTATTCATAGACATACATTTTACCGCACTGTCCATATAAATGGTATAATATATTGTTTATTGTTTATTGTTTATGGTAAAATCTAGGAATTAATACCTTTGAGCCAAGGCTCTTTTATCAAGGTTCCGCATCAAAAACATTTACAGACAAATAGAGGAACAAGGTTGCACAAATAGCTAAATCTAATGATATAAATGTACAGCAGATAACTTAAGCACTTTCAATAGTATAGAAAACAAATGAGGAGGGAAAGATATGTAAGGGAGGTAGGTAGGCAGTGTAGGTAAAAAAAAAAAAAAAGGGGGGAGGGTAGGAGGACAAGAGCAGACCTTAAGTAGGAGATGAGGATCCATTACTAGGCCATTGTCAAGTAAGAGGGCAAGGGAGGAGGAGAGAGAATAGAATATGAGATTAACAAAGGCAGTCACAGGAGTTTGAAGTGGATAGGTGAGAGAATAGTCTGGATTTAAAACACCCTAACGAGCAAGAGGAGGTAATAGAGGTGCTGAGTATTTGCAGTTGGGGGCACGATAGGCAAAAGATCATTGACCATGTGTGGTCCAACAGTGGGGGACCTGTAGAAGCTGGGTTGCTGATCTTCTAGTGGATCATACACTTGAGTTCTGACATAGCAGGCCTTGTATGCAGGGAGGGGTGAGGCCCATGATGGATTTCTTGGTCATTAGGCAGGTGAGGAACTTGAACCGGTTTGATAGCTGTAACCACCCAGTATCAGCACAGAGTTCACAGGTATGAGTAAGTCGATGAGCACCAGTAAGCAGCCAACATGCCTTGTTTAGGGAGGTTGTGACCCGTTTCAGTGTGCTTGAAGGGGCGGACCCATAAATAATTAAGCCGTAGTCGATGACTGAGATGATCGAGGATTGAATAGCGAGCTTCAGCTCTGGATGGGTGAAAAGTTGTCTGTTGCGGTAGAGTATTCCAAGCCGCTGATTAATAGTTTTGGAAATACCATCAATATGTGATGAAAAGACAAGGCCTTGATCAAATGTGATTCCAAGATATTTAAAGATAGCCACTTGTTCAAGGGTGATTCCCAGGGAGGTGTTGATAGTAAGTGGTGCTTGTTTGTTTTTGTTCTGCGGACTAGCGAAGAGCATAGATTTTGTGTTTTGTGGTTTAGGACTAGCTTGTGTCCAACAAACCACTCCTCAACACTGGCAAACGCCCGTTGTAGGCTGTGGCGTAAGCAGTTAGGGTCTTTGTGTGAGGATAGAATCACAGCATCATCAGCATAGAGTATGATTTTTTCCGGGCAGGATTTAGGGAGGGAGTTTAGAAAGAGGCTGAAAAGTAGTGGGCCTAGGATTGATCCTTGTGGAACTCCTGAGAGGACAGGTTTAGGGTCTGAGAGGATTCCAGATATTTTTACAACCTGGGTGCGTTGGGCAAGGTAGCTTTTTATCCAGGCACCAGAGCCCAAGGAGAGCCCAAGCGTCTGTAGTTGACTGACTAGTAGGCCATGGTGGACAGTGTCAAATGCCTTCGTTAGATCAATAAACACAGTTCCGGTGAGGAGTCCTTTGTCCAGGGCCTTGTGGATTACTTCTGAGAATTCGAGCAGAGCAGTGGTGGTGCTATGCCTTTGTCTGAATCCATGTTGCTGATCACAAAGAATGTTATATTTCTCCAGGTAGTCTGTAAGCTGGTCAGCTACCATACGTTCAAGGGCCTTTGATAATGGGGTAGTATTGAAATTGGTCTATAGTTGCCAGGCAGAGACTTATCCCCACTTTTGTGCACTGGGGTGATTATAGCAGCCTTCCATATACTAGGGAATTTGCTAGAACAGAGGGAGAGATTGAATATTCTGGTGAGGGGGAGTAGAACTACATCCAGGGTATGGGATAGTATTTTAAGGTCAAGAGAGTCACTGCTTGCCCTTGAGTTAGATATAGCCTTCTTTACGTATTTGTAAACTTCGTGTGCTTTCACTATTTTTAGATGGAAAGGTGGAGTGTTTGGAGAGGCAGTGGGGGATGTAGAGATATAGGGGTCTGTAGAAGCGAAGAAATCAGATGCGAGGACTCCGCTGAGGTCAGTGAAGGTCTCATTTAAGGAGTTTGCTATGACCATGGGGTCAAGGGTGGTAGTGCCTGCCACATTCATTCACGGTGAGGAGAGGATTTGGACTGCTTACCGTATTTCTTAGATTATCCCAGAAAGATTTCCCTTTACCCCAGGTGTTAGAAAGAGCAGTTTTGAAGTAGTTGCTCTTGACTCGACGGGTCTCTTTAGTGCAGTAGTTTCGGGCCTGTTTACATTTTAGGATGTCAGCCGGAGAGCCAGAGTCTCTTGCTATAGCCCATAGGTGGTCCCTTCCTTTGTGTAGTGTCATTAGTTTAGCAGTGAGCCATGGAGTTGAGAGTGCTTTCACTTTGCGCTTTTTAATAGGTGCGTATGAGTCACAGGCAGCACTGAAGGTGTAGATAAAGTAGTTTAGAGCTTCATCAACGTCTTGCGTATTGTAGATGGGAGACCAGTCTTTTTGTCTAAGATTTTCCTTGAGTGGAGTAAGGTTTCCAAACGGTAGTACTCTGCTAGTGATGGTTCTAGGGGGTGGTTTTCTAAACTTGTTTGACAAGGTACATATTATAGGAGAGTGGTCGCTAAGAGAATCTGGGAGAACAGCAATATTATTTATCCGGGCTGGGTGATTGGTGAGGATCCAATCTATTAATGTACTGTTCCCAGATTTATAGTTTTTCCTAGTGGGTGAATTGACCAGCTGAGTTAGGTTTGCTGCTAGGATTGCATCTTTAGTCAACCCTGTGTCTGGTGCAAGCCAGTTGATATTGAAGTCACCTAGTAGGAGGAGCTCTGCATCAGGAGGTTGAGATCTGACGAAATCTAGTACAGACTGTAGGCCGGGTCCAGGATCTTTAGGTGGGATGTAGATAGCAGCAACCGTGAGGACTTTGTTATGGGCACCAAGGAGAAGTTTGATAGGGAGGAGCTGTAAGACAGAGTTAGTGGTGGTACAAGTAATGGAGAGGCAGTTGAGATATTCCTTTATGTAGATGGCACAGCCGCCACCCATTTTTGACATCCTATCCAGCCGGAAAATCTTGTAGTCTTGCAGACATATAGCATGGTCAGGGGTGCTAGGTGTCAGCCAAGTTTCAACAATGGCTAGAATATCAGGGTTATGCTGACTGACAAAAGTTTGTAGGGAGGCTAGTTTTGGTAGGAGACCACAAATATTTAAGGTGACAAAAGTGAGTCCCCCCTCCGTTTTGGCAGGCTTTTTTGTACTGTAGGAAATTGGGCCAGGATTAGGGTGGACACTTCCAGATATTAAGAGGAGGAGGAGGAGTAGGAGTTTGAGGGTCCATTGCCGTATTTCATAGTAGGTGGTAAACATCCTAGGGTTCTTTTGTGTTTTAGACCAGGACAGGCGCCTAGTATCCCAGTGTAATGTATCGACCAGGAATAGGTGCCAGGTTGCCCCCATGTAGTCATCACACTTGTTCATAATTAAACAGTCCATAGCTGGCTGGCACCATTTTTGCTTAAGGGGGGAGATTGCCATCGTGCCTGATGTTGGGTAATTAGCCAGAGGACCAGAGTAGAGGTAGCGAGGGATAGGAGGAGGTGGGTAGGTGGGTTAAGGTTGGCAGCACGGACAGGACTAGAAGAGAGAGAAGGACATGATTAAAAGGAGGCATAGTAGCTAGATGGGGAGAGCAGGAGGAGAGAAGAAGGAGGAAGGAAACAGGAGGTCTATAGAGCTAAAAAAAAAACAGAGGAATGACACAGAGTGGTGCAGCCAGCAGAAATCTCTGAGGGGTAGCAGCTGCAGAGTGAACTCGGGAGAAGGAGCTACTGGTTCAGGATAGGATGTGAGGCAGTGGGCAGGTATTTAGAGCAAGGGGCGGTGACAAGCAGACTATTTAATAAAGGTTGGAGGGGTCGAGGGGGGGCAGGCGTAAAATTTCGGCACTTAGCACTGAAAGTCAATGGGCTCCCAGCCCAGCTAAGCACCAAAGTCAGCCAGACCAATCAGAGACGATGTCTGGAGCCGGCGGCCAATCAGAGCGCAGCACAGAGCTCCGTCGGCCAATCGCTGCGAATCTCAGCTTCCCCAGCCTAGGAGAGTCCTTACCGGTAATCTTGAGTCGGGAGGCAGCTAGAGGAGGCGACGTTGGGCCGCGGTGAGAGCCAGGACCCATCGACAGTAGCCACTTGGTCCCCAGCTAGCCCTCTCGGGGCAAAAGGCAACGGCGGTAATCTTGAGTCAGGAGGCGGCTAGAGGAGGCGACGTTGGGCCACAGTGAGAGCCAGGACCCATCGACAGTAGCCACTTGGTCCCCAGCTAGCCCTCTCGGGGCAAAAGGCAACGGCGGTAATCTTGAGTCGGGAGGCGGCTAGAGGAGGTGACGTTGGGCCGCGGTGAGAGCCAGGACCCATCGACAGTAGCCACTTGGTCCCCAGCTAGCCCTCTCGGGGCAAAAGGCAACGGCGGTAATCTTGAGTCGGGAGGCGGCTAGAGGAGGCGACGTTGGGCCGCGGTGAGAGCCAGGACCCATCGACAGTAGCCACTTGGTCCCCAGCTAGCCCTCTCGGGGCAAAAGGCAACAGCTAAGGAGAGAGAAGCATATAGATCAAAGCAAGGTGCCACTTGCTGCTGGTATGTGTTTATAAATATTTGAAGGCTTGCATTCTTAAATCATCAGAGTAACCTACAGCAAATATTAAAATATGATCATTCCTTTGATCTGACCATCAATTTGCTTTAAATTGGGCACATTTCTTCCCTTCACCAATCACCAATCACAATCATGCTCAATGAAATACTGATTGTAGTGTGTTCCTTTAACTTAACACATCTATACAAAATATAAGCATGAGTAAATTTCAATCATTCACTTATGATGAAAAAACTTTAACCATTTATTCATGGCATTTGATGATTATATTTACTTAGTACACAGTTGTAATGAGTAGATAGTCTAATCAGACACAGTGAACCCCCATCACTCCAGCATCACAGCACATAAAGCCACAGTGAGACAGATGAAAAGATCTCTGAATATTTCTACAGAAACTCTCTCTAAATTCATAATACATTTTCAGTACCTTCAAACTCAGATAAAGTATATATAGTCAGCATTTATCCAATTTCTCACAACCCTATGGCTTCCAGTGTGCTGTAATTACAAAGGGTGTTCACTGTTTATTTGTTTTTATTTACTTCAATCTAGGATTAGAAAATACCTTTGAGCACAGTGGAGCTCATTTACAAAGGTTCCACGTCAATAATAGGGAGGGGGTTACAAAACAGACAGAGTAGAAAGCACAATAACAAATACAGATAATATCAAATACAGCAAACAGTAGAACAACAGAGTACCTAGTAAACATAGGTGATTGCAATTAGATACATAGTTGGCATTGTAGGACTTTATAGGCGAAAGTGTGGCGGGTAATCCCATTTGGAAATCAGGAAGGGTGAGTCGGGATGAGGAGTAGCAGCAGGACAGAGGACAAGGGAAGGGGATGCAGCCGGGTGGCATTGTCAAGCATGTTGAGCAAAGCAGGAAGGGGTAGAATGGGTGGGAACGGGGGCAGGCACAGAAAGAGAAGGTGACAGGAGGGAGGGGATGGTGAGGTGTGGGGGGAGGGGAGGGAAGAGGGGAGGAGGAGGAAGAAAGGTGTGGAAAAGTCAGTCAGGGGTCATAGTGGGCGACTTGATTTCTAAACAGAGAACATCAATTCTATGCAGTGCGTATTATCTGTCTTATTAGATCTGGTGCAAACTCTAAACTTCACCAGTAAAACCCAAACTGATTTTACATCATTTCTTCTGTAAATTGATATGCTGTTCTGTTATATTGCACTTTCAGACAGCATTCGTTGTTAAGCCTTTCATTCTTTATGAGCGAACTCTATAATCGTGGCTCTGTCTGAAACCTTTTTTCACTTACTGTGACTTTATTAACGTTGCATAGTTAGTTGCATGACTCATGTTTGAATCTGAATGCTTTTAAATAAGGTTTTAAGGCTTTTTGGATGTTCTTGCTGAACCCCACTGCCTCTTTTTCACATTCTGTGGTAGACATGTAATTATCTTATCAGACTCGATCTTTCTTGGACTTGGATATTTTGGCATTCCAAGCTCCGTTTCTAACATTGAAATTGCTCACTAATGTTTTAAACTGTTTCCAATTCCTTAAAAAACTTTAGCCCCATCACCTATTCTTTTGCTTTTAGAGGTAACCAGTGTAAGGACTCACCACTTGAATGCTTGTTCCTTCCTAATCTGGGTTAGCAGAATGCCAATATCAAACGGTCCTGATTTTTAAATCTCCGCTTCCCTCTCCCTTTCCCTAAGTGACGTCCTCTTCTGTGATGTCATTATGTGTGCACTTTTTATGTTGGCTCGCGCCTCAACCAACTTATATTGCAGTAATAGTGGATTTGGCAGCTGTCATTGCTGTTGGGCAATGCAGGCACGCATCAGTAGGTGCGTCCCTCATTCCCCAATAAGCCTGCATTCCGGCACCACACCATGAATACATAATGTGGCGAGCACATCTAATGAAAGGTCCACTGCAATGTGAGCAAAGCTCGTCATACACAGCAGCACCTCCTGACATGCTTGCCCTGGTGAAAAAAGTAACAGACATGGCGGCACACTGCCTGCCATAATCATGCCGACTTTGGGGGTGCCCAATCCCCCTGTCGGTATGCCCTGCCCAATGTATGTGCCGATGGGGAGCCTCCCGTTAGCATCATGCACACCCATTTGCTATGTGCCAAAGGGGTGCCCAATCCTCGGCTACAGCTCCCCAAAAACACTTAGGTGGCATGCTGAGCCCACCCCAGCATGCCAAATCCCTAGAAAAGAAAAACCGTCCCACTGTGTTTTTTTACCCTCTGAAAGAAAACGGTCCCTCATGGTCTCCCTGCCCCTCCCACAACCCATGCCCACCCTCTGCGCACCATGCCTCCCCACACCCCCCTTACCCCATACTTACCTCCGGAGTCAGGCGCAATGATTACGGTGGACCGGGAACCCGTCTGCACTCTTGAAAGCCAACCGCCAACTGAAGAAATGCCGGTAAGCTGTATAATGGCATAAATAGGGTTTTTTCAACTTTGGTGTATATCTCAGCCATTTTTTGGAATTTTTGCAGCAAATTTTCAACATGGGGTTATTGGGACCCCTCCTCATGATTTCATTCACTGTTATGGTGTTATTCGGTCCCGAAAGGTGATTTTGCAGTCACTGCGTAGAATCACCTTTCGGGACCTAGTAACAAAATGACAGTGCCACTGTTCATGAGGGGGTCTCTCAAAAACCTATGTTGCAAATTTGGTGAAATAAATCAAAAATGGTTGTTTTATTATGTGCGCGCGTCACTTCCACGCATCATCGTAACTTTGTGAATTTGTAATATTTTCACTCAGATTTTCAAAATTGCCATTTTTCCATACCTCCTTATGAATAGTACAGCTGTCATTTTACATATCCTGGCTGAAATGTGTTTCGCACATCCAGCGCCAGAATAAGCCTGAGTCACTGTAGAAATCAGTTTTAGGACAGTTTGAGAAAATGACAGTGCCACTATTCTGCAGAAGTGCAGAGGTCCTAAAATGCCTATGTTGAAAATTTGGTGCCAAAAAATCCGTAAAAGGACTGTGTTACAAGCGTGCGTTGTGCAGTTTCCACGCACCCTTGTAACTTCGCAAATTTGCAATATTTTCATGCCAGATTTTCAACACTGCCATTTTTTCACACCTCCTTATCAACAGTACAGCTGTAATTTTTCACAGCCTGCCCAAAATGTGTTTCCACACCTGTGGTGTACAATGGAGTGGTCGCTGTGGGAAATCAATTTTTGGGACTGATTAACAAAAGCACAGCGCCACTGTCCACATCCAACACTTTACAAAGCATCACTAGGACAGTATCTTCGAGTCTGGAGTGGCTTGGAGAGTGCCAAATTGTCCTGTGACATGTCCAAGAGAATATAAATATTATTAACTAAGCTCCACCATTGATCCACCAAAGGAGAAGTCCTTTGCATCCATGGCTGTGTAATGGCCTTTTTTTCTGCAAGAATATAAAGGAAGACCAGGGAGGAGCAGCCTAAATGCACCCCACTCAGAGGGATGGCCATAAGGACCATCATTGGGGTACATATACTGGGATTAATCAAAAGTGACTCCAACTGGGCACCTAGCTCTTGCCAGAACTCCATCAGATTGGGGCAAAATCAAAATATATGAGCAGTCAGCTGACGTGTGTCCACACGCACACCCAGAGGATCCAAAATTGGGCATCATGAATTTAGCTACAATATCAGGAGTGGGAAAATACTTATCTCTGTATGTTCAGGCAAACTCCCTCCATTGTGTGGAAGATGTTATTCTGAGGGCAGGAAGTGCAAATTTGGTCCAGTGTTCATAAGCATATGTGGTGTTTAGTTCTGTAGTCTATCTGTCCAAGATCAGTAGGGTGGAATCCCCAAGGAGGGCTTGAAGACCCAATAACCAATAACCAATGAAATGATGCCGTGTATCTCCTCAGAGATTCCCCATGAAAATCTGAAGGCATTGGGTCCAGAAGACAGGTCAGATCAGCTGTTTTATGTAGCAAATATGCTCTGATTTGTAAATACCTCTAATGCTGTCTACTAGTTAAGACAAAGGTGTGTTGCAGGTCAGGGAAGGGTACACCTGTCTTCCCCAAAGGAATGTGTGGTCAACGTGGAGGGGGTTAAAAGTCAGAATCTGTTGAGAGCACATGGCAATAGTAGAACATGTGGCTCAGTGGTGGGAAAGTTTGCAGTTTATGCCAATTTGCTAGAGTCTGGGCTGTGAATCTAGCAAAATGTGTTGTATGGCTAGAATTTGTAGGATATGAGAATAAAAGCTTATTAATGTCAAACACATCACTGAGAATAAATTCTGTGTGTTTCCATGGAACTATACAGTGAGGGAAGAGCCAACAAGTTACTATGCGGAAATAGCTGCCCACCAAGTAAAGTTTCAGATTTGGAAGGTCAACCCTTCCCGGTGTTATGGGTAGTTATAATATTTAATAACATATCTGTGGGTTTTGGCTTTCCCATATAAAGTATTAAATGAGTTTGTCCCATGAGGTAAAGTAACATGGAGAGGGGACCACCAGCACTGTTTGAAAGAGGTACAGTACACGTAGTAATACATTCATATGTATTGTCTCAATCCTTGAAAAAAAGGATAAAATTATAAAAATTGTGCCCAGTGAGCCAATTCCACTGTTATTGTGAGCGTTAAGTGCCTCTTAATTAAGAAGTTCAGTATTTCCCAAATCCTGGGGAATATAAAAGCTCAGATATTTGACCATTGTTAGCTGTCAGCTTAGTAGAGGGGGTAAATGTCAAAACTTCCATTTTGTGGAGGTTCCATAAGCCTGCCCATAAGCTTGCAGGGCAGTATAAATGTTACATAGCCAAGCAAGGAAAGGGTCAGGAAAGCCGAAGGCTGCCAGGGTGCCCCAGAGAAAACTCTGAGACGCCCTATCAAACACCTTCTCAGTGTCCAAGCTAATGAGGGCAGTTGTAATGATGCGCTGGATAACATGATCCGGCAGATGAATGATACAGTGAATATGTAAGCAATAAGACATGATGGGGTGGTGGTTGTCATGGGTTAATGCATGCCCAGGTGATTAGCGGGGCTCAAGGTACAAGTAAAGAGTGCCTTCAACACCTGGAAGTGCATTAACCCATGACAAACACCACCCCTGGAGAGTCTTACTGAGCTTATAAAATGGGTCCCTTGTTAAAAAAAGAAAGTAAAACATTTTAAATTACAAAATAAATATTAAAGGGACACTGTCACTGGTTTACTTGCTTTATTCGGGGGGGGGGGGTCCTAAACATGGCTTTAGTTTCTGTAACGGTGTCAGAATCCATGCTGAATATAATGGTGCACTTATTTCCATTGAAAAGTACTTAAAATAATTTCCTGTCAAAGCAAAACCTCTGCGACCCACCTGGATCTACTGTGCCTGCTCCCAGTGTGCTGTCACATATCTAAATGGAGCTGAAGCGCCAGGAGGTTCATTCACAGCTGAGCACACCTGAGTTCAGCTACACAGATTTAAAAGCTGAACTTGAGGACAGTGCAAATCGACATGAGATAAGGATTTAAAGTGACAAAAATTGAGGTCTTAAACTCCAGCAGTGATACTGGGCATGTGTGGATGCGTGTGCATATCCCAGGGAAAATAATTAACTGTTTTTATCAAAAAAGAATCCCTGCCTTCCTCTTTTCAACACTGTGCCACTATGTAGCAAAGTTGTATAGTATTGTGCTTCAGGTCAGGTGCGTCCCCACTTTTTGGTTGGCTCGCTTGCGGCACCAACATCTTGCACTAGTAGCAGATTAGGAGGTGCGGTCACTGTTGGGTGAATGCAGGGCACGCATCAGTAGGTGTGTCCCTCATTCCCCAATAAGCCAGCATGCAGGCGCAACACCAGAAATACATAATGTGGTGAGCACATTTAAGGAAATGTCCACTGCAATGAGAGCAAAGCTCGTTATACCCAGCAGCACCTCCTGACGTGCCTTCCCTGGTGAAGCATTACAGTAAACATGGCGGCAGTGACTGCCACCACATTGCTGACTTCAGGAGTGCCCAATCCCCCTGTTGGCATGCTCTGACCCAGTTTATGTGCAGATGGGGGAGCCCACTTCCCGTCAGCATAATGTAACCCCCCCATTTGTTATGTGCCAATGGGGGGTGCCTAATACCCCTCGGCTGTTGCCCCCTCCTTTGGTATGTGCCGACAGGGTGCCCAATCCCCATCAGCTAGCCCCCCAAACACTCAGGTGGCACGCTGGGAGCCCACCCCAGCATGCCAAATGCCCTATGTACAAAAAAAAAGTCTCACGATGTTTTCTTTTTTACCTGTAAAAGAAAAAAAAATGGTCCCTGCAGTCTGTCCTGCTCCCTCCCAACCCGTGCCCACCCTCTGTGCACCCTGCCTCCCCACACCTCCCTCACCCCATACTTACCTCCAGCACGACAATCTTCGGTGGACCGGGAACACGTCTCCACTCTTCAAAGTCAACCGTGAACAGAAGAAATGCCAGTAAGCTGTATAATGGCATAAATGGGGTTTTTTCAACTTTGGTGCATATCTCGGGCATTTGGGGGAATTTTTGCACCAAATTTTCAACATGGATTGTTGGGACCCCTCCTCGTGATTTCAGTCACTGTCATGGCGTTATTCCATCCCGAAAGGTGATTTTGTGGTCACCGTGCAGAATCACCTTTCAGGACCGATTAATGAAATGACAGTGCCACTGTTCATGAGGGGGACTCTCAAAAAGCCTATGTTGCAAATTTCATGAAAAAAAATCCAGAAATGGCTGTTTTACGAGCGTGCATTGCGCAGTTTCCATGCAAGCTCGTAACTTTGTGAATTTGTAATATTTTCACTCCAGATTTTCAAAATTGGCATTTTTCCCCACCTCCTTAAGAACAGTGCAGCTGTTATTTTACATATCCTGGCCAAAATGTGTTTTCGCACATGCGGCGCAGAATAGCGCAGTCGCTGTGCAAAATCAGTTTTTGGGACAGTTTGAGACAATAATGTTGACACTGTTCCTGAACAGAGGTCCTAAAATGCCTATGTTGAAAATTTGGTGATGAAAGTCCATAAAATGACTGTGTTACAAGCATGCATTGTGCAGTTTCCACACACCCTTGTAACTTCGCAAATTTCAACACTGTCATTTTTTCACACCCTGCCCAAAATGTGTTTCTGCACCTGTGGTGCACAATGGTGTGGTTGCTGTGGGAAATCAATTTTTGGGACAGATAAACAAAATCACAGCACCGCTGTTCATGAGAGGAGGTCCCAAAATGCCTATGTTGAAAATGTGGCTAAAAAAATTCCCAAAATAATTTATTTATTTATTTATTTATTTAGATTTTGGTAACCGGGTAAGCCCACTGAGACCAGAGATCCCTTTTTCAGGGGCGACCCGGGATTAGTGACAGAGAGTACATATCTTGGCAACATTAAACAGTAGTCTTAGGTATACATTTGTAGATCCAGAGTGTACATACATAGCAGAATTGTATCGGATGACATTGGGTAAGAAACATAACAAGGAGAGGGATACACATGAGTAACTGTAGGACAGCGTTAGCTGAGTACATAGGAGGTCACAGGGGGTACATAGTTAGGTATTAACATACATAAGTTTATGGTTTGTACATGGTACACATTGGGTAACATCATTGGCCCAGGGAGCAGAGGGTTCCACTGGTCTAGATAAATGGCTTCATAGTACCTTAGCAGTTTACAAAGGGGATGTTATAGGAAAGCAGTTGAAGTTGGCACCTAAGGTCACAGAGGGGTAATTGGCTTACGAACTTGTGTTGCGCAGTTTCTATGCATGCTCATGACTTCACCAATTTTTCATATTTTCACTCCAGATTTTCAATGATGCCATTTTTATGTTTGCTTGCACGCATGTGCAAGAAACATAGTGCCATCACCCGAGTTTTCGGAGGTGTGTCACCCCCTCCTCCAATTCAGTCAGTGTGTTGGCAGGCGCGACCCCTGTAAGCCAATGCATGCTGGAGCTGTCTATGACAAGCTCCAAAATGCAGTGGCATACAGTTGAAAAGAGAGCTATGCTTCAGTGAGCAGCAATAAGATATCACCTGCTTTTGCACAGCTCCCCTACACACACACACATACAAACACGCGTGCGCATACTGCGTACCCCACGCACACACTCTATAGCCGACGGGGTGCCCAATCCCCCGTCGGCTGTGCTGCTTCCCAAAGCCTTCAAATGCCATGCTGGGTACCCACCACAGGCGTGGCAGAGTTATCATTATATGTGACGGGGTGCCCAATCTACTCGGCTCATTGTCCTCCCCGAAGGTACAGGTGCCATGGCACAGATTCCATCCAAGCGTGGCAACTCTGTCTTGACGGGGTGCCCAATCCCCGTCGGCTTCCATTCCCTGTCCTTGTGCCACGCTGGGAGCCCACTACATGTGGAAACATCCGCGTGCGTCTTTTAAAAAAAACCACCTGTAAAGCAAAAGCGGTCCCACGCAGTCTCCAGCCCCTCTACAACCCGCACCCACCCTCGCGCACCCTGCCTCCCACACCCCTCACCCCATACTTACCTCTGGGCGTGGCGCAGCGATCTTGGTGGACCGGGAACACGTCTGCACTCTTCAAAGCCGACCGCGAACTGAGGAAATGCCGGTAAGCTGTATAATGGGATAGATAGGTTTTTTCAACTTTGTTGCATATCTCAGGCATTTTTTGGAATTTTTGCACCAAATTTTCAACATGGGGTTTTTGGGACCCCTCCTCATGAATTCTTGCACTGTCATGGCGTTACTCGGGCCCGAAGGGTGATTTTGCAGCCACTGCAGAAATCACCTTTCGGAATGATTAACAAAATGACACTGCCAGTGTTCATAAGGTGGGCTCTCAAAAAGACTATTTTGAAAATTTGGTGGAAAAATCTAAAACTGACTGTTTTATGGCGTCGTTCGCAGTTCTCGCATGCGCTAAATAGATCGATAATTTTCAATATTTTCCTCCAGATTTTCAACATTTCCATTTTATCACACCTTCTTATGAACAGTACAGCTGTCATTTTTCACATCTCACCCAAAATGTGTTTCCGCCCATGTTGCTCACAATGGCGCAGTCGGTGTGCAAAATCAATGTATGGGACACATTAAGAAAATCACACTGACACTGTTCATGAGCAGAGGACTTATAATGCCTATGTTGAAACTCTGGTGAAAAAATTCCAAAAAATGACTGTTTTCCGAGCGTGCGATGCGCAGTTCCTAAGCATGCTCATAAGTTTGCGAAATTTCAATATTTTCATTCTAGATTTTCAGTATTGCCATTTTACCACACCTTCTTATGAGCAGTACAGCTGTCATTTTTCACATCTCACCCAAAATGTGTTTCCGCCCATGTAGTGCACAATGGCGCAGTCGGTGTGCGAAATCAATGTACGGGACACATTAAGATAATCACAGTGACACTGTTCATGAGCAGAGGTCTTAAAATGGCTATGTTGAAAATTTGGTGAAAAAATTCCAAAAATGACTGTTTACTGGCGTCGTTGTACAGTTCCCTTTTTCGTAAGTTCAGCAAATTTTCAATATTTTCATTCAAGATTTTCAACATTGCCATTTACTACACCTTCTTGTAGGTAGTACAGCTGTCATTTTCACATCTCACCCACAATGATTTTTCCGCCCATATAGCGCACAATGGCGCAGTCAGTGTGCAAAATCAATATACGGGACAAATTAAGAAAATCACAGTGACACTGTTCATGAGCAGAGGTCTTAAAATGGCCACGTTGAAAATTTGTTGAAAAAATTCCTAAAAATGACTGTTTTACTAGCGTGCATTGCGCAGTTCCTACGCACGCTCGTAAGTTCGCGAATTTCCAATATTTTCACTCCAGATTTTCAACATTGCCATTTTACCACACCTCCTTATGAGCAGTATGGCTGTCATTTTTCACATCTTGGCCTAAATGTGTTTCTGCCCATGTAGCGTACAATGGCGCAGTTGATGTGCGAAATCAATGTATGGGACACATTAAGAAAATCACAGAGACAGTGTTCATGAGCAGAGGTCTTAAAATGGCTATGTTGAAAAAATTCCTAAAAATGACTGTTTTACGAGCGTGCATTGCGCGGTTCCTATGCATGCTCGTAAGTTTGCGAATTTAATATTTTCACTCCAGATTTTCAACATTGCCATTTTATTACACTTCCTTATGAACAGTACAGCTGCCATTTTTCATATGTCGCCCAAAATGTGTTTTGCACATGTAGCACATAATGGTGCTGTTGGTGTGCGAAAGCAATGTTTGGGACAGATTAAGAAAATCACAGTTACACTGTTCATGAGCCGAGGTCTTAAAATGGCTATGTTGAAAATTTGGTGACAAAAGTCCATAAAATGACTGTGTTACAAGTGAGCATTGCGCGGTTTCCACGCACCCTCGTAAGTTCATGACTTTGTAATATTTTCAGTCCAGATTTTCACCAGTGGCATTTTTCCACACTTCCTTATGAACAGTACAGCTGTCATTTTTTACAACATGGCCTAAGTGTGTTTTCACACTTTCAGCGCAGAGATGCGTGGTCGCTGTGGGAAATCATTGTTCCGGCCAGAGAAAGAAAATCACAGTGACACTGTTCATGATCGGAGGCACCAAAATGCCTGAGTTGACAATCTGCTGTAAAAAATCCCCAACCTAATTATATTACGGGTGTGCGTTGCACAGTTTCTATGTACGCTTGTCACTTCACCATTTTTATGTTTGCTTGCACGCATGTGAAAGAAACATAGTGCCATCATCTGAGTTTTTCAGAGGTGTGTCAGCATCTTCCAATTCAGTCAGTGTGTTTGCAGGCGTGGTCACAGTTCTCCAATCACTGCTGAAGCTGTCTATGACAGCAGTTGAAAATGCAGTGGCATACAGTTGAAAGAGGGCTATGCTTCAGTGAGCAGCTCCTCCCCCCCCCACACACACACAGATCAACTGTGTCAGTTGCCTGATAGGATGGTGTAGTCTTGTCTAGCTTAGAGAGACAAGCCACACATCATTACTTTAATAAACTGCTCCCTGCCAAAGCAGGACCACCAAAATGTGTGGGTGCCTAACAGTCCTTACACACGCCAGCTCTACAAAGCACACCTTCATGGACTCCATGGGTTCTAATCTTCTAGAAAAAAAATACCTCAGCATTTGATGTGAAAACTCAGACTTCGTTGTATGTGTAATTCCAAGGGTTTTCTCTTACTAAACTCTGTTGATGTTAACTCCCCGCTGCTAAAACCTATGCAAACGAACTTGAGCATACTGTACTACCTGTAGGGCTTACTGTCTACCACTTTGTTCACCTCCCCCATGTACCTGTACCATTTCACATCCTCCCTTGCCTTAGTCCAGCTGTGCTACATCAACCTGAAGCTCTGGTAGGGCTTACTGTCTACCACTTTGTTCACCGCCCCCCATATATTGCTGTGCTACATCAGCCTAAAGCTCTGGTAGGGCTTACTGTCTACCACTTTGTTCACCCCCCCATGTACCTGCACCATTTCACATCCTCCCTTGATCTACAGTGAGTGGATCCCTCATTCATACGTCACATATGTACGCACAAAAAAAAAAAGGTCTTCAAAAATTAAGATACATTTATTATGTTTGTTATGTTTGCTTGCACGCATGTGCAAGATACATAGTGCCATCATCCGAAATTTCGGAGGTGTGTCACCCACTTTTCCGATTCAATCGGTGTGTTGGCAGGCGCGGCCCCTGTAAACTAATGCATGATGGAGCTGTCTATGACAAGCTCCAAAATGCAGTGGCATACAGTTCAAAGGGAGCTACGCTTCAGTGAGCAGCGATAAGATATGCTTGCTCATGTGCACCCACACACACACAACACACACAGGCGCAGCACCCCACACGCATCACACACACTGTATAGCTGGCGGGTGCCCAATCCCCTGTCGGCTGTGCTGCACCCCGCCCCCAAAGCCTTCCAAATGCCATGCTGGGTGCCCACCCCAGCATGGCAACTCATGATATAGCCGGGGGGTGCCCAATCCCCCATCGGCTCCACTGTCCTCACCCCCCCCCGGAGTACTGGGTGCCATGCTGGGATCCCACCCCAGCGTGGCAATCGATGCTTTGGGCGATGGGGGTGCTCAATCCCCCATCGGCTGAATGCCGCCCCAACCATTCTTGTGCCATGCTGGGAGCCCACTCCAGCATGGCAAATGTCCCGCGTTGTCATTGGAAACAAAAAGAACACCTGTAAAGAAAAAATGGTCCCACATAGTCTCCCTGGCCCCCCTCCCACAACCCGCACCCACCCACTGCGCACCCTGCCTCCCCACACCCTCCTCACCCCATACTTACCTCCGGACCTCTGCGCGATGATCTTCGGTGGACCGGGAACACGTCTGCACTCTTCAAAGCCGACCGCAAACTGAGGAAATGCCGGTAAGCTGTATAATGGGCTAGATAGGGGGTTTTCAACTTTGTTGCATATCTCAGGCATTTTTTGGAATTTTTGCATCAAATTTTCAACATGGGGTTTTTGGGACCCCTTCTCATGAGTGATGTCACTGTCATGGCATTATTCGGGCCTGAAGGGTGATTTCGCAGTCACTGCGCGAAATCATGTTTTGGGATGGATTAATGAAATGACACTGCCAGTGTTCATAAGGTGGGCTCTCAAGCAGCCTATTTTGAAAATTTGGTGGAAAAATTCAAAAATGACTGTTTTACGAGCTGCGCTTGTGCAGTTCCTATGCATGCTCGTAAGTTCGCAAATTTTCAATATTTTCACTCCAGATTTTCAACATTGCCATTTTACCACACCTTCTTATGAGCAGTACAGCTGTCATTTTTCACATCATGCCCAAAACATGTTTCCATCCATGTAGCACACAATGGTGCAGTTGGTGTGCGAAATCACTGTATGGGACACATTAAGAAAATCACAGTGACACTGTTCATGAGCAGAGGTCTTAAAATGGCTATGTTGAAAATTTTCTGGAAAAATTCCTTAAAATGACTGTTTTACGAGCCTGCGTTGCGCACTTCCTTCGCACGCTCGTAAGTTCGCGAATTTTCAATATTTACACTCCAGATTTTTAACATTGTCATTTACCACACTCCTTATGAACAGTACAGCTGTCATTTTCACATCTTACCCAAAATGTGTTTCCGCCCATATGGCGCAAATGGCACAGTCGATGTGCGAAATCAATATATGGGACACATTAAGAAAATCACAGTGACACTGTTCATGAGCAGAGATCTTAAAATGGCTATGTTGAAAATTTGGGAAAATTCTAACAAGCATTTGTCAATGCCGAATGTTTGCTTGCTGGCATTGGCAGTGGTAGTGTAGAAGTTACAGAGCTGCGTAATAGTAATGGCAGTGAAGTATTGAACTGAAGCCAACCCCACCACCACCCTGCAGAGAGAGACAGGCATTGGGGTGTGCCTTTGGGTCGTCAGGCATAACGGCCACGCCATTTCAGTACACCCCACCCTGCAGACACTGGCAAGTGTCACGGTGTTCCTTGGGGTCTTTGGTCCTTATGCACATGCCATTCCATTGGGAAATACAGTGGGATGGCTGCGATATAGGAGAATGGGGTGAACTTTGGGGCCGAAGAGACCAAGGCATACCTCAGTGCTTCTCACTGGCTGCAGGGTGTGGAATGGCATGAGCATTGCAGGCAAGAATCCCAAGTCACACCCCTGATACCTGTCATTCTCTACAGGGTTGGGCGTTATGGTTGGAAACCCTAATACCTCAGGCATTTGTTGGTATTTTCACTCCAAATGTTCAACATGGTTTTTGTGACCCCACCTCATGAAGAGGGGAATATCAGCTTCTTAGCGAAAGCTGCTTATGCACAGCGACTACAGCATTTAGCACCACAGGTGCAAAAACATTCCGAACAGGATGTAAAAAATGACAGCTGTACTGTTCATGGGGAGGAGTAAAAATGGCAATGTTGTAAATCTGCAGTAAAAATATTTAAAAATGGTGAAGTCATGAGCGACATAGAAACTGTGCAACGCACACCCGTAATATAATTAGGTTGGGGATTTTTTTACAGCAGATTGTCAACTCAGGCATTTTGGTGCCTCCGATCATGAACAGTGTCACAGTGATTTTCTTTATCTGTCCCGAACAATAATTTCCCACAGCGACCACGCATCTCAGCGCTGAAAGTGTGAAAACACACTCCGGCCATGTTGTGAAAAATGACAGCTGTACTGTAAATAAGGCAGTGTGGAAAAATGCCACTGGTGAAAATCTGGACTTAAAATATTACAAATGCTTGTTTTAAATATTTTTACTGCAGATTTGCAACATTGCCATTTTTTACACCTCCCCACGAACAGTACAGCTGCCATTTTTTACATCCTGTTCGGAATGTTTTTGCACCTGTGGTGCTAAATGCCATAGTCACTGTGACTTGGGATTCTTGCCTGTAATGCTTATACCATTCCACACCCTGCAGCCAGTGAGAGGCATCGAGGTATGCCTTGGACTCTTTGGTCCCAAAGTACACCCCATTCTCCTATATCGCACCCATCTCACCATATTTTCGAATGGAATGGGGTGCGCATAAGGGCCAAAGACCCCAAGGAACACCGTGACACTTGTCAGTGTCTGCAGGGTGTGGTGTGGTGAAATGGCGTGGCCATTATGCCTGACAACCCAAAGGCACACCCCAATGCCTGTCACTCTATGCAGGGTGGTGGTGGGGTTGGCTTCAGTTCAATACATCACTGCCATTCCTATTACGCAGCTCTGTAACTTCTACACTACCACTGCCAATGCCAGCAAGCAAACATTCGGCATTGACAAATGCTTGTTTTACACTTCCTGATGAACAATACAGTTGCCATTTTTCACATCCTGCCCAAAATGTGTTTTCGCCCCTGTGTTGTCAAATGGCATAGCCGCTGTGCAAAACCACCTTTCAGCTGACAAACTGATTGCACTGCTCTTCATGAGGTGGGGTCACAAAAAGCCTATGTTGAAAATTTGGAATGAAAATACCAACAAACACCTACAATGTTAGTGTTTCCATATGTAACACCCCACCCTGTAGAGACTGCCAGGTGTCAGGGATGTGACTTGGGATTATTGACTGTAATGCTCATGCCTTTCCACCCCCAACCCCACCCTGCAGCCAGTGACAGGCATTGAGGTGTGCTTTGAAGTGTTTGGCCCTACAGTTCACCCCATTCTCCTATACTGCACCCATCTCAACGTATTTTCTTGTGGAACGGGGTAAGTATAAGGCCCAAAGACCCCAAAGCACACCACGACACTTGTCAGTGTCTACAGGGTAGGGTGAGGTAAAATGGCATGAGCGTTATAGCTAACGACCACACCCCAACGCCTGTCAGTCTCTGCAGGGTGGGGTTGGGATTGGTGTCAGTTCAATACTTCACTGCCAATCCTATTATGCATCTCTAACTCCTGCACTACCAATGCCAATGCCAGCGAGACAACATTCGGCATTGACAAATGCTTGTTCTTTCTGGGTCCCACTTGGTGTCTAGGCAATCTTTAACACTCACTATCTTTTAAATAAAATAGTAAAGATTAAATCATGACCTCTAGTTCGTCAACTGTTTTTGCCTATGCTCTTTTTCTTTTTATGCTTACGATCCCTCTCTTATGACCAAATGCTGATATTTGTTGGAAAGATTCTCAACATGTCTAGGGCTAGACAAAGAGTGCCCTGTCACCAGTTTTATCACTGTGATATCCCACATAGATCTCTTATGTGTTTAGAACTTATTTGTAGAAATTCTATATCTTACCATATTGTGTTCCCGATCCGTTCTTGATTTTTGTGTGGTTATTTATTTTGCAGTATTTATTAATCGAGTCTCCACATTTTGTTTAAGCCTAAAAATAGTTTTTTAAACAAGTTTCTCAACATTATTTTTTTATGTTTGTTGTATGGCCACTATATTTTATGTCACTGATAGATCATTCATGTGATTTCATTTCATAAATCACATGAATGAACATCACTAAACAAAATATGCTTGAACAGATGGGTCACACAATGGCTACGAATAGATACTATGTTGCACTCCATTTCAAACAATTTCATCAAGGACCTTTTTTTTCCACGAAATACAATACTCATATTTGAGAACAGCCAGGGCAAAGAACAGTGCTGAGGGAGGGTTGACCACCCTCCGTCAGGTATATACCTTACTTTGAAATAGGAATGCTTAAGGCCTCCTATTTAAAAAATGCTGCGAGACTATTCAATCATGGGACTTGGGACAGCTTATACCTCTATGCTGTCATACACATCTCCTATTCCCCTTGCTACCTCTGTACAGACAGTTGGTGAGACCTCATCTGGAGTACTGCATCCAGTTCTGGAGACCTCATCTCCGCAAGGACATAGACAGGATGGAGGCAGTCCAGAGGAGGGCAACTAAAATGGTGCAGGGTCTACAAGAGAAGCCATACAAGGAGAGACTAAAGGAGCTTATTATGTATACCCGTGAGGAAAAGAGGGAGGGGGACATAATAGAAACCCAATGGAATCAACAAAGTCCAAGAGGGTAGCATATTTCAGAAAAAGAGATGTGCAAGAACAAGGGGACACAATTTGGAGATGGAGGGGATGGCTCAGGGCACTGTGAGGAACTATTTTTTCACACAGAGGGTGGTGGACATATGGAACAGCCTTCCTAAGGAGGTTGTGGGGTCTAAAAATGTGGGAGAATTCAAGAATGCATGGGACAGACATAAGGCAATTCTTGTGGGGGGTAGGAAGAAATAGGCTGTTGGTTAACTAGGATCTGCAGCTTATCCTGTAGGAAGGGAAATGGGCTGACTAGGTGGGTCAAGCGGTCCTTATCTGCCGTCAAAGTCTATGTTTCTACATGTATTCCAGTTTATTTCCCAATTCATTCTGATACGTGGATTTAATGACTCCATTTCAAAGATCCATCTTGTTTCAGCATGTTCCACTAATTCATTAAAGTCACCACCTCTTTCAGATGGTTTGACTGCCTCCGGATCCCAAAATCATAGGGAAGCACCCGCATGTCCTGCTGACATCAGATGTTCAGAAACTGGTGTAGGTAATCTGTTCCTAATATTTGATTTATGCTCCTGAATACGCTGTTTCAGAGGACAGGTTGTCTTCCCTATATAGATTTTGTCACAAGGACATTGTAGCACATGTACCACCCCCTTTGTATTACATGTAATAAATTGTTTCATCACATATTCTTTCGTAGTAAAAGGATGTTTGTAAGTAGTTTTCTTACTCGTGTGGCCACATACTGAACAGCGCCCACACGGGACCATTCCCAGACTTAGGGGTCCTAGCAATAATTGTCTATTTCCTCACTGTTTGCCTTGTGGGTGATATGCATGTACGAGATGGTCTTTGATTGTGGGCACTTTCTTGACTGCTACTAACAGTGGGTTTTGAAATATCGCCTGTTCTCCCAGATAATCTTGAAGGATATGAAAATTGGACATCATGATCTTCTTAATGGGTCCTATTTTATGACTGAATTTCACAGAAAACACTATTCTATTCCCTGCCTAAGTTTTTTTCTCTCCCTCCTAGTGCTTGAGTTTGTGTTACACCCTGTATCCTGCTTTTGGCTTTTTTCAATATCTTTCTCCCATATCCCTGTGCTGAAACTGTTTATGTGCATTTTCTGTTTCCTGTTCAAAATCATACTCTCGGCTGCAATTTCTACGTGTTCTCAAGAACTGAGAATAGGGGATGCTGTTAATCAGTTCCCCGAATGAAAGTTCCCAGCATTGAGAATGGTATTACTTGAGGTATCTCTTCTATAAAGTATTGTAATCAACCCACACTATGTTAGTTTAACTTTCACATCCAGGTAAGAAATGCTTTCTGACTGACTGGTTCACTGCCCTAGATTGTAAACTAGCAGTAGGAGCAGTGTTCCTGGACTTGAGCAAGGCATCCGATACCGTAGACCGTAACTTGTTATGTTAAACTTAAGGAGCATGGTTTGCAGGAAACTGTCCTTCATTGGTTTTCCAGCTACTTGTTGGGCAGGCTCCAACTCATTAAGGCCGATGGGCTGTTGTCATCTCCCCTTCCCCTTACCAGAGGGGTACCCCAGGGATCCATTCTGGGACAATTATTTCTCATGATATACATCAATACACTCACCAATAATGTCAAGAACACTAAAATCCATGTTTTTATAGAGGACACTGTACTTTACACCGCCAAACCTTCACCAGCCAACATTTGCGCTGAACTACAATAAGACTTTGATCAACTACAAATCAATCTGATTCAATCTAAACTGCTACTTAACACTAAAAACGAAGTTACTGTTCTTCCCCCCTACAAATCCCCCGCCTGCCTCCAAAAATAATATCACCACCCCATCCATCACTACCCTTCTGGGCAAAACAATAGATGCAGTTGAGAGGTTCAAATATCTAGGCCTTTGGCGTGATCGTAATCTCTCCTTAACCATTCACATTAAGCCCCTATCCAAACAAGCATTTGTCAATGCCAAATGTTTGCTTACTGGCATTGGCAGTGGTAGTTTAGAAGTTACAGAGCTGTGTAATAGGAATGGCAGTGAAGTATTGAACTGAAGCCAACCCCACCACCACCCTGCAGAGAGTGACAGGCATCGGGGTGTGCATTTGGGTCATCAGGCATAACGGCCGCGCCATTTCACCACACCCCACTCTGCAGAGACTGACAAGTGTGACGTGTTCCTTGGGGTCTTTGGCCCTTATGCGCACCCCATTTCATTAGGAAATACGGTGAGATGGGTGCGATATAGGAGAATGGGGTGAAGTTTGGGGCTGAAGAGTCCAAGGCATACCTCGATGCCTCTCACTGACTGCAGGGTGTGGAATGGTATGAGTATCACAGGCAAGAATCCCAAGTCACACCCCTGATTCCTGTCATTCTCTATAGGGTTGGGCGATTTAGTTGAAAAGCCTAATACCTCAGGCATTCGTTGGTATTTTAACTCCAAATTTTCAACATGTTTGTTTTGTGACCCCACCTCATGAACAGGAGGAATATCAGTTTGGTAGCGTAAAGCTGCTTATGCACAGTGACATGGATTTAGCACCACAGGTGCAAAATATTCAACAGGCTGTAAAAAATGACAGCTGTACTTCATGGGGAGGTGTAAAAATGGCTATGTTGCAAATGTGTAGTAAAATATTTAAAAAATGGTGAAGTCACGGCGTGCATAGAAACTGTGCAACACACCGTTATATAGTAGGTTGGGATATTTTATAGCAGATTGTCAACTCAGGCATTTTGGTGCCTCCGATCATGAACAGTGTCACTGTGATTTTCTTTATCTGTGCCGAACAATGATTTCCCACAGCAACCACGCATCTCTGCACTGAAAGTGTGAAAACACACTTGGCCATGTGAAAAATGGCAGCTGTACTGTTCATAAGGAAGTTTGAAAAAATGCCACTAGTGAAAATCTGGACTGAAAATATTACTAAGTCATGAACTAACGAGGATGCGTGGAAACTGCACAATGCTCACTCGTAACACAGTCATTTTATGGACTTTTGTCACCAAATTTTCAACATAGCCATTTTAAGACCACTGCTCATGAACAGTGTAACTGTGATTTTCTAATCTGTCCTAAACATTGCTTTCGCACACCAACAGCACCATTGTGCGCTACATGTGTGATAACACATTTTGGGTGACATATGAAAAATTGCAGCTGGACTGTTCATAAGGAAGTTTAATAAAATGGACATGTTGAAAATCTAGAGTGAAAATATTAAATTTGCAAACTTACGAGCATGCATAGGAACTGTGCAACGCACGCTCGTAAAAGTCATTTTTAGGCATTTTTTCACCAAGTTTTCAACATAGCCATTTTAAGACCTCTGCTCATGAACAGTGTCACTGTGGTTTTGTTAATGTGTCCCATACATTGAGTTTGCACACCGACTGCGCCATTGTGCGCTACATGGGCGGAAACACGTTTTGGGCAGGATGTGAAAAATGACAGCTGTACTGCTCATAAGGAGGTGTGGAAAAATGGCAATGTTGGAAATCTGGGTGGAAATATTGAAAATTCGCAAACCTCACGAAAGGCATGTGGAACTGTGCAACGCACACTCGTAAAACAGTCATTTTTAGGAATTCTGTCACCAAATTTTCAACATTGCCATTTTAAGATCTCTGCTCATGAACAGTGACACTGTGATTTTCTTAATGTGTCCCATACACTGAGTTCGCACAATGACTGAGCCATTGTGCGCTACATGGGCGGAAACACATTTTGGGTGAGATGTGAAAAATGACAGCTGTACTACTCATAAGAAGGTGTGGAAAAATGGCAATGTTGAAAATCTGGAGTGGAAATATTGAAAATTCGCAAACCTATGGGCGTGCGTAGGAACTGCGCAATGCACGCTCGTAAAAGGAATTTTTTCACCAAATTTTCAACATAGCCATTTCAAGACCTCTGATCATGAACAGTGTCACTGTGATTTTCTTAATTTGTCCTGTACATTGATTTCGCACACCGACTGTGCCATTCTGCGCTACAAGGGTGGAAACACATTTTGGGTGAGATGTGAAAAATGACAGCTGTACTACTCATAAGACAGTGTAGTGAAATGACAATGTTGAAAATCTGGAGTGAAAATATTGAAATTTCGCAAACTTACGAGCCTGCTTAGGAACTGCGCAACGCACGGTCGTTAAACAGTCATTTTTTGGAATTTTGGCACCAAATTTTCAACATGGGGGTTTTGGGCCCCCTTCTCATGAATGATGTCACTGTCATGGTGGTATTCAGTCCCGAGGGGTGATTTCACAGTCACTGCTCAGTCACTGCGCCGAATCACCCTTCGAGCTCAATAACGCCATGACAGTGACATCATTCATGAGAGAAGGGTCCCAAAACCCCATGTTGAAAATTTGCAAAATTCCCAAAATGCCTGAGATATGTAATAAAGTTGAACCCTCCTATCTAGCCCATTATACAGCTTACGGCATTTCCTCAGTTCACGGTCGGCTTTGAAGAGTGCAGACGTGTTCCCAGTCCACGAAGATCGTCGGCGCGGAGTCCGAGATAAGTATGGGGTGAGAGGTGGGGAGCTGAGTGCGCAGTGGGTGGTTGCGGGTTGTGGGAGGGGTTCGGAGACGCTACCAAGGGACCGCTTTTTGTTTTACAGGTTAAAACATAAAAAAGACGCTAGATTGATTTGCCACGCTGGGTGGCCCAGCGTGGCACCAGGACTTTGGGCGTTTCAGCCGACAGGGATTGGGCACCCCTGTCGCAAAAAATTTTTTAAAAACACGGATCTTTGCCACGCTGGGTGGGCTCTCCAGCGTGGCACAAGGACTTTGGGAGGGCGGCGCGTTCCAGCCGACGGGGATTGGGCACCCTGTCGGCAACATGATGGATTGCCACGCTGGGGTGGGCTCCCAGCATGGCATCAACTTATTGGGAGGGAGGGGAGGAGACAGACGCAGTTCAGCTGACGGGATTGGGCACCCGTCGCTATACGCTGCGTCATGGGGGGTGCGACACCTGCAGCTGGGGAGGGAGCTGCATGAGCAGCTTCTTTATCGCTGCTCACCAAGCATAGCTCCTTTCAATCAGAGCATTGCATTTTGGAGCGTGTCACAGACAGCTCCAAAATGCATTGGCTTACAGGGGCCACGCCTGCCAGCATAGTGCCTGAATTGGAGGAGGAGGTGACACACCTCCGAAATCTCCGATGAAGGCACTATGTTTCTTGCACATGCGTGCAAGCAAACATAAAAACTAAGGATGAGATTAGGTTTCTTCTATGAAACAAATCCTTAATCCCCAGTGATATCAGGAGACAGTTGGTCCACGCTACTTTTATACCCTTATTGGATTATGCAGATTTTATCTACAGTTGTTGTTCCACCGTCAGTTGGCACAAGCTAGTGCAGAATGTGGCGGTCAGGTTGTCAACTGGCTTATCAAGATCTTGCCATGTCACTTCTGTGTTCCATGATCTGCGCTGGCCACCTGTTCATTGGCGGATCACCTTCAAGGTCAAATTACTGACCTATAAAGCCCTACATGGTCAGGGAATATGCTACTTGCAAGATCTTCTTTGCCATTGCTGCCCCCTCTGCTCACTCCATTCCTCCAATGAGGGATTGCTAGAGGTTCCCAGGGTTCGACTAAAGACCTCCGGGGCCTGTCCTTTTGCTTTTGTGGCCCCTGCCCTGTGGAATTATCTACCTCGTCGGATCAGAGAGTGCCTGACTGTCGACAGTTTCAAAACTGCCTTAAACACCCTTCTGTTTTGCCTGGCATTTCCTGATTCAAGCAACGTTTAGTGTACTGCTGTTGTTATTTATGACTATGTTTTAAAATTTTGTTTTTAATTTTATTGATGGATTTCATACTTGATGAACAGTGCACTGATCATTCTGAAATTGCACTTATAAATGAAGTTTGACATGACATGATATATATGATATGATATAAACTGGATATACTATACCACCGTGCCATTCATTTCATTACAACCAGAACCCACCATTGTAAGCTCTTTTCCGAAGTAGGATGGTCGTTACTAGCCACCAGATAATTAATGCACAGCTGCACGTGACTCTATAAAGCTCTCCTCAGTAAACTACCACTCTATGTATAATACCTGTTCTGCCGTTCTCTGAGCTGCTATTCGCTCAGAAAAAATGCCCTCATTACACTCGATGTCCCTAGGTTCCACACTCTCTGCGGCAAAGCTGCCATTGGCTATGCCCTCCCATCAGTCTGGAACAAACGCAATTCACGCTCAAACTAACTCGCCTAGTATCTCTACATGCTGTTAAATCTCTAATCAGTAACCACTTGGCAGAAACATGTAACTGCCACCCATGACTGCCTGTCCTGCGCTTAATCAATCCCCCACCCCTTCTTCCCCCTCATCCTGCTGCCTGATGTGCCCTTCCCCCCCACCTCTCCCCCTTTTATGCCTCCTTACCATATCTATATGCTATGCTCTGTATTATTTTTGAACTGTGCAACACCAGACCCCACTGGTTACGAGGTCCAAAATTATTATATTTTTTTCTTTATTGTTAGGCAATGAAATTTGTACATTGTTAGGCAATGAAATTTGTACATTGTTAGGCTACGAAATCTGTACAGTTCCTTTTTACTGTCCAATCCCATGTCTTGATATGCTCATTTTTATTCATATGTCGCACTTTTGTATTTGACATGTTACTGTTTTGTATTGTCTTAAGCCTCTTGGGACCTCTGTGAAAAAGAGCTTGCTCAATGGAGTTTTCCTGGAAATAAACTTAAACTTGAACTTTCAGCACTATAATTCATAGTGAATTTAATGTGCAATGTGCATTCATTCAGATAACTGCAGAATAAATTTAAATCTTCCACTGTTCCATTCCAAATAATAAATAGGTCATCTATAAATCTCCTGTACAATTTGATATGCTCATAAAATGGATTATTTGTTTCATGCAGTATATACTCTGTTTCAAATAAATGCATGTATGCATTGGCATAACCTGGGGCCATGGTAGACCCCATAACTGTGCCACAACTTTGTTCAAAATATTATTTTTTCAAATCTAAAATAGTTTTTTAATAAAATAAATTCCACTAATGTTTGTAAAACCCTAGTTCTTGGGTGACTAGTTTATTCCCATGTGTCCAAAAGAAGACCCCCGGCCTCCGCTCCATCATCATGTTGCATGGATGTATACAAGTCCGATACCGCCAGTGTGACTACTATGATTCCTGCCCGCTCCCCCACAGGGAACTTGACCTCTTTCAGGATCTCTAAAAAAATTGCTGTATCCTCAGCATATGTAGGAAGTCTTTCCATGAGAGGTTATAAATGAAAATGTATGTAATTTGAGACTGGTTCAAAGAGGCCCCCTTATGCCAGATACTATCGGCCTTCCTATAGGGCTGAGATATGTCTCCCATCTGAGGGGCACATAAACAATTTCATGCTGGGAAGCACAGATGGAATGTTCAATACTAGAAATGGGATTGTATAGTATGGCTTTATTCTGATACAGATGGAAAGCAGAAAGGGGTGGGTGGTCCCCCAGGTTGGTACTGTACATTACAGACAATCAGCAAGCACATTCTTCTCCAGCACAACACAGTTTGAGCTTTTCCTAGATTTTTTCCCTCACATAACCTTGAACAGTCCATCCCTCTTTGCTAGGGACCTCAAGGACATTATTTTCCCATAAGTGTCTATTATGTGGGGGTTTCCACACACTTTAACTTCAAACATTCCTTTTTTTTTCTAAGTGACTATTATGTGGGTGGTTCCACACAGTTTAAACACATTCCTCCTGACACAGTGGGCTTAGTTAACATCCGCAGGGTAGCCTTCTGCCCTTCCATGAACGAATTAGCCCTGACTGGAGTTTTAGATGAAGTTCTGCCCTCCCTGGCCCCAGCTAGCCTCTGCCACTCCTTCCGGGTTACACAAACTGGATCCTTCAACCCCCTCGGATTGTTAAAGGCATCCACACAAAACCTGTATATTCAGCACATAGTTGTGGTGACACCGGGGTCCTGAGAAGTATAATCTAGCCTTATCTTGGGCACATACACCACCATCCACCTCCCACAGAACATGTCCATGTAGCTGTACTCACGATTTGGTTTTCCCTTTGTTACAGACATGGACCTTGGAAGAAACACACTTCTCCCCTTTTCTGGTAGCTTTCACTGAGACTCTCTCCATCTCTGATCTGGGCAGTTGGACAATCTTCTGGTCCCTCAGGGGATTGCCCCTTGGACCCACTGGATCTCACTGCCCCATCCACTTCTCAAAGAAGGGACCCACTGGGGTCTCAGAAATTACAGGTCTCCACCACTTTCTGTGGTACTGCTGTTGTCTCACACACTGGGGTGAGAAAAATGACCAGAGATCCTTCACCCAGCCCAGGACAGGTTGGCAGGCACCTCCACACTCAGAGCACTACTGCACTCTACTGCAAACTTCCTCTGATTCTCCACTCAATTGAACCCAACATTCTAAACTGTTCCAAAACAGCTGATTCCACTGTAGCTCAAGCTGCTGCGAGAGTTCTAAATGACATTCATTTCCATTCAGCATAGCTAGGTAAACAATGAGAGGTCTGTAGAGAGCTTCTAATAAACTCCCTATCAGTTGCCCACTACCTTCCTAGTCTAACACTGATAGGATTCTAGTAACCCCAGGGGACTGGGTGGTTACATGTGTTTATAAATACTTGCAAGGCTTGCATTCTTAATTCATTAGAGAGTAATCTACAGCAAGAAAAGTTATGTTTAGTTTTGACCGGGGCGGGGGGTGTTAACTCATTACTTCCAGTAACTTCATATGAAGTCCAAACCAGCCATTAAATAGCCTGACACAAAATGGCCACCCAGTTTTCCTAGAAGAAGGTTGGGATTTTGAGTTAGGGGTTGCATACCATCTGTAGAGGCATGTAGTTTTAGGTGTATGTGGATTTATATGCATGCAGCAACTGGTGTACTCTTCAGATTTCAGGGTACATTTTTCACTCCTGTGTACACCTCAGCTTTCTGGTCTATGTCCACTTTCTGGCATAGCACCGCTTCTATTTGCATCCATAGTGGTACGTACTTCCTGTCTTGGTGGGGGTGGGGGTGGCTCTGAGGCACTGTAGACAGTTGTCGCTGCAAATAGTCATGTGACAGAGGTATAAATTGGGTAGTTTCTAACCCCTTCCATGAGTTTTGGGGTGGCTAATTTATGGTAGGTTTTGCGCTCTGCTTTCCCTTCCCATATAAATTTAGAGATGTGGCTATGCAAGATATCAAACCATTGCTTAGGGATAACCACATGTAGCATACTAAATGGGTAGAGAACGCTCAGCAATAGGTTCATCTTAATGAGGCTGATTTTGCCTCAAAGTGTAAAAGGAAGGTGGGCCCATCTATCCATATCTAGTCTGAGCTGTCTAAGTGGTTCTATATTTAGTGTAATCAACTCCTGCGGGTTCCTCGTTACCAAGATAACCAAGTATTTATTTTTATCAGTCTGTCATTTGAGCCCTACTGCTGTTATATTGTGCTTGTGCACACCATGGTTTGAGGAGCAATACTTCAGTTTTGTCTACATTCAGTTTATAATTGGAGCAGTTTCTGAACTCTGATATTACCTGAGGAGCACGAGGCAGGGATGTTGATAGGTGGATGATGTGAAGTAAAATATCATCAGCATAAACTGAGACCTTGTACTCTGTGCCCTCAATTGCAATACAAGTAATATCTGGTGTTTGTTTAAGCTTAAGGATGAGAGGTACCCTTGTACATGCTTAATGGATCTGAAATGCATGCCATTACAGAATAGCTGAGCTGTGGGATTAGTGTATAATACCTTTACCCATTTCATGTATTCTGCTGGAATGTTGTATTTGGCCACAGCCATGAAAAGGTATTCCCATGAGACCCTCATCACCGCAAGGGTATCTGGTCCCTGGACACAGAGATGAGACATGCTAGCTTACGTAGATGGTCTGAAGACTCCATCCCAGGCATAAATCCTACTTGTTCACCTGCTATGAGGGTACTCCAAGCCTTGGTAAGACAGATAGCCAGTACTTTTTCCAAATGTTTTTATGTCCAGGCTCAACAGGGAGATTGACTGGTAGTTTTCTAATAGTACATGATCCCGTCCAGGTTTCCAGATTGACCTCAGGCATACAAGGATCCAAGGAGGATATCTGCTCCCCTGCTCCTGGTCCATCCGACACCACCACACCAGCATTCCCCGTCTTGCTTAGATGGACAGCATCCCACCCTGCCGGTTGGACGTGGACAGATGAAACAAAAATAAGTAAATAAAGGCAATAAAAATGTATTATTGCCACTCTTTTTTTTGAGGGGGGAGGGGGCTTCCAAAGTGAAGAGAGTAGGGGAATTTACCAGGTCTCCTAGCCCAATTTTCCCCATTCACTAAAAATATCACCAACAGCTTAACCTGATTCAATATATCAGTTTGCATCTGTGCCCTCCTACCCCATTGAGACGAGACTGATAATAGGCAAAATTGCCTGGCACAACTTTCCCGGTCAACAAAAACTGACTTAAATACATTTTCGCCTCAGGGCATCTCCTGGTCCTCACAGCCCTAATAGCACTTCCTCCATCAACTCTCCCTGAACCCAACATTCAATTTCCACACCTCTTCATGATCCTCACCTCCCTGCACTAATGGTGTGCATTATCCAGCAAGCAGGGTCTTGAAAGTGATACAGATCATGGAGAAGGGACAGGAAGTAACTGAGTCTAGGGGTCTGATATCCTTTTATAACTGTACAAGGTTCAGATCACCCATCACCACATTCCCACTGTGCCACCTCTCTTTCAAGTTCTTCTGTGAGTGCTCTGTCTCTCTCTTCCCCTTGCCCTGGAAGTCTGTAGGTCACCACCAAGTGCAGTTTCTTGCCTGAGGCTGCCGTGAGTTGCAGCCACAGTGAGTCATTGTCTCCATTACTACCCCGATGCACCCATCTTCCACTGCATCGATGCCCTCCTTGACAAGAAGAGCTACTCCTACCCCCTACCTGTTCCTCTAGCCCTCCTAAGCAATAAGTACCCAGGGTCTGTCAGGTTCCAGTCATTATTTTCTGAAGCCCACATTTCTGTGATGGCCATAAGGTCCACCTCAGCATCTGCCATCATACTTTGCATTAGCCCTGTCTAATGTCCCCTTACCTAGTACAGTTGGAGCCACAACTCTCTTTGCACCCACTGTGTTACTACAAGATATGGAGGAGTACTAGCTAGGATTCCCTTCCTCTCACCCGCCACTGTGGTTCCCCTAGTTCCAGTCTCCACCGCAGTCAGTTTAAATGTCTGATATAGATGTCAAACTTCTGCCCCAGTGCACAAGCCACATCTCTTGTCAGGTGAAGTCCATCACCCTTGAAGAGTCTCCTATCCCAGAAGTCCCCTAGTCCTCCACAAAGTGGTACCACTTTTCCTGACACTATCCCTTAAGCCACCCATTAAACTCCTCAGTGACATCACTTCTTGTCCTATCCTATTTCTCCTCCCTGTCCCACACATGGAGGACTTTGGAAAAGGCCAGGGAGACTGAGTGTGCCACTAATCTGTCCCCAAGACTACTGAAGTTCCACTTCGTCATCTCTATCAACTGGTTTGCCAAATCACTGGTACCCAGGTGTACCAGCACCCCCAGCTCCCCTGCTTCCTTTCTGCCATCCTCCCTATCATGTTTATGTAACTCCCCTTTAGGGAAGTACATTTCATGCACTAATTTAGGCAGTAGTTTCTGGGTTAAATCAGTTCAGGGTGAATAATGGATTAATCCTTCTGCCACATGTTGGGCCTTCTGTGGATCGGGAGGTCACCGGAGGTGCGCAGGGGCATTTAACCATGGGTTTTTGCAGGATTGAGAGGGCCATTCCCATGCACATAAGAGACATAGCTGGGAGGAGAGGAGAGGGCCAAGTGGGGGCCATTGCTCATTCCGGCCCATGGCTGGTAGCTGCCATGGGGAAGGAGAGGAGAACCCTGGAGGAGCCACAGGGAAAAAGGTAAACCACCCCAACTGCCAACTGCAATGAGAGACATCAACAGTAGTGGTGAAGCTTGTGTGGAGAGCCAGCCATAAGTGGAGGCCTGGAAGGCTCCCCAGAAGGCCCTGTCATCCAGGAGAGAAGGGAGCAGCATGTCAGAGCTGGGTGGCTCCAAGAGACATTTCACCCGCTGTCTCAGGGACGGTCACCAATGGAGCGTGAAGAGTTTTGATGGGAAATACTGTAGGACCATGCAACCCCAATCTGAGAGGCTTGCTGATTCCTGTGAAAGTCTGACTGGGAGAAAATCGGGAGCCAGGCTAAACCGGTAGAGATGCAGTGCCAGCTCATAGAGGCATCAGAATCATGCTCCACATTTTAGGCTGTCAAACAGAAAGAGTGATGTGTAGACTGTGAACCGTGCTGCCTAAGGAATGTGAGACCATAGGGGTCCTGATTTAGGCTGCCTAAAGACTGTGAAACCATAGCGGTCCAGGAAAAAGCTGCCCATAACTGTAATGTCATATCGGTTTGGAATATGCTGCTGAACTTCCACTGATTGTTTGCTCCATGGAGAAGTGTCTTACCATTTTAGAATTAAAGGGATCCCATTGTTTCATCTAACTTTGTGTGGACTGTAGTTATTTTATGGGAATGCCAGTGTACGTTAACCGATTTCTTTTCTAGCTCCGCACCTGAAGATGCCGGCACCCAGGTGGACACAATGCACTAAACAAAATGTAAGCCATTTCAGTAAGGTTTCTGCTGTGGCTGCCCCCTCCCTACGGACTGATATTATCTCATACCCCTAGACACTGGGGAGGGGGTGGGCTACAACATAGGGGCTCATCCGGGATGGGTTTGGGGTGTTGGGACAGCCTCTATGGACTTTGAGCAGGGTGCTGGGTGAAGACTGTTACTGTGGATTGATTCCTGACCATTTGGGACTGTATAACATGGCACAGGCCAGCAAAAGAAAGGTTGTGCCTTGAGAGGGAAGTCGTGGCACCAGTTGGTCTGAAATGTTCAGCACAGATGGACAAACATGTGAGGACTGTGTAAATGCCTGGAGTTCTGCACATATGATTGGCCCATGGAGATTCTGTTGGGTGGGGAAATGATGAGCCCTGGACAGTTGGGACTTTGTTGGTGCGCAGATTGATGTGGCAACTGGTGAAGCGAGCAGTTCAGTGAGACTTTGCTTTGGAGCACAGAGAAATGGTAGCCAACTGAAAAGATAGCTCAGGCTCCTGCTGCGACAAACATGACGGTCCCCTCCACCATGCTTCAGTGGATGTGGGAGGTGGTGGAGAAGTCCACAATGACAAAATGTGCCCTATGTTAGTTTGAGGGGCCAGGAGTGACCATGATGCCAGTCTGTACAGCATGTCAGAGGAAAGCCCCAGCCAATTTTGAACCACTGTCTCGCTCCAAGCTTGTTTATTGATCACCTCTGTGAAATTGGACTTTGAAGACTGGGAAGAGCTGAGTGCCCAGAGGAGTCTACCATCAGCTTCTGCAAGTGCAGAAACTAATGCTCAAGAGTCTCCTGCTCCCAGTGGAGTGGCGCAGTTTCAGTTGCCAGTAATGCACAGCTGTGGTCACTGAGTGCCACTGCCAGGTAAATCGAAACTGTTGGCACCAAAGGACTTTATGACACCTGCACGGCCTGCAACTAGTGAGTCAGAGTCCACTGCGTCAACTGTTTCTGTGTTGCAGAAGATGTCTAAAGAATTGGTGCCTGGCAGCAGCCAGCAAAGAGCGCTAGCAGATGAGTCTGAAAGCCCCGCCAAGCCTGATAAGTCGGAAGGTGCAGGTGTTACGGGCCCAGTAGCTGAAGAAGCAGGAGAGATTAGTGATGAAGATCTGGAGAGGGATATTTCATCCCTATATGAGTCAGTCTTTTTGTCCTCAAGGAAGAAGCAGTCTGGCATGCCCACAAAGTGTTGCAGAAGGAGGGAGATGTATGATCAGGACAAGGATAGTGACTCCAATGTACGGTGCTACTACGAGGGTGTGTGGCTTCCTGATGGACAGGCCCCCTTGACCACTGCTTGCAGCTTGCCTGAGTGGTCTCAAGCAGAGAGGAGTGTGCGGTGCAAGATCAGTCAGGAATATCTTCACCAGGTATACCCTCATTTTCCAGAAAGACTGTGGAACATTATCGAGGAGAACAGACAAAACTGGGTTTATCGTGGCATCCTTGATAAACTCTTCAAGAAGCACTAGTTGAATTCCTCAAGCTCCACCATGGCCATCCAAGAGGTTCAACGAATCGTTAAGGGTGTGTATGCCCGCCATGCTTATGAAAGACTGACTTTTTTCAAAACATTTGCTTTGGTGCAGGATATGGATGATGGCGCACTAAGCATTATATGTATGGAGATGATTCTTTTGGCCAGGCGACATCCAAACCTGACCCACAGTACTACTTCTCCTGCCAGTGAATCAGATGTTTATGGTTTGTGGACTTTTGAATGAACTCTTTGACCCCTTGGACTGTTTCCTTCCCCACCGGTAAAGACTGCCACCTAAAGAGAGACTTTGGAATTGCCGAAAGACGCTCAGTGAGAAGTGGGTGAAATCAATCATTTTTTGTTGTTTTGGGACTGGTGTGAACATGTGGAACTCTTAGTTATGGCATGACATCTATTTAAAATGCTGTATTATAATATTACATTGCTCTGTTCTTTACTCCACGTTGACTAAGGAGAGAAGGGTTTCCTAATGTTTTATTTCACAGGCCACACTAGATCAGTAAGCGTTACTGTTATCGTTATTGTGCAATGCTGATAGCTATTTTGTGGCAGTAAGTTTAAATATTATTGTGGCACTGTTTTAATGTTGTTGCACTGTTTCAACATGATCAATTTTAAGTGAGCCCAGTGGGAGGTGGCAATAGGGTAGCTTGGCAGCTGCATAGGCATTTTAAGGCAACGGTTTGGGGTTTAGACAGGTACTGTTTGGGACTGGGATGCCACCCCGTATAGCCAAGCAATCCGTCCAGGGCAGTGTAGGTGATTGGGTTGCCAGGGCATGGGTTTAGTAGAGTAAAGAGAGTCAGGTTTGAGTCCCAGTTATTTGTGGGATTTGGATTTACCATTTTGGCTGTTTCACCAGCTTAGCCATACTGTGTCTGGGCAGGGAGGAAGTGCTCATACCTCCCTGATGGGGCTGCGGTGGGGATAGCTGGTGGGCTATATGCTCACCAATTTCGGCGAGTGTTAAAAGAGAAGAAGAATGCAAACCCCATTGGGAAAGTACATTTCATGCGCTAATGTAGGCAGTAGTTCTTGGACTAAATCAGCCTGGGGTGAATAACAGGTTAACCCTTCTGCCACATGCGGGGCCTTCTGCGAGTCGGGAGGCCACACCTGGTGTGCAGGGGTATTTAACCATGAGTTTTGGCAGGACTGAGTAGGCCATTCCCATGCGCATAAAAGAAGCAGCAGGGAGGAGAGGAGAGGGCTGGGCGGTGGAGAGTGCTCGCTCTGGCCCGTGGCTGGTAGCTGCTATGGGGAGAGAGAGGAGAACCCTAGAGGATCAACAGGGGGAAAGGATGAGCTGCCCCCTAGTGCCAGCTGTGACAGGAGACATCAGCGGTAGTGGCAAAGCTAGTAGGGGGAGCCAGCCACAAGGGTTCAAGAATGTGTGGGATAGGCATAAGGGCAATATAGTGGAAAAGAAGGGGGGGAAGGGAGAAAGAGCCGGAGATCAAGGAGGTCTGCGGTGATACAGTAGTTAGGAAAAAAATGGGCGGACTGGGTGGGCCAAGCAGTCCTTGTCTGCTGTCAGATTCAGACTCTATAAAATAGTGTTTTGTAAAATTCACCTAGTGGAGCTCTCCTCTCCTCTCCCACTGCTACCCACCACAGAGCATCACATAACTCCCCACAAATGAAGATATTGAAGAGCACTGATCCCAGAACTAATCCCTGCAATATCCCATGTGTGGCTCTTCTGGGGCTCAAAGCGCACCCTATTGATGACCTCTCTCTGTGTCCTGCCTTCTAGTCGGTTCTCTATCCACCTGGTCAATTTGTCCTCTAGGGACGCAGGAGATCTACCAGGTAGCCAGGACCCAGCCCATGTAGGGGTGTTGTAAGTTAGTAAGCCAACTTTAAATGTGATACCCCAATTAACCAGCAGCTAGTGCAGTTTCTGCAGCATTGGTATCAGAGTAGACACACCAGAAGGTGTAGACAGAATGAGAAGGGACCTGCAGAAGCTTGAAGAATGGTCAGGGGTTTGGCAGTTGAAATTTGATGCTAAGAAGTGCAAGATAATGCATATGGGGCACAAAAATCCTGGCACAATATATCTGTTGAGGGGATGAGGATATAGCATGCACCAAGCAGGAAAGGGATCTTGGGGTTATCATCTCTGATGACCTCAAGTTAGGGAAACAGTGTGACAAGGCAGTAGGTAAAGCAAATAGAATGCTGGGATGCATAGGCAGGGGCATCACCAGCAGGAAAAGGGAGGTCATAATTCCACTATACAAGACACTAGTGAGGCCCCACCTGGAGTACAGTGTACAGTTCTGGAGACCTTACCTACGTAAGGACATAGACAGGGTAGAGAAGGTTCAGAGGAGGGCAACAAAGATGGTACATGGATTGCATCACAAGTCCTATGAGGACAGGTTGAAGGAACTGAATATGTACTCCCTGGAGGAGAGGAGGGAGAGAGGGGATATGATAGAGACATACAAGTATCTTACAGGGAGGAACAGGGTGCAGGAATACACTATTTTTAAGTGAAAAAGATGTTCCAGGACTAGAGGGCATGGGATGAAGTTGGAGGGAGGATGATTCAGAGGAATCGTGAGGAAGAATTTCTTCACAGAACGGGTGGTGGACAAGTGGAACACCCTGCCAGAGGAAGTGGTGGGGGCTGAAACAATCACGGGATTTAAGAATGCATGGGATAGATATAAAGGAATTCTGGAGGTCAGGGGTAAGGGGCCACAGACTTCTAGGAAAACATAAACTGAACTTACAAGCGCAAATGGGCAGACTGGGTGGGCCACAGGCCCTTATCTGCCGACACTGTCTATGTATCTCTGTAATGGAGATACATGATACGTCCTCAAAAGACCAGTGAGTAGCCTGGCCACATTCTGTACCAGCTGCAGGCACCGTAGAGTATCTCCATTGACCCCGAGGTACACAGCGTTACAGTAGTCAAGTCAAGATGTCACAAAATGCATGTATTAGTGTCAACAGCTCCTCGGGGAGGATTTCATCCAGTTAATGTTCCTCAGATGATAAAAGCCTCTCTGAACTGCCGACACCTAAGCCTCAAGTGTCAGCCCTTCTTTCTAGCAGTGGTGAGCCTTGATGAGCTAAGCCAAAGTCCAGTCTCCTTCTTGACAGCTGGCTTTCTCCCCTTATGACCTGAATTCACTACTAGTATTTCAGTATTGTCAGGGCTGAGCCTCAACCAGCTCAATGACATCCAGTCCTGGATCTTAGCAAAGCACTTATTAAGCACATCCACCGAGCCAACCTGGTGGCACTGAGGGCTGAGGTGCTGGACGCCTTACCTTGCGTCGTGCCAGTGACCCAGGTTTGGGAATGAACTTGGGTCATCGAGGAGCCAGCATGGGGAGCAGGATTGAGCAGCCAAAAGCATTTCTCCTCTGCCAGGGGTTGCCCCCATAGTTCTGCTCCCATCGGGTGGAGGTCTGATGGGAAGTGTAGGTGGAGGGGGTAGCAGGTGATTGCCAGGGGTGGGGCGGAAGGGGCTGACCCAGTACCTGGCATGTGTGTGCACCTCCACACGTATACACATGTGTGTCTGCCGGGGTCCTGGGTAGGGGAGAAAATCGGGGAAAAATGCGCAAAAATCGAAATATTAAAAAAAAGCACATCCACCAAACCCTGCATCCTGGATACAGTTATGTGTCATCTGCATAGCAATGAAACTTCAGCCTGTACCACCTAGTGATGCCACTCAGGGGCAGCATATACACTGCAAACATGGGTAAGAGGCCTGCTCCTTGGGGAACCCCACAAGGCAGTGACGCTGAGAGTGAGGAAAACTTCCCCAACACAACCCTCTTTGTTCTGTCCCTGAGGTACGACTCAAACCAGCACATGACTTTGCCAGTGAGACCATCATATTCCCTTAGCTAATCCAACAACAATCCATGGTCTACAGTGTCAAAGTTTGAGGCGAGATCAATGAGAATGAGAATCAGCCTCTATCCCTTGCCCTGAAAAGGTCATTGTGCACCCTGACCAGTGCAGTCTCAGTGCAATGCTTGAGCATTAATCTGGACTGGAGAGGCTCATATATGTCAAAGGCAGAAGTGTGCCTGAGGCTGCAAGCACCTCCTCAATAACCTTGGTTAAAATGGGGAGGTTGGAGACTGGTCAACCATTTACGTGTTTATCTGTGTCCAAAGATGGATTTTTAAGAAGAGGCCTCACAAGGTGTATCTTTCAATCCAGCTAGAAAAAAACCTCCTCCAAAGAGCACTGGACAGTCCCAACAAACACTCGGCTCAGATGCCCAGCACAGCCCACCAGTAGCTGCACTGGGCCGAGATCCAGTTCACAAAAAGTTGGTACCAGCTCAGAAATCACTCCAATCACCTCTTCCACCATCACTGGTCTAAACTCTCCCCATGACCACTGAACTAGTCTCTGGAGTTTCACTCAGCCCTACTGGGTTTCCATAGGTCACTCACGGAGATCCCAGCACAAGTAGAGGACACCCTGTCTGAGACGAATCAAGCTAACTCCTCACATTTAGCAGTTGAAAAAACTCTCGTGGACTTCAGACAGGTCAGACAAAGTAACCTATCTACAGTCCAAAAGAGCTGAGCTGACAGAAAAACTTTCTTCTTCTGGCTGACTGCCCTTTGGAATTCATTGTAATGAATGTCCAAAGCCAGTCTGTCCTTCCAGGCCCTGAATCTCCTCCAGTAATACTCCATCCACCACCCCCATGCCTTCATCTCCCATAGCTCACCTTCAAACCATGGCAAGCCGCAGCATGAGACAAGAGGGCATGTATGAGTAGGTGCCACATGATTGAAGTCTGCCATGATAGCCCTACTATAGGCCACCACAGCCACCTCCAACCCTGCGGCACATGCCGCCATCACACTCAAGATGCTTAGTACTGTCTGAAGACCTTCTGGCCATAGCCCACTTAAAGGATGGTACTGGACCATCTTCACAGGGGGTGGACTACAAGGAGGGGTCCCAAAGGAGAACTTGATAGTGCAGTAATTTAACCAACTGACTGGATCGATCTTGAGACCCTCTACTTAGTGCCCCAGGAAAAATGCCTGGTCCAAAGTGTGACCATGTTGTTGAGTCCCAGAAACAACAACTTGTGCGAGGCCTAGGAACTCCATCACCCAACGACAATCTTGACCAAAGTGCAAGAGTTCATTATCAACCCAGGCATTGAAATCACCCAGAATTAACCATCTAGGTGACTCCAGCATTCGGTCAGCCACGAAGTATGTGATTTCCTGAAGGAACTGCCTCTGGCACCTTGGAGGCTGGTGCACAAGGAAGATCCCTCAACCTGCACCTGGACCCCACACCCGACCACAATTCAAACAATGAGGTATCTCCCACTGGGTGCAGCACCAAGTTCAGCTCAGATCTAAAGTAGATGGCAACCCGCACCCCCTGGGATCCTTCTTCGGGGAGTGAACCATGGAGAATGCAGCTGGGATGGCTGCCTCCAACAGAGGCCTGCATCATCACCTAGCCAGGTCTCCGTGATGCACGCCAGACTGACCAAGGAATCAGATTACAAATTCACTATAGCAGTGGTCTTATTCCACATTGATCTGGCATTGCATAGCACTGCTCAAAGAGGATGAGCAGAGGCGGCAGGCCTCTTTGCTACCTGCCCACTTGGTCTGGTGGGAGCCCTGGGTATGGGAATTAGACAGTTCTGGCCTCTCTCTCTCTCTCTCTCTCTCTCTCTCTCTCTCTCTCTCTGTACAGTGTCTGTGTCAGTGGCTCAGTAGGTTGCACACTTGCCTCTGAGGCCAGAAGATTGAGAGGTTGTAGGTTCGAGCCCCCACAACAGAAACTTGGTGTAAATCCTAATATTGACACTGTAGGGCAGCAAGAGAGGGATGCTGCACTCCTGAGGTTCTGTCTTTTGGATGAGCATTAAACGGAAGTCCTGTCTGCCTGTTCTGGTGGTTGCTCAGGCGGACATTAAAAATGCCATGGCATTTCTTGAGAAGAGTAGGGGAACTTGTTACTAAAAGGAAAACAAACAGAACCACACAAATAAATAACAAAAAATATAGAAACAAATCACAAACATTCCCCAAAAATCATAATGACAAAAACCAAAAAATGTAATTTTTAAATCCCTTGTAAATGTCCTATCCTTCATAATCAGTCTTGCTTGGTCTTCCTATTTATTTCGAAATCTTTATAAAGTTAATGACCCCAGTAAATACAGTGTACCCTTTACACTAAATGAGTATTTACAGTAAAATTACAACCATGCAATTGCCTTCCATAATGTCGAAAATTGTTCACTTGACAAATGTTCCTGCTCACATCTTTTAATGTCCTTCAGAGCAGCTTCAACTATCAGTGCAATTGACAAATTCGTTGGCTGTATCTGTTGCACAACATATTGACATCTTGCCTGCCACAAATAGAACTTCAGGCAGGCAAAAAATGACGTTCAACATGCTATTATTACAGTGCTTCCAGCGTTCCACATCACAAACCAACACAATTGGCAGTAATTGGCACTGTTTGTTGGCAGTTTCACATGAGAGACCAAGGACTGAATGGGTATGGAGTCTGAACTACCCTCTCACCTACGTGGTGGTCCATCCTTGGCAGGGTTGGGGCACATTGGTGGGGCAGTGTGGGGAAGCTTGCACTGTGATTGCCTGTGCTGTACCTGTTATGTGGATAAATAGAGAACGTCAGGTTCCAGTGCTGTCAATCCAGCACCTTTCACAAGCACTAAATTCACACACAGAAAAAAAAGCATAAAAACAAATGATAGCGATTCCACTGACGGGGATAGTCTCCCTGAACCAAACTGCTATAACCATGTCAAGCACCACCAGTTAGCCAAGAAAGTACAAAACTGAACTATAAAGACACAGACTCGTAGAAAAAGATCTTGTGTTTTGACAATCTGGACATGCTCCAGCCTCGGACACATCCTCTCATATAAGCTTTTGTATTTCAGGATACTTGGAACACCTTGACACCCATGACTGCACAGCCACAGGATATCCTACATACACTGCGGCAGCCTGACATCTGTCAGTTGTGATAACACCCAAAAATTCTTTGTAGGAAAACAAAAATGGAAATTTAGGAATAAGAATATACTCTGTCCCAAGACCCTCCTGATGCAATTGTTTTCTATTACTGTCCTGTATCACTTGTTTTGGTAACTTCCACTGTGCATTCTTTCTTAGATTTGATTTCACATAATATGGGATATCTAGGTATTTTAACAGCTTGGGAGGGTCCTTTTGCCATTTGGCCAAGTATTTGCCCACTGTACCCTGCAACCTTTCATGCCATGGTAAAACGCATCAGTCCAGGCCAGGTCTAATAGTAGACACAATAGAAACAGAAACACAGACAATGACGGCAGAAAAAGATGAGAGGTCTATTCAGTCTGCCCAAGTTCCCTGTAACCCCTGGAACCTGCTGTTCCTCCAGGGTACTGACCCTCCCCAGCCTCTCCCTATTCTCCTCCTTGGTCCTGTTGCCCCAGGCAACCACTATTCCCTTCCTTCTATCCCAACCCTGTTTGAATCCCCTGGCTGTTTTCGCACCCACCACCTTGGCCTATAGATTTTTCCAAGGTTCCACCACCCTTTCTGTAAAGTAGTACTTCCTCACATCCTTCCTGAACCTGCCTCCTGTTAATTTCTACTCGTGTCCACATGACCGTGAGTTAATCAGGCGAAATAGTTCCCCACCATTCACTTTGTTAATTTCTTTAAGGAACCCGAAGGTCTCTATCCTACCCCCCCTCTCCCTTCTGGTCTCCAGTGAGTACATATTTAGTGCCTTGAGGCGCTCCTCATAGGATCTGTCCTGCTGGACCTGAATCATTTTTGTTACTTTGCATGGCACTGTCTCCAACCTATCCTTAACTTTTTTTTTTAATATTATCTCTTTTACCTCCCCCACAGACCCAAAAGGGGCTACAACCCCCCCCCCTTACAGAGGAGTACATCTTCCATGCCCCAATCACCCTGCCTTGGCCCGGCATTCCCCCGTGGCTTTCCCCTCATGGCGGGGCCAGGTTCTGGGAGCGCCAGCTTAGTCTCCTCCCCCAGAGTAAGTAATCCAAAACTGGGGACTGCTGTGAGGGTGATCGGGCCATCACTGGTCCTGTCGGGCCTCATTTTTTTCCTCCATTTTTCTCCTGCACCCCCGGCCATGCAGTGGGTGCAACAGTTGTCTCCACCTCTACAGAGGCAGCCAAGCGCCCTGGCCATGGGGCCTACCCCTTGTGTGCTGGTAACCACACTGACATCCAGCCACCGCTGGGTGTCAGCCAATAGTGCTTGACACGTTCCCCCTCCCCCGAGGAAGGAGAGCAGTCCTCTGGACGCTCGATCCTTACCTACCCCGGCCGACCCCTGAATGACCCAAGTCCATTCCTGAACTCAGGTCACTGGCGTGGCCTTATCCTTTCTGAGGTGAAGACTCCAGAACTGGGCACAGTACTCCAGGTGTGGCCTCAACAGGGATCTCTAGAGGGGAAGTATTACCTCTGTTCCTTCCGATTCATTCCAGCATCCTGTTAGCCTTGGTATAGGCCTTGTTGCACTGACTCGATTGCTTAAGTGAGTTGCTGATGATAACTCCCAGATCCCGTTCCTCAGCTGTAGTACAAAGTCTCTCCTCTCCTATAAAATACTCTGTCTTGGGGCTCTCTTTTTCTAGGTGCATTACCTTGCAGTTTTTGGTGTTGAATTTTAACTGCCAAACCTTTGATCACCACTCAAACTTTGGTAGGTCGCTCTGCATTTCCCTTATTCCCTTGTCATTGTCCACCCTCCCACATAGTTTTGTGTCATCTGCAAAGAGACACACCCTGCTCTGGATGAGGGTCAAGTGGAAGCTACTACTGAGCAAAGCGGCGGACAGGCCAGATGGGCAAATGCTCCTTGCTGTCTGTACACTCTATGTTTCTGTGTTCCTATATTTCACTGAAAGTATGGTGAATGCCTGGAACAGTCTGCCAGCTGAGGTCTTTGGGGTGAAAACAGTTGGGGAGGGGCTTCAGGCATGCATTGTATAGGCAAAGGGGAATACTGATAAATAGGCAGGGAGGGGTGGGGTGTTACCAGAGACCAGTTTGGGTCTGTAAAGACAGAACAGGCAGGGAACTTCTGGGTAGACTAGGTGGGCCAACCACTCCTTTTCTACCAACAGATTCCATGTTTCTATGTTTCAGACTCTTTGGTGAGCTCAAAGTCCATCAGGGCCAACATAACAGGGTCAACTGTCTTGCACCAGGCACTGCTGCTTGACCCTGACCAGGGCCATGCTGCCTGTAATAAAGCTGCAGGCATCCTCCTCTGCTAGGGACAGAGCATGGCCTACTGGGGCATGGGGCAGAGGGATATTTTGCAAGTCCTGACCCTTTCTGTATATGAACATTAAAAGCAGAAATTAGTTGAAGACTCACAATGTGCAAAAATGGGCTGCCTGGAGGCCCAGTGGTAATGCATCAAGCTACCACGTGGGTGATCGCAGTTCAGGAGCAGACTCAGGCCTCTTACAAGCACACCACCAGGGCTTGGGCAGATGCTACTAGCAGTGCTCCCAGCCTCAGAGGGAGGCATCTTTCTTGATGGCCAAAAGGAACTTGCTGTCTCAAGAGTTGCCACCATATCTTTACTTTTGCATCCCCATGAAGACTTCCAATATGGCTGCCACCATTTTGGAACTTTGCATGGGGACACAGTAGTAAAGATTATGGAAGGAGGCTGCAAAACCAATGAAGAAGAAAGAAAAAAGGAGATAAATAATAGGATGAAATTCTTGAAATTTGGCACAAACTTGTCCAGGCCACCTTTCTCCCCCTGCTCGACTATGGAGACATAATCTATTCCTCTACCACTCGCTCAAACCTAAGTAAACTGGACGTCCTCTATCACCGTGCATTACGGTTCATTACCAACTCCCCTTACCGTTCGCATCACTGTGACTTATATGTAGCTGTCGGCTGGACATCCCTGACTACTAGACGCCTGCTCCATGCTGGGTTATGGACCTCAAACTGCTATTGCAGAAATTGCCAAGCTATCTTTCATCCCTCATTAGTATTTCATATAGTGCTTACTCGTTAAGGAAATCTGACTTTATTATGCTTGATATACCAAGGACACGGACCTCCTTTGGTAAACATGTTGTTGCTTGTGCCCTTCCCGCTATTTGGAATCAATTGCAATCCGTACTGAAACTAACTAGCACAGTTTCAATTAGCTTTTACAAATTGCTAAGTTCAGCCAAAATAAAAGACACCTGTAACTGTCATTAAAATCTCTCCCCTCCCCAGGGGTGCTACTTTCTTATACTTGGGTATGATACAGTTGCCTTACCATATTAACTGTTTTTCCTCCCCACCTATTCTTGGCCTCCCAACGAATAAGCTCCAATACTACGCTATCAAATTACTTCTTCCCCCCATTATCAGTGTATTCTGTTTGTCCTAGTTCCCATAATGTTTGTATTGCATACATCAGCTTCATTATCAGAATGCAACCTGTAATTCATCCACCTGTGTTAAATCAGTGCTCGACACCTGCGCTCGTCATTGTGGAACCTTGTATGTATGTATGTATGTATATTCAGCCTCTATCATTTAATGTGCATCTCATGTATATATTGTTATTACCTATCTGTATTATACATTGCTTGTCTATATGTATTGGGACCTCCTTGTGAATGAGCTTGCTCAATGGAGTTTTTTCCCTGCAAATAAACTTAAACTTGAAGGATAAATCTGAAAGCACAAGGCCTTTTGGAAGAAAATAGTTTCTTACAAAACAGAACACTGATCTTGAGAAAGTGGCGCATGGAATCACGAACAGTTGGTGTTTGGTGCACATGGTACACACCAGATAACATGCTGCAGTTATACCTTTTCAAAAAAGTGGTGCGGCTGATATCCCTGGAAACTAACACCCCACCTCCCTACTACATGTCCTCTCCAAAGTCCTGGAGAAGATGGTCAGGAAGCAACTGGCCAGCTTCTACTGCAAGACTAGCTTCCTGACCCTCTTCCAATCTGGCTTACGTCCAAATACCTTCACCATCACCTACCTTATCTGGATATCTGATCACATAAATACACAGATGGATTGTGGCCGTGATACTGGGGTAATCTTCATTGATTTGGCCAAGATCTTTGATACTGTGTGAGCCATCCCCTGCTTTTTTCTAAATTAGCCTCCTCAGGTCTATCAGATACCACCTCACTGGTTTAAGCCACTGTCTGACAGATCACAGTGGTTAAGTTAGGACTCGCCCCCTCCTCCTAATTCCTAGTGAGCTTGGTGTCTCACAAGGTTTCAATCAGGGGGCCCCTTCTGCTCTGTTTTCAGTATTCATTAATGACCTCCCGAGGTGACTTGACACCTGTAACATTCACATGTATGCTGACAACACCATCATTTATTTCACTGGGTGGCCTGTTCCCTCACTGAATGGGATATGTTCAGGTAGAGCATCATTCCCTCTGAGTATGAGCAAACCCTTTCCGAGTAGGTCATCACTCCCTCTGAGTATGAGCAAACCCTTTCCGAGTAGTTCATCACTCCCTCTAAGTATGGGCAAACCCTTTCCGAGTAGTTCATCACTCCATCTAAGTATGAGCAAACCCTTTCCGAGTAGGTCATCACTCCCTCTGAGTATGAGCAAACCCTTTCCAAGTAGGTTATCACTCCCTCTGAGCATGAGCAAACCCTTTCCAAGTAGCTCATCACTCCCTCTAAGTATGAGCAAACCCTTTCCAAGTAGTTCATCACTCCCTCTAAGTATGGGCAAACCCTTTCCAAGTAGGTCATCACTCCCTCTGAGTATGAGCAAACCCTTTCCAAGTAGCTCATCACTCCCTCTGAGTATGAGCAAACCCTTTCCGAGTAGTTCATCACTCCCTCTAAGTATGGGCAAACCCCTTCCGAGTAGGTCATCACTCCCTCTGAGTATGAGCAAACCCTTTCCAAGTAAGTCATTACTCCCTCTAAGTAGAACAAGAGGGTGCAGGATTGGAATCTTTTGGTTGAAGCCAAACTGGGTACACTTACAGGATAACATATTGCCTCCACCTAGGGCAACAAGAGGGGGACCTGGACACTGTAGTTATTACCCTGGGAAGTAAAGCAGTTTCCCCTTCCACACAATAGTACTAACTCATACCCAATTACTGTGACGCTGTAAACAAATTGTAAATATGCCCAAAAGAAAACTGCAATAAGAATTTATTTAGAGGGGAGGGGAAAGAAAGAACATAGGGTAGTAAAGAGAACAAACATTTGTTAATGCCGAATGTTGTCTTGCTAGCATTGGCATTGGTAGTGCCGGAGTTAGAGACGCATAATAGGAATGGCAGTGAAGTAGTGAAGTGACGCCAACCCCATCCCCACCATGTAGACACCGACAGGCATTGGGGTGTGCCTTTGGGTCGTCAGCTGTAATGTTTATGCCGTTATACATTACCCTACCTACCTGGTGTCAGCATGGCTCAGTGGGTAGCACATCCGCCTCTGGACCAGAAGGTCGTGGGTTCTCATCCCACACCGGGATTGGACTTGCACCCAAAAATCACTGGCATCTGAGTGCAGTATTGGGGGGTGCTGTACTGCTGGGGTGTGCCGTACTTCAGATGAGACATTAAACCGAGATCCCTTCTGCCCATTCTGGTGTTGTCCTGGCGCATGTCCAGGTGGAAGTAAAAGAACCCAGGGCACTCTTCGCAAAAGAGCAGGGAGCATTCCCGGTGTCCTGGCCAACATTCCCCTTCCCATAAAACCAGTTCATGCAATTATCCAGGCTGTGTGTGGGTGATGATGTGCGATATGGCTGCCACCACACATTCAGTCACTTCACTATCAGTCTAGCATTGTTTGTAAAGCGCTTTGGGATACTGTGTATAAAAAGAGCTATATAAATGTGGATTCTTCTTCTTCTACCCTATAGACACTAACAAGTGTCGTGGTGTGCTTTGGGGTCTTTGAGCATTATACATACCCCATTCCATAAGTAAATACGCTGAGGTGGGTGCAATATAGGAGAATGGGGTGAACTTTGTGGCCGAACAGTGCAAAAGCACTCCACGATACCTGTCACTGGCTGCAGAGTGGGGGTGGAATGGTGTGCGCATTACAGCCGATGATCCCAAGTCACACCCCTGACGCCTGTCGGTCTCTACAGGGTGGGGTGTTACAGTTGGAAACCCTAACACCATAGGTGTGTGTTGATATTTTCACTCCAAATTTTCAACATGGGCTTTTTGTGAGCCCACCTCATGAAAAGTGGCACAATCAGTTTGTTAGCTGAAAGGTCATTTTGCACAGCGGCTATGCCATTTGGCGACACAGGGATGAAAACACATTTGTATTTTATTTATTTATTTTGTTTTTGTTGACCAGGTAAGTGCACTAGGCAAATCCTGCCTATTTTCAGGCACGACCCAAGGGAGAGGGATACAGATGAATGCCAACTGACCTTGAACCAAATTAAGCTTGGTGGTATTTTTTTTAGTGAATGAGGGAAATGTGGCCAGGGCACCGGGGAAATTCCCTTACTCTCCTGTAGGGGAACCACTGCTGGACTGTCATTCAGTTTGGAGAGTTCGAGCAGGATGGAGGTTCCTGTGGAGTGGGTCTCACCCGCGATTGATGTTGCGATGGATACTGAAGTCTTTTTCGATGGAAAGAGCACTGGTTTGCCCGCTGAGGATATGGAGAAAAAACTACTGATAATTCAGTTAGCCAGACAGAAACTCCGAGGTGAGTTTCTGAATCAGGAGCTATGGAACCACGTAAATCAACAGAGCACAAAATGCATCACAGGATTCCACTACTGAGCTGCAATTACTACTGCAGAAGGAGGAAGACAGCTACATGGCAAGAAGGCTTACCTTGCAGTAGCGCAGCAACAGGATTCATCGAAACAGGCCAGTAAACCAGATGTGGAGGTACTACAGCGAGGTGCTGACGTGGCAGACTTGATTGCTCCTGCATTATTGGCATCTACACTAGCGGCTGATTCAGGTACACAAGCGGAGGTACTGCAACCCTTCTCCTTGACAGAAAGTACAGGTACAGCTCCTCTTTTTGTGTTTGTGGGGAACTTAAACAATGACTGCAGTAATGTTTTGAATGACACTGTTAAGGAGAGTACCACAAAACCCCATACTTCACGATCTGGTCAGCATATGGACAAGGACACGACAATTTGGTTGGTAGATAAAGATATAACGGAGGTGGGCTGGGAAAAAAATGGAGATAAGTGGACTTCAGGCCTGTCTAGTTATTCAACCCTGACAACTAGCATTCCTAAACCTATGGAAAGTTCTGTGGTGGAGCAAAAAAAAATTGATTGGGGCTCGGAAATGGATGTTGTCTCCCCTTTACATCTTCCTGATGATCTAAATATGACACAAAATCCTATTTTGCCATTACCGCCACATGCTAGTGAAATGAACCCAAGAACATCACAGGGACCTAATTCTAGTAGGCCTCATGATCATGACCAGAGTCACGGACAGACCAAGAACCAAGATCTTATGTATCTCTATTCAGGGCCCCAGTCTTCCCGGCCAAAAGACAATGCGATCAGACTTATTTATAAAGGTGGTCTTGATGTATCCCCAGACCAAAAATATGTGGCATGCACTTTATTAAAAGGATCCATGCACTGTGGAACTTTATGCCCTTGTTCATGTCTCTGGGGAACCAGTGTTTGACGTCAGCTTCAAGCAAGGTAGCGGCCTTCAAAAATTCTGGGCCGCATATCATACTTTATAATCTTCACTCCTATGGTCACTTTTTGAGGTGGTTCCCCTAACTAAGCCTGCACATCGAATGATTAATGTCTTGTTTAGGAGTGAAGGGGTTAGCGTGACTGACCTGACCTTTTGGTTGAAGCAGAGATGCATGGTTCAGGGAAATCCAAAATCTATATTCGATGAGGATCGTATTTGGACTTGGGGATGGAGAGTACAAGTAATCCTCAACACTAATGATGCAGGACTTGTGCACCTACCTAATTGTTTTTTTGGGGGGAAAGACAGGGGTGTGTTTTTTATGCTGGTCAACCTAAAGCCTGTTTTCGTTGTGGCTCCACTGGCCACCTCTGTAATATGTGTGATAGGTTGAAATGCATGAATTGTAATCAATTAGGACATACTTCGGGGATGTGCAAAAGTGATCAGGTGTGCAATTTATGCGATCTGAAAGGACACACATATCATTCCTGCCCTTCAGCAGTCCATAAGCAACTAGAGCAGGCAGATAGAGATGAGCAAAGAGTTACTATTGTGATTGCTCAACGCAACAATGCACACTGCCTCAGTACTGATAGACCCAGGATACATTCATCTGATGCCCTGGAAATAGAGGTGCCTGCTTTACATACACCAGGTCCAGGTACTTCCCCATCAGTGGTACCCCTCCCGTCTGAATTGCCTCAGATATCAGATCCCATCATATAGGTAGATTCACACTGTGAAGCTCAGAAACTGCTGGTACCTGTATTATTATTAAAAGAAGTTATGCCCCCACCTATACTTCATCCGCAGCCACCTAAGGAGCAAGTACTCAGACGCACTAGACGCCGACAAACTTGGCCCCAAACCCAGCCCCAAAATGTCCAAAATCTCAGAAGTTACTATGAAGAATGGGTTTTCTTCTTTACCTGTAGAGGTTTTGGGTTCAGGAGATGAGTCGGATGGCTCATCAGTGGTTTCCTCTCAGCCAGACCTGGGGTCAGGTCTAGAGGATCCCTCTGTAGAAATGACTGAAGTGCCAACTACCCCACGTAAAGCTGCAACTAAACTCAAAAATACTAGATCTATGACAGCCTCTAGTAAAAAGCCTCCTTAAATCGCTATTTCACCGATAGATGATTTTTTTTCTCTTTATCATGGTGACATCACTTTCCTTTTACGTTAAACGCGGCGCATACTGAGCGTCTTGGGAAGAATAGGACAATTTGGAGAGTGTGACTGTCCTGCAATGCACTGCTCCATTGAGCAGGCGTGGCGCTCCTGCACCAATGGGACGCTGGTGCTGTGTATGACAGAGGTGGTCTTCACTTCAAAGAAACCACCGCTGTGTGTCTAGCGCCTCCGCCCCCCAAAGCTTTGGCGCCACGCTGGAGCCCACCCCAGCATGGCAAATGTTGGTTTGGCGACAGAGTGCCCAATCCCAGTGACTCCACGTCCCCCAAACAGCTTTCCCTGCTGCCACGCTGGGAGCCCACCCAGCATGGCAAATGTCCCGCTCCGCACCGCTGTGTGCTCGGCATCATGCCCCCCCCTAAGCTTTGGTGCCATGCTGGGAGCCTACCCCAGCGTGGCAAACCTTGTTTTGGGCCGATGGGGTGCCTAACTCGGCCGGCTCCACGCCCCCAGCTGTCCTCTGCCATGCTGGGAGCCCACCTCAGCGTGGCTAATGTCCCGCCATCTTTTTAAAAAAAAACTGAAATTAAAAATGATCCCATGGCGCTTCTCCTGGCCCCCTCCCACAACCCGCACCCACCCATTGCGCACCCTGCTCCCCATACACCCCTCACCCCATACTTACCTCCGAGTCCGGCACGATGATCTTCGGTGGACCAGGAACACGTCTGCACTCTTCAAATCCGACCGCGAACTGAGGAAATGCCGGTAAGCTGTATAATGGGCTAGATGGGTTTTTTTCAACTTTGTTGCATATCTCAGGCATTTTTTGGAATTTTTGCACCAAATTTTCAACATGGGTTTTTTGGGACACCTCCTCATGAATGATGTCACTGTCATGGCGTTAGTCGGGCCCGAAGGGTGTCGCAGCCACAGCACGAAATCACCTTTTGGGCCCAATTAATGAAACAACACTGCCAGCATTCATAAGGTGGCTCTCAAAAGCCTATTTTGAAAATTTCCAGGACAAATTTAGAACACTGCTTATTTAGCTGCAGGTTACGTAGTTCACGCAGAGCTCGTAAGTTCGTGAATTTTCAATATTTTCACCCAGATTTTTCAACATTGCCATTTTACCACACCTTCTTATGAGTAGTACAGCTGTCATTTTTCACATCTCACCCAAAAACGGTTCATCATGTAGTACAATGGCACAGTCAAAATAAATCAATGTATGGGACACATTAAGAAAATCACAGTGATACTGTTCATTAGCAGAGGTCTTAAAATGGCTATGTTGAAATTTAATGAAAAAATAAAGTAAAAATGACTGTTTTACGAGCATGCGTTGCGCAGTTCCTATGCACGCTCATAAGTTTGCGAAATTTCAATATTTTCACTCCAGATTTTCAACATTGCCATTTTACCACACCTCCTCATGAGCAGTACAGCTGTCATTTTTCACATCCTGCCTAAAACATGTTTCCGCCCATGTAGCGCACAATGGCACAGTTGGTGTGCGAACTCAATGTATGGGACACAGTAAGAAAATCACAGTGACACTGTTCATGAGCAGAGGTCTTAAAATGGCTATGTTGAAAATTTGGTGAAAAATTCCTAAAAATGACTGTTTTACGAGCATGCGTTGCGCAGTTCCTCCGCACGCTCATAAGTTCGTGAATTTTCAATATTTCCACTCCAGATTTTCAACATTGCCATTTTACCACACCTCCTTATGAGCAGTGCAGCTGTCATTTTTCACATCTTGCCCAAAACGTGTTTCCGCCCATGTAGCGCACAATGGCACAGTCGGTGTGCGAATTCAATGTATGGGACACATTAAGAAAATCACAGTGTCACTGTTCATGAGCAGAGATCTTAAAATGGCTATGTTGAAAATTTGGTGAAAATTCTAAAAATAACTCTTTTACGAGCGTACGTTGCACAGTTCCTATGCACGCTCGTAAGTTTGCAAATTTTCAATATTTCCACTCCAGATTTTCAACATTGCCATTTTACCACACCTCCTTATGAGCAGTACAGCTGTCATTTTTCACATCCTGCCCAAAATGTGTTTCTGCCCATGTAGCACACAATGGCGTAGTCAGTGTGCAAACTCAATGTATGGGACACATTAAGAAAATCACAGTGACACTGTTCATGAGCAGAGGTCTCCAAAAGCCTATGTTGCAAATTTGGTGAAACAATGTCAAAAAATGACTGAGTTATGAGCGTGCATTGCGCACTTTCCACGCACACTCATAACTTCGAGAATTTGAAATATTTTCACTCCAGATTTTCGACACTGGCATTTTTTCACACCTCTTTATGAACAGTACAGCTGACATTTTTCACATCCTGGCTGAAATGTGTTTATGCACATCCAGCGCACAATAGTGTGGTCAGAGTGAGAAATCAATGCTCAGGACAGATTATGAAAATCACAGTGACACTGTTCATGAGCAGAGGTCCCAAAATGCCTATGTTGAAAATTTGGTGACAAATGTCCACAAAATGACTGTGTCATGAGCGTTCATTGTGCAGTTTCCATCTACGCTCGTAAGTTCGAGAAATTGTTGTATTTTCACTCCAGATGTTCAACATTGCCATCCCTTCACACCTCCCTATGAATGCTACAGCTATCATTTTTCACATCCTGCCCGAACTGTGTTTTTGCACATGTGGAGCAGAATGGTGTGGTTGCTGTGGGAAATCAACGTTCAGGACAGATTAACAAAATAACAGTGGTACTGTTCATAAGCAGAGGTCTCAAATGCTTTTATGAGGTGGGGGTAACAAAAAGGTCATGCTGACAATTTATTGTGCAAATACCAGCAATCTCACAGGGCATTAGGGTAAAGCACCATACGTGCCAAACACCACTGCAAATACCTGCAAGCGAACGTCCGGCATTGACAAATGCTTGTTTCTAGTAATGTCAATAGTATTAAGAATATAAGAAAAAGACAGGCTACTTATTCATACTTTCAGACATTTTCTCAGGGTATTTTTTTATTGCAAGATACAAGGTTGCACACTTCGTTAGAATTAAAACAAGACACAAGGTTGTGGTTTTCAGGACCTTCATATTGGTCATTGGGTACTGAACCCTGCTCAGGGGTAGCTATATCATTTCATAATGTTGATTTTCATTTTATTAAACTGATTGACCTAGTACCTGGGTGGGTTTTAGTTCTTGATATTAAAATCAGGACTGCTTTATTTCGCTTGATTAATGTATATGCTGGTCACCCTAAGGCTACCCGTATAGAATTATTTCAGTCTATCTACCCTTATTTGAACTCTGCACATAATATTATTTTGGGGGGAGATTTTGTAGGTTACAGCTTAGAGATAGGGGTCGTCTGACCACCACAAGGAAAATATTTTGCGATATGAACTTTTTGTCCAATATGATTACAGCTACAAACATGAGAGACTCTTATAATGGAAAAAAATGGTAGAGTTGATCCCACCTTTCATAAAGGCCCTTTAGCTATCCGAATTGACTATTTTTTTATTTCATCCCAATTAGCGATTATTTCTGTTTCAATATTGGTAGCTGAATTTTCAGACCATAAAATGCTATCCCTACAGCTTGGGAATGTTAATAAACCCCCTCATGGGCCAGGGTACTGGAAATTTAATGCATTACTTTTGCAACAGCCTGCAATACGTCAAAACTTGCAATACTTCCTTCAAACTAGGAAATCAACTTTGGTTTTATATGATGACTTAAGACAGTGGTGGGAAGACACTTTAACTGGTCTAACATAATTTTTATGTTGATTGCGCGCATGCGCAAGAAACGTGTTGCGGCAGCTTTCTCCACAAGCAGGTTGTGGAGGCATGGCACTGTTGTGCCCAATGCCCCCACAGCCTGCAAAGACTTGTCCCCCATTCCCCAATGCCGTGGCACGCTGCTGCTGACAGTAGTTCAGCCAATGTGCCACAGCCTTCTAAAAAATCAGCCACTGCCATCAGGGGCCGCCTCATCATTGTAGCATCAGCCATCCACTGCAATGAGGGAGCGGCCCGTCATTGCAGGGTGGGGTGTAGGATCCCTGATATTGTTTGTGATCATGGCGGCGGCTTACCGCCATATTCACAAACAGTATTAACCCCCCACCATGTGTATTTGCCGAGGGGGGAGCCCACTCCCCATTGGCATAATGTAACTCCCCCCCAGTTTTATTGTCTGCTGACAGGGTACCCAATCCCCATCGGCAGAAAGAATTGCCCCAACACTGTTGTTTGCCCAATCCCTGTCATGAAAAATTCCCCACCCTTTTATTTGTTTGCCGATGGGGCGCCCAATCTCCCGTCGACTACAGCTGCCCTCCCCCAAAAGCAAGACTCTGGTGGCATGCTGGGAGCCCACCCCAGTGTACCATATGCCTCTTTTGTTGTTTGCCAATGGGGGTGCCCAATCCCCTGTCGGCTACAGAGTCCCCCTACCAAAACAAGAATCCAGTGGCACGTGGGAGCCCACCCCAGTGTGCCACATTCCCCTGTAAAGTTAAAAACGATCCAGTGACTTTTTTGTTTTTTTTACCTGAAAGAAAGGAAACGGTCCCTCGTAGTGTCCCTGCCCCCCTCCCACAACCCACATCCACCCTCTGCACACCCTGTCTCCCCATCACCCCCCATACTTACTCCAGAGCTTGGCGCAACGATCTTTGGTGGACCGGGGACACGTCTGCACTCTTCAAAGACAACTGCGAACTAAGGAAATGCCGGTAAACTGTATATTGCAATAAATAGAGTTTTTTCAACTTTAGTGCATATCTCAGTCATTTTTGGGAACTGTTTCACCAAATTTTCAACATGGGGTTTTTGTGATACATCTTCATGAATTCTTGAACTGTCATGGCATTAATCGGTCCCGAAAGATGGTTTCGCAGTCACTGTGCGGAATCACCCTTTGGGACCGATTAACAAAACGACAGTGCCAGTATTCATGACGTGGGCTCTCAAAAAGCCTATGTTGCAAATTTGATGGAAAATATCCAAAAAATGACTGTTTTACAAGTGTGTGTTGCGCAGTTGCTACGAACGCTTGTAATTTCATGAATTTGCAATATTTTCACGCCAGATTTCAACATTGCCATTTTGTCACACCTCCTTGTGAGCAATACAGCTGTCATTGTTCATATCCTGGCCAAAATGTGTTTTCGCACTTCCGGCATAGAATAGCACAGTCGCTGTGGGAAATCACTGTTCGGGACAGATTAAGAAAATGACAATGATACTGTTCATGAGCAGAGGTCCTAAAATGCCTATGTTGAAAATTTGGTGATGATAGCCCATCAACTGACTGTGTTACAAGTGTGCGTTAAGACTTTCCTCGCACCCTTGTAACTTCACAGATTTGTAATATTGTCACACCAGATTTTCAACAGTGGCATTTTTTCACACCTCCTTATAAGCAGTACAGCTGTCATTTTTCACATCCTGACCGAAATGTGTTTTCACAGTTCTGGCGCAGAATAACGCGGTCACTGTGGGAAATCAGTGTTCGGGACAGATTAAGAAAATTACAGTGGCACTGTTCATGAGCAGAGGTCCTAAAATCCCTATGTTGAAAATTTGGTGACGAAACTCCATAACATGACTGTGTTACAAGCGTGCATTGAACTGTTTCCACGCACCCCTGTAACTTCGCAAATTTGTAATATTATCATGCCACATTGTCAACAGTGGCATTTTTTCATACCTCCTTATGAACACTGCAGCTGTCATTTTTCACATCCTGGCCAACATATGTTTTTGCACTCCTGCCGGAGAATAGCAAGGTCACTGTGGGACATCAGTGTTTGGGACAGATTAAGTTCGAGCGAGTGGGGGGGGGGGGTGATCGAGCTCAACTGAGCTCTGTCGGGACTGCTCTGGATTTGTTTGTGGGCAGAAAAGACCCCACGCAAGAGGCCAGTACAAAAGGGCAGCCTGCAGCAGTGGGTGAAACAGAACGAGAGAGTGAGGGAGGGAGGGGTAGTGAGCAAAGTCAGTGGAACACTGTCAGGACTGCTGCGGATTTCTTTGTGGGCAGAAAAATGCATCAATGCAGGCAGGGGCACAGTAGAAAAGGCCAGGCTGCAGCGGTGGGAGAAACGGCATGAGTGAGTGAGTGAGTGAGACAAGGGGACTGTGTGAGCTCAATGGAGCTCTATCAGGACTGCTGCAGATTTCTTTGTTGGCAGAGAAAGACACCAATGGAGGCAGGAGCCCTGTACAAAAGGGCCACTTGCACAAACAGAATGAGCATGTGACAGAGGGGGACTGAGCGACCTCAATGGAGCTTTTTCAGTACAGCTGCGGATTTATCTGTGGACAGACAAAGGTGCCACCGCAGCCAGCAGCCCTGTACACAAGCGCAGCCTGCAGTGCCAAGAGACACAGAACAAGTGAGTGACAGAGTGGTAGTGAGTGAGCTGTGGATTTATCTGTGGACAGACAAAGGTGCCACCGCAGCCAGCAGCCTGCAGCGCCAAGAGACACAGAATGAGTGAGTGACAGAGCGGTAGTGAGCGAGCTCAATGGAGCTCTACTGTGACTGCTGCGGATTTCTTTGTGGGCAGAAAATGCGGCAACGCAGGCAGGAGCCCAGTACAAAAGGCCAGCTTGCAGCGCGGGTAGAAACGGAATGAGTGAGTGAGACAGGGGGGAGTGAGCGAGCTCAATGGAGCTGTGTCAGAACTGCTTCAGATTTCTTTCTGGCCATAACAAGCCACCAATGCAGGCAGGAGCCCAGTACAAAAGGGCAGCCTGCAGCGGCAGGAGACACAGAACGAGCGAGTGAGGGAGGGGGAGTGAGTGAGCTCAACTAAGCTGTGTTGAGACTGCTGCAGATTTGCTTGTGGGCAGAAAAAGGCAGCAATGTACACAGGGGCCCAGTACAAAATGGCAGCCTGCAGTGGCGGGAAAACCAGAATGAGCGAGTGAGAGAGGGTGAGTGAGTGAGCGAGCTCAACAGAGCTGTATTGTAACTGCTGCAAATGGCGGCAACGCAGGTAGGAGCCCAATAGAAAAGGGAAGCCTGCAACGCCACGAGAAACAGAATGAGCAAGTGAGAGAAGGGGACTGAGCGAGCTCAATGGAGCAGCATTGTCGGGACTGCTGCAGATTTCTTTGTGGGCAGAAAAAGGAGCCAACAGAGCCAGGAGCCCATTACAAAAGGGCAGGCTGCAGCGCCAGGAGAAACAGAATGAGTGAGTGACACAGGGGGAATGAGCGCCCTCAACAGAACTCTGTCAGGACAGCTGTGGATTTCTTTGTGGGCAGAAAAAGCTACCAACAGAGGCAGGAGCCCAGTACAAAAGGACAGCCTGTAGCGCCGGCAGAAACGGAATGAGTGAGTGAGTGAGAGAGGAGGACTCAGCAGGCTCAACAGACCTGTGTTGGGACTGGTGCAGATTTCTTTGTGGACAGAAAAAGCCACCAACAGAGGCAGGAGCCCAGTACAAAAGGGCAGCCTGCAGCGCCAGGAGAAACAGAATGAGTGAGTGAGAGTGGGGGAGTGAGCCACCTCAACGCAGCTCTGTTGGGACAGCTGTGGATTTCTTAGTGGGCAGAACAAGGTACCAATGCAGGCAGGAGCCCAGTACAAAACAACAGCATGCAGCACTGGGAGAAACAGACAGAGCGAGTGACAGTGGGGCAGTGAGCAAGCTCAACACACCAGCGCAATCAACATTCAGCATTGACAAGTGCTTGTTCTACCCAGATACAACAAGTTAAACAACAGATGGTAGAACATCATATGATTCAGGCTCAGAGTATGGAGTTCCAGCAGAATTTCAATGCACAGGGGAATACAAGTCAGCTTTGTCCATACGAAGGAGGTTCTACAAGATTTAAACATAAAACTATGGATGAGCTTTTTGATAGCAATAATCACCTAGAGGTGTTGCAGATAGTTACACAACACACTAGGCATTTACTGGGACCTGCAAAGATAGCAGAAGATACTTTGACAGCTTTTCTGGATACAATGCCTATAGTAGATTTTCCCAGTGATCAGATACAACCTCTGATTTCAGATATAACACCACCGGAAGTGGAATTAGCCATTAAGGCATTAGGAATGGGCAAAGCACCGGGTAGTGATGGGTTGACAGGGGAACTGTATAAATATATGGGACCAAGTAGTAGACCAGGGAGGGGCTGTGGACATGGCCTACCTAGACTTTAGCAAGGCATTTGACACAGTCCCACACAAAAGATTAATAGTCAAATTAACCAGCCTGGGAGTGGGTCCCAGGGTGGTAGCCTGGGTAAAACATTGGCTATACAACAGGACACAGAAGGTAATTGTAAATGGAGTCCACTCTGAAGAAAGAGGGGTTACTAGTGGGGTACCACAGGGTTCAGTATTGGGTCCAGTCCTTTTTAATGTCTTCATCAGTGACATTGCAGAGGAACTGGAAGGAAAAGATGCCTTTTGCAGATGAACAAAGATCTGCAACAGGGTTGATACACAAGGAGGCGTGGAAAGGATGAAAAGGGACTTGGCAAGGTTGGAGAAATGGTCAGAAGTATGGCAGCTAGGATTCAATGCAAAGAAGTGCAAAATAATGCACCTGGGAAACAAGAACCCAGGGGAAGAATACACAATGGGTGTGGAGGTAGTAACAACAACAAAAAAGGAAAGGGACCTGGGGGTAATCATATCAGATGACCTTAAGGTTAGCAAGCAATGTGAGAAGGCAGTAGGGAGGGCTGGGGGTATACTGGGATGTATAGGGAGAAGCATCAGCAGCAGAAAAGAGGAAGTTGTTATCCCTCTGTACAGACAGTTGGTGAGACCCCATCTGGAGTACTGTGTCCAGTTCTAGAAACCCCATCTCCGCAAGGACATAGACAGGATAGAGGTAGTCCAGAGGAGGGCAACTAAAATGGTGCAGGGTCTGCAAGAGAAGCCATATGAGGAGAGACTAAAGGAGCTTAATATGTATACCCTTGAGGAAAGAAGGGAGAGGGGGGACATGATAGAAACTTTTAAGTACCTCAGTGGAATCAACAAAGTCCAAGAGGGTAGCATCTTTCAGAAAAAGAGACTTGCAAGAACAAGGGGACACAATTTAAAGATAGAAGGAGGGCAGTTCAAGGGCAATGTGAGGAAGTATTATTTCACAGAGAGGGTAGTGGATGCATGGAACAGCCTTCCTGAGGAGGTTGTGGGGTCTAAAACTGTGGGAGAATTCAAGAATGCATGGGACAGACATAAGGCAATTCTTGTGGGGGGTAGGAAGAAATAGGCTGTTGGTTAACTAGGATCTGCAGCCTATCCTGTAGGTAGGGAAATGGGCAGACTAGATGGGCCAAGTGGTCCTTATCTGCCGTCAAAGTCTATGTTTCTATGGTTATATACGGAACTGGCCTTGGTGTTTACGGTTCTTTTAAAATCTAAAACCCCTTCCTTAAGGATGAGAGGGGGAGTGCTGATACACATCTTTAGAAAAGGTGATAGAAAATGCTTGGATAATTGGAGACCCATCTCATTATTGAACACAGATCTTAAAATTTTAGCCAACATTCTGAATTCAAGTTGCTGATTAGTGCAAAAGTCATAATTTCTACAATTCAAACTTGCGCCATTCCTGGTAAAAATACAACAGAAAATCTGATTTTTTACGAGAATTGATTTTTTTACTTTATTTACCAAGTCTAGGATTACAAATACCCTTGAGTCAAGGCTCTTTTACAAAGGTTCCACATCAGAGGAATACAAATTATGGAGAACATCAAGACAGACATTACAACAATGTGGACATTGCAAACAGAGTACAGAGTAATACAATTCAAGGGTAACATTGTAAGCAAGGCAGCCAGTGGCATTTGTCAGAGAAAATAGACAAGAGATAAGAAGTTCCAGAGTCATAAGGAGAGGGGAGGGGGAGGAATGTAGGTATGGTGGGGAGAGGGTGAAAAGTGCAGCATTGGGTTTACCAAGATGTGAGGGTAGAATCAGTGGGGGGGGAAGGGGGACCACTAGAGCAAGCAGGGAACTGGAGAAATAAGGTAAATTTGAGCAGTCACAGGAGCTGTCGGTAGTGAGATAGTCCCGGAGCCTAGTTTTAAACTTACCAGTTGTCGGGGAAGAGGAGATGATGGGGCTGAGGCCATTGAACCAGAGTGGCGCTCGATAAGCAAAACAGCATTGTCCCTGTGAAGTGTGACAGTGGGGGACTTTCAGTAGCTGTAGCGTGGATCTCCAAAGGCGCTGTTTGTTGGTTCGGTGTTGCAACAGAGTTGAGACCTCAGAAGGTGCAAGGCCAAGGTAGATTTTTTTCGCCATGGAGCAGGTGAGAAACTTTATGTGGTTTGATAGTTGGAGCCAGACGGTCAGGGTGTACAGGTCACATGTGTGGGTGAGATGGTGAGCACCAGTGATGAGTCAACATGCCTTATTTAAGGCAGTTGAGAGGCGTCTAAGGGCTGTGGTTGTGGCTGAGCCATAAATGATGAGACCATAGTCTATTACAGAGATCAGAGCTCAGGACTGCAACCTTCAAAGCTTCTGGCGTGAGGTGTTGTCTGTGTTTGTAGAGGAGACCAAGCTGGATATTAGCAGTTCTAGCTACATTATCTATGTGAGGTCCATAGGAGAGATTAGGGTCAAGCTGTAGCTAGGTATTTGAAGGACCCTACCTGATCTAAAGTGTTCTCCTGGGTGGTGGAGATAGCCAAGTGGTGGAGCTTGTGTGGGTTATGAGAGCTGCAGAAGAGCATAGATTTGGTTTTCTTGTTTTTGAGGACCAGTTTATGATTAAGAGACCATGTCTCTACAGAACTGAAACCAAGTTGAAGGTTGTCTTGAAGAGTTGCAGGATCTTTGTGAGTAGAGAATACAACAGCATCATTGGCATATGGTATGATCTGCTCAGAGCAGTAGTATGGGAGGGAGTTTAATAAAAGGCTAAAAAAGAGGGGGCCCAGTATGGATCCCTGTGGGACACCCGAGCGAACAGGTAGGGTGTCAGAAAGAGCATCAGCAATTTTTACTCTCTGCGACCAGTTTTCTAAGTAGCTTTTAAACCAGAGAGAAGAGTTAGGTGATAGCCCAACATTCAGTAGTTGGTCAATTAGTAGTCCATGGTCCATGATTGAATACAGTAATAGAAATAAGGCAGAAGGCTTTGCTCTGTCTCTGGACCAACAGAAGGCTTTTGATACAGTTAGTCATACCTTCTTATGGACAACACTAGAAAAGTATGGCATCCCTGTTATTTTAATTAATTGGATTAGATGTGTATATAGAACGGCTACAGTTACACCAATGGTGAAGCGATGGAAAGGACCAATGTTACCGGTATTAAGAGGTGTAAGACAGGGGTGCCCTTTAAGCCCCTACTTTATGCTTTTTGTATAGACCCACTTTTGAGATTACTCAACTCCTCTAGTCTTTTAAAACCTATTGTTGTCAAAGATGTTCCCATCCCACATACAGCTTTAGCATATGCAGATGATCTATGCATTCTAGTTGCTGATAGTGCTTCTGCACATGTGGCATTGAAAATTTGCGAATCATGTGGGGTCCACTTGGGAGCATCCTTGAACTTAGATAAATCTGTTGGTATGAAATTTGGGACCTCTGGACAGTCTGTTTTGGATATTGGGGGGATACGTTTAATGTCAGATCCAGTTAAAATTGTGGGGGTCCTTTTATGGCCCAGGGGATATGGGAATGCTGAATTGGGAACCAAGGGTTAACATAGGTAAAGCTATGGTTTCACACTGAAATAAAGAGAAAAGTGGGGAACCTTTTGTCCTGTCCTGTCCTGCCTGAAGTCCCCTGACTGAGCCTTCCTCTCCTCCGCCCCCGCCTAACAGTTGGCACCCCAGCTTAACCCCTCCGGAGTGGGACCACCCCTCCTACCTTGGGCGCTCTTCAATTTATAGACTCCAGCTGTGGACATGGGCCTCTGGGTGGAGGGTCTATGAAGGCCTGCCGAGTTGGAACCAGTCATGGACATGGGGATTGGTGCCATCGCCTACCCCTGGAACCAGGATTTTCCTATGTTTTGTTTCACCCACCCCTATCCCTGTGTGTGCACCCCCCCCCAACGCTATGGCACACGGCAACCCTGCCAGCGTCAGGCACGCTATTACATGCAGCCCTGCGCTACTGCAGCACCCCTCAGTCTCCACCGGGACCGCCATAGTGCCAAGCTCCCCAATGCCATCCCCCCGGGACAGATGAGCAGCCTAGCGAGCGCACAATCCAGTCCTTCCCCTGCTGACCCCCGGCATCTGAGCTCACTCCCGAACTCGGGTTGCTGGCGTGGCGTGAGGTGTGGCGTCCAGCAGCTCAACCCTCAGCGCTACTGGGCCACCATAAAACCTTTTTGATTCCAGTATTTTTGTTTATTAGCTATGTTTTTCCACCACCCAAACAACTAGAAACCACTATTTATAGTCTATTTTTTCAAGCAGTGTGGGGGAATAGACTGAACCCCATTAAAAAGAATGTAGCCTATCTCCCACTGAAACAAGGAGGTCTGGGGATGGTCAGTCCTATCTTGTTTTATTTCAGTATCTTTATGTATGCAAATTTGAAACCCATGCCTGTGTTCTCTGATTCAAGTTGGGTATCCGTGTTATTTAACAATTGTAAAGTTGGGTATCAGTTGTGGGATCAAGGACGCCTGGGCTCCTTAAAAAGATCACTTAATATGCACCTTTTATATGGGAGACTTTTGTCTGTTTAGAAAAATGTCAGATAACAAGTACTCTCTTAATTATTAAACCCAGGAAATTGGTTTATCAGTGGGTTTCAGATACACAGTTCACAGAAGCTGATACTCTTCCAAGATGTTCTCCTCAAGATAAAGATGCATTGCTGCACTTGTTGCAGACACCTAGGATACCAGATAAAATGAAGGACTTTCATTGGCTGAGCTGCCATAACAGGATAAACGTTAAGGCAAACCAAAACCAAAAACACAAGTGGATAGAAGAGCGTGTCTGTATTAGACCAGGATGCATCCAGCGACTGGAGACAGCAGAGCACTTATTGTTTACTTGCACCTATATCAGATCCTTCTGGGCTGCTCTGGCCACTGCCTGGGCAACTCCATGGTTTCAGACTGCTACAATGGATGCTTTGGTGGTGGGTAAATATACAGGAATTGGGAACCTGTGGCACACTGAGACATTGCATATAGTTTTATTAGTTATTAAGTGGTTTATTTGGAATAACAGATGTTTGCAGTACAACAAAAGCATTTACAACAGGAGGAACTTGTACAAAAAAATCACTAAGGAATTGCAACTCTTATATTTATTTATTTTTATTTTTATTTTTATTTATTTATTTATTTTAACATCAGTTTAAAAACCTTTGAGCCAGGGGCTCATTTACAAAGGTACCTTGTCAAATAGAGGACAAAACAGCAGTACAGGAGACAACAGCAAATCAGCAATACAGGTTCACAATAGGTGTCAGTCAATGTTACAAGTATTAAAGGGACGTAAATACTATATACAGGCGAGTTAAGGTTAAGAGATAGTGGTTAAAGGAGGATCAGTTAAGAAGATGGATAGCAGAGGGTGGGAGGAGGCCCAGAGAGAGGAGAGTGGGCAAGTGAGGGAGCCGAGTAGGGAGGAAGAGTGCTGCTCAGTGAGCATTGTCAGGGGGGAGGAGAAGATTAAGGGCAGCAACAGCTGTGTGAGGTGAGCAGGTGATTTCTGAGGCTGTATTTAAAACATGCTAACGAGGGAGCATCGGAGAGTCTAGCAGGGAGGGAGTTATACCAAGATGGAGCTCTGTAGGGGGAAAGCCCTTTGGCTTTGTGTGGTCCTGTCCCTTGGTATGACCAGTGCAGTTTTGCAGGAGCTGCGAGTGCGCACTGTGGGATTAGTCTGGTGGATTGAGTTAGCTAGGCCAGTGGGGGATTGACCATGGAGGGCTTTATAGGTAAGTTGGCAGGTTTGGAACATGAGGCGCTCATCCAGGTTGAGTAGAGTGGCCATGGAATAAAGAAGACAGGTGTGGGTAAGTCTATGGGCACTGATTATAAGTCTACAGGCTTTGTTAAGTGTAAGGCGTACCTTGTGCAGGGCCGTCTGGTCAGCCGTGCCATAGACAGGAAGGCCGTAGTCGATTAGGGATAAAACAGAGGAGGTGACTGCCAGGTGGAGGGCGTCAGAGGGGAGGCAGTTTTTGTGACGGTAAAGGATACCCAACCGTGTGTTGGAGGCAGAGGTCAGGGCAGAGATATGGTCATGAAAAGAGAGGGCTGGGTCAAAGGTTATACCAAGGTATTTATAGGAGTGGACAAGTTCGATAGGGAAATTGTGGGTGGAGTGGACAGAGAGAGGAAAGTTGCTGGACTTATTTTGGGGGTGGGCAAAGAGCATGGCTTTGGTTTTCTTTAGGTTGATGACGAGTCGGTGCTCAGTGAACCAGGTTTCAGCGGTATTGTAGACTTGCTGAAGAGAGTTCTGGAGTGAGATGGGGTTACTATCGGAGGCAAAGAGTAGCGCATCATCGGCGCAGAGTAGGCTATTTCCTGCACATACACTGGGCAGGGAGTTGAGGAAGAGGGAGAAGAGTAAGGGTCCGAGAATAGAGCCCTGAGGGACCCCCGAGCGGATAGGGCAGGTGCTGGAAAGAGTACCACTGACTTTCACACATTGTGAGCGTGCTGACAAGTAGCTGGCACTCCAGGAGACTGGACCAGTGGCAAAGCCCAGATGGTCAAGGGTAGCTAACAAGAGAGGGTGTGAGACAGTGTCAAAGGCTTTAGATAGGTCGATGAACACAGCACCAGCCAGGGAGCCAGAGTCCAGTGAGGTGTGAAGGAAGTTAGCAAACTCCAAGAGTGCAGTATTGGTGCTATGGCTGGCTCTGAACCCATGCTGCTCAGGGCAAAGGACATCATACTTAGAGAGGTAGTCAGAAATTTGGGTGGCCATAATTTTCTCTAAAGCTTTAGAGAGGGGAGAGAGGATTGAAATAGGCCGGTAGTTACCTGGAAGTGTCCTGTCACCACCCTTGTGGATAGGGGTAACAGTAGCGACCCTCCAGACAGAGGGGAATTGCCCAAGGCAGAGGGACTTATTAAAGAGGCAGGTGATAGGCGAGATGACCTGGTCCAGGACCTGACGTAGAAGACAGGGATCTAGGGAGTCATTACCAATAGTGTTGCTCTTTAAGGCTTTAAGCAAGTATGGCCTGACTTCTTGAGCGGTGACCCAACGCAGGTGGAACAGGGGGCGAGAGATGGAAGGGGCAGTCCTGGGGGGAGGGGGATTGAAGAAATTGTCTGGGAGCACTGAGCTAAGGTCGGTAAAGGAATTATTCAGGTGAGTGGCAATGAGAGCAGGGTCTGAGGAGACAGTACCATTGATGTCAAGAAGCGATGGTGGAGGGGAGTGTGTGCCACCATTCAGCTGCTTGACATTGTCCCAGAAGGACCTGGGGTTCCCCCATGAGGAGGTAAGGGAGGCTTGAAAATACTCAGCCTTTGCTTTGCGGATAGCCCAAGTACACTTGTTCCAGGCAGCAGCATAAGCCTGTCTGTCCGCTGGGCGGCCAGTTTCAACAGCGAGGTGCCATAGGTTATCCCACTGCTTAAGAAGTAGGCGCAAGGCAGGGGTGACCCAGGGGGCATGTCTTACTTTGGACCTACGAGTAAAGATGCAAGATGTCGTGAGGAGCGCAAGAAGCAGCCAACAAAGAAGGCCAGTGCCTTGTCAATGTCAGGGGTGCTTAGTAACGGGACCAGTCCGTGTGGATTAGGTAAAGCTCTAGATCTTTCAACCCACCAGGTCTAAGCCGCCGCCGAAGGGTGGTATGAACAGAGGGCTTGGGCAGGGAGGTAGCCCAGTTGAAGAGAACGGGGGAGTGGTCACTAAGGCAGTCCAGGAGGATTTGGATATTGTGGACACGGTAAGGCCTGTTAGTGAGGACCACATCCAGGAGAGTGCTAGAGCCCCTTCTAGAATTTATAGAGAAGATATGAAAAGGTTACAGTACAGAGTTCTAATACAAACTTGGAGGAATATGCCATGAGTTACCAACTCTGATGCACCTATTACACAGAATATAATTCTCTGCTTAATTGGTGGGGGGTCACAGGAGTATGGGAATAAGGGATCTAGGAATGGAATGTTATTTTCTGTATTAAGACATTGGGGGATTGGTTTCTATTCACATTTTTTTTGTTAGCTGATGTAAAAGTTGAAATCTTCTTTATTAAATTCTTTATTTTCCTTTATGTATTAGGCTAACAATGAAATTGTTACATGAGTATTTATGTGTTTACTATGAGCATGTATAAGTCTCAGTTTTTGTAAAAAATCCCAGTTCTGGCAGTTAAAAATTGCCAGTTTCGGACAATTCTCTATACCATTCAGAACGTACTGTAGAACTGGAAGTTTTCACTGTAAAAATATTTTAATTTTACAGTGAAAAGTTTCTTTCATTTTATTTATTTCCTGCCTTCACATGTCCAAAATGTAACTGGAATCCCTACTTGCTGAAAATCTGTGTCCTGCTGTTTATGGTCAGAATTTAATCTCCTAATTGCCCCCCCTACCCCACAGTGAAAAGAATGTGACACTTGGACAGCTGGTTCTGATTAACCTATGCTTTTTGTAATATAAAAATATGTTATTGAATGCCTCTCATGAGAGATGCTGACAGTCTGTGGAATGACATCCCCCCCTCCCAGGTTTTAGCTAATAGGTGTTACCTGGAAGGCCAAGAGATAATTACAGGCTAGAAGAGACTAAATGAAGCATCTCCTGTTTATGTGACTAACTGCAGCTTGCCAACTGCCATGGTAGAGCATAAACTTTTATGATGTTCAGAGGAAACACAGTAAAATTCACATGGTGATACAAAAGCATGTTGCACCTCCGTGAGATCTGGCAGAGAGACATAACAAGTCCTTTGATGTCCTGGAAAGGGGAAGCTGCTCATAGATCAAAGAAAGTCTTTTGAAAAAAATGAGTTGTGCTGAGATCACAGAATTTACCTTTGCTAAGGCATCCTGTTTTGCATAGATATATATTTTTTATATTCTGACAGGGAGGAGCTAGGTGACCTCACGCAAAGAGGTTGGCAAAGCCAGTTTTTAAACAGTATTCTGTTTTCCATTTACACACAAATGTTTGGACTCTGAAAAAGCAACATCAGGCACTGTTAGGAGATAGGTATACTGTGATAGGAGATTTTGTCTGCACTTTTAAACCTGTTTTGTTTACAGTAACTGATTTGTATGTTTTGTGATATATGGTTCTGTATTTACATTTTACATTGTTTTAATCTATTTTGAAGTAAACCTCTGCTTTAGAGACTATTTGGTGTGCCTTTGAATTTCTTTTTCTTGACAAGGGAAGCATACATGGTTAAAGCTGATACTGCACAAAGCTTACTGGTATTACCAAACTGGGAAACGGTAAGAATTTATTCTGAGGTCTTTAATAGAGTTTTAAAGGTTCATTTTGTATGCCTGGTTAGGTGCCCGTAGGCAAAAGATATCTGGCCTCCCCAAAGAGCAGAATTATCTGAGCCTATACATTGGGTATGCTAACAAGAGGTTCACAGTTTGAATCCCTCCAAGACTTGAGACCAAAGGTTGATTCAAACCCACAAAACAGACAGGAGGGTTACCCTGTTTCTGTTAACTGTTCACTAGACTGCGATTGGAGGTTGGCACTTTGGGAGTAGAGGGCTGACCTGCTGAGTGGGTTTGTGACAAAGAAAACCTGACTGGATTGGTTGACTTTTTCTCCTAATTTCAAGACTTGTTGCGTTGGCACTAACAGCACTGTTTTAGTAAAGTCCCATAGAGTATTAGTGTCTACCCTCAGCTGCTGGCTACTGCCACACTGAGCTGAACTCAGTCAACCAACCTCAGACAACACCACCACACACAAAAATAAAACCTGACTGGATTGCTTTATTTTTAGGACATCAGTATATCATGTGGTCCCTTACTGCAGAATGATGTGTTCCTGATTTCCAGATTTCAGCCTCCCTGACTGTCATACTCACACCATCCCTAACCCACCCTCACCAGCATAAATACACAAACATTAGCAACAAAACTATTACCAATACATAAATGTGCCCCTCTGTATTTCTTTTATTTATATTTCTTTATTTCTGTTTTATCGCACGCTGTGCAATCTGGGGAGAGGACTGCTTTCATACAGGAGGTCCTTGGAACACCAGTAAACTTGCATGTGAGATGCAGCTATCAAACCTGCAGGACACTCTAGGAGTACAGAAAACAAGTTAAAGGTTGCCAGTTTTCTACAGTCCCCCTTCCCCATGTATGTAAAATAAATATTTACACTTTTCTAATGGCCATTGTGTGGATTTGTCTCCATGGCAACACTGCAGTGAAGCAGGGTGCAGCATTTTAGGAAGACAGATGATCAAAAATGGCAATTTCGGATCCAGACTGTAATTTCTGCAAAAACTGTGACAATTTTGGTGATCGCCTGAATTCACTGGTCCTATATAGTACCATCGAGAGGTTCTGGGGACATGTGAACCTCGAGAGTGAAGCTCAAGAGGTTCCAACATGTCACCACAAGCCTGGGATGGGATTATAGCCGAGTCATATACAGTCACCTATTTTTTATTTTTTGTAATATATAGGATCCTGTAGGCACCTGTCTGGAACTGCAGCCAACAGCACTCCCCTGAGCAGCTTCTTCTGTGGCCGGAGGCAGAACCACATGCTTTCTCAACTTACAGCTCTCTCCAAGCACAACATTTGCTCCCCCCAGAAAACACAAATGCTTCATTCCCCTCACACCAAGGCAGAAGTGGGGCAAGAGGGACTGGGCGCAAGAAGGGGTTTCTGTGGCACCAGTTTTATTTCGTCTGAGATGTACTACAGCTGGGTTTTACTGTACCCGACAGTTACCGTAAACGCCAGCTTGCAGGCACCTGTGGTGAGTGTGCATGGCATGAGGAAAGCTTGAGTCTTGTAGCACTGTCTTAGATAATCCATTGATAGTATTACGAGATCTCATAATATTACCACTGAACATCAAACGATTGATTACGAGATCTTGTAATACTTATCGATGGATTTCTATGACAATATTATGAGGAATGTTTTGTATAATTTTCAGTAGTATTGTTAGGGATATCCATATAGTACAACTCTAACTTTTTATGGTAAGACCCCAGGGCCCTGCCCCTATCAGTTCTTTAACCCCTCACACGTGGGTACACCCAGCTTTCACCGTCAAAGGCCATGCAGGAAGAGTTCTCCACTTGTCACAGTGAAGGCACTGGCTTGTGTAGAGTTGAGGCTGTGCAAAGTGGCAATCATTCCAAGGGGTTTTCCTAGCATCCCAGCAAAACAGAGATTGTTCCGCTCCAAAGCACCTCTAGTGCTTCATAGAAGTAGAATCATGCAGGCCCTGCACACACAATACCAGACAGCAAAAGCTTAGACTCTGTTAAATGAAATGCAAAGAGTTTATTACTTATATATCACAATGCACACTGTGGGGCCTTTGAACAAATGTCCGGACTGCCTACATGCTGCATATCCAAGGCATGCAAGTGATCTTAAGTCAGTGGGGGCCCAGCAGACCCCCTAGCAGCATTCACAGAAGGTGCACATGCCCCTTGTGCACAAGTTCCCCTGGCTGATCACACAGCTATGTGCCGTGGGCAGTCCGGAAGCATGTCTGTGAGCGTGCCTGCACTCCGTGCCTTTCACAAAGATACAGAATGCTGGGTGCAGGAGCATACAGTACAGCAGCAGGGATCCTGTTGTATAGTTTGCGTGCCCTCCACAGACTACACCCGCAGGTTGCAGGATGATGGAGCCCCTACCTATCGTGCTGCTCTAGCCCTCTGGACTGACTGGGTGGACTGTGGGTAGTCATTCAGGCATCTAAACATCTAAAATGTAAACATCTAGTTTTGCCATCCCACACCTTCCCAGAACCCCTGCTCACTTGGAGCAGGGGATCCACTGCAGGATTCAGGACAGGCATCAGATTAGATGCCCTGCCAGTGTTTCTCAATCCAGCCCCCATGAGTTGTGCACTGGGGGGGGGGGGAGCCACAGACAGGCATCGTGCCACCTTGCAAGCGTATGCCATCGTGCATACCACACACCCTGTGTGCTACATGTGCTGGGTTAGTGCACAGGCCCCGTAGTGCACATTGTTATATATAAGCAATAAACTTTTTGCATTTCACATCACTGAGTGTAAGCTTTTTCTGTCTGGTATTATGTGTGTGGGGTCTATATGGTTGTACTATTGCTTGGTTTAGCCTGATGCACCTCTTTCCCATGGGTGACCCCTCCTTTGCTGTTTTTGCTTCACAGAAGGCACACTCAGTCAATCTGTTGGCAAAGTTCTTCTAAAGTACACTTTTTTGGCCTACGAAGCTCTCCTGAGCCTTGGTGGTGGCAGCAGTCTGTCAATTACTTACTCACACTACTCATGGCTGCAGGCTGAGTTAGACTAAGCCCAGATTTTGGTTCAGCAGTGCCTTTTATTTATTTATTTATTTTTTGTATTATCTGTTTTTCCCCCATGCAGACTTGGTTGTCCACTCCTTACCTCTGCCACTGACTCCCCATCGCTGTCCACTGCCCCTCATCATGTCAGACCCCTGGTTGTCCCAGCATATCCCTTCGCCGGGGCCCCCCCCATGGTCATGACCGGGGAGGTGAGACTTCTGTGACTGCAGGCACTTCTTCAATTTGCACCGGGGTCCAACAAGGGTGCAGCACGGACACCTCTGGCTTCGCGGTGGTTGGGGAGCAGGTCACCATCATCCAAATGGCCAGGCAGCCATTGTTCCCCACTTTTTCTCCCCACTCACCCCTCTACCCCATTGGTGCCACACGCCCACATCCTGGCCGAAGCGCCAGCAGCATGTGGTCACCCATGCCACCAGGTGTATCGCCATAGGCCAGCCACTAGGAGCCACTCAAGGGTGATGCTGACTTTCATCCTCCTCCCCCCCCCCACCCGGGAGGAGAGCATCTCTTGGATGCTCTTAACCCTCCCTGCTGGTCTCCACTCCTGTCGTTCCGTGCTTGGGCTTGAACCTGGGTCGCCAGCGTGCCAGGTGAACCTCCTTCACCCGATGCCACAGAGCTGGCTCACCTTTTATAATATTTTGAACTCAACACCTGATTGGACAACAGGTCATAAGGATTATACTAAGGAAAAGTTGGAGCTAATTAGGCGTGAGCCCATGTTAGCTTCTATCAAGAATAGGTTTATCCAGTCTGTTTTCAAAATAATTTTATCCTTTCCCACTATGACCTCAACTGATAATGAATTCTAAGGATTTACTACACACTCAGTGTAGAAATATTTTCTGTTTTGTGTTTTAAAGTGTAACCCCCTAGGCGGCGCTATTCTAAGGGCTATTACCCCTGCCAGTATGGCAATGCACAGGTGGAGGGGCTTGAGTTCTGTGAACGGGTGCCTCTACCCAGAGGATTGGTATTGGGGTAGCTTAACTGCTCTGGTATAGCCCTCAGGAACGTTATAACCAGCCACCAACCCTTCTAGTGGCCTAAACAGTAACACAATGGTACATTCACATTCACTGAAAAGCAGTATGTTCACACCCTTTCACTTACCACCAGGGCTGGATCTGCTGCAACTTCCCTGGAGACCCCCTGGAAAATAAGATCAGCAATGCAACAATACAATATTATCACTGTAACCCAACTGATAATATGCACACTAACCAAGTTAAATGTGAAAACAAACAATCAGATTTATTTAGGGGAAGTGAACAAGGGAGGGGCGTGAATCTAGCAGAATGATTAGCATTCTGATTTAATTCAGGTTGGTTCAACATGCACTGTAAGTCCCTTTTAAACAGTTCCACAACTCTGGGTACCCACTATGTCATGCCTCAAGAGTTGCCCGGAGTGACCAGCGTTGCAGCTGTTGTTGGGACCCTTAGGAAAGAAAACAGTTAACACGCACACGGCCCAATTATTTGTAATCCAAGCTGGAAGGCTCAGTCTGTTGCAGTAGCCCAGAACAAAACAATTAGATGGGAACACAGTTATTGTTGTGGTGGTTGCAGGGTGCTACCCTGGTTTGTACTCATGCTACCAGAACCTGGATGCAGGATAGGTGAGATGAAGACCTTGTGATGTTGATCTGGAGGACCAGGGGAAGCAGGGCCAACACAACTCACCTCCGGGTGGTCACTACCTGCTCGATGGTGTTGGGCAGAGGGCCAAATTCCCAAGCTGATCTTTCGCTGAGATGATCTCTGAAGTGGGAGTAGCAGCTTAGGCTGCAAGGTGGCAAGGCCCAGGCAGGGTGAACAGTTCTGCAAACGTCCGTAATTGTTGGCCGGAAAAGCCTCCAGCTGGCGTAACAGAGTCTGCTGTGGGAACCAAATCGCGACCCCCAGAACACATTCAGCACGTTTAGATCAATTACTTCTCTAAGCCACAGTTCGGATACAGTCCGGTTGCCAATTACAGCTTCATTGCGCAAACCTTTCAATCCAAGGCTATTTCTATCATCAGACAGTCTGATCGCTTCTGGAGCAAGTCTTTGGTCCAAATCCCAAGTCACAAGTCACTTCTGGGAGCAGCTGCTCGAAAGCTCGAGCTGTTCATTCTTCAACCTCCAACTCTAACTGATCCACTGCTTCAGGCAGTTCTGATTATTTCCTCGTAATCCAAAAGGGATCTGTTGGCTGACGAAACTGTCAGTCACAGTATGGGCTCCCCCTCCAGGCCAGTTTAGGTGCCAACACTTAAACTACAAAACTACAGAATTTCCTTCCCACAAGACCCCTTGGGACAGTCTCCATTTTAGGTCCCCAGTGGTTTGATTGGTCCAAATGCTGGAAGTCCAGAACCTAATATGGTGGCTCCCATCCAAATGTTTGAGCTGCAATAAAAGCAGGTTAGACAAACTTCTGTAGCTTTACTATGGCAGCAGTTTAACAATAAACAATTACAGTTCCTAAGAGAACTCTCTCTGCACAAGTAGCAACTGCAGAATGGAGCAAAATAGCAGACTGGCCACAAGCCTTAAATCACTCAGACCCAGCTCTGACTAATTTCTAAACACAGAACAGCTAAGCTCTTAAAGAGACAGGTGCGGAGGCTCACTAGGGCACTCTCATGCAGACAAATAGATAGCACTGAAGACAGGACACCAGCCTGACAGTGGGCATTTGGGAGCCCAGGAAGACATTATAGTAAACCCCAATTTGTAGGGGGGGTTACAAAAGTGAAGACCCTTCAGTTGTAGTGGATGTCCCCTTGTAGTTTCAATGGTTTTGAACTCAGAATTGAACTCACATAATAAGTAAGGGTTTGCCAGCGCACTGGTGCAGCCATAACGCTACTGCGTATGATACTGATGACCTAGGTTCGGGAAGGAGCTCGAGAGGGCCGGCCGAGGGGCTGTAAGATGAGTGTCTGTAGGACTGCTCTCCTCCGGGGGGTGGGCTGTAGTTCTTGGCATAAGTGCAACTCCCAGCAGAAGCTAGGAGTACGGCACCAACCCAGGGATCACACAGCTGGGAGGACACACCAGCAAATGTCTGTAGGATGCATGTGGGAGCGTGTACCCTGCACTTCATGTCATAGCATGTCCTCATCTCCAGGAGCAGACTTACCCAGAAAATCCAAGATGCAGCTGCACAAAGACACCGCAAGCGCCACCTCTAGTCCACTTTGGGGGATGTTGGGGGGGGACCGGATTAGTATCTCAGTCCTCCTGCTTGGGGTCAGGAAGAACCCCACTGTGGAGGGCAAGCCATAGTCTCCCAGACTTTCCCGGTAGGTTCCCAGAGCCGGCACAGCACAGAGGTGAACCTGAAAAGGCACACTGGTAGACGCTGGGTACATCCCCAAGCCTCCTCCAAGAGAGAAAAAAACAAGTTAAAAAACAAAAAAAATAAGTAAGGGTCCCAACAATAGGGCTCTGTTGACACGACAGAGCTCAAGAGGCATTCATTTAACTTCAGTTAGATGAGTGTTATATGGTTGTCTTTAAGGCCAGAAATTATTTTAGTTGCCCTTCTTTGAACTTTTTTAATTTGCTGAATATCTTGTTTCTTATATGGGCACCAAAACTGTGATACAGAGTCAAGGTGAGATCTAACATAAGCTTGTTATAAGGGGAATATTGCATTTCTGTCTCAAGATTTAATGTTTCACCTTATTGCCCACATCACTTTGTTTGCACAGGATAGCACCTTGTTTGTTTGTTGATTATTATTTAAGTAATTGGTTACTATTATACCCACATCTCTTTCTTTTTTCCCCATATAGCTTTTTTCCTGGGGGGTTCCCACAGAGAGGCTCTCAGCCCTGTCCCTGCCCCCTCTCGCTCAGCATGCATCTCCGGGTCCACCAACCCTTGTATCCCCCACGGATTACCCCTGTGGTGGGGCTGGGAAGGCAAGGGCCACCCTCCCCCCACCCAGTGACACATATTCAGATTGGGCTGGGTGAACCGGTGACAGCACGGGGCAAAGGTGGGCAGGCAGTGTTTTATATAGCCTGCACCAACCCATTTTTCTGCTTTTCTCCCTTCGTCTCCTCATGCCATGGCATCACATAAGACTGTTAATCTAACCCCTGGTCATGCCTTATTGATTAAATCCTCTTCCTGCTGCCTGACCTAGGGTTAAAGAGCTGCAGTGTGCCTGATGATGCCTCCCACCCAGACCCACCCAGTCACCACAGCAAAGTCCCAGGGTTCCAGAATGTGCGTGGCTACAGCCCCAAAATTCAAAGGGAGCCATGACATGACTCAACTCACATAGCTGATTCCTGTTGAGGCCATTCCCAGCCAGTTCTCAATGTCATAGTTCAATTGGGGGGGCCCACAGGTAAAGAAGACGGTCTCCCTCAGTCTGGGGCTCAGGACCTGTATACAGTAGGTAAGCCCCAATGTTGAGGGGGAGTACAGGTATGAATACTAGTACAGTATACAAAGTGGGACAACTTTTTGTCCTTGTTGGATAGTTAAGAGGTATGAGTTCCAGTGCACAGTGTGAGACAGTGCCCTCTTCATTTGGGATATGAGAGACTTGGTGATAAAAAGGACATTCTGCCAAAAGCAGGAGAATTGAGATGTATAAGGAAAGAAACATGACTGTTTTCTGGTGATATGAGAAAGCCCTTTAGTCATAGCCTTCAAGGTGTGCCCTTTGCTCCTGAGGTATATTTTAGGTCAGAGACCATAACAGTGCTGAGGTACTTGATGTGTTTGCTAGGCAAAAGCTTCTGAAATGCAGAGAGAAAAATCCAAAACGTCAAATCTGTTGCCGAAACACAAATCACCTGTCAAACCATTCTCAGCCCATCCACTCTGCATCTTTCACCGTACACTCCTTTATTTGCACCGCATCATTGCTCACATTGGTAGGTCAGTACTACGCAGGTCACATAACCCAGCTCCACAGGAACATGACTTATAGGATGTAGCAGGGACAAGGAGGAGGGAAGGTAATGGTTCACGTAAATCTCAGAGACAAATAAAACCACATAATAGGCTGCCAGCGTCGTGCTGAAGTCTAAGCTGAGGAAATGAGTATTGGTATGGTGAAGCGTGAGTAACCCCCTCCTTATTGGTCCCTCACACTCAAACAGAACATTCACGGTCATGGAGGGAGCTACAATAAAAGGAATGTTTGCTGCTCTACTACACTGTAAAGTAAACTGCAGGTCCCACACTGAGCCAGCACTCCTGGAAAAGAAGACACCGAGTGACATGTGTCAGCATGGCTCAGTGGTTAGCCCTTGCACCTTTGTGCCTTCAAGATAAGGGTTCCAGTCTCACACCAGAGACTGGGGCTCATTGCCTGGGCTGATACTGCAGCGCAATATTGGGGGTGGGGAGTGCTTCCACATCAGGGGTGTAACCCAGCTCCAGGCAGGTTACTAGAGAGCTCTTGAAGGGTTAAGCCTGACACTGAGAGATGTTCTTCAAGTGGGCCTGAGTTTGGTGACAGGGTATATGAAGTTTGTGCTTCCAGCTTCCTGATTCAGCCAGCAGTGTGGTGTTTACGCATGAATATTCATGGCCCTGCCTTTCCCCCTTTATTCTATAAGAGGTAAGGAAAGCTGTGGGTCCAGGGAGACAAAGGGATTCTCACTCAACTGGAGTGAGAGAGCAGCAAGTCCAGCCACCACAGCTGTGACTGAACCGTGGGGGCCTGCTGCCTCAGGGATGGTGGGACGGTCTCTGGGTCTGGTGGCACTGACCCCCTCTGATGAGGTCTCTGGAGGCTCGGGACTGGTTCTATGTGATATCAGTGAAAACTAAACAGTGAGGAAGACATGGACAGAAAACAAAACGCTGAAGACAAACACACACCATACCAAAAAGAGTGAGCGTCAAAATAGCGACTTCCCGAACCAAAAAAAAAAAAGGCCAAATCAACCGCTAGGGAAAACTACGAGAAACTGAAGCAGCATTTCGCATTTAGAACACATCTAGCCTGTCCAGCATAACCGCACCCTGTCCACAACACGATCTAATTAAACATCACATAGTCCAGCTCAGAGCCTCAAACTGAGGAAACTGCACGCATGCAGGGGGCTTTGCCTCCCCGTGCCCCCCCCTTAATAAATATAACATACTCCAAGACCGCAGAATACTCCCCACTGTATGAATACTCCCCACTGTGTGCCCCTGTACCCCAGCACAGTTCGCCATTTCACAACATCGTGGACTTCACAGAAGCTGTTTCCTTATGTAGCTGTTGTTATACACAAGCTGTTGTCTCACTGTCACTATTTTTACAGGCGCTCAGACTGAGTCACTTTTATTGAGTTGCTCAATTTGAGTTGACCACATAACGAGATACCCTTGGGACCCAGTCGAGATCCTGCATGGGAAGAACAACCACAGAGCTCCAGTTGGGAGGAGACAGACTGCAGCCAATGTCCAGCCTCAAGAGAAACAGATTGAAACCTGATGGTGCCAAGGGAGTTGTAGAGGGCCACTTCTCAAGTTGGTCGCTGAGAATCCATGAGGATCCACTCCCGTAACTGGAAGGCTTGGCCTATAGTTCAGTGGACAAGCAGCCAGCCACTCTCCCACTTTCCTGAGCTATATAAGCAGTTCCTCTCAGCCTCCTTCTGAAGAACTTTTTTCTTTGTTGGCCAGAGGCTCTGTCTGTGCTCTGCAGCTGGCTGGGGCCTACCCTGGGGCCTGCGACCCCCCCCCCCCCACCTTGCTGCTTCTGTTTGTCTCTGCTGGACTTCTGCATTTGTTTTCCTGCTTCTGGTTTGTATTTTGCCTCCAGCTGTGTGCTTCTTTCTGTCATTACTCCTTGTTTTCTGTGTTTGTGTGTCTTTGTTTTGGGCCTTGTACCCTGTTCTCCATGTTTGTGTGTTTTGGTTTTCTCTTTTGGAGGTTTGTTTCTAAGCTCCTAGCATATTGCTACTCCAGTGCTCATATTACTTGCACTCAGTTACTCACAACTCTCAAATTACTTGCAATGCAACTGCAACCATGTGTGTTTCAGCTCAACAATAGCTGCTCTCAATGTTGCACTTAATTGTTTTCACCTGATTCAGGGCTCACTCTGAACCCTAGCTAAGCAGCTCATTCATGCTCTCTCAACTCATTCTACCTATCTCATTGCTGCAGTTTCATTGCACTGCCAGGTGATAGCTGCTTCAGAGCATGGTGTCTCCTTTCTTTCTATGTTTATTGAAGTTTACAACTTGGTGTACTCAATACTGATGCTGCTTCTATGTTTGTACACTCTGTTATACTCTGAGGTCAGCTAAGCTACTGCTGATGCTGTCAACTAGTTTCAATACCTGCATGTGGGTCTCAGCCCTTCCATCACTTTCTTGTGTAACCCCCCCTGCAAATGGGGGTTCCCAAAAGTCTCCTAAGAGCTTGCCTTACGGTCCCCAGCCTGGATGGTGTTCGGCATTTAAGCCGTTTATTTAGACATAGAAATACAGAAACATAGACTTTGACAGCAGATAAAGACCGCTTGGCCCACCTAGTCTGCCCATTTCCCTACCTAGAGGATAAGCTGCAGATCCTATTTAACCAACAGCCTATTTCTTCCTACCCCCCACAAAAATTGCCTTATGTCTGTCCCATGCATTCTTGAATTCTCCCACAGTTTTAGACCCCACAACCTCCTCAGGAAGGCTGTTCCATGCGTCCACCACCCTCTCTGTGAAAAAATACTTCCTCACTGCCCCTGAGCCGTCCCCCCTCTATCTTCAAATTGTGTCCCCTTGTTCCTGCACATCTCTTTTTCTGAAAGATGCTACCCTCTTGGACTTTGAGTCCACTGAGGTACTTAAACATTTCTATCCTGTCCCCCCCCCTTTCCTCAAGGGTATACATATTAAGCTCCTTTAGCCTCTCCTCATATGGCTTCTCTTGCAGACCCTGCACCATTTTAGTTGCCCTCCTCTGAACTGCCTCCATCCTGTCTATGTCCTTGTGGAGATGGGGTCTCCAGAACTGGATGCAGTACTCTAGATGGGGTCTCACCAACTGTCTGTACAGGGGGATAACAACTTCCTGTTTTCTGCTGGTGATGCCTCTCGCTATACATCCCAGTATTTGTAAGTGTTTTTAGAGCCTCTGGTACTGTCTCTTTAAGAGCTGTCTGCTTACAGGCAGGGTTGGAACATGGGGAGACCGTGTGGTTCCCTGCTCGAGTCCCACTCGAGCTGCTGACAAATTGCTCCGTTTCTGCCGTCGCTAAGTGGGCACAGTGAGCACTATTCAAAGATGCAACTATTTTCTAGAGATCCATTAGAGTGGTAGTAGAAATATAATTTGTCTAACCTGCCTTTCTTGCAGCTGAGACTTTGTGTGCTTTGCTCCTCCATTTTGGATCTGAACTGTAGAATAGATCCAGTCAGGTAGAAGGGGCACCTAAAATGGAATTTAAGCTGACCAACCAGGATCAGGACTATCTCGGGAGCCAGCTGACCATAAGGGACATAGCCAGTAATGCTGGGAAGTGAAGTTCTGGACTGTGGCACCTTTTCGCACCAATGGGGGGCTTTGGAGTGATTGGCAACTGAAGCCCACCAATTGGACTGGGTGGCGCCCACCTGTAATTCCCTGCCTGATGTCTGGGAAGGCAGATCCGTTGTGACCGCAACTAGGAAAGGAGCTCCGAGCTTCTGCACTGCAGAGTGTTCGCACGGGAAGCGCGTATGGAGGCCTAAAATCAGGCCGTGCATTTTGCCGTGGCAATTCGGACTGAATCCACTGTGACTGAGGAGAGGAGAGGCTGAGTAGCCAAGAACCAGGCTTACCCTGTAGAGGACTGGAGAAACTGCTTCATCGCGCTTGGTCTGTCAGGAAAGTGAAGCTGCATCGCGAACTCCCGGGTTGGCAGTAAGTGCGATTGGGACCTGAGAGCAGCTGCCTGGTATGGTAACCTCTTTTACATATAAATGTGTGGGGTGTGTCCTGCTTACAGAGCCTTGTTCCCCTGCTGTGCGCAGGGCGTTCCAAAATCCATGCCACTCTCAGGGACAGCGTCCTGCATTAAGTTAGTGAGTGAAAATCAGGGTAGCTCCCTGCCATCTGTACCTTTAAATTGCAAGTGTTTCATCTGATTTTCTTTCTTTCTTGCTACATGAACTGAGCCAACCGGCTCCGGATTACAAATTGGGTATTGTGCAAGTGTTTTCCATCACAGGGCCCCAACCAGCTGCACCGGTCCTGACTAGCCCCCCCTCCATCCTGGGTACCCAGTGAAAGTGACATTTAGAGACTCTGAAATTGTGCACAGTATGGTGAATATTAATGTGATTAATCTAATTAACCTGATTCCCCCTGTCCTTGTTGCCATCCCCTAAATAAATCAGATCTGGTTGTTTCAGCAAAATTACACTGACTAAGGCATGTGTTTATGTTAAAGTATTGTACAGTGGCTATTGTATTACATTCTCTTGCTTTACAGGGGGTCCCCAGAGTCAAGCTGACCGAACCAGTCCTGGGGGTAAGTGCACATTGCGAAGATACTCCTGATATACTGTGTAGGCCACTAGTGGGAAGAAAGGGGGGTTGCAGTGTCCCAGAGGGCTGTGACCAAGTCAGAATAGACAGTATGAACCCTGACCTCTGGGTGGAGGTAGTCACCATTGGACCTAGGCCCCTCAACCTGTCAGTAGTCGGTCAGGCAGGGGTGGTAGCCCTTGGGATAGTGCCACCTGGGGGTTACATCTCTTGTTTTTCCTACGGCGGGGACTTGGAGGTGTTCCGGGAGTTGTGGCCCTGTGTGGCTAATTACTTATGTTCTAAATCCTGTCTCCGCCACCAACAAATCCTCAGCGTATGTGTCATCTTTATTGACTTTTTGAATGCCTGGCTGGCTTGCCCCACTATTCACAGTGCTGCTTCATTGCTGCTATGTTTTGAAGACCTACGTGCAGGTCTGACTATTGCTACACTGTTACTGACCTATGTGCAGATCCACTCTTGCTTATGCAATCTTTGCTTCATGTCTACCACCATCCACTCAGCTTCAGCCTCTGGGGTGTCTGCTGCGCTCACTACTGCATCTGACCTTAGCAAGGTCTCAGCACTTAATGCTTATTCAGCTCCTTATCAGTTCAAGGGCATGCCAGCCATAGCATTCTGGCACAGGGTTTCCCTGCAGCCAACGGTCTTGCTCTGCATTTTAAGTCCGCATCTTGAGTGTGCCCGACTTGGGGCGGGGTCCTTCTCACCTGGCCCATTGCTGGGAATGTCCTCACTCCAGGCTTGGCTTCAGCTGTTAGCTGATGCGACAGCAGCTCCTGGTGTAGAATTTCAGACTAGCTGTGAAGGGTGGTTACTCCAATCTCCTTTGGCTCTAGTGGTTCCACTACAATGGTTATCCATTGGCTTTAGTGGTTTCCCTATTAAGGCACCTTCACCACATACTCCCTACGACTGCCTCTGGTTCACCTGGTTTGTTTTTATGGCGAGTAAGCCAGGTGAGTGCCTCAGCAGTCATTGCTCTCCTCCTGCCTTGGTTGCCCCCGATGTTGCAGAGCACTCTCACAACCTTCCATGGTGTTCCTGCTAGAGGGATTGAGAGAGAGCTTTCCACCAAATTGGAGTATTTTCCACCTCCTTTTAATTGGGTTTCCAAATCGCAGCTGCAGTGCTGTCACTAAATAAAATATCCCAGACTGGAGGGAAGGTGATCTAGGCCTTGGATCCCCAGAGATTTCCAACATGCATAACTTTGCATTTCTTGGCATTGAAGCCAAGCTGCCAGATCCTGGACCACCTCCACAGTTTTTTCAGATCATCCTGTAGGTCCTGTATCCCTTCAGCTGTGTCCACTCTCCCACAGAGCTTGGTGTCATCTGCAAATAGGCACATTTTGCCCTTAATGCCATCCCCAATGTCACTGATGAAGACACGGAACAACACCAGCCCCAGCACTGAGCCCTGTGGGACCCACTGGTTACCTCTCTGGTGCCAGATAACTCTCCTCCCACAACCACCCTCTGGGTTCTGTCCCTCAGCCAGTTTTCCACCCATCTGGCCATCTTTTCCCCAACCCTGAGATCCACCAACTTTCTGATCACTCTTTTATGGGGCACAGAGTCAAAGGCCTTGCTGAAATCAAGATAGAGGATGTCTTGGCCCCTGTCTACTGTCTTAGTGACAGAGTCAAAGAAGTCAATTAGATTCGTTTGACACAATCTCCCCTCCCCCATGAACCCATGCCACCTCACATCCTGGAGAACATGCTCCTCCAGATATTCCACCAACCTCTCCTTTAGTATGGTCTCCGTGAGCTTGCCCACAATGGAGGTCAGACTGACTGGTCTGTAGTTCCCTGGGTCATCCTTGGGATCGCTTTTGTGGAGGGGCACTACATGTGCTGTTCTCCAGTTCTGTGGTACCACACCTGCCTCTAGTGAACTATTAAATAGGTCTGCCAGTGGCCCTGCCAGCTCCTCAGCCAGTTCCTTTAGTACCCTTGGATATACTCTGTCCAGGCCTGGTGATTTGTTCACCTTCCATGCCAGCAGCCCCTTCCTCACTCTATCCTCCTCTATCACTACATCTGTGTTCCCCTCTCCCACTGCTCCTGTTTTCCCTCTTGAAGGTGCTGGTCCATCCTTCTCCTTGGTGAAGTCAGAACAGAAGTATTCATTTAGTATCTCTGCTTTTCCCCCCATTATCCTCCACCCACCCCTCCCCTTTCTTAAGCCTAACAATCCCTTCCTGTGTGTTTTTTTTTCTCCTCTCCTCCATGCCTCAGGTCATAAAAGTTAGTTAGCTGTAGTTAGTGTTTCCTAATTCTATTAGGTAGGTTCCGCTGTTGGATGGAGGTGGATGGTGTCCCTACTTGCCGTTCCCTCTCCCCTTAGGCGGTCCACTCATTCTCTAGCACTACCCACCAAACTCATGCTATTGCTAACCTGTGCATCTCATTACATTATCAAGGCATCTCATTATGTTATTACGCTGCCTGATGCTTTATTTACTACTACATCACAGCTACTGCTTGCTCATATGCTTCGTACTACTTCATTCTTTCTGGGGATCCTTCCTAAGGTACCTTTAGCCACAGGAGTCAACCCATGGCACCTCTAGGGATGGAATCCTCTTTGAGGGCTCCATGCCTTTGGTACCCCTACAGGGTGATAATTCCTCTGGAATAGAGAGTGTGAATGGCCAAAACCAAACTAACACAGTTGCAAAAGCATAACGCTATACTGGCTGCATAGGCCATTGAATCAGTACACAAGGGATAGATCAAACATATACGTTAATCTTTGAGTTTTCTTTGTGGGAGAAAGAGAAAAAAACCTAGGTAGTAGCTACAGTATGTAACCTCCTGGGGAGTGCCCCAAATAAATGTTTGTCAGATGGAGGGGACCTGATGAGAGCTGGATTGGTAAGTCCCCAGGATGGGCCCAGGTATGGGAGTCCATTTCTTTGGGCCACAAGGGTTATTAGTGTAGTTGCTGGAGGGAGGCACACATGGCTGGACCAACTATCTGTATATATTCTTAGGAGTAGATCATAATGCGGATTTACTGAAGCCATAATTTGAATGCCACTCATTGATACGCAAGACATGCAGAGCATGTTTGCCCTCAGGGTAGTACTTACCCTGCCTGGGATGGTGCCAAGGCGCATAAGTCCTGGGAGCCCCCGATAAATGAGAGGTAGGATATGGAAATGAATGTAAGAGCAGCAGCAACGCCCCTTTAGAATAAGGGGGGGATCCTGGTAGTAGATTATGTGAACAGTGTAGTATAGTGGGCGTCAGACACACTTGTGGAAATGGAATGTGAAAACTTGGTGAAAGCTGAAGATGAACTGAAAATGTGAGGGTAATGCCCTTCCAAGCTGTGTGACACTGATACAGCTTAGTACATGCCTACTGCTTTATCCCAGCTCCCAGTATGGACTGGAATGGAAAAGGCAGCTCAAGGGTCCAGGGTGGTGCGTCCATAATCAGGATCAATGTCGAAAGAAACAACCTCGCATTCACTCACCAAATGAAACAAAAAAAAAGTGCAGTTTCAGTGATGAAACTTCTTTTAATTAATGCAGCCACATAAGTCCAACAGACAGCAGATGAAACAAAATGTGTCTTAATGTTTCGTGCGTTTGCGCTTTTTCAGGAGACTCTTGGGGCCAGATATTCAAAAAGGTTGCGCCATGTGCAATAGGGTTGCACCTGCGCAAGTCCAAACTTGCTCCATTCTGCGATATTCAGCAGGAGGCAGTTGAGCCACAGAAAACATGCTGAGCAACAGCGCAATGCAAATGAATGCATGCTGAACTGGAGGGGGAGGAACCATGCATAAACTGCACAGCCCGATATTCAGCGGGCTGTGCAGAGTTGTGCTAGCGCAACCTCAACCTGCGCCTGCACAGCTTTGAGCCAAAAAAAGGCTCAGGTCGAGGGCCACCCACAGGTGAGCTGCTGCATTGCAGGGCGCAACACAGCAGCTGCCACCTGTGTCTGGCTAACCCTCCTTGTGCCCCCGCAGCCCGATCGTGGGCGAAAGGTGAAAATCCCCACCACCCCCACTGGCTGATCGCGGGCAACAGCAGAAATGTTTCCCCCACCAGCCCGACCGCTGGGCTGCATTAGTTCAAAACAACCCCCAATACATCCCTGGTGGTCCATTGGACCAAAAAGCCTGATCGTGGGCTGTATCACTTTAAAATACAACCCTCTCCTCCCAAACATAGCCCTGGTGGTCAGTGGACCAAACTCCCGTTCGCGGGATGAAAACAATAACCCAACATAGCCCTGGTGGTCCAGTGGACCGAAACTCCCGATCGTGGGATGTATGCAGTAAATACCCCCAACACATCCCTGGTGCCTAGTGTCCCCCACCCATGAAGCCCACCACCTCGCTCTCCCCCAGCAGAGTGGCAGCATCCCACCGCCTGCCCCCACCACCGCCGACTGACTGCCGGTTGGGTCTGCACGCCATTGGTGCAGAGCAGAGCCAATGGGCGTGCAGCCTTTACTAAGACAGTCCGGTTTGTGAATGAATCATTCACAAAACTGGACTGTCTTAATATGACATGGACTGCGCCCGTGGCTCTTGCTCTGCCTGGAAGCATGCAGCATATGGGCAGTCAGTCAGCAGTGGTGAAAGCCGGTGGGATGCTGCCGCCCGCCGCCTGCCGGGGGGCGGGTGGTGGGGCTTCATGAAGTGGGTGGGGTGGGGACACTAGGCACCAGGGATGTGTTGGGAGTATTTACGCATACATCCCGGGATCAGGAGTTTCGGTCCACTGACCACCAGGGCTATGTCTGGGGTTACTGCTACATCCCATGAACGGGAGTTTTGGTCCACTGGACCACCAGGGCTATGTTCGGGAGGAGGGGGTTGTATTTTACACTGATACAGCCAGCGATCAGGCTTTCGTCCACTGGACCACCAGGGATGTATTGGGGTTGTTTTAACTAATGCAGCCCGCGATCGAGCTGCAGAAGCGTCGGTCCCCGACGGCTGCTGCCTGGCAGGGTGCCAGGTGCAAGTCCTCGGGATCGGTGCACCTACATGCTAATGGAATGCAAATGGGGCCATAATCAGATGCAAATGGCCCCCTGCGCTGCATGAATTATGGCCCCCTATTGCATGTCACCTTTTGAATATCGGGATTTTGCGCGTAGGCGCAATGGTACTAACGCCACCGCCGTTGAATGCTCCACTCTGACAACGCGGTGGCGCAGGTTCACTGCACCTTGCACAGTGGCTGTGGCTGGGGTGATATTCAAAGGGTTGCTCAATAGCACAACTCCTTTGAATACCCTTGACCACCTCCCTCTTATAACTATTTCTTGTAAAGAACTTGCGCCTAAGAATGGCGCAGTTTGAATATCCAGCCCTAGGTCTCACTCATGCAAAGTGTAGCTATTTAGAATATTTTAATATTTAGAATGTTTTAAGTAACTAAGTGCTATGACTAAGACCAAAATCTTGGATTTCAGGAGGGCGGACTTCAGGAAAAGGGTCGAAGTGCTAAGGAGCCACCTGGCGGGCATCAAAGCAGATATGGGGGTGGACCAAAGGTGGTCCATCATAAAGGAAGGAATACTGGTTGCCACAGATGAGTGTATTAGGCTCAGGGGGAAGAATATAAGAGCCAAAGCACCTAGCTGGTTCAGCTCTGGGGTTGTCCAGGTAGTAAGGGAAAAGAGGTTGGCCTATAGAAAATTCAGGAAGACCAAGAGAGATGTGGATAGGGAAAATTATCTAAGGTTGGCTAGTGAGGCAAGTAAGAAAGTCCAGCAAGCAAAGGCACAGCAGGAACTGCAGATAGCTGAAGGAATTAAGAAGGAGGAGAAGGCTTTCTTTCGCTATATAGGTGAGAAAATGGACAAGAAGGAAGGAATTGTTAAGCTTAAGAAAGGGGAGCGGTGGGTGGAGGATAATGGGGGGGAAAGCAGAGATACTAAATTAATACTTCTGTTCTGACTTCACCAAGGAGAAGGACGGACCAGCACCTTCAAGAGGGAAAAGAGGAGCAGTGGGGGAGGGGAACACAGATGTAGTGATAGAGGAGGATAGAGTGAGGGAGAGGCTGCTGGCATGGAAGGTGAACAAATCACCAGGCCCGGACAGAGTACATCCAAGGGTACTGAAGGAACTGGCTGAGGAGCTGGCAGGGCCACTGGCAGACCTATTTAATAGTTCACTAGAGGCAGGTGTGGTACCACAGAACTGGAGAACAGCACATGTAGTGCCCCTCCACAAAAGCGATCCCAAGGATGACCCAGGGAACTACAGACCAGTCAGTCTGACCTCCATTGTGGGCAAGCTCATGGAGACCATACTAAAGGAGAGGTTGGTGGAATATCTGGAGGAGCATGTTCTCCAGGATGTGAGGTGGCATGGGTTCATGGGGAGGGAGATCGTGTCAAATGAATCTAATTGACTTCTTTGACTCTGTCACTAAGACAGTAGACAGGGGCCAAGACATCCTCTATCTTGATTTCCAGCAAGGCTTTTGACTCTGTGCCCATAAAGAGTGATCGGAAAGTTGGTGGATCTCAGGGTTAGGGAAAAGATGGCCAGATGGGTGGAAAACTGGCTGAGGGACAGAACCCAGAGGGTGGTTGTGGGAGGAGAGTTATCTGGCACCAGAGAGGTAACCAGTGGGTCCCACAGGGCTCGGTGCTGGGGCTGGTGTTGTTCCGTGTCCTCATCAGTGACATTGGGGATGGCATTAAGGGCAAAATGTGCCTATTTGCAGATGACACCAAGCTCTGTGGGAGAGTGGACACAGCTGAAGGGATACAGGACCTACAGGATGATCTGAAAAAACAGTGGAGGTGGTCCAGGATCTGGCAGCTTGGCTTCAATGCCAAGAAATGCAAAGTTATGCATATTGGAGCCAAGAATCCCAGGACAGAGTACTACCTGGGTGGAGTCCGAATATCTGCATCAGAGGAGGAGAAGGACCTGGGAGTGATAATCACTACTGACCTGAAGCACTCCACGCAGTGCAAGAAAGCAGCAGCAAAGGCAAACAAGATGTTGGGATGCATAAGTAGGGGGATCAGTAGGAGGAGAGAGGAGGTTATACTGCCCTTGAACAGGTGACTGGTAAGGCTTCATCTAGAGTATGGGGTTTAGTACTGGTGCCCACACCTCAAAAAGGACATTAACCTACTGGAGAAGGTCCAGAGGAGGGCTACAAAGATGATAGCGGGTCAGCAGGGTAAGGCATATGAGGAGAGGTTGAGGGCACTGAACATGTTCTCCCTGGAAGACAGGGGAGAGAGAGAGAGAGAGAGAGAGAGAGAGGACGTGATTGGGACCCTCAAGTACTTGAAAGGGATACATAAGGTGGATAAGGAGAGTCTCTTTAAGCTGAGTGGCAACCATAACACGAGGGGGCACAGTCTTAAGCTGGAGGGTAGGAGGTTTAGGAGGGAGGTAAGGAAGCACTTCTTCACAGAGAGGGTGGTGAACACTTGGAATGTGCTGCCAGAAGAGGTGATCTCATTGAAGACAGTGGGCAGCATTAAGAGAGGCTGGGATAGGCATAGGGGGAAGGTAAGGATCATGGGTAGGGAGGATGGGTGGAGTGGGGAGGAGGAGGCAGGGACAGTAGCTCAAGCTGTGTACTCTGCAATATGAGCAGACTAGATAGATCAAATGGCCTTCTTCTGCTGGCTTCTTCGTATGTTCATATGTAATACCCCATATCAGAAAACAAGACTTTCTGGATTGTATCAAACTGTCTTCCATCTGATGGATGGGATGTACCACTTGTCCCTGCTTTGATGAGTTTATATATTGTATTGTGTTATTTTGTAAGCAATAAAATATTAATTTAAAATAAAAAGGTAACTGGGAAGGGGAAGGGTGGCGATGATGAAAATGAAACCTCGCAGGGTGGGGGGAAGGGATGCAGACCATTCAACATGATGTATTTAACAGAAAATAAATAAATGAAAGTATTAGAATTAAAACAGCGCCCTCTACTGCCATGGGCAGTAATGAAGTGATTACTTTGCACAAAACGTTTTTTATTCATTTCTATTAACTTTTTCAATTTAGTTTTTACCTTGTTAAAATTTTTCTCTGTAGTGCAACTCAGTACCCTTCTTTTTAATTGCAATAATAACCAACAGGATAGGCAGTATGGGCTGTACCCACGCTTCCAGTGGATATAACGTCTTGTGCCTGTGGTGTTGGGCCTCATTATACCATTGATCATGCGAATACAGCCCAAATCTGCCCACGCTGTCATATATTATTGTTACTTACTCAGTTTGAGACAGGGATATGAGATTTTTTTTTAACTCAATATGGGCTATGAGATTCTGATTCAACATAAGAGAAATGTGTGCATGGTATATAAAGCATAGATTACACATCAACACTTTTATATATGACTTTCTGGTGACTTTTGTTCGCTCACCTGCATTGTTCTCACCAGATGTGTTTACATCAACTATTACGTATTTTTCATTGAGTTATCAGTAGGAAATCCATCATTGACAGTGATCAATGGAAGAATACTCAGAGGTCTTAACCACCCATTATGGGTAGGGAAATTCTGGACACCACAAGTCAGCAGAAAGACCTGGGGGTTATCATATCTGATGATCTGAAGGTGATCAAACAGTGTGAAAAGGCGGACGGGAGAGCAAACAGAATGTTGGGGTGCATAGGGAGGGGCATGACAAGCATGAGGAAAGAGGTGGTGATGCCACAGTACAGATCAGTGGTGAGGCCTCAGCTGGAGTACTGTGTCCAGTTCTGAAGGCCACATCTCTGGAAGGACATTGACAAAACAGGCAGTCTAGAGAAGGACAACAAAGATGGTACACAGACTGCACTAGAAGCCCTACGAGGAAAGACTTAAGGACCTTAATATCTGTGCACTGGAGGAAAGACGGGAGAGGGGATATATGATAGAGACTTTCAAGTACTTTAGGGGAATAAACAGGGTACAGGTGTAAAGCATATTTCAGAGAAAGCGCTGCACAAGAACAAGGGGGCGTAATATGAGGCTGAAGGGTGGAAGGCTCAGGGGTATTGTTAGGAAGTACTTTTTCACTGAAGAAGTGGTGGAGCCGCGGAACAGCCTTCCAACAGAAGTGGTGGGGTCAAAAACAATGCAGTGGTTCAAGAGTGTATGGGATAAATATAAGGGTACCCTGGAGATGTGCAGAACAAGAGAGCTGCAGATCAAATAGGATCTGGGGCTGCAGCAGTGACTAGGGAAATGGGCAGACTAGGTGGGCCGTATGGTCCTTATCTGCCAACAGATTCTATGTTTCATGTTATCCAGTTCTTCATAAAACTGAAAAGTTGTCCTAGAAGCACCACTGGTGTTATTGTTCCATTTTATCTTAAAATAAAGAGTTTTTAACAGCTTCCATTTATCTTTTACTTGATCAGTAGTGTGAATGAACCCAACTGACTCTATTTTATCTACAACTTTACTAAAGATGCATGATTTTCTCCCATCAAGCTGTTTCATGATATCCATTTCTTTTAATGCACTAATTAACATGGTATCCCATGATACAGGTGAGTCAATTTAAGCAAGGCAATATGGGCGAAGTAAAAATAGTGAGGGTAAAATGGGCTATGTGTACCAAATAGCACCTTCTAAGTTCAGCAATATTGTGTCCATAGGGAGTGGGTGTTTTATAAAGAATATAGGCTGTATTTGTTGGAACACTCCAGAGTTGGCCGGCTGGTGTGGTGGCTAGAGTCACTGCCTCTGGGTCTGGAGGACCCGGCTTCGGCACTAGCTGAAGATTTGTGTTTTTTTTTGTGTGTGTGTGTGTGTGTGTGTTGGTTGTTGGGTTTTAGTCCCATTCCCCCACCCTTCCAACTGTGCCCCCCACCTGTAGGATGCCCCCAACGTTCTCCACCTGCTGACTGCTGTCCCCTGTAATGTGGCCCCCTCCCGAATTTCCCCTCTCCCCCAATATCAGCCCCCCTGGGAGTTGATTATAATAAAGGTGGGGCTGCAGAGGGCATAGCCCCCCCACATAAAACGTTTGTTTACATCGCCCCTCTCACATAAAGTGAATCCCATCTCTGTTTGTGGTGGGTGTCATAGTGCTCATCATCTTTTTCACTTTCAGTGATTTTGCACTCGTTATCGTTGTCTGCGCTCTTTTTGAGTTATAGTTATCCCACAGAACCATTAACACAATCCCCAAGGGTCCATCCTAGGCACCTCCTCCGAACTCATTCTCTGTGCTGATGATGCAGCCCTTTTCTGTCAGGACAAAAACTCCAATGCTCTCATTAACAAACTTCAATTCGATTTCAGAAGACTTCACACCTGGTTCACGTCCAAAGGTCTTGTACTCAACTCCAAAAAGCTAAGTTCATGGTTTTCTCCAGCCCCCGCACTCCCCTTGGCTTTGACCTCTCCCTCTATGACAACCTTGGTAACTCCATTAAAAGAGTCAGTGAATTCAAGTACCTTGGCTTACTCCTGGATAGCCACCTCGATTTCGATGTTCACACTAGCCTCACAATCAAAAAAGCTCACCAACGCCTCGATATCCTTTACAGAGCCAAGCATTACCTTAACAGGGAATCCAAATCCCTTTTAGTCACCAGCTTCCTCCTTCCTGTCTTCGACTATGGTTCACTTGTCTCCCTCCCCGCCTCTCCATCAAAACCTTCTCCAGACTTCGAAGCTCCTACCACAACGCTATCCGCTTTGCCTCTGGTCTCCCTAAACTCACACACCACTGTGACCTTTATAAGCTCACCAGTCAGCCCTCCCATGAGGCCTGCCACAAATGCAAGATGGCCACCTTCTTCTTCAAACTCTCCCGTGGACTGCTCCCTGATTGCCTCACCTCTCTCTTCCAGACAGCTACCACCACTCAGGACCACTAGACTGTCCTCCACTCTCTCTTTCACTGTTCCTTTCTGCTGGACCACTCAAGGCCAGAAAACATTCTCCTTTATGGGACCCAAGCTCTTCAACTCTCTCTCTCCCTCCAGAACTAAAACTCTGTCCCTCCACAAATGCCTTCAAATACAATATCAGGAGACATTTCTCCCTCACCTGCACCTGCTCACAGCCCTAATCTGGCTCCCCTTCTGCACTCTTTTCCCCTCACCCTCTGGTTATCCACCCCTGGCACTTACCCTCTCTTTCTAGTACTTGTTAATCCACCTAGGCTAGTTTTTAGATTGCACTTAAATTTTTGTTTCCCACTGTAATATTATTGTTAAACCCTCACGGAATGCTGTCACCTTGTATTTGTTAATTCACCAAAGCTAGTTCAAGGTTTGCCCTTTAGTCTATATTATCCTGATTTTATGTGCCATTGTAGTAACCCTTGCTGTAAGTTAAATGTTTTAGCCTATGTCATGTCTCATGATTGTTGTATTTAACTGAACATTTGTGTAAACGGGCAGCAATGCTCACACGCCTTTCCAGTATAACCAATAAAAATGAATGAAATGAAATAAAGTGAACACCCTTGTTTTCTCCCTGTCCAACAAAATATGTCCTTGCAGAAGATGAAGAATTTTAATTTGTTTTAATACTCATATTTGAATTTCTTTCTGCAAGAGACGACGTAAACTCACATATAAATAATCATAATGATATATAAATTGAAATTTATTGATTTAGTTTTTGTTTACCAGGTAGGTGCACTAGGCAATACAGTGCCTATTTTCAGGCACGACCTGGGAGATGAACAACATCCCACAGCAATCTAACAGTGTTGCAAGATACAAAAGCACAGTTGTACAGACATTGGCAGCAGAAGTCAAACAGTTCAGTAGTGCAAAAAACAAGAGAGCAAATAAACATGTGCACAGCTGAAAAAGCAACAGAAAGGCCCATTACAGCAGCAAATACAGTGCACAAGAATTTATCAGATGACAGGAGAAACTCATGAGTATACACGCAACAAACAACTCAAGCTATCACATACCTGCCCCAGCCCAATTCACCTCCATGTCCACCGCATATACAGATGGAGGCTAAACACTAAGGCACATCTTTGAAAATTGGTACAATATGTGCCTGGAACAGGTGCAGATTGGCGTTATATAAGCCTGCCGTTTTGTATCCATTTCCACCTCAGCACGCATATGAAGTCTGACTTTACAGGCTTCAAGCATGCACGTACAGTATCAGAGTGGTGATCACAAGCATACACGTACAGTATCAGAGTGGTGATCACAAGCATGCATGTACAGTATCAGAGTGGTGATCACAAGCATGCGTGTACAATATCAGAGTGGTGATCACAAGCATGCACGTACAGTATCAGAGTGGTGATCACAAGCATGCAGGTGCAGTATCAGAGTGGTGATCACAAGCAAGTGTCTAGAATATCAGAGTGGTGATCACAAGCATGCACGTACAGTATCAGAGTAGTGATCACACGCATGCACGTACAGTATCAGAGTGGTGATCACAAGCATGCGTGTACAATATCAGAGTGGTGATCACAAACATGCGAGTAGAATATCAAAGTGGTGATCACAAGCATGCACATACAGTATCAGAGTGGTGATCACAAGCATGCATGTAGAATATCAGAGTGGTGATCACAAGCATGCACGTACAGTATCAGAGTGGTGATTACAAGCATGCACGTACAGTATCAGAGTGGTGATCACAAGCATGCACATACAGTATCAGAGTGGTGATCACAAGCATGCACGTACAGTATCAGAGTGGTGATCACAAGCATGCATGTACAGTATCAGAGTGGTGATCACAAGCATGCACGTACAGTATCAGAGTGGTGATCACAAGCATGCATGTACAGTATCAGAGTGGTGATCACAAGCATGCACCCACAGTATCAGGTGGTGATCACAAGGCATGCGTACACTATCAGGTGGTGATCACAAGCGTGCACCTACAGTATCAGAGTGGTGATCACAAGCATGCCGTACAGTATCGGAGTGGTGATCACAAGCAACCACCTACAGTATCAGAGTGGTGATCACAAGCATGCACGTACAGTATCAGAGTGGTGATCACAAGCATGCATGTACAGTATCAGAGTGGTGATCACAAGCATGCATGTAGAGTATCAGAGTGGTGATCACAAACATGCACGTACAGTATCAGAGTGGTGATCACAAGCATTACCCCCTTCACGACCCAACCACAATCAGATGTACATTTCTTTTTTTTTTTTATTCAGCATGTACAGTATCAGAGTGGTGGCCATGGGGAGGTTTACCTGTGTCTGACTTGGATGTCTGGATATTTCTGTGTTTGATTAGCAGGGTATTTTCTCTGTCAAACTGTTGTGTAGGGCATCTTGCTGACAGGAAGGCACTCACCACAGCGGTGGGTCGGAGCTTTTAGCTGATTGTTTCATGAGGGCACAGTTTAGGCCCAACCCCCCACCCTCACCCACCCACCCACCCCTGGAAATAATTCCTTTATAGCTGGGGTTCTGACATCATTTCCTCAACAGTGCAAGGTGCATATCACTGTCATATCTCTCTAGCACACTGCACTAATAATATAAGCATACACAGTGTATAATATATATATATTTCTATATAACAAACCAATCACACACACACACACACAAAAAGTAGATAAACATGTGGGAGTAGTGCAATGTAATGGCTGTGGGGCAGCAGTCTTCCCGGAGTCTTTCTGGAGGCTGAGATGCTGCCCTATTTGCAGACAACTCTCTGCCCTGAGGGAGGAAGTTGCCCGTCTTCAGGCCACACTGGACAGTAGTAAGGGAACCTTCCCCCAGGCCACACTGGACAGTAGGAAGGGAACCTCCCCCATCCAGGGAGCACCAGAGCCACCACCACTACCTCAGAGGTTACGATGAAAGCACAGCAGTTGGACCACAGTTGGCTCAGGGAGGGTGAGGATGGTGGAACAGAGGCACACCCAGTCAGTTGTTCCACTCCACAATCCATACACCATTCTGGGGGAGCATAGCTCCCCTATGGATGCACCCGCAGAGGGGACTAAGGAGGCTGAGGACAACTGTCACAAGGGAGGCCCACAGGAAGGAGGCAGAGGACACCACAGGGAAAGGAAGCAGCTCCTGGTGGGGGACTCAGTTATTAGGGGGATAGAACTGGGGGGAGCAGGGAAAACTGAAGTAAGGTGCCTGCCTGGTGCCATGGCTTGGAGGGACAGGAAGCGCATCCTCAGGATCACGAGAACAGCTGCACGGGAATCTGAGCTGGATGTCATTGTCCACCTAGGGACAAATGACTTGGCTCATCATGAGATTAGAGCAGTGCAGGAGGACTTTGTAGAGTTGGGGAGAGGCCTAAGACAAGTAGCACACACAGTATCCTTCTCAGAGGTGCTGCCTGTCAATGGCATGGGTGAGGCAAGGGTACTTTGCACCATGCAGTTTAATGAATGGTTGAAAAAATGGTGTAGAGCACAGGGGTTTGGCTTCATTGGGGACTGGGGTTCCACCTGGAGGGACACCAGCCTATACTGGCAGGATGGTCTGCATCTGTCCAGAAAGGGAACAAGTCTTTTGAGCAATCGGTTTAAATGCTTCATTGGCAAGCTTTTAAACTAGTCAAGGGGGGAGGCACTGATAAGCAGCAGGAAAATCCCAGCCTCTCCCTACAAAACAGGGTACTAAATGGGAAAAGACCGAGGTAGAAAGGTCAGTGGGGATGCTGCAAAAGAAGGTAAAGCCATCAAAAAATGGAGAGCAGTGAGTACCAATGCCCGTAGTCTGAGTAACAAGCTTCCTGAATTAGTGGCCTTGATGGAGGAGGAACATCTGGATATTGTGGCAGTCACAGAAACATGGTACACACAAAACCATGACTGGGACATAAACATACCAGGATACACTATGTACAGGAGGGACAGGGAGGGTAAAAGAGGAGGAGTAGCTCTTTACATAAGGAGGAATCAAAGCAACAGAACAAAAGGGTAAACAGGGAGGAGAAGAAGCACTGTGGGTAAATTTGGAGACCGGCAATGGCACCACAATCTGCTCAGGGTTGTATACAGACTTCTCAGGGGAGGAAATGGACAAGGAAATGATAGAAAGTATATTTAGAATGGCAGAAAAAGGGGAGATATTGCTGATGGGTGATCTGAATATGCCAGATGTTAACTGGAGTGCAGTTGCAGCAGCCACTTCGAAGACTGGGGTTATTCTAGATGCCCTACAGGGGGCATGCCTTAGACAGCTAGTATTGGAGCCCACTCGAGAGGAAGCAATCTTAGACCTGGTTCTCTCAAATGGAGATGGAGAGAGGATCACAGATGTAGACATGGGTAGCCATCTGGGAACTAGCGACCATCGAACAGTATGGTTCACAATAAACACAGCAATAGAGTCAAGCCATACAAAGGCAAAAGTACTGGACTTTAGGAGGGACGATTTTGCCAAAATGGGTGAGTGCCTAAGGAATGCACTAGCAAATGGGCAGGAAGGAGGGGTAGAAGAACAATGGGGAATAATAAAAACTGCCATCACAGAGGTAACAAGCCTTTGTGTGAAGCAAATAAACCAAACAAAACGATGTAAGAAACCACTATGGTTCTCAAAGGAAGTGGCAGTGAAGGTTCAAGAGAAAAAGAAAGCATTCAGGAAGTACAAGGAATCACAGAAGGAGCAGGACAGAGAACTGTATCAGTTAAAGCAAAAGGAAGCTGGGAAGACAGTCAGAACAGCAAAGGCCCAAACCGAGGAAAAGATAGCAAACTCAGTTAAGAAGGGGGATAAAACCTTTTATAGGTACATCAGGGAGCGAAGGAAGACCAAGGGAGGGATAGTGAGGCTTAATGAAGGGGAGTGAGGGTGGGCAGAGGGTGACTGTGGAAAGGCAGAGATACTAAACAAATATTTTTGCTCAGTATATACAAATGAAGAGGGGGAGGTACCTAAAACAAACAGTAGAAACACTCTGGATACAGAAGTTGATACCAGCCCATTTACAGAAGAAAGGGTTATGAAAGAACTCTTAAAACTGAAGGTGGACAAAGCAATGGGGCCTGATGGGATTCATCCCAGAATTCTAAAATAACTAAGGGTAGAACTAGTGACACCACTGACTACCCTCTTTAACAAATCATGGGAGGATGGGGTGGTACCCGAGGACTGGAGGAAGGCAGATGTGATTCCCCTTCACAAAAGTGGGAGCAAGGCAGAAGCAGGGAACTACAGACTTGTTAGTTTAACCTCAGTGATAGGGAAAATGATGGAATCACTTCTGAAGGAAAGAATTGTCGAGTATCTAGAGGTCAGAGGGGCACAGGACCCAAGGCAGCATGGATTCACAGGCGGAAGGTCATGCCAGACAGATCTGATAGATTTCTTTGACTGGGTGACCAAAGTAGTAGATCAGGGAGGGCTATGGACATGGCCTACCTAGACTTTAGCAAGGCATTTGACACAAAGATTAATATACAAGTTAGCCAGCCTGGGAGTGGGTCCCAAGATGACAGCCTGGGTAAAGATTGGCTGAAGAATAGGACACAGAGTAATAGTAAATGGAGTCCACTCTGAAGAAAGGGGGGTTACTAGTGGGCTACCACAGGTTCAGTATTAGGACCGGTCCTCTTCAATGTCTTTATAAGCGACATTGCAGAGGGACTGGAAGGAAGTATGTCTCTTTGCAGATGACACAAAGATCTGCAACAGAGTTGATGCACAAGGTGGGGTGGAAAGGATGAGAAGGACTTGCAAGGTTAGAGGAATGGTCAGATGTATGGCAGCTTAGATTCAGTGCTAAGAAGTGCAAGGTAATGCACCTGGGAAACAAAACCCAGGAAAGAGTACACAATGGGGGTGAGATACTAACAACAACAAAAATGGAAAGGGACCTGGGGGTAGTCATATCAGATGACCTAACGGTGGGCAAGCAATGTGAGAGGGCAGCAAGGAGGGCTGGGGGGATACTGGGATGCATAGGGAGAGGCAACACTAGTAGAAAAACGGAAGTTATAATCCCTCTGTGCAGACAGCTGGTGTGACCCCATCTGGAGTACTGTATGCAGTTCTGGAGACCCAATCTCCGCAAAGACATAGACAGGATGGAAGCTGTCCAGAGGAGGGCAACTAAAATGGTGCAGGGTCTGCACGGAAGACATATGAAGAGAGACTTAAGGAGCTTAATATGTATAGCCTCGAGGAAAGGAGGAGAGAGGGGACATGATAGAAACTTTCAAGTACCTCAGGGAATCAACAAAGTCCAAGAGGGTAGCATCTTTCAAAAAGAGGTGTGCAAGAACAAGGGCACAATTTGAAGATAGAGGAGGGCGCTCAGAGGCAATTTAAGGAAGTATTTTTCACAGAGAGGTTGTGGATGCATGGAACGGCCTTCGGAGGAGGTTGTGGAGTCAAAAACAGTGGTGGAATTCAAGCATGCATAGGACAGTCATAAGGCAATTCTAGGGGGTGGGGGTAGGAAGAAGTAGGCTGCTGGTTAACTAGGATCTGCAGCTTATCCAGTAGGTAGGGAAATGGGCAGACTGGGTGGGCCAAGCGGTCCTTATCTGCCGACAAATTCTATGTTTCTATGTTTATTTAAGCATTATAGGATAATGCATATGCATAGACATTTCTGGCTTGTACATAGATTTCTGCTTTCATGCATCTAGATTTAAGTACATCTTAAGACTGTGATGAAACCAACTTCAAACATAAAATAAAATTGTTATATATAGGAGAAGAAAAACAAAACAAGAGAACTACCTATAGGAGCTCAGAACTTGCTCCAACCAGGCCAAAAATACTGTTTAGTCACGGTTATATAGTTTAAACAAATCTTGTAGCAGTCTATATGGGGTGGGGGCTTGAACTGTCATGTCCAGCATGTGTGAGCGAGGGGGAGTAACTTGCCCCCCTCCACAGCTGTTGTGTCTGGGCTGTTGCCAAGGAAAATACTGTACCTTTTGCTTGCTGAAGTTGACATAGTCCTCAGTTAGAGCTCTCTGATGGTATTCACCTATACGTGTCCCAGCATCTCCAAATGTCTAGGAAGTGCTTCACTCTCAGATTCAGCACAGCTGAAGTGTATTTCATGTTACTGATGGCTTGCATCTTAGTAATCCAAACCTCAAACTGGAGAGAGACTTCAGACAACCATTTTACAGTAATACATTTATAAACTACTGTTAACATAATAAGTAACCATTTTTATTTTTTGGGTGGCAACTTCCCTGAGGTAGGGCTCCCCAACACCATATCCTGCAAGGTGCAAGGATATTCCCTATCCAGGACTTGTACTAACACCTGGTGTATTCGTTCCCAAAGTCTGGAAATCCCTAGACCTTCCCAAAATACATGTGTGGGTGCCCCTGTCCCTGCAGTCTCTCCAACACCCACCTGTTTGATGGCATACCCTTCCAGCCCATCTGTAGCCTCTTAAGCCAGTGTTTCTCCACTATTGGTGTGCCCCCTCCTGCTCTTAACACAGCCTAATATGTCCTAAAGGAGGTTTGTCTCCTTTGTTAATGGTGGAGTACATTTCTGAAATGTATTGAAATGTGTCCTTCAGTACTACTACCCAGTAGAAAAAACATTATTTAAGATAATTCCTGGGTGGGCGGGCAGGCCCTGTGGTCTGGAGGGCTGAGGTACTGGATGCCTTAACTCCTCCTATGCCAGCAACCCAGGTTCGGGAACAATCCTGAGTCGACAGGGGTCAGCCGGAGGAGGAGGGGGAGGAGTTGGACTGAGCTGCCGTAAGGCTCTCTCCTCTCCTATCCCAGGGAGGAACATGGGCTTCCCCAGCTCTTGGCTGCCACCAGGTGGAGGCTAAATGACAGTACCAATCCAAAAGGGAGCCAGGCATTAGGCCAAGTGGGAGGAAGGGGCCGTCACCGGAGTCACGGAGCACATGCACACCTCCACGCGCATGTGCGACCATGTTCTGGGGTCCTGGGAAAATGAGAGGGAGAAAACAGAAAATGGGGCACTGGGGCAGGCTGAGAGAAGCCCTGAGAACAGGGCGGATTGAGATTCTCCATGGGAGGACCACAGCTTGCCTGCCCCGAGCCCCAACAGTAAAAAGCTATAGTTCCTGGGTCAGATTTTCAAATGGTGGTGCAAGGCAGCATCAAACCCTACGGCAAACCCTTTTCATGCACCATACCGGTTTGCTGCAGCTGCGTGCAATTTTCTGATCTCAGGCACAGTTGTGACAGTTTACCCCCTTTTACAGCAGCTTGCGCCACAACTCCAGTGCAAGCTCCATGAAAATGGTCCCCGGTATGGATGCAAGGTAGACCGCAAAAAGATGGTCTAACTTACGTTAGTTGCCGCAAAGGGTAGCAGATCACATTTAGATTGCTGCAAGCCAGGTGCGCCATATCTTTTGAAAATCCAACCCCCTGTCTCCAGACACCCTTGCGACAATTCCTTCACCCCTCAGAAAGCGACACACCTGTCTACATCTAAAAATTGCTTGTGGGCCTAGCAAATATTTTTTGTCTCAATATGTCAAGCTCTGTTATCCTGCCTGATGAAACACACTGAGCAAAGGTTGCTAGGCCCCTTTCTGCCCACCTACGAAATCCACCATCTGGGTTTGGTGGGATTAAACCGGGTGTGGTGACATCAGCAACAGGGGACCTAACTCCCCATGCATGGTAATAATTTGTAATGTGTGGGCAACCCATGGGTTTGTAACTTTTCTGTATAAATCAAGAGGGAAAGGCTCAAGAGAGCTTGCCCAAAAAAGGGACAGTTAGCTTCTCCTGCACCTCCATCTCCACCCAATACGAGTCTCTTCTCTGACCCAAGAATAAAGTGTCACTGACTGAGCAGTTAAACAATATCTATGATGATTTGGGAGTGCTTAACCTCCCAGCTCTCTTGGAACTGCACACACACACACACACACCTGGATCTAGCAATATTTCAGGGAAAAGAAGTGCACCGGAAAGGTGGTGCTTAGCCAAAATGCATCCTAAGAACTCAGTGAGTAGGCAGCACTCGCCGAACCCAACTCCATATAATATGTACTTGAACACAATGCACTCACAGTCGCAGTCAGCCTCCAACTTCTTTTATGGTGGTGCAAAAATCACTTGATAACTTAACAAGCAGGCAGTCCATTTAAAACCACACGTGCAAACTTACGAGAAGGGAACCCCAGGGGATGGCAAAAGAAGACCCCAAACCCCCACCTAAAGTTTTGCTCCACCCACCAGAGCTTTGTCAAAGGTGTAACCAGCTACATTGGGGGCTAGTTTAATTATCCATTATCCCCCGCCATCATCCATTATGTCATATAGCTGCACAGAGTACAACAAACATTATTATATATACAAATAATTATAAAAATATATAAAATAGAAAATATAGAAAAACATGGCAAACACATTTGAGCATCCTCATTCCCAGTATCATGTACTAACAAAAATCTTATAGCAAAAGTGGCATGAAAGCACATTAAAAGTGCATTTCACGTAAAATTCAGTAGGTGACATAGTCCACCCTTAAAATCTGAAAGAGAAAACAAAGCAAGCACAGGCATCAAATACTAATAAAATATGTCACACCCAATAGGAATTGAAAAAGGGGAAGCATAAATGCTAAAAAATAGCCCCAGAACACATAAGGAGCAGAAGGGAAAAGGGAACATTATATTAATACTTCAAAAAATGGCTGCATTTCAAAATTCTCATTCAAGCCAGGCGATCTTAAAGCTCCTAGTCAATATATCCAAAATTGTTCCCTTTTATTCAGTAGATTTTCAAAATCTCCCCCTCAGGCAGGCTGCTTCACATGTTCCAATGCAACTGCTTTAATTCTATGAATCCTCGGGTCCCCACTGTTGTTAATATGCACAGCCATAACATGATCCTGCTGTTTATTCTGTGCAGCTCGTCAGTGCTCTCCCAATCTGTTTTTATTTACTGTGCTTTATAGGTGCTGGACCTCCAGGCTCAGCCCCCCCACGATTCCCCAACCACTGCCCACCCCTGGGATTGCCTCGGAGTGGCGATCACCCAGACTGCCCCTTTGGGTGGGGCCCGTTGACAGACTCGACTCCCCCCCTCCCCGCGACCACAGTGTCGAGCTGCACTAAGGGAAACTCTCGCTCAGTCACTGGCCGAGAGCCCCAAAGGGCAGCACAGGACTGAAGGGATGAGGCATCATTGATGGAACTGGCAGCTGGATTTTTTCTGTTATAGCTCCCTGGGGGGCATGACATGCAATGACGTACAGTGCTATGCACACCATCTGGCACGCCTCTCAAACAGCTTCTGGTGTCTGCAGCGGTAGTCCCCCACGCTGGTCACACACACCCCTCACCCCAGAGGAGGATAGCAGTCTAAAGGATGCTCAGTCCCCCCAGCCAGCTTTCTGATGTCCTGAGTCTGGAATTGAATGGGGAACACCAGTGTCGCAGATGGAAATCCAACCTCTGCACCAGCAGACTGGACCCTATCTTTTTTTCTATCAGTATTTTATCCTCCTATGTTGCCTCTGGCCAGCTCCCTTTTATCCAGCCCTCCCAGCCCTATTACCTAACTTACCCGGGACTTACCTTCATGCCTGGCATCCTCCTGCTTGCAGGACTTATGGAAGGGTGCCTGATCCCCGTATGGGACCTATGAAGGCCCAGACATTATCCTGTGGCCAGAGGGGTTTTTCTTCCTTGATTTTGGTTGTGCCCACCCTGTAAATGCCCATGTGACCTGGCTTGAATGATAATTTTGAAATGCAGACTTCTTTGAAGTATTAATGTAATGTTCCCATTTCCCTTCTGTCCCTTACATGTTCTAGTCCCATTGTTTACCATTTATGCTCTCCCTTTTTCAATTCCAGTTGGGTGTGACATATTTTGTTAGTATTTGATGCCTGTGTTTGTGTTGTTTTCTCTTTCTGATTTTAAGGGTGGACAATGTCACCTGCTGAATTTTACATGAAATGAACTTTTGATGTGCTTTACATGCCAGTTTTACTATAATATTTTTGTTAGTACTGTATATGATATTACCCAATTCAGCGACCCGACTGAATCTGCTAACATGATTAACACATTCTTCACAGACCTTAATAAATATAGGACTCAGTCACCAGGCTCCCCCGGCCCCCACCTACCCAATACAACGGGGCACCTGACCGCTAACCACAGTTCCACCTTAAACTCATCCCTTGGTCTGATGTCCTTGAGCTGCTGCTGAAAGTAATAAGAACTGCTGGAGAAGCAGGTAATGACAAACCTACTCAGACTAACTGCCCCAGTCATAGCCACCCCCATCACCTGGGATTTTTAATAGGTCCCTCATTGAAGGGAGGGTACCTTCCCTATGGAAAGTGGCCATAGTCACCCCAGTCCACAAAGGTGGGTCCTGAGAGATGGTGGAAAATTATAGGCCCATTTCCATCCTCCCCACACTAAATAAGATACTAGAAAGACTAATTTATAACCAACTACAAGACTACTTAGAGCAGCACATTTTGACCCTTGAAAAGCATGGTTTCTGAAAACATCATGGGACTGGGACTGCCCTTGTCAGTTTGACCAACCACATCTTAAACTTCATAGATCAGGGTCTCCTAGTAGGTGGGTCTTTATAGACCTCACCAAAGCATTTGATTTGGTAAACCACCAGCTGCTAATTGGAAAGCTCAAATCCATCAGACTAGATGACTCGTCCCTAAAGTGGTTCACAAACTATTTGGAGGGGAGATCCCAAATTGTAAAATGGCGTGGTGCACTCTCTGATCAGTGGCACATTCTAGATGGAGTCCTGCAAGGCTCCATCCTAGGACCTTTACTGTTCTCACTATTCATAAACAATCTCCCTATGCACACTGGTGGAGCTAAAGTCACTCTATACGTGAACAACTTGGTACTCTGCAGAACTGCTCCAAACCCAACCCAGCTAAGTGAGCAACTAGGGAAAGACCTACTGCTGCTCGAAAAATGGCTGCATGCTAACAAATTCCTTCTTAATGGGAAAAAACAAAGGCAATGGTGTTTGGCCCAAGGAGCCTTGGTGCAGACCGTGCCACAAAACTCATTCTATGCCTCGCAGACGCAACAAGGACAGAGGTGGTCAACTCCATCAAGTATCTAAGGGTCCATCTCGACCAAGACTGCTCATTTAAGACCCATATCAGTTACCTAATAAAAACTATTAATCAAAAAGTGGGTCTTCTGTACCGACTGAGCCCATTCCTCACCTCCGAATCCCACATTAGAATTGCACAGGGAACTCTCCTTCCTACCCTTCCTCATGGGGCCCTAGTACTACACTCTGTCAGAAGTACAGAACTACATATGCTGCAGACCCTCTATCATAGAATAGGTAGGTTTGCCAGCTCAGCCCTATTATATGACTGCCACTGCTTAGTATTGCAATTCCTCAGCTGGCCGTCACTCAAAGGGAGGTTGCCTTACCCCTCCTTATGCTTAGCCTTCAAACTACTCCAGAACAACACCTCTCCCCCCTCCCAAGTCTGAGAAACCTGCTGCAGCTCAAACAGTATACCAAAACCTTAAGGTCCTCTGAACACCAACTACTCCAGGTACCCAGAGTCAGAACCTCATGTGGAGCCAGGTCCTTCTCTTCCTCCATCCCTCCTCTATGGAACAGGCTCCCATGTAGTTTCGAGTCCATCACCTCACTAAAGAGCTTCAAAAAAGAACTCCAAACCCATCTGCTCAACTCAAGCCAATGGTCCTCCTATAAATGATAGGGCTTCTTGTCTCCCAGGCATGAATCCTGGAAGATCCTGACTCGTCTTGTAGTCCTGAATTTGTACTTTACTGCGATGTACGAAACCAATACTTTCTACCCTCCCTCCACTGCTATTTTGAATTCTTGTTGCCCCAATGTGCTCTTATTGAATTGCCTACACAGTATACTCCTAACGTGTTGCCTGTTGTCATTCCCCTGAACTGCTGAGTTTGTGCTGTGAGCTATTGTTAACTAAAAAGTGATGAATTCCTCTGTATGATGTGTCTATAATTGTTCTCAACATTCATATTGTCTATAACTGTTCTCAACACTTATTGGGCCAGATATTCAAAACTTTGCCCCAGGGCTAAATTAGCCTTGCCTGGTGTGCTAAATTAGCCCAGAACCAATAGCCTGCTATATTCAAAAGGGATAGTCCCAGTGCTAAACCTGCTGAATATAGCATGCTAAGGAAGCCGGGCAAACTGGGCTGGGAGTGCAGTGCAAAAATAGCCCGGAAAATAAGACAGCTCTGAATATAGCAACCAGGACATGCAAACCACAACAGCAGCCCAGTGCACAACGATGTGAAGGAAGATAAAGGTGAACTATGTGGCCAATGTGTGTGCTAGCAAAGGCGTGGATTCATTAAAGCTGCAAGCACCAGTGTATGTTAAATTCTGCAGAAATGTACCATGTTTCCAAAATGTTTGCGTGGCGCAAACACTTTTGAGCAGGTTTTGTGCGGAGCTAAGCTGTTTGCCTGGCACTATCACATTTGCCTGGGGCAAAAATTTGTTATATTCAAAAGTGACATGCAAATGAGCCTACTTAGGCAGTCTGTGGGCAAAGATCCAGATTAGCATCTCATTCTGTCCTGATTTGCATGTAGATTGCCCAGCGCTATTGCAGGGTCCCACAGCTCCACATGTAGGTCAATCTGGAAGTACAGGGGCTGGCTTGGTCTGCCCACAGCTGCACCTGTAGGTCAGTCCGGAAGTGCATGGTGGTAGCTGCAGACTATATTTGTACAGAACCACATAGAATATTGTGCCCCAGAGGACTACACAGCACAGGCACAGGTGGTGGTGCTGTATGCAATTGTCAAACTGTAGATCTTACTTCGAGAGGGCTCTTGCAGTAGGTAATTACATATAGGACTGGCATGACGGGCAGCGGACTAAAATTTCAGCTAGCAGTCCCTGGTGAAGACCGCCCCCCGTCAGGTGACCGCGTCAGGCAGCGTCGGTATAAAGAGGCGGTCCCGCGTCGCCTTCCAGTTCTTTCCTCGCAGTAGCTCGTAGCAGCTCATGGTAAAGTTCGTGCTTAGCAAAGCCCTGTTCTTTCATCGGTTTTTACCAAATACTTTCAGTATTTTCATATCGTATCGTCAGGTTAACGTCGGTGTATGACGTCCCCTTCCAAAAATAAGTGCGACTGCCACACAAGGACAGCCACTCTCTCTGCCTTTTTAGTCTAGGCCCCGACCACGCGGTCGACAAGTGCCTGCATTGCCTGCACTTCAACGCGGCTACCCGCAGACGACGCCAACAGTCCCTGGAAGCCCATCTGCTCAAAAAGAAGATGTCTTCAATGGAGAAGGAATTGAAGAAGCTCAGGCAGGCATCGACCTCTCCCGAAGGGCACCACAAGAAGCGGGACAAAGAAAGGCACAGGGAGAAGGCCTCCTCATCTGCGACTCCGGACGGAGTTGCGGTTCAAGTAACATCCCCTCCGGAGGATCGTCCGACGGCAGCCTCCAAGGTTTTGGAGGAGGCATCGGCCCGCCCGTCGGGCTCGTGCTCGGGCCCTGTGGGCGCCTCCGGACTAAAGAGGCCTCTTCCCTGATACCTCGGCGTGTCAGCTCCTCTGGCGTCCGCCGGGAGAAGGCCGATAAGCGCCCGATCCCTTGGGCGGGCGCCGTCGCGCCCCTCGACGGGCCGCTTCCCACCTCGGCCCACCTCCGATGAGGGACCCCCTAAGCCGGACACCGGCTCCTCCAGCGCCCGCCGGGATCCAGCCCCTAAGTTGCACGTTGGCTCCTCCGACGTGCACCGGGCGTCAGAACCTATGACAGACCCTCCATCTTCTGTCATCCCAGGTTCCCCGCAGCCTTCGCTGCTGTCCGGGGAGCCCGAGTCGCCCCAGCCTGACCCCGGGGACTTTTCTCCTCCGTCCCCGGGCGATGTTGGGGATATTCCTCCACCGTCAGACCCTCTCCCTCCCACAGAACCGGATCTGACGCTGGCCCCCCGGACGCCGGCTCCGATGCCGGCCCCGCCGACGCCGGCGGGGAATATTCCCCCTCAGTCAGGCCCAACCCCTCACTGGCCTCTCAATGTTGACCCGCCCGTGGGGCTTCCTACTGGGCCGTCTGCTCCGGCAGCTCCTCCGGTACCCAGGTACCCGCCATCCTATCCGACGCCGTCTTACCCGGGTCTGCAGTATCCAGCGCCACAGTACCGGACGCTGGCTCCGCCAATGCCGCAGTACCCGATGCCACAATACCTGGCACCGGTTTTCCCGCAGCCGGGTTATGGATACTCGCCTTACAGATATAATCCATATAGTTATCCCCCTCCTCCTCCTCCTCCTCCACCGCCTCCCAGGCCGCTGGTGGATCTTCAGGAGACTTTGGCTTCCTGGTGGGCTGAGGCCAAGGCTCAGCTCACCAAGGAAGTTGAGAGCTGCCTTACGGCGACGGTGCCACCCCCGGCCCCCATACGCCCGAGACGGCACACTCCCTCTCCGCCTCCGGATTCCAGGGCCCTTCTCTCTGGATCCAGAGAGGGGCAGGACACACGTCCAGGGATCCCCCCTAAGGAACCCGTTCCTCCCCCTAGACAGGTCAGGGAGTCTTACTCTGCTTCTAATTCTTCTTCTTCCTCAATCTCAGATTCATCGGATTCCTCCGACGGATGCTTCGAGAGAGAGACTACGAGCCTCGCTCTCCGTCCAAGTCCCAGATGAGGACTCCTCTGAAGTCTCCTCCGGAGGATCCTTCCTTCACAGAGTTGCTCAGGAAGATCCAGGAAGTACATCAGTGGAGTTCTCTGGAACCAGATCCTCAGTGGGTCAAACTCGTCGAACATCTGGACCTGCCCCTTACGGCTCCTACTTTAGTGCCACCCTGGATCGAGCCTCACGCCCACCTTGTTTCCACTATTTGGAAACAACCGTCGGCTTTAGCCCCGCTTCCTAGGAAGTCCAACAGGCTATACCAGGCTCCGGAGGGTGTAGATTTTTTGAATTCTCACCCCCGTGCAGACTCGGTCGTGATTAGCGCCGCTCATGGTCGGTCAGCACACCCCAAACATTTAAGCTCGTCTCCCCCGGATAAGGAATCTCGCCTTCTGGACCAGTACGGAAGAAAAATATACGCTTCCTCCACTCTGGGAATTCGGGCCCTGAATTATGTAGCTCATATGGGGGATTACCAGAAGACTATCCTTACCCAGGCGGAATCTAAGATTGACTCCTTACCTGACTCCCAAGTCAAGCAGGAGTTAGCTGACCTAGTCCATTCTGCTCGTTCGGCCATTCGTCACATCCTGAGGACGACCTACGATGCAGTGGACACTGCCGGGCGGAGCTCCACATTCGCCGTAAGTCTTCAGCGTCACGCCTGGCTCCGCGTGTCAGGTTTGGTCCCGGAGGTGCAGTCAGCAATCCAGGAGGCACCTTTCAGGGGTTCAGTGCTTTTCGGCGGTGATGTCAAGGACATCATCACCGATTTGCAGGAGAAGGGAACGGCTCTGAAGTCTGTCGATTCCATGTACCGTCCCCATCCCCCGGAGTGCCGTCCTTTTTGCAGATGCAGCCAGCCTCAAGTGAAACCCCAAGGAAGGTGGGCCACTAAACGCCGGGCCCCCGCAGCTGCCAGGCCCCCGCCACCCAAAAAAGCAGCAGGTGCCCCAGCTGCGGCGCTGCCCCACACCACCTGACTCCTCCCCTCTCCCACCACCTCCGGACTCCCGGAGGGACGTAGGAGGAGATTCTCCCTCCACCTTCCGGGTTGGGAGAGGATAACAACAGATTCATGGGTGCTTCAGATTATTGCGGAGGGGCACTCCATAGAGTTTCTACAGAAACCTCCACGCCACCCCCCCTCTGAAGTCCTCTTACGCAAGGGACCATCTTCCTTTGGTCAGGGAAGAAATATCTGCCCTTCTCGAGAAGCAGGCCATAGAACCTGTTCCTCCTCACCTTCAGGGGACAGGTTACTATTCCCATTTCTTCCTCGTCCCAAAGAAGATGGGAGATCTCAGACCCATTCTCGATCTCAGCTCCCTGAACTTCTACGTGGAATACAAAAAGTTCAGGATGCTTTCCCTTCAAACCCTTCTGCCCCTTCTTCGGCCAGGTCAATGGCTTTGTGCGCTGGATATGCAGGACGCATATCTGCAGATCTCCATTCATCCCTCACATCGCAAGTACCTTTGGTTTGCTTTCCAGGGGGACCATTACCAATTCCGGGCACTACCGTTTGGTCTTTCCTCGGCTCCCCGAGTTTTTACCAAATGCCTGGCGGTGGTAGCAGCCCACCTGCATACTATGGGAGTCCAGGTGTTTCTCTACCTGGATGATTGGCTTCTGGCGGCCTCATCCAGGGAGGAGCTCCTGCATTTTCTCTCCCTCACCCAACAGGTTTTCACTCACCTGGGTATTACCATCAACCATTCCAAGTCTCATCTGGACCCTTCCCAGAGACTTCAGTTCATCGGGGCTATCCTCGACATGACAGTGAGCAAGGCCTTCCTTCCTCCAGACAGGGCGGCCTCCCTCCAGTCACAGATTTCCCTGCTATCAGAACGCAGGAAGGTTCCGGCGAGGTCGGTTCTCCATCTCTTGGGGCTCATGACAGCCGCCATCCTGACGGTTCCCCACGCGCGCGGCTCCACATGAGGATTTCTCAGTGGACTCTCCGCTCTCAGTGGGATCAACTCGTAGATGACCTAGATCATCTGGTGCTGATCTCCTCGCCGATGGCAAGAGACTTGCAATGGTGGATGGTTCAAGAGAACCTGTTTCGGGGGGTACCCTTCTGTCATCCTCCCCCCTCCCAGACTCTGACCACGGACGCATCAGGCGAAGGTTGTGGAGCCCATCTGGGTCCTCACCGAACCCAGGGTTTATGGTCCAGATTGGAGCTAGCTCTCCACATCAATGTGCTCGAGCTACGAGCAGTGCTATATGCTCTCCAAGCCCTTCACCAATACATCCTTCCCAGTCACCTAGCTGTCCAGATGGACAACATGTGCGTGGTGTGGTACATCAACAAGCAGGGAGGGACTCAATCCTACCCACTGTGCAGGGAAGCAATGAGGGTTTGGGATTGGGCAGCGCTTCACAATCTTCACCTCACGGTGATCCATGTTCCAGGAGTCGACAATACCCTGGCAGACAAGCTAAGTCGCTCCTCTGCTCTGCCACACGAGTCAGAGTTGGACCAAAAAGGTTCTAGACGACATCTTCCAGCTTTGGGGGACTCCACAGGTAGACCTGGTCGCCTCTTCCCAAAACGCAAAACTTCCCACCTTTTGCTCGCTCGCCCCAGAGCGAGGCGCTTTCTGGAGCGACGCTCTGTCTCTAAACTGGAAGGGCAGATTCGTCTATGCTTTTCCCCCAATTCCTCTGGTCCCTTGTGTACTGCAGAAACTATCAACAGAAGGAGCGAGAATGATTCTGATTGCTCCTTTCTGGCCAAGGCAAATCTGGTTCTCTCTTCTACAACAATACTCAGAGGTTCCTCCTCTTCCTCTTCCTTTATCTTGAGGATTGCTGACCCAGGATCAGGGGACCCTGGTCCATCCGGGGACTCAAGTCCCTGCAACTTCATGCATGGCTCCTGCAGACCTAGCCCAATCTCGCTTTGGTGTCGCTCCAAAGGTGGCCGAGATTCTGGTGGAGGCTAGAAAACCCTCCACTAGGTCCACTTACGCCATGAAATGGAAGAGATTTTCTTTTTGGGCTGCTGCCAGGAATGTGGAGCCTTTCTTCTGTCCTGTAGCCATTCTGCTTGAATATTATATAAGTATATACGTGTTTTAAATCTTCCTATACATGTACCAGTTATTGAACCTTGACCTTATCAGGTCCATCTTGCAAATGAGCTGTGCTCAATGATGTTCACCTGAATAAATAAAGATTGGATTGATTGACTGATTGATTTACGTCACCTCTTCGACCTGGGTCTCAGTCATTCCTCCTTGAAAGTACACATGGCAGCTATTTCAGCTTGCCATGTTCCTTTTGCTGATAAAGCTTTTGCCCAATTAGAGGTATCCAAGACTTTTCTTAGAGGGGTCCTTCATCTCAGGCCCCCTGTCTGGACCCCTGCTCCCCCTTGGGATCTGAACTTTGTTCTCAAGAAACTTACCCTTCCTCCCTTCGAGCCTGCGGCCTCTGCAGACCTGAAGTTTCTATCGTGGAAGACGCTATTCTTGGTGGCCATTACCTCCACTCGAAGAATTTCTGAGCTCCAGGCCCTCATGTGTGAAATCCCTTATTTGATTTTTCACAAAGAAAGAGTAGCTCTTCGTACGAACCCTAAGTTTCTACCTAAAGTGGTAGTGGAGTCTACCTTGAATCAGTCCATACAGCTACCTGCCTTTTTTTACGCAGTACTCTAATCAGGGGGAATATTTACTCCATACCATGGATGTTCACCGGATTCTGAGATACTACACCGACAGGACTAAGGATCTCAGAAAAACAGACCAGCTGTTCATCTCTTTTGCTCACAAAAGGGAAGGCAATGCTGTTTCTAAGCAATGCCTTTCGAAATGGTTGGCTCATTGCATCACTTTCTGTTATGACAAGTACAACAAGACCCTTCCGGGTCAAGTCAGAGGTCACTCCACCTGGGGTGTAGCAGCCTCTGCGGCTTGTTTCAAGAATGCGTCTGCGACAGATATTTGTGCTGCCACCACCTGGACTTCCGTCCATACCTTTACGAAACATTACAGTTTGGACATTGCCTCTCGCCGTAGAGCAGGCTTCGGGTTAGCTGTCTTGCAAGGCCTCCTGTCTTGAGGTTTGCAAGGCTTTTGCTACTTCTTGGAGTAGTTCCTCCTCCCGGTGCCTTTCATTTGTTCCAGACTGCTTGGGATTCTGTCCTATATGTAATTACCTACTGCAAGAGCCCTCTTGAAATAAGATAGTACAGTTACATAAGAACTTACCGTAACAGTAGATCTTCGAGAGAGGCTCTTGCAGTAGGTAATACCTTCCCGCCCTCCATCCCCCTAGGCTTCTTCAGCTCCTTTTCCATTGAGGAAATATCTGCTTCTCTCGTCCGGGCCTGTGGGAAAAGAACTGGAAGAAGCGGGCGTCAGGGACTGCCCCTTTATACCAGCGTTGCTTGATGCGGTCCTGTTGTGGGGCGGTCCCTAGCCAAAGGGACTGCTAGCTAGAAATTTTTCCATGGGGTCCTGCCGCCGGCCGGCGTCAGTCCTATATGTAATTACCTACTGCAAGAGCCTCTCTCGAAGATCTACTGTTACGGTAAGTTCTTACGTAACTGTACTTTCCTGCTACAGTGCATAGCTGATGCTACAGTAACAAGGGGGCCAGTAGTGTGAGGGACACAGCAATGCCTATGGTGTATAGGGCATCAATGACTGCTGCACTCCACACAGTGACAGGCCCATCTTGTAGGTTTGTACTGACAGTGGACATTACTGTTATGCTGTTGTGCGGCCCCCAGATGCTGCAGCACTGGCATGGGATACTCACAGTGACATATATATGGCTGGCTGTGTATGCTGTGGTGTCTGTACAGATGTGCAGTATGTGGCTTCTGGGACACATACCATCAGACAGGCACACTGGTGTTGGGGTGTTCCCTACACTAGACCATTTGCACTGTGTGGATTGTCCCAGCCTTGTGTGGCAGCACCCAGTATGTGGCGCAGACTGGCCACCTGTACACCCTCCCCTCAACACCCTCCATGCCCCCAGTGCTACATGTGTATGTGCTGGATTCTGTTGGTGTCCACTGAAGGGTGGTCTGCAGGTGTGTGCTGTATGGAAACACTGCCATGGTGTCCACTGCGTGCCGGGTCATCACTTAATGCTTGGCATGGCTGGGACCGGTGGCAGATGATGGCAACATAGGAGGTGCCATCCATGTGCAGCATGTTTCTTCCATGTCCGGTTTCTTTCTATGTTTAATATATACTAGTTAGGGTCAATAAACTACCACTGGCAGACCCTCGTAAACTCCATAATTCACAGTTGTGAATTACAGAGTTCCATAAACCATGGTTCTATGTCGTGCAAAGACGCTGAAAGCTGCACAAAACCACAAAGCCGCGCAAAGCTGGTTTGCTCAGAGTTAAGACTACTTCTCCTGGGTGGTAATTTGCACTGCACAAAATGTTGCGTTAAGTCACACAAAAACACTCTGCGTGGCACTAATGCACCGAATATAGCATTGTGCCTGTATTCATGTACACACACACCCTCTTTTTGACCCTTACATACATTACATTTTCGCCTGGTGCTAAAGCAGTTTGCCCACGCTATTTGGCCTTTTGAATATAGCGGACCTGTGCAAACCTTGGTATAAACCATAGTAAAACTGTTTGCGCCTCAGCTAAAGTTTTGAATATTGGCCCTCTATGTATAATGTTGTGCTTCATGTTCTATGTAATTAACCCCGGGTTGCCCCTGAAAAAGGGACCCCTGGTCGGGGTGGGCCTACCCGGTTACCAAAATTAAATAAATAAAATAAATAAAAAATATTACGAATGAGTATGCTCAAATATGTTTGGCACATTTTACATATTTTCTTTTTTATATTTTTTTGTAATTATTTGTATATATGATAATGTTCGTTGTACTCTGTGCAGCTATATGATGTCATGGATGATGTTGGGAGGTACAATGGGTATTTAAACTAACCTTCTATGCAGCTTTTTACACCTCTGATGAAGTTCCGGTGGCTAGAGCGAAATGTTTGGCAGGGTCTGCAGATGTTGTTTTGCCATCCTGCTGGGGGATTCCCTTCTTGTAAGTCTACACATGTGGTTTTAAATGGACAGCCTGCTTTTTAAGTTATTAAGTGATTTTTGCACCAAATAAAAGAATTTGGAGGCAGAGGCTGACTGCAACTGTGAGTACATTTTGTTCAAGTACATATTATACGGAGTTGGGTCTGGTGAGTGCTGCCTATTTACTGAATCTGGATATATCTTTCAATGAGATTTTCCAGAAGTCTTCCAGTATGGAGACTGGTAGAGGCAAGGCAATCTTATTTATATGGTACCCTTTCCAAAGGCTCAGAGCACCTCACACCAATAAAAACACAAACAATTTCAATAAAATATGTAAATACAATATAAATGTAACCCCCCTACAGATGGGGGTTCTCAAAAAGTCTTCCTTGAGCTTGCCTAAATGCTTACTGCCAGGCTGGTGTCCTGCATTTTAGCAGTTTAAATGTGATTACCAGAGCCTGTATAGCCTCTGTGTACTGTCTCTTTAAGAACTGCCTGATTGCAGCTTAAGTAATCTGGGAGGGAGCTCTGTTTAAAGATGTAACTATTTACTGAAAATCATTTAGAGTGATAATGATAATGTAGTTTGCCTAACCTGCTTTCTTTGTAGCAAGGACTGTTTTGTTTGTCTTCACTATCTTGGTCCTGGACTGCAAATTGAACCAAACAGTACTGGTGGGACCTAAAATGTAGCCGGACTACAGGAGCTGTCTGAATTCAAAATCTGTAGGAACTGTAGTTTGAACTTTTCGCCTTTTTTTTTGAAACTGAAGGGGGAGCTCTTGCTTTGACTGACAGCCAGATCAGCCAACCAAATCTTTTGGATCTTGGTGAAGTCCCGGGCTGCTTGCAGTTTTCAGTTAGTTCTGAACTGGAAGCTCAAGAAGAAGGAGCTGAAGTAATGCTGTGCAGCAATCCTGAGTGGATTCGCATGGGAGAACTGGGAAAAGGCTGAGTGTTTGGCCAGTATGTCTGCCTGCTGCTCCTGAGAGGGTGAAAAGAGAATTATTTTGGACTAAATCCAAGTTTGTGTGACTAAAGTAAGCTACTGAAGTGGGCCAGGCTCAACCTGAAAAAGACCGAAGATTTTGCTGAATGCGATCGGCCTGTCAGGAGTTCCAGCTACCCCTAAGCTCCCGGTGTGTGCAGAGACTTTGCGATTGAGACCGGGGAGCACTTTGCCAGGTACAGTAGAATTCCCGTACATGTAAATGTGCTATGAGCTGCTAGTGGGTTGTGAGTTAGTTCCCCAGTGTGTGAACTGTGTTCTGCTTGCTGGAAGCTGTATCCAGCCCAAAACGGACTGCACACGAATTTGTCTCTATGCAGTCTGGGCCTTGTCAGACTGGCTCAGCCAGCCTACCCACTGCACAGAGAAGCCATCGACAAGAGACCTGCCTGGGGACCAGCCCCCCCTGCTCCACGCTTGAACAGGAACGATGCCTCTGTGACTTGTGTGGGCCCTGCTTCTCCTGGCATTCCAGATCAACCATCTGCAGTCTAGATTTTCATCCAGCCTGTGTCCAGTCTTGGGTATCATGAGTAAATACCAGGGTAGCTCCCTGCAACAACAGCTTAATCCGAGTGTGTCATCTGATTGTTTTGTTTCGTTTCCTTTACGAACTGAGCCCTCTGACGCCGGATTACAAATATTGTGTACTGTGCATGTTGTGTTCTCCATCACAGGGCCCCAACCAGCTGCAACCCCAGGCAACAGTCCTGGCTATCCCATCTCTTCTCCACCTGGGTACCCAGAGGTGGACTGTGTGGGGGGACTCAAAGCACATGTGTAACCCCCCCTGCAAATGGGGGCTCCCAAAAGTCTTCCAGGAGCTTGCCTGAATGCTCCAAGTCTGGGTGGTGTTCGGTGTCTGAGCTGTTTAAATGTGGTTCCAAGTGAGTGCTATTTGAGCCTCCACGTACTGTCTCTTTAAGAGCTGTCTGCTTGTAGACTTAATTAGTTTGTATGTGGGAGCTGTGTATTTAATGCTCAAATCCTGCCCGAGCTGCTGCCAATTTGCTCCGTTTCTGCCGTCGCTACATGTGCAGAGGGAGCTTTGTTAAAAGATATAACTGTTTGCCAGAAATCATTTAGAGTGACTGAGAAAATGTAGTTTGTCTAACCTGTCTTTATTTTAGCACGAACTGTTTCAGTGTAGCTCTTTCATTTTGGTCCTGAACTGCTGTGCTGGGCCAATTGGGTTAAGGGAGCCCTAAAATGGAGCCTGTGGACGAATCAGAACTTGGACTCTTAATTTTGAGCCAGCCACAAGGGGATTGTATGGGCAGTGACTCTGGGAAATGTAGTTTTGTCCTTGGTGCCTTTTTCCACCAACAGAGGGAGTCTTATTGTGAGAGATAGCCAAACCAACCAACAGAATTGTGTGGAGCTAAAGGAAATGCCCTGCTCTGTGACTGGAAAGATCAGATTAGGCGTGACAGTGAAGAGAGAAGGAACTCTGTGCTTCTGAGGTGTATAGTTTCGCACTGGAAGTGCGTGTGAGGCCCTGAGGTTCGGCCTGCAGCCGTTGCAAGTGCCAGTTTGGAGTGAAGCCGAGTTGTGAGGAGACAGAAGGAAGTTTGAAGAGTGGAAACCAGGCTCACCCTGTAGAAGACTGGAGAAATTGCTGAATCGCGCTCGGTCTGTCAGGAACTGAAGCTGCTGTGTGTGCTCCCAGGTATTTTGCAGTAATTGCGATCAGGATCGAGGAGCAGCCTGCCTGGTATAGTACTTTTCTTTTATATATGAATGTGCGTAGTGCTTGTGGGGAATCGCTATTTCCAATCCCCCGTGCTGTGTGCTGTGTGTTGAAGCTGGAAGCAAACCCCAGCTTGTCTCGGACTAAATCCATTTGCCATCAACTGCAGTGGGGTCCAGTCACAAGGACCTTGTCTCCATGCCCTGTTGCTCTGGCAATCCAGAAGAACATCCACCATCCGGTCCTCAGCTTGGGTATTGTGAGTACAAATCAGGGTATTCCCCTGCAGCCTGTTTTCAATCACAAGTGTGTCATCTAATTCTTGTTGTTTCACTGCTTCATGGACTGAGCCATCTGGTTCTGGATTACAATTGGGTGTTGTACATATATTTTCTTCTACAGGGCCCTATCCATCTGCACCTGCCGGCCAACCCCTGGTAACCCCGGCAATGAACCTGGCTAGCCCCCCCCCAACCTGGGTACCCAGAGTATGACTTTTCAGACCCTGTATGTGTGCACAGTACTGTGATTTAATGCCACCAATTAACCTGATTTCTCCCTCCCATGTTACTGTCCCCTAAATAAATCAGATTTGTTGTTGTTATACTATATACTGTCTGTGGTGTTGGTACTTATGGAAACACTATTGTATTTCGCTGTGTATGTTGTTTAACCTTATTTTACAGGGGGTCCTCAGAGACATACTGCGGAATCAGTCTCGAGGGTAAGTGGTACTTTATGAGTGAACAGTGTGTATAACGTGGGGTATTGGGGCTGTAACTCCTGTGTACTGTGTGAGCCACTAGAGGGAACCAAAGGGAGTCACAGTGTCCCAGAGGGATGTGATCAAGCTAGTCTAACCACTACAAACCCTGACCTCTGAGTGGAGGCACCCGCCATAGAACCTAGGCCCCTCAACCTGTCAGTAGTCAAGCAGGCAGGGGTAGTAGCCCTTGGGATAGCGCCACCTAGGGGTTACACATGCATAACTGCTTGATTAATATAACCTTTAAGCTAATTAACCTGATTTTGCCCCTCCCTTGTTCAAGTCCCCTGAATAAATGAGATCTAACTTTTTCTGCATGTAATCTGACTGTGGTTCCAGTTTGTGGTCAAAGTACTGTACTGTTGCCATTTGCTGTGCATAACCTTGTTTTACAGGGGGTTCCCAGGGTCCAGCCAGAGGAACCAGCCCTGGTGGTAAGTGCAAACAGTGTGGGCACTTGTGTGGTGTACCAGGGGTATTATGAAAGTGATTATTGTACAGTGTTCAGGCCACTAGAGTGGAAAGAGGGGGGTTACAGTGTCCCGGAGGGCTGTACCCAGGTTAGCTTGACCATTACCAACCCTGACCTCTTGGTGGAGGCACCCGTTTCAGAACTCAGGCCCCTTAACCTCCTACTAGCCAAACAGGCAGGGGTAGCAGCCCTTGGGATAGCACCACCTAGGGGTTACATGAATAATCAGGGGCAATCTTATATAAAATTATTCAGGGAAGGCCAGAGCAAAGAAGTAGGTCTTCAGTTTGTGCGTGAAGGCTTCCACGGTTTGGGCAGATCTAATAACATCTGGCAAGCTCTTCCAAATCAGTGGGGCAGCAACCCCTAAGGATCTGTTCCCCAGTTCCTTCAAGCGAGAATGGGGGACATAGCACAAGCCTGCACCGGGACTGGAGAGAGCAGGAGGGTGTGTAGAGCCTCAAGTGGACTTTCAGGTGGCTTGGGCCTAGACCATGTAGGGCCTTGAATGTTAACAAGCCTATCTAGAAGGTGATGCACCACTGCACAGGCAGCCATTGCGGACCATGCAGCACCGGCGTGATGTGATCCCTTCGAGAAGTTCCCATCACCAGTCAGGCCGCAGCATTCTGGACAAACTGCAGGCATCACATCAAACCTCCAGACAAGCCTAAGTACAGACCGTTGCAGTAATTAAGTCTGGAGGGGACAAAGGCGTGGACTATCACCTCCACATCAGCTGGTGCAAAATGTGGTTAGATCTGGGCAATATTAGCAAGATGGTATAAAAATCGTTCCTCACTGCCACTGAATAGAACAGACTACTGCTGAGTGGAATAGAAACAGTAACCTGGGCCAAATATTCATTTTGACCCGAGTCCCCCCACCCTATCAAGGACAGAGGTATAGCTGACCACCATGCCAGGTCAGCCTGTAAGCTGTTATCTAATGGTTTGCAATTTAAGGCAAATAGTTTATCTGTGGCTGGGGTCACTTACACCCCAAGGTATCTGATTTGATTATTCTTGGCCCAGGAAAATGGAATGTCCTTCTTAATCTGTAGCATGCATATCCCACTGACCCAGTCTACCTCCGATATGGTGTAATTTATTTTATACCCTGCCAGTTTGCTAAATTGTTCCAGCATTTTAGTCACTGCTGGAAGCGAGGTATGTGTCTGAGATAGAAGGAAGATGGAATTATCTGCATATAGTGATAATTTATGTTCTGCCCCTCCTGAATTCATGGCAGTGCCCCGTATGGTTGGTGTCTGTTGAACTTTAGCTGCCAAGGGCTCCAGGCTTAAAGCAAATAGCAATGGAGATAAGGGGCAGCCCAGTCATGCCACGGTATAGAGGGAACCTTGGGTCATTAACTCTCACTGCTGCTTCCAGGGCTTCATACAGGGCTGCAACACTGTGAAAAAATTTGGGGCCAAACTGGAAGGACTGCAGAGTATAATTTAGAAAATACCAATCTACCTCATAAAAGGCTTTCTTTGCATCCATTGCTATTGCCAGTTGAGGCTCTCGACTGGAGTTTTGGGAAGAGAAAATATTCAACACCTTCTGAATATTGTTGGAGATAAACCGGCCTTTGATGAACCCCGTCTGGTCAGGGTGAACTACCACGGTTATGTGTGCCTGCAACCTTTCTGCCAGTATCCCCGTATATATCTTCATGTCTACTCCCGGCACAGATACGGGTCTATAGGGTCCACACTCTTGTGGATCTTTGTCTGGTACGGGCAAAATTCTAATTTGTGGTTGCCTCCAAGATACTGGGTTTATCCCCCTTGATGAATGTTGTTGAAAACGTTTAACAGTAGTGATATTAATTCCACACTAAAGTTTTTTTTATACCATTCAGCAGGGAATCCATCAGCCCCCAGTGATTTCTGAATTTTCATCCCTTTAATTTTGGTAAGTAACCCTTCCTCTCTGATGGGGTCCTCTAACTGTTGTCGAGCTTGCTCTGATATGGTTGGGAGAGTTACTCCTTCAAAATATTCCTCTCTGTGCTGTCTCTCTCTCTCTCTCTGCAGTATACAGAGCCTTGTAATAATCTGTGAATCTGTCTAGGATTTTTTGTCAGATTTCCTATAACCCCCCACCCCATACCACAAACACACACACACACACACACACACACACACACTCTTTGTGGGTCTCTAAGCTGTAGCACTGCTCTGTTTACTTTCTGTTGCCTGAGGAACCATGCCAGAACTTTCTCTGCCCTACTCCCCCTCATAATACCTCTGCCTGGTGTAGAGAAGTTGCCCCTCAATTTGAGTTTCCAGTAATTTGGCAAGTGCCTGCTTCTGAGTCTCTAGCCACTGTTTATGTTCAGCCTCTAGGTCAAAAATTGTATTCTCCAGTGTGATGCGGGATTTAGTCTGGTCTTCCCTTTGTTGTGAGGCAAACTCGATAATTGTTCTCCTTATCGAAAGCTTTTAGGCTATCCCAGTGGCCTCTGAGGTCTCAGTGGTTATGTGTTAAGAACTCTACTGTATGTTTATGAACCAAGTCCCTGAATTCTTCTTTATTAGGCAGACCGATGCTGACATGCCAGGCTGATTTTTTCTGTGTAGGGGTGATCTGAGGCTCTAAGGTCACCAGTGCACAGTCTGATACTTTGACATTTTTGATAGTACATTGTGACGCCAAATGCAGCCACTCCACTGGGATGAAACAGTAATTAGTTCTCGAGTAGGAGTGGGGGTCTTGCTGAAAAAAAGTATAGTCCCTGTCAGTGGGGTGTACAAAGTGCCACACATCCTTTAAATCCAGTTCTGCCATTAGTCTGATGATCTGTTTCCTGCAAAGTACCTTTGTGTATGGCCCTCTCCTTTCCTATCCAGGGTGATATTATGCACAGTGTTGAAGTCCCCCAGTGATGACATAAAATTGCACCTCCATCTGCAGGGTGCCAGTGACAACCCACTGGAGGAATACCCACTTTCTTTCCATGGTGACAGTTTGGACATAAATATTAACTCTGAGTGCTGAGTATGTTTGAATGTACTGTATATAGATTCTGGACATATGTATATTCCTACAGTTTTCTAAGGATTAAGTAGAACACATTCCACATCCCTATATAAACATATTAGTCGGATGTATCTACCTTCCTCGTCTGACTCATCCCTTAGTAATTTTATGGGAGCATTTTTTTCGGAATAGAGTGGCTGTCCTACTTTGTGGGTGTTCCTCCTAGGAGGATGACTATACCTCTGCTATACAAAAACACCACCATTTCATTTGTTCTGCTAGAGCGAGGTGTGATTCCTGTATAAGTGCTACAGTAGCATGTTGCTTATTTGTTTCCTGCAGTATCCTGGCCCTTTTGATTAGGTTGTTTCTAATCCTTTCACACTGTACATGATAATCTTGAGGTCACCCATTGTGAGTGTTGTCTAGCCATATCCTAACCATGGTGACCTGTTTTTGATGGAACTTATAAGTTCTCCCAACTCCGACTGTGTCAGACCTCAGTGTCAAACCTCCATCCTCAGAATGCTGTTGTTCCCTCCTTCCATTTCACATCATAAACAGCATTTGTGTGGTGCCCCAAGCAATAAACAAACAAGAACTGTGCTGCAACAGGCAGCAATGCGTAAGATACCTTAAACTGAACGTTACAGTGCAATAGTTAAGGCTTCAAGGTAACTCTCCTAAGACAGTTTGCTCGCCCAGACAAAAGGCTTCTGAGTTACCTATGGGAAGTTTATTACAAACTTTCCCTTTACTGTGTCTCAGCCTCCGCTGCGTAACAAGCAATAGAAGTGTCATGGTCGCACTCCATATCTGCTGACATATGAAAGAAATACTTGCAAAGGCCCCCCTTTTTACTGGGGTGGGCAATACTCCCATCCACCAAATGGTAATACCATCTGAACTATGAGGGTGCTCCACACTCCCCAGCTGTGGAGGCACTGGGGACACTACCTCCCATCAGTCTTCATCCATCCACATCTAAGTCGAGCATCATTATAGGAAAGCCTCGTTGCTTATCTTTGTAGCTGACAAACGACCCATGATCCCTTGCTAAGAGATAACCAGAAGCAGTTTCAGTGGGAGGAAGCCCGATGGTATGCTATCTTGTTTCTGGAACAGGAGACAGTGTGACCTTCCCTGGAGAAGAGGGCGACCCCTTTGGTCATCCCCACTAGCCCCTTGACACCTAATGATCAGTTTTTATAGTTGCGTTTGGGATGCAACCTGTGGCTTACCACAGCTATTCGCTGTTTCTTTTCTTGCAGTGCTCTTACCTCCCGACACACCAGCAACCTGTGTTCAGGAACAAGTACAGGTTTCCGGGGGTCCGCAGGGTGGGAGAAGACTGAGCATCCCAGGGACTGCTCTCCTGTCCTCTCCTGGGAAAGGGTGGCCAGTCATCTTGGCCTCTGATTACTACCTGCTGGAGGCCCGATGGTAGTGCAGATAGCGAGTGGCTCAAAGGGTGGGGCCACGGATCTGCAGGACATGCATGCCTCCGTGCACATACCAATGTGATGCCACAGCAGTGGCTGAGGGAGAAAATGGAAAAAGAGTTTCCAGGGCTGCATGATGCTCTCCACAACTTTTTGAACCCGCATCACCACTTGGGCACTTGGGGTATCTGGATTTATGTTTTTGGGGGAAGGACAGCCCTTCCCCTTCTGGCCCTGCCATGGGGGGTGGAATCTGTGGGAGTCCAGGTAAGTCCAGGGGAGGTGGTTGCCAGCCGTGGGGAGGGTCGTTCATTCTCTGTCACGGGTATCGAAAAGGTGAGCATAGGACCACCAAGGTGGTGACATTACTCTGAAAGTTTTACATACAAACACATGAAGAAGCCAGCAGATGAAGGCCATTTGGTCTATCTAGTCTGCTCATGTTGCAGGGTACACAGCTTGAGCTACTGTCCCTGCCCTCCCTTCCCACACCTCCCATCCTCCCTACCCATGATCCTTACCTTCCTGCTATGCCTATCCCAGCCTCTCTTAAAGCTGCCCACTGTCTTCAATGAGATCACCTCTTTCTGCAGTGCATTCCAAGTGTCCACCACCCTCTCTGTGAAGAAGTGCTTCCTTACCTCCCTCCTAAACCTCCGACCCTCCATCTTAAGACTCTGCTCCCTCATGTTATGGTTGCCACTCACTTTAAAGAGACTCTCCTTATCCACCTTATTTATCCCTTTCAAGTACTTGAAGGTCCCAATCATGTCCCCTCTCTCTCTCCTGTCTTCCAGGGAGTTCATGTTCAGTGCCCTCAACCTCTCCTCATATACCTTACTCTGCTGACCCGCTATCATCTTTGTAGCCCTCCTCTGGACCTTCTCCAGTAGGTTAATGTCATTTTTGAGGTGTGGGCACCAGTACTAAACCCTATACTCTAGATGAAGTCTTACCAGGGACCTGTACAAGGGCAGTATAACCTCCTCTTTCCTACTACTGATCCCCCTAGATATGCATCCCAGCATCTTGTTTGCCTTTGCTGCTGCTTTCTTGCACCATGTGGAGTGCTTCAGGTCACTAGTGATCATCACTCCCGGGTCCTTCTCCTCCTCCTCTGATGCAGATATTCGGACTCCACCCATGTAGTACCCTGTCCTAGGATTCTTGGCTCCAATATGCATAACTTTGCATTTCTTGGCATTGAAGCCAAGCTGTCAGATCCTGGACCACCTCCCCAGCTTTTCCAAATCATCCTGTAGGTACTGTATCCCTTCAGCTGGGTCCACTCTCCCGCAGAGCTTGGTGTCATCAGTGAATAGGCACATTTTGCCCTTAATGCTATCCCCAATGTCATTGATGAAGACACTGAACAACACTGGCCCCAGCACCGAGCCCTGTGGGACCCCACCAGTTACCTCTCTGGTGCCAGATAACTCTCCTCCCACAACCACCCTCTGGGTTCTGTCCCTCAGCCAGTTTTCCATCCATCTGGCCATCTTTTCCCCAATACCGAGATCCACCAACTTTCTGATCAGCCTTTTTTGGGGCACAGAGTCAAAGGCCTTGCTGAAATCAAGATAAAGGATGTCTACCACTTGGCCGCTGTCTACTCTCTTAGTTACATAGTCAAAGACGTCAATCAGATTTGTTTGAAACACTCTTCCCCCCCATGAACCCATGCTGCCTCGCATCCTGGAGACCATGCTCCTCTAGATATTCCACCAACCTTTCCTTTAGTATGGTTTCCATGAGCTTGCCCACAATGGAGGTCAGACTGACTGGTCTGTAATTCTCTGGGTCATCCTTGGGACTGCTTTTGTGGAGGGGCACTACATGTGCTGTTCTCCAGTCCTGTGGCACCACGCCTGACTCTAATGAACTATTAAATAGGTCTGCCAGTGGTCCTGCCAGCTCCTCAGCCAGTTCCTTTAGTACCCTTGGATGTACTCTGTCTGGGCCTGGTGATTTGTCCGCCTTCCATGCCAGCAGCCCCTCACTCACTCTATCCTCCTCCATCACTACATCTGTGTTCCCCTCCCCCACTGCTCCTCTTTTCCCTCCTGAAGGTACTGGTCCGTCCTTCTCCCTGGTGAAGACCGAACAGACATATTCATTTAGTATCTCTGCTTTTCTCCCATTATCCTCCCCGCTCCTCCCCTTTCTTAGCCTAACAATCCCTTCCTTCTTGTCCCTTTTCTCACTTATATAGTGAAAGAAAGCCTTCTCCCCCTTTTTAATTCCTTCAGCTATCTGCAGTTCCTGCTGTGCCTTTGCTTGCTGGACTTCCTAACTTGCCTCACTAGCCAACCTTAGATAATTTTCCCTATCCACCTCTCTCTTGATCTTCCTGAATTTTCTATAAGCCAACCTCTTTTTCCTTACTGCCTAGGCAACCCCAGAACTGAACCAGTTGGGTGCTTTGGCCCTTGTATTCTTCCCCCTAAGCCTAACACACTCATGTATGGCAACCAGTATTCCTTCCTAAATGACAGACCACCTTTGGTCCACCCTTATATCTGCTCTGATGCCTGCCAGATGGCTCCTTAGCACTTCTCCTATTTTCCTGAAATCCGCCGTCCTGAAATCCAAGATTTTGGTCTTTGTCGGGATGCTTTCCCTGCCCATATCCAACTGGAACCACACTGTGCAATGGTCACTTCCACCCAGTGGATCCCTGACCATTATTTCCTGTACATGCTCCCCATTTGTGAGCACCAGATCAAGAACTGCCTCAGTTCTTGTTGGTTCTGTGACACCCCGAGTCAGGAACCCACTCTGCAGTCCTTCCAGGATCACCTGACGCCTAGCACATGTTGTGGATGCTGTGCTCCAGTCCACCTTGGGCAGATTGAAGTCCCCCACAATTACCACCTCTCCTTTCTCCGCAATTTCCAATATTTGTGAGCTCAGTTCCCTGTCCTTCCTCATCCTGATTGGGTGGTCTGTAAATCATCCCCAATCTCACCTTTCTCCCTCTATTGGACCTTAATTGAACCCATAATGCCTCCACCTCCCCTTCCTCAGACTCCTCCCTTGTGCAAGTTATTCCCTTCCTGATATAAACTGCCACCCCTCTCCCCTTCCTGACTACCCTGTCCCTCCTGTATAGTTTATATCCAGGGATCGCAAGGTCCCAGTCATGGTGTGATGATGCCCAAGTCTTGGTTACTGCAACTGTGTCCACCCTCCCATCTGCTAATAGTGCCTGCAGGACGTCCATCTTGTTTCCAAGACTCTGCGCATTTAGAGACACTACCCTCCACCTAGACTCTGACCTTTCTTCTCTTCCCTGTATTCTTCTATTTACATTTATCCCCTCTGTGTGCACTCCTCCATGTACCCTTGTTAAGTGTTCCTCACCCCCTCTACCATTTGCTAACTGTGTTCTTGCCCCTTCCACCTCCTCCCTCCAGACCTCTTCCATCACTGTGGGGGGGAGGTTCACTGACCTCCTCCTCTCAGAGTCTGTGGGCCTGCATGCCTGCTGCCCCCCCCAGTAGTTTAAATTAAGCATAGTGGTTATGTATTCCCCCAGTTTGTCCCCGAGTACCCTCAAACCCTCCCTACTGAAGTGTAGCCTGTTCGGTGAAAAAAGTGTTTTGTTTGATCAGGTCTCCTCCCAGTTCCCAATTCAGATAAACATCTCCTCCCTGCACCCTTTCCTCAGCCAGTCATTAAAATCCTCTGTTCTTCTTTTCCTGGTTATGCTGGCCCTTGGTACTGGTATCACCTCTGAGAAGGCCAGCAAACTTCCTTCCTCCCTGCAGATCTTCCCTAACTCCCTGAATCTACTTTGCACTACCTCAGCCTCCTCCCCAGCTAGGTTGTTGGTTCCCAAATTTATAACTAAATTAGGTTTTCCTCCAACCTCCCTTACTAGTTCCCTTATTCTTGGGCCCACCTTCCCCGCTGTCATCCCTGGCATACAAACCACCCTCCTGCTTGCATTTGGGTCCCCTTTCCTTCCCCAGTGAATACCCCTAATTATGGAGTCCATTATGATTGCCACCTTTCCATCCCCTGCACCTGTGCTCCCCGTCCCTCCTTTCTTATCTTTGGTACTAGCTGCTTCCCCACCTAACTGCTCCCTCTGCACCCTGGTGAACTTATCTCCACATCCACAATTTATCCTATTAACTGTTTCTCCATCTCCCACGCTGCCCCTCCCCTTCTGACTATCTGTATCTGCTTTCAGTTTTCCTTCCCCTCTTCCTTTCCTTTTCTCTCCCTCCCCCCATCCTCCACTCCGTGTTGCCTGCCTCCTCTTCCCTGCCCACCCTGATTAGTTCCTCTCCCCCGTGCTCCTATTCTCAGCCCTGGCTCAACCTGACCTCCTACCTCACCTCCTGTTGCCCTCTCTCTCCTTCCAGACAGTGGTGCAAATCTATTCAATAAACGCACCCCTTCTGAATGTCCCACCTCTGATGCTACCCTCACATTCACACCCTTTCCCCGTACCACTTGCCATTCCTCCACCCTGGGTTGTCTGGCCCTCTGAGAGAGAGATACTCCTGTATATTGTGTGGTCCTCCCCACTCCCATCCCCTGCCTGATGCCCTCTGTCCCTTGGGCACCAACTATCTGCCTTTCCCTCCACTGCTCTGCTCTTCTGACTTCCCACACCATCCTCCCCAGTTCCCATCTGAGCAGCCTTATTTCAGCTCTTAGCTGCTCCAGGCTCTTACACACAGGACAGCGCCCTTTACTCCACATCACCCCCAGAAAGACTGCTGCCCCACAAAAAGAATCCATGTTAATTCATAAGTTAGGATCCACTAAGGGAAAGGGGCTCAATGACAGGCTGGATTTATTGATGTTTTACAGAACTTTTTGAAAGCGCATTGTGACGTTCAATCTGATAAAATTCATTGTTCTTTATATATTGTATTTATCTGTCTTTTTTGTCTCTTTATGCTCAGAGATATATAGTTGTTTCTAACCAAGGATACCAGTGACACACAAGAAAAGATCACACCAGTGGCATCATAAAAGCAGCATCAAAAGATGACACAAACACTTTTTTGACAATCCAAAGAATGCCATTAAGTTGTTGAACTAATGTTTACTTAATGCTATTAAAAGGACCTGGTTACTATAGGAATTAACCTGAGCTTACTGCATGTTTTGCACAGGATGTTCACTGTATACAAACACCACAATAACCATGTGCATTCACTCTTGACAAAGCATCAGGCACAGGTTCAAAACATTTAGTTATATTTTAATACTCGCAGTATCAATTTTCTTTCTGCCCAGATGGTAATATAATTGGGGTTTATGTAGCATCCCACACCTAGGGTGACTATTAAATTCTCGTAACACACACTTCCCCATCCATTATTCTGTATATTAATCACCACAAGCTTTTTCTTGGTGATTTATTGCATGAGGTCCTGAGTGCAAGGTTTTTGAAATTGGCTATGGGGCCACTGATCTGTAGGACGTGCGCACCTTCACGCACATGTACCAGCATGATGCCACGGCAGGGATACAAGGAGAAAAGGAAAAAAAGGGATCCAAGGGCTGTATGATGCCCTGCACATCTTCCCTGGACCTGCACCACCACTCAAATGCCTAGAGTATCAGCATTCGTGTTCTGAGGGTGAAGACAGCTCTCCTCCCTCTGACCCCACCACAGGGTACATCCATGGGGGACTAACTCCAGGTAAGTCTGGGGGAGGTGGGTGCTGGCCAAGGGGAGATGGAGATAGGTGCTGAAAGAGCTGTCCAAGGAGTAAAAAGCTTTGTGGAAAAAAAAAAACACTCAGGTGAAGGAAAAGGGGGATGGGAATAGTGAAATCACCAGCATCAGTTCAAGAGAAGTACCGCACTCACCTAAACCAGATGCACTTATAAATCAAGGATTGTAGTCCACACCGGGTAAATGCTGCATAAGATTTCATTTTATTTTATGCAAGACCCACAGCAGTAACTGCAAGGTACAGGTGTAGGCAAATCAAATAAACCACAGTGTTAAGCAGTGTTGACCAGAAGCCCCAGCACTTCGCTGGTAAGCTTTGTCAGGGTCTCAAACCACCAGCATCACCCCTTGGTCCCGCCACCACCACCCTCCCCCCACCAGGAAGAGCTACCTTCCACCCTCTGAAATGAAGCCCTTCCTCACCAACGGTCCTACCGTGATGTAGTCCTGTCCAGAAACGTTCTCGTTAGAGTCCTTTATTATCTAGTCCATGATGATATGTGACGTAAAAAAGGCGACTCCCAGCTCACTGACCCTCGTGAAATGGAGATCGGAAAGAGTGCCCTTACAGATCTTTCTGATAGCCTTGTGAGGTGATTTGGTCCCTTTGCTGTTCCACCTGTCGTTTTGGGGCTGGAGTAGTCATGGAGGAAGAGTTGTCTGTTTCTGCGCTCTTCTTACCAGCTAACATAGCCCATGTGTGTTGCACCCCTGGGGAGGCCATTTTGGAGATGCATGTGGCTTTACTTTGATGCCACTGACTTTTTAAGTTCGGCTACATTAAAGCCTCTCAGCATCTCCTCCATCTGAATACCTTGTTGTTTTAAGTACCTTTGGGCCTCCTCCAGGTTGTCAAAGAGCTTGGAGCCTGACTCTATTAAAATCCTTTCTCAGCTTGGCAGGAAACTCAGGGCAGGACTTTTTTAATTTTCAGTTCTTTCGACACCAGCAAAACTTGCTTTCTCTTTTGCAGAGTGCTTGGTGCAAAGTCTTGCTTGAAATATAATCTGTGACCACCAAACACAATTTTTCTTTTAGCCCAAGTCATCTGCAAAATGACAGTTTCTGTTCTGTAGTCTAAAAAAGCGAGGACTATTGACCTGGGATGGGCTGCTGGATCTCTGAGTGGTGTCGACAGAGTACGTGAGCCCATAAGAAGTTGAGGTTATAATCAGGCCCCAAGTTCAGTAGCTCCCTAATAAGACTGTCCATGAACTACAACACGACTCCTGACTCTGTTCTCTCGGGTGCTCCATGAATTTGCATATTGTTTCACTTGATGCAATTTTCCAAGTGTAACCCTGGCACCGGGTATCCGAGGGCTACACTACCCCTGCCTTGTAGGCCTAACCAAGGTAGAGGGGCCTGGGTTCCTATTTTAGATAATAAACTGGTTCTTTCCCAAGATAACATTATGGTGCAGTGCCTCCACCCGGAGTATACTTTTACGTGGGCTAGAATAATACCTGGTACAACCCCTTGGGATGCTGTACCCACCCACAATACCACAGTCACCCCACACATGACTCAATAACCACAGCCCCATATTTCAACATTTTAGGATTATTGACTCTCACTAATAATATGCTTATGACACAAGAATTATGCAAAACAGTTAAACAATAATTTATTTACAAGATGAAGGGTTAGGATAGGATGAATTGGAAATAGAGGTTAGATATTTACATGGTTAGGCATTCAGAGTGGTATTTTAGATTGGCATCAAAATAATCATTTTGTATTTTTAAACTCAGACATTAATCACAGCAGCCACCCACCAATACCTTCTGATAGATTCATATATTCTTTGTTCTATCTCTCTGTCTAGCTGCATAGATACTCAGCTGACACATTTTCCACACTGTTACAAGTTCCAGACTAGTATTTTAACATACTAAAATGCCAGCAGAATAGGCCTAACAGTCTCTCGAGTCTGCTTAATTTTCAGCACCCGCACTGAGGGCTGATTTTGGTGTGTCCCCCCTTCCCCTTGAGTTATACTGTCCCCAGTCCCAGATGTACCACCTGTATTGTGCCTGGTCAGATTTACCCTCCCCCTGTACCTGTCCCATCCCCTCTTAAACCCGTCCACAGTCTCCATCTCTACCAGCTCCCCGAGCAGTGCATTCCATGGCTTCACCACTCTTTCAGTAAAATAACATCTCCTCCTCTCCCCTCTGAGCTTGCCCCCTTCCAGCTTACACCCATGACCTGTTGTTGCCTTATCCTCCTTCCTTTGGAGCACCCTGACTGGGCCTCCTTTATTGATCCCTTTCATGTACTTAAAGACCTCTATCATGCCCCCCCCGTCCCTCCTCTCCTTCAGGGTGTACATACTAACATACTATTTGCCAGCAGATTAGGCCTTACGGTCTATCGAATCTGCTCGAACCTCAGATCCCTAGTTGGGTGCCGAGGCCCTCCCCCCCTTGTGTTCCAGAAACCCCTATCATCCATCCCCACCCCGCTGGGACAGGCCATCATCTTATACATCCACTTTCTGTGTCTGTCCCACCCTTTCTTGAAGCCCTCCACTGTGGATCTCTGAAACAGCTCGCCAGGCAGTGCATTCCAAGGGTCCACCACCCTCTCAGTGAAAAACCTCCTCCTCTTTTCCCCCCTCACCCTTCCACCTTCCAACTTCAAACCATGCCCTCGGTGATACCTCTCTGCTTTAGTCTAAGATCCCTCCATGTTTACCCTATTTATTCCTTGAGGTACTTGAAGACCTCAATCATGTCCCCCTGTCTCTCCTCTCCTCCAATGAAAACAGGCAGAGCTCCTCAAGTCTGTCCTCATACGTCAAATCCCCTAGCCCTCATAACATCTTAGTTGCCCTCCTCTGTACCCTCTCCAGGAGCTGTATGTCCCTCTTCAAGTGTGGTCTCCAGTACTGTACACAGTACTCAGGGTGTGGTCTAATCAGTCCATTGTACAGTGGCAGAATCACTTCCTTGCTCCTAGAGGTGATCCCCCTTACGATGCATCCCAACATCCTGTTTGCCTTGCTAGCCGCTCTCCTGCACTGCTCAGAGTTATTCATACATGCATCCACCATGACCCCTAGGTCTTTTTCCCCTATTGAGGCCTCCAGCGCCTCCCCTCCCAGGGTGTACCTGTGTTTAGGGTTTCCCCGCCCAAGATGTAACACCTTTCACTTGCTGATATTGAAATTTAATTTCCACGTGTGAGCCCAGCTTTCCAGGGTGTCCAGGTCCCCTTGCAGGGCCAACCTCCCCTCTTCTCCCTCAACTACTGCTCCCATCTTGGAGTCATCAGCAAAAAGACTCATTTCACACCCTATACCCTCCCTGATGTCCGATATGTATGCATTAAACAGGATCGGACCCAGGACTGAGCCCTGCGGTGCCCTACCAATCTCTGGGGTTCGAGGCTCCCCACAGACCACTACTCTCTGGATGCATCTAGCTAGCCAGTTTTCAATCCATCTGACCATCAAAGGGCCTACTCCCAACCCCATCAGTTTCTCCACCAGACCATTATGGGGACAGAGTCAACGCCTTGTTGAAGTCCAAAATAATACATCCACAGGCTTCCCTGTCCAGTTCTGATGTTACCCATTCCTTAGAACTCCACAAGATTTGTTTGACATGATCTACCTGGCACAAACCCATGTTACCGACTATCCAGACCTCCCACCTCCTCCAAGTACACCCCCATTCGTTCCTTTAGTATACTCTCCATTAATTTTCCCACCACCGAGGTCAAACTGATGGCTCTATAGTTACCTGGTACTTCCCTCGACCCCCCTTTATGGATTGGCACCACATGTGCCTCTCGCCAATCCCTAGGTACCCTCCCTGTCTCCCTGTCTCAAGTGACCTGTTGAAGAGCTCCGCCAGGGGTGCAGCCAGTATGTCCGCCAATTCCCATAGTACTCTCGGATGAATGCCATCCGGCCCAGGAGATTTGTCCTTCTTTAGGGCCTTGAGTGCTAACCACACCCTTTTGGTGGAGATAGCATCATCCGTCCCCTCCACCTTACTGACCTTTTTATCCTTATCCTGACATGTTGAGCTCCTTGAGTCTCTCCTCATAGCTCCTCTCCCCAAGGCTCCAGATCATTTTGGTTGCCCTCCTTTGGACCCTCTCTAGGAGTGTAATGTCGCTCTTTAAATGTGGTCTCCAAAATTGTACACAATACTCGAGGTGTGACCTAACCAAGAAGTTGTACAGTGGAAGGATCACTTCCGCTTTTCTAGAGGTAATCCCCCTGGCGATGCATCCCAGCATCCTATTTGCTTTTGCCGCTGCCCTCCTACAGGTCTCTGAGTTGTTCATTTTGACATCTACCACTACCCCCAGGTCCCTCTCACCCTCTGTGACTTGAATCATGTCTCCTCCCAGGGTATACCCCTGGCCTGGATTTCTGACTCCCAGGTGCAGAACCTTGCACTTCCCCACATTGAATTTTAGTTTCTATTTTCCCAACCATCTTTCCAGAGCCTCCAGGTCCTCCTGCAAGGCCACCCTTCCCTCCTCCCCATCCACCACTGCACCTTGCTTTGAGTCATCTGCAAAGAGACTCATCTCGCTCCTGATTCCCCTCCTGATGTCTGAGATATAGGCGTTGAACAGGAGTGGCGCCAGCACTGACCCCTGGGGAACCCCACTAGTAACCCACCTTGGGGATGAGGCTAACCCTCCAACCACCACCTTCTGAGTATGCTCAGAGAGCCAGTTTCCTATCCATCTTAGCAACTGTCTCCCTACCCCCATTTCCTTCAGCTTAGCCAGCAGGCCACTGTGGGGTACCGAATCAAACACCTTGCTAAAATCCAGAAAGAGGACATCCACTGGCCTACTCTGGTCTAGGGCCCTTGTCACCCAGTCATAGAACTCAACAAGATTTGTCTGGCATGATCTTCCTGTGACAAAGCCATGCTGCCTATTGTCCAAGTACCCAGTTTGCTCCAGTAACCCCCCTATCCTTTCCTTGACAATACCCTCCATCACCTTGACGACCACCGATGTCAGGCTAACGGGCCTGTAATTTCCTGCCTCCTCTCTTGATCCCCCCTTGTGGACCGGCATGACATGGGCCACCCTCAGTCTTGGGGCACCCATCCAGTCCTCAAAGAGATGTTGAAAAGCTCCACTACAGGGACTGCCAGGACATCTGCCAGTTTCCTCAGCACCCTGGGATGTATCTCATCTGGCCCAGGTGCTTTCTCCATCCGAAGGGACCTGAGGGCTTCCCTTACTCTCTCTACTGAGATTTCAGCCTCGTCCTCCCCCTTTTCACCATGCACTGCAGGGCCCCCACCTGTCTGTGGTGGCCACTCCCTTTCCCAGACCCATCAGGGCCCCTTGGTCTCTACCGGTCTCACCCCTTGCTCCGGTTTGCCCTGCTCCCCTCAAAGAGACATAGCCCTCCATCCCCCTGGTATAAACTGAGGCAGTACTCATTTAGGGCTTTGCCTGTTCCCCTGCCTCCTGTGCCCAGCCATCCCCTACCCTTATCTTGCTGATCTGCCCCTTACTTTCCTTTTTTCCCCTAGGTATCTAAAGAACCCCTTGTCCCCCCTCTGGATCCCACTGGCCAAGGACTGCTCCTTTTTTGCCTTAGTTGCTCTCACCACCCTGGTGACTCTCTTGGCTGTCAGCTCATATTCTTCCTGATCCCTTTCACTCCTTGACCACTTGAAGCGCCTATAGGCCACCTTCTTTTCCCTCACCACCTCCTGTACCTCCTGGGTCCACCAGCAGGGTTTTCTGGCCTTACTGAACCTATGCCTTTCCCTTGCGCAGGATCTGGTAACCTCCTGTATTCCCCTCCTAATGATTCCCCACCTGCTTTCAGCATCCATATCCGGCCTTATCCTGTCTAGATGATCTTTAAGGATGCTTCCCATCTCCCTGAAGTCTGCACTCCTAAAGTCATTTACAACTGTCCTTGTTCAGCTTTCCTCCCCCACTAGGTCCAGGAAGAACCAGATTGTGGCGTGATCACTCCCAGCCAATGGGTCCCTCACCTCTAGGGCCCTAATCTGATCACTGTCCACCAGGACCACATCCAGTGTCCGGGCATCCCTAGTTGGCTCACCCACCTGTTGTATCAGAAACACATCCTGGAAGACATCCAGCAGCCTCTGCTCTCTGGCCACTGGTGATGTCATAGTCCCCTAGTCTGTTTCCGGCATGTTGAGGTCCCCCATTACTATTACCCTTCCCTTTCCTAATCTACAGTGTCCCTTGAGATTTGCCATCAAACTTTCTTCTAGGACCTCCGCCAGTGCTGGTGGTCTGTATACCACTCTGACCTTTACTCTCTTACCCCCCCCCCGTGTCAGCAAGGTGACCCAAATAGCCTCCACATTCCCCTCTGCCTCCTGTACCCCTTCAATACCCACGCCATTTCTGACTAACAGTGCTACACCACCACCCCTTCCCTCCCCCATCTTTTCTGAACATAGTGTAGCCCTCCAGATTTAGGTCCCACTCGTGCCCTTGAGTGGCCCAGGTCTCAGTGACTGCTGCCACATCTACCTCCCCCTCAACTAGCATTGCCTGGAGCGCAGGCATTTTATTTCCTAAGCTCCTGGCATTTATCAGGACCACTCTCCACCCCTTTTCCCTCCTCTTCTTTCTCCCCCCTTGAGCTCCCATTTATTAGCTCCTGCACCCTACCTGGTGACCTAGTTCCATATCTCCCTAGCCCCCTAGAGGAGTGGAGACCATGTCCCTCATTTATCGTATCTGCTGGCACTGCCCCTTTTTTGATCCCTCCCCCCTTCACAAGTTTAAACCCCACCTTTCACGATGAACCCAGCTAGTTTGAGCTTTAGGATTTCCTTCCCCTCCAAATTAAGGTGGAGCCTGTCCCTAGCATTCAGCCCTAGGTCTCCCCCCAGTCCCCCATCAGGCCATACCCCAATTCCCCACCCCACTCCCTAAGCCACTGATTTATCTCCCTAATCTTCATCTTGTTTTCCCCACTAGCCCTTGGCACCAGCAGGATTTCTGAAAAGGAGATCTTACAGCCTATGGAAAGGCATACCCTGGCCAACTCCCGGAACCTTGCCTGAATTTCTAGTTCACTATTACCATTTATGTCGTTTGTTCCCAAGTGCACTAGAATGTTCGGGGTCCCCCTGCATTCCCTTGCCAGTGAACACAACTCATGCTTGGCATTATGCTCTGTCAGGCCTGGGTGGCATTTGGTTCTGATCAGACAGCTTTTACCCTCCTCCTGCCCCCCCCATGCCTCTGACCATGGAGTCCCCCAATAGCAGTACTCTAACTTCCCCCTTGCCTTCCTGTTCAGCCCTCGGGTTCCCCCTCCTTCCATGCCCCTCCTCATCCCTTTGTCCGGATTCTCCCCTCAACTGGCTCCTCGCACCTCCCACAATCTGGGTGTTGAAGGTAGCCCCTTCACTATTGTCCCTGGTCACCTCCTCTACCCATGTCCTGGCCTTCTTTATCCCCCCCCCCTCACCCGAGTATCTTTCTCTGTATCTTTTTCCCCACTCCTTACTAATCCATCCGTCCTATCCATTTGCCTATTTGGCTTTCTGCTCACTATCATCCCATTTACGTCCTGCGCCTTCCTGCCTGTCGTGCTCCCCTGTTCCATAACATCAGCCTCCTCCTTGTTCCCCTGATCCTCCTTTTTCTTCTCCCCTCCTACCCCTCTTCACCCATCCTGTCCAGGACCCCATCTATTGTGCCCTTGACACTTGCCCTCTACACCCGTTCTATCTGTCCCCTGCCCCAGCTACACCAGCAGCAGCAGCATCATACTCCTCCTCCTCTTCCTCCCCCACACACCCCTCTTCTACCAGTGGGTGTAGAGAACCCTGCAATTCTATATTCTACCCTGGGTACCTAGTACTAAGTTCTTAAGGTGCAGGCCTAATAAGTTGCAGCTCAGTTGGCCAGCATAGCTGCTGGTTGGGGCCTTTAAAAGAAAAACTATCTTTATTCCTGGTGACTAACTATGTAGACAATCATAACACTCCCTTTCTTGGTTAGCCAAGGACTTTAAACACTGAACTTGGCAAACCTGAAATAATTACTTACAGTTCTGTTTTGTTGGCAGAGATTGCTCTGCCTACTCACTGTTTTGTAGTCATCTTTGGCAAAGTTGAAATCAGGCTATACAGAGTAAGTTCTAGTGGTCACAGCATGTAGGCTATGACTCTCAATGCTGAGATGCGTGGCAATGGCTTGTAGCCAGGAACACCATTGCTGACTGCAGGGTCTTGCAGGTTTTGCAGACTGGAGCTTTCTCAGCTTCGGATGGTTGCCTCTTCTCTTCTGGGCTTGCAGTCACATCAGGTACAGACCAGGCCGGAACCGGGGCTGAAACACTTCAGACCCCCACGTCTAGGCTATGCCCCTCAGGGGGAAGTGCATATGGCAGTGCATAGCTGGCAAACTACAAGGCTGACTCCCAGGCCAATTCTCTTGTCACAGTTAGCACATTTATACATTTAGCACATTGTGGATGGTTTAAGTGGTCCCAGTCCCTTCAACCATGCGCCAGTGTGGCAAGCATGGACCTTTCAGCTTGTAAGACTCAGTCTCTTAAACAGGGGTGCTGTTCCCTAGGGTAAGGGAAGACCCAGAACTTGCACAGTCTCTTTCAGACAAAACTCTTGCTCTTCTCATGTTACAGACAGAGCTTGAGGTATGGCTCCCAACCACTTTAGCCTTCACTTGTTAGCAAATTAACTTTCTCATATGCTTTTCAAAGCACAGTACACAATAGCGAAGTCCATCTTGGCTATGCTGGCATTTGCAGCTCCAAACACATGTCACTGTCCTCACAGGTAATGTTAGGAAAAGCTCCATGCTCAGGATATTCCCATTCCAGTCCTGTAGGCACTTTCAAGCAGTCACATCAGGCAATTCTCAGTTGCTGGACCATCCACGGTCACTAAATCAACAGGCATCCACCCTACCCAAATGTTGATCAAACGCGGGGCGTAGACAGACATTCAGCACTACTGGGCTTTCTGGGCTTCTCGGCCCCAAGTAGATCTCCAAATAACTTGAACTTGTAAGTAGAAGTTTGCTCACTCAGAATGGTTCAAAAAGCTTTTTATTTCCTGAAGTTATAGCTTCATCAGCACTCTCACTGCTGAGGCAGAATGTTCATGTAGCTCTCTCACAGCTAAAGACAAATTCAGGTTTCTACCACATTTTCCCAAAAATGTGGAAAGACAAATGCTAGCCCTGGGAGACAAACTCTGGCAACCCCTAGGCCAGCAACTTTCATTTCTTGCAGCCACTTTTCATCTGGCAGAGGCAAGAGCCCCCCTCTCCTGTGGAGGGGCCCTCGCTGAACACACTAGGCCCAGTCTCTCTAGCAGAGGGCCAGAGCCCCCTCCCTGTGGAGGGGCTCGCATTGAACTGAACTTAGCTTGGACAAAAACTTGGATGAAAAGTCCCAGAGTTTTGGGAGCTCCCTAAGGCTCCTGATTGGCTGAATCCACTTGTCTGTCCCAAAAATTAATATTCATTAGGTCTCCTTGATGTCTGATAGGCTCTCCTTTTAGGTGCCTAAATTGGGTCCCTGCTTTTCCCCCACAATTCTCTGGCATAGTCCCATAAGGCTCTGCTGTAAATCCTGGCTTTCCGACTGGCTACTGTGCTGCAAATATGGCTGCCCTTAATTCAGTTCCCCTGCAGTCCACACACTGGCCCTCAAATAAAGTTCTGGTGCAGCCAGGTAAAACATTATATTTAATTCTTAACTCCACAGTTTAATAGTAGATACTGTGCCCTCACAAATGCTGCCCGTAATAAACATTTACTTCTAGTCCTGAGCCTGTCACTGGTGCCGAAATATGCAGTCCTAGGCAGCTTAAAAAGGTCCCAACAATATTTATTTTTATTTATTTATTTATTGAAATGTTCCACCAGGAAGGCACACTGAGCAACAAGTTGCTCATCTCCTGGTGTGACCTGGGAGGTAGGGGAACATGATAATAATATACAGAGATTTGGTACACAATATAGAAATACAATTTCATTACATTCAGTAAAGTGAGCAGACTATACAGAAGTACTGAACAGGAGGAATGCTAACAGGTATGAACTAGATGAATACAGTGCTAACAGTCTTGAAATAGATAGATACGATAGGACAAATATCTTTGGCAAACACTTGGTGGGACATAGCTTTGTAGTTAGAAAATGGCTGGATAGAATACAGGGAGGTTGAACTAGGGCAAGACTGTGAAAAGAGACACAGATAGAACAAAATTTGCAAGGTGTAACAAAAGTGCAAGGTTGACTATAAGTGCATTAGAGATTAGGGGTTAGCCAATAACTATGGCTAGGAAGGAGGGGGTGGGTGGGGGCATATAAAAGGAGAGGAGCAGGGGTGGAAAGGGGGGATTTGGAGGAGGGGAAGGTAAGGGGTGGAGCAGAAGGGTGTGCCAGGGCCTGACCCCTCCAGAATGCTGTGGACCCTGCATGCACCAGGTGGAGGTCAAGCCTGAACAAGAGGAAAGCAAGTTGCAGGCAGTGGGAGTTAGAGCACGTCAGGAAGGAAGAGAGGCTGAAGAGAAGGATCTGCCGGGGCCTGGCCCCTCCAGTATGCTGAGGACCCTGCCTGCACAAGGCAGAGGTAGAGCACGACAGGAGGGAAGTAGGCAGTGATGGGGAGTAGGCTTCAGAAGGACTAAGAGAGAGGGAGGTGGGAGAGAAGAGGGGCCGAGACCCAGCTCTTTCAGGAAAGAATGGGGTGGGAGTAGGAGGTGAGGAAGGTATTTGCCTAGGTTCTGACCCCTCCAGGATGCAGAGAACCCTGCCAGGGGCCTAGGCCAAGCAATGGTGAGTGGGGTAGTGAGGGTAAGCTGGTGTACAGAGGAGGGAACAGGGTGGGTGGGAGTAAGGTGAAAAGGAAGGGGTGCTGGGGGGAGGATGTAGGGGGACGGTTTTGCAGGAAAGAGGTGGGCATGAAGCTGAAGCAGGCTCATAGGGGAACAAGTTAAGGAGGATTGTAGCAGGAGCAGCTAGCAGAGAGAAAGTTATGTAAGGCAGAGGCAAGGGAGTGGGAGGAGGAGTGTCATATTTGAGATGGGAGGGAGTTCCAGATTTTGGGGAAGTGATGGGAGAAGCCTGATTGGCTGATGAGGGTTGTATGATGGGGGACTAGCAGGGTGCGAGTGTCAGAGGATCTGAGAGAGTGAGAGGAAGGCATGGGGAGGGAGGCAGCATGAGAGATAGGAAAGAAGTACACCAAGCCAATGTTTGGAAGTTAGCTTAGTACAGTGAGCCAGGCATCTGTTAGCAAGTTGGGGGAAGGACAGGGCACGGTAAAGGTCATAATGATGGGTTTGAGATGGGGCGTCAAGAACAAATCGACAGAAGGAGTTGAAAAGAGAGTCCAATCTGGTAAGGGAAGATATGGGAGTGGCACCATAGACTACATTACAGTAGTCAAAAATGGGGAGGATCATCTTCTGGACAAATTCTCGCTGGGCCGTAGGAGGGATGCAGCTATGGTTCCTGTAAAGGGCTCCAAGTTTGGGGCACAGTTTTTCAGAATGGCATCAGTGTGGCCAGAGAAGCTGAGGTGTTCGTCCAGCCAAACCCCAAGGTATCTGAAAGGGGGGTGTCCTCCAGGATGGTCCCATCAAGGGTGTGGAAAGAGGGTAAGGGGTGGAGCCTAGAGAATCTCTGCCTAGTGCCAAAGGTCATGGAGACTGTCTTTTTGGCATTTAGGAATAGTTGATGTGAGGCAAACCAGAGCTGAACCTGATGGAAGTCATGCTGTAAAGTGGTTGCTACAGCAATGGTGGTTTTGCCAGAGGTGAACAAGACGATGTCATCAACATACATATGGATAGAAGAGGAGAGGGAGCAGACTGAGGGAAGGTCATTTAGGAAGATGGAGAAAAGGATGGGGCTGAGCACAGAGCCCTGAGGAACTTCTGTGGAGATTGGGAGGGGTGGAGAGATTGCATTCTGAATCCTGACTGATTGTGTTCTGCCTGTGAGGTAAGCTCTAAACCAGGTAAGAGCAGGAGTAGACAAACTAGCAGCTGTAAGAGAGTCAAGAAGGAGGGTATGGAAGACTGTGTCAAAAGCCTGATAGGCTCCCTGTTTCAGCACCTAAATATTTATTTATTTAGCTTTTGTTGACCAGGTAAGTACACTATACAAGTTTTATGCCTATTTTCAGGAATGAACCAGGAGAGTACAATGAGATACAGAAACAGTGAGATACAGGTTCATACAGAGGACAACATGACACAAGTTAGGCAGTATACAGAGTCAAAATAGAAAAACAGAACCATGTGAACATAACCAGTAGACAGTAAGCACAGTTAAGATATGTACAGAATATATATACATTGAGACACCAAGGCTAGGAACAGTACAGTTTTACAAGGTATACATGGCTCTGAGCCACAAACAGAGCCACAGTCTGAGTATCTCCTGAAACAGAGAAAAAATACATTATATGCACCTCAGAGTCCAGTTAGACAGGCTGCGTCAGCAGGAGCTGCGAGAGGGGTGCCAGGAAGGACATGTGAGTCTGGTGCAGGGGACTGGAACTAGCTGTGCAGGTCCATTGCAGCACTCCAGTTCTCTACCATGTAGATGTCCCACCAATTGTCCGCTGCCACTGTTTCAAGTCTCTTGAGTGTCTGTCCAATATATATTTTTTGTGTAACTTAATCTCCAGTATTTTTTAACTCTTTACATAGTTTGCGAAATATTATAGTGCAATTCTCATCTCCCCCCACCATTTCACTATCCGAGTACTCTGGGATGTGTGCTCTGGAGAAAGAATGGTTTTGGCTCTGTCCCCACTCCTTCACCCTCAGGACTGCAAGTCTGGCCACCTGTGTGGATTTCAGGTCTTTAAAAATCTTTAAGCCGCTGACATGTGAACATCCCTTTCTGCAAGGACTGCTAAAGTAAGTGTTGTTTTCGTAAATTAAGGGCAGGATTGATCTTGATTGACTTTCAGCTGCACGGAGCTCCAAGATTAGGCAGTGGCCATCACCATGACATCACTGGAAGTCACCAATCAGATACTAATTTCTGATTATGCAACTAAGACATGGCAGGGGTTGAAGTGGTTGGAAAAAGGTGGGGGTATGCGACAATCAGATTTGAAAGATTCATGTGGGGACACGTGGAATTAAACAGTTATTACTTTTAAATTTGATTTAATGTTTACATCCACATACCAACCCAGTTCAGCCCTGAAGTTGGGGATTTAAAGAGCAACACATTTGGGGGTACTGTTCATTAATAAATGGGTGGCCACTGGTCACAATGGATGTGCGTACGTCTGTCAGTGCACTGGATATCTTGGCACATTGGCTAGATTTCCTTCTGAGCCTCGAGCCCCTTGAATGCTCTGACATTTTTTACACTAATACATGCAGACATTTGACAGATTAACCTTGTCTCGCGTGAATTGACCATTGACCATTTTTTTTACGAGGGCGTGAGATAATATAAGGACTAAAGCACCCCCAACTGAGCAGAATACAGATGTAACAGCATTTGACTTCTTAAGCAAAGAGACCTAGGGGTCATCAACCATGACTCTCTCTAAAACAACCAAGCCAGTAGAATGAGGCCTACAATAGGGCAAACAGAATGCTGGGGTGTAAAGTAAGGGATATTGGCAACAGAAGGAAGGAGGTATTACTACCTCTCTATAGATCACTGGTGACACCCCACCTGCAGTACTGTGCCCAGTTCTGCAGTCCTTACCTAAGGACAGATAAGGGCATGTTGGAGACAGTATGGCATAAGGTGACCAAAGTGATTCTGGATGCGCAGGGCAGATCTTATGAGGATCGACTCAAGGCAAGGTACTCACTGTAAGACAGATGAGAGAGGGAGCTATGACAGAGACTTTCAAGTTCAGGAGAGGAAGGATCAAAGTAAATTGCGAGGAACTATTTAGCATAAGTAGTGGAGCAAGAACGTGGGGGCCAGAGTACAAACTGACGGGGGGGGGGGGTCAGGAGGGAAATGAGGGGGATCACATGATGCTCTCTTCAGAGTAACAGCTCAGAACCTACGCTACCACTCTAAATGCTCAATAATTAATTTAGTGGCAAATTAAGAAGTTTTTTTGCAGTCATGTGGCTCTCGGGACATTCCCTGTGACCAAGCCTGTGAATTTCTGCAAAAATTGGCCACCTAATTGCCGAGCACATCGCTCTACATGGAATCAGAAATGCACCAGGCACATCCAACCCATACGCCACCACAGACACCCAGCAAGAGTTCCCAATGGACCAAGGGTCAGAGTGCCTCTCCTGGTAAAGCTCCTACTGCTACATCAATGCCTATACCCTTGTCAGAAGAACGCTTTTTGATGGAACTACAACCACTTAAGGTGGCCTCCCAAGATATCACTTCAGAGCTCAAATCACTGAGGGCAGATCTGGGGAATGCTGTACAACAAATCAAAGATGTGGCAGCCTGCACCAGCTCTGTAGAACACTGGAAGGACAAGGTGGATCCAGAGCTAACTTCCCTTAGGCAGAAGCTAGTAAAAATGGACATGAAACTGGAATATTTGGAAGGCCGAAGCCGACATAATAACCTTGTGGTCTTCGGCCTTCCTAAGAATGCTGAGGGACACATGCTGATTTAATTTGCCCAGAAGTTCCTCGCAAAGATCGCGGGGCCCTCCTCATATAACCCAGGATACTTTGTTGAATGAGCTCACTGTTCACTATGCCCCAGGCCACCACCAGGAGCTGGGCCACGGCCTTTCATTCTTAAGCTCCTTAACTACTTGGATCGCCAACATGTCCTCACAAAAGTTAAAGAACTGAAAGAAATTACCTGTGAGGGCTAAAGAATCTGGCTGATGCAAGATCTCCCCGCAGCTACCCGACAAAAAAGAGCAGCCTACCATCCGATGGTTTCCAAGCTGATAGCAGCTGGGGTACGATTCCATAGGCTGTACCCAGCGTGGCTCTCCATTGTACATCAAGACTCTTGGTCCACCTTTGAGTCGGTGGAGCAGGCTTCCTCAGCGCTACTGAAGATCTTCCCCGACCTATTTAAGGATCGTTGAACCCACTGGTAGATCTTCTACTTTTTCTTTCCACCTCAGGAGGGTGAACTGCCATGCAAGGAAAACAGTGAGGCAGTGCTTGGATATTCTAAACCCGACCAAATGTCGCAGGAGCACTTGATCATTGGACTACAACATTTTGGTCTTCCTCTGTGCTTCCCCACTATTCTTGTCTTGGCAAAGGGTGAGCCTCTGTCCTACCGGTGAAGAAGGTACATCATCGGGGTATTCGAATTAATGCCATCACCTCGAATGTGCACAAGATCAGACACGTCCACTTGAAGGTGCGCACGATCGGATACTCCTTCTTGATCGTGTGCATGTTTGGACATATTGTGACCAGCACAGCGCTACCAGATTGGATGCCTTCATTTCCAGCTTCAGGAGAGGATCCAACTACACATGGTATACTGTAATGAGACATTCTGAGCCCTTCTCACCCATAATTGGGCTTTCTTTCTGTATTTTTCTTTGATGGGGACACAAACTGTTTACTATTCAGATAATTTTACAGACTTTTATCAAGCTAATGGACATTTATACCGTGGCCTTTGTTACAGTTAAAAGACGTTCTAGAAGTTTGTTAGCGTTACTGTTTACTTATAACTTTTACTCAATTTACAGGTCAGATTGTTCTGTTGTTCGCAGCCACTAGTATAGTCACTTGCTGAGCCAGTAGTGGGGGAGGGAGTTGAGCATTGAATTTCCCAGAGATAGCAATCACCGAAAGAGGTTGGGGAAAATTATTCTTTGCCTCTCCACAGTTTTACTTTTTTATTTGTATATTTCTGGACTGCACATCATTCATAACTGTAAATGACCTAAATATTTTTTTTAACTGATTTAGACATTTTCTAATTAGAAAGTTAGCTTTTGATATGCATGGTTTAAAATTGCTGGTCAGTTCTTTCGTTTTTTTTGAGGACGGTGGGGGGGTCTCATAGTTATATAATAGCTTTTTGAATTGGGCTTTTATAGGGGTATTACTCTGGGCTTGATGGAGGGGAAAACAGGGCCATCTCTTTCTCTGAGGTATTGTACATTTTCGAGAGGGGAACTGAAGGGAATGTTTTGCGCGGGGGGGTATTCATGTTTTTTTGGCACTGACTATGTTAATTGAACATCTTGTATATCATTATAATATGTTACAATTGCTGCAGTATTTGTGGGGGGCTGTGTTGGAATGGGGAGTTTTCTCCAGAGGATGACCATTCAACCAAACCTATTCCCGAGTCCTAGTGGGGACTCAGGTTTTTTCCTTTGTCTATGTAATGTGCCCCCCATTTGGGGGGCTTACTTGCTGTGCCTCCGGGTGCCTCCCACTGTCTCCTGGCGTCCCGCTGCCTCCGCGGCTCCTTCTGCTACCTTGCCAGGTCCTCTAGTGTCCCCCTGTGTTAGTGAGCCCTGCAGGGCTCATAAAAGCTCTTTGTGAGTGGCCGGCATGTCACAGAGGTGCTGCTTGCATGTTCATGGAGGCGCACTGTGCATTAGACCACCGTTGAGGTCAAAAAAGCATTGTGTGTCTCGTCCATGGTTCCCAGTGCCAAGTTAAGTTAAAAAGGCACCGGGAACACAAACAAGCAGCAGAAAGTGTTTTAAATATAATAAATTGGCAGGCACTGTAAATGCTGCCTCCAGGGCAGGCAAAAGGCAAGACAGGAAAGCCCTACTGAATATTCACAAGCTTCTGTGTGTTTTCTGGGGGCAGTGTTCTACGGGAGCCGCGACTCCCTAATGAGACTGATTGTTTTATTATCAGTGGACTCCTTCAAGAGAGAACTGTTGGGGCTACAAGACAGTGGAGGATGTAGATAAAAATAATGTTGCTCCTAGCTGCACCAGAACTTAATGTGTGGGGACAGTGAATTGTGCCGCTTTGGAAGCTGTCTACGGCCACCATTTTAGTGCTTTGCCACCAATCAGAGGTCAGGCTTTAAATAAAAGACTTCTGGGGGTTTGCCAGAGACTTATGGGAGATTAACTGGGACAATGTCTAGGCACCAAAACACAAGCCAATCAGCCTCTGGGAACTGCTTAAGACAGGTTTGGCAGCCAGTAAGATCTTTGGAACTCTGCCCCATGTAAAAGGTGCCCTGGCTGAAAAAGGTCAGATTTTGGAGAGACAGCCTGAAAGCTAATGTGTGTGTGCCTCTGTGGAGCCTGCCAGCTCTCAGAGGTCAGGCCTACCTGGTCTAGACTGTTTCCGATCGTTAGTCCGCGGGTCCACATTCATCCAGTCTGGGTAGCTGCAGCCTGCAGCTGCAGGTCATCTGATTCCATAATCCTGAAAAGAGAAGATCAGCCTGCATCCAGCCTGGAAGGACTGCAAAGGACCAAGTTGCTTTTACATATAAATGTGTGTGAGTTGTTCTACTGCTGCGTGGCTGAGTAGTTCAAAAACATTTCATGTTGTATGTATTCTCAGCTCGCTTTACTTTGTTTCAGCAGTTGAAGACCAGCATCATCGACGTTGGCCACGAGGGACTTCACCTCCAGCTGCTTCTACAGTGTCTACAGGTCTTATTTCATCAGAGAATCTATCTGGTCTGGGGTAGTGTGAGTAATCATCAGGGTAGCCCCCTGCAACAAATTTCAATTTAAAGTGTGTCATCTGATTAAATTGTTGTTGCTGATCATTTTGGACTGAGCCATCCGGCTCCGGATTACAAATTTAGGGTAAAGTGCATGTGCGTTTTCTTCCTTTTCTTCCTTTCAAAGGGTCCCAACAACAGCTGCAACGCTGGCCTGCCCCGGGCAATGCTTCAGCTAGCCTGTAATAACAACTGGGTACCCAGAGTGTGTGTGACTGTGTTAGAGGGACTCTTCAGTGCATGCCTCATAACATGAATAAATCAGATTCAACTTCAATCATTAGATTGCTGCCCCCCAGTTCATGTTCCCCAAATAAATCAGATCTATATCTTTTTGCATTTAAACTGGTTGTGTTGTACTTCTGTGCCAAAAGTATTGTGTCACTGATGTTCCACTGTTACAGGTCTTGTTTTCTAGGGGGTCCAGTTAATTCCGCCCTGGTGGTACGTGTGTTACAAGGTGGGGTTTTACAGTGCATTACAGTGTATATTGGAATTGTGTCCCCTTCAAATTGTTTGGCCACTAGAGGGGTCGGGGGGGTATCAGTATTCTGGAGGGCTGTACCCAGAGCAGTCACACTCTTATCAACCCTGTTCTCTGGGTGGAGGCACCCTTTTCATGAGCCCAGGTCCCTCAACCTGCTGTCACACAGGCAGGGGTAGTATCACTTGGGATAGCGCCACCTAGGGGTTACACTACATCTACCACTAAATGTGACAAATGGCGCATAACTACAGATATTGCTTGTGGAATATAAAAGGTGCTCAATCCCAGATGAAATGCATGAAAATTTTATTGCATCTCCATAAGTTACAAGTGGATGTGGCTTTCCATCAGGAAACCCACCTCCCCCAGCTCAGTTCCATCTGTTGAGATGTTCCCGGGTTGGGTGGGTGTTGGGCTCAGGGACAGACAGTCATAGAAGGGTCGTGGCTATTCTAGTGTCCAGATCCATTCCATTCCATCTTCTTCAAGAGCTGATGGACCATCAAGGTAGATATATTTTTGTGCGGACCCTCTTGGGACATCTGGAAGTGATTTTGGGTTCGGTATATGGCCCCAATGGAGAAGACCCTTCCTTTTTCTCTCAGCTCATCCCTATTTTATCTCCTTGGGCCTTTCTCCCACAAATTCTAGCTGGAGATTGGAATTTAGTTCTAGATAATGAATTAGATAGAACTATTTAACAGAAGCAAGCCCTCACCCCAAGTCGACTCGCTATACACGAGCTTATGGATTCGCTTGGTCTCATAGATCCCTGGAGATCTTTAAACCCGGTGGCTAAGGAGTATTCATTTCACTCTATCCCGCATAACTTCTTTTCCCGCATTGATTTTTTTCTGCTGAGCTTAGAGGCATTATCAGGGGTCCTCTCAGTGCATTATGGGAATAAAGTGGCGTCAGATCACCATCCCACTGTTTTGCAGGCTAACCTTATCCCCTCTGCGGTCCGAGACAAAATAAGGCACTTTGATAACTATCTGTGGTGACTCCCTGAGGTAGTAGAGTGGCTTCAGTCCTTCATCTTGGAATTTTTCGACCTTGACTTGCCGACTAAGCCTGAAATAGACATTCTATGGGGAGCGTTTAAATGTTCCATGTGGGGGGAGATTATCTGCCTGGCTACCAGAAGGAAGAGGAAGCTATCTCAAGTCTCTTCTTCTCTTCTCAAACAAATCTGGACTCTCAAGAATGCTCTCTCAGAATTCTCCCCACCCCCTGGGACAGGGAACGCCTCAAGGCTCTTCGGGCCCAATATCATACCCTGCTTGGGGACAGAGCAGAATATCTTCTTTTGAAAACTAAGGCAAAATACTTTCATCAAGGGGAAAAAGCCAGAAAATTCCTAGCACTCTGCTTGTGTACCCAGCTGGTGGACAAGATTGTTCTGGCTGTCACGTCTGACTCCGGTCATCTAATTACCTCACCCAGAGATGTAGTCTCACAGTTCCAGAACTTCTGCCAATCTTTGTATGCTGTTCCATCAGACCCCTTTTTGACCCTCTTGACTCCAATTTGACCCTCTTTGATAATATTCTAAGTGACATAGACCTGCCCTCCCTGGATGAGGTCCAAGCTACTCTCTTAAAAGCCCCATTGAGGTTGTCGGAAGTTTATATAGCTATAGACACCTTAACTCCTGATAAATGTCCCGGGTTGGATGTTTTTTCGCCAAATTTTTATAAAAAATACAAAAAGCTCCTGGCGCTGCACCTCCTGCGTCTATTTCATTACATCTTCTCACTTTGCCTAAACCTGGCCAGGACCATTTATTGATCTCCAATTACAGACCTATTTCTTTAATTAATGTTGACATTAAATCATTGGCTAAAATCCTAGCCAATAGGCTAGCTCTGGTTTGGAATTGTCTTCTAAGCTTGGAGCGGGTGGGATTTGTCACTAGCAGGCTGTCTGCTGACCACTTCAGGAAGCTTTCACATCTTGTCTCTGCATCAGGGGAGTCCAATACCCCATAGTCTCTGGCCTCCCTAGATAAAGAGAAGGCCTTCAACAGAATTTCTTGGGACTATCTATTTCACATGCTCCCTAAGTATGGCCTTCCTGCAGAATTTATTTGTTGGGTCAGGATACTATATACTGGTCCTTCTGCACGTATCTTATGTAACGGGGTCTTGTCCGAGTCCTTTCCTCTGCAGCAGAGCATGCACCAAGGCTGTCTCTTATCACCATTTTTATTTAACTTATATCTGGAGCCCTTGATTCAGAAAATCAATCTATCTCCTCAAGTACAGGGCATCCCATTCACAGTATAAACTGTCTACCTATGCAGATGATATTCTCCTCCACATCATGTTCCCCTCCACTTCTCTACCTGCAGCACTGGATATTATAAGCCAGTTTGGTAGGATATCCAATTACAAACTTAACCGAGCCAAAACAGAAGTAATGCCCCTGAACATTTTCACCACTAAGAGTAGTGTACAACATCTGGGTCTTTTCTGGATCAAAGATAAACTTTAAATATTTGGGCATCTTTCTCAGTACTGACCCCAATAATATGAAATGTTATAATTTAGATAATCTCTTTGGTCAGATTCAAAGGGACTTGGATCACTGGTCCTTATTACCTCTCTCCCTTTGGTGGCGTTTGAGCGTCCTAAAAATGAACGTTCTCCCATGGCTATTATATCCTCTCATGATGTTTAACCCAGCCCTACCAAAAACCTGGTTTCTGCAAATTAATAGAATGTTCACTCAATTCTTGTGGCAAAAGAAACATCCTCAGAGAGCTTTGGATAAGCTTATGAGATTAAGAAGAGCAGGTGGGCTGAAAGTTCCCAATGTTTATCTTTATTATTTAGCTATTCCTTGTTCTCAGTACCTTCTTTGGGTCTGTCCCCCTTCAGATTCTTGTACCTCTGTTTATATTCCTCAGTGGTGATATATTGAACCTGTGTTGTGCTCCCAACTTGGTGTAACTCTTGCTGCCTTACCTTACGTTCCCCTTAAAAAAAGTCACAATCCCTCGAAGGACACCCCTCTAGGCCACTCTCTCCAAGCACACACTCAACTATGTCTTTTGCTACAGGTAAATTCCATACTAGACATCACACAGTCCATTCTGGGAAACCCAAACCTACAGATAGATGGGAAACTACTCACTCCAGTGACATGGCCCTTACTTCATGAGCTATCTGTCGCCCAGCTTGCCTCGGACGGCAAACTTCTTAATTTTTCAGAGATCCAGACCAAACCCAACTGGCCTCGATCTGCCAGTTTTAGGTACTTCCAAATTCGACACATGCCACTTCAGCACTTTGGGAATGGGTTCTGGTCCAAGTCCTATGGGAGGTATTGTGCTCCCTGCAGATACCAGCACCCACATCTCATGTCATAGCCGTTTACCATGCCCATTTGAGAGAAATCCTAGAATTGAAGGACAAAGAATTCTTTTATACATGGAACCAGATTCTTCCCTCACAAGAGGCTCCCCGTAACTGGTCTAGAATATGGAATTTCACTTATAAATATATTAAATGGGATAAATATCACTATATGCAGTTCCAAATTTTACATAACATGTTTCTCATCCCGATAAAACTCTCTAGAATGGGCAAGCTGGCCTCGGACCTATGCACTAGATGTAACAAGGAATGGGGGGTCATTACTTCACATCTTGTGGACATGTGAGAAAGTCACACCCTTCTGGTAAACTATCAAGCAACATTTAGATCCCTTGTTGGGGCTAACCCAAGCATTCACACCAGAGATTTGCATCCTAGGAGACTTTGCTGATGATATGATTGGCTCTCAAAATATCACATGGCACTGATATCAACTTGTGCCAAGAAGGTTATCCTTAAGTACTGGTGTGACCAGCAAATCCCCACTTATCTAGAGGGGTATAGAGAGGTGCTTTTTGCTCTATGGGCAGTAAGTATTATCGCCAATATATCAGACTCTAAAAGGAAGTACACTCAGGTATGGCAAACCCTCTATACCAGTGGTCATCAACCTTTTTTGGTCTGGGGACCCCTTGGCAAAATATTAACAATGTCAGGGACCCCCTACCGAAACTGAGTATATATAGTTATGCATTTAGTACCGCGATAGCGCTAGTTTTTCACGCAACAGCATAATCTTAATTAATAACTCAATAATGATGACAGAAAACCAACATTATAAAACAATAATGGTTTATTTAAACAAAAATATAAAAAACGTATCATAAGTAGCAAAGTGGACATGTACACAATTACACAAATACACTTAAATGTCCATAGAGACTGAACTAGTGCGATACTTGAACTTGATGCATTGGGCTTAGTCTGTCAATCCTTGGTGTTAGTTTTGAAAGATATATTCGCAAATCATTTTCTGGCTGTAGTCATGAACGATATTTGGTTTTAAGAGAAGTTAGTGCAGAGAATCTGCTTTCACACAAGTAAGTTGTGGCAAATGGAAGAACAACTATCATTGCCTTATTTGTTAACTCTGGAAATTCATTCTTGCAACCAATCCAGAATGTGGCGAGACATGGAGCTGATTCAAATCTGTTTCTGTGTGCACAGTCGGTGGTTAGTTCTATGAGATGGTCCTCTTCTTTAGCTGGTAAGCTTGATGTAGCACTGTTTGTGTTTGAAGAAAAGCAAAATTGAATCCAATTGCTGTCACATCTCCAGGCCTCTGCTTCTGAAAAATACTTTGCAAATTGTTGCTCCAGGGCTGCTAAGTGTGAGCAAATAGTTCCAGCAATGTTTGAAAGTATGTTAGTCTCAGAGCTGTCAATCAGTTCTTGTAATGATGGAAACATGGATACATTGCCCAGCTGAACTCTTTCTATCCATTTTTGGGCTCTTTTAATGAAAGACTCAATTTTGCTGTACAGTTGTATAATATTTACATTTCTGCCTTGCACTGACATATTCAGTCTGCTCAAATCACAAAACAAATCAGCCAGGTATGCCAGTTTAGCTGTCCTTTCCATATCTGTAAACTTCTCAGCTAGGTCTGTTTGTGAGTGTCGTGATAGGAATTCGTAAATTTCACCAGGTAATTCAAAAACTGTGCTTAAAATAGCTCCTCGAGATAACTGTCTTACTTCTGAATGATACCGCAGGGCTCTGTGTTCTGCACCCATTTCATCACAGAGAGCAGCAGACAGACAGGTATCCAATGCTCTGTTTTTGATGAAGTTTGCCACTTTTACAACTGTGAGAAGAATTGCATTAGTCAGGGCTCAGTTTTTTAAATGCCAGAGACTCCCTGTGTAGGACACAATGAGTCCAAATAACTTGTGGTGCAACTTTCTTGACAAGTCCACGTAGTCCGCTCTTTAACCCTGTCATTGCCATAGCTCCATCTGTACAGAAGCCCTTACATTTTTCCCCAAGACATATCATTCTCCTTCATGAATTCATCAAGCACTTTGAAAATGTCAGCACCAGTTGTGCGTTGTGGCAACATTTTACAGACTAGAAACTCTTCCACTACATTGGTATCTTCGATAAAGCGAACACAAGCTAGCAGCTGTGCATCATTGGATATGTCAGTTGATTTGTCAAGTTGTAATGCAAATGCACATGTAGTGCGCAGTTTAAGAATTAACTGGTCTGATATGTCTGTTGCCATATCATCAGTTCTACGGGCTATTGTGTTATCTGACACAGGAATGGATTTCTCACTGAAATCCTGTCCAAACATGGTATTACAGATATCAATTGCTGCTGGCAACACAAGACTTTTAGCAATAGTATGTGGCTTTTTGCACCATGAAATATGAAAAGCAACTTGATATGATGCTTTTAACGCAACTGAACTGATGCTGGAAGCTTTTTTGATAAATGTACGTTGCCTCAGTAAATCTGTGCTGCAGTTTTGAAAATACTGCATTGGTTTGTCTTTCACTGAATAATGTTTAGTTTCCAGATGTCATTGCTTCATGAGAAAGCACCAATGAACAAACAATGCATTGTGTAAGGACCTTACACTTGTTACGTAATACTGGTAGACCCCAAATCCCTAGAAGTTCTCATAATTTGGTCTTCCATTCCCCTAAATTAGAAATGCAGCTTTTGAAATGAAATACTCAGGACAGGTTTACATTCTTGTTATCAATGGAGATGGACGGTCTCCGGAGAACGGGGAGTGTTGTGGGGGGTCTTTTGGGGGAGGGGTGGTTGTACAAAGAGTTAGTTACTACAGTATATTTGTATTAACTGATTTTCTTGTTAACCTGGATAGCGAATATTGTATGTTCTTGCTCCTTATTGTCTGTTTTATACCAAAATCAATAAAGTTGGTAAATTTTAAAAAAAAAGGAGGGAAGTGAGAAAGTTTTATTTTATAGAAAGGGTGGTGGAGCCATGGAACAATCTGCCAGCTGATGTGGTGGGCACCAAAACCATCAATGATTTCAAACATGGCTGGGACTGAGTGAAGGGCTTAGTGGTTGCTTAGGGAGGTAGCAGTAGGGAGCATGGGGTGGACAGTGTGGGTTAAAACCCTGTATGGGCAATAGGTGACAGGTTTGTTCGGGTTTATGGGCAGACTGGGTGGATCAGTGGTCTCCTTCTGCCATCACTGTCTATGATTCTGTGTTGTCTCTATTACATTGTCCTATGCTTCACCAGTCAGGTTAGTCACATTCCTTAAATTTAACTTTTTCAGAAAATCAGTGACTTGCGTCTCTTGAGCAGCTACCAGGTCGCTAAGTAGATACTTGTTATAGTGCTTCCTGAAAGTCACAATAATCCCACTGTCTAAAGGCTTTATGAAGGATGTTATGTTTATAGGCAGGAACAGGGCCTCTATTCCGCAATCACAATGTCACATTTCAGATTCTGGGGCGTGAGCTGGACATTGATCAAGAATCAGATGTGCCTTGATAGGGATTTCATTTAATTTTAAGTAGGCTCTTATGGATGGACAAAAATCTCAGCAAATCATCTGCAAAAAATGTTAGCTCTCCTCCAAGTATTGTTGTGTAAATGTAGCTGACTGGGAGGGATGACATGCTTTTACGTTCGCGTGGCATGTGCAAGGAACATTTTGGGAAACAGTAACTTTGAGTGTGCCTCCCCATCCAATGCACTGCTCCTTGAGCAGGCGTGGTGGTCCTGCACCAGCAGGGAGCAGGAGCTCTGTACGACAGGTGTTCCTCTGCTTCAAGGAAAACACCCAGCTGCCATACTGAGCTTACCACATCATGCCGTCTCCCCTCGCGTCCGCGCTCCCTCGCGCGTCATGCCGCCCCAAAGCTTTGGTGCCACGAGGAGCCCACCCAGCGTGGGCAAACGTTGTTCTGCAGGTGTCCAATCCCAGTCGGCTCCATGCCCCCAAAGCTATCCTGCTGCCACGCTGGGAGCCCACCTAAGCGTGGCAAGCAGATCCCTTTGTTTTGCCGGCGGGGTGCACAATCCCCCATCGGCTCCTTAGCCCCCGCGTAGTTGCCGATGGGGTGCCCAATCCCCGTCGGCTCCTCGCCCCCCAGCCATCTTCTGCCATGCTGGGGCCCACCCCAGCATGGCAAATGTCTACTGTCGTCGTTTTTTTGTTTTAAAACCTGTAAAATAAAAAGCGGTCCCACGGCGTGTCTCCCAGCCCCTCCCACAACCCGCACCCACCCACTGCGTACCCAGCCTTCCCACACCTCCTCACCCCATACTTACCTCCGGACTCCGGTGCGACGATCTTCGGTGGACCGGGAACACGTCTGCACTCTTCAAAGGCGACCGCGAACTGAGGAAATGCCGGTAAGCTGTATAATGGGCTAGATGGGGGGGTTCAACTTTATTGCATATCTCAGTCATTTTTTGGAATTTTTGCACTAAATTTTCAACATGGGGTTTTTGGGACCCCTTCTCATGAATGATATCACTGTCATTGCGTTATTCGGGCCCGAAGGGTGATTTCGCAGGCACTGCGCAGTCACTGAGCAAAATCACCCTTCAGGCTTGAATAATGCCGACGACATGACATCATTCATGAGAAGGAATCCCAAAACCCATGATGAAAATTCGGCAAAATTCCAAAAATGACCGCTTTTACGCGCGAAGGTCTGAGCAGTTCCCACGCAGGCTCGTAAGTTCACGACTTTCAATATTTTCACCAGATTTTCAACATTGCCATTTTATCACACCTTCTTATGAGATGTATAGCTGTCACTTTTCACATCTCACCCAAAACGTGTTTCCGCCCATGTAGCACACCATGGCGCAGTCGGTGTGCGAAATCAATGTATGGGACACATTAAGAAAATCACAGTGACACTGTTCATGAGCAGAGGTCTTAAAATGGCTGTGCTGAAAATTTGGTGAAAAAAAATCCTAAAAATGACTGTTTTACGAGTCTGCATTGCGCTGTTCACGCACGCGCATGTAAGTTTGCGAATTTTCAATATTTTCACTCCAGATTTTCAACATTGCCATTTTATTACACTTCCTTATGAGCAGTACAGCTGTCATTTGTCACATCTTGCCCAAAAAATGTGTTTTCGCACATGTAGCGCACAATGGTGCAGTCGGTGTGCGAAAGCAATGCTTGGGACAGATTAAGAAAATGACAGTTACACTGTTCATGAGCAGCGGTCATAAAATGGCTATGTTGAAAATTTGGTGACAAAAGTCCATAAGCTGACTGTGATACGAGTGAGCATTGTGCAGTTTCCACGCACCCACGTAAATTCATGACGTTGTAATATTTTCAATCCAGATTTTCACCAGTGGCATTTTTCCACACTTCCTTATGAACAGTACAGCTGTCATTTTTCACAACATGGCCGAAATGTGTTTTCACACTTTCAGCGCAGAGATGCGTGGTCGCTCTTGGAAATCATTGTTCGGGACAAATAAAGAAAATCACAGTGACACTGTTGATATCGGAGGTCCCAAAATGCCTGTGTTGATAATCTGCTGTAAAAGAATCCCCAAAGTAATTACATTACAGATGTGCGTTGCACAGTTTCTATGCACGCTCGTGACTTCACCATTTTTTTAAATATTTTAACTGCACATTTGCAACATTGCCATTTTTTACACCTCCCCATGAACAGTACAGCTGTCATTTTTTACATCCTGTTCGGAATGTTTTTGCACCTGTGGTGCTAAATGCCATAGTTGCTGTGCATAAGCAGCTTTTGGTTAACAAACTGATATTGCCACTGTTCATGAGGTGGAGTCACAAAAAAAACATCTTGAAAATTTGGAGTGAAAATACCAACGAATGCCTGACGTATTAGGGTTTCCAACCATAACGCCCAACCCTGTAGAGAATGACAGGCATCAGGGATGTGACTTGGGATTCTTGCCTGTAATGCTCATACCATTTCACTCCCTGCAGCCAGTGACAGGCATTGAGGCATGCCTTGGACTCTTTGGACCCAAAGTTCACCCCATTCTCCTATACCGCACCCATCTCACTGTATTTCCTGATGGAATGGGTGGCGCATAAGGGTTAAAGACCCCAAGGCACACCGTGACACTTGTCAGTGTCTGCAGGGTGGGGTGTGGTGAAATGGCGTGGCCGTTATGCCTGACGACCCAAAGGCACACCCCAATGCCTGTCACTCTCTGCAGAGTGATGGTGGGGTTGGCTTCAGTTCAATTCTTCGCTGCCATTCCTATTATGCAGCTCTGTAACTTCTACACTACCACTGCCAATGCCAGCAAGCAAACATTCGGCATTGACAAATGCTTGTTTCTTTTAGGGTCTGTCCTATATTTTTATATTTGTTACCCCTCTTGTTGTTAAATTAATAGTCTAATATTTGATTTCATTTCTAGCAATACTACACCTCTCTCTCCTCAGTAGTTATTGCTGTCAATTTTCATACTACCTGGATATTCCAGGAAGACCAATCTAGGCCTTTCAGATGAACAGCACAGAATAGTGTGGCTAATGTCATGTTAAAGGGGCACAGTCAGCTTTCCCCCTCGTTTTTGCCCAGATCTCAGCAGTGCGCCTCCATACACAGATTTGTCACATATCGTCTCTATTAGACCCCTGTGTTTGCCAAACATAGGTCTTACCCCTTAGTCTTATTTTACTATTTTTGTCCTTTCCAGTGGTCCGAATGAAAGTCTGTGACCTCCAGAAGTGTATCCATTCTAAGAACGTGCATCTCAAATGGAGCACAGGCACGAAGTGCAACTTTTCACTTGTCTATATGAAAACGCTGCCTTTATGGTCTGTTTATGAATGCAGAATTAAACATGCCACCTTGGAATCAAAACCGAGCGCTAAGAGCGTTAGGAAATACATTTAAAAACCGGCAACCAAATCCCGCACATGCGCAACAGCGGGATGCTTCTGAGCATGTGTGGGATTTGTGCTCCGGCTACTGTTGTGCATGTGCGGGATTTGGTTGCCAGTCTTTAAATGTATTTGCTAACGTTCTCAACGCAGTTTTGATTCCAAACATTAATTCTGCATTTATAAATGGACCATACAGGCAACATTCGCCACAGAAATGAAAGTTACTTCTTCTGCCTGTGCTCCGATTCTCGCTGCGTTCTCAGAATGGATACATTCGGAGGACAGCGCACTTTCATTCGGACCACTGGAAAGGACAAAAATAGTAAAATAAGACTAAGGGGAAAGACTTATTATATTTGGCACACACAGGGCTCTTAACAGAGACGATTTGTGACAGATCTGTGCATGGAGGCACACTGCTGAGATTTGGGCAAAAACGAGGGGGAAAGCTGACAATGCCCCTTTAAGCCACAGAAATGAGAAAAGGAAGAGAGAGAGAGAGAGAGAGAGAGCAGTAGCTGATGAGGTGAAAGGAACGCAATCTAGATTTGATGGCACTGCAAATTTAGGCAATTATCATAAATTTCTCAAAACATTATTTTTTACCAGAAGAGAGATACTAAGCTGAAGCTTGTTTAAAGGTGCAACCTGGGAGCACAAGGGAGTGAAGTGATTTGTGTAGGGTCACACAGAATGCAAGTCTGGACTTTGGGATTCAAACACTGGTCTTCAGAATTATAGCTCAGAACCTCAAACCACTACGCTATACTGCCTCCAAGCTGCATATCATGCTATCTGCTATGTATAACTGATATGGAAAAAAATAAGGTATTTAACAGCATAGAATAGTTCCTACCACTTTTAAAAACTTCTCTGACATTACAAATAACTTTAGAGTAGGAGCAATGGGAGGGACAGCAGCACATCTTAAATTGGCAGATGATATTTGTAATTACATCTTGTCCATCATTACTGGTGTAGTTTATTTATTTATTTATTGAAAGAGTTTTACCAGAAAAGGCCACCTGATCCAAAATAGCCGGTTCTCAGAAGTGTCCTTGTAGTCACTCGATTTGTCAGCTAAGCTGTGTACACAGGATGGAAAGTCCCCTGAACCCCCTCTCTAACCCCACCAAATGTTCACACACTGAAATTTAAAATATTTAAATCTAAATCAAACAAACCAAAAATAATAATCATGATGTAATTTAAAGAAGTCATACACAATGTAATATCAGCAGCAATTCTGAATAAATCCAGCAAATCAGAGTCCAAGCGATGCCCACATTAGTCATAAAAGAGGTGGGTTAGGGGCGGAGTTTGGGGGTATGGTTTAGTATTCGGTTTTCATCTCATCCAAAGGTGACAACCCTATTTGTTTTATGACTATCCCTGTGAGGATATCTACTGGTTTTGTATTTTTGCTGCTTTGTACTTCACCACTGTCTTGTTTTTGTTTTTTGTAAACTGTATATTGTGCTCTCATGGGTCGTGCTTGAAAATAGGCAGGGTTTTGCCTAATGCACCCACCTGGTCAACAAAAGCTAATAAATAAATAAATATGGTACAGCAGGGTGGCATTTTGTATAGAAAGAGATGCTCAAGGACAAGGGACATGATATGAAGCAGGAAGAGGGAGGCTCAGAGGGGATGTGAGGAAGTACTTCTTCATAGAAAGTGTGGTGGACCTCTGGAACAGATTCCCAGCAGAAGTGTTTGGCAACAAAATGGTGGTAGGATTCAAGCATGCATGGGACAGACACAAGGGGACCTTAGTAACAAGGTGGAGGGGTAAGGCCAGGGATCAAGTAGGTCTGTGGTTACACAGTAGGTAGAAAGCTTTTAGGGTAGACTAGGTGGGCCAGGAGGCCCTGTTCTGCCAGCAACTACTATATTACTATGCTTATCTTTGTCCCCCAACAGGGCCCTCCGATGCTTCAAATTTGCTTCCAAACTTGGGCTGTTGGCATCAGAAGTGGTAGTGCTACAGCTGTGCTGGAGGGCCGGCTGAGGGGTGACATGGTGAAGGCATTCTGCCCATTTGAATTTACCAATGCAGAGCAACTGCACTTCCCGAGTCCCTGTGGCAGTTGTATAGAACAGATGTCACTCTATCTTTACTCAGTTTAAACCCTTTAGAGGCACTGAGTTTGTTTTTGCCAGTAAGGGAATGTCAGGGAGGCACTTCTAGAACAAGCAGGTTTTGTAGGATTTTTAAAACCTAGCTTTAAGGGAAAGCTTTGCTAAATTTTCCCCTGCCTTATGTATGTCTAGTATTGACAGTTTTGTCTTAACAGTGTACCCAGAGCGCTTCACGATTTCTGATCAACTCAAGAGTGCTGTTCTGTAACCTTCTGTAACTTGCCTGTATTTTAGCCCTAACACCCACCTGTATGTACTTGAAGTTAATTGATAGTATTTATAATAGGTAAATTGAGATGCTTAACTGAGGGTTGTAATTGAGATTGACAGAACAGCTCACAGGCGCATTAGCGCACCAGCTGTTTTACCAGTTTCAATCATCATTGTAGGGAGCCATCAACTGCATTTGTTACATATGGGAATTTGCTATAGTGAGGTTTGTTATAGTGAGAGAGTACTGTATGTGTATCTTCTTGTCTACATATGTGCATCACTGTGCCTAGGTATGTGTGACAGTGCGTTAAGGTACAGTATGTGTGTCGGTGTGTCTATGTATGTGTGTCGGTGCATCTAGGTATGTATGTGAGTGTCTATGTCTGTGAGTCATTGTGTTTAGGTATGTGTGTGTCTGTGTATGTGTGTCAGTGTGACTGTATGTGTGTCAGTCTGTCTTGGTATGTGTGTCATGTGTCTATGTATGTGTGTCGGTGCATCTTGGTATGTGTGTCGATGTGTCTATGTATGTGTGTCCGTGTGTCTAGGTATGTGTGCTGGTGTGTCTATATATGTGTGTCAGTGTGTCTATATACATATATCAGTGTGTCTTTGTATGTGTGTCGGTGTGTCTAGGTATGTACGTCACTGTCTAGGTATGTGTGTCAGTGTGTCTAGGTATGTGTCTCAGTGTGTCTATGTATGTGTGTTGGTGTGTCTATGTATGTGTGTTGGTGTGTCTAGGTATGTGTGTCAGTCTATGTATGTGTGTCATGTGTCTAGGTATGTGCGTCAGCGTGTCTATGTATGTGTGTGTCAGTGTGTCTAGGTATGTGTGTCGGTGTGTCTATGTATGTGTGTCTTGTGTCTATGTATGTGTGTCAGTGTGCCTAGGTATGTGTGTCAGTGTGTCTAGGTATGTGTCAGTGTGTCTATGTATGTGTGTTGGTGTGTCTAGGTATGCATGTCAGTGTATCTATGTGTGTCGGTGTGTCTAGGCATGTGTGTCGGTGTGTCTATGTATGTGTGTTGGTGTGTCTAGGTAGGCATGTCACTGTCTATGTATGTATGTCAGTGTGTCTAGGCATGTATGTCAGTGTGTCTAGGCATATGTGTCGGTGTGTCTATGTATGTGTGTCAGTGTGTCTATGTACGTGTGTCTTGTGTCTATGTATGTGTGTCAGTGTGCCTAGGTATGTGTGTCAGTGTGTCTAGGTATGTGTCAGTGTGTCTATGTATGTGTGTTGGTGTTTCTAGGTATGCGTGTCACTGTCTATGTATGTATGTCAGTGTGTCTAAGTATGTGTGTCGGTGTTTCTAGGTATGTGTGTCAATGTGTCTATGTATGTGTGTCAGTGTGTTTATCATAGAATCATATCACAGAATCATAGAAATCTGACAGCAGAAAAGGATTCTCTGGCCCATCAAGTCTGCCCCCCTTAGGAATATGTTGAACAACATAACCTCCTCACTCCCCGGCAACACAGATTTAGAAAACTACATCGCACAGATACCGCCTTGGTTAGCCTTATGTCTGACATCCTCGCAGCCCAAGATAACGGCGAACTAACTGGTGCGATCTTTATAGACCTCACCAAGGCCTTTGATCTGGTGGACCACCAGCCGCTTATCTCGCAGCACAGATCCCTTGGATTGGACAACCACTCAGTGCAGTGGTTCACAGATTACCTGCATGGTAGATCTCAAATAGTCAGATGGCTGGGGGCGAAGTCAGACAAACGCTCCACCTCTGAAGGGGTCCCCCAAGGTTCAATATACTGGGGCCCCTCCTATTCTCCCTATTCGTCAATAACTTGCCTAAGCACTGTGGAGGTGCGAATGTGACCCTCTATGCTGATGATGCCATGCTGTACAGATCAGCTCCGGATGCGGCACAGCTAAATCAACTTCTGAACCAGGACCTCGCCATATTGCAAAACTGGTTCCTGACTAATCAGCTAGTCCTCAATGTGAAAAAAAACAAAGTCATCCTATTCAGACCCAAAAGGCTGGGCCCTGATAGATCATGCTTACTGTCCCCCTGCCTGTCCAGTGGTTCTACTATAGAGGTTGTGGATTGCATTAAATACCTGGGCGTATATATTACATAGAAACATAGACTTTGACGGCAGATAAGGACCACTTGGCCCACCCAGTCTGCCCATTTCCCTACCTATTGGATAAGCTGCAGATTCTAGTTAACCAACAGTCTACTTCCTGCAACCCCCCACTACAATTGCCTTGTGTCTGTCCCATGCATGTTTGAATTCCCCCACTGTTTTAGACCCAACAACCTCCCCAGGAAGGCAGTTCCATGCATCCACCACTCTCTCCTTGAAAAACAATTTCCTCACATCACCCCTGAGCCGTCCCCAGTCTGTCTTTAAATTGTGCCCCCTTGTTCTTACACATCTCTTTTTCTGAAAGATGCTACCCTCCTGGACTTTGTTGATCCCCTTGAGGTACTTGACAGTTTCTATCATGTGTCCCCCCTGTCCCTCCTTTCATCAAGGGTATACATATTAAGCTCTCTCGGTCTCTCTCTTCATATGGTTTCTGATGCAGATCCTGCACCATTTTAGTTGCCCTCCTCTGGACTGCTTCCATCCTGTCTATGTCCTTGCGTAGATAGGGTCTCCAGAACTGCCCACAGTATTCCAGATGGGGTCTCATCAACTGTCTGTACAGAGAGATAACCACTTCCCTTTTTATGTTTGCTTGCACGCATGTGCAAGAAACATAGTGCCATCATCCGAGTTTTCGGAGGTGTGGCAGCCCTCTTCCAATTCAGGCAGTGTGTTTGCAGGTGCGACCGCAGTTCTCCAATGCCTGCTGGAGCTGTCTATGACAGCTCCAAAATGCAGTGGAGTACAGTTGAAAGGGGAAGCTACGCTTCAGTGAGCAGCGATAAGATATCACCTGCTCATGTGCGCTCCCCCTACACATACACACACACACACACACACACACGCATGCATACTGCGTGCTGCCCCCTCCACGCACACACACTGTACAGCCGGGGGTGCCCAATCCCCATCTGCTGTGCTCGCCCCCAAAAGCCTTCCACATGCCACGCTGGGTGCCCACCCCAGCATGGCAACTCATCAGAAGCCGACGGGGTACCCAATCCCCTGGCCGGCTCCATACACCCCCAACCAGCCATCCTTGTGCCACGCTGGGAGCCCACCCCAGCGTGGCAAAACGCCCGTGTTGGTCATTTAAAAACAAACCTGCAAATGAAAACTGTCCTCAGCTTCTCCCTGCCCCTCCCACAACCGCACCCACCCACTGCACACCCTGCCTCCCCACACCCCCACATCCCATACTTACCTCCGGACCTCGGCGCGATGATCTTCAGTGGACCTGCGGTAAGCTATATAATGCGATAGATAGGGTTTTTTCAACTTTGCTGCATATCTCAGGCATTTTTTGGAAATTTTGCACCAAATTTTCAACATGGGGTTTTTGGGACCCCTTCTCATGATTGCTGCCACTGTCATGGCGTTATTCAGGCCCAAAGGGTGATTTCACAGTCACTGCGTGAAATCACCTTTCGAAGACCACTGACGAAAATGACAATGCCAGTGTTCATAAGGTGGGCTCTCAAAGCCTATTTTGAAAATTTGGAAAATTCCCAAATGACTGTTTCACGAGCGTATGCTATGCAGTTCCTACGCAGGCGCAGAAGTTTGCAAATTTTTTATATTTTCACTCCAGATTTTCCATATTGCCATTTTACCACACCTTCTTATGAAAGTACAGCTGTCATTTTTCACATCTCACCCAAAATGTGTTTCCGCCCATGTAGTGCACAATGGCACAGTCGGTGTGCGAAATCAATGTATAGGACAAATTAAGAAAATCACAGTGACATGGTTCATGAGCAGAGGTCTTAAAATGGTTATCTTGAAAATTTGGTGAAAAAATTCCTAAAAATGACTGTTTTACGAGCGTGCGTTGTGCAGTTCCTACGCACGGTCGTAAGTTTGCAAATTTTCAATATTTTCTCTCCAGATTTTCAACATTGCCATTTTATTACACTTCCTTATGAACAGTACAGCTGCCATTTTTCACATGTCACCCAAAATGTGTTTTCGCACATTTAGCGCACAATGGTGCAGTCAGTGTGCGAAAGCAATGTTTGCGACAGATTAAGAAAATCACAGTTACACTGTTCATGAGCAGAGGTCTTAAAATGGCTATGTTGAAAATTTGGTGACAAAAGTCCATAAAATGACTGTGTTACGAGTGAGCATTGCGCAGTTTCCACACACCCTCGTAAGTTCATGACTTTGTAATATTTTCAGTCCAGATTTTCACCAGTGGCATTTTTCCACACTTCCTTATGAACAGTACAGCTGTCATTTTTCACAACATGGCCGAAATGTGTTTTCACACTTTCAGCGCAGAGATGCGTGGTCGCTGTGGGAAATCATTGTTCAGGATAGATAAAGAAAATCACAGTGACACTGTTCATGATCGGAGGTTCCAAAATGCCTCTGTTGACAATCTGCTGTAAAAAATCCCCAAACTAATTACATTACGGGTGTGCGTTGCACAGTTTCTATGCATGCTCGTGACGTCACCATTTTTTGTAATATTTTTACTGCAGATTTGCAACATTGCCATTTTTTACACCTCCCCATGAACAGTACAGCTGTAATTTTTTACATCCTGTTTGGAATGTTTTTGTACCTGTGGTGCTAAATGCTGTAGTCGCTGTGCATAAGCAGCTTTCGGCTAACAAACTGATATTGCCACTGTTCATGAGGTGGGGTCACAAAAAAAAACATGTTGAAAATTTGGAGTGAAAATACCAACGAATGCCTGACGTATTAAGGTTTTCAACCATAATGCCCAACCCTATACAGAATGACAGGCATCAGGGATGTGACTTGGGATTCTTGCCTATAATGCTCATACCATTCCACACCCTGCAGTCACTGAGAGGCATCGAGGTATGCCTTGGACTCTTCGACCCCAAAGTTCACCCCATTCTCCTGTACCGCACCCATCTCACCATTTTTCCTGATGGAATGGGGTGTGCATAAGGGCCAAAGACCCCAAGGCACACCGTGACACTTGTCAGTGTCTGCAGGGTGTGGTGTGGTAAAATGGCGTGGCCGTTATGCCTGACGACCCAAAGGCACACCCAAATGCCTGTCACTCTCTGCAGGGTGGTGGTGGAGTTGGCTTCAGTTCAATACTTCACTGCCATTCCTATTACTCAGCTCTGTAACTTCTACACTACCACTGCCAATGCCAGCAAGCAAACATTCGGCATTGGCAAATACTTGTTCTACTTGTGGTGCCCCTTCTTATGCATTCCAGTATCCCCCTGGCTCTCCCTACTGACTTCTCACATTGCTTACACACCTTTAGGTCATCTGATATGACTACTCCCAAGTCCCTTTCCATTTTTGTTGTTGTTAGTACCTCCCCTGCTATTGTGTACTCTTCTCCTGGGTTTTTGTTTCCCAGGTGCATTACTTTGCACTTATTTGCATTGAATCTAAGTTGCCATATGTCTGACCATTCCTCCAACCTTGCCAAGTCTCTTCTCATCCTTTCTACCCCCCCTTGTGTATCAACTCTGTTACAGATCTTTGTATCATCTGCAAAGAGGCATACCTTTCTCTCCAGACCCTCTGCAATGTCACCTATAAAGATGTTAAAGAGGACTGGACCCAGTACTGAGCCCTGAGGTACTCCACTAGTATCTCCCCCCTTCTTTGGAATGTGTTCCATTCACAGTTACCTTCTGTGTCCTGTTGTGCAGCCAGTTTGCTACCCAGGCTACCATCCTGGAACCCACTCCCAGGCTGGCTAACTTGATTATTAATCTTTTGTGCGGGACTGTGTCAAATGCCTTGCTAAAGTCTAGGTAGGCCATATCCACAGCCCCTCCCTGGTCTATTACTTTGGTCACCCAGTCAAAGAAATAAATTAGATTCGTCTGACATAACCTTCCTGTTGTAAATCCATGCTGCTTTGGGTTCTGTGCCCCACTGGCCTCTAGGTACTCAACAATTCTTTCTTTCAGAAGTGATTCCATAATTTTCCCTACCACTGAGGTCAAACTTACCGGTCTATAGTTTCCTGCTTCTGCCTTGCTCCCACCTTTGTGAAGGGGAATCACATCTGCCCTCCTCCAGTCCTCAGGTACTACCCCATCCTCCCATGATTTGTTAAAAAGTGTGGTCAGTGGTGTCGCTAGGTCCTCCCTTAGTTCTTTTAGGATTCTGGGGTAAATCCCGTCAGGCCCCATTGCTTTGTCCACCTTGAGTTTTAGGCGTTCTTTCAAGACTCTTTCTTCTGTAAACGGACTGGTGCCAACCCCCCTATCCAGAGTGCTTCTATTGTCTGGTTTAGGTAACTCCTCCTCATCTTCTTTTGTGAATACTGAGCAAAAGTATTCATTCAGTTTCTCTGCCTTTTCACTGTCTCCCTCTGCTCTCCTCTCCTCTCCTTTATTAATCTTCACTATTCCTCCCTTAACCTTTCTGTGCTCCCTAATGTACCTATAAAAGGTTTTATCCCCCTTCTTAACTGAGTTGGCTATTTTTTCCTTAGTTTGGGCCTTTGCTATTCTGATTGCCTTCCCCACTTCTTTCTGCTTTAATTGATACAGTTCCCTATCGTGCACCTTCGGCGATTCCTTATACTTTCTGAATGCAGCCTTTTTCTCCTTAACCTTCCCTGCCACCTCTTTTGAGAACCATAGTGTTTTTTCACTCCACTTTGTTTTCTTTATTTGTTTCACACAAAGGCTTGTTGCCTCTATGATGGCAGTTTTGATTTTTCTCCATTATTCTTCCACCCCTCGTTTCTGGCCATATTGATCAAGACTGTTCCTTCAAGGTTCATGTTGATCAACTAACCAAGACACTGAACCAGAAGCTTGGTCTCCTGTATTGTCTGAGCCCTTTTCTCACTCAGACATCTAAGTTAAGGGTAGCCACCGGCATGCTCCTGCCCACCCTATTCTATGGGTCCCCAGTGCTATACTCACTGAGGAACACGGAGATGCAAAAACTGAAAATATTGTATCACAGAGTTGGGCACTTTGCCCTGGGTGCACCGCCCCTAGAACACCACTGTAAAGTATTGCACTCACTAAATTGCCTTCCCTTGAGGGAAGATTGATGTACCCTTCCCTATGTCTGGCCTTCAAGCTTTTACAAAGTAATGCCCCACCTAATCTGAGTTGCACCTTAACACTTAAACAGCCTGGAAGAACCTTAAGGTCCTCTGATTGTCAACTCCTCCATGTTCTCAGAGTCCGGACATCTCAAGGTCTTCGGTCTTTCATGGCTTACATTCCGTCCCTCTGGAGTGGCCTTCCTTATAATCTCCAAGACTGCAGCTCCCTTGGCGGCTTAAGAGAAAGGCCTCAAGACCTACCTGTTGGGGCTAAGCCTCTGTGCATGCTACCGCTGAGCATTAGAACACTCCATTGGGCTACCTCTGTAGCTACTATTGGCCGTCCGGCATGCCTTTACTCCCATATTGGGACTCTTACCATTTGATGAGCTATTTGTAACTGTCATTTTTGTGATATGGTTCCGTTTCGCTGAACAGTGTGTAACTGTCATTTTTGTGAAACTGTTTTACTCCTCATGATAATCTTCAATTGTACCTAACCTCCCTGTGAATCGTACGACATGTCTTGATTGTAATGTCAGTATTACTCTATTTATTCTGAGTTGCTCCTGCTGTTTATTCTCCTGTAGTCTGCAATTAATCCCAGGTAGCCCCTGAAAAAGGGACTGTAATGGTCTCAGTGGGCCTACCCGGTCACCAAAATTAAAAAAAAAAAAATAATGCATGTGTCAGTGCATCTTGGTGTGTGTGAGTGTCTATGTATGTGTGCAAGTGTGTCTAGGTGTGTGTCAGTGTGTCTACGTACGTGTGGCAATGTGTGCCTAAGTATATGTGTAGGTGTGTCTAAGTACTTGTGTCACTGTCTATGTATGTGTGTCAGTGTATTTATTTATGCGTGTCAGTGTATTTATGTATGTGTGTCAGTGCATCTAGTTACTGTACATGTGTTGGTGTGTCTATGTATGCTTGTCAGTCAGTCTAGGTAGGTGTGTCTGTGTATGTGTGTCAGTGTATTTATGTACGTGTATCAGTGTGTCTAGGTATATGTGTCACTGTCCATGTATGTGTGTCAGTGTGTCTATGTGTGTCTGTCAGTTTGTCTAGGTACTGTACATGTGTCAGTGTGTCTAGGTATATGTTTCAGTGTGTCTAGATATGTGTGTGTCACTGTCAATATATGTGTATCAGTACACCAATGCATATGTGTCAGTGTGTGTAGGTATGTATGTCAGTGTGTCTATGTATGTGTGTTAATGTGTCTGTACATGTGTCAGTGTGTCTATATGTGTGTCAGTGTGTCTAGGTATGTGTGTCACTGTCTATGTATGTGTGTCAGTGTGTCTAGGTATGTGTGTTAGTGTGTGTCTATGTATGTGTGTCAGTGTGTGTCTGTAGATCTGTGTATGTGTGTCAGTGTATCTAGGTATTTGTGTCAGTGTGTGTCTATGTAGGTGTGTCTGTGTGTATCTGTGTATGTGCGTCAGTGTATCTAGATATGTGTGTCAGTGTGTGTGTCTATGTAGGTGTGTCTGTGTGTCTAGGTGTGTGTGTCACTGTCTAGGTATGCGTGTCGGTGTGTCTAGGTATGTGTGACAGGGTGTCTATGTATTGGTGTCAGTGTGTCTAAGTATGCGTGTCACTGTCTATGTACATGTGTCACAGTGTCTATGTATGTGTGACGGTGTGTCTAGGTTTATGTGTTAGTGTGACTATGTATGTGTGTCTAGGTATGTGTGATAGGGTGTCTATGTATTGGTGTCAGTGTGTCTTAGTATGTGTGTCAGTGTGTGTCATAAAGACATAGACATTGTCGGCAGATAAGGACCACCATGCCCATCTAGTCTGCCCATAAGCTGTACACGTGTTTGCAGCTTCTGACCCTAACTGGTCAATGGCTTTTCACCACTCCTTCCCCCCTCTAAGTTTCCCTTATACCTGTCCCAGGCATGTTTAAATCCCTCCACCGTGCTTGCTCCCACCACCACCTGTGTCAGACAATTCCATGTGTCCACCACCCTCTCCATGATGAAAAACTTCCTCACATTTCCCCTTAACCTGCCACCTTCCAATTTCACATCATGCTCCCTCGTTCTTGTACTCCTCCTATATTGGAAGACGTCACCCCCCTGCATCTTCATTAAGCCCTTAAGGTACCTGAATGTTTCTATCATGTCACCCCAATCCCTCTTTTCCTCCAGTGAGTACATATTGAGGTCCTTTAATCTTTTCTCATATGTTTTCCGGTGCAAGCCCTGTACTATCTTTGTCACCCTTCTCTGGACCGCCTCCACCCTGTCAGTGTCCTTATGAAGGTGTGCCTCCAGAACTGCACACAGTACTCTAGGTGAGGCCTCACTAGTGTTTTATACAATGGCATCACCGCCTCCAGCCTTCTGCTAGTGACACCTCTGCCTATGCACCCCAGCATGCCACTGGCCCTCCCTTCAGCCTTTGTACTCTACTTCGACACCTTTAGGTCATCTGAAATGATAATGCCCAGATCAGTTTCTTCCTTGGTGATCGTCAGCAAACCCACCCCCCATCCTGTAGCTCTCCCCAAGGTTCCCTCATCCCAGCTGCATTGTTTTGCACTTCTTTGAGTTGAACCTCAGTTGCCACACTTCGGACCATTTTTCAAGCCTACCCAGGTCCCTCCTCATTTTCTCCACCCCATCTGGAGTATCCACCCTGTTGCAGATCTTGGTGTCTTCTTCAAACAGGCAGACCTTTCCCTCTAGCCCTTCCACAATGTCACGAATAAATGTTTGTCAATGTGTGTCTCTGCATGTGTGTCAGTGTGTCTAGGTATATGTGTCAGTGTGTTTCTAGGTATGTGTTGGTGTGAGTCTATGTATGTGTGTCTGTGTGTCTATGTATGTATGTCAGTGTGTCTATTTATGTGTGTCGGTGCCTGTAGGTATGTTTGTCAGTGTTTATGTATGTGTATGAGTGTCTTATGTATATGTGTCAGTGTGTCTATGTATGTATGTCACTGTGTCTAGGTTTGTGTGTCAGTGTGTGTCTAGGAATGTGTGTCAGTGTGTGTCCATGTATGTGTGTCACTGTGCCTAGTTATGTGTGTCTATGTAAGTGTGTCACTGTGCCTAGGTATGTGTGTAGGTGTGTGTCTATGTATGTGTTTCAGTGTGTGTTTATGTGTGTCAATGTGTCTATATATGTGTGTCAGTGTGCGTCTATGTATGTGTGTCTATATATGTGTGTCAATGTGTGTCTATGCATGTTTTTGTTGGTGTGTGTGCCTATGCATATGTGTCAGTGTGTCTATGTATGTGTGTCGGTGTGTGTCTAGGTATGTGTGTCAGTGTGTCTAGGTCTGTGTGTCAGTGTGTCTCGGTATTTGTGTCACTTTCTATGTGTGTGAGTGTCTATGCATGTGTGTCAGTGTGTTTCTATGTATGCATGTCAGTGTGTCTATGTATGTGTGTCAGTGTATCTAGGTATGTGTGTCGGTATGTGTCTATGTATGTGTGTCAGTCTGTCTATGTATGTGTGTCAGTGTGTCTAGGTATGTGTGTCGGTATGTGTCTATGTATGTGTGTCAGTCTGTCTATGTATGTGTGTCACTGTGTTTACATAGACACACACTGATACACATACATAGATACACACTGACACACATACATAGACATATGTACATGTGTCAGTGTGTGTCTATGTATGTGTGGCCATGTGTGCCCATGTATGTGTGTCAGTGTGTGTCTATTTATGTGTGTCAGTGTGCCTAGGTATGTGTTTCAGTGCCTATGTATGTGTGTCAGTGTGTGTATAGGTATGTGTCTGTGTGTGTGTGTTGGTGTGTCCATGTATGTATATGTCTATGTGTGTGTGTCGATGTATGTGTGTTGGTATGTGTCTATATATGTTTGTCAGTGTGTCTGTGTATGTGTGTCACTGTGTCTATGAATGTGTGTCAGTGTGTGTCTATATATGTGTGTCAGTGTGTCTATGTATGTGTCTTGGTGCATCTATATCTAGTTACATGTGTCAGTGTCTATGTATGTGTGTAAGTGTTTCTATGTATGTGTGTCAGTGTCTATGTATGTGTCAATTTTTCTAGGTATGTTTGACGCTGTGTCAGTGTGTCTAGGTATGTGTGTCAGTGTCTCTTTGTGTATGTGTGTGTATCTGTGTTTGTCTGTGTGTCTCTACATGTGTCAATGTGTATTTGTATGTTTTGGTGTGTCTAGGTATGTGTGTCAGTATTTAGGTATGTGTGTCTAGGTATGTGTGTCCGTGTGTCTATGTGTGTGTGTCAGTGTGTCAAGCTATGTGTGTCAGTGTGCCTAGGTATGTGTGTCAGTGTGTCTATGTATGTGTGTCAGTGTGTCTAGCTATGTGTGTCAGTGTGTCTATGTATGTGTATTGGTGTGTCTAGTTATGGTTGTCAGTGTGTCAAGGTATGTGTGTTCATTTGTCTATGTACTGGTGTCAGACTGTCTAAGTATGTGTGTTACTGTCTATGTATGTGTGTCAGTGTACCTAGGTATGTGTTTCAGTGCCTATATAAGTGTGTCAGTGTGTATATAGGTATGTGTGTCAGTGTGTCTTGGTTTGTCCACGTATGTGTATGTCTATGCGTGTGTGTGTCTATGTATGTGTGCTGGTATGTGTCTATATATGTTTGTCAGTGTGTCGGTGTATGTGTGTCACTGTGTCTATGAATGTGTGTCAGTGTGTCTATGTATGTGTTTTGATGTATCTGTGTCTAGTTACATGTGTCAGTGTCTATGTATGTGTGCAAGTGTGTCTATGTATGTGTGTCAGTGTCTATGTATGTGTCAATTATTCTAAGTGTGTCTGTCAGTGCCTATGTAAGTGTGTCAGTGTCTCTGTGTGTATGTGTGTGTATCTGTGTTTGTCTTTTAGTGTGTCTCTACATGTGTCAATGTGTATATGTATGTTTCGGTGTGTCTAGGGTATGTGTGTCAGTGTCTAGGTATGTGTGTCAGTGTGTCTATATATGTGTGTCAGTGTGTCTAGCTCTGTGTGTCAGTGTGTCTATGTATGTGTACTGGTGTGTTTAGTTATGGTTGTCGGTGTGTCTAGGTATGTGTGTTTATTTGTCTATGTATTGGTGTCAGTCTGTCTAAGTATGTGTGTCACTGTCTATGTGTGTGTGTCAGTGTGCCTAGGTATGTGTGTTGGTGTGTGTCTATGTATGTATGTCAGTGTGTCTGGGTATGTGTGTCACTGTGTCTACATAGATACATACTGACACACATACAAAGGCACACACTGACACACATACATAGACACACATACATAGACATATGTACGTGTGTCAGTGTGTGTCTATGTATGTCTATCAGTGTGCCTATGTATGTGTCGGTGTGTTTAGGTATGGGTGTCAGTGTGTCTCGGTATGTGTGTCAGTGTGCCTAGGTATGTATTTCAGTGCCTATGCATGAGTGTCAGTGTGTGTATAGGTATGTGTGTCAGTGTGTCTTGGTATGTGTTTTGGTGTATCCATGTATGTGTATGTCTATGTGTGTGTGTCTATGTATGTGTGGTGGTATGCGTCTATATATTTTTCTCAGTGTGTCTGTGTATATGTGTGTCACTGTGTCTATGAATGTGTGTCAGTGTGTGTCTATGTATGTTTCTTGGTGTATCTGTGTGTCTAGTTACATGTGTCAGTGTCTAAGTATGTGTGTAACTCTTGTCTATTTATGTGTGTCAGTGTCTCTATATGTGTGTCAGTTTTTCTAGGTATGTCTGTCAGTGCCTATGTAAGTGTGTCATTGTGTCTAGGTATGTGTGTCAGTGTCTCTGTATGTACGTGTGTGTGTCTTTGTCTGTCAGTGTGTCTCTACATGTGTCAGTGTGTATATGTATGTGTTGGCATGTCTAGGTATGTGTGTCAGTGTCTAGGTATGTGTGTGGAGTCTATTTATGTGTGTCAGTGTGTCTAGGTATATGTGTTCATTTGTCTATGCATTGGTGTCAGTCTGTCTAAGTATGTGTGTCACTGTCTAAGTATGTGTGTCACTGTCTATGTATGTGTGTCAGTGTGTCTATGTATGTGTGTCAGTGTGCCTAGGTATGTGTGTCCATGTATGTGTGTCTGTATGTCTATGTATGTGTGTCAGTGTGCCTAGGTATGTGTGTCTGTGTGTGTCTATGTATGTGTGTCAGTGTGCCTAGGTATGTATGTCACTGTCCAGGTATGTGTGTCGGTGTGTCTAGATGTGTGTGTCGATGTGTCTAGGTATGTGTGTCAGTGTGTCTAGGTATGTGTGTCTAGGTATGTGTGTCACTGTCTATGTATGTGTGTCAGTGTGTCTAGATGTGTGTGTCGATGTGTCTAGGTATGTGTGTCAGTGTGTCTAGGTATGTGTGTCACTGTCTATGTATGTGTGTCAGTGTGTCTAGGTATGTATGTCAGTGTGTCTATGTATGTGTGTCAGTGTGTCTAGGTATGTGTGTTGGTGTGTCTATGTATGTGTGTTGATGTTTCTATGCATTGGTGCCAGTGTGTCAAAGTATGTGTGTCGGTGTGTGTCTATGTATGTGTGTTGGTGTGTCTATGTATTGGTGTCAGTGTGTCTAGGTATGTGTGTCAGTTTCTATGTATTGTTGTCAGTGGCTATGTTTGTGTGCCAGTGTGTCCATGTATGGGTGTCTTCTTATCTATAAATGTGTATCAGTGTGCCAGGATGCTTTGGGAGGGGACAGTGCGCTGACACTGGTGCATCAGATGTGCTGCCACTAAAGCATCGGTAACACGCTTTGGAGAAGGAGACCAGAAACAGCAAAATGTAGGGTGCCCCCCCCCCATAAGAGCGATGAAGCCCTGTTGCTCACAACAATCACAGCGGGCTCTGCTCTCCCCTGGCAGTCTCCCATCTTAGAGCGCCAAAGATGTTTGACTCTCCAGCAGTTGTAGGCAGATAGGACAAACTGAGGCGCACTATTGCTCTGATATACAGGGGTCAAACCTCTGAGGACAGATCATAGGAGGTGCCAGCCTGCTAGGAGGTTGGGGCGCACCCTGGTCAGGAGAAAGGCACTTGGCAGTGGTGGAAGGAGGCATGGGGATCTTGGCCCTGTTGAATCACAGCACATGTTGGAAAAGAAATTACCTTTTTTACTGTAATTTCCATAGTGCTCGGAGCTCCTATCTGCTGTATATAAGAAAAAGTAGTCTGTGAAATGCAACACCATCTAGTGCAGTTGCAAAAGTGATGAGTAAACTGTAACAACAAAAGAGACCTATAGTGATGGTCATGGAGGTTGCAGTGTCAAAGAACCACTCAAGCCTCATAGCTAGAGGAGATTCCTTTTAGCTGAGTGGTTAAAATTGCTGCCTTTGGGATTAAGGGCCCCAGGCTGCTTTCTCCAATTTGCAGTTTTATTCCCGCTTACCTCTCTCCAGTTTGATGCTCTTCCTCAGGCTGCTGCTCACCCCCACTACCAAGCTATAACCCTTGGAATCCAATCTGAAGTCCTGCAAGCTTTCATCCTTGCGGTGAGGCTCAGCTGGCAGGGCACGAGGTCAGGACAATCATCCACTTTCTAGTGCTGGGCTCAGAGGGGAAGGTGTAGGTGGGGTTCAGAACTGTGACCAGGGGCAGGGGTTGTCACTGGAGACACGAGCAGGCAGTTCTTGTCCCTCATTTCCTCCCTCCCTCTCTCCCACCTCCTAGATGCAACTGTGTGATGAACTCTGCTGCATGCCTAGCCTGTGGGGAGAGGGTCCAATGTCCTATAGCCACCTTAAAACTGCCCAGCTGGCCACAGGACATGCTCTGGCAGTGGGCCAGGTCTCCCTCCCTCCCCAGAGCTGGAAAATACTTGAACTATCCCAGAAATCAGGACCCTCCTCGCCAACAATTTTCTGTTACGGCTGTCTGGCCTACTGTACCTCCCTTTCCTAGAAAACTCTCAGGAATCTAAGGGCCACCTACCATAGCGTCATCTGATTCATCACTGACTTCCCCAGGCACACTCATCATTGTATCCTATACAAATCACAAGACTGGCTCTCGCTCAATGATAGGCTGGACTAAATCCTCACTTTCTTTTGCAAAGTCCACTGGGGCTGTCTGCCTGCAAACATCACCTCCCTGCAAACACTAGGACCACCACAGAGTCATCAGACGCCGACTTCACAATCCCTCATTGCCACTCCTCAAGAGCTCAGCATTCCTTCACCTACAAAGACCCTACGCTGTTTAATAGCTTCCCCTCTCATCTGGCTCTATGTCCTTCCCCCTATGTCTTCAAAAACCACCTCAGGCAATTATCCTAGACAGATACATTTGCAGCTGCCCCTGACCCCCTACTGCTCAGCACTCCTACTTTCTCTTGGCATTTTCACTTTTTTTGCTGCCTTGTTTTCCCGTGCCTCTGGTTGCTTCCTTCTTCCCCCATAAAAGCACCTGCTGCATTCTTGTGATGTTTCTTACTCTTGCCATCTTAATCAATCTTGTTCTCATCTCACTTTATTTATCCCTCACTCCCGTGTAATACTGTATGCATTGTACTGCACAATATTGTATCCTCCACATCTGCAGATGTTCCCATCCCTCCTGTCATTTAATTGCACTTTTCCACTACAATTCTAAGTATGTATGTAATTTTCTTTATGTATTGCACTGCATCATGTTGTATTTTTGGATTATTGACGCACCTGTACTCCTCCCACTGTAGTTTATCTATACCCTAATCTACCATTGTGTGTATAGTACTGTATCTTGTATCACATTTCCTACAGTTTGCAATTGCTGGTAGCACTTGAAAAAGGGCAAGGATGCTCAGTCTGCTCTCCAGGGTAAACAATAAATAAACTTGCATCGCACACATGGGAGCATGATGTGCTCTGCTGGCACTACCAGGCCAGTCGGAGGCCCTGGTTTGAGTTCTTGAAACTTCTCCCTATTGGAGTATGCTGGATAATTAGCCACCAGGAGCAGCACTAAAAGCCAGACAGGCTCCAAACAGATTCTCCCCAAAGACGTAGTCACCTTGAGGAAGTTGAATCAATTTGCATGCAGTGTTTTAGTAACAATACATTTATTGACGAGTTCAAAATAATTCAGCTGTTCAGCTGACCCAGAGACCATGGACTGAACCCTCCAGTTCTTTGCAGACCAACTTCAATGGGGGATCTAGTGAGTGTACCTTTAGGGGAGAATTGATTCCTAGCAAGGATAGGAGATGCATCTCCCAAGTAAAGGATACAGACAGAACACTAACCCCATGACATGAACTGAGGTTTTTCTTGGCCCACCCCGATGTCACAGTGGCAGCATGTGATACTGCCATACAGGTATCCAGGATAGGGAGCAAACTGAGTGTGTTGCATTGGGAGGAAGGCCAAGTTAGGACAGCTGTAGCCCAGCAGCGCATCTCAGACAGAGAGGGTTTGTGGTAGGTTATGCTACCCCCAATAACCCCTGCAGCTGGGCCAGGGAGCTTTGCTCCTGCCACAGAGGGATACTGTTTGTGTGTACTAGCATTGCCGCCACCTAGAGATGGGGAGAGGAAAAATGGGGGGTGGGGGTACCTAGCTCGGACCCATCAGCCTGATCAGGGTATATCCCTGCAAAATGCATAACCCTGTTTGGACTAACTGCCTGCCTGGAAAAAAAAGTATATGTGTAACCCCCCTGCAAATGGGGCTTCCCAAAAGCCTCCTAGGAGCTTGCTTAAGTGCTCCCAGCCTGAATGGTGTTCGGCGTTTAAGCCGTTTATCTGTGAGTGCTTTTAGAGCCTCTGGTACTGTCTCTTTAAGAACTGTCTGCTTATTTATTTATTTATTTGCTTTTGTTGACCAGGTAAGTCACACTAGACAGCCAAGTGCCTATTTTCAGGTGCGACCCGGGAGAGTTACAAACTTAAGTAGGTAGGTACAGTGACAAATCAGTCTTACATACAGTGGGATAACAGGTGATGGAATAGAATGACAACCAGTAACAAGTCACGAACCCGGGGGGGTGTTACAGGTGACCCAGGAGAGTTATAAGCTAGAGCATACACAAAACAATGAGTGAGTCAAGATTTACATATAACAGGAGAACAGGCTAAACCAATATGGCACTCAAGGAGGAGATGATATGCTTTAGAAAGATTTGGGTAGGTGGTTGACAGTCCTCAAAGGGTTGGGACAAGTGCACACAGGTTCGTGTGTTAGCCGAATAAGTGCCTGCATGAGGGGACCTAGGGAAGAGAAATGACGGGGGCCTGGTGTGATTAGCTACATGGGGACTGTGTGTTTCTGCTTGAGTCCTGCTAGAGTTGCTGACAAATCGCTCCATTACTGCTGTCGCTCAGTGAGCAGAAGGAGCACTTATTAGAGATGTAACTGTTTGCCTCATATCATTTAGAGTATTAGTGGGAATGTAATTTGTATAACCTGCCTTTCTTGCAGCTGGCACTCTGTGTGTTTTGCCCCTCCATTTTGGATGTGAACTGCTGATTAGATCCAATCAGGCAGGAAGGGCATCTAAAATGGAGTTTAAGCGGACCAACCAGGATCAGGACTCTCTTGGGAGCTGGCTTGCCATATGAAATATAGCTAGTAATGCTGGGAAGTGAAGTTCTGGACCTTGGCACCTATTTACACCAATAACGGGAGTTTTGAGTGATCGACAACTGAAGTCCACCAATTGGACCAGGTGGTGCCCAAATGGAATACCCTGCCTTATGTCTGGAAAGGCAGATCTGTTGTGACTGTGACTGGGGAAGGAGCTCCAAGCTTCTGCGCTACAGAGTTTTGTGTGGAAAGCACATGTGGAGGACTAAACTCGGGCGGCGCATTGCTGTGGCGATTTGGACTGAATCCTCAGCTACCAAGATGAGGAGAGGCTGAACAATTGGGAACCAGGCTTACGCTGTAGAGGACTGGAGAAACTGCTTAATTGTGCTCGGTCTGTCAGGAAAGTGAAGCTGCAGCGTGAAATCCCGGGTTAGCACTAAGTGTGATTGGGACCTGAGAGCAGCTGCCCGGTATAGTAATTTCCTTTACATATAAATGTGTGGAGTGTTTGTGAAGGACAGCTAAACGAGTCCTCTTGTCCTGTGCGTGTAGACGGGAAGGCAATTGCATGCAGGAGGACTGAATCCATTGCTGCTTGAAGCTGTGTGCCTGCTTGTAGAATTTCACCCCCCTGCTGTGCGAGGGCGTCCAGCAATTCATGACCCCCTCGGGGACAGCTTTCAGCATCAAATTTGTGAGTGCAAATCAGGGTAGCTCCCTGCCATCTGTACATTTAATTGCAAGTGTTTCATTTGATTTTTTTTCTTTTTTCCTTCATGAACTAAGCCAACCAGCTCCGGACTACAATTGGGTATTGTGACAGTGTTTTCCATCACAGGGCCACAACCAGCTGCACCAATCCTGGTTAGCCCCCACCATCCTGGGTACCCAGCAAAGTGACATTTTGGGATTCTGAATATGCGCACAGTACTGTGATTATTAATGTGTCTAACCTAATTAACCTGATTTCCCCCTGTCCTTGTTACAGACCCTTAAATAAATCAGATCTGTTTGTTTCAGCAAAGTTACACTGACTGAGGTATTCGTTTATGCTAAAGTATTGCACAGTGGATATTTTATTGCATCATCTTGTTATACAGGGGGTCCTCCCCAGTGTCAAGTTGATCAAACCAGTTCTGGGGGTAAGTGTACATAGAGAAGGTACTCTTGGTGTATTGTATGGGTCACTAGTAGGAATAAATGGGGGTCCCGGTGTCCCAGAGGGCTGTGACCTAGTTAGTCTGACTACTGTAAACCCTGACCTCGGGTGGAGGCACCCGTCATAGAACCTAGGCCCTTCAACCTGTTAGCAGTTAAGTAGGCAGGGGTAGTAGCCCATGGGATAGTGCCACCTGGGGGTTACATCTTGGAGGCACTGCTGGGATTAGCGTCCTCTAGTGGCCACGGGAAGGAAGCACCCCATTATGTCTAATTTAAAGGAGAAGATGGAGGGGGAATACCACGTCCAAGTTAAAACTCGATCCCCTTAAGATGATGGTGCACAAACTGATGGGGTGGTGCAAAGCTGAGGAGTTGGACTCCCAAAAGGCTGTATTATTGTTGGATGTCCCATTGGGGATTAAAAGTGCTGACATTGTCTCTACTGTAGAGCATGTCAAATGTCTGGGCAAGGTGGAAGTAAAAGGGCAATATACTGACTTGCTCGAACAGACCCTACAAGTGCTGCTTTCATGCAGTATTACACTATACCCTGAGAGGGTGCCCCCAGTGAATTTGCCCTTAGGTGCCCAGAAGGGATGGAGGGTTATTCACACACATAGTGGTTTGGCCACCCCGGATGGGTCCCCTAAGACCAATAGTTTTAAAGACAAACTGCTCAAACCGTTAGCCGAAGAAGAGAAAACTGCTCAGGAATTGGTAAAGGTATTTGACATCTCAGGCGACCACACTCCCCTGCCGTCCCCAGGTACATCTCCCGGGTCCTCTAAGAGCTCCGTACTAGCCCCACCCCCTATGGTTATTCCTCCCATTCAACTAGATTCCTATCGGAGATTGAGACTCTTCTCCAGTACTGTTCCCGTTCATTCAGGGGAAGAGGATTTGGAGACATGGATGGGCTATGCTACCCCTTTAGTGCAAGAGTGGCAGTGCTCTGAAGGGGAAAAGGGGAAATGGTTGATGGAAAGCTTGAGGGGTCCTGCACTGGAAGCCATTCGAATCCTACGGGCCACTTGTCCGGAGGCCACTGCAGCAAAATATCTTTCTGCCTTAGTTTAGTTTAGTTTAGTTTAGTTTATTAGTCTAGGAATTAATGCCTTTGAGCCAGGGCTCATTTACAAAGGTTCCACGTCACAAAGAACATTTAACAAAGCACGATACACATTACAGGTAAAACCAGACAGGAAAGTTACATCATAAATTTGCTATTAACAGTTTAAGGCAGTAACATTTTTAAGTTTCATAGAAAAACAAGCTATAACAGGTTCAAGCGAGTAGACAATTTCGAGGTTAAGGAAACTTCCAGGGAGAGGGTGATCATTAGGCGCCAAAAGGAGGCTAGAGAGGAGGGAAAGGTGGTGAGCGGGAGAGTAAGTGAGAGGGGACAGGAAAAAAGGGGGGGAGTGAGTTTGGGTGGGAGACAGGAAGTAGTAGAGGTACCAGAGGGTTCATTAGTCAGGGAGGAAGAGGCCTCAGATGTGAGGATGGACATGAGGAGTAGTAGTCTTTATCTAGCACAGTCACAGTTGCTAGTGGTGGTGAGGTGGGCATAGAGCATGGATTTGAAAGCTTCAAGCGAGGCTGAGGATAGAGTAGGTGGACTAAGCGCATTGAACCATGTCGGGGCCCTGTATGCGAAAGATCTTTGTCCCTGTGCAGTCCGCATCTCGAACCAGGAAAAGTTGGCGCTCAGATCTGGTGGAGGGTCGTGAGCCAGGATTCAGTCGGAGTAGGTTTTGAATACATAATGGAGTCAGTCCCAAGATAGATTTTTGCCATTGTGCAGGTGGAGATAAATAAGACGATTTGATAGGTTCAACCAGCCTGATTCATAGTACAGATCACCGGTGAGTCAGTCTTTGAGCCCCCGTGAGGAGCCGGCAGGCCTTATTTAGAGTGATTGAGATACGACTTAGAGCAGTGGAGGTAGCTGAGCCATAAATAATAAGGCCATAGTCAATGATTGAGATTATGGAACTCTGTATAGCTATTCTCAATGCCGCTTGATTTAGAAATTGACGGTTACGGAATAGTATTCCATATGCTGGTTCACTGTTTTCACAGTGTTGTCAATGTGGGTTGCAAAGGTGAGCCCTTGGTCAAAAGTGATGCCAAGGTATTTGAAAGTATTTACTTGGTCCAGTGTAATTCCCAGAGGTTTGTATGGTGAGTGGAGTATGCTTATTTTTGTTTTGGTGATTGGAGAAGAGCATGGCTTTTGTTTTATTGTGGTTTAGCACAAGTTTACTATCCAGGAACCACCTTTCAAAACTAGAGAAAGCAAGTTGCAGACTTTTTCATAGGGAGTTTGGATCCTTGTGGGAAGAGAGAATTACAGCATCATCAGCATATAAGATTATTTTCTCCTGGCAGATATCTGGGAGGGAGTTAAGGAACAGGCTAAAGAGGAGAGGTCCAAGAATTGATCCTGTGGTACACCCGAGAGAACTGGTTTGAAGTCGGAGAGTTCATTAGAGATTTTACAGCCTGTGACCGATTGGACAGGTAACTTTTACCCAAGCACAAGGACCTTCGCCAGGCCTAGGCTAGAAAGTAGGGAGGTAAGTAGGCCATGATGGACTGTGTCAAAAGCTTTTGTAAGATCGATAAAGACTGCACCTGTTTGGCACCCTTTGTCCAGGGCTGAGTGGACTTCTCCAGAGAAATCAAGTAAGGCTGTTGTTGTACTATGTCCTTTCCTAAAGCCGTGCTGTTGATTACAGAGTAGATTGTATTTGTCCAGGTAATCAGAGAGTTGGTCTGCCACTATTCATTCAAGTGCTTTGGACAGGGGAGGGAGTATTGATATTGGTCGATAGTTTCCTGTTGAGGTTTTGTCCCCCCACTTTGTGCACTGGCGTAACTATGGCAGATTTCCATTTGTTGGGAAATTGACTTTGGCAAAGTGACAGATTAAGAATTTTTGCAAGGGTGAATTACTTCATCCAGGGTGAGAGACAGGATTTTAGATCTAGCGTGTCACTACTTGTTCTGGATTTGGAGCAGGCCTTTCTTATGTACTTGTGTGCTTGCGCACTTTGATTTTCTTGAAGTAAAATTGTGGTTTTGTCACAAGGGGTGTTTGTGATACTAGGCTAGGCACAGGTAAGTCCGAGAAGAAATCTGGGGAGGACCCCACTAAGGTCTGTGAATGTCTTATTAAGCTATCTGCAATAGACTTTGGGTCAGGAGTGGTGGATCCATCAACTTTCATAATGGTAGGTGACGATTTTGATTGTTTACCCATTATGTTCGGATGTTGTCCCAAAAGCTCTTCCATCACCCCAGGTGGATTCAAGGCATTTTGAAATAGGCGCTTCATTTGCCTAATTTGTGAGGTACATCTATTTCGCGGCCTGCTTGTATTTTAGGGTATCATGAGGTGAGCCTGTGTCTCTGGCAACTGCCCAGAGGTGGTCCCGAACCTTGAGCTCGGCAAGTGAGTTTGGCAGTAATCCATGGATTTGATAACGCTTTGATTTTACGTTTTTACTGGGGCGTATAAGTCGCATGCAGAGTTGAAAGATTTAATGAAGTATTCTAGTGCGGTATTAATATCAGTTGATTCAAGGATTGGCGTCCAGTCCTGTTGTAGGAGATGGGTTTTCAACTTGATAAGATTCCCATAAGGCAATACTCTGCTTGTTATAACTTTGGGGGGTGGCTTGAGAAATTTATTAGACCAGGTACAGGACACTGGGGAGTGGTCACTGAGGGAGTCAGGGAGGACTTTAATGTTTTTTATCTGGTCAGGATGATTTGTGAGAACCCAGTCAATAAGGGTGCTTGTACCAGTTTTGTAATTTTTCCGGGTGGGGGAGGTTACCATCTGAGTCAGGTTTGCTGCTAGGATGTCATCTTTGTAAGAGCCAGTGTCAGAGGCAGCCAGTTTATGTTGAAATCCCCAAGGAGGAGGAGCTCATTTTCAGAGGGCTGCAGACTAACAAAATCAAGTACAGACTTAATACTGGCACGGTGGTCTTTGGAGGGATATAGATCGCGCCACTGTGAGAACTTTGTTTTGTGCACCAAGAAGCAGTTTGATAGGGAGGAGTTGCATCTGCGTGATTTGTGGGGTGAAGCTGCCGCGATGACAGGAGAGGTTGTCCTTTATGTAGATAGCACAGCTCCCACCTTTCTTGCTTGCCCGGTCGAGTCTGAAAAGATTGTAGCCTTCAAGCGAGACCGCATGATCCGGGGTGCTGGGAGATAGCCAGGTTACCACAATGGCTAGTATATCAGGGTTTTTTTGGAGACTTGGAGGGGGTGTTTGATAGCACTGAAACCAGAGAGGATCTATTATGGAAATTCAAGTCAGCTAAACAGTGGAGAAATAAGAAATTGTCTACTTTTGTTACTAGAATAGAGAGGACTTTGCAAAAGGCCCACCAGAAAGGGGGAGTGTCCGTCCAAACGCTAAACCTAGTCCGATTAGACCATATGTAACCCCTAGATGGCGCTATCCCAGGGGCTACTACCCCTGCCTGATTTGCCACTAACAGGTTGAGGGGCCTGGATCCAATGGCGGGTGCCTCCACCCAGAGGTCAGGGTTTGCAATAGTTAAACTAACTTGGTCACAGCCCTCTGGGACACTGCAACCCCTTCTTCCCACTAGTGGCCCACACAATATATCAGAATTACCTTCACAGTATACACTACCCCAGGTCTGGTTCCGCACTGGGACCTCCTGTGAAATGAGATACAGTGCAACAATCACAGTACAGTACTTTAACATAGACAAATACCTCAGGCAGTATAACTTTGCTGAAACAAGCAGCTCTGATTTATTTAGGGGATATAACAAGGACAGGGGAAATCAGGTTAATTAGCTTATCACTCTAATAATCTCATTTATGGCTCTGTGCACAGGCCTATCCCTATCAGTTACTGTCCCTGGGTACCCAAGCCCAGTGGCTAGTCCAAACCGTGGCAGCTGGTAGGGGCCCTTTCACACAGAGAAAAGGAGAATTAAACAGTCAGCAGTACAGTAATTCCATTTGATTTAATGGCAATTCAACAGGAGCGACCCTGAATTAGTACTCATACCTCCAAATAAGATAGGGTCCTTCAATGTCAGCAGGGCTCACTTGAGGTACACAAACCTCTTCACACATTTATATAAAAGAAAGCACTATACCAGGCAGGCTGCATCTGTATCCCATCGCAATACTGCACAATACCCGGGAGAACACACAGCAGATTCAGTTCCTGACAGACCGAGTGCAATTTTCTGCAATTCTTCCAGTCTTCTACAGGGTGAGCCTGGTTTCTACTCTTCAGAGATCCTTTGATTCTTTTCACAGGACGGATTCAGTCCCTAACAAGCTGCAGACCCGAACCTGGGCCTTAATAACGCTTTTTGACTAAAACTGCACACTGAAAAAGCACAGGGCTCCTTCCTTCTTCACTGCCAAAGCTCAACTCAAACTCCAACCGACAAAACCGGCATTTCCTTTGAGTTCCTCCCAGTTCTTGACTGGATTGGCTGTCACTCACAATAGACTGCTGCTGTTGGTCCAAAAAGGCACTGAAGTCTAAACTACATCTCCCAGAGTCACTGCCCATACAATCCTCTTGTGGCTGGCTCAGATTATGAGTCCAAGTTCTGATCATTCAAGGCACCATTTTAGAGCTAGCTTACCCCACACTGATTGGTCCAGTTCAGCAGTTCAAAACTAGAATGGGAACTAGCAGACACAGTTCTGACTGCAAAGAAAGCAGGTTAGACAAACTGTAATTTCATTATTACTCTAAATAATTTCTGGCAAACAGTTACATCTTTCAGATAGGTTCCTTGCACCCTAGTGACTGCAAAAATGAAGTGAATTGGCAGCAGCTCGAGTGGTACTCAGAGAAGCACACAGTCCCCCATACAATCTAATTATGTCTGCAAGCAGACAGCTCTTAAAGAGACAGTACCAGAGGCTCTAAAACACTTCACTGATAAATGGCTTAAATGCCAAACACCATTCAGGCTTGGAGCATTCAAGCAAGCCCTGGAAGTCTTTGGGAACCCCCATTTGCAGGGGGGTACCCCTTCCTAGTTTGGGAAAGCTTGACGTCCGCGCCAAGCAGAATTCCCATAAGTTTCAACTGCAACCATATATACATTTGCATTAGGCTCGCACATGTAATCATCAGTCAATATATCATTTTACCAAGAACACATTTCTGAAACATTGCAGTACGTCACTCTTTACACAGTATTACATACACATTGTACCATAACTCAGTTATTATCTCTTGTACATGAAACCTGAAGAGAGGGGCCCTTCCTATCAGTTACCTTGGGCTGGATGGGGCAAGGGCACCATACTGAAGGGCAACACAAGTAACTTGGAGTTAGCACTGATGCTCAGTTTGGGCAATGAGCTCGGGGACCATACACTCCTTTATGGACAACATTGAGAGGCAAGTCCACAGGCCTCCCAAATGAATCATAACTGAGGTGCACCACAGGCTTTAATAGCTCGACCAGTCTTTCTAGGGGAACTGTTATAGTCTCTGCACTCTGAGCCTCATTTTCAGCATTGTCCTCACTTGTCGGGGAGTCTCCATGGGGGAGAGGCTAGAACTTGGGGCACTTTCAGCTCCAGGAGTTACGGTTTCTGAGTCCACAACATTTGGCTCACATGGAGAGCTTGGACACTGGCAGTGGACTGTCAGGGCACTCAAAATACTCTTCTTGTTCGGTGTATCACCAGTCTGCCCCAATCTATCATTTTCCTCCCTGAAAGCTCAAACAGTTCAACCATGCACAATGATTCCATTTCATCTGATCTGATGCTTTGCACTTCACTTTCTGGGAGCATTGGCTCCAGGGATGAAGGGGGCTTAGACAGTCCAGAAGGCCCAGCTTTGTCTCCAGTATTGACTAGGGGATTGCCTCAAACAATTGACTCAGTTCGAAGAAGGATAGTATTCAAAGTCACTCACTTTCTTCTGATATGGACTGACAGTCATGCTCAACTGGGACTTGTGGAGGGAACACTTTAACTTTGCTCGTAGGTGCAGACTTTCTTGATCTTTTCTTAGCAGCTGCCAGTCACTGGTCCAGAGGGGCATCTTCTGGGGCTCAGACTCAATCAGAATTTGTCCAATGGGCAGTAAATGATTTCTATGCATTGTTTTTACATCTTTTGAATTATTCTCAGGCCTTACTTTGTACACTGGCAGATCATCTAGTTTGCCCACTACAATGTGAGGGAGATGGTGCCATCTGTCAGCAATCTTGTGCTCGCCATGCAGTCCCAAATTTCTTAGCAATACCCGATCTCCCTCCTGGAGTTCCTGTGCTTTCACCTTTTTATCATACCTTTCTTTGTTGGCCAGATTTCTTTTGGCAGCCATGGTTTGAGCCAGTTGGTACGCATGGTTAGCTGGGCCTTTAACTTTGCACATACTGTAAATAGTTGTCAGCTTGAACCCCATCAGGAGAGACCCCAAAACACACATCTACTGGTAGTCGAGCTTCTTCCAAACATCAGGCGTGTAGGGGAGAATCCAGTGGCATCACTTTTGGTGCAGTATAAGCATGTACCAGGGTGCTAATTTGTTGGCTCCATCTAGGCTTGTCCTTTGGGTGCAGGGTGCCTAGCATATCTAGCAAAGTGCGGTTGAAACGTTCAGGCTGTGGGTCCCCTGGGGTGGTAAGGAGTGGTTCTGACTTCTCGCACTCCCCACAGAGAAAGCATCTCTTGATCAGACGACCTCAAAGTCTCCTCCTTGATCAGAATGGATTCTTTGTGAGCCCTATAGTGAACAAAAAGTTTTCTACAAGTACTTTTGGCCACAGTGGATGCTTTCTGGTCTTTGGTGGGAAAGCTTGGGCATATCTCGTGAAATGGTCAGTGACCACCAGCACATTACTGATATTTCTTTGATCTGACTCCAAACTCAGAAAATCAATACAGACCAGCTCCATGGGTGCACTGGTGGTGATGTTAATAAGGGGCAGCCCTCTGGGGCAAGCTTTTCAGCAGCGATTGCTACAAGTTCAATGTGTTGCTCCACATCAGCCCCATCTTAGGCCAATAGAATCTGGATCTCATCAAGTCAAGTGTTCTGTCTATACCAAGGTGCCCCATGTGGTTGTGCAAGGACCTCAGTACTGAGTCTCGAAGGCAGTGGGCAGCACTAGTTGTTGTTTGTCTACTTGTCCCCTCTGTCTACTGTTTCTCTGTATAACAGTTTATTGATCAGTTTCAACTTAGGACCTTCTTTGTATAACAGTGCAGTTCTCAAATCAGTGGAGCGTAATTTGACACATCTTTTCCTGCATAGAGGGCTTCTAAAGCTGCTTTGATCATGGGATCGCGATTGAGCCACGAATACTGTCATTGTCCAGCTGAGGCAGTGCACCAATGTCTATTGCAGAAAAGTGGCAATAAGCAGCAGGTATGCAATTCTCAGAGCTCCCAAGCAATCCACATTATGCAGTCCACTGCGTCCGTGGACATTTGTTCCTCCCTGTCAAACTTCCGCAGAGTGCCCGAATGTCAGGTTCTGCCAATCGGACCCAATCATTCTGGGGAACAGGCTCGGGAGAGAGCATCAGCATCTATGTGGTTCAGACCTGCTCGTATTCGAGAGCATAGTCATATGTAGATAATGCGAAAGCCACCTATGGCCAGTGGCATCCAACTTAGCTGAGGTCTTCACATAGGTCAAAGGATTATTGTCAGTTTTTACTAGTATTTTAGCCCCATACAAGTACTCATGGAATTGGTCACAATAGCCCACTTCAAAGCTAGGAACTCTAACTTATGTACAGGATAGTTCTTTCGGATGGGGTCAGGCTTCTACTGGCAAAGGCCACTGGTCTCAGGCCATTCTCGTGCTCTTGGTACAACACAGCCCCCAACCCTTGCAAGCTAGCATCAGTGTGCAGGACGTAAGGTTTTCTTGGATCGCATAGGCCAGCACTGGAGCATGGGTAAGTTGATATATGATCTCATGAAAAGCAGTCTCACAATCAGGAGTCCAGCGGGCCCCAAATACTTCACTTGGATGAAAATACACTCTTTCAGTCTTGAGGGACCTGACTTTGGTATTTTTTTGTGGGTTGGGGATACCCTTGAGTAAGGTTAAGCAAGGGCGGATCACTCTTGAATAGTCCTTGATGAAGTCGATAATAACCACAGAATCCCAGGAATCTTTGCAGTTCTTTTAGATTTTTGGGCTGTGGCCAGGTGTCAAGGCCTCAACTTTACTTGGGTCGGTCTCTATTCCTCGGTGGATACTATGTGTCCCACATACTTTACTGATGTTTGAAAGAATTGACACTTATCAATGGACAGTTTAAGGCCAAAGTCCTCCAGTCGGTCCAATACCTTAAATAATCTGCTTTCATGTTCCTCCAGTGAGCTGCCAAACACAATAACATCATCTAGGTATACCAGGCACTCTAGTAAGTTCATGTCCCCACTGCACGCCTCCATCAATCGTTGAAAAGTGGCTGGGGCACCTGAAACCCTTGAGGCATCCTCATGAATTCATAGAAGCCAAGCGACAGATAAAGGCAGTCTTCACGGTCCTCTGGGGCCATCGGATCTGGTAGTACCCAGCGGAGATCCAGCACAGAGAACCACTTGCTCCCGCTTAGGCAGTCAAAGCATCCTGAATGCGGGCATTGTGTACTGATCAGGATAGTCCGCGGTTTAAGATGCGATAATCCACACACATCCTTACTGTTCCATTCTTTTCCTCACTACCACAATGGGGAAGCATAAGGGCTTCTGGATTCTTGTATTACACCAGCAGCTAACATCTCTTGCAGATGCCGTCTCACATCATCTATGTCAGCAGGTGCCAGGCCTGAGACCCTCTCACAAAATGGTCTTTAGTCATGCAGCCGGATATTGTGCTCAGCTCCTTGCACGCATCCTACATCCCATTCCTTTAAAGAAAACACCTGGTTCTCTGGGCAAGCTTCTCACTGATCCTCACTTTCCATTCAGCTGGCAGAGGAGTCGCGAAATCAAACAAGTCAGGCGTTACCTGTCATTCTTCCTGAACTCTGCTGCTGGGTAGCACTGCAGTGTCTGCACAATGCACATTAGCCAGGATGCAACCTCTGTTTACTCGAATGTCTCTTTCAGACACATTATGAACTTGGACCATTACCCTTCTGGCATAAGCATGGGCTTCTAGCGGGCAAATACTAGGCTTGACCAGCAGTCCCTCTGGCAATTTTCCATCGCCGTGCATCCAACATTAATATTTTATTCTTAACATCCTTTCTGATACGGACCTCTCCCTGTAAGGTACACTGGGCATTTGGCGCCAGGATCAGAGACTCAGATCCTTCTTCCATACAATTCCCGACCGGTTCCTCTGGTTCTGTTTTTCAGCATCTCTGTGCCTCATAGGCCTTCTTAATTAAAGCCGAACTCTTAAAGCTCTACTAGTCTTTGACCCCTGTTTTTCATAACACAACTGTGCCAGCCTTCCGAACATATGAGCATTTGTTCCAATCAACAAAGGGACACCATCATACAGTCCAGTGGGGGACACACTCAAGGCTAGGGCCTCTACTTGTTCGGCCACTCCAGCCACGGAGGTGGGGAAAGACAGCCAAATTCGGATATACCCGAATAGGGTAGGCCTTCTCACTTAACCCCATACATGCAGTCCTTCTAATGGTTGTAAGAGTACGTCTGACAAATGCTTCTGATACAATCCTGGAACATAATTGTCACTTGGGAGCCACTGTCTAATACAGCTCTTGTAGACACTCCATTCACCTTTACAGTGGTCTCCATGGAGGGACCCACTATTCTGGACCAGTCTGGAGAGGCGGTAGGGGGGCCTGGGCAACTGACCTTGCCACAAAAGGACGTGAATTAGCATTTTTGGTGCCCTCACTGGGATCATGTCGCTACCTCTTAACCACTGATTTCTTCTCCAAGCTCTCCTTGTAGCCTATATGCAACTTTGTCAGTGTCTTTTGGGGACTGGCATTCCCTTTCATGTGCCCATCTTTCCCACAATTATAGCAAAACATACTTTCTGGAGTTTGAGCTGGCCGAGGCGCCACACTGGGAGCCAGGGCGGGGTATTACTAACTGGAAACCTGGGTGCCATCTCTGTCTCTGGCGTGATAAGCATTTGGAGACATCTCGTCAGTTTCTCCACTTCCATGGTCAAGGAATTGAGTTTGGAGCCGTTATCAGCAGGAGATACATGGGTGGGTACCCCCAACCCCATAGCAGATGCAGTCGGATATAGGTCAGGGCCCGTACTTGCAGGCGTGGCCTTCATAAAGGGACTGTTTTTGAATTCCCGGATCTCTCTCAACAGTTTGCCCCATTGTGGCATATCTTTTTCCTTGTCAGAGCACTCATTGACTGTCAACCTCTGCCCCTGAACTTCACTTGATGGGTCACCCTCAGTCACTCGGGTCGTAGCCACAGCTGTTGGTGCAGGTACCTCCCAGGTCGCCTTTCTCAACTCCTCAATTTCTCTCATTAACTCATCATAGGAGGTGGGATTCCAGTCGATGTGCCAGGCGTAACTGAAGCAACAGCAGTTCTGAGAAGGGGCAGACTTAAGATTCTGTCCAGTCTGGTTGGTCCAGTTCAACGCTGGCAAACTACCCTTTCTGAGGCATTCTTGCAACAATTTTTCCAGCCGAGAGACATACACAGACAACAACTCCCTTGGTACTGTTGTGCATTTCTTACTCTCCACCATAGGTCCTCATCAGAATCTGGGCTCCCATACACATTCTCCAAGGCCTCAAGATAGGCCTGTGCAGTCGCTTCAGGGTTACTGGCCGCTTAGCACGGATGGTAGCCAGGGCAGGACCTCGGAGGCTCTCACTAACCCTCTTTCGCTCGCCTTCCGAGCATTGCCATTCTAGCACTTGGGGCAACATAGTCTATCCAGGTCTTCCCAGTCATCCTCCCCTTGGGGGTGGGAGGGTGCCAGAGAAGATCCTCAACCTCGGTAAGAGTCGTGACTAATGGCAGGTGCAGAAATAGGAGTCTGCATTGGTTCCAGCCACCATTACGGGCACTGGAGCAGGAGAGGGTGTTGGGGAGGAACACCCCAGGTGGCAAGAATAGTTTCTTCAAGTCCTCCACAGTTTCCCTCTCCCAGCAACCATTCAGCAATTTCTCCTCAAAAGTTTCAGATAGTGGTGGGGCTGATTCCCCAGGTCTTACTGTCTTAGTTATCACTCTCCAAGCAGTGAGGGCTCCTCTGGGGTAATGGTCTGTGGCACTTTGGAGCTATCTATGGGATCCTTAAACTCTACTAGGGCCAGGAAAGTGTGGGTGAGCAGATTAGCATGCCGACCCACCACCACAGGGTTTTGTAAACCTTCCACCTTGGAAAGTACTCCTGCACAGTGTCGTATTGATACCCAGGGGATGTCCAGGATAAGCATAGCATTTTGGGTCGATCTCCTCCCAGTACACCACTCCACCAGCCGGTGCACAGCCACTCTGTCGGGTACCCATTTTTTTCTTAACAGTGGTTCAGAATATGGCCACTAGAGGACACACAATCCCAGCGGTGAGCCTCCAAGATGTAACCCTAGATGGCGCTATCCCAGGGGCTACTACCCTGCCTGATTTGCCACTAACAGGTTGAGGGCCTGGATCCAATGTGCGGTGCCTCCACCCAGAGGTCAGGGTTTGCAATAGTTAAACTAACTTGGTCACAGCCCTCTGGGACACTGCAACCCCTTTCTTCCACTAGTGGCCCACACATATATCAGAATTACCTTCACAGTATACACTTACCCCCAGGTCTGGTTCCGGCACTGGGACCTCCTGTGAAATGAGATACAGTGCAACAATCACAGTACAGTACTTTAACATAGACAAATACCTCAGGCAGTATAACTTTGCTGAAACAAGCAGCTCTGATTTATTGGGGGATATAACAAGGACAGGAAATCAGGTTAATTAGCTTATCACTCTAATAATCTACCTATGGCTCTGTGCACAGGCCTATCCCTATCAGTTACTGTCCCTGGGTACCCAAGCCCTAGTGGCTAGTCAAACCGTGGCAGCTGGTAGGGGCCCTTTCACACAGAGAAAAGGAGAATTAAACAGTCAGCAGTACAGTAATTCCATTTGGATTTAATGTGGCAATTCAACAGGGCGACCCTGAATTAGTACTCACGACCTCCAAATAAGATAGGGTCCTTCAATGTCAGCAGGGCTCACTTGAGGTACACAAACCTCTTCACACATTTATATAAAAGAAAGCACTATACCAGGCAGGCTGCATCTGTATCCCGATCGCAATTACTGCACAATACCGGGAGAACACAAGCAGATTCAGTTCCTGACAGACCGAGTGCAATTTTCTGCAATTCTTCCAGTCTTCTACAGGGTGAGCCTGGTTTCTACTCTTCAGAGATCCTTTGATTCTTTTCACAGGACGGATTCAGTCCTAACAAGCTGCAGACGGAACTCTGGGCCTTACACACGTTTTTTGACTAAAACTGCACACTGAAAAGCACAGGGCTCCTTCCTTCTTCACTGCCAAAGCTCAACTCAAACTCCAACCGACAAAACCGGCATTTCCTTTGAGTTCCTCCCAGTTCTTGACTGGATTGGCTGTCCCACAATAGACTGCTGCTGTTGGTCCAAAAAGGCACTGAAGTCTAAACTACATCTCCCAGAGTCACTGCCCATACAATCCTCTTGTGGCTGGCTCAGATTATGAGTCCAAGTTCTGATTCGTCCAAGGCACCATTTTAGAGCTAGCTTACCCCACACTGATTGGTCCAGTTCAGCAGTTCAAAACTAGAATGGGGAACTAGCAGACACAGTTCTGACTGCAAAGAAAGCAGGTTAGACAAACTGTAATTTCATTATTACTCTAAATAATTTCTGGCAAACAGTTACATCTTTCAGATAGGTTCCTTTGCACTCCTAGTGACTGCAAAAATGAAGTGAATTGGCAGCAGCTCGAGTGGTACTCAGAGAAGCACACAGTCCCCCCATACAAACTAATTATGTCTGCAAGCAGACAGCTCTTAAAGAGACAGTACCAGAGGCTCTAAAAACACTCACTGATAAATGGCTTAAATGCCAAACACCATTCAGGCTTGGAGCATTCAAGCAAGCTCCTGGAAGTCTTTTGGGAACCCCCATTTGCAGGGGGGTTACACATATATTGAAGTCAGCCAGATTTTCAACTGTAATACTGCTGAAACTCAAATTGCAAGACAGGAGGGCTGACCCTCCTGAGTATTGTCAATTGATGAGAGAGATTTGTGAAATTGAAGAGGGGTTGGAACCCTATGCTGGGCCCGTGAATCCGTGCCAGACCCCTGAGAAGAGTGAACCAGATGAGACTCAACAGCTGAGAGGGTTGATCAAGGGGTTGAAGGAGACCTACCAGCAGCAGGATCTGTATCAAGCTCCTCCTGAGCCTAAAAGTGGAGTGGGAGTGCATGTTGTTTCCCTGGACCCCTGGATTGTGAGCAGAAATTTGATACTTAAGAGAGATGGTGAGGGAGCTGCAACAGGCTGCTGTCACCCCCAATAGAACTGGAGAACCAGAGATCTAACGGGATAAACACCCCGTTCAAGAAAAGCCATGTAGAGTCCCTGAGGTGCCTGCCAGATAAGAGATCCCCCTCCCTCCAAAGACAACCGAGATACTAAGTTCTGTTACCGTTGTGGAGAGGATGGACACTTTCAGATTCAGACCAAGTGTCGGCTACCAGAGAACTTGAGGAAAGTTACCAACAGGTTAGTGGCCTGGCATCGCAAAGCCTGTACCCGGTCACCGGGGGGCCAACTGGAAAAGTTTTGCCACCAGGGCCAATGCCCGAGCGACATCTCAAGTAATGCCCCCTGAATGATCTGAAGTGGTGGGTCCCTCTATTGAGACTACTGTGAAAGTGAATGGGGTATCCGCCAGAGCTGTACTAGACAGTGGCTCCCAAATGACACTCATGTTTCAGGACTAGTGTCAGAAGCATTTGTCTGATGTGCCCCTGCAGCCCCTGGGGGGGGCTACATGTGTGGGGCTTGAGTGAGAAGGCCTACCCCTACTCTGGCTATATCCAAATTTGGTTGTCCTTTCCTACTTCTGTGGCTGAAGTGGCAGAGCAAGTGGAGACCCTGGCCTTAGTGTGTCCTCCTACTGGACTGTATGATGGGGTCCCATTGTTGATTGGAACTAATGCACATATGTTTGGGCAACTGGCCCTTGATTAAAAGGGCCTATGAGGCACAGAGAAATGCTGATAGAATGGAACCAGAGGAACTGGTTGGGGTCGTGTGGAAGAAGGATCTGGAATCTTTACTTTTGGCACCAAATGCTCAACGTGTTCTACAAGGAGAGGGACGCATAAAAAAGGATGTCAAGAACTAAATATTAATGCTGGATGCACCAGGAGATGGAAAATTGCCTGAGGGGCTGTTGGTCAACCCAAGTATTCTGCCTGCTAGAGACCATGCTTTTGCTAGAAGAGTGATGGTTCAAGTTCACAATGTGTCTGACAGGGAGATACGAGTAAATCGAGGCTGCACCATGGCCACTGTGCACTGTGCGGATACTGCCGTACTGCCCAGTAACAAGAGTTCGGGGAAGAGTGACAGAGTAACGCCTGACTTGTTTGATTTTGGTGACTCCCCATTGCCAGCTGAATGGAGAGTGAGGATCAGTGAGAAGCTTGCCCAGAGAGAGACCAGGTGTTTTCTTTAAAGGAATGGGACATAGGATGTGTGCAAGGAGCTGAGCACCGTATCTGGCTGCATGATGAAAAGCCATTTCATGAGAGGTCTCAACGCCTGGCACCTGCTGACATAGATGATGTGAGACGGCATCTGCAAGAGATGCTTGCTGCTGGTGTAATACAAGAATCCAGAAGTCCATATGCTTCACCTATTGTGGTAGTGAGGAAAAAGAATGGGACAGTTAGGATGTGCATGGATTATCGCACTTTGAACTGGTGGACTATTCCTTATCAGTACACAACGCCACACATTCAGGATGCGTTGGACTGCTTGAACAGCAGTAAGTGGTTCTCAGTGTTGGATCTTCGCAGTGGGTACTACCAGATCCCGATGGCCCCAGAAGACTGTGAAAAGACAGTCTTTATCTGCCCACTTGGTTTCTATGAATTTATGAGGATGCCTCAAGGGATTTCAGGTGCTCCAGACACTTTTCAATGCCTGATGGAGTGTGTGGTGGGGCATGTGAACTTGTTAGAGTGCCTGGTATACCTGGATGATGTCATTGTGTTTGGCAGCTCACTGGAGGAACATGAGAGCAGATTGTTCAAGGTGTTGGATCAACTGGAAGACTTTGGCCTTAAATTGTCCATTGATTAGTGTCAGTTCTTTCAAACATCAGTAAAATATGTGGGGCACACAGTATCCACCAAGGGAATAGAGACCGACCCAAGTAAAGTTGAGGCATTGACCACCTGGCCGTAGCCAAAAAATCTGAAGGAGTTACAAAGATTCCTGGGTTTCTGTGGTTATTATCGGCGCTTCATCAAGGACTATTTCAGAGTGATCCGCCCTTTACTTAACCTTACTCAAGTGTATCCCCAATCCACAAAAGATACAAAAAGTCAGTGCCCCTTTGAGACTAAAAGAGTGTATTTCCATCCAAATTAAGTATTTGGGACCCACTGGACTCCTGATTGTGAGACTGCTTTTCATGAGATCATATATCAGCTTACCCATGCCCCAGTGTTGGCCTATGCTGATCCCACAAGACCTTATGTCCTTCATACTGATGCTAGCTTGCAAGGGTTGGGGGCTGTGTTGTATCAGGAGCACACAAATGGCCCGAGGCCAGTGGTCATAATCAGCAGAAGCCTGACCCCTTCCGAAAATAATTATTCTGTACACAAATTAGAGTTCCTAGCTTTGAAGTGGGTCATTGTTGATCAATTTCACGAGTACTTGTATGGGGCTAAGATACTAGTAAACACTGACAATAATCCTTTGACCTATGTACCGACTTCAGCTAAGTTGGATACCACGGGCCATAGGTGGCTCTCTGCCTTATCTACATATGACTATGCTGTTGAATATAGAGCAGGCCTGAACCACATAGATGCTGATGCTCTCTCACAGAGACCAGTCCCCCCGAATAACTGGGTCAGACTGTCAGAACCTGATATTCGAGCACTCTGCCAGAAGTTTGACAGGGAGGAACAAATGTCCACGGATGCAGTGGGCTGTATGGTGGAATTTTTGGGACCCTCTGAGAACTGCATACATGCTGCTTATTGCCACTTTTCTGCTTTGGACACTGGTGCTTTGCCTCAATTCAATAATGACAGTATTCAATGGGCTCAATCCCGAAATTCTATAATCAAAACAGCTTTAGAAGCCCTCCAAGCAGGGAAAGATGTGTCCAAATTACGCTCCATGGATCTGAAAACTGCATTGCTATATAAAGAAGGCCCTAAGTTGAGACTGATCAATGGATTGATATATAGAGAGAGATAGTGGACAAAGGGAGCCAACTGGGCAAGCAACAGTTAGTTTTGCCTACTGCCTTTCGAGACCTGGTGCTGAGGTCCCTACACAACCACATGGGACACCTTGGCATAGATAGAACACTTGATTTAGTGAGATCTAGATTTTATTGGCCTAAAATGCGGGCTGATGTTGAACAATACATTAGAACTTATAGTCGCTGCTTACAGAGGAAAGCTTTGCCTCAGAGAGCTGCCCCCCTTGTTACAATCACCACCAGTGCACCCATGGAGCTGGTCTGTATTGACTTTCTGAGTTTAGAGCCAGATCAAAGAAATATCAGTAATGTACTGGTAGTCACTGACCATTTCAACTGATATGCTCAAGCGTTCCCCACCAAGGACCAGAAGGCATCCACTGTGGCCAAGGTGCTTGTAGAAAACTGTTTTGTTCACTATGGGGCCCCACAAAGAATCCATTCTGATCAAGGGCGGGACTTTGAGAGTCGCCGGATTAAAGAGATGCTTTCATTGTGGGGAGTGCGAAAGTCCAGAACCGCCCCTTATCACCCCCAAGGGTACCCGCAGTCTGAACAGTTCAACCGCACTTTGCTCGATATGCTAGGCACCCTTCAACCAAAGGACAAGCCCAGATGGAGCCAACAGATTAGCACACTGGTACATGCCTACAACTGCACCAAAAGTGGTGCCACTGGGTTTTCCCCTATCGCCTAATGTTTGGAAGAGAAGCTCGATTACCAGTAGATGTTTGCTTTGGAGTTTCTCCTGATGGGGATCAAGCAGCTAATCATTTACAGTATGTGCAAAAGTTAAAGGCCCAGCTAAACCATGCATACCAACTGGCTCAAACCATGGCTGCCAAAAGAAATCTAGCCAATAAAGAAAGGTGTGACAAAAAAGTGAAAACACTGGAACTCCTGGAAGGAGCTCGGGTGTTGCTAAGAAATCTGGGACTGCATGGAAAACATAAGATTGCTGACAGATGGCACCATCTTCATCACATTGTAGTGGGCAAACTAGATGATCTGCCTGTGTACAAAGTAAGGCCTGAGAATAATTCAAAAGATGTTAAAACAATGCATAGAAATCATTTACTGCCCATTGGATAAATCTTGATTGAGTCTGAGCCCCCAGAAAATGCCCCCTCTGTACCAGTGACTAGAGCTGCTGCTAAGAAAAAATCAAGAAAGACTGCACCTACAGAAGCTGAGTTAAAGTGTTCCCCTCCACAAGTCCCAATTGAACATGACTGTCAGTCTGTGCCAGAGGAAAGTGAGTGTGGCCTTGAATATTACCCTTCTTATGAATTGAGTCAGCTGTATTGGGGCAATCCCCTAGTCAACCCTGGAAATGAAGCTGGGCCTTCCGGACTGTCCAAGCCCCCAGCTTTGTCCCTGGAGCCAATGCTCTCAGAAAGTGAAGTGCAAAGCATCGAATCAGATGATGTGGAATTTTTGTGCATGGTTGAACTGCTCGACTTTTCAGAGGAAGAGCGTGATAGACTGGGGAAAACTGGTGATACACCAGAACAAGAACAGTGTGTTGAGTGCTCTGATAGTTCCCTGCCAGTGTCAGGAGCCTCTCCAGGTGAACCATGTGTTGGGTACTCAGAGATTGCAAGCCCTGGAGCTGAAAGTATCCCGAGTTCTAGCCCCTCTGCCCCAATGGAGACCCCCCCTGGTGAGTACAGACAGTGATGAAAGTGAGTCTAACCGTGCAGAGACTGTGACCGTCCCCCCTAGAAGGACTGGCCAAGAGGTGAGGCCTGTAGTACGGCTCAGTTACGAGTCTCTGGGCAGACCTGTGGACCTTCCCCTTAATGTGGTCCATAAGGGAGTGTATGTGATCCCGAGCTTACTGCCCAAACTAAGCCTTGGAGATAACTCCAGATTACTTGTTTTGCCCTCTGAGTATGGTGCTCCTGCCACCTCCAGACCCAACGTAGCTGATAGGGAAGGGCCCCCTCTATCCAGGTTTCATGTGCAGGAAGTGATGACCTGAGTTAAAATGTTTGTATATCTATACTGTTGTGTAATCAGTAGTAGAATGTATTATACAGTATAAGTGTATATGACAAAGGTTTAATATGCTGATTGCTGTTTAAAAGGCATGCAAGTTTAAACTGTTCTGCCTTAAAGTGATTTAGGGGTATCTACTTGACGCAGATGTCAAGCTTTTTCAGGTCAGGAAGGGTGTAACTCCCCTGCAAATAGGGGTTCCCAAAAGCCTCCTAGGAGCTTGCCTAAGTGCTCCCAGCCTGAATGGTGTTCGGCGTTTAAGAAGTTTATCTGTGAGTGCTTTTAAAGCCTCTGGTACTGTCTGTTTAAGAGCTGTCTGCTTGCAAGCATGATTAGCTACATGGGGGGACTGTGCGTTTCCCTGCTCGAGTCCTGCTCGAGTTGCTGACAAATCACTCTGTTGCTGCTGTTGCTAAGTGGGCAGAAGGACCACTTATTAGAGATGTAACTGTTTGCCTCATGTCATTTAGAGTATTAGTGGAAATGTAATTTGTCTAACCTGCCTTTCTTGCAGCTGGCACTCTGTGTGTTTTGCCCCTCCATTTTGGATCTGAACTGCTGACTAGATCCAATCAGGCAGGAGGGGCATCTTAAATGGAGTTTAAGCAGACCAACCAGGATCAGGACTCTCTTGGGAGCCGGCTTGCCATACAAAATATAGCTAGTAATTCTGGGAAGTGAAGTTCTGGACCTTGGCGCCTATTTACGCCAATAAGGGGAGTTTTGAGTGATTGACAACTGAAGTCCTCCAATTGGACAGGGTGGCGCGTGAATGGAATACCCTGCCTTATGTCTGGAAAGGCAGATCCATTGTGACTGTGACTGGGGAAGGAGCTCCGAGCTTCTGCACTAAAGAGTTTTGCGCGGGAAGTGCGTGTGGAGGCCTAAACTTGGGCGGCACGTTGCCATGGCAATTCGGACTGAATCCGCAGCTACCAAGAAGACGAGCAGCTGAACAATTGGGAATCAGGCTCACCCTGTAGAGGACTGAAGAAACTGCTTAATCGCGCTCAGTCTGTCAGGAAAGTGAAGCTGCAGTGTGAACTCCCGGGTTAGCAGTAAGTGCGATTGGGACCTGAGAGCAGCTGCCTGGTATAGTAATTTCCTTTACATATAAATGTGTAGGGTTTTTGTGAAGGACAGCTAAACGAGTCCTCTTGTCCCATGCGTGTAGACGGGAAGGCAATTGCATGCAGGCGGACTGAATCCGTTGCTGCTTGAAGCTGTGTGCCTGCTTGTAGAATTTCACCTCCCTGCTGTGCGAGGGCGTCCAGCAATCCATGACCCCCTCAGGGACAGCTTTCAGCATCAAGTTTGTGAGTGCAAATCAGGGTAGCTTCCTGTCATCTGTACATTTAATTGCAAGTGTTTCATCTGATTTCTTTTCTTTTTTCCTTCATGAACTGAGCCAACTGGCTCCGGACTACAATTGGGTATTGTGACAGTGTTTTCCATCACAGGGCCCCAACCAGCTGCACCGATCCTGGCTAACCCCCATCATCCTGGGTACCCAGCAAAGTGACATGTTGGGACTCTGAATATGCACACAGTACTGTGATTATTAATGTGTCTAACCTAATTAACCTGATTTCCCCCGTCCTTGTTACAGCCCCTTAAATAAATTAGATCTGTTTGTTTCAGCAAAGTTACACTGACTGAGGTATTCGTTTATGCTAAAGTATTGCACAGTAGATATTGTATTGCATCATCTTGTTTTACAGGGGGTCCCCAGTATCAAGTTGATTGAACCAGTTTTGGGAGTAAGTGTGCATAGAGAAGGTACTCTTGGTGTATTGTATGGGTCACTAGAAGAATAAACGAGGGTCCCAGTGTCCCAGAGGGCTGTGACCAAGTTAGCCTGACTACTGTAAACCCTAACCTCTGGGTGGAGGCACCCACCATAGAACCTAGGCCCCTCAACCTGTTAGCAGTTAAAGGAAAACTACACACATAACTTGAAAAAATATATGTTGTGCAGAGTGTTTTAATTTGTATGTGAAGTTCTAGTGTTTCCTTCCCTCTGACTGGTATGAGGAGTTTTTCCCAAATTAGCCTGCTAGCTTTATACTAGTTTTACGACCCCTGGGGATCTTCATACCTGATAGCTTAATTGTATTTCTGGTTCACACAGTGCATCTTGTCTCATGCGATTGAGATGTAAGAGAGACCCAACATTCAGCACACACATGTCAAACAAACTAAATATCTTGGATGCTTTACAAGCTGCACAAAAATTACCAGCAGCAAAGTTTTTCAGGACAGTAAAACCTTTAGGATGAGGGTGGTCACCAAGCTGAATTCTACAGATTTTAAAATACAGCCATATCTATTGTTGTGAATTGATTATAATGCAATGCTTTCTGCTGGATTTATGGGCTCTGCTACATCACCATCACATGAAACAAGATGCATTGTAGGACAAAGAAATACAGTAAAGCTATTTGATATGGAGATCTCCAGGGGTCGTAAATCTACCCTAAAGCTAGCAGGCTAATTTAGGAAAAACTCCTAATACCAGTCAGAGGGAAGGAAACACTAGAACTTCACATACAAATTAAAACACTCTGCACAACATATATTTTTTCAAGTTTTGGGTGTAGTTTTCCTTTAAGCAGGCAGGGGTAGTAGCCCTTGGGATAGCACCACCTGGGGGTTACATATGGGAAAAAAGAGAGGTTTGCCATTTTGTCCCTTTCCTCCCAGTTTGTAAGAGCAGCGTTCCATATTTGGGTGCCAAAAGGTTGAGATGCATGCCACTGTTTATTCTCTTCCTGCATATATCCACAGTGCAAGTTAAGTGGTGTCACTGTCAAGCTGTGGTGTTGTTTGGGGGTTATTTGATAAGACCCCCCCCCCAACAAGCCTGGCTTGTGGAAATCCTTTTCTAGTAACAGTGCTCCCAGATCAGGCAAAGCATTTTGCTGTAGTGCACCTTAATTTTCCCTGTATTTTCCCTGTAAAACTGGGATGAAAGTCCTGTAGATTTCCCTGTATGCACAAATCAATGTAAGTACACAATTAGTGTCATTATGCCAGTCAATAAAATCACTAGGACAAATGTTCAGGCTGCTTTATGTGTTCTTATTTATTTTAAATATAAAAAAATCACCTACAATGTATCACATAACTACTCTACAACTATAAGAACTTTATATTTAACAATATAATATCATCTTGAGGTTCTGGGGACATGTTGGAATGTATAAAGCTCAGTTCTCATGGTTCACATGTCTCCAGAACACCCTGAAGGTATTCTAACTTTGTAATAATACAGTCTGTTATACAGTATTCTATTTATAGTATGAAATGCCTTAACTTTAAATTTACCCCTTAATCACAGACTGATATATTTTGTGTTCTGCTCACAATGCATGACTGGTGCATAGGGATGCACAAAATGCACATATCCCACCCTTGCCCCTGCACCCCGTTGACAGGTGCACCCATACTGGCATTCAGCAATGCCGACTACCTATCTCTACGGCTCCTCCCCCGATGCACAGGACAACTCTGCAGGGTGGCCGGGAGAGGAGCTGTCCCAGGCAGACATCCAATGGGATGCCCCCCGGGGACCCATAGTGTATCTCACACATAGGGTGGCATGGGTATGGGGCTGTGCATGCTGATAGCATGCACCCGGACCAGCGAGCACCCTTCAGTCCCAGTGCTGCCTCACATAAACTTTCTGGGCGCTCACCCATCCAGCTGTCCCTGCCGCCTCCTGCTGCCCAGCAGTTGGGAGCAGCACAGTGTGCACTGTCCTGGTCCCCCAGTGACCGAATACCTGTGTTCATGGGGGCATGCTGTGGGTTATGGCAGGGTCTCCCTGGTGTACCCTGCACCACCCTCTGCACCCATGCAGCCAGCACTACATGGGTTAGTGAATACACGTAGTGCTGGCACACCCCCGGACCGTCCCCATCGCGGAGCTGTCTGCAGACATGAGGGATCGGGTGCAGTGGGTCTGCATGTGCACCCTTCATGCATGCCATGTGGGGGGCACAGGGGGTGTGGAGTAGCTACTCGCCCCCGATATGCGTACATAGCCACTGCACACCAATTGTGCATTGGTCCTACAGCTCTGTGTACCTGTAGTGCTCCATTAATAAACATTGTTTCAGGGTATTGTTGTGTTTTTCATTGGCATGCTTAAGCACCCCCCCCCCACACACACACACACACAGAGTTTTGTGCACTGAACTCTGAGAGGTAAAAACAAATACTCCCTTTTATTTTCATTTGTTTTACTAACCTTAGGCCAGACCAGGGTCTATGGGTCCCTTCTGATCTCACAAATATAATTCATAACTCCTGCTTATCTTGATGAAGACACCCCCATACCTTTTCCAGGCTCACAATTAAATAGAAACACTGTCTAATTTTTTTTCAAATAACCTCAACCTCTAGGCTGGTCAGAAGAAGTGCTGCCTTAGTGATCTTTTTTAAAACACAACTCTGCTCTGTGCACCAAACGAGCCAAGTAGCACTTAAGCACTCTTTGTGTCCCCGTCACTCTTTAAAGCCCACCATCATCGAGTCTCTTGTTTGGCTCGCTTTTTGCACTTCATGTGTTTAAAATAGACAAATTTGCAAAACAGAAGGTTTGTTTGCCTTGGTGGTTTGGGGCGCTGCTTCCCTCAAGCAACACTTAAGCACTCTTTCTTGCCCCCCCAAAGCATATCATCATCAAGTGGTCAGTCTTTTGTCTGACTCATTTTGCACTTAAAATGAGTTTAAAATAGACTAACCTGAGGCTGCCCACAAGAAGGCTAGTTTACCTTCAGTGGCTTAGGCTCTCTGCCAGTCCAGAACAGTGACATTTGAGATGCAGCTCGGCTGACTCAACAGTGTTGCTGTTTTGAGTGGGGCCACATGGCAGGTGTTTGGATCATGCAGCAGCTCCCTGGTCCTTGATCAGAAGATCTGAATTCATCCTCGGAAGGATGCACTGCCAACACATTACCTTACTGCCCCAGAGAAACGCAGGCTGCAAATGGACCAACAGAATTGCTTAGTGTAGCAAAGTCTGCAAACTGAGCACCAATTGGAGGGCTCTGTTTGGATCTTGGCAGCCATGAGATTCATAGTGGGCATTTTCCCGTAGTGTTTGTCCATTTCCCCTGATATTTTAACAATAAAAGATTTCTTTCCTGTATCCTGTTTTTGTAGTAAAAATCCCTTAAAACACAAGAATCCCTGTAGATCTGGGAGCACTGTAGTAAGGAATCCTGGATTAGTGACTCACTCACCACAGTTAAACAGTCAGAATATTATGTTTATGTTCGCTTGCAGAATATGCAAATATATTGTTTATTAGTCTGAGCTGTAACAGGCTTTTTGGGATTGCACCTCTCCTCCACCTATCACAGATTCAGAATGTTGAATCTCCTTCCTGATTCTGCCCACTCACTACCATTCTCCTCCTTTTCTTTTTGAAGTACTTGCCCAGTCATAAGGCATCAAAATGCAAGTAGGTGGAAGTGGGTTTTCTTGTGCAGTGCCTAATTTCTGCTTGAAATCTGTCTCCTGCTTTTCATTCCAGATATGTGCTACTCTTTACTACTTTCGTAAATGCTGCTGTTTAGTACTTTGTTTCTCAGGGAATGTTAGAGATGTTGCGCAACTCATATAATTTGCATACCCACGATGCTGCACTGGCAACTCATGTAATCAATGTGTTATACTGTTGTACACATCAAGTAAAACAGATGCCTAACATGTTCCTACATTCGTTGATCTGTGAAGCACACATTAAGCATGGGGCTTAATGTTAAGCTGCCACCCCTTTAAGAGCATTTAGAACTTGCCTGTAACAACTTGTTGTACTGCCTGGCAGTGCCATGTATGCCTGTCAGTCAGAGATTTTGTCAGTCTGGGGCTTGTTCTCATGAAGAGAACATCTGCAGCACAGAATAAACCTGCCTTATTATTATTTTATGCGTCCGTCTAGTTATTCGCACGGTCCAGATGGGGTCCTCACCAGCAGCACCAGCAGCAACTGAAGGGTCTGGCAGACCATAGAGAATGTAAGGGGTCTTTTAGTGGCGGACCAAATAACCAAAATGCCACACATGGTGGTGAATGCAGGTATTCTTCTGTCCAGACCTCCATCTCGCTTGCCTGCATCACTGGTTACCCCAAATCATCACCACAAGTATGCCTGAATTGTCTGAATGCTGATGAATTAACTACAGCCCTGGCTGCCAGAGGAAAAGCTGAACTGTCTCCTGTGGTAAAGCAGCCTACAGCCCTCATACTGTGTTGAAAAAAAAGAAAGAAAGAAACAGAACAAAAATGTTCAGCAGTGCTAGTCAACTGGGGAAATAAAAGACCTGCCAGAGTTTATTCTCCCATCTCTCTGCCCCACAGAGCTACAAACAGTGCATCCCCTTCCCCCAGCTCCCACCTCGTTAGTGCTTCCCACTCCACTCCACAGTGCAGGAACGCTGCTCCAGAAGGAGAGAATACATGAGAGAGCAGCACAGAGAGAAAAAAAAAAACTCTTCATATTAACTGCCATCCCTAGCACTGTACCACAGCGCATAGCCTTGGCCTTCTACCCTCCTCACAATTGCAGCTCCGCTCTACCCCACCCTCCAGCCACTTGGCAAGTTGATGTGCACTCCCCACAGCACAACATACCATGAAGCTCTGTTACCTCCCGATCGTGGCTTCTTTTGGGCCTACAGCCACAACAGATTGTTTCTTCCCTTCTACCCATCCTGCTACTGCAAAATGGAGCAATACACTCCACACTTGGACCTCCTGCCTCTCACCCCAATCAAGCCGTTCAGCTTCTTTGCCACACGGAGTGAACTGCTCCCCGACTCACCACAGTGGCGCACCTCACAGAGCCACCAGCACATCAGAGCCTTCCCCCACTGTCACAACAGATCGTGGCTCCTCCACAGACCGTCCCGCTCTTGCCTGCTCTGTCCGCCTTCCAAATGTGGCTTCCCAACTGACACTGCTGCTACTACGGAGCTCCTCTCCTCCACAGGCCAGACCACAGCATCAGCCTCCCTGCGGAACATCATGGCTCAGGGCCGTCTAGCAATCTCCCCACTCTGTCACGCTCTACTATTCCCAATGCTGCAAAAAGGGAGCAATCAACTCTGGCTTGGCCGCATACAGGGCCCTCACAAATAAATTAAATACAGTACAGCCTGCAGGAGCACAGGTGGGGCAAATAAATAAAAAGGAAAATAAAAAATCAAAGCTGATTAAAACAAAGTGCAGCACAGACCTTCCAGCAGGAGCCCGCTCCCTGTCTGCTTAGCAATCATCTGCTTCTGCACCTACAGAGCTGCCGCTCAGCTGTCTACAAATAAATCAATAAATAAAATAAGCGCTGCACAGACCTTAAAGCAAGGCAATAAAGCAATTAAACAAAAGAAGCTACATAATTTCAAGTGGGGTGCAACAAATACTGGGGGCCGAAACAGACACAAGGGGGAGAAGATAGAGAAAGAAATACAAAACACAGTACTACCCTGAGCTACAAACGGAAGGGGCAGAATAATAAAAAGAATGGAGCAATTAATACGGGGGACATCAAATAAACACAAAGCCTGGGAAACAGCAGGAGAATAAAAATAAAGCACAGGATAATAACCAAAGGAGCAGTCAAATACAGCAATTTCCCCATGTTGTGCCATTCACCACAAAACTCCCACCATTCTTAGTTGGGGAAGAAGACATCAGGGCGGCAACTGCCATTTTGGACATTGCAGAGCAGCTAGGCAGTATCGTAGCAGAAATCCTCCATCTTGTACACAGCAAAAACAGCAAGACAGGAAGTGAATCTTGACCCCCCCTGCTGGCGGCCATCTTGCTACAGTCAAGCCAGTCAAAACCCACAGGAACTGCATGTCACAGTTTGGTGGCCATCTCATGAAGGGCACAAATTGACCTCACTCCATTGAAATTAATGGGATTCCTATTTAAATGAATGGACACTGCAACAAAAGGCTGATTTTTGCTACGAAACCTTTATTTAAATAACAAACAACACAGAATTGAGTGGGAATTCTTTATTCAGATGTCAATTGATGAACTTTGCTACAAAGATTTGTACTTTTGTGTACAAAAATAATTTTTGCTTGGCACTTCATCTACATGACGTCCTGTCTCCTGCATGACGGCAACTCCTTCTCACCCGTACGACCTTCGCTCAATGAAACAAAGCTCATCTCCAACCACAATGTCTGACGCCGAAACAGATATGGGTGCCGGAGTGTCCAGAGTCCTATCTTCACCCACCTCAAGGGCCTGGGGCTACAAAATCGAAACAATCCTCCATGACATCCAGTCTTCTATTTCTGCTCAAGGAGCACCAGCCATGCAAGCTATTCAAGATGACTTGGCCTACATTAAAGCCATTTCACCACAGTCCACGGTCTATACAAGCCTACACCAGTACCCTTCTCAGCCTTGCCTCACGAAGAGGCTGTTGACTGGCTGGAACACTTCCAAGCATGGATTTCCTTCAGTGGTTGGACTGATGCCTTGCACATCTCCAATGCCTTGCGCTTTCTTCTGAGAGGGACTGCCATTTCCTCGTTCAACGCACTTCCAGACCAAATCAAAGGAGATACTGCCACACTGTACACCACCTTCAAAGCCCATTTTCTCCAAGCACATCCACCCTGGTTATTGGAGCAACAGCTGTGGGAATGTACAGTGCAACCCACCGAATCTCTTGAAGCCTTCATTGTGGACATTGAGACTCGATGCAAATGCCTACAGAAAACAGAGAAAGATCAAGTAACAGCCTTTGTCCAGGGACTGCCTCCTCAATTTCGTACCTATGTCATACAGCAAAAGCCAACCACCTGGACAGACACCATCCAAGCTGCATGGCTAGCTCAAGAGTCCATTTCAGTGTTCCAGTCTGCTGGTGCTCGGGCGCCCCAAACCTCACAACTGGCTGCACTTGCCACGTGTGTCCAACAGCAACAAGCAATGATTGACAAGCTTATTTCTACTATCAATATCTTACACATCAGCTCAACTGCCTCCTCGGCAAATACTAATGCTATGCAACCACCTCAACAGTGACCAGATCCACCTCCGCCTTCCCGAGAGCCTGTGACTTGCCAGTGATGTGGATTATGGTGACACACTGCCACTGTCTGCCAAAAGTTAAAATATTACCACAGGACTCAAGAGGACCACGGACGCTCACCACAGCGCCAACACCATGATAACCACAACTACTCCTAGGATCAGGGAAATGAGCGCCACCCAACAGATTTCGGGCTTTTGTTGGGCCGGGGAACACAGAAACTGACCACCCCTCTGACTCTTGCAATTCAAACAAAGCGCTTCCTCCATCTATGAACTCTGGCACACTCTCACTTCCAGGGGCAAAGGTACCTGTCATCCGATCACCTCTCCTAGCAAACTATGTACCTGTAACCATCAGAGATTGGTCTACGCATGTCTTGGTCAACACTGGAGCAGAAATATCAGTTATCAACAGCAGTATTCTAAACAACCAAGCTATTCGTCACATACCTAATGTCTCTCCAGCCAACATAAAGTACATTATCATAGCAAGTACAGCTACACTACCCATCACAGGTGTGGTCCATCTCAAGCTCCACTTTGGCTCACAGCAAGCTACTGTGAAGTTTTATATAGTGCCTGATCTTCAACCTGCAATAATTCTAGGCCTGGACTTTCCCAAAGCTCACAAAGCCATCCTAGACTTTGCCTCAAGCAAACTGTCGCTAGACCCTCGGAGCCAACTCACAGCTATAGACTCAGTCACCATGCCTCCTCAGTTGGAAATGGTTTTGATTGCCAAGATTCGAGGTGAACCACTTCCACAAGGTGTTGTTGGCATCGTCACAGAATCCTTCACACTGCATTTATCAGGTCTCCTTCCGGTAAATACCTTATCGGCTGTGCATGACGGTGCAGTCTTCAAAAAATGCTGCAACTTCACAGATGAGCCAGTGGTCATTTCAAAGGGTGCCAACATCGGAAAGTTTGTCTGTTTGTCTTCAGGAGACCAGCTCCATCTCACGCAAGAACTGCAGTCTGGTTCCACCAACTCTACTCCTGTCAGTACTATCACGACCACTCCAACTCCAACAGAGTTACCCCTCAGTCAGCGATTATCCTTTACCAAACTTCCAGCACCGCCAACATAAAAGTAGCAACTTTTGAAATTCCTGGAGAATTACCCAGATGTCTTTATTGGTTCAGATAACATGCTCGGATGCTGTGATATTCTGCAACACACCATCAAAGTACAGCCCAACCAGAAACCAATCCATCAGTGAGTCTACAAAGTGGGACATAAACAGAAACAAGTCCTCAAGGACATAATCAAAGACATACTTGACTAAGACATAGTTGAAGAATCTACAAGCCCCAGGGGTGCACCTTGCTTGCTGGTGGTAAAAAAAGACAAAGGGTATCATTTTGTGGTAGACTACAGAAAACTCAATGCCTACACGGTGCAGGATGCTCATCCCTTGCCTACAACCGAAGATGCTTTAGAGAGTCTTGGTGCGGCCTGTCCTGCTTACTTCACCACTCTAGACCTTCAGAGTGGGTTCTAACAAGTTTCCATTGATCCAGCTTCTCATCCATACACAGCATGGCACTGCCACGTGAGACTTTTCCAGTTCAAATGTCTGTCTATGGGTCTTCGGAAAAGTCCAGCCACATTTCAACGTGTTATGGAAGCCATACTACATGGGTTGTCTTGGAAATCTTGCCTAGTCTACCTGGGTGACGTGATTGTCTTCAACAGAACTTTGTCAGAGCATCTCTCACATCTCCAAGAAGTGTTCAAACGTCTCAGACAAGCAAATCTCAAGCTTCGCCCAGAAAAGAGTTGTTTTGCGCAGCATCAAATTCATTACCTGGGACATGTGGTTAGTTGTCAAGGCATCTCACCTGATCCAGACAAGCTCTCAGCAGTCAAAGACTACCCAGAGCTTAACAATCTCAAAGAACTTTGAGCTTTCCTGGGCTTGTCTGGCTACTACTGAAAGTTCACTTGCAACTGCACCAAGATTGAAGCTCCACTGTATGCCCTCACCAAAAAGGGATATGACAATATTTGGACTTCTGAATGTAAAGAGGCCTTTGAAACCTTAAAACAAAACCTAATCTCTTCTCCGGTATTGGCCTACCCAAGGTTTGACCAACCATTCAAGTGCTACTCAGATGCTAGTTCCTTTGCAGTAGGCACTGTGCTCTGTCAAATTCAAGATGGAACAGAACGAGTTGTCTCCTATGCTGGGTGCTCACTTTCATTAGCTGAGCAGAACTATGGCATCACAAAGAAAGAATATCTAGCCATGGTATTTGCCATGAAGAAATTTGATGGCTACCTTTGTTACTCCACCTTTATAGCAATCGTTGATCACTCTGCCCTCAGATGGTTATTTGAAATGAAGGAGCCAGTAGACAAATTCCCCCAATGGATCACCATGCTGAAATCCTACAACTCTGAAATTCAATACAGACCAGGTTGAGTTCACTCAAATGCTGATGGTGTAAGCCAGAGATGATATCCCTCTGCATCCTCCTCAACAGATGAAGAATCCTGCTTACAAGCTCTTCCCTTCCATGCCACGGATATGCTTCCTGTGGACACTCCTATAGCACCTCAGGTTGCTTTGCTGCTCCCTACTGCTTCTACAGAGAGACACACAAATCCTCAGTTACTGCAAGCAACTGAAGAGCTTCTCATCTCCTCTACATCTGATTTGTCCCTAGCAACTGTTAAAACGCAACAAAGAACTGACACTCAATTTACAGACATAATCTCCTACTTAGAGTCTGGAACCTTACCACAACAAAAGAAACATCGCTAAGATGTACTTTTTTTTGCTTCGCAGTACTTCCTCAGTGACGTCGTGCTCTTTCACATTTGGCCAAGGAAGGCAAAGGTCATCGCACGGATAGAACTCATGTACAGCTAGTTGTGCCAGCCTCTCTCACCCCTCAGGTTCTTCTCTCCACTCATGCCTCTCCACTTTCGTGAGGTCATATGGGAATACACAGAACTCTGGAAAAGACAAGACTTCACTTCTTCTGGCCACACATGAACAGGGACATTGTCCAATTCATAAAATCCTGCCAGCCCTGCTCCCAAAGAAAGCCTCCTGCCAAAGCAACAAAGGTACACATCATCCAAATGCCTGTAGCCACTGAATCATTCCAAAGAGTCAGCACTGAAATTCTTGGGCCCTTATCAACATGCTCTGACTCGGGCAACAAATACATCCTTGTCTTTGTGGACTACCTGATGAAGTATTTGGAGCTCATCCCCCTAAGAGACATTAAAACCGCCACTGTGGCAAGTGCCTTTCTCACTACAGTCATTTGTCGTCACGGTACCCCATCATACCTACATTCAGATAGAGACACTAACTACCTGTCCGCCATTGTCCGAGAAACTTGCAAACTTCTCGACATAAAAAAGACACATACAACAAGTTACCATCCACAAACGAAAACCAGCTCCAGAATTACTAGGGATGAAAGCCACAACTTTTCCGTATCCCTCGCTGCCGCACAGCCATTGGCCAGCGTTCATTCGCCTACAGGGAACCCACTTGGTTTAACGGTCTTGCCAATGATACTATCAATACCACTGGGCTAGGGGCCTTCAAATCCAGGCTCCGAAACACCATGGTCGCTTCCAGCATCTGCGACTGTCATGGATAGTGCCCATGCAACGCCGCTCCGCTACCGCTCTTCCTATATCTAGCTCCTTACATAACACACTTGCCCTAGTCTGGCCTCTTCCCCATCCGCTCTACAGCACCTGACAACGCCACCTTCCTGGCTGCTTCATCCCACCCCTCCCACTCCATATCCTTACCTACCCCCACCTCTCCTCTCTTCTCACTTTCTTACCTCCCACCTTGCCCCTCCTATTTCTTTCTACCACCCCCCCTTGTCCTTTTCCTTACCACTTTACACTCTCCCTGTCTGTTCGAAATTAATTTGATATCCTTTACCCTTATTTGTGAAACAATTTTGTCTATTGTCATGTGATACCAATGTCTTGACATGGAACCTTTGTAAAAGAGCCCTGGGCTCAAAGGTAATTGTAATCCTAGAATTGAAATAAAATAAAATTAAAAAAAGTAAACAATGCAACAGACAGAGTGAAAAAATGATTTCTACCATTCTCGGCACACTCTCCAAGTATCTGGATGAGACTCAAGACACCTGGGACCGTTTTGTTCCCTTTGTGCAGTTTGCATACAATACCAACCCTTGTCTCAACAGCACAGAATACACCCCTTCTTCTTAGTCCATGGACATCACCCAAGAACTCCACTGGACAGGGATATCTCACTGCTAGAGGTTCCTAAGTCAGCTTCTTCTTTCATTATCCCTCTTAAGGAACAGCTGGAACTTGCCCGACGAGTTGCAATCACCACGTTGGGCCAGAGAAAATCGGCAATGCAAAAAATGTCTGCAGCCAAGGCGCATGAGCCTTCATTCTTTGTTGGGGACATCGTTTATTTGTACTGACCTGTTCTTGTTCCAGGTGCCACCAAGAAACTGCTTCATCCCTGGACTGGTCCTCTCTACATTGTAGGAAAGCTTCCTCCGGTCCACGTTCGTCTGCGACACATGTCGGACGGCAAGCTGGTACACAACAAAGTCTATATAAACCGACTAAAGCATGGGTACCTGAATAACATAGAAACATAGACTTTGATGGCAGACAAGGACCGCTTGGCCCACTTAGTCTGCCCATTTCCATACCTACAGGATAAGCTGCAGATCCTATTTAACCAACAGCCTATTTCTTCCTACCCCCCACAAAAATTGCCTTATGTCTGTCTCATGAATTCTTGAATTCTCCCACAGTTTAAGACCCCACAACATCCTCAGGAAGGCTGTTCATGCGTTCACCACCCTCTATGTGAAAAAACACTTCCTCACATTGCCCCTGAGCCATCCCTCCTCTATCTTCAAATTGTGTCCCCTTGTTCTCGCACATCTCTTTTTCTGAAAGATGCTACCCTTTTGGACTTTGTTGATTCCACTGAGGCACTTAAAAGTTTCAACCATGTCCCCCCCCTTTCCTCAAGGGTATACATATTAAGCTCCTTTAGTCTCTCCTCATATGGCTTCTCTTGCAGACCCTGCACCATTTTAGTTGCCCTCCTCTGGACTGCCTCCATCCTGTCTATGTCCTTACAGAGATGGGGTCTCCAGAACTGGACGCAGTACTCCAGATGGGGTCTCACCATCTGTCTGTACAGGGGGATAACAACTTCCTGTTTTCTCCTGGTGATGCCTCTCCCTATACATCCCAGTATCCCCCCAGCCCTCCCTACTGCCTTCTCACATTGTTTGCCAACCTTAAGGTCATCTGATATGGTTACCCCCAGGTCCCTTTCCATTTTTGTTGTTGTTACTACCTCCCCACCGATTGTGTAATCCTCCCCTGGGTTTTTGTTTCCCAGGTGCATTATTTTGCACTTCTTTGCATTGAATCCAACCTTCCAGATGACTCTAGTCCTCCCAGAAATGAAGCTGCCTTTGAGCCTGCCATCCTTTCTGAAGCTGAGATCCCTCCAGACAACTTGCAACTAGTACCTACAGCTCTTTCCACTCCTGACAATCTCCAGCCAGATTCTGTTTTACCAGATGATTTGTCTGGGACTTCCTCTTCTTCTCAACCTTCTTCTTCTTCTTCTTCTCAGGACTCTCTTCTACACACCTCAGTGTACCAGATCGAGAAGATCTTAAGGAAGAAATTTGTCAATGGATCCTGGACTTACAGAGTAAAGTGGTACGGATTCAAAAGTGGGCAGAACTCCTGGGTCACTTTTAATGACCTGACCCCCTCCTGTCAGGAACTAGTGCAGTCCATGCATGCCTCCATTCCCACTGACCGGAAAAGTCGACAGAGGTCTTGAACTTTTGTTACTGGACTCAGTGTGTTTTGGGACTGAATTTTCTTTATTTCTGGTGATAGTCTCTGTGGTTAATTATTTTGCAGTAAATGTTCTTGTTTCTATCTTATGCAGCTGTTTCTATGGTACTATATACCTGCATTAATGCTTTTTCCCCTTAGGAATGTCTCTTTACATGGACAGTCCATCTGTTTGTTATGCAACTGTTAATAAAAGTTTGACCTGCATTCTGGGTATCCTCCTGATACTACCCTTCCCTCTCTTCCCTTTTCCTTCCCCCACACCTTAATGCTTGTGGCATGACCAAGTCTCAAGTACTATTGTGCTCCCCCCCCCAGTGCTACTCTGACTGGTCCCCAGTGTAGTCCAGGTTCTTCCCCCTCTTTCCTGCAGTGGAGTTCTGTTTGTCAACATAATGCCTTGTAATGCATGAAAATGTGTTTTTGCCTTAAAATTTACTTAAAATATTTCTTAGAAACTGTCATAGATTTATTGCTTGTTCAAGTGGTGCTCACATTCACTGTTCTGGTGGTGATGTGAGGCACACATTAAGCATGGGGCTTAATGTTAAGCTGATGCCCCTTTAAGATAATTCTCCTAGAACTTGTATGTAACAATGTGTTGCACCAGTTCAAGAAAAGGCATGCCTGTCAGTCAGAGATTTTGTCAGTCTGGGGCTTGTCCTCATGAAGAGAACATCTGCAGCACAGAATAAAACTGCCTTATTATTATTTTATGCATCCACATAGTTATTCGCACGGTCCAGATGGGGTCCGCACCAGCAGCAACCAAAGGGTCTGGCAGACCACAGAGAAGGTAAGGGATCTTTTAGTGGTGGACCAAATAACCAAAATGCCACAGATCAGTTTAGCTGAGGTGCTGTGCTACTCTTGTTACCTGTGTTTTGAACACTGAAAGTAAAGCATTTTGGGCCACACAACATAAATAAACAATGCACAGCTCATATATACTATTTAACCCTAGTTCTTATAGAAATGGTCTTGTCCTTCTCTCCGATGAGTAAACCTGATTACATTCACTTGCAAAGCATGCAGATATATTGGTATAAGTCTGAGCTGGAGTGGGGGGGGGAGTTATTCATATCACAGTTTCAGAATATTGAATCTCCACACTCCTCCTTTTCCCTTTGAATTTCTTTCCCTAACGTGAGGTTGGCAAATGTAAGGAGGAAGTGGTTTCTTGTGCAATTCCTAATTCCTGCTTGAAACCTTCTCACCGCTATTTGTTCCACATATGTGCTACTGTTTAGTACTTTGTTTCTCAGGAAATGGCACAGATGTTGCACAATGGCCACAGCTTTTTCCTGTCTGTTGCCACTATGTCAACATCCACCAGCCCTTCAACAAAACAGTCAATGGGTGCATCTCCTGCCCAACCCAGCCACTACAGGTAACCAGTGGTGGGAGCTTAACATCACAGCCATTATCCCCCTCTTGCCCAGCCCAGCCAGTACAGAAAGCTGGTGGTGGATGATCAACTCCGCTGCTGGTAACCCCCCTCCCAATCAACCCAGCTGTTACTTAAAATTGGCGGTAGGTGCTCAATCTTGCCACGAATATCACCCCCTTACAACTGACCACTTTTTCAATAAAACCAGTGGTGGGTGCTAAGTCCCACTGTTGGTGTTTCCCTTGCTTGCCCTATCTCTTAAATCTGACACCAGGGTGCTCAACCACTGGTGTCAGCTAATACCACATGCCATGGTATGTAACATCGTAGTGCCTACCCTGTGCCACCAAACACCCCCCCGACACTGGGGTGCCTAAACCCCAGTGTCAGAACCTGTAAAAAAAAACTGTTGCTTTTTTAAAGCTGAAAAGAAGAAAACCATCCATCGATGTCTTCTAGTCCCCCCATGATCCCCCTTATCACCACCACCCTCATTTACCTGAGACGGGTCTTACAAAGAAATCTTCTTGCCACCAGCAAAGTTCCACTCCCTATGGTGCCCCGACCATGAACTGACTAAAAACAAGGTAAGTCTAATTAACAGCTTTTTAACATGTTTTGAACCTTTACTCATAACTTAGTCATTTTTCAACATTTTTGCCCCAGATTTTTAACATAGCCTTTTTTTATTCCACCTCATGAACAAGGAAGGTATCATTTTTCTTATCCCCTCTTAAACATGTTTTCACAGTCTCTCAGCAAAATCACCTTTCGGTTGAATTTTAAAAATGTCCACCTATCTTGAATCTACAGGAAGGTTCATAAAAAGCCTGTGCTGCAGATGTGGGTCCGAATGTCAAAAGACAATGAAGTTATGAAAAATGTTGACATTTTTCTATCTTTACTCATAACATTCTTATTTTTGCAGATTTTGGCTTCCAAATTTTCAGCATAGCTCTTTTGTTACCCCACCTCATGAACCCGATAGATGTCATTTTTCAAATCCCACCCAAAATGTATTTTCGTGCTTGTGCCATAAAGTAAAGTTTTGGGCAAGATTTCATAAAAGACACCTGTCATGTTCATATGGTAGGTCATAAATAGACCAAGTTGAAATTGGTGTCAAAAATCTCACAAAACAACAAAGTTATAAAGAAACATTCAAATTCTTCAGTGTTTACTTGTAACGTTGCTATTTTTTTTACGATGATGGCCCCAAATCTGCAACATAGCCATTTTTTTTACACCGTCCCATGAACATGACAGGTGTCATTTTTCAAATCCTGTCCCCCAAAAATTACATTTTGGCCAGAATCTTATAAATGACACCTGTTATGTTCATAATGTGTTGTTATAAAGAGACGGTCACTGAAAACTTGGAGTCAAAATCTCAAAAAACAAAACAAAGTTATGAACAAATGTTGATTTTTTTCAATGTTTACTCATAATGCTGCCATTTTTTTTTACTTTTTGAACCCTCATTTTCAACATACACATTTTTTTACTCCATCTCATGAACATGGAAAGTGTCATTTTCAAACCCCCCCTCCAAAACCTGATTTTGCAGTCTTCTGCAAAGTCTCGTTTCAGGGGCATTTGATAAATGACACCTGTCAAATTCATATCCTGTGGTAATAAAAACTATGTTGAAAATTTAGGGTCACAGTCTAAGGAAAAAAACAGTGTTATGTGTGAACCTCTTCATTTCCCAATTGTGAGAATTTCACTACTATAACTCGTGTTATTTATTTGTTTAATTTTAACTGGTGTTAACTACACAGCACATACAAGCAAGCAAGCGTTTGGCGTTGGACAGTGCTTGTTTTAATTAGCAGTTCCAGAACCCAGTGACCGCAGTTGCGCTGAAAACTGCAATGAAGAGGAACGTGGTGACATTGGCTCCAATTATGTCACTGTGTTCTGCTTCACTGTAGTCCTCAGCTCAGCTAAGGTCACGGGGTTCCAGACCAGCTACATAATTAAAAAAAATATATTATCGAGTGGGAAAAAGGCTGCATTATTATGGGTCCCTAAATAAGGAAAAAATAGGTCTGTTTCAAAACAAACACACAAAAAATACACTGGGGTGATAAAACAGAATTCACATATAGCTAAATTTCAATTGTATTGTATTAAAAATGTAAATAATGTTGTTTATGTTCACTCTACCTGTAGTGAGTAATTTATTCAGGATTTGTTACTGCAAACATAAGCCACTATTACTGGAATAGATTACTCCAGGAAAAAAAAATCTAATGTTGTCCCCTTAATTACAAGCGGCTGAGCCAGAGAACCTGTATCTGAAATCCTGCCCCAACCTACTTAGTCAAATTCCTTTCTAGCTCATATATCCAGTCTCATGTCCCACTGGTATTGATTGAGTGTTCTTTCCCCTGTCAATCTTCCAGTGCTCCAAAATCAAAAGTGGCACTTCCAGAGGTATGCGATGTCTACACAAATGCATTGTTTCTCACGCTTACAGCATGATTACGGTTCCACATCATGTTATGCTCAGATCGGTTTCCAGTTCATTCCCAGGAGAGCAAGGGAACCTACTCCTCATATCCCATTTCTGTATGTGGATTGACCGAGACTGAAAGGTCTAGGTGCATGCAGAGTATATATACCTTAACTGAGCTGTGACAGAAATGACTGTATTTGTCATCTGTCCATCAGATAAAAGTCAACCCCCATTGCTCTGGAATGCCATCCCTTTTTGGCTTTTTCCCTTTTTTTCTATGTTCAAGCATAAAGTGGAAGTTTTTTTAAAGGGCTATATGTGTGCTAAATGTATGCACTGTATATATGCTTGGTAGGCAATGTGAACATCAAAACATATAAAATGCAGCTGGCCCAGTGGCATGGAGGACTAAGGCATTGAACATCTTACCTACTGCCATGTCGGTGACTCGTGTTCAGAAATGAGCAGTGGTTGCCAAGGGCCGATAGGGTGAGAGAGGAATGAGCATCCCAGGGACTGGTCTCCTTCCCATGGGGAGGGGTGGCCAGCTGTATCAGCCATTGACTGGCATGGGGTGGAGGCCTGATGGCAGTGCAGGTTAGCGAGCAGCTCAAAGGGTGGGTCCGAAGAGCTACAGGAAATGTGTGCCTTCATACGCACATACTGACATGTCACCGTGGCAGCGGTCAATAGGGGAAAAAAACAGGAGAAGTGGGAGGGTGGGCTTCATGAAGCCCTTCTCGCTTCCTCATGGCCCGCTCTGCTGCTCGACCATCGGGGGCAAATGTGGATAACTGACTGGAGTGGAAGATGGCCTCCCCCTCCTGGCCTCACCACGGGGGGAAATCCATGGGGGATTTGGCCCCTGGTGTGATTGAAGGAGGCCGATGTCAGTCGTGGGGGGCAAGGACAGGGCTAAGAGCCTCCCACCTTCCCCAGAGGGAAAAAAGCAACATGGGGGAAAAAACCTGCAAAAAGACTGATGTGGTCCATTGCATTTGTCTCCTCCCATCCATTCAGCTGCAGCATTCAGTGTCATGCAACACAGTTGTAGCCATGGTTTAATGGCAGTAAGAGGCAATGTGGTCTACCACAGAGGTTAGAGCACTGGCTTGGGATCCAGGATATCACAAAATCACAGGTTCAAACCCCACCAGAAACAAATACTCATTGTGTGACCCTGAGGCAAGTCACTTAACCTTTCAGTGCTCCAGTCCACTCAGTTGTGCAAATGGACAGAAGTAGGACCCCACTGGAAATTAGATGTTACATATCAGCTAGATTATCCTGGGTAAATAATTAGCAAAATAGAATAATGAGAAGTGCTACCAGTAAATGTCATGATCTTTGGCATCAGAGTGGTGAAATCCTCCAGTGGCAACAGCCTATGGGAACCATTACTTTTCCATACTTTGCATCATTATTCTGAAACAGAATGTTGTCCACTGTTAAGTCTGCTGTTAGCGTAGCTGAATTTATATATAAATTAAAGGCAGAGCTTGAGAGGAAAACAAAGGAACTGGAATTTTTAAAGTTGCAACGGGTATATAAAGTGCATAATTCTTCTTGATTACTGCAGTTGTCGTACTCACAACTACACCAGCAGACCAGACAACCTTTTCAACTCCTTTTGCCATTCTACTCATGCCGCTCCGGGTTTTGCTCCATGTTATTTGGTGTTTTAGCTTAAAAAGTTTTAATTTTCTCCCAGTTTTATATTTGATGAATGGGACTTACGTTATTTTTGCCTATGGCTGCCAAAAAAAGAGCTTTTTGCTCTAAATTTAAATGCACAGGAGCTGCCCCATTGTCGAACAGCTGATGGTTAAGACTGTCGGCATTCTCATGGACTAAGCATTAGGCCGGAACGGTTAGAGACTGTGTGGCTCGTTTCCACCTACAGTAGCTACTGGTGAATTGCCTCTGTTTTTGTATGATGAGAGGTCTGTTGGTATCTGTTGGTGCCGTTCATGTTGGCCTTTTCAGAAACTCTTTTGTGAGGTGTATGGGGTGTTCAGAGGGAGTATGGTATGCACTGTAACACCTGGTCTCTATTCAGGGAGAGAAGGTCAGAAAACTTTTGAGGTGCTAAACTGCTCATAGTTCTTGGGCGGTTTTGGTGTCTTAGTTATGCTTTTGTGAAAATCGAGCAGTAACAGAATATTATTTGGACTAAGTGGCTTTGATATTTGGAAATTCCTGGATTGCTGCCATGGAGCCCGGGACTACAGAGGAGGAAGAAGAGGACAGCGTGTCGAGAGTGAGCTTATGTCTGCTGGAACTGAACAAGCCTGTAGTGCTAGCGAGCATAAATGTATTCACTAAACATTTGAAAGGTATGCCAGGGTTGCCTAGGGCTGCGGTGTATCAGTTTTATTCTAAAGTTATGAAATTCATTACGCTCAGTGGATCGTGTCTTCTATTTTCCCTACAGGCGAAACTGATAATTATTGTATGAGCAGAGCAGAGAAGCTAAAAGACAGCTGGAGTTACACTGTTTCTGGAAGATTAAGGAGATTGGGAAATGGAGTCATTAGCCACAGAAAGGTTTAATAAGGATATCAGTGGCAACGTTGTGTTATATTGTAGATAACTTGTCGTTTTTGGAACTACAGGATATGGTAGTCCTGTATCGACAGTATCAAAGATAAAGATAAAAATGTTTCCATTTGCCTGAGTCAGCAGTGGAACTATGGAAAACTACAAAGGAACTCTGAGGTATTCCCCCTTTATTCTCCTTGTACCAGGTTAAAATTTATTATAATTATATACAAATGCCTTCTCACACAAATTTTTTGAACCACAGTACACTGGGGATCATTGTGGTTTAAGCACTATACTTTTTATGTTTGCTTGTGCACATGCACTAGAAACATGTTGTGATAGCTTGCTGGAGTAACAGACTGTGGAGGTGCAGCAGTGTTGTGGCCAATGCCGCCACTGCTTTTTGGGGCAGGTCTCTGTGGCACAAATGAATGAGCACGCTGTCTATGACAGCAGCTCAGAAGCGTGCCACCAGCTTGAAAGAAATTTGCCGCTGCAATGAGGGAGCGCCCCCTCATTGCAGGGCGTGCCTTGCCTGGTGTAAAATTTCAATAAACATGACAGCAGCTGTCACCGTCCATCTCTCAAAGCCATTGTCGGGGTGCCCAATCCCCCTGCAGCATGCCCCCTCCCCAGTTTATTTGCCTATGGGGGAGCCCAATCCCCACTGGTTTAATGTCCCCCTTGTTGGAATTTGTCTGCCTAGGGGGTGCCCAATCCCCCTTGGCATCATGCCCCCCCAAACACAGACATGCTTTCTTTGCCGCCGGGGGCCCAATCCCCATCAGCCTCAGTCCCCCCTCCTCAAAAACACAGGTGGCACACTGGGAACCCACCCCAGTGTGTCCAACATTTGTTAGAATTCACCTGTAATAAAGAAAATGGTCCTGTGAGGTCTGGTGTTTTTTTTTTTTTTACTACCTTAAACAAGAAAATGGTCCCTTGTTGTCTGCGGTGCCGCCCTTCCCCAACCCGCACCCACCATCAGTGCGCCCCACCTCTCCTCACCCTATACTTACCTCCGGAGCCCGGCACAATGATCTTCGGTAGAGCGGGAACATGTCTGCACTATTCAAAGCTGACCGCGAACTGAAGAAATGCTGGTAAGCTGTATAAGCGCATAAATGAGGGGGGGTCAACTTAGCTGGATATCTCGGCCATTTTTGCCACTTTTGGCTCCAAAGTTTCAACATGGGGTTCTTGGGACCCCATCTCATGAACCCAGTCTCTGTCATTTTGTTATTCGATCCCGAAATGGGGTTTTGCAGTCACTGGGTGGAATCACCTTACAGGGCTGAATAATGAAATGACGGTGTCACTGTTCATGGGGTGGGCTCCCATAAAGCCTATGTTGCAAATTTGGTGAAAAAATTCCAAAAAATGACTGTGTTACGAGCGTGCATTGCACAGTTTCCACGCACGCTCATAACTTTGAGAATTTTTAATATTTTCACTCCAGATTTTCAATATTGCCATTTTTCCATACCTCCTTATGAATGGTACAGCTGTCATTTTTCACATCCTGCCCAAAATGTGTTTTTGCACATCTGGCGCACAATGGCATGGTCGCTGTGCAAAATCAACATTTGGGATAGATTAAGAAAATCACAGTGAGAGTGTTCATAAGGAGATGTCCCAAAAAGCCCATGTTGCAAATTTGGTGAAAAAATTCCAAAAAATGACTGCGTTACCAGCATGCATTGCGCAGTTTCTACGTGCGTTCGTAACTTTGCCAGTTTTTTACATTTTTACTCCAGATTTTCAACATTGTCATTTTTTCACACCGCCTTGTGAACAGTATAGCTGTCATTTTTCACATGCTGCCCAAAACATGTTTTCGCACCTGTGGCACACAATGGGTGCGGTCGCTCTGCAAAATCAAAGTTCGGGACAGATTAAGAAAATCACAGTGCCACTCTTCAAGAGCAGAGGTCCCAAAATGACTATGTTGAAAATCTGGTGTAAAAAATCCCCCAAATAATTGCATTATGGATGTGCGTTGCGCAGTTTCTACGCACGCTCGTGACTTCACCAATTTTTTTATATTTTCACTCCAGATTTTCAACATTACCATTTTTTTACACCTCCTCATGAACAGTACAGCTGTCATTTTTTCACATCCTGTTCGAAATGTGTTTTCGCACCTGGGGCACCAAATGGTGCAGTCGCTGTGCAAAATGACCTTACAGTTAGCGAACTGATAGTGTCACTGTTCAAGCAGTGGGGTCACAAAAAGCCTATGCTGAAAACTTGGAGTGAAAATACCAAGAAACACCCAGGGCATTAGGGTTTCTAACCATAACATCCTTCCCTGTAGCGACTGACAGGTGTCAGGGGTGTGACTTAGGATTGTCGATGGTAATGCGCATGCCATTCCACCCCCACCCTGCAGCCAATGACAGGCATCGAGGTGTGCCTTGGACTCTTAATCCCCAAAGTTCACCCCATTCTCCTATACTGCACCCATTTCAATGTATTTCCTTGTGGAATGGGGTGAGTGTAAAGCCCAAACACCCCAAGGCATACCTCGACACTTGTCAGTGCCTGCAGGGTAGGGTGAGGGGAAATGGCATGAGCGTTATGGGCGACGACCTAAAGGCACACCCCAATGCCTGTCCATCTCTGCAGGGTGTGGGTGGGATTGGTGTCAGTTCAGTACTTCACTGCCATTCCTATTCTACATCTATCTAACTCCTGCACTTCCAATGCTAATGCCAGCAAGCAAACATTCGGCATTGACAAATGCTTGTTTTTTTTGTACTATATTTTATTGTTTTACATAAAAAATAATATCATACAGACATCTCATGTAAGAAATCACAAATTATGCACTGCGATACATCCAATGTACACAGGAGGATTAATCTATACACTCTTGCTTTCGGATGTGGGGGTATAAAGAACTCTGCAGCCTCTTATTTAGACTTCTAACTGCCCTACTACTGAACGGTTACAGCTTTTTCCTTCCATACTCACCAATGGAATTAGCACAATGACTATTTAATGTGCACTTTTAAAAGTCCAAAGACCGGACTCCTCTTCAAGGAGCAGCATTATTGACCCTCCTAATTCTGCTGCACATTCATGAATCTATGAACTAACATTGGAGCAGTACAAAGACTACAGGTGCTTACCTGATAGTTTGGAAGTTGGATGCCAGTATACAAAGTATAGTGCTGATGATTCTGTGCTGCTGAAATCAGATGTATTTGTCTCAGATTTTTGTTAAAAAGGTGACTTTTTAAAAAAATATATTTTGATATACAGTATGCAAGCTTAGAGGTTATGGTGTTCACAATTCAAGCAATTCAAGTAACAGCGGCACAACAAATTGTAATTGTAACACATCTAAATAAATTCCGTTATATAGATAAGATCTAAATTGATTTAAAATTATTTCTGGCCACTAAGCGATTGGTTTGTATAAGCCCTGGTTTAATGTTTGCTTCTTCCTTTGAAAGCAGTTTATACATGCCTGGGTTATGTTATGATTTGCTCAGGGCAGGAGTAGGTGCCTTAACTTGGACACCAGAAGTTGTTGATGCAGTTTGCTAAATCTGAAAAATGTGAGGCAAAGCAATGTCTACATAGTCTAAATGTACAGGTAAATGTACAGGACCAACAGTCGTCCTATGCCTATGTAGCCTTTGGGCCAACCAATTCCCTTTCCCTAATGTTTGGTGGTCTAGGACCATAAATAACCTACTTGGAAAGTCTGTCTGGGCATTTTACCCAAGAAAAGACTAGTATGCTGATTTAATTTGTTGTGTACCTCCCAAGGGATTTAATGGACCAAGAAGAGTCGGCCCCTTTTGGCATACTTTTTGCTCCTATTTATACATGAGAGCTCATGTATTGTACTAAGTACTCCATAACACAGTGTGTCTTGTAAAAGTAACAGACAAACTAATTGTATTGCTGTAACATAGGCACGTTAATTGAAGTCTCTCTTCTTTAGCATTGGGCATCTACTCTCAGAATTCCTAATGGTTTGGATAATTGCTCTCGCTGGTTGGGCTGAAATAGAAGAATGGGACTATAGTTACCAGCTAAATAAAGTGGCTAAAAGAAATATAATTGAACATTGTTTACACTCTAAAAGCCCAGTATAGTTTGCACTCCTGATGTACGCTTAACCATGGATGATGAAAATATAAAAAGAATTGCTATTTTCATTAATAGATTTGAACAAATCAAATATTAATATGTTCCATATTCCTCTGTTGTAGCAATGTATATCGATTGTAATGCTTGATCATTTTGCATTTTTGTTTTATTGTGTTTGTAATTCATTGTATTTTATTCATAATTTGTAATGACTTATATAGTCGATCAAATAAACTCAAACAAACTAAAAACACTCAAACTCCTTTTGCCACTTTGCTTGAAGCACCTTACTCCTACCCACTACTGCTACCATTACCTTAGTCTTAGTCTCACCTCCCTCGAATCATGGTGTCTCCTCCACTGCTCCTCCTTTCTTGGTAATTACTGTCTCTCCTCTTTCCTCTCTATCTTCTCTACTCTCTGTACTCCCTCTAGTCTTACTTCCTTTTCCCACCACTCCTCTGATGTCTGCTCTTTCTTCGTCTGTCACTGCAAACCTCTGTAGGCCAAGCTGCCTTCTCTGTCCAACTCCTGTAACAGTTTCTCTCACTTGGAGGTGCTGACTGTCCCAGTGATGGCCTTATTCAACAGCTCTCTGGAATGGGGCATACGTTTGGAGAATTGCAGTAGAGTAGACATGGTCCCTCTACATAAAAGTGGCAGCAGGGAAGAGACTAGTAGCTACAGGCCAGTAAGCCTCACTTATGGTGGGAAAATTAATGGAAACACTGTTAAAGGAAAGGTTTGTAGCGTAGCTTGAATCCAGCGGATGCAAGACCAAAAGCAGCATGGATTCATGGGTGAGGGGGGGGAAGTAATTTTAGATGAAAGTGATGATTTCTTTGACTTGGTGACCAGGGAAGTAGATCATGGGAGGGTGGTGGATATGGCCTATCTGAGCTTTAGCAAGGCCTTCAACACTATGCCACACAGGAGACTGATTAAGAAATTGAGCAGCCTCGAGCCTCACAGGACAACGGTCAGGAAACAGGAAGACCTGGAGGTTGTGGCTAAACTTGCTAGATGGGTCAAAATCTGGTTGCAGGGCAGAAGTCAAAAAGTGATAGTGGTGGGGAATTTTCAGATCTAGGCCTGTGGCCTGTGAGGTCCCATAAGGCTCGGTGCTCGGACCAGTGTTGTTTAACATCTTCATCAGTGATGTCACGGATGAGATCAAAGGTAGAATCTGTTTGTTTATGGATGACACAAAGCTCTGTGGGAGGGTGAACACAAAAGAGGGGAGACAGGAATTCTGGAGAGACCTGACTAGGCTAGGCTAGAAAAGTGGTCTGACATTTGGCAACTGGGGTTTAGTGCTAAAAAGTGTAAGGTTATGTACTTGGGGCAAAAAAACCCAGGGACCAAATACTGGTTGAGCGGTGTGCAAATAACCAGGTCAGAGGAAGAAAAGGACCTGGAAGTAATTTGTCACTAGTGACCTGAAGCGCTTGGCAGACTCTAGGAGAGCAACAGCCAAACCAAATCAGATGGTGGGCAGCTTCACCGGAAGATTACCAGCAGGAAGGTGGCATCATTCTGCCATTGTATACATCACTGGTGAGACCGCAAGAGTGCAATATTGGTGCCCTTATCTTGAAAAGGATATCAAATTGCTGGAAACAGTCCAGAGAAAAGCAACCAAGAAGATCCAGAGCAGCTCCTACAAGGAGCAGCAGGGCAACACCTACATGGTGAGGCTCTGGGGGGCTCAACATGTACGCTCAAGGACAGAAGGGAGAGGGGGGACATGATTGAGACCTTCAAGTACCTTAAAGGTATAAATTGGGTGAGCACTGCGGGCCTCTTGAACCTCAGTGGGAACAAGTCCACTAGGGTGGCGTAGCCTAAAGCTGGTGGGAGGAAGGTTCAGGAGGGAGATGAGGAAGCCCTTTTTCACTGAGAGGGTGGTGGCCAAGTGGAATGAGTTGCTGGAGGAGGTGGTCTCCCAGACAATGGTGGACAGCCTCAATATAGGATGAAACAGAGGGAATAGGAAAGTCGTAGCTAGAGGAGAGGGAGTGGAGGGGTATTAGAGGGGGAATCACGGGGCAAATGAGTAGAGGGCAGTTCCTTCTGTAACCACAATGGGAACTGCACATCCAAGCAACTAAATAGACCATGAGGCCTTTATCTGCAGGTAAATTTATATGTTTGTAAGTTTGAGGGGTTTATGAAAGCATCTCACACGGTGGATGTGTATTAAATTCCTGACCGCACTCAGCACCCATTTTTTATGTTTGCTTGCACGCATGTGCAAGAAACATAGTGCCTTCATCAGAGATTTCGGAGGTGTGTCACCACCTCCTCCAATTCAGTCAGTGGGCTAGGCAGGCGCCGTTTCAGAAATATCGCATTTTGAGCCGTCTATGACACGCTCCAAAATGCAGTGGCATATAGTTGAAAGGGGGCTACGCTTGAGTGAGCACCGATAAGATATCGCTGCTCACGCAGCTCCCCCACCATGGCAGACAGACGTGCGCGCCTCAGGTGATTGTATAGCCGACGGGTGCCCAATCCCCGCCGGCTGAGCTGTGTCCCCACCCCCAGTTGTAGGTGCCACGCTGGGAGCCCACCCCAGCATGGCAAGCACTGTAATCCTTTGGTCGGGGGTGCCCAATCCCGCTGGCTGAACGTGCCCGCCCAAGTCCATGTGCCACGCTGGGAGCCCACCCCAGCGTGGCAAACGGTGCCGCGATTTTTTATTTTGCCGACGGGAGCCTAATCTCCGTCGGGCTAAACGCCTCAAGTCCTTGTAACGCCCCACGACGCTTTTTTTGCTTTTAACCCTGTAAAATAAACCGTTCCGCAGCTGCCTCCCAACCCTCCCACAACCCGCATCACACCCACTGGGCGCACTCCAGTTTTCCACACCCCCACCCCATACTACTCTCCGACCTCGTGCGACGATCTTTCGTGGACCGGGAACACGCCTGCACTCTTCAAAGCCGACCGCGAACTGAGGAAATGCCGTAAGCTGTATAATGGGTTACATGGGGGTTTCAACTTTATTGCATATCTCAGGCATTTTGGAATTTTGCTGCAATTTTCCACATGGAGTTTTGGACCCTTCTCATGAATTATGTCACTGTCATGGTGCTATTCGGCCGAAGGGTGATTTCGCGCAGTGACTGCGCAGTGACTGAGAAATCACCCTCCGGATCTGAATACTCCATGACAGTGACATCATTCATGAGAAGGGGTCCCAAAAACCCCATGTTGAAAATTTGGTGCCAAAATTCCAATAAATGACTGTTTTACGAGGGTGCGTTGTGCAGTTCCTACGCAGGCTCGTAAGTTCGCGAAATTTCAATATTTTCACTCCAGATTTTCAACATTGCCATTTTACCACACCTTCTTATGAGTAGTATAGCTGTCATTTTTCACATCTCACCCAAAATGTGTTTCCACCATGTAGCGCAGAATGGCGCAGTCGGTGTGCGAAATCAATGTACGGGACAAATTAAGAAAATCACAGTGACACTGTTCATGAGCAGAGGTCTTAAAATGGCTATGTTGAAAATTTGGTGAAAAAATTCTAAAATGACTGTTTTACGATAGTGCATTGCGCAGTTCCTACGCACACCGTAAGGTTGCGAATTTTCAATATTTTCACTCCAGATTTCCAACATTGCCATTTTATCACACCTTCTTATGAGCAGTACAGCTGTTATTTTTCACATGTCACCCAAAACGTGTTTCTGCCCATGTAGCACACAATGGCGCAGTCGGTGTGCGAAATCAATGTACGGGACAAATTAAGAAAATCACAGTGACACTGTTCATGAGCTCAGGTGTTAAAATGGCTATGTTGAAAATTTGGTGAAAAAATTCCTTAAAATGACTGTTTTACGAGCGTGCGTTGCACAGCTCCTATGCACGCTCGTAAGTTCACGAATTTTCAATATTTTCACTCCAGATTTCCAACATTATCATTTTACCACACCTTCTTATGAGTAGTGTAGCTGTCATTTTTCACATCTCACCCAAAACGTGTTTCCGCCCATGTAGCGCACAATTGCACAGTCGGTGTGCGAAATCAATGTAAGGGACAAATTAAGAAAGTCACAGTGACACTGTTCATGAGCAAAAGTCTTAAAATGGCTATGTTGAAAATTTGGTGAAAAAATTCCTTAAAATGACTGTTTTACGAGGGTGCATTGCAGTTCCTAGCACACTCGTAAGTTGTAATTTTCAATATTTTTACTCAGATTTTCAACATTGCCATTTTACCACACCTCCTTATGAGCAGTATAGCTGTCATTTTCACATCTTGCCCAAAATGTGTTTCCACCCATGTAGTGCACAATGGTGCAGTATGTGCAAATCAATGTATGGGACACATTAAGAAAATCACAGTGACACTGTTCATGAGCAGAGGTCTTAAAATGGCTATGTTGAAAATTTGGTGAAAAATCTAAAAATGACTGTTTCTTGGCGTCGTTGCGCATTTCTATGCATCTCGTAAGTTTATGATTTATATTTTCACTCCAGATTTTCAACATTGCATTTTTCACCTCCCATGAACAGTACAGCTGTCATTTTACATCCTGTTTGGAATGTTTTTGCACCTGTGGTGCTAAATATCCGTACTAAGCTGTGCATAAGCAGCTTTCGGCTAAAAACTGATATTCCCCTGTTCATGAGGTGGGGTCACAAAAAAACATGTTGAAAATTTGGAGGAAAATACCAACGAATGCCTGAGGTATTAGGGTTTCCAACCATAACGCCCAACCCTTGAGAGAATGACAGGCATCAGGGGTGTGACTTGGGATTCTTGCCTGTAATGCTCATACCATTCCACACCCTGCAGCCAGTGAGAGGCATCGGGTATGCCTTGGACTCTTCAGCCCCAAAGTTCACCCCATTCTCTATATCGCACCCATCTCACCGCATTTCCTAATGAAATGGGTGCTATAAGGGCCAAAGACCCTAAGGAACACCGGACACTTGTCAGTGTCTGCAGGGTGGGGTGTGGTGAAATGGCGAGGCCGTTATGCCTGATGACCCAAATGTACACCCTAATGCCTGTCACTCTCTGCAGGGTGGTGGTGGGGTTGGCTTCAGTTCAGTACTTCACTGCCATTCCTATTACGCAGCTCTGTAACTTCTACATTACCACTGCCAATGCCAGCAAGCAAACATTCGGCATTGACAAATGCTTGTTATTTTTTAATTTTACTGGTCCCACTGACTGAAGACAGAGGCAGTGTGTTTTTCTTGCTTTTAGGCTGGTGGTTTTGCTAAGAAGGTATCAGACAGACAGAAGGAAAAAGTACCACTTAATATTGAATTTGCTGTGGTGAAACATTTACATTTCATAAAGAAACCATTTTGAGTGATTGTGGTTATTGAAAATAGCTGTGAGTCTGTGCCATGTGCTTTGGGAGCCGCTCATTTGATTGACAGCTTCCAATTCCACACGGCAAGTTAACAGATAATTACAACAGGGTTATGTGTCTATAAAACATGATGACCAGTAATGATATTGTTCACATGAAGCACGTTCATTCAAGCAGTAGGGGGTTCACTCAAATACTAGCTGTGCTCCTTGACTGCTGCCAGACATGGGGCAAAACAATTTAACTGCTGTAGGCCTTACAGATAATGCAGGATCCTGGTAAGGAGACCACAGTTACATCACTGCCGCCGGTTCATTCAGACAGTAGCTCACCAGGGGCGAGGTCACATGACGTGATCTAGGAAGGCCCATCAGCATTCGGCCTGCTGCGTTCAGCACTAGCTACAAGTGATGCAGCAGACCTCCATCTACCCCTAAGGTATAGAGCATTGAGGTGTAAACCCTCTCTTCCTGCTCCGTCTAGGGGCATTACTTAAAAACATCACAGGTGGTCCAGGCAGGAAGAAAGGGGCACTCCCAAAGCACTAACATACAAGACATTGTATATACTGGACCAGGGAAAATTGATGGTCCCTAGCTGCTGCTGTCTTCAAGATGCTGGATTACCTCTTCATTCTAAACAATGGATCCACTCCCTGAACCAACCAACCAGACCTGGACCTCCCTCTTTTCTCTCGGAGGTCCCACGGAGCTGCAGCCCCCAGAGGCTGTATTCTTTCCTCTGGAATATAACTTGTGATAAATTATTCAGATTGCAAATGGGGGGTGGGGACATTTCATTTCATTTCATTAGGTCCCCCCCCCACACAATCAAATAAAGCACAAACTACTGTTTCTCCCCAACTGACTTTATTTTCACCTGCATAGAAAATTATTCCAGCTATACAGGGTCACCAATTCTTCACAGAAAATAATTAATCAGCTCCATGGGACTACAACTTTATACACATTGGCTGGATATATTAAACAGCAGAACCATCACTTCAGCAGACACCAGAAGGATTCTCATCTCCTACCCTTCCTCTCTTGGGTGAGCTACCCAAGACCCTGGAACCCAGATCCCTGCAATCTCCTGGCATATAAGGATCCGGTAAGCCAAGCCTTCCTCTTACTTTCACATACACGTCCCTTTTCCTCTGTGGCACTGGTCATCCCCCCTTTCTCCAGTGTGGGAAAGCGAGCTGCCTCCCCCACCTGAACCCCTGTGCAAAATGGCCTAAACCTCAGGGCACCTGGGATTTTTTTCTGATGACTCAGGCCCTGACCCACCTTCCAAATGGCTGGCTCTGATGATCCAGCTGAGGCCATTGCTACCCTGATCGTTTGCCTCCGCCTCTATCCTCCATGGCCACCAATTAATTCTGGGGTTGTTCTGCTGTCACCACCTCCTTCCTACAGGGAGTACCTGCCAGGCCCACATCCCTTACAACGGTTCCTAGACTTGAGTTAAGCACCAGCATGGGGACCACCCTCCAAGGCCTACCAATTCTTTGGTCTGCGACCCACCTGGACTTCATGGACCAGCGCCCCAGGACCTGTCCCTCCAAACAGGTCTCTTAAATGGCTGAAAGGCTCCCCGGCTCCCTCGAACCCCTAGGCTGCCCTGCCACACCAGGTACCGTGGGGAACCCCTGCCACTGGTTCCCCTCCTGAGAGGGCCCTGCCACAGCCTCCCCAGCCCAGGCGACCTAGGAAAACACCAACGGGCTTTCTAAGGGCTTCTACATCTCTTTTTGGGCTTGTTAAAGCCTCCCTAATGCCCTAGCCCCCCACGACACAGGACCTGGCTGCCTATATCCCCAACGGAGCTCCATACCCTCACTCCTCGTTGGCCACAGCACAGGAAACCATCCCGACTGCACTCTACTTGAGGGGTTTCCCCACTGGCCCTCCTGGACCACCGATCTCCCTCACTTGCCCACCTATCTTGGTCCTGGTTCTACTCTCCAGCCTCCCCCCCTCCAGCCCCAGGCCTAATGCCTGGGCTGGAAAAGGCCACAATACTTCCTGTCAGCTCCCTTATATACCCTATCTCTGCCCTCTGCTGCCACCTTGAGGCATACAGAGCACTAACCCCCAGAGCATTAAACCCATTTCCTAGCTCAGGAGGGGGGTAGGAGGGGGGAAGGGACACCTAAACGTGGGAGTGTAAGCCCCGCTTTTGCAGGGGGTTTACACAGGTAATCGCGTCTGAACATTTTGTAAACTTTACTAGCATTGTCAGGTCTTCAGAGGGGATTAGGGATTTAATCCAGTTCATATTTCATAGATGGTAAAAGCCACTCCGGGCCACTGCCCTAGTGCTTGACTGAAAGATTTGTGTGGATGATGAATTTGTTGCGTTACTGTTACGATGTTTAAGGGTGTCCTCTTCTACTGCAGTAGCTCAGGGTCCTATCAGAGATACTAAAAAAGAAACCCTGGCTGGCTCCCTCCTATAGTGGTGCCTGATGTCTGGGAGTCAGCAACATGTTTATTAGTATTAAGTTAAAATAAAGAACTAACACAGAGCCATTGTCTGCTGTACACTTTTGGTGCACAGTCTGTGTGTGGGGGGGTAGGAAGAGAGGTTTTCTGGACGATGATAATAATGTTTCTAATCTTGTTACCAGGGACACAGAACTCTGTTTCACGCTAATGATGAACTGACTACCTCCCAGCTCTGTCACTTCTCTCACTTTCAATTTGTGTCCTGTCATCTTCAAATACCGCTGAAAAATTGACACTGCTTCCTGCACCTAATTAGAACAAAACGGCTGTGCATGCCTCTGTGTGTGTGTGTGTGTGTGTGTGTGTGTGTGTGTTGGAGGGTACTCTCACTCTGGAAACAGGGAAATGCATAGACATTATCTACAGCCTGAAACAAGGAGCAGTAAAGGATGCATATGAAGCTGTTACATGCACCTATCCTACTAGTGTGTGAATTACCTTCTCCCCTGGGTGCTTGTTGGAGGCCTCCTGCACTCTATATTTACATCTTTATACTTACAGTGCAGCATGTATCATATGCTCACTTGTGCTGTAGTTTACCACTGCCTGGAAAATTTTCTTTTTATGTTGATTGCGCACATGCACAAGAAACATGTTGCGGCAGCTTGCTGCAGAAGCAGGCTGTGGAGGTGCGGCAGTGTTGTGTCCAATGCCCCCACTACCTTTTGAGGCTTCACCCGCTTTCCCCAATGGGGTGGCACGCTGCTGCTGACACTAGTTCAGCCAGCGTGCCACCACCTTGAAACGTTTTAGCTGCTGCAATTAGGGGCCGTCTCTTCATTGCAGCATCAGCCATTCCGCTGCAATGAGGGAGCAACCTGTAATTGCAGGGCGGTCCCCATGCCCAAGACCATGTTTGCCGATGGGGAGCCCAGTCCCCGCTGGCATAATCTCCCCACCCCCACGTTTCTGCCCCCTCGGCATCATGCTCCTCCCGTCTTTGTTTGCCGATGTGGTGCCCAATCCCTGCCAGCTTAAATCCCCCCTTCCCGACTGAATTTGCCAACGGGGGAGCCCATTCCCCATCGGCATAATATATACCCCCCCACAATGTGGAGTCTGCCGAGGGGGATGCCCAGTCCCCCGTCAGCTATGGACTCCCCAAAAAAACACTCAGGTGGCATGCTGGGAGCCCACCCCAGTGTTCCAAATGTCCCTGTAAAAAGAAAAACCATCCCTCGATTGTTTTTTTTTGTTTTTTTTTAACCTCTGTAAACAAGAAAACGGTCCCTCGTCGAGTTCGGTGGCCCCTCCCCCAACCCACTCCCACCCTCTGTGCACCCTGCCTCCCCACACCCCCCTCACACCATACCTACCTCCAGAGTCTTTTACACAATCTTCGTGGACTGGAATAAGTCTGCACTCTTCAAAGCCGATCATGAACAGAGGAAATGCCAGTAAGCTGTATAATGGCATAAATAAGGTTTTTCAACTTTGGTGCATATCTCAGGCATTTTTGAATTTTGGCACAGATTTTCAACATTGGGTTTTGGGACCCATCCTCATGAATTCAGCCACTGTCATGGCGTTATTAGGTCCCAAAGGTGATTTCGCAGTCACTGCGTGGAATCACCTTTGGGACTGATTAATGAAATGACAATGTCAGTGTTCATGAGGTGGGCTCTCAAAAAGCCTATGTTGCAAATTTAGGTGGAAAAATTAAAAATGACTGTTTTGGCAGCTGCATTGCAGTTGCTACGCATCGTAACTTCAAGATTTGCAATATTTTCACTCCAGATTTTCAACACTGGCATTTTTCTGCACCTCCTTATGAACAGTACAGCTGTAATTTTTCACATCCTGGCCAAAATGTGTTTTCGCACTTCGGGCGCAGAATAGTGCGGTCACTGTGGGAAATTAGTGTTCAGGACCCATTAAGAAAATCACAGTGACACTGTTCAGAAGCAGAGGTACTAACATGCCTAAGTTGAAAATTTTGTGATAACAGTCCATAAAATGACTGTGTTATGATCGTGAGTTGCGCAGTTTGCACACACGCTCGTATCTTCGCGAATTTATAATATTTTCACTACAGATTTTTAATATTGCCATTTCTCCACACCTACTTATGAACAGTACAGCTGTCATTTTATACAATGTGGCCAAAATGTGTTTTCGCACTTCCAGCGCCGAATAGCGTGGTCGCAGTGGAAAATCAGTTTTCGGGATAGACTGAGAAAATAACAGTGACACTGTTCATGAGCAGAGGTCCTAAAATGCCTATGTTGAAAATGTGGTGACGTAAGTTCATAAAAGGACTGTGCTACAACTGTGCGTTGCGCAGTTCCCACGCACCCTTGTAACTTCGCAAATTTGTAATATTTCCATGCCAGATTTTTCAACACTGGCATTTTTTCACACCTCCTTATGAGCAGTACCGCTGTCATTTTTCACATCCTGGCCAAAATGTGTGTTTGCACTTCCGGTGCAGAATAGCGCAGTCGTTTGGGAATCAGTGTTTGGGACAGATTAAGATCAAGCAAGTGAGAGAGGGGGAGTGACCGAGCTCAACTGAGCTCGGTTGGGACTGCTGTGGATTTCTTTGTGGGCAGAAAACGGCACCAATGCAGGCAGGAGCCCAACACGAAAGGGCAGCCTACAGCGCCGGGAGAAACAGAACTAGCGAGTGAGGGAGGGGGAGGGAGCGAGCTCAACGGAGCTCTGTCAGGATTGCTGTGGATTTCTTTGTGGGCAGAAAAAGGCATCAATGCAGGTAGGGGCCCAGTACAAAAGGGCAGCCTGCAGCGAGGGGGAGAAACAGAAACGAGCGAGTGAGAGAGGGGAGTGAGCGAACTCAATGGAGCTCTTATTCGGATCGCTGCAAATTTCCTTGTAGAGGCAAACACCAACGGAGGCAGGAGCCCAGTAAAAAAGGGCACTCGCAGTGCCAGAAGAAACAGAATGAGCAAGTGACAGAGGGGAGTGAACGACCTAAACGGAGTTCTATCGGGACACCTGTGAACTTCTTTGTGGGCAGAAAAAGACACCAATGCAGGCAGGAGCCCAGTACAAAAGGGCAGCCTGCAGTGCCGGGAGAAACAGAACTAGCCAGTGAGGGAGGGGGAGGGAGCGAGCTCAACGGAGCTCTGTCAGGATTGCTGTGGATTTCTTTGTGGGCAGAAAAAGGCATCAATGCAGGTAGGGGCCCAGTACAAAAGGGCAGCCTGCAGCGGCGGGAGAAACAGAACGAGCGAGTGAGAGAGGGGGAGTGAGCGAACTCAATGGAGCTCTATCGGGACTGCTGCAAATTTCTTTGTGGGCAGAAAAATGCACCAACGGAGGCAGGAGCCCAGTAAAAAAGGGCAGCCTGCAGTGCCAGAAGAAACAGAATGAGCAAGTGACAGAGGGGGGAGTGAACGACCTAAACGGAGTTCTGTCAGGACACCTGTGAACTTCTTTGTGGGCAGAAAAAGACACCAACGCAAGCAGGAGCCCAGTACAAAAGGGCAGCCTGCAGTGCCGGGAGAAACAGAACAAGTGGGTGAGAGAGTGGGAGTGAGCAAGCTCAATGGAGCTGTGTCGGGACTGCTGCAGATTTCTTTGTAGGCAGAAAAAGGCACCCATGGAGGAAGGAGCCCAGTATAAAAGGGCAGCCTACAGCGCCAGGAGAAACAGAATGAGTGAGTGAGAGAGGGGGAGTGAGCGACCTCAACAGAGCTCTGTCGGGACAGCTGTGAACTTCTTTGAGGGCAGAAAAAGACGCCAACGCAGGCAGGAGCCCAGTACAAAAGGGCAGCCTGCAGCGCTGGGAGAAACAGAATGAGTGAGTGAGAGAGGAGGAGTGAGTGAGCTCAACGGAGCTGTGTCTGGACTGCTGCAGATTTCTTTGTGGGCAGAAAAAGGTACCAATGCAGGCAGGAGCCCAGTACAAAAGGGCAGCCTGCAATGCTGGTCGAAACAGAATGAGTGAGTGAGAGAGGAGGAGTGAGTGAGCTCAACGGAGCTGTGTCTGAACTGCTGCAGATTTCTTTGTGGGCAGAAAAAGGTGCCAATGCAGACAGGAGCCTAGTACAAAAGGGCACCCTGTAGTGTCGGGAGAAATAGAACGAGCGAGTGAGAGAGGGGGAGTGAGTGAGCTCGATGGAGCTCTGCCAGGACTTTACAGTTGCCCACCCTCCCACCCAGTGTTCTCTGTGGTCCTATATTACAGCAGGGTCTCTGGAGTGGAGACAAAGCAATGATTGGATACTTTAGGATTGCTGTAATAATACAGATTTAGTTGTTCTGTTTCTTTCTCTAACTAAGCTAAGTACTGAGCTATACTGTTATGATTGCTGTAATAATACATATTTATTTGTTCTGTTTATTTCTCTAACTGAGCTGAGTAATACATGGAGTGCAATAGGATTTCTAACTGGGCTAAATGAAACTATATGAGCGCTGAGAACAAAAAGTATGGTAGCTGAGGGATGAAAAACAGACAAGGAGGCTTTAGGATTGCTAAAGTAATACAGTATCTAACGGATGAGATTTGAGACTGAATTACCCCGGTCGGCAAGGGGTCAGTAGGGGGACTAGTGTGGCGGGGGGACAGAAATTTGAGTAAATAGGGGCCTAACAGTTGTAGTAGGGTACAGAACCTGGGAGTAAGATCCTGTAACATAAGATGGGGGCCAAAATTGGGCAGGTGCCACATGTCAATAGGGCGGGCATCTTTGGAAGGGTGGAAGGGTGTACAGGGTGTGGGTCTGCCATGATTCTGGACTGGGCTTGGAGGATGGGGGGGGTGTATGGTCTGTAGATGACTGGCTAGTTTGATGGAGGAACTGTGAAGGTTAGGGAGGAGTGTAAGTGGCAAGGCAGATGAGTATGGTAGGCATCCTGGGGGGAATAGGGGATGGCAAAGGGGACAGAGGAAGAATAACCAAGGACTGAAACAGACCCTAGTATCAAAGGCACTAGCAGAAAAGAGAGAAGAAGAAGAGAGGGGGTGCCCAAGGTGAGGGCGGGGGGCCTTCTGATGGGGGAGGAAGAGACCACGAGGAGTACCAGGGGAAAGAGCAGATGGCTGCGGGTAGGGAGGGACCAGGGGTGCCACGGAGGGGAAAAAGTAGGAGGGGGAACCGATAGGGGGAAGAGATGTAGGACAGGTATCAACTATGAATAGATTCAAACCTCTGCTATGGGACAGAGAGGGGGAGCAGGAACATACTGAAGGGGGGAGGACAAGCGGGGCATGAGAGGGATGGCAACAGGTAGGGGAAGAGATAGCGAGGACAAAAGGGCAGAAGAGGGCTAGTAAGGAAGGAGGGGGTGGTGACTGAAGGAGAGAAGGCTACAGGAAGGGGGAAGGATGGGAGGGGTATCACTATCGAGGTAGAAAGGAAACGGGGCTCTAAATTGACAACAGCGGAGATAAGAGAGGGGTTAGAAATCAGCAGGGGAGGAGGGGAGGTCGACATGGGAAGCCCAGTAGGAAGTAGTCAGGCTGGGAAGGGGCTCAAGGGGGATGGGAGGAATAAGGCAGAGAAAAGGGTTGAGGCAGAAAAAGGGGGTACAAATACAGAAGTCACAGAGGGTGCAGTTGGCGGGGGTAAGGGACAGGGAAGAATGAATACTGGGGTGGTGGAAGGGGCATTAGAAGGGAAAGGGGGTAAGGGGCGGAGGATACTCATCCTGGGGGATCCTATACTGAAATGGGTGAGATGGGGCCGAAAGGGGGAAGGCACAGCCATATTTGGGTTGAAGCTGTCCCCAGGTTGACTGCAGGAGGGGCAGGGTAGGCACTGCTCAAGCGTGCAGCGAGGGGGAGGAAGAAACCTCATTTACTGTTGCATGCGGGTACAAACGACTTGGCAGGGGACACTGTGGAAGTAGTGAGGGAGAGATTTGAGTACTTGAGCAGGCAGTGTGAGGGGGTGGGAAAGTCGGTGGCATTCTTGGAGGTACTGCCGATACCATGTGCAAGCATGGCGAGGAAGGGTAGGCTTGAGGAGTTCAAGTGACTGAGGGAATGGTGCCACACAAAACATTATGGGTTAGTGACTAACTTGGGTAGGGTCTGGGGGGGGAATAGTGACTTGTACATGGGGACAGGGTACACTGGAGCAAGAAGGGGAGGGTAGTATTAAAGGCAGCATTGCTGCCGGGCCACTGGAACTGAGGGTTGAGACACTGGACGCCACACCTTGTGCCACGCTGGCAACCTGGGTTCGGATGCAAGCCTGGGCTACCAGGGGTTGGCAAGGGAGGGATAGGATTGAGCATCTGGAAGACTGCTCTCCTATCCCGGGGTGGGATCCAGGGAACCACCGCTCTGTAGCGGCCCCTGGTGATGGTCACGGGCACTACTACAGTTGTGTAGTAAAGGGTGGTGGGGTGCGGCGGACGTTGGCACACCGTGCATAAGTGTCATTGCATGTCCACACTCCGCAAAGTGGAGAAAAGTGAAATGGCAACGTCAGGCAGTTGAGCTTCCGACCCCCCCCCCGCCTGCCCCGAATGGCGCCTCTTCAACTAGATCCTGCTCCGGTGGGTCGACCTGGGAAGCTCTTCACCACCCCACCATGGGGGTAATCCAAGGAGGTGAGCAGGTCGATCTGATGTCGGGGGCAGGGCTGGGGGAGGTCGGTCGGGATGACCAAGCCAACCATAGCCCAAGGCAGGATTAGATCTCTACTAAGGTGGATGTAAACAAATGGGGGAGGACCAAAAAACTGAGGTTGGTAGAAGGCCCGGACAGGGGAGCCTGTTGAGGTCACTGCCCTAGACACAGGTAAAGGCGGAGGCGTAGTAAGCCTGGAAGGGGGCAGGCAGAGTGGTCTGAGTGTAATACAGAAGGCACCACCACCTAGTAAGAATAAGGAACAGAAAGGGTGCGGACTACTGGGAGGAGGGACACAGGCCAAGGAGGAGAAGAGTGAGGAGAAGGAGGGGTACGGGTGGAAGGTGGTCTGACTAAATTGGTGGTGGTGGGGTAGCTCTCGGTACCCAGAGCAGTGACAAGTGGGGTGCCGCAGGTCTCAATGTTTGGCCCGATGCTATTTGGGCTCTTTATCTCCGATATAGCACATGGAGTGGGGAGCAGGGTTAGTCTGTTTGCACATTATACCAAATCAAAAGCAAATAGTTATAGTAGCAGAGCCTCCCCCCCCCCCCACACATACACACTCCCCGAAAAGCTGCTTAAAAGCCTGCAATTCATTCAAATCAATTCCATTTTCTTACTTACTTGGGGTTCAATGCCAACAAGTGTAAAATCATGTATCTAGGGCATAGGAACCCCGATGCTGGGTATAGGATGGGGAGAAGTACTAATACTCACTAGACATAAAAGGGTACTTGAGGTTATCATATCAGAGGACCTCAAGATGGCAGTACAGTGTGACAAGGCTATGGGCAGGGCAAATTGGATTCTGGGGTGCATAAGGAGTGGCATCTCCAGTAGTAGGAGGAGGAGGGATGTTGAGCTGCCGTTGTATCACTCTCTGCTATACCCCCAGCTGGAGTACTGTGTCCAGTTTTAGGGTCCACACTTCAGAAAGCACATAAGGTGGAGGTTTTCCAGAGGAGGGCAACTAAAATGGTTCACAATGTTTACAGGAATCCTTACAAGGAAATGCTGAAGAATCTCAACATGTACACTCTGGAAGAGAGGAGGGTGAGTGGTGACATGATCAAGACCTACAAAGTACCTCACAGGGGTACAGAGGGTACAGTTGGGGAGTTTCCTTCAAATGAGGGTACTACAATGAAGCTGGGGGGGGGGCATTCAGGATAGATGTGAAGAAATATTTATTTACTGAAAGGGTGGTAGACACCTTGAACAGACTGCCAGGAGAAGTGGTGAAAGCTAAAATAGTGGAGGGCATGAAGCATGCATGGGATAAATATAGGGGTATATTAGAAAAAGGGGAAGGATGGTGTCAACAGAGATCAATAGGGCTATGGAAGTGGAGTAGGTTCAAGCTCATTGAAGGAAAAATCCATTAAGCAAGCTCATTCACAAGGAGGTCCTGATGTACGCAGGCAGAATAAGACATGCAGTAACATATACAGGCAGGAGTTACAAGTAGGTAGAGAACACTTGGCCAGACTGGGTGGGCTAAGGGGTCCTTTTCTGCTGACAAATTCTATGTTTCTATGGCACCATGTGTTAATTCAGGTGCAGTGTTTATTTAAAGTTGGGCCTACTATACATCCAGATGTAAGGTACAGTACATTACTGAATTAGATGCAGCCCACTTACAGTACAATAAACAGAACCCCAGTGCTTCAAGAAGCCTTTACTCTTCATAAGGCTGCTTAAAGAACTGGGGTTCTATTTGCAGTGTCCACACTAGTATGCTGATCTTAAAATCGACGCCACATCTGAATGAGTACTTGATTCTTGCTCACTCCATTTCTTCCCCACTTTGAAACCTGCTTGTCGTGAGTTAGTTTTGGGCCAGCAGCACCTCACCTGTGTTGGAAGATGACCAATAAGCAGCACTGAAAGACGTTAGACTTCACAAACTGTGAAGGCAGCTGCGCATGGACAGACATAAGTCAATTCTACTGGGGGTAGGAGGAAGTAAGCTGTTGATTACCTAGAATCTGCAACTTATCCATCAGGTAGGAAAATGGGCAGACTAGATGGGCCAAGCGGTCCTTATCTGCTGTCAAATTCTATGTTTCTCACCCACCATCTTGGCAAGAAGAAGAAGGCTGCAGCTGTGGCAACTGATGACCGTTGGGGTGTAGGGATGGGGGGACCAAAGGGGACAGACATAAGGAGATAAAATCATAATAAATATTGTGAGACCTTCACCAACTTTCCAAAATGCTTACCAGTGAAAGAACACTCTATGAAGTTTTTCAAATGGCAACACAATCTGGTGAGCCCTCTGTCTGCCATCTGACACCAGGCATCACCAGCATAAAATTGCTTAAAGAAGGCAATGTGGTCCTGTAGTTACTGAAATACTGGAGATTACGGATTTACAAGAACAAAAGACTATCACACAGAAGCTGGCACATGTGTCTATAGCAGCTGTCTCCTGCTTTTCAGTTGTTATAATAATAATGTAATAAAACAGCATTTGTTCAGCTCCTTTCAAATGCCAAGGCGCTTTACTATGTTAAGAACAAATTCCGTAGAAGCATTACAATTAAAATAGGCCATTAAAGAATCATGACAAGTCATAAAAAGCTTGACTCCACAAGAAAGTCTTCAGTGCCTGCTTAAAGCTCCCCATAGTCGTAATTCCCCTGAGCTGATGGGGCAGAGAATTCCAGAGGGTTGGGGCCGCAGACATAAAAGTACGGGGCCCCAGAAGATTTCAAGGTAACCCTCGGAATCTCCAGCAACCCCTCGTCAGCCGAACGGAGCTGTCGCACAGGGGTGTAAGGAATCAGAAGTTCTTTCAAGTAGTTGGGACCAAGTCCGTGTAGGCTTTGTAGGTCAATAAACCTACCTTAAAGGTGATCCGCCACTGAATCGGCAGCCAGTGCAGATCACGCAACACAGGGGTGATATGCAATCTTCTGGACACCCCTGTCAACAATCGAACAGCAGCGTTCTGCACTAGCTGCAAGCAGTGGATATCAACTCTAGGAAGCCCTAAGTAAAGGGAGTTGCAGTAGTCAAGGCGAGAGATCACAAAGGTGTGGACCAACACAGGCAGATCGCTAGACGGAACAAGGTGTTTGACCCTGGTGATGTTCCTAAGATGGAAAAAGGCTAACTTAATGACTGCTGACATCTAATAATGGAGGGTCAGCCCGTCGTCAAGCACCACTCCCAGGTTGCGCACCCGTTCTGAGCTAAGGATCGGAGTGCCCCACAGAAATAATCCAGAGGACTGATCAGTCCTCAACCCCTCTATCCTGTGACCTGGGTCCACAACCATAACCTCAGTCTTTCCTGCGTTCAACTTTAACCAGCTCGAATTCATCCAGTCTAGGATTTCAGCAAGGCAGTATTAAATACTGAGAGAGCACTAACCTGGTCGGGGGCTAAAGACAGGTAGAGCTGGGTATCATCAGCATAGCAGTGAAATCTCAGCCCATACCATCTTACAATGTCTCCAAGGGGTAGCATATACACTGCAAACAACATGTGGGACAACACCGAGCCCTGAGGAACCCCAGATGACAGAGAGAAAGGGTCAGAGGAAAAAATCCCCCTACACAACTCTTTGTGTTCTACCAGCTAGGAAAGATGTAAACCATCTGAGCACTGTACTTGACAGGCCACAGATGGACCTCAGATGCTCGAGCAGGACCCCATGGTCTACAGTATCAAAGGCTGAAGAGAGATCAAGGAGTACCAGAATGGAACGGTTTATCTGATCTCGCACCATCAGGAGATCATTAAGCACCCGAACCAGAGCAGTTTCAGTACTGTGCCTCTTACGAAAACCTGACTGGAGAGGTTCATAGACATTATGGATGGTCAAATGGTTCTCCAGCTGGATTGCCACTACTTTCTCAATAACCTTTCCTATAAAGGGAAGGTTCGAGATCGGTCTGTAGTTAGCAAAAATGTCTGGGTCAGGCGAAACTTTCTTCAAAAGGGATGTAACCACCGCCTCCTTCCAGGAGCTTGGAAACTCACCCGATTCCAAGGAGCACCAGACAATTTGAGCCAGAAACGGGCCAACGGTCTCATAACAACCCAAAATCAGGGAAGTTGGGCCCAGATCTAAACTACAGCACATAGGGTGCTTCCCCTAGACAATCTGCATAATATGCCCGAACTCCGACAGGTCAAAGGTACTCCAAGAAGTATGAGGTATAGTGACCAAGCTCCGACCAACCACGTCCCCCATAGAGTGAGTCAAGCAGATCTCTGACCTAATGTCGGACACCTTATTCGCAAAGAATTGAGCAAGCTCATCACACTCCTTTTGCCAAAAAGCTCGACGGAGCTGCAGACAGGCTGGGTTGCACAACCTGTCCACAGTTTGGAAGAGTTGAGCTGGTCGATTCTGAGTGACAGCGATCTCCCTGGACAGGAACTATGCCTTCTTACAGGAGATCACTGATTGGTAGAATTGGTAATGCTCCACTAAACTAAGGCAGTCGACCTCCAGGGCAGATTTTGGCCAGCGACGTTCTAACCTTCGTCCCAACCGCTGCAACTCCCTCAAAGGCCCATCAAACCAAGGGGCCTGAGGGTGGAGTGGGAGGGGACAAACACGGACAGGAGCTATCAGGTCTAGGGCTGAGGAAATGACCTTATTATAGGCCAGAACCAACAACTCCGGACTCAAGCTGGCATCAGGAAACTCTGAGAGGTCAATCACCGCCGCCAGGTCTTCAGGACACACATCCCGTAAAGGGTGATAACTGACCATCTCCACAGGGGCAGACCTACGAAGAGGGACACAAAAGTTGAATCTCAGTGTAACGATCGGACCAACTGACAGGTTCCACCCCCACGTCAGAGGCCTCAATCCCCAGGAGGAAAACCAAATCCAGAGAGTGACCATGATTACGGGTAGCTGAAGAAACAATCTGTGTGAAGCCCAGTGATGTCATCAGCTGGAGGAAATGCTCCAGAAGCATCAATCTGGGCGACTCCAATGCCATGTCGGCGGCGAAATCTGCCACTTCCTGCAGGAATCGCTTTTCGACCCCGGGTGGACGGTAGACGAGAGCTATCCTGCAGCCCACACCAGCTACCACAGTACACTCAAAGGATTCGGCTTCCTCTACTGGTACACCAGTGAGGCCCAACTCGGTCTTGAAACAGACCGCTAACCCCCCCCCACGGTCCAATCTCGGGCAGTGTATCACCGAGTGCCCGACTGGAATTGCTGCTTTCAAAATATTTATACCCTTGAGGTACCTGAATGTTTCGATCATATCCCTTCTTTCCCTTCTCTCTTCCATTGAGTACCTATTGAGGTCCCTTAATTTCTCCTCATAAGTTTTGTGTTGCAAGCTCTGTATCATCTCATTCGCCCTTCTCTGGACCATCTCCAGCCTGTTAATATCCTTACGAAGGTACAACCTCCAGAACTGCACACAGTACTCCATGTGAGGCCTGACCATGGTTTTATATAATGCCATCAATACCTCCATCCTTATGCTGGTGATACCCCTGCCTATGCACCCTAGCATGTTACTGGCCCTCCCAGCTGTCATATCACTTTGACATTTTCAGGTCATCTGAAATAAGAACCCCCAGGTCCCTTTCCTTCTTTGTGACTGTCAGCAACTCCCTCCTCCCACCATCCTGTACCTTTCCCCAGGGTTTCTGTGTCCCAGGTGCACAATTTTGCACTTTTATGAATTAAACTTCAGTTGCCAGTCATCAGACCATTTCTCAAGCTTCCCCAGGTCCCTCCTCATTTTCTCCACCCCCTCTGGGGTATCCACTGTGTTACACATTTTGATGTCATCTGCAAACAGGCAAACCTTTCCCTTCAGCCCTTCTGCAATGTTACTAATGAAGACATTGAACAGGACTGGCCCCAGGACCACTCCCTGTGGCACCCCACTGGTCACCTTATCTCCCCAGACTGCGCCCCATTTACCACCACTCTCTGCCTCCTGTCTGTTAGCCAGTTTCTAACCCAGTTTGCCACCCTGTTCCCCATGCCCAGACTACTCAGCTCATTTATCAGCCTCCTATGTGGGACGGTGTCAAAGGCTTTGCGTACATCAAGGTAAGCATTGTGCACTGCCCACCCTTATTTACTCCCTTTGTCACCCAGTCAAAGAGATCAACCACATTTGTCTGACATGACCTCCCCATTGTGAATCATGTCGCCTATGGTCCTGGGCTCCAATGGCTTCTAGATGCACCACTATCCTTTCTTTAACCAATGTTTTCATGATCTTCTCCACTACTGAAGTGAGGCTGACCAGTCTATAGTTCTCCACCTCCTCCCCCCTACTGCTGGCTTTGTATAGGGGACCACGTGTTTGTTTGTTTTAATTTTGTTGACCGGTAAGCCCACTGGGCCTAGAAGTCCCTTTTTCAGGGGCGACCGGGGGATATAGATGGTAAGCAACTGAAATTGAACCAGATTAAGCTGTTGGTGGTATTTTTTAGTGAATAAGGAAATTTGGCCAGGACACCGGGGAAATTCTCCTACTCTTTTCGAGAAGTGCCATGGGATCTTTAACATCCACTTGAACTACCATCAATCCAGGCAGATGGGAACTCGGTTTAACGTCTCATCCGAAAGACGGCACCTCAGAAGTGCAGCACCCCTCTCATGCTGCACTACAGTGTCAGTACTGTGATATTAACCCAAGTGCCAGATGTGGGAACTGAACCCACAGCCCTCTGATCTCCCGGCCTCAGAGGCAAGTGTGCTACCTACTGAGCCACTGACATGTGCCCTCCTCCAATACTCTGGTAACACCCCTGTGTTGAATGACTCAGGGAACATGGCTGCTAGAGGTACTGCTATCTCCCTTCACAGTTATTTTAATATCCTTGGGTGTATGCCACCTGGTCCCATCACTTTGTCCACCTTCAGTTTACTTACCTTCTGCAGGATTCTTCTGCCTGTGAATGGACTATTGTCCACCTCTTCACACCTTTGCAACTGCTGTGGCCTTGCCCCCGTGAATACTGAACAGAAAGACACAGTGGATGTCTTGGGCGAGGGGTGCACATAACAGTTCTTAGGCATGGTACTTTCACTTCCAAATACCGAAACAGCACATATAAGCAATCAACATTTGGCATTGACAAATGCTTGTTTACTGCTTGTAATCCCGTTTGCTATCCTTGCATCACTGTATCTTATGAGGTCTGTATCTTATCTTGTCCAAGGGGTGCTAGCTGCACATTCGAGCAGACTTGATAGACCTCTAAGCCTTTATCTGCTGGCAAATTTTGTATGTTCGTATGGTCGTATGAGCTTTATGCTTTTTAGTGACCTTGTCTGGTCAAACCTCAAAATAAATGTAACAACTCCCTCCCCTACGATAGGCGGCAGGGTTTTACCATAGTGCCAAAAACAGTAAAGCTGTGCACTCCAGTTCCAAGCAGTAAACAGGCTATTCACAAAAAAACAGAGAACTCCAGAATTTTATTACCAACAAGTGCAATGCTACAACAGGAGCTCCAATTGCTCCTGATCAAAGCATCCCCCTCCTTTTTTTTACCATAGTGCCAGCTGGAGGGATGTGGAGTGTCGGCATCACCTTTTGGTACCTTAGTTTGGGGGAGAAGCTTAGGTAGTGCTTATATAAGGAGCAGTTAGGTGGGGAATTACAGTCCCTGCAGTCCCAGAGTAAGGAAGTGGTTCAAACAGAAGAGGAAAGTGAAGGAGACCATCCTGTCTTCCAGGGGCTACTTGCCAGGTGCTCATGGGACCAGTGCCTTAGTTTGGGCACAGGTTGGGGTGGCTTTGCAGGCACTGCAAGCACATTTATGGAGTGCCAGATTACCAGAGGATGCCATGAGGCATGCATATGAAGTGTCAGCCAAGTGCTGGCTTAGGACTTAAGCCAGGGCATTGGTTTCCTGTTGTAGGCCCTCCCCTGGGGATGAGTGTGCTTTGCCATCCAGACCACCCAGGTGGAACGAGGTCAGACCATCTTGCTTTTGAGGGGGGTTGGGGTTCCCAGCTTGCCCGACCTCAATGTTCAGGAAAGGTCTTCTCCCTAGAAGTTGTGGGACTTGAATCTGGTGGGCCCAGTAGAGAGGGGAGTGTAGTGGGTTCACCAGGGAAGGTGAGAAAATCCTGGAAACACTCCATTTAAGGAGTAATTCCTGAAGGCCCTCAGGCCTGAGATGGATTTTCCAAAACAGGGTGTTGTGGTGTTTGGGAGGGGGGATGATAAAAGCCTTCAAGAATCAAAAGAGTGGAACAAGAGGACATGCATGGAAATCTGCAGCTATGGACTGGTAAGGTAGGAGGTCTCTGATAAAGTACAAAGATGTTTTTAAGCATCAGTAGTTGTCAGGTCCAGGATGCACCCGAGGGTGGGCAATGTGATGCTGTGAGCCAATGCAGAGCTCTAGCTGATGAGGTCACTGAGCACTGGAGTCAGATAGGACCTGTTCCAGTGGGCCTGCATGTGAGCTGCTGCCACTCTGTGTTTGGTGCACCTTGCTTGCATGCTGCACTTTACATAAGGCCAAGGACAATGGGGGAAGTTGAGACAGTGTAGATGACAGTGGGAGTGGGGTAAAGGAAGCCCCTGAGTTTGGAGCGTACATATGGCCAGAACAGAAAGAGAGGTAGGGAAGTGAGAGGTGTGTGTTTATCCTAGCAATGGTGACTAACCTAGGCCTTGTGGCCTCCAAAAAATGCAGGATATTACAGTGTGTTTTGATATGGAAGATGAATTAATCCACTGCAGGCATTCAGGGCGCCAACATTAGGGTGCCAAGCCATTAGGGCACCAAAATCGTGATTCATCGCCCCCTCCCCGAGGTCCACCCTCCCAGAGTTGATATCTACAGCTAGGGGGGCATGGGGGGCTGTGCCCCCCCACAAGGGGAGGTGCAAGGGGCACAGCCCCCCTCAAAAACAGTGGTCAGCAACATTGCTGATTGGTGCCCTAATGACTTGGCACCGTAACGCTGGTGCATCCTGAGGGTGGAACCAAATTAATCTGTGTTCCTGGTCCCATTGTATGCAGTACATGTACCATATGAATTTGCTCCATCCTGCTAAGTAAAGAGATTCAAGTGTGTAGACCCCTAGCCCAAGCTGTTCGTCAACCAATCATGAGGTGACTATCCCTGTACTCCTATACAGAGAGAAGAGGTGACCTGGAATTCTGTGGTTATGCAAGGGGGCTCCCAGACAGCAAGACCCTCAACTACCTCTAGACACGGGAGCACCCTGAGTCATGCCCTCCCTTATCAAAGGGCACATCACAGGTTCGGTTCAGCTACACCAAAAGGTGAAGGGGGCTGCATAAATAAAAAAAATACAAAGTAAATCATTAAGAGATCATTACCTTCACATCATTCCATAGGAGTCTTAGGGCTGGATTCATGAAGCTGCGAAAATGCACTCTGTAAATTAATATAAGACAGGTGTGTAGCTGCGTATCCTCCATAGCAAGGCTCACAGGTGATATGCATGAATGAGGGACATGCCCAAATGTGTTGCGGAAGGAGGCACAGAGCAATGTGCACAAGTGTGCACCAGTAGAATCTCCAACTCCCCTGAAGTGAAAGAACGCCACCATATAAGGGCCTCTGGATGTAGCGGACATGCCTATGCAGGAAACAGTAGTGAATATGGCCATGTTTATACCTGAGCCCATGAGCATGACAGGTGAACACCCCATAAGGCCCAAGGAAGAAAGGACCAATGTCCACCCTATGACCAGTAGGCTGTATCAACGGAACCAGGCGTGTGTGTCTATAGTGATGGGAGTTGAAGCAGGGCAGCAGACCCCAGTCCCAAACAAGGGTTGATAGTAGACTGGTGACTGATGTACAGGAATGCCTGATGAAGGCCGAACTAGTTGAAATGCCGCAGCACCTTGCAGGTTCTCTATTCCCTGGTGTTGGAGACTATGTTTTGCTGTGATTTTTAGCAATAAATATTTCCATTTGCCATTTTGTCTCTCGCACTTTATGTGTGCAGCTCATCCCACTTGTTTAATTGTTCTTGGGGGTGCTCAACCCGAGGTTGCATCAGGCTCCTTTGCACAGCTGGAGAACAGTCCTTTTCCTGATTATCTATTTATCCACTGTACCTTGTATATGCTCTGTCCTAGACTGCAAAATGTGTTATCTTGTGTTAAGTGATATGTCACTTCATTTTTGGTTGTTCTATTCAATTTTCTTATGAATGTGCTATTGTAAAAGTGTCATTGTACACTTATCTGCTGCTGTTTTTTATTGTATTACTGTATCTCCCTTTTGTATCCTCCCCAGGGTCACCCCTGAAAAAGGGACATTCTGTCTCAGTGGGCTTACCTGGTTACCAAAATTCAAATGAATAAATAAATAAATTTACCAGAGAGCACAATCTCAAACCAGACAGGGAACATTTAAACAAGCATTTGTCAATGCCAAATGTTGTCTCGATGGCATTGGCATTGGTAGTGCTGGAGCTAGAGACACATAACAGGAATGGCAGTGAAGTACTGAAGTGATGCCAACCCTACCCCCACCCTGAGGAGAGTGACAGGCATTAGGGTGTGCATTTGGGTCATCAGCTGTAACGCTCATGCCATTGTACCTCACCCTACCCTGTGGACACTGACAAGTGTCATGGTGTGCTTTGGGGTCTTTGGGCGTTATACTTACCCCACATTCCACAAGGAAATTCGCTGAGGTGGGTGCAGTATAGGAGAATGGGGTGAACTGTGTGGCCTAACAGTGCAAGGCACACCACGATGCCTGTCACTGGCTGCATGGTGGGGGTTGGGGTGGAATGGCGTGAGCATTACAGTCGATGGTCACAAGTCACACCCCTGACACCTGTCAGTCAGTACAGGGTGGGGTGTTACAGTTCGAAACCCTAACATCATAGGCGTGTGTTGGTATTTTCACTCCAAATTTTCAACATGGGCTGTTTGTGAGCCCAACTCATGAAAAGCAGCATAATCAGTTTGTTAGTTCAAAGGTGGTTTTGCACAGCGGCTATGCCATTTGGTGACACAGGGACGAAAATACATTTTGGGCAGGATGTGGAAAATGACAACTGTATTGTTCATGAGGAGGCATAATGTTGAAAATCTGGAGTGAAAATATGAAAAATTGGTGAAGTCATGAGCATGCATAGAAACTGTGCAACACACGTCCGTAACCCAATTATTTTTGGGTGTTTGTTAGCCACATTTTCAACATAGGCATTTTGGGACCTCCCCTCATGAACAGTGATGCTGTGATTTTGTTAATATGTCCCAAAAGTTGATTTCCCACAGCGACCTCATCATTGTGTGCCAGTTATAATCTCTGATGACCCCAAGGTAGGGAGCCAGTGTGACAAGGCAGCAGGTAAAGCAAACAGGATGCTAGGATGCATAGGCAGGGGTATCACCAGCAGGAAAAGGGAGGTCATAATTCCACTTTACAAGATATTAGTGAGGCCACACCTTGAGTATATTGTCCAGTTCTGGAGGCCATACCTATGAAAGGACATAGATAGAGTGGAGGTAGTTCAGAGGAAGGCAGTCAAGTTGGTGCAAGGATTACATCACAAAACCTATGAAGACAGGCTGAAGGACTTAAATATATGCTCTCTGGAGGAGAGGAGAGGGGGGATATGACTGAGACATATAAGTACCTCACGGGGAGAAACAAGGTGCATAAAAACACAATTTGTTCACTGAAAAAGAGGTTCCAGGACTAGGGGACATGGGATGAAACTGGAGGGAGGAAGGTTCAGAGGGAACATGAGGAAGTATTTCTTCACAGAAAGGGTGGTGGACAAATGGAATGTCCTGCTGGATGAGGTAGTGGGGGCTGAAATAATTACAGGATTTAAAAATGCATGGGTTAGGCTTCGGGGGATCCTGGTAGTCAGGGGAACGGGACAACCCAGTTCTAGAGAAGCTTGATTAAGCAAAGTTACGTGCACAAATGGGCAGACTAGGTGGTCTGAAGGCCCTTATCTGCCACCAGTATCTATGTATTACCCGAACAATTCTAGCAGGGTAGGAGAGTAATATGGCCAGGGCAATAGAAGTAGGGAGGAAAAGATCAGATAAGGTAAGGGGTCATGGACTATGGCTGGGTTCAAAACACAAATGACGCCTTTGTGAGTTTTTTTAGGAAGTAATAAATCATAGAGCTTCAGTACATCTTTGATGGGCTTATGGCACCACATTTTCAAAGACCCAAATTATCTGCAAATCCTGGGTGCGCCACATATATGGTGCACTGGATTTGTGGCTAAGTCATTCAAATGTGGATTTTCTATCCCATTGGTCAATGTGTCTCTCACCGGACCAAATTTGTTTTCCCCCTTAGGTCCCACCTAGCCACCTTACTTCTTCCCTTCCTGATTACCCACCCCCATCACCCACCATCTCAGGGATTTACCTGGGGAAGGTTCCCCCATGGATCTGCCCCTCGTGGTAGGGTCTGAGGCAGGAGGTCCATCCTCCCCACCTCCGAAGCACAGTCCAGAAGTCCCCAGGGCTTCGTAGGTGGTGAGAGGGCTGTGACAATTGGGGAATCACCCCGGATCAAGGAACTCCATTATTTCCCAATTACTAAATACTTGTTTGGAATGGTCAGTCTACAGCACCTCAAAAAATTGTACGACCACTTGAGGACTACCTGCTTAGTAGCATTGTTCTGATGTATAACCAAGAGTTGTTCAATATGTAGCGGCGCTTGCTTGCTTAGCCTTGTATGTATACTGGGGGGGGGGAAGGGGCACGGCTCCTAGCTGTCTATAACCAACACCTCCATATTACGTGCTGTACATAATGAACAAATGTTTACTCTGCTTGCCAAAAAGACATATTTTACAAAAAAAGAATACAACAGTGAGAAAAAAAATAGTAGCAGGAACATCATTTAAGTAATAACAACTGAGAAGCCAGTCATTTTCAAGGGATTAATGACTGGTTGGGGGATGGGTGGCTCGAGGGACAGCCAAAGGCCTCCTCCCTCCGGCCAGTCGTTAAGTCAGTGAAACGACTGGCTTTGAGGTTGTTGTTGCGATTATAAGTCTAATTGCAATAACAACTTTCATTTTTGCTGGCTTTTATTTTTTGTTAGTTTTAGCTGTGTGGTGCAAGCTGTGCGTGCTACGCAGCGTCAGTTGGAAGCTGGATCAGTCATTTCTCAGATGTTAATGACCAATCCAGTAGCCAATCAGGAGCTTTGCTAAGCTCATGAATAATTAATTAGACTTACAATGGTGAATGCAATACACAGGCTAAGTGGCATAAACATAATATCAGTGACTGAGATGATTGGTGGTCACACAAGATAAAACCCAAGGGTACTGGCTATAAAAAGTTTACATTTATTTAGCTTACTAAAACTTGCAGAGGCAAGGGATCTGAATAAATTAGCAGTGCCTTTAACAAGACCGTTTAATGGGAAAAGTGCACAGTGTCAAGTCGAGCTAAGCTAACCATATTAGGGACAAGAACAACGATCTGCAAGGCACAGAAGGTCCTTTCATGCTGCGCAGAATATCAAACAATTGAAAGAGAAATGCAAATTTAGGGGAAAAGGAGTTCCAGACGGGGCATAGACTGCAAAGGCCAGTTTGCCAAAGCCCATGGAACATCTGCACTCAAGAAGAGGTTGAGAGACCACTGATCTTAGTGAGTGGGTAGGAGATGAGTGCTGCAGGTAGGTGACTAGGGAAGACGGGGAGCACAATGGAATTTGTTAACAATATGGCATGGGGCAAAGGAATGTTGGCTAGCAGGGAAAGGCCAGCTCAGGTTGGTGTAAAGATGGCAGCAGGCCATGAGCCTTGGGGAGCCAAGGCAAGCGACATCTATTGTTGTCTGTTACATCCCAATTAGAAAGGATGGTTTTACTAGCACCCAGGAATACAAGGAGGCAATGAGTAAGCTTAGATGGGAGTACCCCTGAGCTATAGATAGCTGAGAAGCAGGGGATAGGCAGTGTTTGACCCTAAAGGCCAAGTACCAGCTTTGCATCAACAGAAACTGGGCCATCACACAGCAGGTGAGAGTGGGGATAGTGGTAATGTCCATGGTTACAGTTCTATCAGTCCACAGGCAGGCCATGGGGTGACACAAGGTCCCCACCATGTACTATACTGGCCGCCCCTGCCAGGATGCCATGTGTGATGGTGGTCCTTTAAGGCTCGATGTGAGTTTGGCATGCCTGTGACTACTGACCATTGTAAGTAAGTAATATTTTATTTGTTTGGTGCCCAATCCTGGAGGATCTGGGCACCGTACAGTAAAACAAGTTTAGACAATTTAAGCAGGGTGGTAAAAACATTGAAATTATATAAACAATTCAAGAGCAAATGTAACTCAGACGCCATGTCCCAACAGGCTACTAACCCCTGCCTTGCTGGCCAAACCAAGGTTGAGGGGTCTGGGTTCCTATTTCTGATTTAAAACTGTCTATTTCCCATAGATAACATTATTGCGCAGTGCCTCCACCCAGAGTGTACTTTTACGTGGGCTAGAGTAAAACCTGGTACAATCCCCTGGGATGCTGTACCCACCCACATTACCACATAGTCACCCCACACATGGATTAGAAACCAAAACCCCACATTTCAACATTTCAAGAATTAAAGGCTCACTCTATTTATATGCTCACACACTAGATTTATAAAAAATGGCTCACCAACATTTATTTACAAGGGGTGAGGATTAGGAAGAGTAAATTGGAAGCAGAGGTTAAATAACAGTTTAGACTGATTTGTTTGCATTTAGATTGGCATAGAATCACAGTAATCATTATGCAGTGTAAATTCAAACATCTATCACAGTGGCCATACACCAGCCTCTGATGTACTCAGGATTAGGTTGCTATCTAATTAGCTGCACTAGATGGTAAAACAAATATGCCCAATGCCCACACTGGTACCAATCCCCAGTCCAGATACGGACCCTGCAGTCCTATATCTCAGGGTACCCAGTACTGAATAATAAAGTTGCAGGCCTGATGCAGCTGCAGCTGAGTTGGCCAACATTGGGGCCCTTAAAAGAAAGGCAGATTGGCCCCTGCCATTTCTTATTTTGTCCTGATGGCTGAAATGTCAAGCCCTTGGGTTATATTTTCATTTGGGCCCATTTCCAACGTTAGCCACATTTCCATTAAAGCAGCCCCAGTTACAACATTCTGGGGCTGCATTGGCACATTTAATTATTTAGGACACTAAGGGGCTTACTTTCATTATCTGCCCGTAGTGTTCTTTTAGTGCAGCAAGACTGCCCTGCTTAATTTTCTTCCTGTCGCTTCATGCGGCAATTCCTTGTAACAGAGGGGTCTATGTGATAATGGCGAACGGCTAAAGGCGATCACCGTTATCGCTCAGTCAGAGTGCCGAGCACATTTTCGGCACTCTGACAACCCCAGCGCACCAGAACAATGGCGCCAGGACAGATTTTACTGCTTTTTGGGGTGTGCACCCCACCCCGCAGCGGGGGTTTCATCTCCGCATCCCCCTACTTCAAGGATTCTCAACTCCAGGGGGCGATGTCGGGGGGCAAGCAGTAAAATAGGTTTGGGCCAGGCGCAATGAAAAATCACACCAGCGCCTGGCCCCAAACCCAGTACTTCAGCCACCCCAGCCACTAGCCAATCCCGACACCACGACACAGCTTGACCAGCAACCCCAGTGCCACCCCATAGCCTCTCTACCCCTCCCAGCCCACGCCGCCATGCTCGCCCCACCTACCTCAAGCACGCGCACGATAGCAACATTCTGTCTCCTAGTTCGCCCACCCCCTCATCCAGTCGCCCTACCTTTCCATCGCCGTGAGTGGATTGCACTGGGAAGGAGTCACCGTAATGGACGGCGCCCTTCCTCATGTACCCACTTCATGGGTTACTGTAACAGAGAGCTTTTCCTATGCTCTCTCGCTGATTCTTTTTTTTTTTTTCCTACCCTCCTCGCTGCACCAGGATCCTCTCTTCTGGGATCCCTAGGTCGTGTATGCTCCCGTAGTCCCGGCCCAGGTACCTCCCTCCAGGTACCAGCAAGCCTGTCCCCATCCTGCCTCAGTTTGCCCCCAGAATGAGAGAGGACATTCCTCTCTCTTAGTCCTTAAGTCTGCGTCAGAAGGCTCGCCAGCCCCTTCTATGGAACCTGGTTATAGGTGTTCTTGGGTCGACCGGGTCCCGTCTACGGGAGCCTGATGCAGGATTTTTCCGTTTTTCTTGTCTCCCAGCCCTCAGGACATCCACACACTAGGGAAGCCTAGGTGCGGAGCATGTTGTGATGTGCTGACGCTCCGGCTCCCGGCAGACGTCCTCCCACCCTGTTGTGTCTAGTCTCGCTGCACCTCCACCTGTGGTCACCTGGTGGCGGTGTTGATGCAGGACTTGCATCCCACCCCACCCAGAGGAGGAGAGTAGCCACTGGGCGCTCAATCCTCCTCCCCTCAGCCGGCACTCCAGCTGCCTGAGTCCGTCTCCGAGGCCGGGTCGCTGGCGCCGTGAGCGATAGCCCTACCGCTGCGCCGGCGGTCCGGCCTCTCTCGCTGATTCTTGACTGCACCATGCGGAGATATCCACACAGAGCATTTTAAAGAAGCTGCATGTTGCAGCCATGTTTCTGGCACTTGGTTGTGCTTACAGCAGGACCCCTTTTTACACACCCTGCAACACCGAAAAGAGAGGGAGAGGGAGAGAAAGAGAGAGAGAGAGAGCCAGGAGCAAGCATGCTCCTATTTTACTTTAGTATCAGCTCTCTCTTCTCTCTCTCAGCTCCCGAGCGTTGTACATGCAACCTCTTATTTTTAGCAAGGCATAACGCCTTTTTGGTTTTAGAAGTAATATTGCAACTTGCAACTAATCTTTTTAGAGCTTCAGAGCATGCTGCTGTTCCGAAGCAACTGCTTTCATTTTGCTCCTAACAAGGAGCACTTGTACCACAACTGGAGCATCCTGCTCCGATCTGTTTCAGTCCTGAGTCGCACCTTGCAACCAGGAGAGAACCACTTCTAGTACTAGCGCTATTTTTGTTTAAACAAAGCTGCCACAGAGCTGACACTGCTCCGATGCAAGAGTCTTTCCTCTAGACTCCGCGGGGTCCTATTGACAAGAAGGGGCACCAGGGGGAAACAGAGACACAGAGCGGTGGCAAAGGGCATCAGTTTTGGTACTGTGCCAGCTGCTCGCTCTTGTCCAGGACAACATTTTTGTATTCAAGCTGTCAGGAGCATTTCAGCTCCCCTTTGCATCTCTCAAGAGTCTACTTCCCTCCTATTTAATGTACGAAATAAAAAAGGAACAAGGAGGTAAAATACATTTCAGGGAGCAAGCGTTACTACAGAGCAACAGAAAGTGAATGTTAAATAAACTGCTGCACCGTACTAAACCTTGCTCCCTTGACTTGCATTCAGGGTACTGAATTTCTTTGTCTTACTATATGATCCAGCTGAATAACTGTCAGCCTGTGCACCTTAATTCATATAAGGCACACAAGCTCTTTGCTCTAATACACTCAGAAAGCACTAAAATACAGCATTTTCTGAATTAGACCAAGAGCATTCCTGGGGAAGTAAGGGTTCCTCATCTTTCTAACTGGGGCACCCATCCTTGACAAGAGGCACCCTGTCACACTGACTAGGCCCATCCTATTTAGCAAGGGGCCAGAGTCTCCCTCCCTGTGAAGGGACTTGCACCAAACTGACTCAACCAGAAAAGTCCCTGGGGTTTTGGGAGCTCTTTGCAGCTCCTGATTGGCTGATTCCAATTCTCTCAAGAAATAAATATTCATAAGGCTCCCTCGACACCTGATAGGCTCCCTGTTTATGTGCCAAGTAATGTCCCTGCTTCCCCCCCCCCCCACAAGTCTCTGGCACTGTCCCAAAAGTCTTTGCAATGAATCCTGGCTTTCCAATTGGCTGACAGGCTGCAAATATGGCTACGACTAGTTACAGTCACCAAGCAGTCCATAGTAGTCCCAGTATTAATGTTCTGGTGCAGCCAGGCTATTTTCTTTTTATTTACAAAAGCCCTGCTGTTTAATAGCTCCCCTTGTGCCCTGATAAGCACGCACAATATTTTACAATTATTTTCAATCCTTTTCCAGTTGTGGCTGCCGAAAACTAATGTCCCTAGGCAGCAGGCAGGCTCCCCTATGAATATTAAAGCCTGGGCTTATTAATATTCATAGGCGGGTCCCAGACACACAGCACAATTGGCACTCTTTATCTACAATCCAAAGGAGGCTCTCAGGGGCCTTGTTCTGGTCACTGGTCCCCACTTGGCCTGTTAGAGGGATCAGGACCAGGGGGAAGCCATTCATTTGACCTCAATCATGGTCAGAAATTGGAGCGCACTTCTGCACATGCACGAGCCATTCACCCGCCTTGACATGCTTAAGAGGGAAAAGGCAGTGGCTCCATTATGTTACTAAAGCCCATTATGGGCAAGATAAATACAGGGGCTGCCTGGAAGCCCGAGGGGCACTCTTGGGACTGGGGCCAATGGCGGTGAAGTACTGGTGGAGAACAGGGAACACCAGCAGCACCAGGAGGCAAATGGGAGAAATGGGGGCAATTCAAGGTAAGCCCCGTAGGGGGTTACATAAATAAAATAATTAAGCATTTTATAAAAAACGTTAGCTGGGAAAGCTAGGCTAAAAAGATGAGTCTTTATGCGCCTCTTAAACTGGCCTCCATTGCGGTGGAGGTGGAGGTGGGGGTGGGGGTTATGAGCACGTCCATGAGCTTGGTATGTATCGCACTGCATGCTCCTGCTACACAACCAGTGTAATGGACAAGATGAAGGTGATAAAGCCGGAATTCCAAGTGGTGTCCGACAGGGCACAACTACCAGCCACCCTGATGCTGTAGAGCTGTGGCTAGCTGGACAAGGATGGGGTGGAGCTCCTCTGGTTGACTATATTGTATAGTATCATTCTAGGTATTTTACTACAGGTCACTTTCATTGTGGAATGTGTACTGATGGCTTCCATCATCTGTCACTGCTGGGCTCCGTAAGGCTACCAGACAACTGTACTGGGAAGGGAAAGCCAGCTCAAGTCCTGGAGTGGTCCACCGTGGACAATATGAATCCCAGTTAAAACCTCTCCATGGACAGTGACCCTGAGGACTGGTTAGGGCCTGAGGACTGATGCAACTTGTGGGCTGAACCACATTAGCACCCACCGGGGGACTGCTACCTGCAGGGCTGCCAGAGCTGCTACAAGCCAGAAAACCTGAAAAGGGGGCCCAAGGAACCTTGATGGTCAGGCCAGGGTGTGGTGCATCCCAGTATCCAAGGCAAACACCTCTGGGTTCTGAATGATCACTGTTAACTCATGAAGCCATGCTGGTTGGCTCAGGGTGTGACACATCTCAAAACATCCCTGGGAACTACTCTGCTTATAATCCAATACAGCCCCCCACTAGGTCTGCCTGATCCCCTACTGGGTCTGCTTGCCCCATTACTGGATCTACCTGCCCCACTGGGTTTGCCTGCCCCATTACTGGGCATGCCTGCCCCATTGGGTGTGCTTTCCCCACTGGGTCTGCCTGCTCCATTACCCCCAATCAATGAAGAGATGAACCAAGAAGCTGCAAATATTCCTCCCGGAATCCTGGGTTGGACACCATGAATAGATTCCCCCAGTAGCATTTAAGCATATAAACATAGCCAAGCTCGATACTTAGACATCTGGTTTTTATTGATTTACAATTAATATTTACTTATAAGTTTCAGTCTAACATTTTTTTTTATTTTTAAACAAATTTAATTACTGAGTATGAACTTTCAAACGTTTAACCTTTCAGCCTTTACTAATGATGATTTTGATCTTAATCAAGATAATTACTGAGTGTGACTTTTTAAAAGTCTAAACTTCTATCATCGGTCAGGTACTTTCCTCTGGTAACCACAAGCAGCATATTTTTAAATGTCTGGCCTAACCACAAAGGTCAGCTGGAGGCCAGCCTTGTTTCTCTGGTAAACATCCTGCGACACGAGTTGCCAGATGTCCTTATGGATCATTACACGTTTTGCTTAGTGCAACACACCCCAGGTTGCACGTCCCACCTGAGAACACAAACTTATTTTTTGTATTCAAGAAAAATTCCCCCGTCACGTTAAACGTGATGCCATGACGGCAGACCACGGTTACAGCCCATATGTTTCCCCATATTAATCAGATGTTTTTGGCTTACTGACAGCTTTCCAACACCTAACCATCAATTAGTGGTCAGCTGGCCTGTAAGAACCTGCCTAAGACTAAAAACTGTTAAAGTGTGACCCACTTATTTTTGCCTTGACAAGACTATTCAAATCCACAGAAATCCAAGTCAATGTAAGAGCATTCAGAGGGAGAACCTAGAGTCATCCCAGCTCCCAGGACCTCAGGTAGTCATCATTTGGTACTGGTACGGTGAGTTGTTGCCTTTATCCCAGACATAGGAATTGGGAATAGCATATGCCTGCATAAGTTTTTTATTTTCATTTTTATTCTTTTATCATGACTATTTTGGTGGCATTGAAGAAATTATTTTCACTTGTACTGCTGTTCAAAAATTATAATTGTCTACTTGCATTAATGCCAAAACTACTTTATAAGTCTTTAATTTTTAATATCAAGTAAAAGATCTCTCTTAAATATGAATCCTGACTCTTTGGGTCCTGTTTCTCAGTTTAACCTAATACAATTAAGAGGAATTGATTTAGAATGTGTTAGACTAAAAGTCAAGCCAAATTTGGACTTTTGATTGATAGGTCTTGCTTGGACAATCAAAATTACAATTCCTGGTTATATTCATATAATCAATTGCATAGATTCGGCATGCCCAGAATTCTTACATAAATATTTAGGATGGTGTCTCATAGACCCTGATAGGAGGCACATGTGTAAGATATTTAATTGCTCTAGACATAAACAGGCTGAAGATTATGAAGTACATGTAAGAATATTTGAGGAACTAGGACAGGCTTATTGCCCCATGGTGGCCAATCATGCCCATGAGGGAAACAGATTATAATGAACTCAGAGTCTTGGTCAGTCAGGTGACCGATCGAATAGTGGTGGCAGGTGGTTTGGGTCACGACTCAGAACACGTTTTGCCGGCACTCTGTATCGCCAGCCGGACAAGACTCTATCCTGATTTAGCCAAAGTAGTAGATACTTTGGAAGGATTGCTAGTCTCCGAAGGTCACGGTGAAAGCCATGTACACAAGACTGAGCAGGGGAGTCGCTCCAGGAGGTCAGAAAATCATCCTGGCTTCTCAAAACAGTATTTCATTTGTTTGATGAAAGTGGTGTGCATCAATCCAGATGCTGTGTTGTATTCAATATATTGTGTCAGTGTATTAATTTATGTGTATGCAGCGTGCATGGTCTGATTGTGGTGTGTGATGTTACAGTACTCATGGCAGTGGTTTGCAGTACCATTCCCTTCCCCTACCCTCCCCAGCATCTGTGACATGTGGCATGTTGGGCTGTATGTCATGTATGGTGTACCCTTCTGACCTTCGCTGTGTTGCACACTTTTGTGACAGTGAAGAGGTGGCAGTGTTACTGCAGCCTCCACTGGTGGCATTGTTTCAGGACCTTTGATCTGCACATGTGCACCCCTATCTTGTGCTGTTGATCGGTATTCACGTGCACTAATCTTATGTATTTCTGAGAATGCCCACATGTAGAAACATGCTGACATGCAGTGCAGACATGTCCGCACTTCACTTCAGCATGCTGCATAGTGTGCGCTATGTATTTCGTGTCTGGCTGGCATCCGTGACTTTGGCGCAGATGTCCCTACATTCAGCCGCTATGTGGTCATGAAAGACACCCAGAGCTTTTGTGGATCAGGCTCTAAGTAAGTAAGACATAACAGCTGTGTAATTACGACCCAATAACTGCCCCCTCGGGTACCTTTAAATATACCCAAGAAGTCCAATTATTGACCGTAATGACGTGCTCCTGAAGTATATACAGCATTTGTGTTGATAAAATGAGTTTGTTTTTTTTTGAAATTCAACATCTTTATTGTTTTCACCAAGACACCAAACTAAAGTACAACTAAAAAACAAAACTTAACCAAACATAAGAATAACCAATGTGACAAGGGACAACATAACACCAGACTGCTTCTGGATCAAGTAACATCAAAGTAACAATACCAATACCCCCCTGAAACCCCTCCCCTCCCCCCATCCCACTCCCTCCCCAACCCCCTCCCTGGAGTGTGCCTGATAAACCCGACCCATCAGAAGGAGATCAAGACAGTATTAACCAGCAATTAACCAATGCCAAAGGAGATTAATGATTAGCATTAAGCAGAGACATGCTTCTTCAATATCTTAATTCAAGTATAGGGTATATAATTTACCCCATTTATGGTTGAACGAGTCCATAAAATTCCGGGAGCTGGCCATCAATCTCTCAGTATTGAAACAAAGTGACATTTCCTTCAACCATATAGCATATGTTATAACCAATTGATCAACCCAATGTTTAAGAACCAATCTCTTAACTACTATAGAAATTAAGGCCATGTGAAATCTACGTTCCTTTATCTTAATTGTCGAAAACATTCCGAGAATACATATCTCTATAGTAAACAATTTCCCTAGCCCTAGTAGAGGATCTAAGTTGGATTGAATTGTGTTCCAGAGTGGTGCCACTTTGTTGCAGTACCAGAAAATATGGATCAGATTCCCTTCAAATGACCCACATCTAGTGCAGATAGCCGCAGGAAGCCTTTGATAAAATGAACTTTAAAAACAATAGCAAAGAAATGCATCCCAAAAAAAATTTAGAGAGGTTTCAGTTCTGAGATGTATTAATTCATGTAGGGTGATGGGGTCAAAAATTCCAGCCAGTGTAATTATGGTGGGATAAACTCCATGGGTCAGCATGCTCACTACCAGTCACTGTCATGCCATTTTGTAACATAGAATAATAGCTAGATGAAAGATGATCAAGCGTGTGTAAGGGGCGGCCTGTGATTGTATGGAAAGGTTCCCCCCCCCCGATGTCAGTGAATGGCGTGAGAGCAGCTGGAGGGCTGAAAGGTTTTTCCACATTGGAGAATCCCACACCCCCAGGTACAAATAGCAGGTCTTGTCATCCCAATCTTTTTCTTCCTATTCATACATTCTCTCCCTCACCCCCAGTGCCCCACCAACCCAATCCAGCCCAGTTTGAAGACTGTCCTTTTACCTTCCTGTCACCAGTGAGCCGCAACGTCCCACTCAGCTGCCACCACTAGCAGGGAACATACTTGCCAGTGCTGAAGTGTGGAACTTGGGGATGACCCAGGTTGTTATGCCCACCTGGACACATTTTTTTATACAGTGTTTGGCCATGCACCCATGGAATATTGGCATGTAGAAGCTTTGTAAGGCATGCCCCTCTGACCTCCTGCCTGCCCCAACACCACTAAAGCTAGCTAGTGAGCTATGGGAAGGTCATTACCCCAGAGGAAAGGTCCTACAGTTAATGATGCTAGCACTGAAAGGTGAAACAACTCATGACTGGTGTGGGGATAAGAGTAACATAATCATTAGCTTCTTTCATTGGTATATTCACACTTTACCATATATTGCCTACCAGTATACTACACCCAGCTGATCATAGTGATGTAAAGTCATCATAGGGCTTGTGTGACATTTCCAGTGGTTTGTATTTGTGAACAGAACCCTGAGATAATTTTGCATATTAGATATATATCTATGTCTATGTATAGTTATTTATTTATTTTAGAATTGGTAACTGGGAAAGGCACACTGAGTCAAGGCTCATTTCCAGGTATGACCCAGGGGCGAGGGGAAAGGAGTATACAGAACAGCAAGATTACAAAGTGTACAAATGCAGAATACAATAAACAAGTGAAATCCAAGGGTACAGGAAGGGCTGAGTTACGAGATAGATAGATAGATAGGTAGATAGGTAGGTAGATAGATAGATAGATAGATAGGTAGGTAGATAGATAGATAGGTAGGTAGGTAGGTAGATAGATAGATAGAGTAGATAGATAGATCCAACACTTGTGAAGATATTAATTGACATTTATCAATGATATTTTTGCTCCATCCAGACCTAGAGTGAGAATATCACAATATGCTCACTCAAGGTCCCCATGAGCAAAAATGTTCCCTCTGTCACTGGTGATTGGTGGAAACCAGCAGTACAGTTCTAATTTTAGAACTGAAAAGCTCACTCGCGTGCCAGCTCCCACTCATTTGTTTCAGTTGTGGTCAAACTGCCACACAGTACTTCTGTTTTCTCCCCTTTACTGTTATTTATTGTAACAGCACTAAACAGTGACCCAAACAAACTACCTAAGCATAAATCATTGACTACTACCAATATTTTCCCCTTTCTTGCAAAATTATATCTCCTATAGCAGCCACAAGCAAATGGCTCCTCATACCACCAGCTGCATACCCGACTCCAGCTCTAACTGGCACATCTGTGCTTCTCCTGCTGACATCCAGGCTCCCCTCCACAGCTTAGCAAACAGTCACCCCCGCTTGCACTAACCACCTGTTAGTTCCTCAGGACTGCACCGCAGCAGTACTTTCAAACTTCCTAATGCACTGACGCATTGATGCACATCTAGCGTCATGTGCATCATACGTCATGTGCCACTCGGCCATCCAAAAACAAAACAAAGGCATACAAAAAGCAGTGATAGCAGTGTCAGTGGCTCAGTAGGTAGCAGACTCGCCTCTGAGGATGGGAGATCAGAGGGCTGTGGTTTCAGTTCCCACATCTGGCACTTGGGTTAATATCCCAGTACTGACACTATAGTGCAGCATGAGAGGGGTGCTGCACTTCTGAGGTGCCATCTTTCGGATGAGACGTTAAACCGAGGTCCCATCTGCCTGGATTGGTGGTAGTTCAGGTGGATGTTAAAGATCCCATGGCACTTATCGAAAAGAGTAGGGGAATTTCCCCGGTGTCCTGGCCAAATTTCCCTCATTCACTAAAAAAATACCACCAACAGCTTAATCTGGTTCAAGGTCAGTTGGCATTCATCTGTATCCCCCTCCCCCGGGTCGTGCCTGAAAATAGGCAGGATTTGTCTAGTGCACTTACCCGGTCAACAAAAGCTAAATAAATAAATAAATAAAAAGTATCTAACAATAAACACACACACGCAGAGAAAAGAATAAAAAATACTCAAGCCGCCAACCCAGTGGCACTGAGGGCTGAGGCACTGGACACCTTACCTCGCACCACACCAGCGACCCGTGTTCAGGAACGAGCCAAGGGGTGTCATTATGAGGAGAAGGATTGAGCATCCAAGGACTGCTCTCCTTCTCCGGGGTGGGGGGGGGCAACAGCTCTCGGTGTATGACTGGCCCCTAGCGGAGGCTGGGGGCTGGTGCACTGAGGCTCAAGAACAGCAGTAGATGCAGCAAATGCTTGGAGGAGCGTATGCGGTAGCATGCACGCTCACTCCTTGGTGTCATTGCATGCTGCATCTTGGGAGTAAAATGGAGGAAAAATTGCAGGCACTGGCAGGCAGAATGATCCGATCCCTGCAGGTGCCGCCTTTGCGACGGGCAGTAACCCTCAGCTCCAGATTCCAGTGAGACGGTGGAGGGGATCCCACCATTCTGCCAAGGGGGGAATAACGAGAAGTAAGCTGCGAGCGGGGGACGGGGCTGAGGGATTGGAGAGGCAAGCCACCAGTGCCAGGGAGAGAAATAAGAGTAGCAAAAAAAAAAAAAATAAATACTCGAGTCTTGGATAAAATAAATATGCCATGGTCCCAAGAAAACTATCCCTGATATTTCTCTTGAGTGCTGTTTGAATTTTGGCATCACCACTCATGATATCATAAGGTCAAACAGCACTAGTGAAAAATATCAGGGATAGTTCTTTTGGGGCAATGGCATGTCATATATTTACACACACATATATATTTATAAAATGGGGAAGAAAAATCTGTAAAAATCCAGTATACTGATTGGATGAAACAAATCACATGACCATGCATTATTCCACAACGATCTCACGCCTGCATTTCTTTTCATCCTTCAGAACCTTCTGGACATTTTATGAGACGGATAATCCACTTCAGGGTATGCAATCGTGCTCTGATATATGCACGTCTTGGGTGGTTGAATACACTTGACTTGCGGCGTCGTGCGTCACAATGCACACCAAGGCACATGTATATGAGAGCATGACCACACGCCCTGTAGTGGATTATCTATTTTATATATATATATATATATATATATATATATATATATATATATATATACACCCTAGGAGTGCAGATACATTTCACAAATAAAAAGTATTATCTTGACCCAAAACACTAATGACACTAACAAGGACTCCTAAAAAGACAAACATAAAAGATTAAGAGAATCTCAAAATTCCACGGAAAACATAGGCTATCCCATAGGATAGCTCAGAACAGGATTTTGTTTGGTGTGGAATATTGGTGGTTGGGGGGGAGACAAATATGACAATGGGTAGTATGTCAGAGAAAATGATGTTCAAATGTCTGAAACTGTTAAAAGTCCCCGGGTCCGGACTGGATGTACCTACTGGTGTTCAGAGATCTGGAGCAGGCTGTAAGGGAAGGCTCTCTTGGCAGATCTGTTCAACCACTTGATTCAGATGGGCACAGTCTTCAGGGACTGAAGGACAGCCAGACAATGTTCTTCTGCATGAGAATGGGGAAGGGGGATATCCAGGGAATTATTGACCCGTTAGTCTGACTTCCATTGTCATAAAACTATGATCAAGGAACAACTGGTTGAATTCCTGGAGTACAACAAACAGCACAGCTATGTGAAGAAGGGTTCTGTCAGATAGACCTCATTGAATTCAAGGGGCAAGCACTGAACATCCTGTACCTGGAATTCAGCAAGGCCTTTGACTCTGTGGCACACAAAAGGCTAGTAAAGCAATTGGGGAACTTAGATGTTGGGCAGAAAGTCACTAGATGAGTGGGAAACTGCTAGGAGGGAGAACCCAAAGGGTAGTACTAAATGGTAAATACTCCGAGGGAAGGGGGTTAAGGGTGGGGTGCCACGGGGCTAGTCCTGGGACGGGTACTCATCATTGTGTTTGTTTGTGACACTGGAGAAGGGATCCAGGGCAAGATGTACTAATATGCTGGAAAGGGTCCAGAGGAGAGCAACTAAAATGATTGAGGGGCAGAAGGATAGAAGAACATAGGAGGAGAGGCTAGGAAACCTAAGGATGTACTCTCTGGAAGAGAGGAGGCAGAGAGGGGATATGATTGAGACCTTCAAGTACTTGAAGAGAATTATCAGAGTGGAATTGGAGGATCTTTTCAATAAAAGGGACACCACCACCACCAGAGGACACAGCCTAAAACTGATTGGGGGGGGTAGATTCAAGAGGGACGTAAGGAAGCACTTCTTTACAGAAAGAGTGGTGACCGCGAGGAACGAGCTACCAGCGGAAGTAGTGGTAGCAAAGTCAAAAACAGTGGAGGAATTCAAGAATACATGGAACAGACATAAGGTAATTCTAGTGGGGGGTAGGAGGAAGTAGGTTGTTGGTTAACTAGGATCTGCAGCTTATCCATTAGGTAGGAAAATTGGAAGACTAGGTGGGCCAAGCAGTCCTTATCTGCCATCAAATGCTATGTTTCTATGTTCTGTGTAAGTCAGTGGGATCATTCAAAAGAGCCTGGGACAAACACAAAGGAAAGTCATGGAACCAAGACAGGGAAAAGTGAAGGAGGTTTGTGGGGTGGTTCAGAGTCACTGGTAGAAACTTAAGGCCAGGACCCTGCATTATTATTTTGAGCAGACATGATAGACCATGAGGTGTCCTTCTGCTGGCTGTTTTCTTATGTTCTTATGCAGCCATCTGTGGATGACATCAAAAAGTGTGGAAGGTGAATAGCAAGGAGGGTATAAGGAAATTGTAAAGAAACCTAGGAAAATTGGAAAGGTGGCCTAAGATCCGACAACTAAAATGTAATGCTTACAAGTGCAAGATTATGAGCTGGCCCGATGGCGCAGATGGCTGAGGCACTGCAATGAGCCTTACCTCACCCACACCAGCGACCAAAGTTCAGGAATGAGCTCAGGTTGACGGAGGTTGGCCAGGAGAGGGGGGCAGGGGGAGGATTGAGTAGCACCCTGGCAGCTCTTCTGTCCAGGATTGGAGTAGTGAAGCCATCCAGATCTTGGTTGCCACCAGGTGGAGTCTTAGTGGGAGTGCTGATGCTTCGGTGGCTGACAAACAGTCAGGTGGGTGGAACAGGGCTGGCAATTCTGGAGCGCAGACACGCCTCCATGCGCATGTGTACTCTGTGTTTGCTGTAGCCTTGGGGATGAAGAAAACCTAGGAGGAAAATGATGGGGCTACCGGGCTTCACCAGCCCTGCCTGAGGTGCCACTGCTGCCCTGCAACTCCATTGGGGACATCTAGATGAGAGTCTCTGGGGGAAGGGACAGCCTTCATTTCTCTGGCACCACCATGGGAGGAAATCCACAGGGGACATAACCCCAGATGGAGAGAGGCAGTAGGCTGGTTCATGGCACCTGGGACATGGCTGCCAGCCGCCCAGTCAGCCCAAGTAAACCTTTATATGTATGTATATATATATATATATATATATATATATATATATATATTCATGGCACAAAACTCAGTTTAATGCATTAGTTAGGTTGTTCCACAGCGACAAAAGCAAGGAACTTCGATGTTAGGGTTGGCGCCTTTGTACCCATCTACCTCCCCAACCGCATCGGGATGCGTTGGGGTTGTTGGCAATAACTCTCACCCCATTCCATGTGTAAACAAGCTGAGGTGGTGAAGTATAGGAGAATGGGGTGAGAGTTAGCACCGACGACCCCAATGCACACCCCGATGCCGGTTGAGGGGCAGGGTGAGGCGGTGCTTTCAACCCTAACATCGAATTTCCTCACTTTTGTCGCTCTGGAACAACCCTAACTGATGCATTAAACAGAGTTTTTTGCCATGAATTTCCCTTCTTTTTGAGAATGAGGACTATAAATAGTGAATGGAATGCGGAGGTGGAAGCACGGGCCCGAACGCTCCCACTACGTGATTTTGTGTGCCATAGTAACAGTAAGTGCAACCCAAACACAAGCGCTAATGGTTATGCACATGGTGACGCAAACGTAAATGGTAATGCAAACGGTAATAGAAATGCAAGCACAAAGTGACGCCAAAGCGAACAGTGACGGAAATGGAGACACAAACGGAAACACTTACAGAATGCAACTGGTAATGTGCAAATTCATGGTACCTCAATTGGAAATGCAAATGCTAACAGTAACAGCAACAATAACGCCTCAAGGAGACAGAAATGCAAACACAAACTAAGCCGCACAGAAACGAGAACTCAGAATGCGCATAGTCACAGTACCACAATTGTAAACGCAAATGGTAATGGTAACAGCAACAATAACGCCAAAGGAAACAGAAATGCAAATGCAAACGCAAGCTCGTACAGAAACTCAAACCGTTACGCGCACGGTCATGGTACTGCAATTGTAAATGCAAATAGTAACGGTAACAACAATAACGCCAAAGAAAACAGAAACGCAAACACAATCGCAAGCATATATGGAAACGCAAACTGTAACGCGCATGGACAAGGTACCGCAATTGCAAATGCAAATGGTAACAGTAACAGCAACAGTAATGCCAAATGAAACAGAAATGGAAATGCAAACGCAAGAGCAAACGAAAACACAAACCGTAACACACACGTTGGCGTAGATGGGAACGGTGCCGTGAACGGAAACGCTACTGGAAATGCTAACAGGCACAGTGACGAAAGGGCACACCCTTATTTTCCCCAAAAAGGGCGTTGGAAAACACCGTGAAAACAAAGAATGTATGCATAACAATGGGCCTCGGAGCAGAAAATGAGGACTTGGAATACTAAATTGCTTATATCTCAGGAACCGTATGACGTAGAAAAAAAATTTTCAATTTCATATGAATTATGACTTTTCTGGCTAGTTTTATAATTAGCCCCTGTTCAAGGGCTAAGCATTTTTGCAATGAAAAATCTGTATCTCGCACCGTTTCCAAGATACAGGCCCCAAAAGGCGTGACAGATGCCGTAATGTTATCCTATGGGAAAAAGTGTCAACTTCAGAGTGCCGTCACTGTGCCACCCTGTAATATTTTTTCACCAAACTACTAAAAGGCACATCTGTGGGATGTTGGCTTTCTTCCCTCCAAATTTCAGCCCAAAAGACCAAAGCATTATTTTGCAGCAGGGTGGCAAAGAATTCCTGTAATGTGGCGGACGCCATAATGTTATCCTATAGGGAAAAAACATCAACTTCAGAGTGCCGTAACTTTGCAACCTCCAATATTTTTTCAACAAACCACCAAAAGGCACATCTATGACATGTTGGCTGTCTTCCCTCGAAATTTCAGCCTAATAGACCAAACCGTTCTTTTGCAGCAGGGTGGCAAAGAATTCCTGTTATTTTGGGCATAGTGTCGCAAAATAGTGTCGCAAATCACGACACTTTCGCAAATGAAATCACAAAGGTGCCGTGAGTGCAACACTACTTTTTCCAGAAATTTGAAAAACATATTTCTGGGGTGTTTAACCCCAAAAGAAAGACATGGCTAGCATCCTGAGGGTCCGACTAGATGAACACAAAAAGAATTGTGTTCCTAGTGGGTCCCAATATTAAATGCCAAGCATTTTTCTGATCACCAACTGAAAACAAAATGGCGGATTTGCGATACTACTAGGGCCATTTGCGACACTAAAAAGTGCATTTACGACACTGTCGAACTTTTTGTTAACTTTTCCCATTGACGTATAATGGGAACTTGTTTTTTGAATAACTTTTGAACCGTTTAATATTTTTTCACGAAATCTTCAGAAGACACATCGGGATCCCCGGCCACATGTTCCCTGATTTCGGACCAGTTGGGCAAATTGTGCAACCTGTAGGCTCAAGCAAAGAATTCACAAAAACTGTAAACGTGCACTTGGCGAAGGGGAATCCAAGGACTGAATATTGGATGGGGTGGAGGGTTTGCCTGGAGCAGACCACAGAGGAGAAGGATCTAGGAGTTCTAATTAGTGACAGGCTCAGGACCTCTGCCCAGAGTAGCAAGGTATATGGAAGAGCTAGCCATCAGAATATACTGAGAGAGCCTTCTCAACCAGATGAAAGGAAGCGATTCTACAGGTCCTTGGTATGGCCACACCAGACCTACAGTGCACAGTTCTGGAACCCTCACCTAAAAAAAGGGTAAGTACCACCAACAGTTGGTCCACTGGAGGGAGACAAAAATGATTCATGACCAGCGGAGGGGACTTATGAGGAATGACGGTCCACCCTCAATATGTACTCATTAGAGGCCAGGAGAGAGGGGGGGACATAACTAAAGCCTTTGAGTACCTGAAGAGTATAAACTGGGTAGCCAGCAACCGTTTAAGCTTAGCAAGGAGTCCATCACAAGAGGCCACAACAATGAGCGGGGGTTAGGAGGGAGGTGAGGAAATGCTTCTTCATGGAGGGGGTTGTGGAAAGTGGCACCATATGTCTTTGGTGCTGGCCAATGTTAAGATGGTTGCAAGCTTCAAGAGGGGATGAGATAGACACATGGGATGGGTAAAAATAATGGGGTGGGAGTTGGGGTTAATAGGACTAGTCCAAGCATAACCGAGGGATGACTGATCCACTTAATACCTGGCCAGTGCTGGGCTGGCAAGGACCTAGGTAGGAACCAGGCAGATTAAATGATCACATGTCTTTTTCTATCCATAAACATCTATGACTGCAAACTGAGCAGTGGCACAAAAACACACCAAAACAGAGCAGGGTGAAGTGTGAGATGAGGGGAGGGGGCTACATGCAGCGGTAGATATGAGAAGTGTGATTATGGAGACTTAAGGGCAGAGGGAGGAGGAAGGGCAGATGAAGTGGGGAGGCTACACAAGAGCTGGGAAGACTGTTGGAGAAAGCAGCCTGTGCAGTAGAGGTATTAAACTGGGTGGGGAGAGAAAAGAGTGGCGGATAGAGCTTTGAGGGGTAGGAGGCAGGGGGCAGTGGAATGGAAAAGAGGGAGTAGGGAAGACACTGAACCAGAGTTTGGAGACGAGTGAACTCCACTGAGAAAGATGTCTGCCCTTGAGTGAGGGGAGCAAGAGGGTGGAGTAAAGGAATATCATCAGTCACGTGATTTTAACCAATCAGCACAGAGGCACTGCACTGTGTACACTGGTCTCTCATGCAGTAGCGTTAGGAGTGGAACATGTAGCTTCACAGCCAGGGGGAAGATGGCGTCATTTCCAGCTAACTTAAGTGATTATAGGTCACACTATCTAACGTATGTGATTTAAAATACATTAAAAGGGTCTCCATGGTGTATCTCTTATGCTATAATAGATGCCTCTCATGAGGTTTTGGCAGATAGAACTGCTCAGCTTCACTTCACGGTCCTCTTGCCCAAACCTCACACTTCGAGTCTCTTATACCATAAGAGGCACCACCCTCACCTTCTGGAGGTCCTGCCTACTTTTATAAAATGGGGTATAAAAAAGTGACTAAATCACACTTCATTGGTTAACACACATCACCTGACCATTGATCATTTACCTAGAAAATGCACAGTTGGCAATTAACTTGCCCTAACCTACCTAGCAGCAACCTAACTATATGAAAATAAAACCTTTTTCCAATAAAATAATTTTATTCCACACTCGAAACACAAAAACCCGCAACAGAGCCAGCACAGTGGTGCAGAAGGCTGAGATACTTAAGCTCCTTGCCTCTCCCATGCTGGCAACCCAAGTTCAGGAGCAAGCTTGAGCTGCAGGGGGCTAGCTGGGGGTGGAGGACTGAGCCTTGATGCTCTCCTCCTCTGGGGAGGTAGGGCAGCCAGCTCCACTGCTGTACTGCCACCTGGGTGACAGTAGGTGGCAGTGCAGCTGGAACAGCTAGTGGGGGTTGGGGGGGGTGTCGGCAGGCACCCAGTGCACACTTACATGGGTGCGTACTTGGCGTGCCCTTGACACCGATGTCCTTAGGGAATCGGGGAGAAAATGGAAAAATCCCTGAGCCGCAGGATGATGCCACCCAGTCCACAGGCCCTGAAGCTGGCTACTTAGGCCAGACCCTTCCACAGCCAGATCCATTCACAGCGGAGATAAGGGGGGGCCCCACTGCCCCTGTCAGAGGGTGGAAGCTCTGGAGGAACATGATGGGGGGGGGTACCCCTGAAAGTACTAGTAGATGCTAGGGTGAAAGTACTGGGACTGAGGACAGGCAGAAAGGGGCTACCAGGACCATAGGGGGATAAACAGAAAAAACACCCACAGCAGGACATATGTTTCTTCAAAATAACTGCAGTTCCCAGGTTCATTCAAAAGGACACGGCCTTTGTTACCACCTCGCCTATTCTACCTAGCACAACTTGAGTAAAGAAAAATAAAACCTTTTTTCCATTAAAAGAATTTCCATTTTGTAAGTGCAATAACCCACTGCAAAGCATGGGTTTCTTCAGAATGAATGCACTTGTCAGGTGCATTGAAAGTCACTGCCTAATGGCAGGCCCCACCCTCCAATCACCTGTCCCTGTCTTGCTCATGATCTCCCTGGTGTCTAGTGGCACCCCCCCACCCTCTGATCACCAACCCCTGTATAGCTTGTGTTCTCACTGGTGTCTAGTGACACCCCTCACTTTCTGATTACCCATCCTGGCCAGAGTCATGGTGCCCTGGTGCCTATGCCCCCGCAATCCCCCGCCCAAATGCATAGAGGTGGCCCTGGGTGTCTAGTGGCACCTGCCACCCACCAAGCGCCCATCATGGTGCCACCTCTGAGTCCCCAGTGGGTCGCGGCCCCCCACCGCCCAAACTGAATACACCACTCAGCCAATTCTCCCACATGTGTGAAGGCAGAAGCATCGGGAGAGCCCACTACAGCGATCAGCAAAGTCCTCCTCTCACCTCCTCGGCCAGCCACCATATGGAATGACAGGGAGTATGCATACATGTACTGTATACTGTACACACACTCCCCATCATCCCATATGGTGGCCGGCTGAGGAGGTGAGAGGAGGGCTGTACCAGTCGTCTTATAGGACTGTGCATGGCACCACCTTCACAAGTACTGGGGGGTTAGCTGGGTGGTGTACTCAGTGCAGGTAGTGCGGGGGGAGGCTGATAGCCACCGGGGACTGAGAAGCAGCACGAGGATGGGTGCTCCATAGGGGGGTAACCACTAGACACCAGGGAGAACATAAGCAAGAGAGGGATAAGTGATTGGAGAGCAGGGGGTGCCACTAGACAACAGGAAGAACACAAGCAAGACAGGGACAGGTGCTCGAAGGGTGAGGGGATGCTACTAGACACCAGGAAGAACATGGGTAATGCAGGGGCGAGTGATTGGAGGATGGGGGGTGCCACTAGACACCAGGGCATCCATTGTTTCACCAGCACAGGGTTTGGGTGGGTGGATGACTACAGTACTGCATCTTGTTACTAGGGCCTTGCACCACAATAAAACTAGACTTGCAAAGGCAGTAAGTAGCCATTTGGGTGGCATTTACTGCTGGCACAAACTGCTGAATATGCCACCTTGCAAGGTTTGCAAGGGCACTGCCGTATGGTAGCACTCAGGCACTATCGGGTTTTGCCTGTGCCATGGGGTCACCCATGAATCAGGTGCTAAACCCGATAGCGTGGGCAAACACCCTTAGTGCCCGCGTTAACTTTTGAATATCTGGCCGTGAGGTCTTAATTCTTTGCTTTTCACAACAGCTGTTTCCTTGGCTGCAGATTGTAATGTTACAGAGAGAGAATTATGACATCAACTGGGGAATGTGAACAGTAAGAGCTGATGAACTCTATGGCTCAAGGAAACAATTGTGATTCATTATCTTTATTATTCAAGGACAAGGGAAAGATTAATACTGACAATATTTAAAATATCAGCTATATCTGATCTAAATACTAAGTTTCATGACGTTTTCTAGATGCATCAGTAGCTCTTTAAAAATATTTAAAATGGGGTGGGGATATTTGATGTTGAATTAATATTTAAAATACTTATTTGAGACTACATTTATTGTTACTGTTATACCTCTTTTACAGAGATTGTAATCTTTTACAAGTCATAACATTGTATTTACATGTTTTTAGATTTTTTGTATTATGCATGTGTATTTGGAATTTATTTGAGAACATACCAATAAAGAAGTGTAAAAAGTATAAAATGGGGTGGGGATAAGGATGGAGCCTGGGGAACACATGCAACCTGACCAGGTTGTGTGTGTGTGTGTGGGGGTGGGGGGGGGGTGGAGATCTCCTATGAAGATGACAGAAAAAGAAATGAGGGAATATGACAAGAGATAGGAGTTTACTTGTTATTATAGATTGTGGCCGACCAATCGCAGTACTTCCTTCAGTTGCATGTGAGGTACTCTTATTGCTGAAAGAGGACCCCTCACATGCTCACGCTGTAACGGGCTTCTTGATAACCGCCGTTTGCGCTGCAGAAATGGACCGCAAAAAAGTTGTTGGGTTTTTTTGTTTGTTTTTTAATGTTGCCACGATCTATAATAAGTTTATGGGGGTGCTAGGAGGGCCTCTTATGGAAACAGTGTCGCCTCTTGCGTCCTTAGGGCACTAGAATTGTTCTCCTTTGGTTTGCAGTTCTTTTGCCCCAAGAACGAGCAAAGTGACACTCTTATGTCCATAAGAGGCCCTCCTAGCACTCCTATAAACTTATATAATACATTTTGATAAAACAGTAGGCAAATTAATTCTTTGCTTTTCAATTATGTGGCAGTTACGTTTACTGAATGACAGAGCACTGAATGTTAGCCTGTATAAATATTTAGCACTTACGTCAGCAGTGAGCAATGTTAAGCGAGTGAAACACTGTAAATTTATAAACATTCACCATGCATCATAATATAATTGCATGCCCATGCCTGAATGATAATATATCTTACAGCAGTCATGCATGCAGTTCAGCAATGCAGATCTTCAAGACGGTATCCAATATCAGGCTGTGGTATTACACCATCTCACACACACACACACACACACACACACACACACACACACACACTTAACTAAAACCATTCTACTGTGGCTTTCAGGGGTCATTGATCCATTTAGTTAACAGGTCAAAGGTCACAAGGTTCAGGACAGCAGCAAAGTGTAGTTTGACAGTTCGGGAACTGCCATCACATTGTACCCAGCAGGTAAAGGGTTACTGCTCTTGCTCGGGTCACCTGACAGATGAAGTGCTGTACTGAAATGTGACACCTACAGAGCTTGGTGAATGGGAATTAGGAAGGCAGTGCATGCATGCACCCACCCACCCAGAAACTGGCGTAAAAAGGCAGCATGCCACAGAGAATGCATCCTCTTAGAAGAGGAACAACATCAGGTGTGCAAACCTCCATGCCTGGTCACCTCTCGCTGCAGCACAATAGATAACTTCTTGCCCGACATCCAGTGCTCAAATAGATACACAGACCAGAAGGCAGCAAACCTCTCCACCTGTGAGTGTTAAAATGAGTAGCACTGGTCTTAAAAATGCAGAGCTAATGGCCAGTATGAGTAGTACATTCTTTATTTGCAAAACAAGATTAACAAGAGTTGGCGTGTGCCAACAGAGCTGGTCTTGTGATGGCAGTGTGTTTATATATGGCAAGAATTTCACTGGTTAATTCTCTCCCCTCCATCTCTGGGATTGTAAAGCAAGGTGGGATGCAGTCTTTATACCCACCCCCAACCCCATAACGGCTTCAGCATTCACTTCTTTACCTCTCCTGGGTTGTAAAGCACCTTGGGATGCAGTAGTGGTCCCCACCCCCCGACACACACACACACACACGTAATGGCAGCAGCAGCATTATTTCCCCTTCCTCCTTCTCTTATGGGGGCTTTCATGCTGTCCCAGGTGATTTCAAACTGGCTGACGCCACCATAAAGAGTATTTTGGGAACCACAAAAAAGTTAAAAAAACAAAACAACAACAACAACAACAATGCTCTGGCCCTTCCCGGATAGCTAGGGCTACCCTTTCCTTATGTCCAACCCCATTCCTGTCATTTACCACTCCCCACCCCAACACCCCACCTCTTCCCAAATAAGCAATTTTTTTCCCAGCATTTTCTCTCCCCACCAAAGCTGTGCTGTCCACACTAGCAACCTCTCAGCCTTGTCAACAATCAGCCTCCTGCCTGCTTCCTCCACAGCTTACCCCCCCAATGTGGCATGGTCAGGTAAGGTTATCGGCCCCCACCCAGAAGGACACATCTGGTGATGACCAGGGAATCTATGAATGCTGGGCACGAGAATGTCTGCCACCATCCTTGGCTCGGGCAGGCTTTCTCCTGCTCTCTTTGTTGCCTTTTGACCTTCCCACCCAATTGCGCCACACACAGCCACATATAATCCACTTGTGAGCCTTGCATGCACACAGCAATGGCAGGAATCACATTATGGGGCTAGGGGTGGCAGGCTATGGAGACGGGAGACTGAAAAAGACAACTCCTGGGAATGTGTAGGAGCCCAACCTTATGCTTTTGCAATGTCTAATTAAGCAGCTCTCTGATTGGTTACTGTGCTGTGTGTTAATCTCTTAAATGCCAACAGTCACTAGTCTCAGCTGATCATGCACCTTACGCAGTCCCTGCCAGCACCATAGCTCTGCTCGCAGAGTGATAAACCACGTGGTTAAATAAAACAAAAGTTCTGTACATTCAATTTGCCATTCCATTTCTTAGGGGTTTGCAGTTTGTACTGTGGTCGGTAGTTATAATTTGTGCAGGCAAGCACTGAGGCACACTCGTGGCCTCAGCAGCACTCAAATCACGAGATGAGCAATGAGCGAGAGAGAGCAGCAGTGAGCGGATGACACTGACACGAGAGGAAAAAAGAAACAGTAAGTTAAAAAAAAAGCTGTTGACCTTAGAATTCCAATAATGACCTCACAGCCTGCCATTTCCTGAGGATTAACGATCAGTTGGGGGGTTGGTCCCTGGCTGTGCCTCTGCACACCCTACCCATCAGCCAGTCATTAATCCCCAGGAAATGATCGTCTGTTCTGTTATTAGTGCCTACAAACAGCCCTTGTCCCCTCCAGTCATGACTCTGGGTTAAAGAGGGAACAGGCCCAGTTTTCACAATGGCGCTGGATTCGCTGGGGCTATGGGGGCGTTAGGGGGTGTGGTTTAAAAAGATGGTGACTGCTCTGTTTGAGAAAAGCCTTTCACTCACTCTGCACTCCACATCCACTCACCCAGTGAAAGAGCGTTCAACAACTGATCACTCAATGGACAGGGTGAAGCAAATTGCAGGTGACAGGCTGTCCTTCAGCAGAGAAAAACATAAAAAAATGACAGAATCAGGCAGATATGTTCTGTACTGAAGATATCTTAAGGGTGATGGCAAGATCCAGCAGTCAGCGATATCTGCCCTGTGTGCTCCAGCAGGATGCGGGAACACAACCCTGAAGCTCAGAGTTGCTAAATTTAGGGGTAACGTTTGGAGACTTTTCTCAGAGGGTGGTGAAAGTATGGAACAGCCCCTACCAGCAGAGGTAGTGGATATGAAGACAGTATAGACATTCAGGGTAAGCCTTGACACATTTCCGTTTACCAAGGGAATCGTAGGATACCCTGGGTAGTAAAGTGTTAGGGAAAGCCCTATAAATTTGTACATGTTTGTACAGTACACAGTACATTTTAGTCCCTGCTTATGAAGTGAAGGGGAACTGGACCTGACGGGCCTAAAGTTCTTTCTATTCTGACCTTAAATTACTATGTATCTAATGTATGTAATCTATTGGCTTGTGAACATGGGGACTTGAATCCAGTCCACAGGCACAGCGGTAGTGGTACTGCTTGCGGCGCCAACAACCCGGGGTCAGGAGCTACCTTGGGAGTCAGAGGGTTGGCCGGGGGAAGGAGAATCGAGTGTCTCAAGGACTGCTCTCCTCCTCTGGGGGTATGAGCTTGGTGCTGGACTGGCCCCTGGTGAAAGCCGGGGAAAGATAGCCGAGCTCAGGAAGTGGGGGATGTAGCAGGGATATGCATCGCACCTTGACATCAGCGTGCAACATCCCTAAGGAGAGAAACCGGAAGTGGTCCCGGTCGGGGTGGATGACCACAGGCCTCCGCAGGCCCCGCATGCAATGACTCAGGTGCCCGTGGACTCCCGAATACAAGTCCTGGTAGATAGAGGGACTTCCCACCACCCTGGCCATTGAAGGGCAAATGTGTGGGACTCCGGGAGAGAGGTAAGCCCTGGGAGAAGTCGGGATGATGGGGCTGGGAGGACCAGTGTGAACGAGGGCCGACTGTAACAGGGGAGCGCAAAGAATAAGGGAAAAAAAAAAAGAACATGGGGACTTGAATTCATGGTGGGGGTGTTTGGGTGAATCAGAAAATTGTGTAACCTGGGGGTGGGGCAGTGGAAACAGAGGGGGGGGGGGACTGCTATTTTTAAACCAGTACTTAATAAACAAATAAGATAAGGGCAGCAGAGTAATGGAGTTTTTTCATGTACAGTAGTAATTTGCTCATATCTATCATCCTCCCGGCCCTCAGGCTTGACATCCAGTGACCCTGCAGTCCCATGGACCACTCCCCACGCCTGACCACTCTTCCATCAAGGGGATCCATGCAGCGAAGTGTCTCCGACTGCTGGCAGCTATAATCCTCCTTATGGCGTATTAGTGTTTCCTCCCTTTACTTCCATTGTCCCTCTCACTCCCACTGTGCCATGCAATCATCTTCGGTGGACCCACTGGCACACAGCCTTCCACCTGGACGGCTGCAGGGGTCATTGACTGCAGAATGCAGGCAATCCTCCCCCATTAAGGGCACAGTACAGACTGCAGCAGATCTTCACCATGATCACCCAGTCATCGGCACTATGGGTTCGCTTCCACTTCTGACATTGGAGCGCCGAGCGCTACTGAGTAACTCCGTTTTGTTTCACACTGCCGTAGTGTATGATGCCTTTATAAACCCCTTGAGCTTCCCCCTCATGGCTTATAAGGACAACTTGACATAAAAAGCAAACTTGTAACACACTGCTTCCCATACATTTATTCTATACGTCACCATGGAAATAAGGGTGAATAAAGTGGGTGTAAAATACATAGCACTGTGCTTAATGTATAGCACTTGAGAGGATAGGAAGGCTGTCGGTGGTGATATTTTGTTGCTTTATTACCAGTTCATTGGGAAAGGAGGATGCAGACAGATACACAGTGACCTCTAGTGATGGAATTTACCCAGTTAAAATTGCAGCTCCTTGGGTCAACGATGCTATAGTATGCAGGGCAAGACTGTAGAGGGCTGCCACAGATTAGCTGAAAATAAAAAATTAAAACAAATATGAATCTTCAAACTAGTTTGTGCCTTCCTCCCCCAAGGCAGTTAACACTAGCTGAGCTCCCACACACACCATCTACTGTACTTATGGACAGAGTGAAAGGAGGCCTCATGGTCTAGCAGCTAGTGCATAGTCTTTGGAAACGATGAGACTCGGGTTCAAACCCCACCACAGACACACACATGCTGTGTGACCCTGAGCAAGTCACTTCACCTCTCAGCACTTTTTAAGTCCACCCAACTGTATAAATGGATAAAAGCAGGACCCCACTGAAAATGAGATACTACATTTCAGCTGGGATATCCTGAGTACATACAGTAAGCTGTAAATAGAGTAAAACCAGGGAGCTGGGGGTAAGGGTAGATTCAGAGCACACTGTGAAGGGGAAGCCCCTAACAGTAAAGGCCCAAGTGATAGTGACTTGCCCAAGCCACCTGCTGGTCACTGATAAAATGGGGTGTGCTTTCTTAGCTCAGCTCCTCGCTGCATTTGTTGGGGTCACACCCTGTCCATTACCTCTCACGCTGCACAGCACCATGTATCTGTGGAATGTGTAGCCACAGTACTCTACCTAAGCCAGTCAACACCTGAAGCTGCCTGTAAAGATCTGCAACTCGACCTGATATCCTCCAATACCAGCTTCTCAGCAAGAAACTGCTGCTCAATGTCAGAAAAAACTAAGGCAATGATTATTTCACCTGGTAGCCATCCGTCTTACCCTATTATTGGCACTCTACCCCCTATCACCACCTTATTGGGAGAAAACCTGGAGTTTGTCCCAAGTTTAAATACCTGGGGGTCTGGCTAGACCACAGACTCTCCTTCGGGGAACATTTGGAGGATATGGTGAAAAAATTGAGGCAGAGGCTGGGGATCTTCTACTGGATAAACTGCCTTCTGACTACAGAGGCAAAAAGACAGCTTGTACAGTCCACTTTCATCTCCTTATAGACTACGCTGATTTCATCTATAGTCATTGCAACGCCTCATATCTGGGTAAGCTTGATGTCTTATATCACAGAGCACTGCGTTTCATCACCGGCCTCCTCTACCCATCACTGTTCCTTATACGCTGCAGTGGGATGGATCTCCCTACAGTACAGACGCAATAGAAATGCCGCCGTATGGACTTTAAAAGTGATTACTGGCAAATTGCCACATTATATCTCTGACCAACTGCCTCTAAGCAAGCTCCGAAACTATGCCCTAAGGAGCTGCTCCCTAATTTCCCTGAGGATCCCCAGGGTCCCAGAGACGCGCTTGGGAGAGTCTATTATGGTTACCACTGCCAACCCTCTGAACAAGATACAGAAATTCCTGAAACTAAGATCCCAGTAAGCATCGCAGTGTTCAAGACTTTATACACAAAAACAATTACAGAAATGTAACCCCTAGGTGGCGCTATCCCAAGGGCTACTACCCTGCCTGATTTGCCACTAACAGGCTGAGGCCTGGATTGGTTGGCGGGTGCCTCCACCCAGAGGTCAGGGTTTGCAATAGTTAAACTAACTTGGTCACAGCCCTCTGGGACACTGTGACCCCCCTTTCTTCCACTAGTGGCCCACAATATATCAGAATTACCTTCACAGTATACACTTACCCTCAAGGTTGGTTCGGTCAGCGTGACTCGGGGACTCCCTATAAAACAAGATGATACAGTGCAAAAACCACAGTACAATACTTTAACATGAGCGAATACCTCAGGCAGTGTAACTTTGCTGAAACAAACAGATCTGATTTATTTGCGGGATATAACAAGGACAGGGGAATCAGGTTAATTAGTTTAAACTATAATAATCACAGTACTGTGCACATATTTCAGAATCCCAAATGTCCCTAATGTCACTCTTACTGGGTACCCAGGCAATAAGAGGCTAGCTATTTGGTGCAGCTGGTTGGGGCCCAAGATGGAAAATGCATGCACAATACCCAAATTGTAATCTGGAGCCGGAGGCTCAGTTCGTGGAGAGAAAAGGAAAAGTAATCAGATGGAACACTTGCAATTAGATGATGGCAGGGAGCTACCCTGATTTGTACTCACAAATTCAATGCTGAAACTGAATGGAAGGCAGATTGTCCTGATTGCCAGGAGGAGCAGACCATGTGGACAAGGTCCTTGTGACTGGACCCCACGGCAGTTCAGAGCAAATGGATGTAGTCTGGATTAAGCTGGGGTTTACTTGCAGCTTCATGCACTCAATTCACTGTACAAGGGATTTGTAACATGAGTCCCCGAAAGCACTACACACATTTATATGGAAAAAGAAAGTACTATACCAGGCAGGCTGCCTCTCTATCCCGAACGCAATTACTGCACAATACCCAGGAGAACACACAGCAGATTCAGTTCCTGACAGACCGAGCGCGATTCAGCAATTTCTCCAGTCTTCTACAGGGCGAGCCTGGTTTCTACTCTTCAGATCTCTTTGATTCTCTACACAGGTCGATTCAGTCTGAACAAGTACTGCACACTTGCAGACCGAAACTTGGGGCCTTACACGATTTCCGACTAAAATTGCATACCAAGGAGCACAGGGCTCCTTCCTCTTCACTGCCAGAGCTAAACTGAAAACTCCAGTAGACAAAACTGGCACTTCCTTGAGTTCCTCCCAGTTCTTGGCTGGATTGGCTGTCACTCACAATAGACTCCCTGTTGGTGCAAAAAGGCACCAATTCCAACCACATTTCCCAGAGTCACTGCCCATACAGTCCTCTTGTGGCTGGCTCAGATTACTTAGTCCAAGTTCTGATTAGTCCACAGGCAACATTTTAGAGCTCCCTTAACCCACACTGATTGGTCCAGTTCAGCAGTTCAAAACTAGAATGGAGAACTAGGCAAACACAGTTCTGATTGCAAAGAAAAGCAGGTTAGACAAACTGTATTTTCATTATTACTCTAAATGATTTCTGGCAAACAGTTACATCTTTCAGATAGGTTCCCTTTGCACTCCTAGCGACTGCAAAAATGGAGTGAATTGGCCACAGCTCGAGGGACTCAAGCAGAGGAAACACACAGTCCCCCATACAACTAATTATGTCTGCAAGCAGACAGCTCTAAAGAGACAGTACCAGAGGCTCTAAAAACACTCACAGATAAATGGCTTAAACGCCAAACACCATTCAGGCTCGGAGCATTCAAGCAAGCTCCTGGGAAGTCTTTTGGGAACCCCCATTTGCAGGGGGGTTACAGAAGTATGTCACTGCTTCCACCGCCTATGAACTACTCCCTCTCTGTGTATCATCTTTTGCCTTGCACACATTAAAAAACTTAACCCTGCAGAAACCTTATACCCTTCTCACCCTTGCCTCGTCATTCCTTCCATCTCCCAAGCCTCTCTACCCCTTGCTCCGACTCTGATCCCCAAGTGCCAATGACCCTACAGAGCTCCCAGCGTAGTCACCACAGGATCCGTAGTCATTGGCGGCCGGCACCTCCGAAGCCGCCACCTGAGACCGCTTGATCGGATTATGCTCCCCGAGTACTGAGAACCCGCCAGGGTCCCAACTTGGACGCTGCATGCATCCGCAGTCTCTGTGTGGCTGGCGCTACTGAAGCGGCCGCCTGTATCCCTCAACCATACACCACTCCCTGAGAGCGACTTCGGCAACCCTGAAGCCTTCAACCCTAAACCTTTAGCCCTAAGCCATAACCAGGTATTCCGTATAGTACCACCGAGTAGGACTCTTGCCCCTGCCCCCCCTTACCCCTTGCAACCTACACCTACGCGAGGTTCCACTTATATCTCCTTTCTTCTCACCCTTTCCTTAACCATGTCACGTACATAGTTAGATACATTATAATGTGTGCCTAAATGGACTGCTGGTCTCACTGTTACTTAGCTTGCTTTATTATCTACTCCTATGTTTCTACCCTAATGCCTGTATTTATGTGTATTGTACCTGACCTTGTGTGATGCAGGTCCACCTTGTAAATGAGTTTGCTCAACGGTGTCTGCCTGGATAAATAAAGATTTGATTGATTGATTGATTGATTGAAAGAAGCAGAGCATAAACATTCCAGTGACCGATGGTTATCTAAAATGATCGTAGTCATCGGTGGTCGGTGCCTCCGAACGCGCCACCTGAGACCGCTTGATCAGATTACGCTCCCCGAGTACTGAGAACCCACAAGGGTCCCAGTTTGGATGCCGCATGCATCTACAGTCTCCGGGTAGCTAGCACTACTGAAGCTGCCGCCCATATCCCTCAACCATACACCACTCCCTGAGAGTGACTTCGGCGACCCTGAAGCCTTCAACCCTAAACTTTTAGCCCTAAGACATAACCGGGTAATCCGTACAGTACCACCGAGTAGGACTCTTGCCCCTGCCCCCCTTACCCCCTCAACCTACACCTACGCGAGGTTCCACTTATATCTCCTTTCTTCTCGCCCTTTCCTTAACCATGTCACGTACATAGTTAGATACATTATAATGTGTGCCTAAATGGACTGCTGGTCTCACTATTACTTAGCTTGCTTTATTATCTACTCCTATGTTTCTACCCTAATGCCTGTATTTATGTGTACTGTACCTGACCTTGTGTGATGCAGGTCCACCTTGTAAATGAGCTTGCTCAACGGTGTCCACCTGGATAAATAAAGATTTGATTGATTGATTGAAAGAAGCAGAGCATAAACATTCCAGTGACCGATGGTTATCTAAAATGATCCCTGGCCAGCAAAACAGCAACCTAAGTGACCAAATGTACTCCGAGATTAGGGCCTCTCATGGGTTGCTAGAACCCTGTTGAGGCTCTGGGTTCTAGTTCTAGTACAGAACTTGCAACATGTTCAAGGATTACTTGAGTAATAAGGCATGACCAGAGATTAGATTAACAGTCTGTTACTCACCCCTTAGGGGCGTAATGTGGCATGAAGCATAGCCGAGTCCCATATTGCTACTAGGGGGTGACTGACTGCTATCTAATCCCTTGTAGTGCATTATTGCAATTATAAAAAAAGTATGTAAAAAAAACTTGTTAAAAGTGTACCTTTGGAATGTTTATCTCTTCAAGAGGGAGATTTTTAATAAAGTAATCCATCTGATATCTGCCCGAGAATGCTGGGTTAGAATGTCAGACTGCATCTTTACAGTCATTCAGCAGTGCCAGTGGATAGAATGCTACTGCTTTTTCAAAAGATTTCATATGCCATGGCGATGAGGCACTCACTATGTGACAGTTTTAACAGAGATTAATGTAAGGGTTTCAGAATGCAGACTGCCAATGAGACTGCAGCATTTCTGAGACCCTTTTACAATCTAAGTTAATAGGTGCTGAGAGAAATGTCTCTTGTGTTTATGAGTGTTAACTCGAGCAGTTAGGACAAGAAGATTGTAAAGTAAAGCTGAGGGGTTCTGTCCGCCCAAACTAGGTGAGATGAGGCTCTTGTATATACTTATAAGGACGCAAGGAGAGCCTCTTACAGGTATGAGTGTTGCCTTGCACATTTGTAGGATGAGAGAACTGCAAACAGAAGGTGAGCTGTTCTGGTACCCTAAGGACGCAAGAGGCGACATTCTTATATCCATAACAGGCCCTCCTAGCTTCCCAATAAAATTATTATAGATTGTTCACTAATTATTTTTTTAATGGAATTCTGCCTTTCTGTGCAGCATGAGCAGTGGTAGTGAGAAACACATTAGTACGGTACTGCATGTGAGACACTCTTATGGAAATAAGAGTATCTCATGCTCAACTACAAAAAGCACTGTGATTAGTCAGGAGCATCACATGATACTCCCATGATCCATAATGCCATACCAGAACAGACAGCTCTCACTGTACATATGCAAGTAATAAGCCACGACATGGTGTGCGTTGTACCCCAGGGGTGTAATAAGGCATGAGGCTGAAGGCTGAGTGTCCTTACACCCCTTGGGAAGTGCATTAAAATCATATGATGAACACCCTGTTAGGTCTTATTGCACTTATAAAATAGTTTTAAATGACAGAAATGAGATTCGGCATCTGACTGTGCATTTATAGAGGTTCAATGCACAGTCAGGTGAGGTCTCTCAGCCAGTGAAATTTCTAGATTTTTCTTGCCATTTTATAAATAGAGATAACTAACCCTCCGCCCCCCATGAAGAACAAGCTGATAACTTCACAATGAGTGAGGGTAATGATATTATGGGCATGAGAGCAAAGTTTGAGTGCCTTTATGGTGTAACCATACTAATGACGTGTGAAGTTACCAGCAAGTTCTTTTGGGGGGGAGGTTAAGGTATAAAATACAAAAGCAGCCCGTTCCATATTTGGCACTTTTCTGTGATGCAAGGCATTTGTGTGTGTGTGTTTATTTATTTTTTTTACTGTGGTATCATTTTCAGAGAGCTCTCATGAAGCGGTCTGAGTTTCAGCTGCCTTAATCAGCTCGTACTCCTAGCCATCTGTCTGGCTGGATGCAGTGTGACTCTGATTAGAACAGCTGAGTGGAAAAATAATTCATGTTCTAAACTGTAAATCATTTCTCTGAACATTATAAAGTGTTGATTATCAGGTTTTTGAAAACACAGATGAAGCAGGCACATATTGTATTATAAATTTATTATAAAAGCTAGCTATTGATCAATAAACATTTTTACATTGGATTTTTTTTTATTTGAAAAAAAGGAAAGGATATAACGCTTCCCCTGCCTCTGCAGAGGAACATTCCACTTTACTGTTGCAGCAATATAGGACAACTGTACGGAGGACAGGAGGACCTGCAGTCCTGTGCACTGATTGGCTGAAATGCTACATGGAGAATCCTCCAGAGGTAAAGGAAGTCATAAGCATATTTATATGTGACATAGGGGAGGGGGTCCAGGATAAAATATGCCTCTTTGCACATAACATCAAGATCTCTGGTAGAGTGGATACAAGGATGTAGCCAGAAATTGGTAGTTTACTCACCTGGTAAAGGTGATTGTGTTCCTGAATATCCATGGCACTTCCACTTCTTACCTTAGGGTTATGTATGCCTGACAGGCTGCTCAATGCACATGTGACCTTAAGACCAGATTTCGATCGACCACCAAGCCCCCTCTGCATTCCATAATCCTCAGTTTCGAAACTTCCATAGCTGTCAAAAATTCTTGTTAGATGCATGCACAGACAGTGTAAAATTACTCTCGTAAACGCCAGTGTATTCTTCCAACATATCTACTTTAATTTCTTACACTACTATCAGTGATATTTTACAACTTCCCTATCCAACAATTGTTGCTTAATACTCCTACTTTGTGGGCATACTTAGTGTATACTTTGTCCTTCACTTGTGCTCCCCCTGGGTGGGCCGGAGTGCCGTGGATATACAGTAACACAATCACCTTTACCAGGTGAGTAAACTGCCATTGTGTTGCCTGTATATCCATGGCACTTCCACTCCACACTTCTTACCTTCAGGTGATATAAGCAGCAGTACCCTATCTCCTAGGGTGGGGGCCATTGTTTGATGTGTTAGGCCAGGTGGCTGTTAGTAAAACCTTCTGTCCAAATGAGTTTCTCTTTGGGAGATGTGTCCATTCTGTAGTGTTTGGTGGAGGTGTGGATGGTAGACCAAGTGGCAGCTGAACAAATTTCCTGTACTGTTGCTGAATTTCATTCTGCTGAGGATGTGGCTACTGCCCGTGTGGAGTGTGCCTTTATTCCCATCGGTGGTAATTTGTTGCTTGACTTGTAGGACTCTGTGATTGTCTGCTTCAGCCATGATGCCAAGGTAGCTCCCACTGTCAGGCACTCTTCTTGTGGCCTACCAATATGATAAATAGTCACTCTGTTGTCCGTATGGAGGATGTCCTTTCTGTGTAGGTCTTGAGTGACCTCTTTACATCAAGTGAGTGTAGAGCCTTCTCGTGGCTCATTGTATGCTCTTCATAGAATGTGGGCAGTTCTATGGGTTGGCTCAGGTGGAATTGAGAGTCTACTTTGGGGATAGTGTCGCACCCTCTGCAGCGAAAGTGATGAAAGATTCCTTACAAGACAGTGCCATGAGTTCACCGACTCTGTGTGCTATACATATCGCCACCAGGAATGCTGTCTTTAGCCCCAGCCAATAAATGTCGATGTCTGTGACTGGTTTGAATGGTGACCTTGTGAGGGTATTGAGAACTAGTGTCAGATCCCAAGGTGGTACCCTTGATTTGTTGCGGGGTCTTATGTTGGTCGCTGCCTTTAGAAAGTGTATGATGTCAGGGTGTGAGCTTGGTTCTATTCTCTCAATGGTGCCTAGTGCTGCACCATTGGCTGAAAGCTGTACTCCAAGTGATGAGGGAGCGAGTCCCTTGTCTAGGCCCTGTTGTAGATATAATAAAATCCCTGAAATGGATACTTCTGGGGGAGCTATTGATCTGTCATTATACCATCTGGTTCCGTTGTCTGGAGTAGGTCACCATTGTGGTCTTATGTCGAGATTGTAACATGGTGTCTATGACGGAGTTGTGGTACCTGGTGTTTAACAGTCTCTCCCTTTTAGGAGCCAAGCCATGAGGTGCAGATTGTTTGGGCATGGGTGTGTGACTGGACCCTGTATTAGTATGTCTGGCCTTTTCAGTAGTCTTTAACCATTCATGGCCATTGCTGTTGTTGTGGCAAACCCTGCTCTTCGTGGCCAGTAGGGTGTGTGAGAGGGTGCTGGTGACCCCTCTGAAAACCTGATCTTCTCTATACCTTCAAGTCTACTGCAGTAGCACCTTTATATTTTCTGTACACCTTCTTTCTCTTTCTTTCCCCTTTTTTCCGAGCAGGACACCTGGAAAACAGATTCTCATTTGGAGTCTCAGTCGCCCCCCCCCCCAAAAAAGAAGTAATGGTGTTTAATGATTTGGTATTCCTTGTATTAGTCAAACTGGGCTTTATTGTAAGAAACTTACACTCTGGTGTGACTTTCAAAATACAATATTGAAGTATACCCCCGCGATATAGTGACAGGGTGTAGCGGGAGTGTGTTTTGGGCAGCTCTTCGTGGGTTACACTGAAAGGATAGCCCCGCATGATGCTCCGTTTGCAAGCGCAGTAAGTGCTGCAATTTGCCCAGTTATTCCCTTCACACTAGCGAGAAGTCGGGAAGACTTCGAAAACTAAAAGAAAACCTTTAAATTTTGTACGAGCTGTGGCAGACCGGAGAATGGGTTTTAAAACTAGTCTGCCCGGTCGCCCAATCCCTGGGAGCCTTGTTACTAGGCTGAGATACCTTGGTATGCATGGTAACATTCCCGGACAGTTTTGTTTTTTGTAATAAATAGCTGTTTTGTCTTAAAAAGCATGTTAGCTTGTAGAAACACAGAATTTGACGGCAGATAAGGACCGCTTGGCCCACCTAGTCTGCCCATTTTCCTACCTAACAGATAAGCTGCAGATCCTAGTTAACCAACAGCTTACTTGTATGAAGCAAAGGTCTCAGTAACACAGACAAATCATTTACAAAATTAACTGGAGATAAAATACTTGCTTACAGTAATGATTCATTTGGTTTGTCTGTGCTATGCGGCGTTTGCTAAATTAATTGAAACAGAATGGGAATTTTGGAATAAAATGTGCACAATTTCTAACATAATCGTCTGAAATAAAATAAATTACCATTTTCTTTTTTTTTTTTGCGTAATTGAATAAAGAACTAAGAAGGTGCGAGCTTACCATAGAAAGAATTTAGTACCCCACACAATGTTGCAACCTGCTCCTGATGTTCCAGTGTTTACTTAGGAGCCAGCTGGCCCCCTTTCCTTCATGTTTATGCTGTGGGCAGGCAGAGGGAGGAGCCAACTCCTGAACTGTTTGATTTTTTTCTTTATAATGCATTATTTTCTCCCAGAATCATATTATGGCATATTATTTTCCTTGTACATAATGTTTGTAGTTGCATAAGTTATTACATTGTATAAAACATATGTTTTTGCTGCCCAAAGTGTTTTAGGGAGGAGCATAAGGCGGTCACCTGATGGCTCCCAAGTATAAAGGCAGTTTATCTGGATGTCCACTTCAGATTCATCGTGGGATCAGTCTGATACTGATCCAAGGTGAAGAGGCCTGTGAAGTCCTTTCTGACCAGTCTCAAGTCTGTTTCTAGGGCAGTCTTGCGCTGTTATTGCCTAGAAAACAAAGTACTATGTTCTATGGTATCTTTTGTGATTTACGTTGTTTTATTTTGTCGTACCAAGTCCACTGTTAATTTAATTGAATTTCTTAAAATAAAGACTCTGCTTGGCAATATTAAGCATTGGTACACCTACAGTCTGTGTCTGTAACCATCCATTTCCTACTGCCTATGACAGGGTGCGATTAATATTATTATTCTCCGAGATTGTCTGACCTTTGCCAGTACTTGTGGTATGAGTGGGAATGGTGGGAATACATACAAGTAATCGTGTGTCCATGATATTGATAGGGCATCGATTGCCATGGATTAGTGTTCCTTGAACCTGGAAAATAATTTGTTTGACTGTTTGTTTCTGTTGGTAGCCATCAGGTCGATGGCTGTCTTCCCCCATTTGCATTGGATCATCTGGAATACCTCTGGGTTGAGTTGCCATCCCCCCGGCTGGATCTGTTCTCTGCTGAGCCAGTCCGCTGTCGTGTTCAGTTTTCCTGCTAAATGGATGGCTGTGATATGTTGCAGGTTCTTCTGTGCCCATGTCATGATCGAAATGGTTTCCTTCTGTAATCCCTTGCTCTTGGTGCCTCCCTGCTTGGTGATGTAAGCCACTGCTGCCCTGTTGTAGGAACGTATTAGTACCGTCTTCCCCTGGAAGTGAGTCCTGAACACTCTCAGTGCATTGCGTATTGCTCTCATTTCCAATATATTGATCAGGAGTTTCTTCTCTGTGTGAGACCATCTGCCCTGCACTGATTTGTGGTCCATTGATGCCCCCATGATGTGTTAACCCTCTACTAGTTATGATTATATATGTGATATTGATGTATGTTCTGTGAATTTCTGCTGGGAAAATATGGCAACCAGCAGAACAGCACTATGGGGGATGGAATTTCAAGAAGTTTGGTAAGGGGAGATGACACTCTCCATGACCCAGTGGAAACTCTAATTAAGGGCTTCCTCTAGCCACCAGGTTGTAACAGGTTGTAAAACAACTACTTTGAACCTAGGAAACTAGCCATACAAGACTGCATTTTTACGACATAAGGAGGGAAACCAATTCTGTTGGATGCCTCTGAAAATTCACACAGCTAAGAAAAATGCTTTTCAGGATGTTTTTCTGAAGATCAAAGGGGAATGCTCTAATGAGGAAAGAGACTCTTATAATTTAATATTACTATCTTTGCAAATTTCAAGCAAGCAGTAAAATGATACCCTTTTGAATGTACTTGGACATGTTACAAATTAATTACAGGACTAACAGTGTTCTCATGTGCTGTGACATCACAAGGAGGTTGGGACATTAACTTTGAATATTGCCAAGCAGTCTGAGGGGAAGGTGGCTCACTCTTATTCCAGCTCTGAAAGAGAACGCACAGTTGTGTTCTGGACTTAAGGGCACTTCTGTCAAGAATAGGTAATACCCAACTGAAAACTGAGTTAGAACTAGAAATTCAGTTATAAGGCAGTTTGTTTTTGTAATTTCCATTTCTTTTGACTGTAAGCATTAATGTATATATGTTCTGTGTTGCGTATTTATTTCCTGTTTTAATTTTAGTAAACTTTTTTTGGTTTCCTTAATTCTGCCTGAGTCTTTTCTCATTTTGAATGTGAATGCTGGGACAGTGTTGAGAAGTCTAACAGAACTATTACGTGCTTATAGTGTATTACCATATGCACTCAGGTATAAAGTACCTAGGTCTCAATTGAGTCAAGAAGAGGGATTGTGAACCAGGTCTGGTGCCTGCTGGGTTAAGTACTGCACTGCATTTCCCCAAAGAGGGTGTGATATTTGATCCTGTTAACTGGGCATGCTAACAAAAAGGGTTCATATTTTTCCTCAGTATTCAAGACTGGTAGGTGTTTTGGACCCAAAACAGACAGGAGGGTTACCCTGTTTGTCTCCTGTTCACATATTGCACTTTGAGGTTTGGCACTATGGGAGCATAGGGCCTGACCTGTGGAGTGTGTTTGTGACAGATCTGGTTGGCAGCTGTGTGATTTAAAATTATTTGGTAACATGAGCATTAACAGTCAAGTGTGTCAGATTGCTAATTGTAACAGTTCACATGCAAAATAAGGCAGTGATTTAAAAAGTAAAGAAACATATCATTGTGGTTACAGTCTAGTTTCCTACCTGTTTTATTTTTTTGGGGGGGTGTAAGCTAGTGTAGCTGTAGATTAGGGAAGAAGATGGCTTCCAACTACAATGAGTACACTGCGGAATACCTGAGACAGTTGTGCCAGGAAAGAGGAGTCTGTTGCAAGGGGCAAAACAAGCAGCACCTCATGGAGGCCCTTGTAGCAGCCGTTGCCCAAGACCTCGAGTCACAGTCAGTGACTGGAAAGGACCAAACCTTGGGTGTGGAGGGGCCAGAGTCCACCACAGTGTCCAGTCCCAGGAAGGAGGACAGCGGGACCGGTGTAAGCTGACAGCCACCACAGCAGGGGAAGGTCAGCACCATGCTGGAGCCAGAAGAGATCAGGCTGCAGATGGAGTTGCGGAGAATGGAGCCGGAATTTGAGCAGAAAAGGTTCAAAGCCCAGCAGCAAAGGGAGCTTGAACGGAGGAAGATGGAGATGGAGAGAGAGAGAGAGAGAGAGAGAGAGGAGAAGCGAGAGTGGAGAGAGGCTGAGTGAGAGGAGACAGAGAGAGCCAGAGGAAATTTGAACTGGAGAAGCATATAATTCCTGTGGCACATGGACAGCTGGTTCTGATTACAATATGATATTTTTTCTGCAATATAAAATATGTATGGGAGTGTCTGTCAGGAGAAACTACAGTCTTGCTGAAATTGACACATCAAACTCCCCCCAGGAATAAGTTCAAATGACAGGACGTAGGTTAAACTACAGATATCTCAGATGCAATTACTTTGTCAATTCGCTTTGAAGCCAGGGACCAATATATCCATTTTATAACACCCTCAGGGAAATCCTTTGATTTGTACTAGGTGTCATGAGGAAAGGGGCATATGCATGTGTTGGGGTGCCTTCCAAGGAAGCCAGCTAATTACATCAAAGAGACTTTGATGTCTGTGTGTGAAGCAGGTCCCAGACTAAAGTGGGAAGTCCAATATGCATTTGCTTGGGGTATCCAGTGAATTACATCAAAGAGACTTTAATGTCTGTGTGAAGCAGATCACAGACTGGGTTGAGGGAAGTCACATGAACAGAGGAGATTCATGTCACCTATTTTTTTTAAATATCTTATTAGGACATCCTGTGTTATATAATATAAATTTTAATACACCAAGGCGGAGTTAGGTGACCTCAGGGAGAAGGCCGACACAAGACTGCTTTTAAGTATACTGAGCAGACCTTAGAGACACACATAGACATTCATTTCCTGACTGAGGAAAGAGGAACATCGAAGCACTGAAAGATTAAGAAAGTAAGATACATTACATTAAGACCTGTCTGAGAGTATCGGTTGTAGGAATGTGCACTTTTAAACCTATTTTGTTTTTAAGACTGTATGTGTTGGGATATTGTGTTCTGTATTTACTGTTTTCCTATTTTTTATCTATTTTAAAGTAAAGATATATTTTAAAAACAGAAACTGCCTGGTGTGCCTTGAAACTTCTTTTTTTATAAGTGAAGCTTAGATGGTTATAGTTGACACTGTGCATGAGCTTATTGTGGTACCAAACTGGGAAACAGGTCAGAGTTCTCTATGTCTTGCATAGAGTTCTAAGGGTTAATTTTGTAATACCTGGTTAGGTGCCCGTAGGCAAAGATATCTGGCCCCCCGAAGACAGAATTATCTGAGCCTGACAACTGGGTACGCTAACAAGAGGTTATCAGTTTGAATGCCTCCAGAACCTGGGACAAAGGTGACTCAAATCCACAAAACAGACAAGAGGGTTACCTTGTTCTGTTAACTTTTCACAATTCTACGCTCAGAGATTGGCACTTTGGGAGTAGAGGGCTGACCTGCTGACTGGGGTTGTGACAATTCCTGCCCTGGTAGTCTAGTTGTCCTCCCCCTCCCTGATACCCATGTTGTACTATATGAGTCTTACCCTGTAATAGTGGTTCCCTCTTCCCCAGGTCATCTGTGTTGCATAATGAGTCCTACCCTGGTAGTCTAGTGGCCCCCACCCTCTGATCACCAATGTGTCCACTATCAATCATAGCCCTGCAATCCAGTGGTCCCCCCAACCCCAAACAGTGTCTGATTCCTCCTTCTGACCCACATGCTCCGTACCCACCTCCTCACACCTCCCTGACTTCAATCCATACTGACTTGACAGGACAGTGACCACCACAGATCTTCATTCACCTCCTGAGCCAGCAGCCATATGACTGGCAGAGAGCAAGACTGCGAGTTTGCGATTGCGTTCATTAACAGATAGTGGCCGGCTGAGGAGGTGAGCAGTGGTCTATGCCAGTCGCCATCCTGTCAGTTGGTATGGACCAGAGTCTGGGGTGAGGGGGTGTGACAGGAGGTGGGTACAGAGCAGGTGGGTTGAGATGGGGGACTGGACACTGTTCTGGGGTATGTGGGACCATTGGACAGTGGAGCTCTGATTGATGGACAGATGGATGATCAAGGGCGGGGGGATCAAAAGACACCAGGGATATGATAACTATTGGCAATATGGGTGCTTGGGGGGTGAGGGGAACCACTAGATGCCAGGGCTATGATCTATACTGGCAACATGGACATTCGATAGGGGGGTGCAACCATTGTGCCTATATAATGCAAGGGTTTTGGCAGAGGTAAACAGCTACAAATAAAGGCTGAGATTTAATGTGGAGAAATGCAGGATACCACACCTAGGTGCAAGGAACCCAAATCTTACACATATACCCTGTGTGCTGCAACAGTGGACAGCACAACCAAGCAAAAGGATCTAGGAGAAAATGTGGAAGCTATTATCAAGGACAGCTGAATGGGGCACTTGGTTGAGTTGATTCTTACCCCTCTCAGCAGTGGCACATCATATCACACCAATTTTATCATTTTCTTTGATGGAATGACCAGAGAGGTGGACAGGGACAGGCCCATAGCCATCCTCTGTCTGGACTTCAGCAGAGTCTTTGACACTGTAGCGCATGACAGGGTTCTGGGCAACAAACACCAGTGCAATGCACATGAGGCACATATAAGGTGGTGTGCTAACTGGATTGAGGGACGCAAGCAGAGGGAAGTGATGGATGGCACTACTCCAAGTGAAGAGATATATTCAGTGGCACCCCTCAGAGACCAGTGCTGGTGCCATTGCTGTTTAAAGAGCACCACTTCCCCTTAAGCCCCAGTGGCAGACGTACCCCATGATAGTTAAATAGATATACATTGTTATATTATTATTTGCTGTGCTGTACCTAGGGGAAGGGATCGTAAATCGGTGCCAGGGGTCTGTTGCACCATCCCTTCCTTCCTGGTATGAGGTGGTCACCCTCGCCCCTTCACGTTTTATGCTGTCACTGTTTGGAGAGCGAGGGGGCGCGTTCCATAGAAAGTAATAGCCACGTCTTTTAACATACTATTTTTAGTACGTTAGTGGTATGTTTGATTCAAGTCAGAGACACCACTTGACTAACAAGGATCATATTAGTCCAGTGGTGGCTCTGACTTCAATCAAACGGACTGCTAACATACTAAAAATAGTATGTTAAAACACACAGCTATTACTTTCTATGTAGCACTCTCCCAACAGTGACATCATAAAATGTGAAGCGTGGGGGCGGACCGCTCATATCAGGAAGGGGAAGGGATGGTGCAGGAGGACTCCTCGATGCTGGTTTATGATCTCTTCCCCTAGGTACATGACAGCAAATAAAAATATCACAATATGCCCATTTAGCTCTCGTGGGGTAAGTGTACCACAGGGGCTGCGTGGGAGGGTTTGATAAAATACCAGGATAAGTGCACTTTATCATTTTGATTAATGATCTGCAAGCTGGGGTCTCCAGCTGAGTGCTTAAGTTTGCCGATGACACTAAGTTTGCCAGGGTGGTGGACTCCCTTGATAATTAGAACAAACTTCGGAAGGACCTTAACAAGCTGGGTGATTGGTCAGACTCCTGGAGCCTCAGATTCAGTGTAGCCAAATGCAAGTGTAATCCTACCCCCTGGGCAACATGATGATAGTCCTTACCCTTGGCTGGAGGGCAGTTACCTGACTCATTATCTAGGGAGTCTGGGGGAAGGCACATAAAAACATTTCTATTTTTCTGAGCCACAGGGGCGATACCTTGGCAATGGTGGGTTTTACACAGTCTGAGGGGACCCCAGAAAGTTATACACTGGTCACTTACAGATCCAATGTCCATCCACAGGGAGGCATAGAGTCATGCAGTATAGCTTTATCCTGACACAACAGTCAGACTGTTGGTGCCCACAGCAGTTTTTGAGGGTGCAGAGCAAAGTTACACCAGATCCACAAACTGTAGTGAGCTACTTCCAGTACCAGAAATTCGAACATCCATCCCCTCTTTTGGGCAGTGGAGCAGGACAAGATGTGCCAAGCACTCTGAGCTATAGGTTCCCCAGAGTAAACGTTTAGGGGCACATGAGCAACGGGGAGAGCCAAAGCAAAGGGGGAGTTACCCTGAGGGCATACAACCCCAATAACAGGGAGGGCAGCGCCTGGCTCCCTGAATAAATCGCAAACAGGTTTCCCCTCCTGAACCGCACCGAGACGTTCAGCTCAGCTCCAGGCAAAGGCCAGACAACACCGAATTACCACAGGGTCACGGACTGTGAAGGCACTAAATTGCTTTTAGCAGTCCCATGTTAGTTCTGACAGAACACTTTGCATGTCAATATGGTGAGGGTCCGGCTTAAGTTAAACTATCCCTCAAAAGCAGTTGAAGAAGACACTTTCCCCAGACTTCCAGGCACTCAGAGTTGAGGGCAAACCTGCTTTACAGTCCTGAAGTGACAAATTCCAAACACACTGCATTTTCATGACTGGAGGGGCTAGGTATGGCCAGACCAGTTTTGGCAGCACTTTTACTCAAATCTTTACAGATGGGGGATGGCCCCAGTTACTACTCACTGTTACCAGTCCCAAAAGCTTGGGGCATTACAGAAGATGGCAGCCACCACAACCTTATGTGATTTGAGTGAAATATAACAGCGAGGGCAAAAAAAGCGAGTGAACAGCAGCAAACCCAAAAATAGTGGAGTCACATAGCAGCGTCGACACAAAACAATGAATCAGGTGCCAGATGGCCGTAAACCATGGGAACCAAATTAGGAATGGTGCATTCTGACTCTTCTTTATGCCAGATGATGCTGTGGTGAACTTTGCTCCCCCATCCCCTTTGCAGTGGCTCCACTCTTCAAGCCCCCCCAAAACTATATAATCAACACGGGGTGTCAAACTCAGGGACGGGAGAAACACAGGATGGAGCAGATCGCACCTCTAGGAGGGGTGCATGTAAAATATGACAAGGTGGGGTGTTGGCTGCAACACCGTAAAGACAAAATGTACACAATGCAGGAATCAAACCCAGTTCTGCTTCATACAGCAGCACATGCAGACACTGACCTAACCCTCTATTCTACCCTGCCAGCACAGCTAAGAACCACAGAAAAATGCCTCTTCTAATCCTAAGTAATGACACTACTGCTCCCCAGCTGGTGACTTGGCATAATAACCATATTTGCTCACATTACTGGTGCACTGAAGATACAGTCACCAATATTCCTGTCACTCTTTTTCAGTAGCTCTTTTTGATTCACCCAAATTCATTCGCTCAAATCACGAAATACCCATCCAGACCATTCCATTTACAAACTAGGGTGAGAAAAGAGGGGGGCTCCCCTCTGGCAGTCGGTCTGCTTACAGGCAGAGCACCAACCCACTCACTCACACTCCACTCACTCTTAACCTCCGACTCTACACTAAGTCAAAAATTCAACTGCAGCACTACAAGTCACAGGTCATGCTGCTGCAAGAATCCCACATTCCATTTTAGAACCCTCTGCTCAGCAGAGCTGGCCAGGTGGCTTAAAGGAGCCCTACAGGGATTCTATCCTTTGTGCTGCCCAGCTTCTACTTAAACTACTCTACAAACAGGGTTCTAGCAACCCAGGGGAACCTGGGTGTTACACAAGGGACTACACTCGTGGAGAATAACAGCAGCATTCTCGCCTCTCCTGCTCCTGGATAATAAAGCACAATGGGACACAGTGTTGGCCCTCGTCCCCACCCCACATAATAACATTGCATTCTCTTCCCTCCTGCATTGTAAAGCACATTAGACAAATCTTGGTTCCTGCCCCACCCTACAAAATGACAGCAGCATTCTCTCCCCTCAATCTCATGGATTGTTAAGCATCTTTGGATACAGTGCTGGACCCCACTACTACTCCCCACTCCCGTAATGGCAGGAGCATTCTCTGGGGAGGATAACACCAAGATAGGACTTAAACATAGAAACATAGAATTTGTCAGCAGAAAAGGACTGCTTGGCCTACCCAGTCTGCTGAGATGTTCCTTGCCTAGTCTGTCTCCACAGACCCTAACTGATCTCTGGTGACCTTCCCTCCTCCCTGCCCATTTCCTAACATACCTCTATGTCTATCCCATGCATGCTTGATGCCCCCCACTGTTGTCATCTCCATCACTTCAGCTGGTAGTCTATTCCAGATGTCTACCACTCTTTCAGTGAAGTAGTACTTCCTCACATCCCTCCTAACCCCCACCCCTCCACCTTAATCACATGCCCTCTGGTTCTGGTGCTCTGTCTCATTTGTAAGAGACTCCCCTTCAACACCCTGTGTGTAAACACTACATGGGGCTCGTCTTAATATGGTAGAGGTGGATAAGGGCCTGGAGGTCATAACAGACAAGGAGCTGAGGCACGAGAAGCATAGTGCAGCTGCTGTCAGGAGGACCAGCAGAATGCTAGGGTGCATCACAAGAGGGGTGAGCAGCAGGGCAGATGAAGTCCTCCTGCCTCTTAACAAGACCCTGGTTAGGCTCCACCTGGAGCATTGATTGCAGTTCCGGGTTCTGCAATACAAAAAAGGACAATGAGGCAGGAGAGGGGGTGCAATGCAGGGCTGTCAAAACGATCAAGAAAACACAAGGCAAGCACTCCCATAGCTCCATTTAATTGAGATGTTTTATTGTTGCATCTCAGCAATTACTCTTAAAACAACAAATTCGCCAGTGAATGAGGCAACAACGGCAACAAGGGGAGCACAAACGCTTCAAGGAGTGAACCTCCTCTTTGTCAAAATGATCAGCAGTGCCAATTCCATGGTGCCGGGTGATAAGGGATTGCTTGACATGCTGGCAATGCGGGTTCACGACCGAGCCTGGGATGAGAGGAGCAGAGGCCAGCAGAAGGGGTGTTTGAGCATCTGTGGATGCTTTCCTCCCCGGCACGGGCTGCGGTGCATTTTTTCCAGGATGCCATAGCTTGCAGCCATCTAGGGAGGAGGGTGGGCGGGGAGAAAACAGCAAAAATGCCGCTTGGGTGGCCAGATGATGGTAGCTGAACCCCCCCCACCTGCCACACAGCCAGGCAGTGCCTATGCCAGTCCCCTGCGTGCCCCAGGTGAATTCTCTGTGCCTACGAGCTAGCACTCTCTTCCCTGGTGGCCCATACAATGGGGGGCCCCCTACAAAGGGATACATCAGGCAAACCAGGGGCCACGGTTAAGAGATGGCGGGATGGCAGCAGAGGTGATTGGTAGGATTGGGTGGTCCTAAGTAGCCCAAAGGAGTGGCTGACCAGGGGGCCGAGGGTGCATAAACAGATAAGACAAAAAAAAAATGATCAGCAGTATGGGGTACAAAAGCTATGGAGAGAAGTTGGTGATCCTTAACAGGTTCACATTGGAGAACAGAAGGCTGAGAGGAGACATCATCTCAGTTGTCTGCATTCTCAAGAGTATCAACAACATTGAACAGGCAGAGATGTTTGATCTGGTGTTCTCCAACAGGACATGGGAGCACATCCTGAAGCTCAAAGGTTGTACATGCAGGGGTAAGGCTGGGAAGCACACCCTTCTCCCAGAGGCTGGTGAAGCCATGGAACAGCATGCCAGTGGAGACAGTGGGCATGAAGATAGTGCATGTCTTCAAGGAAAGCCTGGACGCAATTCTGCTTACCAAAGGTAGAAGAGGGGGTAGGGAGCCCCTATAAATGAGTACATGTGTAACCAACCTCTCTCTTCACTCATCTCAAGGCAGATTACTAGAGGGCACTTAAAGGACTAGGCCTGACCCTGACAGTTGCCCTCTAGGGTGGATTGCACTTGGAGACAGGATGTCTAGGTGTTTGTGATGTGAGTGGCACAACTCAGCTAAAAGCAGGAAAAGCCAGCATGAATATTCATGGTCCTGCCTTTCCCCATTTAGCCAGACTATAAGAGGGGAAGGCAAGCTGTAGCCCAGGCAGAGAAAAGAGGGGAGAGCCAAGAGAGAAGACCAGCAAGCAGAGTCCAGCCACCCCAGCTACGACTGAGCCGAAGAGGCCTTTAGGCCCAGGGATGATGGCAGGGTCCCTGGGTCTGGGTGGCACTGGTCCCCTCTGGCAAAGTCTTCAGAGGCCCAGAACCCAAGGTTTTGATGGGAAGGTCACCTCCTTTATCTAACTAGGAGTAGACGGCCTACAGTAGCCCCACCTCGAAGAACCAGAAGATTGAGACCAGTATGGCATATCCGGAAACTGTGGAGGGACACCCCTCAAGGGATGGTTGCTGGGACCAATTTGAATCTTCTCCCTGTGACAGGGTTGAATAAGGCCCTATTCCATTTGTTATTAAGAAAGAGTTTAAACACAAGGGTCTGTTCTATCCTCTCCTCTCCTTTTCTGTCTCTTCTCTGTCTGGTTGTGCAACCAAATTTTCTTGTGAGACCTAGGGACTGATCACTCTGATGGTTCTGCAATTCTCCGCCTCTCGCTAGCTCTCTGCTTTCACTTGCTGTTTCTGTCTGTCTTCCTCACCCTTGCATATCTGCCAGTATAAAAATATATGTGAGTCATTATGTGGAAATGTAACTGATACTGAGATCCCTTTATTTAAAACTGTATATAGTTATACTGTTGAAATGATTGCAAAAAGCTATTTGGAACTTAAGGGGTTAAACTGAGATGCTGGTGCACAAACTGTGCAGAGCTGTCAACAAGAGGCCAGTTCTGGATCATTATGTTATTTTTGCTGCACCTGCAAGAACATTGGAATCTTACAAGAACATTGTGTGAGAAGCATGCTGTTTTCTTAACAAATTTCCCAGGCACAGACTTATAAAAAGAGCAGCAGTGCTTGTGCAAGACAGAGACAGAGCCTGAGATTTGAAATTGAGAAGAAAAAACTCAGAAGAAGGATTCTGTTTTCTATCTTTGTTCTGCCGTTGTAAATTGTTATACTGAACAATTTAAATTTTTTTAATTTGCTGTTATTAATAATAAAACGCTATGGGCCAGATATTCAGAGCTCAGCACCGGGCGCAAAGCTGTTGTGCTGGACTAACGCTGATCTTGCGCTCGACTGCAATATTGAAATGCACCTTTAGTGCCGGCGCTAGGTATTAGTGCCCATGCTAAACCAAAATGAATGCAGGGGTGGGGCAGAGGGGAGGGGCCCTGAATGCCAGCATACGGCATATTCAAAAGCAGAGTGTCGCGCTACAGGCACTAGCGCAACATGTAGCGTGGTGCTAGTTACTGCCAAAGAAAAGCTGCTTTTAAGGCAGCACTAATAGCGAAGGTACCCTCCCGGGATGTATTCTGCCCCCCTTCCCCGTACAAATTCATAATTACCCTGGTAATCTAGTGGTTCCCCCTCCCAGCACCTATCCCAACCCCAGTTCCCCGTAGAAACACATAATTACCCTGGTAGTCTAGTGGTGCCCCCACCCTCCAGCACGTTTCCCGACCCCTGTTCCCCACAGAATTTAATAATTACTCTGGTAGTCTAGTGGCGCTTCACCTCCAGCATGCTTTCTTCCCCATAGAATTCAAAATCTCACTGGCATTTTTGAGGATGCCTCTCCACCCCCAGCACATTTTCGATCCTCGCATATATCTCGGTAGTTCATGTTTTCTCACTCAGTAGCGTTGTGTTCTCAAGATCATACTATCAGCACGCACCCAGCCGCATCGTTGAAGCCTTCCTCACACCACCTGACTGAGGATCGAACGAGCCGCACCGCATTCATTACAGTACAGCCCACCTATCTCAGTTGCGCCAGTTGGAGGTGGTGAGGAGGGCTGAGCCACGCTTGGCTCCCGATCTGTGGCCGCTGATGGGTGCGATGTAGGTGGCACTGCTGGGTGGGGGCTCTAGACTACCAGGGATATATGTTAGATTACGGGATGGGGTTGGGAAACGTGCTGGGTGGGGGGCATTACTAAACTACCAGGGTAAGTTTTAAATTCTATGGGGAATGGGAAATGTCCTGGAGGGTTGGGGGGGGCACCACTAGACTACCAGGATAAATACTATCTTAAACATGTAAGTGGGGTCGAGAAAAGTGCTGCAGGGCATACCTCTCAACCCCTTACCTCATGACTCAGGGACAAGGATTAAAGAAATCAGAGACAAACAACGAAAATCAGGGACATATCCTAAGAAATGGTACTATTCACCTAGAAAGCTGATAGAATAAGGGGATTTGCATTAAGATGCATTTTCTGAAGAACAATAAGTCTGTAACTTTAATGTTTGACATTATTATGTGATTGTAATCCTCACTGTTCTGTCAAAACAACACAAATCTTAAGAGGGACAGAGGACAAGTCTGAGGGAATCAGGACGCCCCTGATAATCAGGGACAGTTGAGAGGTATGCTGGGGGTGGGGGAACCACTAGACTACCAGGATAAATACTATTGTAAACATGTAACGGGGGTCGGGAAACGTGCTGGGGGGTTGGGGAACCACTAGACTACCAGGGTGTGCAAAAGGCACACATGGCAACAGGGACCATGACGACGGGGCGGACAGCCTGGCCCAGCCAGTCTACCCAGGTCCCTGATGTATGGATATGCTGCACGTCCTACGTAGCCTACAGCATATGTCCATCCACCCCCACCAGGTGTGCCTTATGCTTGTCCCATGCATTCGTGGGTCCCCCCCACTGTGTTCCACCAACACCTGCCGAGGGGTGCCTATGTTGTTGGGGGCATCTACAAGGGCACATATGGCCAGTGGACATGTGTGACTATCTCCTCTCTCTTTTTATATATATATATATATATATATATATATACTATATATACACATATGCATGTGTGTGTGTGTGTGTGTGTGTGTATCAGTTGTATATTAGCTATGTGACACATAGGTATCACTCTCTCCCTGTGTCTCTCTCTCCCTATATTCGTACCTTGCATTGTACAGCTTGCAGTGCTGCATGGGCAGGATGTCTGCTCTGTTTGTGTCTGCCAGCACACAGTTCCTGCTGCTTCCAGCCTGTACTTCCCTGCCGACCAACAGGGGACGCTGTGGGCATGCCTTGGCCTGCTGCATCCAGCTTGTACTACCATTCCAACCAATAGGTGGTGCTGTGTGCTTCATGCAGTAGCATCGGGCAAACTGCGTGGTAATGTATGCTAAGCAGCAGTTAATGAGATGCAAATGTACCTGTATGCCCACAGATTTCCTAAGTAGGCTCATTTGCATGGGAGCTTTGAATATAGCTCCCATTTGCCCCAGGCTATCCAGCATGCACCGGGCTAATGCATTAGCACTGTGTAATCAAGTTAGCATGGGCAAACCTCATGTCAGCATAGCACAGTTCTGCAGTGTGTGGCTTACATTGTTGTTTGCAGTGGATGTGAGACATCTCTGTGCAGTCGCAAACAATGCTCTCCACCTGCAACACTAGTTTTCTCCAGGGTCTAATGGGCTGCAGTGGCAGTGTGCTGTTCCCTGTTGCTATATTCAGTGCTGTCTTATTCCTGGACTATTTTTGCCCTGCACTCCTGGCCTTGTTTGCCCGAGTTCCTTCACTTGCTATATTCAGCAGGTTTTGCTCCGGGCTATTCCTTTTGAATATAGCTTGCTTTTTGCTCCGGGCTATGTTTGCCTGCCGGGCAGTGCTACTTTAGCCCCGGAGCACAGTTTTGAATATCTGGCCCTATATGCGAATTTTGAAACTGCTCCTGGTTTTCCTATGCTTCCTGACCTGTGCCTCGATGACAGATGATGTCAGCCTAAGTGGGATTTACACCATGCATATGCTAAGCCAGGCATTTTGTGCATGGGTACTAAACCTAGTACCAGGGAAGCATAGCAGAAAGGCACGGATTCTGCAGCAGCAAGTCTAGGAGTGATTACCAGAAAAATGGCAGCCAAAATAGCCGAGACAGAAATCCAAGCTGAGACTGTACAGCCAGCACCAGCAATGGAAAAAAAAGAATAGGTAGTGACAGAACATGAAAGCCTGACTGCCTTTTTCAAATGGTGGGCTATACAACAAAAAGAGATGGAGAAGAGAAGAGAAGAGATGCAGTGATGGATGGATAACTTGCGAGTTATCAAAGCTGGAGGATCTGGCACTGGTCCAGCAGAGCAACAAAACACAAACAACTTAAAATACCTTAAACTTACAAAGTTGTGTCCCTCAGATGATATCGAAGCATACTTGACAACTTTTGAAAGGGTTGCTACAGCCTGCCAGTGACCAAAGCAGCAATGGGCAATCAGACTGGTACCTTACCTGACAGGTAAAGCCCAACTTGCCTACAGCAGTATGGACACTGCACAGTCAGAAAACTATGACCTGGTGAAAAGCAAAACCCTGAAAAGGTATGACATGTCAGGAGAGACATACAGGCAAAGATTCCAGTCCCTGAAGAACAACTCAGTCGACAGTTCTTGAGAAGCTTTCACCCATCTCAGAGAACTCATTAAATGGCTCCAACCAGAGGGCAGAATAGTCCCACAGATCATTGATACATTTACAATGAAGCAATTCATCAACATCCTGCCTACAGATGTACAGCTTTGGGTAAAAAAACACCAACCAGAAAGTGGGGAAAAGGCTGTTTCTTTGGCTGAAGACTACCAAATGGCCAGACAGATGCTGCAGCAGTGAGGTAACAGCCAAGCACCAGTAAAACACAATTTTTCCCACTTAAACCCCCAAATGTGATAAGGACTCTGGTAGGGTAACAAATCTGCACCCAAATACTTTATTTGCTATAACTGTCAAGCCAGGTCATATTGCAAGAAATTGCCATAGCAAGAAGAGTGACACTGGAGCAGATTTGTCCTTAGTAAATTGGGGCAAATACTTAACAGATGTGAAGGTGGGAGATAAGACTGTGAATGGACTTATAGATTTAAGAAGCAGACAGACCCTAGTGCATGTTGAAGTGCTGGGAAAACAATGTCCAAATGGACCAGGTACTGGTGTCATCTGCATTCATGGGGACACTCGATACTATCCTACCAGTCAAGTGACTCTGACTATTAATGAGGTGTCGCACCAAATGAAAGTGGGGGTAGTATGTAAGTTGCCTGTACCTGTGATCATTGGAAATGACTTTTCAGGATTTACTGAGTTAATCAAAGAAGGAGTAAATCCGGATGTTTCAGCAGCTGTGGTTGACAAGAGCTCAGGCAAAGAAAATCTCAGATGGTGGGGACTCTTTTCCTTTCACTGATTTTGATTCGGACTTGTTTGAGCACAGCTCCAAAATACGGAAGTCCTGGAAAGAAAGACAACGTCTGAAGGAACAGTGGCAACAAAAAACTGATGGACATAAGGGGTTAACATATGAAAATGCTGAAACTAAACTGATAACTAATTGTGATTTTCTTTCAGAGCAAGCTAATGATGTTTCTCTCCAGGGTTATTTTAAGCAGTTGGGGGTGAAACCAAAACAGGGTGAACCTATGTTTAAAAAATGTAATGGGCTACTGTACAGAGTTTGGGTTAAATCTCAGACACAGGACCAGACAGAACAATTGGTTATACCACAAAAGTATAGATCTGAGTTGTTACAGATAGCACATGATAGTCCTATAAGGCTATGGCTGGTCACTCGGAGAGGGATTGCACCCTTGCCAGATTGCTGTTCAGATTTTACTGGCCTGGAATTCATGAAGATGTTGCTGCCTATTGCAGTTCTTGTGCTGAGTGTCAGAAAGTAGCCCCAGTGACTAAGAAAGACAAGGTGGCCCTGGTGCCCCTACCCTTGATAGATGTGCCTTTTGAAAGAATTGCAATGGATGTGGTTGACCCCTTAGACAAAAGTAAAAAGAGTAATCGATTCTTTTTGGTAGTATGTGACTATGCTACTCGATACCCAGAGGCATTTCCAATGCGTACTGTCACAACCCCAAAAGATGCAGCAGAGCCTAAAGCCTAAAGAGGTTATTACTGATCGGGGTAGTAATTTTGGTGCTGCATTACTGAAGGAGCTGTACCGACTACTAGGTATCACTGCGATAAGAACCTTCCCTTATTACCCTCAGACAGATGGCCTTGTTGAGCATTTTAATGAAACCTTAAAACACATACTGAAAAGGTTTGTAAAAGGGGAAGGGAAAGACTGGGACCAATACTTACCTTACCTGTGTTTTGCTTACAGAGAAGTGCCACAAGCATCAGCAGGTTTTTCATCATTTGAAATGCTGTATGGTAGACAATCTAGAGGGCCACTAGATGTAATAAAAGAAGCATGAGAAGGTAACCCCATCAGAAACAATCTAATACATCTTATATGTGTGCCCTGAGAAAGAAGCTGGCAAGATATGTTGAAATCGCCCATAATAATCAGGAAGAGGCCTTAAACCAGTAGAAGGTGTATTATGATCATGGGGTAAAAGAAAAACATTTTGAGCCAGGTGAAAAAGTCTTGCTACTGTTACCTACTACAGAAAATAAACTGCTAATGAAGTGGCAAGGGCCTTATAAATTGGTAGATGTACTGGCACAGTTAACTATTAGTTTGAGACCCCCTGACAGGAGAAATCCTACTAAGGTATATCATGCTAACCTTCTCAAGAATTTGGGTTGGAAAAACACCAAAAGCTGTTTTGCTGGTTTTACCAGAAACTGATAAAGAACGTATTGATGTAGCTTATGATAGACTGGAGTAAACTGTAACTGCTGATCCTATAAAGATGAATGTTTCCTTAACCTCTGAACAAACCGTAGAAATTTGTAACTTGCTAAAGACATTTAACAGTACTTTTACCACAGTACCAGGCTGAGCAAAAGGGGTCGAGCACGTAATAGTGACAAGGAATGCTCACCCTATTAGACAAAAGACGTAGAGATTACCAGAATGGTTAAGAGCAGACGTGGTTAAGGAAATACAAAAACTGAAAGAATTAGGTATCGTAGAAGAGTCGTGAAGTGCTTGGTCATCACCATTGGTGATTGTAAACAAAAAAGAAGGGGGTGTAAGAATCTGCCTTGAGTTTAGGAAACTTAATCAAGTGTCAGAGTTTGACAGTTATCCTATGCCCACAATAGATGGTTTGGTGGACAGACTGGGGAGTGCCAAGTATATCAGTACCCTCAATCTCACCAAGGGTTACTGGCAAATCTCCCTAGCTAAAGAATCCAGAGACAAAACTGCATTTGCCACTCCTGTTGGAGTCTATTGGTTCACCACCATGCTGTTTGGTTTACATGGCACACCCGCTACATTCCAGCAGTACATGGATGTGATTTTGTCTGTCACAGTGGTTATTGTGCTGCATACCTGGATGATGTTGTGGTGTACAGTCCAGACTGGAAAAGCCACCTGGAACACATGTGAACAGTTATCCAATCGATCAAAAAGGCAGGTCTGACAATTAATCCTACCAAGTGTGCACTGGGCTTGCAGAAAACCTGATATTTGGGCTATGTTTTGGGAAATGGAGAAGTCAAGCCAGAGGTTTCCAAGATAGAAGCTGTCGCTAACAGCCCTGTCCCCAAAACCAAGAAACATGTCAGGTCATTTTTAGGGCTGGCTAGTTATTATCAGAGATTTGTTCCCAACTTTGCCCATTTAGCTACCCCCCTAACTGAACTCATGAAGAAACAGTACCCAAAAACTGTGAAATGGACCCCAGAGTGTGATGAGGCTTTTCGAGCCATCAAGGCTGCATTATGTTCAGCCCTTGTTTTAAGAAGCCCAGACTTTCAGAACCAATTTCTGTTACAGACTGATGCATCAGAGGTAGGCCTAGGTGCAATCTTGAGTCAGCATAAAGATGGGAAAGAACACCATGTTCTATATATCAGCAGAAAGTTGCATGACAGAGAGAAGAAGTACTCCACCATAGAAAAGGAATGCCTTGTGGCAAAGTGGGCCATGGAATCCCTTAAGTGTTATTTGCTAGGAACTGACTTTGTACTTATAATGGATCACAGTCATCTCTATTGGTTTAACCAAATGAAGGATAAAAATTCTAGAATCACACAGTGATACCTGGCACTACAGCCATTTAAATTTAAAGTGATGCACAAATCTGGGAAAGAGAATATCAGTGTTGATTTTCTGTCCTAGATATGGATCAGGAATTGAGAATTTCGAAGGTTGAAAAAATGTGAGTTGAAACTTTTCTGTTTGTTATGCTGCATATGCACTGAACTGTAAAGGTTATAAGCTAATGTTAGAAGAGACTTAATAGAATGTTTTGGAAACCTGTTTTTGAAACAGTTTCCCTCTTAAAAAGAGGGTTATGTGACAGAGTTGAATAAGGCCCTGTCCCATTTGTTATTTAGAAAGAGTTTAAATGGAAGTATCTGTTCTCTCCTCTCCTTTTCTGTCTCTGTCTGGTTGCGTAACTAAATTTTCTTGTGAGACCTAGTAACTGATCACTCTGACAGTTTCGAGATTCTCTGCCTCTTGCAAGCTCTCTGCCTTCACTTGCTGTTTCTGTCTGTCTTCCTCCCCCTTGCATATCTGCCGGTATAAAAATATATGTGAATCATTATGTGGAAATGTAACTGATACTGAGATCCCTTTGTTTAAAAACTGTATATAGTTAAACAGTTGAAATGATTGCAAAAAGCTATTTGGAACTTAAGGGGTTAAACTGAGATGCTGGTGTACAAACTGTGCATAGCTGTCAACAAGAGGCCAGTTCTGGATCATTATGTTCTTTTTGCTGCACCTGCAAGAACATTGGAAACTTACAAGCACATTGTGTGAGGAACATGCTGTTTTCTTAATGAGTTTCCCAGGCACAGACTTATAAAAAGAGCAGCGATGCTATTGCAAGACCGAGACAGAGACTGAGATTTGAAATTGAGAAGAAAAAACTCAGAAGAAGGACCCTTTTTTCTATGTTTGTTCTGCCATTGTAAATAGTTATACTGAACAATTTTTATTTTTTAATTTTGCTGTTATTAATAATAAAACACTATTTGCGAATCTTGAAACTGCTCCTGGTTTTCCTATGCTTCCTGACCTGTGCCTTGACAACACTCCAGCCATGAAGTTTGCTTGATAGAGAACACATTTATAAGTAAGCCTTGCAGATGCTCTGTGTGTATGAAAAAAAAGCCTAGGTAAAATGTGTAACATCCTGGCCTGGTAGCCAAATGAATGTGCTAGCAGGAGGAGTTGGCAACAGTTCGGGTCTGTAAATCCCTGAGAAGAGGCCAGGCAAGAGAGCCTGTTCTTTGGGCATCTAGGGCTTTCATTGATGCTGCTGAAGGGAAGTACACATGGCTGGACCAACTAGTTCAGAACTGAAGAAGAGATTATAGCCCAATTTACAGTCACAACTGAATGCCTCTTCAGTCGGGCACAGTGTCGAGCGCTGGAATGTTTGCTCCAGGGTAGTGCACAAACTGCTTGGAAGATGCCTTTGTGCAGTAGTCTTGGGTGTCCCTAGAAGGCTCCAGGGACCTAGATTAAGCAAAGAGATGAGGGTGAATTGTGACAAATCAGCAGTAGAAAGCCCTTCTAGATCAGACAGAGGCAAGCACACTTCCAGCTGTGGGTACAGTACAAATGTACCAATCGTGGGGAGTTTAAATCAATTTCTAACTGTGGGTACAGTACAAGTGTACCAATCGTGGGAAGTTTAAATCAGTTTCTAACGGTGGGTACAATACAAGTGTAGCAATCGTGGGAAGTTTAAATCAATTTCTAACTGTGGGTACAGTACAAGTGTACCAATCGTGGGACGTTTAAATCAATTTCTAACTGTGGGTACAGTACAACTGTACCAATCGTGAGAAGTTTAAATCAATTTCTAACTGTGGGTGTAGTACAAGTGTACCAATCGTGGGAGGTTTAAATCAGTTTCTAACAGTGGGTACAGTACAAGTGTACCAATCGTGGGAAGTTTAAATCAATTTCTGTGAGAAGTTACACTATGACTTGTGAGAAGTCTCTTTGGGAATATGAAATGAATGAAAGAACGAATATAATCTATGGAATATGGTGACAACCTGAAGAACTAAAGGGAAATGCCCTTCATTTGCTGCATATCATCGGAGAACAGTATAATAAATACCCCCTGCTTGATCCCAGCTCCAGTCTAGTTTGTCTCATGTTAATGGTGCCCCCTGTATAGTAAAGGTGTCCCTGGTCCCATCGCCGCAGACCCAAGGTGGCAAAGGTAGTGGTGCAGGTACTGGTTTTCATGGTGTAAGGTGGGTGCTCCTCTGACAAGACTTGCTGCCTAACACCCCTAGACACAGGAGAGGGGCAGCCTTTACACATGTTTGCACATCATACACCCTAAATATGTATACATAAATATACATACATATAAATATGTACACCCTGGAAGAAAGGAGGTAGAGGGGGGATATGATAGACCTTTAAATACTTCACTGTGGTGAATAAGATACGAGAGGGAAGTATTTTGCAGAAAAGAAGATGCACAAGAACAAGGGGACAAGCTATGAAGCTGGAGGGGGAAGTTTCAGGAGAGATGTGAGGAAGTACTTCTTCACTGAAAGGGTGGTGGATTCATGGAACAGCCTACCAGCTGAGGTAGTGGGGGTGAAAACAGTGGTGGGGTTCACGAATGCATGGGATAGGCATAAGGGAATCTTAATAGAAAAGAAAGAGGGGAGGGAGGAAGAGCTGGAGATCAAGTAGGGTCCACGGTGATACTGTAGGTAAGGGAAAAATGGGCAGACTGAGTGGACCAGGTGGTACCTATCTGCCACCAGATTCTATGTTCCTATACTTATTCATATGAGCTTATGAAGCAGGAGGGTGGACATGATGGAACAAGAGTCCCTTAGTCTGACCATGTCACTTTACTGTGACCGCAGATGGGGAAGCCAAGAAAATTGAATTCTTTTTTTTTTTTAATTCAATAAACTTTATTAATTTCTGATATAACAACATAAAACAAAATCTCCCGAGGGGGGATGACAGTAGAGCAACCGATGCAGCAATTCAAACATATCAACATAAATCAATCACCCCCACCTCCCACCTAGCCTCTCCCACCATCTCCTCCCTTACTTCAAATCCTCCCTTAACTCCCCAACCAAGTGTTATTCAGTAGATCATTCAGGTAGCCTATTCACAGCAATGGTCCAATTCTAAGGGACAAAGAACCTGCTTATACCTAGATATGTTAAGAAACAGCAGGGAGCAGGCCTGATGGACCTAGAGACCATTCTGAGCCTATGTTTTGGGGGATTCAAAACCATCGAGTGTGTTACTGCGTTTATAAAATGGGTATATTTGGACTTCTTTGCATCTCACTTGTTATTCCATATTCCATGTGGGAACAGTATTTTGCTTTGAACCCAGGACCTCTTTGAAAATAAGCTCTGCTCAACAGAGTTTATGCTGGTAAAACACATACAAAAGTAGAGTATTTATTATGTTGCAGTATGTTTTTTAAAGTGGAATAACAAAAAAAGATTTAATAAAAGGCAAGTAAAGTCGTAACATTAGTAGAACTCAAACCTGGATGTAAAAAGCTGCTTCTACAGCAAAAAACACTAATATACAGGTTCAGGGCTTGAGCTTTCCCTTCAAGCATCCTTCTTAGTATCCTCCGATAGGGTTTAAGTTGACGTTCACTACCCACAGCAGGATTATTAACAGCATGCTGGTTCCAGTATGGCCCACTCATTTGGCATCCCTGTTTCTTTTCCTGGACTGGCAGAGTAAATTCTAGAATTCTGTTTCACACTTAGTGACCCTGTGGGACTCAGTCATTCTCATGTAAGAGAGCTAATCTTCCCCACTGTCTTCTGAGCTGGCAGTCTGACTGAAGAAGAATTTTTCTTTAAATTTATCCCCCTCGCCTACCTGCATACTACCACTACTGTGCTAGTGACAGTGGCTTTCAATACAAGCTTTTTGTTGGAGCGGACAGTGTCCAACATTCCAGTGGAAATGTTTTTAGTTTACGAGAGGAATTTCGAGTGATAGGGCAGCAAACTGGCAGCATATGTTTCTGTTCGTGTGGCATGTCCTTGTTCTGCAAGGTTACAAATCCATTCTGCGACAGAGGACAGAGGCAGTAGAAATTCCTATAAACACAAAAAAAAGGAACTAGCAGACCCACAGGTTTTACTGCTGCTGCTCTGTGCCATAAAGGTGGGCCTGGCTAGAAACTGAGATTGGGAGAAGGAACAGGGGATGAACAGGTGAAAGGCAATAGTGTAATAACAGAATTATCTGGATGGGTTGTGAGGCTCGAGGTGCAGCCAAGGGCCTTCAACACTAAGAAAGTGAGGTTATTACAGCACTGACATACACCTGGAGTGGATTATTACATTTATAGCATTTGTAGACTGGTTAAAAATGTTAGAAATAAATCACCATGTAAGCAGCAGACTCTGGGCGCGATCCAGAATGTGACCTAGCATATTTGTTCCACTACATAAGACCCCAAAGCTACTGTCACCTGCTCTACCACCAATAGATGACAGACAGAACAGCTATATCCTTTAAGGTAGGCCTGGCTTCTGGTCCTTGGGGTTTTCAGTGCTCCCCCCAGGCTCTCCCTTCCTGATTTCCTCGCTCCCCTCTCCCACCTCGGTTACATCTCAGCAAACAAAATTAGAATACAGCAGTTTGATTACCTTGCTCTGAAAGTGCCTCATGCCTCTTCAGTGACCATGGGCCATTGGGCATGCTCACAGACCCACTGCTACCTAGCTAAAGTTGCAGCTAAGCCCATCCAGCTTCTGATATCCGGTGTATAGTGCTGCTTAATCCCCGACTATTGAAGTTGTCAGCGGTCTGCCCACAGTGGCACACAGCCTAAGTAAATTGGCCCCTGTGTGGGATGGTCATGCAACAGCTACATGTGCACCGCCACACTGAAAGCCTATACAGAGCCTCCAGGTGCCACCCCAGCTTGACTACACTCTGCAGCTTTCTATACTATATCCTTATCTTGGCATAACTGCTGAACAGGATGTTACCCAAGCAGGATGTGGCATGACTTTCAGATCATCTGACACATGCTGGCTTAAGGTCTTTAATTGGTAAGCTGTGGGGGAGACTGTGATGTGGTGATGTGGGGGAGTAGAAGGTGGAGAAGTGTGGGGGACATTGTGACTCCAGGTCGTTCTCAGCACCGCATGCTTCTCATCTACCTGGGAGCCTCTACCCAGTTGCATAATGGCACCACCAGGTGCAGATATGTGCTTATGTAAATATAGATATATATTCTTTGCAAAAAACTGCATTAATGGAACATTTAGGGTTCTGGCTAAAGTGACAAAAGTAGGGAAATGTGGCTTTAGGGTTTCCAACCCTAAAACCCCAACCACACCCCTAAAACAAATCAGGGGCAGAGTATTCCTAGGGGTTCTCAGCCCGAAAGCTCACCCCATTAGGTGTGTATGTTTCTGGAGTGTATAGAATGGGGTGAGCGTCAGGGTTGAGAACCCCTAGGAAGGCTCTGCCCCTGATTTGTTTTAGGAGTGTGGTTGGGATTTTAGGGTTGGAAACCCCAAAGCCACATTTTCCTACTTTTGTAGCTTTAACCTGAACCCTAAATGTTGCATTAATGCAGTTTTTTGCAAAGAATTTCCTTACTTTTTAAGATAGTATAATCATATTCTTGTTTTCCTATTGGAGCACAGGACCCTTGGGGCCCTGTGCTCCCATGCATTCATACTTTTTCCGACAGTGTAATTGTATCTTTATTCTTGTGATGGAGCGCAGAGCCCTCTGGGCCCTGTGCTCACATCCCCAATAGATGCGGATATATATGTTTATGTGGAAGCGCAGGGCCCAGAGGGTGCTTCCATATGTAGGACAACAGCAACCAAATTGTCAACATAGCCTTCTTATTACCCCATCTCATGAACCCAGTAGTACAAATTGTCAAATCCCCGCCAAAACACAATTCCATGCCACTACAGTGTTATTCTGCGCCTTAGGCACAAAATATATTTTGGTCAACATTTGAAAAATTATGGCTGTCACATTCATGAGGTGGTGTAAAGAAATGGCTATGTTGAAAATTTGGAGTTAAAATATTGAACATTACAAAAGTTAAAAGCAAGTGTAGTGAAATGTCAACAGATGTGCACAACTTTGCCATCTTGCTATATTTTGACCCCAAATTTTCAACATACCCTTCTTATGACCCCTCTTTTTTTGAATATTCTGTTTATTAGGAAATTTTTCAGTCAAGACACATACAACATGCAACAATAAACACTCACACAAATAGACATACTAACATTTCCTCTAAAACTAACAATACATACTGACTGTTAAATAAAAAATAGTTGATACCTGAGTGCAGTCAGTCAGCAGATGCTTACATTCAGCAGGTAATTATACCAAATTAAATACATTAAGCATATCGACAAAGTAAGTAATTAAGTAAATAAACTAATATTTAAATACATAAATACATACATACATGCAGTCGAGTGTGCAGTCCCCTGTCTACCTTAAAGCTCAATCAGACACACCTCCTTGCCCACACATCTTCCTGCCCTACTCACTTCATATTCGCGTTATACATAGATATAATGCCGTAAGCATAAAACATGTAAATCAGAAACCAGAAATTCAAGGCGGTGACTATTCAGTTATCCAACAAATCCCTTTCTTTTGCATCAACCGCCCTATTGTTGCTTATACATTCAGCCCTGTATGCAGCATTATGTTTTCAGACATACTCAGGGATGCTAAGGAGGGAGCCCAGTCCTTCAAAAACACTTCCTCCCTATCCATCATCAGTAGGGTGAGCCTCTCCAAAGCCAAGGAGTGAATGACCATTCTACGCCATTCAGTTACCGTGGGCCAGTTCCCATCAACCCAGGTACTCTGAATACAGTGCCTGGCCAAAGCAAACAAGACCCTTGTACTCCTCGACAGTGGCAACCACTCCTCTTCCCCTCCTACCATCTCCACCCCAAATAAGCACACCAAGGGGTCTCGAGGTAATTGCCTCCCTGTTATCTTATTTACCTCATATACTACCTCCCCCCAAAACTTGACCAGAACCGGACACGACCAGAGACAGTGGAAGACGGTGCCCATCCCCTTATTACATCTCCGGCACAATGGGGACACTGCAGGGTGCACCCTGTGGACCGCAGCTGGGGCCCAGTATGCTCTATGCAAAAACTTATAGAAGGCCTCTTTGAACTTGTTGCATACCATGATCCCCTCTGGCATCCCCAGAACCAACTCCCAGTTCCTCTCAGATATTCGTAGTCCTAGGTCTCCCTCCCACTGGGCCTTTGTGGCGCTAGTCAAATCAGGTAACCTTTGCCTGTCCTGTTTAGCCACTTTCCCCTAGAAAGCCCTTCGGGGCTGATTTAGCTTGGCATACCATCCGCTCTACTTCATTCGGGTATAACCCCCTTCTCCCCCTTACTCATCTTTCCCACAAAGGCTTTCACTTGCAAGTATCAGAATAACTGAGATGTCCCTAACCTCGCATCTCTTCTGACCCTATCAAACCCACTTATCTCTCCCTTTTCCAGGAGAACCCCTACGTAGGGAACTCCCCTTTCCCACTCCAAGAATCCTCTATCCTCCATCCCAGGTACAAAGAAGGGGTTATTCGCTATCGGCAGTAGCAACGTCTCCCTCTGAGCCCCACCCTTCCACCGCCACATATGATCCCATTCCTCCAATGTCTCCCTGACTAATGGATTACCATTCCCTAGTTCCCTATACGCTCGGAGACCCCTACTGTGCAGGTAGGCTGTAAGCCTCCCCGGTGCCCCCCTCTGCTCTAACTCCACCCAGCTGGCCACTTCCGACCTATGCACCCAATCAGCTATTCCCCTAAGCTGCACCGCCCTATAGTAAGTGCCCAGATCCAGGAAGTTAAGCCCCCCCTTAAGCCTATCCGCTTTAAGCCTTTTCAGACTGATCCGAGGTTTCCTACCCTGCCATATAAAACCTGAGAACCCCCTCTCTAACCTTTTCACATCCCTCGTAGTTAACTGCATCTGCAGCATCTGCATGGGGTATAGGACACGGGGGATAATATTCATTTTTATTATATTTATCCTCCCCATCCATGACACAGGTAGCTGCATCCAGCGTCTAAGGTCCGCCAAGACCGACCTAACCAGGTGCTGATAGTTTAGCCTGCACAGCTCTTCCCATCGCCATCCTATCCGGACCCCTAAGTACTTAAAATCTGTCTTAGCCACCTTGAATCCCATTTGCTGTATCTGCTGACCAACCTCTGGGAAACCCATAACTTCAGATTTCCTAACATTGATCTTATATCCTGAGATACCTGCAAACCTATCAATAGTGCTCATTAAGTGTCCCATGGACTTTTGTAAATCCCCCAGAAAAAGCAGCATGTCGTCTCGCAGATAACGCTACCTTGTGTTCTCTCCTTTGCGTCTCTTCTATTCCCACTACCCCTTATGCTGACGTAATGCTGGACGCTTAGGGCTCAATCGCCGGGCAAACAAAATGGGGAAAGTGGGCATCCCTGCCTCGTGCCTCTACCCAACTTGAGAGTACCAGAGTGACATCCATTTATGACAACACGTGCGTTTGACTTGAGATACATGGCTCTAACCCATCCAATGAACGAATCACCCAGACCAAACGGGGCCAATACTTCAAATAGGTAGTCCCACTCGACCCTATCAAACGCTTTTTCAGCGTCCAAAGAAACCACCCCCATATCCTCCCCAGTCCGACCAGCTTGCCATATGACATTAAGTAGCCTACGCACATTATGATAGGATTGACGCCCCTTTATGAACCCGGTCTGGTCTGGGTGTATCAACTCCGGGAGTATGTTCTCGAGCCTATTGGTCAGGACCTTGGCCAAAATTTTCAAGTCCACATTAAGCAATGATATAGGTCGATAGGCCATGCAATCCGACGCGTCCTGCTCCACCTTATATATAAGACAGATATTCGCCTCATAGCATGAATCTGGCAACACCGGGCTTTCTCCCTCCACCCCCACCCTGAATACCCTACACATGGTGTCAGCTATCTGCCCACCCAATATTCTATAATATTCAACTGGAAATCCATCTGGCCCACTGGCCTTTCCCGCCTGCAGCTTCTGGATAGCACCCAGGATTTCTGCCTTAGAGATGGGTTGGTCCAATGATTCTTTCTGCTCAACTGTTATCCTCTGCAGGGGTACCCCATCTAGGAATTCTCTTATACAATCTCCCTTTCCAGTGTGCTCTGCCCTATATAGCTTTTCATAGAAGCTCCTAAAGCATTCTGCAATTTCCTTTGACCTCGTAAAGACCCGCCCTTCCCCATCCTTCACCCTCAGTATTCGTGTTGAGCACCTACCCCCTTTCATCAGTCTCACCAACATGGGTCCTGGCTTGTTCCCCCACTCAAAAACTCTTCTTTGACAGTGGAACCACGCTTTTCCAGCCTCCTCCCTCAGCAACGTGTTGAGAGCATCCCTTGCCATTGCCAATAATCTGCTGGCCTCTCCTCCTTCCCCTTCCCCTACTCGCTTCTCCAGCTCCTTTACTTGCCTCTCAAGTTCTTCCCTCTTACCCCTAATCTGTCTCTTTATTTTAGCTACGTATGCTATTATAGCTCCTCTCATGTAGGCCTTTCCCGCCTCCCAGAAAATGGCGTTCGAGACCTCACTCGAAGAGTTCGTCTCCTCATATATCTTGCACTGCTCTGCCAAATATTCCCTAAAGGCCCGGTCCTTAGTTAAATACATTGTGAATCTCCAAATAGCGGGTCTGTCCTCCGGAGCTCTCCCCGCTAGTTTTAACATAACCATGGCATGATCCGAGATCATAATGGGACCATGTGCTACCTCCCTTATTCTGCCAACCCAGCCCCTGGGGAGGTAAATATAGTCCAGCCGAGACCAGGACTTGTAGGGATTAGAGTAAAAGGTATACTCTCTCGCACTCGGGTTAACAGCCTCCACCCATCTACCATGTCCAGTTCTGCACACCCAATGCGCCATTGTTTCATAGTCTCTGCTGCCTCCCCTACCTGCGAATGATCCATACTTGCATCCATCGTCCAGTTAAAACTTCCATAATGGAGCCCAGGGAACTGCTCTGTTCAGTAGACCCAGTAAAGAGGTATAAAATTGTGGTTCATATCTACTATGCATATATACAACCAAGCGTGAGGTTCTCCTCGCCCACGCTCCGGTAACAAAAATATATCTGCCTTCCTTTACGTCTCTCACCACTCTTTTCACTTCAAAGAGCAGGTTCTTATGTAGCAATATCGCTACCCCCCTTTTGTGAGAGGAGTATGAGGCAGCCAAACATTTCCCCACCCAATTCCACACCAACTTAGCATGTTCCGGATCCGTCAGGTGGGTTTCTTGCAGGAGAGCCACCTGTGCCCCCCTCCTTTTTAAGGCGGTCAGAAGTGCAGTCCTCTTTACTGAGCTCCCTATACCTTTTACATTCCAGGAGATAACATTTAGATTCGACATATCACCCATCCCACTTCATAGAACTTTCCCAGTGCCCAACCTTTCCCATTAACACCCCCTTGCGTATTTCCATTTTATATAAGCACTTTGAGCTATACTTGTACATTGCTTGTGATCTGCACACTCGACTGCATCCAAAGAAGACAAACAAAGGAAACCAAAGACAAAAAGTTAACACAGTTACATTCACATCCATAACCCCTAGAACCCTAAACCTACAAACATTTCTAACTATACTACCCCGGTAAACTCCTCCCCTACCACCTTCCCACCCCAACTGTCCCCCCTCCCTAACCCCCCCCACTGTTTTGTAACTCCTCCCATTCTACACTAATTGCTAATATAGCACAAGTGTATCCTCAGGAGAAAAAAAGTAAAAACAAACACTCAGATATACTCCTCCTCAACTGAGATGCTGTCCTGCCGCCCCTTAGCAACCATTCCCTCCGTTTTGGTAGCTCCCTTACCCCCAACAATGGCTAGCGAAGGCATGGAACATCAGTCCATTCATCCTTTCCCTTTCTCCTCACTTTGAGTCTCTCTCTCACCTCCCCCGCCCCTATTTACTCCTTACCAGCGTCTCCTCCACCATCCCCCAGCACCCTTCATTTTCAGAGCCTGCTGGATAAACTCCCCAGCCCCAGACCCCCCGCCTCCTGAATTGGCCCATCCCCACTGTGTAGGTTTAGTGCATCCCCACCCTTTCCTGCTGCAAGGAAGCGGGGGGGCAGGCCTGCCATGGTATCACTAACCTTCCCTCCGCCCCCTCCGTTCTCTTCTCCCGCCTCTCCCTACATCCACATGGGAGGAGGCCCCTTTATTTACCCCTTTCACGTCCCAGCTCCCTCTGACAGTCTATTTCTCCCCTAAAGAGCTGGGCCACCCACCGAGGACACAGGGACTAGGCCACATCAGTTTTCCACTCGCCCCCCCGGCCCCCTTCCTCCAATCTACCCGACCCTATCCCCCATCCTCCAATCTCGTGCACCGCGACCTCATTCCCTTCAGGTTTCTACCAGAGGAGCATACTATTGGAGGCGGAAGGGAAGGAGAGCCCAGCGCAGCAGCAGCCTCGGACTCCACTGTCCATCTCCGCCTCCCATCCACTCCCTCAGCCTGATAAGCTTTAACCTCGGCTCCCTCCCCCCGCCACTATTTGTAAAAAGAAACTTTGCTTCCTCACACACTGTCCTTTCAACTATGTTACCCTCAAAAAGTCCTGCTGGTATCAAGAAATATCCGTGGCTTACAGGGACATAAGGGTGAGGGGACAAGGTGACGCGTGGGCCAGGCCACGCCATCAAATTCACGCGCCAGGCCCGCCCCCGCTCCTACCTTACGCATACCAAGCGAATGTTTCAGAGGCCTCCATCTTCATCAGCTCCCTCTCTCCATATCCTTCTGGAGCCTTGTGACACAGCAATAGTTCGGGGGAGATACACAGGAAAGCACCCTACCGCCTCTTCTTTCACCTTCTCTATTTTCCAGTGTCCAGAAAAGGAAAAGAATATCCGGACATTCCAGGCCAGCCATTGTCCTTTATAAAGCCCAAGACCCTCCAATAATAAAGTGCAATGGTGCAAACAGCTTACAGTCACTAAACAGCACAAACTGGTAATGGTGCGGCACAAATACACCGTCTCTCTTCACCTCCATCGCTCATCCCATTTGCATTCCTCCTTCAACTTTCAGCTCACCTTCCTTCTCAATGTTTTCACGAACTCCTCCGCTTTCTCAGTCTCCCAGAAGGAGTACATTGCCCCTTCGTGTTTGATCTTTAAAGATGCAGGATAAACCAAAAAATGTTCCACCTTTAGACCCCTCAACTGAGCCATGATACCGTTAAACGCCTTCCTTTTCTTTAACAGACGCGCTGAGTAGTCTTGCAATAAAAACAGCCAGTGGCCTTCATAGGTCAGGGAGTCCTTTGCTCTGTATGCCCTCAGGATCGCCTCCCTATCCTGAAAATTGTGGAATCGCATGATGATTTGTCGGGGAGGTTGGTCTGCCGGCGGCCGCGGCACTACAGCACGGTGTGCTCTTTCCAACTTCACCCGGCCATGTTTCATATTCAGGCCCAGCAGCTCCGGTAAAATCCTGCCACAAAAGTCCAAGGCATCATTATTCTCTTGCCCCTCTGGAAGTCCCCTTAGCCGTAAGTTCAGCCGCCTATGATAATTCTCTTGGTAGTCATAGGCTTCTTTAAATTCTTCCAACTCCTTCTGCAGAGCCCGAACTTGCCCAGGCACTGCTAGCACCTCGTCTTCTGTTCTTGCAATTCGTTCCTCTGCCTCCGTGAGCCTGATGCCCTGCTGTGCCTGCTGCTCTGCCACTTCCTGCAGCTTACCATCCAGCTTATCTTCTAATTTAATTAGCCACGGTTCGAGAGCTGCAATCACTTGGCCCGTCACCTCCTTCCCTAGCGCCACCACCTCGGCGGCCGAGAGCGAGACTAGGCCCATGTTCTCAGTTACTGGGGCCACCACACTCTTCTTCCCGGTTTTCCCAGTTGCCCGCTGGCTTTTGGACGACATTGGAGTTAGGAATTCATCCATCATGCCTTCCTCTACTCGGCTTTATCATTTTTAGCCGTTTAGGAGCAAGTTGTACCTTATAATTTTATTAATTATTGGTTGCTCGGGCGGAGCGAGCGGGAGATGTGACCGCTCAGTTAGCTGCTCATTAGCGCCCCCCCATGACCCCTCTTAATGAACAAGTATGGTCAAAACGTTGAAATCCTGACCAAAAGGTGATTTCGCCAACTGATCACAAAATCACCTTTTGAGCAGTATTTGCTAAATGACAAAAATATTGCTCAAGAAGTGGGGTCTCAAATAGGGTATGTTGAAAATTTGGTGTCAGAATCTTGAAAAATGAGAAAGTTATGCACCAAAGTTGGAAACCCTGTAGAAATACATTGAACCACAGTTACCTTACTTTGTCATATTGCAGTTGGCAGTTCCAGCAGCAAGACGTATCTTCCATATCAATGTGGATCTTCACCCTGGGACCAGTTCAGGTGAGTGAGGGTGTGTGGGGGGGATTGGGGGATGTGGGGTGGTGGGTGCTAAGTGGGAGGTCCAAGTGGTGGCAGGTATGATCAGCGAGGAACCGTTTTCTTTTTAGGTTAAAAAAAATGAGGGACCATTTTCTTTATTGCAGGCAAACATGGACTTTGGAGGAGGGGGAGCCACTAGACACCAGGGATTAATGATTCTTGGAAAACAGAGGGTGGGGGTGCCACTAGACACCAGGGATACATATTATAATTATGGGATGTTGATGGAAGGGTAGGGGCACCACTAGACACCAGGGAAATGAAAAATAATCATGGAGGTGTCAGTTGGAGGCTGAGGGGGCCACTATTAAACACTAGGGAAGTAATAAATAATTATGGGGGCAGTGATCAGAGGGTGGGGGGCACCACTAGACACCAGGGGAAAATAGTAAAGAAGAAACATTAAAAAAAAATATGGGCAGGGCAATTGAAGGGTGGGGGTGCCACTAGACACCAGGACAAAGTCTTAAACATGAGGGTCATGGCAATTGGAGGGTGGGGGTACCACTAGACACCAGGGAAAAGATGCTGACAGAGAAAACAGGATGTTTCCCTCTTGAAAAAGTATCTTTTTTCATCACTCGTGATACAAAAAATAATCTTTTTTCATATCACAAGTGATGAAAAAAGATTTACAATCTTTAAAAAAAAATTAAGTGCATTTCTGCAACACTTAAGTGCAGAATCCAGCTAAGGGGTCCTGATAAGCAAGTTACCTGTGTTGGTCGCTCTCCCAGATGTCATTTTTGTGGTTTTCCAAATTTGAATTTTTAAGGAGACATGGAAAACAAGATGGTGGCCATTTGAAAAAAACACATGAAAAACTATACAAAAAGGGGTCCCATACAAAAGATTATACAGCTATTTTGAAGTGCTGACTGGTCAGAACCCGAATTTTTAAAAATTAATAACTTTGGGATGGATTAATATTTTTTCACCAAACTAACAAAAGTCACTTCTGTGGGTCAAGCCCTTTCTACCCTGAACATTGTAGACCAAAACTCCAAACCATTTATGTGCTACATGATGGCAAAAAAAACCCAGCAAAAAATGGTGATTTTCTGCATTTTTTTGCTGTCTGTATCTTAAAATCTGCACATATGATCAGAACAAGACTTGGCACACCAAGAGACCTATGCCACAAGACTGCACGTGCAAAATGTCATGTAAATCCATTGAATGGTTGCAAATATATTAAAGTTAAAATTTGAGGTTTAACATTAAGGTGCCTACTCAACCCTAAATATAGTGGCACTACCGCACCTTATAATATATAGTCTTAGCAAAAAACTTGGTTAATGCACTAGTTAGGGTTAGTTATAGTGACAAAAGTAGGGAAATGTGGCATTAGGGTTTCTAACCCTAACACCCCACCCTACAGGCAGCAACAGGGGTGAGTTGTGCCTTGGGGTTCTCAACCCTAACACTCACCCCATTCCATGAGTAAATAAGCTGAGATGGGTACCATATATGAGAATGGGGTGAGCATTAGGGTTGAGAACCTGTTGCTGCCTGCAGGGTGGGGGTGGGGTGTTAGGATTGGAAACCTTAACGCCACATTTCCCTACTTTTGTCACTGTAACCAACCCTAACTAGTGCATTAACAAAGTTTTTGCAAATAATTTCCTTACTGTTTGAGACAGTATAATTGTATCCTCATTTGGCTGTGGGAGTACAGTGCCTTACGGGCTGTGCGCTCCCATCCCTCCATACATGCGTACATGTATGTTGCCGTGGAAGCATTTTAGCTGAAACAGCAACCAAACTGTTAGCATAGCCTTGTTTTTATCCCACCTCATGAATGCTGGGCTGAGAATGTTCAAATCCACACTGAAACGTCAGCCACAGGTGAGAAAACACATGTTGGCCAGGATTTGAAAACTGACAGCTGTCACATTCATGAGGTGATGTAAAGAAATGCCTATATTGAAAATGTGGGGTTAAAATATTGAAAATTATGAAAGTTATGAGCGAGTATAGCAAAATGTCAAAGATACACACAACTTTGCCATTTTAACATATTTTGACCCCAAATTTTCAACATACCCTTCTTATTTATTTATTTAGCTTTTGTTTACAGGGGTAAGTGCACTAGACAAAAACCTACCTGTTTTCAGGCACCACCCATGAGAGTACAATTACATATAGCAAGACAGTTACAGTAAATATGAGAAAAACATTCACAATAAACAGGGTAGAGTACAGATAACTGGGAGTTACAGAGGTAAGGGATTAAATGCAGCAGATACAAATTGTTGTACAGTATATACAGTTGTGGTAAAAATATCATAATATTAACAGTAAAAGCTGGGGATAAGACAGTAGTACAAATCAGTACAGCAGATAGTCTAGGGAGGCAAAAACACAAGATATAGAGCTTTGTGGATAATGACTACTGTATCAAAGCAGTGAAAACAAGGAGGGTAGGGTGTATACGTGCCTTAAGTTTACAGCCCCATCACAGGGCTGGAAGATGAAACAGATGCAGCAGGTTGAAGTATAAGAGAAAGCAAAGGAGACTTTGGACATCGGGGATGAGAGAGAGATAGGGACATCAGTAAAAGTGAGAATAGGCTGCAGAGGGAGAGGAAGGTAGTAAGTGCCACAGAAGATATAGCATTAAGTTAACAGCATCAAGGAATGCAGAGAAGCAGTAGGTAGGAGCAGGAGGGGGCAGGGCAGTAATGGAAGGGTATGAGGTAGCGATCAGAAGCAAGAGCAAGTGTCTAAGGAATTTAAATATGAGAATAAGTCTTTTGAAGACTTTGTGGGATGTGGAGGCTTTAAGGTGAAGAGACAGGGAGTTCCAAGTTTTTGGGGCATAGTGGGCAAACGCTTGCAACCCTATTTTGGCTGTGCTACAAGGAACAACAAAGAGGGCCTGGTTAGAGGATCATAGTTGGTGAGAGTGTTTATTAGAGGAGAGGGCAGTGAGGCAGGTTGAGATGACCTAACAGTATTGTCAGTTAGGCATCCACAGATGTAAAGTCACCGGGAGGAGAGAGAGAGAGAGCCATTGTAGGGTGGAATACAGTTCACAGTGAGGGCAGAGATGAGGGGCAGCCAGGGCAAACTTGCATATGTTGTAATAAGCGATGTCCCATTTATAAAAGAAAGTGGCATTCACCTGAGAGAAGACTGGGAGAGCATACTCTAGTCCAGGTAGTAATACACCTTGGGCTATAGTGACCCTAGCAGCTGGGATAAGGCTGTGGCAGATGCGATAGGCTATCCCAATTTTGGAGTTAGCTGATTTGCACATAATATTTATGTGGAGGGAGAAGTCCAGGGCTGGGTCTAGCATGACTCCAAGGCACATGAAAGAACAGGTGACAGAGACCGGAAAGCCATCAAGGCACTTCATTTCTAATGCTTGGGATGAGATGCAAGATTTTATGAGAGACCCGAAAAGCATAGCTTGAATTTTACTGACATGAAGAATCAGGCAATTTGAGCCAAGTTTGGATGCTGTGGAGATCAGGGGTGAGTTGTGAGTTTATTGTGGCCATGAACTTGGAGGCAATGTAGAGGACGAGGTCATCAGCATATAGGAGGGTCCAGCAGTGTGAGGCAGAGGCAGATAAGTTGTTTATAAAGACAAAAAACAGTAGGGCTCCAAGTATGGAACCTTGGGCAACTCCGAGGGAAACCGAGGCAGAAGAGGAGAGGAGAGGACCTTATTAAAAGAGACCAACTAAGAACGGTTAAGGAGGTAGCTCAAGAACCATGATATGGTTGATTGAGACACCCCAAGGGTTTCCAGCTTGTGTAGGAGTAGGGAATGATTGACCAAGTCAAATGCTTTTGTTGGGTCAATGAAGACTGCCCTGGTAAGTAGACCTAAATCCATGTTAGTTTTAACCTCACTCATGAATTGTGCAAGGGCAATGGTGGTGCTGTGTGCAGTCCTGAACCCATGCTGGGCTGGGGATTGAAGATTGTGTTTGGTGAGGAAGTCAGAGACCTGGCGATGGACAAGTTGTTCAAAGAGTTTGCTGAGTATGGGTAGCAAAGTGATGGGGTGACAGAGATTGATTTAGTATCCCCTTTTCACCCCACCTCATGAATAAGTATGGGGACAATTTTGAAATCTGTCCCGGAAGGTGATTTCGCAAACTGACCGTGAAATCACCTTTCAAGCAGGATTTGTGAAATGACACCAACAGTGTTCATGAGGAGGGGTCTCAGAAAGGGTATGTTGAAAATTTGGTGTCAACGTCTTTAAAAATGATGAAGTTATGCATCAAAGTTGAAACCCCCATTGAAATACATTGAACTACATTTACCTTAGTTTCTCATATTGCAGTCGCTGGTTCCAGCAGCAAGACGTGTCTTTGAGTGGAGAGTGGATCTTCACCCTGTGACTTGTTCAGGTGGAGGAGGGTGTGGGGTGTACTGTGATGGGGTGGAGGGATTGAGTGGGTGGGGTTGGTGTTCTTTTCGGTGAGGGACTGTTTTCTTTTTTGTAGACTAAAAAAACAAAATCGAGGACCATTTTCTTTATTTCAGGCTGGGACAGCATTCAGCAGGTGGGGGGGTGCTGTTAGACACCAGGGATAATAAAAAAATAAAAGGGACGGCAATCACAGGGTGGGGGTGCTACTAGACACCAGGGGTTAAAAATAAATAAATAATGGGGATGGTGACTGAAGGGTGGGGAGGGTTGCCACTAGACCCCAGGGATAATAAATAAAATAATGGGAATGGTGATCACAGTGTGCTGGGTGCCACTAGACAACAGGGGTAATAAAAACAATAACAGGAACAGGGATCAGAGGATGAAGGGGTGTCACTAGACACCAGGGGGAAGCAGCTGCAGCTGGAGAGTGTGGCAGGAGCCGCTTGAGTCGGAGGGAGAGTGCGACAGTAGTGGGCAGCGCAAAAGCTGGTGAAGAAGCTGGAGAGAGTTGGGGGACAGCAGAGGAGCAGAATCAAGGAGGAGCAGAGGGAAGGAGGGATTTTTGTGCAGCAGCAGCGGGCAGTGCGAAAGCCAGTGGTGAAGCCGGAGAGAGAGAGTCGGGGGACAGCAGAGGGAAGGGGGATTTTCTTTTTGGAATTTCCTGGGTGGTTTTCCAGTGCAAGCCAATCGGGCAGTGTTAAGGGGGGCCAATCAGGACACATGCTTGGGAGCCAAAGGGCAGAGTAGCACCTAATTTGAATGAGTGGCTGGGCTATAAAGAGCTGGGCCCAGCCGCTATACTGTGGGTTGGGGAGTGAGCGCTTGGGCAACGGGCGCCACTGAGGGAGTTGGGGACTGAAAAGGAGAAGCAGCTTGTGGCCAGAGAGTGTGGCAGGAGCTGCTTGAATTGGAGGAAGAGTGTGGCAGTTGCGGGCAGTGCAAAAGCTGTCGGGAAAGCCGGAGAGAGTCGGAGGACAGCAGAGGAGCAGAACCAATGAAGAGCAGAGGGAAGGAGGGATTTTTGTATGGCAGTAGCGGGCAGCGCAAAAGCCGATGGGGAAGCCAGAGAGAGTCGGGGGACAGCAGAGAGAAGATGGGATTTTCTTTTTGGAATTTCCTGGGTGGTTTCCCAGCACGAGCCAATCAGGCAGCGCTAAGGGGGGGCCCATCAGGATGCATGCTCGGAAGCCAATTGGGTAAAGCAGCACCTGATTTGAATGAACAGCTGGGCTATAAAGAGCTGGACCCAGCTGCTACACTGTGGGTTGGGAAGTGAGAGCTCAGGCAGCGGGCACCACTGAGGGAGTTGGGGACCAAAAAGGAGACACAGCTGCAGCCAGAGAGTGTGGCAGGAGCCACTTGAGTAAGAGGGAGAGTGCAGCAGTAGTAGGCAGTGCAAAAGCCTGCAGGGACGCTGGAAGAGTCAGGGACAGCAGAGGAGCAGAGGATTTTGTCCGCCCACCCTCCCGACCTGACCTTAACCTTTATTAAATGGTTGAGGTGGGAGAAGCCAGTGTCTCAGAACAGCAAGGAGCCACAAGCTGGTGAGTAGCAGAAGGTGCCGCCTACTAGAGATTGGAGCTGAACGCTACCTGGACTTGAGGATGCTGGTTGAAGGCAGATGGGGAGTCAGACTGGCATTATTTTGTTTACAGGGGGTGAGGGAGAGAGTGTGGCATTCTGAGCAGTATCTCGGCATAGACACTGTATTTGTATTTGTAGGGTAAGTAAAAAAAATTATAGGGTCAGTCACCTTAGTGGAAAGGCATCGTAGGCAGGGACTAGAGGAGAGATAAAAATATATATACAATAAAAAGGTAGGACTGCATTCTTATCTTTGTCACTGTCAAGTAAGTTCATGTTTTGGGGGGCAGGGCTAGTTAAGATAGCACAACTAGAACTGGTAATTTTATTTTTATTGGTAATACTGTGTTCATTCACATTGCCCTTTCCTGTTAGTTGGGTAACTTTATTTTTTTTTGGGGGGGCAGGGCTAGTTAAGATAGCACAACCACGACTAGTAATTTTTATTTTCATTGATAATACTGTGTTTGGTCACATTGCCCTTTCCTGTTAGTTAAGTTTGCTTAAGCATGGGTAGAATAGTGGTCTGTAATGGATGTGGGGTGGCGGTTTGGATGAACATTTTGTGGAAGCCTGGAGGGTGTCCAATCTGTCACAGGTTGAGAAGGCTCGAGGAGGAGGTGAGATGGCTTGGTAGGGAATTGGAGAGGATGGGGGGAGAGAGAGGGGCTGCTGGGGCAAGTGGACCACCCCAGCAGGGAATGTGAGGATACCACAGGGAGGAGCCCAGGTCAAGGGAGGGGATGGGGAGGGAGGGCTGGAGCAAATTGAACAGGAGTCCAGGCTCTGGAGGGGGAGCTGTGGTAGGGAGGGATGGGGGAGGAGGCTGAGCAAATTGAACAGGAGTCCAGGCTCTGGAGGGGGAGTGTAGGAGGGGATGGGGAGGGAGGGCTGGAGCAAATTGAACAGGAGTCTAGGCTCTGGAGGGGGAGCTGTGTAGGGAGGATGGGGAGGAGGGCTGGAGCAAATTGAACAGGAGTCTAGGCTCTGGAGGGGGAGCTGTGGTAGGGAGGGATGGGGAGGGAGGCTGGAGCAAATTGAACAGGAGTCTAGGCTTTGGAGGGGGGAGCTGTAGGAGGGGAGGGGAGGAGGGCTGGAGCAACTGAACAGGAGTCCAGGATCTGGAGGGGGGGAGCTGTGGTAGGGAGGAAAGAGCCAACACACAGCAAGGCAATGAGGGCGGGTAATAGGTTTGCAGTCCTGGTGGCATAGGGGGAGGAGGAGGAGGAGAGGAAGGATCACCAAAAGGGGGCAGGGGAAGGAACAAGGGATGGAAGTAGGGCTGAGGAGGGAGCCAAAGATAAATGGGTGAGGGGCACAGCTGGTAGGATGGACAAAGAGAGTAGAGAGTAAGGAGAAAGGAACAGGGAAGGGGAGAGAATGGGATAGGCAGAGGGGGTGGGGTCCAGGAAGATAGGGATGGGGTGGGGAGGGAGGAGGGAGGGGGAGGATCAGGTGGGGGAAGCAATAGGGGAAGGCAGAGAAACAAAAGTGGCAGACTCCAGAGATAGATACCGAGGTAGGTAAGGTAGGGGGCGGAATGAGGAAGGATGGGGGGATAATGAGAAAGGAGGATTCATACTAAAGGGAGAAGATGGGCAGTAAGGAGGAAAGGCACAGTTGTATATGGGTGGAGTGCATACTTGGGTTAATGGTGAGCAGGGCGGGGCAGTCAATTCTGAAGGGCATAAGAAAGGGTAGGAGGAAAACGCATCTTGTGGTGCATGTGGGAACAAATGACCTGGAGGGGGAGACTGTGGAAGTGGTGAGGGAGAGGTTCAAGGAACTGGGTAGGGTGTGTGAGGAACTGGGGGAGTCGGTGGCCTTCTCAGAGGTGCTCCCAGTACTGTGCGCAAGTATGGTGAGAAAAGGGAGGATTAGAGAGTTCAACACATGGCTGGGAGAATGGTGTCAATCCAAAGGGTACAAGTTAGTGGAGCTCTGGGGACGAACCTGGGGCAACAATGATCTACACACAGGAGATAGGCTGCACTTGAGTGGGGAGGGGAGGGGATTATTAAAACAGGGGATGGGGGTATACAGCAACAAAGGTGAGTTTTATTTAGGTGGGGGGTGGCAAGTGGACAGCTGGTAGGCTGAGTACCCAGAGAAGGGAGCCCAATGAGCTTGACCCCCAAGACAACAGGAGAGGAGTCAGGGTAGAGGCATGGGGGAGGGTAATGGGGAAACCCAGGATAAGGCAAGGAATGATGCAGGCTGGAGGGTGGTCACTCTGAATGCTAGAAGCCTTGGTAATAAGTTAGCTGAGTTGCAGGCTCTCTCGACAGTGAGGAGGGTGGACATTGCGGCCATCACAGAAATGTGGGTTTCCCAGTACCAGGACTGGAATATGATGATCCCAGAGTACAAATTATTCAGGAAGGATAGGGCTAAAGGGAAGGAGAGGGCGTGGCAATCTATGTACGAGAAGGGATAAGGTGTATAAGGGATGAGGGGGAGGAAGGTAGAACAGAGGCCCTGTGGATGCAGCTTCAGGATTCGAGAGGTAGGACTCTGAGGATGGGGATAGTATACAGACCTCCAGAGCAAGGGGAGGACCTGGACAGAGAGCTAGCTGAGCAAATCAGAAGGGTCTGTAGGAGGGGAGCACTGTGGTGGTGGGGGACTTCACCCTACCTGTGACGAATTATTTGGCCCAGGCAAGTAATCTGGAAAATATCCTTAAAAAACATTGGCATGTCCTGTCAGTCGATCCAAGTCTTAGATATATTTCAGAATCACCAATCAGGATGTGCTGCAGGAAGGCACCCACTCAGAGAGATATGCTTGTACAAAGCCATTTTATTGATAAAAGAACTTGACACTAGCTACAACGATCTGTTTGTTGTTTTAAATGTAAACGGTGTATAGCCTGTGCCTATGTATACCCCACTAAGACTTTTACTAGCTACAACACAGAGAAGATCTTTTCTATTAGACAATGTATCACCTGTGACACTGAAGGTGTTATTTATGTAGCAATTTGTAGATGTAACGCGTTTTATGTGGGGAAAACTAGGAGAACGCTTTAAGACCAGAGTCGGTGAACATATTAGAGCCATAGAAAGAAAACATATTACGTACGCTACAGTATAACATGTCACCACCTCCCCTGACCATGAGCAACATGTTTTTCATTTTATTGCAATAGATAAAGTTTGCAGAAATCAGGGGGGGGGGTTGAAAACCTGATGTTAATCCGGGAATAATTCTAGATTATAACACTGAATGCTATAAAAAAAACAGGACTCAATGTACATTTAGACATATGCCCTTATCGAAAGAAAATAAAATAAATTATAAATGAAACTTTCAAAATGATGAGGCATATGTCTGGGGCTGTATGCTGTTAATAATAAGGATGTTGGTTTGAAATAAAAATAGGATTTTTAGTTCTATGTTCTTCTTGGAGCTTTTCAATAGTTTTGTGAATATGTAGTGTTTTTCCACTATGCAATCCTTCTTAAAAATGTATAAGAATGTTTTACAAGAGATAAATGGAGGTGTAGAGTATTATATGTTTTTATATTTTTATCCAGTTACTGCCACAAAACATCTCCATTATTCTCTTTATATCCCCCTGCCTCTTTTCCTCTTTTTCTTGTCTGCCATTTGTTTTTCTTCAGCTGGTAGGTTCTCCTTCCCGCTTTCTTGTAATTTTTTTGATGTGTTTTTTATTTATGTGGTTTTAAAAGCGGCCCTCCCCCCCCGTTACTGGGGAAAGCCCTTGCTCCATGGCCAGACCCATCTCATTGGTTGGACGGCGATTCCGAAGCTGCCGACCACACTGCCTAGCCCGGACTCTCCTCCTGCTAAGCAGCCCCCCGTGACTGGGGAAAGCCCTTGCTCCACAGCCAGACCCATCTCAGAGGTCAGACGGCGATTCTGAAGCCGCCAACCATGACGCGTAGCCCAGACTCTCCTCCTGCTATGCGGCCCCTCTGTGACTGGGGTTTTTCACTAATAAGACTATTTTTCAACTGCTTTACTCCAATTTTTGCTTGTTTAAAAGTATTTTCCCTGAATTGTGGCAAAAGTGATTACAGCTCAGTTAAGTTTAAGTTAAAGTTGTTAAGTTGCTCACAGCCACTTTGGCACCTACACTAAGCATCTTTATTGTATTGCGAATTTTTTCTCTCTGTGCTACTTAACCCTGTCTGCCTCTGCCCCAGCTGCCTATAAATCTTGCTTTTTTTCTCCCTCCCTCCAGTGCCCCCCCCCCCCGTGACTGGGGAAAGCCCTCGCTCCACGGCCAGACCCATCTCAGTGGTTGGATGGCGATTCTGAAGCTACCGACCATGCCGCCTAGCCCGGACTCTCCTCCCGCTAAGGTACAGTACACTTCCAGTCAATCGGAACTCAGAAGCCTCTCTCTGAACGGCCCCAATTAGCCAGGAGATAAGGAATTCGAACTGGGCTTTTTCCGCCCAATGGACTCAGCTCTCCTCTCTGGTTTTTCACAAATAAGACTATTTCTCAACTGCTTTACTCCAATTTTTGCTTGTTTAAAAGTATTTTCCCTGAACTGTGGCAAAAGTGATTACAGCTCAGTTAAGTTTAAGTTAAAGCTGTTAAGTTGCTCACAGTCGCTTTGGTGCCTACACTAAGCAACTCTATTGTATTGCTAATTTTTTCTCTCTGTGCTACTTAACCCTGTCTGCCTCTGCCCATAAATCTTGCTTTTTTTCTCCATCCTTCCCGCGCCCCCCCCCCCGTGATTGGGGAAAGCCCACGCTCCATGGCCAGACCCATCTCAGCGGTTGGACGGTGATTCTGAAGCCGCCGACCATGCCGCCTAGCCCGGACTCTCCTCCTGCTAAGGTACAGCACCCTTCGAGCCAATCAAAACTCAGGTGCCTTTCTCTGAACAGCCCCGACAGGCCAGGAGACAAGGAATTTGAGCTGGGCTTTTTCCACTCAAAGAACTCAGCTCTCCTCTCTGTTTTTTTGTCCCGGCCCCCATTAAATACACCTTAGCCCCACCCCTAGCCAGCATTACCACCTCCCCACTGGCCAACAACTGGGCCAGTTCCCAGGGTTCCTTCATCACGCATTAGGATAAGGCACTCTTAGTCTTTCTATCCACTATAATACTTTACCCCCTCCCGGAATTATGGCATACTGCATCTACAGTATTCTACTGTTCTTCTGCTGTGCACCTTTTGCACTTCACATGAACGATGAGTCAGGACCCAATCCAATATTCATCCTCCTGAAATCAGATAGCCAAGCTCCCCACCGATGCACCACACCCCATCTCGTGCCCCCCTTCTCTTGTCTACACCCCATTGTCTCCCCATCACACCTCTTGTTTCCATCACTACTGACACTCAGAGTGCTCCCTCTATTATCCCTTCAGAGCCACATCTCACTGAAATATACCAGCAACATCAGACCGTCATTGCCACTTTCAAACAAGCGGCGTAAAAGGAACAAAACATTCAGGTCTTTCCTGTGCACACTTAAGAAATTACTACTCCTACTACTACTTTGCTCGGGCAACATAGAGGTAAACCCTTGCCCACTCACCCTGCTTAGTTCGTCGACAGAGTTCGCGTCAGCCCCAGGCCTTAAAATAATGCTACTTAACATTCTAAGCCTGTCCAAAAAATTGACCAGTTACAAGCTTGGGCCCTACACACAGAGCCCATCCTCATTATTATCACGAAATCCTGGCTAAAAAAATCTAACCTGGACCAACAAGTTACCCTTCTGGGCTACAAGCTTTATAGAGCAGACAGGGGATCCAGGGGAGGGGGAGTAGTTATTTACACAAAAACCAGATTCTCAGTTAATGACATCTACTGCAACTCTAAACACAAGGAATACAAAATAGTATCCCTAAACTTACACCTCCCTTCCATGGAATGCATTACTATTATAGGTGGTTACAGGCCCCCTAGCGGCGGAACTGACATCTTCAACATCCTGAAATCACACTAACTACCTCTGCCAACTCCGAAGTTTTAATCTTAGGGGATCTTAACATGGACTGGCTCTCACACAAATCGCACACTCTCAAATCTCACTGCGATGAACTTGGCCTTATCCAACTAGTGTCCGAACCTACTAGAATTAACAAGGTAAACACAGCGAATAGTTCCATTCTGGATCTTATTCTATCTACCCGGCCCCCACAAAATCCTCCATGCAGCAGTATTTCATAATGATATGAGCAACCATGGAATTGTATTCTGTACAAGGTCACAAGCAAAAACCTGTCATCAGCCTAAGCTTATAACCAAATGGTCATTCAGAAAATTCCACATACCTAATTTCCTAAATGACCTTAGTAAGGTTAGGTGGCAGGATCTATACCTCGCTTAAACGCCAGACAAGACGGTCACAGCCCTAAATGATAATCTTAACTATATAGCAAATAAACATGCACCGGTCATCAAAGTTAGGACGCTGAACATCTCTCACCCATGGTTCTCACCTGAGCTCAAGACCGCTCTCTCCATGCGTGATAAGTAATGGGCAAAGGCTAGACATACTAAGAGTCCAGTGGATTGGCAGGCCTTTAGAACTGCCAGGAATGCCTGCGTCAAGCATCTCTGTTCCAGCCGGCCCGGTGGCGTTGAGGGTTAAGGCATTAGATGCATCCTCGCTGCATGACTGACCGGATTCGGGGAACAAGCCAGGAAGTCGAGTCAGCAGGGTGGGTAGGGGATAAGTATCTGTGAGACAGCACTCCCCTTCCTGGGGGTAGGGCTTGCATCACTCTGGGGACCCCTGGTGATGGCCGGGGTAGTCAGGAAGAGTATGCGACGTGGGTCATGGCAAAAGGAGGGTGGAGCTCATGACGCTGGTCGCCATTGCACGACCGAACTCCACGGGGGGGGGGACAAAAGCCTCCCACACTGTTGGTGGGATGACGGTGGCCCCAGTGGATTATGCCCACATCCCAAACGCCGGCCCAGACATGCTCAGGATCTCTCTCTCTCCAAGGGCTGTCCCGACAATGCAGGTAGGCACCTCATACTTACAAGCCAGCCGCTGAAGGAGGGCGGAATCAGCCCCAGAGATGGTACCGGGGGTCGGGCCTGCCTGTGGTTGTTCGGGGAGGAGAAGATCAGGAGAGATGTGGAGGTTCAGGCTGGGAGTAGGGTGGACTCCGAGCGGGCACTCCTGGAGGATGCCCCGGGGGTGTGGGTGAATTAAAAAAAAAAGCATATCCATTCTGCCAAAGCCAACTTCTACATTACTACACTTCAGCATGCTAAAGGGGACTCCCAGAAAATCTGGAAGACCCTGAAGTCCATTGAAGAGCGACCGGTGGCCCCACCTCTACCAACCAAGATCATCAAAAATGATATGACTGTTGAAAACAGTAGCCAAATCCTAGAAGAATTCAACTCCCACTTCGTCACCACTGGGCTAGCCTTCAACTCATCCCCTTATGCTGTGTGCGTAAACAGACAGGTTAGCTCAAACCTCACCCCTTCAGCAATAACTTGTCCATTTCAGCTTCTCCCTATTAGCTTCAAAGAAGCAGAAGATGCCCTTACGAATCTAGACACCAAGAAAAGTGCAGGGAATGATGGAATCGAGCCGCTTTTCCTAAAACTCGAGTATCCTCACCTCACTGCCCCTATCTTCCACATCTTCTACCTTTCTATTTCATCCTACACTGTCCCTTCATGCTGGAAATTAGCCCACATCCTACTGCTATTTAAATCAGGAGACCCATGCGATTTAAATAATTACAGACCTATCTCAATTCTACCTGTCCTCTCTAAAGTTTTTGAAAAGCTGATTTATGCGCAACTAAAACAGCACATGGAAACCTTCTCACTCCTGAACCCAGCCCAATCCGGCTTCCAGTCTAACCACAGTACCGTTACTGCTCTGGCTAAAGTAACTGATGACTGGCTGTCCGCTATGGACTCAAAGGAGATCACGGGTGCTGTCTTCCTAGATCTTAGCAAAGCATTTGACACCATAGACCACTCCCTAATCGAAAGCAGCCTCGCCAATATAGGTGCCACTCCATTGACCATACTGTGGTTTAGTAGTTACCTTTCCGGAAGGATGCAAAAAATCAAAGCCGGTAGCGCATTCTCCTCCCCACCACCAATCACTAGAGTCCCGCAAGGCTCCATCTTAGGTCCCATCCTTTTCTCTCTATACATTAATGACCTTGACCGTCACATATTCAAATCAAAACTCCATTTCTTCGCTTACGATACAGTTCTTAATACATCTGATTCATCCCTATCTGATGTTAGGGATGTCCTCCAAGTCAACTTTGCCCAGCTCGAGTCCAACCTCCTTAACCCCAGACTTCTTCTAAATGCCAAGAAAACCAAAGCTATGATCTTTTCCTCCAATACAGCACCCTCCGGATCTACCTCCCAGCTGAAGGATTTTATAGTTACCTTCCTAGGTGAGCCACTGAAAGTCACCCCGGAATTTAAATACCTTGGATTCTGGATAGACAGTAAGCTCATCTTTTTGGAACATCTGGGTGACCTTGCTAGAAGACTTAAAATATGGTTAGGCTTCCTGTTCTGTAACAGGTCACTTTTCCCACTCGAAAATAGAACTAGACTTGTACAGGCCACATTCCTCCTGCTACTAGACTACGGTGATCTAATTTATACCTCGTCTTCAACTTCAAATCTAAATTAACTGGATATCCTTTATCACCGTGCCCTGCACTTCATTATGAACTCCCCATTACGGAGACATCACTGCGACCTGTATTCAGCCGTAGGTTGACGTCTCACTACCAGACGAGTTCTCCACGCTTTCGGTACCTGACCCTAAAGCTCCTACTTAACAAACTTCCTAGCTACCTACTGTAACTTCCCTTATCCAGACCTGCCACAGTACTTACTCACTCAGGAAGTTAGATTTTATCTCCCTGAATGTCCCAAAATCTTGCGCCTCTTTTGGCAAGTGCGCCTTCTCCGTCACCCTCCCTGCCATCTGGAATCAGCTACAATCAACCCTGAAACTAACTAAATTAGTCTCTGTTAGCCTCTTTAAAAAGCTATCTAATGAAAAAATAAAAGATGTCTGTAGCTGTCACTAAAACTTGTTCTGCTAGGACTTGTCAAGCCTACTGGTCCATAATGACAGCACCGGCATGTTATGTAAGAGTGTGATGACCTGTGTCAGGCGATATGGAGCACTACTTTACACAAGTATAGGATTAGCACTTAATTTCTGTAGTGTGTAATTTCTGTACGTAATATTAGTCTTGTTTGTATGTAGGTACCTGGACCTCCTTGTGAATGAGCTTGCTCAATGGAGTTTTTTTCCTGCAATAAACCTGAACCTGAACTTGAACTAAATCGTTTAAACACTGGAAGCACCTTACTGATGAGGCCTTTTTAAAGAAATTAGTCATTTAAGGTAATTTAATGACTACATGTTTTTAGCCTATCACTGTTTGGTATGACGTTCATTTGTGATTGGTCACATGTCTTGTTACCATATTTAAGTGGGGTTGTAACCTTTAGTAGACAGTTTTTGAGAAAGGACTCTCATCCGAAACATGTCAAGCTGATTTGTTATGTTTGGAGCTGGTGTGCACTTTAATAAAATGTAATATTGGCACCTGAAGAATTTTAGTGCGGCGTCCCTCATTTCAGGTTGGTGTTGTGCAGGAAACTGTTTGTTCTGCATGCTACCTGGGGTGGAGTGGAGCACTCCTGCCACCAACATGTGCAAGGGAGCAGTTCATACTGGAAGCATTTTAGGACAGTTTCCTGGAGCAGTTGGTACATGAGCCTATAAGATTGTATAGGGCTCTGGACCTGCTACTTTCAAATGTGGAGGCTGTAAGGGATCTGGGGGTGGAGGACCCTCTGGCTGGGCATGACCACCAATCAGTGTGGTTCACGCTTAATATGAGTAGGGAAACAGGGTGATTGATTTTAAAGGGGCAGACTTTAGTAGGATGGGGGAGATGTTGGGTTAGTATCTGGCAAGCATTCGTCAGGACATGGACGCTAGTCAAAAGTGGGAGGTTATTTAAAGAGGCCTGACAGAGGCCACTGGGGCATGTACAAAGGTACGGAGCAAAAAGGGAAGGGCAAAGAAGCCCAGATGGTTGACTCAGGAGGTTATGGAAGGGGTAAGGGCCAAGAGAAGGGTATTTTGGAAACTCAAGAAATCGGGGTTGGGAGGGAGGGTGTGTGTAAAGGAAGAGTATACAAAGAAGTCCAGGGAAGTTACCAGGCTAGTCAGAGTGGCCAAGGCCTCAAGAGAACTGAGACTGGCACAGGGTATTATGGCAGGAGAAAAGGACTTCTTCAGATTCATTAGAGAAAGAAGGAAGAACAAAGACAGATTGTGAGGATTAGGAAGGACGGAGTGTGGGTGGAAAAGGGGGGGACGCAGAGGCATTAAATGAATAATTCTATTCTGTGTTCATGAAGGAGAAAGGGGGGCAGATATCCCAAGGTGGGGGTAGGGTGGTAGTGGAGGGAGGGGAGGGGAGGAGGGAGGATGACTGATGTAGGGATTATGGAGGACAGGGTTCTGAGGATTGAGGCATTAAGGGTGGACAAGGCACCAGGACCGGAAGGCATCCACCCTAGAGTACTCAGGGAGCTGGCGGAGATCCTGGTGGGGCCACTGACTGACTTGTTCAATACCTCCCTGGACACAGGATGCATACCACAGGACTGGAAGATGGCTCATGTGGTGCCCATTCACAAAAGTGGCTCCAGGGATGAGACGGGCAACTACAGGCCAGTGAGACTCACATTAATTGTGGGGAAGCTCATGGAGACAATCCTAAAGGAGCGGCTGGTGACCTTCTTGGAGGACAATGGTCTCCAGGACAGTCGTCAACATGGGTTTGTCTCCGGCAGATCCTGCCAGACAAATTTAATTCAGTATTATGACTGGGTGACATGGGAACTGGACAGGGGACACATGGTGGATGTCCTGTATTTGGACTTCAGCAAGGTCTTTGATTCCATGCCACATGGGAGGTTGGGGGGAAGCTGGAATACATAGGGGTGGGAACAAGGATGGTAAACTGGATCATCAACTGACTGGATGGAAGGTAGCAGAGGGTGGGGGGGAGGAACTATCATCACCGAGGGAAGTGATGAGCGGGGTGCCACAGGGATCAGTGCTGGAACCTGTGTTGTTTGGGATATTCATAGCTGATATCTCACAGGGGGTCTGGAGTAGGATCAGTCTGTTTGTGGAGGCTACGAAAATGGGAGCTATGATAGATGACATCGAAGGCTGGAAGGGGCTGCAGGAGGACCTGAACAACTACAGGAGTGATCAGTAAAATGGCAGCTGAGGTTCAATGCCAAGAAGTATAAGGTACTGCACTTTGGAGCTAGGAACTAGAGGAGGAGCTATCAGCTGGGAGAGGTACAGCTGGAAAATAAAAAGGAAGAAAAGGATCTAGGGGTCATTATAATGGACAGCATGAACAACTCGGCTCAGTGCAGGAAAGCAGCGGCAAAGGCCAATTGGATGCTGGGGTGTATAGCGAGAGGACTCTCCTCCCGGAATAGGGAGGTGATCCTTCCCCTGTACATGTCTCTGGTCAGGCCTCACCTGGAGTACTGTGTGCAGTACTGGCACCCATTCCTGAAGAAGGACATCAAGCTGTTGGAGGGTGTGCAGCGTAGGGCAACAAAGATGATCCAGGGATTTGAGGGGAAGTCCTATGAGGAGAGATTAGCAGAGCTGAACATGCATTCCCTGGAGGAGAGGAGGGCTAGGGGGAAATGATCAAGACATTTAAATACCTCAAGAGGATAAATAAGGTTAATATGGAAGGAATTTTCTAGCTTAGAAGAGGGAGGGATACGAGAGGGCATCAGTTAAGGTTGGAGGGGGTAGATTCAGGAGGGAAATCAGGAGGCATTCTTTTATGGAAAGGGTGGTGGACAGGTGGAATGCTCTGCACAAAGGGGTGGTGTCCTGTAGGAAGGTGGGTGGCTTTAAGAGGAGTTGGGATAGGGTGAGGGGGAGTTATGATGAAGAGGGATGGGGAGAGTGGGACAGTTGCAAGTTGAGGGGCTAGCTGCACAATCGAGCAGACTCGATAGACCGTAAGGCTTGCTTCTGCTGGCGTTTTCATATGTTCATATGTTTTGTGTGTAGGGAAACAATGGGACCAGCAATCAGATGGTGGGGGGTGCCACTAGACACCAGGGAAGCTACAGGAATGGTGACTGGAGGGTGAGGGGTGCCACTAGACATCAGGGAAAGGATTTCACATCACGATAAAGGTTCCTTTTTCATGACTCATGATATAAAAAATAGTCTTTTTTTGTATCACAAGTCACGTAAAAAGATTTATAATCTGAAAAAAAAATCAAGGGCATTTCTTTAACAGATAAGTGCAGAATCCAGCTGAGGGAATCCTGATAAGCAAGCTACATGTGTTGGTTTCTACTCAACACATAACTGTTTTCAGTTATTTGATTTTGTTTCCCTCGCTAACTGTAAAACAAAATGGTGGCTGCACGAAAAAAGATTTCCCATTTGTGACACAGGATGACTCTTCTGTGAAAAAAGATTATCCATTTGCAACAAAGAATCCTTTCTCAAGGCTCACTTCTAACTGGAGAGTGAAATTCCCATTGAAAATAATGGGAAACTTTAAAATGTAATAACTTTGGAATGGATTAATATTTTTACACCAGTACTTCACAAGGTACATCTGTGACCCAAGACGTTTCTACACTAAAAATTTCAGACCAAATCCTAAGCTGTTTTTGCAGTGCAGTGTGACAAAGAAATGAAAAAAAAAACAACTGTAATTTTCATATATTTTCACACTCCGTATCTCTGCACCCACCCATCTGACCGGAATAAAACTTGACACATCAAGAGATCTTTGGTCCCTGATGGCATATGCAAACGTTCATGCAAATGTATTTAATGGTTGTGAAGTTATTAAAATTCATAATTTTGAGTTTAACAGAATTGTTCAATCCTAACTAGAGGGGCGTGACCATGCCCCTATAATATCTATCTATCTATCTATCTATCTATCTATCTATCTATCTATCTATCTATCTCTCTGTCTGTCTGTCTGTGTCTGTCTGTCTATCTATCTATCTATCTATCTATTATATATAGATATGTAGCCCCCTATCCCTGTTTTCTGTAGGTCTGATGGCAGGATGTCCATGAGGAGGGGGTAATACACAGCAGAAATACCACGTACCTGGATGGCTGTGTTGCAAGCCTGGTTCCAATACTAACAGTGCCAGGGTGCCCTTACTTCTCGAGGTGCTTGGATGTGGCAGCAAACTGGTTAATGACACTCATTAAGGCTCAGAAACAAAGTCATTGCCCACACCAACAGTAACAGAATAAAAGTCCCATTTCATTTCAGTGGGAGGGGAACAGGAAAATTAATACACTCCATGGAGCATGAATCATAATGTGGGGGTAACAATTATTTCCTGGACCGAGTGGTCTCAAAGACTTTGGGCTTGCATGGGTTATATGTGACCGAGCAGATCCCCCCCATGCACACTTGGAGCTGCATCAGGTTTCCCAAAACTTGGTAGCAGCATCTTCTCTATGGGGCCGAATAAGGCCTTTCCCCTTTAGACTGCAGCTTTATACTCCCAAAACACTCTTACTGCCATACTTTTGAGCTGCTCGCTTTCAAGGAGACATTTCTCAGTCCTGATCGGAATGGCTCCTCTTCTCCTGCCTCTCACACAAGACTGCTACTGACAGCTCCCAAAGGGATGCAGGTTCAAGTCCCACAAAATTGCTGAACGTCTCACTGTCACACAAAGCTCTACCTCCATAAGCGCTCACTCCCACACCATCCTCTTTGGAGCTGCAACACACTGGACTAACACTGCTGGTCAAACAGACCCCTTCAACAGTGACACCAGACCCCTCTGAGGCGACTGCTTACCGGGTAAGCCTTACGTTCTTCAGGGGTCCCTTTTCTGCTGAATTTCCTATCACTCTTCACGGGCTCCAATGACATCAAACAGTGGCAGTTTTAAACGAATCTGTGGAGCTCAAACCATGGTAAACCTTGGGAAGAGTGGCAATAATCTCACTTTTCCCCATACTTCTCTAGTGGGCTCCCAGTTATGCCGCCACACTAACACCAACCCACATATGTGGGCTGGGGCAGGCAATCGCCCCCACCTCTGCCACTCTCCAACTTGACCCCTAGGCAGACTGGGTGGGCCAGGCGGTCCTTATCTGCCATCAAAGTCTATGTTTCTTGACATACAATCTGCTACTGGAATTCACCCCCCTCTCTCTGCTCTCCAGTCTTGTTTCACTGGGGTTGGATTTGACAGTTTATAAGTAAAAGGGTTCCTTACCAGATTGCTGGTGGTTGCAGCTGCTGATGTCCCTTGGAACCCTCTGGGTCTGGATGGTCAGGCTGCCAAGAAGTCTTCCGCCAACATGATGATTTTATCAGCAGAATCAGACTTATGCTTCCGAATCCAAAGTTGTACATCCTGGGGTAAAACGTTAATAAACTGTTCAATAATCACCGCCTCCAGAAGCTGGTCCTTGCTTTTGTTCTCTGGCTGTAACCATTTGTAGCAGAGCTCCTTGAGACAGGCATAAGTCTCTCGGGGAGTATCCAGTGATTGTATTTTAAGAAACCTAAACCTCTGGTGATAGGTTTCAGTATTTATGTCATAGCACCTGATAATCTTCTGCTTCACACGGTCATAGTCCTCTGCCTCTTGGAAGTCCATGTGGCTATAAACCAACTGGGCACTGCCTGTCAGGTGCGATGCCAGTTGAACAACCCATTGTTCCCTTGTCCATGCGCATGTTCGAGTGAGCTTCTCAAACGTTGTGAGGTAGGCTTCAATGTCATCACTGTCCATTATTTTGGACAGTTTAATGTCTTTTGAGCTACTGGTTCTTTCAGTTTGTCCTGCACCAATGGCATGCAAGACCCTCATGGTATCTGTCCATTTGGCATCTTGCCTTCTCCACTGAATGTCTCTGTCTCTCTCCATCTGCACCTGTTTTATGCAGAGCCATTTCAACAACTCCTCTACATCCTCAGGTGGAGCTTTTTCAAGAGGAGGCAATTCCCTCGATTCTTCCTCATCCCCTTGGATCTCTTCATTGTCTTCAGGCTTGGCATTCCTCTGAGCTCCCAGGCCCAGTCCAGGCAGTAGCTTCTTTCTCAGTCTGTCAGCCATGGTTCTGGTCAGAACTCCATGGACTTTCTTCTCCGGGTTCTCCTCTGGCAACTCCTGGTGCATTGGTCCACCTGGGATATCTGGGTGATATCCACTGGAAAACACCCCCTAGCCCAGTCCAGATATTTCCAGCAGGTTATCCCACTTCTAACACCAAGTCTGTTTAGGGGTTGTGGGATGACAGATGGACCAGACACAGAACTTCAGGTTCAACACACAATCTCTGTGTGATGTTTATTTAAAACACAGGGAATAACCTTAAGCAATGGCATATCCCTTCTTCAATACATCAGTTTGCAGTAACAGACTATTAATGTCCTTCCTCTGCACTTAGCCAGCACCTACTGACCCGCTGATCTACTGATCTAACTCTTTAGTGAAAATTATTTTATTCCCTATGTTTGTCTTGTGTGTTTGGGTGATGGGGAGCTCAATAAAGAAGATATCAATAAACAAGCTAAAGACAAGAACCTCAGTGCAGAAGCACTTAAGCAAGGGTTACCTCAAAGGGCATTGGCAATAAAGCCAAGTTTCAAAGAAACACAACATCACACATACCCCCATAATGCAAAGCATCATGGGTGTATATGCAAACATCCATGAAATTTTAGGCTGGTTCAGCTTAAAGCAGGAATGCATGGTGCCAAAGGGACTTTCAAACAATCTGTAATTTACATGCATTTTAAATAACACAACTAACTTAATTTTTATAATACAGTCCCCTAGTAACTTCTTACCTTTATCAAAAACACCTAGTGCCGTGGTATTTTCAACATTTACAGGTTTCATACACATAAGGCATATACATCAAGGTATTTTATGACATAGTGCTACTGCATACTGTTGTTTTACATCAGCTCGGAGGGCACCACAAAAACCTCCCTGTACGAGGACCTGAGAGGGAAAAGGAAAATTAAAGAGGACACTGTAGCATAGTCAAGAAAGGGGAGGGGCACCCATAGGTGGCTAACCTTATGAGCTAGAAATTGTAAAGGATAGATTAGGCTAAGAAATAGAACTGTTGCAACAGATTTAAGAAAAGGTCAGTCCTCAAGAGTGGCAGGATCTCCTTTTCACAATCACCTTTTTAAATAACAGAATGTCCATGCCAAAAATCTTCTGGAACAGGGGATCCCATTTAATAAACCGCATGGCCAGTCTCCAAAACATATTTACAGAATTGATCTACTCCAGGCCCAGGAGCACACACAGAGTTCAGTTGCATAGCAGTGGTTCCTACATGGTCATGAAGACACTCCACCCCTTCAAATTGAATCCCTGGGCCAGGTGGCCACAACTGGGTCTCGGGCAGCAGCACTAGGGGCCAGGTGACCCCCCCTAACTCGTGGCAGCAGATAAGTTCTCTAGCTCTACTCTCCCAAAAGTGACTCTCCCCAAAGACCTCTCAGGGCAGATGTCCCCACATGCAGTCCCCGATGCAGATCATAATCCAGCCTTGCACCATTCCTCGCCATGGGAGCTGCTATCCTGAGATGGCTAGGCACACCGGCAGAAGAATCAGGATCAGGGTGTCCACAGTTGGGACCATTATAATAGTCTCTTGCTCCCCTTCTGTTCCAGCCCATAACCAGGCATACAGGCTCCCTCCACTTCCTCCATACTGACTGCAGAGCTGAAGGTTTGAATCCAACCCCTGGAAGCACCTTCCACAAGCGGCCACCACCACGTACTACTGCTGCTACTTTCTCAATGTCACCACCATCGACCAAAGGAGCGGGACAGGAGCACTCAATCGCCCTGCTCCTGCAGGATCCTCACTGCATCTCCACAATGTGGGAAATCCTTCAAGATGCCAAACAGCCCCAATACGTATATACAGCTGGAGCCCCAGCAGCAACCTCTGACCCATGAAAGCCCCACTGATGGGCGGAGGCCATACATATTAAAAATGGAAATGGGACAAAAGAGCTAGGAGGGGAAAAATGAATAAACCCAACCAAAGAGTGGGTTACATCATCCCCCCTTTTAAATGTTCACTTACCCACTGAGCACCATACCACCAACTACCATGGCCCAATACCACTGTGAGGAATGCACATTCTCCCATGGGGCAACAGGACACGCGGCCCACAGGGAGTCCTCCAGAATGGTGGGTTCCAAAACTAAACTCTACGGGACCTAAAACTGGGCATCCCCCACCCATACAGCAAATTAGGACCTATTTCCGGGTGTCCTCACCCCCAAAACTGGTAGAGAAATAATGCAGAAGTCCCAAACCCCAACCTCTGGCAATCCACCCACTGTAATGCCCAGGACTGTCTATCTGGCACCACAGAGGTGGCATCCCAATCCTAAAACGAATGCTGCCTACTTAACTATACAGAATCATGGCCATGTTGCTAAAAGCTGCTGTGCCCATCAACAACACACTTCCCCTTTAAATAACACAATCAACATTTTCAGAAACATGCAATCATTTTTTAAATAGTTTACATTTTTTTCCTCAAATAAGCAACACTCCCACAATAACTATTGCATTTTTCTTATCCCCAATCTTTCATAAGCAGCACCATGGTGCTAAGTCCGATCTTCGCCAACACTTCATCGCTATGGCCTCCTGTGACTGCTGACCCTAGCCCTGCTGTCATAAATCGTACCCACTTGCCAACATTCTACATGTTCCCACCCCTGCCCTCCTCATCCTAGAACCCCCCTCACCCCCAGTCCATCCCGTCTTTCTCAACATTCCTCCTTTCTCCACCCTGCAATAGCTTTTCTCATCTCCTCTGCCTCTACTCCAGTTTTCTACTTAGTCTCCTTTCCTAATCAATCTAATTGTTCCCTGTTTATCTTGTGTAAGTAGTCCTAGCACCCTGTGCCTGACAAAGCTGTTAACTGCTGAAGTTGTCTTAGTCTCGATGTATGTATTTCGCCTCTGTGTTATCTCATTCTTTGTACATTGCCACTATGTTTTATCTAATGACTGACGTGGAACCTTTATAAAAAAAGCCTTGGCTCAAAACTGTTATCTGAAATTCTAATAAATAAATAAATAAATAAAAGTCCTATGCTGAGATATCAGCAGCAATGGAACACAGTCTTAACCTTTAGGCTGCTGAAAGAATTAGAACTTATAGGAATTCTGGACTGATGTATCAGTCCGCAGCACAGCAAGGACTGAAGTCTCAACAGTAGCTGCAACAGTCCTGGCACTGGACAGTCTCAGTATGTTCCCCCTTTTAATAGCTGCACCAGGGTGCAGAGTCCCATTGTGCCCTTTGCAGTAGAAAATACTATAACATAAAAGTAACTATTTACATAACTTAACCGCTATTTATCTATCATAGCCAGTCTCTGCAACCAGTTAACTAACTGAGGTAGATAGAAACAAGCATTTGTCAATGCCGAATGTTATCTCACTGGCATTGGCATTGGTAGTGACGGAGTTAGAGACACATAATAGGAATGGCAGTGGAGTATTGAAGTGACGCCAACCCTACCCCCACCTTATAGAGACCGACAGTCATTGGGGTGTGCCTTTGGGTCGTCAGCTATAACCTTCATGCCACTGTACCTCACCCTACCGTGCAGACACTGACAAGTGTGGTGGTGTGCTTTGGGGTCTTTAGGCGTTATACTTACCCCATTCCATAAGGAAATATGCTGAGGTGGGTGCAGTATAGGAGAATGGGGTGAACTGTGTGGCCTAGCAGTGCAAGGCACACCACAATGCCTGTCACTGGCTGCAGGGTGGGGGTGGGGTTGGAATGGTGTGAGCATTACAGACGATGATCCCAAGTCACACCCCTGACGTCTGTCAGTCTCTACAGGGTGGGATGCTACAGTTGGGAACCCTAACACCATAGGCGTGTGTTGGTATTTTAACTCCAAATTTCCAACATGGGCTTTTATTGAGCCCACCTCATGAAAAGCGGCACAATCAGTTTATTAGCTGAAAGGTGGTTTTGCACAGCGGCTATGCCATTTGGCAACACAGGGATGAAAACACATTTTGGGCAGGATGTGGAAAATGACAACTGTATTGTTCATGAGGAGGCATAAAAAAATGGCAACGCTGAAAATCTGGAGTGAAAATATGAAAAATTGGTGAAGTGGCACTGTGATTTTGCTAATCTGTCCCAAAAGTTGATTTCCCACAGCGACCACGCCATTGTGCGCCACAGGTACGGAAACACATTTTGGGCAGGATGTCAAAAATGACAGCAGTATTGTTCATAAGGAGGTGTGAAAAAATGCCAGTGTTGAAAATCTGGCATGGAAATATTGCAAATTTGCGAAGTTAAAAGGTTGTGTGGAAACTGCACAACGCACACTTGTAACACAATCATTTTATGGACTTTTGGCACCAAGTTTTCAACATAGGCATTTTTGGACCTCTGCTCATGAACAGTGTCACTGTCATTTCCTCAAACTGTCCTGAAAACTGATTTTGCACAGTGACCACGCTATTCTGCGCCAGATGTGCGAAAAGACATTTCAGCAAGGATATGTAAAATGACAACTGTACTGTTCATCGGGAGGTGTGGAAAAATGACAATTATAAAAATCTGGAGTGAAAATATTACAAATGCACAAAGTTACGGGGTGAGTGGAAACAGCGCAACACACGCTCGTATAACAGCCATTTTGAGGATTTCTTCCACCAAATTTTCAGCATAGGCTTTTTGAGAGCCCCCCTCATGAACAGTGGCACTGTCATTTTGTGAACTCGGTCCCAAAAGGTAATTCCACGCAGTGACCGCGAAATCACCTTTTGGGACTGAATAACACCATGACAGTGACTGAACTCATGAGGAGTGGTCCCAATAACCCCATGTTGAAAATTTGGTGCAAAAATTCCAAAAAATGCCCAAGATATACACCAAAGTTGAAAAAACCCTATTTATGCCATTATACAGCTTACCGGCATTTCTTCAGTTCGCGGTCAACTTTGAAGAGTGCAGCGGGTTCCGGTCACGAAGATTGTCGCATCAGAACTCCAGTGGTAAGTATGGGGTGAGGGTGGTGAGGGGAGGCATGTGCGCAGAGGGTGGGCGTGGCAGTGGAGGGGCAGGGAGACAGCGAGGGACTGTTTTCTTTTCACAGGTAAAAAAAACATCATGGGACTGGTTTTATTTTTCAGGGATTTGGCATGCTGGAGTGTGCTCCAGCATGTCACCTAAGTGTTTTATTTGGAGGGATGCTTTTACGACGGGGATTGGGTACCGCTGTAAGCACAAGGAAAGGGAGGTAAGAGCGAGAGGAAACTGCACCGCATATAACAAATGGAGTGTTATGCTGATGGGGAGGGGCTCTCATTGGCACATACATTGGGGTAGGGCATGCCAACAGGGGAATTGGGCACCCCTGAAATCGGCATTATGGCTGGCAGTGTGCCGCCATGTTTTTTTTCTGTCTCAGCAGGATAAGCACGTCGGGAGGTCTGCTGCGTGTGACGAGCTTTGCTCGCATTGCAGTGGACCTTTTCTTAGATGTGCTCACCAGCATGGTGTGGCGCCAGCATGCAGGCTGATTGGGGAATGAGGGACACACCTACTGATGCATGCATTCGCCCAACAGTGACCACGCCTCCAAATGTGCTACTACCCCAATATGTTGGCTGCGCATGCGCGAGCCAACATAAAAAGGGTTAGTCTCACCCTTTGCTGCAAGTCAGAGACTTAATTCAGAGTTCACTGGAAACTGTATGTTCGGGGGAAAGATGGATACATTGCAGTCCACAAGAATCTGTAGCTCCAGGAAAAGTAATAGGTAGGCTGGGGTTTGGCAGTAGCCTGACCGAAGGAGTCCACAGCTTTCACATAGGCCTTGTACCTCTTTCCTATCAGAGCCTAGATGGGGATGTATGTCTTAAACAAAGTGAGACCTTCCCAGGCTTAGTTGGCACATTTGCTTGTTGCAATGTTGTGAATACGTTGAAGGACATTGTGACAGGGCTGAATAATGCCCTGTCCCATTTGTTACGAAGAAAGAGTTAAACACAGGAATCTGTTTTATCCTCTCCTTTTCTGTCTCTTACCTGTCTGGCTGCACAACCAAATACTCTCGTAAAACCTAGGAACTGATCACTCTGACGGTCTCACGATTCTCTGCCTCTTGCTATCTCTCTACCTTCACTTGCTGTTTCTGTCTTTTCTTCCCCCTTGCATGTCTGCGGTTATAAAAATATATGTGAATCTCTGTGTGAAACTGTAAATGATACTGGGATCCCTTGATTTGAAAATGTATATAGTTATACTGTTGAAATGATTGCAGAAAGCTATTTGGAATTCAGGGGGTTAACCTGAGATGCAATTCTGAGCTCCTCTAGGGCTTGTTTGTAAACTCTTTTGCAGAGCTATCAGCAGGAGGTCAGCTTGGGTCACTATTCTATTTGCAAGCCTTATCTACAGAGAAACTGACAAGAACTCTGATACATTTTGTGAGAAACAGGATGTCCCCTTAATGAGCTCAGGATGAAGAAGTTAATTGTCAGGCAAAGACTTGTAATAAAAAGAGCAACAACCTTTTGCTGGGGAGAGAGTGAGATCTGGAATTGAAAAGAAATCTTTAGATGAAGGACTTCTGATTTCTGTTTGTACTACATTTGTGCTAACAGTAATGAAGAAAACGAATCCACTACCTGATAAAAAAACAAATCGGTGGAGGTGGGGGTGAAGCCCCCCATTTCTAACAAAGCCCATATATATATTTTTTTGTTATGCGGTGGGCTCTGTCTCTCACACTCCCGTAAATGAGTAGCCAGAGGGATGAACTGCGGCACACTAATATCGTAGTATGAGATTCACATAACGCCTACGGTGGGGTCCATAGTCCTCCACTTACACTGGCTTATTTATATGGTTTGTTGCAGTGCGGAGGGGGGCATAACATTAAATCTAGGAAGAGCTGCAGGTGGGAACCTGGAGATGGCACAGTTCCGGTGAGATGGAGTGTGCATAATAGATATCTCACTTACACACTTCAGTTTAGCTTTAATACAGGGTATGGATTCATACCTTACAGTATTACGTTTTGGAACTCTTTACCTCCTCCTATCAAAAAATCCTCCACTCTCTCTGCCTTTACTAAACATAGAAACATAGAACATAGAATTTGATGGCAGATAGGGACCGTTTGGCCCACCCAGTCTGCCCATTTCCCTACCTACTGGATAAGCTGCAGATCCTAGTTAACCAGCAGCCTACTTCTTCCTACCCCCACCCCCTAGAATTGCCTTATGACTGTCCCATGCATGCTTGAATTCCACCACTGCTTTTAACTCCACAACCTCCTCCGGAAGGCCATTCCATGCATCTACAACCCTCTCTGTGAAAAAATACTTCCTTAAATTACCTCTGAGCTGCCCCCCTCTATCTTCAAATTGTGCCCCCTTGTTCTTGCACACCTCTTTTTTTGAAAGATGCTACCCTCTTGGACTTTGTTGATTCCCTTGAGGTACTTGAAAGTTTCTATCATGTCCCCCTCTCTCCTCCTTTCCTCGAGGCTATACATATTAAGCCAATTTTAAGTCTGTCTTCATATGTCTTCCGCAGACCCTGCACCATTTTAGTTGCCTCCACTGGACAGCTTCCATCCTGTCTCTGTCTTTGCGGACATTGGGTCTCCAGAACTGCACGCAGTACTCCAGATGGGGTCTCACCAGCTGTCTGTACAGAGGGATAACAACTTCCTGTTTTCTACTGGTGATGCCTCTCCCTATGCATCCCAGTATCCCCCCAGCCCTCCTTGCTGCCCTCTCACATTGCTTGCCCACCTTTAGGTACTAAGCTGTTAAAAGCACATCAAGCCTCTAACTGCTTCCACAAATCCCCCCACCCCATGTGCCTGTATACCCTAACAAGCTGTGCACTTACCTCCCCCACCTGTTTTCCTTTTTCCTTCCCGCCTTTTACTGTCTATCTAGTGACCTCTACCATTTCCCTTCCTCTCCCTTCTCCCACTTCCTCCCTCTCTCTCGCTCTCTATGGTATCCCATGATAAGAGCAAAAACATAAAGGCGACTGCAATAACGGCGATCGCAAAAGGGTGACTGGGAACAACAGCGATCACCGAAACAGCGACCTTCAGTTTTCACTCCCTCCTTAAGTTTTGTCCCCCCCCCCAAGTTGATTATATATAGATGGGGGGTGCGAGGACAAAGCCCCACACAGAAACACAAAACAGTGTTGTCGCCCTTTCAGTGATCACTGTTTATTTATGCTTGCCCTTTGCAGCCTTGCTTTTTTGCCGTCGCTGTAATTCCCTTGCCCTTTTGCTTTTGCTTTTATCACATGGAACCCTCTCTAGCGACTACAACCTCACTTGCTACAGCAATGCTACCCACCACTGTTTCTTCCAATCCAGTGTATGTAACTCCATGTTAAGTTCCAAATGTCCATCCCCTTTTCAAATTTATTGTGATCTCTATCGAACTCATGTATACTACTACACCGCTGTTTCTTTTATGTATCCTCTATTTGGCATATTGTACTTCCTCCAATGCCTGTGCTGCTGCACCCGGGTTGTGCCTGAAAAAGGCACTTGCTACCAGTGCACTCACCCAGTCAACAAAGTTAAATAAATAAATAATGAATGATATTACAACTCCAAATTGATTTGGTGGCTTTAAGGCTTATTTGAGGGGACAAATCATTGCCCTCTATTGCTCAGCAAGACAACTATGCCAGCAGTGGGCCGGAATGACGTGAAGCAGGAGTTTCGATGCTGCAGAACTCACATGTCTTGGACTAATCTCACAATGCTTTCAGTTAAAGGTTAAGTGAGTAGAATTGTCTTATCTTTACATTTAGAAGGCTGAATTCTCCATGCTGTGCTTGAAGCTAACTATTTTAGGCATTGGCAATAAAGTTGGGTAGGTCCTGGCTTGATCACTTAGGAAACATGAAACTAAAAGTTCGACTCTCTCTCTCTCGGATTAGAGGGGGGATGAGAGGTTCAGAACCGTTCCTAGCTAAATCAAGGAGATATTTGTCTCCTACTAGAGTCTCTGTACTTTAAATGTATATACATGTAACCCCTAGGTGGCGCTATCCCAAGGGCTACTACCCCTGCCTGATTTGCCACCAACAGGTTGAGGGGCCTGGATCCGATGGCGGGTGCCTCCACCCAGAGGTCAGGGTTTGCAATAGTTAAACTAACTTGGTCACAGCCCTCTGGGACACTGCGACCCCCCCTTTCTTCCCACTAGTGGCCCAAACAATATATCAGAATTACCTTCACAGTATACACTTACCTCCAGGACTGGTTCGGTCAGCGTGACTCCAGGGACTCCTTGTGAAATAAGATGATATAGTGCAAAAACCACAGTACAATACTTTAACATAGATGAATATCTCAGGCAGTGTAACTTTGCTGAAACAAACAGATCTGATTTATTTAGGGGGATATAACAAGGACAGGGGGAAATCAGGTTAATTAAATGCATTAATAATCACAGTACTGTGCACATATTTCAGAATCCCAAATGTCCCTAATGTCACTCTTACTGGGTACCCAGCCAATAAGAGGCTAGCCTATTTGGTGCAGCTGGTTGGGGCCCTGAAGATGGAGAATGCATGCACAATACCCAAATTGCATTCCGGAGCCGCATGGCTCAGTTCATGAAGAAATAAAACACAACAATTAGACAACACACTTGCAATTCGATAAACAGATGGCAAGGAGCTACCCTGCTTTGTACTCACAAACTCAATGCTGGGAACTGGATAGCAGCCAGGTTGTCCTGGATTGCCAGGAGGAACAGACCATGTGGGCAAGGTCCTTGTGACTGGACCCCAATGCAGTTTGGAGCAAATGGATGTAGTCTGGATTAAGCTGGGGTTTACTTCCAGCTTCATGCACTCAATTCACTGTACAGGGGATTTGAAACGCGAGTCCCCACAAGCACTACACACATTTATATGTAAAAGGAAAGTACTATACCAGGCAGGCTGCTTCTCTATCCCGATCGCAATTACTGCACAATACCCGGGAGAACACACAACAGATTCATTTCCTGACAGACTGAGTGTGATTCAGCAATTTCTCCAGTCTTCTACAGGGTGAGCCTGGTTTCTACTCTTCAGATCTCCTTCATTCTCTTCACAGGTCGGATTCAGTCCAAACAAGCACTTGCACAAGCTGCAGACTGAAACTAGGGGCCTTACACGTGTTTCCTGACTAAAACTGCACACCGAAGGAGCACAGGGCTCCTTCCCTCTTCACTGCCAGAGCTAAACTGAAACTCCAGTAGATAAAACCGGGCACTTCCTTTGAGTTCCTCCCAGTTCTTGGCTGGTTTGGCTGTCACTCACAATAAACTCCCCCTGTTGGTGCAAAAAGGCACCGAAGTCTAAACTACAATTCCCAGAAACATCTGCAATACAGTCCCATCGTGGCTGGCTCAAGAGGAGAGTCCCAAGTTTTGATTTGCCAGCAGAAGGCTCCACTTCAAAAGGTCCCCCATGCTGATTGGTCCAGTTCAGCAGTTCAAAACTAGAATGGAGGGACTAGGCAAACACAGTTCTGATTGGAAAGGAAAGCAAGTTAGACAAACTGTATTTTCATTATTACTCTAAATGATTTCTGGCAAACAGTTACATCTTTCAGATAGGCTCCCTTTGCACTCCTAGCGACTGCAAAAATGGAGCGAATCAGCAGCACTGAGTGGGACTCAAGCAGAGAAACACACAGTTCCCCATACACTAATTATGTCTGCAAGCAGACAGCTCTTAAAGAGACAGTACCAGAGGCTCTAAAAGCACTCACAGATAAATGGCTTAAACGCAAACACCATTCAGGCTCGGAGCATTCAAGCAAGCTCCTGGAAGTCTTTTGGGAACCCCCATTTGCAGGGGGGTTACATCCTTCCTGGCCTGGGAAAGCTTGACGTCCGTGTCAAGCAAGTACCCCCATAAGTTTCAATTGCAACCATATACATTTGCATCAGGATCACATTAGGCTTATACATGTAATCATCAGTCAATATATCACTTTACCAGAAACACATTTCTGAAACTTTGCAGTACGTCACTCTTTACACAGTAATACACACACATTGTACCATAACTCAGGTTATTACCTCTTGTACATGAAACCTGAAGAGAGGGGGCCCTTTCCTATCAGCTACCTTGGGGCTGGATGGGGCAGGGGCACCATACCTAGAGGGCAACACAAGTAACTTGGAGTTAGCACTGATGGTCAGTTTGGGCAATGAACTCAGGGACACATACACTCCTTTATGGACAACATTGAGAGACAGGTCCATAGGCCTCCCAGGGAAATCATAACTGAGGTGCACCACAGGCTTTACAGCTCGACCTGTCTTTCTAGGGGGAACTGTTACAGTCTCTGCACTCTGAGCCTCATTTTCAGCATTGTCCTCACTTGCCAGGGGCGTCTCCATTGGGGTAGAGGGACTAGAACTTGGGGCACTTTCAGCTCCAGGAGTTACAATCTCTGAGTCCACAACACTTAGCTCACATGGAGAGCTTTCGGGCACTGGTAGTGGACCGTCAGGGCACTCAAAATACTCTTCTTGTTCTGGTGTATCACCAGTCTGTTCCAGGCCATCATTTTCCTCCCCTGAAAGCTCAAACAGTTCAACCATACACAATGATTCCATTTCATCTGACTTGATACTTTGCACTTCACTTCCTGGGAGCATTGGCTCCAGGGACAAAGCTGGGGGCTTAGACAGTCCAGAAGGCCCAACTCCGTCTCCAGTATTGACTAGGGGATTGCCCTGAAATAATTGACTCAGTTCGTAAGAAGGGTAGTATTCAAAGTCACTCTCACTTTCTTCTGATATGGACTGACATTCATGCTCAACTGGGACTTCTGGAGGGGAACACTTTAACTCAGCTTCTGTAGGTGCAGACTTTTTTGATCTTTTCTTAGCAGCAGCTCTAGTCACTGGTCCAGAGGGGGCATCTTCTAGGGGCTCAGACTCAATCAAGATTTGTCCAATGGGCAGTAAATGATTTCTATGCATTGTTTTCACATCTTTTGAATTATTTTCAGGCCTTACTTTGTACACACTGGCAGATCACCTAGTTTGCCCACTACAATGTGAGGGAGATGGTGCTATCTGTCAGCAATCTTGAGTTTGCCATGCAGTACCAGATTTCTTAGCAGTACCCGATCTCCCTCCTGGAGTTCCTGTGCTTTCACCTTTTTATCATACCTTTCTTTGTTGGCCAGATTTCTTTTGGCAGCCATGGTTTGAGCCAGTTGGTACGCATGATTTAGCTGGGCCTTTAACTTTTGCACATACTGTAAATAGTTGTCAGCTTGAACCCCATCAGGAGAGACCCCAAAACACACATCTACTGGTAGTCGAGCTTCTCTTCCAAACATCAGGCGGTAGGGGGAGAACCCAGTGGCATCATTTTGGTGCAGTTATAAGTATGTACCGGGGTGCTAATTTGTTGGCTCCATCAAAACTTGTCCTTTGGGTGTGAGGTGCCTAGCATATCTAGCAAGAAGTCAGGTTGAAACGTTCAGGTTGTGGGTCCCCCAGGGTGGTGAAAGTGGTTCTGGACTTTGCACTCCCCACAGAGAAAGCATCTCTTTGATCAGACGACTCTCAAAGTCTCTCCTTGATCAGAATGAATTCTTTGTGGAGCCCATGAGTGAACAAAAAGTTTTCTACAAGTACTTTGGACAGTGGATGCTTTCTGGTCTTTGGTGGGAAAGCTTGGGCATATCTTGTAAAATGGTCAGTGACCACCAGCACATTACTAATGTTTCTTTGATCTGACTCCAAACTCAGAAAATCAATACAGAACAGCTCCATGGGTGCACTGGTGGTGATGTTAACAAGGGGGGGGGGGCAGCCCTCTGGGGCAAAGCTTTCCTCTGTAAGCAGCGACTACAAGCTTGAATGTGTTGCTCCACATCAGCCCCCATCTTAGACCAATAGAATCTGGATCTCACCAAGTCAAGTGTTCTGTCTATACCAAGGTGCCCCATGTGGTTGTGCAAGGACCTCAGTACTGAGTCTCGAAAGGCAGTGGGCAGCACTAGTTGCTGTTTGTCGACTTGTCCCCCTCTGTCTACTGTTTCTCTGTATAACAGTCTATTGATCAGTTTCAACTTAGGACCTTCTTTGTATAACAATGCAGTTCTCAAATCAGTGGAGCGTAATTTGGACACATCTTTTCCTGCACAGAGGGCTTCTAAAGCTGATTTGATCATGGGATCGCGGGATTGAGCCCGCTGAATACTGTCATTGTCCAGCTCAGGCAGTGGACCAATGTCTATTGCAGAAAAGTGGCAGTAAGCAGAGCAGGTATGCAATTCTCAGAGGGTCCCAAACAATCCACCACACAGTCCACTGCGTCTGTGGACATTTGTTCCTCCCTGTCAAACTTCTGACAGAGTGCTCGAATATCAGGTTCTGATAGTCTGACCCAATCATTCTGGGGAACAGGCCTCCGGGAGACAGCATCAGCATCTACGTGGTTCAGGCCTGCTCTGTATTCAACAGCATAGTCATATGTAGATAATGCAGAAAGCCACCTATGGCCAGTAGCATCCAACTTAGCTGAAGTCTGCACATAGGTCAAAGGATTATTGTCAGTTTTTACTAGTATCTTAGCCCCATACAAGTACTCATGGAATTGGTCAACAATAGCCCACTTCAAAGCTAGGAACTCTAACTTATGTACAGGATAGTTCTTTTCGGATGGGGTCAGGCTTCTACTGGCAAAGGCCACTGGTCTCAGGCCATTCTCGTGCTCTTGGTACAACGTAGCCCCCAACCCTTGCAAGCTAGCATCAGTGTGCAGGACATAAGGTTTTCTTGGATCGGCATAGGCCAGCACTGAAGCATGGGTAAGTTGATATATGATCTCATGAAAAGCAGTCTCACAATCAGGAGTCCAGTGAGCCCCAAGTACTTCACTTGGACGAAAATACACTCTTTCAGTCTCGGGGGATGCTGACTTTTGGTATTTTTTTGTGGGTTGGGGGATACCCTTGAGTAAGATTAACTAAAGGGCGGATCACTCTTGAATAGTCCTTGATGAAACGCCGATAATAACCACAGAATCCCAGGAATCTTTGCAGCTCTTTTAGATTTTTGGGCTGCGGCCAGGTGGTCAAGGCCTCAACTTTACTTGGGTCGGTCTCTATTCCCTCAGTGGATACCATGTGTCCCACATACTTTACTGATGTTTGAAAGAATTGACACTTATCAATGGACAGTTTAAGGCCAAAGTCTTCCACTCAGTCCAGTACCTTGAATAATCTGCTCTCATGTTCCTCCAGTGAGCTGCCAAACACAATAACATCATCTAGGTATACCAGGCACTCTAGTAAGTTCATGTGCCCCACTGCACGCTCCATCAATCGTTGAAAAGTGGCTGGGGCGCCTGAAATCCCTTGAGGCATCCTCATGAATTCATAGAAACCAAGTGGACAGATAAAGGCTGTCTTCTCATGGTCCTCTGGGGCCATCGGGATCTGGTAGTACCCACTGCGAAGATCCAGCACAGAGAACCACTTGCTACCGTTCAGGCAGTCCAAAGCATCCTGGATGCGAGGCATTGTATACTGATCAGGGATAGTCCGCCAGTTCAAGGTGCGATAATCCACGCACATTCTTACTTTCCCATTCTTTTTTCTCACTACCACAATGGGGGAAGCATAGGGGCTTCTGGATTCTTGTATTACACCAGCAGTTAACATCTCTTGCAGATGCCGTCTCACATCATCTATGTCAGCAGGTGCCAGGCGTAGAGATCTCTCACGGAATGGTCTTTCATCATGCAGCTGGATATGGTGCTCAGCTCCTTGCATGCATCCTACATCCCATTCCTTTAAAGAAAGCATCTGGTCTCTCTGGGCAAGCTTTTCACTGATCCTCACTTTCCATTCAGCTGGCAACGGGGAGTCACCGAAATCAAACAAGTCAGGTGTTACTCTGTCATTCTTCCCCGAACTCTTGCTGCTGGGTAGCACTGCAGTGTCTGCACAATGTACATTAGCCAGGGTGCAACCTCTATTTACTCGAATCTCTCTGTCTGACACATTATGAACTTGAACCATTACCCTTCTGGCATAAGCATGGGCTCTAGCAGGCAAAATACTAGGCTTGACCAGCAGTCCCTCTGGCAATTTTCCATCGCCTGGTGCACCCAACATTAATATTTTATTCTTGACATCCTTTCTGATACAGACCTCTCCCTGTAAGGTACACTGGGCATTTGGCGCCAGGATCAGAGACTCAGGATCCTTCTTCCAGACAATTCCAACCGGTTCTACTGTTTCAACATCTCTCTGTGCCTCATAGGCCTTCTTAATCAAGGCCAGAATTCTTAAAGCTCTACTAGCCCTTGACCCCTGTTTTTCATAACACAACTGTGCCAGCCGTCCAAACATATGTGCATTAGTCCCAATTAGTAGAGGAACCCCATCATACAGTCCGGTAGGGGGACACACTAAGGCCAGGGTCTCTACTTGCTCGGCCACTCTAGCCACAGAGGTGGGAAAAGACAGCCAAATTCGGATATATCCAGAGTAGGGGTAGCCTTCTCACTTAACCCCCAGACATGCAGCCCCTCCAATGGTTGTAAGGGTATGTCAGACAAATGCTTCTGATACCAGTCTTGGAACATAATTGTCACTTGGGAGCCACTGTCTAATACAGCTCTTGTAGACACTCTATTTACCTTTACAGTGGTCTCCATGGAGGGACCCACTATTCTGGACCATTCTGGAGAGGCGGTAGCAGGGGCCTGGGCAACTGACCTTGCCACAAAGGGACATGAGTTAGCATTTTTGGGGCCCTCACTGGGATCATTGCATGCACCCCTTAACCACTGATTTGTTCTCCGAAGCTCTCCTTGTAGCCTATATGCAACTTTGTCTGTGTCTTTTGGGGACCGGCATTCTCTCTTCATGTGCCCATCTTTCCCACAATTATAACAAAACATACTTTCTGGAGTTTGAGCTGGATGAGGCATCACACTGGGAGCTAGGGCAGGGGTACTACTAACTGGAGACCTCGGTGCCATCTCTGTCTGCGGCGTGATAAGCATTTGGAGACATCTCGTCAATTTCCCCACTTCCATAGTCAAGACATCAAGTTTTGAGCTGTTGTCAGCAGAAGCTGCATGGGTGGGTACCCCCATCCCCATAGCAGATGCCTCTTCTCAACTCCTCGAATTTCTCTCATTAGCTCTTCATAGGAGGGTGGGGATTCCAGTCGATTTGCCAGGTGTAACTGAAGCAACAGCAGTTCTGAGAAGGGGGCAGACTTAAGGATCCTGTCCAGCCTGGTTCGGTCCAATTCAATCGCTGGCAAACTACCCTTTCTGAGGCATTCTTGCAAGAATTTTTCCAGCCGAGATACATACACAGACAACAACTCCCCCTTGGTACTGTTGTGCATTTATTACTCTCCACCACAGGTCCTCATCAGAATCTGGGCTCCCATACACATTCTCCACGGCCTCAAGATAGTCCTGTGCAGTCGCTTCAGGGTTACTGGCCCATTTAGCATGGATGGTAGCCAGTGCAGGACCTCGGAGGCTCTCACTAACCCTCTTTCGCTTTTCGGCATCCAAGCATTGCCATTCTAGCACTTGGGGGGCAACACAGTCTATCCAGGTCTCCCAGTCATCCTCCCTTGGGGGGTGGGAGGGTGCCAGAGAAGATCCTCAACCTTCGGTAAGAGTCGTGACTAATGGCAGGTGCAGAAATAGAGCCTGCATTGGTTCAGCCACCATTACGGGTACTGGAGCAGGAGAGGGTGTTGGGGAGGAACACCCCAGGTGACAAGAATAGTTTCTTCAAGTCCTCCACAGTTTTCCCTTCCCCAGCAACCATTTAGCAAATTTCTCCTCAAAAGTTTCAGATAATGGTGGGGGCTCATTCCTCCCCGGGTCTTTACTGTCCTTAGTTATCACTCTCCAGGCAGTGAGGGCTACCTTTGGGGTAATAGTCTGTGACACTTTGGAGCTATCTATGGGATCCTTAAACTCTACTAGGGCCAGGAAAGTGTGGGTGAGGAGATTAGCATGCCGACCCACCACCACAGGGTTTTGTAAACCTTCCACCTTGGAAAGTACTCCCTGTACAGTGTCCGTATTGATACCCAGGTGGATGACCAGGATAAGCATTGCATTTTGGGGGTCGATCTCCTCCCCAGTACACCACTCCACCAGCCGGTGCACAGCCACTTCTGTCGGGGTACCCATTTATTTTTGCTTTTTTTTTCTTAACAGTGGTTCATAAATAAGGCCACTAGAGGACACACAATCCCAGCGGTGAGCCTCCAAGATGTAACCCCTAGGTGGCGCTATCCCAAGGGCTACTACCCCTGCCTGATTTGCCACTAACAGATTGAGGGGCCTGGATCCGATGGCTGGTGCCTCCACCCAAAGGTCAGGGTTTGCAATAGTTAAACTAACTTGGTCACAGCCCTCTGGGACACTGCGACCCCCCTTTCTTCCCACTAGTGGCCCACACAATATATCAGAATTACCTTCACAGTATACACCTACCCCAGGACTGGTTTGGTCAGCGTGACTCCGGGGACTCCCTGTAAAACAAGATGATACAGTACAAAAACCACAGTACAATACTTTAACATAGACGAATACCTCAGGCAGTGTAACTTTGCTGAAACAAACAGATCTGATTTATTTAGGGGGATATAACAAGGACGGGGAAATCAGGTTAATTAAATGCATTAATAATCACAGTACTGTGCACATATTTCAGAATCCCAAATGTCCCTAATGTCACTCTTACTGGGTACCCAGGCAATAAGGCCCTGTCCATACTACGCCTCTGTAACGTTACAGAGGTATAAAACATTATTGTAACAGGTCGCGCTTACACCTGTAACGTTACAGGAGGCGTTTTCGTAACCGTTGTTGAAACCACATATGAGGTGGTTTCAACGGTTATAAACCGATCCCGCCTCGGTAACATTACCGGGCGGTAGTGTGGACTGCCGGTAACGGTCTCGCAGGGCACCAAGCGCAGCGTGAGCTGGCATTAGACCGGGCACCGCCTGTAACGTGTCGCCCGATCTCGATGTGATCGGCAGTGCCGGTCCCATAATGAACACCGCCTGTTACTGGGCGCAAGCGTATAGTGTGGACAGGGCCTAAGAGGCTAGCGTATTTGGTGCAGCTGGTTGGGGCCCTGAAGATGGAGAATGTATGCACAATACCCAAATTGTATTCCGGAGCCGGATGGCTCAGTTCATGAAGAAATAAAACACTACAATTGGATAACACACTTGCAATTCGATAAACAGATGGCAGGGAGCTACCCTGCTTTGTACTCACAAACTCAATGCTGGGAACTGGATGGCGGGCTGGTTGTCCTGGATTGCCAGGAGGAACAGACCATGTGGGCAAGGTCCTTGTGACTGGACCCCAATGCAGTTTGGAGCAAATGGATATAGTCTGGATTAAGCTGGGGTTTACTTCCAGCTTCATGCACTCAATTCACTGTACAGGGGATTTGAAACGTGAGTCCCCACAAGCACTACACACATTTATATGTAAAAGGAAAGTACTATACCAGGCAGGCTGCTTCTCTATCCCGATCGCAATTACTGCACAATACCCGGGAGAACACACAGCAGATTCAGTTCCTGACAGACTGAGTGTGATTCAGCAATTTCTTCAGTCTTCTACAGCATGAGCCTAATTTCTACTCTTCAGATCTCCTTGATTCTCTTCACAGGTCGGATTCAGTCCAAACAAGCACATGCACAAGCTGCAGACCGAAACTTGGGGCCTTACACGCATTTCCCGACTAAAACTGCACACCGAAGGAGCACAGGGCTCCTTCCCTCTTCACTACCAGAGCTAAACTGAAACTCCAGTAGACAAAACCGGGCACTTCCTTTGAGTTCCTCCCAGTTCTTGGCTGGTTTGGCTGTCACTCACAATAAACTCCCCCTGTTGGTGCAAAAAGGCGCCGAAGTCCAAACTACAATTCCCAGAAGCATCTGCAATACAGTCCCATTGTGGCTGGCTCAAGAGGAGAGTCCCAAGTTTTGATTTGCCGGCAGAAGGCTCCACTTCAAAAGGTCCCCCATGCTAATTGGTCCAGTTCAGCAGTTCAAAACTAGAATGGAGGGACTAGGCAAACACAGTTCTGACTGCAAAGGAAAGCAAGTTAGACAAACTGTATTTTCATTATTACTCTAAATGATTTCTGGCAAACAGTTACATCTTTCAGATAGGCTCCCTTTGCACTCCTAGCGACTGCAAAAACGGAGCGAATTGGCAGCAGCTCGAGTGGGACTCAAGCAGAGAAACACACAGTTCCCCCATGCAAACTAATTATGTCTGCAAGCAGACAGCTCTTAAAGAGACAGTACCAGAGGCTCTAAAAGCACTCACAGATAAATGGCTTAAACGCCAAACACCATTCAGGCTCGGAGCATTCAAGCAAGCTCCACCACAAGCCCTTCTTGAGTTCACTGGAGCTTTGCACAAATCCCTTGACAACGGCCTTCTCACAGGGGCCGTTTTCATCGACCTCTCCAAGGCCTTCGATACAGTACACCATGGACTACTAATACACCAACTACTGAATGACGGGCTATCACCTGACTCTTCTCTCTGGTTTAAAAGCTACTTAGAAAACTGGTCACAGAAAGTAAAAATTGCGGACGCTCTTTCTAACACCCTGCCTGTTCGCTCGGGTGTCCCACAGGGATCCATACTGGGACCCCTCCTTTTTAGCCTTTTCTTAAACTCCCTCCCTTACCACTGCTCTGAGCAGATCATACTATATGCCAATGATGCTGTTGTAGTCTCCACTCACAAAGATCCTGCAACTCTTCAACACAACCTTCAACTTGGTTTCAGTTCTGTAGAGTCATGGTTTCTTAATCATAAACTGGTCCTGAATGACAAGTAAACCAAATCTATGCTCTTCTGCAGCTCTCATAACCCACACAAGCTACACCACTTGGCTATCTCCACCACTCAGGGCAACACTCTAGATCAGGTGGTGTCCTTCAAATACTTAGGGATTCAGCTTGACCCTAATCTCTCCTATGGACTTCATGTAGATAATGTAGCTAGAGCTGCTAATACACGGCTTGGTCTCCTCTACAAACACAGACCACACCTCATGCCAGAAGCTTTGAAGGTTGCAGTCCTGAGCTCTGTGATCTCTGTAATAGACTATGGTCTCATCATTTATGGCTCAGCCACAACCGCAACCCTTAGACACCTCTCAACTGCCTTAAATAAAGCACGTCGGCTCATCACTGGTGCTCACCATCTCACCCACACGTGTGACCTGTACACTCAGACCGGCTGGCTCCAACTATCAAACCGCATAAAGTTTCTCACCTGCTGCATGGTCAAAAAAATCTACCTTGGCCTTGCACCTTCTAGGGTCTCAACTCTGTTACAACACTGAATTAACAAACGGTGCCTTAGGAGATCCACGCTACAGCTACTGAAAGTCCCCACTGTCACACTTCACAGGGACAATGCTCTTTTGCTTATTGAGCACCACTCTGGTTCAATGGCCTCAGCCCAACCATCTCCTCTGCCCCAACTATTGGTATGTTTAAAACTAGGCTCCGGACTATCTCACTACCAACAGCTCCTGTGACTGCCCAACAACCTTGTTTCTCCACTTCCCTTTCTGCTCTAGTTGTCCCCCCTCCTCCCCTCCTCACTAGATTCTACCTCACATCTTGGTATACCCAGTGCTGCACTTTTCACCCTCTTGCCACCCTTCCTACATTCCTTCCCCACCCTCTTCCCTCTCCCTATGACTCTGGCACTTCTTATCTGTTGTCTATTTTCTCTGACAAATGCCGCTGGCTGCCTTGTTACAATGCTACCCTTGAACTGTATTAATCTGTACTCTGTTTGCAATGTCCATATTGTTGTAATGCCTGTCTTGATGTTCCCCATAATTTGTATTTCTCTGAGGTGGGACCTTTGTAAAACAGCCATGGCTCAAAGGTGTTTGTAATCCTAGACTTGATAAACAAATAAAAAAATAAAATAAAAAGCTCCTGGAAGTCTTTTGGGAACCCTCATTTGCAGGAGGTTACATACATATTCACTGAGCTAGATACATTTCATTACATGTACAATGAAATCCCCTAGAGTGGCCTAGAACTGCTCAGAGAGGCCTGGCGGCAAGGAAACTTGTTTAAAAAAGGCACTGGACAAAAATGGGCAGACAAGGGGGGAGGGGGCAGCCACTAAAACCGGGAGAAAAATTCACCTGCTTTCCTAAAAGCCGCACCTGCTCTCCTCCAAAGTGGGGAGTCGCTGATATATTTGGACTGAGCAGCAGGGTAATGCAGGGGGGAAGGAAGTGGAAGGCAGTGGCAGTTTATTTCAGCTTGGCAGTAGGAAGATATATGTAGCTGCAGCCACCCTTCTTTTACCTGTTGTTTCCCCAGCATTTCCATACTGACTGCCCCTCATTATAATATTAATGAGGATGGTTTAGTAAGTTCCTGTGTCAACAGTGAGGTGACAAATCTTGTAAATATGGAAGCTTTGATGAGAGTCTGCTGGCCGGTGCTCAGGCTCTGGTGGCTGATGTTATTGGCGATGTGGGAGTTGCTGTGGGAGGCTTGGAGATAGCCTGATCAGCAGACTGATGCTGGAGCCACCGCAGGCGGCATGGAAAGACCCCACTCAGTGACTGATGCAGGAGCTCCCCATAGGCGGCTTAGAGAGAACCTGCTCTGTGAGCCAGTGCAGGAGCCACCACAGGCAGCTTGGAGAGAGCCCACTCTGCGGCCTATGCAGGAGCCACTGCGGGTGGTTGAAAGACAGCCAGCCTGATGCAGGAGCAGTCATGGGCAGCTAAAAGAGGTGCCACATGGCAGCCAATGCAGGAGCTGCCCTGGGTGGTTGAACCTTACAGAGAACATATCAGACTACTGTTGGTCATCGACGGGGGATGAGGAGTGTAGACAAAAGGATGCAGCTGCATTCTGATAGGTGCGGCTGCCTCCTTTCAACTACACAAAGTTTCCACCCATCAGCCAGGCTGAACACTGTCATGATTAGCCTACCCCTGGTTGGGCTGTCACTAGTGAGCCTCTTGCAGCCTGAGCTGCATTGGATGCTACAGTGACACGCCTCTGCAGCCGCTACTCTCCTGAGTAGCCACAACATGTTTGATACGGACATACTCGCTCAAGCAAACATAATAATTGGGGGAGGAGTCTGACCAACTGACAACAGTCCTGTAGCAAAAATGTGAACCATATTTATTTTATGTATTTAGAATTTTGTCCAGGAAAAGTACACTGAACCAAAGCTCATACCAAGGTGTGACCTGGGAGCACAGGCAGGTTACATTATCTATCGCACCTTCTTACAGCACTCTGAGTGTCAACACATGGGTAGTTAGCTCTCTTCTCATAGGCTGATGCACAAAGGAATCCCAAAATTTCGAAATCCGATCCCTCTCCTATTCTTGCTGTTCCCAGAATCCTTAGTTTTTCTTTGTGCACCACAACTCGACCCCCACAGACGAAGATCCCCTAAATGATAATGTCTCCACCGCTCCCCAAGGCATCGTACTACAATTATTCCAAAAACTACTCGACAGAATCGATTCGCTGGGAACAAACAAGAGACCCAGGTCACCTAGCAACACCCCTCTTCCTAAGTGTTCCGAGGCGACTCGCCATCTCATGACTCACCGGATGCGTCAGAAGATGAGCACTCTGACGAAGGGGAGGAAGAACATGAGTAGGAGATGGCCACACGTCTCTGTCCCTTTGAAGCCATCCCCGAACTTATTAGAGTAGTATGTCAAGCGCTCAGAATGGAGGGGCGGTGGAACAGCGGACAACAGATTGGATCCCTGGTGAGGAGAGAAGCAATCTTCCACCTTCTTCCCAGTATGACAAGCACTAGAGAGCATACTAGCCAAGGAATGGATGCCCCAGATCCCATTAAGACTAGGAGAAGGGACCTTCGAGAGACGGTACCCCTTCCAGCGGACAGAGAAGCTCTGGGCAACTGCCCCAGATTGGATGCAGAGGCCGCGTCCACTAGCAACAAGACCGTTCTGCCCTCGGAATCAGCCTCGGCCCTAAAAGACCCCATGGATAGAAAGGTTGATGAAATTTTGAGAAAGGTTCATGATATGATGATCATGAACATGCGAGCATCCATGGCCGCCACTTATTCAGCAAGGGCTGTACTCAGATGGTTAGAGGCAGTCCAGCTCGACATACCCGAAACAAATGCCCATGCAGCCACCATGGACTATGCCATACGAGCAATAAAATACGTAGCCGATATCACAGTCGACAGTTTTCAGATGGCATCCAGGTCAGCAGCTTCCATCAATAGAGCCAGAAGACAGGTATGGCTGAAGCTGTGGAACGCAGATCAAGAGTTAAAGTCTAGGGTCATGAAACTGCAATTCTCTGGAGACAAGGTGTTCAGACCTGGAATAGAGGAGTTCACAGTAAAGAAAGGGGATGACAGGGATCAAGGAGGGCGAGCCACTCTACCGTCCTTTCGAAACAATAAATTCCGACATTTTTCAACAAGACCCAAAAGAGGGCATGGTCACCAAGGACAGGATAGGCGTTCCTTTAGATTCAAGCCCAATTTTTTCAGCAACAGACAGAACTTTCAAAGCAACAGGGGCAGAGGCTCCCACTTCAATGGAAAGCAAGGGTTCAGGACAGTCAAATCCAACAGAGGCTTCCGCCAATGAGAATCCGCCGGTCCAGGGCAAATCGGACGCAGTGGGAGGAAGGCTACAGCAATTTGCAACAACCTGGGCCAACTCAATCAGTGACGAATGGGTCAGGGAGATCATCTCCCAGGGCTATGCCATAGAATTCAACTCAGTCCCAAGAAGGGACAGATATATAGACTCTCACGTTTCCAGGGACAGAGCAACCTCGCAACAAGTACAGGCCATCCTTCACCAACTGCTACACAGCAGAGCCATAAAGCCCATCCCAATTCAAGAGAGATTCTCCGGCATCTACTCCGTATTCTTTCTAGTCCCAAAGAAGACCGGAGACCTCAGACCCATCCTGGACCTAAAATTTGTGAACAACTTTGTCAGGTACCAGAGGTTCAAGATGAAACCCTAAGATCCACCATCATGGCGTCGCAGGGAGGCGTCTTAACCTCAATAGACCTGAAGGATGCCTATCTACACATACCTATCAGACCCTCCCACCAGAGGTTCCTCCGATTCAGCATTCTGGATACCACTTCCAATACCCGATGCCATTCGGGTTGGCGTCGGCCCCACAACTATTCACCAAGGTTATGGCACCTCTGGCAGCAAAATTATGCATGGAGGGCATTCATGTGATCCCATACCTGGACAACTGGTTGATACGGGCGAGAACAGTACAACAGTCAAGGACAGCAACACGCAGGGCTCAACAGTTACTGTCCAAACACGGGTGGATCATCAACAAAACAAAGAGCCACCTGACTCTGACCACAGAATTGGATCACTTGGGGGCAACGTTCAACACAGTGACTGGCACAGTAAGACCATCTCAGACACGCATTCGCACATTAACAGCACACTGCCAGAGAGTTATGCAGAAGAAGCAAGCAACCATTTGGCACCTCATGCAACTACTGGGGGTCATGGCAGCTTGCATAGACTTACACGACTGGGCCAGATTACACATGAGACAGTTACAACGACTACTACTAGACAACTGGAGTTACAGTCGACAAAATTACAGCATAACTATTCCACTGGCAGTGCGGAAATCTCTACGTTGGTGGGCGGACCCACACACCTTCTCTCAAGGGGCACAATTGGAGAGAGATACAACAAAAACCCTTGAAACAGACGCAAGCCTGCTAGGTTGGGGTGCTGTTCTGGATAGACAGACCATCCAAGGGAAATGGTCAAACAGGGAGGCAAGACTCCCAATCAACATACTAGAGACCAGAGCCATCCGTCTGGCTCTTATACACTTCAAGGGTCAACTTCAAAGACACCACGTAAAGGTGTGCACCGACAGCCGAGTAGCAATGGCATACATCAACAAGCAGGGAGGAACAAGAAGCAGAACCATGGCTCAAGAGGCAGACATACTACTGCAATGGGCAGAAAATAACCTACTCAGTCTCACAGCAGTCCACCTAGCAGGCAACCTGAACACAAGGGCCGACTGGCTGAGCAGACAAACGCTACAACAGGGGGAATGGCAACTCCATCCAGAAATTCTCCACGAACTCCAGAAAAGATGGGTCCCCTTCAACATTGACCTCATGGCCTCAGCAACCAATACCCAACTCCCAATCTACATGTCCAGATTCAAAGACAAGAGAGCAATAGGAGTGGATGCCATATCGACCCCATGGACATTCAGGAAGGCCTACGTATTTCCCCCAATAGCCATGCTACCCGCAGTGCTACAGAAGATCTGAAGCACGGGCAGCAATGTAGTCCTCATAGCCCCAGACTGGCCGAGGAGAACCTGGTACACCCTAATCAGAGAAATGTTAACGGACAATCCCATGAGATTACCTCGCCAACACAATCTACTCAGGCAAGGCCCGATCTGGCATGAGAACCCTCTACCGCTGAAACTGATGGCTTGGCCACTCAAAGGGCTAGACTGTTAGGACTAGGGGTATCAGGTGCAATGGTAGACACATTACTACAAGCCAGAAGGAACTCCACCAACAGGACCTATAACAAACATTGGTGGGCTTTTGCTTCTTGGTGCAAGAGCCAGGACTTGAACGCTTCACAATGTAATATTATGAATGTACTAGAGTTTCTGCAGAAAGGGTTGGAAAAGGGGTTATCAGCCTCATCCCTGCGGGTACAGACGGCCACAATAGGGGCCATAAGGGGACAGACCGATGGACATTTGCCCGGAGCCCACCCCTTGGTTCAAGCTTTCCTAAAAGCCGCAACTCTTATCAATCACACCCCAAGACCCCTGACAGCCCCATGGCACCTCAATTTGGTACTGGACACTCTCGCCATCCCACCTTTTGAGCCCATTGAGTCCATTCCCTTATCCGTCCTTCACGATGAAGACTGTATTTCTAGTAGCTATCTCATCAGCCAAGAGAACTAGCGAATTACAGGCCTTGTCTTGTAGAACCCTTTATCTGTTTCTTCCCGACAAGGTGCTCGACCCATTCCGTCATTCATCCGAAGATGGCCAATGCCTACCACCGTCCCAAGAGATCTCAGTCCCTATCTTCAACCACCAGCTAGAGGACCCCCACAGGGAAACCCTACTCGGCCTAGACCCAGCCCGAGCAATTCAGACCTACCTGACCAGGACGGAAAGTCTTCATCGGACGGACAGGCTGTTTGTTTTACTCCAAGGCAATAAACAGGGTTTGGCTGCTTCCAGATCCACTATTGCTAGATGGCTACAGGAAGCCATAGCGAGGGCCAACAGGAGTGGAGGCAACACCCCTCCAGCTAACATCAGAGCCCACTCCACTCAAGCAGTTGCCACATCTTGGGCGGAACGCAATTCAGCGTCTGTCAGAGAAATTTGCCAGGCAGCAACCTGGGAGTCACCGCACACCTTTCTCGGGTACTACCGATTAGACACAGGTCTAACTGGTAACTCAGAGTTTGGCCGCAGAGTGCTTCAGACAGCATTGATCCCAGTTCCTCCGCCCACCCAGGACAAAGCCTAATACTGCTGTACAATCATCCCATGTGTTGAGACTCGGAGTGCTGTAAGAAGGTGTGATAGATAATGGAAGTTTACTCACCTGGTAAAGGTGATTATAGGAGCACCTTCTTACAGTACTCCGTATCCCACCCATTGCGGAGGAACATATGTGTGTGTGTATATATATATATATATATATATATATATATATATATATATATATATATATATATATAGTGATACAGTTAAGGTAAACATATAGAGTGAGACATCTAGGAATGTATCTGAAACTTCCGTAATTTTTCTAAATGTATACAGTTATAGCACATACATACCACACAGTCAGTTGCTGTGTATCAGGGTGTCAAAGATTTATAACAACGATATGTAGTAAACACTAGGATTTGACATAACATCACCGTCTTGTGTATTATTCCACCTGGAAAACAGAGTGCCCTCTGTTTTTTCTTGTTTGCCTAACAATTTACTTTCAGGACAAACGAACTTTGGAAGATATCACACTGAGGATTCTGGGAACAGCAAGAGTAGGAGAGGGATCAGATTTCGAAATTTTGGGATTCCTTTGTGCATCAGCCTATGAGAAGAGAGCTAACTACCCAAGTGTTGAGACTGGGAGTGCTGTAAGAAGGCGCTCCTATAATCACCTTTACCAGGTGAGTAAACTTCCATTACTTGCTCGTGGTCACACATAGAAACATTGAAATTGTCAGCAGATAAGGACCGCTAGGCCCATCCAGTCTGCCCATAAGCCTATCCTTCTTTGTGGCCTTTGACCCTACTTGGTCAACAGCTCTCTTCCTTCCTCCCCCCCCCCCAAGGGCTTCTTTGTGCCTGTCCCATGCATGTTTGAACCCTCCCACTGTGTTTGCTCCCTCCACCTCCTGTGGCAGACCGTTCCATGTCTCCACTACCCTTTCTGTGAAGAAAAACTTCCTCACATTCCTCCTCACCCTGCCCCCTTCCAATCTCATATCATGGCCCATCATTCCTGCACTTCTCCTGTACTGAAAAATGTCACCCCTCTGCATCTTGTTTATGCCCTTAAGGTACTTGAAGGCCTCTATTTATGACCCCTCTACAGTACGTAATTGGGAGTTGTGGGATTACTTGTCAGTCCTACTGTATCCTCACTTGTCCACAGAATTGGTCTTTTCCACTGAGAAAAATCATGGAAATGTGGAATTTGGCCAAATGATGTGACATTCTGCAGAACATACTGACAATCAAATCCACAGTCTATGGGAAAACAAACTGCAGTTTAACTGGTAGAATTCTGTAGAATTCACTGCAAAATTCTGCCAAGCTTTTCAGAAGCGGAATAGCGATTTTGCCAAAATGCTGCCAATGGAATGTCACATTGTGCACCACTGTAATCCTCACCATGCCAGTAATACTGCCACAGCTCTTTCAGACTGGGTCTCTGTCACTGCCTGCATGTCTCCGTCCCATATATGGGATTCTACTGGGAAAATAGTTTTCAGTTCATTACCCCTCTGGATTTACTATATGCTATTTGTGGGAGGGTGCTTTAGTATAAACAAAGTCACTTGATTTGAGCTATTGATATCTGCAATGCCCCCAAGGAGCAATTTGACCTTTAACCCCTCCATGCTGCCTCGTGGGTGTCCCTCTGCATCAGTCTTGTTATCACTCAATAATGGTTAATTTTTTATTTAATAACTGTCAGCAGCGTGGACACTATCAGCTCTGCTGCAGAGAATCAATGCTTCCGGGCGTGGGGCCTCCCTCGACAGCCCGTCTGCAATGCATGAGCTATTATTGTCTTCTGTATCTTAAAGCTGGAGTATCCTGTCTCAAGTGCCTGACACAAGATGTGCAGAAATGCCACAGCCTCCAGGTACTATAGGGAATTAGTTAGGCTTGAAAAAGAGGACAGAAGGTACAGTAGCTGCCGTGAACGTACTAAATAAACAGGAGAGCTGATGGCAGTCAGGGAAAAAAAACACACAGTTGCCACCAGGTACTTTATGAACACTAAACTTCCAGACCCAGACCGGACCAGGTTGATAAGATCCAAACTGGTCGTTCCTGCTGGACCAGCAGGACTGAGCTCAAGTTGCAAGTATATTACTGGTCCGATCACTCTGGCTAGTCTGGCCGTTGCCTATCTTGTCTGGTCCAGTCCTGGACATATGGTTTTCACCCAGTTCTGGGCAGGAGTTAAAGTTAGACTGGCAAAACCAGACCGGACCAGATGGGTAAAAGCCTGACTAGTCTGTCCGTCCAGAGTGGCTGGACCAGCAGTATTCATGCAACCTGTGCTCTGTCTAGCTGGTCCAGTTGGACTGGGCCAATCTGGATTTTACTGATCCGATCTGATCTGGTCCAATCTGGGCCTGGAGGTCTAGTTTTCTCCCATGCCCGTGCCACCAACAGAATGTAAGGAGCCAACACTACGTTAGATTTTGAGCCATTCCATTCTTTGTTGCTAAACACATCTATGCAAGCAATAACACCTAACAGGGTGGGTGGTATTGGGCTATACCCCCCACCTAGGGGCGTAATGAGGCCCAGCGCCACAGGTAGAAGGTCTTTTTTCCCCTGACAGGGTGGGTAAAGCCCAATACCACCCACCCCGAAGGGTATTATTGCACTTAGAAAATGGGAAATAGGCTGGTATTAGGAAAAAAAATGGTTAAAAAATGAAAAACATTAAACAAATCATTAATAAAATGAATGAAAAGCATGTTATGTAAAGTAGTCCCTGTAGTGCTGTGATTAGCACTAGATGGTGATGTTATGTTTTGTGTTGTGCCAATGTGTTGAAGGTACTGTCCCCCATCCTCCCACCCTGGCAACAGCAGTGTCTACCCCATGGTCACCCATAAGTATGAGTTTGTAGTAGTAATCTTAGTTTTGCTAGGCATGAGTTTTGTTGATTCTTTTTATTTATTTTTTTGGTTTGGGGGAAATGACAAGATGCGGTAGCCGGGTCACTGAAATGTGCAACATGACACAGAAGTACCAAAAAAGGAGAGACTGGAGCCCATTGCATCAACTTTTTCTTTTAATATTTATCTTTATATTTGTGAATGAGTTTCATTTGTGGTTCACTGAAGGCACAGGGAACTGGGAATTTGTAAGCAACTGGGTACTCGGCATGGCGAGCGAGCAGCATTTCACAGCGGCACAGAGATCAGAGGGTGAACTGCCCTTTCATTTAAACCTTCTTGGTACATTTCTTTAACTGTACATTTAGCATTTTTGTACAACCCAAAACAAATGGGGGGGGGGGGCAACAAAAAAGTGTTCAGTTGGTAGCTGTCTCGGACTGCATGGTGTGCTTACTAACCAAGAGAAAAAAATGTTGGTTTCGAAGTTTGAATTTGGAACGTGGCACAGTGATTTCACTAGGTAATGAGGCACTGGGCATAGGGACTTGTTTTAGGTGGGGATTGTTGTCTCATAAATGCACACCTTGACAAGCTTCTTAGCCAATCAGGAGTCCAGGATTTCTTAACCCATTTCTAAATGAAAACAGGGTCCTCGTCCCCCGGAGTGCATATGCTCCTGTAAACCATTCCCTTCCCTGAAATCCTAATAATCCTTTGCATATAACCTCACAATCAGATTCTGTGGCAATGCAGGGGATCATGATCTTGGTAAGAGAATAAGCATGAGGAGTCAATGAACTCTGAGGGACTGAGACCTTGCTGTCATGCAAATGAACTTAGTATTAAGGAGTGAAATATGAAGTTTACATGTTTAGGAATCTTGTGTAAAAGTTCTGCAGATGAGAACTAGGATTTTTTTACAGGGCTGGCCCCCCAGTGCAGTGGTAGTACAACCACTTGTGACATCGATGACCTGGGTTTGAGAATGAGCCTGGAGCATTGGAGGGCTGGCCAGAAGGAGGAGATTTGAGCATTTAATGGACTGCTCACCTCCTGCAGGGTGGGAGGTGGAAGGGTCCCAGCAACAGTTTGACTCCTGGCAGAGTTTGGGAGACAGTGCTTCTGTGGACCTCTGCAAAGCAGGGATTGGAGGATGTGGCAGACATGGGGGCATCATGCACGGGAGTGTATGTGGTGCACCATGGACATAACTAGACACCCACTCATCCAGGTGTTGTAGCAACAAGAAAAACTCCTATGGCCATACAGCATAACGCCTGGTCTCATTTCACCTCCTCAGCCTCTAAAGCAGGAAGGACTGGCCAGACCACTGTGGTGATTTTGGTCACTTTCCCTCACCCTTAGGGGAGCCTACCATTGGTGGCATGTCACAGTCAGAAGGCATGCTCAGGTTGGTCCTGAGGGAAAAAGTTGGGGGGGGATGTAGGGGGCTCCACAAGTCCAGATATAGAGTAAATCCACACTAGTTGAAAAACAGTAAGCAAAACGGAAAAATATATCTAGGATTTCTTTGCTAGTGGCAGGGTCCCCCCTGTTTAGAATCCTTATCCTTAAAAAAAATTCACGTTAGGGCCACCCCAACCTGGGTTCAAGAGCAGACTCGAGTTACCGCATCTGGAGATAGGCCAGGCTGTAGGCAGCTGTAGAGGACTGTGCGCCTCAACCAGAAAGAGTTGGTGGTGGTTTCTGGCACACAGTGATCCTTGTGGGTGGTCCAAGGAGCTTGCTTGCACCACGGAAGGCATGCTGTATCACTGGGGCTGATCTGTCTCACACTGTAAAGAGGAGAAGGGTGGTCTGAGAGAAAAAATGGACATGCAAAAAACTGCCTTCTGAATGAAGGGGTAAATCACCTGAACAGGGTATATCCCTGGTAACTGTATACCTCCCTGAAGATAATAACAGAGAGAAGGGGGATAAAAAAACAATGTTAAAAAAATCAGGCTACACCAGTTCACATGCGGACATCAAGATGTGCTTCTGAAAATAAAGGTACGGAAAAAAATGGGCAGATTGGGTGGACCAAGTGGTCCTTATCTGCTGACAAATTCTATGTTTCTAAGTTTCTGGAACAGCACATCAGCACAGGGCAGGGCTGCCACTCAATGTGCCGGTGACCCAGATTAGGGAATGAGTTGGTGTCATAGGGGTCTGGGGAGGGATTTGAGCATCCCTAGAGGTTGCTCTTCTCCTCTGGAGAGGCTTGGCTGTGCCTCCCTCTACAATGACAGGTGGGGATGCAGCTGGAAGACCTGGCACACTTTAGGAGGGAAGCACACACAGATGCTAGTACGTCGTGTATGATGTCACACAACAGTATCTTGAATACACTTGCTCAGGGGAGGTTAGGAAACCAGGAAAAACCGTGATCAGTTGGCAGATGATGTTGCACTGACACCGATGGCTAATACTGGGCCTGCTTTTCCAACATCCAATCTGAGATCCTCAGGTTCTGCAATAGTAAGCCAGGTACATAGACCTTCACTGCCAACAAGTTGATAGGCAGGCCCCACCTCCAGGGGCAATCTGTGGGGGTGGCAGTGCTGTGGAGGTGGTGGACACAGCAGAATGGTGGGTAGGTATGGGTCTCCATAGTCAAATAGCTCCCTCAGCGCTGGCAGAAGGAGGCTCAACCTGGCATGCTTTAAGAAGGGAAAAAAGCATGTATAATAAAAGCGCTCTTTTAATATTAATATATAAGGGGATTCATTAGGAAAGGAATTTGGTTTTATATAGCGCCTTTCATGCAGACTGTATCCCAAAGCACTTCACAGTGCAGGGCAGGGAGGGGAAGGGAGAGAACACTGCTGACATTTGCAGCTCACAGAGATTTACAAAAGCCTGAGATAACAGAGAGAGAGCGAGATTGTGGGGGATGGTCTCTGAGGCACTCCACCTACCTTACATCATGGGTTTGTGTACACGGGATAGGTTGTCTTGATGCACATGACAGAGGTTATGAACAGGGAGGTTAAGTGACTTACTCAGAGGCACACCATGAGTCAGTTCTGGGCCTTTATAAGGGCGATGACCTGCATCCTTCAAGGAATAGGCCCACAGTCCTCGATGGGAGGATTAAATGATACTTGGATGAGTATTAAAACTAAGGGAGGGAGGCAGTGCAGCCAAGAGAGGCAACAACTGTCAGGGAGGGAGGACCCGAGTGGAGAAAACTCCCCTAGGGCTGAATCACAGAAAGGCAGGGATGGAGTCTTGACAGAAGTAAATGGGAATAAAACTTGGGTGAAGAGAGAGGATTGAGGGAGACCAGAAATGGTGAAAGACAAGAAGAGGTGAGTTGGGGGGCTTCAGGGAACAACAACGGTAGGGATATGAGGGTGAGGCAGGGCAGCGAGCAGGGGGGAAAAAGCGTGGAGAGCCACGTGTGCAAATGCAGGGAGCCTTGGAAACACAATTATAGATCTGGAAGCCATCATGGCGGAGGCTAACCTGAATTTAGTGGCCATAACTGAGTCATGGTGTGCTGAGCACCACAACTGGGACATGGCCATACTGGGCTACTCTATGTTCAAGAGAAACAGGGTGGGAAGGAGGGGTCATATTATATGTGAAGGAGGGAAGTAAGGCCACAGAGGTAAGGGGCACCAAGTGAAAAAAGAGGGGCTTGAAATACTGTGGGTCATCCTGGAGACAGGCTCAGGAACTGCTGTCCATAGTGGGGTAGTGTACAGACCTCCAGCACAGGGGGAGGAGTTGGATAAGGCACTTGGGTTGGCCATCATCAGAGTAGCAAGAAAGGGGGTAGTGTGCTGCTAGTTGGCAATTTCAGCCTGCCAGATGTGGAGTGGAGCCCTCCAGTGGAGACTTTGGCAAGGAGCAGGACCATGCTTGACTCCTTACAAGGGGCTTTTTTCAGGTAGTTAGTAAACAAACCCACTAGGGAGGGAGCAGTGCTGGACTTGATGCTTACAAACAGGGACAGCATTGCAGGTGTCACAGTGGGCAATCTCCTAGGTACTGATAATCACCGTACAGTGTGATTTAACATTGACAGGAACAGAGGCTCACCACAGGAGGATGAGGGTCCTGGACTTTAGGAGGGCAGACTTTAGCGAAATGTGAGACTGCTCAAAGGAGGGATTACCAGAGAGAAGTAGTGGCGCAGTGGGGAAAAATAAGATAAATGATAATTAAAGCAACTAACCTCTGTGTAAAGGAAGTGAGTGAAAGCAGCAGGAAAAAGAGACTGTTATGGTTCTTCAAGGAAGTGGCAAGGATAGTCAAAGAAAAAGGGGTGACATTCAGCAGGTATATGGAGACACACGGAGGAGGAGGAGGAGGAGGACAGGGAGGTATACCAAGTAAAGCAGAATAAAGTAGGCAAGACTGTTAGAGGAGCAAAGGCACCGAGATAGAAGAAGGGATTGCCAAAGAGGTCACTAAAGGGGATAAGACTTTCTTCAGGTATGTAAGTGAGAAGAGGAAAGCAAGGGGAGAGACAGTACAGTTTAGAAGGGTGGAAGGGGAAGACTGCAGAAAGAGACCAAGAAAAAGCTGATATTTTAAGCAGGTACTGCTCAGTCTTCACAGTGTGGAGAGGAGGGGATGAACCACCAGGGAGAAGCAGGAATGGGGGGAAAGGAGATGGACTCAAGTCAATTTTCAGAGGAAGGATTCTTGGAAGAACTTGTAGCTCTGGAGGTGGACAAGGCGATACACCCCAGGGCTCTAAAAGAACTCAGGGTGGTGCTAACTACCCCACTGACTGCCTTGTTCAACAGCTCACTAGAAACAGGTGTAGTTCCTGAGGATTGGAAAAGGGCTTATGCGGTCTCGCTACACAATAGCAGCAGCAGGGAGGAGTCTAGCCAAAGATAGGCCTGTCAGTCTTACTTAAGTGATGGGAAAATTAATAGAAAGAAATCCCCCGCATGTGCTACACACTGCCAGAATCAGAAAAACTGCTTTATTCCATTCTGGAGATAAAAGGCAAGATTTTATTCCATCCTTAACAAGCATTTGTCAGTGCCGAATGTTTGCTTGCTGGCATTGGAATTGGTGGGGTGTGCCTTTGGGTCGTCAGGCATAACGGCCATGCCATTTCACCACACCCTACCCTGCAGACACCGACAAGTGTCACAGTGTGCCTTGGGTCTTTGGCCCTTATGCTCACCCCATTCCATCAGGAAATATGGTGAGATGGGAGCAATATAGGAGAATGGGGTGAATTTTGGGGCCGAAGAATCCAAGACACACCCTGATACGTCTCACTGGCTGCAGGGGGTGGAATGGTATGAGCATTACAGGCGACAATCCCAAGTCACACCCCTGATACCTGTCAGTCTCTACGGGGTGGGGTGTTATGGTTGGAAACCCTAATGCCTTAGGCGTTCGTTGGTATTTTCACTCCAAATTTTCAACATGGTTTTTTTGTGACCCCCACCTTATGAACAGTGGCAATGTCAGTTCGTTAGCCGAAAGCTGATTTTGTACAGTGACTACGGCATTTGGCACCACAGGTCTGAAAACACATTTCGAACAGGATGTAAAAAATGACAGCTGTACTGTTCATGGGTGTAAAAAATGGCAATGTTGAAAATCTGCAGTGAAAATAGTAAAAAAATTGGTGAAGTCACGGGCGTGCATAGAAACTGCACAACACACACCCTTAATGTAATTATATATTTTTTTTTTTTTTACAGCAGATTGTCAACATGGGCATTTTGGGACCTCCGCTCATAGACAGTGTCACCGTCATTTTCTTAATCTGTCCCGAACAGTGATTTCCCACAGCGACCACGCATTTCTGTGCAGAAAGTGTGAAAACACATTTTGGCCATGTTGTGAAAAAGTACAGCTGTACTGTTCATAAGGAAGTGTGGAAAAATGCCAGTGGTGAAAATCTGGACTGAAACTATTACAAATTCATGAACTTACGAGGGTGCGTGGAAACAGTGCAATGCTCGCTCGTAACACAGTCATTTTATGGACTTTTGTCACCAAAGTTTCAACATAGCCATTTTAAGACCTCTGCTCATGAACAGTGTCACTGTGATTTTCTTACTCTGTCCCAAACATTGATTTCGCACACCGACTGCGCCATTGTGCGCTACATGCGCGGAAACACATTTTGGGGGAGATGTGAAAAATGACAGCTGTACTGCTCATAAGGAGGTGAGGTAAAATGGCCATGTTGAAAATCTGGAGTGCAAATATTAAAAGTTTGCAAACTTACGCGCGTTCGTAGGAACTGCGCAATGCACACTGGTAAAACAGTCGTTTTTTGGGAATATTTTCACTAAATTTTCAACATAGCCATTTTAAGACCTCTGCTCATGAACAGTGTCACTGTGATTTTCTTAATCTGTCCCAAACATTGATTTCGCACACCGACTGCGCCATTGTGCGCTACATGCGTGGAAACACATTTTGGGGGAGATGTGAAAAATGACAGCTGTACTGCTCATAAGGAGATGTGATAAAATGGCAATGTTGAAATCTGGGGTGCAAATATTAAAAATTTGCGAACTTACATGCACGCGTAGGAACTGCGCAACGCACACTCGTAAAACAGTCAATTTTGGGAATTTTTTCACCAAATTTTCAACATAGCCATTTTAAGATCTCTGCTCATGAACAGTGTCACTGTGATTTTCTTAATCTGTCCTAAACATTGATTTCGCACACCGACTGTGCCATTGTGTGCTACATGCGCGGAAACACATTTCTCAAACTAAGAGATGTGAAAAATGACAGCTGTACCGCTCATAAGGAGGTGTGGTTAAATGGTAATGTTGAAAATATGGAGTGCAAATATTAAATATGTGAACTTCTGCAGCGTGCGTGAACTGCTACTTGATGCTTGTAAAACAGTCTTTTTGAATTTTTCCCGGAATTTTCAACATAGGGTTTTTTGGGGGCCTACCTCATGAACTGTGACACTGTTGTTTCATACATCGGTCCTGAAGGTGGTTTCGGCGCAGTGACAGCGAAATCACCTTCTGAACTGAATAACAAAACGACAGTGACAGAATTCATGAGGTGAGGTCCCAAAAACCCCATGTTGAAAATTAATTTAAAAAATTCCAAAAAATGGCTGAGATATACATCAAAGTTGAAAAAACTTATTTATTCCATTATGCAGCTTACCGGCATTTCCTTTGTTCGCGGTCAGCTTTGACGTGTTCCTGGTCCACCGAAGATCGTCGCGCCGGACTCCGGAGCTAAGTACTGGGTGAGATTGGGGGGGGTGTGGGGAGGCAGGGTGTGCAGAGGTAGGCACAGGTGGGGAGGGGTCAAGACAGTCAGCGAGACCATTCTTTCTTTCTAGTTTTTTTTCCTTTTAGGAAGACGACACAGGACATTTGCCATGCTTGGGTGGGCTCCCAGCGTGGCAGCTGGAAGTTTTTTTTGGGGGGGGGCCAGTGGAGCCGATGGGGATTGGGCACCCCCGTCAGCCATACAGAGGTTTGCCACGCTGGGGTGAACTCCCAGCGTGGCACGTGGAAGTGTTTTGGGGGTGCAGCAGACAGATGTTTGCCACGCTGGGGTGAGCTCCCAGTGTGGCACCTGGAAGGCTGTTTGGGGGCAGTGGAGTCAATGGAGGATTGGGCACCCCCATCGGCCTTACAGATTGTTGCCACGCTGGGGTGGGCTCTCAGCATGGCACCTAAAACTCTGTTGGGGGGAGCACAGCGCAGCCAAGGGGATTGGGCACCCGTCAGCCATACTGTGTGGGGGGTGCGTGAGCATGCTGGGGTGGGCTCTCAGTGTGCTACTTGTTGGGGGAAGAGCTGTCTATGACAGCTCTTTCACTACGAGTATAACGTGTAGGCACTTTGCATACTGCCCGACGGTGGCGGTATGCAAATTGCGCTGCGTCTTTCTTTCAACTATACGCCACTGCATTTGCAAACTGTGTCATAGATAGCTCTTACATTCATTGGTGCTGTGGGGCCGCGCCTGCAAAAGGCAGCAAGACATTGGAAGTAGGGAGGCATACCTACGAGTTCTTGTATGGTGGCACTATGTTTCTTGCACATGTGTACAAGCAAACATAAAAATGATACCTATTTAAAAGCAGTGCATTTCTGGCAGAAACCTGATGTGGAACCTTTGTAAAAGAGCCTTGGCTCAAAGGTATTTGAATCCTAAATCTGAATAAATAAATAAATAAGAAAACCAACAAAAAAACTCCCCGGTGCCATTTCTTACCTCCTGCAAGTGCTTTATTAAGGACTGAGTTCCACTAACACAACTGCCCATACTTATACAAATTTTAAAAGATTGGTGGCAATAAACAATTACACAAATAGTATGAAAAAACGTGCACATCTCATCTTAAATTACATTCTAAAGGCTCCCCATTAAGCACCTTATGGCATTGTATTTATAAAGCTGGGGTGCATAGGGAGGGGTATCTGCAGCAGGAGGAGGGAGGTGGTGTTGCCACTGTATTGCTCACTGGTGCATCCCCAGTTGGAGAGCCGTGTCCAGTTTTTGGAGACCACACCTCAGAAAGGACATAGACAGGGTGGAAGCTGTCCAGAGGAGGGCAACTAAAATGGTGCAGGGTTTGCATCAGAAACTCTTATGAGGAGAGAGAGTGAGGGATCTCAGCATGTACGCCCTGGAAGACAGAAAAGAGAGGGGACATGATAGAGACCTACAAATAGCTCATAGGGGTGCACAGAGTACAGGCGGGGCATCTCTTTTAAATTAAAATGAGCACAAGGACCAGAGGGCATGCGATGAGGTTGAAGGGCAGAAGTTCAAGAGATATATGAGGAAGCATTTCTTCACTGAAAAGGTGGTAGACACCAGGCTAGACACCAGGAAAAGACTGTCAGCAGAAGTGGTGGAGGCTTAAATAGTGGCAGGCTTCAAGCATATATGTGATAAACATAGTACAGTATATTACAAAAGAGGTAGGGAGGCAGGAGGGCTGCTGGAGACCAGATACGGTCTGCAGAGGCAGTATAGACAGGGAACATCTGGGCAGCCTGGGCTGGTCCAACAGTCCTCTTCTACTGACAAATTATGTTTCTAAGGGGCAGTTGGGGATTCAAACCTGGATCTCCAAGATTACAGTTCAATGCTCTAACCATCAGGCCAAGCTGCCTCCCTGCACAGGTACCAGTTACCACTTTACACTTATTCCGGACTGTGATGTGCCCTGCAGAAGTCTCAAACTAAATTTCTTAGGGGGAAGGTTAACTGCACACCGCTCTTTCAGAGGCCCCTAAAACTGGCAGAGTAGCGGTAACATTAATAGTGAGAGTGACCACAAAACTTTGGCTACCCTCCCTCCAGGCCAACAATACAGGTTTGTCATAGGACATATTAACCTACAGTGGCCCTTAAAGTGGCACTTTAATAACTTGTTACTGTCACTTTATGTGAATTTAAGGCCCCCCAGTAGGGTAGCATTTTACCTTTATAAAGCAGACAGGATTGGAGTGAAACTTTTTTGGGGGCTCGTGGCTGTGTCAATTTTGTCTGCATTGATATTAAATAAAAGGATCTTTCTGCCTACTATCTATCTAGGGTGTGATTCCTTTTCAGATAGCTGCATGAGTGCCCATTTGTCTTTCATTTGCTCATGTGTTTTTCACCAAGAGCACCGTTAACTGTGGAGCAGCGTGTTCTGCTCTTTGATCATTAGAGTTTACCTGCTTTAAAACTGCATAGATACAGTAGGCCCTCTGCGATTGACACGTCTGGCTTGGTTAATCGCAGATGCATCGAGAAGTGTGAATTTTAATTCTGTCTCCTTCTACTGCTACAGTTGTTTCCATGACCAAGACATCTGGAATCAGTATTTGGTCTGCTTTCCCAGAGGGAGTGTTCCAGAACTGTTAGGCCTATCTACAGAAGGTCCTTGCCTATGCTAGCAACCCCTTATGTCCTGTGGACATCCCTGGGTGAACACCATCGGCTCACTGCAGCTGTGTCCACAGTGGACTGAACCTTACTGCCCCTGCAGTGGTACAGACTGACCTGGGGAAGCCTTGGTACCCCACAAGTTCGGAAGGTTTGGGGTGCTAGTGCAGTCTGGTCAAATGGGAGGGACAGAGAGTGAGAGAGCGAGAGAGAATGAGGGAGATACCATTTCACTGGTGCGTATTGATGTCCATGAGTAGCGAGGTCCTTAACAGAGGCCAGAACTCCCTCCCCAGTCATTACTAAACCTGTCAACCTTGTTTATCCCTGCCATGCAGTGGAGATATCCATTGACCACTTCATCTCAGTCAACAGAGTGTGAGTAACTTGGAGCTTAGGCTCCAATGGTTTTCTTCTTTTACCTTTTTATTTGTGTTATTTGATCAAATACATGAAAAATACATAACTTCCTGAATAAGCACAGTAGATAATGTCCATACACAATACATTATTTAGGATAGAGAATACATATTCAAGTAGGGAGAACCTGGCTAGGCTCGAGAAGTGGTCGGGTATCTGGCAGCTGGGGTTCAACGCCAAGAAGTGCAAGGTAATGTACCTGGAAGCTAAGAACCCAGGGACCAGTTACTGACTGGGAGGGGTACAGGTGTCCAGTTCTGAGGAGGAGGAGGAAAAGGACTTAGGGGTAATTATAACAAGGGACCTGAAGCACTCTGTGTATTGCCGTAAAGCAGCCGTCAAAGCCACCAGGATGCTGGGATGCATCGACAGAGGAATCACCTCCAGGAAAGGGAAGGTAATTCTGACATTGTACAGGTCCTTGGTGAGATTGCGCTTGGAGTACTGTGTGCAGTTCTGGTACCCATATCTGAAAAAGGACATCAGGTCTACTGGAGGGGGTGCAGCATAGGGTGACAGAGATGGTCCAGGGCCTGCAGGACAAACCCTATGCAGAGAGGCTGCAGGGGCTCAACATGTATTCCCTGGAGGACTGGGAGGGGGCATGATCGAAACCTTCAAGGCCTTAAAGGTATAAACAAGGTTAGTATGCAAAGGATCTGCAGTCTCAGGTGGAATGGGTCCAGTAGGGGGGGCACAGTCTTAAATTAGTGGCAGGATGATTCAAAAGGGAATTGAGAAGGCACTTTTTCACAGCAAGAGTGGTATCCAAGAGGAACGAACTGCTGAAGGAGGTGCTATCATCGAAAACAGTGGACAGCTTTAAAAGGGGTTGGGACAGAGTGAAAGGGAGAGTCATAAGGGCTGGGAAGATGCATGAGGGAGATGAGAGGAGGGAAAGGAGGAAGACTCTATGTGGAAAGGGAGGTGGGCAGCTCCAGTAAATTCACCTGAGAACTGCACACCCGAGCAGACTAGATAGACCGAAATGGCCTGTTTCTGCTGCCATTTTGGTCTGTCTGTATGTTCGTAAGTGGTACAGCACTGGAGGGTGATTCCATTACAAGGTACAGTTAAACTAAAACAGTGTGTTCATTGAGGGAGCTGTTCAGAAAAAAACTTTTCTTTTAGTTTTAATTAATTATTTATGATGAAAAGTGTGTAGGTGCCAACAGGCCCCAACTCACCACTAGCCAACATTCGTTACAGCGAGGTACCCAGTGTATCAAGAGGAGAGTTCTCCCAGAATAAGGTCCTTGGGCAGTGAAGTCAGAAGCACCCGCATAACAGGGACTACCAGTGGGAGGGCGCTGTGGACTATGGTTGTTGTATACAAGCTGGATAGAGTGTAAGTACAGTACCCTTTTCCAATGTTCCCTTTATAAGTTTATGCTTGCTCTGCATCTACTGTATAGTGCCTCTTTGAACAGCAACTGTAACTTATTTATTTTTTTGTCCCTTTTATCAAAGTTGTACTGTACTTCACTCCCCAACACCTTCCCCCAGGATGCTTCTGGAAACGAGTTGTCTACAGCTAAGTATGACTTTCCTGGTAAAACTTACTTTTTAAATAAATACACAAATAAATATAAATAAATGCATACATACTTAAATCATAAACTGAATCAATACATACATATGTAAGCCCCCTCTCTTCGAGAGAGGCTCACGCTTACCTTTAGGGAACCCGCTCTTGTGCCTTTTGATAGGTATGTGGGGAAAGGCACAGTTCTGGGCTGTGTTATCAAACTGCCACTAGGGACAGTCTCATGGTTGATAAAAGGAGTCAGCGCGGGTGGTTCGGGGGGAGATAGGAAGCTGGTTGGGAGATGGCAGGACAGGCAGGCAGGGAGGAGCTCGTCAGTCTATGTTGGGCCTTATTCGAGGGGGGATCTCCCCCTTGTAAGTGTAAGGTAGAGCCATGATTCCAGCAACGTGGTGCTGATAATGGGTGCTTCGTGGGGTGGGCCCCAGAGAGTTTGCCAGCATCAAGTGGGGAAAATGGGGCTCCAGTGGGAGACGGGGTAGTGGGAGTGCCTGAGGAGATAGTTTGGTGGGGTCTCAGGCCCGTAGGAAGTAGGCATGGACTGCCAGAGCTGGGGGTTTGGTGGCAGGATTCCTCCAGGGGAGGGGTGGTGGCAGCTCCCCTCTTATTTCCCGGTGTGGCAGGGTGGTCCTGGTCTGTGAAGGGGGTGCCGTAGTTTTCCCACCCAGTTAAGGGGCTTGATTGGAGGGGCAAGTCCTGGGGCGCCGGGCACAAACTGCTTGGACAGGCTGCAGATCTATGGACAGGCCTTGGGAAACGCTCCGGACTCAGTAAGCTTAAATCAAGCATAGGAGTGATGGCTGAAAGGGATGCGGGTTAGAGGTATTGCTGAGTTCCCCCTTCCCCATAGCTGCAGAAAGGAGACCGGAGGTTAAGTGACTATGCCCAGGGAGAAAGCGGTTAAGAAAAAGAAAAAACAATCAAAGGACTGGTCAGGGAAGGAAAATTCCTGTGATCCTGTGGCAAGGGACCAGGTGGGAGAAGCATCTCGCTTCTCCATAAGGCTAGAGGCTGACCAGGGAGAGAGAGAAAAGGAAAGGGATAAGTCAGTGACCAACTTACCAGTGCCCAGGGGTAGGCTTGGCTTGGAGGGTCCAGTGTAGGTTCTGGGAAGGTTTCGGGTATATCATCCGAGGTTCCATCAGCTGCCTGAAGCGTGAATGCTGCCTAAGACATCTTGTCTCCCAGTTTATGCACCCCAATATGTGAATAGTTGTGTTCCATGGAACTGGGTGTTGAACACGTTTTTTTAAGTAAGTAATGTGAATCCCTGGGTCCTGGCAAATCACTGGGATCCCAGGAGCAATAAATTGGTTTGGCAGCTTAACTCCGAGTGCTTGAGAGTGTATTTTAAAGTTTAATTGATTGATGAAAGGCTGAGTGTGTTTAATGAACTCTTAACCAAACTTCTTTGGGGGGAGTTTTAAAGTTTCAGCCCGGCTGAGACCTATGCTTCCAGGGCTGGGATGCTGGTGGGGGACTTCCAGTGACAGAGAAGAGAAGAGGTCTCCTGTATCCATCCTGAGTTTCCAAAGAAGTCATGAGGAGTAGCAGTTTCCATTTTATCTGCAGTAGGACCCAGGCCATGGTAAGAGAAAATCATCTTATTTCTTCATGGTTGTTGATGTTCTGATCTGGGTTTCTTTGGGGAAGGAGCTCCCTTTTGGTAACTTCTGGAGCCCCTGGACATTTGGGGAGGTGGGGTGGCTACACATGGGGGCACATCTGGGATGTTTTGGGGACTCCTCACACCCGCCAGAGCCCCGTGTCCCAGATCGGAGGGTGGGCGGGTCCAGCCTGGGCTGGGTAGACCAAGTGACGCACTTAAAATTCCATCCTGAGTGTGGTTGGCCAGGTGGTAGGCCACAGCTCTGCTCTCAGTGCAAGCTCACGTGGTCTGCTGGTCACGTGATCCCTGCCCACATTCTGATTGGCTGGAGGGTGAGCTGAGGGGAAAACCCGTGAAGGATGCAGTGCCATTTTGTGGAGAGAGCAGGAGCGAGCAGAGGAGGAGGATTCAGCAAGAAGCATCAGAGCTGAGGGGAGTTGTGTAAGAACTGCTGACCCCAGCAATCCTGGACGGTACTTAGGCCTGGCAGGTATGGATCCAGTTTCTTAGATGGCTTGGCGGGGAATCAGAGTCGAAGATGCACCTCCCTCCAAGGAACCTCTATCAGCAGTTCCTTTGTCTCGTTATCTGTTAGGATTCAGAGAAGAGCAACAAAGATTGTGCATGGGATGAGAGGAAAACCATATGAGCAGAGGTGGAGGGAGCTGAATCTGTACCCACTGGAGACTAGGAAGGAGAGGGGGGACATAATTGAGGCTTTTAAGTACTTGAAGGGTGTAACCCCCAGGTGGCGCTGTCCCAAGGGCTACTACCCCTGCCTGCTTGACTAGTGACAGGTTGAGGGGCCTAGGTTCTATGGTGGGTGCCTTTACCCAGAGGTCAGGATTTGTAGTGGTTAGACTAGCTTGGTCACAGCCCTCTGGGACACTGAGACACCCTTTTATTCCCTCTAGTGGCTCACACGGTACACAGGAGTTACAGCCCCAATACCCCACATATACACACTGTTCACTCATAAAGTAACTCTTACCCTCGAGACTGGTTCTGCAGCACGTCTCTGAGGACCCCCTGTAAAATAAGGTTAAACAACATACACGGCAAAATACAATACTGTTTCCACAAGTACCAATGCCACAGACAGTATATAGTATAACAACAACAAATCTGATTTATTTAGGGGACAGTAACACGGGAAGGGGCAATCAGGTTAATTGTCAGAATTAAATCACAGTACTGTGCACGCATACAGGGTCTGAAAAGTCACACTCTGGGTACCCAGGTTGGGGGGGGCTAGCCAGGTCCATTGCCCGGGGTTGGCCGGCAGGTGCAGATGGACAGGGCCCTGTAGAAGAAAATACATGCACAACACCCAATTGTAATCCGGAGCCGGATGGCTCGGTCCATGAAGAAATGAAACAACAATAATTAGATGACACACTTGTAATTGAAAACAGGCTGCAGGGGAATACCCTGATTTGTACTCACAATACCCAAGCTGAGAACCGGATGGCGGATGTTCTTCTGGGTTGCCAGAACAACAAGGCATGGAGACATGGTCCTTGTGACTTGACCCCACTGCAATAGATAGCAAACGGATTTAGTCCGAGACAAGCTGGGGTTTGCTTCCAGCTTCAGCACACAACACACAGCACAGGGGATTGGAAATAGCGATTCCCCACAAGCACTACGCACATTCATATGTAAAAGGAAAGTACTATACCAGGCAGGCTGCTCCTAGATCCCGATCGCAATTACTGCAAAATACCCTGGAGCACACACAGTAGCTTTAGTTCCTGACAGACCGAGCGCAATTCAGCAATTTCTCCAGTCTTCTACAGGGTGAGCCTGGTTTCCACTCTTCAGACTTCCTTCTTTCTCCTCACAAATCGGATTCAGTCTGAACTGGCACTTACAATGGCTGCAGGCCGAACCTCAGGGCCTCACATGCGCTTCCCGAGCGAAACTATGCACCACAGAAGTGCAGAGCTCCTTCTCTCTTCACTGTCACAACTGATCTGATCTTTCCAGTCACAGAGCAGGGCATTTCCTTTAGCTCCACACCATTCTGTTGGCTGGTTCGGCTGTCACTCACAATGAGACTCCCTCTGTTGGAGAAAAAAGGCGCCAAAGTCAAAACTACATTTCCCAGAGTCACCCCCCGTACAATCCCCTTGTGGCTGGCTCAGAATTGAGAGTCCAAGTTCTGATTCGTCCACAGGCTCCATTTTAAGGAACCCCTCCCCATTGATCGGTCCATTTCAGCAGTTCAGGACCAAAATGAAAGAGCTACACCGAAACAGTTCGTGCTGAAATGAAGACAGGTTAGACAAACTACATTTTCTCAGTCACGCCAAATGATTTATAGCAAATAGTTATATCTTTCAACAAGGCTCCCTCTGCACATGTAGCAACGGCAGAAACGACAGCAGCGAATTGACAGCAGCTCAGGCAGTATTTGAGCGTTAAATACATAGTCCCCCCATACAAACTAATTAAGTCTGCAAGCAGACAGCTCTTAAAGAGACAGTACGTGGAGGCTCAAATAGCACTCACTTGGACCCACATTTAAACAGCTCAGACACCGAACACCGCCCAGACTTGGAGCATTCAGGCAAGCTCCTGGAAGACTTTTGGGAACCCCCATTTGCAGGGGGGTTACAAGTGGATAAATAAGGTGAAGGAGGGGAGCTTGTTCAAAAAGAAGGTGGGAGCAAATACGAGGGGACATAGCCGCAAATTAGAAGGTGGGAAATACAGGGGCAATGTCAGGGGCAGTTCTTCACAGAGAGGGTGTTGGAGGCCTGGAACAGGCTTCCAAAGGAGGTGGTGGGATCCGAAATGGTGGGGGAATTCAAGAGAGCATAGGACAGACATATGGGGTTGGGAGGAGGGGAGAAAGTCCAGAGCCAGTGAAAAAGAGGAGGGGGGGCAGGGGAGGATGTAAAAAGCAGACAAGATGGGCCGATGTGGTCCTTTCCTGCCATCAAATTTCTGTGTAATCTGTGTAATCTTGGCTGTGGAACACTGCAGGGAGAGGGCAGGCAGAGGAGTGATGTGTCAGATGTGGCTATAAGGGAGAAGGAATAGCCCGTCCACCAGTGTGCAGTCCTTGCTCCAGCTTGGCCCCTGGAGGCATAGTTGACTGGTCTTCTCCTGTTTTCCATTGGGCATACCCCCTCAGCACTTCAGAAGGACCTTCCTTGGTATGGTTGCAAGGAAGCCTGGAGCCTGGTGCTGTGGAAAGGTTGTCAATAGAGGAGTGGACCCCAGAGAAAGCAAAAGAGCCAGAACCAGTGAGAGGGCCCTCCCCCAATGTAATTGTTGAAGTAGAAGAGGTGCAGGGGGAGGGTGACGCTGCAGCAGTGGAGAAAAAGGGTGAGGAGGGACCCAGCTGTCTGCCCAGTTCCTCCTCGCTAGCTGCCTCTACTTCCTATGGCAGAGGGAGGGGCAGGGCCTTAGACCACCAACGAGCAAACCCCCTAGGCCCAGGGAAACACCACCTGGGTCTCTGTCTGGATGTAGCCCAACAGGCAAGGATCACGGTGAGTTTCTTCAGCTTCTGTGAGACCAAAAACTGCTGCAGTTGGTCTGGGGTCTCGAGGGAAGGAGAATAAACCTGGAAAAGGACTTTTGGTGGATGATGAGAATTTTGATGAGAACAGGTTCCTTGGCAAAACATTTCAGTTTAATGATTATGACATCTATCGGTCCATACCTAAGCCCTGCCATCGTCTGGTGATTACAGCTGACAACCAGACCCCCCACATCCCAGAGTGCTCACATGCTCTTTGGAGCAGGATGGATGGACTTAGCAAGGAGGATCCTCTAAATGTTAAATACAGGAAGGGAGTATGGCTAGAAACAGAAGACACCCTCAGGACCAGTATAAGAGATCTGCCGGAGTGGAGCCAAGCAGAATGGTGGGTGCAGCACAGACTGAGAATAGAATATGAAAGCCTGGACTACACTTACCTGTCAGAGAGACAGTGGGATGTCGTGGATGAGTGGAGAGAGGACTGGATCTGTCATGAGCAATTGGAGAGGTTGAAACATCATCCTGGAAAAAGTGGCCATCTGTGCCAAGAACTGTTCCAGAAGGCCAGAGCCATGAGCCACACTGCCCCCTGGACTGGGTTGACTCTATTTAAACATTTTGCCCTGGTGCAGGATCTAGCTGGATGCCACACTAAGTACTTTGTGATTGCCAAAGACTCTTATGGGGACCTCACTACCAAGCTAGACCCTGAATTCTATTTTCCACCAGGAGGAGGACCCCATACTTAGAGTACCCTGTAAATAACTCTGACTGTGCCAGGTATTGCTTCTTGGAGCAGGCTGTTATCCCCATGATTGACTTGCGTTTAAGAGAAATGATAATGAGTTATACTGACTTTTCCTACCTCAGAGGACTGCAAATTAGGACATTAGCTTTTGCTATTTTGAAATGTTCTTCTTAAGAAAAAAAAACTTAAATCATTAAAGTGTGTGCCTGGGTGAGTGTGTGTGTGAGTGGTTTGAGTGTGGTAGAGAGATTATGGTTTGATATATATATATATAAATACATATATATTACGTAATTATGGTTTGTGATATATATATTAATATACATATATACTAGGTGATTATGGTTTACTATATATAAATACATATATACTAGGTGATTATGGTTTGATATATATAAATACATATATACCAGGTGATTATGGTTTGATATATATAAATATATATACACAAGGTGATTATGGTTTGATATATATAAATACATATACACTAGGTGATTATGGTTTGATATATATATAAATATATATTCACAAGGTGATTATGGTTTGATATATATAAATACATATATACTAGGTGATTATGGTTTGATATATACAAATACATATATACTAGGGCCCAGATATTCAAACTGTGCCATTCTGAGGCGCAAGCCCCTGCGCTGCTCAAAATAGTTGCGCAGGGGTGTGGCCGGGGCGATATTCAAAGGAGTTGTGCTATTGAGCAACTCCTTTGAATATCACCCCCCAGCCACAGCCACTGTGCATGGCGCAGTGGAACTTGCGCCACCGCAAGTTGCCAGAGTTGAGCATTAAACTTGCAGTGGCATAAAGTACCATTCGCCATGCTGAATTCGATATTCAAAAGGTGACATGCAAATGGGGCCATAATTCATGCAAGGCGCGAGGGGCCATTTGCATCTATTCATAACCCCATTTGCATGCCATTAGCATGTAGATGCGCGTCCCGAGGACTTGCGCCTGGCGCTCTGCCAGGCAGCAGCCGTCGAGGGACCGGACGCACTCCTGGCCTCGATCGTGGGCAGTATGTCTGAATACACTCTTCCCCCACACAGCTCCCAATGCCCGATCGCGGGCGAAAGTAACATGAAACACCCCCACACATCTCGATGCCCGATCGCGGGCAGTAACATGAAACACCCCACACATCTCCGATGCCCAATGCGGGCGAAAGTAACATGAAACACCCCACACACACCGGGAGATGTGGCAGAGTGTTCATTACTCTGCCCGATCAGGCATTGAGAATAATGAGAATGATTTATGTTCTGCCAGCGATCGGGCTGTGAGAGGTACAGGTACTGAGTTGGGGCCAGCCACGGGTGGCAGCTGCTGTGTTCGCCCTGCAATACAGCAGCTCACCTGTGGAGTGGCCCTCAACGATCCTTTTTGGCTCAAGTTGTGCAGGCGCGGGTTGGGGTTGCGCCTGCACAACTCTACACCCGGCTGAATATCGGGCTGTGCAGTTATCATAGTTCCTCCTCCAGTTCAGCATACATTCATTTGCATTGCGCTGTTGCTCAACCTGTTGTCAGTGGCGTAACTGCCTCCTGCTGAATATCGCAGAATGGCGCAATGTAGGACTTGCGCATGCGCAACCCTGTTGTGCATGGCGCAACCCTTTTGAATATCTGGGCCTAGGTGATTATGGTTAGTTCAGTTAACCAAAGAGAAATACGAATACTATGCTAATCTAATGCAGAGGTTGATATTATGCCGTTCTTGTTTATATTGCTTAGGCAGCTCTTCCTTAGGTATAGAGATTTGATCCCCCGGCACAGAAATTTTTTTTTTGGGGGGGTTGGGTATAGTAGCCAGAAGGAATGAGTTCCCCCCTTGTTTTTGTGGGGGGCCACCATAGCGATTCTGGCTGGTGCCGACTTTCCCTGGGAGTGCACATACCGGGGGGGCATAGTCGGAGGAGCTGGTGAGGTCTTTGCCATCATTCTCCATGGAGAATCATTCCCTTGGGTGGGGGAAGAGTGTAATCCCCCCTCTCTCTGAGAGGGGCTTACACTTAACTTTAGGGACTCCGCTCTTGTGCCTCTCCCCCTGGTTTAACAGTTTGATAGGTATTTGGAGGAAGGCACAATTCTGGGCTGTCTTATCAGACTGTTACTAGGGGCAGTCTCATGGTTGATAAAAGGAGTAGGCATGGGTGGTTCAGGGTGAGATAGGAGGCTGGCTGAGAGATGGCAGGACAGGCAGGCAGGGAGGAGCTCATCGGTCCAGGCTGGGCCTGATTCCCTTTTGTAAGTGTAAGTGTAACCCCCCTACAAATGGGGGTTCCCAAAAAGTCTTCTTTGAGCTTGCCTAAATGCTCACTGCCAGGCTAATGTCCTGCGTTTTAGCAGTTTAAATGTGATTATCAGAGCCTGTATAACCTCTGGGTACTGTCTCTTTAAGAGCTGCCTATTGCAGCGTAAGTAATCTGAAAGGGAACTCTGTTGAAAGACGTATCTATTTGATGAAAATCATTTAGAGTGATAATGATAGTGTAGTTTGTCTAACCTGCTTTCTTTGTAGCAAGGACTGTTTTTGTTTGTCTCTGCTATCTTGGTCCTGGACTGCAAATTGGACCAATCAGTTCTGGTGGGACCTAAAATGTAGCCGGACTACAGGAGCTGTCTGAAGTCAAAATCTGTAGAAATTGTAGTTTTGAAAGTTTTGTGCCTTTTTTGCAACTGAAAGGGGAGCTCTTGCTTTGACTGACAGCCAAATCAGCCAACCGAATCTTTTGGATCTTGGGGAAGTTCCAGGCTGCTGGCAGTTTTCAGTTAGATCTAAGCTGGAAGCTAAAGAAGAAGGAGCTGAAGTGATTCTAAGCAGCAATCCTGAGTAGATTCGCATGGGAGAACTGTGAAAAGGCTGAGAGTTTGGCCTGCATGTCTGCGTGCTGCTCCTGAGAGGGACAGAAGAGAATTATTTTGGACTAAATCCAAGTTTGTGTGACTAAAGTAAGCTACTGAAGTGGGCCAGGCTCAACCTGAAGAAGACCGAAGATTTTGCTGAATGCAATCGGCCTGTCAGGAGTTCCAGCTACCCCTAAGCTCCCGGTGTGTGCAGAGACTTTGAGATTGTGCCTGGGGAGCACTCTGCCTGGTACAGTAGAATTCCCGTACATGTAAATGTCTATGAGCTGCTAGTGGGTCGTGAGTTAGTTCCCCACTGTGTGAACTGTGTTCTGCTTGCTGGAAGCTGTATCCAGCCCAAAACAGACTACATCCAAATTTGTCTCCATGCGGTCTGGGCCTTGCCAGACTGGCCCAGCCAGACTACCCACTGCACAGAGAAGCCATCGACGAGAGACCTGCCTGGGGATCAGCCCCCTACTCTATGTTTGAACAGGAACAACGCCTCTGCGACTCGTGTGGGCCCTGCTTCTCCTGGCATTCCAGATCAACCACCTGCAGTCTTGATTTTCGTCCAGCCTGTGTCCAGTCTTGGGTATCGTGAGTAAATACCAGGGTAACTCCCTACAACAACAGCTTAATCTGAGTGTGTCATCTGATTGTCTTGTTGTTTCGTTTCCTTTATGAACTGAGCCCTCTGGCTCCGGATTACAAATATTGTGTACTGTGCTTGTTGTGTTTTCCATCACAGGGCCCCAACCAGCTGCAACCCCGGGCAACAGTCCTGGCTAGCCCATCTCTTCTCCACCTGGGTACCCAGAGGTATGACCGTGTGGGGGGACTCAAAGCGCATGCATAACTGCTTGATTGATATAACCTTTAAGCTAATTAACCTGATTTTTCCCCTTCCTTGTTCAAGTCCCCCGAATAAATCAGATCTAACTTTTTCTGCATGTAATCTGACTGTGGTTCCAGTTTGTGCTCAAAGTACTGTACTGTTGCTATTTGCTGTGCATAACCTTGTTTTACAGGGGGTCCCCAGGGTCGAGCCAGAGGAACCAGCCCAGGCAGTAAGTGCAAACAGTGTGGGTACTTGTATGGTGTACCAGGGGTATTGTGAAAGTGATTATTGTACAGTGTTCAGGCCACTAGAGGGGAAAGAGGGGGATTACAGTGTCCCGGAGGGCTGTGGCCAGGTTAACTAGACCACTACCAACCCTGACCTCCGGGTGGAGGCACCCATTTCAGAACTCGGGCCCTTAACCTGCTACTAGCCAAGCAGGCAGGGGTAGTAGCCCTTGGGATAGTGCCACCTAGGGGTTACATAAGGTAGAGCCGTGATTCCAGCAACATGTCAGATATCAGTAATGGTTGCTTCATGGAGAGGGCCTCAGAGAGTCTGCCAGCGTCGAGTTGGGAAAATGAGACTCCAGTGGGAGCTGGGGTAGTGGGAGTGCCTGAGGAGGTAGTTTGGTGGGGTCCCAGGCCCATAGGAAGTAGGCTTGGACTGCCAGGGCTGGGGGTTTGGTGGCAGGATTCCTCCAGGGGAGGGGTGGTGGCAGTTCCCCTCTCATTTCCCAATGTGGCAGGGTGGTCCTGATCTGTGAAGGGGTGCCATAGGTTTCCCATCCAGTTAAGGGGCCTGCTTGGAGGGGCAGGTCTTAGGGTGACTGGCACAAGCTGCTTGGGCGGGCCGCAGGTCTAAGGACAGGCCTTGGGAAACGCTCAACACCCAGTAAGCTTAAATCAAGCACAGGAGTGATGGCTGAAAGGGATGCAAGTTAGAAGCATTGCTGAGTCCCCCCCCCCATAGCTGCAGAAAGGAGACCAGGGGTTAAGCAACCATGCCCAGGGGAGAAAGCGGTTAAGAAAAAGGAAAAACAATCAAAAGACTGGTCAGGGAGGGAAATTCCTGTGATCCTGTGGCAAGGGACCAGGTGGGAGAAGCATCTCGCTTCTCCATAAGGCTAGAGGCTGACCAGGGAGAGAGAAAAGGAAAGGGATAAGTCTGTGACCAACATATCAGTGCCCGAGGGTAAGTTTGGCAGGTTCTGGGGAGGTTTTAGGTATATCATCCGAGGTTCCGTCAGCTGCCTGAAGTGTGAATGCTGCCTAAGACATCATGTCTCCCAGTTTATGCACCCCAATATGTGAATAGTTGTGTTCTATGGAACTGAGTGTTGAGCATGTTTTTTAAGCAAGTAATGGGAACCCCTGGGTCCCAGCAAATCGTTGGGATCCCAGGAGCAATAAATCGATTTGGCAGCTTAACTTCGAGTGCTTGAGAGTGTCTTTTAAAGTTTAGTTGATTGATGAAAGGCTGAGTGTGTTTAGTGAATTCTTAACCAGACTTCTTTGGGGAGTTTTAAAGTTTTAGCCCGACTGAGACCTATGCTTCCAGAGCCAGGATGCTGGGGGGACTTCCAGGGAGAAAGAAGAGAAGAGGCTGCATAACCTAGATGAACGACTCAGATACCAAACCTGCCTCATAACAAAAAAAACTCTCCTCGGGCTATCCCCGCCTGGGCTGACAGCCTCCATCCACCTAGCGCAACCCTTAGTTCAAACATGAACCTTCTGCAAGGCCACACTACTAAGTCCCTAGGGCCAGGACCACACATGGACATGGGGGAGCACCTGGGGAACAGTGACCACCAGTCATTGTGGTTTGAAATCACAGAAAGAGCAGAACCAAACCACACAAAAACACGTATCCTGGATTTTAGGGGGGCAGACTTTGGGAAAATGGGGAGATACTTGAAAGAGGCATTAAGAGGAATGGGACAGGAATCAGGGGTTGAGGAACAGTGGGCAGTATTTAAAATGGGGATTACAAGAACAACAGAATTATGCATTAAGCAGGTTAGCAAGAGGAAAAGAGGAGACCATTATGGTTTCAAAGAGTAGCAAAGAGTGAAAGCCAAAAGATTGCATTCAGGCAATACAAAAGACACAGGCAGAAGGGATAGGGAGAAGTACCAGGAGAAGCAAAGGGAGGCAGGGAGGTCAGTAAGGAAGCCAAAGCTCAGACAGAAGAACACATTGCAAAATCAGTGGGTAGAGGGGACAAAACCTTTTACAGGTACAAAGTGAAAAAAGAAAGACAAAGGGAGGGATAGTGAGACTGAAGGGGAGGATGGGAGCCGCATGGAGGATGACAACAGTAAAGCTGACATATTGAACAGGTATTTCTGCTCAGTCTTTACTGAGGAAGAGGAGGTAATGGGTCTGAAGGGAGTACAAGGGTGAGAATGGTGCAGAAATGGACACAATTCCTTTACGAGAAAGGGTCCTGAAGGAACTGGAAGTAATAAGAGTTGATAAAACAATGGGGCCAGATGGGGTGCATCCAGGGTCCTAAAGAACTAAGAGAGGTGGTGGCTGAACCTCTGGCTATCCTGTTTAGCCGATCACTGGAAACAGGAGGTACCCAAAGACTGGAGGACAGCAGATGTAGTCCCTTATACAAAAGTGGGAACAAAGAGGAAGCAGGGAACTACAGACCAGTCAGCCTCACCTCGGTAGTGGGGAAGATCATGGAAGCACTACTGAAGGAGGATTGGTGGAACATCTAGTTGTCAATGGACTACGGGACCCAAGGCAGCATGGTTTCATCAGGGAGGTCATGTCAGACCAACCTCGTTGAATTTTGACTGGGTGACTAGGGAGGTGGATCGGGAGGGCAGTGGACATGGCCTATCTGGACTTCAGCAAGGCCTTTGATACTGTGCCACATAGAAGACTATTACACAAACTGGGAATTTGGGTGTGGGCAGGACAGTAGTGTGGTGGGTAGGTAACTGGCTGGGTGGCAGGACACAGTGGGTGGTGGTAAATGGCTGTCACTCCACAGAGGGAAGAGTGACCAGTGGAGTACCACAGGGATCAGTGCTGGGACGGTCCTATTCAACATCTCCATCAGTGACATCACTTGGGACCTAGAGGCAGAATTTCACTGTTCGCTGATGACACAAAGCTCTGTAAAGAGTAGACACACCAGAGGTGTAGACAGAATGAGAAGGACCTGCAGAAACTTGAATGGTCAGGGGTTTGGCAGTTGAAATTCAATGCAAGGAAGTGCAAGATAATGCATATGGGGCACAAAACCCTGGCATAATATATCAGTTGGGGGTGAGGATATAGCATGCACCAAGCAGGAAAGGGATCTTGGGGTTATCCTCTCTGATGACCTCAAGGTAGGAAACAGTGTGACAAGGCAGTAGGTAAAGCAAATAGGATGCTGGGATGTATAGGCAGGGGCATCACCAGCAGGAAAAGGAGTCATAATTCAGCTATACAAGACACTAGTGAGGCCCCACCTGGAGTACAGTGCACAGTTCTGGAGACCATACCTACGTAAGGACATAGCCAGGGTAGAGAAGGTTCAGAGGAGGGCAACAAAGATGGTGCATGGATTGCATCACAAGTCCTATGAAGACAGGTTGAAGGAACTGAACATGTACTCCCTGGAGGAGAGGAGGGAGAGAGGGGATATGATAGAGACATACAAGCATCTTACAGGGAGAAACAGGGTGCAGGAATACACTATTTTTAAGTGAAAAAGATGTTCTAGGACTAGAGGGCATGGGATGAAGTTGGAGGGAGGACAATTCAGAGGAAACATGAGGAAGAATTTCTTCACAGAACGGGTGGTGGACAAGTGGAACACCCTGCCAGAGGAAGTGGTGGGGGCTGAAACAATCACAGGATTTAAGAATGCATGGGATAGACATAAAGGAATTCTGGAGGTCAGGGGTAAGGGACAACAGACTTCTAGGAAAACATAAACTGAACTTACAAGCTCAAATGGGCAGACTGGGTGGGCCATAGGCCCTTATCTGCCGACACTGTCTATGTATCTATGTATCTATGGACAAAGGTCCTTCTGTTACAGAGCACCCTCCTGGTACAATACACTCCCTACCTCCATCTCTGATACCCTCACGATCTCCTGCTTCAAAACTTCACTTTGGAGTCAACTATTTAACACATGTAGCTGTGATTGTCTCTAAGGTGTTCTAGCTCACTATGCACTGACAAAGCTCACTGAGTGGCTCCTCACCCAACCAATCACCAAGCACATCCCATAGCCCTCTGAATCATTACCTCCTTCTGTCTCTGCACTCTACTACGTGTATGTTTATACCAATGTATGTTTAAGCTGTATCCAAATAACTGTAACAGCCTGTGATAGCCAAACCTGTAACCTCAATGATGTAACTAAGACATAACAGCATGTGACTGCCAACGTTGTAACCGCAATGATGTAACAAAATGTTGTAATGTATTTGTCCTCTTTGTGACGAGGTACCTTTGGAAATGAGCCTCTGGCTCAAAGGTTGTAAACTAACGTACAAATAAATGAATAAATAAATAAATAAATAAATAAATAAAGAGGTCTCCTGTATCCATCCTGAGTTTCCAAAGAAGTCGTGAGGGGTGGCAGTTTCCATTTTATCTGCAGTAGGACCCAGGCCATGGTAAGAGAAAACTATCTTATTTCTTCATGGTTGTTGATGTTCTGGTCTGGGTTCCTTCGGGAAAGGCCACCCTCACTTTTGGTAACATCCGGAGCCCCTAGACATTCGGGGAGGTGGTGGCTACACATACTTAAATAGACAAATCAATAAATTAATACATACTTTAAATCAATACATACAATCATACTTAATAAATGAGTATACATAGACAAATACTGTACATGAATACATACATAAATCAATCAGTACATACATACATACCTACATACGAACATACATACATACCTACATACGTACAGACATACGTACCTACATAAATAAATATCCCTTGTCCTTTCCTCCATATCATTGGCAATAAAACTGTCAGATATTTGTTATATGGTTGTGTCGTGTCTGTTATGACAGATGATAGGAACTGTGGGGCGAAAACTGTGCAGGAGGTGGTTGGCAATATATACTGTTTTCTGGACAGTTTAGGCCTGTGTGTATCCATTGTCCCCCCTATTACTACCGCAGGTGAAAATACCATGTCAGATTAAATTCAAACAAACCCTAGGCTGCTTGCAGCCTGAACCTAGGCCAGCCAGCCCCAGGCCCCGCCACACACAGGTGGCAGCATAGATGAGTGGCTTTTCCTGGTGGCACCACATAAACAGGCTGTAGTATGTATCAACACTGAAACCCCCTGTTGCCAACATTCTTTCATCTGCATTATTTGGGCCTCAGCCTCAGCTGAGTAAAGGGACCCCCCCCCACAGGTCAGTTGGTGGGTAAGTGTGGACTTGCAATAGTACAGGGCAGATAGGACCACCTAGATGTGGCCCCAGCTGGTACCCCTGTGGGTGCCCGCAATAGGTTACTGGGTTGCTGGGGAAGGGTTGCTTGTCTGGGGACCCCTACATGGGCCCTTAAATAGTGCCCATCTGTTTGACATCCACCTGGCATCAGGGGCTCAGTGGAGGACAGAACCGTCACAATGGCGCCAAACCCACAGTGCAAACACTTTTGGTAAAGTGTTTTCTTGCAACTTTACCCCCCACACCCTCCTCAATTTAGATTCCAACTCCGGGGGGGGGGGGCCACAACTCAGGGATGGGGCAGAACCATGGTCGTGCAAAAGTGTCAGTGCTGTGGTTCCATCGCCGTTGTGACGGTTCGCCTTTATACATTCTCCCTCTTCACGTGCTACCCAGATGGTGACAAGAGGAGGGAATTATGAGACCCTCAAACAGGGTAACAAGAGAGTCAGAAAGGAGCTGGTTGGCAAAAGTTAACATGAGACAAGTACCATCTGGAGAGCTACAAATGTGTGCCAGCAGGCAAGAAAATGTAACCAGTGTCTCCCCCCATGCCCAGGTTAGAGTTCAGTTACTGAAGAGTTAAAGGAGAGTGTATCAAAGAGCCTGAGTCTGGAAGACTTCAGGTGCAAGCAGATCTGACACCGGACTGCTGAGGTGTTTGATAAAGCCATGTGACTGTGTATATGTTAATTAGTGCTGATCAGTATTAGGGCTGTCTGTCCCTCCCCCTGCCTATAAAGGGATGAGGCTGAGGCAGGAAGTAAAGTGAGTTCTGGCAAAGTCAGAGGCAGTTCAGAGAGAGAGAGAGAGAGAGAGAGAGGACCAAAAGGGTTCAGAGGAGCCTCATTCTGCACCGTACCATTCAGAGGCAGGGAGGGTTTCTGCTCTCTAGAGGGAGAGGGTAGACTAGGATACAAGAGGAAGAAGAAAGACAAAAGGGGCACTTGGAGTCTCACTAATCTAGCAGGAGAAGAGACTAGAGAGGTGATAAGTTCCTCTCAGGGGAGCGACCTGAGGCCCTTGCAGGTCTACTTCAGGTTCCATGGAGGATGGAGGAGGTGTCCTACAGGAGTGACCAACTGAATGGAGGAGGGAGTCAAGGAAAAATCCTCCAGCTGCAGCCATCAAGCTTCTCAGATTATGAGGAGGGGGAGTCACTCATAAGTGCTTAGCTCTGTTGTCCAGTATATTTCTATTGCCCATAGAGGTCCAAGAAAGTTTGCCCCACTGCAAGCTGGGACTGAGGATAAGATGAACAGGGTACCAGTTCTAGATATCGTAAGAAAAAACATCATGCCTCTTCAGGAAGGGGGCAGGGGTAACCTCTGCACCAGGAGTAAGGAGGGTGAGTGGCATTAACACTATGGCACATAGCCCACAACGTGTATACTGATGTATGTGCCCCAAGTTATGTTATGCCTTTGAGGAAAGGGATAAGTTATGTGTAAAGTGGCAGAGTGGATGCCCTAGCAAAGGGGCCCAGAGAGCCTCACAGCAAAGCTGATCTCCCTGTGTCTGTATGTATGTATGAGCAATGTGCATTCTCCCTAGGGAGATGCTGGTTTGGAGAAGAGAGACAATACATTTCCTTTGCTGCTTGACCTTACAGATTGGTGTGGAGAATGAATCTGTAGCAGTTAAACTTACAGGTATATGGAGCATAGTACCCAAAGGGGCCTTCCTTCATGCACTCAAGAGCCCAGGCACTTTCATACAACCCTGCCTGGTTTTCCTCCCATGTGGAAGGCGTGTAGTATTTTTCTTTTGGGGGACTGATTACAGAAAGAATTGTGGTTTGGGACCCCTGCCGCTGGAGCCGCAGATGGGCGGTACTGTGGAAGTATGGTAATAGCCAGAAGTTGTATTACACCAAAGGGCATGTCATTCTGAAACACTGAGTTGCCACATACTGCTGACAGTTTGCAGCAGCTGAGAAGGAAGTAAAGGATAACGCGTGACAGAGTGTACATTATAAGGGAATAATGCATGTTTTGGGTGATTGTTGGGTACAAGGTATAGCCGAGTAGTGGATTATTGCTTTATGACCACACACCTTGGAGTGTATTATTCCACTTATAAAATGGGTTTTTGTTTGTTAAACAAATATATAGTTCAGGGGAGGTGTGTGGTTGTCCGAAAATAAACAACAATCACGTGACATGTTTCGACCAGTGAGGTTACGGGATTTTCATGGCCCATTTTATAAGCTGTAAACAACTTTTTTACACTGCTTTGTACATGCAAAATACAACCCCAAGTCTAGAGATTTCTGAGCCCTGAACCTTTTATTTATTTATTATTTTATTTATTTATTTATTACTAGGATTACAAATACCTTTGAACCAAGGGTTCTTTTACAAAGGTTCCGCGTCAGCAATGGGTGCAAGTAAAACAGTGGTAAGATACAATACAAGGTCAGGAGGTTAGCACAGAAGTAAGTAGAGGTAAGACACAATACAGGTCAAGAGGTTAACTTAGTAGCAAAAGACAGTACGTGTGTATAGACTAGCACAGTAGCAAACAGTCAGTGGCAAATAACAATGCACAATTAACAATACGGTGTATATATATTTATATATATATTTATATATAGATAGCAAGACACAGATACAAATGAAAACCATCCTAGGGGTGACATAAGTGGAGCAAGGGTGGGGGATAAGAGGGGAGGGAGGGGTGGGGAAGGGGGTAGGCAGTCAAGGATTTGACATTGTCGTAAGTGCAAGAACAGAAAGATAAGTGCTAGGTAGTCTGAGGATGGAGCAACAAGAGATAGGGTGATAGGGAGGGGGAAACAGGAGGAGAAGAGTGGGAGAGGGGGTGGAATGGTAGGTGGGAGGTGAGAGGGGGTAGAATGGTAGGTGGGTGTGGGAGAGAGATGGGGAGTAGCAGGGGATGGAGGGGCAGAGAGAAGTGGGGAGGGTAGCAAGGGAGGAGAGAAGAGGAGGGAGAGGTGAAACAAAGCCATAAGCCTAGGCAGAGCAGTCACAACTGCTGAGGTCAGTGAGGTGCTGGCGGAGTTTACGTTTGAATGGGCCAAGCTTGTTTTCAGCTGCAATTTCAGGGGGAAGGTTGTTTAGCTGCAGAGGGGGCCCTGGTGTGGAAAGCACATTGAGCCTGGTTGGTACTGCAGAATGGAACAATAAATGTTGATTTGAGGGAACGGTGCGTAAAATGTGCACTGACTGCGGGCAAAATTAAGGCATGAGTTGCAGGGGGTATGAGGTTAAGACAAATTTTCTTAGCCAGTAGACAGGTCTGGTAGGCAAATCTACTATTTAGATTGAGCCAGTTGGATTGCTTGTAGAGATCACAGGTATGCATATGCTTCCCTGTGCCAGTAAGAAGTCTACAGCATTTGTTAAGGGCTGTCTTGACCTGTTTAAGGGTGATATCAACGGCAGCCCCGTAGAAGACAAGCCCGTAATCAATGACAGGTAGGACTGAGGCAGTTATAGCTGCATGCATAGCTTCTTTGGTAAGACAGCGACGGTGGCAGTAGAGTACGCCAATTCTTAAGTTGACTGATTTTGAGATGTGTTGAACATGCAAGCTGAAAGACATTGTGCAATCAAGGGTAATGCCAAGGTATTTAAACTCCTGCACTTGCTCAAGTGGTTGTTCAAGTTCATTAAGTATGGTGAAGTTTATGGATCTGTATTTGCTGTAACAGCTATGGAACAGCATGGACTTTGTTTTTTATGTAATATATCAACAGCTTATGTTGGAGAAGCCAGGTTTCAACTAGACTGAAGTTCGTCTGTAGCACCTTGGAGAGTGAGACAGGGTCAGTATGGGAGGAAAAGAGGACGGCATCATTGACACAGAGTATTCAGTTATTATTGCAAGCTGCAGGAAGAGTATTGATGAAAAGTCTGAAAAGTAGAGGGCCAAGGATAGAACCCTTGGGTACACCAAAGTGGACAGGAAGGGCACTTGAGAGAAAATCAACGATTTTGACTTTTTGGTTCCTTTCCGAGAGGTAGCTTTCAAACCATTTGGTTACATCATTAGATAGTCCAAGGGAGGAGAGTGAGTGAGTGAGTGAAGCAGAAGCTGGTGATTCACGGTGTCAAATGCCTTGGTCAAATCAATGAACACAGCACCCAGTAGGTGGCCAGTGTCAATCGCCTTATGAATATGGCTGGTGAAGTCAAGCGGGGCAGTGGTAGTACTATGGGCTTTTCTAAAGCCATGTTGATGTGGGCAGAGTAAGTTATATTTGTTGAGGTGTTCAGACAACTGGTCAGCTACAATTTGTTCCAGCGCCTTGGAGAGTGGTGTGAGGATAGAGATAGGGTGGTAGTTAGAGAGAAGAGACCTGTCACCACTTTTATGGACGGGTGTGACCACTGCTGATTTTCAGAGCTGGGGGAATTGTTTGTGAGAATGAGAGATTCAGAAGTTTAGTGAGAGGTTGCAGGACAAGGGAGAGAGAGAGAGAGAGGAGTTTGAGGTCAAGGATATTGCTGCTGAAACTGGCTTTGTTTAGCACTTTGTTAAGATATCTTTTAGCTTCAGACATGGATACCTTTTTAAAGTAGAACGGGGGGTACTACTGTGGAGATTGATTTTATTATTGAGGCAGTGCCGGGCAGAGTTGTCAAAGAAGTTGGGGGGAAGGACACTGCTAAGATCAGTGAATGCGAGATTAAAGGAGTCTGCTATTTCTTTGGGGTCCTGTAAAGTGGAGCCATTAACCTCAATCATAGTAGAGGAGGATTTGCTTATTTTATTTTATTTATTTATTTCATCTAGGATTACAGATACCTTTGAGCCAAGGCTCTTTTATAAAGGTTCCACATCAGAGACAGGACAATACAATGGTACACAGTGGAGTAAAGTGCAAAGAACAATAAAACAGGTGATAACACAGCGAATAAAACAACAGTTTTAACATACAGTTGCAAAAACTTAATTATAAGTAGAGCTTGCCAGGGGCAGTTGTCAATCAGGATAGAAGAGCAGGAAGAGTAGTGGGGTTGGGTGGTAGTTGGGGGGGTGGTTAAGATAAAGGCAGTGGAAAGAAGGGAGTGGAGAAACGAGTGGCTAGGTGGCATGGACTGCTGAGCTGAGAAGAGAGTTCCAGCTAGGTACGACAGTCGCAGGTGCTAGAGGCAGAGAGGTGGAGGTGGAGGCTTGATTTAAAATGTCCTAGCTTTGGGGCGGAGGAGATGTCAGTGTTAAGGTTATTCCACCAGTAAGGAGCCTGGTAGGCAAAAAAGCATTGACCCAAGGAGGTTCAGCAGTGAGGGATCATCAGGCGATGAGAATCTGAGCCTCTCGTGTGATGGGCGTTTCTACTGAGGCTGAGGAGAGAAAGTACTCCAGGTGGTGCCAGGCCCATTGTGATCTTTTTAGCTATTATGCAGGTTTGATATTTTATGCGATTAGATAGTTGTAGCCATCCTGACTGAGCGTAGAGGTCACATGTGTGTTAGGTGGTGAGACCCAGTGACTAGACGACATGCTTTGTTGAGCGAGGTAGAGATACGTCTAAGGGCCGTAGTTGTGGCCACTCCGTAAATGATGAGGCCATAGTCGATGATGGAGAGAATTGAGCTTTGCACTGCAATACTCAGGGCAGCAGAAGTTAAGCTAGACCTGTGCCTGTAGAGAAGACCAATATGCACATTGGCAGCTTTGGCGACATTGTCAATATGGGATGTGTAGGACAGGTTACAGTCAAGAGTGATCCCTAAGTATTTGAAGGTAAGGACCTGTTCGATTGTTGACCCATGCTGGTTTGTTAAGATCAGTGGAGGAGATCTGTGTTTGCTGTGGGAGTTATGAAAGAGCATAGACTTGGTCTTTTTATAGTTGAGTATAAGTTTCTGTGAACAGAGCCATTTTTCTACTGATGCGAAACCGAGTTGGAGATAGTTTTGCAGGGAGTGCTGATCCTTGTGGGAGGAGAGAATTACTGTGTCATCTGCATAAAGAATAATTTGTTCAGGGCAGGCTTTAGGGAGGTTATTCAGGAAAAGGGAAAATAGAAGTGGTCCTAGTATGGAGCCCTGGGGAACACCCGAGCGGACTGGTAGAGTGTTTGAGAGAGTACCTGCAATCTTCACAGTTGTGATCTGTTTGACAAGTAGCTTTGGAACCAGGCCGTTGAGTCAGGGGAGAGCCCCATATTTGAGAGCTGGTTTAGAAGCAGGTTGTGGTGGACAGCATCAAAAGCTTTTGTTAAGTCGATGTATACAGCCCTGTTTACCCATGAGGTTTACCCATGCTTGGTTTACACATGAGGCTCTTGATGTTCTCCCAGAAGGGTTTGCTATTTCTCCAGGAGTTGGTAAGTTTCTGGTTGTGGAAGACTTGCTTGGCTCTGCGTATACCTATTGTGCACTGGTTCCTAGCCACCTTATAGAGCTGCATATCGTGTGGTTTCCCAGAGTACATGGCTCGGTATCAGAGGTTATCTCAGTTTCGCATCATGAAGATGAGTTCAGATTAATCCAGTGATTAGTGGTAGACTGAGTTTTGCATTTACGTAGGGGGGCAAAACTGTTACAAACTTTGTTAAACTGGGCAATGAAGAAGTCAAGTGCTTGGTCGACACTGCTCAAGGAGTCAAGGGGTGTCCAGTCAACCATTGACAGAGCAGTTAGGAATTGTGGAAGCTTTCCTTTTGTTAAGATTCTTTTACAGGAGAAAGAGGACTTAGGTTTAGGTGCCTTGTTTGACCAGTGGCAAATAACTGGGGAGTGATCACTGAGGTCATCTGGGAGAACTTCCGTGTTAGTGATTCTGCTGGGATGAGAGGTGAGGATCAGGTTAAGTAAGGAGCTACTACCAGACTTATAATTAAACCTAGTGGGAGAGGCGACCATTTGAGTAATGTTTAGGGCAGCAATGGCATCCTTATATGGGTCGGTTTCTGGAGCTAGCCAGTTAACATTTAGGTCACCCATTACAATTGTCTCGCCATGGGAGTAGCTGTCGTCCATGAAGTCTGTGATCGTTTGGAAGCCTGTAATATTTTCATGATGGGGATGTATACTAATGCAACTGTGAGGGATTTTCCGTGCTGGCCCAGGATTATTTTAACTGCTAGGATTTGAGAGTTGTTTGCAGAGGGAGGTAATGGGATGACTAGCCCTTTAAGAGTGTCCCTCAAATAAATGGCGCAGCCACCCCCTCTCTCAGCAATTCTGTTGCGTTGGAACAGGGCATAGTCTGGAATGGATACAGCATTGTCTGAGACCTTAGTAGAGAGCCAAGTTTCGTTGAGGGCTATAATGTCCAGCCATATTGTAACACCCAGACTTGGAGTGCATTGAGCTTAGCTGGCAAGCTGCAGATGTTAAGAGTTGCCAGCTTGATGGAGCCTTGTTTCTTGTGCCGTTCGTATGCAAAACTGGGCGGACTGGGGTTTGGGTGTACATTCCCAGCTAGGAGCAGGAGGAGAAGTGCAATCCTAGCAAGATAGTGAGCAAGGAGCTTGTGAGCCGCACACCATCTGCTTCTGAAGGATTGTTTAGCAGGTGTGTTACTGCAGGGCGTGAGTAACTGAAGGAGAAGGGGGTACTCAGGGATGGGGAGGAGATTATCTCAGTTATTATTGAGGGAGGCTAGCATGGGAGCACAGTAGTGTGTTTTGGATGGTGGTAGGGTACACCAAGGGATATATCCCAACATAGAGTGGCGATGCTGGTAAATGAGGGGGGGTACCAGTACTAGTGGAATTGAGGGGCATGAAAAACAGAAGTAGAGGCAGCATTAGAAAGGTGTTTATGGACATAGTGAAAGAGGTACAGGTGTCCAAAGCAGAGGGTAAAGAGAGAGTGCAGAGCTTATGAAGTTAGGGTGGTGGAGGGGAGTAGAACAGGGCTGAGTGTTAGGCAACGGGGTGATCCTAAAAGCACAGACCTTGATAGAAGTAGAAGAGGGAAGGGGCAAAGACTGATGAATAGTGATAGACTGACCACACAATAAGTGGAATGAGACAGGAACTGGATTGGATTGGATTGGGTAAGTGTGCCTATAACTGGGCCCTCTAGTGGCTAAAAGATATAATCTGCTAATGGAAAATTTAGGCAGCAGAGAGATGAGCTCCAGGGGATGGTGCCAGGCAATTCAAATCTCCAGGAGCTGAAGCCAGCCAGGGAGAGACGAAGTGCTGAATCTGCCTATAGTAGACCAAAATTCAGGCACCATCCACCAACTGAGTTCACGGCTAGCAAGCTGGACTGGAGCTGCTTTCCCGAAGCGTACCTAGAATCTTGCTCTTGAGGGCAGGCTGGGGAGCAACCTGTGGCCGGCTGTATTCAACACCAGACTGCTAGTGCAGAAGATGGAATCCCCCTCAGGGAATCCTGAAGAGAGAAGGGAGAAATCAGCATATATGCACCAACAGAACAAAGGCTTCAGAGTTTGGGAGGCAGGCTAAGGAAGGAGACAAAAGAATTCTGTCACAAGGTGAGAAACTAAGGGTGCTAAGTTAGCCAGCGAGGGAACGAATGGCAGTGGGAGTGGCTAGTATTAAGCACCACAGCGTCACCAGTATACAGAGGAAAAGGCAAGTGGGGTTTTGGGGGGCAGAATGGAGAAACAAGCAATTCAGCAGTTAGACAAGACAGTTTTTAATTTCAAACTTTGTTAATACTTAAACAGCTTAAGGCAGTTGAAACACTCCAAAAATGCTATAGTTTCCTACTCTTAACAATTCAAAAATGGTTGTAGTTCCCTACACTAACAATTCAAACTCAGCAGTGGGCACAAAGGCATATCACAGATTTAGTTGCAGAGGTTAGGAAAAAAAGAAATTTAGGCAGCAGAGAGATGAGCTCCAGGGGACGGTGTCAGGCAGTTCAAATCTTCACTTATCCCTAATAATCTGTCTCTCGCTATTGGGACGTCCTACCTGGGGAGACTGACTGACGTGTACATAAAGAGATATAACACTGTACATTACGCAAGCAATAATACCCGACATGGTGGGCAGTATTGGGCAATACCGGACTGCCCAGGGGCATAATGAGGCCTGACGCTGCAGGAAGGTCCGGTACTGCCCATACCACCCACCCTGGAGGGTATTATTGCACTTAGAAAATGGGCAACTGTGTTAAATTTTTGAAAACAAATATGAAAAGAAAAAAATATATGTGAAATATATATAAAAATCAACTGAAATTAAGTTGTCTGGTTAAATAGTCCATGCATTGCTACAATTGCCACAGGTGGGCACTGCTGTTTTCCCCTTTGCTATCAGCATTTCTTTCAGTTTGCTATTTTGTCCCTCACACACACACACACTGAGGCACCATAGTGCAGTTCTTTTATTTTGGATGGGTGACTTGGAATTGAAAACATAGTGTGGAGAGATGTATATGAAGTATATGTACCCTTCGTTTTTTATTTTAAATTGGTTTTGCGATGTGGCGCGAGTTTCAAATCCGGAAGTATACTGTAATGAGCAGGCTAGTGTAAAGCGAAGGGAAACTATGTTGACTGGAAGGAAAAAAGAAAGAAACTGGCAAAATATGAAGGTACAACACTCAGGAGGCATGGCAGAGGTAAGTTTGGGTTCGGGTGGGATGGTCGAACTTTGTGTGTTGCGGCGTGTGTTGCAAGCAGCAGACTGTTCACCTGGTTGCTGACAGACTGCTGACTGGGAAAAAAAAGATTTTGCGACTAGCGCTTCTTCCAGCATTTTGATGTGTGTGTTTTGTGTGAACTTCTGCATAGAGGTGGTAGCGATGTTGGCTGCAGTGCTGAGCTGTTTGTGAAGTGGAGCGTTACCACGGCCGGGACAAGCGGGGGAAGCTGCTTCCGGTATGGCGTGACATTATGCTTTAGTGTGTGCTTAATATTAGAGATGCTGCTTATTAATCTATATCTGGACATTTTTAAATAAATATAGAGACTGGGAAAATGGGGAAAAGGTGACGAGCCTCGGTGAGTGTTCCAAAACAAGACAGTTGTACTGGATGGGGGAGTTCGATCCCTCGCTATGCGAGGGGGAAAAAATGGCGGTGATTTCAAATGGTGACATGGTGTTTTGGCCAATCAACAGGCAGGGTGGTGGGCACTCAAATACTTCAGTGGGTGAAGGGGCACTTGGGCTGGCACTTTTTATTTCCTGGGCATCTATTGAAAGTTAATGTACTCCCCCTGGCAGGGGTACCGGCCAATCAGAGCCCATGAAATAGAAAGCCCATTTTCTAAATTAAAACAGGATCACTGCCCCTGGACTTCATTGGCTCTGGCTGCTTGTTTACACCTTGCATCATAATCTGATACTTGTGACATAATTTTTTGCTGTGGAAATGACTATGATGTCACAAACATAGGAGTACTTATAGGCAAGTAGCCAGAGCTGATGACATCCAGGTGGATCATGGGAGTCTAGGGAATGGCAACCCTTGGAAGTCCTCCAAGGTTGCCATATCCCCACAAGGGGAATGAAATGTTTTTAAAACTTAAAAAGCAAAAAAAAACAATAATTTGACTCCCAGCCCTACATGCCATCTCAGAGGGTTGGGGGCATTAGGTGGGGAGGGCTATTTGGGTCCCAAAAATGTCTGGGTGAGGGCCAGTGCTCAGAAGGCATGTACTTTTTACCGCAGGGTACCCCTCCTGGATAACACTGGTGCCCCCCCCCACCCCACAGTAGATACTGGCATTTGTAGTTTGTGCAGAGCATAAACATACCCCTGACCCAATCGTTCTTGTAAGGGTGGGGGCGGAGTGGGATCGGATGTGGAGAGCCTGACCAACCCATGTTGTGGGTGTCATGGGGTGCTACCCATGTGCAGAGGGGGTTCTCTGTGGCTTCTGTTGGCCCTGTGACTATGCAGAAGGATTTCTGATTGTATTCTATAAGAAGTAGTAGTCATCATTTAATTGTATCTGGTGCCCTTCCAGGGCTACAAGTACCATGGAAATACAACAACGGAGGCAAAAAGTCCATTGCCAGAGAAACATAGAAACACAGGGCGTGACAGCAGAAAAAGGCTCAGTGGCCCACCCAGCCTGCCCAGTCCTACCTATTGTTGAGTGGTGAGCGTCCACCCCATTTTTCCCCTCTCCTGCTTCATCATCTCCCACTGTCATCAGGCCCGTGTGCCTGTCCCAGCCATCCTTGAATCCGCTCCCTGTTTTGGCACAGACCATCTCCTCCAACAGTCTGTCCCATCAGTCCACCACTCTTTCCATGAAAACGTACTTCCTGACATCCCTCTTGAACCTATCTGCCAGCCCGCTTCTGTGGCGTACCCCTTGTGCTTGTTTGCACTTGAGGTGAACAGTTCATTATAGTTCACATTGTTAATCCCATGGAGATATTTATTAATTTCTGTCATGTCCCACCTCTCCCGGCTTGTCTCCAGGGTAATACAGTATGTCAAAATCCCTCAGCCTTTCCTCACATCTTTTCCCCTCCAAGCCTTTGGACAATTTCGGTCATCCTCCTCTGCTCTGCCTCTGCCCTATCACAGGCATAGCAACTTACAAAACGATCAACAGTAAACGAGCTCAGAAAAAATGTTTATTAGCCAAAGCATTCAGGTAATTATAAACCAGCCTTTTTTTGTAACTGCATTCACAGTTTATGTTCATACACTGCACCCATGCCCTGTTCAGCTCCAGCCCTCCCACCCCTATTTGAAACTTACCATGTCTCCTCCTTTGGAGCCCTTTGGCTTACTCCCCACCATGAGACCTTCAGGGTGGACCCCAAACCCCTCAGGTGTCCTAATTCAGCGCAGAGCAGAGGTGAGCCCTGTCAGCAGCTTGGGGCTGTGATGGCAGAGCTTCATCCTACTGACAGCTACTCTTTCCACTTTCTGTTCCTCCAAGGGACATCGACTCAATGTGCCTCCAATGTGCGTATGCATGCATGGATGATGGCTAATCGGCCCTACCTCCTCCCTCCCTGCACTACATATATATTGGCCTACTAAAAACACTAGGCCCACCCACCCTGGAGAAGGTGATTGTCAACTGGGATGCTCAGTGTCCTACCCCCACCAAACTTCTGTCAGCCCGGGCTCATTCTCGAACCCATGTCACAAGCTTTGTAAGTGGCATTGCTGCCACCCCACCACCTTTCCTGGACCACTTGGTGAGTGGGTGCCACGGTCACTAGTTTGGGTCCTGTGGGTTGCCAGCATCATCCTACGTGCCTGGGGGAGTCCTCAATTTTTCCACTCAGGGGAGCCAGTGTGCAAAGATGCATGCTCCCGTGCACATGCACACTGTCACGCTGGCATTTGGTGGTGGCACCTCCCCATTTGGCCGTCTCTGGCTGTGGAAAGAGCATAGCACAGTGCATGTTCCACCTCACACCCTGAAGGAGGAGAGTCATCCCTGGATGTGCAGTCTGCTTTTCACTGGCCAACCTCACATGATCTAAGTCCATTTCCAAACACAGGCTATCAGCATAGTTAGCAGTAACACTACCGAACCCACCTTATAAAGCCCATTAGGCAAGTGTTTGTGTTCATCTCTCTCTCAGAAGGGCATTCTACAGCTGGGACAGTGATTGAACAGGCCAGGTCACCTGCACTTTTTTTTCATAAATCTTTTTCTCCAGTCTTGGATTGGCCGGAGATGAGCTCTTCAGTTCTGTCCCCACCTCCTCCCATCTGGCGCCTACCTCCCCTGAACCGCGGAGCCAGAGATCCCTCATGGATTGCCCCCCCCAGTGGTGAGGCCGGGAAGGGTTGTCCTCCCCCACCTGGTGATTCTCATCCAGACTGAACCCTGCGGTCAGGTGGCGGCGCGAGATGGAGGCAGGTGGGTAGGGTTTCATATGTCCTGCGCCAGCCAATTTTTTTTTGTCCCGTGCCCTGGGGCTACGGCAAACATGGTTTGCACATGCACAGGGAGGTACGCTTGCGCACTGGAATCACCAGCCCCGCTTCACCCACCTGGCATAACGCCAGCCCCCCCCCGAGCATTGGTACTACCACCAGACCTCCATCCAGTGGCAGCCAAGAGCCAGGAAGGCTTACCTCCCCGATCTGGGAGAGGAGAGCTGCTTGACAACTGTCAATCCTCTCCGGCCCTCTCCCCGGCCAATGCTAGATGACCCAAACTCGTTCCTGAACTCAGGTCACCATCATGGGAGAGGAAAGGTGCACTACAATATCTCAGCCCTCTCCACCATGGGCCAGCTTATGTCACCTGCACATTTAAAGTTCGGAGTAAGGGACAACCACTAGCCCCTGGCCAATGGAACAAGTTACTCTTCTCGGCACATCAGGGATTAGGAGCTCACAAAGGCAGAGTGGGCCCAGGCTGTTCAAGGCTTTGAGGTCAATAAAAGAACCTTGCAGTTAATCCACTGCCTAACAGGAAGCCAGTGCAGAACCAACCAGTAGCGAGGGTGATGCGGGAGCGTGGCGGACTACATCACCACAGTCCCCAGTTATGTCATTTGTGATGGGTGGTAAGGCAACTATTTTATTCAAAAAAATAAAACAATCAGCGTACCCTTGCTCCTTTTCATGTGTTCTCTAGTCACCAGCACGTCATGTGCATAATCTGTGAGGTTACTGCGGGGTAACCACATGACCTCCAGCCAATCAGAACTGCAATTCCCATTGTCAGTTTTATAACAGCAGTCACTTTCTACTGGTAATAAACGGGACTCATTTTTTTAGCAGTCAGAGCACAGACCAAGGTCCTCTGATTAATGGCATTTATTACAAATTTGAATAGTTCTCTCCCCTGCCCAAGTGTTGATAACTAAACAAAAGTAATTTTGGGGGGGAGTACCAATACAGTGTTTCAGTTGACATTTTACTTGATAACTGCTGAGAACACATGTCCTCAGCCTCAGGTTTTGGCTGCGCAGACCCAGCTGAATTCATGAAGTCTTCATTTCAACATAAGTTAATAAGCAGTTAATTGGGCGACAGTTGCCATGCTTGGGTTCTGGTGGCTGATGGGAAATACAGATAACCTCTCCTCCTCTCAACTGAAGATTTCAAGAACTCAGGAGTCAGAGAAGACAGAAACTGACATGACTGTTGGATTAAGGAGGAACAGTCCTCAATCCATCCCTCTGTTTTACTTTTGGAAATGTTCTAATTTGTACGTAATGCAACCCCCCCCTTCACTCCTTGCTGTGCTGAGTGACTACACCTGATGGGGGAGGGTATGGCCCAGGGCACTCCTGTGTCTAGGGGTATTTGATGGCATTTCTGCTCACCAGGAGCCCCTTGGAGGCAGTATGGCTCAGTGGTTATGGGTACTGAGCTGCAAACCTGGAGACCTGAGTTTGAATCCCACCAGCCTCCACTTGCATACTGTGTGACCCCGAGCAAGTCACGTACCTTCCTTGTGCTGTCAGGTCGCACCTGGAAACAAGCTCTGGCATACTGTGCCTTTCCTGGTTAAACAATTTCCCCCTTCCCTTGTAAATAATCACACTAGGTTCACCCTTTGTCTTCCTAAGGTACTGCTGAGACAGGTTTCACACAAACACAGTGGCTGCTCTTGTCTCTCCCTTTACTAAGGCACCATTGGTACTGTGTACAACAGTTGAATTCATTTTCTGGTCACGGGGATCCAAGTCAGAATATTTCTAACCAATTACATTACTCAGGTGAGTATTCAATGAACTGCATTACCACTTCTGCATATTAACCTCCGAGTTTTCTTGAATTCTCTATGGTCCTGTATCATTCCTAACACTACCCAAACAAGTTGGACATTTCCCTGCTCCTACTTTAGCCACTGTACTGCATTTACCAATTCCCACTCAGACTTTCAAAATTATTAGCGATCTGCTAATCATATGTTCACATAACCGGTATGCCAAATCAAGGCACCCAAACTGACAATACGGGTAACATAGAAACATAGAATTTGTCAGCAGAAGAGGATTGCTTGGCTCACCCAGTCTGCCCAGATGGTCCCTGCCCAGTCTGTCTCCCTCGATTCTAACTGGTCTCCGGTGACCCTCCCTCCTCCCTTCCCATTTCTTTTTTTTTTTGTTTTACGTTTTTTATTGATTTAAAAAAATAGAAGATGAACAAATGGTATTACAGATAATCATTAGTCAGTTACAATCAAGGATACAGTGGAAGGGTCTTGTTATTGTAACCCCCCTGCAAATGGGGGTTCCCAAAAGACTTCCAGGAGCTTGCTTGAATGCTCCAAGCCTGAATGGTGTTTGGCATTTAAGCCATTTATCAGTGAGTGTTTTTAGAGCCTCTGGTACTGTCTCTTTAAGAGCTGTCTGCTTGCAGACATAATTGGTTTGTATGGGGGGACTGTGTGCTTCTCTGTTTGAGTACCACTCGAGCTGCTGCCAATTCACTCCATTTTTGCAGTCACTAGGAGTGCAAAGGGAACCTATCTGAAAGATGTAACTGTTTGCCAGAAATCATTTAGAGTAATAATGAAATTACAGTTTGTCTAACCTGCTTTCTTTGCAGTCAGAACTGTGTCTGCCTACTTCCCATTCTGGTTTTGAACTGCTGAACTGGACCAATCAGTGTGGGGTAAGCTAGCTCTAAAATGGTGCCTTAGGCAGAATCAGAACTTGGACTCATAATCTGAGCCAGCCACAAGAGGATTGTATGGGCAGTGACTCTGGGAGATGTAGTTTAGACTTCGGCGCCTTTTTGGACCAACAGGAGCAGTCTATTGTGAGTGACAGCCAATCCAGTCAAGAACTGGGAGGAACTCAAAGGAAGTGCCCGGTTTTGTCTGTTGGAGTTTCAGTTTTAGCTCTGGCAGTGAAGGGGAAAGGAACCCTGTGCTCCTTCAGTGCAGTTTTAGTCGGGAAACGTGTGTAAGGCCCAGAGTTCCAGTCTGCAGCTTGTGTAACTGCTTGTTAGGACTGAATCCGTCCTGTGAAGAGAATCAAAGGATATCTGAAAAGTAGAAACCAGGTTCACCCTGTAGAAGACTGGAGAAATTGCTGAATTGCACTCGGTCTGTCAGGAACTGAATCTGCTGTGTGTTCTCCCGGGTATTGTGCAGTAATTGCGATCGGGATAGAGAAGCAGCCTGCCTGGTATAGTACTTTCTTTTTGCCATATAAATGTGTGAGGAGACTCGTGGAGCTCAAGAGTAGCCCTGCTGACACTGAAGGACCCTATCTTGTTTGGAGGTCGTGAGTACTAATTCAGGGTCAGCTCCTGTTGAATTGCCACAATAAATCCAAATGGAATCACTGTACTGCTGACTGTTTAAACTAATTTTCTTTTCTCTGTGGGACAGGGCCCTACCAGCTGCCACGGTTTGGACTAGCCACTGAGGGCTTGGGTACCCAGGGACAGTAACTGGTAGGGATAGGCCTGTGCACAGAGCCATGGTAGATAGTAAAGTGATAAGCTAATTAACCTGATTTCCCCTGTCCTTGTTATATTCCCTTAAATAAATCAGAGCTGCTTGTTTCAGCAAAGTTATACTGCCTGAGGTATTTGTCTATGTTAAAGTATTGTACTGTGATTGTTGCACTGTATCTTATTTTACAGGAGGTCCGGTGCCTGAACCAGCCCTGGGGTAAGTGTATACTGTGAAGGTAATTCTGATATATTGTGTGGGCCACTAGTGGGAAGAAAGGGGTTGCAGTGTCCCAGAGGGCTGTGACCAAGTAAGGTTAACTATTGCAAACCCTGACCTCTGGGTGGAGGCACCGCCATTGGATCCAGGCCCCTCAACCTGTTAGTGGCAAATCAGGCGGGGTAGTAGCCCTGGGATAGCGCCATCTAGGGGTTACATCTTGGAGGCTCACTGCTGGGATTGTGTGTCCTCTAGTGGCCATGTTTACGAACCACTGTTAAAAAAAAAAAAAATGGGTACCCGACAGAAGTGGCTGTGCACGGCTGGTGGAGTGGCGTACTGGGAGGAGATTGACCCCCAAAATGCTATGCTTATCCTGGACATCCCCTGGTATCAATACGGACACTGTACAGGAGTACTTTCCAAGGTGGAAGGTTTACAAAACCCTGTGGTGGTGGGTTGGCATGCTAATCTGCTCACCCACACTTTCCTGGCCCTAGTAGAGTTTAAGGATCCCATAGATAGCTCAAAAGTGCCACAGACCATTACCCCAGAGGAGCCCTCACTGCCTGGAGAGTGATAACTAAGTACAGTAAAGACCCGGGGAATGAGCCCCACCACTGTCTGAAACTTTTGAGGAGAAATTTGCTAAATGGTTGTGGGGAAGGGAAACTGTGGAGGACTTGAAGAAACTATTCTTGCCACCTGGGTGTTCCTCCCCAACACCCTCTCCCGCTCCAGCACCCGTAATGGTGGCTGAACCAATGCAGACTCCTATTTCTGCACTTGCCATTAGTCACGACTCTTACCGAAGGTTTAGGATCTTCTCTGGCACCCTTCCCACCCCCCAAGGGGAGGATGACTGGGAGACCTGGATAGACTATGTTGCCCCCCAAGTGCTAGAATGGCAATGCTCGGAAGCCGAAAAATGAAAGAGGGTTAGTGAGAGCCTCCAAGGTCCTGCCCTGGCTACCATCCGTGCAAACGGGCCAGTAACCCCTAAGTGACTGCACAGGCCTATCTTGAGGCCTTGGAGAATGTGTATGGGAGCCCAGATTCTGATGAGGATCTATGGTGGAGAGTAAGAAATGCACAACAGTACCAAGGGAAGTTGTTGTCTGTGTATGTATCTCGGCTGGAAAAATTGTTGCAAGAATGCCTCAGAAAGGGTAGTTTGCCAGCGATTGAACTGGACCGAACCAGACTGGACAGGATCCTTAAGTCTGCCCCCTTCTCAGAACTGCTGTTGCTTCAGTTACGCCTGGCAAATCGACTGGAATCCCTACCCTCCTATGATGAGTTAATGAGAGAAATTCGAGGAGTTGAGAAAGGCGACCTGGAGAGACCTGCACCAATAGCTGCAGCTATGACCCGAGTGACTGAGGGTGACCCATCAAGTGAAGTTCAGGGGCAGAGGTTGACAGTCAATGAGTGCTCTGACAAGGAAAAAGATATGCCACAATGGGGCGAACTGTTGAGAGAGATCCGGAATTCAAAACAGTCCCTTTATGAAGGCCATGCCTGTAAGTACGGGCCCTGACCTATGTCCGACTGCATCTGCTATGGGGGTGGGGGTACCCAACCATGTATCTCCTGCTGATAACAGCTCCAAACTCAATTCCTTGACCATGGAAGTGGAGAAACTGACAAGATGTCTCCAAATGCTTATCACGCCGCAGACAGAGATGGCACCAAGGTTTCCAATTAGTAGTACCCCCGCCCTGGCTCCCAGTGTGGCGCCTCGGCCAGCTCAAACTCCAGAAAGTATGTTTTGCTATAAAGGATGGGCACATGAAGAGGGAATGCCAGTCCCCAAAAGACACTGACAAAGTTGCATATAGGCTACAAGGAGAGCTTCGGAGAACAAATCAGTGGTTAAGAGGTGCACAAATGATCCCAGTGAGGCACCAAAATGCTAACTCACGCTTTTTGTGGCAAGGTCAGTTGCCCAGGCCCCCACTACCGCCTCTCCAGACTGGTCCAGAATAGTGGGTCCCTCCATGGAGACCACTGTAAAGGTGAATGGAGTGTCTACAAGAGCTGTATTAGACAGTGGCTCCCAAGTGACAATTATGTTCCAGGATTGGTATCAGAAGCATTTGTCAGACATACCCTTACAACCATTAGAAGGACTGCATGTATGGGGTTAAGTGAGAAGGCCTACCCTATTCCGGGTATATCCGAATTTGGCTGTCTTTCCCACCTCCGTGGCTGGAGTGGCCAACAAGTAGAGACCCTAGCCTTAGTGTGTCCCCCACTGGACTGTATGATGGTGTCCTTTGTTGATTGGAACAAATGCTCATATGTTCGGAAGGCTGGCACAGTTGTGTTATGAAAACAGGGGTCAAAGACTAGTAGAGCTTTAGAGTTCCGGCTTTAATTAAGAAGGCCTATGAGGCACAGAGAGATGCTGAAAAATAGAACCAGAGGAACCGGTCGGAATTGTATGGAAGAAGGATCCTGAGTCTCTGATCCTGGCGCCAAATGCCCAGTGTATTTTACAGGAGAGGTCAGTATCAGAAAGGATGTTAAGAATAAAATATTAATGTTGGATGCACCAGGCGATGGAAAATTGCCAGAGGGACTGCTGGTCAAGCTCTAGTATTTTGCCCACTAGAGCCCATGCTTATGCCAGAAGGCTAATGGTCCAAGTTCATAATGTGTCTGAAAGAGACATTCGAGTAAATAGAGGTTGCATCCTGGCTAATGTGTATTGTGCAGACACTGCAGTGCTACCCAGCAGCAAGAGTTCAAGGAAGAATGACAGAGTAACGCCTGACTTGTTTGATTTCAGCGACTCCCCGCTGCCAGCTGAATGGAAAGTGAGGATCAGTGAGAAGCTTGCCCAGAGAGACCAGGTGTTTTCTTTAAAGGAATGGGATGTAGGATGCGTGCAAGGAGCTGAGCACAATATCCGGCTGCATGACGAAAGACCATTTCGTGAGAGGTCTCGACGCCTGGCACCTGCTGACATAGATGATGTGAGACGGCATCTGCAAGAGATGTTAGCTGCTGGTGTAATACAAGAATCCAGAAGCCCTTATGCTTCCCCCATTGTGGTAGTAAGGAAAAAGAATGGAACAGTAAGGATGTGTGTGGATTATCGCACCTTAAACTGGCGGACTATCCTGATCAGTACACAATGCCCGCATTCAGGATGCTTTGGACTCCTAAGCGGGAGCAAGTGGTTCTCTGTGCTGGATCTCCGCAGTGGGTACTACCAGATCCCGATGGCCCCAGAGGACCGTGAGAAGACAGCCTTTATCTGTCCGCTATTTCTATGAATTCATGAGGATGCCTCAGGGATTTCAGGTGCCCCAGCCACTTTTCAACGATTGATGGAGAGTGCAGTGGGGACAAGAAATTACTAGAGTGCCTGGTATACCGAGATGATGTTATTGTGTTTGGCAGCTCACTGAGGAACATGAGAGCAGATTATTTAAGGTATTGGACCGACTGGAGGACTTTGGCCTTAAACTGTCCATTGATAAGTGTCAATTCTTTCAAACATCAGTAAAGTATGTGGGACACATAGTATCCACCGAGGGAATAGAGACCGACCCAAGTAAAGTTGAGGCCTTGACCACCTGGCTACAGCCCAAAAATCTAAAAGAACTGCAAAGATTCCTGGGATTCTGTGGTTATTATCGGCGTTTCATCAAGGACTATTCAAGAGTGATCCGCCCTTTACTTAGGGCAGGTATTATACACTGTTGCATAAACCTAAATATTTGTCTTGACAGTGTACTTACAATGTGTAACATCTGTTGGCATGCTATAGCCTTACATATGTAAATTCATGTTATAAATCTGAAGTTAAGTGTTGTTTGTTAGTTGTATTTCATAATGTAACCCCTAGATGGCGCTATCCCAGGGGCTACTACCCCTGCCTGATTTGCCACTAACAGGTTAAGGGGCCTGGATCCAATGGCGGGTGCCTCCACCCAGAGGTCAGGGTTTGCAATAGTTAAACTTACTTGGTCACAGCCCTCTGGGACACTGCAACCCCCCTTTCTTCCCACTAGTGGCCCACACAATATATCAGAATTACCTTCACAGTATACACTTACCCCCAGGGCTGGTTCAGGCACTGGGACCTCCTGTAAAATAAGATACAGTGCAACAATCACAGTACAATACTTTAACATAGACAAATACCTCAGGCAGTATAACTTTGCTGAAACAAGCAGCTCGGTTTATTTGAGGGAATATAACAAGGACGGAAACATAGAAACATAGAATTTGATGGCAGATAAGGACCGCTTGGCCCACCCAGTCTGCCCATTTCCCTACCTACTGGATAAGCTGCAGATCCTAGTTAACCAGCAGCCTACTTCTTTCTACCCCACCCCCAGAATTGCCTTATGACTATCCCATGCATGCTTGAATTCCACCACTGATTTTGACTCCACAACCTCCTCCGGAAGGCCATTCCATGCATCCACAACCCTCTCTGTGAAAAAATACTTCCTTAAATTACCTCTGAGCCGCCCCCTCTATCTTCAAATTGTGCCCTCTTGTTCTTGCACACCTCTTTTTTTGAAAGATGCTACCCTCTTGGACTTTGTTGATTCCCTTGAGGTACTTGAAAGTTTCTATCATGTCCCCCTCTCCTCCTTTCCTCGAGGCTATACATATTAGCTCCTTAAGTCTCTCTTCATATGTCCTCTGGTGCAGACCCTGCACCATTTTAGTTGCCCTCCTCTGGACAGCTTCCATCCTGTCTATGTCTTTGGAGATTGGGTCTCCAGAACTGCACACAAGTACCCAGATGGGTCTCACCAGCTGTCTGTACAGAGGGATAATAACTTCCTGTTTTCTACTGGTGATGCCTCTCCCTATGCATCCCAGTATCCCCCAACCCTCCTTGCCTTCTCACATTGCTTGCCCACCTTTAGGTCATCTGATATGACTACCCCAGGTCCCTTTCCATTTTGTTGTTGTTAGTATCTCACCCCCATTGTGTACTCTTCCCCTGGGTTTTTGTTTCCCAGGTGCATTACCTTGCACTTCTTAGCATTGAATCTAAGCTGCCATACATTTGACCATTCCTCTAACCTTGCCAAGTCCCTTCTCATCCTTTCCACCCCACCCTGAGCATCAACTCTGTTGCAGATCTTAGTGTCATCTGCAAAGAGACATACTTTTCCTTCCAGTCCTTCTGCAATGTCACTTATAAAGACATTGAAGAGGACTGGTGCAGGTTAATTAGCTTATCACTTTACTCATCTACCTATGGCTCTGTGCACAGGCCTATCCCTACCAGTTACTGTCCCTGGGTATCCAAGCCCTAGTGGCTAGTCCAAACCGTGGCAGCTGGATTCACTTGAGGTACACAAGCCTCTTCACACATTTATATGGTAAAACAGAAAGTACTATACCAGGCAGGCTGCTTCTCTATCCCGATCGCAATTGCTGCACAATACCTAGGAGAACACACAGCAGATTCAGTTCCTGACAGACCGAGTGCAATTCAGCAATTTCTCCAGTCTTCTACAGGGTGAGCCTGGTTTCTACTCTTCAGATATCCTTTGATTCTCTTCAGGGACGGATTCAGTCCTAACAAGCGGTTACACAAGCTGCAGACCGGAACTCTGGGCCTTACACACGCGCTCTCGACTAAAACTGCACACTGAAAAGCACAGGCCCTCCTTCTTCTTCACTGCCAGAGCTCAACTGAAACTCCAACAGACAAAACCGGACACTTCCTTTGAGTTCCTCCCAGTTCTTGACTGGATTGGCTGTCACTCACAATAGACTGCTCCTGTTGGTCCAAAAAGGCGCCGAAGTCTAAACTACAGCTCCCAGAGTCACTGCCCATACAATCCTCTTGTGGCTGGCTCAGATTATGAGTCCAACTTCTGATTCGTCCAATGCACCATTTTAGAGCTAGCTTACCCCACACTGATTGGTCCAGTTCAGCAGTTCAAAACCAGAATGGGGAACTAGGCAGACACAGTTCTGACTGCAAAGAAAGCAGGTTAGACAAACTGTAATTTCATTATTACTCTAAATGGTTTCTGGCAACAGTTACATCTTTCAGATAGGTTCCTTTGCACTCCTAGTGACTGCAAAATGGAGTGAATTGGCAGCAGCTCGAGTGGTACTCAATCAAAAAACACACAGTCCCCATACAAACTAATTATGTCTGCAAGCAGACAGCTCTTAAAGAGACAGTACCAGAGGTTCTAAAACACTCACTGATAAATGGCTAAACGCACAAACACCATTCAGGCTTGGAGCATTCAAGCAAGCTCCTGGAACTCTTTTGGGAACCCCCATTTGCAGGGGGTTACACCTTCCTGGCCTGGGGAAAACTTGGCGTCCGCGTCAAGCAAGTACCCCAAAGTTTCAACTGCAACCATATACATTTGCATTAGGCTGCACATGTAATCATCAGTCAATATATCATTTTACCAGGAACACATTTCTGAAACATTGCAGTACGTCACTCTTTACACAGTATTACATACATTGTACCATAACTCAAGTTATTACCTCTTGTACATGAAACCTGAAGAGGCCTTCCTATCAGTTACCTTGGGGCTGGATGGGGCAAAGGCACCATACTTAGAGGGCAACACAAGTAACTTGGAGTTAGCACTGACGCTCAGTTTGGGCAATGAGCTCGGGACACATACACTCCTTTATGGACAACATTGAGAGGCAGATCCACTGGCCGCCCAGGGAATCATAACTGAGGTGCACCACAGGCTTTACAGCTCGACCAGTCTTTCTAGGGGAACTGTTACAGTCTCTGCACTCTGAGCCTCATTTTCAGCATTGTCCTCACTTGTCAGGGGAGTCTCCATGGGGTAGAGAGGCTAGAACTTGGGCACTTTCAGCTCCAGGAGTTACAGTTTCTGAGTCCACAACATTTTGCTCGCATGGAAGCTTTCGGACACTGGCAGTGGACTGTCAGGGCACTCAAAATACTCTTCTTGTTCGGGTGTATCACCAGTCTGACCAATCCATCATTTTCCTCCCTGAAAGCTCAAACAGTTCAACCATGCACAATGATTCCATTTCATCTGATCTGATGCTTTGCACTTCACTTTCTGGGAGCATTGGCTCCAGGGACGCTGGGGCTTGGACAGTCCAGAAGGCCCAGCTTCATCTCCAGTATTGACTAGGGATTGCCCGAAACAATTGACTCAGTTCATAAGAAGGATAGTATTCAAAGTCACTCTCACTTTCTTCCGATATGGACTGACAGTCATGCTCAACTGGGACTTGTGGAGGAACACTTCAACTTTGCTTCTGTAGGTGCAGACTTTCTTGATCTTTTCTTAGCAGCAGCTCTAGTCACTGGTCCAGAGGGGCATCTTCTAGGGGCTCAGACTCAATTAAGATTTTTCCAATGGGCAGTAAATGATTTCTATGCATTGTTTTACATCTTTGAATTATTCTCAGGCCTTACTTTGTACACTGGCAGATCATCTAGTTTGCCCACTACAATGTGAGGGAGATGGTGCCATCTGTCAGCAATCTTGTGCTTGCCATGCAGTCCCAGATTTCTTAGCAATACCCGATCTCCCTCCTGGAGTTCCTGTGCTTTCACCTTTATCATCATCCTTTCTTGTTGGCCAGATTTCTTTTGGCAGCCATGGTTTGAGCCAGTTGGTAGGCATGAGTTAGCTGGGCCTTTAACTTGCACATACTGTAAATAGTTGTCAGCTTGAACCCCATCAGGAGAGACCCCAAAACACACATCTACGATGAGTGAGCTTCTCTTCCAAACATCAGGCGGTGGGGAGAACCCAGTGGCATCACTTTGGAGCAGTTATAAGCACGTACCAGGGTGCTAATTTGTTGGCTCCATCTAGGCTTGTCCTTTGGGTGCAGGGTGCCCACAACATATCTAGCAAGTCACGGTTGAAGCGTTCAGGCTGAGGGTCCCCTGGGAGGTGAGCCAGGTGGTTCTGGACTTTCGCATTCCCCCACAGAAAGCATCTCTTTGATCAGACGACTCTCAAAGTCTCTCCTTGATCAGAATGGATTCTTTGTGGAGCCCATAGTGAACAAAAAGTTTTCTACAAGTACTTTGGCCACAGTGGATGCTTTCTGGTCTTTGGTGGGAAAGCTTGGGCATATCTCGTGAAATGGTCAGTGACCACCAGCACATTACTGATATTTCTTTGATCTGACTCAATCTCAGAAAATCAATACAGACCAGCTCCATGGGTGCACTGGTGGTGATGTTAACAAGGGGGGCAGCCCTCTGGGACAAAGCTTTCCTCTGTAAGCAGCGACTACAAGTTCGAATGTGTTGCTCCACATCAGCCCCCATCTTAGGCCAATAGAATCTGGATCTCACCAAGTCAAGTGTTCTGTCTATACCAAGGTGCCCCACGTGGTTGTGCAAGGACATCAGTACTGAGTCTCAAAGGCAGTGGGCAGCACTAGTTGTTGTTTGTCTACTTGTCCCCTCTGTCTACTGTTTCTCTGTATAACAGTTTATTGATCAGTTTCAACTTAGGACCTTCTTTGTATAATAGTGCAGTTCTCAAATCCGTGGGCGTAATTTGGACACATCTTTTCCTGCATAGAGGGCTTCTAAAGCTGCTTTGATCATGGGATCGCGGGATTGAGCCGCCGAATACTGTCATTGTCCAGCTGAGGCAGTGCACCAATGTCTGTTGCAGAAAAGTGGCAATAAGCAGCAGGTATGCAATTCTCAGAGGTCCCAAGCAATCCACCATGCAGTCCACTGCGTCCGTGGACATTTGTTCCTCCCTGTCAAACTTCCGCAGAGTGCCTGAATGTCAGGTTCTGCCAATCGGACCCAATCATTCTGGGAACAGGCCTCCGGGAGAGCATCAGCATCTATGTGGTTCAGACCTGCTCGGTGATAGAGAGCATAGTCATATGTAGATAATGCAGAAAGCCACCTATGGCCAGTGGCATCCAACTTAGCTGCGGTCTGCACATAGGTCAAAGGATTATTGTCAGTTTTACTAGTATTTTAGCCCCATACAAGTACTCATGGAATTGGTCAACATAGCCCACTTCAAAGCTAGGAACTCTAACTTATGTACAGGATAGTTCTTTTCGGATGGGTCAGGCTTCTACTGGCAAAGGCCACTGGTCTCAGGCCATTCTACGTGCTCTTGGTATAACACAGCCCCCAACCCTTGCAAGCTAGCATCAGTGTGGGACGTAGGTTTTCTTGGATCGGCATAGGCCAGCACTGGAGCATGGGTAAGTTGATATATGATCTCATGAAAAGCAGTCTCACAATCAGGAGTCCAGCGGGCCCCAAATACTTCACTCGGATGAAAATACACTCTTTCAGTCTTGAGGGACGCTGACTTTTGTATTTTTTGTGGGTTGGGGGATACCCTTGAGTAAGGTTAAGTAAAGGGCCGATCACTCTTGAATAGTCCTTGATAAAACGCCGATAATAACCACAGAATCCCAGGAATCTTTGCAGTTCTTTTAGATTTTTGGGCTGTGGCCAGGTGGTCAAGGCCTCAACTTTACTTGGGTCGGTCTCTATTCCCTCGGTGGATACTATGTGTCCCACATACTTTACTGATGTTTGAAAGAATTGACACTTATCAATGGACAGTTTAAGGCCAAAGTCCTCCAGTCGGTCCAATACCTTAAATAATCTGCTCTCATGTTCCTCCAGTGAGCTGCCAAACACAATAACATCATCTAGGTATACCAGGCACTCTAGTAAGTTCATGTTCCCCACTGCACGCTCCATCAATCGTTGAAAAGTGGCTGGGGCACCTGAAATCCCTTGAGGCATCTTCATGAATTCATAGAAGCCAAGCGGACAGATAAAGGCTGTCTTCTCACGGTCCTCTGGGGCCATCGGGATCTGGTAGTACCCACTGCGGAGATCCAGCACAGAGAACCACTTGCTCCCGTTTAGGCAGTCCAAAGCATCCTGAATGCGGGGCATTGTGTACTGATCAGGGATAGTCCATCGGTTTAAGGTGCGATAATCCACACACATCCTTACTGTTCCATTCTTTTTCCTTACTACCACAATGGGGGAAGCATAAGGGCTTCTGGATTCTTGTATTACCAGCAGCTAACATCTCTTGCAGATGCCGTCTCACATCATCTATGTCAGCAGGTGCCAGGCGTCGAGACCTCTCACGAAATGGTCTTTCGTCATGCAGCCGGATATTGTGCTCAGCTCCTTGCACGCATCCTACATCCCATTCCTTTAAAGAAAACACCTGGTCTCTCTGGGCTTCTCACTGATCCTCACTTTCCATTCAGCTGGCAGCGGGGAGTCGCCGAAATCAAACAAGTCAGGCGTTACTCTGTCATTCTTCCTTGAACTCTTGCTGCTGGGTAGCACTGCAGTGTCTGCACAATGCACATTAGCCAGGATGCAACCTCTATTTACTCGAATGTCTCTTTCAGACACATTATGAACTTGGACCATTACCCTTCTGGCATAAGCATGGGCTCTAGTGGGCAAAATACTAAGCTTGACCAGCAGTCCCTCTGGCAATTTTCCATCGCCTGGTGCATCCAACATTAATATTTTATTCTTAACATCCTTTCTGATACGGACCTCTCCTGTAAGGTACACTGGGCATTTGGCGCCAGGATCAGAGACTCAGGATCCTTCTTCCATACAATTCCGACCGGTTCCTCTGGTTCTATTTTTCAGCATCTCCTGCCTCATAGGCCTTCTTAATTAAAGCGGAACTCTTAAACCTCTACTAGTCTTTGACCCTGTTTTCCTAACACAACTGTGCCAGCCTTCCGAACATATGAGCATTTGTTCCAATCAACAAAGGACACCATCATACAGTCCAGTGGGGGACACACTAAGGCTAGGGTCTCTACTTGTTCGGCCACTCCAGCCACGGAGGTGGGGAAAGACAGCCAAATTCAGATATACCCGGAATAGGGCTAGGCCTTCTCACTTAACCCCATACATGCAGTCCTTCTAATGGTTGTAAGTGGCACGTCTGACAAATGCTTCTGATACCAATCCTGGAACATAATTGTCACTTGGGAGCCACTGTCTAATACAGCTCTTGTAGACACTCCATTCACCTTTACAGTGGTCTCCATGGAGGACCCACTATTCTGGACCAGTCTGGAGAGGCGGTAGTGGGGGCCTGGGCAACTGACCTTGCCACAAAAGGACGTGAGTTAGCATTTTGGTGCCCTCACTGGGATCATTCGTGCACCTCTTAACCACTGATTTGTTCTCCAAGCTCTCCTTGTAGCCTATATGCAACTTTGTCAGTGTCTTTTGGGACCGGCATTCCCTTTTCATGTGCCCATCTTTCCCACAATTATAGCAAAACATACTTTCTGGAGTTTGAGCTGGCCGAGGCGCCACACTGGGAGCCAGGGCCGGGGTATTACTAACTGGAAACCTTGGTGCCATCTCTGTCTGCGGCGTGATAAGCATTTGGAGACATCTCGTCAGTTTCTCCACTTCCATGCTCAAGGAATCGAGTTCAGAGCTGTTATCAGCAGGAGATACATGGGTGGGTACCCCCACCCCCATAGCAGATGCAGTCGGATATAGGTCAGGGCCCGTACTTGCAGGTGTGGCCTTCATAAAGGGACTGTTTTTGAATTCCCGGATCTCTCTCAACAGTTCTCCCCATTGTGGCATATCTTTTTCCTTGTCAGAGCACTCATTTACTGCCAACCTCTGCCCCTGAACTTCACTTGATGGGTCACCCTCAGTCACTCGGGTCGTAGCCGCAGCTGTTGGTGCAGGTCCCTTCCGAGGTCACCTTTTCTCAACTCCTCGAATTTCTCTCATTAACTCATCATAGGAGGGTGGGATTCCAGTCGATTTGCCAGGCGTAACTGAAGCAACAGCAGTTCTGAGAAGGGGGCAGACTTAAGGATCCTGTCCAGCCTGGTTCGGTCCAGTTCAATCGCTGGCAAACTACACTTTCTGAGGCATTCTTGCAACAATTTTTCCAGCCGAGATACATACACAGACAACTCCCCTTGGAACTGTTGTGCATCTCTTACTCTCCACCATAGGTCTTCATCAGAATCTGGGCTCCCATAGACATTCTCCAGGGCCTCAAGATAGGCCTGTGCAGTCACTTCAGGGTTACTGGCCCGTTTAGCACAGATAGTAGCCAGGGCAGGACCTCAGAGGCTCTCACTAACCCTCTTTCGCTTTTCGGCTTCCGAGCATTGCCATTCTAGCACTTGGGGGGCAACATAGTCTATCCAGATCTCCCAGTCATCCTCCCCTTGGGGGGTGGGGAGGGTGCCAGAGAAGATCCTCAACCTTCGGTAAGAGTCGTGACTAATGGCAGGTGCAGAAATAGGAGTCTGCATTGGTTCAGCCACCATTACGGGTACTGGAGCCGGAGAGGGTGTTGGGGGAGGAACACCCCCAGGTGGCAAGAATAGTTTCTTCAAGTCCTCCACAGTTTTCCTTCCCAGCAACCATTTAGCAAATTTCTCCTCAAAAGTTTCAGATAGTGGTGGGGACTCATTCCCCCCCGGGTCTTTACTGTCCTTAGTTATCACTCTCCAAGCAGTGAGGGCTCCCTCTGGGGTAATGGTCTGTGGCACTTTGGAGCTATCTATGGGATCCTTAAACTCTACTAGGGCCAGGAAAGTGTGGGTGAGCAGATTAGCATGCCGACCCACCACCACAGGGTTTTGTAAACCTTCCACCTTGGAAAGTACTCCCTGCACAGTGTCCGTATTGATACCCAGGGGGATGTCCAGGATAAGCATAGCATTTTGGGGGTCGATCTCCTCCCCAGTACACCACTCCACCAGCCGGTGCACAGCCACTTCTGTCGGGGTACCCATTTATTTTTATTTTTTTTCTTAACAGTGGTTTGTAAATATGGCCACTAGAGGACACACAATCCCAGCTGTGCCTCCAAGATGTAACCCCTAGATGGCGCTATCCCAGGGGCTACTACCCCTGCCTGATTTGCCACTAACAGGTTAAGGGGCCTGGATCCAATGGCTGGTGCCTCCACCCAGAGGTCAGGGTTTGCAATAATTAAACTTACTTGGTCACAGCCCTCTGGGACACTGCAACCCCCCTTTCTTCCCACTAGTGGCCCACAATATATCAGAATTACCTTCACAGTATACACTTACCCCCAGGGCTGGTTCAGGCACTGGGACCTCCTGTAAATAAGATACAGTGCAACAATCACAGTACAATACTTTAACATAGACAAATACCTCAGGCAGTATAACTTTGCTGAAACAAGCAGCTCGGATTTATTTAGGGGGAATATAACAAGCACAGGGGGAAATCAGGTTAATTAGCTTATCACTTTACTCATCTACCTATGGCTCTGTGCACAGGCCTATCCCTACCAGTTACTGTCCCTGGGTACCCAAGCCCTAGTGGCTAGTCCAAACCGTGGCAGCTGGATTCACTTGAGGTACACAAGCCTCTTCACACATTTATATGGTAAAACAGAAAGTACTATACCAGGCAGGCTGCTTCTCTATCCCGATCGCAATTGCTGCACAATACCCGGGAGAACACACAGCAGATTCAGTTCCTGACAGACCGAGTGCAATTCAGCAATTTCTCCAGTCTTCTACAGGGTGAGCCTGGTTTCTACTCTTCAGATATCCTTTGATTCTCTTCACAGGACAGATTCAGTCCTAACAAGCAGTTACACAAGCTGCAGACCAGAACTCTGGGCCTTACACACGTTCCGACTAAAACTGCACACTGAAAAAGCACAGGCCTCCTTCCTTCTTCACTGCCAGAGCTCAACTGAAACTCCAACAGACAAAACCGAGCACTTCCTTTGAGTTCCTCCCAGTTCTTGACTGGATTGGCTGTCACTCACAATAGACTGCTCCTGTTGGTCCAAAAAGGCGCCGAAGTCTAAACTACATCTCCCAGAGTCACTGCCCATACAATCCTCTTGTGGCTGGCTCAGATTATGAGTCCAAGTTCTGATTCGTCCAAGGCACCATTTTAGAGCTAGCTTACCCCACACTGATTGGTCCAGTTCAGCAGTTCAAAACCAGAATGGGGAACTAGGCAGACACAGTTCTGACTGCAAAGAAAGCAGGTTAGACAAACTGTAATTTCATTATTACTCTAAATGGTTTCTGGCAAACAGTTACATCTTTCAGATAGGTTCCTTTGCACTCCTAGTGACTGCAAAATGGAGTGAATTGGCAGCAGCTCGAGTGGTACTCAATCAAAGAAACACACAGTCCCCCATACAAACTAATTATGTCTGCAAGCAGACAGCTCTTAAAGAGACAGTACCAGAGGTTCTAAAAACATTCACTGATAAATGGCTTAAACGACAAACACCATTCAGGCTTGGAGCATTCAAGCAAGCTCCTGGAAGTCTTTTGGGAACCCCCATTTGCAGGGGGGTTACACTACCTTTCAGCAAAGTAAATTGATATGCCAGTATAAGGGCACGAGTGTTTCCAGATATTTAATGGGTGGGGGTGTGTGCATACTAGATAAATAAGTGGCCTGGGGGTTACATCTGTCCCAGGCATGTTTAAATCCCTCCACTGTGCTCACTCCCACCACCTCCTGTGGCAGAGTATTCCATGCGTCTAGCACCCTTTCCATGAAGAAAAACTTCCTCACATTTCCCCTTATCCTGACACCTTCCAATTTCATATCATGCCTCCTCGATCTTGTACTCCTATATTGGAAAATGTTGCCCCCCCAATACCTTGTTTATGCCTTTAAGATACTCAAAGGTTTCTGTCCTGTCTCCCCACTCCCTCCTATCCTCCAGCGAGTATATATTGAGGTCCTTTAATCTCTCCTCATATGTTTTCTGGGGCAAGCCCTGTACCTTCTTGGTTGCCCTTCTCTGGACCGCCTCCACCCTGTCAACATCCTTACGAAGATGCAGCCTCCAGAATTGTACACAGTACTCTAGGTGAGGCCTCACTAGTGTTTTATACAATGAAATCACCACCTCCCTCCTTCTGCTAGTGATACCTCTGCCTATGCACCCCAGCATGCCACTGGCCCTCCCTGCAGCCTTTGTACTCTGCTTTGACACCATTAGGTTGTCTAAAATGATAACCCCAGATCCCTTTCTTCCTTGGTGACCATCAGGAACTCCCCCCCTCATCCTGTAGCTCTCTCCAGGGTACCCTTGTCCCAGGTGCATTATTTGGCACTTCTTTGAACTGAACCTCAGTTGCCACACCTCGGACCACTCTTCAAGCTTCCCTAGGTCCATCCTCATTTTCTCCACCCCATCTGGAGTATCAACCCTGTTGGAGATCTTGCTGTCATCTGCAAACAGGCAGACCTTTCCCTCCAGCCCTCCCGCTATGTCACTGATGAAGACATTAAACAGGACTGGCCCAAAGACTGATCCCTGAGGCACCCCACTGGTTACCCCCCTCTCCCCGGACTGAATCCCATTTACCACCACCCTCTGCCTCATGTCCATTAGCCAGTTTCTAACCCAGTTTACCACCATGTGGCCCATGCCCAGACTACCCATTTTGCTAACCAGCCGTTTTTGTGGGACGGTCTTGAAGGCCTTGCTGAAATCGAGGTAGGTGATGTCCACTGCTCCCCCCTGATTAACTTCCTTCGAAACCCAGTCAAAAAATCTATCAGATTTGTTTGACATGTCCTTCCTGCTGTGAATTCATGTTGCCTTGGATTTTGGGCACCGCTGGATTCCAAGTGTCCTGCTATTCTTTCTTTAAGTAGTGCCTCCATGATCTTAGCCACTACTGAGGTGAGGCTGACCAGCCTATAGTACCCTGCCTCCTCCCTGCTACCACTTTTGTGAAGAGGGACTCCAAGTGCCCTCCTCTACTCCTCTGGATCCACTCCTGTGTTGACTGACTTGGTGAACATGGCTGCCGAGACGCTGCTAACTCCCTCCACAGCTCCCTTAATATCCTCGGGTGTATGCCATGTGGTCCCATTGCTTTGTCCACCTTCAGTTTTGTGAGCTCCTCCAGGACTCTCTCCACAGTAAATGGACTGGTGTTCACCTCTCCCCCCCTCCCGTTTTGTATCTGTTGCCCAGCTGTGGTCCCTGACCCTCCACTCTTCAGCGAATACTGAACAGAAGAATTTATTCAGTATTTCTGTCTTTTCCAGTTCTACCTCCTTACACTCCCTTTCATCCCCTCTGTGCCTTACAATCCCCCCCCCCGGCTTTCCTTCTTTCGCTGATGTACCTATAGAATGTCTTGTCCCGTTCTTCACCATCTGCACTAATCTTTCCTCAGTCTGCACCTTTGCTCTCCTAACAGCCTTCCCCTCTCCCCTTAGACACTTTAGGTACACCTCCCTGTCTTCCTCCTGTAACCCCACCACCAATTTGGGGTTTACCTTAATGTCTTGCTGAGCCCCATCCATGCCCACTGCCAGGCAGACGTCCTTCGTAGGTAATGGATCCAAGGGTATTTGTTGGTCCTGTTGATTTATGTGAGAGTGCCATGCTGTGCCTCCATGCCTGCCCCTTTAAGCTTTTCGCTTGTGTGTGTGTATAGTGGATGGTCTGGGCTGGGTTCGGGTGCTTTGAGGTTTACAACAGGCCAGACAATACTTTGATTTGCTCCACACTGCAGTCGATGATAGAGCAGAGGGAGACTGAACTAGTACTGTGTAACCTCCCTACAAATGGGGGTTCCCAAAAAGTCTTCCTTAAGCTTGCCTAAATGCTCACTGCCAGGCTGGTGTCCTGCGTTTTAGCAGTTTAAATGTATTGCCAGAGAGTGCCTGTATCGCCTCTGTGTACTGTCTCTTTAAGAGCTGCCTAGGTTGCAGTCATAATTAATCTGGAAAGTGGCTGAGTGTTTCTATCCTCAAGTCCCACCCAGGCTGCCAAATAATCGCTCTGTTCTGCCATCGCTATTAGCGCAGAGGGAGCTGTGTTAGAAGATGTACTTGCTTGCTGATCGTTTATTAGAACAGTAATAATATTGCAGTTTGTCTAACCTACCTTTTTTGCAGCATGGACATTTTTGTTGATCTCCACCATGTTGGTCCTAGACTGCTGAAATGGGCCAATCAGTACCTTTGGGGACTCTAAAATGGAGCCTGTCCCCAGGGGCTTTGTGGGAGCAAAATTCTGTAGAAATTGTAGTTTTGGGTTTTTTGCACCTAAATTAACTTGGAGGGGGAGCCCTTGTTGTGACTGACAGGCAAATCAGCCAACCGAACCTTTTGGATCCTGGGGAAAGTCCCAGGCTGCTTGCAACTACTTTCAGTTTGAGTTGGGATGTGAAAGAAGTAATAGCTTGAGATAGTCGAGCAGTAATCTTGCATAGATTCGGGCAGGTGAACTGTGAAAGGGCTAAATTTTGGCCTGCCTGTCTGCCTGCTGTCCCTGAGAGGGAAATTGAAGTTCATTCGGACTGAATCCAAATTGTGAGGACGATTTAAGCCACAGAACTGTGACCAGGCTTTAACCTGAAGAAGAATGAAGATTTGCTGAATGCGATCTGCCTGTCAGGACTTCCAGACACCTCTGAACTCCCGGTTTGTGCAGAAACTCTGTAATTGCGACCGGATAGCAATCTGCCTGGTACAGTAGAATTTCTTACATGTAAATGTGCTGTGTGCTGTTAGTGGGTCATGATTTGGTTCTCCACTGTGTGCTGAACTGTATTTTGCTTGCTGGAGGCTGCATCCAGCTCCAACGGACTAAATCTGTTTGCATCTCCATTTGGCCTGGGCCTTGCCACACTGGCCCAGCCAGACTACCTGCTACACAGAGAAAGCCATCGACAAGAGACCTGCCTGGAGATCAACTCCCTACTCAACGCCTTGAACAGGAATGACACTGCGGTGATTTGTGTGGGCCCTGCTTATCCTGGCACTCCAGCTCAACAACCTGCAGTCTCAATTTCATCCTGCCTGTCTCCTGTATTGGGTATCGTGAGTAAACATCAGGGCAGCTCCCTGCAACAACAGCTAAATCTAAAGTGTTGTCATCTGATTGCTTTGTTGTCTTTTCCTTCAAGAACTAAGCCCTCTGGCTCCGGATTACAAATAGTGTGTGTTGTGCATGTTGCTTTCGTCCATCACAGGGCCCCAACCAGCTGCAACGCCGGCTTAACCCGGGCAACGATCCTAGCTAGCCCACTTTTTTCCTACCTGGGTACCCAGAGTGTGTGACTGTGTAAGGACTCTGAAGTGCATGCATAACGCTCTGATTGATTTAGCCTTTAAACCAATCAACCTGATTACATCCCTCCCTTGTTCAAGTCCCCTGAATAAATCAGATCTAACTTTTTTTGCATTTAACCTGACTGTGGTTCCAGTTTGTGCCAAGAGTACTGTACTGTTGCTATTTGCTGTGCATAACTTTGTTTTACAAGGGGTCCCCAGGGTCAAGCTAGAGGAACCAGCCCTGGTGGTAAGTGCAAACAGTGTGGGTAATTGCATGGTGAATAAGGGTCATTGTGAAAGTGATTATTGTATATTGTTCAGGCCACTAGAAGGGAAAGAGGGTGGTTACAGTGTCCTGGAGGGCAGTGCCCAGGTTAGCTTGACCACTAACAACTCTGATCTCCGGGTGGAGGCACCTGTTTCAGTACTCAGGCCCCTTAACCTGCTACTAGCCACGCAGGCAAGGGTAGTAGCCCTTGGGATAGCGCCACCTAGGGGTTACATCTTGGAGGCTCACCGCTGAGATTTTGTGTCTTCTAGTGGTCGTAATTAAGAATTATTGTCAAACATAAATGGCTACCCCAACAGAAGTGGCTGTGCACCAGTTGGTGGGGTGGTGTACGGAGCAAGAGACTGACCCCCATAATGCTTTGCTAATACTGGATATACCAATGGGCATTAGTAAGGACACCGTTGAAGGGGCACTTTCTAAAGCTGAATGTCTGAAAAAAGCTATAGTGGTGGGGAGGCTGATTTAACTGCCCAAACTCTGATGGCCTTGGTGGAGTGTAGCGACCCCCTGGACAGTTCAAAGGTGCCCCAGACTTTCACTCCAGAAGGGTGCCCAGCTGCCTGGACGGTGATAACCACAGATAGCAAGGATCCCTTAGAGGATGAGCCCCTACCACTATCTGAGTCTTTTGAGGAGATGTTGTCCAAGTTGTTACTGGAGGAGGGCAAAACTGTGGAGGAGTTAAAAAAATTATTCCTGCCACCTGGGAGTGTCACCTCCCCACTGTCCACACCCGACCCAGCACCTGTTCTTTCACCAACTTATGTGCCTGCCTCTGAGCCAGCAAGAAGTCATGGCCCTTACCACAAGCTCAAGGTATTCTCTGGCATCTGCCCTACTCCCAATGGGGAAGTCGACCTGGGGACTTGGATAGACTCTGCTACTCTTGCGGTACAAGACTGGCAATGCTCAGAGGCCGAAAAAAGGACCCACCTGAGGGAAAGCCTCCAGGGACCTGCCCTATGTACTTTTCACTCCCTGAGGTCCTCTGACCCTGACGCCAAAGCCCAAGAGTACATAGTCGCCCTTGAAAATGTGTTTGGGGGCACCACTAGTGTTGAGACCTTGAAATGGAAACTTAAAGTTGTTAGACAACAGCCAGGGGAATCATTATCTGACTACATGGATTGATTAGCGGGAATCCTACAAACCATTTTTTGGAAAGGAGGCTGGGCCTTTAGTGAAGTGGACTGGGTAAGACTGGATCATATACTCTGCCCTGCCCAGCACTCCGGCTGGGTGTTGCTCAAATTGCAGCTGCATCAAAGCAAATCTGGTACTTTGCCCTTCCATGTGTTGATGAAAGAAGTATGGGAAGTTGAGGAGGAAGAAGGCTTTTTGGAGCCCTGTGCAGTCGTAGCTGCTGCAACCCCTGCTCCAGGCGCGGGGTCAGTCGCTGATGGCCTGGAATCACCGCAATCACATGATGGAATTCGAGAACTAAATGTCAGTCCCGGATGGCCCAGCCAGAGAGGGACTGCTACGGATGCTCCACCATGGGATGAACTGCTGAAGGAGTTCAGAGAAACAAAAAACAGTCTCTTTATGAAGGCCGCTTCTGAGAGTACAGGCACCGATCCTTATCCGACTGCATATGCTATGGGGGTAGGGGTGCACACTCAGGCATCTCCTGCTGACAGCAGCTCAAAAATTGATGCCTTGACTATGGAAGTGAGAGAATTGACGAGATGTCTCCAAATGCTCGCCACACCGCAGACAGTTGGAACCAAGGTTTTCTTTTGGTAGTAACCCCGCCTCAGCTTCCAATGTGATGTCTTAGCCACACCATACTCCAGAAAGCATATTTTGCCGTAATTGTGGGAAGGATGGGCACATGAAGAGAGCGTGCCAGTCCCCAAAAGACCTAGATAAAGTTGTATACAGACTTCAAGGGGAGCTTTGGAAAGTGAGACCATGGCTGAGGAGTGCCAGAAATGACCGCAGTACAGGACTGAGAAATCCTTTCTCAGATTTCTTTGTGGCTAAATCATCTGTCCAGGCCTCTGCTACTGCCTCTCTAGACTGGTCCAGAATAGTAGGCCCTTCAATGGAGACTTCTGTGACTGTCAATGGAATCCATGCTTGGGCTGTGCTCGATAGCGGGTTGCAAGTGACCACTGTATTCCAGGACTGGTATGACAAACACTTCTGTGATGTGCCATTACAATTTCTGGAAGGTTTGCATGTGTGGGGCCTGAGCGACAAGTCTTATCCCTACCTAGGATATGTCTGGCTCTGGTTGTCTTTCCCTGTGACTGCAACTGGTGTAGATGAACAAGTAGAGACCCTAGTCCTGGTGTGCCCTTCTATAGGATTGTATGATGGGATTCCCTTGCTTGTTGGAACCAACGCCCACATGTTTGGAAGACTAGCGCAGTTGTGTCAAGAGAAATGGACTGGGTGGGCATTGAGAATCCCAGCCCTGATAAAGAGAGCCTATGATCTGAAAGAACGGACTACCGAAATAGACGGAGATGTGCTGGTGGGGATGGTGTGGAAGAAAGATTCTGATTCTCTGATACTACCTCCCAATACTCAGTATCCCATTCATGGAGAGGTTCACATTAGAAAAGATGTAAAGAACAAAATATTAATGTTGGATGCACCAGGTGATGGAAAGTTGCCAGAAGGATTATTGGTTAAGCTCAGCATTTTGCCTGCCCGTGCACACGCCTATGCATGACGAGTGATGGTCCAGATTCAGAATGTGTCAGATCGGGAGATCTGGGTGAACAGAGGGTGCACCCTAGCTACAGTACAATGTACAGACACTGCAGTATTACTCAGTAATGAGTGCTCCGGCGAGAAGGAGAGAGTGACCCCGAACTTATTTAACTGTGGTGATTCCCCGTTGCCAGCTGAATGGAAGGCTAGAATTAGCAATAAACTCGCCCAGAGAGATCAAGTGTTTTCGTTAAAAGAATGGGATGTGGAGTGTGTCCAGGGTGCAGAGCATCACATACGCCTGCATGATGACTGGCCATTTCAAGAGAGATCCCGACGCCTTGCCCCAGCGGACATAGATGATGTTAGGAGACACTTGCAGGAAATACTCGCTGCTGGAGTGATACAAGAATCAAGGAGCCCCTATGCCTCTCCCATTGTGGTCGTGCATAAGAAGAATGGGTCCATGAGAATGTGTGTTGATTATCAAACCCTGAACCGGCAGACCATCCCAGATCAATACACCATGCCCTGTATACAAGATGCCCTGGATTGCTTGAATGGGAGCAAATGGTTCTCGGTATTGGATCTTCGCAGTGGATATTACCAGATTCCAATGGCCCCGGAGGACCATAAGAAAACAGCCTTCATCTGTCCTTTGGGGTTCTATGAATTTCTGAGAGTGCCACAGGGGATTTTGGGTGCTCCGGCCACCTTTCAGCAACTGATGGAACGTGTGGTGGGAGATATGAACTTGCTGGAATGTCTAGTGTACCTAGATGATGTCATTGTGTTTGGACGCACATTAGAGGAGAGCATGAGACCCAACTGATTAAAGTGCTGGACTGATTGGAAGACTTCAGCCTCAAGCTGTCCATCGACAAGTGCCCGTTTTTTCAAACCTCCGTGAAGTATGTGGGGCACATAGTATCTGCAGAAGGGATAGAGACCAATCCCAGTAAGGTTGAGTCACTGACTACTTGGCCCCAGCCCCATAACTTGAAAGAACTACAACAATTTCTGGGGTTCTGTGGCTACTATCGCAGGTTCATAAAAGACTATTTAAAGGTGATTCACCTGCTCCTGAATCTTACCCAGGGTTACACCCCTACCAACCGTAAATACAAGAAAGGGGCTGTCAAAAAAACAGAGAAAGTGTACTTCCACAGATGAACCTTTTGGGCCCCGCTGGACACCCGAATGTGAAGCAGCCTTCCACAAAGTCATGTACCAGCTCACCCATGCCCCTATCCTCACCTATGCTGACCCTACCAAGCCCTATGTGCTGCATATGGACGCTAGTCTGCAGAGCCTTGGAGCTGTGCTGTATCAAGACCATGAGGATGGTTTGAGACTGGTAGCTTTCACCAGCAGGAGTTTGACCCCGTCGGAGTGAAACTATCCTGTGCACAAGCTGGAGTTCCTTGCCCTTAAATGGGCCATCATTGATCAGTTTCATGAGTACATCTATGGGGCAAAGATACTGGTGAAGACCGACAATAACCCGCTGACCCATGTACAGACTTCAGCTAAGTTAGACGCCACTGGGCACCGGTGACTCTCTGCCTTATTAACCTATGATTATGCTGTCAAATACAGACCAAGTTTGAACCATATTGATGCTGATGCCCCATCACAAAGACCCGCTTCCAAGAGTGATTGGGTCAGGCTGTCTGAACCTGACATCCGAGCATTGTGCCAAAAGGTTGACAGAGTTGAACAGATGTCTGCGGACACAGTGGTCTGTCTAGTAGATTGCTTGGGCCCTCCTTATACCTGCATTCCGGCTGCCTATTGCCATTTCTGTGCTCTAGATATTAGTGCACTACCTCAACTTGACAATCACAGTATTCAGCAGGCTCAATCCCAAGATCCTATGATTCAACCCGCACTTGATGCCCTGTGTGCGGGGAAAGATGTGTTTAAGTTGCATTCGCCTGATTTGCGAACTGCCCTATTGTTAAAAGAAGGCCCCTGGTTGAAGTTACTCAATCAGTTGTTATATAGAGAGACAGTGGATCGTAGTGGTCAAGTACATAAGCAACAGTTGGTCCTGCCCACAGCCTTTAAACACTTGGTACTGAGGTCCCTCCACAATCACATGAGGCACCTCGGTATTGACAGGACTGTTGACCTGGTACGATCTCGATTCTACTGGCCCAAGATGGGGGCCGATGTTGAGCACCATGTAAAGACCTGTAGTGGTTGCTTCAAAAGAAAAGCCCTGCCTCAGAGGGCTGCCCCCCTTGTCAATATCACTACCAGCACCCCCATGGAACTGGTCTGCATAGATGTTTTGTGTTTAGAACCTGATCAACAGAATATTGGCAATGTGTTAGTGGTTATGGATCATTGCACACAGTATGCACAATCTTTTCCAACTAAAGATCAAAAAGCCTCTACTGTGGCCAAGGTGCTAGTGGAAAAATTCTTCATCCACTATGGTGCCCCCCCAACGGATCCACTCTGACCAAGGCAGAGACTTTGAAAGTAGGCTAATCAAAGAAATGCTCTCTCTGTGGGGGATGTGGAAGTCAAGAACCACCCCTTATCACCCGCAGGGGGACCTCAACCAGAATGTTTTAACCACACCCTTCTAGACATGCTGGGCACCCTCCATCCAAAAGACAAGCATAAGTGGAGCCAGCAGATTATCACCTTGATCACGCATACAGTTGCACCAAAAATGATGCTACTGGGTTCTCCCCCTACCACCTCATGTTTGGGAGGGAGGCCTGACTGCCAGTTGATATCTGTTTTGGGGTCTCTCCAGATGGGCCCGAGCCAAAAACTACCTGCAGTATGTACAGAAACTGAAAGCTCAATTGAACCATGCATATCCACTGGCCCAGACAATGGCCACCAGAAATCTCGCCAACAAAGAGAGGCACGATAAGCAAGTAAAGGCTCAAGAGCTACGGCCCGGAGACCGTGTGTTGTTACGCAATTTGGGACTACATGGCAAGCACAAAATTGCTGATAGGTGGCACCATCTTCCACATGTAGTAGTTCAAAATTTGGATGATCTACCAGTGTACACAGTATGCCCAGAGAAACTCCAAAGTTGTCAAGACAATGCACCGTAATCACTTGCTGCCTATCGGCCAAGTTATTATTGAAGCTGAGCCAGCAGACATTGCCTCCCCTGGACCAGTGACTCATGCTTCTGCAAAAAAGAGACAGAGTCAACCTACCCCAGTAGTTACAGATTTAAAGTTTCCCCCGCAGCAGGCCCAGAATGATAGTGACTGTCAGTCCATTTCTGATGAAAGTGACTATGATAATGAATATTATCCCTCCTATGAACTGAGTCAGTTGTTTCATGGAAATGCTATGCAGAATCATAGCGATGAAGCTGGACCTTCTGGACTGCCTAACCCCCCAGCTTCATCCTTGGAGCCAATGCTCCCCGAAAGTGAAGTGCAAAGTATCACGTCTGAGGCTGCGGACTCCCTGTTTTTAGTGGAACTGTGTGACTTGCCCGAAGAAGGGGCTGATGGTCTGAGTCTCTCTGGTGACACACCAGAACTTGAATAACAATATGAGAGTGCTGACAGCCTCCCTTCAGTGCCATAAAGCCTAACTGTGCCAGAACCTTCTCTAAATGAGCCAAGTGTTGTGGAAACAGAGTCTGCAGAGCGAGGAGCTGACAGTGCTCCCAGTTTGGACATTCCCATCTGTGCAGAGGCACCCCTCACGAATGACAAAAGCTCCAAAGTTAGTGCTGAAAGTACAGAGATTGTGGCTGTCCCCCCCCCCCCAGAAAGATTGGCTGAGCTGTTAAGCCAGTATTGTGCTTCAGTTATGATTCTCCTGGGAGGCCAGTGGATTTGCCTCTCAATGTGATTCACAAAGGTGTTTATATTTCTCAGAGCTCATTGCCCAAACTGAGCTTAATGGCCAATTCCAGGTTAGTTCTTCTTCATTCAGAACATGATGTACCTGTTCCATCAAGCCCCAAGTTACTGTAGCTGATAGGGAAGGGCCCCCTTCCACATTGATTACTGTACATGAAGTAATAAAGTGAAGTCATTGGTAACTGTTCATAGTATGTAAATCATCATAGAATCAGTATTGAGTGTATGAAACATGCATAAGTATCGTCAATGGAGATATGGTATAGTGAAATGTATAGTAATGTAATAAGTTAAGATTAACTGATGCATCATGTATTATTTCCATAGTATGCTAATGCCACGTATGTCTTGTATATAGTGCATTTTCAATATTGTGATGGTATAAGACTTGACACGGACACCAAGTTTTCTCCAGGCAGGGAAGGGTGTAACCCCCCCTACAAGTGGGGGTTCCCAAAAAGTCTTCCTTGAGCTTGCCTAGATGCTCACTGCCAGGCTGGTGTTATGCGTTTTAGCAGTTTAAATGTATTGCCAGAGAGTGCCTGTATAGCCTCTGTGTACTGTCTCTTTAAGAGCTGCCTGGGTTGCAGTCATAATTAATCTGGGAGGGGGCTGAGTGTTTCTATCCTCAAGTCCCGCCCCGGCTGCCAAATAATCACTCTGTTCTGCCATTGCTATTAGCGCAGAAGGAGCTCTGTTAGAAGATGTACTTGTTTGCAGATCATTTATTAGAATAGTAATAATATTGCAATTTGTCTAACCTGCCTTCTTTGCACATGGACATTTCTGTTTATCTCCACCATCTTGGTCCTGGACTGCTGAAATGGGCCAATCAGTACCTTTGGGGACTCTAAAATGGAGTCTGTCCCCAGGGGCTTTGTGGGAGCAAAATTCTGTAGGAATTGTAGTTTTGGGGTATTTGTGGCTAAATTAACTTTGAGGGAGTGCCCTTGTTGTGATTGACAGACAAATCAGCCAGCCAAACCTTTTGAATCCTGGAGAAAGTTCCAGGCTGCTTGCAGCTACTTTCAGTTTGAGTTGGGAAGTGAAAGAAGTAACAGCTCGAGATAGTCGAGCAGTAATCCTGCATAGATTCACACAGGAGAACTGTGAAAGGGCTGAGTTTTGGCCTGCCTGTCTGCCTGCTGTCCCTGAGAGGAAATTGAACTTTATTCAGACTGAATCCGAATTGTGAGGACGATTTAAGCCACAGAACTGTGACCAGGCTTTAACTTGAAGAAGAATGAAGATTTGCTGAATGCGATTGGCCTGTCAGTATTTCCAGCCACCTTTGAACTCCCGGTTTGTGCAGAAACTCTGTAATTGTGACCGGATAGCAATCTGCCTGGTACAGTAGAATTTTTTAAATGTAAATGTGCTTTGTGCTGTTAGTAGGTTATTGGTTAGCTAGGATCTGCAGCTTATCCGTTAGGTAGGGAAATGGGCAGACTAGGTGGGCCAAGTGGTCCTTATCTGCCGTCAAATTCTATGTTTCTGTGTTTCTATGATTTGGTTCCCCACTGTGTGCTGAACTGTGTTCTGCTTGCTGGAGGCTGCTTCCAGCTCCAACAGACTAAATACATTTGCATCTCCATTTGGCCTGGGCCTTGCCACACTGGTCCAGCCAGACTACCTGCTACACAGAGAAAGCCATCGACGAGAGACCTGCCTGGGGATCAGCCCCCTGCTCAACGCCTTGAACAGGAATGACGCCTCAGTGATTCGTGTGGGCCCTGCTTCTCCTAGCACTCCAGCTCAACAACCTGCATTCTTGATTTCATCCTGCCTGTGTCCTGTATTGGGTATCGTGAGTAAATATCAGGGTAACTCCCTGCAACAACAGCTAAATCTAAAGTGTTGTCATCTGATTGCTTTGTGTCTTTTCCTTTACAAACTGAGCCCTCCAGCTCCGGATTACAAATAGTGTGTGTTGTGCATGTTGCTTTCTTCCATCACAGGGCCCCAACCAGCTGCGATGCCAGCCTACACCGAGCAACGGTCCTGGCTAGCCCACTTTTTAACTACCTGAGTACCCAGAGTGTGTGACTGTGTAGGGACTCTGATGTGCATCCATAAGTCTCTGATTGAGTTAGCCTTTAAGCCAATCAACCTGATTACGCTCCTCCCTTGTTCAAGTCCCCTGAATAAATCAGATCTAACTCTTTTTGCATTTAACCTGACTGTGGTTCCAGTGTGTGCCAAGAGTACTGCACTGTTGCTATTTGCTGTGCATATCCTTGTTTTACAGGGGGTCCCCAGGGTCGAGCTAGAGGAAACAGCCCTGGTGGTAAGTGCAAACAGTGTGGGTAATTGCATGATGAATAAGGGTCATTGTGAAAGTAATTATTGTATATTGTTCAGACCACTAGAAGAGAAAGAGGGGGGTTACAGTGTCCTGGAGGGCTGTGCCCAGGTTAGCTTGACCACTAAGAACCCTGACCTCCAGGTGGAAGCACCCGTATCAGTACCCAGACCCCTTAACCTGCTACTAGTCAAGCAGGCAGGGGTAGTAGCCCTTGGGATAGCGCCACCTAGGGGTTACAGCTGTAATTATTTACTGCTAACTTGCTGTTATATTTGAAATAGAGTGTTTGTTCTAACCTATATTCTTGCAGCTTTGTTTATCTGGAGGGAAGCCACCATGTTAGGTCCAGGACTTCCAGCATTTGGACCAATGGGACTTAGGGGGCCTTGAAGAGTCTTTAGCTCAAGTGCCTCGTGGGAAGGAAAACTGTAGTTTTTGTAGTTTTTAGGTTGGTGCCTAAATTGAACTGATGGAAACATCCAAACTGTGACTGACAGCTCCTCCAGCCAACCAGAACTCTGGAAACCAAAAGAAATCCCAGAACTGTTAAAGACATTGGTTCAGTTAGAGTTGGAGTTTGGAGAGTGAGCAGCTCGAGCTATCAAAAAGCTACCCCTAGTAAAGAGCCTAGGAAGGAGCTGAAGGAAATCGGCAGGGGAGCCCTGACTTGCCTCCCTGCTACAGTTCTCCTGCATTGGACTGCCTGATTGCAGTAATCGGACTAATCTGAAAAGGAACCTTTACTTGCGGCAGAAATCTCCAAGATATTTGAAGGTACAGCCTGAGATTTGGACTGAGAGGAAGTTCCTGGAAGCGTTCGGCCCAGAGGTTGTTCGAGACTGATTTAATGATCGAGAGGTTTGCTCAGTGACTCTACTGTAATAGCAACCAGCCTGATTACTGAACTGAGAGTTAGAGAAGTTAATGTTTTCCTGTTAAATGTGCTGAATGTTTATCGTGGATCGTGGCCTGTTTTGCCAGTGACTGAACTGTGTTGCCAGCTGGAGGCATTCACCAGCAAACAAACTGAACTTTGGCCGAATTGTTTATTCAGCCTTGGGCATATGCCAGTCTCGGCCCAAGCAGATCATTCCTGCACCAGAGACTGTTCCTCGGCGAGAGACGGCTTTGGGGATCCAGCCCCTGCGTAGAGACAACTCGCAGGTTGTGGCCACCTGGAGGGAAAGGCCATGAAGGTGTGTCGAGTTGGCCCTGCTTCCCTATGCTCTTCAGTGAACTACATGAGGTCTCCATATTGCCAGACTCATCACAGCCAACTGGTAGCGTGAATAAATCCAGGGTAGCTCCCTGCAACAAATCATTTAACTATCTGTGGTACCATCTGATTGCTTCTGTAATCTTCTGGGTTACAAGAGACTGGGACAACCGGCCAAGATTACAAATAATCAATGCTCTGTTTGTACATGCTAACTGCCTTTTCTTTCCATCAAGGGCCTCGACAACAGCTGCAAAGCCGGCCACCCCCGAGCAATGCCTCTGGCTAGCCAGTATAACATCCTGGGTACCCACTGTTGTAAGGCTGATCATTTGGGACTAAAAGTGCATACAAAGTAACCTGAATCAAGTCAGTATAGTACTCGTTCATCTAAATTCACACCCCTTCCTTGTTCACGACCCCCTTAGTAAATCTGATTGTTGTTTCACGTTTATCCTGGCTCATGAGCATATTATTAGTTGAGATACTGTATCACAAGTGGATACCTGCTGTGTTAACCTTGCCTTTACAGGGCGTTCCAGGGAATTTCCTGAAGGCCAGACCCTGGTGATAAGTGTAAAGGGTGTGTGCATATTATTACTGTTCACTGCTGACTTTGTGTTAACTGCTACTCCAGGTACAAGGTGACTAGGTGGGTTTGTGGGTGGTTATAGCTTCCCAGAGGGCTGTAACAGGCTAGTTAGATACTCCCATTATTGTAACTCTGGGTGGAGGCACCTTAATATCGAATCCAGGTCCCTCAACTTGTGGCTAGAAATACAGGAAAAGGGTTGTAACTCTAGGGATAGCACCACCTAGGGGTTACACTCTTTTTGAGTCTCCTTATATTTCCTGAAACCCGTTCTTTTGGCCCTCACTTTGTCTGCCACATCTTTTGAGAACCATAGTGGTTTCCTCCTTCTTTTGCCTTTATTTACAAACCTGATGCATTGGTTTGTCACCTTCTCTATGGCTCCTTTTAGGTATTCCCACTGCTCCTTAACTCCCTCTCCTACCTCCCTCCTCACCAGGGCTTCTTTGATACATCTCCCCATGTTAGTAAAGTCTGCCCTTCTGAAATCTAAGACCCTTGCCTTTGTGTGACTTGACTGTGTCCCTGTCCTCATGTTAAACCACACTATGTGGTGGTCGCCGGACCCCAGTTGACCTTCTACCTGGACTTCTGTGATTCTGTCACCAATGGTCAGTACTAGGTCCAGAATCACCCTGTTTCTGGTGGGATCAAGCACTAGCTGCCTGAGGCCTGCCCCCTGTAGGGAATCTAGGAATATATCAGCTCCTGGTTGAAGATGCTGCCTGGGTGGTCCAATCCATGTCTGGCATATTGAAATCACCCAGCAGCACAACTTCCCTTTTTGTTGCCATCTCATGTATTTCATCCACTAAATCCCTATCAACCTCCTCCCCCTGTGCTGGAGGCCTGTAGATCACCCCTGTGTGGACTGCTGTGCCATTACCAGGCTCAAGGGTGACCTACAGTGGTTCCGCCTCCCCATGTCTATCCTCTACCTCCATTGCCTTTATACCTTCTCTGATGTACCAGGCCATCCTCCACACCCCCTTTTTTACTCCCCCTATCCCTTCTGAACAGAGCAAAACCGTGTACATTTATGTCCCATCCATGATCTGTGGTGTACCAAGTCTCTGTCATTGCTGCTATGTCAAGGTCCGCCTCTATTAGCAAGGCCTCCAGGTCTGGGATTTTATTTCCCAGGCTGCGGGCATTTGTAACCATGGTCTTCAATGTTTTGCTGTCTATCCTCCCTGTACTCCTGTTTTTGCTCACATGCTTCTTCCCCCCCAACCCCCAGTTTTCTTTGTGATGCTGCTTCGATTCCTCTGCTTTTCCCTTTCTGCCTGGCTCAGGGGTCCCTGTCATCCACTCATCTTCCTGCTCCTCAGTTCTGGTTTCTCTGCCTTGTGGGGGTGGGCTGCTTGAATTTTCCTGCTCCCGTTGCATTTATCCATGCAGTATCCCATTCTGATTTGGGGATGGTTATGTTAAATTAATTTTCCCATTTCTCTTTAGTGGAATTCGTTAGCCTCTCACTAGGTTGAGTTAGAAGTTTGTATAAAATACTTGCTCCTTTTTTAACTGTTGCAAACTTCCTGAATGGTAACCATTCTGGAGAATTGGTGACATTGAAGTTTGCATCAAGAGCTTTATTCAGTGTTTCTCTAAGCTGTAAGTAAAAACAGAAGTGAAATCAGTGTATTCCAAGTTTCAGTCTGAGATCACTAAACGTACTCAAGGTTTGTGCGTCTTCGTCTAAGACATCAAGTAGATGGTGAATTCCCAGTCTACCCCAGTCAGGGTCTTTTAGTGGCCTGCCATTGTACAATATAAGAGGGTTGTCCTCTAGGGGGGATTCCGGATTCAGGGAGAATTTTGGGTGGTAATGTGAATAGGTTTTCAAAGTACTGCAATGGAGCCAGATATTGTAGGGTTATCTTTAACAGTGCTTGGAACAGGGATAAAAATGAAATCCAGTAGTCAGTACGGTTTCAGCAGATAGGACTCTACACTGAGCCGAGCCATAGTGGGTCATCAGATGTATTTGAGGTTTGGGAGTATTGCAAGGATTCTTTGGCAAGGAATGCCCAATGATAGTTCTCCCACCAAGGCAGCACTAGGTCTCCACTTTCTAGAGGGGCTCTGTGTTTACTTAAAGAGAGATGGGCGGTTTCTGTCCCCATAAAAATATCTTCACAGAGTATTCAATTTTCTTAAAATATTTTTTGTGAATGGCTATTGATAGGTTTTGGAATATATAAAATAGCTTCGGGGCAACCATCATTTTGATAGAGTTAACTTTCCCTGGTAACGATAGATTAAGTTTATCCCATCTTTTTAAGTCTTCCTGATTTCCTTAAGCAGAGGCGATATGTTAAGGTCAGCTAATGATTTTAAAGGACACCTAAACAACCTATTTTTATAAAGAAACAGTTTAAACATCCGGCTTCATAGAGAGGTGAAGGCAAGGCTGCTGTTTATATTGATGCTAACATTGCATTTGATCTGAATAACATTAATGTAGTTTTGTAGCATCTGAAAAAGCAAGCTTCAGCCTTCCAATTCAAAAAGCCTGCTCTGCCTGTTCCCTAAAATGGCTGCCAAATGTGTGAAGTGATAACATCATTGGAGCTAGAGGCAGAGAGCTGCATGGTTTTCTATAGTGCTAACTAGTTCTGTTTTCCCCCTTTGTTTAGAATTGTTTCATGAAAATGATCAAAACCATGACTTGACATGTGGATTATTTTGATCAGTACCCATCTTAGGCAATGATTTTGTTCATTTTGTTTCCTTTAATGTGCTGAAATTGTGTTGCAATCCAACCAACATTCTCTGTTGCAAACCACAGTACAGTACACCTCTTCAGATGCCTGGTGGTCTAGTGGTTATGTGTTGTCTTGATGGTTGTAGCCAAAGTTTATGCTTTGTTGGTAATCCAAAAAATATGCTTCTTTTGTAGTCTTCTATTTCCTTATGAATCCCTCCCTACCCTCCCCCACAGCTAGCCCACCAGCCATCAAACAGTCCACTGTTCACACTCTGTCCCTATTACTGCCTGGGCATGCATATCAGCGTCCAAATCCCACAAAGACAATTATCACACTTCAGATCATAATCTTGTACCTCAGAGTGTAGTGCACATCTATACCGATACACTTCATTGACTGGCACTGTTAAATGATGTCTCCTAAATCGCTCTCCAGTCTTCTTTCATCAGTGTTTCATTTCTGCTCCCACAGTAAACATCATGTGGATCACCACCCTTATACACAATGAAGGCAGTATGTACAATCCCCCGTTTTGATTTTTTTTCTGCCTCACTAACCAACAACCAGATCTTCCTGGTGAGCCAAGAAAGAAGCACTGGGACGCACTGGGAAAACTGCTGTTCATACCCTCATAAGGGCTGGACTTGCTATGGATAACAACATTAGTAGGCTGGGGAGGCATACTGATGCCTTAAGTGAATCCATTCAACTTCCAGTGTCGGTCTACTCCCTTACCTGTGATCTGCAGAACCCCACAGGACAGTCCTCAGCAATCCTCCTCCAGTGCTTTTCTATGCCCTTCTTTACAGTGCATGTTGGCTGGCTCACCACTCTTCTGAATCATTAATGCTGTATACACAGTCCCCTTGACACTGTCACAGCAAACCTCGACAAACCCCAAAAGGGTAATCTCCCTACACAGAATCCAGGTAACAATTTAAGTGCTTCCCTGCCACTCGTAGTGTTTGCCATTGCTGCCTGCTCTCATCCATGGTCAGGTAGTGAGCACAGTACTGGCAGACCCACATCTCAGATCTCACAATGATCTGTTTAACTTTCCCTCCTCCTGTCTTCCCCCTACCCTGAATATAGCTGTACCCTGCAGGAATGGTCTCCTCAGCCCCCCTCTGACAATTGTTCATCACTCCTTCTCCCTACGTTGAAAACTGATGAGTGCACCACCCTTCCACATGCACAGGTTAGTGCACACATCAAACAAGACCAGAATGTCAACCAGGGGCAGATGCACAGGTACCGCAGGGCGGGATAGGCTGCGCTCAGAACATAACGATACCCTCATTAATAAAAGGACCTGGATCACAAGCAACCAGTAAGGTAATAAAAAGGAAGCACCACATAGAACACTCCAGGAAAAGTAGGATGAAGCAAGGGATAAAACACAAGGAGGGAACAAAAAGATGCTGCATTTCATGGAAGGTCATGCACACAAATGCCCGCAGTCTGGGGAACAAGATCCCAGACCTGGTGGCTGCAGTGACGGAGGCTAAGCTGGTCATAGTGGAGATAACTGAAACATGGTACACCTGCAACCACAGCTGGGACGCAAGTGTACTGGGTTATGCCCTGTTCAGAAAAGACAGGGAGGGTAAAAGGGGGAAGGGGTTGCCCTCTGTGTCAAAGAAAGCATAAAGACGACTGAAATTCAAAACAGGCATGAACAAATGGAGGAAGTTTGGGTCACCCTTGAGCCAAGCAATGGAACAGCCATTCACACAGTGGTAATTTACAGACCCCCGGCTCAGGCCGAGGAAATTGACAAGCAGCTACTAGAAAACATGCATGAAATGTCAGCAAAGGGGGAGGTACTGCTAATGGGAGACTTTAACATGCCAGAGGTAGATTAGTTCATCCCAGCAGGGGCCTCAGCTAGGACACAGGACTTCGTGGACTCCCTTAAGGGGGCTGGCCTTAGGCAACTGGTTCAGGAACCTATCAGGGACTGGGCAATCCTGGATCTGGTGCTGACCAATGAGGACAGGGTAGCAGATCTTAGGGTGGAAGGTCAGTTAGGGTCCAGCTACAGCAATATGGTGTGGTTCAAAGTGGACACAGGGATCCAGTCAACCCATATGAAGGCAAGAGTCTTGGACTTTGAAGGGCTGACTTTACCAGTATGGGACTACAGCTAAAAGAAATCCTGGAAAAGAGAGGGATAGGCGGGGACATTGAGGAGAAATGGGCACACATCAAGGAGGCTATAGCGGAGGTAACAAAACAATGTGTTAGGTCAATAGACAAGAATAAAAGAAGAAGAAAACCACTTTGGTTCTCGGGGGTGGGGGTGGTGGCAGAAAAAGTGAGAGCCAAGAGGTTAGCTTTCAGAAAGTATAAGGAGACACAAACGGATGAGGACAAGAAAATGTACCAGAAGTGTGTGAGAGAGGCAGGGAAGGCAGTGAGGAGCGCTAAAGTGCAAACAGAGGAGAGAATAACTCAATCAGTTAGAAAAGGAGACAAGACACTCTTCAGGTACATTAACGAGAGAAGGAAGGCAAATAGGGGAGTAACAAAGCTTAGCAGGGCCAAGGTGGAGATAGTGGAGGGAGACGGGGAAAAAGCAGTGATCCTGAACGAATATTTCTGTTCAGTCTTCACTGTGGAAGGGGATGGGCAGGACCCGCAGCTGAAATTCAAAGGAGCTAAGCAGCGGTGTAAGTGGTAGACAAGAAGCAGAGGAACTTAGGCATTGGTAAATATGAAATGCAGAATGAAGATCCTCAATCTGAAGGATAGCTGTTTCAAGACACATCTATCGGTTTAGATACTGGTAGATTCAATTAGAGATATTGAAGTATTTCTAGGAAAATAGCATTGTTGTACAAGTCAAGTGCTGTTATGGAAACCCCGATTTCAGGTCACAGGCCCAGAAACTGTAACTGTGTTGCTGGTTTAAGAATTTTAGTTCAAGTGTCAGTGGGAAGAAGTACAGGAACTCCGTTCCTGCTGCAAAAAAGGTACAGGAACTGAGTTCCTGTGCATTCCTGTTCACTTTTATCACTGGAGCGAAAGATAAGGAGGTAAACACTAGTCCATTCACAGAGGAGAGGGTCCTAGAAGAACTGGCTAAGCTGAAGGTGTAAAAAGCCATGGGTCCAGATAACATACATCCCAGGGTCCTAAAGGAACTGAGGACTGAACTGGCAGCTCATCTGGCAGCCCTCTTCAGTGAGTCCTTAGACACTAGAGTGGTCCCACAAGACTGGAGAAGGGCAAATGTTGTCCCTCTTCACAAGAGAGGTAGTAAAGAAGGAGAGAGGGAACTACAGGCCAGTTAGTCTAACCTCTGTAGTCAGAAAGATAATAGAGGCACTCCTTAAGGAAAGAATAGTAGAACACCTGGAAGCAAATGGACTGGTGGATTCCAGGCAACATGGGTTCCCTGCAGGATGATCCTGTCAAACTAATTTGATAGATCTCTTTAACTGGGTGACAAAGGCAGTAGACCAATGGGGTGGTAGATATTGCCTACCTCGATTTCAGCAAAGCCTTTGATACGGTCCCACATAGGAGACTGGTCAACAAGCTAGACAGCCTGGAGCTGGGAAGAAAAGTGGTGAACTGGACTGGAAACTGGTTAAGGGACAGAAAACAGAGGGTAGTGGTGAATGGAACCCAATCAGATGAAAGGGAGATGACCAGTGGGGAACCTCAGGGGTCAGTTCTGTGGCCAGTCCTCTTCAGTGTCTTGATCAGTGACATTGCAGATGGGGTGGAGGGAAAGGTTTGCCAGTTTGTGGATGACACCAAGATCTGCAACAGGGTGGATTCTCTGAAGGAGGTGGAAAGGATGAGAAAAGTCCTGGAACTGCTGGAGAGATGGTCAGGGGCATGGTAGCTAAGGGTTAACGCAAAGAAGTGCAAAATCATGCATATGGGGAGCAGGATCCCTGGGACGAGCTACAGGTTTGGGGGGAGAGCTGCTGGCAGTAACTAAGGAGGAGAGGGACTTGGGGGTCATAATCACAGATGACTTGAAGGCTGCTAGGTAGATGGCAAAGGTGATTGAAAAGGCCAGTGGGATGTTGGGGTGTATTGGAAGGGGAATCACAAGCTGAAGGAGGGAGGTAGTAGTTCCACTGTACAAGATCCTGATGAGATGTCACCTTGAATACTGTGTACAGTTCTGGAGACCACACCTTCGAAAGGACATTGACAAAATAGAGATGGTGCAGAGGAGGGCGACCAAAATGGTGAAGGGATTACATCACAAGCCTTACAAGGAGAGAGTGAGGGACCTCAATTTGTACATGCTGGAACAAAGGAGGGAGAAAAGTGACATGATAGAAACATTCAAGTACCTCAAGGGCATTAACAAGGTGGAAGGGGACAACATATTCCAGATTAATAGTAGTGCCAGGACAAGAGGACACGACATAAGGCTGAGGGGTAGCCGCATAAGGGGAAAGTCAGGAAGTTATTTTTTATGGAAAGGGTGGTGGATGCATGGAATAGCCTTCCCCAAGAGGTGTGGCAACCTGTACAGTGGCGGGCTTCAAACATGTATGGGACAGAAACAAAGGAATAATAGAGATAGGAAGATAAAGTTAAAGCCAATGACTAGATAGGGTCACTGGATACTTCGTTAGGCAGCTTAAATGGGCAGACTGGATGGGTCTAGCAGTCCTTATCTGCTGACAGCATCTAAGTATCTATGAATACAGTAAGTATAGTATCCCACATTTTTTGTCATATCAATAATAAACATGATCTTTCCAGTAAGTCAGGCTGAAAGTAGCAGGGCACAAGGGGAATCAATGGGCTTTCCTACCCTTGTAAGTGTAACCCGTCACCCCTACCTTTTTGGCAAAACGACAGGTGGCATGCTGTTGAAGCTGACAGCAGTACCTGGTGGGGACTGGGTTCAGGGAGGATGAGGTTACGCGGCACAGGTGGGATCTAGGTTTGGCTACTCTGCACAGAGGCACCCAAGTAAATCCGAACACAGGAAGCAATAACTGCAATGTCCAGAACCAGGAATGGGATTCTTCAGTGTGGCTTTTATTCACATACTAGCTGAACAAACAAAGCATAGACGGACCCCCATGGGGCTACATTTCCTGGTAATGCAGATTAGAGACTACAGAACACTTTATCACCATTTCCAGCCCTCAGGCTCTGAACCCACCAGGCACACAGCCCGGACTTGCACGCAGCTTGGGTACACAGCCTGACTTGTACACACTTGCTTTCCTGGCCCGGCTCCCACCGGCCATTTGATCCGTGGGGTCCCATTTGAGGAATGAACCAATTATCATTTCCAGCCCTCAGGCTCTGAACCCACCAGGCACACAGCCCTGACTTGCACGCAGCTTTGGGTACACAGCCCGACTTGTACACACTTGGGTTTTCCCCACTAGCCCGGCTCCCCTGCCGGCCACTTGATCTGCGGTCCATTTGAGGAATGAACCAATTATCCTGTCATGGCTCCCCACACCACACTAGAGTCTGCGACTCTTAGAGAGAATTTTCCTTACAATCCCACGTCTGGGTACCTCCCCATCACTGGCCAAGTGCCTGAGGCAAAGTAGAAAACCACAGAAGAAATCCGTGAGAGTGGACCTGGTCACTAAAGATAGGGGGCCACCCACCTCCAGCTCCCACAGCCCATACCAGGCCATTTCCCTGGAAAACTGAACCATTCCTTTGCTGAACTTCTAAATGTAGATTAAGGGTAGATGTCTGTCACATCTCCAATACATATTATTTGCATCTCTCAAAACTCTGGGATTTGACACTACTTCTACTTGCTTGGCCCATTTCTCTAGGCTTCTCAATATGTAGTTCAATCCCTAGATTTTCACACAAGACCCAGGGTGAAGAAAACATATGCCCTTTTAGCCAGAGCAGACACTCACCCTTAGGTTGCAGGTGCCCCACAGGCGACTGACAAATCTTCCATCTTCCAAAATAAATCCTGGATTAAACAGGCAGCTTTTCTTCCACTAGCAGGATTAAGGGGATTGCCCCAGGAATCTGCTGGGAATCTTTACATCCCCCCGAGGGAGGGGGCACTGAGACCCGGAAACAGCGGTCTCCACCACTTGAGTACAACTTCACTCACTCAAGTCAAACTGCAGACTCCTCTTTTGAAAACTCCCAACGTTCCATCTAACTCCCTCTGCTGCAGATTCCAATGTGGCTTATGCAGCTGCGAAAGTTCTATTGGTGATGTCATCCCTCAGTCTCAGCTGAGACTGAGAACAGAGTGAGACAGTGTGAAACCCATTTAACTGGAGTTTCACAAGCTGCCTTCCCTGCCTACCACTAGGTCTTACTGGGATTCTAGTAACCCCGGGTAACAAGGGGGTTACATAAGGTCTAGACTACCTATGATTAGGGACTATTAAATGATGTGCATAATGATGTGTGCACCTGTCATTTACTGTTGCCTAATCAAAGGTAGCCTAGATCTTATAAGAGTAAGAAAGCCCATTTTTCCTCCTTGTGCCATACTGCTATCAGCCTAGCTTACCGGAAAGATCATGTTTATTTTTGATATGTCAAAAAAAAACAGGGGACTGTACTAACGCCATTCAGGATGTGGAAGGGTGATGAGCTCACTAGTTTTTGATGTGGAGCAGGAGTGAAGAATGAATACCAGAGGGGGATTCCTGTAGGGTACAGCTATATTCAGAGATGGGGGAAGGCTGAGGGACAAGTAAGTAGATCAGTGGGAGATCTGAGATGAGGGGCTATCAGCACCATGATTGCTACCTGACCATGGATGAGAGCAGGCAGTGATAACAAATACTCTGAGTGGCACCGTGGCACCTAAAAAGGTACCCGGATTCAGTATAGGGAGATGACTTTCGAGGGGGGTCAAGGTTTGTTGAGGCAGTATTGAGGAGACTGTGTATATTGCAGTCAAGATTCAGAAGAATGGTGAGCCAGACAACTAGCATTGTGGAGCAGGGCATGGACAAGCACTGCAAGAAGATTGCTGAGGGCTGCCCTGCCAGATTCCGCTGATCACAGGCAAGGGGGTAGATCAATGCTAGAGTTCAGGAGGATTCAATCAAGACATTAGTACATCTCCCCTGCATAATAATTTTGTTATCCACAGTGCGTCCAGCCCTTATGAGGGTATGAACAGCACTTTTTCTGGTGTGTTCTGATACTTACTGCTTGACTCTCCAGGAAGACATAGTTGTTGGTCAATGAGGCAGAAAAAAAATTGGGGACTGTACACACTGCATTCATTGTGCAGAAGGGCGGTGAACCACCCAATTTTTATTGTGGGAGCAGAAGTGAAACATTGATGAAAGAGGACCGGACAGTGATTTGGAAGGCATCACTTAACATTGCCTGTCAATGAAGCGTACCGGTATAGGTGTGCACTACTGTCTGAGGCACAAGATTACAATCTGAATTGTGATATTCCCTTTTTGGGACTGAGAGGCTCTTATGCAGCCCCAGGCAGTACTAAGGATAGCGTGTGAATGGTGGACTGTTTGATGGCTGGTGGGCTAGCTGTATGCATGGGGGGGGTCATAAGGAAAAAGAAGACTATCAGAGAAGCATAGTTTTGGATTGACAGCAAATAATGATCATTGGCATTGGACCAGACCAGAACTTCATTACAACCAGCAAGACATCACATAACCATTAGGCCACCAGGTATTTGAAGAGCTGTACTGTGCTGTAGTGCAGTTTGCCAAAGAGAAAGTTGGTTGGATTACAACACAATTGAGGCACATGAAAGAAAACAAAATGAACAAAATCATAGCCTCACATGTGTATTGATCAAAATAATCCACATGTTAAAGGGGAACTGTCAGCAATAAGAGGCTGATCCTAAGTAGCGCTTTGTGTGCAGCGACACTTTTATTTACTTACTGATCACTGCCGTGTAATAAATAAATCGGACTCATTTCATTGACTTGTAAGATGCCATTTTGTGTAACCAAACATCCCAGAATCCCCTGCTGCTGACATCAGAGGAGAACTGCAGAGCTGGGAGATTCAATTGCCTTTAATAGCCCACAGTGAACGTCTGAGTTTCTTGTAAGCTGTAATCTTAGGTCTGCTGGAATGCTGTTCTCCTGGGGCTAGGGACAGTCACAGAGGACTGTACTAAGCCCCGTGAGCACAGCAGGACTAGCAAACATCTGATTTTAGCTTATAAAATCTTTAGCATGTGTACTGCAGTCTATTGAAGGCTATTGAATCTCCCAACTCTGCAGTTCTCCTTTGATGTCAGCAGCAGGGGATTCTGGGATGTCTGGTTACATGAAATGGCATCTTAGAGGTCAGCTAAATTAGTCTAGTGCATTCTACTATGCTGCAGTAAAGAGTAAGTAAAAAAAATAGCTTTTGTACACAAAGTGCAAATTGGGATCAGCCTCACGCTTGGGTGTGAGGCTTTTATTGCTGACAGTTCCCCTTTAAGTCATGATTTTGATTGTTTTGGTAAAACAATTCGTAACAAGGGGGAAAACAGAAACAGTTAGCACTACAAACAGCCATGTAGCTCTCTGCCTCTAGCTCCAATGATGTCATCACTTTCCACATTTGGCAGCCATTTTAGTGAACATGCAGAGCAGGGTTTTTTTTTAAATTGGAAGGCTGGTGCTTATTTTTTCAGATGCTACAAAACTATTTATGTTATTCACATGTAACCCCCCTGCAAATGGGGGTTCCCAAAAGACTTCCAGGAGCTTGCTTGAATGCTCCAAGCCTGAATGGTGTTTGGCATTTAAGCCATTTATCAGTGAGTGTCTTTAGAGCCTCTGGTACTGTCTCTTTAAGAGCTGTCTGCTTGCAGACATAATTAGTTTATATGGGGGACTGTGTGCTTCTCTGAGTACCACTGAGCTGCTGCCAATTCACTTCATTTTGCAGTCACTAGGAGTGCAAAGGAACCTATCTGAAAGATGTAACTGTTTGCCAGAAATTATTTAGAGTAATAATGAAATTACAGTTTGTCTAACCTGCTTTCTTTGCAGTCAGAACTGTGTCTGCTAGTTCCCCATTCTAGTTTTGAACTGCTGAACTGGACCAATCAGTGTGGGGCAAGCTAGCTCTAAAATGGTGCCTTGACGAATCAGAACTTGGACTCATAATCTGAGCCAGCCACAAGAGGATTGTATGGGCAGTGACTCTGGGAGATGTAGTTTAGACTTCAGTGCCTTTTGGACCAACAGCAGCAGTCTATTGTGAGTGACAGCCAATCCAGTCAAGAACTGGGAGGAACTCCAGGAAGTGCCCGTTTTGTCGGTTGGAGTTTCAGTTGAGCTTTGGCAGTGAAGAAGGAAGGAGCCCTGTGCTTTTCAGTGTGCAGTTTTAGTCAAAAACGTGTGTAAGGCCCAGAGTTCCGTCTGCAGCTTGTGTAACAGCTTGTTAGGACTGAATCTGTCCTGTAAAAAGAATCAAAGGATCTCTAAGAGTAGAAACCAGGCTCACCCTGTAGAAGACTGGAGGAATTGCTGAAAATTGCATTCGGTCTGTCAGGAACTGAATCTGCTGTGTGTCTCTCCCGGTATTGTGCAGTAATTGGATCGATACAGATGCAGCCTGCCTGGTATAGTGCTTTTTTATATGGATGTGTGAAGAGGTTTGTGTACCTCAAGTGAGCCCTGCTGACATTGAAGGACCCTATCTTATTTGGAGGTCGTGAGTACTAATTCAGGGTCGCTCCCTGTTGAATTGCCACATTAAATCCAAATGGAATTATTGTACTGCTGACTGTTTAATTCTCCTTTTCTCTGTGTGAAAGGGCCCCTACCAGCTGCCACGGTTTGGACTAGCCACTAGGGCTTGGGTACCCAGGGACAGTAACTGATAGGGATAGGCCTGTGCACAGAGCCATAGGTAGATTATTAGAGTGATAAGCTAATTAACCTGATTTCCTGTCCTTGTTATATCCCCTAAATAAATCAGAGCTGCTTGTTTCAGCAAAGTTATACTGCCTGAGGTATTTGTCTATGTTAAAGTACTGTACTGTGATTGTTGCACTGTATCTCATTTCACAGGAGGTCCCAGTGCCGGAACCAGACCTGGGGTAAGTGTATACTGTGAAGGTAATTCTGATATATTGTGTGGGCCACTAGTGGGAAGAAAGGGGTTGCAGTGTCCCAGAGGGCTGTGACCAAGTTAGTTTAACTATTGCAAACCCTGACCTCTGGGTGGAGGCATCCGCCATTGGATCCAGGCCCTCAACCTGTTAGTGGCAAATCAGGCAGGGTAGTAGCCCCTGGGATAGCGCCATCTAGGGGTTACATCTTGGAGGCTCACCGCTGGGATTGTGTGTCCTCTAGTGGCCATATTTACTAACCACTGTTAAGAAAAAATGGGTACCCGACAGAAGTGGCTGTGCACCGCTGGTGGAGGGTGTACTGGGGAGGAGATCACCCCCAAAATGCTATGCTTATCCTGGACATCCCCTGGGTATCAATACGGACACTGTGCAGGGAGTACTTTCCAAGGTGGAAGGTTTACAAACCCTGTGGTGGTGGGTCGGCATGCTAATCTGCTCTCCCACACTTTCCTGGCCCTAGTAGAGTTTAAGGATCCCATAGATAGCTCCAAAGTGCCACAGACCATTACCCCAGAGGAGCCCTCACTGCTTGGAGAGTGATAACTAAGGACAGTAAAGACCCGGGGGAATCAGCCCCACCACTATCTGAAACTTTTGAGGAGAAATTCGCTGAATGGTTGCTGGGAGAGGGAAACTGTGGAGGACTTGAAGAAACTATTCTGCCACCTGGGGTGTTCCTCCCAACACCCTCCTCCTGCTCCAGTGCCCGTAATGGTGGCTGAACCAATGCAGACCTATTTCTGCACCTGCCATTAGTCACGACTCTACCGGGTTGAGGATCTTCTCTGGCACCTCCCCACCCCCAAGGGAGGATGACTGGGAGACCTGGATAGACTATGTTGCCCCCAAGTGCTAGAATGGCAATGCTCGGAAGGCGAAAAGCCGAAAGAGGGTTAGTGAGAGCCCGAGGTCCTGCCCTGGCTACCATCCGCTAAGCAACGGGCCAGTAACCCTGAAGCGACTGCACAGGCCTATCTTGAGGCCTTGGAGAATGTGTATGGGAGCCCAGATTCTGATGAGGACCTATGGTGGAGTAAGAGATGCACAACAGTACCAAGGGAGTTGTTGTCTGTGTATGTATCTCGGCTGGAAAAATTGTTGCAAGAATGCCCCAGAAAAGGTAGTTTGCCAGCGATTGAACTGGACCGAACCAGGCTGGACAGGATCCTTAAGTCTGCCCTTCTCAGAACTGCTGTTGCTTCAGTTACGCCTGGCAGATCGACTGGAATCCCCACCTCCTATGATGAGTTAATGAGAGAAATTCGAGGAGTTGAGAAAAGACGACCTCGGGAGGGACCTGCACCAATAGCTGCGCTACGACCGAGTGACTGAGGGTGACCCATCAAGTGAAGTTCAGGGCAGAGGTTGGCAGTCAATGAGTGCTCTGACAAGGAAAAGATATGCCACAATGGGGCGTAACTGTTGAGAGAGATCCGAATTCAAAACAGTCCTTTATGAAGGCCACGCCTGCAAGCACGGCCCTGACCTATATCTGACTGTATCTGCTATGGGGGTGGGGGTACCACCCATGTATCTCCTGCTGATAACAGCTCCGAACTCGATTCCTTGACCATGGAAGTGGAGAAACTGACGAGATGTCTCCAAATGCTTATCATGCACGCAGACAAAGATGGCACCAAGGTTTCCAGTTAGTAATACCCCCCCCTGGCTCCCAGTGTGGCGCCCGGCCAGCTCAAACTCCAGAAAGTATGTTTTGCCATAATTGTGGGAAAGATGGGCACATGAAAAGGGAATGCCAGTCCCAAAAGACACTGACAAAGTTGCATATAGGCTACAAGGAGAGCTTGGAGAAGAAATCAGTGGTTAAGAGGTGCACGTATATGATCCCAGTGAGGGCACCAAAAATGCTAATTCACGCCCTTTGTGGCAAGGTCAGTTGCCCAGGCCCCCACTACCGCTCTCCAGACTGGTCCAGAATAGTGGGTCCTCCATGGAGACCACTGTAAAGGTGAATGGAGTGTCTACAAGAGCTGTATTAGACAGTGGCTCCCAAGTGACAATTATGTTCCAGGATTGGTATCAGAAGCATTTGTCAGACGCATTCTACAACCATTAGAAGGACTGCATGTATGGGGGTTAAGTGAGAAGGCCTACCCCTATTCCGGTATATCCGAATTTGGCTGTCTTTCCCACCTCCGTGGCTGGAGTGGCTTAACAAGTAGAGACCCTAGCCTTAGTGTGTCCCCCACTGGACTGTATGATGGTGTCCTTTGTTGATTGGAACAAATGCTCATATGTTCGAAGGCTGGCACAGTTGTGTTATGAAAACAGGGTCAAAGACTAGTAGAGCTTTAAGAATCTCGGCTTTAATTAAGAAGGCCTATGAGGCACAGAGAGATGCTGAAAAACAGAACCAGAGGAACCGGTCGGAATTGTATGGAAGAAGGATCCTGAGTCTCTGATTCTCGCGCCAAATGCCCAGTGTACCTTACAGGGAGAGGTCCGTATCAGAAAAGATGTTAAGAATAAAATATTAATGTTGGATGCACCAGGCGATGGAAAATTGCCAGAGGGACTGCTGGTCAAGCCTAGTATTTTGCCCGCTAGAGCCCATGCTTATGCCAGAAGGGTAATGGTCCAAATTCATAATGTGTCTGAAAGAGACATTCGAGTAAACAGAGGTTGCATCCTGGCTAATGTGCATTGTGCAGACACTGCAGTGCTACCCCAGCAGCAAGAGTTCAAGGAAGAATGACAGAGTAACGCCTGACTTGTTTGATTTCGCGACTCCCGCTGCCAGCTGAATGGAAAGTGAGGATCAGTGAGAAGCTTGCCCAGAGAGACCAGGTGTTTTCTTTAAAGGAATGGGATGTAGGATGCGGCAAGGAGCTGAGCACAATATCCGCTGCATGACGAAGACCATTTCGTGAGAGGTCTCGACGCCTGGCACCTGCTGGACATAGATGATGTGAGACGGCATCTGCAAGAGATGTTAGCTGCTGGTGTAATACAAGAATCCAGAAGCCCTTATGCTTCCCCATTGTGGTAGTGAGGAAAAGAATGGAACAGTAAGGATGTGTGTGGATTATCGCACTTAAACCGGGCGACTATCCTGATCAGTACACAATGCCCCGCATTCAGGATGCTTTGGACTGCCTAAACGGAGCAAGTGGTTCTCTGTGCTGATCTGCAGTGGGTACTACCAGATCCCGATGGCCCCAGAGGACCGTGAGAAGACGGCCTTTATCTGTCCGCTTGGCTTCTATGAATTCATGAGGATGCCTCAAGTGATTTCAGGTGCCCCACCACTTTTCAACGATTGATGGAGCGTGCAGTGGGGACATGAACTTACTAGAGTGCCTGGTATACCTAGATGATGTTATTGTATTTGGCAGCTCACTGGAGGAACATGAGAGCAGATTATTTATGTATTGGACCGACTGGAGGACTTTGGCCTTAAACTGTCCATTGATAAGTGTCAATTCTTTCAAACATCAGTAAAGTATGTGGGACATAGTATCCAATCGAGGAATAGAGACTGACCCAAGCAAAGTTGAGGCCTTGACCACCTGGCCACAGCCCAAAAATCTAAAAGAACTGCAAAGATTCCTGGGATTCTGTGGTTATTATCGGCGCTTCATCAAGGACTATTCAAGAGTGATCCGCCCTTTACTTAGCCTTACTCAAGGGTATCCCCAACCCACAAAAATACCAAAAGTCAGCGCCCTCAAGACTGAAAGAGTGTATTTTCATCCGAGTGAAGTATTTGGGGCCCGCTGGACTCCTGACTGTGAGACTGTTTTTCATGAGATCATATCAACTTACCCATGCTCCAGTGCTGGCCTATGCCGATCCAAGAAAACCTTACGTCCTGCACACTGATGCTAGCTTGCAAGGGTTGGGGGCTGTGTTGTAACAAGAGCACTGAGAATGGCCTGAGACCAGTGGCCTTTGCCAGTAGAAGCCTGACCCCATCCGAAAAGAACTATCCTGTACATAAGTTAGAGTTCCTAGCTTTGAAGTGGGCTATTGTTGACCAATTCCATGAGTACTTGTATGGGGCTAAAATACTAGTAAAACTGACAATAATCCTTTGACCTATGTGCAGACCTCAGCTGTTGGATGCCACTGGCCATAGGTGGCTTTCTGCATTATCTACATATGACTATGCTCTCGAATACCGAGCAGGTCTGAACCACATAGATGCTGATGCTCTCTCCGGAGGCCTGTTCCCCAGAATGATTGGGTCCGATTGGCAGAACCTGACATTCAGGCACTCTGCCGGAAGTTTGACAGGGAGGAACAATGTCCACGGACGCAGTGGACTGCATGGTGGATTGCTTGGGAGCCTCTGAGAATTGCATACCTGCTGCTTATTGCCACTTTTCTGCAATAGACATTGGTGCACTGCCTCAGCTGGACAATGACAGTATTCGGCTGGCTCAATCCCGCGATCCCATGATCAAAGCAGCTTTAGAAGCCCTCTATGCAGGAAAAGATGTGTCCAAATTACGCTCCACTGATTTGAGAACTGCACTGTTATACAAAGAAGGTCCTAAGTTGAAACTGATCAATAAACTGTTATACAGAGAAACAGTAGACAGAGGGGGACAAGTAGACAAACAACAACTAGTGCTGCCCACTGCCTTTCGAGACTCAGTACTGAGGTCCTTGCACAACCACATGGGGCACCTTGGTATAGACAGAACACTTGACTTGGTGAGATCCAGATTCTATTGGCCTAAGATGGGGCTGATGTGAGCAACACATCGAACTTGTAGTCGCTTACAGAGAGGAAAGCTTTGCCCAGAGGGCTGCCCCTTGTTAACATAACCACCAGTGCACCCATGGAGCTGGTCTGTATTGATTTTCTAAGTTTGGAGTCAGATCAAAGAAATATCAGTAATGTGCTGGTGGTCACTGACCATTTCACGAGATATGCCCAAGCTTTCCCACCAAAGACCAGAAAGCATCCACTGTAGCCAAAGTACTTGTAGAAAACTTTTTGTTCACTATGGGGCTCCACAAAGAATCCATTCTGATCAAGGAGAGACTTTGAGAGTCGCCTTATCAAAGAGATGCTTTCTGTGGGGAGTGCGAAAGTCCAGAACCACTCCTTACCACCTCAGGGGACCCACAGCCTGAACGCTTCAACCGCACTTTGCTAGATATGCTAGGCACCCTGCACCCAAAGGACAAGCCTAGATGGAGCCAACAAATTAGCACCCTGGTACATGCTTATAACTGCACCAAAAGTGATGCCACTGGATTCTCCCCCTACCGCCTGATGTTTGAAGAGAAGCTCGACTACCAGTAGATGTGTGTTTTGGGGTCTCTCTGATGGGGTTCAAGCTGACAACTATTTACAGTATGTGCAAAAGTTAAAGGCCCAGCTAACTCATGTACTAACTGGCTCAAACCATGGCTGCCAAAAAGAAATCTGGCCAACAAAGAAAGGTATGATAAAAAGGTGAAAGCACAGGAACTCCAGGAGGGAGATCGGGTATTGCTAAGAAATCTGGGACTGCATGGCAAGCACAAGATTGCTGACAGATGGCACCATCTCCCTCACATTGTAGTGGGCAAACTAGATGATCTGCCAGTGTACAAAGTAAGGCCTGAGAATAATTCAAAAGATGTAAAAACAATGCATAGAAATCATTTACTGCCCATTGGACAAATCCTGATTGAGTCTGAGCCCCCAGAAGATACCACCTCTGGACCAGTGACTAGAGCTGCTGCTAAGAAAAGACCAAGGAAGTCTGCACCTACAGAAGCAGAGTTAAAGTGTTCCCCTGCACAAGTCCCAGTTGAGCATGACTGTCAGTCCATATCAGAAGAAAGTGAGAGTGACTTTGAATACTATCCTTCTTCTTAACTGAGTCAATTGTTTGAGGCAATCCCTAGTCAATACTGGAGATGAAGCTGGGCCTTCTGGACTGTCCAAGCCCCCAGCTTCATCCCTGGAGCCAATGCTCCCACAAAGTGAAGTGCAAAGCATCAGATCAGATGAAATGGAATCATTGTGCATGGTTGAACTGTTTGAGCTTTCAGGGGAGGAAAATGATAGATTGGGGCAGACTGGTGATACACCCGAACAAGAAGAGTATTTTGAGTGCCCTGACAGTCCACTGCCAGTGTCCAAGCTCTCCATGCGAGCCAAATGTTGTGGACTCAGAAACTGTAACTCCTGGAGCTGGAAAGTGCCCCAAGTTCTAGCCTCTCTACCCCCATGGAGACTCCCTGACAAGTGAGGACAATGCTGAAAATGAGGCTCAGAGTGCAGAGACTATAACAGTTCCCCCTAGAAAGACTGGTCGAGCTGTAAAGCCTGTGGTGCACCTCAGTTATGATTCACTTGGGAGGCCTGTGGACTTGCCTCTCAATGTTGTCCATAAAGGAGTGTATGTGTCCCTCGAGCTCATTGCCCAAACTGAGCATCAGTGCTAACTCCAAGTTACTTGTGTTGCTCCTTTATATGGTGCCCTTTGCCCCATCCAGCCCCAAGGTAACTGATAGGAAGGGCCCCTCTTCAGGTTTCATGTACAAGAGGTAATAACTTGAGTTATGGTACAATGTGTATGTAATACTGTGTAAAGAGGACGTACTGCAATGTTTCAGAAATGTGTTCTTGGTAAAATGATATATTGACTGATGATTACATGTGCGAGCCTAATGCAAATGTATATGGTTGCAGTTGAAACTTATAGTACTTGCTTGACGCGGGACGCCAAGCTTTCCCAGGCCAGGAAGGGTGTAACCCCTCGCAAATGGGGGTTCCCAAAGACTTCCAGGAGCTTGCTTGAATGCTCCAAGCCTGAATGGTGTTTGGCATTTAAGCCATTTATCAGTGAGTGTCTTTAGAGCCTCTGGTACTGTCTCTTTAAGAGCTGTCTGCTTGCAGACATAATTAGTTTATATGGGGGACTGTGTGCTTCTCTGAGTACCACTGTAGCTGCTGCCAATTCACTTCATTTTGCAGTCACTAGAGTGCAAAGGAACCTATCTGAAAGATGTAACTGTTTGCCAGAAATTATTTAGAGTAATAATGAAATTACAGTTTGTCTAACCTGCTTTCTTTGCAGTCAGAACTGTGTCTGCTAGTTCCCCCCATTCTAGTTTTGAACTGCTGAACTGGACCAATCAGTGTGGGGTAAGCTAGCTCTAAAATGGTGCCTTGGACGAATCAGAACTTGGACTCATAATCTGAGCCAGCCACAAGAGGATTGTAGGCAGTGACTCTGGGAGATGTAGTTTAGACTTCAGTGCCTTTTGGACCAACAGCAGCAGTCTATTGTGAGTGACAGCCAATCCAGTCAAGAACTGGGAGGAACTCAAAGGAAGTGCCGGTTTTGTCGGTTGGAGTTTCAGTTGAGCTTTGGCAGTGAAGAAGGAAGGAGCCCTGTGCTTTTCAGTGTGCAGTTTTAGTCAAAAACGTGTGTAAGGCCCAGAGTTCCGGTCTGCAGCTTGTGTAACAGCTTGTTAGGACTGAATCCGGTCCTGTGAAAAGAATCAAAGGATCTCTGAAGAGTAGAAACCAGGCTCACCCTGTAGAAGACTGGAGGAATTGCTGAAATTGTATTGGTCTGTCAGGAACTGAATCTGCTGTGTGTTCTCCCGGTATTGTGCAGTAATTCGATCGGGATACAGATGCAGCCTGCCTGGTATAGTGCTTTTTTATATGGATGTGTGAAGAGGTTTGTGTACCTTCAAGTGAGCCCTGCTGACATTGAAGGACCCTATCTTATTTGGAGGTCGTGAGTACTAATTCAGGGTCGCCTCCTGTTGAATTGCCACATTAAATCCAAATGGAATTATTGTACTGCTGACTGTTTAATTCTCCTTTCTCTGTGTGAAAGGGCCCCTACCAGCTGCCACAGTTTGGACTAGCCACTAGGGCTTGGGTACCCAGGGACAGTAACTGATAGGGATAGGCCTGTCACAGAGCCATAGATAGATTATTAGAGTGATAAGCTAATTAACCTGATTTCCCCTGTCCTGTTATATCCCCTAAATAAATCAGAGCTGCTTGTTTCAGCAAAGTTATACTGCCTGAGGTATTTGTCTATGTTAAAGTACTGTACTGTGATTGTTGCACTGTATCTCATTTCACAGGAGGTCCCAGTGCCGGAACCAGACCTGGGGGTAAGTGTATACTGTGAAGGTAATTCTGATATATTGTGTGGGCCACTAGTGGGAAGAAAGGGGGGTTGCAGTGTCCCAGAGGGCTGTGACCAAGTTAGTTTAACTATTGCAAACCCTGACCTCTGGGTGGAGGCATCCGCCATTGGATCCAGGCCCCTCAACCTGTTAGTGGCAAATCAGGCAGGGGTAGTAGCCCCTTGGATAGCGCCATCTAGGGGTTACACACATAAATGCAATGTTAGCATCAATGTAAACAGCAACCTTTTCTTTAGCCCCTTATGAAGTGGAATTGTTGAATAGTGTGTTGGCAAAATGTTGTTTAGGTGTCCTTTAAGTTGTTACTTAATGTAATGCCTAAATACTGAATTTTGTAAACACTATACTTTGAAACTCCCTGCCCATTTCTTAATATTCCTCCATGTCTATCCCATGCATGCTTGAAGCCCCCTACTGTTTTCATCTCCACCACTTCCACTGGTAGTCAATTTCAGGCATCCACCACTCTTTCAGTGAAGTAGTACTTCCTCACATCCCTCCTAACCCCCACTCCCACCCCAGCTTTATCACATGCCCTCTAGTTCTGGTGCTCTTCCTCATTTGAAAGGAACTCCCCTCCTGCACCCTGTTCACCCCCATGAGGTACTTGTAGGTCTCTATCATGTCCCCTCTAGCTTTCCTGTCATTCCAGGGTGTACATGTTGAGATACCTCAGTCTGTCCTCGTAGGGCTTTTGATACAACCCCTGCATCATTTCAGTTGCCCTCCTCTGGATTCTCTCCACTCTATCTATGTCCTTTCTTAGGTATGGCCTTCAGAACTGGATACAATACTCCATGTGGAGTCTCACCAGTGAGCAACATAGCGGCAACACCACCTTCCTCTTCCTGCTGAATATACCTGTCCCTGTGCATCTCACTTGCCCTACCCACTGCTTTGTCACACTACCCTGTAACTTTGAGGTCATCAAATATGATAACCTCATGCCCCTTTCCTGCTTAGTGACTGACAGTACCTCCCGCCCATCCTATACTCAGTTCTTTGGTTCCTATGCCCTAGGTGCATGATTTTGCACTTTTTATGGGAAAACACTTAGCCTGTACTACTTATTTATTTATTTACTTACTGAAATAGTTTCACCAGGAAAGGCACACTGAGCAACAAGATGCTCGTCTCCCGGTGCGACCTGGGGGGAGGGGGTACAAGGGGGTTGGATAACACGCAGGTTATCAACTGAGCAAATAACAGAGGCAAATAGCTGCATATGGATACAACTGCATTAAACTACAAACAACAACACATGGAGTACACTGGATATTGTATGTGATACTGCATAATTCCTTTGCCATACTGGAAGGACAGGGCAGCTGGGAGGAGGCACCCACAGCAATGGGAGAGGAGAAAGTGAAGGTCCTCAGAAGGGGAGGCCCCAAAGAGGGTGGTAGATGCCCCCAGCTGAAGAAGAAGCTGCTACCAGTAGGTGATTATATTGTTAAGGGTGCAGACTTGGAAGCAGGGTTAGGAAGGGAGAAGGAAGTGAAGTGCCTCCCTGGTGCCTTGGCTTGGACAGATGGGGAGCAGATTCAGAGGCTCACTAGGGCAGCAGGAGATGGGAGAAAGATCAATGTCATTTTCCACCTTGGGACAAATGACCTGGCAAATGGCAGGTAAGAGGTAGCACAGGGTAATTTCAGGGAGCTGGGGAGGGGCCTGAAGCAAGTAGCATGCATGGTGGCATTTGCCAAGGTGTTCCCCGTGTACAACCAAGGAGAAGAAAGGGCACTCCGCACTATGGCTTTTAACAATTGGTTGAAGGTATAGTGTATGGAGGAGGGCTTTGTGTACACTGGGGACTGGGGACCAGCCTGGGAGGATATGAATCTCTATAGGGGAGATGGCCTGCATCCTTCCAGAGGGGGATCACAGTCGTTAGTGGGAAGTTTGAATGCTACAGTACCTGGATGAACATTTGAACTAGCCGGGGGAGGGGGATAGGCTGTAACACCAAAGGAGGCAAAATGTGCTTCTCCCCAGATGATGAAGCAACAAGGAGGGAGGGCCTGAAGGTAGGAAGCTCTACCAGTGCAGGGACGCAGGAAGACAGGGGGTGGGGACAAGGTGGAGGATGAGGAGGGTATAAATAAGGCAGCATGAAAAGAGGAGTAAGGGAGATAGGTAACGGAGAGGCTAACAAAGAAAGAAGGGTGTCACTGAGCTCCAGGAAATGGCAAAGGTAGGAGGAAGAGAGAAAGCAGGGAGGCAGGCAAGGCATGAGTAAGGTATGGAGAGCCATGTGCACCAATGCAAGGAGTTTGGGAAATACAATTCCAGACCTGGAGGCCATCATGCACAGAACAGGACCAAGAAAAAGCAGACATCCTGAATAGGTACTTCTGCTCAGTCTTCACAGTGGAGGGACAGTGGCAGACCATCAGTGATCAGCAGGAACAAAGGGGGGAGGGGATGCAGATTCAAGTCAATTTTTGGAGGAAAGAGTCCTGTAGGAACTTACAGCTTTGAGAGTGGACAAGGCTATGGGACTGGACAGGACACACCCAAGGGTACTACAGGAACTCAGGAGGTGCTGGTTACCTCACAGACGGCCTTATTCAACAGATCACTGGAAGCAGGCATGGTTCTGGAGGACAGGAGGACAGCAGAAGTGGTCTCTCTACATAAGGGCGGCAATAGGGAAGAGACTAGTCACTCTAGGCCGGTGAGCATCACCTTGGTGGTGGGAAGTTGATGGAAACATTTTAAAGGAAAGATTGGTTGAATAAATCCAATGGGCTGCAAGATCAAAGGCAGCATGGATTCACCGGGGGATGCAGATGAATCTGATTGAGTTCTTTGACTGGATGACCAGGGAAATAGATCAGGAAGGGCAGTGGACATGGCCTATCTGGACTTTAGCAAGGCCTTCAACACTGTGCTGCACAGGAGGCTGATTAAGAAATTGAGAAGCCTGGGGGTAGCTATTCAAAGTGGTAAACTGGGTTAGAAACTGGTTCACGGAAAGGCAACAAAGGGTGGTGGTTAACGGCACTGACTCTGTTGATGGAAGAGTGACCAGCAGGGTGCCGCAGGACTCAGTACTGGGACCAGTCCTCTTCAGTGTCTTCATAAATGAAGGGAAGTCATGCCTTTTTGTACCAGACCAAAATCTGTAATAGGGTGAACACTAAGAAAGGGGTAGAAAGAATGCTTAGGGATCTTGGGAAATTTGAGGAGTGGACAAAGGCATGGCAGTCGGGGTTTAATGTCAAAAAGTGCAAAACGCTGCACCTAGAACATATGAACCCAGGAAATGAGTATAGTATGGGGAGGTACTGTCAGTCACTGAGCAGAAAAGTGATCTTGGTGTTATCATATCTGATGACATCAAAGTGGCAGGGCAGTGTGACAAAGCAGTGGGTGGGGCCAGTAGAATGCTAGGATTGTAGGAAGACGTATCTCCAGCAGGAGAGTGGAGGCAGTGTTGCCACTATATTGCTGTCTGGTGAGACCGCACCTGGAGTACTGTATCCAGTTCTGGAGCCACACCTCAGAAAGGACATAGACAGGGTGGAGGCAGCCCAGAGGAGAGCAACTAAAATGGTGCAGGGGTTGCATCAAAAACCCTATGAAGAGAGACTGAGGAATCTCAACATGTACACCCTAGAAGAGAGTAGAGCAAGAGGGGACATGCTAGAGACCTACAAGTACCTCACGGGGGTGAACAGGGTGTAGGTGGGGAGTCTCTTTCAAATGAGGAAGAGCACCAGAACCAAAGGGCATGCGATGAAGCTTTGCGGGGAGGGGGAGTTAGGAGGGATGTGAGGAAGTACTACTTCACTGAAAGAGTGGTGGATGCCTGGAATAGACTTCCATCAGTGTCCAGTTCAGTAGGCTGCACTTCAGAAAGGACATAGACAGAGTGGAAGCCGTCCGGAGGATGGCAATTAAAATGGTCAGGTAAATTTGCAAGAAGGGGTAGTAAAGTCACAAAGAAGGCACTTGAGAGAGGAGAAGGAAGAGCCAGAGTAGACAGACAGGGGGAAAAGAGAACCATGGTTTGGGAATACAAGAAAGCAGTTTGGTCTGCAGTACTTTTCCTGGAAGAGAGGGAGAGGGAGTAAGATCCAGTGTTCTGGAGAGGGTAAGAGGAAAGGGGGGGGAGGAGGAGAGCAGGGGAGAAAGGTAGGGAGGAAGAGAGCCAAACCAGAATAATGCAGCAAATCATTCTGTCCTCCCTCCCAGAAGGAGTCGAGCAGTTCACGGGAGACTCAGTCCTCTATCACCTGGTCAGCCCCCGAGTGACCTGAGTCCATTTTCATACCCAGGTCAGTGGCACAACCAATGGTAGCACTGTCGCTGTGTTACCAGGCTGGCTTGTGGAATGATGTTTTTAATACTCAAGGCTTCAGTTTAGTTTTTTAGAATTATTTAGTAGTATGACAAAAAAAAAAAACAATGGGTGTGATGGTTATGTCACGATCATTTCCCTGTGTGTCAGTGACATCACCAAGATGCCTTTCATGTTGGTGCCACCCTCAGCCAAAGGAACTGGCTGAGGTGACAATGTTGGGTTATTCGGCCCAACAGCTGGATGCCCAAATGTAGTGCAGAGCCAGCCATTGGCAGGAGTGAAACAGTACCTTAATAAGGGGGGGGAGCACTGTGTTCACTGCTGGGACAGGAGCCTCCAGGTTCTGCGCGGATACTTTGTTTGAGATCTTTTCAGAAGAGAGAGGGTCCTAATTCTTCTTTAAAAATAAATGTTCATAGTAATCTCCAGCACTCGCCCCTGAACCGTGCCAGACTGACAGCAGCGGAGGGAAGTCCTGTGTTAAATCCATGTGATACACACATCACATGAAGCCACAGTGCATGCATCCTGATATAGCTTCAGCAAAGTACCTCGCCCTGTCCTACAAAGACTACCACTAAAAGGGGAGAGAGTAGTTCAGACTCCGTGCTCCTTCAGTCCTTGCCCTCTCGTGTGAAACAGCTAGCATCTGTGTTTATTAGGGAGCAATGCAAAGTGTTGGGTATATTTATCTGAAAGATGCTTTTTAAACAGAAATTATATCATCCTGTATTGTAAATGTGATGGCAGCTTGTTCTGCGATGTGGACACACTAGGAACTCAACTAAGACCCACCACAACTCATTTCATGTAGGCCACCTTAACAATTATCTAATAGCAGCTTTCAGCCACTTCTGAGCTGTGGATCTGAGCCAGTGGCCTATGGGAGAAAGCTTCCATCACCCAGTGCCTCGCCTTTTGGAGGAAGAGTGAATGTGCATTACATATGAATTCTAAATGAGATGAGTAAGGCACAGGGTGATAGGGACTCAGTCCTTGAACGTTCTGAAAATCTAGCCTGGAGTTTGTGCCTAGAGCTTCCTGACTCAGCCAGAAGCAGTAAAATCAGGATTGATTATTCATGGCCCTGCCCTTCCCCCTTTACCCTATAAGAGGTGGAGGCAAGCTGTGGGTCCAGGGAGAAGGGAAGGGGAGAAGTCCTGTGAAGGCCAGAAGGACAGAGGGAGAGTCCAGCCTCTCCGACTGCAGAGGCTCAGGACCCAGCTAGGGTTCTGCCCCCATGGGACATCAGATAAGAAGTCCTGCCTGTGAGAAGTGAAAGAATGAGTAACCCGATGGCACATGGGACTAGTCAAGGGCCATCTCCCAAGGTAGGTAGCTGGGATCCGTGAGGAGCCACTCCCCTCATTTGTACACAAACAAGAGTCATTCTTTGAAATTGAAGACCTAGGCAGTAGTTTGCAAATGTAACTCTTTGGGGAGGTGCCCCAAAAGAAGGTCATCAAATGGAGGGGGCCTGGTAAGAACTGGGTTCGATAGGTCCCCAGGATGGGGATGGACATGGGAGTCCCTTTCTTTTGGCCACTGGGTTTATCACTGTAGTGTCGGAAAGAGACACATACATGGCCAAACCAACTGTCCACTAAATTTGGGAGTAGCTCATAATGTTGATGTAGGGTATTCTACTGGATGTCACTTGTTGACACTCTAACACGTGTGCAGATGTGTTTTCTCCCAGTGATAGTGCTCACTCTGCCTCAGAGAGTGCCATGTGCAAATGGTCTTAGGAGTGCCTGGGTTCCAGGGACCCCAAAATGTGTGATAGGGTTTGTAATAACAGTAACAAACATGATAATGATTGTAATGCCTTTAAAGTCAAAAGGCGGTGGCCCTGGTAAATGACGTAGATGTGTGGTAGTGGGCATCAGATATGCCAAGGAGTAGAGACCCTAGTAAATTGAATAGCAGCAGTAGTAAAGGGAGTAGGATCTGAGAACCTGGTTATGACAGTGTAGTATACTAGGTGTGTTTAGGATCCCATGGTAACTGAATGTGATTGATGATGATGATGATGATGGTGACTATTGATGAAGAACTAAGGAAGACATGGGTAATGCCCTTCAAAGTGTCTCACACCATACAGCTCCATAAAATACATCCCGCTTAATTCCAGCTCCTAATATGTACATTCAGTTTATGTGTAAGTCACAAGGTTTGTAGTAACCCAACAATGTGCATTGGTTGCCTTGGCTCCCCCCCCCGTCCCATGGTGGCAGAAGTAAAGGTAAAGAAAGAGAGAGACAGGGTTTCATGATGTAAGGCGGGTGCCCTTCTGAACAAGAAATGTCCCCATATACTCCTAGACACATGGGGTGCCTGGCCCTTTAATACATTGTTATGTAGTAATTGTTGTTATACACATAAAGGTTGGGTTGATGTATTTGATGCTCTGATATAGTGCTTTGGAAAGTTAAATAAAAAAGTTAATTGAAAAAATGAAAAATTATTATTTGAAGGCTAAAAGCTGAGTCGCTCTAGTACTCTTTTGCCATGTAAACTCCCTTCTCATACCAGCTGTCACACTCCACACTCTTCTTAAGCAAGGAGAGTTGGGAAGATGGCATTTCAGAGGTAAAAGGAGCCAAGACGGTCCCTTAATACCATCCCATTGTCATGAATCTCTCTTCAACAGGAGCAGACTTGCCTGTTTATTTTTTTATGGAGTGCCTTTTCTGCCTTTAGTAAGGCTATAATCTTGCACCATGGACGATTTCAGACTCCTGTCTCCTCTCGCCATCTGTCCCTCCTACTTCAAATCTGTTCAGTTTCACCCTCTGCATGACCTCCAACCCCCTTCCCTACTGTCCCTTTCTTCATCCACTGCAGCCCTGCCAAAAGAGGTCCTTGGAAAGTCACAGTTCCTTGCTGCATATGCAAATCCTGTTTAACAGCTGTTGCCTGTCACAAAGACTTGCATGTTGTGAATCAAGCCCCAGGCCCATCGACTGAGGGAATTCAGGCACCGTCTTGGACAGCCCCAGGGTCTTTAGAGACAGCAAAGTGGTGAGTGGACACAATGGGTACAGTAATGCCTATAACAGGTATAGTTTTTTTTTTTCAGGAAGAAAAGCAGGCCCCCACATGCATGTTTAATACTGGAAATCTAAGCTGCATCCACTGGTAATAACTAAGTTACTAGAACATATGCTCAACATATGTAACCAACTTGTGTAAAAACTATTTCAGATACCTGTACCCTGTAACTCAAATGTATTTTTGTTTGACCACAGTGTGACGTGGCGCCTCTGATGAACACCTATTTGAGAAAAACCTGTACTGTGTAATCTAAAATGCTATGTATGTCCTCAATGTGACGAGGTACCTTTGGAAATAAGCCCCTGGCTCAAAGGTTGTAAACTGATTCTCACAAATAAATAAAATAAGCATCATTAGAATATAAAAGCACAATAGGGAAAAAGCAACCCATTTCATGTTAAAATAAACATGGCATCCTCAGTCTGGAGACAGAATTTATAGACAAGTCATTCCACCGTATAATAGGACAGCCTCCCCCTAGAAGCACAATCAATAGATAAGGCGTTCTGCTGCCAGTAGGACAGCCTCCCTCTGGAGACAGCCATATGTAGCCCCACCCAGGTTACGAGCCAGCTAGTCTCCTGATTGAAACTTGGCCACCAAAGCCAGCCCAGTGGCGCTGAGGGTTGAGGCGCTGGACGCAACACCTCACACCACGCCGGCAACACGGGTTCGGGAATGAGCCCTGGTCATATGGCATTGGCAGGGGAGGACTAGAATGGAGTGTTCCCCGACTGCTCTCCCAGTTCTGGGGAGAACTGGGGCACACGCATTTCATGGTAGCGACCTCTGGGTATGCCCGGGGGTGCTGCCTAGTGTCGTGAGACTTGGGGAGGGGCACGGTGGACGTCGACACATAGTGCCTGAGGTCATTGCATGTCCATGCCCCAGTGGGCATTAACAGGAAGGAAAAAGGACTGGGTGCGACCGAGCAACTTGATGGCCATGCCCTGAGCTGTCCTGAGGACTTGTGCGGAATCCTGTCGGGGAGGGCAGGGGCTGTCCTGGCTGAAAGTGGCATGATGTGGGCCCTCCAGCAGGATGGCAAGATGGCCATCCCGGATCCTCCTGGGTGCGGTTTGAGCTGCCCAGCTCTCTGGGCGGGTAGGGACGGTGGCTGGATGCCCCATGCCAGTATACGTGCTGCAGCAAGGTGAAAATAGAAGCCATGGTTAAAAAAAAAAGAAGAAACTTGCCAACCAAGGGGTTAGTGTAGCAGTTAAGGCAAGGGTTCCACTGTGTCTGGCTGCCATGTGCATATAAAATCAAGGCTTAGCACCCATTTTCAGTTGTGCAAGAGGGTAAGTGTAACTGCTGGGAGTAGCAGAAGATTGCCCTCCCTGCCCATAATTCCTCTTCTGGTAGGGCTGCTTTCTCCTATCATTTTCCTAATCTCTGGAACTTGCTCCCCTTAGATATCTGCTCTGCTACATCCACTAGTTCATTGTCTTGTCTTCTCTGCAGATATATTTCCCCTCTCTGTAAATGCTCCTGACCCTTACTTCCTGCAATACTTTATCCCTTTTTCTTGCTCTCTATCCTGTTTCTCTTCCCTATCCTGCCTCCTTCCCCACATTTTTATTCCCCCTTCCCTCCCCTCACCTCCCCTTACTTCTTTCAATACTTTATCCCTTCTTCTTGCTCCCCTTCCTAATTTTCTTACTTATCCTGCCTCCTTCATTTATTTTTAATCCCCTACCCTCCCCCCCATAATGTTTTATGTGGCTGTACGTATATGTGTGTACAATGTCTTCTTTATTACATATGTGATTGTGTATGTGCTTCACATATATATATTTTTAGATGGATATTATGTAAGCATATATGTTTCACGTTCATTCTGGCTTATTGCAGAGTTTCATTTATATTTAGAATTATTATACCCTTTTGTTGTTCAACTATATCTTTTTCAATTTTGTTACACTACTTCAATTCATGTTATTCTGTACTTGCTATGTATAATGTATCCCGTTTTCCCCTTCCCCCAGGACACTTCTGGAAACGAACTCTTTGAAGCTCATGATGTCTTTCCTGGTGAAACTTTTCAAATAAATAAATAAACTGTACAGGACTGGAGAAGGCAGTGAGGGATCACCCCTCAATGGATGTTTCCAAGGAAACTTGACTAGTCTCGTTGCCAGCTCAGAATGGTGGGGTCCTGATCTTGATGGGAAAAAGGACTAATTCATCCTGGTCTGCTGGGTACAACCAGGAGTCAGGCTAAAGAAGTACAATTTCATTAGCATTATTAGCACTTCAGTTTCAGCTGGAGTTAAGCTCCCATACAGGCTGGTAAGTGAAATGTGTGGAAATGCGTCTCCTTGGGGCATACTGATCCGTCTAGGTATTGCCACACCTACCATCCCTGATGTGCATGCATGAAGCAGAGGGAAGGGCTGAGGAACAGTTTTTTATCAGTAGAGCCCCCTCAGGCCCACAAGCTGTGCCCATACTGTTTGGCACCCTACCTGAGATGCCTGAGTCCCTGCGGTCCCTGAGCAGGAAGGGCTCCATGGAGGACAGTGTGTGACCTAAAAAGAAGACTGATCCTTGCCTCGGGTCTAAAGGAGGCGCAGGTGACATAGAAATATGGAGATATAGAATTTGTCAGCAGAAAAGGACCTGTTGGCCCACCCAGTCTGCCCCAGATGGTTCTGAATTCTCTGCCTCCACAGACCCTAACTAGTCTCCAGCAACCCTCTGTCCTCCCTGCCCATTTACTAACATTCCCTTATGTCTGTCCCATGCATGCTTGAAGCCTCCTACTGTTTTAACCTCCACCACTTCCGCTGGCAATCTATTCCAGGTGTCCACTACTCTTTCAGTGAAGCAGTACTTCCTCACACCCCTCTTTAACTTCCCTCCACCCCCAACTTAATTGCATGCCCTCTGGTGCTGTTACTCTTCCTCCTTTGAAAGAGACTTCCCTCCTGCATTCTGTTCACCCCCTTGAGGTACTTGTAGGTCTCTATAATGTCCTGTCTGGCTCTCCACTCTACTCCAGGACGCACATATTGAGATCCCTCAGTCTCTCCTTGTAGGGTTTTTGGTGCAACCCCTGCACAATTTTAGTTGCTGTCCTCTGAACTGCCTCCACCCTGTCTATGTCCTTTTTGAGGTGCTGTATCCAGAACTGGACAGAATACTCTAGGTGGGGTCTCACCAGTGTGCGATACAGTGAGAACACCACCTCCCTTCTCCATACATGTGATGATGTAAATCAGTGCAGGAGGGAGGTTTTGTGAAGTTATGCGGGAGATTGGCATTTAGGCGGGAGAAAGCCTAAACGAACCGAGCAGGCTCTTAAATAGTTCAGTTGACGCAACCCCAGTCCCTTGAGAGGAGCGTTACCTTGTTCAGGAGGTGGGCGACCAGTAGAGCACATCCGGCAAGAAGATCCGCCAGAGCTGCCACAGGGTGAGAAGCTGAGTCAGGGGCTGGATGCTTTTTTAAAAACAGGCTTGCTCCCAAACTGGCTGTTAATTCATAAATCTGCCAGCCATTTTGCCATAATCGAACTGCTGCCTCCTAAAACAATTAACTGGAGGTGAATGCAGACAGCCCTGCCTTGACACTGACACTACATTAGCTCCCCGAACTGAGGAACAGCCCAGGGGAATGCAAGCTCCTCTACCAGGGCACATTAACATCTAAAGCCACTACCTGTCCTCCCTTTGCCATTCATACTGCTTATATGCAGCATTGGCACCACCTGCTGTTTTGGGAGGCGGGCAGCCAGTAGAGCGCAGCAAGCAAGGAGATCTGCTGGAGCTGCATTAGGGCGAGAAGCCTGGTCAGGGGCTTGATAGAGCACAACATTACATGCATGGACTGCAAATGCAGAATTTTTTCTTGACTAAGTAAAGCAGGAGTTTTGCTTTCCCGTGCAGGGGGGACAGGAGTTTAGTTAAAAATACGGGACTCTCCCGGCCAAAACGGAAGACATCATATGTATGCTTCTCCTGCTGGAGATACCTGTTCCAAAGCATCCCAGCATTGCTCTGGCCCTATCCACAATGCCCTGCCACTTTGAGGTGGTCAAATATGAAAACCCCAAGGTCCCTTTCCTGCTTTGTGACTGACAGTACCTCCCCCCATCATATACTCAGTTCCTGAGTTCTATGCTCCAGGTGCTTAATTTTGCATTTTTTGGCATTGAACCCCAACTGACCACTCCTCAAGTTTTCCAAGATCCCTAACGTATTCATTCCACCCCCATTGCCCAACTGTTCACCCTACTGCATATTTTGGTATTACCTATAAAAAGGCATACTTTCCCTTCTAGTTCATCTGCAGTATCTCTTATGAAGACATTGAAGAGGACCAATCCCAATACTGAGCTCTGTGTTACCCCCCGGCCACTCTCCCATCATTAGAATGAGAGCCATTAACCACCACCCTCTGTCACCTGTTCATTAACCAGTTTCTGACCCAATTCCCCACTTTATATCCTACCCTTAGACTTCTCAATTTCTTAATCAGTCTCCTGTGTGACACAGTGTCAAAGGCCTTGCTAAAGTCCAGATAGCCCCCTCTCCAGCATGAATCCATGCTGCCTGTGATCTTACAGCCCATTTGATTCAATATAGTTTACCAGTCTTTCATATAACAGTGTTTTCATTAATTTCCCAACCACTGGGGTGAGCTTACCAGCCTATAGTTGTTAGCCTCTTCCCTGCTGCTACTGTTGTGTAGAGGGACCATGTCCGCTCTCCTCCAGTCCTCCAGAACCATACCCAGTTCCAGTGAATTACTGAATAAGGCCATCAGTGGGGCAGCTATCACCACCCTTAGTTCTTTCAGTACCCTTGGATGTATCCTGTCCGGTCCCCTAGCCTTGTCCACTTTCAGAGCTGCAAGTCCTTTCAGGACTATATCGTCTGAAAATGGACTTGAATCCACTCCCCCCCTCCGTTCCTGCTGCTTCCTGGTGGTCCATCCCCACTCCCACACTGTGAAAACTGAGCAGAAGTCCATGTTTACGATGTCTGCTTTTTCTTGGTCCCTTTCTGTGCAGACTTCCTCTGCCATCCTTCTTCTTCTCCTCCATATCCCTCCCTTTGCTTTCCTCTTATCACTTCTGTACCTGAAGAAAGTCATTGCCATTTGCTAAACCTTAGACTATCCTTTCCTCTTTCTGTGCCTTTGCCTCCCCTCCTTACTGCCTTATGTGCTTCCCTCTGTTTTATCTTGTACACCTCCCTGTCTTCCTCCATCTGTGTTTCCTTATACCTCCTGAATGCCACCCTTCTTTCTTCCACTGTGGTCACGTCCCTAGAGTAGCATAATGGTCTCTGTTTCCTTTTACTCATTTCCTTCATGCTGCATTTGGTTGCCTTAATTATCCCTCCCTTATTTTCGCCACTGTTCCTCTACCCCTTCCTGGCACCCCCCCCAACACACAAACACACACACACACACACAGACACACACACACACACACACACACTCACACACATACACACACACACACACGGCAGTTTCTGAGGCAGTGTCACATTTTCTTTTTAAATCCACCCTCCTAAAGTCCGGGTCATACCTGAAAAAAGGCAGTCCCTGCCTAGTGTACCTACCCAGTTAACAAAAACTAAATAAAATAAATAAATAAAGTCCAGGACCCTTGTCTTCATGTAGTTTGCCTCTGTTCCCATCTTAATGTTAAACCACACTATATCGTGATCATTGGTACCCAGGGGACTGACCACTGTGATGTCTGAAATGCTGTCTCTGTTTGTAAGCACTGTGTTCAGCTCTGCCCATCCTTAATGGGTTTGTTGACTAGCTGCCTGAGTACAGCCCCTTGTAGGGAGTCAAGGATGGCCTTGCTTCTTGCTGAAGCTGCAGCTGGACCTCTAATCCACATCTGATAGAGCGAAGTCCCAAACTAGCAGCACCTCTACCTTAGTTGTTATCCTGATGATGTCTTCCCCAAGTGCTTTATCCAACTCCTCTCCCTATGTAACCCCTAGGTGGCACTATCCCAAGGGCTACTACCCCTGCCTGCTTGGCTAGTAGCAGGTTAAGGGGCCTGAGATCTGAAACAGGTGACTCCACCCGGAGGTCAGGGTTGGTAGTGGTCAAGCTAACCTGGGCACAGCCCTCCGGGACACTGTAACATAGATACATAGATACATAGACAGTGTCGGCAGATAAGGGCCTATGGCCCACCCAGTCTGCCCATTTAAGTTTATGTTTTCCAGGAAGTCTGTTGCCCCTTACCCCTGACCTCCAGAATTCCTTTATGTCTATCCCATGCATTCTTAAATCCCGTGATTGTTTCAGCCCCCACCACTTCCTCTGGCAGGGTGTTCCATTTGTCCACCACCCGTTCTGTGAAGAAATTCTTCCTCACGTTTCCTCTGAATCGTCCTCCCTCCAACTTCATCCCATGCCCTCTAGTCCTGGAACATCTTTTTCGCTTAAAAATAGTGCATTCCTGCACCCTGTTCCTCCCTGTAAGATACTTGTATGTCTCTATCATATCCCCTCTCTCCCTCCTCTCCTCCAGGGAGTACATGTTCAGTGCCTTCAACCTGTCCTCATAGGACTTGTGATGCAATCCATGCACCATCTTTGTTGCCCTCCTCTGAACCTTCTCTACCCTGTCTATGTCCTTACGTAGGTAAGGTTTCCAGAACTGCACAGTGTACTCCAGGTGTGGCCTCACTAGTGTCTTGTATAGGGAATTATGACCTCCCTTTTCCTGCTGGTGATGCCCTGCCTATGCATCCCAGCATCCTATTTGCTTTACCTGCTGCCTTGTCACACTGTTTCCCTGCCTTGAGGTCATCAGAGATGATAACTCCAAGATCCCTTTCCTGCTTGGTGCATGCTATATCCTCACCCCCCCCAACTGATATATTGTGCCAGGGTTTTTGTGCCCCATGTGCATTATCTTGCACTTCCTTGCACTGAATTTCAACTGCCAAACCCCTGACCATTCTTCAAGTTTCTGCAGGTCCCTTCTCATTCTGTCTACACCCTCTGGTGTGTCTACTCTGTTACAGAGCTTTGTGTCATCAGCGAACAGTGAAATTCTGCCTTCTAGGTCCTGCGCAATGTCACTGATGAAGATATTGAATAGTACCGGTCCCAGCACTGATCCCTGTGGTACCCCACTGGTCACTCTTCCCCTGTGGAGTGACTGTCACTTACCACCACCCTCTGTGTCCTCATGTCCAGCCAGTTACCTACCCACCGACTACTGTCCTGCCCACACCCATATTCCCCAGTTTGTGCAATAGTCTTCTATATGGCACAGTGTCAAAGGCCTTGCTGAAGTCCAGATAGGCCATGTCCACTGCCCTCCCGATCCACCTCCCTAGTCACCCAGTCAAAAAATTCAATGAGGTTGGTCTGACATGACCTTCCCCTGGTGAAACCATGCTGCCTTGGGTCCTGTAGTCCATTGACAACCAGATGTTCCACCAATCTCTCCTTCAGTAGTGCTTCCATGATCTTCCCCACTACCGAGGTGAGGCTGACTGGTCTGTAGTTCCCCGCTTCCTCTTTGTTCCCACTTTTGTATAAAGGGACTACATCTGCTATCCTCCAGTCTTTGGGTACCTCCCCTGTTTCTAGTGATCGGCTAAACAGGATAGCAAGAGGTTCAGCCACCACCTCTCTTAGTTCTTTAAGGACCCTGGGGTGCACCCCATCATTCAGTAACCCCCCTCTTTCCCCTCTAGTGGCCTAAACACTGTACAATAATCACTTTCACAATACCCCTGGTACACCACACAACTACCCACACTGTTTGCACTTACCACCAGTGCTGGTTCCTCTGCTCAACCCTGGGGACCCCCTGTAAAACAAGGTTAAGCACAGCAAATATCAACAGTACAGTACTTTGAGCACAAACTGGAAACACAGTCAGATTACATGCAGAAAAAAGTTAGATCTGATTTATTCAAGGGACTTGAACAAGGGAGGGGCAAAATCAGGTTAATTAGCTTAAAGGTTATATCAATCAAGCAGTTATACATGCGCTTTGAGTCCCCCCATACAGTCCACATCTGGGTACCCAGGTAGAGAAGAGATCAGCTAGCCAGAACATTTGCCCGGGGTTGCAGCTGGTTGGGGCCCTATGATGGAAAACACAACATGCACAGTACACAATATTTATAATCCGGAGCCCAAGGGCTCAGTTCATAAAAGAAATGAAACAACAAGACAATCAGATGACACACTCAGATTAAGCTGTTGTTGTAGGGAGCTACCCTGGTATTTACTCACGATATATCCTGGCAGGCAGTGAAGGATGGGCCGTAGTGGCTGCTTGTCTGTGTCTGTAGCTTAGTTTTTGTGGATTTACATGGTTTTCTGCTTGGAGTAACTACACCATTCTTGCTCACTACATCCGTGAAAGTCTCCTGAACTGGATTTCTGCAAAACATCATCACCAGGTATCTGCATTTTTCATTTAAAAATCAACTTTTTGGAAGCTATCCCAAGCAAAACATAAGTCAAGCAATTAAGTCTGACAAACTCAGTGACTCTAGGTCTGCTTGAATCCACATTTTCGTCTGACCTGCTCCATGATCTGTATGTGGGCTTTTCAACAACCTCTTTGAATGACAAAGAAGCATGCAGACAAAAGGATTTCATCCTGCATATGTGCAGGCACAGTTCATCACCTTCAGGAATTCTAACACATTCTGTGACTCTGGACCTCAGCTGTTGATAATTTCTTTTGGCTTATGACTTAACCACAGGTATCTACAAGATGCTGAAATCCTTTCTCCTACAAATTCTCCTTATGCTGCTCCTGCTCTCAGGAAATGTTCATCCCAACCCAGGACCACCTGGGCAGCCAGCAGTGGCACCAAGCAGAAGGACAGGGACACTCACCATGGCATCCATCAATGCCTGCAGCATCCTCAACAAACTTGATTCCCTCCAAACATGGATTCTACAGCACAACCCTGATGTCCTCTCAGTTGTGGAAGCATGGCTAAACCCTAAAATCCCTGATACCTCAGTCTCTATCCCTGGCTAATGCATTTTCAGGCAACACAGGATTGCTAAACGGGGTTGGGGCTGCGCCATCTATCTTAAGGATACCCTTATGGGTCACATCATCCCATCCCCTAGCCTGAGCAACTCCTCTCAGGTCCTCACAATCAAAATCCTCCTTGGTGCACATAACAAGGAACTCACTGTCATCTCAGTTTACCTACCCCCAAGAGAACAGGCTGCTGGCTTCCATAGCATCATGGAATATCTAAGAGTCCAGCAACATAATTCTGAAACCATAATCATGGGTGATTTTAACATTAACTGGCTCTCCGCTGAGGTCGCTACCTATAAAGATGCAGCCACAGCGCATCACCTCACTCAACTGGTCAATGCCTCCACTAGGTGTAACTATAGGACAGGCTCCCTTACGCTTCTAGACTGGATTCTATCTAACCGCCCTGAACGCATCTCCAATGTTTCTGTACTCCCAGATACAATAAGTGACCACTCGCCTGTCATCTGCTCCTGGTCAAACAAATACCACAAGCCCCCTCCCAAGCTTATCTATGCCAGGGTTATCAAACAAGGGACCTCCAGCTGTTAAAATCCCATCTAACCAGGCCGAACTGGGCAGTGTTTGACTCCTCAATGACACCAACAAAGCTCTGGACCTATTTATCAAACATTTCAACGAAGCCTGTGACATCTATGCACCAGTGAAAAGATGAAGGTCAAGGACAGACCAACCCTGGGTTACTACTGACCTTTAACTCTGCTCAAGCACAGAGACCACCTCTGGCATTGTGCTCGTGCAACTCCGGCGCAAGTAAACATACAATTATATAAAGCAGCCAGAAACGATTGCACTTAAAATACGGAATGCTAAACGCAGCTATTACAAAGAGGTTCTGACCAACTCTTGGGGCCAGGGAAACAAATTCTGGAACAACATGAAAGAACTCACAGGCAAGGATCCTCAAAGCACCACCCACTATGCTCAACCTTCATGGCACTCCTATACTCAACTCTAGGTACCATCACCAGCACTTTTAATAATGCATTTACAAACCTGGACAGTGTCCTTCCACCAAATTTTTCGATGACCTCCCTCCAGCTCCTCCAAAGTTACCCCCAACTAGACGAAACCCCAAAGTTTTTTTTAAGGGTCCCACCATAAGTAGCTAGAAAACACATTCAAAAGGCCATTGGCAAACAAGGGTACAGTGGTGACTCCTTGACCTGAAACTGCTGGCACAAGTCCTCGGTGAAATCTTAGAACCACTTACAAAGATCTTTAATCTCTCGCTTAGATTGGGCCATTTCCCCTCTCTCTGGAAGAAAGCCACTGTCACACCGGTTCACAAAAGCTGAGATAGGACACTGCACACCAATTACAGACCTATCTCACTCCTCCCCCCACTATCCAAAGCAATGGAGCGAATAGTGTCGGACCAACTAGTTGAATTCCTGGATAAGTACAATGTACAGTGCCCAGAGCAGCATGGCTTCAGAAAAGGGCACAGCACCACCACTGCACTACTGGAATTTACAACCTTCGTCCATGCCACGCTTGACAAAGGGACTTGTGGAGGGGCAGTATTTATAGACCTTACCAAGGCATTCGACACAGTTAACCACCCCCTACTGCTCAAGCAACTGTCCTCCATTGGGATCTCCAGCGATGCCCTTCCATGGTTCACCAGCTACCTTGATAATCGGATGCAACGTGTAAGGATTGCAGGGATCTCTTCGATGAGAAACCGTCCGCTCGAGTCCCCAGGGGTCTATTCTGGGCCCTACTCTTCTCCTCTTCATCAACAATCTCCCAGTGCCTGCCACCAAAAAATATTACTATCATGACGTGATGCAGTCCTGTTTTCCAGCCACCATGACATTACAGTCCTTGAATCCCAGCTGCAGCTCGACTTCAAGCGATCAAGACTGGTTCAATTCTCATAAACTTGTCCTGAACCACAGCAAGACTAAAGCCATGTCCTTCTGTAACCGACAGAGCAGGTACAACTCTCTGTCCCTCACCATCAAGAACCACGCTGGGAACCCACTCAAACATGTCAAGGAGTTCAAGTACCTTGGTATTACCCTGGATAGTACCCTCTCCTACACTCGGCATATTGACACTGTTGCCAAGACCGCCAATATATGGATTGGACTACTACACAAACACAAGCACTGTATGCCTGCGGATGCCCTTAAACTAGCCATCTACAGCCCTGTCACCTCTATCATTGACTACGGACCTTGCCATCTATGGCTCTGCCTCAACAAGTGCCTCCGCAGGATCTCAGTTGCTCTCAACAAAGCCTGTAGACTACTGACGGGTGCAGCCTGACAAACTCACACCTGTGACCTCTATGCACAGGCCAGCTGGCTACCCTCACGGCAGAATACAATACCAGACCTGCTTACTTACCAAAAGATTCTCCTTGGTCTCATGCCACGTGGTGTTAGCTCACTCCTTACTACCTGCAGTGGCACTCAACAAAACATGGTGCCCAATCTCTAACCTTTCAGGTTCCCAGATGTCGACTCTCCATGGGTCAGGCGTGTCCTTATCTATAGAGCCGCCAATGGTTCAATTCCTCAATAAGGAAGCATTTCTCTACTACACTTGGACCCTTCAAAAGGAATCTCAAACTTTACCTCACCTCTACCACTCAATGTGACTGCTTCTCTGAACAGAGATCTCTCTAAACACCTCCCAGCTCACTTATGTCTCACAGCCCACCCTTCCCCAGTCTCATTCCCTCTGGCACTGGGCCTTCCTTGTGACTCCTTTCCTGCTTCACATCTCCACTGGTACAAGACATTTTCCACCACCATCGGACAATGGCCCATTAGCCTGCCAACTTCCTCTCCCGGTCGCACGCCTGCACTACTAACTGCCTATGGTGCCCTCAATCTCTTATTGTTACCGCAGCCAGCTGCCTACTCAAGCTGCTCGTTATATGAATATTATCTCAAAGTATGTTATAACTGAGTATCTTTATTTTTTCTTTTAGTTGTTTTGGTTGTTTATTGTGCATTCTTTTACTACCTCTGTATGTATGTTGACCCTCATCCTTTGACGTGGAACCTTTGTAAATGAGCAGTTTCTGCTCAAAGGTATTTGTAATCCGAGAATTTAATAAATAAAATAAATAAATAAAGATACCCAAGACTGGACACAGGCTGGACGAAAATCGAGACCGCAGGTGGTTGATCTGGAATGCCAGGAGAAGCAGAGCCTACACAAGTCGCAGAGTTCAAGCGTGGAGCAGGGGGCTGATCCCCAGGCAGGTCTCTTGTCAATGGCTTCTCTGTGCAGTGGGTAGTCTGGCTGGGCCAGTCTGGCAAAACCCAGACCACATGGAGACAAGTTTGGAAGCAATCTGTTTTGGGCTGGATACAGCTTCCAGCAAGCAGAACACAGTTCACACAGTGGGGAACTAACTCATAACCCACTAGCAGCTCATAGCACAAATTTACATGTACGGGAATTCTACTGTACCAGGCAAAGTGCTCCCCGGGCACAATCGCAAAATCTCTGCAAACACCGGGAGCTTAGGGGTAGCTGGAACTCCTGACAGGCCAATTGCATTCAGCAAACATATTCTGTCTTCTTCAGGTTGAACCTGGCCCACTTCAGTAGCTTACTTTAGTCACACAAACTTGGATTTAGTCCAAAATAATTATCTTCTCTCCCTCTCAGGAGCAGCAGGTAGACATGGAGGCCAAACTCTCAGCCTTTTCATAGTTTTCCCATGCGAATCCACTCAGGATTGCTCTCAGAATCACTTCAGCTCCTTCTTGCTCAGCTTCCAGCTTAGTTCTAACTGAAAACTGCAAGCAGCTTGGGACTTCCCCAAGATCCAAAAGCTTTGGTTGGCTGATTTGGCTGCCAGTCAAAGCAAGAGCCCCCCCTTCAGTTGCAAAAAAGGCGCAAAAACTCAAATCACAGTTCCTATAGATTTTGAATTCAGACAGCTCCTGTAGTCCAGCTACATTTTAGGTCCCACCAGAACTGATTGGTCCAATTTGCAGTCCAGGACCAAGATAGTGGAGACAAACAAAACAGTCCTTGCTACAAAGAAAGCAGGTTAGACAAACTACATTATCATTATCATTCTAAATGATTTTCCGTAAATAGTTACATCTTTCAACAGAGCTCCCTCTCAGGTTACTTAAACTGCAATTAGGCAGGTCTTAAAGAGACAGTACACAGAGGCTATACAAGCTCTGGTAATCACATTTAAACTGCTAAAGCGCAGGACACCAGCCTGGCAGTGAGCATTTAGGCAAGCTCAAGGAAAACCTTTTGGGAACCCCCATTTGTAGGGGGGTTGCACCTATACTGGAGGTCTGTATACAACCCCTCCAAGGACAGCGGTCCAAGCGCCTGTCTTCAGGATGATCAGCAGCACCTTCAGCCCTTCTTTTTCCACCAGGTGCCTCTATATTTCTGTAGCCTTGTTTCCCTCCCTCACATATAGTACCACTCATCCTCCCCTTGGTAACCTCTCTGTTTCCTGCCTCTTTTACACCTCTCTTCTTACGTTCTTGATTTATACCACCCTTGCCCTCTGCCTTGTCCCACCCCTTTTTTCTTGCACCCCTGCCCAAGGGGAGCTTCCTCTCTTTGGGCCTCTCTCCTTGTTGCTTCATCATGTGTGGAGGGGGCAATTTTTTGGCCTTCCTTTGTAATACAGCCACCCCCCATCTAGTCTAAATGTTCATCCAAGTAGCATTTAAACCTATCACTAAGGACTGTGGTCCCCTTCCTGGAAGGATGCAGGCTGTCTCCCTTAATGGAGGCCCATATTCTCTCAGGCTGACCCCCAGTCCCCAGTTAAGTTGAATTCCCCCTCCTTGAAGCATGCCTTCAACCAATTGTTAAAAGCCCTAGTGCGGAGTGCCCTTTCCTCTCCCCAGCTGTACACAGGCAACACCTTGGAAAATGCCCTCCAGTGGAGGGCCTTGACTAGGCACTCCAGGCACTTGGACCCTCCACTCCAAGTGCGGCATGGCCGACTAAGGAAGCCACTGGCCATGCTCCCTGGACCTGCTGCAGAAGCTCCAAGGTACGGCCTTTGAAATCAGCACCTTTCTACCTCCGGCTGCTGATTGGCGCTCCCAGGCTACAGCGCCTTCTGACTGTCTTTCTCTCTCCCCCAGCCAAGCTGCATTTTAGCTGAACTGTTCTACTCAAAATTGCTGCACTTTTGTTGTTCTGACTTGGGGGGTTAACTGTTTACTGTTAATGTTTTGTTTTTTTAACTTAATGGCATATGTACAGTATGCTTAGTTTGCTTAGAGCTTATACAGTTTGATTTGAGCTTATTTAAGGTTTCCTTTGTCCTGATTCTCAGCTACTCTCTCTGTTAAACTCCCTCTCCACCTGTGGCACAGCCACCTCTCACTCTCTTAATTTGTTTTTCTTTAATTCCTGATACTCCCCCTCCACCCGTGACTTAGCCACTTCCCGCTTCTATTCACTCTAATTCATTCTGCTACTCCTTTGTTTTCTAACCCCACCTCCTCTCCTACTCCTCTGCCTTTCAGGTGCAAATTGTGATCTCTGCCCTGAACTGTACCCCCCCTTCCCCACTGCTTTCCTGTCTCCTCTGCCTGTCTAGCCTTGCCCACTGATCTACACCCCCTTATCTTACCCTGTGCTTCTCCCTTCTTCCCCCTTCAGTGGTGGCCCTTAACTGGGTGCTCCAGGCTGTGGACCCTCCACTGCAAGCATGGCACGACTGACTAAGGAAGCTGCCGGCTACACTCCCTGGACCCACCACAGAAGCTCCAAGGCGCAGCCCTTGAAATCGGTGCCTTTCTACCTCTGGATGCTGATTGCCACTCCCAGGCTACAGCGCCTTCTGATTGGCTTTCTCTCACCCCCAGCCAAGCTGCATTTTAGCTGAACTGTTCTACTCAAAACTGTTGCTCTTTACTTGTTCTGACTTGAGTTTTTTTTTTCTCCCCCAACCCCAGCACTCTTTAAATCCATTTTTCTGCCCTCCTTTCACCAGATAGGGCTGCTGCAGTAACCAGGTGCATCTTTTTCTCTTAAAGAGACAACACCAGCCATTGACCGACCACTTTTAAGCCCTCTCATATATTTCTCCAACCTCCTCCATTCTTGCCATCTCTAGCATAGTCTCTCACTCCCTCCTTCCCTTAACCTATTTAACCTGATAACTCTACTGTCTCTCAGTATCTAGTTAGTATCTATCTAGCCCTCTAATAATTCCACTCTGTCTCTCAGTATCTACTTAGTATCTATCTAGCCCTCTAATAATTTCACTGTCTCTCAGTATCAAGCTAGTATCTATCTAGCCCTCTAATAATTCCACTGTCTCTCAGTATCTAGTTAGTATCTATCTAGCCCTCTAATAATTCCACTGTCTCTCAGTATCTAGCTAGTATCTATCTAGCCCTCTAATAATTTCACTGTCTCTCAGTATCTAGCTAGTATCTATCTAGCCCTCTAATAATCCCACTGTCTCTCAGTATCTAGTTAGTATCAATCTAGCCCTCTAATAGTCCCACTGTCTGTCAGTATCTAGCTAGTATCTATCTAGCCCTCTAATAATCCCACTGACTCTCAGTATCTAGTTAGTATCTATCTAGCCCTCTAATAATCCCACTGTATCTCAGTATCTAGCTAGTATCTATCTAGCCTTCTAATAATTCTAGCTAGTATCTGTCTAGCCCTCTAACAATTCCACTGTCTCTCAGTGTCTAGCTAGTATCTATCTAGCCCTCTAATAATTTCAGTGTCTCTCAGTGTCTAGTTAGTATCTATCTAGCCCTCTAATAATTCCACTCTCTTTCAGTATCTAGCCAGTATCTATATAGCCCTCTAATAATTTCACTGTCTGTCAGTATCTAGCCAGTATCTATCTAGCCCTCTAAAAATTCCACTGTCTCTCAGTATCTAGCTAGTATCTATCTAGCCCTCTAATAATTCCACTGTCTCTCAGTATCTAGTTTCTGTTTAGCCCTCTAATAATTCAACTGTCTCTCAGTATCTAGTTAGTATCTATCTATCTAGCCCTCTAGTAATTCCACTGTCTCTCAGTATCAAGCTAGTATCTGTCTAGCCCTCTAATAATTCCACTGTCTCTCAATATCTAGCCAGCATCTATCTAGCCCTCTAATAATTCCAGTCTCTCAGTATCTAGCTAGTATCTATCTAGCCCTCTAATAATTCCACTGTCTCTCAGTATCTAGTTTCTATTTAGCCCTCTAATAATTCCACTGTCTCTCAGTATCTAGCTAGTATCTATCTAGCCATCTAATAATTCCACTGTCTCTCAGTATCTAGCTAGTATCTATCTAGCCCTCTAATAATTCCACTGTCTCTCAGTATCTAGTTAGTATCTATCTAGCCCTCTAATAATTCCACTGTCTCTCAGTATCTAGCTAGTATCTATCTAGCCCTCTAATAATTCCACAGCCTCTCAGTATCTAGCTAGTATCTATCTAGCCCTCCAATAATTCCAGTCGCTCAGTATCTAGCTAGTATCTATCTAGCCCTTTAATAATTCCACTGTCTCTCAGTATCTAGTTAGTATCTATCTAGCCCTCTAATAATTACACTGTCTCTCAGTATCTAGCTAGTATCTATTTAGCCCTCTAATAATTTCACTGTCTCTCAGTATATAGTTAGTATCTATCTAGCCCTCTAATAATTTCAGTGTCTCTCAGTGCACAATCATGTTGCTCCTCATCCTCGCCTGCTTCCCCTTACTGATAACACCTACATTCCTTCCTCCTTCCTAACAACCAATTCCCCACTTCTACCACCCATCTGCCCTCCCTCACTCTCCCCTACCCTGCTCCTGCCAGCCCCCCTTCTTACATTTCCCCTGACACCCTGCTGCTGGTTTCCTCTATGGAACTGGGTCCCACTTGGCTTCCTTATGAGCCTTTACAATGTGCTGCAAATTGACAATTGATACCACTCCAGTATTCAGCCGTCCACACCCCCAGATAAAGAAATGTCCGGCTATAGTATCAAGATTACTAATAATACTACTACTTCTCACATCGGGTGACACTGAACCCAACCCCAGTCCCCCTCCATTTCTCTACACCTGATTTACCCAAGGGGCTAAGTATTGCCCACTTAAATATTAAAAGTCTCTTCCCCAAAGTTGATCTCTTGCAGCTACTCATGTCACAACCAAAACCCTCAGTTCTCACTATCTCAGAGTCGTGGCTCACCTCTAAAGTCCCAGACGCAGCCATTTCCATCCCTGGGTACTCTATTGTCCGCCAAGACTGTAAGTCCAGAGGCAGGGGTTTGTGGCCATGTAAATGTCCTCTATCAAATACTCTATCTGCTTATCCACCACCTCCCCTTCTACCTATGAACTGCTGCTAATAAAAAAATTCCTCCCCTGCTCCCTCCCCATCTTCACTGGCGGTGTCTTCTGCTGTCCCAGCTTTTCTGTCTCTGCTCTCTCCTCTCCTCTCCTCTATCTCTGATCTCCTCTCCACCATCTCATCCCTCACCACCCCTGGGGAATTGTGCCTCCTGGGGGACTTCAACATAAACTGGCTCTCCAGCAAGCAGTCCAAAGTCTGCAATCACACATCATCACCACTGAACCTAAAGCAATTGATTACAGACCCAATGCGCCTAAATCATAAAACTGGTAATCATACCCTAATCGACTGGGTTCTATCCTTCCACCCCCACCGAGTCATAAAGTCTGGTATACTCCCTGATGCACTCAGTGACCATCGCATGGTCTACTGCGTTTGTAAAATCTACCGTATAAAGTCCTCTCCTATCATTCTTAACATCTGCTCTTTCCGTTCTCTCGACCTGTTCTCCATCCATAGTGATCTGACCAATATCGACTGGTTGCCTATCTCCTCTGCCCCCTCTGTGGACATAGCCCTGTCCTTCTTTAGCACACAATTCCTATCTGTCTGGCACCACCAGACTCCACTAAGAAATGCAAGAGTCCGAGGTAACCACCTCCCCTGGGTTTCTGCCGAACTCATTGCATGTCAACGTGCGTGTGATCAAGTGTGGGTTGCATTTAAGACCTCAGGTGCCCCCAAGATCTCCAGTGCTATCGCTCACTCCAGAATACCTGTACCCATGCCATTCATATTGCTAAGGCAGACTATTTCAATGCCTCCTTCCAAGAAAACATAAACAACCCTTCCAAATTCTGGAAGGTTATTCACACCTTGTTTTCCCCGCCCAGCCCCCCTCTCCAGTCCTAAAAATTGGCTCCTGTATAATAGATGACCCATCCACCATGGCAGAAGAGTTCAATAACTTCTTTACTACCTGTGCCACCTTCCTCCTTGCCTCACTTCACCCTGTCGCCCCTCTTCTCCCTTATGCCCCCATCTACCCTCAATCCCCACTGCCTTGTGCTTCACTTTTACGCCCCTCCTCCCTAATGACACCCTGTGAGTATTACTTGCCCTTAATCCCAACAAAGGAAGAAGACCTGACGGTCTCGTTCCTAAACTTCTGAAAGAAAGAATTGTCGAGTATCTAGAGGCCAGGGGGGCACAGGACCCAAGGCAGCATGGATTCACAGCGGGAAGGTCATGCCAGACGAATCTGATAGATTTCTTTGACTGGGTGACCAAAGTAGTAGATCAGGGAGGGGCTGTGGACATGGCCTACCTAGACTTTAGCAAGGCATTTGACACAGTCCCACACAAAAGATAAATATACAAGTTAGCCAGCCTGGGAGTGGGTCCCAAGATGACAGCCTGGGTAAAGAATTGGCTGAAGAATAGGACTCAGAGAGTAATAGTAAATGGAGTCCACTCTGAAGAAAGGGGGGTTACTAGTGGGGTACCGCAGGGTTCAGTATTAGGACCGGTCCTCTTCAATGTCTTTATAAGCGACATTGCAGAGGGTCTGGAAGGAAAAGTATGTCTCTTTGCAGATGACACAAAGATCTGCAACAGAGTTGATGCACAAGGTGGGGTGGAAAGGATGAGAAGCGACTTGGCAAGGTTAGAGGAATGGTCAAATGTATGGCAGCTTAGATTCAATGCTAAGAAGTGCAAGGTAATGCACCTGGGAAACAAAAACCCAGGGGAAGAGTACACAATGGGGGGTGAGATACTAACAACAACAAAAATGGAAAGGGACCTGGGGTAGTCATATCAGATAACCTAAAGGTGGGCAAGCAATGTGAGAGGGCAGCAAGGAGGGCTGGGGGGATACTGGGATGCATAGGGAGAGGCATCACCAGTAGAAAACAGGAAGTTATTACCCCTCTGTACAGACAGCTGGTGAGACCCCATCTGGAGTACTGCATGCAGTTCTGGAGACCCAATCTCTGCAAAGACATAGACAGGATGGAAGCTGTCCAGAGGAGGGCAACTAAAATGGTGCAGAGTCTGCACTGGAAGACATATGAAGAGAGACTTAAGGAGCTTAATATGTATAGCCTCGAGGAAAGGAGGGAGAGGGGGGACATGATAGAAACTTTCAAGTACCTCAAGGGAATCAACAAAGTCCAAGAGGTTAGCATCTTTCAAAAAGAGGTGTGCAAGAACAAGGGGCACAATTTGAAGATGGGGGGCTCAGAGGTAATTTAAGGAAGTATTTTTTCACAGAGAGGTTGTGATGCATGGAATGGCCTTCCGGAGGAGGTTGTGGAGTCAAAAACAGTAGTGGAATTCAAGCATGCATGGGACAGTCATAAGGCAATTCTAGGGGGTGGGGGTAGGAAGAAGTAGGCTGCTGGTTAACTAGGATCTGCAGCTTATCCAGTAGGTAGAGAAATGGGCAGACTGGGTGGGCCAAGCGGTCCTTATCTGCCGTCAAATTCTATGTTTCTATGTTTTTTTGTTAAACTCCTCCACCTATCTGCTTATGCTATTGCTGTCCCACCGACCTGTCTTCTAAACCTCTCCTTCTCACACGTGACTGTACCCAGGGCTTGAAATCTGCTACCGTGGTCCCTCTTCCCAAAGGTGGGGACCACTCCAATCCTAGCGACTTCTGTCCTATATCTTTGCTCCCTATTCTGGCTAAGGTCCAAGAGCACTTGACTCTGGACTGGAGCAACTTTCCTTCTTCCTTGACTCCTCCTCCTTTTTCACCCTGTTTCAGTCTGGATTCCGTAAAGCCCACTCCACAACCACCTCCCTCCTCTGGCTCACTGACTCCATTCTCACAGGGATGAATCAGGGATGCATCACCTCTGCTATCTTTGTCAACCTGGCCAAAGCCTTTGACACTGTCGCCCACTCTCTTCTCCTCTTCAAGCTGACCATGGCCGACCTCTCCAAATCCGACACCAACTGATTCTGGTCCTACCTCATGGGCCGGACCCAATCTGTCAGAGTCGGCAACTCCACCTCCTCCCACCCCTCTCAATCAACACAGATGTCCCCCAAGGCTCGGTACTTGGACCAATTTTGTTCTCCATTTCCCTGAATGATCTACCTGATGTCTACACATCTGTTAGTATCAATATTTATGCAGATGACACCATGTTAGTCTCCTCCGGGAGTTGCCCTGCCGAAGTGGCTACCAGCCTTCAGCTGGACTTTAACAATGTCCAGAACTTGTTTAGTGCTAACCAACTCTCTAAAATAATGTCAAAAAAATGGTCTCCATGACCTTTGGACCAGACAAAAGCTGTCCAGATTAGACTCCACCTCCACCTTTCATACCCTGACAGGTTCTAAACTGGGCGACGTCCCCTCATTTAAGTACCTTGGGCTGTGGTTAGACAAAAATCTAGACTTCGGGGTACATGTAGATGCCATACACAAAAAACTTCTCCCTAAGCTTGGTGTACTGTACAGACACCTCAGTTGCCTGCCCATGCAAGCTAGGTCAGAAATTGTCCAAAAGATGATTCTTTCTGAAGTCTTTGACTTTGGGGACATTGTCAACAATTCTGCCCCTAAGACCACCCTATGCTAGATACTCTCTTCAATTCCTTCTGCCGCTATGTACTTGGCTGCCCTCTTCTCACCAACCACTGAATCTTTATACCTTGCTTTCCTTCCCATCCCAGTCTACCAAATGCCTGTCACATACCGCTAATCTAGTACGGAAGTACTGACTCGGCTTTCTGCCATCTACTTGTCCTCTCTCTTGTCAATCCCTACTCCCTCCTGCTATTCCCTCCATTCCTCCACACACAGAATGCTTGTCCTCCCACCTCAGCATACATCATCTGGTTGCACCACCTTCTCACACAAATTCCCTAACAGCTGGAACTCTCTCCCCCTTGAAATTCGTTCTACCCAATGTCACCACTCCCTTGCTCTCTCCCTTCGCAGACACATTGTTCACTGCTGCAACTGCAATTAACCCCTGCAGACCCACCCCTATTTAATTCCCTTCCCCGACCCTTTTTTCCTCTGCCTCCAGCCTCCTACCTAATAGCCACCTTTTGCAAACTTATTCCACTCTCCTGTCCCACTCCCTCTATCTCCCCCCCCGTTGTCCATCATAATTGTCTCCCCACCATCCCTCAGCTCGCCTTGCCTATCGACCTCCTTATTCACCTCCCTACTCTGCCCTTCCATCCACTTTCAGTCCCACCTCTGCTACCTCTACCCCTCACTTTCCCTCTCTCCACCATCTAGCCAGCTCCCAGTTCCCTTGCAGGGTTCTCAGCTTCCTGAAGGGGAGTAGGTTCTGGCTGCCTTTTTCACCTCCCCCCCACTACCTTCCACCCTGATGGTTTAACCGTCCTATCACGTTCAATATAGCACTTCGTATCCTTTTTCTCATTAAGCACTTGCGATGCATATGCAACTTAACTGTCTACCTGTTTACATCCTCATGTTCATAGCATTCTACACTTCTCAGAGTACTACACTTTGTACTTAATGCTTGTATTCATGCTGATATTTTCATAAGTATGTTAATTCATATGCTGCGTCCTAAAGTTATGTTACTGACAATTATGATTACCCATTTACTGTCGCTTTTCATCTCATGATATTTATGTATATTTGTCTTGGCGTGTAATGTACTGTATTTGATTTGTACACTATGTTCTTTATTGCTGGTTTTTGCTCTTTCCCTTTATGTAACCCTCTCCCCCCAGGACGCTTCAGGAAATGAGCTGTTCACAGCTCATGTTGTCTTTCCTGGAGAAACTTTTCTTAATAAATAATAAATAAATAAAATGCCTTCATGCATGGTAACTGCTTAAAACCCCTTCCCAGCTCCCTGAAATTACCCCTATCCCATCCCCTTGCCAGGTCATTTGTTCCCAGATGGGCAATGACATCTAACTCACTCCCATCTCCTGCCGCCCTAGCAATCCCCTGGATCCGCCCCATATCCTTCTAAGCTGAAGCACCCGGGAGGCACTTCACCTTCCTCTCCCTTCTACCTCCCGTTCCCAAGTCTATCCCTCTAATAACAGAGTTCCCCAGCAGCAGTTTTTTCCTCCTCCACTGGGGGGCCCCTTTTTCCCTTCTTGGGGCCTCCCCTTCTGAGGACCCCTACATCTTCCCTTCTCACTGCTGCGGGTATTTCCTCCCAGCTGTCCCATCCCACCAGTATGGCAAAAAAGTTTCAGTGGCACAGGCTGGGGAGTGTGCACCCTACCCTCCCAGAGCCCACCAAGCTCCAACTTTTCTGCCTCTGCCTAGGCATCCTCTGGGGAGCAGTGTCAAACTTGGTGGCCCCTGGGTGGGGCAAAAGATTCTCTGCAACCTTAGCAGTTCAGTCCCAAGTCCAGCCACCTCCCCCCTCAACCCAGAGATTTGAGTGCAAATGGGGCAGTACCTCAGTCTCTAGAATGTGTCTTGAAAGACTGCGGCTCCTCACACATTTCACTGCACCACTCCCATGTTCTTGCCTTCCTCAACCTTTTGTCTGTTGAACCTTCCCTACAGGGTGTCTCCTACTTCCCCCTTCTACCAGCAGCTACTTTTTTCTAATGTGTACTATCTCTTACTCCTTAGTTGTTACCCCACTACCTGTAGTTACTTAACCTCATGCTGTCTATTTCGGTATATCTATACCCAATACTGTGTTTTCTCCTACCTTGGTCTGGTGTCTTCCCTGCAGAGTTTCCTGTGGATGATCTGCAGACATCTACAGACGCTTTAGGACAGATATTCCACCCCTGCTTATGCGAGAGGACAGAAGCATGATGGGACACACTAGGACAGTGCTCAAATTTATCCCCCGGTAACAGCTTCCTGATTAGCCCTACCAATGAGCCACAACCAATCTGCAGTCAGAAATGTAATTCAGTCCCACTTCCAATTATCAACTAGTGGAGGCTCCCCGGGTTCCCTGATGAAGCCTCACTCTACAGAGGCGAAGCGCCTACGTACAGGTTGTTCCATGCTTTCTTTGTTTTTGTAAACCAGCCATTAAATACTTTCTGCCAACACTGGTTTCTGTATTTGTTCTACTCCTTACATATGCTGCAGTTTGTGTTTCTGCAGATAATTATCATCCCTACCCAAACTACAGGGCAAGACACAGTGGTTCTTGTAATATGGCCCCTAATTGTGGGCTACAGTTCCTGGTCTCAGAGCTACCCTTCAGTCAGTATTAAATACACCAATTCAATCAAGTTTCATTATGGTGTAACCCCCCCCGTCTACGGGCATAAATGTTATCATCGCAGATGTTCCAGGGGGCATGAGAAGGATTACCACAATGCGTAACACTCCGAGCTACTGCACCCGAAATAATGATAGGAAAAAACAGCTATCCTACCTCTCAATGGCTTCATCACACCATGTAGTCTCGATCACTACCTCCAAGACCTGGATTCACCCCAAACCTCTGGCTGCCAGAGCAGGATCTCAAGCCTGCAGCCTCCTCGATCCCAGTGCAGCATGATGAACACCTTCTGTAATTACAGCGTATGACACAAATTAAATGCATGGGGGTTTTCATTTCATTTCTTCCCCTTTCTAACTGAAATAAAGAAGAAGTCACTACCAAGTTTCTTCCCAAACAGCTTCTTTATTTTAGCACCTGCACCCCAAATGATTTCAGGAGTACAGGGGTCCCATCCTTCACAAAATAAATAAAGCAGCTCCATGGAGCTATCTAAACTTCTTACAGTTCACTCAATGCTGGACCTATTGGGCAGCACAGCTGGTATACAGGCAGTGCAAGCAGGTTATCTCCAACTCTGATTCTTGGATGATTTACCCAAGCAAACTCTTCCCTTGAAGAATCTACAGGCTCCAGGCTCACTGGTGTTGGTAAGCCAAATCTCCCTCTTTTCCTATTCTCGGTTACCCTGTTCCTTGTTTCTGTATGGTCTGGCACTGATTGGCTGCCCTATCTCCAGTGCAGAGAAGAATGCTGCTTCCCCCACCTGGACCTTGGCCCAAATCCACAAGGGGTACCAGGGTTTTTTCCTGTCTGTCCCAGGCCCTGTAACCCGTACACTCTCCTCCCACACAGAACCTGAACCTGCCGGTGCAACCAGCTTCACTGCACTAGTCCCCATGGCCATGTACTTTCTCCTTCTTTCTGTCTACTGGTGCAGTGGCCCTCAAACTCAGCCCTGCTCCAGTGCATGAGCTACCTCTCTTGGGCTGCCCTGCCACTACAGAGTCCTGAGCACTGCCACCAGTCAGGCCCTCCAAGCAGCCTAATCCTCCATAACTGGTGCCCATTCTCTTCGCTGAGCTCCCAAATGACCATCTGAATGGTCCCAGCCTCTGGCCCGCATCCATGCCAACACATCCTGGGCTTGAGATAAGCTCTGGCCAGGGAACACCCCCCAAGGCCTGTCCTAAGACCTGCAACCCACCAGGCCCTTAGATGCCAGTGCCTTGAGACCTGCCCCATCACACAGGTCCCTTTAAAATGGGTAAAGGGCCCCCCTGGCTCTCTCTATGCTCATGCCACCCTGCCACCCCAGGTGCAGGAGAGAACCACTGCCACTGGCCTGCTCCCGTGGGTACTCTGCCACTGTCCCCACATCCCTGGCAACTCAAGCCACTCTTTCACAGGATTACACGGGCTGCTGCCTATCCTGGCATTCTCCTACCATCTAAACCTCCCTGTCCTCAATGACGCAGGTACCTGGCTGGCCATCCTCCCTTTGGAGCTCCTTTCCCGGCTCCTCGACACTACGTCACTGCAAAAGCCTTCCCTGTCTGCCACAATTTGGGGGGTTCCCTCACAGGCTCAACCCAGACCATCAAGCTCCCTCTTTGCCTGCCTCCTCTGCTCTTCCAGCCGCCCCCATCCAGCCCCAGGCCTAATGCTGGGGCTGGAAAAGGTCCCTAACTTCCTGTCTCCAACCTTATGTACCTTCCCTAACCTGCGCTTTGCTGCCACCTTGAAGCGTCCAGCAAGGATTAACCCCCAGAGCACTAATAAATTCCCTAACTCTGGGCGGGGTAGGAGGGGGGAAAGGTGTTCTTAATGGGAGCATAAGCCCCTTTGACAAGGGAGGGGCTCACACTCTTCCCCTACCCAGAAAATCATTCCCTCCTGGAAATGATTGCAAGGGTCCAGTGATGGTCTCCTCCCATCAAACTGGGTATGCGCACTCCCCAGCCCTCTGAGAGTAGAACACACCATGCCTGGCAACAGACACCACCCAACCTGCCTCTCTAAACCCAAGCACACACTACTAACTAAAACCTACCTGCGCCAGGAGATATTATCCTAAAATGTTAGAACTGTCATTATTTCTTTATCAATAGATAATCACAATCATTGCTTCCTTAATGATTAAACTTTACCATAAAATATTTCAAGCAGTAATGAGGTAGTTTCTAAAAATTGTAGCAAAACCCCAATATGCCTCCCACCAAACAGGAACAGGTTACTCTGTGTATAATTCCCTGAATCACTCACTCGCTCGCTCTCCCATTCTCGCACAATTCTCCACCAGTAATTGCCCATGATCTTTTTTGTTGCAACAGTAATAAACATAATTTTAAGTCCCATTTTTTTCCATGGAAGAAAAACTATATACAGTCACCATGTTCTGCTCCATAGAGCAACTGTCCTGGTGCAGTTCACAAGTCTATTTTCCAGAAGGCCTAATTTGCAGGCCCCCCTCCTGGAGGGAAGTAGTACTCTGGGTCTGGCTTGGTGGTTACATCTCCAGAAGAGTCTGGGTCTAAAATGTAGTACTTGGTCCATGTCCCAGCCAAGTCCTGGACCAAAGCAAACTGTTTAAATAGAGTCAGCCCAGACCAAATCCCTGTGCGGCACTTTGACCAAGCCTGCTGAATCAAATGTTGAGATGGGGCATCTCCTCCTCCAGGGCGATTCTTCAAACATTCCATTTGTTCTTTGAAGATCCACTCCTCCCTCATCTCCTTGATAATGTCCCATATCCTCTCAGACACATATGGATAGTTGGGGATACTCCACTCGCAGCCTCCTACGCATCCATCTCTCCACCTGGCTCCATTCTGGCAGGTCTCTCACACTAGTCCTCCTGGCTTGCCCAGCTTCTAACCATGTCCCCCTTTGGTATTTGATGTTCAGTGGGTCACTGGGATTTAACCCATCCATACAGGTCCGGAGGGTCTTGGCCCGGACTGGAGGTTGTGGGGTACAGTCCACCAAGGTGATCACCAGGCGATGGTAAGGCCTAGGGATTGCCCTGCTCACTAGGTAATCCTGTAACTGGAACTTTCTACCAATGAACTTCTCCTCATCCAGTTCCTCCAGCGCTTTTTGGTTGCCAGCACTCTCCCTGGGTACTGTTGGTGCAGCAACAGATTTGAAGCCAAATCCACTGGGCGTTATCTTTAACTTGGCTCCAGTTGCAGGCTCTGACTTAGCGGACAGAGCCAGTGGGCTACCGCCAAACAGCGGTCGAGGCAAGGCCCCCCCCGGGCCCTGGAGGATCTCCCACCAGTTTTCTGAGACCCCTGCTCCTCTCTCTACAACTGGGTTAGTTGGTAGCTGGCAGCGAGGAGCTGGGCAGATGGCTGTGCTCCCCATCACCTTCTTGCCTTCATTTTCCTCCTGCACCCTCCTGTTCTACTGCCTCTACAGTTACATCTGGGAAATGCTCCTGGTCTTAGCCACATGGGCATGAGCACTTTCCCCTAGGGACAGTCTATCGAATACTCCTGAATCCCCACTAGCTGGTGACCACAGTACATAGGAGCTCTCAGTGGTACTGGGAGGGAGCACCCAATTTGGGACAAGTGGCATCCCTGTGCAGTTTCTGCACACAGGCAACCTGACAACCCCTTCCCCCGATACCCATACCTCACACATTGGTCTGTAACTGGTCCTTTTCCCCAAGCCTTCCAAAGCCAGGAGAGCAGTGAGGCAGGAACTGCAGCAATTGGTTTCTTCTGTGGGATCACCTCTGCTCTACCTTCATCCTTATCAGACACTATCTAATGCCAGTCCATGGAACTGCCTGCTCAAGTCTCCCTGCTGTACCTCCCAGTGCCCACAATAAAGAACCCGCTTACTTTAGGCGGCGCTGCCCATTTTTCCTGTACTGGGATGAGTGTGCAATAACTCACTCTCAGTGTTCTGTTCACTGGCTCTCTCTTTCTTTTCCTGTCGGCTCTGCTCCCTCTGACTACCTTCCCAAAGACAGTGCTCCTTCTGCAGCTGCTGTAGCTTCTTTTCTGCCATCCACCAATCGTAGTCCACTAGAGGATCATGTGACTAGCTGGTCACATGCGCACACCACACCAGGCATGCCGAAGCCTACTTCTGATTCAGGCCTGCCACACAACCCATTTCTTTCTGCATTACAAAGCCTAACTAGGCTGGGAAGCCTGCCAGCACTTCAGACCCAAGTGTAACCCCTAGATGGCGCTATCCCAGGGGCAACTACCCCTGCCTGATTTGCCACTAACAGGTTGAGGGGCCTGGATCCAATGGCGGGTGCCTCCACCCAGAGGTCAGGGTTTGCAATAGTTAAACTTACTTGGTCACAGCCCTCTGGGACACTGCAACCCCCCTTTCTTCCCACTAGTGGCCCACACAATATATCAGAATTACCTTCACAGTATACACTTACCCCCAGGGCTGGTTCAGGCACTGGGACCTCCTGTAAAATAAGATACAGTGCAATAATCACAGTACAATACTTTAACATAGACAAACACCTCAGGCAGTATAACTTTGCTGAAACAAGCAGCTCGATTTATTTAGGGGGAATATAACAAGGACAGGGGGAAATCAGGTTAATTAGCTTATACTTTACTCATCTACCTATGGCTCTGTGCAGGCCTATCCCTACCAGTTACTGTCCCTGGGTACCCAAGCCCTAGTGGCTAGTCAAACCGTGGCAGCTGGTAGGGCCCCTTTCCACAGAGAAAAGAAAAATTAGTTTAAACAGTCAGCAGTACAGTGATTCCATTTGGATTCAATGTGGCAATTCAACAGGGAGTGACCCTGAATTAGTACTCACAACCTCCAAACAAGATAGGGTCCTTCAATGTCAGCAGGGCTACTCTTGAGCTCCACGAGACTCCTCACACATTTATATGGCAAACTGCAACAGGCAAAAGTCCTTTAATGGCAGCAGGATTCACTTGAGCTAAGCAAGCCTCCTCACACATTTATATGGTGAACAATAACAGGCAAAAGTCCTTTAATGGCAGCAGGATTCACTTGAGGTACACAAGCCTCTTCACACATTTATATGGTAAAACAGAAAGTACTATACCAGGCAGGCTGCTTCTCTATCCGATCGTAATTACTGCACAATACCGGGAGAACACACAGCAGATTCAGTTCCTGACAGACAGTGCAATTCAGCAATTTCTCCAGTCTTCTACAGGGTGAGCCTGGTTTCTACTCTTCAGATATCCTTTGATTCTCTTCACAGGACGGATTCAGTCCTAACAAGCAGTTACACAAGCTGCAGACCGGAACTCTGGGCCTTACACGTTTCTCGACTAAAACTGCACACTGAAAAAGCAAAGGGCTCCTTCCTTCTTCACCGCCAGAGCTCAACTGAAACTCCAACAGACAAAACCGGGCACTTCCTTTGAGTTCCTCCCAGTTCTTGACTGGATTGGCTGTCACTCACAATAGACTGCTCCTGTTGGTCCAAAAAGGCGCCAAAGTCTAAACTACATCTCCCAGAGTCACTGCCCATACAATCCTCTTGTGGCTGGCTCAGATTATGAGTCCAAGTTCTGATTCGTCCAAGGCACCATTTTAGAGCTAGCTTACCCCACACTGATTGGTCCAGTTCAGCAGTTCAAAACCAGAATGGGGAACTAGGCAGACACAGTTCTGACTGCAAAAAGCAGGTTAGACAAACTGTAATTTCATTATTACTCTAAATGATTTCTGGCAAACAGTTACATCTTTCAGATAGGTTCCTTTGCACTCCTAGTGACTGCAAAATGGAGTGAATTGGCAGCAGCTCGAGTGGTACTCAATCAAGAAACACACAGTCCCCCATACAAACTAATTATGTCTGCAAGCAGACAGCTCTTAAAGAGACAGTACCAGAGGTTCTAAAACACTCACTGATAAATGGCTTAAATGCCAAACACCATTCAGGCTTGGAGCATTCAAGCAAGCTCCTGGAAGTCTTTTGGGAACCCCATTTGCAGGGGTTACACCCTTCCTAGCCTGGGAAAGGTTGGACGTCCGCGTCAAGCAAGTACCCCATAAGTTTCAACTGCAACCATATACATTTGCATTAGGCTCGCACATGTAATCATCAGTCAATATATCATTTACAAGAACACATTTCTGAAACATTGCAGTATGTCCTCTTTACACAGTATTACACACACATTGTACCATAACTCAAGTTATTACCTCTTGTACATGAAACCTGAAGAGGGGCCCTTCCCTATCAGTTACCTTGGGGCTGGATGGGGCAAGGGCACCATATAGAGGGCAACACAAGTAACTTGGAGTTAGCACTGGCGCTCAGTTTGGGCAATGAGCTCAGGGACACATACACTCCTTTATGGACAACATTGAGAGGCAGATCCACTGGCGGCCCAGGGAATCATAACTGAGGTGCACCACAGGCTTTACAGCTCGACCAGTCTTTCTGGGGAACTGTTACAGTCTCTGCACTCTGAGCCTCATTTTCAGCATTGTCCTCACTTGTCAGAGTCTCCATGGGGTAGAGGCTAGGGAACTTGGGGCACTTTCAGCTCCAGGAGTTACAGTTTCTGAGTCCACAACATTTGGCTCACATGGAAGCTTTCGGACACTGGCAGTGGACTGTCAGGGCACTCAAATACTCTTCTTCTTCTGGTGTATCACCAGTCTGACCCAATCCATCATTTTCCTCCCTGAAGCTCAAACAGTTCAACCATGCACAATGATTCCATTTCATCTGATCTGATGCTTTGCACTTCACTTTCTGGGATCATTGGCTCCAGGGACGAAGCTGGGGGCTTGGACAGTCAAGAAGGCCCAGCTTCATCTCCAGTATTGACTAGGGGATTGCCCCGAAACAATTGACTAAGTTCGTAAGAAGGATAGTATTCAAAGTCACTCTCACTTTCTTCCGATATGGACTGATACTCATGCTCAACTGGGACTTGTGGAGGGGAACACTTTAACTTTGCTTCTGTAGGTGCAGACTTTCTTGATCTTTTCTTAGCAGCAGCTCTAGTCACTGGTCAGAGGGCATCTTCTGGGGCTCAGACTCAATCAAGATTTGTCCAATGGGCAGTAAATGATTTCTATGCATTGTTTTACATCTTTTGAATTATTCTCAGGCCTTACTTTGTACACTGGCAGATCATCTAGTTTGCCCACTATAATGTGAGGGAGATGGTGCCATCTGTCAGCAATCTTGTGTTTGCCATGCAGTCCAGATTTCTTAGCAATACCGATCTCCTCCTGGGGTTCTGTGCTTTCACCTTTTATCATACCTTTCTTTGTTGGCCAGATTTCTTTTGGCAGCCATGGTTTGAGCCAGTTAGTGCCATGAGTTAGCTGGGCCTTTAACTTTTGCACATACTGTAAACAGTTGTCAGCTTGAACCCCATCAGGAGAGACCCCAAAACACACATCTACCGGTGATCGAGCTTCTCTTCCAAACATCAAGGCGGTGGGGAGACAGTGGCATCACTTTTGGTGCAGTTATAAGCATGTACCAGGGTGCTAATTTGTTGGCTCCATCTAGGCTTGTCCTTTGGGTGCAGGGTGCCTAGCATATCTAGTAAAGTGCGGTTGAAACGTTCAGGCTGTGGGACCCCCTGGGGCTGGTAAGGAGTGGTTCTGGACTTTCTCACTCCCCACAGAGAAAGCATCTCTTTGATCAGACGACTCTCAAAGTCTCTCCCTTGATCAGAATGGATTCTTTGTGGAGCCCCATAGTGAACAAAAAAGTTTTCTACAAGTGCTTTGGCTACAGTGGATGCTTTCTGGTCTTTGGTGGGGAAAGCTTGGGCATATCTCGTGAAATGGTCAGTGACCACCAGCACATTACTGATATTTCTTTGATCTGACTCCAAACTCAGAAAATCAATACAGACCAGCTCCATGGGTGCACTGGTGGTTATGTTAACAAGGAGGCAGCCCTCTGGGGCAAAGCTTTCCTCTGTAATCAGCGACTACAAGTTCGAATGTGTTGCTCCACATCAGCCCCCATCTTAGGCCAATAGAATCTGGATCTCACCAAGTCAAGTGTTCTGTCTATACCAAGGTGCCCCATGTGGTTGTGCAAGGACCTCAATACTGAGTCTCGAAGGCAGTGGGCAGCACCAGTTGTTGTTTGTCTCTTGTCCCCTCTGTCTACTGTTTCTCTGTATAACAGTTTATTGATCAGTTTCAACTTAGGACCTTCTTTGTATAACAGTGCAGTTCTCAAATCAGTGGAGCGTAATTTGGACACATCTTTTCCTGCATAGAGGGCTTCTAAAGCTGATTTGATCATAGGATCGCGAGATTGAGCCACGAATACTGTCATTGTCCAGCTGAGGCAGTGCACCAATGTCTGTTGCAGAAAGTGGCAATAAGCAGCAGGTATGCAATTCTCAGAGGGTCCCAAGCAATCCACCATGCAGTCCACTGCGTCCGTGGACATTTGTTCCTCCCTGTCAAACTTCCGACGAGTGCCCGAATGTCAGGTTCTGCCAATCGGACCCAATCATTCTGGGGAACAGGCCTCCGGGAGAGAGCATCAGCATCTATGTGGTTCAGACCTGCCGGTGTTCAGAGCATAGTCATATGTAGATAATGCAGAAAGCCACCTATGGCCAGTGGCATCCAACTAGCTGAGGTCTGCACATAGGTCAAAGGATTATTGTCAGTTTTACTAGTATTTTAGCCTCATACAAGTACTCATGGAATTGGTCAACAATAGCCCACTTCAAAGCTAGAACTCAACTTATGTACAGGATAGTTCTTTTCGGATGGGGTCAGGCTTCTACTGGCAAAGGCCACTGGTCTCAGGCCATTCTCGTGCTCTTGGTACAACACAGCCCCAACCCTTGCAAGCTAGCATCAGTGTGCAGGACGTAAGGTTTTCTTGGATCAGCATAGGCCAGCACTGGAGCATGGGTAAGTTGATATATGATCTCATGAAAGCAGTCTCACAATCAGGAGTCCAGCGGGACTCAAATACTTCACTCGGATGAAAATACACTCTTTCAGTCTTGAGGGCGTGACTCTTAGTATTTTTGTGGGTTGGGATACCCTTGAGTAAGGTTAAGTAAAGGCGGATCACTCTTGAATAGTCCTTGATGAAACGCTGATAATAACCAGAATCCAGGAATCTTTGCAGTTCTTTTTAGATTTTTGGGCTGTGGCCAGGTGGTCAAGGCCTCAACTTTACTAGGTCGGTCTCTATTCCTCGGTGGATACTATGTGTGCCACATACTTTACTGATGTTTGAAAAATTGACACTTATCAATGGACAGTTTAAGGCAAAGTCCTCCAGTCGGTCCAATACCTTAAATAATCTGCTCTCATGTTCCTCCAGTGAGCTGCCAAACACAATAACATCATCTAGGTATACCAGGCACTCTAGTAAGTTCATGTCCCCGACTGCACGCTCCATCAATCGTTGAAAAGTGGCTGGGGCACCTGAAACCCTTGAGGCATCCTCATGAATTCATAGAATAGCCGGACAGATAAAGGCTGTCTTCTCACGGTCCTCTGGGGCCATCCGGGATCTGGTAGTACCCACTGCGGAGATCCAACACAGAGAACCACTTGCTCCCGTTTAGGCAGTCCAAAGCATCCTGAATGCGGGCATTGTGTACTGATCAGGGATAGTCCGCGGTTTAGGTGCGATAATCCACACACATCCTTACTGTCCCATTCTTTTTCCCTCACTACCACAATGGGGAAGCATAGGGCTTCTGGATTCTTGTATTACACCAGCAGCTAACATCTCTTGCAGATGCCGTCTCACATCATCTATGTCAGCAGGTGCCAGGCGTCGAGACCTCTCACGAAATGGTCTTTCGTCATGCAGCCGGATATTGTGCTCAGCTCCTTGCACGCATCCTACATCCCATTCCTTTAAAGAAAACACCTGGTCTCTCTGGGCAAGCTTCTCACTGATCCTCACTTTCCATTCAGCTGGCAATGGGGAGTCGCCGAAATCAAACAAGTCAGGCGTTACTCTGTCATTCTTCCTTGAACTCTTGCTGCTGGGTAGCACTGCAGTGTCTGCACAATGCACATTAGCCAGGATGCAACCTCTATTTACTCGAATGTCTCTTTCAGACACATTATGAACTTGGACCATTACCCTTCTGGCATAAGCATGGGCTCTAGCGGGCAAAATATTGAAGCTTGACCAGCAGTCCCTCTGGCAATTTTCCATCGCCTGGTGCATCCAATATTAATATTTTATTCTTAACATCCTTTCTGATATGGACCTCTCCCTGTAAGGTACACTGGGCATTTGGCGCCAGGATCAGAGACTCAGGATCCTTCTTCCATACAATTCCGACGGTTCCTCTGGTTCTATTTTTCAGCATCTCTCTGTGCCTCATAGGCCTTCTTAATTAAAGCGGAACTCTTAAAGCTCTACTAGTCTTTGACCCCTGTTTTTCATAACATAACTGTGCCAGCCTTCCGAACATATGAGCATTTGTTCCAATCAACAAAGGGACACCATCATACAGTCCAGTGGGGACACACTAAGGCTAGAGTCTCTACTTGTTCGGCCACTCAGCCATGGAGGTGGGGAAAGACAGCCAAATTCGGATGTACCCGGAATAGGGTAGGCCTTCTCACTTAACCCCCATACATGCAGTCCTTAATGGTTGTAAGGGTACATCTGACAAATGCTTCTGATACCAATCTTGGAACATAATTGTCACTTGGGAGCCACTGTCTAATACAGCTCTTGTAGACACTCCATTCACCTTTACAGTGGTCTCCATGGAGGGACCCACTATTCTGGACCAGTCTGGAGAGGCGGTAGTGGGGGCCTGGGCAACTGACCTTGCCACAAAAGATGTGAGTTAGCATTTTTGGTGCCCTCACTGGGATCATTTTGTGCACCTCTTAACCACTGATTTGTTTCTAAGCTCTCCTTGTAGCCTATATGCAACTTTGTCAGTGTCTTTTGGGACCAGCATTCCCTCTTCATGTGCCCATCCTTCCATAATTATAGCAAAACATACTTTCTGGAGTTTGAGCTGGCGGCGCCACACTGGGAGCCAGGCGGGGGTACTACTAACTGGAAACCTTGGTGCCATCTCTGTCTCTGGCGTGATAAGCATTTGGAGACATCTTGTCAGTTTCTCCACTTCCATGGTCAAGGAATTGAGTTTGGAGCTGTTATCAGCAGGAGATACATGGGTGGGCCCCCCCCCATTGAGATGCAGTCGGATATAGGTCAGGGCCACGTACTTGCAGGCGTGGCCTTCATAAAGGGACTGTTTTGAATTCCCGGATCTCTCTCAACAGTTAAGCATTGTGACATATCTTTTCCTTGTCAGAGCACTCATTGACTGTCAACCTCTGCCCTGAACTTCACTTGATGGGTGACCCTCAGTCACTCGGGTCTAACCACAGCTGTTGGTGCAGGTCCCTCCGAGTCGCCTTTTCTCAACTCCTCGAATTTCTCTCATTAACTCATCATAGGAGGGTGGGATTCCAGTCAATTTGCCAGGCGTAACTGAAGCAACAGCAGTTCTGAGAAGGGGCAGACTTAAGGATTCTGTCCAGTCTGGTTCGGTCTAGTTCAATCGGCTGGCAAACTACCCTTTCTGAGGCATTCTTGCAACAATTTTTCCAGCGAGATACATACACAGACAACAACTCCCTTGGTACTGTTGTGCATTTCTTACTCTCCACCATAGGTCCTCATCAGAATCTGGGCTCCCATACACATTCTCCAAGGCCTCAAGATAAGCCTGTGCAGTAGCTTCAGGGTTACTGGCCCGTTGCCACGGATGGTAGCCAGGGCAGGACCTCGGAGGCTCTCACTAACCCTCTTTTGCTTTTCAGCTTCGAGCATTGCCATTCTAGTACTTGGGGCAACATAGTCTATCCAGGTCTCCCAGTCATCCTCCCTTGGGGTGGGAGGAGTGCCAGAAGATCCTCAACCTTCAGTAAGAGTCGTGACTAATGGCAGGTGCAGAAATAGGAGTCTGCATTGGTTCAGCCACCATTACGGGCATTGGAGGCGGGAGAGGGTGTTGGGGGAGAACACCCCAGGTGGCAAGAATAGTTTCTTCAAGTCCTCCACAGTTTTCCCTTCTCCCAGCAACCATTTGTACAATTTCTCCTCAAAAGTTTCAGATAGTGGTGGGGCTCATTTCCCCCGGTCTTTACTGTCCTTAGTTATCACTCTCCAAGCAGTGAGGGCTCCCTCTGGGGTAATGGTCTGTGGCACTTTGGAGCTATCTATGGGATCCTTAAACTCTACTAGGGCCAGAAAAGTGTGGGTGAGCAGATTAGCATGCCGACCCACCACCACAGGGGTTTGTAAACCTTCCACCTTGGAAAGTACTCCTGTACAATGTCCGTATTGATACCCAAGGGATGTCCAGTATAAGCATAGCATTTTGGGGGTCGATCCTCCCCAGTACACCACTCCACCAGCCGGTGCACAGCCACTTCTGTCGGGGTACCCATTTTTTCTTAACAGTGGTTCGTAAATATGGCCACTAGAGGACACACAATCCCAGCGGTGAGCCTCCAAGATGTAACTCCTAGATGGCGCTATCCCAGGGGCTACTACCCCTGCCTGATTTGCCACTAACAGGTTGAGGGGCCTGGATCCAATGGCGGGTGCCTCCACCCAGAGGTCAGGGTTTGCAATAGTTAAACTTACTTGGTCACAGCCCTCTGGGACACTGCAACCCCCCTTTCTTCCCACTAGTGGCCCACACAATATATCAGAATTACCTTCACAGTATACACTTATCCCCAGGGCTGGTTCAGGCACTGGGACCTCCTGTAAAATAAGATACAGTGCAACAATCACAGTACAATACTTTTAACATAGACAAATACCTCAGGCAGTATAACTTTGCTGAAACAAGCAGCTCGATTTATTTGGGGAATATAACAAGGACAGGGAAAATCAGGTTAATTAGCTTATACTTTACTCATCTACTATGGCTCTGTGCAGGCCTATCCCTACCAGTTACTGTCCCTGGTACCCAAGCCCTAGTGGCTAGTCAAACCGTGGCAGCTGGTGGGGCCCTTTCCACAGAGAAAAGAAAAATTAGTTTAAACAGTCAGCAGTACAGTGATTCCATTTGGATTCAATGTGGCAATTCAACAGGGGCGACCCTGAATTAGTACTCACGACCTCCAAACAAGATAGGGTCCTTCAATGTCAGCAGGGCTACTCTTGAGCTCCATGAGACTCCTCACACATTTATATGGCAAACTGCAACAGGCAAAAGTCCTTTAATGGCAGCAGGATTCACTTGAGCTAACCAAGCCTCCTCACACATTTATATGGTGAACAGTAACAGGCAAAAGTCCTTTAATGGCAGCAGGATTCACTTGAAGTACACAAGCCTCTTCACACATTTATATGGTAAAACAGAAAGTACTATACTCAGGCAGGCTGCTTCTACTCTATCGACATAATTACTGCACAATCACCCGAGAACACACAGCAGATTCAGTTCCTGACAGACCCGAGTGCAATTCAGCAATTTCTCCAGTCTTCTACAGGGTGAGAATGGTTTCTACTCTTCAGATATCCTTTGATTCTCTTCACAGGATGGATTCAGTCCTAACAAGCAGTTACACAAGCTGCAGACGGAACTCTGGGCCTCACACGTCTCCGACTAAAACTGCACACTGAAAAAGCACAGGCTCCTTCCTTCTTCACTGCCAGAGCTCAACTCAAACTCCAACAGACAAAACCGGGCACTTCCTTTGAGTTCCTCCCAGTTCTTGGCGGGATTGGCTGTCACTCACAATAGACTGCTCCTGTTGGTCCAAAAGGCGAAGTCTAAACTACATCTCCCAGAGTCACTGCCCATACAATCCTCTTGTGGCTGGCTCAGATTATGAGTCCAAGTTCTGATTCGTCCAAGGCACCATTTTAGAGCTAGCTTACCCTACACTGATTGGTCCAGTTCAGCAGTTCAAAACCAGAATGGGGAACTAGGCAGACACAGTTCTGACTGCAAAGAAAGCAGGTTAGACAAACTGTAATTTCATTATTACTCTAAATGATTTCTGGCAAACAGTTACATCTTTCAGATAGGTTCCCTTTGCACTCCTAGTGACTGCAAAAATGGAGTGAATTGGCAGCAGCTCGAGTGGTACTCAATCAAAGAAACACACAGTCCCCCATACAAACTAATTATGTCTGCAAGCAGACAGCTCTTAAAGAGTCAGTACCAGAGGTTCTAAAAACACTCACTGATAAATGGCTTAAACGCTAAACACCATTCAGGCTTGGAGCATTCAAGCAAGCTCCTGGAAGTCTTTTGGGAACCCCCATTTGCAGGGGGGTTACACAAGGACTCTGGGTCTGGTGGGGGTTTTGGGGTACAAAGAAACATCTCAGATGAGCCCCCACGTGTAACCCCCCTCTCCCTCTCCCTCTCTGTCTAGAGGCATAAATGTTATCATCGCAGATGGTCCAGGGGTCAGGAGAAGGATTACCACAATGCGTAACACTCTGAGCTAGTGTACCCGAAATAAAGATAGGAAAAAACAGCTATCCAACTTCTCGATGGCTTCATCACACCATGCACTCTCAATCTCTACCTCCAAGGCCTGGATTCACCCCAAACCTCTGGCTGCCAGAACAGGACCTCCAGTCTGCAGCCTTCTGTCTCTTCTGAGCTCCTGAGCCAGACGATCCCAGTGCAGCATGATGGACACCTTCTGGAATTACAGCTTATGACACAAATTAAATGCATGGGGGTTTTCATTCCATTTCTTCCCCTTTCTAACTGAAATAAAGAAGAAATCACTACCAAGTTTCTTCCCAACAGCTTCTTTATTTTAGCACCTGCGCCCCAAATGATTTCAGGAGTACAGGGGTCCCATCCTTCACAAAATAAATAAAGCAGCTCCATGGGGCTATCTAAACTTTTACAGTTCACCCAATGCTGGACCTATTGAGCAGCATAGCTGGTATACAGACAGTGCAAGCAGGTTCTCTCCAACTCAGATTCTTGGATGGTTTACCCAAGCAACCTCTTCCCTTGAAGAATCGACAGGCTCCAGGCTCACTGGTGCTGGTAAGCCAAATCTCCCTCTTTTCCTATTCTCGGTTACCCTGTTCCTTGTTTCTGTATGGTCTGGCACTGATTGGCTGCCCTATCTCCGGTGCAGAGAAGAATGCTGCTTCCCCCACCTGGACCTTGGCCCAAATCCACAAGGGATACCAGGATTTTTTCCTGTCTGTCCCAGGCCCTGTAACCCGTACACTCTCCTCCCACACAGAACCTGAACCTGCCGGTGCAACCAGCTTCACTGCACCGGTCCTCACAGCCATGTACTTCTCTCTCTCTCTCTCTCCTCTCTCTCTCTCTCCCCCTCTCCTGGTGCAGTGGCCCTCAAACCCAGCCCTGCTCCAGTGCATGACCTACCTCTCTTGGGCTACCCTGCCACTAGACAGTCCTGAGCACTGCCACCAGTCAGGCCCTCCAAGCAGCCTAATCCTCCATAGATGGCACCCATTCTCTTCGCTGAGCTCCAAGATGACCATCTGAATGGTCCCAGCCTCTGGCCCACATCCATGCCAACACATCCTGGGCTTGAGATAAACTCTGGCCAGGAAACACCCCCAAGGCCTGTCCTAAGACCTGCAACCCACCAGGCCATTAGATGCCAGTGCCCCGAGACCTGCCCCTCCACGCAGGTCCCTTTAAAATGGGTGGAGGGCCCCCCTGGCTCCCTCTATGCTCAGGCCACCCTGCCACCCCGAGTGCAGGAAAGAACCACTGCCACTGGCCTCCCCCCTGTGGGAACCCTGACACTGTCCCCACAGCCCTGGCATCCCAGTCCACTCTTTCATGGGATCACATGGGCTCCTGCCTATCCTGGCATTCTCCTACCACGTAAAGCTCCCTGTCTCTGACGATGCAGGTACCTGGCTGGCCATTATCCCTTTGGAGCTCCCTTCCCAGCTCCTCAATGCCACGTTGCTGCAAAGGCCGTCCCTGTCTGCCACACTTTTAGGGGGAGTCCCCCTACAGGCCCAACCTGGACCATCGAGCTCCCTCCTTGCCTGCCTCCTCCGCCTACTGCCGGGGCTAGAAAAGGCCCCAAACTTCCTGTCTCCAACCTTATATACCTTCCCTAACTTGCCCTTTGCTGCAACCTTGAGGCATCCAGCAAAGATTAACCCCCCAGAGCACTAATAAATTCACTAGGTCCGGGGGGGGGTAGGAGGGGGAAAAGGGTTCCTAATGGAAGCATAAGCCCCTCCAACAAGGGGGGGCTTACAATGACTTACCCCCCCATGTTGACTCAAACCCCCCAAAAACCTTATTTCCCTCCTGTGACAAATGCAGGCAGACTGCTTAAGGTTGCACCTGCAGGAGTGGGTCTTAGATAACAAGCCACAACCAACCTGCTATTAGAAATGTGAAGCTAAGGAGAAGAGATGTAAAAGCTAACAGTATGTTATTTAAGTCACTGGAGAGACACGATATGGTTGAGCAGGCTGGGACACCCAATTCATGGAGCCTGTAGAAGGCTGAGGGCAAAGATCCTAAAGGCAGCCTGAATAAGTAAAGCAACAGCGAAGTGTTTGGGAGAAGTGTTCACAGTCTAGGTCTGAGCTGAAGCAACACTTTGTGTCAGGGGAAGATGCCACCACAAGAGTTCTGAAAATGTGCTGGTACTGTAAATGGCTGGCAGTGATGGAGATGTTTGGAGCTGTAAAATAAAGTGCTGCACTGCTTTAATCATGAATTCCAGTTACAGACAATGAGTTTATGGCTCGATCCAAAACCTGGTTTATGTGTAAGCCCCCAGTTGTGCGTTATCTCTGCCCAGAGTCAGGATATTTTCCACACATCAACCATACTCCCATACAGGCAGGGTATGTCCCTTCGGAAGGTGTCACACATAGATAAGTCACTCTGCAGTATAAAACACAGGTGATAAGACACTCCACTGTACAAGACACAGGTAAGAGGACAGCTTTCCTCTGGAGACAGAAAGGTAAACTCTTCATAATAGGACACAGGTAACAGGACAACCTTCTTCTGATATTCAGACACCACAGCTGATGGCATCTCAACACAAGAATGTTACTATTTAAACAATCTCTTTTAGCAGTCTTGGAATATGGGAGCAAAATACCATGTATAGAACAGCCAACCTCACAACTCTGCATAGAATTATGGTGGTGTTCAATAACATCTGTAGATCCACCCTTGGCTGTGTCAGGAATACTCACTACTACCGACTTTATTCAAGTCTTGGACTATGATTGATTGATTGATTGAATTTTGATAACCAGGTAGGCCCACTGAGACTAAAAGTCCTTTTTTCAGGGGCAACCTGGAATTGATTACATGGAAACAGGAAGTCAATAAGCAACACAAGTCATGACAATAATATAGGCATAATCACCAAGGTACAGAGTTAGCAAACAATGATCACTTACAACAGAGAACAAAAAGGAGCTCGGCTGCTCAACTAACCCAAATAAGAAATCAACTGTTAGGATGCATCAAAGATGCTTTATCTAGCATAAAAACACAGAGTAGCCCCCCATGATGCGTCAACATTTCATGCTGCACTGATGCTTGATAAAGTGTCAGTGTGGCACGAAAATGTTGCCGCTAAAGAAGTGCACTCTGTGTTTTATGCTAAATAAAGTATTTTTAACATATCCTAACAGTTGGATTTCTTATTTGGGTTAGACAAGCAGTCAAGCTCCTCTTTGTTCTCTAGTGTATCCCTGTTGTTCGCTTGGTTCCATCGTTCAGTCCTGAGCTGCTGCCTTTTTTGTTTTTTTTGGCTTGGTGATCACTTACAATAGACAGAAAACATACTGACAAGTCTTAAGTTATGATGTAGGGGCACAAAAATTCAGACAGGGTTGGTAGAAGTCAACAATTACAAGTGCATGGACTGTACTCTAAGATAAATATCTTGATCCCTTTCTTGAAGCTGCCAAGTGAGGAGCAGCCTTGGAGGGTATTTCATAGGGAGCAGAGGAAAAGAAGCAAATGATCTTTTGCCTGTGTGGAGACTTGACCATGATATCTCAAGTAAGGTACTACTGGAGAACCAGAGCATTCTTTTAGGATGTTTAAGTACCAACACATCACCAAGACTGGGTCTTGTAGCACCTTTGACAAGTTTGAATGCTAGACAAAGGAGAGGATAAGTGAATCTCCATTTGAAGGAAGGCCGATTTAAGGAGCAGAGAACATCAGAATGGTGCTCCCTGGGTGGAGCCCCAGCGAAAAAACATCCAGTTTTATTGTAGTGTACTTCTAGCTTGTTTGCTTCTTGATACTTTAGGGTCTGCAGAATTGGGGTGCCATATAACAGTACTGAGAGCAGTGTGCTGTTGGCAAATACTTGCCGAGAAACCTTAGATGTATAACTACTTAAGCGCTAAAGTGGCCCAAACTTTTCATGCAGAGACTTTGAGATATAGTCTACATGGGGTTTAAAAGTGACATCCTTATCTATGTAGGCTCCAAGATATTTAATGGAGCTGACAACAGCAATGTGGGCTCCAGCTGATGAAACTAAAGTTAGCAAATGCTGTCTATCTGTATCCAGGTGCCTTGGACCAAACAGGATGGCTTTCGTTTTCTTTGTATTTAGAACTAGTTTATTGCGAAAGAGCAATTTCTCGAATTCCCAGAAGTCATTAGCAAGCTGGCTGTTGATTTGGACAATGTCACCTGAGCATCTATATTGTACGGCATCATCTGCATACAGAAGTAAGTTGACCCCACTACAGTAACCAGGCACATCAATAATGATGAGGGAAAATAGCATGGGACCTAAAATGGAGCCTCAGTGAATGCTATCCATTATGGGTCTCTGCATGGATTGGGCACCTTTCCACTTGATCTGTTGAGACCTGTTTTCCAAGTAGTGAGAGAACCACTAACAGGATAGACTGTCAAGATCTTGCCCCCCTAATTTGGCCAACAGTAGACTGTGGTTCACCAACCCAAATGCTTTGATAAGATCTATGAAGACACCACTCCTCTATTGACCTTTGTCCGTAGTCCCCCAGTATGTCAGTAGTCATTCTGACCAAAGCAACGTCTGTCTCATGATGCTTCCTAAACCCCTGTTGCCTGTCAGTCAGGAGGTGATGCTGTTCAAGATAGTCCCATATCTGGTTGAACACTAATCTTTCCAGTGTTTTGGATAAGGAACTGAGTAGTGAAATGTGGCAGTAATTTTCAGCAGGCTTGTTGCGTCCCCTCTTGTGCATCGGTACCACAAGGGCAACTTTCCAGCTTTCGTGGATTCTTCCTTTATCTAGTGATTTGTTGTACAGCCTAGTGGGGGGGAGGCAATGACAGTGGCAGCTAATTTTAGAAGTTTGGGCTCCAGTTTATCTATTATCCCTGGACATGCTCCTCAAACTCAAATGGGCACCATTACTGTAAAAATGCAGCAATACAGGCTGGCCTGGTGGTGCTGATTGTTGAGGCGTTGGACACCACACCTCATGCCACACCAGTGATCCATATTCAGGAATGAGTGCAGGTTGCTGGGGGTCGGTGGGGGGGAGAGGATCAAGCGCCCAATGGACTGCTCTCCTCTTCTGGGGAAGGGGGGTCAGCTGTCTCTCTCCTTGACTGCCATCTGGTGGAGACTGGGTGGCAGCCTCAGAGTCTGAGCAGCAAGTAGGGGGTGCGGCTACATAGCCTGTGCTCACCTCCACGTGCATGCACTTACAATGCAATGACATAGGGGAGAAAAAGCAGAGAAAAATGGGGATCATGGGCTACAAGAAGTCCTTGACAGAAACGGCAAATGCAGGCTTTATTTAAACAATTATAAAATAAACACACTCCACCATCATGGTGACGACTCAGAACCTGCTAGGCCCCGACCGGTTTCGTACACAGTATGTCCTCAGGGGGTGGTGAGTGCTGGCGTTTGCTTGTGCGAATTGTTGGTCTCTACATTGAACACCTTCCAGTGAGTGATTTTTCTACCTTAAATTTATTTGATTTATATCTATAATTGGTGTTTAATTAATGTGTCACTGTGATGTGATTTTTTTTTTCTGTATAAATTGCACTCTGAACTTTGTATGGTATACGCCCCCTTGAAGGCTTGTAGCTGAGGCACTAGGGGCTCGCACTGGTGGAAACTTTGATACAACAATTGTTGATGAAATATCCTGGAGTCTGTGGTTATTTTTGGAGCGTAATTGCTTTGGGAACATTATTGTAAGAGATAGGCTGGCTGCCTGCTTTATGCGAACCACCTCTACCTTGATGTGCAGGACTAGTACTTTGGAACATTTGGTATTTTGCCTACCTTTTCCTGCGAGTGGCTGTGCATGCTTATGCACAGGTGAGGTTTAACCTGCCGTTTGTTCCTACTATCCAGTGTGAGCCATACAGAATGAAGAAACGCTCACTTGTGTTTTCATGCTTTGAGCATAGCCGTTAATTTTTCTACTCACATTCAAATTCAGAGACTTTGGTCCTGTATTTAATTAAGAAATGGCTTCCATTCTGACTTTAGCCCCCAAAAAGCTTTTTTCATGTTTTTTTTCACTCTAGTTCGTTCTTTAAATATCTGTATGCAACAGAGCTGAGGTACTCAGAAAACGAGCAGCTTATTGCGGAATTGGAGCAAACATAAAATAATTTGGGGAATCGCTAATTAGAGTAACTGGCAGTGATATGTCGGAAGGAGCACATGTGCCTTGAGTAACTGACGGAGCTACAGTTAACACACGTTTTTGTTTGGAGGATTTATCTTCATTGCAATCCAGGAAGCAACAATTAAAAGCCAATTTGGAAGGAGCTGTGATTGCAGGAGAACCTACACATATTTCCAGTGAAGGTAATATCAGACAAGCCTTCCTAACACTAGAGAGGCTACTTATTAAAGAAGTTAACATCAGCTACAATATTACCTCTTTAGAAACTTATTCTGATAGAAGTCAAGCACCCCGAGGACTGCGTGTAACTAAAGTACCCTCGTGTGGTCTTGACAAATTCAATCGAATAGCAGCCTGACTAAAACTATCTGACGCAGCATCATCAGCCTATACTCGATTAGTTATTGAAGAAGACTCAGAAGATTATGGGGCTCTAGAGAATGAGTTCAAATTGGCTAAAGAGGAAGTGGCTAAATATAAAACTCATTCAGAATTTAGCCATTTTGATAAATTACTTAAAAACAAAATAGTTAAGCACGAAAAGGAGATTATTGACAGAAAACAAACCAAGCTATTAAGAGACAGCCAAGACTACAAATTAGGTACTGCATATATCTCACCCAGAAATTCAGAAATCAGATCCAGAAGTAGAGGGAGGCCCAGAAACAGGAGCAGGAATAAAAACAACGGCCCAAACTCTAGGAAAAGACAAACATCGGAACAGCTTATAAACAGAACTGTTAAATCTGTCTCAATTGAGCTCTAACCAAAAATACAGAAGCAAGGTCTTCTTTAGAGAAAGAAGTAGATCGATTGGATCTGTGCACACAAAACAAAAATGACGCACTAGAAGGGGGAAGAAAGGAGGGGGAAGATCCAGGGAGCAAAAAGAGGACCTTGAGGGCTCCAAGAAATCCCAATTACAAATAGTGAACTTAAGCATATTTGATCTTAGTCCTCCACAGTCTCCTTACTACAAAAAGGACTTAACTTTGTACCAACCTCGACCATTAACTTTTTTTTTTTCTTGTGGACATATTTAAATTGTTTCACAAAATTAGGCTTAAATATTTCTTTGCAAGTAAGGAGCCTAATACAAGCAGAGAGAGATGGGTTTTACAGAGGCAATAACAGACCTAGAAGGCACTGAGGAAGAAGATTTGGATTATTTATTGGTAGCAGCTGAAGAGCTTAGAGACATAGAAGAAAATGAGACTGTCTAGCATGGCATCACTACCTGAGGAAGACAGCATCAACACATCAAATAAATGGTAAAAGAACTTGATTTTGAATTAATGAGAGACTCCCTCTTTCTCTTTAAATGCCAATCAGACTTTTGCCCCATGGCCGTTAACCATAATATGACTGTATCTGAAAACACAGTTCTGCACAAGGTAAGAGATCTTATGCTAAAAAAGTCAAATCAACAACATAAGAACCTTAATGCTACAGAAGTCTTATCTCTGAAAGAACTTGAAACTAACAGAGACCTGGTTATCAAGAAAGCTGACAAAGGAGGCAACATTGTACTAATGGATACTAGAAAGTACAAAGATATGGTTGAGCGATTGATATTTGATGTGAACAGCTATAAAAAGCTGAAAAGTAATCCCACACAACAATTTAAAAAGGAGCTTTAAATGCTTCTAGATAAAGCTATGCACGAAGGGTATATAACAGACAGTGAATTTAAATACCTTATTTGTGAATATCCAGTAGTCCCTACCCTATGCTGCCTTTCCCAAAATACACACAAATTTGCAAGACTCCCCAGGTAGACCTGTTGTTTCTGGTGTTGGATCATTAACCACAAATCTATGTAGTTTTGTTGATTTAGTCCTGCAACATAGCATGTTGAAATTACCATCCTATTTAAGAGATTCTGGCGATACTGTAAGAAAATTTTATGGGAGCCAGATTATCTATGGCTCACCGTGGATGTAGAAACATAGAAACATAGAATTTGACGTCAGACAAGGACTGCTTGGCCCACCCATTCTGCCCATTTCCCTACCTAATGGATAAGCTGCCGATCCTAGTTAACTAGCAGCCTACTTCTTTCTATTCCCACCCCCTAGAATTGCCTTATGACTGTCCCATGCATGCTTGAATTCAACCACTGTTTTTGACTCCACAACTGCCTCCGGAAGGCCGTTTCATGTATCCACAAACCTCTCTGTGAAAAAATACTTCCTTAAATTACCTTTGAGCTGCCCCCCCCCCATCTTCAAATTGTGCCCCCTTGTTCTTGCACACCTCTTTTTTTGAAAGATGCTACCCTCTTGGACTTTGCTGATTCCCTTGAGGTACTGGAACGTTTCTATCATGTCCCCCCTTTCCCTCCTTTCCTCGAGGCTATACATATTAAGCTCCTTTAGTCTCTCTTCATATGTCTTCTGGTGCAGACCCTGAATTGTATACCTCCATTAAACATCAGGACGGCATCAGAGCCACTCGATTTTCCTTGAAAAAGATCAGCTAGAAACGAATGCCCCTGTAGACTTTCTCACTGAGGCCTTAAGTTTTATACTTTATCATGGATATTTTGAATTTGATAATGACTACTACATAGAAGAATGTGGCACAGCCACGGGGCCTCAATGGCTCCGGCTTACGTTAATTTATGGGCTTATGGGAATTTCTGCACTTGTACAATCCTAATGAAAATCCCTTCTTTAATAACATAATAAAGTGGGGACATTTCATTGACGACTGCCTGTGTATCTGGAAAGGCAGTACTGAAAGTGCACAAGATTTCATTGTGTGGTTGAATGACAACAGTCTTAATTTAAAATTCACCTCTAACATCCAGCCAGAGCAAATTGATTTGCTAGATCTGACATTTGTAAGTAACACCATCACAAGGAAAATAAATACAAGGATTTTTAGAAAAGCCACATCCACTAACTCACTGCTTAGAAACACCAGGTCTCACGCTAGAAAGTTAAAGAATCCATTCCCTACAGCCAATTAATCAGACTATGAAAGACACTGCGCTGAGGATTGTGCTTTTTTCAATAGGCAGGAGATCTCATAGAGAGATTTGAAGCAAGGAGCTATCATGAGCTAGTTCTCACCAAAGCCCTGAACAAGGTCAATAACTCAGGAACAGCTGCTAGAGGTTGGAGTGACTCAAAAGAAAAAATAAAATGATAACAAGCTTACATTGTCTTTAGAGTTCAATGGAATTGCAGGTCAGGTAGGAAATGTAATCTGGGATTGTTGGGACATCTTGAAAAGTGATGTGACTCTGAAAGAGATAGTGTCTGACACTCCAAGGGTCACTTTTAGAAAAAAAGTTAATCTGAAAGATAGATTGGTAAGAAGTCAATTCTACCAAAAGGCACAGGAGCCAACATTGTGGCTACCCATTAGTCCAAAAGTGTGCATAAATGCATGAGGTGCAATGTCTGCAAATACATGAATGTTGGGAGTGAGATTGTTTTGCCTAACAATACTAAAATTGAGATTAAAGATTTTATCTCCTGTACTACCACTTTTGTAATATATATATATATATATATATATACAGTGGTGTAGTTGTCAACTGCACTACATGGGCAAAACCATCAGAACATTAAAAGAGCGTATTCAAGAACATATTAGATCCATTATCACTGGGAAATTGGATAAACCAGTTAGTAGACATTTTACAGAAGCACACAACTCTGACCCAGAAAGCTTCAGGTTTATGGGTTTAGAATGCATCAAGACTCCTGCAAGAGGAGGTGACAGAATTTGCTATTGCACAAAGAAAGTTATTGGATTTTCAGGGCAGAAACTGTTAAACCAAAACGCCTAAATGAAAGATGGGATTTTAAAGAGGAACTTTCATGATGGTCCAGAAAGTTACAGCTTATAATCATTATATGCAGTACTAGACCTGAAAAGGTGTGTGCACTTGTTGTTTTTAGCCAAGGTTTACTCTGCCTTCCATAATCTGGATTTATTTGTGAGCCCTGCTGCATTTGCCTTTGCTGTTCAGCTGCTGGGCTGCTAGCTCCTGATGACATCACTGTAGGGTAGAGGAGTAACTCGCACTGTGCAGTACCATGCAGTTGCAACAATGTTGCAAGAGAAACCTACCAGTAGTCAGTGTACACACTGTGTTTCCTTTTCACCAAGACACCCTGTTAGCAATGCATTATACCAAAATCCAAATGCCTTGTCAGTATTTTTTTTGTGTGTGAAATTGACTCTGCCCTATAATGATGTCAGCAGTACAACCCTGGGCCCACAGCAACACCAGGCTTGCTATAGAAGCTCTGGTACACCTACAGTTTTTAGCAGCTCAGAGTGCAAAAACTAACTGCAGCGGACAGTAATGAAATACAATTCCAGAATCAATGCAAGAAGGGGTAATTTATGCATGAAAGTCAAAAGGACTGGGAAGTTCCTCTTTAAACCATTCTTAAAATATAATTTATTTACAGCTAGCTAACTGCTGTGACCTACATATTAACTATGTGAATTTTTCACTGCTTTCTTTTTTTCCTCCTCTTACTTTTCAAAGTGTTATAGGCCTGAATATTAATGCAATGTTTTATTATCTGCTTACTAATTAAAGTAATTTTTGTGTTTTTTCTTCTAGAAAGATTTTTGAATTGCCAGTCACTTCTGTTTCACAGTGCCTAGGAATTAGTCCCACTGAATGCTGCATCCATGACTGGGAACTGTTCCTTCAACCTAGACCTCTTTACTCTTTCTTCTCTTATCTTTGATGAAATGCTTGATTTAAATTCTGGAGTAAACTAATTCGTTTAGATATATGAAGGCAAGATTCAAAAAGAAGATGTGCCTGGCGCATCTCAGATGCTCCGGCACAAGTCAGATGCGCCGAGCCCAGTCGGTGGCATTCACAAAGGGATGCGCCATGCCAAGCAAGAAGCGCAACACCACTGTGAATCACCACAGGACACAACGGTGCATCCACAGAAGCCCCAGTGCATCCAGAGATGCCTCAGGGCAGGCAGGCAGCCCTGCAGCCACACAGGGGAGCCAGCAGAACAACTGGAGCAAAACAGCAGGGCAGGAGGAGCAAACACAGAGCCATCACAAACAGACCCATGGACACAGGTGTAGAGTAAAACATGTTTATAAAACCTAATGGCCATAGAAACTGTACAGATCAAATGCCAGAAAAGGAACATCATCAACAACAACATCAACAATGACATCAACAATGACATTCACAGAAGGGGATGAGGGGGAGCAGGGACGGGTAGGAGGACGGAGAAAAGGGCAGAAAAAGGGAACAGGGTAGGGCAATTATTTACACAGGAAGGCCCCCAGTCAGTGGCAAGGGGATACTAGCAGCGCCGTGCTCTGCCACACAGCACCCTGGCATGGCCTGAAAGGTGCAACATGATGCCCTGCAGGGCAGCTGACAGGCACTGAACAGTCCGAGTAAGAGGATGCAGGGCTGCCGGATGGCCACAAGGATCCTCTGGTCCACATCCACTGGCACAGCGCCACCACCAATACCACCTGGAGCAGCATGGTGATCATGGACACCTACAGAAAACGACAGAAGAAACACACACTGAGAGCCAGAACATGGAACACAACCCCACCCACCAAAGCCCGCACAACACCAGAAAGACTGCAACCATGTAAAGCAGTACTTACCCACCCCTTGAGGGGCACCAGGCCTGGCACCCATGTATCAGTGACAACACAAATCAGCAGTGTCCGCAGCATGTTGCCTGGCCCCTGGACCTACAAAACACAACACACAGCACCATAAGTGAACACTGCCACAGTGCAGGATGCAAGTCCCCAGCCACCCCACCCTGATGGCACATGGCCATGCAGCAAACAGTGATGCTAGTGTCTGAGGCACCCAGCGTAGGCGGGTGCACACAGCCATGCCCGTCCCCCCCAGCAACAGGGCAAAGCAGCACAGGAGCAGCATGGGGGCAGTGATAGACACACACAGCATATGGCACAGAAGGATACAGCTGGAGAACACCTACCTGGCCGTGGCAGTGTACCCCTGTGTATACGGCTCCGCAGTCATACCAGCCTCTCCGGGTCCCACCTCTGGAAGTCACCATAGCAATGCCTGCACTGCTCACCCATGCGTGACATGCCAGTACGCTGCACAATCCATGAAGCAGTGATGGCCCACACCCTGGCCCTGGGCTCATGGAGGTCTTCCTGTCCAAACAGGTGGCCCTCCACAGCCATGACCTGTGCCACTAGGTGTAACAGCTCCAAATGTGACCAGTTCATGGCCCTATGCACCATTCTCCAAGCTCCAGGTATCCTACACTGTGTACATACAGTGGCAAGGTGCAATCAGGGAATGCGCTGTCCACCAACCATTATGCACCATGTGCAACAGTGATACATCTGCAATACACCGTGCACTGAATGTGAAGCACTATTGGCCACTGGTGACGGAACCATGCATGCGTACACCACCATGCAATGGTGCTGCACAGCAAGGACACAATTGCACAGGCGCTGAGCGCATGCCGGTGCCATGTTGCACACGGCATACGCCAGTAACATGTGCCGTGCATAGTGCGCGATCCGTGGGGAGGGACGGACATTGCAGCCTGGGCGGCACATTGTGGGACAAGCTGCACGATATGGTACACGGCACCGTGATTGTCAAGCAAGCTATGGTGCACTGGACAATGGTGTAATGGCACATAATGGAATATGCACCGTACAACACATAAAATGCATGTGTGGGGGATGCGCCATGTGGACAGCCCAAAGCCATGCAGATGCACCACCCAGACCACGCATGTGCTGGCAATGTCCCATACTGTCGGTGGCGCATCACACAGATGCTCTGTGCTAAGTGAGATGAGCTGGGAGCAATTATGCAATTCAGAGAGAATGCGCCCCAAACAGCCTCATCATCCATGCATGGGCATCTCAGCCGATTAGCATCTCATTAACAGATGGTCAGGCCTCATTTGCATGCCCTGATCCATAAATGCTCCCAATTCAGCAGGCTGAGAACAGGGTATGGAGAGGAGTCAGTGCCTACAGGGTGAGTACACTGCCACAGTCACAGGGTTACAGCACACACTGGTGTGCCTGCATCGGAGTGTGCATGGCTGATGGTGCCCCAGTACACCGCATGTGGGACCAGACCACCATCAGGTGGGCACCACAGCAACACGTGATGTACAACCGCAGGGACGTATCCATGGGGCAACATTGGACAGCTCCCTGCCGAGGCCACAGCGGAGGACCATGTTACTGGAACACACACAGCACAGCACGTGCTGGGCACCGCTGCACAATGGGTGGCAGCACACCATGGCAGTGCACTGCAGGGGGGGGTGCAACATGTACGGAGGACAACACATAGTACACAGGGACACAGGGATGGTACGGATGGCTGGGGTTGGACTGCACAGTGAGGTGCATGCAGCACCATGTCACATGTATGTACGCCACACAGTGCAACACCTGTGCAGGCACAGTGTCATCACTGCCAGCACCCACTCCGCCGCTGTGCAAACACTGCATGCCACCACATGGCAGTCACCCTCTGCCCTGCAGCCAACACAGTGGTGGCACCCAGGTATGATGGTGCACCATGGTGGTGGGACACACACACACACACAGAGGACGAGTCAGTGTCACACACCCTGTGGTGGCTACATGGTACCCCTGCTGCATCCTGGGTGCCATGTGTGGCACATGTGTCGTCCTTCATGGACCACATGCCACGGTGCATGTCCACCTGTGCCAGGCAGCCCACGCATGGACCACAGCACAGGCCACTGGCACCACAGACCATGGTGAGCCTGCAGACAGTGGGTGCTTGGTGTGGGACTGTGTGTACACTTGGGCGGGTCTGACACAAGGTTGCTTCTACCCACAGTGTATAGAATGTCCAAGGAGTCAGGTGCCACCGGCAGGAGATGACCAAACTTCACATGGGATGAGGAGGGGGCACTCATCGAGGCATGCCATCTATGCCTGGATGTACTCACTGGCAGGGGTGGCAGCAGGACGTCACGTGCAGTGGGCTGGGAGGAGGTGGCCCGGCATGTGAACGCGGTTGCACCATACAACCGCACAGTGCAGGAGTGAAGTAAGCATTGGAATTATGGGCGATGGAGGGTCAAGGAGAGGGTGGCCAGCTTCCAGGCCTCCCTGAGGCAGACAGGGGGTGGACCCCGCTCGGTGGCACCACTGAGCCCCAACAAGGCCCTCCTGGCCACCAGTGTGTCAATGACATCCGTGCATGGCGTCCCTGGGGGTGGCTTCCAGATGGAGAGGCAGCTCATCACAGCATGGTGAGTAGCTGTGCACCCTGTCTGCACCCACCATGGACAGAGGTGTGTACCCGGGCCGGCAGTGTGTGGCTGACTGTACATTGTGCCATATGCGTCCTGTGCATTAACCATGTCTCCCTTTCTGTCTTCCACAGCTCCATCGCGACTCCATGGTGCTGCAGTGGCCGACAGCGCAGCCCCCATAGGCAGTGATGTGGGCCCACCCCTTGAGGCTGTTGACAGTGACGTGGTCGTGTCCATGCTCCACACACCACCGGTCATGGCAACTGTGGTGGAGGGCCATGCAGAGCCCTCCACCAGCGATGGTGGTACTGCAGGTGGGTACATCACATGGTTGGGGGGCCTGGCTGGGTTGCCTGATGGTGACCCAGTATGTAGTGGACATAGCAGATGCACTCATCGTGTTTGCCAGTGGCATGTAGGGTGAGGGTATTAGCACTGACGCATGTTCTACCATCAGCAGCACCACTGCCATGGGCGACTGCAGTGCACACAGTGTGGGGCCGCCTGTGCATGGGATCCTGGATTCCAACAGCATCCCCACTGTGCTGGACACTGGTGTAGCAGTGGCACGTATGCCTGGGGCTGTGCGTGCTGTGCTCCTGCACTGCTGCTCAGCACAGTGCTGGCGCGTCAGTGGCATCCAGGCAGGGCATGTACCCGCTACAGTGGGACCACAGGAAGACATGTATGGACAGCAAGTCACTGTGTCCAGCCATGATACACACACAGCACAGCCTGACAGGGTGTGTCCACCACCTGTGGATGACCCTGGTGAGGCTGCCCATTCCCCGGTTTGGCGGCACTGCTCACATGCCGCATCACCAGCTGATGACATGGGTGTCTACCTTGATCTGTTTTGGGCAACTGTGGACAGTCAGGAGGCACTCCGGGCAGAGTTCCGCAGCCATCAGGCTGTCATGGTCCAGGAGCATGAGTCCACAGCAGCGTGGCGTACTCAGATGCTGGCTGAGACACACCTCATGTGGGTGGGCATGACCGCAGCCATGGAGTGGAGGCAGTGGCTGCATCCGCAGCATGCCCCGGACAGCGTGCATCCAGTTGGACACCTGGGAGCATGTCCTGGACACCTCATCGACAGGACCAGTTGTCCTCCTGCTGCTGACCCTGTCACCAATGGCATCCACCCCCACCAGCCATGGCTCAGCCGGGGGCATGGTTCGGCCACCCCACTGAGCACCCATTCACGATCTCAGTGCAGCACCCCGTGGGGTCCCTGGGAACACCCCCTGTGGCTGGTGGTGGCACCCTGATCACCAGCGGCCATGGCAGAGGCCACCCACGTGTCCATGGTGGTCATAGGGTGGCCCTGTGATGTCCATACAAGAGGGCCTGTGGTGGTGGGTGGCATGGTTGGGCACACTGGCTGCCCTGTAGGTGGTGCCAGTGCTGCTGTGCATGGTGGTCTCCAGCCACGCGGTTGCCCTGGCACCCCCCCGTGTCACCTGTGCTTGTGCACGTGTGTGTGTGTGTGTGTGTGTGTGTGTGTGTGTGCTGCAGTCGTGCCATGTGTCATGGGTATGATGAGTGTGTTACAGTGCATGCAGTGCCCATGTGCCAGCCGCAGTGCACACTGACCCATGACAGTGTGGGCGTGGCCTGTGTGGTTCTGGTGTGGTGCATGCAGTGCATATATGTGTGTGTGTGTGTGTGTGTGTGTGTGTGTATCCCACCACGTGCATGCACCCGCATGTGCACCCCGGTGTGGCATATGGTGCCTGCCTTGCCCCCGCCATGTTGTCCCTACACTGTGGTGCCCACACCTGCACATGTACCATCCTGCACACACACCTGTGTGTCCCAAACTGTTCCTCCACCACTCTGCTGCGGTATGCCCGTGCCCTAGCCGCCAGCTTTGGATCCCTGCACCCGTGTCTGTCATCAGCTCCATGTTCCTCCGGGTGTGCCCCTGCTGCACCCTCACCCGCCTCCACTTCCTCCCCGGAACTGTTGCCCTCACTGGCCTCGGCAGGTATCCCATGGTCTTGGGCCATGTTGTGTAGCATACAACAGGCCAGGAATATGCCACAGGCCTTCTCAGGGCTATACTGTAGGGCACTGCCTGACTGGCACAGGCACCAGAAATGCATCTTCAGCATGCTGAAGACATGCTCTATGATGGCACGTGTTGCAGCATGTGCCTCACTGTAGCGTTCCTCTGCCACTATTCCAGGTCATCGGAAGGTGGTGAGGAGCCAGGGATGCAATCGGTATGCAGCATCACCTGTGGGGGTAGATGTGTTTCCATTAGTTAATGGTATTACACTGTGGCGTGTGACCCGACCCCATATCGCCCTGTGTTGTGTGCCCCTGTCCTGCCCCCCCTGCCCCTGCTGCCCCCATCCATCCTATGGCACACATCGGGACCATGCCACCCTGCTGCTGCCCCAGCACCGTTCCACATCCCTGCTGGCCCAGTGCCCCCAAGCCTGCAGTCTCGCGCCCACAGCCCACCCCAGGTGTCCCAGGCATGATGGCCCCCCCTGGGCTGCTGGCGGACTGTCACATGTACATAGCAGGTGTCCAGTTTAGATGTCCCTAGCCTTGAACCTTGCACAGAGCGCCAACTGGTACCATATGTATGCATCATGTGCGCTCCCAGGGTGTGAGGCGCAGACTTTGGTGATGTGCCCCGTGGCATCACACACCACCTGGCTATTCACTGAATGGTACCCCTTCCAATTCACACATATGATGCCCTCCTCTCCAGGTGGTGCACGGGTTGCCACATGGGTGCAGTCGATGGCCCCTATGACACCTGGCATGCGTGCCTCCTTGTGGAACCCCTGCATGGCTTGTGTCTGCTCTGCCTGTGTGCTGAGGAATCTGATGTATTCCGAAGCATGCGATAGCAGTGTGGTGAGGAACTGTGTGAGGAGGCGGGACGTTGAGGCCTGTGATATGCCAGTGGTGTCCCCTGTTGGCCTCTGGAAGGTTCCTGTGGTGAGCAGGCACATGACCGTTGTCACCTTGGTCTCCACCATGATGGTGTGTCCTCGTGCAGTGGGTGCCTGCATCACATCATGGCACAGCTCACATAGCTGTCTCAGCATGGCCCTGTTGAGGCGGTATCACCCGACTGTCTCTACCTTTATCAGCTGTTTGAAGGACCGCCGTGGGGCCGGCCACCTACGGTTACTTCTGGCGCCCTGCCTCCTCCTCCTCATTGGGGCATCAGCAATGGTGACTGCTGCTGGGTTCATCCCCTCTGTTGCTGTAGCCCTGTGGTGTGGCGTGCTGTCTGTGCCTCTCTCTCTCTATTATGACTTCCCCTCTGTGTGTGTCCTGCTGTTGTCGTTCCATTGACGGCCTGCTGGTGTGCTGGACTTAAGTCTCTTTCTTTTGTACTTATCTTTTTAGGGCGCATTCTGGCTTTGCGCTGGAGTTGCTCCATTGCTGCTCCTTGGTTTTGCTCTGTGGATAGGGATGCATGGTGTATGCATGGGTACACCCCCTGTACATGCGCCACATGTCATTATGTTGCGCCTATGGCGTATGTCTTTCAGTGCAGGGCATCTAGTTTGTACCGGTGCTTCCTCCCTGTGCCTGAATCGCCTTCCGGTGCATTTCCAACTTGCGCCGGTGCATCTGAGATGTGCCAGGTGCATCTGTTTTGTGAATCCAGCCCATGGAATGTGCTTACCATTTAAGCTGTCTGAAATTTAAACATGTACATTAAATGACTTTACTACATAGTGTATCCCTTTTAGGAGAGCCCTGTATTGAGATATATGAAATTGTGTTTTAAAGTATGCTTAAGTAAAGTAAGGTAAAAGCATTTCCTTTGTCTTTACATTTCTTTTCTTTTCCTCTCCCTATTCTCTCTCCTCCTGCCTCTAATGCTTAAATCCTTTGCTTTCCTTTTGTAACTAAGTGAGTAAATTTAGACTTGATATGTTTCTTTGAAACGATGATTTTTCTACCTTAAATTTTTTTATTTGTATCTATAATTGGTGTTTAATTAATGTGTCACTGTGATGTCATGTTTTTTTCTGTATAAATTGCACTCTGAACTTTGTATGGTATACGCCCCCTTGAAGTTTTGTAGCCGAGGCGCTGGTGGAAACTTTAATACAACAATTGCTGATGAAATATCCTGGAGTCTGTGGTCATTTTTGGAGAGCAATTGCTTTGGGAACATCAGTGAGTGACAGAGCTGTTTTGTTTCCTTGACTACATGAAGCCCTGACTGCCCACCCTCGTCCTGCTCCATCACTGGTTTGCCGATACCCCAATCTGTATTGTGGATTTCTGGGTGGGGGAGAACAGCCGTCTCCTTTCATCCCTGCAACAAGGGGGTGGAATCTGTGGAGGAATGGGGCTCAGCAAAGCTGGAGAGATGGTAGATGAAGCTGAAAGGTAGGGACAGGTCTGATCTCAGCCGCTCATGGTGTGCCCGGCGGAAACAACCTATATAAAAAAAAAACTAACGCAGCAGTACTCTGTATTTGGGCTATGTCCACAACCTACTTAACAAATAAGTGCACCTTTATCTCTGAATGTTGCGGGTCAGGGATATACTGCAGGTTCTCTCAAAACATATATAGGTGAGGTTGCTATATAGCTTTAAGGAATGGACTCCATGTTCCAATACTTGTAAAGTGTGTAAGGCAGATAGCTCTCACTGCTGTCCACCACATGTTAATCTTAATTCTAAATTACAATTTACTTTTCTCAAGTTCACTCATTGTTCTTAATCATTATTACTCCATACTTAAATGTTTAAAATAGGAATTACCTTTTAGTTTCTAGTAACACGTGCTGCAGTAATGGTGTTTGTGCTGAAAGGAGAATGTCGTCTTCACCCTAAACCTCTCGGGCCCGCTTGTAAATCCCTCAGTCTGACATAATATTTCATCACTGCTGGTTGACAGATCTCACAAGGCCATAGGCAAGAAAGTCTTTGTCTAAAGCCTACTGTCCTGATAGTGTCAAATTGTCCAGAAACTTTCTGACCTTTAAACAGGTCATGTTCTTTCTCTTTCAGAAACCATGCTACTGCCACTGATCTGATTTCTACATCAAAATACGTAGAGAGGCAACATGACTCACTCTTTACCTAACCCGGCCTATCCCACACCTTCTCCTCTAATTCTTTTTGTCATCATTTCTTTATCTTCCAGTTCTTTCCCCACTGACCCCTTTCTGACCGTGGCCCTCAGCCCTGTCACCCACCCCACCTGGGGCTTACTCCCCCTGCTTTTGGCCTACATGGATGAGTGGGTGCCATGGTTGGCGGTGCGCAGCTTGCGAGCATGGGTGCAGCCATTGTGGGGAATGAGGAGGTCCAGTCCCACTCAACTTTTTGGGCTCTGCAAAATGCCCAATGACATTAACATCAGCCTGAAAGGCTCAGACGATTCATGGCTCCCCCCCACACACACTTTTTAGTCATGGTTGCACCCATGCCTGCAGGGTGCTGTCATCATTCTCTTGGTTGAAGTGCTTTTCTTCCCATTTTCTCCTTAACTGAGGACCAGCTCTGGCACCGTGGCGTGCACATACTGCATGGAGATGCAGCACACCTCAGCTTCTGCGCCCAGTCAATGAAATGGGAGACTGCTGCTACACCACTTGGCCTCTACTAGAAGACAGCCAAGCACCAGTATGCACTGTCCTTCCTCCCCAAAGGAGAAGAGCCATCTGTGGATGCTGGATCTTTCTTCCTTCTATCCGGAACCTGAGAGATCCTGATCTGTTCCCAAACCCAGGTCGCCGGTGTGGCTGATGAGAACACTACCTACCATGCCACTGGATCAGCTTCTTCTCCTCTAATTCAATCCTAACCATCTACAGTATCTTCTCTAAGTGGATTTCTGCTTTTCTCATTACCATGTAACTGTGCCACAAGACACCTAGGGTGCACATGAACATTTTGTGAGTAGTGTGCAATCTATAAAGTATTTTGTAAATAACATTCTATTATGTTCATAATGTAACTCAGTAGGTTGTATTTGTAACATCTTCTTTAAAATGTGACAAATTTTCATCTGTTTCATCTCCCCCAAAATCTTTTGAAAACTATGTAGTTAACCCTGGATATGTTATGTAGTTAGCTGGCAGTATAGCCTAGAGGTTAGAGTAATGAGCTGTGAATGAGTTTAGCACATCCAGCAGAACTGGGTTTGATTTCCACGACCTCTACTTGCATACTGTGTGGCTCTGAGCAAGTCCCTTAACTGCCCCAGTGCTGCAAAAGTTGGTTCATGCCATCGGTCTTGAATCATAGCAGTGGCATCACTCTGGCAATGATCACAGTCTCCACTGCTACCAGTGGGTGTTCCTCTAAATAGCTGAATTTTGGAGGGGAGGATCAGGTATATAGAGAGGAAGCCCCAACATGAACAAGAGATGGCTGGTGCTAACAACAGGTACTCCAGAGAGTAATTTTTTATTTTTTTATTTAACTTTTTGGTCCCCGTTGCCTCCTCCCACCAACTGGTGACAGGGACACATATGTATTTTTTACAGATTTTCTCCCCTAATGCCCCCGAGGCCCTGGCACATGGCTGTGCGAGCATGTGGAGGCACATTTCACACCCCGTGGCACCAGCTCAGCCCATTCCATCTCCTGATACTTTGCCGCCCCTCTCTGCCTACACTACCCACTGGCCCTCCACCCAGTGGGAGCGGAACCACAGAGGGGGCGCCAACCCAGCCTAACCACTCTCAGGAGAGGGGAGGAGAGCTGCCCACTGGCATGCACAATCCTGCTCTGCCCTCTCCCACCCCACACCGGCACCCCGATGCCCCAAGATCATTCCCAAAGCTGGGTCGCCGGTATAGTACGAGCTAAGGCATCCAGCACATCAACCCTCTGCACCTCTGGCTTCCAGAGAGTAAACTTAAATGAGTGCATAGCATTCCCTGGTGTCTCAAGGCATCCGCCATCTTGTCCTTCATAAAGCAGTCCCTGGAGTCCAGTGGCCTCCCCTCCCTCACTCACCCTATGCTAAAATCATTGATGTCTAGTGGCAGTCCCCACCTTCACCCATTCCACATGCCTCCCTCACCCCATCTAATGACAGCACTCCTTGGTGTCCAGTGGCCTCCCTTCCCTCACTTACCCCATGCTAAAATCATTGATGTCTAGTGGCAGTCCCCACCTTCACCCATCCCACACGCCTACCTCACTCCATCTGATGACAGACACTCCCTGTTGTCCAGTGGCCTCCCCTCCCTCACTTACCCCATGCTAAAATCATTGATGTCTTGTGGCAGTCCCCACCTTCACCCATCCCACACGCCTCCCTCACCCCACCTGATGACAGACACTCCCTGGTGTCCACTGGCACCACCATCCTCTGCCAAGCACTCTGTAGTATCCAGCAGCACCCTAGTCCTCTACCAAGCACTCCCTGGGAGCCAATGGCACCCCATCCTCTGCCACACACTCCCTGGTGTCTACTGGAAACCCCATCTTCTGCCAAGAACTCCCTGGTGTCTAGTGGCACACCATCTTCTCCCTTTCCTGAGCCAGACACTCCCTGGTGTCCAGGGATACCCCCACCTTCTCCCCATCTTAAGCCAAGCACTTTCAGTGTCTAGCTGTGCCTCCTGCCCTTTCCACATCCTAAACCAAGCATTCCCTGGTATCCAGAGGCATCCTCTCCCTCTCCCCATTCCATATCAAACTCTCTGGTGGCCAGTGTCCCAGTCCCTTTTTCATCCCCACTTCCCAAATGGTGACTTCCACCTCTCACCTCCTTGGCCAGCTGCCATCTGATTAAACACAGCTTAAAAAGGAGGTCCCTGGTCTCCACTCTTTTCTTTTAGGCCCAGTGGGCAACTAACTCAAAAGATAGCTTCTTCCTTGGCCTGGTGACAGTCAGAAGCTCACGGGTGGCACAGGGAATCAAAACTACTATCATCCGCTGGCATGGCTTACTAGCCATCATGATGGGTCAGCGTGCCTGTTGTGTAGCTGAGAGCTTTTATTGTACTTCTGTCCTGTTAAGCTCATTAAAGGTAACAAAGGAGCAATGTAGTGAAGAAAATGATTCATCTCTGGGGATAAAAAATAAGAATTCCTCCAAGAAAAAAAGCTGAACTTTGGGTAACCTTTACAAACGAGCTCTGTTCCTCTTCACTGTACGATATTAAATATAAATTATAACAGACAGGAGCCATCAGCCCCTTCTATCAGCGACCACACTGTACAGTGTTATTATTCAAAATTAAAATTGCCAATATTCGGCTTGTGTTGAGCAAGCCTGTCGTGTGTGTGTGTGTGTGTGTGTGTGTGTGTAATATACCGTGTCTGTGGCATAGAAGGTGTGTGGTTAAGTTCTGGCTTAGGATAAGGACAGACCCCTCCCCGTGAAAGTTCTGGTTGAATTACACTTTGGATTCCAAGGTTTCTGACTAAATCAAATTGGAACAGAACTGAACCTGACCCAGAATTCAAATTGCTAGTTGACTATATAATGTCGATGGTGCTTTTGTTTTCTCATCCTGCTGCACTATGAGGCGGGGGCTGAAATCTGGATGCTGTAGGTGACATTGACAGGTGCAGGTTAGCAAGTCTGAATACTCATTGAAGACAGATTGCTCAACATCTGAACCATGGAATATTTATTTTAGTTCCGCAGGTGACTTTTATGTTGCTGTTGGCCACCTGTAGTGCTGGTGAATTGTGAGGGACTGACACCACTGGGGACTAAAGCCCGGTGTTTATCCACATGGACAGCGTGACAGGGTTGAATAAAGCCCTGTCCCATTTGTTATTCAGAAAGAGTTTAAATGCAGTGATCTTTTCTAGCCTCTCCTTTTCTGTCTCTTGTCTATCTGGTTGCACAACCAGATGTTCTTTTTTTTTTTTTTGATCAAGCTTTTTGGTCCCCATCACCTCCTCGGACTGGCAATGGGGACACATATGTATTTTAGGATTTTTCTTCCCCGACCCACCCGAGGCCCCAGCACACAGCCGTGCGAGCGTGTGGAGGCAAGCATCGCAATCTGTGGTGCCAGCTCAACCCCTTCCACCTCCCAATGCTTTTTTACACCCCCTCTCTGTCTACGCTATCCACCGGACCTCCACCTGGTGAGAGCGGAACTACGGAGGGGCCAACCCACCCTCACCACCCTCAGGAGAGGAGAGGTGCATGCTCAATCCTGCTCTGTCCCCCCCCCCCAACGCTGGCATCCCAATGACTCAAGGTCATTCCGAACCTGGGTTGCCAACGTAGCATGAGATAAGGCGTCCAGCACCTCAACACTCTGTGCCACTGGGCTGGCTTCAACCAGATGTTCTTGTGAGACCTAGGAACAGATCACTTTGGTGGTCTCATGATTCTCCGCCTGTCATTATCTCTCTGCCCTCACTTACTGTTTCTATCTTTTCTTCCCCCTTGCATATCTGTGGTTATAAAATATATGTGAATCTTTGAGTGAAGCTGTAAGTGAAACTGGGATCCCTTGGTTTGGAAATGTATATGGTTATATTGTTGAAATGATTGCAGAAAGCTATTTGGAACTCAAGGGGTTAACCTTTAGATGCAGCACAACCTTTTGCAGAGCTGTTAACAGGAGGTCATTTCTAGGACACCATTTTCTATTTTGTTGTATCTGCAAGGAAACTGACAAAGTTCTAATACATTTTATGAGAAACAGGATGTCTGTTCAAGAGCTGTGCTTGCAGAAGTTAATTACCAGGCAAAGACTTATTATAACAAGCATTTGTCAATGCCAAATGTTTGCTTGCTGGTATTGGCATTGGTACTGCAGGAGATAGAGATGCATAATAGGAATGACAGTGAAGTATTGAACTAACGCCAACCCCCACCCCCACCCTGCAGAGACTAACAGGTGTTGGGGTGTGCCTTTGGGTTGTTGGCAATAACACTCACACCATTCCACCCCAGCCACCCTGTAGACACTGACAGATGTCACGGTGTGCCTTGGGGTCTTCAGCCATTATGCTCACCCCATTCCATAAGGAAATAAGCTGAGATGGGTGCAGTATAGGAGAATGGGGAGACCATTAGGGTTGAAGATCCCTAGGCAGACCTCGAAGCCTGTCAGTTGCTGCAGGGTGGGTGTGGAGGTGGAATATCATAAACATTACAGCTGACGACCCCAAGCCACACCCTCGACGCCTGTCAGTCTGTACAGGGTGGGGCGTTACAGTTGGAAACCCTATTGCCCAAGGTGTTTGTTGGTATTTTCACTCCACATTTTCAACATGGGCTTTTTGGGACCCCACCTCATAAATAATGGCACTATCATTTTGTTATTCAATCCCGAAAGGTGATTTCACACAGTGAATGCGCCATTCAGCACAACAGGTGCAAAAAGACATTTTGGGCAGGATGTGAAAAATGGCATCTTATTGTTCATGAGGAGGTATGAAAAAATGGCAGCGTTGAAAATCTGGAGTGAAAATATGACAAATTGGTGAAGTTATGAGCATGTGTAGAAATTGTGTAATGCACGCTTGTAACGCAGTCATTGTTTGGAATTTATTCACCAGATTTTCTACATTGCCTTTTTGGGACCTTCTCTCATGAACAGTGGCACTGTGATTTCATTAATCTGCCCCAAAAGTTGAATTTGCATAGCGACTGCAACATTCCGTGCCACAGGTGCGAAAACATGTTTCAGGCAGGATGCAAAAAATGACAGCTGTACCGTTCATAAGGAGGTGTAAAAAATGCCAGTGTTGGAAATTTGGAGTGAAAATATTAGAAATTGGCATTAGAAGTTATGAGCATGCATACAAACTACACAACGCACATTCGTAGTACAGTCATTTTTTGGATTTTTTTCACCAAACTTGCAACATGGGCTTTTTGGGACCCCACTTCATGAACAGTGGCACTGTTGTTTCATTAATCAGTCCCAAAAGCTGATTCCATGCAGCAACCGCAAAATCACCTTTCAGGACTGAGAAACGAAATGACAGTGTCGGTGTTCATGAGGTAGGGTCCCAAGAACCCCATGTTGAAAATTTGGAACCAAAACTCAAAATATTGGCTGAGATAGCAACCTAAAGTAACAACCCCCCATTCACTACTATTACAGGGCTTACTGTCATTTCTTCAGTTCCCAGTTGGTCTTTGAAGAGTGCAGATGTGTTCCTGGTCCACAGAAGAGCGCTGCTCCTGACCTCCGGAGTAAGTATGGATTAGAGGGTGCAGGGTAGTAGGGGTGCATAGAGGGAGGGTGTGTGGGTTGGGGAGGGGGCCAGTGGGAACAATGAGTGACCGTTTTCTTTTCAGGTTTAAAAAATACTTTGTGGGACTGTTTCTTCATTACAGTTGAAATATTACAAAATGGATTTTGGCACACTGGGGCCGGGCTTCCCAGACTAGTGGAGGGGATCAATGCCACCAGGGATTGGGCACCAGGTCAGTCGAAAAAAATGGCGGGTGGAGGCACATCCGACACTGGGAGGGCATCCCAGTGTCGGAAAAAAATTAAGAATGACTTTAGCACACTGGGGTGGGCTGCCAGTGTGCCACAATAGTGGGGGGGGGATGCTGACATGGGGATTGGGCACCCCGTTGTTGGCAAAAGATATGTTTGGGCTTGGGGAAGGAGTCATCTGACACTGGGAGTGGGCATCCCGGTGTCAGAAATATAATTAGTTTGGCACACTGGTGTGGGCTTCTAGTGTGCCACATTAATGGGGGGGGAGGAGGGATACATGCCAACACAGGGTTTGGGCACCCCAATGTTGGCTTTGGGGGGAGTGTGTGGTGGGCAGCAGGAGCTGCCAATTATACAAAGCCATGGTGCAGCTCATTTGTTTATTAATATGTTTCACTGGGAAAGGCACACTGAGCAAATGAGTTGCTCGTAAGTCCAGCCATGCGCATTACTGTGCACTGTAATGTGCATGGCTGGAATGTGCCTGGTTGCCGGGAAGAGGGGGGAGAGATCTGCCACTGCAATGACGAAACTGTCCGTGACTGGAGCGGCAGATTTCTTTCATGTCCGGCGCTTGCTCTGAAACTGCCGTCATCAGCAGCTTCCCTGTTGATTGGTGGCTGAGGGACGAGCCCCTGAAAGCCGTTCACTGGGTTGGCCACACCTCTGCAATGCTCTACTAACCTCAATATGTTTCTTGTGTGCTGTGCACGCAAGCAAACGTAAAAAAGAGCAGCAATCTTTGCTAGAGAGAGATTGACTCAAAAATAGTTATGCTGCTGCGAGAGTTCTAAATGTCATAATCATTCCGACTCAGGCTAGCTGAGTAAACAATGATGTCATTATGTAAAAGGCCCCTCAATGAGCTCCTTACCAGCTGCCTTTTCACCTGCCTATAGATTAGTACTAATGGGGTTCTAGTAACCCCAGGGGACTGGGTGGTTACATTTATTTTACTGTTATTGATAATAATAAAATGCTACTTGTGAATTTTATAACTGCTCCTGGTTTTCCTATGCTTCCTGACCTGTGCCTCGATGACAGACAGGTACAGTGCAGGCTTAACCATACTGCAATATATTTAGCGCACATGAAAGATGAGAGACCGACAACACTGGACACTGAAGCCCTCTGTTTATCCCCAACCCAGCTACTGTACATTGTGGGCAGGTACACTCCATAGGCTTCCTTACACTATTATGGATTTAGTGCTAGTGAAAAGTGTGGAATTGACAGCACTGGAGACTGAAGTCCTCTGTTTATCCATAGACCAGGTGCAGTATGGGCAGGTACAGTGCGGACATCCCTGCACTGTGATATATTTAGTGCTGGTGAAGATGAGGGACTGACAGTGCTGAGGACTGAAGAATCCTCTGTTATTAGAAGGGCTGGTACCTTAAGGGGCAGGTACAGTGCAGGGCTGGTACCATGTGGGGCAAGTACAGTGCAAGGCTGGTACCATGTGGGGCAAGTAGAGTGCAAGGCTGGTACCATGTGGGGCAAGTACAGTGCAGGGCTGGTACCATGTGGGGCAAGTACAGTGCAAGGCTGGTACCATGTGGGACAAGTGCAGTGCAGGGTTGGTACCATGTGGGGCAGGAACAGTGTAGGGCTGGTACCATGTGGGGCAGGAACAGCGTAGGGCTGGTACCATGTGGGGGCAGGAACAGTGTAGGGCTGGTACCATGTGGGCAGATACAGTGCAGGGCTGGTATCATGTGGGGCAGGCACAGTGCAGAGCTGGTACCATGTGGGGCAGGAACAGTGTAGGGTTGGTACCATGTGGGGCAGGCACAGTGCAGAGCTGGTACCATGTGGGGCAGGAACAGTGTAGGGCTGGTACCATGTGGGGCAGGAACAGTGTAGGGCTGGTACCATGTGGGCAGATACAGTGCAGGGCTGGTATCATGTGGGGCAGGCACAGTGCAGAGCTGGTACCATGTGGGGCAGGAACAGTGTAGGGCTGGTACCATGTGGGCAGATACAGTGCAGGACTGGTATCATGTGGGGCAGGCACAGTGCAGAGCTGGTACCATGTGGGGCAGGAACAGTGTAGGGCTGGTACCATGTGGGGCAGGCACAGTGCAGAGCTGGTACCATGTGGGGCAGGAACAGTGTAGGGCTGGTACCATGTGGGCAGATACAGTGCAGGGCTGGTACCATGTGGGGCAGGCACAGTGCAGAGCTGGTACCATTTGGGGCAGGAACAGTGCAGAGCTGGTACCATGTGGGGCAGGAACAGTGTAGGGCTGGTACCATGTGGGCAGATACAGTGCACTGCAGATACTATGTGGGGCAGGTACATTGCAGGACAGATACTGTGTGGGGCAGGTACAGTGCAGGGTTGGTACAGTGCAGGACAGGTACTGTGTAGGCAGGTAAGGTACTGTGTGGGGCAGGTACCATGCAGTGCAGCACTGGTACAATGTAGGGCAGGTACAGTGCAGGGCTGGTACCGTGTGGGGCAGGTACAGTGTAGGGCAGGTACCATGTGGGGCAGGCACAGTGCAGGGCTGGTATCATGTGGGGCAGGAACAGTGCAGGGCTGGTACCATGTGGGGCAGGAACAGTGTAGGGCTGGTACCATGTGGGCAGATACAGAGCAGGGCAGGTACTCTGTGGGGCAGGTACGTTGCAGGACAGATACTGTGTGGGGCAGGTACAGTGCAGGGTTGGTACAGTGCAGGACAGGTACTGTGCAGGCAGATAAGGTACCGTGTGGGGCAGGTACCATGCAGTGCAGCACTGGTACAATGTAGGGCAGGAACAGTGCAGGGCTGGTACCATGTGGGGCAGGTACAGTGTAGGGCAGGTACCATGTGGGGCAGGTACCATGCAGGTCAGGTACCATGCAGGACTGTTACCATGTGGGGCATGTACAGTGCAAGGCTGGTACCATGTGGAGCAGGTACCATGCAGGTCTGGTACTGAACAGGGCAGGTACAGTGCAGGGCTGGTACTGTGTGCGGAAGGTACAGTGCATGCTCGGTGCCATGTGGGGCAGGTACCATGCAGGTCTGGTAATGTACAGGGCAGGCACAGTGCAGGGTTGGTACTGTGTGAGGCTGGTACCATGCAGGCCTGGTTCTGTATGGAGCAGGTACAGTGCAGGGCTGATATTATGAGGGGCAGGTACAGTGCAGGGTTGGTACCATGTTCGACAGGTACATTGCAAGGCTGGTACTGTGTGGGGCAGGTACAGTGCAGGGCTGGTTCCATGAGGGGCAGGTACAGTGCAAGGCTGGTACCATGTGGGGCAGATACAGTGCAGGACTGGTACTGTGTGGGGCAGATACTAAGCAGGACTGGTACTGTGTGGGGCAGATACTAAGCAGCGCTGGTACAGTGTGAGGCAGGTACAGTGCAGGGCTGGTACCATGTGGGGCAGGTACATTACAATGCTGGTACTGTGTGGGGCAGGTACAGTGTAGGGTTGGTACCATGCAGGGCTGGTACAGTACAGTGCTGGTGCCGTGTAAGTGCAGGCTTCTCAACACTGTTCAGTGTTCAGCACATGTGAAGGGTGGAGGGCTGACCACCCTGGTGACTGAAGCCACCTCTATTCATAGGTCATGTACAATGTGGTTCGGAGGCAGTGTGGCTTTCTCCATATTTCAAATATTTTGGTGCTGGTGAAAAGTGGGGAATTGGCAGCACTAGAAACTGGAGCCTTCTGTTTACTCACAGGTCCACTGCAGTGCAGGCTTCTCCACATTGTGGTTTAGTGCTGGGCAAAGGTAAGGGACTGCTTTCACTGGAGGCTCTATTCACAGATCAGGTACGGTGCAGGTGGGGTTGGGGCAGATTTCTCTCACTGCTCAGTCAATGCAGGTCATTGCTGATCTGAAGGGGCCTCCTCTCCTGGGTAGGAGGGTAATTCAGCAGCCTGTCACCTCCACCACCTTCCCCATGTAATCCATCCGTTCTTCATGCAGAAACTGTTACCAGGTTTCAAGACTTTGTTGTGCAGCGACTATCAATGGGGTTTCAGACTGTGACAGCTGTGCCAGATGGTTTTCTGCTCTGGCATTTGGTTGATGGAAAATTGGACTGAGACCCAGCCAGCTCATTCCACTTGAAACCAGAACTGGAGTCAGAACCTGAGTCACCCAGTTCTCCCAACATTCCATAATACTGGCCATTTGTTCCCCCGTCTCCAGTGAACAGACATTCAATGGTGTCTCGATGCACACAGGCACTACCGTCATGATCTTGAACTTAGGAAGTCTATTTAATCCTCAGTACAAACCATGGAAGGAGGAGACACTTATCACAATCAAGCACTAGTCATCTGTACCACATGGCATTGCACATCCAACATTCAGACCACAGAACTGCTCCTTTGAAACCTTTTAAACAGCTTTCTAATGTTTACTGTTTTTTCATTTTTTGTATTCCAATGTTTGCCCTCTTTTACACCCTGGCTGCCCCGAACCCATGCTTCATCCAACAATCTTCCAACAGAGACAACCACTTATCCTGTGATGCAGTACCTGAGTGAATCAACAGCCATGGTCCTGGTACTCCATATCTTTTTCGTCCAATATTTTGCCAGCCTCCTTTCACAGGTACTGCACTGACAGATGGATCCGCAGCAGCCCCCTGTGGAGGAGGCAAGGACGCATGTATTCCAAGTCCTCCTTGGCCTGCTAGAGAGGTCAGTGTGGACCTCACCCCAAATGAACACAGCCCACCAGGCAAGCAGAGAACCGGGTTCATTCTGAAACCCTGGTCAACTGAATTGTAAAGGTATGTGCTACCACTGGTCCATAGGCATGGCGATTCATTATTTTTATTTTTTTTTCACTAAGGATTTATAGTAGAGATTTAAGAGGGACGTCAGAAAACATTTCTTCACAAAAATGGTGCTGGAGGAGTGGAATAGGCTACCAAGGAAGGTAGTCTGTGTGAAATTAGTGAGGGATTCAAACATGGGAGGGGTAGATACTGTATATGGAGCTTGTGAAGACAGTGACAAAAAGGGAGCGAGGAAATGGGAGTGATTAGCCATTAGATCCCCCACTAATCATGTTCAGATAGTGCATTTCAGGATCTGACTGTCCTCCAAGAGATAGCGCTGATATCCACATCCAGTATTTATCCAACCAAGTTCAGTTTTCAGATCCGAGACTGGATTTTGGATCCAAGGTCACATTCTTTGAATCCAAGGTCGGATCCTGGGATCCAAGGTCAGAGCTGCATGTCCTATCCATGGATCTGATAATCAAATCCAGTGGATCAGAGTATTTTAATTGGATGTATCAGATCCCATGGATGAGATCCAAGGTTTTCATATTGGTTTTTGGATGTCACTGCTAATGACATTTGAAATTGGGCGTTGTTCTCAGTACTTGGTCGGGTACTATCTGAGCACCACCAGCCCTCAGAAAATTAACTTTAGATGGATAGGGCTTGGCAGACTTGATGGACTGAATGCAGGGCCTTTTCTGCTGACAACATCTACGTTCCTTGGTCTGATCATGGAATGTAAACAGCACATCTAAGAGTAGTACACTTCCTGCAACAAAGGGGAAACCTGACTAAGATCATCAGGGATAACACAGTCTTAGAAGATTACCTCTACTGGGTGCTCACACTTAAAGACAAGTTTAGATACATATCAGAGATATATAAAATGCTGGCCACGGGGGAGGACCAACTGTTGGCACAGATCAAACCAAAGTGGGAGCAAGAAAGTGGAGTGGTTGTGCCAGATAAAAAAGTGGCTGAAAAGATTGCAAGGGAGATGGAAAGTAACATCAGCCCCAGCTTGGAGGGAATACGCCGGGAAGGTTCTGGTCAGGTTCTTTCACACCCCAGTAGTGACTAAACACTTTGGTAATACCAGAGAGGAAACGTGCTGGAAGAAATATGGTAATGGGGGGAACTCACACTAAAGCTGCCAACAGTCCCTGTTTTCCCAGGACAGTCCCTATTTGAGGCAGCATGTCCTGGTGTCTCCACAAGTTTTGCAAAATGTCACTTTTGTCCTGGTTTTTGCTTACTTTTCCCAGTTTTGTCCCTTTTTTTTTTTTTTGCTGACTACTAATTTGTGAATGACATTTATTTCAGCACCACTGCGGCACTGCTCAGGCTGGACAGCAGTCCGCGACTTCAACCCCTGTGCCTGTGTTGCACCACAAGCATGTCAGTGGAAGCACAGTAAAGCATGTTCCTTCCTGTTAGATTAGACTGGGTAGTACTGCAAACAAGCGCATGTGGACGTCTACCTGCCAGCAGCTGACAGGGACTCCAGACAGAGAAGAGACCAGCAGCAGGGAACTAAGGTACCCGAACCTGATCAGCTGTAAAGAAGTGTATGAAAACAATCTGGTGTGGTGGTGGTGGGAGTCACTGAAGTGAAGTTTGCTCAGCAAATGAGGTGAGTGTAAGTGGGTTGGATGGAACTGTCAGGAGGAGCAATACATGCAGTTCAAATGTCTGATCTCAATTTAACACAGGTTTGCTTCTGGTGAACTTTCTGTACATCACGATTTGGAACTTGCTGCAGCAGAATGATGTATTGTTTTACTCTGGATGTTTGCTACTGGTGTTACTGTGGGGCAGCACGGCCAGAGCAAGCAGTAAAATTTAATTGCGTGCAGCATTGTCTGCGGCGGTGCCCGTGGGAGTGACACGGTGGGGGGAAGGAGATCATGGTCAGGATGGACCGTCCCAGTTTTAGGCCTCGGAAAGTTGGTGGCTTTAACTCACACCCATACTTTCTGGGAGTGTCCGGTTATAGCGAGGTATTGGTCACAGGTCCACCAGACCATTGTGAAGGTAAGAGATGCAAACTAAACTTTTTCAATTACAAACGTAATCATAGGCCTCCCAAAAGCAGGCACACTGCCAGTTAGAAAGAGGAAATTGCTATATAGCATGTTAACCATTACACATAAAGGTATTACATCCTCATGGCTATCAGACGTATCCCCACAATACACTGTCTGGTGGAATAAAATGCAAAAGGCCCAGAGTATGGAACTCATAGCTGCTAAAGTAAATCTCAGACTTCGGTCATTTGGGGATGTGTGGAATCCTTTGGATAGGCACTGGACACAAAAGCCTGAAACATCAAGTCTGTTACACATTTTGGTATTTGGCCTAATGCAACTCCTTTTCTAACTGGCAAAAGACTACACAATCCAGATATAGGCTTCTTTTACTGGACCCAGGGTCACCTGAATATTTTTCTGCTGAGTGAGGCCTGGACAAGGCCTACCAGGGATGCTCCCCCACGTCCCTGGACTTTTTGCCTCCATGTTGTCAACTGAGAAATGCAAGATACTCTATTCCCTTCACAGCATTGTTAAGATCCCATGTTGTTACTCTTAACCTGGTTATGCATTGACTCTGTCTGTGTGCCTATAATGTCACATGTTTTCTCACTTTTGAATAAAGCTGATTTAAAAAAAATAGAGCAATTGGGTTAGAAATGGTTTCTTTTTTGTTATAAATGTTTTGTGTTTTCAAACAATACTAGACCGGAAGGTCATAGAAACACAGAATCTGATAGCAGATAAGGACCGCTTGGCACACCCAGTCTGCTCATTTTTTCCCCAGCATATACTGTCACTGCAGACCCTACTTGATCTCTGGTCCCCCCACCTTGCTTTCCACTAAGATTTCCTTGTGCCTATCCCATACATATTTGAAGCCCACCTGTTTCCCCCACCACCACCTCTGCTGGAAGACTTCCAGGCATCCACCACTCACTCAGTGAAAAAGTACTTCCTCACATCTCTCTTGAATGTACACCCTTCCAGCTTCATTGCATGTTCATATGCATCTTTTCCTCAAAAAATGACTCCCCCTGTACCTTATTTACCCCTGTGAGGTATTTATAGGTCTCTATCATATCCCCCCTCTCTCTTCTCTTTCAGGGTGTACATATTGAGGTCCTTCAGTCTCTCCTCATAGGGTTTCTGATGCAGACCCTCCACCATTTTAGTTGCCCTCCTATGGACTGCTTCCACTCTATCTATGTCCTTCCTGAGAGGTGGTCTCCAGAACTGTACACAGTACTCCAGGTAGGGTCTCATCAGCAATCTACAGTATACAGTAGCAACACCACCTCCCTGCTTCTGCTGGTAATACCCCTCCCTGTGCACCCCAACATCTCACTGGCCCTACCCACCTTCCTTGTTTCACTGTCTTGACACTTTGAGATCACCAGATATAACTACTCCCAGGTCTCTTTCCTGTTTGGTGACTGTCAATACCTCTTCTCCCATAGTGTACTCTGCCTCAGGGTTTCCGTACCCTAAGTGCAGGAGTTTGCACTTTTTGACATTGAAACGCAGGTACCATACCCTTGATCACTTCTTGGGTTTTCTCAGGACCCTGCACATTTTTTCCACCCATTCTGGAGTGTCCTCCCTACTGCAGGGTTTGGTGTTGTCCACAAAGAGGCAGACCTTCCCTTCCAGCTGATCTGCAATGTCACTTATGAAGACATTAAAGAGGACTGGTCCCAGCACTGACCCCTGTGGCACCCCGCTGATCACCCTCCCTTCCCCGGACAGAATTCCATTTACCACCACCCTCTGTCACCTATTCCTTAACCAGTTTGTTACCCAGTTTATTATCATTGGACCCATCCGAGGCTGCCCAGTTTCCTTATGAGCCTCCTATGTGGAATGGAGTCAAAAGCCTTACTGAAATCTAAGTAGGCCACACCCACACCCACTGCCCCACCCTAATCACTGCATAGCATCCCTTAACTGCAAACACAGACCAGTCTTATCAGTGTTGTCTTCTGAAACACCCTCTAGGTGATTTCATCAGCTGAAGATGATGACAGAGAAGATCAGGAACTCCAGATCACTGGGCACAGGATGAATCAACCATGGCACTGCTCATTTCCAGAGTCAGTGGCACAGATATCAACCTCTTCATCAGATGAAGTGTCCAGAACCCATGATGTGTCTCCCCTCTTTAGAGGCAGACACAGCTCGTGCAGTACCTCTACATTTGTACAGGCAGGTGCCAAGTGCTTCAAGAGTTATAATCAAATCGTATGAATCTTGACTCAGTAGGGATTATAGGGAACTGGATCTCTCCAGGAAAATGTCAGAACCCATGTGTGAGGCACACTGAAAAGGAATCAGCACATACAAGGATCTGGCTTGTACATGATGTTGCCTTTTGATCTTAAAGAGACTCAAGAAAATAAGAAATCACACACACACCATCAAGCAGGGTCTGGTAGTTTATTTAAAAGGACACTGTCAACCCTCATAGGACTCAAAGTGTCCTGGTTTAAAAAACACGTGTTATGATTGTTCACATTCTATAGAAACTGTTGATGTAACTGAGAGTTTCAGTCTGATTCTTTTTTCTTTTAAAAAGTGAAAATAGACTGCCCACCAGACTGGTGTTAGCATACAAAAACATGTTTGTTTACATTCCTTGATCAACTCCCACTGCATCTTTCCTGAACTTGAGAACACCCCCCTCATAGTCTAGTTACTCATGATGCAATACGAGGAGAGGAGAGGATATGATGCATCATGAGTGGCTGCACTGTTTGGGGGTGTTTCTAATGTTCAGAAAGTATGCAGTAAGAGTAGATCAAGGATTTGAAACAAAACAAGGCTGGATACAACAATACCATTAGAATGCATTTCATTTCTACTAAGAAAGAAGGCAGATATAACAACCAGCAACATCAGTGTATTTTAGAGTAGGTAAGCAATCATGAAATGTGGGGTTTTAACTAGAAATAATATGATGCAAAAAAGGTTGACTGTCCTTTTAAGGACACCAACACATTTGGGCTAAACACCCTTATGTTGTACATTCTGGGTAAAGCTTCATCAAGGGACCTAGTATGCATGTGTGTCACTTGTTTAAATATCCCCCTCTCATAAATATCTGTTTTGCAATTTGCATAAGTGATTATGGGCACACATTTAAAGAGAACACACAATTCAAAGTGCAAAATAGCGTAAAAGGTAAGGTGAAAATGCAGTTGTACAAAGCAATGCATTAAAAAGTATTGTCTTTAACAATACATAACAGGCAATCGTTATTGCTTGAAAAAAAACAGATGTCTAAAGCAAACATTATTTTATTTTATTTAAACATTTAGTGACTGGGAAAGGCACACTGAGCCAAGGCTCATCTCCAGGTGCGACCTGAGGGACAGAGAGCATGGGAATCACAGTATATAGTACAAGGCATTCAATACAAAATCACACAATAGTAAGCATAATAAAATAGTTCAATGATTACAATACAGCAACACAGGCTACATAGAGAGATAACTGTACAATGGAATGGAATATCACAGATCAGAGTAGTTACAACAAGGGACAAACATTTCAAGTGCAGTGAGACAACTGTACATGGTACAAAGTAACTCAAAATCAGTGTTGTTACAACCGGGGACAAACATTTCAAGTGCTAAGAGGTGTTATGGGAGCAAGTAGGGAAAGGTAGGAGACGGAGCAGCGATTTGACAGAGGAGTGAGAGGAAGAGTCGCGTAAGAGAGGAGACTGAGTGTTCCATAGAGAGGGGAGACAATTGTTCTCTATAATCAATTTGTTTTTGATTTATTACACTGGAATTTCACCCAGAAAAAAGAAAGGAAGAGTTACTGCACATATGCAAAAACTATTTTACAATACCATTTTAACAGGATTTTCAATTATTGTACACATATGTGTAGAACATGTCCTTACAAACTAATGTCATTCTCAGACAGAAAACCACCTAAGGGCACATCACATATCACTGAAAAAGAAGTACTTACAATGGATTATCTTTAATTCATATCACATATCCTAATCTTATGCAGTTCTTATTTAAATTTCCCTTTATCAAAAAGGCTCTGGGTGGCTATCAGTCTTTAAAAACGGTCCTCAATTAGTTTCTTGGTTTATCCCATCTGGATTACATACTGGGCAGTTTATGGATTCATTCAGTTTCAAATGCAACAATTTCTATCTGCTGCCACGCCTTGGTGGTGGTGGTGGGGGGGGGGGCACATGGTCAATTGCCCTGAATTTAGAAAAGGTGGTGATGCAGCTGTGGAAGTCCTTGACATGATCACCCAGAGCATTATTTTCATTTCCATGACTAATTGCTAGAATGTGCTCTTGGATTTTTTCCCTTTAATGGGTGTTTGATGTGCCCAACATACCATTTTCCACTACTCCACATAAACCACAGAAGAGGTTCCACAGTTGATATAATGCATCAGTTTGTATTCCAGCCCTGTGTTTGGATGAGTGAATTTTTCTCCCTCACTTCCAAAATTTACATACACTGCAACCATGACGTACATTCAATTCCTTTTATATATTCCAATTTTTTCTGACTTATCCACATTGGGTGGCTTTTCATAAGATGATCAGACAGGTTTTTACCCCTTCAGAACGTTATCCTCAGAGTCTGCCTCACCAGTGGTGCTAGTTCTGGGTCATCTGTTAAGATGGACCATCTTTTCTGGATCTATCGGATCTCTAATGAAAATCTGTGATGAAGGTCACCTGGCTGGTGTCATATTCTGGACACATTTTGGGCCATATGGGATGCTGTCAACCAGCCACATCATACAGGAATATTTTTTTATCCTGGTGGGGCAGATTCTAAGGATAACATTTTAGATGGGTATGAACCTGTCTGGGGTACAGGCCATGTTTGGTAGGGTGTGCACCAGGTCTTATTTTCTTGAGATAGTTTGTGTACAGTGTTTGCAGATGCAGTTGGTGCACATGTTTTTTCTTTCTTACGATCTTGAAGAAGAAGACCACTTGCAAGGCCCCCAGATTAGCACCCCAACCAGAGATGGAGGCAACCATCATCAGGACTATCAGGGCCATCAGGGCCTGGGACAGAGAAAAGGAGGGCCTTTGCCAAGGTTCAAGCAGTCCAGTCACCAGCGGAGGGCATGGCGAAAAGGAGAAATCACCAGAATGAGACCATCAAGGTCACTGAAGTGCTAAGCCCACTGAACACAGAGGATACACTGAGAAATCCTCATGTGCAGACATGCCAGAGGGACAAGTGTTGTCCGCAGCCATCAGTTCTATCAGTCTGAGAAGGCATCTTGCCAAGAGATAAGCAGTGGAGGACAGCAGTTGTGCCTGGGCAAGTAGAGCAGTGGCATGGTCCTCCAGAAGAAAAGCACAGCCAGCAAATGTGTCTAGGACAGTTGTATTGAAGTCACTGATAGAGGATCAGAACCAATTTTGGTTCATTGACAAGGGTGCCCAGCTGACTGAACAGCTGGTGAATCTGAAATAATGTGTGAAGAACTGCATCTCCATGATGAAACACAGAAACATACAATTTGTTGACAGTTGAGACATGGTTCGCTCTCCTAGTCTGCCCATTTTTTCCTGATTATATTGTCACCACCAATCTTACCTGATCTCTGGCTACCTTCTTCCCCCACCCCCCGCCTTCCTACCAAGATTTCTTTGTGCCTATCCCATGCATGCTTGAAGCCCGCCACTGTTTATGCCCCACCACCTCCGCTAGAAGCCGTTCCAGGCATCCACCACTCTATCAGTGAAGAAGTACTTCCTCACATCCTTCCTACATTCGGCCCCTTCCAGCTTCGTTGTGTGCCCCCTTGGTCTCTTGTACCTTCACATCTGAAAAATATTCCCCTCCTGTACCTCATTCACCCTGTGAAGTATTTATAGGTCTCTAACTTGCCCCCCCCCCTCCAGGGTGTACATGTTGAGGTCCTTCAGTTTCTCCTCATAAGACTTTTGATGCAACCCCTCCACCATTTCAGTTGCCTTCCTCTGGATAGCCTGTACCCTGTCTATGTCCTTCCGAAGATGTGGTCTCCAGAACTGGGCACAGTCAAGGCCCCCAGAATTCTGCAATTCCACAGCTGCAGAATTCTCCACAGAATTTGCATCATGCTGTACAATATATACAGTGCTGCAGAATTTATTGTTTTTGGTGAATGGTTCATTCCAACACACAATTTTTCCATTGTGCCCAGCTCCCTTCCCCATCTCATTTATCCTGAAGCCCCTTCTCTATGGTCGACATGTGATGTAATTGATGACATCACATCTTATTTTAACCAATGGCGGGACTACATTCTCTCACAGAAATGAATAAATCATGCCACAGAAATCAGAAAGTGCTGCTGCAGAAGCCTAGGAACCCTGCCGCAGAATCAGAACAAAGCGTCGGAGAGCACTAGGGGGCCCTGGACTCAGTACTCCAGTTAGGATCTCACAAGCGATCTATACAGCTATATGAGGCTTTCAAGAGCCAGTCATCCAGATATTTTTTTATTTTATTTATTTAAAATTTGGTAACCAGGAAAGGCACACTGAGCTGAGGCTCGTTTCCAGGTGCGACCCGAGGGAGAGCGAAGAGGGTTTACAATAGTCGGAGTAATACATCAATTTGGACACACAAGGATACAGTTGAGCAAAACAATTGCAAAATACAAACAGAGTACAATTTACAATGGATGGAGTAATACAACAGATTGGACAATCATGTGAACAGTTGAGAAGTTTACAAGAAGGCAAACATACATTTAAGTGCGTTGTTGGGGTAGCAAGTTTAAAAGATATGTGAATACATACATGCCATCCTTCCAGAGTACCAGGGTCACCACTGCAAAACATTTGGAAGGAGACATATGCCACCAAAGATAAGCCAAACAGCACAACATGAAACTGGTAATGAAAGCCTTCCAGCATAAAGTGGAGGTACTGTCGGCAACTGTGCAACACCCTAATGTGGAGATAAGCATCCTTCATAACCTTGATGTGCATCCAATCTTCTTGCAGGAGCAGAGGGTACAGGGGCTGAACAGATACCATACAAAACTTTTTGTATTCAGTGTATAGGTGCAAGCCCCTGAGGTCTAGAATAGAATTTAGATCCCCTGTCCATTTCAGAACCAGAAAATACCAGGAGTAATAACCCTGTATTAGTTCTGTGGGATGCGTAGGTTTTATAGCCTGCTTGTGTAGTAACATCTAAACAACCTCTAGTAGGGGGAACCAGTGACCTGGTGGATGATGACAAGGAGGGGGAGAATACACTGGAGGGACACATGATAACTCCAAGGTATGCTACCATTGAATAATGTCCAGGACCCTTGTGTTCGTGGTGACCTCCCTCCACTTTGGTAGAAAGTGGGAGATGGCAGCCACCCACCAGGATCCCAGGGTCTTTGGAAAGGAATAAAAGGATGGAAGTCAGAAGGCTTGAGGGGTGGCAGGAATGTCACTGGCTCCTGCACCCTTGGGACCCTGGCGTGGGGACCAGGGGGCAAGGAAGGAGGGATAGGATTATGCTGGGACCCATGAGTTAGCCACAGGTAGGACCAGAGTAGGGCCTATGAAAGGAACCACAACCACAAGGTTGAGGGGTGCTAACTTCCAGGGAATGCAGAGTCATTTTAGAGGACTTCATATCCTTAAGTCATCTTTATGTCATGGTAGTTTCTGGCCTTTGAAAGGAGCATTAAGCACTGACTGCTACACATCAGTCACAAAGCCAGCCATTCTAAGCTATGAATAACACTAGAGGCAAATGCCAGAAGCAGCAGCATGGGCGGAAGAATCAGATGCATCTTAGGTAGAATGAAAAAGATGCATCCTAGCATCCAGGAAATGGGTGACGGACTGTTGGTCCTCAAATTTTGCGGTTCCATAAGCCTGTCAGCCTCAGCTGAGATGGATTTCCACAAACTATTCTTTTTACTTTCTGTTTATGCCCCCACCTTCTCAATGCCTGCTCCTCTCATCAGGGCACCCAATGCGACCACTCCACGCATGCGACTGCCACCGCTCTCCCCTTAGGAACGCACCGGATTCTTTGCCACAACTGTCACTCCTCAGTGGGTAAGTGAATTAAAAAAAACTTGCCTCTGCTCTCAGCAGTTGCAACTTCAAAAACTTGAGTCCTTGAACATGTAATCCTTGGACAAACATTTAAAAAATAAAAGTGTTTGGCAGCCGCTCATCCACAGACCGCAGACAGTGATTTGCATCCCGACCAGACCATGGGTGTTTTATTTTATATTATTGCTGTGGCAAGAAAATGCTTCCCGGCAATTATATAAAATAAAACACGAGGTGGTGTGTTTAACTCAAGATTTTACACATACCCTTGGTGTTGGATGCTGAAATAAACCCCTCAAGCTTTGTTCGTGGGGTTTATGTAGCATTCAGTACCTCAGGGGGTATAAAATCTCATTAAGCACACCACCCCATGTATTATTCTATATTTAATGCACACCCCAGGGGTGTAGTAAGGCATGAGGCCAAAGGCCGAGTGTCCTTACACCCCTGGGAAGTACATTAAAATTCTATTATGCACACCCTGGAGGGGCTTATTACACTTACAAACTGGTTCTAAGTAGTTTTTTTTGGGAGGAGAATAAGATGTGGCACATGACCATGCATTTACCAAGATTTAATGCATGGTCATGTGACATGCTTCAGCCAGTCATGTCTGTGGATTTTCCAGTGCATTTTATAAACTCTTTCAAATCATTATCTAGAACTCCCTTATTTTTCTCTGGCTTACAAGTCAGCATAAAGGCAAATTGCTGCTGGTTCCTGCACTGCACCTGTATACGACTTGTACTGGGAGTGCTTTGTATTCTGTGGAAGTTAACTGTACCTGACTATGTTCTCTATGTTATAATTTCTGGATTTTATTGTAATTTAAAAATTAAATGCAATGAATCCATTTTTATGAATAAAAAAGTAAAAAAAGTTTCATAACTATTTTTATTGCGTTGTTTTATGTGTATATTTTTGTTATTTATTGGGTTTTGGTAATTGGATGGGCACACACATTGGTGACCCAGGTTCTCAAGAGGACTCGAGAGCCAGCTGGGAGGTGAGGAGGCACTGTCACCTGACAGCACTCTCAGCCATGGAGGGTCAGTGCCAGGTTCCACCACTGTTGTGATATCTATGGCTAGCCAGGGAGCTTGCCCCCTCCGCCAGGGCTTGCATATGTGTGAGGCCTGTTGGGGCAGTGCCTGATGCCATGCGGGTGGCAGTTGGGACAACATCACCTCAGGGTAAATCCCTGTATACCATGAGCCATCTAAAGGACAGTTGCTGGCACTCCTTGGGCCCCACCTTGCACAGATCCCTGCTGGTCAGGTCAGCAAGAGGAGTGGGGGACGGGGCTGGGGGAAGGGGTTGGTACAAACCAGAATGGAGCAGCAGATTGACAGTTCAGGGGAAAAAAGCTGGGGGAAAAAATACACCTGTTGTCTGGTACTTTTTCTTACCCGTGAGTATGTGCTGGGATTTAATCACGGGTTTAGAAGATGCCTCAGCCAGTCAAGTTGCTGGATTTTTTTTCTACCCGTTGCATAGTTATTATTATTGTTAAGTGCTATGAGCCTGTTAGGGGTTGTGCTATAAACTTAAATGGATTGGATGTCCAGCCTGTACAGTGTAGTTTTCATTGTACCCCCAACAGAACTAACTAATTAACTAGAGAAGTACATAAATAAATCACTGACTCAGCACAGCAGCATTCTTCAAGGTCAGGTACCCAGCAGACCTGATCCCGCAGTGACACCACAGTCAGACTATGGAGATGAGAAGGGCACTGGACCCACCGGGCACAGTGCTCTGTTTGTCAAGGTCAGCTTTGCCTGCACTAGAATATGTGCCTGTGAGGTGAGGACGGGGGGTTGGTAGTAAATTCACAGCTCCACTTTCTCCTTCACTGGCCGCATCATGCTTTAGGCCAGTTAAATTATTCTGACGATATATGTCAATATATGTCAACTGTGGAAGGGCTGGCCTGGTGGAACCTAGTGCCTTGCTTTACAGATCTATGCATTTTACTGACAAAGAGTCACCGTATGAGACTCGAAAAGGGAGGGAGTTAAGTTTATAAAAATCCACTCAAGTGAAAAATGGAAAACCCAGGTGAGAAAAAAAGGATAGAAATACAGAACGTTTTTTCCTTTTACAGTTTATTTACTCAGGAAGGGCTAGCTGAGCTACAACATCTCATTTGTAGTGGAGTCCTGCTTGTACCCAAGTTCACAGCTTGGAGGACATAGACACAAGCAGACTAAATGATTTTCTCAGGGTCACACAGCGAGTCAGTGACACCTGGAAGATTCTGACCTAGGGTATTGAGGTTCCCAGTCTGCGTTCTAACCATTAGGTTACTCTACCTGCTAAAGATGCCATTAGAGCAGTAATTTTGACAGCATCCCTCCTCCTCTTCATCTCTCTCCTGTCTAGAATCACAGAAAACAAAAAATAAATTACTGTAATGTAGCTCTTTTGTTTTCTCTTTAATTGTGTTCTCAGTTTATTCATGCTCACTCCAAAAAAAAAATCAGAAACCCAACCTTTGCTAAGTTGAACAGAAAATAAAACCAAATGGAAGTGCCCCAGGGCATTTCAATCTGTCGTCTTTAAAAGAGAAAAAAAATCATTTAATGTCTTGATCCAGCTGGGGTGGCAAGAGGCAGCTGGCTAGCAGAATCCTCATCCATGCCTGCCTTTCACAGCCTTTCGTCTTTCTGACTAAAACTTTCAACTAATCTTTAAAAAATGTACTCTTTACATCAGAGCACTGACAGTCAGGGGGCTTTTTATTTATTGTGTTGTATTTTCCTCTCTTTTTTTTTTTTTGGTCTCCGTGACGAGAGAAGCCTCTTTGCAGAGGCAACAAGCCACAAAAAGTGCATTTTTAATTATCGTTTAAATACAGACCGTGCCTCTTTTATCTTCAAATTTTGTTTTTCAAGTCTGCTCCTTTTTTTGGTATCAAAGAGGTGGATTGATCTCCATGCCCAGGGGCAAACTTACAGGAAAAAAATAAAAAAGACAGCGAGAGAGAGAGAGAGAGAGAGAGAGAGAGAGAGGCAACACAGAAGCAGCATTAAATGGTTGGTTTCTTGTCTGTTGGCATTTTAATAAGGAAATCATTTTGGTGTGCATTTCACCCTTTACATCTCCCCACAACAGAGTGTGTTCTTGACTTTTAAACAGTTACACCAAAACTGACAAACGTGTTTAACTTTTTCAGCCTAAACAGTCTGCTCAGTCTCATTTCTTCCACCAGACTGGGGTTTACCCCTCCCATGTCTGGGTTTAGCTTAAATCACTCCAGATGGATAAAAGGCCTTACAGTGGGGTGGGCTTATGGGCAACATAATAACTGAAGGTTGAAAGGGACTTTAGAAGCCGACCTGCCACTGCAACAGTAGTGTCACTGCTCGCAACGCCGATGACCTAGGTTCAGAAACAAGCCAGGCCAGCGGAGGAGGGTTCAGCATTCCAATGTACCTTCTCCTCTTCTGGTGAAGGGGGGAGCCACTGCTCTACCACCACCTGGGGGACCACGGGTGGCAGTGCAGGGGATAACATTGATGTGCTGGCACCCAGTTATGCGACAGTTTGGGCAGATGAAGCCTCTGCCTGCCCACCACACTCAGTGCTGTACTGCATCTGTTGCCTGCCAGAGCGAACATCTAGGTTTTCACCTCCTCTGCGGGTGGCCATTTAGATAGTGGGGAAGAAATACCAAGGTGGCAGAAGGTGTACCCAGCCCTGGGGAGCAAGCCAGGGTTACAGCACAGCAATGAGACACGAGTGGGCCTCGGGAGCCTGGACAGGTACATAAAGCTTTCTTGGAAAGTGGGCAGCAGGGCTTGGCAGAGGTGGAAAGAGGTCCCATCCAAGCAGCCAGGGAGGAAAAAATATGTTTGAACAGAAAAGAAGAGGAAAGGGACTCTAGGTCCATCACGTCCACCCCCTGCTTCATAGCAGGCATACATAAGCATGCTGTGGAGAGGAGGATGGAGACAGGCTTGCCTCCAGTTTTCTGACTAAGTTTTTTGTATTATTTACATTTTTCACACCCTTGTCCCTCTGAAGACCCTCTATTTCCCCCCACCAGCCTTCACTCCCCAGTAGCCTGCAGCTTGTCCTGAGCAGGGAGCACCTCGCTCTCACTGGACCTGCAAAATCTACAGATCTAGGGCAGGAGGTCAGGGTCCAGTGTTCCTCCTGTGTGACCCCCACCCTTTCTCCCTACATGCTGGCATGTAATGATACTCTGTGAGTACACAGCAGGAATCCCCACCCCATGTACAGTGAATTTGTGCTCTGTATCTGCCGCCCCTAGACTGGCAGTCGCTCCCAGCCTTATGCTTTGCCACCCACCCTGGTGCAGGTGGAATATGTCTATCTGGCACACTTCTCTGGGGAGATATATTGGCATAGTAGTTAGAGCTCAGAGCTGTGAACCTGGAGGCTCAAATGGGTGGGGGGGTCATCTTAGGGCCAGAGGAACTAGGACTGTGCAAGAATTAAGACTATTGAGGCCACCACACACCATGCGAGTGCCACACACACCAGTAGTATCAATAGTGCATGCCAGGCCCAACTGCCTGAGTAACTTTTTTACCAAGGAGATAGGAAAAAAAAGGCATGAAACAAAAAAAAACCTAACATTTTTAAAGTTAAATCATACTGTAAAAGTTCAGATAATACATCAGTCAATGGCATTTACAGACATAATACATTGCTGTGACAAGAAACAATACATTGGTGTGACAAGAAGTAATGCAACAGATACACAGGCAGTCCAGAATTGACAGCATCAGACATTGGCCTAAAGAAAAAGAACAGTTTAAGACACTGAGCCTTCCAGTTACTATTAAATTGATAGGGTGCTCCACTTTCTTACAGGAAGTCACAGTTCTCACCAGTGATCGAAATAATTGCCCCATTTTGCCCTTCTCATTAATACATTGAGGTTTGCTCCATCATATTGAAAATACATTCTGGTAGACATTTCCTCCATAAAGTCTAATTTCTTTTATCAATAATATCCATTTACTTAAAATTTTGAGAAGCAAAAAATGTTAAAATACTAAACAAAAAGCTAAATGCCCAATAGAAGGTCATTTGATGGCAGGGGAGTGTGGATCTGTGGAGGAGATACTCTAGAACAGCAAGAGTTACAATACGGTCAGTAACTTCTAGAGTCAGTCTTCTCCACAGACAACTACTTTCTGGTTGAGTGAGGTGGCCTTGGTGTATAACAAAGGGTATGGGGTGAAAAAATAAGGAGCAAGGCCACCACTAAGTTCTGGTGGCCGCGCACATTGAGGCAGTTCAAGGCCACCAAGATGTGAGGATTGAGAACCGCTGCTCCAGAAGAACAAGAGTTAGAATACGGTAAGGAACTTTCTGATCTTTCTAGAGTCAGTCTTTTCCATAGAAAACCACTCTTTGGTTGAGCGACCAGCAGTGCAAAAAAACCTGCAAACTAGGGAGGCAGGAGACACCGGGGCTCATGGTTAGGGGCATCCCTGCGATGCTTCCAAGGCTTCCTGGGCTGTACTCCTACACGTCATGTTTTGAAAAGAGTGAGCACTACAAAGTAGTAGCCCTAGCTACCTGCCGAAAGGAACTGAACAGAGGAAAACAATCAGAAAGTCTGAATAATACTGTAGACCTGGTTATATTTGCTGTCATTTTATTTTCCTTATATTCGTAGGAGACCCCACCCCCCAACGGCAAAAATAAAATAACAGCGAATATTGCTTTGTTAGGCCTGTATATCCAGCATATAGTGCTGACGATTTTATTCCTAACAGTGCCTCTTAATTATACATTACAGTATGTTTTTTTAAAGTAGGTGGCAGAGGGTGGTGGTAAATGGCACTCACTCTGCTGAGGGAAGAATGACCAGCGGGGTGCCACAGGCTTTAGCACTAGAACTAATCCTGTTGAAAATCTTTATAAGTGACATCACAAAAGAACTTGAAGGGAAGGTCTGCCTTTTTTGCAGATGACACCAAGAGTTGTAATAGGGTGGACACTCAGGAGGGGGTGGGGAAAATAAGTAGGGACCTTAAAAATCTGAGGGGTGGTCAAGGCTATGGCAGCTGGAATTCAATGCCAAAAAGTGTAAAATCATGCACCTGGAGCATAGCAATCCTGGAGAGGAGGATAAAATGGGGGGGGAGTAGTGTTGGTCACTAAGCAGGAAAGGGATCTTGAGGTTATAATATCTGGTGACCTCAAAGTCGCAGGGCAGTGTGACAAGACAACGCGCAGGGCCAGTGGGATGCTGGGGTGCATAGGGAGTGGTAACACAAGCAGAAGGAGGGAGGTTCAATTACCACAGTATAGATCATTGGTGAGACCACACCTGGGAATATTGTGTCCAGTTCTGGAGGCCACATCTCACAAAGACAGACATTGCAGAGGCAGTTCAGTGGAGGGCAATGGAAATGGTACATGAGCTACATGAGAAACCGTACAGTGAGAGACTCAACATGTACATCCTGGTGGGGGGAACAGCACAGAGACCTACAGACAATTCATGAGGGTAAACAGGGTACAGGTGGGGAGTCTGTTTCAGATGAAGGCATGCAACAAAACAAGAGAGCATGCAACAAAGTTAGAAGGAGGGAGTTTAGGAGACACATTAGGAGAGATACTTCTTTACTGAAAGAGTGGTGACACCTGGAACAGCCTGCCACCAGAGGTACTGGGGCGAAACCAGTGAGGGGTTTGAAATGTGTGGGATAGGCATAGGGGAATACAGTGCATCCCACTTGAACGCATATCTGATAAATGCATAGCTCGCATAAAGTCACAGAATTTCCAAGTCTCTATTTTTTTTCCTATACTTCCTATGTAAAATAGACCTGTTAAAAGCATATAAGGATCCCTTTTAAATGCACATTTTTCCCTCAGTTTTGTTGTTCCATTGTGGACTGACTGGCCCAGTTCTACTGACACTGCCTGTAGCTGCCTTACTAATTAGCAATTAATCGTCTGTAAATGGGCTGCTCTATTTAAAATGAGGTGTTATTCACCTATTTCAACCTTTTCACCATCAAACCCAAGCCACAAAAGCACCCACCCTCACACTGAAATCAAAGCAAAGAACCCAAAAGAATGTCACAGAAGCACTTTACATGAATCCCAGAAGCACCCTCCCTCACAAAGTAATCAGACCAAAGAATGCCACAGCATATCACAAATCACTTACATAGAAGCATAGAAATTGTCAGCAGATAAGGACCGCCTGGCCCGTCCAGTCTGCCCGTAAGCCCTTGTACTGGATTATTGCTTCCAACCCACCCGCTGTTGTACCTCTATGGCTCCCCTATGCCTGTCCCAAGCATGCTTGAATCCATCCACAGTGCTCGCTCCCACCACCTACTGTGGCAGACAATTCCATGCGTCCACCACCTTCTCTGTGAAGAACTTCCTCACATTCACTCTTAACCTCCAACCTTCCAATTTCATGTCATGCCCCCTCGTTCTCGTGCTCTTCTTGTATTGGAATATGTCTCCCCCCTGCACTTTGTTTATACCTTTGAGGTACTTGAATGTTTCTATCATGTCCCCTCTTTCCCTCCTCTCTTCCAGTGAGTACATAATGAGGTCCTTTAATCTCTCCTCATAAGCCTTGTGTTGCAAGCCCATGTACCATCTTAATCACCCTTCTCTGCACCATCTCCAGCCTGTTAATATCCTTACGAAGAAGCAGCCTCCAGAACTGCACACCGTACTCCATGTGAGGCCTGACCATGGTTTTATATAATGGTATCACTACCTTCCTCCTTCTGCTGGTGATACCCCTGCCTATGCACCCCAGCACGCCACTGGCCCTCCCTGCTGCCTTAGCACTCTGCTTTGACACTTTCAGGTCATCTGAAATAATAACCCCAGGTCCCCTTCCTCCTTTTTGACTGTGAGCCACCCCTCCCCATCCTGTAGCTTTCCCCAGGATTTCTGTGTCCCAGGTGCATCATTTTGCACTTTGTTGAATTAAACTTCAGTTGCCAGTCTTCATACCATTTTTCAAGCTTCCCCAGGTCCCTCCTCATTTTCTCCACCCCCTCTGGGGTATCCACTCTGTTACAGATCTTGATGTCATCGGCAAACGGGCAGACCTGTCCTCGGCCTCAGCCCTTCTGCAATATCACTAATGAAGACATTTAACAGGACTGGCCCCAGGACCAATCCCTGAGGCACCCCACTAGTTACCCCCTCTCCCCAGACTGCACCCCATTTAGCACCAATCTCTGCCTCCTGTCTGTTAGCCAGTTTCTAACCCAATTTACCACCCTGTCCCCCATGCCCAGTGTACCCAGCTTGTTTATCAGACTCCTATGTGAGACAGTGTCAAAGGCTTTGCTGAAATCAAGGTAGGCGTTGTCCACTGCCCCACCCTGATTCACTTCCTTTGTCACCCAGTCAAAGAAATCAACCAGATTTATCTGACATGACCTCCCCGCTGTGAATCCATGTTGCCTATGGTCCTGGGCTCCGATGGCTTCTAGATGCCCCACTATCCTTTCTTTAAGCAATGTCTCCATAATCTTCCCCACTACTGAGGTGAGGCTGACCAGCCTATAGTTCCCCGCCTCCTCTGTGCTGCCAGATTTGTGTAGAAGGACCACATGTGCCCTCCTCCAATCCTCTGGTACCACCCCTGTGTTGAATGACTCGGTGAACATGGCTGCCAGAGGTTCTGCTATCTCCCTTTGCAGTTCTGTTAATATCCTTGGATGTATGCCATCTGGTCCCATCGCTTTGTCCACCTTTAATTTTGTGAGCTCCTGCAGGACTCTTTCCCCTGTGAATGGACTACTGTCCACCTCTTCACCCCCTTGGCAACTGCTGCACTGCTGTGGCCCCTGCCCCACCTCTTCTCCTGTGAATACTGAACAGAAACATTTATTCAGTATTTCTGCCTTTTCCATGTCAGTTTCCTTGCATTCCCCTCCCTCTCCCTTGAGCCTTGCAATCCCCCCTTGTTTTTCCTCCTTTTGCTGATGTACCTGAAGAATGCCTTGTCCCCTTTCTTAAATGACTGTGCTAAACCTTCCTCAGTCCGTGCCTTTGCTCTCCTTATTGCCTTCCCCCACTTCCCTTAGACACTCTAGGTACCCCTCCCTGTCCTCCTCCCTTTGGGTCTCCTTACATTTCCTGAACACTTTCCTTTTTGCCCTGACCTTCACCACCACTTCTTTCGAGAACCACAGTGGCTTTCTCCTTCTCTTGCCTTTGGATACCAATCTGATGCATTGGTTTGTTACTTCCAGTAAAGCTTCCTTTAGATGCTTCCACTGTTCTTCCACTCCCCCTCCTGCCCCATTCTCTCCAGGGCTCTTGATACCCCTCCCCACTTCAGTGAAGTCAGCATTTTTGAAATCCAAAACCTTTGTCCTAGTATGACTTGACTGGATCCCGGTTGTCCACTTTTTCTCAACCAAAGAAGCACGTAAGTGCTACTGGCATTTCCTTTCCTTGCCCAACCCACTGGCACGTAGTGCAAGTTGTGCTCACCATTAAAAGAATACAAGATTGGATAAATGCATAGCTCTCTTAAATGCACACTTTTTTCTGGTCCCAAAGGTACGCGTTTAAGAGGGCTGTACTATACTGGTATAAAAAGGATGAGGGAAGGTCGCCGAAGACCAGTCAGGGTCTGCTGAGACAAAATAGGCAGTGCCAACTGGGCAGACTGGGTGGGCTAAGCACTCCTTTTTTGATGACAAGTTCCATGTTTTTATGTTGAAAGTATGTTTTCGTTGTACTTTGACCTTTGTTTACAGCCTGTAGCAACCCCCAATGTAGGAAAGTAAGCACAGTAAGTGAACGTTTGCCATTGTGTAGAAAGATGTCAAAACCACCTGGCACCTCCAGACCCCCCACTCACATGGTCCCCAGTTTCTGCTGTTTGGCTGCTGCTGAGAATGTCACTGTACCCATCCATAGTGCTGCACATTACCTTTTCTGTTCAGCTTTCTGTCTTCTGTCTTGTTTCCCCTTCCTGACGTGAAGTGGAAATATAAAATGCAAAACAGGAAGAGTAGAGGAGTTTCCCTGGTGTCCTCGCCAAATTTCCCCATTCAGTGAAAAAATATCACTAACAGCTGAAAGCTGTTTCAGTATGTCAATTTGCATCTGTAATTCCTCCCCAAAGGACAAGGCTGGAGACAGATAGAATTGCCTAGCCCTCCTTTTCCAGTCAACAAAAACTAAATAAATAAATAGCATTATTTTTCTTGTGACTAAGGTGAACTAGCATAAAACAGACACTGCTCCCTGACCTTATATGACTCTAGGGACATTAAGGCTAACTCCAGGTGATACACAAAATGAAAGCTCAGACAAGGGGAACACCAAAATAAACATGGCATGATACAAATGAATTTGGAAACAAAAAGTAACATGCGGGATCAACATCATGGGATGAAAAGGCGGAACCACTGAGATCAACATCAGGGGTTGAAAAGGAGGAACTGCCAGGATCAACATCAGAGGTTGAAAAGAAGGAATCACTGGGACCGAAATCAGGGGACAAAAAGGAGAAACTGCCAGGATCAACATCAAAGGATGAAAAGGAGAAAACACCAGGAGAAATATCAAGCATTGAAAAAGACAAACCGCTGGGATCAACACTGGGGTTGAAAAGGAGAAACTGTTGGGATCAACATCAGGGGATCAAAAGGAGAAACCGCCAGAATCAACATCTGGGGTCGAAAAGGAGAAACCGCTGGGATCGACATCAGGGGTTCAAAAGGAGAAACCACCAGGATCAACAACTGGGGTTGAAAAGTAGGAATCACTGGGATCAACATCAGCTGACAAAAAAGAGAAACCACCAGGATCAACATCAAGGGAGGAAAAGGAGAAACCGCTGGCATCAAAATCAAGGATTATCAAGAAGGAACTGCCAAGAACAGTATCAGGGGACGAAAAGGAGGAACCACCAGGATTAACATCAGAGGCTGAAAAGGAGAAATCGCTGACATTAACATCTGGGATTGAAAAGGAGAAATCACTAGGAACAACAGCTGGGGTTGAAAAGGAGGAACTACCAGAATCAACATCAGGGGTTCAAAAGGAGAAGCTGCTGGGTTTAACATCAGAGGTTAAAAAGGAGAAACTGCCGGGATCAACCTCAGAGTTTGATGCGGTAGAGCTGTGCTCTACCCAGGAAATTGATGTAGCAGTTGGGAACATTTTTATATCTTCTCCCCTTCCTTCTGTACAATCTGTTGCAACAGTACTGCTAGAAAACTATCCTGTTCTGTTTCTAACACTGCAGTAGGTTAGCCACATACAGCAGTCTTTTTCCATCCTCCCTGTATTTATCTTTCTCTCTCTCTCTCTTTCTTTCTTTCTTTCTTATTCACCATTCCATCCCTCACCAGAAGCCATATGCCTTTCTAAGGAAATAACAGATATGGCTATGAGCAAATACCGTAGCTGACTGTATATAGGAAGAAGAATGGAACCCGAATAAATATGTATACCTTCATAAAATGCCAAGCTTGCTTGCTGGCTGTTTAATAAAGAACTACTTGTGCTTTATATGAAGAAAGATAAAGTGCTTAAGGTACTTTCAGACATAAAGTGCTGGCAGTGCAATAATGAAATGCAAATTGCTTTATAAAATGAAACTTCATGTTGTTTGAAAACAGTGCCATACACATCCTGCAAGGGAAGGGGTCTGATAGAGTGCTAGATAAAAATAATCTGCTGTTGTTTAAACTAATGTTACTGAATGCAGTCAGAAATAAAGTGCAGCATGCCTAAAAGAAATGATTGGCACCATGCATTCCTGCTTGAAGCCGGACCAGCCTAAAAGTTCATGGTGATTTGCATATACATCCCGTGATGCTTTGTATTATGGGGGTATGTGTGATTTTGTATTTCTTTGAAACTTGGTTTATTGCAAATGCCCTTTGGGGTAACCCTTGTGTAACCACCCAGTCTCCTGGGGTTATTAGAATCCCATCAGTGTCAGTGCTAGGAAGGGAAGGCAACTGGTGAATAACTAGTTAAATGGTTTTCACTTGCTCCCTCTCTGTTTACTTGGTCTCAGCTGAGAGAATAGAGGTGATGTCATTTAGAACTCTCACAGCAGTATAAGCCATGGTAGCTAGCTGTGAGGGGGAGCTTTAGAATTTTCAGTTTGTGTGCTCTGAGTCATCAGCTTTGTGAGCAGTTGGAGGAGTGAAGAGCTGCAGTGTGGGCTCTGTGAGGAGAGCCTATTTTCTCACCCTAGTGCTGAGAACCATCTGCCTGCCAGAAGAAGTGGTGGAAATCATCTAACAGGAGTTCCTGATTTTCTTCTCATCCCCTATGAGATGAGAAGGACTGTAGAATGGATCCGAGGGGCTATCCCCTGATTTTGATCCAGGACATTGAAGCTGCCTTTTTTTGTACAACTGTGAGTAATCTGACTTTGAGTATTCCAGGAGGAATGTACCTACAGTATGTTTTCTTTTGGGGTGTACTCTGATAAAAGGACAAATACACCAAGTTATGTTATGTTTGAGACTCTTCTCGTCCTTTCTTAACGTTGGCTGACAATCGTGGAGTTCCCTGTGAGACTTGGCACATTGTTCAGGACTTTAATTTACACTCAGAAGTAGTGTGTTTCTAATGCTGAATGTGACAGACATTCCAGGATGCATAGTTCTACTGTTTTACTAAAAGTCTGAGGTGTAACTCTGAAAGAATGGCTGGGTATGGACTGTGGAAATAAAAGGTGGGCAGTCCCCCATCTGGAGTGACCAGTTTAGCACTACAGGTCCCGTAAGGGTGCCTGCTTATTCAGAACACAGTGGCCAATGCCTGAAGAGAAAGTTTACCCCCTGGTGTGAGTTGTGCAAATTTTGTGCACCAGTGTGCTCCACTGTGGCCAGTTGCCACATTGCCAAATGTTTAAATCCCTTGCATTATGGGAAATGTTCTAAGTTGTAGCCAGTTTCACTAGAAGAAGTTGTGTGCTCTGTTGTGGCCAGTGCCACTAGAAGAAATGTGTGTTTCAGCTGAGGCTTTGCCACTGAAGAGAGTTCAATGTCCTATGCAATATGGGAAGTTTAGAGTTTCTGTTCACAACAGGCTTTTTTGTTGTTCTGCATTGCCTTATCCCACAAAGTGTAAATCCTTGGGGGTCCACCTTTGCTTTTGTGTACCATCTTGGGAATAAAGCCACACTCTAGAACCCCAACCTGGTTTGGACATTCTTATTACTGCTTCCTGTGTGGAATTACTGGGTACCCCTCCAGAGGTTCAGACCTAGCATAGCCCCTAGCAAAAGTTCTCTCCTCAGGATCTGGGTTTAGTAATGGTCATTTGTGTGTAATATCGTTGTGTACCCACACCCCTCTCTTACCCCAGACAGAAATATGGGAGGTGTGCTTACTAGTTAAACAAGTGGCCAGTGGGGGGGGGTTAAAAAATGGGGGCTCATCGAAGGATGTTGTTTAATTTGAAGAGAGAACTAGAATTTTGCTGAGGGTATGGCTAGTGTTTGTCTGTCTGGTAGCATGATAGCCCAAAAAATGGAAATTACATACTTACCATAATTGCTGATCTTCTTGAACACAGTCTCCATCACTCATTCACACTAGTGGGATAGCGCTGGAGTGCTAGGATCAAACAGGAGCCAAAACTTTTCTGAAGGGTCAGCACTGAGACAGGACCACGCATGCGCAGCACTGGAGAGACTAGCTCGGGCCTGTGTAGGCTATCTCAGCATCGACCCTCCAACCGCCTCAGTACCTTTTTGACCGAGGAGGTGCAGCATAAATAATGAAAGTAACTTATCCAGACTTTCTGGGCCTGAGAGGGCCCAGATGGCACTTGCAAGAAGGGTCAAAGAACAATGTCTTCACAGCCTGAACCATAGGACCATGAAGATCAGGAAAGAAAATGAGTGAGCCCAGGGGATGGAGGGCAGGCATGTGAATGAGTGATGGAGACTGTGTCCAAGAATATCAACAATTATGGTAAGTACGTAATTTCCATATCTTCCTGGACCCAAGTCTCCACCACTCACACTAGTGGGGAGAGTACCAAACTAAAACCAACAACCTTGAGTAGGGTGGTAGGAGATAGGAATCACTCGGAAAGGACGGCCAAGGACTGTCCTGCTAATAAAAAGTGTCTTGGAAAGATAATCTAGAACATAGTGCTTACAAGATAAGCTCTTGAGTTCTAACTCACCACTGTGCAGAAAACTGCAATGGACACAAAATGAAACTCTGCCAGAAGGCCGCAACCACTCTAGGAGAATGGTGAGAACCCAGCCCCACAATTTGGTCTAGGACAAAACTTAATGGCGTCAAATACATGTACTAATCTAATGTAAAGGGACCTCAGGAATGGAAAGAGTCGGAGGTAAAGTCTACTGGTTCAGGGTAAATCAGAAAGCGCAGATGGAAACCCCCACTATCAAGTATGGCTGACCTGTCACAACAGGTCCAGGAGCACTTGAACCCCTTACTTGGTGAGCAAAGGGGGTCTAGGTGGGGTTAGCCCATCAAGGAGAATGGTTACCCCTTAGTCACTGAAACCTTCCTGATAGAAGGCCAAGCACAACTTAGAAGCCTCTTGTGGTGGTCTAGTAGAACCAGATCCTACCCATTTCCAATTCCAAAAGAAATCATTCTACCCCTGTGTGCCTACAGCTGTAGTAGCAGTCTCTGAACTAAGGGAAGAGAGGGAAAGTGTACAGCAGGATGTGTCCATTGTGGAAAAACATTCTGACAGAAAAAAACAGGGTCTGAATTTCTAAGGCAAATAGAGGCAGATGTGCATCGAAGGGGGATGCAGCAGGACCAAGTTTGGGCTAACCCATTCGTTGAAAGTGATTGAATAGTGGCAGAAGTGACTCAATGCGGTGAGGCAACACTCACTGCGGCCTTCCTGAAAGGGAGTAGGAAAGGACTCTAGTTTGCTTGCTGATGAAAAACAAACACCACATTTTCATCACCCACTCGAAGTGGGTAACTTCGTGAACGACTGGTACGGAACAAGTGCGCAGGAACAGAAGGTGTGAATATCGAGAAGCCATCTCTGAAAAAAGTCCTACTTGACCTACGGTCAAGAAAGAAGCATGCCGTCTGTTAACTTGAAGCAAGCAAGGAATTAGGAACCTGAATTCTGACTGGCTGGAGAGTCGCTTCTGTTGCTATGAGGCTCTGCCCAAGAGAAGAAAGCCTGATAAAAAAAGGGGGGACCAACAGATTGGGAAACCACATAGGCCTAGGGAATATCTCTGAATAAGAGAAATCTCTCTTGGAGAAAAGAGATGACCCATACCTCCACTGGATCGGACTCCCCCTAGGGGTAGAAGAAGTCAGGTACTCTTCACCGTAGTTTAGAGATGACCATCTCAGGGGCTGAGGTGGAACCTGGCCAGATCCAAAATGATGGTATCAGGTAATTTCGGGCTAGACCCTGTGCTGTGATGATTTTTCTTCTTTTTTTCATCTTACCATTAGTCCGAGCCTGACAAGGCTTTCAAGCTGCTATCTCGCAAGGATTGCCTGATACGAAAATGACGAAGATGTCGTCCATCTGAGGGGCAGAAGGAGCCTGAGCATCCATAATTGAAATCGTGACCAGACCAATAATCACAGCTGAAGAGAGAGAAGCAGTATAGCGCAGTGGCTTAAGGCTCTGAGCTGCAAATCTGGTGACATCCAGTAGACCAGACCTGGGTTTGAATCCCACCACTTCCATTTGCATACTGTGTAACCCTGAGCAAGTCACTTAACTTCCCTGTGCTCCCAGGTCACTCCTGTAAAAAAGCTTTCAGCTTAGTGTGCTAATCCTGGTTAAACAACTAACCACCTGTTGCTGATGAAGCCACCAAAGGGGCAGTATCACAAGGGGGCTATATACCCCTATCAAAGGAGTGGAAGAGCCTGTACGGCTCCCGACTATTGAATTAGAATGTTCCACAGAGTGTAATTGTCCTGACAACTGAAAAGAATCTAGACACAGAAGCGGTTGGTCCACGGATGCAGTCTGAAATACTATAGTGGACCCCATCACTGAGGAACAACTGAAAAGTTCTTCCATCACAGACTCTGGTGATAGAGAAGGCTTGCTCTCCAGTCTAAAAAATGAGTCATCCGCTGTATCACTGACAAGTAGGACAGGGAGAGACTCATCCAGATGTACTTCTACCCCTGAAGGACCCCTAAAGGGAGGTCTAGGTCAGAGCCACTAGAGACTCCGTTACCAGGAAGGGTGTCGAGGAGCTCGGCCCCATGTAAGGAGCCGAGAAAATGCTGAGCGGAATGAGGGATTCTGCTGGCAGAACAGCACAGAAGAGTTCCATCAGTGGAAAACCGCTAGATGTCACAAGATCCCATGCAGGCCTCCACTCAATAAGATCTGTGAAAAAATAATCTGCAGAACAGGACTTCATTCTGTGGAAAACATCTCGCCACAAGCTCCATGGAAGAAGAGGTATGCAGAAGGAAAAATCAGGCACTAGTTCTGCCAGACAGCACCAACTCTCACACCCTGTGGCACCAGCATCACTCATGGCACAAGATGGCACCAAGCAGTGCCTATGCTATCCTGGGTGACACCTGAGGACACCCACAGCAGTACTCACAGGCACCCCTGGCACTCATGGCAGCTGAGGGCATCTGTGGCAGCACCTGCAGGTACCTCCTGCACCCATGACACCCATGGTACTATGGCACCCATGACACCATGGCACCCATGGTACCCATGGGTACCCACGGCACCACCCATGATACCTGTGGGAAAATGTGGCACCACACATGGCACTCGCGGGTGCCTGTGGCACTGCCCATGATACCCGTGGGTGCCCGGCGCCGTGAACCAACGGCACCAACAACAACACCTGCGGTGCCGAGCGGCACCAACAGCACCCATGGTGCCACAGGGCAGCAACGGTGCCACCCACGGTGCCAACCCATGGTGCTGACACCAGCGGTGCCTCCTACGGCACCGATGCCAATTCCAGCAGCTCCACCACCATGGCACTGCTCCACGGCACTGGACCTGCGGCATCACCCATGGCGGTGGCTGCAGCACCAGGACCAACAGCACCATGGAGCATGCCAGCGGAGAAAATCCTAAGGAGAAAGGAAAAATGTGGGCCCCGTGCCGGCCCTTGAATGGAAAGAGGGAGGGGGTAGGCACAAGGGGTCGATGCAATGGCAAAGGCACCAGGAGGGCACCGCACACATCCTGATTCAATCAATCTGGCCCTGGTCCAGTGGCTCTGAGGCCCGGAGGCCTCAAAATCAGGAACACTGGCCAGGAAAACTGGACAGAAGTTGAACCCCCTACTCCACAGGAGCAGCCCAGAGGTGAAACTGCTCACTGGAACTCCACTTGAGGACAGAGATGGAGTCCAGAGTCGAAGAACACAGCTGTTAAAAGTGGGACCAAGGGGAACCCACCAAAGACAGTTCAGGCCTATCGCCTCTCCTGACTGACAATCCCCATGCAGACATACCAGAGGGCAACCTCAAGCGGCACCAATTCTTCTTCCCACAACAAGAAAGAAGAGCTCAAGGTTAAGCGGAGCCGGATCCCAGGAACCACCAGATTCATGCTCCGGTGGACTGACCTCCCCCCAAGCACAGGACTGTCCATAGTCAGACCCCCCCCTTAGCAAAGAGTGACAGATCGGACACAGCCCCTCTGCCATAACAACTTTCAAACAAAGTCTTCTTACCGTCACCGCTACCATCTAAGGATGACTCATAGATACATACATAGATACATAGACAGTGTCGGCAGATAAGGGCCTATGGCCCACCCAGTCTGCCCATTTAAGTTTGTAAGTTCAGTTTATGTTTTCCAGGAAGTCTGTTGCCCCTTACCCCTGACCTCCAGAATTCCTTTATGTCTATCCCATGCATTCTTAAATCCTGTGATTGTTTCAGCCCCCACCACTTCCTCTGGCAGGGTGTTCCACTTGTCCACCACCCGTTCTGTGAAGAAATTCTTCCTCATGTTTCCTCTGAATCGTCCTCCTCCAACTTCATCCCATGCCCTCTAGTCCTGGAACATCTTTTTCGTTTAAAAATAGTGCATTCCTGCACCCTGTTCCTCCCTGTAAGATACTTGTATGTCTCTATCATATCCCCTCTCTCCCTCCTCTCCTCCAGGGAGTACATGTTCAGTGCCTTCAACCTGTCCTCATAGGACTTGTGATGCAATCCATGCACCATCTTTGTTGCCCTCCTCTGAACCTTCTCTGCCCTGTCTATGTCCTTACGTAGGTAAGGTTTCCAGAACTGTACACTGTACTCCAGGTGCGGCCTCACTAGTGTCTTGTATAGTGGAATTATGACCCCCCCCCTTTTCCTGCTGGTGATGCCCCTGCCTATACATCCCAGCATCCTATTTGCTTTACCTGCTGCCTTGTCACACTGTTTCCCTGCCTTGAGGTCATCAGAGATGATAACTCCAAGATCCCTTTCCTGCTTGGTGCACGCTATATCCTCACCCCCCAACTGATATATTGTGCCTGGGTTTTGTGCCCCATATGCATTATCTTGCACTTCCTTGCATTGAATTTCAACTGCCAAACCCCTGACCATTCTTCAAGTTTCTGCAGGTCCCTTCTCATTCTGTCTACACCCTCTGTGTGTCTACTCTGTTACAGAGCTTTGTGTCATCAGTGAACAGTGAAATTCTGCCTTCTAGGTCCGCATAATGTCACTGATGAAGATATTGAATAGTACCGGTCCCAGCACTGATCCCTGTGGTACCCCACTGGTCACTCTTCCCTCTGTGGAGTGACAGCCATTTACCACCACCCTCTGTGTCCTGCTGCCCAGCCAGTTACCTACCCACCGCACTACTGTCCTGCCCACACCCATATTCCCCAGTTTGTGCAATAGTCTTCCATGTGGCACAGTGTCAAAGGCCTTGCTGAAGTCCAGATAGGCCATGTCCACTGCCCTCCCCTGATCCACCTCCCTAGTCACCCAGTCAAAAAATTCAATGAGGTTGGTCTGACATGACCTTCCCCTGGTGAAACCATGCTGCCTTGTGTCCTGTAGTCCATTGACAACCAGATGTTCCACCAATCTCTCCTTCAGTAGTGCTTTCCATGATCTTCCCCACTACTGACTCCGTTGATGACAGATGAGAATTTCTTTTTCTTCTTCTTCATAATCTCCTTTTTCTTCTTCGTAGAATAAGAAAATACTACTAAAAATGTCAAATAAAACGAATACTAAATGGCTAAAATCTGCTGTCATATAGACAAAAACTTTGACTCCAGCAGACGAGCGACGTCGCCATCCAAGCACACTCGATGGCGGGAGAAAAGAAACTGAGGTAGTTGGAGGGTCGATGCTGAGATAGCCTACACAGGCACAAGTTAGTCTTGTGGTGCTGTGCCTGTGGGGTCCTATTTCGGTGCCGAACCTTCAGAAAATGTTTGGCTCCCATTTGGTTCTAGCGCTTTCCGGTGCTATCCCACTAGTGTGAATGAGTGGTGGAGACTTCGGTCCAGGAAGATCAGGAAAGGAAGCTTTGCACAAAAGGATTTTGCCCAGGAGAGTGCCATCCGAATGTACTGCTTGCATGCCTAATAGTACAGATACAACAGCGTGCTGCTGTGTATGTGTGTGCATGCCAACTAGCACTGGACAGAAAAGCCAGGAAGTGTATGCCCTTGTCTCTGCATCCAGAATGCTTACAGAACTTTTTAAACTGCAAGTTTCAAATGCCAAAAGTAGTGTGGACTTTAGGAAACAGAGAGAGAAATGTGCCCTGAAAGTTTCTTCTGCTTTGTGTGTAAATTGGGGGAGTCACTAAAGAAAGTGCCAAAATCTGTGGAGAAAATGGTCAAAACGGCACTCCCACCACTGAAATTGCAGCTGAGAAAAAAGTTACAGTTTGCAGTTTAAATTTGCTCCTGCTCGACGATCGCCGTGAAGGAAGAGCGAGCAAGAGAAAGAGAGGCTCATTTGAATGGCGTTGAGTGATTGGTGCAACTGCAATCAGTCCCACCCCTAACCAGCTTCTGTGTGCAGCCAAGTGTTTGAGGAGGAGAGAATGAGTGGCGTGTGAGCTGGTCAGACCAGGATTAACCATCGAGGAGCTTGTGAATGTTCTAATCTGTGAAAAATAGATTTTCGCTGTACAACTTCGGGCTCAACCCGTTATCCGACCGACTGGAAAGTGAGCATGGTGTTCATGGCTAAAATTGGTGGGATCGCCAGCCCGTTTCACCCCAGAGGCCTTCCAGGATCAGCACCAGACCGAAAATTTCCACCGGAGAAAGCCAGCTACTGATTTCAGTGAATACAACCAACTAATTGAGCATCAAACTGTGTGTGATTTTCAAGCCAGCTGAATCTGTGTTCAAGCAGTGTGATTGTTTTGCAAGGAAGGACTGAGAGCTGTAACAGCAGAACAGCAAGCAAAAATTCTGAGCATAGACTGTGAGCATTTATAATGGGTTCAACAACAGTAAAATGTTTCTAAGCAAAAGGGAGATTGTGAGTTGTATAGTAGGCTGCAGCAAACAGGCAATCCTGTGCAACGGAAATACTGTGGGCTTGCAAGTGAGTTTGAACATGTGTAAATAGTCTTTGATTTGATGCTGACCGCAAAGTCAAGTTACATCATATGAATGTGCTGAGAGATACAAGCAGTGCAATCGGTTACAGTTTTGAGCAAAATCAGTAGCCAGAAAAGGTCAGAAACACTGTTTGAGTCAGAAACAGATTTGATGCATAAGAAGAGCTACCACTGCCATTATAGGGCGGGGTTAATGTAAACACAGCAGCAGGGAGCCATTTTGTGAGACTGCAAAGGGACTAGTGAATAATTCAGCGACAACAAACTTTTATGTGTTTGCTTTTAGACATGGCTTTGGGAAATCCCCACTGCCCGGATCATGCCCGAGCTATGATCATAGAGGAGGTGGCAGCACTAAAAGAAATAGAGAGAACTTTCTATGGTGAAGGGTTGCCTCCAGATGTAGCAATTCCCTAGCTATCCAGTGAGACTGTGCATTATGTGCCTCAAAGCTGGAAGGGATGTGTTTCAGACACCCCACTGTTCAGATTGCCTTGTGAAGTATGGTATGAGCAGGGGTGCAGCGCCAGAGAGGGTATCACAAATTCATTTGGCTCCCACGTGGACCAGAGTAGGAAATTCTGCAAGTAGCAGCACGCAGCACCAGGTTGAACCTGTAGGTGAAAGCCCCATAGAATGTAGCACAGAGGGAGAGAGCAGCATGGATCTACTGCAAGGGCAGGAACAAAGAAGGGTTTCTACACCCATGTCCCAGGTGGACAGTGCAATGGAAGGAGGGTCCAAGTCCTAGCCTAGAAGGGGAGGACGAACTGCAAGAGACACTGAACTGGGAGGTGTCTACGTCCGTGCCCAGTGAAGAGTGGACTGTCTCGGGAGTGAGGACATCTGCTCACTCCTGGGCTCAGATCCTGAGTGAGGAAGAGGATGAAGATCTGTATCTTCATGTTGAGGGTCCCTGTGTGTTGCCTCAAGCTCTTGCCTCAGAGGAGCCAGAGAGAGAAAAAGAAGGCTCCAGTAACCTGCCCACAGCGATGGTCGGGGACAAGTTATTTTGTTCTTTAAGTATGTGGCACTGGCTCAACCAGGACTGGCCACCCCCAAGCCGGGTCATGGGCCGCACACTTGTGAAGAGTAGCAAGAAGGAGAGACTGATATGTAAGAAGTCTGACACCATCTATGGGAGGTCCTTTCCTACCTTTCCTCGTAGAGTCTGGGAGGAAATTGAACAGAACAGGCAATCCTGGTTGTTGGAAGAGGCAAGCAAGAATTTGTACTCTGGTGCAGCAGAATGTGTCAGGGACAGAGCCATAAATGATCGACTGAAATTCTGGAAACTGGGCAGAACTCTGTTTATGGACACTGTGCGAGTTGTGGACAAGGCAGGGAATGAGACATTCCACAACATCAACTTTGAACGCACAGATGGTGTCATAGTTCTTGCACCTCACCCTGAGTGGTACTACCCTTAATGGTACCACTACCTGTGAATATGCCCAGCATGCCTAGAGGGAAGCTAGCAGTGTCTGTCATCCAGCAGCAGCAGCAGTATCCAAGGAGGAAGATGCAGCTCTACTGGTATTCCAGGATTCTTCAGATGCATCCAGATTCGTCATCCCATCAGTGTTTTCCCATTTCCATCGCCTGGCCTTCCAGATGACATCAATCCAGCTGTTTTCCTGTTTTCCAGATGACATAAATTCCCAGCTGTTTTCCTGTTTCATCGCCTGGTTTTCCAGATGACATATGTCCAGCTGTTTTCCTGTTCCATCATTTGATTTCCAGATGACATCATCTCAGCAGTTTTCCTGTTTCATCCCCTGGTTTTCCAGAGTACATCAACCCAGCTGTACCCGAAGATGCTGCCTGGACGGAGAGGGTCCTCAGCTCGGAGAAGTAAGGTGATCCTTTGTTTCCGGTCTTCAAGGAACTGGTAAGACCAAATTTTCTATTTTCTGACTTTGCACAACACATCTCACACTGGCAGACTGACCACAAACTGTTTACATTGTCCTCAAAGACTCTCCCCATGGACTGCAGTGCTTTTCAGGCCCTGTCCTGTTCTAGGACTGTTCTTCAGTGGGCTCCAGCCGTGGAGAGACTCTTTTATGGACTTTGCCCTTGGGCAACAACATTCTGTCACTAGTATGGACATTTTAGGGCATTCCACCACCCACCCCACCCCACCCCACCCCAAATATGTTGTATAAATATCTTCTTTCCATTTTTTACTTTTATAGAAAAATATTTTTGGGATTCTCTAGTGTTCAGGTGGAGGTTTAGGCACTGTGTGGTATGCAGAATGTGTTTGTGTGTTTTCTTCTCTTGCAGGTGTTCCTGAGGAAGAAAACAAAAGAAGAGGATGTGGGAGCTCAGCCAAGTTCCTCTTTTTTCTTAGAGATTTAGGATTGTTTGTGGTTAACAGGGTGTTAACATGTTTTTTTCTTCACAGGTGTGAGGTTGTGGGGAAATTGTGGGAAATGTAAAGCATTGCAATGTGTTGTTTCCTTGTTATTTTGTTTGCAGGTACCCTGGGAGCTTGGGGAGGTTCACCGAGGGGCAGCCTGGTCAGATAGATTTTCCCTAGAAGGCTAGGGGGGATAGACAGGCTGTGGTTCTGAGTTGCAGTAGGGACCTCAGTTCTGGTCTATCAGAGCATGCTTCAAGCAGTGTTTTGGGGCCACTGAATATCCATAGATAGATTGTAGGATAGGTGCTGAAGTCTCATCAGCTGGCCTCTGTGCCTTTAGTGTCGCCTGCCTGTGCCTGGCACATGGTAGGGGAGGGCCTGATCATCCTTCCCCATAGGTAACACAGAGGGCAGGATGGCCTAGTGCCAAGTGGAGAAATGACTACGGACAGTCATTTACCTGGCTTGGGGCGAGGGTAACCACCCAGGCCCCTGGGGTTACTAGCATCCCATCAGTGTCAGTGCTAGGTAGGAAAGGCAGCTGGTGAATAACTAGTTAAATGGTTTTGACTTGCTCCCTCTCTGTTTACTTGGTCTCAGCTGAGAGAAGAGGGGTGATGTCATTTAGAACTCTCGCAGCAGCAAAAAACATTGTAGCTAGCTGTGAGTGGGGAGCTTTAGAATTTTCAGTTAGTGTGTTCTAAGTCAGCAGCTGTGTGAGCAGTTGGAGGAGTGAGGAGCTGCAGTGTGGGCTCTGAGGAGAGCCTATTTTCTCACCCTAGTGCTGACAGCCATCTACCTGCCAGTAGAAGTGGTGGAAACTGTCTAGTAGGAGTTCTTGATTTTCTTCTCATCCCCAGTGAAATGAGAAGGACTGCAGAATGGATCCAAGGGGCAATCCCCTGATTTTGATCCAGGACACCGAAGCTGCATTTTTGTGAACAACTGTGAGTAATCTGACTTTGGGTATCCCAGGGTGGATGTGCCTGTGTTTTCTTTTGGGGTGTATTCTGATAAAGGGACAAATACATCAAGTTCTTATCTGTTTGAAACTGTTCTCATCCTTTCTTAATGTTGGCTGGCAATTGAGTCCCCTGTGAAACTTGGCACATTATTCAGGACTTTAATTTACACTCAGAAGTAGTGTGCTTCTAATGCTGAATGTGACAGACATTCCAGGATGCATAGTTCTACTGTTTTACTAAAAGGTTGAGGTGTAACTCTGAAAGAATGGTTGGGTATGGACTGTGGAAGCAAAGGGCAGTCCCCCATTTGGAATGACCAGTTTAGCACTACAGGTTCCATAAAGGCGCCTGCTTATTCAGGACATGGTGTCAAATACCTGAAGAGAAAGTTTACCCCCTGGTGTGGGTTTGTGCTAATTTTGAGCACCAGTGTGCTCCTTCATGGCCAGCTGCCACATTTCCAAATGTTTAAATCCTATGCCATATGGGAAATGTTCTATGTTGTGGCCAGTGCCACTAGAAGAAGTTGTGTGCTCCGTTGTGGCCAGTGCCACCAGAAGAAATGTGTGTTTCAGCTGAGGCTTTGCAGCTGAAGAGAGTTCAAAGTCCTAAGCAATATGGGAAGTTTAGAGTTTCTGTTCACTACAGACTTTTTGTTGTTCCGCGTTGCCTTGTGCCATGAAGTGTAAGCCCTTGGGGGTCCACCTTTGCTTTTGTGTACCATCTTGGGAATAAAGCCACACTCTAGAACCCCAACCTGGTTTGGACATTCTTGTTACTGCTTCCTGTATAGAATTACTGGGTACCCCTCCAGAGGTTCAGACCTATCATAGCCCCTAGCAAAAATTCCCTCCTCAGGACCTGGGTTTAGTAATGGTCATTTGTGTGTAATATCATTTCTGTACCCCTACCCTTCTCTTACCTCTAGAAGGAAATGTAGGAGGTGTGCTTACTAGTTAAACAAGTGGCCAGTGGTGGATTGCATTTGCTTCAGTGCTTTTGCACTGAGGTTCTTTGTCTTTAGCTTGTTTTGTTTTTTTCATGTTGCTTGCACGCATGTGCAAGAAACATACTGCCATCATCTGAGTTTTCGGAGGTGTGGCACCCGTCTTCCAATGCAGTCAGTGTGTTTGCAGGCGCGGCCCCAGTTCCCCAATCACTGCTGCAGCTGTCTATGACAGCAGTTGAAAATGCAATGGCATACAGTTGAAAGGGAGAGCTCCGCTTCAGTGAGCAGAGCTCCCCCCTCCAAATACACATGCCGCATGCACACTGCGTGCTCATGTGCCTTCCCCTCCCCTACACTGTACGGCTGGCGGGGTGCCCAATCCCGTCGGCTCCATGCCCCAAAGCATCCAGGTGCCACACTGGGAGCCCACCCCAGCGTGGCAAAATGTTTTATGGCCGACGGGGTGCCCAATCCCCCGACAGCTCCAGCCCCCCCAACAGTCTTCCAGCTGCCACGCTGGGAGCCCACCCCAGCGTGGCAAACGTCCCTCGTAGTCTTCGTCCCTCGTAGTCTTTTTAAAAAACAAACAAACCTGTAAATACAAAAACTGTCACTCGGCGCTTCTCCCTACCCCCCTCCCACAACCCGCACCCACCAACTGCGCACCCTGCCTCCCCACACCCTCCTCACCCCATACTTACCTCCGGAGTTCGGCGCGACGATCTTCGGTGGACCGGGAACATGTCTGCATTCTTCAAAGCCGAACGGCGAACTGAGGAAATGCCAGTAAGCTGTATAATGGGATAGACAGGGTTTTTTTCAACTTTGTTGCATATCTCAGGCATTTTTGGGAATTTTGGGCCCAAATTTTCAACATGGGGTTTTTGGGACCCCTCCTCATGAATTCTTGCACTGTCATGACGTTAATCGGGCCCGAAGGGTGATTTCGCGGTCACTATGTGAAATCACCTTTCCGGACTGATTAACAAAATGACACTGTCAGTGTTCATAAGGTGGGCTCTCAAAAAGTCTACATTAAAAATTTTGTGAAAAAATTCTTAAAAATGACTGTTTTACGAGCATGCATTGCGCAGTTCCTACGCACGCTCGTAAGTTCGCGAATGTTTAATATTTTCACTCCAGATTTTCAATATTACCATTTTACCACACCTCCTTTTGAGCAGTACAGCTGTCATTTTTCACATCTCACCCAAAACATGTTTCCGACCATGTAGCGCACAATGGCGCAGTCGGTGTCGAAATCAATGTATGGGACACATTAAGAAAATCACAGTGACACTGTTCATGAGCAGAGGTCTTAAAATGGCTATGTTGAAAATTTGGTGAAAGAATTCTAAAATGACTGTTTTGACGTTTGCGTTGCGCAGTTCCTACGCACGCTCGTAAGTTCGAGAATTTTCAATATTTTCACTCCAGATTTTCAACATTGCCATTTTACCACACCACCTTAGGAGTGGTACAGCTGTCATTTTTCACAACTCGCCCAAAACGTGTTTCCGCCCATGTAGTGCACAATGGCGCATTCGGTGTGTGCAATCAATGTTTGGAACAGATTAAGAAAATCACAGTGACACTGTTCATGAGCAGAGATCTTAAAATGGCTATGTTGAAAATTTGGTGAAAAAATTCCCTTCAGACATTCTGCAATATTACTAATGAAGACATTGAGCAGAACTGGCCCCAGGAACGATCCCTGCAGCACCCCACTGGTCACCCCTCTCCCTAGACTGCACACCATTTACCACCACTCTCTGCCTCCTGTCTGTTAGCCAGTTTCTAACCCAGTTTACCACCCTTTCCCCCATGCCCAGCCTACCCAGCTAGTTTATCAGCCTCCTATATGGGATGGTGTCAAAGGCTTTGCTGAAATCATGGTAAGCGTTGTCCACTGCCCCACCCTGATTCACTTCGTTTGTCACCCAGTCAAAGAAATCAACCAGATTTATCTGACATGATGTCCCCACTGTGAATCCATGTTGTCTATGGTCCTGGGCTCTGATGGCATCTAGATACCCCACTATCCTTTCTTTAAGCAATGTCTCCATGATCTTCCTCACTACTGAGGTGAGGCTGAACGGCCTATTGTTCCCTGCCTCCTCCCTGCTGCCGGACTTGTGTAGAGAGACCACATGTGCCCTCCTCCAGTTCACTCATGTTGAATGACTCCGTGAACATGGCTGCCAGAGGTACTGCTATCTCCCTTCGCAGTTCTGTTAATATCCTTGGACGTATGCCATCTGGTTCCATCGCTTTGTCCACCTTCAATTTAGTGAGCTCCTGCAGGACTCTTTTGCCTTTGAATGGACTACTGTCCACCTCTTCACCCCCTTGGCAACTGCTGCACTGCTGTGGCCCTTGCCCCTCCCATTCTTCTCTGAATACTGAACGGAAAGACACAGTGGATGTCTTGGGAGGAAGGCATGGAACTATCACTTCAGATACCTAAACAGCACATACAAGCAAGCAACATTCGGCATTGACAAATGCTTATTTATATATTTATTGAAGTCTCGGATTTATACCTTTGAGCTAGAGAGGTCGTTTACAAAGGTTCCACATTGAAAAAGGCATAAACAATAAACAGGGACATTTTACAGTACAGGTAGGATACATAATGAAGACTCACTTACAAGTACAACAATTCTATACAGGCGTCAGAGAAATGCAGCCATCTGGACCTTCAGAGCCATTACTAATAGGCTGCCCCAATATATATCAGATTGTCTGCCACTAAGCACAGTAGGCAAGTACACATTGAGAAGTACCTCTTATATTTCACTGTCTGTACCTAAGGCTAGATCTCACTTTGGTAGGGCCTCAGTAAGCTACATGCTTCCCCTGCTGTGGAGTAAGATACAAAAATCCTTGAAATTGGTCCACCCCACGACCATGGCTGCTTTCTAAACAATTTATGCTGACTTTTTCAGTTAGTCCTGTAACTGCTCCCATTGAACCCGGCCCGATCCCTATATTTTTATTTAGTTTTTTTGTTGACCGGGTAAGTGCACTAGACAAATCCTGCCCATTTTCAGGCACGGCCCGGGGGAAGGGGATACAGATGAATGCCAACTGACCTTGAACCAGATTAAGCTGTTGGGGGTATTTTTAGTGACTTAGTGCCTTACAAGCTGACTACACATTATTCTCTCTCCTCTTCTCACACCTCAATCACCCATCAGTTTCCTTTTACCATTTCTATGAATTTCCTGTTCTGGCTGCTGTAACCTTACATCACACCCACTCTCTCACCGTGTATGACCTTCCCTACCCCCGACTTGGCGTATGCACGTAATACTGAAATAAAATCTAAGACCATATCACCACCTGTCTATGACCTCCCTTGCTACCCCCCAATCTGGTGTATGCACTTAAACTGCTCCACTGCATCAGTCCATTTTAGGCTCCTCCACTTCCTCTTTTCTTTGTCATCTCCTCTTCGTCCACTTTGCTGCTTCCACCCCCCCCCCGTAGATATCACCCTTAGACCCTGTTACTGTATTATATTTCCTCCTCCCTCCTCTGTTACCCTTAGGCTATTATATCTGTGTACAGTTTATACAGTTAATGCATAAATCACTGAAATGTCCTATACTCTGTAAATATTACGACTAAGTTTCATTGTTAGTATCAATTAGTACACCACGATTATTACGCCACTTTTCCTCCTCGATTTGTGATCTGTTGTACTCTATGACTATGTATTCTGTCCAGGTCCATCTTGAAAATGAGCCTTGCTCAACGATGTTCACCTGGTAAAATAAAGATTTTGATTGATTGATTGATTGATTGATTAATAGTAGGTTTAGGTGACAAGAGCAAAATGATGGCAACTGTGCCTACAGTAATGCTGGAACAATCAAACAGATGTGCTGTGCTTAAATAGCTCTTAGGTGAGGTGAGAAAGGGTCAGGTTGAAGGAGGACCAGTAGGAAGAGGAGAGTAGGTTAGGAGAGCAGGGGTGTAGGGGGTTGATTACAGATTGGAAGGAGGGACATATCAGGGGCTGCGTAGGTAGGGGGTTGGAGATTGGAAGGGATCCACCCAAATTGAGTTTCGTTAGTATAGGATTGGAGTGAAGCAGGTGTTAAGGTATAGGGTGTTAAGGGTTTGAAAAGGAGGGACGGCTGGGATAACATCTGGGGTTGGCAAGGAGGAATGGACAGGTTAACATCTGGGGTTGAAAAGGAGGAATCGCAGGCCAGTCTGCTGGTGCAGCAGTAGTGCTACCACTTGCAATGCCGACAACCCGGGTTTGGAAGCAAGCCTGGGTGTCGGAGGGCCGGCCAGGGGTAGGAGGATGAAGCAACTACTCTCTTCCTCTGGGGGTGTGTGTAGGTAACAGCCTGGTGCTTGTCTGGCCCCTGATGGAAGCTAGGAGAAAGGCAGCATGGGTCAGCAGTTCGGAGGCGGGACAGATGTTGGCATGTGGTGCGCATCCTGACAACACGGCATGCCACACCTCCAGGGGGATAGAAGCAAGGAAAACACCCTGCTTGCAGGATGAACACTGTTCACCACAGGCCCCGTACCCAGCAACTTAGGCACCTTCTGCGATCTGGATCTGGTCCTGGCGAGTCAAGAGGACTTCCACTATCCTGCCATAGAGGGCAAGCCATGGGGGACTGTGGGAGAGGTAAGTCCTAGGGGAAACCAGGGTGATGGGGCTAAGCAGCACAGAACGGCAGGAAGGAGGGTCAGCCAGGGAAGGGAAGATAAATAGAATACAAAAAAAAAAGAAAAGGAGGAACTGCCAGGATCAACATCTGGGGTTTAAAAAGAGAAACTGTCAGATTCAACATCTGGGGTTGGTACAGAGAAATTGCGATTAACATCTGGGGTTGAAAAGGAGGACCCGCTGGGATTAACATCTGGGTTTGAAAAGGAGGAACTGTTGGGATCAACACTGGGGTTGAAAAGTAGAAATCACCGGGATCAACATCTGGGATTGAAAAGGAGGAACAGCCAAAATAAACATCTGGCATTGAAAAGTAGAAATCACCGGGATCAACATCTGGGATTGAAAAGGAGGAACAGCCAAAATTAACATCTGGCATTGAAAAGGAGGACCTGCTGGGATTAACATCTGGTGTTGAAAAGGAGAAACTGGCAGGATCAACATCAAGGAATGAAAAGGAGAAACCACTGGGACCAACATCAGGGGTTGAAAAGGAGGAACCACCAGGATTAACATTAGAGGCTGAATAGGAGAAACTGCTGGGATTAACATTAGGGGTTGAAAAGGTGGATTCACCGGGATTAACATCTGGGGTTGAAAAGGAGAAACTGGCAGGATCAACATAGGGAATGAAAAGGAGAAACCACTGGGACCAACATCAGGGGTTGAAAAGGAGGAACCACCAGGATTAACATTAGAGGTTGAATAGGAGAAACTGCTGGGATTAACATTAGGGGTTGAAAAGGTGGAACCACCGGGATTAACATCTAGGGTTGAAAAGAAGGAACCACTGGGATTAACATCTGGGGGCTGAAAAGGAGAAAGTGCCAGGATCAATATCAGGGGTTGAAAGGAGTACAGAATGATGTATTTGGAGGCAGTGTGGTTTAGTGGTTAGAGCACAAGCTTCAGGACCAGGGGGACACAGGCCGAATCCCACTTGAGCCACTTGTACAAATTGTGAATCTGAGTGCATCACTTAATCTCTCAGTTCATCAGTATGTCCAATTGCAGAAATAGGTAGAAGCAGGACCCCTACTTAAAACAAGATGTTGCATCTCATCTGGGCTATTCTGGGTAAAGAAATTGTAAAAACAAATTGTATGTAAACTGCTTTTTAACATGAACTATTGCATTATGAAGATAAAAACTATAAACAAAGTAATAAGGTTGCGCCATGGAATGGCTGATGAGCTGATTTGCATATGCTGGCTGAATATCGCGCTGTTGTGCCTTCAGCAATGTTGGTGAGCATGCTCAGGCTATGGCGCAGCACTGTGATATGCGCAATCAGCACCGCTCGGCGCATGCCCGGGGGGCTGATGCCGATGCATGCGGCACTGCTGATGTGCTGTGTGCGGGAGGCAGTGCAGGGCATGGCCACCACTGTGCCTGTGGCACTAGTGCGCAGTTCACCCATGTGGCGCTCGTGCCCTGGTTCGCCGTAGGCGCCATGGAGCCACAGCATGGTAGGCCACTGCAGGGCATCACACATAAGCACCCTACCCCGCTACATGCAGGGCATCTCATTAGCACTGTGGCACTCCGTGCGTGGACAGACCCTTGACCCCGCGGTCGACCTTTGCCCCCTAAGCACCATGCATCCGCATGGGTGCACCCCTATCGTGCAATTCGGTGACAGTGCAATGGGGACTGGCAGCGCAGTACTGCGCTGCCTCATCATGTGGGGCACGTGCACTATAGAGTGCCATTTTGATTGTGATACACACTGAAGGATGCCTTGTAGGAGAGCGCAGGTGTAGAGCGCTATTGAGCTGCCCAACTTGGTGGCCATAGTTGAGTCTCATGCTAGTGCCCTATTTGGGCAGGATCCCCTGGACAGGCAACATAGTGCTGTGTGGCCAGAGGTGGCTGACGGTCTGGAGGAGGCGACTGGGATCACCCGGACAGTGGAGCAGTGTCACCACAGGTATGGCAACCTACAGCGGAGGGACCCTGACCGACTGGGGCATCTGCAGGCATGCGCCCGGTGAGGCGCCATGCCACAGCCAGGTAGGTGCTTCATCCATACACTGGTAGCGTCTGTCTGTCCGGGTATCGCAGTGTGCATAGGTCCACCCCGCAGGGGGGTGGGGGCTGTCTAGTGGGGGTGGTGGAGGTGGTGGGGGTGCATCATGACTGGGCTATGCAGGCACGCACACACCGGGGGGGAGCTTTGCTACTGGTTTGTACTGATGTTTCCCTCTCCATGTTTGCACCCTAGGCCCGGAGGAGCGCCGTAGGGCAAGGCAGGATGAGTACAGGAGGAGCAGGACCGAGTGGGTGTGCTACCAATGCAGCAGGGACACGGTGGAGGGGCCATGGGCCAGCAGCGCCCTGCTGACCTGGATGCAAGTGAGTGCTGTGTTTCCCCTTACATCTGTGCATGCTGGGTTGCAGGGGTGGTGGCAGGGCATGGCCACCAGCACTTGGCCCCACTGCCATGCACACCTCACAGTGCACTCAGCACTGTCCTGTGGCACTGCATGTGTGGGTGGGTGTCGCAGGTGGTCTGTGAGTGCACTGGGTACATGGCTGTGCCACTGCCTTTGCACTGCATAGCCATGTCACTGTACGGCCACGGAGGTGCTGTGCGGGACATGGGCGATGGGTGTGTGCAGCATTCCGCATGGCTGTGGGTGCCTGGGTAGGTGGGTCTTGTGGGTGCGGTCACTGTGGGCAGTCGCATGCCATCACAGGGGCGTGGCCCACGGCTGTATGCCGTGCACATTGGGTGGGCTGCAGGGGTCTGGACAGTCACATGTAATGACTCTGCTCCCTTGTCCTAGGTGGACAACACTGGACTGCACTGGAGCGGAGTGTCCAGGAGCTGCTGCAGCTGGTGAGGGCCACCCTTGAGATGCTCCAGAGGATGGAACAGGGCAGAGGACGGCATCACCAGTGGAGACACCGTGATCGCAGTGAGGAGAGGGGTCGACATTAGGCCCACTATGCCCCTGATGTGTATTCCCCCCCCTGGACTAACCCTCACACCCTCCTTCATCCCACTCCCAGTTGTTCACCCTTGCCCCATGCCCACCCCCATCTGGTATGTGGCCATTCCCCCCCCACATTGTAAATAGTTTTATATCTGTTTTGTATATCGTTCACTTCTATAATATACACTTATTTGTTATGACAACTGTGGTGGTCTCTGATTTGCAGCGGGCTTATGGTGCTTGGCTGCAGTGGTGTGCATGGCATCAGGGGTGGTGCAGGCCTGGGCGTGTGTGTGTCCGGCAGGACCCGCCTATGGTGTGGGTGGGGGACTCGGTCCCTGTCTGTGGTATGTGTGTTGTTCCCTGTGCACTGGATGCCTGTGTGCAGTGGTCCCTGGTGCATGTGCTGTGTCCCTGGCACCCCTGTCAGTATGTCCATGGCTCATGCAGCTCACCCCCTTGCATGTCTGTGGTATGCACGGTCTGCTGGCATGTCATTGGTGGCTGTCCATGCTGGCCACCCTCTGGCCATGGTGCAATGGCGGCTTGCCTCCTGTCACCGGTATGGTGCATGTCTGCCTCAGGTGGCACTGTGGCCTATGCTGTTGTTGTCCCCCCTCCATGCTGTCACTGGTGTCTGTTGCAGGGTCTGTGTTCTGATGTCTGTCACTTGTGCTCCAGCTGCATGCTGGTGGCAGACAGCTTCATGTTGCATGTGCAGGATGGCTATTACACCTGTACCATGGTGGGGTGCAGGCCGTGGGTACACAGCATCAGTGGTCACACACCAGCGGAATTTGTTGCCCTGCTTTTGTGTCCCTGTGTTGGGGTGCCCTTGGGTCTGGGTGGGTGTTTGTCCATGCCCTGTGTCACATCCTGTGTGGCGCATGCCTCCATGCACCACTGTGGGCATCTGTGCTGGCTGTTGGGGCCAGTGCTGGGACAGTGTGTGTGCTTGGGTGGGTGTGCGGGGTGCTGTCCTGCTGGTGGTGGGGTTCAGGGCAGGCCTTGTCACATGCATGGTCCCTCGGGTACCGACGCAGGGTCAACCTCCCTGCTGTGCCACAAGGGAGCCGTGCAGGGTGGCACTGTGTCTGCAGTTGTTGCATCAGTGACTGGTGCCGCCCACTGCGGGGTGTTCACAGTGGGGCTGCCATGCATGGCTCCACAGTGCACAGGGTTGCATTGTCACAATGGGGATGGTGGCATGCATTCGGTGCCATGCACTGTTGGGTGTTGCTCCTGGGCAGGGTGTCTGGGGATCGCTGTGCAGGGTGTGCTCTGCATTGGTCAGATGGGGTGGCACTGGGTGGCCGGCCCTCCTTGTATTGTGGTCACTGCTTGCCAGGGGGTGTGCTGGGGCACCGTACTCCAGCTGTGGATTCGGTGCTGGTGTTCATGGGATGGTGGTTCATCCAGCTCACCACAGGTTGTGCAGTTCATGGGGTGCAGGGGGCGCTGTCTGGTCTGCTGCATGCTCCTCCAACCATGGCTTCCATGGGTGGTGCACCCCTGCTTCCTGTCCCTGTCCCTGCGCATCCCTGGTTGTGCTACTGCGCTACTACCCTGCTCCACTGTGCATCCCTGATTGTGCTACTGCACATCATCCCTGCACCACTGCACATCCCTGGTTGTGCCATGGCACAGTTGGCGCGATATTCAGTTGTGTTGTGCAAGCACACCTTGGCCTGCACTATGTTTGAATATCGCGTGTGTTGCACATGGGCGCACTGCACTTGTGCCTTCTCCTGCTATTGCGCTGCTTTGTGGCACAGTCTGAATATCCAGGCCAGAATGTATACCCTTATTATTAACTGAAATCAGGCAGATTACAATCTTATTATGCCATTGTTATGACATCACTCTGTTGTTAGCCCTTCTTGAGTATGTCATATCAATTGCATAGCAAAAACAGAATGCTCACAACAATCAATGTTCTGTAAAGTAATTCAATCCATGATTACAGAATCTTGGTAACCCATACACTATAAAATATAATGTATGGTCTTTGGTTAACAACAGCATTGAAAACACTTCTCTAGGTTGCCATGACATCTGAAAACCTCTCAAGCTGTGCTCTCGGGGTTTACAACGATGTCATGGCAACCTCTCGAAGTGTTTACAGCATGGTTATTAACCAAAGACCATACATTAGCCTCTATATTGCAGGCCCTGATTGGCTCATTCAGAACTCATTTGAATTTTCAGCTTGAGTAACAGTACTGACCGTATTCAAATGCGAATAACTTTAAAATGAAACAGCAGATAATGCAAATTTCTTTTCACTTTTTTAACAAACAAATGCAAATAACTTTAAAATAAAAAAATCATAGCATAGTACTGTGAGTGCGAAATTTGCTCAGCACAAAAATATCTACAAAATGAGTGGTGTTTCATTTACAGATACCTTTTAGTTTTTTTAATAATTAGCAAGAAAACAGCAGAAAATTTATTTTTTTACTCTTTGCAGCAAACAAATACAAATAACTTTTAAACTAAAAATGATAGCACAGTACTGTGAGCAAGAAATTTGTTCAGCACAAACATATCTCCAAAATGAATGGTGTTTCACTTATAGATACCGTTCAGTTTTCTTATAATTTGCAAAAAAACAGCAGAAAATTCCATTTCTTTCCTTCTTGCAACAAACAAATGCAAATAACTTTAAAATGAAAAATGATAGCATGATACTTTGAGCACAAAAGTTGACCAGGACATAAATATCTACAAAATGAGTGGTGTTTCATTTATAGATACCTTTTAGATCTTTTATAATCTGCAAAAAATGGCAAGAAATTAAATTTTTTTCACTTTTTTTGAGGTATGGCATAAATAGCATACATAACCTCCCACTGGAAATACTGTCAATATTTTTTGTTCTCATGCCAGTTGACTTAATGACATCACTCGTAGCGTCACCATTCATGGTATAATCGGGTCAATAGGCACTCAAACAAAAAATATCAACACTATTTCCAGTGGGGGGGGGTTGCGTATCTATCTATCTATCTATCTATCTATCTATCTATCTATCTATCTATCTATCTATCTATCTATGTGCATAAATAAATAAACAGTTGACCACTGGACAGATTCAAGATCTGCAAGTGACCCTCCTCCCCCCAAAATCGCTTACCATAGCACTTTGGTGAGCAAAACACTACAGTCAACCTCCTTCTCCAGAACATCCATTTGATGGTTGTTTTAAATGACTGTTTATAGTGATAATTTAATTTACCCAAGATCAAAGTTAGTCTGTGAATGTATAGTAATTGTAATGGAGATACTTTTTAGGATGAAACTGAAATAAGCTTGACCCAATTACCATATCCAGATTAAAAATCAAGTTTTAGTCATTTATTTGTTCATTCATTATAGAACCCTTCACATTAAATCTAAGAGGAATACAGTGCAGTACTTCACTCCTTCCTACCTAACCATGCCTGCAAATCGAGAGTCCCACTGTCTTGTAAAAACTTGTACAAAACGTTGAGTCGGGGTTGAGTGGTCTGTGCAAGTACTGTGGCTTGCTACCACCAGCTTAACCTCGCCTACTCCCCCCTAGAATCTCTTAAGGAATAATGTTAAATGTACTGTGTACCTGTCTTAATACCTGTGAACCGCGTGATACCTGGTGACTCTATGCTAAACATTTGATTTCTAACATGTACCTGTGATAACTACTGTATATTGATACCTATGTATGTATTCTCTGTAACTAATTCCAGGTTGCCCCTGAAAAATGGACCTCTGGTCTCAGTGGGCTTACCCGGTTACCAAAATCTAAATAAATAAAAGTTGTATTGTTGGTTTTCATCCAGGATTAATAAAAGTTTGCACTTTACAAGACAAGTATACAGACTGTAGCAGATTTCTTGTGTGAGAGGGGTATGTGCCTTATTCTTTTGCTTCATGCATATCTCCACTAGACCAGCAGTGCTAGAACAGAAACTCGCATCAGTAATGTGCTGCAGCCGGCTCGCTCAACCTGGAACTTAGCTGTCATAAGCTGTTTTACCGGCTCACATGAGCCATTATTTCTAGCACTGTTAGATCTGGCTTTTTTTTGTGATGTGTCTTAAAAGTCTCCTACTCCTATTGGTCTCTGCCTGACCAACCACAGTCCTCTGCATGCCCCCACGCCTTCTTGCCTCGTCGTGGCCTATCTTCATCCTATGTACCGCAGCACAAAATATAGCATAATTAACCCCCCTTCACTGAGAATGTGCTGATTCTCAACACCGAGTTAGATCGTTGATATCAGGGGCACAAGAGCAAAGCTCGTGTCTTCCTGATGTCAATGATCTTACAAGATGTTGAGAGTCAGTAAGTTCTCAACCAAAGGAGGGTTATGTTACTATGTGTACAATGTAAATCTGTTTTTTAACACTTCTTGTTATAATTCCATATTGCGAGGTTGGTGCCTTTTTTTTATTATCCACAATTGTGCTCAGTGTAAAAACGGAGCTGCTGCTGTTGGTAAAACAGTAATGAGTGAGTACGGTTTAAAGGCCAATTCATGGCGCAAGATGGTTAGAAACATAGAACATAGAAACATAGACTTTGATGGCACATAAGGACCACTTGGCCCACCTAGTCTGCCCATTTCCCTACCTAGAGGATAAGCTGCAGATCCTAGTTAACCCACAGCCTATTTCTTCCTACCCCCCACAAAAATTGCCTTATGTCTGTCCCATGCATTCTTGAATTCTCCCACAGTTTTAGACCCCACAACCTACTCAGGAAGGCTGTTCCATGTATCCACCACCTCTCTGTGAAAAAATACTTCCACATTGCCCTGAGCCGTCCCCCTCTATCTTTAAATTGTGTCCCCTTGTTCTTGCACATCTCTTTTCTGAAAGATGCTACCCTCTTGACTTTGTTGATTCCACTGAGGTACTTAAACATTTCTATCATGTCTCCCTCCTCCTTTCCTCAAGGGTATACATATTAAGCTCCTTTAGCCTCTCCTCATATGGCTTCTCTTGCAGACCCTGCACCATTTTAGTTGCCCTTCTCTGAACTGCCTCCATCCTGTCTATATCCTTGCGGAGATGGGGTCTCCAGAATGGGACGCAGTACTCCAGATGGGGTCTCACTAACTGTCTGTACAGAGGGATAACTACTTCCTGTTTTCTGCTGGTGATGCCTCTCCCTACATCCCAGTATCCCCAGTCCTCCTACCACCTTCTCACATTGCTTGCCAACCTTAAGGTCATCTGATATGATTACCCCCAGGTCCCTTTCCATTTTTGTTGTTGTTACTACCTCCCCCCCATTGTGTAATCTTCCCCTGGGTTTTTGTTTCCCAGGTGCATTACTTTGCACTTCTTTGCATTGAATCCAAGCTGCCATACTTCTGACCTGACCATTCCTCCAACCTTGCCAAGTTCCTTCTCATCCTTTCCATGCCTCCTTGTGCATCAACCCTGTTGCAGATCTTTGTGTCATCTGCAAAGTGGCATACTTTTCCTTCCACTCCCTCTGCAATGTCACTTATAAAGACATTAAAAAGGACTGGACCCAGTACTGAACCCTGCGGTACCCCACTAGTAACCCCTCTTTCTTCAGAGTGGACTCCATTTACAATTACTGTCTGTGTCCTGTTGTTCAGCCAATGTTTTACCCAGGCTACCACCCTGGGACCCACTCCAAGGCTGGTTAATTTGACTACTAATCTTTTGTGTGGGACTGTGTCAAATGCCTTACTAAAGTCTAGGTAGGCCATGTCCACAGCCCCTCCCTGGTCTACTACTTTGGTCACCCAGTCAAAGAAATCAATTAGATTCGTCTGACATGACCTTCCCACTGTGAACCCATGCTGCCTTGGGTCCTGTGCCCCACTGGCCTCTAGGTACTCAACAATTCTTTCCTTCAGAAGTGATTCCATCACTTTCCCTACCACAGAGGTCAAACTGATGGGTCTGTAGTTTCCTGCCTCTGTCTTGCTCCCACTTTTGTGAAGGGGAATCACATCAGCCTTCTTCCAGTCCTCAGGTACAACACCATCCTCCCATGATCTGTTATAAAGGGTAGTCAGTGGTGTTAAGTAGTTCTCTGCTTAATTCTTTTAGAATTTTGGGGTGAATTCCATCTGGCCCCATTGCTTTGTCCACCTTCAGTTTTAGGAGTTCTTTCAGAACCCTTTCTTCTGTGAAAGGACTGGGATCGACCCCCTCTCCAGAGTGCTTCTGTTAATTGGATTAGGCACCTCCCCCACTTCCTCTTTTGTGAATACTGAACAGAAGTATTCATTCAGTATCCCTGCTTTTTCACTGTCACTCTCTGCCCACCCACAATCCATTCTATTCAGCCTCACTATCCCTTCCTTTGTCTTTCTACGCTCCCTGATATACCTAGAAAGGTTTATCCCCCTTCTTAACTGAGTTGGCTATCTTTTCCTCAGTTTGTGCCTTTGCTATTCTGACTACCCTCCCTGCTTCCTTCGGCCTTAACTGGTACAGTTCTCTGTCCTGCTTCTTCTGTGATTCCTTATACTTCCTAAATGCTATCTTTTTCTCCCTAACCTTCACCGCCACTTCTTTTGAGAACCACAGTGGCTTTTTCTTTCATTTTGATTTGTTTATTTGCTTCACACAAAGGCTTGTTGCCTCTGTGATGGCAGTTTGATATTCCCCATTGTTGCTCCACCCTCCTTCTAGCCTGTTTGCTGAGTGCTTTCTAAGGCACTCTCCCATCTTGCCAAAGTCAGCCCTCTTGAAGTCCAGAACCCTCACTTTTGTATGGCTTGACTCTGTAGCTGAGTTTATCGTGAACCACACTGTTTGGTGGTCACTTGTTCCCAAATGGCTACCCACTTCTAGATCTGAGATCCTCTCACTGTCCCCATTTGAGATACGAGGTCTAGATTGCTCCCTCACAGTAGGTTCCAAAATTAGCTGTCTGAGGCATGCCACCTGAAGGGCATCAAGAAAGGCCCTGCTTTTGGATGTGGCTGCAGCAAAGGTACTCCAGTTAACATCTAGCATATTAAGGTCCACCATCAACAGTATCTCCCCTTTCTCTGCCATCCTAAGTATGCCTTCTATCATATCATTGTCCATTCCCTCCCCCTGACATGGGGGTCTGTATACAACCTCTGTGCAGATTGTGGTGCCATTTACAGTCTCTAAGGTGATCCACAGTGCCTCCTCTCCTCCCTGTTTACTCTTTTGTTCAGTTGCTTTTATCCCTTCCCTTACATAGAGACCTACTCCCCCCCCCTTCTGCCCTCCCTGTCTTTCCTGTAGATTGTGTACCCTGGTATGGTAACATCCCAGTCATGGTTCTCTGTGTACCATGTTTCTGTGACTGCTACGATATCCAGACATCTCTCTTCCATCAAGGCCACCAGTTCAGGAGCTTGCTGCCCAGACTACGGCGTTGGTACTCATTACCCTCCATTTCTTGATGGCCTTACCCCTTTTCCCCATCCTTGTCATATGCGTTTGTCACTTTCTTCATTTACCCTGTGCTTCTCCCTATTGACATCTCTATGTTGGTGTCTACCTTACTTAGTAACCTGATTTTTTTGGGGGGGGCTAGGATTTCCCTGCTCCTTTCCAGTGCCTCCCCCCTTAAGTATTTAAACCTATCACCTAGGATCCTCGTTCCCCTCCTGGACAGATGCAGACCATCATGCCAGTATAGGCCTGCATCAGCTGTCCATGACAGCTCTGCTCACATTTTTGTGTTGCAGAACAGCTGATCCTTAATATCACTGGCAGGTGGAGCAAGCCTTATCCTTCACAATCTACAATGTTAAAAACAACAAAATCCACATTCCAAAACAAGAAGAACGTGGTTTGAAAAACAACAGGAAAACTGGCTGACAGTGTATTATAGCGAACTATCCCTCTCATGGTGATGTGTTGCACTTGCAATGTGTGAGGGTGCACACGCGAACTTGGCGTCAGCAGAAGTTGCAGCCTGGTGCTAAAAGCACCATTTTGACTAGTGTTGCCATTGCGACTAATGAGTAGCAGCCAGTCAGTAAGTGACAAGTGTGTGGCACTACTGCCTGTATGTTGTGGAGTGAACATCATGGGTGGGCACCACGCTGCAGTATTTAGTGCTGCAGTGCTGTTCGGGTTGGGAGTCAGGGCATGTCAGGCATATGCTCTCTGTCAAGTCAGTCTCTAGGAAAATGAGACAGAAGGTCCAGTCCAGACAAGCAGAGGAGGCTGAGAGTTGTTGGAAGAGTGTGAAGTGGAGCAATGCTGGAGGGAGCCACATACAGTGTCATGACAGACCACCTGTGTGACACTGCATTGGGTTTTACACACATAGCAAAGAACAGGCTGTTCCTGTGCTGAGCTAGGGTGTAACCCCCTAACTGACATGTGAGCACAAAGAAGTCTGCATCATAATGCACAGAAAAACACAAAACTTCAAGGGTAAGAGTAGTTTCACAGTATGATTTCACTGAATTAAATACCACGTATTCCATCACAGTCAGTGTTGTGAAGCTAGTTGTAATCTGTGTTGCATTGGGCGGCTCTCTTCTTTGTACATGGAATATGTTGTGTTTTATTCAGCCAAATAAATATTGTGGAACTACTCCTAGCTTTGAGTTTTGTGTTTTACTGAGTGTGCTGGTATGGGCTTCTTAAAGTCACAGTATCTGTGCTAAAATAAATAAATCTGAGCTGCTATGGCATGACTGTAAACAAACGGCTTCATCACATTCACTCTTCCTCCAAAAGGTGGGGCACTGGGCAATGGAACCTTTCTCCCATAGGCCACTGGCTCAGATCCACAGCTCAGAAGTGGCTGAAAGCTGCTGTTAGATAACTGTTGGGTGGCCTACATGAATTGAGTTGTGGTCTCAGTTGAGTTCCTAGTGTGTCCACATCGCAGAACAAGACGCCATCACAAATACAATACAGTACAATACAACCTCTGTTTAAAAAGCATCTTTCAGATAAATATACCCAACACTTTGCACTGCTCCATAATGAACACAGCTGCTGGTTGTTTCACATGAGAGAGCAAAGACTGAAGGAGCATGGAATCTGAACTACCCTCTCCCCTTTTAGCAGTAGTCTTTGTAGGACAGGGCGAGGTGCTTTGCTGAAGCCATATCAGGATGCATGCACTGTGGCTCCAATGGATGTGCATGTCACATGGATTTAAAACAGGACTTTGATCTCCCTCCGCTGCTGTCAGTCTGGCATGTTTCAGGGGTGAGTTCTAGAGATTACTACGAACATCTATTTTTAAAGAAGAATGAGGACCCTCTCCCTCCCAAAAAGATCTCAAAGTATCCCACAGATCCTGGAAGCTTCTGTCCCAGCAGTGAACACAGGGCCCTCCTCAGGCCCCGTCAATCAGGTATCTGTGAACCTGAGCTGTCTTTCCCAGCTCCCTATATCATCAATTGATATCTTGGAGCTGTATCAGTGGCTTTTTTTTTCCCTCCTCCTTTTAATTAAAATCAAAAGTAATGTTTTTCTTTTGCAGTTCAGATAAGCAAGTGAGGTTAAGCCGGGAGAAGAATGGACAAGGAGGGTGCCTGTCATCGCACTGCCCATTATGTTGTTATTAGGATGGAATACAGCGAACGTGTGTTTGAAAGTGACTGCAGATGGCAGCTGATAACAGTATCTATGAGTGATTGTTACTTACATGAAGACCGCCAGGATCACATTCCCCAGATAGTAGAGGCATTCTCATGTGAGCCCCAGTCAGCTTCCTGGACATATTTTTTTTCCTTTTTTGGTAACTTATGTCCATTTTTTCATCTTTGATTGCCTTCCCTCAACACCATTATCCTCGGGGGGGGGCTCCATCATCAACATACAGCAACACTCGTACATTTATGTATTCCAAATTCCCGGGATAGTCCTAGAAGATACAATATCACACCTTCATGGGGGTCCCTTGGTATAGTGGGGTCAATAAACTGCTTCATTTGAGCAGGCCTGGTGATGTTAGCTGAAAGTGTGTTGCACCACTACTCAGAGAGACTTGGGAGTGACCTCATGACTTCCTTGCTCTGGGCCAGTGGGGTTCTGGTTATACTGTGGAGGCAGCATGCACTATCTGTGGGCTAGAAGGGTTGTGTCCACTCAGTATTTAACACCTCCTGTGGACTGCATGGGAGGCTTGAGGTTGTGGGTGATCATACAACATCAGCACCCCCCCCCCCACACACACACAGGCTGTCATAAGTGTGGTGGATGACGCTTGGTGCCCTGGGAGGAGGGCGGGTAAAAAATGGAGAAGGAATCACCTACAGTGCACCATCAATATCAGACACCCCACTCATGCTCATGGCTCCACCCATGCCTCCCCTCCACTGCCAGCACCCACATGAGTGAATGGTTCTCAGATCACCACTCCATGACCACCAGAGGGGGCAGGCTCTAGGGCTTGGCTGGTAAATGGGAGGTCAGTCCCAGAGAAGTTACAGGGTGGGCAGTGATCAGGTGGGCACAAATGAGGGAGGCCAGATATAGCAAGAAAATTAACCAGGTGAAGGTAGAAGGGACAGCTAATGGATTCAAAAAAAACAAATAAATTACTTAGTTTGTAGTCAGGACGACACACTTCAGCACTGAGTTCGGCAGCGAAGTGCCTCAGTTCCTGTGGCATGTTTTGTTTTTGTACTGCTGTGGCAGGAACAGTTTACTTCCATGGAATGTTTATGTCCAGTGACTGGCTAACATACAGTGGTGCCCAGCAACCAGGATGCAACACAGTACATTGCAGTGTTACTGCAAAACACTACATCATGCTGCAGGGAACAGTGTAATTCAGTGGCAATTAAGTCCTTTTGTCATGCAATAGTTGGTGACATGTCACTTACTGCAAAGTACTGCATTGCATCCTGGCTGGCTCCACTGCACCATGTGATGCCATCGATGACATCAGATACTGAGCACGGGGAGGGGTTTCAGGAAAAATAGACGGGAAATGAGCCTGGAATTGTATGAAAAGGAAAGTTACTTAAACCATAACTCTTGATCTGCCAGAGCATATCTTCCATAGAGAACCACTCTTTGGTCTTACAGCTGGAGGTTTTTTTTTGTGTCATTGTTTTGGTTTCTCCCTCCCCAACTACCATCCCTCCACATGGACCCCACAGTCATATCACCTGGTGACTTCTGGACTCACCATGCTCGACTTACCTGTGAGGATCTGGAGGAACGGTGCCAAGATTGCTGGTGTGTGACTTGCAAGGAGTTTGGGAAACATCCTGCTAGTCAGGGTGATTTTTCACCACAATTCTTGGTCCCCATCAGAAGAGTGACATGCAGTGCAGTCAAGGAGGTCACTGCGCATACTCCCGTATGCAGTATGCCGATGGCTGCCACTACCCTCACCCCCTGAGCTGTGGTCTCAGTTGCCATAGCCATTAACATGGTGTCAGGATGACAAGCTGATGCTGCAGTGTGGCAGTTCATCAGAACAGCAGAACTTCTGCAGAAATTACAAACTCCTGCTGCAGAACTTGGTCTCAGAGTGCCACAGAAAAATTGGGGCCTTGGTCATGGTATTCTATGGAAAATTTAATCAGAAAAATCTACAGTTACAGTAAGCACTGTAACTTCTCTTATCTTTTTAAAATCAATCTTCTCCATAGAATCCCCCTTATTGGTCTTGAGTACCGGGCTTCAGAAAACATGTCCCTCAGACTAAGAAGGCTGGAGTCTAGGACTCACAAGGAAAGCAAGCCATTCAGCAGAGCACATCCAAAGCTTGCATGTTGTTTGGCGTGTATATCCAGGGATCCATGTGATAATAGTGCCAACAAAAATGTCACTAAATACAACAGTGACTACACATCGCTGAAAGTCAAAACGGCGATCAGTATAACGCCGACCGCCATAATCAGTGACTGCCACTTTGAAGCTCTATGGGGGTGAACTGTGCTTACATTTAATGCGGGGGGCATACCTCCCATTTCTATTATAATCAACTCTGGGGGGGGTGACAATGGAGGAAAGGGCAAAAAAAAAACTACAGCCAGTCCCAAACCCAGGTCCACCACACACACACAGAGGTAGTGACTCTAACCACTACACCAGATGGCTGGCTCAGGACTGGCTCAAACAACACACCCCTCTATACTGCAGAACAACTACTCCCTACACACGCAATATTGATATACTTGCTATGTGCTTTTAAATACACATAGACCATTTTACACTCACCGTTTTGACACGGCCCAAAATCACCTGCTTAAATTGATTCGCCCATATCACGGTATACCTATATCCAAGGTATGCACAGTACTCCCAAGTGGCAGCCCAGCACACCTCTGCATTGGGCACTGAGCGAAGTGTTGCTAATGAAATGACTACTGCGGTTGTACAATGTGCTCTGACAAAGCCTTCCAGCTTTATCCACAGCAAAGTGTAGCAGTGGTGGAGACAGTTCTCAGTCAGTCTTGAAAGGCACTGTATAGTGACAAGGACCACCTTGCAAAATGGGTTGAAAAAGAGACGATGGACTAAGGGGCCTTTCTGTACTCCTTAATGTACTCTACAGACAGAACCTAAGCACTCTTTCGACATCCAGAGTGTAGAGAATAGTTACTTACCGTAACAGCAGGTCTTTGAGAGAATCTCCTCCATTGAGCCACATCATGGAACCGTAAGGCATCAGCATCAGGACTGCCTGGGAACTTTTGCTAGCTGGAGCCCCCCATGTAGGTGTGCATCAGTGCCACCTATATAATGTGGGCATCCCCATCATGCCTCAGTTTCCCGCCACAGAAAAGGTCAGAGGATCATCAGACCAAAAAGGACCAAAGTAACCAGGATGAACCCAGGCACACAGCAGAGAATACAGACACCCTGGTATTATGATGCCACAATTGGAAATAAGAGTAGAACTAGTGTGGGGGTGCAAGCAGGATAACCACCAGCCACCCGAAAAGGGGGAAGGAGGGAGGAAGAGCAAATATTGGGGGGCAGTGAGCCTCCCAATTGGGACTGTGAAGAAAAACACCAGAGTGCACAGCACAACAAGAGGTGAGTTACCCAGAGGCCCTGGCTCTATCTGAGCTGATAGTGGTGGGTGGGCGTGTGAATGAAAGGTGAAGATATGCTGAGTACATCATTTTCACATCTTCCCAACAATCAATCTTCACCATTCATTCCCATTTATGGATCACAGTGCCAAGCTATAGGGAGGAGCTGGCTTACCCTGAGGAGAAAACATCCCTTAGCCTTCTGCGTGGGAGAGAACACTTGAGGGGAGGGCTCCTTACAAGTGTGGCAGGACCAGAGACTCGTCAGGGACAGGTGGAGGTTCCTATGTAACCCCCCCCTCAGGGGCTTACCATAATTGCCCCTATGTTCTCCCACTCTCCCATTCTCCTCCGGCTGCTGCAGGCGTCCTGCCCCCATCACCGCATCAGCCTGATTGCTCTTGGTGCCCCTAAGTGGGTTCATTCAAAAGAGAGGTGTTGGGACTACAAGTGTGTGGAGAAAATGTACATCAATAGTTTTAGTCCTGGCTGCACCAGAACTTAAAACGATAGCACTAAATAAACTGCATAGACATTGTTTCAGCAGCCACCATTTTTGAGGCCCAGTAGCCAATCACAAACTAGGATTTCAGCCAGAGATTTATGGAACAGTACTAGATCCTGGTGGGAGATAAACAGGGACAAAGTTTGGGTGCCTAAAATCTAACCAATGGGACAACTTGAACTGTTTTAGGCAGCATGAACAGCCAACCAGATTTGAGGACCTTTGCCCTTTATTTAAGGGGAGCTGTTTGAACTGCGGGAGTGTTGGAGTGCTCCTCTGGGCTTAGAGGAGTGCTGGTGGGCTCTGCTTGGGCCAAGAGGACTCAGCGCTTTGTGAGACCTTCTCAGGACTTAAACATAAGTTGTCTGGCGAGATAAAGGAGCAGAAGTCCTGCCAGTTGAGAGAAACTGTGTTGTGGTAACAAGTATTCCAGGCATCCTGCTGGACTTTGCTGTTTAGAGGAGATTTCTTCTGAAGCTGCCTTGTGACTGTTTGGAACTTGTGAGAAACCTGTCTTGCTGACAGAGAGCCTTGTTGGAACTGGGTGCCAGCCAGAACAGAGGTGGGTGCTGTCTGAATCAGAAAGTCTGTCCGAGAACTGTGCCATTCAGAGCAACAGTGGAAGTTGTTCTGAATCCAAAAAGACTGAAAAGAGACAGTGAAGTAGGCGGTCTATGTTATAGGATCCAGCCGCTGTGTCTGTGCTTAAAGTGTGTGAGAAACTGTTACTGTGGACTGCAAAACTGGCTCCCAGCCAGCACTAACAATAGTGGGGTCTGTGAACTCCCCGGCTGCACCCTGAAGCTGCTTGCTGGTTAAGAAAGAGAAAAAAACAGAGGTTCTCAGCAGCACTCAGAGCCAGGTGGGGAAACTGCTAACCCCTGCCAAGTGGGGTCTACTGGCCACAGGGGATCATGGGTTTATTCCCGAGTGCTAGGGTGCTCTGACCTGTGAGGGACCCAGGCTGTGGAGCCACTCCTAGGTCTGGGTACTCTGTGGTTGGTGGGCCTTGCACAGAGCTCTGCAACGGACCTTCACAGGCTGAAGGGGACAAGCTGCGAGACCTGCAGTCAAGATGACCAGCGGCCAGACCTCCAATCAAACTGAGTATTCAGCTGCAGCAATTTTCCTCATGGTTCTTTCCAGTTGTCCAGCTGTGTCATAAACCTTTGAGCTTCAGCCCCAGTCCCCCGGGGACTGGTCTGCAGAATCATGAGCAATCGCAGGAATTGCCCTGCACTTGGGGGTATCTGTAAAGTTATGTCAATGTAACCCCTAGGTGGCGCTATCCAAAGGGCTACTACCCTGCCTGCTTGGCTAGTAGCAGGTTAAGGGTCCTGAGTTCTGAAACAGGTGCCTCCACCCAGAGATCTGGTTTGGTAGTGGTCAAGCTAACCTGGGCACAGCCCTCCGGGACACTGTAACCCCCCCCCTCTTTCCTTACTAGTGGCCGGAACAATGCACAATAATCACTTTCACAATACCACTGATACACCACACAAGTACCCATACTGTTTGCTCTTACCACCAGGGCTTTCCTCTGGCCCAGCCCTGGGGACCCCCTATAAAACAAGGTTATACACAGCAAATAACACCAGTACAGTACTCTTGCACAAACTGGAACCACAGTCAAGGTAAATGCAAAAAAGAGTTTGATCTGATTTATTTAAGGGGCTTGAACAAGGAAGGGGCATAATCAGGTTAATTTGCTTAAAGGCTCTATCAATCAAACAGTTATGTATGCACTTCAGGGTCCATAAACAGTCACACACTCTGGGTACTCAGATGGAGAATGGTGGGCTAGCCAGAAACGTTGCAGCTGGTTTGGGGCCCTGTGATGGAAAAAACAACATGCACAACACACACTATTTGTAATCTGGAGCTGGAGGCTCAGTTCATGAAAAGAAAACAAAAGACAATCAGATGACACACTTTAGATTAGGCTGTTGTTGCAGGAGCTACCCTGATGATTACTCACGATACCCAAGACTAGACACAGGCTGGACGAAAATCAAGACAGCAGGTGGTTAATCTGGAGTGCCAGGAGAAGCAGAGGCCCACACAATTCGCCCGGCGTCATTTCCTGTTCAAGCGTGGTGCAGGGGGCTGATCCCTAGGCAGGTCTCTAGTTGGTGGCTTTCTCTGTACAGTGGGGTAGTCTGGCAGGGCCAGCGTGGCATGGCCCAGGACGAATGGAGATGAACGCAGATTCAGTCTAATTAGGCTGGATAACGCTTCCAGCAAGAAGAACAGAGTTCACACAGTGGGGAACCAAATCACGACCCACTTTCAATACATAGCACATTTGCATGTAAGGAAAGTTTACTGTACCAGGCAAACTGCTCTCCGGTCACGATCATAAAGTCTCTGCACAAACTGGGGATTCAAAAGCAGCTGGAATTCCTGACAGGCCGATCGCATTCAGCAAATCTTCAGTCTTCTTCAGGTTAAAGCCTGGTCACAGTCCAGTGGCTTAAATTTTTATTTAGTTATTGAATTGTTTCAGCAGGAAAGATATACTGAGCAACTTAATGCTCGTCTCACGGTACGTCCTGGGGGAAGGGGTGGTGGGATGTACAGTAGTATCAATCACAAATCGTACAGCAATACAGAGGTGTGATTAAATGAAGTAATAAAGAGGTACAATAAAATACAATACAATGCAATACATACATTCAAGCATGGTCAAGGAATATGTAACATAGTAAAAAGTACATCCATGTGAGAGGAATCCATATACAATACATGAGGAGCATAGATGATGCAGGTATACAATGCATAATACATATGAATAATTAAGAACAGTGCTGTACCAGGAGCCTAGGTGGAGTGCAACAGTATTATGTGGGTGGTACACTGCAGCAGTCACAGTAGCCTTCCACATAGGTGAGCATGTCTCGAGGTTAAGTGCTAGACCATGAGGGGTAGGGTAAGTGCATGAGGTAAGGGGGCAGGAGAGAAGGTGAGACAGGAGTTAGGTAAGGAGGGGGTCAGAAGCAGGGTTCAGGAAGGAGTGAGATAGTTGTGTAGTGCAGAAGTAAGAGAAAAAAGGGAGGAGGAGAAGGAGAAGCGGATTTGAGGAGGCAGAGAATTCCACAATTTAGGCAGGTGAAACCAGAAGGCGTTCTGGCCAGAGGAAGTGGTTCTGCCAGAGATAGAAAGGGTGTGAGGGTCACCAAGGGATCTCAGGAAATAGAGGGAGGGGGAAGGGGTACCAAGAGAGGAGGAGATGTATGAGAGGAGCAAACCAAGCCAGAATTTAGAGATGAACTTAGCACTGTGTAAAACTCGCCAATTGTGGAGGGGAAGGACGTTGAGGGAGCGGTGAAGATCACAATGATGGGTTAGTAGGGGGGCGTCAAGAGCAAAACGACAGAAGGAGTTGTAGAGAGTCCAGTCTGGATAGGTGGGACTGAGGGGCAGCACCATAGAGTATGTCACAGTAGTCGAAAATGGGCAAGATCATCTTCTGTACCAGCTCACGCCTAGTGGCAAGAGGGATGCAGCTGCAGTTTCTGTACAGGACACCGAGCTTAGGCCTTCATTTTTTCAGAACTGCATCTATGTGTACAGAGAAGTCGAGATATGTATCCAGCCAAATGCTGAGATACCTGAATGAGGAGACATCTCAAGAGCAGTCCCATCAAGGGTGTGAAAGGAGGGGAGGTTGCTTAGCCGAGCAGGTATCTGCCTTGTGCCGAAGGACATGGAGACTGTCTTTTTGGCATTTAGAAATAGCTGGTGTGAGTTGAACCAAAGTTGGACCTTGGTGAAGTCAGACTGAAGCCTGGCAGTGACATCAGGGACTGATTTACCAGAGGTAAACAGCACTGTATCGTCAGCATACACGTGGATGCTGGATGATGAGCAAACCTGGGGGAGCTCATTTAAAAAGATGGAGAACAGGATGGGGTCTAGCACTGAACCCTGGGGGACTCCAGTGGTAATAGGTGGGGGGGGTGAGATAACATCAGCTATTCTAACTGATTGCGACCTGCCGGACAGGTAGGTGCTGAACCAGCCTCTGGCAGTAGGGGAGAGTCCAGCTGCTGATAAGCTGTGTAGGAGGAGGGGGTGAGAGACAGTGTCAAAGGCTTTGGCCAAGTCGAAAAAGATAGCTGAGGTAATGTTCCCTTTGTCAAAGCCTGAGGAGATGGTCTCAGTTAGCCCCAACAGAGAGGTGGTGGTGGAATGGGCTTTCCTGAAGCCAGACTGGAAAGGTGTGAAGAAAGCATAGTCAGAGAGCAACAAGGAAAGTTGGTTGAGCGCTACGTGTCCTTGGAGTTTGGCTAAGGTAAAAAGGAGAGAGATAGGTCGATAGTTCCCAGGAGAGGTGGAGTCTCCCCCCTTAGGGAGGGGGAGGACTACGGCATGCTTTCAGGCCAAGGGAACAGTGGCACACTCAAAGGAGAGATTTAGTATCAAGGATAGAGGATAGACGATGGCAGGAGCTGAGAGGGAGAGGAGCCTAGGGTCAAGGTCATCCGGTGAGGAGCTTTTGGTAGAATCAAGTGCCAGGAGAGCTGATAGAGTAGTTTCAGGAGAGACAGAAGAAAAGGAGAACTGAGGGGAGGTAAGGGTGAGGGATGGCGTGGGGGGGCAGACAGCAGGGGAGGGGCAGATTGTGGGGAAGGGATGGGGCAGGTAGGGGAGCAGTGGGGGGAGGTAGACAGGAGACACTGGGGCAGGTAGGGGATCAGTGGGTGGGGAGTTAGACAGGGACACCGGGGCAAGATGGGGGTTAGGGAGGGTGCTAAGCAGCACAGAGGCACAGGTGGCAAAGTGGGAATTGAAGCAATTGGCAATGACCATAAGTTCAGTAAGGACAGTGTGGTTGTGCCTGAGGATAGATGGTGTAGTGTTTGAAGAAGGCAAAAAGAGGAATGGGACAACCTTCCAGAATTTGGATGGGTTGTTTGTGTTAGTCTGGAAGCTGGACTTGAAATGCTCAGCCTTGGCTAGGCGGATGGCTTTAGTGCAGCCATTTCTGAGTTCACGATAACGTTTGAGGTCACTAGTACAGTTGGTGGCTTTAGTCTGATGCCATGCAAGGTCATGAGCTCGTTGGCAGGCCAGTAGCACAGGTGAGACCCAAGGTAGGTATGCGCCACGTACCCTAGTTTTGCAGAGCGGAGCATGGGAATTCCAAATCTGTAGGAACTTGGAGCTGAAATGGGCATGGGCCACATCAGCTGAGGAAGCTGAGGACAGGGGGAACCAGTTGGTTTGAGCGAGATCCTGAAGCAAAAGTTACAGGTCAAGGGATGCGAACAGTCGAGTGAGGGACCGTCTTTGCTGGAAGCTTGGACCTATGTATTTTACGCACTACAAAGGTCATGTTGTGGTCGCTGATAGAGTCGGATAATAACCCCGAGGCCACTACATGGTGGAGATGGGAGGTGAGGACTAGGTCAAGCAGGGAGAGGTTTAGTGACATAGTTTAGTTGAGTGGATTCCAGTATGAGTTGCCAGAGGTTTAAAGCATCTATGGTGGAGCGAATATCAGCCAGGAACGGGGCCAGCCAGTTTAGATTTAGGTCACCCAGGATGAATAGTTCACTGCCACTGGCCAGTGAGGAAAGATTTGTGACCAAGTTAGTGACATTGGAAGTTGGCTGACCTGGGCGACAGTAGACTACAGCAACAAAGATGGGGATGGTATGAGGATAGGAGATTTTTAAAAGTAAGGCCTCGTGGGAGGATTGGATGGTTGAAGTGAAGGAGGGAGTGACAGTCTTCACAACTCGGATTCAGTCTGAATAAACTCTATTTTCCCTCTCAGGGACAGCAGGTAGACAGGTAGGCCAAAACTCTGCCCTTTCACAGTTCTCCCATGCAAAACTACAAAGAACTGCTGCTCAAAATCACTTGAACTGTTACTTCTTCACTTCTCAACTTAAAACTGAAACTAGGTGCAGCAGCCTGGGAAATTCCTCAAGATCCAAAAAGTTTGGTTGGCTGATTCTCCTGTCAGTCACAACAAAGGCTCCTTCTTCAGGTTCAAAAAAGGCACAAAAAAACCCAAACTACAATTACTACAGATTTTGGCTCCAGACAGCTCCAGTAGTCCGGCTCCATTTTAGGTCCCACCAGTACTGATTGGTCCAATTTGCAGTCCAGGACCAAGATAGTGGAGATAAACAAAACAGTCCTTGCTGCAAAGAAGGCAGGTTAGACAAACTACATTATCATTATCACTCTAAATGATTTTCAGCAAATAGTTACATCTTTCAACAGAGCTCCCTCTCAGATTACTTATGACTGCAATCCAGGCAGCTCTTAAAGAGACAGTACACAGAGGCTATACAGGCACTCTCTGGCAATCACATTTAAACTGCTAAAATGCAGGACACCAGCCTGGTAGTGAGCATTTAGGCAAGCTCGGGGAACACTTTTCAGGAACCCACATTTGTAGGGGGGTTACACCCTTCCCTGTCTGGAGAAAACTTGGCATCTGCGTCAAGTCTGTACCATCATACATCAGTTAACATAAATTTATTACTTTACTATACATATTCACTACACTTCATTATACTATATCCATTCTGACAACACATTGTGCATATTTCACACAGGTAAATTGAACGTTACTATACTAAATCAGGTAATAACATCTTTTACCTTAAACAATGCAAGAGGGGACCCTTCCCTATCAGCTGACTTGGGGCTAGAGGGGGCAGGAGCACCATGGTGAGAGGGAAAGACAAGTAACCTGGAATTGGCTGTCGAGCTCAATATGGGCAGTGAGCTTGGTGAGACATAAACACCTTTGTGAAACACATTGAGAGGCAAATCCACTGGCCTCCAGGGAGAATCATAACTGAGGCATACTACTGGCTTGACAGCTCAGCCAGTCTTTCTGAGGGGGACAACTACAGTCTGTGTACTCTCAGCACTGGTCTGGGGACTCTCATCACTTGTGAGGGGTGCCTCTGCCTGGATGGGAACGTCCAAACTTGAGGCACTGTCGGCTCCTTGCTCTGCAGGCTCTGTTTCTACAACACTTGACTCATTTTGCGAAGGCTCAGGCACAATCAAGCTTTGAGGCACGGAAGGGAGGTGGTCAGCACTCCCATAGTGTTCTTCAAGTTTGGATACATCGCCAGAAAGACTCAAACCCTCAGCCCCTTCTTCAGGCAAATCATACAGTTCCACAATACACAGAGACTCAATATCTTCAGATGTGATACTTTGCACTTCACTTTCTGGGAGCACTGGCTCCAAGGATGAAGCTGGGGAGCAAGGCAGTCCAGAAGGCCCAACTTCATCCCCACAATTTATCAGTGGGTTACCTTGAAACAGCTGACTCAGTTCATAAGAGGGTTAATAGGCATGGTCGTATTCACTTTCATCAGAAGTGAAATGACAGTCACTATCATTCTGGGCCTGCTGCAGAGGAAACCTTAAATCTGTGACCACTGGGGTAGGTTGACTCTGTCTCTTTCTTGCAGTAGCACAAGTCACTGGCCCAGGGGGCTCAATTTCTGGGGGTTCAACCTCAATCATGACTTGGCCGATAGGTAGCAAGTGGTTACAGTGCATGGTCTTGACAGCTTTGGAGTTATTCTCTGGGCACATCTTGTACACAGGTAAATCATCCAACTTTCAAACTACTACAGGGGGAAGATGGTGCCTCTGATCAGCAATTTTGTGTTTACCATGCAGTCCCAAATTGCGTAACAGCACACGGTCTCCAGGTTGAAGCTCTTGAGCCTTTACTTTTTTATCATGCCTCTCTTTGTTGGCTAGATTTCTCTTGGTGGCCATTGTCTGAGCCAGTTGATAGGCATGGTTCAATTGAGCTTTCAGTTTTTGTACATATTGCAAGTAGTTTTCCGCTCGGACCCCATCTGGAGAGACCCCAAAACAGACATCAATTGGCAGCCGGGCCTCTCTCCCAAACATGAGGCAGTAGGGGGGAGAACCCAGTAGCATAATTTTTCATGCAATTGCATGCATGTACAAGGTGCTAATCTGCTGGCTCCATTTATGCTTGTCTTTTGGGTGGAGGGTGCCCAGCATGTCTAGAATGATGCAGTTAAAATGTTTTGGTTGAGGGTTTCCCTGCCGGTGTTATGGGTTGGTTCTTGACTTTCTCACACCCCCATAGAGACAGCATTTCTTTGATTAGCCGACTCTCAACGTCTCTGCCTTGATCAGAATGAATCTGCTGGGCAGCACTATAGTGGACGAAGAAATTTTCCACTAGCACCTTGACCACGGTAGATGCCTTTTGATCTTTCATGGGAAAAGCTTGTGCATACCATGTGAAATGATCTGTAACCACTAACATATTGCCAATGTTCTGCTGATCAGGTTCTAAACACAAGAAGTCCATGCAGACAAGTTCCATGGGGGCGCTGGTAGTAATATTAACAAGGGGGGCAGCCCTCTGAGGCAGGGCTTTTCTTTGCAGGCAGCGACTATAAGTCTTTACATGGTGCTCAACTTCAGCCCCTGTTTTGGGCCAGTAGAAGCGAGATCGTACAAGGTCAAGGGTTCTGTCAATACCGAGGTGCTCCATGTGATTGTGGAGGGACCTCAGTACCAAGTGTTTAAAGGCCATGGGCAGGACCAATTGTTGCTAGTCTACTTGACCATTACAATCTACTGCCTCTCTATACAACAACTGATTGGGAAACTTTCAATCTGGGCCTTCTTTAAATAATAAAGCAGTTTACATCAGTGGACCGTAACTTAAGCACATCTTTTTCCCGCACGCAGGGCATCAAGAGCTGGCTGAATCATAGGATCTTGTGATTGAGCCCACTCAATGCTGTCATTGTCAAATTGAGGTAGTGCACTAATATCTAGAGCAGAGAAGTGGCAATAAGCAGCTGATATGTAGGTGTCAGAAGGGCCCAAGCAATCTACTAAACAGTCCACTGTGTCTGCCGACATCTGCTCATCTCTATCAAACTTTGGCACAATGCTCGAATGTCAGGTTCAGACAGCCTGACCCAATCACTCTTGGAAGTAGGCCTTCATGATAGGGTGTCAGCATCAATATGGTTCAGGCCTGGTCTCTATTCGACAGCATAATCATAGGTTGATAATGCAGAAAGCCACCGATGCCCAGTGGCATCTAACTTAGCTGAAGTCTGTACATAGGTCAACGGGTTATTGTCAGTCTCTCACCAATATCTGCCGATAGAGGTATTCATGAAACTGGTTCTTGATGGCCAATTTTAGTCAAGGAACTCCAACGCACAGGGTGTTTTGTTTGGATGGGGTCAAGCTCCTACTGGTGAAAGCTACTGGTCTCAGGCCATCCTCTTGGTCTTGATATGCGCACCCTCCCCTAGACCCACTGCAGACTAGCGTCCATATGCAGCACATAGGGTTTGGTGGAGTCAGCATAGAGTGAGGATAGGGGCGTGGAGTGAGTATATGATCTCATGGAAGGCTGCTTCATAGTCGGGCATACAGCGTGGCCCGAAGAGTTCATCTGGGTGGAAGTGTACTTTTTCTGGTTCTCATACTGGCCCTTTTTGTATTTACAATTGGAAGAGGTAACCCTGGGTAAGATTCAAGAGTGGTGAATCACCTTGAATAGTCTTTATGAACTGGTAGTAGCCACAGAACCCCAGAAATGTTGTAGTTCTTTCAGATTATGGGGCTGAGGCCAAGTGCTTCAACCTTACTGGAATTAGTCTCTGTCCCTTTTATAGATACTATGTGCCCACATATTTCACGGACGCTTGGAAAAAGCGTTCACATGTCAAAGGACAGCTTGAGGTCAAGTCTTCATCAGTCTAGGACTTAAACAGTCCAGTTCTCTCATGCTTCTGTAAGGTGCTCCCAAACACAATGACATCATCCAAGTACACCAGGCATTCCAGCAAATTCATCTCTCCACTGCACGTTCCATCAGTCACTGAAAGGTGGCGTTGGCACCGATATCCTGTGGCGATCCTCAGAAACTCCATAGAACCCCAATGGACAGATGAAGGTTATTTTCCTCATGGTCTTCAGGGCCATTGGGATCTGATAGTATCCGCTAGAAGATCCAACACCGAGAACCATTTGCTCCCATTCAAGCAGTCCAGGGTATCTTGTATCACCGAGCATAGTGTATTGGTCTGGGATGGTCCACCAGTTCAGGGTTCAATAATCAACACACATCCTCACAGACCCATTCTTCTTACACACAACCACAATGGGAGAGGCGTATGGGCTCCTGGATTCTTGTATCACGCCAGCAGCGAGCATTTCCTGAAGGTGCCTTCTCACATCATCTATGTCTGCTGGGGCTAGGCGTCGGGACCTTTCTTGAAATGGCCGATCATTGTGCAGGCGTATGTGATGCTCCACACCCTGGACACATCCCACATCCCATTCCTTCAACAAAACACTTGATCTCTCGGCAAGTCTCTTGCTAATTTAGCCTTCCATTCAGCTGGCAAACGGGATCACCTAAGTAAAAACAAGTCTGGGGTCACTCTCCTCCTCACCAGGCTGCTTGTTGCTGGGCAATACTGCAGTGTCTGCGCAGTGTACCATAGCTAAGTTGCACCCTCTGTTTGCCGGATCTCGATCTGACATTGTTAATCTGGACCATCACCGTCGCCACATAGGCATGGGCATGAGCAGGCAAGATGCTGGAGCTTGATCAATATCCTTCTGAAAATTTTCTATCACCTGGTGCATCCAACATCAATATTTTGTTCTTGACATCTTTCCGGAGGTGGACCTCCCTTGAATGGTACACTGGGTATTAGGGCCAGTACCATTAAATCGGGATCCTTCTTTCACATGATCCCCACCGGTTCATCCTGGTCTACTTCCTCGGGTTTCTGTTGCAAATCATAGGCCTCCAGATCAGAGTCGGAGTTCTCAGGGCCCCAAAACGTGCTGCCCTTGTTTCTCGGTGGACAGAATTGCGCCAGTCTCCAAACATATGGCCATTTGTCCCACCAACAGGGGACCCCATCATACAGTCCAGTGGAGGGACACACTAGGCCAATGTCGCCCGACTCACCTCTACACCCTGTTACAGTTGCAGGAAAAGACAACCAGAGGTGGACATACCCCAGGTAGGATAAGACTTGTCGCTCAGGCCCCACACATGTAGGCCTTCCAGGGATTGCAAAGGCACTTCAGATAAGTGTTTGTCATACCAGTCCTGGAATACAATGGTCACTAGGCCACTGTCAAGCACAGCCTGAGCATGAATACCATCTCAAAGTCACCGTAGTCTCCAACGAAGGGCCCACTATTTTGGACCAGTTTGGAGAAGCAGTAGCAGAGGCCTGACAGATGATTAGCCACAATGAAATTTGAGTTAGGTTTCTGGAACCCTCACTGCGGTCATTTTGGGCACCCTTGGTGACCGATATGCTTTTCAGAGCTCCCTTGGAGTCTGTTTACTACTCTTTCAAGTCCTTGTGAGACTGGCATGCTCTCTTTTCATATGGCCATCCTTTCCACAGTTGTGGACAAATGATAGACTCCTGGGTCATCCTGGTAGAGAACATCATATGAGGAACTGAAGCAGTAGTATGAGATTGGGGTCTGCTTGCAGTGATGAGAGTGGTGTCAATCCGGTGATCTCAGCCTAGAGCCACCCCTTGAAGCTGATGCCTGAGGGTGCACCCCCACCCTCATGGCAGTCACATTCTGAAAGGGACAGAATCTTGTTCCATGGGGAAACCTTGCAGCAACACCCATCTTCAACTCTCAGACTCCTTTAGTAGCTCATCTTTCCAATGCTGGGCCCAGGGTAGGAAGTCCTTTGCATTCTCAGAGTGCTCGTTAGTGCCAACATTTGCCCCTGAGTCCCACTTGGCTGATTGCTCTCGGTCACTAATAGCAGCAGCAGCAGATATGGGTGCAATTTACCCACAGGGTCGCCTTTGTTCAATCCCTCCGATTTCTTTTCATTAGCTTGTCATAGGAAGGGCAATTCCAGTAGGGTGGCAAGGTGCAACTGAAGCAGTAACATTTCTGAAAACAGAGCATACTTAGGATCTGGTCCAGCTCAATAATGCGATCTAATCCATTCTGATGGCAACAACCATCTTTCTGACTCACTCTTGTAGCTTTTCAGTCGGCACATACACAGACAATGGCTCCCCTGGGTACCGCTGAGCGTTTCTTACTTCCACCATAGATCCTCATCTCAACTGGCCACATACACATTTTCCAATGCATCAAGATAGTCCTGTGCAGTTGCTTGGGTTAAGGGTCTGCTTTGGCATGGATAGTGGTGCCAGGGCAGGACCTCGGAGGCTCACCAACCTCATTTCTCTGTTTGAGCATTGCTATCTAAGCAACAAGAGGGCAACATAGTCTATTCAGGTTTCCTAGTCATCCTCCCCTGGGGGGTGGGGAGAGTGCCCAAGAAGATTCTCAGCCTTCAGTAGGAGTTGTGACTAATGGCAGTACAGATATAAGGGCCAACATTGGCACGGGCACAGAAGGTGGGGCTGTAACAGGTGCTGGAGTGGGAGAAGGTGTTGGGGAAGGTACACTTCCAGGTGGCAGGAATAGTTTCTTAAAGTCCCTCTAAGGTTTTCCTTCCTCCAGCAACAACTTAACAAATTTCTCCTCAAAAGTCTCAGATAATGGTGGAGCTCATCTTTCCGGGTCTTTACTGTCTTTGTTATCACTCTCCAGGCAGCTGAAACCCTTCTGGGACAATAGTCTGTGGTTCTTTAGAGCTGTCCATGAGGACACTACACTCCTACCAAGGCTAAGGAAAGTCTGGGTGATCAAATCAGCCTGTGAGACCCCACCACCACAGGGTTTTAAAACATTCAACTTTGGAGAGTGCCCCTCTACAGTGTCTCTTTACTGGCAACCAGGGAATATCCAGTAGAAGCAGAGCATTTGGGGTTGATCTCCTGTCTAAGCACACCACCCCACCAAATGGTGTTCCAGCCATTTCTACTGGGGTAGGCATTAATCTTAACAATAATTCATCATTTTGTGGGCCACCAAAGCACACAAAATCCCAGCCGTGAGCCTCCAAAATGTAACTCCTAGGTGGCGCTTATCCCAGGGCTACTACCCTGCCTGAAACGGGTGCCTCCATCCGGAGGTCAGGGCTGGTAGTGGTCAAGCTAACCTGGGCACAGCCCTCCAGGACACTGTAACCCCTCTTTCTTACTAGTGGCCGGAACAATACACACACAATCACTTTCACAATACCTCTAATACACCACACAAGCACCACACTGTTTGCACTTACCACCAGGGCTTTCTCCTCTGGCCCGCCCTGGGGACCCCCTGTAAAACAAGGTTATACACAGCAAATAACAAGCAGTACAGTGCTCTTTGCACTAACTGGAAACACAGTCAAGGTAAATGCAAACAGTATTAGATCTGATTTATTTAAGGGCTTGAACAAGGGAAGGACATAATCAGGTTAATTGGCTTAAAGACTCTATCAATCAAACAGTTATGCATGCACTTCAGGGTCCATAAACAGTCACACACTCTGGGTACCCAGATGGAGATAGTGGGCCAGCTAGGAAGGTTGCAGCTGGTTGGGAGCCCTGTGATGGAAGAAAACAACATGCACAGTACAAAACTATTTGTAATCCGGAGCCAGAGGGCTCAGTTCGTGAAAAGAAAAATAACAAGACAATCAGATGACACACTTTTAGATTAGGCTTTTGTTGCAGGGAACTACCCTGATGATTACTCACGATACCCAAGACTGGACACAAGCTGGATGAAAATCGAGACAGCAGGTGGTTAATCTGGACTGCCAGGAGAAGCAGGGACCACACAATTTGCCGATGCGCATTCCGGTTCAGGCGGGCAGCAGGTGGATGATCCCCAGGCAGATCTCTTGTCAGTGGCTTTCTCTGTGCAGTAGAGTAGTCTGGCAGGACCAGCATGGCATGGCTCAGGCCAAATGGAGATGAACGCAGATTCAGTCTGATTAGGCTGGCTAAAGCTTCCAACAAGCAGAACAGAGTTTACACAGTGGGGAACCAAATCACGATCCACTTTCAATACACAGCACATTTACATGTAAAGGATTCTACGGTACCAGCAAGCAGAACACAGTTCACACAATGGGGAACCAAATCAGGACCCACTTTCAATACACAGCACATTCACATGTAAGGAAATTCTCCCATGCAAAACTACACAGAACTGCTGCTCAAAATCACTTGAGCTGTTACTTCTTCACTTCTCAGCTCAAAACTGAAACTAGCTGCAGCAGCCTGGGAAATTCCCCAAGATCCAAAAGGTTCAGTTGGCTGATCCTCCTGTCAATCACAACAAAGTCTCCCTCTTCAGGTGCAAAAAGGCACAAAAAGCCCCAAACTACAATTCCTACAGATTTTGACTCCAGACAGCTCCAGTAGTCCGGCTCCATTTTAGGTCCCACCTGGACTGATTGGTCCAATTTGCAGTCCAGGACCAAGATAGTGGAGATAAACAAAACAGTCCTTGCTGCAAAGAAGGCAGGTTAGACAAACTACATTATGATAATCACTGTAAATGATTTTCAGCAAATAGTTACATCTTTCAACAGAGCTTCATCTCAGATTACTTATGACTGCAATCCAGTCAGCTCTTAAAGAGAGTACAGAGGCTATACAGGCACTCTCTGGCAATCACATTTAAACTGCTAAAATGCAGGACACCAGCCTGGCACTAAGCATTTAGGAAGCTCGAGGAAGACTTTTCGGGAACCCTCATTTGTAGGAGGGTTACATCAAGTTATTCTCCAAGGAGTGGTAAAAATTAAAGTTACCAAAAAGAAAGAAATCTAAGTTTTAATTTAAAGTAAGGGCCCCAACGCCAGCCAAATTGAGGCACCAAGCAGACCTGCATTTAGAAATCTGGGTACCCAGTCAGGACTGTGGGACAAACACTGGTACCTAGGGTGGTCTGGCCTATGGGCCCTCAGGTTGTTGTTTGTTCTGAATCCTTTGCTAATCACAATTTTCTTCACAGCCATCCTTCGTCCAGGTACCCCATTCCTAACCCCCTACCCCCCAATAAAGCTGTGTTTTGTTGTTGAAAGTTGCTGTGTGAAGGGCGTTTTATGGGTCTCAGTTAACAAATGAATGTGTTCTTTGGATTTGGGGCATTGCATGTAAAATAAATAGTTTTATTGCAATTTTTGGGTGTTGGGTCACTAGGTGGGTTGTGGGTAGGTACAACTTCCCAGAGGGCTGTGCTAACATAACATCTAACCCATTTAAGGAATTCTCTGGATGGAGGCACTGTGTTAATAGTATTATAGTTAGAATAGGGCCCCTGGTCCCAGTCAGATCCAAACCAGGCTCCTCAACCTGCATACAGGTACTGCGAGGTTGGGGCAGTAGCCCACTGGCCCACAGTGCCAGGGCTAGATGTGACTAGGACTCTGACAACTCACACCTGAACCTGCAGAAAAAAATAAGCTCCATGGAAGAGCAAATTAAGCACCCTACTCTAGGCCAGATGTACCAAACTATAAAGGCAAAGCCATGCCATCGACTGAATGCAAATCATTGTTCCTACCAGCCTGGAGACCACCTGAGTGGGAGCAAGACAGAGGCAGAAAACTACAGACCTGTCAGTTTGACTTCAGTGGTAGGGAAAATGATGGAATCATTTCTGAAGGAAAGAACTGTTGAGTACCTAGAGGCCAGTGGGGCACAGGACCCAAGGCAGCATGGGTTCACAGTGGGAAGGTCGTGTCAGACAAATCTAATTGATTTCTTTGACTGGGTGACCAAAGTAGTAGACCAGGGAGGGCTGTTGACATTATCTTCCTTGACTTTAGCAAGGCATTTGACACAGTCCCACACAAAAGATAAATAAACAATTAGCCAGCCTGGGAGTGGGTCCCAGGGTGGTAGCTTGGGTAAAACACTGGCTGGATGACAGGACACAGCGGTAATAGTAAATGGAGTCCACAGTGAAGAAAGGAAGGTTACTAGTGGGGTACCGCAGGGTTCAGTACTGGGGCTGGTCCTTTTTAATGTCTTTATGAGTGACATTACAGAGGGACTGGAAGGGAAAATATGTCTCTTTGCAGATTACACAAAGATCTGCAACAGGGTTGATATGCAAGTTGGGGTGGAAAGGATGAAAAGGGACTTGGCAAGGTTGGAGGAATGGTCAAATGTATGGCAGCTTAGATTCAGCGCAAAGAAGTGCAAAGTAATGCACCTGGGAAACAAAAACCCAGGGGAAGAGTACACAATTGGGGTAAGATACTGACAACAACAAAAATGGAAAGGACCTGGGGTAGTCATATTAGATGACCTAAAGGTGGGCCAGCAATGTGAGAAGGCAGTAAGGAGGGCTTTGGGGATACTGGGATGCATAGGGAGAGGCATCACCAATAGAAAACAAGAAGTTTTGGCCCTCTGTACAGGCAGTTGGTAAGACCACATCTGGAGACCCCATCTCCGCAAACACATAGACAGGGTGGAAGCTGTCCAGCAGAGGGCAACCAGAATGGTGCAGGGTCTGCACCAGAAGACATATGAAGAATGACTAAAGGAATTTAAGATGTATAGCCCCAAGGAAAGGAGGGAGAGGGGGGACATGATTGAAACTTTCAAATACCTGAAGGGAATCAACAAAGTCCAAGAGGGTAGCATCTTTCAGAAAAAGAGATGTGCAAGAATAAGGGGGCAGAATTTGAAGATGGGGGAATGGCTCAGAGGTAATGTGAGGAAGTATTTCTTCACAGAGAGGGTTGTGGATACATGGAACAGCCTTCCTGAGGAGATTGTAGAATCAAAACAGTGGGGAGTTCAAGAATGCATGGGACAGACATAAGGCAATTCTAGTGGGGTAGGAGGAAGTAGGCTGTTGGCTAGCTAGGTTCTGCAGCTTATCCATTAGGTAGGGAAATGGGCAGACTAGGTGGGCCAAGCGGTCCTTTATCTGCTGTCAAATTCTATGTTTCCTATGTTTCTATGCCCTTGACTGGTGCTTTGCCAACTCCAGGCCTTTGGCAGAAAGGCAAATGGCTTGCCTTGTTAATTTTCAGCAAGACAGTGCAGTTAGGATCTGACGTTGCTGTGACCACAGGCGTGTGTTCTAAGCTGCCTGATGTGGTCCGTGTGCAGCTATGCACATAAGAGGGCATGCCACGGTAAAAAAGCATCTACCTGTGTAATGTCAGCCTCACAAGGTTGGTCATAGGAAGGGCATTTAGGCCCAGTCAGAGTCTGCAGCATCTCAGTCCCCAAAGTGGGATGAGATGTGGCTCCTGCAGATCCCACGAGAGCACAATACCTGAGCTGGATGTTCCTAGGGGCTGGAGCAAGGGAAAATGGATGGAGCCAGACTGTCCAAGAGGCATCCACAAAGGCACAAGGCCAAGAAGGAATAACAGTATTGTCATCAATGAACTCTCCAAAGAGACTCACTGGAAAGGACACAGGACTGTAATTTACAAAGGAGCCAATGTCCAGCGCCATCAGCATGTCCGTAAGGAATTTCTGGTGTGTAAAGTACTCAGAATCCAAGGACAGGTGGAGGGAAGACTTCTCCTTAGGGAGGAAGTCAGAGAGGAGGAACTGTACTTTGGAGAAGGTGGTACTGGGGCCATGGGCCTGAACTGTGCCTGGTCTAACTGTAAGTAATAATGGTGTAAGGCACCAGACATCCTCCCATACTGAGACCAGGTGATAGGACCAAGAGGACCTGTGATGCTTGGGATCTCAGGAAGAGATGGCAGAAACCCAGGAGGGAGGAGGAGTCAGAGGCTCCAGGTTCTCTGCCAGGGAGTTTTTCCTGTTGTCTGTTTTGTTTGCAGACTGTTATGTTGCACCTCCTTCAGTGAGCGTGCCCAGTTTTTCTTTATCCTCTTGCCAGGGCTGCAAGAGGGCTCAGGGACCCCACCAGTAGGGAGGGCCTGGCAAATCTGCTTGAGTGGAATTGACTAACATCAATGGAATAATCCAGTTGGTGCCCTGAGGGGACCCCTCAAGTGAGGAGAGCGCAACCATACAGGTCCCACAGGTGGCAACATCAGCCACTGGTTCTGGGAGAAACTCACCTCCAGGTCATTGCCAGACCTGGCCAGTGCCACCTCCTGGCACCAGTCTCAGGGTCAGCAGTCGGCCCAGTGGCAGATCTTGGCCACTCACAATGACTGGTGCCATCCTCAGAACTGGGTACAACATTGGCATTGGCACCGCCTCCGAACTGTCCCTGTCTCCAGCACTGTGAGTGTCACTGGACCTGAACCAGCCCCATTGGCAGCACTGGAGGAACCTGGCACTGCCCCTCACATGAGCTTAGGGACAGCTCCAGGGTGACAGTGTCACCAGCATCACACTTAGAATGGGTTCATGGGTAGGCATCATCATCACCACCCCGTCTGTCACCAAGGGTGGTGCCACCTCCTCCAAGCTACAAGGGCCCTCGAGGGAATGACAACTACCTCGACCACTGAACTGGGGGAAGTTGTGGTGTTGTCCCCTTCTGACACCGTTAATGGTGCCAGAAGGAGACCTGGCCTCACAGCTGGCACTGTCCAGCTCATTGGTACTGGAGATGGCACCAGGAGCCAGGGTGGATCAGGATGCGACACCAAGGTGTCCTCTGGTGTAAACTGAGAGTATAGGTTTGGCCTCACCACCAGGGACATCCACAATCCAGGACACACAAACTCGGAGTGCTCAGCTGGGTGCCCTGTAGGAGCCGGCTTTCCACCAGACCCACACCCCCAAGGCCTCTGACGCATCAACTCCTAATCTTGGTGTCATGGGTGCAAGGCCTCCTGACGAAGGTAGGGAGCGAACAACCCCCCTTCAGTGCATGCAACCTGAGGATGCGGCGGTCCATAGAGAAGCTTGCATTGCACTGGTTCATATCATGATCCAGGCCAAGGCAGGAGTTACTGTCATGGTGCCGATCTGACATTCTAAAGGCCTCACAGGGACTGATACATGGGGACCAACCTGACTTTTAGCCCCTTTAGGTTGAAAAATAAGAAAATGAGAAAATTCCAATTTAACACCTCAAGCACACTCTGAGATGATACAGCAAGAAAGGTGTCGTCCGCATCAAAAAGAAGGAAGAAAATGGCAATGAACTGACGTACAAAAATGCTGATGCAGCAGGCACTGTAGCTACCATGGTGCACCTTCTATGGAGGGAAAAACAGAACTAAGGCAGGGAGAGGGCTGGCATTGGTTACTGCTGGCTCATGTTCACAACACTAGAACATCACCACATGGACAGCGCCATCAGCCGATGTCAATCCTCTCCTGACTTATAAGACTTTGCTTCCACAGGGTCCTAGCACCTCTGACTTAGATCCATAAGTGGGAGTGAATGATGAAGATTGATCCTTGGAAGATCTCCATTTCCTCCTCATCCTCATCCTCATCCTCATCTGTTTCATGAGAGGGGATATTGAGGGTGTTCACTATTTGTTTAATGAAAGAAGAAACGTCTTTATACTTACCATAATTTCCTTTTCTGTTAGCTCCCACATTGTCAATGGGTAGTCATTACAACTAAGAGAAGTGGCACAGCCCAAGGCTGTTAACAGAATGTTGGGCACATGAGGATTCCAGACAGCAGTAACTCTCCAGTCATTATTGTCCACGCAGTGTCTCTAAATATGAAAATAAATATCATACCAGTCAAGTTGACACAAAAACACACACAAATCAGCCGTCTACACAGATCGGACTTTAGCCAGAATGAAATACAGTAAACAGTGACCTACCTCATCAGATGATTAAAAGTGAGGTTCATCTTCTAAATGTTGGTGTCTTGGAAGGTCCTGCAGAACTGAATCAACTGAAACAGACATATTAAATGGAAAAGGACTGTATGCAGTGTAAGCACTCACCTGCAACAAAAGAAACGCCCTTGGTTAGCTTCAAATTTGTACCTGTTAAATCTGTGTGCTAGCAACCAACATTTTAATGAGGAACTGTTTTTTGGGTTTTTGCATATCTATATAAACACAAGCACAAACTACAGAGGGATGTCCAGACATGCTTACAAGCAGAGTTTATAACAGAACAATGGACATCCCCTTGCTGGCATACCGGACAATATTCTCCCACAGGACCAAGGCTCCCAGGTGAGCCCCACTGACAATGTAGGAGCTATCAGAAAAGGAAATTACAATAAGTATGAAGAAATTTCTTCTTTCTGCAATGCTCCACATTGTCAATGGGTAGTCATTAAAGCTGGGTTCTAATAAAGCAGTACCCAGACAAGAAACTGGGTGGGGGAGAACATTGCCCCATATAACAACCACATACAGCAAAGGAATTTACCTGCTAACTTCTGCCTGCAAAACTCTGCAACCAAGGCTGCATCAGAAGAGCTTTGAACATCAATCTATGGTGCTTGGTGAATATGTGGACAGAGGACCACGTAGCTGCCTTGTGTAACTCTAAAACAGAAGCCTCACCTCTCTCTACCCAGGAGGAGGCCATAGCCCTGATGGAGTGAGCCTTGATGAGAGTCAGAGGCCTCTTCTTTACTGCGACATAAACCTTGGCTGTGCAGGCCCTTACCCACCTAGCTAGGGTGGCCTTGGAGGTTTTTTATCCCTGCTTGGCCGCTCCAAAAAGAATGAACAACCTAATCCAATTTCCAGAACTCAGCAGCCCATCTAAGGTATGTCCTTACGGCCCATTGGAAATCTAACTTGTGCAGCTCCTTCTCCTTTGGGTGAGCAGGTTGCGAACAGAAGGATGGGAGATAGATTTCCTGGTTCACAAGGAAGGCCGAGGGACCTTTGGAATAAAAGATGGGACTGTTCTGACCACCACCTTATCCTTATGCATGGCAAGGTATGGTTCTTTGTAGGACAAAGCCTGGAGCTCACCAGTCCTCCTGGCTGAGCACAAAGCAACTAAGAAACATATCTTGTAAGACAGCATGTCCAACAGTACTGACAAAAGCGGTTTGAAAGGCTTCTTACAAAGAGCATTCAGAACCAGATTCAAGTCCCATGGGGGAGCAGAGGAACTGAGCAGAGATCGACTCCTGCTGACAGCCTGCAGAAAATGAATAATATCCCAGTTAGTCCCTAGGGACAAACCCAAGGAGGCTCCAAGGACTGACACCTGACCTCTCAGGGTGCTCAAGGCCAAACGTTTTTCCGCTCCTTCCTGCAGGAAATCCAAAATCTGCAGAACCATGGCTTTATTAGGCTAGATGTTTATTTTCCTTGGCCCAAGCCAAAAAAGTGGTCCATACACAAGCATAAGCTGCTGACATGGAAATCTTCCTGGCAGCCACCAGGGTGTCCACCACCTTTTTAGAGATACCCTGTTTCAAGAGTCTCCTCCTTTCAGGAGCCAGGCCATGAGCTCCATCACTCATGGATCTGGATGGAGGATGTGGTGCTGTGAGAGAAAGTCCCCACACTGGAAGGCAAGATGGTACACATTGAGCTAGGTTCATTAAGTCCGAGAACCATAGCCTTTTGGGCCACTTCGAGCTAATAGACAAAAGCTTCCTCTTGAGTGCCTTATTTATGTATGACCTTGGGGAGGAGCAGCAGATGAGGGAAGGCATACACTCTGCCGAAATTCCACAATTGTGACAGGGCATCCACTGCCTCTGCCTGTGGACATCGGTAGCAGCTGAAGAACCAGTGAACTTGAGCATTATGGCTGGAGGTGAACAGGTCGATCTGAGGATGACCAAACCTTTGACACAGAAGATCAAACATCTCTAGATTCAACATCCATTCCCCTGGATGGACATTTTCACAGCTTAGCCAGATTGCTTGAATGTACAACATCCCCGCCAGGTGAGCTGCTGACAGAAGAGAGAGAGAGAGAGAAGATTCTCTTCTGCCCACAGCAGGAGATCGGTGCCTTCTTTCAGGGTCTCCCTGCTCTTTGTGCCCCCTTAATTATGTATGCCACTGAGACAGCATTGTCGGACCTTATTTTCATGGCTTTTGGCTGCACCTGACTTTGAAAATGAAGGAGAGCAAGGCGCACAACCCCCATCTCCTGAACGTTTATGTGTAGGTGCTGTTCCTGTGCTGACAAGAGTTCCCTGAATGGGAATGTGGTCCAGAACTGCTCCCCAACCCGACAGACTGGCATCGGATGTCAGAATCAACCCTAGGAGGACTTCAAGAGGGGGAGCCTTTGCTCAGATTCTCCAAACTCACCCATGAACTCGTAGACTGCCCCAGACATGGTGAAATGGGGATCCTGGCCTGATAATCCTCCGAGGTCATATCGCAGGCAGATAGCAACTTGATCTGCAGGGCTGCATGTGAAGGCAGCCATAGAACTAGTTCTGCCATCACCATTATGAGACCCAGAAATCACAGAAGGCAGTAAGAAGCCAATGATTGGCTCCTCAGCCACTGAACCTCTCTCAACAGAGTCTCCTTCCTGGCTGGCAAGAGGAAGACCTTCTCCTGTATCGTTTGAAACACCGCCTCCTAGGTGCTCCAGGGTCTCTGACAGCTTGAAAGAGCTCTTCTCCTGGGTCACCACCCAGCTGTGGGACTCCAACAACTCCAGAGTTCTGGTCACTGACTTCCTTGCCAATGGCACAGACAGCGCTTGAATAAGCAGATCGCCCAGGTAGGGACAGACATGATGTCCCTTCTGTCAGAGTTGAGCCACCAGGACCATGAGCACCTTCAAGAAAACTCTGGGGTTGTTGCCAGCCCAGACAGGAGCACCATGTACAGGAAGTGTTATCCCAGGACTGTGAACATGAAGAACCTCTGATGAGACTGCCAGATGGGGATGTGGAGATGTGCATCCCTCAGATCTATGGAAGCAAGATAATCCCCCAGATGGACAACTCAGATGATTGAATGCAGGGACTTCATCTGGAAGGTTGTGTGGTGAATAAACTTGTTTAGGTGTTTCAGATCCAGAATAGGTCTAACCCCCCCCTCCCAATTTCTTGGGAATGATGAAATAGATCAAGTAGAATCCCTGGTCTTGCTTGCTGGGAGGCACCGGAACAATCGTCTTGATTTTAGTGAGGTTGTCCAGGGTCTGTGACACCTCTTGCCTCTTTACTGGGTCCTTTGGAACAAGGAATGGCAGAAAATGACCCATTTGAGGGAATTGTTGAAAATTCTTTTGCAAAGCCCAAAGCCAGAATTTCCAAAACCCAGGCATTTGATGTAATCTGGGCCCATCTTGTGTAAACATTGTGCAGTCTTCCACCAAGGAAAGGGAGGCTGAGATGGGCCTGTGTACCCTGACTGTGAGGTGCCCATTTTTCACCCTGTGCCTCTGTTGCAACTTTGGGCAAGGCGCTTCTGCTACATTTGCTCTTGAAACCAGAATACACCTTTGCTTCTCTGGTTCTGGAAGTTCACAAAGGGATGAAAGCCCCTCAATACTGCCTCTGTCAGCCTCCTTGACCTTTTATTTTATTTATTTATTTAGTTTTGTTGGCCGGTAAGTGCACTAGACAAATCCTGCCTATTTTCAGGCCTGACCCGAGGAGGAGGATACAGATGAATGGCAACTGACCTTGAACAAGATTAAGCTGTTGAACCAGCCTTTGCTGTTGCTTTGACACTGGAAGGTGGCAGCTTTTATCCTGGATATCTTTCAAATATCATCCAGGCTAGAACCAAACAACATGCCTCCCTCAAAGGCTAAGCTAAACAGTTTGGTCTTTAAAGCCTGACCAGTGACCCAATGTCAGACAACACTCCTGCATATAGTGGACACAATGTGATAAGCGGAGTGAGCCAACATGTGTAAATTCTTCACCATGGCATCCCTTGAGGTGGAGGCCATAGATACCAACTGCAAATGCTTGTCCCCTCTGAATCTGGGGAACAAAGCTACCCAGGGTCGTAACCACAAGTCTAAAGCTCAAGGTGCAGAGGTTTGCTGTTAGAAGCGAAGCTCTACTGCATGAAGCATCCACTTGCTTGTCATGCAACTCTGTTAAGGCCAAGGACCCTTCAATAGGAAAAGTGATGTGTCTGACGGAGTTATAAACTGCCTTATCTGCCTGAGGAGGGGTTTCCAACTTGCAAGTATTTTCTTCCAAAATGGAAGCACCATGGTTTCGCAGATCTTTTCTTTGGTCAGCACCTGCCCATTCCTGTTCAATAATTTAGTCACAGTGAATAAAGTCTGAAAAACACTTTAGAGCAGAGGAGGATGCAGATAGGATAGGATTGACATCCAACCATCTCCTTGAGGTGTAATGTCCTACATGCCTCAGTTATCAGATAGGACAAAGACTTGGTATCAAATAGGGGAAGGACAGAAATCCTCCTCTTTGGCTCCATCCACTCCCCTTCCTCCCCCTCCTCAGAAGGTTCATCCTCCTCCTCATCATCAAGTAGATTCCTAGGGTCAGAATTTTCCCCAAGATCCCCAAAATCCTCACCCTGACCCTCTGTATGGTCAGGGTCGGGGCCTGCCTGCATATCTATATTAGCAGCCCTGTCCTGCTGCGGCGCACCTGGACATGCCTGTGTGGGCCCCCCAGACCTGAGGGGCCCAGTTTGGGGTTGGATGTGTCTGGTGGGATGTCCTGCAGAACATCAAGCCCAAAAGCTTTCTTAAGAGCAACAAGAAAGATCTACACAATTCTGCTTTGCCACTGCCAGCTGGTACATCAGATGCACTCCTCCGGTTTGGAGGTCCGACTGGAGGGAACCATAAGAGACATATTTGCTTGAGTACCACAGTGGGGCAGGGAACTCAGAGAACAGGGTTGCATTACCCTTTTGCAGGTCTTACATCTTTTAAAAATTAGAAGTCTTCATAAGCAAGTTGCCAGTAGGTCACCCTGCAGGTGCCCAAGATTAGAAACCTGAAATTGTTTCCCAAAATGAAATATAGTGTACTACTGCCACAATCCCCACCCGATTGTGGAGAAAATGAGAGAAACCTGAAAAAGTATCAGGTAGTCTAGGTAACAAACTCCCTGAACTGGTGGCCTTGATGGAAGAGGGACGCCTGGATATCGTGGCAGTTACAGAAACATGGTACACAGAGAACCACGACTGGGATTTCAACATACCAAAGTACACAATCTACAGGAGGAACAGGGAGGGTAGAAGAGGAGGAGGAGGAGGAGGAGGAGTAGCTCTCTACGTAAGGGAAGGGATCAAAGCAATGGAACTAAAGGGTAAACAAGGAGGATAGGAGGCACTGTGGGTAACTCTGGAGACCAGAAATGGCACCACAATCCGCAGGTGGGTTGTATACAGACCCCCTTCTCAGGGGGAGGAACTGGACAATGAAATGATAGAAGGCATCCTGAGGATGGCAGAAAAAGGGGAGATATTGTGATGGGAGACCTGAATATGCTTTAACTGGAGCACCTTTGCTGCAGCCACATCCAAGAGCAGGGTCATTCTCAATGCCCTACAGGTGGCATGCCTCAGACAGCTAGTGTTGGAACCCACTCGAGAGGGAGCAATCTTAGACCTGGTACTCTCAAATAGGGATGGAGAGAGGATCTCAGATCTAGAAGTGGGTAACCATCTGGGAACAAGTGACCACCAAACAATGTGGTTCACGATAACACACAGCCAAGTCAGCTATACAAAAGTGAGGGTACTGGACTTTAGAAGGGCTGACTTTGTCAAAATGGGAGAGTGCCTCAGAAAAGCACTAGCAAACAGGCAAGAAGGAGGGGTGGAGGAACAATGGGGAAACACCAAAACTGCCATCACAGAGGCAACAAGCCTTTGTGTGAAGCAAATAAACAAATCAAAATGAAAGAAAAAAAACACTATGGTTCTCAAAAGAGCTGGTGGGGAAGGTTAGGGAGAAAAATATAGCATTCAGGAAGTATAAGGTAACACAGAAGGAGCAGGACAGAGAACTGTACCAGTTAAAGAGATTTTGCAGGCAATGTACACCACATCAGCTACTACTGACCCTGTGTACCATGAGCCACCATACGTCTAATTTCCTCCTATTTCTCAATGTGTACTGTGTATAATTAACAAGCCTACTGTGTACCAGTTGCTATACCTCTGTATGTATAAAATGTTCTGCAACCACTGTATCTTTAATGTATATTAATGTATGTAATTCACCCTGGGTTGCCCCTGAAAAAGGACCTTTGGTCTCAGAGGGCTTACCAGTTACCAAATAAATAAATAAATAAAATAAATAAAGCAGATGGAAGCGGGGAAGGCAGTCAGAATAACAAAGGCCCAAACCGAGGAAACGATAGCTAACTCGGTTAAGAAGGCGGGATAAAACTTTTATAGGTATGTTAGGGAGCGAAGAAAGACCAAGGGAGGGATATTGAGGCTTAATAAAGGGGAGCGTGGGTGGGCAGAGAGGGACAGTGAAAAAGCAGGGATACTGAATGAATACTTCTGCTCAGTATTCACAAAAGAAGAGGAGGAGAGGTACCTAATCCGATCAATAGAAGCACTCTGGATAGGAGGGTTGACACCAGTCCTTTCACAGAAGATAGCATTCTGAGAGAACTCTTAAAACTGAAGGTGGACAAAGCAATGGGACCTGATGGGATTCACCCCAGAATTCTAAAAGAACTAAGGGAAGACCTAGTGACACCACTGACTACCCTTTTTTAACAAATCATGGGAGGATGGTGTGGTACCTAAGGACTGGAGGAGGGCAGATGTGCTTCCCCTTCACAAAAGTGGGAGCAAAGCAGAGGCAGGAAACTACAGACTTGTTAGCTTGACCTCAGTGGAAGGGAAAATGATGGAATCACTGGGTACCTAGAGGCCAGCGGGGCACAGGACCCAAGGCAACATGGATTCACAGCGGGAAGGTCAAGTCAGACGAAGCTAATAGATTTCTTTGACTGGGTGACCAAAGTAGTAGACCAGGGAGGGGCTGTGGACATGGCCTACCTAGACTTTAGCAAGGCATTTGACACAGTTCCACACAAAAGATTCATAAACAAAATTAGCCAGCCTGGGAGTGGGTCCCAGGGTGGTAGCCTGACTAAAAAATTGGCTGGACAACAGGATGCAGAGGGTAATAGTAAACAGAGTCCACTCCAAAGAGGGGTTACTAGTGGGGTACCACAGAGTTCAGTACTGGGTCCGGTCCTTTTAATGTCTTTATAAGTGACATTACAGAGGGACTAGAAGGAAAAGTATGTCTCTTTGCAGATGACACAAAGATCTGCAACAGGAGTTGATATACAGGGGGTGGGGTGGAAAGGATAAGAAGGGGCTTGGCAAGGTTGGAGGAATGGTCAAAAGTATGGCAGCTTAGATTCAATGCAAAGAAGTGCAAAGTAATGCACCTGGGAAATAAAAAACCTGGGGAAGAGTACACAATGGGGCGGGGGGAGGAGGATTAACAACAATAAAAGTGGAAATGAATCTGGGGGTAGTCATATCAGATGACCTAAAGGTAAGCAAGCAATGTGAGAAGGCAGTAAGGATGGCTGGGGGGATACTGGGATGTGTAGGGACAGGCATCACCAGTAGAAAACAGAAAGTTATTATCCCTCTGTACAGACATTTGGTGAGACCCCATCTGGAGTACTGCATGCAGTTCTGGAGACCCCATCTCTGCAAGGACATAGACAGGATGGAGGCAGTCCAGAGGAGGGCAACTAAAATGGTGCAGGGTCCGAAACAGAAGCCATACGAAGAGAGACTAAAGGAACTTACCGCCTACCCTCCTTATCACCGAGCATAACTATAGCAATACTTACTGCACCATAACATTGGTGCTTGACTCCGACCAACCTGCCACTTGCAGGCCTGACAACACAGCCTGGCATGCCTGGTCCAGAACTCAGCGCACCCAGCCATGGCTTCCTCCTCCCACATTCCTGCTCAGACTGCCCTCGCCCTATGACAAGCACACCATCAGAATAAACTCAAGAAGGCAGCACAAAGCTAACACCAAATACTTTAAAAGTTACTTGGTTAGACTAGCCCTCCTGTTGCTACTTCTCTCAGGCAACATCCACCCCAATCTGGGCCCCCTTCAAAATCTGGGTACAATTGCCAAGAATCCAGGTACATTAACCTTTGCATCCCTAAACATACACAGTCTGGCAACAAAGTTTGACAATCTATAAGCCTGGGTAGCCCTTCATAATCCTGATGTGCTGTCAGTTGTCGAGACATGGCTGTCTCCCAGGATCCCCAATGGTGCCACCAGTCTACTAGGTTACACAATTTTTAGGCAAGATCGAGTATCTAAAAGAGGTGGTGGCTGTGCACTCTACCTTAAGGGTAGCTTACAGGGCATAGTCCTAAATGTACTCAGCCTAGGGCTGTTCTCCCAGGCCCTTGCCATTAAGGTCCTTCTTGGGGCCCATAACAAAACAATTACACTGTTATCAGTCTACATCCCACCAAAGAACTCGTCCAAAGGTCTCCAAGCCATCATAGACTTCCTTAGAAGCCTGACTCTAAGCTCCGAGGTTATACTTCTTGGTGATTTCAATATTAATTGGCTTGCCCCTGAAGCTAACCACTTCAAAGATGCAGTTCAGGCTATCCACTTTACACAGCTCATTGAGGCCCCCACTAGGACCAATTACAGAATGGGCATTAGTGCTCTGTTCGACTGGGTACTCACAAACCAACCTGAGCATATTTACAATGCCTCTGTCCTCCCAGATGACATCAGTGACCATTCCCCTGTCATGTTCAGTTGGGCAAATAATTTCACCAAACCCCTCTAAGAACAGTCACCAACAGGGTCCTCAAGCCTGGTCACGCAGCCCACTTTAAAGCCAATCTCCTCAATGCTGACTGGTCAGCAGCGTTTGGGGCTTCTGACACTGATAGCATGCTTGACCATTTCATCCTCCAAGTCTGTACCATCATGTATCAGTTAATATAAATTTATTATTTACTATACATATTCATTACACTTCATTATACTATATCCATTTGACAACACATTGTGCATATTTCACACAGGTAAATTGAATTACTATACTAAATCAGGTAATAATATCTTTACCTTAAACAATGCAAGAGGGGACCCTTCCCTATCAGCTGACTTGGGGCTAGAGGGGCAGGAGCACCATGGTGAGAGGGAAAGACAAGTAACCTGAATTGGCTGCCCAGCTCAATATGGGCAGTGAGTTGGTGGAGACATAAACACCTTTGTGAAACACATTGAGAGTAAACCACTGGCCTCAGGAGAATCATAACTGAGGCATACTACTGGCTTGAGCAGCTCAGCCAGTCTTTCTGAGGGGGACAACCAGTCTGTGTACTCTCAGCACTGGTCTGGGGACTCTCATCACTTGTGAGGGGTGCCTCTGCCTGGATGGGAAACGTCCAAACTCGAGGCATTGTCGGCTCCTTGCTCTGCAGGCTCTGTTTCTACAACACTTGACTCATTTTGCGAAGGCTCAGGACAATCAAGCTTTGAGGCACGGAAGGAGGTGGTCAGCATCATCTCTAGTGTTCTTCAAGTTTGACACATCGCCAGAAAGACTCAAACCCTCAGCCCCTTCTTCAGGCAACTCATCAGTTCCACAATACACAGAGACTCAATATCTTCAGATGTGACATTTTGCACTTCACTTTCTGGGAGCACTGGCTCCAAGGATGAAGCGTGGGAGCAAAGGCAGTCCAGAAGGCCCAACTTCATCCCCACAATTTATCAGTGGGTTACCTTGAAACAGCTGACTCAGTTCATAAGAGGTTAATAGGCATGGTCATATTACTTTCATCAGAAGTGAAATGACAGTCACTATCATTCTGGGCCTGCTGCAGAGGAACCTTAAATCTGTGACCACTGGGGTAGGTTGACTTCTGTCTCTTTTTTGCAGTAGCACATGTCACTGGCTCCAGGGGGCTCAATTTCTGGGGTTCAACCTCAATCATGACTTGGCGCTGGGTAGCAAGGGTGGTTACAGTGCATGGTCTTGACAGCTTTGGAGTTGCCCTCTGGGCACATCTTGTACACAGGTAAATCATCCAACTTTCAAACTACTACAGGGGAAGATGGTAAGCTCTGATCAGCAATTTTGTGTTTACCATGCAGTCCCAAATTATGCACAGCACACGCGTCTCCAGGTTGAAGCTCTTGAGCCTTTATTTTTTATCATGCCTCTTTGTTGGCTAGATTTCTCTTGGTGGCCATTGTCTGAGCCAGTTGATAGAGCATGGTTCAATTGAGCTTTCAGTTTTTGTACATATTGCAAGTAGTTTTCGGCTCGGACCCCATCTGAGACCCCAAACAGACATCAATTGGCAGCCGGGCCTCTCCCAAACATGGTGGCAGTAGGGGGGAACCGAGTAGTATCATCTTTTCATGCAATTGTATGTATGTACAAGGTGCTAATCTGTTTCCATTTATGCTTGTCTTTGCGGAGGGTGCCTGTCTAGAATGATGCAGTTAAAATGTTTTGGTTGAGGGTTTCCCTGCCGGTGTTAGGGGTTGGTTCTTGACTTTCTCACACCCCATAGAGACAGCATTTCTTTGATTAGCCGACTCTCAACGTCTCTGCCTTGATCAGAATGAATCTGCTGGGCAGCACATAGTGGACGAAGGAATTTTCCACTCGGCACCTTGACCACGTGTAGATGCTCTTTGATCTTTCATAGGAAAAGCTTGTGCATACTGTGTGAAATGATCTGTAACCACTAACATATTGCCAATGTATTCTGCTGATCAGGTTCTCAACACAAGTAAGTCCATGGTACAAGTTCCATGGGGCGCTGGTAGTAATATTAACAAGAGGCAGCCCTCTGAGGCAGGGCTTTCTTTGCAGGCAGCGACTATAAGTCTTTACATGGTGCTCAACTCAGCCCCTGTTTTGGGGCCAGTAGAAGCTAGGATCGCATAAGGTCAAGGGGTTCTGTCAATACCGAGGTGCTCCATGTGATTGTGGAGGGACCTCAGTACCAAGTGTTTAAAGGCCATGGGCAGGACCAATTGTTGCTAGTCTACTTGACCATTACAATCTACTGCCTCTCTATACAACAACTGATTGGGAAACTTTCAATCTGGGGCCTTCTTTAAATAATAAAGCAGTTTGCAAGTCAGTGGACCGTAACTTAGACACATCTTTCCCCGCACGCAGGGCATCAAGAGCTGGCTGAATCATAGGATCTTGTGATTGAGCCCACTCAATGCTGTCATTGTCAAATTGAGGTAGTGCACTAATATCTAGGAGCAGAGAAGTGGCTACCAAGCAGCTGATATGTAGGTGTCAGAAGGGCCCAAGCAATCTACTAAACAGTCCACTGTGTCTGCCGACATCTGCTCATCTCTATCAAACTTTGGCACAATGCTCGAATGTCAGGTCAGGAGCTGGCCTGACCCAATTAATTTCCTGGAAGTAGGCCTTCATGATAGGGTGTCAGCATCAATATGGTTCAGGCCTGGTCTCTATTCGACAGCATAATCATAGGTTGATAATGCAGAAAGCCACCGATGCCCAGTGGCATCTAACTTAGCTGAAGTCTGTACATAGGTCAACGGGTTATTGTCAGTCTTCACCAATATCTTTGCCCGATAGAGGTATTCATGAAACTGGTTAACGATGGCCAATTTTAGTGCAAGGAACTCCAACACAGGGTAGTTTTGTTTGGATGGGGTCAAGCTCCTACTGGTGAAAGCTACTGGTCTCAGGCCATCCTCATGGTCTTGATATAGCACCACTCCTAGACCCTGCAGACTAGCGTCCATATGCAGCACATAGGGTTTGGTGGAGTCAGCATAGGTGAGGATGGGGGCGTGAGTGAGCTAGTATATGATCTCATGGAAGGCTGCTTCATAGTCGGGCATACAGCGTGGCCCGAAGAGTTCATCTGGGTGGAAGTGTACTTTTTCTGGTTCTTTACTGGCCCCTTTTTTGTATTTACAATTGGAAAGAGGGTAACCCTGGGTAAGATTCAAGAGTGGGTGAATCACCTTGGAATAGTCTTTTATGAACCTGCGGTAGTAGCCACAGAACCCCAGGAAATGTTGTAGTTCTTTCAGATTATGGGGCTGAGGCCAAGTGCTTCAACCTTACTGGAATTAGTCTCTGTCCCTTTTATAGATACTATGTGCCCACATATTTCACGGACGTTTGGAAAAACGTTCACATGTCAAAGGACAGCTTGAGGCCGAAGTCTTCCAGTCAGTCTAGGACTTTAAACAGTCAGTTCTCATGCTTCTGTAAGGTGCTCCCAAACACAATGACATCATCCAAGTACACCAGGCATTCCAGCAAATTCATCTCTCCCACTGCACGTTCCATCAGTCACTGAAAGGTGGCCGGGCACCCGATATCCCCTGTGGCATCCTCAGAAACTCATAGAACCCCAATGGACAGATGAAGGCTATTTTCTCATGGTCTTCGGGGCCATTGGGATCTGATAGTATCCGCTGCGAAGATCCAACACCGAGAACCATTTGCTCCCATTCAAGCAGTCCAAGGTATCTTGTATACGAGGCATAGTGTATTGGTCTGGGATGGTCCACCAGTTCAGGGTTCAATAATCAACACACATCCTCACAGACCCATTCTTCTTACACACAACCACAATGGGAGAGGCGTATGGGCTCCTGGATTCTTGTATCACGCCAGCAGCGAGCATTTCCTGAAGGTGCCTTCTCACATCATCTATGTCTGCTGGGGCTAGGCGTCGGGACCTTTCTTGAAATGGCCGTTCATTGTGCAGGCGTATGTGATGCTCCACACCCTGGACACATCCCACATCCCATTCCTTCAACAAAAACACTTGATCTCTCTGGGCAAGTCTCTTGCTAATTCTAGCCTTCCATTCAGCTGGCAACGGGGACTCACCTAAGTAAAACAAGTCTGGGGTCACTCTCTCCTCCTCACCAGGCTGCTTGTTGCTGGGCAATACTGCAGTGTCTGAGCAGTGTACCATAGCTAGGTTGCACCCTCTGTTCACCCGGATCTCCCGATCTGACACATTGTTAATCTGGACCATCACTCGTCATGCATAGGCATGGGCATGAGCAGGCAAGATGCTGGGCTTGATCAATATTCCTTCTGAAAATTTTCTATCACCTGGTGCATCCAACATCAATATTTTGTTCTTGACATCTTTCCGGAGGTGGACCTCCCCTTGAATGGTACACTGGGTATTAGGGGCCAGTACCATTAAATCGGGATCCTTCTTTCACATGATCCCCACCGGTTCATCCTGGTCTACTTCCTCGGGTTTCTGTTGCAAATCATAGGCCCTCTTGATCAGAGTCGGAGTTCTCAGGGCCCTCCCAGTCCGTTGCCCTTGTTTCTCGTGACAGAATTGCGCCAGTCTCCCAAACATATGGCCATTTGTCCCAATTAACAGGGGGACCCCATCATACAGTCCAGTGGAGGGACACACTAGGGCCAATGTCTCTACTCACTCCTCTACACCCGTTACAGTTGCAGGAAAAGACAACCAGAGGTGGACATACCCTAGGTAGGGATAAGACTTGTCGCTCAGGCCCCACACATGTAGGCCTTCCAGGGATTGCAAAGGCACTTCAGATAAGTGTTTGTCATACCAGTCCTGGAATACAATGGTCACTTGCGACCCACTGTCAAGCACAGCCTGAGCATGAATACCATTCAAAGTCACCGTAGTCTCCATCGAAGGGCCCACTATTTTGGACCAGTTTGGAGAAGCAGTAGCAGAGGCCTGGACAGATGATTTAGCCACAATGAAATTTGAGTTAGGGTTTCTGGAACCCTCACTGCGGTCATTTTGGGCACCCCTTGGTGACCGATATGCTTTTCAGAGCTCCCCTTGGAGTCTGTTTACTACTCTTTCTAAGTCCTTGTGAGACTGGCATTCTCTTTTCATATGGCCATCCTTTCCACAGTTGTGACAAATGATAGACTCCTGGGTCATCCTGGTAGAGAACATCATATGAGGAACTGAAGCAGTAGTATGAGATTGGGGTCTGCTTGCAGTGATGAGAGTGGTGTCAATCCGGTGATCTCAGCCTTGGAGCCACCCTTGGAAGCTGATGCCTGAGGGTGCACCCCCACCCTCATGGCAGTCACATTCTGAAAGGGACCAGAATCTTGTTCCATGGGGGAAACCCTTGCAGCAGCACCCATCTTCAACTCTCAGACTTCCTTTAGTAGCTCATCTTTCCAATGCTGGGCCCAGGGTAGGAAGTCCTTTGCATTCTCAGAGTGCTCGTTAAGTGCCAACATTTGCCCCTGAGTCTCACTTGGCTGATTGCTCTCGGTCACTTGAGCAGCAGCAGCAGCAGATATGGGTGCAATTCCCCCACAGGGTCGCCTTTGTTCAACCTCCCGAATTTCTTTCATTAGCTTGTCATAGGAAGGGGCAATTCCAGTAGGGTGGCAAGGTGCAACTGAAGCAGTAACATTTCTGAAAACAGAGCATACTTAAGGATCTGGTCCAGCCTAATGCGATCTAATTCATTTGATGGCAAACTACCCTTTCTGACTCACTCTTGTAGCTTTTCAAGCCGAAGTACATACACAGACAATGGCTCCCCTGGGTACTGCTGAGCGTTTCTTACTCTCCACCATAGATCCTCATCTGAATCCGGGCTCACATACACATTTTCCAATGCATCAAGATAGTCCTGTGCAGTTGCTTCGGGGTTATTGGCCCGCTTGGCATGGATAGTAGCCAGGGCAGGACCTCGGAGGCTCTCACTCAACCTCTTTCATTTCTCTGCTTCTGAGCATTGCCATTCAAGTACTAGAGGGGCAACATAGTCTATTCAGGTTTCCTAGTCATCCTCCCCCTTGGGGGTGGGGAGAGTGCCCAAGAAGATTCTCAGCCTTCAGTAGGAGTTGTGACTAATGGCAGGTACAGATATAAGGGCCAACATTGGCACGGGCACAGAAGGTGGGGCTGTAACAGGTGCTGGAGTGGGAGAAGGTGTTGGGGAAGGTACACTTCCAGGTGGCAGGAATAGTTTCTTAAAGTCCTCTACGGTTTTCCCTTCCTCCAGCAACAACTTAACAAATTTCTCCTCAAAAGTCTCAGATAATGGTGGGAGCTCATCTTTCCCGGGGTCTTTACTGTCTTTTGTTATCACTCTCCAGGCAGCTGAAACCCCTTCTGGGACAATAGTCTGTGGTTCTTTAGAGCTGTCCATGAGGACACTACACTCTACCAAGGCTATGAAAGTCTGGGTGATCAAATCAGCCTGTAGACCCACCACCACAGGGTTTTTAAAACATTCAACTTTGGAGAGTGCTCCCTCTACAGTGTCTTTACTGGTACCCAGGGGAATATCCAGTAGAAGCAGAGCATTTTGGGGGTTGATCTCCTGCCCAGCACACCACCCCACCAAATGGTGTTCAGCCATTTCTACTGGGGTAGGCATTAATCTTTAACAATAATTCATCATTTTTGGCCACTAAAAAGCACAAAATCCCAGCGGTGAGCCTCCAAAATGTAACTCCTAGGTGGCGCTATCCCAAGGGCTACTACCCCTGCCTGAAACGGGTGCCTCCATCCGGAGGTCAGGGTTGGTAGTGGTCAAGCTAACCTGGGCACAGCCCTCCAGGACACTGTAACCCCCCTCTTTCCTTACTAGTGGCCGGAACAATACACAATAATCACTTTCACAATACCTCTAATACACCACACAAGTACCCACACTGTTTGCACTTACCACCAGGGCTTTCCTCTGGCCCGGCCCTGGGGACCCCCTGTAAAACAAGGTTATACACAGCAAATAACAGCAGTACAGTGCTCTTGCACTAACTGGAAACACAGTCAAGGTAAATGCAAACAAGTATTAGATCTGATTTATTTAAGGGGCTTGAACAAGGGAAGGACATAATCAGGTTAATTTGCTTAAAGACTCTATCAATCAAACAGTTATGCATGCACTTCAGGGTCCATAAACAGTCACACACTCTGGGTACCCAGATGGAGAATGGTGGGCCAGCTAGGAAGGTTGCAGCTGGTTGGGGCCCTGTGATGGAAGAAAACAACATGCACAGCACAAAACTATTTGTAATCCGGAGCCAGAGGGCTCAGTTCGTGAAAAGAAAATAACAAGACAATCAGATGACACACTTTTAGATTAGGCTTTTGTTGCAGGGAACTACCCTGATGATTACTCACGATACCCAAGACTGGACACAAGCTGGATGAAAATCGAGACAGCAGGTGGTTAATCTGGACTGCCAGGAGAAGCAGGGACCACACAATTTGCCGATGCGTCATTCCGGTTCAGGCGGGCAGCAGGTGGATGATCCCCAGGCAGATCTCTTGTCAGTGGCTTTCTCTGTGCAGTAGAGTAGTCTGGCAGGACCAGCATGGCATGGCTCAGGCCAAATGGAGATGAACGCAGATTCAGTCTGATTAGGCTGGCTAAAGCTTCCAACAAGCAGAACAGAGTTTACACAGTGGGGAACCAAATCACGATCCACTTTCAATACACAGCACATTTACATGTAAAGGATTCTACGGTACCAGCAAGCAGAACACAGTTCACACAATGGGGAACCAAATCAGGACCCACTTTCAATACACAGCACATTCACATGTAAGGAAATTCTCCCATGCAAAACTACACAGAACTGCTGCTCAAAATCACTTGAGCTGTTACTTCTTCACTTCTCAGCTCAAACTGAAACTAGCTGCAGCAGCCTGGGAAATCAAGATCCAAAAGGTTCAGTTGGCTGATCCTCCTGTCAATCACAACAAAGTCTCCTCTTCAGGTGCAAAAGGCACAAAAGCCCCAAACTACAATTCCTACAGATTTTGACTCAGACAGCTCCAGTAGTCCGGCTCCATTTTAGGTCCCACCTGGACTGATTGGTCCAATTTGCAGTCCAGGACCAAGATAGTGGAGATAAACAAAACAGTCCTTGCTGCAAAGAAGGCAGGTTAGACAAACTACATTATGATAATCACTGTAAATGATTTTCAGCAAATAGTTACATCTTTCAACAGAGCTTCATCTCAGATTACTTATGACTGCAATCCAGTCAGCTCTTAAAGAGAGAGTACACAGAGGCTATACAGGCACTCTCTGGCAATCACATTTAAACTGCTAAAATGCAGGACACCAGCCTGGCACTAAGCATTTAGGCAAGCTCGAGGAAGACTTTTCGGGAACCCTCATTTGTAGGAGGGTTACATCAAGTTATTCTCCAAGGAGTGGTAAAAATTAAAGTTACCAAAAAGAAAGAAATCTAAGTTTTAATTTAAAGTAAGGGCCCCAACGCCAGCCAAATTGAGGCACCAAGCAGACCTGCATTTAGAAATCTGGGTACCCAGTCAGGACTGTGGGACAAACACTGGTACCTAGGGTGGTCTGGCCTATGGGCCTCAGGTTGTTTTTGTTCTGAATCCTTTGCTAATCACAATTTTCTTCACAGCCATCCTTCGTCCAGGTACCCCATTCCTAACCCCCTACCCCCCAATAAAGCTGTGTTTTGTTGTTGAAAGTTGCTGTGTGAAGGGCGTTTTATGGGTCTCAGTTAACAAATGAATGTGTTCTTTGGATTTGGGGCATTGCATGTAAAATAAATAGTTTTATTGCAATTTTTGGGTGTTGGGTCACTAGGTGGGTTGTGGGTAGGTACAACTTCCCAGAGGGCTGTGCTAACATAACATCTAACCCATTTAAGGAATTCTCTGGATGGAGGCACTGTGTTAATAGTATTATAGTTAGAATAGGGCCCCTGGTCCCAGTCAGATCCAAACCCAGGCCCCTCAACCTGCATACAGGTACGCAGGTTGGGGCAGTAGCCCACTGGCCCACAGTGCCAGGGCTAGATGTGGACTAGGACTCTGACAACTCACACCTGAACCTGCAGAAAAAGAAATAAGCTCCATGGAAGAGCAAATTAAGCACCCTACTCTAGGCCAGATGTACCAAACTATAAAGGCAAAGCCATGCCATCGACTGAATGCAAATCATTGTTCCTACCAGCCTGGAGACCACCTGAGTGGGAGCAAGACAGAGGCAGAAAACTACAGACCTGTCAGTTTGACTTCAGTGGTAGGGAAAATGATGGAATCATTTCTGAAGGAAAGAACTGTTGAGTACCTAGAGGCCAGTGGGGCACAGGACCCAAGGCAGCATGGGTTCACAGTGGGAAGGTCGTGTCAGACAAATCTAATTGATTTCTTTGACTGGGTGACCAAAGTAGTAGACCAGGGAGGGGCTGTTGACATTATCTTCCTTGACTTTAGCAAGGCATTTGACACAGTCCCACACAAAAGATAAATAAACAAATTAGCCAGCCTGGGAGTGGGTCCCAGGGTGGTAGCTTGGGTAAAACACTGGCTGGATGACAGGACACAGCGGGTAATAGTAAATGGAGTCCACAGTGAAGAAAGGAAGGTTACTAGTGGGGTACCGCAGGGTTCAGTACTGGGGCTGGTCCTTTTTAATGTCTTTATGAGTGACATTACAGAGGGACTGGAAGGGAAAATATGTCTCTTTGCAGATTACACAAAGATCTGCAACAGGGTTGATATGCAAGTTGGGGTGGAAAGGATGAAAAGGGACTTGGCAAGGTTGGAGGAATGGTCAAATGTATGGCAGCTTAGATTCAGCGCAAAGAAGTGCAAAGTAATGCACCTGGGAAACAAAAACCCAGGGGAAGAGTACACAATTGGGGGTAAGATACTGACAACAACAAAAATGGAAAGGACCTGGGGTAGTCATATTAGATGACCTAAAGGTGGGCCAGCAATGTGAGAAGGCAGTAAGGAGGGCTTTGGGGATACTGGGATGCATAGGGAGAGGCATCACCAATAGAAAACAAGAAGTTTTGGCCCTCTGTACAGGCAGTTGGTAAGACCACATCTGGAGACCCCATCTCCGCAAACACATAGACAGGGTGGAAGCTGTCCAGCAGAGGGCAACAGAATGGTGCAGGGTCTGCACCAGAAGACATATGAAGAATGACTAAAGGAATTTAAGATGTATAGCCCCAAGGAAAGGAGGGAGAGGGGACATGATTGAAACTTTCAAATACCTGAAGGGAATCAACAAAGTCCAAGAGGGTAGCATCTTTCAGAAAAAGAGATGTGCAAGAATAAGGGGGCAGAATTTGAAGATGGGGGAATGGCTCAGAGGTAATGTGAGGAAGTATTTCTTCACAGAGAGGGTTGTGGATACATGGAACAGCCTTCCTGAGGAGATTGTAGAATCAAAAACAGTGGGGGAGTTCAAGAATGCATGGGACAGACATAAGGCAATTCTAGTGGGGGGTAGGAGGAAGTAGGCTGTTGGCTAGCTAGGTTCTGCAGCTTATCCATTAGGTAGGGAAATGGGCAGACTAGGTGGGCCAAGCGGTCCTTTATCTGCTGTCAAATTCTATGTTTCTATGTTTCTATGCCCTTGACTGGTGCTTTGCCAACTCCAGGCCTTTGGCAGAAAGGCAAATGGCTTGCCTTGTTAATTTTCAGCAAGACAGTGCAGTTAGGATCTGACGTTGCTGTGACCACAGGCGTCTGTTCTAAGCTGCCTGATGTGGTCCGTGTGCAGCTATGCACATAAGAGGGCATGCCACGGTAAAAAAGCATCTACCTGTGTAATGTCAGCCTCACAAGGTTGGTCATAGGAAGGGCATTTAGGCCCAGTCAGAGTCTGCAGCATCTCAGTCCCCAAAGTGGATGAGATGTGGCTCCTGCAGATCCCACGAGAGCACAATTACCTGAGCTGGATGTTCCTAGGGGCTGGAGCAAGGGAAAATGGATGGAGCCAGACTGTCCAAGAGGCATCCACAAAGGCACAAGGCCAAGAAGGAATAACAGTATTGTCATCAATGAACTCTCCAAAGAGACTCACTGGAAAGGACACAGGACTGTAATTTACAAAGGAGCCAATGTCCAGCGCCATCAGCATGTCCGTAAGGAATTTCTGGTGTGTAAAGTACTCAGAATCCAAGGACAGGTGGAGGGAAGACTCCCCTTCCTTAGGGGAGGAAGTCAGAGAGGAGGAACTGTACTTTGGAGAAGGTGGTACTGGGGCCATGGGCCTGAACTGTGCCTGGTCTAACTGTAAGTAATAATGGTGTAAGGCACCAGACATCCTCCCATACTGAGACCAGGTGATAGGACCAAGAGGACCTGTGATGCTTGGGATCTCAGGAAGAGATGGCAGAAACCCAGGAGGGGAGGAGGAGTCAGAGGCTCCAGGTTCTCTGCCAGGGGAGTTTTTTTCCCTGTTGTCTGTTTTGTTTGCAGTATACGTTATGTTGCACCTCCTTCAGTGAGCGTGCCCAGTTTTTCTTTTATCCTCTTTGCCAGGGCTGCAAGAGGGCTCAGGGGACCTCACCAGTAGGGAGGGCCTGGCAAATCTGCTTGAGTGGAATTGACTAACATCAATGGAATAATCCAGTTGGTGCCCCTGAGGGGGACCCTCAAGTGAGGAGAGCGCAACCATACAGGTCCCACAGGTGGCAACATCAGCCACTGGTTCTGGGGAGAAACTCACCTCCAGGTCATTGCCAGACCCTGGCCAGTGCCACCTCTGGCACCAGTCTCAGGGTCAGCAGTCGGCCCAGTGGCAGATCTTGGCCACTCACAATGACTGGTGCCATCCTCAGAACTGGGTACAACATTGGCATTGGCACCGCCTCCAGAACTGTCCCTGTCTCCAGCACTGTGAGTGTCACTGGGACCTGAACCAGCCCCATTGGCAGCACTGGAGTGGAACCTGGCACTGCCCCTCACATGAGCTTAGGGACAGCTCCAGGGGTGACAGTGTCACCAGCATCACACTTAGAATGGGTTCATGGGTAGGCATCATCATCACCACCCCACGTCTGTCACCAAGGGTGGTGCCACCCTCCTCTCCAAGCTACAAGGGCCCTCGAGGGGAATGACAACTACCTCGACCACTGAACTGGGGGAAGTTGTGGTGCTGTCCCCTCTTCTGACACCGTTAATGGTGCCAGAAGGAGACCTGGCCTCACAGCTGGCACTGTCCAGCTCATTGGTACTGGAGATGGCACCAGGAGCCAGGGTGGTATCAGGATGCGACACCAAGGTGTCCTCTGGTGTAAACTGAGAGTATAGGTTTGGCCTCACCACCAGGGACATCCACAATCCAGGACACACAAACTCGGAGTGCTCAGCTGGGTGCCCTGTAGGAGCCGGCTTTCCACCAGACCCACACCCCCAAGGCCTCTGACGCATCAACTCCTAATCTTGGTGTCATGGGTGCAAGGCCTCCTGACGAAGGTAGGGAGCGAACAACCCCCCTTCAGTGCATGCAACCTGAGGATGCGGCGGTCCATAGAGAAGCTTGCATTGCACTGGTTCATATCATGATCCAGGCCAAGGCAGGAGTTACTGTCATGGTGCCGATCTGACATTCTAAAGGGCCCCCACAGGGGACTGATACATGGGGGGGACCAACCTGACTTTTTAGCCCCTTTAGGTTGAAAAATAAGAAAATGAGAAAAATTCCAATTTAACACCTCAAGCACACTCTGAGATGATACAGCAAGAAAGGTGTCAGTTCGGCATCAAAAGAAGGAAGAAAATGGCAATGAACTGACGTACAAAAATGCTGATGCAGCAGGCACTGTAGCTACCATGGTGCACCTTCTATGGAGGGAAAAACAGAACTAAGGCAGGGAGAGGGCTGGCATTGGTTACTGCTGGCTCATGTTCACAACACTAGAACATCACCACATGGACAGCGCCATCAGCCGATGTCAATCCTCTCCTGACTTATAAGACTTTGCTTCCACAGGGTCCTAGCACCTCTGACTTAGATCCATAAGGGAGTGAATGATGAAGATTGATCCTTGGAAGATCTCCATTTCCTCCTCATCCTCATCCTCATCCTCATCTGTTTCATGAGAGGGGATATTGAGGGTGTTCACTATTTGTTTAATGAAAGAAGAAACGTCTTTATACTTACCATAATTTCCTTTTCTGTTAGCTCCCACATTGTCAATGGGTAGTCATTACAACTAAGAGAAGTACAGCCTAGGCTGTTAACAGAATGTTGGGCACATGAGGATTCCAGACAGCAGTAACTCTCCAGTCATTATTGTCCACGAGTGTCTCTAAATATGAAAATAAATATCATACCAGTCAAGTTGACACAAAACACACACAAATCAGCCGTCTCACACAGATCGGACTTTAGCCAGAATGAAATACAGTAAACAGTGACCTACCTCATCAGATGATTAAAAGTGAGGTTCATCTTCTAAATGTTGGTGTCTTGGAAGGTCCTGCAGAACTGAATCAACTGAAACAGACATATTAAATGGAAAAGGACTGTATGCAGTGTAAGCACTCACCTGCAACAAAAGAAACGCCCTTGGTTAGCTTCAAATTTGTACCTGTTAAATCTGTGTGCTAGCAACCAACATTTTAATGAGGAACTGTTTTTTTTGGGGTTTTTTTTGCATATCTATATAAACACAAGCACAAACTACAGAGGGATGTCCAGACATGCTTACAAGCAGAGTTTATAACAGAACAATGGACATCCCCTTGCTGGCATACCGGACAATATTCTCCCACAGGACCAAGGCTCCCAGGTGAGCCCCACTGACAATGTAGGAGCTATCAGAAAAGGAAATTACAATAAGTATGAAGAAATTTCTTCTTTCTGCAATGCTCCACATTGTCAATGGGTAGTCATTAAAGCTGGGTTCTAATAAAGCAGTACCCAGACAAGAAACTGGGTGGGGGAGAACATTGCCCCATATAACAACCACATACAGCAAAGGAATTTACCTGCTAACTTCTGCCTGCAAAACTCTGCAACCAAGGCTGCATCAGAAGAGCTTTGAACATCAATCTATGGTGCTTGGTGAATATGTGGACAGAGGACCACGTAGCTGCCTTGTGTAACTCTAAAACAGAAGCCTCACCTCTCTCTACCCAGGAGGAGGCCATAGCCCTGATGGAGTGAGCCTTGATGAGAGTCAGAGGCCTCTTCTTACTGCTGACATAAACCTTGGCTGTGCAGGCCCTTACCCACCTAGCTAGGTGGCCTTGAGGTTTTTATCCCTGCTTGGCCGCTCCAAAAAGAATGAACAACCTAATCCAATTTCCAGAACTCAGCAGCCCATCTAAGGTATGTCCTTACGGCCCATTGGAAATCTAACTTGTGCAGCTCCTTCTCCTTTGGGTGAGCAGGTTGCGAACAGAAGGATGGGAGATAGATTTCCTGGTTCACAAGGAAGGCCGTAGGGACCTTTGGAATAAAAGATGGGACTGTTCTGACCACCACCTTATCCTTATGCATGGCAAGGTATGGTTCTTTGTAGGACAAAGCCTGGAGCTCACCAGTCCTCCTGGCTGAGCACAAAGCAACTAAGAAACATATCTTGTAAGACAGCATGTCCAACAGTACTGACAAAAGCGGTTTGAAAGGCTTCTTACAAAGAGCATTCAGAACCAGATTCAAGTCCCATGGGGGAGCAGAGGAACTGAGCAGAGATCGACTCCTGCTGACAGCCTGCAGAAAATGAATAATATCCCAGTTAGTCCCTAGGGACAAACCCAAGGAGGCTCCAAGGACTGACACCTGACCTCTCAGGGTGCTCAAGGCCAAACGTTTTCCGCCTCCTTCCTGCAGGAAATCCAAAATCTGCAGAACCATGGCTTTATTAGGCTAGATGTTTATTTTCCTTGGCCCAAGCCAAAAAAGTGGTCCATACACAAGCATAAGCTGCTGACATGGAAATCTTCCTGGCAGCCACCAGGGTGTCCACCACCTTTTTAGAGATACCCTGTTTCAAGAGTCTCCTCCTTTCAGGAGCCAGGCCATGAGCTCCATCACTCATGGATCTGGATGGAGGATGTGGTGCTGTGAGAGAAAGTCCCCCTACACTGGAAGGCAAGATGGTACACATTGAGCTAGGTTCATTAAGTCCGAGAACCATAGCCTTTTGGGCCACTTCGGAGCTAATAGACAAAAGCTTCCTCTTGAGTGCCTTATTTTGAGTATGACCTTGGGGAGGAGCAGCAGATGAGGGAAGGCATACACTCTGCCGAAATTCCACAATTGTGACAGGGCATCCACTGCCTCTGCCTGTGGACATCGGTAGCAGCTGAAGAACCAGTGAACTTGAGCATTATGGCTGGAGGTGAACAGGTCGATCTGAGGATGACCAAACCTTTGACACAGAAGATCAAACATCTCTAGATTCAACATCCATTCCCCTGGATGGACATTTTCACAGCTTAGCCAGATTGCTTGAATGTACAACATCCCCGCCAGGTGAGCTGCTGACAGAAAGAGAGAGAGAGAGAGAAGATTCTCTTCTGCCCACAGCAGGAGATCGGTGCCTTCTTTCAGGGTCTCCCTGCTCTTTGTGCCCCCTTAATTATGTATGCCACTGAGACAGCATTGTCGGACCTTATTTTCATGGCTTTTGGCTGCACCTGACTTTGAAAATGAAGGAGAGCAAGGCGCACAACCCCCATCTCCTGAACGTTTATGTGTAGGTGCTGTTCCTGTGCTGACAAGAGTTCCCTGAATGGGAATGTGGTCCAGAACTGCTCCCCAACCCGACAGACTGGCATCGGATGTCAGAATCAACCCTAGGAGGACTTCAAGAGGGGGGAGCCTTTGCTCAGATTCTCCAAACTCACCCATGAACTCGTAGACTGCCCCAGACATGGTGAAATGGGGATCCTGGCCTGATAATCCTCCGAGGTCATATCGCAGGCAGATAGCAACTTGATCTGCAGGGGCTGCATGTGAAGGCGAGCCCATAGAACTAGTTCTGCCATCACCATTATGAGACCCAGAAATCACAGAAGGCAGTAAGATGAAGCCAATGATTGGCTCCTCAGCCACTGAACCTCTCTCAACAGAGTCTCCTTCCTGGCTGGCAAGAGGAAGACCTTCTCCTTGTACGTTTGAAACACCGCTCCTAGGTGCTCCAGGGTCTCTGACAGCTTGAAAGAGCTCTTCTCCTGGGTCACCACCCAGCTGTGGGACTCCAACAACTCCAGAGTTCTGGTCACTGACTTCCTTGCCAATGGCACAGACAGCGCTTGAATAAGCAGATCGCCCAGGTAGGGACAGACATGATGTCCCTTCTGTCAGAGTTGAGCCACCAGGACCATGAGCACCTTCAAGAAAACTCTGGGGGTTGTTGCCAGCCCAGACAGGAGCACCATGTACAGGAAGTGTTATCCCAGGACTGTGAACATGAAGAACCTCTGATGAGACTGCCAGATGGGGATGTGGAGATGTGCATCCCTCAGATCTATGGAAGCAAGATAATCCCCCAGATGGACAACTCAGATGATTGAATGCAGGGACTTCATCTGGAAGGTTGTGTGGTGAATAAACTTGTTTAGGTGTTTCAGATCCAGAATAGGTCTAACCCCCTCCCAATTTCTTGGGAATGATGAAATAGATCAAGTAGAATCCTGGTCTTGCTTGCTGGGAGGCACCGGAACAATCGTCTTGATTTTAGTGAGGTTGTCCAGGGTCTGTGACACCTCTTGCCTCTTTACTGGGTCCTTTGGAACAAGGAATGGCAGAAAATGACCCATTTGAGGGAATTGTTGAAAATTCTTTTGCAAAGCCCAAAGCCAGAATTTCCAAAACCCAGGCATTTGATGTAATCTGGGCCCATCTTGTGTAAACATTGTGCAGTCTTCCACCAAGGAAAGGGAGGCTGAGATGGGCCTGTGTACCCTGACTGTGAGGTGCCCATTTTTCACCCTGTGCCTCTGTTGCAACTTTGGGCAAGGGCGCTTCTGCTACATTTGCTCTTGAAACCAGAATACACTCCTTTGCTTCTCTGGTTCTGGAAGTTCACAAAGGGATGAAAGCCCCCCTCAATACTGCCTCTGTCAGCTGCCTCCTTGACCTTTTATTTTATTTATTTATTTAGTTTTTGTTGGCCGGGTAAGTGCACTAGACAAATCCTGCCTATTTTCAGGCCTGACCCGAGGGAGGAGGATACAGATGAATGGCAACTGACCTTGAACAAGATTAAGCTGTTGAACCAGCCTTTTGCTGTTGCTTTGACACTGGAAGGTGGCAGCTTTTATCCTGGATATCTTTCAAATATCATCCAGGCTAGAACCAAACAACATGCCTCCCTCAAAGGCTAAGCTAAACAGTTTGGTCTTTAAAGCCTGACCAGTGACCCAATGTCGGAGCAACACTCCTCGCATAGTGGACACAATGTGATAAGCGGAGTGAGCCAACATGTGTAAATTCTTCACCATGGCATCCCTTGAGGTGGAGGCCATAGATACCAACTGCAAAATGCTTGTCCCCTCTGAATCTGGGGGAACAAAGCTACCCAGGGTCGTAACCCACAAGTCTAAAGCTCAAGGTGCAGAGGTTTGCGCTGTTAGAAGCGAAAGCTCTACTGCATGAAGCATCCACTTGCTTGTCATGCAACTCTGTTAAGGCCAAGGACCCTTCAATAGGAAAAGTGATGTGTCTGACGGAGTTATAAACTGCCTTATCTGCCTGAGGAGGGGTTTCCAACTTGCAAGTATTTTCTTCCAAAAATGGGAAGCACCATGGTTTCGGCAGATCTTTTCTTTGGTCAGCACCTGCCCATTCCTGTTCAATAATTTAGTCACAGTGAATAAAGTCTGAAAAACACTTTAGAGCAGAGGAGGATGCAGATAGGATAGGATTGACATCCAACCATCTCCTTGAGGTGTAATGTCCTACATGCCTCAGTTATCAGATAGGACAAAGACTTGGTATCAAATAGGGGAGGGACAGAAATCCTCCTCTTTGGCTCCATCCACTCCCCTTCCTCCCCCTCCTCAGAAGGTTCATCCTCCTCCTCATCATCAAGTAGATTCCTAGGGTCAGAATTTTCCCCAAGATCCCAAAATCCTCACCCCTGACCCTCTGTATGGTCAGGGTCGGGCCTGCCTGCATATCTATATTAGCAGCCCTGTCCTGCTGCGGCGCACCTGGACATGCCTGTGTGGGCCCCCAGACCTGAGGGGCCCAGTTTGGGGTTGGATGTGTCTGGTGGGATGTCCTGCAGAACATCAAGCCCAAAAGCTTTCTTAAGAGCAACAAGAAAGATCTACACAATTCTGCTTTGCCACTGCCAGCTGGTACATCAGATGCACTCCTCCGGTTTGGAGGTCCGACTGGAGGGAACCATAAGAGACATATTTGCTTGAGTACCACAGTGGGGCAGGGAACTCAGAGAACAGGGTTGCATTACCCTTTTGCAGGTCTTACATCTTTTAAAAATTAGAAGTCTTCGATAAGCCAAGGTGCCAAGTAAGGTCACCCTGCAGGTGCCCAAGATTAGAAACCTGAAATTGTTTCCCAAAAATGAAATATAGTGTACTACTGCCACAATCCCCACCCCGATTGTGGAGAAAATGAGAGAAACCTGAAAAAGTATCAGGTAGTCTAGGTAACAAACTCCCTGAACTGGTGGCCTTGATGGAAGAGGGACGCCTGGATATCGTGGCAGTTACAGAAACATGGTACACAGAGAACCACGACTGGGATTTCAACATACCAAAGTACACAATCTACAGGAGGAACAGGGAGGGTAAGAGGAGGAGGAGGAGGAGGAGGAGTAGCTCTCACGTAAGGGAAGGGATCAAAGCAATGGAACTAAAGGGTAAACAAGGAGGATAGGAGGCACTGTGGGTAACCTGGAGACCAGAAATGGCACCACAATCCGCAGGTGGGTTATACAGACCCCCTTCTCAGGGGAGGAACTGGACAATGAAATGATAGAAGGCATCCTGAGGATGGCAGAAAAAGGGAGATATTGATGGGAGACCTGAATATGCTTTTAACTGGAGCACCTTTGCTGCAGCCACATCCAAGAGCAGGGTCATTCTCAATGCCCTACAGGTGGCATGCCTCAGACAGCTAGTGTTGGAACCCACTCGAGAGGGAGCAATCTTAGACCTGGTACTCTCAAATAGGGATGGAGAGAGGATCTCAGATCTAGAAGTGGGTAACCATCTGGGAACAAGTGACCACCAAACAATGTGGTTCACGATAAACACAGCCGCCAAGTCAAGCCATACAAAAGTGAGGGTACTGGACTTTAGAAGGGCTGACTTTGTCAAAATGGGAGAGTGCCTCAGAAAAGCACTAGCAAACAGGCAAGAAGGAGGGGTGGAGGAACAATGGGGAAACACCAAAACTGCCATCACAGAGGCAACAAGCCTTTGTGTGAAGCAAATAAACAAATCAAAATGAAAGAAAAAAAACACTATGGTTCTCAAAAGAGCTGGTGGGGAAGGTTAGGGAGAAAAATATAGCATTCAGGAAGTATAAGGTAACACAGAAGGAGCAGGACAGAGAACTGTACCAGTTAAAGAGATTTTGCAGGCAATGTACACCACATCAGCTACTACTGACCCTGTGTACCATGAGCCACCATACGTCTAATTTCCTCCTATTTCTCAATGTGTACTGTGTATAATTAACAAGCCTACTGTGTACCAGTTGCTATACCTCTGTATGTATAAAATGTTCTGCAACCACTGTATCTTTAATGTATATTAATGTATGTAATTCACCCTGGGTTGCCCCTGAAAAAGGGACCTTTGGTCTCAGAGGGCTTACCCGGTTACCAAAATGAAATAAATAAATAAAATAAATAAAGCAGATGGAAGCGGGGAAGGCAGTCAGAATAACAAAGGCCCAAACCGAGGAAACGATAGCTAACTCGGTTAAGAAGGCGGGATAAAACTTTTATAGGTATGTTAGGGAGCGAAGAAAGACCAAGGGAGGGATATTGAGGCTTAATAAAGGGGAGCGGGTGGGCAGAGAGGGACAGTGAAAAGCAGGATACTGAATGAATACTTCTGCTCAGTATTCACAAAAGAAGAGGAGGAGAGGTACCTAATCCGATCAATAGAAGCACTCTGGATAGGAGGGTTGACACCAGTCCTTTCACAGAAGATAGCATTCTGAGAGAACTCTTAAAACTGAAGGTGGACAAAGCAATGGGACCTGATGGGATTCACCCCAGAATTCTAAAAGAACTAAGGGAAGACCTAGTGACACCACTGACTACCCTTTTTAACAAATCATGGGAGGATGGTGTGGTACCTAAGGACTGGAGGAGGGCAGATGTGCTTCCCCTTCACAAAAGTGGGAGCAAAGCAGAGGCAGGAAACTACAGACTTGTTAGCTTGACCTCAGTGGAAGGGAAAATGATGGAATCACTGGGTACCTAGAGGCCAGCGGGGCACAGGACCCAAGGCAACATGGATTCACAGCGGGAAGGTCAAGTCAGACGAAGCTAATAGATTTCTTTGACTGGGTGACCAAAGTAGTAGACCAGGGAGGGGCTGTGGACATGGCCTACCTAGACTTTAGCAAGGCATTTGACACAGTTCCACACAAAAGATTCATAAACAAATTAGCCAGCCTGGGAGTGGGTCCCAGGTGGTAGCCTGACTAAAAATTGGCTGGACAACAGGATGCAGAGGGTAATAGTAAACAGAGTCCACTCCAAAGAGGGGTTACTAGTGGGTACCACAGAGTTCAGTACTGGTCCGGTCCTTTTAATGTCTTTATAAGTGACATTACAGAGGGACTAGAAGGAAAGTATGTCTCTTTGCAGATGACACAAAGATCTGCAACAGGGTTGATATACAGGGGGGTGGAAAGGATAAGAAGGGGCTTGGCAAGGTTGGAGGAATGGTCAAAAGTATGGCAGCTTAGATTCACGCAAAGAAGTGCAAAGTAATGCACCTGGGAAATAAAACCTGGGGAGAGTACACAATGGGCGGGGAGGAGGATTAACAACAATAAAAGTGGAAATGAATCTGGGGGTAGTCATATCAGATGACCTAAAGGTAAGCAAGCAATGTGAGAAGGCAGTAAGGATGGCTGTGGGGATACTGGGATGTGTAGGGACAGGCATCACCAGTAGAAAACAGAAAGTTATTATCCCTCTGTACAGACATTTGGTGAGACCCCATCTGGAGTACTGCATGCAGTTCTGGAGACCCCATCTCTGCAAGGACATAGACAGGATGGAGGCAGTCCAGAGGAGGGCAACTAAAATGGTAGGGTCCGAACAGAAGCCATACGAAGAGAGACTAAAGGAACTTACCGCCACCCTCCTATCAACGAGCATAACTATAGCAATACTTACTGCACCATAACATTGGTGCTTGACTCACCAACCTGCCACTTGCAGGCCTGACAACACAGCCTGGCATGCCTGGTCCAGAACTCAGCGCACTCCAGCCATGGCTTCCTCCTCCCACATTCCTGCTCAGACTGCCCTCGCCTATGACAAGCACACCATCAGAATAAACTCAAGAAGGCAGCACAAAGCTAACACCAAATACTTTAAAAGTTACTTGGTTAGACTAGCCCTCCTGTTGCTACTTCTCTCAGGCAACATCCACCCCAATCTGGGCCCCCTTCAAAATCTGGGTACAATTGCCAAGAATCCAGGTACATTAACCTTGCATCCCTAAACATACACAGTCTGGCAACAAAGTTTGACAATCTATAAGCCTGGGTAGCCCTTCATAATCCTGATGTGTTGTCAGTTGTCGAGACATGGCTGTCTCCCAGGATCCCCAATGGTGCCACCAGTCTACTAGGTTACACAATTTTTAGGCAAGATCGAGTATCTAAAAGAGGTGGTGGCTGTGCACTCTACCTTAAGGGTAGCTTACAGGGCATAGTCCTAAATGTACTCAGCCTAGGGCTGTTCTCCCAGGCCCTTGCCATTAAGGTCCTTCTGAGCCCATAACAAAACAATTACACTGTTATCAGTCTACATCCCACCAAAGAACTCGTCCAAAGGTCTCCAAGCCATCATAGACTTCCTTAGAAGCCTGACTCTAAGCTCCGAGGTTATACTTCTTGGTGATTTCAATATTAATTGGCTTGCCCCTGAAGCTAACCACTTCAAAGATGCAGTTCAGGCTATCCACTTTACACAGCTCATTGAGGCCCCCACTAGGACCAATTACAGAATGGGCATTAGTGCTCTGTTCGACTGGGTACTCACAAACCAACCTGAGCATATTTACAATGCCTCTGTCCTCCCAGATGACATCAGTGACCATTCCCCTGTCATGTTCAGTTGGGCAAATAATTTCACCAAACCCCTCTAAGAACAGTCACCAACAGGGTCCTCAAGCCTGGTCACGCAGCCCACTTTAAAGCCAATCTCCTCAATGCTGACTGGTCAGCAGCGTTTGGGGCTTCTGACACTGATAGCATGCTTGACCATTTCATCCTCCTATTCAATACGATCTCCAACACTCACATACCCTTCAAAAAGCATAAAATCAAAGGCCATTTCAACCCCTGGATGAGCCCAGACACCCTTGAACTTATGAAAAATAGAGACCATCTCTGGCATGTAGCCAGGGCCACAGGGAAGCAGTCCGACATCCTGAATTACAAACGGGCCAGGAATAACTGTACCAGGACCATCTGAATCATCAAAAACTTATACTACAAGGAGGCCCTAGCTAAGAACTGGGATGATGGTCGTAAATTCTGGGCAAACCTATAAGAAGTCATCGGATGTGAGCCCAAAATGGCCCCCACTGTGCTCAGCATTGATGGATCCCCCATCCTTGATCCTAAATCTATAGCCAACACCTTCAACCTTGCTTTCACTGACCTCCACAATGTCCTACCTACCGACTTCTTCTCCCTCACCAACTCTGCTGCTCCTTCACAGACCCCAGTGCATCCCCCTTTTCACTTCAAGACTATTACCATCAGGGAAGCCAGGAAATACCTGTGTAAGGTGCTTGGTAAGGGGAGATACGGTGGAGATAACCTCAATCTAAAACTAACCTCGCTCTCTTTGGAAGAAATCCTGTCTCCCCTTACCCATATCCTCAACCTATCACACCGGTTTGCAGTACTCCCTCAAAAATGGAAAGCCGCAGTAGTTACCCCTGTGTACAAGAGTGGGGATTGGGCCATGCCTGAGAACTATAGACCCATCTCTATACTTCCACCACTCTCGAAGGCCCTGGAACGAATCATCGCGGACCAACTTGTCGAATACCTGGAGAAACATAAGCTCCCATGCCCCAAGCAGCATGGCTTTAGGGCAGGGCACAGCACCACTACAGCCCTCCTGGAATTCATGGGCTTCATCCATAAATCTCTCAATCTTGGACAGCATGCTTGGGCAATCTACAGTATATCAATCTAACAAAGGCCTTCGATATGGTCAATCATGCCCTCCTAGTTGACCAACTCACTGCTACAGGCCTTGCCCCGAGGCAGTTGCATGGTTCCACAGTTACCTGCACTGCCACTCCCAGCAAGTCAGGATAGGTACTGTCTTCTCATACAGCAAACCTGACTGCTCAGGCATTCCGCAGGGGTCAATACTGGGTCATCTCCTATTCAGCTGATTCTTGAATTGCCTCCCCCAAGCCTGTCAAGACCGCATCCTCCTTTATGCAGATAATGCGGTTGTCTTCTCAAATGGCTCAGACCCCAGTGCCCTTGAGCAGCAACTACAAAGTGACTTCACCAGTGTAGAGACGTGGTTCAGAGATCATAAATTGATAATGAACTACAAGAAAACAAAAACCATGCTGTTTTCCAGCTCTCTAAACAAAGACAAAAACTACCCACTATAAATATGCATTAGAAAATGGTCTACGAAATCTCTGGGCTCTGATTGGCTGATAGCTCTGCCAAGGTGGGCATCTATCAGGCAACAGAGCCCAGGTATTAAAAGAGCCATCATTAACCAACCTAATCACCAATAACAGTGTGCCCATGGACTTTTTCGTTTTAAATAGTCATTTTTTTCTCTCGCTTAGCAGGAGGCACAGTCCCCCCATACTGTTACAAATGGTGCCACTGTCCAATATTTGCTCAGCTCTTGTGTGAATAAGAATAGTGTTAATAAAAAGCCAAAACAACACTCCCCCCCCCATGCAAACCCTGCCCACAACCCCACGGCAGTTCCTTAGATTTAGAAACATAACCCCATCTCCAAAATCCAGCCTGGCTTGTGGTACCAAATTAAAATAAAACTAGCATTTGTCAATGCCGAATGTTTGCTTGCTGGCATTGGCATTGGTAGTGTAGAAGTTACAGAGCTGCATAATAGAAATGGCAGTGAAGTACTGAACTGAAGCCAACCCCACCACTACCCTGCAGAGAGTGACAGGCATTGGGGTGTGCCTTTGGGTCGTCAGGCATAACCGCCACGCCATTTCACCACACCATACCCTGCAGACACTGACAAGTGTCACGGTGTGCCTTGGGGTCTTTGGTTCTATACACCCCATTCCATCAGAAATACGGGAGATGGGTGTATAGGAGAATGGGGTGAACTTTGGGGCTGAAGAGTCCAAGGCATACCCGATGCCTCTTGCTGGCTGCAGGATGGAACGGTATGAGCATTACAGGCAAGAATCCCAAGTCACACCCCTGATGCCTGTCATTCTCTTACAGGGTGGGGCGCTATGGTTGGAAACCCTAACACCTCAGGCATCTCGCTGGTATTTTCACCCAAATTTTCAACATGGTTTTTGTGACCCCACCTCATGAACAGCGGCAATATCAGTTTGTTAGCCGAAAGCTGCTTATGCACAGCAACTATGGCATTTAGCACCACAGGTGCAAAAACACATTCCGAACAGGATGTGAAAAATGACAGCTGTACTGTTCATGGGGAAGTGTAAAAAATGGCAATTGTTGCAAATCTGCAGTAAAAATATTAAAAAAACTGGTGAAGTCACGAGCATGCATAGAAACTGTGCAACACACACCCGTAATGTAATTAGGTTGGGGATTTTTTACAGCAGATTGTCAACACAGGCATTTTGGGACCTCCAATCATGAACAGTGTCACTGTGATGTTCTTTATCTGTCCCGAACAATGATTTCCCACAGCGACCACGCATCTCTGCGCTGAAAGTGTGAAAACACATTTCGGCCATGTTGTGAAAAATGACAGCTGTACTGTTCACAAGGAAGTGTGGAAAAATGCCACTGGTGAAAATCTGGACTGAAAATATTACAAAGTCATAAACTTATGAGGGTGCATGGAAACTGCACAATGCTCACTGGTAACACAGTCATTTTACGGACTTTTGTCACCAAATTTTAAAAGTAGCCATTTTAAGACCTCTGCTCATGAACAGTGTAACTGTGATTTTCTTAATCTGTCCCAAACATTGCTTTCACACACCAACTGCACCATTGTGCGCCGCATGTGCGGAAACTCATTTGGATCGACATGTGAAAAATGGCAGTTGTACTGTTCATAAGGAAGTGTAATAAAATGGCAATGTGGAAAATCTGGAGTGAAAATATAGAAAATTCACAAACTTACGAGCATGCGCAGGAACTAGGCAACCGCGCGTCAGAAACAGTAATTTTTGAATTTTTTCACCAAATTTCAACGTAGCCATTTTAAGACCTCTGCTCATAAACAGTGCCACTGTGATTTTCTTAATGTGTCCCATACATTGATTTCACACACCGACTGCGCCATTGTGCGCTACAAGGGGGTGGAAACACGTTTTGGGCAAGATGTGAAAAATGACAGCAGTACTGCTCATAAGGAAGTGTAATAAAATGGGAATGTTGAAAATCTGGAGTGCAAATATTGAAAATTCGTGAACTTACGAGCGTGCGTAGGAACTGCGCAATACGCTCATAAAACAGTCATTTTTAAGAATTTTTCCACCAAATTCTCAACATAGGCTTTTTGAGAGCCCACCTTATGAACAGTGGCAGTGTCATTTCGTTACTCAGTCCCGAAAGGTGATTTTTCGCAGTGACTGCGAAATCACCCTTCGGGCCCGATTAACGCCATGACAGTGAGAGTATTCTTGAGAAGGGGTCCCAAAACCCCATGTTGAAAATTTGCGCAAAAATTCCAAAAAATGGCTGAGATATGCAGCAACGTTGAAAAAACCCTATCTATCCCATTATACAACTTACCGGCATTTCCTCAGTTCGCGGTCAGCTTTGAAGAGTGCAGACGTGTTCCCAGTCCAACGAAGATCATCACGCTGGAGTCCGGAGGTAAGTATGGGGTGAAGGTGTGTGAGGAGGCGGGTGCGCAGTGGGTGGGCGCAGGTGGGGCAGAGACAGCGAGGGACCATTTTTAAGTTTCAGGTTTGTTTTTTTTAAATGACGACGCTGACGCTTGCTACGCTGGGTGGGCCCTGTGCCGCGCTGCTGCTGATCGCGCTCGTGGACGGGAGCCGACAGGGGATTGGGCACCGGCCGGCAATAGCATCTGTTGTCATGCTGGGGTGGGCTCTCAGCGTGGCACCCTGTACTGGGTTAGTGGAGCCGACGGGGATTGGGCACCCCTGGCCGCTACATCGATAGCAGCCACACTGGGCTGTGTACCCAGCGTGGTATATGTAACTCTGCTTGGGGCGCAGCACAGCCGACGGGGATTGGGCACCCTCGCCGGCTACACAGTGTGTGTGGGGGGGCGAGTATGCAGTATGTGTGCGGTGTGTGGTGGAGCACGCATGAGCAGGCGATATCTTATCGCTGCTCACCGAAGCGTAGTCCCCCTTATAACTGTACTCCACTGCATTTTGACCGCTGTCATAGATAGCCCAGCAGGCAGTGGAGAACTGCAGCTGCGCCTGCAAACACACTGACTGAATTGGAAGAGGGCTGCCACACCTCCGAAAACTTGGATGATGGCACTATGCTTCTTGCACATGCATGCAAGCAAACATAAAAACGGTAAGACAAAAGCGACAGTTCCTCGCAGAAGTGCGGTAGTGCGACCTCACGCTATTTCCCAGTTAATCAGCACTGCAGTTTAAAAACCAAAGTTAAACAGAAACTGATTTTTTTTATTATTTTCTGAGGCACTGAAGTACTGTTGTATTGAGATGTCAGTAGACCTCACCTTATCTGCTCTCGATCTGTCGCTGACATGCGGGGACAGCGTAATATCAATATGAGAGTGTAATATCAGTATAGCAGTAGGGATCATAGGGAGGCAACTAGACTGGAGGCAGAGACAGAGGGTGCTAGGTGTGTGGGGGGAGCAGGAGAGCCTACTCAGGGGAGGGAGGGAAGGGTTGAGGGGCAGGGGATGGAAGAAGTGATGGGGAGGTGGAAAGGTGGTACTAGTGATGGCAGACACATCGAGATTAGGTGGGCCAAGTGGTCCTTATCTGCTATCAAAGTCTATATTTCTATGTTATGTTTCTATGTATGCCTCTCAGCCCCTAAAGCTTACTGTCAAAAAGAAAAGGGTTGTACAACCTTGTTCTATGGTTACTTCTTTCCAGTTGCTTGCATGCTATTGTCAAAACTAATTGTATGCTATTGTCAATTATTTTTTGTACTTGTATTGGAATGTCTTCCCTGTATTGTTGTACTGTACCCTCCCGGGTTGTGTCTGAAAATAGTCATAGCCATTGCTGTGGCTTGTGCACTTACCCGGTAAACAAAAACTAAATAAAATAAATGGAGTCACCGCATCTGGCACTGGGGAAGTGCAGACATGCATGTGCTCTCTGAAAACATGTGCGTGCATGACGTCACGATGCTGTGCATGATGTCAGCACAACAGAAGGGGGCACGTGCACAACACAGGCACACGAGTGGCATGCTAAGGCTAGAGAAGCCTATTCGAGAAGACGCACACGCCCAGCATTCAGAGAAGCTAGAAAAACTGCCAAACCACTGGAAGGGTGGAAAAAATGGACTATTAACGCACCAAAAGGACTCAGAGTACCCAGAGCCAAAGGCTCTCACTTCAGAAACCTGTTTTTTTTTGACTGAGGAAAATTAAAGTAGAAATGTCCCTGTAAGGCTGAGAGCCAAATTAAAAGGGGAAATTCCCCTTCAAAGAGTAGCAAAAAACACCTGACAGGCAAACACAACCAGAAGAGACCCTAAAAACTGGTGGGGGGAGGAACCGATGCCTAAAGACGGAGGGGAGACCCCGGGAGTGCCCTAGACTAAACCTCCATAGAAAGTACTTACTGGAGGCACCTCTTTTTTATATAAAGAAATCAGAGATCTGTTGAAAATACACACCCCTAAAGTATGTGGCAGACGTGGCCCTCAATCCAAGCACAGGCAGTGGAAATGGAAACAGCAGGTTAGCCAATTTGAAAGCCACTGCTTAACAGGCATGATTTTAATTTAGGGGTGCACCCTGTTACCAGGTAGCCCCAACCTGCTATGCAGAATCGCAGCCCCAGAAAACTAGAAGCTGATTTTTCTTTAGAGAAGCTATTCAGTTGTTTTCCCTTCGATGGCACAGCAGACTGGAGCGTGGCTGCTGCCCAGACTCCTCATGTGCCCAACATTCTGTTAGCAGCCTTGGGCTGTGCCATTGCCCCTAGTAGGTGTGCACAGTACCCAGTTTTAATGACTACCCATTGATAATGTGGAGCGCTACAGAAAGTGGAGTTAAAGGTATAATCCTCTATAGGTCTAGGAGGGGAACCAAACTCCTGATCAGGGGAACCATCGGGTTCTATGGGCTCACCTTCCTCTTCATAATACATATCCCCCTTCTCTACAGGCAAGTGGTCTGGAACCGAAGCGGGGGAGGGAGGGGCAGGCACATTTATTTAAACAAATTCCCATAGCCTATAAGCTTGGAAAAACTGCCATACCGTAGTCATATCCTCTGCCAAGAGTATTTGTTTGTTTTTTTTCCACTGCCTGCTCTTCTGCGTTCGATTGCACGCATGCACAAGGAATGTTTTGGGACAGTACGACTTTTTGGAGGTGTGTGACCCTCCTGTCTGATGCAGTGTTCAGTGTAGCAGGTGCGACACTACCATATCATTGGATGCACAAGTTGTCTATGACAGCAGTTTGGCTGCAGTGATCTTCAATTAAAAGAAAAGCACTGCTTCAATCAGCGGTGGTAACGTGTGTGTATTTAGCATATTGACATCACCCTTTTCCCTCTGGCTGCTAATGAAATCCCTCCCACTTCTTCCCTCTGCTGCTGTCTTCCCCACTCCCTCATTATTGCCCCCCCCCAAACACACTGTATGTGCCAACAGGGTGTCCGATCCCCGTCAGCTCCATGCCCCCCGCCCAACAAACACCCAGATGGCACACTGGGAGCTCACTCCGGCATGCCCATTGTTCCTGTAAGTGGGAAAACCAGCCCCATGATGTCTTGTTTTTTTAAAACCTGTGAAAACAGAAAACCATCCCTTGTTGTGTCCAGTGCTCCCTCCCCCAACCTGCACCCACCCCCTGCGCATCCCACCTCCCCACACCCCCCCTCACCCCATACTTACCTCCATAACCCAAAGCAACGATCTTCGGTGGAGCAGGAATACATCTGCACTCTTGAAAGCTGACCACGAACTGAAGAAATGCCAGTAAGCTGTATAATGGCATACATGGGATTTTTTTCAACTTAGGTGGATATCTCAGCCAATTTTGTGAATTTTGGCACCAATTTTCAACATGGGGTTCTTGGGACCCCACCTCAATAATTCAGTCACTGTCATGTGGTTATTCAGTCCTGAAAAAGGTGATTTCGCAGTCACTGTGCATAATCACCTTTCGGGACTGATTAACAAAACAACAGTGTCACTGTTCATGTGGTGGGCTCCCAAAAAGCCTATGTTGCAAATTTAAAAAAAAAAAAATGATTATGCTACATTGCATTGCACAGTTTCTATACACACTCGTAACTTCAAGAATTTGTAATATTTTCACTCCAGATTTTCAACATTGGCATTTTTCCACACCTCCTTATGAACAGTACAGCTGTCATTTTTCACATCCTGGCTTAACTGTGTCTTCGCACATCTGCCGCACAATAGCGCGGTTGCAGTGGGAAATCAATGTTTGGGACAGATTACGAAAATCACAGTGACACTGTTCATGAGTGGAGGCCCCAAAATGCCTATGTTGAAAATTTGGTGACAAAAGCCCACAAAATGACTATGTTACGAGCATGCATTGTGCAGTTTCCACACACACGCACTTGTAACTTCGAGAATTTTTAATATTTTCACTCTAGATTTACAACATTGCCATCTCTTCACACCTCCCTATGAATGGTACAGCTGTCATTTTTCACATCCTGACTGAACTGAGTTTTCGCACATGTGGCACAGAATGGCACGGTCGCTGTGGGAAATCAACGCTCAGGACAGATTAACAAAATCACAGTGCCACTGTTCATGAGCAGAGGTCCCAAATGCTTTTATGAGGTGGGGGTCACAAAAAGGCCATGTTGAAAATTTGTAGTGTAAATACCAGCAAACGCCTGGGGCATTAGGGTAAAGTACTATAAGTGCCAAACACCACTGCAAATATCTGAAAACGAACATTCAGCATTGACAAATGCTTGTTATTTATTTATTTCAGCCTAGCATTATAAAACCTTTGAGTGTGGTGCGCTCTTTTACAAAGGTTCCACGTCAGTAGGGGTAGGGGTTACAAACAGACATAGAAATACTAACAGAGATAATCTAAACATGACAAAATAACCATAAGAGACTAGTAAACAATAGGAAAACACCACAAATTATAGTCCAGTATTACCAATAACTAAGTATTAATAAATAATGTAGGAAAGAAAAGAGGGGGGAAGGGAAGAGAGGGGTGGAGCAGTAAGATGAGCAGCCAATGGCCTTGTCAAACTTAGTAATAGGCTTGGGGAGCCAAAGAGAAAAAGGGGATGAGTGTGGTGGATAGGGGGAGGATGGTAGGATACTGGGGAAGGGATGGGGGGATGGGAAGTGGAGTAGAAATCCAGAGGAAGGTAGATGGAGGTTCAGGCGACGGGTCATGGAAAAAGGGGGAATGGGGTAAGGGAACTTGGAGAAACCTATGCCATAGAGTAGGGATTTGTCATCTGTGGCAGAGACATGCAAATGAATACCAAGCAATAACGAGGGGCAGTGAATTATTGGAAGCGATCACAGGAGCTGATTGACAAAAGGTGCTGTCTGAGCAGATGCTTGAATTGTCCAAGTTTTGGAGCTGATGTCCCTTCAATAGACAAGGTATTGAACCAGTGGGGAGCTCTGTAGAAGAAGGATCGCTGACCTTGGGTAGTTCGGCATCTGGGGACATGGAGAAGTTGGCTAATGGATGCACGCATGTTAGAGCTAGAGAAAGGGGTCAACAGTGAAGTAGTCCCTGGAGAAATAAGGCCATGGAGCGCTTTTTTGGTTAGTAGGCATGTTTGATATGTAAGCAATAATACCTGGTAGGGTGGGTGGTATTGTGCTATACCGGACCACCCAGGGGTGTAATGAGGGCCAACGCCGCAGGTGGAGGGCTATATAGCCCCTGGAAGGTCTGGTATAGCACAATACCGCCCACCCTGGAGGGTATTATTGTGCTTAGAAAATGGCAAATTATATCTGTATGTTTAAAAAAATAATTTTTGTGCTGAAATGTTAAAAAACTTTGATTTGTTTTGTAATAAAATAGTTCCTCCACCTTTATTACAATGCAGTTTTTTTTTTTTTTGAGTTAAGGATTTTTGTCCCAGTTGAGCCTCTGTAGTTGTGGATTTTGGACTCATTGTCATGGTTACTCCCACCCCCACGCCCGAAAAAGAGAAATAGGGCTTATCCTTGGTAAAATACTGTTTTGTTTTCTTGTTTTTTATTTATTTCTTTCAAGACTTTTTTGCTTCTGCTTATGGGTTCAAGTGAGAGGTTGCAGGTGGGCAGCTGCAGTAGTATGCAGCTACCGTAAGACGGATGGATGGGAGCCATATAAGGAGGTCGACCGTGGCAGTATGTAAAAGAAATTAAGCACAAGAACAGGTGCGCTTTGGGTATAGTGTTGTCTTCTTAGTTGTTATGGAGGAGTGAACTATGGTAGTTTTCTTAGCAGCGTGACATTGTGGCATTTAAGTGAACAGACATCGGACTGGGGAGCTGTGCTGAGAGTTTAACTTCTGCTCCCCTGGACACACAGACGTGTTGCCGCTTGCACGGCCAGCTTTGTTTAAATTCGTGGTTTTCGGTCAGCAGTCATTTAGCGCGACCAAGTCGTTAGAAAAATGAACAAAAAAGAAAAGTGTGGTGACCGCGATCGGCAGATCAGCTAGGAAGGAGTTTGCTCACTCCAGTGTATGCGGTCAGCAAAAGGCTGCAAGAACGAGGTGACACAGGATAGTGCTGTCAGTCTGAAACAGAATAAGAAACGGGTGATGTCTGTTTCTTTTAGACTGTATATTTTTGTATCACTTTATTTTTTGGTTGGCTGATAGTTGTAGGGTTCAGAATGATGGCAGAGTGCCAGTGGATCTGAGGGCTCACCTGTGAGAGCATGATGGCGTTGTTAACTTTATGCTGTTGACATGCTGACCAATGAAGTGTGGGCAAGCTGTACCGAGGAAGTTTCAGTTAAAGAAAAAAAAGTTACCGTACCAATTTGCTTGACAAACACACGGACACTTGGGGGGTGGTATCTCTCGTTAAGTGAGAGAACAACACGGCGACAGTTAGATGTGAAAATTCTATTGCCACAAGGATTTGGAATGTAATCAGGCAGCAGAGACAGGGACTCATTATTTACCAGTCTCTGTTGCCTGATACCGGAACGGCTGGTTGGTGACCTTAGCCAATCAGCTTCCAGGATTTCAACAACCCATTTTCTAATTAACCATACTGCCACTAAGCTGTAGCCAGCCAGTCTGTGCATAAAGATCACAAGTATGTTTAAGAGGATCTAAACCAGTTAGTAGCCTGCAGGCCTTATTAAGTGCAAGAGTACTCCTTCGAAGGGAGGAGGGAGGAGCTGAGCCATAGATAATGAGACCATAATTGATGATTGAGAGAATGGAGTCATGAATAGCCAGTTTGAGGCCTGCTCCTTATCCTTTGCAGGAGTAGCAAGGATAAGTTTCTCTCTTTGTTTTTTCTAGGCAGGTGTTGTTCCAGTATCTGTTCTGATGTTCTTTTATTTGTATTTTTGCCATCATTGGAGTCAGGGTTCCCCCTTTCGGACATCCTGCTATATCTATCATCTTCACCATGCATTTTCTGATGGCTGAGCAGATTTTATCTATTTTGTCTCCCCTTCGGCCGGGATTGCTGCTTATGAGGAGAAGAACCCACTGATGCATGCTTTCCACAATCATTGGGTGCTGCCTCTGAGCCTTTTCTGTGCTTTGGTGACATAGAAGCAGACTGAAAAGCCATAAGCTATTACCATTTTAAAACACTTTTCTTTTTGGATTTAGGGCGAAACTTTTTACAAAGTTCACAGTTAACAAAATCAGGATCTGGACCCAGGAACTGTAGACAAAGCTTGTGGCAGTCTGCCTTTGCCAGGAGCTGAAAACACTTTTTATAATTTTTAAAACCTGTGCGTCCTGTCCTCTTTTGGGGTCTATCAGTCATGCCAAACACTGATAGGACCTGTAAATTGAAGTAATTGATTCCCATTCACAAAAGTGGTAACCAAAAATATTTCTATTGGAAAATAAGTAAACCCCACTTTCATTTTGAATAAAAAAGTAAATGATTTAAGTTTTTAATACAAAATGCAGCCGGTTCTCTCATGCAGGATCCATGTTATCAAGCGACTTTCTCTCGTTCCTAGGAACCAAACAGGATAAAAAAATATCAATATATTTAACTGGACACCCTAACTAATGCAGAGTATTTGAAAACTAACTATTTAAATTAAAAACAACAAAAGTTAAGTTAAAATATAAAAGTTGTACACTAGAAGGCTGGAGATGACTTCGGGGTGTCTGCTCTCTTCAGTGGAGAAACAAATCTAACATTAAAACAGCAGGGGAAGCGTGATCACAGTGCAGAGTTTAAACTTGTATTCTAAATTCCAAAATAGCATAACATTTTGTCTCCAGGACAGCACACTCCTGTGGACTGATGCCATTCATAAGGCATCTGTAACCCCTAGGCAGTGCTATCTCTGGGGTTACTACCCCTGCCTGTACTTTGGACAGCTGGTTGAGGGGCCTGGGTTCAAACTTGACAATTACCAGGGTTTCCCTGCCTGCAGTAATCACAATATTTTGGTGCCTCCACCCAGAGTAACAATAGTGGGGGTATCTACCTAACCTGGTATAGCCCTCTGGGAAGCTATAACCACCCACAAACCTGCCTAGTGACCACGTACCTTGTAATGGGGAACAGCCCTTCACAGCAGTTAATACACAGTTAGCAATAAACATTACCAATATGGACACACCCCTTGCACTTACCACCAGGGTCTGGTCTTTGGCAAACACCCCGGAACCCCCTGTAAAACAGTACACAAAACAGGCATGCACTTTTAAAATGTTTCCCCCAGACACCTTAACCTTAATCCAGGCAATGAGATATTCATGAGGCAATGTAACAATGAAACAAACCAGTCAATTTATCACAGGGGATTTGAACAAGGAAAGGGGCAGATCTAGATGAATGACTACTATACTGGATTTAGACCAGGGTACTTTGCAGGCATGCATTTAGTCCCATCATACAGTTTTTGCAGCTGCTGGGTACCCAGACTGTTGATGGCTAGCCTGAACGTTGCCTGAATGTTACAGCTGTGTTGGGGTCCTTGATGTAAAGGAAAGGCAATTAACAAAGATGTTGGCTATTTGTATTAACAGCCGGTTGGCCTAGTACACTGTAATCCTGTAACACACTGAAGAAATCAGATGGTACCACAAAATGATCAACAGAACTGCTGCAGGGAGCTACCCTGAATTTACTCACAACACCAGTTGGTAGAAGATGGCCTGGTGAAATGGAGACCTGTTGCAGAGCATGGGGAAGCTGGGCCTGCACCACTCACCTTCACTTCACAGCCTTTCCTTCCAGGTGGCTGCAACCTGTGATTTCTTGCTGTGCAGTGGCTGGATCCCCAAGCTGGTCTCTCACTGAGAAGACAGTAACTGGCGCAAAGATAGCCGGCTTGGGTCAGGTGTGGCATGAGCACAAGGCTGGATAAACACTTCTGGCAAAGTTCAGTTTATTTGCTGGTGACCCCTCCAGCTGGCAGACAGTTTGGTCGCTGGAAAAGGCAGGCTGCTTTCTGGCAATCAGGAGTCCCTGGACAGTAGGCCTTGACACACGATAAGAATTTAGCACATTTAATGCAAATAGCATTCACTTCTCTACCTCTCAGTTTGGTTTCAAGCCAGTCCGCAATTATAGCCGATATGCTGTGCAAACCTCTTAATCTGTCAACAGCAGTCTCTACACAGATCTTGGGCCGAACGCTCCACAAAAGCTCCTCTCCATCCAATAGCTCAAGCTGCACTCCTCAGAGTCTCGGGGCTTACTGCCACAGTTTAAGATTAGTTTTCGGATTAATCCGTTTACAGCTACCAGGCAGTTCAATGCTGGAAATAATAGCAGGGAGGCAAGTCAGGCCTCTCCCTGCCAATTCTCCTCAGCTCCTTTCCTGGAGCGGCTTCTTGATGGCTTAAGCTGCTCACTCTCTCCACTCTAACAGCAACTCCACTTACTTTTTCCTAACAGTTCTTGAACTAGTCCGGTTGTTCTGGATTCTGGATGGCCAGGAGAGCTGTCACTCACAGTTCTGGTGCTCCCATTTGTCAGTTTAGGTGCCAACCTGTAAAACTACAAGAACTACAGCTTTTCCCATGAGGCATTTGCACTAAGGACCCATCGAGGTCCCCTGTGTCCCAATTGGTCCAAATTCCTGGAAGTCCTGGACCAAACATGGTGGCTCCCACTTGGATGCCTAATCTGCAAAAAGGCAGGTTAAACAAGCATTCTGATTTAAATATAATAACAAGCTAGAAGTAAATATTTACAGTGATAGTTAGAGCTCCCTCTGCTTTACTATCAACCGCAGAGTACAGCAAATCAGGACGGAGCCTGGCCGGTCGTGAGCCCTGAAGCACTCGGACCCAACCCAGACCATTTACTGTATACACACTGGCTATGGCCTTAAAGGGACAAGCACGGAGGCACATCATGGCACTCTCACACAGATCAACAGGATCACCATATAACCTTGGATTTACTATCTCTGCAGGACATCTGCCTGGCAGTGGGCATTGATGGAGCCGTGGAAGATACTTGAGGTAAGCCCCAAATTGGTGGGGAGATTACACATCTCATTGATAGATTCCTGTTTGCTGGTTTGTCTGTTTGTTTTGGGTCTGGGACCCACAAATTTGGTCAGGTTGTCAGTTAACTCCCGAGTTCTTACACATGCAGTATTAAAAAGTAAAACCCCATGCTGGTCTGCCACTGCAGTAGTAACACTTCTGCTTGCGATGCTAATCTAGAAACATAGAATCTGACAGCAGATAAGAACCGCTTGGCCCACCCAGTCTGCCCATTTTCCTACCTAACAGATAAGCTGCAGATCCTAGTTAACCAACAGCTTACTTCCTCCTTCCCGCCCACTAGGACTGCCTTATGTCTGTCCCATACATTCTTGAATTCCCCACTGTTCTTGACTACTTGACCTCCTCAAGGAGGCTGTTTCATGCATCCACAACCCTCTTCGTGAAAAAATACTTCCTCACATTACCTCTGAGCCGTCCCCCCTCTATCTTCAAATTGTGTCCCCTTGTTCTTGCACATCTCTCTTTCTGAAAGATGCTACCCTCTTGGACTTTGTTGATTCCCTTGAGGTACTTGAAAGTTTCTATCATGTCCGCTCTCTCCCTTCTTTCCTCAAGGGTATACATATTAAGCTCCTTTAGTCTTTCTTCGTATTTCTTCTAGTGCAACCCTGCACCATTTTGGTTGCCCTCCTCTGACAGCCTCCACTCTGTCTGTGTCTTTGTGGAGATGGGGTCTCCAGAACTGCACACAGTACTCCAGATGGGGTCTCACCAACTGACTGTACAGAGGGATAACAACTTCCTGTTTTCTACTACTGATGCCTCTCCCTATGCATCCCAGTATCCCCCCAGCCTTCCTTACTGCCATCTCACATTGCTTGTCCACCTTTAGGTCATCTGATATAATTACCCCAGGTTTATTTCCATTTTTACTGTTGTCAGTATCTCACCCCCCATTGTGTACTCTTCCCCCGGGTTTTTGTTTCCCAGGTGCATTACCTTGCACTTCTTTGAATTGAATCTGAGCTGCCATACATTTGACCATTCCGCCAACCTTGCCAAGTCCCTTCTCATCCTTTCCACTCCAGCTTGTGTATCAACCCTGTTGCAGATCTTTGTGTCATCTGCAAAGAGACATACTTTCCCTTCCAGTTCCTCTGCACTGTCACTTATAAAGACATTAAAAAGGAGCAGTCCCAGTACTGAACCCTGTGGTACCCCGCTAGTAACCCTCCTTTCTTCACTGTGGACTCCATTTACTACTACCCTTTGCGTCCTGTTGTCTAGCCAATTTTTTATCCAGGCTACCACCTTGGGACACACTCCAAGGCTGGCTAACTTGTGTGGGACTGTATCAAATGTCTTGCTAAAATCTAGGTAGGCCATGTCCACTGCCACTCCCTGGTCTACTACTTTGGTCACCCAGTCAAAGAAATCTATTAGATTCATCTGACATGACCTTCCCATCATGAATCCATGCTGCCTTGGGTCCTGTACCCCACTGGCCTATAGGTACTCAACAATTCTTTCCTTCAAAAGTGATTCCATCATTTTCCCTACCACTGAGGTCAAACTTACTGGTCTGTAGTTTCTTGCCTCTGTCCTGCTCCCACTTTTGTGAAGAGGAATCGCATCAGCCCTCCTCCAGTCCTCAGGTACCACCCCATCCTCCCATGATTTGTTAAAGAAAGTAGTCAGCGGTGTCACTAGTTCTACCCTTAGTTCTTTTAGAATTCTTGGGTGAATCCCATCAGGCCCCATTGCTTTGTCCACCTTCAATTTTATTAGTTCTTTCAGAAACTTTTCTTCTGTAAATGGACTGGTATCGACCCCCATTTTCAGAGTGTTTCTCTTGTTTGGTTTAGGTACCTCCCCCTCCTCTTCCTTTGTGAATACTGAGCAGAAATATTTGTTCGGTATCCCTGCTTTTTCACTGTCACCCTCTACCCACATTCCTTCCCCTTTATTAAGCCTCAGTATCCCTCCTTTGGTCTTTCTTCATTCCCTAATGTAGCTATAAAAGGTCTTATCCCCCTTCTTAACAGAGTTGGCTATCCTTTCCTCGGTTTGGGCCTTTGCTATTCTGACTGCCTTCCCAGCCTCTTTCTGCTTTAATTGATAATGTTCTCTGTCCTGCTCCTTCTGTGTTTCCTTATATTTCCTGAATGCTGTCCTTTTCTCCTTAACCTTCCCTGCCACCTCTTTTGAGAACCATAGTGTTTTTTTTCCTGCATTGTGTTTTGTTGATTTGCTTTACACAAAGGCTTGTTGTCTCTGTGATGGCTATTTTGATTACTCCCCATTGTTCCTCCACCCCTCCTTCTTGTCTGTTTGCTAGTGCTTTTCTGAGGCACTCTCTCATTTTCCCAAAGTCAGCCCTCCTAAAGTCCAATACTCTTGCTTTTGTATGGCTTGAGTGTATGGCTGTGTTTGTCGTGAACCACACTGTTTGGTGGTCGCTTGTTCCCAGATGGCTTATCTACTTCCAAATCTGAGATTCTTTCTCTGTCCCCATTTGACAGTACCAAGTCTAAGATTGCTCCCTCTCAAGTGGGTTCCAATACTAGCTGTCTGAGGCATGCCCCTTGTAGGGCATCAAGAATGACCCTGCTCTTGGATGTGCCTGCAGTAAAGGTGCTCCAGTTAACATCTGGCATATTCAGGTCCCCCATCAACAATATCTCCCTTTTTTCTGCCATTCTAAGGATGCCTTCTATCATTTCCTTGTCCATTCCCTCCTCCTGAGATGGGGGTCTATATACAACCCCCATGCGGATTGTGGTCCCATTTCCTGTCTCCAGGGCAACCCAGAGTGCCTCATCTGCTCCCTGTTTACTCTTTAATTCTGTTGCTTTGATCCCCTCCTTTACATAGAGAGCTCCTCCTCCTCCTCTTTTACCCTCCCTGTCCCTTCTGTAGATTGTGTATCCTGGTATGTTGACATCCCAGTCATGGTTCTCTGTGTACCATGTTTCTGTGACTGCCACAATATCCAGGCAACCCTCTTCCATCAAGGCCACTAGTTCAGGGAGTTTGTTACACAGTCTACGGGCATTAGTACTCATCACCCTCCACTTTTTGATGGCCTTACTCCTTTCAGCCCAATTCCTGTCATTACTGCCTTTGCCTTTTTTTACATTTACCTCTGTCCTGCTCCCTAATGACTTCTCTACCTTGGTGTTTACCTCATTAATTACCGTGTTTGGTGGGGAGAGGCTGGGATTTCCCTGATCCTTTTCAGTGCCTCCCCCCTTGGCTAGTTTAAATGCTTGCCAATGAAGCACTTCAACCTCTCACCTAGGATCCTGGGTCCCTCCCCCCCGGACAGATGCAGACCATCACGCCAGTATAGGTCTGCATCCCTCCAGGTGGCTCCCCAGTCCCCAATGAAGCCAAAACTCTGAGCTTCACACCAGTTTTTCAACCATTCATTGAATTCCCTGGTGAGGAGTACCCTAGCATCACCCTTGCCATAGACAGGCAGCACCTCCGAGAAGGTTACCATATGCGCTACATGTCTAAGGCCCCTTCCCAACTCTACAAACTCCTCTTGCACTGCTCTGATCCCATTCCCAGCCAGGTAATTTGACCTAGGTGGACAATGACATCCAGCTCCCTCCCTCGTGCAGCTGCTCTCATGATCCCGAGGATTCGCTTCCTGTCCCTCCAAGCCGTGGTGCCAGGCAGGCACCTTACCTCCCTCTCCCCTTCCTCCCCCATTTCTACCCCCCTAATGATTGAGTCCCCCACCAGGAGTTGTTTCCTTCCCCTGTGGGGTCCCATGCCACCCTCCTGTGGGTCTCCTTTGTGAAGGTTCCCAGCATCCTCCTTGGTCTCCACTGCAGGTGCCTCCATAGAGGAACCACTATCCACCAGAAGAGCGATGAATTGGAGAGGTACAGCTGGAGGATGCAACTCTGTTCCACCACCCTCTCCTCCTGAGCCTACCCTGGTCCAGCCTCTCCTCTTCTTGGCAACCTCTGAGGTAGTGGCATTGGCTCTGGTGGTCCCTGGGTGGGGTAGGAGGTTTCACGAATCCTAGCCAGGTCAGCCTGGAGATGGGCAACCTCCTCCCTCAGACCAGAGAGGTGCCTGCAAATAGGGCAGTATTGCAGCCTCCAGAATGTCTCCTGGAACACTGCCACCCCACAGCCATTGCACTGCACCATTCCTATCATGTCCCCTCTCCTGTTTCTCTGTATGCTTACTCTCTCCTCTCCTTACAACTCTCACCCTTCCTGTCCTGGGATAGCAACTTACTATATTCTTCAGTCGCCTCCTTCTTCCTTGCTTAGTGTCAGACCACCAGCAGCTAGGGGGGGAGAGTGCGCTACTTTTTTCCTTTAGGGTTGACAAAACCAATGTTTCTCTATGATCCTTCCCTTCTGACTGCTAAACAGGAAGTTCTTGTTGTCAGTCAAATCCAGTGGCTATAAAAGTAGAACTGGCTTAGGCTGGGTGGGTGGAGGGGTGGGATGGAGGGCAATTAGTAAGAAAAAAGGCTAGCAACAGGAAGTTGTAATTTGAGTCACCTGCTTTTATATTGTCTATGCCACACCCCCAATTAAGCTCTTTCTCCTCCTACTGGTTTAGCAAAGTAAGTTGATACAGTACCCTTCCCAGCACAGAACATACACTGACTTTCTTTCTTTTCTTTTTTTAACCCTAAATAAGACCCCTTCTAATAAAGTATCTGTCTACTATATCTCAACAGACACTGACTCCTGCTGAGATAGAAGTGTTAAATTAGTAAGAAAATGGTAGCTTCTTTTAGTTAGCTGCTTTCTGCTCTACAAGCAAGGCTAGCAACAGGAAGCTGTAATTTGAGTCACCTGCTTTTATATTGTATTATTTATATAATATTTATATTTATATTAATCTGGGTTCAGTAGCAAACCAGGGCTGTCAGAAGGCCAGCCAGAGGGGCAGAAGGCTGAGTGTCCATCGGACGCCTTGCCTTCTCCAGGGAGGCAAGGAATCTGGTGCCCAGCACTCACCAACCTCTAGCAACAGCTGGGATAGTTGAGCCAGGATCAGCTCTGACAGCCAACTGGTGGAGGCAGCAAATGTCTTCATATCTGCATGTCAGGGGTGGGAGCATGCCCAGCTGTGTACTGAGGTCATTACATGTCTACTTGGTTCTAGGGAAATCAAGACATAGCAGAGACTCCCTAGGCCTCAAACTAGCTGCCCTCACCTTTGAAGAAATATTAATACTCATTACAAAGATTTTGAACTTATCCCTAAAACTGGCACAATTTCCCCAATTATGAAAATCTGCCCTAGTAACCTCTAGGCATAAAAGTGGCGACTGGGCTCTTCACACTAATTATAGGCCAATCTCCATCCTCCCCCCTTGTCCAAAGTGCTTGAGTGCATAGTAACGGGTCAGTCAGTGGAATATCTGGAAAAGTACTCGATCCAATGCCCACAGCAGCATGGATTCAGAACAGGACATAGTACCGCCACAGCTCTGTTGGAATTCACTGGTTTTATTCATAAATCACTTGACTAAGGTAACCTAGTAAGTGCGGCTTTCATTGACCTAACGAAAACCTTCGAAACTGTTAACCACACACTGCTACTCAGACAACTGTCTTCCATTGGACTATCCAGGGATACAACAAACTGGTTTAAAAGTTATTTAGAAGATCGTTCCCAAGTGAAGACTGCCAATGTCATCTCTGAGTGACAGCCGGTTCGCTCTGGAGTGCCACAGGGGACATATTGGGACCCCTCCTTTTTAGTCTCTTGTTGAATAACCTCCCTCACTCCTGTCATCAACAGATACCCCTCTACGTGGATGACGCTGTCATTTTCACTAGTAACCATGACCCTAAACTCCTGGAACACCACCTTCAGCAAGGTTTTAAGGAAGTGGAGGAGTGGTTCGGTAATCATAAGATAATCCTCAACTAGAAAAAAAACTACAGTTATGCGTTTCAGTAGTACACACAGCAACCACAGGTCTCAATCTCTCATCATCAGAAACTGCTCTGGCATCTCGCTAGAACAGATCCAACAGTTAAAATATCTTGGGGTAACCATGGACAGCTTTCTGTCATATGCGCAGCACATTGATAATATTGCCAGAGCTGTCAATGTTAGGGTACTCCATATGCATAAGCACAATCTGAAGCCTGATGCCCTAAGACTAGCGATTTACAGCTCCATCATCTCTATTATTGTTTACAGACTGGTCATTTATGGCTCAGCCAACAGTATGGCTCTCCATAGAATATCCATGGCACTCAATAAAGCATGCAGACTCCTCACTGGTGCAACCCGCCTTACACACACCTGTGATCTTTATACACAAGCTGGGTGGCTTCATCTAAACAACAGGATACGATACCAAACCTGCCTATTAACCAAAAATCACTTGTCGGGCTCACACCTCCTGATGTTCAACAGCTTTTAAGCCCTTATTGCAGCTCACAATGCACTCAAAGCTCAGTACATCAAATTTTCCTTGTGCCAAGATGTCAGACCACCCAAGGGCGAAGGTCCTTCGCTCATAGAGCTCCTCTCTGGTATGACGCTTTGCCCAGTGAAATTCTGGCTGTACCTAAATTGGGCCCATTCAAACGAATTCTCCGGCAGCATCTCATGGCTAACAGCAGTTGTGATTGTTACACTTAACTAGCACCGGCTCTCCTGGAAACTGCGCCACAATGCTCTTCATCTCCCCCTCTAGCGAGCCTTCGTTCCTCCACCCCACTACTCCTCCCCCCATCCCATCTCCTCCATTTCCCTTTTTCTGCTTTGTACGCCCCTTCCTGATCACTTCCAATTACTCTCCTCTTTTTCCACCCCCTACCACTTCGTTGCACCCCCTATTCTGTTATTACTGTCTCGACAAGGCCTCCTTGGCTGCCTCTACAATCAAGGTTAACCTGCTTTATTTTTATGTTTGCTTGCATGCATGTGCAAGAAACATAGTACCATCATCTGAGTTTTCGGAGGTGTGGCACCCGTCTTCCATCTCAATCAGTGTGTTTGCAGGCACAACCACCGTTCGCCAAGGAATGCTGCAGCTGTCTATGACAGCAGTTGAAAATGCAGTGCCATACAGTTGAAAGGGAGAGCTGCATTTCAGGGAGCAGTGATAAGATATCGTGTGCTCATGCGCGCCTCCCCCACACACACACGCACAAACACACACACGCATATTGTGTGCTCATGCGCTTCCCCCACGCACACACTATATAGCTGATGGGGGTGCCCAATCCCCCATTGGCTGTGCTGCGCTCCCCCCCAACAGAGTTCCAGGTGCCATGCTGGGAGCCCACCCCAGGGTGGCAGCAGTCTGTATGGCCAACGGGGGTGCCCAATCCCCCATTGGCTCCACTGTTTCCCCCCCAGAGACTATCGGGTGCCATGCTGAGAGCCACCCCAGTGTGGCAACAGTTCCTATGGCCAACGGGGTGTTCAAGTCCCCCAAACAGCTCTTCCAGCTGCCACTCTGGGAGCCCACCCCAGCGTGGCACAAGTCCCGCGTCGTCTAAGTACAAAAAAAAAAACCTAAAAGAAAAAACCTTCCCTCGCTGACTGTCCTGACCCCCTCTCCCCACCCACGCCCACTCTCTGTGCATCCACCTCCCCACACCCCCACCTCACCCCATACTTACCTCCAGAGTCCAGTGCAACAATCTTCGGTGGACCGGGAACACGTCTGCACTCTTCAAAGCCAACCGCAAACTGAGGACATGCCAGTAAGCTGTATAATGGAATAAATAGGCTTTTTTCAACTTTAGTGCATATCAGGCATTTGGGATGCCACTGCCTCACATGGGTTTTTTGACCCCACCTCATGACTATGTCACGTCATGGCTAAGACCGCCCCAAAAGGTGATTTCTCATGTCACTGCACAGAACCACCTTTGGGATTGATTTACAAAATGACAGTGTCACAGTTCATGAGGTAGGCCCCCAAAAACCCTATGTTGAAAATTTGGTGAAAAAATTCCCAAAAATGACTGTTTTCCAAGCATGCATTGCGCTGTTCCTACGCACGCTTGTAAGTTCGTGAATTTTCAATATGTTCACTCTAGATTTTCAACATTGCCATTTTACCACACCTCCTTATGAACAGTATAGCTGTCATTTCTCACATCTTGCCCAAAATGTGTTTCCGCGCATGTAGCGTATAATAGCGCAGTCGGTGTATGAAATCAATGTTCGGGACAGATTAAGAAAATCACAGTGATATTGTTCATGAGCAGAGGTGTTAAAATGGCTATGTTAAAAATTTGGTGAAAAAATTTCAAATGACTGTTTTACGAGCATGCATTGTGTCTGTTCCTAGCATGCTCGTTAAGTTTGCTTGTCAATATTTTCACTCCAGATTTTCAACATTGCCATTTTACTACACCTCCTTATGAGCAGTATAGCTGTCATTTTTGACATCTCGCCCAAAACATGTTTCCACCCATGTAGCACACAATGGCACAGTTGGTGTGCAAAATCAATGTTCGGGACAGATTAAGAAAATCACAGTGGCACTGTTCATGACCAGTGGTGTTAAAATGGCTATGTTAAAAATTTGGTGAAAAAAGTCCATAAAATCACTGTGTTACGAATGACCATTGTGCAGTTTCCACGCACCTTCGTAACTTCATGGATTTCTAATATTTCCAGTCCAGATTTTCACCACTTGCATTTTTCCACACTTCCTCACGAACAGTACAGCTGTCATTTTCACACCATGGCTGAAATGTGTTTTCGCACTTCCAGCGCAGAAATGCGTGGTTGCTGTGGGAAATCACTGTTTGGGACAGATTAAGAAAATCACAGTGACACTGTTCATAAGCAGAAGTTCCAAAATCCCTGTGTTGACAATCTGCTGTAAAAAATCCCCAAACTAATTGCATTACAGGCATGCATTGCACATTTTCTATGCACGCTCGTGACTTCGCCAATTTTTTTACTATTTTCACTGCAGAATTTTAACTTTGTCATTTTTTGTACCTCCCCATGAACAGTACAGTTGTCATTTTCACATCCTGTTCGTAATGTGTTTTCGCACCTGTAGTGCCAAATGGCACAGTCGCTGTGTGAAATTAGCTTTCGGCTAACAAACTGATATTGCCATTGTTCATTAGGTGGGGGTCACAAAAAACCCATATTGAAAATTTGGAGTGAAAATGCCAACAAACGCCTGAAGCGTTAGGGTTTCTGACCATAATGCCCCAGCCTATAAAGATTGACAGGCATCAGGGGAGTGACTTGGGATTCTCGCCTGTAATGCTCATACCATTCCACACCCTGCAGCCAGTGAGAGGCATCGAGGTGTGCCTTGGGCTCTTCGGCCCCAAAGTTCACCCCATTCTCCTATACCGCACCCATCTCACTATATTTCCTGATGGAATGGGGTGAGCATAAGGGCCAAAGACCCCAAGGCACACCGTGACACTTGTCAGTGTCTGCACTGTAGGGTCTGGTGAAATGGTGTGGCCATTATGCCTGACGACCCAAAGGCACACCTCAGTGCCTGTCACTATCTGCAGGGTGGTGATGGGGTTGGCTTCAGTTCAATACTTCACTGCCATTCCTATTATGCAGCTCTGTAACTCCTACACTACCAATGCCAATGCCAGCAAGCAAACATTCAGCATTGACAAATGCTTGTTTATATTGTTCTAGTTGTCCTTACTTGATTGTTGACTTCTAGTTCCATTTGTACAAGCATTTGATTTGACTGCTATTTATTACGAACTGTTGTAATGTTCTACCTCTGTAGGTTTGTTACCCTCCCCCACTGATGTGCAGTCTTTGTAAAAGTGCTGTTTTTTGCTCAGAGGTATCGTAATCGGAAACATTATAAAATAAAAAAAAATAATGAAAACCTCCATCAATGGGGGTGTGCCAAGGGGGAACCAAACTAACCGGAAACCCCCCTCGGCAACAAGCATTATGACACCTGGGATCCTTGCTGGACCTCAGCAGCCCAATGTGGGGCATATAAAAGAAAGTAAGGCATCCACCCCATCCATCTCCACCCCATCACCCTCCTGCTCCACCCTGAGAGCCCCTGGGGTCACCATATTTCAAGCAGTGATAACTGAAGCAGTATTTGTTTTCCAGCTCCCACACCGCACAGTGATTCTCAGCCCTCTATTTATTGAGGCACTTTTTATTGACCTGGTAAGTGTACTAGACAAATAAATGCCTATTTTCAGGCAAGACCTGGGAGGTTACATGGGGTCAAGTATCACTGAACATCAAGTACTGTACAGTACAGCAACAATGAGTGACATTTACAATGGCATGTATTATAGATACATGGCAAAAGCAGTACACAGACAATCAAGAACAAGACCAAAATTAATAGTTTCACCACCTGGCCAGAATGCTAGTTTTCATTCTAGTAGTTCTTTGTGTAACCCCCAGGGGTCACTATCCTAAGGGCTACTACCCCTGCCTGCTCAGCTAATAACAGATTGAGGGGCCTGGATCCAATGGCGGGTGCCTCCACCCAGAGGTCAGGGTTGGAACAGCCAAATATGACCTGGTCACAGCCCTCTGGGTCACTGTAACCCCCCTTTCTTCCCACTAGTGGCTCACCAACGATCCCCACGCTATCGTTTTGACTCACACTTACCCCGAGGTTGGGATGGCCAACTTGGTGCTGAGGACCCCCTGTAAAATAAGGTGCAGTTATACAACAATCCATGCACAAAGGGTAGCACAAACACGCAGTTCAAACAGTGCACTTTGCAACAACAAATCTGGTTTATTAAGGGGAAAGTAACTAGGACAGGGAAGATCAGGTTGATTAGCTTACCGCTTACCACTCTAATATATATATATATATATATATATATATATACACATATATATATACACATACCTAGGGCACTGTGCACAGGCCAAACCTATAAGTCACTGTCTCTGGGTACCCAGGCAATAGAAGGCTAGCCTCTCGATACAGCTGGTTGGGGCCCTGACGCAGGAAACAAGCATTTGATTCCTAAAAGGATTTAGTAGAGCCAGCAGGCTCAGTTCGTGTAGCCAGTAAAGCAGCCAGACAAATCTTGCCCCCACTATTAACATCTGACAGGGGGCTACCCTGATTTAGTACTCACGACTCCAGCAGAAAGATCGCTCTCACTCCACTCGCAGGAACAAGCCTGGAATTCAAACACTTCTCCACACATTTATATGAAGAGCAGAGGGGTACCATACTAGGCAGCTGCTGTATACTCCCGATTGCTTTCAATGCACACACCGGGCCAAACGACGCAGCTTCACTTGTCCTGACAGACCGAGCGCGACTGAAGCAGATTCTCCAGTCCTCTACAGGGTGAGCCTGGTAGGTAGCTATAACATACAGCCTCCTCCACCTGAACTCCTCCACGGATCTTGTCCGCTCCTTCTGTCGATGCTATCAGCCAACTTCTTGGCCTGTCACACGCGCTTCCCACGCAAAGACTTCCACAGCGCAGGAGCCAGAGCTCCTTCTACCTTCACGATCACCAACAACTCTGTCCCTGGGCAGTTGGGGCAGAGAATCCAGTTTGGGCGCCACCTTATCCCATTGGTGGGATGCAGGTGCCAGTTACTCACTACTGCCCCAATTGGTGCAAAAAAGGTGCCATAGTCCAGACTTCATTTCCCAGACTTACTGGCTGTATCTCCATTGGTCAGCCGGCTCCATTTAGAGTCCTGATTCTGGTTGGTCGCTATTTACTCCATTTTAGATACCCCCTTGCTCCTATTGGACCCCTCAGACAGTCCTGGTCAAAAATGGAGGGGCACAGCACACAGAGTCCCAGCTGCAACAAAGGCAGGTTAAACAACTGCATTTTCACTATTACTCTAAATGATTGCAGGCAAATAGTTACATCTTTCGAGTGGGCTCCCCTGGCACTTTCAGCGACAGCAAAGAGGTGCAATTACATTACAGCTCGAGCGGGACTTGAGCAGAGAAACACACAGTCCCCCTCGTGAGCAATAATTATGTCTGCAAGCAGGCAGCTCTTAAAGAGACAGTACGTGGAGGCTCTACAAGCACTCACAGAGCCATTCAAATGGCTTAAACGCCGAACACCAACCACCGGGGGGGACACTTAGGCAGCTCCTTGATGGCTTTTCGGAACCCCCATTTGCAGGGGGGTTACACCCTTCCTGGCCTGGAAAGAACTTGGCATCCGTGTCAAGTAGTCACCCTTAAATCACTTTAAGGCAAAACAGTTTACACTAACAGCACATCAAACCTAGGATTACCTACATTGGTACTGTACTACACAGTTCACTATTGGTTATACAACATTACACATACAGACAACCTTTTTCTTTTATAAATCAGGTCATTACTTCCTGCCCATGACACTTGGATAGAGGAAGCCCTTCTCTATCAACTATGTGTAAGCTAAATGGGGCAGGGGCACCATACTCAAAGGGCGATACTAACAGTTGAGAATCATTTCCCAGGGTCAGCTTAGGCAAGGAGTTCGGGGTTACATACACCCCTTTGTGGACCACATTCAGAGGCAGATCCACAGGCTGACCCAGGGATTCATAACTCAACCTCACTACAGGCCGTACTTCTCGGCCAGTCCATTGAGGGGTTTCAGATAAAATTTCTGAAGGTTCTGACTCCCGCTCAGCCCCACTTGGACTGGTCAGGGAAACCACTATAGGAGGAGGGGACCCAGAGTCCATAGTACCTTCAGGGCCTTGTTCTACCATTTCTGAGCTCGCCATATTTGGATCAGTGGGGGGAATTTCTGGTACTGGCAAGGAACCATCAGGACACTCAAAATATTCTTCAGGTTCTGGGATATCACTAGCTTGCTCCCCCACATCACTTCCTTCTTCTGAAAAGTCAGATAGTTCAGCCAGGCCAGACAGTTCAGCCAGGCTCAAGGATCCCACCTCTTCGGTTTTGATGCCACTCATTTCATCCTCTGGGAGCATTGGCTCCAGAGACAAAGCCGGGGGTTCAGACAGTTCAGAAAGCCCAGCTTTATCTCCTGGGTTGATTAAGGGATTGCCCCGAAACAACTGACTCAATTCATAACAGGGGTAGTACTCAGGATTACACTTACTGTCCTCGGTCACAGACTGGCAATTAGATTCAATTGAGGGGAGTGGAGGAGACCTCTTTGGTTGGCTTTCTGGGGAATCAACCAGGCTGAGTTTTTTCTTGGCAGTGGCTCTAGTCACAGGCCCGGGGGGCACATTTGGAGGGTCAGCCTCTATCAAAATCTGTCCAATTGGCAGCAAGTGATTTCTGCGTATAGTTTTCACGTTTTTTGAGTTGTTCTCAGGCTGCACTTTGTATACTGATAAATCTCCCAGCTTTCCCACGACAATATGAGGGAGGTGATGCCATCTGTCAGCAATCTTATATTTGCCATGCAGTCCCAGATTCCTCAATAGCACTCTATCCCCTTCTCTCAGTTCCATTGCTTTCACTTTATTATCATACCTCTCCTTATTGGCCAGGTTTCGCTTAGCAGCCATGGTCTGGGCTAGTTGGTAGGTGTGGCTGAGTTGGGTCTTCAACTTTTGCACATACTGTAGACGATTAGCTGCTTGAACCCCATCAGGAGAAACCCCGAAACATACATCCACTGGCAGTCTAGCTTCTCTCCCAAACATCAGTCTATATGGGGAAAATTCAGTGGCATCACTTTTGATGCAGTTATAAGCATGTAGCAAGGTGCTAATCTGCTGGCTCCATCTATGCTTGTCTTTAGATTGCAGTGTGCCCAACATATCAAGCAATGTGCAGTTAAATCTTTTAGGTTGGGGGTGTCCGTGGGGATGATACGGGGTGGTTCTTGACTTTCGTACCCCCCACTAGGATAGCATTTCTTTAATCAGGCGGCTCTCAAAATCTTTCCCCTGGTCGGAATGGATTCTTTGGGGGGGGCCCATAGTGGACAAAGAAGTTCTCAACAAGTACTTTAGCCACCGTGGTTGCTTTCTGAACTTTAGTAGGAAAAGCCTGTGCATACTGGGTAAAATGATCAGTAACTACCAATATGTTGCTGATGTTTCTCAGATCAGGCTCTAGACTCAGGAAATCAATGCAGACCAACGCCATAGGGGCACTAGTAGTGATGTTCACCAAGGGGGCAGCCCTCTGAGGCAGAGTCTTTCTTTGTAAACATCGGCTACAAGTCCTGATATGCTGTTCCACATCGGCACCCATTTTGGGCCAATAGAATTGGGACCGCACTAAGTCAAGGGTCCGGTCTACGCCAAGATGCCCCATATGATTGTGCAGGGACATCAACACCAGTTCTCTAAAAGCAGTGGGCAACACCAGTTGTTGTTTGTCTACTCACCCCTCTTTGTCTACGGTCTCCCTGCACAATAGTTTATTAATCAGTTTCAACTTTGACCCTTCTTTGAACAACAGGGCGGTTCTCAGGTCAGTAGAACATAGTTTTGACACATCTCTCCCTCCTTGCAGAGCTTCCAAAGCAGTTTTTATCATGGGATCTCGGGATTGAGCCCATTGGAGACTATCATTGTTGCATTGGGACAAATGCACTAGTGTATAATGCAGACAAAATGACAGTAAGCAGTGGGTATGCAGTTCTCAGATGGTCCCAAGCAGTCCACCATGCAGTCCACAGCATCAGGAGACACCTGTTCCTCCTTGTCAAATTTTTGGCAAAGGGCTCTTATGTCAGGCTCTGACAACCGGACCCAGTCAGCTAGGGACACAGGCCTCCAGGAGAGAGCATCAGCATCTATATGGTTTAGGCCTGCTCTGTATTCAACAGCGTAGTCGTAGGTAGACAACGCGGAGAGCCACCTATGGCCAGTGGCATCCAGCTTAGCTGATGTCTGCACATATGTCAAGAGGATTGCTACCAGTCTTCACCTATATCTTAGCACCATACAAGTAGTCATGAAATTGATCGACAATGTCCCACTTCAGAGCCAGGAACTCTAGTCTGTGCACTGGATAGTTCTTTTCTGAAGGAGTTAAGCTTCTGCTGGCAAAAGCTACAGGTCTTAGACCATTTGGGTGCTCTTAATATAGCACAGCCCCCAATCCTTGCAGACTGGCGTCAGTATGAAGAACATACGGCTTGGCAGGGTCAGCATAGGCCAGCACTGGGGCATGGGTAAGTTGATATATAATGTCATGGAAAGCTTCCTCACAATCAGCAGTCCAGCGGGTGCCAAACACATCATTTGGGTGGAAATATTTTTTCTCAGTCTCAGAGGGCACAGCTTTCTTATACTTTTTGTGGGCTGGAGGATATCCCTGCATAAGGTTAAGCAGAGGGCGGATCACTCGGGAACAGTCTTTGATAAATCGCCTATAATATCCACAAAACCCCAGGAACCGTTGCAGCTCTTTCAAATTCTTTGGTTGAGGCCATGCAGTCAAAGCTTCCACTGTGCTGGGGTCAGTCTCTATGCCTTCAGTGGATACTATGTGCCCCACATATTTTACAGAGGTTTGAAAGAATTGGCACTTATCTATAGATAATTTGAGACCAAAATCTTCCAGTCGATCCAGGACTTTGAACAACCTGCTTTCATGTTCTTCCAAGCAGCTGCCAAACACTATGACATCATCTAGGTAAACCAAACATTCGAGCAAATTCATGTCCCCCACAGCATGCTCCATCAAACGCTGGAAGGTGGCAGGGGCGCCTGAAATTCCTTGGGGCATCCGCATAAACTCATAGAAGTCCAGTGGGCAAATGAAAGCAGTCTTCTCTCGATCCTCCGGAGCCATCGGGATCTGGTAGTACCCACTGCAGAGGTCTAACACTGAGAACCATTTACTACCATTTAGACAGTCCAAGGCATCCTGAATGCGTGGCATGGTATACTGGTCTGGGATGGTTCGCCTGTTTAGAGTACGGTAATCCACACACATCCAAACAGTTCCATTCTTTTTTCTCACTACTACAATAGGCGAGGCGTAGGGGCTTCTGGATTCCTGAATCACCCCAGCTGCGAGCAACTCCTGCAGGTGTCGCCTTACATCATCTATATCAGCAGGGGCTAGGCGTCAAGATCGCTCACGGAAAGGTCACTCATCCTGTAGCTGAATGTGATGCTCAGCTCCTTGCACACATCCTACATCCCATTCCTTCAAGGAAAACACCTGCTCCCTCTGGGCAAGCCTTTCACTGATCCTTTTCTTTCACTCTGCTGGCAGTGGGGAAATCACCAAAATCAAACAGATCAGGGGTCACTCGGTCACTTCTCCCGGAAGTCTTGTTGCTGGGCAGGACAGCAGTATCTGCACAGTGCCCCGTGGACAGAGTGCAACCCCGTTTCACTCGAATCTCTCGATCAGATACATTATGCACTTGAACCATTACTCTTCTAGCAAAGGCATGGGCTCTAGCAGGTAAGATACTGGGTTTAACCAACAACTCCTCTGGCAACTTTCCCTCTCCTGGTGCATCCAACATCAATATTTTATTCTTAACATCCTTTTTAGTCTGGACTTCCCCCTGTAGAACACACTGGGCATTTGGGGCTAGTAGTAAGGGTTCTGAATCCTTCTTCCAGACGACACCCATCGGGCCTTCAGGTTCCACCTGGCTGGCCTTTCTCTGAGTCTCATAGGCCTTCTGAATCAAGGTGGGTATTCTGAGAGCTCGCTCAGTCCTGGACATCTGTCTTTCAGAGCACAGCTGCACTAAGTGACCAAACATGTGAGCATTGGTTCCAAGTAACAAGAGCACCCCATCATACATTCCAGTGGGGGGACACACCAGTACCAAGGTTTCCACTTGTTCAGCCACCCCAGCTACAGAAGTAGGAAAAGAAAACCAGATCTGGATATACCCAGAATAGGGGTAGGCCTTATCACTCAGTCCCCACACATGTAGTCCATCCAAAGGCTACAGAGGCACCTCAGGCAAGTGCTTCCGATACCAGTCCTGAAACATAATGATCACTTGGGAACCACTGTCCAACACAGCCCGGGTGGGTACTCCATTCACTCTCACAGTGGTTTCCATTGAGGGACCCACCACGTCAGCCCATTCAAGGGGCATGGTTTTGGCGGTCGCTTGGGCATTGGCCGGGTAACAAAACTCTTCCGAGGAGGCCGTCCCTGGGGTCTGGCATAGGACTTTCGATGCCAAGCTACTAGCCTGCTGTTGACCCTCCTTAAGTTCATGGGTAACCACCACTCAGTCTGAAAGTGTCCATCCTCCCCACAATGGTAACAGAACTTAGTTTCTCGGGAGTCTTTGTTGGGAGGAAGATATCTCACCTGCCGGGAGGCATCGGGGGTTCTGGAGGGCCCCTCTTGGCTAGGTCATTTATTTCTGGATAACTCAGGTTCCCCAAATTTGGGGGGGTGGTTGGCAGTATTTTGTCTCAATTCTCTCACCATTTCCCGTGGATCTGTAATCTCAGCCTTCAAATCACTCTCCACCCGGGGATCAGAGGAGACAGCATGCACCCCCACTCCACCCTGGGTCTCTGGGGGCACAGGAAAAGCATCAAGCCCCTTGTCCAATCCCCTCGAGGGGTGGATCTCATTGGGTTTACTGGGCTCAGGGGACTGGCATAGATTCACGGCCCCCACATAGGGTTTCCACCCCTCTTCATCAGTCTCAACTACTTGAATCTCTCTCATCAATTGGCAGTATTCAGGAGGGGCAGCCCGTCGGTCATGTAACTTGAGTTTTAACAATATCACACTGGAAAACCTAGCAGACTTCAAGATATGCTCCAGCTGGACCTGATTCAATGCTGGGGCAGTTACCCCCCTTTTCGATAAACTTTTTGCAATGCCCTTTCCATTCTGGTGACAAAGGCTGACAGTTTCTCATTCCTTCACTGTTTTGCGGACTTAAACTTCCACATCAAGTCTTCCCCAGTTTCTGTACTCCCAAACACCCCCTCTAAAGCACAAAGGTACTCCATTGCAATGGCTTCAGGGCTAGTAGCCTGCAAGAAATGAATAGCTTCCAAAGCTGGGCCCCTCAGGCTCTCCATCAGTCTTTTTAATTTCTCCCCCTCAGAGCACTGCCACTCTTGGACTAAAGGGGTAGCATAGTCCATCCAAGTCTCCAAATCATCTTCTCTCGAGGGCACAGGCACAGTACCAGAAAAAAGTTTCAATCTTCGATAGAAGTCTAACTGTATGGGGGGAACAACTATAGGTGGGAAACCTAGGATGGAACTCTTGGAGGACCTGGGAGATGTACCCGGGGACAATTGGGGGGTGGGATTACTGGAAAGGTCTAACACCTGTAGTAATTCCTGAGTGGTCCTCCCTTCTGCAGCTAACAGTTTAAGTAATTTATCTTTGAAGCTATTAGTCTTTGGGGACCCCCCTTGGGTGACTGAACCACTCCGGACATGAATGACCCTCCACCCCTTTGGAATACCTTCCGGGTAAACCACTGGGGGCACCCTCTCTGGATCTATAATTACACTGCATAACAGCAGCACCTGTAAGGTCTGGTTGAGTAGGTCGGCCATTCGCCCCTTCATCTCTACCTTGCCCAAACATTTAACACGCTCAATTGCAGAAACAAGGTCAGTGTTCTTTATCCCCAGAGGTACATCCAGTAGTAACACAATTTTCTGTGAATCCAACTCTTCAGCTTCACCCCACCACATCAGTTTATGCACCATCGTCTTGACAGGGTCTAACTACAGCACCTGACCCACATAGCACTACTCCGGTAGGTTAATGCACCTTCCTTAAGGAATTAACATACGCCAGATGTGGGAGCACTTACGCGTCAGCATGTCCCTCCCCTTTTGCCCTTAGGCAAGGAACCACAGGACCCAAGCCAAATTCCTTGCCCCCAACCCTGCGCACACTGTAATACAACTTGAAATTACTAAGTAAATTGTTTCCTCTATGTGTAACTAATATGTTCCTCCTGCTTGAATGTCTTCTTACCACAATCCTACTGTTTTAAGCCCAAGAGGACTGTTTTGCCTACAACAAGAACTGCATCTGTATGTACTGCCTCTGTTACCTGTAATAATTGTAACTCCCGGGTCACCCCTGAAAAAGGGACCTCCGGGGCCCAGTGGGCCTACCCGGTCATCAAAATTCAACAAATAAATAAACTTAATTTTAGTCATGACATCTCCCTCCAGTGTTTCCTTGGGTTTGGCCATGGTGGGGTAGTTCGTATATTCGGCCACTAGGGGATGCAAATCCCAGTGGTGCCTCCAAAATGTAACCCCCAGGGGATGCTATCCTAAGGGCTACTACCCCTGCCTGCTTAGCTAATAACAGGTTGAGGGGCCTAGATCCAATGGCGGGTGCCTCCACCCAGAGCCACCCAGAGGTCGGGGTTGGAACAGCCAAATATGACCTGGTCACAGCCCTCTGAGTCACTGCAACCCCCCTTTCTTCCCACTAGTGGCTCACCAGCGATCCCCACACTATCGTTTTGACTCACACTTACCCCAAGGTTGGGATGGCCAACTTGGTGCTGAGTACCCCCTGTAAAATAAGGTACAGTTATACAACAATCCGTGCACAAAGGGTAGCACAAACACGCAGTTCAAACAGTGCACTTTGCAACAACAAATCTGGTTTATTAAGGGAAAGTAACAAGGACGGGAAGATCAGGTTCATTAGCTTACCACTCTAATATATATATAAATATATATATATATATATATATATATATATATATATATATATATATACACACACACACATACCTAGGGCACTGTGCTCAGGCCAAACCTATAAGTCACTGTCTCTGGGTACCCAGGCAATAGAAGGCTAGCCTCTCGATGCAGCTGGTTGGGGCCCTGACTCAGGAAACAAGCATTTGATTCCTAAAAGGATTTAGTAGAGCCAGCAGGCTCAGTTTGTGTAGCCAGTAAAGCAGCCAGACAAATCTTGCCCCACTATTAACATCTGACAGGGGGCTACCCTGATTTAGTACTCATGACTCCAGCAGAAAGATCACTCTCACTCCACTCACAGGACCAAGCCTGGAATTCAAACACTTCTCCACGTTTATATGAAGAGCAGAGGAGTACCATACCAGGCAGCTGCTGTATACTCCTGATCACTTTCAGTGCACACACCGGGCCAAACGATGCAGCTTTACTTGTCCTGACAGACCGAGCGCGATTGAAGCAGATTCTTCAGTCCTCTACAGGGTGAGCCTGGTAGGTAGCTGTAACATACAGCCTCCTCCGCCTGCACTCCTCCACGGATCTTGTCCGCTCCTTCTGGCGATGCTATCGCCAGACTTCCTGGCCTGTCACACATGCTTTCCGCGCAAAGACTTCCACAGCGCAGGAGCCAGAGCTCCTTCTACCTTCACGATCACCAACAACTCTGTCCCTGGGCAGTTGGGGCAGAGAATCCAGTTCAGGTGCCACCCGATCCCATTGGTGGGATGCAGATGCCAGTTACTCACTACTGCCCTCATTGGTGCAAAAAAAGGTGTCATATTCCAGACTTCACTTCCCAGACTTACTAGCTGTATCCCCATTGGTCAGCCAGCTCCATTAAGAGTCCTGATTCTGGTTGGTCGCTATTTACTCCATTTTAGATACCCCCTTGCTCCTATTGGACCCCTCAGACAGTCCTGGTCCAAAATGGAGGGGCACAGCACACAGAGTCCCAGCTGCAACAAAGGCAGGTTAAACAACTGCATTTTCACTATTATTCTAAATGATTGCAGGCAAATAGTTATATCTTTCGAGTGGGCTCCCCTGGCGCTTTCAGCGATGGCAAAGAGGGGCAATTACATTACAGCTTGAGCGGGACTCAAGCAGGGAAACACACAGTCCTCTCGTGAGCAATAATTATATCTGCAAGCAGACAGCTCTTAAAGAGACAGTATGTGGAGGCTCTACAAGCACTCACAGAGCCATTCAAACGGCTTAAACGCCGAACACCAACCACCAGGGTGGACACTTAGGCAGCTCCTAGACAGCTTTTAGGAACCCCCATGTGTAGAGGGGTTACATTTGTGCAGCTGTGGGCAAAGCATTTCTGGGACAAGAAACCAGAATTTGGGCCGGCTTTGAAATTTGAAGGATGAGGATCGCCGCACAGCATGGGACCTGATAAACGTTTTCCTACTTCAAATGAGGTTGCTCCAGGAAGCTCTCGGGGTGGGGTAGGAAGAGGGAGGTAGGGCTGAGCTGGGTGGAGAGTGGGGTTTACTTGTTTGTTTTAAGGTAAAAGCACTGCAGTATTTATGTGTTTTAAGTACTTTTAAGTACGGTTTGGAAAAGAAGGCCACCGCTTAACTAAGAAGGTTCTTAGTTGAGTGGTGGCCTTCTTTTCTCAAACCGGCATTTACAGTAAAAGTACTTAAAAAATCACGTACATACTGGCCCCATTATAGCCTGTGGAGTGTGTCCCCACGCTATTCTAGGACTGACATCACAAAACGTGACAAAGTGGGGACGTGCCTCCAACTTAGGAAGCATCGGCGATTTGGCCGCGGGTCCCGATTTTGGATGTTACGAGCATTTTGATAGAAAATTTGCTAATGTAAAAATTACAGCTCCCAGAAGGATCTTTAAATCGAGGGGTAAGCAATCCAGCCTGTTAAGGGGGGAGAGAGATTAAATAACTAAACACCAGCTCTTTAAAATTCCACAGAATTCTGAAAAAAACATTCTGCGAAACTTAATATACCATAAACCGTGGAATAGGTTTCTTACGGTTTATATGATCCATGGAATAATTTTCCTTGCTTTACATTGAAGAGTCACTGTAAACTGTGGACTGTTTTTTTCACAGCATATGGTGATTCTTCAGTGAAAACTGCAAAAACTATTCCATAGTTTACATCAAGTACTGCAGCAATCTCTGCGGCTGCAGAATCAGGGAAAAATCGAAGCTTTATCTATAAGATGCATCTGCATCCAGCAGTGACTACCGGGATGCAATTAAATTTATTTTTTAAACTGTGTCCAGCTACAATTAAACACAGTTTATTTCAGCGTGCAACCAACAAGAAAAAGCACCAGGCCCAGAGGGCATGAGATGAAGTGTGTGTGGGGGGGGGGGTTAAAGGGATGTGAGGAAGTACTGCTAAACTGAAAGGATGGTAGATGCCTACAACAGACTGCCAGCTGAAGTGGTCGGGGTGAAAACAGTAGGGGGGCTTCAAGCATGCATGGGATAGACATAGGGGAATATAAGTAAATAGGCAGGGAGGAGGGAGGGTCGCTGGAGACCAGTTAGGGTCTGCGAGATGGACTAAGCAAAGAACATCTGGGCAGACTGCATGTGCCAAGCGATACTTTTCTGACGACAAATGTGAAAATTACATACTCACTGTAATTGTTGATCTTCCAGAATATCTTCACCATTCATTCACACTAATGGGTCTTCACTATAGTCATTATGACCTCACAGGAGCAAAGTCTTCTGCAGCTTGAAGGGTTCCAACCTTGATGCTGGCGCAGCCCACTAGGCCAACCTACTGACATTGTGCACGTGAGCCAGCCATTTACCGATGCCGGACCCCTCCCTTAGTCAGTTCTGTTTGCCAATAGATGAAGAACAAGTGGGAGAGAAAAAGACAGGACCATAGCCTCCTAATCCAAAGGGATAGTGAAAGGTTATAAAAATAATAACAAAATAAAACCTGACTGCCAACTTAGGAGAACTAAGGGTTGGGCATACAGGGGTGGCATAAGGGTAGTGGATGTAAGGGTAGTGGATGTAAGAATCAGAGCCTATTATCAGCTACCTGGACAGGAAAAGTAGAGATATGAGAAAGAGGTGGCAACAGTCCTGGCATACAGCTTTGGCTTGTACACAGGGTCCCAGAAAAAGACATCTGTGTGAATAAGATGGCAGCATGCCAACTTAAACAACAAGCGTTGTGCTCCCAAGAGGATAATACAATTAAGTGAGGTAAAAACCACAAGCTCCCAGGAGGAGCGAGACAACAAGAGTGACTAGACAAAGTCTGGGAGAACAAGCAAACTTCTTGCCACACCCAAAGGAACAAGAAGGAGGAGGTAAACATTCCAAGTAAACTCTAACCATCTGGGGAGTAGAGCAAAGAAAAACACACTCCCAACAGAGTGAGGAGTATGGCTCCAAAAATCCAAGCTCCTGCCTCTTACTGTAACACAGGAAACAGAAAAGGGGGCTGCACCTTGCCTTGAGTGCTATGCACTTTTCATATAGCAGAAACTGAGACATGGACAAAGTGAAGTCCACGCTGCAGGCAGCAAAAACAGGGATATTACCAAGAGATATCCCTAATGGGAGGAACTAAGGCAGATGGGACAGAAAAAAATCAAAAGGATTTTGGAATTATTTATTTATGTAAGCCTCCTCTCTTCTGAGAGAGGCTTAGGTTCCCTGGGTGAGCATCCGAGGGAGGGCATAGAGACAGGTAGCTGTGACCGTTGTTGTGGGGCCCCAGGCTCTGGAAGGTAGATGGGAGAGTACGGAAGATGCAGAATAAGTAAGCCCTAGGATTCAGGTAGGCTCCGGTAGGCTCCGGTAGGCTTGTAGTGGGTCTGGGTTGTTGGGGTTGCAGTAGGCTGTGGCACAGCCTCTGCATCCCAGTGTGGCAAGGCGGCCTAGGGTCCCACTGGAGAGGGGGCCAGGGGGAACCCCTAACTCCATTAGGGCCTGTTTGGAGGGACAGGTCTGGGCGCTTCCAGTCCTTAGTCGAGTGGGCGACTGAGTACCCTGGAGGTATTTCCCGGAGCTGGTTTGCACTTATCGGGCCGCAGGAGGATGGTGAAAAGGAGACAGTTGGGTGGCACTTCCATCTTTTCTACGGTCCTTTAAAAGAGCAGCATGCTGGATGGAGAAGTGTTTGGGCTGTTGGGGATCCAGGAGTTGTGCCAGGGCTCCTGTTTCTCTGCGTGGCAGGGCAGCTCAAATGGTTAGCAGCCAGGGGAGTGGAGCATGGCCTGGGTACGCTGTGGGTCTGCCATGCCCGTGTCTGGGGCAGGCTCTAGGGCCTCCATTTAATCGGCAGGTCTTTAGGCCCAGTTAGGCCGTGGTTCTGCTTCATTGGGGATAACTTGGAAAGAACGGTGTCACCATGCTGTTTGGAGAGGTTGTGGTGTTCAGGGAGGTCGAGCAGACCCGGAAAGTGACCGGACAGGAGGATATGGGGGTATGGTGCGCTAGATTTTGATGGGTACCACACCATACATGTCCCTGGAAGGATGGAACTAAGAATCAGGGAATGGTGGGAGAAGCTGTATGTGTCCCTAGTTAGGGGAAGAAATGAGGAGCCCCCTGGGAAATCAGATGGCAGCTCTGTTAGGTACTTACCAAGTGCCAGTGGAATCAAGGAGTTTCACGGTCCAGGTAGAGGGTCACTAGGTTCCTGGGGAAAATCAGATCTGCTGTTTGAGAGCTGTTAAGACCTTGCTTTGCTAAAAGTTTGCTGCCATTTCAAGTGTATGAAAGTTTAGCTGCATGCAGCAGGAACGTTTGTATGGGGAGTGATGCACCCCTGTGGTCCTCTAAATCTTTTGGGCCCAGGAGAAATAAATTGATTTCATTTGGGAAGAAATTAGGAGTCTGATTTATTTGTAAATAGGGAAAAATGAAATATAAAATCCTCAGTTTTTAATCAATCCATGAGTTTATATTTCTAGGGGACTGGCTGATGTAAGATCCTGCACCTTCTTGTGTTTTGGGGCCTGGGGGAGCCGAGGCCCTAAAGGCAATGAGAGTCCTGGTCCTCCTGTGGGGTTCCTGGGGTGTTTTCCCACAATATCTGGAGTGGAGACTCAAGGTGCACAGAATTTAAAAAGACATCGAGAAGTAAGATAAACTTTTTCTTGCCTTTCATACTGTACAGTTTCGGAAGTGTGTCTATGTTGTGGTCCCTCTCCCCCGGTTCATTAGCAATTTCAATCATCCCCTATACATTCAGAGAGGGAGTGGCTACATGTGGGGGCTCATCCGGGATGTTCCCTGCACCTCAGAACCCCATTGGACCCTGAGCTCCCCAGATCTGAGGTGATGGCAGGTCTTCCACCTCGCGTAGGCCATGTGGCACACTTTTTTTTTTATTTAGTTGTTTAACCAGGTATAGCACACTAAGCTGGAAGCTTTTTTACAGGAACAACCTGGGAGCACAAGGAGGTTAAGTGACTTGCTCAGGGCCACACAGTATGCAAGTGGAAGCTGTGGGATTCAAACCCAGGTCTGGTCTGCTGGATGTCACCAGATTTGCAGCTCAGAGCCTTAGACCACTGCGCTATACTGCCTCCACGAGGAGCTAGGGCTAGAGTAAAGGTAGGCTTCTGCTCTCCTGGTGTGGTGTGTGTATGTGATTGGCTGGTTACGTGACACTTTTGAAGCCTCTGATTGGTAGATGGCTGCAAGGAGAAGAAAACAGCCTGTGAGCCAGTGCCATTTTCCAGCAGGATAGAGAAGGGTGAGAAGGTGTTGAGAGCAAGCTGGAAAAAAAAAGGTGTGGAAATACCATCCAAGAGCAAAATCAAGTAAGAGTATTCCAGTTATTACCTGAGCACTGTGGGGAGAATTGCAGAGTAAAGGAGATTGTGGGGTGAATTCATGGACTGGCGACGAAAAATAGCAAGCTGCAGTTTTAAATCAAAGGAAGAAATTTCCCCCCGAGAGGAGCCATTGACGACGGTTCCTGCCCCTTTGCTGATCTGGCTTTGGCAAGCAAGAGAGGAGGGACAAGCAGATGAACAGTGTATGAGGTGTGGATATCAGGGGGGTGGAACTGTGCAACTGCCAGTGTGTGGTATTTGTTCCAGTTCAGCCCAGGAGGCATCTTTGACTGTGCCCCACCAGTTTTCCTCTGGGGACCTCCTTCAAGTTTCTCAGAGGGTTCCCTTACCTTGCGGTTACTGGCAGTAGGGATTCTGGAGCCACTGAAAAACTTTCCCTGGGGGAATGCACCCTGGAAGAAACAGCTAAAGCCAGGAGCATTACTCCAGACGTGGTCATTGAGGCAGAGGAAGAAGAGGGTGCTGCTGAGGAAGTGAAGTAAGGGGGTAACAGGGAGCACAGATGCCTGCCCTGCTTCCTGGAGCAGGCTACCGACTATCCCTGTGGTAGAGGGAGGGGCAGGGGTCTCAGAAAACTAGTAGGAGACTCTCCAGGGCCCAGGGGTCCCCATCTCAATTCCTGTCTGGCGGTAGCCCCCTGGCCCTGTCAAGTTAGATCTGCACCCTATTGGGCTTGGCACTGTGCAACCTATGGCACCTGGATGAACTAAAGAGAGTGCCAAGGCTCTAGATGACTTGGAGGAACTGGATGAGGAGAAGTTCATAGGCAAGAAATTCCAATTTTCAGACTACCAAGTATACCGTGCAATCCCCTGACCTTTCCACTGCCCAGTGGTCACCATGGATGACCACATCCCACATTTGCCAGTTCATGCCAGGATCCACCAGACCCGGATGGTTTAGTTGAACAGAAGCGACCCCTAAATGTCAAGTATAGAGGGGGAGTATGGTTGCCATCAGGACAAGCTCGGAGGACCAGCGTCCAGGACCTTCCGGAGAGGAGTCAGGCCAACAGGTGGGTCAGGAGAAGATTGCGAGTTGAATATGGGACATCTGAGAAGAGATGCAAGAGGAATGGATTTACAACAAACAACTTGAGAGACTGAAGCATCGACCTGGAGGAGGAAGAGGAGGTACCCCCTCCCAGCAGTTCTTCCAAAGGCACGGGCAATGTGTCATACTATGCCATGGTCTGGACTTACCCTGTTCAAGAACTTCACCTTGATCCAGAACTTGGTGGGGACATGCACAAAGTACTACGTCATCGACTGAGACTAATTTGGGGACCTACCACCATGCCAGACCCGGATTTCTGTTTACTGCTGTCATGCAACATCTGCGGACTAATGTAATAAAATATCTCTGGCTGCTACCTGACGTGGTACTCATGTACTTATATTATGACTACTGTGATCTACCTATTACCAAGCGTGTACCACCTGTGAATGCCTGTAACACTGGTTGCTTTTTTAATCTAAGGGTTATGTACTGTAGTGTTTGTTTGCTGTAATGTATTGCTCTCTTTACGAGGTGCCTTTGTAAATGAGTCTATGACTCAAAGGTCTGTAAACCGATGATCTAATAAATAAAGGCACAGGTCAGGAAGTATAGGAAAACCAGGAGCAGTTGTAAAATTTGCAACAAGTGTTTTATTACTAATAACAGTAAAATAAAAAAATAAAAAAAAATTGTTCAGAATAACTATTTACAATGGTAGTAGAAACATAGAAAACAGAGTCCTTCTGAGTTTTTCTTCTCAATTTCCAACCTCAGGCTCTCTCTCTCTCTTTTGCAAAACATTGCAGCTCCTTTTCTATAAATGTGTGCAGGAGCTCGTTAAGAAAACAGCATGCTTCTCACACAGTGTTCTTGTCAGTTTCAGCAGGTGCACCAAAAAGAACATTGTGATCCAGAACTGACCTCTTGTTTACATCTTCTGCAAAAGGCTTAAAAATTGCATCTCAGGTTAACCCCTTACTTTGCAATAATTTCAATAGTATAACTAAATACAGTTTTAAACAAAGGGAACTCAGTATCAGTTACATTTCCACAAAATGATTTACATATGTTTTTATACCAGCAGATATGCAAGGGGGAAGAAGAGACAGAACAGCAAGTGAGGGTAGAGAGATAGTGAGAGGCAGAGAATTGCAAGACTGTCGGGGTGTTCAAGTCCTTGGTGCCACAAGAAAATTTGGTTGCACAACCATAAACAGAAGAGACAGAAAAAGGAGAGAATAGAACAGATCCTTGCATTTAAATACATTCTCCATGTAACCCCTACCCGGTATGCCGTTTGTATCTGACAGCTCTACCAGGTGGGCTGGGTTCGGGGACGAATAGGTCACTCAGTACATAGGCTAGGTTTGGCTACTCTGCACAGGGGCACCCAAGTAACTCCGAACACAGGAAGCAATAACTGTAATGTCCAGTACCAGAAGTGGGATTCTAAAGTGTGACTTAATTCACATCCAAACAGAAAAAACAAAGCATAGATGGACCCCCACAGGGCTACACTCCTGGCAATGCAGATTAAAGGAGACCAGAGCACACCCTCATCATTTTAGCCCTCAGGCTCTACAACACCCTGGGCACACAGCCCGGACTTGCACGCTGCTTTGGGTTACACAGCCCGCACTTGTACACTGCTCTGGGTTTTCCCTGGCTCAGTTCCCTTGCCAGCCACTTGGACACCTTCCATACTTCATGGAAACATTTTCTGGTAGCTCCCTAGACCACCTAAGAGCACCTCGGCTCCATCAGGGAATCCTCCTCTTTAATCCCACATCTGGGTACTTTCCTCAGGCACTGGCCAAGTACCTGAGGGAGAGCAAAATGTGTCTCAGAGCAAATCCGTAGAGGTGAATTTGGTTACTACTGATGGGGGGGGTCTCTCACCTTTTGCTCCCACAATTCATACCCTGCCATTTCTCTGGACTGTAAACACCTCATCCTTTAGCACTTTGCTGTGTAGATTCTTGTTAAATGTATTTCACATTCAATCTAATTGGCTTGCTTCCCATTTGTGCTGGACTTGAACATACTTAAAAATAAGTGGCATTGTCCATTACTCTAGCCCCCCCACAGGTTAAGCAGTCCAATCCCCACATTCTTTCTTTCCATTTTGTGCTGGCCTTGAACATACCTATAAGTGGCTTTGTCCATTACGCTAGACCTCCCACTGAGTTAAGCAGTCCAATCCCCACATCTTCCAACTGTACTTGGCTGTCTTTTCCTGACCCCACAGTAACAGTCCCTTTAGTTTCCTTCTGTTTCAGGTGAAAACACTTGGCCCTTTTTCAGAGCAAACTCACCCTTTGGTTGCAGGTGCCCCACAGGCATTTTCTCCACAAGGAATCTTCCTCTCAGAGCTTCTGGTGCCTCAGCACAATTCAGACAGGCAGCTTCTTTCCCTTAGCTGGATCCAGGAGGGTTGCCCCTGGAAAACAGGCAGACACCTTGCCCCCATTCCCTCAGGGATGGGACTCTGAACAATTGAGAGCGGTCTCCACCACTTCAATTACCAGTTCCTGTGTTCCTCTTCAGGTGGAAACACACACCAAAAACAAAAGTAGCACTGTAACAGAGCTTAAAGCTCTGAGAGCCTGCACACACTCTGCTGCACTACAGTCTCTCTTTCTAAGACTGCACACAGACTGGCTTCAAATTCCCCAATGTTCTACTCTAACCTCCAACTGCAACATTCCAGTGTGGCTTATGCAGCTGCGACAGTTCTAAAATGATGGTATCCCTCAGTCTCAGCTGAGACTGAGAACAGAGTGAGACAGTGTGAAACCCATTTAACTGGAGTTTCACAAGCTGCCTTCCCTGCCTACCACTAGGTCTTACTGAGATTCTAGTAACCCCGGGTAACAGAGGGGTTACATCCATAACAACTGTGACAGGGCCATATTCAACCCTGTCACATACCCCCCTCCTTAAGAGAGAACCTGTTTTATAAAAACAGGTGTCCAAAACTTTCTTTTAACTACTGTAGGGGACATTGAATTTGCATTCCGTTTTGTTCATGCTAACAGCTGTCAAAACACTTTTGCTGCTCTGAGAATTAGCGCACGCGCCTTGGCATAGCGTCTGTCTATTTTACATGTAGCCTCCTCTTAAAAAGTGAACACAATGAGTCTTCAGCTTGCTAGTACTCTTATTACTTACTGGCTGTGGTCTTACTTTATTTGCAATATCTCTGCTGTCCTGGTTAAAGGTTAAGCATGGGAACCCAGAAAGTCCTACAGAGTGGAGTTACCCACTTGATATCACAGAAATTGACCCTGACAGTTTAGCGCAGACATCTGGTGTTGCTACATCAGTTGCTTCAGTGGTAGCCCAGGAACTATCATGTGCCCCCCACCTGCAAAGAAAAGACGTCCAGAGACCTACCAGCAGTATACTCTGGAGATATGGTTCGAATATGGCAGGTATGCAGCTGATGATGTGATGGCCACTGTGCGTCTCTATAAATCAAAAACTAAAAACAACATTAATGAGAGCACAATTAAGAAGTTCAAAACGGGCTACCTGGACTGTCTGAAAAAAACACCAAACCCAGCACACCTTACTGCCGAGTTGCCCAAAAAGCCCAGCGGTAGACCGATGCTGCTAATGACGGATGTCACCGAGCAGCTACAGAAAATTGTTTGTACTCTTCACTCAGAGGGTGCACTTGTAAATGCGCCAATAGTTCTAGCCATCGCACAGGGAATCATTAAAACAAGTTCCCCTCAACTGTTGAAAGAGAACGGTGGAACAATCAAATTGACGAGAAAATTGACATGGAAGTTTCTAAATCGGATGGGGTACAGTAAGAGAAAAGGCACCAAAACTGCAAAAAAAAAACATCCAATTTCCACAACCTTAAGGCTTCCTTTTTAAGCAGAATTGCTAAATGTGTGGCACAGGAACTCATCCCCCAGAGCTTGTGATAAACATTGACGAAACTGGTGTTAACATGGTACCAGTGTCCGAGTGGACCATGGCAACCACTGGTTCTTGTCAAGCTTCTGTAGTTGGGCTAGGGAACAAGCAGCAGATATCATTGTTACTGGGGTGCACACTATCAGGACATCTTCTCCCCGCTCAGGTGATATACAAAGGGAAGACAAATGCATGCCACCCTTCCCATAAATTTCCACTTAGTTGGTCCATTACCCACTCTACCAACCACTGGGCAAATGAGTGTATGACCACACAGTACATAGAATTGTCATTATTCCATACTTCTCATAAATGAAAATTAAACTTAATTTGCCAAGAGAACAAAAAGCTCTGCTGCTCATGGATTTGTTCAGAGCTCACACCACCACCTGTTTTAAATCATTTACAGGATACTATCATCGCACCTATCTTCATACCTGCCTCCTGTATTGATCTACTGCAGCCCCTTGATATTAGCATGAAAAACTGCTCAAAGACAGCCTGCTTCGATGCTTTACAAACTGGTATGCCGGGCTGGTGGCAGAGACTGTTGGCAAAGGGAGTCAGGAGTTTAAGATCGACTTCAAGCAACAGTATTTAAAAGAGAGGCATGCAACCTGGTTAGAGCAGAGTTTTGTTGAATTGTGTACACGGAGGGAGGACTGCATCAGAGGATTTGTGGAGGCCAGCATTCTAGATGCCCACAATAACTGTTTAGTGTGGGTAAGTACTGTAGCAGTATTGTGTATCTGTGGACATGAATCATACCTGTATAACTTTGTCCAATTTTTTTCTAGGATGAATGGACAGCATCAAGTGCAAAGAGAGCAGCGTTGGCAGCATCAGAAGCATTGGGAGTATCAAGGGTGAGCATGACATCAGACGCTGACAAAGAGGATCACGCGGTCGGGAATGCAGAAGACACAGGGAATGCTGATGATGCCAAGTCCTATGAGTCCAATTGAAATGATTAAAAGGATTACTTCTGGACTTTTGGACATTTATTTTCTGGGTTCTGTGGGTTTTGTACTAATAAATTTTGGGGGGGCATTACAACAAATTTCTTTTCGACTTTTTTTGAGGCAACCATTCACTCGATCCTACGCTACTCGTTACTCGATCATGACTTGCTGTTCATCAGGTCTGGAGGATAAGGTACTGTCACATAATTTACTAAAACGTACTAAAAACTCAGAAAACTCAGAAATGGTAAAAATACAGCAGTATATAGAGTATTAGACATTGTAGACAGTTGTCTCATAATATTCACTGGCCCTTAATTTTCGCTGATAAAGCATAATAACGAATATAGTGAAAATAAAGAGACAGTGAATATTATGTCCTCTACAGTACCTTCTGGCATTACCCTATAACTTTTACAGTTTAGCGCATATGCAGCATATCAAACAGAGAAGTTTCAACTCACACATTTGTTTTTTCAGCCTTCAGAATTCTCAATTCCAGATCCATATCTAGACAGAAAATCAGCACTGATATTCTATTTCCCAGATTTGTGCATCACTTTAAATTTAAATGGCTGTAGTGCCAGGTACCACCGTGTGATTCTGGAATTTTTATACTTCATGTGGTTAAGCCAACAGAGAGGATTCTGATCTGTTACAAGTACAAAGTCAGCTCCTAGTAAGTAAAACTTGAGGGACTCCATGGCCCACTTTGCTGCAAGGCATTCCTTTTCAATGGTGAGTACCTTTTCTCTCTGTTGTGCAACTTCCTACTTATGTACAGAATAGGATGTTCGTTCCCATCTGTATGCTGACTCAAGACTGCATCTAGACCTACCTCTGATGCATCAATCTAACAGAAATTGTTTCTAAAGGGCTAACAAGGGCTAAACATAATGCAGCCTTAATGGCTCAAAAAGCCTCTTCACACTCTGGGGTCCATTTCTCATTATTCAGGAACCGTTTCTTTGTGAGTTCAGTTAGTGGAGTAGCTAACTCAGCAAAGCTTAGAACAAATTTCCGATAACCAGCCAGCCCTAAAAAATGACCTGACATTTCTTGGTTTTGGGGACAGGGTTGTTAGCTACAACTTCTATCTTGGAAACTTCTGGTTTGACTTCTCCATTTCCCAAAACATAGCCCAAATATCTGGTTTCCTGCATGCCCAATGCACACTTTGTAGGATTAATTGTCAGACCTGCCTTTTTGATTGATTGGATAACTGCTCATAGGTGTTCCAGGTGGCTATTCCAGTCTGGACTGTATACCATGACATCATCTAGGTATGCAGCACAATAACCAGTGTGAGGGGGGGTAAAATTACATTCATGTACTGCTGGAATGTAGCGGGAGTGCCATGTAAACCAAACAGCATGGTGGTGAACTGATAGAATCCTACAGGAGTGGCAAATGCAGTTTATGTCTCTGGATTCTTTAGCTAGGGCATTTGCCAGTAACCCTTGGTGAAATTGAGGGTACTGATATTTTTGGCACTCCCCAGTCTGTCCACCAAATCATCTATTCTGGGCATAGGATAACTGTCAAATTCTGACACTCAAGTTTCCTAAAATCAAGGCAGATTCTTACACCCCCTTCTTTTTTGTTTACAATCACCATTGGTGATGACCAAGCACTTCTCAACTCTTCTATGATACCCAATTCTTTCATTTTTTGTATTTCCTTAACTACGTCAGCTCTTAACCATTCTGGTAATCTGTATGTTTTTTGTCTAATAGGGTGAGCGTTCCTTGTCACTATTACATGCTCGACCCCTTTTACTCGACCTGGTACTGTGGTAAAAGTACTGTTAAATGTCTTTAACATGTTATGAATTTCTGCGGTTTGTTCGGAGGTTAAGGAAACACTCACCTTTACAGAATCAGCAGTTACAGTTTGCTCCAATCTATCATAAGTTACATCAATATCTTCGTTATCAGTTTCTGGTAAAACTAGCAAAATAGCTTTTGGTGTTTTTTCAACCCATTTTTTGAGGAGGTTAGCATGGTATATCTTGGTAGGATTTTTCCTATCAGGGGTCTCAGTCTCATAGTTAAATGTGCCAGTACATCTAAGCACTTATAAGGTCCTTGCCACTTGATTAACAGTTTATTTTCTGTAGTGGGTAACAGTAGCAAGACCTTTTCACCTGGCTCAAAAACTTTTTCTTTAACCCCATGGTCATAATACACCTTCTGCTGGTTTTGGACCTCTTCCTGATTACTATGGGCAATTTCAACATATTTTGCCAGCTTCTTTCTCAGGGCACACATATAAGATGTAATAGATTGTTTCTGAGGGGGGTTATCTTCCCATGTGTCTTTTATTACATCTAGTGACCCTCTATGTTGTCTACTATACAGCATTTCAAATGGTGAAAAACCTGTAGATGCCTGTGGTACTTCTCTGTAAGCAAAAATCAGGTAAGGCAAGCACTGGTCCCAGTCTTTCCCTTCCCCTTTTACAAACCTTTTTAACATATGTTTTAGGGTTTGATTAAAATGCTCAACAAGCCCGTCTGTCTGAGGGTGATAAGGGGAGGTCCTTATGGCAGTGATACCTAGTAGTCAGTACAGCTCCTTCAGTAATGCTGCACCAAAATTACTACCCTCATCAGTAATAATCTCTTTTGGTATGCCCAGCGTGCAAAAAATGTTGGCAAGCTGTGCTGCAGCTTTTGGTGCTGTGACAGTATACATAGGAACAGCCTCTGGGCATCGAGTAGCATAGTCACATACTACCAAAATGAATCGATTTCCCTTTTTATGTTTGCTTGCACGCATGTGCAAGAAATATAGTGCCATCATCCGAGATTTCGGAGGTGTGTCACCTCTTTCTCCAATTCAGTCAGTGTGTTGGCAGGCACAGCCCCTGTAAGCCAATACATGCTGGAGCTGTCTATGACAAGCTCCAAAATGCAGTGGCATACAGTTGAAAGGAGGAGCTACGCTTCAGTGAGCAGCGATAAGATATCCAGCCTGCTCATCGCAGCAGCTCCCACACACACACACAGAGAAAGCATACGCATACTGCGTGCTGCCAACATGCCGCACTATAGCGCCGGGGTGCCCAATCCCCTGTTGGCTTGTGTTGCGCCCCCCCAAGCCTTCCACATGCAATGCTGGGTGCCCACCCCAGCGTGGCAACTCATAGAATAGCCGACAGAGGTGCCCAATCCCCCATCGGCTTCACTGTCCTCACCCCCCCAGTACTGGGTGCCACGCTGGGAGCCCACCCCAGTGTGGCAATTGATCATATGGCCGACGGGGGTGCCCAATCCCCGTCGGCTCCATGCCCCCAGCCATCCTTGTGCCATGCTGGGAGCCCACCTCAGCGTGGCAAGCGTCCCATCGTCTTTTTTTTTTCACCTGCAAAATAAAAAGCAGGTCCCGCGCTTCTCCAGCCCCCTCTCCCATATTCCCACCACCCACTGCACCTGCCTCCCACACCCCCCTCACCCCATGCTTACCTTCTGAGCTCGTGTGCGACGATCTTCTGTGGACGGGAACACGCCTGCACTCTTCAAAGCCAACCATGAACTGAGGAAATGCCGGTAAGCTGTATAATGGACTAGATAGGGGTTTTCAACTTTTTCATATCTCAGGAATTTTTGGAATTTTGCACAAATTTTCAACATGGGGTTTTGGGACCCTTCCCAGAATGATGTCACTGTCATGGCGTTGTCAGGCCGAAGGGTAGTTACCGCCAGTCACTGCATTGAAATCCTGCCCCAGGTAAATATCATGACAGTGACATCGAATCTCATGTAATGTGGTGCAAGTCATAAACTCTTTCTGGCGTGCATGGTTCCTATGCAGGCTCGTAAATTGGCAGATTTTCAATATTTCACTCCAGATTTTCAACTTTGCCATTTTACCACACCTTCTTTTGAGTAGTACAGCTGTCATTTTCACATCTCACCCAAAATGTGTTTCCGCCCATATGAGTGCACAATGGTGCAGTCAGTGTGCAAAATCAATGTACAGGACAAATTAAAAAAATCACAGTGACACTATTCATGACAGAGGTCTAAAATGCATGTTGACAATTTGGTGAAAAAAATTCCTAAAAATGACTGTTTCTACGAGTTGCGTCGGAGTTCCTATACGCGCTTGTAAGTTCGTAATTTTCAATATTTTCACTCCAGATTTTCAACATTGCCATTTCACCACACCTTCTTATGAGTAGTATAGCTGTCACTTTTCACATCTCACCCAAAATGTGTTTCCGCCCATGTAGCGCACAATGGCGCAGTCGGTGTGCGAGATCAATGTACAGGACAAATTAAGAAAATCACAGTGACACTGTTCATGAGCTGAGGTCTTAAATGGCTATGTTGAAAATTTGGTTATAAAATTCAAAAAATGACTATTTCACGGCGTGCGTAAGAACTGCATAATGCGCACCGTGAGATTCATGAATGTTCAATATTTCACTCCAGATTTTCAACATTGCCATTTACCACACACCTCCTTATGAGCAGTGCAGCTGTCATTTTTCATCTTGCCCAAAATGTGTTTCCGTATGTAGCGCACAATGGGCAGTCGATGTGCAAAATCAATGTATGGGACACATTAAGAAAATCACAGTGACACTTTTCATGAGCAGAGGTCTTAAAATGGCTATGTTGAAAATTTGTTGAAAAAATTCCTAAAAATTACTGTTTTACTGATACGCATGCGATGTTCCTATGCATGCTCGTAAGTCTGCGAATTTAATATTTTCACTCCAGATTTTCAACATTGCCATTTTATTACACTTCCTTATGAACAGTACAGCCGCCTATTTTTCATATATCGCCCAAAATGTGTTTTCGCATATGTAGTGCACAATGGTGATGTTGGTGTGCGAAAGCAATGTTTGGGACAGATTAAGAAAATTACAGTTACACTGTTCAAGAGCAGAGGTCTTAAAATGGCTATGTTGAAAATTTGGTGACAAAAGTCCATAAAATGACTGTGTTATGAGTGAGCATTGCGCAGTTTCCACGCACCCTCGTAAGTTCATGACTTTGTAATATTTTCAGTCCAGATTTTCACCAGTGGCATTTTTCCACACATCCTTATGAACAGTACAGCTGTCATTTTTTACAACATGGCTGAAGTGTGTTTTCACACTTTCAGCGCAGAGATGCGTGGTCGCTGTGGGAAATCATTGTTCGGCACAGATAAAGAAAATTACAGTGACACTTTTCATGATCGGAGGCATCAAAATGCCTGAGTTGACAATCTGCTGTAAAAAATCCCCAACCTAATTATATTACGGGTGTGCGTTGCATAGTTTCTATGTACGCTCGTGACTTCACCAGTTTTTTAAATATTTTTACTGCAGATTTGCAACATTGCCATTTTACACCTCCCATGAACAGCACAGCTGTCATTTTGCATCCTGTTCAGAATGTTTTGCACCTGTGGTGCTAAATGCCGTAGTCGCTGCATAAGCAGCTTTGCTACAAACTAAGATATTCCCCTGTTCATGAGGTGGGTCACACAAAAAATGTTGAAAATTTGGAGTGAAAAATACCAATGAATGCCTGAGGTATTAGGGTTTCCAAGCATAACGCCCAACCCTGTAGAGAATGACAGGCATCAGGGGTGTGACTCGGGATTCTTGCCTGTAATGCTCATACCATTCCACACCCTGCAGCCAGTGAGAGGCATCGAGGTATGCCTTGGACTCTTCGGCCCCAAAGTTCACCTCATTCTCCTATATCGCACCCACCTTACCGTATTTCCTAATGAAATGAGGTGCGCATAAGGGCCAAAGACCCCAAGGAACACCGTGGCACTTGTCAATGCCTGCAGGGTGGGGTGTGGTGAAGTGGCGTGGCCGTTATGCCTGACGACCCAAACACACACCCCAATGCCTATCACTCTCTGCAGGGTGGTGGTGGGGTTGGCTTCAGTTCAGTACTTCACTGCCATTCCTATTACGCAGCTCTGTAACTTCTACATTACCACTGCCAATGCCAGCAAGCAAACATTCGGCATTGACAAATTCTTGTTACTTTTGTCTAAGGGGCCAAGTACATCCACTGCAATTCTCTCTAAAGGCACATCTATCAAAGGTAGGGGCATCAGGGGCACCTTGTCTTTTTTAGTCACTGGGACTACTTTCTGGCACTCAGCACAGGAACTACAATAGGTAGCAACATCTTCATGATTTCCAGGCCAGTAAAATCTGTACAGCAATCTGGCAAGGATGTGATCCCTCCCTGAGTGAACAGCCATAGGACTATCATGTGCTATCTGTAACAACTCAGACATATACTTTGGTGGTATAACCAATTGCTCTATCTGATCCTGTGTCTGAGGTTTAACCCAAACTCTGTACAGTAGCCTATTACATTTTTTAAACATAGGTTCACCCTGTTTTGGTTTCACTCTCAGCTGCTTAAAATAACACTGGAGAGAAACATTGTTAGCTTGCCCTGAAAGAAAATCACAATCAGTTATTAGTTTAGTTTCAGCATCTTCATATGTTAACCCCTTATGTCCATCAGACTTTTGTTGCCATTGTTTCTTCAGGCGAAGTCTTTCTTTCCTGGACTTCCGAATCCTGGCACTGTGCTCAAACAAATCTGAATCAAAATCAGCGAAAGGAAAAGAGTCCCCACCATCTGAGATTTTCTTTGCCTGAGCTCTTGTTACCACAGCTGCTGAAACATCAGGATTTATTCCCTCTTTAATTAACTCAGTAAATCCTAGAAAGTCATTTCTAATAATCACAGGTACAAGTAACTTAGGTACTACCCCTACTTTCATTTGGTACGACACCCCCTTAATTGTCAGAGTCACTTGGCTGGTGGGATAGTGTTGAGTGTCCCCATGGATTCAGATGACACCAGTACCAGGTCCTTTTGGACATTGTTTTCCCAGCACTTCAATATGTACTAGGGTCTGTCTGCTTCCTGAATCTATAAGGCTCTTTAAAGTCTTATCTCCCACCTTCACATCTGTTAAGTACTTGCCCCAGTTTGCTAAGGACAAATCTGCTCCAGTGTCACTCTTCTTACTACAGCAATTTCTTGCAATATGACCTGGCTTATTACAGTTATAGCAAATAAAATCTCTGTGCGCAAATTTGTTACCCCCACCAGAGTTCTTCTCAGACTTGGAGTTTAAATGGGAAAAAGAATGGCTTGCCGGTGCTTGGCTGTTACCAAGCTGCTGTGACATCTGTCTGGCCATTTGGTAGTCTTCTGCCAAAGAAACAGCCTTTTCCCCACTTTCTGGTAGGTGTTCCTTTACCCAAAGCTGCACATCTATAGGCAGGATGTTGAATTGCTCCATTGCAAATGTGTCGATGATCTGTGGGACTGTTTTGCCCTCTGGTTGGAGCCATTTCATAAGGAGTTCTCCGAGTCAGGTGAAGGCTTCTCGAGGATTGTCGACCGAGTTGTACTTCAGAGACCGAAATCTTTGTCTGTAGGTCTCTCCTGAGATGTTATATCTTTTCAAGATTTTGCTTTTCACCAGGTCATAGTTTTCTGACTGTGTAGTGTCCTTGTTGCTGCAGGCAAATTGGGCTTTCCTTGTCAAATAAGGTACCAGTCTAATTGCCCATTGCTGCTTTGGCCACTGGCAGGCTGCGGAAGCCCTTTCAAAAGTTGTCAGGTATGCTTCGATATCATCCAAGGGACACAATTTTGTAAGTTTAATGTATTTTAAGTTGTTTGTGCCTTGTTGCTGTGCTGGACCAGTGACAGATCCTCCAACTTTGACAGCTTGCAAGGCATCCATCCATCGCTATATCTCTTCTCCTCTTTGCTGCTCCTGTTGCTGCATCTCCTCTCTTCTCTGTTTTTCCATCTCTTTTTGTTGTATAGCCCACCATTTGAAACAGACAGTCAAGCTTTCAGGTTCTGTCACTACCTGTTCTTGTTTTTTTCCATCGCAGGTGCTTGCTGTACAGTGCTAAGCTTGGACTTCTGTCTCTGTTAGTTTGGCTTCCATTCTTCTGGTAATCACTCCTGGACTTGCTGCTGCAGAATCCATACCTTTCTTCTCTGCTTCCCTGGTATCAGGTCTAGTACCCACACACAAAACTCTGGACTTTCCCACTTAGGCTGATATCATCTGTCATCGAGGGACAGGTCAGGCAGCATAGGAAAACCAGAAGCAGTTGTAAAATCGAGAGACTGAAGCATCGACCTGGAGGAGTAGGTGCACCTCCCAGCAGTTCTTCCAAAGGCACAGGCAATGTGTCACACTAGAAACATAGAAACATAGAATGTGACGGCAGATAAGGACCGCTTGGCCCACCTAGTCTGCCCATTTTCCTACCTAACAGATAAGCTGCAGATCCTAGTTAACCAACAGCTTACTTCCTCCTACCCCCCACTAGGACTGCCTTATGTCTGTCCAATGCATTCTTGAATTCCCCCACTGTTCTTGACTCCACGACCTCCTCAGGGAGGCTGTTCCATGCATCCACAACCCTCTCTGTGAAAAAATACTTCCTCACATTACCTCTGAGCCGTCCCCCCTCTTATCTTCAAATTGAGCACCTTGTTCTTGCACATCTCTTTTTCTGAAAGATACTACCCTCTTGGACTTTGTTGATTCCCTTGAGGTACTTGAAAATTTCTATCATGTCCCCTCTCTCCCTTCTTTCCTCAAGGGTATACATATTAAGCTCCATTAGTCTTTCTTCGTATGTCTTCTGGTACAGACCCTGCACCATTTTGGTTGCCCTCCTCTGGACAGCCTCCACTCTATTTATGTCTTTGTGGAGATGGGGTCTCCAGAACTGCACACAGTACTCCAGATGGGGTCTCACCAACTGTCTGCACAGAGGGATAACAACTTCTTGTTTTCTACTAGTGATGCCTCTCCCTATGCATCCCAGTATCCCCCCAAGCCTTCCTTACTGCCTTCTCACATTGCTTGCCCACCTTTAGGTCATCTGATATAATTACCCCCAGGTCTCTTTCCATTTTACTGTTGTCAGTATCTCACCCCCATTGTGTACTCTTCCCCTGGGTTTTTGTTTCCCAGGTGCATTACCTTGCACTTCTTTGCATTGAATCTGAGCTGCCATACATCTGACCATTCCTCCAACCCTGCCAAGTCCCTTCTCATCCTTTCCACTCCAACTTGTATATCAACCCTGTTGCAGATCTTTGTGTCGTCTGCAAAGAGACATACTTTTCCTTCCAGTTCCTCTGCAATGTCACTTATAAAGACATTAAAAGGACCGGTTCTAGATGAACCCTCACGGTACCCGCTAGTAACCTCCTTTCTTCACTGTAAACTCCATTTACTACTACCCTTATGCTTCTGTTGTCTAGCCAATTTTTTTATCCAGGCTACCACCTTGGGACACACTCCAAGGCTGGCTAACTCGTGTATTAATCTTTTGTGAGGGACTGTATCAAATGCCTTGCTAAAATATAGGTAGGCAATGTCCACAGCCCCTCCCTGGTCTATTACTTTGGTCACCCAGTCAAAGAAATTTATTAGAGTCATCTGACACGACCTTACCATCATGAATCCATGCTGCCTTGGGTCCTGTGCCCCACTGGCCTCTAGGTACTCAACAATTCTTTCCTTCAGAAGGGATTCCATCATTTTCCCTACCACTGAGGTCAAACTAACTGGTCTGTAGTTTCCTGCCTCTGTCCTGCTCCCACTTTTGTGAAGAGGAATCACATCCACCCTCCTCCAGTCTTCAGGTACCACCCCATCCTCCCATGATTTGTTAAAGAGAGTAGTCAGCGGTGTCACTAGTTCTACCCTTAGTTCCTTTAGAATTCTTGGGTGAATCCCATCAGGCCCCATTGCTTTGTCCACCTTCAATTTTATTAGTTCTTTCAGAACCCTTTCTTCTGTAAATGGACTGGTATAGACCCCCGTCTTCAGAGTGTTTCTCTTGTTTGGTTTAGGTACCTCCCCTTCCTCTTCCTTAGTGAATACTGAGCAGAAATATTCATTCAGTATCCCTGCTTTTTCACTGTCACCCTCTACCCACATTCCCTCCCCTTTATTAAGCCTCAGTATCCCTCCTTTGGTCTTTCTTCACTCCCTAATGTACCTATAAAAGGTCTTATCCCCCTTCTTAACAGAGTTGGCTATCCTTTCCTCGGTTTGGGCCTTTGCTATTCTGACTGCCTTCCCAGCCTCTTTCTGCTTTAACTGATAAAGTTCTCTGTCCTGCTCCTTCTGTGTTTCCTTATATTTCCTGAATGCTATCCTTTTCTCCTTAACCTTCCCTGCCACCTCTTTTGAGAACCATAGCATTTTTCTCTTCGTTGTGTTTTGTTGATTTGCTTTACACAAAGGCTTGTTGCCTCTGTGATGGCTGTTTTGATTACTCCCCATTTTTCCTCCACCCCTCTTTCTTGCCTGTTTGCTAGTGCTTTTCTGAGGTACTCTCTCATTTTCCCAAAGTCAGCCCTCCTAAAGTCCAGTACTCTTGCTTTTGTATGGCTTGATTGTATGGCTGTGTTTATCATGAACCAAACTGTTTGGTGGTCGCTTGTTCCCAAATGGTGACCCACTTCTAAATCTGAGATTCTTTCTCCATCCCCATTTGAGAGTATCAGGTCTAAGATTGCTCCCTCCCGAGTGGGTTCCAATACTAGCTGTCTGAGGCATGCCCCCTGTAGGGCATCAAGAATGACCATGCCCTTGGATGTGCCTGCAGCAAAGGTACTCCAGTTAACATCTGGCACATTCAGGTCCCCCATCAACAATATCTCCCCTTTTTCTGCCATTCAAGAAAACCTTCTATCATTTCCTTGTCCATTCCCTCCCACTGAGATGGGGGTCTGTATGCAACCCCATGCAGATTGTGGTGCCATTTCCTGTCTCCAGGGTGACCCAGAGTGCCTCAACTGCTCCCTGTTTCTCTTTAGTTCTGTTGCTTTGATCCCTTCCTTTACATAGAGAGCTACTCTTCCTCCTCTTTTACCCTCCCTGTCCCTCTTGTAGATTGTGTATCCTGGTATGTTGACATCCCAGTCATGGTTCTCTGTGTACTATGTTTCTGTGACTGCCACAATATCCAGGCAACCCTCTTCCATCAAGACCACTAGTTCAGGGAGCTTGTTACACAGACTACGGGCATTGGTACTCATCACCCTCCACTTTTTGATGGCCTTGCCCCTTTTAGCCCCATTCCTGTCCTTACTACCTTTGCCTTTTTTTACATTTACCTCTGTCCTTCTCCCTAATGACTTCTCTACCTTGGTGTTTACCTCACTAATTACGGTGTTTTGTGAGGGGAGGCTGGGATTTCCCTGCTCCTTTTCAGTGCCTCCCCCCTTGGCTAGTTTAAATGCTTGCCAATGAAGCATTTAAACCTGTCACCTAGGATCCTGGTTCCCCCCTGGACAGATAAAGACCATCGCACCAGTATAGCTCTGCATCCCTCTAGGTGGCTCCCCAGTCCCCAATGAAGCCAAAACCCTGAGCTCCACACCAGTTTTTCAACCATTTATTGAATTCCCTGGTAAAGAGTACCCTAGCATCACCCTTGCCATAGACAGGCAGCACCTCCAAGAAGGTTACCATATGCACTACTTGTCTAAGGCCCCTCCCCAACTCTACAAACTCCTCTTGCACTGCTCTGATCCCATTCCTGGCCATATCATTTGTCCCTAGGTGGACAATGACATCCAGCTCCCTCCCTCTTGCAGCTGCTCCCACGATCCTAAGGATTCGCTTCCTGTCCCTCCAAGTCATGGCGCCAGGCAGGCACCTTACCTCCCTCTCCCCTTCCTCCCCCATTTCTACCCCCCTAATGATTGAGTCCCCCACCAGGAGTTGTTTCTTTCCCCTGTGGGGTCCCATGCCACCCTCCTGTGGGTCTCCTTTGTGAAGGTTCCCAGCATCCTCCTTGGTCTCCACTGCAGGTGCCTCCATAGAGGAACCACTATCCACCAGAAGAGCGCATGAATTGTGGAGAGGTACAGCTGGAGGGATGCAGCTCTGTTCCACCACCCTCTCCCTCCCTGAGCCCACCCTGGTAGAGCCTCTCCTCTTTCTTGGCAACCTCTGAGGTAGTGGCATTGGCCCTGGTGATCCCTGTGTGGGGGAGGAGGTTTCACGAATCTAGCCCGGTCAGCCTGGAGACAGGCAACCTCCTCCCTCAGACCAGGGAGGTGCTTGCAAATAGGGCAGCATCGCAGCCTCCAGAATGTCTCCCAGAACACTGCTGCCACACAGCCATTGCACTGCACCACTCCTATCATGTCTTATTTTGTGACCCCTCTCCTATTTCTCTATATGCTTACTCTCTCCTCTCCATACAACTCTCACCCTTCCTGTTCTTGGACAACAACTTCCTATATTCTTCAGTAGCCTCCATCTTCCTTGCTCAGTGTCAGACCACCACCAGCTGGGAGGGGAGAGTGAGCTACTTTTTTCCTTTAGGGTTGACAAAACCAATGTTTCATTATGATCCTTCCCTTCCTACTGCCAAACAGGAAGTTCCTGTTGACAGTCAAATCCAGTGGCTATAAAAGTAGAACTAGCTTAGGGTAGGATGGAGGACAATTAGTAAGAAAAAAGATTAGCAACAGGAAATTGTAATTTGAGTCACCTGCTTTTATAGTGTCTAAGCCACACCCCCAATTAAGCTCTCTCTCCTCCTACTGGTTTAGCAAAGTAAGTTGATACAGTACCCTCCCCAGCACAGAACACACACTGACTTTCTTTCTTTTCTTTCTTTTTTTAACCCTAAATAAGACCCCTTCTACTTCTAATAAAGTATCTGTCTGCTTAATCTCAACAGACACTGACTCTTGCTGAGATATAAGTGTTAAATTAATAAGAAAAGAGACTACGCCATAGTCCAGACCTACCCTGTTCAAGAACTTCACCTTGATCCAGGACTTGGCGGGGGACATGCACCAAGTACTACATCATCGACCGAGACTCATCTGGGGGCCTACCACCAAGCCAGACCCGGATTTCTATTTCCTGCTGCCATCAAGGCACAGGTCAGAAAGCATAGGAAAACCAGGAGCAGTTGTGAAATTCGCAACAAGTGTTTTATTAGTAACAACAGTATAATAAAAAAATACTAAATTGTTCAGAATAACTATTTATAATGGCAGTAGAAACATAGAAAACAGAGTCCTTCTGAGTTTTTCTTCTCAATTTCCAATCTCAGTCTGTATCTCTCTCTTTTGCAAAGCACTGCAGCTCCATTTTATAAATCTGTGCAGGAGCTCGTTAAGAAAATAGCATGTTTCTCATACAGTGTTCTTGTAAGTGTCCAATGTTCTTGTCAGTTTCAGCAGGTGCAGCAAAAAGAACATTGTGACCCAGAACTGACCTCTTGTTTATATCTTCTGCAAAAGGCTTAAAAATTGCATCTCAGGTTAACCCCTTAAGTTCCAAATAGCTTTGTAATCATTCAACAGTGTAACTATATACAGTTTTAAACAAAGGGAACTCAGTATCAGTTACATTTCCACAAAATGATTTACATATGTTTTTATACCAGCAGATATGCAAGGAGGAAGAAAAGACAGAACAGCAAGTGAGGGTAGAGAGATAGCGAGAGGCAGAGAATTGCAAGACCATCAGAGTGATCAGGTCCTAGGTCTCACGAGAAAATGTGATTGCGCAACCAGACCGAGAAGAGGCAGAAAAAGGAGAGAACAGAACAGATCCTTTCTTTTAAATTCTTTCTCCATAGCAACTGGGACAGCCACCTGGTGGGGGTCCTGCTAATTAAGCCCCATAAAGGACTCATGGACTGTGTTAGTAGAATTGTTCATTGGAGCAGGATATGGTGACTGTATAATTATTTCAAAAATTAAAAGACTGATCATTGCCAATTGTTGATTTAGAGCTTAATGACAGAGAAGAAAAAATTACTCACCATAGAAATGTTTCTTCTAATGGAGTCTTGCTGTATTCAGACATAATGCAGTCAGCCCCAGCACTTGAACTGCCCCAGAGAGGGAAGAGTTAACTCGTATAAAGCAGCTAGTGATCTGTGTCCTTTTGAAACTTTGGGTCTCACAAAGAATAATTCCCAGACCCATACATGATCACATAGTTACAAACTTAGAGGGGTGAACTGTAAAACACAAAAAAGGAATAAATGGTTTTCACAAAGGGTGGTGACTCAATGGAATGTTTGCCAAGGAAAATTGTGAACAGCGTTAATATGGAATCCTTTAAAAAACAGTTAGAAAATTATATGGGAAGTAAAACAATATTGTATTTACATTAGAATTATTCCACCATGTTGGTGGCAAGCTCTTTAAGGACATTTTGCCTTCCGAACCCGTATCACTCTACGAAACTATGCAGAAGCATAGAACGTTGAGCTCAAGCTCGGTTTTCAAACCTCTGTCTGTGGTACTTCCTAGTGTAACCGTCAGATTCTTATGAGCTAATTAACTAATATACTAAAGTCTGGAAATTGTTCAAAATATAGCCAAAAGGCAAAATATTTCTTTTTGTGCCCCAAAAGACTTAAGTTGAGAACCCAAGAAGGAAAGGTAGTGACAATGTTTAAGTAAAACACCAGAAAAATATTAATAACATCTACCCCACCCAAGAGGGAGGGTACAAGGTACACCCCTGAGGTGCAACACTGTACCTGCCAGCCCACTTCCCAATACCAGGTTCTGAGAGGGGAGGCAGGGGGGAGGGCTGAATACAGCAAGAATCCATTGGAAGAAACAACATTACTATGGTGAGTAATTTTTTCTTCAAACAACATGAAGTCTTGCTGTATTCAGACATAATGCAGACTACCAAGCAGATCCCTATGGAGAAGGGAATGCAGAACATACTTTGAAAGAGGCTCTGCAGTACTGCTGTACCAAACCTAGCATCACTTCTAGCCCGGATGTCCAGGGAGTAATGCTTGGTGAAAGTATGTACTGTTTTCCAAGGGGCTGCTTTACAGATCTCTAACAAAGGTATATCTTTGGCTACAGCTAGAGAAGCAGCTGTACCCCTGAGGCCTGAAGGGGGCATCCTACCCAACTTGTCATAATAAAATTGTATACAAGAAACAATCCACCTGCCAATAGTTCTCTTAGTGGCAGGCTTACCTTTCCCCGCTTCACCATAAGTGAGAAACAATTGAAGACAGACATTTCTATGTGCCTCAGTATGCTCAATGTAGTAGCTAAGGGCCCTCTTAACATCCAGACTATGTAACCTTCTTTCTCCTGAAGAAGAATGGTCAGTGAAAAACACAGGGAGAGAGATAGACTGGTTCAGATGAAAATCTGAAACCACTTTGGGCAAGAACCTCCTATTGGTTCTGAGGACCACTTTGTCCCTATGGAAGGAGATGAAGTCAGGTTCCACTGAGAGCCTGTAACTCACTAATCCACCTGGCAGAAGTAACAGCTACCAGGAACACAGTTTTGCAGGTCAAGTACTTCAATTTGGCCGAAGCCAGAGGTTCAAAGGGTGGCTGCATTAGCTAAGCTATGCAGGCAGTAAGATCCCAAGATGGAGTGGGCTCCCTAAAGGGAGGGTTAATGTGAATCAGACCTTTGAAAAACTTTCTGAAAACAGGATGAGATGCCAGGGAAGAGCCTTTCTCTGTTGAGAGGAATGCAGAGGTAGCTGCTAGATGAACCTTCAGAGTGGCAGGCCTAATGCCTAAACCATTGAGATGAACTAGATAGTCTAAGGTTGTGGAAATATCTGCAGAATTGGGCAGGATGCCTTCCTGAGAGCACCAAATACTGAACCTTTTCCATTTGGAGTTGTAAGTTTTTCTTGTGGAAGGTTTCCTAGAGACCTTCAGAATATCCAGAACTCCCTGAGAAAGAAGTAGAGCTGCATATTCTAACTCTTTAAGAGCTAGGCCTTGGGATGGAGAAACTGGAGATTGGGGTACCAGATCTGCCCCTGGGAGGAGGACAGGAGATTGTATGTCCTGGACTGAGACAGGGGACGTGACACAGACAAGTACAGCAATAGAGGATACCAAGGCTGTCTGACCCAATCTGGAGCCACCAGTATCACTGTGCAGGGCTGACTCCTGATCTTGATCAGAACTCTGAACAGCAGAGGGAGGGGAGGGAAGGCATAGAGAAACCTGCCCTTCCAGTCCAAAAGAAAAAATTACTTACCATAGTAATCTTCTTTCTTCCCAGTGATGCTCAGACATTCATAACTTTGTGCAGTCATCCTGATGGGTTGCACTGCCCGGAGAGATGGAACACATGCAAATGATGGAATTCTTTGTATGTGAGCATCTTTCAAATACTGCCTCTACCAACTGCAGTGTTCTAAGCCCTTCAGATTTGTAAGAAGCCTGGAAGTCAGGCAACATGGAAAATTTTACCAAAAATTATTACTACTTAATAAAACATTTTTAATAAAACATTTTTTAAAATTAACCTAATAAACAACTTACTTGAAAAACCCTCCAAGGGAGGAGATATATCTAAATATAATAATGGTGTTCACCATAGATTGAGAAAAACTATTTTGAGAGACAGAAAACTCTGGTAAAACTCTGTCTAGCATAGAGAAATGTACCCAGAAGGATATGGCTATGTGCACTAGCATGCGGAATGCAGAGGCTTAAGTTCTGGAAGGGGAGGATGGGAGGGAGTTATGAATGTCTGAGCATCACTGGGAAGAAGGAAGATTACTATGGTAAGTAATTTTTTCTTCTAACCCCAGTAAAGCTCAGACCATTCATAACTTTGTGCAGACTACCAAGCAGTACCCCCAGGTGGTAGGCACAGAACTTATTTTGGAAACAGACTTTGCAGGACTGCTGTGCTAAACTTGGCGTCACTTCTGGACAAACTATCCAAATTATAATGCTTTGTAAAGGTGTGTACTGATTTCCAAGTAGCCGCTTTACAAATGTCCAGCAATGGCACCTCCCTAGCAGCTGCAATAGTGGCAGCTGTTCCTCTTGTTGAATGAGCCCTCAGCCCAGCTGGGGACTCTTTACCTGCTTTATTGTAGCAGAATTGAATGCACTGGACAATCCACTGAGAAATGGATCTTTTTGAGGCTGGTTTGCCCATTCCAACATCCCCATATGTAAGGAAAAGTTGTTTTTTGTCTTGCTTATGGCCTTTAGTAGCTGTCATGTAGTAGCTGAGAGCTCTTTTCACATCCAGACTGCGAATTCTTCTTTCACCAGAGCTTGCATGGTCTGTGAAGAAGACAGGCAGAGTGATTGATTGGTTCAGATGGAAATCTGAAACCACCTTGGGAAGGAATTGTCTGTTTGTTCTGAGGACTACTTTATCCCTGTGGAAGGAAATATAGTCCTGGTCGACACAGAGAGCCTGAAGCTCACTGATTCTTCTTGCTGAAGTAATTGCTTCCAGGAAAACTGTTTTCCAGGTAACGTACTTTAAATGGGCTGTAGCCATGGGCTCAAAGGGAGCCCGCATCAGCCTTGCTATACATACATTAAGATCCCAAGCGGGCACTCGTGCCCTGTGAGGGGGGAGCAAATGCATTAGGCCTTTGAAAAATCTTTTGAAAATGGGATCTGATGCTACAGATACCTTTGTCCTAGCAGACAGGTATGCAGATACTGCTGCAAGGTGGACCCTCAAGGAACTGGGTTGCAGACCTTGTGAATGCAAGTGAGTTAGATAATCCAGCACCACTGAGACCCATGCATCATTTGGGGTGAAGTTTTCAGTAGAGCACCAGAAAGAGAATCTTTTCCACTTAGCAGAAAAAGTTTTCTTAGTTGAAGGCTTCCTGTAACCTTTCAAAATGTTTAATACAGCTTTAGAAAGGTTCAAGCCTGCATACTCTAACTCCTCAAGAGCCATGCTTTGAGGCGAAGAGACTTGAGATTTGGGAACAGCAATGTTCCCTGATTGGAGGTTAGAAGATTGTGCCTAAGAGGCAAGCTTATTGGCCTGCTCACTGCCATGGAGAGCAGAAGAGAGTACCATGGCTGCCTGGGCCAATCTGGAGCTATCAATATCAGAGAAGCTGAGAGGGATCTGAGTTTCAGCAGCACCCTGAAAACCAGAGGGAAAGGGGGGACTACATAGAGAAATTTGCCCGACCAATCCAGCACCAAGGCGTCCAGAGCGATTGTGCCCTGGGCTGGCGGCCTGCAACAGTACTGAGGCAACTAGTGGTTCTGGTGGGATGCGAACAAGTCTATCTCTGGAACACCCCACCTGTTGAAAATTACCTGTACCACCTGCTTGTTCAATGCCCATTCGTGATGGGACTGACTGATTAGACTCAGTCTGTCTGCCAAGATATTGTCCTTTCCAGGCAGATGGATAGCTTGCAGGGACACCTTTAAAGAATATGCCAGAGCCCAAATTCTCATGACTTCTGTGCATAGGGGACCTGATCTGGTGCCACCCTGCTTGTTTATGTAGTACATAGTGGTGGTATTGTCTGTTCTGACCTGTACCACCTTGCCCATTACCAGTGTAGAGAAAACCTTTAGTGCCAGCCGCACTGCTCTGAGTTCCAGCAGATTTATATGCTGGAGGGACTCTGCTTCCGACCAGATACCCTGAGTTGTGTGCTCCCCTAGATGGGCACCCCAGCTCAGCAGGGATGCATCTGTAGTGAGGATTAGTGAAGGATCCTCCTTTTGGAAGGGGACTCCTTATCTTAGGTTGGATTCCTTTTTCCACCACAAGAAGGCTTGTAACAGGGGCCTTGTCACTGGAATGAGCTTTGAGAAAGGGTCTTTTTTCTGACTCCAATGAGTCCTGAGGTGAAACTGGATGTGTCTCATGTGAAACCTGGAACTCTGCACTGTACCTGTGGATGCAGCCATATGACCCAGGAGCTGCAGAAATTGCCTGGCTGTTTTTCAACCATGCAATTTGAAGGAGTTTGCTATGGCCTGAAGACTTTGCACCCTATCTAGGGTAAGAAGGCCCTGGCCTGCAGGGTGTTGATCTCTGCCCCTATGAACTGTAAAGTCTGTGTAGGGGCGAAGACAGATTTTTTCTGGTTTACTATGAAACCTAGGGATTCCAGAAGATCCTGTGTAAGCCTTAGAGAGGTTGTGACCTGCTCTGGTGATTTGCCCACTATCAGCCAGTCGTCCAGGTATGGAAAGACAGTCACTCCCTGTCTTCGAAGAAATACCACAACAACTGCTAGGCATTTTGTAAACACCCTTGGTGCTGAGGAAAGGCCGAAGGGTAGGGTGGCAAACTGATAATGACCTGATGGGAGTCTGAATCTGAGATATTTCCTGTAAGATTCCTTTATGGGGATGTGGAAATAAGCGTCCTGTAAATCCAGGGATGCCAGCCAGTCCTCTTTTTGGATTGTTGGCAGAATCCGAGCCAAAGTGACCATTTTGAACTTTGCTTTTTTCAGGTGCTTGTTTAAAGCTCTGAGATCCAAAATTGGCCGCCACTCCCCATTTTTCTTTGTTGTTAAGAAGTATCTGGAGTAAAAACCTCTTCCTCTCAGGGTTGCAGGAACTAATTCCACTGCTTTGAGCTGAAGCAGCTTCTGGACCTCTGCCTCTAGCAATGAGATTTGTGCTAGAGGTGGAGAGGCAGAAACCCTGGGGTATTTTAGATGAAGAAATTTGAACTACAGAGACAGACCTTTGTTTGCCCACTACCCCCAGTACCCACTTGTCTGTGGTGATGGTTGACCAGCGGGGAAGGAAATGGGACAGTCTGCCTCCAACAGGTAGGGAGGAGGCGGCTTGCATCTCAGAGGTTCTGCTTAGGCTGGGGCTGAATTTGTGGCTGAGTTCACCGCCTAGAGCCCCTTCTACCCCTACCCCTTGAGTAGCCCTGAGGGGGGTACTGCTGGTATTGGGGCATGGCTACTGGCTAGAAAAAAGGTTGTGATAGAAAAGGACGACCCCTAGCCCCCCTTCCATAGGGTCTAGTGGATGAGGAAGCTCTGTCTCTAGCAGAGTTACTTCTATAAGTAGCCTTATATTCATCCACTTTTTTCATATAGGCCACTGTGGACTCCCCAAACAGTAGATTTTGTTCCAGTGGGAAATCCAGGGCCTTTGACTGGGTATCCTGAGTGAGGTTTGTGGCCCTAAGCCAAGCAAACCTCCTCTGGGCCACTGTATTGGCCATCCATCTGGCTGCAGTGTCATTCAAATCAGCAGCCATTTGGAACTGGTACTTGGCCTCTAACCCAAACCCGGCAGTTTCTGCCAGGTCATCTGACAAGGGTGGGGTGGCCTTCATGGACATTGCCAGTACCAACTGCCACAGGGATTTCTGATACTGGGCAGCATAATATTGAAAATTGGCCTGTCTCATGGCCAATGAGGCTGACAGATACCCCTTTTTGGCCATACTGTCCAGTTTTCTGGAGTCCTTGTCTGGAGGGTGTGAGGACAGAGGGACCTTAGCCTTATCACAGGCAGCTTGCTGTATAACCCCCTGATTATATTTTTTTTATCTATTCTCTTGTCAATAGGAGGAATAGAGTTTGGGGTCTGGAGGAGCTTCATAGCATCCTTCTTAAAGAATTTATATACTGGAAGGAGGGGGGCTTTTGTGGGTGTTAAACCCATCATACTGAGGTACTCAATATCCTCCTCATCTTCCACTTGCTCTGTTGTGCTGATGTCCAGAGCATCTGCCATTCTTCTTACAAAAGAAAAATGGGAGGGACAATCCTAAGACACTCTCGGAGGAGAGCCAAATTCCTGCTCAGGGGAAACCTCTGGGGGAATAGGGTTGTCCTCCTCATAAATGTCATCATCCCCTTCTAAATATTGTTGCTCCGGAGCAGGAGGCAGCACAGTAGCAGCAGCAACCTGGAGGCCCTGGGGAGGGGCAGGAGGCTGAGGGATGATGCACTGCAGAGCCTGGATAATTTTGAATGCCTGGGCTATGTCCTGAGCTGAAGGCATTACAGGCTGCTGCGCAGAAGTCCCTGGTTTAGCAGGAGAGGGTTCTGCATGTTTGAGCTTCTTTAATTTCTTTGAGGGGACCGGGGAGTTAGCCGGTTCTTTCCCTCTTTTTGCCCCTTTCTTGCCCGTATCAGGAGCAGGGGTAGAAGCACTTGTCAATTCAACCACAACAGACTGGGGTGTCAGCTGGTCAGAGCCTGAGGGACCCCTTGGAAACTTTTTGTGAAGCCTTTCAAGGTGTTTTTCAACATTTTGTTCTGGGAATGTTTTGCATATTTCACATTCCTGGTCCAAATGTTCAAAACCCAGACAAGCTACACATAAGGTGTGCTTGTCTGCCTTGGCAAACACATCTCCACACTTCAAACAGTTTTTAAAACCAGGCTCACTGATTCTCTTTTTAGGTTTCTCAGTCATGGTGAAATATAAAATGAAAAACCTCAACCGCTAATATCAAAAGCTAATGCGGCTATTTAAACAGCTTAAAAAGCTTTACTTTTTTTTTTTTTTTGGTCGGTTCAGGAACCGATAGGGAACCAATGGAACCAAGAAAGGAGATGAAATATGAACCGGTTCAGCGGTTCTGTAACCGATGAAAAGTGGTTACAAATAAAAACTTTAAAGACCAAATTTAAATGAAAATGAATAGGTTCTTTAGTTAGAGAACCGAAACAAAATTACAATTAGCTCGGATCCCTCATGGTTATACCAAACCACGAGGAACCGAGAAAACAACAATTTAAACAATAATACTATATAAAACTAACAAATTAGTAGAGGCAGTAAAAGAAACTAAAAATACATATGGTTTTTAAACTTTTTTCTTTCTTCTTCACGAGAAAGAGGGCGACAGAGACTCTGAGCGACCAGACTTTCAGGCGGAGAGAAAAATCTGAAGGGCTTAGAACACTACAGTTAATAGAGACAGTATTTGAAAGATGCTCACATGCAAAGAATTCCATCATTTGCATGTGTTCCATCTCTCCGGGCAGTGCAACCCATCAGGATGACTGCACAAAGTTATGAATGGTCTGAGCATTACTGGGGTTAGAAAGAGAGCATCCTGGGGAACTGTCCCCAGGACTGGAGGTCTGCAACAAAACAGAGGAAGCTGATGATTATCTGGTGCTGCAAAGAGATCTTTCTCTGGAGTGCCCCACCTGGAGAAGATGACCTTCAGAATGTGAGGATCCAGGGACCATTCGTGGTGTCCCTGTGAAATTCTACACAGAGCATCTGCTAGTATGTTGTCCTTCCCTGGAAGGTGGACTGCTACCAGAGAAGTCTGAAAAGAATAGGCCAGAGACCACAGCTTCATGGCTTCTGTGCACAAGGCCGAGGACCGAGTGCCTCCCTGCTTGTTGATGTGCCACATTGTGGTGGTGTTGTCCGTTCTGACTTGGACCACCTTGCCCTTGACTGAATCTGAGAAGGACTGCAGGGCTAGTAAAACTGCCCTGAGTTCCAGGAGATTGATATGAAGGAGAGATTCCTGTGGAGACCACAGCCCTTGAGCTGTCAGGGTTTCCAGGTGGGCTCCCCACCCTAGGAGAGAAGCATCCGTAGTTAGAACTACTGATGGGACTTGAGGGAGAAATGGAACCCCTTGTCTGAGGTTGTCCTGATCCAGCCACCACTGGAGAGCTTGGACCAGAGTCTGAGTCACTGTAATCAGTTTGGTAAGTGACTCCTTCTTTTGAGACCAAAAAGACCTCAGATGAAACTGAATGTCCCTCATCTGGAACCTTGCCCCCTGCATCACTGCTGTGGAAGCTGCCATGTGGCCCAGGAGCTGGAGGAACTGTCTTGCTGGGCGGGAGACCAGAGGTCGAAAGGAAGACGTGAGATCCACTAGGGCCTTTACCCTTGCCAGGGAAAGGAAGGCTTTTGCTTGTACAGTGTCCAACTCTATGCCTTTAAAGGTGAGAAGTTGAACTGGTTCGAGTACAGACTTTGGAAGATTGAGAAGAAACCGCAGGGAGATGAGTAGGTTCTGGGTAGCTTGAAGAGCTGACTTGACCTGCAAAGGTGACTGACCCACTAAAAGAGAGTCGTCCAGATACAGGAAGATGGTGATACCCTGTCTTCTGAGGTAAGCCACCACTACTGCAAGGCACCTTGTGAACACCCCTGCAGCTGATGTTAGGCTGAATGGCATGGCTCTGAATTGATAATGGCCTGAAGGCAACCCAAATCTGAGGTATTTTCTGTGGGAGCACCTGATAGGAATATGGAAGTACTGTAGGCATCCTTGAGGTCCAGAGATGCTAGCCAATCCCCTGGCCTTAGAGAGGGAGGGATTATTCCCAGAGTTACCATTTTGAATTTGGGCTTTGAAATGTGTTTGTTCAAATACCTTAGGTCTAGAATGGGTTGCCACTCCCCTGTTTTCTTTGGGGTAAGGAAGTACCTGGAATACAGTCCTTTTCCCTTGTGCTGAGTAGGAACTTTCTCTATAGCTCTGAGAGCTAGAAGAGAGGAAACCTCTGCCTCTAGGGCAAGGGTTTCTGAGACTGATGCAGGTGAAAAGACTTGGCCCTTCTTTTTGGAAATGTTTTGAAGCTGAGGGCTAGTCTCTGGCTTACTACTTTCAGGACCCACTTGTCTGAGGTCACAGACTTCCAGGCCTGGAATTAGTAAGCCAGCCTGCCTCCTACTGGAAATGGGGAGTCGACCCAGGCTGACACATCAGGGTGTCTGCTTGGCAGGAGCCTTAGACTGAGAGGAGGAGGGAGCAGCCCTGCTCATCCCCCTCCTACCCCTCCATCTGAAGAACCCCCTCTGTGGGAAGGGAGAGGAGGCCTGGGCTTGGTAAAAAGGCCTTTGAAAGGGCCTGCCCCTGCCCCTAGACTGCTGCTTGTGTGGAGTGACCTGCCTTTCCTTGGCCTGTGCACTCCTGTACGTGGTCCTGTATTCAACAGTTTTCTTCATGTAAGCCTCTGTCTGCTCCCTAAATAGAGAGTTACCTACTACAGAAAAATCCATGGCCTTAGCCTGGGTATCCTGTGAAAGGCTAGCACATCTGAGCCAAGCATGTCTTCTGAGAGACATAGATGTAGCCATGACTCTAGATGTCACATCATGGAGTCCACAGCAGCATGAAATTGCATTTTGGATGCCTCAATTCCATCAGCAGCCACCACCTCCAGCTCCTTGGCTAGATGGGGAAAGGCCTGCTTAGCCAGTTCCAGAACCGTATCCCATCTGTATTTCTGGTACCTGGCTGTGTAGGCCATATAAGTAGCCTGCCTGAGTCCCAAAGAGGATGACAAATACTGTTTTTTGGCCATGGCATCCACTTTCCTGGAGTCCTTATCCGGGAGTGTGAAGCCAAAGGAATGTTCGCCCTGTCATAGGCTGCAGCCTGCACTACCCCAACATGGCTGCAATGACTATAAAGGAACTCCACAGCTGAGCCTGATTACGAACACCTCCTGTCCATTCTCTTATCCACAGGAGGTATTGAATTAGGGGTTTGTAAAATTTTGTGTGTCTGTTTCCCCAAGGATTTATGAAGAGGAACAGACAGCTTTTTGGACTCTCGGATGTCCATCATTTCCACAAAATCAGGCTCTTCATCCTCCGCTGTGGCTTCAACCAAGGGAAGCTGCAGGGTTTGTGTCACCTTTTTGTAGAACAAAAAGTGTGAAGGGGACTCAGAGAGCCTGGGAGGAGAGACACCTGAGGGCCTGTCTGGGGAGACGTCTGGTTCAATGGGCACATCCAGACCCCCTTCATCGTCATCACCATTGTCATCATCACCGGGATGAGTCTTCGTCTCCCTCCCACTCCTCATAATAAGCATCTGGGTCACCAATCTGGAGGAGACGGATCCAATTGAACTGACCGCCAAAACCCAAGCGTATCGGTCTAAGCGATGACAATATTAATTCTGCCATATTTCTGTCCCCAGTTGGAGAGGATACAGGATCTGAACCAGCAGACTTGTGTTTTTTCGATCTGGAACTGACCCCTTGGGGTTGGCTCTCCTTTTGCCCGAGGAGGTATTGTCTAGGTCAGTAGGCACCTTCTCAGGTTCAGCCGCAACCAAACCAGGCTGGCCATCCAGATTTACAGACTTCTCAGCCTCCCTTTTCTTCAGCCTAGTCAGTCTTTTATCTAGAGAGGATTTAGGAAAATGTTTACAGATTTGGCAGCCTGACTTGAGGTGGTCAAACCCCAGACAATAAACACAGATGAGATGGGGGTCGGCCTTAGCAAAGGCCTCCCCACACTCAGTGCAGTGTTGAAACCCAGTGGGACCAGTTTTCTTCTTGGGTTTCTCAGACCTCAAGCCAGGTAATAAAACAACTGAGCGATTACAAACCGTGTCACTGGCTTTTTAAAAGAATCAGCAAAAAGTCCGGATCTTTTGAAACCGATCGGTACCAGAACACCACACTAATCCCAGAAAAATTTAAATTAATTAAACAAAGTCGGTTCCAAACCGGACCGACCAGGAAGAAACCGAAGAAAAGACAGTTTCCACTTTTTTTACCAAAATAAAACACAGTCACTACCTATCTACATACTACCTGTACCATAGACAGAGGCTGGAAATCCGAAAATAACAAAAAAATATGTGGTTTAACCGAACACTTTTTCTTTTACCAAACCGAGCAGAGGAAATCTCTGGAGCGACTTCACTGTTAGGCGGAGTAAAGAACCTGACTGTTACACTGGGAAGTACCACAGACAGAGGTTTGAAGACCGAGCTCGAGCGCAACGTTCTATGCTTCTGCATAGAGTTAACTCTTTCCTCTCTGGGGCACTTCAAGTGCTGGGGCTGACTGCATTATGTCTGAATACAGCAAGGCTTCATGTGTTTGAAATAATCATTTCTATTGTACTTAAAATGTTGTGGTTGGTTTGACTGTGAGAGTGTATGGGTGAGTGCCTGGGGTGTGAATGTTCAAATTATTTTATTATACATAAAGTAACCTGTTCTAATAAGGGGGAGATACAATTAGGAAAGGGTGATTGCAAAATTCTACTTCAAACCTGTTTGAATGCTTGATGATTATTAGTATTAGAACTGCACTAAACAATTGTGTTCCTTGTCAATAAGTTATAGTAGTATGTTTCTAATTCTAAAATTCTGAAATATCCTGACACAGGTAAGTTTAGTCGGTTTTAGATTGTATTAGATTAGTTAGGTTAGGGAGGGTGCTCCCTTTGGGCCAAGATATATGGTGTTTCTCTTCCTTGCAGGCTGGAGAGATGCGGCATACATAGGAGCCAGGTTTGTAAAATCTTTGGGGGGGCCCAGGGGTCAGAGGTCAAGATCATGCCCCCTGCAGTGAGCAAAGGCCAAAACAGAGCAGGATACACCAGGTTTTGATATCTGTAGGCTAATAGAGGAGCCAATAGACATGAAAGAATCCTCACCCTCTCAACCCTCCAGGTTCCCCACATCAAGTCACTCACACAATTTCTTAGCACATGGCTGCCCTATGTGTTTAGCAGAGGACGGGAGAGACACAGTGTGGCATAAATGGAGTCAGTACTGCATTTCACTGCATAACCATATATGCCATTATCATCAGGTAGGTAGGTTACAAAGAGTCGGAGACTCTATGTGCCCATGGCCAGCCATGTCCAAGTAAAGTTTATATACACGAGTACTGTATCTTTCCCGGACAGATACTTTATATATGCTTTTTTGGACATGGCCATAAACACATAGAAGACCAATGGTCAAAATTAAGTTTTGCAGCCAGTAGCCAAAACGGCTAGTGACTGGGAAAACATACTGGCCCAACAGACATTTTCAATGGCACAGCTGTATCCTAGCAATCCAAGAGCCACTATATACAGTAAACCTGCTTTTCAGTAGACACAGGCCCACATAACAACAGTGAAGAAGTAAGAACCCAGGAAGTAACTCAGATAGCTGGCAGCTATTGCTTTTTAATGCTTCCCTGTGCAGTTTAACGTGGAATGCAGCTGCCTTTTTTATTGATTTTATTTTTATTTTACTTTCTCATTATGCTACAATGGCCACACTCTCCAACTGGGTTTTCGGACCCCTCTCGAGTCACATCTGTGCCCCCATCTCATCACCACATCACTTTCTTCTCCCACGTTACTTAACTTGAAGGAGGCAGTATAGCGCAGTGGTTTAAGGCTCTGAGCTGCAAATCTGGAGACCTGGGTTTGAACCCATAGCCCCCACTTGCATACTGTGTGATCCTGAGCAAGTCACTTAATTTCCCTGTGCTCCCAGGTTGCACCTGTAAACAAGCTTTCAGTTTTTGTGCTACTCCTGGTTAAACAATTGACCCCCCAATCTTGTCAATTAATGTTGACAAATGCTTTAGCAAAATGAAAATTACATACCTACCGTAATTCTTGAGCTTCTTTGTATCTTCACCATTCATTACTGCTTGGGTGTAGCGAGGTGCGCTCCTGTCACGGAAGGTTTTTTGTTACAGGAGTTGACGCCAACAGTGCCGCCCGAGTGACACATTACGGATGCGAGGGTGGTCTAGGTGCCGAGACCTCCTACATCCCAGTTCTGTTAGCCGGAGAGGCGAAATAAAGGCAAGAATAAAAAGAGCGAGGCAAGAGAGCCAAGGGATAGAAAAAGAAAAGGATATTAACTGAAAAAGGCATAAGCCCGTAGAGGACAGAAAACAAGAGAGGAGATCTACCTAAAGGGGCTGCAGGGCCTCACTGCTGGGATGACTCCAAGGGAGGAACAGATAAAGAAGGGAAAGAAGAAGAAGAAAATGGTAAAAAAGAAGACAGAGGGATGTTGGGAGGGAGAACTCTGCCAATCAGAGGTTGGTTTGAGGCTTATGAGCTCGGAACCAAGAACAAGGGAGCAAGGATCCCACTGGATGGAATTTGAGAGACGGTTCAACCGAGCCGTTTGAACAGTTTGTATACAAAAGGCAGATTCTCTACACCTCCCATCATCCACAACCCTTTAAACTGTAGCTGAGAGCTCACAGACCGCCAAGGCAGAAAGTCAGTTCCAAAAGGAGAGCGCCCAACTTAGCAAGGGTAAAAGCTTATCTAGCATTTTGTTAAGTGTTAACACCAAAGTGTGTGGGGGGGGGGTAACACCCTAAGAAGGCACCCCTTTAGATAAAGAAAGAATGGGAATTCAATCGGATTCCCTGAAGACAAAGCGAAGATTGCCAACTCCAGAAGAGTAATGTCAGGACAGAGAAAGTATCAGAGGCTGACATAGGAGATCAGGGCTTGCCAGAGGGAACCTTTACAGGAGACAAAGCCAGAAACTGGCTGGTCTCCTAAACTATGAATTGAACAGCATGGCCAAGAGAAAGAACAATAAGTCACCTCTAGGGGTAGTCAGAAAGAGTTCTCTGAGGATAGCATAAGTCCCAGTCGTCTCCCTTCTCCCTCAGAAAAGGTATCTGTTCAGATGAACAGACACGCAGGGTTTTTTTTTTGGCGTAAGGCCAACAAAGAAGGAAGGAATGAGCAGGGAGGGGAGACGCCTGAAGTAGGAGGTTCTTGAGGGACAGTGGGCGGGTATCAGTAATGAATGGTGAAGATACAAGGGAAGATCAAGAATTATGGTAGGTATGTAATTTTCATATCTTCCCTTGTCAATATTCACCATTCATTACTGCTTGGGTGAGTACCAAGCCCTCCGTCCCACAGGAGGACAAGAAAAACCCTGAGGGAACAAGACCCACAGCCTCCTGTTGGTGGAAAACAGAAGGGAGAGACCCTGGGCTAATCAAAAGAAAACCCTAAGGCTGAGGAGAGCTAGGAGGTGTCCCTCGAAGACGAGGAGACAGAAGAAGCCCCTGCAGAAGTCTCCTAGCTCTGGTGGAAAACAGGCGAGTCCCTTGGAAGGTGGAGCGAATCACCCTACGCCAGGCCAGGGGTGACAGCCTTGATAGACAAAGCCATGCCATCTGCCTAATGCAGATCGTTGTCCCTGCAAGCCTGGAAGCCACCTCACCGGCGTTCTAAGATGCCCTTGCCTGGTGCCTTGCCAGCTCTAGGCCTATAGCAGAGAGGGCAATGGCCTGTCTAGATTGCTCTGAGTCAGACATTGTTGCTAGGAGCTGAGATAACATCAACCATAGATGCCTGTTGTAGGCAGCATGGTGTGCCTGATGAGATGTGATTCAGAGCATCGCACGAGAGGAAGAGAACACTCTTCTCCTCAACTGGTCAAATTGTAGAGAATCTGAGTCCGGCAGTCGGTCATGCACCAGGCGGCGGCACCCGGAAGGAGTCTCTAGGTATGCCAATCCTGAAGGTGGGTTGGGTAAAGAACCTAGGGACTCAGGAGGGGCACAAAACCTCCTCCTGCAGTCTGCCGGGGCTGGGATAGGGTTGGCTAGTGACTGCCAGGAATGGATAGATGCCTCCTGGAAAGGAACAGGCCAGGATGGCACCACCAAATGTTGGGCACTGAATTCAATGAGGAATTCACGCATCTCCCGCTCAGCATTGTCTCGCCTAACAAAGGAAATGCTAAGATCCCTCACCATCCTCGACAGGCAACGCTGATATTCGGTGAAATCAGCATCGGAAGAGAGGTGAGCAGAGGGTTCCTCTCCCTCTGAGGAGGGAGACGAGGATGATGGGGAACTTGAATGTCCAGAGGACTCCTGCGGTGGTGGGGATAGGTGAAACACCCACTCATACATGCATCTAATGTATGAGGGGAAGGCCGCCGCAGTGCCTCTGAACATCTCCCAGGATAACGACCCCATAGGACTGACATGGTCTGGGAGAGAGGGGCATGACTGCAGAGGAATGGGAGAGGGGTACCTATGAAGAGGCAACTGTCCTCTGTTAGGGCTCTGGAATCCGGAAAACAGAGCACAAGCTGGTGGGGTCCCGGATAACAAACCAGGTTGCAGAATGGAACCCTGGGGATGCGAACCTTGGCAGAGCCTGGAAGGGGGGGTCCTCCCCTGTGACGTACCTGGGGCTGTATGGATCCAGAAGGACAGCCCACAGCAACACCACCAGAGGGATCTGCCAAACCCATGAGGGAGAGGCGGGGCTCAGCACTATGGCTCCTACCCACACCCCGAGGGGTGGCAGGTGGAAGCCGGCTTGCCTCACCATTCCCCCTCAACCCCTCGGACTCAAAGGAGGCCCTCCTCCTCGATGTCAGTGAAGAGCCTGTCGATCCAGGAGTCTCCCCGGGGAGCTCCTCAAGACAAGGCCCCGAAGTTCACTCCCAAGAGTGTGCGCAGCACTGGAGACAGCAGCTGCTACAGCCCCTCTGTGGGAGAACAGCTCCCTCCTCAACCTCCACGCCATCTCCTCCCAAAGACTCCTGGCCACCCCCAGCCTGGGAGTCCTCAGAGGAAGACTGCTGTGGAGACTGAGGAATGGGTGCGCTGGGCCGCCTGACACCATGTCCCACAGAAGACTCCTATCCCGAAGAATCAGGGAACCAGGATGGATCCACATCTGAATCGTCCACTTCCGAGGAAGAGGCAATCAGCAGGACCTCAATACTAGCCACCCCAGGAGTCTCCCAGGAAACTGCACAGCGAGCAGCACCGGTGCCACACGCAGTGCCGGTCGACACCCCAGCACCCGAGACAACATCCGAACCCAGTCCCAACTCACCCATGGCCCCAGCCAAGTCCCCGGCAGCACCCTCGGCACTGGGACCTGACATGACGCTGCCAACGGAGTCGACCAGGTCCATGGCGCCACCAGCTGCACCGAGAACCAACACGGCGCCGCAAGTGGTGCCACCCCGATCACCAGCACTGCGAGCGGCGCTGGGATCCAAGACAGTGCCAGAAAGTAGCATCAAGGGTCCACCCACGCTGGGCCCGGTAACCACGGGCCGCGACACTGGGGGAGCCTGCACCTCCGAAGAGGTGACTGCTGAAGCAGTGTCTCCACCACAGCCCCGGGAGGGACCATGCTGTTCCTCCAACACCGCAAAAGAGGCCTCCTCTTCAGCAAGACTTGAAAATGAGGAGGCCTTCTCCTCTTCAGATCATATAGACCTGGGAGGGGACCCAGTGGAAGGGTCTAAAGTTCTTACCTGGGAGGCCCGAGAGCGACGCCATCCTCCAAAAGTCAGTAGGGCCTTGCCAATCTTGAATGCGCAGACTTCAAGAACATGGCGGTCCATCGAGAAACAGGCATTGCATCTGTCCATATTATGGTTAGGTCCCAGGCAACGAAGACAAACATCATGTTGTTCCATGATGGAAAAATACCAGCCACAGGAGCACTGATGCATGGGGGCATGGCCCACTTTCGACTTACATTTAGCTCCCGAACCAGACATGATGCGAAATTAACACTCTAAACAAGCCGGCCTGGTGGCGCTGAGGGTTGAGGTGCTGAACGCCACACCTCACGCCACGCCGGCGACCAGGGTTCGGGAATGAGCCAGGAGTCGCCGTGGGTCAGCGGGGGGGAAGAGATCGAGCCCCCGGAGGACTGCTCTCTCTTCCCGGGGAGGGTGGGGGTGCTGCTCGCTTAGCGAGCGACCTCTGGTGGTAGCCAGGGGTGCGCCGATTAGCAGCACGGTGAAACGCCAGGGGTGAGCGAAGTCACGGCATTACGTTGCCTTGCCAGCCATGCTCCAGAGGGATGGGAAGGGAAAAAAGAATCAAATCTTCCACCTGGGGATAGATGAAGGTGCTGCGGCCTTCACTGCCCACGCTCCCAAATCCGGGCCATCTCCCTTCTCCATTCTGGGGACACCAGGCACTTTGCCCTTCAAGAAAGAGTGTCCCGGGTGGATGGGGCGGACTTACCTCCGGATGGTTCAGACCCGGAGGTGATGCTCGGCGGTGCGGGGAGAGAGGAATGGTCACAATGGGAGGTAGAGGCGGGTAGCCCTCGGACGCTGGAAGGAGTTCTCCAGAGTTGGAGACCAAAAAAAAACACTCTAAACAGAAAAGTTCCCGGCATCGTCAGTAAAATAATAAAGAACGGTCTTACTGGGAGACGACGTCGGGAAAAACAAACCAGGATGCAGGACATGGAGTCGAAGAACAATGAAAAACAGGCCTAGTGGCACAGTAACTTTTTTCTTGCCCCGAATAGCAGGTGCAGCCTCAACGGCAGGAGAAACAGAACTGGGATGTAGGAGGAGTCTGCGGTGCCTAACGGCCGCCCCTTTTGCACCGCGTAATGTGTCACTCTCGGGGGCAGTGCCGTCGATGTCGACTCTTCTAACAAAAAAAAAAAGTCCCGTGGTGGGTGCACACCTCTGGTTACACCCAAGCAGTAATGAATGGTGAAGACTGACAAGGGAAGATATGTTTACATCATACAGTTTTCAGCCCAACAGAAATATCACTGAACTGGGGTTTATTTCATCTCATTAGCACGTCCCACTGGGAACAAGTCTGTCATGTTCGATTATATCTTTAAGTGAATTTCCAAACTTTTTGTCAATCATAATCTGAAACATGGAAAATACTATTTTGTCAGGGCATGCATACTTCACATGTAACATATAAGCCCGCAACCTTTAATTAGAATTTTACTGTTTGTTTTCTGCCCCTTGTGGCTGACACCTTCAAAAAAAATAATCTTTATTCTTTATTGCAAATAAGCATTTTTTCTTTTCCCCTGTGGTATTTTCAAGAAACTGATCAATACATACTAATCACAGTAGTGGTGGCAATAGTTTGTTAGCTGAACAGGAGAACGGGCAGATGCAAAATAATGATCTGATTAGGGCTGTGACTGCACTGGCAGGAAAGGTAAAGGATGCTCATATTTCAGAAACCAACTGCTAGTACTACATGACTTTATTCTTATATTTCCAGGAGAGAATAAACATGCCCCGGCTGTGTTGCTGCTTACCCCATAACTAGGGCTTTGGGATGGAAACAGAGACCTAGTGTACTGGCTACCTTACTAGCTTGCTTGCTGAAGACTTCAGCAAGACAGCAAGCAAGTTAGCAAGCTAGTCAGCAGGTTAGGTCTCTGTTCCCATCCTGAAGCTCCCCAGACTGTTTCCCCCATGCATCATACATTGCAGACCTGCCAGAGACAAAGTCCACCCCCATACCCATCAGAGTAGTCACACACACTGCTGCAGAGACAGACCCCCAGGCCCACTTCAGTCACTGGACTCAACATCTCTCCCATCCATCCCTACAGAACCAACATCAGCATCCACCCCGGCAATCCCCATAGAGGCAACATCAGCAGACAATTCCGTTTCGTAATTGCCTAAATGAGGTTGTTTGATTTGAGTTTTTTGTTGATATAATATGGTCTATCAACATCAACCTCTACTTAGTAAGAGAAATATTATAAATTTAATGCATCTGAAATACAGCAATCTGATTGGTCGTTACAAACTTTTGGTTGATAAGCTCATTTTTAATATCAATTTTTGGAAGATTCTGAGTTTTAGTATGTGGTATATTCCTCCACTAGCTAACAGGAATAATTTTGCCTCAAAAATATTAAATTTTGTTATCGAGCAATTTGATTGGCTGATGCAACTGACTTTATACTTTTGAAATATTTGATATGTAAAAGGGTTGCTACCATTATCATGAACTAATGAGTAACATCTTTTCTTAATTACCAAATATTTTATTTGAATATTTGCTAGTTTTTTTGGAAAGGAACAATCTGGTGAATAACTGTGATGTCACAGATTTTGAAACTAATTAGTATAAAAAGAGATTGAGTATTGCAAGGTTCATCCCCTGATGAAGCCTTAATTGTTGAAATGCCGGGGACCTTACAAATACCTGGTGTGCCTTCTCATGTTTGTTCAATAAAACCAATATTTTTGTAAACAAACAGTAAACTGGACTTCTGGCAATTTGTGACTACCCTCATTGGAGGACTATCTGTTCTCCTGGCTCTGGAATGCATGGTGTTTTTTTATTTCTACTAACATCAAGATCCCTCCCGTCAATCCCCACAGAGGCAACATCAGCATCCCTCCCCATCCATCCCCACAGACACACCATCAGCATCCCTCCCCATCCATCCCCACAGAGGCATCGCCACCATCAGCATTCCTCCCATGCATCCCCATAGAGGCAACATCAGCATCCCTCCTATCCATCCCCACAGAGGTAACATCAGCATTTTTTCCATCCTCCCCCACAGAGGCAACATCAGCATCCCTTGCGTCCAGCCCCATAAAGGCAACATCAGCATCCCTCCTGTTTATCCCCACAGAGGTACCATCAGCATCCCTCCCATGCATCCCCACAGAGGCAGCATCAGCATCCTTCCCATCCATCCCCACAGAGGCACTGCCGCAATCAGCATCCCTCCCATCCATCCCCACAGAGGCAACATCAGCATCCCTCCTATCCATCCCCACAGAGGCAACATTAGCATCCCTCCTATCCATCCCCACAGAGGCAACATCATCCCCTCCCCTCCCCTCCATCCCCACAGAGGCAATATCAGTATCTATCCTGTCCAGACCATCCCCACAGAGACAACATTAGCATCCATCACCACAGAGGCAACATCGGCATCCCTCCCATGCATCCCCACAGAGGCAGCATCAGCATCCTTCCCATCCATCCCCACAGAGGCAACATCAGCATCCCTCCATCCTCACCCACAGAGACAATATCAGCATCCCTCGCATCCAGCCCCACAAAGGCAACATCAGCATCACTCCTGTCCATCCCCATAGAGGCACCGCCACCATCACACATCCCTCATATCCATCCACACAGAGGCAACATCATCATCCCCTCCCATCCATTCTAACAGAGGCAATATCAGCATCCATCCTGTCCAGATCATCCTCACAGAGACAACATTAGCATCCCTCCATCCATCACCACAGAGGCAACATCAGCATCTCTTCCATCCATCCCCACAGAGGCCACATCAGCATCCCTCATGTCCAGCCCCATGAAGGCAACATCAGCATCCATCCCCACAGAGGCAACATCAGCATCCCTCCCATCCATCCCCACAGAGGCAACATCAGCATCCCCTCCCATCCATCCCCACAGAGGCAACATCAGCATCCACCCTGTCCATCCCCACAGAGCCATTAGCATCCCTCCCTTCCATCACCACAGAAGCAACATTAGCATCCCTTCCATCCATCCCCAGAGAGGCAACAGCATCCCTCCCAGCCATCCCAAGAGAGGCAACATCTGCATCCCTCCCATCTATCCCCAGTGAAGGAACATCAGCATCCCTCCCATCCATCCCCACAGAAGGGAACATTAGCATCCTTCCCATTCATCCTCACAGAGGCAACATCAGCATCCCTCCCATCCATCCCCACAGCATCAGCATTCCTCCCATCCATCCCCACAGAGGAAACATCAACATCCCTCCCATAAAATAAGTGTAAATGTGCCAGCCCCTCCTCCAGCATGAGTTAAGCAGCCCAGAGTATACCATGAGCTGAAGTTCTTGAGGAGCAGAGTTGGTTTCCTAGCCTAACTCCCAGGAGACACTCTACTGTGATTGAATGTGCACCCCACGGAACAGTTCTGCTGCTGCTGGCCTACCTTTGCTTGCTGGCTGATGCTCTCCTCCTCTGCTGCTCCTCAAGATGACTTCCTCTGTGCTGCCACCGGCCGCCTGGACCAAAGGACCCCCATCCCACCTGGCCACTTGTAGTTCTGCCACCTGCCCAATAACCACCCTAACCCTAACCGGCATGCTCAGGTTGCCCACTCACTCACTCTACTCCCCTCTGCAGCACTAGTCTGCTGCTCAGCCTACTTGTGCTTGTTGCTGCTGCCTGCCGGACACCACATCTGCAGTGGGCCTGGTTCCACTCCTCGGCCGCCCAGTCCTGGGTCCTCCTCCCTCATCACTGGCCCGACTCCTCGGACTACAACTTGCCTGTTGCACTGCCTGGCTGCTGCTAGTATGGTGTTGTCCTGGACTCCTGCCCGACTGCCAATTCCTGCTGCACAACCACCACTCTTTGGCTGTTCTCTCCACCTCCTCTCCCTTCTGGCTGGACGCCTGGACCACCAATCCACCACACACCACCGCTCTCTTCTTCCAGGCTAGCCTGCAGCTCACTGTGTCCCGCCACCACACAATGGAAACCATCACCCCTACTGACACACACAGAACTGCCCTAATGCACACACGCATATCGCACCCAATACAAGCCCTTCCCTGCCCTGGCCACTCACAGTGCGGCATGCATAAAAATTGCACTCTGATTGAACCAATGAACCCTAATGATTTTCTCGGGGAGAGCACAAACTAAGGGGAAGGGAGGGAGGTAGCAAGGCAAAGGCGCCAGTTTTAAATAATGCCAGCTGCGGCCTGCCTAATTAAACAGCGGTAGCGCTTGAGGGGGTGCTGCGGGTGTGTGTCACACTCACAGTCAGCAGCAGAGGGCATGCACAGAGAAATCAGGGGGAAAAAATCCTTAAAAAAAAAGCAGCTTGTGGCAAAATATTACTGGGGCTCAGCTCAGATCAATAAGTATTGCTGAGGCCAGTGTCCCACAGGCCCATACAACCCAGCGCCTATGGCAGCATACCCAGTTTGTTGGGGGGAGCTCATCGTGGGCTCTCTGCCATCATTTATTTATTTATTTAAATGTTTCACCAGGAAGGCACGCTGAGCAACAAGTTACTCATCTCCCAGTGCGACCTGGTGGGTAGGGAACAATTGGAGAGAATACAGAGAAATGTTACAATGTTGGAATACAATTTGCTTACTAGCATACACTGAGAGCAGGAGGGATTACAGGTGGATCACACTGGCTAACAATGCAAGAGTTAAGTACAGTAGATATGAAGACACATACATCAAATTAGCAACAGTTGGTGACAGTTGGTAACACTGGAACACATATATCTTGGCAACAGTATGTAGCACTAGATGGTAAGGTGACACAATAGTAATTGGTAGCCATTAGTGTAACATAGATATTCAAGATTTACAGCGATTGGAGTAAAGAGAGGAAGAACGGAAGGAGGGAATGAAAAATTGCGGAGGGCAGAATGAAAGAAGGGAAAGGAAATTTACAAAGAGACGCAGGCAGAACACGATTTTCGAGGCAAACAGAGATGACAGGGTGGACTAAAGTGCATATAAGAGGGGGTATGGGGTAGGTTATAAGTGCTTAATTGAGTGTAGGGGTAGGCCAGTGTTAGGCTATGTTAACTAGAAGGGGGGATAGGAGGAGATGAGAGGTAGAGTGTGGCAGGGTGATGAGAGACAGAGGTTTTGTAGGTAGGGGTATCCAAGGGGGGGGGGGTTGAAATTCAACAGTGATCTGTTAGTCCTATCTGGGCAGGGTGGTGGACAGCCCTACTGGTAAGGACCAGGAGGGAATAATTTCCTGGATGGGGGGAGAGTGTAAGCCTCCTCTCTTTCGAGAGAGGCTTATGCTCCCTTTAGGGAACCCCTCCTACAGAATGCTTCCAGAGCTTAGGGCGCTATTAGTGCTCTGGGGGCACAATTCCTGCTGGTCACCATGTGGTGGCAGCAGAGATCAGGTTAGTAAGAGTATAAATAGGCAGGAACAGGAAGTTTCAGGGCTTTTGGAGGAAAACGCAGGGACAGCAGGAGACCAACGAATACTTCAGGGCAGTGTGGGGTGGGGGGACCACCCCCCAGCAGGCCGGCTTCTACAATGGCAATGCATCGGGTTCCCTGAGTGAGCATCCGAGGGAGGTCATGGAGACAGGTAGCTGCAATCGTTATTGTGGGGCCCTAGGCTCTGGGAGGTGGATGGGAGATTAAGGGAGGTGCAGTATAGGTAGGCCCTAGGGTTCAGGTAGGCTCCGGTAGGCTTGTAGTGGGCCTAGGTTGTCGGGTTGCAGTAGGCTGTGGCAGGGCCTCTGCATCCCGGTGTGGCAAGACAGCCTAGGGTCCCACTGGAGAGGGGGCAAGGGACAGCCTCTAACCCTGTTAGGGCCTGTTTGGAGGGACAGGTCTGTGGGCTGTCAGTCTTTAGTTGAGTGGGCCACTGAGTGCCCTGGAGGTATCCCCCAGAGCTGGTTTGCACTTATCAGGCAGCAGGAGGATGGTGAAGAGGGGACAGTTGGGCAGCATTTCCATCTTTTTTAGGCCGTTTAAAAGAACAGCATGCTGGATGGAGAGGTGTTTGGGCTGTTGAGGATCTAGGAGTTGTGGCAGGGCTCCTGTTTCTCTGCGTGGCAGGGCAGTTCAGATGGTTAGCAGCCAGGGGAGTGGAGCACGACCTGGGTATGCTGGGGGTCTGCCATGCCCGTGTCTGGGGCAGGCCCTGGGGCTTCCATTTTATGAGCAGGTCTTTAGGCCCAGTTAGGCCGTGGCTCTGCTCCGGTGGGGATAACTTGGAAAGGAAGGTGCCATCATGCTGTTTGGAGAGGTTGTGGTGTTCAGGGAGGCTGAGCAAACCCAGAAAGCAACTGGACAGGAGGATGTTGGGGGTATGGTGCGGTAAGTTTTGGTGGGTACCACATCATCCGTGTCCCTGAAAGGCTGGAATTGAGAGTCAAGGAACAGTGGGAGAGGCTGCACGCTTCCCCGGTTAAAGGAAGAAATGAGGAACCCCCTGGGAAATAATATGGAAGCTCTGTTAGGTACTTACCAAGTGCCAGTGGAGACAGGGAGCTTCACCGTCCAGGTAGAGGGCTTCTAGGTTCCTGAGGAAAATCAGATCTGCTGTTTGAGAGCTGTTAAAGACCTTGCTCTGCTAAAAGATTGCTGTCATTTTAACTGCATGAAAGTTTAGCTGCATGGAACCGGAACGTTTGTATAAGGAGTGATGAACCCCTGCGATGCTCTAAATCTTGTGGGCCCAGGAGAAATAACTTGATCTTGTTTGGGAAGAAATTGTGAGTGATTCATTTGTAAATAGGGAAAAATTAAATATAAAATCCTCAATTTTTAATCAGTCCATGAGTTTATATTTCCAGGGGACTGGCTGACATAAGATCCTACACCTTCTGGGGGCTTGGGGCCTGGGGGAGCCGAGGGCCAGAAGGCAACTAGAGTCCTGGTCCTCCTGTGGGGTTCCTGGGGTGTTTTCCCATAATATCTGGAGTGGAGACTCGGGGTGTACAAAACTTAAGAAGACATTGAGAGGTAACATAAACTTTTTCTTGCCTTTCATGCTGTACAGTTTCAGAAGTGTGTCTATGCTGTGGGCCCCTTCCCCCGCTTCATCAGTGATTTCAATCATCTTCTAGGCATTCGGAGAGGGGATGGCTACATTTAATTATTGTTGGGAAGGGTGTATGGAGACCCTCGACCCATTTTAGTTTTTTCTTGGGAACAATATGCTCCGATTAAGAAAAAAGGCACAGGAAGACCCCCTGAGAGGGAGTGGCAAGAATAAGCCTGTGTGTAGGGGCATTAAACGTGAGCTGCCCAGAGGCCCTGCCTCTTATCTCAGCAGGGGATGGTGGCTGGTGTGAGAATGAATGAGAAGATATTATGGAAGATCAACAATTATGGTGAGTACATTATTTTCATATCTCCCAGGAATCAATCTTCACTATTCATTCACACTAATGGGTCAGAGTACCAAGCTTCCCCAAAAAGGGAGGAGTTGACTCACCCTGAGGGACAATATCCCTCAGCTCTCTGTGTGGGAGAGAACCGCCTGAGGGCAGGGACTCCTTATAGGTCTGGAAGGACCAAAGACTGGCCAGGGGTAGGCGGAAGCTCCTGTGGCCAGGGAGCAGAGAGATGCCCCAACAGCTCACACCTGACCTTGCTGTACAAGAGATGAGTCCCCTGAAAATGCAAGTTCAACACCATATGCCAGGCCAGAGGTGCCAACCTGGAGAGGGGGAAGCCGTGCCATCCACTGAATGCAGACTGCTGCTCTACCAACCTGGAAGCAACCTCATTTGTGTCTTAGGTCATCCTTGATTGGTGCCTCATGAGCTCCAGACCCTGGGCAGAAAGGCGAATGGCTTGCTGGTTTAATTCATGGTTGGACACTGTAGCTAGGACTTGACCTATCTGTGAAAACAGGCGCGTGTTATAAGCTGCCAGATGGGCCTAGTGTACTCCTTCAGCATCTCCATGAGTAACCATTGATATGCACAGTAGTAAGCATCTATGGACATGTGGAGGGATAGGTCCTCATCCTCATCGGAGGAAGTGGGAGAGGAGGAGCTGGACTCAAGAAGCACTGGTGCTGGGGACATGTGTCTGAAATGGATCCATTCAGACTGCAAGTGAAATTGGTGGAGGGCACCAGCCATCTTCCTGTACTGTTGCCAGGTTATGAAAGCAAGAGGACCCATGATACCCAGCAACTCGGAGTGGTGGCAGTTGTCCAGGAGTGATATAGAAGCCAGAGGTTCCAGGCTCTCTATCAGTGCTGTAGGAATGCTCAGAGAACCTCTCCCGGGGGGGGGGGACTTGGCAAACCTGCCCAAGTGAAGATAACCAACCTCAGTGGTGTGGCCCAGATAGTGCCCCTGGGGGGAGACCCACCAGGTGAGGAAAGTGAAACTATACATGTCCCATGGGGCAGATCTGGTTCTCATCAGTGACAATGCTGGCTGGTTCCAGGGAGAATTTGTTCACCAGGTCACTGTGTCACCCTGGTCAGAACCCTGGCTAGGGCTACCTCCAGCACCAGTCAGAGGGTCAGCAGCAGGCACAGTGATGGGTCTCATCCCTTTACCAGAGTCGTTGCCACCCCCAAGCCAAGTACAGTACCAGAGCCAGTGCCCTCTCCAGAACCGTCCTGCATCTGGCACCATCAATGACACCAGGAACTGACCCAGCCCCGCAAAAAGCACTAGGTCCAAATCTGGCACTGGGACCAGAACCGGTGCAGTGGATGGCACCAGAACTGGTCCCAACCTTGGCATCAGACTCAAGGATGACACCGTCACCAGTGTCATGCTCGGAACTGGGCCCTGGGTTGGTGCTGTAATTGCCGTCCCCATCCCTGAGCCCAAGGCCAGTGCCCTCATCCTCCTCCAGGTCACAATGGTGCTCAGGGGAGGAGAGGATGACTACCTCAGGATCAGGTTTATGGTCAGGTCTGGAACTGACTCCTCTTCTGGTACCGCAAACAGTACCAGAAGGGGACCCTGTCTCATGACAAGCACCGACCAACTCACAGGTACCATGAATGGCACCAGGAGCTGGGGCATCACCAGGCTACAACACCAAGGTGCCCACCAATGTAGACTGAGTGTATAGCTTTAGCCTCACCACTGAGGGTGTCCACTGTCCCAAAGGACAGATGGACTTGGGGGGTACTCAGTCGACCCCTTGGAAAGAGTCGACTGTCCATCAGATCCCTATGCATCTCTGATGTCTTGGCGAGGCTAGCATGGGGAGGATCCTGATCTTCCTCAGCATCAGAGGTCCTGGGAAGGGTCCTAGGGGAATGACCCAGAGACCTAACCTTGGCATCGCGGGTGCAATGCCTGGCTCCAAAAGTGAGAGGCGAACGACCCCACTTTAATGCTTGGAACTTGAGGACATGCTTGTCCGTGGAAAAGCAGGCATCGCAATGGTCCATGTCATGGTCAGGGCCAAGGCAGGTGTGGCATTTCGGATGCTGATCCAACAATGTGAGAGGGCTCCCACAGGAGCATCAATGCATGGGGGAGTGACCACAGCCTTTCTTCTTTTGCACCTTTGAACTTAACTTCTCGATGAAGCAAAATAACAAACACGGGAAAGGACAGAAAATCAGCACTGAACTTATGACAAACTGAGCCAGAACTAGAACTGGTACTGAATTTGGCATTGAGAGAAGTTCAGCATCAGAAACAAGAAGCGGCAGCGAAATGAAGAAACTGATGCAATTGACTTCAGCTGCTCCCACAGTGCATACTCTACAGCAGGAAAAAGTGAACTGAGGAAGGGAGGTGGGCAGTGTGTTACTGGCTGACCCATGCACAATGTCAGTACGTCAGCCTTGTGGGAGAGTGCCAGCAGCAACATCGGTCCCCTCCAAGCTGCAAAAGACTTTGCTCCCATGGGGTCCTAGCACCTCCAGCTAAGACCCATTAGTGTGAATGAATGTTGAAGATAGATTCCTGGAAGATTCCATGTTTCTGTGTTTCAGATTTGGAAGCGTGCTGCTGATTTGCAGCATAAGGGCCAGATTATATCAAATGTAATCTAACTGCACTTAGTCCAACAGTACCATGTCCTCTGGTTGAAAATTGCACTTGGACACATCGGAGGTGGAGTGGCTCAAGAGTGGACCCTCTGAAAATCCACTTGGGTGCACAGAAAGTTGGGGGGGGGCTTGTGAAAATCCTGCATGTGGTGTTTTTATTTCACCTAGAGGACTGCAACTTCCAGTACAAGTACACACCTGCTTTTTAACATATGGCTACTCACATTTTCCAATTGCAAAATTGTGACATCACTGCCTTGTTGGTCATCATTTTGGTGTCAGAATGTTGTTGTACCATCATCCTGATGTCAGCTGCAGTCACGCAAACATTTAAATTAAAGAGCTGTCACTTTCACTGGCTGAAACTGACAGCATCATACTTATTCACACCTGCTTATGTAGCAGGGAGATGGGGTTAGACCTGATGGACCTAGCGTCTCTTGTGACCTGAAATTACGATGCTATTATATACTGTAACACCAAAACAAGCCAGGAAACTTGGCAAAAGCTAGTTATGGTTACAAGGGACCAGCCCTGCATCATAAATGATAAATAAATAAATACTATGTAACAACAAATTGGCAAACAATGTGCAGCAAGTCAGAGTTCCCATCCCGTCCTAAACCAAACAAGTATAATATCAAATAAATCCCCTTGACCTGAACATGGCCCCATTGTACATAGTTACCCATCTATTCTACTGCTTGCCCTTTTTTTAGGGATACTATGTCTTCCTGTGTTAAGACCTAAAATAAACATTTTTCTGGTGTTTGGGGGAGGGGGGTGCTGGACCCAAAACAGTGTGTGTGCATGGGGGGAGAGATGAGATGGGCAAACAAATGATACTAAAGGGAAATGGAAACAAGTGAAAAGTGTTTAATGAACTCAGGTCTCAGTAATTCCTTAGTGATTTGATGGAGAGGGATCGAGTGTGGCAGTGCCATGTGGCACAGAGGTCTATCCATGCCATCTCTGCTTGGGGTCATTGCAACAGATGCTCCCAGCATATGTCTGGCATGCGCCTTCTGTTTGTAAACAAACTCCTAGGCGAGAGATAGAACTTTTAGGTCGATCTGCACTTTGCTCCTTGCCTGCTCACTTTCCCCTGTGTGTGGGGTCTGACTCTCCATCTGTTGATGAAGCAAAACCCTGCTCCATACTGTTCCAATGGAGGGGGGGTAGAGGCTTCCTATCTGTTTTGGCTTTGCTGTTTGAAGCTGCTTGAAAGAAGACTGACAGTGGCAAATGTGTGAAGAAAGGGAAGCATTGTCACTTCAAAGGAACTATGAAAACCGTTTCCACAAGTACATTCCATGTTGTGACCCAAGAGGGAGACTGCTGTGCTATTAAGGGAGGTCATGGTATGGGGATGGTTATTTTAGCACTGTGGACCAGTTTTCAGACATAAAAAAAACTGTTTGTAAAAAGAAAACAAAATACAAACTCGGGGGAGACGTTGGATTTAGGGAACAAAATCACCAAACCAAAGCACCTATCTTAGATAGGTGGGGGTCAAGGGAGGGGAAAAACAGTTATTTAGATATATTAGAGGGAAAAAGAAAGAAGGGAGGAGGAATTGTCAGTTTAACAGAGGGAGGGAGGTAGGGTAATTGAGGAGGACGGGCAGAAAGCAGCTGTTCTTATCGACTGTTCTTCTCTGTATTCACAAAGGAAGAGAGAGGATCTCTGCCAGAGAGTAGTATTTAGGCAGCTGTAAGAGGAATTCTGGAGATGAGGCAGCAAGTATTTACTAATGAAAGGGTTCAGAAAAGGCTATCAGTTCTAAAGATAAATAGAGCCATAGGCCCAGTTGAGATGCACCCAAAGGTACTCAAGGAATGGGCAACGGAACTAATTAAACCCTTTATAGGTCTATTTAGCAGCTCAGTTCAGAGAGAGGTAGTTCCAACTGACGGGAGGGTATCAAATTGTTGTTTTTTTTTGTGGTTAATTTGTACCTCCCCGGTCCCTAGAGCGGCCGAACATCACCAGCCACACCAGCCCCATCACCCTGGCTTTCCGCCAGGACTTACGATTGTGTGACAGCTGCATGGTGTGGGTGTTCACCAGTGTGGGGCCTACAGGACTGCCTGTTTTCTACCTTTTCTCTCCTAGGGGAGCAGCCATGCAATGCCAGCCACAACAGCCCTGCACACACTTCTGTGTGCAGGACATCAGCAGCTGCCACTCCCCCGTCCCTGACGTGATGGTTCCTGGCTGCTTTTCCCTCCACCATTGCTAGGGGCCAGGCTAACACCAGGCACCATGTCCTACCCTCCCTGGAAGAGGAGAGCTTTCTGCTGGATGCTCGATCCTTTCCCTCCCCAGCCAGCCCCAAGCAACCCTGGTCCATTCCCGAACCAGGGTCGCCAGTGTTGTGGCCGGTGTGGCGTGCAGTGCCTCAATCCTCCATGCCACTGGGTAGCATGCAGTCCTGCTCCATAGAGTGGGGAGCAAGGAGCAATCAGGTAACAACAGACTTGTCAGTCCTACCTCTGTTGTGGGTAAACTGATGGAGACACTAGTCAAAGAGGACCTCGTGAACTACCTGGAGAGCAATGTACTCCACGATAGTAAACAGCACAGTTCCTGGCAGAAAGGTCTTGTCAAACTAACCTGATAGTATTCTTTTTTTTTTCCCCATAGGTACTTTTTGTGGTATTTATGGTTTTCTTCCCAGTCCCATCCCACACATCCCCGACCTGATGCATGTGTGTGGAGGCATGCGCATGTCAAGCCTCACGGGATACCCCACCTTACCAGTTGCTCTGTTATCGCTTATGCCTGCCACCAGACCTCCATCCAGTGACGGTGGGACTACAGGTGGGCAACCCCTCTCCCGGGAGAGGAGAGACAATGCTCAATCCTGCTCCCACCCCCCCATGCCGGCACCCCGGCAACCCAAGGTCATTCCTGAACCTGGGTCACTGGTGTAGCACGAGGTAAGGCATCCAGCATGCTGTGGATTTACTCCGATTTCAGTGTGGCTTTTGACTTGGTGCCTCACAGAAGGTTGCTGAAGAGGCTACAGAATCTGGGTGCAGCAAAGCATCCAATTAGATGTACGAGAAAGTGGTAGGAAGGGAGATAGCAGAGGGTTGCAGTTAGCGTAGTTAAATCAAAAGAGAGGGAGGTCATCAGTGGAGTGCCACAAGGCTCGGTCCTTGGTCCAGTCCTGTTTAATATAGTCACCAGTGACATGGGAGAAGGAATCTCTTCGCAGATGACACCAAGCTCTGTGGCAGGGTAGACAGCGAGGAGGGTTAGGGAGATGCAAAGAGGCTTGCCAAGGCAAGAGGTGGTCCAAGGTTTGGCAGATGAAATTCAACACCAAAAAGTGCAATGTGATGCATGTAGGGAACAAAAACCCCAGGACAGAGTACTGAATGGGAAGGGTGGTGGAATAAAGATGGGCATGACCTCTGAGGAATGAGACCTAGGGGTCATCATCAGTGACTGCCTAACACAATCAAGCCAGTGTAACAAGGCCTGCAGTAAGGCAAACAGGATGCTGGTGGGTATAGGAAGGGGTACTGATGGCAGAAGGAAAGAGGTATTACTTCTTCTCTGTTGATTCTGGTGAGGCCTCACCTGGAGTATTGTGCCCAGCACTGAAGTCCTCACCTGAGAAAAGATAAGGACAAGCTGGAGACAGTGCAACATAGGGTGACCAAAATGATTCCGTGCCGGCAGGACAGATCTTACAAGGACTGGATTAAGGCACTGATCATGTACTCACTGGAGGCCAGACAAGCGAGGGGAGATATGATAGAGACCTTCAAGTTCTTAAAAGGAACAAACAAGGTAAACTGCAAGGAAATATTTGCATAAGTAGCAAATCAAGAACACAGGGGGCACAAGTGAAAATTGACGGGGAAGGGGGAAGTTCGGGAGAGGGATGTGAGAAAGTTTTATACTACAGAAAGGGTGATGGAGATATGACACAATTTGCCAGCTGATGTGGTAGGTGCCAAAACTATCAACGGTTTCAGACATGGCTGGGACAAAGTGAAGAGCTTAGTGGTTAGTCAGGGTGGTAGCGGTAGGGAGCATGGGGGTGGATAGTGTGCGTTAGAACCCTGTACAGAAAATGGGTCACAGGTTTGTTAGGATTTTATGGGCAGATGGGTGGACCAATGTTTTTTTATGTTGTAATTTTCTATGTTTATACATTTTTAAACACGGATTCAAATGGGCAGGAACCCCCAGGAATTCATTGTATGAGAGTTCCTGAACCTTTATTATCATTCTACATTGAATACTATAGGAAATTTCCACCACCTAAAGGTGAGAGTTCCCCCAACTACAAATCTTTTTTCCTTTTTACAGTTTCTGTCCATTACCACCCTGACCCCTTCCTACCCATCTGGTAACCACCCAGCCCAGTCATTCCCACCCACTGCACTCCTTACCTCAGTATCTTTAGTCCAGAAAATTGTGTAATCCTCCAGTTATACAACCTCTCGGAGTCCATGGCCTGGGGCGAGGCAGCGGGGTGGGGAAGTGGGACCCAAGTGTACTTGGGCTCTCAATCCTGCCAGGGTGGGGCCTTTCTCCTTTGTTACTCCCAATCTCTGTAGATGTCACTGTCAGAGACATTATGGGCTCAAGCACACCATGCATGCTAGCACATAATATCCCTGACATGATGTCAGTGACATTGCACACCCCCACAAGCCTTCTGATCTCACTACCAGCTGTTGTCACCCAGGTTGGAGTATTCTGGTAGAGGATACTAGCCTCCCTCCCTCCCTCCTCAGAGGAGAAGAGCCTCCATGGGGATGCTTGATACTGCCCATCATGGCTGGCCTCTGATGACCCTGGCTTCCTCTTCGAGGATGCTTGATACTGCCCACCATGGCTGGCCTCTGATGACCTTGGTCTCCTCCTTGAGGATGCTTGATACTGCCCATCTTGACTGGCCTCTGATGGCCCTGGCCTTCTCCTTGGGGATGCTTGATACTGCCCATCATGGCTGGCCTCTGATGGCCCTGGCCTTCTCCTCGGGGATGCTTGACACTGCCCATCATGGCTGGACTCTGATGACAATGGCCTCTTCCTCAGAGATGCTTGATACTGCCCATCATGGCTGGACTCTGATGACACTAGCCTCCACCTCGGTGATACTTGATACTGCCCATCATGGCTGGACTCTGATGACACTGGCCTCCACCTCGGTGATGCTTGATACTGCCCATCATGGCTGGCCTCTGATGACCCTGGCCTCCTTCTTGGGGATGCTTGACACTGCCCATCATGGCCGGCCTCTGATGACAATGGCCTCTTCCTCGGAGATGCTTGATACTGCCCATCATGGCCGGACTCTGATGACACTGGCCTCCACCTCGGTGATACTTGATACTGCCCATCATGGCTGGCCTCTGATGACCCAGGCCTCCACCTTCGTGATGCTTGATACTGCCCATAATGGCTGGCCTCTGATGACCCTGGCCTCTTCCTCGGGGATGCTTGATACTGCCCATCATGGCTGGCATCTGATGACCCTGGCCTCCACCTCGGTGATGCTTGATACTGCCCATCATGGCTGGCCTCTGATGACCCTGGCCTCCACCTTGGTGATGCTTGATACTGCCCATCATGGCTGACCTCTGATGACCCTGGCCTCCACCTCGGTGATGCTTGATACTGCCCATTATGGCTGGCCTCTGATGACAATGGCCTCCACCTCAGTGATGCTTGATACTGCCCATCATGGCTGGCCTCTGATGACCTTGGCCTCCACCTCAGTGATGCTTGATACTGCCCATCATGGCTGGCCTCTGATGACCCTGGCCTCCACCTCGGTGATGCTTGATACTGCCCATTATGGCTGACCTCTGATGACAATGGCCTCCACCTCAGTGATGCTTGATACTGCCCATGATGGCTGGCCTATGATGACCCTGGCCTCCACCTGGGTGATGCTTGATACTGCCCATCATGACTGGCATCTGATGACCCTGGCTTGCCCCAAACCTGGAATGCTGGTGCTGAAAGCAGTAGTGCTACCACTGCGTCAACAGGCTGACCACCCTCCTACGATCTAGAGGTGAGAGTTCCTCTGCCTAAACATCTCCACTTCAATCACTGGATAGAAAATGCTGGGAATTTTTGTTTTACATAGGAACATGAGAAAGAAGACAAAACATCCATTGTGGTCATCTCCAGCCATCCAGGAAGCTGGATGAGATGCTTGTTGCAAAGCACCATTGATGGATTTCTGTTATTTGAAGCTGCAGCACCCACCATTATGTACAAAAAAATTGGAAAGCTATGAGAACCATCACCTCCTCAATTAATTAAATGTTGTACCCAGTAATGTTATTCTCTATGAAACTTGGGGATGCTTGACACTGCCCATCATGGCCAGCCTCTGATGACCCTGGCTTCCTCCTCGGGGATGCCTGATACTATCCATCATGGCTGACCTCTGATGACCCTGGCCTCCACCTTGGTGATGCTTGATACTGCCCATCATGGCTAGCCTCTGATGACCCTGGCCTCCACCTCGGTGATGCTTGATACTGCCCATCATGGCTGGAATCTGATGACCCTGGCCTCCACCTTGGTGATGCTTGATACTGCCCATCATGGCTGGCCTATGATGACCCTGGCCTGCACCTGGGTGATGCTTGATACTGCCCACCACGACTGGTATCTGATGACCCTGGCTTGCTTCTGAACCTGGAATGCTGGTGCTGCAAGCAGTAGCACTACCACTGCGCCAACAGGCTGACCACCCTCCTAGGATCTAGAGGTGAGAGTTCCTCTGCCTAAACATCTCCACTTCAATCGCTGGATAGAAAATGCTGGGAATTTTTGTTTTACATAGGAACATGAGAAAGAAGACAAAACATCCATTGTGGTCATCTCCAGCCATCCAGGAAGCTGGATGAGATGCTTGTTGTAAAGCACCATTGATGGATTTCTGTTATTTGAAGCTGCAACACCCACCATTATGTACAAAAAAATTGGAAAGCTATGAGAACCATCGCCTCCTCAATGAATTAAGTGTACCCAGTAATGTTATTCTCTGTGAAACTTCTGGGAACTGCCCCCTCCTCAGTGAATTAAACTGTACCCACTAATGTTATTCTCTGTGAAACTTCTGGGAACTGCCCCCTCCTCAATGAATTCAATGCTGTGCCCAGTAATGCTATTCTCTGTGAAACTTCTGGGAACCATCCCCTCCTCAGTGAATTAAACTGTACCCAGTAATGCTGTTCTCTGTGAAACTTCTGGGAACTGTTCCCCTCTCAGTGAATTAAATTGTACCCAGTAATGTTATTCTCTGTGAAACTTCTGGGATCTCTCCCCTCCTCAATGAATTAAATGCTGTACCCAGTAATGCAGAGGGAGGATGAAATCATGTGGTGGACGTGGGCATAAATGACTTGGCTGGGGAAACAGTGGAGGTGGTAAAGGGGAGGTTCAAGGAATTGGGTAGGCAATGTGAGGAGGTGGGGGTATCAGTGGCATTCTCTGAGGTGCTACTGGTAGCATGTGCAAGTACAGGGAGAAAAAAAAGATAAAGGAGTTCTATGGGTGGCTAAGGGACTGGTGCTGAACCAGGAAATATGGACTGGTGTCAGACTGGAGCAGAACCTGGGACAACAATGACCTATACGCAGGGGACAGGTTACATTTGAGCAAGGGGGGGAAGAGCTTACTCAAACAGGGAATGGAGGGGTATATTTCAACAAGGGTGGGTTTAAACCAGGAAGGGGGGTGGCGAGGGGACCGTTGTTAGAAACAACGTCCGGAAAGGGGAGCATAGGGTGCTCATCCCCCAAGTTAGAGGTGAAGGTGGTGATGAGGGAGCACAGAGAGGCCCAAAGGAGGGGAAGAGGAATGGTAAGGTTGGGTAGGCAACAGGCTGGAAGGTGGTGTCACTGAGCGCAAGAAAATGGAAATTACTTACCTACCGTAATTCTTGATCTTCTCTTGTATCTCCACCATTCATTACTGCTGGGTGTAAGCCAGAGGCATGCACCCGCCACGGGAGTTTTTTTTTTGAGGGAGGAGTCGGCGCTGACAGCACTGCCTCGAGCCACGCGACCGCGGCCATGCATGAGGGACGGCCGGGCATACCATAGACTCCTCCCCATCCCAGTTCTGTAAGCTGGACAGGCAAAATAAAAAGGGTTAGAAGAATAAGAGCGAGGCAGGAGAGCCAAGGGATAGATAAAGGAAAGGAAACAAACTGAAAAAGAAATAAGCCAAAAAGAGGACAGGAAAGAGAAGAACCCTACCCTAAGGGACTGCAGGGCCTGCTTCCTTGGGCGGCTCTGAGGGAGGAACAGATAAGGGAAAGGAAGAAAGAAGAAAAGAGAAGAAAAAGAGAAGGGGATATTGAAAGGAGGGAAAAATACTGCCACAAATCCCGAGTGAAATTGGCTTGAAGCTTATCAGCTCAGATCTTAGAGCAAGGAAGCAAGGATTCCTTCAGACAAAACTGGTTCGGATGGTTCAAGTGAACATTTTACACAGCTTGAAACTAGAGAGGCAGATTTTCCTACACCTCCCACTATCCCATTACCCATCACTCAGGCTGAGAGCTCACAGAATGCAAAGGCAAAATCTGTTCCGGAGAGGGAGAGCCCCCAACCAGGTAAAGAGAAAAAGACCCCACTAGCACTCAGATATGCATCAGTGCTAGGGGGGAGGTGAAGCCCTAAGAGAGGGTGACCCCTTGTTAAGATGGACAGAGGCAGAGAATGAGCTTCTTCAGACTCCCTGGAGAAGACAGAGGCCAGTGGGCCAGACCACCAGTTCAAAACGTTAATTTTGAATTGGGTTAGAACAGCGTTGATTAGCCCCGGTCTGGCACCCTAGGGTAATCTAGGGACACCAGCCAAGTCCAAAGACCGAAGCTAGAGGACTGTCTCAGAGACCAACCTCATGTCCAGAGACTGAGCTAATCTGGTCTGAAGGAAAGCCCCCGAAGGCAAAACCTTCCAGTAAATCTGAAAGACTTTCCTTAGATGAAAAGGGCAAAGTTTCGCCTATGCTCCTCCTTACCTGAATCCTTCGTCATGTTTTTTCTTAGAGAAGAACAGAACGTCACAAGGAACCAGATGATTAGTCCCCCCAGATGGGGGGGAAGAGAAGGATAAGGCCGAGCAGGGTTGGGGAGATGCCCAAGAAAAGAGGCCCATGAAGGGAAGGTGGGAGGGATTCAATAATGAATGGTGAAGATACAAGAAAAGATCAAAAATTATGGTAGGTACGTAATTTCCATATCTTCCCTTGTTAATCTTCACCACTCATTACTGCTGGATGAGTACCAAGCCTCCCTGGAGGGGGCCTGAATTTTTGGCAATGAGGGAACAGATCCCTCAGCCTCCTATTGGTGGAAAGCAGGAGAGGGAAACCCTAACCAATACATTGGTGCAGTCTAATGTTGCTCAGGGCAAGGTGATGTCCCCCATGGCTGAGGGGACGGAGGATGCCCCTGAAGAATCCTCCTTGCCTTGCAGGAGAACAGGCGGGACCCCTGGAAAGTGGAGGAAGTCACCCTATGCCAGGCAATAGGTAACAGTCTGGACAGTTGAAGCCATGCTGTCCGCCGTATGCAGATCGCTGTCCCTGCCAGTCTGGAAGCCACCTCATTGGCATCATAAAACACCCTTGCCTGGTGTCTTGCAAGCTCTAGACCCTTTGCAGAGAAGACAATGGCTTGTCTGGACTGTTCCCTATCAGGCATAGACACCAGGACCTGTGCTAGGATCGACCACAGATGCCTGTTGTAGGCAGCGTGGTGTGCCTGATGTGAACCTATACACATCAACACACGACTTGAAGAGAAGACTCTTCATCCCTACTGATCAAATTCAGCAGAATCCAGATCTGGGGATCTGTCATGTGCCAGGCGCCGAGGCCCGGAAGGAGCATCTAGGGACATCAGGCCCGAAGGCGGGTGAGGTAGAGAACCTAGAGACTCATGGGGGGCACTATACCATCTCCTGCAGTCTGTCGGGGATGGAGAAGGGGCGACTGGAGACTGCCAGGTGTGGATAGATGCCTCCTGGAAGGGGATCAGCCAGGAAGGCACCACGAGGTGGCGAGCGCTGAATTCACTGAGGAATGCAGGTGTCTGCTGCTCGGTATTGTTCCTGCAGATGAAGGTGATATGAAGCTCTGAAACCAGCCTCGAGAGGAGCCACTGATATTCAATGAAATCAGCATTGGAGGATAGGTGGGCAGAAGGTTCCCCTTCCTCAGGAAAAGAAGATGAGTAGGAAATGGAGCTCGAATGCTCAGAGGACTCCTGTGGTGGGGAGACAGGCAGAAGACCTGTTCGTCCATGGCCCTGACGTATGAGGGGAAGGCCACAGCAGTAACTCTGGATGTCTCCCAAGTTAAGGGCCCCATAGGACCCACATGGCCTGAGAGAGAGGGGGTGGCTGCAGATGGATGGGTGAAGAGTACCTAAAAGCACGTGCCTGGCCTCTGCCAGGGCTCTGAGATCTAGGGAGTGAAGCCACCAAGACTGGGGACCCTGAGATCATACTGGGTTGCAAGGAGGTAACTTGAGGAGGCAAACCCCAGAAGGGCCCAGAAGGGGAATCTCCCCTGTGATGCGACTGAGGTTGCATGTGTCTAGAAGGGCAACCCTCAGTACCACCACTAGAAGGTGCCCTGGAGACCTCAAGGGAAAGGCAGGGATCAGTGCTACACCTCTTCCTACACCCTGCAGGGCAGTGGGAATGTGCCGCCACTCCTCACCCCTACCTCTCAACCCCTCTGACTCCAAAGTGGCCCTCTTCCTTGACCCCAGGGCCAGGGCTCTCCACTTTGCAGACCTCCAGAGGAAGGCCACAGAAGTAGGGCTCCCCGCCCCTTCCAAAGGAGCCTCAGCAGCACCAGGGATGGCAGCTGCCTGGGCCCCCTCAGAAGAGGGCATCCTCCCACGAATCTCAGAACCATCGCCCCTAGAAAGTCCCCGGCTACCCCTAGCCGTGGGACCCCCATGGCAAACCAGCTGCAGGGACTCTGGAAGAGGAACACTGGGCCACCTGACACCCCGATCTACAGAGAGTTCCGAATCTGAAAACTCGGGCTGCTAGTCCGGGTCCACCTCTGAGTCATCCTCCCCAGATGAGGAGTTGAGCAGAGTGACCTCCATGAGAGGCTACCTCAGGAACATCTACTGCAACAACACTGGAAGTGGCACCAATGTAGGCCGTGATGATGCCAATGGCGCCGCTCGAGTCCCCGGCACCATGAATGGCACTGGGAACAGCAATAGCACTGCCAGCAGTGCCACCCAAGTCCCCAGCACCATGGGTAGCACCAGAACCTGAAATGGCATTGCCAGCAGCACCGTCCAAGTCCCCTGTGCCGTGGACGGCACCAGAACCCAAAATGGTGTCGCTAGGCAGCATCGAGAGTCCACCAGTGCTGGGCCCCGCAACCTGAGGCTGTGACATTGGGGGAGCCTGCACCTCCAAGGAGGAGGCAACTGCTGGGACGGCGCCAACGATGCGTTTCTCCAGTGCTGAAGAAGAAACCTCCTCCTCAGCAAGGCTGGAAGTGGAGGAGGTTCCCTCCTCGCCGGGCTGTATAGACTCAGGAGGGGACCCAGAGGAAGGGTCAAGAGATCTGGCCTGGGAGACCCGAGGACGACGTCGTCCTCCAAAAGTCAGTGGAGCCCTGCCGATTTTAAATGCGCGGATTTCCAACACACGGCAGACCATGGAAAAACTAGTGTCGCAGTGGTCCATATCATGGTTGGATCCCAGGCACCGAAGACAAACATCATGTTGATCCATGACAGAAAATTGCCGGCCACATGGGCACTGATGGATAGGGGAACGGCCTGCCTTGGATTTACGCTTAGCCCCCCAATTGGACATGATGCAAAATTATTTTATAAACAGCAAAGATCCCAGCACCATCGAAATATAAAATGAAATGGTCTTACCGGCTTCAATGGCATTGGGATGGAGAACCAGGATGAAGGAGTCAAATTAATGGCATTGAAGAATGAAGGCCTAATGGCGCAGCAACTATTTCTCACACTCGCGAAGCAAGTGCAGCTTCGATGGTGGGAGAAACAGAATTGGGATGGGGAGGAGTCTACGGCACCTAATGGCCATCTCTCATGCACCACACAGTGCGTCACTCTCAAGGGCGGTGCCACTGGCACCGACTCCTCCCTGAAAAAAAAAAACTCCTGTGGTGGGTGCGTACCTCTGGCTTGCACCCAGCAGTAATGAATGGTAAAGATTGACAAGGGAAGCTCCTAAGGTACAGAACTGTCTAGTTACAGGCTCTCTTGGCAGTGAAATTGGTGGACATAGTGGCCATCATGGAAATATGGGCCACCCAGTATCAGGACTGGGATATGATGATCCCAAGGTACAGGCTATTCAGAAAGGATAGGGCCAAGGGGAATGATGGGGGTGGGTGTGGCGATCTGTGTGAGGGAGGAGATTAAATGCGTAAGGGAGGAAGGGGAGGACAGAAGTTCTGTGGATGCAGTTTCAGGATGCGAGGAATAGGACATTGAGGATGGGGGTAGTGTGCAGGCCACCATCACAGGGTTGTGACCTGGACCAGGAACTGGCAGATCAAATTTGAAGGGTAAGCAGGAAAGGAAGCACGGTGGTGGGGGGGATTGGAGCACATCTGCCACCATGAGTGCAATAGAGGGGGTCCTGCTGGAAGCTTTTCAGGACAGTTGCTTGACACAGCTGATACAGGGGTCAACACAGCTGGAAAGGACTTTGAACCTTGTACTGGATAATGGGGAAGCTGTAAGGAACCTAGGAGTGGGGGAACCGCTTGCTGGGAGTGACCACTACTCGGGGTGGTTCACGCTAAACATGGAGAGGGACACAGGGGGCACAGGTACAAGAGTGGTTGTATTTAGAGGGGCGGACTTTAGGCTGATGGGGGAAAATTCTGAGCAAACACCTGGCAGACATTGAAGAGACTGCTCAAATAGATGAAAAGTGCTTCATTTAATTTGGAAAAAGTGCCAATGTGCAAACACCCTAATGCGTTTCAGAATTCTCTTAGTTCCTTTCTCAAGAGAAAGGAATTAAAATAATTTCAAAAAAGCGTTAGGGCATTTGCACATTAGCACTTTTGTCAAATAAAATGAAGCACCTTTTATCTATTTGAGCAGTCTCTTCAATGAATGGTGAGTGCGGGTTTGTTTCTTGTAAAATGTTAATTTAACCCTACATCACCGTATCCATGTGCAGCCTCTTTTTGGTTTTTTTGTCACCTGGCAGACATCCAACAACACACGGATGCAGATCAGAAATGGAACATAATAAGGGGAGGGCTGGCAGAGGCAACAGAGACCTGTACTAGGGAAAAAAAAACAAGAAGGGCAGGGCAAAGAAACCCAGTTGACTGTCACCGGAGGTCAGGGAAGGGGTGAGAGCCAAGAGGGTGGCATTTCAGAACTATAGGAAAATGGGGAAGGGAGAAGATAAAGATGTATACAGGCAAAAGTCTAGCGAGGTCACCAGACTGGTCGGGGGGGGCAAAGTTTCTAGAGAGCTGAGACTGGCGCAGGGGATCAAAAGAGGAGAAAAAGACTTCTTCCATTACATAGGCAAGAAAAGGAGAAGCAAAGACCAACTTGTGAGGATCAAGAAAGATTGGGGGTGGGTGGAGAAGGGGACAGAGCAGTCAAAGGCACTGAACAAGTACTTCTGCTCTGTGTTCACACAGGAAAAGGGGGGCAAATACCTCAGGCAAGTGGGGGGTGGGTAAGGGGGAGAGGATGACAGATGTAGGAATTACAGAGGGAAGGGTGCTGGAGGGGTTGAGGGCATTAAGAAGGGCTGACATTGAAGAGACTGCTCAAATAGATGAAAGGTGCTTCATTTAATTTGAAAAAAGTGCCAATGTGCAAACACCCTAACGCGTTTCAGAATTCTCTTAGTTCCTTTCTCAAGAGAAAGGAATTAAAAGAATCAATGTCAGTGGCTCAGTAGGTAGCACACTCGGCTCTGAGGCCAGGAGATCAGAGAGCTGTGAGTTCAGTTCCCACATCTGGCACTTGGGTTAATATCCCAGTACTGACACTGTAGTGCAGCATGAGAGGGGTGCTGCACTTCTGAGGTGCTGTCTTTCAGATGAGATGTTAAACCGAGGTGCCATCTGCCTGGACTAGTGGTAGTTCAGGTGGATGTTAAAGATCCCATGGCACTTATTGAAAACTGTAGGGAAATTTTTTATTAAAACTGGAAAACAAAATATACACAGGAACGTGCTACTGCACACAAAAATATAAATACAGAAGCAAAGACAAATGTAAATAAGTATTACATCATACAATCAATACACAAATTCATTATCACTGTTTCAATACTAATGAAAAGAAATGTATTCAAAAGGCAAACAAAAACCATACAAAAAAGTGTTAAAGCACACAAAAATAAAATATATAATAAGCAGTATAAGAAGTCATGAACAATAGTCCTGACAATACCCCCTAAAGATATAATACAGCTCTCTTTCTGAAACCTACCCCACATCCAAAAACCAGTCCATATGCTGCCACCTCTCTTGAAAAAGGGAGAGTGAATAAGTTAAAAAATCCAAATCCCTAAACCTTTTTAAGGAGTTATATACCATCCAGAAGAATTGTTCAGCAGTAACCCTTCTATTATACAAAGTCAATTGGCATCTTGTATGCCATATATGGTACTTAAGTATCAACAAAAATAGATGAACGGTTCCTGAATCATACTTAAACCATTTCTTAGGTAACAAACCTAATAACAAACTATCTCTAGTTAGACAAGAAAAAGGAAGAAAAGGCCACTGTGAATAAAGAAAGGACCAGAAGGACATTCAAAGAATAAATGATCTACAGTTTCCAATACCCCATGGCACATGTCATCCCTAGGGCACACTCTCTCAACTAATCCCTTATGCTTCAGGTTATTCCGTACATTTAATTTATCATGAACACTTAACCAAAGTACATCCCACATCTTTCCCTGCAATCTAGGATTAAGCAACATTTTCCCTATAATTGCAGTTTCACTTGGAGTTTTAATCCAGTATCTAGGAACTTCAATAAAAAAACTAGAGGCAATATACACATACATCTCTTTCCTAGAAAGGGTTAATAATTGTCTTTTAGTAATACCCCATAGCTTCAATTTCCCAAAAATATACTGCATATATGAAGGGAGGTCTTGAAGTGATTTTTGTTTTGGAATGGTGGACTCAATACCCCAGGAAAGAAGCCACGGGTCAGCTTGGTCAGAAACCCAGGGATTCCAAACCCTGGGCCCATTGCCCATCACAGGCTTCAAATTCCCATATAAAAATAAAGAAAAGAAAAAAACAATAGGATGAACCATCTGCAATCCACCATCTTTGATAGGGTGATACAAAACCCCTCTTTTAATCGGATTAACCCGACTACCCCAAATGCATTGAAAAAATAAGCCATAGAGTACAGTCTCTAATCGCACAGATAGTGGAAAAACCACACATAAATGCAGAAACATTGGCAATAAAAAGGGTTTTAACATATATACTCTTTTTAGCTTGGACATATGCCAAGAATTCCACTTCCCAATTTTCACCCTAGCGTCTGATATACAGTAATAAGAGACCAATTATAAGTACTCATGTCCCCTGTACCAAAAAAAAAGCCCATTAATTTCTGTGGTTGGGTCTGACATGGTATGTCCAAATAAAACAGAATTTTAGGAACTAAGTTACCTATAGGAAGACATATACTTTTGGTGATATTAATGGTAGTATTGGTCAACATAGAACAATACATAATTTCCCGAGCAGCCGTATTTGCTGATGCCTGGTCCCCCAAAACCAGGCACATATCATCCACATAGGTTATACTTTTAACCTCCATATCCCCACTATGCACTGAAAGAACCCTAATATCATCATGCAGCTGTAATTTCCTTAAAAGTGGATTTAATGCCAAAATATACAATGCCGGACTCAGGGGGCAACCTTGCCTAACTCCCCTCCGAACTGGACAACTAGCCCCCACCCAGCCATTCCCATAAGGTTTAACCATAGCCTTTTGGTAATATAACTTAAGCCAGTTCAAGAAGACAACTGGAAAACCATGACTTTGAAGTACAATCCATAAGTAATCATGACAAACAGTATCAAAGGCCTTAGTTTGATCCAACCCTACTAAACAACCACTCACTTCCCCTCCAGATCCCTTTTCCATAATTTCCCTAAGCAAAATAAGTGCATCAGCTATTTTTCTCCCAGGAACAGCACAAAACTGTGTGGGATGAACTATATCTTCTAAAACCAAAGTTAAGCGACAATAAAGCAATTTCGCCAAGATTTTACTATCTGTATTTAAAAGAGTAATGGGTCACTAATTATCCAAAAGGGATCTGTCACCAGTTTTGAATAGAAAAAAAATAAGACCAGCATACATACTACTTGGTAAAGTACAAGAATCTAGAAAAAAATTGAAAGACGCAATAATCTCAGATGTGAGTAATGGAAAGGGTAATTTGTAAAATTCATTCAGTAGGCCATCAGGCCCTGGGGCTACACCTGGTTTTAAACTAGAGATAATAGAACCCAACTCTTGTTCAGTAATAGGGGCAATCAAAGAAGATTACAGAGAGTCGGGAATTTGAGCCAAATCACAAGATCCCACTCAATCAAAAACTTCTGTGTCAAGGATGGCTACAGAAGAAAATTTAGACTGTACAAAACTTGCCACTTCCTGCATGATATCCAAGTTCCCAAATTTCTCAGACCTATCCTTAGACCTAAGGGAGTACATAACCTTATTGTGACACTGGGCAGAGCGAATGTTTCCCAGTGCATCCCCTTTTTTGTTCATCTTCTAAGGATTTCATCCTATTATATTGTAAACTTATCAAGTTGTACTTAATCTGTTCTATTTGATCAACATAGGAAGACCCAGTAGAAACCTGTAAGAACTGCAATAACACAAGTTGTTCTTGTAAAACCTTATAATCCTCTTTTCATTTTGTACTATTTAATTTATCCATTAACTGAAAATATCTTTGAAAATAGGCCTTACTATCTGACCACCATTCTGCCAAAGAATCATATAGGAAAGCTACAGATTGGCTTGTATCAGGGCCTGAAAACCCTCCCGGATTTCATTTGCCATCAAACTTAAATTGAGTCTCCAATACCCCTTCCCTCTGACAGTAACATCAAGATCTGAGAGAGAAACAACAAGGAGACCATGGTCAGAAGTAGCAACGGGTGTCACAGATTTATGCTTAATAGTTAAATGAGAAGATAAAAACCAAAACTCTATCCGAGTAGATAAGATGCCCTTAAAAAAGGTATGGGGGGTTTAGAGATATCTGGAAAGGCAAAGGCATCTACAAGCCCGATCAACTGCAAAACCTGATTAAGGTGCTGTGAATCACAATAAAGTTTAAAGACCCTGGGACCCTATCCGAAAACAATCTACTTGTGTTAAAGTCTCCACCAAAACATACATATCTAGATGCAAAAAGATATGGCAAAATAAGTTTAAACAACTCTACCCTGCCAGTTTTAATTTGAGGGGCATATACATTTATGAGATGAAAATCCATCTCCTGAAGCTCCACATCCAACAAAAAGGCCCTACCTGGGGAAATGTCTAGAGAATGAAGAACGTTAATATTATGAGTAGAAAAACAAAACCCTACCCCACTACAAAGATCAGTCCCCCCTGACCAAAAACTAGCTCCCCAAACCCAGGCATCCCTCCCTATCTTAGTATCAGTTCGTGACTGTAACCTGGTATCCTGAAAAAAAAACACATCAAAACATAAATCTGAAAACAATGAAAAAGTCACCAGTCTCTTTCACTCTGACAACACACTATTTGTGTTGAGAGAGACTATAGTTAAATCATAGTGACTCAGACTCAGAACAGAGATCAAAGAAAGAGTCAAGGTACTTTCCTCGAGGAAGCCCTCACACCCATACACCTCCTCCTAGTTCGACTGGCAACAGTACCTTCTGGATTTTCAGCATCCAAGGAGGCTTCAGCCTGGGAAGAGGTCCATGATGCAATATCAGAGTCTCAATCATCCTCAGATACACCCTCCCGAAGAGGATGAAAAGGATTGTCATGAACAATTGTTTCCACAGAGCTCCTAAAGTGAGCCTTACCCTTACTTCCCTTCGTCCCCTTCTTTTTTTTCACTTCCTGGAATCCATCACTCACAGGAGGAAGAGGTTTGGGGGGACCATAGAGTCGGAAGACTGAGGGACATCCCCAGGGACCAGGGCAATATCCCCACCCCAGCCTCAAAATCTACTATAGCAACAGTATCTGAATTAACCACATTCGGAGCTACCACAACCGGGGCAGTATGAGGAGAAGGAGAAAACCCCCGAAAGCTAGAGGCCGATTTAGATTTTTGAATATAATAATCCTGAAAAGTGAAGTCTGCATCAGCAGTATTATGAGATGCCCAGGGGCAAGTTGGAAAGGAATGCCCCTCCTCCTCACACAAGGTGCACTTCAAAGGGTTTTTACAAAGGAAACTCGTGTGACCCAATTCTCCACAGAGAATGCATTTAAGCATTTCACAGTTGGGGCTAATGTGTCTAGCAGATCCACATTTAAAGCACCTACGGGGTTGTCCTGGATAAAAGATGAACCCCTTATCCCACCCAATATAAAGACAGTTTGGCAAGTGCTTTAAGTCAGTACCCTCATACTGTAATTTAATTTTTATTTTCCAACCCCCATTCCAAAAACCTTCCCCATCTAAAATGGGCTCAGGGGTACTTTGCACTTCCCATTGTTTATCCAACCAGTAAAGGATATCCTGAATATTGACCCCCTCATTACGGAATAAAACAGCGATAACCCGAAAAAATTGTTTAGTTAAAGGAATGATTTGGAAGGGGGTCCAAAGGGGGTTAGTCTTGAAATTCATATATCGAGTCCAAAATTTTTCCAACAGATCTGGGGTTCGAAAACTAACATCAAAAGTGGATTCCCCTGCTGCATGAATGAGAGCATAAACATCTGCAGGGGTAAAATGCAAAGATTGTTTTAGCAAAACCTTCCCCACAAAAAAACGATCAGGAGGTGTCTCCATACCCCCTAGATACCTAAACTGCACAGCGTTCCTCCGTTTAGCAAGTTCCACAGGTTTCTTAAATAAACTAGCAAAGGTTGGGGAGGAATCAGTCTTCTCACCCATAGGGGGATCAGGGGCATCATCCAAATCAAAAGATTCCACAACCGGCGGCAGGCCTGTATCCCTAGAGGGAGTTTGGAAGTTTGGTGGAGACACAGTCAAAAGGGGGGAAAAAGAAACAGTACCTGAAGACTCTACTTTCTCTTGATGCTCAAAATCAGCCCCAACCACAGGGGAAGTTGCAATCGATTCCTCGACAGCTTCTTGCACACCGTCTGCTAATATTGGAGTGACTGTAGCTTTCCAAACGCCAGTGGCATCCTGTGACCAACCCGCCCCCTCTAGGGCCCACCCCGGGGACCAAGCTTCCTCCACGTCACTGCAATATGATGTAGCCACCTGGGGAGGGCCTGAAACACCTGCTGAAGAAGCCTGCGGAGTAGAAGAAGAAATAAAAACTTTGGAAGCAGCTCCAATAACTTTACCAGGGGAATCATCCCCCAAACGTTTGCATTTTTTATCCTCCTCGCAGAGCAACTTCTCTGCATTCAGCTAGGCTTCGATCGCAGACAACTCAGCCTGCAAAATTTGCCGTTTCTCTTCAAGAGAAAGTTCTAAAGCAATGTCCTGGTCCAAAGACTGTAGTGAAACTAGATCTTCAGGCTGAATACTGGTTTCCAAAGCAACCGGCTGGGGTAGAACTTCAGAAACAATTTCAGTGTCTACAGCACCAGGCAGAAAATCGAAAGCAGATCCTATCCCCTGCACCTCCACATATGAAATGAAGGACTCCATGCTCACAGACAGCAGCTCCCCCTACTGTCAGCAATCCAGTAGGGGAATTTCCCTGGTGTCCTGGCCAAATTTCCCTCATTTCACTAAAAATACCACCAACAGCTTAATCTGGTTCAAGGTCAGTTGGCCTTCATCTGTATCCCCCTCCCCTGGGTCGTGCCTGAAAATAGGCAGGATTTGTCTAGTGCACTTACCCGGTCAACAAAAACTAAATAAATAAATAAAATAAAAGAGTGGACAAAGCACCTTGGCCGGATGGCATTTACCCTAGAGTACTGAGGGAGCTGGCAGAGGTCCTTGTGGGGCCACTGGCAGACCTGTTCAATATCTCCCTGGACACAGGATGTGTGCCACAGGACTGGAGGAAGGCTCACGTGGTGCCCATCCATAAAAGTGGGCCAAGGGATGAACCAGGGAACTACAGGCCAGTGAGCCTCACCGCGATCGTGGGAAAACTCATGGAGCCCATCCAAAAGGAAAGGCTTGTGAGATTCTTGGAGACAAATGGTATCCAGGACAACCAGCAACACGGGTTTGTCATGGGCAGATCATACCAGACAAACCTGGTAGAGTTCTATGACTGGGTGACATGGGAACTTGACAAGGGCCATGCTGTGTGCGTCCTGTACTTGGACTTCAGTAGTCAATTCACCCCTCTCTCCATGCAAATTTAGACTCTACACTAATTAAATTATCACTTCCTTATACTTCTCCTATATATGTGGCATGCACATACTGCCCTCCATGCACACCCACTGATGTTATCCTCTCCCATCTAACCATGTTACAGTCCCAGCTAAAGGAGGTGAGCTCCATGCCACAGGGGATTATAATGTCAATTGGTTAGGTGTGGACAAAGCCCAACTGAAGACTAAAATAAAGGCCCAAAACCTCACGCAACTGATAAAAGAGTCTACCAGACTTAACCACAAGACAAAAAAAACACTCCCTACTGAACTGGGCCCTCACCACGCATCCATATAGAATCCTTAAAGCAGGCCTACTTCCTGACTCTATTAGCGACCATCACACGGTTTACCTGATCAGGAAGGTTCATAGCCCCTTCCCCCAAGACACTGCACACCAGGTCTTACAACTCCCTAGACCTAGTATCTCTCCTGGCGGATCTGGGTAGGGTAAACTGGTCCTGCATCACCGAGGCATCTAACATCGACGTTGCCTTTAATGCATTCAAACTCAGATTCCTAAAAGTATGGGACACGCACACTCCACTGCGCACAAAGAGAGTTAGAGGAGCACATCTCCCCTGGATCATGGCTGACATAATCAGAACTTGCCACACCAGGGACCATGCCTGGAAAGCTTATAAGAAACTGGGCACTCAGGCCTCCCTTACTACCTACAGAGCCCTTCGAAATGCTTGCACAAATAACATTCGCCAAGCAAAAAGGGCTTACTTCCTATCATCTTTTAGTAAAAATTCTAACCACCCTACGGACTTCTGGAAATCCCTGAAATCCTTGCTCTCTCCCCCTACCCAACCACCCCCCCAACAATTTAAGTAAATGGCACCCTCATCTCCAACCCCATCAGTGTTGCTGAAGCTTTCAACACCCATTTCTCCAGCTGCACCGTCAACCTTCTATCCTCCCGCCGGAATATGCACACCCCAGCCCTCCCACACAGCACCCCAACACATAGCACTTACCCCCAAGTCCCACCTTTCGTATTCCAACCAGTATCCCCCGCCGCAGAAGTTCTCCATATCCTATGGGCACTGAACCCTAACAAAGGCAAATGCCCGTCATCTCTGGACACCAAGATGCTATTCCTGTCAGCCCCTGCCATAGCCACCCCACTGGCCACACTCTTCAACCTCTCCTTCTCTCTGGGTAAGGTACCAATGACCTGGAAAAGGGCCACTGTCATACCCCTCCCTAAAGGTGGTGACCCCTCCTCCCCAGGCAACTACAGACCTATCTCCCTACTCCCGATTCTGGCCAAACTTCAGGAGCGACTGGTCCTGTCCCAACTCTCCCAGTTCTTGGATGCCTCCTCCTTTTTTACTCCTTTCCAATCTGGCTTCCGCAAATCCCATTCTACCATCACCTCCCTACTACGTGTCACCGGGGACATCCTCACAGGTATCGACAAAGGACATATCACCACGGCCATTTTTATAGATCTAGCAAAGGCCTTCGATACCGTCTCGCATCACCTACTTATCTCAAAACTTACGGTTGCAGGTCTAGCTCACCCAGCTATAGACTGGTTCCAAGACTACCTAGCGGGTAGGATGCAAGCGGTCAGACTGGCCTCTCACACATCAAACCCCCTTCCAGTCATATCGGGAGTCCCCCAAGGATCAGTCCTAGGACCAGTACTCTTCTCCATTTTTCTTAATGGCCTCCCCTCTGCATGCTCCCACTCTTCCATCCAAATGTATGCAGATGATACAGTTCTGTATGCATCAGGCCCCTCATCAAGCAGTGTAGCATCTCTCCTCCAGGAGGACTTCTCAGCCATCCAGCACTGGTTCATGTCAAACCAGCTATCTCTTAACCCTAAAAAAAATGGTGTCGCTTACGTTTGGCTCCCAACAAAGAATCTCCCGCCAAACCCCGTGTCCCCCATTCTCTACCCTGGAAGAGACACCCCTTGAGCAATGCACTAGCTTTAGATATCTAGGCATCTGGCTCGACCAACACCTAGATTTCGCCTCTCACATAGACTCCCTGCATAAGAGGCTACTCCCAAAACTGGGGGCACTCTACCGAAACAAAACCTGTCTCCCCAAGGAAACGAGGCACGCCATAGTACAAAAAATGTTACTCCCTGTACTGGATTATGGCAACATAGTTTATTCTATCACCCTTGTATCTACCCTGGCAAGCCTCGACACCCTATTCCACTCCTTCTGTCATTTCATCCTCGACTCCCCACAATCTACTCACCACTGTACTTTATACAGCTCCCTAGCCCTACCATCTGTACAAGACCGCAGACTAATAAATTGTGCTAGGTTTGCTGCTAAATTCTGGACTCTCTCCCTCCCTCCCTCCCTATCTTGAATCTACTTTATCCCAATAACCCCCCTGTGTACCCACTAAGAGGCACAGACCCCAGACTTCTACATGTCCCACTTATGCGCACTACCAAAGGCCAGTCAGCTTTTAAATTCAGAATCCCTCAGATCTGGAACACCCTCCCCGCCCCCATCAGACACACACAAAATCCTGGTCTCCGTACCAGACTACTTCAAGCACATTTCTCCTCCAGCTGCTCCTGCTAATGCTAAAAGCTCTAGCTCTCATAAATTAAATATTGTACAGTAGTAATCCTGTTATGTGTTATGTGTATATCTGGCTGTAAACTCCTGTACTGTTTTGCCTGGAGTTTACGTCATATCTATACCCCACTGTACTTCATACCCAAAAAACTGTATTATAAGTGTACAAAATCTTATGCTATGTATGTCAATCACTGTACTTGTAATTGTTCTAATATTTGCCATGCACAGTACTGGGCCCCGGCCCCCAGGTCGCATCTGGAATCGAGCATGTTGCTCAGTATGCCTTCCTGGTAAATCTCGTAAATAAATAAATAAATAATACAGAGAGGATTTTCCAGAGAAGAAAGGGGAGGGACATGAGAGGACACCAACTGAGATTGGATGGGGGTAGATTCAGGAGAGAGATGAGGAGACATTTTTTTCACAGAAAGAGTGGTGGACAAGTGGAACTCCTTACCAGGTGAGGTAGTGGCCTGCAAGATAGTAGACAGTTTCAAAAGGGATTGGGATAGGGGAAGGGGTAATAGGATGGGGGGAAGGGCCGCAGCATTATAATGTGCTGGCTGCGCACTTGAGCAGACTCGATAGATCATGAGGCCTGTTTCTGCTGGCATTTTCGTATGTTCGTAGTCTCCATGAAACTTCTGGGAACTGTGCCCTCCTCAATGAATTAATTGCAGTACCCAGTAATTCTAATTTTCTGTAAAACCTCTAGGAATTGTCCCTTCCTACATGAATTAAATGCAGTACCCAGTAATGTTATTCTCCATGAAACACCTGGGAACTGTCCCATCCCAGTCCTCAATGAATTAAATGCTGTACCCATTACAGCTATACCCAATAACATTATTTTCCTGGGGACTATCCCCTCTTCAGTGAATTCAATGTTTTACCCAGCAAAGTTATTCTCCATGAAATCTCTGCGGACCGTCCCCTCATCAATGAATTAAATATTGTACCCAGTAATGTTATTCTCCACGAAATCTCTGGGAACTGTCCCCTCTGAAATGAATTAAATGCTGTACCCAGTGATGTTATTCTCCATGAAACCTCCGGGAACTCTTCCCCCCCCAAATGAATTAAATGCTGTACCCAATAATGTTATTCTCCATGAAACCTCTGCGGACTGTCCCCTCATCAGTGAATTAAATATTGTACCCAGTAATGTTATTCTCCATGAAATCACTGGGAACTGTTCCCTCCGAAATGAATTAAATGCTGTACCCAGTAATGTTATTCTCCATGAAACCTCCGGGAACTCCCCAATGAATTAAATGCTGTACCCAATAATGTTATTCTCCATGAAATCTCTGGGAATTGTCCCTTCCTAAATGAATGAAATGTTGTACCCAGTAATATTATTCTCCTTATACCATCCAGGAACTGTCCCTTCCTAAATTAATTAAATGCAGTAACCAGTAATGTTATCCTCCATGAAACCTCTGGGAACTACCCCCTCCTCAATGAATTACATGCTGTACCCAGTAATGTTATTCTCTGTGAAAGCTCTGGGAACCATCCCCTCCCCAATGAATTAAATGCTGTACCAGTAATATTATTTCCCATAAAACCACAGGAAGCCAACCCCTTCTCAATGAATCTAAGTGCTGTAACAGTAATGTTTATTCTCCATGAAACCTCTGGAATCTTCCCCTCCTCAATGAATCTAAATGCTGTACCCAGTAATGTTATTCTCCATGAAAAATCTGGAAACCCTCCCCATCTCAATTAATTAAATGTTTTACCCAGTATTATAAGTCTAATTATACAATGGCAAGAAAGAATCACGGACTCTGATTGGTCAGTGTATGCCTGAGACAGTGATGTTATTACACAATAATATCACTGTATTGATGATCCCCTTTGGTATTTGCTCTTCTCTTAAGAAACAAAGATATACTGCCTCACTAAAAATCTACTAAAAACATAAAAAAATGTTTTTTTATTTTGTTTAACATCAAACCATTGTATAATTACAATAAGGCTCTCCAAGGTGTGTGTTATTTAAGCAATAATGCACGACAGGGTGTGGTATATCATGGGATATCATCATGCCTCGGGTGGTTGGGCACGAGGCCGTAGGCCAAGTATGTTAAACGACCCAAGGAGTGACGATATCCCATGATATACCACACCCTGGAGTGCATTATTGCTGTTATGAACAAGATCTAAAGTTTTCTGCAGTAAAAAAAAAATAAATGTTAAAAACTCTTGAAAGTGCATGTTTTCTGACGTTGGAGGAGTATCTTTTAACAAAATAGTTTCTGGAGAGTTCTTGGCAGCAGGTGGCACTGTTGTAAATGGTCTGGATAATCTTTGTCAGGCTGCCAGCACTACTGTGTTTGACACAGTTTTACTGTCGACTTCCTGTTGATTCTTGGAAGTTAGTTGTTTTTGGCACAGTGAATGTTTTTTTTTTTTAACAAATTCAGTGTGGTTGCCAGTGCTTTAGTGTGGTCTGTGTTTTTTTTGGGGGGGAGAGGGGTCACTTGAGTGGCGGGATTGATATGTGGCATGAGGAAGCAGGATGACGTCTGCGTGTGTGAGTACCTTAAGTTTCAGTATTTAGTTTGGTTGTGGTAGTAGAGGAAGTAAGAACTGTAATTTTTTAAACGCTACTGCGTTCGGTAAGCAATGACTGCGCCTCTGAAAAGAGGTATGAAGACAGAGAGAGTAAACTCTCACACAGTAGCGCTTTGTTGAAAAGAAGTGCGGGTTGAGTTGTGGCACTAAATTTTGGCAGCAGGATTACAGGGATGTTGGCAGGGAAATGAGATGGCAAGTGGATTTTTTTTAATTTTTGAAGACGCACTGGATCATTGTTTCTGGCAGCAGCTTGCGTTGTGCTGCTTTCTCTCGTGGGCACAGTTGTAAGGAACACTGCTCTGAGAGCAAGGAGGCTGGTGGCCGGAGCTTTTTTGAAGCCGTGGTGATGTAGCCTGATATCAACATGGCTTCAAAGAGCTCTCGGCCAATCAGATTCCTGCATTTACGATCCATAGTTCATAATATGTATTAGATAATGTGGAAAGTAAAACTCGCTTCCTGACTGGCTCAAACACCCCACCACCCAGGCTGTTATTTCTTAACAATGGCCCGCTCTAAAACAAGTTCCAATTCTGGAACACGCCAGCACCATTTCTTTTTCCTCGCTAAACGAGTAGCTCGCCGACATAATCCACTTCCCGTTCATTCCACTCGCCTCGCTCGCCTTCGACACAAACCGCAGCACCAAAAACTAAATAATTCAATGTTTTACAAAAACACATTCCTGTCTCACAGCTCTGCTCTGCTTCTCATCCACTAAGAGCATTTCGGGCAGTCCGCCGACTCCACTTGCACTCATTTATAGTACGTCCTTTCACCTCCCACTCTGTTCCCAGGTCGCCTTCATTGTGACAACGCTCGGCCACAAAACAAACAGCAGAAACACCCTCTCTTAAATAAAAAATTACTTTACTGCAGCACGTATTCCCTCGTAGTTGCGCTCCTCTTCTGATTCGTCAGTGCCATTTTAGTTAGTCTGCCGACTACACTCACAGTCACTTCTCTTCCTACCTATAAAAAACAACAGTACTCTCTAGTGGCAAGGGACTATTTTACAAACCCACATTTCTGTTCATTTTTAATAATATTTGACACTCTTTTTTTAATAAAAACATTATTTAAAAAAAAAAAAACTAATGTAACCCCATTATCTAAGTGTAATAATACCATCCAGGGTGGGCGTTATGGGATATAACGGACCTTCCAGGGGCCATGAGTCCCTCCGCCTGCAACGTCGGGCCTCATTACACCCCTGGGCAGTCCGTTATATCCCAATAATGCCCACCCTGTCGGGTATCATTACTTGCATAATGTCACTCCTAGGATGGTGGAAGCACTCAGCTTCACCGCATGCTTCAACCCACCCCAGGAGTGACGTTATTACACAATAACACACACCTTGTCGTGCTTTATTGCTTAATTAAATATTCATGAGTGTAGCATTATCTAATAATGTTATTCTTCATTAAATCTCTGAATTAAATGCTGTACCCAGTAATGTTATTCTCCTTGAAACCTCTGGGAACCCTTCCTTCCTCAATGAATTAAATGCAGTACCCAGTAATGTTATTCTCCATGAAACCGCTGGGAACTGCCCCCTCCTCAGTGAATTAAATGCAGTACCCAGTAATGTTATTCTCCATGAAACCGCTGGGAACTGCCCCTTCCTCAGTGAATTAAATGCTGTACCCAGTAATGTTATTCTCCATGAAACCTCTGGGAACCCTCCCTTCCTCAATGAATTAAATGCTGTACCAAGTAAGAAAAAATTACTTACCATAGTAATCTTGTTTCTTCCAAGGTAATCTTACTGTATTCTGACATGTGCAGTATGGTCTCAGCATAGGACTGTAGCGGAGCTGAAATGGTTAATAGAGCCTATGCAAATGACAGAATGTTAGGCTCGAGCTCGGTTTTCAAACCACTGTCTCTGGTAAACATCCTGCAACTGTCAGATTCTTACGAAGTGTGCATAAGAAGAGGCTATCTAAACTATCTAACTAACTTAACCTATAAGCATAAACTCATCCCCCCATAAACTATCTTCCACATTCCAACAAAGAAAACAGACATCACCAAGACTCAAGTCACAGATGTCCCAGAGAAAAACAACCCAGATGTTTCTAATAGCAATCACAGCTGTAGTGCAGTGCTCCTAGGTTCTAGTAGGGGAGGTAGGGTGGGAGCTCAGAGTACAGTAAGATTCCCTTGGAAGAAACAAGATTACTATGGTAATTTTTTTCTTCTAACCCCAGGAAATCGTACTATATTCTGACATGTGCAGACTACCCAAGCAGTACCTTTGGAGGTGGACACCTAACCTATTTAGGAAACAAGCTCTGCAGTACTGCTGTGCCAAATCTGGCATCACTCCTGGTCTGGGTATCCAGGCTGTAGTGCTTGGTAAATGTGTGAACAGTTTTCCAGGTAGCTGCCTTACAAATTTCCAACAAAGGGATATCCCTTGCAGCTGCTATGGAAGCAGCTGTGCCCCTTGTACAGTAGAGTGGTCCCTGAGGCCTACAAGGGATTCCTTGCCTGCTTTGCTATAACAGAACTGGATATAGGCAACAATTCAGTGAGCGATAGTTTTGTTTGAGGCAGGCTTTCCTTTTCCCACCTCACCATATGGTAGGAAAAGCTGGGTCCTATCCTGCCTGTTATCTTTTGTGTAATCCAGGTAATAGCTGATAGCCCTCTTGATATCCAAGCAATGTGGCCTACATTCCCCTGAACTGGAATGACCAGTGAGAAAGACTGGTGTGATAGACTGATTTAAGTGGAAATCAGAAACCACTTTGGGGAGAAACTTCCTATTAGTCCTGAGGACTACCTGGTCCCTATGGAATGAAATGAAGTTTGATTTTGTGGACAAGGCCTGAAGCTCACTAATCCTCCTGGCTGAAGTGATAGCTACTAGGAACACTGTTTTCCATGTCACATACTTCAGCTCTGATGAAGACTTGGGCTCAAAGGGGTGGCTGCATCAACTGGCCAATACAAATGTTGAGGTCCCACGCAGGAGTGGGCTCCCTGTGTGGGGGATGCAAATACATCAGGCCCTTGAAGAATTTTCTGAACACCTGGTTCAATGCCAGGGATGAGCTCTTACCCGCTGAGAGGTAAACGGAAACAGCTGCCAGATGCACCTTAAGGGTAGATGACCTAAGGCCAAGGGAATGAAGGTACACTAGGTAATCCAGAACAACTGACAGGCTAGCCTGGTCACGGCCTATACCGTGCTGTTGGCACCAGACTGAAAACCTCTTCCACTTAGAGGTGTATGTTTTCCTAGTAGATGGCTTCCTGGAGACCTGAGTACCTGTAGAACTCTTTCAGAAAGACTCAGGCCAGCATACTCTAAGTCCTCAAGAGCAAGGCCTTGTGCCTGAGGGACTGGAGGTTGGGGTAAAGGATTCTGCCCTGTGAGGACATCAACAGGTTGTGCCTCCTGGGAAGGGAGATTGGTCTGCTTACAGATAGGGTCAGAAGCAGTGAGTACCAGGGCTGCCTGGCCCAATCCAGAGCAATGAGTATCATGGTTGCCAGTTGTACTCTGAGCTTGTTCAGCACGCTGAGTAACCGAGGGAAACAGAGGGAAGGCATACAGAAACTTCCCTGTCCAGTCCAGCAGCAGTGCATCCAATTGGCACTGTGCCCACTGCAGGAGGCCTGCAACAGAACTGTCTCAGCTTTTTGATTGTCTGGGGGTGCCCCAACTCCTGAACACTGCCTGAAGGACCTGCCTGTTCAATTCCCATTCGTGGTGATTCTGACTGATCCTGCTTAGGGCATCTGTGAGGTCATTGTCTTTCCCTGGGAGATAGACAGCTGAGAGAGAGAGAAGAGAGAGAGAGAGAGAGAGAGAGATGCCCAGGGAATATGCCAGCTTCCATTTCCTCATGGCCTCTGTGCACAGAGGAGATGATCTCATACCCCCTTGCTTGTTTATGTAGTACATTGTGGTTGGGTTGTGTTGTGTTGTCTGTTTTGATTTGAACCACCTTGCCCTGCAGCATTGGAGTGAAGGACTGAATGTCCAGATGGACTGCCCTGAGCTCAAAAAAATGTATGTGGTGCAGGGATTCCTGTGGAAGCCAGGCCCCATGTGCAGTCTGCTCTCCCAGGTGTGCACCCCACCCCAAGAATGAAACATCTGTTATTAGCACCACTGAAAGTGATTGTTGCAGGAAGGGCACTCCCTCTCTTGGGTTTTCCCTTTCCTACCACCACTGAAGTACTAGAAGCAGAGTTATCGTAATTGACACCATTTTGGACAGAGGGTCCCTTTTCTGTGACCAGTAGGCTCTGAGGTGAAACTGAATGTCTCTCATTTGGAACCTGGAGTCTGGCACTGTTGCTATTGCAGCAGCAGTGTGTCCTAACAGCTGGGGGAACTGCCTTGCTGGTCTGGGGGTATACAGCTGAAAAGAGCTGGCCAGCTACACAAGTGTTTCTACCCTCCCCTTGGGGAGGAATACCTTTCCTCTTACAGTGTCCAACTCTGCCTTTATGAATTCCAACAGCTGAACAGGAGTCAGCACTGACTGCTTGAGGTTTAACAAGAAGCCCAGGGACTGCAGGGTATCCTGAGCAGTGGTTAAGGCCTCTGTAACCTGCTGAGGGGACTGACCTACCACTAGCCAGTCATCCAGATACGGAAAGACTGTGACCCCTGCTTCCATAAGTGGGCTACCACCACCACTAGGCATTTTGTAAACACCCTTGGTGCTGACATAAGGCCGAAAGGCGTGGCTCTGAACTGATAATGGCCTGATGACAACCTTAATCTGAGCTACTTTCTGTGGGACTGCCTGACAGAGATGTGAAAATAGGCATCCTTCAAGTCTATTGATGCCAGCCATTCTCCCTGTCTGAGAATAGGTAGGATGGTGGACAGAGTGACCATTTTGAATTTTGGCTTTGTCAAATGCTTGTTTAAATGTCTGAGATCCAAGATGGGTCACCACTCCCCTGTTTTCTTTACTGTGAGGAAGTATCTTGAGTAGAGTCCCTTCCCCCTTTGAGCCAAGGGGACAGGCTCTACTGACTTGCCTGTAACAGTTTTTCTACCTCCTCCTCCTCCTCCAGCAGCTGAACTTCCAGTGGGGTGGCAGATCTGAAGACTCTTGCCCTCAGCCTGGGCAGAACCTTGAAGTTGAGGGCAAGACCCTGGCTCACCACCTCCAGGACCCACTTGTCTGTGGTAATGGACTCCCAGGCCTGGAGGTAGTAGGCTAACCTGTCCCCTACTGAAAGAGGGGAGGTGACCCTGACAGACCCCTCAGGGAGTCTACTTAGTCTGTGTGGTTGTCTGGGACCCGCCCTACCGCTGCCCCCCTCTGAAATAATCCCTCTGTGGCTAGTAGGCTGGGAGGGCCTGGGTTTGGAAGAAGGACCTGTAGTGGGCTCGACCTCTATCACCTCTGTTTTGCTGCTTTTGGGAGCAGTTGCCTTCTCTTTAGCAGCAGCACTCTTACAGGCTACTTTATATTCATCCATTTTCTTCATATAGGCTTCTGTCTGCTGCCCAAAGAGGGATGTGGGCTCACAGGGGACATACAGAGCCTTTGTCTAGGTGTCCTGGGAAAGGTTAGTAGCCCTGAGCCTAGAAAACCTTTGTAGGGACACCAAGATAGCTATAAGTCTAGCAGCAGTGTCGTTGGCATCCACTGCCATCCTGAACTGGAACTTGGAGACTTCTATACCCCTCTTGGCAGCCTCTGCCAGATCAGATGCCATGGGGGCAGGACAAGCTTTGGAAAGCTCCATAAGTGTGCTCCAAAGACTCTTCTGAAACCTGGCCACATAAACCATGTAGGTCACCTGCCTGATGGCCAATGAGGAGCCTAAATAGGACTTCTTGGCCATAGAGTCCATCTTTCTGGAGTCCCTGTTCAGCAGATGGAATGCCGGGGGGATGCCAGCCTTGTCACAAGCAGCGGTCTGAACCACCCCCTCATGGCTGGGGTGCCCAAAAAGGAATTCAGACCCAGACTTGGCCACCCAGTACTTCCTATCCAGCTTCTTATCTACTGGAGGGATAGATGTAGGGATCTGCAAAATGCTAGAAGCATGCCTTTTTAGGGATTTATGGATGGGGAGCAACATCTTCTTAGCTGGTGGCACATCCATCATTTCTACAGTCTGGTTCCTCCTCCTCCTCCTCCTCCTCCTCTGTAGTCTCTTGAGTGGGGAGGTCCAGAGCCTGTGCCACCTGTTGCATGAATGCAAAATGTATGGTGAAATCTTCTGATCCCTTATCAGGGGAATCAGGATGCTGAGGGTCAGGGGAAACATCAGATTCCAGGGGTTCCCCTAAATCTTCATCACCATCTTCATCCTTACCATAATCCTCAGTATAAGGCTCAAAAGAACTGGGAATTGAGGAAGAACCTGGGGTCTGAACCGAGGAAACTTGAGGACCTGACCACGGAACCAAACTGGCAGCGGTCTGAAGAGACTGGATTATTCTTATGGCACTGGCAGTTTCCTCTGCGGTCAGAACCGTCAGGTTCATCAGTTACAGTTCCTTCCCCAGATGCTTCTCCTTCTTCTTCTTCTTCGATGCAGTTGCCAGTTCAGCGGCAGTTTCCATGGTTCCTTTTTTACTGTGTGAACTGTCACCCCTGTCAGAGGGTGATTCCTCTGGTTCCTTCACGATTTCTTTGGTAAGAGAAGAAGAAGGTTTGTCCATAACTGGGTCAGTCGTCTTCTTGGACATCCTTTCTTTTAGCTGATTAAGTCACCTATTCAGTGTCGACTGTGGAAAGTTTTTACAAATTTCAGTCTGCCTTCAGGTGGTCAAATCCTAGGCAGAATACACAAACCAAATGTGGATCAGCTTTTGTGAACGGTTCACCGCACTTAGTGCAATGCTGAAACCCTGTTGGGCCAGTTTTCTTTTTGGGAGTCTGAGGCATAATAAAAATACCAGAGTTCCCTGGTACTTTTCCTTTTTTTTGGTCAGTTCAGCAACCGAGGGAAAAACCGAGTGTCAGCCCGGTTAAAAATTCCAACAAACAAATCAATCGGTGGGTACCAGAAAAGAAGGTATATAAAAGGGAGTTTTATCTCAAAATACCTCAGAAAGGCCCAGTTTCCACCCAGTTATGGGAACTGGATGGGAACCAAGAAACTTACCCAAATAGTGTTAAATCTAGACTAGTCTACCTGAACATCGGAGACAGTGGTTCAAAAAATGCAAAAAAATAATGGAACCATATAAAACTGAGACAAAAACAAAATCTTCCGGAAAGATGAAGGAGAGCTCTCCGAGGCATCTGACTTAGACAAATGGAGTAAAGAATCTAATGGTTGCAGGATGTTTACCAGAGACAGTGGTTTGAAAAACGAGTTCCGGCCTTGCATTCTATCATTTGCATAAGTTCAATTAACCATTTCAGCTCCAGGGCAGTCCTATGGTGAGACCATACTGCACATGTCAGAATACAGTAACATTTCCTGGGGTTAGAATGTCGTTTTCTATGTACCCTCCAGGAACCGTTTCCTCCTCAATGAATCAAATGCAGTACCCAGTAATGTTATTCTCTGTAAAACCTCTAGGAACTGTCCTTTCTTAAATTAATTAAATGCTGTACCCAGTAATGTTATTCTCCATGAAACCTCTGAGAACTGCCCCCTCTTCAATGAATTAGATGCTGTACCCAGTAATGTTATTCTCCATGAAACCTCTGGAAATTCTCCCTTCCTAAATGAATGAAATGCTGTACCCAATAATATTATTCTCCATGTACCCTCCAGTAACTGCCCTCTCCTAAATGAATTAAATGCTGTACCCAGTAATGTTATTCTCTGTGAAACCTCTGGGAACTCTGCTCCCCCGCTGTATCCAGTAAGTAAGTAATTTGTTTATTGTTCGACTTTAAAATAAGTCTTTACAAAACCTGAATAAAATACAATAATTTACATCACCATATATCATTAATACAAAAATAAGAACAGACAAGCATTAAAATAGAAATCCATTCATTATATAACCACTTTAAATTAATACAGACAAAATATCATTAACCCTAAGGTTTAACTGGTTGTAAAGAGCACCTTAGCAGCAATTCAAGATCAATAAGTTTCTCATTTGTACACCCATCTTTAATTACTTATTGAAACCCCTTAAAGGGTTGCAATTTATGCAGTAATAGCATTAGACTGAATATGCTTTTTTTTTCTTAACTATAATACTGTAAAATCGTGCTATGGCCTCAAGGTGTCTTGGTTTGGACGTTTTTAATAAATAATTGCATTGATAGCGAGGCTTCATATCTAAAGTCTTTAAGATATCCCATAAGAACTGCTTTCTCTCAAAATTATACCTGGGACAAAAAAAAAGGAGGTGAACTGGACTGTCTTCATCTAAAGTACAAGTGCACATTCCAGAATTAGAAATACCATACTGTAATCTTAAATGTCGGCTGCCTACATACCCAAATCTAAATATAGTATAAGATCTTCGATGTACAGGGTTTTTTTAGTTTACTTAAGTACTGTTCCATTTCAAAATATCTCTTGGCAGTATCTGCAAGCCAATGACTCAATTTATAAATCTTCACCCCACTAATTTCTTTTTGAATATTAACATCTTTAATTCTAATTTTAATCTTATTCTGTATCTCCGTTAAAGGAGTAGTATATATTTCCAATAAACATTCCAACAACCCATATGGTTTTATAATTTTTTCTAAAGTGTGCAAACTTGGGAAGACAAATCCAGCTCCCCTACAGGACAGTGTTTCTTTCAGACATATCCTAGGCAATCTCTTATCGATCACGTATATTTTAATCCAGTATGTGGCTAACCTTGAGTCCGCATTGCACTTTATTGTAGTTTATACTACTTATACTCTAACCAGGCCTGAAGCAACACTTTTTGGTAACCCCAACAGCCTTTTGTAAATTTTGTTCATTGCTGACTCTAAAAAATCTAATCTTCCGTGTCCCCAAATTTCAGCCCCGTAAAGGATATGGCTTTTAATTTTTGCGTTAAGTACCCTTATTGTGCCCGTAACAGATTGTCCCCATACTTAAATGAAAACTTCTCTATTATTGAGGCAAGTCTGTTTATTCTATTAGCTGTTGAATGACTATGCCCTTGCCAGTTTAAATTATATGCAAATTCAATCCCTAGATATGTAAAACTCTTCACATACTCTATAGTAAGATTATTACATTTTAAAACTGTTGTCCTTCCCTTTTTAACCCATTGGCGATTGAATATCATATATTTAGTTTTATTAAAATTAATCTCTAAACTTGCCATTAAACATTCCTTATAAAATGTGTTTATACTTCTACTGATTCCCAAATAACTTGCTGCAATTGAAGCAACATCATCTGCATAAGCAAGGAAGGGGCACCATCCAGAACCCAAACTCGACATGTGCAGCTCCAAGTTATTAAATGTTTCCAGAACTGTATTTAAAAATACATTAAACAATATTGAGGAGAGTACACCACCCTGTCTTAAACCAATATTTGTTAAACATTTAGCTGAGCAATCACCCTCTTTGTTATAACGTACTGAAGTACAGTTATTTTCATATAAAGTGTTCAACAAATTGAGAGTTGAATTGTCCAGTTTGTAATTTTTCAAAGCATCCCACAATCTTCCCCTATTGATTCTGTCAAATGCTGCTTTTAAGTCCACAAATACACAAAATAATTTCTGTCTTTTAACATTAATGTACTTGTGGACTAGGTGTGAGAGTATGAAATATTGGTCTATTATGGAGTGCTCTGGGAGAAATCCAGTTTGGGCTTCATTTAATATGTTATTTTCTACTATTCAGGTCATTATTCTGGTATGTAATATCTTTGTGAATAATTATAAGGACTTATCCAATAGGCTTATAGGCCCATAATTATGCGGTTCACCTTTTCCTCCCTTTTTATGTTTGCTTGCACGCATGTGCAAGAAACATAGTGCCATCATTCAAGTTCTCGGAGATGTGGCACACGTCTTCCAACTCAGTCAGTGTGTTTGCATGTGCTGCTGCAGTTCTCCAATGAATGCTGCAGCTGTCTATGACAGCAGTTGAAAATGCAGTGCCGTACGGTTAAAACAGAGAGCTCCACTTCAGTGAGCAGCACTCCCCCCCACACATGCACGTACGCATATTGCATGCTCATGCGCTCCCCTCCATGCATACATTGTATGGCTGACAGGGGTGCACAATCCCCCATCAGCTCTGCTGTGCCCCCCCCAAACAAAAGTTTTCCAGGTGCCACGCTGGGAGCCCACCCCAGCGTGGCAAAAACTGTTATGGCCGATGGGGGTGCCCCATCCCCCATCAGCTCCAGGAGCCCCAAACAGCCTTCCAGCTGCCACATTGGGAGTCCATCCCAGTGTGGCAAATGTCCCGTGTCATCTTCCTAAAAAAAAAAAAAATCTGTAAACAAAAAAAGTTCCCTCGGTGGTCTCCCTGCTCACCCGCGCCCACCCTCTGTGCACTCTGCCTCCCCACACCACCTCCTTACCCCATACTTACCTCCAGAGTATGGCGCAATGATCTTTGGGGGACTGGGAACATGTCTGCACTCTTCAAAGCCGACCGCGAACTGAGGAAATGCCAGTAAGCTGTATAATGCCATAAATAGGGTTTTTTCAGCTTTGATGCATATCTCAGGCATTTTTTGGAATTTTGACACCAGATTTTCAACATTGGTTTTTTGGGACCTCTCCTCATGAATTCTGAACTGTCATGGCGTTAATCGGGCCCGAAAGGTGATTTCGTGGTCACTGCACGAAATCACCTTTTGGGACTGATTAACAAAATGACAGTGCCAGTGTTCATACAGTGGGCTCTCAAAAAACCTATGTTGCAAATTTGGTGAAAAAATTCCTTAAAATGACTGTTTTACGAGCATGCATTGCGCAGTTCCTATGCACGCTCATAAGTTTGCGAATTTTTAATATTTGCACTCCAGATTTTCAACATTGCCATTTTACCACACCTCCTTATGAGCAGTACAGCTGTCATTTTTCACATGTTGCCCAAAACGTTTTTCCATGCATGTAGCACACAATGGCTCAGCAAGTGTGCCTAATCAATGTTTGGGACAGATTAAGAAAATCACAGTGACACTGTTCATGAGCAGAGGTCTTAAAATGGCTATGTTGAAAATCTGGTGAAAAAATTCCCAAAAATGACTGTTTTAGGAGCGCACATTGCGCAGTTCCTACGCACGCTCGTAAGTTTGTGAATTTTTCATATTTGCATGCCAGATTTTCAACATTGCCATTTTACCACACTTCCTTATGAGCAGTACAACTGCCATTTTTGACATCTCACCCAAAATGTGTTTCCGCACATGTAGCGCACAATGGTGCAGTCGGTGTGCAAAAGCAATGTTTGGGACAGATTAAGAAAATCACAGTGACACTGTTCACGAGCAGAGGTCTTAAAATGGCTATGTTGAAAATTTGGTGACAAAACTCCATAAAATGACTGTGTTACGAGTGAGCCTTGCGCAGTTTCCTCGTAAGTTCATGAATTTGTAATATTTTCAGTCCAAATTTTCACCAGTGTAACTTTTCCACACTTCCTTATGAACAGTACAGCTGTCACTTTTCACAACATGGCTGAAATGTGTTTTCACACTTTCAGCGCAAAAATGCATGATCGCTGTGGGAAATTATTGTTCGGGACAGATAAAGAAAATCACAGTGACACTGTTCATGATCGGAGGTCCCAAAATGCCTGTGTTGACAATCTGCTGTAAATAATCCCCAAACTAATTACATTACAGGTGTGCATTGCACAGTTTCTACGCATGCTCGTAACTTCACCATTTTTTTAAATATTTTCACTGCAGATTTTTAACACTGCCATTTTTTACACCTCCCCATGAACAGCACAGCTGTCATTTTTCACATCTTGTTCAGAATGTGTTTTTGCACCTGTGGTGCCAAATGCTGTAGTCGCTGTGCAAAAGCAGCTTTCGGCTAACAAACTGATATTGCCACTATTCATGAGGTGGGGGTCACAAAAAACCCATGTTGAAAATTTGGAGTGAAAATACCAACAAATGCCCGAGGCATTAGGGTTTCCGACCATAATGCCCCACCCTGTAGAGAATGACAGGCATCAGGGCTGTGACTTGGGATTGTCGCCTGCAATGGTCATACCATGCCACCCCCACCCACACCCACACCCTGCAGTTGGTGACAGGCATCGAGGTGTGCCTTGGACTCTTCAGCCCCAAAGTTCACCCCATTCTCCTATATCACACCCATCTCACTGTATTTCCTGATGGAATGGGGTGCGCATAAGGGCCAAAGACCCCAAGGCGCACCGTGACACTTGTTGGTGTCTGCAGGGTAGGGTGTGGTGAAATGGCGTGGCCGTTATGCCTGATGACCCAAAGGCACACCCCAATGCCTGTCACTCTCTGCAGGGTGGAAGTGGGGTTGGCTTCAGTTCAATACTTCACTGCCATTCCTATTATGCAGCTCTGTAACTCCTACACTACCAATGCCAATGCCAGCAAGCAAATATTTGGCATTGACAAATGCTTGTTGTAAATGGGTATGATAATATTCTCTCTCCAAGTTTTTGGTATTTTCGCAGTCTGCATTGCATTATTAAATATAGCTTTTAGAGCTACTGTCCATAAATCAGGAGCATCCACTATTATGTCCACGGGGATGCCATCCAGCCCTGGGACCACGTGTCTTTTTGCAGTGCCAATGGCCAATCTTATTTCCCCTTCTGTAAGTAAGTCACTAATGGATTCCCAGTTTTTAATTGTCAGATTAGCTTCATTTATCCTTGAGTCATAAAACAGATTTCTATAATGTGATTCTCAAGTCTGAGGATCTAAATGATTCTCTATAATTTCTGGAATATAATCCCATTTATATGCCACCAGTTTCCAGAATTTTTTTTAATTTTTTTCTTTAACTCGCTTTTCAAATTGTTCCCAAATATTTTTCCTATATAATTCCCTCTTATTCCTTAATAACTTTTGTAATCCTTTCTCAATTTGTTCAATCTGATTTTATTATAATTTGCAATCTTAGAATGCAAATTTCTAGCACATTTGTTAATCTCTGCTTTCTGTCTTCTGCATTCCAAATCAAATCACTCACTTCCTTTCTTTCTTGTTGTGTTCAATGAAACCTTAAGGAGCATTGATGAATTTTTTTTCCATAATTCCTTCAAACCTCTCAAGGCGGGCATCTGCAGTTTCCAGATAAACTAGATCTTCTATTGTTTCCCTAATTCCATAATCATTTAAAAGTCTAACTGAATTATGATTTTCCAGTAATTCTCACTTTATCCCTTTCCTGGTCCTAATAATATCCAGTTTATTATTTGTTTTTATGACTCTATTAGGCCAAATCCCTATTTCTATTTCTAAAGGGTTATGTTCACTTTCTGCTCTCATGCCCACTTTAAAATCCCTGAAATTATGTATTAAGTCAAAGGAGATCCAACAATGATCTATAATTGAGGCCCCCCCTTGATCATATATAAGTAAATGCCCCTAGTGGGTCACCCCATGACCTCCCATTAATTATAATAATATATTTTTTTCTTCAATTACCTAGCTATTTGTTTACCTCTTATACGTTATTTTTGGTCTTTAGACCTCCTTTGATCAACTAAAACATGAGGACTCAGAGCTGTACAGACACCAGTTAGCTCTAAAGATGGTTCTTGGCTGTGCCCCACCCTGGCATTAAAATCCCCCATTAACACTAGTCCACATACTGGATCTTTGTATTCAAGTTCCTCCAATAGATTAGTGTTTCTGTGTCACCTAGGCCTAAATAGCTAGAACCTTTCAGAGGTAAATATATATTATTAATTATAACAGTTTTGTTCGTAAATGTCAAGCACGTTGGTAGAATACAGTCTGAGTTAATTTCTACCTCTTTGAAATATACTTTGTCTCTTAGTTTACACCATGTTATTAAACCTCCCAACATTCTATCAAAGTGTTTGAGTTTCTTTGCTTTTTTCTGGAATATTTTGTACCCATCTAAATCTATTTCCTCATTGGTCCATGTTTCCTGTAAGCACATACAATCAAATGCTGTCAAATAATTCATGATGGAAGAATCTGTCAACCTTTCCCTGATACCAGCCACATTCCAGGATAATAGATACCCATTATTTTTCTTATCATTATACCCCATTGTTGGGTTGATTTCTTTTGTTGACTGTCAATAACTTATGTCTTGTAATGCCTGGAATCTGCCAGCTGTTTTTGATAGATTCCTCCACCGACTGACTATTTTTGATGTACTTTTTTCTGTACTTACTTATTTATTTAAGTATTTATTTATTCAGGATTTGGAAAGAACCCCTGAGTCAAAGACTCATTTACAAAGGTTCCACGTCACATAGATTGGACAATACACAATTAAGGTAACATACAGTGCATGGAACAGCACACACTTGATACATGGTAGTGGTACAAAATGAGGCTCAAAATCAGTACCTAACAGATTTAAGGTGACACAGATAAGCATTTAGTAAAAAGAAAAAGAAAGAAAGAAGGGGGGGGGTGAGCCAGCCAGAGGCCATTGTCATTGTGTGGGGAGGAATGAGTGAGAGGTTCAGTAGCAGTCACACCTGTTTGAGGACTGGAGATGACCCTTAAGGCTGGTTTTGAAGAGGCCAATAGAGTTTTCATTTGTAATGGAGCTGGGAAGGCCCTTCATCCAGGAGGGGAGCCTTGTAGCTGAAGGACCTTCGGAATTGGGAGGTTTGACATCGGGGAGCTGTGAGAAGTTTCTTGCTGGAGCTATGAGTTACTTTAGGGGCTGTGGACAGATAGATTAGGGGGGTGAGACCCAGAGAGGAGAGACCTTGGGTGATTTTTTTTGGCCACAAGACAGGTGTGGAATTTGATCCTATTGTCTAGGTTAAGCCAGTTAGTAGAGTTATATAGTGTGCAGGTATGGGTGAGGCGGTTGCAGTCCAGAACAAGGTGACAGGTTTTGTTGAGGGAGAGATGGAGCCTATTTAGAGCTGAGTTGGAGGCAGTGCTATAAATGAGTATACCGTAGTCAAGGCATGAGAGGATAGAGGATGAGACAGCAAGTCAGAGGGCGTCTTGGGTAAAGCAGTGTTTAAAGCGGTAGAGCAGGCCAAGGCAGACATTAAGAGCAGTGGACAGGAGGTGTATGTGCTGGTGGAAGTTGAGAGCCAGGTCCAGGGTGATGCCTAGATATTTGAAGGAGTTCACTTGTTCAACAGGGGTTAGATCAGCAGTTATAATCTGGGGGCAGAGTTTCTGTTTAGCACTTTGAGGTGGGAGAAAATCATAAATTTGGTCTTCCTGTAGTTCAGTATGAGGCATTGTGCAGTGAACCACCATTCGGCTTCATTAAAGGAGGACTGGAGGGTTTGGTGGAGTTGCAGAGGGTCATGGCTGGAGGCATAAAGGACAGCATCACCCGCATGTAGCAGTAGGCTGGCAGAGCAGGTGCTAGGGAGTGAGTTAAGGTGAAGACTGAAAAGAAGGGGACCAAGGATTGACCCCTGAGGGAACTGGGAGCCTACTGGATAGGGCAGTGCCAATTCTGACTGGTTGGCACCTGCCCATTAAGTAGTCAGTGAACCAGAGTAGGGCATCCTGTGAGAAGCCAATGTTGGAGAGAGTGACTAGCAAGAGGGAGTGATTGACAGTGTCGAATGCCTTAGTAAGGTCAACAATAACAGCGCCAGTGGTACGGCCTTTGTCTAATGCCGAGTGGATATGTGCAGTGAATTCCAGCAGGGCAGTAGTAGTACTGTGCCCTTTGCGGAAGCCATGTTGCTGTTTACAGAAAAGATCATGTTTGTTAAGGTGGTCAATGAGCTGGTCATAGACAATGCGCTCGAGGGCTTTGGATGGGGGTGGAGGATAGAGATGGGCCGGTAGTTATTAGTGTCAGTATGGTCTCCACTCTTAAATATGGGGGTAATGGAGGCAGATTTCCAGAGGGAAGGGAATTTACCTTGGCAGAGAAAATGGTTTATAATATGGGTGAGAGGGTAGAGTCAGTCTTGGAGGATGAGCCAGAGAAGCCTCAGATCCAGGGAGTCACTACTATAGTGAGCATGGCTTAGAGCGCTTTTAAGATAAGGCTCTTCAGCCTTGAGGGTGATGCACCGTAGGTGGAAGGGAGGTTTAAGCTGGAAGGGGGTGACCAAACAGGGGATGGGTCGAAGAAGTTTGGTAGGATGACAAGGCTTAGGTTGGTGAAAGCTTGGTTGAAGGCCGAGGCTATGCTGGAGGGGTTGGCAAGCAGGTCCCCATCCACCGCTATCTGGTTGGGGGGGTAGGATTTTTGCCTCCAATTTCCTTGATATTATTCCTGAATTTGCGCCCAGTGCCCCAGGTAGTGGTGAGGACAGCTTTATTGTGCTCGGCCTTGGCTTTGTGTAGTGCCCACAATTCATTTGTTCCGAGCTTCTCTGTACTTCTGCCTATCAGCTGGGTGGCCAGTCTCATTAGAGAGGTGCCAAAGAGAGTCATGCATATGCATCAGGGTAAGGAGACGGTCGGAGATCCAAGGAACAGGGTTGCCTTTGGCCATCCTTTTGGAGGGGGGGTAAATTGGTCACAGACGGTGTTGAAGATGTGAGTGAAAAGGTCAAGGGCTAGGCCAGAGTCGAGGGCATTAGTTCCGAAGGACCAGTCCAGTGACCTGAGATGTGATTTTAGGAGAGCAAGTTTACCTGGGCGTAGTTTGCAACAGATGATTACCTTGAGGGGATCATGGGCATTTTGCAGGACCATGTGCAGAGAACGGGGGAGTGGTCGCTAAGTGTATTTGGTAGCACAGTTGTGCCAGTGATTTTATGGGAATCTAATATGCTTGAGAGTTTCTGCATATTAGATTCTAATACCACATCACCATACATTTTTACATCATATCTGTCCATCGTTCCTGATTTTGCCGGAACATATCGATAGTCTGATTCATTCCCTGTCCATAAGTATGAAGAGCAGTTGGACCACAGTGGGATCTGGGAGGGTGCGGGTAGTGGAACAGAGGTGAAGCCCCCTTGGGCAGCGGTCACGATCCAGCCATAGCACCTCTACAGTGCAAGGAGCCTGATCCACCTACCCCCCAAAGAGATAGATAAGGTACGACGCTTGAAAAATTGCCACAATTTCTCTGAGCTATGTGAATGCTGAACCGGATCATCACTTGCAATTTGCTGTTTTAAATTTCAGTGCCTTCTCAGGGTAGCACTATTGGCTCCACGCCTGTGTAGAGCTCCCTGATTGGCTAATCTCACTCACCTGAGACAGGCGCACCTGAGATGTGTGGCTTAATGTAACCCTGCATCCCTATACTCAGCTTCTAATTTATATATTTTAATTTAGCCTGTTCTGCTTGGCCTATGTAAAGTAATTTACCACTCCCCCGCTGCAGTTTACCTCCAACCGTAAGTGCACTGATTCAGTGCTAGCTCTGCAAACTTCCCCTTGATTTTTTCCCCAAGTAAGCTTTCACTCTGTACACTGCCTTGACCTGAGTTTGTAAAAATGTTTTACTGGCTTTGTTAATATATATTTTTTTAATGCTATTTTAGACTGTACTGGGTTTACACGCTTACTGCTATGGACTTCATTAGAAAATTCAGTGAATTGTAAAATCTGTGTAGCCTCGGTCATGAGCCTAAGGCTTCTGCCCTTGACTTTCATTCTTAATCATCTTCCTTTGTTCTCCTGTCCTCCTCTGTCTCTGTTCTGTCGCTCCTGCCCTCCTCCATCAGTCTGTTCTTTTGTGCTTGTTTTGGATTCCTGAGTTAGCCGGCACCTTGCCTCTTTCTGAGACTGCCCCCTGACTTGTCTTTCAAGTTGATGCTCAGCTCTCTTTGTGTGTCTCTGTTTAGACACCCCCCCATCTGCTCCTATTTAATCTACTGTCTCCTTCCTTACAGGTGCCACTTGCCCCTCAGGCAGTGGTCATGATCCAACCATAGCACCTTTATAGTGCAGGAGCCTGATCCACCTACCCCAAAGAGATAGATAAGGTACGATGCTTGAAAAATTGCCACAGTTTCTCTGGGCTGTGTGAACGCTGAACTGGACCATCACTTGCAATTTGCTGTTTTCAATTTCAGCGCCTTCTCAGGGTAGCGCTATTGGCTCCATGCCTGTGTAGAGCTCCCTGATTGGCTGGTCTCACTCACCTGAGACAGGAGCACCCGAGACGTGTGGCTTAAGGTACTCAGTTTCTAATTAATATTTTATTTTTTTATTTTATTTAGTTTTTGTTGACCGGGTAAGTGCACTAGACAAATCCTGCCTATTTTCAGGCACGACCCGGGGGAGGGGGATACAGATAAATGTCAACTGACCTTGAACCAGATTAAGCTGTTGGTGGTATTTTTAGTGAATGAGGGAAATTTGACCAGGACACTGGGGAAATTCCCCTACTCTTTTTTTTCGATAAGTGCTATGGGATCTTTAACATCCACCTGAACTACCACCAATCCAGGCAGATGGGACCTCAGTTTAATATCTCATCCGAAAGACGGCACTTCAGACGTGCAGCACCCCCTCATGCTGCACTACAGTGTCAGTACTGGGATATTAACCCAAGTGCCAGATGTGGGAACTGAACCCACAGCCCTCTGATTTCCCAGCCTCAGAGGCGAGTGTGCTACCTACTGAGCCACTGACACTGCTTATTTTAATTTAGCCTGTTCTGCTAGTCCTGTGTAAAGTAACGTACCATCCCCCCCCCGGTGCAGTTTCTCTCCAACTGTATGTGCACTGATTCAGTTCTAGCTCTGCAAACTTCCCCTTGATTTTTTGTCCCACCCTCTTCCCCTCCCAGACATCCTTTAAATGCACACAGTCTCCACCCACTCCTATCTGATGTTTCAATTTATTGGTTACTTACTGTCAACAACTGCAATTCCTCCCATCCCCTTTTTGCAACTAAGCCTTCTAGCAGCTTTGTCTCATTCTGTCTTGCTAAGACATACCATTTTGGTACTTTAGGTTTGCTTATTGCTGACTAGCATATCCTGTCTTGCTGTCTAGCATATCCTGTCTTGCTATGGCACTGTTTTACTTGAAAATTGTACTACAAATTACTGAACTGTGACTGAGTTGCCAAAAAACTGTGTTTATTGTCTAAAAATGTTCCCAGCAACCAAGTGTTACAGTCCCTTCATGACTTTGTAGCTCTCTCCAGACTGCAAGGCACCAAGGAAATCGCAGACTTTTTAGTTGCTAATTGAGCTGTTTTCGCTCAGACCGCTAGCCTTTGTGTTGCCCCACTATTAATTCGAGCTACTCTCTCCTTTCTCTAGCCGAGGGCGGTATACATTTACCTTGTATTACTCCATTTTTAAACTTCCCCAAACAGTCGCATATGGAACCACCACCCCTGGGACCTATATAACTTAGACAGCAGAAGCTACTGCAGTACGCTCATTACTTACATAAAGGGCAACCATGACAGGCCTTGTTTGGCTATGCTTATTCACCAGCCTTTGTACAATACCCTATGTGGTTAGGCAACCTGACAGAATTGATTCCAACAAAGATGCATGCTCTACCATGCTAGTCTCCCCATATACCAACACTATGAACAAATTATGCTGCCACTGTACGCCTTTGATCCCCTGACAGTTTGTGGAATCTCCTCGAAGTGGAACTGCTAACCAATATCCTCTACGTGGTCCTATACCCTCTCCATTCAAACTAGGTATGGCTTGGTGCTATTCTGCATGGCTCCTAGGATATGTATCTGTAGGGCTGCACAATAAGATGATTCAGTCTTTGGACCCATGTACTCAAACCTATACCAGACATAGAAAGACTCGTACCTTTAAACTTCTCCTTGTTGCCCTGAGGAAAATTGTGCTCCTTCTATTCCTATGCTCAGGTGATGTTGAACTTAACCCTGGCCCTACGAAAGTGCTCTCATCTCCTTCTGAACTCACAACTTTGAAAGGAATTAGCTTCTTGCATACTAACCTGTGTAGTCTTTTAAAGAAGCTCAATTCAGTCCAGGCTTGGATTATTCATACTGCACCAGACGCACTTGTGCTTTCGGAAACATGGCTCCGGGTGTCCACCCCAGACAGAGAGGTAAACATCCCTAACTACCTCATTTTCAGAACTGACAGGCAGGCCAGGGGTGGAGGAGCAGCCATTTATGTTAAAAACAAATTCTCCATATCTATATTAGATGCTACCTCCTTTGCCTGCGGATTTGAATGCCTGTCTCTTAGATTCGAGCTTTCCCCATCAGTGGCGTTCCGCATCATAGGCTACTATAGTCCTCCAGCAGCAGGACCGCAACTTCTGACACACCTGTCCTCCCACCTGGATGCTACCCCAATGGAAATAATCATACTGGGCGACCTTAACTATGATTGGCTGACTAAGGTCTCGTTACCCCTGAAACAATTGCGACTCTCATGGGCTCACTCAACTTATTACTGAGCCTACTCGCATCAACAAAAAAAATCCAATGAGAAGCACCCTCTTGGATGTTCTCCTTGTTAACAGACCTCATTCCTTTTCCAATGCTGGTATCCTCTTAGCGGACGTTAGTGACCACTACTTTATTGGTGGCATGAAAACTGTTACCAAACCTCTATCTACATCAAAGTTTTCCCCTAAAAGATCCAGATGGAACTTTGATCCTATTGCATACTTCAATGATCTAAAAAAACTCTTTGCTATAGCAGAGTTTCTACCTGGCTAAGTCAGTGAGCGATGCCTATGATGTTCTTCATGAAATCATATCCAGCACCCTAAACAGCCATGCTCCCCTGGTTAAAGCATGAATAAAAGCCAGAACCTGTCGTTGGTTCTCACCAGATCTGAAGGCTGCCTTACTCTAAAGAGATTACCTCTGGAAAAAGGCTCATAAATCTCATGCAGACGCAGACTGGTGTCTCTTCAGGGCATCTAGAAACGTCTGTACTAAGTTGGTCAGAGAGGCCAAAGCCAACTTTTATCAAACCGAACTACTCACTGCATCAGACTGCCCTACCAAGTTCTGGTCCACCATAAAAGAGCTATCTGGCCACTCTCCAGGAAGTGCGCTTCCTTTCAAAATTACCACTGATAATATTATCATTAACGATAAATTAGAGATACTGCAGCTTTCAACAGTCACTTTGCCACTGCTGGCCTGACGTTTGATAACGCACCTGTAAGTAACCTTCTTCCTCAGACCAACAGCCAGCTTTCAGAACCAGGTAGCAATAACATGAACTTCTCCTTTTCACCTACCACCATAAAAGAAGTTAACATACTAACATACTACATACTAAAATGCCAGCAGAATAGGCCTAACGGTCTTTCGTGTCTGCTTGTTTGGTCAGTCCCCAACCTGGGTGCTGACCTTGCTGTCCCCCTCGCCTTCTCTGGCTTCTCCCTTCCCAGTTCCGGATATTCTTGCTGCATTGGATTTTGCTTCCAGAACCTTCTCCTGTACCTGTTCCACCCCTCTGAACCCCTCCACTGTCTCTCCTCCACCAGCCCCCTAGGCAGTGCATTCCATGGCTCCACCACCCTCTCAGTGAAGTAGCACCTCCTCCTTTCTCCCTGAATCTTCCCCTCCAGCTTCCAGCCATGCCCTCTAGTGGCCCTTCCTCCTTCCTTTGGAGCACCCCGACTGTTCCTCCCCTATTTACCCTCTTCATGTACCTAAAGACCTCTATCATGTCCCCCGGTCCCTTCTCTCTTCCAATGTGTACATATTTAGCTCTTGAGCTTCTCCTCATAGGTCCTGTCCCCAAGCCCCAAATCATTTTGGTTGCCCTCCTCTGGACCCTCTCCAGGAGGTTAATGTCCCGCTTAAGTGTGGCTCCAAAACTGCACGCAGTACTCAAGGTGTGGCCTCACCAGCAGTTATACAGAGGGAGTATCACTTCCCTCCTTCTGGAGGTGATCCTCAGCGATGCATCCCAGCATCCTGTTGGCCTTGGCTGCTGCCCTCCCACAAGTCTCCGAGTTGTTCATCTTGACATCCACCACCACCCCAGGTCCCTCTCAGCCATCGAGACTTGTAGCATTCCACCCCCAGGGGTGTACACTTGACCTGGGTTTCTGGCCCCCAGGTGGGTACCCTATTTCCCTGCATTGAACCTCAGCTTCCACTTTCTAGACCATCTTTCCAGAGCCTCCAGGTCCCCTGTAGAGCCACCTCCCCTCCTCCCCATCCATCACGCTTCCAGTTTCAGTCATCTGCAAAGAGACTCATCTCACTCCTGATTCCTGTCCTTATGTCAGATACGTAGGCGTTGAACAGAAGGGCCCAAGGACTGATCCCTGTGGGACCCCACTAATGACCCTCTTGGGATGAGACTATCCCACCAACTACGACCTCTGGGTCCGTCCTGGAGCCAATTGCCTATCCATCTGATCATCTGGTTCCCCACCCCCATTTCTCCCAGCTTATCCAACAGGCCCACGTGGAGGAACAGAGTCAAATGCCTTGCTGAAGTCCAGAAAGAGGACATCCACTGGTCTACCCAGGTCCAAGGCACTTGTCACCCAGTCATAGAACTCCACCAGGTTTGTCTGACACGACTTCTCTGGGATGAATCCATGCTGTCTATCGTCCAGGCACCCTGACTTATCCAGGTCCCCCCCTAGCCTCTCCTTGACAATGCCCTCCATCACCTTGCCCACCACCGAGGTCAGGCTGACAGGCCTATAGTTCTCTGCCACCTCCCTTGATCCCCCCCTTGTGGATAGGCACTATATACGCCACCTTCCAGTCTTGGGGCATCCAACCTGTCCTCAGAGAAATGGTGAAAAGCTCTGCCAGGGGTTTTGCCAGGACATCTGCAAGTTCCTTCAGCACTCTGGGATGTAATTTATCCGGCCCCAGTGCTTTCTCCGTCTTAAGGGAGCTGAGGGCTTTCCTCACTCTCTCAGCTGTGATTTCCACTTCTGGTACCCCTTCTCCCTGCTTAGCCCTCCCCCCACCTGCCAGTGATGCCTCCCCCTCTCCCCAGACCTGCCGACTGGTAAGGGCCCCCTCCTCAGTATCTCTGTCTCTCCCATGTGTGATGCAGCACCCCATTTTCCTGGTGAAAACTGGGAGTGAAGTACTCATTTAGTACCTCAGCCTGCTCCCCCGGTCTTGTAGCCCATCCCTCCCTGATTTAATCCTGCTAATCTGCCCCTTCACCCTTCGTTTGCCCCAATGTATCTAAGAACCCCTTGTTCCCTCTCCTAATTTCCCTGGCCAGGTTCTGCTCCTTCCTCGCCTTAGCCCTCCACCACTCTAGTGGCCCCTTAGCCATCAGCTCAGCCTCCTCGATCCCTTTCACTCCTTGAGCACTTGAATTGCTTATAGGCTGCTTTCTTTCCCCGCACCACCTCCTGGACCTCCCTGGTCCACCAACAGGGTTTTTGGGCCCTACCGCATTTTCGTCTTACTCTTGCACAGGTGCTGGTAGCATCCTGCACCCCTCTCCTGATGATTTCCCACCTACTATCGGCGTCCATGTCTGACCCAATCCCATCCAAATGCTCCTTAAGGATCCTTCCCATTTCCTTAAAATCCGCCCCTGAAGTCGGTTACTTCCGTCTTTGTGCAGCCTTCTACCCCTCCTAGGTCCAGGCAGAACCAGACCGTGGCATGGTCACTCCCCACCAATGGGTCCCTTACCTCCAGGCCCCCAATCTGGTCACTGTCTGCCAGGACCACATCCAGTACCCTGCCTCCCTGGTCGGTTCCCTCACCTGCTGAGTTAGGAAGCAGCGTCTTGAAAGACATCCAACAGCCTCTGTTCCCTGGTCACAGAGGATGTCACAGGTCTCCCAGTCTGTTCCTGGCATGTTTAAGTCCCCAACACCACCACTGTCCTCTGCCCAGTCTGCAGTGTCTCCTAACATCTGCCACCAGACTGTCCTCCAGCTCCTCCGCCAGGGCAGGGGGTCTATACACCACTCCTATTTTTACCTCTTGCTCCCCTTGTTATCAAGGTGACCCAAATCGCCTCCACGGTTCCCTCCGCCTCCTCTACTCCGCCTATGCCAATGCAGTTTTTGACTATCATTGCTACCCCTCCTCCCCTTCCCTCCCCCCTGTCCTTCCTGAACATAGCGTATCCCTCCAGGTTCAGGTCCCAGTCATGCCTTGCAGTGGCCCAAGTCCCAGTGACCGCTGCCACATCCACTGCTCCCTCAGTTAGCATCGCCTGGAGCTCAGGCATTTTATTGCCCAAGCTCCTGGCATTTAGCAGGACTACCTTCCACCCTTTCCCCATAGTTCCATTTCTCCTGCTCATGTTCCCATGGGGATTCTGTTTTCCCCTGGTCTGCACTTTGCCAGTTGGCCTTTTCCTGCAATCCTCATGGTCCCCAGGGGGGTGGAGACAGAGTCCCTCCTTTATCGGCACCCCCTTGACAGCCTTTTCTCCCATCCCACCCCCCTTCACAAGTTTAAACCCCACTTTTCACCAATGAACCCTCTATTTTCAACTTAAGGATTCCCCTTCCCTCCAAATTGAGATGTAGTCTATCTCTAGCATACAGCTCCTTATCCTCCCAGGTCTCCCCAATCCCCCATCAACCCATACCCTCTGGCCTCACACCACTCCCTGAGCCACTGGTTTATCTCCCCATTTTCCTTTTGTGTTCCCCACTAGCCCTTGGCACTGGCAGGATTTATGAGAAGGAAACTGTGCATCCTATGTCATGACAGACCCTGGCGAGCTTCCTGAATCTTGCCTGTATCTCTAGCTCGCTATTTCCCTCAATGTCATTTGTACCCAGGTGGACCAGTATGTCTGGGAACCCCACAATCCTTTGCCAGCTGATATACCCGTGCTTAGCCCTGTGCACCGTTAGTCCAGGGAAGCATCTTGTTCTAACTGGCCAGGCTTCTCCTCCCTATCCCATTTGATACCCCGATCATAGAATCCCCAGCAGGAGCACTCTGACCACTCCTTTTCCTCCATTCCCCCCTTCCATGTCCCTCATCCTTTCTACAGGCCCCTCCACCCAGCTGGTCGTGTTCCTCCCCTTTCTGGGTGCCACATGCCTGCCCCTCCTCTCCAATCCTATGCCTCTCCTCCTCTGAGTATCCTTCTGTTCCTTGCTAATTCCCCCCCCTGCTCACAACTGGTCCTTCTCCCCATCTGCTAAACTAGCCTGGCTCATCCTCCTCCTTCCTGTCTCCATTTAGTTCCTCCTTGCTAGTCGTGCTCCCTGGCCTAAACCCTCAGCCCCTTTACTGAATCCTCCTTGTACTCTGGTCCTCTCCTTACCTTTCCTCCCAACTGGTCCTTCTCCTTGTGCTTTCTCCCTCTTTCCCCTGCCCTCCTGCCCGGATTTACTGCTCCCCCATTCTCCTGCATTCCAGGTCCCCAGTTCTTCCTGCTATCTGGCCCCTGCCTCCTGCCTCCCACTCCTTCCATCTCTAACTACCCCTGTCATGGCTACATCACCCCCTCATCCTTGAGCAGAAGAAGAGAATTGAGCGGTTATTGAGTGTAGGTCTGATCCACTTCCCGCCTTGCTTCCTTCTGTCCAGCCCTGACCATCTGCCTACTTCCCTGAGAATGTTGTCCCTCCGTCCCCTTTGTGGGGGCCCCAGTTACCTGCCTGCTTCCTTGGTAGTGTCCTTTGGACCCCTCTGCCAGGTTCCTATGTGACCCTGAGTATTCTCCTGCACTCCTTTCCCTATGCCCCACCCCCAGTGCTTGGTGCAACCCTGTGGAGATTCCCAGCCCCTTCCCCAACCATACCACCCCCCTTCCCCAGCTTTCTCCTAATCCCTCGAACCTCCTCCTAAGTTGTGTAGCTGGTAGCACACTGGGCAACCAACAACTTCCAAGCCCAGTCCGGTATCATGGCTGCTCCACACGTGTGCACCCACCACCCTCCCAAAGATGCTGCCCTAATGATGTGTGGTTCCATCCCTTCCAAATAAGTTTCCTTGGGTGAGCTACCAGGTTCCCCCCTGGTCCAAGATACCCCTACTGCCTAATCAGGTCACCCACTAATCTTACAGACAGTCCCACTGTACACCAGTAACCCTGTTACTAGGTGCAGTAAAACACATTAAACTTATAAGGGAAATGAACAACTCCCAAAGCTCCTCTCTCTCCCAGCCTTTAAATCCTACCCCCAGTGGCTAGAACTACATGAGCTGCACCTGCAGCCTTTTCCTCCAATTGCAGGGCAGGTGTTCCCCTATAAATTTGCAGGCATCTGGGGAGGGTGGGTCTTGGGCAGACACCTGACTCGAGAGAGAGTGTATCAGCCCTGTGTCTCCCCTCCAAGCCCATCAGCCAAAGAACTAGGCCCAAGCAAATCCCACCAAATAGGTTTTAAATCAGAAGAAATAGGCTCTACCAGCGCAGCCTGTTACACAGTGAAACATCCACAAAATGAGCCCCACTTACAGCCACCAAATCAGTTTACAAACATCCAACAGCACCCAAAACAATACCCTGCTAGCCCCTTAGAAGTAAGAAAGAAAAGAACTAACCTACCAAGTAAAATCCACAAGAACCCTGTGAAAACAACAGCAGCAGCTACTGTCCTGGAACACAACTGATCCTGTCCCCTTCCAGTTCTTTCTGAGTTGAAGATCTTCTTCTATGACTAGATACTAAAAAAGTGCTGGGCCCGACTCCTTCGACCCATGTTTCTTGAAAATAGCATACCATATACTTGCTACACCTATAACACACCTATTCAGGCTGTCCCTAGCACAAGGCTCCATCCCCAATGCATGGAAAACTGCTCACGTCATTCCCCTGTTTAAAGCAGGGGACCCCTGTGACCTAAATAACTATAGACCAATCTCCCTTCTTCCCATACTTTCAAAACTTCTGGAAAAAATTGTGGACACGCAGCTGAGATCTTTCTTAGACAATGCAAGACTACTCAACCAATGCAGTCTGGCTTTAGAGCTAAGCACAGTACAATTACGGCACTGGCAAACGTTACTAATGATTGGCAACAGGACCTAGACAACAAAAAATTTGTTTGTGCCATGTTTCTGGACCTCAGTAAGGCTTTCGACACTGTCGACCACTGCCTGCTCCTCTCCACCTTAAAAACTATAGGCATTGGCTCAACTGCACTGGGATGGTTCCAAGACTACCTTTCTGATAGACAGCAACAAATTAAGGCTGATGGAGAGATTTCTCCACTTAAACCGATAAAAAGGGGTGTCCCCCAGGGCTCCATACTGGGCCCATTACTGTTTGCCATTTATATAAACAGCTTCAACGTAAGCATCAAAGATGCCAGTATTCACTTGTTTGCTGATGACACGGTGCTCTACTTAAGCCGGGAATCTCCTGAAGCTGCCTCCGCTAAGTTACAAGCTGACTTTAATACTCTGCAGTACCAGCTCCTTAGCAAAAAGTTACTACTAAATGCAAAAAAAACCAAGGCCATTCTTTTCTCACCATCAGGCCCATGGGCTTACTCTGCTGTTGCTAGTCTATTACCATCAATCTCTACCTTATTAGGAGAAAATCTTGAATTTGTGACTAAATTCAAATACCTTGGTATTTGGCTAGACAACAAACTCTCTCTTGTGGAACACACAGAAGAACTGCTGAAAAAACTGAGGCAGAGACTTGGTCTTTTTTTCAGAATTAAACGCCTCTTGACCACAGATGCAAAAAGACAGCTTGTCCAATCTACATTCCTTTCATTAATTGACTATGCCGACTTCATTTATGGCCATTGCCCTGCCTCATATCTTGCAAAACTGGATGTATTATACCATAGAGCACTGAGATTTATAACTGGCCTCCCATACGCCACACATCACTGCTCTTTACACACAGCAGTAGGGTGGCCCTCCCTTCAATACAGGCGATACAGAAATGCAGCCCTATGGACGCTCCGAGCATTTACCAACAAACTCCCACAATATGTTGTTGACTGTCCCCCAGTCCTATTAGGAACTATGCCTTAAGAAGTCAATTACAGATTTCTTTGAATGTCCCAAAGGCCAACACTCACTTTGGAAGGGCCGTCATAAGCTATGCCCTGCCTACTCTCTGGAATAGGATACAGAAATCGTTGAGACTTAGCTCACCTATCAGCCCTGCCTTCTTTAAGACCCTCTATGACAAAACGTTTGCTGAAATCTGTAATTGCTTCTGTCGCTCCTAGCAGCTTGACTATTGTTCTCTCTTCTTCAACACTAGTCCCAGCTGCCTATCCAAACAGCCCTTGCACTACTGCCCCCTCTGCCCCACTTGCCCTTAGCACCTCTGCATCCCTCTTATTCACCAATTCCTTCTGCCACATTTACCTAAGGCTTACACACTGTTGGTGCGTACTCCATAGCTTAGGAATTTCCATCCAGGCCTGTAACGTGTTTCTGCTGGACAGGAATATAAATAATCTTTCTTTTTTCTTCTATGGATTGTATATGACATCCATACACATCCTACTCCTGTGGGAACTGTATATATATATACATATTATGTTCGAGTTGTGTTATGTATATCTTTCTTGTACATGTGATTTGGAATGTAAATACTCTGCTCCTATCAGTATTGTAAACATGTTGTTCCTTTTGTATTATGTATATTTATATGTAACTGTACAATTTTCCCTGCCAACAGCAGGTCCACCTTGTAAATGAGCTTGCTCAATGATGATCGCCTGGATAAATAAAGATTTGATTGATTGATTGATTGATTTATTGATTGAAGCCCCCTAGTCGTACCTCTAGACCAGGGGTTCTCAAATGGTGATGCCAGCCTCCCTTGGGAGGCCCCAACCTGTTCCAGGGGAGGCTCAAGCAAGTCTGAAAAAGTACTGTATTTAAATTTTGAGTTTTGTATATTTTGTGTGAAGAGACGATGCAAACTGAAAGAGGATAATAGTAGGTGAATTTAATGTATTTATTTACTAATAGGTGACATGGGAAGGTGAATGAAAGGCTAATTTCAGGTGTACATGGAAAGGGTAGGCGTGAATACATTCAAAAGACCACTGTAAAACAGATCAAGAAATAGACAATAACCAATAAAGCAAACAAATATGAACAATGAACTAATAATGAGTGGTGGTAATTGATCAATTTGTAGCCTGATGGCAGAACAGCCCAAATACAAGGGTTGAGCAAAGAAGTGCTAACAGCAATAGCAGAAAGGAGCAAAGTAATCCCTGAGAAGTTGCTTAGGAGCAGGGAAGGATGGGGAGAGGCAAAGTATGTAGAAAAATTATTTCACAAAGAGAGGAAACAGAGAAAGTAGTCTGACCCATGAAGGTAGCAACAAAGGTAACAATGGTTCAAAATGGTTCAAGAATGAACATAGCAGAGTATGTAGGTTGGCCTGTGTGTGTGTGGGGGTGTTACAATAAGCTGAATAATATTTGTTTATTTTTATTTTTTGTTATTTAGATAACACTTTGAGCACAGGAGCTCTTTTTCAAAGGTTCCATGTCAGTATGAGCCAAAGAACCGATTGTGAGCCAAGTACTCAAAGGGGTTTCAATTTATTCATGGTGTACTGCGCAAAGTACAGTATGTTGTTTTTCTTTGGGGAGGCCCAAGATTATTTCAATTTTTGGGGGGAGGCTCAAGATCTTTTCCATGGATTTGGGGAGGCTCACTGTGACAAAGTCTGAGAACTATTGCTCTACACAAATCATACGCCAGTCCAGCAGAGCAAGGTTCCTCTATGATGGCACCCTCAGTGGAGACCAAGAAGAATGCTGAGGACATCCACAAGGGAGACCCACAAAAGGGTGGCGAGGGACACCACAGGGGAAGGAAACAGCTTCTGATAGGTACTCAATTGTTAGGGGGGGTAGAACTGGGGAAGGGAGAGGAGAGGGAAGTAAGGTGCCTGCCTGGTGCCATGGTTTGGAGGGACAAGAAGCGAATCCTCAGGATTGCAGAAGCAGCAACACAGGAGAGGGAACTAGACATCATTGTCCACTTTGGGATAAATGACCTAGCTAGGCATGGAATCAGTGCTGTGCAAGATGAATTTGTAGAGTTGGGGAGGGGCCTCAGACAGGTAGCAAGCATGGTTACCTTCTCAGAGGTGCTGCCAGTCCATTGCAGGGGTGAGGCTAGGGTACTGCACACCATGTATTTTAATGAATGGTTGCAAAACTGGTGCAGAGCACAGGGCTTTGGCTTCATTGGGGACTGGGGGTACACCTGGAGAGATGAAGGTCTATACTGGCATGATGGTCTACATCTGTCCGCGAAGGGAACCAAGCTCCTAAGTGACAGGTTTAAATGCTTCCTTGGCAAGCTTTTAAACTAGCGGGGGTGCTGATAAGAGGCAGGACATTTCAAGCCTCCCCCAACAAAACATGGCAGGTAGTAAGGTAACACTGAGGTACAGAGCTCAACAGAGGGCAGGACAGGGGTAAATGGAAAAACAGACAAGGGCAATAAGAGCAGGGATGGGTGAAAAAAGGATAAAGTCAACATTAAATGGAGGGCAATGAGTACCAATGCTCGTAGTCTGGGAAACAAGCTTCCTGAGCTAGTAGCCCTGATGGAAGAGGAACAACTGAATATTGTGGCAGTCACGGAAACATGGTACACGGAGAACCATGACTGGGATGTCAACATATCTGGGTACACAGTCTACAGAAGGGACAGGGAGGGTAAAAGAGGAGGTGGAGTAGCTCTATACATAAGGGAAGGGATCAAAGCTACAGAACTAAAAAGTAAAGGGGGAGGACAAGAGGCACTCTGGGTCACCTTGGAGACAGGGAGTGGCATCAGAAGCCGCACAGGGGTTGTATACAGACCCCCATCTCAAGGGGAGGAAACAGACAAGAAAATGATAGAGGACATTCTCAAAATGGTTGAAAAAGGGGAGATACTGTTGATGGGGGACCTGAATATGCCAGATGTTAACTGGATGACATGTACTGTAGTCACATCCAAGATCAGGGTCATTCTCAATGCCCTGCAGGGGGCAGGCATTAGACTGCTACTGTTGGAATCCACTCGGGAGGGAGCAATACTAGACCTGGTACTCTCAAATGGAGAGAGGATCACAAATTTAGAAGTCAGTAGACATCTGGGAACAAGTGACCACTGCACAGTGTGCTTCACAATAAGCACAACCATGGAGACAAGCCATACAAAAACAAAGATACTTTAGAAGGGCTGACTTTGGCAAAATGGATGAATACCTGAGGAATGCACTAGCAAATGGCCAAAAAGGAGGGGTGGAAGAACAATGGAGAAAAATGAAAATTGCTATCATAGGGGCAACAAGCCTTTGTGTGAAACAAATAAAGAAAACAAAGGGGAGTAAAAAATCACTATGGATTTCAAAAAGAGGTGGCAGGGAAGGTTAAGAGGAAAAAGGCTGCATTCAAAAAGTATAAGGAATCACAGAAGGAGCACAGCAGGGAACTGTATCAATTAAAGCAGAACAAGGGGGAAAAGGCAGTCAGAATAGCAAAGGCCCAAACCGAGGAAAAAATAGCTGACTCAGTTAAAAAGAGGGATAAAACCTTTTATAGGTACATTAGGGAGCATAGAAAGGTTAAGGGAGGAATAGTGAAGATTAATAAAGGAGAGGGGAGGTGGGCAGAGGGAGATAGTGAAAAGGCAGAGATACTGAATGAATGCTTTTGCTCAGTATTCACAAAAGAAGATGAGGAGGAGTTACCTAAACCAGACAATAGAAGCACTCTGGGTAGGGGGGTTGACACCAGTCCATTTACAGAAGAAAAAGTCCTGAAAGAAGTCCTAAAACTCAAGATGGACAAAGCAATGGGGCCTGATGGAATTCACCCCAGAATCCTAAAAGAACCAAGGAAAGACCTAGTGACACCACTGACCACACTTTTTAACAAATCATGGGAGGATGGGTGGTACCTGAGGACTGGAGGAGGGCAGATGTGATTCTCCTTCACAAAAATGGGAGCAAGGCAGAAGCAGGAAACTACAGACATGTGAGTTTGACCTCAGTGGTAGGGAAAATGATGGAAACACTTCTGAAAGAAAGAATTGTTGAGTACCTAGAGGCCAGCGGGACACAGGACCCAAAGTAGCATGGATTTACAGCAGGAAGATCATGTCAGATGAATCTAATTGATTTCTTTGACTGGGTGACCAAAGTAATACACCAGGGAGGGGCTGTGGATATGGCCTACCTAGACTTCAGCAAGGCATTTGACACACTCCCGCACAATAGACTAATAATCAAGTTAGCCAGCCTGGGAGTGGATTCCAAGGTGGTAGCCTGGGTAGCAAACTGGCTGCACAACAGGACACAGAAGGTAATAGTGAATGGAACCCATTCCAAAGAAAGGGGGGTTACTAGTGGAGTACCTCAGGGCTCAGTACTGAGTCCAGTCCTCTTTAACACCTTTTTAGGTGACATTGCAGAGGGTCTGGAGGGAAATGTATGCCTCTTTGCAAATGACACAAAGATCTGTAACAGAGTTGATACACCGGGGTAGAAAGGATGAGAAGGGACTTGGCAAGGTTGGAGGAATGGTCAGACATATGGCAACTTAGATTCAATGCAAAGAGATGCAAAGTAATGCACCTGGGAAACAAAAACCCAGGAGAAGAGTACACAATAGCAGGGGAGATACTAACAACAACAAACATGGAAAGGGACTTGGGGGTAATCATATCAGATGACATAAATGTGGGTAAGCAATGTGAGAAGTCAGTAAGGACAGCCAGAGGGATACTGGGATGCATAGGAAGGGGCATCACAGGTAGAAAAAGGGAAGTGGTTATCCCTCTGTACAGACAGCTGGTGAGACCCCATCTGGAATACTGTGTGCAGTTTTGGAGACCCCATCTACGCAAGGACATAGATAGGATGGAAGCAGTCCAGAGGAGGGCAACTAAAATGGTGCAGGGCCTGCATCAGAAACCATATGAAGAGAGATTGAGAGAGCTTAATATGTATACCCTTGATGAAAAGAGGGGCAGGGGGGACATGATAGAAACTTTCAAGTACCTCAAGAGAATCAACAAACTCCAGGAGGGTAGCATATTTCAGAAAAAGAGATGTGTAAGAACAAGGGGGCACAATTTAAAGATAGAGCGGGACGGCTCAGGGGTAATGTGAGGATTTTTTTTTCATGGAAAGAGTGGTGGATGCATGGAACCGCCTTCCTGGGGAGGTTGTTGGGTCTAAAACAGTGGGGGAATTGAAACATGCATGAGACAGACATAAGGCAATTGTAGTGGGGGGTTGCAGGAAGTAGGCCTTTGGTTAACCAGAATCTGCAGCTTATCCAATAGGAAGGGAAATGGGCAGAATGTGTGGGCCAAGTGGTCCTTATCTGCTGTCAAAGTCTATGTTTCTATTGTCACTTCACCATCTTTCTCCCGTCTTTTAACTTTTCTAATCCTTCACTGTAAAGTATCATCTTTAGAGAGGCTTTGCAGCAAATCCACTACTTTCAGTTTTAAATTGTTTTTTGTCTGTGTTAGAAAATTATTAATTCCAAAAATAGAAATTGGAAATTCCCTATCTTTGATTTCCCAGTTTCTAATCTCTTTATAGTATTCAGGAAACAATGTTCCTATAGTGACAACACAATCCATTTCAAATCCCAGTTCTCTCATCTTTTCTTTTTGATTTTGAATCCCTTTCAAGACATAATATTGATCTGATAGTAGTAATAATACGAATTCTGCATTCAAGAGAGGCCTGATTACACTTATTTTATTTAAAAGATTATTGTATCTTCGATTCCCTTAAAGGATTGAGCCCAAAAATTGTATTAAGTGAATGTTAAGTTTCAGTTCTGTTTCCTCTGGGATTATGGGAACATTATAGAGGGGTAACACAAAGTCAGTTTCCAAAGTTCTTTTTAATATCTCTCTTAAGTTGCTTTCATTATTACTTTCAACTTTCCCCTCTTCTGTCTCCTGATCTAAATCTACTTCCAGTTTTTTATCCTCTGATATTATTTCTTTATTCAATTTTTTTCTTCCCTGCATCATACCATCTTGTTCTAACTTGTCACTCGTTTTTGGGTTCTGCCTTTCTTTTACCTTTGTTTTTTGTTTGCCAGGATTCTTTTTGTATGAGCCTTCTTTTCTGCCTTTCTTGCATTTTTTTGTTATTCCCAAGTTTTGTAAGTATTTGTTATTATTTGGTCTTATTCTCATTTTATTACCTCTCTTGTTTATATTCCTCTATCCTTCACTGCTTCCTTTTTCTAAAAGACGCTCTACCTGGCTAGGTGAACTCTTTCTAGATTCATTTTTACTTCGCTGTTTTTTTATATTGTAAATTATTTATGTTTGCTGACTGTGAATCTGAGTGGTAATGATTTACCTCTTGTAGCTCTTCCTCGATACGTGCTTGTCTTTTCTCCTCTATTTCTTCCTTTCTTTTTTTCTGACTAATCCCCTTATCCTATAATTCTGGATTTCCAGCCCTTAGTTCTTTCATAGTGCAATCTGGTTTATCGTAGCCATCTGAAAGCATAATTAATTCACTACCTAGTGAATTACTGATTTCTGGCTCAATAACTGTAGAATGAAATATATCCCATGTGTTACTGTTTCCTTTGATTGAGGTATTTAAACTTCTTTCATCTTTCACTGAACCTACTTGGATAGTTTGATTTCTAGGAGAGCTAAATATGATATGATACTCTGATTATGTTCATATGGTTTCCATTGTGACATTTTTCTAGAAATAGACTCGATCTTAATTTTATTTTCGATCACTACCCCCTTAATAAAGAACAAATCTTGTCAAAGCAACACCAACTGTTCATATATCATTGTATTAGCCAGAAAGGGATCTCTTAAGGCATTACTTCATTCTTTTGTAAGAGTTTCCATAGGGAGGTGTATACTTGAGTTTTACAGGCTTATCCATTGTGTCACATCATCATTTGATTCCATATTTAAATTTTCTGTCAGGACAGGTCAATCACCATGTTCAATACCACCTATACTGTCACAATAGGAACCATATCTGTATTTCATATATTTGATTTATCTTCTTTTTGATCCTGTTATTGGTGCTAATAGTTTCTCTTATACTTTCTATTGTTTTGCTTACTTCGGTATTCACCAGTTCCAAAAGACTTTCATTCTGCAATACAGACCAGTTATTAATTCTACCCTCAACTTTGAAAGTGTTTTGGTCGCAGTCTTGACCTGAATCTTTATGGCTAATTTTTTTTATATCGCTCATACTCCTACTTAGTGAGGTTACATCAAGATTTCCCTTTGTTTTTTTCTTTGATGAGCAATCCTTCTTTTTATTCCAAAACTCCCAGACTGATGGTTGAATCATCTTGGATTTGGATTTAGCGGGTTATTTAAAACTGCTTTGTCCAATTGGGGATTTGCATACTTGAGGGGCGGTTAACTCTAGCATATTAAACTCCCTTAAGCAATTTTCAGCTGTCTCATCACACCTTTCTTATCAGGCCTGTTATTGTTAATAGGTGACCCCACCATCTCATTAATCTGAGCTGGTGACCCACACTTGATTGCTTTAGTGTTGGTCTTCCCTTTTGACAATTTCCCTTTAACTTCCTTATTGTTTAAACCACTGTTACCTTTCAGTGCCAATTTGCCACTGCGTGTGTTCACAGACATATATTTAACCTGTTTCCCCTTCCTTTGACAATTAATCAAAGAGAAATTTAGTAGTTTAGTAGTTGGTCAAATGCAACAGTTAGTCATAAGATTAAATTATAAATAATAGTTGTCTCATGCTATCAGTCTACCTTTATCAAAGAATATCAAACAATATCCCTACAACAATGCAACATTACAACAATTGAGTGATTAATGGTGGTCATAAATTTCTCCACAAATCCCTCCAAAATTGTATCCTTCTGTATAATCGAATGTTAACAGTTTTCTCCAAATCTGGTAAGATGCAAGAAAAGTCATACGTTACTCTCCATAATGAATCTTATGTAGTTTACCATTCAAATACAATGGAATGAAAGAAGTTACATATATTTGCTTTCCTTTATGACATTTATATAGCTTTACAGTTCAAATTCAGAACCCAGGCCCTTGTTTAATGTCTTTCCTCTTTTCCTTCACAAAAAGATGATCAGAAAATCTATACCTTGTCCAGTATGTGGGCATACAAAAACTGGATGTCTAGATAATAATTTAACCATCCCAAAAGTTCTAATATGGTCTCTCCAGGTAATCCACTAGTCCACAGCCAAAAATTTTCAGGTGGAAAAGGCAAAATAAATTAAATGTTCTCCTTCAAGTTCAGATGACCATCTTCCGCAACCACTATTAAGGGGAAACAAAATGCAAGGCCAATAACAGGGAAATACCATAAACTAGCACTTCCAAACTTCCCTGTTATCCCTAGTTATCCTCTGTTATCCCCACTTCTAAAAGTGGGTAAATTTAGTTCAATTCAGTTACATCAATAAACACAATGTGTACAATTAATACAACTAAATTATTTAAAACAATCCCAGAGCCCTTTTGTTTTCACTAGAATTGTCCATTATGGCACTAACAGCCATATTACTAAGTATTTCCCAAGTACTGTATATAAAAAGAAAACTCCCCTGCTAAAACAAGATAAATGACTTACTTTTTAGTCATAAGTGAAAGAGAACCAAAAAATGTCTGTTATGAAGCATAAGCAGTAGGAGTATACAAGGTTACACACTCTCTGTTCACACTCCTCAAAGTAGCTCTCTTGTACACGCTTTAAGAGATTAAGGTGCAATAACTAGAGCTAGTAATGCAGCGAAATGACACCAGTGCAAACGAGCTTGCGTTCAGCTCAAAACTAAATGTTCTCACTTGTTCACACGCTCTCCGAACCACACCTTCTGCGAGCACCTCTCAAAGCAGCAGTATCTGAGCTTGAATTAACTCAAAGTGGTACTGTCATGTGCTTTATGGAAGAGGGTCAAGTGTGAAACAAAGCCAATCAGTGCCAGAAAAATTTGCCTTATCTTCTGGGTTTAATTTGTTTAAAAATAACAGAATAAAATTTTAAAATAAGCTCAAGTGCATAGAAAACATAACAGACACATTGAGATAATAAAATGAATCTTACTAGCAACAGATAATAACATACTGCATAATGGCAAAAGCTGGAGAGGTGCTCTCGCAATGCTTTTACACTTTCACGATTAGGTAAAAATACCCGTCATTTACAATTCCTGTAAAATAACCACGTTCTTTACAGAATTCACAAAGTTACAAAACTTGTTGGTTGCACAACTAGCTGTTCACCGCTTTCCGCATTCATTTTGAAATTTCCAGTGGGCTTTTAAACCAGGAGACTGTAGCAGGGAGACTATAGCAAGAAAGCCACCAGGGAGACCAATAAACCCCCGTGGGGATTACAGAAAAAGCTTCTCTACAGAGAGGGGCTCTCCCACCGTCTTTGACTCACTCCCTCCCTGAGGAGCTTTCCAGAGGCCTTCCTCGTCTCACAGTGCTGCTCGTTCTTCATCTAAAACACCAAAGTCGGTAAGGAAAGATTAACAAGTCATTTCTCAGTTTAAGGCAATGGTAGTATACCTGTACAATGAAAAAATGAAGCTTTTGCTAACTCCTGCTACAGCCAAATTATCACAGTAGCTCAGCGTGTGTCATAGACATCCTCTTTTCTATGCATAACTTCAAGTTAATATCACCCACCAGAAGAAAGTCCAGTAATGTTATTCTCTGCGAAACCTCTGGGAACTGTCCCCTCCTCAATGAATTTAATGCCTGTACCCAGTAATGATATTCTCAATGAAAGCTCTGGGAACTCTCCCCTCCTAAACGAATTACATGCTGTACCCAGTAATGTTATTCTCTATGAAACACCTGGGAATTGTCCCCTCCTCAATGAATTAAATGCTATACCCACTCATGTTATTCTCCATGAAATCTCTGGGAACGCTCTCCTCAAAAATTAATTAAATGTTGTACCCAGAAATGTTATTCTTTGTGAAACCTCTAGGAATTATCTCTTCCTAAATGAATTAAATGTTATACCCAATAATATCATTCTCCATGTACCCTCCAGGAACTGTCCCCTCTTAGTACCTGAATGTTAGCCTGGCTGTTCTTTGTAACAACCTGATCTTTATTCTCTGAAAGAATTGTTGTAAAGTTTGTCTGTATCTAATCTACGTGACGCGGAACCTTTGTAAATGAGTCTATGACTCAAAGGTATTTTTTCGAATCTGAAATAAATAAAATAAATAAATAACATGCTGTACCCCGTAATGTTATTCTTCATGAAGCCTCTGAAATTGTCCCCTCCTCAATGAATTAAATGCTGCACCCCATAATTTTATTCTCCATGAAACCTCTGGGAACTCTCCCCCTGCAGTGCTTCCTTTGGGAGCTTGTTTCAAAGGTTTACAACTCTTTTTTTTCTTTTTCCTTCCACTACCAAGCCTGCCCCATCTGCAGGCGACCTCCCCGTCCCCATCACTTGCCATTTCTGGGGCTTGTTGCCTTACTTCTATTGCTTACTCACTGTGATTGGGGCATTGAGGTTAGCCAGCTCCTTCAGACGCTATGCTAAGTTGGAGGCGGGTACCCAGCAGGTGTTGTGGAGCCTGAGGAGGCAGGACAAGTCATGGCAACCTTTATTTATATAGCACTCAATTCAACAGGGGCTGTGAGTGCTTTACATAAAAATACAGATTATAAACAATAAATATATCCAAAGATTAACTAAACCAAACTCAGATTCCGCTAAAATGCTTGTTCAAATAAAAATGTTTTAAAAGAGGCTTTAAAAGGCTCCACCGGGAGTATAGGAGCTTCATAATGCTGCAGTTAACTGTTATTTCTGCTTTTTGTCCTCTGCTTCCCATGGATGCACCATGTGCTAGGATGGAAGTGGCATGCAGACACAAAGCATGCTCATAACACAGTCAGGAGGCATCTGCCCACCCTTTGCGGCTCCTGCTTGCACCACTACCTGTGATCACCCAGGTGGCATTATAATCCCTCGGAGGATGAGAGCATTCTGTGGGATGTTTAACCCTCCTCCACCTGTTCAGCCTATGATGTCTCAGGTTTGCTTCCAAACCCTGGTTGCCGAAGTCAAGAGCAGTAGTGCTACAGGTTACATCGACCGGATGGCTGGTACCACTCTCTTTGCTATAAATGCTTCCTCATAGGGAGGGGTGGCCAATAGCCATACTGGAAAGCCACACTTCAGGTTGGCTCTCTGAGGACAGAATAAATAGTTTTTAAATTACAAAACAACTACCCCCCCGACTTTGAGATTTCCATCTGGTTATGTATTAGCAGGGGCGTTAGGAGACCCAAATTTGAAACACTACTGATGGGTAATCCACGGAAAAATATCATGATGCTGGAGAGAAAAAGGGACAGCAGGTAGCTAGGCCCAACCAGGCAGGAAAGGTGTCTGGCAGGGAAGAGCAACCTGACTTTTCCCTTGCTGATGTAATGAAAGCAATCCATGTTTTACATTTGCGGATCACTGTACTAGGTACCAAAGTGCAAGATTTTAACAGTAGACTTACCAGTTGTGAAAGTAATTCAATGGTGGCACTCATGGAAACAAAGGAAGTGGCAGGCTTGGACGTGAAAGCTACTATTGAATTCTTCAAGCCTCGTCATGGAAAACAAACTCCGCAGATTTTGCTTGGAGGCAATTGAGAACAAAACAAGGTCACATACTAGGGCTGGAGGGAGGACTGGAAGGAGTTATAACCCATGTAGTTTTGCAGGAAGGTGGCTAGGGACAGTCTGAGCTTTGATCCCTCCCCTGGTGGCACATAACACATAATGGATAACTCTGCGGCATCGGAGAAATGAATCATCCAGCTCTCATACTCTTCTGATTATCCTGAATGGGGAACATGAGAGAGTCTGTGTGTTGACTGCCACCCAGAAAAAAAGACCTCTTGAATCAGAGCAGGGAGACAGAATCTCTATTCACCTCGACCTTAGCTTTGCACCAGGGACAGGAGGAAGAGCTCTGATGGCCTTTGATCCATGCTAAGGTCCCTAAGGGTAGCTCACACCCTGCAATACCCTTCCAGATTAAGAATCATTTACTCAGGTAAGTCATATTTGTTTTAATGATCCCAGGGAGACTGGTAATTTGGTAAACAAAATAAAAATGAACTTTAGGGCTAAAGAGGCCTCTGATAAAGAAGGTGACACTAATGCTTGAATATTGCTTCATGACACTATATTTATTGCTGGGTGAAAGTGCAATGATGTCTGTTTGCTGAGAGGAGGGTTTTGGGGGCTAAGAACCATTGGTAATGTGCTATAATAGTGAGTTATATGCTCATATAGGGTATATACCCTTGGTTAGCGACGTATCTCAGTTGCGTTGACAAAACATCAAGTCTTGTCAAATGTTGTGTGGTGGTTTCACAATCCTCTCCCCTCCCCTACCACCATGTCTTTGACTCACACTAGCTGGGGATTCTAATTGCTTATGTTACAGGGCCTGTTGTATTTCATCTGAATCTGTCTTTTCTGTGTTTTAAGGAGCCAACAAATGAACTCTGAAGGGACATTTCTCTATTGTTTAGCACACAGGTTAGTGTATGTCCCTGACTTTTGTCACGTTTAACTATTTGTACATGTTTAAAATTACTGTTCTTAGACGGAGGGGACTTGATGTGTGGCACCAAGATATGAGCTTAATTTACTTGCTTCAGTACAGCAGGCCGAATGGTCGCCTGGTAGCAATCTGTTACATTCTGGGCCTAATTATTACAGGACAAGGTCTGTTCTGCTGATGGCACAATGTGGCCTCTGCATTTACTTTTGGGATTATCCATAGTTGTACTCCTCAAATGATGTATCAACCGGGGGGTTATTGTCACAAATCATGCAATTAGAAATGTATTAATTGATGCACGATTATTACATGTGCCAACTGTGTGTATTGTTTTAAAACCTATTTCTTCTTCCATAATGTTTTTTACTTAATGTCAGACAGACAGGCTCCCAGCCCCATCTTCACCCCTCCCTACGAGTGTCCGCCTCCCCCGGTCATCTTGGTGAAGTCCCCCATGGATTTCTCCCCATGGCAGGGTCAGAGGTGGGAGGGCCGTCCTCCCCCCGCCCAATGCACACATCCAGAAGTGCCTGGGGATGGGGTGCTGGTCTAGAGGGAGGGGGGCGAGGCTTTGTTTGGCCCACCTGGTTCTTTTTCCATTTTCTGCCCTGTCCCTCACCATGGTGATACGTAGGCACATATGTATAGAGGCATGCATGCACCACAGAACTGCGACTCCTCTTTAAGAGTTGCTCCCACCTGCTTTAGCACTGGGCCTCCACCCCCTGCAGTCAGAGGCTGAGGTGGCTGACTACCCCTCCCTGGGAGAAGAGAGCAGTCCCTGGAACACTGAATCCTTCCCCCTCCACCCCCCCCGGCTGACCTCCAGTGACTCAAGTCCGTTTCTGAACTAGGTTTCATTTCATTTCATTTTTATGTTGCTTGCACGCAAGTGCAAGAAACATAGTGCCATCATCCGAGTTTTCAGAGGTGTGGCACCTGTCTTCCAATTCAGTCAGTGTGTTTGCAGGCACGGCCCCAGTTCCCCAATCACTGCTGCAGCTGTCTATGACAGCAGTTGAAAATGCAGTGGTCGTACAGTTAAAAGGGAGAGCTCTGCTTCAGTGAGCAAAGCTCCCCTCCACACACACACACACAGACACACATGACGTGATACTGAAGTGCTCAAGTGCGCCTCCCCCATGCACATGTTGTACAGCCACTGGGGTGCCCAACCTCCGTCAGCTCCAACCCCCAAAGCTTCCAGGTGCCATGCTGGAGCCCACCCCAGCGTGGCAAAATTTGTTATGGCCAACAGGGTGCCCAATCCCCGTCGGCTCCACGCCGCCTCTGATCCAGGTGCCACGCTGGGAGCCTGCTCCAGCGTGGCAAAATGTGTTATGGCCGATGGGGTGCCCAATCCTGCCTTCGGCCCAGCCCCCAAACAGCTTTCTCAGCTGCCACACTGGGAGCCTACTCCAGCGTGGCAAACATCCTTCGTCGTCAGACAAAAAAAAACCTGTAAATGTAAAACTGTCCTCGGCGCCTCCCTGCCCCTCCCACAACCCGCAACCACCCACTGTGCACCCTGCCTCCCCACACCCCCCAACCCATACTTACTCCGACCCAGGCACGACGTATCTTCGTGACTGGGAACATCGCCTGGGACTCTTCAAAGCCGACCGCGAACTGAGGAAATGCCGTAAGCTGTATAATGTAATAAATAGGGTTTTTCAACTTTGCTGCATATCGCAGGCATTTTGGAATTTTGGCACCAAATTTTTAACATGGGTTTTGGACCCTCCTCATGAATGCTGTCACTGTCATGGCGCTAATGTCCAAGGCGGGATTTCGCGTCACTGCGCAAAATCACCTTTCGGACCGATAACCAAAATGACAGTGCCAGTGTTCATAAGGTGGGCTCTCAAAAGAAAAGCCTATGTTGCAAATTTGGTGAAAAATTCTAAAATGATTGTTTTACTAGTGTGCGTGAGCAGTTCCTACGCACACTCGTAGTTCACAATTTAATATTTGCACTCCAGATTTTCAACATTGCCATTTTACCACACCTCCCTTATGAGCAGTATAGCTGTCATTTTTCACATCGCGACCAAAATGTGTTTCCGCGCATGTAGCGAACAATGGCGCAGTCGGTGTGCGAAATCAATGTATGGGACATATTAAGAAAATCACAGTGACACTGTTCATGAGCAGAGGTCTTAAAATGGCTATGTTGAAAATTTGGTGAAAAAATTCCTAAAAATGACTGGTTTACTAGCATGCGTTACACAGTTCTTACGCACGCTCGTAAGTTCGCTAATTTTTAATATTGTCACTCCAAATTTTCAGCATTGCCATTTTACTATACCTCCTTATGAGCAGTATAGCTGTCATTTTTCATGTCACCCAAAATGTGTTTGCCTGCATGTAGCGCACAATGGCGCAATCGGTGTGTGCAATCAATGTTTGGGACAGAGTAAGAAAATCACAGTGACATTGTTCATGAGCAGAGATCTTAAAATGGCTATGTTGAAAACTGGGTGAAAAAATTCCCCAAAATGACTGTTTTAAGAGCATTTGTTGCGCTGATCCTACACACACTCGTAAGTTCGCGAATTTTCAATATTTTCACTCCAGATTTTCAACATTGCCATTTTACCACACCTCCTTATAAGCAGTATAGCTGTCATTTTTCACATCTTGCCCAAAACATGTTTCCGCCCATGTAGCGCACAGTGGCGCAGTCGGTGTGCGAAATCATCGTATGGGACACATTAAGAAAATCACAGTGACACTGTTCATGAGCAGAGATCTTAAAATGGCTAGTTTGAAAATTTAGTGAAAAAATTTCTAAAAATTACTGTTTTACGAGCATGCGTTGCGTAGTTCGTATGCACGCTCGTAAGTTCGCAAATTTTTAATATTTGCACTCCAGATTTTCAACATTGCCATTGTACCACACCTCCTTATGAGCAGTACAGCTGTCAGTTTTCACATGTCACCCAAAATGTGTTTCCGTGCATGTAGCGCACAATGGTGCATTCAGTGCGCGCAGTCAATGTTTGGGACAGATTAAGAAAATCACAGTGACACTGTTCATGAGCAGAGGTCTTAAAATGGCTATGTTGAAAATTTGGTGAAAAAAATTCCCTTCAGACATTCTGCAATGTCACTAATGAAGACATTGAACAGGACTGGCCCCAGGACTGATCCCTGCAGCACCCCACTGGTGACCCCCTCTCCTTAAACTGCACACCATTTACCACCACTCTCTGCCTCCTGTCTGTTAGCCAGTTTCTAACCCAGTTTACCACCCTTTCCCCCATGTCCAGCCTACCCAGCTAGTTTATCAGCCTTCTATATGGGATGGTGTCAAAGACTTTACTGAAATCAAGGTAAGCGTTGTCCACTGCCCCACCCTGATTCACTTCCTTTGTCACCCAGTCAAAGAAATCAACCAGATTTGTCAGACATGATGTCCCCACTGTGAATCCATGTTGTCTATGGTCCTGGATTCCAATGGCTTCTAGATGCCCCACTATCCTTTCTTTAAGCAATGTCTCCATGATCTTCCCCACTACTGAGGTGAGGCTGAACGGCCTATTGTTCTCTGCCTCCGGACTTGTGTAGAGGGACCACATGTACCCTCCTCCAATTCACTCGTGTTGAATGACTCAGTGAACATGGCTACCAGAGGTACTGCTATCTCCCTTCGCAGTTCTTTTAATATCCTTGAGCGTATGCCATCTGGTTCCATCGCTTTGTCCACCTTCAATTTAGTGAGCTCCTGCAGGACACTTTTGCCTTTGAATGGACTATTGTCCACCTCTTCACCCCCTTGGCAACTGCTGTACTGCTGTGCCCCTTGCCCCTCCCACTCTTCTGTGAATACTGACCGGAAAGACACAGTGGATGTCTTGGGAGGAAAGCATGGAACTATCACTTCCAAATACCTAAACAGCACATACAAGCAAGCAACATTTGGCACTGACAAATGCTTGTTATTGGTTATATTGGAAAGGCATGTGAGCATTGCTGCCCATTTACACAAGCGTCCAGTCACATACAACAATCATGAGACATAACATAGGCTAAAACATTTAACTAACAGCGAGAGTTACTACAATGGCACATAAAATCAGGATAATATAGAGTAATGGGGAAACCATAAACTAGCCTTGGTGAATTAACAAATACAAGGTGACGTCAAGCATTCAGTGAGGGTTTAACAATAATATAATATAACAGTGGGAAACAAAAACTTTAAGTGCAATCTAAAAACTAGCCTAGGTGGATTAACCATACTACAAGTGTTAGAAAGACAGAGTAAGTGCCAGAGGTGGATAACCAGAGAGTGAGGGGAAAAGAGTGCAGAAGGGGAGCCAGATTAGGACTATGAGCAGGTGCGGGGGGAGAGAAATGTCTCCTGATATTGTGTTTGAAGGCATTTGTGGAGGGACATAGTTTTAGTTCTGGAGGGAGAGAGCTGAAGAGCTTGGGTCCCATAAAACAGAGTGTTTTCTGGCCTTGAGAGGTCCGGCAGAAAGGAACAGTGAAAGAAAGAGTGGAGGACAGTCTAATGGTCCTGGTGGTGGCGGCTGTCTGGAAGAGAGGGGTGAGGCAATCAGGGAGGAGTCCACGGGAGAGTTTGAAGTAGAAGGTGGCCATCTTGCAGTTGAGGTGGGCCTCAAGGGAGTGCTGACTGGTGAGTTTATAAAGGTCACAGTGGTGTGTGAGTTTAGGGAGACCAGAGGCAAAGTGGATAGTGTTGTGGTAGGATCTTCGCAGTCTGGACAAATTTTTGATGGAGAGGCTGGGGAGGGAGATGAGTGAACTACAGTCGAAGACAGGAAGGAGGAAGCTGGAGACTAAGAGGGATTTGGATTCCCTGTTAAAATAATGCTTGGTTCTATGGAGTATACTGAGGCTTTGGTGGGCTTTTTTGATTGTGAGGCTAGTGTGAGTATCGAAATTGAGGTGGCTATCCAGAAGTAAGGAGAAGATCCAGCCCAGCCAACCTCGGTACAAAAGAAATGTCTGTAAGTGGGGAGAAGCCTGAACCAATTAAGTGTGATACTATAGAATACTACAAACTGGTTACAATAAGACCCACTCACCCAAACTAGTACATCAAGGTTCAAATCTTTACTTATGTTCAATTGATACAGTAAATGTACAGTACAAAGCAAATGTTTCGGAACCTGTCCTTCATCAGTGCTGTTATTGTGCTATAACTGTATCTCATTCACTTTCTTTGCTTATGCCACCGCTTAATCTTCTTAGTTTTGGTTAAATATTTTATCTTCTATATCTCATTTCAACTGAAGACTCAACTGTCTCATTTCCTTTGCTGCTGCACTTTTCCATTTTGTAAAATGTTTTAATGCTGTGCAGAGCATGGCGTGACCTCCTGAATTCTCTTCAAATGGGGTCTCCAGAACTGCACACAGTACTCCAGATGGGGTCTCACCAACTGTCTGTACAGAGGGATAACAACTTCCTGTTTTCTACTGGTGATGCCTCTCCCTATGCATTCCAGTATCCCACCAGCCCTCCTTACTGCCTTCTCACATTGCTGCCCACCTTTAAGTCATCTGATATAACTACCCCCAGGTCCCTTTCCATTTTTGTTGTTGTCAGTATCTCACCACCATTGTGTAATCTTCCCCTGGGTTTTTGTTTCCAAGGTGCATTACTTTGCACTTCTTTGCACTGAATCTAAGCTGCCATACATTTGACCATTCCTTCAACCTTGCCAAGTCCTTTTCATCCTTTCCACCCCACCCCTGCATATCAACTCTGTTGTAGATCTTGTGTCATCTGCAAAGAGACATACTTTTCCTTCCAGTCCCTCTGCAATGTCACTTATAAAGACATTAAAAGGACCAGACCCAGTACTGAACTCCTCACGGTACCCCACTAGTAACCCCCCCACTTCACTGTGGACTCCATTTACTATTATCCTCTGTGTCCTGTTGTCCAGCCAATGTTTTACCAGGCTACCACCCTGAGACCCACTCCCAGGCTGGCTAATTTGTTTATTAATCTTTTATGTGGGACTGTGTCAAATGCCTTGCTAAAGTCTAGGTAGGCCATGTTCACAGCCCCTCCCTGGTCTACTGCTTTGGTCACCCAGTCAAAGAAATCAATTAGTTTCGTCTGACATGACCTTCCCACTGTGAATCCATGCTGGCTTGGGTCCTGTGCCCCAATAGCCTCTAGGTACTCAACAACTCTTTCCTTCAGAAGTGATTCCATCATTTTTCCTACCACTGAGGTGAAACTGACAGGTCTGCAGTTTCTTGCCTCTGTCTTGCTCCCACTTTTGTGAAGGGGAATCACATCTGCCCTCCTCCAGTCCTCAGGTACCACACCATCCCTCCATGATTTGTTAAAAAGGGTAGTCAATGGTGTTACTAGTCCTCCCCTTAGTTCTTTCAGAATTCTGGGGTGAATCCCATCGGGCCCCATTGCTTTGTTCACCTTCAGTCTTAGGAGTTCTTTCAGAGCCCTTTCTTCTGTGAAAGGACTGATATCGACCCCCCTATCCAGAGTGCTTCTATTGACTGGATTAGGTACCTCCCCCTCCTTTTCCTTTGTGAATACTGTGCAGAAGTATTCATTCAGTATTCCTGCTTTTTCACGGTTCCTCTCTACCCACCCACCCTCCTCTTTATTCAGCCTCAGTATCCCTTCCATTGTACCTACAAAAGGTTTTATCCCCCTTCTTAACCGAGTTGGCTATCTTTTCCTCAGTTTGGGGCTTTGCTATTCTGACTTCCCTGCTTCCTTCTGCTTTAACTGGTACAGTTCTCTGTCCTGTTCCTTCTGTGTTTTCTTATACTTCATGAATGCTATCTTTTTCTCCCTAACCTTCCCCGCTACCTCTTTTGAGAACCATAGTGTTTTTTCTTTCATTTTGATTTGTTTATTTGCTTCACACAAAGGCTTGTTGCCTCTGTAATGGCAGTTCTGATGTTTTCCCATTGTTGCTCCACCCCCTCCTTCTTGCCTGTTTGCTAGTGCTTTTCTAAGGCACTCTGCCATTTTGACAAAATCAGCCCTCCTGAAGTCCAGTACCTTCACTTTTGTATGGCTTGACTCTACAGCTGAGTTTATCAAGTTAAACCACAGTTTGGTGGTCACTTGTTCTCAGATGGCTACCCACTTCTAGATCTGAGATCCTCTCTCCATCCCCATTTGAGAGTACCAGGTCTAAGACTGCTCCTTCCCGAGTGGATTCCAACACTAGCTGGCTGAGGCATGCCCACTATAGGGCATTGAGAATGACCCTGCTCTTGGATGTGGCTGCAGCAAAGGTGCTCCAGTTAACATCTGGCATATTCAGGTCCCCCATCAGCAATATCTCCTCTTTCTCTGCCATCCTAAGGATGCCTTCTATCATTTCCTTTTCCATTTCCTCCCCCTGAGACGGGGTCTGTATACAACTCCTGTGCGGACTGTGGTGTCATTTCCAGTCTCCAGAGTGACTCACAGTGCCTCCTCTCCTCTCTGTTTACCCTTTAGTTCCAGTGCTTTGATCCCTTCCCTTACATAGAGAGCTACTCCTCCTCCACTTCTACCCTCCCTGTCCCTCCTGTAGACTGTGTACCCTGGTATGCTGACATCCCAGTCATGGTTCTCTGTGTGCCATGTTTCTGTGACTGCAAAGATATCCAGGCATCCCTCTTCCAACAAGGCCACCAGTTCAGAGAGCTTGTTACCCAGACTATGGGCACTCATTACCCTCCAATTTTTGATGGCCTTACCCCTTTTTGCTCCATCCCTGTCCTTACTGCCTTTGTCTTTTTCTCCATTTACCCCTGACCTTCTCCCTATTGACTTCTCTATCTTGGTGTTTACCTCACTAACAGCACTGATGAAGGATAGGTTCCAAAACGTTTGCTTTGTACTGTACATTTACTGCATCAATTGAACATAAGTAAAGATTTGAACCTTGATATACTAGTTTGGGTGAGTGGGTCTTATAGTAACCAGTTTGTAGTATCCTATCCAGCAGTAAGCCAAGGTGCTTGAATTTTCTGACTCTTTCAATGAAGTTACCAAGGTTGTCATAGAGGGAGAGGTCAAAGCCAAGGGGTTTGCAGGGGCTGGAGAAAACCATGAACTTTGTTTTTTTGGAGTTGAGTACAAGACCTCTGGACGTGAACCAGGTGTGAAGTCTGCTGAAATCGAATTGGAGTTTGTTAATGAGAGTGTTGGGGGTTTTGTCCTGACAGAAAAGGGCTGCATCATCAGCACAGAGAATGAGTTTGGAGGTGGTACAGATGTCAGGCAGGGAGTTAATGACCAGAGAGAAGAGAAGAGGGTTCAGGATGGACCCTTGGGGGACGCTGTATTTCATGGGACAGGATTCAGAGAGGACACTGCCAATAATGGTGCAATGGGATCTGCAAATTAGGTAATCCTTGAACCAGAGGTAGACCTCAGGTGAAAAATGGAGGCCAGCCAGGGTATGGAGGAGGACTTCATGATCAATGAGGTCGAAGCCTTTGGTGAGGTCTACGAATGCAGTACTGGTGGAGAGGCCTTTGTTGTTAGCGTCCTCTATGGAGTGCAGTTTTGGTACCATGCCAGGCACGGAACCCATGCTGGGTCTCTGTGAGTAGGTTGCATTTGGAGAGGAATTCTGTGGTTTGCCTGTGGATCACTTTCTCTAAAATTTTGGAGAGAGGGGCGAGGAGGGAGATGGGACAGTAGTTGGATACTAGATCCTTGGAACCAGATTTGTGAAGAGGTTTAATAATGGCACACTTCCAAGCTTTCAGGAAGGACCTCATGCAGAGGGAGTGGTTGAGGATGTTAGTAAGAGGGATGGCCAGGGAGTCACAGACAAGACGGAGAACTCTGAAGTTAATGTTGTCAGTGCCCTTGGAAGGCTTTGGATCATTTGTTCTGATTAACTTGACCACTTCACCAGGGGTTAGGTACCTGAAATGAAACTTAGGGTGGGAGACTGGGAGGGGTGTGTGTGGGGGGTAAACAGGGTAAGAGTGGAAATGGGCTTGTAACTGGTTGAAATCACATAAGTATTTATTGAAAAGGGAGGCTGTTTCGATTGACTCAGTAGTGGTTGTCGCTTCGGAGGTAAGACAAATACATTCCTCAGAAATTCCCCTACCAATAAGGTTGTTAAGAATGTTCCAGGTCCTCCTAGGGTTCCCCTGGGATGCACGTTATTTTTCCAGGATGAAGGAGGATTTAGCAGATCTTGTGGAAGATTTGCACCTGTTCCTGAGGGTTTTGAAGTCTTGGAGGAGTTGGGGGGTTTTGTGTTTTCTGTACAACTTCCAGGCTCAGTTCCGATCCCTCATTAGTATGTGAAGCTCGGGGGTGATCTATTCTTGGCTAGAACTCTTAACCCGAATTTTTTTAAGCAGGATGAAACAGTCACAGAGGGCAAGGAACTTATTGCTAAAGGCTTCAAGTACTCTGCAGATGTCAGAAATGTTTTCAGTGAAGGACCAGTTTTGGGAAAGGGCGACTTTGGGAAACTCAGAGGCACCCAGCTTCTTCAGTTGCCTGGTTTGGATGAATTTGTGTGGTGGGGGGGTTGTTTTTGTGGACCATCGGCAGAAAACAGCACAGTAGTCACTGACTGAGTCCGGAAGAACTCTGGAGGTGATGACATGGGAGGGGTGTGAGACCAGGACCCAATCAATGAGGGACTGAGATTCAGTTTTTATATATTTATTTAAGGATTCGGAGAAGACCTTTGAGCACAAGTTCTTTTATAAAGGTTCCATGTCAAGTTGACAGACAATAAACATATTACAGCAAGCAGGTATAGAACATACATAGGTTACAATATTACAGTGTTATCACTAGTACCATGGAATTAGTACAGCATCAGTAAAGGATACAGAAAAGCAGTGGTGAGCTACATGGGGAAAGCAGAGGAGGACCCCCTTTCGAGTTGACGTGAGACTTAGGAAGGGTAAGCAGCCTCGTGTTGGAGCTTTGTCAAAAATAGGAGTGTGAAATAGTGGCTAGGGGGTGCGAGAGTGGAAGGGGAAGGTTGCGCCAGAGGAGAAGAGTGCTTGACTAAATGGTCATACAGGGGAAATGGGGAGTGAAGTGGTGCGGGGATGGAGTTATGATGAAGGGAGGTACTCAGGGGGAACAGCAGGGGTGGCATGCTGAAAGCCACATAGGGGTAGGGTTGGCCCTAGGCATGTCAAAAGAGGTGGGGGGCAGGAGGGACCAAGGGGGGTTGGGGGAAACAGAGTGGATGTCTAGTGTCAGTTCAGGGGGCAGGGTGTAGGTTAATGGAGGGGGAGAGTACCAAAGAAAGGGAAGAATGGCTACTACGGAGAGCAGACACTAGCTGTACAGAGGAGTGGGGTGCAGCAGGGCTGGCATATGAGCAACTTGGGAGGCTAAGGAGGGGGAGGGACTAGCCTTCAGAGGCAGTCACACTCTGTGATTGATTTAAGGTGTTGCTGTAGTCCAGTTTTGAAGTGTGAGAGGCATTTGGAGGTTTGAATGGGTGCAGGCATTTCGTTAAGCCAGTGGGGGGCTCTACAGGTGAAGGCACATTGTCCAAGTGCAGTTTGACAGAAAGGTGTTGATAGGGGCCCCTTCATCCTACCTCTGGTGTCATAGAGGGTAGCAATCAGAGAGAGGATGTTGGATATATATGGGGGGGCGTTGCCCAATAGTGCCTTCTTACCTAGGAGGCAGGTTTGGAACTTGATCCTGTTCTTTAGAGGCAGTCAATTAGCCCATTCAAACAGACAGTAAGTGTGCATATGATGATCCACAGCCAGGGTGAGCCTGCAGGCTTTATTGAGAGCAATATGAACCCACTTTAGTGCCGTATCTGTTCCCGCTCCATAGACCACCGGGTCATAATCAGTGGTTGATAAGATGGAGCTGGAGACTGAGAGGCAGAGGTCAGGGGTGAGATATTTCTTGTGTCTATAGAGGACACCCATCTTGGTGTTTACAGCCTTAACCATTGAGTCGATGGGTGAAGGTGAGGGTGTCATCTAGGGTGACTCCCAGGTACTTAAATGAGTGCACTTGTTCCAACGGATTGCTGACTGTGTTGGAGATGACGAGAGAGGGAGGGAGCCTCTTTTTGTGCTGGGGACTGGATATAAGCATGGCCTTGATCTTTTTATAATTTAGTGTAAGTTTATGTCTGCAGAACCAGTCCTCTAGTTTGTTGAAAGAGTTCTGTAGTTCAGATTGGAGGTGGTTCTGGTAGGTTCACTGATGGGCTGATGTAGGCCAAAGTCAAGTATGGATTCTTTGGTGGCGTCACAGTGAGAGGACAGCCAGTTTAGGTTGACATCCTCTAGGATGATCCAATCTCTCCCTTGGGGCAGGGAGATCTTTATATCAAGGAAGAGGTCGAGATCACGGGGTGAGGAGGAGGGTGGCAGGTACACCACGCTAACTGTGACTATTTTATCCACTCCAAGTAGGAGGTTAATTGAGATAGTCTTGAGGGAGGAGGTGGGAAGCAGGGTGTCAAATTCGGTGGCATGTAGGTGATCGGCAACCCAGATGAGGCAGCCTCCCCCACACTTCCCCACCCTGTATTTGCTAAAGACTGAGTAACCTTCAAGAAGAATTTCATTGGGGGAGATGTCCTCCTTCAGCCAGATTTCAGTGAGGGCAATGACATCAAAAGTGTTAGCTGTCACCCAGGACTCGATTAAGGGTTTTTTTGCCAAAAGGTTTTGCACGTTAAGGTGATCAAAAGTGAGCTGTTTAGTGGGTTTGGGGAGGAGTGAGGGGTGAAATCGGTAGAGGGTGTGGGGCCGGGGTTGGGGTGAATGGAGCCTGAGATAAGGAGTAATAATAGGAGGAGCCTTAAGTGCCTGCGGTTCGCAAGCGAAGACAGCTTGGTGGAGTATAGCCTGGTGTAGTGGTGGGTGAAAAAAATATGGCTGTGGTAGGAAGGAGAGAACTCATGGAACAGGCAAAGGCTAATGAAGGGGTTCGCATGGAGGGGGGCAGAGATGGATCTGGATGGCAAGTGGGGAGTGGGAGAAAGGGAGGGGGCTAGGAGGCGTGGGATGTGGGGAGAGTGAGAGAAATGAGGGAGGATGTGAGAAGGATTTGGAGTGTGCAAAACTGGTGGGGAGTGGGATGGGAGGGAGAGGGGCAGGGTGAGGGGAGTTGAGTAGAGGGGCAGAGGAGAAGAAGAAGCAGTGAGAGTAAGTAGGGGAGGTGGAACCGCTTAGAGAACTCCATGCTGGTAGTTGCCAGTGTGGTGACAGGTAAGGCACAAACGTTTCAGCCCTCTATGCCACTGGGCTGGTTTTTAAAACCTTTTTTTTTTTTTCTAAGCAGTAGTTTTTCCTCCCCTCTGGTCTGCCCGACAGTTCCCCCCCCTCCATCACAGACCTTGTTATGGACATATCAGTTATCACTACTTGCCCAGAACCATAATGTATGGGTGGCCTGCAGTGTTGGTCATGCAAGAGCCTATGGTGTGGGCAGCCTGGCATTTTTGTCCTCCCTTTTCTCCCTCTGGGCTATAATGTCGGGATGTGTGCACCAAGCCCAGTATGCTACAGCCCTGCCTCTTCTTCACTCCCGCTGCACTGCTGCCCGACCTTCACCAGGTGACAGTTTCTGCAGTAACAGCCTGGCATACTCCCTCTCAGAGGAAGGAGAGCTGCCATCAGGCGTGCAATCCTCCCTCACCCGGCCTTCCCACAGACTGACCCTAGTCCGTTTCTGAACCCGGGTTGCTGGCGTGGGGAGTGAAAGCATAACTGCTCTTCCACTAGGCTGGCTTAAAACATATTTTTAAAAACAATAAAAAGAAAGATTAAAAAAAAGTTCCCTCACATTACCGCTAACTGTAACCCCCTTAAGCAGAAGTTCAGGCTCTCCACCCTCCCGGCAGATCTTGTGGAATACAAAGCCCTAAGAAACAAAGCCAAGAGAGCCATTAAACTTGCTAAAAGAGAGTACATCACATACCTCCAGAAAACTAGCTTAGGCAACCCTAAGCAATTCTGGAATCATGTCAATGACCTGATCAAGGGCAGCAAAAAGACTGAATCCAGCCCCATGGAGATCAATGGTCAGCTCACTACTGACTTTTCTCTAATATCGGCTGCCCTTAACAACCACTTCACAGATCTGGAGGCCTACAAGACTGGCCAATCTTCCCTGACTTTGGCCCCAAGCTCAGCTGAAGCAACACACTTTGAACGACCCTCTTTCCACCTGAGACTGGCAAAGCGCACTGAGGTCCTAACCCTTCTAAAGATGCTGAAACCTAAAGGAGCAGGGGAACCAGATGGGATCAACCCTCGGCTACTCAAGGCTGGAGCCACCTCCTTATCCAGGCCGTTAACCATGCTCCTTAACAGATCATTGAGGGAAGGAGCAGCCCCTGACCAGTGGAAACATGCCAATGTAGTCCCTATCTACAAAGGTGGACTCAGGGAAAAAACAACCAACTATAGGCTGATCTCCCTTCTCTGCAAACTTGCCAAGTTGCAAGAAAGGCTAATCTACAACCAACTCTGGGACTACTTGGAAGCTCATCAGCTCCTTGCTTCCTCTCAACATGGATTCAGACCAAACCACGGTACTGACACTGCCCTCATTAACTTCTCGGATGAAGTGCTCAGGGCAATGGACAAAGGGATACCCACAGGTGCAGTCTTTATAGATCTGTCCAAGGCTTTGGACCTTGTCGACCACAATCTTTTGCTACAGAAGCTGCACAATGTGGGCCTAGACCCCCATGCCCTCAAGTGGTTTGGGAGTTATTTATCAGGCCGGACACAGAGGGTCACATGGAAGGGGGCCATGTCAGAGCCACTACCTCCAAAACAGGGAGTACCTTAGGGTTCAATACTAGGCCCCCTCCTATTCTCCCTATTTACCAATGAATTAAGTACCTACTGTGGGGAGAGCTCGGTTGTACAGTATGCTGATGACACTGTCATCTACCGAGCCTTGGGCGATGTGGCCACTCTTGGTCCACTCCTCCAAAAGGACCTCACATACCTAGAGACATGGCTGTGTGAGAACAGAATGGTACTTAATGCAGACAAAACCAAGGCAATGCTATTCGGGCCAAGATCACTGGGACTTGACAGATCCTCATCCCTCCGACTAACCACACTCTCTGGCAAAAGCATTAATGTAGTTCCCTCCCTAAAATACTTAGGCCTAACTCTGGATCAGTCTATCACGTACAAGGACCACGTGGACCAGGTCACCAGGACCCTACATCGCAAACTCAGTACCTTGTACTAACTCAGGGACCAGCTCATCCCTGAAGCCATGCTCTTCATTGCGACGAGTGTCCTGCTCCCTACCCTGACCTATGCAGCCCCGATTATACAAGGTATGGCAAAGCAAGAGGTATCCAGGATGCAAATCCTATACAACAAAAATAGCCTAGTTTAGCTACCCAAGACCACCAGCAGCGTCACCACTGTGACACTCTGTGGCCCAGCTCCGGTGGCCCCATTGGCCACTCGCCTCCAATACCCATTGCTTGTCCAGGCCTACAAGCTACTCAAACCCCCCGCTCCACCAAGCATAGCCAGAACCATAGCCATTAAACACAACCCTAGGAATTTAAGGACATCAGAATGAACACTACTAGAAGTCCCCAGAGTAAGGACCAATGCTGGCAGTAGATCCTTTTCTTGCCAGGCCCCCAGCCTATGGAACAAGCTCCCCCTCCCTGGTCCAGGACGCCTCCTCATGAACTTCTGCACCAGGCTCAAGTCCCATATACTGGCCACAAGTGCATGCCACTGCCACGGCTCTTAAGGTATCCCCTTTTTCTGCATCAAACCTTCCCAAAGGTGAGCCGACCATGTATCTGGACGCCTAGGGACCAATGCTACCTCATGTATATCACTATGCCAAGTAGTACCAAGGCAAAACTGTGTCATGATGATAACCATGTCTGTAACCACTGTCTGTAACCACCTTATGCTTGAACCTATGTAATCAAAAGTTTTTCTCCACTGTATTTTATCTTGTATTGTTATCCCGGGTTGCCCCTGAAAAAGGGACCTTCGGGGCTCAGTGGGCCTACCCGGTCACCAAAATGTAATAAATAAATAAAATAAGGTGTGCCCTCTAGTGCTACTGCTCTGTACAGGCTTATGAAGCAGCTTATACCACTGGGACAGATGACTCTTAAAAAGGAGCTGCCTGCATGAGGAGCAAATTTAATAATAATTTAATAATAATGTACATTTTGTTGTACAAGAAGTTTTAAGTGATTTACCTTACTACTTTATTGGTCTCACTTCCTACTCCTTACCAAGCCACTGAGGACTGCTGCAGCCCCATCCCTAAATTCCACATTTTAATGGCACCACACAGGGACAGGGTTGCAGTGCTGTTAATAAACTGCCAAAGCAATTGGGGGAAGCACCTGCCTTTATATACATTTCTGTGACTTTGGAGGCAATTGTACAACTTGTGGGGGTACTACTGCAGGTGCTGTCCACGCCTGTGCTTGCACTCTTCTTATTACCACTGCAGCCGCTGTTGCTGTTACCTATCCCCAAAAATGAAAATGATGCACCTACCGTGATTCTTGATCTTTCTGTGTATCTTCACCATTCATTACTGGTGGGTTCTGGCCAGAGGATCAGGACCCCATGGGAGCAATTTTTTAATTTTTTGTCTAGAAGGAGTAGCTGGCACTGGCACGGCACCACCCTCAAGGCCGACACACAGCGTGACACTCGAGGGATGACCAGTAAACTACGCTGACTCCTCCCTCGCCTCAGTTCTGCGTATGCCGGAGAGTGCAAGGAAAAAGAGACAGAGAAAAGAAGAGCGTGGGAAAGAGAGCCCAAGGAATATCCAAAGGAAAGGATATAAACAGAAGAAGATATAATGCAGAGAGAGAGAGAGAGAGAGAGAGGACAGAATAGCCCTAGGGGTCTGGAACAAGGGGCCCCATCCTCTGGGCAAGCGAGCATAGTCAAAAGAAAGAAGAGGGAGAGAAAAAAGAAAAGGAGATAGGAGACCTCCTCCAACTCCTCCAAGAGGAGTATCAAGAGGCTAAGGGGATATAGAAAAACTTAGCACAGTCGAATCCAAGTAAGGAACTGTTCCCTCAAGACAAATAAGCACCTTCACTTAAGAAGAGAGAGATGACTGAATGCTGTGCCAAGCAGCCAGAGGCAAGATCTAGCTAAGCCTTCTCCCCATACACCCGACACAGAGGAGTTGTGGGTCTCCCCCCTCCTGTTCCAAAAGCGTTATAGGGCGGGGACAAAACCACCCTGGGGCAAAGTCCCTCCTGTTCCCTCAAGAATGTCCTTCCAGAGGAAATTTCCCACTCCTCCCCAACCGAGTGGGAGGAAGGGCCTGAAAAAATTGGGCCGCTGCCCAAAAACAGATACCACTATAGGTAGTGGTGTGGAAATGAATACCTAAGGTAAGAGATAGAGGTCCCTAGAGCCCTCAGAGTTCCTATAACCTCAAGGAGGGCCTCTTCACCCCCTAGTCAGGGGACGGAGAGAATCAGGTCTGGGAGGACCCAGGTCTCCTGAGGGGAGACCCCCGCCAGGATTCTGGGAAGAGGGCTCCAGGAAGCTCCCTCCTAAGGAAAAGTAGCTCTGCTTGCCCCCCAAGAAGGACAGGACCCCACCTCAAAAAGAGGAGCAGGGAATCCTGAGGTACCAGCAGGACGTGCCCATAATGGCCCCAATTAGGGAAGAAACAAGCAGTGGAGAGACACTGCCCAGAGTCTGAAGCCCAAGAGGGGAAGGAAGCAGTAATGAATGGTGAAGGTACACAGAAAGATCAAGAATTACGTTAGGTATGTAATTTTCACATATTATCTGTGTTAATCTTCACCATTCATCGCTGGTTTGTGATTACCAAGCCCCCCAGAGGAGATCTGGTACCTCCCTGAGGGAGAAACTTCCCTCAGCCTCCTGTGGGGGAGACACAGGAGGAGGAGGAGAAGGCCCTCACAGGCCAAGCTAGGCCTGTGACTGGTCAGGTGAGGCGGGGTCTCCCTATGCCTGAGAGATGGAAGTCGCCCCTGAAGCTCCCGTCTCACCCTGCAGGAAAAAAGGTGGGTCCCCTGGAAAGAGGAGGCAATCATGCTACACCAGGCCAAGGATGACAACCAGGAAAGGTGAAGCCACGCCATCTGCCTGATGCAGATCACTGTCCTCGCTAGCCTGGAAGCCATCTCACTGGCATCATGTGACACCCTTGCTTGGTGCCTCGCAAGCTCCAGGCAACATGCTGAAAGGTCAATGGCTTGCCTGGTTGCCTCCGTATCAGGCATAGATGCTAAGATTTGTCCCAGCACGGACCATACTGTAAGTGTCTGTTGTAGGCAGCATGATGGGCCTGATATTTATTTAAAATTTTTCCAGGAAGGCATGCTGAGTGGACTACTACTTCCTTGGGGGGGAGGGGGGGAGAATACTACATATATAGTATATTGTACAATGAGCAAGCATACAAAACATTTGCTGCAATGGAGAGTGAGAGGCACACTGTGGAGAAGACTATTTTCCCCAACAGTCGAACTTCGTGGAATCCATCTTTGGAGGTCATCATGCCTTGGGCTTCTATGCCTGGTAGGAGTATCCAGGAGTGTCACTCCCGAAGAGGGGTGAGGCATGGTTCCTGGAGATCCTTGGGGTGCACAATACCTGTGCCGGCAGTCCATCGGGGCTGCGGAGGGATCTAATGGGCGCTGCCAGGTATGGAACAATGCCTCCTGGAAAGGGGTAGGCCAGGCAGGCACCATGAGGTGACATTTTCATATGAACTCTGTGTTGTAAATTTTGGACATTTTGTTTTTATTATTATCTTTATCCCCTAATTTTACCATAACTGTTTATGGTAGTGAGAGTACCATTATAGTTTTCTCCAGGCATTAATAGTGAGAATATTTAATTGCTCGGGGATTTATCAGAGTCACTATCACTGTTATCATTCAGATAAGTTATTGAAAATATCTTGGATTTTGTAATTTTTCTTTTTCCTTTTTGTTTGCTGTTATATTATTATTGCCAGTGACAGTGCCAGAATAGTTCTTTGGGCACCGGTTAGTGAGAGTGCCAGGTGCCCTGGGACTTTCATTGTTTTACGCATTGCTTTGGTTATTTTATTTAATCTTGTTGGGTTTTTGGAAGTTGGGGGGATTATGGTTTGTTTTTGTTTTTAGGCTATTTGGGGGTTTTATATTTGTGCTAGGATATTAATAAACAAACATCAGGCATACAGTAGCTTTAAATTTCAACTTTCTTTTCACTCTCTCCTATCTTCTTGCCTTTTCTGATTATCCTTTTATTCATATCAGGGTGGCCAACCTGATATTCTTCATTCTTATCTATCCTTTGTTTGTAATGCAGCCTGAACACCCCCCCCCCCCTTTTTGTCTTAAGACATCCTTAAAAACATGTTAATTTGATTCCTCATTACACAAGTTCCTTGATAGTAATTAAAAGAAAGGTATCTCTGTGGTGTGAGTCCAAGGCTGCTTTTTAATAAAGCCCCAGGGAGTTGTAATTACCGATCGCACAATCACACAGCTGATTGTGCACATAGTCGCACAACCACACGATCGCACAGCTCAGTGTGCGCACGATCGTGCAGGAACCACAGCCTGCAAATAAAGCTGTAAAAGAAAAGAAGTAAACTGCTGGTTGTGGTTTTAGAGCATCTGGGCTGGCTGTGGTTATAGAGAGAGCCCTATCAAGTTACAGGAGCCGCTTCAGGCTCAGAAAATAAACTGCAGCTTCAGCGCTTGGGGGCAGGGGAAAACGCCTGAGTAAAAGCCAGAGATAGGCAAAATTAAGCGCACTGGTGAGTGTAAGGGGCTTAGAAAATGTCCCTCTACCGAGTGCTTGCCATATATGGCTGGGAAAAGTGTAAATCGCAGTGCAAGAGGTGCAAAACTGAGGAAAGGCACAGCAAGGTTCAAAATGAAATGTGGAGCCGACGGCTGAAAGATTTGAGCCATCTGTAATGAATAAGAGTTCCATGGGAGAGTTATCATTAGGTTTCTGTTTCCAAATGAAGAAAGGAGACACAATTTCTGTTTAGTTAAGCTGCCATGTGTATCCTGAGTCCTTTGCAAATAAAAATGTTGAGTCTGCCTTCTTAATGGTTCTGGAATAGAAACTCATACCCTTGCAAAAACAAACAGATGAAGGAGCGTGCCCTTGCCTGTTTGGGTTTCCAAGACAAATGACTTTTTCTTCTTCTAGTAAATAAAAAAGGTATCAAGATTCAATAAAGAAATATCAAGTATGGTTGCCCTGTTTGCTGAGATAGGTCCTCCTATAGAGTTGGCAGCCCCTGAACTGCCAGGTTTTATGGTCCTTGAACAGTGTGATGTCACAAGGGGGAGGAGCTAAGCGAATGTTCTGACATCATTAGCCCTATAATTAAACATTTAGCTCCCTTCTATCTCAGTGTGCTGCATTTAAGCAATAAGGCACGACAGGGTGTGTTCTATTGTGTAATAAAGTCACTCCTTGGGTGGGTTGAAGCACGAGGCGAAGCTGAGTGCTTCTGCCACCCCAGGAGTGATGTTATTACACAATAACACACACCCTGGAGTGCCTTATTGCTATTATGCAATGGCTTGTTGTGAAAAAATAAAAAACAGTTTTAAGAAGTGTATTTTTTTTACTTTTCTATTCCTTTTTTCCCTGTCAGAGGCATACATGGTGAAACAAGGAAAAGTAGACCTCAGTAGGTGGTGCTAGTGCTGCATGCTCCCCGGCCCCTGTATATTTCTCGTAGGCGCTGAGCGTTTATTTCTGTATAGGTGCCTTTGTCACCCCCCCCCGCGACACTCACACAATTATTGTGCCCATATAGTTTAGTTCTGCTGGTTTCTGTGGCACTTCTAATAGCGAGCAAAGAAGGGAGCACGCGCTGAGGCAGTCACGAACAGTGAACGGCATTTTGAAACTAAAGCCGTGTCACCGCTCATACCACTTGTACTGCTCGTCTCTTCGATTTACAATCAGCAGTTGTTTGTTTGTCCTTCTGGTTCTCCTAGTACTACTGGCATGTACGGGAGAAGATCCGTAACAGTTGTGATAGCGAGCAGAGAAGGAAGAGCGCGATGAGGCAGTCACGAACAGTAAACAGCATTTTGAAACTAAAGCCGTGTCACTGCTCGTACCGCTAGTCTCTTAGATTTAGAAGCAGCAGTTGTTTGTTTCATTGAGTGAAGGAGTGAGGCAGGCAGCGAACATGTGTTTGGTTGGGGGGGGTGAGCTGGTCTAAGCTGTGACGGCTTCAGGGACTGTCGGTGGCTTGCGTGGGCAGGGAGGGAATTTTCATTGCTGTCCAGTCACTTGTGTGCCTGGACTTAATACAGTGATGTTATAGCTTAATATCATCACTGTCCGAGGCACACACTGACCAATCAGAGAACATCATTTTTTCTTGCCATTGTATAATAGATGAACATTTGTTTTAATGATAAGGACTTAACACATTGTTTGATGTTTTAAAACATATGTATGGTGCATCCAAAGGCTCCAGTAGATATTTTTGTCTTAATAAGGGTGTCACATGACTTATGAGGTCACCCCTGATTGACTTAAAAAGTGCTCCTCTAGGGGGCTCAAAAAGGTGTGGTGATCAGTAGCTTTGTGATCACAGTGAAGGAAGGTTCTATTGAGAGTGTGCCAGTTTTCACACTGTTCTATGGAAAGGAGAGACTGCAGGAATTCTTTTATGTTGTCTGAAAGAAGAAGAATAATATCCTGTGTTCTGAAGGTGTGAAGGACTAACACCATTTATTTTTCTTTCTGTATACAAGTATTTTTTTGATTTTATTTTATTTTTTTTATTTATTGAGACAATAAAATGATAAATGCAAAAGTATGTGTTTTTATGCATCTTAAACTGGTTGTAAGATCTGTTATTGGAACCCACACTACCACAATGTTTTAACTTTAAACTGCAACTATTTTAGGATTCTGTTACGAGGAAATTAGGATTATTTGGTGTTGATTCTTAGCCACAATTTTGGTGGCCATTTGTGGAATGTGCCTGTTAGCTCCCCTGGTCCTGTGCTATTCATCCTCCTCTCTCCGTGCCCTCCGCCCATTCTCTCCCCCACCCACCTCTACCTAAGCTGTCATGTGCTGGGGGATTGCTTTCGCAGGGGGGGTGGATGGGCGGAGTAGGAGGGGACATTGGAGTTTTAGATAAGTGGTTCTCTCACATAGAGGTAGTTAGGACTAGAAGATGCCCTGGAGTGAAATGGTGTCTGGAACGTGGTGGTCCATGTCTAGTCCCCATAGCCAAGGGCATCACCTCTCTGGATGGCCAAGTAGCCAGGACGGCTCACGAACATTGTCCAACTCGGGCGTTGTTATGCAATGCCAGATCTATTAAGAACAAAACTGCACTTATGGCAGATTTTGTTGGAACAGCGGATCTGGTTTGCATCACCGAGACCTGGTTGGATGGAAATGCTGCCCCAATTTTGCAGGTAGCTATTCCACCCGGGTACTCAGTGACACATCACCCGAGATTGGATCGCTGGGGGGGGGTAGCGGTCTGTTTCAAGGCCGAATTGGGCCTCACGGGTGTACCAGTGGAGAAGGCTGAATCCTTTGAGTGTACTGTGGTAGCTGGTGTGGGATGCAGGATAGCTCTCATCTACTGTCCACCCGGGGATGAAAAGCTATTCCTGCAGGAAGTAGCAGACTTCACCACCGACATGGCTTTGGAGTCACCCAGACTGATGGTTCTGGGCGACTTCAATGCCTGGGTTGATGTCGAATCCTCACTCTTTGCACAACACTTCCTCAGTTGATGACATCACTGGGCTTCACACAGGTTGCTTCCTCAGCTACCCATATAGTGGTCATTCCTTGGATTTAGTCTTCCTCCTGGGGATTGAGGCCTCCTGTCTGGGGTGGAACCTGTTGGTTGGTCCAATCATTACACCGTGAGATTCAATTTTTATGCCCTCCTGTGTAGGTCTGCTCCTGTGGGGATGGTCAGTTTCCACACTTTACAGGATGTTGTCCCTGAAGACCTGGCAGTGGTGATTGACCTCTCGGAGTTTGTTGATGCCTGCTCAGGCCCAGAGCTGTTCGTTCAGGCCTATAATAAGGCTATATCCTCAGCTCTTGACCTGATTGCTCCAGTCTGTGTTCATCCCCTTCCACTTCGCTCTAGGGCCCCTTGTTTTGATGGGTCTTTGAGGGAGTTGCGGAGGTTAGGACATAGGTTAGAACGTCGCTGGCGGAAATCTACCTTGGATGCCAATCATCTTATTTTGTTGGAGCATTATCAGTTCTATCAATCAGTGATCTCCTGTAAGAAAGCAGAATTCCTGTCCAGGGAGCTCACTGTCGCTCGGAATCGACTGGCCCAACTCTTCTGAACTGAGGACAGGCTGTGCAACCCAGCCTGTCTACAGCTCCGTCGAGTTTTTTTCACAAATAGAGTGTGATGAGATTGCTCTGGTCTTTGTGAATAAGGTGGCCGGCATCAGGTCAGAGATCCATCAGACCCGTTCTATGGGGGATGCTGTTGGTCGGTGCTCGGTCACTATGTCTCTTGTTTCCTGGAGTAACTTTGACCTGCCGGAGTTCGTCGATATTATGAAGATTGTCCAGGGGATGCACCCTATGTGCTGTACTTTAGATCCGGGCCCTGCCTCCCTGATCTTGGGTTGTAGTGATATCATCGGCCCAGTCTTGGCTCAGATTAACCGGTGCTCCTTGGAATCGGGTGAGTTTCCAAGCTCTCTGAAGGAGGCGGTGGTGACACCCTTTCTGAAGAAAGCTTCATTAGACCCAGATACTCTAGTTAACTACAGACCCATCTCAAACCTTCCTTTTGTAGGAAAGGTTATCAAGAAAGTTGCGGTGACTCAACTGGAGAACCATTTGACCATCCATAGTATATACAAACCTCTCCAATCTGGTTTTCGTAAGAGGAACAGTACTGAGATTGCTCTGGTTCGGGTGCTCAATGATCTCCTGATGGTGAGAGATTGGAGAAACCGCTCCATCTTGGTACTCCTTGATCTCTCTTCGGCCTTTGACACTGTAGACCATGGGGTTCTGCTCGAGCGCCTGAGGTCCATCTGTGGACTGACTGGCACAGTGCACAGATGATTTTCATCTTTCCTCACCGGTAGAACTTAGAGAGTCATCTCAGGAATTTTTTTCTTCCGAGTCTTTCTGTTTTGTGGGGTTCCCCAGGGCTCGGTGCTGTCCCCCATGTTGTTTGCAGTGTATATGCTGCCCCTCGGAGACATTGTAAGATGGTATGGGCTGAGGTTTCACTGCTATGCTGATGATACCCAGCTCTACCTGTCTTTTGCCCCCAACCAGGTTAGTGCTCTCTCAGCATTCAACAGCTGCCTCACTGAAATCCAAGATTGGATGAATTCCAATGGGTTAAAGTTGAACGCAGGTAAAACTGAGGTTTTAACGGTGGACCCAGGACACAGGATAGAGGGGTTGAGGACTGATTTGCCCTCCGGCTTATTTTTGGGGGGCACTCAGATCCTCACCTCCAAACAGGTCCGTGACCTGGGAGTGGTACTTGACGATGGGCTGATCCTTCGTTATCAGGTGTCAGCAGTCGTGGAGTCAGCCTTTTATCATCTTAGGAACATTGTCAGGATCAAGCACCTTGTTCCGTCCAGTGATCTTCCCGTATTGGTTCACACCTTTGTGACCTCGCGCCTTGATTATTGCAATTCCCTTTACTTAGGGCTTCCTGGGGTTGATATCCACCACTTGCAGCTAATGCAGAACACTGCTGCTCATTTACTGACTGGGGTATCTAGGAGATCTCATATTACCCCAGTGCTACGCGATCTGCATTGGCTGCTGATTCAGTGGCGGATCACCTTTAAGGTTGGTCTGTTAACCTACAAAGCCCTACATGGACTTGGTCCTGACTACTTGAAAGAGCTTCTGACTCCTTACATCCCTGTGCGACAGCTCCGCTCGGCTGATGAGGGGTTGCTGGAGATTCTGAGGGTTACTTTGAATTCATCTGGGGCCCGAGCTTTATGTTTGCTGCCCCAACCCTCTGGAACTCTGCCCCATCAGCTTCAGGAGTGCAGGACTGTGGGGAGCTTTAAGCAGGCACTGAAAACGTTTTTATGGATTAAGACATTTCCTGAACTGCTGTGATTTTAATAATGTTTTTAATGAACTGTTTGTGATTGTATGAAGTGCCTTGATAATCTGAAAGGTGCTCTATAAATAAATAAATACATTATTATTGTCTGCACTGAACTCACTTAGGAAAGCTCACGTCACCTGTTCAGGATTGCGTCTTGCTACCCTGGAAATGTGGAGCATGTTGACCAGCCCTGAAAGGAAATGCTGATAGGAGGTCTGGTCAGCATCCAAGGACAGGTAGACGGAGGGATCCTCTTCCTCGAGAGAAGACGAGGAGGCCAACACATCCGAGGAGTCCAAGTCCAGTTGCTGCAGGTTAGACAGGTGAAAAACCTGCTTGTCCATGGCTCTGACATAATGAGGAAAATCAGTAGCTGAGGCCCTGAACTGCTCTCAGGTAATAGGCCCCGCAGGACCCAAGTGGCCCAGGAAGGGAGGTGGGGAAAGTAGAGATAAAGGAGATGAACGCCTCTGGGAAAGAGGATGCCCTCTGCCAGAGCTAAGAGGTTGTGCAGGATATACAGCACCCCAAAAGGATCTGCCAGTCAGTATAGCCAGTGACCGTTCAACCATCCTGAAACAGTCAGAACTGAGCCCTGAAGAGGAATCCCCACTGTGAGGCGACCAGGGCCACATGGGTCCACAAGGGTGGCCTCTGGCCTCTTGCAAGAAGATCTCCCTCAAGGACTCTGAGGGGGAAAAGGCAGGCTCCATGCTGTGGCTCCTTCCCAAGCCCCAGTGGGCTACTAGGGAAGAGCACCGTCCCTTGCCTTGCCCCCTCAGCCTTCCAGTCTCCGAGAGGGACCTCTTCCTCAAAACCAACTGGAAGGGCTCTACCTCACCTACCAGCAGTTGGTGAGGGAACCCTCTCCCCAGCCCCAGATGACTGAGCGGCTCCGGGGACGGAGCTCACCTGGTCATTGGGGCCCAGGGGCTCAATCCCCCCTAGCTCAGAGTCCCCACTGGTGCCAGAAGACTCTCCTGTACTGACCCAGCATCAGAAAGCTTCTCGGCACTGAAGCTGGTACCAGTTAGGACAACTGGCTCTGAAGGGAAAGGAGGTTGTGGTGGGTCACTGCCTACCTGGGCTGGGGGTGGGGGGCACTAGACTACCAGGGATGTGGGGAGTTTATTTATGCTGCATGGGATCGGGGATTGGGGGAGGGGCACTGTACTACCAAGGAATCTGGGATGATTATTTTTATTAAGACATAGACCAGGGCTTGGGGATGGGGGACTACTAGACTACCAGGGAGTTGGGGATGATTTTATTTTATGATTAAGACACAGATCGGGGCTCGGGGAGGGGGACTGCTAGACTGCCAGGGAATTGGGGATAATGTTATTTTATTATTAAGACATGGATTGGGGCTTGGGGAGGGGGGACCACTAGACTACCAGGGAATCAAGGATGATTTTATTTTATTATTATGACACGGATCAGGGCTCAGGGAAGGGGACCACTGGACTACCAGGGAATCGGGGATGATTTAATTTTATTATTATGACACGTATCAGGGCTTGGGGAAGGGGCCCACTGGACTGCCAGGGAATCGGGGATGATTTTATTATTAAGACACAGATCAGAGCTTGGGGAAGGGGACCACTAGACTACCAGGGAATCGGGGATGATGTTATTTTATTAAGACATGGATCAGGGCTCTAGGAGGGGGAACCACTAGACTGCAAGGGAATCTGGGATTTTTTTTTTTTTACACAGATCAGAGCTAGGGAAGGACCACTAGACCACCACAGAGTTTGGATACATTATCAGGGAAGGGATCGGAGTAGGAAAGGAACACTGAACCGCCAGGGGTACCCAGCCCTTGACACTGGGCATACGGGTCTGCGCACTGTTAAGGGCTGAGTTTCAGAAGCATTAAACTGCACTACTGCTGGTGGCAGTTTAGTGCTTCTGGACACTTTCATATTGTGCTGTATCACGTATGCATGGAGGAACCCTAATTTGCATAGGTGCAGCACAATATTGTGTCTTGTTCAATGCTGTCAGCGGTGTGTCGTGCATCTGTGTCCTTTGAATATGGTATGTTCTCGAAAGTTAAGTTGTTGTTCATAAGTTGAAGTATGGTATAAACCCAGTTTGTGCCACGCTAACCTTTTGAAACTAGGGCCCCTGGTTCAGGAAACTATTTTACACACAGAGGAAGGATATAACACAGAAAATCAATTACAGACCAGTCTCTTTTGAAGGAAAAACACTTTAATATTTAAAAAAAAAAATTTAATTCCTACCCACTGCATAACTGCAATTAACCATGACAGGGTGTGGGTTATGCTGGGATTTACTCACACCTGGTGCAGATTTGGTCACTCGGCCTGCAGCCTCAAGATCAAACCACACCAGGCGTGAGTAAATCCCAGCAGAACCCACACCCTGTCATGGTTTATTGCTTAAGCATAGACAGGACACTATTCACATTTAGGCAGACTCCTAGCAGCCCTCAGGAGTAAGGAGCATGGAGTGCCCCCCACATTTTTAGGCAAATATAGACTGGAGGGCTGAGGCCCCAAATCAGCACCCTTTGCATGTTGATGCTTAATGGGATACAAATGCTTGCAAATTACATCATGATGCAGCCCTAAAATATGTGCAGTGGGGATGAACCTGACAGAAGCAACAGGGGCAGCAGTACGTTTGGTGCAGTGAGCCCATAACTCTTCTGGAGGCTCCTGACCAGCCAACTGGTAACAGAGCAATGCAGAATGTGATACACCTGCCAATGGTTCATTTGGTTGCCAGTATGCCTAGAGCTGCTTTGGCTGGCAAGTCTCACCACTAAATTGTGCTGTACATTCACAGATGAAAAGCAGGGCCCGGCAGACATCACTTGTGTGACTCATTCATTTGGATCCCAAAGTCTGAGGCTTCAGAAAGAACACAATGCAATACCAAATCCTGGTTCAGATGGAATCTGGAAACCACCCTGGGCAGAAATTTTGCATGGAGGTGCGGGGTGACTTAGCCCTTGTGAAAAAACAGATATGGTGACACCACAGTAGCACCTGGAGCTAACGCAACCATCTGGGTGAGGTGATGGTGACCTAAAAAAACAGGTTACACACCTGTAACAGTAATTCTAGGGGTGGTATATGTTGTTCATCTTGGCATGTCCTTTCCCCTTTAAGGATCACCCGAAGGTCTTCAAACTGGCTCCTCCCACCCACCCGGGTGGTACAGCCCTCGACTCCGCCCCATGACGCCAGATCTTAGCCCGCTGGAAGCCAGGTTTGTGCATCACAGCCGGGGAGGTCGGGTGGGTCAGTGTGGATGAACAACATATACCACTCCTAGAACTACTGTTACAGGTGAGTAACCTGTTTTTCTAGGGACGTGAATATGCTGTTCATCCACACTTCTTGGCAGACTCCTAGCAGTTTTTCAGGAGGAGAGAGGCAAGGCGCACACCCCCTACTTTGGGAACAGAGAATGGAGAACTGAGGCCCCAATACCAGCATGTGTGACTCAAGGTCGATGGGGTAGTGGGTGATGAAGGTGTTTGCCGTCTTCCAGGTGGCAACCTGACAGATTTTCTGGATAGGAATGTCCCTGGAAGCAGCCACTGATGCAGCAGTATGGCAGGTAGAATGAGCTCTTATCCCTCTGGGAGGCTCGCCCTGAATTTCTGCCGTCCTCTCCTTGTAATAGGAGAGAGCTCATCTCAGGTCCAGAGTATGGAGCCTGTACTCGGCATCTGAGGTATAGTTCTGGTAGAACACAGGCAGAGTCAACACCTGGTTAAGGTGAAACTCTGACACCACCTTCGGGAGGAACTTCAGGAGGGGGCGCAGGACAACCATGTCCCTGTCGAAGACCAGATAAGGGGAGTCCACCGAGAGCACCTGGAGATCCCCTGTCCATCTGGCAGACATGACAGTCATCAGTAAGGCCGTCTTCCATGACAAGTGTGACATCTCACACTTGTGCATCAGTTCAAATGGCTTGTCCATGAGCTCTGCCAAGGCCAGCAGTGAATCCCACAGAGGTGAAGGTTCACGCACCGGAGAATATGTGATCAAGGCCTTTGAAAAAGTGCCAGACCACCTCCTCTTGTGCCACCATCTGCTGACTGGCCCATGCCCGGTAAGCAGAGATGGCTGACAGGTGCACCTTAAGGGTCGAAGACCAAAGACCTCCTTCGGACAGAGACCAAAGGTAGTCTAAAATGCTAGCCACAGTACAGAACAGAGGGTCCATTTGAAGGCATAGCACTTTCTGGTCGACTACCTTCTGGATGCTTCCACTACTGTGAGTACATCCTCGGAGAGACCCAAAGCCTGGAACTCTAGCTGCTCAGGTACCAGGCTGTCAGGTGCAGGGACTGAAGGTCCAGATGGAGGACCTTCCCCTGAATGACAGCGATCAGGTCTGGGCGTGCTGGAAGTCACCTCGGGAGCCTGTTGCTGAGCCTGAGGAGAGCTGGATACCAGAACTGGCATGGCCAGTCTGGGGCTACCAGGATCACCTGCGCCTTGTCCCTCCTCACCTTGAGGAGCACCCTGTGAATCAAGGGAAATGGAGGGAAGGCATAGAAGAGGCCTGGGGTCCACGGCCTCGAGAAGGCATCCCCCTGCAGTGATCCCCACTGAGAGGGGCGGGCATGAAACAGCCTCAGCTTGTTGTTTTCCCTTGAGGCAAACAGGTCCACCATTGGTTTGCCCCAGTGGAAGAACAGGCTGTAAGCTACCTCTGGATGGAGAGACCACTCTTGGGATGGCTCGCCTATGCAGATGAGGGCATCCGCCAGTTCATTTGAGGCTCCTGCCACATGGATGGCTAGAAGATCTGCCTCCAGTCGGCTCACCAGTGTCCAGATGCAGAGCACTTCCCTGAACCATGCCGCCCTGCTTGTTGTGGTAGTACGTGGCCGTGGTATTGTCCGTCTGGACTTGAACCACTTGATCCCGAAGCTGCTGAGCGAATGCTATCAGTGCCAGTCTGACCGCTCTGAGCTCCAACAGGTTCATGTGGTAACAAGATTCCTTGGGGGTCCACAACCCATGGGCCCTGTTGTCCCCCATGTGGGCTTCCCAGCCCATGAGAGAGGCATCGGTCGTGAGGACGACTGTCGGCTCGGGGCGGACAAATGGGATCCCTTCCTGCAACCGGTCTAGGATGGTCCACCACTGGAGAGCATCCCACATCTTCTAGGTCACAGTGATCAGCTGGTCGAAATGACCTAGGCACTGAGTCCACTGGGCAGCCAGCTTCCACTGAAGGGGGCACATATGCCTCCTGGCCCAACAGACCATGGTGGTGCAGGCTGCCATTTAACCCAGAAGGTGCAGAAAGTCCCGGGCAGGGTGCAGTTGCCCAACCAGAAATGATTGTGCAAAGGAGGAGAGAACCTCCACCCTGTCTACCAGGAGCCGAGCTCTGGCTCAGCGAGAGTCAAGCTCTGCCCCAATGAAGCACATCACCTGAGAAGGCACAAGCTCTGACTTGGTCTCGTTGATCAGGAGGCCAGGTTGAGAGCAGCTCTGGAGGGCCAGGTCCCTGGACCGCTCCACCTTTTGCTGGGTGGAACCTGCTAAGAGCCAGTTGTCGAGGTAAGGGTATATCCTGACCCCTCAACACCTGAGGTGAGCTGCTACCACTGCAATGCATTTGGTGAAGACCCATGGTACCAATTACAGGCCGAATGGCATGGCTCAGAACTTGTAAAGGGTTCCCTCTGCTCTGAAGCAGAGGAACCGCTGGTGAGACGGATGGATTGGGATGTGAAAGAATGCATCCTGAAGATCCAGTGAGCAGAACCACAGGGATGGTATGATCTGGGACAGAGTTACCATCTGAAAGGTGCGCGGCCTGAGATACTGGGACCAGGAGGTACCTGGAAACAAACCCTGGATTGACTGGAGAATCTGCCACTCGGACCATTGCCTCCTTGAGGAGAAGCTGGGCTATGTCATCTCTCAGAGCCGACTGAGTGTTGGCTGATACTCTCTCCTCCCATGAGGCGCGGGCTCGGCTGGGTGGGTACTGCTCGAATTCTAGAGGCAGACCCCGGCTGACCACTTCTAAGACCCACCTGTCCATGGTAACAGTGGAACAGACGGAAAGGAAGTGACAGAACTGATCCCTCCATGGGAGGACCCAGAGCTGGTGTGATGGTAATAGGGGTGGCCACCCCTGTCCCATCACTGGGCAGGCTTGGAGGAACAGGGTCCAGGGCCTGAACCCTGATCTCCTCTGCGGGCCTGGGGAGGTCCAGACTTGGACTGGGGGCACCAAGCCTGTGCCTGCTGATGCTGTGCTCCCCGAAAGGAGGACTGCTGGGCCTCAGGAGCAGAGTGCTGAAAAGGCTTCTTCTTCTTCTGCTGCTGCTGCTTCTTAGGGCCAGAAGCACTTTGAGCAGAAGTAGCTGACTCCATGGTGTCATTGGACTGCTAGATTCGCTGAAGGTGACCATCTACATCTGGACCGAAGAGATCAGTGCCTAGAAAAGGAACATCAGCATGTTTGTGCTGGGTAACCGACATGAAGGTGGAAAGCCTCAGCCAAGCCCTGCGGCATGAGGCAACTGCAGCTGTCACCAAATGGGTGCATGAGTCACCAATGTCCAGAGCTGTCTGAAGCTGCTGCTTGGCAACAGCACAGCCTAGGTCCCGGACCTGCTTGACCATAGTCTGAAGGTCCATGGGGAGATGTGGGAGAACTTTGGCCAAGGACCCTAGAAGGGCATGGGAGAAGTGTGAGCCATGATGACAGCCGGACTTGCCTAATGGAGGCCTAAAGAGGAGGCCGCATAGACCTTCCTGGTAGAGTGGTCCAGTTTCTTGGACTCCTTGTCTGGGGGTCTATTGGTGTTGGCAGAACTGCCTGTACATCTGAACACAGAGGCAGTCGCATGGCTCTTGGGTGAGGGATGTTCTATGAACCCCGAGAGGCACCCCATAGGCACTGCATACTTGCGGGCCATCCGGGCAGATGGCACTGGGCAGGAGGCAGGATGCTGTCAAAGCTCCAAAGACCAGGCCAACAATGGCTTCGGCCACAGGAAAGGCTTCTGTCGGGGTATGCCCTCTCTTGAGAATATCAGTGAGAGGGTACTCCGCCCGTTTCTGGATTGGTTTCAGGGGCATCCCTGTGGATTCGGAGATAAGGCAGAGAATCCCTTGACAGGATAAAGGGCCTCCCTCCATCGACAGATCACCGGCTGACTCATCATCATCCTACAGGTGAGAGTGAAGGTCGGTGTCGTCTGAATCTGAGGTATCCATATATAACGGTCAGCCGCCAAGGTTGCCCTCAATGTGCCTGGGGCAGTCAGGCGTGAGGGTGACTGAGAAAACCGAGGGTTGACCGAGCTTCCTTCGTAGGAGCCCCTCCCAAGGGCTGTTTAGGCAGCGGCTCCACCACAATTGGTGGAGAGACCGATATCGGCCGAACTGGAGAGGGTTTAGCCGGCTCCACAGATGGGGGAACCGATTTCACCAGTTCCAGCGGAGTCGGCTTCGGCCTAGGAGGTGAAAGCCAAGTAATGGCCAGAGTAGAAACCGTGGTCGGCTTCTGCCTGGACAGGATCAGCTGCTGCCACTCATAGCACTTTGCAGAGCTTCCGCTGAAGCCTCTCCTCATCTGAGGAGGACGAGGATGACCGATGGCGTCGCCTCTTTTTGGAGCGCTTGTGTGCCTTCATCGGCCTATCGGTTGAGAGGGTCCAAGATCTTGACCTGGCTTGGACTGGCCAAGTCAGTCGCTCGGGAGACACCGGTGGGACCAGTGACTTCCCAGGATCAGGGATCTGTTCCTCGATGGGATCCCCAGCTGGCTGGGTCTCCTCGTTGGGAAAGGACAGGACCGGGGTCCTACTGAGAGAGACGTCGACTGGAATGGATGACAATGGACAGATGGGATATAGAACGATCTCAACTTCGTCAATCGAGACCTCGGTCGACTGGCTGTGGAGGGGTTGTGGGACATCAACAACACTGACAATGAGATTTTAGCTTTAGAACACACTTTGTCTTCAGTGTGAATTTTATTTTTCAAAAGAATTCTAAAGCTTTTAGCGTAAGCAAATTGTAATGGAAGAGAAAAAAATAACCAAAATAAACAACAAAAAATAATGTATAAATCAGGTTCAAGCTATAAGGCTTCAACACAACTCCAGCACCTAGTTGTGTTGCCACAGAGTGGAAAACTACACTTGAAAAGTCAGTGTTTCCACTATCATCTGTGCTGTCTATATCTCTGCAGTACTTGTCCCTACTGCTACCTGAGACTGATTCATCTGTTTTTCTGGTCCTTCAGTGGAACTTATATACTACAAACCAATGATGTCACAAGGTCAGCTGATTCACCCCTCTTCTATTAACAGCATAAACTCTATACTAATACATAAAGTTGGGGGATCAGTCAGACCAAAACAGAAACAAATACTTTAGGTAATGCATACACTTTATTTTTACCCCCAGAGACTCTTAGGTTTTGTGTTTTTAGCATGCTAAACACTTAACGGTCCTCTGGGAGTCATGGCTACACCCCTGGACAGTATTATGGACTGTCCATGACCTCTACAGTGTATTGAAATGAGCCTCTGTTTGGCCCCATTTTTCCCTAAGGTACAGTCCCACAGTAGACTCTCCAGGTAAGAAACAAATCTTCATTTCTTCACAAAACAAGCTTATTTTATCTAAGAAGATCTATAAGCTTCTAAAGCTTTGTGTTTTATATTTCTATAGTTTGAGAACACCCTTCATGAGATAGTACAGATATTTGCAATAGCCGATGGCTGTATATTTCATTTGGGCCTAATAGTGACTTTCATTTTATCTCTTGTGCCTGACTCGTACTTTCTAAACTGAAAGTTCTCCTATCTGTCGCAGCTTCACCACCTAGCTGTCTCTCCCTGCATTTATTTTACAGGAATTAGCCTATTTATGGCTCTTTTACCCAACTCTCTTGTCCCTGTAAGAGCCTTGCCCTCACTCTATCCAGCGGGACCTAAGCACTACTTCTCAGTGCTTCAGCTCGTTCCTTATGCACACTCGATGGTTGTACTGGTCATTCAAACAACTGCAAGGTGCATTTAGAAGTGAGCAACATTGCTCAAAAATAAAAGCAGCCTTTACATTAAATGGATACAAACTATGTCCTTCTCTTTTTTTAGAAAACACACGCTCACGGGAAAAACTTATTTTGCAATAGCCACAAAGTGTAACTATGAACGAACTGTTCTTGTCCACAGGCACTTATGAACAGAACCAGCCCACCAAATAAATAACAGGGCATTTCCTTTTCAAAGCAACCCATTTATCCAGGTGTTCCTGTATCTTGGTACTCCTTTTATTTTTCTCTCTAGGTACAAACAGTATATAAGGGCACCTAAAGATATTATATCTTTGAGCTCCCTCAGAGGTATTGTATCACATATGACACTGTTGTCGAGGACACAGGAAATGATATAAGCAGCGGGGAAGAATATATACTAGAAATTACAATGGGAGGACACCCCCTCATAATGGGAAAGGTGAAATAGGTCAAGAGTGACCTCAAAAGAGTGACAGATGCTACTGCAGTAGACTTAAAAAAAGTAGGGAATAGATACGAGGAATGGCCCTGGCATGTGTTATAGGATTGGTGGGGCCACACTGGCCAGACAGCAAGGCTGAGAAGCCAGCGGCCGAGGAGGCAATTTTGACTGGTCGACACTGCTCATGATCCCAAGACCGTCTTCATCGAGACAGACTGATTCGGATCCTTATCCCTCTTACAGGACTGAGAGCCCACAAGTCCCTTGCCCTTAGTGGGGATAGATTGGCACAACTCTTGGAAGGAACACGAAAAAGTAGAGTCAAGTTGAGAGGAATGAAAAATGACTGAGGGGAAAACTCTGCCGCCCGTGCTGCTTGTTCTTCGGAGGCCTGCATTCACTCCAGCTGTTCGGTGGATCCTTCAGCTACAGAGACTGCCCACCAGGCCTCTTTAGATTTCACTGGAGTATTCCGTTTTTCGGGCCTGCCCAATTTGAGGCATTCAAGACAATCGTCGAGGATGTTTGGGTGAAAAGCGAGACACATCTCGCAAGTCTTGGTGCCATGGCCAACACCCAGACAGTAAACGCACGTGGTATGTGGATCAGTGTGCATCATTTTTTGGCCACACGGGCACTGGCGAAATCCGGGGGAAGATTTATCTCACATGATGGAATGATGAGAATGAACGTCACTAACTCAAACAAGTCGAAAGTTTTGGAATAACCAAAGGTTTTGAAGCCAGGGCCTACAAAAAGTGAGAGCAAAGAGGAGGCAACCTGAATCTTCCAGCAGAAAGGAAGATCTGGCGTCATGGGGTGGGTGGGAGGAGCCAGCCTGAAGACCTTCCGGCGATCCTTAAAGGGGAAGGAGACATGCCAAGAAGTGTGGATGAACAACATATCCATGATCCTAGAACGTGGCCTTTCATGACAAATCTGACAGATGGCACTTGTCCATTGGCTTAGATGGTTTACCCATAAGTCGAGTAAACACCAGTTGAAGTTCCTAGGTGGTGGTGGTGGTGGTGGTGGTGGTTTGCATACCGGAGGGGACAGATGGTCCAGCCCCTTCAAAAAATGTTTAACCACTTTCTCCTGACTACCAAAATTTGAAGAAAGGAAAAATGGTCACACCAGCTGGCCTAAAGGGGTAGTTGGGTATGGAACCAGAATTTCACACCACTAGACATGCTGGAAATGGATAGTGATCTTAAAGGTAGCAGCCCTGAGGCATGTGGCTGGCAAAAAAACAAGAGGGGATGCCCAGAACTGGGATCCTCTTGCAACTGAGATGGCACAATGTATCAACATAGGAAAGATCACATAGACTTTTGAAAAATCAAACCCCATGTGGAGGCTAGACTGTATAGCTAGTCAAATATATCCCCCCTTTTTCCATCAGGAAAAAAGTAAGGAATCTTAGGTGCATGTGGAGCTGTAAGGCAGAACAGCCCAAAGGAGTCAAGATGTGCTCCTCTGCCCAGGCACTCCTTAGGATAGTGGGCTAACAGCCCACCTGGCATATGAGAAGAAGTGCATACCAACCCAAAGGAATAGTCTGGCATAACCAGGAGAAAAAAAATCAGAGAAAAAGACCTGCTTCTCTTGCAACAACAGGGATGTGTGCTGTGTAAGAGATAGTGTACTTGATCCAATCCAGTGCCCAGCTGCCGAGCAGAGTTAGACTGGATAGTGCCCAGAGGCACAAAGTTAATTTAGCAACTAACATGGATATAACCCTAGAAAGGGACACACCCTGGGAAGGGAGAAGGAAGGCAAGAAAGAAAACGGAGGAAAGGAGCTGCCTCTGTAATTTCTCTTTGTTTGGGGGTTGGTATGAACCCTCACCCAGTTTCAAGTTTTTTGCTGGGTGGGAACCCAGCAATGGGTTCCACTCCCCCCCTTTTTTTTTTAACAACTGCACCATAGAGAATACAACTGGGGTGATGCCATGGCACTAGTTAGTGCTGGCCAGCACTAACAGGGTGAGCTGCCCAGACACCCTGCCTCTGATAGAGAGGGGGATTATGGGTGGGTGTGGTAATAAATGGAGATCAGGGGATGGCGTGTGGGTCATGGTACTACTCTATGGAGATGATATTCTGGAAGATCAACAGTTATGGTAAGTGTGTAACTTTCATATCGTCCAAGAATCAATCTACACCACTGATTCCCAATTATGGGTCTGAGTACCAAGCTTCTCTTCTTATCTAATGGAGAAGTCATCTCACTCTGAGGCTAACAAACACCTTTAACCTTCTGCGTAGGGGAGAACACCTGAGAGCAGGGGCTCCTTTCAGGTCTGGTTAGACCTGAGACTGGTCAGGACCAGGCGGGGGGTCCTGTGGCACAAGCGCGGGGGGGGGGGTTCCTTGCCATTTGCCACCTAACCCTAGGGAAGAAGAAATGAGCCCCCTGGAAGTGCCAGTTAAGTACCTTGCGCTGGGCCAAAGGTGCCAGTTAGGAGAGGCGAAGCGATGCTGTCTGCCTAATGCAGACTGCGGTTCCTACCAATCTAGAGACAACCTTGTTGACATCATAAAAGTCCCTTGACTGGTGCCGTGCTACCTCCAGACCCAGGGTAGAAAGGTCAATGGCCTGCCGGTCTCAGTTGGTGGCATTGTAACTAACAGGCTGTGCAGCTGCAACCATAGGTAAAGGTTATAGGTCGGTATATGTGTGTTCCTGATGAGCAGAGACGTGCATTAGGGCATATGCTGAGGAAAAAGTCTTCACTCAAAGAGCGTCCATCTGAGTGGAATCTGCCTCTGGAGGTTGGACATGCATGAGGTGTCGTGGCCCTAATGAGGTCTGCAGTACTTCAAAAACCAAGGAGGGGGAAGTGTATCACCTGCGGACCCCATGGGTGCGTGATACCATGTGAGGAGGTCCCTGGGGATGGCTGGATTGGAGAAGGGATGCCTCCACACTGCCCTAGATGCCTCCTCCATGGCATAGGAGGAATGACTACAACATCAATGTTGGGAATTCCATGAAGTTCCAATGGCAGGGCTACCAGATCGTGGCTTGCATGGGCTTCGAGGTTGAGCACCTGGATCACCTCAATAAGGAATCACTGATACAGGTGTACTCAGCAGCAGAAAGGAGGGGGGCAGCTTATTCACTGTTCTCACCGAAGGACATTTTTATGGAGATGAGGCACCCTCTACGGGAAGGGTTGGTACTAGACAGACCAGCCTGGACTGGGCCATGCCTGACTCTCTGAACCAATTGTCTAAGGCAGAAACCCATGCCCAGTGTAGTTCCCATGTTAGAGGCCCCTCTGGGTCTATCAATGAGGGTATCCTTTTAAGGAATGGATGAGGCCCCTCTAAAAGTGGTTGAAACTCCAGGTCTCTGAAGCCTCATTCTGAGTTGTGGAACTACCTAGGGGGCCTTGCCCAAGGGGAGGGCCTAGCAGCTGCCTGAAGGGTGTCCTCCTACAAGCAAGTGACCTGATAGGTGTCCACAGGGGAATCCCCCAGGTGAGCAAAGGGGAGCCATACAGGTCCCACAGGGCGACCCCCACTCTCACCAGTGGTGGTGATGTCCAATGGCTCTGAAGAAAACTCCATGTTTGAGCTTCTATCTGACCTGATTCAGTGTCACCTCTGACACCAGGATCAGGATCAGTTACAGCCTCAGAGACAGGGTCATCCTGTCACAATGGCCGGCACTGTGCCTGGAGCCAGCATCCTCCTTGGAGACGCAAAAGACTTCAGAGTCAGGGATAACTTCTGGGGCAACATCAATACAAGCACCTCACCTAGAGCTGAACCCTGGAGCGACACGCCTTCACTGTGGCCGTCACAATGTCCAGAGTCATTACCTTCCTGGGTGTCTCTAGCGACACCATGGATGGTGACAGCATCTGAACTGGTAACAGTGTGGACAACAGCCTATGTAGCGGTCCCTCTCCTGACATTACAGTGTCAGAGGGGTGCCCAGCATCATCCTTGGTGCCACTACTGCATCATCACCACAAACGGTGACAAGAGCACAGGCAATGCTAGAAGACGATGTTGAGGTGTCCACGGTGAGACCAAGTGTATAGCTGTCGCATCACCACCAGGAATATCTGCTACTCAGGGCAGGCAGACTGTGAAGGATTCACAGCTGACCTCCCAGAAGTAGTGGACTGTCAACTAGACTGACCCACGCAAGTCTCTGACACCTCAGTGCTGTGAGGTTGAGGAGAGCTTCGTTCCTCCATGGAACCAAAGGGTCCAGGGAAGAGGCATAGGGGAAAACCTTGAGACCTGTGCTTGGATGCACACTTGCGAGGTCTGCCACCGAAGGTGGGCATCGGGCGACCCCACCTCATGGCACAGTTCACAAGGCCAAAGAGATCCATGGATAAGCAGGCATCATACACATCCACATCGTGCTCCAGTCCAAGACAAGAAGTACAGGTCTGATGCTGGTCTGGAACAGCCATCGGTTTCCCACAGAGGCAACCACACATAATGGGTGACTGTCGAACTTTCCTCAACAACTTTTCCTTTTTTTATTGGGCTTTGGCACCACAGTAAAATAACAGACAGGTGACACCACAAATGAAAAGAAATTAGGGTGATGCAGTAGAAAAATTAGCGGAAACGAGGTGAACTGAGGCACTGTGCTCCCACAGTGAGCACTCAAGAGCGGAAAGAACAGAAATGAGGTTAGTGAAGGAGCCGGCAATGGTTACTGGCTGGCAAGTGGCACCACATGGGGAGTACAAAGGCATTATGCCCAGTAGCCTTGTCTGTCCCCCAGGCAAAAGCTATATTCCTGCAGGGGATTCCTTGTTTCTCTGGACCAGACCCATAAGCGGGAATCAATAGTGAAGATGGATTCTTGGAAGCTCAACCCTCAGCTTCCTGTCTTCCCAGGAGACAAACATGTCCACTGACAGTAGTACCCAAACTGAGAACATCTGGAATATCAACTGTGGGTGCAGCGACCACTTGTTGGACACCTCCTCCACACGACTGAGGGTGCACAAGCTGGTTGGTCACACTTGCCACATAGATTGCCATGAGATCCACTTGTAGCAAGCGAGCCAGGGATCGTGCCCACAATATCTCCTGACACAGATGAAAGTAGTGTGTGCCACTCTGCTTGCTCAATAAAAACATGGTGGTTGTGTTGTGTTGACCTGGGAAACCTGGTTCTAGACCAGAGGAGTGCACTCCAACAGCACTAAGTGTACTGCATGGAGTTTCTGCAAACTGATGTGTATTCTGGACTCACTCAGACACCAGATGCTGTGCTCCCTGCAGTCCCGCAGGTGCACTCTCCAGCCCACTAGGGTGGTGTCCCTTGTTAGTGTGACGGAGGGCTCCAGGTGGACAAATGAACTTCCTCAAAAGATTTGTCAGGGACAGCTCCTAGAAGATGGCATCCAGTATCAGCTGGGTCACCTGAACTGGCAGGTCCAAGACTAAGTGCAACTGGGACAACCTGTAGTGTGCGAACCAGAGATCATGTCTGCAGCATCTTCCGACACAGCTGAAAGGAGTGTGTGCCTGCCTGGTTACATGAGGTTTGTAAGAAAGTTCATTCAACCCAGATATGGAAATCTCATATCTGAGCTGAATGAACTTTCTAAAAAAACACTCATATAACCAGTAAAAGTAATAAAACAAGCATTTGTCAATGCTGAATGTTTGCTTGCTGGCATTGGCATTGGTAGTGTAGGAGGTACAGAGGTGCATAATAGGAATGGCAGTGAAGTATTGAACTGAAGCCAACCCCACCACCACCCTACAGAGACTGACAGGCATTGGGGTATGCCTTTGGGTCATCGGGCATAATGGCCACGCCATTTCACCACACCCTACCGTGCAGACACTGACAAGTGTCACGGTGTGCCTTGGGGTCTTTGGCCCTTATGCGCACCCCATTCCATCAGGAAATATGGTGAGATGGGTGCGGTATAGGAGAATGGGGTGAACTTTGGGGCAGAAGAGTCCAAGGCATACCTCAATGCTTCTCACTGGCTGCAGGGTATGGAATGGTATTAGCATTATAGGCGAGAATCCCAAGTCACACCCCTGATGCCTGTCATTCTCTACAGGGTGGGGCGTTATGGTTGGAAACCCTAACGCCTCAGGCATTCGTTGGTATTTTCACTCCAAATTTTCAACATGGTTTTTTTGTGACCCCCACCTCATGAACAGTGGCAATATCAGTTTGTTAGCTGAAAGCTGATTTTGCATAGCGACTATGGCATTTAGCAACACAGGTGCAAAAACACATTCCGAACAGGATGTGAAAAATGACAGCTGTACTGTTCATGGGGAGGTGTACAAAATGGCAATGTTGAAAATCTGCAGTGAAAATATTAAACTGGTGAAGTCACGTGCGTGCATAGAAACTGTGCAATGCACACCCGTAATGTACTTAGTTTGGGGATTTTTTTACAGCAGATTGTCAACACAGGCATTTTGGGACCTCCGATCCGAACAATGATTTCCCACAGCGACCACGCATTTCTGCGCTGAAAGTGTGAAAACACATTTCGGCCATGTTGTGAAAAATGACAGCTGTACTGTTCATAAGGAAGTGTGGAAGAATGCCACTGGTGAAAATCTGGACTGAAAATATTACAAAGTCATGAACTTACAAGGGTGCGTGGAAACTGCGCAATGCTGACTCATAACACAGTCACTTTATGGACTTTTGTCACCAAATTTTCAACATAGCCATTTTAAGATCTCTGCTCATGAACAGTATCACTGTGATTTTCTTACTCTGTCCCAAACATTGATTGCGCACACCGACTGCGCCATTGTGCGCTACATGCGCAGAAACACATTTTGGGCGACAAGTGAAAAATGACAGCTGTACTGCTCATAAGGAGGTATAGTAAAATGGCAATGTTGAAAATCTGGAGTGCAAATATTAAAAATTTGTGAACTTACAAGGGTCTGAGAAGGAACTGCATAGCAAAGCTCATAAAACAGTCATTTTTGGAATTTTTTCACCAAATTTTCAGCATAGCTATTTTAAGACCTCTGCTCATGAACAGTGTCACTGTGATTTTCTTAATGTGTCCCAAACATTGATTTACTTCACAACTGCGCCATGGATGCGTCATCGTGAAACACATTTTGGGCGAGATGTGAAAATGACAGCTGTACTGCTCATAAGGAGGTGTGGTAAAATGGCAATGTTGAAAATCTGGAGTGCAAATATAAAAATCCAGGAACTTACAGTGTGCATAGGAACTGCATAGCACTGCAGCTCATTTGTAGAAATTTTTTCACCAAATTTGCAACATAAGCTTTTTGAGAACCCACCTTATGAACACTGGCACTGTCGTTTCATTAATCAGTCCCGGAAGGTGATTTCGCGCAGTGACTGCGAAATCACCCTTCGGGCCCGATTAACGCCATGACAGTTCAAGAATTCATGAGGGACTTCCGGTGACGTCAGGAACCGGCGTGGTGGCTTGATTCACCTGCTCTGTTGCCCACCGAACACAACTGAGATTAATCGCCCCAAAGAAGATGGCATCCCCAGCCAAGCAGAAGAGAAATAAAGCGCGGGGAAGTTATTTTTAACCCCTGCACAAAAATTTAAAGTTCTGCTGCAAGAGGAAGAGGGAGATAACCCCGCCGAAACAGAGACCTCCGGTGAGGCGCTGCAGCCTGGGCAGCATGGAGGCCTTCAGGGCAATGATCTCACAGAAACAATCAAACAGACAGCCCGCACAGTCACCAAAATAGACCAAACTCTCTCCGATTTCCGGTCTGACCTGGGCAGAATCGAACACAAAACAGACCAGATGGAACTGAGCCTCTCAGCGGTATCCAAACAATCTGACAGGCAAGATAGAATCCTCCTGTACTTGCTGGCCCGGGCCTGGGAACTAACGCACAAGCTGAATGACCTGGAGGGCAGAAGCCGAAGACAGAATGTCAGAATCCATGGGGTGCCTGAAGGTCTTGAGGGCGAAGATACAAACACCATAGAATTCATTCAAAGGCTTCTCAGAACAGCAATCAACCTTCCGGAGCCCTAGATTTGGGTCTTGATTGTGCGCACCGCTCCCTGGCACCGAGACCAAGTAATCCGGAAGCTAGGCCCCAATCCTTTGTGGTCCGGTTCACCAGATACAATAGCAAAGAAGAGATGCTGTGGAAAGCTTGGCAGCAGAGTCCACTAGAATTTGAGGGCCATAAAATTTCCATCAACAACAACTATACCTCGGAAGTCCAAGAGGCTCGGAAGGCGCTCTGGCCGATTGTGAAGTCACTGAGAGCCAAGAATATCAGAGCCCAAATTCTGCACCCCACAAGGCTAAAAATTACAACAGAACAAGGCATCAAAATATTTAAAGATCTTCTCTCTGCCTCCACCTACCTGGAAGAGTTGGGGATCACTACCCCCCCTTTAATAAAAGAAAGGTTAGAGAGAGATCTTCTAGCATCGGCCTGGTCAGTGGCACAGAAGGGAATTACTAAGATGGGCTCCTCGGGGCGACAACCACAGACCTCCCTTCGTGCTGACATTGGCGCGGTTCTGTGGAGACTCGGCGACCTGGCACTGATGAATAAGAACGCCTCCCACCTGAAATTGGCGTTGTCGTCGAGCGAGGCAGAGGATTCAGGCCCTCCACGATCCCCGGCTACGTGAGGCTACCCCAAGGCGATGTAAACACCTTGTCCAGCTCTCTTTTTTTTTTTAGTTGTTTTTTTAACCAGGTATAGCACACTAAGCTGAAAGCTTTTTTACAGGAGTGACCTGGGAGCACAAAGAGGTTAAGTGACTTGCTCAGGGTCACACAGTATGCAAGTGGAAGCTGTGGGATTCAAACCCAGGTCTGGTCTGCTGGATGTCACCAAATTTGCAGCTCAGAGCCTTAGACCACTGCGCTATACTGCCCTGCATTTTTCATTGAATCGCCCCCCATGCTACACCACGGGCCTGATGGGCCTAGACGAACTTACCCCGTCATTGTGGTGATCCTATTTGCAGACTGCCTTCTCGTCTCCTGCTCCACCTTCTCTGGTTTGAGGGCCGCAGTGAGTAACTATCTGGCTACCGTGGCATGGCCACCTATTTACTCGATGACTTTCTTTTCTGAGTGTGTACTTGGAGACATTGATGTGGACCCTATCCCTCTCTCCAGTAACTATCTTCTATTCACAGTTGCTCAAACAATGATGGCTGTTTCGAGGGGGAAGGGTCTCATGGATCCAAACCTGTCATTCTAGTCAACTAAAAGGGCTATACCTGGTTGCAGTGACAGTTTATTTGTTTACCTGTCTATTTGCCTGTTGCGGAAACTGCAGGTTGCTGCGGCCTGTGGGGTGCACCAGTCTTGCTCCCAACAGGAAGTGATGAATGCTAATTCCCTCTCACAATAATATTCTGGGTTTGGTGGGGTTCCTTCTCCTCTCTTCCCCATCCCCGCTTGCTCTGCACATATGAACACTTCTATAATCAGCAGCATCTGACGGGTGGGGGTGACTTGCAACGCAGTATGGATTCATTGCCTATAATACTTGAGGAGGCCTGTTGTAGAGCTGGATAGCTCACTTTACCCCTTTCCAACTAGTCCGACCCCTGTGACTCACGTGGGCGGAGGAGCAGGAGGAGGGGAGGTTTTAGGCAACACACCACGCGGTCTGGCTGGCCATACCTTTTCTCTTGGGAAGGACATCCCGGGAGGAGGGGGCAGCCATAGACCGGACTTCCATCTAGGGCAGGTAGCCCAGACACCGATCTTTAAACAAACAGTACCACTGGGAGAGGTTTCCCACGGACAGCCCAAAAGTTCTGGTGCCCCTCTCCCGATCCCATGACTCGTTTCCAGTCCTCAGGCACGAATCCTGCCTCATAAATATGGCTGGCCTTCCTTTAGGAGAATAACGACCAAGAGGGGGAGGCTTATCGGAGTGAGGGCTGGGTACTCGGGCCTTGTCACCAGCTGGCCTCACCATGAATTACGGGCTCAGGCGAATGGGTCTGCTCACCTGATATGTATACTGCCTCCTGGATTTTTCTTCCCAGCTCAGCTGGTACATGCCAGTCAGTTGATGAGTGAGCATTCAAACTTCAGAAGGGTTTAGGGGTGGCACTTACACCTGCGCGGTGTATCTGGTTCTGGGCGAGTCCCACCCCCCTTCGCCTGGAGGGTCTATATATTTAAAAGAAATCAGGTTCTGGGGGGTTGGGACCCTTCTCAAGAAGGTCTAGATTGCCTTGTGATGTTGCTGATGCGCCCTCCCTTTTAGGGAAGAAACAATACGAGGGTATGGGGGGTCTAGATGAGTTTACAAAATAAAAAAGCTGGAGCTGTTAAAAACAGAATGCCTTAATTATGGAAACTGGGGCTAATCATAACTAGTCCCTGAGGAGGGTCTCTTCCTCTCCCCAGGGTTTTCCTTATTGTATGTTCATGTGGGTGGGCACCGGGCGGCAGTTGGGTACTGCTTTCTCTGCTGGTATGCAGTCCAATACTGACAGAAGGGGGGGGGGGCTCTACTCCTGGGTACTCCAGGGCCCTGCAGAGAACACTCATTGTACTTCTGAGTGCTCTGTTTTGGTCTGTTCTTTCAGACACCCCTTCGCTGACAAACATCGGTCAGCTTTCCCTTGGAAGCCTTATCAGTAAATACTGGGTAACCAGGTCGAGAGGAGTTTCGGCCAAGGTAACCCATCACTTAAGTCAGCTCATGGCTCGAAATTGTATGAGGCCAGAGCAATTGTTTTGTTGCATAAAAATTGCAAAAAGTTTTTCTTCAAGTTATGTTAAGGTTTATTACATTAAATGTAAAGCTTTGCAGACTTGTTATAGATTTAAATTGTCAACGTTTAGAGAATCCATGTTACAGAAAAGGAATGTTAATTTTAGTTGGAAGGAACACGGTTAGTTGTACCACTAAGTTTTTGTCTTTAAATGTGAACGGATCGTCCAGCCCAATGAAGAGGAAGAGGATTCAGCAATTTATTACATCTCAGGGATGTGGCAGTGCGTTCCTGCAGGAGACTCACCTCTCCCCTCAGGAAGCCCAAAAACTTAAATCTATGTCCTTCCCAGTGATATACGATTCCGCTCTCCCGGGGGGCAGAAAGAGGGGGGTAGCGATACTATTGTCAACAAAATTACAGTTTCAACAGCAGGAGGTGATACAGGACCCTGAAGCCAGGTACATTATTGTAGTCGGGACTATTCAGGATATGCAAATAACCCTGGCTAATATTTACATTCCTCCATTAGAGTGTTTTCAAACATCTTACAGCTGGTGGTAGAAAAGGCTAGAGGCACATTAATAATGAGAGGAGACTGGAACATAGTTTTAAACAGGGCACTCGACTCAACCTCCCAGATTCCAAGACTGGATGTAGCTAAAGCACGTTCTATTAAAATCCAATTAGAGCAGCTTGGCTTGTGTGATATTTGGAGAGAGAAATATCCCAGAGCATGGGAATATACCTGCTTTTCCCCTAGGTTCAAGGTATTCTCCCGCTTGGACATGTTTTTTACATTTAAGGGTGACCTGGATAGATTTCCCTCTATATGGGTGGGCACGACCATCCTCTCAGATCATAGCCCTGTTTATCTAGAGGTGGAGCTGGGACTGCCTAAACGAACCACACACTGGAGACTGAATATTTCCCTCCTTCAGGACAAAGGAGTTCTGAAGGAACTCAGGGATTTCCTGAAAGTTACCCTCGAAGAAAACACCAGACAAGAGGTCTCACCACAGATATTATGGGACACTATCAAAGCCTCTCTTAGAGGTAAACTTATATCAATAGCTTCCCGTAAAAAAAGAGAATTAAAACAAAACCAACAGAAATTAATCTCTCAGATTCAAGAACTAGAGGATGCCCAAAAAGTCAAGTGGGAGGAATCCAGGGGTAGGAGGTTGTTACATAACATCCAAAAAATAGAGGTAGAAAAAGCTTTGTTTTATTTAAAACAAAGATACTATGAGGGTGGGCCTCGAGGCACTAAACTCCTAGCTTGCAGGCTGCGTCATTATGCAGCTAAAGCCACAATAACCAAAATAGTCTCTCCCCGTACAGGCCAATTGGTCAGACAAACCACCCAGATAGCGGAATCATTTGTGGAGTATTACTCCAATTTATATAAGTTAGAGGAGAAAACTTCTAAACAAGACAAGCGAAACTATTTGAGCTCAATTCCACTTCCTCCCCTTCCACAAGACAGCACCCAAATGCTGATCAGGCCTATCACCCAGGACGAAATCATCTCCTCAATTAAAAAACTTAAGCCGGCCAAATGTCCAGGCCCTGATGGGTTCAGGCCCGAATTTTACAAAATCTTGACCCCTGAGGTAGTGCCCCTTCTCCACAAAGCCTTCTTGAACATTTGGTCTGAAGGAGGCTCCCCCCCCCCCTTGGCAATACCCAACCATTACAATCTTGCACAAAGAGGGGAAAGATCCCTCGAGGTGTGAATCTTACCGCCCCATATCCCTGCTACAAGATTTTTACCTCTATAATAGCCTCGAGACTTAATCCTATACTACCAGAGTTAGTGCAGCCTGACCAATCTGGCTTTGTGATGGGCCGACAAGCACCTGACGGAGTACGCTCTGCCCTAGATATGATAGACAAGATCCAATGTACTCGTACCCTGGCATGCTTATTAAATCTAGATGCCGAAAAGGCCTTTGACAGGGTCTCATGGGATTTTCTGTTCTTGGTGCTTGAACACAGGGGTTTCCCTGAGTCTTTCATAGATACCATGAGATCCCTGTATATGGAACCTCAGGCATATGTCAGGGTAAATGGGGGTCTGTCTAAGAGATTTCACCTGGGCAGAGGTACCCGTCAGGGCTGTCCCCTTTCCCCCCTCTTGTTCGCTCTTTATATCGAACCCCTGGCTGAGGCCATCAGAAGGGCGCAGGACGTGGCAGGGATAGAGGTGGGCAGTGTACAAAAGAAGATCCTGCTATATGCAGATGATGTTCTGCTATCCCTCTCCCAGCCACATAAATCTATAGAGCAAGTGTGGCCTATATTGGAGAATTTCGGGAGACATTCAGGTTATTCCCTAAATAAGACAAAAACTGAGGTTTTAAGTTTCTTTTTTAACCCGCCTGAGCGCATCCGCCAACTCCTCCCTCTAAATTGGTTAGCTGAGGGGTTGAGATACCTGGGGATTGACATCACTAAACATACATCTAAATTATTTAAAGCAAATTATACACCCCGGATGACCTCCCTCAGGAAAGACTTTGAAAAGTGCTCCCTGATTAATATCCTTATGCACGCCAGAATTCAAGCCATTACTATGAATATATTACCCAAATTTCTGTATCTGTTTCAGTGTATACCCCTTCATATTCATAAATCTATCTTCCAGACTTGGCAAAAAGTGATTTCCAGATTTATCTGGGCCAATAAGAGACCAAGAATTAGACTAAAAACATTACAGGCGCACCGTGAGGGCAGGTGGCAGATCTCTCCCAGATTTGGAGGATTATTTCCTCGTGGTACAGTTGAAGCAGTCTCTCCAGTGGTCCGGTCCCAGCTCCACCTCGGGTTGGAGGGAAATGGAGTGGGGGGAGGAGGGGGGGAGGTAGGTTGCCCCTTGAGGATCGAATTGTAACTCCTCTCCTGACCAGACATCACCCAATGCCCAGGTTAAGTTCTGTGGGGGAGACCCTTCGTTCGGTTCACAGACTGTGGCAAAAATACAAACTGCTATCTTCATTATGGATGCTTAAACGATTGGCTTGGGCTGAGGACTTTCCCCCTAACTGAATAGACCTTACATATAAATAATGGACTAGGTTGGGTCTGACATTTTTGGGGCAGTTTTCCCAGGGGGCCATACTCTTAGACTTTAATTCTCTTAAAAACAGATTTGGTCTTAAGAACTCAGACCACTTCAGGTTCCTTCAAGTAAGAACATATATCACTTCTCTCCAGAGGAGAGTGGTGAATCCGGATGGGGTAGCCCCCCCTTCTGGTAGCCATCCAACAAATAAAATCATCAATGGACCAGAAGGGCCAGATTTCCACCTTATACAAGGCTCTAAGAACAGTGAGACCTGACCCCCTAATTAAAATTAAAAACAAATGGCAGGAGGATGTCAGACCTGGCTCTTCCCCTCTTAATTGGAACTCGGTTTTCAGCACTGCTAAACTGGCAACTAGATCACCTGTTTGGCAAGAGTTTGCCTGGAAGGTAAGGATTTGTTTTTTCCTCACTCCTGATGTGCTAAATAAAAGAAATACAAATTTTTCGGCTGGCTGCTGGAAGGGGTGTGGAGAAGATAAAGCAGGCTATCTACACATTTTCTGGGCCTGCCCCAGGCTGAGCGTTTTTTGGGCCGACATCAAATCAGCGATAAAAAAAATTCTTGCTATCATTCAGCAGTTGTACTGGGAAGAAATGATCTTAGGGGTGCCTCCTCTAGAGGTCAGGTGACTAGATTCAGTGTACCTTTGGGCAATCTTAACGACAGCGGCCCACAAGGCGATAAGAAAAAATTATTCACCTTAGTAATGTTGTTTCTTCTAATGGAGTCTTGCTATATTATGACATATGCAGTGAGTCCCAACCTTCGAACTGCTCCAGAGGTGAAAGAGTTAACTTTCCATGCCAGGCATGGAACGCTGAGCTCGAGCTCGGTTGAAACTCTGTCTGTTGTTCTTCAAACTCAAACCGTCAGATCTTTACGAACTAAACTCACTGAGGTCCTGTGTGGAAGCTGTAAACCTACATTAGCCAACTGGCTACTAAACATAAGAACACATTTTTTGGTCCCAAAACAAAGACTCAAGTCAGGAGACCCAAAAAATGAAAAACACAACACCAAGTCACCCCAAGAAAGGAGGGGTGAAAAACAACAAGGTGGGCACCTACTAAGTGCCAACACTGCACTGCCCACCGACATCCCAAAAACAGAGGTTCTGAGAGGGGCAGGCAGGGGGAGGTCATAATATAGCAAGACTCCATTAGAAGAAACAACATTACTAAGGTGAGTAATTTTTTCTTCAAACAACATGAAGTCTTGCTATATTATGACATATGCAGACTACAAAGCAGTACCTCCATGGAGGAGGGACAGAACCTACTTAGGAAATAGGCTCTGAAGCACAGCTGTGCCAAACCGAGCATCACTCCTAGCCTGGATGTCCAGGGAGTAATGCTTGGTAAAAGTGTGAACTGTTTTCCAGGTAGCTGCTTGACATATCTCTAGAATAGGGATGTCCCTGGCAGCAGTCAGGGAAGCAGCTGTACCTCTGGTAGAGTTAGCCCTCAGGCCTGAGGGAGGAACATTACCCAGTTTTTCATAACAAAACTGGATACAAGAGGCAATCCACCTGGCAATGGATCTTTTAGTGGCAGGTTTCCCTTTACCAACCTCACCATAAGTGAGGAACAGTTGGAGGGATTCAAGCCTGTGACCCTTGGTATGCTCTATGTAGTAAAGTACAGTTACGTAAGAACTTACCGTAACAGTAGATCTTCGAGAACAGCTCTTGCAGCAGGTAACACCATTAGGACTGAAGCCAGCAGGCGTCAGGACCCCACGGAATTCTTCTAGCTAGCTATCTTCAGCGAGGACGCGCGTCCGCTCCGACGTCAGGCGTAGTACATAAGGGGCGGTCCTGCCAGATTCCCCAGTTCTCCGCTGGAGACTTCCGCCACAGGACGACATCAGAATGGGAGACCGAGGATCCACCATCAGAAGACAAAAGGGAAACCCTGCCAAGGCTCGGTAAGCCATGCCTCCTCCAAGGGGAAGGTGGGCGGAAGGTACCTGCAAGAGCTGTTCTCGAAGATCTACTGTTACGGTAAGTTCTTACATAATTGTACTATCTTACTTCGAGATACAGCTCTTGCAGCAGGTAACACCATTAGGACTGATTTCCAAGCAATAACGCTTGTAAGCATTCTGGGAGGAGGAAACTAGGAAAAACCATACCAAGTCCTGAGTCTAGGACAGGAAACCCTGTAGCACAGCCAGGCTGAAACCGACTCTTCGCCGTGAAGCAATGTCCAGGCTGCAATGCCTGATAAAAGTATGCACAGAGCTCCAAGTGGCTGCAGCACAAATGGCAGAGGAGGAGACGTTGAGAAGTGCTGCAAAGGAGATAGCCACCCCCCTAGTGGAATGGCCCCGGACTGTACCCGGGAGGGGCTTCTGCTTAGTATCATAGCAGTATGATATACACTGGACAAGCCAGCGAGAAAGGGACTGCTTCGATACTGGTTGGCCCATCATCCTCTCAGCGAAGGAAACGAAGAGTTGCTCCGACTTGCGAAGCTGTTTAGTTCTATTCAGGTAGTACCTTAGACAGCGGTGAACATCCAGGGTGTGGAGTAGCGCTTCTCCTCTATTAGAATATTTTGGGAAATATACAGGCAGGTCAATGTCCTGATTGAGAGTGAGTGCAGAGACCACCTTAGGCAAGAACTTAGGATTCGTCCTGAGGGACACTCTGTCCTGGTGGAAAATCAAATAAGGTTCCTTACACATGAGAGCGTGAAGCTCGGAAATTCTCCTTGCTGACGTAACAGCAACTAAAAATAACGTTTTCCATGACAGGAAACGCAGCTCGCAATCCGCGGCAGGTTCAAAATGGGGAAGCGTGAGTTGTTCCAGGACAAAGAGTAAATCCCATGGAGGAACAGGGTCCTTGATGGGTGGCCTAAGGTGTAACACCCCTCTCAGAAAGTCTCGAGAGGCGTCAAGTTGCGCCACTGTGCGCTGTACCACCGGGAAGTGGTAAGCAGAAATAGCGCAGAGGTGCACCTTAATAGAGGAGTAGGCAAGACCCGAATGGAAAAGGGAGAGCAGGTATTCTAACACCGCTTTCACCGGGCAGCCTAGAGGGGAAAGGCCGCGTGCTTGCGACCACAAGCAAAAATGGTGCCATTTCATGGCGTACATCACATGCGTTGCCGGCTTTCTGGCCACGGAAAGAACTTCCGCCACCTCTTGCGAGACCCCATGTCGCAAAATGGCCAGGGACACTGGTTTACCGCATTAACGGTGACGCAGACAGAAACCCGGAATTGCGATTGGCCCGCGGGAAAACGGCGCCAAAACGGAAATAGCGTTTGTTCTCGGGTCTCCCGTGATGTGCAGGCTTTAAAAGTGAGTGCGGTAGCGTGCGTCTTTTCTTACTGTCTGCTCAGTCATTTTGCCAGTATTGTCCTGGAGTCCTGGGGAAATCTCGCTGCTGGAGTCCTGGGGGAATTCAAATTTTTTCTGGTTCTGTGAGTATTTGTTGTTACTTTTTTCACTGTTCCTGGATGCAGTGAGATCGCTGGTCTTGGCAGAAGGAAGAGGTTGCATTAAATAGATAAATGCTGCAGTCGCGCTCTGTCCGGGGGTGAGGAGAAGGAAGCACTTGCAGCTTCAGCTGAGCAGGTAAGGGAAGAGGTTTTATTAAATAAATAAATGCTGCTGTCGCACGCTGTCCGGGGGGTGAGGTGAGGAGAAGGAAGCACTTGCAGCTTCAGCTGAGCAGGTAAGGGAAGAGGTTTTATTAAATAAATAAATGCAGCTGTCGCACGCTGTCCGGGGGAGTCGAGGTTAGATTAAATAAATAAACGCAGCTGTCGCACGCTGTCCGGGAGTCGGGGTTACATTAAATAAATTAATGTAGCTGTAGCTGAAGCTCAATGGTCGAGTGCCTTACACAGCCAGGGTGTACATTAATTCAACATACTGTCACGCCCTAGAGTGGTGTATTAGCTTATAAAGTTGGAAGTATGTTGCTAAAATGAAATATTGTTAGAATGTTTGTTAAACTGCTGAAAACCTGAAGAAATAGATGAAATATCCATCCACTTGTTCCTATTCCATATAATTTTTACACACTTCAGATCCCCAATGCCCTAACTTACAAGCTGCCTGATTAATAAAGTGCCCCACCCTCTGGGGCCCTGCCTGAAAATGAGCTTTGTCTCAGTGCACCTTTCCTAGAAACTGATCTGAATGCCTGGGAATTTGGGATCAATGTGGGGGGTTGAGCTTGGATGTGCTAGTGAGGTGGGAAGAGTGATAGAGAAAGTGGCTGTGCTGAACTGGTCTATTGGGGTGGGGATAGTGACTGGTCTGATCTGGGGTAACTGCTGGTCAGGCTAGTCATGGTAGTGTCCAAGCTGAACCATTGGAGTGTGGGTCATCCAGGTAAGGATCAGTTTCGGTGGGCAGAGTGGCCATGCAAGCATCACCATCAGCGTGAGGACAGTTGCTAGCCTAGTCCATCGGGGTGGGGATAGACAGTGTCTGTTCTGGTCTGTTGGGGATGGGAAAGTGTCTGCACTGGTCTATCAGGGTGGGGAGAGCTGGGCTGAAGCTGTGCATCAGCACTGAGATTGGGATAGTGCCACCCCCATGGGTGGCCTATAGGGGAGGAGAGAGTGGCTGGGCTGGTCCGTCGGGGTGGGGGAAGTGGCCCTGGTGGTCCGTCGGGGTGGGGGAAGTGGCCCTGGTGGTCCGTTGGGGTGGGGGGAGTGGCCCTGGTGATCTGTCGGGGAGGGATTGGCCATGCTGGCATGTTGGGGAGGGGAGAGTGGCCCTTGTGGTCCATTGTGGTGGGGGCAGTGGCCCTGGTGGTCTGTTGGGGTGGGAAAAGTGGCCCTGGTGGTCTGTTGTGGTGGGGGCAGTGGCCCTGGTGGTCTGTTGGGGTGGGGAAGTGGCCCTGGTGGTCTGTTGGGGTGGGGAAGTGGCCCTGGTGGTCCATCGGGGTGGGGGGAGTGGCCGTGCTGGCCCGTCTGTGCTAGAAGAGTGGCTGGGCTAGTCTATCTGAGGAAGCAGAGTTGATGTGCATCAGCATCTGGATTGGGATACTGCCCTGGTGGTCCATTGGGATGGAGATTGACCCTGCTGCTACACTGCAGTGAGGAGGGTGGCCCTGGGCATCTGTCAGAGTGGGGAAAGTATTCATACGGCCCGTCAGGGTGGAATAGTGTCCCTCTGGGTAAGCAGAGTGGTCATGCATCACCAGCATATGGATTGGGATAGCGCCACCCATGCTGCTGCAGCTTCTTGTGGGTTGGAGTGGCAGTGGTGGTCCATTAGGGTGGGGATAGTGACTGGGCTGGTGTGTCAGAGGGGAAAGATTAGTGAGTGTCCGGGCTGGTCTGAGGGTGTGAAGAGTGGCCGTGCTCAACTGCCCTGCAAACGTTGTGCTGCTCACCTGCCCTACTGTACTAGCAGCCTGGTGCTCCTGACCTGCACCTTTGTCTGCCTTGTGCTATAGACCTGCCTTGCCATCTACTGCTTTTCTGTGTGCCTGCTGAATTTAAATGTTATGTGTTTCGGATAGCCCTGCTGCTTTTATTTGAATGGGAAAGCAAGGGAGGGAAGATGTTGGGAGGGGTTGAACAGTCGGCAGATGGGCAGGCTGGGCGGACTGGTTCACATGCTGGGAAAAATGGTTCTGGCCTCGGAGGAAGGGGTGAATGGGTAGGCGGCACAGAAACATTTTCCCAGCATGTGAACCAATCTCAGGTCCGTGCCACGCTCCATTGGTTTGTTGGTTGAACAGTCGGCAGATGGGCAGGCTGGCGGACTGGTTCACATGCTGGGAAAAATGGTTCTGGCCTCGGAGGAGGGGTGAATGGGCAGAGCGGCACAGAAACATTTTCCCAACATGTGAACCAGTCTCGAGTCCGTGCCACGCTCCATTGGTTTGTTGGTTGAACAGTCGGCAGATGGGCAGGCTGGGCGGACTGGTTCACATGCTGGGAAAATGGTTCTGGCCTCGGAGGAGGGGTGAATGGGCAGGCGGCACAGAAACATTTTTCCCAGCATGTGAACCAGTCTCCGGGTCCGTACCACGCTCCATTGGTTTGTTGGTTGAACAGTCGGCAGATGGGCAGGCTGGGCGGACTGGTTCACATGCTGGGAAAAATGGTTCTGGCCTCGGAGGGAGGGTGAATGGGCAGGCGGCACAGAAACATTTTCCCCAGCATGTGAACCAGTCTGCCAGATCCGTCTACGCTCCATTGGTTTGTTGGTTGAACAGTCGGCAGATGGGCAGGCTGGGCGGACTGGTTCACATGCTGGGAAAAATGGTTCTGGCCTCGGAGGGAGGGGTGAATGGGCAGAGCGGCACAGAAACATTTTTCCCCAGCATGTGAACCAGTCTGCCAGGTCCGTGCCACGCTCCATTGGTTTGTTGGTTGAACAGTCGGCAGATGGGCAGGCTGGGCGGACTGGTTCACATGCTGGGAAAAATGGTTCTGGCCTCGGAGGGAGGGTGAATGGGCAGGCGGCAGAAACATTTTTCCCAGCATGTGAACCAGTCTGCCAGGTCCGTCCACGCTCCATTGGTTTGTTGGTTGAACAGTCGGCAGATGGGCAGGCTGGGCGGACTGGTTCACATGCTGGGAAAAATGGTTCTGGCCTCGGAGGAGGGTGAATGGGCAGGCGGCACGAAACATTTTCCCCAGCATGTGAACCAGTCTGCCAGAGTCCGTCTCACGCTCCATTGGTTTGTTGGTTGAACAGTCGGCAGATGGGCAGGCTGGGCGGACTGGTTCACGTGCTGGGAAAAATGGTTCTGGCCTCGGAGGGAGGGGTGAATGGGCAGAGCGGCACAGAAACATTTTTCCCCAGCATGTGAACCAGTCTGCCAGGTCCGTGCCACGCTCCATTGGTTTGTTGGTTCAACAGTCGGCAGATGGGCAGGCTGGGCAGACTGGTTCTGGCCTCGGAGGGAAGGGTGAATGGGCAGAGCGGCACAGAAACATTTTTCCCCAGCATGTGAACCAGTCTGCCGGGTCCGTGCCACGCTCCATTGGTTTGTTGGTTCAACAGTCGGCAGATGGGCAGGCTGGGCGGACTGGTTCACATGCTGGGAAAAATGGTTCTGGCCTCGGAGGGAGGGGTGAATGGGCAGAGCGGCACAGAAACATTTTTCCCAGCATGTGAACCAGTCTGCCGGGTCCGTGCCACGCTCCATTGGTTTGTTGGTTGAACAGTCGGCAGATGGGCCAGTCTGCATGAATAATAATGATGATAAAAAAGACACACAGTCAGACATAATAACTTTATTATGCAAGCAAGCCACATCAAACTGAATAACCGCAGGAATGTCTACTGGAATATTGTTGGAAGTGTTGGGGAATTGCAGAGAATTGATGATAAGTTCTTAAAGGTGAATTACTGGCAGACGGGAGCCCTGACCACTGTGCAGATTGGGGCCTCAGCTCTCGGTGCGCCCCCCCCCCCACAGGCACTATACAAAAAAATAGTCTTTGCTCTTCAGTGAGCACTCAAATTGGTGATTGAGCACAAAGATAGATTTATTTCTGTTGACTGCAAGGGGGCTAGAGATTATGCTACTGAGCTGCACAGTGGTTTTATGGCTTTACCTCTGCCGGTAGAACACCTTTCAGCAGTTGAGCTCCGACTTGAAAACTAAGAGGCTCCATTTTCATGAGGTCCAAGTTAGAGAGTGCCCAATTTACTGTTGGTGCAATTTCTGATTGGTTTATTCTTCAGTACAGATTATTGATCTCTCCATTAGCATCCTCAGTCCCAATCCTCATTAATCATTGTGGATTTTGTTTTAATTGGATGCACTTTGTTTACATATAAATAAACCAATCCAGGGAGCTAGATGTTAGGGACTGAACCGGGAGTCCACCTTGGCGTCTGGTGGTTCAGCTTAATTCACGTCCTGAGCTCTGTAAAGCTTTGGTACATGGCATTGGATGAGTACTGTCATTCTAACTCTGTTGCCGTCACTCTTGGGCAGTGGGGGCTGCACTTGCTACTGCCGTCACTCCTGGGCGGTGGGGTTGCACCTGCTGCGTCACGCCTGCGGTGGGGGCACCTGCACTGCCATAACGCCTGTGGGGTGGGGGCTGCACTTGCTGCCGTCCACACCTGCGGGGTTGGGGCTGCACCTGCTGCCGTCACGCCTGCGGGGTGGGGGCTGCACTTGCTGCCGTCACGCCTGCGGGGTTGGGGGCTGCACTTGCTGCTGTCACGCCTGCGGGGTGGGGGCTGCACTTGCTGCCGTCACGCCTGCGGGGTTGGGGGCTGCACTTGCTGCTGTCATGCCTCGGGGTGGGGCTGCACTTGCCGCCACACCTGCGGGGTGGGGGCTGCACTTGCTGCCGACACGCCTGCGGGGGGGCTGCACTGCAGCGCCACTCCTGGGCGGTGGGGCTGCACTTGCAGCCGCCACCCCTGGGCGGTGTGGGCTGCACTTGCAGCCGCCACGCCTGCGGGTGGGGGCTGCACTTGCTGCCGTCATGCCTGCGGGGTGGGGGCTGCACTTGCTGCCGTCACGCCTGCGGGGTGGGGGCTGCACTTGCTGCTGTCTATCCTGGAGAATCGATGAACCTGATGTTGCCATCCATCTTGCTGGGAGTCAGAAGGTGAAGTCTTCATGAACATGAATGATGCCTGTGTGCTGCTGCAGATTCCTTCTGACATTGAACCACCTGCCAGCACTGCTACCAGCGCCTCATGCTCGTCCCTTTGCACCACTCTTCAAGTAAGTAGGCATGGGTGTTGGTGGAAAACTGTAATTGGAGAATGCATTGATGAGGATGAGGATGTGGATGATGATGATGATGATGATGATGATGATGATGATCTTTTTAAGAGTTATGTGTACTGTTTTCTGTGGGCCACATGTAAACATTTCAATTACAATTTCAGGCCTTGAAGTGCTATCGGACGTGATCTGCTGCAGGGCTACTGTCCTCCATTGTAAAAGGTACAGTTTGCTTTCTTTTTGCCCACTAGTGGGTCTTCCATGCTAAAAATGTGAATGCTTTGGTGTTGCAGAGTTAGGACTTACTGTGTTTTTTTTTTAGGTCAAACTGTGAAAGTGCTGTTGGTGGTCTGCTGCTGTGAGCTCTTGCCCTTCTGAAAAGGTATTGTTGTACTTCTTTGCACTCACAGTGACTCAAAGTCTAGATTGTATGTTTCTGATGTCACAGTGTTTTCTTTTTGGTACCCTTCTCCACATAGCCTCACATTAGCAGTTAGTGAGATTTGGCAGAGACATGCAAGTAACTCTGAAATGGTGGCCAGGAATTGGCTGAGAATGGGATAGATGTAGATAAATAGCGATATTGTAGTCTGGAATTTAAGTGGCTGAGGTCAGCGTAAAATCTGTAGCTGCTCCTCCCCACTGCTGAAGACACGGTCTTGTTTCTTACTACAGATAGTTCTAGTCTGGACTGTAAACTTGAAGGGCAGCATGATTTCTGTAGCTGTTCCTCCTCACCTCAAAGCTGGAGAAGAATTATTAGCTCAGATATATTTCAAATGCCGATCTTGTACTCTTGCTATTGTACTGTGACATTCTGAGGTCAGCGTGATTTTGTCAGCTACTCCTAACTCTGAAATAGTGGCCAGGAATTGGATGAGAATGGGATAGATGTAGATAAATAGCGATATTGTAGTCTGGAATTTAAGTGGCTGAGGTCAGCGTAAAATCTGTAGCTGCTCCTCCCCACTCACGTAGACATGGTCTTGTTTCTTACTACAGATAGTTCTAGTCTGGACTGTAAACTTCGAAGGGCAGCATGATTTCTGTAGCTGTTCCTCCTCACTCTCAAAGCTGGAGAAGAATTATTAGCTCAGATATATTTCAAATGCCGATCTTGTACTCTTGCTATTGTACTGTGACATTCTGAGGTCAGCGTGATTTTGTCAGCTACTCCTAACTCTGAAATAGAGGCCAGGAATTGGATGAGAATGGGATGGATGTAGATAAATAGCGATATTGTAGTCTGGAATTTAAGTGGCTGAGGTCAGCGTAAAATCTGTAGCTGCTCCTCCCCACTCGCGTAGAGATGGTCTTACATTAGCGGAGATTTGGATGCTTGTTTCTTACCACAGATAGACTAGTTCTAGTCTGGACTGTAAACTGAAGGGCAGCATGATTTCTGTCTTGATTTGAGAGATTAATTAGTTGTGCTGCACAATTGTAAATATATTTTTCTATATCTCCCAACTGTTTCAATTTTAGTTAGTTGGGAGTCATCATCCACACTACACGTGTAGCAATGGCAACACCACCACCAAGCAAAATGGCCAAAATCTCATCTCTTACTGCTAAAGACCGTGTGTTGCAATTCAAGCCCTATGGCATGTATGAAGATGGAGGGAAGATGTTCTGTCGCTTCTGTGATCACCCTGTTGACCACATCAGGAAGGACACAGTGGTGGATCACTGTAAAAGCAAAAAACACACCAAGAACACAAGCCAGAAGAGTAACAGCAGACAGGTGACCCTGCACACCAGTTTTAATGCCACAACAGCTGCAGCTGCTGCAAGGGAGGAAACTGTTTTGGACACGTTAAGGGCTTGGTGTGGTGCCAATATACCAATTGAAAAGCTGGATCAGCCCTGCTTGAGAGACTGGATGGGGAAGTATATCAAAGGTAATTGGCGCTTCAAGGGCAGACACTACGACAGAATTACTTGCCCCGACTAAATAGGGAAATGGAGCAGGGAATTAGCCAGCTGGTAAGAGGAAAGACACTCGCAGTAATGTGCGATGAAACAACTGATGCAGACTCCCGCTGTGTAATGAACATTATCTTTGTAATGGAGGGTGCAAAATCTATAATAGCAGACACAATAGAGCTAACAGCGGTAAACCACTCCACTGTTGCCCAAAGTGTTTTAAAGACCTTGCATAAATATGGTGTGGAGATGGAACAAGTGGTAGCATTTGTTAGTGACAATGCACGTTACATGACAAAGTGCTTTAATGATGTATTACGTGGCCTAATTGGTGACCATGTAGTCCATGTGGGTTGTTGGGCACACGTTTTATCATTGGTGGGCGATACCTGGATTGACCACTTTGAGCAGGTCAATAAGCTTGTGGCACTTATAAAATATGCCTTTCAACAATCACCAAAACGTAAACGAGAGTACATTGCATTCCTGGAGGAGAGGGGTGTGGAAAAAACAATATTGCCTCCTGTTCCTGTCTTGACCCGTTGGAACACCTGGTTCGAAGCAGTAAAATACCACTCTGCATATCTGGAACACCTGCGAGAGTTCTTCAAGGATGAAACCAATGATGCCAACTCCATGAGGTCCTTAAAAAAACTATTTGAAGACTGGTTCACAGAGCTGCAGGTTCAAACTGCATTCATTGCTGAAAACTGTACTGACCTTATTGATGCAATCGAGCTTTTGCAAAGCAAGGAAAAGCCCTTGGCTGTTTTGCTGTATGACATTATTAGCAAAATAAAAAAGCGGTTTGAAGCAGGAGTGTTGAAGATGGAACGATTTGGTGACAGAACTGACAGGTACTTGCAGGCTATGAGGCCATGGGTCAAGCAGGAAAATGTTGCCCTTTTCCAAGGAGCATTTGGTGTCGCTTTAAACAAGCTTTCTAAGCATATGGACACAAACCCATCAGTTGAATTCTTTAAGGCTTGCCGTATTTTGGACCCCAGAAATTTACCAAAACTGAATAGGGATTTGACACGGCATGCCAGTGACATTCCTCTGTTAGCACTGCACAACCAAACAGAACTGCAAAATGACTGGGATGTATATGCTAGGGAGGATATAAGGGAACTTCCAAGCATATTGGAGTTGGATGTTGGGCAGTACTGGCTTTCAAGGCAGTCACAACTAACTGTACTCTCCAGAGCTGCTCTACAAGCTATCTGGATTCCTGTGTCAAGTGCAGATGTGGAGAGATCCTTCTCTGTATGGACAGATCCACACAGATCAAAGGAGGAACCTGTTGGTAGAAAATCTGAAACTTGCTATCCCAGCTCATGTACAACAAGTAGCTGGATTATATATTTCAGCATGGTTTCTCAACATGTCTGATTCCCATTTTCATACTTCTATTAGCGTAGTCAAGCCAGTCACCAGTGCCACCCTCACCATGAAATAATGGGCTGACTCTCCTCTAATGTCAGACTGTTGCCCTGTTGTCCTTCCCTCTTTTGGCCTCTTGGTGCTTGAAGGTCTCACTCATGTCCCGTTCCTTTCTATCTTCTAGGTTGTACATGTTGAGCTCCCTCTCTCCTCTCCTATGTGCCCTGTCTGTCACTCTTAAGCTAGGATAATTCGTCACCCAAAGTTGGACCCCTGTCCCCACCATCACTGGTAAACACTAAACAGTACTTGTTTAGTACCTGCACCTCTCTGACCCTTGCTGTACCCACCTCCTTCTTAACAGTCTTCCTTTCCCTACCCTTCTTTGCCGAATAAGATTTGATTGCTCCCTCCTTCTGCCTGTCTATTGGGGGCTTGGAGACTGATGATGGACTCCTTTGCATGAGTGGTGCGGTTTACTGCCCACACACACAATCACCCTGCCAGCTTTAAGTTATACTTTTCCATAATAAACTGTCCCAGATTTTCCTTACAATCCCTAGAGCTCTACAAACTCTGGTGCAGCATATGCTGTGCACACATGTCTTAGTTCTCCAGGACACCATATCTATGCTACCCCATTATACACATGACATGATGTGAGGAACACCTTTTATACTATTGCCCAGTTTTCCATATTTCATATAATATGCCTTTGCACATTTAATGTATTTATAGTTGGTTAGATACCATATTTTTTATACTGTAGGTTTTAGTTCACTTGCTTTTTCACTGTAGTTAGTCAGGTTTTACACATTTTCTTTGATAAAGCTTTAGTTTAATTGCTGTACTTATATGTTATGTTCCATTCTGCATATTTTATCGCATATGGGTTTCCATTCAAATGTCTGTTCTTCACTGTTTCTACACTTTCAGTGTATCGTTTTATAACATTTTGTATAGATTGTATAGACTGTGGTTTCTCGTATAACACCGCACCTTTTATGCTTTTTTAAATACTTTTGCATATTTTACTGTATGGATGTTTTGTATTTCAATTTACTCTTTCTGCACATTTTTATAAACACTTTTATTTAATGCAGCTGTTCTCTATTTCATTTTATTCATTTCTGAATTAGTGATATGACAAGACATGCAGAGCAATGATTCCTTGATATAGCATAGACCAAAGTACAAAGTCATGGTACCAATGTCATAGAGGAGCAAAGCCTGGTTGGGGACTTGGGGAAATATCCCTGCCCAACGAGGAATTACCATGGCATTGCTCAGTAGAGAACCATTGAAATGGGTGACTGGGCAGGAAATTCTGTTCATTAAACCATGGATTTGGTTGCATGGTGGCTATCCTGTATGTTCAGGGCTGTCCGTGTTGGTGCTTGGGGGAGAGCTGACTGCGTGCAATTTTTGGGGACTGGATTGGCTGTATTTGTGCACACTGTTGCATCGAGGGGGGGCACTGTGGGGAGAAGCTGTGTTGGCACCTGGAGGAGTTGGCTGTGTTGGTGTCACCATGTCATCTGAGGGATGAATTCATGCTGCAGTAAAACCTATGGAATAGGGACATAGTGCTGTTGCTGCTGCTGTAACACCTGCGGAATTGGAGCCATGTCCTTCTGCAGACAATGCAATAGAGGGTGGGGGCTACAGTGCAGTATCTGAGGGATAGAGTGAGGCCATAGTGCTGTTGACACTGCCGTCGCACTTGAGGGTTGGGCACAACTGTGCTGCTGCTGCCATCACATCTTATACCTATCAAAATAACAAAATTGGTGCAAGGATGGATCTATGTACAATAGTGGACATCAAAATTGGTAATATGCATGGTAGCAGAGCAAATATTTGTTAAATAAATTACCCAAAACAAAACACCGGTAAAAACGGATTTTGGATTCGCAGACGCCGGTGACAATACCGGTTTTTCCAACGTGCAAAACGGAATTTGCTCTTTCTCAATCACGGTAAACCAGTGTCCCTGAAAATGGCTATGTCTCTAGGAGTCATGCATACAGGTTCAGTGAGCGTAAGTCCAGGTGGACTAGAGAACCTTTCTCCTGAAACAAGAGGTGGGAGCTGAGAGGCAACGGAACTGGAGGTTCCCGGGACAGCTGCGTAAGCAAGGGGAACCAGATCTGTCTGGGCCAAAAAGGCGCTATCAGTATCATTGTTGCGTGCTCCCTGCGCAGTTTGAGAAGAACTTTCTGGATCAATGGGAAGGGAGGGAAGGCGTAGAGGAATCTGTTCGCCCAGGAGAGGGACAACGCATCTCACCAGAAAACACCAGGCCCTGGATCTAGCAAGCAGAAACTGGGCAGTTTTGCGTTGGATGGGGAAGCGAATAAGTCCAGTTCTGGAGTGCCCCATCAAAGAAACAGATCCTCTGCGACTCCTTGAAGAAGTTCCCACTCATGGACTCTGGCCTGGGAACGACTCAGGCCATCTGCGATTGTGTTGTCCACTCCGGGAACGTGAACTGTAATCAGGTTCGCGCCGTGTCGAATTACCCAATCCCACACTCTCATAGCTTCCCTGCAAAGGGGGTAAGAGTGTGCGCCTCCTTGTTTGTTGAGGTAATACATCACCGCCATGTTGTCTGTCTGAAGCAGAAGAGTGCTCGACGAGATTTCTGACTGAAAGGCCTGCAGGGCATAGAGGACCGCCCTCATCTCCAGCACGTTGATGTAGAGGTGGGCTTCCTGAGGGGTCCATGTTCCCTGGGACCTCACCCCATTCAAGTGTGCTCCCCAACCTAGCCCTGAGGTGTCTGTGGAGAGGATTATTTCTGGGGACGGCGCTATAAACGGGACACCCACAGAAAGTGTCCCTGGGTCTAGCCACCATTGCCAGTCTCAGAATCACGGCATTTGTGATTCTGACCGGATGCTGCATGTGGTCTTGCCTTTGGTCCCACTGCACCTTGAGCATCCACTGAGTTACCCGCATGTGGAGCCTTGCCAAAGGGACTGTCGGAATGGCCGCAGCCATGTGACCGAGCAGACGAAGGACCAGCCTGGCGGGGACAGTCTTCTTCGCTGAAAGATCCCTGATGAGGGATCTGATGCATTCCGCTCTGTCGTCTGGGAGAAATGCTTTCCCCTGAATGGTGTCCAGAGCTGCACCTATGAACTGCAGCTTCTGTGACGGTACAAGGAGAGACTTCTCGTAGTTGATTAGAATGCCCAGAGACTGGAACAGGCCCTGGGTGCTCTGAATAGCCAGCAACAACGCCTCTCTGGAGGCGGCCATGAGAAGCCAATCATCCAAGTACGGGAACACATAGTGGCCCTGTCTCCTTAAGGACGCTGCCACGACTGCCATGCATTTGGTAAAGACCCTGGGGGCCAATGACAGTCCGAATGGAAGAGCCCGGAACTGAAAATGGTAGCCGAGGAACTTGAAGCGCAGGAACCTCCTGTGCGCTTGAGCCACAGGGATGTGCAGGTAGGCGTCCTGCATGTCTAGGGACGCTAAGAAGGCGTCCTGCTTTAGCATGGGAATGAGGCCCGGAAGGGTCACCATGCGAAATCATTTGTAGGCGACCGACGTATTTAGGTCGCTGAGGTCCGAGATTGGACAGAGGTCCCCTGTTTTCTTGGGAACCAGAAAGAAGTGGGAATAGTATCCGGAATCTATCTGGTTCTCTGGAACATACTCCACCGCTCCCTTCTGCAGGAGTGTGAGTATTTCTTGCCTGATAAGCAATTTGTGCTGACCCGAGTAATGGGAGAGCAGAGGAGGCCTCGAGGGTGGCTTGTCTGCGAATTCTATAAAGTGGCCTTTTTTTTTTTTTTCCCTCCTACGTGCCCCAGAGTTACCTCTCCTTCAGGCCGCCATGGGCCTGGACATTCCCCTACTAGCTCCCCTTAGCCACTTACCTCATATCTGCAGCCTACCTCGGGCTAGTCCGGTGTAACCCTGCACCGGATGGGTCCCCCTCCTCCGAGGGGAAAGGCACCAGCGGGGGCGAACCAGCACACTACTACTTTCTCGGACCCTCGGAGCTGCTGAGGTAATTGTGGCTCTCAGGGAGTCTTCAGGGATGTCCGGGGCCGGCGTCTGTCATCCGGTTAACTTCCGGAGCGGATTTTCTCATTTTCTTGTTCCCCCTTGTTGCGTCGCTACTTGCAGTGCCTCCAGTCTCCACTGGGGGCCGCTGCATGAGCGAAGATGCTCCCTAACCCACCCAGGACAGGAGAGCAGTCCGTCGGACGCTCGATCCTGCCCTTCCCCTGCCGACCCCCCGAGACCCGAGTCCGTTCCCGAACCCGGGTGCCGGTGTGGAGTCGAGAAGTAGGCCAGCGCCTCAACCCTCTCGCCACCGGGCGGCAAAGTGGACTTTTGACCAACTGAAGAACCCACCTGTCGGTGGTTATGGACTGCCATCCCGGCAGGTAATTCGCAGTACAACCCCCGACCTTGATGTCCCGTTGATCCTGAGGGGCGGGGGCCGGGAAGGAGTCAGGCTGTGGCGGCAGAGGTAGCCGCGGGCTGAGCCAACTTAGCTGGATGCTGACTTCTGCCCGCGGGCTGTCTTCCCTGGGCTCTACGGGAACCAGAGCCCCTCTGTTGTGGACTGGTGCGGGACTGTTGTCTCTGTGTCCATCCACGAAAACGGCTTTGGTTCCTACGAAAGGAACTAAGCTTTGGTTGGTACATTGCCTAGACCGACCTCACCGCCTTCCCGGCCTCTTGGAGCTTGGTGAGAACCTTCTCAGAGGGTGCACCAAAGAGAACTTCTCCTTCGAAAGAGGCGTCCATGATGTTCTTCTGGACGGCGGGGTAAATCCGGAGACACGAAGCCATGAGTGTCTCCGGAGGCATACGCCTGAAGCTGCCGCTCTAGCCGAGGAGTCCGCGGAATCATACGCGGCTCGCAGCACCTGGGTTCCCACGTCCGAACCCGTACAGAGGAGCTGCAATATCTCCTCCTTCTGCTCACCTTCTGGCAATTTCTCTGCCAGATCCAGTCCCTGTTCCCACAAAGCATTTTGGAACTGCACCATGTGAGTCAAGTAGTTCAGGGATCTGATGGCGCAGGTAGCGGAAGCATACGTGCGCCTGACCATAGCGTCCAGCTGTTTGGACTCCGGGTCCGGTGGCAGGGTGCTCAAATGTTGCGGTCTCTGGGACCAGTCATGAGAGGCTGTTATGACCAGAGAGTCGGCCAGAGGATGTTGAGCCAAGTACTGGTCCTCCTTAGGACCCTTGTACAGGCGGTCAGCTTTCTTTGGCATCGATGGGAGCAAGTGTGGACACTTCCACGCTGCCTTGGTGACGTCCACAAAAGTGTCCACCAAGGGTGGTACCACCACAGGCTTGGGATCCTTCTGCCAAAGATATCTAGCAAGGCGTAGTCTCTCGGTGTCTAACTCTTCTGCATCCCAGCCCAAGTTCTCTTGGATATGTCTCATGATTTCTGAGAATGACGGGTCATCCGGAGGAGATCTAGGAAGCTCACGTGGGTCCGGAGAGGGGAGAGGAAGGGGAGAGAGGGATCCGGATCCTACCGAGGACTCTGATCCTGTATCCTCCGTTGAAGGCAAACAGCGGCGTCTTCTGGGTCTCTTAGGACTGGGTGACCCTGAAGAGGATCTAAACGGAGGTCTCCTTTTATCTGGGCTTCCCCTTGGAGGGTCCGTAGGCTCCTGGGGGAGAGGTACTCGGCCTGCTGCCCCAGATGGAGAAGGGGGCGCAGGGGCCGGAGGGGTCACAGGTGGCAGAGGAGGAGGAGGAGGAGGTAGAGGAGGTGGTGTGGGAACCATGTCCTTTTTAATGGTATCCCACCAGTAGGTAAAGAGCTCCTTAACCTCAGAAAAGGAAAGGCCCGACGACGGACTGGGCGCCGGTGGCCGGTCGTCGGGTTCCGGCATCGGCTCCTCAGGGGCCTCAGGTTGCGGGGAGGGTTCCCTGGGAGGCTCGACAGGACCGGGTTCACCCTTCTGGTCCTCGGGCTGCATCAATTCCTCCTCCGTGATAGTCTCCTGACCGGCGTCGGTAGGAGGCGCCGGGGTCCTCTTCTCGACTCGTGTGGACGTCGGCCCTCCTGCCAACAACCGAGAGGGCGAAGGCCTGACCGGCGACGGGCATCTGGCAGTCGACAGCTCCTGGGACCTGTGATGAGTGGCCGATGTCGAGTCCGACGACTTCTTAAGTGAGGTAAGCTCCTTGGTCTTCCCCTGGGGAGGAGGAGGTAAGGAGGCAGACCTGACGTCGGGTTCGGAATGGCGGGAACCCGACTTGTGGTGACGATGATGGTCCCAGACCTAACCAGGGCTTTGGAAGAAGAGGACGAAGAGGGCCTGGAGGTCTTGGCCTGTGAGGAGGAAGAGGAGCCCGAAGGTTTCTTCACCGCAGTGGAGGGAGACTGAGAACGGGCCTAGGAAGGTGAATGGTCAGACCGGGAGCCGGAACTACGGGAGTCGAAGGCCCTAGACTGGGACTCGGATGGAGCCTTCTCCCTGTGCTTCTCAGAATGTTTCCAGGTTTTCTCAGCAGAACTCCCCTTAGAGGTGTCCATGGCCTTAACTTTCTCCTCGAGCAGGAACGCCTGCAGAGCCTTCTGGCGACGGATCCGGGTCCGGCTATTGAACCCTTGGCAGAAGATACAGGACTGGGTGTTGTGGTCTGGGCACCCCACCCATCAGAGAGGCATCGGTCGATAGAGAGACCGTCGGCTCGGGGCGGACGAACGGGATGCCCTCCTGCAAATGACCTGGAACGATCCACCACTGGAGAGCATTCCACATCCCCTGTGTCCCCTGTGTCACCGACACAAGCTGGTCCAAAGGATCGCAGCGTTGTGACCACTGACTGGCCAGTCCCCATTGAAGGGGACGCATGTTCCAGTGGGCCCAACGGACCACACTGGTGCAGGCCGCCATGAGACCCAGGAGGCGCAGGAAGTCCCGGGCAGGGCGCAATTGCCCAACCAGAAATGATTGGGCAAAGGAGGAAAGAACCTCGGCCCTGTCCGCCGGGAGCCGAGCTCTGGCTCGAAGAGAGTCGAGCTGCGCCGCGATGAACAGAATCACCTGCTTCGGCTCGAGTTCCGACTTGGCCTCGTTGATAAGGAGGCCCAGTTGAGAGCAGACCTGGAGGGCCAGATCTCTGGACCACTCCACCTCCTGCCTGGAGGGAGCTGCTATCAGCCAGTCGTCCAGGTAAGGGTACACCCGGACCCCTCGGCGCCGCAGGAATGCTGTCACCACTGCCATGCATTTGGTGAAGACCCTGGGAGCTGGAGACAAGCCGAAGGGCATGGCTCGAACTCGAAAAGGGATCCTTCCGCTCGGAAGTGAAGGAATCTCTGGTGAGACGGACGGATAGGGACGTGAAAAAACGCGTCCTGCAAGTCCAGAGAGCAGAACCACACGCCGTGCTCCAAGGATGGTATTATCTGAGCCAGAGTGACCATCCTGAAGGTTCGAGACCTTAGGAACTTGTTTAGGTCGTGTAGGTCGAGAATGGGGCGCCAGCCCCCCGTCCGTTTCGGAACCAGGAAGTACCTGGACACAAACCCTGGGTCTGAGGGGGGGTCCGCTACCACCCTGATCACCTCCTTTCGGAGGAGGAGAGCGATGTCGGCTCGACGAGCCGACAGTGAGGCTACGGACCCCGAGGCCCCCCGAGGTGCGACGGCTCTGAAGGGTGGGGCCTGCTCGAATTCCAGAGGCAGGCCTTTTCCCACCACCTCCAGTACCCACCTGTCCGTGGTAACAGCGGACCAGGCGGAAAGGAAGTGTCGGAGCCGTGCCCCCACAGGGGGAACCAGGGGTAAGGTGACGGGGATGGGGGCGACACCCCTCAGCCCGTCACTGGGCAGGCTTGGAGGAGGGACCGGCCGAGGGACCTCCTGGGCCTTTTCCTCCCTGCCTCCTGTTAGAGGAAGCCGGCGGCTTGGGTTTGGGATGCCAAGGCCGAGCCTGCTGGCCCTGACGTTGCTGGGCCGGGCGCGCCGGGGCGCAGAAGGACGAAAGGGCTTAGGCTGTGGTTTGCGGCCTTTGTCCTTCTGAGCGGAAGAGACCGAGTCCAAGGTAGCATTGGACTTCTCGATCCTCTGCAGGCGACCGTCCACCCCAGGGCCGAAGAGGTCAGTCCCCAAAAAGGGAACATCCGCCAACTTGTGCTGGGTATCCGAAGTAAAGGTGGATATCCTCAGCCAAGCCTGCCGACAAGATAGCCACTGCGCCGCCACCGACCTGGCACATGAGTCCCAAATATCTAAAGCAGTCTGGAGCTGCTGTTTGGCCACTGCCTGTTCTGGTCCGCACCTGCTTGACCGTAGTCTGCAGATCCGCTGGAAGATGAGGGATGACCTCATCCAGGAGCCCAACAGGGCATGAGAAAAATGTGCCATGAGGGCGCGAACTGGCCTGACGAAGGCGGAGAGAGGACGAGCATAGACTTTTCGCCCGACATAATCCAATTTCTTGATTCCTTGTCGGGAGGTTTGTCCACATCCTGGCGCCAGCCGGGCGCTACCGGAAAACGCTGTCGGTAACCAACCCTCAGCAGAGGGGTGCTCCTAAAACCGGACAGGAACCGGTAGGGACCGTGATACTTTGGCCATCCTGGCCAAGGCGCAGGACAGGAAGCAGGGCGCTGCTAAAGCTCCAAGGCCGACCCACTATGCCTCGGCCACGAAAGGCCTCCGCTGGAGAATCCCTCGTCCAGAATCTCCGTGAGGGGATACCTGGCCCGTTTGGAAACGGGTTCGAGCTTCATCCCAGTGGACTCCGAGATGAGCCGAAGCAGTCCTAGGAAGGACAACGGGCTATCGTCCATTGACTGTCCTCCTGAGGACTCCAAGTCTAGTCGCTTGGAGAAAAAGGAGGAATTATCCTCGGACTCGGACGAGTCCTCGAAGAGCTGCCTCTGGCCTGAGCCACCCTCTACCTGCCGAGGTCAGTCGGGAGTGAGGGTAACAGACAGCCTACGGGGTAGACCCTTAGCTGACCGAGAATCCCTGGTCGGAGCCCCAAATAGTGGCTGTGGAGGTGGAGGTTCCACCGGAATCGGTGGAGCAGCTGGTTTTGGCCGAACAACCGCCTGGGTACAGGCTCCTCGGTAAGTCGAGGGGTGTGTCGGCCACCCGTAAAAGCCACTTAATGCGGGCAGCTGACTGCGTGGCTTATTCCCGGTCAGGAGGAACTGGTTGCCACATGAGGTCCTCGCACCGCCGACGTAACTCTACGCCGAAGCCTCCCCGTCCGAGGAGGAGGACGAGGACGAAGCGGCGACGCTGGCCATGCTGTGTCGAGATCGAGACCGCTTATGACGGGGATCGGCTGGACCGCCAAGAGGTCCGAGACCGAGACCGAGAGAGCCCGGCTTTTCCGAGGTCCGGTGGGAAGTGTCAGCAGGAACCGCACTCCTTCGCTCGGAGGGTTCATCCGAGGGCCCGGAACCGGAGGCACAGGCAAGCCACGGATTCTCAACTCCCCCCGGGGGAACCGGGGAGAGGGGAGTCTCGGCTTCTATAGGCGACAACCCGTCCAACGGATCGAGAAAAATCTCGACTTCGTCGACGGGAGTCTCAGTCAACTGACCTGACGGGGACACCGTGAGACCAGTGGCCGAAGCCGAGCGGTCGACCGAAGTCGACGGTCGACGACTCGGGGAGAGGGACCTTTCCCGCTCCCAAGAGCGTCGACGGAGGGATTTACCTTTGTCCCTCTTTTTGGACCGAGAAAAAGGTCCAGCAGACGTTGGCCCTTCTCCCTTAGTGGAGAGGGACAGACAAAGCTCCTTAAAGGAAGCTGTGTAGGAAGAACCCAGAGAGAGTGGGATAAATGCCGCGGCCGAGGAAGATACGGCCCGCGCCGCCTCCTCTTCGAGGGCGATCATCTGCTCGGGCTGATCCGCCGAGCCCGCCGCCGCAGACACCGCTGACCGGGCCTCCTTAGACTTCACCGGAGGGAAACGCTTCTCCGGACGGCCCAGATGCAATCGGGCAGCACAGTCTTCGAGGACGTAGGCCGAAAAGGAAGAGCACAAGTCGCAGTCCTGCGGGTCGTGCTCAAGGCCTAAACAGTAGACACACGTGGAGCGTGGATCCGTCCGAGACATCTTCTGCACGCAGGGGCATCTCCGAAAACTGGAAGTCGATTTGTCCATCGCAGCCGCGAGGGATCGAAGACTGAAGTCTTTTTAGCAAAACTTTCAAATTCGCAAAACGGAAGAAATAGGAACCAGTCTCAAACGCAGAGCATTAAGGAGGGAACCTGAGCTTCCAAGCGGTAAGGAAGATCAGGCGTCATGGGGCGGAGCCGAGAGTTATACCACCCGGGTGGGTGGGAGGAGCCAGCTTGAAGACCTTCCGGCAAGATTTAAAGCGGCAAGGATACCTGCCAATAAGTGTGGATGAACAACATATCCATGTCCCTAGAACAGAGAATTACCCACAACAGGAAAATCCATGGCCTTAATCTGGGTATCCTGTGACAGGCTAGTACATCTGAGCCAAGCCATTCTGCGAAGTGCCACAGATGTAGCCATGATTCTTGATGACACATCATTTGAGTCCACTGCAGCATGGAATTGCACCTTGGATGCCTCAATACCATCAGCAGCCACCTGCTCCAGCTCCTTGGCAAGCTGGCCAGGGACCTGTTTTGCTAGAGCCATAACAGTATCCCATCTGGATTTCTGATATCTAGCAACATAAGCCATATAATTTGCCTGTCTGAGTCCCAAGGATGCCATGTACTGTTTCTTTGCCATGGCATCAATCCTCCTGGAGTCCTTGTCCGGGGTGTGAAGCCAAGGGAATATTTGCCTTGTCACAGGCTGCAGCCTGCACTACCCCAACATGGCTGCATTGTTGTGTAAGGAACTCCGTATCAGAGCCTGACAATGTGTACCTCTTGTCCATTCTCTTATCCACAGGAGGTATAGTGTGAGGAGTTTTTAGAATTTTAAATGTCTGTTTCACAAAAGAATTATGCAAGGGAATAAACAGTCTCCTAGACTCTGGGATATCCATCATTTCCACATAGTCAGGCTCCTCTTGATCATCCACAGCTTCCTCCATAGGGAGCTGGAGGGTTTCAGCAACTTTATTATAAAACATAAAATGAGAAGGGGACTCAGAAAGCCTAGGAGGAGGCACTCTTGAAGGTCTGTCTGGGGAGATGTCTGGGTCAATGGGCACATCCAGACTTTCAAATCCACATTCACTCTCCTCATACTCCTCTTCCCCCTCCTCCGGTTCATAATATTCCTCAAAATTATACTGTTGAACCGGTGGAACTGGCCGAACTGGGTGCTTACCTGATGGTGCCAGTTCGGTCGGAACCAGGGAAATCGACTGGACAATTTTAATCGCTTTGGCTATTTCTTCAGCAGTTGGAGAGGAAAGTTTTGGCTCCGCACCAGCTGATTTCCTAGTCCTTTTTGCTGGAACCGACTCCTCAGAGTCGGCTCTCCTTGCTGAAGAAGTCTTGCGCTTGGTCAGAGGCACTCCTCTGGTTGGCTGGAACTGAACCGGGCTGGCCATCCGGTTCAGCTGACTTTTGGCCTCCCTTTCCTGAGCCTACCAACTCTCTTTTCTAGGGTAGCTGCAGGAAAATTTTACAAATCTGGCAGTCTGCATTGAGGTGGTCAAACCCCAGACAATAAACACAGGTGGTGTGGGGGTCAGCCTTGGCAAGACTTCCCACACACACTGCAGTGTTGAAACCCAGTGCCCAGTTTTCTTTTGCTTTCTCTAGTGCCAGTCCTAACCAAACTTACCCGCTTATGGCAATCCGCCAGGTAAGACCCTCTTATCGGTTCCCAACTGTGTCACGGGTCGTGGAGAAAACCGTAATAAAATCCGTTTTTTTTTAGAACCAATAAGAACCGGTAACCACACTCTAAATCACAGATTAAGATATTTTAAACAACCTGATTGGTTCAAACCGAACTGATAAACCGTTTACAAGTTCCACACAGAAGAGAATAAATGTAAAACCTATCTAGTACTCACAAATACCACAGACAGAGCCTGAACGACCGGTTGGCGGTTTAAATTCGTCGAAAACGCGAAAACAATACTTTAACCGACAAAATGAACCAAGCAGAAGGAGAAATCTCCGGAGCGACTGTTCAGTGAGGCGGAGTAAAGAATCTGACAGTTTGAGTTTGAAGAACAACAAACAGAGTTTCAACCGAGCTCGAGCTCAGCGTTCCATGCCTGGCATGGAAAGTTAACGCTTTCACCTCCGGAGCAGTTCGAAGGTTGGGACTCACTGCATATATCATAATATAGCAAGACTTCATGTTGTTTGAACTAGAACATGGCTTAGTCCCACTGTGCCTCAGAAACAAGATTGGATTTCGATTATTAAAGGTCTGGCTGATCTGGAGGAACTCACTTTTAAAATAAACCACAAGACCACACTTTTTGTCCAAAGATGGTCCAGGTGGGTAATCTGGCAACAGCTAGATGGGAGAACTGGGGTAGAAAATTGAGAGAGAGCATACCCTTCCCCCTTGGGCTAGGGCGATCCGTAGCTGTGAATTTAAATCCTGGTAATTGTGTGTAATTGGAGAAGGCCTCATGTTGATTTAAAACTTGGGGCTTCTTCCTTTATATTTTAGACCTGCTACAGCCTCATAGACCTTCAGATTTTTTTCTCCAACTGGTGTAACAATGAATTGAGCTGTGTCTTTGCACAATATACCAAATCTGTTTTAATGATTCTCTATGATGTAATTAAATTCTCTGCAAAGTTTAAATAAAGATTAAAGTTTAAAAAAAAAAAAGAATTCATGAGGAGGGGTCCTAAAAACCCCATGTTGAAAATTTGGTGCCAAAATTCCAAAAAATGCCTGAGATATGCATTAAAGTTGAAAAAACCCTATTTATTGCATTATGCAGATTACCGGCATTTCCTCAGTTCGCGGTCGGCTTTGAAGAGTGCAGACGTGTTCCCTGTCCACCAAGATCATCGTGCTGAGCTCTGGAGGTAAGTATGGGGTGAGGGGTGTGGGAGGCAGGATGCGAGGGTGGGCGCGGGTGGGCTGGAAGAGCACAGAGGAATGTTTTCTTGTTTACAGGGTTTTTGTGTTTTAAGGAAGATGACGCGGGGATGTTTGCCACGCTGGGGTGGGCTCCCAGCATGGCAGCTTGAAGGTTGTTTGGGGGTGGGCCTGTTGCCGACGGAGTTGGGCACCCCTGTCAGCCATATGGACTTGTGCCATGCTGGAGTGGGCTCCCAGCATGGCAGTTACTGAGGCTGTTTGGGGGCCTGGAGCCCGACAGGGGACTGGGCACCCCCATCGACCATATGGACTTATGCAGCTGTAAGGCTGTTTAGGGGAGCTGGAGCCAATGGGGGATTGGGCACCCGTCGGCCATACGGCGTGTGCCATGCTGAGGTGGGCTTCAGCGTGGCACCTGAGCTTTTTGGGCGTGGAGCCGATGGGGATTGGACACCTATCGGCCATACAGTATGTGCATGGGGGTGCATCAGCACGCAATATGTGCACGTGTGTGTGTGTGGGGGGGGGAGCTCTGCTCACTGAAGTGGAGCTCTCCCTTTCAACTGTATGCCACCGCATTTTCAACTGCTGTCATAGACAGCTGCAGCAGTGATTGGAGAACTGGGGCCGCACCTGCAAACACACTGACGGAATTGGAAGACGGGTGCCACACCTCCGAAAACTCGGATGATGGCACTATGTTTCTTGCACATGCGTGCAAGCAAACATAAAAAGGGGTGTAAAATACACAGTTGTCCCATATATGAAAGGAATCAACTATCAATCAACAATCAGTAACGTGATGAAAAGTAAATGCTAATATCACTCAGCTCACTTCACAGAACATGGTAATGAGAAGTTTGTTTTAAGATTATTGCTCATGGGTCAAGGTAGGAGGGAAGCAGCTTCTGTCACATGGATATAGACTTCGTCGGGGGAAAAGAACAGTTACATAAGAACTGACTGTAATAGTAGATCTTCCAGGGAATCTCTGTCATCAGGTCACTCCTATGGAACTTAGCCGCCAGGCACTAGGATCCCACGGAAGCTTTTCTGCAGCAGTCTAATAGGGTCCGCCCACACTGACATCAGTCTCCGACGTCACTCACCCTATAAAAGTGTGAGGGCCCCGCTCCCGCCTCAGTTCTTTCCCAAGTCGAAGGCCATGAGACAGGAGTCCCACTAGGGAACCGAGGAGAGAGAGAAAATGTGCCCAGCAAGCAGAAGGGCTGGAGCAACAGGACAGCAGAGCTGGAGAGAGAGAGAGAGAGAAAGGGAGATGGAGGGAGGGAAGGATGGCATGACCTGATGACAGATTCCCTCAAAGATATACTGTTATGGTAAGTTCTTACATAACTGTTCTATCTTCTTTGAGGATATCTCTGTCATCAGGTCACACCTACAGAATGAGTCCCAAGCAGTGCTGAGTGCAAGGACAGTCTGGGTGACAGGAGGCCAGAGGCCTAAGAAAGAAGGCCTGAAGAGCAGCTAGGCCCAAAGCCTGCCCTTTTTCAGGATGCAATGTCCAGACTGTAGTGCTTGGTAAAAGTGCAGACACAGCTCTGAAACAGGCAACAGAAGCGGCCATGCCCCTTGTGGAATGGCCCTTAACAACCGGAGGAAGTTCCTTACCATACTCCCTATAACAGAAAACAATTCAGCTGGCCAGCCACTTGGACAGGCCCTGTTTAGAAATTGGTATGCCCTCTTTCCCAGGGGCGAAAGAAACAAACCACTGTGAGGACTTCCTGCAGTCCTTAGTATGGTGTGTATAATAACACAAAATTCTATGCCCATCCAAAGTACAGAGCAATGCTTCCCCTGGATTGGCATGCTCTGGATAATACACAGGCAGGTGGATGGATTGGTTTAGGGTAAACTCAGACATCACTTTAGGGAGAAACTTAGGATTAGTATGCAAAGAGACCCTGTCATTGTGGAAAATGAAATAGGCTGCTCACACATGACAGTCTGTAGCTCTGAGATTCCTCGAGCAGATGTAATGGCAACAAAAAATCACGCTTTCCATGATAGAAAGCGTAGCTTGCAAGACACAGCTGACTCAAAAGGAGGCAGGGTCAGTTTCTCCAACACAAAATTAAGGTCCCAAGCCAGAACTGGGTTACGGATGAGAGGCTCCAGGTGAAGAATGCCTCTTAGAAAAGTATGGGCCACTTCCAGCTGTGCCACTGTATGGCCATCGATGGGCATGTGGAAGGCCTATATGGCAGACAGGTGCACTTTAAGGGAGGAGTATTTGAGACCGGCATCAGACAAGGTCAGGAGATACTCCAAAACCTGATTCACCAGACAGGTGAAAAGGTCCGGCTGGTGAGAAGTGGCCCAAATAGCAAACTGCTTCCACTTCATAGAATAAGTGGCCCTGGTGGAGGGTTTTCAGGCAGCTACCAGGACATCAGCCACCTTCTGAGATACCACAAACCGAGCAATGGATACATCTTCAGGAACCATGCATGCAGATGAAGGGACTTGAGGTCTGGATGGACCAAGGTCTCCTGTGCCTGTGTCAACAGGGCCTGGCAAAGGGGCGGAGGACTGGAGGTTCCACAGCCAATTGTTGCAGTAATGGAAACCATATCGGCCACAGCCAGAACGGGGCCACTAGGATCAGGGTAGTGCCCTTCATCTGTAGTTTGATGAGAACCCTCTGAAATAGAGGAAAGAGAGGGAATGCATAAAGAAACCTCCCTTTCCAGGAGAGGGACAATGCATCTCACCACAAAACTCCTGCTCCCTGTGAGGCCAGAGGCCCTGGGTCTGACAGGGGATAAGATGGGCACCCCAGCCCTGACACAAAGCACCCATGGTGAGGATCTGCTGCTGTGTGTGTGTGTGTGTGTGTGTGTGTGTGTGTGTGTGGGGATCAGAAAGGGAAGTCCCTTTAAAAGATGGGTCAGATTCACCCACCAGTGAAGCACTTTGCAGAATGGTGAGGAGACCAGAATCTGCTGCTCTAGGTCATCTGAACATTGATCCCATTGGACCTGGAGGGTTCACTGTGGAATCCTCATGTGGAGCCTAGCCAGAGGAACCATCATGATGGCCGCTGCAATGAGGTCTAAGAGCCAGAGGAAAGTTCTGGCTGACACATACCGGCTCTGAGCCACTGCCTGGGCCTGGGCAATAAGGTGATCCACCCTCTCCTGAGGGAGGAAGGCCTTGCCCTGGGTAGAGTCAGAAAGTACAGTTACGTAAGAACTTACCATAACAGTAGATCTTTGAGAGAGGCTCTTGCAGTAGATAATTACATATAGGACTGAAGGCGGCAGGCGTCAGGACCCCACAGAAAAATTTCTAGCTAGCAGTCTCTGGCGAGGGACCGTCCCCATGTCAGGTGACTGGCATCAAGCGACGTCGGTATAAAGGGGTGGTCCCTCACGCCCGCCTTCCAGTTCTTTCCCGCCAAAGGCCAAAAAAGGAGAGACGAGAGAGAAATAGATATTTCCCTCACTGGAAAAGGAGCTGAAAAAGCTTAGAGGGATGGAGGGCAGGAAGGTAGTACCTACTGCAAGAGCATCTCTCGAAGATCTACTGTTACTGTAAGTGCTTACGTAACTGTACTATCTTACTTCGAGAGGGCTCTTGCAGTAGGTAATTACATATAGGACTGAGTGCGAAGCAGTCTGGGGCAAAGAGAAGCACACTGGAGGAGGAAACTACTCATAGGAGATCCTCTGGCTGAAAAGGACTTAAGAAAGAAGTCCTTGCAAAACAGCCAACCTGAAGCCGGCTCTACGGCGAGAGGCAATGTCCAAACTGTAGTGTTTCATAAAGGTATGGACAGAAGTCCAAGTTGCAGCGGTGCAAATATCAGCCGCTGACACATTCTTGAAACAGGCAGCAGAGGCCGCGACACCCCTGGTGGAGTGACCCCTGACCTGACCTAGCAAGGTCTTGTGATACTTGTCATAGCAGAAAGTGACACAGTGAGCCAACCCTTTGGACAAACATTGTATGGAAACAGTGTTGTCTTCTCTTTTGCTGGCAAAAGAAACAAATAGTTGGTCAGTCTTTCTGAGATCCTTCGTCCTGTTGGTGTAGTATCTCAGAATCCAGTGAACGTCCATGGTATGTAAAAGATAGTCCCCATGATTGGAGTGCTGCGTGAAAAAGGCAGGCAGTTCAATGGACTGGTTCAACGTAGATTCTGCTACCACCTTAGGAAGAAATTTAGGATTGGTGCACAGAGCCACACGTTCCTTATGAAAAATCAGATATGGAATTTTGCACATCAAGGCCTGAAGCTTGGAAGTTCTTCGAGCGGAAGTAATGGCCACTAGGAAGAGAGCCTTCCACGAAAGGAACTTAAGTTCTGTTGAGGCTGCCAGCTCAAAGGGAGGCAGCGTAAGCTTCTCAAGAATGAAATTCAAATCCCAAGGAGGGGCAGGAACCCGAATGGGGGGTCTCAAATGAAGAACCCCTCATAGAAAGGTCTTCGCGACCTCCACCTGAGTGAAAGTTCTGTCCCCAAAGGGAACATGATAAGCGGCCAGAGCCGCCATGTGAACCTTCAAAGAGGAATGACTGAGACCCGGGTCGAAGAGATAACACATGTAGTCTAGTAGCCACCTGACGGGGCAGAAGAAAGGCTCCAAGTCTTTGGACGAAGCCCAAATGGAAAACCGTTTCCATTTCATGGCATAGGTGGAGCGAGTGGATGGCTTCCTGGCCTCTACCAAGATCTCTGCTACTTGAGGGGAAACCCCAAAATGGGCTTGTGCTACATCTGTAGGAGCCAAGCATGCAGCTGAAGGGACCTGAGGCCTGGATGGACCAGGGATCCCCAATCCTGGGTCAACAGGAGCCGCAAAAAAGGAAGAGGAATCGGAGGTTCCACTGAGTACTGTTGCAGAAGAGAGAGAACCAAACTTGCCTGGGCCAGAAGGGAGCGATGAGAATCATACAGGTCCTTTCTGAGCTGAGCTTGTGCAGGATCCTCGGAATCAATGGAACTGGGGGAAAAGCATAGACGAATCTGCCCTTCCAGTCGAGAGACAGAGTGTCTCTCCTTAGCCACCCATGCCCTGGAGCAAGTGAGCAAAAGGTGGGCAGTTTTGCGTTTAGTGGGGACGCAAACAGGTCGACTTGAGGGGTTCCCCAATGTAGGAAGATTCTGTCTGCTATTTCCTGGTCCAATTCTCACTCATGAGGTTGTGCCAAGGATCGGCTCAAGTGATCTGCCAACGAATTCTCTACCTCCGGGATGTGGACCGTCATGAGATGAAGGTTGTGTAGGGTCGCTCATTCCCAGATCTGCATCGTTTCCCAACAAAGAGGGTAGGAACGAGGCGCCCCTGTTTGTTGAGGTACCAGACTACACTCATGTTGTCAGTCTGGACAGCCAGGTGACTGGGAAGCAGAAAGGGGTGTAACGCTTGAAGAGTGTACAACACTGCTCTGAGCTCGAGCACGTTGACATGAAGCGTCTGCTCGAGTATGGACCATGAGCCCTCGGTGCACTGGGATTCCCAGATGAGCTCCCCAACCTTCACTCGAGGCATCCATTGTCAGTGTTTGGGAGGGGGGGGGAAGGCAGAAGGGAACTCCCCGACAAAGGTTCTCCTGAACCAACCACCAGTGCAAATCCCAAATCATCGGGGTCGAGACTAGCACCTCTTGGTCTAAGTCGTCGACTAATTGATCCCACTGAGACCAAAGAGTCCACTGAGAGATTCTCATGTGGAGCCGAGCACACGGAACTGTCAGAATTGCAGCCGCCATGAGCCCCAGGAGGCGAAGGACCGATCTGGTGGGAATCCGCCTGCGAGAGGATAAGAAGCTTGCCTGAGCCTGGAGTGTGGCCACCCTGTCTGGGGTAGAAAGGCCATACCGGTGGTCATGTACAGAATCGCCCCGATGAACTAGAGGCATTGCGATGGGATCAAATGGGATTTGGCCTAGCTGATGGTAATACCCAGGCTGGTAAAGACCTGCCTGGTAAGGCAAAGGGCACGCAGGAGCTCCTCCCTGGATGGGGCTGCCAGGAGCCAATCGCCCAGGTACGGAAAAACCTGCACTCCCTGGGTACACAGGTGGGCCGCCACCACTGACAGGCATTTGGTGAATACTCAGGGGGCCGAAGAAAGACCAAATGGTAGGACCTTGAACTGGTAGTGGTCCCCCTTGGAAAGCAAACCAGAGGTATTTGTGGTGGGAAGGGCGGATAAGGATATGCAGGTACGCATCCTGCATGTCCAGAGTGCACAGCCACAGTCCCAGCTGAAGGAGGGGTAGTAGACTCTGTAGGGAGAGCATCCTGAACCTTTTGTACTCCACAAACAGATTTAGAGAGCTGAGGTCCAGAATGGGCCTCATTGTCTCTATCTTCTTGGGGACCAGGAAGAAATGGGAGTAAAACCCGTCCCCCGAAGAGGGGGAGGGACCGGTTCTATTGCCTCCTTCAACAGAAGGGAGGGGATTTCTTCCTGAACCTCGAGAAGATGTTCGAGGGATTAAGACAACCTGGGGGGTGTTTCTGGGAGGTTCTGAAGAAACTCTATGGTGTGGCCCTCTGCTATGAGCTGGAGGACCCAAGCATCGGTAGTGATCCTCTCCCAACCCAGCAGATGAAGGGAGAATCTCCCGCCTACCGGTTCCTCTGGATCAACCAGAGGCTGTGGGAGAGAGAGGGAGTCAGTCAGGAGGTGTGGGGTAGTGCTGTGACTGGAGCTCCTGCAGCCCGTTTGGGTGGGGGGGGTCTCGCAGCCGGAGGGACCCCGCATTTGTTGGCTGGCTTTCCTTGCGGTTTTGCCTTAGGCCGTGCGCGACAGCGAAAGGAACGACACTGTGCTTGAGGGGCTCTGTACATGGGGTCAACCTCCTTGAGAGCAGTGCCCTTCTTTCTCAGTCTGGTAATGATGTCCTTGACATCACCACCGAACAACACCGAAACTTGGAAGGGGGCGTCCTGAATGGTGGATTGTACTTCCGAGGCCAAACCTGACAACCGAAGCCAGGCATGTCATCACAGACTCACGGCGAATGCCAAACTTTGTCCAGAAGCATCCACAGCATCATAAGTAGCACGCAGCATGTGCCTACTGGCCGAACGTGTGGAGTGGACTAGGTCTGCCACTTCCTGTTTAGTCTGGGACTGAGGAAGGGTGTCCAACTTGGCTTCCACCTTGCTAAGGATAGCCTTCTGGTAACCCGCCACGTGAGCCACACAGTTCAAGGCTCTGATACCCAGAGTGGAAGAAGAAAAGACCTTCTTGCCATACTGGTCCAGAAGGCGGGATTCCTTATTGGGTGGGGACGAGCTCAGATGTTTCGGGTTAGCCGAACAGCCGTGGGCGATGCTGATTCATGACCAAATCAGCCTTGGGGTGTGACGAAAGAAAGTCAATTCCCTCGGGAGCCTGATACAGCCTATCTGCCTTCCGAGGAAGGGGGCCTAAAGCCGACGGTTGTTTCCAGATAGTGGAGATGAGGTCGGCGTGAGGCTCGATCCAGGGTGGAACTATTGTGGGAGCGACCTCGGGCAAATCCAAATGGGCAGCTAGCTTCTGCCTCTGTGGAACTGGCTCCAGAGATTTCCTCTGATGAAGAGCCTGGATTTTTCTCAGCAACTCCGTAAATGAGGGATCCTCCGGAGGGGACTTCGGAGGAGTCCTGGGCTGGGCTTGTCAGGAGTGCGAGATTCGTCCGGATCGGAGCTGTCATCAGAGTCCTCTGATGAGTTAGAAGAAGAAGGAGATGAAGACCCCTCCCCACTCGGGGGAGGCACACGGCCCCTAGAGGGCAAGGTGCCACCCCCAGCCTTAGACCCCATAGCAATGTCTCTGGGGTTGGGGGGAAGAAGGGGTCTCTCGCCCCAGCAACGGGGATCTGGGACCGGGTCCATCGTTGGGAGGTGGCTCTCCACCTCCCTAGTGAGCTGAGCCTTGGCCTCAGCCCACCAAGAAGCCAGAATCTCCCTCAGATCCACCGGTGGCTGAGGGGGTGGAGGAGGAGGGGAAGGGTATACAGATACTGGGGGTATCCGTAGGGTGAGTATCCATAGCCCGACGGCGGGAAGCCCGGCATCGGGTACTGAGGCACTGCATACTGCGGCATCGGGTACTGTGGTGTCGGATACTGCAGAGTCGGATAAGACGGTGTAAGATCCGGCACCAGGGGCTCTACCGGGGTAGAAGGCCCTGGAAGAGGCCCCGTAGGCAGGCCTGGAACAGGTGGCCCCGCAGGCGTTGGGTCCGGCGTTGGGGTGACGTCCGGCAAGGGGACGTCGGCTGGCGACGTGGCCATCATCCGAGGGTCCGACATCAGGCCATCCAGAACTACAGGAGGGAGGGAGGCCTGACGGAGGCACTGAAGAGTCCCCAGCGGCATCCGGGGGAAGGCTGAAGGGATCCTCTGGGTCCAGCTGGGGACACGCAGGGGCCTCGGACTGCAGCGGCGAAGGCTGCAGGGAGCCGGCGGCGCCGGATGAGATCAGAGGATCCGGCGTAGGCTCCTTCGCTGAGTGACCGCCAGACAGGTCAGCGGGCATCTGACCGGCGGGATCCGGGCGGGCGTCACAGGAGCCGACGTCTGACTGGTCGGACCCAGCGCCCGAAGTAGGCCGCGCAGGGCAGGCGACCTTGGTGGGCGGCTTAATGACCTCACGCTGCCCCAAAGGGTCACGCGACTTAGCGGTCGGCTCCGGGTGGATGTCGGAGGAGCAGACGCCCGACTTATCGGAGAGACTTGAACCAGAAGGCCGCGCAGGGTAGGCCTTACTGGGAGTGGATACGCCTTTGTCCCGGAGGGCTCCGAATGGCTGACGCGGAGCCAGCCGGAGGACCGGCGACATCTCAAACACCACCAAGACGGCCGTCAAGGAACGGTCCCCCAGAGGTGACATTACCTGAAGGGCGGCGACCCCAGCCGAAGTTGTCGCAGCCGCGGATGAGGAGTCCCGGTCCCGGTGCTTCTCCTTCTTCTTCTTCTTCTTTTTCTTAAGGCCCTCGGGAAAGGTGGAAGCCTGTCGGAGCTTTTTCAGCTCCTTTTCCATGGAGGACATCTTCTGCCTTAGTATGTGAGCCTCCAGGGACTGCTGCCTTCTTTTGCGGGTAGTCGTGTTGAACTTCAGGCAGTGCTGACAGGAATCCATGGGGTGGTCGGGGCCTAGGCAGATAAGGCACCAAGAATGGCCATCCTTGTGCTGGAGTTGGGCGCCGCATGAGTCGCACTTGTTCTTGTGCTCGGACGTGGTAGGGGACATACACGGTGGAGAAAATCCTGACGCAATATAATCAAATCGAAGAAAAAACGATGTATAACTATCGTGACGACTGACTGATGAGCAGTTGAACTTAACTGCGGCGCTGTCAACAAATGGTGGGAAAAGAACTGGAAGGTGGGCATGGGGGACTGCCCCTTTATAGCGACGTTGCCTGGCGCCGGTCACCTGACGTAAGGGCGGTCCCTCGACAGAGACTGCTAGCTAGACATTTTTCCGTGGGGTCCTGATGCCTGCTGGCTTCAGTCCTATATGTAATTACCTACTGCAAGAGCCCTCTCGAAGTAAGATCTGCCCCTATGTATTGCAGTCTCTGAGAAGGGGGCAGTACTGACTTGGGATGGTTGACCGTGATGCCCAAGGAGTGAAATAACTGCAGAGTGCACTCCATGGTGAATAACAAGGGCTCCCTGGACTGGGCCTTCAGCAGCCAGTCATCCAGGTAGGGGAACAGACAGAGGCCCTTGCGACGTAGGGCTGCTGCTACAGGTGCTAAGCACTTGGTAAAGACCCATGGCGCAGAGGATAAGCCAAAGGGCAATACCCTGAACTGGTAGTGCTCCCCTTGAAACAGGAACCGCAGGTAATGCCTATGGGGGGGGCAAACCATGATATGCAGAAAGGCGTCCTGCATATCGAGGGAGCACACCACTTGTCCTGCTTGAGCATTGGAAGAAAGCCATGCAAAGGGACCATCCAGAACTTTTTGTACTGAATGAACAGGTTCAGTTCCTTGAGGTCTAGAATGGGCCTCAACTCCCCTGTTCTCTTGGGAACCATGAAGAATCTGGAGTAGACACCTTGTTCCTTTGACACCTGGGCACTGGTTCTATGGCCCGTTTGCACAACAAGGTGAGGACCTCCTCCTGAAGTACCTCAGTGTGGTCCTGGGGTAAAACAGGGGAACTGGGGGAACGTCTGGGGCTGCTTCAGAAGCTCGAGAGCATGCCCCTGTTCGATGATTTGCAGGATCCAAGCATCTGAGGTGATGGTTCTCCACTGAGACAAGTGGAGGGAGAACTTGCCTCTGACCACTACCTCTTGACTCAAAGGAGGAGGGTGATCTTGCAGGGAGTCAAGCAAAGGCTGCACTGCCATCTCTGGGCTGCTTGGCCAAGCGGCTGGTGGAGGAAGAGGTAGCAGGCAAGGCTGAACTGGCTTTGTGTTTACGCTGAAGTTTGCCTCTGGGACCTGACTTGTGGGAGGGCTTCCAAAAGGAAGATAACAACATACTCCTGAGCTGGGTATGATACAAGGAGTGGACTGACCGAATGGCCCTACCAGAAGCCTGCAGCTCATTAATAATGTCCTGCACATCTGGACCAAAACGTTTGTGACCCACAAAAGGGGTGTTCAACACCTTTTGCTGGACATCATTGGCAAAGCCAGAGACCCAGAGCCAGGAGTGCCTTCTAAGGCAAATGCCAGAGGCAGCTGCCTGGGCTATAGTGTCAACCATATCGTAAATGGCTCTGAGGAGGTGCTTACTAACATCCTTTGAGGGCTGGAGTACCTTGAGGAGGTTCTGCTAGTGAGACCCCTCAGGAAGAGACTGAGCAGTAGCTTTGCACTTCCTCCAGAGGGCATTTTGGTACTTAATAAGCTGAGACAAGTAATTGGCAATCCAAAGGCTGAGGGTGGCTGAGGCGAAGGTCCTTTTGCCCCACAAATCCAACATTCTAGACTCCCGGTTAGGAAGCAGGGAACTAAGGTGCTTAGGGGCCTTAGTCCTGTCATGGGCAGCCTTTATGACCACAGAGTCACTCTCAGGCTGGGCTGCATAAAAAGGTAGCCCTTGAGGTGCCTGATAAGGCTTGTCAGCCTTCCTGGGCATAGCTGGCACCATACTGGGCCTGCACCAGGCTGCTGTGGCTACATCATTCAAGGCAGGCAGCAATGGAGGAATAATCTTAGGGGGAGATTCAGGGATCTTCAAGAAGTCCTCCATATTCCTCCTGGTTTCATCCTCCTCCTCCTCAGTCTGGAGTGGAGGAGAGTTCCTTCATAACACTGAAGAAGGAGAGGTCCTCAGGGGGAGGGGGGGGACCTGAGAGTGTGCTTAACAGACTCCTCACTCACTCATAGAGGAGATAGTGGACCTGTCAGAGGTTTCCACGTCAACTTCCTCCTCATCCTCTTCCTCAGGGAGAAGATGATCAAGATTATATTCCTCTTTGTCATCGGACTGCTCTGGAGCAGGACCCGATGAACGCCGCACTGTTGAATCTGTAGGGGGCACAAGGCATGCGGGCCTAGCAGGCGGTGCCGCTGAAATAGCTGACAATGACTCGAGCCGTGCAGCCAGCTGTTGCATAACAGAAGTAGTGATGGAGATTAAAATAGTATTTAGGTCGACGGCACAGAAGGGTAGCGTCATTGACAATGGTGTTGATGGAGGGGGGTGCGAGGCCCTGGTCCGTCGACGAACCTCTAGCTATGGAAGTAGTGGAAAGGCCTGGCGCTGATGGACCTCAAGTCTCGAGAGGTCTCGATGGTAGGGAAGGGGTCAATGACTCAGAGGCCAATGACCCGATGATGGGCGGGAGGAGAATTCAGCATGGGGGGCCTGGAGGATGCAGAGGCCTGCACAGGGCAAGGCACCAATGCTGAAGCTGTCGACAGGGTGATGTCTGGAGGAAAAGAAGAGGATGAATCCACTGGGGACCGGCATCATGGGGGGGAGAGAAGCATCCTTAGGCTGCTCCTTTTCCCATTGAGAGTGTTTCCCTGAGGATTCATCTTGGGCCTTGGTGGCCTGCAAGCCTGTGGAGGACACCGGTGACTGAGCAGAGGTGGCCGCGGAAGACCCCTGCTCTCGGCTGCCTACCTGTTGCTCCATGAGGAACTTCTACAGGGCTTTCTTTCATCGGTGCCATGTAGTAAGGTTGAATTTCTGTCAGGATTCGCAGGCTGAGACATTGTGGCTAGACCCAAGATGCCAGACACAGAGCTGGCGTTTGCCAGTAGGAAAAATCTTCTTTCCTCAGCGACAGAAAAGAGCTGACAAAGGAGTAGTTCTCGACATACAAAGGACAAAGGAATCACTTTTAATAAAAGTGATTCGACGGTAAAAGAAAATAAAAGATTAGAACATTTTGGTGGTTGAACTGAGCGATGAAGCTTCCACAGAGTCTGTGCGTGAATGATCGACGGTGGTAAAGAACTGAGGAGGGAGTGCCGTCGCCTGCGCTTTTATAGGGTGAGTGACGGAGCCTGATGTGGGTGCGGGTGGCCCCTAGCAGACTGCTGTAGAAAATCTTCCATGGGATCCTAGTGCTCTGTGGCTAAGTTCCATAGGTGTGACCTGATGACAGAGATACCCTGGAAGATTTGCTGATACTGTTGCATCTCTTCCTGCTGTGCCTACTGCTGACCTTGTGGGCCACGAAAGGAACAACAAAAAGGGCTGCCACTCTTTGGGTGCTGGTTTGTAGTCTGCTTAGGGATAGTGTCCAAAGTAATCGAGCCCCAAGTGACATCAGACTTTTCTATCCTAGTGGGGTGCCTTTCAACCCCTGGTTCAAACAGATCAGGCCCTGTAAAGGGGAGATCTGCCAACCACTGCTGTAGAGTCCCCCCACTGCCACGGTCTTGGCAAACATGTCAGCTGAATCCAGGGCCACTTCCAGCTTGTGCAAAGCCATCGAGAGCCCCATGTCTTCAGTGTTTATGATGTCCTGCTAGCTACCCTCTGGCAGGAGAGGCCATAGGTTCAAGAGTTGTTTGAATAACTCATAGCTATACCTGGTCATCAGGATAGAAAAACTGGCCTGACATGCCCAGGGACACCACCACCACATACATTTTGTTGCCAATGTGGTCCTAGTTCTTGGACTCCTTGTCTAGGGGACTTGACTGACTATCCTTGCATTTTAATCTTAAGGAACATAGCATCCAATATCAATGTTCCAGAGAAGGGTGCTTTATAAACCCAGAGATTTGCTTATTTGCAGTCCATCTAATGAGGAGGGGCCTAGAAAGAAGCCGGTCAGCTCTGTGGCACCGAGTGATGGGGGATCACCTGGCATGCTGGTGAGTTGGGTTCATGTCAGAGCCTGGGACGACAGGAGTGGAGGCCGGCAGGGAGGGCTCAGAGTGTCCGATAGGATGCTCTCATCCCGGGGTGCAAGTCTGCACCGCCTTGGAGTGGCTCCTGGTGGCCCATTGGGGCAATGCACATTGCGGCTTGGTGACCATGCACCGCTTTTGCATGTAGCTATGGATGCTGCATTGTGCAGCCACATTGTGGGTGGGTGGGCAGGAAAATGGGCCGTCTGGCCAGCCAGATGATGACTGCCAGTCCCCCATCCACCACAAACCCCGGAAGTGTCCACGCTGCCCCCCCTGGCATAGAATGGAAGTGCCCACTGGGCCACTCTCCTCTCCTCTACTGGTGGTGCCCTTGGAGGGGGCCCCCTGATGAAGGTATACATCGGGTCAATGAGGGGGAGTGAGATGGTGATGGGGGGGGTTGGTGGCAGGAACTCTTGACAAGCCTAAAGGAGTGGCTGACCAGGAGAGGATGGGGCAAAAAAAAAAAAAAGAAGAAAGAAGTCGGCTTCTGACAGATGCTGGGAGCTGGATCAACAGCAAAGGCTATCCCAAGTGTGGAATCTCATTTCAGGATATCCAGTAGTAAGTAGGTTTTCTGTTTCTGGATCTCCTCCAGAGAGTCCAGCAAAGTTTATTTTCGGTCCAATAATGTGGTGAAGGAGGAGTGGTCCCCAGGGAGGTCCTATAGATTGACAGACTGTCATCTCACAGTTGGGGTGTCGAGTGAAGTGATGATGATTCATCCAAGTCTGGATAAATCAACGCTGAATGGACCACCCACTCCGTCAGGGTGACCACCACCTACAAAGCACAGGGCAGCCATGTCGCAGGCTAGAAATGTTTGTTCAGTGCTCCCACCAGCAGTTGTGGAGTTAGCAGCTGGACTAGTATAGGCTGCTGAGGCACCACTAGCAATGCCAGGGTTGCCACAATTGTGTGTATGACTGATGTCAGCACTGGGAGGAACAGCCACAGCCTGATCGTTCTTGGCTTGGAGCACAGACTCCATAAGCCCATTGCTGTCACAGGACTACCTGCTACAAACTCAACGTTAACAATGGGAAGCAGATGACAAGGAAGAAGAACTGGTTAATGACCGCTGTTGATAATGTCAGTAGTGATGTTGAGCTCAAAGACATGACTGTGACCTCAGTCTTGAACATCGATAATCCCACTACCTGGGGGCTGCCAGAACCACTTAGACTGGTGGCAGAGCTTGGGTCAGGACAACCAGAGTAGGCAGAATGGGCACAGGTTTGACTGGGTGCTTGCTTTACACTGTCTATCCAGACTTTGGTAGGGCCATTGTGAGCACAAGCATCCGCATGAGACAGGACTCCTCTCCTTTGATAAAGTGGTCACTGCCAAGGCCCAGTGACCTGATCGAGGCCTTCAGCTGCCCAGATGGAAGCTCCACAGGCAGACCGTCGGGCTCCACTAGGAGTTCAACCTCCTATTCTGGTGACAGCTCCTGCCAAGTGGAGGACTGGCTAAGTGTAAATAGCCAAACTGTAAATACTACTTCTGTGTCTGTATATACTGTATTATTTGTAAATACTGCCCATGCATCTTGTATATATACTGTTCACTGCTGCTACCTTTTTGCTATGTATGTTAAGTGATATGTAATGTAATTTGCTAATGCTCTGCTTTATTTTCATAAATATGTACTACTGTAAAAAGTGTCTTGTATACTCTCTGTTGCTGTTATTCACTGTATCTCTGTACCTCCCCTTGTACCCTACCCTGGGTTGCCTCTGAAAAAGGGATATTCTGTCTTAGTGGGCTTACCCGGTTACCAAAATTCAAATAAATAATAAACAGTACCTAGGTAGTTAGAAAGAACAGTTATGTACTTACCATAACAGATCTTCCAGCGAATCTCTTTCATTAGGCCACACCTATGAAACTATAAGATGCCAGGCACTAGCATCACGTGGAAACATTTGCAAACAGTCCATCAGGGGCTGTCCATGATGACATCACAAGTTGGTTGCTATATAAATGTGGGCGGCCTCTTCCTTCCTCAGTTCCCTGCAGGAGATAATGTTCAGAGGACCTCTCTATAGGGAACCAGGAGAGAACCTAGGGCTCTGCCTACCAGGTGAGGCAGAGAGCTATAGGTAGACCATCATGGAGAAGGAGACAGCACGGATTAGAGTCTCAGGACCCCATGGGGGAAGGAGGATGGGACAGCATGGCCTGATGAAGATCTACTGTTTCGGTAAGTACATAACTATTTCATCTTCTTTGAAGATCTCCTTCATCAGGCCACACCTATGGAATGAGTACCAAGCAGTACTGGCTATAAACAGTCTGGGTGGCTGGGGCCTACAGGCTTAAGAAAGTGGGCTTTGAAGGACAGCTAGGCCAAAGCCAGCCCTTTTTCGAGAGGCAGTATCCAGACTGTAGTGTTTAGTGGAACTGTGGATAGTACTCCAGGTGGCAGCTGCACATGATGTTTGCAGCTGACACATTTTTAAAACGGGCAACAGATGTGGCCATGCCTCTAGTGAAATGACCATGAACAACCCCAGGAAGTTCCTTACCGTACTTCCTCTAACAGAAAGTAATACAGTTACAGTTTGCAAACCATTTGGACAAGCACTGTTTAGAAACTGGGGTGACCTCTTTCCCAGGGGCGAACGAAACAAAAAGTTGCAAGGACTTTCTGCAGTCCTTCATGTAGCGGATATAGTACCCGAGTATTCTATATACATGTAAAGTATGGAGCAATGCTTCCCCTAGATTGGTATGCTCAGGAAAATTAACTGGCAGGTGGATGGTTTGATTTAAAGTAAACTCTTGACACCACCTTTGGTAAAAACTTAGGATTAGTATGCAAAGACACCCTGATTTAGTGAATAATCAAATAAGGAGGCTCACACATTACAGCCTGTAGCTCTGAAATCCTTTGAGCAGAAGTAACTGCAACTAAAATCAATGCTTTCCAAGAAGTCGTGGCTGACTCAAAAGCAGCCAAAGTAAGCTTTTCCAAAATAAAATTCAGGCTCCAAGCTGTGACTGGATTATAGATAGGAGGTTTCAGACAAAGAATGGCTCTCAAGAACAGATGGGCCTGTGACAGGGTTGAATAGGGCTCTGCCCCAGTCATTCTAGAGAAAGAGTTTAAACACAAGCCTGTGTTCTATTCTCTCCTTTTATGTCTCTTCTCTGGTCGCTCAACCAAATTTTCTCTAAGACCTAGGACTTGATCACCCTGATGGTCTTGCAGTTCTCTGCCTCCCACTATCTCTCTATCTTCTCTTGCTGTTCTGTCTTTTCTTCTCCTTGCATATCTGCTGGTATAAAAATATATGTGAATCATTAGGTTTAAATGTAACTAGTACTGGGATCCCTTTGTTTAGAAATGTATATAGTTTTACTGTTGAACTATATATAGTTATACTGTTAGAATGATTGCAAAAAGGTGTTTGAAACTCAAGGAGTTAACCTGAGAAACTAGTTTGTAAACTCTCTGAGAAGCTGTACGCAATAGGTCAGTTCTGGGTCACAATGTTCTTTTTTGCTGCACTTGTTGAAACTTACAAGAATACTATGTGAGAAGCATGCTGTTTTCTTAACGAGCGGGGGTTGCAAAGACTTGTAAAAACAGAGCTGCAATTTCTTGCAAGAGAAACACAGAGACAGATTGGAAATTGAGAAGAAACCCAGATGGACTTTCTCTGTTTATATTGATTTTGTTAATAGTTATATGGAACAATTTTATTTTTTTATTTTACTGCTAATAATAAATCACTTGTTCTAATTTTATAACTGCTCCTGGTTTTCCTATGCTTCCTGACCTGTGCCACAATGACAGGGCAACCTCCAGCTGGACAGCCGTACATATGACCCTCTATAAGCACATGGAAAGCTGAAATAACAGCCAATTGCACTTTGACAGAGGAATACTGCAGGCCTACACCTGATAAGGACAGCAGATACTCCAGAATCTGGCTAACCGGACAGGTAAACTGACCAAATGATGAGAAGAGGCCCATATAGCAAACTACTTCTACTTCATAAAATAAGTGGATCTGGTGGAAAGCTTTGTGGCAGCCACCAGGACATCAGCCTCTTTTCGGAAAATCCCAAACCGGACAATGGCTATGTTTTCAGGAGTCATACATGAAGATGAAGAGATCTGAGGTCAGGATGGACCAGGGTTCCCTGTTCCTGTGACAGAAGGCCTTTGCATGGGGCAGAGGGAGTGGAGGTTCCACTGCCAGGTGTGTAGCAGTGGGAATCAGAGCAGTCGAGGCCATAGGGTAGCTATGCGGATCAGAGTAGCCCCCTCCATCTGGAGCTTGAGTAGGGCACTCTGAATTAGAGGGAAGAAAGGGAAGGCATACAGGAACCTCCTTTTCCAAGAGAGGGACGTGTCTGGCCAGAAAACTCCAGGCTCTGAAGCAAGTGAGAGAAAAGCGTCAATTTTGCTTGTGTGAGGATGCATAAAGGTCCAACTCTGGATGATCCCACCTGTTGAACAGTTCTTCGACCACTGAGGTCAGCAGTTCCCACTCATGTATCCTGGACTGGGACCTACTTAGCCTGTCTGCCAAGATGTTTTGGATGCCAGGAACATGTACGGCTGACAGTTCTAGACCGTGATCCACAGCCCAACACCAGACTCTCATCACTTCCCTGTACAGGGGGTAAGAGTGAGTGCCCCCAGTGCCCCCTTACTTGTTGATGTAATACACCACACAGATGTTGTCCATCTGTACTAGCAGAGGACCTGCAGACAGACAAGTCTGGAAGGCTTGTAGCCCATACAGGACCGCCCACATTTCTAAAACATTTCATGTGCAGACTGGCCAAAGGTCCTGTGACTATGGCCACTGCCATAAGGCCCAAGAGCCAAAGGAATGTCCTGGTTGAGACATACCAGCTGTTTTGTACCAGCTGGGCCTGGGCAATCAGGCATTTGGCTCTGTCCAGGGGCAGGAAGACTGAGCCCTGAGCTGTATCCAAGTCTGCTCCAGTGTACTGCAGGCATTGGCAAGGTGTCAACACAGACTTGAGTATGTTGACAGTAACCTCTATAGCATCGAGCATCTGTCTCATTTGAGCTAAGGTGCAGGAGCTGATCCTTTAGTGGGCTTTCAATAGCCAGTCATCCAGGTAGGGAAAAACAAAGAGACTTTCCCTGCAAAGGGCTGCTGCCACCACTTCCAAGCCTTTGGTAAAGACCCATGGTGCAGAGGACAAGCCAAAGAGCAGTACTCTGAATTGGTAATGTCCCCCTAATACAGGAACCTCAAATATATTCTGTGAGGTATTCAAATTTTGATTTGAAGGTAGGCATCCTTCATGTTGAGGGAAAAGATTCAATCCTCTGCTTGCAGCAGTGGGAGCAGGCCTTGCAGGGTGATCAGTCTACACTTTCTGTATCCTATGAAGAAGTTCAGGTTCCTGAGATCTAGAATAGGCTGCAGGTCTCCTGTACTTTCCAGGACTAGGAAGTAGCAGGAGTTGAACCGTGTGTTTCTTTGTTCGAAGGACACAGGCTCTGTGGCCTTCTTTTGAAGCAATGTCTGAATTTCCTCCAGAAGTAGAGGAAGATGGTCTGGAGGATAGAGACTTGGCACTGGTGGATGATCTGGAGGTGTATCCAAAAGTTGCAGTGCATGTCCTTGTTCTATGATTTCCAGAACCCAGGCATCTGTTGTCATCTCCTTCTACTGAGTTAAGTGAAGGGAGAGACGACCCCCTACAACCAATCCTGGAGGTAATGGTGGTTGGGTGTGTGCAAGAAGTCAGGCAGAACTGGATGTGGAGGCTCCTCCTGTGCAACAACCTCTAGGGGCTTTTGAATGGTCACCTGGGGTGGTGCCTGGGTGGGCAAGGCTCCTGCTCCCTTGCCTTGCTGTCTGGTGGCTGGACAGTGTCTTGCACCACCTGGACAAAAGGGTACCCTCTGCCTCCCCCTTGGCTGGGTATGGCAGAGGGAGTTCATAGACGTCAGGGTCCTACCTGAGGCATGAAGAGTAGAAAGAATGTTTTGGACATCAGAACCAAATAGTTTATGTCCTCTAAAGGGGGCACTGAGAATGGACTGTTGCATGTCATTCACAAACCCCGCCACCCTGAGCAAGGAGTACCTCCTTAGACAGATGCCTGAGGCAGCAGCCTTGGCAGAAGCATCAGAAACATCATAGGCCATGCGAAAAAAATGCTTTCCCACATCAGCCCCAGCTGTAAGAGCCTTAAGGAGCTCTTGTGTGGGAGTGCCCACTGGAAAGGCTTGTGCAGCTGCCTTGGCCTTTCTCCAGAGAGTGTTCTGGTACTTAACCACGTGGGCCTGATAGTTAGCAATCATAAGGCCCAGGGAAGCTGAGGCAAAAGTTCTTTTGCCTAGCACACCCAACCTCCTGGACTCTTTATCAGGAGGGAAGGCGCTCAGGTGCTTAGGTGCCCTTGACCCATCATGGGCAGCATTGATAACCATACAGTCTGCCTCAGGCTAGGTGGCAAAAAAGGGCTTCAAAGAAGGAGCCATGTACATTTTGTCCACCTTCCTTGGTATGGCTGGGATAACATTTCGCTTGTACCAGGCAGCAAAGGTAGCATCTTGTAGCGCAGGGAGGAGAGGGGTACCACAACAGAGAGAGAGAATCAGGCAACTCCCAGAAATCAATTAAATTTTTCTTGGTGGTGTCCTGCTCAAAACCCATGGCAGCCGGTAACTGCTGCATCATGGTAAGGAAAGTTGGGTCCTCTGGCGGGGACCTTGAAGTGTGGACCACAGAGTCCTTGCTGCAGGTGAGCACAGTAGTGCTGGTGCTTCTTTCATAAGGGCTTTCGGCATAGTCCTTGGGTTCCTCTTCATCATCCTGCATTAATAAATTAGGATTATATTCAAAATCAACGTTGACCTGGTTGATGGGTAGCAGGAAACACACCAGCAAAGTTGTCAGCACCCTAGGAGGTGGTGGAGGCAACACTCTAGTTTGTATCATTATGGTCCCATCGACAGGCCCCCGGAACAGGAGGAGGTAGCAGGCATTTGAGCATGTCTATGAAGGAAGACAGAACCGCTGGATGTAGGCACCTGTGTGGCTAATGGGTGCGCTGGTAGGAGTCAATGAAGGAGGCACAGCCCCCGATGTCAACGGTGATGTACCAGCTGTACTAGGTCTGGTAGCACCAGTGCCATGCCCCAACTTGGAAGTTGTGTCAATGGTCCGGAGGGGGGAGCATTGTCGCTGCATAGTGGTTGACAGTACAGAGGAAGTTGGACCTGCTGTGCGGAGGGGCGACCTGGAATGCACCAAGGAGGTTATCCTCTTTCCCTGGTGCTAGTGCTTATGGCTCTTGAATGACTTTTTCTGAGATTTTGAGGACCTGGACCGAGAAGAGTTGACTGGTGATGCAGTGGTGCTCTTCTGCTGGAGTTCTTTCTTCATGTGGGTTACCTGTTGCTTCAAAAGGTGTTTCTCTAGGGCTCTTTTTTGGCATTGCCAGGTGGCAGAATTGAAACCCTTGCAGATCAGGCAGGCTTTAACACTGTGGTCTGGGCCTAGGCAACAGACATAGACATCATGAGACTTGCCGGTATAGATTTTTTCACCGCATTTAGTGGAACAATTTGGGCGGTTCCTTTGACAACATACAGGTCATCGAAAAAGTGACTACTGCACTATAAAGAAAACGATTAAACAGCGGCAACTGCAACAGCGTTTCCATCAGTGGTCCGACAGTTATGGTCAATGGTGGGAAAAGAAATGAGTGGGGAAGGGGTTGCCTATGTTTATGCAGCAGCAGACGTCTGATGTCATTGTGGGCGGCCCCTGGTGGACTGCTTGTGAAAGTTTCTGTGTGGTCCTAGTGCCTGGAGGCTTACAGATCCATAGGTGTGACCTGATGAAAGGTATATCCTCAAAGAAGATCAGTCCTTATAACAGATAACTGTGGGAGAAACAGAGCAAACATGAGCCCTTGTCAGGGTTAACTTTTGGGGCAACCAGATCAAAACTAAGCCCTTATTATGGGTAATTTTGGAGGGCACCAGATCAAAAATAAGCCCTTTTCATGGGTAATTTTGGAGGAACCAGATATAAAATAAGTGCTTAACATGGATAATTTTGGGAGAACTAGATAGAAAATTAGCCATTATCATGGATAATTTGGGGAAGGGGAGCTCTGGATTGAAAATAAGCTCCTGTAATGGGAAATTTGGGAAGGGGCAAAGTAAATATTTGACAGGTTTTTCCAGGCTCAATTTTGGGACAACCAGATTAAAAAAGCCTGGCAGGGCTAATTTTGAAAGGAAACCCAGTTGAAAGGCAGCCCGTCAGACCTTTTTTTTTTTTGGGGGGGGGGTCAGACAGAAAATAAGCTTTATCAGGACTAATCATCTGGGAAACCAAATGAAATTTTTAGCTGCCCTTTCAGCATCAATTTTGGGACAACCACATTGAAAAAAAAGCAGCCCTTATCAGGGTAATTTCTTTGGAGGATGAGATTATATATTTAACAGCCTTTCCAGGGCCAATTTTTAAAACAAGATTGAAAATAATTAGCCCTTATCTCAGGACTCAATGGGTGGGTGCGGTGGGGAGGAGGCAGCTCAAACGTAAGCCCTTGTGTGGGCTAACATTTTGGGGAACCAGATTAATTATTTAACAACCAGGGCCAATTTCTGGAACAACTACTGTACATCAGACAGAATATTTATTATTTAACACACTGGTCCTTTTGGGCTATTTTCTAGGACAACTAGATTCCATATTTAACAAAATAGCCCCTTCAGGGCAAATCTTTAGGAGAAGGCCCTCTGTCTACCAGTTACTAGGCACATCAGTTGCCAGCCAGTGGTGTGGAGCAGTGGTGCTGTGCCCTGCTGGCTACAGAGGCTGGTTGTTCTCTCTCTCCCTCCAATAGTGCTTTTAGAAGTCAGAAGATTCTCTTGCTTTATCTTCCTGTAGAATGGCTGCCTCACCAAATTTAAAGCAATTGTGTATTTGGTTTTCTTCGTCATACAGTACTTTTATGCAGCAGCATTATCCCCTGGGCTGCTGACAGAATTAGAATGTACTGGAATTATTATCATTATTATTAACATATACGATATTATTACATTATTGTGCAGTAGCAGTATTAAATAGAGATTATAAAATGGGCAAGAGAAACACCGTACTGTGATTGATGGAATCCAGTTACATGACTGTGCTGTTATCCCAGCACAACAGCACAGGTCAGAAATGCTTAACTTTCTGAACCTCATTACTTGGTCCTAAAATTAAAAAATCTGGGAAGCCATTTTATAATCACAATAAGGCATTCTGGGATGTGTGTAATTGAGGGATAATGGCACTTCTCAGGAGTGTAAAGCCCTCGGCTTCCCCTCCGGCTTCACTTCCCGAGGTGTGCCGTTATCCCACAATAACGCACATGCTGTCAGTCCTTACTGCTTAAATAATACATAGGTGTGGGTGGGTGTAACTAAAACCGTGTACACAGTCAAGGTGTTTGGTGCAACATAAATTCTGAGAGTGAACCTTGAAGCGTATGCAAAATCATCACACACCAAGGGTGTGTATAAAATTCTGGATTATACCCACCCGCCCATATTTTATTTTTTATAAGTACTGGTCCCTTTGACTGCAGAAAGAGGCAGCATTTTTATTTCTTACTTTTAGGCTGCTGGTTTTGCTAAAAAGGTATTGTATAGCCACAAGGAAAAGGTACAACTTGACATTGAATTTGCTGCGGTGAGAGGTTTAAATTTTATGAGGAAACTGTTTAGAGTGATCGTGGGTTATTCAAAATAGCTGTGCATATGTGCCATGTGCTTTGAGAGCCACGCACTTGATTGACAGCTCCAATTATCCACAGCTGGTTGTAACGGATAATTACAGCACAGTTACGACCTATAAAATGTGATGGCCAGTAATAATACTGCAGTAGCAATCAGACAACTGTCCAGTTCCTTCTGCTGCCTCCTCGTGCAGTACCACAGGAACTGATACAGCAAGCAAACAAGTTACTAGTAGTTCCACAGGTACCTTCCAAATATCCCCCCCCCCGCCACCAAACCGCTGGCAACTAGCTAGCAGCAGCAATAATACCAGCCCCAGTTCAGATGTTGTACCTGATATTATAACTGTTAAAACTTACAGTACATTCATATTTATAAACAGGGGTCTACCTTAACTTTTTTTTTGCATTAGCCAGCCAGGCTAGTGAACCAGAGACTGCACTAGCCCGCAGAGGTTTGCACTAGCCCACAGTCAGTATGGTTCACAGTATTTTGTTAAACAAATGGCAAATAAAATCAAAATGTATCAAGCATGTGCCTGGAATTTATTTGAAACCTAAATTACAAATGAACTTTGTGAAATAAAATATTTCATATATATATATATAACTCAGTGAAGCCAGTGTGTTGCATGACAGGCCTAGATCAATTTATGTGAGTTCATACTGTATATGCTGTAATGAACTTTAGAATTAAGACACTGTCCCTTTAACAAGTAACTAAAAAATAACTCTTATTTCTATAAAGGCTAGTGTGGACCCGTTATATTTCAAGATAAGGAAGACAGGTATATGGCCCCAGGAAGGAATAAAACATCCCACTGTGGCGTTCCGTGACAGGGAAGGGTAATGTAATGACCTAGGGGTCAGGGGTTAAGCCAAATGCATGGACCAGATGTTACTGGGATTAACATGGAACCACAGTGACACCTACAGGAAAAGGTAAACTGTTGCACCCTAATATCTGTACTGTCCTGGAATCATTAACCCCACCCCAGAGGAAAAAAATATGGTGTGTCCTAAAATGACCCTCAAGTATATGATCAGATACCCACTTCGAATGCAGAGCAGTTGAAAACCAATTTAGTTGGAAGGCAGATCGCCTGTTCCAGCTGGCATATACTTGTAGACCAGAAGTATATGTGTAGGCCTGGAAAAATCTCTAAAACCAGACCAGTGTGTAGAAAAGTTTGACTTGTCACATACTGAACAGAAAATTCTGATTTTAAGTCAGAATTTTGGAAAACCAAGACTTTTTAACCAAGGAGCACCTGGGGACTTAAAAAAAAAAAAACATCCAGAGTCTTGGATCAAGGACTTGCTACAAATTCTATTGCTTAATGAACTGTCATCTCTACAAGGACATTTGAAATCTTGCCTGAACTTTAACATCAAAACCAGATATAGTTTAGAATTTAGTATTGTGTTTTACTGTGAACTATCCAGTTTTACTTTTGTTATTGTCTGTATTTCAAAGTTCTTCCAAACTGTAGACTTTTCTGTTTTGCCTTTATGTTAAGTAAACTTTAATGATTTTCTTATCAATTCTGCCCAGGGTCTGGTTGTGTGATTTAACATTTCAAATAGAAGGGTTTTGAAAAGACTGTGTGCCTAAAAAGATAGAACCGCTCAGCTATCGTATAAAACTACCTAGGCAAGACGTAGCCAGTGGCCGTGGTAAGATTCACATATTGGAAGTAGTGCAGAGTCAAGGGAACTTGAAACTACAGAATCCATCCTCTCACTGGGAAAAGGAAGGCTGGGAAGTCTTCCTGAACCCTTGCTCCTGCTCATGAGTTCTTAAAAAGGGGCATCCTCTCTGCAAACAGGAGGCCTTGCCGGGCTGTCTGGGTTTGGGGGCTAGGGCACGTGACACAGAGTGTCTTAATGTCATTGTCTTAAAGTTCTTAGTATAAAAGTCAAACGATCCTTAAATGTTGCTGGATTGGGTGGTGTTAGGGGAGTATGGCTCACTCTCAAGCACACTTGTGTCACTATTCCAGTCACTCTCAGCTCAGACAGATCACAGGGACAAGGCTAAAAAGAACAGCGGAGGTCGGAATGCTGGTTTAACCTCTCTGTGTTCCTGGGATGTAGCCTGTTAGTCTCTTGTTTGATTAGTGCCACAATCTCTCACTGTTCTGATTGCACCCTGGTGTGAATGCTGGCAAATCTAGTGATGTTGTTTTACTTTGGGGGGGCAGATTCGGGAGTCTGTCCTTGTACCAGTACTGCTTGTGGAGATAGAGACCAGCTGTTGCAGTTAGGATGGAGGAACCCATTTTCTCACTGGCGCATATTTACTGCAGCAGCTGCTTCACAGTTTTGGAAGCAGCTTCTCAGAATGATGGTGACCACAAGATGACAGGGTCGGGACAAGGCGTCTTACTGCTCCAACCACGCCATGTCCTGAATCCTGAATGCTGTGGGGGTTTTGACTGTTCAGTTTGGAGGGGGTGATCCAGTTGTGTTTTTCATTCGGAGAAGCCCATTTTCTCACGAGCACATATCTGCTGCCACTGTTGCTTCGCAGCTTTTCAGATGGTGACCACAGCACTAGGCGACAGGGACAAGGCTAAAACAAATGGAACAGCGGTGATGAGGTCAGAGTGCATTAGTAGCTAAGCTAACTTTATTTCGGCTTCAGCAGTCTGTCTTGTTTTACTTCCAACCCGACATTATGGCGCAAATGCTGTCCTACCACTAGTATTGACTTAAATACTGAGCTGCTTGTCTTTAATTATGTAGAGTTTGCGGTCTCACTTTTCCAGTCGCGCTGTGTCCTGAATGCTGCTGTTGCGGTCTTGTTCAGTTTGACTGGGGGGGGACTCTTTTGTGATCTCAAGTCAGCTGTCCGAGCCGGTTTTTTTGCTTTACTTCTTTGCGGTCTCACTGCTCCAACTGCGCTTCATGCTATTTTTTCTTTGCGACCGCATGAGCGCCACACAGCACAACAGGCAGAGAATGGAACTGCAGCTTTCCACTGGAGGAACTGCACTAGCCCAACCGGGCAAGTGACAGAGATCCTGCACTTGCCCGCAGCAATCTGCCCTAGTACCCAGGCTATTAAATGAATGTTAAGATCAACCCCTGTTTATAAAATACCACTTCATCTGAGAAACAAAATGGCAAACACCCAAGATTTCAGTTGATTGCCAGTACATTACACATGGATGGATTTTTTGTTCCCATGTGATTGGGTAGTTTTAGTAAATTTTTAAATATCGTTTCGGGTTGGAGTGCAGAAAACTGACAGCAAAGAATTTCTGGGGACATCGCCAGAATGTGTAGGTCTTATACATTGTAGAGATGTGTACAGACATTCTTTGTAGGCAGTTTTCTGTAAAAAAAACAGTGTTTTAAGCTTTGCTGGCATGAACAAATCACAAGTGCGAATGTTCTGAAAACCTGACTTGTGTTGTTTTTAGATGCACTAGCTGACCTCTGTTCACCAGTAACCCCAGTCTACTGCCATCCACAGCTGGGACAAATGGAACTGTATCCTACAGTCTCTTCATAAAAAGGGACTCAGAATCTATGGATTTCAGAATGTAGCTCTCAAGTTGCAGGGCATTCAACTTTGTTCCAAGAAATCAGAAATGTGCTGGTGTTCAGTTCAGTTTATTCTGAAGGGATAAAAATTCTGTTGAGCAAGCTCTTTTACAAGGAGGTTCCTTATACAACATACTTAGCAATGTACAAAATGGTGGTGGGATCCAAAATTCTTCATTCAATTACTCACCCCCCGATCTGCTATTCCTTCATTCAAGTAATCACCCATTCCCCAAGTCTTTGGGGGGGGGGGGTTCCACAGTTCTATTATTCAGTCCCCACCCTTTCCCAGCATCCTATGGAGATCTGCTATTCCATCACTGTGTCACCTACCTTATCCAGAGTTCTGTGGGGATCTCCTAGTCCTTTCTTTTGTTGCCTTTCTATTCCAGTGTCCTATGGAGATCTGCTGTCTCATCACTCTGTCATCTTCCTTTCCCAGAGTCCTCTTGGTATCTGTTATGCCTTCATTTAGTCACCATCCTTTCCCAGAGTCCTCCAGAGATTCCTTCACTCAGTTGCCACCTTTTCCTAGAGTCCTGTGGGATCTGCTCTTCTTTCAGTCAGACACTGCTCTTTCTCTGAGCGCCTTCTGCTACACCACAGACCTTGCCCACCCTCTCTCTGTTGGGTGGGGTGATCAAAGTATCAGCCAAAACAGGAAACAGAGTGAGAGAAATTTCCCTGTGCATCATTTCCTTTTGAAAATAACTCTCCACTCTGCAAGTCTGCCTATATATCACTCCCTGGACTCTCAACACCCAACCCATATCAAGCCCTTCTGTGCCAGCAATGACTGTAAGGCTGTACTGCTATATGCTTCCCCCTAGCAGCAGTTTCCTCTCACTCCGAGCACCGGCCTTGTCAATGTCAGTCAGCTCACTGCCACTGTACCTATCGGGGCGAGAAGATCTGTGTCCCACTATTACAGACATTCAATATTACCATCACTGTCCGAGTAACTCACACCCTTAACAGCTGTACAAATATGAACTTTTATTGAGAAATGGGTGCAGCTTTTTTACACAAATACATGTAGAAACAGTAAATGTACACACAGTATGCTATGATTTGTATTTAACATAATAAATGATTCCATGTGGGGTATGACAAATACCACATGAGTGAAGGGAGGATGAGGAGACTCTCTCCTCATCACTGTCATATCCTTCATATCTTGTGGTTTTTACAGAATATACTCAATATATTCAATATTTTGTTCCACGCCCCAATAAGAATTACATTTGGTCAATAGGTTACAAAAAAAAAAAGTATTGTCTGCACGTTGGCTAAGCTCATTGTGCGATAAACTGAAAGGAAGGGATTAGACTCTGGGGCCAGTTTTTTTCATTGGACAATTATTTAGCTTACTCTGTGGTTTCAGAATCACTATATTGGCTGTGCCCTCAGCACTGCATGTGGAGTGTACACCCAAAATTCTCATTCTTCAAGGCCTATAATAAGCTTCAGGGCAGCTAGATAAGTATTTTGTTCAATATTCAGTTAATTTCAGACAAATATTTGATTTTTTACCATGCCCAACAGGTGTGTACCCATATCAGTAGAATCACCTCCAAGCTGTTCCAGATAAGATCACGTAAACTGCAAAATGTGGACGAGCATGGTACATGGAGACACTATCCATACTGCATATTGGGTAGTGCACATTACATAAATGCATGTATATTTGTCTGTATATTTGTAGCATGTAAGAGCATATCTGTGGCATACGGGAACTATACATTTTTTTTCTGATGATGAAATTCAGGCATGTATGGGCGGCTTTCTGGTGTCTTCTTTCTCGCCTTGTCCTAAGTCCCACTCTGTCAGAAGCTCTGATGACACCTCTGTGAATAAATGGTTCCAGTCCCAGCCTACATCCTCCTGCAACAGAACAAAACAGGAAGGACAGAGTTAGCCACAAACACAGGATGGCAGTAAAGCCTGCATGCTGATGATTAAAGAGACCACGTGCCTTACCTCTCGGACTTCCTGCTCAGGTGACAGGACTTTCGTGAGCAGTTTCAGGTCAATCTCACCGTCCTGTGGAACACAGAGGTGGAAAATAAATAGTCACATAAAACAAACGAAGGACCAGTATGACAAACCGAGACAATTTGGGCTTTTCTTATCATTCTTCTGAAAATATATTTTCGTCCCTTGATTGCAATAACTAGAGGATTTTATTTTAAAAGACCCACCCCTCTGAGGTATATACTGATTTCTACTGCAGCCCATTAGGATGACTTCAACCAAGCTGAGTTAAACCTGCTGTCATTGTTTCCCTAGGTCAATGAGGCATGCTGTCCAGTTATCAGTGGTTCCCATTACACTCATGTTTATTGAATCTTCTGAAGGAACAGAAGTGAAATGGAATGTCATAAAGAGGGGTATAACAGAGGTGGCAGCATCATGTGTAATACAGTTCAGGAAGAACACGCATTTGTCAATGCTTCTGGTATTGCTGTTGTACCTCTGGAGGACACAGGGGTGACAGAGCTGGGGTAAGTAGCAGAAGGGGGTGGTCGGACAGGGGAAAAAAAGAATTTAAAAAAAAAATACATTGAACCGCATACCTGATTTCTCAGTTCGCGGTCTGGTGTTCGAGAGTGAAGATGTGTCTTGGCATCTGGCCCTCTCCTGTTCAGCGTTTTCCTCGACACCCTCCCCCTTGCCTGTGCTGGGCAGATGTTACTCTACGCTGATGGCACCGTAACCTTTTGCAGCCACCCCAATCCCACTCTGCTGCTGCAGAGCAATCTTCAAAGATTCTTTTCAGAATCCGAATCATGGTCCTCCCGTCAAACTTATTTTAAATTACAAAAAAACTAAGGTGATGCTGTTTGCCAACCCACAAAACAAAAACAAAGGCTTTCCACTTAACATTCTTAACTGTCAGGACTCATCCTTGGAACAAGTACATCATTTAAAATATCTTGGAGTCACGCTCGACTCCACCCTTTCCTTCCATGAGCACATAAAACTGGTCTGTAAGGCAGTTAACACCAGGACAGGCCTTCTCCACAGGCATAGGTCTTGCATGGCAGCTGATGCCCTTTGCAAGGCTGTAACCAGTTATCGATTATGGCATTGCTATCTATGGCTCAGCAGCTGACACAGCACTACGCAGAATTACGGTTGCACTGAACAAAGCATGTCAGCTGGTGGTTGATTGTGATCGGTTCACACACACCTGTGACCTGTACAAACAAACTAATTGGTTAAACTTTGAGGGTAGGCTCTCATATCAGACCATCCTGCTAGCTAAAATGATAGCCACTGGCCTGTCTTCCCCTGCTGCCCACCCTCTCCTAACTCCAGCCCCTACTACTCGGGCAACCAGAAGCTCATCTAAAGCCCCCTTCCTTGTCTCATTTTGCAGGACTGCAACGGGGCAGAGGGCTTTCATGTACAGGGCCCCATCTCTGACTGAATGGCCTCCCCACTGAAGTTTCCTCAGTAAATAAATAAGGCTCAGTCAAACATTTACTCCAGCAGCATCTCCTTGCCTCTTGCTGCTGCGACTGTTAATGGCCTCGTCTGTTACTCTCCTTCCTCTGTCTTGTCCCTTTTCCCCTTATCCCCATCTTGTTATGACAATGTCATCTCTGACTGACCCAAGTACTTATCACCCCCCACCCTTATCATTCCTCCATTGATTTGACACGGTCATTTTGACTGAATTCTAGTACTATCTCCTCCTTTCCAACCTCACCATCCCTTCACTTGTGCTCCCCGTCGCTCTCCTCCTTTCTACCTTGTTTACTCTACTCCTGCTACCCCGGTTCCCATCTTATTTACTTTCTTGATCCTAGCCCACCTGTTTTCAAACTCCCTCTTGTAACTTGTACTATATGGTATTCCATTACATTGCCTCTTTCTATACTGACACATTGTATGTTTTGCATATTTGTCTTTTTTTGATGTAATCTGTTCCTGCACTTGTACTCTGTTTTTCGCACCCTGTACTTGTTATGTACTTTTCTGATGTAAAGGAGTCTCTGACTCAAAGGTTGTAATTCCTAGACTTCAATAAACAAATAAGAATAAATAAAAATAAATCTGTGGTCCACAGGATTAAGGCATTGGATCCCCAGTGGGTAAGTAAGGGCTTGGGGGTGCTGAGTGGGAGGTCAGGTGGGGGGGACATCGATGAGACGGTTTTCTTTTACAGGGTTATTTAAAAGATTTATGAGTGAAGGTTTTCTTTATTTCAGGTCGTGACACTGGGGGATTGGGCACCCCCACTGTCAGTGTTATATTGGGTGGGGGGGGGTAGAAGCTGGCACACATAACAAAAAGCTAATTTGGTTTTCCAGAGGAGTGGGAGATGCAGTAAAGGCAAAAAGGGTAGCATTCTGAAAAGGGAAACAGAGGTGAGGCCCACTGGGATTATCTGAAAAAGCTGAAAGCGAGCATAATAATGGGAAGGAAAAGTGAAACAGAGACAGACCCAAGAACAGCAGAGGGAGTCAAGGGGGAGAGAAAATATAAGCTACTTACCTGTAACCATATTCTACCAGTGGTGTACGGCTTGCATCCACACTCTGGCAGTTAATTGGAGACAACCGAGTCACTGGATGGCTTCAAGCTAAGCTCCTTCAACCACCCATGGTGGCATCCTCCAGCTCCATCCCATCAACATAAGATCTTACATGCCAAAAGCAGGGATCCATGCGTCACTTGCCTGGGTGGTGTGCATGTGACCTGTATACCACCTAGAGGTTGATGAAGGATGTGATTCACATGGCAACAGGCTACTTTGCTTCTCGTCTGCTAGAGGCAGCTTCAGCATATGTGACAAACAGCTGACAAGCCCCGTTGTGAACTCCCACCATGCACTCCTTATAACAGAATAGCACCTTCCACAGGTCCAGTGTGAGAAGACTGCGATCGGCATCCAAAGCCTGGTTATTAAAATAAACTGAGAAGTTAATCATCTGGTTAAGGTGGAACTCTGACATGACCTTTAGAAGAAATGTCATATGGGGGTGACCTTGTCCTTATGGAAGACCAGACAGGGAGAATCCAATGAGAGCACCCGAAGCTAACTCACCCTTCTGGTTGATGTACTGGCCTCCAAGAAGGCATTCTTCCATGACAAATGTTACATTTCACATTTGTGCATAGGCTCAAAAGGCTTGTCACTGGCATAGGCAGGACCAGCAGTAGGTCCCTTGGAAGTGGTGGTTCACTAGTACAAGGGATCCAGGCCTTTGAAAAAGTGCCAGACCACCTTCTGCTGCACCACTGTTGGCATACCGGCCTGCGCCTGGTATGCAGAGATGGCTGCCAAGTGCACCAATACGGTCATGCCTCACAGTCCTGACTGAGTCATGGACTAAAGGTAGTCAAGGATCATTGCCAATGAGCAGGCAAGAGGATTGAGACCTTTCGCTTGGCACCAGAGCGAGAACCTCTTTCATTCGAACACGTACGTTCTATGAGTCAGCTCCTTTCGGGACACCTCCACCATATTGAGAATGTCTTCCGAGATCCCCAAGGCCTGAAACTCCAGCCACTTAGGATCAAGACTAAGAGATGCAGGGACTGAAGGTCCAGGTGTAGGACTATCCCCTGGTCTGGGCGGAGAGACAACTTCCACATGGATCTACTGCTGAGCTCAAGAAGATCCTAGTACCAGTCTGGGCCAGTCTAGAGCAGTCAGGATGATCCTTGCCTTGTCCTTCTGGGCCTTGATCACCACCTTGTGAATCAAGGTGAAGGTAGGAGAGGCATACAGAGAGCCCGGGGTCCAGAGCTGAGAGAAGGCATCTCCTTGAACCGGTCTGAGGGGGACAAGCACAGAACAACCTAATTTTTCAAGTGGCAAACAGGTCCATCAATCAATCAATCAGTCACTTTATTTAACCAGGCATAAACACCATTGAGCAAGCTCATTTTCAAGGTGGTCCTGGGCATAAATACAATACAGTACACTTCAAAAGATTACAATTTTGGCGGACAACGGTGCAAAAAAAAAGAAAGAAAAAACATTGTGAAGGTGCTGGTCAATATGGGCCTATACATACCGGTCAACATAATTAACATGCAAAGGTACATAATGATAAGCTTTACTGAAATGAGAAGAGACAACAATCCCATATAGTCTCCGCTGAGTAAGAGCTCATACCTAAAATAAAAAATAAGGAGGTATTAAGGAATAGGGTAGAAATTGGTGTGAAAGAGTAGGCAGCCAAAAGGGAGGCCAGAATAGGTAAAAGGTAGAGAACTGGGAGAACATTTGGTCTACCACATCCTGGTGCAGGGACCACTCATGTGACAGCTCTCCAACCTTGCTGAGAGTGTCTGTCAGCTGGTTGTTCTCGCCTGTGAGATGGAGCACCAGGTTACTGGCCTGCAAGCTGTGCACCAATGACCAAGTGCAGAAAGCCTCCTGACACGAGGGAAAGAAGTGTATTGCACCCTGCTTGCTTAGGTAGAACATGGTGTCATGTTATCCATCTGGACCTGAAGGACCAGACCCCAATTATAGGAGCAAATTCTGTCACAGCCAGAAGCACCGCATGGAACTTAAGCAGGCAGATGTGGCACTGGGACTCCTGGGGTTACCAAAACCTGTAGGCCCTGTGGTCTTACAGATGAGCTTCCCACCCCCACCAGAGACACATCCTTCATCAAGGTGATGGACGGCTTCAGGTACAAAAAGGGAATTCCTTCCTCCAGGTTCTCGGGACACAGTCACATTTCCAGGCCCCCTGATAAACTCCCCCCAGAGCAAAGCACGGGGGCACTTGCACTGTAGGTGTCTACTTGCATTCAGGTAGTCTGGCTGTGTGTTATAGCACAATAAATCTTTCAACCCTAAATGCTATGGATCTGACTGTTTCTTAAGCCAGCATTACTGCCTAGGAGTTTGGAGTGCAATATCTTTTGTTTGTTTTTGGTGACCACCATTCCATGGCATCCCACACTGTCTGGGTCCCCCCGAATTGGCAGGTCTAGGTTACCATGGCACCGAGACCACTGCTGGCCCAGCTCCTACTGGAGGAGGTGCATTTGTCAACGTGCTTAACAGACTACACTGGTTGAAGCTGCAATGCATCTGAATAGCCTAATAAATTCCCAGGCCAGGTGCAATTGCTCAACCTGAAATGTTCATGAAATGGTGGTAAGATCTGATGCCCTGTCCATAGAAAAGCAGGCCCTAGCCTGAGGGAGTCCAGTTTCACTCCAATGAACTTGATCACTTGCACAGGGACCAGTTCTGACTTGGCCAGACAGTCCAAGTCTTGAACGGTCTGGAGGGCCAGGATCCCTAGGCCTCATCACTGCCTCCCTAGAGATGCCTGCTATGAACCAGATATCCAGGTATGGGAAAACCCTGACTCCCTTGTGCTAGAGGAAGGCCATCACCACTACAATCAGGTACCTGGTGAAGACCCTCAGTGCGGAAATTAGGCCAAAAGGCATGACCTTGAAGTAGTACCCCTTCTGCCCAGAACCTGAGATAACAATGTTGGATAGACAGACTGGAATATGAAAATAATGCATCCTGGAGATCTAGTGAGCAGAATCACTCCCCTTGCTCTAAGGATGGTATAAGCTGAATCAGAGTGACAACATGGAACTTCCATTTCTGCACAGATTTGCTCAGGTCATGCAATTCCAGTTTTGGGCATCAGCTTCAACACTAGGAAATACTGGGAGATGTATCCCTGCATAGCCAAAACATCTGGGACCCACTCTATGGCCTCATATGACAGAAGATGAGCAGTTTCTCTCCTGAATGCGGGCAGCATGCCCTCAGGCACCCTGGACTTCCAAAGAGCATGGGGTATGTAGGTGAAAAGGCCTCGAAGTCCAGAGGCACTACTTTGCCCAACACTTCTATAAGTGACCTGTCCATGGTACTAGAGGACCACTGTGGCAAGAAGTGAATGAGCTGACCCCTGACTACGACTTGGTACAGGGACTGGACTGGAAGGGGAATGGTATCCTGTGAACCATCACTGAGCAGCCATGCAGGGAGCTTCAGCCTGCTGGGCACCAAATACACACCTGCCCCCCTTCTTTCTTGCTGAAACCGAACTTCTGTTTAGGGTTCCAGTGCTGAATTTACACTTGCTGGGGCTGCTGCTGAACCTGCTGTGGCTGGAACCCTTGTGGCAGAAAGGACTTTTTCTTGGTCTCAGCCTGTTTGGGGACCTTCTGGGATGAAGCCACAGAATCAAAGGTTGCGCTGGACTTCTTAATATTAGTGAGATGTCCCTCTACTCCTGTGCCACAGGTCAATGTCCAAAAAGGTCACATTGGCCAAGTTAAGCTGGGTGTCTGTCTTGAAGGTGGACAACCTTAGCCAGGCCCTATGACCAATGGACACAGCCGCAGCCACTGAGCATGCACATGAGTTGCAAAGGTCCAAGGCCATCTGGAGCTGGAGTTTAACCAGCATGCAGCCCTGGTGCTTGCACGCAGTACTAGAGGGCATGCAATGAAACTGGAAGGGGGGACGTTTAAGAGGGATGTGAGGAAGTACTGCTTCACTGAAAGAGTGGTGGACACCTGGAACAGACTGCCAGCAGAAGTGGTGGAGGTGAAAATAGTAAGGGGCTTCAGGCATGTATGGGACAGATACAGAGGAATATTAGTAAAATGCAGGGAGAAGGGAGGGTTGCTGGAGACTAGTTAGGGTCTGCTGAGACAGACTAGGCAGGGATCATCTGGGCAGATTGGGTGGGGCAAGCAGTCCTTTTCTGCTGACATATTCTGTTTCCATGGTCTTAAAGAGCTTTTGCAGCAACTTGCTTGTCAGCCAGGAGCAAGGGGAGGAGTTCCCCCAATGAGGCCAAATAAGGAATGGCCAAAGCGAGCCATCATCATCATGATATAGCTGACTTTTGAAGGGCAGAGTCCAAAACCAGTCCCTCTGCAGAGGGGTGGTCCAAGAACCCAGAGAGGCTCCCAATGGTGACCACATACTTGTAAACCATATGGGTAGGGGGTGCCATGCAGTATCTGGGCCCTGAGGAATGGGAGTAGTTCTGCCGGACCTGGTCACAACTCGGACATGATCCATGGAATGACTGCCGGAAGGTAGTCATTGTCATGGGAGCAGTTTGTGTGCCGGACTTAGGAGACTGCTTCCTGGAGTGAATGTCTGCGAACAACTTCTTCTACTGATTTTCATTCCTGGGTCCTGTTTTGTGACTCGGAGGAGTGCCATGGCATCTGCTGCTTGGGCAGCTATCGTCGGGGACTCAGCTGAGCCGGGAAGAGATTGAGTCCCGAGGAGACCATTCCTCGTTATCATCAGGGAGATAAGAGGAGTAAAAGAAGAAGAACTGCAGAGGACTTGAGCGAGGATTTGTATGGCCAACTATGTAAACAAACTGGTTGTGGAGTCTGGGGCAGGTCGGTGCTTATCTATCACAATATAACTCTGTAAATCCTATGTCTGAACAGTGAGGTGTCCAAATAGCTCTGAAAACCTCATGATTAAATGATGAAATGCCCGGCCCGAGACAGTGAGTGTGTCTTGGATCTGAGTATTAATCTGGTTTAGGCTGCGGGAGGTGAGAGCTCCGCAAGCCCTTCCACACAAGACTTTTGGTATTATATATGCGCGAGTCCTTTAACTGAAGTTCCATAAAGAAAGATTATCAAGTACATCTGGACCTTAGTCTGTGAACAATTCTGAGACTGTGCAGAGATTCTTTAAAAAATAGTGAACTCTCCCTTTATTTTATAGTTGGGAAGAGGGTGGGGGTATTGTTAGACATTATTGTATTTAATAATTTGTTGTAAGGTGTGTGTGGGTGTGACCATGTGAATAAGTGTGCAGTTGTAGAATTATTTTGTATGTGTTAGTAGTGATGTGCTGACCGATCAGGTCGGTGGTCAGGCACTACTCTCCCACCAGACTCCGTGACCTCCATTCCTTTGATGTTCCCCCTCTGGCTCTGGAGGTGTATAATCGCTGTAGAGCATTGGGGATAGCCAGAGGAAGGGTGAGGAGGAGATTTGTGGGGTCTGGTGGGACTAGAGTTCTGGAGGGGAGTGGACAGATTGGGGTTGTGGGGAGGAGAAGGAACCCTTGGGCAAAATGGGTCCGGGAGAGGGATTCCCCCTGCCTGGTCCCCATACCCAAGGGTTCCACAATTTGTGGGCAGGATACCAGGCCTGCCTCATCTGCCTATCCTTCTCAGGCAGTGTTGTGCAATGCCAGATCCATGAAGAACAAAACGGCAATTATTGCGGATCTTGTTGCAACAACTGATCTGGCTTGCTTCACTGAGACCTAGTTAGGTGAAAATGCTGGTTCAGTTTTGGAAGCAGCAGTTCCGACTGGGATCTCGGTCATACACTGCTCGAGAAAGGATCATGGGGCTGGGGTGTAGCCATCTGTTTTACATCGGACCTGGGCCTTGAAGTCATCCCGGCAGGTGAGACCAGATCCGTTGAATGCATCATAGCTGCAGGTGCAGGTTGCAGGATTCTTCTCATCTACTGACCACCTGGTGATGGGAAAGGATTCCTGCAGGAAGTCGCGGACTTCATTGTCGACCTAGTGCTGGAGTCCCCAAGATGGATTATTCTGGGGGATTTCAATTCTTGGGTCAATGATGAACTCTCACAATTTCAACAAGACTTCCTCCAACTGATGGGTTTGCTGGGCCTGTCACAGGTTGTTTTCTCTGTAATTCATATTCATGGTCATTCATTAGACCTGATCTTCCTGCTGGGAATGGAGGTCTTATTTTTATTTGGCTTTTTGGTCCCCGTCGCCTCCTCCACCAACTGGCTATCGGGACACATATGCATTTTTTTTTTTTTTTTTTTTTTTTTACAGATTTCTCCTGACCCCCGAGGCCCCGCACACAGCTGTGTGAGTGTGTGGAGGCACGCCATGCACCCGTGGCACCAGCTCAGCCCTTCCACCTCCCATAACTGTTTGCTGCCCCCTCTCCGTCTACACTACCCACCGGACCTCCACCCAGTGGAAGTGGAACTATGGGGCGGCGCCAACCCACCCTCACCACCCTTGGGAGAGGAAAGCTGCCAGCCAGCATGTTCAATCCTGCTCCGACCTCCCCGCCCACATGCTGGCACCCCGATGACTCAAGGTCGTTCCTAAACCTGGGTCGCCTGCGTAGCGCGAAGTGAGGTGTCCACCACCTCAACCCTCTGCGCCACTGGGCTGGCTAAGGAAATGGAGGTCTTTAACCGGATGGTGGAGCCGGTTGGGTGGTCGGACCACCATACTATAAAGTTCAGGTCGTCCAGTATTGCCCTTTAAGGGGTTTGACCCCTCATGGTCTGATGGAGATACTGAACCTACCAGGTATGATGAGTGTATGCGAGCAGCCGGGGGAATTGGTGTTAGCCTATAATAGGGCTGTCACACAGTCCCTCGACTCTGTAGCTCCTGTCCATGTTCTCCCCCTCACCCTTCACCCGAAGTCCCCATGTTATGATGGACAATGAAGGAGATGAGGAGAGGAGGGGTTAAAGGTTGGAGCGATGCTGGTGGAAGTCCGGTCTGGCTGAGTACAAACTTAGATTGATGGCGCATTATAGAGACTATCAATCAGCCATCACCTGTAAGAAGGCAGAGTTCCCGTCTAAGGAGATTGCTGTGGCAACTAACAGACCAGCTCAGCTCTTCCGTACTGTCGATAGGTTGTGCAATCCAACCGGTCTTCAGTCTCAGGGAGCCTTTTCACAGTCTAGATGTGATGAGTTTGCTCAGTCTTTTGCAGATAAGATTGCCACCATCAGATCGGAGATCCTATTAGCACCCTCCAATGGGCCTTGCAGGGTTGGGCAAGAGGTTGCAAGCGCTTGGTTAGTCTGGTCCGACTTTAGCCAGTAGGAGATCGTGGATGTTGTGCATGATGTCCAGGGGTTGCGCCCTACCTGCTGTAGTTTGGACCCGGGCACAACACACCTATCAAGAGGGTGTGTTGAGGTCATTGGCCCAATCCTTGCCAGGATAGTTTGATGTTCACTGGCGACTGGGGTTTTTCCGGAGTTCATGAAGGAGGCAGTTGTTAAACCTCTCTTAAAAAAACCTTCGCTGGGTCCGGACTGCCCGGCAAACTACAGACCAGTCTCTAACCTGCCCTTTGTGGGCATGCTGCCAACCTGCGAGTGCCACCCCCCAAACCACCAGTTCACTGAAACGAAGTGCAGTGTCAAACACACTGTAAAAGATATTGTGTGGGCATCCATACACAGACAAGCCTGTGTCTTCATCTCGAGTTTTGCATGGCAACCAGTAAACCTCTTGAGCTCCGCTCTCGAGGTTCCTGATTGCCATACAAACCTCTCAATGCAGACATAGGCTTGTTGTGTATGGCTGCCCATACATTATCCTCTATGCTGTTAGTGGTGTACATACAGTCATTGGAAGAAATCATTAGAAACACAGACTTTGACAGCAGATGAGGACCGCTTGGCCCACCTAGTCTGCCCATTTCCCTACCTATAGGATAAGCTGCAGGTTCTAGTTAACCAACAGCCTACTTCCCCCTACCCCTTACTATCAATTGCCTTATGTTTGTCCCACGTATTTTTGAATTCCCCCACTGTTTTTGACCCCACAACCTCCTTAGGAAGGTGGTTCCATGTGTCCACCACCCTCTCTGTGAAAAAATAGTTCCTCACGTTACCCCTGAGCCGTCCCCCCCTCTATCTGCAAATTGTGCCCCCTTGTTCTTGCACCTCTCTTTTTCTGAAAGATGCTCCCGTCTTGGACTTTGTTGATTCCCTTGAGGTACTTGAAAGTTTCTATCATGTCCCCCCCTCTCCCTCCTTTCCTCAAGGCTATACATATATTTTTTTTTAAATTCTTTTTTTTATTAAGTTTTCAACATATATACACATAAGTCACCAATATTTAGACATCTGTAAAATCTTCAGAAAATTCATACTTTACAGTCAGACAGTAGTGATGCTGTAATATTCAGTATAATTTATCCCCTGTGTGGTTCTTTATCTAATTTGCAGTTACACTCTTAATTCATTGTAATAATACAACCAGTCGCATCCCCAAACTCAAGGCCGGACAACTAGTAATAGCAGGCGATCTTACTGAGGCCTGGGGGTTGGAGACATTCTCCATATCACCCCTCTGTTAATGATCTCAAGCATATAGGTATCCGCCCCCAGGGGCCATAAGCACCTCCTGTAATAGGCCATTCCGCCCTAATGTGATGACGCACTGGGTCAACCCCCAGACAGTCTCCCCCCCATCAAGTAAAGGGTTGGGTATTCTAACTAGCCTTAGTTTGACCTATCTCCCGTTTGGGTTATATTCTAGCTATACTGACGCCTGATCTACCCTTAGGTCTTTTGTCACTAATTTGTTCCTTTAGAGTCCCTTCCTACCTAGCCCAGTTCAGGAATCTCCTTTATGCAGGTGTCGCTGCTCCGCGGGGGACCAGGAAGGCCAGGAAGGGTGCAGCAGGATGCAATCCACCGCCATTCCCCAACCAAGAATTCCAGCCAGCTATCACATTTAGATTCCCTAGGGTGCAAAGGTAGGGTCCTTCAGCATATAGTATATCTGCCAGCGTGTCCATCTAGCCCTAAATTTCTCCCCCTGTTCATTTAGGTTATGTGTGATTTTCTCCATGTTATAAATTTGCAGCGTGATATCCCACCAATCTTGGACTGTGGAATTTTACAGATTAACCACTGCCTGGTGATAGCTTTCTTTGCAGCTGTTAACAGTAAAACAAGCAAATATCTGGTGTTGGGGTTTCTGAAGGCTCTAGGGAGATCTAGAAATAAAGACATCTCCAAGGACAGCCGGGTTGTGTGTCAAATAGTTCTTGCAGCTGGGCCTCGAGCTGTACAAGGAAACCTCGGAGGCAGACACGCCCACAGAACATGGGACAAGGTGGCATCTGCGGCTCCCCACACTGCCTCCAGCATTCCAGCTGTATTGCTTGAGGAATAATGCCGTCTGTAACCACCCGGGCGAGAAAGTGTCGGGACCAAGACCTTCCAAGCGAATTCTCGCCACTGGTGTGAGCTAGTGACTCGGCCTGACAGACTACACGCCTGTCTCCAATCCTCCAAGGAGAGCTGATGTCCTGTCTCCTGTGACCATTGTGAGCGAATGCCCTCAGTGAGGGCACTTCCTTGTGAGTTAAGTGCCTGATAATACCGCGAGATCAGGTGTTCTCGCGTCCTTGTGCCATTTAACTGTATCTGGCAGTGAATCAATGCCGGATATCCCTCAGGATCCCACATCATTCGTGGGAGACCCTCTATATAGTGTCGCAGCTGGAATGGCGGAAAAATCCCCATGTGGAAGGTGAAACTTTCTCTGAATCTCAGCGTACGACCAGATATTGCCCTGTGTCATTATTTGTACCAGGTATTTTAACCCCTGTCTTTCCCAGTGAATGAAACCATTATCCATGCTGTTAGGGGCAAAATCCGTTAAGCTTGAAATCGGGCAGATGAGTGCCTGATAGGGCGCTAAGCGATGTGTTTTTTTTAGTGCGTACCAGTTTCTAAACTGCGCCTCCAGCCAGAGATCAGGACTCCGTGGAGCTCTTTCCCCGTCCTGTCGGTATAGGGTCCTGAGGTATGCCGGATCGCTAATAAGGGTCCTTTCTATCTCAAGCCAATGCGGTGCATGGACCCCACTCTGCCGGGTCATTATATGTGTGAGAGTAGTTGCCTGTTGGTAAAGCCTCAAGTCCGGGAGAGCTATACCCCCTTCTTGGCGTGGGAGGGAAAGTATCCCTAACCGAATTCAGGGTTTTTAAGAGGCCCATATAAAGTTCCGTATGAGACGGTTTATGTCCTTAAAAGTTTTTAATGGCACGTAGAGGGGAATATTTTGAAATAGGTACAGAGCTCTCGGTAGGATTGTCACTCTGACTAGGTCCACTCTCCTAGAAAGGCTAAGGGGCAGGGTGGCCCAAGCTTGCAAATCTTGTTTTAATTGGGAAATAAATGGTGTATAGTTTTGTTTATAATATTTAGTGGGATCTTTTGGAATGTATATACGAGGTATTTCAATTTCTGCAGGTCCCACCTACCTGGGAGGAATCTTGGATGCCCTGCATGGGTGTTGTTAAATGTAAGGATCTCCGTTTTAGCAAAGTTAAGCTTGTATCCTGAGACTGCCCCATAGGCATCTAATATCTGTCTCACAGCTGGGATTGTGAGATCGGGATCGAAAGTTACAAAAGTATAGATCGCGTATAAAACCACCACGGTGCTCGGTGTCTCCTATTCTGATCCCTCGATTCGTTGGGATTCCCTGATATATTCGCTAAAGGCTCGATAACTATGGCGAACAATAAGGGGATAATGGACATCCTGTGGGTACCTTTGAAGTTGGAAAAACCCCGAGTGGTGCCCGTTCACTTTGACACAAGCCCTGGGGGCTGAGTATATGTTTTGAAGGGTTTGTATGAACGGGGGGGAGGGGAATCCAAATTTGCTTAGAGTATGATACAGATAAGGCCAGGCGACCCTATCAAAGGCCTTCTCTGCATCAAGACTTATTAAAACTACCAGATCTCTAGCCTCCTGCATCCGCTGCACTACATACAGGGATCGCTTAATACTGTCTGTGGTAGTGCGAGATCTAACAAACCCTATCTGGTCTTTGTGTATTAGCAGAGGTAATACTCTGTCCAAACGATGTGCCAGAATATTCATAAATAATTTATAGTCCTGGTTAAGTACAGATATCGGCCTATAGAAGGCACAATCTTGAGGGTTCTTACCTGGCTTAGGTATTACCGGAATTGTGGCATAAGACCACGACTGGGGCCGGGGTTCCCCCTTCAGGACTGAATTAAAGACCCGAAGAAGTAGGGGAGCAGTCCGGGCCCTGACCGCCTTATAGAACTCTGGGCTGTAGCCATCCGGCCCTGGGGCCTTCAAGGATTTAGCTTTGGTCACTGCCTGAGCTACTTCCAATTCCGTAATGGGCTTCATCAGGTCCTCCCTATGTGCCTCAGTAAGAGAGGGAAGAGAGACAGAGTTCAAGTGCCCCATCATTTGCTTCACAGAGGCCGTAGTCTCTGGAGTATAGAGGGCTTTATAAAATGTTGCAAAAGCATCCACTATATCGTGTACCCGGGACAGCGGTTGGCCTCCTCTAGGGCCTAATAGATGCAATAGTGGCCCCCTTCTTCTGTTTACGCATTTGGTATGCGAGCAAACGTGTTGCTCGTGGGCCTACTTCGTAGAATCTTTGTCTCAGGAAGGTTAAGGCTATAAGGGTATACATATTAAGCACTTTTAGTCTCTCTTCATACGGCTTCTGTTGCAGACTCTGCACCATTTTAGTTGCCCTCCTCTGGACTGCCTCCATCCTTTCTATGTCCCTGTTGAGATGGGGTCTCCAGAACTGTACACAGTACTCCAGATGGGGTCTCACCAACTGCCTGTACAGAAGGATAACAACTTCTTGTTTTCTACTGGTGATGCCTCTCTCTATATATCCTAGTTTCCCCCCATGCCCTCCTTACTGCCTTCACACATTGCTTACCTACCTTAAGATCATCTAATATGACTACCCCCAGGTCCCTTTCCATTTTTGTTGTTGTTAGCACCCCTGCCCCCCACCATTGTGTACTCTTCCCCTGGGTTTTTGTTTCTCAGGTGCATTACTTTGCACTTTTTTGCATTGAATCTAAGCTGCCATATTTCTGACCAGTCCTCCAACCTTGCCAAGTCCCTTCTCATCCTTTCCACCCCCACTTCTGTATCAACCTTGTTGCAGAGTATGGGCTGAGTTTTCACTGCTATGCAGATGGCACTCAGCTCTACATGTCTTTTGTGGCTGAACGGGGGGATACGGTCTTGGTATTTAACAACTGCCTCACTGAGATTTGGGATTGGATGGGTGCGAACTGGTTGAAGTTGAACCCGGACAAAACCAAAGTGTTGGTGTTTGAACCTGGTCGCCAGGGTGTGAAGGGACAAGCTGGTCAGACCTCTAGACTTCAACTCAGAGACTCCCAGCTGCTCACATCAGATGAGGCAAGAAACCTGGGCGTTGTTTTTGATGGTGGCTTGACACTTAAATCTCAGGTGTCAGATGTCATCAAGACCTCATTTTACCATCTGAGAAACATTGCTCGGATCAAGCGCCTGATCCCCGATGATCTACCAACATTGGTTCACACCTTTGTAACCTCACGCCTTGATTACTGCAACGTCCTATACCCAGGAAAGCGGGGGCTGATCTTCGCCGACTGCAGCTAGTGCAGAATGCGGCAGCCAGGTTGTTGACTGGCTTACCAAGATCTTGCCATATCACACCTGTGCTCCGCTCTCTGCATTGGCTGCCAGTAAAGTGGTGGATCACAATCAATCAATCTCTATTTTACCAGGCAAAACACCATTGAGAAGAACTCATTTACAAGGTGGACCTTCAGGGTTGGGTTTCTGACCTTCAAAGCCCAACACGGACAGGGATCTGGTTACCTGCAAGATCTTCTGTGCCCCTATCACCCGTCCGCCCACTCCACTCCACTCCACTCGACTGATGAGGGATTGCTAGACATTCCCAAGGTCAGGTTAAAGACATCTGGGGCCCAGACATTTGCATTTGTGGCCCTGACCCTGTGGCAATCTCTACCTCGTCAGATTAGAGAGTGCCAGACCACTGACCAGTTCAAAACTAAGCTGACAGCATTCTTATTTAGCTACGCATTTTTAGAAACTTAAATAATGATTATAAGATAATATGACTGGGTTTTATTGTATGTGTTATCAGAACTGATATGCTTTATGGTTTTAATTGATGTATGTACAGTGCTTTGAATCTTTTGAGAATTGTGCTTTAGAAATAAACTCTGATTGACTGATTGATTGATTGAAAGCCAGCCCCATCATGGCCAGAACCACAGGGAGGGACACCCCCTGAGGTATTATCGCTGTTCAAGATGCCAGTGAACAGGTATCTAGCCTGCTTCTGAACCGGCTCCAAAGAGACCTCCTTGGACTCTGACATCAGGTGAAGCAAGGCCTCAAAACAGGTTGTGCCCAAATGGGAAGATTAACTGTTGGGAGAGTCATGATCAAGCTGGAGATTCTGAGTTGAAGCCACGTAGGACTCACTTTCTGAGTCCAACTGGCCCTTGAAAACTGCCTTAGTCCATTTCTTGGGGGTGCAGACTACACTAGAGCCCTGGGTGACCTCGATGGACAGCCAACCAGGAAGACCAGTGGCCGGGTGGGACTCCTTGCTAGGGGCCCCAACCTGCAGCTGCAGGGAAGGGGCTCCACCACCACTGGAGGAGAGCTGGAAGCAGCAGTCTACATGACCAACAGCTGAGAGGCAGCCACCAGGGAGGCCCATGACATTGTGGGACCCAGAAGCAAGGCCCTGCCCCAACCAGCAGTGGACCACTGTTGCTAAAGAACGTCCTCATAGTGTTGACAAAGTTAATGTTGATCCTCATCCAAGAATGATGAGTCTGACTGGTGCTGGTATTGACGTCAATCGGTTGAGCGAGATTGGGACCATGATTACTACCTCCATGTAGACCATGGACCCTTGGGTCCACAGCGGGTGTCCACCAGTGGAGTTGAGTAGACCACTTTCTTTGGCAGGTGGACAACTATGGGCCTCGGAGTAGCCCCCAAAGTAGTAACCACTGGGGAAGGCACATTCCAGGCTGACTCAGCCAGGGACACCAACTGAGATGGCTCCTCCTGAGTGAGGACCAAGAGAACCAGGTTCTGCAAGAGTGACAAATCATTGATCTTCTCTGACCACCCGTTGACTGGTTCAAGAAAAATCTCGACAGGCTGCTCAACCAGAGTAGACATCATAGGTTCCCATGGGGACACTGTGAAAGCCTTGACCTGCCCCTCGACCAGTGGAAGCTCGACCATGGTGGGCCGGTCAGGGAAACGGAGGCAGCAGGAACAGTGAGATCATTACTTGTCCCACAATCAACATACTGATGACACTTCTTGTGCAGGGAAGGCTCTCCCCAAAGGTCTGGTGGACCAACTACATCTCATGGAACTCCTCGGTGAATGGCCCTCTGACTGTGGGTCAAGACCCCAACAAAGAAAGAAATGAGGCTTTCAGTTTTTCAACAATGTTGGATACATGGCATGACATAAAGGACACTGTTTCATGTTCTGATATTCTCCCAGGCAATACAGGCATGTGTTATGTAGATCTGTGGCCGACATCTGACAGCATCGTATGCAGCGCTTAAAACTAGGTTATGGTTTTTCCATCCTGAAAATTGTCAACGGAGCATGAACCAGAAGACGGGATATGTTTGATGAGCTGAAAATCTTTCAGAAAAGTTGAAGTTTGTCAAAGAAGGAGGAGACCTGTCCCTTCCAGCGGAAAAGATCTGACATCAATGGGGCGGAACCAGAGGATGCCACGTCGGGTAGTTTAACTTAGGTTATTATTATTTCGGAAGACACCTTTGAGCCAAGGCTCTTTTACAAAGGTTCCACGTCGGAGAAACAATACAGAACATAGTGAGGACAATAATAAGTACAGTAGTTTCAAGCAGCCATAGGCTTTGTCGGGTACATTAAAGCTTTCATATGGAATTACTGTAATATGTGCAATGATTCACAGTATGTATGTTAAGTTACAGTAGTTTGTGTATATTATTCAAGAACATATGTACAATAAAAAAACAGTTGTAATGTGGTTCACTAGAATAAATTAGAAACTGCTACATGTAGAGGAAGCTATGGGGAGAGAATGTAGATAATAGTGGGGAAATAAAAAGGTAGGAGATAGTGGGGTGGTAAAGGTGGGAGGGACTTGGGGGGGGGGATTAGAAGGAAGGAGGGTAAGTTTAGTTAGGAGAAACATTTACAGGAGGCCACTGTGACAAAGTGCTGATGCAGGTACCACTTGAAAGTGCCCAGGGTAGTGTCATTGGTAACAGCAGGTGGAAGAGAGTTGTACCAGGATGAAGCTCTGTAAAGGAGCATTGTGCTTGGGTAGTACGGCAGCGTGGAACAGAAAAAGTAAGATATTCTGAGCTCCTGGTTAGGTGGGTGCCGCAATTGGGAGCCAGTAAGGACTGAACCCTTGACGGTAGGAGATTTAAGGTAATCTTTTTCGCTTAGCACACAGGTCTGGTATTTCAGTCTGCCAGGTAGTTGGAGCCAGTTTGCTTGCTTGTGGATGTCACAGGTATGTGAGAGGCATGGAGCAGAGGTCAGTAGATGACATGCCTTGTTAAGGGCAAAGGCTATTCGTCGAAGTGTGGTGTCAGTGGAAGAGCCATAGATCCCAAGCCCATAGTCAATTATTGATATAACAGAGCTCTGAATGGCAATGCTTAGGGCTTCATTGGTGAGGCAGCTCCTATGTCTAAAGAGAAATCCTATGTGGGTGTTCACGATCTTGGCAATGCTCTGAATGTGTTCAGAGTAAGGAGATAAACTAAACCTAGGGTAGTAGGAGTAGCTTAGCTTGAAGACATCCGCTGACTTAGCTGTCTCCAGGTAACTGCCGGATTGTGGATAGTGACCTGTATCCATGATGGTAGAAACCTTCCTTTGGTACATTAGGGGAAAAAGCAAACTAAGAAAGGAATTATCAAATTAAAGGGGCACTGTCAGCTTTTCCCCTTGTTTTTGTTTCCGAGTCTATCAGTGTACCTCTATGCATCTATCATTTATGCCCCACATAATGTCCTTAAATGTGCCACAAGTGAGAATGCTTATCATTTTCTTTCTTTTTTGCAGTATTTTACTTTCCAGCAGCCCGACCGAAAATACCCCATCACCAGAAGCACAGGTATGCCGAGAGCGCGCATCTGACACAGAACGCCGGCACAAACTTCAACTTTTTACATGCCCATACTGAAAAGCTATATGTGGCAAATATTTTACAATGCTGGAGTAGCTTTGCAAGTTTTTCAGCAAAATTGAGTGCTGGTAGTACCAGGAAATACATTTAAACACAGGCACTGAAATCCCCCACATGCGGGAAAGCGAGATGCTCCAGGTGCTGAAATCCCATGCTTGTGTGAAAGCAGGCTGCTCCTGTGCAAGCCTGGAATCTGTGTTCCGTGCCGCTTTCACGCATGCGTGGGATTTCAGCGCCTGTATTTAAATGTTTCTGGGTATATCCATGGGACGTCATGGTAGACTTTCTATACGGATCTTCCATTGTTGTATTATATGCATGTAAAGGTGCTGTTCTGCGATGCAGGGGCTGCTCCGTCGACAGTGGTATCAGCTTCGTCGACAGGAGAGGAAGAAAAGCATGCCTCGTCGACGATGTACTATTTGTTATAGATGAAGGGTAAGTAAAGGCATGCTCCATTGATGGTGGAATACAGTCCATCGATAATGAGGAAGGCAGTACATGCTCCGTCAACGGTGGGATGCCCTCCGTCGACGAAGGAATAGTGAGTGCATGTTATGACAGTGATGGAAATGCTGTAGTCGACGATGGGATAGTGAGTGCATGCTCCGCTGATGATGGAAATGCTGTTGTCAATGATGGGAAGGTGAGTATGCTCCGTCATGATAGTGGAAGCTTCTAAATCGGCGATGGTGCATAGGAGCCACGTCCTGTTGGCGCTGAAGTATGTAAAGTGTGCTCCGTCAATGGAGGAGGTGTTTTCATTGATGAGGATGTCATGTAGAGCCCTCTCGTTGACAGGGAAGTGTGCCCTGTCGACGGGGAGGGCAGCAGGATCTCTGTCGTCGATGGTGCATGTGGCCTCGTTGACAGAGGAGCGGAGGAATGATGACCCATTGATGAGGAACATTCCTTGCTGTGAGAGGTTGTGCCTCTGTGTTCTCTTGATGAAGTAGAACCTGCCACTGATGGGGGTGTAGCTCCCATGATGATGAATGCCTTCTTGATGATCCATGTTTTTGAGGTATGACCGTTGTAAGGCAGTCAGGCAGGACTGTAGGTGAAGGTGTTTCCTTCCCTATTTTATTTCTTGAAGAGAACTCTGATTTTTTTGAGCCCTTTGGTTGAGAACCCTGTGTGTATGACAGGGAAGCATACATTGTAGCACTCTAATTATAGAGTACAGGAATCTGGTGCCGTGTATGAAGACCAGGCACCTCAGGCTATGAGTTCAATCCACGTCGTATACTGCTGTAGAAGAGATGCTATCAGAGCTGAAGCTGGCGGGAAAATGAACGGAACTTATCAGGGACCACCCACTTTTATAGGTACAACCCAGGAAGTGAGGTCGTGTGGGTGGTCCCTGGTGTGGAAACTGCTGGAAGAAACTTCCGTGCTGGAGCACCACCTATCGGGAACTCCCAGAAGTAATGACTTACTGCAAGAAACCATTCCATGGAAGATCTACTGTTACAGGTGAGTAACCTGTGTTTCTAGGGGCATGGATATGATGTTCTAGTCACACTTTCTGGCAGTCTCCTAGCAGTTCTCTGAGAGGAGGGAAGAAAGGCACACACCCCCTACTTAGGTAACAGTGACTGGAGAACTGAGGCCCCAAAACCAGCATACCGGCGTGACTCTAGGTCAATGTGGTGATGGGAAATGAAGGTGTGTGCTGACCTCCAGGTCGCAGCCCTGCAGATTTCATGGATAGGGATGTCCCTGGAAGCAGCCACTGACGCAGAGGTATGGAGGGTGGAACGAGTCCCTAGCCCTCCGGGATACTCCCTACCTGCCAACCTATAGCAGAGATCAATGCAGGATGTGATCCACCTGTCAATCGTCTGCTTGGCTGCAGGTCTGCCAGGCGCTTCAGCGTAGGTGACCAACAGCTGGCGAACCCCTCCCTGAACTCCAGCCATGCGCTCTTTGTAATACGCGTGCATTCGCCTCAGGTCCAGAGTATGGAGTCTGTGCTTGGCCTCAGAGGTGTGACTGGTGAAGTACACCAGGAGATTAATCACCTAGTTAAGGTGAAACTCAGACACAACCTTCAGGAGGAACTTTGGGTTGGGGCAAAGGACAACCTTGTCCCTGTAGAAGACCAGGTTAGAAGACTCCACCGAAAGCACCTGGAGCTCCCCAATCCTTCTGGCTGATAGGATAGCCACCAAGAAGGCGGTCTTCCATGACAGGTGAAACATCTCACACCTCTGCATCGGTTCGAATGGCTTGCCCATGAGCTTTGCCAAAACCAGTAACAAGTCCCACGGTGGTGGTAGTTCACGCACCGGAGGAGAAATGTGGCCAAGGCCCTTGAAGAAGCACCAGACCACCTTCTCCTGCTCCACCAACTGCTGACCAGCCCACGCCTGATGAGCAGAGATGGCTGCCAGGTGCACCTTAAGGGTCATCGACCGAAGGCCCGATTGAGAGAGGGACTAAAGGTAATCAAGGATGCTAACCACTGGACAGGACAAAGGGTCGAACCCCTTGCCCTGACACCAAATGGAGAATCTCTTCCACTTGAAGGCATATCACTTCCTGGTCGACTCCTTCCGAGATGCCTGCATCACGGTGAAGACATCTTCGGAGAGACCCAAGTTCTGGAACTCTAGCCGCTCAGGAACCAAGCCATCACGTGCAGAGATTGAAGGTCCAGGTGGAGTACCTTCCCCTAACTGATGGAAAGCAGGTCCATGCATAGGAAAAGACACCTCGGGAGCCTGCTGCTGAGGCTGAAGAGATCGGAGTACCAGAACTGGCATGGCCAGTCCGGATCCACCAGGATCACCTGTGTTGTCCCTCCTGGCCTTGAGGAGCACCTTGTGGATCAAGGGAATGAGAGGGAAGTCAGAGAAGAGGCCTGGGGTCCAGGGCCTTGAGAAGACATCCCCCTGCAGTGTTCCACGCTGAGGGGGGCAGGCACAAAACAGTCTCAGTTCTGCGTTCTCCCTGGAGGTGAACAGGTCCACCTGAGAGGTGCCCCACTGGGAAAACAGACAGTGAACTACCTCTGGGTGGAGAGACCACTCGTGAGACACTTTGCTCACCTGGCTGAGGGCATCTGCCAACATGTATCCTGGATTTTAGGGGGGCAGACTTTGGGAAAATGGGGAGATACCTGAAAGAGGCATTAAGGGTAATGCGGCAGGAATCAGGGGTTGAGGAACAGTGGGCAGTATTTAAAATGGGGATTACAAGAGCAACAGAATTATGTATTAAGCAGGTTAGCAAGAGGAAAAGGAAGAGGAGACCATTATGGTTTTCCAAAGAGGTAGCAAAGAAAGTGAAAGCCAAAAAGATTGCATTCAGGCAATACAGAAAGCAGGCAGAAGGGGATAGGGAGAAGTACCAGGAGAAGCAAAGGGAGGCAGGGAGGTCAGTAAGGGAAGCCAAAGCTCAGACAGAAGAACACATTACAAAATCAGTGGGTAGAGGGGACAAAACCTTTTACAGGTACATAAGTGAAAAAAGAAAAGCAAAGGGAGGGATAGTGAGACTGAAGGGGGAGGATGGGGGCTGTGTGGAGGATGACAACAGTAAAGCTGACATATTATCACATTATCACATATTGAACAGGTATTTCTGCTCAGTCTTTACTGAGGAAGAGGAGGGTAATGGGTCTGAACGGAGTAAAAGGGGTGAGAATGGTGCAGAAATGGACACAAGTCCCTTTACACGAGAAAGGGTCCTGAAGGAACTGGAAGTAATAAGAGTTGATAAAGCAATGGGACCAGATGGGGTGCAGGGTCCTTAAAGAACTAAGAGGTGGTGGCTGAACCTCTGGCTATCCTGTTTAGCCGATCACTGGAAACAGGGAGGTACCAAAGACTGGAGGATAGCAGATGTAGTCCCCTTATACAAAAGTGGGAACAAAGAGAGCGAGGGAACTACAGACCAGTCAGCCTCACCCGGTAGTAGGGAAAGATCATGGAAGCACTACTGAAGGAGAGATTGGTGGAACATCTGTTATCAATGGACTACAGGACCCAAGGCAGCATGGTTTCACCAGGGGAGGTCATGTCAGACTAACCTCGTTGAATTTTTGACTGGGTGACTAGGAAGGTGGATCAGGGGAGGGCAGTGGACGTGGCCTATCTGGACTTCAGCAAGGCCTTTGACACTGTGCCACATAGAAGACTATTGCACAAACTGGGGAATATGGGTGTGGGCAGGACAGTAGTGTGGTGAGTAGGTAACTGGCTGGGCGGCAGGACACAGAGGGTAGTGGTAAATGGCTGTCACTCCACAGAGGGAAGAATGACCAGTGGGGTATCACAGGGATCACTGCTGGGACCGGTCCTATTCAATCTCTTCATCTGTGACATTGCACAGGACCTAGAAGGCAGAATTTCACTGTTCGCTGATGACACAAAGCTCTGTAACAGAGTAGACACACCAGAGGGTGTAGACAGAATGAGAAGGGACCTGCAGAAACTTGAAGAATGGTCAGGGGTTTGGCAGTTGAAATTCAATGCAAGGAAGTGCAAGATAATGCATATGGGGCACAAAAACCCTGGCACAATATATCAGTTGGTTGGGGGGTGAGGCTATAGCATGCACCAAGCAGGAAAGGGATATTGGGGTTATCATCTCTGATGATCTCAAGGCAGGAAACTGTGTGACAAGGCAGCAGGTAAAGCAAATAGGATGCTGGGATGCATAGGCAGGGGCATCACCAGCAGGAAAAAGGAGGTCATAATTCCACTATACAAGACACTAGTGAGGCCCCACCTGGAGTACACTGTACAGTTCTGGAGACCTTACCTACGTAAGAACATAGACAGGGTAGAGAAGGTTCAGAGGAGGGCAACAAAGATGGTGCATGGATTGTATCACAAGTCCTATGAGGACAGGTTGAAGGAACTGAACAAAACACATTTTCTGGAGCTGGAAGGACACTACTTTCTTCAACTGCGAGCTGTGTGAGAAAGTCTGTATTGCACTTGATATCTGCAACAAACGTGCACTTTTGCTTAATTCTGTGGGAGGTGAAACTAACCACCCTTGGTAATTGCTTTTTAGTCACATTTATTTAGTGTTTAACCAAGAAGGGGCTTGTAAACTCTGTTTATCTTGTTAGTAACTTCAGAAGGATTTAAATACTGCATTTGGGTAGGTCCTTGGAGGTAGCTAGATTGTCTACTAGGATTTGCTGACAGTTAAACTATTTTTAAATGAATTACAGTTGGCTGAGGAGTTGAAAAAGAAACTTGCAAACTCTGCTTATCTTGGAAGTAACCTCATAAGTGTTTGAATACTGCATTCTGGTTGTCCCTTGGGGTAGCTGGATTGACTACTAGGATTTTGGGACAGAAACTATTTTTAAATAATTTACTGGTGCGTAGGAGTTTGTGATAGTTAAACTCTTAACAGAGTTACTGGGGTTAAGGAGTGGTCACAGAAAAACCTGCAGTGTGAAACAGGAAAAGACAGTCTTTCAAGCAACAGAGAGTGGTGGATCTAGGTTTACGTTTGTTTGTTACAATTCTTAAGATTTTCAGTGCAGGAAGAGTTTAAAGCACAGCTGACTTATTTTGGGGCTGACAGCTCTCGGAGCACAAACCACCAGGCCTGTTTTGGGGCTGGGAAGGTTTACCTGTGTCTGACTTGGATGTGTGGATTTTTCTCTGTTTGATTAGCAGGGTATTTCTCTATCAAATTGTTGTGTAGGGCATCTTGCTGACAGGAAGGCACTCATTGCAGCAGTGGGTCAGAGCTCCTAGCTGATTGTTTTGCAAGGGCACAGTTTAGGCCCAACCCCTTCCACCCCTCACCCACCCACCTGAAATAGTTCCTTTATACCTGGGGTTCTGACATCATTTCCTCAAGAGTGCAAGGTGCATGTCACTGTCATAACCTCTCTAGCACACTGCACTGACAATATAAGCATACACATTGTATATTATAAATATATATTTCTATATTACAAACCAATCACACACACACAAAATTAAAAAATTGTGGGGAGTAGTGCAATGTAATGGCTGTGGGGCAGCAGTCTTTCGGGAGTCTTTCTGGAGGCTGAGATGCTGCCTTATTTGTAGACAACTCTCTGCCCTGAGGGAGGAAGTTGCCCGTCTTGAGCCACACTGGACAGTAGTAGGGGACCTTCCCCAGGCCACACTGGACAGTAGGAGGAACTTCCCCATCCAGGAGCACCACAGCCACCACCACCACCTCAGAGTTGTGAAGAAAACACAGCAGTTGGACCACAGTGGGTTCAGGAAGGGTGAGGATGGTGGAGCGGAGGCACACAGTCAGTTGTTCCACTCCACAATCCATACACCATTCTGAGGGAGCATAGCTCCCCTATGGATGCACCCACAGAGGAGACTAAGGAGGCTGAGGACAGCTGTCATAAGGGAGGCCCACAGGAAGGAGGCAGAGGACACCACAAGGAAAGGAAGCAGCTCCTGGTGGGGGACTCAATTATTAGGGGGATAGAACTGGGAAGAGCTGGGAAAACTGAAGTAAGGTGCCTGCCTGGTGCCATGGCTTGGAGGACAGGCGCATCCTCAGGATCATGACAACAGCTGCAAAGATTCTGAGCTGGGCGTCATTGTCCACCTAGGGACAAATGACTTGGCTCATCATGAGGTTAGAGCAGTGCAGGAGGACACTGCAGAGTTGGGGAGGGTCTAAGACAAGTAGCACACAGTATCCTTCTCAGAGGTGCTGCCTGTCAAAGGCATGGGTGAGGCGAGGGTAATTGGCACCATGCAGTTTAATGAATGGTTGAAAAAATGGTGCAGAGCACAGGGGTTTGGCTTCATTGGGGACTGGGGTTCCACCTGGAGGGACAACAACCTATACTGGCAGGATGGTCTGCATCTGTCCAGGAAGAGACAAATCTTTTGAGCAATCGGTTTAAATGCTTCATTGGCAAGCTTTTAAACTAGTCAAAGGGAGGCACTGACAAGCAGCAGAAAATCCCAGCTCTCCTACAAAACAGGGTACTAAATGAGAAAAGACCAAGGTAGAGACGGTCAGTGGGGGATGCTGCAACAGAAGGTAAAGCCATCAAAAATGAGAGCAATGAGTACCAATGCCCGTAGTCTGAGGTAACAAGCTTCCTGAATTAGTGGCCTTGATGGAGGAGGAACATCTGGATATCATGGCATCACAGAAACATGGTACACACAAACCATGACTGGGGCGTAAACATACCAGGATACACACTATCTACAGGAGGGACAGGGAGGGTAAAAGAGGAGGAGGAGGTAGTTCTTTACATAAAGGAAGGAATAAAAGCAACAGAACAAAAGGGTAAACAGGAGGAGAAGAAGCACTGTGGGTAAATTTGGAGACAGACAATGGCACCACAATCGCACAGGGTTGTATACAGAACCCCTTCTCAGGAGGAGGAAATGGACAGGGAAATTATAGAAAGTATACTTAGAATGGCAGAAAAGGGAGATACTGCTGATGGGTGATCTGAATATGCCAGATGTTAACTGGGTGCAGTTGCAGCTGCCACTTTGAAGAGTGCAGTTATTCTAGATGCCCTACAGGGGGGCATGCCTTGAGACAACTAGTACTGGAGCCCACTTGAGGAGGAGCAATATTAGACTTGATACTCTCAAATGGAGATGGAGAGGATCACAGATGTAGAAGTGGGTAGCCATCTGAGAACTAGCGACCATCGAACAGTATGGTTCACAATAAACACAGTAATAGGAGTCAAGCCATACAAAGACAAAAGTACTGGACTTTAGGAGGGCTGACTTTGCCATAATGGGTGAGTGCCTAAGGAATGCACTAGCAAATGGGCAGGAAGGAGGTGGAAGAACAATGGGGAATAATAAAACTGCCATCATAGAGGTAACAAGCTTTGTGTGAAGCAAATAAACAAACAAGGCGATGTAAGAAACCACTATGGTTCTCAAAGGTAGCAGTGAAGGTTCAAGAGAAAAGAAAGCATTCAGGAAGTACAAGGAATCGCATGAAGGAGCAGGACAAGAACTGTATCAGTTAAAGCAAAGGAGGCTGGGAAGGCAGTCAGAACAGCAAAGGCCCAAACCGAGGAAAAGATAGCCAACTCAGTTAAGAAGGGGATAAAACCTTTTATAGGTACATCAGGGAGCGAAGGAAGACCAAGGGAGGGATAGTGAGGCTTAATAAAGGGAGGAGGGTGGGCAGAGGAGACTGTGAAAAGGCAGAGATACTAAACAAATATTTTTGCTCAGTATTTACGAAGGAAGGGGAGATACATAAAACAAACAGTAATAACACTCTGGATACAGAAGTTGATACCGCCCATTTACAGAAGAAAGGTTCTAAAGCACTCTTAAAACTGAAGGTGGACAAAGCAAGGGGCCTGATGGGATTCATCCCAGAATTCTAAAAGAACTAAGGGTAGAACTAGTGACACCACTGACTACCCTTTTAACTGAATCATGGGAGGATGGGGTGGTACTCGGGGACTGGAGGAGAGCAGATGTGATTCCCCTTCACAAAAGTGGGAGCAAGGCAGAGCAGGGAACTATAGACCTGTTAGTTTAACCTCAGTGATAGGGAAAATAATGGAATCACTTCTAAAGGAAAGAACTGTCAGTATCTAGAGGCCAGAGGGGCACAGGACCCTAGGCAGCATGGATTCACAGCGGAAGGTCATGCCAGACGAATCTGATAGATTTCTTTGACTGGGTGACCAAAGTAGTAGATCAGGAGGGGCTGTGGACATGGCCTACCTAGACTTTAGTAGAGGCATTTGACACAGTCCACACAAAGATTAATATACAAGTGTAGCCAGCCTGGGAGTGGGTCCCAAGATGACAGCCTGGGTAAAGAATTGGCTGGAGAATAGGACACAGAGAGTTATAGTAAATGGAGTCCACTCAGAAGAAAGGAGGGTTACTAGTGGGGTACCGCGGGGTTCAGTGTAGGACCAGTCCTCTTCAATGTCTTTATAGCGACATTGCAGAAGGACTGGAAGGAAAGTATGTCTCTTTGCAGATGACACTAAGATCTGCAACAGAGTTGATGCTGAGGGTGGGGTGGAAAGGATGAGAAGGGACTTGGCAAGGTTAGAGGAATGGTCAAATGTATGGCAGCTTAGATTCAATGCTAAGAAGTGCAAGGTAATGCACCTGGAAACAAAACCCAGGAAGAGTACACAATGGGGGTGAGATACTAACAACAACAAGAATGGAAAGGGACCTGGGGTAGTCATATCAGAGGACTAAAAGATGGGCAAGCAATGTGTGAGAGGAGCAGCAAGGAGGGCTGGGATACTGGGATGCATAGGAGAGGCATCACCAGTAGAAAACAGGAAGTTATTATCCTCTGTACAGACAGCTGGTGAGACCCCATCTGAGTACTGTGTGCAGTTCTGGAGACCCAATCTCCTAAAGACATAGACAGGATGGAAGCTGTCAGAGGAGGGCAACTAAAATGGTGCAGGGTCTGCACCGGAAGTCTGATGAGAGAGACTTAAGAAGCTTATGCTAGCCTGAGGAAAGGAGGGAGAGGGGGACATGATAGAAACTTTCAAGTACCTCAAGGGAATCAACAAAGTCCAAGAGGTAGCATCTTTCAAAAAAGAGGTGTGCAAGAACAAGAGGCACAATTTGAAGATAGAGAGGGCGGCTCAGAGGTAATTTAAGGAAGTATATTTTCACAGAGAGTTGTGGATGCATGGAGCGGCCTTCCGGAGGAAGGTTGTGGAGTCAAAATCAGTGAGAATTCAAGCATGCATGGGATAGTCATAAGAGCAATTCTGAGGGGTGGGGGTAGGAAGAAGTAGGCTGCTGGTTAACTAGGATCTGCAGCTTATCAGTAGGTAGGAAATGGGCAGACTGGGTGGGCCAAAGCGGTCATATCTGCTGTCAAATTCTATGTTTCTATGTTACTCCTGGAAGAGAGGAGGGAGAGAGGGATATGATAGAGACATACAAGTATCTTACGGGAGGAACAGGGTGCAGGAATACACTATTTTAAGCGAAAAGATGTTCCAGGACTAGAGGCATGGGATGAAGTTGGAGGGAGGGCGATTCAGAGGAAGCGTGAGGAAGAAATTCTTCACAGAACGGGTGGTGGACAAGTGGAACACCCTGCCAGAGGAAGTGGTGGGGGCTGAAACAATCACGGATTTAAGAATGCATGGAATAGACATAAAGAAATTCTGGAGGTCAGGGGTAAGTGGCAACAGACTTCTTGGAAAACATAAACTGAACTTACAAGCTCAAATGGGCAGACTGGGTGGGCCATAGGCCCTTATCTGCCGACACTGTCTATGTATCTATGTATCATGCCACATGGATGGCTAGGAGAGCCACCTCCAGGTTGTACATGAGGGTCCAAACATGGAGAGCTTCCCAGCACGAGGGCACGGAGTGCATCCCACCCTGCTTGTTGAGGTAGTACATGGTCATGGGGTTGTCCGACTGGACTTGGACCATCTGACTCTGAATGTGCTGAGCGAATGCAGTCAGTACCAGCCAAACTGCCCGGAGCTCCAGCAGGTTGATGTGGCATCAGGACTCCTCCAGTGTCCAGAGCCTGTAGACTCTGTGTTCCCCCAGGTGAGCACCCCAACCCATGAGAGAGGCATCGGTCGTCAGGATGACTGTCGGCTCTGCTCGGACAAATGGCATCCCTTACTGCAGGTGTGCTGGAACCAACCATCACTGGATGGCGTACCACATCCACTGGGTCACAGTGACCAGCTAGTCAAAGTGACCCTTGCACTGAGACCACTGGCTGGCCACGCTCCCACTGCAGGGAGCACATTATCCAGTGGGCCCAATGGACCATGCTGGTACAGGCGCCATATAGCCCAGTAGGTGCAGGAAGTCCTGTGCAGGGCACAATTGCCCAACCCGAAATGATCGGGCAAAAGAAGAGACAGCCTCTGCCCTGTCCACCAGGAGCCGGGCTCTGGCTTTGCAAGAATCAAGCTCTGCCTTGATGAAACCAGTGACCTGCAAGGGTATGAATTCTGACTTGGCCTCATTGACCAGGAGGCCAAGTTCAATGCAGATCTAGAGGGCCAGGTCACTGGACTGCTCCATCGCCTGCCTGGAGGGACCTGCTATCAGTCAGTCACCCAGGCAGGGGTAAACCCGGACCCCTTGGTGCCTCAGGAAAGCTGCCATCACGCCATCACTGTGATGCACTTGAAGACCCTGGGGACCGAGGACAGGCCAAATGGCATGGCCTGGAACTCGTAGAGAGTTCCCTTGGCTCGAAAGCAGAGGAGCCTTTGGTGAAATGGATGGATCAGGATGTGAAAGAATGCATCCTGAAGATCCATGGAGCAAAACCACATGTTTTGCTCTAGAGATGGTATGATCTGAGTCACAGTTACCATCCTGAAGGTGCGTAACTTGAGAAACTTGTTCAGGTCATGCAGATCTAGAATGGGGCGCCAGCCCCCTATCTGTTTTGGCACCAGGAAGTACCTGAAGACAAACCCATGGTATTCTGGAGGATCCGCGACAGGAACCATGACCTCCTTGTGTAGGAGCTGGGCTATATCATCTCTGAAAGCTGACAGAATGTCTGCAGATACCAAGTCCTCCTGTGGGGTGCAGGCTCGGCAAGGAGGGTACTGCTCGAATTCCAGAGGCAGACCCTGACCCACCACCTCGAGGACCCACCTGTCCATGGTGACAGCAGACTAGGTGGTAAGGAAGTGGTGGCATCCCTCATTCCATCACTAAGCAGACTTGGAGGAGGAGGGCCCGGCGGAGGAGCCACCAGAACCTCTCCCTCCTGGCTTACAGACAACCGAGGCCAATGACTTGTGCCAAGGTCGCCAAGCCTGAGCCTGCTGGCCAGCTGGTTGCTGGGCTGGCTTGACTGCAGGGGGGGAAGTGGACCAGAAGGGCTTCTGTTTCTGATAATGCTTGGAGTCCTTGAGTTCCTTCTGGGCTGATGTCACGGAGCCCAAGATGGCATTGGACTTCTCGATGCATGTGAGGTGACCCTTGACCTCGGACCCGAACAGGTTGGTGCCCAGGAAAGGGACATCTGCCAGCTTGTGCTGAGTATCTGCTGTGAAGGTTGATATCATCAGCCAAGCCCTGTGGTGCACCGCCACTGAGCCACCATGGAGCGGGCACAGGAGTCCCTGATGTCCATGGCAGTCTGGAGCTGTTGCATGGCCACAGCCTGGCTCTGGTCTCGGACCTGTTTGACCGTGGTCTGAAGGTCCATGGGCAGATGAGGAAGCACCCCATCTAAGGTGCCCAGCAGGGCATGGGAGAAGTGGGCAATGAGGAGGGCCGAGCTCGCCAGGCAGAGGCCAAGTGAGGAGGCAGCATAGATTTTCTTAGCCACATGGTCCAGCTTCTTGGATTCCTTATCAGGCGACTTGTCAACATCCCCAGTGTCGCCGGAGCGCAGAAACACAGAGTCAGCAACCAGCCCCTTGGCCAAGGGGTGCTCTGTGAATCCTGAAAGAGATCCGGTTGGTACCACATAATTGCCGGCCATCCGAGCCGAAGGTGCGGGGCAGGAAGCGGGGCGCTGCCAGAGCTCCGAGGCAGGGCCAAGAATGGCCTCTGCCACCAGGAAATCCTTCATCAGAGAGTCTACCCAGTCGAGGATCTTGGTCAATGGGTAGCGATCCCATTTTTAGATGGGCTCCATCTTCATACCCGTTGACTCAGAGATGAAATGCAGAAGGCCCATGAAAGAGGATGACCTTCGTCCGTCGAGAGATCCCCCCCCAGACTCCACGTCGGCCGGACAGGAGTGCAGGGAGGAACCCTCGGACTCAAGAGCCGTCAAGGTGCGGTCGACGGACTGGAGTTCGTAGCGACTGCATGATGCCGAGAGTAGAGCGAGATGACAGCGGGAACAGCTCGACCTACAGGAAAGAAGACTGAGACTTTAACCTAGGCCACAGGGGGACTGGTAGCGGGGCTCAGAGTTAGTCGGCGATTGCCAGGGTTACTCCTGGTCAAGGTCAGGGACCGGAGGCGGCGGGTCAGAGGACTGATCCCTCTCTCCATTGGTCTGCGTCAGGACCAGGGTCCTAGACAAGGAAGTATCAGTCTCTTCGGTCGACAACTGGTTGGTTGGCTCGAGAAAAATCTCGGCTGGGACTTTGACCAGCGTCTCAGCCAACAGGCCCAACGGGGTTACCGTGGAGCCAGCGACCACAGCAGAGGATTCGAGCGAAGTCAAATTCAAGAGAGTAACACGAGATCTGAGACCCTCAACCGAGAGTGTTCCTGATCCTACAATCAGTCCTTTCTTCTTAGACTCTTTTTTTTGATTTAGATTTGCTGGTGGGTCCATGACCGAGGGTCGGCAGAGACTGGCACAATTCCTTGAAGGAGCCTGTAAAAGTCGAGCCCAGCTGAAGCAGCACGAAAGCAGAAGCCGAGGAGAAATGGACCACGGCCTGGGCCACCTCCTCTTTGAAGGCTACAAGCTGCTCGGTGGACCCCGGAGCCATGAAGACCACCCAACAGGCATCTTTGGATTTGTCTGGCGGGTTCCATTGTGCCGGGTGGCCCAGTTTCAGGTGGGTGAGATGGCCCTCCAGGATGGCTGGGTGAAACGAGCAGCAAAAGAGGCAGGCCTGAGGATCGTGGTTGTGCCCCAGGCAGTAGACAAACGTGGCGTGCGGGTTGGTCCTGGACATCTTCTGCCCGCAAAGGCACCAGAGAACCCGGGAGCGGACTTACTGTCCATCATGGTCATGACTGAAGAGGGAGTTGAAGACAAAACTCATAAGAGTTGGTTTGGAAGCAATTCCACAGAATTTAAATGCTAGGGCCTACTCAACATGGGAGTGGTAAGGAGGGAATCTGCTTCTTCCAGCGGAAAGGAAGATCTGGCATCATGGGTTGGAGCCAAGGGAGTTACCACTCGGGTGGGGGGGAGAAGCCAGCTTGAAGACTTTCCGTCACATCTTAAAGGGAAAGGGCACTGCCAGAAAGTGTGGACAGAACATCATATCCACGTCCCTAGAAAGGAGTATTAGCCTGGGATCCTGCTTCGAAAGCACAGAAGCAGATAAGCTCCCAGGTCGTGCCTGAAAATAGTCAACTTTGGCTAGCGCACCTAACCTGGTTAATAAAAACTAAATAAATAAATAAAATAAGAGTCGTGCCTGGGAATTTGATGCAGACTGGACAAGGAGAGACTGACTGGGATATCCTAACTGATGCCACGTAAAACTGATTTTTATTTTATGTTCATTGCTGGGATTTTGGATGCTGAACAAAGCATGCGTGAGGGAAAGGCATGCAGTTCTCATGCCCCTACAGAGCAATCTAAAAGCACAGATAAGAAGGAATTTTGGCAATGTCAGGAGAAACTGACTGTTGTATGTTGGTAAATACCCTGTAATGCTTTCCTAGACTTCTATTTATTTTTATTTAACTGTGATCCTGATTCTGAATGGAGCCTCACAGAAGAAAGGGACCCTTAAGATATGAAGGGAGTCTTAACTGTTGCATTCTGACAAGTGCAGAGTGAAGATTTATTTGTGGCTTTATTTATTTGTACTTTCCTGTGAACAGTAGTTTTGGAATTCTGCTATAAAAAAGTCACGCAGCAAGCATGTTATACCTTTATAGACTGAGTCTGTGTCTATCTGTTGCACCCACGCCCTGGGACATAGTTTTTTTTCCAGCAATAATGTTCGTTTGGCAAAAATATCAAGACACACATTTTTCATTTTGTTTTCTTTCATTCCTGAACCAAGATAAAGGATTTTGAAGTTTTTAAAGGTTTCCACTCCCGTGCCATGTAAGCCGGTAAAAAGTGAAATATTCTGGGACAGTGTTGTGCTGTTTACCATCAGAAACATGTGCTAGCACCATACTAACACATCTATAGTATAACTCTAGAATGTACATTCAACAGGTAACCTTAACAGAAGAGATTTTGAAAAATTGCGACTGACAGCCATCTTTAATGACCGGAGTCATTAATTACAAAATTAGCTGTAAAAGCTGTTTCAACCATGTCTGAGAAAAGGACAAAAAACTATATGAAGACATTTTTGGCTGACTCAAAAATACTGCTGCTTTAACACCTGAAATGATTTGAGGCTCAAATAGCCTACATTCAAGAAATGCACACGATGCATTCAAAAATAAATTTATTTGGTAGGACAGGACCTGGGGGTGGGTGTGAGCAAGTGTCGAACTAGAGTTGCCATCCTGATATACAGTAAATGCAATTTTCGCATCACTGCATCTTGACAGGACCCTGAGGGGTGTGCTCTCATGGTTGTCACTGAACTTAATAACAAGAAACTGGTACTTCTCAACATATATGGCCCCAATAAGGACGCACTGGAATTGGGAGACCTTGTAATAGGAAAAACAGCTAACTACCCAAACCACACTCTACTGATGGGTGGGGGGCACATTAACGCTACTCTCAACCCAATCATAGACAGTCCAAACAAAAACAGAACATTCTCCTGCATGAACAAAGCAGAGTTGGGCCTCCACAAAGACAACTAACTGCTGGACACATGGAGAATGCTACATCTGGAGAAAGCAGGTTACACATTCAGATCCCATTGCCACCACACTTACATAGAAACACAAAACACAGAAACAAAGACTTTGACGTCAGATAAGGATCACTTGACCCACCTAGTCTGCCCATTTCCCTACCTATTGGATAAGCTGCATATCCTAGTTAACCAACAGCCTACTTCTTCGTACCCCCTACGAGAATTGCCTTATGTCTGTCCCATGCATTCTTGAATTCCCCCGCTGGTTTTGACCCCAAGACCTCCTCAGGAAGGCTGTTCCATGTGTCCACCACCCTATCTGTGAGAAAATACTTCCTCACATTGCCCCTGAGCCATCCCCCCTCTGTCTTTAAACTGTGTCCCCTTGTTCTTGCACATCTCTTTTCCTGAAAGATGCTACCCTCTTGGACTCTGTTGATTCCCTTGAGGTACTGGAAAGTTTCTATCACGTCCCACCTCTCTCCCTCCTTTCCCCAAGGTTATACATACTGTATTAACCTCCTTTAGTCTCTCTTCATATTGCTTCTGTTGCATACCCTGCACCATTTTAGTTGCCCTCCACTGGACTGCCTCCATCCTGTCTATGTCCTTGTGGAGATGGAGTCTCCAGAACTGCATGCAGCACTCCAGATGGGGTCTCACCAACTGTCTGTACAGAGGGATAACAACTTCCTGTTTTCTACTGGTGATGCCTCTCCTTATACATCCCATTATCCCCCCAGCCTTCCTTACTGCTTTCTCACATTGCTTGCTTATCTTTAGGTCATCTGATATGACCACCCCCAGGTTCCATTCCATTTTTGTTGTCGTTAATACCTCCCTCCCCATTGTGTACTCTTCCCCTGGGTTTTTGTTTCCCAGGTGCATTACTATGCACTTCTTTGCGTTGAATCTAAGCTGCCAACCTTTTGACCATTCCTCCAACCTTGCCATGTCCCTTCTCATCCTTTCCACCCCTCCTTGTGTATCAACCCTGTTGCAGATCTTTGTGTCGTCTGCAAAGACACATACTCATACAGCAGTAAAGGCAAACAAGATGCTGGGATGCATAGCTAGGGGGATCAGTAGTAGGAGAGAGGAGATTATACTGCCCTTGTGCAGGTCACTGGTAAGGCCCCATCTAGAGTAAGGAGTGCAGTACTGGTGCCCACACCTCAAAAAGGACATTAACCTGCTGGAGAAGGTACAGAGGAGGGCTACATAGATGATAGCCAGTCAGCAGGGCAAGGCATACGAGGAGAGGTTGAAGGCACTGAACATGTACTCCCTGGAAGACGAGAGAGAGAGAGAGTGAGAGAGGGGACATGATTGGGACATTAAAGTACTTGAAAGGGATAATAAAGTTGATAAGGAGAGTCTCTTTAAGCTGAGTGGCAACCATATCACAAGGGGGTACAGTCTTAAGCTGGAAGGTGGAAGGTTTAGGAGGGAGGTCAGGAAGCACTTCTTCACAGAGAGAGAGAGTGGTGGACACTTGGAATGCGCTGCCAGAAGAGGTCATCTTGTTGATTACGGTGAGCAGCTTTAAGGGAGGCTGGGATAGGCATAGGGGGAAGGTAAGAATCATGGGTAGGGAGGATGGGAGGAGTGGGGAGGGAGGGGAGGAAAGGACATTAGCTCAAGCTGTACACCCTGCAATACGAGCAGACTTGATAGACCAAATGGCCTTCTTCTGCTGGCTTCTTCGTATGTTCGTAGGTACTCTTACTTCCAGTCCCTCTGCAATGTCACTTATAAAGACATTAAAACGGACCAGACCCAGTACTGAACCCTGCGGTACCATGCTAGTAACCCCCCTTTCTTTGTAGTGGACTCTGTTTACTATTACTGTCTGTGTCATGTTGTCCAGCCAATTTTTTATCCAGGCTACCTCCCTGGGACCCAATCCCAGACTTAATCCAGAACAGACTATTGGTTTATCTCGAATGCAGCTTTCCCAGATATGATTGATGTGAACCCCCTTCTAATCACTATCTCTGACCACGCACTGGTCAACTGACAATATTTAAATTTTTTTTTTTTTTTACAATTGTTGACCAGGAAAGGCACACTAAGCTGAGATAGCTCGATTTCAGGTGCGTCAGGAGGGGGTACACAGAATTACACAGACATTGCCGGCAGACAAGGGCCACTTGGCCCACCCAGTTTGCCCATTTCCCTACCTAATGTAGTACTGCAGACCCTACTTGGTCTCCAGCCCCCCCCCCAATTCTTTTTTTGTAACTTACTGTTTCTTGTCCCTTCCTCTCCATGGCTGCCCCCTTCCTCAGGGATTCTCAAGGCGACCGCACAGGCTGTGCCAAAGATTGTGGGACTTCTGCTCTTCCGTGTGTCCTCCCTCTACAATCCCTCAGATTACCCGAGTACACCTGCCTGTCCTCACCCCTCTGTAACTCCTTATATCTCTTGAATGCTAACTTTTTTGCCCTAACCTTTCTAGCTGCTTCTTTTGAGAACCTTCTCCTTTTCCTCTTACTTTTGCTAACCAGCCTGACACAAAGGTCTGTTACTCTCAATATGGCCCCTTTTATTTTTGCCCACTATCCCTCAACTCACCCAAATTATCCTCCCCCTCCAGGGCACCTCTGAGGTATTCCCCCATCTTTGTAAAGTCATCCCCGTTGAAGTCTAGGGCCCTTGCCTTTGTGCAGCTCGATTCTGCCACAGTACTTATATTGAAACACACCATACAATGATCACTGGTCCCCAGGTGATCACCTACCATGACGTTTTCAACACTATCCCCATTGGTGAGTACAAGATACAATATTGCCTCCTCATGAGTAGGTTCTCCTACTAGTTGCTTGAGGAACACCTGCTGCAGGGAGTGCAGGATGTAGCTGCTTCTAGCTGAAGCTACAGCAGGAATACTCCAATCTATATCTGACAGATTAAAGACCCCCCACCAGCAGCATCTCTCCCCTATTTGCCATGTTTTGGATATCTTCCATCAGAATTTTATCTGTCTCCTCCCCCGTGCTGGAGGTCTGTAGATCACTCCAATATGAACTGCCGCTCCACTTCCCTTCTCCAGTGTGACCCAATTACCTCCACCCCTCCCTGAATTCCCTGTACCTCTGTTGCCTTAATGTTGTCTCTCATGTAAAGATACATTCCTCCTCCTTTCTTACCCACTCTTTTCTTCCTGAACAGAGTACATCCTGGAATGGCTATATCACATTAAGTGCTGCACACTCGAGCAGACTAAATAGACTGAATGGCCTGTATCTGCTGGCAATTTTGTATGTTCGTATCCCAGTCATGGTTCCTATTACATCATGATTTGGTAATGGTGACAATGTCTAGGCCAGCCTCTGCCATCATGGCCAACAAGTCTGAGAACCTGTTACCTAGACTCCTCTCACATTTGTACACATGGCCTTCCAAATACTGTTGCCACACCTTCCGACAGCCCCCTTTTCTCCCTTTTGCCTACTCTCCTCATCCCCTTTGTCTTTTTCCCCTTTACATGGACCTCTTATTTATTTTTGAAGAAATTCCCACAAAAACTAGATTTGTATCCCTTAGAGTTTGTTTGCCTCTGTAGCTTATTCCCTACTTGAAATCATAATTCCCTGCTGTGACATCACAGTCAGTTGCCCGGGAATAACTGTGATATCACAAGAAGAGTATTATAATATCAAGTTGGGAACTCTCAAGGAACAACTGTCCTGTTTCAAGCGTATGACCTCAGTAATAATAATGGGGATAAGAAATACAGAGCTTGTGAAAAATATAAGCTGCTTTGTATCCAAATATTACATTTTTCAAAGCTCTTCTTGAGGCATCGATGGTTCTTTAAGATCTGTGGTAGAATGGACACTGAGGTTGGAATAAGGGGGATGAAAAGAGATCTGTAAAAAAATGTAAAGTGGTCCAGAGTATGGCAACTCCAGTTAATGCAAAGAAGTGTGACGCGCTGCATACTGGCAGAAAGAATCGAAAAACGAACAACTGGATGGGGGAGTAAGGGTGGTGAAACCAACAGAGGAAAGGGACTATGGAGTCATCATTACTGCGAGTCTTAAAGGATACCTAAACAACATTTTGACAACAAACTATTCAAAAATATGACTCTTAGGTGACTAAAGGAAAGGCTGCTGTATTCATTAATACTAAAACTACATTTACATAATTTGCCTAAATGTGGTTCAAGAGCATTTGAAAATTGTAAAATCAGCCTTCCAATTTAGAAAAAACTGTCTAACCTGCTTCCTAAAATGGCCGCCAGATGTGATGTGATGACATCATCTGAGCAAAGTCAGAGAGATATATGGCTCTCTGTAGTGCTAATTGTGACATAGACAGCCAGTTCTGAGTGCTGTATTATATTTTTTTTAATATAAAATGTATTATTGTCTCTGCTGAAAATTCAAATGCTCTAGGAATGACCTCTCTCATCCCCCCCCTCCAGATTTTAGCGGACAGATGCAGGCCTAAAGAACTGCTGACAGCATTGCATCACACATTCAGTCTTTTTAGAGAAAATGTGTTACTGGAAGACTTTTATTAAGGATCCTGTTTCTCTGAGCTAATTACAGAGTTGTTAAGTTAATTTTGTTAGGAGAGAAATCATAAACTAGGTTTATGATGTTAAAATAAGGGAAGCTAGGATGTTACATAGAGGTGTAAGGTTGTAAATGACCCTATGACGCCTGTGTGAAGAGGGTACAGCATGAGATCAAAAGAGGTGTAATTGAAACTTGAGTTATGCTACGGTTGCAGAATTAATACATCCTGTATAGCTGTATGGTATAGATTAATAAAATTACATCCTGCAGTTGTATAAAAATATACTTTTGTTAGATATTTGACCAGAGGAGGGGCTGGATGACTTCATCCAAAAGAGGTTGGCCAATACTGCTTGAAAAGATTATTCTCTTTCACTATAGATATACACTTTGTATCGGACACTGACTAAGGAAACATCTGAGCACTGAAAACAGGTAATTAGAAAGCTAGACAAAATCTAAATATAGTTGTAGGAATTGCACTGTTTTAAATCTTGTTTTGTTTTAAAGATTTGTATGTCTTTTGATATAAGAGTTCTGTATTGTGGACTTCCGGTGACGTCACGAACATGGTGGGTAGCTAACTTTAAGGGCTCCTTGACCACCTCACCCCAATTCAAAGAAATCAGCAAGAAAGACACTCCAATATAGTTTTTTCCACAGCGAGGTCAGTACTATACATGGCAAGGAAATCGCAGAAAGCAAAAGGAAACCAATTCCCTCCGTCTTCAGCAAGTAAAATGAAGCAAACAACCCTGAGCAGGCCGCAGGAAAGCCTAATGGCTTTACCAAACTAAAAGGCTCCCCTCAGAGTCACTGGCGGACTGGGACCAGGATGATATGGAACAACTGGAAAACAACCAAACTTTGAAAAGATCCTAGCTACAGTAAATAAAATTGATTCAGCACTGGCTGACCTGAGACAAGATGTGAAAGCATTAGACAGGAAAGTTTCAACGTCGGAAGCCAGAATCGGAGATTTGTCTGAGGCACAGGAAACCACAGAGCGACTGCTTTTATTTTTACTCCAGAGAGATCGAGAAACTCAAGCCAAATTAGAAGATTTAGAAAACCATTCCCATAGGAACAATTTTAGAATTCATGGAATCCCTGAGGGGGCCGAAGAAGGCTTTCCAACGACAGCGGACTCTGTGCAGCAAGTACTGCGAGCAGTGCTCTCTCCACCTCCCGACCTGTATTTTTTTTTTTTTTTCGTTGTTTAACCAGGTATAGCACACTAAGCTGAAAGCTTTTTTACAGGAGCAACCTGGTATTTGCAGGTAGACCGTACCCATAGATCTCTAATCCCAAAACCAATGGATCCCAATGCAAGGCCCCATTCCCTGATAGTTCGAATGTTACATTTCCAAACTAAAGAGTGGATCATTCATGAGGCTTGGAGGCATAAAGACTTAAAATACCAAAATGCTACAATTTTCTTTGATCAGGATTTCTCCTCAGCCCTGCAAGCCGAAAGGCAAAATGTAAGAGGGGTTATAAGGGAGCTTCGGCTGCAAAAAAGAAATAAAGGCACAGCTGCTTTTCCCAGCGAGGCTGAGAATCTACCTGGAGTCAGGAACAAAGACCTTTCCTTCCCTGGTCGAGGCGAGTGCCACTTTGAAGGAACTTCAGGTTGCGGTGCCAGATTTGGAACTTGAGATTTTAGAGAAAAAGCTAAGAGTTGCAGCCTGGAACACAGTGTCCTGCAATCAGACCAGAAAACGAGGCCTGCCAGGATCCATCGTGATAGCGAATGCAGGGGACATTGCTAAATTACCGCTTCATGCGGAGAAGAGAAACAGGACCCAGAACGAAGAGAAAACGACCTCACCATCCTCAAAAGACTGAGTTTACTAACATGTGGAGAGTATTTTGCAGAATGAGCACTGGAGCGCAAATGGGGAACAGCGTATGCCTGTGCGAATGTATTAGTGGCCCCCTAAGCTAACTATTACTATGAAGTAATCGAGGAGGAAAACTACATTTTCTTAAACAGTAGTTCCATACAGACAATCTGTCCTTGGTCCATGAATGCATCCTTCTTTTGTGGGGACACTGGGATTTGAAGGGGGGGTTCCCTCTATCCTCACATATCTGGACCTACTAGATACTGGAACTGAATGGACGACATGCCTGGGCCACTAGAGGGCAGCAGAGGGCCGTACAGAACATAAATGTTTGATTTTTTTTTTTTAGCTATTTCCCCCCTATGGAGATGGCATCGGGGGGGGGGGGCCTCTCTCTCTCTAGCTCCCTTTCTTTGCTTTTTTTTCTTTTCTCCTCGCTTCCCTCCTTTCTCACTGTCTAAACCCTCCAAATAGAACTTTTACTGCGTTAGGTTAGGTTTTTTTTTTTATATAAAAAACAGGTGGAAAAACAAAGGGGGAAGTGAATGGTGAATCAAAGAGGGAATTTTATTGGAGGATGCAGTAAAGTACGTGAGGATGGGGGTGGCGGGGTGGTTATGGTCTGGTTGGCTCTTTCCATATACAGAGAGTGACGTCTAACAGACCAACTGTTGTCAGACCAAGAAGCCGTATAGCGCAGTGGTTTAAGGCTCTGAGCTGCAAATCTGGTGACATCCAGCAGACCAGACCTGGGTTAGAATCCCACAGCTTCCACTTACATAGTGTGTGACCCTGAGCAAGTCACTTAACTTCCCTGTGCTCTCAGGTTGTGCCTGTAAAAAAGCTTTCAGCTTAGTGTGCTACTCCTGGTTAAACAACTAAAAAAAAAAAAAGAAGCCACATAGTTGGCCAAGGCGAAAACGCCCCTTAACATCGGAGGGGTAGTGATCGTGTCACATGTATGACAACTCTTGGTGGCTTTTGACTACCAGAGTTAATTTTCCTAGGAAGTCAATTTAATAGATACTTGCCTTGGTTTAGATAAAAGTTCTTATTGTGGATCCAGGTTGGATCCGACGTTTCTAGCTAATTGACTGGTGTTACAAGTTTATCAGTTTTAAATGTTTCTGGTCAAAGTTAGTTGACGTGGGTTCAAGGGGAAAAGGGGGTCTGGATCGGCCTTGGGGATCCTATAGGACCAAGATGTGTATTCTTGTGGGACAGTATGAATGAAAAGATAGCTCACTGAGATAGATTATGGCGGTGCACTTAAGGATTATCTCCTATAATGTAAATGGGTTTAACTCCCCCATTAAGAGAGCCAAAATCCTAATGGAACTTAATAGGAGGGGCTGTGACATAGCTCTCCTCCAGGAGACTCACCTCTCAGAGGTGGAGCACACTAAATTAAGATGGCAATGGGTGGGCAAAGTGCTGTCTACCTCAGGCAAAGAGACAAAAAAAGCCAGAGTTGCGATATTAATCACGAAAAACTCCTCATTCTGTATCCAGGAGGTAGAGATCATACTCCAGGGTAGGTGCATCAAAGTCTCAGGTACAATTCAAGGTAACCTAATTCATGTGGTAAATGTTTACGCTCCCAATAGTGGGGCAGACACTTTCTATCAAGAAGTCTTTCAGAGAGTGGTGTCGCTTCCCAGGGGTCAGCTAGTACTTGGAGGTGACTTCAACACTACATTGTGCCCAGCTTTAGACCGATCCTCGGGTAAATTGGAGACTTCTAAACAGGTCACGAGGTATCTGAACACATTAATGCAGGAGCGGGGGCTCAGGGACATCTGGAGACTACATCATAAAAAAGAGAGGGATTACACATTCTACTCAGTCCCCCAGAACTCATACTCCCATATAGATTTCTTTATAACATATACCACAGATATTCACTTATTTTCTAACTCTGTAATTTACCCAATGACTATTTCAGACCATGCTCCAGTTTCCGTTGACTTTGTTTGGGATAGGGAACCTAAGACAACGAATTGGAGACTGAATATTTCATTACTTAATGATAAAAATGTTATACGACAAATCACGCAGGATATAAAAAACCTTATGATAGATTCCCCTATATCAGACAGTACCCCAATGGTGTGGTGGGATACAATGAAGGCCGTCCTAAGGGGACAACTAATAAGTTTAGCCTCAGCTAGGAAGAAATTGAGGAATAAAAAGATAGAAGAACTGCAAACCAAGATAAAAGTGTTAGAATGGGAACATAAAGGTAACCAAAGAGGTAAGGAGAAAATTTGGAGGGAACTAATAGAAAGGAGGAAAAAAACTTAATGAGTTAGAGGCTGAAAAGATAGAATGGATGCTGCGTTACGCAAACCAAAAATATTATGAGGGTGGGGGCAGGGCTTTAAAGCTCCTTGCCATGAGATTGAGAAGGGAACAAGCGAGCAGACATGTCTCATCCCTTCATAGTGGAAAAGGGGCCACATCCCGGATAGAGAAACCCAGAGACATAGCAAAGGCCTTTAAAAATTACTACGGGGGGTTATACAGGGAAGGGAGGGATCCAGAAGAGGTGCAAAAAAATGCAGAACTCTTTCTGAAGGCCCTGAGACTACCCAAGTTGTCCCCAGGAATGCAGCAAGAGCTTTCTACCCCATCACAGAAAAAGAGATAGCAGCAGTTATAGATAAGCTTTCCTCAGGCAAATCCCCAGGTCCTGATGGTTACCCAGCCGAGTTTTATAAAAAATTTAAAAAAAAACATTAGCATCCAAATTGGCTATGATGCTAAATGCCATCCTAGAAAATAATGAACCTCCAAATTCATGGAGTGAAGCTATAATCACGGTTATCCCGAAACAGGGTAAATCCCCAGAGTTTTGTGAGTCATACAGGCCCATCTCTCTGTTAAACCAAGATTATAAAATCCTTACAAAAATCCTAGCCAACTGACTACAAAAGCATATTGAAAACTTGATACATCCGGATCAAACCGGATTCATACCAAACAGACATATGTCTGACAATATCAGGCGCTTACTAAATATCTTAGACCACAAGAATGCCTCCCAGAACAACTAGACTGCTATTTTTTTTGATGCAGAAAAGGCCTTTGATAGGCTAAACTGGACATACTTAAAAGCGGTTCTCACAAAAATGGGGTTTGAAGGTGCCTTCCTACAATGGGCCACTTTGGCCTATCAGAACCCTTTGGCTAGGGTCAGGGTTAATGTGACTCTGTCAGAGGCCTTTCTGATTAGGAGGGGTACCAGGCAGGGATGCCCCCTGTCACCCCTACTTTTTGCATTGGCCATGGAGCCCCTTGCCCAGGCTATAAGGGAGGAGAGCAAAATACAGTGCATTAATATAGCACAGGCCCAGAATAAAGTGTCATTTTATGCAGACGACACGGTGACATATATGTAGGACCCTGGGAAGTCGATCCCACCCTTCATGGCCCTTCTGGATCAGTTTGGGAAGCTTTCAGGCTTTAAAATTAATATGGACGAATCTGAGGTCCTGCCCATAAGGGGTAAAATTACACAGAGTTTGTACAAGCTGATTCCGTTTAACTAGGTAAGAGATAAGGTAAGGTACTTGGGGATTCATATTCCGATCAAATTATCAAGACTGCATCAAGTTAATTATGGTGCACTCCAGAAAGCTGTTTTTGCAGATATAAATAGATGGCACTCTCTGCCTCTTACTTTTATTCACAGGATAGACACGGTGAAGATGAACATCCTCCCTAAATATCTTTTTTTGTTCACTAATTTACCCCTGTCCTTCTCCAGAAAAGATTGGAAAGAACTAAAACAAAAGATCTCAAGATTTATTTGGGCGGGAAGGAAACCCAGAAGGCGATGGGATCTCCTTGTAGAGACAAAGACAAGGGGGGCAAGGAGTTCCTGATCTATACAACTATTATAAAGCAGCTCAAGTGGTGCCTATCCTAAGCAAATTAAATCCAGGCTTGGGGAGGGGTGGTCTCTTCTGGAACAAGGGGCGCATCAAAACATACCGCTTGGGTTGCTGCCCTGGGTTGCCACGCATTCGGATCTTCAACAAATCAATAATAAATGGACCAAACATACCCTCAAAGTACGGCTGGAGGTGGGGCAACACTGGAGGGTGGTGACTCCGGTCTGGAAGTATATTCCCCTTTGCTCTCTGCCGGGATTTCCAGCTTCCTCGGGAGACCCTTGCTTTAAGAGGTGGCAGGAAAAGGGATTGCTTTTTCTTACTCAATTTTTTCAGAGGGACACGTTGAGATCCTTTTTGGAAATGCAGGGCGAATATAACCTTCCAAGACAGGACTTTTATAGATACCTACAATGTAGGCATTACATTTTGACAAATGTGGGCATGGGGGAGATTCTTTCAGACCCACCGGTCCCAGTGAAAACCACTTTCCTCAAAAGCAGGGGGATAGATTCGAGGGGATATATATCATATATTTATAAGTCACTTCAGGAAGAGGTGGGTAAATTATTGATTCAACAAATTGAACGAAAATGGGAGGAGGAGGAGCTAGGTTTACATCTTGAAGAGGAGGATTGGGTAATAATTTGGGCAGGGATTCCTAGCACATCCAGAAGGGGATTGGGGGGATTGTAGGTGGAGAGTGGTTACCAGGTATTTCATTCCTCCAGTCTTCTCGGCACACTATTCAAAGGGCACATCCCAGGAGTGTTGGAGGAGATGTGGAGGAGTTGGTTCTTATGCCCATATATTTTGGGAGTGCCCCCAGATAACTAATTACTGGAAGCTGGTAGCTCAGGCCTTACAGAACATTTTTCAGTGGAACTGTGTGCTGACCAGCTCTCACTTGATCCTGGGTCTTCCACCCAGTGAGGGGAGAACCAAAAATCAGAGATACTTATACTATATATTAGTAGCGGCCGCCCTTAAAGTGATCACCAAACACTGGCTAAGCTCTGACCAGTTATCCATTTCGATGTGGAGGGCAAATATTAGCAGAATTAAAGAGATGGAGGCCATAACGGCCCGGTTAAGAACACAAACAGATCAATTTAATGTAAAATGGCTTCCATTTTATGAATACATTGAAAATCTGGAGGGCATTCCCATATTAGACCAATACTTGCTACCCTGAAACACTTTGCACTCACGTCGACCAGAAAGTTAATTTTCCCTTTTCCTTTTGCTTTGGCTTTATTGTTTCTGTGAGAATATGATTAGAGTACTTATGGAAAGATTAAATAATTAAGAATGGATCATTACAAGTATGGTTAATTAAGTAGAACCAACGTAACTGTTAAATAGTTTAAAACAGATGGTACAATGAAGGATTTAAATGACAGGGAAAGCGGGAGTGCATTTCCACATGGCACTTTTTAAGTGTCGGTGGGGTATTTGCACCTTCACTTACAGTAGTAATAAGGGGGAAGTATTCCTAGGAGTCATACTGAAACTTACACATTCTGAAAAAGTTAGAAGTGATTTTTAAGCAGTGAATACTGGATGTATTGTAATCCTTCAAAGGAATTTACATTGTACACTGAATTCATGGAAGCTTTTTTAAACTCTTAATAAAAAATTATGCAAGTTCAAAAAAAAAAGAGTTCTGTATTGTATGTTTGATGTATTATTATATATTTTAGTAAAAACTCTAATTTTAGAGCAAACCTGTTCTGTCTTTGAATTGCTTTCCTTTGCTAAGAAATATTTATGGTTCAGCAGACATAAGCTTGTATGGTGGTACCAAACTTGAAACAGAAGCATTTTAAAATCTGAGGTCTTTATTAAGTTTTAAGGGTTCATCTCTGAATACCTGGTTAGGTGCCCATAGGCAAAGATATCTGCCCCCCCCCCCCAAGACAGATATATCTGAGCCTGTGCATTGGGTATGCTAGCAAGAGGTTACAGTTTCAATCCCTCCAGAGCTAAGACCAAAGGTTGATCCAAACTCACAAAAACAGACAAGAGGGTTACCTTGTCTGTTACACTGTTCACAAGACTGCGCTCAGAGGTTGGCACTTTGGAGGTAGAAGGCCTGACCTGCTGAGGGAATCATTGGCAGCGGTGGCATAATTTTGGTAACACAAGCTTTATTGTTCTGTCAGCTGAGACCGTAAGCTCTCTTGCAAAGAAAGAAAAAGACAAGAGTTTTATTTTAAAAAGAAAATAGAACTATATATCACTTGGTGTACAGTCAAGTTCTTACCTATTTTTTTTTTCTAAAGTGCAAAGTCAGAGTAGCAGTAGTTAAGAAAGATGGCGTCCTACCACAGCAGGCACACTGTAGAACAGTTAAAACAGTTGTGCGAGGACAGAGGTGTCCTGTTCGAGGTGAAAGCCAGTAAGCAGAACCTCATGGAGGCCCTGATGGTAGCAGATACCCACAGCAGGGAGTCACAGACCGTGACTGAAAGGGACCAGACTTCGAGTGTGGCAGAACTAGCAGCCACTGAGGGGTCCCAAGCCGATGAGGCGGACAGCAGGGCCACTGTCAGTGAAGGGCCACAGCAGCAGAGGAAGGTCACCAGTATCCTGAATCCAGAGGTACTCAAGCTGCAAATTGAGTTGCGGAGGATAGAACTGGAGGCAGAGCAACAACAGAGGGAGGCAGACCGTGAGGAACGTGAGCGCCAGCGAGAGGCAGAGGAGAAGAGAGAGCAAGAATGCAGAGCTGCAGAGGAGAGAGGAGCGCCAGTGGCAACATGAACTGGAGAAGCTACGACTCCAACCAGCAGCACCAGGGCAGGTAAGTGGCTTGGGTTTAACTGGGACTGCAGGACTGGGTTACAAACTGAACTCTAAATTAATAGCTGAGTTTAAGGATGGGGAGGATATAGACACCTTTTTAAATTCTTTTGAAAAAGTTTGTATTCAGGCTAAAATTCCTAGAGAGTCCTGGAACTTCCAACTATCCTCGCTACTTACCAGAAAAGCTCGGGATACATTGGGTCACATGGAAAATAAAGACAGCGATGATTACAGCAAGTTAAAAGCTGCATTACTAAAAAAGTTTGAATTACCTGCTGAATCATAAAGAGCTAAATTCCGTAAGCTCAAGAGAAGCCCTGATATGAGCTATGAGGAGCTAGCCACGAAACGACGTCAGTTTTTAAAACGCTGGTGGGAAGGAACTGAGGCAAACACTGTTGATAAAACTGAAAATGTGATTTTATTAGAACAGTTTTATTGGGCATGCCCAGCAGAGTTAAAAACCTGGCTAGAGGACTGAGATCCAAAAACGGTGCAAGAGGCTGCTGAACTCTCGGACCGCTATGCCAAGAGCAGACCTGCTCTGAGAGCGAATAGAGGCGAGTGTGGCAGTGCAGAAAGGAAAGCGCACCTTCAGGGCAGCTAAAAACCCTCACTGCCTCCACCAAAACCAGTTAGCCCCAGGTTTCCAGAAAAGATTTCTCTGAAGAAGAAATGCTTGTTGGTTATGTAAAGAAACTGGGCACATTGCCAGACAGTGTCAAGAAGAAAAAAATTACTCACCTTAGTAATGTTGTTTCTTCTAATGAGTCTTGCTATATTATGACAGATGCAGTTTGTCCCACCATTAGAACTGCTCCGGAGGTGAAAGAGTTAACTTCCATGAGCATGGAACTTAGGCGTGACTGAGTTAAAAAACTCTGTTAGGGTGGTTTCAAACCGAAACCGTCAGATCTTCTGCGAGCAAAAACTCTAAGGCTCTGTGTGGAAGCTGTAACCTACACTAGCCAACTGGCTACTAATCATACACATTTTCTGGTCCCAACACCAAGACTCAAGTCAGGGGACCAGAAAAATAAGATAAAATAACTAAATAAAACACAACAGCCAAACATAAGGGGCATCAATAAGTGCCAACAGTGGACTTCCCACCCCATACCAGTAGAGTTCTGAGAGGGCAGGCTGGAGGAGGTCATAACATAGCAAGACTCCATTAGAAGAAACAACATTACTAAGGTGAGTAATTTTTCTTCAAACAACATAAAGTCTTGCATATATTATAGATGATAGACAATTCACACAACAGTACCTCCAGGAGGGACAGAACCTACTTAGGAATAGACTCTGAAGCACCTTTGCTTAAACTGAAACATCCCTCCTGGCCTGGATATCAGGGAGTAATGCTTGGTGAAAGTGTGTACTGTTTTCCAAGTAGCTGCCTGACATATCTCAAGATAAGGATGTCTCTAGCAGCAGCTAGAGATGCAGCTGTACCTCTCAGAGACTGAGCCCTCAGGCCTGAGGGGGAACCTTACCAGTTTTTGATAGCAAATTGGATACAAAAGAGCGATCCACCCAATGGACCTCTTAGTGGCAGGTCTCCTTTCCAACCTCACCATAAGTGAGAAATAGTTGGAGGAGTCAAACCTGTGACCCTTAGTGCGCTCTATGTAGTAACTTGAGGCCCTCTTAACATTTAAGCTGTGCAGCCTCCTCTCACCAGAGGAGGAATAGTCAGTGAAGAACACTGGAAGTGAAATAGATTGGTTAAGGTGGAAATCCAAACCACCTAGGCAAAACTTCCTGTTAGTCCTGAGGACTACCTTATCCCTGTGAAAGAAAATAAGTCAGTCTCCACTGATAAAGCCTGTAACTCACTTATGCGCCTGGCAGAAGAGATGACTACTAGAAATACAGTTTTCCAAGTCAAATACTTAAGCTCTGCGAAGACAGAGGCTCAAGGGGTTGCATCAGCTAAGCAATGCAAACATTAAGATCCCAAGCAGGGCAGGGTCCCTGAATGGAGGATTGGTATAAACAATCCCTTAAAAAACTTGGAAAATACAGGATGAGCAGAAAGAAGAGGGCTTCCCTGCTGAAATGAAAGGCAGACACAGCTGCCAAGTGCACTTTCAGGGTAGCTGGTCTCAGTCCCAAAGAATTAAGATGGACCATATAATCCAATACAGTGGGTAAATCAGCAGATTCGAGGAAATATGCTTCCCAGAACACCATATGGAAAACCTTTCCACTTGGAGTTATAGGTAGCCCTGGTGGAAGGCTTCTAGCAGCTTCAGGATTTCGAGAACACTTTGAGAAAGTTGTAGATCAGCAAACTCTAACTGCTCAAGAGCCAGGCCTTGAGGTTGAGGTTTGAGATTGGATACCAAACTCTCCTGAGCACAGGTTAACAGATTGTGGTTCCTGGGGAGACACAGGAAGATGGTTACTAAGGACAGAAGGTGGGTACCAGGGCTGCCTGGCCCAGTCTGGAGCAATCAGGATCATCTTGCAGGGCTGAGACCTGATTTTGACTAGTACCTTGAACAGGAGAGGGAAGGGGAAAGGCATAAAGGAACTTCCTTCCCAATCGGGGAGAAAGGCATCCAGGGGACTGAGCCCAACACTGGGGGCCTGCAACAAAAAGTGGAAGTTGATGATTGTCTGGGGCTGCAAAAGATCTATCTGAGGTGCCCCATCTGGCAAAAACTATCCCAGTACTAGGGGATCCAGTGACCATTAGTGATGGCCCTGGAAATCCTGCAGAGGCTTCTGCCAGGACATTGTCCTTGCCTGGGAGGTGAACTGCTATGAGGAAGTGTTCAGGGGAATAAGCCAGAGACCACAACTTCGACGCCTCGATTGCACAAGGCCAGAAGACCGAGTGCCCCTTGTTTGATGTACCACATTGTAGTGGTGTTGTCTATTCTGACCTGTACCACCTTGTTCTGAACAGATGCAGAAAAACCTGAAGTGCTAGAAAAACAGCTCTGAGTTCCAACAGATTGATGTGGAGCAGAGATTCCTGAGGGACCATAACCCCTGGGTGGAGAGGTCGCCCATGTGACTCCCATCCCAAGAGGACGCATCTGTAGTAAGGGTCAGGAGTGGGACAGAGGGATGAAAGGCACCCCTGTCTCAGATTGCTCTGATCCTGCCACCACTGAAGGGCCTGGATCAGGGTTGAGTCATGGATTAACTTGGATGGGGATCTCTTCTTTGAGACCAGAAAGCTCTCAAATGGAACTGAATGTCCTCATCTGAAATCTTGCTCCTTGCACTACAGCTGTGGAAGCAGCCATGTGTCCTAGGAGCTGCAGGAAATGCCTTGCTGGTTGGAGACCTGCAGAGTGAAGGATGAGGCCAGGGCCACCAGGTCCTTACCCTTTCCAGGGAAGGAAGGCTCTGGCCTGCTGTGTCCAGTTCCTGCGCCTATAAGGTGAGTACCTGGACAGGTTCAAAACGACTTTGGAAGATTGAGAAAAGCCAGAGAGGTAAGCAGCTGCTGGATAACTTGCTTGGGTGTGATTTGACCTGGTCTAAAGACTGACCCACAATGAGCCAGTCGTCCAGGTAGGAAAAATGGCAATCTTTTGCCTTCTTAGATGAGCAACTACTACTGCCAGACATTTTGTGAACACCCTTGGGGCAGAGGTGAGGCGAAGGGCATTGCTCTGAACTGATAATGGCCTGAGGGCAGTTGAATCTGAGGTACTTGATGGGAGCTTCTGATAAGAACATGGAAGTAGGCATCCTTGAGGTCCAGGAAGCTAGCCAGTCCCTGGCCTTAGGGAGGGGTAAAATCATTCCAGAGTCACCATTTGATTTTGGTTTTAAAGGTGCTTGTTCAGATATCTTAGATCCAGGATAGGCCACTCTCCTGTCTTTTTGGGGTAAGGAAGTACCTGGAGTACAGACCCTTGCCCTGGTGTGGGGAGAAACCCTTTCTACAGCTCCTGAGAACCAGGAGCGATGAGACTTCTGTTTCCAAGCAAGAGTCTCTAAAGGGTTTGCAGGTGGAAAGATCTGGCTCTCATCTTTGGAAATTTTTGAAGCTGAGAACCAGACCCTGGCTCACTACTTCCAGGACCCACCTGTCTGATGTTAAAGACTCCCAGTCCTGGACGAGTAAGCCAGCCTGCCCCTACAGGTAATGGAGAGCCGACCCTGGGCATCCCATCAGGGTGCCTGTTGTGGCAGGGCTTTAGGCTGAGGGGTGGGAGCAGGCCTGCTCGTACCCGTCTGCCTCTCCTCTGAAGAACCCCCTCTGAGCATAGGCTGAGAGGAGGCCTGGGTCTGGTAAAAGGCCTGTGAAAGGCTGCCCTACCCTGGTGGGCTGCCTCTGAGGGTATCTGCCGTTCGCCACATGCACTCCTATAAGTGGTTCTATATTAATCCATTTCTTCATATAATTCTCTGTCTGCTCCCAAACTGAGAATTTCCCACCACAGGAAAATCCATAGCCTTAGACTGGGTATCCTGTGACAAAGTAGTACACCTGAGCCAGGCCAATCTCTGAAAACCACAGATGTAGCCATGACTCTAGAAGATACATCATTAGAATCCACTGCAGCATGGAATTGCACCTTGATGCCTCAATACCATCAAGAGCCACCTGCTCCAGCTCCTTTGCAAGCTGGCCAGGGACCTGTTTGGCTAAGGCCATGACAGTATCCATCTGAGATTTCTGGTATCCGTAGCATAAGCCATATAGTTTGCTTGTCATGAGTCCCAGAGGCGCTGCCATGTATTGTTTTTGGCCATGGCATCAATCTTCCTGGAGTCCTTGTCAGGAGGATGTGAAGCCAGGGGAATATTAGCTTTATCACAGGCTGCAGCCTGAACTACCCCAACATGACTGCATTGCTGTGAAAGAAAATCTGTATCAGGACCTGACAAAGTGTACCTCCTGTCCATCTTTTTATCTACAGGAGGCACAGAATTAGGAGCTTTTAAAATTTTTATTGTTTGTTTCCTGAAAGATTTATGTAAAGGGATGGACAATCTCCTGGACTCTGGGATATCCATCATCTCTACATAGTCAGGCTCCTCTTGCTCATCCAAAGCCTCCTCTAAAGGAAGCTGGAGGGTCTCAGCAACTTTATAAAAACAAAAAATGAGAAGGGGACTCCAAAGCCTAGGGAGATTCACCAAAGGTCTGTCTGGGGAGCTGTCCGTTCAATGGGCACATCCAGACTTTCAAAGTCACATTCACACTGATCATAATCATCCTCCCCTCCTCTGGTTCATAAAACTCTTCTATATCATATTCTTGAACGGGTGGAACCGACCGAACCGACCTTTGCCAGATAGTGGCGGTTCGGAGGGAACTAGGACAGTGACTGGACAATCTGTATTGCCCTGGCTATCTCTGCAGCAGTTGGAAGGAATTTTGGACTCACACCTGCTGACTTTCTAGATCTCTTTGCTGGAACTGGCTCCTCAGAGGTCAGCTTCGTTGCTCAAGGAAGTCTGGCCTGATCAGAGGCACTCCCTCCGAGTTCGGCTGGCACGAACTGGGCTGACCATCGGGTCAGCGGACTTTTTCAGCCTCTCGTTCCTGAGCCTACCAACTCTCTTATCTAGGGTGGCTGCAGGAAATTCTTGCAAATCTGGCAGTCTGCATTGAAGTGGTCAAACCCCAGACAATAAACACATGTGGTGTGTGGGTCAGCCTTGGCAAAGGCTTCCCCACAGACACTACAGTGTTGAAACCCAGTGGGCCGTTTTTCTTTGGGTTTCTCAGACATAATGCCAGCCTAACCAAAACTTGCCCTTTTGGATTGCAGTGCCAGGCAAGACACCCTTATCGGTTCCCAACAGTGTCACGGTCGTGGAAAAAGCGTAATAAATCTGTTTTTTTAGAGCCGATAAGAACAGGAACCACACTCTAACAAGCTTAAAAGGCTTTAAAAACCAAGTTTAAATACAATTTGATGGGTTCAAACCGAACCGATAAACATTACAAGTTCACACAGAAAACCTATCTATTACTTACAATACCATAGACAGAGCTTGAACCGATCGGTTTGTGGTTAAAATAAATAATATTGCGGTTAAATTTAACCGAGAAAAGGCGCTTTAAACCTGAAATGAACCGAGCAGCAGGAGAATCTCCGGAGGCGACTGTTCAGTGGTAGATAAAAATCTGTGATTTCGGTTTGAAACCACCCTAACAGAGCTTCTTTAACCGAGCTCGCGCTCTAAGTTCCATGCTCTGCATGGAAGTTAACTCTTTCACCTCTGGAACAGTTCTAATGGTGGGACAAACTGCATCTGTCATAATATAGCAAGACTTCATGTTGTTTGAAGGGCAAGCAATAGTACGCAAAGTGGTACCAGAAAGGACGTGGGTTGTTTGTGTGTCCCTGAGAGCATGCCAGCGAACATGGGAGAACACATGCACCCAGTCATGGTAAATGGCGTACAGACACAGGGGTTAAGGGACACAGGGGCATCCCTGACATTGGTGAAAGGGGATCTAGTACAGCCTGGTCAGCTTATCCAAACAAATACGTGACTGTACAGGACTTTGCAGGTGAAGCGAAAACATTGCCACTAGCCAGTGTTCTCCTGGACTGGGGTGAAGCAGGGGGAACTGTGCAACAGGTGGCTGTAGCTAAAACGTTAGCAGTAGATGTGATCCTGGGTAACAATCTCCAACAGGGGATGGTATGTGCAGTTACCCATAGCCAAGCGGCAAGGGAAAATAGTAGTTCCCTGAACCCCACAGAAACCAGTGTGGAAATCACGGCGAGGCTGGTTCCCCAGCCTGTGTCTCCAGATGGGGAGACTGATAAAAAGGGGGTAGAAATTTCCCTGGTAGCGAGTGACCACACAGCTACAGAAGGTTACCCCGAAGAGGGAGGGGTAACCAATTGTCGGAGGGTTAGGATTGACAGTGATCCTGAGGGCCCCGACGCTAGTGCTAGGGACCCTAGTATAGCGACTGAAGGGGACTTGCCCCATGCCTTGGGACTGTATGAGGGGTTTGCAGCTGCTCAGAGGAGTGACCCTAGTTTAGAGAAGCTGAGAGCTTGGGCAGACTCTGAGGGCACACAGGGAGGTGACAGCAGACATAAGGTTTATTGGAAAAATGGACTTATGTATACACAGGCAGTATAGACAGGGGAGGGAAGCTAGGCAGGCAGCTTATAGTTCCCCAGGGTCTCGTGAGCAGTTGCTCAAAGTGCAATGATATTCCTTGTCTGATCATCTGGAATCGCATTCAAACTGTCGTGGTTGGCACAGAATTTCTACTGGCTAACTTCACCCAGCAGGTGAAGGAGTATTGCAAGTCTCGTCACCGGTGCCAAGAAATGAGGAAGGCGGGCAAGAAAACCCAAGCCGCCCTGATTCCATTGCCCATAGTGGAGGAGCCATTCCAGAGGGTGGGAATGGATATTGTGGGGCCTTTAAATACCCCCAGCTCCTCAGGAAGAGATTCATCCTGATTGTGGTGGATTATGCCACCCGGTACCCAGAGGCAGTCGCCCTATCCTCACTGAGGACAGACAAAGTGGCAGATGCCTTACTTGGGATTTTCTCCCATGTTGGGTTTCTGCAGGAGGTAATCCCGATCGGGGTTTCCTTCATGTCGGACCTGATGAAGTGTTTATGGGAGAAGTGTGGGGTGGTGCAGAGATGCACGACACTGTATCACCCACAAGCCAATGGACTTGTGGAACATTTCAATGGTACCCTAAAGTCAATGCTCCGGGCGTTTGCTGAACAGCATGGGAGGGACTGGGAGAAATACCTTCCCCACCTGTTGTTTGCATACAGGGAGGTGCCCCAAGAGTCAACAGGATTTTCCCCCTTTGAACTCTTATATGGACGCCGAGTACATGGGCCCCTAGACTTAATCTGGGAGGACTGGGAAGGCAAGCACGCCACCCAGGGAACTCCCATTATGGATTATGTCCTTAGGTTTAGGGAAAGGCTGAATGAGCTTATAGGGACAGCCCAGAGCAACCTGACAGCTGCCCAACAAAGACAAAAGGTGTGGTACGACCGCAGAGCCAGAGCTCGCTCATACATGGTGGGTCAGGAAGTCATGGTCCTTATTCCGGTCCGGAAAGACAAGCTGCAAGCTGAGTGGGCAGGACCGTACAAAGTGGTTAGGAAGGTAAATGACATGAACTACATTGTGGAGTTACCTGACAGAAGACAGACTGAAAGGATGTACCATGTCAACATGATGAAGCCATATGCAAATAGGGCTGACATGGTGTTTGCAGTGTGTAGTCATGGGGAGGGGACGGACAAAGGAGACCCTTCTGGACTTGCTGGAAGAGAGTAAGAGGGAGTCATCTGTGGAGGCAGTAAAATTGTCTCCCCAGCTGACCCCGGACCAGGTCCAGAAAGTAAGGGAGGTTTTAGCAGACTTTGGCCCCTTGTTTAGTGCCAAGCCTGGAATAACCCTCTTAGCAACACACGATGTAGAGACAGGGGCACAGATGCCCATACGGCGGATGGCATATCGGGTGTCGGAGGCTGTCCAAAAGGACAATAGGAAGGAAATGGAGGAGATGCTGGATTTAGGGGTAATCCAGAGATCCCACAGCCCCTGGGCCTCACCCATAGTCCTTGTGCCCAAGCCAGACGGCTCAACTCGTTTCTGTGTGGACTATCGTGGACTGAATGCAGTCACGAAGTCAGATGCCCACCTGATGCCCCGGACGGACGAACTCCTGGACAAGTTGGGAGGGGCGACCTACCTTACGACTACTGACCTGACCAAGGGGTATTGGCAGGTAGAATTGACAGACAGAGCTAGGGAAAGGCCAGCCTTCATCACTCCGATAGGCTTATTTGAGTTTAAAGTAATGCCTTTCGGAATGAAGAACGCGCCGGACACTTTCCAAAGGTTGGTGAACCAGGTGTTGAATGGTACTGAGGAGTACGCCGTAGCGTACCTGGATGACATTGCCATCTTCAGTACCAGCTGGGAGGAACACTTTTCACACCTTAGGGAAGTGCTGGGCAGGATACAGAAGGTCGGGCTCACTGTCAAAGCCGAGAAGCGCCAGGTGGCCATGGGGGAAGTGGCATACCTCGGGCATGTGGTAAGTCGGGGACAGTTCCGTCCCAACCAAATAAAGATAGAGGTGATTCAGGCTTGACACAGACCAGAAACCCAGAAGCAGGTCAGGAGTTTTCTAGGGACAGCAGGGTACTACAGAAAGTGAACTACAGAGGAAATGTGAGGAAGAATTTCTTCACAGAACGGGTGGTGGACAAGTGGAACACCCTGCCTGAGGAAGTGGTGGGGGCTGAAACAATCACAGGATTTAAGAATGTATGGGATAGACATAAAGGAATTCTGGAGGTCAGGGGTAAGGGGCAACAGAGTTCTAGGAAAACATAAACTGAAGTTACAAACTCAAATGGGCAGACTAGGTGGGCCATAGGCCCTTGTCTGCCGATACTGTCTATGTATCTATGTATCTATGTACCTAATTACAGTGCCCTGGCTGCTCCCCTATCTGATCTGACAAAGAAAAAGATGCCAAAGAAAATTACTTGGGGCCCAGCCTGTGAGGAAGCCTTTACCAGACTGAAGGTGGCACTGTGCAGTGCTCCTGTTTTGACAAATCCGGACTATAGCAAAACCTTTATAGTTCACTCGGCTGCCTCAGACATGGGTATTGGGGCAGTACTTAGCCAGACATCTAGCCAAGCGACAGATCACCCAGTTTTGTACCCGAGCAGAAAGCTGCTCCCCAGGGAGCAAGCGTACTCCATGGTGGAAAAGGAGCGTGTGGGCCCTGAAGAAATTAGAGCCATACTTGTATGGACAGCATTTTGTGGTGCAGACTGACCACAACCCCCTGGTTTGGCAGACACAGATGGGAAAGAGCAATGGGAGACTGCTAAGATGGAGTCTTGCTTTGCGAGGATATAATCTGACAATCATACAAAGGGCAGGCATTAAGAATCAGAACGTCGGTGGGCTGTCTAGGGTCTATGAGGAGTGAACTGATTTGTGATGCTCATCCCATGTAGGGGATAGATCCCCCAAATTCAGTCTAGGTGGGGAGGAGTGTGACGTAGACAGCCAGTTCTGAGTGCTGTATTACATATTTTTTAATATAAAATGTATTAAGTCTCTGCTGAAAATTCAAATGCTCTAGGAATGACCTCTCTCATCCCCCCCCCCCAAAGATTTTAGCTGACAGATGCAGGCCAAGAGAACTGCTGACAGCATTGTATCACACACTCAAGTCTTTTTAGAGACAATGCGTTACTGGAAGACTTTTATTAAGGATCCTGTTTCTCTGAGCTAATTACAGAGTTGTTAAGTAGAAATCATAAATTAGGTTTATGATGTTGAAATAAGGGAAGCTAGGATGTTACATAGAGGTGTAAGGTTGTAAATGACCCTACAAAGCCTATGTGAAGAGGGTACAGCATGAGATCAAAAGAGGTGTCTTTGAAACTTGAGTTATGCTAAGGTTGCAGAATTAATACATCCTGTATAGCTGTATAGTATAGATTAATAAAATTACATCCTGTGGTTGTATAAAAATATACTTTTGTTATATATTTGACCAGAGGAGGGTCTGAATGACTTCATCCAAAAGGGGTTGGCCAATACTGCTTGAAAAGTTTATTCTCTTTCACTATAGATATACTGTACACTTTGTATCTGACAGTGACTAAGGAAACATCTGAGCACTGAAAACAGGTATTTAGAAAGCTAGACAAATCTAAATATAGTTGTAGGAATTGCACTGTTTTAAACCTTGTTTTGTTTTAAAGATGTGTATGTCTTTTTATATGAGAGTGAAGTATTGCATGTTTGATGTATTATTATATATTTTAGTAAAAACTCTAATTTTAGAGCAAACCTGGTCCATCTTTGAATTGCTTTCCTTTGCTAAGAAATATTTATGGTTCAGCAGACATAAGCTTGTATGGTGGTACCAAACTGGAAACAGAAGCATTTTAAAATCTGAGGTCTTTATTAAGTTTTAAGGGTTCATCTCTGAATACCTGGTTAGGTGCCCGTAGGCAAAGATATCTGGCCCCCAAAGACAGATATATCTGAGCCTGTGCATTGGGTATGCTGGCAAGAGGTTACAGTTTCAATCCCTCCAGAACTGAGACCAAAGGTTGATCCGAACTCACAAAAACAGACAAGAGGGTTACCTTGTCTGTTACACTGTTCACAACACTGCGCTCAGAGGTTGGCACTTTGGGAGTAGAGGGTCTGACCTGCTGAGGGAACCTGTAACACTAACTAGTTATTTTTATGTTTGCTTGCAGGCATGTGCAAGAAACATAGTGCCATCATCCAAGTTTTCGGAGGTGTGGCAGCCCTCTTCCAATTCAGTCAGTGTGTTTGCAGGCGCAGGCGCAGTTCTCCAATGCCTGCTGGAGCTGTCTATGACAGCTCCAAAATACAGTGGAGTACAGCTGAAAGGGGGAGCTACGCTTCAGTGAGCAGCGATAAGATATCGCCTGCTCATGCGCGCTCCCCTACACACACACACACACACACACACACACACAGGCACGCATACTGCATGCTCTCCCCCCCCCACGCACACACTGTGTAGCTGCAGGGTGCCCAATCCCCGTCGGCTATGCTGCGCCCAAGCAGAGTTACATAACCTGCACGCTGGGTGCCCACCCCAGCATGGCCTTTACTATATAGCCGGCAGGGGTGCCCAATCCCCTGTCGGCTCCACTGTCCCCCCACAGTACAGGGTGCCACGCTGGGAGCCCACCCAGCGTTGGCAACAGATGCTACTGCCGACAGGGTGCCCAATCTCCTGTCGGCTCCCGCCCCTGCCATCCTTGTGCCACGCTGGAGCCCACCCAGTGTGGCAAACATCCCGCGCCATGTAAAGGAAAAAAAACCTGAAACTTAAAAATGGTCCCTCGCAGTCTCTGCCCCCACCCGCACCCACCCACTGCGCACCCTGCCTCCCCACACCTCCCTCACCCTATACTTACCTCCGGACTCGCGCGATGATCTTCGGTGGACCGGGAACATGTCTGCACTCTTCAAAGCTGACCGCGAACTGAGGAAATGCCGATAAGCTGTATAATGGGATAGATAGGGGTTTTTCAACTTTGCTGCATATCTCAGCCATTTTTTGGAATTTTTGCACCAAATTTTCAACATGGGGTTTTTGGGACCCCTTCTCATGGATGCTCTCACTGTCATGGCGTTAATCGGGCCCGAAGGGTGATTTCGCAGTCACTGCACGAAATCGCCTTTCAGGATCGAGTAATGAAACAACACTGCCACTGTTCATAAGGTGGGCTTTCAAAAAGCCTATGTTGAAAATTTGGTGGAAAAATTCCTAAAAATGACTGTTTTACTAGCGTGTGTTGCGCAGTTCCTACGCACGCTCGTAAGTTTGCGAATTTTCAATATTTTCACTCCAGATTTTCCACATTGCCATTTTATTACACTTCCTTATGAGCAGTACAGTTGTCATTTTTCACATCTTGCCCAAAACGTGTTTCCGCCCATGTAGCGCACAATGGCGCAGTCGGTGTGCGAAATCAATGTATGGGACACATTAAGAAAATCACAGTGACACTGTTCATGAGCAGAGGTCTTAAAATGGCTATGTTGAAAATTTGGTGAAAAATTCCTAAAATGACTGTTTTACATGCAGTGTTGTGCAGTTCCTACGCACACTCATAAGTTTCTAATTTTCTATATTTCCATCCAGATTTTCCACATTGCCATTTTATTACACTTTCTTATGAACAGTACAGCTGACATTTTTCACATGTCGCCTCAAATGTGTTTCTACATGAAGCACAATGGCAGTCGGTGTGTGAAAGCAATGTTTGGGACAGATTAAGGAAATCACAGTTATACTGTTCACAAGCAGAGGTCTTAAATGGCTATGTTGAAAATTTGGTGACAAAAGTCCATAAAATGACTGTTACGAGTGAGCATTGTGCAGTTTCCACGCACCCTCGTAAGTTCATGACTTTGTAATATTTTCAGTCCAGATTTTCACCAGTGGCATTTTTCCACACATCCTTATGAACAGTACAGCTGTCATTTTTCACAACATGGCCGAAATGTGTTTTCACACCTTCAGCGCAGAGATGCATGGTCTCTGTGGGAAATCATTGTTCGGGACAGATAAAGAAAATCACAGTGATACTGTTCATGATCGGAGGTCCCAAAATGCCTGTGTTGACAATCTGCTCTAAAAAATCCCCAACCTAATTACATTATTGGTGTGCGTTGCACAGTTTCTATGCACGCTCGTGACTTCACCAGTTTTTTTAATATTTTGACTGCAGATTTGCAACATTGCCATTTTTTACACCTCCCCATGAACAGTACAGCTGTCATTTTTTACATCCTGTTCGGAATGCGTTTTTGCACCTGTGGTGCTAAATGCCGTAGTCGCTGTGCATAAGCAGCTTTTGGCTAACAAACTGATATTGCCACTGTTCATGAGGTGGGGGTTGCAAAAAAACCATGTTGAAAATTTGGAGTGAAAATACCAATGAATGCCTGCGGTGTTAGTTTCCAACCATAACACCCCACCCTGTAGAGAATGAAAGGCATCAGGGGTGTGACTTGGGATTCTTGCCTGTAATGCTTATACCATTCCACATCCTGCAGCCAGTGAGAGGCATCGAGGTATGCCTTTGACTCTTCTGCCCCAAAGTTCACCCCATTCTCCAATACCGCACCCATCTCACTGTATTTCCTGATGGAATGGGGTGCGCATTAAGGGCCAAAGACCCCAAGGCACACTGTGACACCTGTCAGTGTCTGCAGGGTAGGGTGTGGTGAAATGGCGTGGCTGTTATGCCTGATGACCCAAAGGCACACCCCAATGCCTGTCACTCTCTGCAGGGTGGTGGTGGGGTTGGCTTCAGTTCAGTACTTCACTGCCATTTCTATTATGCAGCTCTGTAACTTCTACACTACCAATGCCAATGCCAGCAAGCAAACATTCGGCATTGACAAATGCTCGTTTCCCTTTTTATAGAAGTGTTCCACCCAAATGGTCAAAACCATGTACATTATTTTGTACAATGCACATGTCAGGCTATGGTTCTGTTCATTTTGTTTACTTTAACATGCTGAAAATGTGTTTTAATCCAACCGACTTTCTCAGTGGCACATCACAGTGCAGTACAAATCTTGAATAACCTGGTGGTCTAGTGGTTATGGTGGATCCAATATGCTACAATGGGGGTGCTGGGGTGGTGCGCATGCTTAATATACACTTTTTAACATTTTTATTAAATCTTTATATTTTCTGCTATTATTCCTTTTCTATTACATTTTTGACAGAACCTACAAATGTAATCCATAGTTTGAATGTAAACATTTGTACAATCAATAAATCAGACTTCTTCAACAAAGTGAAATGCAGCAGCAGCTGCAAGCAAATTACATTACTATGCGGGGGTTTGCAGCCACACCCTTCACCACCCCCTATAGCCACCACTTTTTTGTAGCACAGTTCTTGTGCAGTCCAATGTTAGAGTTCATACTTTCTCGAAACTCAAATGTATGCTTGTCTTGTCTTCTTTTTCCATGGGAAATAATAACAATAAGAATAAGAACAATCAGCATTTATATAGTGGTTTTCGTACACACTATATCCCAAGCAATACTAGTGTTACCCCTAGATGGCGCTATCCCAGGGGCTACTACCCCTGCCTGATTTGCCACCAACAGGTTGAGGGGCCTGGATCCAATGGTGGGTGCCTCCACCCAGAGGTCAGGGTTTGCAATAGTTAAACTAACTTGGTCACAGCCCTCTGGGACACTGCAACCCCCCTTTCTTCCCACTAGTGGCCCACACAATATATCAGAATTACCTTCACAGTATACACTTACCCCCAGGTCTGGTTCCGTCACTGGGACCTCCTGTGAAATGAGACACAGTGCAACAATCACAGCACAGCACTTCAACATAGACAAACACCTCAGGCAGTATAACCTTGCTGAAACAAGCAGCTCCGACCTATCTAGGGGGATACAACAAGGACAGGGGGAAATCAGGTCAATTAGCTCATCACTCTAATAATCTACCTATGGCTCTGTGCACAGGCCTATCCCTATCAGTTACTGTCCCTGGGTACCCAAGCCCTAGTGGCTAGTCCAAACCGTGGCAGCTGGTAGGGGCCCTTTCACACAGAGAAAAGGAGAATTAAACAGTCAGCAGTACAGTAATTCCATTTGGATTTAATGTGGCAATTCAACAGGAGCAACCCTGAATTAGTACTCACGACCTCCAAATAAGATAGGGTCCTTCAATGTCAGCAGGGCTCACTTGAGGTACACAAACCTCTTCACACATCCATATAAAGAAAGCACTATACCAGGCAGGCTGCATCTGTATCCCGATCGCAATTACTGCACAATACCCGGAGAACACACAGCAGATTCAGTTCCTGACAGACCGAGTGCAATTTTCAGCAATTCTTCCAGTCTTCTACAGGGTGAGCCTGGTTTCTACTCTTCAGAGATCCTTTGATTCTTTTCACAGGACGGATTCAGTCCTAACAAGCTGCAGACCGGAACTCTGGGCCTTACACACGTTTTTTGACTAAAACTGCACACTGAAAAAGCACAGGGCTCCTTCCTTCTTCACCGCCAAAGCTCAACTGAAACTCCAACCGACAAAACCGGGCACTTCCCCTGAGTTCCTCCCAGTTCCTGACCGGACTGGCTGTCACCCACAATAGACTGCTGCTGTTGGTCCAAAAAGGTGCCGAAGTCCAAACTACATCTCCCAGAGTCACTGCCCATACAATCCTCTTGTGGCTGGCTCAGATTATGAGTCCAAGTTCTGATTCGTCCAAGGCACCATTTTAGAGCTAGCTTACCCCACACTGATTGGTCCAGTTCAGCAGTTCAAAACTAGAATGGGGAACTAGCAGACACAGTTCTGACTGCAAAGAAAGCAGGTTAGACAAACTGTAATTTCATTATTACTCTAAATAATTTCTGGCAAACAGTTACATCTTTCAGATAGGTTCCCTTTGCACTCCTAGTGACTGCAAAATGAAGTGAATTGGCAGCAGCTTGAGTGGTACTCAATCAAAGAAACACACAGTCCCCCATACAAACTAATTGTGTCTGCAAGCAGACAGCTCTTAAAGAGACAGTACCAGAGGTTCTAAAAACACTCACTGATAAATGGCTTAAACGCCAAACATCATTCAGGCTTGGAGCATTCAAGCAAGCTCCTGGAAGTCTTTTGGGAACCCCCATTTGCAGGGGGGTTACACTAGACTGACAGTGAAGTGACTGAACATGTAGTGGCAGCTGTTCCATACATTAATATCCACACACAGCCTTGGACAATTGCATGCACTGGTTTTACAGGAAGGGGAATGTTGGCCAGGTCAGGTAGTGATCAAGGTGCTGGCAGCCCCACATCTTATTCTCACAGTAATCTGCTCATATTTCCCTCCTTCTGTCTTCCCCTTCCCTGAATATAGCAGTACCTTGCAAGAGTGGCATTCTCAGTCCCCCTCTGGTATTCAGTCTTCACTATTCCTCCTCACACCAAAAACTGGTGAGCTCATGCCCTTCTGCATAATGAATGCAAGTTGTACAGTTCCCGGTTTATTTTGACATATCAAATATAAACATATCTTTCCAGTAACTCAGGCTCATATCAGCAGGGAACAAGGGGAATGATGGGCTTTCCTATCCTTAAAAGATCTAGGCTACCTTTGATTAGGCAATATTAAATGATGGGTGTGCACATCATTATGCACGTCATTTAACAGTGCCGTATCATAGGTGGCTGAGATCTTATACGAGTAGGAAAGCCTATTTTTCCACTTGTGCCATGCTGCTATCAGCCTGGCTTACCAGAAGATCATGTTTATTATAAATGTGTAACTATAACACGGGAGACTGTACTAACCACATTCATGATGCGGAAGGGTAGTGAACTCACCAGTTTTTGGTGTGGGGAGCAGGTGAGAAGAATGAATGCCAGAGAGGAACTGAAGAGGCCATTCCAGTAGGGTACAGCTATATTCAGGTTAGTTGAAGACATGAAGGAGGACGCTGAGCAGATCACTGTGAGATCTGAAATGTGGGGCTGCCAGCACTGTGCTCACAACCTAACTGTGGATGAGAGTAGCCAACAATGACAAATACTCAGAGTGGCAGGGCTGCACCTAAACTGTTACTTGAATTCAGTGTAGGGAGATTATGGCTGGGGGGTTGGGATGTTGGATGTTGACGTTTGTTAGGACAGTATTGAGGGAGTTGTGTATAGCTCATTCAAGATTTGGAAGGGTGATAGCCAGCCAACTCGCACTGTAGAGTAGAGCACAGAAAAGTACTAGAGAAGAATTGCTGGGAAGGTGAGAAAAAAACACAACAGGGAACTGTACATACTACCATCACTGTGCAGAAGGGTGGTGATCCACTTAATATTTACTGTGGAAGCAGAAGTCAGACATTGAGAATGTGAACTGGAGAGTGATTTGGGAGGCATTTTTTAACAGCGCCAGCTTATGATGCGTATCAGTATAGGTGTGCACAACTCTCTGAGGTACAAAATTACAATCTGAGGTGTGATAATTCTCTTCATGAGACCGCAAGCTCATATGCGGTCTCTTTAGGCAGTACTAAGGACAGGGTATGGATGGTGGGGTGTTCAACAGAAGGCAGGCTAGGTGCAGGGGGTTCACACGGAAAAAGAAAGTCTTATCTGTGGATTAACAAGAGAGAGCATGAGCTTTGGAACTGAACAAGACCGGTACTTTGCTGTGTGACCCTGAGCAGGTCACTAAACTTCCTTGTGCTCCTTCCTAGGCCACACCCGTAAACAACTGTCAGCTTAGTATGTCTCCTGGTTAACAAAAAACAAAATTCAGTGCACCACATAACCATTAGATCATCAGATATTTGAAGTGTTATACTGTAATGCAGTCTGCCAAAGAAAAAGTCAGCTGGATTGCAAGACATTTTCTGCAAGTTAAAGTAAACAAAATGAACAAAATCATAGCCTAACGTGTACTGATCAAAATAATCCATGAGGTAATACATGGTGTTGATCATTCTGGTACAACAATTCCAAACAAAGAGGGAAAGAAGAACTAGTTAGCACTATAGAACTATATGTTGATCTCTGTCTCTGGCTCAAATGATGTCATCATGACTCATCACTTAACACACTTGGCAGACATCTTAGGGAGAAGCCCAGGCTGTTTTTTGAATGTAAAAGGCTGATGTTTACATTTTTCAAAAGCTATGAAACTGCAGCTATGTTATTTACATAAATGCAGTTTTAGCATATATGTAAACAGCAGCCTTTACTTTACCTCCATATGAAGCCAGATTTTGGAGTTTGCAATTTTAAAAAACTGCTTGTTTAGGTACCCTTTAAGTCTGCTCAATGGAACAAAGCATATGGAAAAGCAAACAGAATGCTAGGGTGTATAGGAAGGAGATTTAATGGTAGGAAAAGGGAGGTGAAACTGCCTCTGTACAGGTCCCTAAGGAGACCCCAGCTGGAGTGCTGTGAACAGTTCTGGAGTCTGCACTTTAAGGACAGGGACCACACAGCCACATAGATAACATACAAAGAAAAGCCACTCAGATGATCCAGAGGCAGCAGGGGATAAAGTATGAGCCAAGCTGGCAGATTTAACATAAACACACCAGCGGCCAGCAGACAGAGAAGGTATGACTGAAGCCTACACATTCTTGTGAGGAATCAACAGGGTAGACTCAAGGACCTGTTCATGAAGGAGGAGATCACAGTAGCTAGAGGGTTAGGCTGGAAACTGGTGTGGGAGAAATTCAGAAAGGATGTTTTTCTTCAAGGAGTGGGTGATGGACAAATTAAATATACTGTCCAGAGAGGAGGTTGAAGCCAAGACTATAATGGGGTTTAAATTTGGGTGGGACAGGTATATGGAAATAGTGAGGCCCAAAGGCATGAGAGGATGGGCTACTTGGGGAAGGGGCTGATAATCAGCTACCAGGGTTATTGGCTGTTTAAATGTGCCCCAGTAATAGGCATGCATGGAGCTAGGCAGTGAACTGGGCAGACTGGGTGGAACTCTAGATCATTTTCTGCCGACATTCTGTTTCCCACTCACCAGTGTCTGGAAGGCTGCGTGCTTCATGAGGTCGTTATCCAGGTCCCGAAAGGTCATCACTCGGTTTACTTGGACACTAGGGGAAAGAGTGCAAGGGTACGATGAGCCATTCACAATGACTTAACAACACAGTATTCACTACAGTCACTCAGATAGTGCATTATCCAGTCTAGATTGCTAGCTCTAGTATCCATAACCAAGCGAATAATGGGTAATTTGACTGAATAATTACCCTAATCCCTGATTTTCTAAACCAGGTCAACAATGCCCATTATCTATGGTATCTGGTCGGATGTCATATCCTATCCAAGCAAACATTCACCTCTGAGGAAGGGAACCCTTACCCAAGGGGTAAAGCAGAAGTAAAGGCAACTTGCCCAGCCTAAAAGTTGACAACTTGCTATGTGCTTCTAGCCAGCTTTCTCCTCCCTGTCTTAAACATGTTACCCGCTGTCCTCTAATATTTCCCTACTGCTACTCTCCCTCATTGTTCTCCTTTCCCTCCTCCACTTTCCATCGAATCCCCCCACCTTCATCCTCCCCCTCCACTTCTGTCCTTCCTCTTACTCCCCTTAGGCTCTCGCGCCTGAGCGGCGCTCTCTACACTGGGCGGACAGCTCAATGAACTCCCACGGACGCCTCCTGAGCCCTAGCCCAGAACTCCCACCAACTTTGGATCCAGCAGATCCAGCTTTCTAAACCATGACCGCCGCTTGTTAGGAAGCCACCCCGGACCGCAGAACCCGATTGGTGCTCTGACTTCTTCGGAAGGCTCTGATTGGCTCTCGCGCCTGAGCGGCGTTCTCTACACTGGGTGGACAGCTCAAACCGCTCCCACGGACGCCTCCCGAGCCCTAGCCGAACTCCTGCCGACTTTGGATCCAGCAACGCGGATCCAGCTTACAGGCTCTCGCACCTGAGCGGTGCTCTCTACACTGGGCGGACAGCTCAAACCGACCCCACAGATGCCTCCCGAGCCCTAGCCAAACTCCTGCTGACTTTGGATTCCAGCAACGTAGATCCAGCTTACAGGTACGACCGCCGCTTGTTCGTAGAGCCACCCCGGACTGGCAGAACTCGAATGGTGCTCTGACTTCTTCAGAAGGCTCTGATTGGTACGCCCACTTTCCTCCTGCGCACCGATTGGTGCGCCTTCTGCCATTGACTTATACAGAGAGTTCAGTTGGACCCTGACTGCCTTCCCCCTGCTAACTGCTGGCTGAATTTTACTGAATAACGATGTGATTTTGCTAGTTGTTGTAACTGTGTTAGTTACTATATCTAATGTTTAAGTAGCCACTAAAACAAAGTGCTTTGCCACTACAAATAGAGCTTAAAATAGTCACTGAAGTGCATGGTGCAGACATATTCTGTGTCCAAAAGCGAATATTTATTCCTGCCTGTGATTGCTCTGGTTAGTCTGAAAAAACCTGTCTAATACTGCTAGCTAAAATCTAAATTGACTGTTTACTACTGATTACTTACTTCACACTTCCCTTGTCTCCTTCTTTTACTAAGTATCCCCCTTGCCATTATATCTCTACTGCTGTCTCTGACCTAATTTGCCTTTGTATAAACCCTCCCCCACTGCTATTTTGTCTGGTATCTCTCTCTCCCCCCTTACAGCTCATCATCCTGGTGTGCCCTACCCCTGCCTTTTAACCTTTCTTTGTCTAAAGCGTAATCATCCCCAACCCCCACTGGTGGTCTGACGCCAGCTTCCCGCCCCTAACTCAACACCGTCTTCAGGTATATTTACTCGTCTTTCTCCCTTCCTTGGGCTCCTCGCGCCTGACGCTCTCTACATTAGGCGGACAGCTCAAGCCGCCCCATGGATGCCTCCCAGCCTAGCCGAACTCCTGCCGACTTTGGATCCAGCAACATGGATCTAGCTTGCAATGGCCGCCATTGTTCAGAGCTACTCCCCGGACCGCAGAACCCGACTGGTGCTCTGACTTCTTCGGAAGGCTCTGACTGGTACACCCGCTTTCCTCCTGCGCACCATTGGTAACCTTCTCCCATTTACTTATACAGGGATTTCAGTGGGACCCTGACTGCCTTTCCCCTGGTAACTGCCGGCTGAATTTTCTCCAGCCCCCTTACCCCCTCCCAGGTCTCCTTTAAATACAGCTTTGCTCCGCCCAAACAAGCACCAAATTTTCCGGCTGACTCCTATTGGCCGTTATCTGGCAGTGCTAAACCAATCTAGCTAATACCACATGGAGCAGAACTACAGCACCTAGCCTGCTTTTAAGCACTTCTTACCTACTTATTTACCAAAATTCTAGTTTTTAATATGCTTCTACATTAATCTCTCTGAAACTGAGGGCTACTGTTTGTGATCCTGGTATCCATTTAGTAGTACACCCCAACCCGCTCTAATTACTGGTCGCAATTATCTTGGCAAGATGGGTTGCCTCTTTATCCTTCTGCTAATACTTGGGAACATTATGCCACATGCCCTTCTGCATCTCGAAGTGTTAGGCGTGAACCCAGTTGCTGAGCCCTCACTCATCCTACACTACCGCGACACTGTACCTCCACCCTCTCACTAACTCTCCGCTACACGATACTCCTACATCCTTCTGCCCACCCTCCTGTACCACTCAACCATGTATATCAGAGCTCTGTCCTCATTTGCTCAAAACCTCAATTTCTCCATACACTCTCACACCCTAAACGTACACCCCTTACAAGCTATCAAAGGCGACTACTAAGGGAAAAAGCCCTCTCTTTTTTATTATATTCCCTACAGAAAATGCTGCTTCTACTCCTTCTTTACTCAGGCAATGTGGAGCTAAATCCTGGCTCTCCACTCCAATTTTCCTCTCCATCGGACTTTGCAGTTGCCCCATGGCTGAAGATGATGTTAGTAAACATCCTAAGCCTGACTGAAAAATTTGACCAACTTCAAGCCTGGGCAGCACATACTAACCCAGATCTCATCATTATTACCGAATCATGGCTTAAAAAGACTACTCTTACATAGAAACATAGACATAGAAACATAGACTTTGACGGCAGAAAAGGACCACTTGGCCCACCCAGTCTGCCCATTTCCCTACCTACTGGATAAGCTGCAGATTCTAGTTAACCAACAGCCTGCTTCCTGCAACCCCCCACTATAATTGCTTTGTGTCTGTCCCATGCATGTTTGAATTCCCCCACTGTTTTAGACCCATCGACCTCCTCAGGAAGGCTGTTCCATGTATCCACCAATCTCTCCGTGAAAAAATTTCCTCCACATTACCCTGAGCCGTCCCCCTCTATCTTTAAACTGTGCCCCTTGTTCTTACACATCTTTTTCTGAAAGATGCTACCCTCCTGGACTTTGTTGATTCTCTTGAGGTACTTGAACGTTTCTATCATGTCCCCGTCCCTCCTTTCATCAAGGGTATACATATTAAGCTCTCTCAGTCTCTCTTCATATGGTTTCTGATGTAGACCCCACCATTTAGTTGCCCTCCTCTGGACTGCTTCCATCCTGTCTATGTCTTTGTGTAGATGAGGTCTCCAAAACTGCACACAGTACTCCAGATGGGGTCTCACCAACTGTCTGTATAGAGGGATAATCACTTCCCTTTTTCTACTTGTGATGCCCCTTCCTATGCATCCCAGTATCCCCCTGGCTCTCCTTACTGACTTTTCACATTGCTTACCCACCTTTAGGTCATCTGATATGACTACTCCCAGGTCCGTTTCCATTTCTGTTGTTGTTAGTATCTCACCCCCCCATTGTGTACTCTTCCCCTGGGTTTTTGTTTCCCAGGTGCATTACTTTGCACTTCTTTGCATTGAATCTAAGTTGCCATATGTCTGACCATTCCTCCAACCTTGCCAAGTCCCTTCTCATCTTTTCTACCCCCTCTTGTGTATCAACTCTTGACCAACAAGTTACTCTTCCAGGCTACAAACTATTTAGGGCAGACAGGAATACTGGGGGTGGGGGGTGGTCATATACGCCAGAAATAAGTTTGTAGTAACTGACATTCTTTGCAAATCCAAGCCTAAAGAATATGAGGTTGTTTCACTAAAGCTTCACCTTCCCTCCACGGAATGCATTACCATCATAGGTGGCTATAGGCCCCCATCTGGTGGCTCCGAAATCATCGACATTATAAAAGCATTCGTGCTACAAAAGCTAACTTCTATATCTCCACCCTGGAACAAGCCAAAGGGAACCCCAAAATAATCTGGAGAACATTTAAATCTATTGAAGGCCGTCCTTCAGCTCCATCTATCCCAACTAAGATATTTACCAATGGCAGGTTGGTGGAAAACAGCACCCAAATCCTTGAAAAACTCAATTTACATTTTGTTACCGCTGGACTTGCTTTCGACTCCTCACCCTACGCTAACCATGTGAATACTAATGAAAGCTCTAACTCCACTACCTGCAGGTCATCCCACCCCCTCCAGATCCGCACTATTACTTATAAAGAAGTTGAAGATTCTCTCCTTAATCTAGATCTCGCAAGAGTGCCGGGGATGATGGACTTGAACCCTTTTTCCTGAGAATAGGCTATGCCTATCTCACTGCACCTATCCTACATATCCTCAACCTATCCATTACCTCTGCAACAGTTCCATCTAGCTGGAAGTCTGCCCACATCCTTCCTCTTTTCAAATCAGGTGACCCCTGCGATTTAAACAATTACAGGCCCATCTCCATTTTGCCTGTTCTCTCTAAAGTTCTCGAAAAGCTAATCTATAATCAATTGAAACAACATATTGAATCCTACTCTCTCCTAAACCCTGCACAATCAGGTTTCCAGTCTAAACACAGCACAGTCACTGCTTTGGCTAAGGTCACTAATGACTGGATTTCCGCAGTGGACTCCAAGAAGGTAACCGGCGCAGTCTTCCTGGACCTTAGTGAAGCCTTTGATACTGTTGACCACCCCCTCCTAATCAACTGCCTTTTTAACCTAGGTGCCACTCCTTCTACCATACAGTGGTTCACCAGTTATCTCTCTGGTAGGATGCAGAAAGTCAAAGCAGATGGTTGTCTCTCAGCCCCCCTTCCGATTGCCAGGGGAGTCCCCCAAGGCTCCATATTAGGCCCAATCCTATTCTCTCTATACATCAATGATCTTGATTCCTACATAACAAACTCTAGTATTCACTTCTTTGCAGACAACACTATATTACAGTCGTGGCCAAAAATATTGGCGCCCTTGCAGTTTTTTCTTAATAATGCACCATTCCTTCCAGAAAATTGTTGAAATTAAAAAAATATTTTGGTATCCACACATGTATGTCTTTGGTTTGCAGTGGAATAAAACACAAAAAGCAGAAAAATTCACTAAGTCTTCGCTTATTCCACACAGAAATCCTTAAATGGCCCGGACAAAATTATTGGCACCTTTTAAGTAGTTAGAAATAATTAGATTTCAAGCAGGTGATTCTCCTTCACTTTGGAATTGAACTCACCTGTGGTGAGTTGCAGTACCTGCAATATAAAAATCACTCATTCAACCAGTTTGAATAGAAAGGACTCATTCTCCTGTTTTGTGTCACTGTGTGTACCGCAATGAGCATGGAGAAAAGAAAGACAACCAGAGAATTGTCTGAGGAGGTCAGACAGAAGATTGTAGCCAAGCATGGACAATCTCAAGGCTACAAATCAATCTCCAGAGACCTTGATGTTCCTGTTTTCACCGTACGTAATGTTATCAGGATGTTTAAGGCCCATGGCACTGTAGCCAACCTCCCTAGACGTGGCCGCAAGAGAAAACTTGATCGAAGATTGCAGCGCAGGATTGTTGAATGGTGGAGAAAGCACCTCGATCAACTGCCAAACAGATTCAAGCTGACCTTCAGACACAAGGTACGACAGTTTCAACTCGCACCATCCGTCGCCAACTCAATGAAAGGGGGTTATATGGTAGGAGGCCCAGGAGGACCCCACTGCTGAGAGAGAGACATAAGAAAGCCCGACTGGGGTTTGCCAAAACACACCTGAACAAGACAAAATCCTTCTGGGAGAATGTCCTGTGGACAGATGAGACCAAATTAGAACTTTTTGGTAAAGCACATCATCTCTATGTTGACAGAAAACAAAATGAAGCCTTCAAAGAAAAGAACACCTTCCCTACAGTCCAACATGGAGGAGGTTCAGTGATGTTTTGGGGCAGCTGTGCTGCCACTGGCACTGGGTGCCTTGAACGTGTGCATGGCATCATGAAATCTGGAGATTACCAGGCCATTTTGGAGCGCAATATTGAACCCAGTGTCAGAAAGCTGGGTCTCCGTTGAAGGTCAGCGGTCTTCCAGCAGGACAATGACCCCAAACACACTTCAAAAAGCACCCAGGAATGGTTCAAGACAAGGCGCTGGACTGTTCTGAAGTGGCCAGCAATGAGTCCAGAAGCTAAATCCATTGAAAACCTGTGGAGAGATCTGAAAACAGCAGTTGGGAGAAGGCACCCTTCAAATCTGGGAGAACTGGAGCAGTTTTCACAAGAAGAGTGGGCCAAACTGCCAGTAGAGAGGTGCAGGAAGCTCATCCATGGCTATAGGAAGTGGTTGATTGCAGTTATTTTGACCAAAGGCTGTGCCACCAAATATTAAGTCTAGGGTGTCAATAATTTTGTCAATGCCATTTCTTTTCATTTTCTGGTTTAAAGGATATATTAAATTCTGAACAAAACAAAGGTTCTGTAATATTAACAGAGAAATAAAAATTGTGGAGACCAAATACTGTACTGTTGTTAATTTCAACTTATGTTTAGAGGAAATTGTGAGTTATTTGAAAAAGTGCAAGGGCACCAATATTTTTAGCCATTCTATATATACCTCTGGCACAACTCTAGCGGAGGTTAGGGGCGTCTTGCAAGCTGACTTTGCTCAGCTTGAAAGTAACCTTATTAAAGCAAAGCTCCTTCTGAACGCTAAGAAAACTAAGGCAATGTTCGTCTCGCGTAATCCCGCCTTTGGATCCCCCCTTTGCTGCCAAAGAACTTCATCGTCACTTCACTGGATGAAACCCTGGAAGTCGTTCCTAAATTTAAATACCTTGGATTCCGGATAGACAACAAGCTCACCTTCAATGACCACACTGAGGACCTATCCAAGAGGCTCAAAGCACGGCTAGGCTTCTTCTTTCGAAACAGGTCTCTCTTCCATTTTGCAACCCGAATCAAGCTTGTACTGGCCACATTTCTTCCCCTACTTGACTATGGAGATTTCATCTATGCCACCTCTGCAATCTCAGGCCTAAGTAAACTGGACGTTCTCTACCACCGTGCTATACGGTTTATCACCAGTGCCTCCCACAGAACCCATCACTGCGATCTGTACACAGCTGTTGGTTGGACCTCACTCGCCACCAGACGCCTGCTCCATGCTGGGATCTGGACCCTCAAGATACTCCTTCACAAACTACCAAGCTACATAACGTCCCTCATCTGTATCTCCCGCAGTGCTTACTCACTCAGGAAATCAAACTACATCCTGCTCGATGTCCCAAAAACTCATACTGTCTTTGGACAACGTGCCATTTCATTCGCACTTCCTATATTCTGGAACCAACTCCAATCCATACTAAAACTAACCAGCATTGTCCCAATTAATCTCGACAAAGCCTTATCCTCATCTAAAATAAAAGATATCTGTCACTGCCACTAAATCCCCCATATCATCCTTACGTTAGCTACTCGTACACCGATTGCCCCTGCTCTGTCCAAAACAGGTCGGCAACCACACAGGAAGTATAAGACTAAGTTTAACAGCTATAGATTTGATTCCCATGACCTGCTTTTACTGCCCTTCACCTCTACATCTCCTTATCACACCTTTTTCCACTCTACTCTGCTAGCATCTACCTTCATCTTTTACTTTCACCATTTCTCCCTACCTTCCTTCTTAAACTCTCCCTGCTGTCTCTGCACATTAACCTTCTCCTATAATGCACTAATCTTATTATGTATACAACTCTACCCAAACATTTGCTGATACAGCATCAGCCTTTACTGCCAGAACCCTGTCTTACCTGGCTGTATCATGTCATAAATTGTCATTTATGAACTTTGTATGTGCCTTTATCTCGATTGACAATGATACCTTGTATGTTATGTCCAGGGACACTGGTTTACCGGGATTGAGAAAGGGCATATTCCATTTTGCACATTGTAAAAAACGATATTGTCACCGGTGTCTGCTAAGCCAAAATCCAGTTTTACCAGTATTTGGTTATGTGTGCTTTATTTAACAATTGTTAACTCTGCTAACATGCATTTTAGCAATTTTGACCTCCACTATTGCACATCCTTCCATCCTTGTACCAATTTAAAGTTATTTTAAGTACAAGATGTGATAGCAGCAGCAGTACTACAGCCCCCATTCCTAAGGTGTGATGGAAGCAAGACTACGGCCACATCCCTCAGGTGTGATGGCAGCACCAACAGCACTACAGCCCCCATCCCTCTGGTGTAATGGCAGCACCAACAGCACTATGATCTCCCTCCCTCCCTCAGGTGTGACAGAAGCAGCAGCACTGTGACCCCCATCCCTTAAGTAGAAGACAGCAGTACTACATTTGCCATCCACCAGTGTTGAAGCCTCTCCCAGCCCCACCCTTAGGGGTGATGGCAGTAACAACAGTGCAGTCCATGTCCCTCTGGGGTGATGGCAGTAGTGACAGTACTATGATTGGCTTTCTTCAACACCCACACCCCACATGCACATGTTACAAATTACTTGGTCTCTTTGCTTGTTAGAACTCTGATGTGAATTAATCTGAGCCACCACCACTAAGGTGGACTACCTTTGTTTTTTCCTATCTATAATTTAACTGCCTGAATTGGATTTCTGCCTGTGACACCGCTGACCAGGGTTAGGGAACAAACTTGGATGTTGGGGGGCCAGCTGGTGGGCAAAGGTTTGAGTGTTCAACAACCACTCACCTTCTCCTGGAAGGGAGGGTGGGTTCACGGCTCAGCATTTTCTGGCCCCTGGTGGAGGCCAGAGGCACAACACGTCGGCCCTCACTGCAGAAGGGAGCATGACGAATGTCGGCTTGTGCCTTGACATCATGTGGCCTATCACGCTCCCAAAAAAATGGGAAAACACCCGCTGGCCAATCGAAGGATGGTTGCTGGTCCTTCATAAACTGGAAGCCCCAGACATCGTCCGTTCTGACCCCTGCCATGCCCAGGATGCACAGGAAGCTCTTTGGGCAATTCTTCTCACCTGGTAGCCTCTACAGTGGTAGGGGGCCACTCAATGAAGGTTTACTTTGGGTTACCTGGTAGAACAGCAGTAAGGGGCAGTGGATGGTGGTAGGGGGCCTTTGTAGGCCTGAAGGAGTGGATGGCCAGGGCGTAGGAGGAGCAAAAAATGCTTGAATTTGCTTCTTTGAAATGAAGTATCTTCACCTAAAAATCGACAAGTGATTAGTGGAGGACCTTCAAATGGATTCATGCATCTCCCAGATATCTGGATGCTTTTTTACTTGGTGTCCATAAAAGGCGTCTCCCAGTTTTCATGTCTGAGCTCAGATGTGAATTGAGCACCAATCTACCCACCAGCATCATACACCCCTGAGGGTCTTACCTTCTGTATGTCATTGAATGTGCTTTCAAAATCCACTGGCCAAACATAAGTATACTTAAATACTTAACTTTTGTTGTCACAGAGACTGAAACAGCAGGTGGGAGAAAAGTTAAAACGATCCAATTCACCTAAATGGGGTGCTGACTGTGAAGTCTTTTCATAAGCAATAAGACAGCTTTTCCTTGTGAACATACTTTCATTCAGACTAGTTTTCATTCAAACAACTGAGGATTTTGATGGCCTGCTGATTAGAAACTTGAATAAGCTAGTTGGTAACAGTGATCCTGCATTAGCAATCTACAACCTAGATGCTCATATGCAAAGAATACAAAAAAACTGACTAAAATCTAAAAACAAACTTATAAAACACATAAAATGTAGTTGAACATTTATCTTTACCTATACAAAATCATTGCAGCCAAGTAAAACTCAAGAAAATTACATGGTACCCTGACTACTATTCTATGATGTAGTACTAAACATATATTGGTATTCTTTTTTATATTCTTTGTAAACCAGGTAAGGCCCACTAGGCAGAACTGCATGTTTTCAGACGTGACCTAGAAGCACTGGGGAGGTTAAGTGACTTGTTTGGAGTCTCGTAGTACGCAAGTGGAGGTTGTGGCAATCAAACCCAAGTCTGCTGGATGTACCCAGTTCAATCACTGTTTGTTATTCTAACCACTAGACTATACTGCCAGCCATAATAACACCCATATACAATGTTTTAATATATCATTCTAATAATAGTGCACAGTACCTACAGTACAAATTATGAACATGAAACACTTTACAACATTTTACTAAAACTAAACTATTTGCCACTCCACCTGTTTATTTTTTCTTACACCAAAGCTGGTAATAGTTGACAGCACTGTAAATAGCTTTTGATCAGGCTTCATTATTTTACATCCAGAAACAGATAACATTTGTTTATTCTGGATTTATTTAATATTGATTTTCTGTGGCTCACTAAATAGAATCTAGCACTGTATGAGGCAGATGTTATTACATTTTGGAAGAGGCAACATATCTTATCCATTTAGGATTCATGTTAGAAACATAATTTGCTTTTCATATTTAAAATATATTCAAGTGTCAGTGTATTCATTTAGTAGTTTATGCTGACTAATATATGCTGTAGAAAACAGTAAGGATTTATTGTGAAGCACTCAGGATCTATAGAAATCCTGCAATTTTCCAGCAAGTTTTGCAAAAAATCTCTGCAATTTCAGGTTACTTTCCCTGCAATTTTCCAGTGGCCATGTGTGCTGATACTTGTAGACTCTTAGGCACCTACTATGTGAAAACTGTGGTTTTTCAGGAAGGAAAGCAGTCCTCAGGTGATGGAGATGTTGGTGGGAAGCATGGGTGGTTAAACTGAATGGCTGATTACAACAAAGCAGTGCGTGTGATTTCCTTACTGACTATATGCAGCAAAACAGAAAGAATGCAAAGCGGTAGCAGTACTGCTTACAATGCCAGTGACTGAGGGTTGGAAGTGAACTGGGGTTGCTGGAGGTCTGGTGAGGGGAGTAGGATTGAGCACCCAGGGGACTGCTTTCCTCCTCTGGGGAGGGTGGGCTGCAGGTCCTGCTGCTTTACCACCACCTTTGTGACCATGGGTGGTGCTGCAATGGTGCTGCAGAGTGATCAGGAAGGAAGGATACTAGCCAGGATCTGGAGCAGTGGCATGTCTCTATGTGACCTACCTCCTTGGATCTCCTCTAGTGCTGGTGCCACAGGGACAGAGACCAGAAAACCAGGAACAATCACTCCACATCATCCACTGGCAGAAGGGACCCAGGTGCCCCAGACTTCATAACCAAGTTCCATGAAGGAACCACTGGGCTACCAACACACACACAGGGTGTGGAGGGGTGACATGGGGTCCCCTCCCTTCCCACCTGGAGGGGGTACAACCCAGGCAAGATAGGGCAGGCACACAGGAGCTCCTGAGCATTACCTGAGGGTGAAGCTAGGGGATACCCAGCCTAGGGATCTCTGAAAAGTGGAGACTGATGCTGTGAGAAGGGGACATATACAGAGAAAATAAAAAAAAATGTAAAAAGATGCTGAAATCTTAGAGATTCTGTGCAGTGACATGCAATTTCCGTGAGGCACCGGTACAAGAATTCAAAATCTGCAAACCAAGTAAGATTCCGTGATTGTTGCCAGTGTTACCGGTAAAAATGGAAAACCAGGGTCCCTGGTTATGTCCATATGTCTATGTAAATGACCCAGGACCTCCTTGTGAATGAGCTTGCTCAATGGAGTTTTTTTTTTCCTGCAACAACTCTCAGAGCTCATAAACATAGAAACATAGACTTTGACGGCAGATAAGGACCACTAGGCCCATCTAGTCTGCCCATTTCCCTACCTACAGGATAGGCCACAGATCCTAGTTAACCAACAGCCTATTTCTTCCTACCCCCCACAAGAATTGCCTTATGTCTGTCTCATGCATTCTTGAATTCTCCCACAGTTTTAGACCCAACAACCTCCTCAGGAAGGCTGTTCAATGCATCCACTACCCTCTCTGTGAAATAATACTTCCTCACATTGCCCCTGAACCGCCCTCCTTCTATCTTTAAATTGTGTCCCCTTGTTCTTGCACGTCTCTTTTTCTGAAAGATGCTACCCTCTTGGACTTTGTTGATTCCACTGAGGTACTTAAAAGTTTCTATCATGTCCCCCCTCTCCCTTCTTTCCTCAAGGGTATACATATTAAGCTCCTTTAGTCTCTCCTCATATGGCTTCTCTTGCAGACCCTGCACCATTTTAGTTGCCCTCCTCTGGACTGCCTCTATCCTGTCTATGTCCTTGCGGAGATGGGGTCTCCAGAACTGGACACAGTACTCAGATGGGGTCTCACCAACTGTCTGTACAAGAGAGATAACAACTTCCTGTTTTCTGCTGATGATGCCTCTCCCTATACATCCCAGTATACCCAGCCCTCCCTACTGCCTTCTCACATTGCTTGCTAACCTTAAGGTCATCTGATATGATTACCCCAGGTCCCTTTCCTTTTTGTTGTTGTTACTACCTCCCACCCATTGTGTATTCTTCCCTGGGTTCTTGTTTCCCAGGTGCATTATTTTGCACTTCTGCATTGAATCCTAGCTGCCAGACTTTGACCATTCCTCCCACCTGGCCATATCCCTTTCATCCTTCCACGCCTCCTTGTGTATCAACCCTGTTGCAGATCTTGTGTCATCTGCAAAGGCATACTTTTCCTTCCAGTCCCTCTGCAATGTCACTGATGAAGACATAAAAGGACTGGACCCAATACTGAACCCTACGGTGCCCCACTAGTAACCCCTTTCTTCAAGTGGACTCCATTTACAATTACCTTCTGTGTCCTGTTGTCCAGCCAATGTTTTACCAGGCTACCACCCTGGGACCACTCCCAGACTGGTTAATTTGACTATTAATCTTTTGTGTGGGACTGTGTCCAAATGCGTGCTAAAGTCTAGGTAGGCCATGTCCACAGCCCTCCCTGGTCTACTACTTTGGTCACCCAGTCAAAGAAATCTATTAGATTCAGTCTGACATGACTCCTTCCGCTGTGAACCCATGCTGCCTTGGGTCCTGTGCTCCACTGGCCTCTAGGTACTCAACTATTCTTTCCTTCAGAAGTGACTCCATCACTCTTCCTACCAAGAGGTCAGACTGACAGGTCTGTAGTTTCCTGCCTCTGTCTTGGTCCCACTTTTGTGAAGGGAATCACATCCACCTTCCTCCAGTCCTCGGTACCACACCATCCTCCCATGATTTATTAAAAGAGTAGCCAGTGGTTTCACTAGTTCCTCCCTTAATTCTTTTTAGAATTCTGGGGTGAATTCCATCAGGACCCATTGCTTTGTCCACCTTCCAGTTTTAGGAGTTCTTGCAGAACCCTTTCTTCTGTGAAAGGACTGGGATCGACCCCCTATCAAGAGTGCTTCTGTTAATTGGATTAGGCACTTCCCTCCTCTTTTGTGAATACTGAGCAGAAATATTCGTTCAGTATTCTGCTTTTCACTGTCCCCTCTGCCCACCCACCGTTCATTCTATTCAGCCTCACTATCCCTCCTTTGTCTTTCTCGCTAGCTGATGTACCTATAAAGGTTTTATCCCTTCTTAACTGAGTTGGCTATCTTTTCCTCAGTTTGGGCCTTTATATTCTGACTTCCCTCCTGCTTCCTTCTGCCTTAACTAGGTACAGCTCTCTGTCCTGCTCCTTCTGTGTTTCCTTATACTTCCGGAATGCTATCTTTTCTTCCTGACTTTCACAGCCACCTCTTTGAGAACCATAGTGGCTTTTCTTTCATTTGATTTGTTTATTTGCTTCACACAAGGCTTGTTGCCTCTGTGATGGCAGTTTTGATATTTCCCCATTGTTGCTCCACACCTCCTTCTAGCCTGTTTGCTAGTGCTTTTCTGAGGCACTCTCCCATCTTGCCAAAGTCAGCCCTCCCAAAGTCCAGTACCCTCACTTTTGTATGGCTTGACTCTGTAGCTGAGTTTAACGTGAACCACACTGTTTGATGGTCACTTGTCCCCAGATGGCAACCCACTTCTAGATCTGAGATCCTCTCACTGCCTCCGTTTGACAGTACGAGGTCTAAGATTGCTCCCTCACGAGTGGGTTCTGAAACTAGCTGTCTAATGCCTGCCACCTGTAGGGCATCAAGAATGGCCCTGCTCTTGGATGTGGCTGCAGCAAATGTGCTCCAGTTAACATCTGGCATATTCAGGTCTCCCATCAACAGTATCTCCCCTCTCTCTGCCATTCTAAGAATGCCTTCCATCAGATCCTTGTCCATTCCTTCCCCTTGACATGGGGATCTGTACACAACCCCTGTGCGGATTGTGGTGCCCTTTCCAGTCTCCCCCCTCAAAATGCTATCATATCCTTTCCTGCCTCCTCCCCTTACTAAACCTAGAGGGCCTTTGGCACCTCTCCTCCTTACCTCCCTTTCACTACTTCTTCCCTGCCAGGTCCCCCTTCCCCTCAAAAAGCCTTCACTGCCCTCCTGCTTGTTTTGTCAAGCAATGTTGAGCTGAATCCCGACACTAAGCCCTCTTCTCTCCCTCCTCTCCTACAGGGGCTTAGCAGGTTCCACCTAAACACTAGGAGTTTAATCTCTAAGTTACCCTAAGTTAGACCAACTTAGGCTAAGCATGTTATAATTCCTTCCCAATGTCCTACTCATCATGGAATCTTGGCTTTCAGCCTGAGTCTGCAATAGGGATATTAGAATTCTAGAATACGCAGTCCATAGACAAGATTGTCGAAAGGGGTGGTGGTGGTGTACTGTACTTCCTTCACAGTCTCTTCTGTGTGGTTGTGCACCAAGCAGCTATCCCTTCATCAAAAACAAAAAACAAACAAACAAAAAACCTCCTGTACAAACTCTTGTTCCCCTCCTCTCTCCCCAGCTATAGTGGAGGCAACTACAGTTCCACCTGGGCTACACCTGATGCTCTTCCTGACCTTTTCCCCTCCTTTCTTGCCTTTTCTCTTTCCTTGGATGACCTTAATGTAAATTGGTTCTCCCTCCCTTAAATCACTTACCCAGAAAGTTGAGTCTCTCAACCTCACTTAACTTATCATCAAGCCAATCAACCTCAGCCCCCACTCTTGCAATCTTCCCCCTTTGACCAGGTCATCTGTTTCTACCTCTTCCGGATCCATGCTGCTAGTACCCTGCCAGACTCATACATTTACCATTGTATGGTATACTGCGTTCAGAAAATCCACCGCCCTAAATACCCCTCCCCCAAGGTACAATTGGACTAGACTGTATGGTCCCTCAACCTGGCCTCTCTACTGGAAGACCTTCAGGCCACTGAATGGGCTTCCCTTCCACATATATTGATGTCAACAGGGCCCTGTCACTTTTCCAGGCAATTTTCATTTTTACCTGGGTTAAGCATGCCCCCTTCAAGAGGGTTCATGTAACCCACCTCTTTTGGGTTACTGCAGAACTTATCTCCCTCTTCAGGGCTCATGATTCAGCATATTACCTCCACAAGTCCTCAGGCTCCCCTGAGGATTTCCACAGATATAGGGAATTCTGTAATGCCTGCACCAAGGACACTAGGGAAGCAAAGGCAAATTACTTTGTCCCTAACCTGCAGTACAATATTAACTCCTCAAACAAATTCTGGCTGGCCATTTACTCTATTTTCAATCAACCAACCAAGTCGACCTTGCCAGTTCTCAAGCTTGGAGTCTCCTCAGCACCTCTCACCAATTCGTCTGAAGTTGTAGCTGCTTTAAATGAATACTCCACCATCTGCTGTCACCATTACCCCATCTTACAGACTGGTCCTTCCAATGGCCCTCCTCCTCTTTCTCCCATTTTCCCAGTCACTACCTTGTCCGCTCCACTTTCTCTTAAGTCCTTCAAGTGCCACAGCCTGGATCCAAATCTTCTCTGCCTCTCTGCTCCTACTATAGCTGCTCCTTTCTCCTGACTCCTGTATCATATCATATATCATATCCAACTTTATTTCTAATTGCTGTTCCAACAAGATCAAAGCGCTGTACAATGAACAATAAAACCATATAAATGACAATAAAAATAAAATTGAGCAATTTTAAAACAATCTTAAAATACAATGGCAGTAAACAAAATTTCATTAAATTCAGGAAAAGCTAAATGAAGCAAATGGGTTTTAAAGGCCATTTTAAAACTCTCAACGGTCATGCACTCTCTAATCCGATGAGGTAGAGAGTTCCACAGGGTAGGGGGCCACAAAAGCAAAAGAGTGGGCCCCAGAGATCTTCAGTCGAACCCTGGGGATCTCTAGCAATCCCTCGTTGGAGGAACGGAGTAAGTGAAGGGGGTGGTAGGGGTGGAGAAGATCTTGCAAGTAGCACGGAACCTGTCCATGTAGGGCTTTATAGGTCAGTAACCCAACCTTGAAGGTGATCCGCCAATGTACAGGCAGCCAGTGCAGGCCGCAGAGCACAGGAGTGACATGGCAAGATCTTGATAAGCCAGTCAACAACCTGGCCACCTCATCCTGCACTAGCTGCAATTGACAGATATCAACCCCTGGTAGCCCTAGGTACAGGGCACTGCAGTAATCAAGGCGAGAGGTTACAAAGGCATGGACCAGAGTAGGAAGATCGTCAGGCGGGACCAGGCGCTTGGTCCAGGTGATGTTACTCAGATGGAAAAAAAGAGGTCAACAACAGCTGACACCTGAGATTTTAATGTCAGGCCGCTATTGAACACAATGCCCAGATTTCACGCCCGGTCAGAGGCAAGCAGCTGGTCACCTCCGAGCCAAAGCCCAGAAGGTCTGGCCTGCTGACAATCCCAAACCATGGAGACCTGGTTCCACCACCAACACCTCAGTCTTGCCAGCCCGGTGATGCTGAGGGTTGATGCGCTGGATGCCACACCTTGCGCCACGCCAGTGACCCAGGTTCTGGAACTGACTCGGGTCGTTTGGGGGTCGGCCAAGGGAGGTAATAATTGAGAGTCCGGAGGGCTGCCTCCTTCCTTGGGGTTGAGCAAAAGGCCAGCACAAGAGGGTTTCAGCCCATGCCCAGGTGATTGGCTGCCTATGCAAAGGTGGAGACAGCTGCTGTGCCCATTGCACAGGCACAGGCAAAGGGGAGAAAAAAACAAGAGGAAAAACACCGGGACCCAGCAGGACCCATGATGGCCCCAATGGGCAGCAGGACGTACCCCTCAGAGGGGTCATAACCCCTGCCAGGTCCATGGAGGTGGCGATAAACAATATTATGATTAAAAAAAAAAAACCTTGGTCTTATCCAAATTCAACCTCAGCCAATTGGCACTCACCTAACGCTGGATCTCAGAGGGCAGTTGTTAAATACCGAGACCATTCCACTCTGCTCGGGTACAAAGGACATGTAGAGCTGAGTGTCATCTGCCTAGCAGTGAAAACTCGGCCCATACCGCCTTATAATGTCTCCCAATGGCAGCATGTACACTGCAAACAACATGGGGACAACACAGAGCCCTGCGGAATCCCACATGACAAGGGGAGAGAGAGGCCAAGGAATAAACCCCCGACACCACCCTCTGAGTCCTGCCAGTGAGGAAAGGTCAAAACCACCTGAGAACTGTACCAGACCGTCCACAGAGAATCCGCAGGCACTCCAGCAGGACCCCATGGTCTACAGTGTCAAATGCTACAGAGAAATTGAGAAAAACCAAGATGGAATGGCTCCCCCAATCCCTCATTATCAGTAGATCATTAAGCACCCAAACAAGGGCAGTCTCGATACTGTGCCTCTTCCTAAATCCATATTGCAGAAGATTGTAGACATTGTGGGATGTTAAATGGTCATCCAGCTGCACTGCAACCACCTTCTCAATAACCTTGCCCACAAAGGGCAGGTTGGTGAGCGGTCTGTAGTTCGCTAAGCAGTCCGGGTCAAGGGAAGATTTCTTCAGGAGGGGTACCACTACTGCCTCCTTTAGGGAGTCCAGAAACACTCCTGTCTCCAACAAGCACCAGACTATCTCAGCAAGGACTGAGCCGATGATTTCAACACACCCCACTAGGAGACACATTGGGCCTGAGTCCAGACTACAGTAGATTGGGTGTATACCCTGGACAACCTGCACAATGTCTTCAATCGCCAACCGGCCAAAGTCGGACCAGACTGACGGGTGCTTGCAACCTCTAGCCGATCTCCGCAATACCTATTTGAGGGCGCAGAATGGATCTCCAGTTTGATGGTGGCAATCTTATTGGTGAAGAACAGAGCAGACTCCTCACACTTAACTTGTGAAAATGCTTCCCGTGGCTGAAGACAGGTTGGATTGCACAATCTGTTAACAATCCAGAAGAGTTGAGCAGGTCGATTCTTCATCGCAGCAATCTCCTTGGACAGGAATTTTGCCTTTTTACAGGAGATTGCCAATTGATAGTCTTTATAATGAGCTATCAATCTAAATCTAGACTTTCAGCATGGGGTGCACCAGCAGGCGAAAGTTCTCCCACTCCATAACCTCAACTGTCCCTGGTAGGGCACCTGGATGGGTCCCCACTACCTGCCTACTGGTTTTCACTCTTCACCACCTCTGCCCCCAAACACCTCGGGGCTTGGCATAAGCTCATCCTACAAGTTCCCCACCTGCTGTCAGCTTAGTTTTTGCACGTTGTGTATTGCTGCCATCTTCGTATGCACTTGAACAGGCTTTCCACACTGAGCTGTAACTGTACTTTATTCTCTGTACCAAATTATTTTTGTATCAGCATATTGTATTTGTATCTGACGCCTGAAAATAGTTGCTTTGTGGCTATGGCACCTACCTGGTCAACAAAAACTAAACTAAATCTTCCAAATGTTTGCTCAATCACTTGTTACTGTATTTTTTGTACTGTGCTTCTCCTGTTCCCCTTCCCCGGGTTGCACCAGGAAACAAGCCTCGACTCAGTGTGCTTCTCTCGGCTACCGATTTTCAAATAAAAGTAAAATAAAACAAACAAACAAATAAATAAATAACGGGGATGTCTCCTTTATCTCAGGGAACTACTACTGCCCAATCTCAATCCTCTAACTCTTGCAAAGCTCCAAGAAAAGCTAGTCCTCTCACAACACTCTGCCTTCCTTGACTCCTCCTTTCCTCTATCCTGTCCCGTCTGGTTTTCAGAAAAGCCATTCCACAGGCACATCTCTCCTCAGTGTTACTGATGTCATCCTGAAGGAGATGAATAAGGGGCATGTCAGAGAGGTTTTCATTGACTTGGCTATGGCCTTTAATACTGTGGCCCACCTCAACCTCCTGGAAAAGCTGAGCTGGTCTGTCTGGTTGGTTCTGCTTTTACTTTACTAATTAACAGCAATGGGTACAAGGAGATGACACTTTATCGACCGGCCCACTGGCACAATGGTAGCACTACCACTCATGATGCTGATGACCTGGGTTCAGGACTGAACCTGGAGCATCAGAGGGCTACCTGTCAGGAAGTAAGACTAGCATCCGCTGGACTGCTCTCCTCCTCCAGGGGAGGGGCATGGGCTGCAGCACCCGGCACTAGACTGACTCCTAGAGAAGGCTGGGAGTTTAGCGGCTACAGCCTGCAAGACTAGGGAGGGAGGGAGGTGATGTCTGATGTTGGCATGCCATGCGTCAGAGCACGCACAGTTGCACATTGCCATCATTGCACAGCATACCTCCATGGGCTAACTATGAAAAATTCCTCAGAACAGCACAGCATGATGCCCGGGGACCATAACCTCCATCCAACTGAATGACAGTGGCATGAGATTAGATTGTGACCTACAGTTTGGTCTCTGCCTTCCCTCTGGGAAGTCGCACCATGAGGGGTAAGTTGCCAGCCTCCCACACCGGGCAGCACAGTGGATGCCGGCTGGGTGGGGTTTGTGGAGTACCAGAGGCAGACATTAGGTACATCCCCACCTAGCCAGAGAGCAGAAAGAGAGTTGAAAGAGAGGACACTCCCCCCCCCACCCCATCAACGCTGGTGTACCCTAAGGCTCCATCCCAAGGTCAATCCTTTTCTCCCTCTTCAGTGACCTCACCATGATCTGTGTCTCAACAAACTTAGTGTGTGGCTTGATAGAAACCTAGACTTCTCCCATTTTCACACACTCTACACAAAAATCCATCCTGGGCTGGGTGCCCTGTACAAGAATAAGTCCTGCTTGTCCTTCTGGTCCACCATGAGATCATCCTCAGAGTGATCTTACTGATGACTGACTCTGAAGATGTGGTCTATGTTTCTGCACCTAAGTCCATTCTGGCCAGACTGGATCTTCTCCTCCACTCTTTTTGCCATTTTACCACTGAATCCCCTCCTCTTACAAAGCACTGCTCCATCCAGTCTCTCCTCACTATCTCTCAAATCTCAGCACCTTTACTATGCTGCTTTCTTTTTAAGTACTGTTTTGCCTCCCTCGCTTCTTACCTCTAACTTGCTCCAACTCCAATGTCCTCCATGCCTCTCACTCCCACTCCATGAACATTCCACACTGTAAGAACTCAGTTGGCCAATCTGCCTTCTAAGTGTGCCTCCTCTGATTCTGGAACTGCCCCTCTCCTCCCCCATGCTTCACCCACTCTATCTCTCTCTCTCTCTCTCTTAAACCTCTCCTTGGATCGCCGGCCCAGTGGCACTGAGGGTTGAGGCACTGGACGCCACACCTCACACCACGCTGGCGACCTGGGTTCAGGAATGGACTCGGGTTGCTTGGGGGGTCGGCTGGGGGAGGAAGGATTTAGTGTCTGTAGACAGCTTTTCTTCCTCAGGGAGGGACCAGCACTGTGCGCTGTAGACTAACACCCAGCGGTGGCTGGGTGTTCGCACAGACACACAGCCACGCATGGGATGAGCCCACATCCAGGGTGATAGGCTGCTTCCGTGGAGGCCGCAACAGCTGCCCCTCCCATTGCACGGATGTGAGCTCAGGAGAAAAAAGGCCAGGAGCTGACAAGACCCATGATGGCTGAATCGTTCCCCATGATGTCACCTCCGATTCTGGATTGTGCTTCGGGGAGTGAGCCAGCTCTCCCTGCCATGGGGTGTAATCTGTGGGGGATTGTGGGGGTCAGCAGAGCTGGTGTGACTGGGCCAGAAAGAGCCCCTCCGAAGGAGGAGCCAGAGCCATCCGTCGGCTGCGTGGAGGAGTAGAAACTACTAATAAAAAAAAACTCCTTGGATCTCACTTCACCACCTCCTGTCCCTGCCTCTAGTTCCTCCATGCTCCTACTCCTTATGTAAACTGCTTCCAAGCCACTGTTCAAGTCACCAGTTACACTGTATCCTTTCTGTTTGGTTTAGCCTCCCTGCTCTGAACCCTGGTAAAATATACTAACAAACAATCACTGTTGCTTTTTGTTTCACTTTGTTGCTGATGATTTTGTAAAAATATTTCTGGGCTCACTTGTTTTCCTTCAACTGACTGTCGTGTGGCAATGATTACATTTTACAGCGTTTGCCATTTGTATTCTGTATTTAATTATAGCATATTCATTCTTCTTGCCACAGCGCTTGGGTATATATTGTACATTTATTTTATAAACCTGCATTGTCGGTATCTGTTTCAGTCTTCATTTTACTTATTGTTTATTGCTTGCATCTGCCCGTCTTTGTACCCCCTACCTCTGGCTTGCACACAGGAATGAGCCTTGGCTCAGTGTACCTCTCCCAGTCACCAGTTTTCAAATAAATGAACAAATACAGTACCTACAACCAATGGAGTAAAACTCTTCTGTTTTAGGTTGCATGATAAGAAAGTTACTTACAATAACTCTAAATCTTCAAGAATATCTTCTCCACACAGCCACACACTTTGGTCTTGGAGCCATAGGTTACAGGACCCTGTGGTATTCCGAACATTTGGGGCTGGTGATATTGGTGCCTAGTACCAATGCATTGTGTCATCCACACACCTTTAGGGTATATAGCGATGCCAGCCCCAACTGCCTCAGTACCTTTTTCCTTTTTCTGTTGTTGTTCTCCCTCTCCTTGGCTTCCCCAATTCACATAGACCACCCCTTCCCCGTCACCTGAGTTCTTCCGGGCTTACCCTGCCTCTTTCCCCATGGCTTACCCCCTGTGGTGGCCTGGCAGGGAGCTGGCTAAACCCACCTTCACAGGATTGGATGGGCAGCACGCGGATGGCCATAGTGGGACCTGTGAGGGGTTCAATATCATCCTGCCTGCTAGGGTGATTTTCCATTGTTCTGCTTCCCATATCCCTCCAGATGGTGGCTGACAAGGGTGCACAAGTGCCGGCATGTATGTTCGCATGAGCTGCGTGGCACCAACTAGGGTCCTCCCTACCTCGACAGAGCTCCAACTGCACTGCAACCTGTAGTCACCCAGATGACAGTCTAGCAATGGAGCCGTCAGCCCTCCCTCTCCTGAGAGCATCCTCTAGGGTGCTTAGTGATTCTCCCCTCTCGGCTGGTCCTGACAACCCAGGCTCACTCCTGAACCTCGATCTTTATGCCGCAAGCGGAAGTGCTACCACAGCACCAATGGGCCAGCATCAGCACCTTTTACTGAGAAGCAGAGCAAAAAACTATCTAACTGATAGTTATACTGTATTTGTGAAAAACCAAAAGACAGTCTACCAATCCCTGTAAGAAGGGACAAAAAGTGCCTTCACATTTCTCATCTATTCAAGGAGGGGAAGAGAAGACCAGATAAACAAGACTGAAGTAAGCCCGCTGGATGGAGGGTGGTTAAGTGTGGCTCTATGGAGAAGATATTGTTGAAGAGCTAGAGTTATGGTAAATAACTTTCCCATCATCGAAGGATCGATCTACTCCATAAAGCTGCACTCTTTAGTTGAGTGACAAGCAGTAAAAAGATCCCCCAGACTAGGGAGGCTGGACACCCTAGGACTCACGAGGAGAGCAGGCCTTGTAATACAGCCAACCCAAAACCTGCATGCCTTCTACAGTGGACATCCAGGGCACTGTGTTTTGTGAAGTTATGAACACTATTCCAGGTAGCAGCCCTATATGTGTCTAAGGATTGAACGTAATGAAGCCACCAAGGTAACCATTGCCTGAGTGGAGAGAGCTCTAACAGAGTCCTCCAAGTGCTACCTCACTAATGAGTAGCAGTGCTGAATGTAACTGATGATACAATTTGACAGGCAATGTTTGGAGATTTGAAATCCTTTCTGACTGGGGTCGCATCTTTCAGAAAAAGAGATGTGCAAGAACAAGGAGGCACAATTTGAAGATACAGGGGGAAACTGCTCAGGGGCAACATGAGGAAGTATTTTTTTCACAAAATGGGTGGTGGACACATGGAACAGCCTTCCAGAGGAGATAGTGGGGTCAAAAACAGTTTGGGAATTCAAGAATGCATGTGACAAACATAAGGCAATTCTAGTGGGGGGTAGGAAGAAGTAGGCTGTTGGCTAACTAGGATTTGCAGCTTATTCAATAGGTAAGGACGTTTATTGATTTATTTTAGTCTTTGGTAACCAGGTAAGGCCCACTAGGCACAAGTGCCTGTTTTCAGGGGCGACCTGGGAGCACCGGGTGGTTAAGTGACTTGCTCAGAGTCACACAGTATGCAAGTGGAGGTTGTGAGAATCAAACTCAGGTTTGGTCTGCTGGATGTATCAAGCTTGTTCATACCTCTTTCCTCTAACCTCTAGGCTATACTGCCAGCCAATGTAACACAAAAACATAGAAACACAGAAGTTGATGGCAGACAAGGACCGCAAGGCCCATCCAGTCTGCCCATTTCTTTTTCTACCTTATAAATGTGCCATCGGCCTTTGCTCTGCCAATGGCCTATCTATTCATACTCACCTGTATTGCTCCCTTATGCCTATCCCATGCTTGTCTGAAGCCCTGCACTGTATTCATATCCACCACTTCCTGAGGTAGGCCGTTCCATGCATCCACCACCCTTTCTGTGAAAAAGAACTTCCTCAAATTACCCCTTAATCGACCTCCCCAATCTCATGCTGTGTCCTCTTGTCCGAAATCTGTAATTGCTACCGTTGTTCCTAGCAGCCTGTTTGCTGCTTTCTCCTGACCTACACTAACATACTCTTCACCCTTTTCTTTTTACGTTACCCCCCCCCGTGACATAAGACTGAGACCCAGACAACGTCATGTGCACCTCCGTAGCTTAGAGTCTCCCACTCAGGCCTACAATTTGTGGCTGTTGGCCAAGAATATAAACAATCTTCGTTCTCTCCTATGGTTTGTATATAACAACAATACACATCAGGCTTCTGAGGGTGCTGGTTGTATCATGTTACTGTTGTTTTATGTTATATTACTTGTATATGCCCCTTTGGAATGTTTATATTCTGCTCCTATCATCATTGTAATTGTCTTGTTCATTTTGTTTTATGCATACCTTAACTGTGACTGAACAGTTGTCCCTGCCAACAGCAGGTCCACCTTGTAAATGAGCTTGCTCAATGGTGATTGCCTGGATAAATAAAGATTTGATTGATTGATTGTCCTGCTATTTTTCTTGTATTGAAACATGTTAGACTCTTTCACCTTGTTAATACCCTTAAGGTGTTTGAATGTTTCGATCATATCACCTCTCTCCCTCCTTTGCTCTAGGGTATACGTATTGAGCTCTGTTAATCTGTCCTCATATGTTTTTTGATGCAGTCCCTGCACCATTTTGGTTGCCCTTCTCTGGACTGCCTCAATTTGGTTAATGTCCTTGTGAAGGTGTGGCCTCCAGTACTGCACGCAGTACTCCAGATGGGGCCTAACCAGTGTCTTGTAAAGAGGGGTTACTACCTCCCTCTTCCAACTTGGGATACCCCTACTAATACACCCTAACATCCCCCTAGCCTTACCTACTGCTTTAGTGGTCTACTTGGATGATTTCAGGTCATCGGTGATGATAATGCCCAAGCCTCTTTCTTCCCTTGTGACTGCCAGCAACTCCCCTCCCAGCCTATAGGTGGCTTCAGGGTTTCTCTTCCCTATGTGCATGATCTTGCACTTCTTTGCATTAAACCCCAGTTGCCACTCTTCTGACCATTTTGCTAGTTTATCCAGATCTCTTATTCTGCCCACCCCATCTGGATCATCTACTCTGTTACAGATCTTGGTGTCATCTGCAAACAGACAAGCCTTACCCTCCAGTCCATCTGCAATGTCACTGATGAAGATATTGAAGAGGACTGGCCCCAGAGCTGATCCCTGAGGTACCCCACTTGTGACTTGCATCTCTTCTGACTGTATACCGTTTACCACCACACTCTGTTTTGTGCCCGTCAACCAGTTTGCCACCCAGCTGACCAACTTCTGACCCACCCTGAGCCTACCCAGCTTATTAATCAATCTTCTATGTGGAACAGTATCAAAAGCTTTGCTGAAGTCAAGATAGGCGACATCAACTGTAAAAGACAGAAACAGCTGCAAAGCTTGCCTGTAGTCTTTGGTTCTATGGAGGTAGAAGCTGAGAATCCTTCTAACGCTGGGGTGAGGCTGAAAATAGGAAGTACTGCCTAGATCTCCTTTCCCAGTTAACAAAAACAAAATAAACAAATCGAGAGAACGTAGCAATACTTCCCCCAGGTTTTCTGGCTTGGGGTGGAAAGCTGAAAGTACCAGTGATGGACTGAGATGGAATTCCCAACACTACCTTTGAAAGGACCAGTTACTGACTTAAGATGGAACTCCCAACACCACCTTTGGGAGAAGTAGAGGATGTGTCCTTATGGAAAACTGTGTATGGCGGATCCGTCACTAGGGCCTGTAACATAGATACTCTGCATGCAGAAGTAATAGCAACTAGAAACACAGCTTCACAGGTGAGATACATGATGTCACAAGTTACTATTGATTCAAAGAGCTTGTGTGTGGGCATGTCCAGCACTAGACTCAGATCCCAACTGATAACTGGCTTCTGTATAAGAGGTCTGAAGTGAGGAATTCCTCTGAGGGACTTTCTAAAGAAAGGGTGTTGGGCCATGTGAAGAGTTGCAACCAACTCATGATATGCGGGTATGGCCGACAAGTGGACTTTTATGGAGGAGTACTGAAGGCCACACTCTGCAAAGTCCAGAAGGTAGTCCAGTACTTGCTCTGGAGGGAAATGTAAAGGATCCCTGGACTCTTTGTAACACCAGATAAAGAAATGTTACCAATGTGCCCCACAGGTTTGTCTGGTGGAAGATTTCCAGGCTGCCAAAAGAACTTAAGAGACATGCTGTGACGTGCAAAATCTGTTAATTAAGTCTCTTCTGGAGCTAAGCCTTAAGATGTAGGTATCATAGGTTCGGGTGCACTAGCTGACCCTGAAAATGAGTAAGCAGATCAGTCCTCAAGGAGAAGGTCTGTAGCTGCTGGATCTCGATTTGCTGCAGCAGCAGGTGCCAAATCTGTCACAATATTTTATTTATATATTTATTTACTATTTAGTATTTTTGGCCTGGAAAGGCACATTGAGCCAAAGCACTTTTCCAGGTGTGACCTAGGAGCAAAAGGATGTTAAGTTACTTGCTCACGGTCACACAGTATGGTAGCGGTAGTCAGGGGATTCAAAGCCAAGTCTACTGGATCTTCAGTTTCTCAGCTCAGGGCCTTGTCACAATCTTCTAGCCTCTGTGGGACTCCAGTTTGAGAAATATTCTCTGGATGACTGGAAGTGGTGGGAAGGCATAAAGAAAGTGACCTTCACTGCAGCCTGAATACATCTTGAGAGAAAGTGCCATGCTCTAAATTTCTGGAGAAAAACAGCAACATGTGTGCATTGTGGCAGGATGCAAAAGGAAAAATTACTCACCTTAGTAATTATGTTTCTTCTAATGGAGTCTTGCTGTATTCTGACTATTGCAGACTACCAAGCAGTACCTCCATGGAGGAGGGACATAACCTACTTTGGGAATAGGCTCTGAAGTACTGCTGTGCCAAACCGAGCATCACTCCCAGCCTGGCTGTCCAGAGAGTAATGCTTGGTAAAGGTATGGACTGTTTTTCAGGTGGCTGCTTGACAAATTTCTAAGAGAGGGATATCCCTGGCAGCAGCCAGGGAAGCAGCTGTACCTCTGGTGGAGTGAGCCCTCAGGCCTGAGGGTGGAATCTTTCCTAGTTTCTCATAGTAGAATTGTATACAAGACACAATCCACCTGGCAATAGTTCTCTTTTTGGCGGGATTGCCCTTTCCCACTTCTCCATAAGTGAGGAACAACTGGAGGGAATCAAACCTGTGACCCTTGGTACGCACTATATAGTAGCTAAGGGCCCTTTTAACAACTAAACTGTGTAGCCTCCTCTCTCCTGAAGAAGAATGATCAGTGAAGAAGACAGGAAGAGACAGACTGATTCAAGTGGAAATCTGAAACCACTTTGGGCAAGAACCTTCTATTGGTTCTAAGGATCACTTTATCCCTAATGAAAGGAGATAAAATCAGGTTCCATTGACAGGGCTTGCAATTCACTGATACGTCTGGCAGAGGTAATGGCTACTAAAAAAACAGTTTTCCAAGTCAAGTACATAAGCTCTGCTAAGGACATAGGTTCAAAGGGAGATTGCATAAGTTGAGCAATGCAAACATTTAAGTCCCAGGCAGGGACAGGGTCTCTAAAGGGAGGATTGGTATGAAGCAATCCCTTTAAAAATTTACAGAACACAGGATGAGATGATAGTGAGGAAGACTTCCCCACTGACAGAAAAGCAGAAACAGATGACAAGTGCACCTTGAGAGTAGCTGGTCTGAGGCCTAAGCCATTCAAATGGACCATATAATCCAGAAATGTGGGCAATTCAGCAGTGTCTGGGGAAATATGTTGCTTGGAACACCAAATGCTGAATCTGTTCCATTTGGAGTCATAAGTCTTTCTAGTGGCAGGCTTTTGAGAGGCTTTGAGAATATCCAGAACCCCTTGGGACAGATGCAAATCTGCATACTCTAGCTCTTCAAGAGACATGCCTTGAGATTGAGGGACTGAAGATTGGGCTACCAAATCCTCCCCTGAGAGAAGGTTAACAGGTTGTAACTCCTGGGAAGACACAGGGGAAGATGGACTGCTAGGGACAGCAACAGGGGGTACCAAAGCTGTCTGGCCCAGTCCGGAGCAATCAGAATCACTTTGCAAGGTGGTGACCTTATCTTGACTAAAACTTTGAACAGTAGAGGAAAGGGAAGGAAGGCATACAGAAATTTCCCTTCCCAGTTCAGAATCAGAGCATCCAGGGGGACTGAGCCCAAGACTGGGGATCTGCAACAAAAGAGAGGAAGTTGGTGATTGTCTGGGGCTGCAAAGAGATCTATCTCTGGAGTGCCATGCCTTGAAAATATCACCTTCAACACCAGAGGGTCCAGGGACCATTAGTGATGGCCCTGTGAGATCCTGCTCAGTGCATCTGATAGCACGTTGTCCTTCCCTAGAAGGTGGACTGCTGTCAGAGAGTTTTGCAGGGAATAAGCCAGGGGCCACAACTTCACGGCTTCTGTGCACAAGGTCGTAGACTGAGTGCCTCCCTACTTGTTGATGTACCACATGGTGGTGGTGGTGGTGTCTGTTCTGACCTGAACCACCTTGTTCTGCACTGACAGAGAAAGCTTGCAGGGCCAGAAAAACTGCCCTGAGTTCTAGGAGACTGATATGGAGAAGGGATTCCTGAGGGGACCACAGTCCCTAGGCAGTGAGAGCCCCCAGATGGGCTCCCCAGCCCAGAAGGGAAGCATCCATGGTAAGGACCACTGAATGAGACTAAGTGACAAATAGGACCCCTTGTCTTAAATTGTCCTAATCCTGCCACCACTGAAAGGCTTGGATCAGAGTCCAAGTCACTGGAATCAGTTTGGTAAGGGGATCCTTTCTTTGAGACCAAAAGGCCCTCAGATGGAACTGAATGTCCCTCATCTGGAATCTTGCCCCTTGGACCACTGCTGTAGAAGCTGCCATGTGGCCCAAGAGCTGAAGAAAATGCCTTGCTGGTCGGGACACCTGAAGGCTGAAGGAAGAAGCCAGTTCTATAAGAACTCTTGCCCTTTCCAGGGGAAGAAAGGCTCTTGCTTTGACAGTATCCAGGTCTGCCCCTATAAAAGTAAGGGAGCTGCACTGGCTCGAGAATTGACTTGGGAAGGTTGAGAAGAAATCCCAGAGAAGTGAGCACTTGCTAGGTCACTTGCAGGTCTGACTTGACTTGGTCTGGAGACTGGCCCACTATGAGCCAGTTGTCCAGATACAGAAAAATGGAAATCTTTTGCCTTCTTAGAAAGGCAACGACTACTGCCAGGCACTTTGTGAAAACCCTTGGGGCTGACGTTAGACCAAAGGGCATTGCTTTGAACTGATAGTGGCCAGAGGGCAACTCGAACCTGAGGTACTTTCTGTGGGAGCACCTGATGGGAATGTGAAAATAGGCATCTTTGAGGTCCAGGGAGGCTAGCCAGTCCCCTGGCCTTAGAGAGGGAAGAATTATTCCCAGAGTTACCATCTTGAACTTTGGTTTTAAAAGATGTATGTTCAGGTATCTTAGGTCTAGGATAGGTCGCCACTCCCCTGTCTTTTTTGGGGTAAGGAAGTACCTGGAGTACAAACCTTTGCCCCAGTGTAGGGAAGGAACTCTCTCTATGGCTCTTAAGGCCAGAAGAGATGAAACCTCTGCCTCTAGGGCAAGGGTTTCTGAGAGACCTGCAGGTGGAAAAGATCTGGCTCTCATCTTTGGACAATTTTTGAAGCTGAGAACCAGTCCCTGGCTTACTACTTCCAGGACCCACTTGTCTGAGGTAATAGACATCCAGTCCTGGACAAAGTAAGTCAACCTGCCCCCTACTGGAATAGGACAGTCGACCCGGGCAGACCCATCAGGATGTCTGCTTGGCAGGGGCCTTAGGCTGCCGAGTGGATGCAGCCCTGCTCATCCCCCTTCTGCCTCTCCCTCTGAAGAACCCCCTCTGTGAAAAGGGAGAAGAGGCCTGTGCTTGGTAAAAAGGCCTATCCCTGCCCCTAGACTGCTGCCTTTGAGGAGTTGCCTGCCTCTCCTTGGCCTGAGCACTCCTGTACTCATCCATTTTCTTCATGTAATTCTTTGACTGCTCCCTAAACAGAGAATTACCCACTACAGGAAAATCCATGGCCTTAGCCTGGGTGTCCTGTGAGACACTAGTAAATCTGAGCCAAGCCATTCTCCGAAGAGCCACAGATGTAGCCATGACTCCTGATAACACATCATTAGAGTCCACAGCAGCATGAAACTGTACTTTTGATGCCTCAATCTCATCTGCAGCTACTTCCTCCAGCTCCTTGGCTAGCTGGGGGGAGGCCTGTTTAACCAGTGCCAGTACAGTGTCCCACCTGGACTTCTGGTACCTGGTTGTACAGGCCATATAGTTCACCTGCCTGAGTCCCAAGGAAGATGCCATGTACTGCTTTTTTGCCATGGTATCAATCTTCCTGGAGTCTTTGTCTGGGGGGTGTGAAACCAAGGGGATGTTTGCTTTGTCACAGGCAGCAGCCTGCACTACCCCAACATGGCTGCATTGTTGGTATAAAAACTCCGTATCTGAGCCTGATAGTGTGTGTACCTCTTGTCCATCCTTCTGTCAACAGGAGGTACATTATTGGGAGACTTTAGGATTTTGATTGTCTGTTTCCCAAAGGATTTGTGGAGGGGAACAGACAGTCTCCTGGACTCTGGAATGTCCATCATTTCCACATAATCAGGCTCCTCTTGATCCTCCATGGCCTCCTTCAGAGGAAGCTGGAGGGTTTCAGCCACCTTTCTGTAAAACAGAAAGTGGGGAGGGGACTCAGAAAGCCTAGGAAGGGAAACACCAGAAGGTCTGTCTGGGGAGATGTCCGGTTCCACAGGCACATCCAGACTTTCACCACTGTCACCATCATCTTTGAACTCCCCCTCCTCCTCAAACTCTGGTTCATAAAAATCTTCAGAGGTATAATCTTGAACCGGGGGAACCGACCGAACCGAACCCCTGCCAAATGGTGCCGGATCGGACGGAACCGGGCGAAGCGATTTCACAATCTGACTCGCTCTGGCTATTTCTTCGGCGGTCGGAACATGAACCTCTGGATCCAAACCAGTCGATTTCTCTTTGTGTTTCCTTTTTGTAGGAACAGACCCCTCAGGATCGGCTCTCCTGTTACCCGAAGAAGTAGCGCCCTGGTCAGAGGGCACTCCTTCTGGTTTGGTCAGAACTGAACCAGGCTGGCCATCCGGGTCAGCGGACTTCTCAACCTCCTTTTTCCTCAATCTACCTAATCTCTTTTCAAGGGTAGATTTAGGAACATTTTTACAAATTTGGCAGTCTGTATCGAGGTGTTCAAACCCCAGACAGTAAACACAGGTGGTGTGGGGATCTGCCTTAGCAAAGACCTCCCCACACTTACTGCAGTGTTGAAACCCAGAGGGCCCGGTTTTCTTCTTGGGTTTCTCAGACATGGCCAACCTAACCAAACTTACCCTTTTTATGGCAACCGCCAGGCAAGACTCCCTTATCGGTTCCCAACCGTGTCACGGGTGTTGGAAAAAAACGTTCAAAACACATTTTTTTTTAGAACCAATAAGGACCGGTAACCACACTCTAAGTAAAAGAACAGAAATTCACTAAAAGTGATCGGTTCAGCCGAACCGATCAAACAAGTTTACAATTTCCACACAGAATTTAGGTAAAACCTATCTAGTACTCACGGAACCGCAGATAGAGGCTGAACCGACTAGGCGGAACAAATCTGGTTTTAAACCGACAACTTTACCGACACTTTAACCGACTTGTCGAACCGAGCTGAAGGAGAAATCTCCGGAGCGACTGTTCAGTGAAGCGGAGTAAAGAATTTGACGGTTGGATTTCAAAGGGCTGCAGACAGAGACCTCAACCGAGCTCGAGCTCAGCATTCTATGCACTGCATAGAAAAATTAACCCTTTGTTCTCTGGGGCAGTTTAAAGGCTGGCGCTAACTGCAATAGTCAGAATACAGCAAGACTACATGTTGTTTGAAAGCTGCATTTCTGACCTGCCCTAATCCTGGAACAGAGACAAAACTATTGTCTCCGTGAGGGACCACTCGTAAGGATCTGCCACTGTTTGACTAATACTGTCTGCCAGGGTTTTTTTCTATCCCCTGAAGGTGGGTAGTCCACAGAACAATGCTCTGTACTAGAAACCACTCCTAGACTCTCATCATTTCCCTGCACAGAGGATAGGACTGTGTTCCTCCCAGCGTGTTGTGTAGAACATGACAAACTTGTCCATCAGGACATATGCTACTTTGTTGCACACCAGGTCTGACATGGTTTACAGCCCATACATGAAAATTACGCAGTACCGTAATCATTGATCTTCTAGGAATATCTTCACCATTTATTCACACTAATGGGTCCAGGCTAGAGGCACTATGACTCCATGGGAGTCAAAACTTTTGAGGGGGCTGGGCCTTTGGGGCCCCACTTGCCCTTGGCACAGGGTTTGGAAAAAAAATAAGAAAGAGGGGAATTCTGCTGACTGACATGTACAGGTTTTTCCAAGCAGTCACCAGTTCTTTTATTCTCCAGGACTGGTTAGCCCCCTGGATATGCAAGCTTCTAGGTACTGCCCCTGCGCTCTTACAGCGTACCTGAGATAATGATTCCACGTTATCTGAAACCCTAGGAAATTCTCTCTTCAGAGGCCTTCCTGCTGGGTAGCCCACTACCAGGTTTTCAATCTCAAGGTGTCTGGAGCCTGTCTGCCAGAGTGCCATCCCTCTTTAGTAGGTTAGACATGCAAACTATTTTTCTGTAACCTGCCAGCCCTGCTGGATCTCAACAGCTACAAAACAGTTTTTTTTCCGAATGAGAGTCTAGCTCATATTTCACAAACAAACAATGCAGAGCACCCTCTTCCTTTGTTTCCAGAGAAGCCATACGAGTGTGGAGAGAGGGCCTGGAGCAGATTATCCTACTCCAGGCAAATTATTTGCCAGGTGTCTGCCTACACACTGGCTGGTATACTCAGCCAAACACATCTGATTGCACCCTATGTGTTGGCAGATGTGCTTTCTCTGTTAATCAGGCTTTCGCTCAGCCAACACAGGATCCTTCCTCTCAGGTTGAGCAAGTTGTCTCAGGGTCTTCGATTCCATCCCTGTAATACTCAGGGTATTTTTACACACAAGGCCCCTATCCAGAAGCTGGTAGTTGCCTGGATATCAACCTTGTGCCGGACATGCTCATCACAAGCTCTTTGGGCCATTTGTGACTTGTGAGCTAAGTTTCTACTTGGACAGCAGCTTCTAGTGGCCATCTCTTCCGCTTGCAGGTTGTCTGAAAGCATCTCCTGATCTCAGATACCCCTTATGCTGTTTCCCACCAGAAAAGGTAGTGCTCCACGCTTGATAAAATCCTTTCTAAGCGGTTTCAGAGTTCTCTCGGAATCTGCCACTGTGCTGTCCACCTATTTGCCAGTTTCCAGAATGTCAGAGAGCACTCTCTCCCCATTCTCTGACTGTTGGGTGGGTCCTCACTTTTTTTTTTTTTTTAATTTCTTTTTATTGAAAGAGACAAGTTACATGAAGAAAAGAAAAAATACCATCTTTCAGTTTCATAGGCTAAGTATCTTTAGGCATTAAAATAATTATATGGCATATCTCATTTTCATATCACTAGATCACATCACATTAGGTACCTGACTGAATTATATATACTGCTAACCAACCCTACCATTTCCCACTAAAGGCAGGGTGGGTCCTCACTTCTCACCTGAACAGAACTAGGATTTCAAACAATCCAAATGGGTTTTGGTCTCTTTTGTTTTCAGCTGAAAGAATCAGCCTGCTCCACTCATGCACACTTTGCCTGGGTTGTGAGCTGTCTCACCTCTGCTATGCCATGGCTAGGTCAGGTTGAAAGGTCAAGTACACGCCAACTTCACCACTGCAGCTGTTGCATCCCTAGCAGGGATTTGTTCTGTGTCTGTCAGGTTATGTTTTGCAAGGCAATAACTGGGGTCACAGTGCACATTTTCATTGCACACTATACCTTGCTTGTCACTGCCAGGTGGTGTGCCACTGGCAGGACTGTCCTGAATGGACTTCATTTCTGAGTGAACTCTTCACTCCTACCACCCTTCCCCAGGGGTTCTATCTCAGCTTGGTACTCGGACCTATTAGTGTGAATAAATGGTGAAGATGCATTCCTGGAAGATGTGAAAATCATGTACTTACCGTAATTATTCTTCTAGGAATATCTTCACCATTTATTCACATGCCCACCCTGCCATCCCCCGAACTCACTCCAGTATGTTACTGGTCTTCTCCCTTGTTCAAGGCTTGCACTGTGAAGACACTATGTTACTCTCTTACTTGACCTCTCTTGCACAGGTCATCAGGGCTCCTTAAGCCCTTAGCATAAGTGAATGGCCAGTAGTTAGGTTATATTACACTACCTTGGTAAAAAAGGAACTGAGGTGGTTGAGGGCCAGCACCGAGGTAACCTAGTGCTGCGAGCCACTCTTCCGGCACCATGCATGTGCACTGCTTACCTTCGTGCTGGCCCCCTTAAAAGTTTTGATTCTCACAGGGTCCTAGTGCCTCCAGCCTGGACCCATTAGTGTGAATAAATGGTGAAGATAACATTCCTGGAAGACAGAATAGCTCTTATCTCTAACCCATTTATGTGAAGATGCTGCTCCAAGTCTGACCAAGTGCTTTGGGTTTGGAGACCATGACTGTGTGTGCCAAATTCAAATGAGGAGTTGTCTGTTGTCACTGTCACTTATGACTTTTGAGGGTAGAAGGGGAACTCTTAAAAAGATTTACCAAGTTTTTCACAATTTGATTTGCACCACATATTCTGGTGCCTTACCTTGGTGAAACGCTGTCTGTGTATATCTTATAATATTTTCTTGTTATTTTAAGAATAGAAGGGATTGTATTTTGACACCCCTCCCCGGAAGTAGCCAGTCAATCCTTTCCACTTCCTGGTCTCTGGATCCGCCCTTGATCCACCCCAAACTCAAGCACATAATGACGTGTACACAGGGAGAGCATGGGGGCATGTGCCATTAAAGTTTATGGGGGGGGCAGCTTTAACAATGTTTTTATACATAATGATCATTTGCTGATTAATCATGGGCACTGGTCAACTAACAAGGCCCTTGTTAGTCGACCGGTGCCCTTGATTAATCACCAAATGTCCATTATTATATATAAAAAATGTTATAATGTATGGTCGAACATTGTTAGCTCTAAAAATCTATTATTTTACAGGGCTGTTATACCATCGTTGTGACGTCATGATGTTGTTAACCCATCAATAGTATGTCACATTGATGGTACGACAGCGTGAAATGATCTGCGCATGGACGTCATGCTAACTGCCAGTCTTCCTGAACTGGCTGTGGCAGTGAGAGCTGGTCCCGGAAAGAGTGGCGGTGACAGAAATAAAGTAAGGATCTGGCTGGCCCACTGGTGCAGCGGTTGGATTTCCGCTTGTGACGCCGGCGACCTGGGTTCAGGAACGGACTCAGGTCGTCGGAGGGCCGGCCGGGGGGAGAAGGATCGAGCGTCCCACGACTGCTCTCCTTCTCCGGGGGGAGGGCGCGGGGTGTCGCCGATGCATGAGGGACACCTGGTGGAGGCCAGGAGTACCTCAGCATACGGGACAACAAGCTTACCAAGGGGCGGGACGGACACAGGCGTCATTACATGTTCCCGCCCCTCTAAAGGGAGAAAATCTAAGCCTTCCTCCCGCCGCCTCAATGATGCCCGCCTCTCGGGCTGCTATCGGCTCCCCAGGCTGACTCCTGCCCTATCCCGTCGTTCGTGGCACCTAAGGAGGTGGGTGCCATGTCTCCACCCTGGGGGGTAATCCAGGGGGTCCCGGGAGTCTGACTTATGTGGGGATGCCGCAGCCGAGGGGTCAGTGACTGGGCGGACGATACGGCGGTAGAGGAGGCGGGGGGCGCAAAAACTATAAAATAAAAAAAAAAAAAGAAATAAAGTAAGGATCCTGTTTCAAAATGCTATGTTTTATCAAAAGTTAAGGCACTGATGCCCATACACTGTAAAATACAATATATGGGCATCAATCAACAACTCTATGCCCACTTCTCATAGTTGCCATGACACCTTAGGTAAACCTCTCGGATTGCATCTAAGTTGTCATGACAACCACTCGAAGCATGTATAGAGTTGTTGTTCATCGATGCCCATGCATTATCCTCTATGTTAAAGCTACCCCCCTATAGACTTTAATGAAGCGCCGCCACCACGCCTCCCTAGGTATCGCAGCACACGTGTTTGAACACGGGGGTGGATCATGGGTAGATCCAGAGACCAGGAAGTGGAAGGAATCCGGGGGTCCCAAGATATAATCCCTTCTACTTCTAAAATAACATAAAACAATTTTACAAGATATACACAGACAGTGTTTCACAATGGTAAGGCACCAGAATATGTGGTGCACACTTAAAACCTGGTAACTCTCTTTAAAGGAGGCTGTCCTTCAAAGACCATCACAGGAGGATACAAGCCAAAGGCTTTGTCATCTCTACTGGACCACTGGGTGCCAGGAATTCACCGAGATACTCTCCTTGCGAAAGGCAGGGTACACACCGTGGCCACCATCAGACTCAGCATCCTCTGCATGGAATGTGATGTCACCTGAGTTCTGCCCCTGACATAGCAGGCCACACGCACACTCATGATTGGTCCTCTGTTAGAAATTACTTTGCTTGAGTGAAATCCAGGACACTGCTATGAACTGAAGTCTCTCGGAAGATGATGACTCAGATTTTTTTCAGACTAAGCAGGACTCCCATGGACATCTAAAACTGACATGCAGAGACCACTGCTACTTCTATTTAACACTTGGAAGGGTTTTTTTTGTGAGCCAATCATCCAATTAGGGAAACAACTGTATTCTCATTTTTTTGAAGTGTGCCACAGGCACTGCGAAGCACTTGGTAAAAACACACTGCACCGATGCAAACGCAAAGATAAGGCCCTGAACCCATAATGTTCGAGTCTCACACAGAACCTGAGATACTTGCCATGACTAGCACTGACAGGAATGTGCTGATATGTATTCTGCATGTCTCAGGAACCTAACCAGTCCTGGGCTGATATGGTAGCAGAAAATTTAAGGACACCATTCTGAATTTCTTGCACCTCATGTATTTTTCCAGTAATCTGAGGTCCAAGACTGGGCACATGCCACCAGTCTTCTTGGGAATGAGGAAGTACCTGGAGTAGAAGCCTTTGCCAGCTCTGACTCTGGAACTTCTTCTTCTGCCCATTCTGCAGAAGCCCCATGACCTCCAGGAAAAGCAGCCTGGCTACAGGACCTTGCAACTGATGCAGCTCCCTAGGAGGGTGGTTCAAAGGGTGCTTATCAGCTTTAGGGTGTAACCATCCTGGATTTCTCTTATTAAGTTGAAAGAAAAAACTTGGCAAAATCTATTCATATTGCATGCAAAAAGTACATTTTTCAAACAGCAACAAAAAAGGAAAATTTATCTGACCCCAAAAAATTCTGGGGTTGTTTAAAAAATCTTTAGTATCCTAACAAAGTTGAATCAAATTTGAGTCTTTGGTCAGATGGTAAAGTTCCTATGGATTATCATGACATATCCAATACCTTGAACATTTATTTTTGTAATATTAGTAAAAAAAAGATCAAATACTGAATGTAAAAGTTGCATTAACCTGATGTGTTTGAAACGTCTTGTCCATCTCGACCTACATTATACATTAAGAGGGTTACAAGTTCTCAAGTTTTTTTAATTACTAATTAAAGCTAATAAATCAGCCAGTGCAGACGGTCTCGCTCCTAAATATTTGAAATGAGCAGTCCTGGCTATTGCCTATACAGTCTCAACATTACTACATTTATGGAAAAGGGTCCATGTGGTTCTGTTACAAAAAATGGATTCTACTTTGCTTGTTGACGATTATTGCCCTATATCAATTTTATGTACATACTCAAAAATATAAGAAAGGATTGTTCATGCACAGTTGATGAATTATTTAGAACAGTATGGCCTCCTGTGCAATAAACAGCATGATGTTCGTAGGGGTTGTGGGACGCATACTGCCTAGGTCAGGTTCACCAACATCGTATATGAAGAATTAGATGCAGAAATGATGACAGGTGTGGTGTTAATGGACATGACCAAGGCATTTGATCTTGTTGATCATGCTATATTTTTACTAAGATTGAAGCTCTTAGGTTTTGGTGTGTCTTCCTGGAATTGGATCTCTAACTATGTGAATGATAGGACACAAGTTGTAAAACTGGATTCCGTTTTCTCCGATAAATTGGTAGTAGTGAATCTAAGATATCAGATCAGATATCTAAGTGACTTCTTTGACTGGGTCATTAAGACAGTAGACAGGGACAAGCAGCAGACATCCTTTATCTGGATTTCAGCAAGGCCTTTGACACTGTGCCTCACAAAAGGTTGATCAGGAGTTGGCGGATCTCAAGGCTGGGGAGAAGATGACCAGATGGGTGGAAAACTGGCCGAGGGTGGAACCTAGAGGGTAGCTGTTGGGGGGGAAGAGTTATCTGGCACTGGAGAGGTCACCAGTGGGGTTCCACAGGGCTCGATGATACAGCCGGTGTTGTTCAAAGTCTTTATCAATGACACTGAAGATGGCTTTAAGGGATGTGCCTGTTCACGGATGACAACAAGCTCTGCGAAAGAGTGGACACAGGACAATCTGGAAAAGCTGGGGAGGTGGTCCAGGATCTGGCAGCTTGGCTTCAATGCAAAGAAATGCAAAGTTATGCACACTGGAGCCAAGAATCCCAGGACAGAGTACCATCTGGGTAGAGCCCAAGTATCTGCATCAGAGGAGGAAAAGGAGCTGGGAGTTATGATCACTAGCGACCTGAAGCACTCCAGGCAGTGCAAGAAAGCAGCAGCAAGGGCAAACAAGATGCTGGGATGCATAGCTAGGGGATCAAGAGTAGGAGACAGGAGCTTATACTGCCCTTGTACAGGTTACTGGTGAGGCCACATCAAGAGTGTGGAGTTCAGTACTGGTGCCCACACCTCAAAAAGGACATTAACCTACTGAAGAAGGTCCAGAAGAGGGCTACAAAGATGACAGTGGGTCAGTAGAGAAAGGCATATGAGGAGAGGTTTTTATTTTGTTTTTTTACCAATTATTTTACCAGGTGAGTCACACTAAGCTGAAAGCTTGTTTGCAGGTGCAACCTGGGAGCATGAGGAAGTTAAGTGACTTGCTCAGGGTCACACAGTATGCAAGTGGGGGCTGTGGGATTCAAACCTAGGTCTCCAGATTTGCAGCTCAGAGCCTTAAACCACTGCGCCATACTGCCTCCTTCTGGCACTGAACATGTACTCTCTGGAGGAAAGGGGAGGGAGAGAGAGAGGGGACATAATTGAGACCTTCAAGCACTTGAAAGGGATAAATAAGGTGGATAAGGAGGGTCTCTTTATGCTAAGTGGCAACCATAACATGAGGGGGCACAGTCTTAAGCTGGAGGGGAAGGTTTAGGAGTGAGGTCAGGAAGCACTTTTTCACGGAAAGGGTGGTGGACACTTCAAATGCGCTGCCGGAAGTGGTGATCTTGTTGAAGACAGTGGCCAGCTTCAAGAGAGGCTGGGATAGGCATAGGGGGAAGGTTAGTATCATGGGTAGGGAGGATGGGAGGGGGGCAGCTCAAGCTGTGAACTCTACAATACAAGTAGGCTAGATAGACCAAATGACTTTTTTCTGCTGGCTTCTTCGTATGTTTTTATACACTAATGACACAGTTCTTTTTGTCCATTCTAATAACATTAATAAAATTAATGTTAATCTTCAAAAAGATTTTCAGAATTTACACACATGGTTCATGATGAACAAACGGGTACTTAACACTTGAAAAGCACAAGCTACGTTGCTTCATATGGCTCCAACACTTAAGAAATTTCTTCAGTCAATAATATAAATGGAAGTTCACTTGAAACAGTTGATCTGTTTAAGTATCTTGGTGTTAGGTTTGATTCAGGGCTGTTTTTTGGTCCTCATATTAAGAGCATGACTAATAGAGTCCATCAAAAACTTAGTCAACTATATAGCGTCAGAAAATATCTCACTCATGAATCTCACCTGAAAACTGTAACTTAAAATTTATTGTTGATGATTATTACGGTTCAACAGTGGTTGATGCTGCTTTGAAAACTAATTTGGACAGAAAGAAAATTCTTCACCACAAAATAGCTAAATTCGTTCTACTTGCTGGTAATAGAACCCATCACTGCATAAATATTTCCAATTTAAATAGGCTTTCATTTGAATATAGGGTACAACTGTCATCGGCAAATTTTACTTTTTTAAATTTTATACAACGGGTCAACTTCTTGTCTGGCAAATCTACTTAAAGACCAACAAATTACTTACAATTCTCACTCCAAATCAAATGATCTGTTACATATTTCTCAGACGAAAATTACTTTAGGCCAAAATTTCTTTAGCCACAGGGCATCTCACTTGTGGAATACCATATCAGTCATGATACGATCATCTTCATCAACTGTTTTTAATACTGCCCTGAAGGATCATTTTCAAGACTTAAGTGTTTGTAAATGTTACAAATTAAATCGCATCCAGCATTGTATGATATATTTAATTTTTAATTATTGTTGTTTGTACTTATTCACTGTATGTGTTGCATGTGCACATCATGTATATCACGTTTTACCATTCGTTGTACTTTGATACCTGGGTCGTGCTGGAAAAAGGTGCTTCTTGCACCAGTGCACTTAACTGGCAAACAAAATAAAAACAAACATACATAATTTCCAGGAACCAGTTGTACAAGATAATGGTGTTCCAACACTGGTAGAATAGGGCTAATTATCCCCCAACTGGCAAAGACTGATCCACCTTAGACAGCAGAGGTGGACAGAGGGCTAGCATCCCATCAGAGAGTAATGCTTGGGGCCTTCGTAACCTGCACCTTTAACTACAGCTTCTACTAGAAGGGTATGACTTGCTGGTGGAAGCCTCGCTGGGTGGATTTGCCACAAAATGGCTGCTGAGAGTGGAAGAAACCACAACCCCTTTCTCTCTGCAGGGAGGAGTGGATGTTTTGCATATCGTTCAGGATCATTTTTTTAACTGGATTCCTTAAGAGCCTTTTCTACGTGCTGTCCAAAGATATATGCCCCAGTGAAGGGAACATTCATCATCTTCTCTTGGATGTCAGAAGAACAACCTGCCGTTCTAAGCCAGGAGTGTCTCCTGATACAATTTCCAGCAGTAGCTGCAGTGGAATACTGCATCAGAGGCATCCAGAGCAGCTCTTAATTGGGGGCTAGTGGATTAAAAAACCTTGGGTAACAACTGCCGAGTCCTGCTTCGAGGCAGTCTCCAGAAGACTTTCAGTAAGAACCCTGAGCCTGTTTTCTAGTACTCACACATTGAGAAGCAAGACTGTTAGCTTACCATTCTGAGGCCCAGAGTAACAGAGGCGAACCAACTTTTCTCCAAAATGTTAGTCATGTGAGTCTCCTTATCAAAGGACTGTGCTTCAACTTCCTTAAGTGTGACTGACTTCTCACTGGCAGCCTTAATAACAATAGGATCTGCTACCGGCTGAGCGTAATAGACTCAAATGGTCTGAAATGCCATATACTTTCTATCCAGGAGTTGAGGAACTGCAGTGATGGAAGCAGGCTTACTTCCCGCTGCCTCAGAGAGAATTTCTACAGCAGATTGGATGGGTGGCAACAAGAATACAAGGACTGAAGGTACATTAAGCTACACCATCTGTATCTTTTTGGTCTGGTTCTAGTCTCTGTCTCTAAGTTCAGAGCTTTGTGCATGTTCTTCCACACTGACTGAAAAGTGTGATCATTCTGAGGAACTCTCTCCATTTGACTAGGTGGAGTTGTGTCCCGAACAGCAGCGAACTCATCATAACCCTTTGTCTCATCGTCTGTAAGATTTGGATTATATTCCAGTTCGTCATCCAGTAAAGAGAACAATGCTAGGGTCTCCAACATCCATGTCAAGACTGGCTATGGGAAGAATCACCTACACAGCACCAGCACCTGCTCCAGTGCCAACAGTAGTACCCAAGAAGACCTCTTGGCACCAGCACCAAGTGCAGTGCCAGAACCCCTAAGGTCAAGGCCTAAGCTACCCTGTCAGCCCATGGGAACATGGAGGTTATTAACAGAGTGTGGAGGAGCCATTGCTCCATAAGATCAGTCCATTGGTCAAACTTCTCATCTAAAAATCCCCTAAAGGTAGTGGGGGTGTTGGAGGAGGAGGAGGTATTGGTACTGCTGGCATGAGGAAGCCCAGTGTCGTATCCTCCTTCATCGAAGGCAACAAAGGAGGAAACCCCAGAACCTCCCTTGCACCTAATGGACCAACGATCTGAGGCAGAGTGACAAGAACTAGACTGGGACCTATGTCATCACTTTTTCTTTTCATGCAAGGATAAAGGCAAGGCCAAGTGGTCCTGGGAACTCAATGTTGAGTGTAAGCATGGCTGGGGCCATTTCTTTTTAGGACTCTGGGAGGACTGCCTATTCTCCTGGTTGAAAGACTGCCCAGTACCAGAACACCTACCCAGAAAGCCGTGGTGGTCTGAAGCAGACTCAGTGCCAGAGCAACTTGCCTTATCGGGTGCCCTGCCTTCCATAACAGTTTTTGAACACTGTCAGATAAGGTAGGGCTGTGAAGGTTTGGGGTATTTAGCAGGGCCCCTTTACAGAAAATAGGTAGGATAATTTGGGCAGACAAGATGGACCTTGAATCTTCTTCTGCCAGTGACTTTTGTGTTTCTATGACCAGGAAAGCACAGCGCTTCGACATCAGAGAAAAAAGGAACTGAGGCGGTTGGTGCCAATGCTGTTATGTATCCTACGAGTTCATGGATGATTCTGTGCATGGGTACAAAGCACCGGTGTCGATTGCCACAAACGTTCTGGTTCCCATGGGATTCTATCATCTCCTGCTCTAAGTTAAAGAGCGTAGCTCTACACAGAAGACTGATTCTTTGAAGATTTCTCAGAGCACTGATGGTGAAAATTCTAAGCATTGCCTTCCTGAGGTCAGAATCCCACATGTGATTACAATACTGGACTATGAGAAGACAAATGTCCCTAAAATAGGACTCACTTTTACACCACAAATAGAAAAACAAACACTCTTTTTTTCCCCCTTTAGGCAAATGCCCCTCATCCCCATGTTATTATAAACAAGATGATGTGAGCAGGAGACTTTCTGATAGGGCAAAGGTCTGCCACTATTTGAGATCAGCGTTTGTATTCCTAATCAGGTCTACAGTAAAAAGCTGTTTTTGTTTTTCAGGGGGGAGCTCAGTTCCAAGTAGACAGTGACCTATGCATCACAACCTTTCCCCTCATCCACCCCGTGGATCAGTCACACAATCTGCCACAAACAGAGGTCTTTGACTGTGTGATACACAGCCCAGAGGATTATAAAGCCTGAAGGATCCCCCTCCCTCACAAGAAGAGTGGTCCTTCAGGTCAGTAATGAGATTTGTACCAGCAGAGCTGCATGACAAGTCCAAAATCGAAAATGGATACGGCAGAGCACTCACAGACTTGTTGCAAAAGAGCAACAACTGGAGGGCAAAACTGTATTCCAAAACAATCATTTAGTTAGCAAGGAACACAAATGAACACAGTATCCATGTGAACCAAATATGTCACAAGTTCCAACTCCTTGTGTCTTTAGTTAAAGAGTAAACAGTCTTGAGAGAGGGGGAAGAGCTCCACCACTTTTTCAAACTATGTGAGAGGCCTTTCGGCACCATGCATTTCTGCTTAAAGTTGAACCAGCATAATATTCTGTGGTGATTTGCATATGCAGCCCATGATGCTTTGCATTGTGGAGGCATATGTGATTTTGTATTTCTTTGAAACTTGGCTTCCCAGCCAAATGCCCTTTGGGGTAACCATTGCCTCAGTATTTGCACACAGAGGTTCTTTGTCTTTCAGACTGTTTTTTGTTTTAATTGGGTTCACCACAACATAACCCAGATCGACCATCTTAGGGTAGCTGGTTCATACCACTGGGGTGTCAAACAGACGAGGCATACTGATAAGTCCTGGTAGGATGAAACACGTGTCTATGTCTTCTGTTGGCACCCTTTGCAAACTGTGTGAGAGGCCTTTCGGCACCATGCATTTCTGCTTAAAGTTGAACCAGCATAATATTCTGTGGTGATTTGCATATGTAGCCCATTATGCTTTGCATTGTGGGGGCATGTGTGATTTTGTATTTCTTTGATAAAATGAAACTGCTTCCCTGCTAATGCACTCTATCTCAGGGTCAGAGGTGGTGTGATGTGGCACCTGCAGTTGCTGCAGAACGCTGCGGCTCGGCTACTGACTGTCCATTTAAGGTCCTGTCATATTACGGCGGTGCAGCGTGAACTGCACTGGCTGCCGGTGCACTGGTGCATCTTCTTCAAAATAGATCTGCTGACCTATAAGGCCCTGCACAGGCTGCGTCCGGGTTACCTGAAGGAGCTCCTGCATCCCTACACCCTGAGTCGCTCTCTCTGATATGCGGGAGAGGCCCTCCTGCAGGTCCCCACAGCAAGGTTAAAATCTTCTGGGTATCGGGCCTTTGAAGTGACCGCCCCAATCCTATGGAATTCTTCGCCAAGGTCTCTATGGGAATTGCCTTCCCTAGAGATATTTAAAAGGAAATTAAAATCTTTTTTCTTCCAACAAGTTTTTGTGGTCTAAGAAATGATTAACTATGGCAAGCAGTTCTGTGTTTGATTGATAGTAACTATTTCTTATTAGTGGGTGTTATTTATTGTTATTTAGTCTCATTAGTATGGTTGTTTATGTATATTTATGTGCTGTTTGTCAGTTTTATACTTGGTAAGGGCACCCTGAGCCTTCGGGGAAGGACACCCAAAAGAAATAAAATCTACTACTATCACTAATTCAAGGTCTTTTCATTAATTGTATTACTTTAAGACAAAGTAATAACATTTATGAAAAGACCACAAATTAGCATGGAAGAATTTTCATTTTTTCAAACTTTTTACAAGAAGAAGTGACGGAGCTCCACTACCCCCCAAGACTGTTTGCTGCTTGGACTAGGTGCCAGAGGGTTAGCTCACCACAATGAATACAAGAAGAATTTTTCCCATTTAAGATGCAGTTACCAGCAGCACTTCTGGACTGCATGACTCTTCAGCTATAAACTCAGTGTTGGAACACTGGAGCATTTTACCATTTGGTTTTTGTTAACCAGGTAAGTACACTAGAGAAATGAATGCCCATTCACAGGTACAAATTGGGAGAGTACCAAAGAAGGCATACTGCAAAAAAAAAAGGGTCGAGAGAAGCTAATAAACTGACGATGAAAATACAATGAAGGCAGAACAGGTTACATAATAAAACCACAATTTCAGTAGGGCAATGCAGATAAACAGGTTGTACCGTCTAATGCAGATTATTCATTCAAGTGATTAGGAGTATTATAAAAAATTGATTGCTGAAAGAAGTATTTTGGGTTTGGCATGGGCACTGCAGTCCGCAGTATTCCCTCATGATTTGATAAAAAAAAGTTTTACATGCTGCCTAATTAAAAGCTTTGGATGAACGTCTTTCTCCAAACGATACTCTTTTTTTCTGAGGTGAGTGCGTGAGTGCTCTGTCTTATCCGTTATGGCTGCTTCTGTCTGTTACTGCGGCAGCATCACAGGTGTCTGTTCAGAGCCACTCGCTCATATCTGTCAAATCTGAGATACACAACCTGTCTGCACTTCTGGGAATATAGAGCGTGATGGTTTCCGGTGAGAGCAATCTTTCATCTTTCATCACCATTTTATTTAATCATGCAAAGTAAAAGAAATAAGTAAAAGTAAAAGAAATTATATATAATACTGTAAAATATGAAATAAAGCCTGTCAATATTTCATTTAGAAAATTGAGTCGCGAAATTCACTTCCGTGCCAACTACGCTTATTCTTGTTCTATATTAGCAAAAATGCCAAGCCAGAGTCATCTTTTACTAAATAGAATATATATGGGTCTGAAGAAAACATTTCGGTAAAAAATGAGCAAACATACATTAGATTAATGAGGGGTGTCATAAATATTATAAATGAGCTAACTGCAGGGACCATTTTTCATGCTTACTGCAGAGTTGGAGACGAAGCTCGAAGTTTGGCCTTGTCGTGTTCTGAGCTGCTTCATACAAGAGAGCTAATTACACTGATGGTGCAGTTCCTACCCTGGACACAAATTGGTCAACCAAACTTATCTGTGAAAATACATAGAGTTTATTGGCAGAAAAGGACCTCTTGACCCCCCCAGTCTGCCCAAAGATTATCTTCCTATTTTACCTCTGCAGACCCTATCTGGTCTTTGGGGAACCTCCTCTCTCCCTGCTTCTATCCAATATACCCCTTTGGAAGCTTTGGAGAGAAATTACAAGGGTACGATTTGTTCATTTATTTCAAAGGATTTACCAGGAAAGACATACTGAGCTGAAATAGCTTTATTTCCAGATATGTCCTGTGGGAAGGGGAAATGAGGGACAGTACAGCAATAAGTTACAACAGTTGGTTACACAAATCAGAAATACAAGTTATACAATTAAGTAGGAACGGAATGAACAGCATGAGCTAAGCAGAGCATCTGAAGAACAACAAGTAATATAGTGCCAACTGGAACACAACTGGGGTATGAACCAGGCACTGCTAGGCACTGCATTAAAGTGCAGATGGCAGCAGTTTGAAGGGTGAATGAAGCATCGTTGGTGCATTGTTCATAAGGGCAGGATGGAGAAAATTGAGGGGGCCAGGGGGTGTAAGGAACATTACAACAATGGGCATAATCTAGAATTATAAAACGGGTAAGAGAAATAATGGGCTGGGATTGGTGGAATCCAGTCACATGATCATGCAGTTATTTAAGCGATACTAGGGGCAGGAAGAAGGGTGAGCTTCAGATCAACTATGATCTGTGGTTCAAAATAGGTAGGCAAAATGGGCAGACTAGATGGGCCATGCAGTCCTTATCTGCCGTCAATTTCTATGTTACTGTGGTAGTGAATTCACTATATGAGGCAATAATCCAACTGCAGAATGGGGAGGAGTACTTTTATTTACACAAGACAGATGTCTGACAAGGACAGTAAATCCACTATCATATTTTTGCTATTGTGCTTCAGGTTTTGAAACATCCCTACATACATATTTGATGGGGGAAGACCACTGGTCCACTGAGTTTCTCCCTCCACTAGCTCAGTGGGACTCCCTGTCACCCCACGGTCTTCCAAGTTCTTGTCTGGTCTAAGTTTGAAGGTTACTATAATATCAGCTGATTTCACATGCTCTGGCAGTCTATTCCAAGTGCTTACCACTGTATCTGTGAAGTAGTTCTTTATGCTGTTTCTCTTGAATCTTCCTCCCTTCAGTGACATGGAGTGTCCCCTAGTCCTTTCATCCATGTGCACCTGGAACAGCTGCCCTTGGTCTAAGGCTGTTATCCCTTTTAGATACCTGAATATGTAACCATGTCTCCCTGAGTCTTCTTTCTATGGAAAAACAGTCCGGGTTCTACCAGTTGGTCCTCAGAGCCCATGTTCTAAAAGCCATTAACCAGCTTGGTCACTGTCCTTTGTACCCTCTCTAGCATGTCAATATCCTTCCTTAGATGTGGGGACCAGAACTATCCACCTTACTTAAGATGGACCAGACCAAGGAACTGTACAAGGGCATTATAACATGCCTAGATCTACTCACAAACTTTCTCTAAATGCAGGCCACAGCTCTGTTTGCCTTGCTTGCTGCTGCCTCACACTGTTGGTCCCACTTAAAGGGGAACACTCAACACATGGTCCCCACACTCAAGTGTGGGGCTAGTCCCAATGTGCAGTTTGTGGGAAAAACATTTTGCTTTACTTACTGTTTACTGTAGTGTACTAGATTGTATCAGACTGATTTTGCTCAGTTTTATGCTGACATCTTCTGCTACTATTACTAATTCCAGAATCCCCTGCAACTGACATTAGGGTAGTAGGCAGCAGTGGGAGATTTAATAGCCTGCAGTGCTATATAAGCGCTGATCTTTTGTTTGCTGATTCTACTGTCCTCCATGGGCTAAGTACAGTCACAGAGGATTATACTTAGCCCCTGGAGAAAAGCGGACCTAGAAAACATCTGATCAGAGATTATAAAAGCTCTAACATACGCAACACAATATTAAATCTCCCACTGCTGCCTACTATGCTGATGTCAGCTGCAGAGGATTCTGGGATTTGTAGTAGCAGAAGATAGCCTAGAACTAAGCACAATTTGTCTGATACAACTAATACTATACTACAGTAAGTAAACCAACATGTTTCTGCACACAAATTGCATACTGGGACCAGCCCCGCACTTGAGTGTGGAGCCCTTTATGCTGACTGTTCCCCTTGAAGGCTGCTGCTGATCAGTACTTGCAAGTCTTTTCCTGTTTGATTTCGGTGCTCTCCATGCTGGGTAGGATTTTCTGTTCGTGTACTCTGTCCCCCTAAATGCATCACCTTGCATCTCTCAATGCTGAAGTGCATCAGGCATTTTGCTGCTCATTTTCCAAACCTGTCTAGATCTTTCTGTTTCATTTACAGTATCTCCTGTTGTGATGTTACTGCTCTTCCAGTCTTGGTGATATCAGCAAACTTCGCCATCTAGGTACTAGTAACAGAGTCAGTGGGTCAGCAGGTTGCACACACACCTCCGAGATCAGAAGATTGGAAGGTTGTGAGTTCTAGACCCACACCAGGAACTTGGGTAAAATTCCAATACTGCAATGTAATGCAGCATGGGGGAGTGGGTGCTGCACTCCTGAGGTGCTGTCTTTTGGATACGACAATCTATGGTCCTGTCTACCTATTCTGGTGGTTGTTCAGGTGGGTGTTTAACATTCCATGGCACTTCTCGAAAAGAGAAAGGGAATTTCCCGTGTCCTGGCCAAATTACCCCCATTCACTTACAATACTACCAACAGTTTAATATGGTTACATTTCAGTTGGTTTCTATCTGTATTTCCCCCACTCCCCCCCAGGATGTGGCTCAAAATAGGCAGAGTTGCCTAGCCCTCCTTTCCCAGTCAAATAAAACTACATAAATAATTAACAGTTTATCAGGTTAACATAGCCATCTGAAACAGCCACATTTTTTTTCTTATATTATTTGTAGTTCTCCTCGGATGGGGGGCGTTGTACCTATGGTTCCCCCCCCTTTCCGGCTGTCTCTCTTGATTCCGGCCCCAGCCGCAGCCAGAGCTCGACCCCTATGACCCACCCCTCCCAGTCACATCACGGTGGGGACATACCCCACTCACCACGGAAGGTCAGGTTAGCACCAGGTGAGCTGACTTGGGTGCGTCTGCTGCAATGCCAGCAGACCACCTTCACGTGCATGAGGAAGATTTTTTCCTTCTAGTGTTCCCTCCCACGGTGTGGGTGTGCATTGATGCCAAGGATGTTCCATGCGCAAGTCCACGCACAGCACGTCTGGCATCAGCCTGCGTTGACCCTCCAGCAGACCGCGACTTGCACCAACCCCCAGCCACTGCCAGGAGCCAGCATTTCCGCGGTCATCTCTTCCCACCCACCCCAGAGGAGAGCAGTCCCTGGGATGCTCAATCTTCCTCCCTGCCAGCCGACCCCCAGCACCCGAGGTCGCTCCTGAAACTGGGTCACTGGCATGGCGCAAGGTGTGGCATCCAGCAACTCAACCCTCAGCGCCACTGGGCCAGCTGAAACAGTCACATTTTTAATTGGTTTTGAAGTGGTGTACTGTGGGGATATATATAAATATATCTATAATTTAATTATTTTAAAATTGGTGACCAGAAGAGGCACAATGAGTCGAGGCTCATTTCCAGGTGCAACCTGATGGAAAAGGAACAGGGAATACAAAATACATAGCACAGTTACCATTCACAGTTACAATAAAGTGCAATCAGAGAACATGATTAATACAGGAGTAAAGTGCAAAATGAGCGAACAGGTAGAAAGCAACAATGGGGTATTTCAGCCACACCTACGCTGGGGTACGATGGCAAAATGCATAGGAAAACAGTCAGGGAGAAGGCAAACAGGAAAGGGGAGGGGGAGGTGTTTCAGATGATACCTGATGGAGCCAGGGGAGACAGTGAAGTGAAGGGATGAAGGGAGCTGGTTCCAAAGAGAGGGGAGATGACAGGGAAAGGCCGATTGCCCAGCTGAGGAGTGGGGATGAGGGATGGCGAAGGTGCGGGGGTCACTGGAGCAAAGGGAGCAGAAGGCAGAGGGGATGAAGGAAAGGAGTGATGAAAGGTAAGAGGGAAAAGACCCAAACCAATATCTGGATATGAATGACGCACAGTGGAGCTGGTGACATGAGAGTAAATGGAGAATGGATAAGGAGGAGTACAGTGAACCGTGACCAAGTATGAGAGGGGGAGCTGGTATCAAAGCAGCAGAAGGAGTTGCAGAGAGCAGTGAGAGTTGCAGAGAGTGTCGAGAGTTACAGAGAGTGTCCAGTCTGACCAGGAAGGGAAGGGGTGGTGCCGTAGACCATGTCCGCACAGTCGAAGGCTGGGAGCACCATTTTGGTAATAAGCTCCCAGCGGACCTGTGGAGATAAGCAATCTTTATTACTGTACAGGGCGCCACGTTTAGGGTGGAGCCTGGCATGGATGGTGTCAATGTGGGCAAAGAGTCAAGCTTGCTGTCCAGCCACATGCCAAGGTATTTATTTATTTATTAATTATTAGCTTTTGGTAACCGGGTAAGTGCACTAGGCAAACAAACCTGCCTATTTTCAGGCACGACCTGGGAGAGTACAATAGAACATACAGCAGTGACAACAATAAGGTACATAACGAAGATAAACAGTAAATGCAAACAATTACATCAGCTGAGTCAGTTACAGCAATTAGAACAACATCAAGCTAACACCAAGAATAGTGAAGATGTGGTAGAAACACAAGTACACAGCATCATAGCACATTAGTATCATAATAGTGAAAAATAGACTAGTAGTAACCTTGCTACGGGAGACAGAGGCAGGTAGACGCACATTCACAAAAGACTTACATAAGGATGAGCATGAACTCAAGCTGATAGCCTGTAATTGAGAGACAAGCAAAAGTTAAGTGCAGTCACAGGTATCTACAGCATTAAGGTGAGAGAAAGTACAGTTACGTAAGAACTTACCGTAACAGTAGATCTTCGAGAACAGTTCTTGCAGCAGGTTACACCATTAGGACTGAAGCCGGCAGGCGTCAGGACCCCACGGAAAAATTCTAGCTAGCTATCTTCAGCGGACCGTCGATGCGGTCCTTGCTCCGACGCCAGGACGTAGTACATAAGGGGCGTCCTGCCTGATTCCCCAGTTCTCCCGGCTGGAGACTTCCAGCCGCAGGCTGACATCGAAATGGGAGACCGAGGATCCACCGCCAGAAGAGAAAGGGAAAACCCTGATAGTAAAGGCGAAGCCATGCTTCCTCAAGGGGAAGGTGGTGGGAAGGTACCTGCTGCAAGAGCTTTCTCGAAGATCTACTGTTACGGTAAGTTCTTACGAACTGTACTATCTTACTTCGAGACACAGCTCTTGCAGCAGGTTACACCATTAGGACTGATTCCCAAGCAGTAACGCTGCCAAAATTCTGGGAGGAGGAAACTAGGAAATACATTCCAGGTCCTGAATCTAGGACAGGAGACCCTGTAGCACCGCCAGGCCGAAGCCGGCTCTTCGCCGAGAGGCGATGTCCAGGCTATAATGCCTGATAAATGTATGCACAGAGCTCCAAGTGGCTGCAGCACATATGGCAGAAGTGGAGACGTTCTGAGTGCTGCAAAGGAGGTGGCCACACCCCTAGTAGAATGACCCCGGACTGTACCCGGGAGGGGCTTTTGTTTGATATCATAACAGAATGAAATACACTGGACAAGCCAGCGAGACAGAGACTGTTTGGATACTGGTTGGCCCATCATCCTTTCAGAAAAGGAAATGAAAAGTTGCTCTGAACTACAAAGTTGTTTAGTTCTGTTGAGGTAATACCTCAAGCTGCGGTGAACATCCAGGGTGTGGAGCAGTACCTCTCCTCTATTAGAGTAGTTCGGGAAGTAGACCGGCAGGTCAATATCCTGATTGAGAGTGAGTGTAGAAACCACCTTAGGCAAAAATTTAGGATTCGTCCTCAGGGATACTCTGTCCCGGTGCAAAAATAAATAAGGCTCTTTGCACATGAGAGCGTGAAGCTCAGAAACTCTTCTCGCTGAAGTAACAGCAACCAAAAACAGCGTTTTCCACGACAGAAAACGCAGCTCGCAATCCGCGGCAGGTTCAAGGGGAAGCGTGAGTTGTTCCAGGACAAAGAGCAAATCCCATGGAGGCACTGGGTCCTTAATGGGTGGCCTAAGGTGTAGCACCCCTCCTAAAAATTCCCGAGAGGCGTCTAATTGTGCCACTGTGCGATGTCCCACCGGAAGGTGGTAGGCAGAGATGGCACAGAGGTGCACCTTGATAGAGGAGTAGGCTAGACCCGAACGGAAAAGGGAGAGCAGGTAGTCCAACACCACTCCCACCGGGCAACCTAAAGGGGAAAAATCGCGTGCTCGTGACCATAAACAAAATGGCGCCATTTCATGGCGTGTATGTCTATCGCGTTGTGGCTTTCTGGCTGCAGAAAGAACTTCTGCAACCTCTTGCGAGACCCGTGGCTTAAAGATGGCTATGTCTCTAGGAGCCATGCATGCAGGTTCAGTGAGCATAAGTCCGGTGGACCAGTGAACCTTCCTCCTGAGACAAGAGATGGGAGCTGAATGGCAGCGGGAGGCGGAGGTTCCGGGATAGCTGAATTAGCAAAGGGAACCAGATCTGTCTGGGCCAGAAAGGGCCACCAGGATCATTGTTGCATGCTCCTCGCGCAGTTTGGGAAGAACTCTCTGGATCAACGGGAAGGGAGGAAAGCGTGAGGAATCTGTCCCCAGGAGAGGGACAACGCAGCCTCACCAGAAAACACCAGGCCCTGGATCTAGCGAACAAAAATTGGGCAGTTTTGCGTTGGATGGGGATGCGAACAAGTCCAACTCTGGAGTTCCCATGAAGAAACAGATCCTCTGCTACTTCTGAAGAAGTTCCCACTCGTGGACTCTGGCCTGGGAGGCGGCTCAGGCGGTCTACATTGTGTTGCCCACCCGGGAACATGTACAGTGATCAGGATTCGCACCGTGGTCGGATTACCCAATCCCATACCCTCATGGCCTCCCTGCAAAGGGTAAGAGTGCGCCTCCTTGTTTGTTGAGGTAATACATCACCGCCATGTTGTCTGTTTGAAGCAGGAGAGTACTCAGGCGATTTCTGACTGAAGGGCCTGCAGGGCATAAAGGACTGCCTCATCTCTAGGACATTGATATGGAGATGAACCTCCAGAGGGTCCACGTACCTGGGACTTCACCCCATCCAGGTGTGCTCCCACCCTGAGACCTGAGGTGTCTGTGGTGAGGATTACCTCGGGGACGGCGCTATATAACGGGACGCCGTGGAGAAGCTAATCTGGGTCTAGCCACCACTGCCAGTCTCGAATCATGGTGTTCGTGATTCTGACCGGATGCTGCATGTGGTCTTGCCTTTGATCCCATTGCACCTTGAGCATCCACTGAGTTACCCGCATGTGGAGCCTTGCGAAAGGGATGGTAGGAATGGCCGCAGCCATGTGTCCGAGCAAGCGAAGGACCGACCTGGCAGGGACGATCCTGTTCGACGATAACTCCCTGATGAGGGATCTGATGCGCTCCACTCTGTCGTCTGGAAGAAAAGCTCTTCCCTGAACGGTGTCCAGTACTGCGCCTATAAATTGCAGGTTCTGCGACGGTACCAGGAGAGACTTCTCGTGGTTGATTAGGATGCCCAGAGATCGGAACAGGTCCTGGGTGCTCTGGATCGCACGTAACAACGCCTCTCTGGAGGCGGCCATGAGAAGCCAATCATCCAGGTACGGGAACACATAATGGCCCTGTCTCCTTAGAGACACTGCCACGACTGCCATGCATTTGGTAAAGACCCTGGGTGCGGATGACAGTCCGAATGGAAGGGCTCGGAACTGAAGGTGATGGTCGAGAAACTCGAAGTGCAGGAACCTCTTGTGCGCCTGAGCTATAGGGATGTGCAGGTATGCGTCCTGCATGTCTAGAGACGCTAAGAAGGCACCTTGCTTCAGCATGGGAATGAGACCGGAAGAGTCACCATGCGGAATCTTTGTATGCATCGACACGCTGAGGTCGCTGAGGTCCAGAATCGACGGAGGTCCCCTGTTTCTTTGGAACCAGGAAGAAGTGGGAATAGTATCCTTGTCCTCTCTGGTTCTCCGGGACGTACTCTAGCGTCCCTTTTGCAAGAGCGCGAGAGTATTCTGCCAGATCAGAGACTTGTGCTGACCCGGATACCGGGAGAGCAAAGGAGGCCTCGAGGGTGGCTTTTCTGAGAATTCTATAAAGTGGCCTCTTCCAACCAACTGAAGAACCCACCTGTCGGTGGTTATAGCCTGCCATCCTGGCAGGAAGTTCGCAATGCGACCCCGACCATGATTTCCCGTTTATCCTGAGGGGCCGGGGCCGGAAAGGAGTCAGACTGTGGCGGCTGAGGGTCCCGCTGGCTGGACCGGCTTGGAAGTATGCTGGCTTCGGCCTGTGGGTTGTTTCCCCTGGGCTGTGCGAAAGCCGGAGCCCCTCTGTTGTGGAGCGGGGCGGTACTGTTGCCTCTGCGTCCGTCCACGAAATCGGCTTTGGTTCCTCATGAAGGAACTAAGCTTGGCTGTACATGGCCTGAACCGGCCTCACCGCCTTCCCCGGCCTCTTGGAGTTTGGTAATAATCTTCTCTGAGGGCTTACCAAACAAGACTTCTCCCTCGAATGGGGCGTCCATAATATTCTTCTGGACGTCCGGGGTAAAGCCGGAGATGAGCAACCAAAAGTGTCTCCGGATGCATACGCCTGAAGCTGCTGCTAGGGCCGAGGAGTCCGAGGAGTCATACGCGGCTCGTAGCACTTGGGTTCCCACATCCGAACCAGTACGAAGGAGCTGAAGCATCTCCTCCTTCTGCTCACCTTCCGGCAGTTTTTCAGCCGCATCCAGACCCTGTTCCCACATGGCATTTTGGAACTGCACCATGTGGGTCAAGTAATTCAGGGATCTGATGACGCAGGTGGCGGAAGCATCGATCGCCTACCCATAGCGCGTCCAGCTGTTTGGACTCTGGGTCTGGTGGCAGGGTGCTCAGATGTTGCGGTCTCTGGGACCGGTCATGTGAGGCTGTTATGACCAAAGAATCGGCCTGAGGCTGCTGAGTCAAGTACTGGTCTTCCCTGGGAGCCTTGTACAAGCGATCAGCTTTCTTCGGCATCGCCGGGAGCGAATGTGGACACTTCCACGCTGCCTTGGTGACATCCACGAAAGTGTCTACCAAGGGTGGCACCACCACAGGCTTGGGGTCCTTCTGCCGAAGATACTTTGCAAGGTGTAGCCTTTCAGGGTCTAGCTCTTCCGCATCCCATCCCATGTTCTCTTGGATGTGTCTCATAATATCCGAGAACGACAGGTCATCCGGAGGAGACTTTGGCATCTTGCGTGGATCCGGAGAAGGGATGGAGAGGGGAGATGGGGATCTGGATGTTGAGAACTCTGATCCCGTGTCCTCCGTCGAAGGCGATCATCGGTGTCTTCTGGGTCTCTTAGGGCTGGGTGACCTGGAAGAGGATTTGGACGGAGGTCTCCGTTTGTCTGGTCTCCCCCTTTGAGGTGTTCTGTGCCCCCGTGGAGGAGGTAGTCGGCCTGCTGACCCCGATGGAGAGGGGGGCGCAGGAACCGGAGGAGTAATCGGTGTAGGAGGAAGAGGAGGAGGAAGAGGAGGTGGAGTGGGAACCATGTCCTTCTTTATGGTGTCCCACCAGTAAGTGAACAGCTCCTTCACTTCTACCATGGAAAGGCCCGACAACGGTCCGGGCGCCGGTGGACGGTCGTTGGGTCCCGGCGTCGGTTCCACAGGGGGCTCGGGTAATGGTGAGGATTCCCTGGGTGTCTCGACAGGACCGGGGTCGCCCGTCTGGTCCTCGGGCTGAGTTAATTCCTCCTCGGTTATGGTCTCCTGACTGACGTCGGTCGGAGGTGTCGGGGTTCTCTTCTCGATAGGAGCAGGCGCCGGTCACCTACCGGCGTCCGATGAAGCGTTGGCCTGGCCGGTGATGGTCGTCTGGCCGACGGCGACTCTGGGGATCTGTGGCGAGAGGACGACGGGCGCACCGGCATCGGGTCCTGCGGTCTCTTCAGAGAGGTAAGCTCCAAGGTCTTGCGAGGAGGCAAGGAAGGCGACCTGATGTCGGGTTCAGAAGGGCGGAAACCCGACTTATGGTGATGGTGGCGATCCCCAGACTTGACCAAGGCCCTAGAGGACGAGGAAGGTCTGGCAGTCTTGGCCTGAGAAGAGGAAGACTTCTTAACCGCAGCAAGGGGAGGCTGAGAGCTGGTCCGGGAGGGGGAGCCGTCGGACCTGGAACCGGAGCTGCGTGAGTCTGAGGCCCTAGATGGGGACCTGGACGGGGCCTTCTCCCTTTGTTTTTCAGCGTGCTTGTGGGCCTTTTGAAGAGTCCCCTTGGAAGACATGGTCTTAAGCTTTTCTTCCAACAAAAAGCCTGAAGGGCCTTCCTGCACGGATCTGGGTTCTGCTATTAAACCCTGGCAAAAGGAGCAGGCCGGGTGTCGTGGGTCTGGGCCTAGGCACCGGACGAGGCGTCGAGGGTCCTGAAGGATCTGTTCTCAAAAGCACACTTGAGAGTGACCAGAGGTCAGAGAGGACATCAGAGAAAACTTGCTTGAAGAATTGAATTTCCGTAGGAAAGAATCCTAACCATGCACAAGCTAGAGACTGAACCGAAGGTCGAGACATGCAAGTCAACGGCGGGAAAGAACTGGGGAATCGGGCGGGACTGCCCCCTTATGTACTACATCTGACGTCAGAGGCGGGACCGACGTCAGGGGCGGTCCCCGCTGAAGATAGCTAGCTACAATTTTTCCGTGGGGTCCTGACGCCTGCCGGCTTCAGTCCTAATGGTGTAACCTGCTGCAAGAGCTGTGTCTCGAAGTAAGATCAGAGCTTGCTTAAATGTAAGGTGAGAAGAGGAGTTCTTAACATGGAGGGGGAGTGAGTTCCAGAACCTGGGAGCAAAATAGGAAAAAGCTTGCTCCCCCATTTTAGTGGAGCAGTGCTGAACAGTGAGCAAGGGGGAGGTGGAGGACCTAAGAGAATGGGAGCGAGAGACCGGGGTGAGCATATCACCTAGTGAGGAGGGGCGTGGAGTTCTGGTTAGGGAGTCAACAAAACATACAAGTGTGTAAGACCGGAGGGCAGTGGGAGACAGCCAGTTCAAGGCAGAACAGAGTTGGCAGTGATGTGTAAGGCGAGGAGCCGATAAGGCAAATCTACAGATATTGTTATAAGATATGTCCCATTGTTGAAGGACCCCCTCATGAGCATGACAGAGTACTGGGAGGGCATATAGCTGTTGTGGGAGTAGAACTCCTCTCGCTACAGATATCTGAGCAGCCGGAGTGAGTGAGTGACGCACTCGGTAGGCCGCACCAATCTTGGCATTGACCAAGCGACATACCTTCATGATGTGTGCAGTAAAATCAAGTACCAGATCAAGGGTAACCCCAAGATATTTGAAGGATAACGTGTTAGAGACAGTTGATCCATCACAGCAGTGGATCAAGAGCTTAGGGGACTCAGAGGGCACCTTTTTAGAGGACCCAAACAGCATGGCCTGGCTCTTAGATATATTCAGGATTTGATAGTTGGAGGAAAACCAAGCTTGGAGACTCTGAAAGGCTGATGAGACCAAGCTTGGAGAGTCTGAAAGGCTGATGAGAGATGTAGATTGATGTCAGCAATAGACTTGGAGGCTGAGTAAAGGACCAAGTCATCGGCGTAAATAATAAGACTGCAGTGAGTAGACGGAGTAGGGATGTCATCGAGAAAGAGAGAAGAGAGTAGAGGGCCGAAAATAGATCCCTGTGGGACTCCACAGGAGATAGTAGCCGGAGATGAGAGAACTTTACAAGAAAGAGACATCCTGAGAGTGAGATTCTAGGTAGCTGCCAAACCAGGATAGGGTCATATTAGAGGCACCGAGAGAATGCAATTTGGCCAGCAGAAGGAGGTGGTGCACCATGTCGAAAGCTTTGGAAAGGTCTATGAGCACTGGTCCTGTAAGTAGGCCCCTGTCCATGTTGCATTTAACATCACTGGTAAACTGGGTTAGAGCAGTAGTTGTGCTGTGTCCAGCCCTAAAGCCATGTTGTATAGGAGATTGCAGGTTAAAGTTAAGAAGGTGTGCAGAGACCTGCCGATGAATCAGTTCTTCAAGCAATTTGCTGAGCATGGGTAGGAGTGAGATGGGATGGTAGTTTGATAAGTTTTTGATGTCACCTTTCTTGTATACAGGGATGGTTCTAGCAACTTTCCAGACCAAGGGGACTGAGGCTGAGCAGACTGAAAGGTTGAAAAGCCTGGATAAAGGCGCTGCCAGACACGAGGCAAACTGTCTAAGGATCCTAGGATGGATACCATCAGGGCCAGCCGTACCGTTAGCTGGCAAAGATTTTAGTAGCTTAAGAACCTCTACACGTGTGATCACAGCCAACACAAGAGCAGGTGGAGAAGAGCCTAGTGAGGTAGGGGACACCATGGAAAAGTTGGGTGGAGGGGGGAAGGGGAGGAAGAGAGGAAAAGAGGGAGTTAAAGGCATTGGCCATGGTGAGAGGGTTATTGCAGTGCGTGTTATTTATTAACATTTCATTTGGGAGCACGGGATTGCTGTTCCCAAGGATTTCTTTAATTTGTGACCAGTACCATTTAGGGTTGGGGACAGAGGAACCGAGAAGGTTCCGGTAGTATTTGCTTTTAGCCAAACAAATCTCCTTCTTACAGGTGTTGCGTAAGGACCTGTAGGCCTCAAAGTCAGCTTGGAGGGCGGAGGACTTCCATGTGGCCCAGAGTTTATCCCTACATTTTAGCAGTTGGAGTAGGGGTCGCCTGAGCCATTTGGTGATTTTCCATTTTACCCTGCGAGTGGAGACAGGGATATGTTGGTGCTGAAGTGAGTAGGGCAGCATTGAAATATTCAGCTGCTAAGTTAATATCATCAGTTGTGTAGAGAGGCGACCAGTCAACCAGTTTTAGGTCATGAAGGAATGCAACAGGGTTAAGCATAGATAGGTTGGAAAAAGATAAGACTTTGGAGGGGAATGAGGGGGAGGTGGTGTCCCAAACACAATACACTGGACTGTGATCACTTATGGAGTCCGGTAGTACTCCAGCAGAAGGGAAGTTCTCCTTCCTGTTAGTCAGGATCCAGTCGATGAAGGTGGAGCAGGAACCTCGATGGGAGATCCTTGTGGGGGCCTGGATGAGTTGGGAGAGGTTTGCCTTACTAGTAATGGATGATAGGAGAGAGGAGCTAGGCCCAGCCCAGTCCTGATTAAAATCACCCAAGCAGATTACTTCATTTTTCCCAGACACACATAGCAATAGATCAATAAATTCTTCCAGGCCTAGCCTGGAGGTTTAAAGAGGTATGTAAAAGCAGAAGATGTGTATTTTGTTTGCACCCCAAGCAACAGAAGGCCATGAAGCACTTCACAGTAAGCAAAAGGGTGGCCATGTAGGTGAGTCACATTGAGATGAGACTTGAAATATAGAGCCAAGCCCCCTCTTCGTTTGGAGGTAGAGCGATCTGCCCAAAGCATATTATAGCCCAGGAGGAAGCAGTGGGAGTCAGCAATGGAGGGTTTCAGACACGTCTCAGATAAGGCAAGAATATCAGGTTCATTAAAACATACCCAAGCCTCAAGTTCGGGGAAGTTGGCAGTAAGGCTCCTTATGTTAAGGTGAGCAAAGGTGAAATGGGAGGATTGAGGCAAGCAATTGGAAGGTGAGACTGGGAGGTATTATTAGCTAGAGTTTGGACCCGGATAAGACTCAATATCCCCAGCCAGGGTAAGCAAAAGGGAAATTATCCATAGAGATGCAGACAAAAAAGCTAGAGAGGCTCCCCCAGGGGAGATTGAGTACCTTCGCAAGGTAAGCCTAAGTAATACCCCTAGGTGTTTACAATTAAGCCCTGACGGAGGTGATGGATAAGGGGAGGGGTCAGCCAGTAAGTTGGAGTAGCAGAAGTCATCAAGTGAGTATACTAGTCGAGCAGAGGGATACTCAGTCGGTCCTGTAGCGAATTCCTGAAAAAACATTGTTCCAAATAATAGCAGGAGGGGGTATACAGCCCAATAATTCATGGAGAGAGGAAGAGAAGATAGAGGGTACTAGGGAGGCAACTCAGAAATAGAGAGAGTAGAGGAAGAGAGAGAATAGAATAAAAACAGAACGGAAAGAATAACAGAGAGCAAGGAATCAGGGGAGAAGGAAGGGGGCGTGAGGCAGGGAAGGAGGGCAAAGTAACAGGGTAAAATGAGGAAAAGGGCTCAATCGGATCAGATAGTCGGAGAACCTGCTAACAGTGTAGGGCTACTTGCAGGAGAACATTAGGGCAGAGAACAGAAAGCTTTGAATCAGGCATAGAGCACAGGAGACCTCTGGTGAAGAACTGCTATAATGAGCAAGCGAGAAACCAGGGAGATAAAAAAAAAAACAGCAAGTCTCATGACAGCACAGCACAGCACTTAAATGTAACATCAGCTAAGGGTGGGAGGGTATTGGGGGCGGGGGGGAGCAGTCACGAAGTGACTGCGGGGGTTAAGCAGGCACCAGAATACTAGCAGCACCCCCAGGATGAGTTCTGTTTTAAACTGGAGCTGAAAATGCACAATTGAGTCTGCGTTTCAAGTTATCAAGTGCGCCCGCCAGACTGAGCTCCGAATTAGGCAGCAGAAAGTGCACCGAGGTAAACTGGAGCAGAAATGCACATGAGCCCAGCCTTTTAGCGTAGCTGGAGCACATTAAAAAAATCTTAAACGGTCCCAGAGATGTTTTACAATCAGGTCCCCTTGCCTATAAGCCCGGAGAGCCAGCAGGGGGTACAGGCTGGAAAAAGGCACCAAGTACGAATGCAGAGACCAAAGGAGAGGGAGCGCAGTCACAGCGTCCTCAGCGGCATACCTAGCAGGGTCGGGCGAGTGGGAGCTGCTCCAGAGGTGGTCCGAGCTGAGATCTGGAAAAGAAGACGAGGGTAGATCAGATGAGTAGGTTGCTGCAGAGGGATGGGCAAGCAAGCATAAAAGACGGGAGGAGCAAAGAGATGGGGAAAAGGTGAGGGGTATCAGTCAGGGGCACAAAAAGAGTAGAAAGTCAATGTGGAGTACTAGAGGGACAGCAGAAATTTAAAAAAACAAGAACAAACAATGAATCCAGTTTCTAAGTTTAGCCATGCATCAATGTTTAAGCAGACACAATAGATAACATAAAATACTTTAAAACCTGTTCACATTAAATGGATGCACAGGAATGCAGTAGTTTCTAACACAAGCAGACACCAGAATACTAGCAGCATCCCCCCCCAGGATGAGCTCCGTTTTAAACTGGAGCTGAAAATGCACAATTGAGTCTGTGTTTCAAGTTATCAAGCGCGACCACCAGACTGAGTTCCGAATTAGGCAGCAGAAAGTGCACCAAGGTAAACTGGAGCAGAAATGCACATGAGCCCAGCCTTTTAGCGTAGCCGGAGCACATTAAAAAATCTTAAAAGATCTCAGAGATGTTTTACAATCAGGCCCCCTTGCCTATAAGCCCCGAGAGCCAGCAGGGGGTACAGACTGGAAAAAGGCACCAAGTACAAATGCAGAGAACAAAGGAGAGGGAACACGGTCACAGCGTTCTCAGCAGAATACCTAGCAGGGTCGGGGAAGTGGGAGCTGCTCCACGGGTGGTCTGAGCAGAGATCTAGCAGGGTCGGTCGGTCAGGCGAGTGGGAGCTGCTCCATGGGCAGTCCAAGCTGAGATCTAGCAGGGTCAGTTGGGTAAGTGGGAGCTGCTCCACGGGCGGTCCGAGCTGAGATCTAGCAGGGTCGGGCAGGCGAGTGGGAGCTGCTCCATGGGCAGTCCGAGCTGAGATCTAGCAGGGTCAGTTGGTCGGGTGAGTGGGAGCTGCTCCACGGGCGGTCCGAGCTGAGATCAGTTGATGGATTAAACCACTCAAGAAGGGAGCCATCCATGGTGGAGAAGATGGGCAGAGCTGGGAGTCTGGCCAATTTCTGGCTCGTGCCTAAGTAAGTAAATAAGTAATACTTTATTGTATTTTGGCGCCCAATCCCAGAGGCTCTGGGTGCTTTTACATTAAAAGGCAGAGTTCAAACAATAGAAACAATATTATTATAATTAATAAAACCATATATATATATATATATATATAAAATCAGTTCTAAATTATCATAAAACGCTTTCTGAAAAAGATAGGTCTTCAGGCCCCTTTAAATGCATCCACCACTGGGGCCTCCCTTAAAGATCTTGGCAGCAAATTTCAGAGGGCCGGGCTGGCCACCTTGAAGGAACGATACCCCAAGATTTTTAGCCTGGCCCTCGGAATCGCCAGGAGGCCCTTGGTGGAGGAGGGGAAGGGACATACCGGGACAGCTGGAGTTAGGAGGTCAGACAGGTAACAAGGTCATGGACATGGTGGGTTTTTTTTTGGAGTCGACCCAGAGTTGGTTACACTGGAATCAGCACAGGACACTGTGGAAGTATTGTTGGAGCAGACCTTCTGCAGCTGCAGCTGTAGTGGAGGGAGCAGAAGTGTAGATGACTGTGTCATATGCATCATATAGATATACAAGTTGGCAAAGGCCAAGGGAAGCTCATTAAGGAAAATGGAGAAGAGAATGGGCCCAGCATAGCACCCTATGGGACTTCTGCCTGGATAGGATGTGGAGGTGACAAGGCGCTACCAGCCTGTACTGACTGTAGATCGCCTATAAGGTAAGAATGGAGTCAGTTGACAGCGGGAGCTGAGAGGCCAGCAGAAAGTACAGTTACGTAAGAACTTACCATAACAGCAGATCTTCGAGAGAGGCTCTTGCAGTAGGTAATTACATATAGGACTGAAGCCAGCAGGTGTCAGGACCCCATGGAAAAATTTCTAGCTAGCAGTCTCTGGCGGGGGACCGCCTCCACATCAGGTGACCGGTGTCAGGCGACGTCGGTATAAAGGAGCAGTCCCTCATGCCCGCCTTCCAGTTCTTTCCCGCCAAGGACCAAAAAGGTGAGACGGAGAGAAGCGATATTTCCTTCCTGGAAAAGGAGCTGAAAAACTAAGGGGATGGAGGGCGGAGAGAGTTACCTACTGCAAGAGCCTCTCTCGAAGATCTACTGTTAGGGTAAGTTGTTACGTAACTGTACTATCTTACTTCAAGAGGGCTCTTGCAGTAGGTAATTACATATAGGACTGAGTCCCAAGCAGTCTGGAACAAAGAGAAGCACACGGGAGGAGGAAACTACTCATACAGAGATCCTCTGGCTGAAGAGGGCTCAAGAAAGGAGCACTTGCAGAACAGCCAACCCAAAGCCGGCTCTACGGCGAGAGGCAATGTCCAAACTGTAGTGTTTCGAAAAGGTGTGGACAGAAGTCCAAGTTGCGGATGCGCAAATGTCAGCCACCGACACATTCTTGAAACAAGCAGCAGAGGCCGCGACACCCCTGGTGGAGTGACCCCTGACCTGACCTGGCAAGGTCTTGTGATACTTGTCGCAGCAGAAAGTGATGCAATGAGCCAACCATCTGGACAAACACTGTTTGGAAATAGCGCTGCCCTCTCTTTTGCTGGCAAAAGAAACAAATAGTTGGTCAGACTTTCTGAGAGCCTTCGTCCTGTTGGTGTAGTATCTCAGAATCCGATGAACGTCCAGAGTATATAAAAGATACTCCCCATGATTGGAGTGCTGTGTGAAAAACGCAGGCAGTTCAATGGACTGGTTCAACGTAGATTCCGCTACCACCTTAGGGAGAAACTTAGGATTGGAGCGCAGAGCCACACGTCCCTTATGAAAAATCAAATTAGGGATTTTGCACATCAAGGCCTGAAGCTCGGAAATTCTTCGAGCGGAAGTAATGGCCACTAGGAAGAGAGTCTTCCATGAGAGGAAAGTACAGTTACGCAAGAACTTACCGTAACAGTAGATCTTCGAGAGGCTCTTGCAGTAGGTAATTACATATAGGACTGACGCCGGCAGGCGGCAGGACCCCACGGAAAAATTTCTAGCTAGCAGTTCCTGGCGAGGGACCGCCCTCACGTCAGGTGACCGGCGTCAGAAGACGTCGGTATAAAGGGGCGGTCCCGGACCTGCCTTTCCAGTTCTTTCCGCCACAGGCCGAAAGATGCCGGACGAGAGAGGAGCGGATATTTCCCTCAATGGAAAAGGAGCCTAGGGAGATGGAGGGTGGGAAGGTATTAATTACTGCAAGAGCCTCTCTTGAAGATCTACTGTTACGGTAAGTTCTTACGTAACTGTACTATCTTACTTCGAGAAGACTCTTGCAGTAGGTAATTACATATAGGACTGAATCCCAAGCAGTCTGGAACAAAGAAAGGTACCGGGAGGAGGAAAACTACTCCAAGAAGCAGTTCTAGCCATGCAAGTCTCAAGATAGGAGGCCTTGCAAAACAGCCAGCCCGAAGCCTGCTCTACGGCGAGAAGCAACATCCAAACTCTAGTGTTTCGTAAAGGTATGGACGGAAGTCCAGGTGGTGGCAGCGCAGATGTCTGCCGCAGACACATTCTTGAACAAGCTGCAGAGGCAGCTACTCCTCTTGTGGAGTGGCCTCTGACTTGACCCGGGAGGGTCTTGTTGTATTTGTCATAACAGAAAGTGATGCAATGAGCCAACCACTTAGACAGGCATTGCTTGGAAACAGCATTGCCTTCCCTTTTGTGAGCAAAAGAGACAAACAACTGATCAGTCTTTCTGAGATCCTTCGTCCTGTTGGTGTAGTATCTCAGAATCCGGTGAACATCCATAGTATGGAGTAAATTCTCCCCTTGATTGGAGTACTGTGTAAAAAAGGCAGGTAACTCTATGGACTGATTTAAGGTACACTCTGCTACTACTTTAGCTAGAAACTTAGGATTCCTGCGAAGAGCAACTCGTTCCTTGTGAAAAATCAAGTAGGGGATTTTACACATCAGGGCCTGGAGCTCGGAGATTCTTCGAGCCGAAGTAATGGCCACCAAGAAGAGCGTCTTCCACAAAAGGAACTTCAAATCCGCAGAAGCTGCAGGTTTGAAGGGAGGAACAGTAAGTTTCTTGAGAACAAAGTTCAAGTCCCAAGGGGGAGCAGGAGTACGGATGGGGGGCCTCAGATGGAGGACCCCTCTGAGAAAGGTCTTGGAGACCTCCAGCTGAGCAAAAGCCTTGTCCGCGAAGGGAACATGATAGGCCGAAATGGCCGCCATGTGTACCTTCAGAGAGGAATGGCTGAGACCCAGGTCAAACAGATGACGTAGATGCTCCAGCAGAAGCCCCGCTGAACAGGAGAAAGGTTCCACGTTCTTGGAAGCGGCCCAAATAGTGAGTCTTTTCCACTTCATGGCATAAGTGGATCTGGTGGCGGGTTTTCTGGCCTCCACTAAAATCTCCGCCACTTTGGGGGACACTCCAAAACGGGATTGGGCTAGGTCTGCAGGAGCCATGCATGCAGTTGAAGGGATTTGAGGCCTGGATGGACCAGGGTCCCCTGATCCTGGGTCAACAAACCTCGAGATAGAGGAAGAGGAAGAGGAGGATCCTCTGAAAATTGTTGTAGAGGAGAGAACCAGACTTGCCTGGGCCAGAAAGGAGCGATCAGAATCATTCATGCTCCTTCTGAAGCTAGTTTCTGCAAGACTCGTGGAATTGGGGGAAAGGCATAGACGAATCTGTCCTTCCAGTCTAGAGACACAGCGTCACTCCAAAAAGCGCCTCGCTCTGGGACGAGCGAGCAGAAGACTGGAAGTGTTGCGTTTAGGGGGGATGCGAACAGGTCGACCTGTAGTGTTCCCCAAAGTTGGAAGATATTGTCTAGGACCCCTTGGTCCAGTTCCCACTCATGAGTCAGAGCAGAAGAGCGACTTAGCTTGTCTGCCAGGGTTTTGTCGACTCCCGGAACGTGAATCGCCGTGAGGTGAAGGTCGTGTTGAGTTGCCCAATCCCAAACCCTCATTGCCTCCCTGCATAGAGGGTAGGACCGAGTCCCTCCCTGCTTGTTGATATACCACACTATGCACATGTTGTCCGTCTGGACGGCTAGGTGGCCGGGAAGGATGTATTGGTGAGGGGCTTGGAGAGCGTACAACACTGCCCGAAGCTCGAGCACACTGATGTGGCGAGCTTGTTCTAGCTTGGTCCAGGAGCCCTGGGTCTGATGAGGGCCTAGATGGGCTCCCCAACCTTCGCCGGAGGCGTCTGTGGTTAGAGTCTGGGAGGGGGGAGGATGAAAGAAAGGAATTCCCCGAAACAGGTTCTCTCAAAACATCCACCATTGCAAGTCTCGCATCATCGGCGAGGAGATCAGAACTGAGTGATCTAGGTTGTCCACTAGCTGATCCCACTGAGAGCGTACAGTCCACTGAGAGATCCTAATGTGGAGTCAAGCGCAAGGTACCGTCGGGATAGCAGCCACCATGAGCCCGAGAAGGCGAAGGACTAACCTCGCAGAGACCATCCTGCGGTCGGACAACAAACTTATTTGGGTCTGAAGGGTGGCCGCCCTGTCCGGAGGCAGGAAGGCCTTGCCCATGGTCGTATGAAGGATCACCCCAATAAACTGTAGCCTCTGGGATGGGTCCAGATGAGACTTGGAATGGTTGATGGTAATACCCAGGCAGGCAAAAACCTGCTGGGTAAGGGAGAGGAAATGCAGGAGTTCCTCCCTGGACGAGGCCGCCAGGAGCCAGTTGTCCAGGTAAGGGAAAACCTGTACTCCCTTGGTACGCAGGTGGGCCACCACCACTGCCAGGCATTTGGTAAATACTCGGGGGGCCGTGGATAGACCAAACGGGAGCACCTTGAACTGGTAGTGGTCCCCCTGGAACGCAAAATGAAGGTATTTGCGATGAGATGGGCGAATGGGAATGTGCAGATAAGCATCCTGCATATCCAGAGCGCACAGCCATTGACCCAGCCGGAGGAGTGCAGAAGGCTCTGCAAAGAGAGCATCCTGAACCTTTTGTACTCTACGTAAAGATTCAGGGAACTCAGATCTAAAACTGATCCGAGATCTCCTGTCTTCTTTGGGACCAGGAAGAAATGGGAATAGTAACCCGTCCCCTGAAGATGAAGGGGGACAGGCTCTATCGCTTGCTTCAGCAGAAGAGACGAGATTTCCTCCTGGACCAAAGGAAGATGTTTCCGTGAATACGACGACTTCAGAGGGGGGTGGCGGGGTGGTTTCTGAAGAAACTCTATGGAGTGTCCTTCTGCTATGAGCTAGAGCACCCAAAAATCTGTGGTTATCCTCTCCCATCCCGGAAGGTGGAGGGAAAACCTCCCTCCTACCGGTTCCTTTGGGGAGTCCGAAGGCAGTGGGAGAGGAAAGGAGTCAGGTGGTGTAGGGCAGCCCTGCAGCTGAAGCACCACTGCTTTTGGCGGGGCTTGGCAGCCTGCGGGGGCCTGGCGTTGTGGCCCACCTTCCTGGGGTTTTCGCTTTGGTCGATTCCCCTGCAAGGACGCCATGCTGCTGCTGATGGGGACGGTACATGGAATCAACTGACTTCAGAGCCGTCCCCTTCTCTTGCAAATCGGTAATGATGTCCTTGACATCACCCCCGAAGAGCACCGACCCCCGGAAGGGTGCTTCCTGGATAGCAGATTGCACCTCCGGGACCAAACCTGACACACGGAGCCAAGCATGACGCCGTAGGCCTCAGCTAAAGCTGAGCTTCGCCCAGCAGTGTCCACTGCGTCGTATGTCGCACGTAGCATGTGTCGACTGGCAGAACCAGCAGAGCAGACGAGATCAGCCAATTCCTGCTTGACTTGGGAGTCAGGCAAGGAGTCCAGTTTGGCTTCCGCCTGAGTAAGGATGGCCTTCTGGTAGTCCCCCAATGTGGCAGACATAGTTCAGGGACCTGATCCCCAGTGTGGAGGAAGCGTAAATCTTTCTCCCATACTGGTCCAGAAGGCGAGATTCCTTATCAGGAGGTGACAAGCTAAGATGTTTTCGGTTCGCCGACCGGCCATGAGCGGTGCTAATCACAACCGAGTCGGCACGAGGGTGAGAATCCAGGAAATCAACACCCTCTGGAGCCTGATATAGCCGGTTCGACTTCCTAGGAAGTGGCGCTAAGGATATTGTGGTAACAAGGTCGGCGTGAGGCTCTATCCAGGGTGGCACCAAGGTAGGAGCTGTCACGGGCAGATCCAGATGTTCAGCGAGTTTCAGATGCTGAGGATCTGGTTCCAGGGAGTGCCACTGATGAACCTCCTGGATTTTCCTAAGCAACTCTGTAAAAGAAGGATCCTCCGGAGGAGACTTCCGAGGAGTCCTTGGCCGGGGCTTCGACGGAGAGTGAGGCTCGTCGTCTCTGTTGGAGCAGCCATCAGAAGAGTCTGAGGAGTCCGAGAGTGAAGAGGAGAATGAAGAAGAGAAAGACTCCCTTTCCTGACCCGTGGGAGGAACAGACCCCTTGGGAAGTCCCCGGGGAAGCGTGTCCTGCCCCTCTCTGGATCCAGACAGAAGAACCCTGGAGTCCGGAGGTGGTGAGGGAGTGTGCTGCCTCGGGCTTATGGGAAACTGGGACGGCACCATCGCCGGAAGGCGGCTCTTGACCTCTTTGGTGAGATGAGCCTTGGCCTCAGCCCACCAGGAGGCCAGAGTCTCCTGCAGGTCCACCGGCGGCCACGAGGGCGGTGGAGGACGAGGAGGTGGGGGATAAGGATACGGGTTATAACCGTGATGGAGCGATCCAAAACCTGGCTGCGGGTAGCCCGGCGTCGGGTATTGTGGCGTCGAGTACTGCGGCATCGGGAAGCCCGGTGTCGGGTACTGTGGCGCCGGATACTGCGTTCCCGGGTACACCGGCGTCAAATAAGACGGAGGATACCTGGGAGCTGGAGGGGCTGCCGGAGGAGACGGCCTGGCAGGGAACCTCATGGGTGGGTCTGTAGTGGAGTGCCTGGAGGGCGGAGGGCCCGATGGGAGCAGAATATCTCCCGGAGTCAGTAAGGCCGATGTCAGGGCCAACGGCGGAGGCCCCTGGCACCGGAGGTACCGAAGTCAGAGGGCGTGTCGGAGCCGACATCAGGTCCCGCGCCCAGGTGGAGAAAGGACTGACGGGAGGCAAAGATCCCCAGCTTCACCTGGGGATGGAGGGAAAAGTCCCCGGGTCAGGTTGGGGAGACTCTGGTTCCCAGATGGCAGTGAAGGCTAAGGGAACCGAACGACGGACGCCAGGATCCGCCGCTGTTCCTTCATCGCCGGACGCCGGATGAGCCGACGTGAGGCTTAGTGGCGAGCCTCTGGCGGGCGCCGAGGAGCCGGTGTCCGACTTACGAGCCATCACCAGAGACAGGCCGAGTAGAGTGATCGGCCTGGTCCGGGTGGAGAGGAGGCCGCTGCCGCCCGGAGGGTCGGACGTCTTACCGGCCCTCTCCGGGCGGACGTCAGAGGAGCCGACGCCCGGCTTACCGGAGTCGCCCACAGTGGTAGGCCGCGAGCCTGTGGCCAAACCGGGGCGGAGGTCTCCAATTGCCCGGAGGCGCCCACAAGGCCCGAGCGTGAGCCAGACAGGCGGGCCGATGCCGCCTCAGAAACCTCCGAGGCTGCCGTCGAGGAGTGATGCCCCAGAGGGGATGTTACCTGTGTCCCAGTGACTCCTGAGGGAGACGCGTGGAGGAGCCTTTGTCCCGGTGCCTCTCCTTCTCCTTCTTCTTCCGATGGCCTTCGGGAAATGGACGCCTGCCCTAGTTTTTGAGCTCCTTCTCCATAGAACTCATTTTCTTCTTTAGAATATGGGCTTCCAGGATTGCTGCCGCTTTTTCGGTAGCCGCATTAAACTGAGGCAGTGCTGGCACTTCTCGACCGGGTGATCGAGGCCTAGGCAGAACAGGCACAGGGAGCGGCCACCAGCGCGGAAGTTTGCGCTGCACGAATCGTATTTATTCTTGTGCTCGGAGGTGGGACCATACACCGACGCTAGTTCTGACGTTAGTAGAAAAATAAAGAGTTTTTTGGTAAAAAAACGATGAAGGAAGGGCTGACAAAGCACAAACTTTTCCGCGAAGCACTGCACGAGCTAACGGCGAGAAAGAACTGGAAGGCAGGCGTCCGGAACCGCCCCTTTATAGCGACGTCTCCTGACGCCGGTCACCTGATGTGCGGGCGTCCTCGCCAGGGACCGCTAAGCGAAATTTTTTCTGCGGTCCTGCCGCAACGGCCGGCCGCCAGTCCCATATGCACCATTCACTGCAAGAGCCCTCTCGAAGTAAGATCTACACTGCTGAGGCTGCCGCTCAAAGGAAGGCAGCGTAAGCTTCTCGAGAATGAAATTCAAATCCCAAGGGGGGGGCAGGAACCCAAATGTGGGGTTTCAGATGGAGAACCCCTCGAAGGAAAGTCTTTGCGACCTCCAGCTGAGCGAAAGTTCTGTCCCCAAAGGGAATATGATAAGCGGTAAGAGCCGCCATGTGAACTTTCAAAGAGGAATGACTGAGTCCCAGGTCGAAGAGATAATGCATGTAGTCCAGTAGCTGCCCGACAGGACAGGAGAAAGGCTCTAGGTCTTTGGACGAAGCCCAAATGGAAAACCGTTTCCATTTCACGGCATAAGTGGAACGAGTGGATGGCTTCCTGGCTTCCACCAAAATCTCTGTCACTTGTGGGGAAACCCCAAAGTGGGCTTGTGCTATGTCTGTAGGAGCCTAGAATGTAGCTGAAGGGACTCAAGGCTGGGATGGACCAGGGATCCCCGATCTTGGGTCAACTGTAGTCGTGAAAATGGAAGAGGAATCGGAGGTTCCTCTGAGTACTGTTGCAGAAAAGAGAACCAAACTTGCCTGGGTCAGAAGGGAGCGATGAGAATCATATGGGCCCCCTCTGAGCTGAGCTTGTGCAGGATCTTCGGAATCAACGGAATTGGGAGAAAAGCATAGACGAATCTGCCCTTCCAGTTGAGAGACAGAGCATCTCTCCAGAGTCACCTGCACCCTGGAGCGAGCGAGCAAAAGGTGGGCAGTTTTGCGTCTAGAGGGGATGTGAACAGGTCAACCTGAGGGGTTCCCCAACATAGAAGGATGTCGTCTATTTCCTGATCCAATTTCCCACTCGTGAGGTTGTGCCGAGGATCGGCTCAAGTGATCTGCCAACGAATTCTCTACCACCGGACGTGGACCGGCCGTGGAGGAGAAGATTGAGGAGGGTCGCATATGCCCAGACTCAGATTGCCTCTCGGCTAAAGAGGGTAGGAAAGGGCCCCCCCCCTGTTTGTTGAGGTACCTGTCTACACTCATGTTGTCGGTCTGGACGGTCAGATGACCAGGAAGCAGAAAAGGGTGTAGTGCTTGAAGAGCATATAACACCGCTCTGAGCTCGACCATGTTGGGATGTGAAGCATCAGCTCAAGTTTGGACCAAGAGCCCTGGGTCCACTGGGAAATCCCCAAACCCTTCTCCCAGGCATCCATTGTCAGCTAGAGGGAGGAGGAAGACAGAAGGAACCCCACAAAGGTTCTCCTGAATCAACCACCAGTGCAACCTGAAGCATCGGGGTCGACTAGCACTCTTCTCGGGTCCAGGTCGCCGACTAATTAACCCACTGAGACTGAAGAGTCCACTGAGAGATTCTCATGTGAATGCAGCCGCCATGAGCCCCAGGAGGCCTATGCGAACTGACCCTGCGTGTAACCTGCCAGTGGAGGACGAATCGCTTGCCTGAGACCTGGAGGGTGGCCACCGTTTAGAGGCAGAAAGGCATCAATGGTCATGTCCAGAATCGCCTGATAAACTGAGGCTGTAGATGGATCAAATGGGATTGCCTGGTTGATGGTAATACCCAGGCTGGTAAAACCTGCCTGGTAAGACCGAGAGGAACGAGGAGTTCCTCCTGGACGGGCTGCCAGGAGCCAATCGTACAGGTATGGCAAAACCTGAACTCCCTGAGTACACAGGTGGGCCGCCATCACAGACAGGCATTTGGTGAATACTCGGGGAGCTGAGGAGAGACCAAACGGGAGGGCCTTGAACTGGTAGTGGTCCTCCTGTAAAGCAAACCAGAGGTATCTGTGGTGGGAAGGGCAGATAAGGATATGCAGGTACGCGTCCTGCATGTCCAGAGCACACAGCCACTGTCCTGGCTGAAGGAGGGGCAGGAGACTCTGCAGAGAGAGCATCCTTAACCTCTTGTACTCCACGAACTGATTCAGGGAGCTCAGGTCTAGAATGGGGCCTCACGTCTCCTGTCTTCTTGAGGACCAGGAAGAAATGGGAGTTGAAACCCATCCCACGAAGAGGGGGAGGGACGGGTTCTATTGCCTCCTTCAACAGAAGGGGGGAGATTTCTTCCTGAACCCTGAGAAGGTGTTCTGGGGAGTAAGACGACCTTGGGGGGGGGAGTCCAGGGAGGTTTCTGAAGAAACTGGATGGTGTGGCCCTCTGCTATGAGCCGGAGGACCCAAGAGTCAGAAGTGATCCTCTCCCAACTCGGCAGACGTAGGGAAAATCTCCTGCCTACTGGTTCCTCTGGATCGACCAGAGGCTGTGGGAGAGGGAGGGAGTTAGGAGGTGTGAGGCAGCACCACAGCTGGAGGTCCTGCAGCCCGTTTGGGTGGGTGGGGGTCTTGCAGCTGGAGGGTCCTGGTGTTTGCTGGCCTGCTTTCCTTGTGGTTTCGCCTTAGGCCATGCGCGACAGCGAAAGGAATGATGCTGCGCTTGAGGGGCTCTGTACATGGAGTCAATCTCCTTGAGAGCAGGGCCCTTCTCTCGCAGTCTGGTAATGATGTCCTTGACATCACCAATGAACAACACCGAACCTCGGAAGGGGGTGTCCTGGATGGCGGATTGCACTTCTGAGGCCAAACCTGACACCCGAAGCCAGGCATGTTGCCGCAGGCTCACAGCGAATGCCGAGCTTCATCCAGAAGTGTCCACTGCATCGTAAGTAGCGCGCAACATGTGCCTACTGGCCGAACGTGCGGAGCGGACCAGGTCTGCCACTTCCTGTTTAGTCTGTGACTGAGGAAGGGAGTCCAACTTGGCTTCCACCTCGCTAAGGATAGCCTTCTTGTATTCCCCATGTGAGCCAATATAGTCTGGTTGCTCCCAATGCCCAGAGAGTGGAAGAAGAAAAGACCTTCTGCCATACTGGTCTAGAAGGCAGATTCCCTATCGGGTGGGGACGAGCTCAGGTGTTTCGGGTTAGCCGAACTGCCGTGGGCGGCGCTGATCACGACCGAATCAGCCTTGGGGTGTGACGTGAGAAAGTCAACCCCTCAGGAGCCTGATACAGCCTATTTGCCTTCCGAGGAAGGGGGGCTAACGCCGAAGGTTGTTTCCAGATAGTGGAAACAAGGTTGGCCTGAGGCTCGATCCAGAGTGAAACTAACATGGGAGCGACCTCGGGCAAATCCAAATGGGCAGCTAGCTTCTGCCTCTGTGGATCCGGCTCCAGAGATTTCCACTGATGAAGAGCCTGGATTTTTCTTAGCAACTCCGTAAATGAGGGATCCTCCGGAGGGGACTTCAGGGGAGTCCATGGCCTGGGCTTGTCAGGAGTGCGAGGTTCTTCCGGATCGGAGCTGTCAGCGGAGTCCTCCGATGAGTCCAAAGAAGAAGGAGACGAAGACCCCTTCCCACTCAGGGGAGGAACATGTCCCCTAGGGAGCAAGGTGCCACCCCCAGCCTTAGACCCCGTAGCAGTGTCTCTGGGGTTAGTGGCAGAGGAGGGGACAAGGATCCGGGACTGGGTCCATCATCGGGAGGCAGCTCTCCACCTCCCTGGTGAGCTGAGCATGGTCTCAGCCCACCAAGAAGCCAGAGTCTCCCTCAGATCCACCAGCGGCTGAGGGGGCGGTGGCGGAGGGGGGGATACGGATACTGGGGGTATCTGTAGGGCGAGTATCCATAGCCCGATGGCGGGAAGCCCGGCATCAGGTACTGAGGCACCGGGTACTGCGGCGTCGGATATTGCTACATTGGGTGCTGTGGTGCCGGATACTGCAGAGCTGGATAAGACGGCGTAAGTTCCAGCACCAGGGGCTCTACCGAGGTAGAAGGCCCTGGAAGAGGCACTGCAGGCGGCCAGGCCAGGTGGCCTGGCGGGCGCCGGGTTCAGCATCGGGTGATGTCCGGAGGCGGGACGCCGGCCGCGACGGGCCGCGCCCAAGGTCCGGCGGCCAGGTCATCCGGGCTGCACGGGAGGGAGGCCTGATGGAGGCGCCGTAGAGTCCCCAGCAGCATCCAGGGGAAGGCTGGAGGGATCCTCCGGGTCCAGCTGGGGAGACGCAGAGGCCTCGGACAGCAGCGGTGAAGGCTGCAGGAGCCAGCGGTGCTGGAAAAGTCCAAAGGATCCGGCGTAGGCTCCGTCACCGAGCAACCGCCGGACGGGCCGGCGGGCATCTGACAGGCGGGATCCGGGCAGGCGTCGGAGGAGCCGACATCCGACTGATCGGACCCAGCACCCGAAGAAGGCCGCGCAGAGGAGGCAACCTTGATGGGCGGCTTGATGGCCGTGCGCTGCCCCGAAGGGTCGAGTGGCTTAGCGGCAGGCTCCGGGCGGACATCGGAGGAGCCGACGCCCAACTTACCAGAGAGGCTCGAACCAGAAGGCCGCACATGGGCAGCCTTACTGGGAGCGGATGCCTCCTTTGTCCCGGAGGCTCCCGACTGGCCCGAGTGTGAACCAGCCAGGGGTACCGACGCTGTCTCAGACACCACCAAGATGACCGTCGGGGAATGGCCCCCGGAGGGGATGTTACCTGAAGGGTGGTGACCCCAGCTGAAGTCGCCGCGGCTGCGGATGAGGAGTCCCGGTCCCGGTGCTTCTCCTTCTTCTTCTTAAGGCCCTTGGGGGAGGTGGAAGCCTGTCGGAGCTTTTTCAGCTCCTTTTCCATGGAGAACATCTTCTTCTTTAGGATGTGGGCCTCCAGGAACTGCTGCCTTTTTCTGCGGGTAGCCACGTTGAATTTCAGGCAGTGTTGACAGGAATCCACGGGGGTGGTCGGGGCCCTAGGCAGAAGAGACACCCAGAATGGCCATCCTTATGTGGGAGTTGGGCGCCACACAAGTCGCACTTGTTTTTGTGCTTGGACGTGGTAGGGGACAACATACACGGCAGGTAAAAGAATCCTGACGAATATATTAGAAAAACCGAAAAAAACGCCGGTATAAATACCGGCGACACTTGACTGACGAGCAGTGGAACTTAACTGCGAGGCGCTGTCGAAAGCAAATGGTGGGAAAGAACTGGAAGGCGGGTATGGGGGACCGCCCCTTTATAACGACATCTTCTGACGCCGGTCACCTGACATGGGGGCGGTCCCCTGCCAGAGACTGCTAGCTAGAAATTCTTCTCTGGGGTCCTGACGCCTGCCGGCTTCAGTCCTATATGTAATTACCTACTGCAAGAGCCCTCTCGAAGTAAGATCTCACCTTATCCTGGAGTGGATGGGACACTGAGTCACAGGCCTTGGCCAGATTAAACTAATTGCCAGCAGATTAGGGTTTACAGTCTACCGAGTCTGCTCGAACCTCAGATCCCTAGTTGGGTGCTGAACCCCCGTGTTCCAGAAACCCTATCATTCATCCCCACCCCCTGGACCAGGCCATCATCTGATACATCCACTTTCTGTGTCTGTCCCACCCTCTCTTGAAGCCCTCCACTGTGGATCTCTTAATCAGCTCTCCAGGCAGCACATTCCAAGGGTCCACCACCCTCTCAGTGAAAAACCTCCTCCTCTTTTCCCCCTCACCCTTCCACCTTCCAACTTCAAACCATGCCCTCTGGTGATACCTCACTGCTTTAGTCTAAAGATCCCCCCCCCCCATGTTTACCCTATTTATTCCCCTTGAGGTACTTGAAGACCTCAATCATGTCCCCCGGCTCTCCTCTCCTCCGATGAAAACAGGCAGAGCTCCTCAAGTCTGTCCTCGTACATCAAATCCCCTAGTCCTCATATCATCTTAGTTGCCCTCCTCTGAACCCTCTCCAGGAGCTGTATGTCCCTCATCAAGTGTGGTCTCCAGTACTGTACACAGTACTCAAGGTGTGGTCTAACCAGTCCATTGTACAACGGCAGAATCGCTTCCCTACTCCTAGAGGTGATCCCCCTTACGATGCATCCCAACATCCTGTTTGCCTTACTAGCTTCTCCTGCACTGCTCAGAGTTATTCATACATGCATCCACCATGACCCCTAGGTCTTTTCCCCTGTTGAGGCATCCAGCGCCCCCTCCCAGGGTGTACCTGTGTTTAGGTTTTCCGCCCAAGATGTAACACCTGCACTTGGTGATATTGAAATTTAACTTCCATGTGTGATCCCAGCTTCCAGGGTGTCCAGGTCCCCTTGCAGGGCCAACCTCCCCTCTTCTCCCTCAAGTACTGCTCCCATCTTGGAGTCATCGGCGGTGAGACTTATTTCACACCCTATACCCTCCCTGATGTCCAATATGTATGTATGCATTAAACAGGATCGGACTCAGGACCGAGCCCTGCGGTACCCCACTACCGACCTCTCTACTGTTCGAGAGCTCCCCACCGACCACTACTCTCTGGGTGCGTCCAGCTAGCTAGTTTTCAAACCATCTGACCATCAAAGGGCCTACTCCCAACCCCGTCAGTTTCTCCACCAGACCATTGTGGGGGACAGAGTCAAACGCCTTACTGAAGTCCAAGAATAATACATCCACAGGCTTTCCCCTGTCCAGTTCTGATGTTACCCATTCGTAAAACTCCACAAGATTGGTTTGACATGATCTACCTGGCACAAACCCATGTTGCGACTATCCAGACCTCCCACCTCCTCCAAGTACACCCCCAATCGTCCTTTAGTATACTCTCCATTAATTTTCCCACCACCGAGGTCAAACTGATGGATCTATAGTTACCTGGTACTTCCCTCGACCCCCCCCTTTATGGATTGGCACCACATGTGCCTCTTGCCAATCCCTAGGTACCCTCCCTGTCTCAAGCAACCTGTTGAAGAGCTCCACCTGGGGTGCAGCCAGTATGTCTGCCAATTCCTATAGTACTCTCAGATGAATGCCATCCGGCCCAGGAGATTTATCTTTCTTTAGGGCCTTGAGGGCTACCCACACCCTTTCCGTGGAGATAGCATCATACATCCCTCCACCTTACTGGCCTTTTTGCCCATATCCTGATATGACACCCCGGGTACCTCTCCTCCCTCCCTCCCTCTTGCTCTATTTCTGTTGCTCCCCGATCCCACCTACCACTGCTTCCATCCCCATCGCGCTTGCTTTGTAGATATCCCATCCCTCCCTAGTGAACACAGAGGCGGCACTCATTTAATACCTCTGCCTGGTCCTCGCCTCTTCCACCCACCTCCTTCTGACTTCAATCTGCCAAGATGGCCCTTAGTTTTCTCCACCCTAATGTACTGGAAGAACCCTTTTCCTCCATGTATCCCTGTCCCAGCCGCTGTCTTTACTGACTTTGCCCTCACCATCCGGTGACTTTTCTAGATGCAAGATGGTACATTTCCTTTTCCCTATCCCCTCTTGTTGTTTTATATTTTTTGTAGGCCGCCTACCTGAACCTCACTGGACCACCAGCATGGTTTATGTGACCTTGCTCCCTTACATTTCACCTTAGCGCAGGTCCTGACTGCCTCATGAAGTCACCGTTTTATGACCTTCCATCTCTTTTCCACATTTGTCATTGATGTAATCCTCTTCAAGTGATCCTTGAGAATATTTCCCATGTCCACAAAGTCTGCCCCCCTGAAGTCCACTGCCAGTGTCCTAGATCTCCCCGCCTCCCCCCATGCTTATTTGAAACCAGACAGTATTGTGGTTGCTCCCAGTCAGGATCCTCCAAGCCAGGTCCCTTACTAGATCCCCATCTGCCAGAACCACGTCCAGGACATGCCCCTCCCTTGTGGGCTCCATCACATGCTGTGTTAAGAACACATCCTGGAAGCCGTCCAGCAGCCTCTGCTCCTTGGCCACCTTAGAGGACATGGTTTCCCAGTTTGTACCTGGCATATTAAGGTCCCCCATCAACACCACTCCTTCCCCTTTTAGTCCACATTGGGCAATGATGTTGTCCAGTGTGGACCACATCATTGCCCACTGCCAGATTAATTAAGATGGCAGCTGTGATGTGCCCCTGATCCATCCCTGAGAAGTAAGAATCAGTTACATGCAACAGGGAGGAGACAGTGGAGTGATGCTTCCAGGAGTCGGAGAGGAAACTGGAGAGTCTGGTGTGTACAAGCTTCTCTTGCAGTTTAGCAAGAGAAGGGAGGAGAGAGATTGGTCAGAAGCTCCCAGGGGAGGAATGGTCCAACCTTTGTGCACAGGAAGAACTTTGGCCAACTTCCAAGACTGAGAGACAGCAACGAGGGAGATAGGGAGGTTGCACAGGTGAGTCTGAGGAGATGCTATGGCAGGAGCGGAGATATGCAGGAGTTTAGGATCCAGCCAGTTGAGGCTGGATTTATATAGATTAAGGGAGTAAAGTGCAGTCAGAGTTTTCTCCATGGTAACAAGGGGGAAGAAAACCTTGAGAGGGGAGGGGAGAAGAGGGAGCAGAAGCGTGAGGTGGAGTGATGGAGGCTGGAGGGTGAATAGAATGAGAGCACAAGTGGTGAAGAACTCACTGAAATAGGTAGCAGCAAAGGAGGAGTAAGACACAGCTGAACCACTTACCAGAAGGACCGGGGGTGCGGAGTTGTGGGAGGGTTAAAGAGGAAGTGAACTAACTTTCAGAACTTTGAGGGAGTGTTAAGATTATTCTGAAGGTTGGCCTTGAAATACTGCGATTTTGCACCCTGGACAGCCTTAGTGCACTAGTTTTATGATAGTCCTATATAAGTGGAGGTAAGGAAGGGAGTGAGATAATTTGTAACGTGCCCAAGTGAGATCATGGGACTTGTACTGATTAATAATTTCAAGGGAAATCAAGGGGTGATTGTGAGTTTTGATTCTGGATTTTCTGAGTGGAGTGTGCTTGTCCCAAACTGAGGAGAATATGGAGTGAAACAGGGAGAACGTAACATCAATATCAGTGGAAGGGGGTACGGCTGTCCAATCTGCAGCAGTAAGGTCACTCAAGACAGCAGTGGTGTTGAGCGACTGGACAGATCTAGTTCATATGTATTTTGGGGGATGGTGAATGTCAGAGCTTTCTGATGCAGAATGTCATGCAGTGGTCACTGAAATCATCCAGGAAGATACCTCCTTCAACAATGCAGGAGGTGGTAGGTGGCAGGTGAGAATCTGATCCAGGAGGGAGTGGTTATAACAGCGGGGGTTAAACTGAGTGGGCTCAGTGATAATCTGCATGAGATTAAGGGACTCCACCTTGTGGATGGAAAAGGCCTGGAGGCTGGGGAGAGCCACCTGACACTGAAGTCCCCTAGCAGGATGAGTTCACCAGCAGAGGAATGAGAGGTGATGGTAGCAAGGGAATCAGTCAGAGAGAAGGGGGTTATTTTTGGTGAAAAATAGAAAACCCCTATGAAGATGGGCACAGAAAAGAGGAATGACAGCCTGGCCAGAAGAAATTCATGGAACAGCAACCTCTCTGATTTACATGGAGCAAGAGGGGCTCAGATGAACATAGATGGCAACACCGCCCCCACGTTTTCCCATGTCCTGCCTGAGGAGACGATAATCAGGAAGGAAAAGACTAGAATCTGGGATCCTGGAGGACAGCCAGGACTCAGAGATACAGAAGATGTCAGGTGAGTATTGTGAAATCCAGACAGACAAGAGGTTGAGTTTTGGGAGAAGATTACAAGAATTAAGGAGAAATATGCTCAGGCCTTTGGCAGCTGGGAATGTGAAGAATGCAGGAGGAGATGGTCCAGGGTTGGACTCCACACTGCCAGCTAAGAGAGGAGGTAGAAATAGGAGTAAGAGGATGGAATGGGATTTCCACCCCTTGGAGCTGGGGGTAGAGCAAAAAGAGGGGAGGAAAGGACACGGATGAACTTCAGGGAGGTGGAGGAGAGAAAACCAAGGAAGACAGGAAGGAGGAGGGAAGGGGAAGGAATGAGGGCCGGATAGGAGGAGGGGAAATGGAGGGGGGTAGGGGCAGAGGAGGAGGTGAAGTGGGAGGAGGGCAAGGCATAGTAAACAGGAGAAATGTAATACTCATTTGTTATACAATACAGTAGCTAACAATATAAATAAATGATTGGACAAAAACACTTGATTGCTGTCACCTGGTAACTGGCCTAAGATGAACTACAATATGGGATATTTTATTTAAAATTTGGTAACCAGGAGAGGCACATTGAGCCAAGGCTCATTTCCAGGTGTGTGCAACTCGGGGAAAGGTGAAGGGGAGAAGCACAATTACAAACAAATATAGCCGGTCAGGTGATGTGGTTACAATGAGGATGACATAAAAAGCATAAGTTGGGTGCAGTACAGGCAAAATGGCAAAACATTGCATATGGAGGACAAATAAATTAGCATACAGATCATCTGTGCGAATTGGGCAAACTCGGAAATTGCACAATGTTAGAGTGAAAGAAGGCTGAGCTGGTGCACAAAGGAGGAGTCAAAACAGGTTGATAAACTTCAATGAGGTTGCCAGAATTATGAGGTTTCGGGAGAGGGAGACATAAGGGGTGTTCAAAAGCCAGGGAAGGGCAAGGAAGCATTCGGTTAGAAGGTTGGCAGAACCCCCAAAAAGGTTGGTGTAGGCCGGGGCCATTGCCACTCCCACAGCAGTTCCACAGCACACTCAATAAAATGTTTTACAAAAATTAAACAGGTTTTGCTCAAAACAAATTTAACGGCACTGCAAATTAACTCTTTTTGGGGATGTCAGTAATATTGATACAGTTGTACTTGAAATGTTCTCTGACCTTAAGGCCATCAACATGTTTTATAGAGGTGTACATAGGCATTTCCGAGGAGATGTTTTTTTTACCTTGTCCACAATGTCAGTAGAGCCTTTGGTAAAGGATTTTATGCTACTCAAGAGTCCTGTAACAAGACTTCTATGAATGTTGATACGTTCTCCATATGGGAACCTATACCAGACACTTCTAGTACATCCATACAGTTAGGGTCCTTATATACCTTGGAAATGTAGTAAAAGGTAGGCACTACTGGGAATTCATTTTTCAGAAACAGTCTTCCTTGCCCAAGACCCAGCCCCATCTAGCTGACAGGTCCACAAACTCAGACAATTCCAACAAACTGATTAGTGGGTGTCTCCTGCCAGTTTCTCATATGTTGCTGGATTTTCAAACAGTTTCAGTGCTTTCTTGTAATCTGTGGTATAAAAGTTGTCTAAATGATCACCTTTGTCTCAGTTTTTAAAATACCATATATCAAGTATATTTTGTAACTCCTTTATGGCAGCCACTTTTTCTTTAGTAAGCATTTTGGCAAATGCTACTTTTACTAGAAGAGTTTGTCAATGTCTCTTAGGACCTTTTTTTGATACATGTATATTACTGCATTGTGTCTTTGGCAGGATTTAGGCTGGAATTAACTTTTACACCTCTCAAAGAAATTTTCTCCTGCAGCGTGTGACTCATCAGTTAAATACCAAGTTAGAAAAGCCTCTTCATTATGTTTGCTTGCACGTATGTGCAAGAAACATAGTGCGACAATCCAAAATGCAGTGCTGTACAGTTGAAAGGGAGAGCACCGCTTGAGTGAGCAGTGCTCCCCCTCCCCAAAAACACACACGCGCGAACGCACATTGTGTGCTCATGCTGCCTACCTCCCCTATGCACACACTGTATGGCTGATGTGGGTGCCCAATCCCCATCAGCTCTACTGTTCCCCTGAGTCTGTAGGCCGTCGGTGGTGCCCAATCGTCGGCTCTACTGTCCCCCCCAGCATGACAACAGGTCCTACGGGCCGACGGGGTGCCCAGTCCCCACTCGGCTCCACTGCCCCCCAACCTTCCCAGCTGCCACGCTGGGAGCCCACCCAAGTGTGGCAAATGTCCCGTAGTCCAAATAAAAAAAAACTGAAAGAAAACCTTCCCTCGCTGTCTTCACCTCCCTCTCCCACCCGCGCCACCCACTGCGCACCCTGCCTCCCACACCTCACCTCACCTATACTTAGCTCGGAGCTCAGCGCAACGATCTTCGTGGACCAGGAACACGTCTGCACTCTTCAAAGCCGACCTTGAACTGAGAAATGCGGTAAGCTGTATAATGTAATGAATAGGGTTTTTTCAACTTTGCTGCATATCTCAGGCATTTTTGGAATTTTGGCACAAATTTTCAACATAGGGTTTTGGGACCCTCCTCATGAATTCTGTCACTGTCATGGTGTTAATCAGGCCGAAGGGTGATTTGAGATCCTGGCATAAAATCACCTTCGGGACGAGTAACGAAATGACAGTGCCAGTGTTCATAAGGTGGCTCAAAAAGCCTATGTTGAAAATTTGCGAAAAATTCCAAAAATGACTGTTTTGAGTGGCGCTATATTGTTCCTACGCTTCGCTAGGTCGCGTATTTTCAATATTTTCACTCCAGATTTCCAACATTGCCATTTGACCACACTTCCTTATGAGCAGTACAGATGTCATTTTTCACATCTCACCCAAAATGTGTTTCTGTGCATGTAGCGCATAATGGCGCAGTCAGTGTGCGAAATCAATGTTCGGGACACATTAAGAAAATCACAGTGACACTGTTCATGAGCAGAAGTGTTAAAATGGCTATGCTAAAAATTTGGTGAAAAAATTCCAAAAAATGACTATGCGCTGTCCTACGCGCGCTCGTAAGTTCGCGAATTTTCAATATTTTCACTCCAGATTTTCAAAATTGCCATTTTACCACACCTCCTTATGAGCAGTTCAGCTGTCATTTCTCACTTCTCACCCAAAATGTGTTTCAGCATGTAGCGCTAAGGCTGCAGTCGGTGTGTGAACTCAATGTATGGGACACATTAAGAAAATCTGATCACTCTGCTCATGAGCAGAAGTGTTAAAATGCCATGTTAAAATTTGGTGAAAAATTCCCAAAAATGACTGTTTTTGAGCGTTTGTTGTGCTGATCCTCACGCAGCTCATAAGTTCGCAAATTTTCAATATTTTCACTCCAGATTTTCAACACTGCCATTTTACCACCTCCTTATGAGCAATACAGCTGTCATTTTCACACCTCACCCAAAACATGCTTCACCATATAAGCAGCACAATGGCGCAGTTGGTGTGTGAAATCAATGTATGGGACACATTAAGAAAATCCACAGTGACACTGTTCATGAGCAGAGGTCTTAAAATGGCTATTTTGAAAATTTGGTGAAAAATTCTAAAATGACTGTGTTCACTAGTGAGCATTGGGCGGTTTCCACGCACCCTCGTAAGTTCATGAATTTGTAATATTTTCAGTCAGATTTTCACAAGTGGCATTTTTCACACTTTCTTATGAACAGTACAGCTGTCATTTTTCACAACATGTGGCGAAAGTGTTTTCACACTTTCAGCACAGAAATCGTGTGGTCGCTGTGGGAAATCATTGTTTGGGACAGATAAAGAAAATCACAGTGACACTGTTCATGACGGAGGTCCCAAAATGCCTGTGTTGACAATCTGCTGTAAACAATTCCCAAACTAATTACATTACGGGTGCACGTTGCACAGTTTCTACGCACGGTCATGACTTCACCGGTGTTTTTTATATTTTCACAGCAGATTTTCAACATTGCCATTTTTTACACCTCCCCATTAACAGTACAGCTGTCATTTTTCACATCCTGTTCAGAATGTGTTTTTGCACCTGTGGTGACAAATGCCGTAGTTGCTGTGCAAAAGCAGCTTTCAGCTAACAAACTGATATTGCCACTGTTCATGAGGTGTGGGGCACAAAAAACCCATGTTGAAAATCTGGAGTGAAAATACCAATGAATGCCTGAGGCGTTAGGGTTTCCGACAATAACACCCCACCCTGTAGAGAATGACAGGCATCAGGGCTGTGACTTGGGATTGTCACCTACAATGCTCATACCATTCCACCCCCACCCACACCCTGCAGCCACTGAGAGGCATCGAGGTGTGCCTTGAACTCTTGACCTAAGTTCACCCCATTCTCTATACCCATCTCACAATATTGCTTGATGGAATGGGTGCGGAGTAAGGCTAAAGACCTTAAGGTACACCTTGTACACTTGTCAGTGTCTGCACGGTAGGGTGTGGTGAAATGGCGTGGCCGTTATGCCTGATGACCCAAAGGCACACCCCAATTCCTGTCACTCTCTGCAGGGTGGTGATGGGGTTGGCTTCAGTTCAATACTTCACTGCCATTCCTATTATGCAGCTCTGTAACTCCTACACTACCAATGCCAATGCCAGCAAGCAAACATTCGGCATTGACAAATGCTTGTTTTATGTAGGCAATGAGGTGGCTGTATCAAAGAATTTGTGTATTGTCAAACCACAGGCTTCTAGGCCACAAATGTTGCTCAGTTCATGGTAACATTTCCCATATTGATGTCATGGTTATTTTCATCCAGTGCATCAAGAAATATGACAATTCTTCTAGTGTAATTTAGTTGTTGTTTTTTCCTGGGAGTCTGATGCAGGCTGAATGGTATAACAGGTATTGATGTGTGTGTGTGTGGGGAGGGGGGCATGCAGAATGTTATCCATCTTCCGAGGAACCGCCAGTTGAGTGCTATGTTCATGAAAGCAGCCTGTGTAGCATCCTCTGAAGTAGGGTAGTTAGGAGGAATGATCCCTAATGAGGTAGTAGGGACTTCAGGAATTCATAAAGAATATTAGTCCGTTTCTGTCCTTTACCACCTGTATTGCAGCACAGGTCTGGAATATGTCAGCAGCACAAATTAGAAACCTTAAGGGGAACAGTCAGCACAAAGGACCCCCCACTCAAGTGGGGACTGGTCCCAATGTGCACTTTGTGGGCAAAAACATTTTGGTTTACTTAGGTAGCACAGTAGATTACATCAGACTAATTTTGCATAGTTGTTGGGTGACATTGTCCTTTTTTTTTTTTAACTCTATTTTTCCTTTTTGCAATGAATCTTACAAAAGAAAATATTCATTAATTCCAGGTATAGGAGTAGTTAAAAGAAATGTTATGTTAGGTAATACAAAGCCCATCTCTCTTAGCTACAGCAGCATTGAGGGGACAAAATGCATCCATTAAAATATATTAAAGTTAACCAGAATAGGCTATATGCAGCAAGACCATGGACAACCCTACCGAAAATAGTTTAACACGAGTCCAGAGAGTTCCTTCTTTACAGAGAGGCCTTCATCTACTGACATGGCCCAGGAGTCCATGCAGTATAAGAGAAGTTGAAAAAAGATCCCTTTTATGTAATTAATAAAGATACCCCTCAAACATTCCCCCTCAGTGTACTTAAACTTAATCTATCCTTATGAACAGATAACAATAAAAGCTCTGAACATTTCTTAGAAAATGTGAAAATTCACTCCCTCCCCAAATCTACCATGAGGTGGTAGCAGTAAAACTGTGTACTCCTGTAATATATTGTTTGTAGTAACAAACGTATTTAAGATAGCATGAGAAGACTCCTGAACAATTTTAAAACTAACTCAAAAAGGTGAAGCTGTAGTGAAACTTCTCAGCAGTAGTCAGAAGTCTCCAGTTTATTATTATCAGGAAAGTACAGTTACGTAAGAACTTACCGTAACAGTAGATCTTCTAGAACAGCTCTTGCAGCAGGTTACACCATTAGGACCGAAGCCGCCAGGCGCTAGGACCCCACGGAAAAATTCTAGCTAGCTAACTACAGCGGGGACCGCCCCCGACGTCGGTCCCGCCTCCGACGTCAGGCGTGGTACAAAAAGCGGTCCTTCCAGATTCCCCAGTTCTCCGCCGGAGACTTCTTGCCGCAGGCTGACATCAAATGGGAGACCTAGGATTCGCCGTCAGAAGACAGAAGATAACAATTCCTGCTCAGAAAGACTGAGCCATGCCTCCAAGGGGAAGGTGGGCGGGAAGGTACCTGCTGCAAGAGCTGTTCTCGAAGATCTACTGTTACGGTAAGTTCTTACGTAACTGTACTATCTTACTTCGAGACACAGCTCTTGCAGCAGGTTACACCATTAGGACTGATTCCCAAGCAGTAACGCTGTCAGAAAATCCGGGAGGAGGAAAATAAAGGATAAAACCAGGTCCTGAACCTAGGACAGGAGACCCTGAAGTAGCGCCAAACCAAAACCAGCCCTTAGCGAGGAGCGTGTCGAGCTATAATGCCTGATAAAGGTATGCACAGAACTCCAAGTGGCTGCAGCGCATATAGCAGAAGTGAAACGTTTGAGCGCTGCAAAGGAAGTAGCCACCCTCTAGTGGAATGACCCCGGACTGTACCGGGAGGGGCTTTTGTTTGATACCATAACAGTGAGAAATACACTGGACAAGCCAGCGAGAAGGGACTGTTTGGATATTGATTGGCCCATCATTCTCTCAGAGAAGGAAATGAAAAGCTGCTCAGAACTACGAAAGGACTGAGTTCTGTTGAGGTAAAACCTCAGGCTGCGATGAACATCCAGGGTATGGAGCAGAGCCTCTCCTCTATTAGAGTAGTTCGGGAAGTAGACCGGAAGGTCAATATCCTTGTTCAGAGAGAGTGAAGAAACCACCTTAGGCAAGAATTTAGGGTTCGTCCTCAGGGATACTCTGTCCCGGTGGAAAACTAAATAAGGCTCTTTGCACATGAGAGCGTGAAGTTCAGAAATTCTTCTTGCCGAGGTAACAGCAACTAAAAACAACGTTTTCCACGACAGAAAACGTAGCTCGCAATCCGCGGCAGGTTCAAAGGGGGGAAGCGTGAGCTGTTCAAGGACAAAAAGCAAATCCCATGGGGCACAGGGTCTCTAATAGGAGGCCTAAGTGCAACACTCCTAAGAAATTCGAGAGGCGTCCACCTGAGCCGCTATGACGATTCCACGGGAGGTGGTAAGCCGAAATGGCACAGAGGTGCACTTTAATAGAGTATGCTAGACCCGAATGAAAGAGGGAGAGCAAATATTCTAATATTACTCCCACAGGACAACCTAAAGGGGAAAGGTCGCGTGCTCGCGACCATACACAAAAACGGCGCCATTTCATGGCGTACGTCGCATGCGTTGCCGGCTTTCTGGCTGCAGAAAGGACTTCTGCAACCTCTTGCGAGACCCCGTGACGCAAAATTGCTATGTCTCTAGGAGCCAAGCATGCAGGTTCAAGGAACGTAGGTCCGGGTGGACAAGTGAACCCTTCTCCTGAGACAGTAAGTGGGAGCTGAGCGGCAACGGGAGCGGGGGTTCCCGAGATAGTTGAATCAACAAAGGGAACCAAATCTGTCTGGGCCAAAATGGGGCCCCTAGGATCATTATGCGTGCTCCCGCGCGGTTTGAGAAGAACTCTCTGGATCAACGGGAAAGGAGGGAAAGCGTAGAGAATCTGTTGGCCCAGGAGAGGGATAACGCTGCCAGCGAAAACACCAGGCCCTGGATCTAGCGAGCAAAAATTGGGCAGTTTTACGTTGGATGAGGGCGAACAAGTCCAGATCTGGAGTTCCCCATCGAAGAAACAGATCCTCTGCTACCTCTTGAAGGAGTTCCATTCGTGGACTCTGGCCTGAGAAGCGACTCAGGCCGTCTGCAACCGTGTTGTCCACTCCGGGAGCGTGCACAGTGATCAGATTCGCGCCGTGTCTGATTACCCAATCCCACACTCTCATGGCCTCCCTGCAAAGGTAAGAGTGTCGCCTCCTGTTTGTTGAGGTAATACATCACCCGTGTTGTCTGTCTGAAGTAGAAGAGTACACGGTGGATAACTGACTGAAAAGCCTGCAGGGCATAGAGGACCGCTCTCATTTCCAGCACGTTGATGTGAAGGTGAGCTCCATCTGGGTCCACGCATTCTGGGACTTTACCCGCCCAGGTGTGCCCCCACCCAAGACCGGAAGCGTCTGTGGTGAGGGTGACCTCCGGGACGCGCAATGAACGGGCCTGATGAGAGCGAACTCTGGGCTAGCCACCACTGCCAGTCTTGAATCACTGAATTTGTGAGTCTGACCGGATGCTGCAAGTGGTCTTGCCTTTGGTCCCATTGCACTTTGAGCATCCACTGAGTAATGCGATGTGGAGTCTTGCGAAAGGGACAGTAGGAATGGCCGCAGCCATGTGTCCGAGCAAGCAAAGGACCGACCTGGCAGGTACAACCTTTAGTGATAGGTCCCTTATGAGGATCTGATGCGCTCCGCTCTGTCGGCCGGAAGAAAGGCTCTTCCCCGAACAGTGTCCAGAACTGCTCCTATGAACTGCAGTTTCTGCGACGGTACCAGGAGAGACTTCTCGTAATTTATGAGGATGCCCAGGGATCGGAACAGATCCTGGGTGCTCTTGATTGCAAGAAGCAACGTCTCTCTGGAGGCGGCCATGAGAAGCCAGTCGTCCAGGTACGGGAACACGTAGTGGCCCTGTCTCCTCAGAGACGCTGCCACGACTGCCATGCACTTGGTAAAGACCCTCGGTGCGGAAGACAGTCCGAAAGGAAGGGCTCGGAACTGAAGGTGGTGGTCGAGAAACTCGAAGCGCAGGAACCTCCTGTGCGCCTGAGCCATAGGGATGTGCAGGTAGGCATCCTGCATGTCTAGAGACGCTAAAAAGGCGTCCTGTTTGAGCATGGGGATAAGACCTGGAAGGGTCACCATGCGAATCTCTTGTAAGTGACCGACACATTGAGGTCGCTGAGGTCCAAGATTGGACGGAGGTCCCCTGTTTTCTTGGGAACCAGGAAGAAGTGGGAATAGTATCCTAGTCCTCTCTGGTTCTCTGGGACGTACTCTATCGCCCCTTTCTCGTGAGTAGCGAGTACTTCTTGCCAGATCAAGGCTTTGTGCTGACCCTGATACCGGGAGAGCAAAGGAGGCCTCGAGGGTGGCTTTCCTGCGAATTCTATAAAGTGGCCTAGACTGACCAACTGAAGAACCCACCTGTCGGTGGTAATGGCCTGCCATCCCGGCAGGAAGTTCGCAATGCGACCCCCGACTATAAACTCCCGTTGATCCTGAGGGGCGGGGGCCGGCAAGGAGTCAGGCTGTGGCGGCAGATGGACCCGCTGGCTGGGCCTGCCTCAGGAGAACGCTGTCTTCGGCTGGCGGGTGTTTGCCTGGGCTCTACGAAACCAGAGCCCTCTGAGGTGCAGCGGAGTGGGTCTGTTGCCTCTGCGTCCGTGCACGAAAACGGCTTTGGTTCCTACGAAAGGAACCAAGCTTAGGTCGGTACATGGCCTGAACCGACCTTACCGCCTTCCCGGCCTCTTGGAGTTTGGTAAGGATCTTTTCTGTAGGATTACCAAACAATACTTCTCCCTCAAAAGGGGCGTCCAAGATGTTCTTTTGGACGTCCGGGGTAAAACTGGAGACGCGCAACCAAGAGTGTCTCCGGAGGCAAACGCCAGAAGCTGCTGCTCGGGCCGATGAGTCCGCGGAGTCATACGCGGCTCTTAGCACTTGGGTCCCCACGTCTGAACCCGTACGGAGGAGCTGAAGCATCTCCTCCTTCTGCTCACCTTCGGGCATCTTTTCAGCTGCTTCCAGACCCTGTTCCCACAAAGCGTTCTGGAACTGAACCATGTGGGTTAAATAGTCTAGGGATCTGATGGCGCAGGTAGCGGAAGACACGTGCGCCTACCCACGCGCTCCAGTTGTTTGGACTTGGGTCCGTGGCAGGGTGCTCAAATGTTGTGGCCTCTGTGACCGGTCATGTGAGGCTGTGATGACCAGAGAATCGGCCTGAGGATGCTGCGTCAAGTACTGGTCGTCCTTAGGAGCCTTGTACAAGCGATCAGCTTTCTTCGGTCTCGCCGGGAGCGAGTGTGGACGCTTCCACGCAGCCTTGGTGACATCCACGAAAGTGTCAACCAAGGGTGGTACCACCACAGGCTTGGGGTCCTTTTGCCAAGATATTTGGCGAGTCGCACTCTTTTCGTCTAAGTCTTCAGCATCCATCCCATGTTCTCTTGTATATGTCTCATAATATCAAGGAACGAGGGATCATCCGGAGGAGATCTAGGCATCTCACGTGGGTCCGGAGAAGGGATGGAGAGTGAGATGGGGATCTAGAGGTGGAGTAGTCTGATCCGTGTCCTCCGTTGAAGGCGCACGTGAGTCTCCTGGGTCTCTTGGGGCTGGGTGATCCAGAAGAGGATTTGATGAGGTCTCCGTTTATCAGGTCTCCCTGGGAGGGGTTCTAGGCCCCGGGAGGAGGAACACGGCCTGCCGACCCGGCGGCGGGGGGGGCAGGAACCGGAGTAGTAGGAGGAATAGGAGGAGGAGGGGGAACCATGTCTTTTTTAATGGTATCCCACCAGTAGGTGAACAGATCTTTCACCTCCACTAGAGAGAGGCCCGACGACAGCCCGGGTGCCGGTGGGCGGTCGTCGGGTCCCGGCGTCGGCTCCACAGGGGGCTCTGGTAATGGCGAGGGAGCCCTGGGAGTACCTACGGGACCGGGGTCGCCCGTCTGGTCCTCGGGCTGCTCTAGGTCCTCCTCCGATAGAGGCTCCTGACCGATGTCGGTCGGAGGCAACAGGGCCTTCTTCTTTTCAGGAGGGGCGGGCGTCGGTCCCCCTACCGGCGTCCGCTGGGATGTAATGGCCGGCGTCGGACGTCGGGCCGACGGCGGCTCCAGGGAAGAAGGGCGCACGGCTGACAGCTGTCGAGCCGGCGTCTGGGCTACAGGCCTTTTTAAAGGCGTGAGCTCCAACGTCTTGCGTGGAGGCACCGACGAAGACCTGACGTCGGGTACCGAGGAGCGGGAACCCGACTTGCGGTGGTGATGGTGTCGTTCCCCGGACTTCGCCAAGGCCCTGGGAAGGGGAGGAAGGCCTGTTGATTTCTCCTGAGGTGAAGGTTTTTGATTGCAGCCGGGAGATTTCGAACCGAGCTACGGGATCAACCCCTAGAAGGGGACCTGAAGGGCCTTTCTCCTTCTTCTCCACGTGCTTGTGGACCCTGGAGCTCTTGGAGGACATGGTCTTCAGTTGTTCCTCCAGAAGAAACGCCTGCAAAGCCCTCTCGACGCCGGATCCGGTACGGCTATTGAACCTTGGCAAGAAGGACAGGCCCGTATCGTGGTCTGGCCTAGCACCGGACGCAGGCCGTGGTGGGGTCCTTGAACGGGATCTGCTTTCACACCGCATTTCCGGGATGGCCCGGTTGGTGATGACATCAAGATCTTGCTTGAAGAGGATTCTGAAGATTTTTTAAATGTTATCGAAAAAGAACTATTCACGCGTCACGCCGCTAGACTGGTAACCAAGGGTCAGGTAGCTAAGTCGACGGCGGAAAAGAACTGGAGAATCTGGGCGGGACCGCCTTTTGTACCACGCCTCGACGCCGGAGGGCGGACCGACGTCGATGGTCCTCGCTGTAGTTAGCTAGCTAGAATTTTCCGGGTCCTAGCGCCTGGCGGCTTCGGTCCTAATGGTGTAACCTGCTGCAAGAGCTGTGTCTCGAAGTAAGATCAGTTCAATACTAACCAACCCTTAAATTTAAGCCCAAGAGTCCCAACAATCAGAGTTCACCATCATCCTCTTCTGAATCTGAGTGACCAGACTTGGCAAAATCCTCCCGAATCAACTCCAGTCTATGGTCTGCATCTGCTGAATTGTTGTACAAGAAAGTGTTCCCAGCATAAATGATTTTCAGCCTCGCTGGCATTTGTAATGCATGGTTAATCCCGAGCTCTCAAAGGCCTGCTTGAACAGAGTCAAATCCCCTTCGCCTCATTCTTGTCGAGTAGCTGAAGTCAGGGAAGCAATGTACCACTGAGCCATTGGGAAGTGCAAGTGCCCCAGCTGATTTGGCCTTCTGTAAAATCATATCCCGCTTATGAACTCCAGTAGTTACAGCTAAGACAGTCCTAGGAAGTTCAGGGTTGTTAGGCTTCCTTCTCGGGGTAATACAATAGGCCCAAGTAATCTGGTAGTCTGCGCTCAATTTTAAAACGTCCTGAAGGAACTGGTGCAGGTAGTCCACCAAATTGGCTCCTTCGACTCCTTTGGGTATGCCTAAAAATCGGAGATTACAGGAATGAGCTCCATTTTCAAGGTATTCCAGCCTGGTGCGTAAAAGCTTGTTTTCTTTCAATACTCCATCAGTCACTGTAGCTGCTTTTGAGATGGTAGAACTGACAGCAGTATGATTTGTTTCCAGGGCAGTAACTTTAGCTTCTACAGTCATCAATCCAGTATTGTAAGTGTCCAGTTTTTTTATCCAGTTGCTGCACTGCTTGAAGAATGGGGTTTACTTTGGCCTCCAGATCCCTGGGCTTCTAGCTCGACTGCGTGCTAGTCAGAGCTCCACTGGAAGATGATACGGGGCCTTTCCCTCGGCCTGAATCTTTAAGTCTCATTTTTGGTTCTTCCCATAGTTGGATCGGCATATATTTGCTCCACAAAAGGCTGTAGCACTGCTTTTCGCTAAACAAAGGTTTGGTTCAGGGTGCAAGCTCGTAAAATCAAAGATTTGAAACTTTTATTGTTGTAAAGGTCTGGAGCAGCGTGAGAGGCATCTATTCCTGTAGGCTTCTAGCCACACACCCCCATGACATCGTCTTTTATTACAAATCCCAGAATCCACTGCAATGTATGTTAGAGCTTTTATAATCTCCAATCAGATATTTTCTGACACTGCTTTTCTCCAGGGACTAAGTACAGTCCTCTGTGACTGTACATAGCCCATGGAGGACAGTGGGGCCAGCAAACAAAAGATCAGAGCTTACATAATCTCGAACATGCACTGGAGGCTACTGAATCTTCTCACTGCTGCCTACCCCTGTGATGTCATCCGCAGGGGATTCTGGGATTTGTAGTAACAGAAAATGTCAGCCTACAACTAAGCAAAATTAGTCTGATACAATCTACTATACTACAGTAAATAGCGAGTAAACCAAAATGTTTTTGCACACAAAGTGTACATTGGGACCGGCCCCACATGACTGTAGGGTCCCTTGGTGGTGACTGTTCCCCTTTAAGCTCCATTATGCCTTTACATCAAAACTGAAAATTTAGCTACTTGAACAATCCACCTGTAACTGCTAATGTAGTAACACTTTTACCACTGCTGACACACTATTCATACAATACTGTGTATTGTTTCTTAAGTACCTGACTACGTAAAGCACTGTTGTTAAGCACTTTTGTATTGGTGATTCCTCCTATACGTAGATCTCTTCATTGACTGCTGTGCTGTAACAGAGCTGGTACTCTGTACCTGATCAACTGTATGCAGTTTTCTTACCGTCTGGGTTGTTGCTGTAAATGGGTACATTTTCCCAGTGTACTTACCTGGTAACCAGATAGATCAAATCCTTGATAGCCGGCCTGGTGGCCCTGAGGTGCTGGATGCCACATCTCGTGCCATGCTGGTGACCCATGTTCGGGAACGAGCATGGGGTGCCGTGGGTCAGCAGGGAGGAGGTGGATTGAGCATACGACAGACTGCTCTCCATCTCTGGGGATGGGGTTATTTCAGCAGCCAGTGCTCGCCTGACTGCTAGCAGAGGCTGGGGCTCGATGGCACGGAGCCACACAAACAGGAGGCAGGGACACAGCAGATGCGTGATCGGGGACATGCACAGGAGCGTGCTTGAACTCAGTCGCTGGCGGTATTGCACGCTGCGCTCCTGTAAGGGGAGAAAAAGTGGAAAAAGGGTGACCCAGTCGATGCGGCTTGAAGACCGTCTGTGAGTACCTGCACCGGCTCCTGAGGGGATCACCATGTGGATCCGGACTTGGTGGGGGAGTTGGGTCACCCCCTGCCAACCCACCACAAGGGTAAGTTGTGGGGTAATAAAGGTGATCTCCCAATCTCCCTCAGTAGGAGTCAGTAGTGTGGGTCAGACAGCAGCCGGTGGATCAGGATGCGTGGAAACGAGAGCAGACTAGGGGCCCTAGGGGCAGAAATAGTCACTTAAAAAAAAAATATTCCTTGATGACATTTTCAAAAAAAGCTATTTATTTACTGCAATCGTTTCACCAGGAAAGGCACACTGAGCAATAAGATACTCATCTCCCGGTGCTACCCGGGGGTACACATGGATATGATAATACGCAGGTAATCAAGTGAACAGTTAACAGAAGCAAATAAAAGGCAGCATAAGGATACACGATTGCATGAATATACAAGCAGCACACATTGAATGCTTAGGATATTATAGTATCAAATAATTTTTGTGACAAGAAACAGCAGACAAGGTAACTTAGCACAGTAACAACAGCTGTAAACAACAGAGGACGTACATCACAGTTCTACAGTTATACACAGTACATAGGGCAAAATAGGCCAAGGACATAAGTGCAAGGTTGGGGTTATATGCCAGCTTCTGTAGCAAGGCTAATGCCGTGGGTCAGGCATTGGGGAGGGGATAGTGGGGCATGGCAGGTTCAGGGACAGGAGCAATTTGTAGTAAGGAAGTTTGCTAGGGCGGTAGACAGAGAGTAGGAAGAGGAGGAGTGCCGAATTTGCGGTGGGAGGGCATTCCAGAGCTTTTAATTTATTTCAAAAGATTTACCAGGAGAGACCTACAGTACTGAGTTGATAACAGCTCATTTCCAGATGCATCATTGGAAAGGGTGTGAGGGATAGTACAAAAGAAGAAAAAATGAATAGTACATTTAACAAATATACAAGATCAATAGTCTAAATAAGCAGTACAGGACATCAAAAAGGAGCATAATAATAAACAGTGCAGAGCAAAACCTGACAACAAGGTGCATGCAGTAAACAGAAATTGGGCTTGGATAGGAATAGTGAAATTTTTCCAATAAGGCTTAACGGGGGTGCAGTGGGGGGGGCAAGAGCAATAAGTGGTGGGGTCATCTAAGGTAAGGGATCAAGGACTGTTACTGGTGGGAGTAGTAAATTCATAAAGAGGAGACTTAAAGGAGATAAGAAATGATTTGTTGGTGTTTTTAACTGTTAAATGAATAATAAATACTAGACAGTGGTGTGTATGTTTTGTTGTATTTTTATGTTTACAATGCACATATCTTTATATGGCCATTATGTTGTCAGACTACCGACTTGACAGACTGTGTTTTTTTGTATCGGGAGTCAACGCATGTCAAGCTTTGAAAAGTTCACGTCACAGACTCCCGATACAGCCTTTGGTTAGTTGCAGTGCTTCAACAGTAAACACTGATGCCATCCGGGGATGCCATACTGCAGTTTCTAAAATGGACACTCGACTAACATCACCTGGTGACCAGCATAGCCCCCCCCCCGGCCCCCATCCTCGGTCAGTCACCATACAAATCTTGTTAAAGTCGTATTTCTGCAGGAAAAAAAATTGGAATGACGCTTCATACCAAGGGAGGGGAGGGAGAGGTCTGAGTAGCGAGCAGTTATGTGTGTGAGAGGGACAGTCCAAGACAAAATGACAAAAGGAGTGAAAGCGGGGATTGAGTCTGGCAAGGGAGGATTTGGGAGCTGCACTGAAGACTATGTCACCATAAAGATGGGGCGCCTAAGATGGAAAATTTCAAAAAGAGCAATAATGTTTGTTTGGCAGGCTTTCCCCTTACAGAATCCATACTGGCCCACCAAATCCAAAGTATCGTTTTGCAAGTGTCTGACAATTTTTTCTCTTATTCTTTATTTTATTTTAGAGAGAAATCGGAATTACAACCCTTTGAGTCAGAGACTTCTTTACAAAGACTCCACGTCGGATATTAATGCATAGACGATACAAATAACAAGGTGGAAGACAAAGGTAGCTACAGCATAAATACAGGTCAGTAAACATTAAGCTGGATTAGGTGGAATCCACTGTCATGGGGTAGCTGGCACGGTTGGGAGAGTGATGGAAAGCAGAGGAGAGAGGGCTAGAATTAGGTGCAGTCACAGAAGCAGGAGGAGAGAAGATGAGAGCGGAGGGTTGTTTTGAAGGGACCAAGGTTTAAAGTAGAGGTGACCAAGGTAGGTAGAGCATTCATCCAGCTGGAGGCCCTATAGGAGAAGGAGCTCTGCCCCCGAGGACGTCCTGCGGTAAGGGACTAGGAAAGATGGCTTGGTGGAACTGCAGGTAGCTCTGGTGGCAGAGACAGGACGGATGATGTTAGAGAGGCCAGCGGCAGTTAAACAAGAGGAAATTTTCTTGGCTTGCAGGCAGGTCTGGTATTTGAGCCTACTGTCAAAGTTGAGCCAGTCGGAGAGGCTATAGAGTGAGCAGGTATGGGTAAGCCTGTCGCTGCCCGTGAGTAAGCAGCAGGCTTTGTTTAAGGATGTTTTGACTCTACAGAGAGCGGTGTTATCCACTGCCCCATAGATGGCTATCCCATAGTCTATGAGGGACAGTATGGAGGAGGAGGAGACAGTCAGGCGGAGCACCTCGGGGGGGGGAGGCAGTGTTTATGCCGGTATAGCTGACCAATTCTGCTGTTGACAGTAGTACAGAGACTGCTGATGTGCTCATGGAAGGTGAGTGAGGAGTCGAGGATGATTCCAAGGTACCTGAAGAAGTTTGCTTAGTCAAGGAGTCGATTTAGCGAGTTAAGGATTGACAGGGGGGCACTATGAAGATGACTTTGGTAGTGGGAGAAAGTTATTACTTGTTTTTTTTTTTGTAGTCAAGTAGAAGACGACGGGTAGTGAACCAGAACTGAACTATGGAGAAACAGGTTTGGAGGGATTGCTGGAGAAAGCCGGGGTCTGAGTGGGAAGAGAAGAGGACAGCATTGTCTGCATAGAGTAGTAGATGGTTATCACAAGCCTTGGGTAGGGTGTTAAGGAAGACACTGAAGAGTAGGGGCCCCAGTATATCTGTATCCAGCAGCTTCCTAGTATTGATGTCCACCACACTGGCTTATAGTTCCAAATTCTGCCCTGGAGCCTTTTTAAATTACTGATACCACACGGACCACACTTCCATCATCAGGTACATATGCACTTCTGATGGACTCACTGAATATATCTGCCGTGTTATGGACACTTTCTTAGCTACCTCCTTTAGGATTTCTGGATGCATTCCATCAGGCCCAACTGCCGTACTTACATTTCCTAGCTTTAGTAATTTTTCATCTTCTTCAGATGTTACATTTATGTCTTCTGGAGTGCCCGTTTGCTTCCCCTCAAACTATCTGATATCACTTTACCCCTAAGCATGCATATTCAGGCATCCTGCCACCGGTCCATCATTTGCAATTATGTCACCCGCATCCTGATCCTTAAGTGGATCATCAATCCATAGGATTCTTCTCTTGTCATTCATGAAATGAAGAATTCCATTACTGGATTAGGTGTTTTCTATATTTTTATAGTATAATACATTTTATTGACATTTTTAGGTACAGTAGAACACAGTAAATATAAAAAATGCAATTAGAGAAAAAGGAAAAAAGGGTAAAAGGGTTTAAAATACAAATTAAACATTGTAAGACCTGGATACATGTATATCGACCAATATCATTCAAATTTGCAGATGTATTCTGCACCCTCTCCCAATTAGAATGTACCATAGAGCAAGATGATGATGTCACTACTGCCATTTTATTGAGAATGAAATGACAGTTGTGAGTTTGCTATAGGATCAACTGTTTTTAACTCTGCTTTCTGATTGGAGGAGAGGGTCCACATGTAGTATAACACAGTATAATCACAAGGATCAGTTCCTGTGTGTTTTCTAATTTTGGAAGCAGTATAGTGCTGTGGTTTAGGGCACTGAGCTGCAAACCTGGAGACCTGAGTTTGAATCTCACAGCGCCCACTTATATACTGTGTGACCCTGAGCAAGTCACTTTACTTCCTTGTGCTCCCAGAATGCACCTAGAAACAAGCCTTGGCTTAGTGTGCCTTTCCTGGTTTAACAATTTCCCCATCCCTTCTTTTGGTTTTCTGGGCCTTTTTTTCAGCATTTTATATGTGCAATAACACATTTCAAGGCATGCGTTATGGTGTAATACCTGAATTTCCCAGGTGTTTGAAGGCACTTGGATGTGCTTTGTGCCTCACAACCCACCTGGAGGAGAAGTACAAAAAGACAAGTTCGTGCTGAGTGCAGTAACTGGTGCTCTCTCCAGGTGGTTCACTGAACCAGTATAGTACAGCAGAAAAGAGGGAGCACTCAGGAAGTTGACGAAACATTAAAATGTTAAAAAACTAGTGTACTGCCTAAAACTAATTTTAGTTTTTAAAAGCAGTCAGCCATTACCTACATATCTGAAGTACTTTTTCTTTTCCCTTTGATTAATTAGAAGATTGTTTACCTGATGTTAGTACTGTAGGTAAGTCGTGGGACAGCACTCTGCCTGGCAGCTGACATATGTGTCTCTATTCCCCCCACTATGTCATCAACATTGTGACTCCACTGACTGTGACATCACTGCTGCTTAGGAACAGCCGCTCAGTTGCTGCAAGGGATGTCACAGTCAATGAGCTCACAATGCTACTGATGTAGTATGAAGAGGATAGAGCTAGAGATGTCAACTGCCAGGCTACGAGTTGCTCCACACATCTAACACAATATTATCACATAGAAGACTTTCTAACGAGCAAAAGAAAAAAGAGAAAAATACTTAAAAAATTAAAAGTTACAAACTATTTCTCAAAATTTGTATTATTTTCTTGTCTGCCTGTTTTGGCTCCATTAGCTCTTTAATATATACACTAGGCTTGCTGCAGTCAAATTCTGGAAAATGTTCATTTTCAGCAGATAGTGATGGCAGCTCTGGGTGCGTCTAGGCACAAAATGATGCAGTCCAAAAGTGCAGCACCATAACAAACGAAGACTAAAGTAACAAGAGCCTGACTGGTAAAGGAGCAACTGCGCCAGTGCTTCGAGGACGCTCTGCCACTCTGTCAGCGGGCGGGGTAGGCTGAAGGCTGACCTACTCTTGCTTAAATAGGAAAAACAGTCAGGGAGCATCCATAAATTCATTGTTTAGAAAAAGAGAATAACGATATCATTAGACATGCAATTCTAAGCCAAAGTGATGCAGCACGAAGGAGACATAATTTACTGCATAGCAATACTAATCGCCCAATTGTGCAAAAATCAGATAACAAGCAGATGCAATAAATGTACCACAAACTATGACATAATACTGAGAAAGATTAAAAAACTGAGCAACAGCGTAATAGGTACAATGTTAAGAATCCACATATGTGCAAAAATAGATTAGTGATAGACTCACTATGAATAGTATTAATAATGTTTATAACATGGGTTCCTAAAATACTGTCTTCTGATTCGTCCAAACAGGTCACCTGACCATTAATCCCTGATATACTCACAGCTGCATGTTCACAGGCTTTATTTTACTATCTTTAGGTAAAACTCTAACATAACATTGCCCATGTTATAAGAGGATTAACCCACTCCAGGGTATGGGTTTTACTGAGCATTAATCCACACCTGGGTGGTTGAAGTCACTCAGCTTTGCCTCGTGACTCCAACCCCTCCCCCGGTATGGATTAATTCTCAGTAAACCCATACCCTGTCGTGGGTTAATCCCTCCATATACAATGTAAGGTAGGAATCTTACTAGTCAAATAAATCTTTTATTTTCTCAAAAATGTGAAAGATAAACTATGTTATTCACCCCATGGGTAAATAGCACCGTTTATTTTTCACTTGTCTACATCATCCTGTGACACATAATGTCAATCAAATTGACTGACACCCCATTCTGGCCAATCCACAATCAGTTTGCTTCTCAACTGTAGCCCAGTCACAATCCTCGTTTCAGAACGAAAACCCTGCTCTCGCCACCATCTTGTTTCCCTCGCGTCTCCACCATCCAGTTTCAAATGTTAAGAAGTGCACATGTCCCCATTTATCTTCATAAGTGGTCTTATTGAAGTAGTGATTAAACTTTATTTCCCCCAGTGCCAGCAAGTTACATACGAAGGTTTTCCTTCATAATTTGGCTGGCCTCCTGAAGTTCACAATCGCTCGCGAGCGCACACAGATGCTGACAACAAACTACCAGCCGCAGTTCGCTATCACTTGCTTGCTCAAACCACAGAAACATGCTGGAGAAAATAAATGCTGAGAACCTACTGAGGTACATTTCTGTATTTAAGGAACATAGAATTTGATGGCAGATAAGAACCGCTTGGCCCACCCAGTCTGCCCATTTCCCTACCTAATGGATAAGCTGCAGATCCTAGTTAACCAGCAGCCTACTTCTTTCTACCCCCAACCCTAGAATTGCCTTATGACTGTCCCATGCATGCTTGAATTAATGTGAAAGACAATCACAGGACTGGGAGATGGTACCTTTGGAAGCAGGGTGGGATGCAAAATTCACAGCACCTTCAGTGGGGGGCTCCAGCCAGTGACACAAGCACAAAACAATGAAAACAGCAAAAACAAGTAAACTCTGTATAACATTTGTGAACACAGCTGCACTGTACACAGAACATATGATGGCCTGTGTTCAAATATGCCATTAATTTCCATTTGTGAGTGGGCAGGACTTTTATAACTCATTCGTGGCTTCGCCACTCATGAGTTAAGGTCCTGCCCCCTCACTCTTGGAAATATATAGAATATTTGAACACAGGCCATCATATATCCGCTATGTATCATTTTATCTCCATCTCCATAGGTCATATTATCAGTTGGATGCTGCGCAGTGTGGAGGAAGAAAAATTCTGTATAACAATGCTGTAAAACAACAGTGCATAGAAAGCACCACAAAATGGCTGCAGAACTGAAACAATCTTCATAAAATGGTGGATAGTGGAAAATTCCATAGCATAGCATAGCATGTCCTTGGTAGCATAGTAAGCATGTCCTTGGTGGATGATGGAAATTTCCACAAGCATGTCTTTGTAGTAATGTATGCATGCCTTCTAGATAATGTGGCTAAAGTAAGTTAGCATAATAACAGTATAGCCAGTCAGTAAGTTACAGCAGTATTATATGAAGCGATTGTCCAATAAAATTGTGCCAAGAAACTGTTATGTAAGTAAGGCAGGGTATAAAAAGAGGAGACTTACTATTGTAATTGGAGCTATGCCATAACAACATGGGGACCTGGCTCTCCGTATGCATACGTGTATAAATGATTTTAACTCTGCACAAGACTGTTTCTTTGTCTCTGTACAACAAGTAAGAAATGTCCACAACAGCAGTAGTTCTCGGATAGAACAGTGGACAGACGAGACAGGGATTTGTCACTGTGAAAAATGACAAGGTCGTCAGCATATACTAGTGAGCTACAAGTGAGGCAGTCGGCAGGAACGGAGTCTGCAAATATCGAGAAGAGCCACAGGCCCAGGATAGAGTCCTGAGAAACGCCCATAGTAACAGATAAAGGGGGGGGGAGGTGGTAGTACCTATACACATGGACTGGGAGCACATATTGAAGGCTTTTGATAAGTCAACAAAGACGGCACTTGTGGAACATCCATGGTCCATGTTGGAGAGGATATGGTCCGTGAAGAGGGCAAGTGCCGTAGATGTGCTGTGAAACTTACAGAAACCATGCTGTTGGCTACATAAGAGATTGTATTTGGAGAGGTAATCCGTAAGATGGCTATGAATGACCCTTTCCAGGAGTTTACTGAGGTGGGGAAGAATAGATATGGGACAGTAGTTGTCCGGGGAGTGGGGGTCACTGGATTTAAAGATGGGGACCACTCTAGTGGACTTCCAAGAGTCGTGCATAGTGGAAGTGGTCAGGGCCAGGTTTAAGACAAAGGAGAGTGACTCAGATATTAGAGGAGAGATGAGTTTTAAGAATACTGGGGAGAGACCATCAGACCCAGGGCTTCCCCGATCTGGTAGTCTCTAAGAGTTTGTAGATGTCTTTGTTGATATGGCCTTAAGTAGAGGGGGTGGGACCTGGGAGGGGGGTTAAAGACCAAGGAGGACATACTGTCTCTCAAAGTAAAGGGAGCGCCAGCACAGGAGGATGAAGTGGGAGGAGTAGAAAGGGTAGGCTGAGTGGTAGTGTCAGTGACTTGCTGTTTAGGAGGGCCAGGAGGGAGTTTATAAAGGAAGGTTGACAGGTCAGAGAACTTGGCATTTAGAGAATCAACGACCTCTGACCTCTGTCTATGACTGTTGTAATTATCCTGTACTACATCCACCTGTTGTACTTTACCATGTATCATTCGTAAGGTGCGATATTTCCCACACTGTAATTTATACTGTGATGTCTGTTCATTGTATGCTCTGTATTGTTTTCTATGACTTGGAGCCTTTGTAAAGGAGTCTCTCACTCAAAGGTATTAATTTCGATTGTATTCAATAAATAAATAAATAAATCTGTAAGCAGGCCAGAAAGAGAGCTGAGGTGTATGTTGGGACTCTGAATGTGGGGTTTTAGGAGAGAGCTAATGGTATCCCAGAATTTTCTAGGGTTCCCTAGATTTTCTCTTTGGAGTCTAAGCACGTTTCAAGGACCTTGTTCAGTACTTGCATTGGTTTCGCAATTGTCTGTACTCATTCCACAGAACCAATGAAGGCACGCGCTTGTAAGCTGCCCATTTGTTGTCCCTCAGTTTCATGAGGGACAGGACTTCTTTGGTTATCCAGCGTCTGCAACCATCTCTAACACGCCAGGTGGTGAGAGGGAAGTGGAGATCCTGGATAGTCAACAGGACATTGGTGAAATGGGTAGTAGCTAGAGATGTATCAGTGAGTGCATAGAGGTCCTGCCAGTTTATGGCTCTGATACCATTAGCGAGGCGAGGGGTGTCTGGGTTATTGAAATTACGTACTGATAGGTACTTGTGGGAAGGGTGAGATGTCTTAAGAGGACCAGATAGCATATCTAGGGGAGTGGTCACTCAGGGAATCTGACAGAGTCCCAGCATGGGAGACCCGATCTCTGTTATTTGTGATCACCCAGTCAAGGAGTGTACTATTTGAGGTGCGATGATTGACATGGGTGGGGAGCCTGATGACTTGAACCAGATTCTGTCGTTTTAGGAGACTGGTGTAGTCAGGTTCGTGAGAGTTGAGACAATTAAGATTGTAGTCACCAAGGAGGAGGGAGTCCCTGGGGTGGGGGGAAGAGATCCATAGCTGGTGAGGAGGTTTTGGAGGCCCTCCACACCCCCGTCAGGAGGACTGTAGTAGCAGCAGCAGCCCAAGAACAATTTTTCTGTTGAGCCCAGTGTGATTTTGGCGATGAGCCAGTCAGTAGGAGAGTTGTTTTCTGAGCTCATGGTGAGTGTGGATGCGAGTGATTCATGGGTAAATATTGGCAGCACCACCTTCCTTTTTCTTACCGGGACGGTCTTTCCACAGCAGGAAGTATCCAGCAAACTGGAACAAGGATTTAGGATGCTGAGGCATTTGGCAGGGAGGCTGCAGACATTCATGTGGGCAATTTTTAAGCCAGATGGGCTAACCCAGGTGCGGTCCATAGAGGTGAGTGAGGACTGCACAGGACCTGGGTTTGACTCAATATCATGAATGAGCATGAATGAGGGAGCCAAGGTGGGTAGACTCCCACCTGATTAGAGGGGGTGGGTGACCGGGAGAGAGGGAGACTGACCTCTGTAAAGTGGAATAGGTCAGACTGGTCAATGGAGAGTATCCCAGCAGAGAGGTCAGTTAGCATAATCAAACCTGAAAGACAGGTCACCAGTAGGGGGAGGTGCAAAGCCTTCATGGTGGAGAAGGTAAATTAGGTAGCTGTACCAGGGAAGTAGGAAAGAAGGGAGATGCAGCAAAGAAGGGGGTGGCAGCAGGAGTGTGTGCACTTAAAAGCTATAAGGAAAGAGAGGGGTAGCGATAGTTAATATTTTAATGAAACTTGACTTATTTCAATGGAGAAGCACTCAGGAAACTTTCTAGTGGTGGACCAGTATAAGGAGCCAATGGAAAGTGAGGACATAGTGATTGGTCACACCACACTATAAATCAAAAAGCCCAGATAGGGCAGGTGGGAGGGGGTGGGTGGGGAGATGCTGAAGGCATCGGTGATTCCTCTGGTTAGACAGGAGAAGCCGACAGCTTGTCTATTAAATCAGTTAAGTCCGCGTGCATGGAGCCTGCAATTCAAATGGGATCCCGCAGCACCAGTCTGCCTTGAAAAAAAAAATGCAGGCTTAACAGAAGAAAAAAATACTCACCTTAGTAATGTTGTTTCTTCTAATGGAGTCTTGCTATATTATGACATATGCAGTATAACCCTAGGTTAGAACTGCTCCGGAGGTGAAAGAGTTAACTTCCCATGCAGGGCATGGAACCTTGAGCACGAGCTCGGTTGAACACTCTGTCTGTTGTAGCTCAAACTTAAACTGTCAGATCTTTATGAGCAAAATTCACTAAGGTTCTGTGTGGAAGCCGTAAACCTACACTAGCCCACTGGCTACTAACTACAAAAACACATTTTTGTTCTTGATCCCAAAATAAAGACTCAAGCCAGGGGATTCAAGAAGGAAAAATAAAACATAACACCTAAGCACCCTAAGAAAGGGTGAACATAAAGTGGGCATCTATGAAGTGCCACCATTGCACTGTCCACCCACATCTCAAAAGTAGAGGTTCTGAGAGGGGCAGGTGGGGGGAGGTCATAATATAGCAAGACTCCATTAGAAGAAACAACATTACTAAGGTGAGTAATTTTTTCTTCAAACAACATGAAGTCTTGCTATATTATGACATATGCAGATTACACAGCAGTACCTCCATGGAGGAGGGACAGAACCTACTTAGGAAATAGGCTCTGAAGCACAGCTGTGCCAAATCGAGCATCACTCCTAGCCTGGATATCCAGGGAGTAATGCTTAGTAAAAGTGTGAACTGTTTTTCAGGTGGCTGCTTGACATATCTCTAGGATAGGGATGTCCCTGGCAGCAGCCAGGGATGCAGCTGTACCTCTGGTAGAGTGAGCCCTCAGGCCTGAGGAGGAATCTTACCCAGTTTTTCATAGCAAAATTGGATACAAGAGACAATCCACCTGGCAATGGATCTTTTAGTGGCAGGTTTGCCTTTACCAACCTCACCATAAGTGAGGAACAATTGGAGGGATTCAAACCTATGACCCTTGGTACGTTCTATATAGTAACTAAGGGCTCTTTTGACATCTAAACTGTGTAATCTCCTCTCGCCAGAGGAGGAATGGCAGTGAAGTACACAGGAGGAGACATGGATTGATTAAGGTGGAAGTCTGAAACCACCTTAGGCAAAAACTTTCTGTTAGTCCTGAGGACCACCTTATCTCTGTGAAAGGAGATAAAATCAGGCTCCACTGACAATGCTTGTAGCTCACTTATGCGCCTGGCAGAGGTGATGGCTACCAGAAACACAGTTTTCAAGTCAAGTACTTAAGCTCTGCTGAAGACAATGGCTCAAAGGGATGCTATAAGCTGTGCAATGCAAATATTAAGATCCCAAGCAGGGACAGGGTCCTGAACGGAGGGTTGGTGTGAAGCAACCCTTTAAAAACTTGAGAACACAGGGTGAGCTGAAAAGAAGAGGGCTTACCTGCTGATAAAAAGACAGACACAGCTGCCAAGTGCACTTTTAGGGTAGCTGGTCTTAGCCAAAGAATTCAAATGCACTAAATAATCCAGAATGGGTAGACACGTCAGCGATTCTGGGGAAATATCTTACCAGCACACCATATGGAAAATCTTTTCCATTTTGAATTATAAGTAGCCCTGGTGGAAGGCTTCCTAGAGGCCTTCAAGATTTAAAACGCCTTGGGAAAGGTGTAGGTCAGCAAACTCTAACTCTTCAAGAGCCATGCCTTGAGATTGAGAGATTTGAGGTTCGGATACCAAACTCTCCCCTGGGCACAGGTTAACAGGTTGTGATTCCTGGGAAGACACAGGGGGAAGGTGGACTGCTAAGGACATGAGGAGTGGGTACCAGGGCTGCCTGGCCCAATCTGGAGCAATCAGGATCATTCTGCAGGGTTGAGACCTGATTTTTACTAGCACCTTGAAAAGAAGAGGGAAGGGGGGAAAAGCATAGAGAAACTTCCCTTCCCAACTCAGTAGAAAGGCATCCAGAGGGACTGAGCCCAACACTGGGGGCCTGCAGCAAAAAATGGGAAACTGGTGATTGTCTGGGGCTGCAAAGAGATCTATCTGAGGGGTGCCCCATCTGGCAAATACTACCTCCAGTACTAGGGGATCCAGTGCCCATTCGTGATGGCCCTGAGAAATCCTGCTGAGAGCATCCGCTAGGACATTGTCCTTGCCTGGGAGGTGAACTGCCATAAGGAAGGCGTTCAGAGAATAAGCCAGAGACCACAACTTCATTGCTTCGGTGCACAAGGCCGTAGACCGAGTGCCCCCTTGCTTGTTGATGTACCACATTGTAGTGGTATTGTCTGTTCTGACCTGAACAACCTTGTTCTGAACAGATGTGGAAAAAACCTGGAGTGCTAGAAAAACTGCTCTGAGTTCCAACAAATTGATGTGGAGCAGAGATTCCTGAGGGGACCACAACCCCTGGGTAGTAAGGTCGCCCATGTGAGCTCCCCACCCCAAGAGGGATGCATCTGTAGTAAGGTCAAGGAATGAGACTAGGGGGAAGAGAAACCCGTCTCAAATTGCTCTGGTCCTGCCACCACTGGAGGGCCTGGATCAGGGTTCAGTCACTGGGATCAATTTGGTTAGAGGATCTGTCCTTTGAGACCAAAAGGCTCTCGAATGGAACTGAATGTCCCTCATCTGAAACCTTGCTCCCTGCACTACTGCTGTAGAAGCAGCCATGTGCCCCAGGAGCTGTAGAAAATGCCTTGCTGGTCGAGAGACCTGCAGGGTGAAAGAAGAGGCCAGAGAGACCAAAGTCCTTGCTCTTTCCAGAGGGAGGAAGGCTCTGGCTTCTTTTGTGTTCAGTTCTGCACCTATGAAGGTAAGAAGCTGGACAGGCTCCAGAACTGACTTTGGAAGATTGAGAAGGAAACCTAAAGATGTAAGAAGTTGCTGAGTTACTTGTAGGTGTAGTTTGACCTGGTCTGGAGACTGGCCTACAATGAGCCAGTCGTCCAGATAAGGAAAGATGGCAATCTTTTGCCTTCTTAAGTGGGCAACTACTACTGCCAGGCATTTTGTGAACACCCTCTGGGCCGAGGTGAGGCCGAAGGGCATTGCTCTGAACTGGTAATGGCCTGAGGGCAGTTCGAATCTGAGGTACTTTCGATGGGAGCTTCTGATGAGAACATGGAAGTAGGCATCCTTGAGGTCCAGGGAGGCTAACCAGTCCCCTGGCCTTAGAGATGGTAAAATAATTCCCAGAGTCACCATTCTGAACTTTGGTTTTAAAAGGTGCTTGTTTAGATACCCGAGATCCAGGATGGGCCGCCATTCTCCTGTCTTTTTTGGGGTAAGGAAGTACCTGGAGTACAACCCTTTGCCCTGGTGTAGGGGTGGAACCCTTTCCACAGCTCTGAGAGCCAGGAGGGAAGAAACTTCTGTTTCTAGGGCAACTGCCTCTGATGGATTTGCAGGTGGAAAGGACCTGGTTCTCATCTTCGGAAATTTTTTGAAGCTGAGAACCAGTCCCTGACTTACTACTTCCAGGACCCACTTGTCTGATGTTACAGACTTCCAGTCCTGGACAAAGTAAGCCAGCCTGCCCCCTACCGGTAGTGGAGAATCGGCCCTGGCCACCCCATCAGGAGCCTGTTTTGCAGGGGCTTTGAGTTGAGGGTAGAAGCAGGCTTACTAGACCCCTTCTGCCTCTTCCTCTAAAGAACCCCCTCTGGGCATAAGCGGAGAGAGGCCTGGGCTTGGTAAAAGGCCTTTGAAAAGGCCTGCCTGCCCCTGACATGCTGCCTTTGAGGAGTGGCTTGCCTTTCTTTGGCCTGTGCACTCCTATAGGTGGTCCTATACTCATCCATTTTCTTCATATAATTCTCTGTCTGCTCCCCAAACAGAGAATTGCCCACAACAGGAAAATCCATAGCCTTAGACTGGGTATCCTGTGACAGGGCAGTACATCTGAGCCAGGCCATTCTGTGAAGAGACACAGATGTAGCCATGACTCTTGATGAAACATCATTAGAGTCTACTGCAGCATGAAATTGCACCTTGGATGCCTCAATACCATCCGCAGCCACCTGCTCCAGCTCCCTGGCAAGCTGGTCAGGGGCCTGTTTTGCTAGTGCCAGCACAGTATCCCATCTGGATTTCTGGTACCTAGCTGCATAAACCATATAATTCGCCTGTCTGAGTCCTAAAGATGCTGCCATGTACTGTTTCTTTGCCATGGCATCCATCCTCCTGGAATCCTTTTCAGGAGGGTGAGAGGCTAGAGGAATATTAGCCTTGTCACAGGCTGCAGCCTACACTACCCCACATGGCTGCATTGCTGAGAGAGAACTCGTATCAGAGCCTGATAATGTATACCTTTTGTCCATCCTTTTATCAACAGGAAGGATAGAGTGAGGAGTTTTAGAATTTTTACTGTCTGTTTCCTAAAAGATTTGTGCAAGGAATGGACAGTCTCCTAGACTCTGGAATATCCATCATTTCTACATAATCAGGCTCTTCTTGGTCATCAACAGCTTCCTCAACAGGGAGTTGGAGAGTTTCAGCAACTTTCTTATAGAACATAAAATGAGAAGGGGACTCAGATAGCCTGGGTGGGGAAACCCCTGAAGGTCTGTCTGGAGAGATGTCCGGTTCAATGGGCACATCCAGACTTTCAAAATCACATTCACTCTCCTCATACCCCTCTTTCCCTTCCTCCGGTTCATAAAAATCCTCAAAATCATAATCTTGAACCGGTGGAACCAGTCCGAACCGAGCGCTTCCCTTATGGTGTCGATTCGGACGGAACCGGGAAAAGAGACTGGACAATTTGAATAGCTTTAGCTATTTCCTCAGCGGTTGGAGAAAAACTTTGGCTCCACACTAGCTGACTTTCTAGCCCTTTTAGTTGGAACGGCTCCTCAGAGCTGGTCTTCGTTGCCGAGGAAGTATACGCCTGGTCAGAGGGCCTCCTTCAGGTTCGGTTGGAACCGAACCAGGCTGAGCCATCCAGGTCAGCGGACTTTTAGGCCTCCCTTTCCTGAGCCTACCAACTCTCTTTCCACGGTGGCAGCAGGAAAATTCTTACAAATCTGGCAGTCTGCATTGAGGTGGTCAAACCCAGACAATATACATAGGTGGTGTGTGGGTCCGCCTTAGCAAAGGCTTCCCACAGAGGCACATGCTGAAACCCAGTGGGTCGGTTTTCTTTTGGGTTTCTCAGACATAGTGCCAGCCTAACCAAAACTTGCCCGTTAGTGGCAATCCGCCAAGCAAGGCTCTCTTATCGGTTCCCAACCGTGTCAAGGGTCGTGGAAAAAAACGTAATAAAATCTGGTTTTTTTAGAACCGATAAGAACTGGGAACCGCACTCTAAAGGGCTAGAAAGTTAATTTAAAACCCATCTGATTGGTTCACACAGAAGAAAATAAAATAAGCCTATCTATTACTTACAATACCACAGACAGAGCTTGAACCGACCGATTGCGGTTAATTTCGGTAAAATAAACCGAGAATTACACTTTTTAACCAACAAACGAACTGAGCAGCAGAAGAAATCTCCGGAGCGACTGTTCAGTGAGGCGGAGTAAAGAATCTGACAGTTTAAGTTTGAGCTACAACAGACAGAGCGTTCAACCGAGCTTGCGCTCAAGGTTCCATGCCCTACAGCATGGAAAGTTAACTCTTTCACCTCCGGAGCAGTTCTAACCTGGGGTTATACTGCATATGTCATAATATAGCAAGACTTCATGTTGTTTAAAACAAGAAATTCAGCAGCTTGTTCCAGCAGGCTACATGAACTGGGCACTAGGGTTGCTGATTTGCAGCAGTCCACAGTGGGAGGAAGTTAATAAAATTTGTGGCAAAAATGCAACCAGGACAAATTAATTTAATGAGAGTTTCCAGAACAAAAATGGAAGCAGCCAGTAAAATAAAATTATCTAAAAGTAAATCCGGGAGAAAAGAGGACAAAGGTATGAGCAAGTTTCAGGGCTCCACATGAGTCACAGAGTGCAGCTGGAAAAAAATGGCACCAAGTTCAAAATCAAGTGGGACGTGACAGGGTGCCTCAGGAAATGGAGATTCCATACCTTCAGACTTGCTGCAGGCGGTGGCCGTGAAGCAGCTCCAAGTGGGCTAGGAGCCCGAGGCAAAGTAGGGCAGCTTCAGACTTGTTCCAGGCAGTGGCTGTGGAGCAGCTCTGAGTGGGCTAGGAGCCCGAGGCAAAGTGGGGCAGCTTCAGACTTGTTGCAGGCAGTGGCCATGGAGCAGCTCTGAGTGGGCTAGATAGCCTGAGGTGAAGTGGGGCAGCTTCAGACTTGTTGCAGATGGCGGCTATGGAGCAGCTCCGAGCAGGCTAGGAGCCCAAGGCAAAGTGGGGCAGCTTTAGACTTGTTGCAGGTGACGGCCATGAAGCAGCTCCGTAGGAGCCCAAGGCGAAGTGGGGCAGTTGGCACTAAGAACCTCACACCAACTGTGGGGCAGGTTCCAGTTGGAACTTTGTGTGCAAAAAATATTTTTACTGTTCACTGCAGTATAGTACGTTGTACCAGGCTTATTCTGCGGACTCAAAAGCTGATATTTGCTGTAACCAGAAATCCCAGAATCCCCTGCGACTGATGTCAGAGCTGGGCTGCAGCAGTGGGAGATTCAATAGCCTGCACCAAGACAAGAGGCCACTGCGGCGGCCATCGAGCGGGCACAAGAATCCCTAATGTCCAGGTCCGTCTGGAGCTGCTGTTTGGCAACAGCACGGCCCTGGTCCCGGACCTGCTTAACCGTGGTTTGCATGTCTGCAGGGAGATGTGGGAGGACCTCATCTAATGATCCAAGAAGGGCATGAGAGAAGTGTGCCATGATGACAGCCAAACTGGCATGACGAAGGCCCAAGGAGAAAGCCGCATAGACTTTCCACGCCGAATGGTCCAAAAGCTTGGACTCCTTATCAGGGGGATGGTCAGTGTTGGCAGAACTGCCAGTACAACTGAACACAGAGGCGGTCACCAGGCTCTCGGACGAAGGGTGCTCTGTGAACCCCGCAAGGGACCCCATGGGCACTGCATACTTGCAGGCCATGCGGGAAGACAGTGCTGGACATGAGGCAGGGTGCTGCCATAGTTCGAGTGCCGAAGCAACAATGGCCTCGGCCACAGGAGGTCAAGGTCGAGGTCGAGATCGTATGCTCCTGGGACTGAGACCTCTCTCGGTCCCAAGAGTGCCTTCATCGAGATGAAGACAAGCCAGATTCTTTATCCCTCTTCCGACAGCAGGAGGAGTGCAAGCCCACAGGCGCCTCACCCCGGGTGGGGGGAGAGACTGGCACAACTCCTTAAAAGAACCTGTAAAGGTGGAGCCCAGGTTGAGTGGAACGAAAAAGCTTCGACTCGCCGAAGTGAGGGTGGCTTCTTCTTTGAACGCCTTCATGTGTTCCAGCTGCTCGGCGGAACCCGCGGCCATGGAAACCGCCCACCTAGCCTCCTTAAGACTTCACTGAAGGGTTCCTTTTCTCCAGTCTCCCCAACTTCAGACATGCCAGGTGGTCTTTCAGGATGTTGGGATGAAAGGCCAGGCAAAAACTGCAAGATGAGGTGTCATGGCCGACACCTAGGCAGTAGACGCATGTGAGATGGGGATTGGTGCGCAACATCTTCTGGCCGAAAGGACACTGACAAAATCCTGGAGAAGATTTCTCTTCCATGATCAAGGATGCAAAAAGCGCGATCGCTAACGCAAACGAGTTTTAGTTTCGGTTAAACCGAAGGTTTGAAAGCTAGGGCCTACGAAATGCGTGAGGGAGGCCACCTGTATCTTCCAGTGGAAAGGAAGATCTGGAGTCATGGGGTGGAGCCAAGGTATATACCACCCAAGTGGGTGGGTGGGAGGAGCCAGCTTGAAGACTTCCAGCAACATTTAAAGGGGAAGGGACATGCCAGTAAGTGTGGATGAACAACATATCCACGATCCTACAAGCCAAATTTCAGCTCCACAAACCATCATCTGCACAACTGTTAAACATCCAGAATTTGGAAGGCTATGTGTGCAAATGCTCAAAGTCTAGGAAATAAAATCCCGGACCTAGTGGCCATTATGGCAGAAGCTGATCTGGACATTGTCACCCGCCATTACAGAGTCATGGTGCAATGAATTCCATAACTGGGACATAGCCATATCAGGCTATACTCTATTCAGGAAGGATAGAGTGGGTAAGAAAGGGGGAGGAGTTGTCAGTGATGGCATGAAAGCAACAGAGATGAAGGAAACACAAAGAGGGGCGGAGGTACTGTGGCTCACCCTAGTGACAGGGCAGGGAACTGCTATTTGCATGGGTTGGATCTGCAGACCTCCAGCAGAGGAGGGTGGAGATGGATAAGATTCTGATGGAAGACATCCAAAAGATGGCAAATAAGGGTGAGGTGCTGCTAGTGGGGGGCTTTGACCTGCCGGATGTAGACTGGTGCATCCTAGCTGCAGCTTCAGCTAGGAGCAGGGATATAACTTGTGGGGGAGCCCACTGGTGATGGAGCAATCTTGGACCTTGTTCTCACTAATGAGGAGAGCATTGCAGAAGTCACGGTGGGTGGCCACCTGGGGCCCAGTGATCATCGCATGGTGTGGTTTGATATACGATCTGTGTCAGAAGTGAATCATACAAAGGCAAAGGTCCTGGACTTCACAAGGCCAATTTTACAAAGATAGAATGCTTCAGGGATACCCTGACAGAGGGGGAAAACTTAGGTGGAGTGGAGGAACAGTGGGCAAAACTAAAAGCTGGGATAGTGAAGGCAGCAAACCTCTGCATCAGGCAAGTAAACAAAAGCAAGAAGAAAAAGAGACTGCTATGGTTCTCAAAAGAGGTGTCTATGAAGCTAAAGGCAAAAAAAGTTAGCATTCAGGAGGTATAAGGAGACACAGAGTGAGGAGGATAGGAAGGAGTACCTAGAGAAGCAGGGGGAGGCAGGGAAAGCAGTCGGAAGCACAAAGTACAAATGGAGGAGAAAATAGCCTGGGCAGTAAAGAATGGGAACAAGATATTTTTCAGATATGAAAGCAAAAGAAGAAAGACCAGGGGAGGGATTGTAAGGCTAAGGAAGGTATGTATGTGTGTGTATTTGTGTGTGTGTGTGTGTGGGTGTGGGTGTGGGTGGGGTGTGGGGGTGTGTGGAAGGGAAACAGGAAAAAGCAGACATTCTGAAGAGATACTTTTGTTCAGTGTTCACAGAGGAAGGGGAAGGTGAGGGGTCCACAGATTAGAGTCAGAGGCATAGTTGGTAGGGAGGTGGACACTAGTCAATTTACAGAGGAGAGAATCCTGAAGCAACTCACAAATCTGAAAGTGGACAAGGCAATGGGATCAGACAGGATACATCCAAGGATACTGAAGGAGCTCAGAGAGATGTTGGCTGCACCTCTGACAGTCCTCTTCAACCACTCACTGGAAATGGGTGCGGTTCCAGAAGACTGAAGGAGGGCAGATATAGTCCCATTTTACAAAAGTGGTAGTAAAGAGAAAGCTGGAAATTACAGGCCAGTCAGCCTGACCTCGGTGGTGGAGAAATGAATCAAATCACTACTGAAGGAAAGGATTGTGCAATATCTTGAATCCAGGGGCTTACAAGATCTGAAGCAACATGGATTCACAAGGTGGAGGTCATGTCAAACAAATTTGATAGATTTCTTTGACTGGGTGACCAGGGAAGTAGATCAGGGTGGAGCAGTGGATGTAGCCCACCTAGATTTCAGTAAGGCCTTCAACACCGTTCCTCATAGAAGACTCATAAAAGAGCTGAGCAGCCTAGGGTGAGGCCAAAGGTGGTAAACTGGGTTAAAAATTGTTTGGGGGATAGGAGACAGAGGGTAGCAGTAAACAGAGTTCATTCCGGGGAAGAGATAGTGACCAGCAGGGTGCTATAAAGATCAGTACAGGGACCGGTCCTCTTTAATATCTTTATTAGCAACACTGCAGAGGGACTGGAAGGGAAGGTATGTCTTTTTGCAGATGACACTAAGATCTGAAATAGGGTAGACACTCCAATGGGGGTGGAAAAAAGAAGCGGGATCTAGGAAAACTCGAGGAGTGGTCAAGAGTATGGCAACTGAATTTCAATGCGAAAAAATGCAAAATCAAGCACTGGAGGTGAAGAAACAAAGGGAGGAGTATAAAATGGGGGGGGGGGAGTGGTACTGGCAACCACCAAACAGGAAAGAGACCTAGTGGTAATCGCATCTGATGGCCTAAAGGTGGCCAAGCAGTGTGACAAGGTAGTGGGGGAAAGCCAGTGGGATGCTGAGGTGCATAGGGAAGGATATCACCAACAGAAAGGGGGAGGTAGTGATACCGCTGTATAAAATTACTGGTGAGACCTCACCTAGAGTACTGTGTCCAATTCTGGAAACCACATCTCAGGAAGGACATAGACAGAGTAGAGGTGGTCCAGTGGAGAGCAACCAAAACGGTGAAGGGTCTGCATCAAAAGCCCTATGAGAAGAGACTGAAGGACCTCAATATGTACACCCTGGAGGAAAGGAAATGAAGAAGGGATATGATAGAGACTTTCAAGTCAAAATCCTTTTTCAGAGCAAATAATGTTCAAGAACAAGGGGACATGCTATTAAGCTGGAGAGGGGTGGACTCGGGAGATGTAGGAAAGTACTTCTTCACTGAGAGAGTGGTGGATGCCCGGAATAGCCTCCCAGAGGAGGTGGTGGGGCAAAAACTGTAATGGAATTCAAGAAGGCATGGATGGGTATAAGGAAACCTTGTATGGGGAGTTAAAGCTGTAGATCCAAGTAGGGTCTGCGGTGTTATAGTGGGTAGGGAAAATGGGCAGACTGGGTTGACCAAGTGGCCCTTATCTGCCGTCAAATTCTGTTTCTATCTGTTTTAGTCAGTGAATCCAGCACTAAGTAGTTGCAGCAGACAGTAATTTGAGCACTTCAGATAGCAAGAGGCAAAATAAAGTCTGTATAAGAAATGCATGTATAACTCAGGATGTAACGGACTGTATCATTACCTTCTGAAACATGTTTCATATTTCTGTAAACATGATATGAAGAAAAACTTATTAAAATAAAAAGCTAAAATAAAAAATCTGTTTTGAGACAAAAGGAGAAATAAACAACACCCAGCTTACTCCCTTACTTGTACTGTCGCTCACTGAACCCGCACACCTTCTCCCCCATTGCCTCACTCTCTTGCAACATTTACACTGAGATTCCTAGTAGACCCCGGTCTCTGTCAGAGCTAACCTTCATGGTTCCACTCACAGCCACACCAGACTGGACACCCTATGTCTCACCCTGCTCCTGGCCCAGACACACTACTGTGAGACTGGGGCTGCATGGCAGCAAAAAGTACAGTTACGTAAGAACTTACCATAACAGCAGATCTTCGAGAGGAGCTCTTGCAGCAGGCTATTACAATTAGGACCATGCCACAGGCACAAGACCCTCTGGAAAACTTCTCAGCCAGCAATACCCAGCAGGGACCGCCTCCGACGTCAGCCCCACCCCGTCAGCTCTGGTACAAAAAGGGGCGGTCCCAGCTCCACCTCAGTTCCCCCGCCAAGTCCTGTGAATGAGACCTGACAAGAGAATGGAGTGAAGCATGAAGATGGAACTCTGTACACCTCAGAGGGGGAAGGAGGGCTGGAAAGTAACGCCTGCTGCAAGAGCTCCTCTCAAAGATCTACTGTTATGGTAAGTTCTTAGATAACTGTACTATCTTACTTCGAGTGGGAGCTCTTGCAGCAGGCTATTACAGAAAGGACTGAATCCCAAGCAGTCCCTCGCCAAGGAGGTAATCGACCGGAGGTGGAAAAGATGAAGCTGAACATAGAAGCTCAAGACAGTAGTCCCTGAAGGACTGTTAGACCGGAAAACCTGCAGCGTCTGAGGCAATGTCAAGCTGCCAGTGCTTCTGAAAGTATGCACTGAATTCCAGGTAGCACCCGCGTAAATAGCCTTTATGGATACGTTCCATAGCGCAGCAAAGGAAGCAGACACTCCTCTGATTTAGTGATCCCTAACTGGGCCCAGAAGGATCTTGTTGTGCTTCTCATAGCAGAAAGAGAGACAGTGGACAATCCATTTAGAAATTATCTGCTTGGACACCAGTCTACCCAAGTGTTGTGGTGCAAAGGCCACAAACAGTTGCTCCGATTTACGGTGATTAGCCATTCACTTAAGATAATACCTAAGTGTCTTGTGAACATCCAAAGTGTGAAGGAGACCTTCCCCTCTGTTAAGAGGGTGAAGGAAAATAAACTGGAAGGTCAACCGAGCTCCCACTCAACTCCGAGACCACTTTCAGAAGAAACTTAGGGTTCGTCTTCAGAGAAAACCTTTCCCTGTGGAAAATTAAGTACGGCTCTTTACACACCAAAGCCTGAAGCTCAGAAACCCTTCGAGCTAAAGTAATGGCAACTAAAAAACAAACCTTCCAAGAAAGATATCGTAGCTCACAATCCGCTGCAGGTTCAAACTGGGGAAGAGTAAGCTTCTCCAACACAAAAAGGAGGTTCCAGGGTGGGATAGGATCCCAAATGGGAGGTCTCATGTGAAGAATCCCCCGTAAAAAGGTGCAGGCCACGTCCAATTGGGCTAAGGTTCTATCATCCGAAAGGGCGTGATAAGCTGAGATGGCCCACATGTGCACCTTTATGGAGGAGTAGCTCAAGCCTTGCTGATATAAGGAGAGGAGAGGAGAGGAAATACTGAAGAGCCGAGTTCACTGGACAGGTACCAGGATCCAGATGGTGAGACAAGGCCCACAAACAAAACCGCTTCCATTTCATAGCGTAAGTGGAGCGCGTGGAGAGCTTCCTCATCAACAAAAGAACATCCGACACCTCTGGCGATACCCTGTACCTGTATTGTGCTACGTCTAAAGGAGCCAAGCATGAAGGTGTAAGGATTGGAGGTCGGGATGAACCAGTGAGCCCAGATCCTGGGACAGCAACTGCCAGCATATTGGCAGCGGATGTGGAGGTTCCATGGATAGCCGCTGAAGAAGTGGGAATCAAATCTGCCGAGGCCACAGCGGGGCAATCAGAATCAGTCGTGCCCCCTTGGCCTGTAACTTCAAGAGAACCCTCTGGATGAGAGGAAAGGGAGGGAAGGCGTAAAGAAACCTCCCTGCCCAACATAGGGACAACGCATCTGGCCACAAAACACCAGGCGCGGGCTCTCGCGAGCAGAAAAGTGGCAGTTTGGCATTGCGTTGTGACGCAAACAGGTCCAGATCTGGACGATCCCATCTGTCAAACAGCTGGTCCGCTACTGACTGCAGTAGCTCTCACTTGTGCGCTCTGGACCGAGATCTGCTGAGACTGTTGGCCAGGTCCTTGAGGACACCTGGAACGTGTACTGCGGAGAGAGTGATGTGCCGTTCCAGTGCCCAATACCAATAAATAATAATAATTTTATTTATATAGCGCCTTTCAATATATCAAGGCGCTGAACAAGTTAAAATCATAAATTCAAATTTCAATACAAGACATCAAAACATATAAAAATACATCATAAAAACATGATAAATTACAATAAAAATCCAATCATATTACAATTAACTTAACTATCCAAGAAGGCCATTTTCCATAAATATGATTTCAGTTCTTTCTTAAATGTCTCCACGGAGGTGCACTCCTGTAACTGGCATGGTAGAGAATTCCAAAGAGTGGGTGCAGCATGAGAAAATGCTCTGCTGCCTGAAGATTTTAAACTCACTCTCTTGGAATCTCCAACAACCCCATGTCGGCCGAGCAGAGCGATCGGCCAGGGCAGTAAGGGACCAGTAGGTCTTTCAGATAGGACGGACCCTGATCGCGAAGGGCTTTAAAAGTCAATAAAATGACTTTGAAGGTGATCCGCCACCGTATAGAAAGAACTGGAAGGGGACTGGATCAGTTGTGTTCCAGGACAGTAGCTGCTGCTTGTTGTTTTCACAGGGTTCTTGTGGATTTTACTTGGTAGAAGGTTAGTTCTTTTCTTTCTTACTTCTAAGGGGCTAGCAGAGTATTGTTTTGGGGGCTGCTGGGAGTTTGAAAACTGGTTTGGTGGCTGTAAGTGGGCTCCATTTTGTGGATGTTTCACTGTGTAACAGGCTGCGCTGGTGGAGGCCTATTTCTTCTGATTTAAAACCTATTTGGTGGGATTTGCTTGGAGATGGTTATTTGATTGAAGACCTATATCTGTTAATTTCAACCCTATTTTGATGTGTTGTTAGTGAAGCTGATTAAATTGGAGACCTGTTTCCTTTGGCAGCAAACATATTTTGGGGGCTTTGAGTTGAATTTTGATTCCTTTTTGCTGACTCCACTGGCTGCAAAGGTTAGTGCATAGTGGGGGAAGGGTGTTAATGGTCTGGCCAGGTCTCACTCAGCCAACTGACTGGAGGCAGAGCTAAATCAGGTTTGAGGTGTTAGCTGCTTTGTCTTCTCAGAAAGAACTGGAAGAGGACAGGATCAATTGTGTTCCAGGACAGTAGCTGCTGCTTGTTGTTTTCACATGGTTCTTGTGGATTTTACTTGGTAGAAGGTTAGTTCTTTTCTTTCTTACTTCTAAGGAACTAGCAGTGTATTGTTTTGGGGACTGCTGGAAGTTTGAAAACTGATTTGGTGGCTGTAAGTGGGCTCATTTTGTGGATGTTTCACTGTGTAACAGGCTGCGCTGGTGGAGGCCTATTTCTTCTGATTTAAAACCTATTTGGTGGGATTTGCTTGGGCCTGGTTCTTTGGCTGCTGGGCTTAGAGGGGAGACACAGGGCTGATACACTCTCTCTCGAGTCAGGTGTCTGCCCAAGACCCACCCTCCCCCACCCCTCCCTCCCCATAATTCTGCTAATTTATAGGGGAACACCTACCCTGCAATTGGAGGAAAAGGCTGCAGGTGCAGCTGATGTAGTTCTAGCCACTGGGGGTTGGATTTAAAGGCTGGGAGAGAGGAACTTAGGGAGTTGTTCATTTCCCTTATAAGTTTAAAGTGTTGAACTGCACCTAGTAACAGGGTTACTGGTGTACAGTGGGACTGTCTCTAAGATTAGTGGGTGACCTGATTAGGCAGTAGGGTGTATCTTGGACTAGGGGGGAACCTGGTGGCTCACCCAAGAAAACCTATTTGGAAGGGGATGGAACCACACGTCACTAGGGCGGCATCTTTGGGAGGTGGTGGGGTGCATAGGGTGTGGGAGCAGCCATGATACTGGACTGGGCTTGGAAGTCGGTGGTTGCCCAATGTGCTACCAGCTGGCACAGCTTAGGAGGAGGTTGCAGGGATTAGAGACAGCTGGGGAAAGGGGCGATATGGGTTGGGGAAGGGGGCTGGGGATCTTCCCACGGGTTGCACCAAGAACTGGGGGCGGGGTAAAAGGAAAGGAGTGCAGGAGAATACCTAGGGGTCATAGGGACCCTGGCAGAGGGGGTCCAAAAGGACACTACCAAGGAAGCAGGCAGGTAACTGGGGACCCTCACAAAGATGGGACGGAGGGACAACATTCTCAGGGAAGTAGGCAGATGGCCAGGGCTGGACAGAAGGAAGCAAGGCGGGGAGGTGGATCAGACCTTACACTCAGTAACTGCTTCAAATCTCTTCTTCTGCTCGAGGATGAGGGGGGGTGATGTAGCCACGACAGGGGTGGTTAAGAGATGGAAAGGGAGTGGGGGGCAGGAGGCTGGGGCCAGATAGCAGGAAGAACAGGGGGGGACCTGGAATGCAGGAAAATGGGGGGAGCAGTGAATCAGAGCAGGAGGGGCAGGGGGAAGAGGGAGGAAAGCGCAAGGAGAAGGACCAGTTGGGAGGAAAGGTAAAGGAGAAGGACCAGAAGTACAAGGAGGATTCAGTAAAGGGAGCTGAGGGTTTAGGCCAGGGGAGCACGACGAGCAAGGAGGAACTAAATGGAGACAGGAAGGAAGGGAGGACAAGCCAGGCTAGTTTAGCAGATGGGGGAGAAGGACCAGCGCGAGCAGTGAGGGGGGAATTAGCAAGGTACAGAAGGATAATCAGGAGGAGGAAAGGCATAGGATTGGAGGGGAAGGGGTGGCCATGGTAAATAAGGAGGGTGGCATGTGGCACCCAGATAGGGGAGGAACAAGGAGCCGGCTGGGTGGAGGGGCTGGTAGAAAGGATGAGGGACATGGAAGGGGGGAATGGAGGAAAAGGAGCAGTCAGAGTGCTCCTGTTGGGGGATTCTATGATCAGGGGTATCAAATGGGATAGGGAGGGAGAAGCCTGGCTAGTTAGAACAAGATGCTTCCTGGACTAACGGTGCACAGGGCTAACACTAGGTATATCAGCTAGCAAAGGATTGTGGGGTTCCCAGTCATACTGGTCCACCTGGGTACAAATGACATTGAGGGAAATAGCGACTAGAGATACAGGCAAGATTCAGGGGCTCCAGGGTCTGTCATGACAGGATGCACAGTTTCTCCTCAGAAATCTCTGCCGTGCCAAGGGCTAGTGGGGAGCACAAAAGGAAGATTAGGGAGATAAACCAGTGGCTCAGGGAGTGGTGTGAGGCCAGAGGGTATGGGTTGATGGGGGATTGGGGGGAGACCTGGGAGGATAAGGAGCTGTATGCTAGAGATAGACTCCATCTCAATTTGGAGGAGAGGGGAATCCTTAAGTTGAAAATAGAGGGGTTCATTGGTGAAAAGTGGGGTTTAAACTTGTGAAGGGGGAGGGATGGGAGAAAAGGCTGTCAAGGGGGTGCCGATAAAGGAGGGACTCTGTCTCCACCCCCCTGGGGAGCTGGAGAATGCAGGGAAAAGGCCGATTGGCAAAGTGCAGACCAGGAGAAAACAGAATCCCCATGGGAAAACGAGCAGGGGAAATGGAACTATAGGGAAAGGGTGGAAGGTAGTCCTGCTAAATGCCAGGAGCTTGGGCAATAAAATGCCTGAGCTCCAGGCAATGCTAACTGAGGGAGCAGTGGATGTGGCAGCGGTCACTGAGACTTGGGCCACTGCAGGACACGACTGGGACCTGAACCTGGAGGGTTACACTATGTTCGGGAAGGGGAGGAGGGGTAGCAATGATAGTCAAAAACTGCACTGGCATAGGGGGAGTAGAGGAGGCGGAGGGAACCGTGGAGGCGATCTGGGTCACCTTGATAACAAGGGGGGGCAAGAGAGTAAAAATAGGAGTGGTATATAGACCCCCTGCCCTGGCGGAGGAGCTGGAGGACAGTCTGGTGGCAGATGTTGGGAGACACTGCAGACTGGGCAGAGGACAGTGGTGGTGTTAGGGGACTTAAACATGCCAGGAACAGACTGGGAGACTATGACATCCTCTGTGACCAGGGAACAGAGGTTGTTGGATGTCTTCAAGACGATTCTTAACTCAGCAGGTGAGGGAACCAACCAGGGAGGCGCTGGTACTGGATGTGGTCCTGGCAGACAGTGACCAGATTGGAGCCTGGAGGTAAGGGACCCATTGGCAGGGAGGACCATGCACGTCTGGTTCTGCCTGGACCTAGGAGGGGTAGAAGGCTGCACAAAGATGGAAGTAACCGACTTCAGGGGGCGGATTTTAAGGAAATGGGAAGGATCCTTATGGAGCATTTGAGGGATTGGGTCAGACATGGATGCTGATAGTAGGTGGGAAATCATCAGGAGAGGGTGCAGGATGCTACCAGCACCTGTGCAAGAGTAAGACGAAATGCGGTAGGGCCCAAACCCTGCTGGTGGACCAGGGAGGTCCAGGAGGTGGTGCAGGAAAGAAGGCAGCCTATAAGCAATTCAAGTGCTCAAGGAGTGAAAGGGATCAGGGGAGTACGAGCCGATGGCTAGAAGGGCCATTAGGGTGGTGAGGGCGCTAGGCAAGGAAGGAGCAGAACCTGGCCAGGGAAATTAGGACGGGAACAAGGGTTCTTTAGATACATTGGGGAAAAACGAAGGGTGAAGGGCAGATTAGCAGGATTAAATCAGGGGAGAGATGGGCACAAGACCCGGGAGCAGGCTGAGGTACTAATGAGTACTTCACTCAGTTTTCACCAAGAAAATGGAGGTGCTGCATCATACATGGGAGGAGACAGAGATACTGAGGAGGGGGACCTCACCGATCGGCAGGTCTGGGAGAGGGGAGGCATCACTGGCAGGAGGGGAGGGCTAGCAAGGAGAAGAGGTACGGAAGTGGAAATCACAGCAGAGAGAGGGAGGGCCCTCAGCTCCTTTAAGACGGAGAAAGCACCGGGCCGGATAAATTACATCCCAGAGTGCTGAAGGAACTGCGGATGTCTGGCGAAACCCTGGCGGAGCTTTTCACCATCTCTCTGAGGACAGGGTGGGTGCCTCAGGACTGGAAGGTGCGCGATATAGTGCCTATCCACAAGGGGATCAAGGGAGGTGGTAGGGAATCACAGGCCTGTCAGCCTGACATCGGTGGTGGGCAAGGTGATGGAGGGCATTGTCAAGGAGAGGCTAGGGGACCTGGATAAGTCAGAGTGCCTGGACGATAGACAGCATGGATTCATCCTGGGGAAATCGTGTCAGACAAACCAGGTGGAGTTCTATGACTGGGTGACGAGTGCCTTGGACCTGGGTAGACCAGTGGACGTCCTCTTTCTAGACTTCAGCAAGGCATTTGACTCTGTTCCTCACGTGGGCCTGTTGGATAAGCTGGGAGAAATGGGGGTGGGGAACCAGATGATCAGATGGATAGGCAATTGGCTTCCAGGACCGGACCCAGAGGGTCATAGTTGGCGGGATAGTCTCATCCCAAGGAGGGTCATTAGGGGTCCCACAGGATCAGTCCTGGGCCCTTCTGTTCAACGCCACGTCTCTGACATAAGGACAGGAATCAGGAGTGAGATGAGTCTCTTTGCAGATGACTCAAAACTGGGGGGTGGTGGATGGGGAGGAGGGGAGGTGGCCCTACAGGGGACCTGGAGGCTCTGAAGATGGTCTAGAAAGTGGAAGCTGAGGTTCAATGGTGGAAATACAAGGTACTCCACCTGGGGGCTGTAGAAACCCGGCCAAGGTACACCCTGGGGGAATGCTACAAGTCTCATGGCTGAGAGGGACCTGGGGTGGAGGTGGATGTCAAGATGAACAACTCTGAGACTTGTAGGAGGGCAGCAGCTAAGGCAAACAGGATGCTGGGATGCATCGCTAGGGGATCACCTCAGAAGGAGGGAAGTGATACTCCCTCTGTATAACTGCTTGGTGAGGCCGCACCTTGAGTACTGCGTGCAGTTTTGGAGGCCACACTTAAAGAGGGACATTAACCTCCTGGAGAGGGTCCAGAGGAGGGCAACCAAAATGATTTGGGGCTTGGGGGACAGGACCTATGAGGAGAGGCTCGAAGAGCTAAATATGTACACATTGGAAGAGAGAAGGGACCGGGGGGACATGATAGAGGTCTTCAGGTACATGAAGAGGGTAAATAGGGGAGGAACAGTCAGGGTGCTTCGAAGGAAGGAGGAGGGGGCCACTAGAGGGCATGGGTGGAAGCTGGAGGGGGGAAGATTCAGGGGAGAAAGGAGGAGGTGCTACTTCACTGAGAGGGTGGTGGAGCCATGGAATGCGCTGCCTAGGGGCTGGTGGAGGCAGACACAGTGGAGGGGCTCAAGAGGGGTGGGACAGGTACAGGGAAGGGTTCTGGAAGCAAAATCCAATGCAGCAAGAATATCCGAACTGGGAAGGAGAAGCCAGAGAAGGCGGGGTGGCAAGGTCAGCACCCAGGTGGGGGCGACCAAACTAGCAGACACGAAGATCGTGAAGGTTTGTTCTGCTGGCATTTTAGTATGTATGTAGTAGTAGAAAGCCAGTGCAGTTCACGCAGCACTGGGGTAATATGACAGGACCTACTTGTCCCAGTCAGAACCCGGGCTGCAGCATTCTGCATCAGCTGTAGGTGGCAGATTTCAACTCAGAAAGCTCCAAAGTAAAGGGCTGCAGTTCAGGCGCCAGGACACAAAGGGGACTAACGCTATAGTGAGTCAGACGGAGCAAGGTGCTTAACCCTGGCAATATTCCTAAGATGGTAAAGGAAGTCCTGACCGACGGCTGACACCTGAGATTGAAAAAGTCAGCCTATCATCAAGGATCACCCCAAGGTTATGCACCTGCTCAGAGGTCGGCAGTGACCACGCCAAGAAAAATTCCAGAAGGCGCGCCTATGGGACTCTCTCAATCTGACCACCCGGTCCACTACCAAAACCTCAGTCTTCTCGAATCAACTTTAACCAACTAGAATCCATCCTGTCTTGGATTTCCCAGACAGTTGTTAAACACCGAGAGCTCCATCCTGGTCAGGTGCGAAAGACAGGTATAGCTGGGTATCATCTGCATAGCAGTGAAACCTCAGCCCATACCATCTTATAATGTTTCCGAGGGGCAGCATATACACTGCAAATAACATGGGTGACAGCACAGAACCCTGAGGCACTCCACACAACAAAGAGGCTGGGCCGGAGGAAAAAATTCCCGACACAACTCTTTGTGATCTCCCAGTAAGGAATGAAGTGAACCATTGAAGAATGGTTCCCGACATTCCACATATTTGTCTCAGGCGTGCTAACAACACCATGTGATCCACAGTGTCGAAAGCTGAAGAGAGATCAAGGAGAACCAAGATGGAACGTCTTTTTTGATCCCTCGCCCTCAGATCATCATTAAGCACCTGAACCAGCACAGTCTCGGTACTGTGTCTTTTACAGAAACCAGACTGGAAGGATTCGTAGATACTATGGATGGTTAAATGGTCATCCAATTGGACAGCTACAACCTTTTCAATAACCTTCCCAATAAAGGGAAGGTTAGAGATGAGTCTGTAGTTTGAAAAACAGTCTGGGTCCAAGGAAGCTTTCTTCAAGAGAGGTGTCACCACCGCCTCTTTCAGGGAGCTAGGAAACTCACCTGACTCCAAGGAGCACCAGACTATTTGCGCCAAAACTGGATCAATGATATCAACACAACCCAAAATTAGGGTAGTCGGTCCAGGGTCCAAGCCACAGCTTGTGGGGTGCACACTATAGATGATCCTCATAATATCCACGAACTCAGGTTGACAAAAAGAACTCCAAGAGAATCGAGGCACTGTGTTCCCGCATGCTCCTACAACATCACCTTTAGAGGTTGTCGGACACAAGTCCGCCCTGATGTCAGCCACCTTAGTTGCAAAGTATCGAGCGAGCTCGTCGCATTCTATTTGTGAAAAGGCTTTCCAAACTTGCAGACAGGCTGGGTTGCACAGTCTATCTACAGTTCGAAACAGCTGAGCCAGTCGATTCTGAGCAACTGCAATCTCCCTGGACAAGAATTCTGCCTTCTTATGGGTGATTGCAGATTGATAGCTAGCATAGTGTTCTATCAATCTAAGGTGGTCGGCTTCAAGGGCGGACTTACGCCAACAACGCTCTAACCTTTGCCCTTGTCTCCGCAACTCCCTCAGAGTCCCATCAAACCAAGGGGCCCTGGGGTGAAGGGATAGGAGGCACTCACGAACAGGAGCAATAGAATCCAGGGCAACCGTGATGGCCTCATTATAGGCCAACCAGTGCCTCTGGGTTACTGCTCACCAACACAGGGGATGATAGGTCAAGGACCGCCGCTAGGCCTTGTAACGTAACATTCTGTAATGGACGGTACCTGACCATCTCCACAGAGGATGGCCTTCTAAGGGGGGTGCAAAAATTGAACCTCACGGTGTAGTGGTCAGACCAAGCGACTGGTTCCCACCCCCACATTGGATGCATCAATCCCTAGAAGGAAGACTAAGTCCAGAGAGTGTCCAGATTTGTGCCTAGCAGTGGAAACTACCCGTGTAAGACCCAAAGAAGACATTAATTGGAGGAAGTAGTTACCAAATTGTGAGAGTTCGTCGTCGAGCCAGGCGTTGAAGTCACCCAGCACCATCAATCTGGGTGACTCAAATGACATGTCGACGAGGAAGTCTGCTACTTCCTGTAGGAAGCGTTTCCCATCTCCGGGTGGATGGTAGATGAGAACGATTCAAACGCCTACACCTGCTACAACTGTACACTCAAAGGACTCAGCCTCACCTACTACTACATTCGTGAGGCCCAATTCAGTCTTAAAACAGACTGGACCGCAGGGGAGGGGGGGTTGCAATCTCGGGCGGTGTATCACCGAGTACCCGGCCGGAGTCATGGCCTCCACTATAGGGCCAGAATTTTCATCCAGCCAGGTCTCAGTGATGCAAGCCAGGTCAGCCGAGCCAACAAGATCGGCAATAATAGCGGTCTTATTCCTAACAGACCTGGAATTGCATAACACCGCCCGAGTTGGACAAACCTCTGAGGTTGTCGGGCCTATCTGCCTACTGAAATCAGTAGTGCCCTTAGGTATGGATACCAGACAAGGCGAACCCTGATCTGGATTCCATTTCGCCCCAGGGCACCTTCTGGACTTAATAACCCTGATAAGATGGCCACGCTCGTTCATCCTCCCCTGTTCACGAACCCCCGGCCCCCTCACTCTCCCACGAGCAATCCCTAATGCTCTACAACGCTGATAGATATCAAATTGTAAGGGAGGAGTTTAAAAGGGGCGGAGGGCGGGAAGAGAGGAGGATGAATAGTGCACCACCGTGGGGAATAGAGGCCAGCATATGTCGCTACTTAACTAAATAATAAACACTAAAACACAACAACACAATCTTATAACAATAAAAATTATCAAATAATCCCTAAGCATATCCAAAATTAAACAAAAACAAAACAAAACCCAACCTCACAAAAATATTCAAACTAGTCTAAACTAACAATCCTACTAAATAATAAACAAAATTAAATATACAATTACAATAAAATACAAATTTAAACAAAAATGAATAATAAGTTCCTGTATAATCCCCCCCCCCCAGTCCTCTCACCACTGGGGAAAGAGGTACTGGCACTCTCACTGCCAAACCAACATGGAAACATACAATTTAAACAAAAAGAGGAACTCCCCCAGATTCTCACAACTGGGAGAATAATATTAGTCTTTCTCACTGCCAGGAGAAAGACACAAACTGTGAAGTCAAACAAACAAACAAACAAAAAAAATTAAGTAAACGAATAGAAGTTTATGGACACAGGGTCTCTCACCACCCGAGTGTCCAAAACAGAATCCAGGAAGGAGACAGCAGTCAGCAACCTCTCACAAGTCCAGAATTCCACTGAGATTCAGAAAATCCAAGTCCAGGAAAGGCAGCCAAATAAACCCGAAAAGGGAAAACAGTCCAAGGAGGAGATCCACAAAAACTCAATCCAACAGGTTCAAAAATCCACAAAAAGATTTTGTCCAGAGAGGATCAAACACACTCCAACCCCTTTACTCCCTGCCAAGTGCACTCCAGGACAGTTAATGCCACTCACACCAAAGGACCGTAAGAAAAGCCACTATTGCAGCAATTTCCATGGTCCAAGGGAGCGAGGTTCCCCACTCAGTTCCCCAACTAGAAAATACCCCAAACCCCCTGTGGAGTAGCAAACCCAAGAGAGCACCTGCCAGAGTAAGTAAGCAGCTGAAATATCCACCTGAAGTTTCAGGATAATCAAAGGGCACACCACAGTCTCCAACAGAGCCCCAATCAAAAAATCCTCCGGCTTCTCTGTTCTCTACTTTTGCCAGCATTCACTGCATCCAGAACTCCTCCAGATACGCTTCAAAGCTGGCCAATAACTCCTCGCCCTCCACACAACCGAAAACTCTTCCACAATAGGGAACAGAACGCAAAGACGCAAAGTCCACGCCTGAGTCTGTGGAGGAGATAAAAACCCAACTGGTGTCTCTCTCCAGGAACTCGTAATAGTCCACAGGAAAATATTAAAAGAGAAGCCCGACCAGCATCTCTCTCCAATTCCAAGTCCAGGGAACGAAACCCACCCGACGTTAAACCACCGCCGAGTGGCAAAACGGTAAAACCCAAGACAAAACCTGTAAGGTCAGTAAAAAGAGAGGACCGACCGGCGTCTCTCTCAATCCGGAAAATGGACCCGCTCTACGTCCAGCAACGGCCAAACGGTAAAACTTAGAGCCAAAACCGGGACCGGATTAAAGAAGCAGAAAACAAAATACACAAAAAAACTCAAAACTTAAGCTAAAACTAAAACTAAATACGTAAAAAACAAAAATCAGAACTTCGTCAAAGGAGCGACAGCAACACGCCCAGCCTGGTGGCCATCTTGTCTTCATGTCTTATCATACCAGACTCTTATCGCCTCCCGGCATAAGGGGTAAGAATGAGCTCCCCCTTGCTTGTTGATATAGAAGACAACTGCCATATTGTCCATCTGAACCAGAAGAAAGCCTGGCATGAGGTCCTCCTGAAAGGCGTGTAGCGCACTGAGGACCGCTCACATCTCCAGGACATTGATGTGGAGTTTGCTCTCCTCGGGGGTCCAAATGCCCTGTGTTTGGTGGGCCCCTAGGTGCGTCCCCCCACCCCAAAATCCGAGGCATCCGTCGTAAGGGTCTGATTCAGGGACTCTGGATGGAAGGGGACCCCTTTTTCCAAATTGAGTGGATCCATCCACCAAAGAAGCGTTCTCTTTACTGGCTCTGTGACTCTGACCATGTGCTCGAGGTCGTCTGAGCACTGATCCCACTGCACCCTGAGCATCCTCTGTGGGATTCTCTTGTGGAGACAGGCCAGAGGAGTAACTGGAATGGCCACTGCCATGTGCCCCAGAAGTCTGAGGAAGGTCCTCGCTGGGACCTGAGGAATTACTAGGACCGATCTGGCTATCTCCTTCAAGCGATTGCCCCTCTCCGGGGGTAGAAAAGCCATGCCCTGGACCGAATCCAGAATCACTCCAATAAAGATGAGTCTTTGGCTGGGTTCTGGGGAAGACTTTGGAAGGTTCAGGTTGATCCCCAAGTCTTGGAAGAGAGTATAAGTATCTCCGAGAGCTTGAGGCAAGTGTGACCTTGACGAGGCTGTGATTAGCCAATTGTCTAGGTAAGGGAAGACATAATGCCCCTGACACCTTAGAGCCGCAGCCACTACTGCCAAGCACTTCGTGAAGACTCGAGGAGTGGAAGAGAGGCCAAATGGAAGAACTCAAAACTGATAATGTTTCCCTTGGAAGTGGAACCTCAGGAACTTCCTGTGAGGGGGAAGGACCCCGATATGCATATACGCATCTTGCATGTCTAGGGAGCAGAGCCAGTCCCTTTGGTGCAGCAGAGGAAGAAGACCTGGAAGGGTCACCATCCGGGACCTTTTGTACTCTATATAAAGATCCAGAATGGGACGAAGGTCCCGAGTCTTTTTTGGAACCAGGAAGAAGTGGGAGTAATACCCTTTTCCCCGCTATCTCAGGGGGACTGGTTCTATCGCCCTTTTTTGCAAGAGGGCCTGTATCTCTCCTTCTGTGAGAGGAATATGAGAAGGAGGATATCTGGAGAAACTTGGTGGAGCGTCTGGAGGAATCTCCATGAACTCTAAAGTGTGTCCTCTCCTTATGACGTCTAGGATCCATTTGTCCGCAGTTATTGAACTCCATCCCTGAAAGTACAGGGAGAAGCGAACCCCTACTACCTCCCCTGGTACCTCCGCCAGAGGAGGGGGGGATCGGAAGGGAGTCATTGAGCGGAGTCAGACGTGGGCAGAGAGGCCTGGGAGGACTTGGGCCCATGGGGAGTAGCGCCTCCAGGCTGCTGGTTGCCGGCTCTCCTCCGAAAGCCTCCTCTCTGGCCCTGTTGAGTGCCATGGGCTTGACCACCTGAGGGCTTCCGCTGGTCTCCACAGTACATTTGGCGGACAGACCAGATGGATTTGCCCGACTCTTGGAGGCGAGAGAACAGAGACTCCATGTCCTGCCCAAACAAAATGGTACCCTGAAACGGTAAGTCCTGGATGCCGGACTGCAGATCCTGATGAAAGCCCGAAACTCTCAATCAGGAATGGCATCTGAGGCAGACACCTGACACTGCCGCTCTGGCTGCCGTATCCGCAGTATCGTATGAGGCACGCAAAACATGTGTGCCTACATCCGAGCCCGATCTGAGAATGTCCAGAATCTCCGTTTTCTTCTCAGAGTCTGGCAAGGCATTAACCAGCTCTTGTCCCTGTTCCTATAATGCATTCTGATACTGGACCATGTGTGTAAGGAAATTCAAGGGCCTAATTGAACAGGTGGAGGCAGAATACACCTTCTTGCCCACCTGGTCCAAGTAGCGGGACTCTGGGTCGGGAGGCTGTGCACTGAGGTGTTTAGGCTGCTTAGATTTGTCATGAGCAGCCTTAATAACTGAAAAGTCCACCTGAGGGTGCTCGGCCAAGAATGGTTCATCCCTTGGGGCTCTATACAGCCTGTCTGATTTTTTCTGACCTGCCAGGACTGAAGCCGGACGCTACCAGGTCACTCTGGTGAGGTCTCGGAATGTGTCCACCAAAGGTTGTACCACCAAGGATTTAGGCTCTTTTTGCCTCGGGTACTTAGCCAAATGTCGGCGTTCCAGATCCAGGTACTCCGTGTCACACTCACTGGAGGCCTGGATGTGCCTCAAGACGTCCATGAAAATGGGATCATCAGGAGGCGAGCAGGGATGGTCCTTCTCTTTTGGGGAACCCCCAAATCCCAAAAAGGAAGAGGTAGAAGATGAAGAGGAGGAGTAAGGGCTACTGGATGATGAGTAGCCAGACCTATCCTTATAGCTAGGCCCACTCGAGCATTGGTGGCTTACTGACCAACGGTCATAGGACCGACGGCAGAGCGGGGACTGACGTCGGGAGCGGTCCCGTCTAACAGAACAGGAATGACTCCTGGTGTGAGACCTGATCCGGCGTCAGCTACCTAATCTGGTAGAGCGCTGGTGTCGGTCTATGGACCGTGAACAGGAACGAGCCCTAGGAGGAGGTGTAGGCGGCGGCCTCTCTGAGGTCTTCTTCAGGGAAGAAGCACCTCCTGGCTGTGGTTCACCCGAAGGGTCTGGGACCAGTGATGGGACTTGCTTCGAGGGTGTCCGCTTCTGGACCTGCCCCCACCAGAAGGAAAACAGATCCTGGAGCTCATCCTTCGAAAACACAGAGGCCGCTTTCCCTGGAAATGGAATATCCGGACGTCGACCTTAGAAAGAAGTCCCTTCTGAGCCCTGGGGGGAGGACTTAGGGATGGGGACGCCCAGCCGCGGCTGTACAGATCCGTTGCCCCATCACCTGGTGTGACAGGGGTAGCCAATGATGGAATTACCGACCTTGGACTCGAGGCATGCTCTGGCGCTGGGCCTTGGAAGGCAGGGCTAAGCCAGTGTCTCCGAGGACTTCACGGTGACCCTCAGCGGAGTCACCTTAGGCTTCACTGGCCTCTCCCCCGAAGGCCTAGCCTTAGCCTGGTCTTTAGATTTGGGACGTTCATCTGAGCCCGTCGAACCATGTGCTGTCTTGGGAGAAGGCCGTGAGCGGGAGCGAGATCGGGACCTGGACCGGTGCCGGGACCGATTACGGTCCTTTTCGAGGGACTGCTTTGTTTTGTCCTTTTTCTTCTGCTTCTCCCCTGAGGTGTGCAGATCCATTTTCTGTTCCAGCAGGTACGCTTTCAGGGCCTTCAAGCGGCGGATCCAAGTTCAGCTGGTGAACTTCTTACAGGCCGAACAGGCCACAGTGTCGTGCTCAGGCCCCAGGCAAAAAAACGCACTGCCAATGGCAGTCTTTAGATGGAATTTGGCGGCCGCAACTGCACTTGTTGATGTGGGGTCCCAACAAGGAGAAGGTATAGACATATGTAGGCGATGAAAACCATCAAAACTGTGGAGGAAAAGCATAAACTAGCGAAAAAAACTAGTTTTTTTTTAACTGGGCTGGCAAGCTAAGGAGCAGGAACTCTTCATGTGCACAGGACACAGTGGGAAAAGAACTGGGGTGGAGCTGGGTCCGCCCCCTTTTGTACCAGAGCTGACGTCGGGGTGGAGATGACGTCGGGGGCAGTCCCTGCTGGGTATTGCTGGCTGAGAAGTTTTCCGGAGGGTCCTAGTGCCTGTGGCATAGTCCTACTTGTAACAGCCTGCTGCAAGAGTTCCCACTCAAAGTAAGATCACAATTTCTTATTACTTCCTGCCAAAAGTGGTAGGTAAGCACAGCATGCCACACAGTGGCAATAAGAAAAAAAAAAAGAAGAAAACACTTGCCCGAGGTGGGTGGGTGCGTGCAAGGAACACTTACCAGAAAATTTATTTTAAAATGTCCAACTGCAAATTGTGGGGTTGGGCAGGGGGAACAGTGGAGTACATCAAAAGAATTGACAACAAACCTAACAGCTCCTCAACTGATACTTGTCAGCAAAGGAAAGTATGTGTAACACCCATGGGGGCTCTCATACCTTCAAGATTCCCTTTGCAGTTGCACATGAAAGGCGTCAGCCAGTGATAAAGTGAGGTAGCATTATTAGCAACAGTATCAGGAATCCGCCTAATCACTGCACCAACTGAAATGGACATGAGACTGCAGCTATGCAGAACTGGTTTGGGGTGCGACATTGTCCTTCAACTGAAGTTTGTGTGAACAAGGACTTTTGTGGAATACTGCCTTTGTACTACAACATGGCAGCCATTTGTGTCACCTCTAACCCACCCTGGCATGGCTATGGGATCAGAGGGTAGCCAGCCTACCAATCTGGAGAATTTGCCAGAGAAAAAAGCCACAGGGGCTCCTGGACTTGTGCTGGACCTAATGAAGTTAGGCACCTTTGCAGCTACAAATTGCTTGTCGAGTGAGAGACCTCCAGGATAGCCTGCCTTCACTGAAGGCTCAGCTGACCAATCAGTCGCTAATTCCCCAGTGAACATCAGGGGCTGAGTTCAATCCAGTTCAGTTTGTGGGTGTCTGTTTAGCTAAACAGACAGAGCTAACTGCTGCTGGCAGCATGTGCTGCAGACAGACTATGAATCTGCCTGGGATGGAAAAGTAAAGAGTGAAGCAGAATTCCTGCCTACACGAGAAAGAAACAATCACATGTTGAACACCGCATGAGCTCAAAATGAAAAGATACAACTTTAAACAGACCTTTGCTGTACCACAGCCTGAGACTGTGACTGTTCAGCACTACTGCCAGGTGCTGGTTATAGCCACCCTTGTGATACTGGATGCCCAGACATGCTGGGTGGGGAAGATCCCTTGAAACTGGCACAGGAGAAGCAGACCGGTGAACTGCCAACTGCAGGAGCCAGGAGAGGCCTGAATATGTAACAAAAGGAGCCTGTCACACATAGGGATCACAGGTGCATGTAATAAGGCAGAATATCCCCAACAATTAAAAAGAGCAAAGATACGCAGCATGCAAGACACTAAAACAATGAAATGAAGTACCCAATGAGAAGTTAATATAAGTAGCATAAAAAAGGGCATATAGCCCTGCAAGGTAGTTAATTAGCAAGGCATATAACCATCACAAACCCAACGGAAGCCGTAGTGCAAAGGTAAAACGTAGGGGTTGTTGTCTGGCTAGTAGCTCTCCTACCATTCCTTTATCGTGCTGAGTTTTTTCTTTTTTTTGCACATTTTTCACTGTTTGTGACAGTTAATACCTTGCTGGTTAAATATATGCCCATTTTTTATGCTGCTTAAATTAACTTACTTAATTTAAAGGAGAATGTTCCTTTAACCTTCAAACGTGTGCTCTCTGTAGAAGCTGTTTTGCTAATACCGTTCTGTTATTCTTCTGTCTTTGCTGACCTTGTAATATATTACATGAGAGTTTCTGATTTACACACTTAAAGACCAGTTCAAATGTACTTTATACCTTATATTGTTGCCACAATGCATCCATGTTCTACTACAAGGTTGAAGGGGACATAAACTGTATCGTAGTTTTAAACAAGTATTTGTCAATGCCGAATGCTGTCTCGCTGGCATTGGCATTGGTAGTGCTAGAGTTAGAGATGCATAATAGGAATGGCAGTGAAGTATTAAAATGACGCCAACCCTACCCCCACCCTGTAGAGACCGACAGGCATTGGGGTGTACCTTTGGGTCGTCAGTTATAATACTCATGCCTCACCCTACTCTGTAGACACTGACAAGTGTTGTGGTGTGCTTTGGGGTGTTTGGGCGTTATACTTAGCCTATTCCATAAGGAAATACGCTGAGGTGGGTGCAGTATAGGAGAATGAGGTGAACTTTGTGGCTGAACAGTGCAAGGCACACCACGATGCCTGTCACTGGCTGCAGGGTGGGGGTGGAATGGCATGAGCATTACAGCCAATGATCCCAAGTCATACCCCCTGACGCCTGTCAGTCTCTACAGGGTGGGGTGCTACAGTTGTAAACCCTAACACCATAGGCGTGTGTTGGTATTTTCACTCCAAATTTTCAACATGGGCTTTTTGTGAGTCCACCTCATGAAAAGCGGCACTATCAGTTTGTTAGCTGAAAGGTGGTTTTGCACAATGGCTATGCCATTTGGCAACACAGAGACGAAAATATTTTGGGTAGGATGTGGAAAATGACAACTGTATCGTTCATGAGAAGATGTAAAAAAATGGCAACGTTGAAAATCTGGAGTGAAAATATGAAAAACTGGTGAAGGTATGAGCATGCATAGAAACTGTGCAACACACGTCAGTAACCCAATTATTTTTGGGCTTTTTTTTACCACATCTTTAACATAGGCATGTTGGGACCTCCCCTCATGAACAGTGGCAGTGTGATTCTGTTAATGTGTCCGAAACGTTGATTTCGAACAGTGACCACGCCATTGTGCACCACAGGTGCGAAAACACATTTAGGGCAGGATGTGAAAAATGACAGCTGTACTGTTCATAAGGAGGTGTAAAAAATGCCAGTGTTGAAAGTCTGGCATGAAAATAGTGCAAATTTGCGAAGTTACAAGGGTGCGTGGAAACTGCAAACCGCATGCTTGTGATAACAGTCATTTTATGGAATGTTGTCACCAAACTTTCAACATAGGCATTTTAGGACTTCTGCTCATGAACAGTGTCATCGTCATATCCTGAAACTGTCCCAAAAACTGATTTCGCGCAGTAAACGCGCAATTCTGCGCCAGACGTGCGAAAAGAAAAAATTACTCACCTTAGTAATTGCTTTTCTTCTCATGGAGTCTTGCTATATTATAACAATAGCAGTCAGCCACTGCAGCTGAACTGCCCCGGAGAGGAAGGAGTTAACTCCAGAAGATCTGGAGTTCTACAGCGCGAGGGCGCTGTGCCCAAAGCTCTATCTGGCAGTTTCAAATGAAACTGTCAGATCTTTACGAAGCCAACATCAACGGACGGAAAAAAGTCTGTGTGGAAAAACTACACTAGCCTATGGCTACCTACTAGTAGTAATAACAACAATATAAACAACAAAGAAACACCCAGAACCATAATAACAAAGGTTGATGGTATTATGGTTCGTTTTACCACCCTTGACAAGCACATATGAACCCCCCTTCCCCCCAAGACTCAAGTCCAAGAAGGGGGCAATAAAAATAACCTAAATGAACATCTAGATCCCTAACCCAAAGGAAAACAGGGTTAGGGAAACTAAATGGCATGACACAGTGCTTGCACCAATTTGCCACCTCTACCCAAGTAGGAGTTCTGAGAGGGGAGAGGGGGGAGGAGTTATAGTAAGACTCCATGAGAAGAAAAGCAATTACTAAGGTGAGTAATTTTTCTTCAAACACCATGAAGTCTTGCTATATTATAACAATAGCAGATTACACAGCAGTACCTCCATGGAGGAGGGTCAGAACCTACTTAGGAAATAGGCTCTGAAGCACAGCTGTGCCGAACCGAGCATCTCTCCTGGACTGGACATCCAGGGAATAATGCTTGGTAAAGGTGTGAACCGCCTTCCAAGTAGCAGCTTGACAAATCTCCAGAATAGGAATGTCTCTAGCAGCCGCTAGAGACGCAGCTGTACCCCTGGTGGTGGGCCTCAATCCTGAGGGGGTACTTACCCAGTTTCTGATAACAAAATTGGATACAAGAGACAATCCACCTTGCAATTGTTCTCTTAGTGGCAGGTTTCCTTTGCCAACCTCGCCATAGGTAAGAAACAGTTGGAGGATTCAACCTATGACCTCTGGTGCCCCTAGATAGTAACTTAATGCTCTTGACATCCAAGCTGTGCAGTCTCCTCTCACCTGAGGAAGAATGCTCAGTGAAAATACTGGAGGGAGATGATTGATTCAGGTGGAAATCAGAAACCACCTTAGGCAAAACTTTCTATTAGTCCTAAGGACTACCTTATCTCTGTGGAAAGAGATAAAATCTTCTTCCACTGACAGGGCCTGTAACTCACTTATGGCCTGGCAGAGGTGATAGCTACTAGAAAAACGGTTTTCCAAGTTAAATACTTGAGTTCTGCTGAAGACAGAGGCTCAAAGGGGTTGCATTAACTGAGCAATGCAAATATTCAGGTCCCAGGCGGAGCTGGTTCCCAAGGAGGGTTAGTGTGAGTAACCCTTTAAAAACTTGGAGAACACAGGGTGAGAAGAAAGGGAGGCAGGCTTCCTGCTGACACAAAAAGCAGAGACAGCTGCCAGATGAACCTTCAGGGTAGCTGGTCTAAGGCCTAAGGAATTCAGATGGACCAAATAGTCCAAAAGAATGGGAAGATCAGCAGATTCTGGGGTAATCTGCCTCTCAGAGCACCAGATGGAAAACCTCTTCCACTTAGAATTATAAGTGGCTCTAGTGGAAGGCTTCCTTGAAGCCTTTAAAATATCCATAACACCTTGAGAAAGGTGTAAATCAGCAATTCTAGCCCTCAAGAGCCAAACCTTGAGGTGGAGGGACTTGAGGTCCGATACTACACTCTCCCTGTGCACAGGCCAGTAAGTCGTGAACTCTGGGCAGGCTCAGGGCAGGGTGGACTGCCAGGGACAGGAGCAGAGGGTACCAGGGCTGTCTGGCTCAATCTGGGGCAATCAGAATCACTCTGCAAGGTTGAGATCTGATTTTCACTAGTACCCTGAAAAGGAGAGGAAAGGGGAAGGCATCAGGAACTTCCCTTTCCAATCCAACAGAAAGGCATCCAGAGGACTGAGCCCAGTACTGGAGGCCTGCAGCAAAAAGAGGAAGTTGGTGGTTGTCTGAGTGCTGAAAAGATCTATCTGAGGAGTGCCCAACTGGCAAAGACAGACCCTAGTATTTGTGGATTCAGAGCCCATTCGTGATGGCCCTGAGAAATTCTGCTGAGGGCATCCGCCAGCACATTGTCCTTCCCTGGGAGATGAACCGCTATCAGGAGGTGTTCAGGGAATAAGCCAGAGACCACAACTTCATTGCTTCGTGCACAAGGCTGAAGACCGAGTGCCCCTTGCTTGTTGATGTACCACATTGTGGTGGTATTGTCTGTCCTGACTTGAACCACTTTGTTCTGGACAGAATCTGAAAAGACCAAGAGCTAAAAGACAGCTCTGAGTTCCAGAAGATTGATGTGGAGCAGAATTCTGAGGAGACCACACCCTGAGTGGTAGGTCGCTCAGGTGAGCCCCACCCTAACAGGGAGGCATCCGTGGTGAGGGTGAGGGAGGAGAAATGGGAATGAAGGAACCCTTGTTTCAGATTGCTTTGATCCTGCCACCAGTGTAAGGCCAGGATCAGGTTTGAGTAACTGGGACCAATTTGCAGGGGTCCTTCCTCTGAGACCAATAGGCCCTCAAATGGAACTGAATGTCCTCATCTGGAATCTTGCTCCCTGCACAACAGCTGTGGAAGCAGCCATGTGCCCGAGGAGTTGCAGGAAATGCCTTGCTGGTCGAGAGACCCGCAGGGTAAAGGAGGATGCCAGGGCGATGAGTCTGTCCACCCTTTCCGAGAGAAGAAAGGCCCTGGCTAACCTTGTGTTCAATTCTGCGCCTATGAAAGTTAGGGCCTGAACTGGTTCCAGAACTGACTTTGGTAAGTTTAGCAGGAATCCCAGAGAAGTGAGAAGCTGCAGGGTGACTTGCAAGTGGGATTTCACCTGACCTGGAGACTGACCCACAATGAGCCAGTCGTCCAGGTAGGGAAACACAGCAACCCTTGCCTTTTTAAATGAGCCACTACTACAGCGAGACATTTTGTGAATACCCTTGGCGAGAGGTAAGGTCAAGGGCATTGCCCTGAACTGGTAGTGGCCTGAGGGCAGTTCAACCTGAGGTACTTTCGTGGGAAGGCCTGATCAGAACATGAAAATAGGCATCCTTGAGGTCCAGGGAAGCTAGCCAGTCCCTGGTCTTAGGGAAAGCAATATCATTGCCAGAGTTAACATTTTGAACTTTGGTTTCAACAGATGCTTGTTCAAGTATCTTAAATCCAGAATGGCTGCCATTCTCCTGTCTTTTTTGGGGTAAGAAAGTATCTTGAATAAAGCCCCTTGCCCTGATGGCAAGGAGGAACCCCTTCCACTGCTTTGCAGACCAGAAGAGAAGAAACCTCTGCTTCCAAAGCAAGGCTTCTGGAGGATTTGCAGGTGGAAATGCCTGGCTCTCATCTTTGGAAAATATTTGAAGCTGAGAACCAGACCCTGGCCTATTACCTCCAGAACCCATCTGTCCAGAGTTAGGGACAGCCAGCTCTGGCTGAAATAGGCCAACCTGCCCCCACTGGTACAGGAGAATCGGCCCTGGGCACCCCATCAGGGTGCCTGCTTAGCAGCAGCCTTAGGCTGAGGGAGGAGACGGTCTACGCCACGCTCTACCCCTGCCTCTGAAGAAACCCCTCTGGAGACAGCAGAGGAGGCTTGAAATTGGTAAAAGGCCTGGAAAAGGGTCTGCCCCTACCTCTGGGAGCATGCCTTTGTGGCATGGCATGCTTCTCCTTAGCCTGGGCACTTTTTAGGTAGTTCTGTATTCATCCATCTTTTTATATAATTTTCTGTTTGCTCCCAAACAGAGAATTTCCCACTACAGGAAAATCCATAGCCTTGACTGAGTATCTTGGGACAGATTAGTGCATCTGAGCCATGCCAACCTACGGAAAGCTACAGAAGTGGCCATGACCCTGGAGGAAACATCATTAACATCAACAGCAGTATGAAATTGAACTTAGAGCTTCAATGCCATCAGCAGCCACCTGTTCCAACTCACTAGCCAGCTGGCCATGGGCCTGCTTGGCTAACTGCAATACTGTGTCCCACCTAGATTTCTGATATCTAGCCACATAAGCATATAATGCCTGCCTGAGTCCCAAAGAAGCTGCCATATACTGTTTCTTCGCCATGGCATCAATCTTCCTAGAATCCTTGTCAGGAGGATGTGAGGCCAGAGGAATATTAGCCTTGTCACAGGCTGCAGCTTGTACCACACCTACATGACTACACTGCTCAATAAGGAAGTCTGTATCCGAGCCTGACAAAGTATACCTTCTGTCCATTTTTTTTCTACAGGAGGGACAGAATGAGGATTTTTAAAATCTTTGTTGTTTGCTTTCCAAATGACTTATGCAAAGGAATAGACAACCTCCTAGACTCTGGAATATCCATCATTTCCACATAATCAGGCTCCTCTTGCTCATCCACAGCCTCCTCTAAAGGAAGCTGGAGGTTTCTGCAACCTTTTGTAAAAAATAAGAAAGAAGGGGACTCAGACAGAGTAGGGAGATCTAAAGGTCTGTCTGGAGAAATGCCCGTTCAATGGGCACGTCCAGACCCTCCCAGCCACACATATATTGATCAAATTCTCCTCCCTCCTGTGGTTCATAAAATTCAACTTCAAAATCCTGAACCACTGAGACTGAACGAACCAACCTTTTACCAACTGTTGGTGGTTCTACAGATCCCTGAGACAGTGACTGGACAATCTGAATGGCTTTAGCTATCTCTGCAGCAGTTGGAGACACAATTCTGGACTCAAACCTCCTGATTTCTTTGCCTTTTTACTTGGGACTGGTTCCTCTGAACCAGTCTTCCTTTGCCCGAGGAAGTCTCGCCCTGGTCAGAGGGCACTCTCTGGTCCAGTGGTACTGAACCGGGCTGGCCATCCGGGTCAGCGATTTTTGGCCTCTCCCCTGAGCCGGCCAATCTCTTCTCCAGGGTGGCTGCAGGGAATTTTACACACCTGGCAGTCTGACAGGAGGTGGTCAGCCCCAGACAATAGACACAAGTGGTGTGTGGGTCAGCCTTGCAAAGGCGTCCCCACAGACATCACAGTGTTGAAACCCAGTGGGCCGGTTTTTCTTTTGGGATTCTCAGACATAATGCCAGCCTAACCAAAACTTCTGCCCTTTGATGGCAGTGCCAGGCAAGACACCTTATCGGTTCCTACCGTCATTGGTATTTGAAAAACCGTATAATTTCAGTTTTTTTAGAACTGACAAGAACCGGAAACGCACTCTAAAACCCACAGTACAGTTTTAAAAGGCAGAAAACTAAGCGATCGGTTCAAAACCGAACCGATAATTAATTTTCCACACAGACTTGAATTTTGTACTTACGGTTACCAGATAGAGCTTTAGAACCGAAATGCGGTAAAATAATGACTTTTGCCGTTCAAATGAACCAAAACTACTCTCTTGAACCGAGAATGAACCGAGCTGAAGGAGCTGATCTCCGGAGCGACTGTTCAGTGAAGCGGAGTAAGAATCTGACAGTTTCATTTGAAACTGCCAGATAGAGCTTTGGGCACAGCGCCCTCGCGCTGTAGAACTCCAGATCTTCTGGAGTTAACTCCTTCCTCTCCGGGGCAGTTCAGCTGCAGTGGCTGACTGCTATTGTTATAATATAGCAAGACTTCATGGTGTTTGAACACATTTCGGCCAGGATATGTAAAATGACAGCTGTACTGCTCATAAGGAGGTGTGGAAAAATGCTAATTTTGAAACTCTAGAGTGAAAATATTATGAATTCACGAAGTTAAGAGCATGCGTGGAAACTGCGCAACACACGCTTGTAAAACAGTCACTTTTGAGATTTTTTCCACCAAATTTGCAACACAGGCTTTTTGAGAGCCCACCTCATGAACACTGGCACTGTCGTTTCGTTAATCAGTCCCGAAAGGTGATTCCGCGCAGTGACCGCAAAATCACCTTTCCGGGCTGATTAACGCCATGACAGTGCAGAATTCAAGGAGGAGGGGTCCCAAAACCCCATGTTGAAAATTTGTGCCACACCCAAAATGCCTGAGATATGCATCAAAGTTGAAAACCCTATTTATGCCATTATACAGCTTACCGGCATTTCCTCAGTTCGTGGTCAGCTTTGAAGAGTGCAGACACAATCCGGTCCACCAAGATCATCGCGCCAGACTCGAGGTAAGTATGGGGTGAAGGGGGTTTGGGGAGGCAGGGTGCGCAGTGGGTGGCTCGGGTTGTGGAGCGGGCAGGAGACCATGGGACTGTTTTCTTTTTGACAGGGTAAAAGAAACACAACGGACTATGTTTTTTTTAACAGATGTGGCACGCTGGGGTGGACTCCCCAGCATGCCAATGGACCTCTTTTTGGTGGTGGGGGTAGCTGTAGCCGATCGGGATTTGGCACCCTGTTGTACACACAACAAAAGGGGGTTTACATTATGCAGGCGGACTGGGCACCCCGCTGGTACATAACAAGCGAGGGGGTTACATTATGCAGAGACAGGTATTGGGCACCTCCATCAGCACACAACAAAAGTGTGTGGGGTGTTACATAATGCCGACGGGGAGTGGGCTCCGCCGTCGGCAACATCACTCGGGCACCGAAGCCGATGGGGATTGGGGCCCCCGTCGGCAAAGAAAAGCTGTTGGGGAGGCACACATGATGCTGTGGGGGATTAGGCACCCCCTCAGCATACATTGTAAATGGGAGGGTGGTTATTATACCGATGGGGAGTGGGCTCCCCCGTCGGCATTCTGACAGGAGGCAGTATTGCGTGCACGTCGGGAGGCGTGTTGTGGTCACGCTGCATGAGAGCTCCGCTCTCATTGCAGCGGACCTTTTGTTAGATCTGGTGGCCACATTCCAAACTGATGATGTGGCGCCTGCATGCTGCCTGACTGGGGAATGAGTGACACACTGATGCGTGCCCTGCAATCGCCCAACAGTGATCGCGCGCCCAAATTCTACATTATCAAGAATATATGGATATGCCAGCCAACATAAAAAGCACTTACTACCAGTGTGTCAATCGGAAACAGCCACTGAGTTTACTAAAATATCCGTAAAGCTGAAGCAATAACAGAAACTGAGCCAGCATTTTCTACAGGAAAAAATGATTTACAGGTTTAACCTAATTCTTCTTTAAAGAGCAGCTGACGCCTTTGGGAAAACTTTGGAAAATAATAATATTTAGACACAAATCAGCTTGTATTTCATATATCTTCAATAGATTTCTCCTCACCATTGTTTATTACTGAAGAAATTCCCACAAAAACTAGATTGTAATCCTTTACAATTCTTCTGCCTATATAGCTTATTCCCTACTTGAAATTACAATGTAATGTGGTACCATCATAGTCTGTTGCCATAGGACCGTGACGTCATAAACAGAGCATGACGACACCAGGGGCAGATATTCAAGATTTTGCCCTGTGGACAAAGTGACTGCACCCTGTCTGCCCAAGGTTTGTGATCACGTGCAATATTCAAAGGGGGCTGTAGTGAGCGGTAACATGGTTAGCGTATGCAAAAAAAAAAAAAAAAAAAAAGTATGCGGTGGGCAAAGGGAGGGGTGGGGACAGAAGTACCACTGCAGCACAAAACTTAGGGCATTTCTGCTGCACAAAAGGGTTACTGCAAGCCACTTGGTGTAGTGCAAATACTACCACGAAGAAGCCAAACTTACTCCAGGCAACCCCCAGCTGCCGGGGAAGCAACTGCAGTCAACAACCACATTGGTGGCAGGGAAGCACACCTGCACCCTGGTGGCAAATGGCACCTCCCCACCCTCCAATCGCCAGCCCTGGGATAGAAAAATAAGTCCCTAGTGCCTAGTTGTCCCCCCTCACCCTCCTTTCACCAGCCCCAGTAAAAATAAAGCAATAACTGGTGTCCAGTGGTCCCCCATCCTCTAATTGCTAGCCCCAGTATAACATAAAGATATCATTGGTGTCTAGTGGTCCCCCCCCTGCCCCCCGATCGCCAGCCCTGGTATGAAATAATAGGTCCCTGGTGCCTAGTGGTCCCCTGCCCACTCTGATCACCAACCCGGTAATAACAGTTATCACTGGTGTCCAGCCCCCCGCCCTCCATCACCAGCCCGGTATAAAATATGCTCCCGCCATCTACTGGTACCCCCCACCCACTGGTCTCCCATCCCATAAGTTACAGTACACTACCTTTACAGTACAGGGGATGAGCCCTCATCATCGCATACAGCAGCTGGCCGAGGTGGTGAGAGGAGGGCTGTGCCAGTCACCATATGGGCTCCCACAGCACCAGCACTTCAGGTGAGGTGGGAGTTGGCAAGGTGGGTGGTCGGTGCCCTCGGTGGGGGGGTGCTAGATGCCTGGGAAAATGTGGTAGCGTACTGGGAAGGGGATCGGTAGGTGGGGGTACCACTAGATGCCAGGGAGTTATTTTATACCAGGGCCGGTGATCGGAGGGTGAAGGGAACCACTGGACACCAATGATAGCTTTATTATTACTCGGTTAGTGATGAGAGGGCAAAGGGGGGGATCAATAGGCACCAGGGAATTTGTCCATTTTATGGGACCGGACAATCAATCGGGGGGTAGGGCCGGTTGCAGGGATGCAAACGTGCCCATAATGGTTATGCAAATGGCCCCTTAGCGCCTTGCATGCCCAAAGGATTCACTTGCATGGGGCTGTCTGAATATTTTGCCGGGAGCTAGTGGCATTATTGGGTCTGGGGGCACTGTTCCCTGCACTGCCAGGATCCATGTTGGGGCAGTGCTACTTGATTTAGCGCTGCACTGGCATGCCCCTATATTCAGTCAGATAGTGCCGGTGTGCTATCCGACTGAATATACTATCCTCAGGATCGTGGGCAATGGGCGGGCACAGAGCAAACCTTTGCATTCTATTTTGCCTATTTTTGAATATCAGGCCCCAGGCTGGGAAGAAGCAATAGGAGCGAATGACCCCTCAAGGAATAACTATCCTGTTATCATGCATATGACAGCAGTACTAGATAATGCAAGTGAGAAATATGGAGCAAATGAGATTTTTTTTTTTTTATTTATTTAGTTTTTGTTGACCGGGTAAGTGCACTAGACAAATCCTGCCTATTTTCAGGCATGACCTGGGGGAGGGGGATACAGATGAATGCCAACTGACCTTGAACCAGATTAAGCTGTTAGTGGTATTTTTAGTGAATGAGGGAAATTTGGCCAAGATACTGGGGAAATTCCCCTACTCTTTTCGATAAGTGCCATGGGATCTTTAACATCCACCTGAACTACCGCCAATCCAGGCAGATGGGACCTCAGTTTAACGTCTCATCCGAAAGACAGCACCTCAGGAGTGCAGCACCCCTCTCATGCTGCACTACAGTGTCAGTACTGGGATATTGACCCAAGTGCCAGATGTGGGAACTGAACCCACAGCCCTCTGATCTCCCTTCCTCAGAGGCGAGTGTGCTACCTACTGAGCCACTGACACTGGCTATACCTACACCTGATAGATCAGCTGCTTTGTGTTCAGACATGTTATTCGAAGTTATTCTCAGTGCGTCAATGGCCGTTTGACCAGAAGTTGGAAGAGTACGAGGAGAATTTGTACATTTATTTTATTTCACAATTTATCTACCCAGGATAGCCCAGCTGAGATGCAGCATTTTGTTCCCAGTGGGGTCCTGCTTCTACCCCTTTTTGCAGCTGAGTGGACTGGAACACTGGGAGGTTAACTAACTTGCCCAAGGTCACTCACTGAATAGCTGACTCTGGAAGGGTTTGAACCTGTGATCATCCGGTTCCCAAGCCGGTGCTCTAAGCACTGATCCACACTGACTCCAACATGACCTTGTACTTAGAAACTGTATAACTACCTTGTGGTGAAATTGATGTAAAGCAAGTGACTGCTATACAGAAACACTTTTGTGTGGCACATAATGGACGCTGTACCACATAAAATAGTCCGTTCACCCCACTGGGCTCTAGTCCCCCAGAAATAAACTCCATTCACTATACTGGAATGTAGCAAGAGAATTCGCCTCTCTACCAGCAGCCCTCTGTGGCATGCAAACTGGGCTGCACCATGAGCAGTACATTACTGATTGCAACGAGACAGGGACTCTGATGGAACTTTACTCCCTGGCATTGCTTAGACACTCCTGCTGGCAGCCCTGAACTAGACAGACCTAATGAAGGCAGGCCAAGGATTTTGTATTTACATTCTGAGGCTGTGTGGCTGGCTCCCCGACAGCTATGTGCCAAGCTTACTTACTGCATATTACACGCCTCAGTACCCAGCTGATGAGCTCAGCGCAGCGTGGAGATTATCCAAGAGACTGTCTGCTCTACAGTGTAATATACGTCTCTGTCAATGAGCTGGCTTGTGTCAGGGTGTTGGGAGCAATCAAGCAGGCAGTGTAACCATGTTCTTCCTCAATAGTGAACAAATAGGCTGGAAACCTACGCTCTCCTGGTGTGACATTTGTGCCTGAAATGGCCAGTCTATGGCAATTATGGACATTGGCAGACTCCAAGTAAACAAGAGTTAAATGTAATAGAATGGAATTTGAATTTATGTTGTGCCTTTTATACAGGAAATTAACATACCATAACTCTTGATCTTTTAGTGGAGCTCTTCTATAGAGCCCTACTCTTTGGTTCTAGCCTCCAAGGCACTAGGACCCAGTGGGGAACCATAACTCTTGGGGCCAGGAACAGCTACTGTATGATGGCACTGACATACAGTGCAATCTGCATACCCGCAACAAATGAAGTGGTGCTGGCCCAAATGCCTCGGTACCTTTTTTTTACCAAGAAGGAGAGCAAAAAGCTACTTATTAAAATATCTGGAATAAATTTAGTAGAACACAAAAGGGCACAAGATACCTTACATATCCCTGTAAGAACTGGATGAAACAAAACACAACTTATCTTTGCAGTGTATACACCTTTTGGGGGGGGATGACACACACACTGTGAGAGCGGGGAGTCTAGGGGATGGTGGGTGGGTGGGAGAGTGTGGCTCTATGAAGGAGATACTCTCAGAGATCAAGAGTTATGGTTACTACCTTGCCTGTTTTCCTAGTCGGTCTCCTTCACAGAAACCTACTCAATGGTTGCGTGGTCAGCAGTATTAAGCCTCAGACCAGGGAAGATGGAGACCACAGGCTCACGAAGAGTGAAAACCCTGTCGTACAACCAAGCCATGACCTGTGTGGTTCCTAGACTGGACATCTAGGGTGTAGTGTTTCGTGAAGGTGGGAACACTATTCCAGGCTGTGGCCCTGCATATCTTTGAGACAGGACTGATCTGAGTGAAGTCACTGACTTAGCCACGTTTCAAGTGGAATGAGCACTAACACAATCTTCCAACTGCTTCCCTGCCAAGGAGTAGCAGCGCTGAATGTAAACAATCCCACTGTACAGAAACTGTTTGGAAATCAGGACTCCTTCACAATTCGGACTGAAGACGCACAGCTGAGATAATTGTCTGTACTTTTTTGTTTCAATTGAGGGAGAGAATGAGATTTTTGCTGATACTGAGAATATGGAGTAACACTTTATCAGGATTCTCAATCGTGGGGAAGAATGCAGGCAGTACCAAGGATTGGTTAATATTGCACTCTGACTGACACCATCTTTGGCAGAAAGTTTTGGAGTGTACAGAAAACAACTTTATTCGTATTGAATACAGTGTATGGAGGATCAGTCGCCAAGGCTTGTACAGTAACGCTGACACTCTGCTAGCTAACGTGATGGCTACCAGGAAAATGGTCCTCCGTATGAGGAATTTCAGCACACGTGACAGCTGGCTCGAAAGGTCTACAGGTTAGCCAATCCAGCACTAAACTGAGTTGGCTACTGGTTTCTTAACTGGAGATCTAAAATGAAGTATTCCAGGCTGCCCCACAGGTGCAGTGGGAGAGCTACTGCTCCGGGTGCCAATGATCTGGGTTCGGGAACAAGTCGGCGGAGGTGGGGGGAGGGTCAAATGCCCCAATGGACGCACTCCTCCTCCAGGGAGGGGGGACTTGCAGGTCCACTGCTCTACCATTATCCATGTGAACACAGGTGGTGGTGCAGGGGAAAGTGTTCAGATGGGGACATTGGAGCAAATGCGGTTTTCAGTTGGGTGTGTCAGCGTGCTGGCACCCAAAGATGCAGCACACTCCTGGGGGAAGGGCAGAACTTAAGGGGAAAAGTGGTGTAGGACTGGGCAGCTGAGTTCTCTCCCTGCCCACCATGCTTCGTGTCAGGCTCCCACCACTGCCATCCTGGGACTACACCAATCCTCACCTCTGCTGCTGATGACCAGATAATATGGCGGAGAAATGCCAAAGTGGCTGCAGGCACACCCAGCCCTGGGGAAAAGGCCAGAGGGCATCACAGCAGTGTGTCACGAGTGGGCTATGTGGTCCTGGACAGGTCGGTGGTGGTGCCTCGACAAGCCGGAATGGGGCTTGGTTCTTCTGAAGGGAAGCTCCAGTTTGCCCCTTGAGGGGATAAAATATGTTAAAAAAAAATAACATGAAGTATTCCCCTGAGGTAGCTCCAGAAGAGAGGCAGTTGTGCCATTGGAAGTCCACTCACTAGTAGAAGTGGGCAAGGCAGAGCAGGCTAGTCAGTGTCTCTGGCTTAGCGCAGTCTCTATAAGAAACTGACAGCCAAGTCAAGCCGAGACCAGCTATCACAAAGTAAGCATTTTTGTCAGCCTCCGCAGTTAGTGTAGTATCTGAAATGTTCTACTTGTATGGAAAGAACAGCCTGCAGTAGCCAGGGCTCGGCTCGTGTTTTGGCTTGTAGAGTCAAGTCAGACCCCTGGCTTGACTCTGGTTTGGCCTAGGTGAAGAATTCCTGGCTTGCCCACCTGTACTCACTAGCTCATGATATGCCCCAGGATTCAATGCAAAGAAGTACAAGGTAATACACACAGCGTTCAAGAACCCCAGAGCCGAGTACCGACTTGAAGGGTGATGGTCACAGTCTAGGAAGCGGAAAAGGACTTGGGGATAGCAATCACTAGCAACCTGAAACCTTCAGTGGAATGCACTACACTGGCAAAGGTGAACAGGATGCTGGGTTGCATATCAAAGGGGTTTACCACCAGAAGGAAAGAGGTCATTCTGCCCCTACACATATCAAAGGTGTGGCCACACCTGGAGTACTGTGTGCAGTACTGGCGCCCCCTCCCTCAAAAAGGACTTAAATCAGCTGGAGGCAGTACAGAGAAGGGATACCAAGATGATCCAAGAGCACCAGGATGTCCTGTATGGACAGAGACTGGCGAACTTGAACATGTACTCACTTGAGAGAAGTGGGAGCGGGGACATGAACGAGACCTTCAGATACAGTACCTTAAAGGGATGAACAAGATTGACCTTCGGGATCTTTTTAGCATAAGCAAAAACAGAAACAAAAATCACACAGGCACAGCTATAAATTGAAGAGAGATAGGTAGAGGAAGAAGACCAGAAGACACTTCTTCACAGAAAGGGTGGTGACAGGGTGGAATGCACTAGCAGAGGGGGTAGTCAATCCCAAATCCTCCCTTCCCCTTTCTATTCATTCTGTCGCTTCTCCTTCCTCCCTAAAGACTCTTCTTTATGACTTTTTTCTCCTACCTGCAACTGTCCATGGCCCTCTCCTCTTCTTATTCCCTTTCTTTATACATATGAGTGTATCTTTTATTTTTTACTTGCAGTAATTTATTAATTTGCCTCTAATTATTTACATTTATGCTTCATGTATTACTTTATTACTGTAGTTCACTTCTTATTTTCATCAGTTTATTGTTTAGCTATCTCCTTCTCCCCTTTCCCTCAGGATGCATCTGGAAACAAGCTGCTCTCAGCTCAGTATGTCTTTCCTGGTAAAAGAGAAATGTCCACGTACTATCAGGCCCCACCTCCGTATGAAGTGGGGCCTGATTAGCAGTTTCATACACTGTTTTTGTACTTACTGCTCTCTATTTTTTTTTTTTTTAATTCTATCTGGTTGATCCTGCGCCCTCCCCGCCGGCATTTTAAGTCTCAGCGTCCCTCCTGGTGTGCCCACCACCACCCGTGGCTGTCTCCAGTATGACATGTCTTGCAGGGATCAGCCAGGGCACTTCCCTAGCATTACAGTACTGACATTACTTTGAGAGAGCTCCGGTTTGGAGCCGACGTGTCTCCATCATAAACGGAGACCAGGTGCAGCCTGACTGGCACCCTAGCAGTCTATACCTAGTCTCAGTGTGACAGGGACACACGCAGGATCCAAACCGGAGCTATTATTATGGCAATCTGTTCTTGCCATAGCTTCAAATAGCTCCAGTTTGGATCCTGCGTGTGTCCGTGTCATGTCTTCATCTCCAGCACACTGAAGGGGAAATGCTATCCTTGGACCGACCCGATGTCCTGGGGTTGGAGACCGTGGCAGTGCACTCCCAATCCAGACAGGATGCCTCCACTGCTACTGTCACTTAAGCATTAAGGCATGACCCGGGGTTACGGTAATCATCTGTTAATCACCCTCTAGGGTGCAATCTGTCACAAGGCATAGCGGAGTGCTATATGCCCCTTGAGGGTGATTAACTGACCATTAACAACCCCGCTGGGAGTGCCTTATTGCTATTATAAAAAATATTTTTTTTAAATAGTGCTGTACCTGGCTCAGCCTGTGATTAGGCTCTATGTTAACAGAAGTCTAACAAAGGGCTGATACAATGCTTACAGCCAATCAGAATGCATTATTTCACAGACCCTTTTTATAATAGGTGTTTTGAGCAGAAGAATGGGAACCCTTTAAGCCATTCTCCTTGTTGGCGCACTATATAAGAGACTGAATCAGAGGATCTGTTACTTGTATGGGGTGATCCACCAGCTGGGATGTGTGTAGTCACGGACTGTGGAGCATCCACTGAGTGGTCCACATGTGCAGCCTTGCAGGGGTACTGAAATGCCTGTGGCGTCCAGGAGACCCAGAATTCTCTACATACCGTGCGCTGTTACTGGCTCTTGGTTCTGAAGTAACAGGCCATCTGCATGATTGACTCCACTCTGTCTTATGGCATAAAGTACCTGGTTTGAGTGGAGTCTAGGATTGCTCCTATGAACTGAAGTCTCTGAATTACAACTAGTTGAGACTTGGTTAAGTTCAGTAGGATGCCCCTTGAACTGAGGAATGCACATACTAGTGAGACTGCTGCTTTGGTCTAATTCCTGGTCAGGCTCTTTGTGAGCCAATCATCCATGTAGGGAAAAAAAGAAAATTATGTACCTACTGTAATTCTTGATCTTCTCTTGTATCTTCACCATTCATTACTGCTTGGGTGTAAGCCGGAGGCACGCACCCGCCACAGGAGTTTTTTTGTTTTGTTTTTCAGAGGAGTCGGCGCCGCCCCCAAGAGTGACGCATCACATGATGCGTGAGGGGCGGTCGTTGGGTACCGCAGACTCCTCCTCCATCCTAGTTCTGTTAGCCAGAGAGGTGAAAAAAAGGGTAAGAAAAAAAAGCGAGGCAAGAGAGCCAAGGGCTAGAAAAAGGAAAGGATATAAACTGAAAAAGGAATAAGCCAGTAGAGGACAGAAAAAAAGAAGGAAATGCCTACTCTAAGGGACCGCAGGGCCTCACTTCTGGGGCGGCTCCAAGGGAGGAACAGATAAAGAAGAGGAGAAAAAGGAAGAAGAAGAAGAGAGGGAAGAGAACAAGGGATGTTGGGAGGGCAGAACTCTGCCCATTGAGTTATTGGTTTAAAGACTTATAGGCTCGGAATCAAAAACAAGAGAGCAAGGATCCCACTTGATAGGACTGAAGAGAAGATTCAAGCCGAACCGCTTGCACAGATTGGACACAAAAGGCAGATTCTCTAACCTCCCATCATCCCAACCCCTTAAACTCTAGCTGAGAGCTCACAGACTGCCAAGGCAGAAATTCTGTTCCGGAAAGATAGCGCCCAACTAGGAGGGGGAAAGAAGCCTTCAAGCACCTTGTTAAGTGCTAACACAGATGTGTGTGTGTGGGGAGGGGGTGAGCTCTACAGAGGGTACCCCTTTACGTAAAGGATAGAGTGGGAACTCAATCGGACTCCCTGAAGGCCAGGCAAGAACATCAGCTCAGGGTAACTGAAGTGCCAGGACAGCGCCAACCAGCAGAAGCTGACACAATAGGAGATTAAGACCTGCCAGAGGGAACCTGGAAAAAGGGAACGAGCCACTAGAGGGATGGTCTCTCTAACTGTGAATTGAACAACATGGCTAAGAAAAGAGCCAAGAGGTCACCCCTAGGGGCAATTAGAAAGAGTTCCTTCAGGACAGAAATAAATCCTACCCATTCCCCCTTACCTTCAGAAAATGGGATCCGTCCAGAGAAGAATGGAAAAATCAAGATTTTTTTTTTTTTTGGCTTAAAGGCCAACGAAGAAGAGGGAAGGAACGAGCAGGGAGGGGGAGACGCCGAAGTAGGAGGCCCCTGAGGGGAAGGTTGGCAGGTATCAGTAATGAATGGTGAAGATACAAGAGAAGATCAAGAATTACGGTAGGTACATAATTTACATATCTTCCCTTGTCAATCTTCACCATTCATTACTGCTTGGGTGAGTGCCAAGCCCCCCGCCCCCCAGAGGGGGGAACAAGAGAAACCCTGAGGGAACAAGACCCTCAGCCTCCTGCTGGTGGAAAACAGAAGGAAAGAGACCCTGGGCTAATCATACGAGAAGCCTAAGGCTGAGGAGAGCTAAGAGGTGTCCCCCGGAGACAAGGAGACAGAGGAAGCCCATGCAGAAGCCTCCTAGTTCTGGTGGAGATAAGACGGGTCCCCCAGAAAGTGGAGCGAATCACCCTGTCGGGCTGGGGTGACAATCTTGATAGACGAAGCCATGCCATCTGCCTAATGCAGATTGCTGTCCCTGAAAGCCACCTCATTGGGGTCATAAGATGCCCTTGCCTGGTGCCTTGCCAGCTCCAGGCCTATAGCAGAGAGGGCAATGGCCTGTCTAGATTGCTCCGTGTCAGGCATTGATGCTAGAAGCTGAGATAGCATCGACCATAGATGCCTGTTGTAGGCAGCATGGTGTGCCTGATGAGATGCGATACACAGCATCGCACGAGAGGAAAAGAACAATCTTCGCCCCAACTGGTCAAATTGTAGAGAATCTGAGTCCAGTGGTCAGTTGTGCACCAGGCGTCGTCGCCCGGAAGGAGTCTCTAGGGACACCAATCCCAAAGGTGGATTGGAAAGAGAACCTAGGGACTCAGATGGGGCACAATACCTCCTCCTGCAGTCTGCCGGGGCTGGGATACAGTCGGCTGGAGACTGCCAGGAACGGATAGATGCCTCCTGGACAGGAATAGGCCAGAACGGCACCACCAGATGTTGGGCACTGAATTCACTGAGGAATGCACGCATCTCCCGTTCAGTATTGTCTCGCCTAACAAAGGAGATATGGAGGTCCCCAACCATCCTCGAAAGGAAGAGCTGATAATCAATGAAATCAGCATCGGAAGAGAGGTGAGCAGAGGGTTCCTCTCCATCCGAAGAGCAAGATGAGGAGGATGGGGAGCTCGAATGTCCAGAGGACTCCTGTGGTGGTGGGGATAGGTGAAACACCCGCTCATGCATACATCTAACATATGAGGGGAAGGCCACCGCAGTGCCTCTGAACGTCTCCCAGAATAACGGACCTGTAGGACCAACATGGCCCGGGAAAGAGGGTGGTGGCTACAGAGGAATGGGAGTAGGACACCTACAAAGAGGCAACTATCCTCTGCTCAGGCTCTGGAATCCGGAGAAACAGATCTCGAGCTGGCAGGGTCCCGGATAACAAACCAGGTCGCAGAATGGAACCCTGGGGATGCGAACCTTGGAAGAGCCTGGAAGGGGATCCTCCCCTGTGATGTACCTGGGGCTGCAAGGATCCAGAAGGGCAGCCCACAGCAACACCACCGGAGGGATCCCTCGAGTCTAAGAGGGAGAGGCGGGGCTCGGCACTATGGCTCCTACCCACACCCCGAGGGGTGGCAGGCTAAACTCATGCGCCTCACCAGGCCCCTCAACCCTCAGACTCAGAGGATGCCCTCCTGACGCCAGTGACAGAGCTCGCGATCCTGTGATCTCTGGGGAAGCCCCAGAAGACAGTGATCGGGCCTGGGTTGGAGCGCAGAGGCACCAGAAGGTTAGCAGCGCCGCCTTCAGCAGCAGTCACCTCGGTGAACTAGGGAGTTCACCCCAGACGCACAGCACCACCGGAGACGCAGCTGCCACAGCCTCTCTGGCAAACAGACCTCTCACCATCCCCACGCCGCCCTCTCTCCCAAGGACCCCAGGCCACCCCTAGCCTGGGAGTCCTCAGAAGAAGACTGCTGTGGAGACTGAGGAATGGGCATGCTGGGTCGCTTGACACCTTGTCCCACAGAGGACTCCGATCCCGAAGAATCGGAAAGCCAGGATGGGTCCACGTCTGAGTCGCCTGTTTCTGAGGAAGAGGCGACTAGAAGGACCTCAATACTGGCCACCCCAGGAGTCCCCTGAGAAACGACGCCAGTGCTACTTATGATGCCCTTCAGCCCCGGCGCACCGGAGACAACGCCGTAACCCGGTCCCGACTTGCCTGTGGCTCCAGCCGAGTCCCCAGCACCGCCCTCGGTGCCGGGACCCAACACGGCGCCGCCAGCGGAGCCGACCGGGCCCGCGGCGCTGACAACAGCGCCAAGAGCAAGTCCTGATCACCAGAGCCACGAGCGGCACTGGTATCCATGACGGCGCCGGAAAGTGGTGTCGAGGATCCACCCACGCCGGGCCCGGTAGCCACAGGCCACAACACTGGGGGAGCCTACACCTCCGAAGAGGTGATTGCCGAGGTGCTGTCCCCACCGCAGCCCTGGGAGGGACCACGGCGTTCCCCCGACACCGCGAAAGAGGCCTCCTCCTCGGCAAGACTTGAAGATGAGGAGACCTCCTCCTCTCCAGACCATATAGGCCTGGGAGGGGACCCAGAGGAAGGGCCTAAAGATCAGGCCTGGGAGGCCCGAGAGCGATGCCGTCCTCCAAAAGTCAGTGGGGCCTTGCCGATTTTGAACACGTGGACTTCGAGAACATTGCAGTTCATCGAGAAACAGGCATCGCATCTGTCCATGTCATGGTTAAGTCCCAGGCACCGAAGGCAGACATCATGCCGGTCAGTCAAGGAAAAATGCCGGCCACAGGAGCACCGACGCATATAGGCACGGCCCGCTTTCAACTTTCGCTTAGCTCCCTAACCAGACATGATGCTAAAATAACCTAAAACACAGCAAAGCTCCTGGCACCATTGAAAAGAAAATGAAAGGGACTTACGGGAGTCAACGTGTGGGGGAACAAACCGAATGAAGGTAAACCCGCCCGCGACGAACTAGGCCTATGGCGCAGTACCAAAACACTTACACCGCGCAGCAGGTGCAGCCTCGATGGCGGGAGAAACAGAACTGATGGAGGAAGAGTTCGTAGTGCCTAACGCACCGCCGCATCACGCGACGCGCCACTCAGTGGTGTCGGCGCTACGCCTGGCTCCTCTGGAAACAAAAAAATAACTCCTGTGGCAGATGCATGCCTCCGGCTTACACCCAAGCAGTAATGAATGGTGAAGATTGACAAGGGAAGATCTTGTATTCCTAGTTATCTGAAGTGTGCCACTCAAACACCTAGTTACATACCAATAATGGCACAGAAAAAGGCTGCTCCAAGAACCCGGCTGTGCTCAGTGCAGAAAACAATACAGCCACAACAAAAGCATGGCACCAGCCCTCCCAGAACAAATGTACAGTACTTTATTTTAAATACATACAATTACATACAATCATGACCTAAATCCGCAACTACAGTAGTTTCACGCATATTGCGCTTCCTAGGGGAGATAGTTTAGTTACTTACCGGTAACAGTAGATCTTCAAGAAAATAAGACAGACAGCTTGAGGGTGGGAAAGAAAATAACTAGGTGGGTGGAAAACTGCCTGAAGGATAGAAGTCAGAGGGTGGTGGCAAATGGCGTACATTCTAGGATATGAGGGTGACGAGCGGTGTTAGTATTGGGACCAATCCTTTTTAACATACATATCAGTGCTATATCAGTGGGACTTGAAAGGAAAGTGTGTCTTTTTGTGGATGATACAAAGTTATATAATAGGGTTGACATAGCAGGAGGGGTTGAGGCCATGAGGAGAGATCTGAGCACCCTAGAGAAGTGGTCGGACATTTGGCAGCTGAAGTTCAATGCTAAGAAGTGTGCTAAGAAGTGTGCAGTGATGCATGTGGGGCGTAAAAATCCACTGGCTGAGTATTCACTGGGGGGAGAACTGATAAAACAAACAGAACAGGAAAGGGACCTGAGGATTATAATCTCAAACAACCTTAAGGTAGGAACCAATGTAGTAAGGCAGCAGATAAAGCTACTAGAATAATGGCGTGCATAGGAAGGGGTATAACAAGCAGGAAGAGGGAGGTGTTGATACCTTTATATAAGACCATGATCAGACTGCACCTGGAGTACAGAGTACAGTTCTGGAGGTCTCATTTAAGAAAGGATATAGATGGGGACTAGATGGAGAGAATTAAATCTATATTCGCTGGAGGTTAGAAGAGATAGAGGTGACATGATAGAGACTTTTAAGTATATGAGAGGAATAAATAAAGTGAACGAAGGCAACTTATTCAAAAGGAAAGTAGGAGTTAAAACAAGGGGTCATAATTTAAGAGTGGAAAGTGGAAGATTTAAGAGTAATGTAAGGAGATGCTATTTCACTGAGAGCGTGGTGGAACCCTGGAAAAGATTACTTAATGAGGTGGTATGTGCAGAAACAGTGGAGGAATTCAAGAGGGTGTGGGACAAACACAAGGGGTTGGCTAGTGGGCAGAGGAAAATATCCCTGGGAAGATAAGTAGGGGCAGATGGGAAATGGGCAGACTAGATGTACCAGGATGGTCCTTTTCTGCTGACACATTACTATGATACTATAAATATTCTCCATACAGCCACACCTTTGGAACTGTAAGCTGTCAGCCTCAGGACCATTCAGAAACTTTACCTAGCTGGGTCTTCCCACACTGGCATATGTCAGTGCTGCCTATATAACATGCGTGGCCCCATACTTTCTCAGTTTTCTGCTAGAGACAAGCCTGAGTAGTGAAACACAGAAACACAGAAAAAGTGATGAGGAGACCATTGGTACATCTAGTCTGCCCAAGAGTTTCCAAGACCTCTTACAGTGGGGAAGGCAGTAAAGTACTCCAGGAGAATTTAGCAAGACTTACGAGTTCTGCCATTCCCAGATCCTGCAGTTCCCCCTTGAGCCCTTGCTCTGTCCCACCCATTTGAAAGCTGATACGGTCTTTGCATTTACCACTTCCCCCGGCAGACCGTTCCAGGGTTCCACCACTCATTCCATGAAGAAATGCTTTCTTAGATCTTTTCTGGAGCTTCCTCCCCTTATCTTCCATTTGTGCCCCCTTGTGGTAGAGCTGGAGGCCCTTTGGAATAGTTCTGAATAGCACCTTATCAATGCCTTTCAAAAACTTGAAAGTCTCAATCATATTCTCTATCTCCCTTCTTGTTTCTAATGAGAATAAGTTTAGTTCTTTCAGGCGTTCCTCATATGAGAGGCCCTGTATCATTTTGGTCACTCTTCTCTGTACAGTCTCTAGCCTATCCCTATATTTTTTCAGGTATGGACTCCAAAACTGGATGCAATACTCCAGGTGGGGCCTCACTAGGGACCTATACAGTGGAAGGATCACCTCCCTTCTCCTGCTGTTGAATCTCCTCCCTATGCATCCCAGCATTCTATTTGCCTTGCCATAAGCTTTGTTAAATTGGCTTGATTGTTTCGGTACCACAACAGGAAAGAAGAACCCCAACCAGGCTGACAAGAATGGTGGTGGTTCTGGAAAGAAAAAGCCCATTTGGAAGGACACAGAAGAGGAGAACAGTAAGGTGAAGTAATGGACAGGTCTCCCAGAGTATGTCACCTGAAATACAGAATGGGGATAGGTGGGAGGTGACCTGTGGATCCATGGAGGAGATTCTATTGATGATCTACTGTTGCTAAGTAAACTATCTTCTTTGAGGATATCTCCCTCCTTAGAGTTACAGCCCTTCCTCCTTAAAGCCACACCTCTGGAATGAGTCCCAAGTAGTACAAAACTGCAGAGTAGGAAGAAGGCCTGGCTGCAGTGATGTACAAGACTCTTACGACAGCTGGCCTTGGACGGTGGCAAGGCTGAACCCAGCCCATCTAAGAGACGCCAGAGCCCAACTGTGGTGTCTAGTGAAAGTATGGACAGAAAACCAGGGGGCGGCAGAGCATAGGTCAGCTGCCAAGACTGAATGAGAACAGTTCACAGAAGGGGCCATGCAATGGGTGGCATATCCACCCATCAGACAGGTAAGCTCTTTACCATACTTCTGGTAACAAAAAGAAATGCAAGATGCCAACCAATTGGAAAGGCACTACATACGAACATATGAAACTGCCAGCAGATACAGGCCTTACGGTCTATCTAGTCTGCTCAGGTGTGCAGCACTTCAGCTTTTTAGACTGCAGCTCCCTTCCCCCAATTTTTCCTCCTACTTCCTTCACAAACACACACACACACGCACACACACACACACACACACACACACACACACACACACACACACCAGTCCACCCTCAGTTTGGACCCTTCCTTTGATCCTGTCCCACCCCCTCTTGAAGCTGCTCAATGATACCACCTCCTCTGGCAGCGCATTCTACCCTGTAACCACCCTTTCAGTGAAATAGTGCCTCCTCATTTCCATCCTGAATCTTCCTCCTTCCAATTTCAGACTGTGCCCCCTGGTTTCCCTCCCACCTTTTAATCTGAAAATACTCTCAGTGTTTACTCTATACATGCCCTTCAGGTACTTGAAGGTCTCAATCATATCCCCTCTCTCCTTTCTATCCTCCAGGGAATACATATTGAGCTCTCTCAGTCTCTCCTCATAAGGTTTATCTCCCAATCCCAGGATCACTTTTGTTGCCCTATGCTGTACCCCTTCCAGTAGCTTGATGTCCTTTTTCAAGTAGGAGCACCAGTACTGCATGCAGTACTCCAAGTGTGGCCTCACCAGGGACCTGAACAGGGGCAGGACGACTTCCCCTCTCTTAGAAGTGATTCCCCTTTTGATGCACCCTAGCATTCTGTTGGCCTTTGCCGGTGCCTTCCTGCACTGGGCTGAGTGATTCATTCCCCCTGTTAATAGTACACCCAGATCCTTCTCCTCTGCTGACATGGATAACTGCACTCTCCCTAACCAGTAATTATTTCCAGGGTTTCTGTCTCCCAAGTGCATGACTTTACACTTCTTGGCATTGAACCCAAGTTGCCATGTGTTCGAACATCTCTCCAGTCTTGCTAAATCCTCCTGGAGTACTTTACTGCCTTTCCCACCATCCACTTCCGCACATATCTTAGTGTCATCTGCAAAGAGGCTGATCTTACTTTTTATCTCGTCTGATATGTCAGCAATGAAAATGTTAAACAGCACTGGTCCCAGCACCGAGCCCTGTGGGACTCCACCTGTTACTGTTCTGGGCTCCGATAGTTCACCCCCATGACTACCTTCTGCTGCCTATCCTGTAAACAGCTCTTGATCCATCTAACCAGTTTCCTCCCAGCTCTCAGGTTACTCAACTTGCTTGTCAGCCTTCCATGAGGCACCGAGTCAAAGGCCTTGGTGAAGTCCAGGTAAAGGATGTCCACCGCATGACCCTTATCTAGTGCCCGCATCACCCAATCAAAAATGTCAACCAGGTTCGTCTGGCAGGATCTGTCCATGACAAACCTGTGCTGTTTGCCGTCCTGGAGACCATTATCCTCCAGAAATTTACCAGCCTTTCCTTGAGGATAGTCTCCATTAGGTTTCCTACAACTGCGGTAAGGCTCACTGGTTTGTAGTTCCCTGGTTTGTCCCTGGGCCCACTCTTATGGAGGGGCACCACATGCGCCACCCTCCAGTCCCTGGGCATGCATCCCATATCTAGGGAGGTGTTGAACAGGTCCACCAGCCACCCCACCAAGTCTTCTGCCAACTCTCTCAGGACCGTAGGATGAACTCCGTCTGGCCCAGGTGCCTTATCTACCCTCAGAAACTTAAGGCCCTCCATCTCCCTACCCACTGTGATCTCCTCATCTGCAACCTTCTCCCCCCCCCCACTTCCTCTTAGGTATGGGCCTTTCCCTCTCCTGGTGAATACTGAACAGAAGTACTCCTTGAGTACTTCTGCGGCTCGGCTCCCTTTTCCGCCCATCCACTGCCATTCTTGATCCTAACAATCTGATCCTTACTCTTTCTCTTCTCCCATACATCCCTGAAGAAATCCTTTTCACCTTCTCTGATCCCCTGTGCTAGCCTCAGCTCTCTCAATGCCTTAGCTGCCCTTGCTATTCTACTCACCTCCTGGGATTTCCTCATGTATTCCCCCCGTCCTCCTCTCTGTTGGATCTTTTATAGCTCCTAAAGACAGCCCTCTTTTCCCTCCCCCTCTCCTCAACCTCCCTGTTCATCCAGCTCAGCCTCTTGGTCCCGTTTTTTTTTTTTTACTCTGGCTCTTTACACATGTGCTAGTGGCCTCAGCCAGGCCCAGCTTGATGACTGCCCATTTCTGCTCGGCGTCCATGTGTGGGCAGATGTTAGCTATGTGCCCTTCCAGTATACTGCCCATCCAGGACCTTAGTCTTTGTTGTGGTTACATCCTTTCCTAGACTGAGTGAGAACCACACTGTGCGGTGGTCACTTCCTACCAGGGAGTCCTCCACCTCAACGTCTTTGTCTTGTTCACTGTCCGTCAGCACCAGGTCTAGAATGTTCCCCTCCCTAGTTGACTCCATTACCTTCTGTGTCAGAAAACCACCCTGGAAGGCTTCCAGGAGGATCTGCTCCCAGGCACATGAGGTAGTTGGGAAGTTCCAGTCTACTTCTGGCAGGTTAAAGTCCCTAACCACCACAATGCTACCTTTGCCACTAAGCCTCCTTAAAGGGGAACTCTCATCAACAGGGTTTCTTAATGTCTGAAGGACCATAAAAAGCTAATTTGAGTGAGCCATTGTGTTTATCTGTGAGTCTTTGCAGTCCAGAGTTATTCATATGTAAATCAGTCTGTAATTAAGGGCTGGGGGCAGCCGTATGTTTTAGGCACCCAACAGGAAATTATGTCACCGAGGATCTTGACCCTCTATTGACTGTAGGTTAAATAGAAAATCATCTATTTTATTAAGTGTGTTTTAAAGTGTTATTACAACACTTTCTACATTTATAATAATTGTTTTGTATGTGCATTGAAACTAGTGAGTTATCACCTTTACATTTCAAACTGTTAGTAAAATTAATCCATCTTTAGGATTGCTTTACCTCTAGGCTATACTGCCAGCTGATCATCAAAAACTACACATCCAAAGGCTGGCTCTGTGGTGCCAACAGGTATTGGGGCCCCATACTGTATCAGGATTTCTAAACCCTGGCTGTGTTCATGTCAGTGCAGATTTCTGGGCCTGCCACAGCACTAACTTCTGTTATATTCCGTTCCCTCTCTTACAGCCTTTTCTCTTACAATTCTGGGTGTGAACTCAGGTTTACATGATGCAAATCTGGCTATGTACCTTCTGGCCTGGCATCATGGGGCCAGCCTTGATATGTATAGTTTTTGATTGACAGCTGGCAGTACAACTTAGAGGCTAAAGCAAAGAGCTGTGAACAAGCTTCATTCATCCAGCAGAATGGGGTTTGATTCCAACATGCTCTACTTGTATATTGTGTGACCAGAATAAGTCACTTAACCTCCCTGTGCTCCCAAAACACACCGAGAAACACGCTGTAGCTGTGTGCCTTTCCTGGACAAAGACAGTAAAAACAACTTGAGCATGTGTTATGATTCTGAAAATATTATGCTCTTTCTAACCAGATTTGAATTGAAAAGAATAGGACACCATTTATTGTTTATTAACTGCAAAAACACATGGATGGACAACATTGTTTAAAAAAGCATAATCTGAACTGCCTAATTAAAATATAGAATAATATATGGGTGTCGGTGTGTGTGTAACCAAAATTTTACACACATCCGAGGTGTGGGGTGTTATATTAACCCCGATGGCAAAGTCTGAGTGGTTTATAAAAGCATCCCACACCGACGGTGTGTGCAAAATTCTGAGTTTTACACCCACCCACTTATTATTTTATTTAATTAATGGTGATCATTTTTTTCCCTTTCAGCACAGTTCAGTTAGTGCAGCCCTTCTGTCAGAGATAGAGATACACACACACACACACACACAGAGCCTGTCTCTCCTTTTGTTTGCATTACGGCAGGAATGGCATTCTGGAAAGTTGCGGTCCATTGGCACAGCTGCGGAGTGTAAGACACGCTCGAAGGGTATGGGTGTCAGGATCAACCAGACTGATTTTTTTTCCTTTATAGTAGAAAATCCCATTCCATGCAAAGTATTTCATAAGAAACTGTTATTTTTTTAACTTCATCAAAAGAAGTAAAATATTCTTTTAATAAGAATTCTTATGGCTATTGGCCTCCCTATCTTCAATACCTGACTGGACCCACTCTCTTACCGCCCCTTTTTAAAGTAATCTCACCCACAGGGTTGCAGATTTGCTCTCAAGTTTTTCTCCAGCTAGAAGTATGTGACATTATTTGCTACATCTTGTGTGGTGTTTCTTTTCAGAGCCTTGCTAGTCGCCTCTGTCCACAAATTCTTCCATGATAGCTATGGCTGGGAGAATACTGCCCCTGCTGACACTGAGCCTTGCTCTCTTTTTACTGGCTCTTCTCACTGTTAGACCTTGCTCTCCTGGCAGTGCTAAACTGACCTCCACACTATCTGACTTTACCTACTCAAACCTACTTGTGTCACAGATCAAGCAGCATGACGTGACTCCTCTATTACTCACTAGGCACCTCTTATACCTGGCTGCTGACTTTACCTCTAAACGCCTCTGGCAGAACATGCTACTGGTGCCACCTCGTTTCCCATGGAAACTATGGTATCTTGTGCTCCTAGTCTTGTTATTATCTGGGGACATCGAAACAAACCCTGGCCCCCAGTTACCCACTGCCTCTCTGAATATGGACTGTTAAATATGAAAGGCCTTCATATAGCACACTTAAACATTTGAAGCCTTCTCTATAACTTTACTGAACTTTGAGGCATGGGTATCCATATATGAACTGGACATTCTCTGTCTGACTGAAACTTGACTAAAGTCCTCTACTCCTGACTCTTCTTGCTCTCTTCCTATCTATTCCCTATTTTGAGAAGACAGACTATCTGGAAAGAGGGGAGGTGGAGTTGCACTCTATTTCAAAAAAACACCTGAATATGTCCCTAATGCAAAGTTCGATTGCCTCTGTGAGTTTTTACATACCCTGCTTCTACTCGGAACCAAAAAGATTCACTTATATGTGCCTACAATCCTCCTAAAGCAGGTCAACTAGGATGCTCCGAACTACTTGAGTACTCTACCTCTGCAGCTGGCCAAAAGTAACTTATTATTCTTGGCGACCTCAACCTAAATTGGCTGGGGAAAAATAAAAGAGCACTGGTATCTCTCATACACGGATTTAACATGCATCAGGTAATTGAAGATCCCACAAGGCTGACCCAATCACCTGCTGCTGGAACACTTATAGACTGGATACTCACAAATCGACCTGATAGAATTACTGCCTCAGGTGTGCTTCCTGATTCTATAAGTGACTATTCCCCTGTGTTTTGCATATGGGGAACATCGGTGATTCCAGCCCCCCTTGCCACGCTACATCCCCTTCTGGGATTTTTCCACACTTGATCAAGCACGCTTTCTACATGATATCTCTTCTGTAAACTGGATCCTTACTATCCAGTCCCAAGACACTGAATCTGCTCTCAATCTCTTTCTTTCTATATTCTTATCCCTCCAGGACATACATACACCTAAACGGAATCGACACATTAGGGCCAAACAGACTAGGTGGCTGCACAAGGAACTTCTCGCCTCCCTCCAGGCACGTGATAAAAGTTGGAACTGCTACAAAACCTTGGGTCAGCAAAGTGAATATGACACTTATAGAAAGCAGCGCAATATGTGTAAAAAACAAATCAGGCTTGCCAAAAGCTCATACTGCAAAGGTCTATTGCTGGAAGCTGCTGGGGACCCAAAGAAATTCTGGACACATGTAAAATCCTTCCCGGGCTCAAACCAGTCTCAGCATTTGAATGATATGGTTCTCAATGGTTTGCACTGTAATAACCCTACCACCATTGCAAATTCTTTCAACAAACACTTTACTGATCTCACCAAATACACTGCCTCTTTCACAGCAAATTGCATTCTGATGCCTGTTACTCACACATACGTGCCCATACATCTGCCCTTCTATTTTAAAGCTATTCAAAATGCTGATGTTCTGAAACTACTAAACTCAATCTCTTATAGTATTAGTGTAGGCTCCGACTACCTAGAGCCTAAACTCCTGAAGCTGGCTGCTCCTTTTATAGCGTCTCCATTGACTAAAATCTTTACACTGTCTCTCTGCCATGGTCATGTTCCAGACATATGGAAATTGGCAAAAGTCACCCCAGTCTTTAAGAAAGGTGACAAGAAGGACATAGCTAAATTTAGGCTCACAGCCATTCTGTCAGTACTAAACAAAATACTCGAGAAATTAGTGGCTATACTGGTCACCGAGTTCCTCTCTAAATATACCCTCCTATCACCTGCTCAACATGGTTTCCACAAGAGGCATAGCACCTCTACCACTGTGATACAATTTACAAATGATGCCCTTACTGCTATGGATCATGGTCTCATTACTGGTGCAGTGTTCACTGACCTCTCAAAGGCATTTGATCTTGTAGATCACCCTCTTCTGCTCGACTGTCTTAGCTTCACTGGTTTCTCGGAGCAAGCCACAAACTGGTTTCAGAGCTACTTAAGCAATAGAAGACAACAGGTGAAATTTTACTCTGCGGTGTCAGACTCTGCACCTATCAATGTTGGTGCTCCTCAAGGCTCCATCTTGGGGCCTCTTCTCCATTTTTATAAATGACATATCTTCTATCACCCCTTGGTGCTCAACAATCTTTTATGCAGATGATCTGGTGCTCTATACCTCCTCTGCAAACGTAGAAAAAATAAATAGTTGATTAACATCTGCATTTCTCATACTGCAAGAATGGATCCACAACAAAAGGCTCATCCTAAACATAAGTAAAACTCAGGGTATGCTCTTCAGATCTGCAACTAAACTTAGAACAAACCGCAACCTTTTCAACGTCTCCTGTGCAAATGACTCCCCCCTTACGAAAGTAACCTCACTCAAGTATTTAGGTGTCCTGCTTGATGAAACTCTCAACTTTAAGCAACACATCATCGACACCTGCAAGTCAGTAAACTCCAAACTTGGAATAGCTTACAGGACTAGTCGGATGCTTACCCCCTCGGCTAGACTGGCTATTTCTAGGGGTATCCTACTTCCATCCCGTGTGTATGGCGCTGTCACCTACATAAATGCTTCAAAAAACACCCTAAGTAAGTGGGATACAGCGTACAATAGTATATGTCGTTATGCCTCGGCTTCCCTATGTTTGAAGCATCATTGCTTGCTATATGCAGACCTTAAATGGCCTTCTCCATCTGCCAATCGACTCCTTGTCCTTGGTACTCTGCTGGACAACATCATTAGAACTAATCTACCTACCTCTCTTGCAGGCATGCTGGTACCTCTGTCCCCCACCTATGGCCTCCGCTCTACTGGACTCTCTACCATAAACCCCTAGGTACAGAACCCAAAAAGGAACCTCAGCTTTCTCATGCCTGGTCCCAAAATATTGGAATTCCCTACCTCTTGATGTTCGCTCTGCACCTAGTCATATTGCTTTTAAAAAGATGCATCACACTCTCCTCATCAAAAATGCCCTATGTTCCTGTTTTAAACCCCCATAGGGTGCTTGACATCCCCTTCCTCAGCTCTCAAAATGTTCAGTTTTGCTCTGACCCCTTGTTACTGTCATATGTAGCACTTAGCATGGATTATGTGTTAAAACTCTACTGCACTATGATTGTATGCTTATTATGTTTTGTACTACTGTGTATGTTCCTGCCTTTGTCTCTGTCATATTAGCAATACTGTTTACATCACAGAACATTGTGTAGATTTTTCCTTGTATGGTTGATTACCTCTGAACTATACCTGTTTGTTTTGTCTGCCAATTTTGTACTGTGACCTCTCGGGTTGTGTCTGAAAATAGTCATATTTTGTGGCTATGGCACCTTACCCGGTAAACAAAAACTAAATAAAATAAAATAATGCATTTCAGGTTATGCATGTTTTAACTGTGTTGTCCATCCATGTGTTTTTGCAATTAATATATAAGTAATGGTGTCCTATTTTTCCTTTTCTGGATAGAAAGAGCATATTTTCAGAATCATAACACATGCTCAGATTGTTCTTACTGTCTTTGTCCAGGAAAGGCACACAGCTACAGCTTGTTCCTGGGTGTGTTTTGGGAGCACATGGAGGTTAAGTGACTTGCTCTGGTCACACAATATACAAGTAGAGCATGATGGAATCAAACCCCATTCTATGGATCACCGAAGCTTGTTCACAGCTCATTGCTTTAACCTCTAGGCTGTACTGCCAGTTGATAATCAAAAATTTCACATTTCAAGGCTGGCTCCATGTTGCCAGACCAGTAGGAACGTAGCCACATTTGCATGTTGTACACCTGAGTTCACACCCAAAATTGTAAGAGAAAAGGCTGTAAGAGAGGGAATGGAAAAAGACAGAAGCTGATGCTGTGGCAGCCCCAGAAATCTGTACTGATAGGAACACAGCAGACAGAGTTCAGAAATCCTGCTATGGGGCCCCAATACCTGTTGGCACCACAGAGCCAGCCTTGAGCTGTGTAAGTTTTGAAGATTAGCTGGCAGTATAGCCTAGAGGTTAAAGCAACCCTAAAGATGGATTATTTTTACTAACTAAAGATGGATTAAGTTGTTACCTGAGGAGTCATTGGAAGAGTTTTGGAACCAGGGTCCTCGCTATGCCGCCACTGCCTGGGGAGGTTGTGACTGGCGTGGGGTCACTGGATTACACTGGTCACTTAGAGTGAACTGATCTGGGCTGTTGAGCAGAAGGGAGAAGGAGATGTGTGGCTCCAGGAAGAATTTGTATGGGCCTGCTGTGTCGGAGAAGGTGGACCTGGTCACTTGCTGTAAGGTGGGTGCCTGACTCGGGTTGTTGCCCTAGAGGGATTAGGCAGTGCTGTCCAGAAGGCGGACACTTGCTAGTTGCCTTGGGGGCCACTGAGGTCTGCTCGGCGGAGGTCGGGTATTCAGCAGCGGCTCTGTTTGGGGGACACTCGGGCTGGGTGCCTGCTTTGGGGCTGGAACAACTGAGAGAGTTGGATGGCCGTGGGATCCGTTTTTCCTGGAGCCTGGTGAGTGTTCGTGATGATGGAAGTTTCGTGATGATCTTGGTCGGATGGTGTTGGGGGCTTTGTGACTGCCCTTTGACTGTGAGTTCTGAATCTCTTCCTCCCCTAGGATCTATCATTTTTATAAGCTGATGCTGGACCTGTTGAAGGAGATACTGGATTTATTTAGAAGGCTGTGAGAGGGCCTTATTTCATTATTATTTAAATAATGATTTTAAGCTGTGGCAGTGAGAGGGCTACAGTGAGCGGATATTAGTCAAAGAAGGAGGTGGTGAGAGCCCTTGTTCTTCATGACTTTACAGAGACTCTGTGAACATACAGAATATATTTCAGTTTTGTGGACTGACAGTGAACTATTTTATTGAACTGCCTATTTCATATTTGATATTTTTGATGGGGTGTATTTTGGGTGGGGTGTTTGTTTTTATTGTGGGGGGAGGGATGGTTTTGTTATCATTCTTTTGGGAGTATTTTATATTTTAAGATATGTGCCTGGGAAAGAAGCTGGGAAGGCGCAGCTACTCGGCGGCCCTTCTTCGGAACCTCCACCCATTTGAGCTCCCATCACTCCCTTTTGAGATCTATGGGAGATATCGGGCTCTAGAAATTGCTTGGAGGAGGGATTCTGAAGGGGGACCGGTCCGGGTGGCTGCCAGAGAGTCATGGATATGGGTGGCAAAGCTGAGGAGATGCCCTGGGGAGAAATGGCCAGTGGAGAGCGGTCCTTCCTGCTTACTGCCCATACCCAAGGGCTCCATGGAAATTAGTGGGCAGGTAGCTGATCCAGCAATCCCCCCCCCTCAATCCTCCTCGGGCTGTGTTATGCAGTGCCAGGTCGATGAGGAACAAGACTGCCATAATGGTGGACTTGATTGCCTCAGTAGACCTGGCCTGCATCACGGAGACCTGGCTGCATGAAAATGCCGCTCCCATTTTGGAGGTGGCAGTGCCAGCTGGGTACTTCGTGATACACAGCCCGAGGAAGGATCGCAGAGGCGGGGGTGGCCATATGTTTTAAATCTGACCTGGGTCTCATGGTGCTACCAGTGGGTCCCTCTGAGTCCTTGGAATGTGTTGCCACACAAAGGGGTCCTGGCACGGGTTACAGGATCCTCCTGCTCTATTGCCCCGCCCCAGGTAGGGAGGGTGAGTTGGTCTGGTGCTGGAGTCCCCGAGATGGATAATCCTCGGGGACTTCAATGCCTGGGTAGATGACAGGCTCTCCATATTTTGTAATGATCTCCTAAGGAGCATGGAGGGGCTGGGCCTGGTGCAAAATTTTACTTCAGTGACCCACATGCAAGGCCACACATTGGACTTGGTGTTTTCATTAGGTCTTGAGGCCACTGACCTTAGAGTTGATCTGGTAGTTTGGTCGGATCATAGCACCGTGAGGTTTAGGTTTGGGGCCCCCCCCAAAGCCCTTGCCTCTGTGGAAATGGTCCGGTATCGCCCTTTGCAGGGTTTTCCCCCCCATCAGGGTTATTGGCAGTGCTGGACCTATCGAGTGTTGGTATTGCTCGTGCGATTGGAACAGAGGAGGCGGTGGTGGCATATAATAGTGCCATTACAGCCACCTTTGATTCAACAGCACCCATTCATGTCCGACTCTTATCTACTAGTAAGAGACCTCCCTAGTTTGATGGGGAACTCAGGGAGTTAAAAATTAAGGGTCGGAGGTTAGAGAGATGGTGGAGGAGATCTAGCCTGATAGAGGACAAATTGGCCCTGATGTCTCATTATAAAGACTATCAGGGGGCAATCTGCTGAAAGAAGGCAGAATTTTTGTCAAGGGAGATTGCTGCAGCAAGGAACAGACTGGTTCAGCTCTTCCACACGGTGGATGGGTTACTACATCCTGCCTGCCTCCGTGTCGGGGGAGCAGGTTCAAATACTAGGTGCGAGGAGTTCGCTCTGTTTTTTGCCGACAAAGTGTCTGCTGTCAGAAATGAGATCTCCTCCGCTGCCACTCAAGGGGACTGTGGGGTCCACTCTGAGGTGTTGCAGAACACTCCTCATGTATGGCCCGAGTTCAATCCAGTTGGGGTGGAGGAGGTGGTGAGGGTTGTCTCAAGACTGAAGCCAACACATTGTGATATGGACCCAGGTCCGACACAAGTTTTGGCTGGATGTACAGACCTGATTGCACCTGTTGTTGCCGAGATTGTCCAGAGTTCCTTGAGGAATGGGGTCGTTCCACTGGCCCTGAAAGAGGCCTTGGTTAGTACCCATTAAAGAAAGCCTCATTGGACCTGGACTGTCTCTCCAACTACAGGCCGGACTCTAACCTCCCTTTTGTAACATCCAGACTGGATTACTGCAAAGCCCTGTACCTAGGGCTATCTGGAGGTAACTTCCACTGACTGCAGCTGGTGCAGAAGGTGGAGGCAAGATTATTAATGGGTGTGCATAAGTATGATCATATCACACCAGTCCTCCATGAACTGCACTGGCTGCCAGTTAGGTGGAGGATTACCTTTAAGGTCAGGTTACTGACCTATAAAGCCCTACATGAAGGGGGACCAGTCTACCTGCAAGATCTCCTTGTGCCTCACCGCCCATCCCAGGCTCTCCGTTCTGCTGAGGGTTGTTGCCTGGATATTCCTAGGATGAGGCTGTGCCACTTGGGCGATGGAGCGTTCTCTGTGGCTGCACCTGCGTTATGGAATCTACTACCTAAACAGCTACGGGAGGCACCTTCGGTGGATACCTTCAAAAAAGGTTTAAAAATACATTTATTTAACCAGCCTTTTAATTTTTAGATAACTAAGTTTACTGGGATTGATTAGCTGGATAGTTCTATTTATTATGTTTGACCAGATAGTGGTGCTGATTTTAATTGTGTTGTATATTTTTAACATTGTTGCATTGTAGTGACTATGAAGCGCTCCAAGACTCCGGAAAGGAGCGCTACAGAAATAAAGTATCATAGATACATAGACAGTGTCAGCAGATAAGGGCCTATGGCCCACCCAGTCTGCCCATTTGAGCTTGTAAGTTCAGTTTATGTTTTCCTAGAAGTCTGTTGCTCCTTACCCCTGACCTCTAGAATTCCTTTATGTCTATCCCATGCATTCTTAAATCCCGTGATTGTTTCAGCCCCCACCACTTCCTCTGGCAAGGTGTTCCACTTGTCCACCACCCGTTCTGTGAAGAAATTCTTCCTCACGTTTCCTCTGAATTGTCCTCCCTCCAACTACATTCCATGCCCTCTAGTCCTAGAACATCTCTTTCGCTTAAAAATAGTGTATTCTTGCACCCTGTTCCTCCCTGTAAGATACTTGTATGTCTCTATCATATCCCCTCTCTCCCTCCTCTCCTCCAGGGAGTACATGTTCAGTTCCTTCAACCTGTCCTCATAGGACTTGTGATGCAATCCATGCACCATATTTGCTGCCCTCCTCTGAACCTTCTCACCTGTCTATGTCCTTACGTAGGTAAGGTCTCCAGAACTATTACACTGTACTCCAGGTGAGGCCTCACTAGTGTCTTGTATAGTGGAATTATGACCTCCTTTTCCTGCTGGTGATGCCCCTGCCATGCATCCCAGCATCCTATTTGCTTTACCTGCTACCTTGTCACACTGTTTCCCTACCTTGAGGTCATCAGAGATGATAACCCCAAGATCCCTTTCCTGCTTGGTGCATGCTATATCCTCACCCCCAACTGGTATATTGTGCCAGGGTTTTTGTGCCCCATATGCATTATCTAGCACTTCTTTGCACTGAATTTCAACTGCCAAACCCCTGACCATTCTTCAAGTTTCTGCAGGTCCCTTCTCATTCTGTCTACACCCTCTGGTGTGTCTACTCTGTTACAGAGCTTTGTGTCATCAGCGAACAGTGAAATTCTGCCTTCTAGGTCCTGCGCAATGTCACTGATGAAGATGTTGAATAGGACCGGTCCCAGCACTGATCCCTGTGGTACCCGCTGGTCACTCTTCCTCTGTGGGTGACAGCCATTACCACCACCCTCTGTGTCCTGCCACCCAGCCAATTACCTACCCACCACACTACTGTCCTGCCCACACCCATATTCCCCCAGTTTGTGTAATAGTCTTCTGTGTGGCAGTGTCAAAGGCCTTGTGAAGTCCAGATAGGCCATGTCCACTGCCCTCCCCTGATCCACCTCCCTAGTCACCCTGTCAAAAAATTCAATGAGGTTGGTCTGACATGACCTCCACCTGGTGAAACCATGCTGCCTTGGGTCCTGTAGTCCATTGACAACCAGATGTTCCACCAATCTCTCCTTCAGTAGTGCTTCCATGATCTTCCCCACTACCGATGTGAGGCTGACTGGACTGTAGTTCCCCGCTTCCTCTTTGTTCCCACTTTTATATAAGGGGACTACATCTGCTATCCTCCAGTCTTTGGGTACCTCCCCTGTTTCCAGTGATCGGCTAAACAGGATAGCCAGAGGTTCAGCCACCACCTCTCTTAGTTCTTTAAGGACCCTGGGGTGCACCCCATCTGGCTCCATTGCTTTATCAACTCTTATTACTTCCGGTTCCTTCAGGACCCTTTCTCGTGTAAAGGACTTGTGTCCATTTCTGCACCATTCTCACCCTTGTACTCCTCTTAGACCCATTACCTCCTCTTCCTCAGTAAAGACTGAGCAGAAATACTTTTTCAATATGTCAGCTTTACTGTTGTCATCCTCCACACGCCCCATCCTCCCCTTCAGTCTCACTATCCTCCTTTTGCCTTTCTTTTCACTTATGTACCTGTAAAGGTTTTGTCCCTCTACCCACTGATTTTGCAATGTGTTCTTCTGTCTGGCTTTGGCTTCCCTTACTGACCTCCCTGCCTCCCTTTGCTTCTCCTGGTAGTTCTCCCTATCCCTTCTGCCTGTGTCTTTTGTATTGCCTGAATGCAATCTTTTGGCTTTCACTTTCTTTGCTACCTCTTTGGAAAACCATATGGTCCTCTTCCTTTTCCTCTTGCTAACCTGCTTAATGCATAATTCTGTTGCTCTTGTAATCCCCATTTTAAATACTGCCCACTGTTCCTCAATCCCTGATTCCTGCCCCATTCCCGTAATGCCTCTTTCAAGTATCCCCATTTTCCCAAAGTCTGCCCCCTAAAATCCAGGATCGTGTTTTTGTGTGGTTTGGTTCTGCTCTTTCTGTGATTTCAAACCACAATGACTGGTGGTCACTGTTCCCCAGGTGCTCCCCACTGTTACCCCATCACACTGTCCCTGTTTGTGAGCACAAGGTCCAGTATTGCCTTCTGCGAGTTGGTTCCATGACCAGCTGCTTGAGGAAGGCACCCTGAAGGAGTCCAGAATAAATCTGCTCCTAGTTGATGCTGTCTGGGATGCTCCAGTCCATGTCTGGAATATTGAAGTCTCCAACCAGTACTACCTCAACCTTGTCTGCCATCCTTTGGATGGCTAGCATCAACTCCTATCTGTTTCTTCCTCCTGGGCTGGTGGTCTATAGACCACACCGCGAGGATGGCTGGCCCCATTTTCCTTTCCAGCTTAACCCACAGTATCTCTCCCCATTTTGTTCCTCCTGGATCTCTGTGGCCCTTATGTCATTTTTCACATACAGTGCCTCCTCCTCCCTTCCTGCCTGCCCTGTCTCTTCTGAATATGTTGTAGCCAGGTATGGCCATCTCCAGTCGTGGTTATCATTACACCAGGTTTCAGTGATGGCCACAATGTCCAGGTCTGACTGCACCATGACAGCTCCAGATCTTCCATCTTGTTGCTAAGGCCCTGGCATTTGCACACATGGCTTTCATGATTTGCCCTCCTCAGACTGTTTTGCTGTTCTACTCCAGCCCCTTCCTTGGTTGTCCTTTATCCCTGGTTCTCCTTGCTGTCTGCCCTTCTGCTGAATTTTGCCCCTTCTGCCTATCCACCTCTTGGGTGCTAATCTCCATCTTTTGCACACTGCTTTGTAGAGATAGCCACTCCTCTGGTTCACTGGTTCCACTGCTAGCTGTGGGGGGGTGAGCAAGTAAATACCTCCTTGCTGGCCTGCCACCCCCTTTGCTAGTTTAAATGACTTGTCAATGTAGCATTTAAACTTATCATTGAGTGCTTGATTCTCCAGGATGGATGCAGGCCGCAGGCTTGAACAAACCTCCATCCTCCAGGTGGGTCCCCAGTCACCAATGAATCTAAACCCTTCCTCACAGCACCAGTTCTTCAACCATGAGTTAAAGTTCCTGGTGCATGCACCCTATGCTCTCCCTTGCTCTCATGAGTAGTACTTCTGAGAAAGTGACAGAAGTAGCTACTTGCTTGAGACCCTCCCAATTTGTTAAATTCTTCCTGAACTTCCTTTGGCTCCCCATTTGCCAGGTCATTAGTACCTAGATGGATAATGACGTCCAGCTCACCCTCCCGTCTTGCCTTCCCAGTGATCCCCCAGGATCTTCCTTCCATCCCTCCATGCCGTGGCACCTGGTAGGCACCTCACCTCCCTGTCCTCCCCCTCCTGTGTTCCTAGCTGGATCCCTCTTATGATGGAGTCTCCCACCAGGATTCGCTTCCTCCTCCTCTGGGGTCCACTGCTTTCCCCGCTGAGGTCACCTCCTTGGCTAACCAAATCTATCTATCTATCTATCTATCTATCTATCTATCTATCTATCTTTACTAACAGTTTGAAATGTAAAGGTGATAACTCACTAGTTTCAATGCACATAGAAAACAAACTTTGAAAGTGTTGTAATAACACCTTAAAACACACTTAATAAAACAGATAATTTCCTATTTAACCTACAGTCAATGGAGGGGCCAAGATCCTCGATGACATCATTTTCTGTCAGGAGCCTAAAACACATGGCTGCCCCAGCCCTTAATTACAGGCTGATTTGCATATGAATAACTCTAAACTGCAAAGACTCACAGATAAACACAATGGCTCACTCAAATTAGCTGTTTATGGTCTTTCAGATAATAAGAAACCCTGTTGATGACAGTTCCCCTTTAACTGTTCTCCCATATTCCTATCAATCTCCTCCTTCTGAGTCGGAGGCCTATATACAAACCCTCAATCTAACCTTTCTACATAGAAACATAGAAAGTGTCGGCAGATGGGGACCTTACAGGCCATCTACTCTGCCACTTTTTCCACTACCCCCCATTGCCACTCATTTCTTCCCTGTAACCACTATTCCCTTGTATCTATCCCATGCCAATTTGAAGGCGCTGACTGTCTTGGATTCTACTACTGACGGAGGCAGATGGTTCCATGTGTCCACCACCCTTTAAGTGAAAAAGAACTTCCTACTGTTCCCCCTGAATTTACCACCCCTCAGTCTCATCTCATGTCCTCTTGTCTTGGTCTGTGTATTGATCTGGAGGAGTTCCTGCACCTCTATTTTGTTGATGCCCTTGAGGTAGATGAAGGTCTCTATCATGTCTTCTCTCTCTCTCTCTCTTCTCTGTTCCAGAGAGCACAAATTGAGTTCCTTTAGCCGTCCCTTATATGGTTTCTGATGTAGATCGTGCACCATTGTGGTAGTCCTCCTCTGAAAAGCCTCCACTCTATTTATGTCCTTACTCAGGTGCGATCTTCAGAACTGCACACAACACTCCAGATGAGGTTGCACCAGGGACCGATACAATGCATCCCAGCATGCTGCTAGCCTTTGATACTGCCTTCTCACATTGTTTGGCCACCTTTAAGTTGCTTGATATAACAACCCCTAGTTGAAGTACATCTTTCTTGGATTAGTATGTCCTAAGTGCATGATCTTACACTTTTTTGCGCTGAACTTCAATTGCCATGTTCTGGCCCAGTATTCAAGCTTCTATAGGTCAGATACCATCCTGTTTATTCCTTTGGGAGTGTCGACCCTGTTGCAGATCTTGGTGTCATCTGCCAACAGGCATACATTTCCCTCTAGGTCCTCTGAGATGTCGCTGATGAACAGTTGAAGAGGACTGGACCCAGGATGGACCCTGAAGCACCTCACTGATAACCTCTCTAACTCCAGAAAGATTCCCATTGACCGTGACCCTCTGTGTTCTCCCAGTTAGCCAATTTTTTATCCAGTCTATCATTTCTTGTCCCAATCCTGCACCTTTGAGCTTATTTAGGAGTCTTCTGTGAGGTAAGGAGTCAAAGGCTTTACTGAAGTCAAGGTAGGCCACGTCCACCGCCCCCTCCTCGATCCAATACCCTTGTCATCCAGTCGAAGAAGCCAATCAAGTTTGTCTGGAAGGATCTGCCTAATGTGAAACCGAGCTGGTTTGCCAAACACAAGTTGATAATAAATTACAAAAAAAACAAGGTAATGCCATTCACAAGTCCAGACAACAAGCATAAGAATGCCCGTTTAACCATCACTAATAGTCTCTGTTTACCACTGGAACAAATACACAGCTTGAAGTACCTGGGAATAACATTAGACAGCACTCTATCATACAGTGAACATGTCAACATTATTTCAAAATTTGTTAACATTAGATTAGGGCTCCTTTACCGACATGACCCCAGATGCCCTTCAGCTTACATTCACAAGCTCGGTTCTCTCTATCATTGACTTTGGTCTTGACATCTATAGCTTTGCCATGGACACTACTCTCCATAGAATCAGCACTGCACTAAACAAAGCGTGTCGCTTGGTAACTGGTGCACACAAGTACACCCACACCTGTGACCTTTACACGCAAGCCAACTGGATGAACCTCCAAGGGAGGATTTCATACCAGACCTGCTTGCTAGCTAAAAAGATCAGCCTTGGGCAAACTCCTTCATCTACACAACAGCTACTCTCTCTAGCCCGGTATCCCTGTGGTACAAGAATTGTTGACAAGTTCACCTATCATGTCAATTTCTGCCGTATGACCCAAGTGCAGCGGGCTTTCATGTACAGAGCCTCCCATTGGCTTAATGGTCTCCCTGCTCATGTCCCGAAGGAACCCTCGATAGGGCCTTTCAAAAACAAACTCCAGCAGCACCTTTCCAAGCTCAGCTGCTGTGACTGCCCCATCTAGCTCTGATGCCCCCTCCCTGTCCCTTCCCCTAATTCCCCAGGCCACTTCCACTCCCACTGCCTCACTCCCTCTACCTTCCTCAACCTCATACAGTTTCTGAGTCTCTGGAACTTTTATTTCCTGCTTCCTACCTGAAACCCTTGAGCATGTTTATGACAATGTCATTTTACTGACTGCATATTTAAACACCATGTACTTGTTACCTTTACCAACTGCAAATATTGTTCTGCACTTTTTTTTTTTGCTCTTGCTGTGTAACTGTACCATCTAGCTTGTATTACTGTACCATGTTATGCCTACTTGTATTGTCATATCACTCAGACATGGAACCTTTGTAAATGGAGGAGCCTGCAAGGTATCGCAGCAGGCGGGGCTTTGTCTGGGGGCAGGGTGTGGGACACCTGGATAAACAATAGGGACCACCCAGAAGGGGCTGGGGGGGATAGGGTTCCAGGGGGAGGAGCTTGCAGCCAGGGACAGGGAGGAGCCAAGCCCTTAAGGTCTGCACAGGAGGAATTCTTCCTCATTTCTCCTTGTCCCAGGTCGCATTCAGAAGAAGGAAGCTTAGTCTGAATCAGCAACACACCAGAGGTAAGGGCTGGGCCTAGTAGGCCACATGGTCTGGGGGTGGGCAGGTAAGGAGGATGAACATATAGGCTTCTGCAGCTTGCCTGTGCTCTCTGAGAGCAACTGTGCTCCAGCTTTGTTGAATGTGCTTCCTCTGTGGGTTCAGTGGGGGATTCAATGTAAGTTCATGGAGTGTTGGTGTTCCGGGTGGGGGTGGGGCCTGGTGGGGCCAGGTAGCATGGCCAGGGGTGTATGGGAGTCAGGAGGAAGCAGTATGGGGCAGCAGGTTAAGGCTCGGAGCTGCAGATTTGAAGACCTGGGTTTGCATCCCACAGCCGCCTAGGGCACAATGTGTGATTCTGAGCAGGTCAGTTACCTTCCTTATGCCCCCAGGTCCCATCAGGAAACCAGCTTGATCAGCTACCGTCAGGAGTGGGTGAGCTTCCGCACACAGGTGGCGTGCCTGGGGTGGGAGCACTTCCTGTGTAGGTGCGCCTAGGCTGCTCCAGCGTTTAAAAAAAAAAAAAAAGTGAGCTCCCTTCCATGTGCGCCAGAAAGCTTCAGCCTAGGGCCTGCCCCCCCCCCCAGGCAGCAGGGGTTCGTGGCCTTCTCGGCGAGCCCTTCCCAGTGTGCCAGCATTCAACTGCTTGGTTCCCGACCCCCTCCCCAAGCAGCAGGGGTTTGTGGCCTTTTCGCCCTAGGAAGTGAAGGGCTTACCTGGGTTAAGTAGCGACATGGTTGCAGTCCTGGAGACAGGAAGTTCTCGGCAGGCCTGGCCCCTCAACAGCCTCGGTGCACTCGCTTCTCAGGTGGGGTAGCAAGTCCCCTGTTCAGGCGGAAGCTGGCATGCCCGCGGTGGTTGAGTTTGCCGGCAGATGGGTAGGCCAGGCAGCTCATCTGCCATCCTGCCGCCATCCTCATGTCATGGGTAGGGCCTATAGGTGGATTTGGGGCCTTCAAATGGAGAGGGGAAACAAGCCTTCTGAGCTTGGTCATGGCCATGATTCCTCATGCAGCTCCAGTGAGACTCCTCACGCTACGGGGCAAGGGCCGACTCCTGATGGTCGTGCGCATGCGTGGGAGTGATAGGGCCCCGTGCATGCGCAATGTCGGGAAGGCCGCCATCTGCAGGGGGTACCACATCTGCAGGGGAGGCTAGCTGATTTACGTTTCTCACGTATTAGATTAAGTAATTCCATATGTTCCTGTGGTATTTCAAAGAAGGCCCTATGTAGTTAAATAATTTTAGAATTAATCTACTAGCATTAAATTTCTAAATGCATATAATAAATTAACACTTAGATATGTAAATCACAGCAGAATGGGTTTACCATGGTCATTTCCTACTGCTGTAGAACAGCGGTACTTAGTGGAAGAAAATAGTACCAGCAGAACTAGTTGGTAAAAAAAAAAAAAAAAAGTAGTACTAGGCATTCAGTTTAAGGGAACTATAAGTTTCTATAAAAAATGTTTCACTATCAAGCATGTCTCTGTTTATCAGCCTGTTCTGCTAATTGGGTGGCAATAGAATCAATGGTTGATTATGGTGTAACATTCAATGAGCGGCCCTATTCTGTCCAATCGGTCGCCTTGACATATAATTCTGTGGCAAGGGTCTGAAGCAGACTGATGGTTTAATTTAACTGGCCTAAAGAGTTTCCAGGAGGGAGTGCCTGAAGCATACAAACTGAAGTAAGTGCAGCGGGCAGTTCTGGGCCCAGAGGTGGATATCCTGGGTGGCCAGCTTTTACTGTTGCTTATTCAGGCTGGTGGCTCTTGCGGTCCAGTAGCCAACGAGTCCCAGATGGGGTGCAAAAAAAAAAAAAAGTGTGTGTTAAAATTTTCCACGGTCAATGGCCCGTATTGTGTGTGGCAGCATAAGCTTAAGCACCAGCAAGGGGAGAGTGGCCGTGATTTTTGTTTTGATTGCAGACTACGAAAATAAGATTGCAAGGATGAGCGGAGACTTAGAACAGCAGCTGGCTGCCCTTGTCCAAGGCAAGAGTAAGGTGTGGTGGGAGGCACTAATCAGGGCGAAAGGAGGGTGCAGGTCCTTTGGGGCTGCTGCCCCCACCAGAATCCAAGAACCCGGAGGAGGCCAACACGGAGAAGCAGCCAGTAATCCTGGCATTGCTGACCTTGCCGCCTGAATCCGTGTCTCTGGCAGGGGTGCCGGGCACATCAGGGCAAGAGCCAGAAAGGCGATGCCCATTCCAGATGAGGCGTTTGTGCCCCCTCCTCCTCCTCTGAAAAAGCTATGCAAGAAGAGGGTTGATCAGGGAGCAGTGACAGCGGACCAAGTAGCAGGTGTTCCTGAGTTAGACCAGTTGTCAGCTGATGAGCTGAGGGCTCTGCTTAGGAGTGGAGGCACCCCAAAAAGAAACAGGGGCATCAGCAGAAATGGGGCAGAGAGTGGGATGTCACGGAAAAGGTGCTGGTAGGGCTAGGGACAGAAATGGTGGCATTGGCACCCATAAGCCTGGGCATGCTGGGGGGCTTGCCACATGGCCAGCTGGCACTGCCAGAGGCAAGCTTGGGGACTCCCGAGCAATTGGGGCATAGTCAGCCCGTCCTGCCACAAGTGAACTCCCCATCTTGGAATAACGGGCCATGGCTCATGCAGCAGATAGCCCTCGGTGGTTGGATCAGCCAGCCGGTGGCAGAGCTCGGAGGCGAGGCCATGGCGATACCCCAAGGGTTGGGGGAGCCTAGCATACGGCCTCCGGCTGGCAACCTGGGCCAATCTGGGGTAGAACAAAAGTTCGACCGGCTGCTGGAATTACTGGTGGACCAGAGTAGGGCTCAGCCAGGAGTGGTCCAGGCAGCTCCGGCTGCAGCAGGGATCGGTGACGCTGGAGCGGGAGTGGCATCGCTGCCACCGCCAATACCAGGGCAGCAAGAGGTAGTGAGCTACTTATCCCTGGCAGAATCCATTGGGTCACACTTGCTGGACAAGTTGAGGCATCAAATAATCAACGGAGAATACGCTGACATCTTTGCCCTGCTGAATCGGCCTAAAGAGCCAGAAAACGACAAAAAGGACAAGAATGGGGATGACGGGGATGAGCAGAAGTACAAAACAACAGTGAGGCGAACATAGGAGAACTGGGCAGCAGGTTTCACAATCTATGCAGGGATCCTCACCCAGGGCAGCCCAGGGAAAGCTGACAGGCTGTGGGTCTACTTTGATAGGATAATGACCATGCATGCTAGTAAACCAGGTTGGGGGTGGTTGGAATTTGATGAGGAGTATCGGAGGAGAAAACAGATGGACATGGCACGATCATGAGCCATCTTGGACCTCCTGCTGCTGTGGACGACAGACTTGGGGGGAGGGGTCCAACATACAGACAGTGGTTTTCTGGTGAGGTGCCCCCCCATTGCCAAAGAAAGATTATCAAGTGGGTAATGGGGGAAAAAGGGTATTGTTTCAGCTACAACCAGGGATCATGCAAGACCGAGCATTGTAGGTACAAGTGCATAGTGTGTGGGAAACCACACTCGTTTCAGCAGTGTGAGAAAGCAACAGAGGCGGATGCAGGGAAGGCCAACAATTTTCGCCCCTTTCAGAAAGGAGGGACAAAGGCTACCAACACCGGTCAAGGCTGGAAATATTGAGGGGTGGTTGGTCAACTACCCAGACAGGGCAGCCGCTCGCTTTTTGGCAGTAGGATTCAGGCAGAGGTTTCGTATACCTTACCAAGGCCCAAGGAGGGCATACGAGGCTGACAACCTGCGTTCTGCCAAAGAGCGACCAGAGGTCGTGCGGGGCAACTACGGAAGCAGCTGGCCTCGGGTCAGATCAGCGACCCCTTCACCTCCCCCCCCCTTGCCCATGCCTCAGGGTGTCTCCCATTGGCTTAGTCCCCAAAAAGGTGTCGGGCGAGTTCCGAATGATAAACCACCTGTCGTACTCAGAAGGGGATTCAGTCAACGCCTAAATTGACCCAGTCGACACTGCGGTGTATTACACGTCATTCGACAGGGCTGGAGAGGTGGTGCGACAGGCAGGCTGAGGGGGCACTGCTGGGGAAGGCTGATATACAATCAGCGTTCCGTTTGTTGCCGGTGTACCCGCCAGATAGGGAACTACTGGGCATGAAATTTGACGGGTACTACTACACTGACAACTGCATGCTCATGGGGTGTGCAGTGGTGTGTGCGGTTTTTGAGCAATTCAGCACATTTCTGCACTGGGCCATGGCACAGAAAGCCAAAATCTACCACATAGTACACTATTTGGATGACTTTCTGTTTGTGGGGAGGGTCGGCTCAGGGCAATGCGCACATATCATGGCAGCATTCCATGAGGTGTGCAACGAGCTGGGTGTACCAATGGCACAGGACAAGAAGGAGGGGCCATGCACAAGGCTTTTCTTCCTGGGGATCGAAATCAACACAAGCGAGCAAGCATTCCAGCTCCTCCAAGACAAGCTGGCGGCCTTGCACACCCGGCTGGACTCTGTAATAAGGGCACATAAAGTCATGTTACGGGAGCTCCAGCCACTGGTGGGCCACATCAACTTCGCCTGCCGGGTAACGCCCATGGACAGGACATTCATGAGGCACCTGGCGGGCATTGGGATGGGCTGTAGAAAACTGCACCATAGAATCAGCGTCACAGAGGCAATGCGGGAGGACCTAGGCATTTGGCAGACATTTCTGCAATGCTTCAATGGGGTATCGATGTGGCTGGTTCCAGTGTCCAGCGAGGAAATGGAACTCTTCACAGATGCCTCGGTAGGCCTGGGCTTCAGGGCTTACTTGCAAGGTAAGTGATGTGCAGGGCAGTGGCCTCCAGAGTGGATCAGACAAGGCATTACGAGGCAGATAACGGTGATGGAATTCTTCCCCATTGTCTTAGCATTGGTGATCTAGGGGAATGTGCTGAGGGACAAGCACATCTCATTCAGGTCTGACAACACCGGAGTGGTGTACGCAATAAACAAACAATTAGGAGGCAAGGGCCTAATGGGCAACCTCACATGGGTGTTTGTCCTGACAACGGTTTAAATAAAGAGTGCTTATCAGAACTAATATGGACCAAGGTTTTTTCTGTCAAATAATCACAGCATTACCGTAGGACTGGGATACAGAGCCCCAAATTTGACCAGTCATGAAAATGACATATTTTTAGAAAACCTGGAAAAAATGGGATTGAACACAAACTACATACTCATTGGTGATTTCAACTTCCCTCGTATTAATTGGGAATCGGATAAATGTAACTCTCCAACAGAAAACCGATTTCTGGATATAATGATCGAAAACAATATGGATCAGCTTGTTACAAGCCCTACCAGGGGTAACAACGTCCTGGATTTATTTTTAACAAATATGCAGGACAATGTTAATCAAGTTGAAGTGCTTCATCCTCTGTCAAACAGAGACCATAATATGGTACAAGCTGTTGTTAATGTACAACAACATGCCATAACTTGCGGCTGTACAATAATAAGAAATGTCTACTCTGCAGATTACAAAGTAATAAACAAATCATTGATGGAGTGGAAGTGGGAAAAGGATCTAATAGGACAAAACCTAAATAATGTTTGGTCAGTTTTTCACAGTAAAATACAGTATTGTATTAATATGTAGGTCCCAATTAGGAAAACATATAGCAACAAAAAGAGAATTCCCCCTTGGTGGAATAAAAGTATAAAGTTAAACAGAAAATGTAGATTATACAAAAAATACAAAAAACAGCCCACATCCATAAACTGGACCAAATATAAAGCGTCAGTAAACAAAAGCAGGAATTTAATTAAAAAAGTTAAGAAACATCTTGAAGAAAAAATAGCACATTCCACGAAAGACAACAAAAAAAGCTTCTTCAATTACATTGGGTCTATCAAACATTTGAGTCCCAAAATAGGACCTTTGACCACCCCAGAAAGAGTCATTGCTAACGAAAAAGAAATGGCCAGCGAATTCAATAGACATTTTATAGCATATTCAGTCCAAAGGCTAAGTCTCAACCATCAGTCTTGGAGCCAAATAATGCTTGTCCTCTCTTTAGTGAGGGAGAGGTAATGGATGCTATAATGTCACTCATACCAGACGGATCCGAGGGTCCAGTTGAAATTCCGCCTATTTTTATTAAAAACACCGCTTCCTATATTGTGGGACCCCTGACCTACTTTTTTAATGTCTCTCTCAAGACAGGAACTACACTTCCAATGTGGAGGCAGGCCACTATAATCCCTCTGCATAAAAAAGGTAACAGAGCCTCTGTGTAAAACTATCAGCCAATAAGCTTACAGCTGTTTTTTGTAAGCTTATGGAGATACTACTGAAAGGAAGAATTATTGAGCGCCTAAAAAATATTGGGTATACTGACATTACTCAGCACGGGTTTGTCAGTGGCAGGTCATGCCAAACTAATCTACTAAATTTTTTCGAACCTGTAAGCGAGGCGCTTGATAAAGGCCTGTCAGTCGATATAATATTTCTTGATTTTTCAAAAGCTTTCAACTCTATCTCTCACAATGTCCTAATTAGATTATTAGAAATGCTAGATTTACAACCTCAAATAATAAGCTGGATAACTTCATGGCTCTCTGATCGCACACAACGAGTTTCAGTAAAAGGCTACTTGTCCCCATGGGGCTCTGTTACCAGCGGCATCCCTCAAGGCTCTGTCTTGGGACCTGTCCTTTTTAACATACTGATTACATCCATGCTTCCCCTAAACAAACATTGCTGGATGGCCAAGTATGCCGACGACTGTAAACCTGGAGGTACAGTGACAAACAGGTCTTCTGCAGTTCAGATCCAAAACAATCTTTTTCACCTTGAAACCTGGTCCATTAAAAATGAGCTGTATTTTAATGTGCAGAAATGCAAAGTTATGTATCTGGGCAAAAAATAACTCATTGTCCTTACAAACTGAACAACATGAACCTACAAACAACCAAAGATGAAAAGGATTTGGGGGTAACAGTTTCTAATAACCTCTCCTTTGATGCACACATTAGAAATACCATCAGAAAGGGGAACCAAATATTGGTATGTATCCCAAGAAGCATCAAGAGCAGGCACGAGAAAGTGATAGTCCCCGTCTACTCTAGCCTGGCCCGACCTCACCTAGAATACTGCTCTGCAGTATGTAATCCTTTACTAATAAGTAACAAATTAATTGAAAATATACAGCAGAAAGCTACTAGAAAAATTAATACTGTACGGAACCTTGATTATGGTACTAGGCTGAGAAAACTGAATCTTTACTCTATGCACTACAGAAGACTAAGGGGCGATCTATGTATAGTATATAAAGCAATAAATGATGAAACAACTTTTGTAACTATTTGTTTGATAATAAATTTCTCAAAAGTAAACACTAGCTCGCACGACAAAATGCTAATGGGCACCAAAAATAATACAAATAAAAGAAATCATTGGTTCACCCAAAGAGTAGTTACAGCTTGGAATGACCTTCCAAAAAGTGTAATTGAGAGTAAAACAATGGACACTTTTAAAAATAGTTTGGATGCTCACATGAGCAATAAAATTTTTTTTTCCACGAATGATTGGTGGCGAGCTTATTAAAGGCATAACTGCCTCCCAAGCTCGGAAGTACCTATGAAGCTAAGTGTCTGATGTTGAATATCAACTTTAAGGCAGTGCATGTACCAGGAACTGAAAATGGCATCGCTGAAGCTCTTTCTCATTTACAGTGGCAGAGGTTCCGAGAACTGGCACCAGTGGCAGACCTACATCCCAGGGAAGTCCTGCCATTCCTATGGGAATTGATAACCCAGAGGCCTGGCAGTTGATTAAGAATGCCCTGGCACCTAGGACACGAATAGTGTACCACAGGGGGGTCAACTGTTTTCTGGAAGTGCAATATGCACGAGGGTGGGCAGTGACATGGCCGATCCCAGTGGCACAGCTGTGCGAATAAGTACTGATCAAAAAACGTGTAGGGGCCACCCGTGTAACAGTCGAGCAGCACTTGGCTGGCATTGCCTGGTTTCAGAAAGCCAGGGGCTTCTCCGACTTCATGAGGGCATTTGCCCTCCAGAAGATGCTGAGAGGTTGGGCGTGGGCAGCCCCGAGGGGCACGGACAACAGACACCCTATCAGCCCTACCATATTCAAGCAGATCTGGGACGAGTTGCCTAAGGTATGCTCATCCTCTGATGAGATAAGACTCTTCCAGACAGCGTACTTGGTAGCATTTTGTGGGGCATTCTGGGTGTCGGAACTCGTGCAGCCCAGCAAGGCTACTGGGAGACCATTAGTGTTGGCAGAGGCAGATGTGGAGGTCACAACGTCTGCAGTCTTTGTTCACATATGAAAGAGCAAGATGGACCAGCTTGCCCACAGGTGGTGGTGGTGTTGACCAGCGATGCCCCACGGGCTCCAGTGGAACGTGGGAGCATGGGTACAGGATTATATAGCACAGCGCCCGGCAATGGGGGGGGGGGGCCTTCTTTCATCATGGGGGTGTTGGCCCCCCTAACAGTGTACCAGTTTAGGCATGTCTTGCAGAAGACCTTGTGACTGCTGGGCATCCCTGCAGAACACTACAACATGCACTCCTTTAAGATTGGCGTAGCACCGCATGCCAGGGCGGAGGGCTTATCAGATAGGACAATACAGACTTTGGGTAGATGGAAGTCCCAGGCTTTTGAAAGATATATAAGGCCACACATGTTATAACTCTCTCTGTCTTGCTTTGTTTGGATAGGTGTTGCTGCCCGAGCAGAGCAGATCTGGATTTGTGGCCACTCGTACATCCATTGGGCGGCCCTCAGGATGAGGCAGTATCCTGGAGGAGAAAACCTGTTCCTGGCACCCGAGAGGGCAGAGGTACATTGGTTGGGATGGCGCAGGATGCGCTGGAACGAGTTACTGGAAACACTGCAAGCAAAAGTGCAAAAGAGGTTGCAGCCTAATGCTTTAGTAATTCATTTGGGGGGAAATGACATAGGGGTTATACCTGCAAGAGAGCTTAAAGAGAGGGTCAGGTAGGACCGGGCAAGAGTGAAGCAATGGTGGCCCCAGGTGCATATCATTTGGTCCGATATGGTGCAGTGCCAGCAGTGGCGGCATGCCCAGAACATTACGGCAATAGAGAAGATGCACCTCACAGGCCAACGTAATACACGAATCGATTATGGACCCATGGGGGGGATCCATAGCAAAGCACCTGGGAGTGTCTGTAAAAAAGCCAGAGCTGTATAGAAGGGATGGTGTACATTTATCGGAGGAAGGAACAGACCTGTTTCTGAATGACATACAATGGGCAGTGTGTAGAGTATTAGGGTGTGGTGCTTGTGGGGGGTGAGTTGGTGAGAACTCACCTTGTGGCGGCTTGGTAGTCTTGGAACACTGTGGGAAGGGGTAACAGGTGCTCATGTGTCTTGACCAGCCAGACCTCCCTGAGGCTGACAGGAGGGCGGGCCTGATGGATGGAGTCCGGATGGCACCCTCTTCGGGCAGCGTCCCGCGGCATGGCGGATCCTCTAATGGGGGAGGAGCTAGTCGCAGCCGGTCATATAGCCATCCCTCATGCCCTGGAGGTTGCTGCCCTTGCGGGGTCCTGGTTGATGGTAAGGCTGCCCTCCCCTGGGGGAGGGTCGACCATCAATGATGTAGTTGCTCCATGGTGAGCTACATTCCTTCCAAGGCTACCGAGCTGCACACATCACGCTGAAACAAATGTATATATGGATAATTGGTTTATTAATAAACACATGTCTGTGGCCATTTCTCCAAAGTTCGTTGTTGTGTCAGTTTGTTCAGGTGAATAAGGTATATGCCCTCAAAAGACAATGGAGGAGACTGCAAGGTATCTCAGCAGGCGGGGCTTTGTCTGGGGGCAGGTCCTGGGACACCTGGACAAACAATAGGGACCCAGGTAGGACTGCCCAGAAGGGGCTGGGGGGATAGGGTTCCGGGGAGTGAGCTGCAGCCAGGGACAGGGAGGAGCTAAGACCTTAAGAGGGGCTGCACAGGAGGAATTTACTCATTCCTCCTTGTCCCAGGTCACAACCCACCCAAACCTCACCGTCAGAAACCAGGGGGCTTGCTGTCCACTATGAGTGCTTAGGAGCTCTAGGAAGGAATTTCATTTTTTTTTCCCACTGGGCTTCCGGTTTTTGCCTTCTCCAGCAAGGTGGAGTAATTCCAGTTAGAGTAGGCTAGGGATTAGACAGGTAGGTGTGTCAGTCATGATCCTCTGTAAATGGTGACTTGGTAGTCTTGGAATGCTGTGGGGGGGGGTAACGGGATCACATGTCTTGACCAGCCAGATCTCCCTGAGGCTGACAAGAGGGTGGGCCTGATGGTTGGAGTCCAGATGGCACCCTCTTCGGCAGCGTCCCACGGCATTGCGGATCCTCGGACGGGGGAGGAGCAAGCCGCAGCCAGTCATATAGCCATCCCTCATGCCCCGGAGGTTGTTGCCCTCGCAGGATCCTGGTTGATGGTAAGGCAGCCCTTCTCTGGGGGTCGACCATCAATGATCTAGTTGCTCCATGATGAGCTAGATTCCTTCTAAGGCTACCTAGCTGCGCACATCATGTTGAAGCGAATGTATATATGGATAACTGGTTTATTAATAAACACATGGCTGTGGCCATTTCTCCAAAGCTCGTTGTTGTGTCAGTTTGTTCAGGTGAATAAGGTATATCCCCTCAAAAGACAAAGAGTCTCTGGCTCAAACGTATTGTAATTCCGAGACATAAATAAATAATTTCCTGCTTGTTCCTTGCTACCGGATTTGTGGAGTGGGGCGACGGTTGCTCTTCTCCAGTCTTCTGGGACTACCCCTCCTTGCAGTGAGTCAAAGAGTTTTGCCAGTGGCTCCGCTAGAATGTCTTTTAGTTCCTTTAATGGGGAACTGTCAGCAATAAGAGTCTCACACCCAAGTGTGAAGCTGATCCCAATTAGTCCTTTTTGTGCAAAACACTTTTTTATTTAATAATTACTGCAGTGTAGTAGGTTGTAGTAGGCTAATTTCATTGACTCGTAAGCTGACATTTCCTGAAACCAGATATGCCAGACTCCCCTCCAGCTGACATCAGAGGAGGACTGCAGCAGTGGGAGATTTAATAGCCTACTGCAGTTCTCTATAAGTTATAATCTTTTGTTTGCTGATCTGTTCTCCTGGGGCTAGATATAGTCACAGAGGACTGTACTAAGCCCTGTGAGTACAGCAGGACCAGCAGACATCTGATTTTAGCTTAAAAAAAACTTTAACATGCATACTGCAGATTACTGAATGTCCCAGCTCTGCAGTTCTCTAATGTCAGTTACAGGGGATTCTGGGATTTTTGGTGACAGAAAATGGAATCTTAGAAGGTAGCAAAATTAGCCCAGTACATTCTACTATACTGCAGTAAACAGTACGTAAAAAAAAGTTTGTTTTTTTTTGTTTTTTTTTTACAGAAAGTGTAAATTGGAAACCGCCTCACACTTAGGTGTGGAGCTCTTATTGCTGACAGTTCCCCTTTAATAATCTGGGATGAATACCATCAGGCCCCATAGCTTTGTCTGTTCTCAGTTTTCCTAGTTCCTCCAGGACTCTGGTAGCTATGAAGGCACTAGAGTCCATCTCTCTTGTTGGGTAGTTTGTGCCGCTTTTGCGTGGGCCTTCGCCCTCTTCTTCCTTTGTGAAGACCAAGCAGAAATAGTTGTTTAAGATTTCAGGTTTTTCGTGGTTTTCTTCAGATTGTCCTCTTCTTTCCCTTATCAGTTTAACGATACCTCCTCTCTTTCTTCTTAATTCACTGGGTGCACAACTACACAACTCACCCCTTTTGTTGTGTATTTGCACCCATAAGGTTTCCACCCTGCCTTCCTCCCCCTCCTCCCTGTTACACATAATCCCAACCCTAACACAGATGGCCACCCCACTTTCCCTTTTTCTCTGTCCCTACGGTATAGTTTGAATTCTGGGATAGCTAGGTCCCAGTCATGGTACTGGGTTGCCCATGTCTCGGTGATGGCGGCTATGTCCACCTCCCCCTTTCACTATCATTGCCTGCAACTCCGCTGTCTTGTTACCCAGGCTCCTAGCATTCAATTATACCACCACCCAATGTGATCTTATCCCCTCTGCTCCTTTACCTTCCCCCATCCCCTCTCCTATTCGAATTTGGCTCCTGCCTTGCTGTGGGAGGAGGTCCAAAGAAAAAATTACTCACCTTAGTAATGTTGTTTCTTCTAATGGAGTCTTGCTATATTATAGACATTAGCAGTTTGTTCCAGCTCTAGAACTGCCCCGGAGTGAAATGGTTAAAACCATTCCAAAATAGAATTTTGGCACGAGAGCAGCTCTATCTGTGTCATTTCAAACTTGAACTGTCAGATCTTTACGAGCCAAACTCACTAAGGTCTATGTGGAAGCTGTAACCTACACTAGCCAAATGGCTACCTAAATAATAACAACCATTGATGGTCCCAACACCCAAGACTCAAGTCAGGGGACCAGAAATACTAACACCATTCTAATAATATGAAAATGGAACATAAGTATAATAAAACACACACACACGGTGTACACATACACACCCTCAAAGGGGACAAAATGCTAACAGGACATAAGTAGTGCCCACACTAAGTTGCCCGCACCCCACCAAGTAGAGGTTCTGAGAGGGGCAGGTTGGAAGGGAGGTCTATAATATAGCAAGACTCCATTAGAAGAAACAACATTACTAAGGTGAGTAATTTTTTCTTCAAACAACATGAAGTCTTGCTATATTATAGACATTAGCAGAATACACAGCAGTACCTCCATGGAGGAGGGGCAGAACCTACTTAGGGAATAAGCTCTGAAGAACAGCTGTGCCAAACCGAGCATCTCTCCTGGCCTGGACATCCAGGGAGTAATGCTTGGTAAAAGTGTGTACCGTTTTCCAAGTAGCAGCCTGGCAAATCTCTAATAAAGGGATATCTCTGGCAGCAGCTAGAGACAGCTGCTGTACCCCCTGGTAGGAATGAGCCCTCAAACCGGGGGCCTGCCCACTCTCTGATAACAAAATTGGATACAAGAGACAATCCACCTGGCTATTGATCTCTTAGTGGCAGGTTTGCCTTCCCAACTTCACCATAGGTAAGGAAAAGTTGGAGGATTCGACCTCAGACCTTTGGTACGCCTATATAATAACTAAGAGCCTCTAACATCCAGGTTGTGCAACCTCCTCTCACCAAGAGGAGGATCAGTGAAAATACTGAAGGGAGATAAATTGATTAAGATGGAAATCTGAAACCACCTTAGGCAAAACTTCCTATTAGTCCTAAGGACTACCTTATCCCTGTGGAAAGAAATAAAGTCAGTCTCCACTGACAAGGCTTGCAATTCACTTATGCGCTGGCAGAAGTGATAGCCACTAGAAAACAGTTTTCCAAGTTAGGTACTTAAGCTCTGCAGAAGACAGAGGTTCAAAAGGGGTTGCATTAACTGGGCAATGCAAACATTAAGGTCCCAAGCAGGGCCGGTTCCTAAAGGGAGGATTAGTATGGAGTAACCCCTTAAAAACTTGGAAAACACAGGATGAGAGGAAAGAGGGATGACTTTCCTGCTGACACAAAAGCAGACACAGCTGCCAAATGAACTCTCAGGGTAGCTGGTCTGAGACCCAAGGAATTAAGATGTACCATGTAATCTAACAAAATGGGCAATTCAGCAGATTCTGGGAAATATTTTCCAGCACACCAAATGGAAAACCTTTTCCATTTAGAACTATAAGTAGCCCTAGTGGAAGGCTTTCTGGAAGCCTCTAGGATCTCAAGAACACCCTGAGAGGTGTAAATCAGCAAACTCTAACTCCTCAAGAGCCAGGCCTAGAGGTTGAGGGATTTGAGGTCCGGATACAAACCCATCCCTGGGCACAAGTCAACAGATTGTGATTCCTGGGAGGCACGGGAAGATGGACTGTCAGAGACAGAAGGAATGGGTACCAGGGCTGCCTGGCCCAATCCGGGCAATCAGAATCACCTGCAAGGCTGAGATCTGATTTTGACTAGTACTTGAATAGGAGAGGAAAGGGGGAAAGCATAGAGGAACTTCCTCCCAATCCAGAAGAAGGGCATCCAGGGAACTGAGCCTAGCACTGGAGGCCCGAAACAGAACAGAGGAAGTTTGTGATTGTCTGGGGCTGCAAAAGATCTATCTGAGGGATGCCCCACCTGGCAAAAACTATCCCAGCACTTGAGGATCCAGGGACCATTCGTGATGGCCCTGGGAAATCCTGCTGAGGGCATCCGCTAGGACATTGTCCTTCCTGGAAGATGAACTGCTATGGAGGGAAGTGTTCAGGAATAGGCCAGAGACCACAACTTCATTGCCTCGGTGCACAAGGCCAAGACCGAAGTGCCCCCCTGCTTGTTGATGTACCACATTGTTGTGGTGTTGTCTGTTCTGACTTGTATCACCTGTCGTGGACAGATGCAGAAAAGCTTGAAGAGCTAAAAGACAGCTCTGAGTTCCAGCAAACTGATGTGGAGCAGAGATTCTGGGGGACCAAACTCCTGAGGGAAAGGTCGCCCATGTGGGCTCCCAACCCAGAAGGGAAGCATCTGTAGTGAGAGTCAAGTCGTGAGAAGGGGAAATGAAGGGACCCCGCCTAATTGCTCTGATCCTGCCACCACTGGAGAGCTAGGATCAAGGTTCGAGTCACTGGGACCAACTTGAAAGGAGGTCTCTTCTCTGAGACCAAAAGGTTCTCAAGTGAAACTGAATGTCTCTCATCTGAAATCTGGCTCCCTGCACAACAGCTGTGGATGCAGCCATGTGCCCCAGGAGCTGCAGAAAGTGTCTTGCTGGTCGAGAGACCTGCAGAGTGAAGGAAGAGGCCAGAGCCACTAAATTCCTTACCCTTTCTGGGGGAAGAAAGGCTCTGGCTAGCTTTGTGTTCAGTTCTGCCCCTATAAAGGTGAGTACCTGGACCGGTTCCAGAACCGACTTTGGTAGGTTTAGCAGAAAACCCAGGGAGGTGAGAAGCTGCTGGGTGACCTGCAGGTGAGATTTTACCTGTTCTGGGGACTGGCCTACAATGAGCCAGTCATCTAGATAGGGAAAAACAGCAATCCTCTGCCTCCTTAAGTGGGCCACTGCCACTGCTAGACACTTTGTGAATACCCTTGGAGCAGAGGTAAGGCCGAAGGGCATTGCTCTGAACTGGTAATGACCTGAGGGCAGTTCGAATCTGAGGTACTTTAGATGGGATCTTCTGATTAGGACATGGAAATAGGCATCCTTGAGGTCCAGGGAGGCTAGCCAGTCCCCTGGCCTTAGGGAAGGTAAAATCATTGCCAGAGTTACCATTTTGAACTTTGGTTTCAAAAGATGCTTGTTCAGATATCTGAGATCTAAAATGGGGCCATTCTCCTGTCTTTTGGGGTAGGAAGTATCTGAATACAGACCCCTACCCTGATGCAGGGAGGAACCTTCTACTGCTCTGAGAGCTAACAGAGGATGAGATCTCTGTTTCCAGAGCGAGGGTCTCTGAAGCACTTGCAGAAAAGTCTGCTTCTCAACTTGGGAAACTTTTTGAGCTGAGAACCAGACCCTGGCTTACTACTTCCAGAACCCACTTGTCTGAGGTTAAAGAAGCCCAATTCTGACTGAAGTAAGCCAGCCTGCCCCACTGGTACAGGAGAATCGGCCTGGGCACCCCATCAGGGTGCCTGTTTCGCAGGAGCTTTAGGCTGGGGGTGGGAGCAGGTCTGCCCACCCTCGCCTGCCCCTGCCTCTGAAGAAGCCCCTCTGAGCAAAGGCAGAGGAGGCCTGGAGTCTGTAGAAAGGCCTGTGAAAAGGCTCACCCCTACCCCTGGGGCATGCCTTTGAGGAGTGGCTTGCCGCCTCTTAGCCTGGGCACCTTGTAAGTAGTCCCATATTCATCCATCTTTTTCATGTAATTCTCTGTCTGCTCTCCAAACAGAGAATTTCCCACCACAGGAAAATCCAAAGCCTTAGTCTGGGTATCCTCTGACAAACTAGTACACCTGAGCCAGGCCAACCTACTTAAAAGCTACAGATGTGGCCATGACCCGAGAGGAAACATCATTAACATCCACAGCAGCATGAAACTGAACCTTAGAGGCTTCAATGCCATCAGCAGCCACCTGTTCTAGTTCACTAGCCAGCTGGCCATGGGCCTGCTTGGCCAATTGCATAACAGTATCCCATCTAGATTTCTGATACCTAGCTACATAAGCCATATAATTTGCTTGCCTGAGTCCCAGAGAGGCTGCCATATACTGTTTTTTGCCATGGCATCAATCTTCCTGGAATCCTTGTCAGGAAGATGTGAAGCCAAGGGAATATTAGCTTTATCACAGGCAGCAGCCTGAACTACCCCAACATGACTGCATTGCTGAGAAAGGAATTCTGTATCAGGGCCTGACAATGTATACCTTCTGTCCATCTTTTATCTACAGGAGGCACAGAATTAGGAGCTTTTAAAATTTTAATTGTTTGTTTCCTAAAAGACTTATGTAAAGGAATAGACAATCTCCTAGACTCTGGAATATCCATCATTTCTACAAAATCAGGCTCCTCTTGCTCATCCACAGCCTCTTCTAAAGGAAGCTGGAGGGTTTCAGCAACTTTTTGTAAAACATAAAATGAGATGGGGACTCAGACAGCATAGGGGAGATTCTAAAGGTCTGTCTGGGAGATGTCCGGTTCAATGGGCACACCCAGACCTTCCCAGCCACATTCATACTGTTCATAATCCTCCTCCCCCTCCTCTGGTTCATAAAATTCCTCAATATCATAATCCTGAACCACTGGGACCGGACGAACCGACCTTTTACCAGATAGTGGTGGTTCGGACGGACCCTGAGACAGTGACTGGACAATTTGTATGGCTTTTGCTATCTCTGCAGCAGTTGGAGAAGGAATTTTGGACTCTAGACCTGCTGATTTTCTTGTTTTCTTTACTGGAATTGGTTCCTCAGAACCAGCTTTTCTTTTGCCCAAGGAAGTCTGGCCCTGGTCAGAGGGCACTCCCTCTGGTTTGGTTGGCACCGAACCGGGCTGGCCATCCGGGTCAGCGGACTTTTTGGCCTCTCGTTTCCCTGAGCCTGCCCAATCTTTTTTCCAGAGTGGCTGCAGGGAAATTCTTACATACCTGGCAGTCTGACTGGAGGTGGTCAAACTCAGACAATAAACACATGGTGTGTGGGTCGGCCTTGGCAAAGACTTCCCCACAAACATCACAGTGTTGAAACCCAGTGGGCCGTTTTTCTTTTTGGGTTTCTCAGACATAATGCCAGCCACAGCAAAAACTTGCCCTTTAACGGCAGTGCCAGGCAAGACACCTTATCGGTTCCTAACTGTGTCCTTGGTATTGGAAAAAACGTAATAAATCCGCTTTTTTAGAACCGATAAGAACCGGAACCGCGATTCTAAAATAGTAACTTTAGTTTTAAATGAGTTTTAAACCCACTGATCGGTTCAAAACCAACTGATAACTTACAAGTTCCACACAGACAAAACCTTCATTTACTTACGGTTACCACAGATAGAGCTTGAACCGAACGGTTTTATGTTTAAAATAAAACTATTCTCGTTAAATCCAACCAGAAAACACTTTTAAACCGAGAAATGAACCGAGCAGAAGGAGAAATCTCCGGAGCGACTGTTCACTGAGGCGGAGTAAAGAATCTGACAGTTCAAGTTTGAAATGACACAGATAGAGCTGCTCTCGTGCCAAAATTCTATTTTGGAATGGTTTTAACCATTTCACTCCGGGGCAGTTCTAGAGCTGGAACAAACTGCTAATGCCTATAATATAGCAAGACTTCATGTTGTTTGAAGGACCCCCTCTCCTGATGACTGCCCACCCCTTCGCCCCCCCCTTACCTAGTAATCCAACAGGTAGGGAAATGGGTAGACTAGGTGGGCTAAGCAGTCCTTATCTGCATTCAAAGTCTATGTTTCTATGTTTAATTAGCTTGAATAAACTCCAACTTCTGCTTCAGTGCCTGCAAGCCTTCCTCACTAAGATGCAACTTATCTGGCACATACAGGTCCTTGTTCTCCCATTTGTTACCCCACCAATCCATACCTCATGGAACCACACCATTCCCCCAGCCATTTGTTGAAGTCTGTGATTCTCTGTTTCCTGGCTGTACTCCCTCTTGGTACTGGGAGAATTTCAGAGAAGGCCACCGACTTTCCCCCTTTACTGCATAGTCTCCCCACTTCCTTGAAACTATCCTGCACCTCTTCTACCCTTCTCCCCTCTAGGTCATTCATGCCCAGGTGCATCACAATGTGTGGTTTCTCCCCTACCTCCCCCACACACCTGTTAATATGCTGACCCGCTCTACCTGCCATCATGCCTGGCATGCACTCCGCCCAAATGCTGCTTTTCCTGGTGCCCCGCCCCCCCATCTTACACACTTAAGTATCGAGTCCCCCAGAATGAGGACCTTACCTCCTTTATCCTTTTTACCCTCCTGTTGCCTGCTATTCCTCTACCCCCCGACTTGATCCCTCTCTCCTTCCTCCTTGCCTATGGACCCCGTGCCTTCCCATAGCCTTGCTTGTCCCCTATTCTTTGCCCGGTCCTCTCCCCTCTAACACCCCTGCACTGTCTGTCTGATTCCTCTCTCTTATTATTCTCCATCTGCTCTTCCTCCCCCTTCCTGTATCTGCTACCCCTCCTTCTGCCTTAACACCCCCTTGCTATTGGCTCCCCATGGCCCCACCGATCCGTGCATTTTCCCTTACTTGCGCCCCCTTCCCCTGTACTTTCCTTGCCTGGGCTGTCTGCTGCGGCCCCCTGCCCATTCTCTACCTGCCCTTCCCTTCCCCTCCAGTACCTGCTGCACCGCCACCTACCTGCACACCCCCATTGTTTCTGCTGCCATCTGGACTACTAATCATGTCTCCTGCCTCTCTGTTGTAACCCTTGCCCTTCCTATCACCCTCCTCCTTTACCTTAACTGTGATTTCCCTTTCCCCCTCCTGCTCCCCCAGGCTAGTCAAAACTGAGAACCTGTTCCTATAGTCATTCTGTTTTCTCAGCTACACCAGCCGCCCCTCTTTGTGACTTACGTCCCTGCTCTGACCCTGTTCCCATCTTCCCCCAGTACATGACCACCCTTCAGTCGTTTGCCCGTGCTCTCAGCTGCTCCCGAGTGTCTGCTCCATTTGTTCTCCCAGTCTGTTTACCCTTTTGCTTGCCTGCTGTGACATCTGGGGAAGCCCACCTCAGGTCCCCTGGCACTTGGTGTTCCCCCAATCCTGCCCCCCTTCTACTCAGCTCCCTTCTCAACCATCCAAGCTCCTCTCTAAGTTGCCCTATCTGCCTACACACCATGCACATCCCTGCCCTCCATGCAATCCCCAAGAAAATGGGTGCCATACAGTTATTACAACTTACCATCCGTCCCGCTTCCCCTCCTGCTTGACTGCCCACAAACACCCTCCCTCCCCATGCCTGCTTACTGCCCCAATCCCTAGGACTCCCCATCCTCCTTTTTCTCCCTGTCACATATTACTACTCCTCCTGTGCACCGTTCAGCTACTACAGGTAAGTCCACCCTTTAAAGAATCTACTCCCCAGACTTTCTCTCCCTGCTCCAGTGTGGCCTGCTGTTCTCCCTGTGGATGCCCTGCAGAAGCCACCTAGTCAGACGCCACTCTCCGGCTTCATGGCACTCATGCTTTGGGGTCACTCAGGTGAGGGGTTGCTCACGCGAGGGATCACTTGGCCCTCTGGCAAGTATATACTGACTACAGTTTCTCTACTGGCTGTTGCAGCCACGTGACCCCCTCTTCCCTTGCAGGCCCTTCCTCAGCCTCCCTCACTCATCACCTCCCTCCACCTGTCCCACATAATCAGTCCCCAACAATCCAACAATCATTTTTATTTAAAACATTTCTACCATTTCAGCTGCTGCAATACAGTTTGTCCATCAAGAAACACACAAAAATCACTTCCCTAACATGGAGCTGTGTCCCTCCTGGTGTCTGCTACCCCCCCCCCCCCAAAATCTAGGGGGAGAATGACACAAAATTCCACAAGGACTCTGTGCAATCCCCTGTGGGGTTCAAAAAGAAGCACAGAGCTCTATGGATAGCTACAGAATGCAGGATGACCTCTCCCATATTGCGTGGTGAAGGGAAAAAATACAGGAAGGTGGACAGTCTGGTTCAATGTGAACTCAGAAACAACCCTGGGAAGGAATCAAGGCTGGGTGCATAGCAATACCCATTTCTGGTGAAAAACAAGCTATGGGGGATCCATAATCAAAGCCTACAGTTCAAAACCTCCACAAGCCAAGGTAATAGCCACCAGACAAAGTGTTTTGCAGAAAAGGAAATGTATCTCACAAGTGTCAGCAGGTTCAAAAGGAGACTGTGCAAGAGACTACAGAACCAAGCTAAGGTACAGTACCACATTGGAACCAGCATACAGACGGGTGACACAGATGCAGGAACCCTTTGAGGAACCTGTAGGACACCTTTAACTGGGCAACACTCCTGCTCCCTGTGAGGGCACAAAAGGCCAAAATGGACAAAAGTGTACCTTCACAGAAGAGAACTGAAGTCCTGAGTTCAATAGGGATAGGAGATAATCCAAGGCGAGTGACACCAGACACGGGAAACGGTCCAGAGGGCAAGAGGCACATAAAATACTGAAATGTTTCAATTTCGGGGAGTAAATGGGCCATTTAGAGGGCTTGCAAGTCACTAGTAGAATACCAAAACTGCCTAGGAGACCCCAAAGTCAGACAGTTCTACTTTCTCAGAAGGCAGGCATGAAGTTGCAGTGATGGAACGTCTACGTGCAACAGACAGCCATTGTCCCGAGACAGTAGTCCTGGTCACAGAGGGAGCAGGATAAGAGGTTCCACTGCCACTTGGAAGAGCAGGGGAAAACACATTTTTCTGGCTCAGAATGGGGCCATCAGGAACATCATGACTTCCATGATGCTTGATCAATACCCGCTGAATCAGAGGCATTGGAGGAAAGGTGTACAGAAACCTTCCCTTCTAGAAGAGAAACAACATACCTCACCAAAAACCTCCAGACCCTGGAGCAAGCGAGCAGAAACAAGGCAACTTTGGATAGTGTGGGGATGCAAAAAGATCCAACTCTGGATGACCCCAATGGGCGTAAAAGTCCAGGAATTCCCACTTCTGGGACTGATCATCTGACCTGCTGAGAGAGTTCGCCAGGACTTTCAGAATGTGGGGAAAATGTAGTGATGACATATATGTAGGGAGCCAGGGACCACTCCCACACCTACATGGCTTCTCTGCAGCAGGGGTAGCAATGGATACCAAGAAACAAAAGGTAGCACTCCAAAATACAAGCACCACAGAATCAATTACAGCATGTAAAAAATGTATTGCTGTAGAAAACAACAAATTGCGAAGCAACAAGCACACGGGCAGGTAACCTGACACCAGACGCCCCTTGACTTCAACCGTTAGGTCTTCCTCAGGGGGTGGGGTCTGGTAACTCCTGAATTGAAATTTAACCCCTCAAGTCTATGACATAATGCATCATGTGGTAATTTCAAATCACAATAGTGCAATACTACATTAATGATTCTTGTGCAATTTTTTACATGCAGTAATTGATTCTGCAGTGCCTGTAGTTTGGAATGCTACTTTTTGTTTCTTGGACTTGTTTAAGGGTTTGCCACCCTTGTTCAGCACCCAGTCTGGATCATACCTGTAGCACACGCTTTCTCCTTTGAATGTAGCAGCGAGTACCCCTTGTTTGCTGAAGAAGTGCATGACACAAAGCTTGTCCATCCTTACCATTGGAGGATGGTCCTGAATGCATAAGGCAATGGCCCACAGGCCAAGAAGAATATCCCTCACCTCCAGAATGTAGATATTGAGGGAACAGACTGAGGAGGAACACACCACCTGGATCTTAAGTGCACCCAGATGGGCACCCCCAACCAATATTGGAGTCATCCATGATGAGGCCTTCTTGCATAGATGAAAGACATGGGAATTCCTGAAGCAGATGGGCCCGGTCTTGTCAACAGCAAAAAGGTCTGTTTAAGTGGCTTGTGACCAAAGAAGGGTAATCCAGAAATTGGGAAGCCTGGGCACACTGGGCACAAAGCCTCCACCGAGGAATGCACATGAAGAAGTGGGCACAACTACAACGGCAGCCATCATGAGGCCCAGGAGCCAAAGCATGGATCTCACAGGAACAAGGGGCACTGAAGGCGATCAATGTCACCTAGGTTATCAGAATGTCGGCACAGGATTTCAGAAGGAATCCCTGGGCCTGAGTTGTGTCTAATACTACAGAAATTAGAAACTAAAGGGTTCAGAACTGATTTGGGTTCGCTGACCAAAATACCAGGTTGGTTGATCAATTGGTGAGTCTGGTACACAGTCCGTATAGCTTCTTCCCTGGAAGAGGCCTTGAGAAGCCAGTTATTCGGGTCAGGAAATATGTACAGTGTCTCCCAGTGTACAGTAGTAAACACAGACACTGCCAGCTATTTCCCGAAATTTCTGTGATACTTCCAGATATATCTAATGCTTTCTCCATTTCTACAGTAGGGGCAGCAGAGAGACACTCTTTAGAAATTTTGCGAAATATGTGGAAATAGCTGGCAAATGTCTGTGGCTACTACTGTAAGGCCATAGCCACCACAGTGAAGTACTTGATGAAGACCCATTGCACAGAGGATAAGCCAAAGGGCAAGACACAACAGTGATGGTGACAGTCTTCCAAAAGGAAGCACAGACACTGTCGATGGCAGCACCGAATCTTGACGAGCAGATATGCATCTTGCATGTCCAGAGTGCAAAACCAATCCCCCTGCAAGAGCAAAGGAAAGGGACTGAAATGAAACTGTCATCGAGGCACAGGTCAAGAAGCATAGGAAAAACCAGGAGCAGTTACAGAATTCGCAACAAGTGTTTATTGGTACTAGCAGTAACATAAAAAAATAAAATTGTTCAGAAAACTATTTACAAAGGCAGAATAAACAGAGAAGATCCATCTGAGTTTTCCTTCAGTCTCTGTCTGTGTAAAACATTACAGAGCTCTCTTATAAGTCTTTGCAACCCTCCTCCTTAACAAGCATCTTGTTCTTTTCTGTTCTTTTCTTTCCTGTCTCTTGTCTGTCTGGTTGCACAATCACTATTTTGTAAAACGTGTATTTTACTGTATTGTGTGTATTTTTCTATGAAACTGTATTGTATGTAATGGACTCCACTGAAAATGAGTCTAACCACTCAAAGGGTTATCCTTTTCCTGAATTTATAAGGAATAAACGTTTACAACAACAACAAAATGTTCTTGCATATATCAGGCAGGTGCAGCAAGAACACAATGTCCCAGAACTAAGGCCCCTTCTCCACAACTTCTGAAAAAGGGCTTAAAAACTGCTCTCAGGTTAACCCCTTGAGTTCCCAATAGCGTTTTGCAATCATCTCAAACTATTATTATATACATTTCAACAGTAACACTATAATTTCTAAACAAAGGGATAGTACAGTTACGTAAGAATTTACCGCACCAGTAGATCTTTGAGAACAGCTCTTGCAGCAGGTTATCATTAGGACTGACGCCGGCAGGCGCCAGGACCCCACAGAAATTTTCTAGCTAGCAGTATTCAGCGGGGACCACCTGCGACGTCGGTCCTGCCCCCGACGTCAGGCATAGTACATAAGGAGGCGTTCCCCCAGAATCCCCAGTTCTCCCGCCGGAGACTCCCAGCCACTGGATGACATCAAAAGAGGAGACTGAGGATCCACCATCAAATGGCAATCAGAATGGTGTTAATAACACCTGATCCTAGGAGAAGGATGCTGGAACAAAAAAATCTACCTCCAGCGGGGATGGTGGGAGGGAAAGTACCTGCTGCAAGAGCTGTTCTTGAAGATCTACTGTTACGGTAAGTTCTTACATAACTGTACCATCTTACTTCGAGAAACAGCTCTTGTAGCAGGTTACACAATTAGGACTGATTCCCAAGCAATAATGGAAATCCCACACCATTGGGAGGAGGGAAGGTAGAAATCCTTAGTAAAACCTAAGCCTACGACAGAAGTCCTTGAAGGACTGCTAGACCAAAACCAGCTCTCCACCTCAATGCAACATCCAGACTATAATGCCTGATGAAGATGTGCACAGTGCTCCAAGTCGCTGCTGCACAGATGGCTGAGGTGGACACGTTCTTTAAGGCCACAAAAGGAGGTAGCCACCCCCCTTGTGGAATGACCCTTAACCGTGCCCGGTAAGGGTTTGTTGTGCTTCTGGTAACAGAACGTGATACAATGTATGAGACACCTGGACAGTGACTGTTTGGAAACCGGAGCTCCCATCATCCTGTGGACGAAGGAAACAAAAAGCTGATCAGATTTTCGGTGGTGTTTGGCTCTGGTCAGGTAGTACCGAAGACACCTATGCACATCTAGAGTGTGCAACAGGGCCTCTCCTCGATTTGAATATTTAGGGAAGTACACTGGTAGATCGATATCCTGATTAACAGTGACAACTGAGACCACCTTAGGCAGAAACTTCAGATTGGTCCGTAAGGATACCCTGTCCTGGTGGAAAACCAAATACGTTTCTTTGCACATCAGTGCGCGAAGCTCCGGAATTCTTCTGGCCTAAATAACGGCAACTAAAACCAACATCTTTCATGTGAGGAGACGTAGCTCGCAATCTGCGGCTGGTCAAAAGGTGGCAGCGTAAGCTGCTCCAGGACAAAGGATAAATCCCAAGCCGGAATAGGATCTTTGATCAACGATCTAAGGTGGAGGACACCTCTCAGGAAGGCTCGTGCTGTGTCCAACTGAGATATACGACGTTGGTCTATATGAGTGTGATAGGCTGAGATGGCACAAAGGTGTACTTTTATCGAGGAGTAGGCCAAGCCTGTCTGAAAAAGAGACAGGAGGTAGTCCAAGACCAACCTTTCTGGACAATCCAGTGGCGAAACACCCCGCGCTTGAGCCCAGAGGCAAAATCTGCACCATTTCATGGCGTAAGTAGCATGAGTGCCCAGTTTTCTAGGACGTCCGCTACCTCTTGCAAGACCCTGTATCGCATAATGGCTATGTCTCTAGAAGCTAAGCGTGCAGGTTCAGCGAACGAAGGTCCGGATGGGCCAAGGAGCCCGCCTCCTGAGACAGCAAGTGAGAGCGGATTGGCAGAGGCACAGGAGGTTCCCAGGACAGCTGATGTAGTAGAGGGAGCCAGATCTTCCTGGGCCAGAACGGCGCGATAAGTATCAGCATCACTTGCTCTCTGCGAAGTTTAAAAAGGACCCTCTGGATCAACGGAAAGGTGGGGGAAGGCATAGAGGAATCTGTCTCGCCAGAAAACATCAGGCCCTGGATCTAGTGAGGAAAAATTGGGCAGTTTTGCCTTGGATGGGGATGTGAAAAGGTCTAACTCTGGTGTACCCCATCTGCGAAACAGATCCTCTACTACTTCTTGGAGTAGTTCCCACTCGTGGACTCTGGCCTGAGAGCGACTCAGGCTGTCTGCAATGACACTGTCCACTCCTGGTACATGAACAGCAATAAGGTTTGCGCCATGTTGTAAGACCCAATCCCACACTCTCATGGCCTCTCTGCAAAGTGGATAGGAATGGGTGCCTCCTTGTTTGTCGAGGTAATACATCACCGCAAAATTGTCTGTTTGTAACAGATTAGTACCCGGTGGAATCTCCGACTGGAAAGCCTGCAGGGTGTAAAGAACTGCTCTCATTTCCAGGATATTTATGTGGAGATGAGTCTCTTGGGCTGTCCACAGGCCCTGAGACTGAACACCGTCGAGGTGTGCTCCCCATCCGAGCCCTGAGGCATCGGTGGAGAGCATCACAATCGGAGACGGCACAGTGAAGGGGACCCCCAACGAGAGGTTCTTCGAATCTAGCCACCATTGCCAATCCCGGATTATGGCCTTCGTGATCCGAATTGGGAGCTGCAGATGGTCTTGATTTTGATCCCACTGGACCCATAACATCCACTGGGTCACCTGCATGTGGAGATGGGCTAGCGGGACTGTTGCAATGGCCGCAGCCATGTGTCCGAGCAGGCAAAGGACCAGTCTGGCTGGGACGGTCTTCTTTGCCAAGATGTCCATGATGAGGGATCTGATGTGTTCTGCTCGGTCCTGGGGTAGAAAAGCTTTCCCCTTGACGCTGTCCAGAACTGCGCATATGAACTGCAGAATCTGAGATGGAACCAGGCGTGACTTCTCTTGATTGATAATGATGCCCAACGTCTCGAACAGAGACTGAGTACAATGAATGGCGGACATCAGGGCCTCCCGAGAGGGCACCATGAGAAGCCAGTCATCCAGGTAGGGGAACATGTAGTGGCCTCGCCTCCTCAGAGTCGCCGCTACTAACGTCATGCACTTCGTGAATACCTGAGGTGCCAATGACAGTCCAAAGGGGAGGGCCTGGAACTGATAATGGTGACCCTGAAACTCGAAGCACAAAAACTTCCTGTGCGTTTGAGCCATGGGTATAATCCTGCATGTCCAAGGATGCCAGAAATGCGCCCTGCTTGAACATGGGTATCAGACCTGGGAGAGTCACCATGCGGAGGCGTTTGTACAGGACCGAAGCGCTGAGGTCATTGAGATCCAGTATCGGACAGAGGTCCCCTGTCTTCTTGGGAACCAGAAAGAAGTGAGAATAATAACCTGCACCTCTCTGGTTCCACGGTACGTGCTCTATAGTTTCTTTTCTGAAAAGCGCAAGCACCTCTTGCTGAATGAGCAGGGCGTGCTGACCCAAATAACGGGAAAGCAGGGGAGGTCTTGACGGTGGGTGGTCGAGAAATTCTATGAAGTGGCCTTTCTTGACCAACTGGGAGAACCCACCGGTTGGCGGTAATCGACTGCCACCCTAAAAAGTGGCGAGCGATGCGACCCCCAACTTTTTGTGCCTGTTTATCCAGAGAAGGGGTGGGGTCTGGGAAGGAGTCATGCTGTGACAGCACTGGTCCCTGCAGGCTGGGCTGGTTTGGTGTAACACTGGCCTCCGCCTGGGGATGACTTAGCCTGGGCTTTACATTGAAAAGTGCCCATTTGTTGCTGGCCGGAACGTGGCTGTTGCCGTTGTTGCCGGTTGAGAAAACAGCTCTGGTTCCTACGAAAGGAACCAGACTTGATCTGGACATGGACTGTACAGACCTGACTGCCTTCCCAGCATCCTGGGGCTGGGTGATGACCTTCTCCGAGGGTTCACCAAAAAGTACTTTGCCATTGTAAGGGACGTCAAGAATGTTCTTCGGTACGTCTGGGGTAAAACCGGAGACACAGAGCCAAGAGTGTCTCTGGAGACAGATGCCTGAAGCTACAGCTCTGGCAGACGAGTCTGCAGAATTGTATGCAGCTCGTAGCATTTGGGTACCCACATCAGACCCTGTGTGGAGGAGGTTTAGGAGCTCCGCCTTCTGATCGCCATCCGGTAATTTGTCGACAAGGTCCTGGCCCTGTTCCCACAGGGCATTCTGAAACTGTACCATGTGAGACAGGTAGTTCAGGGACCTGATGGAGCATGTAGCAGCTGCATAAATTCGCCTCCCCAGGGCATCCAGCTGTTTGGATTCCTGGTCCAGTGGCTGTGTGCTCATATGCTGCGGTCTTTGGGACCGGTCATGCGAGGCCGTAATGACCAGAGAGTCAGCCAGAGGTTGTTGAGCCAAGTACTGGTCCTCTTTCAGGGCCTTGTACAGGTGGTCAGCTTTCTTTGGCACAGCGAGAGTGGAGTGCGGACGCTTCCATGCAGCCTTGGTGACGTCCGCGAAGTTGTCCACCAAGGGTGGCACTACCACATGCTTTGGATCTTTCTGCCGAAGATAACGGGCAAGGCGCTGTCTCTCGGGATCGAGGTCTTCAGCATCCCATCCCATGCTGTCCTGGATGTGCCTTATGATCTCAGAGAAGGAGGGATCATCCAGAGGAGACCTGGGTAGGTCATGTGGGTCAGGTGATGGGATGCTGAGTGGAGGAGGAGATCTGGAGAATTACAAGGTATCCAAGCTGGAGTCCTCCCCTGACGAAGTGCACCAACGTCGTCTGGGTCGCTTGGGGCTGGGAGACCCTGATGGAGATCTTGAAGGAGGCATTCTCCGATCCTTGGATCTACCCCTAGGAGGTGGAGTCTGCTCCTTAGAGGTTGGTGGTCGTCCTGCTGGCCCCTGTGGTGGAGGAGGGGGTGTAGGAGGTGAAGGAGTGGGAGGAGTGGGAGGAGGAGGTTTTACAGGGACCACGTCTTTCCGGATGGCATCCCACCAGAAAGTAAAGAGATCCTTTACCTCTTGTACATTCATGCCTGATGATGGGCCTGGCGCTGGTGGTCTGCCAGGCATCGGGTCCACGGGTGTCTCTGGGGTGGGCAAAGGTTCCCTCGGGAGCCTGGTGTCCTCTGTGTCGCCCGCCTGGTCTTCAGGCAATGTCATGTCCTCCTCCGTGGAATCCTTGCGACCAGTGTCCACAGGTGACTGGGGGGCGGTCTTCGGCTCCAGTGAGTGTGAAGCCGACGTTGGTCACTTGGCCGACGACTTTGGGTCTGGTGAATGCCCGGCTGGCATCTGATGCTTGGCCAATGTCCTCGGCTCTGGCGAACGCTTGCCCGACTTCGGGTGCTTGGCCGATGTCGGGTCCGTTGTCCGCTTTAGGGACGTCAGGTCTTTTGTCATCCTGGGTGGTGGATCTGGACCCCTGGGAGACCGATCTGGAGTCAGGATCCCGACGTCGAGCAGAAGAGGAAGACTTGTGACGTTCAGAAGACTTGGAAGAGGCCCAAGAGGGAGTGGAGGAAGCTGAGTGCCTAGAAGTCTTGAGGGGCTGAAGCGAAGTCAAAGAACCGCCTGTAGCCTTGACTTTGACTGGAGGAGGCTGAGAACGAGCCCTGGAGGGACAGTGGTCAGATTGGGTGGAGCCTCAGCTACGCGAGTCCGAAGCCTGGTTCGGGGATCTGGACCTTGCTTTCTCCCAGTGTTTGTCCCGGTGTTTATGGGCCTTGGAAGAAGAACCACCCCGGAGGAAGGTTCTTTATCCATCCTGCTAAGTTTCTCTTCTAAAAGATATGCCTGAAGTGCATTCTGATGGCAGATCCTGGTGTGGCTGTTGAACCTTTGACAGAAGGAGCAGGCCTTGGTGTCGTGGTCCGGGCCTAAGCACCGCATGCAGGAAGAATGAGGATCCTTGAAAGGGATCTGTTTTCCGCAGGCACACTTGGAAAGGTGTCCCTCAGAAGAAGGAGTTGGAGACGACATTAGTTTTGTAGAAACTACTTGAAGAAGTTCTAAGTCATTGTGCGCTAGGTAGAGACAGAGAGGCCGATGCTGGCGAGTCGACAACGGGAAAAGAACTGGGGATGCTGGGGGACCGCCTCCTTATGTATTTTGCCTGACGTCGGGGGCAGGACCGACGTCGGAGGCGGTCCCCGCTGAATACTGCTAGCTAGAAAATTTCCGTGGGGTCCTGGCACCTGCTGGCTTCAGTCCTAATGGTGTAACCTGCTGCAAGAGCTGTTTCTCGAAGTAAGATCCCAATATCAATTACATTTCCGCATAATTATTTGCATATATTTTTATACCAGCAGATATGCAAGGGAGAAAAAAAGACAGAAACAGCAAGGGAAGACTGAGAGACAGTGAGAGTCAGATAATTACAAGACTGTCGGCTGGTGGACCAGAAGAATCCAATCTATACTCTAAGTCTAGAGCAAAGGTCCGGGTGAACGGGACGACTTCCACTCAATTTGGGATTGAGCGAGGCACCAGGCAGGGCTGCCCCCTCTCCCCTCTCTTATTTGCCCTTAGTTTGGAACCTCTGGTAGCGTTTATTCGGCAAACGGATACTTTTCAAGGTCTCCGGGTTAGAGGAGTGGAGGTCAAGATCTCTTTATATGCGGACGACATCTTGTTATATATATCAGATCCAGTAAATGCAGTTCCCAGGATTTTCAGGTTTCTCTCTGAATTCGGAGCTCTTTCCGGCTATAAGGTTAATCCGGATAAATCTGAGCTATTCCCTCTGGGGGGTTCCTTGGATCAGCCTTTACCAATGGTGCAGCAAATTAAGTGGTTTAAGTCAGGGTTTAGATATCTAGGGATATGGGTCCCTACGGGTTTCAAGGCCATATATTCTACAAATCATGTAAGGGTGCTTCAGGAGATTCGGGAGGACTGCAATAGATGTAGGGAGCTCCCCCTTTCCATCTCGGGCAGGGGTGAAGCCATCCGCATGAATATTCTCCCTCGCCTATTGTTTATAATGGGTGCCATTCCTTTCAGACCTCCGAGGAATTTCTGGTGAGATCTGAACTCTACCTTCTCTAAATTTATTTGGTCTGGGAGGAGGCTTCGTGTTAGATGGAAGACCATGCTGGCCCCCAAAGATAGTGGGGGCTTTGGGACACCTGATGTCCAGAAATATTTTTGGGTATCTCAGCTGCAACCGTTGGTGACTATGGCTCAGGAGTCCCTACCAAAGTGTGTTCAGATTGAGAGGGCTGATTCTCCTTTGGGAAACGTTTCCGACCTTATTTTCTTGGATATTCCTAGGCTGTGCCAGCTTGATTTTAGGAATCCTTTCACTAGGGTGATTTCCCAGGTTTGGAGGGACATGAACTCAAAACTAGGTATTTCCTTAAAGCTTAACCAATACACGACTATATTGAGCGCTTAGATTTGAGCCCTCCAGGTGGGATATGGGTTTTCATCGGTGGTAAGAGCTGGTCTGATTAATCTGGGCCAGCTTTTCATCAGAATCTAGTAAAACCATTCCAACAGTTAAAGCCCGAATTCAATCTCCAACATACAGACTTTTCCGTTACCTCCAGTTAAGACACTATGTCCACTTAAATGAAAAGGAGCTTGAGTTGGAGTGGAACCTTTAAATAACAGTACAATTTACCCTATACTCCTGATAAGGTCTCCAAATCAAAAAATTTGATCTCCAATTAGTGGAGGGATGAACTTATGAAGGCAATTCCTAATTCAGGTTAAGGACATTTGGCATAGCTGACCTAGGTGTGGCCCTGTCAGAGTCTGACTGGACTTCCATTTGGAAGGCTATTCAGAGCCTTCCTCGTCCCTCTTCTGGCGGAATTTGGGTGGAAGTTAACGTTAGATTTTTAGAGTCCCAGTTGTGACAAAACATTATGGGTTACATCACTCCGACCTTTGCTGGAAAAACTGTCAGTTGGTTGGTACATATTTCCATATATTTTGGGAATGTAAAGTTATACAGGAGTACTGGAGGGAAGTAAGAGATATCTTTGAAAGGATTTTTGAGCTAGTATTGCCAGAGTCTCCCCAGTATTGGTTATTGGGATTGCCCCCCCCTCCCTTTCTGGCTTCCAGATCCTCCCGTTATCTGTTTGGAATCTTGGTAGCAGCAGCCCTTAAGGCTATTAATTTGTTATGGCTTACTCCGGATAAGCCTACAATCACTACTTGGTATGATATCTGTACCAGGATCCTAGACATGGAATATCTGATGGCCAAGTTGAGGCTATCTTTAGATAAATTTAAAGGGAGATGGTTACCATTCTTGCATTTCATGGCCTCACGGGAGGGGAAACATATACTAGAGTTGCTTGCCAGATATGTCTGAGAAGACTCTCCAGGTCCAGTCTGGATGTTCTGACTGAGATGTGAGGATAGGCGGTCTCTTCACTTCTGAGACTCAGAGTTGTTTTATTATAAGTTTCTGGATATGTCCTATTCATCAGATGCATTTAATATAAGTGTACCATTAGGGGGACTGTGGAAGTCTGGGCCTTTAGCACTAACCGAGGTGTCCTCAACCTTTGTTAGAGGCAATAACTTATTGGCAGCAATTATAATGTTTAACGGTTTTTCTCCCTTCTCCTTTCTTCTTTTCCTAAGTTTGAAGGCACTCTTATCTGTTAATCTTATCTCTCCCTCTCCTTTCTCTCCTGCTTTTCTTTTCTGTTTCTTTTCCTCTTCTTTCCTTTGATTTTGGTGTTAATACTGTGTAAGAGAGTAGAAGTGGACTCCCTATTTGTCTGTTAATATATGTATCTCTATGGGAAAAAAGTTCCCCAATAAATTTTAATTTAAAAAAAAATATATATATATAAGTTTACGAACCCAAACCCCTTAGCCTATGTATAGGTAGTAGACCGGGGGGTAACACTAGGAGTAGCACTAGCCTAGTGGTTACAATAGGTCAGGAAGAGCACATGCCCATCCTGCCTGTGATCCTTGGTATGACTCATGGTAATGAAAGGTTTCTTTGTACCCCTATAATGCATGGTCCATGTTTGCCTGGGAAAGAATGCTCAGTGAAGAGACTGGCAAGGTTATAGACTTGTCCCAGTAGCAGTTTGATACGACTCGGGGTAAAGACCACCCCCCCTTTTTTTTGCTCTCAACACTATCTAGGCTCTAAGGTTGGAGATACAGTCATCTTCATACAACCAGATTTTGGATCTCACTGACCCCTCAGGCTGAAGTGGTGATCCCCAGAAAAACCTGAAACCTTGGGGTTGAAGAGGGGAGAGCACAAGCTTAACTATGTAGGTGTCCTGGGTCCAGCTGGCACTGGTGTCCCATGAGGGAATACAGGTAAGACAGCTTCTTATAAAGTGAAGATTGGAATGAATACCAAGGATGGTTCCTTCTCAGGAGGGCATGAGCAGAGACTGAAACCCAATGTAGCCACAGGACAAGAGCAAAGACCAGTGAATGCTGGTATATAAAGTAATCCCACAAAGCTGGGATATCTGCTAGTGTTGATTCCAGACCCTTGGGAGAACGCCCAGGTGCAAAGCTTTCTCCCTTATTGCAACACAGGCTTTTTTTTTTTTTTTAAAGATTCTCTGTGATGCATTAAAAACTCCCACGTAACTCACTAAGAGATGCAGAACAGCATATTGTAAATACCAAAGTGCCAAGCCTAAACCCCAGGAACCTGTGGTTGGTGTACACGAATCTCCCGCTGGCAGAGGTCAGCAGGTTGTGATCCCCATGAGGGTGGGGAGGCATATAGGCTTGGCCACAGACAAAGGAGACAACAGTAGAAAATACCACGGATGTAGAGCCACAGTACTAACAGAACCCTTGATACTGGCTGGGATCACAGTTTAATGAATATCTTGAATGACTACAATAGGAGAGAGGCATACCAATGCCTCCCCAAACCATCCCAGACGCAAAGCAGCCAGCCTTGTGTGGTGATCCAAAATGGGATTGAGGCAGGTGATGACTCACATCAGATGCACAGAGATTTATCAATGAGGTAAGCCACCTTCTAAAATACTCCCCCCCCCCCAATTGTTTAACCAGGAGTGGCACACTAAGCTGAAAGCTTGTTTACAGGTGCGACCTGGGAGCACATGGAAGTTAAGTGACTTGCTCAGGGTCACACAGTATGCCAGTGGGGGCTGTGGAATTCAAACCCAGGTCTCCAGATTTGCAGCGCAGAGCCTTAAATCACTGCACTATACTGCCTCCCTATTTGAACAGCATCTGCTGCTCTGGAGCCACTCATGATGAGCCTGATCTATACCACTCAGGTCATCTGCTAGGTGTTATTTGTTCCAGGAAAGCTGATAACCTGTAGGGGGCACTGGGGTAGTAGAGGGACTCCATATATTCATTGCCCATGTGGAGCAGGGAAAAAAGATCTTGTCCCCCCCAAGTCTACAAATGTAGTGCAGTATGGTGGTATTCATGCTGAGTTGTACCACCCTACGCCAATGTAGAGGAAAGTACAGTTACGTAAGAACTTACCGTAACAGTAGATCTTCGAGAGGAGCCCTTGCAACAGGTAATACCATAAGGACTGAAGCCAGCACGCATCAGGACCCCACAGAAAACTTGTAGCTAGCAGTACAAGACAGGGGACCGCCGCTGACGTCGGCTCCGCCCGGCGTCAGGCGATGGTATAAAGAGGCGGTCCCTGGTGCCACCTGATTCTCCCATGGGGACCCGGCTATAGGAAAAAGGAGAACTGGGCAGGAAATCCCTCTGGCTGGAACTATGACCCTGGCAAAAGGATACTGGGGGATGGAGGGTGGGAAAGCCACCTGTTGCAAGAGCTCCTCTCGAAGATCTACTGTTACGGTAAGTTCTTACGTAACTGTACTACCTGTCTTCGAGGGTGGAGCTCTTGCAGCAGGTAATACCATTAGGACTGAGTCACAAGCAATAGAAAGGATAGGTCCAGGTCTGAAAGGGCAGTAGGCAGGTAACCCAAAGCTTAGGTAGAACAAGATCTCTTCAAGAGAGGAGGCTCTGAAGGACTGCCAGTCCAAAATCAGCTCTCCTTCTGGAAGCTATATCCAGACTATAGTGTCTGATGAATGTATGGACTGAAGTCCATGTCGCAGCGGCACATATATCCGCTGAGGAAACATTCTTGAGCACCGCGAAGGAAGAAGCCAATGCTCTGGTGGAGTGGCCCCTAATAGCATCCGGGCGGGCCCTCCTGTGGTGCTGATAACAAAAAGATATGCAGTCCACCAGCCAACGGGCTAGTGACTGCTTGGACACAGAAGCCCCTAACATGCGCTTAGCATAGGAAATTAACAACTGGTCCGTCAACCTAAAGGAGTGAGTCCTGTGAAGGTAGAACCTAAGAATATGGTGAACTTCCATGGTGTGCAACAGTGCTTCACCTTGGTTAGAAGCTTGGAGGTAATACACTGGAAGGTTGATGTCCTGATTAAGGGTCAGGGCGGACACCACCTTCAGCATGAACTTGGGATTGGTTCGCAAGTTCACTATCCTTGTGAAAACGATGCAAGGTTCTTTGCACATCAGAGCCTGGAGCTCGGATACCCTTCAAGTGGAGGTAATAGCCACCAGCAATAAGGCCTTCCAGGAAAGGAAGTGCATCTCGCACGAAGCTGCGGGCTCAAAGGGAGGGAGAGTGAGCTTTTCCAAAACAAAAAGGAGATTCCAAGGAGGAACGATGTCCCTCCTTGGGGGTCTGATGTGCAATACCCCTCGCAAGAAGGTCTTGCAAGCATCCAATTGTGCTAGAGATTAATCTCCTATAGGAGCATAATATTTATTTATTTAAATTTTGTTGAGCGGGTAAGACCATTGAGACAGATACAGTCCCTTTTTCAGGGTCGACTCGGGGGTCACATGGTACACAACAGTACAACAAAAATCACAGAACAGTACAGTATACAGACAGGTATAATGCATGTCACCAGTAAAACATCATCAATTCCATGTACAATTGGAATAGAGCCATACAGAGCTATGCACTGGCATATATGCTACACAGAGTCAGTTCTGTGACACGTGGATATGTGCATAGTGCTATAAGTGCATTAAGGAATAGAGATTAGGGGGAAGGGGAGTGGAGAAGGATGGGGGATAGGGGCAGGGGAAGAAAAGTTGCATCAGCGAGGGCAGGAGCAGGAGATGCGGGAAGGAAGGGAGGCATAGAGGCTGGTCTTAAACAGAGGAAGAGAGGTGCTGTTCAGGACACATGGAGGCAGAGAGTTCCAGCTAGACATAGCAGCAAAAGAGAAGGCCCTCCTAGTGGTGGTCAGGCGCAGTTTGGGTATATCAAGGAGGGGTAGGGATGTTGAGCGAAGAGTGCGAGGAGTTTGTCTTATGCAAATTATACCCCTTAGACAGGGGTGTGTGAAAGAGTGGACAAATTTGTGGATAAGGCACATGGTGAAAGACTTCAATTTAGATTTGTAGGTTAACCAGCCCAGCGAGGAGAGGACTTCGCAGCGGTGCATACGGGAGTTGGTTCCTAGGGCGAACCTCCCGATCCTATGGTAGGCCTGGGAGAGGAGAGAGAGAGAGAGAGAGGAGGGAGAAGTAGACAGCAGCAATGGGGCTCCATAGGTCAGGAGGACAGTGAGGGATGCGGAGGCAATTCTTAGTCTGGAGGCAGAGGTGAGAAACAGGTGAATTCGGTAGGGTAACCTAAGCTTCCGGTTCACAGCTTTGACAATATTGGAGACATGGAGATTGAAAGACAGTGCTGTGTCCAGGGTGAAGCCCAGGTATTTGAAAGACAAGACTGTCTTCAGGGAGTCACCCTTGCTTGATATGATATTAAGGGAGGGTGGAAGATCCTCTGTAGAGGGGTTTTGGGAGAACAGCATGCATTTAGTTTTATTAGTGTTGAGGACCAGTTGACGACAGCTGAACCAGTCCTCAAGGGAATCAAAGCCATTGGCAAGATCCCTACTAATTCTGTCGGTATTTGATGAGGAGCGATTGTTAATGGCATCATCTGCATAGAGGTGCACTGAGGCACCACCACAGGATCGGGGGAGGTCATTAATGAAGAAGAAAAATAGAAGTGGACCTAGGATGGATCCCTGTGGTACTCCATATGTTATATGCCTGGGTTCAGAGAAGGAGCCGTTCCATTTGACTCTCTGAGAGCGGCAGGATAGGTAACTCTTTACCCAGTTCCGGGCATGGTTATTCAACCCTAGAGTATGCAGCTGGTGGAGCAGAAGATCATGGTTTACCAGATCGAATGCTTTGGTAAGGTCAACAAAAATGGAACCTGTAGCATGTCCCTCATCCATGGCATGGTATATGTCTGTAGTTACTTTTATCAGGGCAGTTTGGGTGCTGTGATTTCTTCTAAATCCATGCTGATGGGAGGAAAGTATGTTGTGTGATGCAAGGTATTCTTGGAGTTGTTTGTGGACTATGCGCTCCTGTATTTTTGCCAGGTGGCAGAGGAGGGATATAGGTCTATAGCTGTCAACAACGGTATTGGAACCCCCCCCCCTTATGTATTGGTACTACCACTGCTATTTTCCACTTATCGGGGACTATGTTGGACAGGAAGGACCGGTTGAGGAGATCTCAGATCGGGCGTGCAAGTGCTGATGCTCCTAATTTGAGAAATTCTGCTTCTAGGGAGTCATATCCAGCTGAACTATTATGATTAAGGTTTTGGAGGAGCTTCTGAACCTGTTTGAGTGTAGCAAGTTTCAGGTGGAACTCCGGGCACCCATCAAGAGCCACTTTATAAGGTGAAGCCAAGTTGAGGGTGGGGAATTGAATATTGAGGTATATTTGTCAAAATCTGTAAAGAAGGTGTTAAATCCTGTAGCTATAGATGCAGAGTCGGTGAGGGTAGAGCCGTTGGCGAGGACTGTGCTGGGGGAGGTGGCAGCTGTCCCATTCAGCAGCGAGTTAATTTGACGCCAGAACTTCTTTGGGTTGCAGAGGTTTTCCGTTTGGAGAGATTTAAAGTGTGAGCACTTGGCCTTGTGAAGGGACTGTTTGCATTTGTTCCTGAGATGCCGGTAGGTTTGCCAGTCCGAGGGAAGTTCACTTTTTTTGTAGGCTCTCCAAGCTTTGTCCCTATGAGACATAAGCATCCTAATTTCCCTTGTGAGCCATGGTGCCGTGATACCCTTTGATCTACATTTTTTCAGGGGTGCATTTTGGTTAATTATGTGTGTAAAAGTAGCGATGAAGAAGTCTAGGGAATGATTTACGTCTGGAAGGGCATTAATGGGTGTCCAGTCCGTGTTAGTGATGGAGGTGACAAAGTGGCCTGTGTCAAATTTAGACATGTCGCGGACCAAGGATATCTTGGGAGGGAGGGTTAGGGTAGTTGTTTCTCCACACACAAAAGGTAGGTGAGTGGTCGCTTAGGCAGTAAGGGAGTACTCCAGCTGCTTTTATCCTTGGTGGGCAGTTTGTAACTATCCAGTCAAGTAATGTATGTTTCCCGGATTTAGTGTTGACGCGGGTGGGGGTTTGTATGAGCTGGGTAAGGCTTGAGTCAGCCAGTGCAGCATGCAGTTTCATGGCCTGTGGGTGTAGCCAATCCTGGTTAAAATCTCCACAGAGTATGAGGTCATGGCCAGGAAGCTTCTCCGTGGAATCTAGGAGGGAGGGTAGACTGGAAGAGGCTGTACTAGGGGGTATGTAGACACATCCAATGGTCAGCTTTTTGACATTTGCAAGCGTTAGCAGGGGAAAGAGTAGGTCAGCTGTGGGCGTATCCCCACCCGGATTAGGGAGTTCAGTGACATCCAGATTAGACCTAAAGTATAGTAGGACGCCACTGCCCCTTTTCCCTATTCTGTCTTTTCTGAGACAGCTGTAGCCCTGTATGGCCACCTCGTGCTGCTTTATGGCTGGCTTGAGCCAGGATTCAGTAATACAAAGAACATCTGGTGCCATCTGTGTGACCCAGACCTCTAGTTCCGCCATTTTGGGGTGAATACTTCGGATGTTAATATGAGCAATTTTTAGTCCCTTCATTTGCAGTATAGACAGTGTAATGTGTTGGGGTGGAGTAAGACAGGTGGGCACAGGGTTGATTTCAATGTTGCCTGCACAGGCAAGCAGGAGGAGGACTGAGAAACGGAGCTCTAGAGAGAGACACGACAGGAGAGCATACCTAATCCTGTTGATCCTTGGGGTATGCGGAGGTGTTTATAGAGCCAGTGCCCAAGTAGTGCAGTGTCCCGCTTTGGGAGACAGGGGGTGTAAAGGAGCACCATAGAGGATTCTGGCCATATGAGACATGGGGGGAGGCACTGTTCCCGAAGCTGTGATGTGTTGCATTAGCGACATTGTTGCTTATGCAGTAGCTGAGGAGAATAAGACAGGTCAGGGCCAAGATAATATATAGCTTTCTCATGATGATGTCCTGACCAGGGCGTGGTGACCCAGGTAGGAGGAGCTAGGTCAGTGCTGGGAGACGTCCGTATTATAGGGCAAAGCTGAGCCCTAGGAAGGCAATGTTTGTACCTGGAGAATTGGGACTAGTCCAGGTGGTTGGAGAGTTAATTTTACAGAGGAAAGGGGATCTGATACAAGGACTACAGCCAAGGAAGCAGTTTTGAGTGGCAGGAATGAGAGGTGATAGTTGAACGAAGGCTACCAATGAGCAAAGGATTGGCATGGCTTTATGCCTATTTAATAGAGGCCAGGGTTGGCGCGGGAGCGGTGGGAAGAAAATACACATCACTATTACTTGAGCTGCACTTGCTACGCTTGAGAGAGATAGCATGCGAGCGGGAGACACAACGAAAATTGTCTGACCAATCCGGGTGAAAGCCGTAAAAGTCTGCGGCCAATCCGGGCCGGCCAGGTGACCCCTAAGCCAATCGGTATTTAGGAGAAGTTCCGGGAGTGAACAGCACTCTTACCCTGGCGCTGTGGTCCTTTGGGCGGGTGGCGAGGGGTTCTCAGCCTGCTGGTTTATCCAGCCGCTGCAGGCTAGAGCTTCGAGGTGATTCTGACCCAGTCTCGGGCACCCCTGGAAGTGAAGAGAGGAAAGGAGTACAGAGTTAGCTTAATAGCAGGATTACTGCACAACAGCAGGCCGATTAGCTAAATCAGCGGGGCGGAGGAAGTTTGGGGACACAAAAGAAAGTAGAGGGGTGTTGAAGGAGGGGGCCGGCTGCTACACAGTCAGATGGGAAATACGGCTATCACTGGCGCTGAAGGAAGAGCAGCAGTTAAGCACTATAGTAATGGGGGGGGAGATGTAGAGAGATGGAAAAAAAATCAGTTTAGGCAACGTAGGTAGACGAGAGGCTGAATGAAAGCATATAGTCACCAGATATACATACAAATTCAACCAGCAACAGTTGCAATCTTTCCTCTGACATGCAAACACTAGCTACACAGTTTGATTCCCCGAGCTTGCTAACTGCTGCATTTACATTAACAGTGCAGTCCCATGTTTGGAAAAAAAAAAAAACCAACAGTATTACAACTGGTTTAGAAAAAGAATCCTGCATAATCTGAAAATACACATCAATATTACTAGAGCTGCACTTGCTACGCTTGAGAGAGATAGCGAGCAGGAGACGCACAGAAAATTGTCTGACCAATCCGGGTGAAAGCCATAAAAGTCTGCGGCTAATCCGGGGCAGCCAGGCGACCCCTGAGCCAATCAGTATTTAGGAGAAGTCCAGGGACTGAAGAGCACTCTTACCCTGGCACTGTGGTCCTTTGGGTGGGTGGCAAGGGGTTTGCAGCCTGCTGGTTTATCCAGCCGTTGCAGGCTAGCGCTTTGAGGCAATTCTGCCCCAGTCTTGGGCACCCCCTGGCGCTGTGGTCCTTTGGGCAGGTGGCGAGGGGTTTGCATCCTGCTGGTTTATCCAGCCGCTGCAGGCTAGCGCTTCGAGACGATTCTGCCCCAGTCTCAGGCACCCCCTGGTGCTGTGGTCCTTTGGGTAGGTGGCGAGGGGCTCGCAGCCTGCTGGTTTATCCAACCGCTGCAGGCTAGCGCTTCGAGGCAATTCTGACCCAGTCTCGGGCACCCCCTGGTGCTGTGGTCCTTTGGGCGGGTGGCGAGGGGTTCGCCGCCTGCTGGTTTATCCAACCGCTGCAGGCTAGCGCTTCGAGGCGATTCTGCCCCAGCGTGTGTTTTAGGGTGTGGTTAAAACACTCAACAAGACCGTCTGAGGGTGACAGGGGGAGGTTCTTATGGCAGTGATACCTAGTAGTCTGTACAGCTTCTTAAGTAATGCAGCACCAAAATTACTACCCTGATCAGTAATAATTTCTTTAGGTATGCCCACTCTGCTGAAACTTTTTGCAAGCTCTGTTGCCACTTTTGAAACTGTGACAGTGCGCATTGGAACTGCTTCTGGGTATCGAATAGCATAGCCGCATACTTCCAGGATAAATCTATTACCCTTTCTACTTTTGTCTAAAGGACCAACCACATCCATTGCAATTCTCCCAAAAAGGCACATCTGTCAAGGGTAGGGGCACCAGGGGCACCTTGTCTTTTCTAGTGACTGGGACTACTTTCTGATACTCAGCACAGGAAATACAATAGGTAGCAACATCTTCATAAATTGCAGGCCAGTAAAATCTATACAGCAATCTGGCAGGGGTGTGATCCCTCCCTGAGTGACCAGCCATAGGACTATCATGTGCTACCTGTAACAACTCTGTTCTATTCTTCTGTGGAATAACCAATTGTTCTGTCTGTTCCTGTGTCTGAGGTTTAATCCATACTCTGTACAGTAACTCATTACATTTTTTAAACATTGGTTCACCCTGTTTTGGTTTCACCCCCAGCTGCTTAAAATAACCTTGGAGGGAAACACCGTTAGCTTGCTCTGAAACAAAATCACAATCAGTTATCAGTTTAGCTTCAACATTTTCATATTTTAACCCTGTATGTCCATCATTCTTTTGTTGCCACTGTTGTTTCAGACGTCTTCTTTCTTTCCTGGACTTCCGGATCTTGGAGCGGTTTTCAAACAAGTCCAAATCAAAGTCACTGAAAGGAAAAGTGTCCCCAATATTTGAGATTTTCTTTGCCTGAACTCTTATTACCACTGCTGCTGAAACTGCAGGTTCAGTTCCTCTGAGATTAACTCAGTAAATCCTGGAAAGTCATTACCAATAATCATGGGTACAGAGTAACTTACCCTTACTTTCATTTGATGTGACACTCCCTTAATGAGAGTCATTTGGTGGTGGGATAGTATTGAGTGTCCCCGTGGATGCAGATGACACCAGTACCTGGTCCTTTTGTACAGTATTTTCCCTGCACCTCAACATGCAGTAGAGTCTGTCTTCTTCCCAAATCAATGAGTCCCTTTACAGTCTTATCCCCCACCTTCACGTCTGTTAAGTACTCGCCCCAATTTGCTAAGGAGAAATCTGCTCCAGTGTCACTCTTACAACAATTTCTTGCAATATGACCTGGCTTATTACAGTTATAGCAACTAGCGTCTTTGGGCACAGATTGTTACCCCCACCAGAGTTTTTAATCGGACTTGGAGTTTAAATGGGAAAAAGAGAATCTTACCAGTGCTTGGCTGTTACCTCGCTGCAGTGGCATCTGTCTGGCCATTTGGTAGTCTTCGGCCAAAGAAACAGCCTTTTCCCAAGGCTGCGCATCTGTAGGCAGGATGCTGATGAATTGCTCCATTGCAAATGTGTCGATGATCTGTGGGACTGTTTTGCTCTCTGGTTGGAGACATTTTATCAGGAGTTCTCTGAGTTGGATGAAGGCTTCTCAAGGATTGTCGACTGAGTTGTACTTCAGAGACTGAAATCTCTGCCTGTAGGTCTCTCCTGAGATGTCATAACTTTTCAGGATCTTGTTTTTCACCAGGTCATAGTTTTCTGACTGTGCAGTGTCCATATTGCTGTAGGCAAGTTGGACTTTCCCTTTCAGGTAGGGTACCAGTCTGATTGTCCATTGCTAGGCTGTGGCAACTCTTTCAAAAGTTGTTAGGTGTGCTTCCATATGTTCCAAGGGACACAACTTTGTAAATTTAATGGCTTTTAAGTTGCTTGTGTTTTGTTGCTCATCTAGATCTGTGCCAAATCCTCTACCTTTGATAGCTTGCAAGGCATCCAGCCATCACTGCTCCTGTCACCGCATCTCTTCTCTCCTCTGCTGCTCCTGTCACTGCATCTCTTCTTTTCCCTGCTGTTCATGTTGTTGCATTTCTTTTCTCTGTGCTTCTAAATGTTGATGCTCTTTTTCTCTCTGCTTCTCCATCTGTTTTTGTTGTATAGACCACCATTTGAAAAAAGCAGACAGGCTTTCAGGTTCTGCCACTGCCTGTTCTTTTTCCATAACTGGTGCTGGCGGTACAGTCTCATCTTGGACTTCTCTCTCTGCTAGTTTGGCTGCCATTCTCCTGGTAACCACTCATGGGCTTGCTGCTGCAAAATCCACACCTTTCTCTATGCTTCCCTGGTACTAGGTCCAGTACCCCGGCACAAACCTCCTGGCTTAGAGTATGCACGGCGTAAATCCCACTTAGGCTGACACCATCTGTCATCGAGGCACAGGTCAGGAAGCATAGGAAAAACCAGGAGCAGTTGTAGAATTCACAGAAAGTGTTTATTAGTACTAGTAATAACATATAAAAAATAAAATTATTCAGAATAACTATTTACAAAAGCAGAATAAACAGAGAAGATCCATCTGAGTTTTCATTCCATCTCTGTGTAAAACATTACAGCTCTCTCTTATAAGTCTTTGCAACCCCCTCCTTAACAAGCATCCTGTTTTTTCTAAAATGTTCTTGTAAATATAAGGCAGGTGCAGCACGAACACAATGTCCCAGAACTGAGGCCCCTTCTCCACAGCTTCTGAAAAAGGGCTTAAAAACGGCTCTCAGGTTAACCCCTTAAGTTCCCAATAGCTTTTTGCAATTATCTCAAACTATAATTAAATACATTTCAACAGTAACACTATATAATTTCTGAACAAAGGGATCCCAATATCAGTTACATTTCCATATAATGATTTGCATATATTTTTATACCAGCAGATATGCAAGGGAGAAAAAAGACTGAAACAGCAAGGGAAGACTGAGCAAATCCTAGGTCTCACAGGAAAATTTGGTTGCGCAACCAGACAGACAAAAGACAGGAAAGGAAAGGAAATAACAGATCCCTGCATTTAAACTCTCAATAACAACTGGGACAGGGTCCTATTCAACCCTGTCATAGAGACCAAGCAAAACTTTTTGTGCACAATGTATTTGTTCAGGCCTCTGAGGTCCTGGATGGGGTAATAATTGCCTATCTTTTTCGGCAATGGAAATATCCTGAAAAGAAACCCTGGTTCAGTTTGGCCATGGGTAGTGGCTGAAGAGACTACTACTACTTCAGACAACAGGACTGTTAAGTGCTGTAGTGGACAGTGACAAGGGCTGGGAGGACGCAGAGGAGGAGGGACACTATAATTCCAGTGCACGACTCTGCTGAATAATATTGAAGACCCACCTGTCTGACGTGACCCCCTGTCCCCCCTACCAGAACTCCTAAGGGGGGGAGGCAGAGAAAAACAGAGTGAGAAAGGGGAGAGGGCATTGACAACGTCCTCCACAGGCCAATATTTGATTTTTAGTCATGTAAGTGTAGTAATTGGAAATACATAGGCTCAGTGAGGGGGATGCAGAAGTCCATTTATCCATATCATTCAATTTTCTGGATTCTTTGTCAGGGAGGCAAAGAGCTCATATGGTTGGCAGTTCTGGACCATAATGTCCATTGAGTCCGTTTCAGGCCGGGTGTTATAAAGCCACAGTTGGGGGGTTAATATTTATCTGCCTTGTGAGGGATAGTCAGTAATGTACTGGTCAGTGCTAGGCTGCTATAGTAGCATCCTCCAAAGAAGGGTAAGTGGTGGAATGATCATGGAAGGAGATGTGGGAATTGTAGAAATTCATACAGACTCCTCTTAGTGGAGTTCTCTTCCTCAAGAACAAAAGCCTAGCTTGTCTTACAAGTGAAACACCAAAGCCTGAAATGAGGCACCCTTGGGGGAAACCTGGGTTTACAGACCACAGTGTCTTCACTATTACTCTTCCTCTCCATCCTCTTCCTCACACCCTGGAGGTCTAGATTATATTCATCCTCCTCCTCCTCAGAATGACAAAGAGTAGGAGGGATCACAGGGGCCGCAGTTTGCTGAGGCAGCAACTAGGGTGCCACAGTGGCAGGGACCACCTTCCCAGAGGGGTCCATAGTTGATGTTCATGGAAGTGACAGGAATGGTTGACCCACCAACAGAGTAATCGTCAACTGCAGGGACGGCAAAAGTTGATAAAATAATTCAGACAGCCAAAACAACAGAATTAGCATCATTGTCACCAGCCAACAGAGTTGACGAAGGAAGCGATGACGAGACAGTGCCAGCCGCTGATGCACTTGGAATGTACTGCATACTACTGACAGCAGGAGAGCCAGAGTCTGCTCCTGACCTTGGGTGTCTAAACAACAGTCGAGCCAGCCTGAGACTTACCTTCACAGGGATTCAGGGGTGACCAGGAGGGGGACTTTGAATGTTTGCGGAGATGCTCCTTTGAAGAACCCTTTTTTGACTTCTCCTTCAACAAATGGCATTTTTCATAGAAGACAAAAGCGTGACAGCATCATGAGGAGACCTGCACAGTTCCCCAGTGGCAGAACTGGCAGAGCGAGCCAGAGACTCCAGGGTAGACGCATATGCTGTCTGCTTGGTGTTCTCTACATTCTGTGGGAAATTTTCTACAGCCTCCAGTGGTGTCTCCTTGTGGCCTGTTTAAAGTCTCGACAAATGGCACTGTTCTTCACGTCATGCAAAATGCCCAGGCAACAAACCTAAACTGTGTGAGCATCATCACTAAATATCTTCATGCTGCACCAACAGAAGCAAAAAAGAGAAGGCTTCTTCAGAGTAGTCAATGATGGCATACAATAACGATAAAGGTAAGTAAAGAAAATCGTAACTTCAGTCGACTGAAATCAATGAAGGTGGTTTCCATGATCTGACGAGCAATTGATCAGTGAGAGAAGAAACTGAGGAGCTATGGTGTTGTCCACATTACACAGGTAGTACTAACATACGTCAATGTCGGCGGCCCCAGCTAGGCAAAGTTTTCTGACTGGTCCTGCCTCGGCTGGCTTACTATTCCAAAGGTGCGGCTCTATGGAGGGAGATGTCCTAGAAGAAGATTTGCGAAGCACTTAAGGTAGACATGCAGCGCAGACACCAGCCTAAAGAGCAGGACTATGAACTGGCAGTACTCAAGGCCCACACAAAATAAGAAATACTTGCAGTGATTTGGTCTGTTGGGATGTGCTGATGCCTATGTTTCACGTCCAGCAAGGCCAACCTGTCCTGCTGCTTTGTGTATGATTGCAGAGACCCCAGAGACATTATTCTGAACTTTACTGTGTGTGTTTCATATGGATACACAGATGTCTGGGGTCTAAGTATTCTTGGGGATGAAACGATACCTGAAGTAGAAATTTCTGCCATTCCCTGACTGACTTTGGCACATTCTACACTTCCCTGTTCTGTAACAGCCCTACTACTACCAAAAAAAGATGTTCAGCCATGAGATCCTGAAGCGAACCCAAGGTTCACGGCAAATTATCTGGTGGCTGGTCTACCAGTTCCAAAGAGTAACCATTCTGGATAACTTCCTGGACCCACTTGTCTGTAGTAATCCCTGCTTCTGTTGCCCCGGACCACAACACTGGTAACATCTAGGGTAGCTCTGACTGGTGGTTACTGGACTCAAAGCCCTGGATAATAACTGCCAACAGCTCCTGTTTTGAGGCGAACTCTAGCAACTGTTACGCAACAGCTTTCAGCATGGACCAATGTGAGTAATCATACTTGGCCATGAATGGGACTGGTACACTGCAACTCAGAGGCCAAAAGTGGTTGAAGCAAATACGCCCCACGCCCCCAAGATATAAACTAACACAACTAATGATCAGGTGGTTGTGCAGATACTTCTTTAGGAGCAATGATTTTATCATGTGCAGCCATAATAAGGCTGGCATCAGCTGTATGTCATAGCCCGATTTCAGCTTCGGCCCCTGACATTTTTAGTCAGTCAAGCAACTGCAGGCACTGAAGTCGGCATACTCCAGGCTGTTAGTGTAGCATTCTCTAAAACACGCTTAACAGAAGACACTAGAAAAGGGGCACAATTTGAACATTTAAATATTTCAATTGGACTTTGTTAGTTTCTTCCCAAACCACAGTCTCAAACTGAAGAGTTTTAGGCATGTTTTTGAGCAGGGAGTGAAAACTAAGATGCTCCTGAGAAAAATGAAAATTATGTACTCACTGTAATTCTTGATCTTCTTGGACAAGTCTTCAGCCATTTATTCATACTGCTGAGTTCAAGCTGGAGGCACTGGGACCCCATGGGAGCACAAAATGTTCAGGAGGGCCAGTGCCAAGGTAGGATCATGTATGGGCGGCACCGCAAGGCTGACTCGCGCCATATAGACTATCTCAGCGTTGACCCTCCAACTGCCTCAGTACCTTTTTTACCGAGGAGGTGCAGCGTAACCTAAGTAAACACCTAACCTAACAAGGGCATAAGATAGCACGTCTGACCCATAAACGAAAGGTCAACTAAACAACCATGTTTTCACAGCCCAAACCGGAACAAGGGAGGTGAAGACTGAGAACAGAGAAAGTGAGCTTGGGGGATGGCGGGTAGGCGCATGAATAAATGGTGAAGACTTGTCTAAAGAGATCAAGAATTACGGTGAGTATGTAATTTTCATATCTTCCTGGACTTAAGTCTTCACCATTTATTCATGTTGCTGGGTTGGAGTACCAAGCTGATATAAAAATCCCCTGAACAGGGTGGTAGGAGACGGAGGTCACTCAGGATAGGAGTCCATTAAGGATTGTCCTACCAAAGGTAGCATGTTCTCTGGCATGGACATCCAGAGCATAGTGCTTAATGAAAGTATGCACCGAGCTCCAAGTAGCCACTTTACAAATTTCAGCCATGGAGACAGAGCGGAATTCTGCCAGGGACGTAGCAGCTGCTCTGGTAAAGTGAGCATGAACCTGGCCTTCCAATTTTACCTGAGCCAAAGAGTAGCAGTGGTGAAGGCAAGCTTCTATCCAAGTTTAAATACACTTAATGGATTGGTTACTGCTTAACCCAGCTGGGTAGCAGTAAAGGAAACAAAGAGTTGCTTGGATTGACAGATATCCTTAGTTCTATCAATGTAGAATCGAAGGGCTCTTTTAACATCCAGGGAGTGAAGGGTGCATTCTCTTTCATTCTGGAAGTTAGGAAAATAAGTGGGCAACACTAAAGGCTGGTTCAAATGGAACTTCAAAACTACCTTGTGTAGAAACTTGGGTTGTGTGCGGAGAACCACTTTGTCTTTGTGGAAGACAGTAAATGGAGGGTCTGTGATCGAAGCATGTATTTCAGGGACCCTGTGAGCAGAGGGTGATGGCCAAATGAAAAGCAGTTTTCCAGGTCAGAATTTGAGATTGCAGGTAGCCAGATGCTCAAAGGGTTTACGAGTGAGCATGTCTAGCATGAGGTTAATATCCCAGGGACAACCGACTTCATGACCAGGGGCCTTGACTGCAGAATGCACTTGAGAAATCTCTGAAAAGAGGCAGTTGAGCCAGGGTCATATTCCGGACTGGCTCGTAATAAGCCAAAACTGCACAGAGGTGGACATTTACCAAAGAATATTGCAGTCCAGCATCTGAAAGGTCTAATAGGTACTCCAGAACCTTATCCGGTGGATACCGGAATGAGTTCATACCAGTCTTGGCACACCATTCTGAGAAGCACTTCCATTTGACTGTGTACATTTTCCTAGTAGAAGGTTTACGCACAGCCAACAGGACTTCCAAGACCTTTCGAGAAACCTTAAACCTGCTCAGCTCTATCTCCTTAGGAGGCAGGCATGGAGATGAAGGCAGTGCAGGTTGGGATGGAGCAGGAATTCCTGTATCAGAAGGTCCCGCCGCACAGGCAGTTGCCTCGGAAGGGTCACTGACAACCTGTTGATCAAGGGAAACCAAATCTGTCAAGGCCAGTACGGCGCAATGAGAATCATGTTGCCCCCATTGGCCTCCAGTCTGAGCAGCACCCTCTGAAATAGTGGAAAAGGAGGAAATGTGAACAGAAAGCAATTTGTCCACCGCAGCCTGGATGCATCCTGACAGAAAATGCCAGGTTCTGGATCTCTGGAGCAGAATTGAGGCAGTTTTGCATTGAGTGGGGATGCAAAAAAAGGTCCAGGTCTGAAGTGCCCCAATCATTGCTGAGAGACTGAATGACATCTGATACTAACGATCACTCATGAGGATCTGCTTCTGTCCTACTGAGCTGGTCTGCCACATAAACTGCTAGGAACAGAGCATTCTGCTCGAGGCACCACTCCCATACCCTCACATCTTCTCTGCAGAGTGGGCTGGAGTGTGCTCCCCCTGCTTGTGGATGTAATACATTACTGCTTTGTTGTCCATCTGTAGAAGGATTACACTGTGACAGACAAAGTTCACCAAGGCTCGACGGGCATAAAGGATTGCCCTCATCTCCAGAACACTGATATGGAAATGAGACTTTATTTGAGTCCAGACTCCCTGGGTGTGATGGCCCTGACAGTGAGATTCCCACCCGAGGGGAGATGTATCTGTAGTGAGGGTTACCAGAGATTCCAGTGGAGCAAAGGGGAGACAGGCACAGGAGTTACCACTGATGGTGCTTCGGCCGGTACCATCCTGACTCAGGATGGAGGTGCGGCCAGTGAGACTGGAAATCAGCAGCACAGTCACCAGCAAGGACCCTAGGGCTGTTGCCAGGGCCAAATGCTCTACCTGGCCCAACGACCCTGCCCACGGATCCAGCTCCAAAGGGCTAGGGGCCAATTCCACCGGCAGAGGCATACGCACCTCATGCTGCACCCACTGCTCCATAAAAGCTGCCCAATGGTGGAACTGCCCACCGGAGTCCCCACTTAAAGATGAGGGGGGAGCTCCAGGCCCGAGACTCCGAACACCTAGAAACAGAGGACATTGGCAAAACTGAAGGAGACGGTGAGGGCCTCAGGTTCCTGGACCCTGGAGATCCCACGGCAGACCTTGCCCGGTGCCATTTCTTCCCCTTTCAGCAGGAAGAGGAATTAGATAACTACCACAAAGGCACTTATTGCATATTGTATATATCTTGTCTATCTCATCCACTTTTTTCTTTTTTGTACTCAGTATTTCAGTTGTTTTGCACTACGTAATACCTTGTCTAATGTTATACTGCTTGTACCTTGAACTTGTTCTAAACTGTATTTTCACTCAACCTCTTATGTGGACTGTTCTGACCTCCTCCCACTGTATTACCTATTTCATGTGCTGCGTCACATGGTGTGCTTATGTATTGTCTACCTGTATTCTCCCGGGTCGTGCCTGAAAAGAAAAAATTACTCACCTTAGTAATGTTGTTTCTTCTAATGGAGTCTTGCTATATTATGACAGATGCAGTTTGTCCCACCATTAGAACTGCTCCGGAGGTGAAAGAGTTAACTTCCATGCAGTGCATGGAGCTTAGAGCGCGAGCTCAGTTGGAGAAGCTCTGCTAGGGTGGTTTCAAACCGAAACCGTCAGATCTTTACGAGCAAAACTCACTAAGGCTCTGTGTGGAAGCTGTAACCTACACTAGCCAACCGGCTACTAAAATATTCACATTTTCCTGGTCCCAACACCAAGACTCAAGTCAGGGGACCAGAAACAACAAGATAAAATAAATAAATAAAACACAACACCCAAACATAAAAGGGGCATCAATAAGTGTGCTAACAGTGGACTGCCCACCCCATAACAAGTAGAAGTTCTGAGAGAGGCAGGCTGGGAGGTTTATAATATAGCAAGACTCCATTAGAAGAAACAATATTACTAAGGTGAGTAATTTTTTCTTCAAACAACATGAAGTCTTGCTATATTATGACAGATGCAACTACACAGCAGTACCTCAAGGAGGAGGGACAGAACCTACTTAGAATAGGCTCTGAAGCACGGTTGTGTTAAACCGAGCATCCCTCCTGGCCTGGATATCCAGGGAGTAATGCTTGGTGAAAGTGTGTACTGTTTTCCAAGTAGCTGCTTGACATATCTCCAAGATAGGGATGTCTCTAGCAGCAGCTAGAGATGCAGCTGTACCTCTGGTAGAGTGAGTCCTCAGGCCTGAGGGGGGAAGCTTACCCAGTTTTTGATAGCAAAATTGGGTACAAGAGACAATCTACCTGGCAATGGATCTCTTAGTGGCAGGTCTCCCTTTCCCAACCTCACCATAAGTGAGAAATAGTTGGAGGGAGTCAAACCTGTGACCCTTGGTACGCTCTATGTAGTAACTTAGGGCCCTCTTAACATCTAAGCTGTGCAGCCTCCTCTCACCAGAGGAGGAATGGTCAGTGAAGAACACTGAAGTGAAATAGATTGCTAAGGTGGAACCGAAACCACCTTAGGCAAAAACTTCCTGTTAGTCCTGAGGACTACCTTATCCCTGTGAAAGGAAATAAAGTCAGTCTCCACTGATAAGGCCTGTAACTCACTTATGCGCCTGGCAGAAGTGATGGCTACTAGAAATACAGTTTTCCAAGTCAAATACTTAAGCTCTGGGCCAAGACGGAGGCTCAAAGGGGGTTGCATCAGCTGAGCAATGCAAACATTAAAGATCCCAAGCAGGGCAGGGTCCCTGAATGGAGGATTGGTATGAAGCAATCCCTTAAAAAACTTGGAAAATACAGCGTGAGCAGAAAGAGAAGAGGGCTTCCCTGCTGAAATGAAAGCAGAGACAGCTGCCAAATGCACTTTCAGGGTAGCTGGTCTCAGTCCCAAGGAATTAAGATGGACCATATAATCCAATACAGCGGGTAAATCAGCAGATTCCGGGGAAATATGCTTCCCAGAACACCATATGGAAAATCTTTTCCACTTGGAGTTATAGGTAGCCCTGGTGGAAGGCTTCCTAGAAGCTTTCAAGATTTCGAGAACACTTTGAGAAAGTTGTAGATCAGCAAACTCTAACTCCTCAAGAACCAGGCCTTGAGGTTGAGGGATTTGAGATTTGGATACCAGACTCTCCCCTGAGCACAGGTTAACAGATTGTGGTTCCTGGGGATGCACAGGGGGAGATGGACTGCTAAGGACAGAAGGAGTGGGTACCAGGGCTGCCTGGCCCAATCTGGAGCAATCAGGATCATCTTGCAGGGCTGAGACCTGATTTTGACTAGCACCTTGAACAGGAGAGGGAAGGAGGGAAGGCATAGAGAAACTTCCTTCCCAATTGAGGAGAAAGGCATCCAGGGGACTGGAGCCCAACACTGGGGCCTGCAACAAAAAGGAAGTTGATGATTGTCTGGGGCTGCAAAAGATCTATCTGAGGAGGCCCCATCTGGCAAAAAACTATCCCTCAGTACTAGGGGGATCCAGTGACCATTCGTGATGGCCCTGGGAAATCCTGCTGAAAGCATCTGCCAGGACATTGTCCTTGCCTGGGAGGTGAACTGCTATGAGGCAAGTGTTCAGAGAATAAGCCAGAGACCACAACTTCATCACCTCGGTGCACAAGGCTGAAGACCGAGTGCCCCCTTGTTTGTTGATGTACCACATTGTAGTGGTGTTGTCTGTTCTGACCTGTACCACCTTGTTCTGAACAGATGCAGAAAAAACCTGAAGTGCTAGAAAAACAGCTCTGAGTTCCAACAGATTGATGTGGAGGAGAGATTCCCGAGGGAACCATAACCCCTGGGTGGAGAGGTCACCATGTGAGCTCCCCATCCCAAGAGGGACGATCTGTAGTAAGGGTCAAGGAGTGGGACAGAGGGATGAAAGGCACCCTTGTCTCAGATTGCTCTGATCCTGCCACCACTGAAGGGCCTGGATCAGGTTCGAGTCACTGGATTAACTTGGATAGGGATCTCTCTTTGAGACCAGAAGGCTCTCAAATGGAACTGAATGTCCCTCATCTGAAATCTTGCTCCTTGCACTACAGCTGTGGAAGCAGTCATGTGTCCTAGGAGCTGCAGAAATGCCTTGCTGGTCGAGAGACCTGCAGAGTGAAGGACGGGGTCAGGGCCACCAAGGCCCTTACCCTTTCTAGGGGAAGGAAGGCTCTGGCCTGCTTTGTGTCCAGTTCTGCGCCTATAAATGTGAGTACCTGGACAGGTTCCAGAACTGACTTTGGAAGATTGAGAAGAAAGCCCAGAGAGGTAAGCAACTGCTGGGTAACTAGCAGGTGTGATTTGACCTGGTCTGGAGACTGACCCACAATGAGCCAGTTGTCCAGGTAGGGAAAGATGGCAATCTTTTGCCTTCTTAGATGAGCAACTGCTACTGCCAGACATTTTGTAAACACCCTTGGGTCAGAGGTAAGGCCGAAGGGCATTGCTCTGAACTGATAATGGCCTGAGGGCAGTTCGAATCTGAGGTACTTTCGATGGGAGCTTCTGATAAGAACATGGAAGTAGGCATCCTTGAGGTCCAGGGAAGCTAGCCAGTCCCCTAGCCTTAGGGAGGGTAAATTCATTCCCAGAGTCACCATTTTGAATTTTGGTTTTAAAAGGTGCTTGTTTAGATATCTTAGGTCCAGGATAGGCCGCCACTCTCCTGTCTTTTTTGGGGTAAGCAAGTACCTGGAGTACAGACCCTTGCCCTGGTGTAGGGGAGAAACCCTTTCTACAGCTCTGAGAGCCAGGAGGGTTGAGACTTCTGTTTCCAAAGCAAGAGTCTCTAAAGGGTTTGCAGGTGGAAAAGATCTGGCTCTCAACTTTGGAAATTTTTGAAGCTGAGAACCAGACCCTGGCTCACTACTTCAGGACTCACCTGTCTGATGTTAAAGACTCCCAGTCCTGGACGAAGTAAGCCAGCCTGCCCCCTACAGGTAATGGAGAGCCGACCCTGGGCATCCCATCAGGGTGCCTGTTTGGCAGGGGCTTTAGGCTGAGTGGTGGGAGCAGGCCTTCTCGTAGCCCGTCCGCCTCTCCCTCTGAAGAACCCCCTCTGAACATAGGCTGAAGAGGAGGCCTGGGTCTGGTAAAAAGGCCTGTGAAAAGGCTTGCCCCTACCCTGGGGGCTGCCTCTGAGGAGTGACTTGCCGTTCCTTGGCTTGTGCACTCCTATAAGTGGTTCTATATTCATCCATTTTCTTCATATAATTCTCTGTCTGCTCCCCAAACAGAGAATTTCCCACCACAGGAAAATCCATAGCCTTAGACTGGGTATCCTCGACAAAGTAGTACACCTGAGCCAGGCCAATCTACGAAAAGCCACAGATGTAGCCATGACTCTAGAGGATACATCATTAGAATCCACTGCAGCATGGAATTGCACTTAGATGCCTTAATACCATCAAAAGCCACCTGCTCCAGCTCCTTTGCAAGCTGGCCAGGGGCCTGTTTAGCTAAGGAAGCGACAGTATCCCATCTAGATTTTGGTATCTTGCAACATAAGCCATATAGTTTGCTTGTCTGAGTCCCAAGGATGCTGCCATGTATTGTTTTTGGCCATGGCATCAATCTTCCTGGAGTCCTTGTCAGGAGGATGTGAAGCCAGGGAATATTAGCTTTATCACAGGCTGCAGCCTGAACTACTAACATGACTGCATTGCTGTGAAAGAAATTCCGTATCAGGACCTGACAAAGTGTACCTCCTGTCCATCTTTTTATCTACAGGAGGCACAGAATTAGGAGCTTTTAAAATTTTTATTGTTTGTTTCCTAAAAGATTTATGTAAAGGGATGGACAATCTCCTGGACTCTGGGATATCCATCATCTGTCAGACACCCACGATTTTCTGCATCCTCTTGTCTCCCAGTGGTGTGCTTTAGAGACACAGCCAGGGACAGCAGCATGGCTTCTAGCTGATCTATGCAAGTGTCAGAGGCCACTGCTCAGTGTTCTGTGTCAGTCACCCGCTCCTTTAATTTATCCAAGCCCTTGCGAATGGTGGTGAGGGAATTGTTAAAATCTGCCCTAAACACCTTCAGTTCTGTCAGGATGGAATCCGGTTTTCTGTCTTTTTGTTCCTTTTGTGTGTGGCACTGAGAGTCGGTCAGGATGGAGTGGGCCGCACTAGAAACACTGGAGTGTGCGGAGTCGGAGAGGGCTGTCGCCAATCCCTCGCCATCCACCTGTGAGACCCTGGTCATATTCTTCGTTGGCTTTAGTATCATGAAAGGCACTGCTCCTCTCTATTTTAAAGAAGATTTGGCTGGCATTTGTGAGATTTTCAAATGCTATTTTAAAGTAGGGACTGGGAGCACTTGGTTTAGTTGGCTGTTCACTGAGTGACATGACCAAAACTAAAAACCACTCGTAATGTTTTGTTTCGGCCTACTGGTTTTTCCATAAATAAACAAACATATGTACATGTATCTAGCAGGTTCAAGGAATACTGTGCCCTCGGACCCGATCACCAGAACCATCACCCTCAATTTCCACGCTGCTGGGAACCCTGTTGATCAACTACCTAGCACAGTCTGCCAATGAGGGTCCTTTTTCATTTTGAGAATGACTGCAATTAGAAGAAACCAATGAAGATAATGGGCTCAATATTCAAATGTTGGTTCTAAAGACACAAACACACTGGTTGCCCAATCCAGGTGCAGAACAGGCCAAAATATACATACGGACCCAATTACAGGTCTCTGGGAGTGGACAAAGTAAGGGAGGTGTCATTTTCAATCTGATGTAGATGTTCCAATACATAATATTTTGGGCCCAACCAAGCCCCATCTTCAGGGTATGGCAATATCACTAAACATTTCTGCATCTCTGCACCTCGTATTTATTTGGCAGAACTTTGCTGGTCACTGTTTTGGTAAAAAGCCTTTGCTGCACCCCAGACTATAGTTTCACAACCTCCCAAAATGCAGACCGTCGAAATAAACTGCAATCTCCTGGCTGGTCCCCCTCCTTTTCTGTGTCAGCTTATCACTGTTTCCCAGCATGTCTAACCTTTCAGAGATGCAGGGCCCCTGTTATTACCTGGGTGGAGCGGCCACCTGCATAGTGAGGTCTTCTTCCTGCACATCCTCCAGGTCGGGGATCACTGGGATATCTAAATGAAAAAACGTAAATATAAAAATAAGACCAAAAAAAGCAAATAAAAATTAAAAAAACACTTTCTTGTTTTATTAGCCTTATAATTTTTGCAGAATGTATTTATTTGTAATTTCAGACCAGGAAAGGCGCACTGAGCTGTGACAGATTGTTTTCCCGTACATTCTGAGAATGGGTTTCATGGACCCATTTCATTGACAGGAGTAACGAGTTATATTTTCCCTCTCCAGCTGATGAAACAGGATATATAGAATTTGTTGGCAGAAAAGGACAGCTTGGCCCACCCAGTCTGCAAGGACGGTCTCTGCCCAGTCTGTCTCCCTTGACTCTAAATGGTCTCCAGCGACCCTCCCTCCTCCCTTCCCATTTCCTAATATTCCTGTATGTCTATCCCATGCATACTTGAAGCTCCCTACTTTTTTGGCCTCAGCCACATCCACTTGGAGTCTAGTCCAGATGTCCACCACTCTTTCAGTGAAGTAGTACTTTCTCACATCCCTCCTAAACTCCCTTCCCAGCTTATCACATGTCCTCTGGTCCTGGTGCGTTTTCTCATTTGAAAGAGACTCCCCTCCTGTACCCTGTTCATCCCTGTGAGGTATTTATAGGTCTCTATCATGTTCCTTCTCACTGTCCTCTCTTCCAGGGTGTATTTATTTATTTTTTATTTCAAGATTCTGATTAATACCTTTTAGCCGTATGGCTATTTTACAAATGTTCCAAGTCAGTTGTAAAGCAGTACAAGATATATGGCACAGAGAGGTACTTAAGACAGAATATAATTTTCAGTTGTACATTGTGTTGGTACAAAATCTGTGGCACATGGAATAATGAGAAAAAATAGGTACTTTACACAAATTATAAATCCGACAGGAATAGTTGGTTACTAAGTGCAAGGCAGTATGGGAATTAGACTTTGTCAGAACGGAAGGGGGGAGGAGGGAAGGCTAGTAGAGAGGGTGATTCAGTCAGGGGGGTAGGCAAGGGGTACCATGTCCAGTCTAGGTTGGGCAGTCACAGTGGTTTGCCTGAGACAGGAGGAGATGTAGCTCCTTTTTGAACTGGCCTGTCTTATCACATTCAGTGAGGGGGGCCCGGAGTTTGTTTAACCACTGAGGCCCCCGGTAGGACAGGGCACGCTGAGCAAAGGTGCTACATTGGAAGGAGACATGGAGGACACCCTTAGTAGTGCTTCTTGTCATTTTGGTGGACTGAGCACATTGCAAAATGTCAGCCGTGGAGACAGGGTTGTGACCTAGTAGAGCTTTTTTCCCAATCAGTCAAGCCTGCTATTTTACCCTTAGGTGCAGAGGGAGCCATCCTGTATCGGAGTATAGCCTACAGCTGTGCATCAAGTGATGTGCTCCCAAGACCAGTCTGCAAGCTTTTTTAAGGAGCACATTAACCCTTTTTAAGGCGGCATCACTCCCAGCACTACAGATTATCAGGCTGTAGTCGATGGAGGATAGCACCAAGCTCCTAGTCACCAAGCTCAGGGCCTCAGGGGTCATTGCCTGCCTGTTGTGGAAGAGGAGTACGAGCTTGTTGTCTGCTGATTTAATTACGTGATCGATGTGTGATGAGAAGGATAGGGTGTCGTCAAGGTAAACGCCTAGATATTTGAATGAACTGACTTGTTCAAGAGTGTCGCCTTTATTGGTATTCCAAACTTCTCTCAGTGTAGTTTAGCCACTGCAAAGTATATATATATATATATATATATTTTTTTTACACAACATACTTGAGATAAGGAATGTCTGGATTTAAGGAAGTCCTCAGGCACTCTGACCATGTGAGCCTGTAGCTTAATGGTAAGAGTGCTGGAACGGCATACCAGAGGTCTAAGGTTCAATTCCCAGTGGGCCACATTTTTCCTTTCTCATTTCCATCCTTGATTTAAAATATGTCTTGCAGGGGCTAAACTGCACTGAGAGAAGTTTGTATTTCTGATATGTTCCTAGTTGCAGGATTATGCAACATACTTGAGAAAAGGAATGTGTGGCTTTCAGGACGTCCTCAGGCACTCTGACCATGTGAGCCTGCAACTTAATGGTTATAGCGCTGGAACGGCATACCAGAGGTCTGAGGTTCAATTCCCAGTGGGCCACACTTTTCCTTTCTCATTTCCAGCCTTTATTGGTATAGATGATCAAGAGACTGGACCTATTCTTGTTAAGTGGCAATGTGGACTCCATAGTTTCTGTTTTATGAGGAGGAGTTTATTTAGGGAGAACTAATTTTCATGTTTTTTGAAACTATCTTGTAGGCCTTTTGTTACATCGGACTGTTTACTAACTGACACAGTGATAATGGCATCGTCAGCATACAGCAGCATTTTATCTGGGCATGCGGAGGGTAGTGAGTTTATAGCTAAACTGAACAGCAGAGGGCTGAGTACTGACTTTTGGGGGAACCCAGTATTACATTCCTAGGGTCAGATGTGACTCCGGCGTATTCTCATGCACTGTGATCTTGATGACAAGTAGCTACTGAACCAACTTACTGTGTCGTGGGATAGTCCAGTAGGCAATAAGTTATCAAGCAGGATCTGGTGGTTCACAGTATCGAATGCTTTAGGGAGGTCTATGAAGATAGACCCCCACTGCCTTGCTGCTGTTGAGTGCTTCGTACAGATTGGTGGTGTAATCTATAAGCATGGTAACGGTACTGTGTTTTTTCTGAAACCTGTGTTGTTGTGGTTATATTTATCTAGGTATTCTATTACTTGATCAGATATGATCCGTTCGAGGGCTTTTGATAAGGGTGGTAGAATTGAAATGAGTCTGTAGTTACTCAGACAGGTTCTACCTCCATTTTTGAACACCGGAGTGACAAAGTGCTGCCTTCCATCTGTCTGGGAATGCTCCAGTTTATAGGGATATATTGAATCATTTTGTGAACGGTACAGCTATTTTGTCTTGTGTGAGGGCAATGAGTTTCATGTCAATCACATCACTACCGGTCCTTGTGTATATGGTAAGACCCCTCAGTCTCTCCTCATATAGCTTTTGGTGCAACCCCTGCACCATTTTAGCTGCCCTCCTCTGGACTGCCTCCAACCTGTCTATGTCTTTTCTGAGGTGCGGCCTCCAGAACTGGACACAATACTCCATGTGGGGTCTCAACAGTGAGCAATATAGTGGGGCCACCACCTCCCTCCCTCCTGCTGGAGATACCTATCCCTATGCATTCCAGCATCCAACTTGCCCTACCCACTGCCTTGTCAAACTGCCCTGCCACTTTAAGGTCATCAGATATGATAACCTCCTCTCTCCCCAACAACATGGTTTCAGAAAGGGCCACAGCACAACCACCACCTTAGCATGCTGCACCGACCAAGTTATCAGAGGCATAGATGAGGGCAAGCTAACAGGTGCCACCTTTGTGGTTTTTCCAGCGCCTTTGACCAGCCAGACCACAGCATCCTAATAGACAAACTGCACTGCATTGGGTTCTCCGCTGCAACCACATCCTGGTTTTGCAATTACCTTTCTGGGAGAACCCAGGTGATCTGCACAGGAGGGCTACCTCAAAAACACTGGAGGTCCAAACACGGGTACCCAAAGGATCCATACTTGGTCTGATTTTGTTTTCCCTGCTCATATACTCACTCCCTAAGGACTGAATGGAATGCAACTCGCTGCTGTAAGTCGATGACCTGGTCTACTTCCATAACACAAAGACCCTGGCTGAAATATCCTCTACCCTCATAGAGGAGTTTGGTGTCACCCAGCGGTGCTTCCTAGCAAACAGATGCCAAGTCAACACTGAGAAAGCTAAAGCCATGCTATTTGGGTTGAACTCCAGACTAGTTAAGTGGGCAGTGGACACTAACCCCCTAAACATCCTGTCCCCCAATGGCACTGCCTTGAACAAGCATCTGCCTTCAAAGTTCTGGAGGTCACTCTAGACCCTTCCCTTACTTTTTCAGACCATATCAGACTCACGGTTAGACACATGAACCAGAAACTGGGGGTTGGCTTCCGGCTCAAGGACCTTATTACTCCAGAAGTAAGGCTTGCCACTGCCCAGGGTACATTATTCCCTCTTCTGGCCTACTGCTCCTCATCCTCCTGCCTGTTCAGACTCAACAAAACTTAAAACAACATCTGCAGGTTTGCTTTGATGGCTCTTTACTGTACGCACCACTGCTCCCTCTACCAGGCCCTCAGCTGGCTCTCCTGCAGGCCTGCCATAAGATCTACTACAAAATCCCAAAACTCACTTTCCTAACGTACTACAGACTGACACCATTTGCCCGACACTCACTTGCTCAACAATAGAAATTTGTCCGCCACGAGGTAATTTTAAGTTTAAAGGTTTCGCCTTGTTCCCCAATACTTAATATAATCACCTCTGCCACGCAAATTTCTACTGTCAGCCAAGTGAGTGTCAGGCAAATGGTGTTGGCCATTGTAAGTCGAGAAAGTGAGTGTCAGGAATTTATAGGACTTCCCTGCCACTAATACCTACTAGGCTGCCTCACAGATAAATCCACTCGGGAAAAGGAGTTGGCCCCCATCCTCCCTACTTAAGCCTAAGCCTCATTGTCACAGGTATGGGTCAAAAGACCTTCTCTGCTGTGCTCCATGTCACTGGAACAGCCTGCCGACTCCCCTTTACTCTTTAGGATCATACTCTATATTCGAATCACAGTATAGGTCCACCCTCTCAGCTGTCTCTGTCTGCAATTTCTTGGCCCCCCCGACCGACTCAGAGTCATAATACCCCTGGTTCAGATCTGGACAAAACTGCTGTTCTCTTTCTCACGCTTGTGACAGCATACTGCTCTGTATACTCTGCAAATTAAGTACAATGTTTTTATTTTTTGTTTATTTAGTTTTTGTTGACCGGGTAAGTGCACTAGACAAATCCTGCCTATTTTCAGGCACGACCCGGGGGAGGGGGATACAGATGACAGCCAACAGACCTTGAACCAGATTAAGCTGTTGGTGGTATTTTTAGTGAATGAGGGAAATTTGGCCAGGACACTGGGGAAATTTCCCTACTCTTTTCGATAAGTACCATGGGATCTTTGACATCCACCTGAACTACCACCAATCCAGGCAGATGGGACCTCGGTTTAACATCTCATCCGAAAGACGGCACCTCAGAAGTGCAGCAACCCTCTCATGCTGCACTGCAGTGTCAGTACTGGGATATTAACGCAAGTGCCAGATGTGGGAACTGAACCCACAGCCCTCTGATCTGACGGCCTCAGAGGTGAGTGTGCTACCTACTGAGTCACTGACACTGTGCCCTGGCGCACTGGCACTGTATCTAACTCTGTTATTGGGTTATACTGTTTCTCACCTGTTCTTTCAGCTGCTAAATTTACCAGTTGACTGTTGATACTGTTGATATATATTTATACTCTGATATACTGTAGCTTTATCTGTATGTCACTGTATTTCACTAAAAATACCACCAACAGCTTAATCTGGTTCAAGGTCAGTTGGCATTCATCTGTATCCCTCTCCCCCGGGCCGTGCCTGAAAATAGTCTAGTGTGCTTACCCGGTCAACAAAAACTAAACAAAATAAAAATAAATAAAATGTATTAATTACTTTGTATTGCTGTCTTGTTTCCCCTTCACCTTCCTGTAAATGAAATTGTTTTTATATCTCTGTATGTCTACCTGGTGAAACATTTTAAATAAATAATTTAACAGACTGGCATAAGACGGTGGGGGGAAGGCGATAGGGACTACAATCCACACAAAAGCACTGGAGATGATAAATGAAGAGCTCTCTCAGTTTTTACCATGTACAGTACTATGGTTGCCCTCAAACTGCTTTCTGACTAAGGCATTCTTCCCCGCACTTCACAAACCTACTGAAGTCAGTCTCCTGTTATTCGGGTAAAGTGACTCCTTATCAGTGACTACAACTGTGTACAACTCCAGTGGCTCATCCCTGCCCAAAACGTACACATTCGCCGCACTCTGCTTCATCAGGACGCCAGCAGCGGGGAACCAACAGATCTACAACTATCTATCAGCAGCATACCTCTCAACATTACAATTCACAGCACTGGCCGCCAAAATTCAGAGTACATGGCCAGAATGTGTCGCACTTTCTTATTTTAAAGAATGTTTGTGAATAGTGGGCCCCATGTGTTTAGTGTTAAGGAGTGTTTCTATCAATTTAATTCAATGTTTTAACAGGTTGTGTGTCCAGAAATAGCTCTTACATTATAAGGAACATCAGTAAACCTTTGCGGAGCGAGGGTACATTTGAGTGTAAAAATCATAGTTCTATGCAAAATTCATAGCAGTTGAGAAGTATGTTTAGCAGTGTGCATGAGAGGATGTGAAAAGTCTTGTGATCACATGACCACTCTCAAGCAGGAGTAGGCCCACCTAGCTGCTGTACACAGCAGAAGTCACTGGCAACTTCCCATACTGACGGAATAAAGGTACCATGTAACTGTTGGACTTCATTACATCCATGAAGAGCTGAAATGAATGTCTAAAACTGGAGGAAATCTGAAGTAAACAATACCACATGGTAAAAACTGAGTGTGCCTTCTGACTCTCTTCACCTGTGCTTCTAAACACAAATTTATAGGGGGCTCAATAAACAAAAATACAAATAAAAGAAAAACAACCTAAAGAAATCCTCTCCTTTGTGCCTAAAACCCTGTCGTTTTCATCTGCAGCTCACTTTCCTGTTTCATGCATGCCTTCTCTCCCCGGAGCTGCTCTTTAAGACCGTGCAGGCGGATATGAATATTCAGCAGAAGAAGGCCACAGCCCGAGCTCTTGCTGAGTTTGTGAGGACAGAGGCTAGAAGCTCCCACTCAGAAAGAGCCACCTGCCTGAGTAACATTTGTGCCCTGTCGCCGAAGCCTGCCCTGGAAGACTCCAGCCAAGAAACACTTCAAACTGATAGCCACTTAAAACCTCCCCACCTCCCTCCTCTATACATGGTCACAGCACCGACCAACTACACACCAGTGTGTTTTATTTATTTATTTATGTTTTCTTTTTTACATTGGTCCAGCTGTCAAAGGTCAAAGGTCAGCACAGGCCTTGGCAGCACGGTAGCTCTGTCTTCCTCTGGTGTGCCAGACACTCAGCGGGATTTCTCTTTAATTGGGTAGCTGGTATGAGATGGAATAAGGCTAGGTTTCTAGGGCAGCACAAAAAGGGAAAAGTGTCACAGGGCTAGGGGGTGGGTAGAACCTGCCAACCCCCCCTCCATCTGGTTGATGACCTGGCATGTGCTGTGGATAGAAGAGCAGATGCTGTCTGATAGACCCCCTCAAATGAAAGGGTGGTGAGTGCTCTGCCCAGGCCTGTCCTGATGGAGATTTAATGTATGATGTGCATTACATCAGCCCTGTACTGATATCACTAAAATAAAGCTTACTAGCTTCCTCATTCCCTCTCACTGTCCCTCTCCTCTTACACTTGTCTCGTCATGCTGCCAACTGCTAAACTAGCCTCTAAAGCTTAGTTTAACACTGAAAGAACAAACAAACAAACTAGAGGCACTTCAGATCAGCCTTTCAAGGGAGAACAAAGGAAACATTTCTTCGCGCAGAGACTGGCTGAAGTTGAGATATTCACTTCAGTACATCAGTTCATAAACATGCACTATTCAGCTGTTACAATGGATTATAAATCACTAGGGGGAAGCCAGCCAATCAGAATGGATTTTGCTCTGCCTCTTATGCCTGTTACAGCTGCGGTTTCATGCAGCAAGTGTCCCCATGGCAAAAGTCATCTTCCGCATTGAGTCCCCAATCTCTCACAGCATCTCCGTACTCTCTCCTGCCACTGCCACATACCCTCACAGTCCCACTATCACAGTGAGTCAGTCCCTGTAGTAAAAGGTTGCAATTTTACAAACAGCCTCAATTGTTCTGTTCACTTTGTTCTGCCCATCAGAGACCATTTTCAGCATGACATTAATGTCCCCCACAACTTCGCAAGTACAAAGTCGTGATGGAATTGCAGGGAGGAACCAATTAACAAGCTCTTATTTATTTCCCACCTTTTGTTTCTGTGCCTCAAACTCCTGGTCTTGTGTCATCCTAGCCCTGTCACTGACCTTCTCATGAACTTACTGGTTACCTGCTACTTACCCAGGACTACACAAGGTGGAGGGTGGCCTGTCGTGTCAGTTGCAGGTAGGCCTGCATGGGGAAGGGGGGGCAGATCAGTTTAGACTGTTTTTCCCTCCATTTCTTTTCTCAAAAGGGTGCCACTGCACTATCACACACACACACACACACATATGCGTACGGTGGCCTGCTTGCGAACAGTGCCGTGCGTTCGTGGCATTCGACGGCAGCCCTGCCCTACAGTGAGTACTCATCTGCCCTATCACCTGGCTTCCAGCAGGTGACAGTCAAACAGTAAGACATTGTATCCCCCCACCCTGAGGGAGCACAGTCAGCCTCCGGTGACCTGACCTCATTTCGAACCCAGGTCCCCAGGGTTGTGCTAAAGGGCTGGCTGACAAACACTATTTTTAACAAAACATAAATCAGTCATTTAAATGATAACATTTAGTTAGCCGGAGTATACAAAGAAATAACCGAGTGATGTGTGTGATTTAATGCCGGAGGCCAAAGGCCAAGGTTTTTAAATCAGATGCAGAAGAGTACAGTTACATAAAAACTTACCGTAACAGTAAATCTTCGAGAAGAGTTCTTGCAGTAGGCTATTACCATATGGCTATTACCATAAAGACTATGCTGCCAGACACTAGAACCCCACGGAAAACTTCTAGCTAGCAGTCCTCAGCAGGGACCCCCCCCCCATGTCAGCCCGCTCCAACATCACCGCTCCAACGTCAGCCAATAGTATAAAGGGGCAGTCCCTAGCCCCACCTTAGTTCTCCCACCAGAGACCCGGCTCTAAAAAGGAAAACGAGAACCAAGGAGGTTCTAACCATGCAGAAAATATACCAGGGGGAAGGCGGGAGGGAAAGCAACGCCTGCTGCAAGAGTTCTTCTCGAAGGTCTACTGTTACGGTAAGTTCTTATGTAACTGTACTATCTTTCTTCGAGTTGGAGCTCTTGCAGTAGGCTATTACCATAAGGACTGAGTCCCAAGCAGTCAAGGAGAGACAGATTGCCTCGGGTGGAGGCTAAAGAGAATCAGAAGCCATTTAAGTTAGCAGGCCTTGGAGAATGGCAAGTCCAAAGTCAGCTGTGTGTCTGGAAGCAATGTCCAGGCTGTAGTGCTTGACAAAGGTGTGGACAGAATTCCACGTAGCAGCTGCACAGATGTCGGCTGCAGACACATTTTTTTTTTTTTTTTTTACTTTCTCTCTTTATCCCTCCTATCTACTCCCGGTGCCCACTCCTTCTGTCCACTCATGTCCTCCAATCCACCTTCCATTGGATCTGCCCCTAGAGTGCCTCTTCCCCCTCTCCTTGCACAGTGGGGTCTGTCCCTTCTTGGTGGTCTGGATGGAACCGGAGCAGCTTTCATTCAGGGCTGCCGAGAGGTGTTTTCCGTTTTCTCCCCTAGATCCCCTACCCTCTGAGATGTCGGCGCTTGGGACGTACATCCCGAGTGGTGGCGTGCTCATGCACGCCAAGCCTCTGCCATGCGCTGCGACGTCCTCCCTCCCCGGCTCCGGCGAACGGAGCCGCCTCCATCCCTTCCTGTTGCCAGTGCTTCCACTGGCTGTGGAAGGGATGCAGAACGCAGGTGCATTCTTGGTCTCCCACCCCTGAGGGAGGAGAGCATCCGTTGGGACGCCGATCCTCCCTCCCCACCGACCCCCGCCACCCAAGTCCGTTCCCAAACCCGGGTCGCCGGCGTAGCGCGAGGTGTGGCATCCAGCGCCTCAACCCTCAGCGCCACCGGGCCGGGCAGACACATTTTTCAGCGAGGCAAAGGAGGTAGCCGCTCCCCTGGTGGAGTGGCCTTTTACCAAGTCCGGTTAGGGCTTGTCATATTTCTGATAACAGAAAACAATGCAGTTAACTGACCACTTGGAAAGAGTCTGCTTAGTAACTGGCATCCCCTGGGTTCAGGGGGCGAAAGGAAAAAAATTGGTTGGATTTCCTAACAGGACCTGTTCGATTAAGCTAATAGCGAAGAGTCCTGTGACCATGCAGAGTATGCAGTAATGCCTCCCCTTTGTTAGAATGTTCTGGATAATAAACAGGCAGGTGAATGTCCTGGTTCAGGGTACATTCAGACACCTTCGGTAAAAACTTAGGATTAGTTCACAAGGATACCCTGTCCTTGTGAAAGACTAAGTAAGGCTCTTTACACATCAGAGCCTCCAGCTTGGAAATCCTCAGAGAGGAAGTAATGGCAACCAAAAATAACGTTTTTCAAGACAGAGAGCACAGCTCGCAGTCTGCGACCGGTTCAAAGGGGGTCAAAGTAAGTTTCTTTTACAGAAATAAAAGGCCCCAAGGATGGACAGGATCCCGAATGGGAGGTTTCAGGTGAAGTATATGCCGCAAGAAAGTGCGGGACAAATCCAACTGGGCAAGGATTTTACCCTCTACAGGCGCATGGTAAGCCGAGATGGCAGAAAGATGCACCTTAATAGAGGAGTAACTCAGACAGGAATCATATAGCTAGAGGAGATATTCTAGAACTGAGTTCTCTGGACACCTTACTGCAGAAGCACTGAAGATTGCCATCCAAAGCTCAGTGGTCTCCATCATTGATTATGGTCTTTTAATCTATGGCTCTGCCTCTGCCACTGCCCTGAGACAAATTTCAACATCACTTAACAAAGCCTGCAGGCTCATCTCTGGTGCTCATCGACTCACTCATACATGTGACCTGTATGCCCAATCTGGCTGGCTTCAACTTTCAAATCGCATAAAATACCAAATCTGCATTATGGCAAAGAAAGTAACCATGGGCCTCGCTCCGCCGGGAGTCCAAGCACTGCTTAATTCTAGACTAAAGCCACGTAACACCAGGGGCTCTGAATATCAGCTCCTTCAGGTTCCCTGACGTCGCACCTCTCAGGGCCAAAGATCCTTTGCTTTCAGAGCACCTAGCTGGTTAAATGTGCTCAGTCCTGACATCTCCCCCACTACCACCCTTGGCTCCTTCAAACATAAACTCCACCACCACCTTACCAACTCTAGCACCTGTGAATGCTACATATAATCTCCTTAGCCCTCTCGCTTTTGTTACCTCCAGCTATCACCCACTGCATCACCACCCCCTTCTTTTTCCTCTATGTTACTTTTTTATTTCTTCTTTCTTTTCACCACTCCTGACTCTCCCCCCTTTACCCCCCCCCCGCCTCCTCTGGTCCCTCAATGATCGTTCCCTTCTGTTGACTAGTTTCAGCCTGCTTCCAGTTTATGAAAATGCCCTTTGGCTGCTATTCCTGCCCTCTCCAACCTCGCACCTAATGCTTATCTTCATCTTCCACCCTCCCTCCTACTTATCCCTCTGTTACTTGGTGTTCCCATGTATACATTCTAATTATTCTAGCAATTTATTGATCTGTCATTGTAACCTAATATGCTGACCTATCTATTGTTTTGTTCCTGTTTTTTTAATTTGTATTGTATTTGTTCTCTGACGTGGAACTATTGTAAAAGAGCCTGGCTCAAAGGTACTTGCAATCCGAGTTGTAATAAATAGATAAAAAATAAATAAAAAGGCATGAAAAAGTCAAGGTGGTGAGTGGAGGCCCAAAGGCAGAACTGCTTCCACTTCATGGCATAGGTGGACCTAGTGGAGGGCTTTCTCACGACCGCTAGGAAGTCCGCTACTCTGGGGGAAACCCTGAACCTTATTTATTTATTTATTAGAATTTTGGAAAAAAACCTTAACCTGGAAACTGCTAAGTCTGCTGGAGCCACGCATGCAGGTTCAGAGACTTGAGGTCCGGATAGACTAGCGTACCCTTGTCCTGAGAGAGCAAGTGACAGCTCAGAAGTAAGGGCACTGGGGTTCCGCTACTAACTGCTAGAGCAGAGGGAACCAGATCTGACGAGGCCAGTAGGGAGCAATGACCATCATCTCTGCTCCCTCCACTTGCAGCCTGAGGAGTACCCTCTGAAGAAGAAGAAAGGCATACAGAAATCTCCCTGTCCAACAGAGGGACACTGCATCTCGCCAGAAAACACCTGGCCCTGGTTCTAGCGAGCAGAAACTGGGCAGTTCGGCACTGAGTGGAGACGCAAAAAGGTCCAACTTTGGCTGACCCCATCTATCAAAGAGTTGGTCTGCAACTGACTGCAGTAGTTCCCATTCGTGGGCTTGTGACGAGACCTGCTTAGGCTGTCGACCAAGACATTCTGGGTGCCTGGAATGTGCATGGCTGTGAGTTCCAGGTGGTGCTCCGGTGCCCAACAGCAAACTCTCGTGGCCTCCCTACAGAGAGGATATGAGTGGGTGCCCCCCTACTTGTTGATGTAAAAGACCACTGACATATTGTCGGTCTGAACTAGCTGGGGGCCTGGGAACAGGTCCGTCTGAAATGTCTGCAGATTATAGAGGACTGCTCTCATCTCCAGGATGTTGATATGAAGCGTCTGCTGCAAAGGGGACCAGGACCCTTGTGTCTGTCAGTCTGGCAAGTGGACACCCCAGCTCTGACCCGAGGTGTCTGTAGTGAGAACTTGCTCAGGGGCTCTTGTCTGAAGGGGACTCCCTTGTACAAATTGGACGGAGTCATCCACCAGGTCAGGGTCCGACGAACTGGATCCAAGACTGCGACTCTTAGTTCTAGGTCATCAGAATGTTGGTCTCACTGCACCAGAGTGGTCACTGTGGAATCGAGCCAGGGGAACGGTCAGAATGGCAGCCGCCATGTGACCTAACAGCTTCAGAAAGGCTCTGGTGGAGGTCTGACGTGACAAAGTTAAGACCGAGCCTGGGACAAAAGGTGGTCTGCTCTTTCTGAGGTCAGAAAAGCCTTGCCCTGTACTGTATCCAGAATCACCCCGATACACTGGAGTCTCTGACTGCACCATGGGGACAACTTTTGCAGGTTCAGGGTGACTCCCAGTTCTCTGAAGAGGGTAAAGGTGTCTTCTACAGTGCGGAGCAGTTGGGCCCTTGTGGATGCCATCAGAAGCCAGTCGTCTAGGTAGGGAAAGACGTAGTGGCCTTGTCTCCTCAGGATCACAGCTACTACTGTTACACACTTGGTAAAGACCCTGGGAGCTGAGGACAGGCCGATCGGCAGGGCTTGGAACTGGTAATGATGTCCTTGGAAGAGGAAGTGCAAGTATCTTCTGTGGGGCTGGAACACCAGGCTGTGAAGATACGTGTCCTGCATATCCAGAGTGCAGAGCCAATCCCCTTGGTGAAGGACAGGATTAGGCCTGGAAGGGTGACCATTCTGAACCACTTGTACTTGATGTCATTGTTCAGATGGCTTGGGTCCAAAATGGGCAACAGATCCTCGGTCTTTTTGGGTACAAGGAAAAAGTGGGAGTAAAATCCCTGACCCCTCTGATTTGGGGGAACTGGCTCTATGGCCCGCTTTAGAAGGCGCGCTAGAATTTCCCCTTCTATCAGGGTGATGTGAGACACGAGGGTAGTGGGAGGACTCAGGAGGATTGTCTGGCGGCCTCTCCAGAAAGTCCAGCATATGACCTCTCTCTATGATCTGAAGTACCCATTGATCGGCCATTATTTTGCTCCAGCCCTCGAGGTAGAGGAAGAAGTGACCCCCCCACCGCCTCTCCCAGAGACTCTGCTGGGGGAGTGGGACCTGGCAACGAGTCAGGCTGTGGCATCAGGGGTGGCAGAGCAGCCTGGGAGGGTTTGGCGGCTCTGGAGGCAGAAGAACCTGGGGTCAGGGAGGCGGCTTTACATTTAAAGCCTCCTCTCTGCTGTTGCTGGGCTTGGGGCTGCTGACCTGACGACTTGCCAAAGGACTGCTTTCGAAATGGCTTCTGGTTGACTTTACACATTTTTTGGACAGACCAGACAGCCTTGCCTGAGTTCTGGAGATGGGCAATTAGCTTCTCAGCCTCATCTCCGAACAGGACAGACCCTTTGAAAGGGAGTCCATAATCCCAGCTTGGAGGTCCTGAGTGAAGCCTGAGACCCAAAGCCATGAAAGGCACCCAAGGCAGATACCAGTGGCTGCTGCCCAGGCAGATGTATCAGTAGTAGTGTACGAGGCACGTAAAACATGCATGCCAACGTCCAAACCCGACTTAAGCAAATCCAAAAGCTCAGCTTTCTGCGGAGCATCTGGCAGAGCATAAGCCAGCTCCAGACTTTTCTCCCACAGGGCATTTTGGTACTGCACCACGTGTGTGAGAAAATCAAGGGATCTGATGGAGCAGGTAGCAGAAGCATACACCTTCTTGCCCATCTTGTCCAGATGCTTAGATTCAGGATCAGGGGACTGATTACTCAGGTGTTTAGGCTTCTTGGAACTGTCGTGGGCCATTGTGATGATACATTAGTCAGCCACTGGATGCGCCTTCAAAAAAGGCTCATCCCTGGGTGCCTTGTAGAGCCTGTCTGACCTTTTGGACATGGCAAAAGAGGAGGAGGGGGATTTCCAGGTTAATTCTAGCAAGATCCTGGAAGGCGTCCACCAAGGGGAGCACCAGCAAGGGTTTGGGCTCCTTTTGCCAGAGATATTTGGCTAACCTGCGCCTCTCCAGGTCCAAATCCTCCATCTCCCAGCCACTGTTGGCTTGAATATGCCTCACAACATCCATAAAAGTTGGATCATCATGAGGCGATCTAGGGTTGTCTTTATTGTCCGGAGAAGGAGGATGACCCCTTGGTTCCAACTTTCTGGAGGACGAGGATGAGGTCCAGCTTGAGTCTTCCAAACTGGAGGAAGAGGAGGAGGAGGTCTTGTGTCAGCATCTGTTTCTCAGATGGTGCCGACAACGACCTGAAGACCTGGAGGAGGAATGCCTTCCCCACCTGCCTTTCTGTTTGGGCCTTCCCCTAAGACCCCCATCAGGGTGAAGGGAGGGGTTCTTAGGCATTGAAGACTTCTCCCTGGGCTCCAGAGGAGGAGGAGGAACCACCTTAGCTGGTCTGGCAGGCTTGGGTGGAATAAGGTCCCCTTTCATCTCATTCCACCAGAAGCAGAAGAGATCTTTTACTTCATTTAAGGGGATCTGAGGGCCCAAGGGACCCGCCGGCACCTGTGGCTGGGGGGGCAGCTGGCGTCGGGCAATCCGGTGTTGGGTCCTTCAGCACAGGAGATGCAGATGTCAGGCCCTCTGTTGTCAGTGTAAGGGAGGTATTCATATCCACTGGTGAAGTAGGAGGATCCGGTGACAGTGGTAGTGTAATCGGATCGGATGTTGGAGTACTCGGTGTCAAGCGGATGGGCGTCTGACGATGGTCAGGAGACACAGCCATCAACAGCTTGGTCAGAGCCTGTGGTGAGGGCACCGATGACTGGGGCAGAGGCATCACCACAGTCTTGTCAGCGGACGCATGCTCCTGGCGACGGGAGGCCTGGTCCGTAGACCTGGAGGCCAAGTCCGATGTCGAGGCTGGGTGGATGATGAGTGTTGACCCACCACCCGACTCGTGACTGGCTGCACCACCTGAAGAGGTCAAGGACTTGGGTATGGCCTTAACCTTCAGGGGTTACAGGGCCTGGACAGAAGTCCCAGACCCTGATGAACCTCCACCCGTCGCCAGCACCAGAGCGGAAGGACTGTCTGCTGGCTGCCTGGATGAAGTGAGGGCAGACCGGAGAGAGTGGTCCAAACTCCTGTGGGAGGTGGAACTGGAGGAGGTCTTCTTTTTATGAGGAGAACAAGAGCGGAAGCGGGTCTGGGCCTTCTCTTTCTCCTTTTCCCGGGACTTTTGCTTCCCTGATGATTTCTTTTTCTCCCTGTGAGTCATGGATGATGAGGAGGAAGAAGGAGAATGGCTCTTCCCCGAAGATGGTTTCTGCATGGTGGCTAGCTGTTTTTTAAGGAGGTGTGCCTTGAGAGCCTTCTGGTAGCAGATCCTCATCCTCTGATTAAAGCTTCTGCAGTGCTGGCAGGCTTGAGTGTCGTGGTCCGGGCCTAGACAGAGAAGGCAGGCCACATGGCTGTCTTTCAATGGGATCTGCTTGCCGCACGTGCACTTAGAAGTCCGCCGCTCGATGGAGGAAGTTGGGGAGATGACATGCAGAAGAAAGAACAATTTATACTACTGGAAAAAAAAAAGAAAAGCGGTGAAACGCACAATGGTGGTCAACTGTAGCAGGAAGGCGTCCGTGGAGCCAATGCGAACTGGTTGACAGCAGGCAAAGGACTAAGGTGGGGCCGGGGACCACCACCTTTATACCATTGGCTGACGTCAGGGCAGACCGATATCGGGGGGCGGTCCCCAATGAGGACTGCTAGCTAGAAGTTTTCCATGGAGTTCCTAGTGCCTGGCGGCACAGTCCTTATGGTAATAGCCTGCTGCAAGAGCTCCAACTCAAAGAAAGATCTGGTTATTCTGAATACAGGCCGGCTAACTGAATGTTACTACTATTATACAAATAGGAGTTTTGAAACCAGAATTTTAAAAGCACTCTGGTAGATGAAGTAAAAGGCAACTCCCCCCTTTTTTTCTGTGGACTAGATGTGGATAAACTATCGCGGGTGTGTCTGAAATGTGGCTAACCTATCGTGGGCATGTCCAGAATATGGATAAGCAACTAAAGATGAGACTGTAGTAGCTTGTGGGGTTTTAAATGATGGGTTTTCCTTTTTTTTGGGATAATATGACTTTTTTATTTTAAAATTGTACTGAGAAGAAAAAAGCAGTATAGGGTGAGCAGTACAATTTCAGCAATGAACAATACAAAAGTACTGTTTTTCATGGTAAAAGGTAATGATGCAGTGAATAAGAACAATCATTTTTCACCAGTGATAAGATGTCCCTCTTGTCAGAATCTTGCAAGCATATGAAATGTTCCCTTAGAAGTTTAAATTAAGGTGTAAACATCAAGTCTGTGTTCAATCTGTGTAAACCCAATTATTCCATACTTTGTCAAATACTGGGGAATGACTGAGAAATTATAGGACCGCCTCTCTGATATATGCAGTCTACCATTCCGATCCATTGAGCAACCGTGGGCTGTTGTGCAGCAAGCCACAGCCGAGTGGCAACTTTTTCTAGCACAGGCCAACAAGATTAACAGATGTTCCAGTTGCCTCTCTTTCATCCCACTCTCTACAGGGGGAATGCACATAAGTACCAGGGACAAAGGTCGGCCCAGAGGTGTGGGTGGCTGAGGTGCTATGCATCTTGCCTCCTGCCACGCTGGCGACCCTAGTCTGGAAATGAGCTTGGGTTCCTGGGGGTTGGGCGGGGGGAGGATCAAGCATCCAGAGGACTGCTCTCCCCTCCCAGGGTAGGGAGGTTTGCCATCTCAGCCCTTTGGCTGCCACCAGGTGGAGGCCTGGGAGAAGCACCAGTGTTTGAGAGCCAAGAAGTGAGGTGCCGCAACCTTGTGGTGTGCACATGCCTCCACACGCTCACACTGCAGCAGGGAGAACATGGAAAAGAAGAAAAAATTACTTACCATAGTAATCTTCTTTCTTCCCAGTGATGCTCAGACATTCAGAACTTTGTGCAGTCATCCTGATGGGTTGGACTGCCCGGAGAGATGCAACACATGCAAATGATGGAATTCTTTGCACGTGAGCATCTTTCAAATAGTGCCGCTACCAACTGTAGTGTTCTAAGCCCTTCAGATTTGTAAGAAGCCTGGAAGTCAGACAACAAGGAAAAATTTTACCATAAATTATTAACTAATAAAACATTTTTAGGATTAGCCTAATAAACAACTTACTTGAAAAAACCTCCAAGGGAGGAGATATATCTAAATATAGTAATGGTGTTCACCATAGATTGAGAAAAACTATTTTGAGAGACAGAAAACTCTGGTAAAACTCTGTCTAGCATAGAGAAATGTACCCAGAAAGATATGGCTATGTGGCACTAGCATACGGAATGCAGAGGCTTAAGTTCTGGAAGGGGAGGATGGGAGGGAGTTATGAATGTCTGAGCATCACTGGGAAGAAAGAAGATTACTATGGTAAGTAATTTCTTCTTCTAACCCCAGTAATGCTCAGACCATTCATAACTTTGTGCAGACTACCAAGCAGTACCCCCAGGTGGTGGGCACAGACATTATTTTGGAAAGAGACTTAGCAGGACTGCTGTGCCAAACTTGGCGTCACTTCTGGACAAAATATCCAAATTATAATGATTTGTAAAGGTGTGTACTGATTTCCAAGTAGCTGCTTTACAAATGTCCAACAATGGCACCTCCCTAGCAGCTGCAATAGTGGCAGCTGTTACTCTTGATGAATGAGCCCTCAGCCCAGCTGGGGACTCCCTACCTGCTTTAATGTAGCAGAATTGAATGCACTGGACAATCCACCAAGAAATTGATCTTTTTGAGGCTGGTTTGCCCATTCCAACATCCCCATATGCAAGGAAAAGTTGTTTTTTGTCTTGCCTATGGCCTTTAGTAGCTGTCATGTAGTAGCTGAGAGTTCTTTTCACATCCAGACTGTGAAGCCTTCTTTCACCAGAGCTTGCATGGTCTGTGAAGAAGACAGGCAGAATGATTGATTGGTTCAGATGGAAATCTGAAACCACCTTGGGAAGGAATTGTCTGTTTGTTCTGAGGACTACTTTATCCCTGTGGAAGGAAATATAGTCCTGGTCGACACAGAGAGCCTGAAGCTCACTGATTCTTCTTGCTGAAGTAATTGCTACCAGGAAAACTGTTTTCCAGGTAACATACTTTAAATGGGCTGTAGCCATGGGCTCAAAGGGAGCCCACATCAACCTTGCTATATATACATTAAGATCCCAAGCGGGCACTGGTGCCCTGTGAGGGGGGTGCAAATGCATTAGGCCTTTGAAAAATCTTTTGAAAATGGGATTTGATGCTACAGATACCTTTGTCCTAGCAGACAGGTATGCAGATACTGCTGCAAGGTGGACCCTCAAGGAACAGGGAGGAACAGGGTGCAGGAATACACTATTTTTAAGCGAAAAAGATGTTCCAGGACTAGAGGGCATGGGATGAAGTTGGAAGGAGGACGATTCAGAGGAAACGTGAGGAAGAATTTCTTCACAGAACAGGTGGTGGACAAGTGGAACACCCTGCCAGAGGAAGTGGTGGGGGCTGAAACAATCACGGGATTTAAGAATGCATGGGATAGACATAAAGGAATTCTGGAGGTCAGGGGTAAGGGGCAACAGACTTCTTGGAAAACATAAAGTGAACTTACAAGCTCAAATGGGCAGACTGGGTGGGCCATAGGCCCTTATCTGCCGACACTGTCTACGTATCTATGTAATGCAAGTGAGTTAGATAATCCAACACCACTGAGACCCCTGCATCATTTGGGGTGAAGTTTCTAGTAGAGCACCAGAAAGAGAATCTTTTCCACTTAGCAGAATAAGTTTTCTTAGTTGAAGGCTTCCTGTAACCTTTCAAAATGTTTAATACAGCGTCAGAAAGGTTCAAGCCTGCATACTCTAACTCCTCAAGAGCCATGCTTTGAGGTGAAGAGACTTGAGATTTGGGAACAGCAATGTTCCCTGATTGGAGGTTAGAAGATTGTGCCTGAGAGGCAAGCTTATTGGCCTGCTCACTGCCATGGAGAGCAGAAGAGAGTACCATGGCTGCCTGGGCCAATCTGGAGCTATCAATATCAGAGAAGCTGAGAGGGATCTGAGTTTCAGCAGTACCCTGAAAACCAGAGGGAAAGGAGGGAATGCATAGAGAAACTTGCCCGACCAATCCAGCACCAAGGCATCCAGAGGGATTGTGCCCTGGGCTGGTGGCCTGCAACAGTACTGAGGCAACTGGTGGTTCTGGTGGGATGCGAACAAGTCTATCTCTGGAATGCCCCACCTGTTGAAAATGACCTGTACCACCTGCTTGTTCAATGCCCATTCGTGATGGGACTGATTGATTCGACTCAGTGTGTCTGCCAAGATATTGTCCTTTCCTGGCAGATGGATGGCTTGCAGGGACACCTTTAAAGAATATGCCAGAGCCCAAATTCTCATGGCTTCTGTGCATAGGGGACCTGATCTTGTGCCACCCTGTTTGTTTATGTAATACATAGTGTTGGTATTGTCTGTTCTGACCTGTACCACCTTGCCCATTACCAGTGTAGAGAAAACCTTTAGTGCCAGCCGCACTGCTCTGAGTTCCAGCAGATTTATATGCTGGAGGGACTCTGCTTCTGACCAGGTACCCTGAGTTGTGTGCTCCCCTAGATGGGCACCCCAGCCCAGCAGGGATGCATCTGTGGTGAGAATTAGTGAAGGATCCTCCTTCTGGAAGGGACTCCTTGTCTTAGGTTGATTCCTTCTTCCACCACAAGAGGGCTTGTAACAGGGGCCTTGTCACTGGAATGAGCTTTGAGAAGGGGTCTTTTTTCTGACTCCAATGAGTCCTGAGGTGAAACTGGATGTGTCTCATGTGAAACCTGGAACCCTGCACTGTACCTGTGGATGCAGCCATATGACCCAAGAGCTGCAGAAATTGCCTGGCAGTTTTTCGACCATGCAATTTGAAGGAGTTTGCTATGGCCTGAAGAATTTGCACCCTGTCTAGTGGTAAAAAGGCCCTGGCCTGCAGGGTGCTGATCTCTGCCCCTATGAACTGTAAAGTCTGTGTAGGGGCGAAGACAGATTTTTTCTGGTTTACCATGAAACCCAGAGATTCCAGAAGATCCTGTGTAAGCCTTAGAGAGGCTGTCACCTGCTCTGGTGATTTGCCTACTATCAGCCAGTCGTCCAGGTATGGAAAGACAGTCACTCCCTGTCTTCGAAGAAATGCCACAACAACTGCTAGGCATTTTGAAAACACCATTGGTGCCGAGGAAAGGCCGAAGGGTAGGGTTGCAAACTGATAATGACCTGATGGGAGTCTGAATCTGAGATATTTTCTGTAAGATTCCTTTATGGGGATGTGGAAATAAGCGTCCTGTAAATTCAGAGATGCCAGCCAGTCCCCTTTCTGGATTATTAGTAGAATCCAAGCCAAAGTGACCATTTTGAACTTTGGCTTTTTCAGGTGCTTGTTTAAAGCTCTGAGATCCAAAACTGGCCGCCCCACTCCCCATTTTTCTTTGTTGTTAAGAAGTATCTGGAGTAAAAACCTCTTCCTCTCAGGGTTGCAGTGACTAATTCCACTGCTTTGAGCTGAGGCAGCTTCTGGACCTCTGCCTCTAGCAATGAGATTTGTGCTAGAGGCGGGGAGGTAGAAACCCTAGGTTTTTTTAGAGGAAGAAATCTGAACTGCAGAGACAGACCTTTGCCCACTACCCCCAGCACCCACTTGTCTGTGGTGATGGTTGACCAGAGGGGGAGGAAATGGGACAGTCTGCCTCCAACAGGTAGGGAGGAGGCGGCTTGCATCTCAGAGGTTCTGCTTAGGCTGGGGCTGAGTCCCTCGCCTACAGCCCCTTCTACCCCTACCCCTTGAGTAGCCCTGAGGGGGGTACTGCTGGTATTGGGGCATGGCTACTGGCTGGAAGAAGGGCCGTAATAAAAAGGGACGACCCCTAGCCCCCCTTCCATAGGGCCTAGTGGATGAGGAAGCTCTGTCTCTAGCAGAGTTACTTCCATAAGTAGCCTTATATTCATCCACTTTTTTCATATAGGCCACTGTGGACTCCCCAAACAGCAGATTTCCTTCCAGTGGGAAATCCAGGGCCTTTGACTGGGTATCCTGAGTGAGGTTTGTGGCCCTAAGCCAAGCAAACCTCCTCTGAGCCACTGTATTAGCCATCCATCTGGCTGCAGTGTCATTCAAATCAGCAGCCATTCGGAACTGGTACTTGGCCGCCTCTAGCCCAAACCTGGCAGTTTCTGCCAGGTAATCTGACAAGGGTGGGATGGCCTTCATGGACATTGCCAGTACCGACTGCCACAGGGATTTCTGATACTGGGCAGCATAAGATTGAAAAGTGGCCTGTCTCATGGCCAATGAGGCTGACAGATAGCCCTTTTTGGCCATACTGTCCAGTTTTCTGGAGTCCTTGTCCGGAGGCTGTGAGGACAGAGGGACCTTAGCCTTATCACAGGCAGCTTGCTGTATAACCCCTTGATGATCAGGGTGGGAGAAAAGGAATTCGGCTCCCTCCCTGTTCAGCTGATATTTTTTATCTATTCTCTTGTCAATAGGAGGAATAGAGTTTGGGGTCTGGAGGAGCTTCATAGCATCCTTCTTAAAGAATTTATATACTGGAAGGAGGAGGGCTTTTGTGGGTGTTAAACCCATCATACTGAGATACTCAATCTCCTCCTCATCTTCCACTTGCTCTGTTGTGTTGATGTCCAGAGCATCTGCCATTCTTCTTACAAAAGAAAAATAGGAGGAAAAATCCTCGGACACTCTGGGAGGAGAGCCAAATTCCTGCTCAGGGGAAACCTCTGGGGGAATAGGTTCGTCCCCCTCATAAATGTCATCATCCCCTTCTAAATATTGTTGCTCCGGAACAGGAGGCAACACAGAAGCAGCAACCTGGGGACCCTGGGGAGGGGCAGGAGGCTGAGGGATGATGCTTTGCAGAGCCTGTATAATTTTGAACGCCTGGGCTATGTCTTGAGCCGAAGGCATGACAGGCTGCTGCGCAGAAGTCCCTGGTTTAGCAGGAGAGGGTTCTGCATGTTTGAGCTTCTTTAATTTCTTTGAGGGAACCAGGAGTCAGCCGGTTCTTTCCCTCTTTTTGCCCTTTTGCCCGTATCAGGGGCAGGGGTAGAAGCACTTGTCAATTCAATCACAACAGACTGGGGTGTCAGCTGGTCAGAGCCTGAGGGACCCCTTGGAAACTTTTTGTGAAGCCTTTCAAGGCGTTTTTCAACAGTTTTTTCTGGGAATGTTTTGCATATTTCACATTCCTGGTCCAAATGTTCAAAACCCAGACAAGCTACACATAAGGTGTGCTTGTCTGCCTTGGCAAACACATCTCCACACTTCAAACAGTTTTTAAAACCAGGTTCACCGGTTCTCTTTTTAGGTTTCTCAGTCATGGTGAAATATAAAATGAAAAACTTAAGCCGCTAATACCAAAAGTTAATGCGGTTATTTAAACAGCTTAAAAGGCTTTTACTTTTTTTTTTTTGGCGGTCGGTTCTGGAACCGATAGGGAACTGATGGAACCGAGAAAGGAGATGAAATATGAACCGGTTCAGCGGTTCTGTAACCGATGAAAAGCGGTTACAAATAAAAACTTTAAGGACCAAATTTAAATGAAAATGAATAGGTTCTTTAGTTAGAGAACAGAAACAAAGTTACAATTAGCTCGGATCCCTCACTGTTATACCGAACCGCGAGGAACAGAGAAAACAACAATTTAAACAATAATAACCAATATAACTAACAAATTAGTAGAGGCAGTAAAAGAACTAAAAATACTTATGGTTTTTAAACTTTTTTCTTTCTTCTTCATGCGAAAGAGGAAGACAGAGACTCTGAGCGACCAGACTTTCAGGCGGAGAGAAAAATCTGAAGGGCTTAGAACACTACAGTTGGTAGAGGCAGTATTTGAAAGATGCTCACGTACAAAGAATTCCATCATTTGCATGTGTTCCATCTCTCTCTGAGCAGTCCAACCCATCAGGATGACTGCACAAAGTTATGAATGGTCTGAGCATTACTGGGGTTAGAACAGCAGACTTTGGCTCCACGATGATCTGCCCGGCCCAACCCACGCTGCCACCCTGACCACCGATCCACACTGGATAATGAACATCTAGGTAGAGGGAGGGTGGCCCTTCCCTTTCTGGTCCTGTCATTGGGGGGTGTCAATGGATCCAGGTGGGTTTCAGGGGAGGCGGTGGTTGGTCGAGGGTGGGGCAGGATGGATCAGAGTAACCCCTGCCTGAGTCAGTCAGGGAAAAAACAATATGGGGAAAACAAAAGTAACAGGGACAGGGTGACCAAGTCAGTAGTATTAAACAAATTGTTCCCAGTATGACCGAAGGGGGGAGGTGCAGCTCCAGAAAATATGGGAATAATCTGCTTGTGCTTCCCCACGGTTCCTCCTACAGAATCCTGTATGCTGCCCCAGAAAGTGCACTGAACAGCAGGGGTAAAAAAAAATGCATATAGTATTTCCACGGCAATTCCCTTAAGCAGGGTGCTAGAAATAATTTGTAGGTGGGTAAGGTAACTTGCAACCATTGAGTGTAGTCATGGCTCATCTGAAGCTCCTTATTCCACTTCTTGAGTACAATAATAGCAGAATCTGTAGTGGATGCTAAGAGGCCTCTAAATGTTATCCCCACCAAGTGTGACCCCACTCCTCCCAGTTGGTGGTGAATAAACTAGCCAAGAAGAATCTCTGGTTTCTTCAGGAGTTGTAAGTTGGGGCATACTGTCCAAAGGTGTGACTGGGTCTGAAGATACTGAAAATTATCTAAATTTGGGATCTGACATTTAGTTTGGGGTTTGTGAAATGGCAACACTCCTTACAACAAATGACAGTTTTCCTCTGTTCAGACTGGCTTACAATAGAAACCTGTTGTATAATATAGAAATAACTTAACTTGTTGAGCTTCGTAGTGACTTACATTGTTTATATGTTGAGTTGTGGATGTTTCTTATTGAATTGTTTATTTCAAAATCCTCCCACCCCAAGCTTGCTCCATTCAGTCCATCACCATGTCTCACCCCTGGGACTTACCTGCTGCCACTAGCATTCACCCTGGATTACCTTCCAAGGCAGGGCCATTGGGGGAGCCACCATGCAACTCCCCGAACGGTGCCACGGAGTTTGTCCAGTGGCAGACTGCCTCGGCCAGCTGCGTGGGTCTCGGTGGGGATGGACATCATCCTGCTGTAACTGGTGTTTTTTTCAAGGTTTTTGGGAGATGTGGTGTGCAATGACATAAGGGTGTGGGCCCCCACATTTGGCACACCTCCTGGAACCTACAAGCACTGGGCTGTGACGCTCCTGGCCTCTGCCAGGGGTCAGTCAAGCACCGAGTGCTATTCCACTCTCCCCCGGAGGAGGAAAGCAGTCCGTCGGACACTCAATCCTCCTTCCCCGGCCGGCCTTCCGATTCCCCATGCTCGCATCCAAACTCGGGTCATCAGCATCGTAAGTGGAAATCCAACCATTGTGCCGGTGGGGTGACTCTATTTCAAACATTTTACCAGAAAAGATATACAGTACTAAACTGGTAGCAGCTTATTTCTAGATGCATCTTGGAGGGTTGTAAGTGGACAATACAATACATGAAAGAGTAAAAATAAATTAACAGCGGATTGGGCACAATATTCAGTCCCAAGTAAAACAGTGCAAAATAAAATGTGCAAAGTACAGTCATTAACAGATGCGCAAAACCAACATTTGGTGCAAAGTAGGGATGCACGGATATCCAACCTGGTTTTTGTATCCTACCAGATATCAGGCTATTATCCCGGATATACTACGGTGTCCTGAAACTCGGTATGCCAAGTAAACTGGACAAAAATGCAATTCTCGAATCAATGACACGCCCGACATACGATTTTCGGGCATGTTACAAATTTAAGTGTCAAATGCCCCCCACACCCCCCATAACTAAAATATCCAGCTCCGAGGGGGAGCAGACCCTAGAGTAAAATGTTATTAGTTACTGGGGGTGCAGTGTGTAAAATGTAGTCACTGGACCAGAACCCAGTTCACGTGTAGTATGCTGGCTGCGCTACCACTGGTATTCCCTTCCACACCACCGGGGCAGCTCGGCCAGCAACCCCATCCAGCTGTCCTTCGTAGCGCATCACACGGGGCAAGGCAGCATTCCATCACATCTGTTACCTAACCCCATCAGGAGTACTGGCATCGGGTGTACTGGTGTTGGGTTATTGCCTGTGTCGGGCGAAGCTGACCGAGGTACTGCACGTCGGTCTACAGGGTTTCCAGATGCAATAAGTATACCATTATCCCAAATCCAGTCCATTCGGATAACATTTACAAAAACCGTGTTGGACTGACTTGTTTTAGTGACGCTGCACCCACCACTATAAAATGCGTCTCTAACACACTTCGTTATACAGCGCTGCAACACAGATGACAAGAAAAAGCTGACCGCTGGTGGGAGACTACTGCATACTGCAGCTTTACTGCCTGCAAGCTGCCTTGAAATATAAAGTTTTAATTTATTACCTCTCCTCCTTCTGCTCCTACACTGCCACCCATAATGCTGAACCACCACTGAACGGTTACTCAAAGCAGAGGGGAGAGCCGACTCCTTTCGGTCAGAACGCTGAACACTTGCGTAAGTGCTGCCATATTGAACTGAAAGTTCTATATTGGTTTAAAGTAAAATCCTTTTAGTGGTGACAGAAACTGGGATCCATTTTTATGTTTGCTTGCACGCATGTGCAAGAAACATAGTGCCATCAGCCGAGATTTCGAAGGTGTGTCACCCCCTCTTCCAATTCAGTCAGTGTATTGGCAGGCGCGGCCCCTGTAAGCCAATGCATGCTGGAGCTGTCTATGACAAGCTCCAAAATGCAGTGGCATACAGTTGAAAGGGGGAGCTACGCTTCAGTGACAGCGATAGATATCGCCTGCTCATGCACAACTCCCCCTACACACACACAGAAAACGCCGCATGCATACGTGCCCCGCACACGTATAGCCGACGGGGTGCCCAATCCCGTCAGGCTGTGCTGCGCTCCCCAGCATGGCAACTTCGAGAGAATAGCCGACAGGTGCCCAATCCCCGTCGGGCTGCACTGTCTTCCGCCCCAGTACTGGGTGCCACGCTGGAGGCCCACCCCAGCGTGGCAACTGATCATATGCCTGACGGGGTGCCCAATCCTCGCCGGCTCCACGGCCCCCCAGCTGCTCTGTGCCACGCTGGGAGCCCACCCAGCGTGGCAAACGCCCCACGCTGCTTTTTTTTTTTTTTTACCTGCAAAATAAAACGGTCCCACGGCACTTCTCCCAGCCCCTCCCACAACCGCACCCACCCTGCGCACCCTGCCTCCCCACCCCACACCCCATACTTACCTCCGGGCTCAGCACGATGATCTTAGCTGGACCGGGAACATGCTGCACTCTTCAAAGCCGATCGCGAACTGAGGAAATGCTGTAAGCTATATAATGGGCTAGATAGGGTTTTCAACTTTGTTGCATATCTCAGGCATTTTTGGATATTTTGCCAAATTTTCAACATGGGGTTTTTGGGACCCCTTCTCATGTATGATGTCACTGTCATGGCGTTATTCAGGCCCGAAGGGTGATTTCGCAGTCACTGCACTGCGAAATCACCCTTCAGGCTCGAATAACATCAAGACAGTGACATCATTCATGAGAAGGGGTCCCAAAAACCCCATGTTGAAAATTTGGTGCAAAAATTCCAAAAAATGACTATTTTACGAGCATGCGTTGCGCAGTTCCTACGCAGGCTCGTAAGTTCGCAAATTTTCAATATTTTCACTCCAGATTTTCAACATTGCCATTTTACCACACCTTCTTATGAGTAGTACAGCTGTCATTTTTCACATCTCACCCAAAATGTGTTTCCGCCTATGTAGTGCACAATGGCGCAGTCGGTGTGCGAAATCAATGTACAGGACAAATTAAGAAAATCACAGTGACACTGTTCATGAGCAGAGGTCTTAAAATGGCTATGTTGAAAAATTTGGTGACAAAAGTCCATAAAATGACTGTGTTACGAGTGAGCATTGGACAGTTTCCACGCACCCTCGTAAGTTCATGACTTTGTAATATTTTCAGTCCAGATTTTCACCAGTGGCATTTTTCCACACTTCCTTATGAACAGTACAGCTGTCATTTTTCACAGCATGGCTGAAGTGTGTTTTCACACTTTCAGCGCAGAGATGTGTGGTCGCTGTGGAAAATCATTGTTCAGCACAGATAAAGAAAATCACAGTGACACTGTTCATGATCGGAGGCACCAAAATGCCTGAGTTGACAATCTGCTGTAAAAAAACCCCAACCTAATTATATTATGGGTGTACGTTGCACAGTTTCTATGTACACTCGTGACTTCACCTTTTTTATATTTTTACTGCAGATTTGCAACATTGCCATTTTTTACACCTCCCCATGAACAGTACAGCTGTCATTTTTTACATCCTGTTCAGAATGTTTTTGCACCTGTGGTGCTAAATGCCGTAGTCGCTGTGCATAAGCAGCTTTCGGCTAACAAACTGATATTCCCCCTGTTCATGAGGTGGGGTCACAAAAAACATGTTGAAAATTTGGGTGAAAATACCAACGAATGCCTGAGGTATTAGGGTTTCCAACCATACGCCCAACCCTGTAGAGAATGACAGGCATCAGGGCGTGACTTGGGATTCTTGCCTGTAATGCTCATATCATTCCACACCCTGCAGCCAGTGAGAGGCATCGAGGTATGCCTTGGACTCTTCGGCCCCAAAGTTCACCCCATTCTCCTATATTGCACCCATCTCACCGTATTTCCTAATGAAATGGGTTGCGCATAAGGGCCAAAGACCCCAAGGAACACCGTGACACTTGTCAGTGTCTGCAGGGTGGGGTGTGGTGAAATGGCATGGCCGTTATGCCTGACGACCCAAACGCACACCCCAATGTCTGTCACTCTCTGCAGGGTGGTGGTGGGGTTGGCTTCAGTTCAATACTTCACTGCCATTCCTATTACGCAGCTCTGTAACTTCTACACTACCACTGCCAATGCCAGCAAGCAAACATTCGGCATTGACAAATGCTTGTTTAAGTTTACAAGTACAGGCAGTGTGTGTGAGATTATTGAGATAATACAACTCTGAACCACCACTGATTACACGCTGAACTTCTCACATCAACTTACATTAATAGCTAAATCCCTGCAATTGGTGACAAACACTGAACCACCACTGAATCAGCCACAGTAAATATTAGATCATCCAGTATGGCACAAAAAAGTTTGGTATGGAAATATTTCACTTAGAAATGGAGAGCGACTCGAAAGCAAAATGCACTTTGTGTCAGCAGCCTACATACATAAGTCGTGGGTACTTCTGTTAAATCATATGGGACAGCTAGCCTATTAAATCATATGAGGAACAAACACAAAGCTGCCTTTGCTGACATGCAGTCTGAAAAAGAAGTAAGCAAAACAGCTTGTTAATCTGAGTCTCCTGCAAAGAAGATTAAAAGTGAGCACCAGAAGCTAAATGAACACAGGTTTCCTACTTTGGCAAAAAACAGCAGAGATTTCTGTCACCACTGCTGCCCAGTGTCCCAAGTGAATGTGTCTTTAGTACTGCTGAGACATCATCACAGATTGACGATCTTGACTACCCCCAGAAAACGCCAACATGCTTTTATTTTTAAAACACAATTAATGGAATTTACAGCATGATTTAGGTTACAAATGAACATCCGAGAGCTGCAGTATTTGACTGCTGTTGTATTTTATGTATGGGCACCTTCTTCTTGCCATACTTGATGTATTTTAACCCTAATGTAGTAGTTGATAAAATTAATTAAAGGGAAGCGCTAGGTTTTTTGTACAGCTATCTGATCCAATAAAAACCCAACCCGATCCAGATATCATTACTAATTATCCGAAATCCGATATCCAGTAGAATTCAGGTATTTGTGCAACCCTAGTGCAAAGTAAAACTATTCAACAAGGGCTGAAGGTAGACAGAGGTGTATTTGATCAAGAGCAGTGTGCAACACTAGACCCAGGTGGAGGGGGCTCCCACAGTACCGCAACGCCTTGCAAAAGCAGTAGGTGAAAGAGGACACCAAGGTCAGGGCTCCGAAACAACTGCAGAAGCAAGATGTAAAGTAATGAAGAGACTCAAGGGAGAGGAGGAAGAGGCCAATGGACACGAGAAGAGAGGCCCAGAGCTTAGGGGAAATTACATGAGAAGGCAGCTTGGACAGCAGATTTCCTGGGGGAGGAAGGGAACTGGAAACAGTGTTACGGGTGGATAGGAGGAAAGGAGGGGTGGGAGACAGCAAAGGAGAAAGGAAGGAAGGAGGGAGGGAGGAAGGGGGTAGCCAAGCCAGAATTTGAATATCAAGGAGGCACAGTGGATAAGGCACCTGGAATTTGGGGGGAGGGGGGAGTAAATAAAGTAGTGGTGGGCATAGGGAGGATAGTCCAAGTTGAAACTGCAGAAGGAGTGACAGAGGAGCTCCAGTCTGACTAGTGAGGATTTGTGATTGGCACTGTAGACGATGTCAACATAGCCGAAGATAAGGAGGGTCATGTTCGAGACAATGTCATGGTGGGCAGAAACAGGGATATATCATTTGTTTCCATAGAGCACATCCAGGTTTGGGGTGAAACTTGTGGTGGATGGCACTGACATGTGCTGAGAAACCAGGATGGCAGCCAGCCAGACCCCAAGGTACTTTAACGAGGAGACATCCCCAGCTACAGTACCATCGAGCATACAGAAGGAGGGGAGAGAGATGAACTTGATGACCCTGGGAGCCACAGGTTATGAAGACCATTTCCTTGGCACTGAGGGACAGTTGGTTTGTCCGGAACCAATGCTAAATGTTGTCAAAGTCCAGCTGAAGCCAAACAATGAGATTGGGGACAGAGGAGAAGGAGGCAAAGAACACAGTAACATCTGCATACATATGGATGGATGCAGAGGAATAGGCAGCAGAGAGGTAATTTAAGAATATGGGAAAGAGAATGGGGCCAAGGACGGTCCCTTTGGGCATGACTGAACAGACAGGGAATTGAAGGATATGGAGTCACCAATATGGACAGCTTGAGACCTGCCATCGAGGTAAAAGCAGAACAAACTGATTGAAGAGGCGGAGAGCTCCGCCACCCTAAGCTTGTCCAGAAGTAGGGTATGGGCAACAGTGTCGAACCTTTTGGCCAAGTCGACAAAGATGGCAAATGTGATCTGGCTGTGGTTTATACCAGTAAGGATGGAATCAGTGAGCCAGGGGAGGGAGGTGGATGTGAAGTGGGACTACCTGAAACCATAGTGGTCCAAAGGGCATATTCGTACTTGGAGAAATGTCCCTGGTAGCTGCTATTGGCATGCTAAGGGTAGCCACAGCAAAGGCCCCTTTTCCCACTGTGTCTATCTTACATGACTCCATATTGATGGGATGTGCTGTGACCTCCTGAGGGAGAATGGCCTTGTCATTCTCAGCCAGAATGACAATCTTGTCAACAGTAGGCTGGGAAGCAAGGATAACCCTGTCCTTAGGGGCAGCATACTTACGGTCTATCTGCTGACAGACAGAGAGGATAGATGCAGGCTTAGCCCACACTGCATCTGAGAGTGTCTCAAATGCAGGGGGAATAGGAGGTATGAGGTTGACCAGCAAGGTGGAAACATTGAGCCACCCCAGCCGGAGACATTTCCCTGGGTCAATGGCAGAAGGCTCAAAAGCGAGAGTTGCATATATGTTATGAAGAAGAGCATGAAAAGAAATATCCTTCTGTGGTACAGGGAAAGGGCCTGGAGCTGAATTATCCAGGCTGTAAAAAGAGTTGTTGTCACCGCCCTCAGAAATAATGAGGTTGGGGTCAGACTGATTCCCCCTCAGCTCCTCTCCAGCAAGAGGGTCTTGGAGAGAAGTGGACCTAGAATTGCCTAGCCCAGCTCTAGAAGTCAGAAAGACAGGCGACACTGGCACAGGCAGAGAGCGAGCTGGCACCAACCCTGGCAAAGGGGGAGCCGGCACCAATCTTGGCACTGGCAAAAAGGAAGTTGGCACCAGTGCTGGCAAAAGGGGAGCCAGTGCCAGAGGCAGCAGAACCAAAGCGACTGGGTCTGGTGTCGAGGGCTCTCTTGGCACTAGGGATGGCACAGGATGCAGCTCCAGGCATGGTGCTGGAAAAGGCCACAAAGGGCCTGATCCTGGTGCCGAGCCTGAAGGTCGAGCTGGCACAGGAGTTGCTGGCGGAGGTACCTGGGCTGCTCTCAAGACCATGACACTGCAAGGGGGTGTGGCCAGTGGAACAACCATCGGTGGCACGGTCACCAGCAGGGACCTGGAAGCTGTTGTCGAAGCCAAACACTCTACTTGGCTGGAGTGTCCTGACTGCAGGTCCAATGCTCCCGGACCCAAGGGGCCTGGGGTCAGCTCCACAAGAAGGGGCAAATGAGCCAGATGCTGTACCCACTGCTCCGTAAGAGCTGCCAGTGATGAAACTGCCCACTGGAGTCACCACAGGAACACAAGGAGGGGCTCTGGGCCTGAGATCTCGAACCCCCAAGAGCAGACACCACTGGAGACATTGACGGCACAAGGGAAGGCCTCCAACTTAAAGACGCCAAAGGACCTCATGGCAGACCTACCAGAGAGTGACCGCGAGTGGTACTATTTCTTCCCCCTCTGACAGGAAGAGGAAGAACCTGAGGTCGAGTGGTGCCAGGTCCCAGACTGGGATCGGGAATGGGACCGCTTCTTTTTGTGTTTACAGGAGGGCTGTCCTCCCTCCCAAACACAGGACCACTCATCGTCAGAACCCTCCCCCATTGAGGGAAGTGGACTGGACACAGCCCAGCTGCCGGAGCAGCATGCCTGAAAAGGCTCCCTAATGTCACCATCACTGTCCATGATCCTTGACTGTTATTTGGTAGGACTGACAGAAACCGACAGAAAAACTTTTTTTTTTATACAAATTACTGAACTGACACAAAAATAAAACTCTAGCTTTAAACACTAAAACTGAGGAGGACTGAATGCTGTTGTCATATAAATGTGAAGTTCTGACTCCCGGTGGGCAAGTGACATCATCACAGAAGCGTACTAGATGGCAGGAAAAAAAAGGAACTGAGGCGGTTGAGGGCTGGTGCCGAGGCAAGCCATACAGCACAAGCCAGTCTTGTGGTACCACGCATGCATGCAGTCTACCTCAGCGCCAGCCTTCTTGAAAGTTCTGGCTCCCGCAGAGTCCTAGTGCCTCTAGTGCAGAACCCATTGGTGTGAATCAATGGTGAAGACTGGTTCGTAGAAGATCACCTGAGCCAGCTATCATCTTCCCTTGCAAGAAGGACACCTTGCTGGCAATTTATGGTACAGCTCCAGACCTGTATCTTGTTTAGCTCTGGACCCTACTTTATTTATTTGTCCTCCTCAGGGACACCTAGGCAGATGCTTCCACCCCTGTTCCACCCCCACTGGCACCCATCTCCCCCCAGTGTTTACCCAAGCTGTGATCCCCACGGATTACCCCTCCATGTCAAGGGGGAGGGCCGTCCTCCTCCTGGAACCCATCCAACTTCAGCCAAGGAATCCCAGAGTGACACTGTGGGTCTGCGAGAAGCCATGCTGGGCTTTATGTAGCTCAGGTCCCGCTTTTTTACTTCCTGCTTTTCTCTCTTGTCCCCTCCCACCAGCCCGGCAGGCACAGTCTCAGTTGACCCCGACTGCAGCAGCACGCTCTGGGTATGTGCCACCCCCTCGCAAGGCAGCAAGCTACCTGGCTTACCACAATGGGCCACTGCTGTGCCAGAGTTGGGCTGTCTCCCTCCCCAGCTGGCTCACACTCTCATCAGCAGCACTCCCCAGCATGGCTGCCCGACCCAAGCAGACCCGGACTCGCTTCCAAACCTGGGTCACCAGTATGGGAGCACGAAGCCCATTCCACTGAGCCATCAGGTGGCCTCTCTACATTTTTTTTAACTTTTATTTAGTTTCAACAAGTTAAAAACAAGCCCACTTGATCTTGTATAAAGCAGCTGTTCAACCCACTTTTGGGTCAGTTAGTCAGTGGCTCAGCAGGATGCACACTTGCCTCTGAGGCCGGAAGATCAGAAGGCTGTGGGTTGCATCCCCATACTAGGAGCTTGGATTAAATCCCAATACTGACACTGTAGTGCAGCATGAGGGGGTACTGCACACCTGAGGTGTCATCTTTCGGATGAGACGTTAAACCGAGGTCCCATTTGCATGTTCGGGTGGATGTTAAAGAGCCTACGACTCTTCTTGATTAGGGGAGTTTGCAGTGTCCTGGCCAAATTTCCCCCATTCACTAAAAATACCACCAACAGCTTCATCTGGTTCAATGTCAGTTGGCATCCATCTGTATCCCCTTTCCCCGGGACGAGGCTGAAAATAGGCAGAATTGTCAAGTCCTCCTTTCCCGGCAGGGCTTGACAAATCCTATAGCCCGACGTCCCGGACTACCATTTTTATGTAGGGACAAGCAGATGCCAGAGTTCTGCTTGTCCCACGGATTACTATGCTGCAGTTTAAAATCTGCAGATTTTTTACCTGCTTTCTCTCGCTAGCCACTAGATGGGAGTCTTTGTGCGCATTGCTGAATCACCTTCGCCTGCGCACTTTACCACAGCACTGCGCTGCCCCATGTCCCGACTCCGAATTAACTGTGCAATCGGGCACCAGCAGACACTTGGGAGGCGCCAGATGCGCGCCAAGAAGAACGACCAGAATTGGAGTCAAAATAGCCAGACTGACAGGCTAGGCAGCCTACAGCTGATGGTACATTCCTGTCAGTCCTGGCTATTGGTGATCGCGTTAGGGGTTGGACTGGAGCTCTCAGAGTGGCAGTAGCACTAGCTCCGTGCACGTTGGCAAACGCGCCATTTCGCTGCTCGGAGAGAGGCAGAGAGCACATCGTTTCTGTTTGGAGCACAGTCAAACTGTGTATTTGGGGCTGATTGCCGCGAGTCACTAGCAAATCAGTAATAGGAGAGAGAAGTTAGAATATAATACAAATATATATTGGGAATTTTGGAGCAGGAGAGTAGGAGGATCTGTAGTTTGGGGGGAGGGGGATATGAGAGGAGAGAGAGAGTTTGCTTAGAATGGAAAGTCTGATAAAACAATCTGCTGATTATATATAAAAAAAAAAAGAAGGGAGAACTAAGCAAAAACACTGCACACTGAATTCAGGGAGCTGTGTGTGTTGTTTGGACACGTGAAGTGAAGAAAAATAAAAGGATACACAGCTCTTAAATAAATAAAAAGGCAAAAAAACATGAGACTCTAAGTGGGGGAAGTGATTGTGTGTTGAATTTAAGTTGTGGAATTACTAAACATTTCAATAATAATCGTGTGATAAGGGTTGGTGTGTGTGTGTGTGGGTGTGTTTGTGAGACAAGCCTGCCCTCCCTGAGAGAGAGCAGAGATCAGGGACTTGGACCTGACTGATAATGTGTGCCTCCTGCAAGACCACCAACCTGCCCTGAGAGCCTAAGGGTAGAGTAGAGGAAATTGTGGAAGGGAAAGAACTGAATACTTAATAAAGTAAACAGTCGCAGTATAAAAAGAGATTGATACCAAAAAAAGATAGCTACCTTAAATAAACTTATTAGCTAGTACTTTGTTTGTCCTACCAAGTACTTGGTGGAGGTGTGTGTGGCAGTGGGCTGTGAGTGAGACCTAACCTGCCCTGAGAGGAGAGGGTACAGGAATTTGGGAACAACTCGGACTTCTTTCTTAGAAATATACTATAGGAAGGGAAAGGAAAAACATTTTTGTGTGAAACCTCCTGCCTCACAAATCAGGGACAAGGCTTAAAAATCAGGGACAAAGGACCAAAATCAGGACACTTCTTCAAAATTGGAGTTATCCACTCAGGAAGCTGGTAGAATAAAGGGCTTAGTGTAAAATGCATTATCTAAAGAAGAACAAGTCTGTAACTTAAATGTTTGACATTAGTTTATGCTTATAACCACCACTGTTTGGTCACGGAAACACAATTTTAGGAGGGACAGAGTAAAATTTTGAGGCAAAATCAGGGACGTCCCTGAAAATCAGGGACAGTTGAGAGGCATGAGTGACAGTGACACTACACAGAAGAAAATAATAAACCCTAGCTAGTACTTTTGGTGGAGGTGTATGTGTGTGCGGCTGTGAGGCCAAACCTGACCTGAGAAGGGAAAAGGCATTTTTGGGGACACCGAAAAAATAAAATAAACCTACCAGTACTAGCTACACTGGTGGAAGTGTTTGTTTGTGTGTGGCTGTGAGACCGAACCTGCCCTGAGAAGGGAAAAAGCAATTTCCTGCTAGTACTCCGTCCGGCTCTGGACCCAGCCCCTCCCACCTACCCACCTATAGGAAGGGGAAAGGGAAAAACATTTTTTGTGTGAAAAGTGACAGTGACACTACACAGAAGAAAATAATAAAGACTAGCTAGTACTTTTGGTGGAGGTGTATATGTGTGTGCGGCTGTGAGGCCAAACCTGACCTGAGAAGGGAAAAGGCATTTTTGGGGACACCGAAAAAATAAAATAAACCTACCAGTACTAGCTACACTGGTGGAAGTGTTTGTTTGTGTGTGGCTGTGAGACCGAACCTGCCCTGAGAAGGGAAAAAGCAATTTCCTGCTAGTACTCCGTCCGGCTCTGGACCCAGCCCCTCCCACCTACCCACCTATAGGAAGGGGAAAAAGAAAAACATTTTTTGTGTGAAAAGTGACAGTGACACTACACAGAAGAAAATAATAAACCCTAGCTAGTACTTTTGGTGGAGGTGTATGTGTGTGCGGCTGTGAGGCCAAACCTGACCTGAGAAGGGAAAAGGCATTTTTGGGGACACCGAAAAAATAAAATAAACCTACCAGTACTAGCTACACTGGTGGAAGTGTTTGTTTGTGTGTGGCTGTGAGACCGAACCTGACCTAAGAAGGGAAAAAGCAATTTCCTGCTAGTACTCCGTCCGGCTCTGGACTCAGCCCCCTCCCACCTACCCACCTCTGTCCTGCCCTCTTGTAGTGCTGCATAAGCACAACAGCTTAAGGTAAAAAAATTACAGTAACACAACACACACAAGATAACACAAATAGAATTTTATTGTGTACAATAATACAACAATCTTTATTAGTTTATTTCACCATTGCAGCATAGAAGACAGTTAAAATAATGCAACAAAATAAGCCAAAGAAGCTACTCTATTTTCCCTTTGGACAGGGAAAAATCTTCTTCATCGGAAACAAAAGTAAAGAGCCTGACCCTGAGCCTTCTTCACAGTCTGAAAGCCAGCCCCAACCAGCCCCTGGCCTACTAGTGGTCAGGAAAAAAAAGCGACCAAGGTTCTCGGTCTGGGTCTGTGTTTGTAGACATAACAGGCGATCAGTCTAACTTGACCGTACTCAGTTTCTGAAGCAGTGAGCATAACAGTAGCAGCAGTTCAGTGCCATCACATTCTGGTTCAGTACAGGTAAAGTGACCTTCATTTTAGATGATGAGGAAATAAACACTGAGAAAAGAAGCAAAGATAAAAAATATGATGTTGAAAAAGGGCTCGAACATTTCAGCATCACTGGCTAAATCAGTTTACCTGGTTAAGGTATGATGACCAAAAATACATCATGTACTGCTCTGCCTGTGAGAAATATCCCACTCTTGCGACTCCTGCTTATTCAAAAAAACCTAACGTGTTTGCCACTGGTTCAAATAATTTCAGAATTGAGTCCGTGAGAGCCCATGAGAAATCGAATCCACATATAATTTGTGCAAACCACCATAGTCACGAAACTGGTCAACATGCAGTCAATTTTAACATATCTGAAACTGCAATATATCATGCATTTTCTCAGATGGAGGAAGTCACCAAAATAAAATGAGGCATTTATTTAACACCGCATATTCCTTGGCATAAAATTTACATCCTTTCTCAGATATGGAGTGGCTTTGTCACATTGCAAGAAAAAATGGGTTAAACTCGGCAGCAATTACGCAGTAAGGTAAACGGGCCAGAGATTTCTGTAACGCAATATCAGCTGTCATGTCTACAACACAGATCCAGACTATCAAAAATACAAAATTTGTTACCGTTCTTGCAGATGGCAGTACAGATGCAAGCATTGTAGAGTGGAAAATGTCTTCCTTCGTTTTGTTGATGGCGCAGAAAAAAAAGTTACAACTGTGTTAATTAAAGCTGTACCTCTTGAACATTCTCATGCAGATGGAGTTTTTAAAGCAATAACCTCTGCACTTGAGTCTGTTGATCTTTCTTTTGCGGACCTTAACGATGTGAGCAGACCTGGACCAGTTCTCATATGTGCCAACTTTGATGGTGCCAGTGTGATGATGGGCCATACAGGTGGCACCATAGCAAAAATCCGAGAACATGTCCCCACTGTAATACCCATGCATTGCGTAGCCCACAAACTGGAGTTAGCAGTTCTCGACGTCATGAAAAAAAATCCCTTTGTTCAAAAAGTAGAAAACACCTTGAAAGGAATTTTTAAATTTTACCACTACAGCCCCAAGAAACTTGAGACTGCAGGAAATAGCAGATGTCATACACACCGAGTTGGCTCATTTCAGTGCAATAAAGCAAGTGCGTTGATTTGCAAGTAAGACACGTTCAGTTCATGCTGTTCAAGTCAACCTGCCTACAGTAATTCAGCATCTTGAACATGTGTCAAACTCTGCTGGTGATGATGGGGCCAAAGCAAAGGCACTTCTAAGAGATGCGACGCAGTACAGTTTGTAAAATCACTGTTTATTCTTCAAGATTTTCTGCCAATATTGAAAAATTTATCACTTGAATTTCAGAAAGATGACCTACTAATATTAGAAGTCCCCAACTCGTTGAGACATGCTTACTTCAGTTGACTGAGCTAAAACAAGACCTGGAAAGTTTATGACATCATTTCTGAACCAATATAATCCTGCAGAGAAATGCATGAACTACCTCATTTCAAAACGTGGCAGTGAGGACAAGATTGTTCCTTTCACTTTCAAAAGGAACTGCCCAGAAGTAAATTTTACGACTGATACACAGCTGCACAGTTTAATAGATGCAGCAGTATCTTACATTGATCAGCGTTTTCGGAATTTCTCGGAAGAACCTCTGAAATGGTTCAGTTGCTTGGATTTCAAAATTTTGATCTGTCACGAGAAGAACTTGCACAATTTGGCACAACTGATTTAAGTAATTTATTAGACTACTTTCACAACTTTTTCTGAAGATCATGTAACCAGTATAAAAGGAGTATTGTGCATTAAAAGCAATGCTTAAGTCTGAGTTGACAAGCCATATCTGCAGTGTATTCACGACTACTACGAGAGAAACCTGCCCAGCTTGCTCACATCCTTAACCTAATAGAAATGTTACTGGCTATGAGTGTGTCTACTGCTAAATGTGAGAGAGTATTCTCCATTCAGAATCTTATAAAACAAAAATAAGAACAAGTTTGGCTGATGACACGCTCCAGTCACTTCTGCATATAGCAGTTGAAGGCCTGCATTAGACAGCTTTGATCGGATCAAGCTATCAACCACTGGCTACTATCTGGTCCTGGCACCGCCACATTCACGGTCACCATGGTCATGCTAGTTCAACTACTAGTTCTGCTGATTCGCGAAAATGTCCCTGAGGCGGTCACTAGTCTTGATGTGACATGACTGAATATGATGCTCTGGCTGGAGCAAGCTCAGGCTTCCTGTAACTTTTCCCAATGCTGATGCTGTACTGTCTGCTACTCTGCTGTAATGATGTTCTCACTGTGCTGCAGGCTGGCACTCTGTGCTGCTGCTGCAACCACACTTGCTGTCAGTTCCTCGCTGCTAATGCTAATTCTGTCTATGCTCGCAGCCTCGCTATGCTGCTGACAAAAATAAAATCATATTATTTATTCTCCTTATTGTCTATTTCAACACTAAATAACTACTACAATAAATCCATTGAGTTTTCTGTAGTTTGATACTTTCCATTAAAAATATGCCATCTTATACCGGGACTACCAACTCAAGCACTGGGACAACTACTTTTGGACAAGCCACTTGTCCGTGGACAAGTACCTAATTTTAAAATTTGTCAAGCCCTGTTTCCCGGTCAACAAAAACAAAATAATTAAATAAATAAAACTCAGATGTGTAGCAGGTGATTGCTATACATACGCAATTTGTGTAGCAGTTGATGGAATTTTTTTTTTTTGCTACATTATGCCACAGGTAAAATATTAGCTGCAGATCACTGTGACTCTGAGAACTCAGGGAAGAGGCTGCAGTGACCAAAAGGAAACTCAGTGGTGGACATCTTCTGTTCCAGTACACACGGACGTAAAAAGTAACTGGCAAAGTTAATACACTTTCGGCAGCCACTAATGTTCAAATGAAAAGCAGATCTTGCCACCAGTTACAGAATTATCTTTTTTATGCATTTAGAAATTTTCAGACTGGGATACCCTAATTCAAGTACAACACCTAGTTTCCAAGAGACCCTCAGGATGTTAGGACAGTGTTAGGTACAAGCTTACGGGTCTGACATTTTCTAAATACTTAAGATTACAGTAAGTCAAAAAACTCAGTAAGAAAATAATAATGTTACAGGAATTTACATCAAATGGTACAGATTATAGATCACTGTACTGCAAATCAACCTGATGATGTGATACGGATGTACGAATTTGCCAGCAGATAAAGGCCTTATGGTCTATCGAGTCTGCTCCAGTGTGCAGCTAGCGACCCTTATACTGCAGCTGCCCTCCCTCCCTCCCAGACCCTCCCTCTTATCCTATCCCATCCCCTTTTGGAGCAGTCCACTGTTCTACTGAATACCATTTCTTCAGGCAACGCGTTCCACCCAGACACCACTCTCTCCGTAAAAAAGTGTCTTCTCATTTCCCTCCTGAGCCTTCCCCCTCCAATCTGAGATAGTGACCTCGAGTGTCTCTACCCCCCTTAACTTGAATAGTCCCTCCGTGCCTGTCTTCTTTGTTCCCTTCATGTACTTGAAGGTTTCAATCATATCCCCCCGGTCTCTCCTCTCCTCCAGTGAGTACATGTTCAGCTCCCTCAGCCTGCTCACGTAGGGTATGTCCCCTAGTCCCTGGATCATCTTTGTTGCCCTGCACTGCACCCCCTCTAGTAACTTAATGTCCCTCTTCAGGTATGGGTGCCAGTACTGCATGCAGTACTCCAGGTGTGGCCTAACCAGTGACCTATATAACGGCAGGATCACCTCCCCTCTCCTTGAAGATAGACCCCTGGCAATATAACCCAGCATATTGTGATATAGTAATACTCTGCAAAGAAATGTTCGAGACCCGGGTTTGTATCTGACCCCCAAAATCAGGACATCATCCTGGGCCAGTGAGAATAAGAACACTATCAAAGATGCCATAGCTCGACTCCTGGGGGAGGGTGCTGACCTCCCCATACATGCTCACACTGTGCTGGCCAATCCAGACGCACCGACAATCATCAAGCTGAGCCAGGTCAAGGAACTGAGCATCCTCGACTTCGCAATCCAGACCCTGCGTCTGCGGCATAGTTTCGGCAGACAGGCATGAAAGGGAGGGCATCATCCAGGGAGCAAGTGATAACAAAAGAATCAAAAATAGCAAAGAAAACCAACACCAGAAATCTCTTCTTCTGTTTTGCATTTTAATATTTTATCGGCTACATAAAAATACTTTGTTTTACTAAATCCGCTGGCGGTGCCATTACCTTCTGCATTACACTGAGGGAATTTTAAAAACCACACTCTCTGATTGAAGACGAAGCTAAGTGGAAGAAATTGGGCTCATTTAGCACATGACAGGATTCATCTGTGTTCCCGAAATCCACAGAGGTAACACGGGGAGTGTTTCATATTCATGAAGTTCTGCAACACCGTGTCCTCTCATTTACAAAGTACTGTGTTCAGCAAATTCCGTCCCCGCGGACGGCCGATCGCATTTCATGCTCATGTCAAAGAGACATCAAACAGTCAAGTATTCAAATAGCAGAAAATAGTTTTAATTAGTAGGTCCCAGTCCCATAAATATTTTTTTTGCAGAAGGCAGAATGAAGTATTCTGTACCATTCTGCATACTTTTGGTCATTCTGAGTATATATTTTTAATAAAAAAAACAAGTGTTTTAGACATACTGTAAATCCCCATAGTTAGTGACTATAACACGTATAGCCAAATTAGGTTTGGCTTAAAGCAACTTCCCAGCATCCTGGGAAAGTTTTTAAAATATAGTAGAAACAATTTAGCTTATATTTCATTAAATTTCTGTATTTATTTCCTGCCACTGTTTGTAACAACACATTTGCATGAACCCCCCCCCCCCCAACCATGTCATAATCCTCTGTGGAATCACAATTAGTTGCCTTGAGGAAGTGACTAGTATGATCTCATACAGAGTTACAACTTCAGCTGGGAGGAAAAACAAGACGATGAGGTGAAGTCCAAGACACAAAGACTCTGCACCTAGTTGGCAGTCGCAGAACTGGTGTGAATTAATTTTATGACAGTCTTTTGGCTGCTATCTCTGGGAGCTATGCTTATAGGGGGTCTCGGGGGTGGGGTCTTCCACATCAGTGCACATCACAGGGCACTGGTGAGTTGAAAGTGACTGGAGTGGCATGTTAATGACACACAGTGCCAGTTACATAGTCAGATTGCCCTGGCACAGCACTTCTGAGACAGCCCCCCACTACCGCCTACAAATACCAGTGGTAGGGGGCTGGAGTGCTGCACAGGCCTGAGGTGACATCAGAGGACCTTAATCATTATGGGACCAACAACATGAACAGCCACCTGTGGGGAACACAGAAAGGGAGTGGGTTAACACTGGACTACCAGGGGAAAAAACTGTGATTGGGGACTGTGTTGGGGCCCACTAGACTACCAGTGAGACTGGACGAGGGACAGTACAACGGTGATTGTCAATAGACCCAGAAGTGGGCCAAATGTATGGGTCGGAGGGGTAGGGGAAATGTACAGCTGATAGAACACAGCTATGTCGTGCATGAAGTAGTGCTGTAATGGGTAAATAAGTAGTCGCGTATATCATTTCTTCAGTTCTGTGGGCTGTTACTGTGTGCAAACCATATTTGTGCACAGTAACAGCTGAGATAGATTAGTTTAAATAATAATATAAAACAGAAACAGAGACCTGTGATTGGCAGTCACAAAACTGGTGTGAATGAATTTTTGACAGTTCTACGGCCGCTGTCTCCGAGAGCTATACTTACAGGGGGGCTCAGAGGTTGGGGGGGGGGTCTTCCACATCAGTGCACATCACAGGGCACAGTTGAGTCAGAAGTAGGTGGGGGTGGCATGTAAATGACACACAGTGCCAGTTACATAGTCAGATTCCCCTGGCACACCCAGCACAGCACTTCTGTGACAGCCCCCCACTACTGCCTACAAATACCGATGGTAGGGGTCTGGAGTGCTGCACAGGTCAGACGTGACATCAGAGGGCTGTAATCATAGCAAGAGCTATGTTTTTAACTTTACGGGCTACATCGCCCCGTATGGCTGGCTGTAGAGGGTTGCGGGTAGGTCTACCTGGGGGTGGGGACCTGGTCAAGGGTGAACATCCAAGAATGTTTGGAGAGGGCCTCTGGGGGTTGCCCCCAGCCACCAGGTCAGGCATCTTTGGCAGGATTGTAGTGTGCACTGGCTGTGGGGCAGCCATGGTCCCAAACTGGGCCTGGAGGGAGGGAGGGAGGTTGCCCAGTCTGTAGGCAGTTACTGCACATCGGGGAAGAGTGTGACTGGGTACAAAGGAAACTGGAGTTATTGGGGGGGGGATAAACATGTCTGGGAGGGCTTGTGGGAAGCAGGAGGGCAGTGATAGAGTGCGACCTGGATCTGTTTCATCATGCAGGAGTGTAGAACCTATGGGGCGTGTGCAAGTAGCAAAGGGAGTAGCTACCTGGGAGGTAACCAGTAGAGGAAACAGGTTAAATCATAGGAGGCAGTTGGGGGAACAGGTGGGTTGGGATTGACAGGGTGCCTACTGGAGGAGTGGATAGTGGGAAATCAGGACAAAAAAAAGAGGTTGGCTTTGAGTGCTATAATAAATTTGAGCCATTGAGTAAGTTGGTTGGAGAGGACGTGGTGAGGGAGGTAGAGGAGGAAAGAGGGTGGAGGAGAGAGGGATACGGTGAATCGGATGAGGGTGGGAAAGGAGGAGAGATTGAGACGAGGGAGGGGAGTCCTTCGCGGGGGAGGATCATACCAGAGAAAAGTCCAAAGGTAAGGGGGACCTGCAGGTGAACATGGAAGGGGGCAAGAGGAAAGGGGAGGAGGTAGAAGGGGGTGATGGTGATGGGAATGCCGTCTTGTGGGGAACTGGAGAGATGGGAGCTGGAAAGGGGGAGGAGGTTGGAGAAAAAGGCTCAACTGGGGTAGGGAGTGGGGTGGAGGCTAAACTGGAGGGAGCTGGGGAACTCAGCTATAAAAGGCATGACAAGAGGGGTAGGGCAGATAGGGGTTCTCTTGTAGAGGGGTCTGGAGAGAAGCCAAGGGGAAGTGGTCTCGAGGAGGGGGAGGTGACGGGGGCTGGAGGGTGAGTCCAAAAAGGAGGTGCACAAAAGATCAAGGGGGACACTAAGGTTCTCCTGCCAGGGGACTCCATGATCGGGGTATTCACTGGGTGGGGCAGGGTGAGGGAAAATCCAGTCTAGTTAAGGTAGTGGGTATTTCCGGTCTGACTGTGCATAGGGTGAAGTTCATGGTGTATGAGCTGGCGAAGGACTGTGGTGAATCACTGGACTTCCTGATGCATCTGGGAACAAATGATACTGAGGGGAATAGTGTGTTGGAAATTCAGGCAAGGTTCTGAGAACTGGCCAGGGTCTGTCATGACAATGGATGCACAGTATCCTTCTCGGAAATCCTGCCAGTACCAAGGGCACTGTGGAGAGCAAACAGAAGATCAGGGAGATTAATGACTGGCTCAGACAGTGGGGTGAAGCACAGAGGATTGGGGTGTTGGGAGACTGGAGGGAGTTTGGGAAGACAAGGGGCTGTATGCCCAGGATAGGATTCACCTTCTGTAAATCTGGTAGGGAAGGAAGTTCTCAAACGGGGGATGATGGATTTCGTTCAGGCTAGATGGGGTTTAAACTTGTGAAGGGGGTACTGCCGGGCTGATCCAGCCATCCATACCTCCGGCAGGACTGGCCTGCAACCCCATAGAGGGGGGACAGATGGTACCCTAGGGGAGAAGTGTGGATGGACGTATGAAAGATCTGGGGAGGATATGGTAAAGAGGGGTAGGGACAAGGGTTGGAGGGTGGCTTTAATAAATGCCAGGAGCCTGGGGAATAAAATGCCTGAGTTCCAGGCCACTCTGTTTGAGGGTTGGGTGGATGTAGCAGCGGTCACTGAAACTTGGGCCACCCCTGACCATGACTGAGACCTTAATCTGAGTGGGTACCTTGTGCTAAGGAAGGACAGAAAGGTGGGCAGAGGGGAGGAGTAGCAATGTTCATTAAGGATAACATCGAGATTATGAGAGTGGAGGAAGAAGAGGGCAATGTGGAGGCCCTATGGGTCACCTTGCGAACCCCCGTGGGAGGGAAAATTAAGTTGGGGGTGGTATATAGGACCCCAGGACCAGCGGAGGACCTGGAGGATTGCCTGTTGGATAACATTAAGGGGCAGTGTGGACTGGAAGGAGAAGGAGTGGTGTTGATGGGGGACCTTAATATGCCAGCTACTGATTGGGGTACTATGACGTCCACCGTAACCAGGGAGTAGAAGCTGCTGGACAGCTTCCTGGACGTGTTCCTCAATCAGCAGGTGATGGACCCAAGGAGGGAAGGTCATATTCTGGATGTGGTTTTAGCAGATGGGGATCTTGTACAAGATCTGGTTGTGGAAGAACCCCTGGCTGGGAGCAACCACAACACAGTCTGGTTTCGGCTTAAACTTGAGGGGAGGGGGATCATTCAAGGACAATGATAGTTGACTTTAGGGGGGCGGACTTTCAGAACATGGGGGACATTCTCAAGGGGCATTTGTGGGAGATAAAGCCAGGTTTGGACGTGGAAGGTAGGTGGAAGATCATAAAGCGGGGGCTACAGGAGGCCACCAGGACCTGTGCAAGAGTGAAGTGCAAGGGCGGTAGGTCTCGAAAACCATGCTGGTGAACCGAGGCAGTAAGGGAGAAGAAGGCTGCCTACAGTAGGTACAAAAAAATGAGAGGAGAGAAGGAGAGAGAACTATAGCCTTGCAACCAGGAAGGTCACCAGAGTGGTGAGGGGGGCAAAGGCCTGGAAAGAGCAGAGGCTAGCGCAGGGGATACAGGGTGAGGAAAAGGAGTTTTTAGGTATATTGGTGAGCGGAGGAAGGTCAAGGGCCAGCTCAGTAGGTTGAGGACAGCTGGGGGGTGGGTGGAAGGGGCTGGAGAGCAGGCGGAGGTACTGAATGAGTACTTTGCCTCAGTGTTCACTAGGGAGGAGGCTGGGGAACTTCCAAAAAGGGGGTGAAGTACACAGAAGGTGCAGCAGACCTGACTATTGGGGTACCTACTGAAGAACAAGCCGCTGGAAGAGGTAGGCTAGGGGTGAAATATCAGGCTGGTTCTGCTGAATGGGGGGGGGGGACAGATGCTAATATTCCTGTTGGTCAGGTGTGGGAAGCCCTCCAGTCCCTAAAAAAGGATAAATCTCCAGGGCCTCATGCTATTCATCCCAGAGTACTGAGGGAGTTGGCGGATGCTTCGGCTGCGCCATTGGCGGATCTCTTTAACTTGTCGCTCCAGACAGGGAAGGTGCCATGGGATTGGAAGCAGGCGCATGTTGCGCCCATCCATAAAGGGGGATCGAAAGAACAGCCAGGAAACTATAGACCCGTCATTCTGACGTCAGTGGTGGGGAAGGTAATGGAGAGCATACTTAAGGAAAGGCTGGGAGGTTTCTTGGAGGAGATGGGTTACCTGGATGACCGGCAGCATGGGTTTGTGCCACATAGATTGTGTCAAACAAACCTTGTAGAGTTCTATGAGTGGGTGACATCAGCACTCGACAGGGGGAGACCAGTGGATGTACTGTTCCTGGACTTCAGCAGGCATTTGATTCCAGTCCTCACATTGACCTAAGGGGCTGGGGGATGAGGGAGTGAGCCCACAGACGGTTAGAGTGGATTAGAAATTGGCTTTCAGGTCGCACTCAGCGGGTAGTGGTCGGAGAGGAGGTCTTGTCTCCTAGGGAGGTCATAAGTGGGGACCCACAGAGATCAGTCCTGGGACCACTCCTGTTTAGCGCCTACATCTCCAATATCAGGAAAAGTATCGGATGTGAAATGAGTATTTTTGCAGATGACACTAAGCTGGGGCGGTGGTGGAGGGGGAGGAGGGGAGATTGGCCCTGCAAGAGGACCTGGATACTCTGGATAGGTGGTCCTGCACCTGGAAATTGAAATTTAACTCCTCTAAGTGCAAGGTGCTACACCTAAGCCGGGAAAACCCCAACTATGTGTACACCCTGGGGGGGATGAATTGCAGGCCATGGCAGGGGAGAGACCTAGGAGTCGTTAACATGAATAATTCAAAGCAGTGCAGGGGGGCTGCAGTCAGGGCAAATAGGATGCTGGGATGCATCACTAGGGGGGATTACCTCAAGAAACAGTGAGGTGATTTTGCCACTTTACAACAGCCTGGTTAGACCACATCTTGAGTACTGTGTGCAGTTCTGGAGGCTGCACCTACAGAGGGTCATCCAACTCCTGGAGAGGATTCAGAGGACAGCAACCAGAATGATCTGGGGCCTGGGGGATACAACATATGAGGAATGACTAGGGGATGCTCAACCTATTCTCGCCGGAGGAAAGGAGGATCCGGGGGGACATGACTGAGGTCTTCAAGTACCTCAGGGGAGTAAGTAAGGTAAACCGAGATAGGATCTTTCGACTGAAGGAGGGTGGAATTACCAGAGGACACAGTTGGAAGATTGAGGGTGGTAGGATTAGGGGTGAGAGGAGGAGGAGGTACTTCACCGAGAGAATGGTGGAACCATGAAATGCGCTACCCAGGGAGCTGGTACAGGCAGCTACTGGGGGGACAGGTATAGGCAAGGGGAGAAGCAGAAGCTGGTTTGCCCGGGGTCGGGGGGGGATAGGACTGGGGGGATGGAGTAACAGTGGAAAGAGATAGATAGAGGGCTACGGTACCCAATCAGGGTGCTGAATCACGAGCAGACTTGATAGACCAATAGGCCTACTCTGATGGTGTCTAGTATGTTAGTATGATTGGTCAAATGTGATCACATGACCACACATTATTACAGAACCATAGTATAGGTCAGAAATGCTTAACGTTCTGAACTTCCTTACTCAGTTTAAAAAAACAAATATCAGAGAAACCATTATATAATCACAACAAGGCACTGAAAATTCAGGGTGTTCATCATTTTTTTCCACACAAGTTATTATCCTCCTTGGCAGGCCTGGGTGGCTATTAGCCCTGTCCCCATGCTCGGCTGCCATCCCTATCTCTCTCCTGGTCTGGAAGCTTGGTCCCCTGTGGATCCCCCCCCCGCCTCCCATGGTGGGGCGGGAGGGGGAGGACCGTCCTCCACTGGGAAGACATATACAGTTCAGTTCTGGGACCAGGGCAGACCACCAAGACACGAGCAGGGCTTCAGAAAGCCCAGATCCCCATATTTTCCATTTTTCATGTCCCTCCCTCGTGCTGCAGCGCCAGTACGTGTGTGTGGAGGCACACTCATCCTATGTCACCACAGTTCCCTCCCTCTGAGTCACTCATGCCTGCACTATCACTGGGCCTCCATCTGGTGACAGTCATAGGCCGAGATAACTGGCCACCCTCTCTGAGAGGGGAGATCTGTCCCTGGGACTCTCAATCCTCTCCAGCCCTCCTGATCTGCTGCAATCCATGCTCAGTCCCACGATGCCTCAACCCTCCAAGCCATCAGGTTTTCCAGGGTGTGCATAATTGTAGGATAATGGCGCTTCCTGGGTGTGTAAGGACCTCCACATTGCCTCATACCTCAATTCCCAAGGCATGCTGTTATCCCACATTATAACACGTTTGATCATTTTATGGCTATTATAAGTGTAATAATCCTCAGCTGGGTGTGCATCAATGCTGTAATAACCTCACTTCCTGCATAGCTGAAGTCCCTCGGCTGTGCCTCGGGCCTCGCAATCTAACCAGGTCATGTGGTTGTTACAATACTGCTGCGCGCCCAACTGTGGGTTATTCCTTACAAAACTTACATCCTTTCATGCCTTATTGCTTAAGTATATACACCAGGGAGTCTGCCCCCCCAGCACAGATTGCCCATTTTCAGTAAGGAATGGATCAGCATAATGATCAGCACGTTACACATCATTGTGTTCCATAAATCTGTGACTGAGAATTGGGCCCCCTGTTTTCAGTGGCTTAGTATGTTGCATGCTCACCTCTAGGACAGGAAGATCAGAAAGTTCTGGGTTCTAGTCTCACACCAGGAACTTGGGGCTAATGCCAACTATTGACACTGAAGTGCAGCACTGTTGATGTACCATCCTTCAGATGAGACGTTAAGCCAAGGCCCCTTCTACCCATCTCTGGTGGTTATGCAGGTGGAAGTGCCTCTTATCGTAAGGGGAGGGGATTTTTCCCTGGTGTCCTGGCCAACAACCCCCCCCCCCCGGTCAATAAAACAGGGCAATGTAACATCCCATCCCCAAAACGCACCGACACAGGTCTGCATGCCTTTCCTAAGTACCAGCTCAGACTCTGCTCCCTCTTGCTCTTGCCCCTGGCTAGTCTGTCCCATATTCTCTCCTGTCTCTTGAGTTGTTTGTGACCTCTATGCTCCTTCACCTAATTTATACTTGTGACCTGAAAGCATACCCTGGAGGTAAGGTAATTCCTAAATACACTTTCTTCATGCTTTCCTGACCATCACAACTGTTGTACATTTTGTTTTTACTGTCAGTAAAACCTCACTGCATGCAATAGCCCCTATGCACGAATATGCAGAGTGTCTGCATGGTGCAGATCTGCAGCACAGAGGCACTCCACACCCACTGGTCCCCTCGCATGGGACACAGGAAACAGGGCATGCAGCCCTTATGTACCTGATCCCCCGGCCGCGTGGACCGCAATGTACTGAGGGCAGGCGGGGGGGGTGTCTGCACTGTCGCCATGCACAAAGGTGCGTGAGTGTACCAGCGGTGGGGGGACCCTGCCATAACTGAGGTATGTGGCAAGCCCGTGCACCTAGAGTCCCCCAGCCTAGGCAACATGTGCAGCCCTCCAAAACACTGAGCCTCCCCGTCCCAGCAGCATGGACCCCTCGGAAGAGCCCCAGCTCCAGACAGCAAGGCTGTGGCATGCTCCCCCACCCCAGCACATGTCCACCCAGTCCCGCAATGGGCAGTAACACCCCCCCTCCTCAGGCATGCCAGCCCGTCCACGGTGTGGTACATGAAACCCCCAACACACAGATGTGCCCCGAACCCTGATCACTGTGCCCCAGCAGTAGCATTGGTGGCCCCACACCCTGTGGCACTAACAACACTCCCCCCATCCCCCGTACCTGCATGCCGGTGCCATGGCTCAATACAGCCAGCAGCACAGCCCTCCACACACCTCCTCAGCTGCCGGACGTCCAAGTGATACTGGGAGTGCATCGCCTATTTATAGAGGTGCGCTCCCAGCATCACTTGGACAGCCGGCCGCTAGTGGTATCTTGAGGAAGGAACTAACCGCTAGCCATCCTGAGCCACGGTACCAACAGAATGGTACAGGGAGGGGGCACTATCCAATAAATGTGTAGATGGGAGCTGGGTTTGGGTATCAGAGGGGTGGTCATGCGCTATTGTACGGGTTCAGGACCAACCGCCGGGGCTCCAGATGTGATGTGTTGGGTAGAGGCTGCCACTGGTGGCGGGACTTGGCTATGTGGCTGGGGGTATGTCTCATGTACACGGGGACTGGGCTCAGCTGGGGGGGCGATTGTGCACCTGGACATGTCATGGGGAGGGGTATTGGGCAAGGGGGGGTTCCTGGCAAAAGAGCCATGGAGCGCAGGGCCGGGCACATGCGGTGCCTATTCCCGTACTCGACCCCATGCATACCTGTGTATGAGATCTACTCTGGGAGACAGGTTGGGCATCTGATTGGATGCCCGCCTGGGTCAGCAGCTCCGCCCCCTGGCTGCCCTGTGGAGTCCTGCGCATTGGGGGGGCAGTGCCACAGACAGGTGGTGGCCATTCGTGAATGCCAACCTGGAACACCTGTCTGCGGGTGTGGAACTATGAGGGTGGGATACATGTCTCTAGTGCATATGTCCCGCCTGGTCATGCATAGGCCTGACTGTCTGTTAATCTCTCACTGCTTATTTTTGTCATGAATTGCTCGTTTTGCCTACTTTGTTTTTTATTGTTCATTTTGACTGTTTATTCTGATGTTTGGTGGTTTATTTTGCCAGTACAGTGTTAATACTGACTGTATCTGCCTCCCTGTACCCCTCCACCTGGGTGATACCAGGACATGTGCTACAGCTAAGTGTGCCTTTCCTGGTTACCAGTTCTCAATAAACAAATGGTTGGTTAGCTGTGTCATTTAATTTATACTAGGTGCCCTCCAGAGCTCAGGGTGCCTGTACAGGTAAAATGTTTTTTAAATAATGTAACCATAACTCAAACAACGATGAAGACGACTAGGATTCCATTCATAAATATATACAATAAGACTTTACACCAAACTACTACACACAACACTCAATGCACAGCTACTGCAGGGCTGAACCCGACTAATCAAAGGCTAGCTGCATTAAGTGGGATTTAAGTGTATTTTTAAAGGATTCTACAGACTCGCAGCGCACATCCCTTCAGGAAAGGGGAATGGGGGGAGGATTGTTTAACCAGGAAAGGCACACTAAGCTGAAACTTGTTTCCAGGTGCAACCTGGGAGCACAAGGCAGTTAAGTGACTTGCTGAGGGTCACACGGTGCGTAAGTTGGAGCTGATGGGATTCAAATTCAGGACTCCAGGTTTGCAGCACAGTGCCCTTAACCACTACACTATGCTGCATTCCAGAGCGTCGGGGTAGTCACAAAAATGGCCAGTCACCAGTGAACTTTAAATGGGATAGTGGTACCTTTACCAAACCCCACCCCCTGGATCTCAAATCCCTGGATGGTGTGTGAGGAATCAGAAGCTCACCAATGTATTGAGTCAAGTAAAATAAAAACTACAAACCAAGACAATAATATACTCAGTAATAAAGAAGGAGGGGAGAAGTACACAGAAACAAATGCAATATAAGATGACATGTCCAAATATTATATTTGTAAATGTTTTCCTGGATACAACCCTCTAAAGTAGCACTGTTCATACATACTGTATCTCAAACCGCCATACAGGCCAATGTGTTCAATTTCAGAATAATAGTGACTACACAAAGGCAAGCAGAGCAGGCAAGATGTGCCAACAATATGACCCACACAGCCACGGACAAAGACAGACAAGATGTACCCAACAATATGTCCCACACAGCCACGGACAAAGACAGACAAGATGTGCCCAACAGTATGTCCCACACAGACACGGACAAAGACAGACAAGATGTGCCCAACAATATGTCCCACACAGCCACGGACCAAGACAGAAATTGTTTCACTGAGGAGGAATGTTGCCAAGGACACCAGCAGTTATTCCCAACTCCAATGAAAAGTTCCATGGGATCTTAGCTTACACCGGGACAACCCATACAGATGGGCTAGGGGGACCTCCATTTGATAGCTCATGTGAGGGACGGTGGTGGAGCCCCCCTTCCCTTTGCTGTAGTGCTGATCTGCATTGTCAGCAGTCAGATGCACACAACTGACAGACAATGACACTGAGAAGTCAATATATCTTGTCAGTGTGGGTTAATCATGTAAGTGTCAGTGCCTGCAGCTTAGAGAAGGAAAGAACTGCTAGGCAAAGTGAAGCTGAGTGGTTTAGGCTGCCAGAATTCTAGAGTCTGACAAAGTATGCAATAAAAGGCACCTAAAAAGAAAAGTTATGTACTTACTGTAACTGGTGATCTTCCAGCATATCTTTTCCACTGAGTACCACTAATGGTACTAGGACCCCGCAGAAGCAAATCTTTGGTCAGGGGGCTGACAATGGCTATTGGTTATGGCACCAGTGTGCCTTTGCATTGTGTCATGTGCCTGCCAATAACCATCTCCGGCTCCCTCAACTACCTCCGTTCTGTTCACCAGGAGAGAAGCACAAAATGGGAAAAATACAACTTGGGGCTTGAGAACTTACTAGCTCAAAGGGCTAGAGAAAAGGATATAGAACATATAAACGAACAACCAAATACAGCCCAACTACCAACTCTCTGAGAGAGTAAGAAGCCGGGGGGACAGCTAAGGTGACACAGATGAAAGGTAGTCTGGGATACTCAGCCAGAGCCCCAAAAGGGTCACCCAACAGCTAGCAAGCAAGGTCAAGCTGGAAGAGTGCAGTGGGGATAAGACAGCAGCCCTGTAAGCATGTAGGCTCTGGCTAGCAGATAAGGGGTAGCTAAAATCGAGACCCCCCCTCCCCCGCAAACAAGATGGTACAGAAAATGAAAATTACGTACCTACAGTAATTCCTGATCTTTTTGTGTATCTTCACCATTCATCACCTGTGGGTTCTGGCCAGTGGTCACAACCCCGCTGGAGCTTTTTTTTTTGTATGGGCGGAGTCGACGCACCGACGGCGCCGCCCTTTAGGGCGGTCGTCCGCACTACGACTCTATCCCGAACCCGGGTGGGTCCCGGAAAAGGGTCGCCGGATTGAACCCTGACCCCTCGACCCCTCGGATTCTGAAAGAACCCTCCTCCTCACAAACCCCAGCCTAGGCAGCTGACAGCCCTGGTCAGTCCCCGAGGGGACCACCCAGGGAGTAGCACCCTCCCCTCCCGTGTCTCACTGGGAATTACATTTATAGGCGACTTGGGGGAGAAACCCGTCACTAGGTCCTGTCAGTCTCTGAGTTGGTACCACCTCCAGCATCAGGCTGAGGACTAACCACGACCATGGGGACAGAAGTCCCTCTATCACCATCCCCATCTGTGTCGTCCTTGACATCATGCTCAATATCGACATCAGGCATGGTACCATTACCTTCTGCGGTGTTACAGAAGACATCTGGGTCGGGGACAGGTACAAGGATGGCATGTCTGTCAACGATGAATTCAGTGCCGGACCATCGTCGGGGCTGTCTTCAGACTCAGAGCTGTCCCCTTCCTTGATGTCGTTAATGACACTGCAGTCAGAAGCAGGCTCTAAATTAGCTCTGGCACCAACTTCTGCCCCACTGCTAGGTTCTCCCCTGACACCGCAAATGTTGTTGGGGGGAGGCCCAGTGCCATCTCTGGCACCACACACAGCATCTTCACCGTGAATGGTGACAACACATGAGCGACACCAGAAAACGACAATGAGGTGTCCGCCAGTGTGAACCAAGCATACAGCATCGGCCCTGGCATGGGGAATGCCTGTCACTGAGGGCAAACAAACTATGGAAGGTGCTCAGCTGACTGCCCAGAAGGAGTCGACTGTCCACCAGGCCCAACCACCAGGGCCTTAGACATCTCAGCACAGTGAGGTTGAGGGGGACTGTGTACTTCTGATGACCCAAAATGGTCCTAGAAGAGGTCCAAGGGAAGGGACCAAGACCACATCTTGGAACTCCTGTGCGTTGCCTGCTTCCACAGCTTGGGGTCAACCGACATCACCTCAGCATGCAGGTCTTCAAAACGAGGCCATTTATGGAGATGCAGGCATCGTAGGAATCCATATCATAAACATAACTGGTATCCACACCATTTGTCCGGTCCCGAATTTCAAGATGAATGTGCGAAGCAGAATCTTTGTTAGAATACCCTTTGCTGTCTCCATGAAATGCTCTACCCAGTTTCCTTTTTACATAAACTCGTGTTTCAAACAGAAAAACAATGTATATAGTTAATCTCAATTATCTAAACCCCGATTCTATGGATTTCTATCCAAACTCGGACACTGACCTCCCCCCCCCCAAACTCTGGTTTCACTAATGCTATGGACCACCAATTATTTGGATCCCTCCGTTATCTGAAGAAAATGGTCGTCTCCTAGAGCATTCAGAAAATCGAAGTTATACTGTATGTACAATGCCATGCTTCTGCCATGCCGCCAGGGAAACTTTGGAGAAGCACCCATTTTAAACACATTTCAGCTTCTATTTTACATATTCTCTTCACTTAGCTTCCCTTTTTGCGTAATAAGTCTACAATGTCTATTAAACTTTATTTACTGGGGCTGCTTGTCTACAACTGACATCATAAGGACTTTCACAGCAACAAACTGGGATCCATGTTTCTTCAGCATGTATTTGAATTTGTTTTTATCCCAGAAGAGCATACTGAACCGAATAGTTAATTTCCTTATGTACCCTGGGAGAAGGAGTACAGTAGTATGAGCATGAGCTGTCAGTCTCTGCTGGATTACTGGTCCATCCCCCCCGCCCCCCGAAAGGCCAAGCAAAGCATAAAGTTATAAACAGCAGTGCCCTGGCACACTAGTGGTCCCTGCACCCCAGAATGCTGTACCCATCCCATGTAGTAATGTGGGGTGAGGTAGGTACCAAGTGGGTGAGATGGGGTGAGGGGTACAGGGGCACATTCAGGTACTGTCGGTGCCCAGGTGGGGAGGGGGAACCACTAGACTGCCAGGGAAGGACATCTATTTATTTCTATAGCATCGGGAAGCAGGGGACCACTAGACTTCCAGGGAAGGGAATATATTTATTTCTATGCATTGGCAGGCATGAGGGTGTGGGGGTATCACTAGACTACCAAGGAAGGACATCTATTTATTTCTATAGCATCGGGAAGCAGGGGACCACTAGACTTCCAGGGAAGGGAATATATTTATTTCTATGCATTGGCAGGCATGAAGGTGTGGGGGTATCACTAGACTACCAGGGAAGGACATCTATTTATTTCTATGCATCAAAATGCATGAGGGGGTGGGGCTATCTGCTGATTGCTGTGCACCAGAACTGCTGAATATGACTCTGCTGCATCCACTCACACAAAACCCAGTTAGTGTGTTGCCAACATGTTAAGCAATGTATTAAACTTCTGAATACTGGGGTACCAGTCTTTTTCTGCCCTTAACCATCTATGTACGTAAGCCAACTTGTCCGGTATCCATCAGTAGCTACCAAGGAACCCAATGTCTGCAGGATCAATCAGTAGATACATGCCAACTCAACTTCTTCACTGTTCTTTAGTTAACTACCACAGAAGCTAACTTCTCCAGTGTCCATTTTCTATCAGCCCAGAATGCAACAGTGAATTGGGGTCCAGCTGTGTCTCTGGAATCAATAGTAACAATGGCCAATACAAAAAGGTTACTTCTCTGAAACTACAGTCGTGGCCAAAAATATTGGCCCCCTTGCAGTTTTTTCTAATAATGCACCATTCCTTCCAGAAAATTGTTGAAATTAAAAAATATTTTGGTATCCACATATGTATTTCTTTGGTTTGCAGTGGAATAAAACACAAAAAGCAGAAAAATTTACTAAGTCTTAGCTTATTCCACACAGAAATCCTTAAATGGCCCAGACAAAATTATTGGCACCTTTTAGAAGTAGTTAGAAATAATTAGATTTCAAGCAGGTGATTCTCCTTCACTTTGGAATTGAACTCACCTGTGGTGAGTTGCAGGTGCCTGCAATATAAAACCACTCATTCAACCAGTTTGAATAGAGAAAAGGACTCATTCTCCTGTTTTGTGTCACTGCGTGTACCGCAATTAGCATGGAGAAAAGAAAGACAGCCAGAGAATTGTCTGAGGAGGTCAAGCAGAAGACTATAGCCAAGCATAGACAATCTCAAGGCTACAAATCAACCTCCAGAGACTTTGATGTTCCTGTTTCCACCATACGTAATGTTATCAGGATGTTTAAGGCCCATGGCACTGTAGCCAACCTCCCTGGACGTGGCCGCAAGAGAAAACTTGATCGAAGATTGCAGTGCAGGATTGTTCGAATGGTGGAGAAAGCACCTCGATTAACTGCCAAACAGATTCAAGCTGACCTTCAGACACAAGATACGACAGTTTCAACTCACACCATCCGTCGCCAACTCAATGAAAGGGGGTTATATGGTAGGAGGCCCAGGAGGACCCCATTCCTGAGAGAGAGACATAAGAAAGCCCAACTGGGGTTTGCCAAAACACACCTGAACAAGCCAAAATCCTTCTGAGAGAATGTCCTGTGGAACGATGAGACCAAATTAGAGCTTTTTGGTAAAGCACATCATCTCTATGTTTACAGAAAACAAAAGTAGCCTTCAAAGAAAAGAACACCTTCCCTACAGTCAAACATGGAGGAGGTTCAGTGATGTTTTGGGGTTGCTGTGATGCCTCTGGCACTGGGTGCCTTGAATGTGTGCATGGCATCATGAAATCTGGAGATTACCAGGCCATTTTGGAGCGTAATGTTGAACCCAGTGTCAGAAAGCTGGGTCTCCGTCGAAGGTCATGGGTCTTCCAGTACGACAATGACCCCAAACACACTTCAAAAAGCACCCAGGAATGGTTCAAGACAAGACGCTGGACTGTTCTGAAGTGGCCAGCAATGAGTACAGATCTAAATCCCACTGAAAACCTGTGGAGAGATCTGAAAACAGCAGTTGGGAGAAGGCACCCTTCAAATCTGGGAGAACTGGAGCAGTTTGCACAAGAAAAGTGGGCCAAACTGCCAGTAGAGAGGTGCAGGAAGCTCATCCATGGCTATAGGAAGCGGTTGATTGCAGTTATTTTGACCAAAGGCTGTGCTACCAAATATTAAGTCTAGGGTGTCAATAATTTTGTCAATGCCATTTCTTTTCATTTTCTGATTTAAAAGGATATATTAAATTCTGAATCAAAAACAAAGGTTCTATAATATTAACAGAGAAATAAAGAATTGTGGAGACCAAACACTGTACTGTTGTTAATTTCAACTTATGTTTAGGGAAATTGTGAGTTATTTGAAAAAGTGCAAGGGCGTCAATATTTTTGGCCACGACTGTATGTTTATTTTAGAGGTATTCATCCATAGCCACAAATACCACATCATCTCTCACTCAAGGAGCTGGGATCTGTAACTGTCCAATCAAACTGAAACCCCCAGCTGTGTGACCACCCCAGTTCACTGTGTGTGGTAGATTCCCACTGTCAGATCTTTCCAGCTGATGAAGAAGCACCTAAAGGTAGAACGAAAACAGCACATCTTGCCTGGTGTTGTCTGGATCCATGGGGGTGGGGTGCGCATAAACTGGGCTACCACTCCATTGCAGTTTGGAAGGGCAACCGCTGAAAGGACAGTCAGTAACTTAATACTTGCCTTAGCCTCTTAAGCCTTCTGCAAGAAGGACAAAACATCAGGTCTTATCAGGGTTGCCCCTCAAACAGGAGGTCACACACTCTTTGTTGCAGCTCTTGTGACAAGTCAGTGCACTCTGACCAGGCTTGTCTCTAGTGGATGACAGCAGTCATGCCCCAGGCTGCACTGTCACTGACATCTACAGCACATCCTTGGAAGCATCAACAGTATGACATTTTGAAGGAAGTTTTCCTTTGCCTGTTCAGAGTTTCTCCACAAGAAGCAACAGCAACAACGAGGACCACAGAATTTGTGGTTCACCCATGTTGGTGCACAAGGAATCTGGCTGACGTCGATTAGGGCGCAGGCAGTATGTCACCCGTCATTACCACAACTGGCACTGCAGCTCCCAGGAGTTAGAGCGCCAAAGCGCTGTCATGGGAAACAGTCAGGTTTTGCAAAGCCCCCTGCACCCTCCAATACAGGAGGCTTTGCCCCCCACACCTCCCAAAAATAAATATAACCTACTTTGGGGTGGGCATGCCGTGAAGGACAAAGAAACTGTGTGGACGCCCAACATGTGGTGTGAGTGTGGGGTGATCTAAAATCAAGATCGCCCTTGTCACTCACACTCTTGCTGTGGTGCCTACACTATGGCACTTTGCTAACGGTATACGAGAATTTGCTGGCATTTGGCAGCACAGCCAGGGTATGTGGCTTGCCTAAATGTCAGATTCAATTAGTGACCACTCCCCAGTTTTCTGCATCTGGGGGCCCTCGGTCATCATGGCCCCATCGCCACACTATACCACCTTCCGTGATTTCGCTAATCTGGATCACGAAAGCTTCCTAACAGACTTGTCTGCCATAAACTGGGCCCCTGTCTTCCATGCCCACGATGTTGAGACTGCCCTTGATCGCTTTATTTCAACCTTCCTGTCCCTCCCGGACATGTACATGCCTATACGTACTAGGCGAGTTCACGTTAGGCAGACCAGGTGGCTACACAAGTATCTTCTTTCCTCCTTACAATCGCGTGACATGTGCTGGAGCCATTTTAAAAACTGAGGTCATCAAGCTGACTAGCATACTTATAGAGCACAGCGAAATTTGTGTAAAAAACAAATCCGGCAAGCAAAGAGCTCATATTGTAAAGGCTTACTGAGCAAAACTGTTCGTGACCCCAAGAAATTCTGGGCTCATGTTAAATCCCTCCTGGGAACTAAACAATCTCATCATAAAAATGACATGGTCCTTGATGGAGTCCACTGCAATGACCCTCAAACTACTGCAAACTCCAATAATAACCACTTTGCTGACCTATCAAAATGGCCTCCTTTCCATCAAATCTAAGCTCGCCACCTCTCTCTGGAACAAATATGCCAAAACATCCACCTTTTTATTTTAAGGGTATATCCAAGGCCCTAGTCCTAAAACATCTCAGCTCTGTCTCAGACAACGCCAGTGCTGGCTCTGATTGCCTTGAGCCAAAACTGCTGAAGCTAGCCTCTCCTCTCACTGCTGCTCCCCTAGCCAAAATCTTTACCATGTCTCTCTGTTATGGACATGTCCCAAACAATTGGAAAATTGCCAAAGTCACCCCTATTTTCAAGAAGGGGGATAAAAAGGACATTGTAAATCACAGGCATATAGTCATTCTATCAGTGCTTAATAAAATCCTAGCGAAAATAGTGGCCACCCAGGTCATGGAGTATCTCTCTAAGCATGATCTGCTATTGCCCACTCAACATGGCTTCCGAAAAGGTCATGGCACTTCCACTGTGCTCCTAAAACTCACAAATGACATCCTGACTGAAATGGATCAAGGACATATGACTGGGGCAGTGTTCATAGACCTCTCCAAGGCATCTGACCTGATGGATCACCGTCTCCTGCTTGCCTGCCTCTCATCTCTCAGTTTCTCTTCTCAATCAGTCAACTGATTCCACAGCTACCAAGATAACAGTAGCCAACGGGTGAATTTCAATTCTGCCGTATCTGACTCGGCTCCTATAAATGTTGGTGTGCCGCAGGGATCCATTTTGGGGTCTCTTCTCAGTCTTCATAAACAGTATATCCCACAACCAACCATCGTGCCAAACAATTCTATCTGCTGAAGATCTTGTGTTAAATACCTCATCAGCAGATACACAAGCTATAAATAGTTGTCTTGCCTCTGCGTTTATCTCCATCCAAGACTGGATCCAAAAACACAGGCTTGTCCTGAACGTCAACAAAACACAGGGTATGCTCTTTGGGTCCTTAGCCAAACTCAACTTAAACCACAGCCTATATAATGTTTCCTCTGCTGATGGCTCATCCCTCATGATAGTAACCTCTTTTAGATATGCTTGACAAGGTTCTCAGCTTTGATGAGCACATTATGGTCACGTGCAAGGCTGGAAACATGAAACTCGGTGTTGCCTACAGGACTAGTCAAATGCTTACTCCCTCAGCCAAGCTGGCCATAGCTAGGGGCACCCTCCTTCCATCTCTGGTATACGGTGGTGTTACTTATATAAATGCCTCAAAGAGCATCCTAGGAAAATGGGACATCACATACAATAACATTTGCCATTATGCCTCAGCCTCCCCTCGACTAAAGCATCATTGTTATACGCCGACCTAAACTGACCCTCCCCATCAACTCATAGACATATTGCCTTTGAGTCTCTGCATGACAATATTATTAGATCCAACCTACCTGCCTCCATGGTGGTGCCACAGTCCTCCTACTATGGCCTTCGTTCAAATGAGCTGTCACTTCTTTGCACTTTTTTTTTTTTTTTTTTACCAATTATTTTACCAGGTGACACACTAAGCTGAAAGCTTGTTTGCAGGTGCAACCTGGGAGCACGAGGAAGTTAAGTGACTTGCTCAGGGTCACACAGTATGCAAGTGGGGGCTGTGGGATTCAAACCCAGGTCTCCAGATTTGCAGCTCAGAGCCTTAAACCACTGCACCATACTGCTGTAGAACTCAGAAAGGAACTCTTGCTTTCTCTAGCCTGGCACCAAGATACTGGAACTCCCTCCCAGTTGAAGTTCACTCTGCACCCACTCACGCTGCCTGCAGAAGATTGCATTATATCTGCCTCATCAATCATACCCAATGTACTTGCTTTAACCCCCCTTAGGTCACCCACAAACCCCTCTTGCTATATGCTCCCTCTTAAGCTGAAGCTAGTATCCACTTCGGCACTTATCGTTAGACTGTAATGTGGGAACTCCACTACCACCATATGAATTCTGCATATTCTGCCTATTTGTATCTGAATTGACTATGCTCATTATTGACTGTATGCTTTTCTCGTGATTTTTGTGTTCATACTTTTTTCTCTTGTTACCTGTAAATACAGGTTACTCACCTGTAACAGGAGTTCTAGGAGTGGTCTATGTTGTTCATCCACACTGTCTGGCAGGTTTCTTGCCGCTTTACATCTTGCCGGAAGGTCTTCAAGCTGACTCCTCCCACCCGGGTGGTAAAATCCTCGGCTCTGCCCCATGATGCCAGATCTAGCCCACTGGAAGCCAGGTTGCGCGTTGAAGCTGGGGAGGTTGGGTGGGTCGTGTGGATGAACAACATATACCACCCCTAGAACTTCTGTTATAGGTGAGTAACTTGTATTTCTAGGGACGTGGATATGTTGTTCAATCCACACTGTCTGACAGACTCCTAGCAGTTCTCCGGGAGGAGGGAGGCAAGGCGTGCACCCCCTACTTAGGGAATAAGGACTAGAGAACCGAGGTCCCAAAACCAGCATCAGCGTGACTCAAGGTCAATGTGTGGTAATGGGAAATAAAGGTGTGTGCTGACTTCCAGGTAGCAGCCCTGCAGATTTCCTGGATAGGGACATCCCTAGAAGCAGCCACCAAAGCAGCGGTATGGCAGGTAGAATGAGCTCTTATCCCTTTGGGAGGCTCCATGCCCACCAACCTATAGCAGAGATTTATGCAGGAGGTGACCCACCTGCTTATCATTCGGTTGGCTGCAGGTCTGCCAGGTGCAGCTTCAGCCTAGGTGACAAACAGCTGGCGAACCTCTCCCCGAATTTCAGCCATCCGCTCCTTATAATAAGTGAGCGCTCTTCTAGGGTCCAGAGTATGGAGCCTATATTCGGCCTCCGAGGTGTGACTGGGGTAGAACACCGGCAGAGTCAACACCTGGTTAAGGTGAAACTCCGACACCACCTTCGGAAGGAATTTCGGGTGGGGGCGCAGGATAACATGGTCCCTGTGGAAGACCAGATAAGGAGACTCGATGGAAAGCACCTGGAGCTCTCCCATCCTTCTGACTGACGTAATAGCCTCCAAGAAGGTGGTCTTCCATGACAGGTGGGAGATATCGCACCTGTGCATCGGTTCGAATGGCTTGCCCATGAGCTTAGCCAATACCAGCAGTACGTCCCACGGAGGTGGAGGTTCTCGCACCAGAGGGGATATATGATCAAGGCCTTTGAAAAAGCACCCGACCACCTTCTCCTGCGCCACCAACTGCTTGCCAGCCTGCGCCCGGTAAGCAGAGATGGCTGCCAGGTGCACCTTAAGGGTCGTCGACCGAAACTCTGGCTGAGAAAGGATGCTAGCCAAGGAACAGGAAGAAGGGTCCAACCCCTTGTCCTGACACCAAATGGAGAATCTCTTCCATTTGAAGGCGTAGCATTTTCTGGTCGACTCCTTATGGGATGCCTCAACAACGCTGAGGACCTCGTCAGAAAGACCCAAGGCCTGGCATTCTAGCCGCTCAGGAACCAGGCCATCAGATGCAAGGATTGGAGGTCCAGATGGAGAACCTTCCCCTTGTTGACTTAGATCAGGTCTGGGCGGGGCTGGAAGCCACCTCGGGAGCCTGGACCTGAGGCTGAGGAGATCTGGGTACCAGAACTGGCGGGGCCAGTCTGGGGCTACCAGAATCACCTGTGCCTTGTCCCTCTTTGCCTTGAGAAGCACCTTGTGGATCAATGGAAATGGAGAAAGGTATAGAAGAGGCCCGGGGTCCATGGCCTCGAGAAGGCATTCCCCCCTGCAGCGAGCCCTGCTGAGGGGGACTGACATGAATCAGTCTCAGCTTTGCATTCTCCCTGGAGGTGAACAGGTCCACCTGAGGGGGTGCCCCAATGGGAGAATAGATCTTGTACTACCTCCAGCAGGAGAGACCACTCGTGAAATGCAGTGCCTATCTGGCTGAGGGCATCGGCCAGACTGTTGGGAGGCTCCTGCCACATGGATGGGTAGGAGATCCTTCTCCAGGCTGATCACGAGGAACCAAGTGCAGAGAGCCTCCTTGCACAGAGGGAAGGAGTGCGTCCCGCCCTGTCGGTTGAGGTAGTACATGGTTGTGGTGTTGTCTGTCTGGACCTGAACCACTTGACCCCATACAAACGGAGCGAAGGTAGTGAGGGCTAAACGCACGGCTTGGAGCTCCAGCAGGTTGATGTGGCATCGAGACTCCTGAGGGGACCAGAGGACATGGGCCCTGAGCTCCCCCAGATGGGCACCCCAACCCATCAGAGAGGCGTTGGTCATCAGAGTGACCATCAGCTTGGGGCGGACAAATGGGATACCCTCCTGCAAATGAGCTGGAACGAGCCACCACTGTAGACCATCCCACATCTCCTCGGTCACTGTCACTGGCTGGTCCAGAGGACCGGAGCGCTGAGACCATTGGCGGGCCAGCCCCCATTGCAGGGGACGCATATGCCAGCGGGCCCAACGGACCACGCTGGTGCAGGCCGCCATGAGGCCAAGAAGGTGCAGGAAGTCCCAGGCAGGGTGCAACTGCCCAACCAGAAATGACTGGGCTAAGGAGGAAAGGACCTCAGCCCTGTCCACAGGAAGCCGGACTGTGGCTCGAAGAGAGTCGAGCTCTGCCCCAATGAACTGAATCACCTGCAATGGCATGAGTTCCGACTTGGCCTCGTTGATGAGGAGGCCAATCTGAGAGCAGATCTGGAGGGCCAGATCCCTTGACCGCTCCACCTCCAACCTGGAGGGGGCTGCAATCAGCCAGTCATCCAGGTAAGGGTACACCCAGACCCCTCGGCGCCGCAGGAATGCTATCACCACTGCCATACATTTGGTGAAGACCCTGGGAGCTGGAAAGAGGCTGAAGGGCATGGCCCGGAAATCGTAAAGAGATCCCTCTGCTCGGAAGTGGAGGAATCACTGATGAGATGGATGGATTGGGACATGAAAGAACGCGTTCTGAAGGTCCAGAGAACAAAACAACACACCTAGTTCCAAGGATGGAATGATCTGAGCCAGAGTGACCATCCTGAAGGTGCGCTGCCTTAAGAACTTGTTCAGGCTGTGCAGGTCGAGAATGGGTCGCCAGCCCCCTGTCTGTTTTGGGACCAGAAGTACCTGGACACAAACTCTGGGTCTGGAGGAGGGTCCGCCACCTCGCTGATCACCTCCTTCTAGAGCAGCAGAGCAACATTGGCTTGATAAGCCGACAGAGAGGCTGCGGAACCCATTGCCCCCTGTGGGGCGACGGCTCGATAGGGACAGAACTGCTCGAATTCCAGAGGCAGACCCCTGCCTATAACTTCTAGCACCCAGCGGTTCGTGGTGATAGCGGACCAGGTGGAAAATAAGTGGCAGAGCCGTCCCCCCACTGGCGGAACCCGGGGAGGAGTGACGAGGTTGGGGCAACACCCCTCAACCCGTCACTGGGCAGGCTTGGAGGAAGGGCCCACCGAGGGACCTCCTGGACCCTTGCCTCCAGGCTTCCTACTGGAGGAAGCGGCAGACTTGGCCTTAGGGTGCCAAGTGTATGCCTGCTGGCCCTGGTGCCGGTGCTGCTAGGCCGGATGTGCCGCAGGGGCGGAAGGGCGAAAGAGCTTACGCTGCTGCTGGTGGCCTTTGTCCTTCTGGGCAGACGTGACCGAGTTCAAGGTGGCACTGGACTTCTCGATCCTCTGGAGATGGCCTTCCACCCCTGGCCCGAACAAGTCGGTGCCCAGGAAGGGAATGTCTGCCAGCTTGTTCTGGGTGTCCGCCGTGAAGGTGGAGATCCGCAGCCAAGCTCTGCGGTGCATGGCCACTTCAGCCGCTACTGATCGGGCACAAGAATCACCTATGTCCAACGAAGTTTGGAGCTGCTGTTTTGCCACCGCCCTTCCCTGATCCCAGACCTGCTTGACCGTCATCTGAAGGTCAGCCGGGAGATGAGGAATCACCTCATGCAGTGAACCCATAAGGGCGTGTGAGAAATGTGCCATCACAACAGCCGAGCTAGCCTGACGAAGGCCTAGGGAGGAAGCAGCGTAAACCTTCCGCCCTGCGTAATCCAGCTTTTTGGATTCCTTATCGGGCGGTTTGTCCACATCCCGAGCGTTCCCAGAGCGCCGGAAAATGCTATCGGTCATTAACCCTCTCCACAGAGGGGTGCTCTGAGAAACCGGAGAGTGTGAGCCGATGGGGACTGCGTAATTATGAGCCATCCTGGCCTAAGGCATGGGACAAGATGCTGGCCACTGCCACAACTCCAGGGCCGGGCCAACAATGGCTTTGGCCAAAGGAAAGGCCTCCACAGGGGAATCCCCTTGGTCCAGTATCTCTGTGAAGGAACACTTGGCCCGTCTTGAAACAGGTTCGAGCTGCATCCCAGTGGACTCCGAGATGAGCCGAAGCAAACCTAAAAATGAAGATGGACTCTCGTCCACTGACTGGACCCCGCAGACTCCAGGTCAAGTGGCCTGGAGAACAGGGAGGAATCATCGTCGGACTCCGAGGAGTCTGCAAACAGCTGCCGGGTGCCTGAGCCACCCTCCACCTGCCGAGGTCGATCGGGAGTGAGGGTGACCGACAACCTGTGGGGCAAGCCCTGACCCAAACCCTGGTCAGGGCCCCAGTCTTCGGCTGTACAGGCAGAGGTTCCACCACAATGGGCAGAGCAGCTGGCTTCGGCCAAACAACCGGGGTCGGCTCCTTGACCACTATGAGGGGTTGTTTCGGCTGCTCTGGTGCCAACCACTTAATGGCCAGAGAAGGCGACAGAGTCGGCTTATTCCCGGACAATAAGAGCTGCTGCCACATTAACTCCTCGTAGTGCCGACGCAACTTGCGCCAGAGCCTATCCTTCAAAGAGGATAATGAGGATGAGCGGCAACGCCGCTTTCCATGGTGCCGAGACCAAGACTGCCGACGTCGACGGGACCAGCTGGACCTGGAAGAGGACCAAGACCTTCAGGGGTTCTGAGGGTGGATCAGAGAGGGGACGGGGGAAACCCGCTCCTCCTTCGGTACAGGGACCTTAACTGGGGACTCTGGCACAGGAGGCACAGGCAAGTCTTCGGTTTCCACCAGGGGAACCAGTGAAGTAGGGTTGTCGGCTTCTCCAGTCGACAAACCGTCCGACGGGTCGAGAAAAATCTCGATCGCGTCGATGGATGTCTCGGCTGGCTGAGCTGATGGGGGTACTGTGAAGTCAGCGGCTGCAGCCGCAACCTCAACTGAAGTCGACGGTCCGATGAAGGTGATCTCTCCCGCTCCCATGAACGTCGACAGTGGGACTTACCCTTAAGAGTCCTTCTGCTTGGACCGACTGGAATGTCCCGATGGCCCTTCACTCTTGGTGGAGAGGGACTGGCAAAGCTCTTTAAACGAAGCCGTGTAGGAGGAGCCCAAGGAGAGCAGGATAAATGCTGCGGCCGAGGAGGAAGAAGAAGCGGCCTGGGCTGCCTCCTCCTTGAGGGCGATCATCTGCTCCAACTGCTCCGTGGAGCCCACCGCCGTGGACACCGCCCAACAGGCCTTCTTAGACTTGACCGGTGGATGCCATTTTTCGGGTCATCCGAGAAGAAGTCTGGAAGCACGGTCCTCCAAGACCAAAGCTGAAAAGGACTTGCACAATTCACAAGCCTGCAGTCGTGACCAAGCCCCAGGTAGTAGATGCCGTGGAGTGCGAGGATGGGGTCAAGACCTTCTGCCCACAGGGCACCGGCCCAGGCCTGGAGTCGATTTGTCCATCGCAGCCGCGAGGGAAGACGAAGATCGAAGTCTTGTAAATTTTAAAATAAGTTTCAGGAATTCCAAAGAGTGTGGATCCAGGCCTAAAACGCAGAGCGCTAAAGAGGGGACCTGAGCTTCCAATCGGCAAGGAAGATCTGGGGTCATGGGGTGAAGCCGAGGATTTCACCACCCGGGAGGGTGGGAGGAGCCAGCTTGAAGACCTTCGGCAAGATTTAAAGTGGCAAGGAACCTGCCAGACAGTGTGGATTGAACAACATATACACATCCCTAGAATATGTTTTTTCCCTGATGCTGCTTGTCGCATTGTATTCCCTGACCTGTATAACAACATGTTTCATTGTATGTAACCTCCCCGGTTGTGCCTGAAAATAGTCGCTTTGCGGCTATGGCACTTACCCGGTTAACAAAAACTAAATAAATAAATAAGTAGACTCTCTTCCCCAGGATATCAACTCTGCAGCTTTCCTTTTAAGGAGGACTGACCAAGAGGTAGACTTACACCTTTTAGCTGTTACTGAAACAAAAATTACTCACCTTAGTAATGTTGTTTCTTCTAATGGAGTCTTGCTATATTATAGACATTAGCAATTTGATCCAGCTCTAGAACTGCCCCGGAGTGAAATGGTTAAAACCATTCCAAAATAGAATTTTGGCATGAGAGCAGCTCTATCTGTGTCATTTCAAACTTGAACTGTCAGATCTTTACGAGCCAAACTCACTAAGGTCTGTGTGGAAGCTGTAACCTACACTAGCCAAATGAGCTACCTAAATAATAACAACCATTGATGGTCCCAACACCCAAGACTCAAGTCAGGGACCAGAAATACTAACACCATTCTAATAATATGAAAATGGAACATAAGTATAATAAAACACACACCACGTACACATACACACTCCCAAAGTCCCAAAGGGGACAAAATGCTAACAGGACATAAGTAGTGCCCACACTAAGTTGCCGCACCCCACCAAGTAGAGGTTCTGAGAGGGCAGGTTGGGAGGTCTATAATATAGCAAGACTCCATTAGAAGAAACAACATTACTAAGGTAGTAATTTTTCTTCAAACAACATGAAGTCTTGCTATATTATAGACATTAGCAGAATACACAGCAGTACCTCCATGGAGGAGGCAGAACCTACTTAGGAATAGGCTCTGAAGAACAGCTGTGCCAAACCGAGCATCTCTCCTGGCCTGGACATCCAGGAGTAATGCTTGGTAAAAGTGTGTACCGTTTTCCAAGTAGCAGCCTGGCAAATCTCTAATAAAGGGACCATCTCTGGCAGCAGCTAGAGGCAGCTGTACCCCTGGTAGAATGAGCCTCAGGCAAGGAAATCTGCCCACTTTCTGTCATCAAAAATTGGGTACAGAGACAATCCACCTGGCTATTGATCTCTTAGTGGCAGGTTTGCCTTTCCCAACTTCACCATAGGTAAGGAAAAGTTGGAGGGATTCGAACCCGTGACCTTTAGTGCGCTCTATATAATAACTAAGAGCTCTCTTAACATCCAGGCTGTACAACCTCCTCTCACCGAAGAGGAGTGATCAGTGAAAAATACTGGAAGGAGATAGATTGATTAAGATGGAAATCTGAAACCACCTTAGGCAAAACTTCCTATTAGTCCTAAGGACTACCTTATCTCTGTGGAAAGAAATAAAGTCAGTCTCCACTGACAAGGCTTGCAATTCACTTATGCGTCTGGCAGAAGTGATAGCCACTAGAAAAACAGTTTTCCAAGTTAGGTACTTAAGCTCCGAAGAAGACAGAGGATCAAAAGGGGGTTGCATTAACTGGGCAATGCAAACATTAAGGTCCCAAGCAGGGGCCGGTTCCCAAAAGGCAGGATTAGTATGGAGTAATCCCTTAAAAAACTTGGAAAACACAGGATGAGAGGAAAGAGGGGATGACTTTCCTGCTGACACAAAAGCAGACACAGCTGCCAAATGAACTCCCAGGGTAGCTGGTCTGAGACCCAAGGAATTAAGATGTACCATGTAATCTAACAAAATGGGCAATTCAGCAGATTCTGGGGAAATATTTTTCCCAGCACACCAAATGGAAAACCTTTCTTTTGCCCGAGGAAGTCTGGCCCTGGTCAGAGGGCACTCCCTCTGGTTCGGTTGGCACCGAACCGGGCTGGCCATCCGGGTCAGCGGACTTTTTGGCCTCTCGTTCCTGAGCCTGCCCAATCTTTTTCCAGGGTGGCTGCAGGAAATTCTTATATGCCTGGCAGTCTGACTGGAGGTGGTCAAACCCCAGACAATAAACACATGTGGTGTGTGGGTCAGCCCTTGGCAAGACTTCCCCACAAACATCACAGTGTTGAAACCAGTGGGCCAGTTTTCTTTTGGGTTTCTCAGACATACTGCCAGCCTAACCAAAACTTGCCCTTTAGCGGCAGTGCCAGGCAAGACACCCTTATCGGTTCCCTAACCGTGTCACGGGTTTTGGAAAAAACGTAATAAATCCGTTTTTTTTAGAACCGATAGAACCGGGAACCGCACTCTAAAATAGTAACTTTTAGTTTTAAAGAGTTTTAAACCCACTGATCGGTTCAAAACCGAACCGATAACTTACAAGTTCCACATAGACAAAACCTTCATTTACTTACGGTTACCACAGACAGAGTGAACCGAACGGTTTTGCGGTTAAAATAAAACTATTCTCGGTTAAATCCAACCGAGAAAACACTTTTTAAACCGAGAAATGAACCGAGCAGAAGGAGAAATCTCCGGAGCGACTGTTCACTGAGGCGGAGTAAGAATCTGACAGTTCAAGTTTGAAATGACACAGATAGAGCTGCTCTTGTGCCAAAATTCTATTTTGGAATGGTTTTAACCATTTCACTCCGGGGCAGTTCTAGAGCTGGATCAAACTGCTAATGTCTATAATATAGCAAGACTTCATGTTGTTTGAACCCAAATTCCAGAAACAGAATCAGTTGGCAGTAAAGGATTGCTTGGCTCATCCAGTCTGCCCAGATGGCGCCTGCCTAGTCTGCCTCCACAGCCCCTAACTGGTCTCTGGCAACCCTTCCTCCTCCCTGCCTATTCACTTCTGCATCCCACGCATGCTTGAAGTCCCCTAGGATTTCTGCCTCCACCACTTCCGTTGGCAGTCTATTCGAGGCATCTACCACTCTTTTAGTGAAAAAGTACTTTCTCATATCCCTCTTTAACTCCCCCCCCCTTCATTGCATGCCCTCTGGTCCCGGTGCTTTTCTTCCTTTGAAAGAGAGGCTCCCCTCCTGCACACTGTTCACACCTGTGAGGTACCTGTAGGTCGCTATCATCTCCCCCCTCGCTCTCCTCTATTCCAGGGTGTACTTGTTGACATCCCTTAGTTTCTCCTGATAGGGCTTTTGCTGCAACCTCTGCATTATTTTTACTGCCTTGCTCTGGACTGCCCTCACCCTGCCTATGTCTTTTCTTTCTACAGTGTGGCCTCAAGAACCAGACAAAATACTCTAGTGAGTGATACAGTGGTAACACTGCCTCCTTCCTCCTGCTGGAGATACCCCTCCCTATGCACCCCAGCATACCCCTAGTCATACCTACTGCTTTGTCACAATGCCCTGCCACTTTGAGGTCATCAGATATGATAACCCCAAGGTCCCTTTCCTGCTTAGTGTCTGACAGTGCCCCCACCCCCCACCCCATACTCTGTTCCTGGGTTCCTATGCCCTAGGGCATAATTTTTACTTTTGGTGTTGAACCCCAACTGCAATATTTTTGACCACTTCTTATGTTTCCCCAAGATCCTTGCGCATTCTTTCCACCCACTTCTGACTGTCCACCCTATTACAGATTTTGGTATGATTTGCAAAAAGGCATACCTTCAATTACAGTTCTTCAGCAACGTTACTTAAGAAGACATTAAGGAGAAGAGGTCCCATTAGTGAGCCCTGCAGCATCCCGCTGGCCATTCTTCCATCTTTAGAGTGAGTGCTATTAACTATCACCCTCTGTCATCTATCCATTAACCCACTTCTAACCCAATTTACCACTTTAGACCCCACCCTTAGGCTACTCAATTTCTTAATCAGTCTCCCGTGTGGCACAGTGTCGAAGGCCTTGCTAAAGTCCAGATAGGCTACGTCCACTGGCCTCCCCAGATCTATTTCCCTGGTCACCGAGTCAATGAAATCAATCAGGTTCATCTGTCATGACCTCCCCTGGTGAATCCATGCTGTCTTTGGTCTTGTAATCTATTTGATTCAAGATACCCTACAAACCTTTCTTTCTAACTGCGTCCATTAAACTGGCCCAGAGGAATGGAGGGCTGAGGTACCATGCACCTCACCTCCTGCCACGCCGGTAGCCCAGTTTCGGAAATGGACACGAGTCGTGGGGGCTTGACGGGTGAGGGATGATTGAATGTCTAGTAGTGCATGCCATGTCACCAGAAGGGAAGGGAACCCACATTCAGGGCACCAGGGGCATCTTTAGGGAAGAGAAACTCGCACATTGCATCCATTGCACATCCTGTGGGCCCAGGGAGCAAATCGGTAGAAAACCACCTCGGCTACAGGATGACAACCTAACCCTCACAGGCCCCGCATGAGTGGCTGGGCACCCCCCACAGTCTTGACGGCAGGAAGGTAAGTCCTGGTGAAGCTGGGTGACGGTAGGAAAGGGGCAGACGGGTCAGCTCAGAAGATAATCAAATGATTGGGGGGGGGAGGAAAAAAAAGTCTTTCCATTAATTTCCCCACCACTGAGGTGAGGCTCTCCACCCTATAGTTACTCGCCTCTTCCCTGCTGCCTCCCTTATGTAGAGAGACCATGTCTGATCTCCAGTCCTCCGGAACCACTCCTGATTCCAGTGAACTGTTGAATAAGGCCATCAGCAGAGCAGCCAGCACCTCCCTGAGTTCCTTTAGTATCCTAGGGTGTATCCCGTCCAGTCCCATAGCTTTGTCCACTGACATAGATGCATGTCCTTTCAGGACTCTTTCCTCTGAAAATGGACCTGAGTCTGCCTCCACCTCCCACCCACCCACCTTGTTCCTACTGCTCCCTGGCGGTCTGTCCCTCCTCCCTCCACTGTGAAGACTGAGCAGAAGTATCTGTTTACGATGTCTGCCTTTTCTTGATCCCCTACTGTGCAGTCTCCCATTGCCACCCTCCTTATCCTCACTATCCCTCCCCTTGCTTTTCTCTTCTCACTTATGTACCTGAAGAAAGTCTTATCCTCATTTTCTACCCCTTTCACTATCCTTTCCTCTGTCTGCACCTCTGCAAACTTCACTGCCTTACCTGCCTCTCTCTCCGTTTTACCTGGTGCACCTCCCTACCTCCGCATTTCCTCACACCTCCTGAATGCATCCTTTTTTCCTTCACTACCATGGCCACTTCCCTAGAGTACCATCACGGTCTCTGTTTGTAAGTACCAGGGCCTGCTCTGCCCCACCCCTAGTGGGTTCACTGACTAGCTGCCTGAGAAAAGCCCCTTGTAGCGAGTCAAGGATGGCCCTGCTCCTTGCAGAAGCTACAGCTGGAAGATTTCCATTCACATCTGGCAGACTAAAGACCCCAACTAGCAGCACCTCCCCCTTATTTGTCACCCTGATAACAGAAACACAGAAATATAAAATCTGTTGGCAGATAATGACTGCTTGGCCGACCCAGTCTGGCCATTTTAGAAACATAGATTCTGACGGCAGATAAGGACCGCCTGGCCCACCAAGTCTGCCCATTTTCCTACCTACTTAAACGTCAGATCCTAAATGATCAGCAGCTTATCCTTTCTTTCCTATCACTAGGGTTGCCATCTGTCTATCCCATGCATTCTTGAACTCACCAATGGTTTTAGCCTCTACAACCTCCACTGGGAGGCTGTTTCATGCATCCACCACCTTTTTTGTGAAAAACATATTTCCTCCCATTACCCCTGAGTCTCATATTGTGACCCCTTGTTCTTGCACATCTCTTTTTCTGGAAGATGTTGCCCTCCTGGACCTTGTTGATTCCCTTGAGGTACTTGAATGTCTCTGTCATATCCCCCCTCTCCCTCCTTTCCTCCAGGGTATACATATTGAGGTCTTTCAGTCTTTCCTCATATGTTTTCTGGTGCATCCCTTTCGCCATTTTTGTTGACCTTCTCTGGACCACCTCCATTCTGTCAATGTCCTTCCGGAGATGCGGTCGTCAGAACTGAGCACAGTATTTCAGATGTGACCTGACCAATTGTCTGCACAGTGGCATCACCACCTCCTGTTTTCTACTGGTGATGCCCCCCTCCCTATGCACCCCAGTATCCCTCCGGCCCTTCCCACCACCTTTTCACATTGCTTGTCCACCTACAGGTCGTCCGTTATGTTTACCCCCAGGTCCCTTTCCAGTTTTGTTGTTGTTAGTATCCCCCCACCACCATTTTGTATTCCTCTCCAGGATCCCTGTGGCCCAAGTGCATGACTTTGCACTTTTACTGAATTTAAGCTGCCACACTCTTGACCACTCCTCCAATTTGCCTAGGTCTCTTCTTACTTACTTACTACTTGCCAGCAGAAACAGGCCACACGGTCTATCAAGTCTGCTCAAGTGTGCAGCTAGCACCCCACTTGCAGCTGCACCTCCCCCTTTGATCCTCCCCCCTACACAGATGAGTGCCAACTGACCTTGAACCAGATTAAGCTGTTGGTGGTATTTCCAGTCATTTTTTTCCTCCCCGTCTGGAGTGTCTACCCTATTGCAGATCTTGGTGTTGTCTGCAAAGAGGATTACCTTCCCTTCCAGCCCCTTCACAATGTCACTAATCAAGACACTGAAGAGGACTGGCCCCAGAACCGAGCCCTGTGGCACCCCACTTGTCACCCCACTCTCCTGGGATTGAACTCCATTTATCACCACCCTCTGTGTCCTGTAGCTCAGCCAATTATGGACCTAGTGTGCCACCTTGGGCCCTACTCCCAGACTGTGCAACTTGTTTAGTAGCCTCCTGTGTGGGACAGTGCCAAATGCCTTGCTAAAATCTAGGTAGGTCATGTCCACCACCCCTCCACGATCCACCACCTTGGTAACCCAGTCAAAGAAATCCATCAGATTTGTTTGACAAGATCTCCCTGCTGTGAATCCATGTTGCCTTGGGTCTTGTTCCCACTAGCCTCCAGGTATGCCACAGTCCTTTCCTTTAACATGGATTCTATGATTTTCCTTACCATTGAGGTCAAGCTGACTGGCCTGTAATTTCCAGCCTCCACCTTGCTCCCACTTTTGTGTAGTGGTACCGCATTCACCCTCCTCCAGTCCTATGGTACCACTCCTTTGTTACGACTCCCTCCTCTAGCGAGTTTTTTCAGTGTTCTGGGATGCAGCCCATCCGGTCCCACTGCCTTGTCACTTTTAGCTTCGAGAATTCCTTTAGGACTCTCTCCTCCATGAATGGACTGGTGTCCACCTGCCCCCCCCCCCGTGTGTGTTTCTAGCCCCTAATTTTGGTCCATCCCCTTCCTTTGTAAATACTGAGCAAAAGTATTCATTTAGAATTTCTACTTTTGCTAGGTCCCCCTCTTCACACCTCCCCCTCTCCCTTTATGGAACCTCACAATCCTTCCATTGGTCTTTTTCCATTCCCTGATATACCTGAAAAAGGTTTCGTCACCTTTTCTTTTTACTGATGTTTCTGTCCTTTCTTCAGTTTGTGCTTTGGCGCACCTGACTGCCTTCCCCACCTCCTTCTGCTTTGCCTGGTACATTTCCCTGTCTCCCTCCCTCTGTGTTTCCTTGTACTTTCTGAACGCCTCTTTTTTTCCCTAACCTTCCGTGCTACCCTTTTTGAAAACCATAGTGTTTTTTTTCTTTCTTTTTGCTTTGTTTACTAGCTTTACACAGAGTCATATTGTCCTGCTACGGCTCCTTTAAGTTTCTCCTTCTGTTCCTCCACTCCCTCTGCCTTCATCAGGATTCTCCGGAGGTGTTCCCCCAATTTTGCAAAGTCTGCCCTCTTGAAGTCCAGGACCTTTACTTTTGAGTGGCTTGACTCTACTACTGTTTTTACCTTATACCACATTGTTTGGTGATCACTAAACCCTAGATGGCTGCCCACTGACAGATCCATTATTCTGTCACCATTTGTGAAAACCAGGTCTAGTACTGCTCCCTCCCGAGTGGGCTCCTTCACCAACTGTCTGAAGCACGCTCCTTGCAGCGCATCCAAGATGTCTCTGCTCCTGGCAGCAGCTGCTGCATATGTGTTCCAGTTAACATCTGGTATGTTTATGTCCCCCACCAGCAACACCTCCCCTTTCTCTGCCATTTTGTATATGGTTTCCACTAATACCCTGTCTATTTCTTCCCTCTGTGCTGGAGATCTGTAGACAAATCCAGTGCGGATGGTGGTGCCATTCCCCATCTCTAATGTGACCCACAGTGCCTCTTCCCCATCCTGTCTTCCCCCAACTCTGTTGCCTTGATCCCCTCTCTAATGTACATAGCCACCCTCCCCCTTTTTGTCCTCCCCATCTCTCCTGAAGATTGTGTACCCTGGTATGGCAACATCCCAGTCATGGTTTCCTGTGTACCATGTTTCAGTGACTGTGACAATGTCTAGGTCTTCCTCCACCATCAAAGTCGCTAGGTCTGGGATCTTGTTTCCGATGCTCCGGGCATTTGTACACATGGCTTTATATGTTTTGATGCCCCCGCCTGTACCAGCTCCCCCAATCCCGATCCCTATGCCTTTATTTACTGAGGTCTTGGATTACACCAGTGAGCAGATGCTCATTTATAGGTTCCACGTCAGTTACATAGTCAATACAATACAGATGACAGGGTTACATATGGTATAGGTAGGGTACAACAGCATTAAACAGCTTAGGCAGCATAGCAGCTAGCCGGCGTAAGAGGTTAACACCCTACTTGGAAGCTCTCAGAGGTGAGAAGAAGGAGGGGTTGCAAACATGGATGGAAGGAGTAAGGTACTTCGGAGCATCTGAGAGGGTAGGGAAGTGGGAGCAATGTCATGACGGGGGGGGGGAAGTGTAACCTAAAGTGCTGGGATTGGGGTCCCTCAACCCAATGAGTTGTCAGAAGGTGAGTGCAGGTAATTGGCTGATGCTTCGGGAGGGTACTAATGGCAGCAGTCACATTTACTAGATTTTACTAGGTGCTGCCGGAGTCTGCATCTGAATGATCCAACAGATGTGACATTGATAATGTCAGGAGGTAAGGCATTGGTCCATAGTGGAGCATGATAGTAAAAGGCATGTTGTGCCAGGGCTGTGCAGCATTTGGGAACTCTGTAGGTCTGAGTGGAGGAGTTCCTTGTGGGTCGGGTGCTTGAGTGTGGAATTAGGAGGTTCTAGACCCCTGTGGGTAGTTAGCTGAGGGAGCATTTCTTGGTGATGAGGACAGTTTGGTAATCTATTCAGTCCTCCAGTTGGAGCCAACCTACACGGGTGTAGAGCCCACAGGTGTGTGTTAGTCTTTCCGCACCTGTGAGCAGTCGGCTCACCTTGTTTAGTGCAGTGTTGATGCGGTTTAGGGTTGTGTCTGTCACCGACCCGTAGATTGCCAGGCCATAGCTGATGAGGGAGACTATCAAGCTGTTGATGGCAAGGTTCAAGCCTCATGTGTTAGGCAGTGTCCATGCCTGTACAGGATTTCTATTCTTGTATTAATTGCCCTTGCTGTGTTGTCGATGTGTTGGGCATATGAAAGTGTAGAGTTAAATGTGATGCCCAGGTACCCGAACTGCTGGAAGTGTTCCAGTGGGTCCCCACTGGCGTTCCTGATTGCAAGGGGGAAGCCTTATGCTTGCTATGTGTGCTGGTGAACATTATATTCTTAGTGTTTTTGCATTTCATGACTAGTCTATGATCTGTAAACCACATTTCAGAGGCTGAGAACCCCTTTTGGAGATCCACCGCCAGTTATTCAGGATTAGGGTTGGTGTTGAATATGACCGCGTTGTCTGCGTATAGGAGCATTTGGCCTGGGCATGCTGATGGCAGTTTGTTTAGGAATAAATTGAACAGTAGGGGTCCCAGAATTGAACCTTGTGGGACCCCTGAGCGGCTGGTCTGTTATCAGAGGTGATCCCCTCATTTGACCTTTTGTGAGTGATTGCGAAGGTAGCTGCTAAACCAGCATAGTGATTCTGAGGAGAATCCCATAGCTGACAGTTGGTCCAGCAGGAGCTCGTGATGCACCATATCAAATATTTTTGATAGGTCGATGAAAGTTGCCCCAACCAGGAGACCTTGATTAATTGAATGGTGAATGTGTCTGGTGAATTTGAGCAAGGCCATGATGTTGCTGTGACCTGATCGGAAGCCGTGTTGCTCAGGACAGAGAAGTTGGTATTGGTTCAGGTGTTCGACTAACTGGTCCGCCACTATCCGCTCAAGGAGTTGGGGGGGGGAGTAAGGAGATAGGTCTGTAGTTGTTATGTAGGGTCCTGCCTTCTCTCCATGCCTCCCCCGCTATTACCTCCCTTTGTGTTTCATTCTGTTGCTTCCACGGCCATAGTATCAGACTGTTTGGCTACCTTTCTCTGTGTAGGGGGGGCAGTTATGTTTTCCCTGCTTAATTTCGCCATCCCCCTTGGCTAGTTTAAATGTTCCTTTCTCGGCTCTAGCATCTGTCTGTTTGTCTACCTACAGTATCACCACAAACCCTAACTGATTTCCCTCCACCCTTCCTTTCCACTAAGATTCCCTTAGGTCTATCCTATGCAGTCTTAAACCCCACCACTATTTTTGCCCCACGACCTCTCCTGAAAGGCTGTTCTAGGGATCTATTACTCTTTCTGTGAAACATAGACAATGACCCCCCCCGAAGATAATTAACATAGACAATGTCTTCCGCAAGTGCTTTATCCAACTCCTCTCCCTGTGCTGGAGGTCTGTATACAACCCCTGTAAGGACAGGGACCCCAGCTCCTGTCTCCAGGATGACCCGCAGCACCTCCAGCCCTGCCTCCCTCACATACAGTACAACCCCTTCTCCCTTCCCAGTCTCTCTGAACAGTCATGACTCTCAGTGCACCATAACTCCATTACGGCCACCAAATCCAGGCTCCCTGTCTCTCTGAACAGTCCTGACTCTCAGTGCACCATAACTCCATTACAGCCACCAAATCCAGGCTCCCTGTCTCTCTGAACAGTCCTGACTCTCAGTGCACCATAACTCCATTACGGCCACCAAATCCAGGCTCCCTGTCTCTCTGAACAGTCATGACGCTCAGTGCACCATAACTCCATTACAGCCACCAAATCCAGGCTCCCTGTCTCTCTGAACAGTCATGACTCTCAGTGCACCATAACTCCATTACGGCCACCAAATCCAGGCTAGCTCATCCACGATGGCCTCCAGGTTCCCCAGACTCCTTGCACTGACACACATGGCTCTCCATAGCTTATTTATTTGTTTATGTTTTTGGTAACCTGGTAAGTGCTCTGATCCAAGGGACCATTTTCAGTCACGACCCAGGCCACAAGGTGGCAATGCAGTAATACAGAGTAGATACACTTTATAATATATACAATTGTTATACTGCAGAGCACAAATGAACAGCAAAAACAGACATTATTTACATATGTTCAACAAGCATGGCAACAAAGTACCATAAGAAAGCAGGCAGCAGTGTTATGCATTTGCACAATACAACAAGGAGGGGTATAAACCTAACAGGTTGTTTAACATCCGAACTAGGGGCATAAACCTAACAGGTTGTTTAACATCCGAACTAGGTACCATGCCTGGCCTGGTGATGAAAAGCAGGTCATCCTGAGAAAGTCTGTGGCAAACAGACAGTGCCCTGTGTTCAGACAGAGGGGGAACATTGGCTGAAATATGTGGAGAGCAGGATAAGATAGGATATGCTGTGCCTGATAGAGTCCAGGAGCATCTACTGTTTAGGCCTGGGTGGGGTACATTGATGTGGCGGGGATCTTACACGTGGGCTGTGCATGGCAGCATCAGAGTCATACACGTGGGTTTCTGCTCTGGGGTATAGGGGTGGGAAAAGAAGGAGGGGTGGGCATGATGGCGCCAGGTTATGGTTGGATTATGGTGGCTTTCGGGCTTCTACGCTGCCCCATGAGCATTTACAGGTGGATTCTTCCAGTAGCCAGGCTTTTAGGTTAGATTTGAAGGACACATGGGATGGTGATATATGGACAGATGCAGGAAGGCAGTTCCAGAGGGAGGGGGCAGAGACAGAGAAGGCCTTACTACCCATCACTGTAGAGACATGGGGAACTTCAAGGATTTGAATGGAGTTCGGCCTAAGAGGTCAAGTGGCCGCTCTAATTGTGAGTAGGGAAGCATAGGAGAATAGCTGGTTACTTCTGAGAGCACTGTCCACTAGGCAGCCTGTGGCATAATCAAAGTGTGCCTGGAGAGGGAGCCATGCAAGGGACTGGTAGAGTGAACAGTGGTGAGTTAACGAGGGGGTTTTGAGAACAAAGTGACAGATGGCATTGTAAGTCGTGTTGAGGTGGGAGTGTTGCTTTATGGACATGTGGGAGTAGATGGGGGAGCAGTAATCCAGGAGTGGGAGAAGGTTGCCTTGCGCAGTGGCAAGGCGAGCTTCTGGTGACAGCAGGTGGTTTGCGCAGTATGCTGCACCTAGCTTCTGATTAGTCTTATTTATGGTCAGTGTTACATGATCATTGTAGGTGAGCGATGTGTCGAGAGTAACACCGATATATTTGAAGGAGGTGACTTGCTTAAGTGGAGTGCCTGCAGATGTACATACTGTGAGGGAGGAGTTAGATTTGGTGGCCTTAATTAGGAAAGGCTTGGATCCAAAGAGCATGGCCTTTGTCTTTTTCCCACTGACAAGGAGTTTTCTGGATGCGAACCACCCTACTGCCACAGTACAGTTGCCAATGAGAGTGGAGGAGATGGATTCAAGGGACTTATTGCTGTGGTAGAGGACTAGGTCATCCACGTAGAGGAGTGCAGTGCAGTTTAGGCTATCAACCGGTAAAGCACTGATAAACATAGAGAAGAAAAGGGGGCCAAGAATTGATCCCTGAGGAACTCCAGAGCAGGTGGGAAGTGAAGTTGAGGCAACATTGCCTACGAGCATGGATTGTAATTTGTGAGGTAACTATGAAACCAGGCTACAGGTCCAAGGGCACAGGCAAGTAGTCCAAGAGTGGAGAGAAGAAGATGATGGTCTACAAGGTCAAACGCTTTAGACAAGTCTACAAAGACTGCCCCCGTGGCCTTTCCCACGTCTATATTTCTGAGGACATGGTTTGAAAAAGTTGCCAGGGCAGAGGAGGTGCCCTCCCTACCTGCTTCCCTGCTTTCTCCACCCCTTTTGCATGTGTTGCTTCTTGAAGCTCCTCCTGAACCTCCTCTTTCCTTACCCTCTGTCTCCTGTCTCTTCTACTCCTTTCTTCCTGCATTCTTGATTTATTCCCCTCTTGCCATCTGTTTTGTCTCTGTCTCTGTGCGCTCCTGCCCTGGGGGAGATCCCCCCCCGTTTCTTCATTGTCGGGGGGGGGGTTGCAATCTTTGCCTCCTTTGGTATTGCAGCCTTCATCTCTGGCTAGTTTAAATGCTCATCGAAATAACATTTAAACCTCCCACTAAGGACTGTGGTCCCCCTCCTGAAAGGATGAAGGCCGTCTCCCTTATAGAGGCCCATGTCCTCCAAGGCTGGTCCCATGTCCCCAGTATAGCCAAAGCCCTCCTCCATGTACCATACTTTCAACCACTGGTTAAAGGCCCTTGTTTGGAGTGCCCTTTCCTCTCCCTGGCTGTATACAGGTAACACCTCGAGAAACACCACCATACCTGCTACCTACTTAAGGCTCCTCCCCAGCTCCCTGAAGTTACCCCCCCTACCAAATTCCTTGCCCAGTCATTTGTTCCTAGGTGGACAATGACATCTAGCTCCCTCCCATCTTTCTCCCTACTGATGCTCTGGATCCGCTCCCCATCCCTCCAAGCCAAAGCACCAGGGAGGCACTTCACTTCCCTCTCCCTTTCTCCCTCCCTCCACTCCCAAGTCTATCCCCCTAACGACAGAGTTCTCTACCAGCAGCTGCTTCCTCCTTGAATGGGGGCCTCTTCCTGCCCCCTCCTCCCTCCTTGGGGCCTCCCCTTCTGCTTACCCCCACATCCTCCCTTCTAACTGCTGCAGGTGCCTGTTTCCTCCTAGCTGCCCTGTCCCGCCAATGACACAAAGGAATTTTGCAGTGGTACAGGGTGAGGAGTGCATACCCTACCCGCCACCCCTATCCTCCTGGAGCCCACTTTCTCTCTCTGCCTAGGCATCCTCTGGGGGAGCAGCGGCAGACTTGGTGGCCCCAGGGTGGGGCAAAAGGTTCTCTGCCCCCTTGCCAATTAGGCCCGGAGTCGAGGAACCTCTGCCTTCAACCCATGAGGTGAGTGCAAATGTGGTGGCACCTTAGTCTCCAGAATGTGTCCCACAAGGCTGTGGCTCCACACCCATTACACTGCACCACTCCCATGCTTGTTCCTTCTTTAACCTTTTGGTCTGTTGAACTATTGCCTGTACCCTTCTGCCTCCTTTATATGCCTGTTTGCTTCCTACCTCTTCCTTTCTTGAAATGTATTTATTACTCTGCCCTAGATAGATAGGGTGTCTCCTACTTTCCCTTCTACCAGCAGCTACCTTTTCCTAACGTGTACTTTCACTTATACTTTAGTTGTTACCCCACTACCTGTAGTTACTTAACCTCATGTTGTCTATTTCAGTCTATCTATACCCAGTAATGTGTCTTCTCCTACCTTATTCTGGTGTCCCTCCTGCAGAGTTTCCTGCGGACGATCTGTGGATGCCTGCAGATACCTACTGCTCTTTTTTTTTTTTGGCAATTGTTTAACCAGGAGTAGCACACTAAGCTGAAAGCTTGTTTACAGGTGCGACCTGGAAGCACAGGGAAGTTAAGTGATTTGCTCAGGGTCACACAGTATGCAGGTGGGGGCTGTGGGATTCAAATCCAGGTCTCCAGATTTGCAGTTCAGAGCCTTAAACCACTGCGCTATACTGCCTGTCCCACTCTTGCTCTGTCCCACTCATGTGATGGGACAAGGGTGTGATGGGCCACACTGGGAAAGTGCTCAAATTTATCCCCGAGTAAGGACTTCCTAGTTAACCCTGCCAACAAACCACAACTAATGTCAGAAATCTGACTCACTACCACCTCCAATTATCAATTACCAGAGGTTCCAGGCCAAATAATTATCACCCATTCTCAAACTATAAGATACAGTTCTTTTTACTATGGCCCCTAAATGTGGGCTACTATGGCTGGTCTGACCTTCCGTCCATACTAAACACACCAATTCAAAGAAGTTTCACCACAACTTACCCCCACCTATGTTGTCTCAAAAAAAAAAGCCTTATTTCATTCCTGTGACAAACGCCGGTGGACTCTGCTTAAGGCAGCACCTGCAGGAATGCAGGATCTTGACCCTCTTTGGAAACAGCACATCTGACAGTTACCATCTGCACAAACATGTGACGTCACCTAGTGGAGGTATTACCAAGGAAGTCCAAATAAAGCAATTACCATAGTAATTATGTTTCTTGTCGGGGTCTATTTGTGAGTCACACAACCTGCAGTATCTGAGCCCTGAGGAGTTGCTCCACAGACAGAACTTTAGAAAGTAAAGTTCAAGCTCGGCTCTGAGGTTCTGCTCTCCTTGACATTCCAATGGCAGATTTACTGCTGAAGAACCTGAGAGTGCAGTAACCACCAAACTAATCTATCATATGTATTATGAAATATAAATGTAATAAACAAAGATCAATCACCAAATGAAAACCTTGCACAAACTGCAAAGTTTGAATAATAATGAGATTACTAACATTTCAAATGCACAAGCAGAAATTAAATCATTTTGATATACACTGTATATATATTAAACTGAAGTATCCTTTTCACTCAGGTCCCAGAAGGGGAGGTGGGGAGGGCTGGTTTGACATACAAATATGTCCTCTAAAAAAAGACCATTACTACAGTGAGTCATTTTTCTTCTAGCAACAAGAGTGTATTTGTGATGCCATACAACTTGCAGACTCCCAAGTACTATCTTCGGAGGTACTGCCTAGGACTTCTTTAGGGAAAAGCTTCTAAAGTACAGAATTACTACAGCTGGCATCCCTTCCAGTTTGGCTAGCCAATCAATAATGAGAAGAGAAGGTGTGTACTGAGAACCATGTGTCTGTACTGCAAACATCTAACAAATGTATATCCCTTTACTGTTGCTGTTGTGACAGATGTAGCTGTAGTGGAGTGTGTCTATAGCTCTTCTGGTGACTCTCTGCTAGCTTTACTGTCAGTACAAAGAACTGAGGCCTCTGATTGTCCAAGCGACAGAGCATCCCGCTGCGTTCGGGAAACCCAGCTTCTGAAGCAGACTCAGGTAGTGGTGTCAGGGAGCTGCCATGGGCTGGAGCAGCTAGTGCATGACAGTTCACTCTGTCCAGGGAGGGACGGCAGGAAGGTATGTGAGCTTGCTCCCCCGCAGTGCACTGTGGTCGCACGGTGCCGACATGGCTACTGTTCAAGCCATTCACCATCACAACGATGGACTTAGCCTGATGCATATAGCTAGCCTATATACAGTATATCATAGCTTCCTCACGTAAATGGGGACAAAGGGTAGGACATAACGACCTTTCAAATTTAGGAGCAAGTTAGAGGTTTACAGAAGAGAAAGCAGGATACATCCTATACAGGGCGGGGTACAAAGTAGTTTCAGGGAAGAAAAAAGTAGTACGTTAGTAGGAACAAGAGAGAAGGAAGATATACAAGGATAAACAAACTTACTAAGGCAGGAACATTCAGCATAGGGTAAGGTAAGAAAATACTTCAGGGATTCATTTATTTCAAAAGTTTCACCAAGAAAGACATACTGAGCTGATAATGGCTCATTTCGGGTCCATGTGAAAATAGCAATTGCATAATCGCAACTCGCAAATAGGCGAGTATTTAATAGCGAGTGGTAGTAACGTGACCTCACAGTATAGCACCTTCAAATATAGCTCCCTGTGTGATAATCGCGAACACCCAGTCTGGTACCTGTCACTGTCTCTGTCTGCCTCTGCCTCAGCATATTAGGATTAAATACTCTGGATCACAATACAGGACGGGACTACACCTAGAAATTTACTGACAACTGGTTGTAGTGTAATCAGTAGTTAAAAAATAAATTACCCCTGTGGGTAATTGGAGAAGGCAAGGTTAGATGCGAGTCAAGTCAGCAGTGTCTTGCTGGTGGGACTCTGGGGCTCCAGCGACCATTGAGGGGAGGGCTTGTGCAGAGTATAGCAGCCCTCTCAACCCCATCTTGCTCCCATGCTGCTTCTGATTCACACTACCTCTCAAAAGCCAAATTGAGCAGAAAAGCAGCTGCGACTTCGTGAGTTCAAATTTTCTCTCTCCCAGCAACTGGGGTACTGGAGTGTACTGCTGTCAGGTTTCGGCGCAAAATTTAAAATTAAGTAGTTCAGTGGAATTTTGATGTTGGTACTCCAAGTTTTTGGTGTCAAGTTAAAAAAAAACAAAGGAGTCAGTCCAAAGGAGTCCCGGAGTATTGCTGGCATATCTACCACCTAGAACAATATAAACTATGCAACTAGCAGTGAAAGAAAATAGCAAAACAGAAACAGAAATGAAAACCTCCCAGTTATGGAATGAATACAAGGAGCAGCATATACATACAGATAATAATCGTCGCTATTTCAACCAGGCACTATTTTTGTACATAACATGGCATCAAGAATCGCTATCTTGGTTCACTCACTATTATTCCACTGTCGCTGTGTTTAAAATCGCGATTATGTATTCCCATATTGCACTCGCTGTTATTCTGTCGCGATTTTAACGGGATACTCTCATTTCCAAATGCGTCCGGGGGAAGGGGAAAGAGGAGATTAATGAACAACAATCATAAGCAAATTACATGGATGGTAGGAACAAACCACCGGACTTTTTCTCCTTCGATCTGTGAGAAGTCCCAGACCCGAAGAAGAAGGGGATCCTAGGCCTGACGGGGTCTTTTGCATGGTGGCCTGCTGCTGTTCTAGAAGATAGGTCTTCAGCGACTTCAGACAACGGATGCGAGTCCAGCAGTTGAAATATTTACAGTGCGGGCAGGAGTTGGAGTCGGGGTCAGGCCCCAAGCAAATGAGGTACGCTGAGTGACTGTCTTGGGCAGGGATTTGCTTCCCGCATGCCGACTTGGATTTTGGTCGCTGACTGGAGGACAATGGAGAAGACAGGCACTGATTATGCGGTTAAATAATAACTAAACTTTTGTTAGAAAAAGTTAGCGAATGGTGGTCGACTGTTAGCAATAGGGTGTCCGTGGGAGCCGATGTGAACAGGTCGATCGGCGGGAAAGGAACTTGAGTGTGGCTGGTGACCACCCCCTTTACTCCCCGCTGGGTACTGCTAGCTAAGCATTTTTTCGTGGGGTCCTAGTGCCTGGCAGCATAGTCCTTATGGTGTGTGTAGCCTGCTGCAAGAGCTCCCACTCGAAGTAAGATCAAACATTATGCTACAAGCAAAATACGCAAATTTATACAATTAGTGCAATGTTTCCAAGAAGCCAGATAGGTACAATAAAGCACAAAGTGCAATGAGAAGGGAAGAGACAGAGAAGCTAGCCACAGGTTACAAGAGGAAAGGAATCGAGGTGAAGTGGTTGTGGGGGAAAGGGAGAGAGTTAGGCCAGTAGAAGAACTGGGAGGTGGTGGGGTAGCAGGTAGAGAGTAGAGGAACACAGGCAGCTATCAGATACAACTGCAAGTGTGGGTAGAGAAGTCATGGAGCAGAGAGGAGACAGTGCGCTGGGAAGAGGCAGAGCAGATGTTTAGGGGAAGGAAATTCCAAAGTTTGGGGAAGTAGTAAGAGAAAGCTGCCTGGCCAGCTGACGAGTTTCTAGAGGGGGGAGCGATGGAGCGATAGCCAGAACTACGAAGGGTGATACAAGAAGGTGGGGAGAAGAAAGAAGAGAGGTAAGGTAGAAGGGGAAGGAGCCGAGCCAGTATTTAAAGATAAAGGAGGCACAGTGAACAAAGTATCTGGCTTCCAGAAAGGGGAAGGAGATGGAGCAATGGTGGGTGCAAGGAAGACAGCCCAAAGCAGCAGAAGGAGTGGAAGAGGAGTCCAGTCTGTCTAGGGTAGACTTAGAAGCAGCACTGTAGACAATGTCACCAAAGTCAAAAATGGGGAGAATTATTTTCTGGACAATAGCTCGGCATGCAGGAAGGGTATCCCATAAGATCATGCAGGGAGAGACATGCAGTCAAAATGGCGTGCGCGGGATCACAGTTTGTTTATTTAATCTAGCGTGGTTTTCAATTGCTCTATATTACACTCTCTGCACAGTGCACATTTAGACCGTGCAGGTTCCAATTGCGCAATTTTATGGCTGAACCCACAGAAAGAGGGATGCAGCCTCTATTCCTGTATAAAGTACCGAGTTTAGGGTGGAGTTTTTTTAGGATAGTATCCACAGGCCCAGAAAAGTTGAGGTGACAGTCAAACCAGACTTGTAGGTATCTGAAAGAGGCAACATCATCAAGTGTGGCCCCATCTAAGGTGTAGAGTAAGGAGAGGGCCAGGAAGCTTTGCAAGCTTCTGTTTGGTACTAAAAGTCAAAGAGACCATTTTCTTCACACTGAGGGTTAACTGATTTGACTGAAACCACTGCTAGACAATGCTGAAGTCCAGCTGGAGCCTGGCCTGCAGGTCAGAGGGGGAGGAACCAGAGGTAAATAGCACCAGGTCATCTCCGTACATATGGATGGACACAAAGCAGCAGAGCACAGGGAGGTCATTTAAGAAGACTGAGAAGAGTATCGGGCCAGGGACGGACCCTTGGGGGACACCAGTTCTGGCAGGGAGCGGGGAGAATAGGAAAGCTCCAGTTCTAACAGGCTGAGTCCTCTCTTCAAAGTAGGAACAGAATGACTTAGTAGAGGAGCTAGACAGCCCCACAGCCTGAAGCTTGCTAAGGAGAAGGGGTGGGAAACAATGTCAAAGGCTTTGGCCAAGTCAAAAAAGATGGCGGAGGTGATAAGACCCTGACTCATGCCTGAAAGAATGTACAGTAATTAGTGAGCCGAGAAAAGGAACAGGTGGTAGAGCAGAATTTATGGAACACAGACTGGAAGGGGGTGAAGAAAGAGGTGGAGTCAAGGAAAGGGGAGAGCAGAGCCAACACCAGGTACTGTTGTAGTTTGGATAAGATGGGGGACAGGGAGATAGGGCAGTAGTTGCCAGGATGTGTGGGATCTCCTCCTTTGGGAAGGGGAATGACAGTGGCCTTTTTCCAGGTGTCAGAGACAGAGGCGAGATAAAAAGAGATGTTGAGAAGGAAGGTGATGGGCACAGCAATGGCAGAGGCTGAGAGACGAAGGAGTTTGAGTCCATCAGGGCTCTTGCCTTGAGAGTGTCAGCAGCAGTTGACAGGTGAGAGGGAGAAAAGAGGATACATGGTGGTAGGACAGGGGGGGTGCGGGGGGACGAGAGAAGGGAGGAAGCACAGGAGGTGAAGAAAGAGTTAAACTCAGAGGCAACAGAGAGGGGGTCAGAAATTGGGGTGTTACCCACCTTAAGGATTGGGGAGTAGGGCTGGGATGAGAGAGATAAGAGGCCGTGGATCACCTTCCAGAATTTGGAGGGGTGGTTTAGGTAGTTCTGGATGGCAGCAGCGAAGTACTTAGCCTTGGCAAGCCTAGCAGCCCTGGTACAGGCATTGTGAAGGGAGCAGCACCTACGTAAGTCAGCAGGGGAGCCAGAGGACAGAGTCTTCTAGGCAAGGTCCCAGGCATGTAGACAGGCCAGTAGCTCAGCAGAAATCCAAGGAAAGTGTAAACCATGAACCCTGACTGTCCTGGGGGGGGGCACGCCAATCCCAGATTGTGAGGAAACTGATACTGAAGGGCAGAGTTAATGGAGCTGGCAGAAGAGACGGGCAACTAGTCGGAGGCTATCAAGTTAGCATAAAGGGAGGACAAGTCAAGTGAGTGGAAGAACCGGATCTGGAGGAGTTTTGGGGGCTTTGAACTGTGTATTTTCCACACACAGCAGACCATGTGGCGGTCACTAAGGGTGTCAGGGAGTATACCTGCATCTATGATGCGGTGGGAAGCAGCAGTAAGGGGAGGGACCACTGGACTACTAGGGAATAAAGAAATACATTGCAGATGGCGATCGTCGGGTGGGGTGCCACTAGACACCAGGGAATAAAAAAAATTAACAGGGACGTCGATCAGTGGGTGGGAGTGTCACTAGGCACTAGGAGAACAGCGATCAGCGGGTGGGGGTGCCACTAGACACCAGGACTGACATAAAATATTACAAGGGGAACAGCGATTGGCAGGTGGCGGGTGCTACTAGACGCAAGGGTGGCTCACAGCTCACACTACAGCAGCAGTTTAGCTGCAGAAGTCAAGAAACTCCCCTGTTCTCATACAGAGAATGCATGGTAAGGCTCCTCTTGCTAAGCCGGGCACCCAGGATTTTGGGTGCCCAGAAAAAGTATTTCTGGCCCTAATTGTGAAAAACAAACATCAGAATCCAGCAAAATGGGGCCCGTTTAGCTTGGTTCCGGCGTTTGATTTTAAAAATGACAACATTTTTATGTATTTTCCACGCTTTTTAGTTCATGGAAAAACAAAACAAGATGGCAGCTCATGAAACAGGATTTTTTTCTGACAAAAAAAGAACTGGCCCCTCAAAAAAAAGAATCCTTTTTTGTGAGGCCAAATCCTTTGTTGCACTTTCTCCCTGTATCCTGGAACGTGATCTTCCCATTGAAAATGGGAACTTAAAAACTGAATAACTCTGCAACAGATTAATATCTGTTTTTTTCGCCAAACAAATGCACGGCTGTTCTGTTACCCAAGCTGTTTCTACCATAAAAATATTGCATCAAAATTCCACACCATCTGGGCACAAGGCGATGAGGAAAAACCTGCAAAAAATGGCAACTTTTAAGGCTTTTGCACAATCTGGATCTCATAATCCATACATCTGACCAGAGTAAAACCTGCCACATCAAGAGATCTACCCCACAGGACAGTGCATACCAAATTTTGTACAAATCCATTGATCGGCTGCAAAGTTATTAAAGTGCAAAATTTTAGGTTTAATATTAAACATGCTACTCAACCTTAACATGAGCAGTTTGGCACAGTGGTACAGTACCATTTTTTCAACCTGGTAATTGAAAGACTGCATCCTGACAGAAAGTGCCATTTCGTGGATTTCTGGAGCAGAACTGAGGTACTTTGGCATTGAGTGGGGCCACAAAAAGGGTGCCCCACTCGTCTAACAGTGATCTCAAACTCTGGTGCTAGCGTCCACTTGTGAGGATCTGCCTCTGTTTGACTTAATTCATCTGCCAGAGTGTTCTGGACCCCTGACAGATAAATGGCTTGAAGCAGGATCCCATGCTCCAGGTACCATTCCCACATGCTTGCTGCCTCCCTGCAGAGAGGATAAGCAAGTGCGTCGCCTTGCTTGTTGATATAGTACAAGACAGACTTGTTCATCTGAAGGAGAACTGTTTTTCCGCTGACCAAGTCCACTAGGGCTTTCATACCGTACAGAACTGCTTGCATCTCGAGCACACTGATGTGAAGCTGTGTTTCTGCCGAGTCCCAGAAACCTTGTGTCTAGAGACCCTGGCAGTGGAATCCCCACTGCAGCAGGGATGCATCACTGGCAAGAGTCACCTCTGGCTCCGGCGGGGAGAAGGGAAAGCCCTGGAAGAGGTTGTTCTCCACTGACCACCACATCAGAGACCTCACCTGGGATTTGGCCACCTGAATGGAATAGTTTTGAAGGTACAATGCCTGTGATCACTGGGTACTGAGCATCCAGTGAGTTGTCCTCCTGTGCATCCTTGCTAGAGGCACTGTGAACACTAAGGGGGCTATTAGAACAACCATGCCTTGTGTGGAGTGGGTTAGCATAGTTTTGTGTTCCATGATGTAGCACACTATCTGAAAGACTGCTCGTAATCTGGTGTCTGGGTGGAAGGCCTGAGCCCGGGTCGGGTCCAGAAAGTACAGTTACGTAGGAACTTACTGTAACAGTAGATCTTTGAGAGAGGTTCCTTCCGTAGGTCATCACATATAGGACTGGTGCCACCTGGCGTCAGGCCACATGGAAGACTTTTTTAGCAATACCTGATGGGGGAACGCCCACCAGATGTCATGTGACTGACATCAGCGTGACTGTATATAGTGAGCGGTCCCCATGCCTGCCCTCCAGTTCTCCCGCTGGAGCCAGGAAGAGGCCATGCAGCAGGAGCAAACAGGAATTGAAGTCCCTGTAAAACATAAAATATGGGGAGGGAGGGAGGGAAAAATATGACCTACTGAAGGAACCTCTCTCGAAGAGCTACTGTTATGGTAAATTCCTACGTAACTGTACTATCTTACCTCGAGAGGGTTCCTTCAGTAGGTCATCAGATATAGGACAGAGTCCCAAGCAGTCCCTCCAAAGAGAGACTGACAGAAACTAGGGAGGAGGAAGCTAGCTTCAACAGAACAACTAAAGTCCAGCATGGACCCAGCCTAGGACAAAAGGCCCTGCAAGACGGCTAAACCAAAGCCGGCCCTCCGCCTAGAAGCAATGTCCAGACTATAATGTTTGGTAAAGGTGTGGACAGAACTCCAAGTAGCGGCAGCACAAATGTCCACTGTGGAAACGTTCCGAAGGAAGGCCGCAGAGGCAGCCATGCCTCCAGTAGAATGACCTCTTATGGAACCCGGAAGAGGCTTATCGTACTTTTGGTAATAGTACTGGATGCAGTTTCCTCACCATTTGGAAAGGCCCTGCTTAGAAACTGGTTTGTCCCTCGACCTTGGGGCAAAGGAAACGAATAACTGATCGCAAGAGCGGAGCTCTTTAGTCCGGTGAGTATAGCACCGGAGGATCCAATGGACATCCATCATGTGAAGGAGTGCCTCACCCTTATTAGAAGGGGATGGGTAGTAAACCGGAAGCTCTACTGATTGGTTCAGAGTAGATTCCGACACTGCCTTGGGAAGGAAACTTGGATGCGTCCTCAGGACCGCCCAGTCCCTGTGGAAAATCAAATATGGCTCCTTGCAGACTAGAGTGTGAAGCTCCGAAATCCTTTGGGCGGAGGTGATAGCCACCAGAAAAAGCGTCTTCCATGAAAGGAAGTGCAGATCACAGCTCATAGCCGGTTCGAAAGGAGGAAGGGTGAGCTTTTTCAGGATGAAGCTCAAGTTCCAAGGTGGAGTTGGACTGCAGATGGGGGGTTTCAGATGGAGGATGCCTTTCAGAAAGGTCTTTGAGACCTCAGACTGAGCCATGGGTTTACCATCCACTAGTTCATGGTACACGGTAATGGCTGAGACATGGCCGTTCAAAGAAGAATAGGACAGACCGGAGTCTGATAAATGAAGGTGGTATTCCATGACTTGAGGGGCAGAACAGGAGAAAGGGTCCCAACCCTGAGCGGTAGCCAAGATCGAAAACTGCTTCCACTTCATGGAACAAGTGGAATGGGTGGACGGTTTCCTGGCCTCGATGAGGACCTGAGCCACTCTAGAGGAGACCCCAAAGTGAGAAATTGCTATGTCTGAAGGAGCCATGCATGAAGATGTAGGGTCCTGCGCCCCGGATGAACCAGCCTGCTCTGATCCTAAGTCAGGAGGTCGTGAATCAGTGGAAGTGGAACTGGTGGTTCCCTGGAGAGCTGCTGTAACAGTGGGAACCAAATCGGTCTCGGCCGGAGAGGGGCAATAAGGATAATTTTTGCTCCCTCAGCTTGAAGTTTGAGGAGAACCCTCTGCAGAATGGGAAAAGGAGGGAAAGCGTACAAAAATTTCCCTGTCCATGATAAAGACAATGCGTCGTTCCAGAAAGCACCATGCTTTGGAACAAGCGAGCAAAACTTGGGAAGTTTTGCATTAGATTGGGAGGCAAAGATGTCAATTTCTGGACGTCCCCAATTCTGGAAGATGGAGTCTGCAAATTCCTGATGCAATTCCCATTCATGGGCAAGGGTTTGAGTTCTGCTGAGACCTGTCCACCAGGACGTTTAGAATGCCTGGAACGTGCACGACCACCAGGACCAGAAGGTGTGGACTGCCCAGTTCCACACCCGGGTCGCCTCCCTGCAAAGAGGGTATGATTGGGTTCCTCCCTGTTTGTTGATGTACCAAACTACCGACATATTGTCCATTTGGATCAGCAGTGTTCCCTTGGGCAGCAGGGTCTGAAAAGCCTGTAAGGCATGTAGGACCACCCTGCAGTCCAGAATATTGATGTGGAGAGAGGTCTCCAGGCCTGTCCAAAGGCCTTGAGCTTGATGGTCCCCCAGATGAGCCCCCACCCCATATTCGAGGCATCCGTGGTGAGGGTAGCTGCTGGTCAGCGTTTCAGAACGGAAGTCCCAGGGAAAGATTGTGAGGATCCTCACTCCACTGTAAATCCCTTTGAACCGCTGAAGAAACCAAGACCGGACAGTCCAGGTCATCTAAGAGCTGATCCCACTGCACCCTTAATGACAACTGAGTGAGCCTCATGTGTAGCCTTGCTAGGGGAACGGTCGTGATGGAGGCTGCCATCAGTCCCAAAAGATGAAGGACCTCCTGGGCAGGAATGGTCCTGAGAGAGGCTACTTTTCAAGCCTGGCTGATTAAGGTCTCCACCCTGTCTGGAGGAAGGAAGGAAGACTCTGCACTGGACTGTATCCAGAACTGCCCCAATAAACTGCAGTCTCTGGGAAGGTACTAGGGATAACTTTGGGACATTGACAGTTATCCCCAGTTGGTTGAAGAGGTCCAGTGTGAAAGACAGAGTTTCCAATAAAAGATCCCTGGACGGAGCTGAGATCAGCCAGTTGTCCAGGTAAGGGAACACCGCAAAACCCCTGCAGTGTAGAAATGCTGCCACCACCACCAGGCACTTGATAAAAACCCGAGGTGCCAAAGACAGACCAAAGGGGAGTGCCCGGAACTGGAAATGCTCTCCTTGGAAACAAAAACTCAGGAAACGGCAGTAGCTGGGGAACATAGGGATGTGCAGGTAGGCATCCTGCATGTCCAGGTTGTAGAGCCAAAGATTCTCCACCAGGAGAGGAAGGCGGCTCTGGAGCGTCAGCATGCGGAACTTCTTGTACTCTACATACTGACTGAGTTGACTCAAGTCGAGGATGGGTCTGAAGTCCCCGGTCTTTTTTGGAACCAGGAAGAAATGGGAGTAAAACCCTTTTCCCCTTTGCCCGAAGGGAACTGGCTCGATTACTTCTTTGAGCAAGAGCGCATTGATCTCCTCGCGAACTAGAAGGGCCTGGTCCCGGGAGTAAGAGGACTTCCGAGGAGGAGTATCCGGAAGGATCTCCAGAAACTCGATGGTGTGTCCGACAGACACTAGTTGCAGGACCCACTCATCTGAGGTGATTGCCCTCCACTCCTGCGCGTGGCGGGCAAACCTTCCACCACCTGCTCCCCGTCATGAGATTGAGGTGCAGTGGGGCTGGACAGTCAAGAAGTGGTGGGACGTTTGGGAGGAGGTCCCCCTGAACGTCGCTGATTCTTGGGAGCAGGAGTATCAGAACCCATGGCCTTACGCTTACTTTGGCGTCGCGCCTGAGCGTTTTTCCGCTGCCTCCCGGTCCTTTTCTGAAAGGGCTGCTGCTGTTGTTGGGTGCCCGATCGGTACATGGACCTAACGGATCTAAGGGCCACACCTCTGTCCTGTAGATCCGTAATGATGTCCTTGGTATCTCCTCCAAAACTCCAAAAAGGACTGAGCCCCTGAAGGGGGCATCCTGAATTGCTGACTGAACTTCTTTGGCAAGCCCAAAGAGCCGAAGCCAGGAATGCCACCTAAGGGCAACAGCAGTTGCCGAGGTACGGGCCACCGAATTGACAGAGTTGTAGGTGGCTTGAAGAGCATGCCTACAGGAGATCTTGGAGAGGCGGAGATCCTTGGCAAGTTCCTCCTTAAGGGGTGAAGGGTCCATAGACTGGACCTTTGCCTCTAGCCTGGCCATAGTCTGTTTTTGATGAGATACCATGTGGCCACGTAACTAAGGAAGCGAAGGGCGCACATGGCTGATGAGTAGACCTTCTTCCCAAACTGGTCCCTCAGCCTCGACTCTTTGTCAGGAGGTGTCATGCTCATGTGCTTGGGAGCTGTGGAGCGGTCACGAGCAGCCAAGATAACCACAGAGTCTGCCTTAGGATGAGCCTTTAAAAAAGATGCCTCCTTTGGCACCCAGTAGAGCCTGTCCACCCTCTTGCGGACAGCCAAAATTGAATGAAGCATCTGCCAGATGGTGGTGGTGAGGTCTTGATGAGGACCCTTCCATGGGGGAACCGGAACAGACGGCAGAGACTCTAAGTCAAGATGCTCCGCTAGTCCCTGCCGTGAAGGATCCTGGTCCCTCAGACTCCCAATCAAGTGTTCTCTTAAGGTCCTCAAGAGGTCCGAAAAGGAAGGGTCCTCCGGAAGGGATTTAGGGGAGGTTCTTTCTTTCTTTCATATCCTTAGGGTCCTCCACAGGTTCCTCCTCCTCCTCGGAGTCCTCCCTCCCGTTGAAACTGTCTTCCGCCTCCTCAACAGGACAATGACTGAAATCCCACAGGGGAATGTCCTGCTGAGTCTTCCCCGAGATGTGGACAGTGGAAACAGAACTGCTTGGGGAAGGGGATCTAGGAAGCTGCGGTTGCAGAAGTCTGGCTTCCAGATCTGTAACCAGCTTTGACCTGGCCCCCTGCCACCAAGACTGAATCACGGTCTTGAAATCCGGGACCACTGGAGGAGGGGGAGGGGGAGCCGGTTGAGGCTGGGGGGAGGAGGAGGAGGGGCAACCGGAGGGGGATAGTACCCCTGGAAACCCATATAAGGGGAATATGGGTTGAATCCATGGTGGAACTGCCCAAAATGGCTCCAGTCAGGAGTGGAACCCCCCTGGTAGGGATCCCCAGGATACCTAAAGGGGTAATGGGGGACAGTTCCGGGTCTAGAATAGATCGCCGACGACGGATCAGGCGTCGGAGGGACCCACGTCGGACCCGTTGTTGTGCATATTGGAGGAGGGTCTGGTGTTGGGACAGCCCATGTTGGAGGGACCGACGTCGGCACCGGCGCCGCCCAATCCGGCACTGGAAAAGGATCTGGCGTCGGAGGGGCCGGCGTTGGAACCAGACAAGGGAGCTCCGGCGTTGGGGCCGGGTCCGGCGTCGGGGCCAGAGGCAAGGGCCTGTCAGCCGGTCCCGGCTGAGGGACTGTTGTCGGGATCACTGGCATTGAGGGAGGCGCTGGTGTCCCGCCGGAAGGCGGAGGGGCCTCCACAGGTAGGCCGGACGTCCGTGAAGGAGCCTCCTGATCTGGGACTCCCGCGTGGGAATGTGGAGATGTGCCCACAACAGAGAGGCTCGATGTGGTCTCCGATACTGTCGCCGGATGCATCCGAGGTAGAAAGCGGGACGCTGGGCGCAGTAGGAGGAGGGAGAGGGCTTTCCCTCGGTGCTGCCGGACATCGGGTGAGGCGCCAGGCTCTGAAGGGAAACTAGGTCCCATGTGTCATTAGAAACGGGTTGCTTAGCAGGCAAATTCGGGCAGTCGGGGGTGGAGCCCCTGGCTGGCTTATGGACCGTGGCCGGGTGACTGCCCCCAGCTAGGGGAGTCGACTTATCAGCGGCCAACTTCTCCACTGGAGTCTTGTCCGACTTACCGTCTGACTGCTTCTTTGGCGGTAGTTGGGTCTTGCTTGTGGATGGCCTGGTGTCGTCTGTGGAGCAAGCCCGCTCCCTAGACTTCTCATTGTGTTTTTTTGAAGGGGAAGATTTTTTTGGACGAGTCCCTGAGGCGCTCCATCTTTTTCTCCAAGGAGGCCAGATGAGATTTAAGAAGGTGGGCCTCCAATGCCTGCCGCCTCCATTTTTTGGTAGCCGGGTTGAATGACTGGCACTCAGGGCAGGAGGAGATAGGATGGTCTGGGCCTAGGCAGAGAACGCATTTCTGGTGACCATCTTTGTGTGGGATCTGAGTGCCACAAGCCAAGCACTTTTTCTTTGGAGAAGACATCAATAGAATGACAGAAAAAATTACTGAAAATTGCGAGGGATAGAAACCCAACGCGATAGAACTTTCTCGACGATCACTAATGGAAGTCTGCAATGCGACTGACACGAGGCGACGGCGGGAAAGAACTGGAGGGCAGGCGTGGAGACCGCTCACTATATACAGTCATGCTGACATCAGTCACGTGACATCGGGTGGGCGGTTCCCCGTCAGATATTGATAGAAAAGTCTGCTGTGCGGCCCGCCAGGTGGCATCAGTCCTATATGTGATGACCTACTGAAGGAACCCTCTCGAAGTAACATCAACTTCTATTAAAAGCAGTTCCTGAGAAGGCTCAAGCTGAGACTTTGAGGGGTTCAATAGGACTCCCATGGATGCTAGGAAGTTCGGTTTCCTGTCTAGATGGGCTGGAAATTAGCCCATCATCCAGATATGGAAATACTTGAAGTCCTAGTTTTCTGAGGCATGCTGCGAGTACTGCAAAACACTCTATAAAGACCCATGGCATCTAGGAAAACCCAAAAGGTAGAACTATGAACTGGTAGTACTGCCCTTCCATGCAGAACCAGAGATATTTGTGGTGGCTGGGGTGCACCTGGATGTGCTGGTATGCGCCCTGCATATCAAGTTGCGCTAGTTAGTCTTGATGTTTCAGGTAAGGTTACAAGGATCTCTGTTCTCGATCCATGTATTTGTTCAGATTTCTGAGGTTGAGAACAGGGCACATGCCCTCAATTTCTTTGGTACAGTAGAAGCTGCTTGATTGGGATGGTCTGGTGGCAGTCACTTTTATCCCAATTAAATGGCCATCTTGATTATCAGAAGTTCAGGTTTTACTGTATGTTGTGAGGGATGACTGGTTTCTATGCTCATCAATTCCAGACTGCTTCAGCTTCTGCGCTCCTCCCACATGCCCATCAATAAAATATTTTTTTCTCATTTTTATTTCCATTTTACTGTAGTGCTGCATCCTCCTACATCTGCACAGCAGAGCCATGTGAAACCACATTCATGTCCTATAAATTTTGCCATCTCTCTCAAGTCTCGAGTGAGGCCTTTGGGATTAGAGTCGGGATATGATAGAGGGATATGATAGAGACTTTCAAATACCTCGTGGGTATACATAAGGTTCAAGAGGGAAGCAGTTTTCAGAAAAAAAGATACTCAAGATCAAGGGGTCAAGCCACGAAGCTGGAAGGGCAGACCCTGGGAAGAAGTGAAGTCCTTCTTCACTGAAAGAGTGGTGGATCCTTGGAACAGCCTCCCAGTGGAGGTGGTGGGGGAAAAAACTGTAACGGAATTCAAGAATGCATGGGATAGACATAAGGGAACTTAAGGGGCATGGAAAGGGGGGAATAAACAGGATTTCAAGTAGGATCTGTGGTGTTACTAGAGGTAGGGAAAATGGGCAGACTAGGTGGGCCAAGCGATCCTTATCTGTTGTTAAATTCTGTTTCTGTGTTTTTAAGTGAGACTGTGTGGACTAAAAAGACCAAAGAGCTCCATGCCATGATGTGTTTCTTAACTGCCAGGTCCAGGGTATTAAAATAGTAAAAAATTCACACACAGGTTCAGATCGCTGACTATGTTCTCCTCTGACTGCATTCCTCCATCTGTGGGGATCTGAAATTTCTCTCTCTCTCTCCCTCTCTCTGAGTTTCAAGTTCCATGTCTCTCTCTCTCTCTCTCTCTCTCTCTCTCTCTCTACAAGCTTCACTTCTGACTGTGTGAGTGTGATCAGTCAACAGTACAGTAAAGCAACATAAGGATGACAGGGCTGGGAGAGCAGGAGTCTGATAGGGGCAGTCTGGGCATCTGGGGCATAAAAAGAAAATTTAAACAAAAAAGACTATGATATTAGACATGTTAAGAAAGTCAGTTGGAGGTGCCTAGCTTGGTCTATGGTTTCTGGCTTGAAATTCAGTGTGGTAAGCATATTTCTAAGCACAGCCTGAAAGAAGAGATCCTCCTAAGGTATGGTGACAGGAACCGGGAGGCAATGAAATCAGGATCTCACTCATCTCCCTCTACTCCCTCCACACCTGGAGGGTGGTAAAGAGAACACGGTCGAAAGGCCAAAAGGCGTGGGTTAAGCATAAGGGAATCTTAGGGAAAGGGACGGGGTGGGTGAATTGGCCAGAGATCAATTAGGATCTGCAGTGATACTATATGCAGGAAAAATGGGCAGACTAGGTGGGCTAAGTGGTCCTTATCTGCCAGCAAATTCTATGTTTCTATGTGAAAGTGCAGGCCACGGCCTTGGCAATACTGGCAACACCAAACTCGATCCGGATAAGACCTCAGGAATGGGGGCATCAAGGATGGCTCTGGGCCTGTTCCCGAAGGGAACAATCCCAACAATAAGGGCCTGTGCAGCATCACAGCAGGTCCCGAAAAGCCCGGTGCTGGACACATCACCACTAACAGTGTCAACGACCCTGACAGCCCTGAAGGAACCAGCGGCAGCACTGCTGATGCCCCATTCCCAGAGGGGAAAGAAGCAACACCACAGATGGGGCAGACATCAGTGGTGCCAACAGTGACCCCAGCCTGAAAGCTGGAGTTGGACTCAGCCGTCCGCATAACTCAGGCAGCACTGATGACATCATCAGCTCAACTGACTCTAAGGGGTCAAGAGCCGACACCAAAATTGGTGCTGCTTCACTTATATGCTACACCTACTGCTCCATAAGAGCTGCCCAATAGCCAAACTGCCCACTGAAGGGCTGGGGGATGGAGACCTCAGTCTCACAAGCCCAGGTGTTCCCAGTGTCAGTGACAACAATGGGGTACATGGGCCCGCAGAAGTAGAGAATCTCACAATAGAATGATCAGCAGACAATCATGACCAGTGCCATTTCATCCCCTTATGTTTGCTGTGGGAAGAGGTCAAGGCCAAACGGTGCAAAGTCCCTGACGCACAGCATGTGCGGGATCTGGACTAGGTTGTTTTTTTTTGTATTAAATATACTTTATTAAAATTTTTAACAAGTAACAAGCAGAAAAGACATTTACAGGACAAAAGAGCAATAAGACAAAATAGAAACAAATACTACAGTACCGATACCTACCCTGGACTACAAGGAAACCCCAAAGAAAGAAAAAACATAGAATCCCTTACCCTCTCCCCTAGACCTGCACCCTCTTGAGGCGTATTTAAGCAAAAAGAAAATACCTACGTAGGCACCAGACTTCCGGGTAAACAAAAGCGGCTGGGGTGTTATTCAAGGAATCTGTAAATCTAACAGCAAAGGTCTCACACTAATCAAGGGGTCTCTAAATAGGCAAACTAACAAGAGTCATAACCCAGGAATTATTATCACTACCACTATACTGTAAGTAACGCTAGCAATGCTTCCCATCTTCTACGAAAGGAGGGATAGTTATGATGAATAACAGCAATTATACATTCAGCATTAAGAGCAAATAACATTTTGCGATGCCATTCTGCATAAGTCGGAAGATCCTTGCCCATCCAGTGCCGGAGAATATTCAGTTTAGCGACTGAAGCTATTAGCGCTATACGACGTCTCTGGGGCTGTATACACTATCACCATACATGCCTAATAAACAAATCTGAGGAGTGAAGGCATCCTGAAGGCCAAGTAGTGGGTTCAGTTTATTCTGGATCTCAGGCTGAAATGGTCGAGCTTTAGGACACGCCCATAGAATATAATAAAGCGTGACAACCTCACTTTTACATCTATGGCTTGTGTCTAACTCTAGTTTATGCATCTGAAATACCCTCCCAGGAGAATTATGCAAATTATGCAAGATCCTGAACTGCTGTATTCTGAAACAATCCTGAGAGGTGTATTTATATAGCGATCTTTCCAGAGGTGGTACCAAGCTACAGAGTCTATAATTATGCCAAGTTCTTTAGACTAAAAGTTACAGCTAGCGGAGGGTTGGGAAAGGTCTGTGACCTGGAGCGAAATATATAGTCTAGAAATAGAGTGCAGTTGGATACAATCAGTGGCCAAACGCTGGATGGTCGTGCCACCAGCCTCTGGCCAGGGGTCTACAAATTGTATATGTTAATGTTGCAGCAGCAAACTGAAAGGCAAATGGGTCATGTACCCTGAGCAATTTAGAGGCTTGAAAGGTGGTAAAGGAACCATTAGCCATAAAATAGTTTATTGCAGGAATATCAATATTATTCCAGTGTTTAGGATCTAAGATCCTACCTCTGACTTTAAAATTAGAGTTATAAAAAACTGGTTAGGTACTATCTTTTTGAAGAGAGAGACCCATCCATTTACATAACTGAATATGGGCTCTAACAGACCACATTATAGGGGTGTGATGAAGTGATAGAGGAATTCGATCCGTAGAGACATAAAGAAGTGCTCAAAGTGATATGCCACAAGTCTGTGCCAGCTCTTCCTCATTGGAAAGCCAGTGTAGTTTGTAAGGTACATTGGGATCAGAGTTTTGATGAGTGTACCAACGAAGATATTTATTCCCATGTGACGCTAATTAAACTGACACAAAAATAACAAACTCTAGTGTATTTTAAAGTAAAATCAAAGAACTGAATGCTGTCATATAGATGACAGTGAAGTTCTGGCCCGAAGTGGAGAGCGACGACACTGAGCTGCGCTGCTACTGTTGTGCACTTGATGGTGGGGGAAAAAGGAACTGAGGTGGTTGGAGGCTGGTGCCACTGTATACCAGCGGGCAAGTGTGGTGATGCACACATCGGCCTGCTCGCACCGCCAGGCCTCCAGAAAACTTCTGTCTTCCGCGGGGTCCTAGCACCTCCAGCACAGACCCATTAGTGGAAATCAATGGAGAAAACTGATTCTTGGAAGATCTGTTTTATCCTGTAACAGGATAGAAAAAGCCTTAACAGAAGGAAGCACTGCTCTGAGTTCCAGCAAATTCACATGTTCTCTGCAAGTAGACCAAATCACATTTACTCTATTCCAGATGCCTTCCCAATACTGCTCAAACCTGTGACCTCTGCCTACCCACTGAGATCAGCTGACAAATCCCTTCTTGTCCAACCGAGATGTAAAACCAAAATGGGGGAGAATGCTTTCTCTAGCTGGGCCCCTAAACTATGGAACTTCCTTCCACTGAGTCTGAGAATCTCCCCTTCTCCACACAGCTTCAAACAGAAGCTTTGTATGGCTCTTCTAAGCTCTGAACCCTGCTCCTGTGCTCTATCCACCCACTCCTGTACTGGTTCCTCCTAGTTGCCTACCATCTCCAACCTCTACTACTCTCAAACCTGCATGGAAATCTTGTTATTTCCTCTCTTCTAGCACTCACTCACTAGTTGTATGACTTATGACTGTTAGTTATTTGCACTTATATTTCTGTTTTGTTACTACATATAGATTCCTGCAAATGTATTGTCATTGCTGAAAATTTTGTAGAAGTGTACTATGTCTGACTTCTACTTGTTCCCATGATGTTTTCTTGTATCTACTATTGTCTATGTACCCTTTGTTGTAATCTCCCGGGTCGTACCTGAAAATAGGCAGCTATGCTGTCTAGTGTACCTACTGTACCTGGTTAACAAAAACTAAAATAAATAAATAAATCTTAGCAGGGATGCATCTGTAGTGAGAATTTGTGTCAGCTGGAACTAAAAGAAGGGAATTCCCTCTCTGAGGCCGACTTTCTCTTCCCACTATTATAGTGTCTGTATTAGACTTTTTGATATTGGCACTTTTTGTTGCAATGGCACTTTAGGGCCTTTACATTCTGAGGTGGCACTGGACAGCCCTCATTTGTAGCCTTCCCCACGGCACCACTAATGTAGTGGAGGCTCATGCGATCCAGACGTTTTCAGAATTAGTCTGTGGTCCTTGGACAATCTGCCTGGAATGTTTCTGTATACTGATCCAGAGCTTTCGCCCTTGGTAGGGGCATAACAGCTTTGCAAAGTTACTGTATGAGTTTAATTCTGCACATACTGATTCCAGGTTCTGCCTGGGTTCCAGCTGTGACTCTTCTAAGTGTAAAAGGAAGCCCACCATTTGCAATGTGCTCTTTCCTGCTTGAACTGAGTGCAGGTTTCCCACATACCAGTCAACCGCCTAGGTAAGAAAACACCACTACCCCCTTCCTGCGCAAGAAACACAGGTTACTCACCTGTAACAGTAGTTCTAGGAGTTATTTATTTATTTATTTCAATCTAGGATTACAATACCTTTGAGCCGAGGCTCTTTTACAAAGGTTCCACGTTAGCGTGTGCAACAGTCAGCATTTTTAGTTACAAACATAATGTCACTGACTTACAGACATATAATAACCAGTTTTGGTATATGTTGTCCATCCACACTTTCTGGCAGTGTCCTCTCCCTTTAAGTCTTGCCGAAAAGCCTTCAAGCTGGCTCCTCCCACCCACCTGGGTGGTATAACCCTCAGCTCCCTCCCATGATGCCAGATCTTGCCTGCTGGAAGCAGTACTGTGCCCCGAAGCCAGGGGAGGTTGGGTGGGTCAGGGTGGATGAACAACATATACCACTCTTAGAACTAGTGCCCCCTTCTTCTGCCCACAGACAAATTTGCAGCAGTTACAACATAGCTCCGTTGAGCTCGCTCACTACCGCTCTGTCACTCGATCGTTCTGTTTCTCTTGGCGCTGCAGGCTGCGCTTGTGTACTGGGCTCCTGGCTGTGTTGGCACCTTTGTCTGTCCACAAAGAAACCCGCAACTGTCTCAACAGAGCTCTGTTGAGGTCGCTCAGTCTCCCTCTCTCACACGCTCATTCTGTTTGTCCTGGCACTGCAAGTGGCCCTTTTGTATGGGGCTCCTGCCTGCATTGGCACCTTTTTCTGCCCACAACGAAATCCACAGCAGTCCTGACAGAGCTCTGTTGAGCTCACTCAGCCCCCCTGTCTCACTCGCTCATACTATTTCTCCCACCACTGCAGGCTGGCCTTTTGTACTGGGCCCCTGCCTGCACTGAAGCCTTTTTCTGCCCACAAAGAAATACGCAGCAGTCCTGACAGCGCTCCAGTGAGTTCACTCATTCCCACTCCATCACTTGCTCTCTCGTTCTGTTTCTCCCAGTGCTGCAGGCTGCCCTTTTGTACTGGGCTCTTGCGTTGGGACCTTCCTCTGCCCACAAACAAATCCACAGCAGTCCCAACAGAGCTCAGCTGAGCTCAGTCACTCCCCCCTCTCAGTTGTTCGATCTTAATCTGTCCCAAACAGTGATTTCCCACAGCGACCGTGCTATTGTCCAACAGGAGTGCAAAAACATATTTTAGCCAGGATATGAAAAATGGCAGCTGTACTGTTCATAAGGAGGTGTGGAAAAATGCCACTGTTGAAAATGCGGTGTGAAAATATTACAAAATTGCAAAGTTACAAGGGTGCGTGGAAACAGTTCAACGGACGCTTGTAACACAGTCATGTTATGAAGTTTCGGCACCAAATTTTCAACATAGGCATTTTAGGACCTCTGCTCATGAACAGTGCCACTGTCATTTTCTAATCTGTCTCGAACAGTGATTTCCCACATGATCACAAGTATTCTGCGCCCGCAATCAGAAAACACATTTCGTCAGGATGTGAAAATGACAGCTGTACTGCTTCATAAGGAGGTGTGAAAAATGACACTGTTGAAAATCTGGTGTGACAATATTACAAATTTGCGAAGTTACAAGGGTGCGTGGAAAGTGTGCAACGCACACTTGTAACACAGTCATTTGATGGGCTATCATCACCAAATTGTCAACACAGGCATTTTAGGACCTCAGCTCATGAACAGTATCACTCTCATTTTCTTAATCTGTCACGGACAGTGATTTCCCACAGCGACCGCTCTATTCTGCGCCCGAAGTGGAAAAACACATTTCGGCCAGGATGGGAAAAATGACAGTTGTACTGTTCATAAGTAGGTGTGGGAAAATGGCAATGTTGAAAATCTGGAGTGAAAATGTTATAAATTCATGAACTTACGAGCGTATGTGCAAACTACATAACGCACGCTCGTAACACAGTCATTTTATGGAGTATCATTACCAAATTTTCAACATAGGCATTTTAGGACCTCTACTCATGAACAGTGTCACTGTCATTTTCTTAATCTGTCCTGAACACTGATTTCGCACAGCGACCGCGCTATTCTGTGCCAGAAGTGCGAAAACACATTTCGGCCAGGGTGTGAACAATGACACCTGTACTGCTCACAAGGAGGTGTGACAAAGATTGGGGTACCAAATTCTTCCCCAAGAGGATGTTAGGTTGTAATTCCTGGGAACAGACTGGGGAAGATGGACTGCTAGGGACAGTAAGAGGGGGTACCAGGGCTGTCTGACCCAATCTGGAGCAATCAGAATCACCTTGCAAGGTTGAGACCTTATTTTTACCAAAACTTTGAACAGGAGTGGGAAGGGGGGAAAGGCATACAGAAACTTCCCTTCCCAGTTCAGGATCAGAACGTCCAGAGGGACTGAGCCCAAGACTGGAGGTCTGCAACAAAAGAGAGGGAGTTGGTGGGGCTGCAAAGAGATCTATCTCTGGAGTGCCCCACCTTGAAAAAATCACTTTCAACACCTAAGGGTCCAGGGACCATTCGTGATGGCCCTGAGAAATCCTGCTCAGTGCATATGCTAGCACATTGTCCTTGCCTGGAAGACGAACTGCTACAAGAGAGGTTTGCAGGAATAGCCAGGGACCTACAACTTCATGGCTTCTGTGCACAAGGCCATGGACCGACTGCCTCCCTGCTTGTTGATGTACCATGGTGGTGGTGGTGTCTGTTCTGACTTGAACCACCTTGTTCTGTACTGACTGTGAGAAAGCTTTTAGAGCCAGAAAAACTGCTCTGAGCACTAGAAGATTGATGTGGAGAAGGGATTCTTGGGGGGACCACAGTCCCTGGGCAGTAAGGGACTTCAGATGGGCTCCCTAGCCCAGGAGAGAAGTATCCGTGGTGAGGACCACTGAACAAAGCTGAGTAACAAAAGGAACACCTTGTCTTAAATTGTCCTGATACTGCCACCATTGGAGGGCTTGGATCAAGGTCAGAGTCACTGGGATCAGTTTGGTAAGGGAATCATTCCTCTGGGACCAGAAAGCTCCCAGGTTGAACTGAATATCCCTCATCTGGAATCTTGCCCCTTGGACCACTGCTGTTGAAGCTGCCATGTGGCCCAAGAGCTGGAGGGAATGCCTTGCTGGTCGAGATACCTGAAGGTTGAAGGAAGAAGCTAGTTCCATAAGAACCCTTTCCCTTTCTAGAGGAAGAAAGGCTCTTGCTCTGTGTGTGTCCAGTTCTGCCCCTATAAAGGTAAGAATCTGGACTGGTTTGAGAACTGACTTGGGAAGGTTGAGAAGAAATCCTAGAGAAGTGAGCAATTGCTGGGTCACTTGCAGGTGAGACTTGACTTGGTCAGGAGACTGACCCACTATTAGCCAATCGTCCAGATATGGAAAAATGGAAATCTTTTGCCTTCTTAGAAAGGCAACTACTACTGCCAGGCACTCTGTGAAAACCCTTGGGGCTGAGGTTAGGCCAAAGGGCATTGCTCTGAACTGATAATGGCCTGAGGGCAACTCGAACCTGAGGTACTTTCTGTGGGAGCACCTGATGGGAATGTGAAAGTAGGCATCTTTGAGGTCCAGGGAGGCTAGCCAGTCCCCTGGCCTTAGAGAGGGAATGATTACTCCCAGAGTCATCATCTTGAACTTTGGTTTCAAAAGATGTTTGTTTAGATATCTTAGGTCTAGGATGGGTCGTCACTCCCCTGTCTTTTTGGGGGTCAGGAAGTACCTGGAGTACAGTCCTTTGCCCCAGTGTAGGGAAGGTACTCTCTCTATGGCTCTGAAAGCTAGGAGAGAAGAAACCTCTGCCTCTAGGGCAAGGGTTTCCGAGAGATTTGCAGGTGGAAAAGATCTGGCTCTCATCCTTGGAAATTTTTTGAAGCTGATAACCAGTCCCCGGCTTACTACTTCCAGGACCCACTTGTCTGATGTAATAGACATCCAGTCCTGGACAAAGTAAGCCAGCCTGCTCCCTACTGGAATAGGAGAGTCGACCCGGGCAGGCCCATCAGGGTGTCTGTTTGGCAGGGGCTTTAGGCTGAGAAGTGATGCAGCCCCTGCTCATCCCCTTTGCCCTCCCTCTGAAGAACTCCCTCTGAGAAAAGGAAGAAGAGGCCTGTGTGGTAAAGGCCTTTGAAAAGGCCTGCCCCTGCCCCTAGACTGCTGCCTTGAGGAGTTGCCTGTCTTCCTTGGCCTGAGCACTCGTAAGTGGTCCTGTACTCATCCATTTTCTTCATGTAATTCTCTGTCTGCTCCCCAAAGAAAAAATTACTCACCTTAGTAATGTTGTTTCTTCTAATGGAGTCTTGCTATATTCTGACATACTGCAGTGATGTCCAACCTTTGAACTGCCCCGGAGATGAAAGAGTTAACTTTCCATGCCAGGCATGGAACGCTGAGCTCGAGCTCAGTTGAGACTCTGTCTGCTGCTGTTTAAGTTAAACTGTCAAATCTTTCGAGCTAAACTTACTGGGTGCCCCTGTGAAACTGTAAACTTACACCAGCCAACTGGCTACTAAATATAATAAAGAGATTTTTGTCCCAAAACAAAGACTCAAGTCAGGAAACCCAAAAATAAAACAAACACAACACCCACACACCCAAACCAAAGGGTGAGAAAAGAAGGTGGGGCACCCCAAGTGCCAACACTCTCACTGCCCACCCACACCCCAAAACCAAGGTTCTGAGAGGGAGGGGGGAGCAGAACACAGTAAGACTCATTAGAAGAAACAACATTACTAAGGTGAGTAATTTTTCTTCAAACAACTTGAAGTCTTGCTGTATTCTGACATATTGCAGACTACCAAGCAGTACCCATGGAGCAGGGACAGAACCTACTTAGAAATAGGCTCTGAAGCACTGTTGTGCTAAACTGAGCATCACTCCTAGCCTGGATATCCAGAGAGTAATGCTTGGTAAAGTGTGTACTGTTTTCCAGGTAGCTGCTTGACAAATCTCTAAGATAGAATATCCTGGCAGCAGCCAGGAAGCAGCTGTACCTGGTAGAGTGAGCCTCAGGCCTGAGGTGGATCCTACCTAGTTTTCAGTAGCAAAATTGAATGCAAGAGACAATCCACCTGGCAACAGATCTCTTAGTGGCAGGTTTTCCTTACCAACCTCACCATAAGTGAGGAACAGTTGAGGAGTCAAACCTGTGACCCTTGGTGAGCTCTATGTAGTAGCTAGGGCCCTTTTCACATCCAAATTGTGCAGCCTCCTCTCCCAGAGGAGGAATGGTCAGTGAAGAAAACAGGAAGGACACAGACTGGTTAAGGTGAAATCTGAAACCACCTTAGGCAAAAACTTCCTATTAGTCCTGAGAACCACCTTATCTCTATGGAAGGAGATAAAATCAGGCTCCACTGACAGGCCTGTAACTCACTTATCGTCTGGCAGAAGTGATGGCCACCAAGAAAACAGTTTTCCAAGTCAAGTACTTAAGCTCTACTGAGGACAAAGGCTCAAAGGGGGGTTGCATAAGCTGAGCAATGCAAACATTAAGGTCCCAAGCAGGGGCAGGGTCCCTGAAGGGAGGATTGGTATGAAGTAATCCCTTGAAAAATTTAGAAAATACAGGATGAGCTGAAAGGAAGGCAGAGACAGCTGCCAGATGCACTCTTAGTGTAGCTGGTTTGAGTCCCAAGCTGTTAAGATGAACCATGTAGTCAAGGACTGTGGGCAGGCCAGCAGACTCTGGAGAAATGTGCTTGCCAGAGCACCATATAGAAAATCTTTCCACTTAGAGTTGTAAGTGTTTCTGGTGGAAGGCTTACGAGAAGCCTTCAAGATATCCAGAACACCTTGAGAGAGTGTAAATCAGCAAACTCTAACTCTTCAAGAGCCAGGCCTTGAGGTTGAGAGATTTGAGATTCGGATACCAAACCCTCCCCTGAGCACATGTTAACAGGTTGTAATTCCTGGGAAGAGACAGGGGAAGGTGGACTGCTAAGGACAACAAGAGAGGGTACCAGGGCTGTCTGGCCCAGTCTGGAGCAATCAGAATCACCTTGCAGGGTTGAGACCTGATTTTGACTAACACCTTGAACAGGACAGGGAAAGGGGGAAAAGCATACAGGAACTTCCCTTCCCAACTGAGAACTAGGGCATCCAGGGGGACTGAGCCCAACACTGGGGGCCTGCAGCAATAGAGAGGAAGTTGTTGATTGTCTGGGGCTGCAAAAAGATCTATCTGTGGAGTGCCCCATCTAGAGAAGATCACCTTCAAAACTAGGGGATCCAGGGACCATTTGTGATGGCCCTGAGATATCCTGCTGAGAGCATCTGCCAGGACATTGTCTTTGCCTGGGAGGTGTACTGCTGTAACAGAGGTGTTCAGGAAATAGGCCAGAGACCATAACTTCATTGCCTCTGTGCACAAGGCCGTAGACCGAGTGCCCCCTTGCTTGTTGATATACCACATTGTGGTGGTATTGTCTGTCCTGATCTGAACTACTTTGTTCTGAACAGACTTGGAAAAAAATTGAAGTGCTAGAAACACTGCTCTGAGTTCTAATAGATTGATGTGAAGCAGAGATTCCTGAGGAGACCACAACCCTTGGGTGGTCAGGTCCCAAGTGGCTCCCAGCCCAAGAGGGAGGCATCTGTAGTAAGGATTAGAGAATGAGACTGAGTGACAAAAGGAACTCCTGTCTTAGATTGTCCTGATCCTACCACCACTGTAATGCCTGGATCAGGTCGAGTCACTGGAATCAGTTTGGTCAGAGGGTCCTTTTCTGAGACCAAAAGGCTCTCGAGTGGAACTGAATGTCCCTCATCTGAAATCTTGCTCCCTGCACGACTGCTGTAGAAGCAGCCATGTGCCACAGGAGCTGCAGAAAATGCCTTGCTGGTCAAGACACCTGCAGGGTGAATGAAGAGGCCAGTGAAATAAGGGTCCTTGCCCTGTCCAGGGGAAGGAAGGCTCTTGCCCTTACTGTATCTAGGTCTGCCCCTATGAAGGTGAGGAGCTGTACAGGCTCTAGAACTGACTTTGAAAGATTCAGAAGGAAACCTAGAGAAGCGAGCAGTTGCTGAGTTATCTGTAGGTGTAATTTAACTTGGTCTGGAGACTGGCCTACTATGAGCCAGTCGTCCAGGTATGGAAAGATGGAGATCCTTTTTCTCCTTAGGAAGGCAACTACTACTGCCAGGCATTTTGTGAACACCTTGGAGAAGAGGTTAGGTCAAGGCATTGCTCTGAATTGGTACTGCCTGAGGCAGCTCGGAACTGAGGTACTTTCGTGGGAGCTCTGATGAGAATATGGAATAGGCATCCTTGAGGTCCAGGAGACTAGCCAGTACCCTGGCCTTAGAGAGGGTAGAATTATTCCCAGAGTCACCATTTTGAACTTTGGCTTTAAAAGGTGCTTGTTTAAATATCTGAGATCCAGGATGGGCCGCCATTCTCCTGTCTTTTTGGCGGTTAGGAAGTACCTGGAGTACAATCCTTTCCCTTTGTGTATGGGTGGAACCCTCTCTATGGCTCTCAGAGCCAAGAGGGAAGAGACCTCTGCCTCTAAGGCCAGTGCCTCTGAAGAATTTGCAGGTGGAAAGGATCTGGTTCTCATCTTTGGAAATCTTTTGAAGCTGAGAACCAGTCCCTGGCTTACTACTTCCAGGACCCATTTGTCTGATGTTAAAGACATCCAGTCCTGGACAAAGTAAGCCAGCCTGCCCCCTACAGGTGGTGGAGAATCGGCCCTGGCAACCCCATCAGGGTGATTGTTTGGCAGGGGCTTTAGGCTGAGGGGTGGAAGCAGGCCTGCTTGCACCCCGTCTGCCTCTCCCTCTGAAGAACCCCTATAGCATAAAGAAGAGGAGGCCTGGCTTGGTAGAAGGCCCATGAAAAGGCCTGCCCCTGCCCCTGAATGCTGCCTCTGGGGAGTGGCTTGCCTTTCCTTGGCCTGAGCACCCTATAGGTGGTCCTGTATTCATCCATTTTCTTCATGTAGTTCTCTGTTTGCTCCCCAAACAGAGAATTACCCACAACAGGAAAATCCATGGCCTTAGTCTGGGTATCCAGAGACAGGCTAGTACATCTGAGCCAAGCCATCCTCCGAAGGGCCACAGATGTAGCTATGACTCTAGATGAAACATCATTGGAGTCCACTGCAGCATGGAATTGCACCTTGGATGCCTCAATACCATCCGCAGCCACCTGCTCCAGCTCCTTGGCAAGCTGTCCAGGGACCAGTTTAGCTAAAGCCATTACAGTGTCCCATCTGGACTTCTGGTATCTAGCTGTGTAGGCCATATAATTAGCCTGCCTGAGTCCCAAAGATGCTGCCATGTACTGTTTCTTTGCCATGGCATCAATCCTCCTAGAGTCCTTATCTGGGGAGTGTGAAGCCAAGGGTATATTTGCTTTATCACAGGCAACAGCCTGCACTACCCCAACATGGCTGCATTGCTGCAAGGAACTCCGTATCTGAGCTCTGAGAGAGTATACCTCTTGTCCATTCTTTTGTCCACAGGAGGTATAGAATTAGGAGTCTTTAAAATTTTTATTGTCTGTTTCTCAAAGGACTTATGAAGGGGAATAGACAGCTTCCTGGACTCTGGGATATCCATCATTTCAACATAGTCAGGCTCCTCCTGGTCATCCACAGCTTCTTCCATAGGAAGCTGAAGAGTTTCAGCCACTTTTTTGTAGAACATAAAATGGGAAGGGGACTCAGAAAGCCTAGGAGGAGAAACCCCTGAAGGTCTGTCTAGGGAGATGTCCGGGTCAACAGGCACATCCAGACTTTCGTAATCACCATCACTATCCTCATACTCTCCTTCCTCTTCCTCCGGTTTATAAAAATCTTCTAAATTATAGTCTGGAACTGGGGGAACCGACCGAACCAAACCCCTTCCTGATGGTGCCGGTTCGGTCAGAACCGGGGTTAGCGACTGAACAATCCTTATCGCTTTGGCTATTTCATCAGCGGTCGGAGAAAGAATTTGTGGATCCGCACAGGCCGATTTATCTCTTCTTTTTCCTTTAACCGGAACAGACTCCTCGGAGTCGGTTCTCCTTTTGCCCGAAGAAGTTTCGCCCTGGTCAGAGGGCACTCCTGGTTCGGTTGGAACCGAACCGGGCTGGCCATCCGGGTCAGTGGGCTACTTGGCCTCCCTTTCCCTGAGCCTACCAACTCTCTTTTTCAGGGTAGCTGCAGGAAAATTCTTGCAAATCTGGCAGTCTGAATCGAGGTGGTCAAACCCCAGACAATAAACACAGGTGGTGTGGGGATCAGCCTTAGCAAAGACTTCCCCACACACACTACAGTGTTGAAACCCAGTGGGCCAGGTTTTTCTTTTGGGTTTCTCAGACATAGCCAGTCCTAACAAAAACTTACTCTTTTTTCGGCAATCCGCCAGGCAAGACACCCTTATCGGTTCCTGACCGTGTTACGGGTCGTGGAAAAAAACGTAATGAAATCCGTTTTTTTTTAGAACCGATAAGGACTGGTTACCACACTCTAAAAGTAGAATAAACTTTTTTTGAACAACCTGATCGGTTCAAACCGAACTGATCCCACATTTACAAGTTCCACACAGAAGAACAAGAAAATAAACCTATTTAGTACTCACGATACCACAGACAGAGACTGAACCGACAGGTTAACGGGTTAAATTCAGTCGAAAACCGAGAAAAACGGCACTTTAACCGACACACTTGAACCGAGCAAACAAGAAATCTCCGGAGCAACTGTTCAGTGAGGCCGAGCAAAGAATCTGACGATTTAACTTCAAATAGCAGCAGACAGAGTCTCAACTGAGCTCGAGCTCAGCGTTCCATGCCTGGCATGGAAAGTTAACTCTTTCATCTCCGGGGCAGTTTAAAGGTTGGACATCACTGCAATATGTCAGAATACAGCAAGACTTCATGTTGTTTGAACAGAGAATTACCCACTACAGGAAAATCCATGGCCTTAGCCTGGGTGTCCTGCGAGAGACTAGTACATCTGAGCCAAGCCATCCTCCGAAGAGCAACAGATGTAGCCATGACTCTTGATGAAACATCATTAGAGTCCACAGCAGCATGAAATTGAACCGTAGATGCCTCAATCCCATCTACAGCCACCGCCTCCAGCTCCTTGGTTAGCTGGGGGGAGGCCTGTTTAGCCAGTGCCAGTACAGTGTCCCACCTTGACTTCTGGTACCTGGCTGTATAGGCCATGTAATTCACCTGCCTGACTCCCAAAGAAGATGCCATGTACTGCTTCTTTGGCATGGCATCAATCTTCCTGGAGTCCTTGTCAGGGGGGTGTGAAGCCAAGGGAATATTTGCCTTGTCACAGGCAGCAGCCTGCACTACCCCAACATGGCTGCATTGCTGATATAAGAACTCCATGTCTGAGCCTGAAAGTGTATACCTCTTGTCCATTCTTCTATCCACAGGAGGTATAGTGTTAGGAGAATTTAAGATTTTGTGTGTCTGTTTCCCAAAAGATTTATGGAGGGGAACAGACAGTCTCCTGGACTCTGGGATGTCCATCATCTCTACAAATTCAGGCTCCTCTTGATCTTCCACAGCCTCCTGCATAGGAAGCTGGAGGGTTTCAGCCACCTTTCTGTAAAACATAAAGTGAGAAGGGGACTCAGAAAGCCTAGGAGGGGAAACACCTGAAGGTCTGTCTGGGGAGATGTCCGGTTCCACAGGCACATCCAGACTCTTACTTACATCATCATCCTCAAATTTCCCTTACTCTTCAAATTCTGGTTTATAAAAATCTTCAAGGGCATAATCTTGAACTGGGGGAACCAACCGAACTGACCCCCTGCCAGAAGAAGCCGGATCGGTTGGAACCAGATGGAGCGATTCCACAATCTGAATTGGTCTGGCTATCTCTTCGGCGGTCGGAACATGAACCTCTGGATCCGAACCGGTCGATTTATCTTTGCATTTTCTTTTTGTTGGAACCGATCCCTCGGAATCTGCTCTCCTTTTGCCCGAAGAAGTATCACCCTGGTCAGAGGGCACTCCTTCTGGTTCGGTCGAAACCAAACCAGGCTGACCATCCGGGTCAGCAGACTTCTCTGCCTCCTTTTCCCTCAGTCTACCTAATCTCTTCTCAAGGGTAGATTTGGGAAAGTTTTTACAGATTTGGCAGTCTGAATCGAAGTGGTCAAACCCCAGACAATAAACACAAGTGGTGTGGGGATCAACCTTAGCAAAGACCTCCCCACACTCACTACAGTGTTGAAACCCAGTGGGCCCGTTCTTTTGTTTTGTTTTTTGGGGGGTTTCTCAGACAAGGCCAACCTAATCAAATGTACCCTTTTTTTGGCAACCACCAGGCAAGACTCCCTTATTGGTTCCTAACCATGTCACGGGTGTTGGAAAAAACTGTTTAAAACACGTTTTTTTTTAGAACCGATAAGAACCGGTAACCACACACTAAGTAAACACACACATTTCACTATCAAATGGCCGGTTCAGATGAACCGCAGATCACTGCAATTGTCAGAATACAGCAAGACTTCATGTTGTTTGAAGCACTTGGTAAAGACTTGAGGAGTGGAAGAGAGGCCGAATAGTAGAACCCAAAATCAATAATGCCTCTTCTGGAAGTGGAACCTCAGAAACTTCCAAGGGGGAGGGAAAACCCCGATATGCATATAAGCATCTTGCATGTCCAGGGAACAGAGCCAATCACCCTGGTGCAACAGAGGAATGAGATGTGGCAGAGTCACCATCCTGAACCTTTTGTATTCTATAAAGTGATTTAAAGAGCTGAGGTTCAGGATAGGCCGAAGGTCTTGCGTTTTCTTTGGCACCAGGAAGAAGTGGGAATAAAACCCCTTCCTCATTGTTCCTGTGGAACTGGCTCTATCACCTTTTTCTGCAAGAGGGTCTGAATCTCCCCTTCTATTAACTGGATGTGGGAAGGAGGATAATGGGAGGACCTTGGTGGACTTTCCGGAGGTACTTGTGTGAACTCCAGTGTATGTCCTCTCTTTATGATGTCCAAGACCCAAAGGTCTGAAGTGATCTTGCTCCACCCTTCCCAGTGGTGGGAGAAGCAGCCCCCCACTGCCTCCCCTTCTGCCTCCACCAGAGGAGGGGGGGTCAGCAGGGAGTCATTGGGAGGATACGGGAGTGGGCAGAGAGGTCTGGGAGGACATTGGGCCTCTGGGGGGGGCACCTCCAGCTTGCTGGTTTGTGGTTTCCTCTTGAAACCACCTCTCTGTGCAAATTGACCATGGGTATTCTGCCCTGAGGACTTACAAAAGGGCCGTTTGCGAAATATCTTTTGGTCCCCCTTGTAAAGTTTTCAGACAGACCAAACTGACTTCCCAGACTCCTGGAGGCGAGAAATCAATTTCTCAGTCTCCTCCCAAAACAAAACGGAACCCTGGAAGGGAAGATCCTTGATTCTGGACTACAGATCCTGGGTGAATCCAGAGATCCTTAGCCAAGAATGGTGTCTAAGGCAAAAGCCGGAAGCTGCAGCCCTAGATGCCGTGTCTGCAGTGTCGTATGAGGCCCGTAATACATGCGTGCCTACGTCTGAACCCGATTTTAGGATTTCCAGCAGTTCAGTCTTTTGAGCCAAATCTGGCAAGGCGTTGGCTACTTCCTGGCCCTTGTCCCACCATGCATTTTGCTACTGTACCATATGCGTGAGAAAGTTGAGCAATCTTATGGAACAGGTGGAGGCAGAGTACACTTTCTTGCCCACCTGATCCAAGTATCTGGACTCTGCATTGGGAGGCTGTGAACTTAGGTGCTTTAGCTGCTTAGACTTATCAAGAACCACCTTGATGACCATCGAGTCCACCTGTGGGTGTTCCGCCAGGAAAGGCTCCTCCCTCGGTGCTCTGTAAAGCCTATCCGACTTCTTGGGAACCGCCAAGGTAGTGGCTGGATGCTTCCAGGCAAGTTGAGTCAAATCCTGGAAAGTATCCACCAAAGGAGAGACCACTAGAGGCTTGGGCTCCTTTTGCCTCAGGTATCTGGACAACCTCCGGTGTCCCGGATCCAGGTCCTCTGTCTCCAATCAACTGGAGGCCTGGATGTGCCTCATGACGTCCATAAATGTAGGATCATCCGGAGGCAAATGGGGGTCTCTTTATTGTCCAGGGAGGCCCCCTTCCCTGAAAGGGACTGGTCAGAGCTGGAAGAGGAGGAAGACCTGCCTCTGTCAGAACGGGACGTGGCCGAGTCCGACCTGGAGCAGCTTTTGTCCCTTGAATGCCATCTAGTAACAGTCAGCTATGGGACCGACGATGGCATGGAGACTGGCGTTGGCTATGGGCCAGACGACAGCCGGAAGACTGCCCATGGCGAATGCCAGACCTATGGTGGCCGTGAGACCTACTCCTGTGAGGCGACTGGTGCCGGCTCTCGGACTGGGAACCTTGGCACCGCCAGCGGTCCTTCGACCTAGAATGAGAATGACCACCGGAGAGTGGGACATAGAAGGTTTAGGCCGCTCGTCAGGAGGTGGCTGGTCAGGGAGAGGTTGGTCGGGCACTGCCAAAGGACTGCTCCTAGGAGCCTGATCCTCCCTGGCATAAGGGACCGAGGTCGGTCCAGGTTTAGGTGGGGCAATGTCCTGCTTGACTTGGCTCCACCAAAATTGTAACAATTCAGTAAGTTCCTTTTAATGAACTGGGCTGCTGCCTCCACAGCCAGGGTATTGGGCATTGTGGGCTGGTCCTGGATAGGAGAAGCCAGAAGATCTGGAAGATCTTGGGGCGAAGTACCCACAGAGACATCATCCGAATCAAGGCCCTCCGCACTGGTGACTGGGACCTGTTTGGTGTCGTTTTGGCTGCCAAATGGCCAGCCACAGTACCCAAGGTCGGTTTCTGGACCACTGGTTTGGCTCGTGCCAGGCCCTGTTTGCCCATGGCCTTAAAAGGGCGGGAAGCCGATGGAGGCTTTGAAGGACCCCGATCCTTAGAAGAGGCCTTACCTGGAGCCCCGGGTAGAGCCGATGCTGAGGCTTTGTTAGACGGGGCAGAGGCATGTGCCAAACAGGAGGCCTTAGCAGAAGTATCCGAGGTAGAAGGGGTGCGCAAAGGCGTGACCTTCACCTTGACGGGCAGCACCGGTTCAGCCTTCGGGCCCTGTTTGTCTTCCACTGGTGCCGGGTTTTTGCATGGCCGGAAGGCCTACCCCAGTCCTGGAAGTGCTTTGAATGATGGGAACTGTCTCAACCACCCAAGCCTAAAGAAGAAGCCTTCTTGTGGGGTGAGCGGGAGTGGGAGCGTGGATGGGACCGGCCACAGTCCTTGTCGTGGGACTTGTCCCAGTGTTTAGATTTTTCCCCTTGAGAGCTCTGCATCACGGCGACTTGTTTTTCCAGAAGGTGGACCTTCAATGCCTTCAGGCGTCTGATCCTTGTCCTGCCGGTAAAGCCTTTGCAGATCCTGCAGGACTGAGTGTCGTGGTCCGGCCCAAAGCAGAAGACACAGCCTTGTGGGCATCCTTGGCAGGGATCTGATGGCCACAGAAGCACACTGTCTTCTTCTGTCCAGATGAGGACACCAATGATGGTGATGAAGACATATACCAGATAGTCAACCGGAAGGAGAGAATAAATCCGATAAAACTTCGCTGAACTACTATGCAACGAACTAAGAGCACCGCTGAGTGCGGGTCTGCGGTGGGAAAAGAACTGAGGTGGAGCTGGAGACTGCCCCCTTTTGCACCATGACCAACGTCGGGGTGGAGCCAACGTCAGGGGGTGGCCCCCGCTGGGTACTGCTAGCTAAGAGTTTTCCGGTGGGTCCTAGTGCCTGCGGCATAGTCCTAATGGTAATAGCCTGCTGCAAGAGCTCCCACTCGAAGTAAGATCAATAACTATGTTGTACTGTGTGTTTTAATTTGTGTTTGTAGTCCTAATATGGTCTTTCCTTTGTCTGATGTTCATTTTTTTTTTTTTTTTTTTTTTTTTAATTTACCCACTTGTTTTATGGCCCTTGGGGATTTCCAAGTCTTCATGTTTGGTAACACTTTATTTTAAGTGTTCGTAACTACACTGTAATTACGGTATAACTATTCTGTAACTACTGTGTAGTTACATGTAACTACTATGTAGTCAACAACTAGTTTCATGTGTGGGTATGGTGTAGTTACGCAACTTGCATACATGTGCAACTACTACAGTCTCCTTTTTGGCACACATCATTTCATTCTGACAAGAGTAACTACACATGTAAAAGCTGTTGCAAAGTGCAACAGAAAATCTACTGTGCAACTACCACTCTTTCTCTGCTGGTAGTATGCTATTTGTTCTTATAAGGACAACTACATATATAATAGCTTTGCAAATTGTAACAGCAAATCTGCTGTGTAACAACTATGTTACTACTTTTGTCATTATTAAATCTGTTCTTACAAGTGTAACTAACATATAAATGCAGGTCGTGTGCACTGTTTCAACTGTCTGTCTATCTGACATCATTTAAAAGGTAATCAGAAAAATGTTAAAGCGTAATAAAATGGTAACTAAAATATGAATACAATGCAACTTCAGCCTGCTACAGTTAAATGCACTGATTGGCATTAATTTAGATGATGTTCCATGTCTGTATTCCAGTTTTTTATGAACTTACAGGTTAGTAAACATGCAGTCTAATATTGTGAACTGATATGTAACTGTGCACAAAAAATGGAAATTACGTACCTACTGTAATTTTTGATCTTCTTGGACAGAGTCTCCACCACTCATTCACACTGATGGGATCTATGCCGGAGGTGCTAGGACCCAGCAGGAGCAAACTTTTTTGCAAGAGGACCGGCACCAGAGATGAAGCCGTGAGCCTCGGCTCGTGCGGCAATGACTATCTCGGTGTCGACCCTCCAACCGACTCAGTACTTTTTTTTCCGAGGAGGTGCAGAGTAACTAACCTAGAAGGACTAGCCTAACAAAAAATCGGACATAAGATAGTCCGAACGACCTGTATAAGAAGGGTCAACAAAGAAGTCTTCACAGCCTAGCCACTGAGGGAGTGAAGACCAACAAAAGAGAAGTGAGCTTGGGGGATGGTGGGTGGGTGTGTGAATGAGTGGTGGAGACTCCGTCCAAGAAGATCAAGAATTACGGTAGGTATGTAATTTCCATATCTTCCTGGACATAAAGTCTCCACCACTCATTCACACTGATGGGAGAGTACTGAGCTAATAATCCCCTGAGAGGGCGGCAGGAGAAAAGAGCTCACTTACTTAGGACAGAAGTCCATTAAGAATAGTCCTGCCAAATGACAGATGTCGTCTGGCATGGACATCCAAGGTGTAGGGCTTAATGAAAGTATGCACTGAGCTCCAAGTAGCCGCATTGCAAATATATGCAATGGGCACTTTACGAATTTCTGCCAGGGATGCCGCGACTGCTCTAGTAGAGTGAGCATAAACCCTGTCTTCCAGTTTTACCTGTGCCATAGAATAGCAGAGGCGGAGGCATGGTACCAGCCACGCTGAAATGCACCTAATAGCGACAGGTTGACCCAGCCGGGTCTCACTGAAGGAAACAAACAGTTGTTGAGCCTTGCTAATTTCTTTTGTTCTATCCAAATAGAATCGAAGCGCTCTCTTAACATCCAGAGAATAAAGGGTACGCTCTCCTTCATTCTGGAAGTTCGCAAAGTAAGTAGGTAGGACCAAAGGTTGGTTTAGATGGAATTCGGAGACAACCTTAGGGAGGAACTTAGGATGGGTCCCAAGAACTACTTTGTCCTTATGAAATACAGTGTACGGAGGGTCTGTGACCAAAGCATGTATTTCAGAGACTCTGTGGGCTGAGGTGATGCCACCAGGAATGCCGTCTTCCAAGTGAGGAATTTCAGCTCACAGGTAGCTAGAGGCTCAAAGGGCTTTCCAGTGAGCATGTCTAGCATGAGATTAATGTCCCAGGCTGCGACTGGACATCTGATAGGAGGTCTGGTATGCAGAATACCTTTAAGAAACCTCTTAACTACGGGTAATTGAGCCAGTGACAGGGAAAGCACTGGCTCATGATAGGCTGAAATAGCACAAAGGTTAACTTTGACCGTAGAGTACTGTAGACCCGAATTTGAGAGGTCCAAAAGGTACTCCAGGATTTTATTTGGTGGGCAGGAGAAAGGGTTCGAAGAGGATTTTGCACACCAGATAGAGGAACGCTTCCATTTGGCTGTGAAGGCTTTTCTAGTGGCTGGCTTACGTGCAGTCAAAACAATATCTGAAACCCTACGGGAAAAATTGAACCTATTCACCTCTATCTCTTCAGGAGCCAAGCGTGAAGGTGAAGTGATCAGAGATTGGGATGGACCACAGGACCCTGGGTCAGAAGTTTCATCTGAAGAGGAAGTGCCTTCGGAGGGGTTTCTGACATACTGCTGAGCAGTGGAAACCATATTTGTCGAGGCCAGAAGGGAGCAATGAGGATCATTTTGTCCCTCTGAGACTCGAATTTGAGAAGTACCCTCTGAATTAGTGCAAGAGGAGGAAAAGCGTATAGAAAGTGTTTTGTCCATTGCAGCCTTAACGCATCCTGACAGAAAATGTCAGGCTCTGGATTTCTGGAGCAGAAGAGAGGCAGTTTTGTGTTGAGTGGGGATGCAAAAAGGTCCAGGTCTGGAGTTCCCCACTCTTTGAAGAGTGACTGAACTATGGTTGAGTCAAGAGACCACTCGTGAGGATTCACCTCTGTTCTGCTGAGACGGTCTGCCAGTTTGTTCTGCACTCCTGGCAGGTAAACCACCTGAATTAGAGCCTTGTGCTCTAGGCACTATTCCCACACTCTCATTGCTTCCCTGCACAAAGGGTAAGAGTGTGCACTGCCCTGCTTGCTGATGTAATACATCACTGCTTTGTTGTCCGTTTGAAGGAGAATGTTCTTGTGACAGAGAATGTCCTTCAAAAGCCCGGACTTTATAGAGGACGGCTCTCATTTCCAGGACACTTATGTGGAGTTGAGACTCGACCTGAGTCCATGTGCCTTGGGTGTGGAGATTCTGACAGTGAGCTCCCCACCCCATCAGGGACGCATCCGTAGTAATGGATATCTGATGATCAAGTGGAGCAAAGGGATACCCTTCCAGAAGGTTGTCCTCTTGAGACCACCAGGTGAGAGACTTCCTTAGAGGTTCTGTCACTCTGATGAGAAAGGACTGAGGATGAGGGGTTGGAGACCACTGAGTACTGAGCATCCACTGGGAGGTTCTCATGTGGAGACGTGCTAGGGGCACAGTGAACACTGAGAATGCCATGAGACCCAGCATCCGTTGCATCGAGATAGCTCGAACTGAGTTTTCCTCTCTGATGTACTGGGCCATCTGCAAGATATTGCTCCTTCTGTCCTCTGGAAGGAAGGCTTTCGCAGAAGAGGTGTCCAAAAGAGTTCTTATAAAGTGGAGCTTCCGGGAGGGCTGCAACTGCGATTTTTTGAGATTCAGCAGGACTCCCATGGACGTGAGGAAGTCTGAAGCCGTGGCCACAGCGTTCAGAGTTTCTTGTCTGGAGAGACCTGCTAGGAGCCAGTCATCCAGATATGGGAACACTTGAATTCCGATTTTCCTGAGATGTGCTGCGAGAGTTGCACAACACTTTGTAAAGACTCGTGGTGCCGAGGATAGCCCAAAGGGCAGGACTCTGAACTGATAATGTTGACCCAGTGCCACAAACCTTAGGTATTTGTGGTGCCTTGGGTGTATAGGAATATGTTGGTAGGCATCCTGCATGTCCAGGAAAGCTAGCCAATCGTGTTGATGAAGCAAGGGTAACAGGGTCCCTAGCGAAATCATCTTGAACTTTTCCTTGTGAAGGAAGTTGTTTAACTTTCTGAGATCCAGAATGGGGCGCATGCCGCCAGTTTTCTTTGGGACCAGAAAGTAATGGGAGTAGAAACCTGTGTTTCGTTGATCCAGCGGAACTATTTCTACTGCCCTGTTATTCAGAGGGCCTTGTACCCCGGAGGCAAGAAGGTCTGACTGAATTGTCGACAGACTGGGTTGTCAGTTGGGTGAATGATCCGGAGGGGTTTCTGAAAGGTTGACAGACTACCCCTTGCAGATTATCCAGAGGACACATTTGTCTGACGTTATGGATTTCCACTGGTTGTAGAACTGAGTCAGACGTCCTCCCACCATTGAGGAAGAGTCCCCTTTGGACAGCTGAGGTGGGACCTGGGCCAGAAACTCAGAAGGTGGCACTGGGCACTTTAGGTCCTTGTGCCTTCTGTTGCACTGGTAGCTGGCAATACGCATACCCAGGGTGGAGGCAGCAAAGACTCTCTTTCCTAAGGTGTCTGTCTTATGATATTCTTTGTTTATGGGCCGGGCTGTAGATGCCTGAGGAAGAACGGCCTTATCATTCTCTGCCAAGACTACAATAGGGTCTGCAAAGGCCTGGGAGGCCAAAATAGGTTGATCCTTGGGAGCAGCATACTTCCTGTCTATGGACTTAGCAACAGAAGGAATGAGAGCAGGGTTATTCCTTACCAGCTGAGAGAGCGTCTCAAAGGATGGCTGTACCGGGGGGAGTTAAATCCATAGGGATCTCCGTGACATGTAGGTACTGGAGTCTCAAAAGCTTCCCAGAATCGATATCTGTAGTCTGGAGAGAAAGAGTAGAATTTAAATTTTTCAGCAGAGACTTAAATGACAGGTCTTCAACCACAGGCTCTGCAGCAGGATTAATCCCTGCTCCTTTAACATCATCACCCAGTCAAAGATTTGGGTCAGGCTCAATATCATCTCCTGACAGCCCCGGAGGGACTGTATGGACAGGAAAGGAGTGAAAATCAGTAGGAAACAAAGAAGAGAAAAGATTCGGAGTCGAGAACCCTTAAAAGCTGGATAACACCACACCAAGCCTCAGCGCCGAAGAACACGGTGCTGATGGCAAGGGAGATGGTGCCATTGGAAACAACCCAGCACACGGCGTCGATGCAGACAGAGTCCCCGACGGTACCGAGAGCAACCCAGGGCCCCAAAGACTTCGATTTGAAGAAAAAGAAGGAAGAATACCAGGAGATAAAGGCATCAGTGCAGCCCCTCGCCCACAGCCATCGCGAGGAAAACTTACCTGAAGTCACCGGGAGTTGACGCGCCGAAGATGGCGCGGCGACTAAGGTGGTCTAATCACCCTATCCGCTTCCCCGAAGGCCTCGGAGTGACCAGGCCAGGAAGCTGGGCCACCCTCCAAGCCCACTGCTCCATAACAGAAGCCCACTGATGAAACTGCTCATCGAAAGCCATTTCCATAGGCGAGGAAGGGCTCCGATGTCAAAAAGACCGGTCACTGGAGACAGAAACCGGCAACTGCGGAGGAGGAGACCGGCATCTGACCCAAACGACCGACCGTCGATGCACAGGGATACCAGAAGGCGACCTTGAGTGATGCCTTCTCTTTTCTGACCTGTGGGCCGAAAAAGAGTTTGAGGCCGAACGGTGCCAAGAGTGCAACTGTTTTCTTTTATGCTTCGGGGGGACCGCCCATCCCCCGGGCATTGGACCGTCCATTGTCAGACACTCCCTCCCTCCAGAGAGGGCGGTGGACCGGACCCAGCCCGGCTGACTGAATAGCTTTCATACGAAGTCTCCCTACCGTCACCTGACCCGCTCATGGTCAACTCCGACAATGGAGGGCTGAAGACTTCTGTTCTTAATAAATCAAGTTTAAAAGTAAGCAGTACTTATTTTGAGATAATGTACAAAACAATAAACTGAAAACTATGCTGCTAGTTTGAAGTTTGACTCCGGCGGGTGAGCGACAACGTCACTGAAGCATACTCGATGGCGGGGAAAAAATGAACTGAGGCGGTTGGAGGGTCGACGCGGAGATAGTCACTGCCACACAAGCCAAGGCTCACGGCACCACTCCTCACTGCTCCATCTCTGGCGCCAGCCCTCTAGCAAAAAAGTTTGCTCCCGCTGGGATCTAGCACCTCCGACATAGATCCCATCAGTGTGAATGAGTGGTGGAGACTTTATGTCCAGGAAGATTATTTCATTTTCATAATTACCAATTGGCACTATAACAATATTGTGGTTAAGAAATAACGGCACTGTTTTCACAGTTAATGCCTAGGTAACATGGATTTGCAGTTGCAAACACTTACATTTACCAAATGTCAGTACTGTAGCTATGATGTAAGTTCTCATTCAGAAATCAGTCTCTCATGAACTTACAGCTTACCAAACATGCAATCTAATATTAGACCCTAGTCACGCAGGCAGCAGGCAATGCATCAAATATGCATTCCCATGCCTGGTGATCAATACTGGGTAGGTGCACTGATCAAATGGATCTTTTTCAGGCATAACCTGGGCCATAAAGATGGTACGTAGGTAATACAGACAATACACTTATATTAACAGAGAAAGATACAGGAAATAGAACACACTGAATGTATTGAGTACAGCTAGGAACAATTAAGTGCAAGAATACAGCTGAAACACAATAAAGTAGCAACTAAAGTGCAGGTGCAATATACATGATGTACAATCAGTCAGTCTTGTGACTGTTCAGCATTGTACAATGGGACAGTTTAGTCTTAGGTACAGAAGAATTAGGACTCTCATCAGAGGGTAGCCATGCCCCACCCCCAGCTACCCACCTGGGCAACAGCAGGACAGGAGTGCGGGTGCAGTTGAGGTGTGGGTCAATCTCACAAAAGCAGCTCATTTAAAGTTATGTAAGTACACAACACCCATTGTGAAACTAGTTAACAACTACATAGTAGTGCAGTTTCAGTGTAGTTATACAGTAGTTACAGTGTAGTTAGTGACACTTAAAATTATCCTTCAGAAATCATTCCCTCATGAATACTATGCAACCAAAAAAAGAACTAAAATAAATATGCAATCTAATATTGTAAATTGTGATACAATAACATAATTACTTAGTGGCTTTTAACAGTGCTGTAGTTACTAAGGAATGTGCTGCTTCTGTGGCATTGTTTCCACAGTTAATGCCTAACTAGCGTGTACTTACAAAGTAAGTACACCGAAACCAACACTTAAAATAAAGTATAAGAAGAAGAGTGTAACAGTGCTGTAGTTACTAAGGAATATGCTGCTTCTGTGGCATTGCTTCCACAGCTAATGACTTAACATATATTTGCAAAGTAAGTACACAGAAAGCTACAGTTAAAATAAAGTGTAAGAAGAAGGGTACAACGGTGCTGTAGTTACTAAGGAATGTGCTGCTTCTGTGGCATTGTTTCCATGGTTAATTCCAAACTAACATGTATTTGCAAAGTATGCAGAAACTGACACTTAAAATAAAGCATAAGAAGGGTGTAACTACTATACACTTACATTGAATGTCAATGCTGTAAGTTCTTATGTATATTTTCCTTCAGAAATCATTTCCTCATGCACTTACTGCTTAATAAAAACATAATCTAATATTGATAATTGCTATACAACTACACTGTTTACTTTTACAATACAAATCATTTACATCATTACTTATTGGCTTGTAACAGTGCTGTAGTTACTAAGAAATGTGCTGCTTCTATGGCATTGACTCACACCTCTTCTACATCCACACTCCTGGCCTGCTACTGCCCAGGTTGGTGGGGCATGACTACATATCATGCTTTATCACCGATCTGCTGTGTGGTGTGGTGGTGGGTGGCACCGGATACACAAGGAAGGAACCTTCCTTAGCCATTATATGCCCTTCCCACTAGCTGAACAGTGTGGCTGCCACAGCATCATCCTTCATATCAAGCTATCCCAGCCCTCTGACTATACCATGAGGGCTGGTGGCAAGGTGGTAAGCATAGGCAGACCAGTAGGTCCCCCTTACCGGAAAACAGCAGTAATGGGAAGACCATCCATAACCCACAATTCCCCTATCCACACTGACTGCAGGATCCAGTCTGTTCCTGGTCAGTCCATCTGACTGGATGGCTGCTATTGATCACCAGGCCTGGGAATGCACATTTGGCACATTCCCTGCCACCTACTACATGTGAATACGCTCTAACATTAGACTGCATGTTTAGTAAGCAGTAAGAGCAGGAGGGACACATTTCTGAATGAGAACTTACATCACAGCTACAACACTGCCATATGGTAAATAAGTGTGTGCAACTGCATATGCATGTTACCTGGGCAGGAACTGTGAAAACAGTACCATTAATTCTTAGCCACGATACTGTTATAGTGCCAATTAGTAATTATGCAAATGAAATATTTTTGTGTACAGTTACATATCAAGTCGCAATATCAGACTGCATGTTTACTAACCTGTAAATTCTTGAAAAACTGGAATACAGACATGGAACATCATCTAAAGAGTTGCCAGTCAGTGCATTCAACTGTAGCAGACTGAAGTTGCATTGTATTCATATTTTAGTTACCATTCTTATTACACTTTAACATTTTTCTGTGTGATTACCTTTTAAATAAATTTCAGATAGGCATAGACAGTTGAAACAGTGCACACAACCTGCATTTATATGTTAGTTACACTTGTAAGAACAGATTTAATAATGCCAAAAGTAGTAACACAGTACTTACACAACAGATTTGCTGTTATAATTTGCAATAGCTATTACATGTATAGTTGCCCTTATATGAACAACTAACACAATGCCAAAAGAGATAGAGTGGTAGTTGCACAATAGATTTTCTGTTACACTTTGCAATAGCTGTTTCATGTGTAGTTACACTTGTCAGAATGAAATGATTTGTGCAGAAAGGGAGACTGTAGTAGTTGTACATGTATGCATGTTGCATAACTACACCATACCCACATGTGAAACTAGTTAACTACACAGTAGTTACTTCATGCAAATTGTGTGTAACTACTTATCATGCAACTGTGAAACTAGTAAACAACTACATAGTAGTTACATGTAACCACATAGTAGTTACAGTGAAGTTACAACATAGTTATACAGTAATTACAGTGTAGTTAAGGACTCTTAAAGTGTTACCTTATGTTTTATTGTCTTTCCTTTTCCTACAATGCCTCCTGTCCCATGTGACAGCAATGTGTCCAGATCACTGATTCAATAAGGGCTTGTTTTCTGTTCATTCTGCAGCAGCACAGTGTCTAATATTCTGGCCTCGCATAACTCCTTCTAATCCAATCTGTTTTTTGAGGTGTATGTCCAGGTCTAGCCAAAAGGAGTTAATGTTGTGTTTTATTTATTTATGCTCCCCCTGAGCCCTCAGTCAGCCACTCCTTCAGGCCACCTAGGCCTACCACCACCATGTCCCTTTACCATCTGCCACCCCCGTAAGTGCCATGGCCCAAGTAACCCGACATACCTTCGTCTGGAGGGCTCCTCCCCCCATGGGGGACAACCGGGAGAGGAGAGTTACCCACTGGCATTCTGCATATCCCAGGCATGGTAGGGGTTGGCACTGATGCATCCAGGCTTTTGTGGTGAGTGGGGACCGGCTGCCATTATCCGGTCAGCCGAGTGGCTAGTTTTCCGGTTTTCTATCAACCCCCTTGCCACTCTTGCAATGTCCCGGCCGTGGCAGCATCCTGGGGGGCAGAGAATTCAATGGCATGTTGAGGCCACACACCAAGAACGCCAACTACCAGCAACCACCAGGAGCCAACAAACAGCAGTCTGGGATCTGCCTCCCCCGGGAGGGAAGCGTGTGAAGGACACTCTCAACTCCCTTCCTGCCAGACTCTGCTCCTGACGTCCGTGCTCCGGGCGTGAACCCAGGTCGTCAGTGAGCTAAACAAATGCCCTTCGCTAAGCGCCAGGAAGCTGGCTTATGTTTTATTTTTAAAACTTTTCTTTTTGTTAAACCATACATAGCTACAAAAGCACATAAATCACCCCATGTCAATCAATGCCATAATTAGTGACGACTCTAGCTTTTTTTTTAAAGAATAGTTCACTCAATTATCCCTCAGATGTTTGCCAAACTGTGAATGTAGCCTTCATTTGTGCTCATTTGATAAGGAAGAGCACTTGATTTAAAACAGTAAACCAGCCATTAATGATCTCCAACATATGATTGCCACTTGGGAGAGGAGGATTTGTGGGAAAAGTAAAGGCAATTTCAAACATATGGACATGGGGATTCTCTTGGGCTAAGGGCAGAACCTGTCAGAGTTCATGATATGTCATAATTGTGATTTGGGCCCAAACAATGAAAACAAAGGTTGTGGCCATCTGCTTTAGTCAACCAATGCTTACAGTATGTACACTGTTTAAATCTTGCAGACCTGTGTTCATTTTAGGCTTTCCTGTCATGCCAATTCAACAGAAGGCAAAACATAGATACATTTTTGTTAGTTGCACTGTTGAAAAAAGTGCAACCGTTTCACAAATAAAGCTCAATCGAAACAAAAAATATTTCTGTTTGACTAGGAACTGGGAATGCTGAATCAAGACCTGGTGAAAATTCCGAGTTCCAGGAACCAGAGGGGAAAAAACACAAAAAAGTAATAAAACTAAGCTAAATTAACACAGAGTATTGAATAAACTGAGAAATATTACAAAATAACAAAATGGTAGTCAAAACTAAGAAAAACCTAACAACAGTGACTGGAACAGAACTCTGGGACATCTGGGCCCATATTTTCAAAGGAGATGTGCGGCCCAAAATGGAGATGCGTGTGCATCCCAGAAATTGCGCTGCAGCACAATATTCAAAAGGAAGAGCTATGTCGCACAATTCTGAATGCACAATCGTGCAGAAATAATGTATACGGCACAAAAAAAGGGGGAAGGTACATGAATATGCCGCACATCCATATATTCAGCTAAAATGTGCAGCACATCTGCCGCGCATCCCAGAAATGTGCCGCACAAAGATAGACAGACAAAAGGATGGCCTAAATCAGCCAGCCAGCCAGCCACAGGAAGGCCGCAAAACTGCAGACAGGCCATCCTGAGAAAGCCCTTGGAGGTGCACCAGGATGTGCTCCAGGTACCCATACACAGCAGTCATGCCAGGACGGAAGTACCCAGAGCCACAGGTGCCGGCACACCATGGGAACCGCCCAAAGAGTCATCCCCTACACCACACCCGAGACGCAGACACTCAGCTGTCACATGCCAGTGCTATCGGTTGCCCTCCCAGCACACCGGCGAAGATGACGACACTGCAGCGCATATACTAGGGTCCATGGCTTGCACCCATGTGGCCTGCAGTGCACCACCCAGTGATGGCATGCACCCAGGGTGACATCTGGGACAACGGTGCCCAGGTACTCTAGTGGTACACATGGCAACCTGGCACAGGCCAGGGACTGACCTCTGGAACACACCCACAGCGGTACACCAGAGGTGCACACAGGTGGGATCCACCTACTTGGGTACCTGGTCACCCTCTGCACACTGCCATTTCTTGCAGTTATCACCATGTTCCTCTCATACGGGGGGGAGGGGGCGCAGAAGGTGACTCTATGCTGCATATGAAGCTGGTATTTCAATGACATTGGGGATGGCATTAAAGGCAAAATGTGCCTATTCGCAGATGACACCAAGCTCTGTGGGAGAGTGGACACAGCTGAAGGGATACAGGAAGATCTGGAAAAGCAGGGGAGGTGGTCTAGGATCTGGCATCTTGGTTTCAATGCCAAGAAATGCAAAGTTATGCATATTGGAGTCCATAATCCCAGGACAGAGTATTACGTGGGTGGAGTCAGAGTATCTGCATCAGAAGAGGAGAAGGACCTGGGAGTGATGATCACCAGTGACCTGAAGCACTCCACGCAGCACAAGAAAGCAGCAGCAAAGACAAACAAGATGCTGGGATGCATAGCTAGGGGGATCAGTAGTAGGAGAGAGGAGGTTATACTGCCCTTGTACAGGTCACTTGGTAAGGCCGCATCTAGAGTATGGAGTTCAGTACTGGTGCCCACACCTCAAAAAGGATATTAACCTGCTGGAGAAGGTACAGAGGAGGGCTACAAAGATGATAGCCGGTCAGCAGGGCAGGGCATACGAAGAGAGGTTGAAGGCACTGAACATGTACTCACTGGAAAACATGAGAGAGAGAGAGAGGACATGATTGGGACCTTCAAGTACCTGAAAGGGATAAATAAGGTTGATAAGGAGAGTCTCTTTAAGCTGAGTGGCAACCACATCATGAGGTGGCACAGTCTTAAGCTGGAGGGTGAGAGGTTTAGGAAGCAGGTCAGGAAGCACTTCTTCACAGAGAGGGTGGTGGACACTTGGAATGCGCTGCCAGAAGAGGTCATCTCATTGAAAACAGTGGGCAGCTTTAAGAGAGGATGGGATATGTATAGGCCCTTGTTAGTTGACCGGTGCCCATGTTTCATTGCCAAGTGGCCACCATATAATTTAAAATCAATAGAAAAACTGCCACCCATTATATATAATGTAGAGCGCCCCCGCGCTCTCACTGGCAACTTGTCATCACGCTAGTGAGTGTGGGGCGGAGCTGGGGCAGCAGAAAAAAACGGGAAGTCCTAGGGACCCGATTTTTATATTTTTACGAGGGACCGATCTTTTTAAGTGCTGAACACTTTTTGGACATACTAACTTCATTGGGATCCTCTGGGGGCAAGGCGCCGATGGATATGGTGCAGGGCAATATCATGGTGAGTCTCTTTAAAGCAGCAATGCATGACAGGGGTGACAATTCTGACCTATACTTTTTTTTATTCTATTTTTAATTGCCTCTTCTCTCATGACTTGTGCAATACCCTTCTTTCCCCATTCTGAGTCTGCTTTAGCACTTTTTTTCACATTTGAAATAATGAAAGGATCACTTCTTTTAATATGGCTCGAACCAGGTTTTCATCAGTATTCTCAGCTGTTTGTGTGCCTTTATTGTCCATAGGTCAGGGGGCACTGCCTGCTGCATGCTAGTTCACCAGTGTCACAGGTCGGGCTCTGGCTACCTGTATGACCTCCTTACACCAGCTATCCATCACCACCACCACCGAGGGCCTCCTAGTGGTTACAAGGGCCAGGCTGAAAACCTCGGGTAGTCGTTTGTTCAAAGTAGCCGGACCAGTCCTTTGGAACTCGCTCCCCAGATCTCTGAAAGAGGCCCCGTCGGTGGAGGCATTTAAGAGGGGTCTGCAAAAACATATCTTTTTAAGAAGGCATATCTGGACAATTGCTGCTGACTTTTAATGTGACTTATTAAATTAATATTTTATTTATTAAATTATTACATAACTCATATACCGTGTTTGTTTTACTATTGGTAAGGCACCCCGAACCTCTGGGATTGGGCGCTATTTACTGACTTGCTTGAAGAGTGATCTTAAACAATGGATGCTCAAAAACCAAGCAGAGAATATTGATGAAGCCCTCTTTGTCAGAGAAGGTACTGAGGCGGTAGATGATGGGTCCATCAAGGAAGGAAGGAAGTGGCGAAACAGAGCTGCTATGGGTTCAGTCCACGATGGTACCAAGCAAGAAATTGTGCATGAGAGTTGTCTATAGGCCTCTGTGGCAGGGGAAGGGACAAAAAGGAGCTTGGGGCAGAAATAAAGAAGGGGACTGTAAAGGGGGAGGGTGTGGTAGCGGGGAATTTCAATCAACCAGACACTGACTGGGACATTCCTGTAGCCTGCAGTACCAGAAGTTAGGCCCTGCTACATACACTGCAGGACTGCCTACTGGTGCAGCTGGTCTGGAAACCCACAAGGCATGCTAATATTCCTAACATTGTGCTCGCCAACTAAGAAATAGTAGGTGAAAGGTGGGTGGGGGAATTGCTGGGGCCTAGTGACTACAACACTAAGAAGAAGGCCTTCATCAGACACGGGGGAGGGGTGAAGAATGGAGTGAGTACCAAGTAAAATCAAGGGAGGCCAAGAGGGCAGTTAGGGATGCAAAAGCACACAGAGTTGCGTGCTGTGGAGGGGGTTAACAGTGGGCAAAAAAGTTTTTAGATATATTAGGGAAGAAAAAGGCTGGAGGAGGAATGTCAGACTGACAGAGGGGGCAAGGTAATAGCGCAGGACATGCAGAAGGGCAGCTGTTCTTAACATCTGCTTCTGCTCAGTTTTCACAGTGGAGGACATTGGGCCTCTGACAGAAAGCGGCATCAAGTTTGGAAACAGAACTCCATTCCAAAGTCACTGTGAGATGATGCTCCCTCTCGCATTCTAACATCAGATTTGTGCTGAAGTGCAGAAGGGAGCAGTACTAACCAGCTAAACTGCAATGCTTATAGTAATCTAAATAGAAAAAAATAAGCAGACTTACAATTTAGAAGTATTTAAGTAACTTTACCATAAATATTTTAAAATACATATTTAAAATATACAGTAAGTAAACATATTCAAATGCTGAAGCAGAAATGAGTATTTAAACATACATTATATTTAGGAACCTTTTTCTGATTAGGTTCCAGATGGGGAGGTAGGGATGGGACTGTACTGGCTCACTACTGAACCTATTAGAAGAAACATCATTACTCTGACATGTACATTTCTTTCTTCTAATAACATGAGTCCAACAGTGATACCATACAAAAACTGCAGACTACACAGCAGTACCTTAAAGTCTGGAACCTATTTAGGTAAAAAAGGAAAAAGGTTCTGTGAGACTGCTGTCCCAAACCTACCATCTCTTCTGGGGAGAATGTCCAGACAGTTGTGCCTTGTCAAATTGTGTACACTTGCCAGCCCACTGGCGCAGCAGCAGCGCTACTGCTTGCAGCATTGACGACCCGGGTTCCGAAGTGAACTCAAGGTACTGGAAGACCGGCCGAGGTGCAGGAGGATTGAGCTTCTGATGGACTGCTCTCGTCCTCTGGTGGGTGGGTGGGTGCTGGCAGAACTCGGTGATCACCTGACCCCTAGCAGAAGCTCAGAGAAAGGTACCCGGGACAGCGTAAAGGGCAATGAAGGTGTGTGGCAGATCACATGTGGTGCACAGGAACACACGGCATACATTATGGCGTCACTGTATGCCACATCTCTCAGGGAAGGAGGAGAAAATCTCATCAGTGGCAGGGTGGTGCCAGGACATCCACAGGCCCAGCACCTGACGACCAGCTGGGCTAGCCAGCCAAGAACCAGATCCTTCCTCAATGGAGGTTAGGGAACTCTGTCAACCATGCTAGAGGGGGCAAGCCTGGGGGAAAGAACGGGAAGCAGTTAAGTCCCAGTGGACGTTGGAGTGACGGGGTTTGGGTGTTTGGCAGATGGGGATCATCTGGTGGCAGGAGAGAAAAACATAAAAAAAAAAAAAAAAAGAATGTGTGTAGTTTTCCAGGTAGCTGCTTTGCAGCTATCTGCCAGGGGATGCCTCTTGAGGCTGCAACTGAGGCTGCAGTGCCCCTTGTGGAACGTGCTCTAAGCCCTAAAGGGGGCTGCTTACCTGCTTTTTCATAGCAGAACTGTATGCAAGAGATCAACCACCTCTGAATGGTCTTTTCTTGCAGCAGGTTTGCCTTTGACAGTCTCCCCAGAGGTGACAAACAGCTGATTGTTGTCAGATCTTGTATCTTTTGTTCTGTCAAGACAGTAGCTAAATGCTCTTTCGACATCCAAACAGTGCAATTTTTATTTCATCTGGATTTGAAGGGGATGGAAAAAATACAGGTAGGGTGACTGTTTAATGAAGGTGAAATTCCGACATCACTTTGGGTAGAAATTTTCTGTTTGTCTTCAGGACAATGTTGTCCCTGTGAATAATCATGCAGTTAGGCTCTGTGCACAGGGCTTGGAGAGCAGTGACTCTTCTAATAGTGGTCATAACTATGAGGAAAAGTGTCTTCCATGTAACAAACCATTCTCCCACTTACCATGAGAGTAAACCAGATGCTGGGAGCAGTTTCACTCTTGTGCTAAGCAAGGCACAGACAGACAGCCTATTCATCCCTAAACTGTGGAGTCTGTGCATGAGATGAAGCCCGGCCACTGACAATGCAATGTTGCTTAGATAATCTTCATTAACAGGTAGCTCTAGGGGAATGAGGCTGGGGCATAATGAGGGAGAATAAAAAATGAGGAATTAAAAAAGAAAGACATGAACTATTTCAGCGAAGTGTGATGGGTACAAGAGGAGTCTTTTTTTTTTTTCTTTTTCCTTTAATCCTTGAAAAGCAGCACACATAAAAACAAGACAACCTGTGTTTCTTTCATTTTACATCTCAGGGACACAAAAAAGCACAAAGCACATTCCTCTGAATGTGATACCTCTCCACCCTGCACCCCCTGACACCTGCATGCACGACACGCTCTTCAAAAAGCAAAGTCTGAAGTCTGCACTTTTGTGAGGTTAGCACTGGTGACAGCAGTCTGTTTTGATCCCGATCGCTTTAAATCTAGCTGTCACATGATGGATGAGGGGTGCCTGCCTGCCAGCTCCTGCTGTGTCAGTGGGGGGATGGGGAGGGGGTCAACTATCCCAGGGGGTCCGTTACAATAATCAAGCAACAAATACCTTCCCTTCTGCACACCTCTGCTGCTGCTGCTGTATTCAAAGGGTTTGCCTCTGGTGCTGTTTTAACTGACAGCATCTCACTCCTGTAATCATCTTGCAAGGGACATCTAGGTTCTGTTAGGTTCCCCTAGCTCACTACAACACTTATAATCTGGAGTGTGTGTGTGTGTGTGTGTGTGTGTGTGCGGGGAGGGGGAGATAAAGTAGTTATTTCTAGCAGCTACCAGCTTATCAGGTTTAACAGCCCATCGCTCAAAAATCCAGTCATATCAGGCAAACAATTTTCAGCTGTTACATATCCAGTTTATACCAGCCTCCCACCTTGTCCCTCACAAATCTCTCAGCTGTACCACATCAGACAGAACCTTCTTCACATACAGATGTATTTTACTGTACCTCACAGACCTCTCAGCTGACCTACATTAGGAGGAATGGCCCTCAGATATGTGTCAACTCACCACACACCTCTCAAATTTCTCACATTGTGGGGTAGACACCAGACATACCTCTCACGTTTCTTGCTTTAGTAGGTGTGTCTATCACATATCTCTCAGCCGAGCCACAGGTCGAATAGCCTCACATATGTCTCAACTTACACAGGAGGGATGTTTCCTCATTTTACAATTAAGTACCGGTTTGGAGTGGCAAAATGAGGAAATGTCACTCTTAATGTGGGACAGCTGAAAGATATGCATGGAGCTAGTGGAGCACGACGGGAGAACCCAGGTGCTGGCAAGTCAGTCGGCTGAAAAAGATCCTACAAGCAAGAGTTTGTGGGTAAATTATCCTGCTGAAGTCAGAAGTCTGTCATTTGTAGAGATTTCTGATACATGTGCATCATACTCCCTGTAAATAAAAATGTAATTTTAATTCCAATTTGTGCAGCTCCTGGCAATGCATTGAGAAGAAAAATTTACCATAGTAATGTTGTTTCTTCTAATGGAGTCGTGGCTGTATTCTGACAATCTGCAGTTAGCCTCAGCACTTGAACTGCCCCGGAGAGGAAAGGGTTCACTCTATGCCAAAGCATAGAATGTTGAGCTTGAGCTTGGTTTTCAAACCTCTGTCCCTGGTACACTTCAGTGTAACCGTCAAATTCTTATGAGAACTAATACTAACCTATAGAATAGAAATTGTTTTCATAAAAACTTCTAAAAGCCAAAGGCAACAACAAATGGGGTCCGAAAGACTCAGGTCGAGAACCCCAAAAAGAAAACCTTATGTAGATAGTGACAATAACTAAACAATATAATAGAACAAGAGAGCCCAATCTAAACAGAATGGGATCCAAAAAGTATACCTCTGAGGTGCAACACTGCACCTGCCAACCGACAACCCAAAATACAGAGGTTCTGAGAGGGGAGGCAGGGTGGGAGGTTAGAATACAGCAAGACTCCATTAGAAGAAACAACATTACTATGGTGAGTAATTTTTTCTTCAAACAACATGAAGTCTTGCTATACTCTGACAATCTGCAGACAACCAAGCAGTACCTCCATGGAGGAGGGAACTAAAGAACCTACTTAGGAAAGAGGGTCTTCAGCACTGTAGTGCCAAACCTAGAATCCCTTCTGGCTTAGGTATCCAGACAATAATGCTTGGTGAATATGTGAACAGTTTTCCAGGTGGCAGCTTTACAGATTTCCTGGAGGGGAATATCCCTAGCTGCTGCCAAGGAGGAGGCAGTACCCCTGGTAGAGTGTGCCCTCAGGCCTGAGGGAGGCTCTTTGCCCAATTTAGCATAACAAACCAGGATACAAGAAACAATCCATCTGGCAACAGTTCTCTTAGTGGCAGGTTTACCCTTGTCCACCTCACCATAAGTGAGAAACAACTGAGAACAGCCACCCCTATGGACCTTGGTATGATCTATATAACAACTCAATGCCCTTTTTGCATCCAGACTGTGCAACCTTTGCTCACCTGAAGAAGAGTAGTCAATGAAAAACACAGGCAGAGACATGGACTGGTTAAGATGGAAATCTGAAACCACTTTAGGGAGAAATTTTCTATTTGTCCTGAGGACCACCTTATCTCTGTGGAAGGAAATAGTCAGGTTCCACGGACGAAACCTGTAACTCACTGATCCTCCTGGCAGAAGTAATGGCTACCAGGAATACAGTCTTGCAAGTCAAGTACTTTAGCTCAACTGAAGACAAAGGCTCGAAGGGGAGCTGCATAAACTGTGCAATACAGATATTCAGGTCCCAAGCCAGAGTTCGTTCCCTAAAGGGAGGATTGAGATGAACCAGACCTTTGAAAAACTTACTGAACACAGGGTGAGAAGCAAAGTAAGTTCCCTTCCCTGCCGAAAGAAAAGCAGAAACAGCTGCTAAGTGAACCTTAAGAGTAGCAGGCCTGAGGCCTAAAGTGTTCAGATGGACTAAATAGTCCAATGCTGTGGAAATGCCAGCAGTATCTGGCTGTATATTCCTCTGAGAATATCAAATGCTAAATATCTTACACTTACAGTTATAAGTTTTTCTGGTAGAAGGTTTCCTAGAAAGCTTCAGAATATCCAAAACTCCATGTGAAAGATACAATCCTGCATACTCTAACTCTTCAAGAGTCAGGCTTTGAGTCTGATAGACTGGAGATTGGGATACCTAATCCTTCCCCAGGAGGAAGACGGGGGTCGTGCCTCCTGGGAAGACAGAGAGGAATTGTCATTGTCAATGACAGTAACAGAGGGTACCATGGTTGCCTGGCCCAATCTGGAGCCACCAGGATTACTGTGCAGGGTTGAGACCTGATCTGGATCAGTAATCTGAATATCAGAGGGAAAGAAGGGAATGCATAAAGAAACCTGTTAGTCCAATCCAACAGGAAAGCATCCTGAGGTACAGACCCTAGCATTGGGGTGTGCAACAGAACAGAGGAAGCTGATGACTGTCTGGGGCTGAAAAGAGATCTATCTATGGAGTGCCCCATCTCTGAAAAATGATCTGCAGGATCTAACAGTTCAGGGCCCACTCGTGATGACCCTGAGAGATCCTGCTGAGGGCATCTGCTAGCACACTGTCCTTCCCTAGCAGATGCACTGCTATCAGGAAGGTCTGAAGGGAGTACGCCAACGACCATATCTTCATGGCTTCTGAGCGCAAGGCCGTGGATCGAGTGCCTCCCTGCTTGTTTATGTACCACATGGTAGTGGTGTTGTCCGTCCTGACCTGCACCACTTTCCTCTGAACTGAGACTGAGAATGCTTGAAGGGCAAGAAGAAAACATTACTTACCATAGTAATCTTGCTTCTTCTAACTGAATCTTACTGTATTCTGACAAATGCAGTATGGTCTCACCATAGGACTGCCCCGGAGCCGAAATGGTTAATAGAACCTATGCTGATACTGGAATGTTAGGCTCGAGCTCGGTTTTCAAATCACTGTCCCTGGTTGCACTTCCTGCAACTGTTAGATTCTTATGAAGCATGCAGAATCTAAATAGTACCTATCCAAACTAAGTTTACTACCCCCTAAATACCCCCATTAGGGGAACAGAAACTCCAAACAACAGGAGGCATCTCCAAGACTCAAGTCAACAGATGCCCAAAAAACTAATAGTTACTCACAGGTTTCCAACATCAGTGATACAGGAGTGAGCAGAGCCTTGTAGGTCCTAGCAGGGGAGGAAGGGTGGGAGCTCAGAATACAGTAAGATTCCCTAAGAAGAAACAAGATTACTATGGTAAGTAATGCTCTCTTCAAACCCCAGGAAATCTTACTGTATTCTGACAAATGCAGACTACCCAAGCAGTGCCTTTGGAGGTGGGCAGAGGACCTATTTGGGAAACAAGCTCTGTAGAGCGGCTGTGCCAAATCTGGCATCACTCCTGGCCTGGGTGTCCAGGCAGTAGTGCTTGGTAAATGTGTGAACTGTTTTCCAGGTAGCTGCCTTACAGATTCCCAGAAGAGGAATGCCTCTGGAAGCTGCTATAGATGCAGCAGTCCCTCTAGTAGAATGGGCCCTAAGCCCTTGTGGGGGCTGCTTACCCACTTTATCATAACAGAATTAGATACATGAGACAATCCATCTCACTATGGCTCTCTCTGTGGCAGGTTTGTCCTTGCCAACCTCTCCATAGCTCAGAAAGAGCTGGGTTCTATCCCCTCTGTGACCTTGTGTGTGCTCTAGGTAGTAACTAATAGCCCTTTTGACATCCAAGTTATGTCGTCTACGCTCACCTGAGGAGGAATGATCAGTAAAAAAGACTGGCAGGATGATGGACTGCTTAATGTGAAAGTCAGATACCACCTTAGGGAGAAATGTATTATTTGTCCTGAGTACCACCTTGTCCCTATGGAAGGCTACATAATTGGGCTCCATGGACAAAGCCTGAATCTCACTAATCCTTCTGGCAGAAGAAATGGCCACTAAAAACACAGCCTTCCAAGTCACATACTTAAGGTCAGCTAATGACATGGGCTTGAAAGGAGGCTGCATAAGAAAAAAATACTCACCATAGTAATGTTGTTTCTTCTAATGGAGTCTTCCTGTATTCAGACATAATGCAGTTAGCCCCAGCACTTGAACTGCCTCAGAGAGGAAAGAGTTCACTCTATGCAGAAGCATAGAACATTGAGCTCGAGCTCGGTTTTCAAACCTCTGTCTGTGGTACTTCCCAGTGTAACAGTCAGATTCTTATGAGCTAACTAATATACTATAGAAACATAGAGACATAGAATGTGATGGCAGATAAGGACCGCTTGGCCCATCTAGTCTGCCCATTTTCCTACCTAACAGATAAGCTGCAGATCCTAGTTAACCAACAGCTTACTTCCTCCTACCCCCCACTAGGACTGCCTTATGTCTGTCCCATGCATTCTTGAATTCCCCCACTGTTCTTGACTCCACGACCTCCTCAAGGAGGCTGTTCCATGCATCCACAACCCTCTCTGTGAAAAAATACTTCCTCACATTACCTCTGAGCCGTCCCCCCTCTATCTTCAAATTGTGCCCCCTTGTTCTTGCACATCTCTTTTTCTTAAAGATGCTACCCTCTAGGACTTTGTTGATTCCCTTGAGGTACTTGAAAGTTTCTATCATGTCCCCTCTCTCCCTTCTTTAGTCAAGGGTATACATATTAAGCTCCTTTAGTCTTTCTTCATATGTCTTCTGGTGCAGAACCTGCACCATTTTGGTTGCACTCCTCTGGACAGCCTCCACTCTGTCTATGTCTTTGCAGAGATGGGTTCTCCAGAACTGCACACAGTACTCCAGATGGGGTCTCACCAACCGTCTATACAGAGGGATAACAACTTCCTGTTTTCTACTATTGATGCCTCTCCCTATGCACCCCAGTATCCCCCAAGCCTTTCTTACTGCCTTCTCACATTGCTTGCCCACCTTAAGGTCACCTGATATAATTACCCCCAGGTCCCTTTCCATTTTCACTGTTGTCAGTATCTCCCCCATTGTGTACTCTTCCCTTGGGGTTTTGTTTCCCAGGTGCATTACCTTTCACTTCTTTGCACTGAATCTGAGCTGCAATACATCAGACCATTCCTCCAACCTTGCCAAGTCCCTTCTCATCCTTTCCACTCCATCTTGTGTATGAACCCTGTTGCAGATCTTTGTGTCGTCTACAAAGAGACATACTTTTCCTCCCAGTTCCTCTGCAATGTCACTTATAAAGACATTAAAAAGAACCGGTCCTAGTACTGAACCCTGCGGTACCCCACTAGTAACCCTCCTTTCTTCACTGTGGACTCCATTTACTACTACCCTTTGCGTCCTGTTGTCTAGCCAATTTTTTATCCAGGCTACCACTTTGGGACCCACTCCAAGGCTGGCTAACTTGTGTATTAATCTTTTGTGTGGGACTGTATCAAATGCCTTGCTAAAATCCAGGTAGGCCATGTCCACAGCCCCTCCTTGGTCTACTACTTTGGTCACCCAGTCAAAGAAATCCATTAGATTCGTCTGACATGACTTTCCCATCGTGAATCCATGCTGCCTTAGGTCCTGTGCCCCACTGGCCTCTAGGTACTCAACAATTCTTTCCTTTGGAAGTGATTCCATCATTTTCCCTACCACTGAGGTCAAACTAACTGGTCTGTAGTTTTCTGCCTCTGTCCTACTCCCACTTTTGTGAAGAGGAATCACATCTGCCCTACTCCAGTCCTCAGGTACCACCCCCTCCTCCCATGATTTGTTAAAGAGAGTAGTCAGTGGTGTCACTAGTTCTACCCTTAGTTCCTTTAGAATTCTTGGGTGAATCCCATCAGGCCCCATTGCTTTGTCCACCTTCAATTTTATTAGTTCTTTCAGTACCCTTTCTTCTGCAAATAGACTGGTATCGACCCCCCGTCTTCAGAGTGTTTCTCTTGTTTAGTTTAGGTACCTCCCCCTCCTCTTCCTTTGCGAATACTGAGCAGAAATAGTCATTCAGTATCCCTGCTTTTTCACTGTCACCCTCTACCCACATTCCCTCTCCTTTATTAAGCCTCAGTATCCCTCCTTTGGTCTTTCTTCTCTCCCTAATGTACCTATAAAAGGTCTTATCCCCCTTCTTAACAGAGTTGGCTATCCTTTCCTCGGTTTGGGCCTTTGCTATTCTGACTGCCTTCCCAGCCTCTTTCTGCTTTAACTGATAAAGTTATCTGTCCTGCTCCTTCAGTGTTTCCTTATATTTCCTGAATGCTATCCTTTTCTCCTTAACCTTCCCTGCCACCTCTTTTGAGAACCATAGCGTTTTTTCCTTCATTGTGTTTTGTTGATTTGCTTTACACAAAGGCTTGTTGCCTCTGTGATGGCTGTTTTGATTACTCCCCATTGTTCCTCCAGCCCTCTTTCTTGCCTGTTTGCTAGTGCTTTTCTGAGGCACTCTCTCATTTTCACAAAGTCAGCCCTCCTAAAGTCCAATACTCTTGCTTTTGTATGGCTTGATTGCATGGCTGTGTTTATCGTGAACCACTGTTTGGTGGTCGTTTGTTTCCAGATGGCTACCCACTTCTAAATCTGAGATTCTTTCTCCATCCCCATTTGAGAGCCCCAGGTCTAAGATTGCTCCCTCCCGAGTGGGTTCCAATACTAGCTGTCTGAGGCATGCCCACTGCAGGGCATCAAGAATGACCATGCTTTTGGATGTGCCTGTAGCAAAGGTGCTCCACTTAACATCTGGCATATTCAGGTCCCCCATCAACAATATCTCCCCTTTTTCTGCCATTCTAAGGAAGCCTTCTATCATTTCCTTGTCCATTCCCTCCCCCTGAGATGGGGGTCTGTATGCAACCCCCATGCGGATTGTGGTGCCATTTCCTGTCTCCAGGGTGACCTAGAGTGCCTCGTCTGCTCCCTGTTTACTCTTTAGTTCTGTTGCTTTGATTCCTTCCTTTACATAGAGAGCTACTCCTCCTCCTCTTTTACCCTCCCTGTCCCTCCTGTAGATTGTGTATCCTGGTATGTTGACATCCCAGTCATGGTTCTCTGTGTACCATGTTTCTGTGACTGCCACAATATCCAGGCAACCATCTTCCATTAAGGCCACTAGTTCAGGGAGCTTGTCACACAGACTACGGGCATTAGTACTCATCACCCTCCACTTTTTAATGGCCTTACCCCTTTTAGCCCCATTCCTGTCCTTACTGCCTTTTCCTTTTTTTACATTTACCTCTGTCCTTCTCCCTAATGACTTCTCTACCTTGGTGTTTACCTCACTAATTACCGTGTTTTGTGGGGGAGGCTGGGATTTCCCTGCTCCTTTTCAGTGCCTCCCCCCTTGGCTAGTTTAAATGCTTGCCAATGAAGCATTTAAACCTCTGACCTAGGATCCTGGTTACTCCCCTGGACAGATGCAGACCATCGCACCAGTATAGGTCTGCATCCCTCCAGGTGGCTCCCCAGTCCCCAATGAAGCCAAAACCCTGAGCTCCGCACCAGTTTTTCCACCATTTATTGAATTCCCTGGTGAGGAGTACGCTAGCATCACCCTTGCCATAGACAGGCAGCACCTCCGAGAAGGTTACCATATGCGCTACTTGTCTAAGGCCCCTCCCGAACTCTACAAACTCCTCTTGCACTGATCTGATCCCATTCCTAGCCAGGTCATTTGTCCCTAGGTGGACAATGACATCCAGCTCCCTCCCTCGTGCAGCTGCTCCCACGATCCTGAGGATGCGCTTCCTGACCTCTCCAAGCTGTGGCGCCAGGCAGGCACCTTACCTCCTTCTCCCTTCCCCCTAATGATTGAGTCCCACCAGGGAGTTGTTCCTTCCCTGTGGGGTCTCATGCCACCCTCTTGTGGGTCTCCTTTGTGAAGTTTCCCAGCATCCTCCTTGATCTCCACGGCAGGTGCCTCCACAGAGAACCACTATCCACCAGAAGAGTGACTGAACTGTGGAGAGGTACAGCTGGAGGGATGCAACTCTGTTCCGCCACCCTCTCCCAGTCTCTCCTCTTTCTTGGCAACCTCTGAGGCATTGGCCTTGGTGGTGCCTGGGTGGGGGAGAAGGTTTCACAAATCCTAGCCAGGTCAGCCTGGAGATGGGCAACCTCCTTCCTCAGACCAGAGAGGTGCCTGCAAACAGGGAAGCATCGCAGGCTCCAGAATGTCTCCCAGAAAACTCCTGCCCCACCGCCATTGCACTGCACCACTCCTATCATGTCTTATTTTGTGTCCCCTCTCCTGGTTCTCTGTATGCTTACTCTCTCCTCTCCTTACAACTCTCACCCTTCCTGTTCTGGGACAGCAACTTCCTATATTCTTCAGTAGCCTCCTTCTTCCTTGCTCAGTGTCAGACCACCACCAGCTTGGGGGGGGGGGAGAGTGAGCTATTTTATATATAGTACGGAAATTGTTCAAAATATAGCCAAAGGGCAAAAGATTTCTTTTTGAGCCCCAAAAGACTCAAGTCGAGAACCCAAGAAGGAAAGGTAGTGACAATATTTAAGTAAAACACCAGAAAAATAATAACATCTACCCCGACCAAGAGGGAGGGTACAAGGTACAGCCCTGAGGTGCAACACTGTACCTGCCAGCCCACTTCCCAAAACCAGGTTCTGAGAGGGGAGGCAGGGAGGGAGGTCTGAATACCGCAAGACTCCATTAGAAGAAACAATATTACTATGGTGAGTAATTTATTCTTCAAACATCATGAAGTCTTGCTGTATTCAGACATAATGCAAACTACCAAGCAGTTCCCTATGGAGGAGGGAATGCAGAATCTACCTTAGGAAGAGGCTCTGCAGTACTGCTGTACCAAACCTAGCATCACTCCTAGCCTGGATGTCCAGGGAGTAATGCTTGGTGAAAGTATGTACTGTTTTCCAGGTGGCTGCTTTACAGATCTCTAACAAAGGTATATCTCTGGCTGCAGCTAGAGAAGCAGCTGTACCCCTAGTCGAGTGAGCCCTCAGGCCTGAAGGGGGCGTCCTACCCAACTTGTCATAACAAAATTATATGCCAGAAACAATCCACCTGGCAACAGTTCTCTTAGTGGCAGGCTTACCTTTCCCCACTTTACCATAAGTGAGAAACAATTGAAGACAGTTATTTATATGTGCCTTAGTATGCTCAACGTAGTAGCTAAGGGCCCTCTTAACATCCAGACTGTGTAACCTTCTTTCACCTGAAGAAGAATGGTCAGTGAAAAACACAGGGAGAGATATAGACTGGTTCAGATGAAAATCTGATACCACTTTGGGCAAGAACCTCCTATTGGTTCTTAGGACCACTTTGTCCCTAAGGAAGGAGATGAAGTCAGGTTCCACTGACAGAGCCTGTAACTCACTAATCCTCCTGGCAGAAGTAATAGCTACCAGGAACACAGTTTTCCAGGTCAAGTACTTCAATTCGGCTGAAGCCAGATGTTCAAAGGGAGGCTGCATTAGCTGAGCTATGCAGACATTAAGATCCCAAGGCAGAGTGGGCTCCCTAAAGGGAGGGTTACTGTGAACCAGACCTTTGAAATACTTTCTGAAAACAGGATGAGATGCCAGAGAAGAGCCCTTCCCTGTAGAAAGGAATGCAGAGACAGCTGCTAGATGAACCTTTAGAGTGGCAGGCCTAAGGCCTAAACCATTGAGATGAACTAGATAGTCTAAGGTCGTGGAAATGTCTGCAGAATCGGGCAGGATGCCTTTCTGAGAGCACCAAATACTGAACCTTTTCCATTTGGAGTTGTAAGTTTTTCTAGTGGAAGGTTTCCTGGAGACTTTCAGAATATCCAGAACTCCCTGAGAAAGATGTAGAGCTGCATATTCTAACTCTTCAAGAGCCAGGCCTTGAGATTGAGAGACTAGAGATTGGGGTACCGGATCTGCCCCTGGGAGGAGGACATGAGATTGTATGTCCTGGGAAGAGACAGGGGACGTGACACTGACAAGGACAGCAGTAGAGGATACCAAGGCTGTCTGGCCCAATCTGGAGCCACCAGTATCACTGTGCAGGGTTGAGTCCAGATCTTGATCAGAACTCTAAACAGCAGAAGGAAGGGAAGGAAGGCATAGAGAAACCTGCCCTTCCGGTCCAAAGAGAGAGCATCCTGGGGAACCATCCCCAGGACTGGAGGTCTGCAATAAAACAGAGGAAGTTGATGATTGTCCGGTGCTGCAAAGAGATTTATCTCTGGAGTGCCCCACCTGGAGAAGATGACCTTCAGGATGTGAGGATCCAGGGATCATTCGTGGTGTCCCTGTGAAATTCTGCTCAGAGCATCTGCTAGTACGTTGTCCTTCCCTGGAAGGTGAAACACGGCCAGAGAAGTCTGAAGAGAATAGGCCAGAGACCACAGCTTCATGGCTTCTGTGCACAGGGCCGAGGACCGAGTGCCTCCCTGCTTGCTGATGTACCACATTGTGGTGGTGTTGTCCGTTCTGACTTGGACCACCTTGCCCTTGACTGAATCCCAGAAGCTCTGCAGGGCTAGGAAAACTGCCCTGAGTTCCAGGAGATTGATATGAAGGAGAGACTCCTGTGGAGACCAGAGCCCTTGAGCTGTCAGGGCTCCCAGGTGGGCTCCCCACCTTAGGAGAGAAGGATAATACAGTAGTTAGAACTACTGATGGGACTTGAGGGAGAAGTGGAACCCCTTGTCTGAGGTTGTCCTGGCCCAGCCACCACTGGAGAGCTTGGACCAGAACCTGAGTCACTGGAATCAGTTTGGTAAATGAATCCTTCTTTTGAGACCAAAAAGACCTTAGATGAAACTGAATGTCCCTCATCTGGAACCCTGATCCCTGCACCACTGCCGTGGAAGCTGCCACGTGGCCCAGGAGCTGGAGGAACTATCTTGCTGGGCAGGAGACCTGAGGTCGAAAGGAGGAAGCGAGATCCACTAGGGCCTTTACCCTTGCCAGGGGACGGAAGGCTTTTGCTTGTACAGTGTCCAACTCTATGCCTATAAAGGTGAGAAGTCGAACTGGCTCAAGTACAGACTTTGGAAGATTGAGAAGAAACCCCAGGGAGCTGAGTAGGTCCTAGGTAGTTTGAAGAGCTGACTTGACCTGTAAAGGTGAATGACCCACTAAAAGCCAGTCTTCCAGATACGGGAAGATGGTGATACCCTGTCTTCTGAGGTAAGCCACCACTACTGCAAGGCACTTTGTGAACACCCTTGGAGCTGATGTTAGGCCAAATGGCATGGCTCTGAATTGGTAATGGCCTGAAGGCAACTTGAACCTGAGGTATTTTCTGTGGGAGCACCTGATAGGAATATTAAAGTAGGCATCCTTGAGGTCCAGAGATGCTAGCCAATCTCCTGGCCTTAGAGAGGGAAGTATTATTCCCAGAGTTATCATTTTGAATTTGGGCTTTGAAATGTGTTTGTTCAGATACCTTAGGTCTAGAATGGGTCGCCACTCCCCTGTTTTCTTTGGGGTAAGAAAGTACCTGGAATACAGTCCTTTTTCCTTATGCTGAGTAGGAAATTTCTCTATAGCTCTGAGAGCTAGAAGAAAGAAAACCTCTGCCTCTAGGACAAGGGTTTCTGAGACTGATGCAGGTGGAAAAGACTTGGCCCTCTTTTTTGGAAATTTTTTGAAGCTGAGGGCCAGTCCCTGGCTTACTACTTCCAGGACCCACTTGTCTGAGGTCACAGACTTCCAGGCCTGGAAGTAGTAAGCCAGCCTGCCTCCTACTGGAAATGGGGAATCGACCCGGGCTGACACATCAGGGTGTCTGCTTGGCAGGAGCTTTAGACTGAGAGGATGAGGGAGCAGCTCTGCTCATTCCCCTCCTACCCCTCCCTCTGAAGAACCCCCTCTGTGGGAAGGGAGAGGAGGCTTGGGCTTGGTAAAAAGGCCTTTGAAAGGGCCTGCCCCTGCCCCTAGACTGCTGCTTGTGTGGAGTGGTCTGCCTTTCCTTGGCCTGTGCACTCCTGTACCTGGTCCTGTATTCATCCATTTTCTTCATGTAAGCCTCTGTCTGCTCCCCAAACAGACAGTTACCTACTAAAGGAAAATCCATGGCCTTAGTCTGGGTATCCTGTGAAAGGCTAGTACATCTGAGCCAAGCATGTCTTCTGAGAGACAGATGTGCCACGACTCTAGATGCCACATCACTGGAGTCCACAGCAGCATGAAATTGCATTTTGGATGCCTCAATTCCATCAGCAGCCACCACCTCCAGCTCCTTGGCTAGCTGGGGAGAGGCCTGTTTAGCCAGTTCCAGAACCATATCCCATCTGGATTTCTGGTACCTGGCTGTGTAGGCCATATAAGTAGCCTGCCTGAGTCCCAAAGAGGATACCAAATACTGGAGTCCTTATCCAGGGGGTGTGAAGCCAAAGCAATGTTAGCCCTGTCACAGGCTGCAGCCTGCACTACCCCAACGTGGCTGCAATGACTATAAAGGAACTCCGCAGCTCAGCCTGATAACGAATACCTCCTGTCTATTCTCTAATCCACAGGAGATATTGAATTAGCAGTTTGTAAAATTTTGTGTGTCTGTTTCCCCAAGGATTTATGAAGAGGAACAGACAGCTTTTTGGACTCTCGGATGTCCATCATTTCCACAAAATCAGGCTCTTCATCCTCCTCTGTGGCTTCAACCAAGGGAAGCTGCAGGGTTTGTGTCACCTTTTTGTAGAACAAAAAGTGTGAAGGGGACTCAGAGAGCCTGGGAGGAGAGACACCTGAGGACCTGTCTGGGGAGATGTCCAGTTCAATGGGCACATCCAGACCCCCTTCATCGTCATCATCATTGCCATCATCACCGGGATAGTCTTCGTCTCCCTCCCACTCCTCATAATAAGCATCTGGGTCATAATCTGGAGGAGACGGATCCGACCAAACCGACCGCCGAACCGACAGAACCGGTCTAAGCGATTGGACAATACTAATTGCTTTGGCTATTTCGTCCGCGGTTGGAGAGTGGGATATAGGATCCGAACTGGCAGACTTGCGCTTTTTCTTTGACGGAACCGACCCCTCGGGGTCTGCTCTCCTTTTGCCCAGGAGGTATCGCCTAGGTCAGTAGGCACATCCTCAAGTTCGGCCGCAACCGAACCAGGCTGGCCATCCGGATCTACAGACGTCTCGGCCTCCCTTTCCTTCAGCCTACTCAGTCTTTCATCTAGAGTTGATTTTGGAAAGTTTTTACAGATTTGGCAGTCTGACTTGAGGTGGTCAAACCCCAGACAATAAACACAGATGAGGTGGGGGTCGGCCTTAGCAAAGGCCTCCCCACTATCAGTACAGTCTTGAAACCCAGTAGGACCGGTTTTCATTTTGGGTTTCTCAGACATGGCCAACCTAACAAATTACCCTATTGCAGCTTTCAAGCCAGGTAATATAACAACCAATCGGTTACACACCGTGTCACAGGCTTTTAAAAGAACCAGCAAAAAGTCTGGTTCTTTTGAAACCGATTGGTACCAGGACACCACAATAATCCCAGAAAAAAAGAAATCAAATTTAACAAAGCCGGTTCCAAACCGGAGCGCCCGGGAAGAAACCGAAGAAAAGAAAAAATTACTCACCTTAGTAATGTTGTTTCTTCTAATGGAGTCTTGCTGTATTCTGACAATAGCAGTGAGTCCCAACCTTCGAACTGCCCCGGAGATGAAAGAGTTAACTTTCCATGCCAGGCATGGAACGCTGAGCTCGAGCTCGGTTGAGACTCTGTCTGTTGTTGTTTAAACTCAAACTGTCAGATCTTTACAAGCTAAACTCACTAAGGTCCTGTGTGGAAGCTGTAAACCTACACTAGCCAACTGGCTACTAAATATAAAAACAGATTTTTTGGTCCCAAAACAATGACTCACGTCAGGAGACCCAAAAAATGAAAAAAACACAACACCCACTCACCCAAAGAAAAAAGGGGGTGAAAACAACAAAGTGAGGCACCTCCTGAGTGCCAACACTGCCACTGCCCACCAGCATCCCAAAAACAGAGGTTCTGAGAGGGGAAGGCAGGGGGGGAGGTCAGAATACAGCAAGACTCCATTAGAAGAAACAACATTACTAAGGTGAGTAATTTTGTCTTCAAACAACATGAAGTCTTGCTGTATTCTGACAATAGCAGACTACCAATCAGTACCTCCATGGAGGAGGGACAGAACCTACTTAGGAAATAGGCTCTGAAGCACAGCTGTGCCAAACCGAGCATCACTCCTAGCCTGGATATCCAGGGAGTAATGCTTGGTAAAAGTGTGAACTGTTTTCCAGGTAGCTGCTTGACATATCTCTATAACAGGAATATCCCTGGCAGCAGCCAGGGAAGCAGCTGTACCTCTGGTAGAGTGAGCCCTCAGGACTGAGGGTGGAACCTTACCCAGTTTTTCATAACGAAATTGAATACAAGAGACAATCCACCTGGCAAATGGATCTTTTAGTGGCAGGTTTCCCTTTACCAACCTCACCATAAGTGAGGAACAGTTGGAGGGAGTCAAACCTGTGACCCTTTTACGTTCTATGCAGTAGCTAAGGGCTCTTTTCACATCTAAACTGTGCAGCCTCCTCTCACCAAAGGAGGAATGGTCAATGAAGTACACAGGAAGAGACATAGATTGGTTAAAGTGGAAATCTGAAACCACCTTAGGCAAAAACTTCCTGTTAGTCCCGCGGACCACCTTATCTCTATGGAAGGAGATAAAATCAGGCTCCACTGACCGGGCTTGTAACTCACTTATGCGCCTGGCAGAAGTGATGGCTACCAGGAACACAGTTTTCCAAGTCAAGTACTTAAGCTCTGCTGAAGACAAAGGCTCAAAGGGGTTGGTAAGCTGAGCAATGCAAACGTTAAGGTCCTCAAGCAGGGGCAGGGCCCTGAATGGAGGGTTGGTATGAAGCAATCCTTGAAAACTTAGAGAATACAGGGTGAGCTGAAAGAGAAGAGTGCTTACCTGCTGAAATGAAAGCAGAAACAGCTGCCAGATGCACCTTTAGTGTAGCTGGTCTAAGGCCCAAGCTATTCAAATGGACCATATAATCAAGGACTGTGGGCAGATCAGCAGACTCTGGGAAATATGCCTCCAGAGCACCATATGGAAAATCTTTCCACTTGGAATTATAAGTAGTCCTGGTGGAAGGTTTCCTAGAAGCCTTCAGAATATCCATTACACCTTGGGAGAGGTGTAAATCAGCAACTCTAACTCTTCAAGAGCCAGGCCTTGAGATTGAGAGATTTGAGATTCGGGTACCAAACCCTCCCCTGAGCACAGGTTAACAGGTTGTAATTTCTGAGAAGAGACAGGGGAAGATGGACTGCTAAGGACAACAGGATAGGATACCAGGGCTGTCTGGCCCAGTCTGGAGCAATCAGGATCACCTTGCAGGGTTGAGACCTGATTTTGACTAGCACTTTGAACAGGAGAGGGAAGGGGGGAAAAGCATACAGGAACTTCCCTTCCCAACTGAGAACTAAGGCATCCAGGGGGACTGAGCCCAACACTGGGGGCCTGCAGCAAAAAAGGGGAAGTTGGTGATTGTCTGGGGCTGAAAAAGATCTATCTGTGGGGTGCCCCATCTGGAGAAAATCACCTCCAAGACCAGGGGATCCAGTGACCATTCATGATGGCCCTGAGATATCCTGCTGAGAGCATCTGCCAGGACATTGTCCTTGCCTGGGAGGTGTACTGCTGTGAGGGAGGTGTTCAGGAATAAGCCAGAGACCACAACTTCATTGCTTCTGTGCACAAGGTCGTAGAACCGAAGTGCCTCCTTGCCTGTTGATGTACCACATTGTGGTGGTATTGTCTGCTCTGACCTGAATAACTTTGTTCTGAACAGATTTGGAAAAAGCTTGAAGTGCTAGAAATACTGCTCTGAGTTCCAACAGATTGATGTGAAACAGAGATTCCTGAGGGACCACAACCCCTGGGCAGTCAGAGCCTAAGTGAGCCCCCCACCCAAGAGGGAGGCATCTGTAGTAAGGATTAAAGAGTGGGACTGAGTGACAAAGGGAACTCCTTGTCTTAGATTGTTCTGATCCTGCCACCACTGTAAGGCCTGGATCAGGGTTTGAGTCACTGGGATCAATTTGGTCAGAGGGTCCTTCTTTTGAGACCAAAAGGCTCTCAAATGGAACTGAATGACCCTCATCTGAAATCTTGCTCCCTGCACCACTGCTGTGGAAGTAGCCATGTGCCCCAGGAGCTGCAGAAAATGCCTTGCTGGTCGAGACACCTGCAGGGTGAATGAGGAGGCCAGTGTGATAAGGGTCCTTGCCCTGTCCAGGGGAAGGAAAGCTCTGGCCCTTTCTGTATCCAGCTCTGTGCCTATGAATGTGAGGAGCTGAACAGGCTCTAGAACTGACTTTGAAAGATTCAGAAGGAAACCCAAAGAGGTGAGCAGTTGCTGAGTTATTTGTAGGTCTAACTTGACTTGGTTTGGGGACTGGCCTATTACGAGCCAGTCGTCCAGGTATGGGAAGATGACAATCCTTTGCCTTCTTAGAGAAGCAACTACTACTGCCAGGCATTTTGTGAACACCCTTGGAGCACAGGTTAGACCGAAGGGCATTATTCTGAACTGGTAATGGCCTGAGGGCAGCTCGAACCTGAGGTACTTTCGATGGGAGCTTCTGATGAGAATATGGAAGTAGGCATCCTTGAGGTCCAGGGACAGTAGCCAGTCCCCTGGCCTTAGAGAGGGTAGAATAATTCCCAGAGTCACCATTTTGAATTTTGGTTTTAAAAGGTGCTTGTTTAAGTATCTGAGATCCAGGATGGGCCGCCATTCTCCTGTCTTTTTTGGGGTAAGGAAGTACCTGGAGTACAATCCTTTGCCCTGATGTAGGGGTGGAACCCTTTTCACAGCTCTGAGAGCCAGAAGGGAAGAGACCTCTGCCTCTAGGGCAAGTGCCTCTGAGGGATTTGCAGGTGGAAAGGATCTGGTTCTCAGCTTTAGAAATTTTTTGAAGCTGAGAACCAGTCCCTGGCTTACTACTTCCAGGACCCACTTGTCTGATGTTACAGACTCCCAGTCCTAGACAAAGTAAGCCAGCCTACCCCCCCTACAGGTAGTGGAGAATCAGTCCTGCCCTGGCAAACCCATCAGTGTGCCTGTTTGGCAGGGGGTTTTGGCTGAGGGGAGGAAGCAGGTCTGCTTGTACCCCTTCTGCCTCTCCCTCTAAAGAACCCCCTCAGAGCATAGGCAGAAGAGGAGGTCTGGGCTTGGTAGAAAGGCCTATGAAAAGGCCTGCCCCTGCCCCTGGGGTGCTGCCTCTGAGGAGTGGCCTGCCTTTCCTTGGCCTGTGCAGTCCTATAGGTGGTTCTATATTCGCCCATTTTCTTCATGTAATTTTCTGTTTGCTCCCCAAACAGAGAATTACCCACAACAGGAAAATCCATGGCCTTAGTCTGGGTATCCTGTGACAGGGTAGTACATCTGAGCCAAGCCATTCTACGAAGTGCCACAGATGTAGCCATGACTCTAGATGACAAATCATTGGAGTCCACTACAGCATGGAATTGCACCTTGGATGCCTCAATACCATCAGCAGCCACCTGCTCCACCTCCTTGGCAAGCTGGCCAGGGACCTGTTTTGCTAAAGCCATGACAGTGTCCCATCTGGATTTTTGATACCTAGCAGTATAGGCCATATAGTTGGCCTGTCTCAGTCCCAAGGACGCTGCCATGTACTGTTTCTTTGCCATGGCATCAATCCTCCTGGAGTCTTTGTCTGGGGGGGGGTGTGAAGCAAAGGGAATATTTGCCTTATCACAGGCTGCAGCCTGCACTACCTAACATGGCTGCATTGTTGTGTAAGGAACTCCGTATCTGAGCCTGACAATGTATACCTCTTGTCCATTCTTTTACCCACAGGAGGTATAGTATTAGGAGTCTTTAAAATCTTAAATGTCTGTTTCCCAAAAGATTTGTGTAAGGGAACAGACAGCCTCCTAGACTCTGGGATATCCATCATTTCCACATAGTCAGGCTCTTCCTGGTCATCCGCAGCTTCCTCCATAGGAAGCTGGAGGGTTTCAGCCACTTTTTTATAAAACATGAAATGGGAGGGGGACTCAGAAAGCCTAGGAGGAGACACTCCTGAAGGTCTGTCTGGGGAGATGTCCGGGTCAATGGGCACATCCAGACTTTCAAAACCACATTCACTTTCCTCATACTCCTCTTCCTCCTCCTCCGGTTCATAATATTCCTCTAAATCATAATCTTGAACCGGTGGAACCGGCAGAACCGAGCACCTCCCTGATGGTGCCAGTTCGGTCAGAACTGGGGAAAGCGACTGCACAATTTTTATCCCTTTGGCTATTTCTTCAGCGATTGGAGAAGAAAGTTTTGGATCCACACCAGCTGATTTTTCCTTTCTTGTTCTCTTAGCCGGAACCGACTCCTCAGAATCGGCTCTCCTTTTGCCCAAAGAAGTCTCGCCCTGGTCAGAGGGCACTCCTTCTGGTTCGGTATGAACCTAACCGGGCTGGCCATCCGGTTCAGCTGACTTTTTGGCCTCCTTTCCCCTGAGCCTACCAACTCTCTTTTCTAGGGTAGCTGCAGGAAAATTTTTACAAATCTGGCAGTCTGCATTGAGGTGGTCAAACCCCAGACAATAAACACAGGTGGTGTGGGGGTCAGCCTTAGCAAAGACCTCCCCACACACACTGCCGTGTTGAAACCCCAGTGGGCCTGGTTTTTCTTTTGGGTTTCTCAGACATTGTGCCAGTCCTAACCAAACTTACCCTTTTAATGGCAATCCGCCAGGCAAGACCCTCTTATCGGTTCCTGACCGTGCTACGGGTCGTGGAAAAAAACGTAATAAAATCTGTCTTTTTTAGAACCGATAAGAACCGATAACCACACACTAGAAGTACAAATAAAGATTTTTTAACAACTTGATCGGTTCAAACCGAACCGATGAACCACTTACAAGTTCCACACAGAACAGAAAATAATATAAACCTATCTAGTACTCACAAATACCACAGACAGAGACTGAACCGACAGGTTACGGTTTAAATTCAGTCGGAAACCGAGAAAAGCGGTACTTTAACCGACAAATTGAACCGAGCAGAAGGAGAAATCTCCGGAGCGACTGTTCAGTGAGGCGGAGTAAAGAATCTGACGGTTTGAGTTTAAACAGCAACAGACAGAGTCTCAACCGAGCTCGAGCTCAGCGTTCCATGCCTGGCATGAAAAGTTAACTCTTTCATCTCCGGGGCAGTTTGAAAGTTGGGACTCTCTGCTATTTTCAGAATACAGCAAGACTTCATGTTGTTTGAAAGACAATTTCCACTTTTTTCACCAATATAAAACACAGTCACTACCTATCTACACACTACCTGTACCATAGACAGAGGCTGGAAATCCGAAAATTACAAGAAAATAATGTGGTTAAACCACACGCTTTACTTTTACCGAACCAAGCAGAGGAAATCTCCGGAGCAACTTCACTGTTAGGCGGAGTAAAGAATCTGATGGTTACACTGGGAAGCACCACAGACAGAGGTTTGAAAACCGAGCTCGAGCTCAACTTTCTATGCTTCTGCACAGAGTTAACCCTTTCCTCTCCGGGGCAGTTCAAGTGCTGGGGCAAACTGCATTATGTCTGAATACAGCAAGACTTCATGTTGCTCGAAGCTGTGCTATGCAAATGTTTAAGTCCCACACAGGGGTAGGGACTCTATGAGGAGGGTGCAAATGCAGTAGCCCCTTAAAAAAAACTTTTGGAACACTGCATTAGAGGCCAACGAGGATGACTTACTTGCTGATAGGTAAGCAGACACTGCAGCCAAATGCACCTTCAAAGTAGAGGTCCTGAGACCTAGGGAATGAAGATGGGTGAGATAGTCAAGAATTACTAATAAGCCAGCTTGGGTATGGTCTAAGCCTTTGTACCTGCACCAGAAAGAAAATCTGTACCACTCAGAAGTATAGGTTTTTCTGGTAGCAGGTTTTCCGGATACACCAAGGACCTCCATTACTCCTTCTGAGAGACTCAAATTTGCATACTTTAGGTCCTCAAGGACCAGGCTTTGAGTCTGAGGGATAGAAAATTGGGGTAGAGGATCCTGCCCTGGGAGGAGGTCAGCAAATTGTGCCTCCTGGGTAGGCTAAATGGCTTGGCTACTGAGAGGGACAGAACTAGAGAATACCATGGCTATCTGGCCCAATCTGGGGCAATGAGGATCACTGTGGCTGGCTGGGACCTGAGCTTGTTCAGGACTCTCAGCAAAAATGTGAAGGGAGAGAAGGCATACAGGAACTTCCCCGTCCAATCCAGGGTCAATGCGTCCAGTGGTACTGTGCCCTTCAGCGGGGCTCTGCAACAGTACAGAGGGAGCTGGTAGTTGTCTGGGGAAGCAAAGAGGTCTACCTCTGGAGTGCCCCACCTTCTGAACACCAACTGCAGTACTTGCTTGTTTAAAGACCATTCGTGATGGTTCTGATTTATTCTGCTCAGTGCATCTGCCAGCACATTGTCCTTCCCTGGAAGGTGGATTGCTGACAGCAAAATGTTCGGGAAATAGGCCAGGGTCCATATTTTCATAGCCTCTGTGCACAGGGGTGTGAACCTTGTGCCTCCCTGTTTGTTGATGTAATACGTAGTAGTCATGTTGTCTGTCCTGACGTGGACTACCTTTCCTTGCAGCATGTTGGTGAATGCCTGAAATGCTAGGAACACTGCACTGAGCTCCAACAGGTTGATGTGCAGCAACAACTCCTGTTTGAGCCAAGTACCGTGGACAATATGCTCCCCTAGGTGTGCTCCCCACCCTAGTAGGGAAGCATTTGTAGTGAGCACCAGAGATGGTTGCTCTCAGAGGAATGGGACCCCTTGTCTGAGGTTTTTCAGATCCTGCCACCACTGGAGTGCCTGCACGAATGTTTGAGTGACTGGGACAAGCTTTGATAACCTGTCTCTTTTCTGATGCCAGTAATGCTTGAGGTGATACTGAATATCCCCCATCTGAAATCTTGCTCCTGACACTGTGGCAGTTGAGGCTACCATGTGGCCCAACAACTGGAGAAAGTGCCTAGCCGGCCTGAGGCTGGAAGGAGCCTACCAGTTGCCTGACAGTGTCTGCCCTCAGCTGAGGAAGAAAGGCCCGTCCTCTGACTGAATCCAATTCCGCTCCTATAAACTCCAGGAGCTGTACTGGCTGCAGCTGGTTTAACAAGAAACCCAGGGACTCTAACAGTTCCTGTGTCAAGGCCAGAGACTGCTTGACCTGCTGAGGAGACTGCCCCACTAAGAGCCAGTCGTCCAGGTATGGAAAAACTGCCACTCCCTGCCTTTGTAGGTGTGCCACAACCATAGCCAAGCATTTTGTGAACACCCTTGGAGCAGAAGTAAGGCCGAAAGCCATTGCTCTGAATTGGTAGTGGCCTGAGGGAAGTCTGAACCTAAGTAACTTTCTGTGAGACTGCCTTATTAGGATATGGAAATAGCCATCTTTTAAATCCAGAGATGCCAGCCAGTCTCCTTGCCTTAATGTTAGCAGAATCATTTTTTTTTACAATTCTTTTTCCCTCCAGTTCATGGTCTGAGGAGCCTCTCTCGGGCATCCAGCCAGATCCTGCCCAGCCCGAAGTCCGCCTGCCAGATCCTCCTCTTTCCTCCACCCTCACCTCACAGCTGGCACCCCAGGCTTGACCCCTCCAGGGTGGAGCCACCCTCCTCTCTGGGGCGCACTTCCATACACAGACTCCAGCTGCGGGTGCGGGCTCTTGGTGGAGGAACATGAGAAGCCAGACAGGACAGGCCCGGCTGTGGGCATGGGGGCTGGTGCCATCGCCTACCCTAAGAACCGGGTTTTTCCTTTGTTCTGTGGTCTCCCCCCCCACCTTGTGTTGCACACAACCCGACACAGTGGTGCACGGCAACCCTGCCTACATTGGCCATGCTGAACATGTGCTGCCTGGCACACTGCAGTGCACCCCCCGGTCTTCACCAGGGGCTGCTGGCATGCCGGGCCAACCCCCCCACCATCCCGGGGAGGAAAGCACCACAAAAGCACTCGATCCTCAACTGACCCCCGGTGTCTAAGCTCGCTCCCGAACCCGGGTCGCCGGAGCAGCACGAGGTGTGGCGTCCAGCACCTCAACCCTCAGTGCCACCGGGCCGACGGCAGAATCATTTTTAAGGTGACCATTTTGAAGTTTGGTTTCAGTAAATGTCTGTTCAGGTGTCTGAGATCCAATATGGGACGCCACTCCCCTGTTTTCTTGGATGTCAGGAAGTATCTTGAGTAAAGGCCCTTTCCTTTCTGTAAGAGAGGAACTGGCTCCACTACTCCTAATGAAAGCAGGTGTAACCCCTAGATGGCGCTATCCCAGGGGCTACTACCCCTGCCTGATTTGCCACTAACAGGTTGAGGGGCCTGGATCCAATGGCGGGTGCCTCCACCCAGAGGTCAGGGTTTGCAATAGATACAGGTTACTCACCTGTAACAGGAGTTCTAGGAATGGTATATGTTGTTCATCCACACTCATTGGCAGGTATCCTTGCCGCTTTAAATCTTGCCGGAAGGTCTTCAAGCTTGCTCCTCCCACCCACCCGGGTGGTATAACTCTCGGCTCCGCCCCATGACGCCAGATATGGCCCGCTGGAAGCTCAGGTTGTGCGTCGAAGCCGGGGAGGTCGGGTGGGTCGTGTGGATGAACAACATATACCATTCCTAGAACTCCTGTTACAGGTGAGTAACCTGTATTTCTAGGGACATGGATATGTTGTTCATCCACACTTATTGGCAGACTCCTAGCAGTTCTCCGGGAGGAGGAGGCAAGACGACACCCCAATACTTACTTGGGAAAGAGAGACTGGAGAACCGAGGCCCCAAAACCAGCATCCCGCGTGACTCAAGGTCGATGTGGTAATGGGTAATGAAGGTGTTTGCTGACTTCTGGTAGCAGCCCTGCAGATTTCCTGGAATAGGGACGCCCCTGGAAGCAGCCACCACTGCAGCAGTATGGCGGGTAGAATGAGCTCTTATCCTCTGGGAGGCTCCATGCCCGCCAACTTATAGCAGAGATCTATGCGGGAGGTTACCCACCTGCTTATGTCCGCTTGGCTGCAGGTCTGCCAGATGCGGCTTCAGCGTAGGGTGACAAACGGCTGGCTGAACCTCTCCTCAATTTCAGCCGCGCGCCCTTATAATAAGCGAGCGCCTCTAGGGTCCAGAGTATGGGAGCCTAGCATTCGCCTCCCAGGTGTGATTGGGGTAGAAACACCGCAGAGTCAACACCTGGTTAAGGTGAAACTCCGACACCACCTTCGGAAGGAATTTCGGTGGGGCGCAGGACAACCTTGTCCCTGTGGAAGACCAGGTAAGGAGACTCATGGAAAGCGCCTGGAGCTCTCCCATCCTTCTGGCTGACGTGATAGCCACCAAGAAGGCGGTCTTCACGACAGGTGAGAGAGAGCACACCTGCATAGGTTCAAATGGCTTGCCCATGAGCTTTGCCAGTACCAGCAGTAGATCCCACGGAGGTGGGGGTTCCCGTACTGGAAGGGAAGTGTGATCAAGGCCTTTGAAAAAGCGCCAGACCACCTTCTCCTGCGCCACCGACTGCTTCCCGGCCCGCGCCTGGTAAGCAGAGATGGCTGCCAGGTGCACCCTTAGGGTCGTCGACCTAAGCCCTTGACTAGAAAGGGACCATAAATAGTCAAAGATGCTTGCCAAGGAACAGGAGGAAGGGTCCAAGCCCTTGCCCTGACACCAAATGGAAAACCTTTTCCATTTGAAGGCATAGCATTTTCTGGTCGACTCCTTACGGGACGCCTCAACTACATTGAGGACCTCGCCGGAAAGACCCAAGGCCTGGAACTCTAGCCGCCAGGAACCAGGCGTCAGGTGCAGGGATTGAAGGTCCGGATGGAACACCTTCCCTGATTGACTGAGAGCAGGTCCGGCGAGCTGGAAGCTGCCGGAGTCCTGGAGCTGAGACTGAGGAGATCTGGTACCAGAACTGGCGAGGCCAGTCTGGGGCTATCAGAATCACCTGCGCCTGTCCCTCCTCGCCTTGAGAAGCACCTTGTGGATCAAGGGAAATGGGGGAAAGGCGTAAAAGAGGCCCGGGGTCCACTGCCTCGAGAAGGCATCCCCCTGCAGCGAGCCCTGCTGAGGGGGGCGGGCATGGAACAGACTCAGCTCGCTGCTCTCCTGGAGGCAAACAGGTCCACCTGAGGTGTGCCCAATGGGAGAACAGATGCTGTACTACCTCCGGCAGGAGAGACCACTGTGGGATGCAGCCCCTATCCGGCTCAGGGCATCGGCCAGGGTGTTGGAGGCTCCTGCCACGTGAATGGCTAGGAGATCCGCCTCCAGGCTGCGCACGAGTGACCAAATGCGGAGAGCTTCCTTGCATAGAAGCATGGACGGCCCCGCCCCTGGCGGTTTAGATAGTACATGGTCGGGTATTGTCCGCCTGGACTCGGACCACTTGACCCCGGAGGAATGGAGCAAAGGCGGTGAGAGCTAGGCGGACCGCTCGGAGCTCCAGCAGGTTGATGTGGCATCGGGACTCCCGCGGGGACCAGAGGCCATGAGCCCGGTGTTCCCCCAGATGGGCACCCCAACCCATCAGAGAGGCATCGGTCGATAGAGAGACCGTCGGCTCGGGGCGGACGAACGGGATGCCCTCCTGCAAATGATCTGGAACGGTCCACCACTGGAGAGCGTCCCACATCCCCTGTGTCACCGACACAAGCTGGTCCAAAGGATCGCAGCGTTGAGACCACTGGCTGGCCAGTCCCCACTGAAGGGGACGCATGTTCCAGCGGGCCCAACGGACCACGCTGGTGCAGGCCGCCATGAGACCCAGGAGGCGAGGAAGTCCCGGCAGGGCGCATTGCCCAACCAGAAATGATCGGGCAAAGGAGGAAAGAACCTCAGCCCTGTCCCCGGGGAGCCGCGCTGGCTCAAGAGAGTCGAGCTGCGCCGCATGAATAGAATCACCTGCTTCGCTCGAGTTCCGACTTGGCCTCGCTGATAAGGAGGCCCAGTTGAGAGCAGACCTGGAGGGCCAGATCTCTGGACCACTCCGCCTCCTTCCTGAGAGGAGCTGCTATCAGCCAGTCGTCCAGGTAAGGGTACACCTGACCCTCGGCACCGCAGGAATGCTGTCACCACTGCCATGCATTTGGTGAAGACCCTGGGAGCTGGAGACAAGCCGAAGGGCATGGCTTGGAACTCGAAGAGGGATCCTTCGCCGGAAGCGAAGGAATCTCTGGTGAGACGGACGGATAGGGACGGAAAACGCTGGCCTGCAAGTCCAGAGAGCAGAACCACACGCTGCTCCAAGGATGGTATTATCTGAGCCAGAGTGACCATCCTGAAGGTTCGAGACCTTAGGAACTTGTTTAGGTCGTAGGTCGAGAATGGGGCGCCAGCCCCCGTCCGCTCGGAACCAGGAAGTACCTGGACACAAACCCTGGGTCTGAAGGAGGGTCCACCACCTCTCTTATCACCTCCTTCTGGAGGAGGAGATGGCGTCGGCTCGACGAGCCGCCAGTGAGGCTTGGGATCCCAGCCCCGAGGGGCGACGGCCTGAAGGGTGGTGCCTGCTCAATTCCAGAGGCAGGCCTCTTCCCACCACCTCCAAGACCCACCTGTCCGTGGAAACAGCGGACCAGGCGGAACGGAAGTGCTGGAGCCGTCTCTCAATGGGGACCTAGGGGTAGGGTGACTGGAATGGGGCGACACCCTCAGCCCGCCACTGGGCAGGCTTGGAGGAGGGACCGCCGAGGGACCTCCTGGGCCTTTTCCTCCTGCCTCCTGTTAGAGGAAGCTGGCGGCTTGGATTTGGGATGCCAGGTCGAGCCTGCTGGCCCTGACGTTGCTGGGCCAGGCTGGGCTGGGGGCACAGAAGGACGAAAGGGCTTAGGCTGTGGTTTGCGGCCTTTGTCCTTCTGAGCGGAAGAGACCGAGTCCAAGGTAGCATTGACTTCTCGATTCTCTGCAGGTGACCTTCCACCCCAGGGTCAAGAGGTCAGTCCCTCAAAAGGGAACATCCGCCAACTTGTGCTGGGTATCCGAGTAAAGGTGGATATCCTCAGCCAAGCCCGCCGACGCGATAGCTACTCGCGCCGCCACCGATCTGGCACATGAGTCCCCTATATCCAAAGCAGTCTGGAGCTGCTGTTTGGCCACTGCCCTGCTCCTGGTCCCGCACCTGCTTAACTGTAGTCTGCAGATCGGCGGAAGATGAGGGATGACCTCATCCAGGGAGCCCAACAGGCATGAGAAAATGTGCCATGAGGACCGGCCGAACTGGCCTGACGAAGGTCGAGAGGACGCAGCGTAGACTTTTCGCCCGACATAGTCCAATTCTTGGACCTTGTCAGGAGGTTTGTCCACATCCCTCATGCTGCCGGCGCTGGAAAACGCTGTCGGTAACCAACCCTCAGCAGAGGGGTGTTCAAATCCGACAAGGAACCGTAGGGACCGATACTTCCTGGCCATCCTGGCCAAGGCGCAGGGCAGGAAGCAGGGCGCTGCCAAAGCTCCAGTGCCGGACCCACTATGGCCCTCGCCACCGGAAAGGCCTCCGCCGGAGAATCCCTCGTCCAGAATCTCCGTGAGGGGATACCTGGCCCGCTTGGAACGGGTTCGAGCTCCATCCCGTGGACTCCAGATGAGCCAAGCAGTCCTAGGAAGGACGACGGCTATCGCCCATTGACTGACTCTCCTGAAGACTCCAAGTCCAGTCGCTTGGAGAAAAGGAGGAATCATCTTCGACTCGAAGAGTCCTCGAAGAGCTGCTCTGGCCTGAGCCACCTTCACCTGCCGAGGTCGGTCGGGAGTGAGGGTAACTGACAGCCGATGGGTAGACCCTTAGCCGACCGAGAATCCTTGGTCGGAGCCCCAATTGGTGGCTGTGGAGGCGAGGTTCCACCGAATCGGTGGAGAGCTGGTTTTGGCCGAACAACCGCCTGGGCATAGGCCTCGATAAGTCGAGGGGTTGTGTCGCCGCCCGTGACAGTTACTTAATGGCCGGGAAGGCGACAGGGTCGGCTTACTCTCGGCCAGGAGGAGTTGTTGCAACATAAGGTCCTCGTAGCTGCCGACGTATTCTACGCTGAGCCTCCCTCATCCGAGGAGGAGGACGAGGACGAGGGCGCGCCGCTTACCGCTGGTGCCGAGGACAGAGACCGAGAGTCCCGGAATTTCCGAGGTCGGTGCGGGAGGTGCCGGCCGGAACCGCACTCCTTCGCTCGATGGTCCATCCAGGCTCCGAACCGAGGCACAGGCGAGCCCACGGGATCTCAACTCTCCCGGGAACCGGGAGAGGGGAATCTCGGCTGCTAAAGGCCACAGCCCGTCCAATGGGTCGAGAAAATCTCGACTTCATCGGTGGAAGTCTCGTCAACTGACCTGACGGGGACACCGTGAAGCCGAAGCGTCGACTGAAGCCGACGGGTCGACGGCCCGGGAGAGGGACCTTCCCGCCCCAAGAGCGGCCGACGGGAGGGATTTACCCTGTCCTCTTTTGGACCGAGAATAAGGTCCAGCAGACGCAGGCCCTTCTCCCTTAGTGGAGAGGGACAGACAAGCTCCTTAAAAGAAGCCGTGTAGGAAGAACCCAGAGAGAGCGGGATAAATGCCGCGCCGAGGAAGATACGCCCACGCCGCCTCTCTTCGAGGGCTTACCATCCGCCGAGCTGATCCGCCGAGCTCACCGCAGACACCGCCAACCGGGCCCCTTGACTTCACGAGGGAACGCTCGGACGGCCCAGTTGCAATCGGCAGCACGGTCTTCGAGGACGAGGCCGAGAAAGATGAGCACAGGTCGCAAGCCTGCGGGTCGTGCTCAAGGCCTAAGCAGTAGACACACGTGGAGTGTGGATCCGTCCGAGACATCTTCTGCCCGCATGGGCATCTCCGAAATCCGGGAGTCGATTTGTCCATCGCAGCCGCGAGGGATAGAAGACTGAAGTCTTTTTCGCAAAATTTATTTTTAAATCCGCAAACGGAGAAATAGGAACCAGTCTCAAACGCAGAGCGTTAAGGAGGGAACCTGAGCTCAAGCGGTAAGGAAGATCTGGCCATGGGCGGAGCCGAGAGTTATACCACCCGGGTGGGTGGGAGGAGCAAGCTTGAAGACCTTCCGGCAAGATTTAAAGCGGCAAGGATACCTGCCAATGAGTGTGGATGAACAACATATCCATGTCCCTAGAATTAAACTTACTTGGTCACAGCCCTCTGGGACACTGCAACCCCCCTTTCTTCCCACTAGTGGCCCACACAATATATCAGAATTACCTTCACAGTATACACTTACCCCCAGGACTAGTTCCAGCACTGGGACCTCCTGTGAAATAAGATACAGTGCAACAATCACAGTACAGTACTTTAACACAGACAAATACCTCAGGAAGTATAACTTTGCTGAAACAAGCAGCTCTGATTTATTTAGGGGGATATAACAAGGACAGGGGGAAATCAGGTTAATTAGCTTATCACTTTACTATCTACCTATGGCTCTGTGCACAGGCCTATCCCTACCAGTTACTGTCCCTGGGTACCCAACCCTAGTGGCTAGTCCAAACCGTGGCAGCTGGTAGGGGCCCTTTCACACAGTGAAAAGAAAATTAGTTTAAACAGTCAGCAGTACAGTGATTCCATTTGGATTTAATGTGGCATTCAACAGGAGCAACCCTGAATTAGTACTCACGACCTCCAAACAAGATAGGGTCCTTCAACGTCAGCAGGGCTACTCTTGAGCTCCACGAGACTCTTCACACATTTATATGGTAAAAAAAAAGAAAGTACTATACCAGGCAGGCTGCTTCTCTATCCCGATCGCAATTACTGCACAATACCCTGGAGAACACACAGCAGATTCAGTTCCTGACAGACCGAGTGCAATTCAAAAATTTCTCCAGTCTTCTACAGGGTGAGCCTGGTTTCTACTCTTCAGAGATCCTTTGATTCTTTTCACAGGACGGATTCAGTCCTAACAAGCAGTTACACAAGCTGCAGACCGGAACTCTGGGCCTTACACACGTTTTTTGACTAAAACTGTGCACTGAAGGAGCACAGGGTTTCTTTCCTCACTGCCAGATCTAAACTGAAACTCCAACAGACAAAACGAGCACTTCCTTTGAGTTCCTCCCAGTTCTTGACTGGATTGGCTGTCACCACAATAGACTGCTGCTGTTGGTCCAAAAGGTGCCAAGTCTAAACTACATCTCCCAGAGTCACTGCCCATACAATCCTCTTGTGGCTGGCTCAGATTATGAGTCCAAGTTCTGATTCGTCCAAGGCACCATTTTAGAGCAAGCTTATCCTACACTGATTGGTCCAGTTCAGCAGTTCAAAACCAGAATGGGGAACTAGGCAGACACAGTTCTGACTGCAAAGAAAGCAGGTTAGACAAACTGTAATTTCATTATTACTGTAAATGATTTCTGGCAAACAGTTACATCTTTCAGATAGGTTTCCTTTGCACTCCTAGTGACTGCAAAATGGAGTGAATTGGCAGCAGCTCGAGTGGTACTCAAACAGAGAAGCACACAGTACCCCCATACAAACTAATTATGTCTGCAAGCAGACAGCTCTTAAAGAGACAGTACCAGAGGCTCTAAAAACACTCACTGATAAATGGCTTAAACGCCAAACACCATTCAGGCTTGGAGCATTCAAGCAAGCTCCTGGAAGTCTTTTGGGAACCCCCATTTGCAGGGGGGTTACACAGGTTTAACACCTCCTTTTCCAGTAAGAGTGTCTCTGAGGGGTAGGAATGTTGAAAAACTCTTGCCCTCAGTCTTGGTCTGAGCCTGAAACTGAGTGCTAGGCCCTGACCCACTACCTCCAGGACCCACCAATCCGTGGTGATGGATTGCCATTCCTGGAGATAGTGGGTCAGCCTGCCCCCTACTGGACCTGGGTAGGTGACCCAAGCAGATCCCTCAGGGTGTCTGATTATTTTGAGGTGCTGACTGGGCGCTGGGGCTAGTGCGGTTGGTGCCTCTCCTGGCCCTGAAACAGCCTCTCTGCTGCTGATATTGTGGATAGGCTTGAGGGTGGAAGAATGGCCTGTAAGGTCTGCCCCTATGACCCCTGGCATGCTGCTTTTGGGGGTAGGAGCCTTATCCTTAGCAGCAGCACTTTGGTATGCTGCTTTGTATTCATCCATCTTCCTCATATAAGCCTCTGTCTGCTTACCAAACAGAGATGAAGGCTAACATGGGAAGTCATTGGCTTTGCACTGGGGATCATGTGTAAGACAGGTAGTCCGTAGCCAAGCAAATCTCCCGAGAGACACTGAGGAAGGCATCTGCCTGGCTGCAGTGTTGCTGCTATCCACTGCCATTCTGAATTGGACCTTGGAGGCCTCTACCCCTCTCTTGGCAGCTTCCTCCAGGTCTGTTGTCATTGGCACAGTTTGTGTAATCTCCAGCACAGTGTGTCAGAGTGTCCTTTGGTACCTGGCAACATAGGCCATGTATGAAGCCTGCCTAATTGCCAGGGAGGAACCCAGATATTGCTTCTTTGCAACAGAATCCAGCTTTCTGGAATCTTTGTCAGGAGGGTGTGATGCTAGGGGAATGCCTGCTTTATCACAGGCTGCTGCCTGTACCACACCCTCACGGCTAGGGTGACCGAACAGGAACTCGGCCCCACCCTTAGCCACCCAATATTTCTTATCCCCTTTCTATGAACTGGTGGAACAGAGGTTGGGGTATGCAGGATTTTCAGAACCTGCTTCTTCAGGGACTTGTGGATGGGCAGTAAAACTATTTTAGGAGCCTGAACATCCATCATATTTCTACAGTCTTGTTCCGTCTCCTCATCAGTTGATTCCTGTGGGGGGAGGTCCATGGACTGAGCCACCTGTTAATCAAATTTAAAATGAGAGGTAAAGTTCTCGGTTCCCTTGTTAGGGGAGTCAGGACGATGAGGATCCGGTGAAATATCCGAATCAATGGGTTCACCATAGTCCTCGTCCTCATCATCGTCAGCATCGTCATCATAATCCTCAGCAAAAGTGTCCAACTCGGGTTCCAAGGAACCGGGAACTGGAGTGGAACTTGAGGCATCCAAACATGGCGCTTCCGAACCTAAACCAGGGTTACCAATTGAAGTGACTGAATTATGCTAATAGCATTTGCTATTTCCTCAGCGGTTGAACCGGTACTGTTGTGGTTCAACCGCTGAATGTTTTTCTTTTCTTTTTCTCTTTCCTGCGACTGCCGCATTAGCAGCAGGGTCAGCAGGTCTCTTTTTGGCCAAAGAACCATCACCCTTGTCAGAGGGCTGATCCTCCAGTTCTTTTTGGCCAGAAATCGGTTTGTCTGCAGCCGGTTCAGCAGCCTTCTCAGAATCTTCTCCTGCAGTTGTTTTAAGCACCTCTCAGGCATCGACTAAGAGAAGTTTTTACAGATATCGCAATCCCTTTGAGGTGGTCAAACCCCAAGCAAAACACACAAGTAAGATAAGGATCTGCTTTTGTGAACAGTTCCCCACACTCTGTACAATGTTGGAAACCTGTGGGGCCCGTTCGCTTCTTGGTCTGTGACATTGATCGGTTGTAAAAAAACGAATTGGACCGAGAAATACCCCGGTAAATTTAAACTATGAAAAACCACCTTACCGGACGGTAACCAGTAAATTTAACTAAAATAAAGACGCCGAAGAATATCGGCTCTTTCCCGGTTGGAATAACCGAGGAGGAACTGAAAAGACTTACCAAAACTACACTAATCTAATTAATTCTACCTGTGAACCAAGGACAGTGCTTCAAAAATTGAAATAAAGTAAATGGACTTTAAAATAAACCGAGAAAATAATCTCTTCAGTTAAAGTGAAGGAGAGCTCTCCGGAGACGTCTTACTGAGGCAAGCGGAGTAAAGAATCTGACGGTTGCAGGAAGTACAACCAGGGACAGTGATTTGAAAACCGAGCTTAAGCCTAACATTCCACTATTAGCATAGGTTCTATTAACCATTTCGGCTCCAGGGCAGTCCTATGGTGAGACCATACTGCATTTGTCAGAATACAGTAAGATTTCCTGGGGTTTGAAGCACAGCCCTGAGTTCCAAGAGATTGATGTGGAGAAGAGACTCCTGCTGAGACCAAGTGCCCTGTACAGTGAGGTCCCCCTAATGAGCTCCCCAACCCAGGAGAGATGCATCTGTTGTGAGAACAAATGAAGGAACCTGGGGAAGGAAGGGAACTCCCTGTCTGAGGTTTTCCTTGTCCAACCACCTCTGGAGAGCCTGGACAAGAGTCTGAGTCACTGGAATCAATTTGGTAAGTGGATCCCTTCTTTGGGACCAAAAAGACCTGATGTGAAACTGAATGTCACTCATTTGGAACCTTGCTCCCTGAACCACTGAAGTGGAAGCTGCCATGTGGCCTAGAAGCTGAAGAAAATGCCTGGCTGGCCAAGATACTCGAGGTTTGAAAGAGGCTGCCAGGTCTGTAAGAGCCTTCACCCTTGAAAGAGGTACGAAGGCTTTTGCCTGAATGGTATCCAGCTCTACCCCTATGAAGGTGAGGAGCTGAACTGGTTCCAGCACTGACTTGGAAAGATTGAGGATAAACCCTAGAGAACCCAGAAGCCTCTAGGTAACAGCCAGAGTTGATTTGACTTGGTCTGAATACTGGTCTACAATGAGCCAATCATCCAGATAGGGAAATACAGAAATGCCTTGTCTTCTGAGAAAAGCCACTACTACTGATAGGCACTTTGTAAAGATTCTGGGAGCTGAAGTCAGGCCAAAGGGCACTGCTCTGAACTGATAATGACCTGAAGGCAACTCGAACCTGAGGTACTTTCTGTGGGAGCATCTGATAGGGATGTGAAAATAGGCATCTTTGAGATCCAGAGAAGCTAGCCAGTCTCCTGGTCTCAGAGAGGGAAAAATGATTCCCAGAGACACCATCTTGAACTTTGGTTTTAAAAGATGTTTGTTCAGATATCTTGGGTCTAGAATGGGTCGCAACTCCCCAGTCCTTTTTGGGGTAAGAAAGTACCTTAAGTACAGTCCTTTGCCCCTGTGTACTAGAGGCACATGCTCCACTGCTCTTAGGAGCAGCAAGGCCAAGACCTCTGCCTCTAGAGCAGCTGTTTCCAGTGGTGAGGAAAGCTTGAAGGACCTTGCCCTTACTTTGGGAAATTTCTTGAAACTGAGAGCAAGTCCTTGGCTTACCACTTTCAGGATCCATTTGTCTGCTTTTATAGACTTCCACTCCTGGAAGAAGTAAGCCAGCCTGCCCCCCACTGGAACTAAGGAGACGACCCGGCCAGTGGGACCGGTTTTCTTTTTAGGTTTCTCAGACATAGTCACAACTATTAAGTTACCCTTAAAAGCATTTAAGCCAAGCAACAACCAAAACTTTCAGCCACCAACTGGTTCAATGGTCGTGGGAAAAAAACGTAATAAAACTTCTGTATTTTTGAGGCTGAAAGATACTGGACACCACAGCAAAGCGAAAGATACACAACAATCAAGAATCAAGTCGGTTCCAAACCGGACCAACCGGAACGTAACAGAGGAACACAAAAACAATTTATTTTCTACCAAAAATACCACTAAACACTATACTGTACCATGGACAGAGATCTGATGACCGAAAATAAATAAAGCAGATGAGATTTACCAAACGATTTACTGTACTGAACCGAAGCAGCAAGGAGAAACTCTCTGGAGCGTCTTCATAGTAGGGCGCAGTAAAGAATCTGACAGTTATACTGACGTGTACCAGGGACAGAGGTTTGAAAACCAAGCTTGAGCTCAACATTCTATGTTTTGGCATAGAATTAACCCTTTCCTCTCTGGGGCAGTTCAAATGCTGAGGATAACTGCAGATTGTCAGAATACAGCAAGACTTCATGTTGTTTGAAAAGATGAGTGCCTTTGGAATCCCCAGGCTTCCAGTAGTCCTGGTAGCAGAGCTGACAGTGCAGCACAACAATATTCCAAGAAGGCCTGGGTTCAAATCCCAGCTATAGCACTGATTTGTATTTCAAATATATTTACACCATGCCCCTTGTAAATAAAAATGTGATTTGTAGAAGGGCAGTTTATATTGGGCCAGCAATGGGAGTGTGAAGGATAATATACTCCAGGAGCTAGGCAAAATGATTTAACTGAGTGGTATAAAGGGTCTAATTTAATCTGGAATTTGGTACCACTACAAGCAAGGTGTTCCAACTACCATGTGCTCTTCAGACTAATACCTCAGTCTAACAGTGTGTACCTGTTAATGAAACATACTGCTCCTAGACCCTTACTGTGCTCACCCCTGTCTTGCACTTAGTCTGCATATTAATGGTTGCCATGTTTGGTATGAAATTATAACCTGTGTCTTGTTATGTAATGCATGTACTCACAGGTGGCAGAGCCAGGGAGTCAGGGGGGTCAGGCAATCCGTCACTTTTGTAGTTGAAGGGTGAGACATTGAATTTTGACCCCCAACATTTCAATCAGTGGAGCAGCAGTAAAATGCGGCTTGTGAGATTTCTCCAATGACAGCAGGGAGGCTACTTTTAAGCCTTATGGTACTCAACATAAACTGAAAATCCAGGCAACCCAAAAAATTATACTTTTTTGATAATGTCTATGGAATATTTTGTTTTCCTGTTACATGACTTACACTGTTTAGTTATTTTTGGCTTCCATTCTCCTCTCAAACCTCTTCAAAAGCTACAATTCCCAACCCTGTTCTGTTTTGAATATCCTGAATAACCTGTGTTATTACTGTTAATAAATCATGGCTTATTCATCAATATACTGTATGTGGATTATTCATGATTATAAAAAGCTACGTAAGTTGACTGAAGTACATTCAAGAAGGCAATTGTTTTCCTAGTGCCCCGGGCTAAGGAGTTCTATGCACCGCCCCCAACACACACACACACACCTTTAGGTAGCACGCCGCTTCTGCCGCTGCATGTACTGTGAACTCTGCAACAGCCGGCTCACGCCTGAAAATAGGTATCTATTTCCTAGTGTACAAACTTGGTTACCAAAAACTAAATAAAATCTTAGGGGCCAGGTGATTCACTTTAAATATAAGGTCCCAAGACATAACTCTGCGTTCTCTTTCAAGTTACCTAAGCTCTGGTCTTCCCTGACCCCCATTATCTACTCTGTCTCATCCCTTTCCTCTCTCAGATTCCTCCTTTGTGAGTGACTTATCTGCTCACTCCTGTAACTGCCCTTGACTGCATTATGACCTGGTTTCCAAACCAAAATGCAAAGGGCCCGAGGGTAATCACAAATATTCTTAGTACAGTATGGGGTGGAGCTTGGTTGTCAGTGGTAAACGTTTCAGAGAAAATGTTTGTACGACCGCTCTGGCTAAAAATAGCCCAACACAAAAGTTATTCTTTCAGGTTCTTTTTTTCTTGGCCTCAACGTTTTGCCGTATTCGGTTTATTCTGGGGAACTGTAATCAATTGATAAATCATATTTTTAATATACATTTTAATCGCTTTTATCAATCATGTCTCGCATGAAAAATTATATCTGTTATTGCTCTTGGCTTCTCATAATAATCACTGTGAGCTTCCTATAACATCCCAGACATTTAAATTACATTTTTTGTATTTATGTTCATTTTATATTAACATTCAGATTCAAGAGCACACAGTGAGCCCTCCCCTCTTGTACCTGTGTGGAGACACATGTGACTCCACCCAGGTATAAGAGGGGAGGGCTCACTGTACGCCCTGCTGCCACTTCAGCAGGAACCAGGAAGCAGAACACAACAGAAGCTGAACATTCAAGTAGGAGGTTTAAGCATTATTATCAGAGCAGTATTTTGAAAAGAACTAAGCATATGTTAAACAGTAGAGAATTAAGTGCAATATTTTAAAGTGAATGTCTTTCTCTAACAGATGCCATTATATAATGAATACCAACAGTGTGTATCAGGAATGGTGGTGAAAGTAAGCAAGCACTTAAAACAATCTAGAAATGCAAAAACTACAATTTAATCAAGAAAACACTTGATAACTACCTTTTTTTATGTCACTAGACTAAAGAAAATAAACTAAAAGGCACAGGATATCAGGCTCTGAAAAGCACCAACATTCTGAAGTAAGAGCTTAATGAGTGGTTTCTTAAAGGGACAGTGTCTATAGTGTTACTTGAATAAAAGGAAATAAAGAACCTGAAAGAATTACTTTTGTGTTGGGCTATTTTTAGTCAGAGCGGTCGTACAAACATTTTCTCTGGTTTCCAAACCGACAAAATATTCACCTTCCCTTTTTTTCCAATATGAGTTTTTATTTCAGCATAGAAAGACACATTGTTACAGTTCAATGAAACCTTTAAAAACATAAAAACACCTAACTCAGGAGTATGTTCTCTGTCTAATACATTAAATATTACTATATTAAAATCATCATCACTGTAAGTTTACTAGTACTGCCATTAATACCCCATATATACAGTATTAATCTAGTCTGATTTTGTGTTTTGCCCAGTAAGAGGTAAGTGTTTAAGAGAGGGAGAAGAAAAGTGGAAAAAGAGAGCTCAGAGGATGATTTCATTACCTATGCAACTGAGCAAGAGACAGGTTTTAGGAAAGTGAGGATCAGGTTTTAGGAAAGTGAGGATCTACAAGAAAGAAGATCCCTGTGATGTTTAAAATTAGAAGTAAGGAAAACACACAGGAGAGAGGAATAAGCCACCAGCTCCTAGGTTTGCACAAATGATCTGTGCTGAACCTGGTATTGATTGCACCTGTCTTTTGGCCATAGTTACTGTTGTTTATTTCATATCATGTTTGCCAATTCACGACACCTGTTACTAACTATTTATTTTATATTATTTGTCATTTTGTTTTTATATTTTATTACTCGTTGTCAAGCTGTACTGTACTCCAGCCCCCACCCCCCACCACTGATGAATGTGGAATGAGCTGTCAGCTCCGTGGGTTTTGATTTTATATAGTTAGTTATTTAAGCAATTTATCCCTCCAGGTGTGGGTATACTGGAGGATTTACCACGGCTGGTGTGATTCGGTCACGAGGTGCAGCCGAGTGACCAAACCACACCAGTCATGTTAAGTCCTCCACAGTATACCCACACCCTGGAGGGATAAATTGATATTATATAATGGCCAATGTCATTTTATTTATTTTGTTTGTATATTTTGTAACTAACTGAGGTCTGTATGGTTGGAAGGAGGACGTCATTTTTTTAATATTTACCGTAGTGCTTTAGTGAAGCAGCGACAGGACAAATGGCGGCAGTTTCTATTAAAGTGAAAGCGACCGGACTGGCATGGGATAAGGTTGGCTGGCACTTTTTCCCGTGGGTACACTGGAGGATTTACCACGCTGGGAAAGGTACCAGCCAACCAATCAGGATGCAGCATTTGGCACATTCGATTTACTCCATTGTATAATTGAAAATTGGTGACTGGGAAAGGCACACTGAGCCAAGGCTCATTTCCAGGTGGGATGCAGGAAAAGGGAACATGGGAGGCAAATACATAGCATAGGCACAGTACACAGTTAATAGAATTACATAGCATTGACACAGTTACAGTACAGTAAAATAGAGTACATGATTAAAACAGCAGTACAATACAAGCAAGCAGCAAAAATCAGACAATTTAACCACATCTACACCAGGGTAGGGGGCAAATATAAGGGGGTGCAATCAGGTATGGGGAAAACAGGAGCAGGGAAAGGGAAGGAGTTTCAGCTGGTACTTGAGAGAAACAGGGGAGAGAATGAAATAGAGGGAGGATGGGGTAGGATCCAGAGGAAAAGGCTGACTGCCCAGCAGGGGAGAGGGGATGAGGAATGGTGAAAGTGTGAGGATCCTTGGAGGGGAGGGAGCAGGAGGCAAGGGAATGGAGGAGAGAAGTGAGGAGAGGTAAGAGAGAAGGGACCCAAACCAATATTTGGATCAGAATGAAGCACAGTGGTTCTGGTGATGTGAAGGTAGAGGAAGAATGGATAAGGTGGAGTAGAGTGAGCAATGGTGGGTACAAGAGGGGGAGTTGGAAGCAAAACAACAGAAGGCGTTGCAGAGGGTGTCCAGGCAGGTGGAGGGAGTGGTGCCATAGACCACGACTGCATAGTCAAAAACCGGGAAGCACAAGTTGGGTGACAAACTCACTGTGTACCTGTGGAGACGGTCTTTAGTGCAGTATAAGGCACCAAGTTTAGGGCGCAGTTTGGCATGGATGGTGTCAATATGGGCAGAGAAGTCAAGCTTGCTTTCCAGCCACACACACAGTTATTTGAATGAATGAACCACTTCATTAGGGGTCCCATCCAAAGTGTACAAGATAGGCAGAGTTGGAAGTCTTGCCAGTTATTGGCTGGTGCCAAAGGTCATGGACACAGTTTTTTGTGTGTTGACCTGGAGTTGTTTAGATTGAAACTAGCGCAGAACATTGTGGAGGCCTTGCTGGAGCAGACCTTCCATGGCTGTAGTGGAGAGACCAGAGGTGTAAATGACTGTGTCTTCTGCATACATGTGGATATGTGAGTTGGCACAAGCTGTGGGGAGGGCGTTAAGAAAGATGAAGAACAGGATGGGCCCCAGGATGGAGCCCTGAGGGACCCCTGTCTGGATGGAAGGTGGAGATAACAGAGCACTACCAACCTGTACTGACTGCAGATGGCCAGAGGAATAAGAATGGAATCAGTTGAAAGCAGGAGCTGAGAGGCCAGCAGCACTCAGCTTATCCAGGAGGAGTGGGTGGGACACCGTGTTAAAGGCCTTGGCCAGATCGATGAAAATGGCAGCTGTGATGTCTTTTCTGGTAAATATTTTGAAATAAATAAATATTTCGATAGTTCTCCTCTTCCCACTAGTTCATTACCAAGAACATTTGTATGAGAACTGGATCACTGTCCTTTAGAGTTCTGCTAATTTCCCATCTTATTCTCCATCAGAGGTCATAATCCTCGGCTTGTAACATCACCAGCTGTTACTGTGGAATTTACTGAGATGTCACAGGCAGGGGATTATGACATTAGGTGGGGCTAAGAAGCTGGAGCAGATCATCTTTAAAGGACACAGATCCTGATTATTTAATTTTATTTAGTTATTTCAAATGTTATACTAGGAAGGTTATACTGATGCATCCTGAGGTGGGAGGGGAGGAGGGAGCAAACAGTGCAAAACAACAATAAAGTGATGCACAGAACAGTAACTGTACAGAGGTACAAAGGTAAAGCAGTTACAAAAAAATGGGACGAACAATACAACTGCAATATGGTGATAGGTACAGTTTCAGTTATGTCAATGCAGCAGAACAATTGCAATAACCTGATTAGGAGATACAGTCATGGAAATGGGGAACCTTTGTGCAGTTGGGTAGGTCTGGGAAAGGTCAGAGGTATTCGTAGTAGTAAGCTAGGAAGTCCCAAAGGAGGGATTTGAAGGAGAAGGCAGGGTGAACGGGGGACAGATCAATGCTTAGGGAATCTGAAGGAGAAAACTGCCTGACCTGCAGAGGATTCCACAGGAGGAAGAATGAGCGAGCAGGGCTCACTGTTAAGAAGGGAAATCGTAGGGAAGGAAGGGTGGGAAAGAAGAGAACTAAGATATGGGGAAGAGAGACAAGCCAGAATTTTGGGGTGACCCATGATTACAGCGACTGCAAAGAACGGCGACTGAAAAAAGGGTGATAGATTTGGGTGAGTCCACTAATGTCGACTGGGTTTCCCCGTCCCTGAGTTGCACCCCCAGAGTTAGTATATTTAGAAGGGGTGGGGTGAAGCCTCCACATCAGGGGTTGCAGGCAAGCCCTCAAGATACAGGAATTGCTGTATCTGCACTCGCGACAAATGTACTCATCCTTTTCACGCGTTGCCGTAAAAGAGTAGCTCTTATCACATTGCACCAAATTTTGGAGATGAAGGAGGTAGTTACATACAAATGACCTCATTAATAAGGTATGGGAGGGACAGAAATGCAAAAACACAGGTCAAATATAAGCTGAACCGTGTCACAACATTGCATAGTCGACAGCTGTTCTGGAGACATCAGTCGCTATTTAAGAACAGGTTTGTTAAGATATGAAGGGGTTCTGGAAAACCACAACAGCACAGCTGGAGTTGTACTGTGATGTCATCAGAACCTAGACGTGTCCTAGCAACCTTACTCTTCACAGAGGTCTTTTAGCTTTTTATTTATTTATTTGAAAAGGTTTCACCGGTAAAGACAACATGGCTGTAAACAGATCGCTTCCAGAAACGCCGGGGTTTACAAGAAATTGGAAGAGCAAGCAAAAACTTAGTAATGTAGAAAACAATACAGTGCAATTCAGATACGTAAAGTGCAGAGCAGGTAAAAACATAACAATGTAAGATACATACAGACCCATCTCAAATACATAAAGTGTAGTACAAAAACAGTACATTACGAAGCGAAAGGAAGAGACATAGGAAGAGGCAGACCAGGGTAAGCAAAACTAAATATAGATCGATACATACATAGTGATAAGCCGCTAACAGGCAACACAATGAGGGTAGAGGTAGAAGATGGAGTACACCTAGAAGTGCTAGAAGTAGAAGGCTGAGCACCGGGTTGATAAGTGCTAAATTAGGTACAAAAGAGAGTTAGTTATAACGTAAGTGGGAGTGATGGGGGAATGGAAGGTGGGGGAAGAAGAGAGGCAAACCAGGAACTGTACCCCTCAGGATGCTGAGAACCCTACACGGGGACAGGACCCAGTAAGTGGTTGGGAGGGCAGAGGGGGGAAGACAGGGTGGGGGAGGGAAGGAGGGGAGGAGGAGAGTGAAGCCAGGAACTATATCCCTTCAGGATACTGAGAACCCTGCAAGAGGACAGGATCACGTAAGTAGGAGGTGAATAGAAGGGCAGGCAGAGGGGGAAAAGACAGGGCAGGGTTACACGAGAATACAGACCAGTGTTCATGGAGGAGGACATTGAGGCATTACCAGGAAGTGGCCTTAAGTTCTTTACAAGGAGGGTCCAGGAAATGGGATGGGCAGTGGCCATAGCAACAAGATGAGGAAGTGGACTGCAGTCCTTAAGGTAGATAAGGTGCCAAGGATAGATGACTTACACCCAAGAGTGCTCAGAGAGCTAGGATCAGGGCTAGCTGAGCGCCTAGTTGAACTGTACAGATGTTCACTGGAGACGGGGTGGTACCAGGGGAGGTCTGCAGATGTGGTTCGGCTCCGTAACGGTGGAGTTAAGGACGACCCAGACACTACAGACTGGTTAGTCTTTCTTCCCTTGTAGGTAAGCCGATGGAGACTCTTGTCAAAGAAAGCCTGGTAGCCAACGGAGAGGGAAATAGGTTTAATAAGACGAGGAGGAGCACCAGAAGACAGGGGCATGCTATGAAGCTTGTTTGGTTGGGGGGGAGGAGTTTAAGAGGGATGTGAGGAAATACTTCTTCACAGAAAGGGTGGTGGATGTCTGGAACAGCCTGCAGAAGAGGTAGTAGGGGCAAAGACTGTGGATAGCTTCAAACATATGTGGGATAGTAATAAGCAGAGGTACAGGAGGAGAGATGGACACCTATGAGAAAGTAGGATCCAGGGTGTAGGGTTAGACAGGGAACATAGGGAAGACTAGATGGGTCTACTGGTCTTTTTCTACCAAAGCATTCTATGTTTCTAGGACAGCAAGGAGCACAGATTTGTGGCAGGGAGGCCATGCCAAACCAACCTACAGTAAGAAAAAATTACTCACCTTAGTAATGTTGTTTCTTCTAATGGAGTCTTGCTATATTATAGACATTAGCAGTTTGATCCAGCTCTAGAACTGCCCCGGAGTGAAATGGTTAAAACCATTCCAAAATAGAATTTTGGCACGAGAGCAGCTCTATCTGTGTCATTTCAAACTTGAACTGTCAGATCTTTACGAGCCAAACTCACTAAGGTCTGTGTGGAAGCTGTAACCTACACTAGCCAAATGGTTACCTAAATAATAACAACCATTGATGGTCCCAACACCCAAGACTCAAGTCAGGGGACCAGAAATACTAACACCATTCTAATAATATGAAAATGGAACATAAGTATAATAAAAACACCACACGCGTACACCTACACACCCCCAAAGTCCCAAAGGGGACAAAATGCTAACAGGACATAAGTAGTGCCCACACTAAGTTGCCGCGCACCCCACCAAGTAGAGGTTCTGAGAGGGCAGGTTGGGAGGTTCTATAATAGCAAGACTCCATTAGAAGAAACAACATTACTAAGGTGAGTAATTTTTCTCAAACAACATGAAGTCTTGCTATATTATAGACATTAGCAGAATACACAGCAGTACCTCCATGGAGGAGGGGCAGAACCTACTTAGGAATAGGCTCTGAAGAACAGCTGTGCCAAACCGAGCATCTCTCCTGGCTGGACATCCAGGAGCAATGCTTGGTAAAAGTGTGTACCGCTTTCCAAGTAGCAGCCTGGCAAATCTCTAATAAAGGGATATCTCTGGCAGCAGCTAGAGACGCAGCTGTTCCCCTGGTAGAATGAGTCCTCAAACCGGGGCTCTGCCCACTTTCTGATAACAAAATTGGATACAAGAGACAATCCACCTGGCTATTGATCTCTTTAGTGGCATGTTTGCCTTTTCCAACGCCACCATAGGTAAGGAAAAGTTGGAGGGATTCAACCTGTGACCTTTGGTACGCTATATAATAACTAAGAGCTCTCAACATCCAGGTTGTGCAACCTCCTCTCACCAAGAGGAGTGATCAGTGAAAATACTGGAAGGGAGATAGATTGATTAAGATGGAAATCTGAAACCACCTTAGGCAAAACTTCCTATTAGTCCTAAGGACTACCTTATCCTGTGGAAGAAATAAAGTCAGTCTCCACTGACAAGGCGCAATTCACTTATGCCTGGCAGAAGTGATAGCCACTAGAAAACAGTTTTCCAAGTTAGGTACTTAAGCTCTGCAGAAGACAGAGGTTCAAAAGGGGTTGCATTAACTGGGCAATGCAAACATTAAGGTCCCAAGCAGGGGCCGGTTTCCAAAGGAGGATTAGTATGGAGTAATCCCTTAAAAACTTGGAAACACAGGATGAGAGGAAAGAGGGATGACTTTCCTGTTGATACAAAAGCAGACACAGCTGCCAAATGAACTCGGGTAGCTGGTCTGAGACCCAAGGAATTAAGATGTACCATGTAATCTAACAAAATGGGCAATTCAGCAGATTCTGGGAAATATTTTCCTAGCACACCAAATGGAAAACCTTTCCATTTAGAACTATAAGTAGCCTCTAGTGGAAGGCTTTCTGAAGCCCTTAGGATCTCAAGAACACCCTGAGAGAGGTGTAAATCAGCAACTCTAACTCCTCAAGAGCCAGGCCTTGAGGTTGAAGGATTTGAGGTCCTGATACCAAACCCTTCCCTGGGCACAAGTCAACAGATTGTGATTCCTGGGAGGCACAGGGAAGATGGACTGTCAGAGACAGAAGGAGTGGGTACCAGGGCTGCCTGGCTCATCCGGGCAATCAGAATCACCCTGCAAGGCTGAGATCTGATTTTGACTAGTACTTTGAATAGGAAAGGAAAGGGGGAAAGCATAGAGGAACTTCCCCTCCCAATCCAGAAGAAGGGCATCCAGGGGAACTGAGCCCAGCACTGGAGGCCTGCAACAGAACAGAGGAAGTTTGTGATTGTCTGAGGCTGCAAAAAGATCTATCTGAGGGATGCCCCACCTGGCAAAAACTATCCCCAGCACTTGAGGATCCAGGGACCATTCGTGATGGCCCTGGGAAATCCTGCTGAGGGCATCCGCTAGGACATTGTCCTTCCCTGGAAGATGAACTGCTATGAGGGAAGTGTTCAGGAATAGGCCAGAGACCACAACTTCATTGCCTCGGTGCACAAGGCCAAGACCGAGTGCCCTGTTTGTTGATGTACCACATTGTTGTGGTGTTGTCTGTTCTGACTTTTATCACCTTGTCGTGGACAGATGCAGAAAAGCTTGAAGAGCTAAAAAGACAGCTCTGAGTTCCAGCAAATTGATGTGAAGCAGAGATTCCTGGGGGGACCAAACTCCCTGAGTGGAAAGGACGCCCATGTGGGCTCCCCAACCCAGAAGGGAAGCATCTGTAGTGAGAGTCAAGTCGTGAGAAGGGGAAATGAAGGGGACCCCCGCTCTTAAATTGCTCTGATCCTGCCACCACTGGAGAGCTAGGATCAAGGTTCGAGTCACTGGGACCAACTTGGAAAGGGGGTCTCTTCTCTGAGACCAAAAGGTTCTCAAGTGAAACTGAATGTCTCTCATCTGAAATCTGGCTCCCTGCACAACAGCTGTGGATGCAGCCATGTGCCCCATGCTTGTTCAGATATCTGAGATCTAAAATGGGCCGCCATTCTCCTGTCTTTTTTGGGGTAAGGAAGTATCTGGAATACAGACCCCTGCCCTGATGCAGGGGAGGAACCCTTTATACTGCTCTGAGAGCTAACAGGGATGAGACCTCTGTTTCCAGAGCGAGGGTCTCTGAAGCACTTGCAGGTAGAAAAAGTCTGCTTCTCAACTTGGGAAACTTTTGAAGCTGAGAACCAGACCCTGGCTTACTAATTCCAGAACCCACTTGTCTGAGGTTAAAGAAGCCCAATTCTGACTGAAGTAAGCCAGCCTGCTCCCACTGGTACAGGAGAATCGGCCCTGGGCACCCCATCAGGTGCCTGTTTCTGCAGGAGCTTTAGGCTGGGGGTGGGAGCAGGTCTGCCCACCCCTCGCCTGCCCTCTGCCTCTGAAGAAGCCCTCTGAGCATAGGCAGAGGAGGCCTGAGTCTGGTAGAAAGGCCTGTGAAAAGGCCTACCCCTACCCCTGGGGGCATGCCTTTGAGGAGTGGCTTGCCGCTCCTTAGCCTGGGCACTCTTGTAAGTAGTCCTGTATTCATCCATCTTTCATGTAATTCTCGTCTGCTCTCCAAACAGAGAATTTCCCACCACAGGAAAATCCATAGCCTTAGTCTGGGTATCCTGTGACAAACTAGTACACCTGAGCCAGGCCAACCTACGAAAAGCTACAGATGTGGCCATGACCCTAGAGGAAACATCATTAACATCCACAGCAGCATGAAACTGAACCTTAGAGGCTTCAATGCCATCAGCAGCCACCTGTTCTAGTTCACTAGTCAGCTGGCCATGGCCTGTTTGGCCAATTGCATAACAGTATCCCATCTAGATTTCTGATACCTAGCTACATGCCATATAATTTGCTTGCCTGAGTCCCAGAGAGGCTGCCATATACTGTTTTTTTGCCATGGCATCAATCTTCCTGGAATCCTTGTCAGGAGGATGTGAAGCCAAGGGAATATTAGCTTTATCACAGGCAGCAGACTGAACTACCCCTATATGACTGCATTGCTGAGAAATGAATTCTGTATCAGGGCCTGACAATGTATACCTTCTGTCCATCTTTTTATCTACAGGAGGCACAGAATTAGGAGCTTTTAAAGTTTTTATTGTTTGTTTCCTAAAAGACTTATGTAAAGGAATAGACAATCTCCTAGACTCTGAATATCCATCATTTCTACAAAATCAGGCTCCTCTTGCTCATCCACAGCCTCTTCTAAAGGAAGCTGGAGGGTTTCAGCAACTTTTATAAAACATAAAATGAGATGGGGACTCAGACAGCATAGGGGAGATTCTAAGGTCTGTCTGGGGAGATGTCCGTTCAATGGGCACACCCAGACCTTCCCAGCCACATTCATACTGTTCATAATCCTCCTCCCTCCTCTGGTTCATAAAATTCCTCAATATCATAATCCTGAACCACTGGACCGGACGAACCGACCTTTTACCAGATAGTGGTGGTTCGACGACCCTGGAGACAGTGACTGACAATTTGTATGGCTTTTGTTATCTCTGCAGCAGTTGGAGAAGGAATTTTGGACTCCAGACCTGCTGATTTTCTTGTTTTCTTTACTGGAATTGGTTCCTCAGAACCAGGTTTCTTTTGCCCGAGGAAGTCTGGCCCTGGTCAGAGGGCACTCCCTCTGGTTCGGTTGGCACCGAACCGGGCTGGCCATCTGGGTCAGCGGACTTTTTGGCCTCTCGTTCCCTGAGCCTGCCCAATCTTTTTTCCAGGGTGGCTGCAAGGAAATTCTTACATACCTGGCAGTCTCACTGGAGGTGGTCAAACCCCAGACAATAAACACATGTGGTGTGTGGGTCAGCCTTGGCAAAGACTTCTCCACAAACATCACAGTGTTGAAACCCAGTGGGCCCGGTTTTTCTTTTGGGTTTCTCAGACATATTTATTTTATTTTTTATTTTATTTATTTTAAGAATCAGTTTACAACCTTTGAGCCAGAGGCTCGTTTCCAGTGTACTTCTCATTACATAAAGACATACATTGCAAGCTGCTACATAGCAAAGATTTGCAAAAATCAATAGGCATTCACCAGAGGTGCCACGTCACATTGTGGTCAGACAAATACAATGGATACAGGGTACATGTAATTGATAACAGGTATTACACAAGTCGGTATCAAGTGAGCATTCTGGTAGGTAAACATTGAAACAGCTGGCACTGGCCAGGTTAAACCTAGGCATGGTGTACAGGGAAGTGGTGGAGCGGATGGTTGGGTGGAGAGCTGCCCGGGGGGCATTGTCAAGAGAAAAAAGAGGTGGAGGCTATGTTCAGAGACAGGAGCAGTTACGAGTGCTGAAGATGTGGTTCCGAAGTGCGGTTTTGAATGTGGAGATGGTGATGGCATTGGTGATGGTGGCAGGGAGAGAGTTAAACCAGGTTGGGGCTCTATAGCTGAAGGACCTCTGGCCATGGCTGGTTCTTGTTCTGGGGACCTTTAGAGTGGTCTTGTAGGAAGACCGTGTTGCAATGGTGGGAGGGCTCTGGTGGATGGATGCCGTTACTCCGGGAGAGCCCAAGTAGGGTTTTTGGTGAGGAGACAGGTCTGGCATCGGAGCCGCTTCCATCCAGGGTAAGCAGGTTAGCACGACATATAGCTGACAGGTGTGTGTGGAGCTGGGGCACCAGTAATCAATCTGCACGCTTTATTCAGGGTTAGGTGAATTTTGTTGAGTGCAGTGGTGTCGGCAGCACAGATCACTGGTAGACCATAGTCTACAAGGGACAGAACGGACGATGTAACAGCTAGCCGAGAGCATTTGGGAAGGCAGGTTTTATGACGGAATAGGATGCCAAGCCGGGTGTTGGTGGCGGATGTTAGGGCGTCGATGTGATTGTGAAATGTGAGGGCTGAATCGAAGGTAACCCCAAGGTATTTGTAGGAGCAGACTTGTTCCAGTGGTGCCAGCCTAACCAAAAACTTGCCCTTTTAACGGCAGTGCCAGGCAAGACACCCTTATCGGTTCCTAACCGTGTCACGGGTATTGGAAAAAAACGTAATAAATCTGTTTTTTTTAGAACCGATAAGAACCGGGAACCGCACTCTAAAATAGTAACTTTTAGTTTTAAATGAGTTTTAAACCCACTGATCGGTTCAAAACCAAACCGATAACTTACAAGTTCCACACAGACAAAACCTTCATTTACTTACGGTTACCACAGATAGAGCTTGAGCCGAACGGTTTTGCGGTTAAAATAAAACTATTCTCGGTTAAATCCAACCGAGAAAACACTTTTTAAACCGAGAAATGAACCGAGCAGAAGGAGATATCTCCAGAGCGACTGTTCACTGAGGCGGAGTAAAGAATCTGACAGTTCAAGTTTGAAATGACACAGATACAGCTGCTCTCCTGCCAAAATTCTATTTTGGAATGGTTTTAACCATTTCACTCCGGGGCAGTTCTAGAGCTGGATCAAACTGCTAATGTCTATAATATAGCAAGACTTCATGTTGTTTGAATAGTATTCTCTGACAGGATCACAAGGAATGTTGATAAAGGGCAGGTTGTAGATTTACTCTACTTCAATTTCTGCAAGGCTTTTGACTTAGTGCCACATAGTAAGTTGCTGAGGAACCCAGAAGATTTGGGAGTGGAGAATTAATTGGCCAGATGGATCGGGAACCGATTTTGTGGGGGGAGAGACAGAATTTGGTAGTAAATGAGGTTAACTTGGAGAACAGGGGAGTGACAAACGGGGTGCCACAAGGGTTAGTCTTGGGACCAGTCCTGTTCAATACGTTCATGAGTGACACAAGGAAGGGTATCCATGGCAAGATGCATCTCTCTGCAGATGACACAAAATTATGCGTCAGGGTAGACAGCAAGGAAAGGGTGAGGGAACTGGAGAGATGGTCCAAAATAATGCAATTGAGATTCCATGATAAAGAGTGCAAACTGAGGCACATAGGGAAAAGAACCCACATACAAAATATTGGACTGGTGCGGGGGGGGGGGGTGTCAGGTTGTGATTCCCCTTCACAAAAGTGGGAGCAAGGCAGAAGCAGGAAACTACAGACCTGTTAGTTTAACCTCAGTGGTAGGGAAAATGATGGAATCACTTCTGAAGGAAAGAATTGTCGAGTATCAAGAGGCCAGAGGGGCACAGGACCCAAGGCAGCATGGATTCACAGCAGGAAGGTCATGCCAGACAAATCGGATAGATTTCTTTGACTGGGTGACCAAAGTAGTAGATCAGGGAGGGGCTGTGGACATGGCCTACCTAGACTTTTAGCAAGGCATTTGACACAGTCCCACACAAAAGATTAATATACAAGTTAGCCAGCCTGGGAGTGGGTCCCAAGATGACAGCCTGGTAAAGAATTGGCTGAAGAATAGGACACAGAGAGTAATAGTAAATGGAGTCCACTCTGAAGAAAGGGGGTTACTAGTGGGTACCGCAAGGTTCAGTATTAGATTGGTCCTCTTCAATGTCTTTATAAGCTTACATTGCAGAGGGACTGAAGGAAAGTATGTCTCTTTGCAGATGACACAAAGATCTGCAACAGAGTTGATGCACAAGGTGGGGTGGAAAGGATGAGAAGGGACTTGGCAAGGTTAGAGGAATGGTCAAATGTATGGCAGCTTAGATTCAATGCTAAGAAGTGCAAGGTAATGCACCTGGGAAACAAAACCCAGGGAAGAGTACACAATGGGGGTGAGATACTAACAACAACAAAATGGAAAGGACCTGGGTAGTCATATCAGATGACCTAAAGGTGGGCAAGCAATGTGAGAGGGCAGCAAGGAGGGCTGGGGGGATACTGGGATGCATAGGGAGAGGCATCACCAGTAGAAAACAGGAAGTTATTATCCCGCTGTACAGACAGCTGGTGACACCCCATCTGGAGTACTGCATGCAGTTCTGGAGACCCAATCTCCGCAAAGACTTAGGATGGGAGCTGTCCAGAGGAGGGCAACTAAAATGGTGCAGGGTCTGCACTGGAAGACATATGAAGAGAGACTTAAGGAGCTTAATATGTATAGCCTCGAGGAACGGGGGCATGATAGAAACTTTCCGTACCTCAAGGAATCAACAAAGTCCAAGAGGGTAGCATCTTTCAAAAAAGAGGTGTGCAAGAACAAGGGGCACAATTTGAAGATGGGGGTTAGCTCAGAGGTAATTTAAGGAAGTATTTTTTTCACAGAGAGGTTTGTGGGATGCATGGAACGCCTTCTGGAGGAGGCTGTGGAGTCAAAAACAGTGGTGGAATTCAAGCATGCATGGGACAGTCCTAAGGCAATTCTAGGGGGTGGGGGTAAGAAGAAGCAGGCTGCTGGTTAACTAGGATCTGCAGCTTATCCATTAGGTAGGGAAATGTGCAGACTGGGTAGGCCAAGCTGTCCTTATCTGCCATCAAATTCTCTATTTCTATGTTATGTTTCTATGGCCACAACATCTAAGGAAAGGGACCTGGGAGTCATCATCAGTGATTCCCTTAAACAGTCCAGTCAGTGCAACAAAGCATCCAGCAAAGCAGCAAGGATGAATTGGGAGTGGTTTTCACAGTAGGAAAAAGGGTACCGATGTTGGTCTTATACAGGTCCCCAGGGAAACCTCACCTGGAGTACTGTGTCCAGATCTAGAGTCCGCAGCTGAAAAAAGGATAGAGACAGGTTAGAGAGCATGCAGCAAAGGGCCAGCAGGGCAGTGCCTGATGTCAGTCAACATGTACTCACTGCGGGCCAAAGAAGGAGGGGAAACATGATGGAGATACACAAGTTTCTGAGGGGACTCAATAGAGTGAACAGTGTAGACCCGTTCACTAGGAACTGAAATGCGGTCATGAGATGCCATGAATGGAGACTGGTTGGTGGAAGTTCTATTTCACTGAGAGAATGGTGTAGCTATGGAAAAGATTGCCTGTGTAAGTAGTGGAGGCAGGAACTACAAAAGAGCTTGAGAACAGCGCTGGAACAGGTATATAGGGTTGATAATTCAAAAACGAGGAGAAAGGGTGGGGGGGTTGATGGTAAACATCATGGCTAAAACCTCTTCAGACTGTACATCAAGGGGACATGTAGAATATTCTTTATGAGCAGACTGGATGAACAGGGTCTCTCGGAGACTGGGGGCCCTGAGGCGACATCATCACAGTCTCCATTCTGACACAAGGCAGAAAACTACAAGGCAAACCTTGCTTCCATTAACTGAGTCTGGATCTTTAATCTACTGCACGGCTAACTGTACAGATCTTTTAAGACTGGATGGAATTTATTTTTAAGATTGCAAAATTTGCCCTGTGCTTCTCTGGCCTCGATACTGGTTTCTGTTGTTGCTCTCTTCTCATGAATTTTTGATCGGTTACCCTGTCCAACGGGAGAGACTTGCAGTGCTTAATTTTAAATTTAAATGTGCTAACGATATGGTCTTCTCTTACATACTGGATCAGTTACTACACTATGTACCAAAGGTTAGGACTCATTACGGTCAAAAGACCCTTGCCTATACAGCTGCTATTTCAGGGAATAAGCTATTAAGTGACATCAGACATTCAAGTATAAATGCCTTTTTTATGTTTTATTCTTCTTTGGTCTCCTCCCTCCCTTCCTGGACTAGGTGGTAGGCAGTCCAAGAAGTCCAGCTGAGGGCTGAAAATACAGGTTACTCACCTGTAACAGGAGTTCTAGGAATGGTATATGTTGTTCATCCACACTTTCTGGCAGGTATCCTTGCCGCTTTAATTCTTGCCGGAAGGTCTTCAAGCTGGCTCCTCCCACCCACCCGGGTGGTAAACTCTCGCTCCACCCCATGACGCCAGATCTGGCCCACTGAAGCTCAGTTTGTGCGCCAAAGCCGGGAGGGGTCGGAATGGTGGATGAATTATATACCATTCCTAGAACTCCTGTTACAGGTGAGTAACCTGCATTTCTACGGACATGGATATGTTGTTCATCCACACTTTCTGGCAGACTCCTAGCAGTTCTCTGGGAGGAGGGAGGCAAGGCGCACACCCCCGATACTTACTTGGGAAAGAGAGACTGGAGAACCGAGGCCCCAAAACCAGCATCCCGGCCTGATTCGAGGTCGATATGGTAGTGGGTAATAAAGGTATGTGCCAACTTCCAGGTAGCAGCCCTGCAGATATCCTGGGATAGGGACGTCCCTGGAAGCAGCTACCGATGCAGCGGTATGGCGGGTAGAATGAGCTCTTATCCCTCTGGGAGGCTCCATGCCCGCCAACCTGTAGCACAGCTCTATGCAGGAGGTGATCCACCTGCCTATTGTCCGCTTTGCTGCAGGTCTGCCAGGTGCGGCTTCAGTGTAGGTGAAAAACAGCTGGCGAACCTCTCTCTGAACTTCAGCCGTCCGCTCCTTATAGTAAGCGAGCGCTCGTCTAGGGTCCAAGGTATGGAGCCTATACTCGGCCTCTGAGGTGTGATTGGGGTAGAACACCGGCAGAGTCAACACCTGGTTAAGGTGAAACTCCGACACCACCTTCGGAAGGAATTTCGGGTGGGGGCGCAGGACAACCTTGTCCCTGTGGAAGACCAGGTAGGGAGACTTAATGGAAAGCGCCTGGGAGCTCTCCCATCCTTCTGACTGACGTGATAGCCACCAAGAAGGCGGTCTTCCACGACAGGTGTGAAATATCGCACCTGTGCACTGGTTCGAATGACTTGCCCATGAGCTTGGCCAATACCAGCAGTAGATCCCACGGAGGTGGAGGTTCTCGCACCGGAGGGGAAATGTGGTCAAGGCCCTTGAAAAAGTGCCCGACCACCTTTTCCTGCGCCGACTGCTTGCCGGCCTGCGCCCGGTAAGCAGAGATGGCTGCCAGGTGCACCTTAAGGGTCGTCGACCGAAGCCCTTGCTGAGAAAGGGACCGCAGGTAGCCCAGAATGCTTGCCAAGAGGCAGTCGGAAGGGTCCAAGCCCTTCCCCTGACACCAAATGGAAAACCTCTTCCTTTTTTTTTAAATTTGCCTTTTACCGCCTTCCTAGCTGCGGCCACCCGATGCTTCAGCCCGGTCACGGGCCGACGGCTTCCACCCCCAAAATCGGCCTCGAGTCCTCCGATACCCCATGGCTTACCCCCCACGGCGGGGCTACGGGATGGAGAGGGTGAGACATCCCGCAGAGACCGTAATCGGTTGGAGGACTGGCCTGGGGCTAATCGCCGCGCGGCTTTGGAGGGGCGGCCGCAACCGCCCATTTTCCTTCTTTCCGGGAAGGCGGGTCGCAATGACGCCTGACGTCCGCACCGCCTTCTATGCTCTTGAGCGCGGCAGCGGGTATTCCTGGCCTCCGCTAGGAGTCCCCATCGCCCGGATGCTGCCCCAGCCCTCCCCTGAGAAGGAGAGCAGTCCAACGGACGCCGATCCATCTCCCTCGCCAGCCTCCGACGACTGAGGTCCGCTCTCGAATCCGGTCACCCCGCCGCAAGCGGAAATCAACTGGCTGCGCCGACGGGCCGCTGGAAACCTCTTCCATTTGAAGGCATAGCATTTCCTGGTCGACTCTACGGACGCCTCAACGATGTTGAGGACTCGGCAGAAAGACCCAAGGCCTGGAACTCTAGCCGCCAGGAACCAGGCCGCCGGGTGCAGGGATTGAACGCCTGGATAGAACACCTTCCCTGATTGACTGAGATCAGGTCCAGGCGGGCTGGAAGCCGCCTCAGGAGCCTGGAGCTGAGGCTGAGGAGATCTGGATACCAGAACTGGCGGGGCCAGTCTGGGGCTACCAGAATCACCTGCGCCTTGTCCCTCCTCACCTTGAGAAGCACCTTGTGGATCAAGGGAAATAGGGGAAAGGCGTAGAAGAGGCCCGGGGTCCACGGCCTCGAGAAGGCATCCCCCTGCAGCGAGCCCTGCTGAGGGGGGCGGGCATGGAACAGACTCAGCTTTGCATTCTCCCTGGAGGCAAACAGGTCCACCTGAGGCATGCCCCAGTGGGAGAAGAGATCTTGTACTACCTCCGGCAGGAGAGACCACTCGTGAGACGCAGCCCCTATCCGGCTTAGGGCATCGGCCAGGGTGTTGGAGGCTCCTGCCATGTGAATGGCTAGGAGATCCGCCTCCAGGCTGCACACTAGGGACCAAATGCGGAGAGCTTCCTTGCATAACAGCATGGAGCGCCCCACCCTGGCGGTTCAGATAGTACATGGTCGTGGTGTTGTCCGTCTGGACCTGAACCACTTGACCCTGAGAAACAGAGCCGGGCGGAGAGCTAGACGGACCGCCGGAGCTCCAGCAGGTTGATGTGGCATCGGGACTCCCGAGAGGACCAGAGGCTGTGCGCCGGTGTTCCCCAGATGGGCACCCCAACCATCAGAGATGCATCGGTCGATAGAGAGACCGCGGCTCGGGCGGATTTAACGGATACCCTCCTGCAGATGTGCTGAACGATCCACCATTGGAGAGCGTTCCACATCTCCTGGGTCACTGTCATGGGCCAGTCCAACGGATCGCGGCGTTGTGACCATTGGCTGGCCAGTCCCCAGTGAAGGGGATGCATGTACCAACGGGCCCAACGGACCACGATGGTGCAGGCCGCCATGAGGCCCAGGAGGTGCAGGAAGTCCCGGGCAGGGTGCAATTGCCCAACCAGAAATGATTGGGCAAAGGAGGAAAGAACCTCGGCCCTGTCCGCCGGGAGTCGTGCTCTGGCTCGCAGAGAGTCGAGCTCTGCCCCAATGAACAGAATCACCTGCTTTGGCACGAGTTCCGACTTGGCCTCGTTGATGAGGAGGCCAACCTGAGAGCAAACCTGGAGGGCCAGATCTCTGGACCGCTCCACCTCCAGTCTGGAGGCGGCTGCTATCAGCCAATCATCCAGGTAAGGGTACACCCAGACCCCTAGGCACCGCAGGAATGCTGTCACCACTGCCATGCATTTGGTGAAGACCCTAGGAGCTAGGGAGAGGCCGAAGGGCATGGCCCGGAACTCGTATAGGGATCCCTCCGCTCTGAAGCAGAGGAATCTCTGATGGGACGGACGGATTGGGACATGAAAGAACGCGTCCTGGAGGTCCAGGGAGCAGAACCACATGCCTCGTTCCAAGGATGGGATTATCTGAGCCAGAGTGACCATTCTGAAGGTCCGAGACCTTAGGAACTTGTTTAGGTCGTGCAGGTCGAGAATGGGGCGCCAGCCCCCCATCCGTTTTGGGACCAGGAAGTACCTGGACACAAACCCCGGGTCTGGAGGAGGATCAGCCACCTTCCTGATTACCTCTTTTTTGAGGAGCAGGGCAATATCGGCCCGGTGGGCCGACAGCGAGGCTGCGGACCCCGTGGCCCCCCGAGGGGCGACTGCTCAAAAAGGTGGAGCCTGCTCTAACTCCAGAGGCAGGCCTTTTCCTACCACCTCCAACACCCAGCGGTCCGTGGTGATAGCGGACCAGGCGGAAAGGAAATGGCGGAGCCGTCCCCCCACGGGGAACCCAGGGGGGAATGACGAGGTTGGGGGCGGCACCCCTCAACCCGCCACTGGGCAGGCTTGGAGGAAGAACTGGCCGAGGGACCTCCCGGCCTTTACCTCCTTGCTTCCTGTTGGAGGAAGCCGCTGGCTTGGGTTCTGGGACGCCACAGCGAGCCTGCTGGCCCTGTTGCTGTGTGCTGGGCCGGCCGAGAGCAGGGGTCAAAGGACTAAAGGACTTCTGCTGCTGACGGCGGCCTTTGTCCCTCTGGGCGGAGGTGACAGAGTCCAGAGTGGCATTGGACTTCTCGATCCGCTGGAGGTGTCCCTCTACTCCAGGGCCGAAGAGGTCAGTCCCCAAGAAGGGGACGTCCGCCAACTTGTGCTGGGTATCTGCCGTGAAGGTGGATATCCTCAGCCATGCCCTGCGATACATGGCCACCGCGGCCGCTACTGACCTGGCACAGGAATCACGTATGTCCAGAGCAGTCTGGTGCTGCTGCTTCGCCACTGCCCTACCCCGGTCCCGCACCTGGCGGACCGTGGTCTGCAGGTCAGGCGGGAGATGAGGAACAACCTCACCCAGGAAGCCCATGAGGGCGTGGGAGAAGTGTGCCATCAGCACGGCCGAGCTGGCCTGTCAGAGGCCGAGGGAGGATGCAGCGTACACCTTGCGCCCGGCAAAGTCCAGCTTTTTGGACTCTTTGTCGGGGGGCTTGTCCACGTCCCGAGTGTTACCGGAACGCCGGAAAACGCTGTCAGTGACTAACCCCTCAGCAGAGGGGTGTTCCGAGAAACTGGGCAAAGAGCCGGTAGGGACCGCATACTTCCTGGCCATCCTGGGCAAGGGCGCAGGACAGGAAGCAGGCCGCTGCCAAAGCTCCAAGGCTGGGCCAACAATGGCTTCAGCCACCGGAAAGGCCTCCGTGGGAGAATCCTCTCGGTCCAGAATCTCCGTCAAGGGATACTTGGCCCATTTGGACACGGGCTCGAGCTGCATCCAGGTGGACTCCGAGATGAGTTGAAGCAGACCCAAGAAGGATGATGGGCTATCGTCCACTGACTGGCCCCCAGAGGACTCCAGATTGAACTGCCTGGAGAACAGGGAGGAATCGTCGCCGGATTCTGAAGAGTCTGCGAAGAGCTGCCTTGGCCCTGAGCCACCCTCCACCTGCCGAGGACGGTCGGGAGTGAGGGTGACCAACAACCTGTGGGCAGGCTGTGACCCAACCGAGAATTCTCGGTCGGTGCCCCCGATTTCGGTTGTGGAGGTGGAGGTTCCACCAAAATCGGTGGAGCAGCTGGTTTCGGCCTAGCAACCAGCCCTGGAGCGAGCAACTCGACTGGAACGAGTGGTTGCTTCGGTCGTTCAGGCGACAGCCACTTGATGGCCGGGGTCTTGGCCGGGGTAGGCTTAGGCCCGGACAACAGCAACTGCTGCCACATAAGGTCCTCGTAGCCTCTCCTCGCCCGAGGAGGAGGCCGAGGAAGAACGGCATCGCCGCTTACTTCGGTAACAAGACCGAGACCGCCGATGTTGGCAGGAACGGCTGGACCGAGAAGAGGTCCGAGACCAAGACCGGGACCCTAGGGTGGGTCTGGGAAGGGCGGGGACACCCGCTTTTCCCTCGGCTCGGGCACTTTAACCGGGGACTGCGGCCCAGAAGGCGCAGGCAGATCCTCGGTCTCCACCGGGGGAACCGGTGAAGGAGGTTGTCGGCTTCTCCAGTCGACAGCCCGTCTAACGGATCGAAAAATCTCGACTTCGTCGACGGGAGTCTTGGCAGGCTGACCTGACGGGGGCACCGTGGAACCAGCGGCCTCAGCCGCAACCTCGACCGGTCGGACGGTCGGTTGCTCGGGAAGGACCTCTCCGCCCTACTAACGCCGATGGTGGGACTTACCTTTCGACTCTTTTCTTGGGCCGAGAACAATGTCCGAAGGCCCTCTCCCTTCGTAGAAAGGGACTGAGAAAGCTCCTTGAACGAAGCCGTATACGAGGAACTCAGAGAGAGCGGGATAAATGCCGCGGCCGAGGGGGAGGAAGATGCGGCCTGGGCCGCCTCCTCCTTGAGGGCGATCAACTGCTCGAGCTGCTCAGCCGAGCCAGCCGCCGCGGACACCGCCCAACGAGCCTCTTTAGATTTTACCGGCGGGAAACGTTTCTCAGGGTGCCCGAGCTTCAATCGGGCAGCGCGATCGTCCAGAACGTTGGCCGAGAAAGAGCGGCACAACTCGCAGGCCTGCGGGTCATGATCTAGGCCAAGGCAGTAGACGCACGTGGAGTGCGGATCCGCCCTGGACATCTTCTGCCCACAAGGGCATCTCCAAAGCTGGGAACAGATTTGTCCATCGCAGCCACGAGGAAGATGAAGACCAAGTTTAGAAAACTTCAAGCGCAATTTTGGACGAACCGAAGAGTTAGGATCCAGTCTAAACTGCAGAGCGCTAAGGAGGAACCTGAGCTCTGCGCGTAAGGAAGATCTGACGCCATGGGAATGGAGCCGAGAGTTTACCACCCGGTGGGTGGGAAGAGCCAGCTTGAAGACCTTCCGGCAAGAATTAAAGCGGCAAGGACACCTGCCAGAAAGTGTGGATGAACAACATATCCATGTCCCTAGAACCATACGATAACCCTCACTTGGCCTCAGGCAGAGACCTACGGGTGGGCATAGTTCTAGGGGTATAATACGTGTCTAGGGAAGCTGACAACTGCTCGCTGGAGGCATTCCCTATTACAATCAAAATACACTCAGTCTTTAGCTATTTACAGTTCCTGTACCTTTTCTCTCGTTCACTCCTTGGTGAGTTGTACTCTGTCCAGGGGTCAAACTGGAAATGTTAAGGTGGGAGAACTCTTTGTGATTTCTAGGTGGTGGAACTCTCCTTTAGTAGTCAATGGAGAAAGATGACAGAGGTGGTAGAACTGTCATACAGTTTTGTAAGAGGTGGTGGAGCTGAGTTCCTCTGGGCTCCTGCCCAAATTAACTCCTGACTCTGTGCCCTTTCAGTTACGTCAGAAATAAATCAGTCTGCCATGTGATGGTTGTTGGCATATTTGCCAACGTATTTAAAGTTACACACTGGGGAGCACGGTCCCCAAATGCTCTCATCAGCACTGCAAGACAGGCTAGATCCTGGCCCTGGACATAAGTCAGAGTCTTAGGTCCCTTAGGAGAGACTGTACCCTTTAAATCTCTCACAGGAACCCCATGACTCCTCTTAATCCTTGTTGTTCACCGCTGGGTGAAGTTATGCTTCAGGGAAGAGCCTTCCTTACTCTGCCTTCTGCATTTACAGGATCTCCCACCTTTCTGTACTTATACTTTGGGTTTACTCATCTTCTTGGTACTAACTTGACACCACAGCATCAGTTCAGCTGGTGCGCAGGAGGCAGCACTGGTGTAGGGCTTTCACTCTGGCTAACGGTCACCGTCACTGGGCATCTTACATCAACTACAGCCTTACTCTTACTTGCTGGGCACAAACGCGGCAGCCCATACCTTAGCCTGCCCTCTGACAGTGGCTGGCAATCTCCCCAGGCCCTCTGCCACAGGCAGCATCTCTCAATATTCACCCTGGCTTGGGATACCCCATATGAGTAGTAGGCCCATCTCCTACCTGTTTTAGCAGCTCAAGTGTCACCAGAGCTCGTACCATCTTCAGCACAGCTGGCAGCATCTCTCAGACACAGGGCTGAAATCATCCCCCCAAAAGGTGAACATCTGCTATGATGAGATTCTCCGTGTGCCGCAAGGCCACCAGGGACTTCCCTTGAAGGGCAGTCCCTAAAGATACTCACTACCTCCCAGTGTCTCTGTTACATTCCCACCAGACATAATGGTGCTCTACACTAAATAGCCTTCAGACTCCAAAATCCCAGAGTCATCACTGCTATCCTGGTGTCTGTCCTTGGAGGCTGCCAGACGACCAGGCAATACACTCTGCTGTTCTTTACACATTGGATCCACAGACAGCTGCTGTAAGTGAGGGGCCCTACAATGAAGGCACACCTGTACCCTCCTATCACTCTGCCATCTTGACACGATCTGCCAGCACCCAAAAACTACTGGCACTCTATCGCCATCCTCTGGCAGCAAGAGGGTCTACCAATCAGTAGGATCTGTGGTCCGGCATTCTAGTAAATAAGCATTCTCCCCCTGCTGGCAGGAGACAGTTGTTACACAAGTTCTTTATCTGCTTTTGACAGTGTCATCAAGGCTTATTTTTGCCATTTGTCTTTAATTGTATGTGAATGGTATACTGGAATTTTTGGTGTGTGTGTGTTATTAAACTATAAAACACGTGTAACAGTAACCCACAGGATGGTTCTTCAAAACAAGCTATGTTTAGTGAGCCTTATCCTGTATAACAATTAATAATAAACTAAAACTAACTAAACTTGGGAACTGGGTATTGTCGGTGAGTATGGAAGCCAAGAGATTCATTTCACGAGATTGAGTACCTCAGAGGTCCCTAGGGAATGGGAATAAGAAGCAGCTGTGCATAGTTGAAAGCGCCACTGAGCCCCCCATTACAACATAACTATAACTGCCAGCTTTGGAAATCTGAAACAATACCACCCCCACCCCCACAAACATTTGCTCAAACTCCCACCAACCAGCACCCCAAATTAGCTTGGTAAATGTTTCAAAGTATTTAATCCATAGTGGTAAAAACATCCAATCTCACGCAACAACTCCTCTTTGTCTAATAGTATCTGCTAGACTGTCTGGCAGAAATCAGCAAAACATAGAAACATAGAATTTGACGGCAGATAAGGACCGCTTGGCCCACCTAGTCTGCCCATTTTCCTACCTAACAGATAAGCTGCAGATCCTAGTTAACCAACAGCTTGCTTCCTCCTACCCCCCACTAGGACTGCCTTATGCGTGTCCCATGCATTCTTGAAGTCCCCCACTGTTCTTGACCCCACAACCTCCTCAGGGAGGCTGTTCCATGCATCCACAACCCTCTCAGTGAAAAAATTCTTCCTCATATTACCTCTGAGCCATCCCCCTTCTATCTTCAAATTGTGCCCCCTTGTTCTTGCACATCTCTTTTTCTGGAAGATGCTACCCTCTTGGACTTTGTTAATTCCCTTGAGGTACTTGAAAGTTTCTATCATGTCCCTCTCCCTTCTTTCCTCAAGGGTATACATATTAAGCCCTTAGTCTTTCTTCATATGTCTTCTGGTGCAGACCCTGCACCATTTTGGTTGCCTTCTCTGGACAGCCCCACTCTGTCTATGTCTTTTGGAGATGGGGTCTCCAGAACTGCACACAGTACTCCAGATGGGGTCTCACCAACTGTCTGTACAGAGGGAAAACAACTTCCTGTTTTCTACTATTGATGCCTCTTCCTATGCATCCCAGTATCCCCCCAGCCTTCCTTACTGCCTTCTCATATTGCTTGCCCACCTTTAGGTCATCTGATATGTAACCCCTAGATGGCGCTATCCCAGGGGCTACTACCCCTGCCTGATTTGCCACTAACAGGTTGAGGGGCCTGGATCCAATGGCGGGTGCCTCCACCCAGAGGTCAGGGTTTGCAATAGTTAAACTAACTTGGTCACAGCCCTCTGGGACACTGTAACCCCCCTTTCTTTCCACTAGTGGCCCACACAGTATATCAGAATTACCTTCACAGTATACACTTACCCCAGAACTGGTTCAGGCACTGGGACCCCTGTAAAATAAGAAGATACAGTGCAACAATCACAGTACAATACTTTAACATAGACAAATACCTCAGGCAGTATAACTTTGCTGAAACAAGCAGCTCTGATTTATTTAGGGGATATAACAAGGACAGGGAAATCAGGTTAATTAGCTTATCACTTTACTCATCTACTTATGGCTCTGTGCACAGGCCTATCCCTACCAGTTACTGTCCCTGGGTACCCAAGCCCAGTGGCTAGTCCAAACCGTGGCAGCTGGTGGGGCCCTTTCACACAGAGAAAAGAAAAATTAGTTAAACAGTCAGCAGTACAGTAATTCCATTTGGATTCAATGTGGCAATTCAACAGGGAGCGACCCTGAATTAGTACTCACGACCTCCAAATAAGATAGGGTCCTTCAACGTCAGCAGGGCTACTCTTGAGCTCCACGAGACTCCTCACACATTTATATGGTAAACAGTAACAGGCAAAAGTCCTTTAATGCAGCAGGATTCACTTGAGCTACACAAGCCTCCTCACACATTTATATGGTAAACAGTAACAGTCAAAAGTCCTTTAATGGCAGCAGGATTCACTTGAGCTACAAGCCTCCTCACACATTTATATGGTAAACAGTCACAGGCAAAGTCCTTTAATGGCAGCAGGATTCACTTGAGCTCACAAGCCTCCTCACACATTTATATGGTAAAAGAAAGTACTATACCAGGCAGGCTGCTTCTCTATCCCGATCAAATTACTGCAATACCGGGAGAACACACAGCAGATTCAGTTCCTGACAGACCGAGCGCAATTCTCAATTTCTCCAGTCTTCTACAGGGTAAGCCTGGCTTCTACTCTTCAGATATCCTTTGATTCTCTTCACAGTACTAGATTCAGTCCTAACAAGCAGTTACACAAGCTGCAGACCGAACTCGGGCCTTACACGCCTCTTCCTGGACTAAAACTGCACACCGAAAAAGCACAGGGCTCCTTCCCTCTTCACTGCCAGAGCTCAACTGAAAATCCAGCAGACAAAACCGGGCACTTCCTTTGAGTTCCTCCCAGTTCTTGGCTGGATTGGCTGTCACTCACAATAGACTGCCCCTGTTGGTCCAAAAAGGTGCCAAAGTCCAAACTACATCTCTCAGAGTCACTGCCCATACAATCCTCTTGTGGCTGGCTCAGATTACGAGTCCAAGTTCTGATTCGTTCAAGGCACCATTTTTGAGCTACCTTAACCCACACTGATTGGTCCAGTTCAGCAGTTCAAAACTAGAACAGGGAACTAGACAAACACAGTTCTGACTGCAAAGAAAGCAGGTTAGATAAACTGTATTTTCATTATTACTCTACATGATTTCTGGCAAACAGTTACACCTTTCAGATAGGTTCCCTTTGCACTCCTAGTGACTGCAAAAATGGAGTCAATTGGCAGCAGCTCGAGTGGTACTCAAGCAGAGCAACACACAGTCCCCCCCCATGCAAACTAATTATGTCTGCAAGCGGACAGCTCTTAAAGAGACAGTACCAGAGGCTCTAAAAACACTCACAGATAAATGGCTTAATCGCCAAACACCATTCAGGCTTGGAGCATTCAAGCAAGCTCCTAGAAGTCTTTTGGGAACCCCCATTTGCAGGGGGGTTACAGATATAATTACCCCCAGGTCCCTTTCTATTTTTACTGTTGTCAGTATCTCACCCCCCATTGTGTACGCTTCCCTTGGGTTTTTGTTCCCCATTTGCATTACCTTGCACTTCTTTGCACTGAATCTGAGATGCCATACATTTGACCATTCCTCGAACCTTGCCAAGTCCCTTCTCATCCTTTCCACTCCATCTTGTGTATCAACTCTGTTGCAGATCTTTGTGTCATCTGCAGAGAGACATACTTTTCCTTCCAGTTCCTCTGCAATGTCACTTATAAAGATATTAAAAGGACCGTCCCAGTACTGAACCCTGCGGTACCCCACTAGTAACCCTCCTTTCGTCACTGTGTACTCCATTTACTACTACCCTTTGAGTCCTGTTGTCTAGCCAATTTTTATCCAGGCTACCACCTTGGGACCCACTCCAAGGCTGGCTATCTTGTGTATTAATCTTTGTGTGGGACTGTATCAAATGCCTTGCTAAAATCTAGGTAGGCCATGTCCACAGCCCTCCCTGGTCTACTACTTTGGTAATCCAGTCAAAGAAATCTATTACATCTGTCTGACACGACCTTCCCATCGTGAATCCATGCTGCCTTGGGTCCTGTGCCCCACTGGCCTCTAGGTACTCAACAATTCTTTCCTTCAGAAGTGATTCCATCATTTTCCCTACCATTGAGGTCAAACTAACTGGTCTGTAGTTTCCTGCCTCTGTCCTGCTCCCACTTTTGTGAAGAGGAATCACATCTGCCTTCCTCCAGTCCTCAGGTACCACCCCATCCTCCCATGATTTGTTAAACAGAGTAGTCAGCGGTGTCACTAGTTCTACCCTTAGTTCTTTTAGAATTCTTGCGTGAACCCCATCAGGCCCCATTGCTTTGTCCACCTTCAATTTTATTAGTTCTTTCAGAACCCTTTCTTCTGTAAATGGACTGTTATCGAACCTCGTCTTCAGAGTGTTTCTCTTGTTTGGTTTAGGTAACTCCCTCCTCTTCCTTTGTGAATACTGAGCAGAAATATTCGCTCAGTATCCCTGCTTTTCACTGTCACCTCTACCCATATTCCTCCCTTTATTAAGCTTCAGTATCCCTCCTTTGGTCTTTCTTCGCTCCTAATGTACCTATAAAGGTCTTATCCCCTTCTTAACAGAATTGGCTATCCTTTCCTCGGTTTGGGCCTTTGCTATTCTGACTGCCTTCCCAGCCTCTTTCTGCTTTAACTGATAAAGTTCTCTGTCCTGCTCCTTCTGTGTTTCCTTATATTTCCTGAATGCTGTCCTTTTCTCCTTAACCTTCCCTGCCACCTCTTTTGAGAACCATAACGTTTTTTTCCTTCGTTGTGTTTTATTGATTTGTTTTACACAAAGGCTTGTTGCCTCTGTGATGACTGTTTTGATCACTTCCCATTGTTCCTCCACCCCTCCTCCTTGCCTGTTTGCTAGTGCTTTTCTGAGGCACTCTCTCATTTTCCCAAAGTCAGCCCTCCTAAAGTCCAGTACTCTTGCTTTTGTATGGCTTGATTGTATGGCTGTGTTTATCGTGAACCACACGGTTTAGTGGTCGCTTGTTCCCAGATGGCTACCCACTTCTAAATCTGAGATTCTTTCTCCATCCCCATTTGAGAGTACCAGGTCTAAGATTGCTCCCTTCCGAGTGGGTTCCAATACTAGCTGTCTGAGGCATGCCCCCTGTAGGGCATCAAGAATGACCCCGCTCTTGGATGTGCCTGCAGCAAAGGTGCTCCAGTTAACATCTGGCATATTCAGGTCCCCCATCAACAATATCTCCCCTTTTTCTGCCATTCTAAGAAAGCCTTCTATCATTTCCTTGTCCATTCCCTCCCCCTGAGATGGGGGTCTGTATACAACCCCCATGCGGACTGTGAAAAGAAAGAGGAGTTGTCACTCAGTGCTGCATCTTTTTGCAAGTACAAAATTAAATACTTTGAGACCTTACCAAGCTAATTTGGGTCAGAGGATTTTGGTTTACTTGGTTCATTAAAGCAGAAGGAGGCGACTAAGCCCATCTAGACTGCCTTCCCCACACCAGTGGGGTGTATTAAATTAATTTCCCAGCAGATAGATAGATAGATATCCAATTTATCCTGGAATTGCTTGAAATTTTTCAAGTCTGCTAGATATTGCGGAAGTGAATTCCAAAGTTTACAAGTACGAGTAGTGAAATAATGTTTTCTTCTATCGGTTTATGCTTTCTGAATGTAAAGCTGTCTATTATGGCATCTTAAATTATTATGTTTAGGCACCCACGCTAAATTACATTCATTAAAGAGATATTCACCATTTAGGATATTAAAAAGCATCAAAAGATCCCCCCTATTTTGACGTAGCAGTAAATCGTACAGATTTAATTTGTCAAACCTGTTTTGGTCAGTTAACTTACGGACCCTAGGAATTATTTTAGTCATTCTTCTCTGAACACTTTCCAGTAGATTTTTATGTTTAGTCAGGTAAGATGCCCAAAATGAAGAGGCATAATCCAAATGTGGTCACGTGAAAGATTTATCCAAAGGATGGGTGGTGGTGGTGGTGGGGGGGAGAGATTTGGAACAGATGGGGCGACTTTTTTGTTTCACATGGCAAAAAATAAAAATTACGAGCTCACCGTAATTGTTGGTATTTATGGACCATCTTCACTATTGATTCACCTGATGGGTTCTTAGCTGGAGGCGTTAGGACCGCATGAGAGCCAAAAATCTTCAGGAGGGCCGGTGCTGAGGTAGGCTATGTGTATGCGTGGCACCGCGAGAGGTAGTCTTGTGCTGCATAGCCTATCTTGGCAATGGTCCCCTGCTGCCTCAGTACCTTTTTTACCAAGGAGGTGCAGTGTAATGTAATTAAGTAAATACCTAATCTAACAAGGGCATACAACAGCCCTTGGGACCCGTGAAACAAGGGTCAACAACAAGAAAAGCGTCTTCACAGCCCAACCAAACAAGGGAGGTGAAGCCCAATAACAGAGAACGGGCCTTAAGAGACAAAGAGTTGGTTGGACTGACGGGAGACCCTGGTTCTATCAATGTAGAATATGAGGGCTCATTTAACATCCAGAGAGTATACTGCAATAGGCGGCCTCAAGAAAAACCAAATGGAGACAAATGTCAATAGTACTCAAAATGCACACCACAGAAACTCGGCTACACCGTTGTTGTCCAAGGAAATAATCCAGCTCAATGCAAATGGATAACAACTATAGACTTTATTTTCCAACAACAAACCAGCAGCACGATGCAAGTGCCCCTCCCGACGAGAACAGCCAAACATTTTCGCACGTGAACAGCACTTTCTCAAGGCTTTTCAAGCATTGTTCATGCACGAAAACACGAACAAAAAATATTAAACAGTAATCTGAAACAGAAAAGCAGAATGAAACTGAATGCTGTTGTCATATAGGCGTGAAGATCTGGCTCCTGGTGGGTGAGCGATGTCATCACTGAAGCGCAGTCCACAGTGGGGTAAAAAGGAACTGAGGTGGTTGGTGGCCATTGCTGAGATAGGCTATGCAGCACAAGACTAGCTCTCATGGTGCAGCGCATGTGCACGGCCTGCCTCAGCGCCAGCCCTCCTGAAAATTTTTGGCTCCCACAGGGTCCTAGCGCCTTTGACTAAGAACACATAAGTGTGAATCAATGGTGAAGATATAGTCCAGGAAGAGCAGCCAGTTACATTTATGTTGCCGGGGGAAGGGGATCCAGCACAGGCTTTCAAATGAACACAGGATTATTTGGCCAGTTAGTGGGCAGGTTGTTCAAAAGCTAAATAATTTTTATTAATGTATTATATTTTACCTAAAAATAGCAAATTTAATTAGGTTTGGGGGAGATCTTTATTTATTTGTCACTTTGTTAATCAGGTAAGCACATTGGGCCACTGCACATTTTCAGGAATGATCCGGAGCCACTACATATGCTGCTTGGATGATACAATAATGCAAAAAGAGAATCTCTTCCATTTGAAGGCATAGCACTTCCTGGTCAACTCCTTCCGAGATACATACATACATAGATACATAGACAGTGTAGGCAGATAAGGGCCTATGGCCCACCCAGTCTGCCCATTTAAGTTTGTAAGTTCAGTTTATGTTTTCCAGGAAGTCTGTTGCCCCTTACCCCTGACCTCCAGAATTCCTTTATGTCTATCCCATGCATTCTTAAATCCCGTGATTGTTTCAGCCCCCACCACTTCCTCTGGCAGGGTGTTCCACTTGTCCACCACTCGCTCTGTGAAGAAATTCTTCCTCACGCTTTCCTCTGAATCGTCCTCCCTCCAACTTCATCCCATGCCCTCTAGTCCTGGAACATTTTTTTCGCTTAAAATAGTGCATTCCTGCACCCTGTTCCTCCTGTAAGATACTTGTATGTCTCTATCATATCCCTCTCTCCTCCTCTCCTCCAGGGAGTACATGTTCAGTGCCTTCAACCTGTCCTCATAGGACTTGTGATGCAATCCATGCACCATCTTTGTTGCCCTCCTCTGAGCCTTCTCTACCCTGTCTGTGTCCTTACGTAGGTAAGGTCTCCAGAACTGCACAGTGTACTCCAGGTGCGGCCTCACTAGTGTCTTGTATAGTGGAATTATGACCTCCTTTTCCTGCTGGTGATGCCCTGCCTATGCATCCCAGCATCCTATTTGCTTTACCTGCTGCCTTGTCACACTGTTTCCCTGCCTTGAGGTCACTCAGAGATGATAACTCCAAGATCCTTTCCTGCTTGGTGCATGCTATGTCCCACTCCCCCAACTGATATATTGTGCCAGGGTTTTTGTGCCCCATATGCATTATCTTGCACTTCCTTGCATTGAATTTCAACTGCCAAACCCCTGACCATTCTTCAAGTTTCTGCAGGTCCCTTCTCATTCTGTCTACACCCTCTGGTGTGTCTACTCTGTTACAGAGCTTTGTGTCATCAGCGAACAGTGAAATCTGCCTTCTAGGTCCTGCGCAATGTCACTGATGAAGATATTGAATAGTACCGGTCCCAGCACTGAAACCTGTGGTACCCCACTGGTCACTCTTCCCTCTATGGAGTGACAGCCATTTACCACCACCCTCTGTGTCCTGCTGCCCAGCCAGTTACCTACCCACCGTACTACTGTCCTGCCCACACCCATATTCCCCAGTTTGTGCAATAGTCTTCTATGTGGCACAGTGTCAAAGGCCTTGCTGAAGTCCAGATAGGCCATGTCCACTGCCCTCCCCTGATCCACCTCCCTAGTCACCCAGTCAAAAAATTCAATGAGGTTGGTCTGAAATGACCTTCCCCCGGTGAAACCATGCTGCCTTGGGTCCTGTAGTCCATTGACAACCAGATGTTCCACCAATCTCTCCTTCAGTAGTGCTTCCATGATTTTCCCCACTACCGAGGTGAGGCTGACTGGTCTGTAGTTCCCTTCCTCTTTGTTCCCACTTTTGTATAAGGGGACTACATCTGCTATCCTCCAGTCTTTGGGTACCTCCCTGTTTCTAGTGATCGGCTAAACAGGATAGCAAGAGGTTCAGCCACCACCTCTTAGTTCTTTAAGGACCCTGGGTGCACCCATCTGGCCCCATTGCTTTATCAACTCTTATTACTTCCAGTTCCTTCAGGACCCTTTCTCGTGTAAAGGGACTTGTGTCCATTTCTGCACCATTCTCACCTCTTGTACTCCATTCAGACCCATTACCCTCCTCTTCCTCAGTAAAGACTGAGCAGAAATACCTGTTCAATATGTCAGCTTTACTGCTGTCATCCTCCACACAGCCCCCATCCTCCCTTCAGTCTCACTATCCTCCCTTTGCCTTTTCTTTTTCACTTATGTACCTGTAAAAGGTTTTGTCCCCTCTACCCACTGATTTTGCAATGTGTTCTTCTGTCTGAGCTTTGGCTTCCCTTACTGACCTCCCTTTGCTTCTCCTGGTACTTCTCCCTATCCCCTTCTGCCTGTGTCTTTTTGTATTGCCTGAATGCAATCTTTTTGGCTTTCACTTTCTTTGCTACCTCTTTGGAAAACCATAATGGTCTCCTCTTCCTTTTCCTCTTGCTAACCTGCTTAATACATAATTCTGTTGCTCTTGTAATCCCCATTTTAAATACTTACCACTGTTCCTCAACCCCTGATTCCTGCCCCATTCCCCTTAATGCCTCTTTCAAGTATCTCCCCATTTTCTCAAAGTTTGCCCCCCTAAAATCCAGGATCTGTGTTTTGTGTGGTTTGGTTCTGCTCTTTCTGTGATTTCAAACCACAGTGACTGGTGGTCACTGTTCCCCAGGTGCTCCCCCACTACCCCATCACACTGTCCCTGTTTGTGAGCACAAGGTCCAGTATTGCCTTCTGCCGAGTTGGTTCCATGACCAGTTGCTTGAGGAAGGCACCCTGAAGGGAGTCCAGGATAAATCTGCTCCTAGTTGATGCTGCTGCTGGGATGCTCCAGTCCACGTCTGGAATATTGAAGTCTCCAACCAGTACTACCTCACCCTTGTCTGCCATCCTCTGGATGGCTAGCATCAGCTCCCTATCTGTTTCTTCCTCCTGGAAGATACCTCCACAATGGTGAAGACAGCTTCAGAGAGACCCAAAGCCTGGAACTCTAGCTGCTCAGGAATCAGGCTGTCAGGTGCAGGGACTGAAGGTCCAGGTGGAGTACCTTCCCCTGATTGATGGAAAGCAGGTCCAACCGTAGAGGAAGACGCCTTGGAAGCCTGCTGCTGAGGAGATCGGGGTACCAGAACTGGCGTGGCCAGTCTGGAACCACCAGAATCACCTGTGCCTTGTCCCTCCTGGCCTTGAGAAGCACCTTGTGGATCAAGGAAATCAGAGGGAAGGCAAAAAAGAAGCCTAGGGTCCAGGGCCCCGAGAAGGCATCTCCCTGCAGTGATCCCTGCTGAGGGGATTAGGCGCAATACAGCCTCAACTTTGCATTCTCCCTGGAGGTGAACAGGTCCACTTGTGGGGTGCCCCACTGGAAGAACAGGCTGTGAACTACCTCTGGGTGGAGAGAAGACTCATGAGACACCTCGCCACCCAGCTGAGAGGGTCTGCCAGCTGACTGGAGTTCCTGCCACATGGATGGCTAGGAGATCCACCCCTAGGCTGTACACAGGAGAACTTCACTGCATAGGGGCAGAAAGTGTGTCCTGCCCTGTTTGTTGAGATAGTACGTGTTCGTGGTGTTGTCCATCTGGACCAGGGTCACTTGACCCTGGATGTGCAGTGCAAATGCAGTCGGCATTACATGTACTGCCCAGAGCTCCAGCAGGTTGATATGGCATCAGGACTCCTCAGGGGTCCAGAGCCCATGGACTCTGTGTTCCTCCAGGTGGGCACCCCAGCCTATAAGAGAGGCATCAATCATCTGGATGACCATCTGCTCTGGGCGAACAAACAGGATCCCTTCCTGCAGATGTGCTGGGACTAACCACCACTGGATGGCGTCCCACATCCGCTGGGTCCCAGTCACCAGCTGGTCGAAGTGACCCTTGTGCTGAGACCACTGGCTGGCCAGCTCCCACTGCACAGAGTACATTCTCCAGTGGGTCCTTCGGACCTTGCTGGTGCAGACCGCCATGTAGCCCAGCAAATGCAGGAAGTCCCAGACAGGGCGCAATTGCCCAACCCGAAATGATCAGACACAGGAGGAGAGAGCCTCCCCCCGTCCACCGGGAGCTGGGCTCTGGCTCTGCAAGAGACAAGCTCCGTCCCGATGAAGTTGATCACCGGCGAAGGCATGAGTTCCAACTTGGCCTTGTTGGCCAGAAGGCCAAGGGAGATGCACGTCTGGAGGGCCAGGTCCCTGGACCGCTCCATGTCCTGCCTGGAGGGACCTGCGATCAGTCAGTCATCCAGGTAGGGTTAAACTCTGACCCCATGGCACCTCAGGTAAGCTGCCACCACTGCAATGCACTTGGCGAAGACCCTGGGGGCCAAGGAGTGGCCGAATGGCATGGCCTGGAACTCGTAGAGGGTTCCCCTCTGCTTGGAAGCTGAGGAACCTTCAATGAGACAGAGGGATCAGGACGTGGAAGAACGAGTCCCGAAGATCCAGGAAGTAAAACAACATGTTTCGCTCTAGAGATTGTATGCTTTGAGACAGAGTTACCATCCTGAAGGTGTGCGACTGGAGAAATGTGTTCAGGTCATGCAGATCTAGAATGGGGCACCAGACCCCCCCCAATATGCTTTGGCACCAGGAAGTACCTGGAGACAAACCCTGGGTGTTCTGAAGGATCCGTGACAGGGACCACAACCTCCTTGTGGAAGAGCTGGGCTATGTCAGCTGGGAGAGCTGACAGCATGCCTGTGGAAACCAAGTCCTCCCATCAGGGGTGTAATGGGGGGGCAGGTCGGGCGAATGCCCAGCCATCATGTTAGCCAGACTTCTGTCGGTAAATTGCAACTCCTTTCTTTCTTTTTTTTTTAAATCCTCAACTACTCTTGCCCCGTCACAGTGCTAGATGTTCATTCCCTTCTCGCTCCTCCCCTGATGATCACAGCCCACCCCAGTCCGTCTGATGCACGTGCACACTGTGTCTGTCAAAGCAGCTCTGCTATAGTAAGCACTACAAGTCTACATGTCATGTTTATCGGTATCAGCAGACGGGTAGGGGGGAAGGCACGTGCGACGTGAATTTCAACCTAACTTACCACATGACTCTGTTAGTGGACCACTGTTATGGTCATGTAGTAAGTTAGTAGACCCTACAGGCTATACAGCACATGTCAGTAGGTGTTAACTCATGCCGTTGGTGTCGTCATCCTTACTCTTGAGGAGTGAGAGAGTGGAGCGCGGCCATTTGATTTTAAAATGACGACCTGGGCTTCATCTGGCAGACATTTGCACAGAGAGAAATGACTGAAGTTACTGCTTTTACTGATGTGGCTGCCTGGGAAGCCAAGTTCATGACTTGCATTTTGTAATGGCTTGAAGTCACGCATGACTCTTGAGTTCCCCTCCCTGTCATCATCTCATCAATCCAATCCTCCCATCAGACCCATTAGGTCAGTGTGAGAGGGCACTGGGCTGGGCAGTGTTTTTCAAGGGAACCCTCACAGATAAATATTCTGCATGTACGCCAGTTTTGAGGGGAATCAATTCAACTTTACTTCAGCAAAGACACAACAGAAAAATAAAGGAGTTTACATTCAGTGTGATGTACAATTTAACACAACAGATTCTCAATGGCCAGTCTGTTTGCTGCTTCCAGCCTGCCAGCTATTCATCTGTTCTCATTCCCTTTCTGGTCCTCGTTTATGGGGCTCCATGTGTGTCTCAAAAACACTCCCCTCCCCAGTGCCTTACCAATAGCCTCTGCAAGCAGAGCAAGCCTGAGATCTTAAAGGGACAGCCTTAAAGTAGGCAGGGTTTTTTTCAAATCCCCCATAGCTCCTGCTAACCCCTTTATTGGGGTGGTGGTGGTGTGGGGGATGATGGGTGTAGGGGACAAATGTGGAGATGAGGTGCTACTGTAAGTGATGATCACCCACATCAGCCTTATATCTGTATAGCCACAAGGCTGCTACTACCGAGGACAAATCTGAAAGTCCCAGACTAGATTGGACGCATCTGGAAATTAGCTATTTTAGCTCAGTATGTCTTTCCTGGTGAAACTCTTCAAATAAAAAAAAAAGATTGGCAGAACAAGTCCCATTAAGTGATGTTGGAAAACAGAATAATTAAATAATCAAACCAGATAATCATTATCCGATCCAACCAAAATATCTGGTTTTAAGTTGTATCGGAAATAAATAATGGCATAATTTATGTAACTTCAAACTGACTTCAACAAAATCCAACTGTGGTTCAATAGCAACCAACTCTCCCTAAATGCTAAGAAAACCAACTCTATGATTTTCGGCACCAGACAGCACCTTTCCAAACTCAACTCTCCTCTGAGATTCCACACCCTAAATAATACCGTCCTCGAAGAAGTACCCTCCTTCAGGTATCTCGCGGTTTGGCTTGACCGCCACCTCTCCTTTTCCACTTACATCAATGCCATCATTTCCAAACTGCGCCCAAAACTTGGTGCCCTCTATAGAAACCGCACTAGTCTCCCTCTTCCTGTCAGACATGAAATTGTTCAGAAAATGATTCTACCCTCCTTCGACTACTGTGATGTAGTTTACAGTTCCGCTGCACAGACCACCCTAGCCAGATTAGACCCCCTTTTCAATGCTTTTTGCCGCTTTGCCTTCGATGTCTCCCGATCACATCACTGCATGATTTATCGCTCCCTGTCCCCACCTTCTCTGAGCAACTGGCGCTTAATTCATTGCACTAAATTCACTTCCAACTCTGGTTCGCTCCCCTCCCTCCCTATCTCGCACCCACCCTAACCTCCCCACCCACCCCTCACACGCCTCAGATCCACCGACCCTAGACTACTATTCATTCCTCACCGAGGACCACCACCGCCAATCTGCATTCTCTTATCTCTTCCCTAAACTCTGGAACGGCCTGCCCACCCAGGTCCGCATTCTTCATCCAAGCTCTCCCTCATATGCCCTCTAACTTCCTTGCACCTAACTGCTGCTGCCCTGACCACCCTCCCATTGGCACCTCCCCTCTGCTGACCAGCGGCCTGGCCACGCCTAATTGTCTGGCTTATATGCTACCCCGCGCACTTATACCCTCTCTATTACCTACCCCTGACTCGCAATTTTCTCCCTCCCCGTCCCTATCAACCCAAGCTCCCCATCCTCACTCCCTCCCTCCTCACCTTGTCCTCTCCCCATACACCCACGCTTTCTACCTTCCATCTCTCCCCATCTTGCTCTCCAAATCCTTCCTCTCTACTTTATGCATCTCCCTGAAGCTCAACCGCCGCTACTGACATTCAAATTCTGCTACTATTACCTCTGTTCTGTAACTGGCACTTATGTATTTCATGTTTAGCCTCTAGGTGTACCCTTGTATTGTATATCTTGCCTTACGATCATGTTCTGGATTGTTTACCTCGTTGTGTAACCACAATTTGTATAACCCATACTTGCTGTGCCTGCGCTGTGCTGAACTGCACTGCCTATGTAATAAGTTCAGATGTAATCCCTCCCAACTATGTACCTTTTCCATATTATGCTACTATAAGTTCAACTATTGTATGTATACCTGCCTCCTCTGTAACCCCCCTGTCGCACCGTGAGACGAGCATCTTTGCTCAATGTGCCTTTCCTGGTGAAACATTTTAAATAAATAAATAAATAAATCTGCAGTATCCAAACATCTCTATTCAACTCCAACAAGGCGTCCTCCAGTTCCTCCATAGTGACTGACTACCCGGCTCTGGGACCCCAGGTAAGGGCCGCCATAACTCCGCTGGCGCTCTATCTTTAAAGGCCAAGTTGCCGCCTGGGGGAATGGAAGACTCAGAGACAGGGTGGGGTGAGTCCGACGTTGAGCACAGATGAGTCAGGTGGGCAGGCCTTTGCCTACCCGGGTGCCAGGGTTTTTCATGTTTTCTTGGTTCCCGGGAGCTCGGACGTGCAATAATGTCCAGCGCACAATGGGCGCACTCCTGCACCCACCCACAGGATGTCCGCTGAAGTTCCCATACCTCCTTGTTGTCGTCTCCGCAGCGTGTGGCCCCCATCCACCAACAGAGGTTGCCCAAGCTGCATCAGACTGTACTCCCCACCCCTAGGAGAGGAGAGCAGTAGTCCAACGGATGCTCAATCCTCTCCTGCCTCAGTCAACCCCTGGTGGCCCGAGGTCATTCCTGAAGCCGGGTCACCGGTGTGGTGTGAGGTGTGGTGTCCAGCGCCTCAACCCTCAGCACCACCAGGCAAGCATATTCAAATTACTCCACCACAAACCTTCAGAGTAACCTTAACTTCCCTGATAAGTTCTGGAAAGATTATTCACCCCCTTTCTGACCCCATACCCAGTTGCTTGCCCCTGTTCACAATCCAGGGAACTTACCCATCACTGGCCCACCATATGACATGATAAACACTGACAAAGAACTACTTAACTTGAATGCTGGATAATGTTTACTGTCGATGCAGGTATGTTGTTGAGATGGGGGATTCACAAGTGGAATGCCACAGGGATTAGTCCTGGGACCCATCCTACTCAGTATATTCATTAGTGACATAGGGGAAGCTATACAGGGCAAGATGCATCTCTTTGTTCTGATGATGCAACACTGTGTAGCAGGGTAGATATCAAGGAAGGGGTGAGAAAACTTCAGAAGGACTTAGAGATGCTAGAAAGGAGGGTGGGGATCACAGATCTGGGACTGGAGATCAAACACCAAGAAGTGCAAGATGATGCACTTAGGGAAAAGGAACCCATGCTTGGAGTATTGGATATGAGGAGTCAGGCTGACCATTACAACAAAAGAAAGGATCTGCATTTCATCATCGGTGACTGTCTCAAGCAAACCAGCCAGTGCACTAAGGCATGCTGGGGTGTATTGGAGTGGTTTTGTTAGCAGGTGAAGTGATACGTCCCCAAAACAGATCTTTGCTGAGGCCTCACCTGGAATACTGTACCCAGTTCTGGAGCCCTCACATGGAAAAGGACAGACAGACTGAAGTCAGTACAAAGAAGAGTCACCAAAATCAGCCAGGGCCAACAAGGCAGATGCTATGAAGAATGGCTAGTGGCCCTGAACATGTACTTGCTGGAGGCCAGATGCGAAGGGGCATGATAGGGACATTTATGTTTCTGAGCGATACAATGAAGGTGTAAAGTGAAGACCCATTTGTTTGAAATATGGACACAGTCACAAGAGGACACAATTGGAGGTTAAGTGGGGGGTAAAGTCAGGATGGATGCAAGAAAGGTCTACTTCACTGGAGGGTGGTGGAGCCATAGAACAGATATCTGGTGGGAGTGGTGGGGCTGGTACCCTAAAGTATTCAACCATGACTGGGACAGCACAAGAGTGCTCATAGTCCCACTGTGGAATCAGGGGGGTTATAATTTGGGGGAAGAGGAGAGAGGGGGACAACCCACCAGGCCACTAGATCCAAGGGTGAGGTACAGTAGTAGAATATGTGTAGACTCGATGGACCATCGGTATCTTTCTGCCAACAGATTCTGTGTTTCTATGTTTCTACAGTATGTATGCTGTAATGATGGTGTTGTACTGTGTTTACTTCTATTTAATTCAGAGGTGACGGAATCAATTTATATTTTTGTAGGCGTTTTGTAACCTTTATATACGTGTTACCTTTTCTACCTACATTAAATAAGTGAGCTATTATAAAGGACACTATTAAGAATGAGCCACAGCTAAATAGTTGCAACATCATTCCTTGATTTTCAATAACAGTTGAATTGTCTCCCACACCCATGACTCCAGAGGAAAAAATATTTTTTTTCCTTGAGTCACGCATAGATAAGATGTAACAAAAGCTTATTTTATCTTTAATAAAAGCTCTAAGACTCGCCACAGAACATCTAAATCCCAAGAGCTTCTCTGGGGGCCTAGTGACCCCCAGACCCCTAAACTTTATATAAAAATCTTGCACAGTACATTACAATAATGCCTACGGGGCCGGTAGCTGATGTCATTGTTGGTCAGCCAGTTACCCACCACAGTTGCAGCTGCAGTCTTCAGAGTCAACTATAGTCTCCCACACCCTAACTTTGGGGAAAAAAAACATTTTTTTCCCCTGGAGTGAGGGGTATGGAAGATGTAACAAAAGTGTGTTTTATCTTCAATAAAAGCCCCAAAACTCACTACAAAACATCTAAGCATACAGAGCTTCTGGGGGCTTGGTGGCCCCCAGACCCCCGGTCTTCTTGTCAGGAATTTAGGAACTTTCTGCCTGATCTACATTTTTGCCCCACTACGCCCCTGCCTCCCATGGGGTGCAGACTTGGCAAGGAGGGTACCGCTCGAATTCCAGAGGAAGACCCTGACCCACCACTTCAAGAACCCACCTGTCCGTGGTGACAGTGGACCAGGCAGAAAGTAAGTGGCAGAGCCAGACCCCCATGGGAAGACCCAGGGGAGGTGTGACAGGCATGAGGGAGGCACCCTCATCCTGTCACTGAGCAGGCTTAGAGGAGGAGGAGGGCCCGGCTGAGGCATCACCGGAGCCTCTTTCTCCAGGCTTGCGGACGACCGAGGCCACCGACTTGTGCCAAGGTCGCCAGGCCTGAGCCTGCTGGCCAGCCTGGGGCTGGGCGGGTTTGATCGCAAGAGTGAAGGTAGACCGAAAGGGCTTCCTCTTCTGCTGCTGCTTGGAGCCCTCAGGGTCCTTCTGGCCAGATGTCACGGAGTCCAAGGTGGCACTGGACTTCTCAATACAGGTGAGGTGATCCTCGACCCTGGGCCTGAACAGGTCGGTGCCCAGAAAAGGGACATCTGCCAGCTTGTGCTGAGTGTCTGCCGTGAAGGTCGAGATCCTCATCCAAGCCCTGTGGCGCATGGCCACTGAGACTGCCATGGAGCGGGCACAGGAGTCCCCAATGTCCATGGCTGTCTGGAGCTGCTGTTTGGCTACAGCCTGGCCCTGGTCCCAGACCTGTTTGACTGTGGTCTGAGGGTCCGCTGGCAGATGAGGAAGCACCTCATCCAGGGTGCCCAGCCGGGCATGAAGGAAGTGGGCCATGAGGGCCGAGCTCACCTGGCAGAGACCAAGCGAGGAAGCAGCGGAGACTTTCTTAGCCGCATGGTCCAACTTCTTGGACTCCTTGTCAGGTGGCTTGTCATCCCTGGTGTTGCTGGAGTGCCTAAACACAGAGTCTGTCACCAATCCCTCACCCGAGGGGTGCCCTGGGAATCCCGAGAGGGAGCCGGTGGGTACCGCGTATTTGTGGGTCATCTGGGCAGAAGGTGCAGGGCATGAAGCAGGGCGCTGCCAAAGCTCCAGGGCAGGGCCAAGAATGGCCTCTGCCACCAGGAAAACCTCCATAGGAGTGTCTCCCTGGTTGAGGATCTCAGTCAGTGGGTAACAAGCCCACTTCTGGATGGGCTCTATTTTCATAGCTGTCGACTCAGAGATCAGGCGGAGAAGGCCCATGCAGGAAGACGGGACTTTGTCTATTGAGAGATCCCCCATGGACTCCACGTTGACCGGACAGGAGTGCAGGGAGGATCCCTTAGACTCCGAGGAGTCATTAAAGAGTGGTTGACTGCTCAAATCTCCACTGACCCTCCGCAGATGGTCAGGGATGACTGTGACTGACAGCCGAAGGGAAACCCCTTAGATGACCAAGACTGTCAGAGCACCAGTCAGTGGCTGTTTAGGTGGCGGTTCCGCCACTATCAGTGGAGTTGTCGGGATCAGCAGAGCCCGGACTGTTTTGGTCAGCTCTGTTAATGGAGACAGCATCAGCCTTTTGGGTCACAGCCAGGTGATGGCCAGCGTAGAAGCTGGAGTCAGCTTCATCTTGGTAAGCACCAACTGTTGCCACATGAGATCCTCATAGTGTTGACGCAATTTGCACCAAAGCCTATCCTCACCCGAGGAGGAGGAGGAGGATGATGAAGAGTAACAGTGGCGCTGCTTCCCGTGGTGCCAAGAGCGGGAGCGCCAAAGCCAGTAGGAGTGGCTCGACCCACGGAAGGACGACTGAAACCTCTACCTCAACTGCTGGGGGGAACTGGTGGCAGGACTCGGAGGGAGTCGGCAAATGCCAAGGCTCCTCCTGGTCAGCGTCTGGGACTGGAGGCGGCAGGTCAGCGGACTGGTCCATCCCTCCCAATGGTCTGCATCAGGACCGGAGTCCTGAATAAAGAAGTGTCGGCCTCTTCTGTCGACAACTGGTCGGTCGGCTCAAGAAAAAATCTCAGCCGGGACCTCAACCAGCATCTCGGCCGACAGGCCTGATGGGGTTACCATGCAGCCAGCAGAGGATCTGACCAAAGTAAAATCCAGAGAAACGCAGGAATCAGAGACTCTCGACCAAGAGCGCTCCAGATTCCATGATCGATGGCAAGTCCTATCCTTCTCCTTTTTAGACCCTTTCTTGGATTTGGATTTGTGCCCGGAGGGTCCCTGACAGAGGGTTGGCAGAGACTGGCACAATTCTTTGAAGGAACCTGTAAAAGTCAAGCCCAGTTGAAGCAGCAGGAAGGCCAAAGCTGAAGAGGAGAGGGACGCAGCCTGGGCCGACTCCTCTTCAAAGGCTGGAAACTGTTCGGCGGACCTTGCAGCCGTGGAGGCCACCCAACGTGCATCCTTGGATTTGACCGTCGGGTTCCATTGCACCAGGTGGCTCAGTTTAAGTTGGGTGAGACGGTCTTCCAGAATGTTCAGGTGAAAGGAACAACAAAGGCTGCAGGCCTGGGGAGCGTGCTCGTGCCCCAGGCAGTAGACACACGTGGAGTGCAGGTCGGTTCTGGACATCTTCTGCCCACAAGGGCACTGGTGGAACCCGGGAGCAGATTTATCGTCCATAATGGTCACGATCAGAGGTCGAGCTGAAGATGAAACTCGTGAGCATTTTAAGTTTTAGGAAGTAAATCTGAAGATTTAAGCTCAAGGGCCTACTTGACATGGAAGCGGTTAGATGGGAACCTGCTTCTTCCAGTGGAAAGGAAGATTTGGCATCAAGGGGCGAGATGAGGGAGTTACCACCTGGGTGGGTGGGTGGGAGGAAAAGCTTGAAAACTTTCTGGCAAGCCTTAAAGGGAAAGAACACTGCCAGAAGTGTAGATAGAACATCATATCAATGTCCCTAGAACATACAGTTTAGTTAGCATTAGTAACATTTATTTATATTTATGTATTACAGTCTCGGAATTTGACATACCTTTGAGTCAGAGACTCATTTACAAAGGTTTCATGTCCAAAAGAAATCATAACAATTAGCTAAATAAAACAATGTAACAAAAACATAAAATGGATATAACAAAAAAAACAAAACAATCAGAGCCGTCATTATATCAGACTTTGTCAAAGTTGGCAAATAAGAACCAAAAATAGATACCAGGGTAACAGCCAAGATAAATTACAATAATGTATCAGTATGTGATAATAGGCAGTCAAGAATAACTTTGTCGAAGTCAACAGGTTAACATGGGTCAGCCAAGATGAATAAAAAGGAGCAGTGGGAAAGAGGGAGGAGGGGGAATAGGTTGAAATCAGGGTTCAGGAGCTACAGAGTGAGGTGCAGTAGAAAGGAGACACATCAAGAGAGGTGTACCGGGGCCGGCTCATCGGGCGCAGCGGTTGGATTTCCGCTATGGCGCGGTGACCCGGTTCGGGAAACGGACTCGGGTCGCTGGGAGAGCCGGCCGGGGAGAGAGGCCTCGAGCGTCCCATGACTGCTCACCTACCCAGGAGGAGGGAGGGATGTGGCTCATTGTCTGCGCCTTTCTGGCGGAGGCCAGGGAAATCAGCAGCAGAGCCCTAATGCACATGGGGGCGTGATGAACGTTGGCTCTGCCTAGACGTTCGTGGCACACCACGCCCCAGGGAGAAAAACGGAAAATCCGGCCTCCTGGTCTGCCGGATGATGGCTGCCTCGCTCCTGTTGGCCCGAGATGTCCCGACGCCCAAACCCACCTCAACAGCACTCAGGACTGATGCCTAGTGCGGTTGTTGCCTCCCTGGTGCCTTCCCCTCGGAGGAGGGGACCCACCCAGCGGAGGATACGCGGGCCACCCCTGGGTCGGTGCCATCTGAGGTGGGAGGGGGTCAAGGGGGCTGCAGGAGCCACGTGCAGTCGGAAGGAGTGTGCAGACCAGAGGCAAGTAGGAGGGGATAAATAAAGCACACAAAAAAAATAAGAGAGGTGTACCTATGGGGGGGTGGCAAGGGGAGCAGGGGAGGGGTGGGGAGAGTGGCAGCTGTTTAGCCATGAAATGAGGGGATACAGGAGAGTGAAGCAGCTTAAGCTGGGCAGTTGCAGCGGTTGAGAGAAAGAAGGTACTGTCTGAGGTTGCGTTTACACTGCGCTAACTTGGAGGCAGTTTGTACATCAAGAGGGAGATCAGACAGCCAGGTGGGAGCTCTGTAGAGAAAGGCCTGCTGTGCTTGATTAGTCTGACAGAATGGGGCCTGATAGGTAGGTCTAGTTGTGCTTCTCGTCCTTCGAGGATTGGTTATTAGGGTAAGGAGGTGTTGTGTTGTTGGAAGGGGTCAGACCCAGACATATCTTCTTACCTAATAACATAGAAACATAGAACTATGACAGAATCATAGAAATCCTTATCTGACGGCAGATAAGGATTGCTTGGCCCACCTAGTCTGCCCATGTCCCTACCTAATGGATAAGCTGCAGATCCCAGTCAACCAACAGCCTACTTCCTCCCACCCCCCCACGAGAATTGCCTTATGTCTGTCCCATGCATTCTTGAATTCCCCCACTGTTTTTGACTCCACAACCTCCTCAGGAAGGCCATTCCATGCATCCACAACCCACTCTGTGAAAAAATACCTCCTCACATTACCTCTGAGCCATCCCCCCTCTATCTTCAAATTACGCCCCCTTGTTCTTGCACATCTCTTTTTCTAAAAGATGCTACCCTCTTGGACTTTGTTGATTCCCTTGAGGTACTTGAACATTTCTATCATGTCCCCCCTCTCCCTCCATTCCTTGAGGGTATACATATTAAGCTCCTTAAGTCTCTCTTCATATGTCTTCCGGTGCAGACCCTGCACCATTTTAGTTGCCCTCCTCTGGACAGCCTCCATGCTGCCAATGTCCTTGCAGAGATTGGGTCTCCAGAACTGCACGCAGTACTCCAGATGGGGTCTCACTGTCTGTACAGAGGGATAACAACTTTCTGTTTTCAACTGGTGATGCCTCTCCCTATGCATCCCAGTATCCCCCAGCCCTCCTTACTGCCTTCTCACATTGCTTGCCCACCTTTAGGTCATCTGATATGACTACCTCCAGGACCCTTTCCATTTTTGTTGTTATTAGTATCTCAACCCCCACTGTGTACTCTTCCCCTGGGTTTTTGTTTCCTAGGAGCATTACTTTGCACTTCTTTGTGCTGAATCTGAGCTGCCATACATTTGACCAATCCTCCAGCCTTGCTAGTAGGCAGGTCTGGTACATGATTCTGCCACTAAGAGTCATACAGCAGGTTTGGGTATACAGATTGTAGGTGCTGGTGTACCTGTGAGCCCCAGAAACTAATCGGCAGGCCTTATTGAGGGCAACCTTAATACGTTTAAGTGAAGTGTCAGTAGCTGCTCCATAAATGACTAGCCCGTAGTCTACAAGAGAGAGGACAGAGCTGTTTACAGCAAGACGGAGTGCATCAGGGATAAGGCTGTGACGGTGTCTGCAGAGGAGCCCCATCTGAGTATTAACAGAAATTATGTTTACATGGTCATTAAAGGATAAAGTGCTGTCAAGTGTAATGCCTAGGTACCTGAAGTTGTGTACTTGCTCCAGAGGATCACAACAGTTGTTAAGGATGGTGAGTTGAGCTGAATTTTGCTTGTTGTGACAATTTGCAAATAACATCACCTTGGTCTTTTTATACTTCAGGATTAACTTGTGTTCTGTAAGCCAGGACTTGATCAGGGCAAAGCTGTGCTGCAACTCTCTCTAGTAAGGAGGGAGGAGTCTGGCTGACTCGTGAATAAGAGGGCATAATCCACGTAGAGGAGGAGTTGACTGGGGCAGGCCTGGGGAGGGAATTGAGGAAGAGACTAAAAAGAAGGGGGCCAAGAATGGAACCTTGCAGTACACCAGAGAGCACAGGACGGGAGGTAGAGAGGTTACCCTTAATTTCCACCTGTTGCGTTCTGCCAGCAAGGTAGTTCTGAAACCAGGAGGTAACTACACGTGAAAGATCAAGGACAGGGAGAGACTCAATAAGTAGGGAATGGTTACCTGTGTCGGAGTGCTTTAGTTAGGTTAATGCAGATGGATCCAACTAGATGGCCATGGTCAAGTGCTCTGTGAATAAATGTAGTATATTCAAGAAGTGCGACAGTGATGCCATTGATTTTTTCTAAACCTGCATTGCTGCAGACACTGAGTGTTGTATTTGGACAGGTAATCAGAGAGCTGATCGGAAATGACACGTTCAAGCACTTTGGGGGAGTAAAGAGATAGGATGGTAGTTAGAGTGCAAGGTCTTGTCTCCGCTCTTGTAGACAGGAGTAACTATGTCTGCCTTCCACAAGAGAAGGAACTGACCTAGGCAGAGGGACAAATTGAAAATCTTGGTGAGGGGTAGCCGAAGTGTGGAAGGCCAAGAGGGGGGGCAAGGAGAGTGGGCTGGTGTACCACTTACAGTGCCACTAGCTTGAGGTGTGCGAGTAAAAAGTGGCACAGTGGGGGAAGGCATGGATATGCAATCAGCTAGATCAAAAGGGAGTGTGAGCAATATAATGACTACAAGTGTTATTCGAAATAGTAAATGTCCCATGATAACGTAGGCTAGGGAGAGCAAGCATCAGTGAAGGGGCAGATAGTGACAGACGAATAAAGTGCAGTTGGTGAAAAAGGGGGATGAGGAGAGTAGAAATCGTCCTGAGAAATGAGAAGCAAGCAAAATGAAATATAAGACAGAGAAACAGAGCAGGAGAAATTGTGCCCCACAGATAGTGTAGTGGTTAGGGTACCTGACTTTGGGGAACAGGGTCAGGAGTTTGAATCTCGGGAGACAGCAATGGGAGGCATAGGAAAAAGGCAGTAGGATGACAGGGTAGAAGTTGTAGGCTTGGGGGACTTTAAGAATTGGGGTCAAAAGAATGTTGGGAAAAATACCAGGAAGAGGAGAGAAAAGAGTGCACAAGAGTGACTCCTAGTGGTCACTGGTGTAAATAATGGCGGTAGCACAGGGAGGCTAGTGAAGAGGAGTTAGCATGTTAGGGTGACATCTGGAGGTCAAGGAGTATAACCTGCTAGTGGGAAAGTGGGGAGAATTTGACATTGACAGAGAGAGGTCACATGACAGTAATGACCTATAAATTAAGTTGCTGCAAATAAAATTTTAACATAGTTTTAAAATTTGCATGATTGTTAGTGTCTAGACAATACTGACGCATGGTGTTCCACAACTTGGGCGCCTGTACTGAGAAAGCCCGGTCACCTATACAGGTTAAGATCTTGGGTATGATTAAATGGGTAGTTGATGAAGACCTCAGTGGTCTACCTTCTTTTTTAATTTCAGTAAGATTAAATAACGGTGATTGATGTCCGAGACTCAATATGTTATTAAGTCAACAACCCGAAAAATACGAAAAATTCAACTTTGGCGGTAGCCACCCTAGTTCATAGTATAGTATACAATGATGGGTATTGTATGCTTTTGATGTTACAAACCGACAAACTGCATTAAATGTCTTGTTAACTAGATTTAAATCATTACCTGTAAGCATTGTGAATAGGAAATGAATTACAGTATAACATGGGCAAAAGTACACTTTTTGAAATGAATTCCCTGGCCTCTCTAGTTAAGCAGTCCTTAATTCTATATGATAAATGGGTCTCCCTTTTTCCCACAGGGAAACCGTGGCGTAATTTGCTGTTATAAAGGAGCATTTATAACGGCAAACACACTCACGATTTCCCTTGCTGTGTGCATGCTCACGCAGCAGTGTGACTAGTCGAGACCGCTCACCGCTTCCGTGTCGCCGAAACAGAATCACCACAAAAACTCGGAGGTAAGTCCTTTTCTTTTCTCCCCCCCATATACCATGGAAACACACAAAGACATGCAGAAAGGGGGGTGAAAAGTTTTAAAATATGAAAATCTCGGCACCGGACTAAAGGGAAACCGACCTTAGGATGCACTGGGAGCTGTTTATTTTATATAATTGCTGAGGAGAAAAAGGGAAACCCAGCAATTATATAAAATAAAAAATGGGTCGGGGTGTCAAACTGTATTTTACACACACCCTCGTTGTGGTATGCTTTTCACAAACCCCTCAGGCTTCGCCCTCGGGGTTTATGTAGCATCCCACAACTCGGGTGTGTGTAAAACCCTCGTTACACACCCCAACCCATACTTTATTCTATATATAAAGTACCTAGCTTCTGGTTAACTGTTTTCTTTATATGCACTGAATAGGGCAAATTAGAGTCCAGTAGGACTAGATATTTTGATTCTGCTACCTGTTACAGCATCGTCCCAGCAAAATCAAATAGTTACAATGGTTTAAATTTATTTGGCTTGGGTTTCGATCCAAACAGAATGTACTGCATTTTCTTTGTGTTTATCATCAAGCGTTGCTGCATCAGCCAGCCATTTAAAGCAGAAAAGTCATGATTCAAGGCTGAATTAATTTCATTCACTGATGCTGCACTGATAAAAAGAATGATGTCATCTGTGTACAATAACAGACTTGACCTAGAAGGAATTTCTATGTTGGCGTGCACGCACGCGCAAGCAACATCTTGTGGTAGTAGCACAATTCAGAGGTGTGTCAGTGTTGTGGCGTATGCAGGGGATGCTTTAGTGGGTGTGTCCTTCAGCCACCAATCAGTGAGCATACTGCCAGTGACAGCAGCTTCAAAGAGAGCCAAGAAGTTGAAACAAATCCGCTGCTGCAATTACAGACTGTTTCCATCATTGCAGTGGCACCTCCCCCCTCCCTTGCAACCTCGTTGGCTCCTGCCATGTACCGAGCACTTTGTCTCTGGGCCTTGCTCTAGGAGAGCAACTTGTTTGTTCACTGTGCATTTCCTGGTGAAACATTTCAATAAATAAATCAGCCCCGTGCGGCTTTCCACATTGGTGGCTCCTGCCACCCGCCATAGACTCTCTGGAAAGCGGACATCGGGGTGACCAATCCCCGAGTCAGCATGTATTCCTGCCCCCCATATTATGGCACACTGGGAGCCCACCACAGTGTGCCCAGAAAATTTTTTTATATATTTATTTTTCTGATACCGGGATGCCCACTCCCGGTGTCAGATGCCCCCCACACCCCCAAACTCACGTTTTTTGCCGATAGGTGCCCAGTCCCCATCGCGCCATGTCTCTCAAAACTCTGTATGGCACACTGGGAGCCCACCCCAGTGTGCCCAACAGTTTTTGAACCTGTAAATTAATAAAATTGTCCCCAGTGTTTTTTTTTAATCTGCAAAAAAAAACAGTACTGTAGTCTCCCACTGCACCTCCCCATTCCCCACCCTCCCACTGAGCACGCACTCTTACCCCATACGTGCTCTACAGAGGGCAACAGCAGTGATGTTCTGTGAAGTGGAACACATCTGGACTCTTCAAAGCCGACTGGCAAACTGAAGAATCAAAGGTAAGTGCGTATAGCGGCTGTCAATGGGAGTTTCAACATGTTGATATCTCAGCCATGTTTAGGAATTTTGGCTCCAAATTTTCAACATGGGGTGCTTGGGACTCCACCTCATGAACATGTCACTGTCATTTTATTACTTAGTCCCGATAGGTGATTTTGCTGTCGCTGTGCGGAATCACCTTTTGGGACCAATTAACTAAATGATAGTGCCACTGTTCATAAGCTGGGGTCCCAAAAAGCCCATGTTTCAAATTTGGTAAAACAATTCCCCCAAAATGACTGTGTTACAAGCGTGCGTTGCACAGTTTCTACGCACGCTCGTAACTTCACCAATTTTTTATATTTTCACACCAGATGTTCAACATTACCATTTTTTCACACCTCCTCATGAACAGTACAGCTGTCATTGTTCACATCCTACCTAAAACGTGTTTTCGCACCTGCTGTGCAGAATGGCGCAGTCGCTGTAGGAAATCAACTTTTGGGACAGATTAACAAAGTCATAGTGCTATGGTTCATGAGGGGATGTCCCAAAATGCCCATGTTGAAAAATTGGTGAAAAAATTCTAACAATTGATTGCATTACGGGCGTGTGTTGCATAGTTTCTATGCACGCTTGTAACTTCGCCAATTTTTCATATTTTCACTCCAGATTTTCAGCGTTGCCATTTTTTCACATTTCCTCATGAACAGTATAGCTGCCATTTTTCACATCCTGCCCAAAATGTGTTTTCACACCTATGGCGCCAAATCACACAGTTGCTGTGTGAAATCACCTTTCGGGATTCAGTAACGAAATGATAATGCCACTGTTCATGAGGTGGGGTCCCAAAAAGCCCATGCTGAAAACCTAGAGTGAAAATACCAACAAACACAAGGGCTGTTAGGGTTTCCAACTGTAACACCCCACCCTGTAGAGGCTGACATGTGTCGGGGGTGTGACTTGGGTTCGTCGACTGTAATGCTCACGGCATTTCACCCCACCCTACAGCCACTGACAGGCATCGAGGTGTGCCTTGGGGTCTTTGGTCCTAACGTTCACCCCATTCTCCTATACTGCACCCATCTCAGCTTATTTCCTTATGGAATGGGGTGAGCGTAAGGGCTGAAGACCCCAAGGCACACCGCAACACCTGTTGCTGTCTGCAGGGTGGGGTGAAGTGCAATGGCTTAGGCGTTATGGCAGATGACCCAAAGGCACACCCCCAACACCTTTCAGTCTCTGCAGGGGGTGGTGGTTGGGGTTGGCGTAAGTTCAATACTTCACTGCCATTGCTATTATGCATCTCTCCAACTCCTGCACTACCAATGCCAATGCCAGCAAGCCAACATTCAGCATTGACAAATGCTTGTTGAAGTAGGGTCAATGTATAACAAAAACAACAGGGGTCCAAGAATGGACCCAAGTGGGATCCCTTGTTTCAGTATGTGATCTCACTTCCAGGTGTTGTAACCACTATCCCGTGATATGGGCGAGTCAAATTGAGCAACTCAATAAGAGTGACTCAATTAGAGCACCTGCAAAAAGGAGCTGCAGTTACAAACCAGCATTCGTGAAGACTGCGACCATACTCAGGTATTGTGTAGTCTTGGAGTTTGTTATAAATAGTTAAGGGGGTGTGGGGGGCTATATAGTTTCGGAGGTGGGAAGTTGCGGTTGCGACGGTCGCTCGTGTTGGTGTAGGCTGTCTTCTGTGATGCTTGGACAGCTGATTCTGATCACTGTATCATTTTTTATAAAATAAAAATGGGTTATGGACTGTCTGTCATGAGAGATGCTGAGAAATCTGGTGCTCTTGGAGTGACCTCATGCCCCCATATGGGTTTCAGCTGAAAGATGAAAGCTATGAGAAAGTGCTGAAAGAGCATGGGAGATCATACACACACAGGTTTTAGATACAAGATGTTACATGGCAGGCCAGAAGCTAATTACAGACTTTTCTAAGTTGATAATTATAGCTTAAGCTGCTAAAAGGGAAATCAGCATCCCTTTTATGATGTTTCAAGAGGAGGAAACCAGGTTTAGTAAACTGGTGCGAAATCATAAATGCTGATGTCTGAGCGAGAGGGGAAACTGATCAAGAGATCAAAGAAATGTCATTTAAAGGACAGGAGTCATACTGAGGATTGCAGAATTTAATACTTGAAAAAGACATCCTGTTTTTATATAGATTTTTTTTGTATATTCTGACAGAGAGGAGCTAGGTGACTTCATGCAAATAGGTGGGGAAAACCAGCTTTTTAAATATTATTCTGTTTTACTTCAAAGGCACTTTTATCTAGACTCTGACAAAGAAACATTTGTGAGCACTTTAAACAGGTATTTAGAAAGAGAGATAAATCTAAATATTGTTGTAGGAATTTGCACTGTTTAAACCTTGTTCTTTTATAAGATTTGTATGTCTTGTGATATAATAGTTCTGTATTTTGTGTTTTACATATTTTTATATATTTTAGCAAAACTCTTTTTAGAGCATACTTGGTCTGTCTTTGAATTTCTTTCATTTGTAAGAAAAGTATATATGGTTATAGCAGACACTAGGCATAAGCTTGAATAGTGATACCAAACTGGAACGAGAAGCGTTTTAAATCTGAGGTAATTATTAAAGTCTTTAAGGGTTCATCTCTGTATACCTGGTTAGGCACCCACAGGCAAAGATACCTGGCCCCCCGAAGACAGATATATTTGATCCTGTACATTGGGTACGCTAGCAAGAGGTTCACAGTTTGAATCTCTCCAAGACTTGAGACCAAAGGTTGATTCGAACCTCACAAAACAGACAAGAGGGTTACCTTGTTCTGTTAAACTGTTCACAAGACTGCACTCAGAGGTTGGCACTTTGGGAGTAGAGGGCCTGACCTGCTGAGTGGGTTTGTGACAGGTGGGTACAGGGGGGCTATATAGTTTCTGAGGTGGGAAGTTGCGGTTGCGACGGTCACTCATGTTGGTGTGGGCTGTCTTTGTGTTCGGCATTTTGTTTTCATCGATGTGCTCCATGCTGAATTTTTCCACCCACATCACATGGAATCGATGTAACCTTCACTGCGACATCATAACAATGATTCAACATCTGAGAGGGCTCTGGATACCGTAAACAACACACCCCGCCCATATTCTGTACAACCACCACAGGAGCTGCTTTCCCTTTAGTGTAGCCTGCTGCCACAGCAGATATGTCAGCAAACCAGCAATCATGAGACCAAGGGTTCAAATCCAAGAACCTCACATGTTTGCATTTCAGCAGGAGACCAAGGGTTCAGATCCAGGAACCTCACATTTTATATTTCAGCAAGAGACCAAGGTTCCAATGCAATCAGGAACTTAATTGGTTAATTTCATTTTACGGTTACATCCTTTTAAGTGCCACAAATCTAACTCTTTCTTGAAACTGCATTTATTTTCTGATTCAGTGGCCTTCGCTTGAACATAATCCTTGCTGTACATTAATCTTATTCTGTAAAAAAAAGTTCTGTCTGTTTTTATTTGTACTCAGTTTTCTCTTCTTAATAATGCAAGGCATATTTCTTCCCAAGTAACGTAGAAAAACAGTTTACCTGCAGGGAAACAGGAGGTGCTTTGGAGTTTCTGGAAACAAGAATGTTAGCATTACTGGGCAGACTGAGATGGGCATGGAGAGAGAGAGAATATTAACACTTCACTGATTTGTCAAGCTGGGCACTGTAATCTGTCCTCTTCAATCACACATCTGACTCATCAACATAAATTTCACCAGACCAGGTAGGTTACTTTTTGAAATGTTACCTCCACCAGTGCAAGCCAGCAGGGCTAGTTAAGAGAAACAATTACTGTCCAGCAGGGTCCAATAGAATATCTACTAGCATTTTGCTGCTGTGTTGGTGCAAATTGCAGACCCTGCAGTGACAGCTGGCCACCCATAGCTCTTTTCTACCTCATCTGCATAAGTGATTGAACCCTCCTTTAATGAGAATGCCTGCATTTTGCTGCCTGTCTCTCACCCTACCCCTTTAAACAGAATGGAACGGACCAGTAGTTTAATTCCAGCAGCACATCCACTCTGACCATTTGTGTCTATTTCCCTAGCTGATAAGAGGAAATTGAGCAATTATCCCTGAATCTGGCCCTTAGCAGACTTCCTAGATTGCTACACTGTTAACACTAACGACCCCTATAGCCTCTAGGTATAAGTGTCTGCACAGTGCCTGTCACATGGGATTTACGTTCTTCTGTATTTTTTTTTTAATTTTAGGAATTCTACATTAAAGACTCCCCCAGCTTGTGGTCCAGCAATTTTCCCCCAATCTGGTGAACTGGATTTCTTGCAGGACAAAGGCTTGCTAAGCTGATGCTTCTTGTCATGATATAGCTGTTTAGCCTCTGCCTGTCCCCACAGGATTTGCCACTTTTAAAAATGTGAAGGACTCTGCAACAGTACTCACAGGTATAAAATAAAAGAACTGCAGAATCCACAGACTTGTCATTAGATGTGGCACTACTAAGCAAAAGAGTTTCCACAGCACCTGACCCCCCCCCCCCATTTTAGGTGAAAGAGGTGTTGCCAGTTCTCAAATTATCAGTTTACAATGTTGACCATCAGGAATTAGTCACATCAGGCAAGCGACCTGGCTTCCATGTGGGTCCTGGGATGGAAGCAGATATTCACACAGCTCAAATTCAGACACTTCACATCTGACATTTCAAAACGCCCCATGTAAGTAACAGTTAATGAGCATTCTGCTAGGATTACCATCATTTGTTCGGCCTGGGGCACAGTGGTACAGCTACCGCTTGCCACGCTGGTGACTTGGGCTTGGGAACAATCTTGAGTTGCTGCGGGTCAGCCGAGGAGGGAAAGGATACAGCGTCCAAACCACTGCTCTCCTCTCCCGCACAGGAAGGTTGCTGACTCTGCCGCATGACTGCCACAAGGTGGAGGCCTGGTTGTAGGATGGGCCTGGGAGCAGCACGAAGGGGGGAGCTGCAGGACTTCTGCGGTGCGTGAGCCTCAACTCATATGCAATGATGTACACGTCCCAGCAATGGGTAGGGAGAAAACCAGAGAAAACATGGGCATGGTCTAAGTGAAGCCTTGCCGTGATGTCGTGGCCTGCTCTGCCGTAAAGTTGGGGGCAATCTGGATGTGTTCTCGGGGGTTGGGGACAGCCCTCTCCCTGGCCCTGCCATGGAGGAAATAGGACCCCTGGCAGGTGGAGGCAAGGAATGGCTGCAACTCATGGAGACAGGGTTGATAAACTGTCCATTCTGCCTGGGAAAGATAAAAAAAAAATAAAATGAGTACCATCATTTGTAAAGTCACCTTACTGTACGTGCAAATAGATTTATGACATCCTAGTCAAGCAAAGCCTCTTTTCACCTCCACTTTGGTGACAACTGCAACTGTCACTAAACAATAATGTATATGACAATATAGATATATGGCTCTCCTCTAGAGTTCCTGACTCCCAGTTATTCCTCCCTGACTTCCACCTCTTTCATCAAGACCATGGCAAACGAGGTGGCGGCGTGGCCATTTATGCTCACAAAAACGTATCTTGCTCTTTCTCTTTATGTGAATCTGTCCCCTCCTCACATGAGCTCCTTCTAATTAAAGTTCCCCTCCTCCCTCCCCAACTTTGTAGCTACATCTCCCAGAGGCTCCAGACTTCAAGGACACTCTCCTCCAATAACAAGAAGAAAACAAACAAAAAAAAACCTTCAACAATGCCAGCAGCATTAAAGGGCTATGATGATCTCATCTTTTTTTAACCGTAGCCAGCAGCGTCAAACTGCTCTCACTTTCCAAAAAAATGTAGCACCCACCCGAATCAGTATTCACGTGCTCCTCCCACGTTTTTTTCCTTTGAAACAGCAAATAAAGAAAGACACTATTTTTCACTCACTTTCCGTAGAGCTTGCAGACTCTTCCAGTATGTATGTGCCCTCTTTTACAGTTTCCCTTCAGGATTCGGCATTCAAACAGCACTTAAAAGAACTACAACTAATGAAGCCTACTGAGGGCAAAAGTCCAAAAGTTATACAAAAAATGCATCTTCATACAGGTGGAGGGACTATTTTACGTCAAAATAAATCAAAGATTTAAAAGTTTTAGTATTCTAACGTCTAAATTTCAGTATTAACATTAAAGTAAAATACAGGGATCCATTTTATAAGCGCAATAAGACACTCCAGGGGTGTTTAGACATTTCTGACGCACTGCCAGAGGCTGAAGGCACCTCATGCCTCACAATACCCTGGCCGTGCATTAGAAATGTCTAATGCACATTCCCACTTGTCGTACTGCTTACCCAAAGTTTCTCCGCCTTTCGTCAAAATCATCTCTTCCCTCGTTTCCCTTGCCTCTTCCAGTGAACTTATTATACTCAGGGATTTCAACCTAAACTGGTCCTCTCCTGCCCTTAAGCCCATCATCAAAACAATTGAGTCCCTGAAACTATACCAACTAATAAATGAGCCCACCAGGCTTAGCCCACTCTCCCCTGGACTGGGTGCTCTCCTCCCATCCTTCCCCTGGACTGGGTGCTCTCCTCCCATCCCCACCGCACCTCTGCTGCTGGCACACTCCCTGACTCCTTTAGTGACCACTACATGACCTGTTGTGTCTGCAAGTTATGCATGCCCCACTCCCCTCCTAACTACCACAGAATTAATTCTCTCAGGTCACTAAATACCGAGGCCCTCCTCCGTCACCTTTCCTCCTCTGATTGGTCTCTCGTATACTCTGCCCCTGATATCAATTCTGCTCTCTCCCTCTTCTACTACTTTCCAAACAAATCTTGGAATACTCATACCCCTTCCACAAGGTGCAGCGTCAAATGCTCTCATCACCCCTCTATCTCTGCTGACATAATCCAGCTTTGTAAATACTCCCATGATCTTGCTTGCATGCAATACAAATCCTCCCTCTCCCCCTCTGATTGCCACCTCTACAGGTCCCCAAGAAATGCCTGTACAAAGGCTTTAAGAACTGGGAAAGTGCATTATTTCAAGGCGACCCTGCAATAAAATCTCAACTTGCCCCTAAATTCTGGCAGGCTCTTCAACTCCTCTTTATCTCTCCCCCAAGACTTTCCCTCCTAACCTGTTGGTTGATGGTACGATGTCTCAGACCCCTTCTCTGTTGCCTCGATTCTCAACTCCTTTTCACTACTTGTGCCCTCCCCCCAAGTCTGGTACTTGCCCCTCCGGCCTCCCCTGCCCCTTCTCTTCTGAAGGCTTTTGTTTTTCTCCTGTTTCTGTGCAGGAAGTTCTCCATGCCCTCCTTTCTCTCAACCCTCACAAATCCAGCCTGGATGGCCTCGATGAAAAAATTGCTCACTGTAGTAATATTATTTCTGCCCGGTGATACTCAGGTATTCAGAACTCTTGCAGTGTCCCTTTAAGATAGAGCTGCCTGGAGAGATGGAACATATGCAAATGATGTAATATTTTGCATATGCCACTTTTTCAAATGCTGCCTTCTACTAACTGCCTTAGTTCTAAATCCCTCAGATTTCCTGGAAGCCTGGAAAGACAGGCCCACGAGGACTAAGTGTAATAATAATAATCATAACAATAATAATAACAATATTAATCACAATAATAATTCTTATTGTAGGAACACCCACAAAGGCCTCCAACTGGAGTGCATAACATATGAAAGAATACCCCTGAATGTCAGAATCACCTGAAAAGGATGAACAACAATAGTGAACACAGTCACAAGATATGTGACCGAGTGTAGCACAGATACCCCTGAGAACACAATTTTTTTTTAAGAGTGCAGAGGCTACTGGTTCTAGAAGGGGAGGCAGGGTGGGGAGTCCAGAATACCTGAGTATCAGTGGGCAGAAACAACATTACTATGGTGAGTATTTTTTTCTTCTAACCCTAGTAATACTCAGGTATTCATAACTCTTGCAGACTAAAAAGCAGTACCTTTGGAGGTGGGCACAGAACCTACTTTGGAAACGGACTCTGCAGGACTGCTGTGCCAAACCTGGCATCACCTCTGGACTGAATATTCAGACTGTAATGCTTTCTAAAGGTGCATACTGTTTTCCAGGTAGCTGCTTTACAGATGTCCACCAAGGGAACATCCCTGGCAGCTGCTATGGCAGCAGCTGTGCCCCTTGTGGAATGGGCCCTCAACCCTGTTGGGGCTCCTTTCCAGCCATAGAGTAACAAAACTGGATATGCTGTACTATCCAGTGAGAAATGGACCTTTTTGATGCTGCATTCCCCTTTCCCACATCCTTATGGGTCAGGAACAGCTGTTTTCTGTCCTGTCTATGGACTTTAGTGGCTGTCAAGTAGTAGCTAAGAGCTTTTTGACATCCAGACTATGGAGTCTCCTTTCAGCAGAACTAGAGTGTTCAGCGAAAAAGACAGCTAAGATAATGGTTTGGGTCAGATGGATTTCAGAAACCACTTTAGGAAGAAATTTTCTGTTTGTTCTCAGGACCACTTTTTCTCTGTGGAATGAAATGTAGTCCTGTTCAATGAAGAGAGACTGGAGCTCACTGATTCTTCTGGCAGAAATCATTTCCACAATGAAAACAATTATTCATGTGACATATTTCAAATGAGCTGAAGACACAGGCTCAAAACGGGGACCCATGAGCCTGGTTATACACACATTTAGGTCCCATGCTGGCACCGGTTCCCTGTTTGGGGGGGGGGGGTGCAAATGGACCAGGCCTTTAAAGAACCTTTTGAAGATGGGATCTGAGGCCAGAGAAACATTCTAGCCAACTGAAATGTAAGCAGGTGCTGCAGCCAAGTGGACCTTTAAGGTACTGGACTACAAGTCCAGTGAATGCAAATAGGTAAGATAGTCCAGCAAAGCTGGGACACCAGCCTGTGGTGGTAGCACTCTTCTGGTTGAACACCAAATTGAAAACCTTTCCCATTTTGCAGCATAGGTTTTCTTAGTGGAGGACTTCCTGTAACCCCCTTAAAATGTCCAAGACATTTTCAGAAAGATGCAAGCCTGCATATTCTAGGTTCTCAAGAGTCCTGCTTTGAGCCTGAGTGACTTGAGGTTCAGGTACAGGAGCCTTCCTGGTTGGAGGTTAGTAGATTGTGCTTCCGAGGAAGGTGCATTGGCTCAGCCACAGACATGGAGAACAGCAGAGAGTACCATGGCTGCGTGGCCCAGTCTGGTGCTATCAAGATCATTGATGCTGACTGGGACCTGAGCTTGAGCAATGCTTTGTACACCAGCGGGAAGGAAGGTGAAGCATACAGGTGCTTCCCTGACCAATTCAGAGCCAGAGCATCCAAGGGGATTGTTCCGCAATCTACTGGTCTGCAACAGTACTGTGGCAGGTGGTGGTTCTGGTGGGACGTGAACAAGTCTACTTTTGAGGTGCCCCAGCTCCTGAAGATCACTTGCACCACCTGACTGTTCAAGACCCATTCGTGATGGGCCTGGTTGATTTGACTCTGGGTATCTGCCAAGGTATTATTCTTACCTGGCAGATGAATAGCCTTCAGGGAAACCCCCATGGAGTATGCCAGACTCCATATTTTCATAACTTCTGTGCAGGGAGGGCTTGACCTTGTCCCTCCCTGCTTGTTTATGTAGTACATTGTGGTGGTATTGTCTGCTCTGACCTGTACCACCTTTCCCTGTACTAGCTGTGTGAAAACCTTTGGTGCCAGTAACATTGCTCTTAGCTCCAGCATGTTTATATGCAGGAATGACTCTGCACTTGACCACGTGCACTGGGTGGTGTGAAGCCCCACATGAGCACCCCATCCTAGTAGAGATGCATCTGTTGTCAGAACAACTGATGGGGACTCTTGTTGAAAAGGAACCCCTTCCCTTAGGTTGGTTTCCTCTTTCCACCAGGGCCTGTAACAATGTTTCTTTTGTTACTGGAATTAGGTTTGATAGAGAAGATCCTTTCTCTGACACCAGTGTGTCCTGAAGTGAACTTGAATGTCCCGCATCTGAAACCTGGATTCCAGGACTGTGCCAGTGGCAGCTGCCATGTGGCTCAGTAGCTGAAGAAACTGATTTTCAGTTCTTGGTTTATTCAAGGTGAATGAACCCGCTATCAGTGGAATACTTCTTGCCCTGTCCAGAGGCAAGTAGGCCCTGCCGTGCAGGGTATTTACCTCTGCTTTCATGAACTGCAGTGCCTGAGCAGGCTGAAGGACAGGCTTTTTTAGATTTATCAGGAACCCTAGAGACTCCAGGAGCCCCTGGGTGAGTTGCAGATGTGGGGTAACTTTCCAACCACCAGCCAGTCGTCTGGGTATGGGAAAACTGTGACACCTTGTCTTCAAAGGTGTGACATAACCACTGCCAAGCACTTTGTGAACAGAGTTGGAGCTGAAGTGAGACCGACAGGCAGGGTTGAAAACTGGCAGTGACCTGATGTGAGTCTGAACCTGAGGTATTTTCTGTGAGACTCCCTTATGGGAATGTGGAAATAGGCGTCTTTCCGGTCCCCTTTTTGAAGTGTTGGCAGAATCAACGCCAAAGTCACCATCTTGAACTTTGGCTTTGTCAGATGCCTGTTTAGTACCCTGAAGTCTAAGACAGGCCACCACTCCCCAATTTTCCTTGTGGTAAGGAAGTATCTTTTTCCAGGAGTTTTCTATCTACATTTGTAGATGGTTTGAAAACTTTTGTTGCTGGAAGGAATTTGAAACTCAGAGACAATCCCTGACTCACTACGTCCAGAAGTAAAAAGTAAAAGTAAAATGTATTTGGTTAAAGTGCCCTTCCCAAGCTTAGGGTGCTTTTACAATAATTCAAACACTTTAAATACAATCCATATAAAAACAGTAAATAAACATAAATAACCCTTAATTATCAAATCCCAGAGAATGCTTGGTTAAAAAGGAATGTTTTTAACTGTTTTTTAAAACTTTCCATAGTCGGGCAATCTCGTATTTGACAAGGTAGAGAATTCCACAGGGTTGGTGCCATACAGGCAAACTATCTTCCTCCAGATGTCTTTAAGCATACCCTGGGTATGTCTAACAATCCCTCATCAGAGGATTGGAGTGAGCAGGCGGGGCAGTAAGACACCAGGAGTTCTTTCAGGTAGTGAGGTCCCAAATCGTGTAGGGCCTTACAGGTCAGCGATGCAACATTGAAGGAGATCTGCCACTGTATAGGCAGCCAGTGCAGTTCGTGCAGCACAGGTGTTATATGGCTAGATCTAGAAACTCCCATCAACAACCTGGCTGTCGCGTCCTGCACAAGCTGCAAGCGACGGATATCCACCCCCGGCAGCCCTAGATACAGAGCATTGCAATAATCAAAACGACTGGTGACAAAGGCGTGGACCAGGGTAGGAAAATCTTTGAGCGGAACCAGGTGTTTCACCTGGGCTATATTCCTTAGATGGAAAAAGGCAGACTTGACTACAGCTGACACCTGCGCCCTCATCAAATACCACGCCCAGGTTACGCACTTGGCCAGAGACCATAAGCGGGGCCCCCCAGATATAAACCTGAGGGTTTCCCAGCCCAAACCCCTGTTGTCCTCACTCCAGGGTCCACCACCAATATCTCATTTATTTCTGAATTCAACCAAAGCCAACTAGTACTCATCCACTCCTGTATCTCCAGTAGGCAGTTTTTAAACACTGTGATGGACTCAGACTCCCATTCAGGTACAAAAAACAGATAGAGCTGAGAGTCATCAGCATAACCATGAAAACTCAACCCATACCATCTTATAATGTCCCCCAATGGAAGCATATACACCGCAAATAACATGAAGGACAGTACCGAGCCCTGTGGAACACCATAGGGCAGCCAGGGAGTGGCCGAGGAATAAATCCCTGACACCACTCTCTGTGATCTGGCCTCAAGGAAAGATCGAGACCAACTGTGGACTGCCCCCCTCAGTCCACAGAAAAACCACTGGCGGTCGAGCAGCACCCCATGATCCATGTGTCAAATGGTGCTGAGATCCAGGAGAACAAAGATGGAATGGGCTCTCTGATCTCCCGCCATCAGGAGATCATTTAGAACCCGAACAAGAGCTGTCTCCATGCTATGCCTTTTCCTGAAGCCGGACTGGAGAGGGTCATAGATATTGTGGCTGGTCAAATGATCCTCCAGCTGCAGAGCGACCACCTTCTCAATAACCTTCCCCTACAAAGGGTAAGTTAGAGACCGGTCTATAATTTGCTGGGCAGTCGGGATCAAGAGAGGGTTTTTTCAAAAGGGGCGTACCACCGCCTCCATTAAGGGATCTGGAAAGATCCCTCCCTCTCTCTAATGAAACCGCCACTGTCCCAGCCAGGACCGGGCCGATGACATCTATACACCCCACTAACAGGTGAGTAGGGCCCGGATCCAACTTACAGTAGGTAGGTCGCAGAGTCTGAATGATCCTCACTATATCCATGACTGCCAGTTGGCTAAAGGTGAACCAAGTCAACTGGGCATTAGTACCACCCGATTGATCAATGCAAGGCTCAATGGATGGGCGCTGGCAGATCTCAACCCTGATGGTGGATATACCTTGTCAGCGAAGAATTTCGCAAACTCCTCACATTGTATTTGGGACAAACGCTCGACCAGCCTGTAGACAGGCTGGATTGCACAGTCTGTCCACAGTCCAGAAGAGCTGGGCTGGTCTGTTTCTCACTGTAGCAATTTCCCTGAACAGGAACTCTGCCTTCTTATGGGAAATTGATGATTGGTACATCTTATAATGTTCTAACAATCCAAGCTTATTCACCTCCAGGTGAGTTTTCCGCCAGTGTCTTTCCAATCTTTGTCCCCGCCTCTTTAGCTCACGGACCTCCCCATCAAACCAGGGAGCCCCCAGGTGTTGAGGGCGGGGATGAACACGAATTGGAGCAATGACATCCAGGGCCCCTACCACAGCCCTATTATAGGCCAGGACCAGGGGCCCGGGGTCAGTGCTATCCATTGGAAATCCCAAGAAGTCCAGCTCTGTCATTAGGTCTTCTGAAGTAACCCCTCTTAAAGGACGGAACTGTACTAACTCCTTAGGGGCAGGCCTATTTTGGGGGTCTGTAAATCTGAACCTCAGGGCGTGATGGTCAGACCAACCAGTTGGCTCCACCTCCACATCGGAGATCTCCATCCCCAGATGGAACACCAAGTCCAATGTGTGTCCCCCCTCATGGGTTGCAGAGGTAATAACCCATGACAGGCCCAATGAATCCATCAATTGGAGGAGGTTTTGACCAAATGGTGAGAGTTCATCGTCGACCCAGGCACTGAAGTCCCCCAGAATTAACCATCTGGGAAACTCCAATACCATTTCGGCGATGAAGTCCACAACCTCCTTCAGGAACTCCCTCCCATCACCTGGTGGACAGTAGATGAGAAGGGTCCTGTATCCTGCACCTGCACCCACTATACACTCAAAGGAGTTGGTGTCTCCAACTGGCACCTCCCTGAGATCCAGATCCTGTCTAAAACAGACTACAACCCCCCGCCCCTCCGCTCCACTCTCAGGCGGTGAATCACTGAGAACCCTGCTGGAACTACAGATTCCAAAACAGGACCCGAATTTCCATCCAGCCAGGTCTCGGTAATGCAAGCCATGTCGACAGAGGAACCAAGATCTGCAATCACTGCGGTCTTGTTCGTGATCGACCTGGCATTGCTTAACACCGCCCGAAAGGGACGGGAGTCCAAGGATGGCCTCACTTCCTGCCTGACAAAATCAGAGTCAGAGCCCTTGAGTATAGGGACTAAGCAAGGAGAACCTCGCTCCTGTACCCATATTGCCCCCAGGGCATCTCCTGACTTTTACTGTCCCTATCCCCCCATTCCTCTCCCATCCCCCCCCCCAAGAGTTCCAGGATCCCCATCTCCTACTACTCATTCGTCTCGAGATGCCGAAGATTCGACATCTAAAATAAACCTCCACAGTAAGTGGAGGTAATTCAAAAGGACAGAAATCCTTAAGTCCTGAGGGGGAGTACTGCCTGACCGTCTCTCTAACAACCCTACACATATTTCAAACACTCTGACAACTCAATAACCATTCACCCCCACACAATCAATGCCCTTCCACCCCCCCAACTTTAAACGAATTACAAAACAATACCTCCCACCCCCAAAACACAATCCCAACTATAGCAGCAATAAACAGCAAAATACAATAAATACTTAAAACAGACTAAAAGTCTCTGGCAGAGTCCACATTTGCAGTCCAGCGCACTAAATTATCCAGAGCATATGTATAAATCCATTGGAGCACTCACCTCCAGTGGAAAATGAGTCAAAATTGTTTAAGCTGGGTTAATCTCTCACACTGCCTACAGAAATAAACAATTGGAGTAAGTCGAGCAATAAGCACTCTCACTGCCCAGTACTCATACAAAGCCCCGAGCTGGAAAAATATCACCGGCAATTAGTCCAGTTGCTGTTCTCTCACCACAGCAGTAATCAATAAAAGTGGAGATAAAAATCCAGAGGCCCTCTCACTGCCTCACCAGTTCAGCAGCCAAATACCAGCTAGCCCGTAGACCACCATAGGGTTCCACCACTTCAGTCTCGTTTTTCCCAATACAATCTCCTTCTTTCCCAAGGGAAGGAGCCAATTTGTCCACAGCAGCATTTTAATCAAAGAACCTGCTACCAGAGCAGGTCTACAGTCAGCCCAGCACAAATTCCCCCGCCGAATCGGAGCCCCAGAGCTGACGCAGTTCCACAATGGCGCCACTCCAACGGGCCCCCAAGGAGGATGAAAGCTACACCGACCAGTGAGCTTTCACCCAACCCTCTTATTCCCGAGAGGATCAGGCCAGGCTGCAGTCCCAACTCCAACTGCAGGCCAAAGTTAATGATGAAAAGTCCTCTGAACAATGCCTAGATCAAACAGGCAACAGTCTCATCCAACTCATGCAGAATAACGATATGATTCCTTATTAGTCGTTTTTGTGACATCCAAACAGGACCCAGGGCATCAGATGGTTTGCAGCTAGCCCAAACCGAGCCCCCCACCTGGGTCAGAGCCCCGTAACACAGCGATCCTACAACCGCTCCATACCAAGAGCTCCCAGGGATGAACAGAGATACAACACCCTCCGGTGAGCTCCTGCTCAGCCCCTCACCCCCAGAGAGCTCAGTTTGAAATGCTGCTACCGATTCAGAGACCCCGTCCCAACCACAATTCACAGTACCAGTTGAACTAAAGAAGCAAGAGTGAAGCTCCAAAGTTAATACAATCCCATAGCTTCTGATCAAACAGGCTCACCACCTCCCAAGTTATGAAGTAATTGTTCTAGTATTCAATAATCCAGCTTCTTCACAATCTTCTAAATGGCAGGGCTCCTATAGTGACATCCTCATTTCCAGAGTAATATCCCAGTCCTGAGCAGTCTTAAAAACTGACATAGTTCAAAAATAGGCTGCATTGTGCTGCGTTGTGAAAGATTTAAAAAAGCAGTTCTACCCTGATAGCAGCCAATGAATCAGGTCACCGCAAGGCGCATAAGAACACTGACTATTAGAGCAAACGACCGCAGTTAACAAAACAAATCTCAACCTCTGTCTGTGGTGATGTTTTGCTAAGACTGGAAAAAGTGAGTCAGCCTCCCTCCTACAGGTAGTGGGGAGGCACCTGGCGAGACACGTCAGGGTGTCTGCTTTGTTTGAGGCAGGGTCTAGGAACCATGCATGGAACCCCTTATGCCTCTGTCCCTGAAGTACCCCTGCTGTGGGTACTGCAGCAACGGAGGTGCAGCCATGGCCTGATAAAAAAAAAAGCTTGCTGTGAAATGATCTGCCTCCCCTTCCATAAGTTTTAGTGGACGGGGAAGTTCTTTCTTTTGCAGAATTGCTACTGTAGGTGGTTTTGCATTCATTTACCTTTTTCATGTGAGCCTTACTATTTTCTCAAAAGAGGGAATTACCCTTGACTGGGAAATCCATAGCCTTGGTTTGGGTATCTCGTAGGGTTGCCACCTGTCCGGTTTTAGACCGGATAATCCGTTTTTTAGTGTCCTGATCCAGTCATCCGGTTTTCTTTAAATGTAGTCCAGTTTTTGGGCCATTTTGAGTGCTCACATGCTCTTAAAACTGATTGTATCAACTCAGTCACTGTTTGGCTGCATGGCCAGATTACAAAGAAATTCTGATGTCACACAGACCTTTGTTTGTAAAAACCAGTAAGCCTGGGAGGTGTTAAGTATGGCCATTAAACTTATTAGCAGTAAATCAACCTAATCTTTTCCATTATGAAGTTATAGTATGGTCTTTTACTGCTGTGATAGCAAATTGTTTTTATACCGTTATATGTTCTGCTGTGTTCCTTTTTATTTGTAATATACTCCTATACTTTAGACCTATTTTTGTTAATTATCTAATTGTATTGCATTTGTCAATACATGTATTGTGCTGAGTGTCAGAAGACAGTCCCAGTGACTAAAAGACAAGGTGCCCTGTTGCCCCTATCCTTAACAGATGTCCCTTTTGAGCTGTTAAGTTGTAAAACAATTCATGTATTTAAGAGAAGACTTGTGCTGTGTTTATAAGAACAACAACACTGTGCTTGCTAGAGTGATGTGATATACATTTGTATTATGTAGTAAGTCAAAGTGTAAGTTTATGTACTTATTGTTTTATGTATGTGATGTTACATGCGTTTATGTATTCCTCATCTTGTCGCCTGTGAAAACGGGTATTTTGCTCATCAGGCCTACAAGAATAAAAAATAAATGAAACGAAATTAAATGTATTTCTCTAACCTGAGCCCTCAGCAGTTACTGCTCTCATTTTTCATACTATCCGAATATTCCATGATACCATTAGTTACACCATTATAGGTGACATCATGAATCATCATTCTAGGCATACATCATTCAGATGAATAGCATGGAATGGTGTGTTGTCTGACATTGTAGAATATCTAAGAAATATGAAAAGAAACAACAGCTACTGTGGTACAAGGAGCACATTACAGAATTGAGGGTAACAAACATAACTGATAAAAGTTATCAGAAATGGGTTAAAGAATATCAGAATACATAACTTACATGGGAAGGGAAAAGGGTGGGCGTTAGCACAGGTTAGAGCAGTGAGCTGTTAATGAACTTGGTATATCCTGCACATCTGGTTTTGATTCCCACGACCTCCACTTGCATACTGTGTGACTCTGAGAAAATTATTTAACCTCCCTGTACTCTTGGGTCACCCCTGAAAATGGGCATTGTGCTCAAAGGCCATTTAACTGGTTACCAAAGAATAAAAATAAAATAAAGAAAATAAAAAATGACACTAAAATGATTTCCAATCATTTTTAGTCTTCTGTGATATTACAAATGGCTTTGGAGGGGAGCAATGTATTTATCAGTCATAAAAAGGGGTGAGGCAAGGGGCGGGGTTTGGGATGTGGTTTAGTATCCGGTTTTCACCTCATCCAGAGGTGCCGACCCTAGTATCCTGAGTGAGGTTTGTGATTCGCAGCCAGGCAAGCCTCATCTGAACCACTGTATTTGCTATCCATCTGGCAGCAGTGTCATTAGTATCAGCAGCCATTTTAACTGGTATTTGGCTGCTTCCAAACCAAATTTAGCTGTTTCAGCTAGAACGTCTGACAGGGGAGTCTGGGCCTTGACGGCAATATAGCAAGGACAGACTGCCACAGTGACTTTTGTTACTGAGCAGCACAGGCTTGAAAGTTTGCCTGCCTGATGCTTAAATCCTTGTCAGGAGGATGGGACGGGATGCCAGGGGTACCTTTGCCTTTTCACAGGCCGTCACTTGTACCACTCCCTGGTGGACAGGGTGGGAGAATAAACATTTAGCTCCCTACCTCCCTGTCCAGCTGATATTTCTTAATCAGCCTCTTATCAAGAGGAGAACCAGAGCTTGGCATTTGTAAAATCTTTCTTGAAGAATTTATTTACAGGAAGGACAAGCTTTTTAGTGGGTGTCCAAGTATTCAGCTTCCTCCTCATCCTCAATCACTTCCCTGGTGGTGATGCTCACAAATATGAATGTGAGGAATACACCTCAGATGCTCTGTGGGGAAAGACAAACTCCTGTTCAGGGGAAACCTCAGGCTTCATATTCTTCCTCTTAAATAATAGGAAGACTGAGCAGAGGAGACAAACTACTTTGCGGACAGTCCTTGTAAGCCTGAATGACCTTGGCTTTATAGCAGGCACAGAAGTCCCCGAATGCTGTCCAGCAGGGGTTCTGTGTGCTTAGTTTTCTTTGACTTCTTTGAGGGAACCGGGGAGTCAGCCAGTTCAGCAAGCCTCTGAGGAACTCCTTGTATACCCGTCTCAGGGGAAGCAGTTGCAGTAGTTGTTGCTGTGGTTTCAATCCACAGTAATTTAGGGTGTCAGCTGGTCAGAGCTCGCGTGACCCTTAAGCGGTGACAGTTTTCTCTTTAGCCTTATTCAAGCATTTTTCAATAGTTTTCTCAGGACATGTATGCGGATTTCACGCTGCTTTAAATGTTCGTGTCTTAGCAAAATTTCACCACACTCAATACATGGTTTGAAACTGGGATCACCAGTTTTTCTGACATTCTTAATGTAAAACCAAAAAAGTTGCAACCGCTAAAAAATGTTCAAATTTAAAGTTTATTTAGCGGTTGCAGTCGGTTCCAGAACCAATTGGAAGCCGGAAACCGAGGTAAAGTGAACCGAGGCTAACGATCCAGGAACTGGTATTAGCAGTTCTTAAAACAAGTTAAATTAATAAAATTAAACATAACTAATGGAGTTTTTTTAGTCAGAATACTCTGATAAATGTAACAACCCCCAGTTATACCGAACCGGGAGAAACCGAGAAAACTTACAATTTAAACACTAAAACTATGGTTTAACTTAAAATTACAAAAAGCAAAAGGCAGCAAATGAAATATAAAGAATACTTATATATATTTTACATGTTTTCTCATGACAGAACAAGATGGTGAGGAGAGGATCTCCGAGTGTCTAGTCTTGACAGGCGGAGAGAGGAATCTGAGGGGTTTAGAACTAAGGTAGTTAGTAGAAGGCAGCACTTGAAAAAGTGGCATTCGCAAAAGATTCCATCATTTTCATATGTTCCACCTCTCCGGGCAGCTCTATCTTAAAGGGACACTGCAAGAGTTATGAACACCTGAGTACTACTGGGGTTAGAACCACACATTCTCCAGATCTCTACCCCTGCTGTAGCCCTTCCTCTCTCCCACTTGCTGAACCTCTCCTTCACTCTCAGTACAGTTCCTCAGGCTTGGAAAACTGCCAAGGAGACATCCCTTCACAAAGAAGGCGATCCCTCCACTCCTGGCAATTAATGATCCACATTCCTTCTTCCCTCGCTAAACCACAGGAGTCCCTAGATTTGTGACTTCCTTAACTCTTCTGACTTCCTCTCTCCGTTTTGATCTGGGTTCAGGAAAAATCACTCTACCGTTACTTCCCTCCTCCGTGTCACTGATGCTATTCTCAGGGGTATGGACCAACCACAGGCACATCACTGCTGCTATCTTTATTGACCTTGCCAAAGCCTTTGACTCTGTTTCTCATCCTCTTCTCCTATTCAAGCTTCACTCCGCTGGTCTCTCTACCCTTGCCGTGGACTGATTCAGGTTCTATCTTATGGGACGTACACGATGTGTCCAAGCAGGTGACGCCCTGTTCCCCTTCCCCCCCTTTCCATTCAAGCTGACATCACTCAAGGCTCCATCCTTGGCCCTATCCTTTTCTCTCATCTTTCTAAACGACCTTCCGTTTGTCTGTGCCTCCTCCCAGATTAATCTCTATGCGGACGACACTGTCCTCTACGCCACTTGTCCTTCAACTCCAGAGGTGGAGTCTCAGCTGCAGAGTGACTTCACGAGGGTGCTATGCTGGTTCCAGTCAAACCAGTTGAAGGTTAACACCAAGAACCAAGAAAACTGTATCCATGATATTTGGTACACTCAAAATCGAATTAAACTCTCCCCTCCTTTTCCACCCTTGACGGTACCTCTCTAGAAGGAGTCTCCGCCTTCAAGTATCTTGGGGTCTGACTCGACAGTCGACTTGACTTCTCATCACACATTGACTACATCCACTCCAAACTCAGCCCCAAGCTTGGAGCCATGCACAGGAGCAAAGACTCCCTCTCCCTTGTTGCCCACCAAGAGCTGTTTACAAAAATTATCCTCCCTGTTACTGATTATGCTTATGTTGTTTTCGGGTCCACCCCACCTCATCCTTCTCTAGTCTAGGCACTCTTTAATGCTTTTTGCCGCTTTGCCTCCAGTCCCCCCCCACACTCACCACTGTACCCTCTACTCTTCCCTCTCCCTTCCTTCTCTTCCCATATGCCGCCAGCTCCATGCTACCTCCCTTATTTCCAAATTCTGGTTTGGATCTCTCCCCTCTTATCTCTCCTCTCTCCTCCTTATTCTCCTCTTCTTATCAACTTCACTCCTAAGACCCCCATACCTTCTCTCTCTCTCTCTTTCCATCCTCACTCCAGTTCTGGGCCAGCAGCCTTCTATTACCGTCTCCCCTCCCTCTGGAACTCTCTTCCAAGCTCCCTTCGTCTATCTCCATCTCTACGCTGATTAAAATGCACTCTTTCCCAGTCTCTCCCTTCCTCTTGTCCTTCCTATTCCCGACTGCTGCGATTATGAACTCTCTTTCTCTCTCCACCCCCACCCAACTTATGTCCAATGCACTTTACTTTTTCTCACCCTCCGATTCCTATTGATAACAGCAATCTTTTGCCATACTCCACCTCGATCTTTCCCTTCCTCCTGCCTTCCACAGTTATGCTTATAGTTTCCTGGCTACACTAATTTGTTGTGCAATTACCTCATATTATATCAGTCCATTGTTATTTATTTTTTACTACTTGTACATCATATTTATATTGTTATTAGTCTGTTTTTCCTTTTCTCCCCTCATCCCATTCCACCTGGGCTGCACCTGGAAATGAGCTTCGTCTCAGTGTGCCTCTCCTGGTTACCAACTTTTAAATAAATACAAAAATATATAACAGCATTTATTGTGAATGTAATGTTATTTAGTTGTACAACAACACACCACTGTAGTTGCTGGGCATTTATTTCTATTTTACTGTTATAAATCACTAATGCGATTTCAGAGAATCAGCACACAGAGCCACTGTACCTCTTATTCCGAGTACAATGTGTTCTCGTGCGGCAGTGCTACGAGGGAATGCTCTACTTTCATGCCGGGGGAGAACAGCACAATAAAATAAAAACCAAAAATAATGCTCTAAACTTATTATAACTCACTCAAGCTAAACTTGAGCGTTTTATAAGATAATACGGCACCTGAGGGTTATCTGTTATGGTATAAGAGAGTCCTCTCATGAGACTTGAGCAGACAGACCCACTCAGTTTTGTTTTGCTGCCCTCTCACCCAAACTTCACACTCAGAGTCTCTTACACCATAAGAGACATCTCTCGGAGGCCCTAACTTCTAGTTTAAAGATGCCTGCAATCATGTTACTTCAATAGCGCATATGCAGGTGTATCGTATTGATGGATGCACACACTGTATTGTCTTATCTATATAATATGGATCTGCAGTGCTGCAGCGATGGTGGATCAGTAGGCTATACGCACACCTCTGGAGCTGGAAGATCAGATAGTTGTGGATCCTAGCGCTACCCCAGAAAATGGAAATTATGTACCTACCGTAATTCTTGATCTTCATGGACAAAGTCTCCACCACTCATTCACACTAATGCCGGAGGCAGTAGGGCCCAGCAGGAGCTGAACTTTTTAAGGAGGGCCGGTGCCGAGATGGAGCCGTGAGGAGCAGCACCATGAACCAGGCTCGTGCGGTATAGACTATCTCGCTGTCGACCCTCCCAACCACCTCAGTACCTTTTTTCCAAGGAGGTGCAGCGGAACTAACCAAGGGAGGACTAACCTAAAAATCGGACCTAAGATAGTCCGAATGACCTGTGTAAGAAGGGTCAAAAACAAAGTCTTCACAGTCCAACCACTGAGGGAATGAAGACCAGAAACAGAGAAGTGAGCTTGGGGGATGGTGGGTCGGCGTGTGATTGAGTGGTGGAGACTTCATCCAAGATCAAGAATTACGGTAGGTATGTAATTTCCATATCTTCCCGGACATAAAGTCTCCACCACTCATTCACACTAATGGGAGAGTACCAAGCTAAATAACCCCACCCCTCCAAAGACAGGCGGCAGGAGAAAGATGAGCTAACTTTTTAGGACAGAAGTCCGATAAGAATTGTCCTGCCAAATGACTGATGTCATCTGGCATGGACATCCTAGGCACAGTGCTTAACAAAAGTATGCACGGAGCACCAGGTAGCCGCATTACAAATGTCTGCAATAGGGACATTATAAATTTCTGCCAGAGATGCCGCGACTGCTCTGGTAGAGTGAGCGTACACTCTTCCTTCCAGCTTGACCTGTGACATGGAATAGCAAAGGTGAAGGCATGCCATGAGCCATGCTGAAATGCACCTGATAGCAACAGGCTGACCCAGCCAGGTCGTGCTGAAGGATACAAACAGTTGTTGAGCCTTGAAAATTTCCTTCGTTCTATCCAGATAGAACCGCAAGGCTCTTTTTACGTCTAAGGAATGAAGGGTACGCTCTCCTTCATTCTCAAAGTTTACAAAGTAGGTAGAAAGGACTAAGGTTTGATTCATATGGAATTCTGAGACAACCTTAGGAAGACAATTAGGATGAATCCTAAGAACTACTTTATCCTTGTGAAATACAGTATACGTGGGGTCTGTGATGAAGGCGTGTATTTCCGATACCCTACGAGCAGAAGTAATGGCCACCAGGAAGGCAGTCTTCCAGGTGAGGAATTTCAACTCGCAAGTAGCTAGAGGCTCAAAAGGTTTACGAATGAGCATGTCTAGCACAAGGTTAATGTCCCAGGCTGCAGCTGGATCTAATAAGAGGTCTGGTATGCAAAATACCCTTAAGAAACCTCTTAACTACAGGAAGCTGAGCCAACGACATAGAGAGTACTAGCTCATGATATGCCAAAATTGCACAAAGATGAATTCTGACTGTGGAATACTGCAGACCTGTGTTTGAGAGGTCTAAGAGATACTCCAAGACTTTATTCGGTGGGCAGGAAAAATGATTCCAAGAGGATTTTGCACACCAGATAGAGAAACGTTTCAATTTAGCTGTGTAGGTTTTTCTGGTGGCTGACTTGCACGCAGGCCAAAGAATGTCTGAAACCCTACGAGAAATATTAAACTTATTCACCTCTATCTCATCAGGAGCCAAGTGTGGAGTGAAGAGACCTCAGGTTGGGATGGACTACAGGGCCCTGGGTCAGAAGGTTTGTCTGAAGGGGAAGCAGTTTTGGAGAGGTTTCCGATACTCTCTTGATTAGGGGAAACCAGATCTGACGAGGCCAGAACAGGGCAATGAGAATCATTCTGCCCCCCGTGCCTCCAGGTTGAGCAGTACCCTCTGAATTAGGGGAAGAAGAGGAAATGCGTATAGAAAGCATTTTGTCCACTGCAGCTTGAATGCATCCTGACAAAAAATGCCAGGTCCTGGATTTCTGGAGCAGAAGAGAGGCAGTTTTGCGTTGAGTGGGGACGCAAAAAGGCCTAGAGCTCCCCACTCTTCAGAGAGTGACTGAATGACGGTTAAGTCGAGAGACCACGTGTGAGGATCTGTTTCCATTCTGCTGAGACGGTCTGCCAGCTCGTTTTGCACTCCTGGCAGGTAAACCACCTGAATCAGAGCCTTGTGCTCCAGGCACCATTCCCACAGTCTCATTGATTCCCTGCATAATGGGTGTGCACTGCCCTGTTTGTTGATGTAATACATCACTGCCTTGTTGTCCAATTGAAGAAGAATGTTCTTGTGACAGAGTATGTCCTTCAAAGCTCAGACTGCATAGAGGACGGCTCTCATTTCCAGGACGTTTATGTGAAGTTGAGACTCATCCTGAGTCCACGTACCCTGGGTGTGGACATCCCGGCTGTGAGCTCCCCAACCCATGAGGGATGCATCCGTGGTAATGGAGATCTGATCATCCAGAGGGGTGAAGGGATATCCTTCCAGAAGGTTATCCTCCTGAGACTACCACGTGAGTGACCTCTTCAGTGGTTCCATCACCTTGATAAGAAAAGATTGAGAGTGAATGGTTGGGGACCACTGAGTACTGAGCATCCACTGAGAGGTTCTCATGTGGAGATGAGCCAAAGGTACGGTTAACACCGAGGATGCCATGAAACCCAGCATCCGTTGCATCGAGACAGCTCGCACTGAGCTGTGTTCTCTGATGAATTGGGTCATCTGTAGGATATAGTTCCTTCTGAGGCATCCTGCATGTCCAGAGAGGCTAGCCAATCATGCTGATGAATCAAAGGTAGCAGGGTTCTGAGTGATATCATCTTGAACTTTTCCTTGTGAAGGAATGTGTTTAACTTTCTGAGATCCAAAACAGGGCGCATGCCGCCAGTTTTCTTTGGGACCAGAAAGTAATGGGAGTAGAAACTTGTGTTTTGTTGATCCAACAGAACTACTTCTACTGCCCTGTTGTTTAGAAGTCCTTGTACCTCGGAAGCAAGAAGGTCTGATTGTGCTGCAGACAGCCTGGGCTGTCGCTTGGGAGGATGATCCAGAGGGGTTTCTGACAGATTGAGAGAGTACCCCTTGCGGATTATCCTGAGGACCCATTTGTCTGATGTTATAGATGTCCACTGGTCGTAGAACTGAGTCAGATGTCCTCCCACTGTCAAGGAAGAGTCCCCCTTGGGCAACTGAGGTGGGACCTGGGCCGGAAACTCAGAAGGTGGCACTGGGCGCTTTTGGGCCTTGTGCCTTCTGCTGTTTTCTTCTGCAGCTGAGGGGTTTGGTTTCTGTTAAAACCTCCTCTGCCTTTGCCACAAAAGGATTGACGGTTGTGAAACTGACACTTGTTCCCACCTCCTCGAGAGGGAGCGGGCGGAGAAGATTCTTTGTTTATAGGACGGGCTATAGAGTCCTGAGGGAGGACAGCCTCATCATTCTCTGCCAGGACCACTATGGCATCAGCAAAGGCTTGTGAGGCCAAGATGGGGCGATCCTTGGGAGGGGCATATTTCCTATCCATGGACTTGGCCACAGAAGAAATAAGAGCCGGATTCTTCCACACCATCTGGGAAAGAGTCTCAAAAGAGGGCTGTACCGGAGGGGTTAAATCCATAGGGATTTCCGGAACATATAGATATTGGAGACACAGAAGCTTCCCAGGATCGATTTCCATGGTCTGGAGAGAAAGAGTAGAATTTAAATTCTTGAGCAGAGACTTAAAGGAAAGGTCTTCAACAACAGGCTCTGCAGGAGGATTGATCCCTGCTCCCAGGGCAGAATTGGCATCAACATCATCACCCAGCCGAAGATCCAGATCGGGCTCGAAATCATCTCCTGATAGTCCAGGGGGGGACTGTATAAACAGGAAAGGAATGAAAACTAGGAGGAAGATGAGGAGGAGGAGAAAGAATCAGAGTAGAAAACTTCTGGAAACTAGGCAGCACCGTACATATCCTCGGCGCCGTTGAGTAGAACGGCACCAAGTTGCCGGACCATCGGCACAATGATTGGATTTCTAGTTAGCACGCCGATGAACGGGTTCGGGAATGAGCCGCGGTTGCCGGAGGGCCGGCCGGGGAGAATCAAGGCCCTCAGGACAGCTTCCTCCTCCAGGGAGTGGGGGGGTCTATGCGGTCAGAGCAGGAGTGACACCTAACGGAAGCTAGGTGCATCACCCTACACACTGATGCATGGTCAAGGGGTTCTCTGGAGTGGGACAGCTGCAGGCGTCATTGCATGTCTCTGCCCCAGCCTATAGGGATTAAAATCCCTCCATGCCGGCCGTCTCTATGATGACCTGCCCCCGGACTTCAATTAGCCACCTGGATGGGGGCTCTTCCAACCAAATATGGTTACATGGCACTGGTGCCTGCTATGGTGCCGTACCCAGCCTCCTGGGGGGTAAGCCAGGAGTTACCGGGAGATCGAGGCGCTCAACAGGTGGTGGATGCTGCGGGGGCACCGTGACCAGGGCGGAGCTCTGACAGTTCGGCAGGAAGAAACAAAGTAAAATAAATATAAAAAAAAGAACAGTGCCGAGTACAGAGATGGCGCAAACACAGAAAACAGTGCCGTGCATGGTGCCGACAGGGAGTGTGGCACGCCACCCCTGCTGCCAAGGATAGTGCTAACGGGTAGCACGGCACCACACACAGCGCTGACACCAATTTCGGTGTCGAGGATGGTGCCAACAGGGCATGCAGTGCCGCAGACAGCGCCAGCACCATCCATGGCACTGAAAAGCGTCTCAGCACAGAGGAAGCCTGCACTGCAGGTGAAGGCATTGTCACCGAAGTCTGAGAACTGCGATTTAGAGGTAAAGGATGAAAAATGGCAGGAGATAGAGGCATCGGTGCGGACCCCTATGCCGCAGCCATGTGAGGGGGCTAGACACCGGAGCACAGAGTCTGCACCAAAGAAGGTGCCACGCGACTAGGAAGTCCTAACCATCCCACCTGCCAATCCAAAACCGACAGGCCCAATTACCCCAGTGATGGATTGGCCAGTTCGGGCAGTTGGGACAACCTCCGAGCCCACTGCTCCATAAGAGCGGCCCAATGGTGAAACTGCTCATTGGAAGCCCTTCCAATAGGCAAAGAGGAGTTCTGGTGTCGAAGAGGCCGGCTACCAGAGACAAAAACTGGCAAATCCGAAAGAAGCAGAGACCGGCTCTTGACCTTAACAACCGACCGTCTACGCGCAGATGTACCAGAGGGCAACCTCGAGTGATGCCATTTCTTCTTCGACCGGGGGGCCGAAGAAGTGCTCGAGGTCGAACGGTGCCGTGAATGGGACCGTTTCTTTTTATGCTTTCGGGGGGACCGCATATCTCCCCCCCCCCAAGCACTAGACCATTCGTTGTCAGACCCCCTCTCTGAAGAGGGCGGCGGACCAGACCCAGCCTGGCTGGCTGAACAGCTCTCATATGAAGTCTCCCTACTGTCACCTGCCCCACTCATGGTTGACTCCGTCAAAGGAGGGCTGAAGACTTCGTTCTTGTACAAGTAAGTAGTTTATTAAAATGTAATCGGTACTTTTCATGATAAAATACAAAATAAAACTGAAAACTAAGCTGCTAGTTTGAAGTTTGACTCCCGATGGGCGAGCGACACTGTCACTGAAGTACACTCGACGAAGGGAAAAAAGGAACTGAGGCAGTTGGGAGGGTCGACGCCAAGATAGTCTATACCGCACGAGCCTGGCTCACGGTGACGCTCCTCGTGGCTCCATCTTGGTGCTGGCCCTCCTGAAAAAGTTTGGCTCCCGCTGGGTCCTAGCGCCTCCAGCGTATTCCCATTAGTGTGAATGAGTGGTGGAGACTTTATGCCCAGGAAGATCTTGCGATTATATCCAATACTGGCACTGTAGTGCAACACTAGAACACGTAACTGATGTTCCTTCTGCCCATCTGATTGCTGTCCAGGTGAAGTGAAAAATTCTGTAGCACTTATCATATATGTAGGGGATTTTCCTCAATGTCCCAACTAACAATCCCAATCAGTGAAAATGTTTTTTTTTTTTAAAAGTCCATGTAAGCTACGTTTCTAGGACCCACTTCGAAGTGAGCTGTAACAGCTCTGTGTGCATTTCCTGGTCAAAAAAATTTACAAGAAGTGTTTTTTTTTGGGTTTTTTTTTTTAAGTACTTCTTCTGGTATCTGGACAGATTCCTTCCAAGTGTGGTGGAGTGGCCATCTATGTCTGACAAAACTTACCCTGTTCTGTCTCTTTATGTGAATCTCGTCTCTCCTCTCATGAGCTCCTTATGGTCAATCTAATGTCCTCTTCCTCCCTACCCCTTTTTGTTACTGTGTTATATGCTTTCCCTAAAATCTCTCCCCCCCCCATCGATATTATCTTCTCCTTACTCACTCTAGCCTCTTCTTACAAAATCTTTATTCTCAGGATTTTAACCTAAACTGGTCCTCTTGTGCCCTTCAACCCATCACCGAAAAGATTGACTCTCTAAACCTCAATCAACTAATTAAGGAACCCACCAGGCCTAACCCCATCTCCCAAAACCACTCCCTCCTGGACTGGGTGCTCTCCTTCTATCCTCACCTTATTGCAGCTGCTGGTACACTGCCCAATGCATTTAGCGACCACCTTATAACGTACTGTGTACGTGCCCCACTCCCCCAAACTACCACTGGCTCAGGTCTTACAGGTCACTGAATAGCGATGTCCTTCTCCATGCCCTTCAGTCCACTGACTGGTCACTTGTACACTCCGTTCCTGATATTGACTCTGCCTTTTCCCTCTTATCTCCTATTTACAGCTTGGAACACTCATACCCACCTAAAAGGTGCAAAGTTAGATGTTCCCACCACCCCTGGATTTCGACAGACATCATTCAACTCTGCAAATCTTGTGACCTCACCTGGGCTCACTACAAATCCTCCCTTTCCCCTTCAGACTTCCAATCCTACAAGTCCCTAAGGAATGTCTGTATAAGGGCCATTAAGGATGGGAAAGCATTGTATTTTAAATCTGTCCGGCAATAAAACCTAAACTCCCCCTCAAATTTCTGGTGCACTTTCCACTCCCTCTTTGACCTTCTACCTAAGCTCACCCCTCCTACACTACTAGTTGACAGCTCGACTGTCTCCAGCCCTGCCTCTCTGGTTGCTTTACTCATAGAAACATAGAAGTTGTCGGCAGAAAAGGACCATCTGGTCCACCCAGTCTGCCCTAAGTTCCCTACCTACTGTGCTATTGTAGACCCTGACTAATCTCCAGCCTTGCGCCTCCCCCAACCATGTTACCAAGTTCCCCTTGTCTATTCCATGCATGTTTGAAACCTGTTATCGTTTCGGTACCCACCACCTCTGCTGGGAGGCCGTTTCAGGTGTCCACCACCCTTTCCGTAAAGAAGTATTTCCTCACATCCCCTCTAAGTCCTCTAAGGGAGTTTAAACAGGCATTGAAGACCCATTTATGGAGCAAAGCTTACTGTAATTAGTATTGCTATTCTCGGATCTTACTGTGTTTTATAAATTGAATTTATTATCCTTTGTTTTAAGTTTTGTAATGCGCCTTGATAATTGAAAGGTGCAGAATAAAGATTATTATTATTATTATAAGTCTCCCCCCTCCAGCTTCATATTGTGCTCCCTTGTCCTTGAGAGTCTCTTTCTGTGCAAAATGCCCTCTTCCTGTACTTTGTTGATACCTTTGAGGTATCTGAATGTTTCAATCGTGTCTCCTCTTTCCCTCCTTTTCTCTAGAGAGTACATATTTAACTTCTTGAGTCTTTCCTCATAGGGTTTTTGGTACAGGTCATACAGCATTTTTGTTGCCCTTCTCTGCACTGCCTCCAACCGGTCTAGCTCTTTCCTGAGATGGGGCTTCCAAAACTGGACATAGTATTCCAGGTGGGGCCCCACCACTGATCTACACAGGGGTATTACTACCTCCCTCTTCCTGCTGGTGATACCCCTCCCTATGCACCCCAGCATTCTACTAGCCTTTCCTAATGCTTTATCACACTCCTTTGCTCCCTTCAGGTCAGACACCCCTTTTCCTGTTTTGTGGTTGCTAACTAGCCCCCTTCCCCCAAATGATATGTTGCTCTTGGGTTTCACTGCCCTATGTGCATAATTTTGCACTGTTTGGCATTGAAGCCCAGTTGACAAACTATTGACCAGTCTTAAACTTTTTCAGATCTTCCTCATCCCCAGTGTGTCTACTCTGTTGCAGGCTTTTGTGTCATCTCGAACAGGCGTGCCTTCCTTCCAGCCCCTCTGTAATGTTGCTAATAAAGATATTGTAAAGGACCGGTCCCAGTACTGACCCTTGAGGCACCCCGCTGGTTACCTGACCCTCTTCCGAATGAACTCCATTTACTACCACCCTCTTGAGTTATGTTATTTTATTTATTTATTGAAATCTTGGAATTACAAACCTTTGAGTCCGAGACTCTTTTGCAAAGGCTCCACGTCATAGTACAAAAACAGAGAGAATAACATGCATACAGGCAGGTATCAAAATAAAGTAAATCGAAGTGTGCATCAAAGACCAGGAGACATCATAAGAATGTTGACAAATCACAAATTCATCTTAAGCACATTTACAAATCACAAAATTAAGACAACTTGTACAAGGTATACCAGTGGCTATCCAGATCAAGAGCGACAATGAAGATGCTCAAAGAGGATGGCTCTTCCAGTCCTTTTTAATGTCTTCATCCGTGACATTGCAGAGGGACTGGAAGGAAAAGTATGCCTTTTTGCAGATTACACAAAGATCTGCAACAGGGTTGATACACCAGGAGGCATGGAAAGGATGAAAAGGGACTTGGCAAGGTTGGAGGAATGGTCAGAAGTATGGCAGCTAGGATTCAATGCAAAGAAGTGCAAAATAATGCACCTGGGAAACAAGAACCCAGGGGAAGAATACACAATGGGTGGGGAGGTAGTAACAACAACAAAAAAGGAAAGGGACCTAGGGGTAATCATATCAGATGACCTTAAGGTTAGCAAGCAATGTGAGAAGGCAGTAGGGAGGGCTGGGGGTATACTGGGATGTATAGGGAGAGGCATCAGCAGAATAAAACAGGAAGTTGTTATCCCTCTGTACAGACAGTTGGTGAGACCACATCTGGAGTACTGTGTCCAGTTCTGGAGACCCCATCTCCACAAGGACATCGACAGGATAGAGGTAGTCCAGAGGAGGGCAACTAAAATGGTGCAGGGTCTGCAAGAGAAGCCGTATGAGGAGAGACTAAAGGAGCTTAATATGTATACCCTTGAGGAAAGAAGGGAGAGGGGGGACATGATAGAAACTTTCAAGTACCTCAGTGGAATCAACAAAGTCCAAGAGGGTAGCATCTTTCAGAAAAAGAGACTTGCAAGAACAAGGGGACACAATTTAAAGATAGAAGGAGGCGGTTCAGGGGCAATGTGAGAAGTATTATTTCACAGAGGGTAGTGGATGCATGGAACAGCCTTCCTGAGGAGGTTGTGGGGTCTAAAACTGTGGGAGAATTCAAGAATGCATGGGACAGACATAAGGCAATTCTTGTGGGGGGTAGGAAGAAATAGGCTGTTGGTTAACTAGGATCTACGGCCTATCCTGTAGGTAGGGAAATGGGCAGACTAGATGGGCCAAGCGGTCCTTATCTGCCGTCAAAGTCTATGTTTCTATGCCTTGACTCGAGCAAAGCCAGCAGGCAACATTGCAACTGAAGGGAAATCAAAATGTAATGGGGAGAGGGAGGGAGCAGGAGCAGCCAGGGTGGTTTTGTCAGTCCAGAAAAAGAAAGGGCACAGCTAGGTAATAGTATCAGAAAGTTATGGGCAGTCACAGCGACACGAAGCAAGGAGATGTTGCCTGAGATTTAGTTTGAAGGGACCCAGTTTACTTTCGAGGAGACCACACATGGCAGGTTATATAGCCAGAGAGGTGCTCTGTACATGAAGGCCCTCTGGCCTAGGGAAGTTCTGCAATGAGGTACAAGGAAGTGGGTTTTGGAGGCACTTCTGGTGATTCGATTTATGGGGGCATGAGAGAGAGGGTGTTGGATGGCCGGGGGAGAGAGAGACCAGATGCAATCTTTTTGGCTACAAGGCAGGTATGGTAGTGTAGTTTACCCTCAAAGTTTAGCCATAGTGCTTGGTAGTACATGTCACAAGTGTGTGTGAACCTGTCACAGTCAGTGACCAGTTGACATGCTTTATTCAAGGCTGCCTTGATGGTGGACTTCTGGTGACGTCACGTCCCGACCAGCAGCCTGAACGAGCTCCTTCTCCCCCTTGGAGGCAACTGTGCACAAACGCTAAAAAAATTGGAAAATTTTCTTGGAAATTCCTCCAGGAAAGAAAGGTGGACTTAAACAATCCAGATCAAGAGCGACAATGAAGATACTCAAAGCGGATGGCTCTCGATATCGTGCCTTAAGTTCAGAAGGGAGCAGGAGCCCTTCCCTGGCCTCCCGCTGCAGCAACACCAAGGACACAGACAAGGAGGAAGAAAAGATCTCCCGGAATCATTCTGAAACCTTGCTGCAAGAAATCCGTAGGTCCAGAGCTGAAAACCGGGCAGACTTTGAGAAAATGCATACTAGATTCACCCAAGTGGAACAGTGGATGGGGGAAAATGAGACTTGCACAGCCACGCTGGAAGAAGGCACCTCTGATATGCGTACAGCTATCAACACACTGGTGGACTGCGCAGAGGCCCTAAAGGACAAATGCCTGGATTTAGAATCAAGATCCCGATGGGAGAACCTACGGGTTTCAGGTCTCCCTGAAGGGTCAGAAGTTGGCAATATGTGTGACTTTATGAAAGACTTAATCATCGATGTCCTGGGACTGCCACAAACTTTTAAATTTGATATTGAAAGGGATCACCGATCCCTGACTCCCAAACCGCAAGACCCAGCAGCCAGACCCTGAACCACAGTAATGAAAATCTCCTCTGACAGAGCTAAAGAAGATTTACTAAGACTCGCATGGCAAAAAGGAGAGACCAAATACAATGGGGCACGCCTACATTTTGATAATGACTCCCCCCCCACTGCCCCCCAAGATACAGAATGAAATACCTGGAAGCAATCAAGGCGTTGTGGCTTCACAAAATAAAATTCCAGACACCATTTCCATCCCGAATGAAGATCTTCTGGGAGGAGGGCACGAAACTCTATCAGACGGCTGAGGAAGCCACAGAGGCCTTGAAGAGGCGGGGCATAGTGATACATCTGCTCCCCCTTATGCCACAACCCCAGTGAGTGAATGGAACAGCTGCTGACTGGCAAACAGTTTCTCAGAGGAACCTTAAGGCAGATGGACACGCTTCTGCCCCTCATGCACGGACAGACATCAGATGAATCCTCGGTACACTTGGTTCAACCAGATGGAGTGAAGAAACCTCAGGGGACACTTAAAGAACTTAAAATGTGAGTTATTTGCTCATTTTCAGCTGCCTCACACAGCGTTGTGGTACCAAGTTAAGGGAGCTCACTCCATTGTGACTGCCTGTGGGGGTTGGGGGATAAGGCTGCATGAAGCAGACTGAAATCTAACTTCAAAATGCAGCAGGAATAAGACACTCCGAAGTGATTTACACAGAAAAGGCCTCATGGAATACCTTTATTGTTGGCTCTCTTACCTATTAGATAGATAAAGCTGCATTATGAAACGGGGAGGGTGGGGGGTTATCTAGCGGCCGTTTGAGGTTAAAGCAATGTAAAAATAAAGTACTAGATCTTTCTCCCTCTAACTCAATGTTTCGATAAATGTTTTCACCCTACAACGGCCAATCTTTACAATGGTGGGGAGAGGAGTGGATATAAAATGAGACTAATGGCCCGCCCAAAGCTGGCTTTGCCAGGAAAGATACAGTAAATCAGACTCAGAGGTAACCACCCTCAATAATCATTGGACTGCAACAGAACAACTTGCTTTGCTGTATATGATCGTTGTTGTGGGGTGGGTTGGGGGAAGGGAACTAAATGAACGAGAGATCTGTCTACATCAATACATCAAGTGTAACATGGGAAATGCCGGCAATTTGAGAGCATCAATGCTCTGGGGAGGGGGGGAGAGTGTCATACTGGTGATCTCAAGTAAGAGGTTGCGATGTGGGCTGTGGTCATACTTTTCCCTGCTTCTCCTGCTTAACGCAGGAACCTAGTACAGTGAAGCAGTGTCCCCCACAATAGGGGGAAGTACACACACTGCTACTTTGTTGAGAGGATGTGACCAAATTCAGGCAACCTCACACAAAGTCAGGGGGTTATAAATAACTCCCCCTACCTTGGAAGGTTTCTGTTACTAATGTTATTAGAGACACGTTTGTTAGAGTTCGGTTTTGGGATGTTCAAGTGCCCGGTTGGCACAATATTCGAGTTAATATCAGTTGTGATACTTGGATAGCTGGTTCTGATCACTGTATGATTTTTTTTGTAATATAAAAATGTAGTGCGACTATCTGTCATGAAGAATCCTGGGCCTGGGATGACACCCCCCTCCCCCCCAAGGGTTCAACTACAAGCTGTTATCCTAAAAACCAGGAGATAATTACAGGCTAGAAGAGACTTAAATTAAGGATCTCCTGTTTATATGACTAATTGTAGCTTGCCAGCTGCCAAGATAGAGCATAAACTTTTATGATGTTCAGAGGAAACACAGTTAATTTCACATGGTGTTACAAAGCATATTGCACCTCAGTGAGATCTGGCAGAGAGTCATAAAAAGTCCTTTGATGTCCTGGAGAGGGGAAACTGCTCATAAGATCAAAGAAAGTCATTTGAAAAATGAGTTTTGTTGAGGTCACAGAATTTAATTTACCTCCTAAATAAGACATCCTGTTTGTATGATTTTTTATATTCTGACAGGGAGGAACTAGGTGACCTCATGCAAAGAGGTTGGCAAAGCCAGTTTTAAAATGGTATTCTGTTGTCCACTAAGACACACATGTTTGGACTCTGAAAAAAGCAACATCAGGCACTGTTAGGAGATAAGTATAAATTAGAAAAGACAATTCTAAGTGTACTGTGGTAGGAGATTTTGTCTGTACTTTTAAACCTGTTTTTTTTTAAGTGATTTGTATGTTTCGTGATATATGGTTCTGTATTTACATTTGACATTTTTATTTATTTTTAAGTAAACATCTCATTTTTAGAGACTACTTGGTGTGCCTTTGAAATTCTTTGACAAGTGAAGCATATATGGTTAAAGTTGACACTGGGCATAGCTTACTGGTTTACAAAACTGGAAAGGTAAGAGTTTATTCTGAGGTCTTTAATAGAGTTTTTAAGGGTTCATTTTGTACACCTGGTTAGGTGCCCGTAGGCGAAAGATATCTGGCCCCTCGAAGAGCAGAATTATCTGAGCCTGTACATTGGGTACGCTATCAAGAGGTTCACAGTTTGAATCCCTCCAGAACCTGAGACCAAAGTTTGATTCAAACCCACAACACAGACAGGAGGGTTACCCTGTTCTGTTAACTGTTCACAACACTGCGCTCAGAGGTTGGCACTGTGGGAGTAGAGGGCCTGACCTGCTGAGTGGGGTTGTGACACCAGTTATTTCGATTACTGTGGAATACTTGAATAAGGCAATGTGTGTAAGGCTGCAGGGGTCACAAGGGGCTCTTCAGACACTTTACTTTGACCACTCAAGATCAGGGAGAGAAAATTTCAGCTTAAATAATGGGTAGCCCAGATCTTAGAATACTCACCTACAATGTTAATGGCCTGACTAATCCTATCAAACAAAAAAAGGTCCTGACTTATGTGAGACAGACCAAAGCACATTTTGTCATGCTGCAAGAAACCCACTTGTCAGCAACGGAACATCAGAAGCTGCAGCAATGTGGCTTCGGGGAAGTTTATGCAGCATCTTAAAAGGGAGAGAGAAGGAGAGGAGCTGCCATTCTGGTGCCACGAGGGACACCATTTGCCTTAACAGAAAAAAACATAGACAAGGAGGACAGATACGTGGTTCTCCAGGGCACTCTGGATGGCAAACCCATATCCTTGGCATCAGTGTATGCCCCTCCCAGGCTACCCACCTTCATTCTACAAAAAAATATTGGTTGGAATTATGCAGAAGGTGGAGGGTATGGTCATCTTGGGGGGGGGGACTGGAACATTATCCTAGACCCTTACAGAGACTCTGCTTCTAGGACCCTTAGAAATGACCAAGGGAAGGCCAAACAGGTCAGGGCATTTCTGGAGAAACTGGGTCTCTATGATGCGTGGATGCATACTGAGGGACCTACCTTAGGATACACTTTCTACTCCCATGCCCATCAGACTCATTCCCGGATAGACTGCTTTCTGGTAAATAAAGAATACCTGGGACAACTGCAGAGATGCACAGTAGGGATCAGGGTACTGTCAGATCATGCCCCCCTCACGCTGGAAAGCAAATTATTCACTCAGCGCAAAACCAGTCTTTGGAGGCTCAACCTGTCACTCTTGTGTGACAAAGAAGTCCTAGACGAGCTCCCACCACTGGCTGAACAGGCGATGTGTGATAATGACACTCCAGAAGTGGGGCTAGGAACTATATGGGACACTATCAAGGCAATGATACAAGGGAATTGCTATCAGTAGTGCAAGAAAAAGACAAAGACAACAAAAACAACAAGAGCTAGAGGGAAAGATAAAGGATCTGGAACTGGCACAACAAACTAAGACAGACAGACATGGGGTAAAGAATTAGAAACTTTGAGGAAAGAACTAAATAAAAAGTTGGATTGGAAGGTAGAACAAAAACTAATATTTCTTAAACACAAGTATTATGATGGGGGCCCCCGAGCAGTAAAATTTTTAGCATACCGCCTCGGGAGCTGAGCGGCCAAGGCACATATACCAAAAACTGTACACCCTAACACTAAGAGATGGCAAGGCACAGGGAAAGAAATACTAGGAGCCTTTAAAACTTTTTATGAAAATCTCTACAGGGCCAGGGAAGGAGCTACAGCAGACCGAATCCAAGAGTTTTTACAAAAATTAAGACTGCCACAGCTAACCCCTGAACTCAATTTAGACACAACAGCTCCAATAAGTGTCCAAGAGATTGAACTAGCAGTCAGTAGGGGGAAAACAGGGAAGTGCCCGGGATCCGACGGGCTTCCTACTGAATTCTATAAGAAATTTAGAAAGTCAGTAGTACCCATTCTACAAAGAGCCTACCAGGGATTAATGCAGAAGGGCGGGTGTATCCCACCCTCATGGTCTTACGCCATTATCTCTGGCACCCTAAAGACCTCCATTACCCCGTCTGAGAGATTCAAATTTGCATACTCTAGGTCCTCAGGGACCAGGCTTTAAGTCTGAGGGATCGAAGGATGGGGTAGAGGATCCTGCCCTGGGAGGAGGTCAGCAAATTGTGCCTCCTGGGTAGGCCAACTGGCTTGGCTGCTGAGAGGGACAGAAGAAACAATTACTCACCGAAGTAATATTACTTCTTCCAGGGTATTCTTTAGCATTATTGACAGAAGCAGTATGCCAGCCAGGTTCAGCTGCCCCAGAGAGGAGGAGTCAATGCAAATGAGGAAGGCATTGGCCAATCAGGATACAGTTAGAGTGCTGCCTGCAGTCAGCCTGAAGGACCTCGGAATGCATTTTGAAGCTGAAAAAGAGCAAAAACTGTGTCCACTAGGGGCAAAAAAACTGTTCGGAATAACCCACTATATATTCTAACCCACTAATATGAAAATAATTATTTTTTTTTTTTTTAAATCACACGAACGAATGACAGTCGTCAAATTTGGCTAAATCCCCTAGCAGAGCCTTTAGACAAGGATTCCAGGGGAGGAAGGGTGGGAGTGTCAACAATGCTAAAGAATACCCTGGAAGAAGTAATATTACTTCGGTGAGTAATTGTTTCTTCTCACCCCAGGAACTCTTTAGCATTTACTGACAGAAGCAGACTTCAAAGCAGTGTAGTTGGGAGGAGGGCACAGAAACCTATTTTAAGAAGAGGCTCTGAAGTACCACCCTGCCAAAATTGGCATCCTATCATACTACACATCCAACAAGATCTTATTGAATGTGAAAAGCAAATTTCAAATAAGTGGTCTGCACACATCAGGTGAGGATATAGCCTTGAACGCTGCCCGGGAGGCAGCTGGTCTCCAGTAAGAAGGCCCTAAGCACGAGAAGGGCTGAATGTCAGCTTTACTGGAGCAGACCAGAAATACCTGAAAAAAGTCCCGTGGGAAAATATTCTTGGTCACTGGTTTCTCCTTTTCTGCAAAAACGCAGGAAAGGAAAATATGATAATGACAGAACCTGAACTGCTAGGACTGCTGACGCAGACCAGTAGCACTAATCCATGCCCCTTCCAAGCAGGTTGAGATAGCCTAGACAGGATTTGCCCGAGAGCAGTACAGGCAGAGAAAAGGGATTGATGAAGGAAACGGTAGAACACTTGGGAAAAAGATTTTCTATCCGTCCAGAAGACTAATTTGTTCATAAAGGCACTGAGAGGATAAGGCCTAAGAGAACAACCTGAAACTCTGAAAAACGTCTGACAGAGGAAAACAAGCAGACAAACTGTCTTCGATGTTACTCGCTTCAGGACAGAATTTCCACAGATTCAAAGGAACACCCCATGAAACTGAACTTACAGAGGTTTGTGTTCCATGGGAAAAAACTCCAGTCCTTAGAAGGGTCTGGAAGTGAAGATGGCCCTTTGCGGAATTCTTTGAAATGGAGTGAGAAAAGGCAGATTTCTCTTGCCTGACGGAAAAAGAATCCGAGTAACCGTTAGGTGTACTCCCAAAGAAAAAAGGCCTACTGTCCCACTGTTGGAAGGAAAATAAAAACCTTTATACTTTTACATGAAAAAAGTCACAAAGACCAAACTAGTTTAAAGTCCAAGATTGTAATGCCTGGAAATGAACTAAATAATCCAGTCATGAGAGGAAAGAGGATTGAAAAACTCTAGGCTCTCGTCCTTGTACCCAGGGAAAAAGCAACTTCCCCTAGAAAAATGGAGGTTTTCGTGATACCAAAACCTTTTTTTTTTTTTTCCATATACGTTCCAGGCCTTGTTTGGATACAGGGACTCTAAGAGATCTAGCCTTTCAGGAACCAGACCTTCAGAAGAAAAGACTGGGAGCTGAGAAAAACACTACTCCTGATTTTTCAGAAAGTACCAAGGTTGTCCCGAACCACCAGGATCGTGGTGGCTGATACCTTGACTAGAAAGGTACTTAGGAAACAAGGGATATAAGGAGAAAGAAAACTTCTCAGGCCAGTCTTGAGATAAGAAAATCTGTTGGATGGAACCCCGAGCTGAGGCCTGCAACAGGAAAAAAAAATGGAGGTTCGGACTGGAGGCGAAAATTCAGATCTGGACCTGACCTTTCCCCTGAATGATGTGACTAGGACTTATGTGCTGAGGGCTCACTTGCGGTGGTCCTGAGTATTGTGGCTTACAGGATTTGCCAAAGGGCCCACTTGTGGTGGCCCTGCCAAAGTTTTGTTCTTGTCCAACAGATGGATGAGTGACTAAGACACCTCCAAAGAAGCCAGCTAGAGATAACAACTCGTAGCTATTGTGGAGAGATTGGAAGCCCTGTGTCCCAAATGCTCGTTAGTGTGATACAGGGCAGGGATATCGAACTAAATGGCCTTTGGAATGAAAAAATGCAGGCCTGATAGAGATACTCTGAGATTCCAGGGACTGAAGAGAGAAGGACTCTCTCAGAGACCAAGACCCAATGATGGCACCCCCCGAAGGGAAGCGCCAACCTGAAGGAAGCCTCTGTACCAAAGATTTGAAGAGGAGAGGTGTGAAGTTCACTGTTTCCTTACACCAGTCCAGCTTGTAACAGGGTTCAAGCTTCACGAAAAATTATCTTATTTGGAATCTAACCTAGAGGCCTAGCCCCTGGGACTTCAATGACAAAATTATGCACCCCATGCAGGGAAAGAGCTTCCCCTGACAAGAGATGAGCATTGTCCCCTAAGAGTTGCCAAGATTTACATAGTTAGGGGACTTTTTTCTAGTAGGTACAAAGAACCCTCGAGACTGTAGGAAACAAAATGTCAGACTTTGGGCTTGAAAAGCAAAGTCAAGGGAAATTGGCTAAGGTCGGCCAAGCCTCTGATAAGGGAAACCAGAGATTCCCTGTCTTCAGGGGAGAACCACCAACCTACCCAGATACCTAGTGAACAACCTGATTTTTACTCCGTATCTGAGAACACTCTGGAGGCAGTCTACATGGCATGGAATAAAACTGCCAGAGAAAAAAACCCATACTAAGGAACTGAGAACATAGAATGTATCGAAGGAGACAAGAAAAATCCCCTACGTTTGCAAAAGCAAGACCTGAGCCAAGGATACATCCTGACCCCAGTTTGTGAAAATTGATAATGATTTGCTGTTCCCCATTTTCCTTTAAGATTCAGGTACTAGTCTGGGAACAAATGTCCAACTCCCAAGCAGGAGGGGACCCTTTCACGACTTTGACCCTCACAAGGTTCTGGTGCTCTAGTTACCATTGCTGACATGCTACTGAAAAACAACAGAGAAGGCAACATTTGGAGGTAAACTTTAGATATTTATTTACTTATCATGCTCATAGATATACTATATATATATTTAAATATTAATAGCTGCATATATCTATCTCCCTTTATTTAATTGTTTTTTTTTTACCAACCAAAGAAGGGGTTAAAACTTGAACCAAGAAGAACAAGCATTCGTCAATGCCGAATGTTGGCTTGCTGGCATTGGCATTGGTAGTGCAGGAGTTAGACAGATGCATCATAGGAATGGCAGTGAAGTATTGAACTGTTGCCAACGCACCCCCACCCTGCAAAGAGTGACAAGCATTAGGGTGTCCCTTTGGGTGTTTGGTAGTGCAGTGCGGGAAAACATGTCGGGCAGGATGTGAGAAATGACAGCTGCACAGTTCATAAGGAGGTGTAAAAATGCCAGTGTTGAAAATTGGCATGCACGTATACCAAATTTGTGAAGCTACTAGGGTGCGTGGGAAATATGCGATGCACGCTTAACACTGCCATTTTATGGGTGTTCGGCACCAAATTTTCAACATAGGCATTTTAGCACCTCTGCTCATGTACAGTGTCACTGTTATTTCCTCAGTGTCCCAAGAAGTGATTTCGCACAGCGACCACGCTATTCTGCGCCGGAAGTGCGAAAACACATTTTGGGCACGATATGTCAAATGACGGCTGTACTGTTCATCAAGAGGCGTGGAAAAATGGCAATGGTGAAAATCCAGACTGAAAATATTACAAATGCACGATGGTACGAGCGTGCGTGCAATCTGCCAACGCATGCTCGTAACACAGTTATTTTATGAAGTATCATCACCAAATTTTCAACATAGGCATTTTAGGTCCTCTGCTCATGAACTGTGTCACTGTCATTTTCATAATCTGGCCCAAACACTGATTTCCCACAGCGACTGCGCTATTGTGTGCCGGAAGTGCGGAAACACATTTCGGCAGGATGTGGAAAATGACAGCTGTACTGTTCACAAGGAGGTGTACAAAATGACAATGCTGAAAATCTGGCAGTAAAATATTGTGAATCTGGCGAATTACGAGCCTGCGGGCAACTCGCGCAACGCCTCGTAAAACAGGCATTTGTTGGATTTTTCCACCAAATTTGGAGCATAGGCTTTTTAAGATGGCACCTCATGAACACCGCCACTGTCATTTCGTTAATGGGCCCCTAAAGGTGATTTCACGCAGTGATTGCGAAATCACCTTTCAAGGCCAATAAACGCCATGACAGTGACAGAATTCAAGAGGAGGGTTCCCAAAAACCCCATGTTGAAAATTTGGTGCAAAAATTCCAAAAAATGGCAGAGATATGCAACAAAGTTGAAAAAACCCTATCAAGCCCATTATACAGCTTACCGGCATTTCCTCAGTTCGCGGTCGGCTTTGAAGAGAGCAGACGTGTTCCCGGTCCACCGAAGATCATCGCGCCGGACTCCGGAGGTAAGTATGGGGTGAAGGCGGGTGTGGGGAGGCAGGGTGCGCAGTGGGTGGGTGCGGGTTGTGGGGGGGGCAGAAAGAAGCACCGTGGGACCGTTTTTTAATTTGCAGGTTTAAAAAAAAAGCGGGGCGTTTGCCACGCAGCCAGGTGAGCTCTCAGCGTGGCAGAAGGGACGGCTTGAAGGTGGAGCCGACGGGGATTGGGCACCCCTTACCGCTATGGCATTAGTTGCCAGGCTGGGGTAGGCTCCTCAGCGTGGCACCCTGTACAGGGGGGAGGAGCAGTGGAGCCGACGGGGATTGGGCACCCCATCGGCCATGGCATCAGCTGTTATGCTGGGGTGGGCTCCCAGCGTGGTACCCTGTACTGGGGACGGCACGAGGGGTGGACATAACTTCAACAGAGTGACGCCTGCATGACCACCTTGTCTCTGATTGCAGCGGCACTTTGTTTAGAAGTTTTGTCCACTTTACATAATGTTGGTATCAGCACTAGCATGCTGGCTTATTGGGGAATGAGGGACGCACCTACTGATACGTGCCCTGCATTCGCCCAACAGCAGCCGCGCCTAAAGCTGCATTCTTCAATATAAGTTGACTGCCGCCAGTTGGCCAAGTCAACATAAATAACTGAAGAAAAAAGGGATTATCAGGAATGAAAGAGCATTCCTGCCTAAACCCCTGGAAAACTTCACATTTGGAAATTTCCTAATGTGTTGGCATAGGAAAAAAGGGTTAAAGGGAGAATAATTCCTACCTGAAGCCCCCCAGTGAGACTTCTGGGGAAGGAACGCTTATATTTAACTGAGTACTAGGAGAGTTAAACTCGTCCATAAGTGCCTGTCAGCATTCAGTTTGACATAAAGACCAACCAAAATTTGTACCAAGGCATAACCCAAAAGGCTGGAACTTTTCAGATAGGCAAGCCTGAGGGAAATGACCTATGCCAAAACTCTAGAATCTGTAACATTATGACTTACTATGAGAGCATAGTGCTACTAAATGCCACTTGGGTATTCCAGCAAACCTCCTTGTGAATAGTGCTCAAGAGATGCCGCACTATGGCAAGGACAGTATACATCAAACACTCTTAATATATAATAGCATATGCTACAAAGGTTAAAGGCATTATGTAGAATTACTTACACATGGTATATGATTATCTGCAGTCTATCTCTGGAGGGAAAGCAGACAGTGGCACAAGGCTGAGAAGCAGGCCGCTGTTTGCACTAACTCTCTTTAATCTAAAAGTGTACAGATAAAAACAGCAGAACCCTTACCAAGCTGGTACTTCATCTGAATGCTTCTGTCAACCCCGAAAGAGAAGGAGGGGTTTCCGGAACCTACCTGTAGGAGTCTTTAGAGAGCTGTCAACTTCTTTGGAGGACAGCAACCACCAGATCTACAAAGTTGTAGTCCTCCACCTCTTTATCGGTGTCATCCTGGAGGGGGGAGTCCACCGGATGAATATATATATATATATATATATAAGGAAAATCTTCTCCTAAATTACTAATAATGATCATAACAATAATATCCTTGGGCATAAGGATTAAAAAGGAGAGGAATACTCGGACCCGAAGGAGCCGAGAAACGCCCAAAAAAATAAAGTCTGGAATAATTGCCAAGCTCTCAGAAATTCAGTTGCAGAGGGCATCATTTTATCCACCCCGATGTCTCCCTAAGCCCTTCAGGAGGGATGGAGGGTCAGAGGAGATTAATCTCTATCTTTGTGCAGAGAAGAGGACACCCTGCCTATTTTAAAATTAAAGGCTTGGACAGAGAAACAACTACTACAGAACCAGACTTGTAATAATAGAAGTCCCAGGGGGACTTGTCATTTCTTTTGCGTTAACTTGAGGTACCCTCCTCAGCGCTTTTAGAGGAGGGAGAAGTAGACTAAAAGCCCTGATAATAATAGTTAGGCCAAGGCTCAAACAAATCAAAATCAACTTTGAGATTTTTTTTTTCACAAAGAGGAAAAAACAGAACCACCTCCACACCTCTTGTTAACAAAGTCCACTGTACATCAAACAAGAGAGTCTCACCTCAAAAGAGAGGGGATTACCCTTTAAATATTAATCATTTTGAATTTAAACAGAGAAAAAAGGGTTCCAAGCAATGGCGCTAGTGCGCAACGGAAAAAATGCGCACGTGTGCGAAAAAAACAAATCAATGATTTTACCGCAAAAGCGTTAAAAACCACCGATAAAGACTAAAAACTAACAAATTAAATAAAAATGACACAATTTATCGCACACACAGGCAAAATTTACTTCAGAAAAAAATGCTGAAGCGGGAAAATACGAAAAAATCCAGCAACTGCACGGAACCCAGCGCAGCTGCGGTAAAAATAGATAAAATGAAGAAAATATACAAAATACCTTAAAGCAGCACTCAAAAAGAAAGAAAATGGCTCAGGAAGATCTCTGAAGAGAAGAGAAGAGCTCCAGGGCAGTGTTGCCAGTTCAGCAGAGAAAAAGTTCTGAGGTCCTTCAGGCTGACTGCAGGCAGCACTCTAACTGTATCCTGATTGGCCAATGCATTCCTCATTTGCATTGACTACTCCTCTCCAGGGCAGCTGAACCTGGCTGGCATACTGCTTCTGTCAATAGATGCTAAAGAATTCCTGGGATGAGAACTAGAGAATATCATGGCTGTCTGGCCCAATCTGGGGCAATGAGGATCATTGTGGCTTGCTGGGACCTGAGCTTGTTCAGGACTCTCAGCAACAATTGGAAGGGAGCAAAGGCATACAGGAACTTCCCCGTCCAATCCAGGGTAAATGCGTCCAGTGGTACTGTGCCATTCAGTGGGGGTCTGCAACAGTAGAGAGGGAGCTGGTAGTTGTCTGGGGAAGCAAAGAGGTCTACCTCTGGAGTGCCCCACCTTCTGAACACCAACTGCAGTACTTGCTTGTTTAAAGACCATTTGTGATGGTTCCAATTTATTCTGCTCAGTGCATCTGCCAGCACATTGTCTTTCCTTGGAAGGCGGATTGCTGACAGCAAAATGTTCAGAGAATAGGCCAGGGTCCATATTTTCATAGCCTCTGTGCACAGGGGTCTGAACCTTGTGCCTCCCTGTTTGTTGATGTAATACATAGTAGTCATGTTGTCTGTCCTGACCTGGACCACCTTTCCTTGCAGCATGTTGGCGAATGCCTGAAGTGCTAGGAACACTGCCCTGAGCTCCAACAGGTTGATGTGCAGCAACGACTCCTGTTTGAGTCAAGTACCGTGGACAGTATGCTCCCCTTGGTGTGCTTCCCACCCTAGTAGGGAAGCATCTGCAGTGAGCACTAGAGATGGTTGCTCTTGGAGGAATAGGACCCCTTGTCTGAGGTTTTCCAGATCCTGCCACCACTGGAATGCCTGCATGAATGTTTAAGTGACTGGGACCAGCTATGATAACCTGTCCCTTTTCTGATGCCAGTAATGCTTGAGGTGATACTGAATATCCCTCATCTGAAATCCTGCTCCTGACACTGTGGCAGTTGAGTCTGCTATGTGGCCTAACGACTGGAGAAAGTGCCTGGCTGGCCTGAGCCTGTGAGGCTTGAAGGAGCCTACCAACTGCCTGAGAGTGTCTGCCCTCATCTGAGGAAGAAAGGCCCTTCCTCAGACTGAATCCAATTCTGCTCCTGTAAACTCCAGGAGCTGTAGTGACTGCAGCACTGACTTCTGCTGGTTTATCAAGAAACCCAGGGATTGTAACAGTTCCTGTGTTAAGGCCAGGGACTGCTTGACCTACTGAGGAGACTGCCCCACCAAGAGCCAGTCATCCAGGTACGGAAAAACTGCCACTCCCTGCCTTCGTAAGTGTGCCACAACCACAGCCAAGCATTTTGTGAACACCTTTGGAGCAGAAGTAAGGCCGAAAGGCATTGCTCTAAACTGGTAGTGGCCTGATGGAAGCCTGAACCTGAGGAACTTTCTGTGAGACTGCCTTATTAGGATATGGAAGTAGGCATCTTTTAAATCCAGAGATACCAGCCAGTCTCCTTGCCTTAAAGTTGGCAGAATCGTTTTTAAGGTGACCATTTTGAAGTTTGGTTTCAATAAATGCCTGTTGAGGTGTCTGAGATCTAATATGGGTCACCACTCCCCTGTTTTCTTTGAGGTTATGAGGAAGTATCTTGAGTAGGCCCTTTCCTTTCTGTAAGAGAGGAATTGGCTCCACTGCTCCTAATGAAAGCAGGTTTAACACCTCCTTTTCCAGTAAGAGTATCTCAGAGGGGGAGGAATGTTGAAAAACTCTTGCCCTCAGTCTTGGTCTGAGTTTGAAACTGAGTGCAAGGCCCTGACTCACTACCTCCAGGACCCACCGATCCGTGGTGACGGACTGCCATTCCTGGTCAGCCTGACCCCTACTGGACCTGGGGAGGCGACCCGAGCAGACCCCTCAGGGTGTCTGCTAATTTTGAGGTGCTGACTGGGTGGGGCTAGTGCGGTTGGTGCCTCTCCTGCCCCTGCCTCTGAAGTAGCTCTCTGCTGCTGATACTGTGGATAGGCTTGAGGCTGGAAGAATGGCCTGTAAGGTCTGTCCCTATGACCCCTGGCATGCTGCTTTTGGGGGGGTAGGAGCCTTATCCTTAGCAGCAGCACTTTGGTATGCTGCTTTGTATTCATCCATCTTCCTCAAGTAAGCATCTGTCTGCTGACCAAACAGAGATGAAGGCTCATATGGGAAGTCCATGGCTTTGGACTGGGTATCTGGCATATGATTGGTAGTCCTTAGCCAAGCAGATCTTCCTGAGAGACACTGAGGAAGCCATCTGCCTGGCTGCAGTGTCATTGCTATCCACTGCCATGCTGAACTGGACCTTGGAGGCCTCTACCCCTCTCTTGGCAGCTTCCTCCAGGTCTGCTGTCATTGGTGCTGGCACAGATTTTGTAATCTCCAGCACAGTGTCCCAGAGTGTCCTTTGGTACCTGGCAACATAGGCCATGTATGAAGCCTGCCTAATTGCCAGGGAGGAACCCAGATATTGCTTCTTTGCAACAGAATCCAGCTTTCTAGAATCTTTGTCAGGAGGGTGTGATGCTAGGGGAATGCCTGCTTTATCACAGGCTGCTGCATGTACCACACCCTCATGGCTAGGGTGATCGAACAGGAACTCGGCCCCACCCTTAGCCACCCAATATTTCTTATCCCCTTTCTATCAACTGGTGGAACAGAGGTTGGGGTATGCAGGATTTTCAAAACCTGCTTCTTCAGGGACTTGTGGATGGGCAGTACAACTATTTTAGGAGCCTGAACATCCATCATATTTCTATAGTCCTTTTCCTCCGTCTCCTCATCAGTTGATTCCTGTGTGGGGAGGTCCAGGAACTGAGCCACCTGTTAATCAAATTTAAAATGAGAGGTAAAGTTCTTGGTTCCCTTGTCAGGGGAGTCAGGATGATGAGGATCCGGTGAAATATCCAAATCAATGGGTTCACCATAGTCCTCGTCCTCATCATCGTCAGCATCGTCATCATAATCCTCAGCAAAAGTGTCCAGCTCGGGTTCCAAGGAACCTGGAACTGGAGTGGAACTTGAGGCATCCAAACGTGGCGCTTCGGAACCTAAACCGGGTTACCAGTTGAAGTGACTGAATTATGCTAATAGCATTTGCTATTTCCTCAGCGGTTGGAACCGGGGTACTCGGTTGCAGTTCAACCGCTGAATGTTTTTCTTTTCTTTTTCTCTTTCCTGCGACTGCCAGGTTAGCGGCAGGGTCAGCAGGTCTCTTTTTGGCCAAAGAACCGTCACCCTTGTCAGAGGGCTGATCCTCTGGTTCTTTTTGGCCGGAAATTGGTTTGTCTGCAGCCGGTTCAGCAACCTTCTCAGACATTGTCTCCTGCAGTCATTTTAAGCGCCTCTCAAGCATCGACTGAGGGAAGTTTTTACAGATATCTCAATTCCCTTTGAAGTGGTCAAACCCCAAGCAAAACTCACAAATAAGATGAGGATCTGCTTTTGTGAACAGTTCCCCACACTCTGTATAATGTTGGAAACCTGTGGGGCCCATTCGCTTCTTGGTCTGTGACACTGATCGGTTGTAGAAAAAAATGAACTAGACCGAGAATTACCTCAGTAAATTTAAACGATGAAAAACCACCTTACTGGATGGTTACCAGTAAATTTAACTTAAATAAAGACAGAGAACAATATTGGTTCCCTCCTGGTTGGAAGAACCGAGGAGAAACTGAAAAGACTTAGCAAAACTACACTAATCTAACTAATTCTACCTGTGAACCAAGGACAGTGCTTCAAAAATTGAAATAAAGTAAACGGACTTTAAAATAAACCAAGAAAATAATCTCATCAGTTAAAGTGAAGGAGAGCTCTCGGGAGACGTCTTAATGAGGCAAGCAGAGTAAAGAATCTGACGGTTGCAGGAAGTGCAACCAGGGACAGTGATTTGAAAACTGAGCTCGAGCCTAACATTCCACTATTTGCATAGGTTCTATTAACCATTTTGGCTCCAGGGCAGTCCTATGGTGAGATCATACTGCATTTGTCAGAATACAGTAAGATTTCCTAGCCGACCTGGTGGCACTGAGGGTTGAGGCGCTGGACGGCACACCTCGTGCCAACCCGGGTTTGGGAATGAGCTGGGGTTGTCAGGGGTCAGCAGGGGAGGGAGAAGATCCAACGTCCAGAGGACAGCTCTCCTCTCACGGGAGGGAGGGGGGTTGCTGCTCAGCGCTTGGCTGGCCTCTGGCGGAAGTCGGAGGCACAGAAAGCGCTGGAGCATGGAGAAGGGGCAGGGAATGGCAAACGTCGGTGGCAACGCCTTGACGTCAGGGCGCTAGCCACTCCCTAGAACAGGGGAAAATGCCCTTCGGCTCTGGTGGAGACGGAGCACCGGAGCTTGCCCTCGATTTGCGGCTGCCCTCCTGGCACCCTCCTGACAGACACCACCAGAAGAAGTTCAGGGTGTTGGAGCCCACCTTGTCCCTGCCTGGGGGGTTAACCGTGGCTACATGGGCGAAGGAGGGTTGATCAGGTAGGAACGGACTATAGCGGGATGACTCCTATGTGCTCCTGAGGAGACCAGAGCTGGAGGGGAGAAGAAGAATGTATATATAAAAAAAAAAAAAATGTCCTGGGGTTTGAATGACATTTCAGCCATTGTTTTCTAAATGCCACCTGTCATGCTCAGAAGGAGTGGTCATAAAAACAGTATGTTGAAAATCTGGGATAAAATGTGAAAAAACAGACAACTTATGAGGAAACGTTAAACTGTTCCAACATTTACTCATAACTTCATTTTTTTGCAGATTTTGGCCCCTAATGTTCAACATATCCCTTGTGTTACCCCACCTCCTGAACATGGCAGGTGTCGTTTTTCAAATCCCCTCCAAAACTTGTTTTCATGGTCACACACTGAAATCACCTCTTGGATGGGATTTAAAAAATTCCACCTGTCTTGATCATAATGTCGGGTAATAAAGAGACTGTTGGACATTTTTAGGTCAAAATGTGGGAGCCCACTTAAAAGTAAATACTGCCTCTCAGCTGTCCTATCCTGGGTAATTACTATCTATCAAGTTGTCAAGCAGGACACTTCTGAAATCAAGACACTATCTCATCTGCTCTATCCTAAGTAAGTATATAGTAAAAATGTGTACGCGTAAGACTCGGTACAACAGCAATACCAGCGGCAAGCATTCAGCATTGACAAACTGGCTAGGTGCAAGGAAAGGTGGCTCAGGACACTAGTCGATGAAGTCAAGAAACAACATGTGTAACCAAACAAAGACTCGGCTCAACATCTAAAGGAAGCCACACGAAGAATGCTCCATTGTTGGTGCACGACAGAAAAATGTTTATTTGATAAAAATGCTGAACAGCACAGATTTGTCTAGCAGTTGTGTGGGGGTGCTACTTGTTTTCAGAATCTATGCTGTTAAGCATTTTTATCAAATAAATGTTTTTCTATCATGCACCAGCAGTGGAGTGTTCTTCATGTGGCTGCCTCTAGATGTTGAACACAGCATTGACAAATACTTGTTTTATTGGGTTATCCTGGGTTTCAAGGTACGTTATATAGCTGAAATGCATAAAGTGTTACATAAAATTGAATCCACTTCTCTAGCTCAAATTAAGCAATGCTGGGAGGTGGAGAGTGACGACCCTATTTCAGTTAAGGATTGGGAACTCCGTCTACTGGACTGGGATCTCCATCTACCGAAGGGATGAAGTGTTACCTCATCTCTGTCTTAGAGGAAATTTAAATGGAAACTGCTTATTTGGTTTTTCCAGTCTCCCAGTATTACAAAGTATTTCTGCACGATCCTCTCTGATGATTGCTGGGGAGGTTGTGGGGGTACCAGCTCTCATTATAAAAATTTTTGGAGCTGCCCACATCAGGATACATATCGGAGGATGGTCCATACAGCTTTGGTACAAATTCTGGGGGTGCTGGTCCCCTTCCTTTATGATTTGGTACTGGGCTTTCCCTTCCTGGTGTCCCAATTCAAAGCTATAGCCTTGATATGTCCCATGTTACGCTTAGCGGCGATTAAATGTATTACTGTCAAATGACCAGAACAGAACACTGAGGCAGTATAGCACAGTGGTTTAAGGCTCTGAGCTGCAAAACTTGGAGACCTGGGTTTGAATCCCACAGCCCACACTTGCAAATTGTGTGACCCTGAGCAAGTCACTTAAATATCCTTGTGCTCCCAGGTCGCACCTGTAAACAAGCTTCAGCTTAGTGTCTCCCTCCTGGTTAAAAAAAAAAGAACCTGCCCACTTCTGACATACGGATGCAGAAGGTTAATGGTATGAATTAATGGAGCATATCACTGCATCGTGTCAGCTTTACCAAGCTAAGTTTACAGAGTTGTGAAACAAAGAAAAGAACAGTTATGTAAGAACTTACAGTAATAGTAGATCTTCAAGGGGAATCTCTGCCATCAGGCCACATCTGTGGATCTTAGCTGTCAGGAGTCAGGACCCACGGAAGCTTTTTCCGCAGCAGTCTACTAGGGGCTGCCCACATTGATGTCAGACTCTGACATCACACATGCTATATAAGCATGGGCGGCCTTGGTCTCTACTCAGTTCTTTCCTTAGCTGGAAGCCACGGGAGACAGGAGTCCCACCAGGGAACCGAAGAGAGAGAGAAAAGGTGCCCAGCATGCAGAAAGGTTGGAGCAACAGGACAGCCAAGCTAAAAAGAGAGAGAGCGAGAGATGGAGAAAGGGGGATGGTAGGAGGGATGGCATGACCTGATGACAGAGAATCCCTCAAAGATCTACTATTATAAGTGCTACGTAACTGTTCTATCATCTTTGGGGATATCTATGTCATCAGGTCACACCTATGGAGCGAGTCCCAAGCAGTGCAGAAAGCAAGGATAGTCTGGGTGGCAGCAGGAAAGAGGCCTAAGAAAGAAGGCCCTGAAGCACAGCTAGGCCAAAGCCTGCCCTTCTTCTGGAGGCAATGTCCAGACTGTAGTGCTTGGTGAAAGTGTGGACAGTACTCCAACTGGCAGCAACGCAAATCTTGGCTGTGGATATGCCCCCTGAAACAGGCAACAGAAGTGGACATACCCCTGGTGGAACGGCCCTTAACAACCCCAGGAAGTTCCTTACTGCACTTCCTGTAACAAAAAATAATAAATAATACAGAAAGCGAAGCTCGCAAGATGTGGCTGGCTCAAAAGGAGGCAGGGTCTGCTTCTCCAAAACAAAATTCAGGTCCCAAGCCAGAACCGGGTTATGGATAGGAGGCCTCAAGTGAAGAATGTCTCTCAGAAAAATACAGACCACATCCAGCTGTGCCACAGTACGGCCATCAATGGGCACATGAAAGGCTGTTATGGCTGATAGGTGCACTTTAAGGGAGGAGTATCTGAGACACTCATTAGACAAGGTCAGGAGATACTCCAAACCCTGGTTTCAAGGTGAAAGAATCCAGGCTATGAGAAGTGTCTCATATATAGCAAACCGCTTCCTTTTCATAGAAGAAGTGGCCCTGGTGGAAGGTTTTCTGGCAGCCACTAGGATGTCAGCCACCTTCTGAGACACCCCAAATCAAGCAATGGCTATGTCCTCAAGAGCAATGCATGCAGGTGTAGGGACTTGAAGTTTGGATGGACCAGGGTCCCCTGAGCCTGAGTCAGCAGGTCCCGGCAGAGGGGCAGGGGAACTGGAGGTTCCACAGCCAATTGTTGCAGTAATGGAAACCATATCTGCTGAGGCCAAAACGAAGCGACCAGAATTAGGGTGGCACCGCCCCCCCCCCCAATCTGGAGCTTGATGAGAACCCTCTGAATCAGAGGAAAGGGAAGGAATGTGTAAATAAATCTCCCTTTACAGGAGAGGGACAACATGTCTCATCAGAAAATGCCTGGCCCTGGATCTAGTGAGTTGAAACGCAGCAGTTTGTGTCGAGTGGGGACACAAAAAGGTCCAACTCTGGAGGACCCCACCTATTAAACAGGTCTTCTGCAACTGAGGTCAGCAGCTCCCACTCATGCACTTTGGACTGAGACCTGCACCTTGCACATGGGCAGCTGACAACTAGACCATGACCTAGAGCCCAGTACCAGATCCTCACTGCTTCCCAGAACAGAGTATAGGAATGGGTTCCCTCTCTTACTGATGTAATAGACCACAATGAGATTGTCCGAATGCACCAACAGAGGGCCCGGAGGAAGATGGTTCTGGAAGGCCTGGAAGGCATACATACAGAACTTCCTTTATTTCTAAAATGTTTATGTGGAGGTGAGTCTCCCGGTGGGACCAGAGACCCTGGGTCTGACAGGGACCTAGAAGGGCTCCCCAACCTAGACCCGAAGCATCCATGGTGAGTATTTTGTGAGGAAAGGGGATGAACTTCAAGAGACTGGCTAGGTTCATCCACCAGTGAGGCACTTTGCATACTGGCGAGGAGACAAGGACCAGCTGATCTAGATTGTCTGAACAGTGATCGCACTGAACCCTGAGGGACCACTGCGGAATCCTCATGTGCAACCTGGCCAGAGGGACCATAACAATGGCCATGGCAGTGAGGCCTAGTAGCCTGAGGAAGGTCCTGGCTGGGACATGCCAGCTCTAAGCCACCTCCTGGGACAGGGCAATAAGGCGGTCCGCCCTGTCTTGAGGGAGGGAGGAAGGCCTTGTTCTGGGTGCAGTCCAAGACTGCCCTCATGTATTGTAATCACTGAGAAGGGGTCAATACAGACTGTGGTCAATTGACAGTGATGCCCAAAGACTGGAATAACTGCAGGGTGTGTTCTAGAGTCAGCAATAGGCGCTCCCTGGACAGGGCTTTCAGTAACCAGTTATCCAGATATGAGAACACATAGAAGCCTTTGCGTTGAAGAGCTGCTGCTACAGCTGCTAAGCACTTGGTAAATACCTGTGGCACAGAGGATAAGCCAAAAGGAAATGTCCTGAACTGGTAATGCACCCCCTGGAACAGGAACCATAGGTACCACCGGTGAGAGGGGCAAACCATGATATGCAGATAGGCATACTGCATATCAAGGGAGCATAGCCAGTCACCCTGCTTGAGCAGTGGATGAAGGCCGTGCAAAGTGACCATCCAAAATTTTTTTTACTGGATAAAATGATTCAGCTCCTTGAGGTCTAGAATGGGCCTCAAGTTCCCTGTCCTTTTGGGAACCAGAATGAACCTGGAGTAAAACCCCTTGTTCCTTTGCCACCTGGGCACTGGTTATATGGCCTGTTTGCGCAACAAGGTGAGGACCTCCTCCCTGAGCACCTCTGTGTGATCTGGAGGATAAAACTTGGGGACTGGAGAAACATCTGGAGGCTGTTGTAGAAGCTCTAGAGCATGGCCTTGTTCAATTATCTGCAGGATCCAAGCATTTGTTATGGTTCTCCACTAGGACAGATGGAGGGAGAATCAGCCTCCGACCACCACCTCCTAGCTTGGGGAAGGAGGAGGAGGGAAGGTCTATCAAGGAGTATCAAGGAGTCAGTTGGAGGCTGAACTGGTGGCCAGGGCCACACCACCTCCTCGGGATTGCTTGGCAGAGGGACCAGAGGTGGAAGAGAGGGCAGGTAAGGAGGGAGTCAGGTGGAGGCTGAACTGGTGGCCGGGGCCACACCACCTCCTCGGGATTGCTTGGCAGAGGGACCAGAGGTGGAAGAGGGGGCAGGTAAGGTGGAGCTGGCTCTGTGTTTACACTGAAGCTTGGATCCAGAGCCGGACTTGTGAGAGACCGTGTGAAAGGAGGACCTCAGCCTACTCCTTGACTGGGTGTGGTACAGGGAGTGGAGCAACCAAATTGTACTGCCAGAAGCTTGCAGTTCATTGACAATATCCTGCACATCTGGTCCATAAAGTTTGTGACCCACAAAAGAGGCATTTAGAACATAACATAAGAAAGCGCCAGCAGAAGGGGACCTTGCAATCCATCTAGTCTGCCTGTTAAAGCTGCCCCACTCCCAATCCCTTGTCCTTTTGGGAACCAGAAACACCTTTTGCTGGACACCATTCGCAAAGTCTGAGACTCTAATCCAGGAGTGCCTTCTAAGGCAGCAGCACTGGCTGTAGTATCAGCAGTATCATAGGTGGCTCTAAGGAGTTGTTTACTGACATCTTCTGAGGCCTGGAACACCTTAAGAAGCTCCTGTTTTTGAGAACCCTCAGGGAGGGCCTGTGCAGCCAACTTACCCTTCTGCCAAAGGGTATTCTGGTACTTAATAAGATGGGCCAAATAACTGGCAATCTGAAGGTTGAGGGTGGCAGAGGTAAAAGTCCTCCTGCCCCAGAGGTCCAATCTCCTAGGCTCGCAGTCAGAAGACAGAGAATTTATTTATTTATTTAGTTAGTTAAACATCAGTTTAGAAACCTTTGAGCCAGAGGCTCATTTACAAAGGTACCTCGTCACAAAGAGGACATCAGAACAGTAGTACAAGGGACACAGTACTTACAAACAAAAAAGTTACAGTTCAATTACAGTTTTGTTACAATAGAGTTCAATCTCCAACGAGCAAAAGATAACAAAAGGTGCAAAACTTATGGTCGGGGGAGAGCTGGTGGGGGTAGAAGGGAGGGAGGGAGATAGGGGAGGAGGAATAAGTAGGGAAAGGAAGGGGGGGAGCCGCTCAGTGAGCATTGTCAAACAGAGTATATATATATACTTAGTATATATATATATATAATTAGGGTGATTAGGGGCCTTAGTTCTGTCATGAGCCGCCTCGATCAACACTGAGTCAGTTTCTGGCTGGGCCACATAGAAGAGCAACCCCTGAGGTGCCTGATATAGCTTGTCGGCCTTCCTGGGCATGGCTGGTACCATGTTGGACCTGCACCAGGCCACTGGGGCAGCACCATTCAGGGTAGGCAGCAGAGGAGGAATAACCTTGGGTGCAGACTCATTGATCTCCAGGAAATCCACCAGATTCCTCCTAGTTTCATGCTCCTGTTCCTCAATGTGGAATCCCATGATGCAGCAGAGCTGCTCCATAATGTTGTAAAAGGAGGGGCCCTCTGGAGAGGGACCTGGGAGTGTGCTTGGCAGACTCCTCGCTCCTGGAGGAGACAGTGGACCTGTCAGAGGATTCATTGTCAATGTCTTCCTCCTCATCCTCTTCCTCAGGGAGGATGAGATCAGGATGGTATTCCTCTTCAATGTCAGTCTGCACTGAAACAGGAACCAATGAACATAGTACCAATGTCTCTCTGAAGAGCACATGGCGCGTGGGTTGAACTAGCATCAACACCGAAGGAGCAGCCGACGGCGATGGCGACAACGGCCTGGGCCATGGTACTAGCTGCTGAATGAGAGACGCTATAATAAAGGTAAGTATGAAATTAAGGTCGACGGCAGGAATAGGAATGGTCTTCCACACAGGCATAGACAGAGGGTGTGTGTAGTCCTGGTCCGAAGATGGCCCACTAACTGCAGTGGAAGCAGTTGGGCCCAGCGTCAGCTGACCTCGAGGCTCGAGAGGTCTCGACAGCGGGGCACAGGACGATGACCCAGAGGCCTATGGCTCATCCACAGCCTTATGATGGCTGGGCGGCAAATCCACCATGGGGGGCCTGGTAGAAGCAGAGGCCTGCATGGGGCAAGGCGCCGACGCTGGAGCAGTCGACAGGGTGATCCCAGGGAAGAAGAAGAATCCAATGGAGACTGGGATCACTGATGGGGGAGAACAGTCTCTAGGCAGCTCATTGTCCTGTAGAATATTTCCCTGAGGATTTGTACCAGGCCTTAGTGGCCTGGCGCCGAAGAAGATGCCTGCGACTGGGTGGGTGGGTGGGGGCTCGAAGGACCCTGGCTCTCAGCTGGCTGCCTGCTGCTCCATGAGGAACATCTGCAGTGCTTTCTTGCATCGGCGTTGGGTGGTGAGGTTGAACTTCTGGCAGGACTCACAGGCGAGGATGTTGTGACCAGGCCCACGACAGCAGACACTGAGTTCGTGTTCGTCACTGGAGGACGTCTTTCTGCAGTGACAGCGATGGAAAACAGCCGTCAAGGAATAGTTCTCGAACATGAAGCACAAAACAATCACTTTAAAGTAAAGTGATTCAAAGGTAAGTAAAAGAAAAAAGGGTAATTAAAATTGGCGGTCGAACAGAGTGACGAAGCTTCTGTGGCGTCCGTGTGCAAATGGTTGACGGCAGGAAACAACTATGAAGGGAGCGGGGACACCGGCACTTATGTAGTGTGTGTGATGTCAGAGTCTGATGTTGGTGTGGGCGGCTCCTAGTAGACTGCTGCAGAAAAAGCTTCCATGGGATCCTGGCGCCTGACGACTAAGTTCCATAGGTGTGATCTGATGACACTGATATCCCGAAGAAAATCATAGAAAATTGTGAGTAGAAAAGGGACACTTTGCCCACTCAGTCTCCCCAGATGTTCCAAAACTAATCTGTCCCCACAGACTTTAACTGGTCTCTGCCAACCGTCCCTTCTCCCTACCTGTTTTCTAACATACCCCTATGTCTAGCCCATACGTGCTTGAAGCCCCCCGCTGTTTTCACCTTCTCCACTTCCACTGGCAGTATGTTCCAAGCATCTAGCAACCTATCAGTGACAAAATATTTCCCTCATGTCTCTCTTAAACTACCCCCCCAGCTTCACTACATGTCCTATGGTCCTTGTGCTCCTTCTCATCTGAAAGAGACTTCCATCCTGCACCTTCGTCACCTGTGTGAAGTACCTGTAGGTCTCTATCATGTCACCTTTTGCTCTTCTTTCTTCCAGGGTGTGAATGTTGAGATCCCTCAGTCTGTCCTTGTAGGGCTTCTTGTGCAACCTCTACACCACTTTAGGTGCTCTCCTCTAGATAGCTTCTACCCTGTCTATGTCCTTTCCGAGGTGAGGCCTCCAAACCTAGGCACAGTATACCAGGTGGGGCCTCACCAGCAAGTGATACAGTGACACCACCACCTCCCTCCTCCTGCTTGAGACACCGCTTCCTATGCACCCCAGCATCCCACTAGCCCTACCCACTGCTCTGTCACATTCCCCTGCCACTTTGAGGTCATCAGATAACCCCAAAGTCCCTTTCCTGTTTAATGACCTACAGTACTTCTCTCCCCCATCTTATCCTCAGTGCCAGGGTTTCTATGCCCTAGGTGCATGATTTTGCACGTTTTAGCTTTGAACCCTAATTGCCATGCTTTAGACCACTCCATGAGTTTCCCCAGATCCTTGCTCATTCTCTCCACCCCCTCCTGAGTGTCCACCCTATTGCAGATTTTGGTATCATCTGCAAAAAGGCACATCTTTCCTTCCAGTTCCTCAGCAATATCATTTATGAAGACACTGAAGAGGACCTGTCCCAGTAATGAGCCCTGCGGGACCCTGCTGGTCACTGTTCCATCAATCGAGTCAGTGCCATTTACCGCCCTTTGTCTTCCATCTGTTATCAGTTTCTAACCCAATTTACCACTTTGGATCCCACTCCCAGGCTGCTCAGTGTCTTTATCAGCCTCCTGTATGGCACAGTGTCAAAAGTCTTGCTGAAGTCCAGAAAGGCCACCTCCACTGCCTTCCCCTGGTCTATTTCCCTGGTTACCTAGTCAACGAACTCCATCAGAGTAATTTAGAATAACCCCCTTCCTCCGTGAATCAATGCTGCCTATGGTTTTACAACCCACTGGATTCAAGATACACTACCAGTCTTTTCTTAGCAGGGTTTCCATTCTTTTCCCCACCACTGAAGTAAGACTGACCAGCCTATAGTTACTAGCCTCTTCCCTGCTGCTGCTCATACGTAGAGGGACCACGTTAGCTCTTCTCCAGACCTCCAAAACCACACTTGTTTTAAAGTAAGCTAAAGTGCAAAATGCAGGGGCTTTGTTTGCTGTTACCTACCAGTATGAGCACTTTTTTCCTTTAAAGTATTTTTTTTAAATCTTTGTCCTTGGTTTGGGTGCTGTATTTATGTTTTTTTTGTTAAAGTTTTTTATGTAGCACCAAACCTTTTCCCAGTGCGGTTGTTTTGTGTAGTTTTCTAATAAGCTGTTGGATAAGGCTATCAGTGGGGCAGCTAGCACCTCCCTGAGTTCCTTTAGAACCCATGGATGTATCCTGTCCAGTCCCATAGCTTTGTCCACCTTCAGAGCTACAAGTACCTTCTTTCTCTTTTTCTCTTTCTCTTTCTTCTGAAAATGGACTTGTGTCCACCTCCCCCTGTTTCTGCTATTCTCTGGTGGTTCATTCCCCCATGAATTCTGAGCAGAAATACCTGTTCAGAACGTCTGCTTTTTCTTTGGGGGAGTGGGGTTTGCACAGTCACATCCCCCGCCCTTCTAATCCTCCCTATCTCTCCCACTGTTTTCCTCTTCTCACTTATGTATCTGAAGAAAGCCTTATCTCCCTTAGTGACCCCCTTTGGCATTTATTTCCTCCGTCTATGCCTTTGCTTCCCTCACTGCCTTTCCTGCTTCCCTATGCTTTACTAGGTATACCTCCTTGTCCTCCTCCCCCCTCTGTTTCCTTATACCTCTTCAATGCCACCCTTTCTTCCTTCCCTACCTTTGCCATTTCTTACAGACCCAGAATGGTCTCTTTTTCTTTCTGCTTTCACTCACTCCCTTCACACAGATGTTAGTTGCTTTAGTTATACACTTCCTTATTTTTGCCCACTGTGCCTCCACCCCTACCTGGAACCCCCCCCCCCCAGCAGTTTCTGGGGTAGTCGCCCATTTCTTTAAAATCTGCCCTTCTAAAGTCCCAAACCCTCATCCTTGTGTGGTTCGCCTCTGTTTCTGTCTTAATGTTAAAAAACACTGTACAGTGATCACTGGTACCCAGAGGGCTGCCCCCTCTGACGTCTGCACTGTTGTCCCTGTTTGTAACACCAGGTCCAGCACTGCCCCATCCCTAGTGAACTCTGTGACTAGCTGCCTGAGAAAAGCCCCTTGCTGGGAGTCCAGAAGAAAAAATTACTTACCATAGTAATATTGTTTCTTCCAAGGGATCCCTCATTATGCTTAACACGTGCAGTAAGCCTGGTAGGTAAAGCTGCCGGAGCATGTGGAGAATGTAAGCAACAACTCTCTACTAGGGTGTGAGTTTATAGGCATTTAATGCAGGCCTGGGGTATTGCTAGAAGCACGAGCCCGCTGGCCAAGTGTCCTCACAGCACCCCAGGTGTGCATTAAATGCCTATAAACCTACACTCTGAAGTTGGTTACTACACTTATAACATGGGTTTTTGGAAAACTCTGATTTGGCTCAGAGAAACCACTTTCCCCCCCTCTTAAAAGACAGAAAAAGGGAGTATATCCTGCCGCATGGAAAACAGTACCTCAACATAAAAACACACTGCATGGTTGCTCCCCACACAGAAATGTGACACATGCACTACTAATGTGATGTGTCACATTTCCTGCGTCACACAGACCCCTCACTGCTTCCACAACATGTTGGTCATGCCCACCCACCCCACCCACCCGACTACACCAGGCAAAAAAAAAATAAAACAGATATTGATCAGCGACCCCACAAATACACATAGGAAATTATACTACACAATGATAAATGCATAAAATGAAGCACTGTTGCATCTTCTGTTACCCCTAACATGAAATATACCCTGCATTGAAATATAAACGAATGCACACCAGCCAAAAGAGAGAGGACAGTGCCAATTTCAAAGTACAATACAAGCCACTGTCTTCCCCACCACCATCTTTCACAGCTTCCCGAGGGATCGCACACACGTACAAAACCATACAAGTGATGACTCAGCCACAGACAGACAGAGAGAAAGAGAGCGAGAGAGAGACTGGACACTGCCGCAGTCCTACAGTACCGGTCCCACCGTTGTTTTCACTGTGTCTCTCTCTCTCACTCTGTCTCTCAACACCGTGTTTCTGCACTACCAAGACACCTCTGACACATACAGACACATAATGGGGACTGTGGTCGGGGGAGGGGGGCCGGCAACAAGCTTCAGCTCTCTCTGTCCCATCTCTCACTTTGTCTCTGCACCCCTCCAATCCTTGAACCTGTCCCTCTGCAGCACACCATGCAGTCTCTCTCAATGCAGTAATCTGGGCAAGTACCTCACACTTCAGTTGCTTTGTGTATAACCCAACTTCCTGGGACCCATCCTTCCTGAGCATGTGTCTCTCAGTCTCTATAGGGCGCAGCACTGTTCACTGAATCTCACAGTGACATCTGCGGTGTCAGGATCAACAAACACAGAGATAGACATGAGAGTTCTGTCTCTGTACCTCGCTCTCTCTGTGTGTCTCTCTGTCTACTGCGATGCCCTGCCAGTGCCACTCTGGCCTCCTACTAACAGATACCACCAAATGCACTGGACACATGACACGCAATATTGTGCTGGCAAACACACACACAGACAGAGAGGTGCGGGCACCTGAGCGGGGGGGGGGGGGACAATAGATAACACCTCGCATGGTGGGGAAACAGCACTTCATTTTTGCATTGGGGACAGTGACAGCCACAGCTGACTGCAGTAAAACAATGGCCCTACTTCTGTGTCATACCACAAATTCTACAGCATTTTGACAGCTGTGCTCTCTCGCTTCCCCGCATGCTTTCATGGCTGCCCTTCTCATTTGGCTTTCTCAAGCAGGGAAGGAGTGTCGACAGCTCTTTCCCCAACTCTTTCTGTGGAACCGTGCATTGAAAAGGGAATTTAATGCATGCCCATGCAGAGGGACTCCACCAATTGGGTTGCACATTTTTCGCAATCCATGTTATAAATGTAAATTATGAAACGCAGAATGAAATTCAAACCTCTGCCTCGAGGTGGTGCTGTGCTCAACAGCATAACATCAGATTTATTACAGAGCCAATGTAGAACAAGCATTGGTCAATACCGAATGTTTGCTTGCTGGCATTGGTAGTGTAGGAGTTGCATAATAGGAATGGCAGTGAAGTACTGAACTGAAGCCAACCCCACCACTACCCTGCAGATACTGACAGGCACTGGGGTGTGCCTTTGGGGCGTCAGGCATAACGGCCACGCCATTTCACCACACACTACCCTGCAGACACCGACAAGTATCACAGTGTGCCTTGGGGTCTTTGGGCCTTGTGCTCACCACATTCCATAAGGAAATACGGTGAGATGGGTGCAGTATAGGAGAATTGGGTGAACTTTGGGGCCGAAGAGTCCAAGGCACACCTCGATGCCTGTCACTGGCTACAGGGTGTGAGTGGGGGTGGAATGGTATGAGCATTATAGGCGACAATCCCAAGTCACACCCCTGATGCCTGTCAGTCTCTACAGGGTGGGGTGTTATGGCCAGAAACCCTAACGCCCCAGGCGTACACTGGTATTTGCACTCCAATTTTTCAACATGGTTTTTTTGTGTCCCCCACCTCATGAACAGTGGCAATATCAGTTCATTAGCCGAAAGTTGATTTTGCACAGTGACTATGTCATTTGGCACCACAGGTGCGAAAACACATTTCGAACAGCATGTGAAAAATCACAGCTGTACTGTTCATGAGGAGGTGTAAAAATTGCAATGTTGAAAATCTGGAGTGAAAATATAAAACAACTGGTGAAGTCACGAGCGTGCGTAGAAACTGTAATTAGTTTGGGGATTGTTTACAGCAGATTGTCAACACGGGCATTTTGGGACCTCCGCTCATTAACACTGTCACTGTGATTTTCGTAATCTGTCCCAAACACTGATTTCCCACAGCGACCACGCATTTCAGCGCCGGAAGTACGAAAACACATTTCAGCCAGGGTGTGAAAAATGACAGCTGTACTGTTCATAAGGTGGTGTGGAAAAATGCCACTGTAGAAAATGTGGACTGAAAATATTACAAATTCGTGAACTTACGAGGGTGCGTGGAAACTGTGGAATGCTCGCTCGTAATACAGTCATTTTATTGACTTTTGTCACCAAATTTTCAACATAGCCATTTTAAGACCTCTGCTCATGAACAGTGTCACTGTGATTTTCTTAATCTGTCCCAAACAGTGATTTTGTACACTGACCTCGCCATTGTGTGCTACATGCGTGAAAATACATTTTGGGCGAGATGTGAACAATGACAGCTATATTACTCATAAGAAGGTGTGGTAAAATGGCAATGTTGAAAATCTGGAGTGAAAATATTAAAAATTTGCGAAGTTACTGCGCAACGCACGTTCGTAAAACAGTCATTTTTGGGAATTTTTTTCACCAAATTTTCAGCATAGAGTTTTGGTGGGGGGCCTACCTCATGAACTGTGACACTGTCGTTTGTTACTCGTTCCCGAAGGTGGTTCTCGCAGTGACTGCAAAATCACCTTCGGGACAGAATAACAAAATGACAGTGACTGAGATTCGTGAGGTGGAGCCTCAAGAACCTCATGTTGAAAATTTGGTGAAAGTACCCCCAAATGGCCGAGATATGCACCAGTTGAAAAGAAAAAACATTTATGCCATTATACAGCTTACTGGTATTTCTTCAGTTCACGGTCAGCTTTGAAGAGTGCAGACATGTTCTCGGTCCACCAAGATCGTCGCACTGGGTTCGGAGTAAGTATGGGGTGTGGGGAGGGTGTGGAGGGCGGGTTGGGGGCAAGACAGTCATCAAGGGACTTTTTTTTTTTTTAATAGGTGTCTTTTTTAAATAGAAGGCGGCCGGGACTTTTGCCATGCTGCGGCGGGCTCCCAGCGTGGCAGCTGTAAGTTTATATTTTGGGGGGGTAGTGGAGCAGACAGGGGATTGGGCACCCCTATCGCCTTAAGGATGTTTGCCACGCTGGGGTGGGCTCCCAGCATGGCAACAGGAAGTCAGGTTTTTTTGCTGGGGGTGGGATTCAGTGCAGTCGACGGGGGATTGGGCACCCCCGTTGCCATACGGATTTTTGCCATGCTGCGGTGAGCTCCCAGCATGGCACCTGGAAATCTGAATTGGACTGTCTTTAACAGTTTATTTTCTTTATTCGTTTGAACAAACACAGCATAGGTAGCGCAGGCCGCATAAGTGAGCCTGCTAGCTAAACAGGGATTGAGAGTGAGCCTGGTGCCTAGCGCAGAACATTTTTCTTTGCTGTGCCTGGCTTAAAGATACCTGAGGAAAACCGGGTTGCAGAACCAGGTAAATGTACTGTCAGCCCTTGTTGCTGCTTGATGAAAAAAACCCTCTTATCTGTTTTCTAAGGCGTGCATAGTATTATGGAGCGAAGGGCTCAAAAGTCGAGCTCAGGAACAAAGTTTTTTGGGGGGCAGCGGAGCTGACAGGGGATTGAGCACCCCCGCTGGCCATACTGCGCAGGTGGGTGGAGTGCATGAGCATGCTGGAGTGGGCTCCCAGTGTGCTACGTAGGTGTTGGGGCGGGGGAGGGGAAGAACTGTCTATGACAGTTCAGATGCAGTGTGATATGCAGGCAATTTTCGCTGACTGCAGCGTTTTTTCACTTTCAACTGTACGCCACTGCATCTGAACTGCTATCATAGACAGCTTCCACCTTGTATTGATGCGGTGAGACAGCGCCTTCAAAAGGGAGTAGAGCATTCAAAGCTGAGTGGCACACCTACGAAAATTCATATGGTGGCACTATGTTTCTTGCACATGCGTGCAAGCAAACATAAAAAGTCACAAATTGAACTTAACCTATTCTAAACTACTAAAACAAAAACCCACTGAAAGGCAAAAATAAGCTGACCACTATACCAAGCTATGGCAGACTGAATCCCCACAAAAACTGCTGTGAATGAACAGCAAGTAATGCTCAAGCAGGAAACAGTAAAATAACCTATTCTTGTTCAACCTCTTCCAGGTTCTGAATGGGGAGGCAGGGTGGGAGCCGTAAGCATAATGAGAGATCCCTTGGAAGAAACAATATAACTATGGTAAGTATTTTTTTCTTCAAACCCCAGGAATCCCTCATTATGCTTAATATCTGCAAACTACAAAGCAGTACCTTGGGAGGCTGGGTACAGAACCTATTTGGGGAAAAGGTTCTGCAAGACAGCAGTGCCAAACCTGGCATCCCTTCCGGACTGTATATCCAGGCAATAGTGTTCAGTAAAGGTGTGTACAGTTTTCCAGGTTGCTGCTTTACAGATTTCTAACAAGGGAACACCTCTTGCAGCTGCCACAAAGGCAGCAGTGACACGAGTGGAGTGTGCTCTGAGGCCTTGAGGTGGCAGCTTGCCAGCTCTGGAGTAGCAGAATTGGATGCTGGAGACTATCCAGTGGGTGATGGTCCTCTTGGAAGCTGGCCTTCCTTTTCCCACTTTGCCATATGTGAGGAACAGCTGAGAATGGGAAGGTCTGAGGTCCTTAGTACGTTCCAGATAGTAGCTGAGAGACCTCTTGACATCCAGACTGTTCAGCTTTTTCCCACCAGAACTGGATTTCTCTGTAAAGACCACTGGTAGGGTGATGGACTGCTTCAGATGGATCTCGGACACCACCTTAGGAAGGAACTTCCTATTGGCTCTAAGAACCACCTTGTCCCTGTGGAAGATGATATAGTTAGGGTCAGTGCAGATAGCTTGCAGCTCGCACACCCTCCTGGTGGAAGTTATGGCAACTAAAAAGACTGCCTTCCAGGTAACATGCTTCATATTCACAGTGACCATAGACTCAAATGGAGGTTCCATGAGCTTGGCTATGTACAGGTTCAAATCCCATGGTGGGACTGGTTCCCTCACAGGGGGATACAAATGGAGCAGGCCCTTGGCAAATCTCTTGAACATGGGTAGAGATGCCACTGTTTTCTCATTGCCTGCTGATACATAGGCAGAGTGCACCCTCAGGGTGGAGGTCCACAGACTTAAGTCCTGCAAATGCACCAGGTAGTCCAGAAGTAAGGTAGGCCTGCCTGTAAGGGATTGAGCTGCTCAGGTGCACACCACAGAGAAAATCTTTTCCATTTGGAAGCATAAGTTTTCCTGGTGGCAGGTTTTCCTGGAAATCCTGAGGACATTAAGGACCTCATCTGAAAACTGGAAAGCAGAGTACACTAGATCCTCAAGAACCACACCCTGAGGTGTAATGATTTGGGAGTCGGGAAGGTCACTCTGCCCTGAGACATGGTCAGTAAGCTGAATCTCAGTGGAAGACGCATAGGTTGCTTGGAGGAGAGGGCTAGTAGCAGAGAGTACCAGGGCTATCTGGTCCAATCTGGGACTATTAATATCATGGTTGCAGGCTGGCTCCTCAATTTCAGGACGACTCACAACAGCAGAGGAAATGGAGGAAAGGCATACAGGAACCTTCCTGACCAGTACAGGATCAGGTCCATCTAAGGGGACTGTGCCCACTGCCAGGGGTTGGCAACAGAAGAGAGGGCGATGGTGACTGTCTTTGGAAGTGAACAGGTCTATCTTCAGTGTGCCCCATCATTGAATGTTTGTTGCCAACACCTGTCTGGTCAGTGACCATTCGTGATGGTTTTGGCTGATCCTGCTGATGGAGTCTGCCAAGGTATTGTCCTTTCCTGGAAGATGGACAGCTGCACTTCCAGTGAGTAAGCCAGGCTCCAAAGCTTCATGGCTTCTGTACACAGCTTTGAAGACTGCATTCCTCCCTGCTTGTTGATGTAATTCATGGTAATGGTGTTGTCTGTCCTGACCTGGATGACTGACCCTTTACCTTGGGGGAAAGTGACTGTAGGGCGAGAAAGACCGCCCTTAGTTCCAGGAGATTTATGTGCTCCCTGGACTCTTGAGGGGACCACACTCCACTTACTGTGAGGTTGCCCAGGTGGGCTCCCCACCCAAAAAGGAGGGATCTGTTGTCAGAATGACTGTTGGAACCCACAGCTGAAAGGGAACCCCTTCTCTAAGATTGTCCCTTTCCTTCTACCAGTCCACAGCTTGCAGTAAAGTTTTCGTCACTGCTATGAGTCGTGACAGAGGATGACGCTTCAGGGACCAATGGGCCCTTAAGTATTACTGAATGCCCCTCATTTGGAATCTAACTCCTGATACCACAGCTGTGGTGGTGGCCATATGCCTGACGATTTGGGAGAAAATGTCTTTCTTGTGGGCATGGGATGACCCAGGGCAAAGGAGTGTGCCAGACCCAGGAGACTTTCCATTCTTTCCTGAGGCAGGAAAGCCTTGCCTTGGAGGGCATCCATCTACGTTCGTATGAACTCCAACACCCCGTACTGGTTCTGTCTGGGATTTTTGCTCGTTTATGAGAAATTCCAATGTCTCCAAGGTGCGCTTGAATGAATTGGAGAGTCCTTGACCTGGTGATGTGGTTTTCTTGCGACTAGCCAGTAATCCAAATAAGGAAAAAACATCACCCTCTGTCTTCTGAAGTATGCTGCCACAATGGCCAAGCACTTCGTGAACATCCTGGAGCAGATGAGGAACTACAGGGTAGGGCTGCAACCAGAAAGTGACCAGAGGGCAGCCTGAACCTTAGGTATTTTCTGTGAATGGGCCTGATTAGGATGTGAAAATATGTGTCCTTCAAGTCCAGTGTTCCCAGCCAATCTCCCTGCTGCTGGGAAGGGATCACTGTGGCCAGAGTGACCATCTTGAACTTATCCTTCATTAGGTGTTTGTTCAGGAGTCTGAGATCTAAAATGGGTCACCACACCCCATTTTTTTCGCCGGTGAGAAAGTACCTTTAATAAAGGCCATTTCCCCACTGGGAAGGAGAAAGTCTTTCTGCTGCATTTGCCTGCAGCAACTTTTTGACCTCCAGTTCCAGCAGAACCTTTTCTTCTCGGGTGGAGGGGGAAAACTGCCATGGACCTGCAGTCTGGGAAGACTTTTCAATTGCAGGGAGAGATCAAGACTCATTATCTCCAAGACCTACTTGTCTGTGGTGATGTTTTCCCATTCCTGGAAAATGTGGGCCAGTCTTCCTCCTACTGGCAATGGGTGGGAAACCTGAACACACACATCAGGGGTGCTGCTTGGACTGAGCCTTAGATGCCGAAGCCTCGTCAGCCCTTCTGGAAGCTCTTCTGCCTCTGCCTCTAAAGTACCCTCTCGTCTGAGAATAGCCATAGGGCATGGGTATAGGATAAAAAGCACATGGGTAGTAACCCCTACCCTGACCTCCCCCTTCCATGAGGCCTGTAGGAAGTAGAGGCCTTTTTCTTTTCAGAATTACTTTTGTAGGTGGTTTTGTACTCTTCCATCTTTTTCACGTACGTCTCTGTCTTGTCGCCAAACAGGGAATTATTCTCGCATGGGAAGTCCATGGCCTTTGCCTGGGTGTCCTGGGACAAGTTAGTTATCCTTGGCCAAGCAAATCTCCTTAGGGAGATAGCCTGGGCCATTACCCTGGATACGGTAGCATCAAGGGCAGTCCTAGCTGTATCTACCAAGTCCTCCATCCAGTCCCCTGTGGATCTTGATGCTCAGGCCCAGTACCAGGTTCCTTAGGACTTTCTGGTACTTGGCAAGTAAGCAATGTACATAGCCTGCCTCAGGAGCAAGAAGGCAGATGCATACCCTTTTTTCCCCATGCCATCCAGCTTCCTGGAGTCCTTGTCCAAAGGCTGTTAGGAGAGGGAAACTTTGGCTTTGTCACAGGCAGCTGCCAGGACTACACCTTCATGGTCAGAGTGTGAGAAGAGGTACTCAGCGTCACATTTGTACAGTTAGTATTTTTTCTCAATTTTCTTATCAAGTACCAGAACAGAGGTAGGGGCTTGAAGTAATTTACAGGTTGCTTTCTTAAAGGACTTGTGAAGAGGCAAGAGCAACCTCTTAGTAGGGATTAACTTCACCATGTCCAAGAAATCAGCCTCTTCCGCATCCCTATCACATTTCTGGGTCGAGAGAGCGAGGGTAATGACCATTTGTTTCACGAAAGCATACTGCGAGGAATGGTCCTCTAGGCCCCGTGGACGGGAACTGAACTCCCGGTCAGGGGAACCATCTGGTTCAATCGGTTCCCCTTTCTCCTCCTCTTAATAATAAAAATCATCCCTGTGGTCCCCTGGAACCGGGATGGGGGGACCGGAGGTTGAGGAGGAACCGGTAAATCCATTAGGGTTCCCATGGCTTGAAACACCTGGAAAAATTGCCAAGCTTTAGTCATGTCCTCAACAGAAGGCATTTTTATATTGTCCACTGATGGCTCCTTTGCTTCTTCAGCAGGAGGGACAGTGACATGTCTTTCTTTTTAACAGGTTCCCGGTTCTAGAACCTGCTCTGAATGTCTCTTGTGCTTGCCATGATCAGAGTTCTCGTTGTCGGGAACCCTGGTGTCAGAGGAGTCCTTAGAGGGCTTTTCCCTGGATTTATTTTGTGAGGAAAGGCCCTCATCTGAATGCTTAGGTGATGCAGAAGCAGATTGAGAAGCCATGTCCTACAGTTTTTTGGCCCTTTTTATGTTTGCTTGCACGCATGTGCAAGAAACATAGTGCCATCATCCGAGTTTTTGGAGGTGCGGCAGCCCTCTTCCAATTCAGGCAGTGTGTTTGCAGGCGCGGCCGCAGTTTTACAATGCCTGCTCGAGCTGTCTATGACCAGTCCAAAATGCAGTGGCGTACAGTTGAAAGGAGGAGCTACATTTCAGTGAGCAGCGATAAGAGATATCGCCTGCTCATCTGCCGCTCCCCTACACGCAAAGAATACTGCCTGCCTGCCCCCCACACACTGTGTGGCCGGGTGCCCAATCCCCGTGTCGGCTATGTTCGCCCCAAAAAACAGAGTTCTATATGCCGCTGGTGGCCGCATTAAATATAGCCGATGGGGTGCCCAATCCCCGTTGGCTCCACTGGTTCCCCTCCCAGAATACAGGGTGGGAGCCCCACCTAGCGTGGTAACATGCTATCGCCGGCCGGGGTGCCCAATCCCCATCGGCTCCACGCCCACCAGCCGTCCTTTGTGCCACTCTGGGAGCACACCTTAGCGTGGCAAACGTCCCTGTGTCGTCATTTCCAAAAAAAAAAAAACACCTGAAACTCAAAAACGGTCCCTCGGTGTCTCTGTCCCCACCAGCGCCCACCCACTGCGCACCCTGCCTCCCCACACCCCCAACCCCATACTTACCTCTGTACTTGACCTAACGATTTTCGTGGACCGAGAACACGCCTGCACTCTTCAAAGCCGACCGTCAACTGAGGAAAGCTGTAAGCTGTATAATGGGATAGATAGGGGTTTTCAACTTTGCTGCATATCTCAGGCATTTTTGGAATTTTGCACCAAATTTTAACATGGGGTTTTGGGACCCCTTCTCATGAATGATCTCACTGTCATGGCGTTAATCGGCCCTGAAGGGTGATTTCGCAGTCACTGCGCGAAATCACCTTTTGGGACCAAGTAATGAAACGACACTGCCACTGTTCATAAGGTGGGCTCTCAAAAAGCCTATGTTGAAAATTTGGTGGAAAAATTCCTAAAAGTGACTGTTTTACGAGCGTGCGTTGCGCAGTTCCTACGCACGCTCGTAAGTTCGCGAATTTTCAATATTTTCACTCCAGATTTTCAACATTGCCATTTTACCACACCTCCTTATGAGCAGTACAGCTATCATTTTTCACATCTTGCCCAAAACGTGTTTCTGCCCAGGTAGCGCACAATGGCGCAGTCGGTGTGCAAAATCAATGTATGGGACAAATTAAGAAAATCACAGTGACACTGTTAATGAGCAGAGGTCTTAAAATGGCTATATTGAAAATTTGGTGAAAAATTCTAAAATGACTGTCAATGCGTGCTGCAGTCCCTACGCTTACTGTAGAAGTTTGCAAATTTTCAATATTTTCACTCCAGATTTTAACATTGCCATTTTATTACACTTCCTTATGAGCAGTGCAGCTGTCATTTTTCACATCTTGCCCAAAACATGTTTCCACCCATGTAGCGCACAATGGCGCAGTCGGTGTGCGAAATCAATGTATGGGACATATTAAGAAAACCACAGTGATACTGTTCATGAGCAGAGGTCTTAAAATGGCTATGTTGAAAGTTTGGTGACAAAAGTCCATAAAATGACTGTGTGACGAGTGAGCATTGTGCAGTTTCCACGCACCATGACTTCGTAATATTTTCTGTCCAGATTTTCACCAGTGGCATTTTTCCACACTTCCTTATGAACAGTACAGCTGTCATTTTTCACAACATGGCCGAAATGTTTGTTTTCACACTTTCAGCGCAGACATGCGTGGTCGCTGTGGGAAATCATTGTTCGGGACAGATAAAGGAAATCACAGTGATACTGTTCATGATCGGAGGCACCAAAATGCCTGTGTTGAGAATCTGCTGTAAAAAATCCCCAAACTAATTACATTACGGATGTGCTGTTGCACAGTTTCTATGCACGCTCGTGACTTCACCAGTTTTTTTTAATATTTTTACTGCAGATTTGCAACATTGCCATTTTTTACACCTCCCCATGAACAGTACAGCTGTCATATTTCACATCCTGTTCAGAATATGTTTTTGCACCTGTGGTGCTAAATGCCGTACTCGCTGTGCATAAGCAGCTTTTGGCTAACAAACTGATACTGCCACTGTTCATGAGGTGGGGTCAAAAAAAAACCATGTTCAAAATTTGGAGTGAAAATACCAACGAATACCTGAGGTGTTAGGGTTTCCAACCATAACACCCCACCCTGTAGAGAATGACAGGCATCAGGGGTGTGACTTTGGATTCTTGCCTGTAATGCTCATGCCATTCCACACCCTGCAGCCAGTGAGAGGCATCGAGGTATGCCTTGGACTCTTCGGCCCCAAAGTTCACCCCATTCTCCTATACCACACCCATCTCACTGTATTTCCTGATGGAATGGGGTGCGCATAAGGGCCAAAGACCCCCAAGGCACACCGTGACACTTGTCAGTGTCAGCAGGGTAGGGTGTTGTGAAATGGCGTGGCAGTTATGCCTGACAACCCAAAGGCACACCCCAATGCCTGTCACTCTGTGCAGGGTGGTGGTGGGGTTGGCTTAAGTTCAATACTTCACTGCCATTTCTGTTACGCAGCTCTGTGACTTCTACACTACCAATGCCAATGCCAGCAAGCAAACATTCGGCATTGACAAATGCTTGTTTTAATGGTCTTGGGGCAAAACTTACTGCAGAATTCACAACTGGAGAGAAAGTGACTGTGACCTAGGCACTTTAAACACAAATTGTGGCTCTCTGCCTTGGCCAGTAAGTGAAAACACTTAGTGCAATTTTTAAAACCGGTAGGTCCCATTCGCTTCTTGTATTTACTGTATCTGACATGCCCAATAGTCAGAAGACCAAAAACACTGTCTCCAATGGGAGACATAGAAAAAATGTGGTTCAACTGCCAAATAACAGGACCGTTAATAAACACAGGTTACTCACCTGTAACAGTAGTTCTAGGAGTGGTATATGATGTTCATCCATACTTTCTGGCAGTTGCCTTTCCATTTAAGACTTGCCGGAAATGCCTTCAAGCTGGCTCCTCCCACCCATCCGGGTGGTAACTTCCTTCACTATGCCCCATGACACCAGATCTTGCCCACTGGAAGCAGAATGTGAGTGCCAAAGCTGGGGCAGTCAAGTGAGTCCATGTGGATGAGCATCATATACCACTCCTAGAACCACTGTTACAGGCGAGTAACCTGTGTTTCTAGGGATGTGGATATATTGTTCTATCCACACTTACTGGCAGACTCCTAGCAGTTCTCCGGGAGGAGGGAGGAAAGGCACACACCCCCTACTTAGCGAACACAGATTGGAGAACCGAGGCCCGAAAACCAGCATCCCGGTGTGACTCAAGGTCAATGTGGTAATGGAAAATGAAGGTGTATGCTGACTTCCAGGTAGCAGCCCTGCAAATTTCCTGGATAGAGAAGTCCCTAGAGGCAGCCACTGATGCAGTGGTATGGCAGGTGGAATGAGCCCTAAGCCTTCTGGGAGGCTCCCTACTGCCCAACCTATAGCAGAGATCAATGCAGGAAGTGATCCACCTGCCAATCATCCACTTGGCTGCAGGTCTACCAGGTGCAGCTTCAACACAGGTGACAAACAGCTGGTGAACCTCTCACAGAACTCCAGCTGTGCACTCTTTGTAGTAAGTGAGCGCTCGCCTCAGGTCCAGAGTATGCAGCCTGTGTTCGGCCTCAGAGGTGTGATTCGGGAAGAACATCGGAAGAGTCATTACCTGGTTCAGGTGAAACTCCAACAAAACCTTCGAGATGAATTTCGGGATGGGGCACAGGACAACCTTGTGTGGAAGACCAGGTAAGAAGACTCCATCGAGAGCACCTGGAGCTCACTGATCCTTCTAGCTGACATGATAGCCACCAGGAAGGCAGTCTTCCATGACAGGTGAGGCATATCACACCTGTGCAGCGGTTCAAATGGCTTGCCCATGAGCTTTGCCAAAACCAGTAACAAGTCCCACGGTGGTGGTGGTTCACGCACCGGAGGGAAAATGTGATCAAGGCCTTTGAAAAAGTGCCAGACAACCTTTTCCTGCACCACCAACTGCTGACCGACCTGTGCCTGGTAGGCAGAGATGGCTGCCAGGTGCACCTTAAGGGTTGTCGACCGAAGTCCCCTTGGGAGAGAGACCACAGGTAGTCCAAAATGCTAGCCACTGCACAAGTTGAAGGGGCCAACTCCTTGCCCTGACACCAATTGGAGGATCTCTTCCATTTGAAGGCATAGCATTTTCTGGTCGATTCCTTTCTAGATGCCTCCACGACAGTGAGGACGTCTTCAGAGAGACCCAAAGCCTGGAACTCTAGACACTCAGGAACCAGGCTGTCAGGTGCAGGGATTGAAGGTCTGGGTGGAGAACCTTCCCCTGATTGACTGAGAGCAGGTCCGAGCGTATGGGAAGATGCCTTGGGAACCTGTTTTTGAGGCTGAGGAGATCAGGGTACCAAAACTGGTGGGGCCAGTCCGCAGCCACCAGGTTCACCTGTGCCTTGTCCCTCCTAACCTTGAGTAACAACTTGTGGATCAAGGGAAGTAGAGGGAAGGCACCGAAGAGGTCTGGGGTCCAGGGCCTCGAGAAGGCACCCTCCGGCAGCGTTCCTTGCTGAGAGGGGTGGGCACAAAACATTCAGCTTTGCGTCTTACCTGGAGGCGTACAGGTCCACCTGAGGGGTGCCCCACTGGGAGAACAGACTGTGAACTACCTCCGGATGGAGAAACTACTCGAGACACACCTCACCCACCTGGCTGAGGGCATCCGCCAGCTGATTGGAGACTCCTGTCACATGGATAGCTAGAAGATTCGCCTCCAGGCTGTGCATGAGAATCCAAATGTGGAGGGCTTCCTTGCTCAGGAGCAGGGAGTGTGTTCCACCTTGTTTGTTGAGGTAGTACATGGCCATGGTGTTGTCCGTCTGGACTTGAACCACTTGACCCCGAACAAATGGAGTGAAGGCAGTCACAGCCAGCCAGACTGCTCAGAGCTCCAGCCGGTTGATGTGGCATCGGGACTCCTCGGGGGTCCAGAGCCCGTGGACTCTGTGTTCCCCCAGATGGCACCCCAGCCCATGAGAGAGGCACTGGTCATCAGGATGACCGTTGGCTCAGGGCAGACAAACGGGATCCCTTCCTGCAGATGCTCTGGAACAAGCCACCACTGGAGGGTGTCCCACATCCTCTGAGTCACAGTTACCAGCTGGTCAAAGTGACTTTTGCACTGAGACCACTGGCTGGCCAGCTCCCATTGCAGGGAGCGCATATGCCAATGGGCCCATTAGACCACGCTGGTACAGGCCACCATGTAACCAAGCAGGCACAGGAAGTCCCGGGCAGGGCGAAAGTGCCCAAACAAAAATGATCGGGCAAAGGAGGAGAGAATCTCCGCCCTGTCCGCCGGGAGACGAGCTCTGCCTCGATGACGCTGATCACCTGTGAGGGTGCGAGTTCCAACTTGGCCTCATTGACCAGGAGGCCAAGGTCGATCCAGGTCTGGAGGGCCAGGTCCCTGGACTGCTCCTCCTCCTGTTTGGAGGGACCTGCTATCAGGCAATCATCCAGGCAGGGGTACACCTGGACCCCTTGGCACCTCAGGTAAGCTGCCACCACTGCTATGCATTTGGTGCAGACCCTGAGGGCCGAGGAGAGGCCGAAAGACATGGCTTGGAACTCATTAAGGGTTCCCTCTGCTCTGAAGCAGAGGAACCTTTGGTGGGACGAATGGATGGGGATGTGAAAGAACGCATCGTGAAGATCCAGAGAGAAAACCACATGTTATGCTCCAGAGATGGTATGATCTGGGACAGAGTTTCCATCCAGAAGGTTTGGGACCTGAGGAATTTGTTCAGGTCATGCATATCTAGAATGGGGCGCCAGCCCCCTGTCCTCTTTGGCACAAGGAAGTACCTGGAGACAAACCCTGGGTGTTCCAGAGGATCTGCTACTCTGACCACAATCTCCTTGCAGAGGAGCTGAGCTATGTCGTCTTGAAGAGCCAACTGAGTGTCTGCGGATACCAAGTCCTCCCATGGGGCACAGGCTCGGCTTGGAGGGTACTGCTCGAATTCCAGAGGCAAACTCTGAATGACCACTTCCAGAACCCACTTGTCTGTGGTAACAGCAGACCAAGCGGAAAGGAAGTGGTGGAGCCAACCCCACACAGGAGAACCCAGTGGAGTCGTGCTGGGCATAAGGGAGGTACCCCTCATCCCATCACTGAAAAAGTTTGGAGGATGAGGACCCAGCAGAGGGGCCACCGGGTCCTTTCCCTCTGGGCTTTCAGACCACCGGGGACACAGACTTGGCCCGAGGTCGCCAGGACTGAGCCTGCTGGCCAGATTGGTGCTGGGCTGGTTTTACCGCAGAAGTAGAAGACCAAAAGGCCTTGCACTTCTGCTGCTTCAAGCACTTGGGAGTCCTTCTGGGCAGATGTAACAGAGTCCAGGGTGGCACTGGACTTTTCAATGCGCTGGAGGCGACCCTCCACATCAGGCCCAAATAAGCTGGCACCTAAGAATGGTATATCCACCAGCTTGTGCCGGGTGTCTGCCGTGAAGGTCGAGATCCGCAGTCAAGCCCTACGGTGCATGGCAACCACAAGAGCCACCAAGCGGGCACAGGCACTCCAATGTCCAGGGCCGTCAGAAGTTGCTGTTTGGCCATAGCATGACCCTGGTACTGGACCTGTTTGATCATAGTCTGGAGGTCTGCAGGAAGATGAGGAATCTCCTCATCCAGAAAGCCCAGAAGTGCATGGGAGAAATGTGCCATCATGATGGCTGAGCTCACCTGATGGAGGATGAGCGAGGAGGCAGCACAGACCTTTTTAGCTGAGTGGTCCAATTTCCTGGACTCCTTATCCGGTGGTCTATCAACATCCCCCGTATTGTCCAAGCACCTGAACACAGAGTCAACCACCAACCCCTCACCCGAGGGATGCTCTGGGAACCCTGAAAGAGTACCGGTGGGCACCGCATATTTGCGGGCCATCCCTGCTAAGGGTGCAGGGCAAAATGTGGGGTGCAGCCAGAGCTTCAGGACAGGGCCGACGATGGCCTCGGCCCCTGGGAAAGCCTCTGTTGGAGAGTCCCCTTTATTCAGAATTTCTGTAAGGGGGGTAGCGAGCCTGTTTTTGACCTGGCTCCAGTTTCATCCCCATGGACTCAGAAATGAGGTGGAAAATGCCCATGAATGAAGTGGGGTCTTCATCTATCAACAGATCTCCCATGGACTCTGCATCCAGTGGACGGGAGTGCAGAGGAACCCTCTGACTCCGAGGAGTCTGCATAAAGCAGGTGACCATCCAAATCACTCTTGACCCGCCGTGGGTGGTCAGGTGTGAGAGTGAAAGACAGCCCATGGGGAAGCCCCTTAGCTGACAGACTCCTTGGACAGAGTCCTGGTCGATGGCTGCTTGGGTGGTGGCTCCACCGCGATCGGTGGAGAAGCCAGTTTCGCCCAAGCTGAAATGGTCTGGACCAGCTCCACTAAAGGAGGAATGGAGTCAACCGGTCCTGGCGAGGGCATCTGCATTGGTCTTTCTGGCAACAGCCAGGTGATAGCCGGGGTGGTAACTGGTGTCTGCTTTAGCTCAGTCAGCACTAATTGTTGCCACATGAGGTCTTCATAGCATCGATGCAACTTGTGCCAAAGCCTCTCCTCACCTGAGGAGGATGAACAGTGGCAGTGCTGCTTCCCATGGTGCCAAGAATGAGACTGCCAATGTCAGCGGGACCTGCTCAACCCAGAGGATGCAGATGACCGAGACCTCAACCATCGGTGGTGCTGACGGGGGGCATCAGAGGGAGCTGGAGAGACCCACGGTTCCTCCTAGTCTAGGCTGGAGACCGTAGGAGCCGACTCAGCTGGCTGAGCCACCCCTTCAGTGGTCATTGGCAGGACTGAGGTCCTGAAAAGAGAGTTGTCGGCCTCTTCAGACGACAACTGGTCGACAGGGTCAAGAAGAATCTCGGCTGGATCGTCGGCTGGTGTCTCAGCCGACTGGCCCGAGTTTCTGTGAAGCCAGTGGACACGGCCGCGGTTTCGATCGTAGTCAAAACCGAAGATTCCTGAGAGTGGGAACGCTCTCGGTCCCAGGATCATAGACAATGAGTCTTCTCTTTATCCTTCTTAGACTCCTTCTTGCGTGAGCGGGAACTGTGAGATTCAGAAGGGCCCTGCCCCTTGGTTGGGAGGGACTGGCACAACTCCTTGAAGGAGGCCGAATAAGTGGAGCCCAACTGGAGCGGAACGAAGGCCGAATCAGAAGAGGACTGAGTAGTGGGCCTGGGTCTCCTCCTCCTTGAAGACCTTGAGTTGCTCCAACTGCTCGGCGGACTCCGGAGCTGGAGACCACCCAACGGCATCCTTTGATTTGACTGGAGAATAACGTTTCTCCAGATGACCCAACTTCAGGCGGGCAATGCAGTCCTCCAGGACCACTGGGTGAAATGACCAACAAAAGTCGCAGGCCTGCAGATTGTGATCGTGCCCAGACAGTAGACGCACAAGGCATGAGGGTCGGTACGTGACATCTTCTACCCGCATGGGCACCAGTGAAATCCAGGCAAGGATTTATCCTCCATCGCGATTGAAGATCGAGCTGAAGACGAAACTGGAATGAGTTTTAGTTTAGGTTTTGGAAGTAAATCCAAACATTTACATGCCAGGGCCTACTCAATGTGGGAGCAGTAAGGAGGGAACCTGCTTCTTCCAGTGGAAAGGAAGATCTGGCATCATGGGGTGGAGCTGAGGGAGTTACCACCCGAGTGGGTTGGAGAAGCCAGCTTGAAGACATTTCTGGCAAGTCTTAAAGGGAACGGCAACTGCCAGAAAATGTGGATAGAACATCCTATCCAAGTCCCTAGAAAACGTCCTTAAAAAAAAAAAAGGAGGACGAGGGGGGACAAAAGTCTTGGTCCCCTCAGACAGCAGAACAGAGATGAAGTATCCCAAAAGCAAGCTGAATATATAAAATAATTATCTTTTTCCACCTCTCTTTTGGTTTTTGACAGACGATGTGTGTGTGGTCGGAAAAGGACTGCTGAAAACAAACAAGGAGAGTCTCCAGTTCCCATGAACTCCTGAGGAACTAGAGATAAAAATATTGAAATGTAACTATACCAATAATAAAAAATACAGAAAGAAGGAGAGATTAAAGAAAATAAATAACAAACTTGGTTTCCGTGGAAAACAACAAATCTAATAGTGAAGTTGCTGAGAAAAGCTCTTCGGGGCGACTTGCTCATTCAAGTGGAGAAAAGAATTTGACGTTATGCTGTTGACCACAGCACCACCTTGAGGAACAGGATTTATATTTCATTTTACATTCCATAATTTACATAAACTTCATGCACTCCGGGGCAGGTTCACCTACCAGGCTTACTGCACATGTTAAGCATAATGAGGGATTCCTGAAGTTTGAATGGCCCTACTCGTGGAAGCTGCAGCTGGAATGCTCCACTCCACATCTGGCAGACTGAAGCCACCAACTAACAGCACCTCCCCCCTTGCTCATCATTCTGACAATAGCACCGCCAAGTGCCATATCATCTCCTCTCCCTGTACTGAGGCCTGTACACTACCCCGTTATGGAGAGCAGCCCTGGTGCCTGTCTCCATGTCTCCAGGGTGAACCACAGCACCTCCGGCCCTTCGTTTTCCTCCAGATGCCCCTGTGGCCTTGAGTTTTCTCCTCACATATAATACAACCCCACCTCCCTGCCCTTTGTAGTCTTGTCACAGAAAGAGCTTTGGGATCCTTTTTGTTTAAACTTTGAACTGCACAAATACCCGTAATTTAACTCAGTACCAGATCGCTTTTCTACTCTGGCCAACACCGGTTTTCCTTTTTATGTTTGCTTGCACGCATATGCAAGAAACATAGTGCCATCATCCGAGTTTTCGGAGGTGTGGCAGCCCTCTTCCAATTCAGTCAGTGTGTTTGCAGGCACGGCTGCAGTTCTCCAATGCAGTGGAGCACAGTTGAAAGGGGGAGCTATGCTTCAGTGAGCAGCTATCAGATATCGCCTGCTCATGCGCGCTTCACACACACACACACACACACACACAAACAGGCAGGCACGCTGCGTGCTCGGCCCCCCCCTCCACGTGCACACTGTGTAGCCGACAGGAGTGCCCAATCCCAAGTCAGCTGTGCTGCACCCCCCCAGCAGAATTATATATGCCACGCTGGGTGCCCACCCCAGCGTGGCCGCACATAGTATAGCTGACGGGGTGCCCTATCCCCTGCCGGCTCCACTGTTCCTCCCCCCAGTACAGGGTGCCACGCTGGGAGCCCACCCCAGCGTGGCAACAGATGCTATTGCTGATGGTGGTGCTCAATCCCTGTCGGGCTCCAACAACTCTCTGCTTCCCACCAGCGCCTCAGCACACTGGGAGCCTACTCCAGCATGCCAAACATCCCATGGCCATCACCTAAAGAAAAATCCTGCAAATCAAAACTGTCCCTCAGCACACGCCTCTGCCCCTCCCACAACCCGCACTCCACCCACTGCACACCCTGCCTCCCCACATCCCCTCACCCCATACTTACCTCCGGACTCTCGCGCGATGATGTTCGGTGGACGAACACATCTTCACTCTTCAAAGCCGACCTGAACTAAGGAAATGCCGGTAAGCTGTATAATGTAATGAATAAGGTTTTTTCAACGTTGCTGCATATCTCAGCCATTTTTTGGGATTTTTGCACCACATTTTCAACATGGGGTTTTTGGGACCCCTTCTCATGAATGATCTCACTGTCATGGTGTTCATCAGGCCCGAAGGGTGATTTCACAGTCACTGCACAAAATCACCTTTCGGGACCGAGTAACGAAACAACGCTGCCACTGTTCATAAGGTGGGCTCTCAAAAAGCCTATGTTGAAAATTTGGTGGAAAATTCCTTAAAGTGACTGTTATTTCACGAAGGCGTGCATTGCGCATTTCCCTCATGCGCTTAGCAAGTTAAAAGTTTCAATATTTTCACACCAGATTTTCAACATTGCTATTTTACCGTTGACCTCCTTATGAGCAGTTCAGCTGTCATTTTTCATATCTTGCCTAAAACGTGTTTCCGCCCAGGTAGCGCACAATGGCGCAGTCGGTGTGCGAAATCAATGTATGGGACACATTAAGACAATCACAGTGACACTGTTAATGAGCAGAGGTCTTAAAATGGCTATGTTGAAAATTTGGTGAAAACATTTCTAAAAATTACCATTTTACAAGCGCGCATTGCGCAGTTCCTACACACGCTCGTAAGTTTGCGATTTATTTTGTGAGGAAAGGCCCTCATCTGAATGCTTAGGTGATGCAGAAGCAGATTGAGAAGCCATGTCCTACAGTTTTTTGGCCCTTTTTATGTTTGCTTGCACGCATGTGCAAGAAACATAGTGCCATCATCCGAGTTTTTGGAGGTGCGGCAGCCCTCTTCCAATTCAGGTAGTGTGTTTGCAGGCTCGGCCGCAGTTTTACAATGCCTGCTCGAGCTGTCTATGACCAGTCCAAAATGCAGTGGCGTACAGTTGAAAGGGGGAGCTACGCTTCAGTGAGCAGTGATAAGATATCGCCTGCTCATACGCTCCCCTACACACACACACACACACACGCATGCATACTGCCTGCTCGCTTCCCCACACACACAGTGTAGCCGACGGGTGCCTCAAATCCCCATCGACTATGCTGCACCCCCCAAAAAAGAGTCTCTATATACACGCTGGTGCCACGCCTAGTGTGGCTACACATTAGTATAGCCGACGGGGTGCCCAATCCCTCGTCTGCTCCACTGGTTCCCCTCCCCCCAGAGTACAGGGTGGTAGCCCACCCTAGCGTGGTAACACATACTATCGCCAATGGGGTGCCCATCCCCCATCGGCTCCACGCCCCCCACCAGTCAGCATTGTGCCACACTGGGAGCACACCCCAGCGTGGCAAACGTCCCCGCATTATCGGCTATTTCAAAAAACACCTGAAACTCAAAACGGTCCCCGGGTCTCTGGGTCCCCACCTGCGCCACCCACTGCGCACCTTGCCTCCCCACACCCTCACCCCATACTTACCTCTGACTCCGCCCGACGATCTTCGTGACCAGGAACACGCCTGCACTCTTTCAAAGCCGGATCGCGAACTGAGGGAAATGCCGGTAAGCTGTATAATGGATAGATAGGTTTTTCAACTTTGCTGCATATCTCAGCAGAGTTTGATTTTGCACCAAATTTTCAACATGGGTTTTTGGGACCCTTCTCATGAATGATCTCACTGTCATGGCGTTAATCGGCTTTGAAGGGTGATTTCGCAGTCACTGTGCTAAATCACCTTTGGGACCAAGTAATGAAACGACAATGCCACTGTTCATAAGGTGGGTCTCAAAAGCCTATGTTGAAAATTTGGTGCAAAATTCCTAAAAGTGACTGTTTGATGAGCTTTACTAGCACAGTTCCTACACATGCTCGTAAGTTTGCTAATTTTCAATATTTTCACCCAGATTTTCAACATTGCCATTTTACCACACCTCCTTATGAGCAGTACAGCTATCATTTTCACATCTTGCCCAAAACGTGTTTCCATTCAGGTAGCGACAACATGCAGTCGGTGTGCAAAATCAATGTATGGGACACATTAAGAAAATCACAGTGACACTGTTAATGAGCAGAGGTCTTAAAATGGCTATATTGAAAAATCTGGTGAAAAAATTCCTAAAAATGACTGTATTAGTTGACGTTAGCGCAGTTCCTCACGCACACTACGTAAGTTTACGTTTCAATATTTTCCTCCAGATTTTCACATTGCCATTTTATTACACTTCCTTATGAGCAGTGCAGCTGTCATTTTTCACATCTTGCCCAAAACATGTTTCCACCCATGTAGCGCACAATGGCGCAGTCGGTGTGCGAAATCAATGTATGGGACACATTAAGAAAACCACAGTGATACTGTTCATGAGCAGAGGTCTTAAAATGGCTATGTTGAAAATTTGGTGAAAAAATTCCTAAAAGACTTCTGGTGACACAAGTGTTGCTTATGGCCGCTTGAAGCTGAAGCTCTACCTGACTTGACAGAATCCTAAACCATCCTGGCATCCAAAAAGAGATAAAGGGCTAGAAAACCTGCAAAAGCTAGCCTACATATGGCAACGAGACAAAAATTGAGAGAAGTCGAAGTGCCAAGCGTGTCTAGGAAACCGATCCAGCGGACTGTAGCCTGGCAGCCCCCACTAGCAACCGAACAGAGCTCGCAGAGTGAAATGGCTGAACCCGAACTGGAACATACGGAGGATGGTAATGATGAGCCTGAATTTACAATTACTTCTAAACAACTCTGCACCCAGTTAAGCACAATCGGTGAAACACTGAGGCGTATTGAAACAGCAGTGGCAGACAATAAACGAGCCCTCAGGGTAGTCAAGAGATGCGTGGGAGCAGTTGAGGCCTGTCTGACGGAATATTGCAACAAAACCTATGTGCACAACTCCGCATTGCTAAACCTTCATTACAGAGAGATACAATTGAGTAAAAGGTTGGAGGAACTTGAAAACAGGCATCAACGAAACAATATCAGAGTTCACGGACTCCCAGAAAAAACGGAGTCGGGGGACATGATACTCTTTATGGAGAGTTTGTTGCGGGAGTTGTTAGGCTGGCCCAAGGAGGAGCCATTAGGCATAATTCGAGCACATAGAGCACTTGCACCCCCACCAACAAATGTCAACGCCAGACTGAGAATAATAATTATGGCATTTCTAGACTTCAGAACTAAAGAAAAGATCCTGAAAATAACGTGGGGGCACAAGGAGATTATTTTTGGAGACCAGCGTCTTTATTTTGACCATGACTTTGCAGCATCAACATCATTACAACGGCGATTGATACTGGCTGCTATGAAAACCCTGAGGCAGAAAGGGATGAAGGCCTACCTGGACTATCCAGCTTGACTTCGGGTGAAGACAAGTGAAGGGGCAGTGAAGTGCTTTGCAAACATTGCGGAGGCGAGCGATTTCCTGACAGATCACGGGACCAAGCTAGACAAGCTGCAGTCTCGTTTTCCAAGACAGAAGCTGGAGGTCTTGACCTGGCAGTCGACTGTAGGGAGAAAAGCCGAGGCCCAAAGTGCGGATGTGTGGCAGAAGGTCCGCAGGGCAGTCAGATCCAGGTCAACATCATCCGAGAAGGCCTCCACGACGGTGGAATCCAGGGTGCAACCCCATAACAACAAGGGGGCAGGCTGAGATGCAACCAAACAAGACTGGGTAACTTTTAATCTGCTAGCTTGGACGGAAATGAAGACATTAAAATCTTAGGTCTTGAGGGAAAATGAAAAATTTGGAATACTAATATATGTCCAGGATAAAGTCTGAGAGCCTGGTTGGGGGAGAGGGGAGGGGAAGCAACGGGGCATGTAACTAACCAATGTTTAAAAATTACTATCTCTAACCTGACTTACTGGAAGGATACTTCCCCTCGGGACATGAAGGTGCAGGCACACTGTGGCACTGCGGTTATTCAAACGCCTCTATAGAGATTCATGTTGGACAAACTCTGCCCCTCCACTGTTCCCCCCCCCTTCCTTTCTCCTTTTCCTCTTCATTCTTTTTCCAGATCCCCCAAAACGGATACCAGGACTTTGTTCACGTATAAAAAATTTAAGATTCTGTCGAGCAGGTTGAACGGAATGTCAAGGCCTAGACGGCTTAATAGCCTTAGACCTTGCGAAGGGTGAAGTAGAACACCCCACACTTATAAGCTCAGCTAATCACCCTACTGACCACAGTGTGGAAGAGTGGTCAGCCAGGGAGCACAAAGTATTGTCTCCCTAAGGTCTCCCATTTTACCACCATAGTAAAGAAGAGACCTATTTAAGGTTATATAGATCCTTTTCTGATCTTTATGTACCATCTGAAGTATCACCTTGAAGTACACAATACATCAAAAAATGCAAAGCATGACAGAGGAGCAAAATCTGTCAATTTGTATATAGTTATGAAGTGGTTCAGAAATGTGATTTTTTTTTTAGGTTTTTTGGCAATGGCAGTGTGTGTGTCGAGTGAAATCTTAGGGGGGGGGGCGCCCCCTGGGGGTCGGACCATATCTTTCTTTATGATTAACAGAATATGGGTGATATCCAAATAGTTACATACAATGTAAGAGGCTTAGGGAGCCCTATCAAAAAGGTGAGGGTTTTGAGAGAATTGAGAGACTTTAAGACAGATATTGCCTTACTCCAAGAGACCCATTTAACACAATTAGAACACTCTAAATTAAAAAGGGCATGGGTGGGACATATTTTCTCATCCTCTTGCCAATCCAATCCACACAAACGAGGGGTAGCTATACTGATAAGAAGAAATCTCCCTTTTAAGGAGACAATCGTGAGGTCCGACCCCGAGGGAAGATCTATATATGCAGAGGCAGACCAGGGCGCTCATAAGTGCAGCATCCTTAACATATACGCCCCCAACGAGGAGAACCCCAGGTCAGCCTTCCTAACAAAGATGATGTCAGCATTTCCTGGGTTTGACTCAGGTCTTAGGATAGTGGGAGGGGATTTTAACACAATTCTATGTCCCCGCTTAGATAAGTCAGGGACACAGCCAGGTAGAAGATCCAGGCCTCTACAACACTTCACAGACTCATTCATGAACAAGGTATGACAGATGCATGGAGGTTTCTGTACTCGCCCAGACATTTAGGCTACAGCAGGCTTGATCTCCTGTTGGTTCCCACAAACTGGACATGGGCATTAAATTCAGCCCAAAGAGGTAGTTTTACCTTATCAGACCATGCCCCGGTCTTGCTAAAGTTACCACTGGGAGTCACGAACCGCCATCAGACGTGGAAATTAAATTTGAGCCTTGTTAATAAGGAAGAATTTAAAACAATGATAAGAACAGAGTTTAAACAATTTCAAACATTTAATAACCAGGAGGATACCCCCCCCCCCCACAATATATTGGGATACTCTGAAAGCATATATAAGGGGCAAAATTATCGCCTATGCTTCTGTAGTTAACAAAGATAGAAAAGAGGAACAGACAAAGCTAGAAAGGGCAATATCAGAGCTGGAAACTCAACATAAGCGAGACAACCTGACAGAGACGTAAAAAGAAGTTAGAGGAGGTCAGAGAAAAGTTAACACGATTAGTAAACCATCAAATAGAAGCTAATTTGTAGGTACGCCAGACAGTTATTTTACGAGAAGGGCAACAGGGCTGGAAAACTATTAGCAGCTCAGCTGCGAAAGGAGGCAGCGTCAAGGGCAGTACTAAAACTTAGAAGGGGATCAGATCATTGTCAGGTCACATCCAAGCAAACATAACAAAATGTTTTGCTGACTTCTGCCAGAAGCTGTATGCTGCGGAGAGATGCCCGGACCATGAGGCAAACATCGCCCAATATCTGAGGGGGATTCATCTCCCGGTCCTAGACCAGTCTGGAAGGGAGAAGTTAAGGGCCCCAATCACTATGCAAGAACTTAAAAGTCAAATTTCCCTACTTAAAAACACAAAGGCTTGGATGGGTACCCCGCAGAATTTTATAAGACTTTCCAGACAGACCTCCTTCCCCATTCTATTGAAGACGTTTAACGCTGTCCTGAGAAAGGACCTACCGATCCCTCCATCATGGAATTATGCAAGGATATCGGTACTGTTAAAACCAGACAAACCACCAGAGGAATGCGGATCGTATAGACCCATTTCTCTGTTAAATACAGATCTAAAATTATTCACGGGTATACTGGCTCGGAGGCTTCAAATGGTCATTGGGGATCTCATACACCCGGATCAATCCGGATTTATATCCGGAAGATTCCTACAAGATAACATTAGACGTCTCCTGAATATAATTTCTTCTCAGAAAACAGCTACATCCCTTAACCTGGATGGATGTCCTCTAAAATCAAATCCCTAATTAATAAAAAAAATAAACTTTATAAACAAATTCAAAAGGGTCTTACACATACTGAATCCAAATATAGGGACTTATTAAAAACAATAAAAACTAAAATAAGATTAGAAAAAAACCCAATTTGAACTCAAATTAGCATCGAGGGTAAAAGACAACAAGAAATCCTTTTTTTCCTATATAAATAAAACCAGAAGCAATTCTACGACTATACGCCCATTTACCACATTATTTGGTTGTGTAACTAATAAACATGAAATAGCTAATATACAGAACCAATATTTTTCATCTGTATTTAATGATAATTCATATGATAAAATAATCAAATCAGATAGCTCTATACCTGGTACTTTTAAAATTAACCCCAAAGAAGTTTTAGATAAATTCAATAAAATAAATATCAACAAGTCCCCGGGTCCGGATGATATTCATCCAAAGGTAATAAAAGAACTCACTAATGAAATTTACATGCCCCTAACTAATATATTTCAACATTCACTAGATATTGGTGAAGTCCCAAATGATTGGAGAATAGCAACAGTCGTACCTATTCACAAAAAGGGACCTACCAACAAGCCAGAACATTTTAGACCTATAAGTCTTACATCATTGATTGGCAAAATATTTGAACAGTTTGTAAAGAAAATTATTTTGGAACATCTTAATAATAATAAACTTACAAAAATCAACATGGATTTACAAAATCAAGATCATGTTTAACTAACCTCTTGACCTTTTATAATAAAGTTACAGAAGAAATGGATAATGGCAACTCGGTTGACTTAGTGTTTATAGATTTTGCTAAAGCATTTGACAAAATCCCTCACTTTGAACTTATACATGCCTTAAAAGAGGTTAAATTAAACCATAATATAATAAACTGGATAAAGATGTGGCTTAGTAACAGGAAGCAGAGAGTGGCTATAAATGGAGAGTTGTCGGAATGGGCTAGTGTGACTAGTGGTGTCCCCCAGGGATCAGTGTTGGGACCATGTTTATTTAATATTTATATTTCCTCCCTAGAATCAAACATTAATGATATTTGGCTACTCAAATTTGCAGACGATTGCTATATAGGGTCTATTATTAATAACAGTAAGGAAAGCAGTATCCTGCAAAACTTCTTAGATAAAGTTTCTAACTGGGCCCAAGAAAAGAAATTGGTATTAAACAGCGATAAGTGTAAGGTGATGCATTTGGGCAAACATAATCCTAAATTTACATATAAACTGGCGAATCAATCATTACATCAGACCATTGAAGAAAAGGATCTTGGGCTTATCATTACCCCAGATATGAAATTCAAATTACATTGTTCCAAACAAATCAATAGGGCAAACCAGAATCTAAATTGTATATTTAGACACGTGGCAAAGTAGGACTAGAGGAGGTTATGTTGCCATTGTATAGTGCTCTGGTGAGACCTCACCTTGAGTATTGTGTCCAAGTGTGGTCCCCATATACAAAGGAAGAAATTAGTAACATCGAAAGAGTCCAGAGATGATTTAGCAGAATAATAGGAATGAAGGGAAAGGACTATGAAAATAGGCTTAAGGATCTGAAATTGTATTCCTTAAAATATAGAAGGCTTAGGGGAGACTTATGTCTTATATATGGTTTACTACAAGATTCTATACTCCTAAATGGAACAGGTTTATTCAAATCTAAATTCAGACTAAGTAATCGTAGACATAATAAACAACTATTGATTGGGAAATGGAATTCGTTAAGGAGAAAAAACTGGTTTAGCTTAAGATCAATCTCAATATGGAATAATCTTCCTACAATTGTAGTGGAAAGTACTAACATGGATGCATGCAAAATAAACTTGGATTCAGTAATGACAGATGATGACAAATATAACTAATACACCAAAATATGAGGCAAGCAGTATGTACTATGTTCTCTAGCTTGGAAAACCTATGAAACCTGGCAATAAGTATCGATGCCGAAAAGGCATTCGATAGGGTGGACTGGGTTTTCCTCCAAACAGTTATTAGAAAGTTCAATTTAGGTGATAACTTTATAGGAGCTGTTGCAGCACTATACTCCCAGCCAGAAGCAGTGATTAGTATAAATGGATGCATCTCGGACAGACTCCCTTTATCTAGGGGGACTCGTCAGGGATGCCCACTTTCCCCACTGCTGTTTGCTCTCTCCTTGGAGCCTTTGGCAGAGCAAATTAGACAAGATCCTCAGGTAGTGGGCATAAAGGTGGGCTCCCAGATTCATAAACTTTCCCTGTACGCTGATGACGCACTTATCTACCTTGGGGACTCGGTTAGCTCGCTTCCACCCCTTACACAAATTTTAAACCAATTCCAACAAATAGCAGGATACAAAATTAACCCCTCAAAATCTGAAGCTTTATGGCTAAGCGGGCTTCTATCACCTGAGCTGCGATCTAACTTTCAGTTTGCTTGGGTTCCGAATAACACAATTAGATATCTGGGAATAAGAGTCCCAGTAGATACCTCCCAGCTTTTCTCAGCAAATTACCTCAGACTACGAGATGCTATTAGGCAAGACCTGGGAAGGCGGAGACTGCTCCCTCTGTCTCTTCTGGGAAGGGTACATTCTATCAAAATGATTGTGCTACCACATTTGTTGTTTTTATTTCAGACAATACCGATTGCCCCCACCCAAATTGTTCTTAAAAGAAATGGAACACCTTATAACAAGTTTTATTTGGCTTGTTAAAAAGCCCAGACTAAAAAGGGCACCCTTTTGCACTAGGTGAGAACAGGGGGCTAGGCCCATCAAACATTACAGACTACTATTTAGCGGCACATGTCCCTTGGTTGTATGCCTGGATGAAGCAGAGGGTGAATAATAGATGGATCCCAATGGAGCTATAACAGGCACATAAGTTATCACTTTGGACCCTGCCCACTGCTGCCGTCTCCTCAAGCATGGTCCGTAAGGTGAAAAATCCATGGACTAGATATACCCTGTGAGCCTTGCTGGCCCTACGTAGACGACTGAAGGTTCCGGGAGGACTGGGTCCCCCATCTCTCATACGTCACCATGAGAATTTCAGCCCTACTAGTTTAGATGAGGGATACCATTTTTGGGAGCGCCAAGGCCTTACTAGGTTTACTCACCTGCTGGAGGGTGAGACTTGTACTACGTTTCAGAAACTAAAGCAGAAATATGGACTCAGAAAGGAAGACCATTTTAGATTTTTACAAGTAAGGCATTTCATACACCAACCTTTACATGTGCAGCAGCTGTTAAGACCCTTAATGGAGCTAGAGCAACTTTTTTATAGCTGGATCACTTTAAGAGCTAAGATGAAACCCATCTCCCAGACTTATAGGCTATTGACAGGACTATACCCAGAACAAGTCGAAGCAGTCAAGCATAGATGGGAAAGGGACTCAAGACATACAATTGGAGAGCTCCAAATGGCAGAGGGCTATTGCCCAGGGATGGCAAATTACAGCCTCGCCCTCTTAGGGTGAATACCACTGGAAAGTTTTGATGTGCTTTTTCGGAATCCCCACAGTCACACAGTATTTTCACTCAGACAACACAAATAGATGCTGGAGGGAGTGTGGAGGGATTGGTTCACGTTTTCATATGTTCTGGGGATGCCCAGAGTTAGAGGGTTTTTGGCGACAGGTACATAAACAGATCCAGAGTGTTCTGGGGGTTCCCCTCCCAGGAACATTTTAGGCCCTCTGCTTGGGTTTCCCGAGTAATGAGTTTCTGAGACTCCCTCGAACTCGGAGGAGACTATATCACATCTTCAGGTTGGCAGCTTTAAAATGCTTCACACTTTGTTGGCAATCTACAAAACTGCCTACTATCCAAACCTGGAGAGATAAAGTAAATGAGTTAGAACATATAGAAAGGATTACAGCAGCTTTAAGGCTCACTATGGAGAGATTTAATTTAATATGGAGTGTTTGGTATGTGAAAGGTCACACATTGACTACTTAGAGGGCAAGGGCCCTGAATCTGTCTTGAATTTGTTTTTTTCTGGTCTACAAACCTTAAGGGGAAGAATTTGGCTGAAGCAGAGGCCCTGACCCACACAAGAGGGGATAGATAAATGGGCTCGCTACGCACACACCGCCAGCCAGTTAGTTTAATTATTGGTTTTCCTTTCCCGTTTGTTTAGTACAGTCTGATGTATTTTAGAATGCTGAAAATTATTAAGTTTGCACAGCCATTTGGAAATTTTGGAAGTTAAGGATTATTTTAGATTGGAAAGGAGGAATCAAAAGCCAAGGAAGGGGAAGGGGTGAGAAAAAAAGGGGAGCCTGAAACAAGTACTAAACAACAGAATTAACTATATGAAAACAGAGAAGAAAGAACTACGGAACGACTGCACACCTTCTTGAAGTGGACAGTTGGTTTGGCCACCTTGGTTTTTTACCCATAAAATACAGTTTGTTAGTTGTAGTACAGATTCCTCTAGCTGTGATGATACTGTATGATTAACTGTACTTTGTTAAGACTGTGACAATTGTGATAGTGGTCAGTTATGGCTGTGCCGATTTGATTTGATGTAATGTTACTGTGCATCAAAAAAAACTTAAGTAACAAAAAAAAATTCCTAAAAATGACTGTTTTATTTAGTGCAGTGCTGCAGTTCCCATACGTCAGTAACTTTGCAAATTTCCTATATTTTCACTCCAGATTTTCCAACATTGCCATTTTATTACACTTCCTTTGAACAGTACAGCTGCCATTTTCATATGTCGCCTCAAATGTGTTTCTGCACATGTAGCACACAATGGTGCAGTCAGTAAAGAAGCAATGTTTGGGACAGATTAAGGAATCACAGTTACACTGTTCATAAGCAGAGGTCTTAAAATGGCTATGTTGAAAATTTGGTGACAAAAGCCCATAAAATGACTGTGTTACGAGTGAGCATTGTGCAGTTTCCACGCACCCTCGTAAGTTCATGACTTTGTAATATTTTCAGTCCAGATTTTCACCAGTGCCATTCTTCCACACTTCCTTATGAACAGTACAGTTGTCATTTTTCACAACATGGCCGAAATGTGTTTTCACACTTTCCAGCGCAGAGATGCGTGGTCGCTGTGGGAAATCATTGTTCGGGACAGATAAAGAAAATCACAGTGACACTGTTCATGATCGGAGGTCCCAAAATGCCTGTGTTGACAATCTGCTGTAAAAAATCCCCAACCTAATTACATTACGGGTGTGCATTGTACAGTTTCTATGCACGGTCCTGACTTCACCCTTTTTTAAATATTTTGACTGCAGATTTGTAACACTGCCATTTTTTACACCTCCCCATGAACAGTACAGCTGTCATTTTTCACATCCTGTTCGGAATGTGTTTTTTTGCACCTGTGGTGCTAAATGCCGTAGTCGCTGTGCATAAGCAGCTTTCAGCTAACAAACTGATATTGCCACTGTTCATGAGGTGGGGGTCACAAAAAACCATGTTGAAAATATGGAGTGAAAATACCAATGAATGCCTGAGGTGTTAGGGTTTCCAACCATAATGCCCCACCCTGTAGAGAATGACAGGCATCAGGGGTGTGACTTGGGATTCTTGTCTGTAATGCTAATACCATTCCACCCACACCTACACCCAGCAGCCAGTGAGAGGCATTGAGGTATGCCTTGGACTCTTCGGCCCCAAAGTTCATCCCATTCTCCTATACCACACCCATCTCACCATATTTCCTGATGGAGTGGGGTGCGCATAAGGGCCAAAGACCCCAAGACACACTGTGACACTTGTCAGTGTCTGCAGGGTAGGGTGTGGTGAAATGGCATGGCCGTTATGCCTGACGACCCAAAGGCACACCCCCAATGCCTGTCACTCTCTGCAGGGTGGTGGGGTTGGCTTCAGTTCAGTACTTCACTGCCTTTTCTATTACGCAGCTCTGTAACTTCTACACTACCCATGCCAATGCCAGCAAGCAAACATTCGGCATTGACAAATGCTTGTTCTGTCTGCACCAACGTAAAGACTGTAGAACCTCCCAAAGACATTGGAGACTACATCACTTCAGAAGCACTCAAGGGTAAGGGATTGTGTGGGAGTAACTACCATAATTTTCTCGCCTTATTATTTGCCTGCTCTAAACCCGTCCTTTTCTTCACCCAAAGTCTTGTTCCTGGCCCCCAAAAAAGTCATGCTCCTTTTTTTTTTTATCTCTTTTTTTCTGTGCCCAGCACCCCACTCCTTCAGGCTCACTCAAGAAGCTCCCCTTCTGTCCCTGAACTCACCCTGCAGTGCTGTGATTGTACCTCCAGATCTGTCAGGATCCTTCTGTTGGTCTTCGGGTTCTGGCATACACCAGCCAGGGGTCCTCCTGGTGTAGTTAGGAAGGAAGCGGGGTCTCACTGTGACACTGACAGCTGGAGGGTGCAGAACTGTCCCACTTTGAGGTTGGGGGAGCATGGGAGGGTCTCCAGAGGGGCCATCATAATGCATGTCTGGGGCATTGTTTTCCTCTGTGCAGTAATCACTCCCACTTCCCAAACATGGATGCAACAACTTCCTGAGGGGAGCCCCAATGCTGCATGGCCAACCATGCTGGCTGCCTATGACACCACTACCACACCTCCATCATGAGCTGTAAACACAGCACCACACCGTGGATGTCCCTCTTCAGGGAAGAGCAGCTTAAAGATGCTCTGTAACCCTCCCTGCCAGCCTTCGCTCCTGATCCTCTAGGCTCGGCATGCAGACCTTGGCCACTAGAGTGCCAGTGCGGTCCCTTAGTGCGCTGTACCACATTGTCTGCCCCCATTCCTTTTTGTGGCATATGTATTGTCCTTTGCTTTACTGTGGTGTTATTTATTACCAGGTATCGATACTGTGACTACATGGAAGAGGTGGGCTGTCGTATTATTTCCTGTTGGGCACCACCCTGGCATTCAGCATGTCAGAGTATCCCACCCAGTGAAGGCACTGCATCATTACTGTTCTATATTTTAACATTGGACCTCGGGGCCACCTAACCTAGACCTAAAGGTAAAACCTCTTATACATCTATGGGCCACACAATGCACCTTGCAGGTGGGTTTCTAATAATAATAGCTAATATTTTTATTGAGTTGAAAGTTGCTGCAATGCAAAACAACATTTAACACACACTCATAACTTGTTCTACATTACATGTCTAAAAATGTTACGTGTTCTTACAGAACAATGTTAACCCGTTGACTGCTGCTTTACTCTCTGGGACCCCCATGAACGTGAGATGCTACATCTTATGAAATTACCTGTACTGCAGTCATTTGAAATAAATAATTAAATAAACAAACATACAAGAGTAGGGTCTTCTCTTCATTATAAACGCCATTCCTATTAACCTCTATCCTTGCAGTACTTGTTTTTTCTCGAGGAATAAGAGTTCTGTTTGGTCCAGTATTTATTCATCTGGGGTAGATCGGGGGTTAGGGTCTTCTTTCTGTACAGTTCATGTTCTGAGTACAGATTCCCTTTACGTGTATTACGCAAATCATTTGTATCCGATTTAAAAACAAACCAGACAGTAAGGGTCAAAGTATCCCTTCCCACCATCACCATCTTGTGTACTCTTACACATTTTAAACAATACAAGCAGGTAGAACTGTCTGGGTCCACCTCAGAACAATGGACATGAGAGGAAGGTACTTACCTCCGTCATCATCTGAGTCCTCAGAACTCTGCTGTCTCAGGCGGTGGCTGTAGGAAAATGACAAGAAACGAACTCCTAAATACAACAGTTATCAATGGTACATTCCTATTCTGAGTTCCCACTACACCTGAAGTAAACGAAGTGCAAGTACAAAGCTGCTTCTTTGTTATGAGTGTATGTGCTGTAACTCCTGCAGGGAAACTTTTCTAGACACGAAACACACAGCCAGATCAGGTGTGTGTACTGCAACTCCTATATGGAGATTCTATTAGATCTTGAACATAGTGTATAGCTGGACCAAGTGTGTGTAATTTAATCCCTAAAGGGACAGCCTACTAAATATTTATTTCAAAAGTTTTACCAGGAAAGTGATACTGAGCTGTTATCAGCTTGATTCCAGATGCGTCGGGGGGGGAGGAACATAAAGGTGCAATGTACAAAACGAAATACAATAATATGGAAAATAACTATAACAAAATATACAGTTTACAAAAAATGCTTCAAGAACAGAATTTCCATACCTTAAAAACTACACAGTAAATTGTGGAACAAGCAAAAGAGCATTTAACAGTGAACATCAAAAGTATAATTTAAGGAGTAAGGAGACTGACTGATGAGCGGAGGAAGGGGGCAATGCTAGTGTCAGAGCAGAGTGGCAGGCAGGTGACAGAAGTCCACCCTGATATCAGAAGCAGCTGCACAAGTGAATACAGAAATCATGAAGGAGATATTTCAGAGTGAGAAGGGAACAAGCAGAGTGAATGGAAGGGGGGACAGAGCCCTAAAGTTCAGGGTAGCAAAATGAGAAGGCAGTTTGCCCAGCAGTAAATGTCATAGGTAGGAGAGCAACAGAGCAAAAGCAAGCATTATGAAGAGAGTAGAAATTAGAAGAGGGGAAAGAGGAGAGAAGTAAGACATGAGGGGAAAAAAACAAACCAAAATTTGGAGAAAAAAGAAGCATAGTGGCGTAGGACGCTTGGCATCAAGAGAAGAGAGGAAGAGGGAGATATACAAACAGATGAATAGGTAAGGGTTTGTCAAGGGCAAATTGATAGGAGTCTAGCTAAAGTGGTCTTTGAAGCAGTACTGTAAACAATGTCTCCACAGTCAAAAATAGAGAGTATCATCTTAATGAGGATTTCTCTGCATACAAGAAGTGGAATGCACCTCTTATTTCTGCAAAGTGCTCCAAGTTTGGGGTGAAACTTCTTGTGGATAGCATCCACGTGAACAGAAAAACCAAGGTGTCGATCCAGCCAAACCCCAAGCTGCAGTCTGTGCTGTGGGACCGCCGAAAGTGGTGAGACAGAGTGACTGCAGCGGGAGATTGCTGATGAATCCTTGTTTTGTGCACTGAAGCATAAACAGTAACATCTGGGGGAAGAAAACGTGTTGACAACTATTTTGCACCATACTAGACCCTTTATGTGCTAAGGGCAGAGGGGACTGTAGGACTAGAAGGAATTTGGGCATAATTTTTAAAGTTAAGCTCTTTGTGTTGGGGTTAAATCTGCAGGATATCCAGATACTTCTGGGTTCTCAGTGTATAAAGCCGACGCTACAAGCGTGTGTTGGCACGCTGAGACGCATGGAGACACAAGTGTCTCCACGTGTGTTAGCGGGGAGAGGGAGTAAAAGGAATATCACCAGGGTAAGTCAAGCAATATAATCAATAAATAGAAAATGGAAAAGGATATTGTGAAAGGCAGTAAGCCTGCTTCATTGTTGTCATCGGGGGTGATTTACTGATAAGTTGTAAAATGTGCAAAATGTATAAAGAGACTGAATTAGGGGTTGATTATAATGATTACAAATGCGAAAAATGTGTGACAAATCGGGAGCTATGTTCAGAAATCTCTAAAGTAATGGAAAGGCTACAGGTTCTACAAGTTAGTCAGTTGCAATTATCTGAGAAGTTGAAGATCTTGACTAGTTTAAATAAAAAGGAGAAAGGAGGAGATTTACAGGGGCTGGGTAAAGGAAAAGAAACAGCACGGAGATGGGGTAAACAAATACATAGAAAAGCATCAGGAAGGATTAAGAAACAGCGTAAAGGGTTAAGCCCCCTTGGTCCAGTTCCAGTATCAATTAGGAGGGGTAGTTTACAAAATGCACAGGAAAATGAGGAAATTAGAGAAGAGCCCTTACCACAGGGTAGAGTAGAGGATAGTGAGGGAAATTAAATCATTTGTGTTCCAGTTGGAAACTGTTATGAGGTTTTGAGGCATGAGAGTGATGTGAATGAAATACATGGGGAAGGTGTGGTAGAGATGGAAGAGGTGGGACAAAATCCAAGGCAAGTTATAGTATTAGGAGATTCTATAATTAAATATACCGATCAATATATTTGTCATAATGACAAAGAAAACCGAATGGTTAGTAGCTTTTCGGGAGCTGGGGCAATGGATTTTCATGATATGGTGGACAACATTTTTAAGGGGGCAGGGTAGAACCCACTAGTAGTAATACATGTGGGTATAAATGATATTACACGTAAGACTTTACCTGAAATGCAGAAAGACTATAGTAAGTTGGTGGATAGGGGTTGTGAGATAGTGCTCTCTGAACTATTACCAGAACCTAAGGCAACAGCATATAAAAGGAAGAGAATTGCCTAGACAAACGAATGGCTAGGGAGATGGACAAGGGAAACTGGTTATAAATTCATTAACCACTGGGGGACGTTTGTTAATAATGACAAACTCTGCAGTAAGGATGGGTTGCATCTCAGCCATAGGGGCAGTAGAATACTAGGACAGAGGTTAAAGAATGAAACTGAGATTTATTTAAACTGAAAAAGAGGGTGATGAACAGGGAAATTAAGGAACAATCAAGTACAGTACAAAACAATAGTTACTAGTATGGTAGATACTGAGGTAATGTTTTTTAATGCAAGAAGTTTAAATGAAGTAGGTATGGCTGAGTTGGGAATAATAAGGAGGGATAAACTCGATATGGTCGGGGTAGTAGAGACATGGTGGTCACATGAAAACCAGTGGGGTCAACAGATACCCGGATACAGATTAAAAAATAAAAATAGAGTAGAGAAAAGAGGTGGGGGAGTGGCCCTATTCGTTAGGAATGAATTAGAAATTAAGGTTAAAGAAGTAAATTGTAATATGGGGGGGACTGAAATTATTGTTATTAATTAGTTGGGTATTAGGGGAAGGAAATGTAGCTCTTCTGTTTTTTACAGACCACCAGATACAATAAGAAAAAATTACTCACCTTAGTAATTGCTTTTCTTCTCATGGAGTCTTGCTATATTATAACAATAGCAGTCAGCCACTGCAGCTGAACTGCCCCGGAGAGGAAGGAGTTAACTCCAGAAGATCTGGAGTTCTACAGCGCGAGGGCGCTGTGCCCAAAGCTCTATCTGGCAGTTTCAAATGAAACTGTCAGATCTTTACGAAGCCAACATCAAAGGACGGGAAAAGTCTGTGTGAAAAACTACACTAGCCTATGGCTACCTACTAGTAGTAAAATAACAATATAAACAACAAAGAAACACCCAGAACCATAATAACAAAGATTGATGGTATTATGGTTCATTTTACTCACCTTGACAAGCACATATGAACCCCTCTTCCCCCAAGACTCAAGTCCAAGAAGGGGCAATAAAAATAACCTAAAAGAACAATCCAGATCCCTAACCCAAAGGAAAACAGGGTTAGGGGAAAACTAAAATGGCATGACACAGTGTTGCACCCAATTTGCCACCCTACCCAAGTAGGAGTTCTGAGAGGGCAGGAGGGAGGGTGGTTAGAATATAGAAGACTCCATGAGAAGAAAAGCAATTACTAAGGTGAGTAATTTTTCTTCAAACACCATGAAGTCTTGCTATATTATAACAATAGCAGATTACACAGCAGTACTCCATGGAGGAGGGTCAGAACTCACTTAGAAATAGGCTCTGAAGCATAGCTGTAAGCTAAAGCATCTCTCCTGGACTGGATATCCAGGAATAATGCTTGGTAAAGGTGTGAACTGTCTTCCAGGTAGCAGCTTGACAAATCTCCAGAATAGAATAACTCCCAGCAGCCGCTAGAGACGCAGCTGTACCCCCAGGAGTGGGCCCTCAATCCTGAGGGGGTACTCTACCCAGTTTCTGATAACAAAATTGAGATACAAGAGACAATCCACCTTGCAGTTGTTCTCTTAGTGGCAGGTTTCCTACCAACCTCGCATAGGTAAGAAACAGTTGGAGGGATTGAACCTATGACCTCTGTGCGCTCTAGATAGTAACCCAATGCCCTTGACATCCAAGCTGTGCAGTCTCCTCTCACCTGAGGAAGAATGCTCAGTGAAAAATACTGGGAGGAGATAGATTGATTCAGGTGGAAATCAGAAACCACCTTAGCAAAACTTTCTATTAGTCCCTAAGGACTACCTTATCTCTGTGGAAAGAGATAAAATCTTCTTCCACTGACAGGGCCTGTAACTCACTTATGCGCCTGGCAGAGGTGATAGCTACTAGAAAACGGTTTTCCAGTTAATACTTGAGCTCTGCTGAAGACAGAGGCTCAAAAGGAGGTTGCATTAACTGAGCAATGCAAATATTCAGGTCCCAGGCGGAGCTGGTTCCCAAAGGGAGGGTTAGTGTAAGTAACCCTTTAAAAACTTGGAGAACACAGGGTGAGAAGAAAGGAGGCAGGCTCCCTGCTGACACAAAAAGCAGAGACAGCTGCCAGATGAACCTTCAGGTAGCTGGTCTAAGGCCTAAGGAATTCAGATGGACCAAATAGTCCAGTAGAATGGGAAGATCAGCAGATTCTGGGGTAATCTGCCTCTCAGAGCACCAGATGGAAAACCTCTTCCACCTAGAATTATAAGTGGCTCTAGTGGAAGGCTTCCTTGAAGCCTTTAAATATCCATAACACCTTGAGAAAGGTGTAAATCAGAAATTCTAGCTCCTCAAGAGCCAAGCCTTGAGGTGGAGGGACGAGGTCCGGATACCACACTCTCCCTGTGCACAGGCCAGTAAGTCGTGAACTCTGGGCAGGCTCAGGCAGGGTGACTGCCAGGACAGGAGCAGAGGGTACCAGGGCTGTCTGGCCCAATCTGGGGCATTCAGAATCACTCTGCAAGGTTGAGATCTGATTTTCACTAGTACCCTGAAAAGAGAGAAAGGAGACATACAGGAACTTCCCTTTCCAATCCAACAGAAAGGCATCCAGAGGGACTGAGCCCAGTACTGGAGGCCTGCAGCTAAAAAAAAAAAAAAAAGGGAGTTGGTGGTTGTCTGAGGGCCGAAAAGATCTATCTGAGGAGTGCCCCAACTGGCAAAGACGGACCCCAGTACTTGTGGATTCAGAGCCCATTCGTGATGGCCCTAGAAATTCTGGCTGAGGGCGCCCGCCAGCACATTGTCCTTCCCTGGGAGATGAACCGCTATCAGGAGGTGTTCTAGGAATAAGCCAGAGACCACAACTCATTGCTTGTTGCACAAGGCTGAAGACCGAGTGCCCCTTGCTTGTTGATGTACCACATTGTGGTGGTATTGTCTGTCCTGACTTGAACCACTTTGTTCTGGACAGAATCTGAAAAGATCCAAGAGCTAAAAAGACAGCTCTGAGTTCCAGAAGATTGATGTGGAGCAGAGATTCCTGAGGAGACCACACTCCCTGAGTGGTAAGGTCGCCCAGGTGAGCCCCACCCCAACAGGGAGGCATCCGTGGTGAGGGTGAGGAGGGAGAAATGGGAATGAAGGGAACTTGTTTCAGATTGCTTTGATCCTGCCACCAATGTAGGGCCAGGATCAGGATTGAGTAACTGGGACCAATTTGGTAAGGGGTCCTTCCTCTGAGACCAATAGGCCCTCAAATGGAACTGAATGTCCTCATCTGGAATCTTGCTCCTGCACAACAGCTGTGGAAGCAGCCATGTGTCCAGGAGTTGCAGGAAATGCCTTGCTGGTCGAGGACCCAGAGGGTAAAGGAGATGCCAGGGCGATGAGTCTGTCCACCCTTTCCGAGGGAAGAAAGGCCCTGGCTAACCTTGTGTCTAATTCTGCGCTTATGAAAGTTAGGGCCTGAACTGGTTCCAGAACTGACTTTGCAAGTTTAGCAGAAATCCCAGAGAAGCAGAAGTTGCTATGACTTGTAAGTGGGATTACCTGACCTGGAGACCGACCCACAATGAGCCAGTCCAGGTAGGGAAACACAGCAACCCTTGCCTTCTTAAATGAGCCACTACTACAGCGAGACATTTTGTGAATACCCTTGGCGCAGAGGTAAGGTCAAGGGCATTGCCCTGAACTGGTAGTAGCCTGAGGGCAGTTCGAACCCGAGGTACTTTCGGTGGAAGGCCTGATTAGAACATGAAAATAGGCATCCTGAGGTCCAGGAGCTAGCCAGTCCCTGGTCTTAGGGAAGGCAATATCATTGCCAGGGTTAACATTTTGAACTTTGGTTTCAACAGATGCTTGTTCAAGTATCTAAATCCAGAATGGGCCGCCATTCTCCTGTCTTTTGGGGTAAGAAAGTATCTTGAATAAAGCCCCTTGCCCTGATGGTAAGGAGGAACCCTTTCCACTGCTTTGCAGACCAGAAGAGAAGAAACCTCTGCTTCCAAAGCAAGGGCTTCAAGGACTTGCAGGGAAATGCCTGGCTCTTCATCTTTGGAAAATATTTGAAGCTGAGAACCAGACCCTGGCCTATTACCTCCAGAACCCATCTGTCCGGTTAGGACAGCCAGCTCTGGCTGAAATAGGCCAAGCTGCCCCCACTGGTACAGGAGAATCGCCCTGGGCACCCCATCAGGTGCCTGCTTAGCAGCAGCCTTAGGCTGAGGGAGGAGACGTTCACTAGCCCACGCTCACTCCCTGCCTCTGAAGAAACCTCATCAGACAGCAGAGGAGGCTTGAAATTGGTAAAAGGCCTGGAAAAGGGTCTGCCTTACTCTCTGGGAGCATGCCTTTGTGGCATGGCATGCTTCTCCTTAGCCTGGGCACTTTTGTAGGTTTCTGTATTCATCCATCTTTTCATATAATTTTCTGTTTGCTCTCAAACAGAGAATTTCCCACTACAGGAAAATCCATAGCCTTTGACTGAGTATCTTGGGACAGATTAGTGCATCTGAGCCATGCCAACCCACGGGAAGCTACAGAAGTGGCCATGACCCTAGAGGAAACATCATTAACATCAACAGCAGTATGAAATTGAACTTAGAGGCCCAATGCCATCAGCAGCCACCTGTTCCAACTCACTAAGCCAGCTGGCCATGGGCCTGCTTGGCTAACTGCAATACTGTGTCCCACCTAGATTTCTGATATCCCCATAAGCCATATAATTTGCCTGCCTGAGTCCCAAGGAAGCTGCCATATACGGTTTCTTCGCCATGGCATCAATCTTCCTAGAATCCTTGTCAGAGGATGTGAGGCCAGAGGAATATTAGCCTTGTCACAGGCTGCAAGCATACCACACCTACATGACTACACTGCTCAATACGGGAAGTCTGTATCCGAGCCTGACAGAAGTATACTTCTGTCCATTTTTTATCTACAGGAGGGACAGAATGAGGATTTTTAAAACCTTTGTGGTTCCTTCCTAAATGACTTATGCAAAGGAATAGACAACCTCCTAGACTCTGGAATATCCATCATTTCCACATAATCAGGCTCCTCTGCTCATCCACAGCCTCCTCTAAAGGAAGCTGGCGGGTTTCTGCAACCTTGTAAAAAAGAAAGAAAGAAGGACTCAGACAGAATAGGGGAGATTCAAAAGGTCTGTCTGGAGAAATGCCAGTTCGATGGGCATCCCCAGACCCTCCCAGCCACACATATATTGATCAAATTCCTCCTCCCCTCCTGTGGTTCATAAAATCCTCAACTTCAAAATCCTGAACCACTGGGACTGAACAGACCAACCTTTACCAACTGTTGGTGGTTCTACACAGATCCCTGAGACAGTGACTGGACAATCTGAATGGCTTTAGCTATCTCTGCAGCAGTTGGAGACACAATTCTGGACTCCAAACCTCCTGATTTCTTTGTCTTTTTACTTGGGACTGGTTCCTCTGAACCAGTCTTCCTTTCTCGAGGAAGTCTCGCCCCTGGTCAGAGGGCCTCCCTCTAGTCCAGTGGGTACTGAACCAGGCTGGCCATCCGGTCAGCGGACTTTTGGCCTCTCGTTCCTGAGCCGCCCAATCTCTTCTCCAGGGTGGCTGCAGGAAATTTTTACACACCTGGCAGTCTGACAGGAGGTGGTCAGCCCCAGACAATGAGACTGAAGTGGTGTGTGGGTCAGCCTTGGCAAAGCGTCCCCCTGAACATCACAGTGTTGAAACCCAGTGGGCCCGGTTTTTCTTTTGGGTTTCTCAGACATAATGCCAGCCTAACCAAAAACTTGCCCTTTTGATGGCAGTGCCAGGCAAGACACCCTTATCGGTTCCTAACCGTGTCACGGGTATTTGAAAAAAACGTAATAATTTCGGTTTTTTTAGAACCGATAAGAACCGGGAACCGCACTCTAAAACCCACAGTACAGTTTTAAAAGACAGAAAAAACCAAGCGATCGGTTCAAAACCGAACCGATAATTAATTTTCCACACAGACTTGAATTTTTGTACCTACGGTTACCAGACAGAGCTTTTAGAACCCAAAATGCGTAAAAATAATGACTTTTGCCGGTTCAAATGAACCGAAAACTACTCTTTTAAACCGAGAATGAACCGAGCTGAAGGAGCTGATCTCCGGAGCGACTGTTCAGTGAAGCGGAGTAAAGAATCTGACAGTTTCATTTGAAACTGCCAGATAGAGCTTTGAGCACAGCGCCCTCGCGCTGTAGAACTCCAGATCTTCTGGAGTTAACTCCTTCCTCTCCGGGGCAGTTCAGCTGCAGTGGCTGACTGCTATTGTTATAATATAGCAAGACTTCATGGTGTTTGAATGGAGAACACTGAGATTTTTTTTATGAATATATAACTGGACTAGCTGAAGGTACTGATTTGGTGATGGCCGGGGACTTAAATATGCCAAATATTAGGTGGGATGACTGTATGAAAGGAAATAGTTTGGAATGCAGATTACAAGAGGAGTTTATGGCGGCTGGTATAAAACAGTGCATACAGGAAGCAACTAGAGGTAATAACATATTGGATGTTATTCTAACAAATGTCCCTGACGTTATAAATCAAATTACGATTCAATCACAAGTCGGGATGAGCGACCACGATTCCATACAATTTAAAATGTCCTGGGAAGTACATAGAGTAAAAGGAGTAACTGAGCAGATTCTGTATAAGAGAGGGAACTACGGGGCTATAAGAAACGAATTAAGTAACACTGATTGGGAGGCAGAAATCAAGGATCTAAATATGGAAATGTCTTGGAAGTTTTTCTCTGAGAAAATGAAGGAAGTAATAGTAACATTTATACCCAAGAGAAGAGTACATAATTATAAAGGTAAAAAACCACCTTGGTTAACAAGAAATATAATTAGATTGTGTAATAGAAAGAAATTAATGTTCCATAAAATGAGAAAGTTAGGTTCACCAGAATCAAAGATTAAGTATAAGAAGATATTAAAAAAAACTGAAGGAGGAAATAAAAAATGCAAAGAAACAGCTAGAATTTAAACTTGCAATGGACAAGAGCGATAATAAAAGATTTTTTGCATATATAAATGGGAGGACGAGAGTAATTTTGTATGGTTGGGCCCTTAAATATTGAGGATGTTATGACTTCAAAATGTGAGGAGTTGCTGGAAGAATTTAGCAAATGTTTTGGGGCACTCTATAAAAAGTATGATGGAGAGATAGAGACAGCACATGTAGGTGACAGTATGATGGATTCCCAGAAAAGCTATAACAGAGGAAAAAGTGAGGAGTAGGATTATGAAGTTGAAGGTTGAGAAGGCTGCATGTCCACATGGGATACATCCTCTTTTAGTGAAGGAGTTAGTGGATATACTGGTGCAGGTTTTAACTTGGCTGGGACAAAAATCTTTGGCAGCAGGGGTGGTGCCACAGATGTGGAGGCTAGCATATTTGGTACCTATGTACAGGAAGGGTAGTAGAAGTGAGGCGAGGAATTACAGACTGGTGAGTCTGACCTCCATTATAGGGAAGATCATTGAGGGAATACTGAGTGAAAATATTCAAATATATGAGAATTAAGAACTTCGTGGATAGAGATCAGCATGGATTTATGGCCAATAGGTAATGTGAGACAAACCTGCTGGTTTTCTATGAATATGTTAGTAAACACATTGGTGAAGGCAGAAATGTGGATGTGGTAATGTTAGACTTCGGTAGAGCTTTTGATACTGTCCCACATTGTAAAATTATCAAAAAACTAATAGGACTGGGAGTGGATGGGGCCATAGTGAGATGGGTAAAACAATGGTTGGCAAATAGGTCTCAGAGGGTCAGATTATATGGTCACTTATCAGATCCACAGAGGGTGATGAGTGGTGTGCCGCAGGGGTTGGTGCTTGGACCCTTGTTGTTCAGCATTTTCATTGGTGATTTAAGGATATTAAGTAAAAATAAGTTGTTTAAATTTGCTGATGATATCAAGATGGGGGGAGTAGTGGATACCTGCGATGACAGACTAATGTTTGGACAAGTTTTGATTTATATACTGGAATGGGCAAAGATCAATGGCATTACCTTTAATGAGGAAAAATGCATTATAATGCATTTTGGGAGGCATAACCTTCAACAGTCATATAACATACTTGAACTAAAATTAAAGATATCGGAAGGGGAGAAAGATTTGGGAGTATATGTACAGAACGATCTTAAAAGTGGTGTGCATAGTAAAAAAAACTTCAAGTACAGCTATGCAGTTGGTGAATTGCATCAGACGGGGCTTCCAATCTAGGAGTGAGGAGGTGTTGCTGCTGTCATATAAGACAATGGTCAGGCCCATTTTGGATTACTGTTATGCAGTTTTTTGTCCTCATCTTGTAAAAGATATTAGGGTAATGGAGAGGCCACAGAGAAGCTATACACAAATTATAAATGGTAGGAGGGATAGATAGAAGAGGGGTGATTTATTGCTATTATTTAAAATTCTGAAAGATGAAGTGTTAAAGTTTGACTTGGGGTTGGAGTTGATAGATAAACCTTATTATATATGAAAGACAACCTCTGTGCGCAAACACTGAGGCAAGGGTATCCCAAAGGGCATTTGGCTGGGAAGCCAAGTTTCAAAAAAATACAAAATCACACATGCCTCCACAATGCAAAGCATCATGGGCTGCATATGCAAATCACCACAGAATGTTATGCTGGTCCAACTTTAAGCAGAATTGCATGGTGCCAAAAGGCCTCTCACACAGTTTGCAAAGGGTGGTAACAGAAGACATAGCCCTTGCCTCAGTGTTTGCGCACAGAGGTTCTTTGTCTTTTAAATAGTTTTTTATTTTAATGAGTTCACCACAATATATCCAAGGCACACTGCCTTAAGGGTAGCTGGTCCATTTCACTGGGGTGTCAAACAGACGAGGCATACTGATGAGTCCTGGTAGGACGAAACACGTGTCTATGTCTTCTGTTAGCACCCTTTGCAAACTGTGTGAGAGGCCTTTTGGCACCATGCAATTCTGCTTAAAGTTGGACCAGCATAACATTCTGTGGTGATTTGCATATGCAGCCCATGATGCTTTGCATTGTGGGGGCATGTGTGATTTTGTATTTTCTTATTATATATGGTGTCATAAACAATTAAGGGAGGAAACGGTGAGAACAGAGTGGAGAAGGAATGGATTTAAGAATAGGGTGGTTAGATGGTAGAATAGTTTGCCACAGGAGGTGGCTGACGCTGAAAGTATAGGTATATTTAAAAAAGGTTATATAGATTTCTTACAGAAGTTGGTGACTTAGGTCATCGCCACTGAATGGTGGGGGATGTCTTTATGGGCTAATGCCTTTTGACTTCTTTATTCTCTCCAGTATGAACTCCAGTACTTGAAAGAGACATCTTCAATAACTGCGCCATCAAAGAAAAGGTATGAACAGAAGGAAGGGGGAGACTCTAGTAAGTCCCTGCTTGGTGCCAAAATTCATAGAGACCATTTTCTTAGCATTGATGGATAACTGAAGGTCTCTGAACCAAAGCTGAATGTTTCTAAAGTCCTGCTGGAGCTGGTTCATGAGGTCAGGGGCAGAGGAGCCAGAGGTGAAGCGTACTGTGTCATCTACAGACATATGAATGGACACAGAGTAGCAGGCAGTTGGGAAGTCATTTAGAAAAATGGAGAAAAGAACTGGGCCAAGGACAGACCCTTGGGGGACACCAGAGCTAATAGGAAGCGGGGGGTCTCCAATATGGACAGCTTGCAACCTTCCCTCAAGGTATGAGCGGAACCACTCAGCAGAGGAGGCAAAGAGTCCCGCTACCTTGAGCTTGTCCAGGAGAATGGAGTGAGCAACAGTGTAAAAGCTTTGGCTATGTCAACAAAGATGGCAGAGATGACAAGGCCATGATCCATGCCAGAGAGGATAGTATCAGTGAGCCGAGGTGGAGGTGGAGTGGGACTTTCTAAAGCCAGACTGGAAAGGAATGAAGGAGTAGGCTGTCAAGAAAGGAAAAATTACTCACCTTAGTAATGTTGTTTCTTCTAATGGAGTCTTGCTATATTATGACTATTGCAGTTTGTCCCACCATTAGAACTGCTCCGGAGGTGAAAGAGTTAACTTCCATGCCAGGCATGGAACTTGGAGCGCGAGCTCGGTTTGAGAAGCTCTGTCTGGAAGATTTCAAACTGAAACTGTCAGATCTTTACGAGCAAAACTCATTAAGGTTCTGTGTGGAAGCTGTAACCTACACTAGCCAAGTGGCTACTTAAATATTAACACTTTTCCTAGTCCCAACACTAAGACTCAAGTCAGGGGACCAGAAAATTAAGATAAGATGAAATAAGATAATATAAAACACAACACCCAAACACCCCAAAAAGAAGGGGTGGAAACAAAAAATGGGCATCAAAAAAGTGCCAACACTGGAATGCCCACCCCAAGTAGAAGTTCTGAGAGGGGCAGGCCTGGGGGGAGGTCATAATATAGCAAGACTCCATTAGAAGAAACAACATTACTAAGGTGAGTAATTTTTTTTTCAAACAACATGAAGTCTTACTATATTACGACTATTGCAGAATACACAGCAGTACCTCCATGGAGGAGGGACAGAACCTACTTAGGGAATAGGCTCTGAAGCACGGCTGTGACAAACCGAGCATCCTCCTGGCCTGGATATCCAGGGAGTAATGCTTAGGAAAGTGTGTACCGCTTTCCAAGTAGCTGCTTGACATATCTCTAAGATAGGATGTCTCTGGCAGCAGCTAGAGACGAGCTGTACCTCTGGTAGAGTGAGCCCTCAGGCCCGAAGGGGGAACCTTTCCCGGTTTTTGATAGCAAAATTGGATACAAGAGACAATCCACCTGGCAGTGGATCTCTTAGTGGCAGATTTCCCTTTTCCAACCTCACCATAAGTGAGAAATAGTTGGAGGGATTCGAACCTGTGACCCTTGGTACGTTCTATGTAGTAACTTAGGGCCCTCTTAACATCTAAGCTGTGCAGCCTCCTCTCACCAAAGGAGGAATGGTCAGTAAAGAACACTGGAAGGGAGATAGATTGGTTAAGGTGGAAATCTGAAACCACCTTAGGCAAAAACTTCCTGTTAGTCCTAAGGACTACTTTATCCCCGTGAAAGGAAATAAAGTCAGTCTCCACTGACAAAGCTTGTAACTCACTTATGCGCCTGGCAGAAGTGATGGCTACTAGAAAAACAGTTTTCCAAGTCAAGTACTTAAGCTCTGCCAAGACAGAGGTTCAAAGGGGTTGCATCAGCTGAGCAATGCAAACATTAAGATCCCAGGCAGGAGCAGGGGCCCTGAAAGGTGGATTAGTATGAAGTAATCCTTTGAAAAACTTGGAAAATACAGGGTGAGTGGAAAGAGAAGAGGGCTTTCCTGCTGAAATAAAAGCAGAGACAGCTGCCAAATGCACTTTCAGGGTAGCTGGTCTCAGTCCCAAAGAATTAAGATGGAACATATAGTCCAAAACAATGGGCAAATCAGCAGATTCCGGGGAAATATGCTTCCCAGAACACCATATGGAAAACCTTTTCCATTTAGAGTTATAGTAGCCTAGTGGAAGGCTTCCTAGAAGCTTTCAGGATTTCGAGAACGCCTTGAGAAAGGTAGGTCAGCAAATTCTAACCTCAAGAGCCAGGCCTTGGGGTTGAGGGATTTGAGATTCGACACCAAACTCTCCCTGGGCACAAGTTAACAGGTTGTGGTTCCTGGGGAGAAACAGGGAAGATGGACTGCTAAGGACAGAAGGAGTGGGTACCAGGGCTGCCTGGCCCAATCTGGAGCAATCAGGATCATCTTGCAGGGCTGGGATCCGATTTTGACTAGCACCTTGAACAGGAGAGGGAAGGGGGGGAAAGCATATAGAAACTTCCCTTCCCAATCGAGGAGAAAGGCATCCAGGGGGACTGAGCCCATCACTGGGGGCCTGCAACAAAACAGTGGAAGTTGGTGATTGTCTGGGGCTGCAAAAAGATCTATCTGAGGGGTGCCCCATCTGGCAAAAACTATCCCCAGTGCTCGGGGATCCAGTGACCATTCGTGATGGCCCTGGGAAATCCTGCTGAGGGCATCTGCCAGGACATTGTCCTTGCCTGGGAGGTGAACTGCCATGAGGGAAGTGTTCAGGGAATAAGCTAGAGACCACAACTTCATTGCCTCGGTGCACAAGGCCGAAGACCGAGTGCCCCTTGTTTGTTGATGTACCACATTGTAGTGGTGTTGTCTGTTCTGACCTGTACCACTTTGTTCTGAACAGATGCAAAAACCTGAAGTGCTAGAAAAACAGCCTGAGTTCCAGCAGATTGATGTGGAGCAGAGATTCCTGAGGGGACCACACTCCCTGGGTGGAGGTCCCATGTGAACTCCCCATCCCAGAAGGGACGATCTGTAGTAAGGGTCAAGGAGTGAGATAGAGGGATGAAGGGGACTCCTAGTCTCAGATTGCTCTGATCCTGCCACCACTGAAGGGCCTGGATCAGGGTTCGAGTCACTGGGATCAACTTGGATAGGGGATCTTTTCTTTGAGACCAAAAGGCTCTCAAGTGGAACTGAATGTCCCTCATCTGAAATCTTGCTCCTTGCACTACAGCTGTGGAAGCAGCCATGTGTCCTAGGAGCTATAGGAAGAAGTGAAGGAGGAGGCCAGGGCCACTAGGTTCCTTACCCTTTCTAGGGGAAGGAAGGCTCTGGCCTGCTTTGTGTCCAATTCTGCACCTATAAAGGTGAGTACCTGGACAGGTTCCAGAACTGACTTTGGAAGATTGAGAAGAAAGCCCACAGAGGTGAGCAGCTGCTGGGTAACTTGCAGGTGTGATCTGACCTGGTCCGGAGATTGACCTACAATGAGCCAGTCATCTAGGTAGGGAAAGATGGCAATCTTTTGCCTTCTTAAATGAGCAACTGCTACTACCAGGCATTTTGTGAATACCCTTGGGGCAGAGGTAAGGCCGAAGGGTATTGCTCTGAATTGGTAATGGCCTGAGGGCAGTTCGAATCTGAGGTACTTTCGGTGGGAGCTTCTGATAAGAACATGGAAGTAGGCATCCTTGAGGTCCAGGGAAGCTAGCCAGTCCCCTGGCCTTAGAGAAGGTAAAATCATTGCCAGAGTCACCATTTTGAATTTTGGTTTTAAAAGGTGCTTGTTCAGATATCTTAGGTCCAGAATGGGCCGCCATTCTCCTGTCTTTTGGGGTAAGGAAGTACCTGAGTACAGACCCTTGCCCTGGTGTAGGGAGAAACCCTTTCTACAGCTCTGAGAGCCAGGAGGGTTGAGACTTCTGTTTCCAAAGCAAAAATCTCTACAGGGTTTGCAGGTGGAAAAGATCTGATTCTCATCTTTGGAAATTTTTTGAAGCTGAGAACCAGACCCTGGCTTACTACTTCCAGGACCCACTTGTCTGATGTTAAAGACTCCCAGTCCTGAACAAAGTAAGCCAGCCTGCCCCCTACAGGTAATGGAGAACTGGTCCTGGGCACCCCATCAGGGTGCCTGTTTGGCAGGAGCTTTAGGCTGAGGGGGGAGCAGACCTGCTTGCACCCCGTCTGCCTCTCCCTCTGAAGAACCCCCTCTGAGCATAAGCCGAAGAGGAGGCCTGGGTTTGGTAAAAGGCCTGCCTCTACCCCTGGGGGTCTGCCTCTGAGGAATGGCTTGCCGCTCCTTGGCTTGTGCACTCCTATAAGTGGTTCTATATTCATCCATTTTCTTCATATAATTCTCTGTCTGCTCCCCAAACAGAGAATTTCCTACCACAGGAAAATCCATAGCCTTAGTCTGGGTATCCTGTGACAAACTAGTACACCTGAGCCAAGCCAATCTACGAAAGGCCACAGATGTAGCCATGACTCTAGAGGATACATCATTAGAATCCACAGCAGCATGGAATTGCACCTTGGATGCCTCAATACCATCAGCAGCCACCTGCTCCAGCTCCTTGGCAAGCTGGCCAGGGGCCTGTTTGGCCAAAGCCATGACAGTGTCCCATCTAGATTTTGGGTATCTTGCCACATAAGCCATGTAATTTGCTTGTCTGAGTCCCAAGGACGCTGCCATGTATTGTTTTTTAGCCATGGCATCAATCTTCCTGGAGTCCTTGTCAGGAGGATGTGAAGCCAGGGGAATATTAGCCTTAACACAGGCTGCAGCCTGAACTACCCCAACATGACTGCATTGCTGTGAAAGAAATTCTGTATCAGGACCTGACAAAGTGTACCTCCTGTCCATCTTTTTGTCCACAGGAGGCACAGAATTAGGAGCTTTTAAAATTTTTATTGTTTGTTTCCTAAATGATTTATGTAAAGGAATAGACAATCTCCTGGACTCTGGGATATCCATCATTTCCACAAAGTCAGGTTCCTCTTGCTCATCCACAGCTTCCTCCAATGGGAGCTGGAGGGTTTCAGCAACCTTTTTATACAACAGAAATGAGAAGGGACCAGAAAGCGAGGGGAGATTCTAAAGGTCTATCTGGAGAGATGTCCGTTCAATGGGCACATCCAGACTCTCAAAGTCACATTCACATTGTTCATAATCATCCTCCTCCTCTGGTTCATAAAACTCTTCTATATCATATTCTTGAACCGTGGAACCGCCAACCGACTTTTACTAGACAGTGGCGGTTCAACGAACCGGAGAAAGTGACTGGACAATTTGTATTGCTTAGCTATCTCTGCAGCAGTTGGAGAAGGAATTTTGACTCCACACCTGCTGATTTTCTAGTTTTCTTTGCTGGAACTGGCTCCTCAGAGTCAGCTTTACGTTTGCCCGAGGAAGTCTCGCCCTGGTCAGGGGGCACTCCCTCTGGTTCGGGTGGCACCGAACCGGGCTGGCCAACCGGATCAGCGGACTTTTTGGCCTCTCATTCCCTGAGCCTACCAACTCTCTTATCCAGGGTAGCTGCAGGGAAGTTCTTACAAATCTGGTAGTCTGAATTGAGGTGGGCAAACCCTAGACAATATACACATGTGGTGTGTGGGTCAGCCTTGGCAAAGGCTTCCCCACAGACACTACAGTGCTGAAACCCAGTGGGCCCGGTTTTTCTTTTGGGTTTCTCAGACATAATGCCAGCCTAACCAAAAATTTGCCCTTTTTAACGGCAGTGCCAGGCAAGACACCCTTATCGGTTCCCAACTGTGTCACAGGTCGTGGAAAAAAACGTAATGAAATTCATTTTTTTTTAGAACCGATAAGAACCGGGAACCACACTCTAAAAGCTTTCAAATGCTTGAGAACAAAGTTTTAAAACAAGTTCCACACAGAAATAAACCTGTCTATTACTTACAATACCACAGACAGAGCTTGAACCGATCAGTTTGCGGTTAAAATAATAATAATCGCAGTTGAAGTTAACCAAGAAAATACTGTTTAAACCAAGAAATGAACCGAGCAGTAGGAGGAATCTCCGGAGCGACTGTTCAGTGAGGCGGAGTAAAGAATCTGACAGTTTCAGTTTGAAATCTTCCAGACAAAGCTTCTCAAACCGAGCTCGCATTCCAAGTTCCATGCCTGGCATGGAAGTTAACTCTTTCACCTCCGGAGCAGTTCTAATGGTGGGACAAACTGCAATAGTCATAATATAGCAAGACTTCATGTTGTTTGAAAGGGGAGAGCTGGGAGAGAATAAGGTGTTCCTGGAGTTTACCCAGAGTGGGGAGGTGAGAAATAGGGCAGAAATTACTAGCTGAACAGAGGTCACTCCCTTTAGGAAGGGTAATGACAGTAACCAGATTCCAAGAGTCAGGGACGTAGAATATGGAGAAAGAGAGATAGAGGAGGTAGGTGATAAGGAGTGTAATGGCATGAATCGAGAGATACAGGAGTCTGGGGTCAAGACTGTCACAGCTCCCACTCTTGTAAGGATTTAGAGCCAAGAGAACTTTAAGAGTAGCAGCAAGGGTAGCAGGTGAAAAAGAAAAAAAGGAGAAGGCGGGCACTAGGCCTGGTAAAGGAGGAGAGTAAGAAGCTAGAGAAGGAGAGAGGGGAAGAGGAAAATGAGGAAGAGAGAAAGAAACGGGCACAAGTGAAATGCAGTGGGCTCAGAGGCAGCAGTATCGCCCATTTTGAGAACAGGGAGACAGAACTACGTCGGAGGGGAGCAAAGGGCATGAATTACTTTCCAGAACTTAAGGAGGATGATTAAGGTTGTTCTTGAGTCTGGATTCAAAGTGTTCAGACTTTGCAAGCCTACTAGCTTTAGTACAGGCATTACGAAGGGTCCAGTAAATTGTAAGGTCAGAAGTAGAGCCAGAGGACTTGTAGGTCCTCCAGGCAAGGTCTGACACAAAATGACAAGCCAGAAACTCTGCTGAGATTCATGGGAGGTGAGATCCCTGGACCCTGGTTCTTCTAAGGGAGGAGAGTGATGATCCCAGACAGACATGAATTTCATTGTGAAGAATCTGAGGGCATTTTGCAGAGAAGGTTCACAAAATCTATTGAGAAACTGAAATCTGTATTGTATCCATCAAGACCGAAATATCTAGAATTACATAGCCTGGAGGATAGAAGGAAGCACGGTGATATGCTGTTTTTCTATAACATATATGAATGATCCATATCTGGTAAATGAATTAAATATTAAATTCAAAGATATAAATGCAGTAGCAAGAGGACATCCCCTACAGGTTAAAATTAATCACTTTAAAACAAAAGAAAGAATTTCTCCACACAGAGGGCTGCAAGTTTATGGAACAGATTTCCAGAGTACGTGATAATAAGCAGAAACAAAGATATATTTTAAAGAAACATAGACCGGTACATTGCTGAGGGGGATAATATGAGTTACCATAGTGTTTTCTAAAGGAGAGGACTATGGGTCTTGGCCTTTTTTGCTCCTTCTTGCAGTAGTGACATTGTCAACATTCCCAGCAGTAGAAATAGGGGACCAGTCAGTGGCTACAAGGTCAGCATGAAGGCAGGACAAGTACAGCAATCGGAAAGACCAGAACTGAATGAATTTTGGGGGAGCTTTGTAATGACAAATCTTACACACACAGTAGACCACATGGTGGTCACTGAAAGTATCAGTGAGGGTACAAGAATACATAATATGATGGGGATGGGAGAAGAAGGCCCAGTCCAGGAGGGAGTGATTAGAGATTTGACATTATAGCGAATGGGGACAGAGTTAAGTTGTGTTAGAAGAAAAGATTACTCACCTTAGTAATTGTGTTTCTTCTGATGGAGTCTTCTTGTATTCTGACATATGCAGTTAGCTCCAGCACTTGAACTGCTCCGGAGAGGAAAGAGTTAAATGCCAGAGCATAGAACGTTGGGCTCGAGCTCAGTTCAAACCTCTATCTGCTGCACTTCAAAGTGTAACCATCAGATTCTTACGAGCTAATACTAATTAACTATACCTCCTAGGTGGAAATTGTAAAAAAAAAAAAAAAAAACTAGCTAACGGGCAACCAATTTTTGTGGGTCCCCAAAAGACTCAAGTCGAGAATCCCAAAATAAAAACCAGGTAGTGAACAAACATAACTACAAAAAACAACATAAACATAACCCACTTCCCCTTTCTAAAAGGGGGGAGTGCCAAGGACACCCCTGAAGTGCAGCACTGTAATTGCCAGCTCACTTCTGAAAAAACAGGTTCTGAGAGGGAAGGCAGGGAGGGAGGTCAGAATAGAAATATAGAAACACAGAAGCTGATGGCAGATAAGGACCGCAAGGCCCATCCAGTCTGCCCATTTCTTTTTCTACCTTATAAATGTGCCATCGGCCTTTGCTCTGTCAGTGGCCTATCCATTCATACTCATCTGTATTGCTCCCTTATGCCTATCCCATGCCTGTTAGAAGCCCTGCACTGTATTCATAGCCACCACTTCCTGAGGTAGGCCGTTCCATGCATCCACCACCCCTTCTGTGAAAAAGAATTTCCTCACATTCCCCCTTAATCAGCCTCCCTCTAATCTCATGCTGTGTCCTCTTGTCCTGCTATTTTCTTATATTTAAACATGTTAGACTCACCTTGTTAATGCCCTTAAGGTGTTTGAATGTCTCGATCATATCACCTCTCTCCCTCCTTTGCTCAAGGGTATACATATTGAGCATTTGAGCTCCATTAATTTGTCCTCATATGTCTTATGATGCAGTCCCTTCACCATTTTGGTTGCCCTTCTCTGGACTGCCTCAATTTGGTTAATGTCCTTGTGAAGGTGTGGCCTCCAGTACTGCATGCAGTATTCCAGATGGGGCCTAACCAGTGTCTTGTAAAGAGGGATTATTCCCTCCCTCTTACGACTTGCGATACCCCTACTAATACACCCTAACATCCTCCTAGCCTTACCTACTGCTTTAGAGGTTTGCTTGGATGATTTCAGGTCATCGGTGATGATGATGCCCAAGTCTCCATTAGAAAGATGCCATTAGAAGAAACACAATTACTAAGGTGAGTAATTTTTTCTTCAAAACAACATGAAGTCTTGCTGTATTCTGACATATGTAGACTAGCAATCAGTACTTCCAAGGAGAAGGGTACCGAACCTATTTTGGGAATAGGCTCTGCGGTACTGCTGTACCAAATCTAGCATCACTCCTAGCCTGGATATCCAGAGAGTAATGCTTGGTGAAAGTATGGACTGTTTTCCGGGTGGCTGCTTTACATATTTCTAGTAAGGGAATATCTCTGGCAGTAGCCAGGGGAGCACCTGTACCTCTAGTCGAATGAGCCCTCAGGCCTGAGGGGGGTATTTTGCCTAGCTTTCCATAGCAGAATTGTATACAAGAGACAATCCACCTGGCAATATTTCTCTTAGTAGCAGGTTTACCCTTTCCCACTTCACCATAAGTGAGAAACAACTGAGGACAGTCAAACCTAAGTTCCCTTCCCTTGGCGGCAGTATAGCACAGTGGGGTAAGACTCTGAGCTACAGATCTGGAGACCTGGGTTTGAATCCCACAGCCACCTAGGTGCATACTGTGTGATCCTGAGCAAGTCACTTAACTTCCTTGTGCTCCCAGGTCGCATCTGGAAACAAGCTTCAGCTTAGTGTGCTACTCCTGGTTAAAGAATGTTCCCTTCCTAAGTGCCTTAGTACGTTCAATGTACCAGCCAAGTGCCCTCTAAACATCCAGACTGTGTAATCTTCTTTCACCTGAAGAAAAATGATCAGTGAAGAACACAGGAAGAGACATGGACTGGTTCAGAAGAAAATCTGAAACCACCTTGGGTGAGAACCTCTTACTGGTTCTAAGGACCACGTTATCTCTATGGAATGATATAAAATCAGGCTCCACTGGCAGAGCTTGTAATTCACTAATATGCCTGGCAGAAGTGATAGCTACCAGGAACACAGTTTTCCAAGTAAAGCACTTAAGTTCTGCTGAAGCCAAAGGCTCAAAATGGTGTTGCATAAGCTGATCAATGCAAACATTAAGATTCCAAGCAGTGGTAGGGTCCTTAAAGGGAGGGTTGGTATGGAGCAAACCTTTAAAGAACGTACAGAAAACAGGGTGAGATGCCAGACAGGAAGCCTTCCCCACTGACAGGAATGCAGAGACAGCTGCTAAGTGTACTTTCAGAGTGGCTGGCCTGAGGTCTAAGCCATTAAGATGAACTATATAATACAGAACTGTAGCCAAATCAGCAGTATCTGGTAAGACATCCCTATTGGAACACCAAATGCTGAATCTTTTCCATTTGGAATTATACATTTTTCTGGTGGCAGGTTTTCGAGAGGCTTTACGAATATCCAGAACCCCCTGAGACAGATGCAGACTTGCATATTCTAACTCTTCAAGAGCCAAGCATTGATGTTGAGAGACTGAAGGTTAGGGTACCATATCCTCCCCCGAAAGGAGGTTAGCAGATTGTGTTTCTTGGGAAGAGACAAGGGAAGATGGACTGCTAGAGAAATCAACAGAGGATACCAAGCCTGCCTGGCCCAGTCTGGTGCAATCAGGATCACTCTGCACGATTGTGATCTTATCTTGACCAGAACCTTGAACAACAGAGAAAATGGAGGAAAGGCATACAAGAATTTCTCCTCCCAATCCTCAACCAGAGCATCCAGGGGAACTGAACCCATGACTGGGGGTCTGCAACAGAAGAGAGGGAGTCGATGATTGTCTGGGGCTGCAAAGAGATCTATCTCTGGAGTACCCCATCTTGATAAAATTACATTCAACACCAAGGGATCCAGGGACCATTTGTGATGGCCCTGAGATATCCTGCTCAGGGCATCTGCTAGCACATTGTCCTACCCTGGAAGGTGGACTGCTACCAGAGATGTCTGCAGAGAATAAGCCAGAGACCATAATTTCATGGCTTCCTTGCACAAGGCCATAGACCGAGTGCCTCCCTGCTTGATGAACCACATGGTGGTGGTGTGGTATGTCCTGACCTGAACCACCTTGTTCTGTACTCAGTCCGAGAAAGCTCAGAGGGCCAGATACTGTATACTGCCCTGAGCTCCAGAAGAATGATATGAAGTAGAGACTCCTGAGGGGACCACACTCCTTGTGCTGTGAGGGCTCCCAAGTGAGCTCTCCATCCCAGGAGAGAACCATCTGTCTTTAACACCACTGAATGAGTCTGGCTGATGAATGGGACTCCTTGTCTGAGATTATCCTGCTCCAACCACCACTGGAGAGCTTGGATCAGAGTCTGAGTCACTGGAATCAGCTTGGTTAGAGGATCTTTTTTTCTGAGACCAAAAGGACCTCAGATGGAACTGAATGTCCCTCATCTGAAATCTGGCTCCCTGCACCACTGTAGTGGAAGCTGCCATGTGACCCAGGAGCTGAAGAAAATGTCTTGCTGGTCAAGACACCAGAAGGTGAAAAGAAGCCAGGTCTGTAAGGGATTTTGCCTTGCCAGAGGAAGAAAAGCCTTTGTTTGGAAAGTGTCCAACCCTATTCCTATGAAGCTCAAGAGTTGCACTGGCTCGAGAACTGACTTTGGAAGACAGAGGAGGAATCCCAGAGAAGTAAGCAATTGTTCTGTCATTTGCAGGTTTGACTTGATTTGGTCTGGAGACTGCCCCACAATGAGCAAGTCGTCTAGGTATGGGAAAATGGAGATGTTTTGTCTCCTTAGAAAGGCCACTACTAGTGCTAGGCATTTTGTGAACACCTTTGGAGCTAATGTTAGTCCAAAGGGCATTGCTCTGAACTGATAATGGCCTGAAGGCAATTCGAACCGGAGGTACTTTCTGTGGGAGCACCTGATGGGAACGTGAAAGTAGGCATCCTTAAGGTCCAGGAAAGCTAACCAATCCCCTGGCCTCAGAGAGGGAAGAATTACTCCAAGAGTCACCATTTTGAATTTTGGATTGACTAAGTGCTTGTTTAAATATCTTAAGTCTAGGATGGGCCGCCACTCCCATCTTTTTTGGGGTAAGGAAGTATCTGGAGTATAGACCCTTGCTCCTGCATGGAGTAGGACCTCTATCTATGGCTCTGAGAGCCAGCAGAGAGGACACCTCTGCCTCTAGGGCAATGGTTTTGGAGATGTTTGCAGGTGGAAAGACCTGACCCTCAGTTTTGGAAATTTTTTGAAGCTGAGGGCCAGTCCTTGGCTTACTACTTCCAGGACCCACTTGTCTGAGGTAACAGACTTCCAGGCCTGGAAATAGTAAGCCAGACTGCCTACTACTGGAAGAAAAAATTACTCACCATAGTAATGTTGTTTCTTCTAATGGAGTATTGCTGTATTCAGACATAATGCAGTGAGCCCCAGCACTTTAACTGCCCCGGAGAGGAAAGAGTTAACTCTATGGAGAAGCATAGAATGTTGAGCTCGAGCTCGGTTTTCAAACCTCTGTCTGTGGTACTTCCCAGTGTAACCGTCAGATTCTTACGAGCAAACTAAGTAACATACTATAGTATGGAAATTGTTCAACATATAGCCAAAGGGCAAAAGATTCTTTTTGGGCCCAAAAGACCCAAGTAGAGAACCCAAGAAGGAAAGGTAGTGACAATATTTAAGTATAAAACACCAGAAAAAATAACAACATCATCCACCCCACCCAAGAGGGAGCGTACAAGGTACACCCCTGAGGTGCAACACTGTACCTGCCAGCCCACTTCCAAAACCAGGTTCTGAGAGGGGAGGCAGGGGGAGGAGGTTTGAATACAGCAAGACTCCATTAGAAGAAACAACATTACTATGGTGAGTAATTTTTTCTTCAAACAACATGAAGTCTTGCTGCATTCAGACATAATGCAGACTACCAAGCAGTTCCCTATGGAGGAAGGAATGCAGAACCTACTTTGGGAAGAGGCTCTGCAGTACTGCTGTGCCAAACCTAGCCTGGATGTCCAGGGAGAAATGCTTGGTGAAAGTAAGTACTGTTTTCCAGGTGGCTGGTTTACAGATCTCTAACAAAGGTATATCTCTGGCCACAGCTAGAGAAGCAGCTGTACCCCTAGTCGAGGGAGCCCTCAGGCCTGAAGGGGGCATTCTACCCAACTTGACATAACAGAATTGTATACAAGAAACAATCCACTTGGCAATCGTTCTTTTAGCGTCAGGCTTACCTTTCCCCATTTCAAAATAAGTGAGAACCAATTGAAGACAGTCATTTCTATGTGCCTTAGTATGCTCAATGTAGTAACTAAGGGCCCTCTTAACATCCAGACTGTGTAACCTTCCTTCACCTGAAGAAGAATGGTCAGTGAAAAACACAGGGAGAGATATAGACTGGTTCAGATGAAAATCCGATACCACTTTGGGCAAGAACCTCCAATTGGTTCTAAGGACCACTTTGTCCCTATGGAAGGAGATGAAGCCAGGTTCAACTAACAGAGCCTGTAACTCACTAATCCACCTGGCAGAAGTAATAGCTACCAGGAACACAGTTTTCCAGGTCAAGTACTTCAATTTGGCCGAAGCCAGAGGTTAAAAGGGTGGCTGCATAAGCTGAGCTATGCAGACATTAAGATCCCAAGATGGAGTGGGCTCCCTAAAGGGAGGGTTAATGTGAAACACGCCCTTGAAAAATTTTCTGAAAACAGGATGAGATGCCAGGGAAGAGCCCTTCCCTGCTGAGAGGAATGCAGAGACAGCTGCTAGATGAACTTTCAGAGTGGCAGGCCTAAGGCTTAGACCAGTCAGATGAACTAGATAGTCTAAGGTTGTGGAAATGTCTGCAGAATCAGGCAGGATGCCTTTCTGAGAGCACCAAATACTGAACCTTTTCCATTTTGAATTGTAAGTTTTTCTAGTGGAAGGTTTCCTGGAGACCTTCAGAGTATCCAGAACTCCATGAGAGAGATGTAGTGCTGCATATTCTAACTCTTCAAGAGCCAGGCCTTGAGATTGAGAGACTGAAGACTGAGGTACCAGATCCACCCCTGGGAGGAGGACAGGAGATTGCATGTCCTGGGCAGAGACAGGGGACATGACACTGACAAGGACAGCAGTAGAGTATACCAAGGCTGTCTGGCCCAATCTAGAGTCACCAGTATCACTGTGCAGGGTTAAGTCCTGATCTTGATCAGAACTCTGAACGGTAGAGGGAAGGGAGAGAAGGCATAAAGAAACCTGCCCTTCCAGTCCAAAATTAGAGCATCCTGGGGACCGTCCCCAAGACTGGAGGTCTGCAACAAAACAGAGGAAGTTGATGGTTTTCTGGTGCTGCAAAGAGATCTATCTCTGGAGTGCCCAACCTGGAGAAGATGACCTTCAGGATGTGAGGAACCAGGGACCATTCGTGATGTCCCTGTGAAATTCTGCTCAGAGCATCTGCTAGGATGTTGTCCTTCCCTGGAAGGTGAACTGCTACCAGAGAAGTCTGAAGAGAATAGGCCAGAGACCACAGCTTCATGGCATCTGTGCACAAGGCCGAGGACCACATGCCTCCCTGCTTGTTGATGCACCACATTGTGGAGGTGTTGTCCGTTCTGACTTGCACCACCTTGCCCTTGACTGAATCCAAGAAGCTCTGCAGGGCTAGGAAAACTGCCCTGAGTTCCAGGAGACTGATATGAAGGAGAGATTCTTGTGGAGACCAGACCCCTTGAGCTGTCAGGGCTCCCAAGTGGGCTCACCACCCTAGGAGAGAATCATCCATAGTTAGAACTACTGATGGGACTTGAGGGAGAAATGGAACCCCTTGTCTGAGGCTGTCCTGGTCCAGCCACCACTGGAATCAGTTTGATAAGTGACTCTTTCTTTTGAGACCAAAAAGACCTTAGATGAAACTGAATGTCCCTCATCTGGAACCTTGCTCCCTGCACCACTGCCATGGAAGCTGCCATGTGGCCCAGGAGCTGGAGGAATGGTCTTCCTGGGCGGGAGACCTAAAGTCGAAAGGAGGAAGTGAGATCTACCAGGGCCTTCACCCTTGCCAGGGGAAGGAAGGCTTTTGCTTGTACAGTGTCCAACTCTAAGCCTATAAAGGTGAAAAGCTGAATTGGTTTGAGGACAACCTTTGGAAGATTGAGAAGAAACCCCACGGAGCTGAGTAGGTCCTGGGAAGTTTAAAGTGCTGACTTGACCTGTAAAGGTGACTGACCCACTAAGAGCCAGTCGTCCAGATATGGGAAGATGGTGATACCCTGTTTTCTGAGGTAAGCCACCACTACTGCACGGCACTTTGTGAACACCCTTGGAGCTGATGTTAGGCCGAATGGTATAGCTCTGAATTAGTAATGGCCTGAAGGCAACTCGAACCTGAGGTATTTTTTGTGGGAGCACCTGATAATAATATGGAAGTAGGCAACCTTGAGGTCCAGAGATGCTAGCCAATCCCCTGGCCTTAGAGAGGGAAAGATTATTCCCAGAGTTACCATTTTGAATTTGGGCTTTGAAATGTGTTTGTTCAAATACCTTAGGTCTAGGATGGGTCGCCACTCCCGTTTTCTTTGGGGTAAGAAAGTACCTGGAGTACAGTCCTTTTCCCTTGTGCTGAGTAGGAACCTTCTCGATAGCTCTGAGAGCTAGAAGAGAGAAAAACCTCTGCCCTAGGGCGCAGGGTTTCTGAGAGGATGCAGGTGGAAAAGACTTGGCCTCTTTTGGAATTTTTTGAAGCTGAGGTTAGTCCTCGGCTTTACTACTTCCAGGACCCACTTGTCTGAGGTCACAGACTTCAGGCCTGGAAGTAGGCCAGCCTGCCTTCTACTGGAAATGGGGAGTCAACCCGGGCTGACACATCAGAGTGTCTGCTTGGCAGGAGCCTTAGACTGAGAGGAGGAGGGAGCAGCTCTGCTCATCCCCTTCCTGCCTCTCCCTCTGAAGAACCCCCTCTGTGGGAAGGGAGAGGAGGACTGGGCTTGGTAAAAAGACCTTTGAAAAGGCCTGCCCCTACCCCTAGACTGCTGCTTGTGTGGAGTGGCTTGCCTTTCCCTGGCCTGTGCACTCCTGTACATGGTCCTGTATTCATACATTTTCTTCATGTAAGCCTCTGTCTGCTCCCCAAACACAGAGTTACCTACTACAGGAAAATCCATAGCCTTAGTCTGGGTATCCTGTGAAAGGCTAGTACATTTGAAACAAGCATGTCTTCTGAGAGACACAAATGTAGCCATGACTCTAGATGCCACATCATTGGAGTCCACAGCAGAATGAAATTGCATTTTGGATGCCTCAATTCCATCAGCAGCCACCTGCTCCAGCTCCTTGGCTAGCTGGGGAGAGGCCTGTTTAGGCAGTTACAGAACCATATCCCATCTGAATTTCTGGTACCTGGCTTCGTAGGCCATGTAAGTAGCCTGCCTGAGTCCCAAAGAGGACGCCAAATACTGTTTTTTGGCCATGGCATCCACTTTCCTGGAGTCCTTATCCGGGGGCTGTGGAGCCATATTATATGCAGATGATACAATAATATATACTTCTGCTCCCTCAGTCGAAGAGATCCAATTAAATTTACAGTTAAGCTTTGATAAATTACATGAGTATCTGTTACAACGGAAACTTAAAATTAATGTAAGTAAGACAAAATGTATGTTATTCGGATCTAATATGAAACTTAGACCTTGCACAAAATTGACAGTGCTAGATCCAGAGGGGACAAAATTAGACCAAATGATGACTTATAAGTACTTGGGTTTCTGGATGGATCCCTTGGCTACTGGTAATATACATATAGATGAATTGGTTAAAGTAGTGGGTGTAAGGGTGGGATTATTGTATCGAAATAAAAATTGTTTAGGTGGAACTGTGATAAAGGAAATTGTTGAGTCCCAGACATTTCCTCTTTTTGATTATGGTGATATACTGTATGATAATTCTCAGTTAGGTAGATTGTGCAGACTAGATGTACTGTATAATCGCCTTGCGAGATTGATCTTACAGTGTCCTAAAGACACCCATCATTGTTTAATGTACCAGAGATTGGGATGGACTTCGTTGACAGAGAGGAGACAGCTGCATAAATATATTTTGGCCTTTAAAAGTATTACTATGGTAATTCCAGAATACCTGGCTGAAAGGTTAGAAGTTGGGGAAATTAAATCTTCATTAAGAAATGCAGGATATAGGGAGTTGGTTATACCTAGACTGAAAACTAAACGTTCTGATTTTTTTTTTAGTCAGTTTGTTCCTAGATTTTGGAATATGATTCCTGTAAGATTTCGATTGCGTGGACATAAAATACCTTCATGTAAAGCTGTTAAAACCTGGTATCTGGAAACACTTTCTGGGCAAAAGAAGAATTGTTGTGGTTAAATAAGTTGTACTGTTTCTCTTAGTATGTACAGTGGCGTGAAAAAGTATTTGCCCCCTTCCTGATTTTCTCTATTATTGCATATTTGTCACACTGGATGTTTTCAGGTCTTTAGACAAAATATAATATTAGATAAAGGGAACCTGAGTGAACAAATAACACTTTTTTTTTTCACTTATTTCATTTATTTAATGAAAAAAGTTAACCAACACCAACTGGCACTGTGTGAAAAGTAATTGCCCCTAGTTAAATCAACCCAATTAAAGGGATAATTAGAGTCAGCTGATTGAACACAGCCAGGCTTGATTACAGCCAGCCCTGCTCAATATAAACCTCACTTATTTTGGCCCTTACCATCAGAGTCACGTTGCCAGCACAAAGATTCAACAAGCACATTATGCCATGATCAAAGGAAGTTCCTGAAAAGATCAGAAAAAATGTGTTGCCCTCTTTAGGCTGGAAAGGGTTACAAAGCTATTTCTAAGGCTCTGGGACTCCATCGAACCACAGTGAGAGCCATAATCTCCAGATGGAGAACACTTGGAACAGTAGTGAACCTTCCCAGGAGTGGGTGGCCTGCCAAAATTACTCCAAGGGCGAGTGTAAAATCATCCAAGAAGTCTCAAAGGATCCTAGAACAACATCCAAAGAACTGCAGGCTTCTCTTGCCTCAGCCAAGGTCAGTGTTCATGACTCCACAATCAGAAAGAGACTGGGCAAAATAGGCTTCATGTGAGCAGCAGCAAGGCGGAAACCACTGCTAACTAAGAAGAACATAAATGTTTGTCTCTCATTTGCCAAGAAGCACCTGGATGATCCACAAGCCTTTTGGGAAAATGTTCTATGGACAGATGAGTCCAAAGTGGAACTTTTTGGACAACATGGATCCCATAATGTCTCAAGGTAGCAACACAGCATTCCACAGTAAGAACACCATACCAACAGTCAAACATGGTGGTGGTAGTGGATGGTGTGGGGATGCTTGCTGCCTAAGGACCTGATGACTTGCCATAATTAAAGGAACCATGAATTCTGCTCTGTACCAGAAAATTCTTAAGGAGAATGTCCAGTCATCCTTCCGTCAGCTGAAGCTGAAGCATAGTTGGGCATGCAGCAAGACAATGATCCAAAACACAAAAGCAAGTCCACATTAGAATGGCTAAAAGAAGTAAAATTAAAGTTTTGGAGTGGCCTAGTCAAAGTCCAGACTTAAAACCCAATAGAGATGCTGTGGCAGGACCTGAAACGAGCAGTTCATGCTTGAAAACCTACCAAATGTTACTGAATTAAAGCAGTTCTGTGAGGAAGAGTGGGTTAAAATTCCTCCACAACGATGTGAAAGACTGATATTGAATTATAGGAAGTGTTTGGTTGCAGTCATTGCAGCTAAATGTGGCATAACCAGTTATGAAGTGTAAGGGGGCAATTACTTTTTCACACAGTGCCAGTTGGTGTTGGTTAACTTTTTTTCATTAAATAAGTGAAATTAAAAAAAAAAACAAGTGTTATTTGTTCACTCAGGTTCCCTTTATCTAATATTACATTTTCTCTAAAGACCTGAAAACATCCAGTGTGACAAATATGCAATAATAGAGAAAATCAGGAAGGGGGCAAATACTTTTTCACGCCACTGTATGTATGTTATGTTTTTTTCTTTTTGTTTTTATATATTTGTTGTAACCACAACTTTGTATGACCGAGGGTCACCATTTTAAATGAGTTTTACTCAATGGTCTAACCCATTTAATAAAAATGAAAAAATGAAATGAAAATGAAGCCAAAGGAATGTTTGCCCTGTCACAGGCTGCAGTCTGCACTACCCCAATATGGCTGCAATGACTATAAAGGAACTCCGCAGCTCAGCCTGATAACAAATACCTCCTGTCTATTCTCTTATCCACAGGAGATATTGAATTAGCAGTTTGTAAAATTTTGTGTGTCTGTTTCCCCAAGGATTTACGAAGAGGGACAGACAGCCTTTTGGACTCTGGGATGTCCATCATTTAGAAACACAGAAACATAGAATTTGACGGCAGATAAGGACCGCTTGGCCCACCTAGTCTGCCCATTTTCCTACCTACTAGATGAGCTGCAGATCCTAGTTAACCAACAGCTTACTTCCTTCTACCCCCCACTAGGACTGCCTTAGGTCTGTCCCATGCATTCTTGAATTCCTCCACTGTTCTTAACACCACGACCTCCTCAGGGAGGCTGTTCCATGCATCCACAACCCTCTCCGTGAAAAAATACTTCCTCACATTACCTCTGAGCCATCCCCCCTCTATCTTGAAATTGTGCCCCCTTGTTCTTGCACATCTCTTTTTCTGAAAGATACTACCCTCTTGGACTTTGTTGATTCCCTTGAGGTACTTGAAAATTTCTATCATGTGCCCTCTCTCCCTTCTTTCCTCAAGGGTATACATATTAAGCTCCTTTAGTCTTTCTTCATATGTCTTCTGGTGCAGACCTTGCACCATTTTGGTTGCCCTCCTTTAGACAGCCTCCACTCTGTCTATGTCTTTGTGGAGATGGGGCCTCCAGAACTGCACACAGTACTCCAGATGGGGTCTCACCAACTGTCTGTACAGATGGATAACACACTATATTCCACAAAATCAGGCTCTTCATCCTCCTCTGCAGCTTCAACCAAGGGAAGCTGCAGGGTTTCTGCCACCTTTTTGTAGAATAAAAAATGTGAAGGGGACTCAGAGAGCCTGGGAGGAGAGACACCTGAGGGCCTGTCTGGGGAGATGTCCGATGTTCAATGGGCACATCCAGACCCCCTGGTCAGTGTCATCATCATCATCATCATCATCACTGAGATAGTCTTCGTCTCCCTCCCACTCCTCATAATAAGCGTCTGGATCATAATCCGGAGGAGAAGGATCCAACCTAACCAGCGGTACCAGTTTGGATGTAACTGGTCTACGCGACTGAACAATGCTAATCGCTTTGGCTATTTCGTCCGTGGTTGGAGAGTGCGATATCGGTTCCGAACCGGTAGACTTGTGCTTCTTTTTTGATGGAACCTACCTCTCGGGGTCAGCTCTCCTTTTGCCCGAGGAGGTATCGCCTGGGTCAGGAGGCACATCCTCAGGTTCGGCCACAATCGAACCGGGCTGGCCATTCAGACCTACGAACTTCTCTGCCTCCCTTTCCTTCAGCATAATCAGTCTTATCTAGAGTGGATTTAGGAAAGTTTTTACAGATTTGGCAGTCTGACTTGAGGTGGTCAAACCCCAGACAATAAACACAGATGAGGTGGGGGTTGGCCTTAGCAAAGGCCTTCCCACACTCAGTACAGTGTTGAAACCTAGTGGGACTAGTTTACTTCTTGGGTTTCTCAGACATGGCCAACCTAACAAATTACTCTATTGCAGCTTTCAAGCCAGGTAATACAATAACCGATTGGTTACAAACCGTGTCACGGACTTTTTAAAAGAATCAGCAAACGGTCCGGTTCTTTTGAAACCGATCGGTACTGGAACACCACTCTAATCCCAGAAATAAAATTAAAAATTAAACAGAATGTGACAAGGTCGGTTCCAAACTGGACCGGCCGGAAAGAAACCGAGGAAAAGAACAATTTCCACTTTTTCACAAGAATAACACACAGTCACTACCCATCTACGCACTACTTGTACCGTACACAGAGGCTGGAAATCCGAAAATAACAAAATAAAAATGCGGTTTCAACCAAACGCTTTACTTTTACCGAACTGAGCAGTGGAAATCTCCGGAGTGACTTCACTGTTAGGCGGAGTAAAGAATCTGATGGTTACACTGGGAAATACCACAGACAGAGGTTTGAAAACCAAGCTCGAGCTCAACGTTCTATGCTTCTGCATAGAGTTAACTCTTTCCTCTCCGGGGCAGTTCAAGTGCTGGGGCTAACTGCGTTATGTCTGACTACAGTAAGACTTCATGTTTGAATAGGGGAGTCGACCCGGGCTGACACATCCGGGTGCCTGCTTGGCAGGAGCCTTAGACTGGGAGGAGGATGCAGCCCTGTTCATCCCCCTTCTGCCTCTCCCTCTGAAGAACCCCTTCTGAGGAAAAGGAGAGGAGGCTGTTGCCTGCTAGAAAGGCCTGTGAAAAGGCCTGCTCCTGCCCCTAGACTGCTGCTTTTGAGAAGTTGCCTGCCTTTCCTTGGCCTGTGCACTCCTGTAGGTGGTCCTGTATTCGTCCATCTTCTTCATGTAATTCTCTGTCTGTTCCCCAAACAGAGAATTACCCACCACAGGGAAATCCATGGCCTTAGTCTGAGTATCCTGTGAGAGGCGAGTACATCTGAGCCAAGTAAATCTCCGAAGAGACACAGATGTAGCCATGACTTATGATGACACATCATTTGAGTCCACAGCAGCATGAAACTGGATCTTAGATGCCTCAATCCCATCAGCAGCCGCTGGGGGGGGAAGCCTGTTTGGCCAGTTCCCGAACAGTATCCCATCTGGACTTCTGGTATCTGGCTGTGTAGGCCATATAATTTGCTTGCATGAGTCCCAAGGAGGATGCCAATGACTGTTTTTAGCCACAGCATCCACCTTCTTAGAGTCTTTATTTGGGAGCCAAAGGTATGTTAGCCTTGTCACAGGCTGCAGCCTGCAAGAACCCAATGCAGATTCTGCAAGATAATAAACATACTGTACAGCTGAACCCATAGAATGTAATTCCCAGAAAGATTCTTCTAGATACTGAACATACAACCAGATCATGTGTATGTACTGTAACTTCTACAGGGATAATCTGCTAGTATTGAACATACTGTACAGAAAGACCAGGTGTATGTACTGTAACTCCTATCTTACAGGGAGAGTCTGCTAGATACTAAACATACTGTACAGCCGGATCAAGTGTATGTACTGTAACTCCTACAGGGAGATTCTGCTAGATGTTGAACATACTGTACAGCCAGACCAAGTGTATGTACTGTAACTTCTACAGAGAGATTCTGCTAGATATTAAGCATACTGTACAGCTGGATCAAGTGTATGTACTGTAACTGCTACAGGGAGATTCTGCTAGATATTGAACATACTGTACAGAAAGACCAGTTGTATGTACTGTAACTCCTACAGGGAGAACCCGCTAGATATTGAACATACTGTACAGCCGAACCAAGTGTATGTAATGTAACTTCTACAGAGAGAGAGATTCTGCTAGATATTGAACATACTGTACAGCCGGATCAAGTGTATGTACTGTAACTCCTACAGGGAGATCCCACTAGATATTGAACATACTGTACAGCCGGACCAAGTGTATGTACTGTAACTTCTACAGGGAGATTCTGCTAGATATTGAACATACTCTACAGAAAGACCAGGTGTATGTACTGTAACTCCTATCCTACAGGGAGATTCTGCCAGATACTAATCATACTATACAGCCAGATCAAGTGTACTGTATGTACTGTAACTCCTACAGGGAGATTCCACTAGATATTGAACATACTGTACAGCCGGACCAAGTGTATGTACTGTAACTTCTACATAGAGATTCTGCTAGATATTAAGCATACTGTAAATCTGGACCAAGTGTATGTACTGTAACTCCTACAGGGAGATCCTGCTAGATATTTAACATACTGTACAGCCGGACCAAGTGTATGTAATGTAACTTCTACAGGGAGATTCTTCTAAATATGGAACATACTGTACAGCCGACCAAGTGTACGTACTGTAACTTCCAAAGGAAGATTCTGCTAGATATTGAACATACAGCCATGCCAAGTGTATGTACTGTAACTCCTATATGGAGATTCTGCTAGATACAAAACATACTATACAGCCAGACCAAGTGTAGGTACTGTAACTCCTACAGGGAGATTCTGCTAGGTAATGAACATACTATACAGCCGGACCAAGTGTATGTACTGTAACTTCTACATGGAGATTCTGCTAGAGATTGAACATACTGTACAGTTGGACCAAGTGTAATTATTGTAACTTCTACAGGGAGGTTCTGCTAGATATTGAACATACTGTACAGCCAGATTAAGTGTATGTACTGTAACTCCTACAGGGAAATTCCGCTAGATATTGAACATACTGTACAGCCGGACCAAGTGTATGTACTGTTACCCCCACAGGGAGATTCTGCTAGGTAATGAACATACTATACAGCCGGACCAAGCATATGTACTGTAACTTCTCCAGGGAGATTCTGCTAGATACTAAACATAGTATACAGCTGGGCCAAGTTTATGCACTGTAACTTCTCTGGGGAGATTCTGCTAGATCCTAAACATACTATACAGCCAGACCAAGTGTAAGTACAGTAACTTCTCTGGGGAGATTCTGCAAGATACTACATATACTATACAGCTGGACCAAGTGTATGTACTGTTACTCCTACAGGGAGATTCTGCTAGGTAGTGAACGTACCATACAGCCGGACCAAGTGTATGCACTGTAACTTCTCCAGGGAGATACCACATATTGAACATACTGTACAGCTGAACCAAATGTCTGCACTGTAACTTCTACATGGAGAGTCTGCTACAGACTGAACATACTGTACATCCAGATCAAGCGTAATTACTGTAACTTCTACAGGGAGGTTCTCTTAGATATCAAAAATACTGTACAGCCGAACTAAGTGTATGTACTGTAACACCTACTGGGAGATTCAACTAGATACTGAACATACTGTATAGCCAGATCATGCGTAATTACTGTAACTTCTACAGGGAGGTTCTCTTAGATATCAAAAATACTGTACAGCCGGACTAAGTGTATGTACTGTAACACCTACTGGGAGATTCAACTAGATACTGAACATACTGTATAGCCAAACCAAGCACATGTACTGTACTGTAATTCCTATAGTAAGGTTCTTCAAGATGCTAAACATACAGTACAGTTATTTAGTTTTTGTAAATGCCTATTTTCAGGTGTGAACCAGAAGTGTACAATCATTAATACAGACAATAAAACGTAATATAAGAACATACATAGTGAGAAAGTATATAACAAGGTAATCTTTGATAAGAAGGTACATAGTATGAGGATACAATATAAAAACAGGACTTAATGACAAGATTGTACATTGCATCTAGTGCATCTAATTACAATTATGGCAAATGTAGACATTTAGTGCACATTTAGTTAGCGTTGTAGGGAGAGAGTGAGAAGGAAGGTCAATTCCATGTCAAGAGGGTCCGTAATGCGAACCATGATTATGGCATGGTGAGTATAGAGGTAGAAAGATCCTCAGGGGATGGAGAAAGAGGTATATTCATAGTAAATTACATCAGAGGTGTGTTGATTGGGGCTGCTGGGTCAGCAGGGGTACACTTGGAACATGTATATATATAGGGAGGATACTCAAGTGCTAAGACAGGAGCAGAGCACCTGGCTTAGGAGATGTTCATGATATCTGGCACGAACCGACTGAGAAGAGGGACATCACCAAATTTCAGGAGGAATGGAGGTCCATAGTTTGGGAGCAGAGTATGCAAAGGACTCTCCACCTGCTTTAGATTTGATTCTAGGGACAGTGAGTAGGGCATTATCGGTTGATCTCAGGGGGTATCCATTTTCAACAGACTGAAGAGCGGATGCAAGGGATGGGGGCTGACCATTTTTTAATATATAAAAGATAACACCTCCATAACTCTGGTCACACAGAGACAACGGGGGAAGCCAACCAAGTCTGTCATATAGAGTGCAGTGGTGAGTGAGTGAGTCAAGGTGATTGCAATGCAAAGCGGCACGTTATTACAGGTGAGTCTGATTTATGAAGGGTAGTTTTTGCAGCTGATGAGTATACTGGGGCTCCATAAAGCGATTTGGGGAATAGCATTCCTCTGGCAATGGCTAGGTGAGTTTGAGAGGTCAGGTCCTGGACTACTTTGTATGATATACCAAGCATGGAGCTCACAGATTTATTGACACTTGTCACATGTTCAGTATAGTTAAGAGAGGGCTCAAGGATGATTCCAACGTACGAGAAGGAAGAGGTGGTGAGGACCATGGTGCCATCCTGATACAACAGCTAATGGGGACAGGTATGCTCTGAGTTTCACAGCAGTGCCAAACAGAACTGATAGGTCTTTGTGGTGTTGAGGATGAGCTTGTTCAACAACAACCAGGTGTGGACTGATTGGAGGTCTGCTGTCAGATGCTGACTTATCTGATCAATATGCTTTGAGCTGGTAGAGGGACCAGATCATCAGCATAGAGTAAGGCAGAGGAGTTGGTTATACTGTGTGTAATAATATTTATGTGCAAGACAAACAGCAGGGGGCCAAGTATGGAGCTCTGTGGGACTCCTCTCAGGGAAGGTGCAGGATTCGAGATTGAGCAGGTATACAAAATCCTCTGGGCTCTGTTTGCCAAGTAGTTTTGAAACCAGGGGAAAGCAGTTTGCGAAATGCCCAGGTCATCAAAGTTTGTCAGTGAACAAGGTTTGATTGACAAGGTCAAAGGCTTTTGTTAGATCGATAAAAATTGCTTACCTACCGTAATTCTTGATCTTCCTATGTATCTTCACCATTCATCACTGGTGGGTTTAAGCCGGAGTGCAACACTCCGTAGGAGCCTTTTTTTTTGGTTAGGGGGAGTAGCCGGTGCCAGCGGCGCCACCCACAAGACCAACGCACTGCGTGGCACTCATGGGTTGGCCAGAAATAGCCATTGGCTCCTCCTCCTCCACCTCAATTCTGCTCGCTAGAGAGTCAGGAAAAAAACAGAGGGACAGAGAAAAAAATGAGGGTGGGGCAAGGGAGCCCGAGGGACAGCATAAGGAAAAGAAATAAACTGAAAAGGGAATAGGCTGATCAGAGGACGGAGGAGGAGGAGGAGGATCTGGGAGGGTATGGGCCAAAAGGTCCCAGTCCCTGGACGGCCATACAGACAGGAAAGAAATAAGAAAAAAAGAGAGAGAGCGAATGGGAGGAAGAAGAGAAGGGAAGGAGGGACCCAACCAAGCATTTTGAGAGACTCAAGAGCCTTGAGACCAGGAAAAATACCTCCAGAGGCAGGCAGGCAGCTAGGCTATAGGCAGCTGCTGCAAGATCTGCAACCTGGTCTTAATATCTTCTTCCAGGGATAGACTTAATGGCCATCGAGGAGGTCTCTCCCTCTTTCCTCCAACCACCTATTGGGTGGAAAATCCACCCCTGGTAAGGAATACTCACTCCTCCCCTTGGTTACCATTTTCAACAGGGAGAACCCACAGGATTCGGGGGGGGGGGTGAGGAACCCCCACCTGATTAATAACAGCTCGTTCCCAAAAGGGGGAAGGAAATAGAGCAGTAAGAAGATAGGGAGGTTAGGGGAAAGGGGAGCCCCTACCAGCCCCATTCCTCCCCCTCACCATCCCAGGGGACCTGAAAAGAGTTGACACAGCACAGAGAAGCGAGCTGACCTCAAAGGTCCTACCCAGGACAAGGGAAAGGGGGCCCGCCAGGAATCCCCCACCTCAATTCTGGTTGAGAGGCCCTACTAACCCTCTTCCCAGGAGTCCCCTACGCCACCTCTTAGGATAAGGAGGGCCCAAAGGGTACAGAGGGAGACCCAACTGGATCCCCAAGGAGGAGGGCGAGCTGGGAGGAGGCATCGCTCAGGGACTGAGGCCTTCTGAGGGGAAGGTGGGTGGAATTCAGTGATGAATGGTGAAGATACACGGGGATCAAAAATTATGGTAGGTATGTAATTTTCATATCTTCCCTGTGTCAGTCTTCACCATTCATCATTCGTGGGTGAGTACTGAGCCCCCCAAAGGCGGTTCAGTACTTCCCCGAGGGACTAACGCCCCTCAGCCCCCATCGGGGAAAACACAGGAGGAGGAGGAGGAGGAGACCCTTTTCAGGCCAGCTAGGCCTGGGACTGATCAGGGCAAGGTGAGGTCCCCCGTTTCCTGGGGGAAGGAAGGCACCCCTGCAGTTCCCGTCTCACCCTGCGGGAGAAAAGATGGGTCCCCCAGAACATGGAGGCCATCACCCAACACCAGGCCAGGGGAGATAACCAGGAGAGGCAAAGCCACGCCGTCCGCATAATGCAGATCGCTGTCCCTGCAAGCCGTGAAGCAACTTCACTGAAGTCATAAGATGACTTTGACTGGTGCCTCACTAGCTCCAGGCGTATCATGGAGAGGGCTATGGCCTGCCTGGTAGCCTTCGAATCAGGCAGCGATGCGAGTGCATGGCCCAGCATCATCTACAGCTGCCTGTTATAGGCAGCATGGTGCACCTGATGTGAAGTGACACACAAAAGCATCCACACCAAGGAGAAGACTCTCTGCCCCAGGTGGCTGAACTCCGCAGAGTCCGGATCCAGGGGCCAGTTGTGGACTGGGCGTCTATGCCCGGCAGGGGTGTCCAGTCACATCAGTCGCATAGTGGGATGCGGCAGTGTACCTGGAGACCTCTGGGGTGCGCAGTACCGACACTGGCAGTCCAAAGAGGCTGGAGGTGGGACAGATGGAAGCTGCCAGGTGCTGTACGACGCCTCCTGGAAAGGGATAGGCCAGGATGGGACTACCAAGTGGTCCGCACTGTATTTGCCCAAGAAGGCTTGCCTCACATGCTTGGTATTGTAGCAAGCCATGTAGGAAATATGCAGGTCCTGGACTGGCCTCGCAAGAAAGTGCTGATACTGTGTCTGATCAGCATTGGAGGACAGATGGACAGAAGTCTCCTCTTCCTCAATGGACAAAGACGAGGAGGCTGAGGAACCTGACAATTCAGACTCTGGCTGTGGAGGGGGAGACTGGCAAAAGACCTGCTTGTCCATGGCCCTAATGTAACGTAACAATGGAAATCTGCAGCCTGGAATCTGAACTGTTCCCAGGTCAGAGGGCCCGAAGGACCAACAAGGCGTGGGAGAAGAGGGGCTAGATGCAGAGGCAAGGGGAAAGACCTTACCACAGCAACAGCAGTGCCTCTGCCAGGTCTAAGAGACCTAGCAGGTGATCCTGGAAGAACAGGGGATCCGTAGGTCTGCTCTGTCACCGGCCTGTGAAGCAACTTGAAACGGTCTGGACTGAGCCCTGTAGGGGAAGCTTCTCTATGAGTGGACCGGGGCCGCATGAATCCAGAAGGGTGGACCCCAGCCCCACCCAACAAAGACTCCCTCGAAGATGAGGGAGAAAAATTGGGTTTAGCACTGTGGCTCCTCCCTGAGCCCCGAAGCACTGCAGAGGAGTGCCACAGCCCCTTGCCCTCTCCCCTCAACCCCACCGACTCTGAGGAAGACCTCTTCCTCGCACCCTGTGCCACAGGATCCCCCAACTCTGCAGGCTCCCCGAGGAGAGCCACAGTGGAGAGGGTTCCAGTCCTAGCATCGGGGGGGGGGAGCAATGGGGGCAGCAGCCAGCCCCTCCCCCAACACCTGGACCACCACACCTCTAGCACTGGGGCCGCTAACCCGCACCACCACCCCGGCACTACAATCAGCATGGGGGTCAGTGCTGGTCACAGTCACCGGAGCCACAGGGGAGGGCACCTGGGGAGGTGCAGTGGTCCTGGGTCCCAAATAACACACCGACTCCCAGGAGTCAGGCTGCCAGTCCAGATCAGCCTCCCAATCATCCGGCTCCAGAGAGGAGGAGATGCGGAGGAGCTCCAGACTGGTGACCCCGGGGGCTCTCCCGCCTATGGCGCCGCAAGCAGCGACGGTGGTTGGCCCAGAACTCTTTTGCGGTGCTGCCCTGATCACCGCAGCCACAAATGGCTCTGGGATCTGGGGCGGTGCCAGCAGAGACATCAAGGAACGCCCCGCGCCGCATCCAGCGACCGTGGGCCCTGACAACAGGGGGAGGCTGGAGACGTCGAGGAAAGCCCCATGCCGGACCCAGCGACCGTGGGCCCCAACAATAGGGGAGCCTGCACCTCCAAAGAGGTGACTGCCAGAGTGGTGCTCCCGGCCCGACCCCAGCTGGAGCCAGACCAGTCCTCCGGCATTGTGGTAGAGACCTCCTCCACGGCAAGGCTAGAAGAGGAGGAGGCCCCCTTCTCACCAGACCATGTAGACCTGGGAGGGGACCTGGAGGAAGGGCAAAGGGACCTACACTTGGACCAATGAGAGCGATGCTGCCCCCAAAAGTCGGCAGGGCCCTGCCGACTTTTAATGCACGGTGCTCGAGAACATGGCAGTACATCAAGAAGCAGGCATCGCAGTAATTCATGTCATGCTGGGATCCAAGGCAAGTAAGGCAGACATCCTGTCTGTCACGGAAATTTGCTGGCCGGAGACACCGACGCATAGGAGGCTGGCCCACTTTTGAAGAATGCTTCTTGTCCCCTGAACCTGGCATGATGCAAAAGGTAATTTAAAAATTAATATCTAATCACTTCACGCTGTTAATGAAAAGAAAAGAAAAAGAAAGCTCTTACCGGATCTTCAATAATGGCGCCAAGTACTGACAGCAGAACTCAGGTGGAATTTACTTAGGTGGTGTCAAAAGTGACTCCGAGGACCGAACTAGGCCGCAATGGCACATAACTTCAGAATCTTCTCTGCTGCAGGTGAAGTGCTGTCTCGACAGCGGGAGAAGCAGAACTGAGGTGGAGGAGGAGGAGCCAACAGCCATTTCTGGCCAACCTGTGAGCACCACACAGTGTGCCAGCCTCATGAGCAGCGCCGCTGGCTCCCCCCCAATATAAAAAGCTCCCATGGGGCGCTGCGCTCTGGCTTATACCCACCAGTGATGAATGGTGAAGCCTGGCACCAGTGAGGTTACCTGCGTCCATGGCAGTGGAGATGCTGTTTGTCTGGGTAAAACCGGGAGTGATGGTACTGCGTCCACTGCAAAATCCATGCTGATCATGGGACACTAAGTTATGCTTAGTGAGGTAACTAGTAAGCTGCAGTTACAGCAACTTTATGCAATTTAATTGTTATGGTGAGATTCTTCTAGATATTGAACATGTAGCTGGACCACATACATGTACTGTACTATAACTTCTCAGCGACATTCTTGAGCATGAAGGCATGACCAGGGTTATGTTAATAGTCTGTTAGTCACCCTCTAGGGGTGCAATGTGGCATGAGGCATAGTGTCTCAATGGTTACATTGCAGGACTAGCTGCTGGTGCAGCTGGTTATGGAACCCACTACACAGGCCACCATTCTCAACATGGTGCTCACCAGCTCGGAACTGGCAGGAGTAGTGATGGTAGGGAAGCCACTAGGGGCCATCAATCATAACTCTATATGGTTCAACCTGGCCCTCGGGATAAGTAAGACCCTAACAAAGGCTGAATTCCTAGATTTCAGAAGGGTGAACTTCAACCAGATGAGGGAGTTAGTCCAGGACAAGTTAGTCAAAGTGGACAGCATTGAGGATGTGGAGGAAAGATGGAGGTGAATCAAGGGGGCCATTTTTTTTTTTAAAACATTTTTATTGTTGAACAAGACACAGATTCATGAGTTAGGATTGTCTGTTACATATGACATTGATTAGCATGATTACAAAATACATTTCGAACAGGTAATAAGCGTTACTGATATTGATTATATACAGCGTATTCATTCTACTTTTTAATTTTCCTCCCTCATCCTCCCTTCAATCCGTCACAGGCACCAGTACCCTTCTAGAGGCTGGTGGCCAATTTCCCTGATATTGAACGGAGCCATTCCAATCATGGGACAAATTCCAGGTCAGAGTCTGAGGCAAGGAGTACCCACCTATGCCATTTTATTTCAAATTGTGGGAGCCTATCATGTAGTTTAGTTACTAGATGTTCGGAGTAGTAAATTTCTTTCACTATTTTATACCAGTCTTCAGTTGAAGGTAACGTAGAGGTCATCCATTGACGAGTGATGTTTTTCTAGCTGCTAAAATAAAAAGAGGGAGTAAAGTTTTGTCCTACCGTGGTCTGTGGGGGGGGGGGGTTAAATAGAGAGGATTGTTATTTCTGCTGTTAATTCAATATTTTCTCCAAGGTACCCTGATAATTTTCCCTGTAGGGCACACCAGAAAGGTGTCAATCTGGGACAGAACCAAAAAATATGTCCCAAATCTGCCAGGCTGCAATTGCAACCTCTCCAGCAGAATCCAAAAGAAGGCGGAGGTATTTTAGGATGGCTGGGGATCGGAAAAATCGGGAGCGGGATTTCCATGCGACTTCCTGCCACGTGTTTGAGGCGGTAATTTTAATTGCTTTTAAAGTGGAGTTAGTCCAAATCTCGAAAGGGATTTCCAGTTGTAAATCTCTGTTCCAGGCCTCAAGTATTGATAAGGAAGAGTCCCCTACCCCTTCCCTTATTATGCTGTAGAAGTGGCTGATTAGTTTATCCCATAGGTTACCTCTCAGGGTGTCTCTTATTAATTTCCATAAAGTTGGAAGAGAGGAGGGTAAATAAGCCAGAATTTCTTTTTGTATAAGAATATAATTCTTCACTTGGACATAACGAAATAAGTCTCTTTGGGGAATAGTGTATTGTGTTTGTAAATCATTAAAGGGAATCACTCCCTTAGTGTCAAGAAACTGCCTAACTAAATTCAGGTCCAGCCTTCTCCATTCTTTGAATGTAGAATCAAGAGTAGCTGGTAAAAATAATTTGGCAGCAGAAATTAAAGTAAATGAAAATATTGTTTGTTGTAGGGACTTTACCTGTTTTATTGTTTGCCAAGTCTTTAAGACTTGGGCTGTGAATTGAGAAAAATTGCAGAGAGGAGGAGTTCACTCCCAAGGAGCAAATACTATTTTTTCTATATCATATAAGTCATTGAGGAGGAATTCAGTGTCTTTCCAGAGCAGATGGAAGATGGGGAGAGCCAAATGAAGAATTTTTTTAAGAAAGCAGCCAGTGCATAATGTTTTAAGTTAGGGAGATTAACCCCTTCCCAGTCCAGAGGTAATGTCAAAATTGTGTATCTAATCTGGGGTTTCTGACCCTCCCAAATAAAGGAGGATATGGTTTTATTCCAGGACCTGAAATAGAAGTCTGAAGGGAAAATTGGAATGTTTTGAAACAAATATAAAAGCTTTGGCAGTATATTCATATGTATAGTTTCTCTGCGTTGAAAAAAGTGTAGTTTCAGGTGCATCCATCTGTTCAAGTCCTCCTGAATCTGCATGGAAATAGGTTCATAGTTTACCATTTCTAAAGGGGCCATTTTTTTTTTGTACTTATCCTTTATGCACCCCCATCACACCAGTCCCCCCCCATGACTCGGGATCTCCAGGCACCTCCCAATCCCTCCCATCCCCCACCAAGAACAGCCACCTGCATCCATGGAACCTTGGCTTCATCCCCAGGCAGGGTTGAGGTGATCCCCCAGGACATCTCGCTGTATTAGGTGGGACTTGTGCTGGTAAGGCACGGGACCTAGATTTACCGGGGACCGTCTCCACTGCAGAGGTGCTGGGGTCGTGGTATTTTTCCCCCGTTACTGGCCTCTAGGGACGTGGCGTGCAAGTGCACACTGTGTGTGCATCTGCACGGGGTTAGGTACGAAGTCTCGGACTGTTTGTTTCCCGATATGAAATTTACTGACACTGTTTTCCCGAAAAAGTTATTACCGACAGGTATGCTATACAGATTGTTACTTTCCCGACTATTTAAGCATCAGGCTACCTAACATAATTTTTTTGTCCCCCACCGCGACAGCAGGAAAACTTACGGTACATACGAAAGTTGGGGAGCTTTTACTTAGCAGCGAGTCCTCTGATTTGACTCTGCTTCATCGTCACTGCAATAGAGGAATGGGCTCATTGGGAGACTGTAAATTTGCTGTAGGCCCCCCCCCCCACCGAGTAAAATAAAGTTCTTTTGCTATAGCCAGTTCTGCCCCTTCACAATGTGCCAGCCAAGTGTCTCTTATTTAAACCCTTAAAAAAACTAATACCTCTAGCACTCAAATGAGGTACACAGATTCAAAAAGGTAAACTTGACACTGCAGCGGGCAAGATGCATATCACGAGTCACAGAACTGTGACATAAACTGTCTCCCACAACCATGTGTAAGTGGGTTCTTCTTGTCATGATGAGATGATGGTTCGTATTTGGTTCTGGTTCTTTTGTTTTACGCTTTTTGAGGTTCAGCTTGGTTTGGATATTGGAAAAACCAGGAAGTTCACATACTGTTCAGGTTCGGTTCAGTCACAAACCCGGGTTCTATTTGGGGGCAGAGAGCAGCTTACTAGCCAAAGATCTAAGGAGTAGAGAAGGGTGAAATCCACAAACATTTGTCCACAAAATTCCATTCACAGGCAAAATTCCACACTTCTCCGTATGAGTACCTGTGAGTACTCCTCATTTCGATTCATTGCCTTTGTCAGATGTTTGAACTCCCCTCGTTCACTTTCTGCTTAAGGTTCCTGACAACTACTGCTTGAAATAAGGCTAAGATGCATGTCAGGTTTTTAATTGTCGGGAATTTAAACAGTCAGTATAGCGGTGATTGGGCTTAAAAATGTCAGGCAAATGACCCAGTTGGGAATACGGTGTTGGGAATTTGTTTGTCGGGAATTCAACAGTCGGGAAATGGCACAGATCCCTCTGCACGCCTATGTCGCAGTGTTTCTCCCTCCCTTCCATCTCAAGCTGCACTGCTACCTGTGGTCCTCCAGGGGGCAGTATCACGGCAGAGAATAGAACTCTCCATCCCCTGAGAAGGAGAGCGTCCATTGGGACGCCCAATCCTCCTCCCCCCTGACCAGCCTCCTGCAACTCAGGCTCATTCCCGAACCCGGGTTGCTGGGGTTGCGAGCAGTAGCGCTACTGCTGTGCTGATGGGCCAATCAAGGGGGCCATTCTCAAGGCAACAAAGTCTTGCATGAATACAGTAATCAAAAGAAACAGGCAGAAGAGATGAAAATGGTTCTCTGGAAAGGTCAGGGAAGCAGTGAGACTCAAAAAGAAGGCCTTCACCAGGTACAAGGAAAAGCAAGAGAAGGAAGAATGGGAAGAGTAACAAATGAGAACAAGGGAAACTACGAGGGCGGCCAGTGAAGCAAAGGCAGACAAAAGAGCTGCGTAGTGCAGAGGGGGTCAAGGAAGAGGAAAAACAGTTCTTTAAATATATTAGGGAAGAAAAAAGAAAGGAAGGAGGAGGAATTGTTAGACTGACAGAGGGAGGTAAGGTAATGGATGGGCAGAAAGCAGCTGTTCTTCAGGCGGCATTAAGGCGGCTATAAAGAGGGTCCCTGAGAAGAGGCAGCATATATTCACCAGTGGTATGGGTTTGAAAGGGCTAGCAGCCCTAAGGATAGATAAGACCCTGGAACCAGATGGGATGCATCGAGGGGTGCTCAAGGAACTGGTGATGGAATTAACTGAATCCCTGGTAGAGCTACTCAATAGCTCAATTCAGACAGGTGTAGTTACAAATGACTGGCGGGCAGTGGATGTAGTCCAGCTTCACAGGGGGGGGGGGACAAGGAGCAACCATGTACCTACAGACCTGTCAGTCTTACCCCTACTGTGGATGAACTGATGGAGATACTAGTCAAAGAGGACCTTGTAAACTACCTGGAGAGCAATGGACTCCAGGATAGTAAACAGTACAGGTTTGCAGCAGGGAGACCTTGTCAGCCTAACCTGATAGTATTTTTTGACTGGGTAATGGGGGATAAGGGACATGCTGTGGATTTACTCTACTTCAAATTCAGCAAGGCGTTTGACTTGGTGCCTCACAGAATGTTGCTGAAGAAGCTAGAGAATCTGAGTGCACTGAAGGACACAGATGGGATGAGAAACTGGTTGGAAGGGAGACAGCAGAGGGTTGTGGTCCATGGAGTCAAATCTGAAGAGAGGGAGGTCACCAGTGGTGGTACCACAAGGATCGTTCTTGGTCCAGTCGATTTCAATACATTCATCAGCAACATGAGAGAAAGAATCCAGGGCAATAAGGTCTACGGCAGTGTAGACAGCGAGGAGGGGATTAGGGAGCTGCAGAGAGACTTGCAAATGTTAGAGAGATGGACAGAAGTTTGGCACTTGAAATTCAATGCCAAAAACTGCAAGATGATGCATATAGGGATCAAGAACCCCAGGAAAGAGTACTGGATAGGTAGGGGGGTAAAGCCGGGCATGATCCCTGAAGAAAGGGACCTAGGGGTCATCAGTGACTCCCCAAAACAAACTAGTATAACAAGGCTTACAGTAAGTCAAACAGGATGCTGGGATACACAGGAAGAGGTATGGACAGCAGAAGGAAGGGGGTATTACTACCTCTTTACAAATCACAGGTGAATGCCCCATCTGGAGTACTGTGCCTAGTTCTGGAGTCCTCACATAAGGAAAGATAAGGGCAAGCTAGAGACAGTGCAACGTAGGGTGAACAAAATAATTCAGGGCCAGCAGGACAAATCTTACAAGGATCGGCTCAAGACCTTAAACATGTATTTGTTGAAGGCCAGATGAGAGAGGGGACATACAATGGTGACCTTCAAGTTCTTCAAAGAAATGTACAAGGTAAGCTCCAAGAACTATTTAGCATAAGTAGCAGATCAAGAAGATGGGCGCAAGAGTGGAAACTGACCGTGCGCCGGTTCAACAGAAAAGTGAAAAAGATTTATTTCACAGAAAGGGTGATGGAGCCATGAAACAATCTGCCAGCTGATGTGGTGGACGCCAAAACTATCAGTGGTTTCAAACAGAGTGAAGGACTTAGTGGTTGCTCAGGGTGGTAACAGTAGGGCGGGGTGCATGGGGACAGACAATGTGGGTGAGAGCCCTGTATGGACAATAGGTCCCAGGTTTCTTAGGGTTTATGGGCAGACTGGATAGACAACCAGTCTTCTGCTGCTGTCATTGTCTATGTTTCTATGATGGAGATTAATTGATTATTAACATAAACTGTGAGAGTGCCTTATTACTATTATAATTAAAATGTTTTTTAAAAATAGATTTGTACCTTGTTCAGCATGCGATTGAGGTCTACATGTATGTTAACAAAAGAGTAAGATAAGACTGATGGAATGTTTACAGCCAATCAGAAAGCTCAACTTCTCTGACCTTTTCTATAATGCTAGATATTGAACATCCTATACAGCCAGACCAAGCGTATGTACTGTAACTCCTATGAGAAGATTCTACAAGATCTTGAACATACAGCTGGATCAAACTTTTTCATTTTCACTTAATTTAGAATATATTTGCACAAGGGTAGCCCAACACAATACAGCATGGCTGGCCCGAGGCCACATTCTGAGCCAGAAGCTAAGCTGATATTCGAACCTGGAGCTCCTGGCTCACAGTCCTGTATACCAAAAATCAGATAACTCTGCCTGGGAACTGGGATTTGAACACAGATCTCCAGTTTCACAAGACCTTGATCTAATCACTACACCACACTGCCTAGGAGCTGGGATTTGAACCAGGATGTCTGTCTCTCAGCCCTGTGCTCTGACCATTAGATCACACTGCCTCTGAGCTGGGACTGAAAGGATCTCCAGGCTTGCAGCCCAGTGCTCTGACCACTAGACCACACTGCCTTGGAGCTGGGATTTGAACCAGAATCTGTCATGCAGCTCTGTGCTCTGACCATTAGACCACACTGCCCTGGAGCTAAAATCTGAGGCAGGATCTCCTGACTCATAGCACAGTGCTCTGACCATCAGACCATGATTGCAGCTGGCATTTGAACCAGGATCTCACAGCTGGCAGCCCTGTGCTCTGACCGCTGGAGCACATCAATAAAACAATAGGGTTAAATAAATTTATACTGGAGCCTAATGGTTAAAGTGTACGCCTTTTGCTCGCTGGACTACTGGTTTGTTTCCTTGACATGCGATCCAGATCTGCTGCAGAAGTATGTGGAGTTGCAGTCCCAGAGATGCACACTCCCCTCCAGGGTGAAAGTCCTGCATTCCTTATAGAATGGCTGCCCAGAAAGAAAAGCAGTCATTTTGCAAAGAACCTCCTTAGTTTTGTTTACTTTTCCTGACAACTTCCTCCAGGTGGGAGGTTGCAGAGGCAGCAACACCAGGCACAACTCCCCGCTTGCTTGGAATATGGGGCATACAGTCGGTTTCAGCATACTGCCTGAGAGCTGAGAATCAAACCCAGATCTTATGGCTCAATCCTTTTCTCTGTTTGTCACAAACTTACAGACAGGAGCCCCAGATACTTGGACAGCTGTTTGTTGTTCTTCTCTGCCACCACCTGGCTATTAAGGTATCTCAATCTGGTTCTTGCCCCACCTCTGGCCACTGCTCACCCAATGCAAGACCTTACTTTAGGTGCAGAACCACCCCTTTGGTCACTCCCAGGAACCTCTAACCCCCTCAGTATCAGACAGAGAATACTTTTATAGTTGGTAGTCATGCCCTTTGGTCGTGGATCACCAGATTGCTCACTTAATATGGACTTTACCTGTGCCAAAAACACTGCACAGTCACAGTAAATATTGTTTTGTTGTTGTTGTTTGTTAGTTTTTGTTGACCGGGTAAGTGCACTAGACAAAGCTTGCCTATTTTCAGGCACGACCCGTGGGAAGGGGATACAGATGAATGCCAACTGACCTTGAACCAGATTATGAGTACTCTGTGTGCAAAAACATTTTGGTTTACTGTAGTATAGTACAGTGTATTATACTAATTTTGTTTACTTCTAGACTGACATCTTCTGTTACTGCAAGTTCCAGAATCCCTGCAGCTGACATCAGAGCAGTAGACAGCAGTGGGAGATTCAATAGCCTGTGATGCATGTTAGTTTATATAAATACTGATCTTTTGTTTGCTGGTCCCGCTGTCCTCCCTGTCACAAAGGACTGTACTTAGCCCCTGGAGAAAAGTAGAACTGGAAAACATCTGATCGTAATTTATGAAAGCTTTAACATGCAGCAGGCTATTGAATCTCCCACTGCTGCAATCTGGAACCCTTCACTGGTAAATATTGGCTGCCTCATTTCAGGAATGTTCCTGGCAGCTGATAAAGCACAGAAATGGACCTTCAGGGCAGCAGGATAAAGGGCCTGGTCCTTACCCCCACACACACACAGATATGGGAGAGGCAATGGAACCCGTTCTGAAGCGGGGAGTAAGCCCCCCATGGTTCCTCCATGGGGGCTAAGCCATGGGTTGCGGGCCAGGGCCAGGGGTGTCATGACTGGGTGGTGGCCTACGCACAGCTTGATGGAGGCACCTGGGAAGATGGGAAAAAAACTGAACTAAAAAAAAGATGTCACCTGTCCTGATTATCATTGGAGAGTTGAGGATCTATCCTAATGATCTCTCCAGCAAGATGTCTTCCTTCCCCACACTGCATCTGGCAAGTACTGTTTTTTTTCCCCACACAGCTTTTTTTCATATAGCTTTCTGACTCCCAAGTAACCACTTGCTCCAACCTTCGAGTCTTGTTTTGCCGGTAGCCCCTGAGCTCCATTTGCAGCTCCCCTGCCAACGTAGCCAGTGGCGATCAAATGGAGCAGAGCCCAGGGGGCCTGGGGAGTCATTCAGGCAGCTTGTGGTACATGTTTTTTTTTTACTCCCCCCTCCTCCCCATGGTGTGGGCAGTAGCCAAACTATTAGCCTGCGAATGGCCACAGCATCCTGCGGGGAAGCAAGCTCCTTGGCCCTTCCCACAGTGACAAGGTCCTTGGCCCTTCCCACACGTGTCATTGTGGTCCCGGAACCTGCTGCCAGCCCTCTCCAGCTGGAACACATTGCTGAGTGGCAGCCGTCTTAATTACTGTCCCACAACAAGAACAGCAGAGCATCAGTAGTAGCCAGAGGGGTGCACAGAATAGGTGATGGCTACCGCAGTAACGTACAAATCTCCATACACTGATGCACACCTCGGCATGAAAAAACATGATGTCCAATCATCAGTTTTACTGCTTCATTCATTTATTTTATCCAGACTTTTACAATGAACTAAGTGCTACCACACACACACATCAGGACCACTACATGTGCATTAGTGTATGGAATTTTGTCTCAGCTACTGCCTACCTCTGATACAACTTCCTGAGTCCACTTTTAAACCAGGGTCACTAACACTGCAGCACAGCAGGCCACTGGGTGGCCTCTTTCAAATAGCTTTTTATTCCCAAGAGTCCACACATCCCCCTTTAGGCCCCTGGCAACCACCAAGTCCCATCATCCACTAACCGGTGTAGCTGCTAAGTCCCCAGTGACTTTCACTTCCGTGGCAGGGCTCCAAGGCAGTTCCCTCCTATGCCTACAGATTTATGATCCAGATTTAGGTAACATGGTCCGCGGCATGAGGCCCAAGGGTACCATGGCCATCATACGGATGGCAGCTGGGGTTTTCTCACTTTATTTCCTTCTCACCATCCACACTGGTGTGCACAGTGTCATTTTCCAGTCTCATCAGCTTCCAGTGCCCCCTACAGCAGGAAAGTGAACCTTCCAGGGCCCTACCATAGATGCAGCTGTGCCCACAGAACTTTCACGCCTTCCTCCCTGGTTGAGGATGCACTACAATCAGCAGCACTCCATAACCACAGTCACCTAACTGCCAGTGCCTTGGCCTTGCTCCCACACCCATGCTGCTGGCATGATGTAATGTGCTGCCGCTCTGCCAACAGGTGGCCAGTAACTATGGTTTTCTGTTTGCAGCCTCTTCTGTGCAATTTACACAGACAGTCCTGCTGAAATCACTGTCTGAAATCTAGTTAATGTATTGGGTAATAATCTTGCTAATGATCCTCCAGGCATGACGTATTCAGTATATCTTACCTAGTAACTATCGACAACTATTGTTTTGTGCCTGCAATATGTTTTGATGCACTCCATACTGTACACACGCGATTTGAACTCAGCCACTCAGCATTCAAATGTTAGTGTGCTACTGTATCTCATGTATTGGTACTTACCTTTTCTTCCTACCCCACCTACCTCTCCCCAAGTTGCTTCTATCAATGAGATTACACTATCATCGCACTAATGGTTTTGTCAGTCATGTGTAGTAGGGATTATCACACTGCAACTCATTAGATATTACCTATATGCCTTTCTTGTAAAACAAATGTTTAATATTTGTGAATAAATTTTAAACTGATTTGTATACATTGTATGAGTTGTATTGCTCACGTTACCTTTACGAACATACGAATCTGCCAGCAGAAACAGGCCTCATGGTCTATCAAGTCTGCTCGAATGCACAGCTAGCACCGCTCGACTGCAGCTGCCCCACCCCTCTCACCTCCAGGAAGTTCTCAGCAATACTTACCCATACTCTCCCCTGTGCCTTGTCCCATGCCCTTTTAAAACTACCAACTGTCTTACATGAAATCAACCATTTCAACACCACACTCTCTGTGAAGTTATGTCTCCTCATTTCTTTCCTAAATCTGCCCCCTTCCAATCTTAGCCTGTGCCCTCTGGTATCCCTTCCCTTCCTCAGCTTAAATAACCCATCAGCGCTAGATTTGTTGATCCCCTTCAAGTACTTGAACGTTTCAATCATAGCCCCATCCCTCCTCTCCTCCAGGGTGTACAAATTCAGATCCCTTAGCCTGTGGTTTTGCCTTCCATCCCCCATATCAGTTTTGTCGCCCTTCGTTGCACCCCCTCTAGCAGTCTAATATCCTTCTTCAGATACGGACATCAGTACTGTATGCAGTACTCCAAGTGTAGCCTGACCAAGGACCTGCAGAGGGACAGGATCACTTCCCTTTGCCTGGTCAGATACGGACGTCAGTACTGTATGCAGTACTCCAAGTGTAGCCTGACCAAGGACCTGTAGAGGGGGCAGGATCACTTCCCTATGCCTGGATGAGAAACGCCTTGCAAGACACCCCAGCATCCTATTAGCCTTAGCTGTAGCTTTCCTGTATTATGCAGAGTTGTTCATACTCTCCATTACTATCACCGCCAAGTCCTTCTCTTCATAGGTGACCCCCAGCCTCACACTCCCCAACCAATATTCCCTCCTCGGGTTCTTGGCCCCAAAGTGCATAACCTTGCAATTCTTCACACTGAAGCCCAGCTGCCACTTCGCCGACCACTCCTCCAGTTTGGTTAGATCCCCCCTGTAGCTGTTTCCATCCGTCAACTTCATCTGCTATCACCCCCATTTTATTATTGTCTGTGAACAGACTAATCCTGCTCTCAACTCTGTGTGAAATATCCGATATGAATAGCCCAAACACCACCAGACCCAGCACAGAGCCTTGTGGCACTCCACTCGTCACTGGCCTAGGTGCTGAGAGTCCCCCCCCCACCCGTTGCTGCCTCCCCTTCAGCCAGTTCATGATCCAGTTAACTAGCTTCACCGCCAAGGATCTCAGTTCCCCCCAGCCGTCCATGAGGCACTGAATCGAAGACCTCGCTGAAGTCCAAATATAGGACGTCCACTTTGTGGCCCTTACACAGTTCACTTATTACCCAGTCATAATACTCTGTTAGACTGGTCTGACAAGATTTCCCATTTGTCATCTTATTATAAATATAATCAATTATTGTTGTGCACTGTCCCCACCCCCTTCATCCCCAGGATGTATCTGGAAACAAGGTGTTCCCAGCTCAGTATACCTTTTCTGGTAGAACTTTTGAAAATAAATAAACCAATCAATAAAATGAAATAAATAAATACATCCAATTTTTCTGCTGCCCCTGACAGTAATTCAGTAATTGAGAAAGGGGCCTTGGGTGTTTCTGGCACTTACCCATGACTGGATGTGGCTGTTGGCAAAATCATGTTAATTTTGTACAAAACTATGGTGGCAGTGTGGTTCTGCTGATGCTTCCTAACAGTATTGTTTTCAGTGTGAAATGGGGCACACTGTTCCCCCCTTTCCTCATGGGCAGGACTCTATGTTACCACAGGCACCTACAGTGGACAAAAGAAGCTGCAAACCATGGCATGCATCTCCCAGCATCGTGCCCTACCCGAGCCAAGATTTGGTGGCATGAAGGCTGACTCAATGGCACTTGGAGCCTCTTCTCCCTCCCAGGAGGGAACAGAGATGGGCAAGTGAAAAGTGGCTCAGGTCTCTCTTTTTTTTTTAAATTTCTTTATGCTCCCCATTAATGACATGCCCCCTTCTACTGGTACCTCCAGCCCTATCACTGGCTAATACCAAACTTACCCCACCTCCTTCCTCCATGGCTTACCCCCCATGGTAGTGCTGTCAGGGTGCCCCAAGCCCCTTCAGAGAAACGAATATGGTAAAGGGGGTTCCTAGCTCACTGTTGCAGGGCCTGTGGGAGGCAGGCTTCATCCTGCATTCATTGGGGCATGTCCTTGTCTTCTCCCCTTTCCTCAAGGACATCAGCAGTGAGGGTGCGCATGTTCACAAACAAGCAAACGGGCTTTGCACACCACTAGTCGATGTCCCCCCTCCCTCTGCCAAAGGCTCCACCTGTGATCACCCAGGTTGCGCTCGCACTGTGGCAACTGTCTCCCTCCCATCATCGAGAAGAGTGTCTGCTGGGACTCTTGATCCTCCTCCAATGGCCTGTGCCCAATGACACTGACTCTCTCCCAAACCCAGGCAGCCAGCATCTCGAGAGGTAACCTGCACTGATGGGCCCCCTACTGGGACCTGTCTAGAGCCCAACACCTGGCTCCAGAACCAAGTTAGAGCCCAGCTACCTTTTTTACAACCAGCAGCTTTGTTTTTCTTTGGTCTGTGTGCAGTGGTGGCAACCTGCAACTTGTGCAGGAGATGCATGCATGTTACTGTCAGCTCCTCTGGACTGGCTCTGGCTAAGCGTTGGCTGGCTTGCTCGTCCACACATGCCCCTCCCCATGAGTTCAATAATATCTGGAAATTGGCTGCAACACCACAAGTCCTAAAGCAGTCCAACCCAGCCATGCACACATTAGAACCTTAGGTCTTCACACTGCAGCAGTAGAGGATCTGGCACTAGCAAACATGGGCCACACTACATGTCGAAAATGGCAGAGTACAGAAGCTGTCAAGAACTTACTCTTCGATCTCTTCTGTGGCATTTCTTGAGGGCCTGGAATGTAAAGAGAAAGAGAGGGGTAAAGCATAATGTAACTTCTTTTTAAAAGTTTGTTTATTTAAGATAACTCATCAACAGAGACTACATCTCTAAAGTTATTTCATTACAGCAATATTGGTACAGTGCATTAGACTGTTTTTTGGACTGTTAACAGATTGATCTTTGGAATTGTCAAAGTAACATGTCTCCATGCACCGCATCAGCGAAATACAGCCCACAGAATTCAGAAGGGGGGGCAGGAGTGGATAAATACTCTGGGGCATCTAGTCAGTGTCCAGAAGCACAATGTGACTTCAGCTGTTAACAACATGACATCAAACACCCCGTGGCTGGAAAAGCTACCTCCTTGTACAGTAACTAAACATGCGCAGGTTGCTGGTCTGTACTGGTTGTAAGTTGGAGGGGTTATTTATTTATTTCTTTAGTTTTTGTTTACTAGGTAACATGCATGCATTTGCCTATTTTCAGGCATGACCCAGGAGGGTACCATGGCAGTGTAATACAATGCACAGAGAAAACAATAACAAAAGCACCAGGAATTGTACAATACACAAACTGGTTGATACCATGATTAACATAAGGCACAGAGATGCATAGTACATAGTCATAGTCAGGCTGGAGAAATGGTCTGGCATCAGGCAGGTGGGGTTCAATGCCAAGAAATGCAAGGTCATGCACCTGGGAGCTAGGAACCCAGGGGCCAGCTACTGGCTGGGGGGTGTACAGGTGTCTAGCTCAAAGGAGGAAAAGATCTAGGGGTGACAGTCAGGGGTGACATGACTCTGCACAGTGCTGTAAAGTGGCAGCCAAAGCTAATAAACTGTTGGGATGCATCACCAGGGGAATCACCTCTAGGAGGGATGAAGTCATTCTGCCCTTGTACAGGTCACTGGTGAGACCACATCTGGAGTACTGTGTGCAGTTCTGGTGCCCTTATTTAAAGAAGGATATGAAACTACTGGAGGGGGGCCAGTGAAGGGCAACCAACATGATCCAGGGCATGGGGGACAAACTACATGAGGAGAGGTTAAGGGAGCTCAATATGTATTCCTTAGAAGACAGAAGAAAAAAATTACTCACCTTAGTAAAGTTGTTTCTTCTAATGGAGTCTTGCTGTATTCTGACATATACAGTTAGGTCCTGCCTTTCAACTGCCCCGGAGAACAAAGAGTTAAACTTTCCATGACCAGCATGGAATGTTCACCACGAGCTTGGTTGAAGCCCCTGTCTGCTGCTGTTTAAACTGCAACTGTCAGATCTTTACGAGCAAAGACTCACTAGATGTTCTGTGTGGAAACTGTAAAATTTGTACTAGCCAACTGGCAAATATATATATATATACTGTATATAAGTATATATATAGATATATAAAGGGTTTTTTTGGTTTCAAAGGAAGACTCGAGTCAGGAAACCCAAAAACAAAACACATCCAAAACACAACCTCTCACCCAAACCAAAAAGAGGGTGAAAAAAGGACACCCCTAGGGTGCCAACACTGCTCCTGCCCAACCACATCCCAAAAATACAGGTTACTCACCTGTAACAGGAGTTCTAGGAATGGTATATGTTGTTCATCCACACCGTCTGGCAGGTTCCTTGCTGCTTTAAATCTTGCCGGAAGGTCTTCAAGCTGGCTCCTCCCACCCGGGTGGTAAAACTCTCGGCTCTGCCCCATGACGCCAGATCTAGCCTGCTGGAAGACAGGTTGTGCATCGAAGCCGGGAAGGTCGGGTGGGTCGTATGGATGAACAACATATACCATTCCTAGAACTCCTGTTACAGGTGAGTAACCTGTATATCTAGGGACATGAATATGTTGTTCATCCACACTATCTGGCAGACTCCTAGCAGTTCTCCGGAAGGAGGGAGGGAGGGAGGCAAGGTGCACACCCCCTACTTAGGGAATAAAGACTGGAGAACCGAGGCCCCAAAGCCAGCATCCCGGCGTGACTCAAGGTCGATGTAGTAATGGGTGATGAAGGTATGTGCTGACTTCCAGGTAGCAGCCCTGCAGATTTCCTGGATAGGGACATCTCTGAAAGCAGCTACCGATGCAGCGGTATGGTGGGTAGAAAGAGCTCTTATCCCTCTGGGAGGCTCCATGCCTGCCAACCTATAGCAGAGATCTATGCAGGAGGTGACCCACCTGCCTATCATCCGCTTGGCTGCAGGTCTGCCAGGTGCGGCTTCAGCGCAGGTGACAAACAGCTGGCGAACTTGTCCCTGAACTTCAGCCATCCACTCTTTATAATAAGCGAGCGCTCTTCTAGGGTCCAAAGTATGGAGACTATATTCGGCCTCCAAGGTGTGATTGGGGTAGAACACCGGCAGAGTCAACACCTGGTTAAGGTGAAACTCCGACACCACCTTCGGAAGAAATTTCGGGGTGGGGGCGCAGGACAACCTTGTCCCTGTGGAAGACCAGATAAGGAGACTCGATGGAAAATGCCTGGAGCTCTTCCATCCTTCTGGCTGACGTGATAGCCACCAAGAAGGCGGCCTTCCATGACAGGTGGGAGATATCACACCTGTGCACTGGTTCGAATGGCCTGCCCATGAGCTTAGCCAATACCAGCAGTAGATCCCATGGAGGTGGAGGTTCTCGCACCGGAGGGGATATGTGATCAAGGCCTTTGAAAAAGCGCCGACCACCTTCTCCTGCGCCACTGACTGCTTCCCAGCCTGCGCCGGTAAGCAGAGATGGCTGCCAGGTGCACCTTAAGGTTGCCTAATCAAGCCTAAGCTGAGAAAGGGACCACAGGTAGTCCAGAATGCTTGCCAAGGAACAGGAGGAAGGGTCCAGGTCCTTGTTTTGACACCAAATGGAAAATCTCTTCCATTTGAAGGCGTAGCATTTTCTGGTCGACTCCTTACAGGATGCCTCAACGAAGTTGAGGACCTCGTCGGAAAGACCCAAGGCCTGGAACTCTAGCCGCTCAGGAACCAGGCTGTCAGGTGCAGGGATTGAAGGTCCGGATGGAATACCTTCCCCTGATTGACTGAGATCAGTTCCGGCCAGGCTGGAAGCCGCCTCGGGAGCCTGGAGCTGAGGCTGAGGAGATCTGGATACCAGAACTGACGGCGCCACTCTGGGGCTACCAGAATCACCTGCGCCTTGTCCCTCCTCGCCTTGAGAAGCACCTTGTGGATCAAGGGAAATGGGGGAAAGGTGTAGAAGAGGCCCGGGGTCCACGGTCTCGAAAAGGCATCCCCTGCAGCGAGCCCTGCTGAGGGGGGGCGGGCATGAAACAGTCTCAGCTTCGCATTCTCCCTGGAGGCAAACAGGTCTGCCTGAGGCGTGCCCCAGTGAGAGAAGAGATCTTGTACTACCTCCGGCAAGAGAGACCACTCGTGAGACGCAGCCCCTATCCGGCTTAGGGCATCGGCCAGGGTGTTGGAGGCTCCTGCCACATGAATGGCAAGGAGATCCACCTCCAGGCAGCGCACGAGTGACCAAATGCGGAGAGCTTCCCTGCACAGAGGCATGGAGCGCGTCCTGCCCTGGCGGTTTAGATAATACATGGTCGTGCTATTGTCCGTCTGGACGTGAACCACTTGACTCCGTAGAAACAGAGCGAAGGTGGTGAGGGCTAGATGAACCGCTCGAAGCTCCAGCAGGTTAATGTGGCATCGGGACTCCTGAGGGGACCAGAGGCCGTGCACTCTGTGCTCCTCCAGATGGGCACCCCAACCCATCAGAGAGGCATCGGTCGATAGAGAGACCGTCGGCTTGGGGCGGACAAATGGGATGCCCTCCTGCAGATGTGCCGGAATGGTCCACCACTGGAGAGCGATCCATATCGCCTGGGTCACTGTCACTAGCTGATCCAACAGATCGAAGCGCTGTGACCACTGGCTGGCCAGTCCCCATTGAAGGGGACGCATGTACCAGTGGGCCCAATGGACCATGCTGGTGCAGGCCACCATGAGGCCCAGGAGGCGCAGGAAGTCCCGGGCAGGGCGCGATTGTCCAACCAGAAATGACTGGGCTAAGGAGGAAAGAACCTCAGCTCAGTCCGCTGGGAGCCGTGCTCTGGCTCGAAGAGAGTCGAGCTCTGCCCTGATGAAAAGAATCACCTGCTCTGGCAAGAGTTCAGACTTGGCCTCGTTGATGAGGAGGCCAATCTGAGAGCAAACCTGGAGGGCCAGATCTCTGGATCGCTCCACCTTCGCTCTGGAGGGGGCTGCAATCAGCCAGTCGTCCAGGTAGGGGTACACCCGGACCCTTCGGCACCGCAGGAATGCTGTCACCACTGCCATGCATTTGGTGAAAACCCTGGGAGCTAAGGAAAGGCCGAAGGGCATGGCCTGGAACTTGTAAAGGGATCCCTCTGCCCTGAAGTGGAGGAATCTCTGATGAGACGGACGGATTGGAACGTGAAAGAACGCGTCCTGGAGGTCCAGGGAACAGAACCACATGCCTCGTTCCAAGGATGGTATTATCTGAGCCAGAGTGACCATCCTGAAGGTCCGAGACCTTAGGAACCTGTTCAGGTCATGCAGGTTGAGAATGGGGTGCCAACCCCCCCGTCCATTTTGGGACCAGGAAATACCTGGACACAAACCCCGGGTCCGGAGGAGGATCCGCCACCTTCCTGATCACCTCTTTTTTGAGGAGCAGGGCAATATCGGCTTGGCGGGCTGACAGCGAGGCTGCAGACCCCGTAGCCCCCCAAGGGGCGATGGCTCCAAAGGGTGGGGTCTGCTCAAACTCCAGAGGCAGGCCCTTTCCTACCACTTCCAACACCCAGTGGTCTGTGGTGATAGCGGACCAGGCAGAAAGGAAGTGGCGGAGCATGGGGGGGGAACCCAGGGGGGAGTGACGAGGCTGGGGGCAACACCCCTCAACCCGTCACTGGGCAGGCTTGGAGGAGGGACTGGCTGAGGGACCTCCTGGTCCTTTACCTCCCTGCTTCCTGTTGGAGGAAGCCGCGGGCTTGGGTTTGGGATGCCAAGCGCGAGCCTGCTGGCCCTGATGCTGGTGCTGTTGGGCTGACGTGCCGCAGGTGCAGAAGGATGAAAGGGCTTGTGCTGCTGCTGACGGCGGCCTTTGTCCTTCTGGGCAGAGGTGACAGAGTCCAGGGTGGCATTGGACTTTTCAATCCGCTGGAGGTGACCTTCCACTCCAGGGCCGAAGAGGTTGGTCCCCAAGAAGGGGACATCCGCCAACTTGTGCTGGGTATCCGCCGTAAAGGCGGATATCCTCAGTCATGCTCTGCAGCGCATGGCCACTGTGGCTGCAACCGATCTGGCACAGGAGTCCCCTATGTCCAGAGCTGTTTGGAGCTGCTGCTTCGCCACCGCCCTACCCTGGTCCCGGACCTGCCGGACCGTGGTCTGGAGGTCGGCCGGGAGATGAGGGATCACCTCATCCAGGGAGCCCATGAAGGCATGGGAGAAGTGTGCCATCAGCACAGCTGAGCTGGCCTGATGGAGGCCAAGGGAGGACGCAGCGTACACATTGCGCCCGGCGTAGTCCAGTTTTTTGGACTCCTTGTCGGGGGGCTTGTCCACGTCCCTAGCATTCCCGGAACGCCGGAAAACGCTGTTGGTGACCAACCCCTCGACAGAGGGGTGCTCCAAAAACCTGGGCAATGAGCCAGTAGGGACTGCACACTTCCTGGCCATCCTGGCCGAGGGTGCAGGACAGGAAGCAGGCCGCTGCCAAAGCTCCAAGGCTGGGCCGACAATGGCCTCAGCCACAGGAAAGGCCTTCACGGGTGAATCACCTCGGTCCAGTATCTCCATCAGGGGATACTTGGCCCATTTGGAAATGGGCTCGAGCTGCATACCAGTGAACTCCGAGATGAGCCAAAGCAGACCCATAAAGGACGATGGGCTTTCGTCCAGTGACTGGCCCCCGGAGGACTCCAGGTCAACCTGCCTGGAGAACAGGAAGGAGTTGTCGTCGGACTCCGAAGAGTCCATGAAGGGCTGCCTAGGGCCTGAGCCACCCTCCAACTGCTGAGGACGGTCGGGAGTGAGGGTGACTGACAACCTGTGGGGCAGGCCTTGGGCCGACCGGGAGTCCTTGGTCGGTGCCCCCGATTTCGATTGTGGAGGCGGAGGTTTCACCACAATTGGTGGGGCAGCAGGTTTCAGCCGAACAACCGGCCCAGGCTTGGGCATCTCGACTGCAGCGAGAGGCTGTTTCGGCCGTTCGGGTGACAGCAACTTGATGGCCGGGGGAGACGTTGGTGTCGACTTAGTCCCGAACAAAGGTTACTGCTGCCACATCAGCTCCTTGTAGCATCGATGCAATTTGCGCCAAAGCCTCTCCTCATCCGAGGAGGAAGACGAGGAGGAGCGGCCGCGCCGCTTACCTTGGTGCCAAGACCGAGACCACGATGTCAGCGGGATCGGCTGGATCGAGAAGAGGTCCGAGACCGAGACCGAGAACCTCGGTGTGTCTGAGGGCAGGCCTGGGAGGAAGCGGGGGACACCCGCCTCCTCGCTCGGACGCCTTTAACTAGGGACTGCTGCACCGATGGCGCAGGCAACTTGGTTTCCACCGGGAACCGGTGAAGAAGGGTTGTTGGCTTCACCAGTCGACAAACCGTCCAACGGGTCGAGAAAAATCTCAACCGCGTCGATGGCTGTCTCGGCCGGCTGCCCTGACGGGGACGCCATGAAGCCAGCAGCCTTAGCCATAACCTCGACCAAAGTTGACCATCGGCTGTCCGGAGAAGGGGACCTCTCCCACTCCCACGGACGCCGATGATGGGACTTACCCTTGGGATCCTTCTTTTTGGACCAAGAGGAATGTCCCGATGTCCCCTCTCCCTTCGTGGTAAAGGGAATGGCAAAGCTCCTTGAATGAAGCAGAATACGAGGTACCCAAATGAGAGCGGGATAAATGCCGCGACCGAGGAGGAGGAAGATGCGGCCTGGGCCGCCTCCTCCTCAAGGGCAATCATCTGCTCGAGCCAGCCGCCACGGTAACCGCCCAATGGGCCTTTTTCGACTTTAACAGCGGGTAGCGCTTCTCGCGACACCCAAGCTTCAACCGGGCAGCGCGGTCCTCCAAGACGTTGGCCAAGAACGAACAGCAAGACTCGCAGGCCTGCGGGTCGTGTTCTAGGCCGAGGCAGTAGACATACATGGAGTATGGATCCGTCCTGGACATCTTCTGCCCACAAGGGCACCGCCAAAAACCGGGAGTCGATTTGTCCATCGCAGCCGCGAGGGAAAAGGAAGACCGAAGTCTTGAAATTTTTAAAACAAATTTCAGACGAACCAAAGAATTAGGATCCAGTCTATCATGCAGAGCGCTAAGGAGGGAACCTGAGCTTCCAAGCGGTAAGGAAGATCTGGCGTCATGGGGCGGAGCCGGAAGTTTTACCACCCGGGTGGGAGGGAGGAACCAGCTTGAAGACCTTCCAGCAAGATTTAAAGTGGCAAGGAGCCTGCCAGACAGCGTGGATGAACAACATATCCATGTCCCTAGAATCTAGGTTCTGAGAGGGGAGGAAGGGGGAAAGGTCAGAATACAGCAAGACTCCATTAGAAGAAACAACATTACTAAGGTGAGTAATTTTTTCTTCAAACAACATGAAGTCTTGCTGTATTCTGACATATCCAGACTACCAAGCAGTACCTCCATGGAGGAGGGACAGAATCTACTTTGGAAACAGGCTCTGAAGTACTGCTGTGCCAAACCAAACATCATTCCTAGCCTGGATATCCAGAGAGTAATGCTTGGTGAAAGTATGGACTGTTTTCCAGGTGGCTGCTCAACAAATTTCTAAAAGAGGGATATCCCTGGCAGCAGCCAGGGAAGCAGCTGTTCCTCTAGTGGAATGAGCCCTCAGGCCTGAGGGTGGAGTTCTACCCAATTTTTCATAGCAGAACTGTATACAAGAAACACCTAGCAATAGATCTCTTAGTGGCAGGTTTGCCCTTACCAACTTCTCCATACGTAAGGAACAACTGGAGGGATTCAAACCTGTGACCCTTGGTACGCTCTATGTAGTAGCTAAGGGCTCTTTTAATGTCCAAGCTGTGTAGCCTCCTCTCTCCCAAGGAAGAATGGTCAGTGAAGAACACAGAGAGAAATATAGACTGGTTGAGGTGGAAATCTGAAGCCACTTTAGGTAAGAACTTTCTGTTAGTTCTAAGGACCACTTTATCTCTGTGAAAAGAGATAAAATCAGATTTCACTGACAAGGCTTGCAATTCACTCATACGTCTGGCAGAAGTAATGGCTACCAAAAACACAGTTTTCCAAGTCAAGTACTTAAGCTCTGCTGAGGACAAAGGCTCAAAGGGAGGTTGCATAAACTGAGCAATGCAAACATTAAGGTCCCAAGCAGGAGCAGGATCCCTAAAGGGGAGGATTGGTGTGAAGCAATCCCTTGCAAAACTTACAAAATACAGGATGGGATGATAGAGAGAAAGGCTTGCCTACTGAGAAGAAAGCAGAAACAGCTACCGAGTGTACTTTAAGAGTAGCTGGCCTGAGGCCTAGGCCATTAAGATGGACCATATAATCCAGAACCGTAGGCAATTCAGCAGAGTCTGGAGAAATATTCTTCTTAGAACATTAAATGCTGAATCTTTTCCATTTGGAGTTGTAAGTCTTCCTGGTGGAAGGCTTTTGAGAAGCCCTAAGGATATCCAGAACCCCTTGGAAAAGATGCATATCTGCAAACTCTAAACTCTTCAAGAGCCAAGCCTTGAGATTGAGAGACTGAAGATTCGGGTACCAAATCCTCCCCTGAGAGGATGTCAACAGGTTGTAATTCCTGGGAAGAGACAGGGGAAGGTGGACTGCTAGGGACAGCAACAAGGGATACCAGGGCTGCCTGGCCCAGTCTGGAGCAACCAGAATCACTTTGCATGGTTGTGACCTTATCTTGACTTAACACTTTGAACAGGAGAGGGAAGGGGGGAAAAGCATACAGAAATTTCCCTTCCCAGTTCAGAATCAGAGCATCCAGGGGGACTAAGCCCAAGACTGGGGGTCTGCAACAAAAGAGAGGAAGTTGGTGATTGTCTGGGGCTGCAAAAAGATCTATCTCTGGTGTGCCCCATCTCGAGAAAATCACTTTCAAAACTAGAGGATCTAGGGCCCATTCGTGATGGCCCTGGGATATTCTGCTCAGTGCATCTGCTAGGACATTGTCCTTCCCTGGGAGGTGAACTGCTATCAGAGAGGTTTGCAGGGAATAGGCCAGGTACCACAACTTCATTCCTTCTGTGCACAAGGCCGTAGACTGAGTGCCTCCTTGCTTGTTGCTGTACCACGTGGTGGTGGTGTTGTCTGTTCTGACCTGAACCACCTTGTTCTGAACAGATTTGAAAAAAGCTTGCAGTGCCAGAAACACTGCTCTGAGTTCCAAGAGATTGATGTGAAGCAGAGATTCCTGAGGTGACCACAGTCCTTGGGTGGTAAGATCCCCCAAATGCGCCCCCCAGGCCAGCAGGGAAGCATCTGTGGTGAGTATCACTGAATGAGACTGAGTGACAAATGGAACCCCTTGTCTCAAATTGTCCTGATCCTGCCACCATTTCAAGGCTTGGATCAGGGTTCGAGTCTCTGGGATTAGTTTGGTAAGGGAATCCTTTCTTTGGGACCAGAAGGCTCTTAAGTGGAACTGAATGTCCCTCATCTGGAATCTTGCCCCCTGTACCACTGCTGTGGAAGCTGACATGTGGCCCAGAAGCTGAAGGAAATGCCTTGCTGGTCGAGACACCTGAAGGGTGAATGAAGAGGCCAGTTCCATAAGTTTCCTTGCCCTTTCCAGCGGAAGGAAGGCTCTTGCCTTTACTGCATCCAGTTCTGCACCCATGAAGGTAAGGAGCTGTACTGGCTCGAGAACTGACTTCAGAAGATTGAGAAGAAATCCTAAGGAAGTGAGCACTTGCTGGGTCACTTGCAGATGTAACTTGACTTGGTCTGGAGACTGACCTACTATGAGCCAGTCGTCCAAGTATGGGAAGATGGAGATCTTTTTTCTTCTTAGGAAAGCAACTACTACTACCAGGCACTTTGTGAAAACCCTTGGGGCTGATGTTAGGCCAAAGGGCATTGCTCTGAATTAATAGTGGCCTGAGGGCAACTCGAATCTGAGGTACTTTCTGTGGGAGCATCTGATGGGAATGTGAAAGTAGGCATCTTTGAGGTCCAGGGAGGCTAGCCAGTCCCCTGGCCTTAGAGAGGGAAAGGATAATTCCCAGAGTTACAATTTTGAACTTTGGCTTCAAAAGATGTTTGTTCAGATATCTTAGGACCAGGATGGGCCGCCATTCTCCTGTCTTTTTGGGGGTTAGGAAGTACCTGGAGTACAATCTGTTGCCCTTGTGTAGGGTGGGAACCCTCTCTATAGCTCTGAGAGCTAGGAGAGAAGAAACCTCTGCCTCTAGAGCAAGAGTCTCTGACAGATTTGCAGGTGAAAAGGATCTGGTTCTCATCTTGGGAAATTTTTTGAAGCTGAGAACCAGTCCCTGGCTTACTACTTCCAGGACCCACTTGTCTGATGTAAGAGACTGCCAGTCCTGGACAAACTAAGCCAGCCTGCCCCCTACTGGTATGGGAGAATCGGCCTGGGCAGACCCATCAGGGTGAGAGCTTGGCAGGGGGCTTTAGGCTGAAGGGTGGATGCTGGCCTGTTCATCCCCCTTCAGCCTCTTCCTCTAAAGAAAAGGAAGAAGAGGCGGCCTGAGCTTCGAAAAAATGCATTTGGAAAGGCCTGCCCCTGCCCTTGGACTGCTGCCTTTGAGGAGTTGCTTGCCTTTCTTTGGCCTGAGCACTCCTGTAAGTGGTCCTGTACTCATCCATCTTTTTTATGTAGTTCTCTGTCTGCTCCCCAAACAAAGAATTACCAATTACAGGAAAATCCATGGCCTTAGCCTGGGTATCTTGTGAGAGGCTAGTAAATCTGAGCCAAGCCATCCTCCGAAGAGCCACAGATGTAGCCATGGCTCTTGATGAAACATCATTGGAGTCTACAGCAGCATGAAACTGTACTTTCAATGTCTCAATCCCATCTGCAGCCACCTGCTCCAGCTCCTGGGCAAGCTGGTCAGGGGCCTGTTTAGCCAGAGCCAGCACAGGGTCCCACCTGGACTTCTGGTATCTGGCTGTATAGGCCATATAGTTAGCCTGCTTGAGTCGCAAAGATGCTGCCATGTATTGTTTCTTTGCCATGGCATCAATCTTCCTGGAGTCCTTGTCTGGGGGATGTGATGGCAAGGGAATATTTACCTTATCACAGGCAGCAGCCTGCACAACCCCAACATGGCTGCATTGCTGAAAAAGGAACTCTGTGTCTGAGCCTGAGAGAGTGTACCTCTTGTCCATTCATCTGTCCACAGGAGGTATAGAATTAGGAGACTTAAGAATTTTGTGTGTCTGTTTCCCAAAGGATTTGTGGAGGGGAATAGACTGTCTCCTGGACTCTGGTATGTCCATCATCTCAACATAATCAGGCTCTTCCTGATCCTCTACTGCTTCCTCCACAGGAAGCTGGAGGGTGTCAGCCACTTTTTTGTAAAACATATAGTGTGAAGGGGACTCAGAAAGCCTAGGAGGAGAAACACCTGAAGGTCTGTCTGGGGAGATGTCCGGGTCAACAGGCACATCCAGACTTTCATTATCACCACAATCATCCTCATACTCTCCCTCCTCCTCTGGTTCATAAAATTCTTCCAAAGTATAATCCGTAACCGGGGGAACCGACCGAACCGAGCCCCTGCCAGATGGTGCCGGTTCGGTCAGAAATGAACTGAGCAATTGCACAATCCTTATCGCCTTGGCTATCTCATCGGTGGTCGGAGTATGAAATTCTGGGTCTGAACCAGACGATTTATCTGTTCTCTTTCTTTTTACCGGAACTGACTCCTCGGAATCGGCTCTCCTTTTGCCCGAAGAAGTAGCGCCCTGGTCAGAGGGCACTCCTTCTGGTTCAGTCGGAACCGAACCGGGCTGGCCATCCGGGTCAGCGGACTTCTAGGCCTCCCTTTCCCTCAGTCTACCTAATCTCTTTTCCAGGGTAGATTTGGGAAAATTCTTGCACATTTGGCAGTCTGAATCTAGGTGATCAAACCCCAGACAATAAACACAGGTGGTGTGGTGATCTGCCTTGGCAAAGACTTCCCCACACACACTGCAGTGTTGAAACCCAGTGGGCCCAGTTTTTTTCTTGGGTTTCTCAGACATGGCCAATCCTAACCAAAACGCATCTTTTTCGCAATCAACAGGCAAGACTCCCCTATCGGTTCCTGACTGCAAATACGGGTCTTGGAAAAAACGTAATTAAATCTGTTTTTTTTTTAGAACCGATACGGACCGGTTACCACACTCTAAAGTAAGCACAAGCTTTTTTACCTCAAACTGATTGGTTCAGCCGAATCAAGCCACACAAGTTCCACACAGAAACAAAACAAAAAACCTATCTAGTACTCATGGTACCAAAGACAGAGACTTGAACCGACTAAGCGGTAACAGTAATTCGGTAGAAACCGACAGAAAACCGACACTTCAACCGAGTTTTTGAACAGAGCAGCAGGAGAAATCTCCGGAGCGACTGTTCAGTGAGGCGGAGTAAAGAATCTGACGGTTGCAGTTTGAACAACAGCAGACAGGGGCTTCAACTGATCTCGTGGTGAATATTCCATGCTGGTCATGGAAAGTTTAACTCTTTGTTCACCGGGGCAGTTGAAAGGTAGGACCTAACTGCATATGTCAGAATACAGTAAGACTTCATGTTGTTTGAAGAGAAAGGTGGGATATGACAGAAACTTAAAGGGTATAAACAAGGCTGGAGTGGAGGGTATTTTCAATTTAAAAATAAAGGGGACCACAAGGGGTCATAGTCTAAAACCCGTGGAGGGTTGATTTAAAAAGGAAATGAGGAGGCACTTTTTCATGGAAAGGGAGGTGTCAAAGTGGAATGAACTACCTGAAGAGGTGATAGCACTGAACAGTGGGAAGTTTTAAAGGTGGGTGGGATGGGGCAAAGAAGAGAGTAGCAACAGGAGAGAAAAAAGGGGATGGGGAAGGGAGGTGGAGGATCGCTCTGGGGGCAAGGGGAGGAGGGGCAGCTACAGTAAAATAGACAGAGCTGCGCACTTGAGCAGACGCAACAGACCACTATGGCCTGTTTCTGCTAGCAATTTTCATACGTTCGAAAGCTGAAAATGCAACGGAGTACAAAAGTATTATATTTTGCAAAACAAGGTTGCATTTAACCAAGAACACTATCAGTAACTGGATACATTTAACTGTTTCTTAAAGTGTTTCTGACATCATTGGAGAAAACTAGAAAAAAAACAGCCTTTACACATCCTTTAGCCAATCTTTCAAATATTCTGTATTGCATTTATTGCCCCCTTCTTACATTATAAATATGTAGCAAAAATAGCACTGTCCTCTAGACTTCATCTGCTCTGGCTGCCTGTTTACAACTGGACCCAGAATCATTTGTGACATGCCTGTTATCATGTAAACGACCATGATATGATACGTAAGAGATTATGATATCAGGTGTAGACATGTAGCCACAGTAACACAGTAATTTAAGGTCATAAAGACTCTGAAGTCCATCAGTTCCACCTCCCCCCCACCTCATAAGTCCATGCCAACAAGTATCTGGTGCAAACGTATTAATTTATTAGAACTGTCATGCCACCTTACTACCCAGGGCACCCTGTGATTCCCTTGCTCAGCAGAAATTTGTCCAGGCTTGCTGTGATGACACGTTGAGACCATTTTCATGTTATGAACATTACACATTAGGCGGACAGACACTCAAAATAGTGGAGGACGAAAGAGACCTGGGCATCAGGATCAGTTATGAGCTCAGTTTTAAATCACAATGTAATCAGATCATGAAAAAAGCTGGGAGCACACTACACTGTATCGCTAAGCATATTAAATGCAGGAACAAAGAAGTCATGCTGCCACTGTACACATCCTTGGTGCGTCCACACATGGAGTACTGTGCGCAGCTCTGGATCCTGGAAGTAAAAGGGAAATACAGGCCTTAGAGAGAATATAGAAAAGGGCAACATGGATGATTAGTGATGTAGAGGGACTAAATTACCAATCAAGATTTGAGAACTTGGGATTGTACTCGTTGGAATATAGGCGTCTGAGGGGAGACATGTGTCTAGTGTTCAGAGCATCTACAGACCCCAAGTTGTGGGACCTGTTAGGACTAGATATTATGAATAAATCTTACTGTACTAGATCACACCCCCCTTCAGATAGATATAGAAAGATTTAGAACTACTAAAAGAAGGCAGTGGTTTTCTGTGAGAGTTATTAAAATCGGAATGAGCTTCCTCTTGCAGTGGTAGCCTGTAATAGTATGATCAGCTTTAAAACACAGATGTTTATCTGAGTGCAATGAACATTTCGGGATACTTCTGATATAGCGAGCTATAACGGACTTCAGTCTAATAAGAGCTCTGGATAACCGATGATACCTATGATACTGTGTATATTTATAGTGGAAGAAAAAGAGAAACGTGATACAGAATTGCTATGAAATATCAGAAATGGGTTTAACATATACATGTTATTGGATTAGAGAGTGCCTGACCGTGGAGAGTTTTAAGACGGCTTTAAAAAATCATCTGTTTTTTTGTGCCTTTGGGGAGTAATTACATGCGTACTGTTGATTACATATTAAATGAATATATTTTTATTGTATTTTACCATTTAATTTTGTTGTTATGCTTTTATTGTACAGAGCTTTGATAAGCATTGAATTGCACTATATAAATAAATATTATTTTTCAGTGTCCCCTGTCACATATTTTGTACTGGCTTGTCACAGAATTAATATGCATTAGTCACACGCAATCTTCTTTATATTCCCAGACACGCTTGCTGCACAATCAATCAAGATGGCAGTGGAAACTCTATACACGTAACAAGCAGTTTCATGTAAAAACTCCAAAGAGCAAAGTGGGATAGAAAAAGTACAGTTACATAAGAACTTACCGTAACAGTAGATCTTTGAAAGGAGCTCTTGCAGCAAGCTACACCATACGGACTGTGACACCAGGCACTAGGACCCCACGGAAAACTTTCTAGCTAGCAGTACCCAGCAGAGACCGCCCCAATGTCAGACTGGCTCCGATGTCCGACAGAGGTATAAAGGGGCGGTCCCCAGCCACTCCCCAGTTCTCCCACCAAAGAACCGACTGACAAATTATAGAGAACCGAGACTAGTGGAAAACCCCACCAAGGGTTAGTAAAGAAAGGAGAAAAAGGACCGGGGAAGGAGGGTGGGAAATAACACCTGCTGCAAGAGCTCCTCTCAAAGATCTACTGTTATGGTAAGTTCTTATGTAACTGTACTATCTTGCTTCGAGTGGGAGCTCTTGCAGCAGGCTACACCATCAGGACTGAGTACCAAGCAGTACCCAAATGAACCCGAATGGGCTGGGAGGTGGAAACTGAAAGGTGGAGGACGCTTCCAGACAAAAGGCCTTGAAGCACTGCTAGACCAAATCCAGCTCTCCGACGGGAAGCAATGTCCAAATTATAGTGCTTCGTGAAGGTGTGCACTGAACTCCAAGTAGCTGCTGTGCAGATATCTGCTGCAGAGACATTACAGAATGCTGCAAAGGAGGTTGAAATGCCCCTGGTGAAGTGACCCTTAACCGAGCCTGTAACAGAAAGTAATGCAATGGACTAGCCATCTGGACAAAGTCTGTTTTGCCACTGGTGACCCCAGGGTTCTCTCGGCAAAGGAAATGAAAAGCTGATCAGATTTTCTGAGCATCTGAGTACGACTGATGTAGTACCTGAGCACTCTGCAAACGTCCAGAGTGTGAGTAGAGCCTCCCCACGATTAGTATGCCCTGGATAGTAAACCGGAAGGTTGATGTCCTGATTAAGGGTAAACTGTGACACCACCTTAGGCAGGAACTTAGGATTAGTCCGCAAGGACAACCTGTCCTGGTGGAAAACTAAATATGGCTCTTTTGCCATCAGAGCCTGAAGCTCGGAAATCCTCCAAGCAGAATAGCTGGGCTGGCAGTATAGCCTAGAAGTTAGAGGAACGAGGTGTGAACAAGCTTGGTACATCCAGCAGACTAGACCGGAGTTTGATTCTCACAACCTCCACTTGCATACTGTATGACTCTGAGCAAGTCACTTAACTGCCCAGTGCTCCCAGGTCGCCCCTGAAAACAGGCATTTGTGCCTAGTGGGCCTTACCCGGTTACCAAAGACTAAAATAAAAAAAAAAAAAAAAGTAATGGCAACTAAAAACAATGATTTCTATGACAGAAAATGTAGCTTGCAATCCGCGGCTGGTTCAAAGGGAGGCAACCTAAGTTTTACTAACAAAAACAAAAGATTTCAAGGGGGGATAGGGTCCCTACTGGGAGGTTTGAGATGAAGTATTCCCTTCAAAAATGTTCGGGCCAGATCCGTCTGGGCAACATATTTGCCATCCACTGGTACGTGATAGGCTGAAATTGCAGACAGGTGTACCTTAATGGATGAATAACGAAGGCCTGAGTTCAAGGGAGAGGAGATAGTCAAGGACAGCATTTAGAGGGCACAGAAGAGGGTCCAGATCCAGATTGGTGGCCCACAAACAAAAGCACTTCCACTTCATAGAGTAGGTGGCTCTAGTGGAAGGTTTTCTAGCTGCAACCAAGACCTCGGCCACTCTGGGAGATACCCCATAGCGTGCTGTGGCTATGTCTGCAAGTGCCAAGCAAGCAGATGTAGGGACTGGAGGTCTGGGTGAATCAATCTGCCCTGCTCTTGTGACACCTAGTCCTGGTGGGGCACAAGGGCAGGGGGATCGGCGGTTCCACTGCCAGCTGCTGTAGTAAAGGGAACCATATCTGACGAGGCCAAAGCGGAGCTACAAGGATCATTTCTGCTCCTTCTGCTTGGGAGTTTAAGCAGAGCCCTCTGCGGAAGAGGAAAGGGAGGGAAGGCGTACAGAAACCTCCTTGTCCAGCAGAGGGACAATGCGTCTCACCAGAAAACACCAGGCCCGTGATCTAGCAAGCAGAAACTGTGCAGTTTTGCATTGCACAGACACGCAAAGAGGTCCAGTTCTGGATGGCCCCATCTTTGGAAGAGGTCATCTGCCACTGACTGTTGGAGTTCCCACTCATGCATCTTTGACTGAGACTGACTTAGGGAGTCGGCCAAGATGTTTTGGATCCCTGGAACGTGCACTGCGGTGAGCGAGAGGCCATGCTCCAGGGCCCAGAACCACACTCTCATAGCCTCTCGACAAACAGGATAAGAGTGAGTCCCCCCCCTTGCTTGTTGATGTAGTGAATGACTGACGTGTTGTCTGTCTGCACCAACAGGGGACCTGGATGAAGATCCAAGCAAAACACCTGCAGGGCGTATAGAACTGCTCTCATCTCCAGAATATTGATATGTAGTATCAATTCTAGAGAGGACCATGCTCCGTGAGTCTGATGGTTCTGAAAAGGAGCACCCCAACCCATGCCCGAGGCATCGGTAGTGAGAACCTGCAATGGAGGGTCCCTTTGAAAGGGGACTCGAGGTTCCAGATTCTGTGGTGATAGCCACCAAAACAGAGTCTGTACCACTGGCTTGGAGATCAAGACTGGCTAATCGAGATCATCCTCCCTTTGATCCCACTGCACTCTGAGGGTCCACTAAGGGACTCTCATGAAGAGACATGCTGAGGGTACAGTCACTTTGACCACGGCCATGTGGCCTAGGAGTTGGAGCATGGATCGAGCTGAGACCTGGTGAGCAGTTAAAACTTTGTGGGCCAGTGAGCGAAGGCGTAATGCCCTGTCTGGCAGGAGGAAAGCCTTCTCTTGCTCTGTGTCTAGGATTGCCCCTATGTATTGAAGCCTCTGGCAGGGTGTCAGGAGCGACGTGGCTATGTGCAGGGTGACTCCCAAAGAGCTGAACAGGTTGAAGGTGTCCTCTAGCGTTGCCAGAAGCTGATCCCTGGTTGAGGCAGCCAGAAGCCAATCGACGAGGTAGGGGTACACAAAGTGACCCTGCCTCCTTAAGGCTGCTGCCACTACTGCTAGGCACTTCGTGAACATCCGAGGTGCCGAGGAAAGGCCGAGGGGCAAGGCCCGAAACTGGTAGTGCCTTCCCTGGAAGGAAAACCTCAGGAACCTCCTGTGAGCTGGAAGCACCAGAATATGGAGGTATCCATCTTGCATGTCTAGGGAGCAGAGCCAGTCCCTTTGATGCAGCATGGGAAGAATGCCCGGCAAAGTGACCATACTGAATCTCTTGTACTCTATATAGTTGTTCAAGAGGCTCAGGTCCAGGATCAGGCGGAGATCCCCCGTCTTCTTGGGAACCAGGAAGAAGCGGAAGTAGAACCTGTCCCCCCCCTACGGCGGGGATGGAACTGGTTCTATTGCCTTCTTGTTTAGCAGTGACTGTACTTCCTCCCCAATGAGTTCAGTATGGGAGAGGGAGTAAGACGCTTGGACCGGGGGACTGTCCAGGGGTATCTAATGGAATTCCAGCACATGATCCCACTCTATCAACGGGAGGATCCATGCATCATTGGTGACGGAGGTCCATCCATCACGGTAAAGCAAGAACTGATCCCCTACCACCCCTGCCCTGGACGCGGCAGTTGGTATGGGGCTGGAAGTCAGGCGTGGGAGCCCAGGGTGGGCAAAGAGACCTGGGATGGTTTCTTGTTCCTTGATCCCTGTGCTCCACCAGGGTGAGAGGGAGCTTTACGACGAAAGTTGGCTCTCTGCTGCTGTCCTTTAGGCTTCTGCCCTCCCTGGCGATGAAACTGGTGACATCTGCCAGGGGTCTATTCAGACCTGTACAACTGATGTACTGACTGAACATCCTCACCTGAATCCTGGACATCCATGATCATCTGCTCGATGTCCGGACCAAGAAGCATGGACCCATGGAATGGGGCATTGATGATGGCATCCTGGAGGTCCTTCCTAAACCCAGAGACTCGGAGCCAAGAGTATCTCCTCACACAAACCCATGCCGGCAGAATCATATGACGATCAGAGGACGTGTTTTCCTACATCCAGACCAGACTGTAGTACGTCCAAGAGCTCCGTTTGGAGCTCAGAATCGTGCTGCTTTTTAGCATACTTGATTGCTTTGCTCCAGAGGGATTTCTGGTACTGCATCATGGGGGCTAAAAAAAATGTTTTTTTTGGTTTTTTTTAACTTTATTTATCATTTTTCATACATAATACGGATAAAAAACAAAACTATTACAAATAGGCTGGCTTACTTTCATCATCAATGAAACTCACAGAGGGATATACAGAATGTACAAAATAATAATAACCATCTCATCTTATCATAGCATATTACAGACACACTTAAATACTTTCAGGCAGGGGTGAAACCACACAGAAATCTACAGTTGGTATAAAAAAAGTTGGGAAATAAAAAAGTTCCATCTGGTAATATTCTACACGTCACTGCATCCATATATTAGATAGAGTAGGGCTAAATCTTGAGCTGATTATGGTAAAAACTCTGGTCTCAAAGGGGAGATGTAGAGCACCCACCTTCACCAGACCAATTCAAATTTATTTTAGCTTTTGTTTAAGGTAGCTGCGAGGTGTTCCGATTGATAAATTCTAATCATGATAGCATGCCAGTGAGTGAGTTCCACCAGGTCCTGCGTTAACCATTTCCTGGTTATCGCTTTCTGGGCGGCCAAAACTAAAATCTTTATAAGTTTTCTACTATTCGGGTCTCTGCATCCCCGTGGGTAAGCCGAGAAAAAGAACAGGATAGGGGTTAGGTCAAGGTCAGGAGAAAAAATGGATTTCAAGGCCCCATTTAATACCCTTAGGCTGCCGGAAGATTTAGAATGCATAGGTTTTTAGGACAAGATATCTTGTCGGCGGCAGCCTAAGGCTTAACTCCTTAAAGAAGGGCATAAATCTTGAACAGTCCCACATAATGCGTGCCAAGGCTGCAGGAGTATGTCCACATCCTCTTCAGGATGCTGGATTGCGTCCCTGCTGAAATTTTGCCTGTATAGCAGGGGTCCTAAAGTAATGGGTGGACACTTTCCAGGCATATTCCTTCCAACTTATTGCAGATGTACCCCAATGGATCTGCCCAAGGTGCTTCTTCCACATCTGCTCAGGGACCGGCCTCCCCAAATCCTTGTCCCAAACTGCTTTAATTGTCTGGGACGTAAACCTCCTCATATGCTAACAGTGCTGAATACAAATATGAGATTACATGCTCCAGAGGCGCCCTATTATCTAAGGCCCTCCACAGTCAGATTAAAATCTGAGGGGGAGGAGGGTCTCCCCAGGATCCCTGAAAGAGCGATTCCACCAGATGTTGGACCTGAAAATTCCTGAATCTTTCATGAGAAGAGAGATCATATTTTCTACAAGCTCTGAGAAGGGTGCAAATTCCCCCTCCTCTACAAATTGCCAGACCAAGTGCAGCCCCCTCCTTTCCCAGCCCCGGAAACCCAACTCCATTTTGGCTGGGATAAATCAATGCAAGTGTGGGATAGAGTAGAGCAGCAGTCTCCACCTCACTAACTTCCTATCCTCTAATATATTGTACCAGCAACTAACTGTGGTTTCAGTATAGGGATTAGCTTCTTCCTGGGGTCGATCTGTACTGGGGTGCGTTAATAAATGTTTATTTCTATATCCAAGGTCCCCTTCTGTGCTTTCTAAAGTCTTTCATTTGGCCTTGTATCCCTCTTGTAACCAGTAAAAGCCCATTCTAAGTTGGGCTGCTTGGTTAGATTTTTTAAGATTAGGCAAGGCCTCTTCTTAGGTAGCTGCAAAGTAGTAAACCTAATCTGTGCCCTCTGGGATCCCCAAATAAATCTTGTTATTTTTTGGTTCAGTTTCTTAAAATACTCCTCTGGTATTGGGACAGGTAGTGTTTGTGCCAGACACAAAAATCTTGGCAGTAAAACCATTCTGACTGCCTCCACCTTCTGAATTAAGGGAATGGGAACAAGAGCCCAGCTCTCCAGATCCACCTTCAGTTTATCAAGGAGTGGGGGATAGTTAAGGGAGAACAAGGCTGTACCATCGAGATTCAGGTTGACCCCTAAGTACTTTAAGTGCTGAAGATTCCACTTAAAAGGGAAGCTGGTTCTAATGGAATCAAGGGGAGAGTAGTGGAATTGTAGAACTTCAGTCTTGCTCTGGTTAATCTTATATCTTGCGACTGCCCCAAATTTGGTCAGGTTTTCCATAAAGGCCCCTAAAAACCGTCTGGGTCACCAAGGTAAACCAGCAGATCATCAGCATAGAGTGCTAGCTTGAGGCAACACCCCCCCCCCAGCAGCACTCCCCCCACCCCTTGTCCTGCCGCAAAGCCTGGGCCAGTGGTTCCAGGTAAAGTGCAAACAGGAGGGGGAAGAGGGGACATCCCTGTCTTGTACCATGGTGCAAGGGTATCAGGGATGATACTCACCCATTAACTTTCACATGGGCCCTAGGGCCCAAGTATATATTATCAAAGATTTTAATAAAAGATTCGGAGAAGCCCATGACCCCGAGAGTATGATGTAGAAAAGGCCATGCCACCCGGTCGAAGGCCTTCTCCGCATCCAAACTTAACAGCAGGAAGGGAGACCCCAACCGGGCAGCATGTTGCAAGATATGCACCGTTCTCTTAATATTATCCTGGGCCTGCCTGCCAGGAATGAACCCTACATGATCTAGGTCAATTAGCAGGGGTAGGACAACCTCCAGACGTTTGGCCAGAACTGTAGCAAAAAATCTACAATCTATATTCAACACTAATATAGGTTTATAAGCTAAGCAATGCATCGTGTCTTTATTTGGCTTTGGGATACTGGGGATGGTTGCGTAGTTCCACGTGGGTGGGAGTGCCTCCCCACTCTGGACCTCTCTGCACACCCCCAGAAGCGCCCCCCCCCAAATGTTTTATAAAAATCTGGAGTACACCCATCAGGGCCTGGGCTCTTATTCGATTTAAGGTTTTTTATAGCCTGTTCCAGCTCCTCAGAGGCAACAGGGCAGTCCAAGACTTGCTGTAAATCCTCCGGGATAGCTGGTAACTTCAGTCTGGACAGATAGTCCTCTACTTGCTGCTCTGTCAGAGTATTCTCTGGGATGTACAACTTTTGATAGAACGCCTGAAAGGCTTTCAAGATCTGGTCTGGCATGGGCTAAAAAATTTAGCGAATGAATGGTGCATGTACATACGAACATACGAAGAAGACAGCAGAAAAAGGCCATTTGGTCTATCAAGTCTGCTCGTATTGCAGGGTCCACAGCTAGAGCTAATGTCCTTTCCCCTCCCTTCCCACACCTCCCATCCTCCCTACCCATGATTCTTACCTTCCCCCATGCCTATCCCAGCATCTCTTAAAGCTGCCCACTGTATTCAACGAGATGACCTCTTCTGGCAGCGCATTCCAAGTGTCCACCACCCTCTCTGTGAAGAAGTGCTTCCTGACCTCCCTCCTAAACCTTCCACCCTCCAGCTTAAGACTGTGCCCCCTTGTGATATGGTTGCCACTCAGCTTAAAGAGACTCTCCTTATCAACTTTACTTATCCCTTTCTAGTACTTGAATGTCCCAATCAAGTACCCCCCCCCATCTTCCAGGGAGTACATTTTCAGTGCCCTCAACCTCTCCTAGTATGCCTTGCCCTGCTGACCGGCTACCATCTTTGTAGCCCTCCTCTGAACCTTCTCCAGCAGATTAATGTCCTTTTTGAGGTGTGGGCACCAGTACTGCACTCCATACTCTATATGCGGCCTTACCAGTGACCTGTACAAGGGCAGTATAACCTCCTCACTCCTACTACTGATCCCCCTAGCTATGCATCCCAGCATTTTGTTTGCCTTTGCTGCTGCTTTCTTGCACTGCGTGGAGTGCTTCAGGTCACTAGTGATCATCCCTCCCAGGTCCTTCTCCTCCTCTGATGCAGATACTCGGACTCCACCCAGGTAATACTCTGTCCTGGGATTCTTGGCTCCAATATGCATAACTTTGCATTTATTGGCATTGAAGCCAAGTTGCCAGATCCTGGACCACCTCCCCAGCTTTTCCAGATCTTCCTGTAGGTCCCATATCCCTTCAGCTGTGTCCATTCTCCCACAGAGCTTGGTGTCATCTGTGAATAGGCACATTTTGCCTTTAATGCCATCCCCAATGTCACTGATGAAGACATTGAACAACACTGGCCCCAGCACAGAGCCCTGTGGGACCCCACTGGTTACTTCTCTGGTGCCAGATAACTCTCCCCCCATCACCACCCTCTGGGTTCTGTCCCTCAGCCAGTTTTCCACCCATCTGACCATCTTTTCCCTTCCTCCAAGATCCACCAACTTCCTGATCAACCTTGTGTGGGGCACAGAGTCAAAGACCTGGCTGAAATCAAGATAGAGGATGTCTACTGCTTGGTCCCTGTCTACTGTCTTAGTGACACAGTCAAAGAAGTCAATCAGATTTGTTTGACATGATCTTCCCCCCATGAACCCATGCTGCCTCTCATCCTGGAGACCATAAACCTTTCTGCCGAACTGATCCAGGCATTTGGATTCTTTGTCCAGTGGCTGGGAGCTCATGTGCTGGGACTGTTTGGTTTTGCCATGGGCAGCAGTCAACACGACCGAGTCGGCCTTGGGCTGTTCTCTGAGGAACGGCTCATTTGTCAGGGTACGGTACAGCTGATCTGCTTTCTTGGGAATAGCGGGAGCTGTCGCCAGATGCCTCCAGGCCAACCTGGTAGCGTCCTGGTATGGGGCTACCAGGGGTGGAACCACTAAGGGTTTGGGGTCATTCATGCCTAAGAAATGGGCAAGTCTCTTCCTTTCTGAATCAAGATCCTCAGTTTCCCACTGGTTTAAAAATTGGATGTGATGCATCACATCCAAGAAGGTGAGATCATCCAGTGGGGAACCCCAGTAGGGTCCGGATGAGGGGGAGGCAAGGAGTATTCTCCTGAGGATCTGGAGGAGGCAGAGGACCTGGAGTAATATGATCACGAGGATGACCTGGCACGAGAATGAGGGTGCCTTCTCCTATAATGCCTAGTGGTAGACCTGGAACGGCGCATACTCTGGTCTGGAGACCTATCGTCCAGCAGAACTAGTGATTTTTCTTTGGGTGAAGGTAGGACAAACGGGGCTGTGGGACATCCACCGGAGCAGGTTGTGGTGGGAGAGCGAGCCTGTGGTTCTTTAGGCAGGATGTCTTTCCTGACAGTATCCCATCAGGAACTAATGAGGTCCTTTACTTCAGCTAAAGAGACCATAGTGGGAGTCAATGGATCCGGCCCCGTCATCAGGATTCCTGGGCGGCAGCTCTGACAGTTCATTAGGGGATGGCGCATGCACTTGCAACTTCAGCTTCTCAGGCATCAGGTCTTTAGGCGATATCGGATCTGCTGGCAGGTCAGACGGTGTCTGATCATACGCTGGTGAGGGGTCAGGCGTTGGGTGTGGCTGTGTCTCGGCTGGCGGCTGTTCTAATGGCCACTTATAAGGCACTAGTGGTGTAGAGGATCCTGACGTCGAGGAGGCAAAGGACATCAGGGTGTTGCATCTGGAGTCTGACGCTTGATGCTTTGGGGAGCCGGCGTCATGGTGTAACCCTGATTTCAGGCGCTGTTTCCTATCGTCGGGTCCAGCCAGATGATCTGAAGATGAAGAAGAAGAAGCTTTCGCCAGGAGTGGGTGGCAGACAGGGTGTCGCCCGCCTCCTTAACAGTGGAACCCCTGATCTTAGATCCAGAAGTATGGCTGTAGGGTCTAAGATTAAGGGAGGGAACGAAGGCCCTTGCCCAGCAGAAACACCGCCAGACGTCTGTGCCAACGTGGGGGTTTCAAGACCGACAACCCGGGAGGAGTATGGGTTGACAGGGGGTGGGGGGGCGGCAGTGTCAGACTGGAGTTAGCTGACTTCCAATGAGGAGATCTGGATCGGGGGTGAGAATGGTCCTTCTCTTGGTGATGGTGCTTTTTCTCCTTCTTGTGGGAACTCCCTGACCCCGAAGAAGAGGATCCTAGGCCTGAGTGATGCAAGGTAGCCAGCTGGTGCTCCAGCAGGAAAGTCTTCAAAGTCTTCAGATGACAGATGCGCGTTCATTGATTGAAGCTCTTGCAGTGCGGGCAGGATTCGGTATCATGACTGGGCCCCAGGCGAAGGAGGCAGGTCAAATGGCCGTCACAGGCTGGTATCCGCTTCCCACACGTGCACTTAGACTTAGAGCAGTGAGTAGACAATGGTGAAGACATGCACCGACAATAACTGAACGATTACACTTGAAACTATAAGAAAAATTATTTTCAAAAATGGCAATCGACTGTTAGCATGCAGGCGTCCGTGGAGCCGATGTGAATGGGTCAACAGTGGGAAAAGAACTAGGGAGTGGCTGGGGAACGCCCCCTTTATACCACTGGCATACGTCGGAGGTGGTCCGATGTCAGGGGGCAGTCCCTGCTGGGTACTGCTAGCTAGAAAGTTTTCCATGTGGTCCTAGTGTCTGGTGGCATAGTCCTTATGGTGTAGACCGCTGCAAGAGCTCCCACTCGAAGTAAGATCTAGAAAATCGGCTTGTCTGCTAGGAAAACAAACCGATTTGCTACAATCCGCTGGTGCTGGCATTTCAATTAACTGATACTTAATTGCCTGATCGAGGTTAAAAGGCAGTGCCCCCCCCAACAAACACACACACACACACACACACACACACACACACACTATCTGCAGCATCAGTGCTACAGGTAGTGCAGGGGAACAGTGCCTTCTAACCTACTATGGAGCTGCCATATTGGCTGTTTGCGTATCAACCAGTGTTTATGGTCCAAGATGATACACAAGTCACTGAATTTGCTGTACTGTAATTGTACTGAAATGTACTGTACAGATTATTGCTCATTTCTGATGTACTAAAGTGTACAGAAATGTATTCCACTGTACTGCCTCTCCCTGTTTTTCCCCCAGGTCAAGGCTGAGAAAGATACCTTACCCGGTTAACAATAAATAAATAATTGTTTTTAATGAATAAATAAATAAATGATGGTGGCACATAATGTATAAAGACATGGAATGGTACAGTAGTGTGGGAATTCTAACTGCTTGTTTTGGTTCGAAACAGTCTAACAGCTGTCAATACTGTTTCTATAACTTAACATTCAATATTCCAGTTGCAGCAATGCTGCCCACCCCAGGAGAGACCTACGTTCAGTACCAAGTCCAAGCCTTCCACCTCAAGCTAGTAGGGGGCTGGAGATGGCCCCACTGGACGTGTATTATTGATCAAGCTCAATCAATAATATGTTTTTTAAAAACCTTATCCAAATTTGACAGTTTCCATGGAAGCTGCATGTGAGACACTCTTCACAGAATAAGACTGCTTCACATGCAGAGGAAAGGCGCGCTCCAATTGGTCAGGAGCGCTCCCACTCAATCTATAGTCAAAACAAACAACTAAGTTATGAACAAATGTTGACACTTTTCAAAATCTACTCATAACGTTGCAATGTTTTAACTTTCTGAACCCCCCATTTTCAACAAAGTCATGCCTTTTACCCCACTGAAAGAACATGGCAGGTGTCATTTTCACATCCCCCTCCTAAACCTGTTTTTGCAGTCATTCCGCAAAATCCAGTTTCGGACTGCATTTTAAAAATGACACCTGTCACGTTCATATGTTATGGAAATAACAACTGCTACCTTGAAAATTCAAGGTCACAATCTAAGTAAACAATGTTATGTGTGAACCCCTTCATTTCCCAGTCATGGCAGTTTCGATATTATAACATGTGCTATTAATTGTTTCTTTTAACTATTGCACTATCCATGCCCAACAACTACACAGCAAATACAACCAAGCAAACATTAGGTAACAACCAACATTTGTAGACTGACGTGTGCTGCCCTATCTACGTTTACCTCTCTGGGTTGAGGGTGGAGGTCACTGGACTCCAGGCAGAGTTAGCGAGGATTCGAAGAACCTCTTCCCCCAACCAGGAGCCACCAAGTCCACCCCCTTTGCCCCAGAGGGAGCCAAGAAAAAGGGTCAGATGGATTGTGGTGGGCTCAGGGAGGGTGAGAGGTGGGTCAAGAACACATTCCTCGGCCAGTGCCACTACACAACTCTTTTGCTGCTCCGGTGGGACAGGAATGCAAAGAGGAGGCACCCATAGTAATGACCAAGGAGAATGTGAGGGTCCTCCAGATAGGAGGCAACAAGGTAGGAGGTAGAGGACCCCAACTGAACAGGAAGCAACTTCTAGTGGGGGACTCAGTCGTTAGAGGGGTAGTTTTGGGAACAGGAAGGGATGGAAAGAGACAGGTGAGGTGCCTATCTGGCACCTCGGCATGGAGGGATGAAGAGTGGATCCTCACGATCACTACGGAGGCAGAGCAGGAAGGGATCTGGATGTCACTGTCCATCTGGTGACTAGTGACCTGGCAAGGGTAGCAGTAGGGGTGATGCAGAATAGGTTTAGAGAACTGGGGAGGGGTCTGAAACAAGCAGCTTGCACAATGGCCTTCAATGAGGTGTTACCTGTATACAGACAGGAGAAGATTAGGGAATATTGTATCAGTGTCTTTTTTGCCCACATTGGGGACTGGGGTCCTACCTGGAAGGACAGAGACTTGTACATAGGAGAGGATCTCCATCCATTCAGTAGGAGAACAGCAGTTCTAAGTGGAAACTTTAAATGCTACTTCAATGGGTATTTGAATGAGCTAAGGGGAGAGGTTAAAAAAAAAATGCGAGAACCAGTGAATGCACCCCCCCCCAGGAAAATGAAGCAACAGAGAGGAAAAGCCCAAGGGAAATAAATACTTCATGGGTACAGTGGTGTAGGGAAAGGGGAGGAAGTGATGGGAAGGTCGGGAGATGGTTCAAATGGTGATGGAAGAGTTAAGGAGAGTAGGCAGAGGAAAAGTGAAAAAGGGGATGACAGTAACCAGGATAATGGAAGTGTAAAGGATGGGATAGGGAATGGGAGAAGGAAAAGGCAGGCAAGACTGGGTGACAAAGGAGTTAGAGCAGGGTGGAGTGGTGGATGTGACCTACTTAGATTTCAGTAAGGCATTCGACACCGTTCCACATGGGAGACTAGTAAGCAAGCTGGGTAGATTAGGAGTGGATCCAAAGGTGGTAAACTGGGTAAGAAATTGGTTAGGGGATAGGTGACAGATGATGGTGGTAAATGGAGTTCACTTCAAGGAAGGGAGAGTGACCAGTGGGGTGCCTCAGGGATCAGTGCTGGCACCAGTCTTTTTAATGTCTTTATAAGTGACACTGCAGAGGAGCTGGAAGGGAAGGTCTGCCTCTTTGCAGATGACACCAACATCTGCAATAGGATGGACACTCCAGGGGGAGTGGAAAGGATGAGCAGAGACCTGAGAAAACTAAAAGAGTGCTCAAGGGTATGGCAGCTGGGTTTCGATGAGAACAAGTGCAAAAACACAAAAACCCAGGAGTAGAGTACAAAACGGATGGCGTGGTATGGACAACCACCAAGCAGGAAAGAGACCTGGGGGTAATCATATTGGATGACCTAAAGGTGGCCAGGCAGTGCAACAAGGCAGTTGGGAGAGCTAGTGGGATGCTGAGGTACACAGGGAGGGGTATCACCAGCAGAAAGAGGGAGGTGGTGTTATGGCTGTATAGCTCTCTGGTAAGACCCCACCTAGAGTACTGTGTGCAGTCCTGGAGACCACATCTCCGAAGGACACAGACAGAGTGGAGGCTGTCCAGAGGACAGCAACTAAAATAGTGCAGGTTCTGCATCAAAAGCCCTAAGAGGAAAGACTAAAGGACCCCAATGTGTACACCCTGGAAGAGAGGAAGGAGAGGGAAACATAGAAACATAGAATTTGACGGCAGATAAGGACCGCTTGGCCCACCCAGTCTGCCCATTTCCCTACCTGATGGATAAGCTGCAGATCCTAGTTAACCAGCAGCCTACTTCTTCCTACCCCCACCCCCTAGAATTGCCTTATGACTGCCCCATGCATGCTTGAATTCCACCACTGTTTTGACTCCACAACCTCCTCTGGAAGGCTGTTCCATACATCCACAACCCTCTCTGTGAAAAATACTTCCTAAATTACCTCTGAGCCACCCCTTATATCTTCAAATTGTGCCCCTTGTTCTTGCACACCTCTTTTTTGGAAGATGCTACCCTCTTGGACTTTGTTGATTCCTTGAGGTACTTGAAAGTTTCTATCATGTCCCTCTCCCTCCTTTCCTCGAGGCTATACATATTAAGCTCCTTAAGTCTCTCTTCATATGTCTTCCGGCAGAACCTGCACCATTTTAGTTGCCTCTCTGGACAGCTTCCATCCTGTCTATGTCTTTTGGAGATTGGGTCTCCAGAACTGCACGAGTACTCCAGATGTGGTCTCACCAGCTGTCTGTACAGAGGATAATAACTTCTTGTTTTCTGCTGGTGATGCCTCTCCTATGCATCCCAGTATCCCAGCCCTCCTTGCTGCCCTCTCACATTGCTTGCCCACCTTTAGGTCATCTGATATGACTACCCCTGGTCCCTTTCCATTTTGTTGTTGTTAGTATCTCACCCCCATTGTGTACTCTTCCCTGGTTTTTGTTTCCCAGGTGCATTACCTTGCACTTCTTAGCATTGAATCTAAGCTGCCATACATTTGACCATTCCTCTAACCTTGACAAGTCCCTTCTCATCCTTTCCACCCCACCTTGTGCATCAACTCTGTTGCAGATCTTTGTGTCATCTGCAAAGAGACATACTTTTCCCTCCAGTCCCTCTGCAATGTCGCTTATAAAGACATTGAAGAGGACCGGTCCTAATACTGAACCCTGCGGTACCCCACTACTAACCCCCCTTTCTTCAGAGTGGACTCCATTTACTATTACTCTCTGTGTCCTATTCTCCAGCCAATTCTTTACCCAGGCTGTCATCTTGGGACCCACTCCCAGGCTGGCTAACTTGTATATTAATCTTTTGTGTGGGACTGTGTCAAATGCCTTGCTAAAGTTCTAGGTAGGCCATGTCCACAGCCCCTCCCTGATCTACTACTTTGGTCACCCAGTCAAAGAAATCTATCTGATTTGTCTGGCATGACCTTGCGCTGTGAATCCTGCTGCCTTGGGTCCTGTGCCCTCTGGCCTCTAGGTACTCAACAATTCTCTCCTTCAAGTGATTCCATCATTTTCCCTACCACTGCAGTTAAACTAACGGGTCTGTAGTTTCCTGCTCTGCCTTGCTCCCACTTTTGTGAAGGGGAATCACATCTGCCCTTCTCCAGTCCTCAGGTACCACCCCATCTTCCCATGATTTGTTAAAGAGGGTAGTCAGTGGTGTCACTAGTTCTATCCTTAGTTCTTTAGAATTCTGGGATGAATCCCATCAGGCCCCATTGCTTTGTCCACCTTCAGTTTTAAGAGCTCTTTCAGAACTCTTTCTTCTGTAAATGGGCTGGTATCAACTTCTGTATCCAGAGTGTTTCTACTGTTTGTTTTAGGTACCTCCCTTTTCCTTTGTAAATACTGAGAAAAATATTTGTTTAGTATCTCTGCTCTTTCACAGTCACCCTCTGCACACCCTCCTCCCCTTTATTAAGCCTCACTATCCTCCCTTGGTCTTCCTTTGCTCCCTGATGTACCTATAAAAGGTTTTATCCCCTTTCTTAACTGAGTTGGCTATCTTTTCCTCGGTTTGGGCCTTAGCTGTTCTGACTGCCTTTCCAGCTTCATTTTGTTTTAACTGATACAGTTCTCTGTCCTGTTCCTTCTGTGATTCCTTGTACTTCCTGAATGCTTTCTTTTTCTCTTGAACCTTCACTACCACTTCCTTTGATATGATAAATACCTTTAAATACCTCACAGGGATACATAAGGTACAGAAGGGAAGTATTTTTTCCAAAGAAAAGGTGCTCAAGAACAAGGGTACATGCTATGAAGCTGGCGGAGGTAGCTGCAGAAGAGATGTTAGGAAGTACTTCTTCACACAAAGAGTGGTGGATTCCTGGAACAATCTTTCAGTGGAGGTGGTGGGGTGAAGACAGTGGCGGAGTTCAAGAATGCATGGGATAGGCATTAGGGAATCATAGTGGAAAGGAAGGGGGCAGGAGAAAGAGCGGTAGCTCAAGTACAGTTTATGATAACAATGTAGGCAGGGAAAAAACGGCAGACTGGGTAGGTCAAGTGGTTCTTATCTGCCGTCAAATTTTCTGTTTCTCTGTTTCAAGACAAAAGGAGTGGAGTGTCATGTGTGCCATTACAAGGAGCCTAGAAAATAAAAATTCCCAACCTGGAGGCAACCACTGTAGAGTCAGACCTGGATCTGGTTGCCATAACAGAATCAAGGTGCATCGACAATCACAGCTGGGATGTGGCTACTCTGGGATACAACAAGTTCACATGTTCTGAAAGGACAGGACAGGGGAAGAAAGGGGGGGGGGGTCACTGTATATGTGAGGGAAGGCATAAAGACCACTAAAATACAAAGTCGGAATGGGGACATGGAAGGGCTAGAGGTTCTATGGCTTGGCTTAGATACAGGGTCTGGGGTCTTCATCTATGTAGGGGTGATGTATACACTACCAATATAGGGGGAACAAGTAGGGTTCAAGGGGAGGACATAGTCAAAATGTAAAGCAAAGTGGTGGTATTGATTATGAGGGACTTTAATCTGCTTAATGTAGACTGAAGCACTATGGCCACAGCTAAAACAAGAAGCAGAGCCATCCTCGACTCCCTACAAGGGGCATTTCTCAGGCAGCTAGTTACAGAACCCACAAGGGATGGGGGTAGTCCTGGACCTTGTCCTTATGAACAGAGACAGCACTGAAGAAGTTACGGTGGGTAGCCCCCTGTGTAAAAGTGATCATCATACAGTGCGGTTTAGCAAACAGATTGGGCAGAAGAAGAAAAAACACACCTGGGTGTGGGTCCTGGACTTCTGGAGGGCAGATTTTAAAGAAATGGGAGAACGCCTTAGCTGAAACATTAAAGGGGAAGCTGGCTGGAAGGGAGTGGAGGAACAATGAAAAAGGATCAAGTATGGAATAAATAAAGCAACAGCAAGTTGTTTGAAGGAAATAAGCAAGGGGAGGAGGAGAAGGAGGCCACTGTGGTTCTCTTGGGAGGTGGCTAAGGTGGTCAGGGAGAAAGAAGCAGCTTCAAAAAAGTACAAGACCCAGATGGAGAGTGACAGGGAGGTATATCTAGACATGTCAGGTATCTTCTATCAATCACTGTGACGACTGTTTCAGATTGTGTTTGATATGTTATTCATGGTTGATTCCATGTAATGACGCCCTTAGCTTCCGGGCAAGGGCGCCACAAATAAATAAAATCTACTACTTCTGCTACTAGACAAACAAAGGGAGGCATGAAAAGGTGAGGGCAGCCAAGGCACAAACCAGAGGAGAGGATAGTCAAGGAGGTCAAAAAAGGGGCTAAGACTTTTTTCAGGTACAGTGAGTGAGTGAGTGGAAAAAAAGTAAAGAAAGGGGTGCGATAGTGAGAATCAGAAGAACAGGGGGAAGGGACTATGCAGAAGAGGACCAAGAAAAAGCCAAAATATTAAATGAGTACCTCTGTTTGGTCTTCACAGTGGAGGTGGGAGGGGATGGACCAACATGTATCAGCAGGCACTAGAGGGAGGGGGGTAATGGACACAAGTCCATTGTTGGAGGAGTGTCTGAAGAGCATTGGAAGCCCTAAAGGAACATAAGGCTATGGGGCCAATGGGATCCATCCAAGCATACTAAAATAACTGAGTACTGTGCTAGTCGCCCCTCTGGCAACACTATTCAGCAACTCACTGGAGACAGGAGAAGTTCCAAAGGACTGGAGGAGGGCCGACGTGGTCCTTCTGCACAAGAGTGGCAGCAAGGAGGATAGCAATTACAGCCCAGTCAGTCTCATATTAGTGGTGGAGAAATTAATGAAAACCCTGCTGCAGGAGAGACTGATAGGGTACCTGGAGGCAAATGGGCTACAAGGCCACCGGCATCATGGTTTCACAGGGGGAGGTCATGTCAAACAAGTCTCTTAGATTTCTTTGACTAGGTGACTAAGGAGGTGGATCATGGTAGGGCCATGGATGTGGCCTAGCTGGACTTTGATACTGTGTCACACAGAAGGCTAATTAAGAAACTTAGCAATCTGGGGGTTGGAGAGAAGGTGGTAAATTGGAATCTCAAACTGGAAGAAGGATAGGAAGCACAGAGATCACTACTGGGTCCTGGCCTCTTCAATGTTTTCATAGGTAACACTGCTGAGAAACTGGAAGGGGAAGTGTGTCTCTTTGTAGCAGACACAAAAATCTATAACAGGGTGGATACCCAGGAAGGGGTGGGGAAAATGAAAAGAGATCTGGGGAAAGTTGAGGTGTGGTTTAGGGTGTGGCAGCAAGGTTTCAATGCCAAAAAGTGCAAAGTCATGCACCTGGGGAGGGGAAACCCAGAGGCTATGTATAAGATGTGGGGAAGGCAATTACAGTTACCAAGCAAGAGAGGGACCTTGGGGTAATATATCTGATGATCTCAAGGTGGCAGGGCAGGGCAGTGCAACAAGGCAGAAAGCAAGGCTAGCTAGCCAGATGCTGGGTTGCACGGGGGGGGGGGTTCTAGCAGGAGAAGGGAGGTAATTATGCCACTATATTGCTTTCTAGTGAGACCCCATCTAGAGTATACTGTGTCCAGTTCTGGAGGCCACATCTCCACAAGGACATTGACAAGGTGGAAGCGGTCCAGAGGAGGGCTACCAAAATGGTGCAGGGGTTGCAGGAGAAACCGTATAAGAAGAGGCTGCAGGAGCTCTACATCTACTCCCTGGAGGAGAGGAGAGTGAGAGGGGACATGATTGAGACCTGTTAAGTACATCACAGGGGTGAACAAGGTGCAAGAGGGAAGTCTCTTTCAGTGGAGGAGGAGTACCAGAACACAGGAGCATGCTATGATCCTTGAGGGAGGAAGTTTAAAACGTATGTGAAAAAAATATTTCTTCACAGAGAGAGTGGTGGATGCCTGGAACAGCCCGCCAGAAGAGATGGTGTGGGTGAAGACAGTAGGGAGCTTCAAGCATGCGTGGGATAAGCACTTGGGCATAATAGATAGAGAAGAGGGAGGGACAACTGTAACCAAATACAGGGTCCAGAGTGTGGAAACAGGCAGGGAAAATAGGGCAGATTACAATAGATGGGCTTACCAGTCATTTTCTGTTGACAAATACTATATAAAATATGGTGGAATGTTGTTATTAGTACAAGTCCAGTGTTTCACAGGGTTGTTGTACCCTCGATGTGACATCACGATGTTGTTATGACAGCTTTAATGGTACAGCAACTTGGAACATGTTTTGCATGCGCGATATGCGAACCTCAGGTCTTCCAGAACCAGCCGTGGTGGTGAGTACTGGACCCAGAACACAGCGGTGGTAACTAAAAAAATTAAAAGTAAAGATCCCAACTCACTTTTTTTGTTTTGTATGTGGCCCATACACTATAAAAGATAATGGGTGGTCCACTATTGGCAACAAGCGTGTTTGTCATCGTGAGGTTGCCACAGTGACTATTTAAACCTCGAGAGCGAAATTTCTATGACTAATGCTTGTTTCTTCTATCAAGTGTATCTGTGATATCATACAAATTGCAGACTCCAAGTAGTACTTTGGGAGACAGGGTCTAGAACCTATTTAGGGAAAAAGGTTCTAAAGCACAGAAGTACCAAATCTGGCATCCCTTCTAGCTCGGCTGTCCAGATAGTAGCAAACAACCATTTGTCAATGCCGAATGTTTGCTTACTTGCATTTGCTGTGTAGGTGTTTGGAATTGACAGTGCAGAGGCTAAAATTAAGACACGATGTCAAAAGATGAGGGAAGATTTGGCCAGAGCTTACAAAGAGGACCAGTGGGCCCAAAACAGCCAGGCAGAAGGGAGGAAAAGTAGGTGGTTGGGGGAATTAAACAAAAAGAAAGCCAAGGAGTACATAATGAAGTATATATGAAGTTGGGAACTGCCTGGTAGGATCCTGATCCGGGGGGGGGGGCTTAAATGACCAGCCGAGTGTGGCTCAAAGCAAAGTTCAGGTCAAGCAAAACCAGGGCAGCAACAGGGTATACATTCATATTGAGTTATACAGATGTCTTGGGAGTACTGTCAATTAACGCTTTCAACCACTCAATAAGTCTGTAAATCCCAATAAAAATATGCACCCTGGTGTGTGTTACTGAATTTATGAAATGGCTTATTAAAAAAAATGTTTGATAAAAATGCTCATCATTAATAGTTATGTCATTATACTAGAATTATTAATTACCCACCTTTGGAATTCCATTAATCAACTTGTTTCCATTTCCCAAGTCACTGTATAAGCCACTATAACCCTTTATGGGTTTAAGATTTCCAGCCCTGTGATTGGTTGATAGCAGTGTACTGAAAGTGTCTAGTGCATGGCTAAAATCAAGTCCTGACAGCATGGATACAGTACCTCAAAACAAAAAAACGTTAATGCCCATTTGGAATGTTATAAACCATTTAAAATTTTAAGGACCCTTTTTTTGTCAGTTCATGTTCAAATTCAACATAAACAGCATCAGAAACAGCTCCAGTAACATTCATCTTCAGATATTTAAAGTAACAGAATTTATTCTAAAATGATTTCTTTTTATCCTCTGTTTCCGTTTTTTGTACCCTGCCTGCTGCACCGTCTCCCCCAACCACCCGCTCACTCATTCTCTCTCCCATGCGACGACTGACCTGCTAGCCACACACTGATTCCCTTTCTTGGACACTCACTTCTTCAACAGAAATCATTAAACTTTCTTCTGTTGTGAGCTGCTGACGACATTCTCCCTTTTTCACTTTGCCACCACTGTTGCTCATATTGTCAGTACTTGTAATGCTGCCGTGTCATTCCACACCTGCTTCCCCTCACGTTAATCACACATCAGTGGTGTCTCCCTTCCCTGTACACTGCCTACTGCTGTAATACACAGGAATTGTTTACAAATACTGTACTTTCACAGTCTAATCCAAATGAGAGTAGGGGGTAGTGCCATGACAACCAGGAGGAGAAAGAAAAAATTACTCACCATAGTAACGTTGTTTCTTCTAATGAAGTCTTGCTGTATTCAGACGTAATGCAGTTAACCCCAGCACTTGAACTGCCCAGGAGAGGAAAGAGTTAACTCTATGCAGAAGCACAGAACTTTGAGCTCGAGCTCGTTTTTCAAACCTCTGTCTGTGGTACTTCCCAGTGTAACCGTCAGATTCTTACGAGAATACTAACTAACATACTATAGTATGGAAATTGTTCAACATATAGCCAAAGGGCAAAAAATTATTTTGGGGCCCAAAAGACTCAAGTAGAGAACCCAAGAAGGAAAGGTAGTGACAATATTTAAGTAAAAAACACGAGAAAAATAATAATAACATCCACCCCACCCAAGAGGGAGGGTACAAAGTACACCCCTGAGGTGCAACACTGTACCTGCCAGCCAACTTCCCAAAAAACAGGTTCTGAGAGGGGAGGGGGAGGTCTGAATACAGCAAGACTCCATCAGAAGAAACAACATTACTATGGTGAGTAATTTTTTCTTCAAACAACGTGAAGTCTTGCTGTATTCAGACTAATACAGACTACCAAGCAGTTCCCTATGGAGGAGGGAATGCAGAACCTACTTTGGGAAGAGGCTCTGCAGTACTGTTGTGTTGAACCCAGCATCACTCCTAGCCTGGATGTCCAGGGAGTAATGCTTGGTAAAAGTACATACAGTTTTCCAGGTGGCTGCTTTACAGATCTCTAACAAAGGTATATCTCTGGCCGCAGCTAGAGAAGCAGCTGTACCCCTAGTCGAATGAGTCCTCAGGCCTGAAGGGGGCATTCTACCCAACTTGTCCTAACAGAATTGTATACAAGAAACAATCCACCAGGCAATAGTTCTTTTAGTGGTAGGCTTACCTTTCCCCACTTCACCATAAGTGAGAAACAACTGAAGACAGTCATTTCTATGTGCCTTAGTATGCTCAATGTAGTAGCTAAGGGCCCTCTTAACGTCCAGACTACGTAACCTTCTTTCACCTGAAGAAGAATGATCAGTGAAAAACACAGGGAGAAATATAGACTGGTTCAGATGAAAATCCAATACCACTTTGGGCAAGAAAGTCCTATTGGTTCTTAGGACCACTTTGTCCCTATGGAAGGAGATGAAGCCAGGTTCAACTGACAGAGCCTGTAACTCACTAATCCACCTGGCAGAAGTAATAGCTACCAGGAACACAGTTTTCAGGTCAAATATTTCCATTCGCTGAAGCCAGAAGTTCAGTTAGTGGCTGCATAAGCTGAGCTATGCAGACATTAAGATCGGCATAAGTGGGCTCCCTAAAGGGAGGGTTAATGTGAACCAGTCCTTTGAAGAACTTTCTGAAAACAGGATGAGATGCCAGGGAAGAACCCTTCCCCGCTGAGAGGAATCCAGAGACAGCTGCTAGATGAACCTTCAGAGTGGCAGGCCTAAGGCCTAGACCATTCAGATGAACTGGATAGTCTAAGGTTGTGGAAATGTCTGCAGAATCAGACAGGATGCCTTTCTGAGAGCACCAAATACTGAACCTTTTCCATTTGGAGTTGTAAGTTTTTCTAGTGGAAGGTTTCCTGGACACCTTCAGAATATCCAGAACTCCCTGAAAAAGATGTAGTGCTGCATATTCTAACTCTTCAAGAGCCAGGCCTTGAGATTGAGAAACTGGAGATTGGGGTACCAGATCCACCCCTGGGAGGAGGACAAGAGATTGTATGTCCTGGGCAGAGACAGGGGACGTGACACTGACAAGGACAGCAGTAGAGGATACCACGGCTGTCTGGCCCAATCTGGAGCCACCACTATCACTGTGCAGGGTTGAGTCCTGATCTTGATCAGAACTCTGAACAGCAGAGGGAAGGGAGGAAAGGCATAGAGAAACCTGCACTTCCAGTCCAAAATGAGAGCATCCTGGGGAACTGTCCACAGGACTGGAGGTCTGCAACAAAACAGAAGAAGTTGATGATTGTCCAGCGCTGCAAAGAGATCTATCTCTGGAGTGCCCCACCTAGAGAAGATAACCTTCAGTATGTGAGGATCCAGGGACCATTCGTGGTGTCCCTGTGAAATTCTGCTCTGAGCATCTGCTAGTATGTTGTCTTTCCCAGGAAGGTGAACTGCTACCAGAGAAGTCTGAAGATAATAGGCCAGAGACCACAGCTTCATGGCTTCTGTGCACAAGGCCGAGAACTGAGTGCCTCCCTGTTTGTTTATGTACCACATTGTGGTGGTGGTGTCCATTCTGACTTGGACCACCTTTCCCTTGACTGAATCCAAGAAGCTTTGCAGGGCTAGGAAAACTGCCCTGAGTTCCAGATTGACATGAAGGAGAGACTCTTGTGGGGACCAGACTCCTTGAGCTGTCAGGACTCCCATGTGGGCTCCCCACCCTAGGAGAGAAGCATCCATAGTTAGAACTGCTGATGGGACTTGAGGGAGAAATGAAACCCCTTGTCTGAGGCTGTCCTGGTCCAGCCACCACTGGAGAGCATGGACAACAGTCTGAGTCACTGGGATCAGTTTGGTAAGTGAATCCTTCTTTTGAGACCAAAAAGACCTTAGATGAAACTGAATGTCCCCCATATGGAGCCTTGCTCCATGCACCACTGCCGTGGAAGCTGCCATGTGGCCCAGGAGCTGGAGGAACTGTCATGCTGGGTGGGAGACCTGAGGTCAAAAGGAGGAAGCAAGATCCACTAGGGCCTTCACCCTTGCCTGGGGAAGGAAGGCTTTTGCTTGTACAGTGTCCAACTCTATGCCTATAAAGGTGAGAAGTTGAACTGGTTTGAGGACAGACTTTGGAAGATTGAGAAGAAACCCCAAGGAGCTGAGTAGGTCCTGGGTAGTTTGAAGAGCTGACTTGACCTGTAAAGGTGACTGACCCACTAAGAGCCAATCGTCCCGATACGGGAAGATAGTGATACCCTGTCTTCTGAGGTAAGCCACCACTACTGCAACGCACTCTGTGAACACCCTTGGAGCTGATGTTAGGCCGAATGGCATAGGTCTGAATTGGTAATGGCCTGAAGGCAACTCAAACCTGAGGTATTTTTTGTTGGAGCATCTAATAGGAATATGGAAGTAGGCATCCTTGAGGTCCAGAGATGTTAGCCAATCCCCTGGCCTTAGAGAGGGAAGGATCATTCCCAGAGTTACCATTTTAAATTTGGGCTTTGAAATGTGTTTGTTCAAATACCTTAAGTCTAGGATGGGTCGCCACTCCCCTGTTTTCTTTGGGGTAAGGAAGTACCTGGAGTATAGTCCTTTCCACTGTGCTGAGTAGGAACCTTCTCTATAGCTCTGAGAGCTAGAAGAGAGGAAAACTCTGCATCTAGGTCAATGGTTTTTGAGAGTGATGCAGGTGGAAAAGACTTGACCCTCTTTTTTGGAAATCTTTTGAAGCTGAGGGCCAGTCCCTGGCTTACTACTTCCAGGACCCACTTGTCTGAGGTCACAGACTTCCAGGCCTGGAAGTAGTAAGTCAGCCTGCCTCCTACTGGAAATGGGGAGTCGACCCGGGCTGACACATCAGGGTGTCTGCTTGGCAGGAGCCTTAGACTCATCCCCCTCCTCTCCTCCCTCTAAAGAACCCCTCTGTGGGAAGGGAGAGGAGGCCTGGGCTTGGTAAAAAGGCCTTTGAAAGGGCCTGCCCCTAGACTGCTGCTTGTGCAGAGTGGCCTGCCTTTCTTTGGCCTGTGCATTCCTGTACTTGGTCCTGTATTCATCCATTTTCTTCATGTAAGCCTCTGTCTGCTCCCTAAACAGAGAGTTACCTACTACAGGAAAATCCATAGCCTTAGTCTGGGTGTCCTGGGAAAGGCTAGTACATCTGAGCCAAGCATGTCTTCTGAGAGACACAGATGTAGCCATGACTCTAGATGCCACATCATTGGAGTCCACAGCAGCAGGAAATTGCATTTTGGATGCCTCAATTCCATCAGCAGCCACCTCCTGCAGCTCTTTGGCTAGCATGGATTGCAGGGCTACTCAACCCAAAGGAGTTGAGATGTGTCCAAATCCCCAGCTATCCCTGAGCCTGCTGCGCATTAACTAGCAGCACGGTAAAGACCAAGAGAGGAAAAATTGCCTGGCATAGCCGGAAGAAAACCCCTAGGATGTACCTTATGAGACAGCTAGTACAATTTGATCCAATCTAGCGCCACAGCATGCATCCACAGACAGGGCTACTGTCAAGTGGAGTTAGATGTGGGTAGCACCCAGTTGGCAAAAATTGCATTTAGCAACTAATAGGGATATACCCAAGGAGAAGAGAGCATGCCCCACACAGCAAGAAGGCAGACAGGAAAAAAAGGAGAAGATGAAACTACTTCCTCTTTTTATTTTTGATCGCTGTGGAGCCCTTAAGAGAGCCCTCATCCCAATTTTTTTTTTGCGTGCAAGTGTGTGGCTTGGGAACCCTATACTGACTTCCAAACCATTTTTTTTAAAGCTGCCTTACAGGGAGAGGAGCAACAGGAAGAGGCATGTAACACTAGAGGTGCCAGCCACAATCACAGGGTGTGCTACCCAAAGGCCCTGCCTCTGCTACAGTAGGGAAAGGGGGGCCAATCTGGTAACCAACGGTGCAGACATTCTGGAAGAGTTACAGTAAGTACGTAACCAGGAATCTATCTTCACCACTGAAATATATGAGTCAGAGTACCAAGCTTCCCTTTTTTCTGAGGTATAAGATGGCTCACCCTAAAAGTACAAGATACCCTCAGCCCTCTGAGTGGGGGGAGAACCCCTAAGGCCTGGGGCTCCTCACAGGTCTGGTGAAACCTAAGACTGGCCAGGGACAAACAGTGACTCCTGTGGCACAGCAGTAGAAGGGTTCTCCAATAGTTCCCACCTAACACTGGGGAAGAAGAAATGAGCCCCCTGAAAATGTGAGCTAAGTACATTATGCCAGGCCAAAGGTGCCAGTCTGGAGAGGCAGAGCCAAACTGTTGGATACTGACTGTTGTTCCCACCAGTCTAGAAGCCACCTTGTTGGAGTCGTAAATGCCCTCGAAAGGTGCTGTGCTACCTACAGACTCCAGGAGGAAATGTCAATGGCCTACTAGACTGTCTTGCTTTGTAGCAGTGCAGCTAGAAGAGTATTCAATTGCAACCACAGGTGATGGTTCTAGGTCACCATATGTGCCTTAAATGCAGAGATGCACATAAGAGTGCGTGCTGAGGTAAAAAGCCTTCCTTCTAAGAGCATTCATATGAGCAGAATCTGATTCAGAAGGTCAGTCACAAAACAGGCTTTGTGGCCCCGATGGTGTCTGCAGTACTTGAAGCCCTGAGGATGGGTAAAGTACCTCGCCTGCAGACCTGGAGATGCCACATGAGGAGGTCCCTGTGGATGGCTGAGTTGGAGAGGGGACAACTCCACATTGCTCCAGATGCCACCTCCATAGCTCTAGGCCACAGAGCAACAACCACAGTGCTGACTTTGTGACCCCCTGAGGAGTCCCAACAGCAGGGCTGCCAGACTGCAACTTGTATAGGGCTGTAGATCAAGCACCTGCAGCATCTTTAACAAGAATCGCTAGTACAATGATTACATAACGGCAGAAGGAAGCTGGTGGGATGATTCACTATCCAAAGAGAAGGACGTCGATGGAGATGAAGCACTGCCTCCAGGTATGGTCCATGCCAGGGAGAAGAGCCTGTACTGAGCCCTATCAGACTCCGGATGCCACTGCTCTAAGGCACAGACCAACATCTGTTGTTGTACCCATATTAGCAGCCCCTTGGGGCCCACTAACAAGGGCATCCTTTCTCCGCCTGAGCAGTGGAACTAGGTAAGGAGACCATGCAGATTCACCCAAAGGGAATCCTCTTACATCAGAGAAGTGACCTAATCGGTGCCCTTGGGAGGATCTCCCAGGTGAAAAGACCAGAGCTGTACAGGCCCTACAGGGGTGATCCCAGTCCTCATAGTGACAGTGTCGTTCATTGGCTCTGGACAGAAGACAGCCTCTGGGCCATCATAAAAACCTGAGTCGGTGTGACAGAGTTAGGTAAAACCCTCTCCCATTTGTTATGTAGAGAGAATTAAAAGAAAGGATCTGTTCTGTCCTCTCCTATTCTGTCACTTGTCTATCTCTTGTCTGTCTGATTGTGCAATCAAATTTTTCTTGTGGAACCTCGGAACCGGCCACTACAATGGTTCTACAATTTCCCCGTTACCTCCCTTCCTTTACTTGATGTTTCTGTTCTCTCTTTCTCCCCTTGCTTCTCTGTGGTTAAAAATATATGTGAATCTTTATGGAAAACTGAGATCCCTTGGTTTCCAGATGTATATAATTATACTGTTGAAATGAATGTAGAAAGCTGTTTGGGTTTATCTGGAACACAGGGTTAACCTTGAAGTGCATTTTGACCTCCACACGCCTATTTGCGGAATTGTCAGCTCTGGCCAGAATGTCTTAATTGGCTGCACCTGATGAGGAGACTGGATGTACTGGTCACAGGAAAGAGACCGACAAAGTTTGGGATACTGTGTGAAAACAGGAGATATATCTTAATAAGAAGAGGATGTAGAATGTAACTGCCAAGAGAAAACATCTTATAAAAAGTAAGCAATGTTTGTTCAGAGGGTTAGAGACAGAGAGAGTGAGACTGAGATTTAGTTTTAGAGAAACCCTCAGATGAAGGACTTTTGAACTGCCTGTATAAGGGCTATCCTGCACAATGTTATTTTTTTATTATTGATAATAATAAAGTGTGATCTCTGTCTATCCTGTTTAGCCGATCACTGGAAACAGGGGAGGTACCCAAAGACTGGAGGATAGCAGATGTAGTCCCCTTATACAAAAGTGGGAACAAAGAGGAAGCGGGGAACTACAGACCAGTCAGCCTCACCTCGGTAGTGGGGAAGATCATGGAAGCACTACTGAAGGAGAGATTGGTGGAACATCTGGTTGTCAATGGACTACAGGACCCAAGGCAGCATGGTTTCACCAGGGGGAAGTCATGTCAGACCAACCTCATTGAATTTTTTGACTGGGTGACTATGGAGGTGGATCAGGGAAGGGCAGTGGACATGGCCTATCTGGACTTCAGCAAGGCCTTTGACACTGTGCCACACAGAAGACTATTGCACAAACTAGGGAATATGGGTGTGGGCAGGACAGTAATGTGGTGGGTAGGTAACTGGCTGGGTGGCAGGACACAGAGGGTGGTGGTAACTGGCTGTCACTCCACAGAGGGAAGAGTGACCAGTGGGGTACCACAGGGATCAGTGCTGGGACGGTCCTATTCAACATCTCTCATCAGTGACATTGCGCAGGACCTAAAAGGCAGAATTTCACTGTTCGCTGATGACACAAAGCTCTGTAACAGAGTAGACACACCAGAGGGTGTAGACAGAATGAGAAGGGACCTGCAGAAACTTGAAGATGGTCAGGGATTTGGCAGTTGAAATTCAATGCTAGGAAGTGCAAGATAATGCATATGGGGCACAAAAACCCTAGCACAATATATCAGTTGGGGGGGTGAGGATATAGCATGTACCAAGCAGGAAAGGGATCTTGGGGTTATCTCTCTGATGACCTCAAGGCAGGGAAACAGTGTGACAAGGCAGCAGGTAAAGAAATAGGATGCTGGGATGGCAGGCAGGGCATCACCAGCAGGAAAAGGAGGTCATAATTCCACTATACAAGACACTAGTGAGGCCCCACCTGGAGTACACTGTACAGTTCTGGAGACCTTACCTACGTAAGGACATCGACAGGATAGAGAAGGTTCAGAGGAGGGCAACAAAGATGGTGCACTGATTGCATCACAAGTCCTATGAGGAAAGGTTGAAGGAACTGAACATGTACTCCCTGGAGGAAAGGAGGGAGAGAGGGGATATGATAGAGACATACAAGTATCTTACAGGGAGGAACAGGGTACAGGAATACACTATTTTTAAGCGAAAAAGATGTTCCAGGACTAGAGGCATGGGATGAAGTTGGAGGAGGGCGATTCAGAGGAAGCGTGAGGAAGAATTTCTTCACAGAGCGGGTGGTGGACAAGTGGAACACCCTGCCAGAGGAAGTGGTGGGGCTGAAACAATCACGGGATTTAAGAATGCATGGGATAGACAAAGGAATTCTGGAGGTCGGGGTAAGGGGCAACAGACTTCTTGGAAAACATAAACTGAACTTACAAGCTCAAATGGGCAGACTTGGTGGGCCATAGGCCCTTATCTGCCGACACTGTCTATGTATCTATGTTACTTGCAAATGTTATGATTTCTCCTGGTTTGTCTATGCTTCCTGGCCTGTGCCTCGACAACAGTCAGCACCACCTCTGATACTGTGCTCAGGATCAGAGACAGACCTCTCCGTAACACTGCAGTTGACACCATCCTTGACTCTGCACTTGGTGTCGATTTCAAAGTTATGCCTAGTGTCATCACTCTCTTCAGTGCTGGGGTGACACCAGAGTTAGGGACAAGCTCTGAGATGACATAGATGTCGGCAACTTGCACAGAGCCAGGCCAAGGATTGGCACCATTGCTGTCGCCTCAGCCGACACCATGCTCATAGCTATCACCCTTCTCAGAGCTGCTGGTGACACCATGGATAGTGACTGCTTCTGAACTGGTATCAGAATGAACAGCAGCCTCGGTGCCAGTAGCCCCCCCTTCCCCCAATACCACAAACAGTGTTAAGGGAGCCTGGCATTGTTCTTAGGGTCACCTACCATGTTGTTACTGTGAACAGAGACAACAGCACAGGTGACACCAGAGAACAATGTTGAGCTGTCCACTGGTGCAGACAGAGAGAGAAGAGCTTTGGCCTACCTTGGGGACGTCTGCTGCTCAAGGCAGTCAGACTGTGGAGAGTTCACGGTTGACCACCCAGAAGGAGCTGGCTGTCCACCAGACCCATCCACTGGAATCTATGACGCCTCAGCACAGTGAGGTTGAGGAGACCAGAGGTCTCAGGAAGAGGCCCCGGGGAAAGGCCCAACAACCTGGCCATGGACATGTATGTGACATCTGCACCCAAAGGTGGGGAATGAGTGATCCCACTTCAAGGCATGGTTTTCTAGAGTACGTCAATCAATAGAGAAGCACGCATCACAGGCATCCATATCATGCTCTGGTCCAAGGCAAGCCACACAGCTCTGATGCCAGGCTATCATAGCCATTTCTTTCCCACAGGGGCAATGACGCATGATTGGTGGCTGTCAGACTGTCACTTTCAATGCAATCCCATTTTTCTCAGATTTTGGTATCGCGGAATAACAATAAAAGAAGATGGCAACATGAATGAAAGGGAAAAAAAAAACACAGTGACGCATTTAGAAACTTCGGCGGCAAACTAAGGAGTGCTCCTATGCTGGAGGACTTGGTTCCAAAACACAGCATCACGATGACTGAACACATCGATACTATAGTGGTATATGGGCTTGTGTGCATGGGACCGGCTAGCCGCCTTGCAGATCTCATCAAAAAGAGAGACCTGACAGCGGCAACAGAGGTAGTAGTATGTCCGGTGGAATAAATCTTCAGCTCTGTGGGCAGCTCCCTTCCAGTCAAAGGATGACGCACATTAATGCGGGAGGTTATCCATCAGCTAATCATCTGCTTGGTTGCTAGTCTGCTCTGAGCGGCTTCAGCATAGGCAAGGAACAGCTGGTGAGCCTCATCATGAACTCATGTTTGTAGTACAGGAGGGCCATCCTAAGTATGGGGAGCATGCTCAGCATCCAAAACATGTAGATTCAGGATGAAGAAAGGGAGATAAATCATCTGATTTAATTGAAACTCAGAAACCACTTTCAGCAGGAAGTTTACATGGAGTGAAGGACAACCTTGTCCTTGTGGAAAACCAGATAAGGAGACTCCACTGGGAGTGCCTGGAGCTCACTCTCCCAAGCAAGTATCAACTGTGTGACTCTCTCCCACTCTAACAGCATCCATCAACTGAATGTCCTCCCTTTGCCATGTGCACTGCACAGCGATCCAACCACAGGCTGTGTACCAGCTACCAGGTGCAAAACACCTCCTGACACTGAAGAAAGCTGTGTGTCCTGCCTCATCTGTTTAGGTAGAACATGGTGGTCCTGTTGTCAGTACTGATATACACCACCTGATTCTGAAACAGCAGGGCAAACTCTGTCAGTGTCAGGTGCACAGTCAGCAGCTCCAGCAGGTTAACAGGGTGACGGGTCTCACTTGGCGACCAGAACCCATGAGCTCTGTGGTCGGACAGGTGAGCATCCCACCAATGGGCATCTATCATCAATATGAAGGAAGGCTCTGTTCAGACAAAGGGAATTCCTTCTGTAAGGTTCTTGAGGGACAGCTAACACTCAGTGGTACCCCAGATTGGCTCTTCACTCAAAACAGCTGGTTCAAGTAGTCCCACTACTGGGACCACTGGTGCCGCAGTTTTCACTGAAGGGGGTGCATTCACCAGCAGGTCCACCAGACCACAGTTGTAGTAACCACCATGAACTCCAACACCTGGCATGAATACCCAATATGTAAGGATCTGGCAAAAGATGCAAGACCCTCCACCCAGTCCAAAGGTAAGTGAGCCCTGACTTGGAAAGAGTCCAATTCCACTCCAGTGAACAGGATCACTTGCTTGGGTACCAGCTCTGACTTGGCCAGATTGACCAACAGGCCCAGATGCTAAAAGGTCTGGATGGCCAGATCCCTGGGCCGCTTCACGGCCTCCCTAGAACTGCTATGGTGAGCCAGTCGTCCAAGTACATGAAGACCATGACACCTCAGTGTTTGAGGTAGGCAGCCACAATAAACGTGTACCTGGTTAAAAGCCAGGGCACTGATGACAGGCAGAATGTCACTACCTTGAACTGGTACTGTATGCCACCTACTTGGAACCAAAGGAACCACCTGTGAATGGATGGATTAGACTGTGAAAATACATGTTCTGGGGGTCTAAGGACCCAATCCATGCCTCGGGCTCCACAGACAGTATTATCTGGTTGAGGGTGACCATACTTAATTTTTGCTTGTGGATTAAGTTGTTCAGTATGTTCAGGACAAGTATGGGGTGACAGCCCCCTGTCCATTTTGTACTAAATAACAATGAGACATAAAAATTCCAGCAAGGTTAGGGTGTCTGGGACAACCTCAATGACATTGTGCTCTAAGAACTGAGTGATGTCACCCTGTAGTGCAGCCAGAGTGCTCCCAGGCACCACAGACTCCACCGGTGCTCATGATTGACATGGAGGAGGAGTCTCGTACTCCAGAGACAGACCTGATCCCAAACTCTCCATAGTCCACTTCTCTGACATGAAGGTGGACAACTGCGGAAGGAAGTGAGATAGTTGACCCATGACCAGGAGTTACAGTAGGGACTGCACAGGATGGAGGAAGGCTCCCTGCAGCCATTACTTTTTAGGGAGGGCTGGCCACTAGACACACTGCTGGCCCCCCTTTTTCTGACCCCTGACCACCAGACTTGTTCATTTTAGCTGGATGGTACTGTTTGAACTGCTGTCTCTGCTGAGGCTGCTGCTGTTAGCCAGAGCCATGTTAGATGCTCTGAAATGAACCCTGCTTGGGCTTAGGTGGCTGCTTAGCCTGCTGGGATGATACCAGAGAGTCCAGAGTGACACTGGACTTTTCAATGTAGGTGAGATGGTTCTCCACCACAGGGCCAAAGAAGTCAGTGCCCAAGAAGGATGAATCCAGCAATCTGTGCTGCATCTCCAGCGTGACGGTAGAGAGACAAAGCCCAGCCCATCTATGCAGAGACCATGCCACTTCATGGGCAGACAAATGACCTGACTCTAGAGCAGTCTGCAACTAGTACTTAGGCAGTGAGGGTCCCAGATCCTGAAGCACCTGGGCCTCGAGTTGGCTCTCCATGGGGAGCAGAAAGAGCATGTCTTTGAGCTTATCAAACAGATTGTGACAGAACTGGGCCATCAGGGGTGCATAGCTGGCCTCACGGATCCTGAGGGAGACTGCTGCACTAATCTTGTGGCTGGGGAACTCCTGAATTTTAGACTTCTCCAGAAACTTGTCCACACTGCACTGCAGCTTCATTTTTTCAGAATGGTAAAACAGCCACTAGGCCCTCTGCAGACAGGTGCTCTGATAACGTGAAGAACCCACTAATAGGGACTGCATACTTGTGGCCTATGCAACAGGGTGGGGCCTGGCAAGATGCTGGGTGCTGCCAAATACTGAGTGTAGGCCCCGGATGGCATCAGCAACGGGGAACATAAACCTGGATGAGGAATCCCGCTCCAAGATGTATGTCAAGGGGTAAGGCTCCTGCTTCTGGACTTCCTCCAAAGGAACATCCAGGGATGAGGACATGTGCTGCTCCAAGAGAGCAGCAAAGGACGTCAGTTCACTGGCAGCTGACTCGCTGTCAGAAAAGTTGACATTCATCTGAGACTAGAAGGAAGCCCTGGAAGAATCCTCACAGTTGGGACTCCCGATCCCTGAATAAAGACTAAGGCCAGCATTCAGGGGTGTGGACTACCACACTTATTTGGGATGACAACCCATTCCATGGTTGTTGTGGGGGTGGCTCCACTAGAACTAGATACTACGATATCATCTGAACCACCAAGGGGGGAACAATGGATGCTTCCCCACGGGCCGTCACCAAAGGCTACCAAGAGGGAGCATAAGTGGAAAGGAACATTAATTGATCTCGCCACTGGCCCACTGCCCCCAGCACCCAATGTTGCCACATAATATCCTCATGCTTGCAGAGCATTCAACACCTGCTCAAAGAACAGCTGGACAATGACCACTAGTGATAATGGCGTTGACCCAAGTGAGATCAAGATCGAGACCTCGACCATGGCTGATCTTTACACTGACGGTGGCCCAACAGAGGTGGAGCACAGTGCACAAATTGCTGAAGCACCTTCACTACTACGGGTGGCATCAGAGTCGTGATCAGTGTAGGGACTACTGGTGGAGGCTGCACGGTGGTCGGTTTGACCAGAGGCATGGTCAGAATCATGCCCTTGACCAGAGAAGGCCCCGACAGCACCAGTGTCCAGCAGGGACACAAAGCCTGAAGAAGGAAGCCTGTCCCTTCAAGTGAAAGAAAGCTCTGACGTTAAGCAAGGCAGAGCAGGAAGATGACACCATGAGTGGCAGGAGAAGTCTAACCTGAGAACTGTTCCGTAAACTGAGCTACACCCAGGAACTACCTTGGTGTGGACGTAAACTGAATTTAGGTCGTCAGAATTTACATTTCACCATGCCCTTGCAACTTTATAATGTTACTCTGACTAATGTGTACGATTGTTCACTTCACCATGCTCTTACCACTTTATAATATTACTCTGACAATGGTGTATTTTTGTCCACTTCACCGTGCCCTTGCCACTTGATATAATATATTTATGGTGCATGATTGTTCATTTTACCATAACACTGCCATTTGATAAAGTTGCTCTCAATACTGTGTAAGACTGTTCATTTCACCACGCACTTCATATTTTATTGTTTCTACTTCATTTCTATTGTTTATGTATTGCATATTTCCCAATTTTGTGTTTTCAAATTCAAGTTTCGAGTTTATTTCATCAGCAAAGCTCCACGTCAGCAAGCTCATTTACAAGGCGGTCCTGCCACAGGCAAAGCAAAACAGCAAATACATAATACAGTACTAATACAAACTAGGTAGACAATACACAAATTGAGGTGTAAGGGAAGAAAAAAATACTCACCTTAGTAATGTTGTTTTTTCTAATGGAGTCTTGCTATATTATGACAACTGCAGTTTGTCCCACCATTAGAACTGCTCCGGAGGTGAAAGGGTTAACTACCATTCTGAGAATGGAGTTTAGAGTGCGAGCTCGGTTAGAGAAGCTCTGTCTGGGTAATTTCAAACTGAAATTGTCAGATCTTTATGAGCAAAAACTCACTAAGGTTCTGTGTGGAAGCTGTAACCTACACTAGCCAACTGGCTACCTAAATATTAACACATATTCCTGGTCCCAACACAAAGACTCAAGTCAGGGAACCAGAAAATAATAAAATAAGGTAGAATAAAACACCACACCCCAAAGGGGTGAAAAACATATAATGGGCATAACCGGTGCCCACACTGGACTGCCCACCCCATACCCAAGTAGAATTCTGAGAGGGGCAGGCTGGGGGAGTCATAATATAGCAAGACTCCATTAGAAGAAACAACATTACTAAGGTGAGTAATTTTTCTTCAAACAACATGAAGTCTTGCTATATTATGACAATTGCAGAATACACAGCAGTACCTCCATGGAGGAGGGACAGAACCTACTTAGGAATAGGCTCTAAGCACGGTTGTGTAAATCTAGCATCCTCCTGGCCTGGATATCCAAGGAGTAATGCTTGGTGAAAGTGTGTACCATTTTCCAGGTAGCTGCTTGACATATCTCTAAGATAGGGATGTCTCTGGCAGTAGCTATAGGCAGCTGTACCTCTGGTAGAGTGAGCCCTCAGGCCTGAAGGGGGAACCTTTCCCAGTTTTTGATAGCAAAGTGGATACAAGAGACAATCCACCTGGCAATGGATCTCTTAGTGGCAGGTTTACCTTTTCCAACCTCACCAAAAGTGAGAAAAGTTTGAGGGATTCGAACCTATGACCCTAGTACGCTCTATATATAGTAACTAAGGGCCTCTTAACATCTAAACTGTGCAGCCTCCTCTCACCAGAGGAGGAATGGTCAGTAAAGAACACTGGAAGGGAGACAGATTGGTTAAGATGGAAGTCTGAAACCACCTTAGGCAAAAACTTCCTGTTAGTCCTAAGGACTACTTTATCCCTGTGAAAGGAAATAAAGTCAGTCTCCACTGACTAGGCTTGTAACTCACTTATGCGCCTGGCAGAAGTGATGGCTACTAGAAAAACAGTTTTCCAAGTCAAATACTTGAGCTCTGCAGAAGACAGAGGCTCAAGGGAGGTGCATCAACTGAGCAATGCAAACATTAAGATCCCAGGCAGGGGCGGGTCCCTGAAAGGTGGATTAGTATGGCGTAATCCTTGAAAAACTTGGAAAAAACAGGGTGAGTGGAAAGAAGGGGCTTTCCTGCTGAAATAAAAGCAGAGACAGCTGCCAAATGAACTTTCAGGGCAGCTGGTCTCAGGCCAAAAATTAAGATGGACCATATAGTCCAGAACAATGGGCCAATCAGCAGATTCCGGGGAAATGTGCTTCCGAGCACCAGATGGAAAACCTTTTCCATTTAGAATTATAAGTGGCCCTAGTGGAAGGCTTCCTGGAAGTCTTCAAGATGTCGAGAACACCTTGAGAAAGGTGTAGGTCAGCAAACTCTAACTCCTCAAGAGACAGGCCTTGAGGTTGAGGGATTTGAGATTCGGATACCAAACCCTCCCCTGGGCACAAGATAACAGATTGTGTCTCCTGGGGAGGCACAGGGGAAGATGGACTGTTAAGGACAGAAGGAGTGGGTACCAGGGCTGCCTGGTCCAATCTGGAGCAATCAGAATCATCCTGCAAGGTTGGGATCTGATTTTGACTAGCACCTTGAGTAGGAGAGGGAAGGGAGGAAAAGCATATAGAAACTTCCCTTCCCAATCTAGGAGAAAGGCATCCAGAGGGACTGAGCCCATCACTGGGGGCCTGCAACAAAATAGTGGAAGTTGGTGATTGTCTGGGGCTGCAAAAAGATCTATCTGAGGGGTGCCCCATCTGGCAAAACTATCCCTGTACTTGGGGATCCAGTGACCATTCGTGATGGCCTTGGGAAATCCTGCTGAGAGCATCTGCCAGGACATTGTCCTTTCCTGGGAGGTGAACTGCTGCGAGGGAAGTGTTCAGGGAATAAGTCAGAGACCATAACTTCATTGCTTCGGTGCACAAGGCCGAAGACCGAGTGCCCCCTTGTTTGTTGATGTACCACATTGTGGTGGTGTTGTCTGTTCTGACTTGTACCACTTTGTTCTGAACAGACGCAGAAAACACTTGAAGTGCTAGAAAGACAGCTCTGAGTTCCAGCAAATTGATGTGGAGCAGAGATTCCTGAGGAGACCACACTCCCTGAGTGGAGAGGTCGCCATGTGAGCTCCCCATCCCAGAAGGGATGCATCCGTAGTGAGGGTCAAGGAATCGACAGAGGGATGAAGGGACCCCAGTCTTAAATTGCTCTGATCCTGCCACCACTGAAGGGCCTGGATCAGGGTTGAGTCACTGGGACCAACTTGGAAAGGGATCTTTTCTCTGAGACCAAAAGGCTCTCAAGTGAAACTGAATGTCCCTCATCTGAAATCTTGCTCCTTGCACTACAGCTGTGGAAGCAGCCATGTGCCCTAGGAGCTGTAAGAAGGCCTTGCTGGTCGAGAGACCTGAGATGAAGGAGGAGGCCAGGGCCACCAGGTTCCTTACCCTCTCTAAGGGTAGGAAGGCTCTGGCCTGCTTTGTGTCCAATTCTGCACCTATGAAGGTGAGTACCTGAACAGGTTCCAGAACTGACTTTGGAAGACTGAGCAAGAAGCCCAGAGAGGTGAGCAGCTGCTGGGTAATTTGCAGGTGTGATTTGACCTGTTCTGGAGACTGGCCTACAATGAGCCAGTCGTCTAGATAGGGAAAAACAGCAATCCTTTGCCTTCATAAAAGAGCAACTGCTACTGCCAGACATTTTGTGAATACCCTTGGGGCAGAGGTGAGGCCGAAGGGCATTGCTCTGAACTGGTAGTGACCTGAGGGCAGTTCGAATCTGAGGTACTTTCGGTGACAGCTTCTGATTAGAACATGGAAATAGGCATCCTTGAGGTCCAGGGAAGCTAGCCAGTCCCCTGGCCTTAGAGAAGGTAAACTCACTGCCAGAGTCACCATTTTGAACTTTGGTTTCAAAGGTGCTTGTTCAGATATCTTAGGTCTAAAATGGGCCGCCATTCTCCTGTCTTTTTGGGGTAAGGAAATATCTGGAGTACAGACCCTTGCCCTGGTGTGGGAAACCCTTTCTACAGCCCTGAGAGCTAGAAGGGTTGAGACTTCTGTTTCTAAGGTAAAAAGTCTCTAAAGGGTTTGCAGGTGGAAAAATCTGGCTCATCTTTGGAAATGTTTTGAAGCTGAGAACCAGACCCTGACACTACTTCCAGGACCCATTTGTCTGATGTTAGAGACTCCCAGTCCTGGGCGAAGTAAGCCAGCCTGCCCCCTACAGGTAGTGGAGAACCGGCCCTGGGCACCCCATCAGGGTGCCTGTTTGGCAGGGGCTTTAGTCTGAGGGGTGGGAGCAGACCTACTTGCACCCCGTCTGCCTCTGCCTCTGAAGAACCCCCTCTGAGCATAAGCAGAAGAAGCCTGGGTTTGGTAAAAAGGCCCGTGGAAGGGCCTACCTCTACCCCTTGGGGTCTGCTTCTGAGGAGTGGCTTGCCGCTCCTTGGCTTGTGCACTCCTATAAGTTGTTCTGTATTCATCCATTTTCTTCATGTAATTCTCTGTTTGCTCCCCAAACAGAGAATTCCCCATCACAGGAAAATCCATAGCCTTAGACTGGGTATCCTGTGACAAGTTAGTACACCTGAGCCAAGCTAACCTACGAAAGGCCACAGATGTAGCCATGACTCTAGAGGATACATCATTAGAATCCATAGCAGCATGGAATTGCACCTGGCCAGGGGCCTGTTTAGCCAAAGCCATGACACTGTCCCATCTAGATTTTTGGTGTCTTGCCACATAAGCCATGTAATTTGCTTGTCTGAGTCCCAAGGACGCTGCCATGTATTGTTTCTTAGCCATGGCATCAATCTTCCTGGAGTCCTTGTCAGGAGGATATGAAGCCAGGGGAATGTTAGCTTTATCACAGGCTGCAGCCTGAACTACCCCAACATGACTGCATTGCTGTGAAAGAAAGTCTGTATCAGGACCTGACAAAGTGTACCTCCTGTCCATCTTTTTGTCAACAGGGGGCACAGAATTAGGGCTTTTAGGATTTTATTGTTTGCTTCCCAAAAGACTTATGTAGAGGATAGATAATCTCCTAGACTCTGGGATATCCATCATTTCCACAAAATCAGGTTCCTCTTGCTCATCCACAGCTTCCTCTAATGGGAGCTGGAGGGTTTCAGCAACCTTTTTGTAAAACAAAAAATGAGAAGGGGACTCAGAAAGCATAGGGTGAGATTCTAAAGGTCTGTCTGGGGAGATGTCGGTTCAATGGGCACATCCAGACTCTCAAAGTCACATTCACACTGTTCATAATCCTCCTCCCCCTCCTCTGGTTCATAAAAATCTCCAATATCATATTCTTGAACCGGTGGAACCGACGAACAAAACCTCCTACCAGACAGTGGCGGTTCGGAATGAACTGGAAAGAAAGTGACTGTACAATTTGTATAGCTTTTGCTATTTCTGCAGCAGTTGGAGAAGGAATTTTGGACTCCATACCTGCTGATTTTTAGTTTTCTTTGCTGGAACTGGCTCCTCAGAGCCAGTTCTGCGTTGCCGAGTCTGCTCCCTGGACAGAGGGCACTCCCTCCGGTTGGTTGGCACGAACTGGGCTGGCCATCCAGGTCAGCGGACTTTGGCCTCTCGTTCCTGAGCCTGCCCACTCTCTTATCCAGGGTGGCTGCAGGGAAATTCTTACAAATCTGGCAGTCTGAATTGAGGTAGTCAAACCCCAGACAATAAACACATGTAGTGTGTGGGTCAGCCTTGGCAAAGGCTTCCCCACAGACACTACAGTGTTGAAACCCAGTGGGCCCGGTTTTTCTTTTGGGTTTCTCAGACATGATGCCAGCCTAACCAACAAACTTGCCCTTTTAACGGCAGTGCCAGGCAAGACACCCTTATCGGTTCCCAACCGTGTCACGGGTCGTGGAAAAACGTAATGAAATCCGTTTTTTTTAGAACCGATAAGAACCGGGAACCGCACTCTAAAAGCTTTAAAATGCTTAAACTTTAAAGTTTTAACCAACCTGATGGGTTCGAACTGAACCGATAAACATTTACAAGTTCCACACAGAAATAAAAAACCTGTCTATTACTTACAATACCACAGACAGAGCTTGAACCGATCGGTTTGCGGTTAAAAATAATAATACTCGCGGTTGAATTTAACCGAGAAAATATTGTTTAAACCGAGAAATGAACCGAGCAGTAGGAGAAATCTCCGGAGCGACTGTTCAGTGAGGCGGAGTAAAGAATCTGACAGTTTCAGTTTGAAATTATCCAGACAGAGCTTCTCTAACCGAGCTCGCGCTCTAAACTCCATTCTCAGAATGGTAGTTAACCCTTTCACCTCCAGAGCAGTTCTAATGGTGGGACAAACTGCAACTGTCATAATATAGCAAGACTTCATGTTGTTTGAAAATAACAATTAGCCTGGAAGAGGCATAAAACGAATATAATAAAGGACAATCATTCACAGCCAGAAGAACTAGGCATGAAAGTAGTAAGTGCGCAGTAATGACAATACAGGTGGGTTTTCTACATGTTAAGTATATAACCCCCTCCCACAGGCCACGCCTGGAAACAAGCTCTGGCTTTAGTGTGGCTCTCCCGGTCAACAAAGAAATAACCAGTAAAAATGGAGCACAAACTTGCCAGCCTGGTGGCACCAAGGGTTGAGACACTGGACGATACACCTTGCACGTACGTTTTGGATGCTGACTCGAGTTGTCGGGTGTTGGCTGAGGAGAGAGAGGACTGAGCGCCTGGAGGACTGCTCTTCTTTCCCAGGGAGGGAGGAAGGGTTTCACTGTGTGGTTCTTGCCTGGCTGGTGGCATCGACTCGGGGTTATACAGGCTGGGACTGATGGCATGTGGGACAGAGCGGTAGCTGCCAATGCACCACACATAGAAGCATGCACAGGACATTTAGGCAGCACTGCACACCACCTTCCCAGGGAGGGAAGGAGGGTTTCAGTGTGTGGTTCTTGCCTGGCTGGTGGCAGCGACTGGGGGTTAGGCAGGCTGGGACTGATGGCATGTGGGACAGAGCGGTAGCTGCCAATGCACCATGCATAGAAGCATGCACAGGACATCTAGGCAGCACTGCACACCACCTTCCCAGGAGAGACAATACAAAAATAATGGACCCCGCTGAATACCAGGGCCATGCTTCATCTGCGCGACGGTAAGGCCCTGAGCAGGCGGGGCAGAGCTGGGATGGCTGTTGTTCAGAGGGTGACTTGGACTCCAGAGGAAAAAAAAGCATTGACTGCAAATAAAAACAAGCATTTGTCAATGCCGAATATTTGCTTGCTGGCATTGGCATTGGTAGTGTAGAAGTTACAGAGCTGCATAATAGGAATGGCAGTGATGTATTGAACTGAAGCCAACCCCACCAGCACCCTGCAGAAAGTGACAGGCACTGGGGTGTGCCTTTGGGTCGTCAGGCATAACGACCACGCCATTTCACCACACCTGACCTTGCAGACACTGACAAGTGTCACAGTGTGTCTTAGGGTCTTTGGCCCTTATGCGCACCCCATTCCATCAGGAAATACGGTGAGATGGGTGCGGTATAGGAGAATGGGGTAACGTTTGGGCCCGAAGAGTCTGAGGCACACCTTGATGCCTCTCACTGGCTGCAGGGTGTGGGTGGGGGTGGAATGGTATGAGCATTACAGGCAAGAATCCCAAGTCACACCCCTGATGCCTGTCATTCTCTACAGGGTGGGACGTTATGGTCGGAAACCCTAACGCCTTAGGCATTCGTTGGTATTTTCACTCCAAATTTTCAACATGTTTTTGTGACCCCCACCTCAGGAACAGTGGCAATATCAGTTTGTTAGCCAAAAACTGCTTTTGCACAGTGACTACGGCATTTGGCACCACAGGTGCAGAAACACATTCCCGAATAGGATGTGAAAAATGACAGCGGTACTGTTCGTGGGGATGTGTAAAAAATGGCAATGTTGAAAATCTGGTGTGAAAATCTTAAAAAAAACTGGTGAAGTCACGAGCGTGCATAGAAACTGTGCAACGCACATGCGTAATGTAACTAGTTTGGGGATTTTTTTTACAGCAGATTGGTAACACAGGCATTTTGGGACCTCCGATCATGAACAGTGTCAGTGTGATTTTCTTTATCTGTCCCGAACAATGATTTCCCACAGCAACCACGCATTTCTGCGCTGAAAGTGTGAAAACACATTTCGGGCCATGTTGTGGAAAATGCCAGCCATACTGTTCATAAGGAGGTGTGGAAAAATGCCATTGGTGAAAATCTGGACTGAAAATATTACAAATTCATGAACTTACGAGGGTGCATGGAAACCGCGTAATACTCACTCGTAACACAGTCATTTTATGGAGTTTTGTCACCAAATTTTCAACATAGCCATTTTAAGACCTCTGCTCATGACCAGTGTCACTGTGATTTTCTTAATCTATCCCAAACATTGTTTCGCTTTACGACTGTACCATTGTGCGCTACATGTGCAGAAACAAATTTTGGGTGAGATGTGAAAAATGGTAGATGTACTGCTCATAAGGAAGTGCGGTAAAATGGCACTGTTGAAAATCTGGTGTGCAAATATTACAAATTCGCAAATTGCCAGCGTGCGTAGGAACTGCGCAACGTGTGCTCCTAAAACGGGCATTTTGGGGAATTTTTTCACCAAATTTTCAACATAGCCATTTTAACACCTCTGCTCATGACCAGTGTCACTGTGATTTTCTTAATGTGCCCCATACATTGATTTTTACACCGACTGCACCACTGTGCGCTACATAGAGGCGGAAACACGTTGTGGGCGAGATGTGAAAATGACAACTGTACTGCTCATAAGGAGGTGTGGTAAAATGGCAATGTTGAAAATCTGGAGTGAAAATATTGAAAATTAGTGAACTTACGAGTGTGTAGGAACTGCTAGCAGCATGCTCATAAACCAGTCATTTTTAGGAATTTTTTCACCAAATTTTCAACATAGCCATTTTAAGACCTCTGCTCTTGAACAGTGTCACTGTGATTTTCTTAATTTGTCCCGTACATTGATTTTGCACCAACTGCGCCATTATGCGCTACATGAGCGAAACACGTTTTGGGTGAGATGTGAAAAATGACAGCTGTACTACTCATAAGAAGGTGTGGTAAAATGGCAATGTTGAAAATCTAGAGTGAAAATATTGAAAATTCGCGAACTTCTGACGTGCATAGGAACTGCGCAACGCACGCTCAGAAAACAGTCATTTTTGGGAATTTTTCCACCAAATTTTCAAAATAGACTTCTTGAAAGCCCACCTTATGAACAATGGCAGTGTCGTTTTGTTAATCGGTCCCGAAAGGTGATTTCGCTCAGTGACTGCGAAATCACCCTTCAGGCCCGAATTACGCCATGACAGTGACAGCATTCATGAGAAGGGGTCCCAAAAACCCCATGCCGAAAATTTGGTGCAAAAATTCAAAAAAATGCCCGAGATATGCAGCAAAGTTGAAAAAACCCTATCTATCCCATTATACAGCTTACCGGCATTTCCTCAGTTCACAGTCGGCTTTGAAGAAGTGCAGGCGTGTTCCCAGTCCCAAGATACATTAAGCCCGAGTCTGGAGGTAAGTAGGGTGGGGGTGGGGGGTGTGGGGAGGCAGGGTGCTAACGGTGGTGCGGTGGGGCAGGGAGACTGCGAGGACCATTTTTATTTACAGGTTTTGTTTTTTAATGATTAAGACAACGTGGAGACGTTTGCCATGCTGGTGGGCTCCCAGCGTGGCACTAGAAGGGATGTTTGGGGGGAGGGCTGGAGCCGATGGGGGATTGGGCACCACCGTCAGCCATACGGGCTAGTGCCACGCTGGGGTGGGCTCCCAGCGTGGCAGCTGTAAGGCTGTTTTGGTGGGGGCTGGAGCCGATGGGGGATTGGGCACCCCCGTCAGCCATACGACGTGTGCCACGCTGGGGTGGGCTCCCAGCGTGGCAGCTATAACACTGTTTTGGGAGGGGCTGGAGCTGACAGGGATTTGGCACCTGTCGGCTACACTGTATGTCGCGTGGGGAGCACGTCACACGCATATGCGTGCGTGCGTGTTGGGGGGGAGCTCTGCTCACTGAAGTGGAGCTCTCCCTTTCAACTGTACGCCACTGCATTTTCAGCTGTCACAGACAACTGGTGCAGTGATTGGCGAACTGCGACCGCTCCTGCAAACACATTGACTGAATTGGAAGAGGCTGACACACCTCTGGAAAACTCGGATGATGGCACTATGTTTCTTACACATGCGTGCAAGCAAACATAAAAAGGAGCACAATACATTTTAAGCTGATGGTTATCTTCAAACACAAAGGGATATGACTCAAGAGCCTTGCCTTCTCCCCGCCTTCAAGTTCATTTCAAAAAGAAAGAAAAATGTACCCTCAAAAGACACTAAAAGGACACCATTAAATATATGAAATTATAGCAGGTGTCTACAGAATGTTTGCCCTACAGATATCAGTGAGAGTGAACTCATGGCTCAATGCATTGCTACTCCCTCAGACCCAACAGAAACAGAAATTCTTCTTTACAATTACACTTTCTACAGCCAGCCTGCTGATGGCTAACAAAAATCCATTCTGGCTAATGTGATGATGCTTTGTGATGAACCTCAGAGAATTTGAAGGGCTCAAAGTAGGTACCAACATTCTGTTAGGTAGAACTAGCAGTTAGTGCTGCTGATTTTGTCCTGTGATGTGATTTTCAATTTTTTTTTTTACAGATGTGTGTGGCAGGGTAGACTAGGATCCTGTCCCAGCTGTTATAGAGAAAGTGTTTAAAATGCAAGGATCTGTTCCTTTCCTGTCTATTTGTCTGTCTGGTTGCGCAACCAAATTTTCCTGAGACTTTGGACTTGAACAACCCGAACAGTCTCACAATCCTTTGCCTCTCACTGTCGCTCAGTTTTCTCTTGCTGTCTGTTTCTTCCTCCCTTGCATATCTATATCCGCTAATGTAAAAATATGTGCAAATCACTGTATGGAAATGTAACTGATATTGAGATCCCTTGGCCTAGATATTCAGACTGCGCCAGGCTGTGGTGCAAGCCTGGGCGTAGGGCAACTGGGCTGCGCAGGGGCATTGACAGGGTGATAGTCAACGGAGCTGCGCCATGGCACAGCATCGCTGAATATTGCACCCTGGCCACCAGCTATGCACATGGCGCAGTGGCACTGCGCCAGCGCAAGTGGCCAGAGTGGAGCGGGGGATGTGCAATTTCCGTTGTGCTAGGTGCAACAACCGCAATATTCAAAAGTGCACATGCAAATGGGGCCATAATGCATGCAAGGCGCAAATGGGGCCATTGCGTATCCTATAACCATTGCATACAAGTCGCCAATCCCCAGCGACTTGCACCTGGCGCCTTGCCAGGCTGCAGCCGTCGGGGACCGACACCCCTGCACATCGTGGAAAAGTGCCTCACTGCCCGAGCACGGGCATACATAGAATATCGTACACGTCCAATATCCCTGGTGGTCCAGTGGACTGCTTCACGCCTGATCATGGGCTTAAGTATAAAAATTAACCGTCCAATATCCCTGGTGGTCCAGTGGACCGTTTCACGCCCGATCACGAGCTTAAGTATTAAAATTAACTGTCCAATATCCCTGGTGGTCCAGTGGACCACTTCGCGCCCGGTCATGGGCTTAAGTATAAATATAATCTTCCCATATCCCTGGTAGTCCAGTGGACCGCTCGCAGCCCGATCACGGGCATATGTTATAATTTAAAAGTCTAATATCCCTGATGGTCCAGTGGACTGCTCGCAGCCCGATCGCAGGCGTCAGTAAAACATTAATGCCACAGCAACCCAACCCTGGTGGTCTAGCAGTACCCCCCTCCCCACTGAGCCCCACTGCCCTGATCTCCCCAGTCAGCGGCAGGTGGCAGCTCCCCACCTGCTTGCTGCCCTGCCGCCCGCCGACTGACACTGTACAGTAGGGCTGTACGCCCACTGGTCCACAGCGTGGGCCAATGGGCATGCAGCCCGTACCGTACAGGCTGCGAGCAGTCCACTGGACCACCAGGGACATGGACTTAATACATATGCCCGCGATCGGGCTGCAAGCAGTCCACTGGACCACCAGGGATATTGGACTATCATCTTACCTACGTATGCCCACGATCAGGCATGGGGAGCCGCCACGCAGGTGTGCAGCCGAAGTTTGTGGCCACCACAGATGGCAGCGCCATGTTGCGCCTGCACACGGCAGCTCACCTGTGGTTGGTCAGCTGTTGCTCCTTTTTGGCTCCTCTGTGCAGCGCGAAGTAGGGTTGCACATGCATGGACTGAGGACTCCAGCATATCCGGGCAGAATACTGGGGTGTGCGGGTATGCAGGCACGCCCCCCCCACATGCGCCGCATACATTACTGATGCGCTCCAGCACATCGGGAATTGTGCCAGGCTCAATCCCAGTTTGAATATCACGCCAGGGCACATCAGTGGGTTACACATGGAGCAACAGTGTTGCACCATGCGCAACCTTTTTGAATATCCGGGCCGTAGTGTTTAGAAAATATATAGTGTTATTGTTGAAAAGTATATAATTATATTTTGAGATGATTGCAGAGAGCTATGGAAAACTCAATGGGCTACCTTAGTACAAACATTGAGCCTTTTGCAAAAGCTCTGCAAAATGGGCCTCAGCAAGCACACTGTGTTCAAGCAGCTCTTGCCTGAAATATACAACAAGAACAGGATGTTTGTCAAGAGTCAGGGTTGTAAGGATTTATAAGAGAGCTGAGCTGCAATTGCTGAAGGAGAAAAAGGGACACAGAGACTGAAGGAAAACTCTTTTATTTTGCTTTTGTAAACAGTTAATACTGAACAAGTTTATTTTTTTATGTTACTGCTACCGTAAGTAAATATTTTGATGAATTCTAAAACTGCTCCTAATTTTCCTATACTTCCTGACCTGTTCCTCGACGACAATGTGAAGCATTTTTAATAAAGTATTTATTTCTTATTAAATATGAAAGTGTGTACATGTGAGTTATTGAATTAGATTGGCAAACAAAATATAAAACAAGTATTGTTTTATCATTTGAAAAAGTGTGATCCACTCAGTTTATAGTGACGTGAACCATCACAAAATGGAGTCGAGTGTGTAAACAGTCACTGCCAGTTTGGCATCCTGTTGCTTTTGTGCTTGACCACACACAGGAATGAAACTGACTTCAAAGTATTTTGCAGTTTCTAGGCTGTAGGTTCATACCACACACTTCATGAATTTGTTTGTAAAAAGATATGAAATAATTGTTTAAAGCCAATTTTCTATATAAAAACGTCAATTTCTAATAAACCATTCAAAATAACATCAGCAATCTTTATATTAAATTAAAGCGTAGAATGTTTTTAATTAAAATCAGGAAAAAATACTGCACAAGTTTGCATGGCGCATCTGCTGTCCTCAAAATACAAGTTAATAAAATTTCCAAAAAAAATAAAAATAAAAATGACCCTACTTGCAAACCAGATTCATCTGTTCCCCATGGGCAGCAAGGCTAGTAACACTGCAGTCCTTTTAGTACTTACTAGAACATTCAGCAAAATGCCTTTCTCCATACTAAACTCTTATGTTACAGAATTTTGTAAACTTTTTATGCTTTTGAAACTCATACGCCACACCATATTGATTTAAAATTTATGAAAAAGGAAACTAAAACTTTACTTAGATGCATTTTCAACCCATACTCTTAAATGCACAAAAATAAAGTTGCCATGTTGCTGCTACATAAAACAAGCTCTAGCCAGAGCCGATAGGCTGTGGCAAGCTGACAAATTACCAAAGTTACATGTGTGCGTAGAAAATTTTGAACGACCGGGTGTAACTCGGCCATTTTTTGGAGTTGTTTCACCAAATTTTCAACATGGCCATTTTGGGACCCCACCTCATGAACAGTGCCACTGTCATTTCGTTCACTTGTCCCAAAATGTGATTTCGCAAAGCGACTGTGCCATTCTGTGCCACAGGTGTGAAATCACATTTTGGACAGGATGTAACAAATGATAGCTGCACTGTTAAGAAGTAGGTATGCAAAAATGGGAATGTTGAAAATCTGGAGTGAAAATATTAAAAATTGGCGAAGTTAGGAGTGTACATAGAAACTGCGCAACACACACTCGTAACGCAGTCATTTTGGGGAATTTTTTCACCAAATTTGCAACATGGTATTTTTGGGACCCCAACTCACAAACAGTGGCACTGTTGTTTTATAAATTGGTCCTGAAAGTTGATTCCACGCAGCGACCGCAAAATCACTTTTCGGGACCGAGTAACGAAATGACAGTGATAGTGTTCATGAGATGGGGTCACAAGAATCTCATGTTGAAAATTTGGAGCCAAAATTCCTAAAAATGGCTGATATAGCAGCATAAGTTGAAAACCCCATTGAGTGCCATTATACCACGCTTACCTTTGATTCTTCAGTTTGCAGTTCAGCTTTGAAGAGCGCAGATGTGTCCCGGTCAGGAGAAGACAGCGCTGACCTCCAGAGGTTAGTATGGGGCAAGGGAGGTGGGTACTCAGTGGGAGGGTGGGGATGGGGAGGGGGCTGGGTCTATTACTGAGGGACCGTTTTCTTTTTACGGTAAAAAAAATGTCGGGCGTTTACAGAAAAATACATTTGGGCACACTGGGGTGGACTCCCAGTGTGCCACATGAGTTGGGGGGGGGTACATGATGCTGACACAGATTGGGCACCCCAATGTCTGCGCAGGAATGGAAGGAGTGGGGAGGACAGAAGCAGTGGGAGGGAGCAAAAAAAACAAAAAAACTGAGGCACACGGGGGTGGGCTCCCAGTGTGCCACATGAGTTGAGGTACATGATGCCAACAAGGGGACCAGGCCATAGCAGGGAGGATAGCAGCAGTGGAAGGGAGCAGGAGGGTTTTATTTGCTGCTGGGATGGAATGGAGGAAGCGGACAGGACAGCAGCAGTGGGAAGGAGCCGCCGGAGTGCCATCCCCAAGATGGCGGCGGTGACACAACTGTACATGCGCGGCATTCATGCATGCATTGTTGCGGTGAATGGCATTCTGCCATTCCCAACATGGCAGCACCAGTGGAACTATGCATGCGCTCAAGGTGCGCATGCACAGTTCTCGTACCAGAATGCGAAAGTAACAGCCGAAACAGTGCGGCTGTTACTCCGTAGCGGCCGACTGTGGCGGAGTGCTCCCAGCTCTGCTGGACTTTTGGAAGGATACTGCCAAACATCGAATGGAAGCGCGTCATGATCGGTCATTTTCGGGCTACAGATCGCAAAACGACTGTAGGCTCCACCCACAAACGTAAAAAAAATTCATTATAAAGTATCAAAACAAGCATTGTCACAATCCTGAATGAAACACAATTAAAAAAAATGAAAATATGCTAATTAAATGTATTATTTGTATTGACTTACTTTGCTTATGATAATCTTTAGATTCTAAAACAGTACAGCAACATAGCCATGTGACGGTAAGACATCTGCTGTGACATTTCATATATCATATATAAAGGCATGTAAATCAGAAGCTCTTCATGGGTTTTTCCACAGAAAATTTAGCCACTCAACCACGTCTGAAGATATCTCAAACATTAATCAAAATGCAAACTTAAAAAAATTAGGGGATATTTAGTTTTGGTCGCTAAAACAAGTTAAGGAAGTAAGGATTACAGATTACCATGCTCTCTATTACAAAGATGGTAAATTGACCAATTTCTGCATTTTCGAATTTAACTTTTTTATGAAAAATGCAATTTTTTGTCTAACTATGTATCTGTAATGTCCTATCTCTAATTAACGATTTATCAAATTGTATTAAATGTGTTACTATCATTAGATATAAATAAACAATACCACGTTCTCCAGCAGTGATGTGTGTTCAGTAACAGGCTGCCAAACTACACAGGTCAGAGAAGAAAAAATTACTCACCTTAGTAATGTTGTTTCTTCTAATGGAGTCTTGCTATATTATGACAGATGCAGTTTGTCCCACCATTAGAACTGCTCCGGAGGTGAAAGAGTTAACTTCCATGCAGTGCATGGAACTTAGAGAGCGAGCTCGGTTAGAGAAGCTCTGTTATGGTGGTTTCAAACCAAACCGATCAGATCTTTACGAGCAAAACTCACTAAGGCTCTGTGTGGAAGCTGTAACCTACACTAGCCAACTGGCTACTAAAATATTCCACATTTTCCTGGTCCCAACACCAAGACTCAAGTCAGGGACCAGAAACAACAAGATAAAATAAATAAATAAAACACAACACCCAAACATAAAGGGCATCAATAAGTGCCAACAGTGGACTGCCCACCCCATACCAAGTAGAAGTTCTGAGAGGGGCAGGCTGGGGGAGGTCATAATATAGCAAGACTCCATTAGAAGAAACAACATTACTAAGGTGAGTAATTTTTCTTCAAACAACATGAAGTCTTGCTATATTATGACAGATGCAGCTACACAGCAGTACCTCAAGGAGGAGGGACAGAACCTACTTAGGGAATAGGCTCTGAAGCACGGCTGTGCCAAACCGAGCATCCTCCTGGCCTGGATATCCAGGGAGTAATGCTTGGTGAAAGTGTGTACTGTTTTTCCAAGTAGCTGCTTGACATATCTCCAAGATAGGGATGTCTCTAGCAGCAGCTAGAGATGCAGCTGTACCTCTGATAGAGTGAGCCCCTCAGGCCTGAGGGGGAACCTCACCCAGTTTTTGATAGCAAAATTGGATACAAGAGACAATCCATCTGGCAATGGATCTCTTAGTGGCAGGTTTCCTTTCTCAACCTCACCATAAGTGAGAAATAGTTGGAGGGAGTCAAACCTGTGACCCTTGGTACGCTCTATGTAGTAACTTAGGGCCCTCTTAACATCTAGCTGTGCAACCTCCTCTCATCAGAGGAGGAATGGTCAGTGAAGAACACTGGAAGTGAAATAGATTGGTTAAGGTGGAAATCCGAAACCACCTTAGGCAAAAACTTCCTGTTAGTCCTGAGGACTACCTTATCCCTGTGAAAGGAAATAAAGTCATTCTCCACTGATAAAGCCTGTAACTCACTTATGCGCCTGGCAGAAGTGATGGCTACTAGAGAAATACAGTTTTCCAAGTCAAATTCTTAAGCTCTGCCGAAGACAGAGGCTCAAAGGGGGGTTGCATCAGCTGAGCAATGCAAACATTAAGATCCCAAGCAGGGGCAGGGTCCCTGAATGGAGGATTGGTATGAAGCAATCCCTTAAAAAACTTGGAAAATACAGGGTGAGCAGAAAGAGAAGAGGGCTTCCCTGCTGAAATGAAAGCAGAGACAGCTGCCAAATGCACTTTCAGGGTAGCTGGTCTCAGTCCCAAAGAATTAAGATGGACCATATAATCCAATACAGTGGGTAAATCAGCAGATTCCGGGGAAATATGCTTCCCAGAACACCAGATGGAAAATCTTTTCCACTTGGAGTTATAGGTAGCCCTGGTGGAAGGCTTCCTAGAAGCTTTCAAGATTTCGAGAACACTTTGAGAAAGTTGTAGATCAGCAAACTCTAACTCCTCAAGAGCCGGGATTTGAGATTCAGATACCAGACTCTCCCCTGAGCACAGGTTAACAGATTGTAGTTCCTGGGGAGGCACAGGGGAAGATGGACTGCTAAGGACAGAAGAAGTGGGTACCAGGGCTGCCTGGCCCAATCTGGAGCAATCAGGATCATCTTGCAGGGCTGAGACCTGATTTTGACTAGCACCTTGAACAGGAGAAGGAAGGGGGGAGGCATAGAGAAACTTCCCTTCCCAATCGAGGAGAAAGGCATTCAGGGGGACTGAGCCCAACACTGGGGGCCTGCAACAAAAAAGTGGAAGTTGATGATTGTCTGGGGCTGCAAAAAGATCTATCTGAGGAGTGCCCCATCGGGCAAAAACTATCCCCAGTACTAGGGGATCCAGTGACCAATCGTGATGGCCCTGGGAAATCCTGCTGAGAGCATCTGCCAGGACATTGTCCTTGCCTGGGAGGTGAACTGCTATGAGGGAAGTGTTCAGAGAATAAGCCAGAGACCACAGCTTCATCGCCTCGGTGCACAAGGCCAAAGACCGAGTGCCCCCTTGTTTGTTGATGTACCACATTGTAGTGGTGTTGTCTGTTCTGACCTGTACCACCTTGTTCTGAACAGATGCAGAAAAAACTGAAGTGCTAGAAAAACAGCTCTGAGTTCCAACAGATTGATGTGGAGCAGAGATTCCCGAGGGGACCATAAACCCTGGGTGGAGAGGTCACCCATGTGAGCTCCCCATCCCAAGAGGGACGCATCTGTAGTAAGGGTCAAGGAGTGGGACAGAGGATGAAAGGCACCCTTGTCTCAGATTGCTCTGATCCTGCCACCACTGAAGGGGCCTGGATCAGGGTTCGAGTCACTGGGATTAACTTGGATAGGGATCTCTTCTTTGAGACCAGAAGGCTCTCAAATGGAACTGAATGTCCCTCATCTGAAATCTTGCTCCTTGCACTACAGCTGTGGAAGCAGCCATGTGTCCTAGGAGCTGCAGGAAATGCCTTGCTGGTCGAGAGACCTGCAGAGTGAAGGACGAGGCCAGGGCCACCAAGGTCCTTACCCTTTCTAGGGAAGGAAGGCTCTGGCCTGCTTTGACAATCCAGTTCTCGCCTACAAAGGTGAGTACCTGGACAGGTTCCAGAACTGACTTTGGAAGATTGAGAAGAAAGCCCAGAGGTAAGCAGCTGCTGGGTAACTAGCAGGTGTGATTTGACCTGGTCTGGAGACTGACCCACAATGAGCCAGTCGTCCAGGTAGGGAAAGATGACAATCTTTTGCCTTCTTAGATGAGCAACTGCTACTGCCAGACATTTTGTGAACACCCTTGGGGAAGAGGTAAGGCCGAAGGGCATTGCTCTGAACTGATAATGGCCTGAGGGCAGTTCGAATCTGAGGTACTTTCGATGGGAACTTCTGATAAGAACATGGAAGTAGGCATCCTTGAGGTCCAGGGAAGCTAGCCAGTCCCCTGGCCTTAGGGAGGGTAAAATCATTCCCAGAGTCACCATTTTGAATTTTGGTTTTAAAGGTGCTTGCTCAGATATCTTAGGTCCAGGATAGGCGCCACTCTCCTGTCTTTTTGGGGTAAGGAAGTACCTGGAGTACAGACCCTTGCCCTGGTGTAGGAGAGAAACCCTTTCTACAGCTCTGAGAGCCAGGAGGTTGAGACTTCTGTTTCAAAGCAAGAGTCTCTAAAGGGTTTGCAGGTGGAAAAGATCTGGCTCTCATCTTTGGAAATTTTTGAAGCTGAGAACCAGACCCTGGCTCACTACTTCCAGGACCCACCTGTCTGATGTTAAAGACCCCAGTCCTGGACCCAGAGTAAGCCAGCCTGCCCCTACAGGTAATGGAGAGCCGACCCTGGACATCCCATTAGGGTGCCTGTTTGGCAGGGGGTTTAGGCTGAGGGGTGGGAGCAGGCCTGCTCGTACCCCGTCTGCCTCTCCCTCTGAAGAACCCCCTCTGAACATAGGCTGAAGAGGAGGCCTGGGTCTGGTAAAAAGGCCTGTGAAAAGGCCTGCCCCTACCCCTGGGGGGCTGCCTCTGAGGAATGGCTTGCTGTTCCTTGGCTTGTGCACTCCTATAAGTGGTTCTATATTCATCCATTTTCTTCATATAATTCTCTGTCTGCTCCCCAAACAGAGAATTTCCCACCACAGGAAAATCCATAGCCTTAGACTGGGTATCCTGTGACAAAGTAGTACACCTGAGCCAGGCCAATCTATGAAAAGCCACAGATGTAGCCATGACTCTAGAGGATACATCATTAGAATCCACTGCAGCATGGACATGCACCTTAGATGCCTCAATACCATCAACAGCCACCTGCTCCAGCTCCTTTGCAAGCTGGCAAGGGGCCTGTTTGGCTAAGGCCATGACAGTATCCCATCTAGATTTTTGGTATCTCGCAACATAAGCCATATAGTTTGCTTGTCTGAGTCCCAAAGACGCTGCCATGTATTGTTTTTTGGCCATGGCATCAATCTTCCTGGAGTCCTTGTCAGGAGGATGTGAAGCCAGGGGAATATTAGCTTTATCACAGGCTGCAGCCTGAACTACCCCAACATGACTGCATTGCTGTGAAAGAAATTCTGTATCAGGACCTGACAAAGTGTACCTCCTGTCCATCTTTTATCTACAGGAGGCACAGAATTAGGAGCTTTTAAAATTTTTATTGTTTGTTTCCTAAAAGATTTATGTAAAGGGATGGACAATTTCTGGACTCTGGGATATCCATCATCTCTACAAAGTCAGGCTCCTCTTGCTCATCCAAAGCCTCCTCTAAAGGAAGCTGGAGGGTTTCAGCAACTTTTATAAAACAAAAAAAAGAAGGGGACTCAGCAAGCCTAGGGAGATTCACCTAAAGGTCTGTCTGGGAGATGTCCGGTTCAATGGGCACATCCAGACTTTCAAAGTCACATTCACACTGATCATAATCATCCTCCCTCCTCTGGTTCATAAAACTTTTCTATATCATATTCTTGAACCAGTGGAACCGACCGAACGACCTTTTGCCAGATAGTGGCGGTTCGGGAGGAACGTGACAGTGACTGGACAATCTGTATTGCCTGGCTATCTCTGCAGCAGTTGGAGAAGGGATTTTGGACTCCACACCTGCTGACTTTCTAGTTCTCTTTGCTGGAACTGGCTCCTCAGAGTCAGCTTCGTTGCCAGAATCTGGCCCTGGTCAGAGGGCACTCCCTCCAGTTCGGTTGGCACCCGACGGGCTGGCCATCCGGTCAGCGTACTTTTGGCCTCTCGTTCCCTGAGCCTACCAACTCTCTTATCTAGGGTAGCTGCAGGAAATTCTTGCAAATCTGGCAGTCTGCATTGAGGTGGTCAAACCCCAGACAATAAACACATGTGGTGTGTGGGTCAGCCTTGGCAAAGCTTCCCCAGACACTACAGTGCTGAAACCAGTGGGCCCGTTTTCTTTTGGGTTTCTCAGACATAATGCCAGCCTAACCAAAAACTTGCCCTTTTGATGGCAGTGCCAGGCAAGACACCTGACGGTTCCCAACCGTGTCACGGTCGTGGAAAAAAGCGTAATGAAATCCGTTTTTAGAACCGATAAGAACCGGAACACTGCTCTAACAAACAAAAGGCTTCAGAATAAAGTTTAAATACAATTTGATCGGTTCAAACCGAACCGATAAACATTACAAGTTCCACACAGAAACCTATCTATTACTTACAATACCATAGACAGAGCTTGACCGATCGGTTTGCGGTTAAAATAAAGAATATCGCGGTTGAATTTAACTGAGAAAGACACTTTAAACCGAGAAATGAACCGAGCAGCAGGAGGAATCTCCGGAGCGACTGTTCAGTGAGGCGGAGTAAAGAATCTAACGGTTTCGGTTTGAAACCACCCTAACAGAGCTTCTCTAACCGAGCTCGCGCTCTAAGTTCCATGCACTGCATGGAAGTTAACTCTTTCACCTCCGGAGCAGTTCTAATGGTGGGACAAACTGCATCTGTCATAATATAGCAAGACTTCATGTTGTTTGAAACTGGTACATTTATTGCCAAACCTGCAACTATGTATTAACAAAAAAAACCACAACTCAAACAATATAACAGGTACTATCAAAAGAAAGGCACCATCTTAAAGGTATTAAACACGTTTAGTATTTAGAAAACTTTTAAACAGTTTCTGACTATTTCTACAAAATTATTGCTGGTACCTACTCCAAGTAAAATGCACAGGAAATCAGTGTACTGGTGATGGTCCTGTCTGAGCCTCAAGCTACACAGCAGTGGCTACACCAGACCTGACTCTGGATACATGTGCTAACTGTTCAGCTGGATTAAATTACCCCTTCTCATGGTGTGTCACCATCAATGGCATTCCCCCTCAGGACTTTTTTTTTTTGTTGCCTCTCAACACAGCTGCTTGGCCCTCAAGCTGCCACCTGGTCTTGTCTTTCAGGCCCCTACCTGCCACCCCCAGCCCTGTCACCCACTCCCCCACCATCAAGCCAGTGGAGATCCGCACAGGGCCCGAGGGAGCTGGCAACCATCATTTAAATGGATCGAGATACACATTTTTCTTTCTTGCTTTCTATTTCTGTCCCTCATTTTTCGCTGCCAGCTACCAGGATCTCCATCCACCCATCCAAGCCCTTATACCCACCACAGGAGTCCTTTGGTGGTCCTACCCACCACCGACCTTTGCTCGACAACCTTCCCCCAATTCCCCGACTGTAACCCATGGCTTATCCCCCACGGGCTGGAACTCCTGGTTCCCCAGGCCAGAAGAAGATACTTCACTCGACGCTTGGGGCCCAAGAGGAGGAGACCCTGCTGTGTCATGGGGGGGTGGTGGCTTCATCTGCCTGGCACTGCTGGGAGTATTTTATCCCCTGCTAAGCCCTCCCCTTATCCCATCCCAGGGTGTGGTCATGAGAAGTGACTTAGCAATTCACCTATTAGAGTCATTGGATGGAAGGATAAGCCCCTCCCTACCTTTGGTACTCCTGTGCCAGCCCACTCTGGGCGGGTGACACCTGCATGTCACTTGCCAGATGTGAGGCCACCCGAAAGGGACCACTTATTCCTTTCCTGCAAGACATCCCCCTTCCCCTGGGTCAGCAGGGGTGCTCGTGCAGTGGAAGGAGTTGACTCTCCCTGAGGCAGGAGATGTCCAAAGGGCATCAGACATCCTGGACTCGGGGTGTGAACCCAGGTTGTCTGGATGGCGAATGGTAACTTTACTGCTGTGCTAGCTAGCCAGCCTCGAGGTACACACTTTTCAAGGTTTTCTCCCTTCCAAGTCCCTGCCACCTTCACTGATGTCGGACCATACCACTGATGGCCTCGGGCGCAGCAGCGCACTATGGGCTGAAGCTGCCCCTAATGAGGGAGCAGACTCTCTGGCTAACCCTGAGGGGCCGCTGCTACACTGGAACCTGGACATCTTCCTCTACCAGCTGACTTGTGCTGCACTCAGCAACACTCCCCAGCACTGGCCATTGTGATTTCGTCTTCCTGAGTTCATTCCCAAACCCAGATCACCTGCTATGAAATCATCTGAGTTGGTCTTTAGAGATCAGGCTTCATGATGCAAAGTGGTGTGGTCGGCATGGCAGCACAACGCACTACGTCATAACCATCTGGCCACTCTGTGACACTGAGTTTCTTACACAAGCCTTAGTCAAACACTAGCCTACACATACACTGCATAATGCAAAGCACCATGGGTAACGTATGCAAATCACCATGAAGGAATCTCTGATAGGCATGTTATAAGAAGGAGAGCAAGAAGCCAATAGGCTAACAATCCACAAAGGCTGAAAACAGTAAACTGCAGACATATCTTGCCCACCTCCCCCAACAAAAAAAAATATTTTAAATACTAATGTCAATGTTGCTTGTTTGGTTTGGTTTTTAAAATACCATAAGCCTCAGACTTGGCTCCACAGTAACAGCTCTTAAAAGGGAAACGGTACACAAAGAGTTATTTTGCCCTGGTCGGATTCCTCCCTGATTACAGCTGCGTGCTCAATATTCAGAATGTAAAACACAAGGACAGCTGAACAAGCACTTTGAAAAGTTAATTAAATGACAGCTCCCTTTCCAGATACTCCATCAGTCACTGATTACTTTGTCCGAGTCATGGAATGAAGTTTAAACTTCAGCTTCCTGGAGCAAATACCCCCAAGACAAGATTATTTATAATTTTTCTTTTTTTGTTTCCCAATGAGGTGGCCACCGTATGCACAATGGAGATAGGATGACATGTTGCTTCACAAGCCCAGCATCTCCACAACGCCAGTGCAAGTCTGTCAAGGCTGCCTGTCTTGGACAAGGTCTCTGCACCAGGACTGGGTAAAACCGAGTTGCACATTCATTGCTAAGGTTTTCTTGGGGGCAGGCCAAAACATCACAAACATTTTCTATTTTCCATAAAACAAAGTTATGTTCCAATTTTGTATGAAACTCGCATTTTCATATGTGAAGATGTTAAGTCTTCCCAACACAGCAATTGTTATCCAAAACAAGTGATTTTCACATGGTTTCACCAAGGCCTGGAAATATCTAAATCCTTCCGTTTGTGACAAGATCCAACATGTGAAAACAGGATTTGGTGAGATTTATCATGCCAAAAACAAAACAATATACCCCTCCCTGGTCCACACGACAGACTTTTCAATGGGGATGTGATTAAGGAGGCTGGTGAGGGGAGATGGTGAAATTCTCAGAGAAAGATAAAAACAGCCCTTTTATTTGCACTGGGTCAGCTCCAGCTCAGCTTGTCCCCAGCCTACATGGAGGAAGCAAAGTAAAGCTCAGAGGTTTTGTTTTCTTACCGTTAACCCCAGACACCCTATCTGAGATTCAATATCTCATTTTATGTGGGGTCTTGTTTCTACCCCGTTTTGCAGTTGGGTGCTGCTGAAGCACAGGCGAGGATCAAAGACATGCTGAAGGTCACAGAGCGAGTCAGTGGTGTTGGCGGGACTGGAACCCGGATGGCTCTGCTGGTTCACAGTTCAGTGCTCTAACCTCGTGGCCTGTACTGCTTCCATGAAATGGGCAAGGCAGGGAGAGCTAGCAGCACAAAGCAGTGACAGTGCATGGCAACAAAGATAACAGCACAGTGTAGTAACAGTGCAAGGCAGCAAAACCAACAGCAGAGAACAGCAACAGCTGAGCAATAATTACACTGTAACAGTGCAGTGTAGTTTCCCTGCAGAATGGGACAGCTGCGCGCACAATGTAGCCTCCCTGCTGACAGTGCGGTGGAAGGATAGTGCAGGCTACAACAGCTGAGAGTGCAGCAACAGTACGGGATGACACAGCTGATAGTGCAGTATTTGAGCTGATAATGGGCAGCGAGACCCCAGTTCTAATGCAGGAACTCTTAACAATACTGTGAGTCAACCCAGCCCTTCTATATGTAAACACTGTAAAACCTGGAATTTTCACTGTCAAATAATTTTCACTGAAGCACTAGTTTACAGTAAAATAAAACTGCGCTAATTAGCCCTTTTTGGACTTTTTCTATTACAGTAGCTGTGGCACGAATGACTTGGAGATAAATTCAATTTGTATAATATTATGGTTTCATTTCTCTTTGAGCTAAAATTACTTTGCGTGAAAATAGCTAGTTTTACAGTATATCCTTATTGTTGCATAGTGCAAACTGATACTGTCAAACAGCTGTGAGTCTGAACCTCAGAACTGCAGTGTAAGGACCCCTTTCTACTACTGAGCTGAGAGTTTGAATCTCAGCACTGTCAGTCACTACTCTATGCACCGAATAAAGGATGCCAGTTTGGCCTAGTGGTTACAGCAGAGAACTGTGAACCTGGAAGTCCTAGTTTGAAAGTGGTTACAGTGGGGAACTGTGACCCAAAACTCCATGTTTGAAAATCCCACAATCACCAATTATGTGACTGAGCAAGGTACTTAACCTCCCTGTGTTTAACCTTTCAGTAATCTCTAGGTACTGAAAGAACACTGCGCAGGGCAAGTAAAATGATACATCGGCAACAGAGTGGAAACTACTAGAAGAGGAAGACGAACCTTAAGTTATACTGGGGAGATGGGACATGATAGAAATGACATACAAAATGCATGGAGGATAAAATAGGATTGACTTCACTGTTATTTAAACTTAAAGGACAAACATCAGGGGTGACAACCTCAAACTAGCAGGACAGTTTAGAAGGGATTTAAGGAAGTTTTTCATTTCTGAGAGGATGGTTCACCAGGCTACCCTAGAAGGTGGTTAGTGCTGTCTCTACAGCAGATTTCAAGATTAAATGGGACAGACACAAAGGGGTAGCTATGGACAACTGGTATTGTGGGTGTCAGTGAAGGGGGAGAAGAAAAAATTACTCACCTTAGTAATTGCTTTTCTTCTCATGGAGTCTTGCTATATTATGACAGAAGCAGTTAGCCACAGCACTTGAACTGCCCCGGAGAGGAAACAGTTAACTCCAGGCAGACTGGAGTTCTAAAGCGCGAGCGCTGTACCCAAAGCTCTATCTGGCTAGTTTCAAACTGAAACTGTCAGATCTTACATACTAACACTAAGCAACAAGTCTGTGTGGAAAAACCCTACACTAGCCAAGTGGCTACCTACTAGTAGGAAAAACAATAACAGAAACAACAATAATAATAATAATAATAATATCACCCCAACAAGCACTATTAGGCCCCCTTCCCCCAAAAGACTCAAGTCCAGGAGGAGGGCCAACATATTACCAAAAACAGAAATACCTAGTTCCCTAACCCTAAGAAAAGGGGAAAGGAAAAGAACAAAATGGCATGACACAGTGCTTGCACTAATTTGCCAACCCCTTACCCAAGTAGAAGTTCTGAGAGGGGCAGGATGGGGGTGGTCATAATATACAAGACTCCATGAGAAGAAAAGCAATTACTAAGGTAAGTAATTTTTCTTCAAACACCATGAAGTCTTGCTATATTATAACAGAAGCAGATACACAGCAGTACCTCCATGGAGGAGGTCAGAACCTACTTAGAAATAGGCTCTGAAGCACAGCTGTACCAAACCGAGCATCTCTCCTGGACTGGACATCCAGGGAATAATGCTTGGTAAAAGTGTGAACTGTCTTCCAGGTAGCAGCTTGACAAATTTCCAGAATGGGAATATCCCTAGCAGCCGCTAGAGATGCAGCTGTACCCCTGGTGGAGTGGGCCCTCAGTCCTGAGGGGGGTTCTCTACCTAGTTTTTGGTAACAGAACTGGATACAAGAGACAATCCACCTTGCAATTGTCCTCTTAGTGGCAGGTTTCCCTTTGCCAACCTCGCCATAGGTAAGGAAGAGTTGGAGGGATTCAAACCTGTGACCCTTGGTGCGTTCCAAATAGTAGCTTAAGGCTCTTGTACGTCCAAACTGTGCAATCTCCTCCCTACCCAGAGGAAGAGTGCTCAGAAAAAATACTAGAACGGAGATGGATTGGTTCAGATGGAAATCTGAAACCACTTTAGGTAAAAACTTTCTGTTAGTCCTGAGGACTACCTTATCTCTGTGAAAAGAAATAAAATCCTTTTCCACTGACAGGGCTTGTAATTCACTTATGCGTCTGGCAGAAGTGATGGCCACTATGAAAACAGTTTTCCAAGTTAGAAACTTGAGATCTGCTGAAGACAGAGGTTCAAAAGGGGGTTGCATTAATTGAGCAATGCAAACATTCAGGTCCCAGGCAGGAGCTGGGTCCCGAAAAGGAGGGTTAGTGTGAAGTAACCCCTTAAAAAACTTGGAAAACACAGGGTGAGAAGAAAGGGAGGCAGGCTTCCCTGCTGATACAAAAGCAGAGACAGCTGCCAGATGAACCTTTAAGGTAGCTGGCCTAAGACCTAAGGAATTTAGATGGACCAAATAGTCCAGTAAAATGGGCAAATCAGCAGATTCTGGGACAATTTGCTTCCCAGAACACCAGATGGAAAACCTCTTCCATTTGGAATTATAAAGCGGCCCTAGTGGAAGGCTTCCTTGAAGCCTTTAAAATATCAAGGACACCTTGAGAAAGGTGTAAATCAGCAAATTCTAACTCCTCAAGAGCCAAGCCTTGAGGTGGAGGAGATTGAGGTCCAGACTACTCTCCCTGGGCACAGGCCAGCAAGTTGTGGACCCTGGGCAGGCTCAGGGAGGGTGGACTGAAAGGGACAGAAGGAGTGGGTACCAGGGTTGTCTGGCCCAGTCTGTGCAATCAGGATCACTTTGCAGGGCTGGGATCTGATTTTTACTAATACCCTGAAGAGAAGGGGAAGGGAAAGGCATATAGAACTTCCCTTCCAATCCAACAGAAAGGCGTCCAGGGGACTGAGCCCAGCACTGGAGGCCTGCAACAAATAGAGGAAGGTGGTTGTCTGGGGCTGCGAAAAGATCTATCTGAGGAGTGCCCCATCTGGCAAAGACTGACCCCAGCACCAGAGGATTCAGAGACCATTCGTGATGGCCTTGAGAAATCCTGCTGAGGGCATCCGCCAGGACATTGTCTTTCCTGGAAGGTGAACTGCTATTAGGGAGGTGTTCAGGGAATAAGCCAGAGACCACAACTTCATTGCTTCGGTGCACAAGGCTGATGACCGAGTGCCCCCCTGCTTGTTGATGTACCACATTGTCGTGGTGTTGTCTGTCCTGACCTGAACTACCTTGCTCTGGACAGATGCTGAGAAAACCTGAAGAGCTAAAAGACAGCTCTGAGTTCCATAGGTTGATGTGGAGCAGAGATTCCTGAGGGGACCACACTCCCTGAGTGGAAAGGTCGCCAAGTGAGCCCCCACCCTAGCAAGGAGGCATCCGTGGTGAGGGTGAGAGAGGAAACAGGAATGAAGGGGACCCCTTGTCTAAGTTGCTCTGATCCTGCCACCACTGGAGAGCCAGAATCAGAGTTTGGGTCACTGGAACCAATTTGGAAAGGGGTCCCTCCTTTGAGACCAATAGGCCCTCAAATGGAACTGAATGTCCTCATCTGGAATCTTGCTCCTTGCACTACAGCTGTGGAAGCAGCCATGTGTCCTAGGAGTTGCAGAAAATGCCTTGCTGGTTGAGAGACCCGCAGGGTGAAAGAGGATGCCAGGGCAATGAGTCTCTCTACCCTTTCCGAGGGGAGAAATGCCCTGGCCAACTTTGTGTTCAATTCCGCACCTATGAAAGTTAGTACCTGAACTGGTTCTAGAACTGACTTTGGTAAATTCAGCAGGAATCCCAGGGAAGTGAGAAGCTGCTGGGTGACTTGCAAGTGGAATTTTACCTGATCTGGAGACTGACCCACAATGAGCCAGTCGTCCAGGTAGGGAAACACAGCAATCCCTTGCCTTCTTAAATGAGCCACTACCACAGCTAGACATTTTGTGAATACCCTTGAAGCAGAGGTAAGGCTGAAGGGCATTGCTCTGAACTGGTAGTGACCTGAGGTATTTTAGGTGAGAAGGCCTGATCAGGACATGAAAACAGGCATCCTTGAGGTCCAGGGAGGCTAGCCAGTCCCCTGGCCTCAGGGAGGGCAAAATCATTGCCAGAGTTAACATTTTGAACTTTGGCTTCAAAAGATGCTTGTTCAGGTACCTTAAATCTAGAATGGGCCGCCATTCTCCTGTCTTTTTTGGGGTAAGAAAGTATCTGGAGTACAGCCCCTTGCCCTGGTGACAAGGAGGAACCCTTTCCACTGCTTTGCAGTCTAGAAGAGAAGAAACCTCTGCTTCCAAGGCAAGGGTTTCTGAAGGATTTGCAGGTGGAAAATGTCTGGTTCTCATCTTTGGAAACTGTTTGAAGTTGAGAACCAGACCCTGGCTTACTACCTCCAGAACCCATTTGTCCGAAGTTAGGACACCCAGTTCTGGCTGAAATAAGCCAACCTGCCTCCCACGGTACAGGAGAATCGGCCTGGGCACCATATCAGGATGCCTGCTTGGCAGCAGCAGCCTTAGGCTGAGGGAGGGGGACGTTTACCTGCGCCCGTCTACCTCTGCCTCTGAAAAAACCCCTCTGTGCAAAAGCAGAGGAGGCTTGAGATTGATAAAAAGGCCTGTGGAAAGGCCTGCCCTACCTCTGGGAGTGTGCCTTTGTGGAGTGGCATGCCTCTCCTTAGCCTGGGCACTTTTGTAGGTAGTTCTGTACTCATCCATCTTTTCATATAATTTTCTGTTTGCTCTCCAAACAGAGAATTTCCACTACAGGAAAATCCATAGCTTTTGACTGAGTATCTTGGGACAGATTAGTGCACCTGAGCCATGCCAACTAACGGAAAACTACAGAAGTGGCCATGACCCCAGAGGAAACATCATTAACATCCCCCAGTATGAAATTGAACTTTAGAGGCTTCAATGCCATCAGCAGCCACCTGTTCCAACTCACTAGCCAGCTGGCCATGGGCCTGCTTGGCTAACTGCAATACTGTGTCCCATCTAGATTTCTGATATCTAGCCACATAAGCCATATAATTTGCCTGCCTGAGTCCCAAAGAAGCTGCCATATATTGTTTTTTCGCCATGACATCAATCTTCCTGGAATCCTTATCAGGAGGATGTGAGGCCAGGGGAATATTAGCCTTGTCACAGGCTGCAGCTTGTACCACACCTACATGACTACACTGCTCAGTGAGGAAGTCTATATCAGGGCCTGATAAAGTATACCTTCTGTCCATTTTTTTATCTACAGGAGGGACAGAATGAGGATTTTTTAAAATTTTTGTTGTTTGCTTCCCAAATGACTTATGCAAAGGAATAGACAACCTCCTAGAGTCTGGTATATCCATCATTTCTACATAATCAGGCTCCTCTTGCTCATCCACAGCCTCTTCTAAAGGAAGCTGGAGGGTTTCTGCAACCTTTTTGTAAAACATAAAATGAGAAGGGGACTCAGACAGCATAGGGGGAGATTCTAAAGGTCTGTCTGGAGAAATGTCTGGTTCAATGGGCACGTCCAGACCCTCCCAGCCACATACATAATGATCAAAATCTTCCTCCCCCTCCTGTGGTTCATAAAATTCCTCAACATCATACTCTTGAACCACTGGAACCGAACGAACCAACCTTTTGCCAACTGTTGGTGGTTCGACCGGTCCCTGAGACAGTGACTGGACAATCTGTATGGCTTTAGCTATCTCTGCAGCAGTTGGAGAGGCAATTTTGGACTCCAGACCTGCTGATTTCTTTGACTTTTTTACTGGGACTGGTTCCTCTGAACCAGCCTTCCTTTTGCCCGAGGAAGTCTCGCCCTGGTCAGAGGGCACTCCCTCTGGTCCAGTGGGTGCTGGACCGGGCTGGCCATCCGGGTCAGCGGACTTTTTGGCCTCTCGTTCCCTGAGCCGCCCAATCTCTTCTCTCGTCAGTGGCTGCAGGGAAATTTTACACACCTGGCAGTCTGACAGGAGGTGGTCAGCCCCAGACAATAAACACAAGTGGTGTGGGGTCAGCCTTGGCAAAGGCTTCCCCACAGACATCACAGTGTTGAAACCCAGTGGGCCTGCTTTTTGGTTTCTCAGACATAATGCCAGCCTATCCAAAAATCTTGCCCCTTTATGGCAGTGCCAGGCAAGACAACCTTATCGGTTCCTAACCGTGTCACGGTATTTGAAAAACCCACTGAAATAAATAGTTTTTTTTAGAACCGATAAGAACCGGGAACCGCACTCTAAAAGCCCAATATAATGTTTAAAATACTTTTTTTAGCAAACCGATCAGTTCAAAACCGAACCGATAATTAATTTCCACACAGACTTTGAAATCCTGTACTTACGGTTTACCAGATAGAGCTTTGAACCGAAATGCGGTAAAATAAAATACTTATTGCCAGTTCAAATGAACCGAAAATACTCGCTTTAACCGAGAAATGAACCGAGATGAAGGAGCTGATCTCCGGAGCGACTGTTCAGTGAAGCGGAGTAAAGAATCTGACAGTTTCAGTTTGAAACTAGCCAGATAGAGCTTGGGTACAGCGCTTGCGCTTTACAACTCCAGTCTGCCTGGAGTTAACTGTTTCCTCTCCGGGGCAGTTCAAGTGCTGTGGCTAACTGCTTCTGTCATAATATAGTAAGACTTCATGGTGTTTGAAATGAAAGCTATATCCTTAATGAAAGTGTTGATCTTCCTGAATATCTTCTCCATAGATTACCACTAATGGGTCTGACACAGAGGTGCTAGGCCCCAAGGAAGTCAAAACTCTTCTACAGGGCTAGCGGTATGACTAGGCCCCACGAGTGAGTCACCACATGCACCCACTAATGTACAGTGGCGCTAGTCCCCAACCACCTCAGTACCTTTTTTTATTGAGGAAGTGAGCAACATGAACCTAACAAGTAACCCATGCACTTAACCTATAAGCATAAGATAGCACTTGTGGCCCATGCAAGAAGGGTCACCCAATCCAGTCACAGTGTATTCACAGCCCAAACCAAGTACAAAGGGGTGAAGGCCAATACAACAAGACTAGAGTGAGTCCGGTGGATGGTGGGTGGGCATGGTAGTCTATAGAGAAGATATTCAGGAAGATCAAGAGTTAGGGTAAACATGTAACTTTCACATCTTCCAAGAATCAATCTTCTCTGTTGAGTCCTACTAATGGGTCAGAGTTCCAAGCTCAGAGAAAGTCCCCCAGACCAAGGAGTGGAGCTCAGTACTCACTCAGGATAGTAAGCCATTCAGAACTGTGATGCCAAAGGTGGCATGCTGCCTGGCATGGGCATCCAAAACTTGGTGCTTGGCAAAAATATGCACTGTACTCCAAGTTGCAGCTCTGCATATTTCTCCAGTTGGCACACAGCATATATCTGCCAAGGAAGTGGTAATAGCTCTGGTGGAGTGGGTATGTACCTTGCCCTCCAGGTTTAACCTGGGCCATAGCATAGCAGTAGTGAAGGCAGTTTGTAATCCAGGCTGAACTACATTTGATTATGATAGGATGTTCCTTTCGATTAGGGCTGAAAGAGACAAAGAGCTCGTCAGAGTGTCTGTAATCTTTAGTCCTGTCCAGATAAAACCTAAGGGCACTCTTAACATCCAGCAAGTGGAAAGTCCTTTCTCCCTCATTCCGAAAGTTGTCAAAGTAGGTAGGCAGGAATATAGACTGGTTAAGAAGGAACTGCAGCAGACAGAAGCTTGGAGTGTGCATGGAGACATACCTTATCTTTTTGAAAACAGTATACGGAGGATCTGTGGCCAAATCATGGATTTCAGATATTCTGCATGCAGAGGTGACAGCTACCAGAAATGCTGCTTTCCAAGTTGGAAACTTCATGCCACAAAGTGAGCCGGCTTCCTGATAGGGGGCCCTGTGTACACAGTACTCCTGAGGAACCTCTTAAACAGTGGCAACTGAGCCAAAGAGAGCATATCTACAGGTTCACGGTATGCTGATAAAGCACATCCAGTAGGTGGCCCTTAACTGTGGAATACTGTAAGCCAGCATCGGAAAGGTATAACAACTACTCCAAAACCTTTTTAGGCGGGCACCTGAAGAGGTCCGGGGGGGGGGGGACACCAGATAGAACATCTGTGTCACTTGACTGTGTATGTCTTTCTGGTGGAAAGTATATGCACAGCCTAGAATATCTCAGAGACCCTCTGAGATACTTTAAACCTGTTCACTTCTATCGCTTCAGGAGCCAGGCCTGAAGATGAAGGGAGTGCAAGCTGGGCTGGACTAGCTGACCCTAGGTCAATAAATCCATCTGGAGTGGCAGGATACTCAGTTTGCTGACTGACAGTTGATTCAACAGAGGCCAGCAAGGGGCCACTAGGACCAACCTGCCCCCATGTGCCTTCTACTTGAGCAGCACGCTCTGGACGAGAAGGATTGGAGGGAATGCATACAGAAACAGATTTGCCATGGCAGTCTGAATGCATCCTGACAACAAATGCCAGGTCCTGGATTTCTGGAGCAGAATCAAGGCAGTTTGGCACTGAGTGGGGTAAGCAAAAAGGTCCACATCTGTGATGCTTCACTCACTGAATAGCATTCACATGACATCTGATGCTAATAGCCACTTATAAGGATCTTTCTCTATTCTACTTAATTCATTTGCCACATGTTCTGAACTCCTGGCAGATACAGTAGATCACCTGGAGCAAGATTCCCTGCTTCAGGTACCACTGCCACACCCTCACTGCCTCCCTGCAGAGACGGTAGGTGTGTTCCTTTCAGATTGTTGAAATAGTATATGACAGACTTGTTGCTGTCTGTCTGAAGGAGGACTGTCTTTTGGCTGATCAAGTCCACTATGGCTGTCAGACTATACAGAACTTAATGCATCTCTACCACATTTATGTGGAGATATGTTTATAAAGAGTCCCAGACACCCAGAGTCTGGAGACCCTGGAAGACAGCTTACTAGCCCAGTAGGGAGGCATCTTTGATGACAGTCACCTCTGGCTCTGGTAGTGATAAAGGGATGCCTGGGAGAAGATCTTCTTCCACTGACCACCATGTCAGGGACCTCACCAGGGCCCTGGTGACCTAAGTGGAATAGTTTCGAGGGTGCAATGCCTATGACCACTGAGTACTCTGCATCCACTAAGTTTCCTCATGTACAGCCTTGCTAGAGGCACTGTGAACACTGAGGAAGCACCAGGACCAGCATGCACTGCACTGAGTGTGCTGACAGTCTTGTCTTCCATGGTATAGCATGCCATCTGCAAGATTATCCAGTCAGTCAGTCATCCAGATATGGAAGGACTTTGGAGTTCTAGTCTTCTGAGGTGCGCTGCAAGTACTGCAGAGCACTTTGTAATGACTCACAGCATCCAGGTAAGCCCAAAGGGTAGATTTCTGAACTGGAAGTGTTGTCCTTCCACGCAGACTTGGAGGTACTTGTGGTGGTTGAGGTGCACCTGTATGTCCTGGTATGCGTCCTGCATATCCAGTGATGCTAGCCAATCCTACTGCTTCAGGGAAGGTAGCAAGGATCCCAGAGAAATCATACAGAATTTTTTTCAACATGGGTATTTGTTTAATTTTCTAAGGTCAAGAATGGGGCACATGCCCCCTACTTTCTTTGATACAAGTAAGTAGGGGGAGTAGAACCGTATGTTCTGTTCTGATTCTGGCACTATTTCCACTGCCCTGTTTTTTAGAAAGCCTGCAATCTCCTGCGCCAGAAGCTCTGACACGTGAACAGACAACGGAGTTGCCTTCTGGGAGGATTTTTGGAGGGTGGCGTGTTTCCAGCAATTCCAGGGAGTACCTCTCTCGAATTATCCTTAGAACCCACTTATCCATCTAGATGGATTCCCATGGACAGTAAAACTGGGTGAGGCATCCCCCTACTGAGGAGGAGTTGTCTGCCTTGGGCAGCTGAAGCAGATCTCGGGCCAAAACTTCAGATGGTGGCTCTGAGCACTTCTGGTGCCCGTGCCTTCGGCTGCCTTTTCTTTTGGGCCTGGGAATGCTGGGACTAATTGTTTCGTGCTCCCCTACCCCCACCATGAAAGGACTGCTTGTTGTGAAAACAGCAGCATTTTCTAACCTGTTGTGGGTTATTGGGAGCCAACTTAGAAGTCCTAAGAGTTGTTCTCATTTCATTAAGACTGTTTAAGAGACTGCTCCACCTGCTGTCGAAACAGATAAGTGCCATTCATGATCTACTGCTGGACTTCCAGTGGGAAGTCAACAGTCCAAAACCAGGAGTGCAGCCTGATGCAACATCTGCAGCCATGGACTGAGATGCTGCGTCAAAGACATCTTTGGAGGCTTTAAGCTGGTGGCTGTTAGATTCAGTACCTTTTTAACAGCAAGTAGTGTTTCATTTTCCTCTCTTTGCTTCAGAGGGCATACTCGTATTTAAAAAAGTGGCTCTGGTAGCTAGCTATCCTCATGCAAAGGACAGCCGAGGTTCTGACCCACTTGCCCATGGTGTCTACCTTGTGCAGTTGTTCCTTGTTAACAGAGTGCATGGTGACCTCCTTGGGCACTATGACTTTGTTATTCTCAGACAGAATAAAAATGGTATCTGCTAGTGGCTGAGTGAAATACATGGGTTTAGTTTTAGGCACCGCATATTTCTTGCCTGTGTGCTTGGGAACAGCTGCCACAGTAGCATGTCTACTCCAACCTGCCTCAGAAAGTGTCTTCAGGGCCGGCTGCAGGGGAAGAACTAGGCAGAGTGGGATATTAGGCATATTTAGAAACTCCAATTAGAGGTGCCTACCCTAACCTAAGGATGCTGGCTTGAAATTGAGTGCGGTATGTGTATTTCTAAGTAGAACCTCAAAAGAGAGATCTTGCCGAGGTATGGAGACAGGAACCAGTTCTGTGTTCTCTGGACCATGCTAGTCATCATCATCATCGGAGATGATGGGGTCAGGATCTGATTCGTCTCCCTCTACTCCTTCCACATTCAGAGGCTAGTAAAGAGGAAGGGTTGAAAGGGCAACAGTGCAGGCTGCAGCCTCAGCAACACCGGTGACACCGGCCTTAGGTGATGCCTCAGGAATGGCACTGTTGGTAGTAATGAGGACAGCCTTGGCACCGACTCCGCAGGAAATAATCCTCCTGGCATGACAGTGCCAGCACTGGCACTGAAGTAGAGCCAACAGAGACAAAACCCAGCACTGGAGACGGCATCCCTAACGGTGTCGATGACCCTGCAGGCCCTAAAGGAACCGGCAGCAGCACTGTGGCTGCCCACACTCCTGGAGGGGTCAGAGACAACACCATAAGTAGGGCAGGCATCGGTGGCACCAACAGTAGCCTAAGTTAAGAGGCAGGAGTCTGAGTCTGCTGTGCATCTAAGCCATGTCGCACTGAGCAAGGTGCTGGCTCAACCGACACTGAAGGTTGGGAGCTTGCACCAAAAACGGCATTACTTCACTTATATGCTGCACCCACTGTTCCGTAACAGCTGCCCAATGGACAAACTGCCCACCAGAGTCCCTCTATTGTGCAGAGAGGGGCTCCGGGATGCAGACCTTGACCTTGCAGGCCTAGGCATCCCTGGTGTAATCGGCGATTAGGGTGGGGTATCTGGGTCCGCAGAAGTAGAGGGTCTCACAACAGAAGTCTCACAGCAGAATGACCAGAGGATGACTTCAAGTGGTGGCATTTCTTCTCCTTATGCTTTTTGTAGGCAGAGGTCAAGGCCAAACGGTGCAGTATCTTCAGCGCAGAGCATATGCATGACTTGGAACAATTCTTTTTGCTACTCCAGGACTGTCCATCCTCCCCGGTACCGGACTGCCCATTGCCAGAGCATCTGCCCACAAAGAGGTGGTGGTTAGACATAGCCCCAATGCCACAGCAACTTGCCTTTTCAGGCTCCCTACCATTTTCCATGATCAACCGCTAGCACAAGGTAGGGCTGAGAAGAGACAGTAGAATTTTTGTTTTATTAAAAACTAAACGGGCGCAAAAATAACAAACTCTAAGATATCAATTTAAAAACTGAAGCATTGAGCCGGCCCAATGGTGTAAAGGGCTGAGGCAGCGTGGGCACCCTACCCTGTCCCACGCTGGTGACCCAGGTTCTGGAACGGACGGGGTCACTCAGAGGTCAGCCGGGAGAGGGAGAACTGAACATCAGTAGGACTGCTCTCCCCCCTCGGAGAGAGGGATTTCATGTCTCACTGCTTGACTGCCATCTGGAGGAATCCAGATGGCAGTGCATGCAAGCCAAAATGGGGGAAGAGCACACGTTCAGAGCACTGGGGGCATTTCCATGGAGGTGGAGCTTACACAATGTGCCCACTGCATGTCCACGATGCCCAAGGGAGAAAGTAGGAGGAAAATATGGAGATAGGGTTTCATGAGCCCTGCCTGGCCGTGACTGGTGGCCCGCCGGTCTCTCCGGGTTGGGGTGACGTAATCGGGATCATGTGGTTCCAAGTGGGAGGACAGCCCTTTCCTTCCCAGCCCCACCATGGGGGCACTGGGGACAGGCCCCTGAAACCAGAAGAGACTCGGGACAGCTGCGGCTGTCGAGGTCAGGACTAAACAGCCACCCCATCTGCCAATGCAGATAAAAATCTATTAAAAAAGATAAAGAACTGAACGCTGCTGTTATATCGACAGTGAAGTTCTGGCCCTGATGTGGAAAGCGGCAATGCTACTACTGCTGCACACTTGGCGGCCGGAAAAATCGCAATGAGGTAGTTAGGGGCTGGCGCCACTGTATACTAGGGTGCATGTGGTGATGTGTGTGGGGCATACTTGCACCGCCAGCCTTCCAGAAAGGTTCAGGCTTCTGCTGGATCCTAGCAACTCCATCTCAGACCCTTTAGAGGGAATCTGTGGAGATGGCTGGTAAGACTTTACCTAGAGCTAAGACCTTGGGAGAACACTGGGTGCCAGGGTTATACAGGGAACTTGGGCAGACTGAATGGACCATGGTCTTTTCTGCCATCGTTTTGCTCTGTTTCTAGAATACTGTCTCCAATTCTGGAGACCACATCTCAGAAAGGACATACAGTGGAGGCAGTCCAGAGGAGGGCAACTAAAATGGTGCAGGGTCTGTATCAAAAGCCCTATGAGGAGAAATTAAAATACCTCAATATGTACACCCTGGAAGACAGGTGGGAGAGGGGGGACATGATAGAGACCTTCAGATACCTCATAGGGATATATAAGGTAAGGAGGGGAGTATTTTTCAGAAAAAAAGATGCTCAAGAACAAGGGGATGTGCAGTGATGCTAGTGGAGGGTAGAGTCAGGAGAGATGCGAGGAAGTACTTCTTCACAGAATGAGTGGTGGCTTTTTGGAACAGCCTTCCGCTGGAAGCAGTGGGGACAAAAACAGTGGTATGGTTCAAGAACACATGGCATAGGCATAAGGGGATCTTACTAGAAAGGAGGGGGAGAGAGAGAGAGAAAGAGCCAGAGCTCAAGCAAAGCCTGCGGCGATACTGTAGGTAAGGAAAAATGGGCAGATTGGGTGGCCCAAACGGTTCTTATCTGCAGTCAAATTCTACGTTTCTATGAGAAGACTGATTCTTGGATGATCTCGTGAAACAAGGTATAATAACATGGCAGACTAAACAGGTGAAAGCCCTTTTCTGTCCTAAACCATTTATGCATCTTCAGCTGTTTTTCTTTCCTGTCCAGCTGTCCTTCTCAGCTCTGGTCATGGGGTGACCTCCTAGCCACATTGTTTGCCTAACTCGAGGTTGCCTTGGTACATGGTTTACTGCCTGTAGCAGGGGCCAACGGGAGGAGGCTGAAGGAAGTCTTGCATCCTGGAGCCTCAGAAAGTGGCTTGCATGCCAGAACCCCAGACAGCGGCTTGCATACCAGACCCCCAGGCAGCAGCTTGTAAACTAGACACCCAGACAGCAGCTTGCATACCAGACCCCCAGGCAGCGACTTGCACACCAGACCTCAGGCAGTGTTTGCATTCCAAACCCCAGGTGATGGTTTGCATACAGGACCTCAGACAGTGGCATACATATCTTATCTAATGTAGCGACCTGCATAACAGAATCCCAGGCTGCACCTTGCATACCAGACCCCCTCTGGCAGTCGCCTGCACACCAAACCCCCATTCAGCGACCTGCAGCTTGTATACCAGACCCCCAGCAGCGACTTACATAACAAAGCCCCATGCAGTGGCCTGCATACCAGGCAGTGACTGATATACTAGATCCCTCCCCCCATCAACAAACTGCATACTGGACCCCAGGCAGTGGCTTGTATACCAGATCCCCCAGGCAGTGACTTACATACTGAAACCCCATGCAGCAGCCTGCATACCGGACCCCAAACAGTGGCTTATATACCAGCCCCCCAGTCAGTGAATTGCATACCAGACCCCCAAGACAGCAGCTTGCATACCAGACCCCAAGCTGTGGCTTGCATACTGGAGCCCCACCCTGGCACGGGCCTGCATACTAGACCCCCCCAGGCAGCAGCCTGCATGCCAGACTCCCAGGCAGTGACCTGCATGCCAAACCCCAGGCAGAGGCTTGCATACTGGATTCCCCAGGCAGAGGCTTGCATACCAGACTCCCCAGGCAGCAGTTTGCATACTGGACCCCAGGGAGTGACTTGCATGCCAGACCCCAGGTAGTGACTTGCATACCAGATGCCAGACAGTGATTTGCACACCGGATCCCAGGCAGTGACTTGCATACCACACCCCAGGTACAGTTTGCATGCCAGATTCCAGGAAGCAGCTTGCACTGTCATTGAGGCACAAGTCAGGAAGCATAGGAAGACCAGGAGCAGTTGTAAAATTTGCGAGTAACGTTTTATTATTATCAATAACAGTAAAATAAAAAAAAAAATTCAATAGAATTATTTACAAATGCAACACAAACAGAAAACAAAATCAATCATCTGAGGGTTTCTCTAATTCCAAGTTTCAGTCTCTGTCTCTCTTCAGCAAAAATAGTGCTGCCCTTTTTATAAGTCTTTGCCTGGGAACTTGTTAAGGAGACATCCTGTTTTTCACAAAATATTCTTGTCAGTTTCTTTGCAAACAGGACAATGTCCCAAGTTGGTCCCTTGCTGACAGCTCTGCAAAAGGATCTGCAAACAAGTCTGAGAGCAGCTCAAATGGCATCTCAGGTTAACCCCCTAAATTCCAAATAGATTTCTGCAATCATTTCAACAGTATAACTATATACATTTCAAACAAAGGGATCCCAGTTTCACTTACAGTTTCACACAAAGATTCACATATATTTTTATAACCACAGATATGCAAGGGAGAAGAAAAGACAGAAACAGCAAGTGAAGATAGTGAGAGGCACAGAATCTCGAGACCGTCAGAGTGATCAGTTCCTAGGTCTCACAAGAAAATGTGGTTGCACAACCAGAGAGACAAGAGACAGAAAAAGAGAGGATGTAACACATCCTTGCATTTAACTCTCTCTGCACAACAAATGGGGCAGGGTCTTATGCAACCCTGTCACATAACCCCCCTCTTTAAGAGGAAACCTGTTTTAAAAAGACAGGTCTTCCAAAACTTTCTATTAATTCTCTTCTAAAATTAGCTTCTAACCTTTACAGTTCTGTGCATATGCAGTATAGCAACAGAGAAGTTTAAACTCACACATTTTGTTTTTTTTAACCTACAGAATTCTTAATTCCTGATCCAAATCTTGACAGAAAATCAGCATTGACATTCCCTTTCCCAGACTGGTGCATCACTTTACACTGGCTGTAGTGCCAGGTACCACTGTGTGATTCTGGAATTTTTATCCTTTATTTGGTTAAGCCAACAGAGAGGATTGTGATCTGTCACAAGTACAAAGTCAGCTCCAAGCAAATAAGACTTAAAGGATTCCATGGCCCACTTTGCTGCAAGGCATTCCTTTTCAATGGTGAAGAACTTTTTCTCTCTGTTGTGCAACTGCCTACTGATACACAGAATAGGATGTTATTTCCCATCTATATTTTGACTTAGGACTGCACCTAGGCCTACCTCTGATGCATCTGTCTGTACCAAAAATGATTTCTCAAAGTCTGGGCTTCTTAAAACATGGGTGAACATAATGCAGCCTTGATGGCTTGGAAATCTCCATCACACTCTGGGGTCCATTTCACATTATTTAGGTACCGTTTCTTTGTAAGTTCAGTGTGGGGAGTAGCTAATTGGACAAAGTTGGGAACAAATCTCCGACAGTAACAAGCCAGCCCTAAAATTAACCAGACGTGTTTCTTTGGTTTAAGGACAGGACTGTTAGCTACAGCTTCTATCTCTGGCTTGACTTCTTCATTTCCCAAAATGTAGCCCAAATATCTGGCTTCCTACATCCACAGTGCACATCTGGTAGGATTAATTGTCAGACCTGCCTTTTTGATAGATTGGATAACTGCTTGTAGATGTTTCAAGTGGCTTTTCCAGTCCATACTGTATATCATGGCATCATCAAGGCAAGCAGCACAATAACCAGTGTGAGGGGATAAAATTTACATCCATGTACCACTGGAATGTAGCAGGTGCACCATGTAAACCAAACGGTGTGGTGGTGAACTGACAGAATCCACTAGGAGTGGCAAATGCAGTTTTGTCCCTGGATTCTTCTGCTAGGGGTATTTGCCAGTAACCTTTGGTGAGATCGAGGGTACTGATGTACTTGGCACTTTCCAATCTGTCCACCAAATCATCTATCCTGGGTATAGGATAACTGTCAAATACTGACACTTGATTAAGTTTCCCAAAATCAAGGCAGATTCTTACACCCCGTTCTTTTTTATTTATAATCATCATTGGTGATTACAAAGCACTTCTCGGCTCTTCTATAATACCCAGTTCTTTCATTTTTTGTATTTCCTTAACCATGTCCGCTCTTAACCACTCTGGTAATCTGTACATCTTTTATCTGATAGGGTGAGCATTCCCTGTCACTATTATGTGCTCAGCCCTTTTTGCTCAGCCTGGCACTGTAGTAAAAGTACTGTAAAATGTCTTCTTAGCAAGTTATGAATTTCTGCAGTTTGTTCAGAGGTTAAGGAAACATTCGCCTTTACAGCATCAGCAGTTGCAGTTTGTTCCAGTCTATCATAAGCTACTGTTTATCAATATGTTCTTTTCAGTTTCTGGTAAAACTAGCAAAGTGATCTGTGGTGATTTTTCAACCCATTTCTTCAGCAGGTTTGCATGGTATATCTTGGTAGGATTTTTCTTTATCAGGGGGGCTCAATCTCATAGTTCACTGCACCAGTACATCTAAGCACTTTATAAGGCCCTTGGCACTTCATTAACAGTTTATTTTCTGTAGTGGGTAACAGTAGCAAGATCTTTTCACGTGGTTTAAAAACTTTTACTTTTACCCTACGGTTATAATATGCCTTCTGCTGGTTTTGGGCCTCTTCCTGATTACTACGGGCAATTTATATATATTTTGCCAGCTTCTTTCTCAAGGCACACATATAAGATGTAATAGATTGTTTCTGAGTGGGGTTATCTTCCAATGTGTCTTTTATTACATCTAGTGGCCCTCTAGGTTGTCTAATATACAGTATTTCAAATGGTGAAAAACCTATTGATGCATGTGGTACTTCTCTGTAAGCAAAAAGAAGGTAAGGGAAGTACTGGTCCCAAACTTTCCTTTCCCCTTTTACAAACCTTTTTAACATGCATTTTAAGGTTTATTGAAAAGTTCAACAAGACCGTCTGTCTGAGGGTAGTAAGGAGAGGTTATTTATGGCAGTGATACCTAGTAGTCAGTACAACTCCCTTAGTAATGCAGTACCAGAATTACTGCCCTGATCAGTAATAATCTCCTTAGGTATGCCCACCCTGCTGAAAACTCTGGCAAGCTCTGCAGCCACTTTTGGGGCTGTGACAGTACGCACAGGAACTGCCTCTGGGTATTGAGTAGCATAGTCAAATACTACCAAAATTAATCGATTACCCTTTTTACTTTTGTCTAAGGGGCCAACCACATCCATTGCAATTCTCTCAAAAGTCACATATATCAAGGGTAGGGGCATAAGGGGCAACTTTCTGACACTCAGCACAGGAACAGCAATAGGTAGCAACATCTTCATGAATCCCAGGCCAGTAGAATCTATACAGCAATCCGGCAAGGGTGTGATCCCTTCCTGAGTGACCAGCCGTAGGACTACCATGTGCTATTTGTAACAACTCAGATCTATACTTTTGTGATATAAGCAATTGCTCTTTTTGCCACTGTGTCCGAGGTTTAACTCAAACTGTGTACAGTAACCCATTACATTTTTTTAAATATTAGTTCACCTTGTTTTGGTTTCTCCCCCAGCTTCTTAAAATAACCCTGGAGAGAAACACTGTTAGCTTGCTGTGAAACAAAATCACAATCAGTTATCAGTTTAGTTTCAGCATTTTAATTTTTTTTAATTTTCACCAGGAAGATGACTGGGCACAGCCCTTTTTCAGTCATGTCTGACATAAAAGTACAAAACAGTGATATAGTAGCCCCTTATGTCCATCAGTCTTTTGTTGCCACAGTTTCTTCAGGTGTTGTCTTTCTTTCCTGGATTTCTGGATCTTGGAGCTATGATCAGACAAGTCCGAATCAAAATCACCGAAAGGAAAAGAGTCCCCACTATCTGCAATTTTTTTTGCCTGTGTTCTTGTCATTACAGCTGCTGAAACATCAGGATTTACTCCCTACGTGATTAACTCAGTAAATTCTGGAAAGTAATTTCTAATAAAGGAAAGGGAAATTGTTTAACCAGGAAAGGCACACTAAGCCAAAGCTTGTTTCCAGGTGCGACCTGGGAGCACAAGGAAGTTAAGTGACTTGCTCAGGGTCACACAGTATGCAAGTGGGGGCTGTGGGATTCAAACCCCGGTCTCCAGGTTTGCAGCTCAGTGCCTTAAACCACTGCTCTATACTGTCTCCAATAATCACAGGTACAGGCAACTTAGGTACTACCCCCACTTTCATTTAGTGCGACACCCCATTAATATTCAGTCACTTGGGTGGTAGGACAGTATCTTGTGTGTCCCCATGGATACAGACGACACCAGTGCCTGGTCCTTTTGAACAGTGTTTTCCCAGCACTTCAGAATGCTCTAGGGCCAGTCTGCTTCCTGAATCTATAAGCCCCTTCACAATCGTATCTCCCACCTTGACATCTGTAAAATACTTGCCCCAATTTGCTAAAGACAAATCTGCTCCAGTGTTACCCTCCTTATTACAGCAATTTCTTGCAATACGGCCTGGCTTGTTACAGTTATAGCAAATAATGTCTTTGGGTGGAGATTTGTTACCTCCCCCACCAGAGTTTTTATGAGACTTGGGAGTTAAATCAGGGAAAAAGTGGGTGTTACCAGTGCTTGGCTGTTACCATGCTGCTGTGGCATCTGTCTGACCATCTGGCAGTCTTCAGCCAAAGAAACAGCCTTTTCCCCACTTTCAAGTTGGTGCGTTTACCCAAAGCTGCACGTCTGTGAGCAGGATGTTGATGAACTGCTCCACTGCAAGTGTGTCGATGATCTGTGGGACTGTGTGGTACTTCAGGGACTGGAATCTTTGCCTGTAGGTCTCTGCTGAGATGTCATGTCTTTTCAAGATTTCGCTTTTCACCAGGTCATAGTTTTCTGACTGTGCAGTGTCCATGTTGCTGTAGGCAAGTTGGTCTTTACCTGTCAGGGAAGGTACCAGCCTGACTGCCTATTGCTGCTTTGGCCATTGGCAGGCTGTGGCAACCCTTTCAAAAGTTGTCAGGTATGCTTCAATATCATCAGAGGGACACAACTTTGTAAGTTTAATGTATTTTAAGTTGTTTGTGTTTTGTTGCTCTGCTGGACCTGTGCCTGATCCTCCAGCTTTGATAGTTTGCAAGGTACCAGCTATCACTGCTCCTGTCGCAGCATCTCGTTTTCTCTGTGCCTCTAAATGCTGAATCTCTTTTTCCCTCTGCTACATCTCCTTTCTTCTCTGTTTCTCTGTCTCTTTTTGTTGTATAGCCCACCATTTCAAAAAGGCAGTCAGGCTTTCAGGTTCTGTCACTGCCTGTTCTTTTCCTATCACTGGTGCTGACTGTACAGTCTCAGCTTGGACTTCTGTCTCTACTAGTTTGGCTGCCATTCGTCTAGTAATCACTCCTGGACTTGCTGCTGCAGAATCCATACCTTTCTTCTATACTTTTCCGGTACTAAGTCTAGTACCCAAGCACAAAACTCCTGGCTTAGAGTATGCATGCCATAAATCCCACTTAGGCTGACCCCATCTGTCATTGAGGCACAGGACAGGAAGCATAAGAAGTCCAGGAGTAGTTGTAGCATTTGTGAGTAACATTTTCTTACGATCAATAACAGTAAAATAAAAAATAAAAAATAAAAGTTGTTCAGTAGAAGTATTTACAAAGGCAAACAAACAGAAAACAATGTCCTTTGTCTGAGGGTTTCTCTAATTCCAAGTTTCAGTCTCTGCCTCTCTTCAGCAAAACTATTGCTGCTCTTTTTATAAGTCTTTGCCTGGCAACTCATTAAGGAGACATCCTGTTTTTCACAAAATATTCTTGTCAGCTTCTATGCAAATGGAACAATGTCCCACGCTGCCTCCCTGCTGACAGCTCTGCAAAGAGTTTGCAAACAAGTCTGAGAGCAGCTCAAATTGCATTTCAGGTTAACCCCCTATATCCAAATAGCTTTCTGCAATCATTTCAACAGTATAACTATATACATTTCAAACAAAGGGATCCCAGTTTTACACAAAGATTCACATATTTAAAAAAAAAAAAAAAAACAGATATGCAAGGGACAAGCAAGTGAAGGCAGAGAGATAGTGAGAGATGAAGAATCACGAGACTGTCAGAGTGATCAGTTCCTTGGTCTCATGAGAACATTTGGTTGTGCAACCAGACAAGAGACAGAAAAGGAGAGGACAGAACAGATCCTTACATTTAACTCTCTCTGAATAACAAATGGGACAGGGTCTTATTCAACCTTGTCACATTCATATCAGATCCTAGGCAACGGCTTACATGCCAGACCCCAGGCATCGGCTTGCATACTGGACCACCAGGCAGCCGCAACACAAGGCCCAACAGTGCTCTACAGCTTCATGCTGCGTCGCTGTCAGGATATTTTTCCTCCTGTTATTTCCCTTTCAACAGGGCATCAATGATTTTTGGCTCTGGGGTATGCACATGCAAAGTGTACTTGTGCTGAGCCCCGAGAAGGTCCTTCCACCCAGTGTTACCACACAGCCATGCAATACCACCTGTAGTACTCTAGTTGGTGGTAGCAGAGCAGTGGCAGTGAGCCAGTTTCCCAGAGAAGAACAGTGTTCACTTGTACTAAGGATCATACTAAGGAAGTATACGAAGCCCAAAAGGCAAAATGCCCATAGTCGGCTAAAATTAGTTACTTATAATAATACAAGTTGTTACTTGATAGTAAAAATCTGTCTAACCTGTTTTTAAATACATTTTTTGTTTCACTTATAACTACAGGAGTAGGTAAGGAATTCCAAGGGTTACTGATTCTCTGTGAAAAATAATATGCCCTTTTTTTAATTAATTTTGTTTCTAGTTAATTGAAGGGGATGTCCTCTTGTGTTAAAGGTGACCTGTTTGAATTCAAGTCCACAGTCAAGCACGAGGGATGGATCATTACCAACATCCCAGGTGAACAGAAGATCCCCCCTCATGCGCCTCTGTTCTAACGACATTAGATTAAATTCAGAAAGTCTTTGCTCATAAGATATACGTTTGTCTGGAGAAATAAATAAATGTCATTCTTCGTTGAAACTTTTCAATTTTGCTCATGTCTTTTTTCTTATAAGGACACCAACACTGGAAGGCAGAGTCAAAGTGGGGTCTTGTAAAGGCACGATAGAGAGGTAATATAATACTAGGATTTTTAGATTTGATATTGTGCCCGATAATAAAATATGGTGGACTAACTTTACTCAGGATATTACAGATTTGAAGGTCAAAGTCCAGATTTGAAGCGACCGTAACTCCTAAATCTTTTTCATAAGCTTTACAGTTTAATATTTCATTGTATAATAGATATTTATTCCTGGGGTTGTTTATCCCAAAATGGAGTACAGTGCATTATGATGTGTTAACGTGTCCCCCATTTTCGGGACCAGGAGCGCAACTTATCTAGATTCTCTTGGAGAAAAGCAATTTCCTCAGTGTTGTTACATACATTGCTGATTTTACAGTCGTCAGCATATTTGATAAGATTATCGGTTATATTATGTGACAAGTCAGAAATGAATATTTGAAAGAGTAAGGGAGCTAGAACGGATCCTTGCAGTACTCCACTATTAACTGCTGACCACCTCGATAAATGACCATCTATAACCACTCTCTGATATCTGTTTGTGACCCAGTTTGCTATCCAACGTATTAACGATTTGAATACTGCAATCCTTTAATTTATATATTAAAGCCCAGTGAGGAACTGAGTCAAAGGCTTTTCTGAAATCGAGAAATATGACATCGCAGGGTAAGTTATCTAGATTAGAGCTTATGATGTTATAAAAGCTAATCAGAGAAGTAGAACAGGACCAACCTTTAATGAAGCCATGTTGGCAGTTGTCAAGATTGTCAAGCAGCAGAGTTAGGTTATCCTTAATTAGTTTTTCTAACACCTTACAAAGAATTGGTGTAAGGCTAACGGACAGTAATTGTCAAGAAAACTTTTATCCCCTTTTTTAAAGAGGGGAATAACACTGACTCTTTTCCAATCCTGGGGAAGTTCTCCTGTATTTAAACTAGTGTTGTAAATATTTTTTTAAACGTAAGAGTAGATTGTCCTTCATTAAATGAATCATGCCACCAGTAATGTTATCTTGACCAAGAGAAGAGCCACGTTTAATTGTGTCTAATTTTGCCTTGATATCCTCAATATGTACCAAGAGTTTATCAGTGGGGTTGTCTAACGTTGGATCTATAGTTGCTGTGGGATTTTTAAAAGCTTTACAAAAGCGAGAATTCAAAAGTTGTGCCATTTCTTCTGGAGATGAGGCAATAGTGTCTTTATTGACAGCAGGCCAACTTTGCATTCTTGTTTCTTAAGTGAGTTAATATAACTGAAGAGAATTTTATGATCACCCTTTTGCACCTGAGAGGCAATCAATGTTTCAGTATTGTATTTTGCTTTTCTAATTTCAGATTTGCATTTTTTTTATCTCCTTAAAAGATGCCTATGTTCTGGCACATTCGTTAGCTAGGTATTTCTTAGAAAAACTTTTTTTTTTTTTTCAAAATCAGTTTATTAAGTTTGTGTGTCAACCATTTTAGGTTATTTGTGAGTTTTCTTTTTTGTTATTCTAGTGATGAATTTATAAGCTGTATCTAGAATGATATTTTTAAACGTAGTCCACACAGAGTCAACATTTTGATCGTGAAGCACTACTTCCTAATCAATGTTAACAAGATGATCATGAATAGCTGCTCTGTTGGCTTTACTATAAATAAAAATCTCAGTATCCTTGTTTGACTGTATCCAAGGCATGTCTATTTGAAATGTTATTGTGTAATGGTCACTGTTTCGTAATGGAGCAGTGCCTTGACAGTTCTGAATTTTGACTGATTCACTACTTAATACAATGTCCAAGATATTATTGCCTCTAGTTGGAGAGGAAACACATTGGATAAGATTTAGTTCCTCACATGTTGATAGGAAATCTTTAGCTGGACTCGAGGTGGCAGTTTGATTCTGCCACTGCATAGGTCATTAGTTAGACCGCACCTGGAGTACAGCGTGCAATACTGGCGCCCGTATCTGAAGAGGGACATTAAGTTACCGGAGGTGGTGCAGCGCAGGATGACAAAGATGATCAAGGGGCTGGGGGACTTATCATACGAGAGGAGGCTGAGGGAGTTGAACATGTACTCGCCGGAGAAGAAAAGGGACAGGGGGGACATGATTGAAACCTTTAAGTACATGAAAGGAATACACAAGACAGGTACAGAGGGTCTGTTCAAAATAAGGGAGGGGAGGGACACCAGAAGCCATGATATGATACTAGAGGGAGGAAGGTTCAGGAGGGAGATGAGGAGATACTTTTTTACAGAGAGAGTGGTAGCTGGGTGGAATGCGTTACCTGCAGAAGTGGTATCCAGTAGAACAGTGGACTGCTTCAAAAGGGGATGGGACAGGACAAGGGGGAGGGTCAATAGAGGGGAAGGGTGGAAGGGAGGGGCAGCTGCAGATTAAGGGGTGCTAGTTGCACATTCGAGCAGACTTGATAGACCTCTAGGCCTTTATCTTCTGGCAAATTTCGTATGTTTGTAAGTATTTATGTAAAGAGCAATTCCTCCACCTTTTCTATTACTTCTGTTTGGGGAGAAAAGGACATATCCTGGTGTGGAGTTATTCCATATATTGTTGTTTGACCACCAAGTTTCAGTTATACTTATGATGTCAGGTTTCTCAGTTTTATATAAAATGACTAATTCTTCAAATTTTTTTACACAGATTTGGAGCATTTAAAAGTAGCACCTTTAATTTTCCTTCTCATTTTACACTGGTCATTGGCATGAGGGCATGCACTGGATGTTTTGCCAGAAGGCTCACTGTTATTTGTCTCCTTGGCTAATGGTTTAAATTAAGCAATGGTATAACTTTGTGAAATTGAGAACAGAGTTCTCTCACCCCTTTTTTGTTTAAATGAAGACTGTCTCTTGCATACAGGCTACAATTGTTAATAAAAGCTGGCCAATGATTAATAAACATAAGATTGTCTCTGGTACACCAGTTTTGTAGCCTGGCATTTATTCTGGCGATTGTGTCATTCTTTTTGGGTCTAGCACGCTGAATAGGAAGAATGTCAGATATTGCAACTTGTCAGTTTTTTTATTTTAAATGTCTACCAAGGTCAATAAGACCATGGCATGTGTCTTTCATGAGAGTAACCAACATTATTTGTACCAACATGAAGGACAACATTAGATAGCTGTGTAATAATTCTGAGGAGGTCGTTGGGTCTAAAACAGTGGGGGACTTCAAACATGCATGGGACAGATACAAGGCAATTATAGTGGGGGGTTGCAGGAAGTAGGCTGTTGGTTAACTAGAATCTGCAGCTTATCCAGTAGGTAGGGAAATGGGCAGACTGGGTGGGCCAAGTGGTCCTTATCTGCCAGCAAAGTCTATGTTTCTATCAATCCTCTTTTTAATATCTTCGATCCTGGCACCGGGAAAACAACTTACAGAGTTATAATTATTCGAGTCATCACAGATTACAGAGTCAACATATTGAACAACTGAGTCACCGATTATGATGTTGGGCAGAGTTACAGCCATGTGGTTATTGACTTGGGAAACTGACTTTGACTGTATGGAGGCTAAAGGCAAAAATCTGTGTTTTGAGAGAATATTGTGCAAAGTGTTAGAGTGAGGTGGGGCAAAGTTACCTGCCCTTCTCCTCTCCCTTTTTTAACTTTGTTGGAAACATATTACCATCCATCCTCTGTGTTATGGTCAGCTTTGTACTCTCTATTTCTTTTATTGAGCTGAGCCAAATTAATAGTTTGTGCAATGCTGGAATGTGAATTTCAACTGGGATCAGCTGCATTAGGGGAGGTTTTTTTTTTCTGCACTGGAACTCTCTCCGGCATCCTCTGTCCTTCAGGCTCTACTTCCCACCTGAGACACTCAGCTTCTCCCTTGCTCCATTCCGACACCCCACCCAGCTCTGAATCCCCTGAGGAGGGGCCGCCCTATCCACCCAGGGCACTCTATCTATAGTGTAGAGTGTCGGGTTGAGCGAGCGGGGCATGGACAGGACAGCACCCGGTGTTGGGAGTGTGGTCTGGGGCAGAGGTGCCTTTGTCTATCCCCAAGGACAGGGATTTTTCTTGTTTCCTCCTCAAGGAGTGTGGCGTGTAATGACGCCTGCGCATGGCTACCCTGCTGGCGTCTGCCACACTCCACCCCTTATGTTGACCGGTGAGCCTACAGTACCTCCGATATCCATCGGGGGCCGCCAGGACACCAGGCATCCCTGGATCCCACCCCAGGGAGAGGAGAGCACTCCTATGGATGCTCAATCCTCTCCCTCCCCTGCTGACCCCCAGCCATCCGAGTCCGTCATCGAACTTGGGTCACCAGCATGATGCAAGGTGTGGCATCCAGCGCCACTGGGGCGGTGCTGCATTGGGGAGTTAACATGTTCCAACTGAGACCCCTCTAATGGGGGTGGTTCATAAACTGGGGGAAGACTTTTCAGATTTGAATTAATAGGGAGGTTCCTGCCCATGTTATCAACGAAGTTTTCTAAGTCTCTTAATTCTTTAGCATTTTTTATTTCATCTTTTAAGGTTTTTAATTTCTTGCTTTAGTAGGTTTACTTCGCAACAGTACTGGCAAGATACATCAGTAGGTGTTTGGCTAGTTGCAGGAAGAGTTAGGAGAATATGATTACAGGTATTGCAGACTGTTAATAGCTGCCATTTGCTAATGGCAATGAGACAAATTTGCAATGAGGGTTGCTCAGTGTGGTGTTTAGTTCTTTACTACCTGAATGCAATCTGAGAACAAACGAAAGTGCTATACTCAGTGTTTTACCTGACATGGGTGAAGTTTTCTTCCCTTGGACCCGCTGAACGCGCACTTGCCCTGCTCGCTCGGGGCTTGGTACTTAAGAGTGTGTGACCCGGATGTGGGAGCCAGGTCACGCTCTGAAAATATGTTAATTTACAGAAATAAAAATAGGAATCCCCTTTTAAAACTCCTAAATGTTTGCCCAATTGCTGTTAGTTGTTACAAATGGGAACACCACTCATGCGGGTGCCAAAAAATACTACTGCAAACCGCAGTTGTAGTCCTGGGAGCCTTAATGAAAACTACTGCTCCCAAGGACTTCCTGTGCCCCGATATATATGGCAGATTTGAACAGCACTATGCCACAATATACTATTTATTAAGCAAAACTGCAGCGCTGATCAGCACCTACTGTCCCACTGCCTGGACGCAGTCTCACAGCTTGTGCAGACTAGAAGCTCAGTTCTTTTTCCCTGCCGTTCCTCCAGTGCCATGGGCTCAATCTAGAACCCTTGTCATCGGCGTCTCAAGCGACAACACAACCATTGTGCCAACACACCAGCATACCATCTATATATGAAATCCATCTCTGTGCAGTTTGAAACCCTCTGCGCACAAATCGTTGCAACATTCCTGTATCACTAAGCCCCTGACCTCAATTTTCAGTCTCGCCATATCCACCTCGACTATGCCGGCCTTATGGAAAATTGCCAAGGTGGTCCCCATTTTCAAAGCTGGTGATCCACTGTCCATAGATAACTACAGGCCTATCTCATTATTGCCACATCTGAGAAGTTCCTTGAGATGATTGTCTATCACCAGCTCTCGAAGCATGTTAACAAATACAATCTTCTCTGCCCACACCAACATGGTTTTAGGAAGTATCACAGTATTTCATTTGCCTTGGCCCATTTCACAAACCATGTCCTCAGAAACATGGGTTTTAGGTAACCTCACAGGCACCATTTATATTGACCTGACTAAGGCTTTTGACCTGGTTGACCACAACTTGCTCCTCGACGGGTTAAGAAGCCTTGGTGGTGCAGCGGGGATGACTACTTGGTTCCAGAGCTACTTCTCTGGCCGATCCCAAATAGCTGGCACTGGAGGTGCTACCTCAGTGGCAAAGGCTGTCACCACTGGTGTCCCCCAGGGATCCAACCTGGGCCCACACCTTTTTTCCCTTTTTATAAACCCATTACCTGCTGACAGCCTCTCACGTGAGGCCATTCTGTATGCGGATGACCTAGTGTTGTTTCACAGCACCGAATCACAAACTAGCCTCTCCTCCTCACTAACCAAAAACGATGGGGCTGCCCACAACTGGTTCCAGGACCACAAGCTCCTAGTAAACCCAAACAAAACAAAGGCCATGCTCCTGGGATCTAAACCCAAGATCACTACAGAAGGTAAAGCCATCAAAAAATGGAGAGCAATGAGTACCAATGCCCGTAGTCTGGGTAACAAGCTTCCTGAATTAGTGGCCTTGATGGAGGAAGAACATCTGGATATCGTGGCAGTCACAGAAACATGGTACACACAGAACTATGACTGGGACATAAACATACCAGGATATACTATCTACAGGAGGGACAGGGAGGGTAAAAGAGGAGGAGGAGGAGTAGCTCTCTACATAAGGGAAGGAATCAAAGCAACAGAACAAAAGGGTAAACAGGGAGGAGGAGAAGCAGTACTGCGGTTCAATTTGGAGGCAGGCAATGGCACCACAATCCGCACAGGGGTTGTATACAGACCCCCCCCCCTTCTCAGGGGGAGGAAATGGACAAGGAAATTATAGAAAGTATACTTAGAATGGCAGATAAAGGGGAGATATTGCTGATGGGTGATCTGAGTATGCCAGATGTTAACTGGAGTGCAGTTGCAGCAGCCACTTCTAAGAGTGGGGTTATTCTAGATGCCCTACAGGGGGCATGCCTTAGACAACTAGTATTGGAAACCACTCGAGAGGGAGTAATCTTAGACCTGGTTCTCTCAAATGGAGATGGAGAATGGATCACAGATGTAGAAGTGGGTAGCCATCTGGGAACTAGCGACCATCGAACAATATGGTTCACAATAAACACAGCAATAGAGTCAAGCCATACAAAGGCAAAAGTACTGGACTTCAGGAGGGCTGACTGTCAAAATGGGTGCGTGCCTAAGGAATGCACTAGCAAATGGGCAGGAAGGAGGGGTGGAAGAACAATGGGGAATAATAAAAACTGCCATCACAGAGGTAACAAGCCTTTGTGTGAAGCAAATAAACAAAACAAAACGATGTAAGAAACCACTATGGTTCTCAAAGGAGGTGGCAGTGAAGGTTCAAGAGATAAAGAAAGCATTCAGAAAGTACAAGGAATCACAGAAGGAGCAGGACAGAGAATTGTATCAGTTAAAGCAAAAGGAAGCTGGGAAGGCAGTCAGAACAGCAAAGGCCGAACGAGGAAAGATAGCCAACTCCATTAAGAAGGGGCTAAAACCTTTTTAGGTACATCAGGAGCTAAGGAAGACTAAGGGAGGGATAGTGAGGCTTAATAAAGGGAGGGGGTGGGCAGAGGGTGACTGTGAAAAGGCAGAGATACCAAACAAATATTTTTGCTCAGTATTTACAAATGAAGAGGGGGAGGTACCTAAAACAAACAATAGAAACACTCTGGATTCAGAAGTTGATACCAGCCCATTTACAGAAGAAAGGGTTCTGAAAGAACTCTTAAAACTGAAGGTGGACAAAGCAATGGGGCCTGATGGAATTCATCCCAGAATTCTAAAAGAACTAAGGGTAGAACTAGTGACACCACTGACTACCCTCTTTAACAAATCATGGGAGGATGGGGTGGTACCTGAGGACTGGAGGAGGGCAGATGTGATTCCCTTCACAAAAGTGGGAGCAGGGCAGAAGCAGGAAACTACAGACCTGTTAGTTTAACCTCAGTGATAGGCAAAATGATGGAATCCTTCTGAAGGAAAGAACTGTCAGTACCTAGAGGCCTGAGGGCACAGGACCCAAGGCAGCATGGATTCACAGCGCCAGGTCATGCCAGACAATCTAATAGATTTCTTTGACTGGGTGACCAAAGTAGCAGATCAGGGAGGGGCTGTGGACATGGCCTACCTAGACTTTAGCAAGGCATTTGACTCAGTCCCACACAAGAGATTAATATACAAGTTAGCCAGCCTGGGAGTGGGTCCCAAGATGATAGCCTGGGTAAAGAGTTGGCTGGAGAATAGGACACAGGGTAATAGTAAATGGAGTTCACTCTAAAGAAAGGGGGGTTACTAGTGGGGTACCGCAGGGTTCAGTATTAGGACCGGTCCTCTTCAATGTCTTTGTAAGTGACATTGAGAGGACTGAAGAAAGTATGTCTCTTTGCAGATGACAAAGATCTGCAACAGAGTTGATGCACAAGGTGGGGTGGAAAGGATGAGAGAGGACTTGGTAAGGTTAGAGGAATGGTCAAATGTATGGCAGCTTAGATTCAATGCTAAGAAATGCAGGTAACACACCTGGGAAACAAAACCCAGGGAAGAGTACACAATGGGGGTGAGATACTAACAACAAAAAATGGAAAGGGACCTGGGGATAGTCATATCAGATGACTTAAAGGTGGGCAAGCAATGTGAGAGGGTAGTAAGGAAGGTTGGGGGATACTGGGATGCATAGGGAGAGGCATCACCAGTATAAAACAGGAAGTTGTTATCCCTCTGTACAGACAGCTGGTGAGACCCCATCTGGAGTACTGTGTGCAGTTCTGGAGACCCAATCTCTGCAAGGACATAGACAGGATGGAAGCTGTCCAGAGGAGGGCAGCTAAAATGGTGCAGGGTCTGCACCGGAAGATATATGAAGAGAGACTAAAGGAGCTGAATATGTATAGCCTCGAGGAAAGGGGAGGCATGATAGAAACATTCAAGTACCTCAAGGGAATCAACAAAGTCCAAGAGGGTAGCATCTTTCAAAAAAAGAGGTGTGCAAGAACAAGGGGCACAATTTGAAGATGGGGGGGGCTCAGAGGTAATGTAAGGAAGTATTTTTTCACAGAGAGGGTTGTGGATGCATGGACGGCCTTCCGGAAGAGTTGTGGAGTCAAAAACAGTGGTTGAATTCAAGCATGCATGGGACAGTCATAAGGCAATTCTAGGGGGTTGGGGTAGAAAGAAGTAGGCTGCTGGTTAACTAGGATCTGCAGCTTAACCATTAGGTAGGGAAATGGGTAGACTGGGTGGGCCAAGTGGTCCTTATCTGTCGTCAAATTCTGTGTTTTTACACTGACAAATACTTAGTCTACCCTGACAGTCCCATCTCCAAATGGCCACACCACTGAAAATGTTTCCTTTTTCAAATACCTCGGTGTAACCCTTGACCCCTCTTTAACTTTTTCCATGCACATCAATGACATCTTACAGTGGATTAACCAAAAAACTGGCAGTGGGCTTCCATCTAAAGCACTACTTGATCCCAGAGACCAGGATTGCCATTGCTCAAGGCAACCTCCTTCCTCTCATGGACTACTGTGCCCCCATCTATACTTATACCTCCTCCCAGCTTCTAGCAAGGCTTACTACCACCTACAATAACATCTGTAGGTTTGTGCTGATGATGCCCTACTCCACCCACCATTGTTCCTTATACCAGTCCCTAGGTTGCCCCCTCCGGGCCAGAAACAGCATTTCCACTGCTGCACCATAGATAATACCATCAGAAGCGGTGGGCCGTCCACCTTTTCTTCCCTGATCAAACTAAATAATTGCACCTGTAACCTTCAGACAGCTAGCGTCCCTCTCTTAGAGGTTCCACGGATATCTACTAGCATGGGGAGTAAAGCCTCCTCCTTTGTGGCATCCACACTGTGGAATAACCTGCCTGCCCCTCTCCACTCTCTAGACTCACACTCAGCTTTTAAAATGCACTATAAAACTGCCCTGAGGGCCTCTGCCGCGTGTACCTGCCCCCTGGGTAATATATGAAAATGCTGCCTCACATTCCTGATGTTGACGCTTCAATTTTAATCCTGATATACATGTCTGTTTATTCCTGTTGTGCTGCACTGAATAATTTGCTGCTAGTTACACGTTCCTGTATTTTATTTCTCAGTAGTGCTGCTGTATTTGCACATGTACTCTGTATCCCTTGTCATACTTCTGTACCTTGCTGTACCTGTGTAATTGTATCTCCTAACCATACTACCTATGTGCCATCTCTATGGCCCGGGTTGTGCCTGAAAACGGTCCCTTGGATCAGTGCACTTAACCGATAAATACATAAATTCCTTCCCCTTCCTCTCCTGGACTGTACTATGAAAGGAGCACTATCAAACTAAATTCCTTTCCCATTGTGACTCTTATAATGGCAGCATCTGTACTGATGGAAAACTCTCCCCTAATGATGATCCTCAGATAATCCAGATTTTCAGGAGAGCCTTCAACCACCAATAAATCCAGAGATCACGTTTTACTTCTCAAACCACTACGTATTTTCTTCTGCTCAATGATTCCTTGAAAATATGCTCTGTTTACTCATAATAGGACCGCTAAATCTTTTCAGTGTACTGACTGTCTCAGTTACCCTAAGTCACTTTTTTTTCTCTAGATTTTCTGCCCCCTTCATCCAGTGTTCAGGCTGCCTCTGGTGATCACCCAATCCATCCCATCAGGACCAACTCTTGTTTCTCCATGATATGCCTCCACTGTGTGGTCCTCTGTCTGGGGACATCCTCCCAACTCTTGACCTGCAAGATCTGGTGAGGAGATGGGTCTGATGGTCAGCACCTGAGTGTCAGTCATCTGCCATCATCTTAATGTTACAGCATTTTGTGTATGTCCTCATCATACTAGATTTCGGCCTGCTCGGCACAGTACTTTGCTCCTCTCCCCTTTCCCTCTGATACAGCATGCATGCTATCACTCCACAGTGCCCCTGCAGAGGAGATGCACCATATGGGTCAGCTCTCTGGTCCAGCCGCAGGGACTGCTGTAGAAGCAGTCACGGCAGTGTCCTCTCCCGGGTCAGAAGTGCTGCTGCCATACCCATCCCTACCTACAAATCAACCTACGGCACCAGAGCCAGTGTCGACCACACAGGAATGCAGAGTACTACTTCTGGGCTATGAGGTACCCACCCAATCTGAAGTACTAACAGTATCGCTTATACTGATTTCAATCACCCTGCTCACTTTTTTATTAAATTCTGTTATAATACATAATTTTATATTTTCTCTCTGGTATTGCATCTTTCCCTAGTGTAAAGCATTTAGGAATGCATCTGTATGAAAGACACTGTGTATAAAAAAAAAACTGGATTATATTATAATCAGACAATCCCAGTTAACAGCTGTACCTCCCACTGATGATGATGATGATATTCAAACAACCTGGATTCCTGCAAGCCCCTCTCTCAATGACAATAAGTAGACAATATGAATTCCTGGATAGCACTCTTCCAGTGATAACTAACAAACAATCCAGATTTCTGCAAGACTCTCTCCCAGTGATGATAACCAAACAACCTGGATGCCTGGTAGACCCTTCCCGATGTTGAAAAAGTACAGTTACGCAAGGACTTACCGTAACAGTAGATCTTTGAGAGAATCTCATTCATCAGGCCATACCTATGGAACTACAGCCATCAGGTGCCAGGACCACATGGAAACTTTTTTGTTAGCAGTCTACTAGGGACTGCCCATGACAATGTCAGACATTGACACCCTACACTATATAAACATAGGTGGCCCCCCCACCCTCCTCAGTACCCTGCTGGAGATAATACTCAGAGGACCTCCTCCTGGGGAACTGAGAGAGAGAGAGAGAGCAGAAAGGTCCCATTATCGGACAAGGTAGCCAAACAATAGGTATACCATCCTGGAAAGAGAGGATCAAAGAATTTCTGCATCTGAGGGGGAACGGAGGGTGGGATGGCATGGCCTGATGAAAAAGATTCTCTTGAAGATCTACTGTTATGGTAAGTTCTTACATGACTGTACCATCTTCTCTGAGACTATCTCTGTCATCACACCACACCCATGGACCAGTCCCAAGCAGTTCTGACAGTCTGGGTGGCTGGAAGCTATAGGCCTAAGAAAGGAGGCCTTGAAGCATAGCCAGGCCAAAACCTGCTCTCCTTCTAGAGGCAATGTCCAGACTGTAATGTCTAGTGTAGGTATGGACAGTATGCCAGGTTGCAGCAGCACAAATCTCTGCAGATGACACATTCCTGAGACAGGCAACAGAGGTGGCCATGCCTCTGGTTGAATGGCCATGGACAACTCCAGGGAGTTCCTTACCATACTTTCCATAACAAAAAGTAATGTAGTTGGCCAACCATTTGGACAGGCACTGTTTAGGAACCAGTACGCTCTCTTTCCCAGGGGTGAAGGAAACAAAAAGCTGCGAGGACTTCCTGCAGTCCTTCGTACGATGAACCTAATATCTGAGTATTCTATAAACATCTAAAGTGTGGAGCAATACTTCCCCTGGATTGGCATGCTCTACGTAATACATAGGCAGGTGGATGATTTGATTTGGAGTAAACTCAGACACCACCTAAGGAAGAAACTTAGGGTTGGTACGTAAAGACACCCTGTCTTTGTGGAAAACCAAATAAGAAGGCTCACACATGACAGCCTGAAGCTCGGAAATCCTCCAAGCAGGAGTAATGGCAACTAAAAATAATGCTTTCCATGACAGAAAGCGTAGCTCACAAGTCACAGCCAGCTCAAAAGGAGCCAAAGTAAGTTTCTCTAGAATTAAATTCAGGTCCCAAGCCTGGACTGGATTGCGGATGGGAGGCTTTAAGTGTAGAATGCTTCTTAAGAACATACCGAACACCTCCAGTTGTGCCGCCATACAGTCATCAATAGGGATAAGGAAAGCTGAAATGGCAGCCAGGTGCACCTTAATGGAAGAGTACTGCAGTCCATTGTCTGACAAGGACATCAAGTACTCCAGAATCTGATTCACTGGACAAGTGAAGGGATTCAAGTGATGGGAAGCTTCCCACAGAGCAAAGCGCTTCCACTTCATGGAACAAGTGGCCCTGGTGGAGGGTTTTCTGGCAGCCACCAGGACATCAGCTACCTGTGGGGATATCCCAAATCTAGCAATGGCTATGTCCTCAGGAGCCATGCATTAAGATGGATGACTGGAACATGGATGGCCAACAGCTGTAGACCATGTTCTAGAGCCCAGTACCAGACTCACGTCACTTCCCTGCACAAGGGATAGGAATGTGTTCCCTCTTGCCTGTTTATGCATATAAAAGTCAAATCAGGAATAAGGATAAAAATTCCCCACCAGCAAGACATTTTAACCAGAGAGGACATCCCCAGTACAGATTCATCTCTGGAGGTTAGAACAAGTTCTAGTACCAGAGAGAGGTGGAGATTATAACAACAAACTAGAACAGCGTGAACTGTTCTGGATGTATGAACTAGGAGTTATCAATGAGAAATGGGGACTTAACGAGGAAATAAATTGGCAAATATTTTGGAAGTGATTATGAGTAAATATAGGACATGTTGAAATGGTTTATTTGAGGTGAACATTTAAGTGTTAGGAGTTAAGATGTTGCTAGTAGATGAGGATATTAGAACTAAAAGTAATTTTGGTGGAGAGTGCAGAACAGGATATTGGTGTGTAAATGTTTAAGATATATAGCTGTTTACATAACATTAATTTATTAGTCCCTAGTGCCTTCATGAGGCGGAGCATTTCTGTTTTTTTGTTTTGTTTTGTTTTTTTAAGGAAAAATAGACATATTCTTTTGATGCCTTGAGAATTTGGCTTAAAATTATAAAATTACTAACTACAAGGAAAATTGATATCAAATTAGGTCTGTGACATCTTTGGCATTGTGGAGCTTTCTAAAAAGCGAAAGGTTCATTTAATCGAGGATTGTGAATACGTACATGAGTGCGCTGGCATTGATTTGGCACTGGGATCTATATTAGTGTTAATTACTTAGATGTTGAACTGTTTGACAAGGTAAAAATATGTTTTGAAACCTTTTAAAATGATGCAGATTGATGCTTCTTTAGCTGTAGGCACTAAGAGCCAGCCGAATCATGTCCGTGGAGAGGAGTCAGAATGTTGCTTAGCAACAGCTTCACTCGTTGGAGCGTGATGACGATGCAGTCATCACATGACTCTCTCCATGGATATAAAGAGGAGCAAGGTACAGAGATATGGTTGCTGCCAGTTAGGGAAAAGGAGTAACACACGCCGTGGAGCTTGTCAAGTAAGCCGTTCACTTATTCAGAGAATAAAACATGATTTGCCTTAATATGACTAATAAGCTTATATGGGGGCTATGTATATAAGAACCAAGTAAAATTCGAGCATTTAAAGAAATGGGTCTACAAAATTTAAAGTTTTGTACTCATAGGGGCTATGTATATAAGCATTTAAAGAAACGGGTCCACAATATCAAAAACTTTGTACTCATAGGGGCTATGTACATAAGAACCAAGTAAAACTCGAGCATTTAAAGAAACGGATCTACAACATCAAAAGCTTTGTACTCATAGAGTTAATTACTTTAAAGCAAAAAGAAGCGCTCTATTGACTACGCAGATAAGGTTTAATTGTAAATTATTGTTGGCTTACAGCAGAAGGGAGGCAGTATTGCACAGTGATTTAAGGCTCTGAGCTGCAAATCTGGTGACATCCAGCAGACCAGACCTGGGTTTGAATCCCACAGCTTCCACTTGCATACTGTGCAACCCTGAGCAAGTCACTTAACTTCCCTGTGCTCCCAGGTCGCACCTGTAAAAAAGCTTTCAGCTTAGTGTGCTACTCCTGGTTAAACAACTAAAAAAAAATAAATAAAAAGAAGCACATGCCGTGGTACTAGCTTGGCTAAATAAATGTAGAAGGTTATGCATTTAAAATTATGATACAGGTAAATTGCACATATTAAAGAACCTTTTAGTATTCGTAAAAGGAATGCAATTACAAGTATTGAAATGGGATCTTTTTTCTACCCTTTTGTTAAGTATCACCATGAAGATTTGTACAGGAGAGGAGCTATTCTGGCATTAAGCTGCGTCTCTGAATGCTTGGTTATAAAGTAAGGTAATGTTTTTGCACAAGCAGTATAATTTGGTGGCTGGTGTAGGGTGATATAAACATTATGGAAAATGAGTGTTCACAGTAATTGCTGGTTAAAAAACTCTTTTAATATTTTTCCAAGTTACTTTGTAGTAGAGAAACTATACTGAGACTGTTCAGATTATATGTAATATAAATTGACAATGGCTGAGCATTTGGGAGGCAGTATAGCGCAGTGGTTTAAGGCTCTGAGCTACAAATCTGGAGACCTGGGTTTGAATCCCACAGCCCTCACTTGCATACTGTGTGATCCTGAGCAAGTCACTTAACTTCCCTGTGCTCCCACGTCGCACCTGTAAGCAAGCTTTCAGCTTAGTGTGCTACTCCTGGTTAAACAATTGAAAAAAAAAAAAAATTTAGAAATGAAATCTTTGATCTATGAATTTAATTACTAAGAATGGTTTAATTCCAGGAATTTAAATTAATATAATATTTATGTATATTTATTATAGCTCCCCAGGAGAAGCTCGATTGCCAGGCGAAACGTTGGGACTGGTGAATAAAGAAATTTAAATAATGTGAATAATCAAGGTATTGGCGATATTCTGTTGCTAGAGCTAACCAAATCTATAAACTGAATTGATACCCCAAATCTAGCAATGGCTCTGTCCTCAGGAGCCATGCATTAAGATGGAGGGAACGGAGGTCTGGATGGACCAGGGTGCCCTGCTCCTGTGATAGCAAGCTTTTGCACAGGGGTAGGGGTACTAGAGGTTCACTGCCAACTGCTGTATTAAGGGGAAACAGATCTGATGAGGCCAGAAGGAAGCCATGATTATCAGAGTCACTCTCTCCATTTGGAGCTTGATTAACACCCTCTAAATTAGAGGAAAGGCTTAGAGAAATCTCTCTTTCCAAGAGAGGGACAACGTGTCTCGCCAGAAAACTCCAGGCCCTGGAGACAGCAAGCAGAAAAGTGTCAGTTTTGCATTGAGTGGGGACGCAAAAAGGTCCAACTTTGGATGACCCAACCTGTCGAACAAGTCTTCTACTACTGATGTCAGCAGCTCCCTCTCATGCATTCAAGACTGCAACTGGCTTAGTCTGTCCACCAGGACATTTTGGATGACTGGAACATGGATGGCCAACAGTTGTAGACCATGTTCTAGAGCCCAGTACCAGACTCACATCACTTCCCTGCACAAGGGGTATGAATGTGTTCCCCCTTGCCTGTTTATGCAGTGTACTGCACTGATGTTGTCCATCTGTGGCAGCAGATGGCCCAGGGACAGATGGTTCTAGAATGCTTGTAAAGCATACAAAACAGCCCTCATCTCCAGTACGTTTATGTGGAGGGAAGTCTCCACTCTAGTCCAAGTTCCTTGTGTCTAATGAGGACCCAGATGAGCTCTCCAGCCCAGCCCCGAGGCATCTGTGGTGTGAATCTGCTGAGGGGGAAGGAATGAGGAAGGCAACCCCTTTCAGCAAATTGCTGGGTTCCATCCACCACTTGAGCACTTTTTTGACAGGAGAGGTTACTAGAACCTGCTGTTCCAGATCATCGGTGTGCTGATCCCACTGGACTCTTAGAATCTACTGAGGGATCCTCATGTGCAGCCTGGCCAAGGGCACCGTGACAATGGCTGCTGCCATCAGGCCCAACAACCTCAGGAATGTCCTGGCTGTGACATAGTGGTTATAGTAAAGCAAGTGGGCCTGTGCCACGAGGTGCTCCACCCCTGTCCTGGGGCAAGATGGCTAAGCCCTGGGCCATGTCCAGTACTGGCTCTATGTACTGCAGATGCTGACAAGGAGTTAAGACTGACTTCGGCCAAATGACCATGATTCCTAGGGCATTGAACAGCTGTCTGCTGCACACCAGGGTCTGAGACACTTGCTCCTGGGACTGAGCTTTTAGTAACCAGTTGTCTAGACATGGGAAGACATACAGTCCCTCTCTCCTGAGAGCTGCTGCCACAACTGCCAAGCATTTGGTAAATACCCATGGCACAGATGACAAGCCAAAGGGCAATACCCAGAACTGGTAGTGTTCACTCTGGGACTTCCTGTGGAGTGGACAAACCTTGATAAGCAGGTAAGCATTACAACTGAATCAGCTTGAGGCTGGTCTGTGAAAAAAGGCTTTCCAGAGGGAGCCTGGTATAGTCTGTCTGCCTTTCTGGACATGGCAGAGATCAAACTTGGTCTGTACCAGGCAGCCATAATGGCATCCTCTAGTGCAGCCAACAGAGGAAGAATAATCAGAGGGGGGAATCTGGTAGTTCCAGATTTCTCCTCGTGATCCTCAGCATCAAACCCCATGGCTGTTTGGAGTTGCTTCATCATAGAGATGAAGGAGGAGCCTTCAGGAGGGGACCTCGGGTATACAGGGTCAAGTCCTCACTCCTGGAGGATATGGTGGAGTCAGAACTGTCAGAAGGACTGCCATCCATATCTTCCTCCTCTTCTTCCTCCTCTAGTGGAATGAGGTCAGGGTAGTACTCCTCATCCTCATCAATGGGCTCTGAAGGGTGCAAGGAAGGAAGTGAGGACATCAACGCAATGGAGAGAGCAGGGCGCTTCGACATGGCAGGCATTAAGGCAGGGGCTGGTCTGGCAGGCCCCATCATCATATGGCCTGGAGGAGGAGGAGCAAAGTGCTGTAGTATCTCCACAAAGGAGGAGGGCACTGTCTGCATGTCGATGGTGGCCTGCATTGCAGAAGCACATTGCAATGTCGACAGAGCAGCCTGGTACATTGACTGGGGCAGCTGGAGCCCAGACATCGATGGGCCAACGCAAGCCACAGGAAGTCCAGCAGAAGCCATTGCCAGTGGACCCAGAGGGAGAGGACTAAGCAGCAGGGATGGCAATGTCAACAGGGGAGAATACCAATGTCGATGGAGTGCCTTGCAACATCGACGAGGGTGTCAGCGACCCCAGTGTCAACAAGCCTTTGCCAGCCATGGGAAGGCTGGCGGAACTCACTGCCAAGGCCGACCCTGTGGCAGCGAGGGTTTGGGTGGTATGAGGTGTTGCAGCCGAGACAGATGATGCTGCAGTGCCTGGCACCAAACAAAACAACAACCAAGAGCATACCGGGGAGGATTTATCCTTACTCCATTCCCACACCCGGTGTTTGTGCTTCCACGAAGACTTATCCTGGGCCTTGGAAGAGTGGGAGCCCAAGGACAAGGCTGGTGATGCAGAGGTGCTTCTCTCCTGGAGCTCTCTTTCCATTCTGGTGACCTGAGACGGATGCCAGCAGGCACTGCAGTAGGTACAGAAAAAATGGGCAGACTAGGTAGGCCAAGCAGTCCTTATCTGCCATCAAATTCTATGTTTCTGCTTGAGGAGGAAAGACTGCAGGGCTTTCTGATGGCATCACCAGGTAGCTTGGTTAAACTTCAGGCAGTGCTCGCAGGCCTTAACATTGTAGATCTGTCCAAGACAGCAAAAACAGACATTGTGGTCATTGTTAGAGTACATTTTTCCACAGCACTCACAGTAACAAACAAGTTTAGCAGGATCTTTCATCACCATACATGTTGACTACAATCACTTTAAAAATAAAGTGATAACGTACTAAGGTGAAAAAATAATAAACAATACAAAAATTTAGAAAATTCAAGAAGTAACAGTTGACTGAAGCGATGGCGTCTCCATGGAGTCCGGTGAGTATGGTCAACAGTAGGAAAAGAACTGAGGAGGGCACGGGGCAGCCCACATTTATATAGAGTAGGATGTCAACGTAAGATGTCATCATGTGCAGCCACTAGTAGACCGCCAGCAAAAAAGTTTCCATGTGGTCCTAGCACCTGACAGCTACAGTTCAATAGGTGTGGCCTGATGAAAGAGATATCCTTGAAGAAGATGTAGAAAATACAGATCCCTCGATGACCCCCCCCCATGTGATAATAATATACTATGTGGATTCCAAAAAGAGCCTCCCTGAGGAGGACACTCGGGCATTCCATATCTGGAAGACCCTCTCCCAGTGATGATGATCTGGGCATCTGGATTCCTGTTGACTTCTTACAGTGCGCACAAAAGCCATATGATGCCGCCATGGATACGGAAGGGTCTGGATGATTCCCTGCTCTATCCTGGCAGTAGGGCTTTGTGTAGTTAAGCCAACCTTACTATACAGTGAGCATGAGAAGCAATATTTAATTAGAATTATTTTTCAAATTCTCCCCTCATTGGCACTGATAAATCATTTATGGCAGCTATAAATTACCTCTTCTAATTAACCTATGCTTCTGCTCAGCATCAAATCAAACATGACTACCCACAGCATGGAAAAGATCTGATGCGCTGTGTAATTTGCCAGTTAAGACACCAGCCATTACCGTGGGCATCCAAGCTCTGCTTCCACCTGTAATATCACCTTATGAAGGTCTTTTGTTCTGTATCAAGTACAGTACAGACAGGGAGTTGAGTAAATCCAGGTGAGGAAGTCATGTAACGAACAGACGTCCTCTCCCTGGAAGAGGGGGTGCTCCTGTCTCCAGTCATTCTCTGGTGCCTTGTAGCACAAATGGACAGCTGGGTAAATCCTAGTGAGAAAGTCATTTGACGGACATCCTGCCTCTAGGGAGGGAATACTTCTGTCTCCAGTCACTCTCTGCTCACTGGACAGTACAAATGGGGAGCTGGATAAATCCTAGAGAGGGAGTCATGTGATAGACATCCCATACTTGGGGAGGTGGTTTGTACTCCTGTCTCCAGTCATTCTCTGTTGCCCTACAGCAAAAAAAGAGAGCCAAGTTAATCCTAGCGAGGAAATCATATGATGGACATCCTGTCCCTAGGGAGGGAATACTCTTGTCTCCAGTTACCCTCTGTTCACCCTGCAGTAGATTTTAATGAACCTTCCAGCATTTTAAAATGTTTAATAAATAAAACAAAAATACAAATGGGGACAGGGTAAATCCCAGCAAGGAAGTCAAGTGATACACATCCAGTCTCTGGGGGACATGGTGCTCCTGTCATTCTCTTTTCACCCTACTGTACTAAAAGGAACTTGGATAAATCCAAGAGAGGCAGTCATGTAAAAGTATCCTAGCCCCTGGAGATAGGTACTCCTGTCTTCGGTCAGCTTCTATAAACACTACAGCACAAAATCAGAAAGCAGTGCAAACTCCAGCAAGACAGTCATGTCAGTTTCTCTCTACATATCAATGCCATTCTTAAAGGAGATTAATCTGAGAGAATCTAGAAAATTAATGCACTCCCCCGGGGAACTGAAAGGCACAAGGTCAAAGGACTTTCAATGCACCTGAGAAGTGCAGTAATTCTTAATAAACCCATGCCCCAGAGTGGGTTACTGTGCTTATAAAATGAAAAAAAGGTTTTAATGGAAAACGTTTTATTATTCCTTTAATTTGGTTGCTGTTAAGTGGAATAGGTGAGTTTGGTAACAAAGCCTGTGTACCTTTGAACGAACCTTGGAACTGCATGTATTTTGAAGAAACCTATGCCATTTTGGGTTTTTGGGTTTGAAAACTGGAAAAAAAACTGCATTTTAATGGAAAGGTTTTATGTTCATTTAGTTAGATGGCTGCTAGGCAGATTAGGGCACATATGTTATGAACTGTGCAGTTTCTAAGTAAATAATCAATGGTCAGCTGCTGTGTTTTAACCAATGAAGTTGTTCAATTTGGTTAGTTTTTTTACACCCCATTTTACAAGCTGTTTGAACAACACCGACAGAAAAAGTCAGTGGGGTGCTGGCCACAGCAGAGTTATAATGCAATACTACAGATTGGGAAAACAAGAAACAAAAAAGGTCCCGCCCATGGTGCTCTAAGACAATCCAAATCCTTATTACAACAGCAAGAGTCGAGTACTCACCACCTCTCAGAATCATGCAGCACAGTACAGGACAACCGCAGGCAGTTGTTTTTTTTTTTTATCTTTATCCTCCTCCTCCTGACCTCCAGTGCCCCCTCCTTCCGTCCGCTCATGTCCCCCGGTACCTACTTTAGAGATCTGCCCCTAGAGTGCCCATCCTCCTCTCCTCGCACAGTGGGTGTCCTGTAGGTAGTCCGGTGACTTAGGGCGGACTTCATCTAGGGCTGCCGGAGGATTTTCCGGTTTTCTCCCTTACGTCCCCACTCCCCGGACGCCTTGCGCTTGGGGCGTCACGTCCCAGTGGTAGCGTGCTTTACGACGCAACCTCACGCTAGACGCCTCCCCGTCCCCATAAGCGAAAGCCGCCCATCCTTCACTGCCGGTGCTTCCACCGCAACGGAAGGAATGCAGAGCGCAATGCGCCTATGGTACCCGCCCCTGAGGGAGGAGAGCATCCGTTGGACACTCGATCCTCCCTCTCCTGCCGACCTCGGCCACCCGAAGTCCGTCCCTCGATCTGGGTCGCCGGCGCAGCGCAAGGTGTGGCGTCCAGCGCCTCAACCCTCAGCGCCACCGGGCCGCGCAGGCAGTTGTAAAAATAAAATGACAACATAGCTTGAATCCAGACTGGTGTTCCTTTACTAAGCGGTGGTGAGTGCTCGACGCTTGCTGTTGTAATACTATAGACTGCCTAGGAATATATACCACTACATACCAGCTGCTGGACCCCACCCACATTTCAAACAGTTCTCAGAGGGTAGATGAATCCTTGCCCCATAAACGTTTTCCCTGTTATCCAGTAAATGTAGGATTTTTACATCATAATAATACAATGAGTAAATTACAACTAAGGGGAAAGGGAAATTGTTTAACCTGGAAAGGCACACTAAGTCAAAGCTTGTTTCCAGCCAAGCCACGTGTTATTCTATATCCCTTATAAGGTTAATGCATTAGCAGCCTTATTGGCTCTGACCAGAGAGAGCATTTCTTATTATAGCAGTTTTTATAAAAAAAGGCACTGAAACAGGTGCTCCTTAACTTCCTGTTTCCGTGTTTCCTGGGTATTCTGATGTCAGTTTTCACTGCTCACTGTACTTCAGCACATACTTTCGTTAGCATAATGTTCTGCCTATTACAATTCAGTCAAGAATACATTTTCCAGAGTTTATACCACATCTTGGTAGCCTGCCTAAATAGCGGGTATAAAAAGAATTTGACTGTCCCCAACTGACCTCAGAGTGCCTTTGTTTATGATATTATCTTGCTACTCAAGACAACAGACTGTGATGTCACATACAGCAGTGGTAAGACCAGCTGGGGACAGTCAGCCTTTCTGAAACTTTAGTGTTATGGATAGCACCTACATGGCAGTAAGCCGAAGTGATGCTCTCAATGGGTTACAGTGAGAGGGGTCGAAAAGTAGACAATGCTGTGAAGTGCAGGGTTGTGATTTGTTATAAAACCAGCTCCAGGTTTTAAAGGGGCCAGGAAATTAGTTCCAATTGACAGCATTTACTAATGTTCTTGTTTACAGCAATGGAATTCATACCTCCAAATGATTCATACTTAACTGTGCCTAAATAAACACTTATGTGAGAAACTGTTTTCAAGTGTTTTCTTTTTATGGCAACATGCTACATAGTTTTTTCATGAAACTGGTAAGTTGTTACTTTGTCATGGCTTGTGTACAAAAAAACAGGTTACTTACCTGTAACAGCAGTTCTAGGAATTGTATATGTTGTTCATCCACACTCTTTGGCATGTTCCCTTCTGCTTTAAATCTCACCAGAAGTCTTCAAGCTGGCTCCTCCCACCCACCCGGGTGGCATATACCTTGGCTCCGCCCCATGATGCCAGATCTTAGCCTGTTGGAAGCCAGGTTGTGTGCGTCCACAGCCGGGGAGGTCAGGTGGGTCCGTGAGGATGAACAACATATACCACTCCTAAAACGACTGTTACAGGTGAGTAACCTGTTTTCCTAGGATCGTGGATATGTTGTTCATCCACACACTTTGGCAGACTCCTAGCAGTTCTCCGGGAGGAGGGAGGCAAGGCGGACACCCCCTACTTAGGGAACAGAGACTGGAGAACTGAGGCCACAAAACCAGAATCCCGTCGTGACTCAAGGTCGATGTGGTAGTGGGTGATGAAGGTGTTTGCTGACTTCCAGGTAGTAGCCCAACAGATTTCCTGGATAGGGATGTCCCTGGAAGCAGCCACTGATGCAACGGTATGGCGAGTGGAATGAGCTCTTATCCCTATGGGAGGCTCCTTGCTCACCAACTCATAGCACAGACCTATGCACGATTAATCCATCTTGCAATAGTCCACTTTGCTGCAGGTCTGCCAGAAGCGGCTTCAGCATAGGTGACAAACAGCTGGAGAACCTCTCCCCGAATTTCCACCGTCCTCTCCTTGTAATAGGAGAGAGCACATCTCGGACCCAAAGTATGGAGCCTGTACTCGGCCTAAAGGTGCAATTAGGGTAGTATACCAGCAGAATTAACACTTGGTTAAGGTGAAACTCTGACACCACCTTCAGAAGAAATTTCGGGTTGGGGCATATGACAACCTTGTTCCTGTGGAAGACCAGATAAGGGGAGTCCACCGAAAGCGCCTGGAGCTCCCCTGTCCTTCTGGCAGACATGATAGCCACCAGGAAGACAGTCTTCCACGACAAGTGTGACAAGGCACACTTGTGCATTGGTTCAAATGGCTTGCCTATGAGCTTTACCAGTACCAACAGTAGATCCCACAGAGGTAGAAGTTCACACACTGGAAGGGATATGTGATCCAGGCCTTTGGAAAAGCACCTGATCATTGTCTCCTGTGTCGTCGGCTGACCGGCCCGTGCCCGGTAAGCAGAGATGGCTGCCAGGTGCACCCTAAGGGTCGATGACCAGAGACCCCCTTTGGAGAGAGAACAAAGGTAGTTGAGAATGTTAGCCACTGGACAGGACAGAGGGTCCAGGCCCTTGCCCTGACACCAAATGGAAAACCTTTTCCATCTGAAGGCATAACATTTCCTGGTCGATTCCTTTCTGGATGCCTCCACAATGATGAAGACATCCTCAGAAAGACCCAAAGCCTGGAATTCTAGTCGCTCAGGTACCAGGCTGTAAGGTGCAGAGAATGAAGGTACGGATGGAAAACCTTCCACTGATTGAGTGATATCAGGTTCAGGCGTCTGCAAAGCCACTCCGGGGGGCCTGCAGCTGAGGCAATCTGGATACCAGAACTGGCTTGGCCAGTCTGGGGCTACCAGAATCACCTTTCCCTTGTCCCGCCTCACCTTGAAGAGCACCTTGTGGATCAAGGAAAATGGAGGGAAGCCATAGAGGAGGCCTGGGGTCCACGGCCTCCAGAAGGCATCCCCCTGCAGCAAACCGTGCTGAGGGGGGTGGGCATGAAACAGCTTCAGCTTGGTGTTTTCCCTGAAGGCAAACAGGTCCACCATTGGTTTGCCCCAGTGGGAGAGCAGGCTGTGAGTTACCTCTGGATGGAGAGACCACTCGTGGGATGTCTGGCCTAAGCGGCTGAGAGCATCCGCCAGATGGTTTGAGGCTCCTGCCACATGGATGGCTAGGAGAGCTGCCTCCAATCAACTCACGAAGGTCCAGATGCGGAGTGCCTCCTTGCACAGCAGACGGGAGTGCATGCCGCCCTGTTTGTTGAGGTAGTACATGGTTGTGGTACAGTCTGACTGCTCTGAGCTCCAACAGGTTGATGTGGCAACCGGACTCCTTGGAGGTCCAGAGCCTGTGGGCCCTTTTGTCCCCCATGTGGGCTCCCCAGCCCATGAGAGAGGCATCAGTTGTGAGGACAACCGTCGGCTTGGGCGGACAAATGGGATCCCTTCCTGCAAATGGTCTGGGGTGGTCCACCATTGGAGCGCGTCCCACATCTTCTGGGTTACAGTGATCAGCGGGTCGAAATGACCGTGGCGTTGAGTCCACTGGGCAGTCAGCTCCCACTGGAGGGGGAGCATGTACAACTGGGCCCAACGGACCACTGAGGTGCACATCGCCATGTAACCCAGAAGGTGCAGAAAGTCCTGGGCAGGGCACAAGTGCCTAACCAGAAATGAATGGACAAAGGAGGAAAGAACCTCTGCCCTGTCCACCAGGAGCTGTGCTCTGGCTTGACAAGAGTCGAGCTCTGCCCTGATAGAGCCCATCACCTGAGAAGGCATGAGTTCTGACTTGGCCTCGTTGATCAAGAGGCTGAGTTGAGAGCAGGTCTAGAGGGCCAGGTCCCTGGACCTCTCCACCTCCTATTGGGTGGAACCTGCTAGGAGCCAGTCATTGAGGTAGAGGTAAATCTTGACCCCCCTCGACGCTGGACATGGTTCACCACCACTGTAATGCATCTGATGAGGACTCGTGGGGCCGATGACAGGCCGAACGGCATGGCTTGGAACTCGTACAGGGTCCCTTTGACCCTGAAGCAGAAGAACCGCTGATGGGATGGGATGGACGAATTGGGAAGTGAAAGAACGTGTCCTGCAGATCCAGTGAACAGAACCACATGTTTCGCTCCAAGGATGGTATGATGTGGGAGACAGTGACCATCCGAAAAGTGCATGACCTGAGATACTGATTCAGGTCATGCAGATCTAGAATGGGGTGCCAGCCCCCCATTCACTTGGGCACCAGGAAGTACCTGGATACAAAGCCTGGTTCTGCTGGAGGATCTGCCACTGGAGCTACTGCCTCCGTGAGGAGGAGCTGAGTGATGTCGTCTCGAAGAGCCGACTGGGTCTGAGCAGATACTCTTTCCTCCTGAGGGGCACGGGCTCGGTTGGGAGGGTACTGCTCGAATTCCAGAGGCAGTGCCTGACCAACCACTTTGAGAACCCACCTGCCAGAAATGACAACGGACCAGGCGGAAAGGAAGTGGCAGAGCCAGCTCCCCATAGGGGGACCCAAAGCTAAGGTGACGGGAGAAGGGATGGCAGACCCTGCCCCGTCACTGAGCAGGCTTGGAGGAGGAGGAGACTCCAGGACCTGAGCCTTGGCCTCCTTTACGGGCCCGTTGCGGTCCAGGCTTGGGCCGAGGGCACCAAGATTGAGTCTGCTGCTGAAGCTGGTGTTGCTGTCCACCTTCAGAGGAGGGCTGCTGAGCTGCAAGGGAAGAGTACCGAAAAGGCTTCTTTTTCTTCTGCCAGTTCTTGCCCAAAGAAATCTTGGCAGAAGTAGCGTCCAAGGTGGCACTGGACTGCTCAATGCGCTGAAGGTGACTGGCCACTCCTGGGCAGAACAAGTCGGTCCCGAGGAAGGGCACATCAGCTAGTTTTTTTTTTTTTTTTAGCTTTTTGTTGACCGGATAAGTGCACTAGACAATTCCTGACTATTTTCAGGCACGACCCGGGGGAAGGGGATACAGATGAATGCCAACTGACCTTGAACCAGATTAAGCTGTTGGTGGTATTTTTTTAGTGAATGAGGGAAATTTGGCCAGGACACCGAGGAAATTCCTCTATTCTTTTCAATAAGTGCCATGGGATCTTTAACATCCACCTAAACTACCACCAATCCAGGCAGATGGGACCTCGGTTTAACGTCTCATCCGAAAGACTGCACCTCAGAAGTGCAGCACCCCTCTCATGCTGCACTACAGTGTCAGTAATGGGATATTAACCCAAGTGCCAGATGTGGGAACTTAACCCACAGCCCTCTGATCTCCCAGCATCAGAGGCGAGTGTGCAACCTACTGAGCCACTGACACCGCAACAGTTTGTGCTGGGTATCCACCAGAAAGGAGGACAGCCTCAGCCAAGCCCTGCGGTGAGAGGCAACTGTGGCAGCCATCAAGCAGGCACAAGAATCCTCAGTGTTCAGGGCTGTCTGAAGCTGCTTTTTGGTGACAGCACAGCCCTGATCCCAGACTTGCTTGACCATGGTCTGCACGTCTATGGGCAGATGTGGGAGGACTTCATCTAGCAACCCCAGAAGGGCATGAGAGAAGTGAGCCATGATGACGGCTGAACTTGCCTGACAAAGGCCCAAGGAGGAAGCCGCATTGACCTTCCTGGCTGAATGGTCCAAGAGCTTGGACTCTTTATCAGGAGGTTGGTCAGTGTCCACAGAACTGCCAGTACGCCTGAACACAGAGGTGGTCACCAGGCTCTCAGCGGATGGGTGCTCTGTGAACCCCAAGAGGGACCCCATGGGCACCGCGTACTTGCGGGCCATGCAGGCAGATGGTGCTGGACAAGAGGCAGGATGCTGCCACAGTTCTAGGGCTGGGCCAACAATGGCCTCAGCCAAAGGAAAGGCCTCCGTCGGGGTATCCCCTCTCTTAAGGATGTCCGTAAGAGAGTACTCCGCCTTTTTCTGGATTGGCTCCAGGGGCATCCCTGTAGATTCAGAGATGCACGCAGTGTGGGGATCGGTGCATGGCATCTTCTGGCTGCAAGGGCACCGGCGAAATCCGGGGGAAGACTCGTCTTCCATTATTGAAGCAACAAACTTGTGATCGCTAATGCGAACAATATGGTGAAAAGACGAGGGACCTGCCTCCATCTCTAAGCCAACAGTCGATTCAGCATCACCTGGATGTGAATGCAAGCCGATGTCATCTGAATCAGAGGAATTTGGGTATAGGGGCCTACCGCCCAAGTCACTTTCGACCCGCTGAGGGCAGTCTGGGGTGACCATGACCAACAAATGCTGGGGGAGCCTGGTGTCAGGTCTGTCTTCCTTGGAAGGAGCCCCTCCCACAGGCTGTTTCAGTGGTGGTTCCACCACTATCGGTGGAGATGCCGTTTTGGGCCGAACAGGAAGTCTTGCCAGCCCCGCGGGCTGTGGAACCGATTTGATCAGTTCCGAAGGAGTCGGCTTCGGGCCTAGGAGGCGAAAGCCAAGTGATGGCTGGTGTAGAAGCCGGAGTGGGTTTGTGCCCAGTCAAAATCAGCTGTTGCCACATGAGGTCCTCATAGTGCCAACGAAGTTTCCGCCAGAGCCTCTCCTCATCCAAGGAGGACGAGGACGACAGATGGCATCACCTCTTTTTAGAGCACTTATGACTCTTCCTCGGCCTGTCAGTTGAGAGGGTCCGAGACCGTGACTGAGATCGGGCGGGCTGACTCGGTCGCTCGGGAGACACCGGCGAGACTGTTGATTTCCTGGGATCAGGGACTACATCTTCAATTGGAATCCCAGCAGGCTGGGACTCTTCATCTGGAAAGACCAGATTAGGGGTTCGATCGAGGGAATCGTCGACCGGAGTCAGCGATATTGGATCGATGGGATCGATCATGATCTCAAACTCTTTGAAAGATAATTTGGTCGACTGACCAGTTGGCAAAGCCCAAAAGCCAGCAGTCGAAGAAGCGATCTCGACCGAAGTCGAAACTGCATGCTCTCAGAACCGAGATCTCTCCCATTCACAAGAACGTCTCCGTCGAGACGAAGATGACTCCGTGTCCTTCTGCCGCTTACAGGATCGAGAGGAGTGCAAGCTGCAGGTGCCTCTCCCTTGGTCAGGAGAGACTGGCACAACTCCCAGAAGGAACCCGAAAAGGTGGAGCCCAGGTTGAGTGGAATGAAAAAGCTCCGAGAGGAATCCTCAGCACAAGCCGCTTCCACCTCGAATGCCTGTATGCGTTCCAACTGCTCGGTGGATCCCGAGCCTCCTTGGATTTCACTGGAGGGTTCCTCTTTTCCGGCCTCCCCTGCTTCAGGCGTCCGAGTCGGTCGTCGAGGACACTGGGATGAAAAGCCAAACACATATTGCATGAAGAGGTGTCATGGTCGACACCGAGGCAATAGACGCATGCAGTGTGGGGATCGGTGCACGACATCTTTTGGCTGCAAGGGCACCGGCGAAATCCGGGGGAAGACTTGTCTTCCATTATTGAAGGAACAAACTTGTAATCGCTAACGCGAACAATGCACAATCTCAGTAAAACCAAAGGTTTGAAAGCCAGGGCCTAAGAAATGCGTGAGCACAAGGGAGGCAACCTGAATCTTCCAGCAGAAAGGAAGATCTGGTGTCATGGGGCAGAGCTGAAGTATATACCACCCAGGTGGGTGGGAGGAGCCAGCTTGAAGACTTCTGGTGAAATTTAAAGCGGAAGGGGACATGCCAAAGAGTGTGGATGAACAACATATCCACGAACCCAGAATGCTAATTACGAGCTGTTGACCTATCAGAACTTTGGTCAGAGTTCTGTGCACAAACCATGATGTAGTTAAAACTCCAGATCACAGGTTTCATGAAGAGAACTGAGAGAGATAGATGTCCATAAAAACAAAACACAGTTTTTCATGTTGCATTTTACTCAGGTACAGTTAAATATGGGTAATTTAGGGAAATTAATACTACTTCTGAGTATACAAACTTTATAAACAGCTGCCGGTTAGAAATGATTTCTTGTCCTCTTTAAGACTGGAACAAGTAGTCTGAAAGCACACTGGTAGATGGTAATAGAATATCGTATTAACTGCTAGTGGTTTCTGCAGTGTCTTTGAATCACTAACTTCCATATCAGTACCCAGCAGACATGGAGACTAGGGACATCCTTTTAACATTTCCTCCGAAGGTCAGCATCTCCACCAAGGCAGCTCTCCATAGCACTGCATTAGGTAAGACCAGCGTTGGAAATGGAAAAAACTCACTGTGGGAATCACCACCTTTGATGTAGGATTCAACGCCCCAGTGGGTCTGGGGAGACATTCCCTTTTTATGTGTTCTGTTTTTACATTTTGTCTATTTCATGCCTTTAGGTGTTTACATTTTACGAAGAAGCAGTCCGTCCCCCTACTGCTCCTAGAACTGGGATAAGACTTTGAATTTCATCCCCAGAACTCAGTTCCCCAGGGCTCCCCCTCATTTCCATCACAGGGGGTTGGACTTGAACATATGACCCAGACACGAAAGAGTTAACAGCTGAGCCCCAGTATTCCTTAATGTGCCACTCCTTTTCTGCAGTTCTCCTTTGCTTTCCTGACCACAGCCTTTCCAATGTCAGCGGCACAGCCTTTTCCACTGCTGGCCCCTTTGTTTCGAATGACCTTCCCACTCATGCTTCACCTCACCGAGTCTCTCCCATTTATCAGATCTGCTCTTAAAACTCATCTCTTCTTCGTGTTCTGGGGAAGCAGTAGCCTAAGGGTTTGAGCACCAAGATGTGAACCTGGAGACACAGCTGACCTGGCACTGAAACCCACGTATGCCACTTTCATACTGTGTACAAGCCTGAGCAAATCACTTCATCTACCTGTGCTCATGGGACATATCCGAGAATGAGCTTCAGCTAGGTGTGCCTTTCCCAGCCAAAAATTCTGAATTCAATTTTTTTTTTTTAAATTGCCTTCAGTTCCCTAACCGCACTCTAGTTGGCTCCTGATTTATAAACCAATCATCTTTTTACCACAAAGGACTCATGTTACAGTTAATTTTATGCACACATAAACATAAAACCATACACAGTGGTTGTGACATACACAAAAAGAAAAGACAAATGTGTTAAAACATGATAATAACTGGTGACTGTTTTTTCCCATAGGGAAACTGGGTTATAATTCTATTGTTATAACCAGCTGGTTATAACGATGAACACACGTCCAGTTTCCCTAGTTTGGCGCATGCGCCAAACGCAATCTTCCACTTCTCTACCCTGTTCCCCGCCATCCCTGCTCTACAGCGCCACCTGCAAACTTTCCCGACGGAAGAAGTTGGTGGTAAGTTCTCTCTCTTTGTGTTTTGAAAAAATAAAATTATTGCTGGGCACAGAAAACTTTCTGTAATGGGACTGCAACAAAAAAAAAAAATAGCTTCCATTTAGGAGCCGCCACAGACCGCACTAAAAAGCCCAACGGTCCGAAGCTCAGCTCCCGAGACAAATACATTTATTTTGTAAAACTGCTGTGGTGAAAAAACGATCCCCAGCAATTATACAAAATGAAGGATGGGTAGCTGTGTAAAACTCGGATTTTACACACACCCTGGGATGGGATACCCTAATAAACCCCTCGGGGGGGGGGGTGTACAATCCTTGTTATAACCATCTACCCATCTATTATTCTCTACATATTGCATTCAAAAGACAGACAATTAAAACTAAATGACATGATTCTCATTGTTGTGTTTCATTTGATGCTGACTATGTAAAGCGTTTTGTGATACATTTGGTATGAGACACAATGAAAAATAAAACAGTATTGCTTTGTATTGCACAGTACGTAAACCTACTGCCTTAAATGAATGTGTCACCCTGATACATCAGAAAACAAAGGGGGTTCCATCACAAAAATACTGGGGTTTCATTACATATATGTGGAACCGACATCTTCCATAGCAGGGTTAGGTAATTGTTAAAATCTGTCCAGAAAAATCCCATGCCGACTTATTGACAAAAACTCCAAAAAGCTTCAGTAGTTGATAGCTATGTAAAGGGCTCCACCTGGTGGCTGACAATGGGAAAGTCATGCTTCCATGTAAATGGGGTCGAACAGTAGGATTGCAAGATGTTGGAGCGAAGAACTCCTTAGTCCATCTAGATCATTACCCTACAAATCAGGGGTTGTATTACTTACTATTCAGTGACTGTACATTGCTCGACTATGACACACCAATGTCCTTTTCCTCCAGCCCTCCAGCCTGCCTTTTAAGGATTCCATGCTGTCTACCCCCAACCACCCTTCCTGAGGAAGGCTGTTTCCTGTCGCTCACCGGCCTATGCGTGAAGACGTGTTTCCTCGTCTCCCAATTAAATCTGGCTCCCTTAAGCCACCACCCCCCCCCAGAAAAATGAATGGCAATGCCCTCATTGCGTGATGTGTCTGTGTAGAGCACAAACAAGGAAAAGGATCTTGGTGCAACTGTGCACAGTAAGATAAACGCAAGCAGGCAATATGCTGCCAGTGTTAGAGAGGCACTCAAAAAAACTGGATATTCTGCATGTGAGTTCCATCCAGAAATTGGGAGGAGTCAAAGTAACCCTACTGTGGCATAAGGGACAGGGTGGCTTTATCAGCACAGCCCTGCTGGAGATATTTTATTCCCTTGCTAGACCCTCCTCTTATCCAATCCCAGGGCATGGTCCTGAGAGGTGACCCGGGGATTAACCTACAGGGCCATCAGAAGGGTAGGTAAGCCCTTCCTTACCTTTGGTGCTCCCTTGCTGGCCCCACTCTGGGCGAATATTGCCTCTGTGTCATCTGCCAGGCAAGTGGGTGAGTGCTGACATGAGGTCACCCCAGAGGGACCACTTATTCCTTCCCTCATGACACCGCCCCCCCTCCCTGTGGGTCACAAGGGGGTGGTTGTGCAATGGAAGGAGATGCCCTCCGTCCCCAAGGCAGGAGGTGTCCAAAGGATACCCAACCCTGCCTCACCAGTCGGCACTAGACGTCATGGCCTCAGGGTGTGAACCCGGGTAGTCTGGATGGCAAGAGGTAACACTACTGCTGTGCTAGCCAGCCAGCTCACCTTGAATTGTTTTTGTTTGCAAATTTATTTGATTTTTTACACTGTAAGGAAGTGAGTGATGCTACTCTTGCAGCATGATGAAGCCAAATAGAAGTCCCAACGATCAGAGGACAGAAACAGGCCCGGCTGGCCTCGATGGAGCCCAGTGGCAGTGGAGGCTCAGCTATACATGGCGAAGAGCCTAACTGGAAAACTTCTAGAAGACATACAGGCTATGGACACCAAAACTGAAAAAAAAGCCTTCAAAGATTAGAGTCTCAGGATGCCTAACTAAAGCTTCTATCAGTAACGGTCTCTGAGGCGGACATGTGTTCAGTGTCTTTTTTGGCCATGGTGGCTAAATGTCACAAGAGAATATGCTGCTATGACAGAAACTTGAATCTCTCGAAAATGAAGCTAAGATTGCTAAGGTACAAGTTGTGGGTATGCCAGAGGAGGCTTAGGGGTTGAGAATCTCCTTACTTTTTTGATATCCATGCTGATGGACAATTTGCAGATGTCAGGTAACTTCAAGCCGAAACACCCAAGAAAGGTTCACTGAGTTAAATATGTAGAAAGCTTCGAACATCTTTCAACAGCCGTGCATGACGTCGCTCAAGGAAGCAGGAGTGGAGACCAGGGAATTGCTGCTGGTGGCTGAGCAAGGCTCGGTGCCCTGAACAGTGGATGATGGCCAGGAGGTAAAGCATTCTCCTGATGATGTCTTGTTTCAAATAAGAATCTGCCGCAAGCAGTGCAGTGAAGTAACACAGAAACAGAACATGTCAGCAGAAAAAGACCACTGGTCCAGCCAGTCTTCCCTGTTTTACCCTATCCTACACTGGGAACTTACGTCTAGTCTGTTGTTACTGCCCTCACCTCCTCCGCTACCCCATGCCTTACTACTTCCCCCTGCACAACTATTAACCTTTTTACTAGGTCCCATGAAGTTACAACTACTACAATTACTTCAGTAGTTCAACAGAAACATAGAAACAGAAACATAGACTTTGACGGTAGATAAGGACCACTTGGCCCACCCAGTCTGCCCATTTGCCTACCTACTGGATAAACTGCAGATTCTAGTTAACCAACAGCCTACTTCCTGCCCCCCCCCCCCACCACAATTGCCTTATGTCTGTCCCATGCATTCTTGAATTCCCCCACTGTTTTATACCCAACAACCTCCTCAGGAAGGCGGTTCCATGCATCCACCACTCTCTCCGTGAAAAAAAAATTCCTCACATTACCCCTGAGCCGTCCCCCCTCTATCTTTAAATTGTGCCCCCTTGTTCTTACACATCTCTTTTTCTGAAAGATGCTACCCTCCTGGACTTTGTTGATTCCCTTCAGATACTTGAACGTTTCTATTATGTCCCCCCGTCCCTCCTTTCATCAAGGGTATACATATTAAGCTCCATCGGTCTCTCTTCATATGGTTTCTGATGCAGACCCTGCACCATTTTAGTTGCCCTCCTCTGGACTGCTTCCACCCTGTCTATGTATTTGCGTAGATGAGGTCTCCAAAACTGCACACAGTACTCCAGATGGGGTCTCACCAACTGTCTGTACAGAGGGATAACCACTTCCCTTTTTCTACATGTGATGCTCCTTCCTACGCATCCCAGTATCCCCCCGGCTCTCCTTACTGACCTTTAGAACATCTGATATGACTACCCCCAGGTCCCTTTCCATTTTTGTTGTTGTTAGTACCTCCCCTGCTATTGTGTACTCTTCTCCTGGGTTTTTTGTTTCCCAGGTGCATTACTTTGCACTTCTTTGCATTGAATCTAAGTTGCCATATGCCTGACCATTCCTCCAACCTTGCCAAGTCCCTTCTCATCCTTTCTACCCCCCCCCCCGTGTGTATCAGCTCTGTTACAGATCTTTGTGTCATCTGCAAAGAGGCATACCTTTCCGTTCAGACCCATTGCAATGTCACCTATAAAGATGTTACAGAGGACTGGACCCAGTACTGAACCCTGAGGTACTCCACTAGTGACCCCCCTTTCTTCGGAATGTGTTCCATTCACTATTACCTTCTGTGTCCTGTTTTGCGGGCCAGTTTGCTACCCAGGCTACCACCCTGGGACCCACTTCCAGGCTGGCTAACTTGATTATATATGAGGTCAGGGTAGTTTACTGCAAACCTGCTTAATGAAATGCAACTGGTAAATGTAACTGTTTCTAGCAGGTCACATGGAGTGCAAGAATTCTGTGGTGCAGAGTGGAACTCTTGCAGCCGGAGTGGCATAATGGTTGGGATATTTTCCAGGCAGGCATAACTTGATAAGTGCATGTACATTTGACCTTGTAAGCCTACCTACTGTATATCCTTGTATAATGCAGCCCCAGGCATTAATCACCATAATGATCTGTTTAATTCACTGCAGCTGTTTGCTGGAGTGTAGGGTAATACACTCAACGTACTTATTCTGTGTTTCGACATAGCTTTAGAGGAAGTTTGGGGAGGGGTGAAAAGCTTCCAATTAGTTCATTATGGGTACAGACAGTATCTGATGGCGCGGAGTCAGTAAAGCCAATTATCCAGTTCAACTAATTCATTACAGGCTGAGTAGTGGCTGTATATATCAAGGTAAATGTTCCCTTTCTAAAATCTTCCTTAGGCTATGTTATGAGATGGCTTGGTGTACCCTTGTTTTTACTATGGTTTAGTAAGCAGAAGACCACCACTAGATCCACTGTGACTGCCCATCCACTACTTAGTGGTTGTCAAGAGTGTAGGACCCACCCAGTATGAGTCTATCCAAATGTGCCGTGAAAATATCCTTGCTCCGTGCTGTAACTACAGACGATGGATGTTTGTTCCAGTAGTTAGCTGTCCTCGGACTGTAAAAATTAACCTGCTAGTTGTATCTGATTTATTAATCTTAAATTGTTGATTATGACTTCTGGTTGCACTCTACATACGAATATACGAAACTGCCAGCAGATAAAGGCCTTATGGTCTATCAAGTCTGCTCAACTGTGCAGCTACAGTAGCAGCCCTCGTACTGCAGCTGCTCCTCCTTCCCCCTTCCCCTCCAGTTACCCTCCCTGTTACCCTGTCCCATCCCCTTTTGAAGCAGCCCACTGTTCTACAGGATACCACTTCCTCTGGCAATGTATTCCACCCAGACACCACCCTCTCCATAAACAAGTGTCTCCTCATTTCCCTCCTGGAATGTCCCCCTTCCAATCTCAGATCGTCCCCTCAAGTGTCCCTCCCCCTTCCCCTCCTTAATTTGAAAAGCTCCTCTGTTCCCGTCTTATTTACTCCCTTCACGTACCTGAATGTTTCAATCATGTCCCCCCTATCCCTCCTCTCCTCTAGGGAGTACATGTTCAGCTCCCTCAGCCTGCTCTCACAGGGTAAGTCCCCTAGCCCCTGGTTCATTTTTGTTGCCCTCCGTTGCACTCCCTCCAGTAACCTAATTTGCTTCTTCAGGTAGGGTCGCCAAAATTGCATGCAGTAATCCAGGTGTGATCTAAGCAGTGACCTGTATAGCCGCAGGATCACCTCCCCCCTCCTGTAGGATAGCCCTCTGGCAATACAACCCAGCATTCTGTTGGCCTTTGCAGCTGTCTTTCTACACTGTGCTGAATTGTTCATTGCTCTCATTATGATCACCCCCAGATCCTTCTCCTCTCCTGTCTTGGCTAGTTGAATCCCCCCTAGCTGGTAACTCTTCCTTGGGTTTTTTGTGCAGAAATGTAAAACCTTACATTTCTTGGCATTGAACTCCAGCTGCCAAGTGTTCGGCCAGGCCTCCAACTTTGCCAGATCATCTTGCAACCCTTGCCACACTTCTAAGTCATCCACTACTGCTCTCATCTTGGTGTCATCTGAAAACAGACTGATCCTGCTCTTGATGCCTATTGAGATGTCTGCTATGAACATCCCAAACAACACCGGCCCCAGTACAGAGCCCTGTGGCACCATGCTTGCAACTGCCCTGGGAGATGAGAGCTCCCCTTCCACCACCACCCTCTGCTGTCTCCTTTGCAGCCAGTTCACTACCCATCCCACCATCTTCACCCCACCCCATGCCTTCCAGCTTACTTCTGTAACCCCCAGGTGGCGCTATCTCAATGGCTACTACCCCTGCCTGCTTGACTACTGACAGGTTGAGGGGCCTAGGTTCTATGGCGGTTGCCTCCACCCAGAGGTCAGGGTTTGTAATGGTTAGACTAGCTTGATCACAGCCCTCTGGGACACCGTGACCCCCTTTGGTTCCCTCTTGTGGCTCACACAGTACCCAGGAGTTACAGCCCCAATACCCCACGTATACACACTGTTCACTCATAAAGCACCACTTACCCTCGAGACCGATTCTGTGGCACGTCTCTGAGGACCCCCTGTAAAATAAGGTTAACAACATACACAGCGAAATACAATACTATTTCCATAAGTACCAACACCACAGACAGTATATAGTAAAACAACAACAAATCTGATTTATTTAGGGGACAGTAACATGGGAGGGGGAAATCACGTTAATTGGTGACATTAAATCACAGTACTGTGCACACATACAGAGTCTGAAAAGTCACACTCTGGGTACCCAGGTTGGGGGTAGCCAGGTCCGTTGCCTGGGGTTGGCCAGCAGGTGCAGATGGGTAGGGCCCTGTAGAAGAAAATATATGCACAACACCCAATTGTAATCCGGAACCGGATGGCTCAGTCCATGAAGCAGTGCAACAACAAGAATTAGATGACACACTTGTGATTGAAAACAGGCTGCAGTGGAATACCCTGATTTATACTCACAATACCCAATCTGAGAACCAGATAGTGGATGTTCTCTGGATTGTCAGAAACAACAGGGCATGGAGACAAGGTCCTTGTGACAGGACCCCACTGCAGTTTACAGCAAACGGATTTAGTCCGAGACAAGCTGGGGTTTGCTTCCAGCTTCAACACACAGCACACAGCACAGAGGATTGGAAATAGCGATTCCCCACAAGCACTGTGCACATTCATATGTAAAAGGAAAGTACTATACCAGGCAGGCTGCTCCTCGATCCTGATTGCACTTACTGCAAAATACCCGGGAGCACACACAGCAGATTCAGTTCCTGACAGACCGAGCACGATTCAGCAATTTCTCCAGTCTTCTACAGGGTGAGCCTGGTATCCACACTTCTGGTACTTCTTTCTCCTCACAACTTGGATTCAGTCCAAACTGGCACCCATAACGGCTGCAGGCCGAAACTCAGGGCCTCACACGCGCTTCCCGTGTGAAACTATACACCGCAGAAGCACAGAGCTCCTTCTCTCTTCACTGTCACAACCGATCTGATCTTTTCAGTCACAGAGCAGGGCATTTCCTTTACTTCCAAACCATTCTGCTGGCTGGCTCAGCAGTCACTCACAATAAGACTCCCTCTGTTGGTGAAAAAAGGCACTTCCTAGCCTTCCATGCAGCCCTGTGGATGGGTCATCGGGGGAGGCCAAAGGAATGGATATGGCTGGGTTTGGGCCAAAAAAGGAGGAGAAATAGCAACTCCTAGTGGTCACAGTGAGAAGTGGGTACAGGCTTGAGGAGTGGATATGGGGTGGGCAGCTGGGAGGAGGGGTAAGGAGATGGTGTGCAGGGCAGAGTAGGGTAGTAGAGGGATTTGTAGTGAGATTTCCTAGGCAAGGGCTGAGCAGCTAAGTTGCAGGGACAGCAAGAGTGAGAGTAGGGAGGTATAGAGCAGTTGGCAACTAGGAGGGAACTCACTCTAGTGGGTGATGCATATAAGCTGCAGATGGAGAAGTAGGAACTTAGTTTCTGGAGTAGCAGGAAGTCATGTGACAGGAAAAAATACAATATATTGAGGGCTGAGCTTGGGTGGGGCTAACACCCCTAAACCATGCAGGAGGACTGGAACTGTACCTATTGCCACCTCACTGGATGCCTTAGCTACCCTGACTGCCCTTGTCACCTCCCTCGACTCCTTCAGGTGTTCCTCCCTGTCCTCTCCATGTTTTTTGTACCTTCTAAAGGCGGCTCATTTCTTCCTTACTTTTTCTATGCCCCCTGCTCATCCAGCTGGGCTTCTTGGTCCTAACCCTCTTACTCTGGACCCTTGTACATGTTACGGTTGCCTCCTCAATTCCCAGTTTAATGCCCTCCCACTTCTAGTTAGTCTCCATATTTGGATGGATCCTGGCCAGATACCCCCTGTACTATTTCTCTCATCCTCCTGAAGTCAGCCCTCCTGAAGTCTAACACCCTTGTGCCCATTCCTACTTCCCCTTTCCCCATGTTTATCATGAACCACATCAAGTAGTGGTCACTTCCTGCCAGGGGTTCTTCAACCCCCAGCTTCCTCACAAACTCATCGTTCACTAGCATGTAGTCTAGGTGTTCCCTTAACTGGTTGTCTCATTGACCATCTGCAACAGAAAGCTGTCCTGGAAGGCATGCAGAAGTACCTGCTCCCTCCTATTCATGGCGGCTGGAGTACCCCAATCCACTCCCGGCAGGTTGAAGTCCCCCACAGTCGCCATGCTGCCCCTCCCGCAGGTCCTTCGGATCTGTGCTGCTAGTTCCCAGTCTAACTCCTTAGTCTGAGATGGTGGCATGTACACCACTCCCATCCTGAGGGTCCTATTTTTGGAGTCCTGGAGCTGCACCCATAATTACTCCATGCTACCCTCCTCCCCTTCCTCCCTGACACACTCCAGTCCTTCCCTCACATACAGTGCCACCCCCCTCCCTTCCCGTTTACCCTGTCCCTCCGAAATATTCTATACCCCGGTACTGCCAGGTGCCAGTCAAGATAATGGGTGGCCCATGTCTCAGTGATGGCCGCCATGTCCACCTCCCCATCTGCCATGAGAGCCTGTAACTCTGCTGTTTTGTTCCCTAGACTCCTAACATTCAAGGTTACCACCCTCCACCCTGCTTCCTTCCCCCCTCTCCCTACTTGCTCTCCCTTTATGGCATCCCATCCTGACCTCCTCCTAAGTCCCTTGCTGCTGGTATGGGGAGTAAGCTTGTTTGGCTTCCCTTCCTGTGGATCCTGCCTGACTCCTGCCCACCTGCCATCCCCCTCTTCTAGTTTAAATTCTCATTGTTTGCTAAGTATTCCCCCAGTTTCTGTTTAACTATCCTCCTTCCCTCCTCACTCAAGTGTAGCCTGTCCTTAGCATACAGATCCTTGCCCTTCCAGGTCATTCTCCACCCCCACAAGCCCATACCCTTTGGACTGACACCATTCTCTTAGCCACGTGTAAAATCCTCTATCCTCAGCTTCCTTGCTTGCCTTGGGTACTGGAAGCACATCCATGAAAGTTCCTGATCATCCTACTTCCTCACAAATCAGCCCCAGCTCCTCAAACCTCCTCTGGACTACATCTACCATATTCCCCGCCAGGTCATTTGTTCCCAAATGCAGAACTATGTGAGGTTTCTCCCTACCCCTCTTAGCATGCATTAGAACAGACTGACCCACCCTTTCCGCTGTCATGCCTGGCAAGGCCTCCACCCATATTCATAAGGTAGAAAAAGAAATGGGCACACTGGCTGGGTCTTGGGGTCCTTTTTTGCAGTCAACTTCTGTGTTTCTATATTCCATATGTGACTAGGCCTATCCCCCCCCCCTTGCTTCCCATCTGATTCCTTCCAAAACGGAGTCTCCCAGCACTAGGATCCCCCACTCATTTTCATGTTCAGCTCACCCTGTCCTTCCTTTATTCTGTCCCCTTACTCTCCATTCCTACTCCTCCTCCAGCGCAGTTGTTCCCCCCTTCCACTCCTGTTGTAATGTCCCCTATCTCTGCCCTGTTCTCCTTCTACCTTTTTCCTCTGATTTTACCTCCCTTCTCCACCAGGCTCCTCCCCCTGATGTATGCCTACCCTTTTCGCATACCCCCTTCCCCTCTTTCCCACCACCTCTCATCATCTCAGTATTTAAATCCCACTGCCTCAGTGAGTTTATAGTCTCTGAGAATGTCAAATGACAGAAGTAGGTCACCTCAGTGACATCTTGTCTCCAGGGACATTAGTCCCAAACATTCTAACTTTTGCTGATATGTTTGGTGCTTAACACTCCAGATGAGTTTAGCAGCCCTTCCTTGTGTGCTTCCAAGCATCTTAGTATCTTTCTTGAGGTATTGTGACCAGTTCTGGGAAGCGTAATCTGTTTGTGGCCTAATCAACTGTCTGTATACTGGTAGGATAACATTTTGGTTTCTTGATGCAAAGTTATGTTTTATGCACCCATATTAGGTGCCTAGCTTTTTTGTTTAGATTAGCACAATGCTTAGAGGCAGTACATGTATCTGAAATGGCAATATCCAGATCCCTTTCATCAATTAATTCAATTATAGGGGTACCATGTATGTAGTATTTATGTTTATTATTTTTTCAGCAATGCAATTATTTCTCCTGTTGGTAAAAAGACTGTGAACCCTCGTATCCTTGACGTAAAGAGGACAGTGCTATCATTACAGCAAGCTGACATATGACATACATACAGTATGTACCCTGTGAATGCCTGTTATGATGTGCAGTACTAATGCACTGGTTTACTGAAAAAGCTGACAATCAAGAGAACAAGCCCAACTTTGGAATGCATCACCTGTGTTCCCATATCAGAGGACATTTGAAGGGTCTCCTTCTGAGACTATCAGTGTGTGATACGGAAGGTTTAAACTAGCACACATTAAAAACTGGGGTTGAGATACTGGAAGCCATTTAGTGCATACAAAATAGGTTAATGCCTCGCTAACAGTGATTAAAAACTGAAAACCAGTTGACTTGCTTATAACTAGTGTATCATTCTAATTGATATATTCATCTGACTGCCATAACCCTCCCTGCCTCTCCTCTTAGGATAGGTGTAGGTACTTCCAGCAATGCAATTTATTATTATTATTTTTTTTTTTTTAAACGCTCACGTCCCCTTCGTCTCCATGGCTCACCAATGGGGACTATCATGGCAGGGGGGCATGAATACAGGGCGCAGTCGTCAGCCCCCATCCTGCCTTGGATTACCACTGCATGGGGAAGTGGAGAGATTGCCCCCCACTTATGCCACGTGTTGGGCCTCCAACTGACCCGGGTCCAAATCACACCCTCGCCAGCCCCATAACCGGTGAGCCACAGGGCCATTTTCCTTTTTCTCCCAGAACCCCCCAGGATGTGTAGGCAATCGAGGGAGTCCATGGAGAAGGCGCACACTAAGACGTGATGCCTCTCTGGACCCCAGCCAATGTCCTCCCCTCCCATGTGGCACCCCGCACTGCACCTCCACCCATGTGCACCCAGGTGGTAGCATTGCAGCAGGAGCAGCATCTCCTTCCCCGGAGAAGAGCACCCCTAGGGCGCTCAATCCTCCTCCCCCCGGCTGGCCCCTCCAGCTCCCTGGGCTCATTCCCAATCTTGGCTCGCCAGCATTGCAAGTGGCGACACTACTGCTGCGCTGAAGGGCCAGCTGCAATTTTTATTTATATCTGTTGTTTATAAACAAAAACTCATAATTAAGTACCATAACTTTACTCAAATTAATTTGATTTGAAGTCATATTTACATTCAGTAAGAAAGAAGAAAATTGTTAGAATGTATTATAGGGTTTTGACTGAAGAAAATAGAATGCACTATAGGGTTTTGATCTTTACTGCTAAATGATCTCACAGTTGAAGAGCAACTAGAAAAATAGAAACATAGGAAAAGACCACTGGTCCACCCAGCCTGCCCATAAAACCCTAACAAACCAAGGACCTATTATCCATACAGGGTTCTAACCCACGGTATCCACCCCAAGCTCCCCACCCTACCACTACCACCCTGATCAACCACTAAGCCATTCACTCTGTATCCGCCATCATTTGAAACCACTGATTGTTTTGGCACCCACCACATCAGCTGGCAGACTGTTCCATGACTCCACCACCCTTTCCCTCCTGAACTTCGCCACCCCCCTTGGTTCAGTTTCCACTCATACCCTGTGTTTTGATCCACTACTTAGCTAAACAGTTCCTCTTATTTACCTTGTTCATTCCTTTCAGGAATTTGAAGGGCTCTATCATATCTTCCCTCTCTCATCTGGTCTCCAGTGAGAACATGCTCAGTGCCTTGAGCCGATCCTCATAAGATCTGCCCTGCAGGCTCTGATCATTTTGGTCACCCTACGTTGCTCTGCCTCCAGTCTGTCCTTATCTGTCCTTAGCTCAGGACTCCAGAACTAGGCACAATACTCCGGGGGCGGGGAGGGGGCCTCACCAGTGATGTATAGAGAGGTAGCAATACCTCCTTGCTTCTGCTGTCAATACCCCTTCCTATACACCCCGGCATCCTGTTTACCTTGCTGTAGGCCTTGTTACACTGGCTTGACTGTTTTGGGGAGTCACTGATGATGGCGTTGTGGTCTGGGATTGTGCAGATCTGTTCATGCCTTGCTCTGTGCTCCACTCTGAGGTTGTATTCTCACATGCTCTGCATACTCACAGTGTGCTCTGCACATGTACAAATATACCACCTTTTGAGCACTGCATACAATAGCCCTGGCAGATTGGACTTTACCTAGTGTTAACACTGATCTTCGAATACGGGGCCCCAAGTGTTTTAGTTTTGTGAGGAAGCATCCTGTGTCAGTTCCAGTTTCAAAGAAGCTTCCTGGCACTTGCTGTTCAAGTACCCCCCGGGGGTACCCAATGATGCGGGGATGAGCAAGTGGCAGTGGTACACATGTTAGGAGGTAGTATTACATCCTCGCCCCCATAACATGCACAACTGTCAGCAAAGTAAATATTAGTATGTAAAGGCCAATACCACCCCAATCATATTTGTATGCCTGTTAATAGCCCTGAAGCCCTTTCCCTACTTCACGTCATCAAAACGTGGCACAAGTAAGTTTAACAACTAAAGACTCCTTAGAAAAACATTCAAATTCTGGCTGATTTAGGTTCTTGGGCAGGCAGGTCCCTGTCATAAATTGCCATCCCCAATGGTGCCAGCGGCTCTTTGAGGAACATAATCTGTAACAGCATGTGACATCACACACAAGGGACACCAATATGCTTGCTACTATACTAAGCACCCCTGAACCTGCTGTCACAGACTCTCAGGTGAGGGAGCCATTGGTTAACCATAACCACGGTATGATCAAGTTCAGAATTAAACAATCTGGTAAAACAGTTTTTTATTCAGTTTTAGGAAAGCTGCCTATCTGAATATGAAAATACTGAACAAGCCTGAACTCTTTTTGAGGACCAAGTACTTCATCTTCAAGACATTTATATTCCTTTTTTTTTTTTTTTTTTTATTTACGATGCTTCACCCAATCTGTTTCCATCGGCTAGCCTCTCCCCCCAGCCCCATCACCCGCTTTCCCTGGGACGTAACTCCATCCTTGCAATGCCCCATAGTTAACCCCTGTGGTAGAGTGTTCTGGGTTCCAGAAGCCTGGGAGGTGTTCAGCTTGGTTGCAGTCAGCAGCTAAGTGAGCGGTGCGGGGCCTGCGAGGAGACAGACGAAGTCATGCTGCTGTGATTAAGGGATTTTCTTCCCTTTTTGTTCCCCTTCCTCAGATGCCTTGTGACCTAGGACTGGGTGGATGCTGGCCACAAAGCATGCAGACATCCCAGCCGGGAAGTGCCCCACCCACCCATTGTGGCTCCGCTTACACTGACACCTGTGGTCACCCAGGTGGCAGTAAAGCAGTGGAGCTCATGGACCTCCCTCCACGAAGGACAGCATGCTCTGGGCTGATCAGTCCACCTCCCCCCAGACGTCCCTCAAAGACTCGGGCTTGCTTCCGAACCCGGGTCACCGGCATCACGAGCAGTAGTGCTACTGCTGCGCCAAAGGGCAGGTGGCATTTATATTCCTAAGGTTGAGCAATGCAACTAGAAAAAGTGTGTGATTCTCCTTTACAAAACACCAGTAGTACCTTCTGATGAATTACTGAGTTGAAATGTTCATTAAAAAAATTTAAGTTCCTAATCAGGGCTTTGTTCAAGACTACTGGCATTTGGGCCCAGAGGTGGTGAAAGAAAAAAAGAGAAGGATCGGAGTGCAGTGTGAGACTGAAGATTTGGAATTCATTGTTTTATTATTATTATTATTCCTGTTTAGCTGCCTTTCATTACTGGTCTCGGAGGCATCCCCCAGCTCCGTCACTGACTCACTTTGTGGACTTGCTGGTTAACCACCACTCACACTGAGTCATATTTTGGTGGGTGGCCTGGCCTGCCATGCAGGGTCCTGTGGTGCTGTGGGGGATGCCAAGTGAGCCAGAGCATTTTTCACCTAGTCTTCTTCCTCTGGGGAGTCATCATGCAGCTCAGTCAGGCAGAGGCACATTGACGCACCTCAGCAGCCCCCAAACCCACGTCTACTGCTCCTGGCAGAAAAATCAGGATCCCCAAGGGAGGAGAGCTGTTCTTGAGCGTTCAATCCTCACTCTCCTGGGTGGCCCCAAGTGACCCTGGTCCATTCACCAACCCATGTCACCGGCGTGGATGGAGGTAAGTTATCCAGTGCCTCAGCCCTCCAAACCACCAGTCCGGCTCAGAATTAATTAATTTTAGCAAACAAGTCTTAAGAGGGAGTTTAAGGACTAGGTGGGGAGGGTGGTGGTGTTCAAATGGGCGGGGGGGGGGCTGTATTTAATGGAGGCAGTGTGGCCTAGTGGTTAAAGCACTAGCTTGTGAACTGGGAAGTCACAGGTTTAAACCTCAGCAGAGCCTAACACTCACTGTGTGACCTTGGTCAAGTCACTTAACTTTCCAGTGCTCTACTCCACCCAGCAGTGGAACTGTGTAGGAGCAGGATCCCACTGAAAATAACATGTTGCATCTTAACTCACTGGGCTATCCTATGTCAACAGGCTTTTGTGTGTACTGGGTTAATACATAAACATCTGCATACAGCACCCTTATGGTAAAAAATATTGGATATTCCAAAAATCGGAGACAGTTAAGAGGTGCTGGAGGGGTTTAGGCACAACCCTGCAGCTACACCCTGCGACCCCCATTTCTTTCTACAGTTCCGGACCCTCAAAACCAAAATCCTGCCAAGAGCCCTAGTTACTAATCCTAACTGTTCTTAAGTTAGCTTTTTCTAAAGATTATTTTCTTTGAACGAAGACAGTTTTGGAATCAGAAGGGCTAAGAACTTACTTCATTTTTTTCCTTTTTGAATAAAAGCTTGGAGCTAGGGCAATATTGAGAACTTACCAGTCCCTTCTGTTTAGCTCTTTTAACTTTACTTGATATCCATCCCAGTCCTCCTACTCTCTCTGCCTCCCCCACCTCCCTGGAAAACCAGAGAGATTTCCTGTGATTATTCCACGGGTAAACCTTTCACATTCATGAGTCTGTTACCTCTTTTATGGCCCTTTTTACTATACCCCATTTATCCTCAATTCCTGCTGCCTCCTCCACTCCTATCAGCTTGTTCCTGATCAGTTCCCTCATTCAACAGAAGTCTGCCCTCCAAAGGTCCAGGACCACAGCCTTCAAAGCTGACCAACAACTCCCTATGGTGAACTCGAATCACACCGTAGTGTGGATGTTCGACCCTAGTGGCTCCCTAACCTCCACCCTCAGTCCCACCACCTCAGAGTTGGTCAGTAACAGATCAAGAATGACTTCCTGTCTGGTTGGTTCAGAAGTGTTGCACAATGTCCTACAGTGACAGATTCCTTGACCTCTTGCCTGCTGCAGCTGCCCAATGCACGTCCAACACATTCAGGTCACTCACTACCACTACCTACCCATTTTCAGCCCACCTCCTGATCCCTTCCCCCAAATCTCTATCCCCCTACACCTTCTGACCACTGACCTGTAAACCACCACCAAGCTAATCTTTTTTCTCCTCCACTGCTCTCAACTGTACCCATATCAACACCACCTCCACCTCATTAATTGCATAGTCTTACACAGATACATTAACAATGACAGCAGACAAAGACCAATGGTCCATTCAGTCTGCCTGTGATACCCTATCTAACCCCGGAACCTAGTGTCTATGCAGAGTCCTAGCCCTTCCCATTCGCTGCCTAGTCCCTTCCCAGTTTCTGTTGTCTCATGTAACCACTATGCCCTTCACTGTCCTTGCTGTGCCTAAAACCATTAATGGTTTTAGCACCCAAGAGGGGTAGTATTACCTCTTTCCTCTTGCTGTCAACACCCCTTCTGATACACCCAGCCGATCCTCTGCCTCTGAATTTGGTGTGTTGGTATGATGGTGTATACTGTGGTCTGTAAAGGGAACCTCTGAAAGATGTATATCCGCGTCTTTTGTCCCGAAATGCCGCCTGGGAGCGAAGTCTGTGTCTGGTGGGCAGGTGGGAGTGTTGCATACTGTCCTTAGATAATGCATTTCCCTCTTCTTTCCCTTTGAGATACTTCTCTAGGCCTTCGCCAAAGAGTAGGTTTCCTTTGAAAGGAAGTTTTTGGAGTGTCGTTTTGGACTCCCCGTCCGCGTCCCAAAGTTTCATCCATAGAGCTCTCCGTGCTCTGTTGATTAAGACGGCTGACCTGGAAGTATTGAGGCAATCGACAGCCATATCGGCCAGGTATTTTGTAGACAGTATTGCACTGTCTAATAGCCCTGCTTCCATAGTCTTTGGTGGTAGTATTTTTATGACCTCTTGCAGCCAAGTTAGTTGTGTCCTGGTAGCATAAATAGCTGTGGAAGATGCCCTTGTGCCCAGTCCTGTGACTTATGCATTTTTCTTGAGTATGTCTCCTAGGTTTCTATCAATAGGGTCTTTGAGTACTGAGGTGGACTCAGTGGGTAGCACAGTTTTCTTGTTTAGTGATGCTATCTGGGGATCTGTCGTTGGTGGTGTGCACCATAAAGCCAATTTGACTGCTTGCAGTGGGTACATCTTGTCCCACAACCTTCGCTCTGGAGTGCAAGCAGGTTCGGTGGAGGCCCACTCCTTTACAATTACTTCCTCAATGGCCTCGCACACTGGGAAAACATCCGCTACCTTTGATTGTGGTTGTAGAGAGGAAATTAGTTTAGATGTGGGTGCTGGGGTAGGTGTTTCAAACCCCACTGTAGTCATAATATTTCTGACTAGTGCAGGGATCTGGTCGGGAAAGCACCATTTTGCAGTGGGGGTCTGGGGTTCTGACTCCAATTTACCCTTCTCTTCTGATGTTTGTTCTGTTTCGACAGTGTCTATTTGTACCTCCGTAGCCATACAGGCCGATGGTGTGTTATGACTCCCGATGGCTCTCTTTTTTGTTGGGGGAGGACTGGAAGTTTGTAGTGTTGAAAGTTCGTTAAGCTTGGCTAGCATGGCCGCTAACACTTCTTGCTGTGCTAACATCAACTAATTGATGGCAGTGTTGTCTGTGTTGTGATCTTTATTAGTGATGTTGTATTGTAGTCCACTAGGTCCCTCTCCTGGGTCCTCATTGTTAATCGAGGAGGAGTTGTCCTCCACACAAGTAGCGCACAGCCTTCCCATGTGTTGTGGAGGCAGGGGTACATTGCATTGTTTGCAGGATTTATTTTTCGCGCCATAGTGATCTGTGGAAAATATGGCGCAGATCAGATATGTGATTTTTGTTATGTAGGTAATATCTGTAACTGTGAGCTTTTAATATATATATATATATATGAAATACATGAATTCTTGAAAATGAACATGGTTAAATACACAGTTGTAATTATATATAAGCTGTGGCCATGTCTTCTGACAATGAGTATAATTGTACTGTGAAGACAGGAAAATGGGGGACTGTTTCTTTAAGAGACTAAATAATTGGGTAATCTGTGAGGTCTCCGACATTAGTGAGGCATTAAATATTTATTTGGCATAGTGATAAAATATATCGATCTGGTCTGGTGACATATTGATTTGTGTGGTACATATATCTTAGTGATTATGCCTTGAGTTTTAATTTGGTGCTCATAATAGCAAACGCAAGGATCTAGCGCGAAATCGCATGATATCTATGCCTGTATGAGATCCCTGAGATGTGCCCCTGAAAAATATGGTGGCTGTAATGTCGCAGGATTTGCGAGCCAATTGGTGACCGGATCACTCGTAGAGCGAGATTTGGAGCCGGAAGAGATGGGCAGCGGAAGGAATGGTTGGAGAGGGCCCTCCACGGACATAGGGACCATAAAAAAACATCTTAATGGGCTCCATCTTGTCTGTGGGAGGGGAAGAGGGTTTGCTCAGAATGAATGTGATCAATGGAGGCGCGGGCGTGCCGCGATACGGTCAAGCTTCAGACAAGCATGGGCAGAAGAGATTATGGTACTGCATGAGGTATGCCCTTTTTAAAAGTACTGTGCTCCCTGTGCAATACATGAATCCCGGGTAATGTGCGTGCATGTAAGCACCCATGTGAGAGGTGTGTAGGTGTTACTGCAATTTTATTTATGTTTTGTTTCTTGCCTGATTTGAAATGACGAATGGCTCGTTTGAATGGAGCCTTAGTAATCTGACCATTGCATGGCTCTGTTTCATGTGTTTGCTCCTGGGACCGCTGGCAGGGGTTTCCAGGTAATCAAACATGAACCCTGTATGGTAGTTACTGTGCTGTATGCGATATGAGCCACCTCTGGGACCGCTAGCAGGGGTTACCAGGTGCGTTTGTGGAAATTTAAGTGTTAGTTAAAGTTCTGTACTGTGTTTTTGCTCCTGGAACCGCTGGCAGAGGTTTCCAGGTAGTCAAACTGAGCCAATGAAAATTAAGTGCAGTTTCGTGTTGTAATGAGGCAGACCTGGGATTGTTAGCAAGGAATACCAGGTGGTGTAAATATAATCATTGTTTTCTTTCTGGAACTACTAGGAGGGGTATCCAGTGGCCAAAGGAGTTCCCTTTTAGAATTGCTCTGATCACAAAAAAACTTGCAAACCAGCGTTAATAGATGCAAAGTAACACAGCATGCATATCTGCTCTTTTGCCTATTGTAGGCAGAAATTTTGTATTTATATTTTATATATATATGTGTGTATATATATATATATATATATATACACACACACACACACACACATATCTCTTTATATTTATATGTATATATATGTATATATATATATATATATATATATATATATATATATATATATATATAGAAGTAATCTGAATCTTACCTTAGCCTGTAGATTTGAACTGTTGTAGGTATAGTGTGCCTGCAACCTCAGATGCACATCTAGAACTGACCTGAGCTAAGCTGACCCCAGGGAGAAGGGGGACGGACTTGCCTCAAATCTACATGTGCATCAAGCAACCTATCAGGTGTACACAACACATGACATCATGAATGGGGAGTGCCTCAGAGATATATACCCCCACAATCACCTTTGCCAGGTGAGCAAACTACCATACTGTTTGCCTTACTATAGACCTTGATGCACTGGTGTGATTGCTGTTTTCACTGATGACAACTCCTAGGTCCCCCTTCTTCAGTCATGGTGCCAGTACTCTTTTCCTGGGGTACTTGTTCCCTAAGTAGAACACCTTGCACTTTTTGGCATTGAATTTCAACTGCCATGTATGGTTGAAATGTGTTTTTACCATTTAAAACTGAATAATCTTTGATTGCAAAAAAAAAAAAAAAAAAATTTCAACTGCCAAATCTTAGACCACGGCTACAGCCTTTGCAGGTCACTCTGCATTTCCCTGATTCCTTCATCGTTATCCACCCTCCCGTACAGCTTAATGTCATCTGCAAAGAGGCACAACCTGCCCTGGATTCCCTCTCCAATGTTGCTTATAAACATATTGAAGAGGACCGGGCTCATGACAGCTCCCTGTGGCACCCCGCTCATGACTTCCCTCTCTACTGACTCGGCCCCATTTACCACCCACAACCCTCTGCTATATCTCCACTTTAGCCAGTTACCTACCCATCTTACTATGTCCCTAGCCATGCCCATGTAACCCCTAGATGGCGCTATCCCAGGGGCTACTACCCCTGCCTGATTTGCCACTAACAGGTTGAGGGGCCTGGATCCAATGGCGGGTGCCTCCACCCAGAGGTCAGGGTTTGCAATAGTTAAACTAACTTGGTCACAGCCCTCTGGGACACTGCAACCCCCCTTTCTTCCCACTAGTGGCCCACTCAATATATCAGAATTACCTTCACAGTATACACTTACCCCCAGGTCTGGTTCCGGCACTGGGACCTCCTGTGAAATGAGATACAGTGCAACAATCACAGTACAGTACTTTAACATAGACAAATACCTCAGGCAGTATAACTTTACTGAAACAAGCAGCTCTGATTTATTTAGGGGGATATAACAAGGACAGGGGGAAATCAGGTTAATTAGCTTATCACTCTAATAATCTACCTATGGCTCTGTGCACAGGCCTATCCCTATCAGTTACTGTCCCTGGGTACCCAAGCCCTAGTGGCTGGTCCAAACCATGGCAGCTGGTAGGGGCCCTTTCACACAGAGAAAAGAGATAAAACAGTCAGCAGTACAGTAATTCCATTTGGATTTAATGTGGCAATTCAACAGAGGCGACCCTGAATTAGTACTCACGACCTCCAAATAAGATAGGGTCCTTCAATGTCAGCAGGAGCTCACTTGAGGTACACAAACCTCTTCACACATCCATATAAAAGAAAGCACTATACCAGGCAGGCTGCATCTGTATCCCGATCCAATTACTGCACAATACCCGGGAGAACACACAGCAGATTCAGTTCCTGACAGACAGAGTGCAATTTTCAGCAATTCCTCCAGTCTTCTACAGGGTGAGCCTGGTTTCTACTCTTCAGAGATCCTTTGATTCTTTTCACAGGACGGATTCAGTCCTAACAAGCTGTTACACAAGCTGCAGACCGGAACTCTGGGCCTTACACGTTTTTGACTAAAACTGCACACTGAAAAAGCACAGGGCTCCTTCCTTCTTCACTGCCAAAGCTCAACTGAAACTCCAACCGACAAAACTGGCACTTCCTTTGAGTTCCTCCCAATTCTTGACTGGATTGGCTGTCACTCACAATAGACTGCTGCTGTTGGTCCAAAAAGGCACTGAAACATAGAAACATAGAAACATAGAAGTTGACGGCAGATAAGGACCGCAAGGCCCATCCAGTCTGCCCATTTCTTTTCTATACGTATAAATGTGCCATCGGCCTTTGCTCTGTCAGTGACCCATCTATTCATAGTCATTTGTATTGCTCCCTTATGCCTATCCCATGCCTGTTTGAAGCCCTGCACTGTATTCATAGCCACCACTTCTTGTGGTAAGCCATTCCATGCATCTACCACCCTTTCTGTGAAAAGAATTTCCTCACATTCCCCTTAATCGGCCTCCCTCTAATCTCATGCTGTGTCCTCTTGTCCTGCTATTTTTCTTATATTTAAACATGTTAGACTCTTTCACCTTGTTTATGCCCTTAAGGTGTTTAAAATGTCTCGATCATATCACCTCTCCCTCCTTTGCTCAAGGGTATACATATTGAGCTCCGTAATCTGTCCTCATATGTCTTCTGATGCAGTCCCTGCACCATTTTGGTTGCCCTTCTCTGGACTGCCTCAATTTGGTTAATGTCCTTGTGAAGGTGTGGCTCCAATACTGCACGAGTACTCCAGATGGGGCCCTAACCAATGTCTTGTACAGAGGGATTATTACCTCCCCCGACTTGTGATACCCCTACTAATACACCCTAACACCCCCTAGCCTTACCTACTGCTTTAGAGGTCTGCTTGGATGATTTTAGGTCATCAGTGATGATGATGCCCAAGTCTCTTTCTTCCTTTGTGACTGCTAGCAACTCCTCCCAGCCTATAAGTGGCTTCAGGGTTTCTCTTCCCTATGTGCATGATTTTGCACTTCTTTGCATTAAATCCCAGTTGCCACTCTTCTGACCATTCTGCTAGTTTATCCAGATCTCTTCTCATTCTGCCCACCCCATCTGGATCATCTACTCTGTTGCAGATCTTGGTGTCATCTGCAAACAGACAAGCCTTACCCTCTAGTCCATCTGCGAGGTCACTAATGAAGATGTTGAATAGGACTGGCCCCAGGACTGATCCCTGAGGTACCCCACTTGTGACTTGCATCTCTTCTGACTGTATACCATTTACCACCACTCTGTTTTCTGCCAGTCAACCAGTTTGCCACCCAGTTGACCAACTTCTGACCCACCCCGAGCCTACCTAGCTTATTTATCAATCTTCTATGTGGAACAGTGTCAAAAGCTTTGCTGAAGTCAAGGTAGGCGACATCAACTGCTCCCCCTTGGTCCACCACTCTGGTTACCCAGTCAAAGAAATCTATGAGATTAGTTTGACAGGACCTTCCTTTTGTAAACCCATGCTGTCTTGGATCCTGTGCCCTATGGATTCCAGGTGTTGCACTATCCTTTCCTTAAGGAGTGCCTCCATAATCTTGCCCACTACTGAGGTAAGACTGACCGGTCTGTAGTTCCCCGCCTCCTCCCTGCTACCACTCTTGTGGAGTGGGATCACATGAGCCCTTCTCCAGTCTTCTGGGACCTCTCCTGTGCTCAGAGACTCACTAAACAATTCTGCTAATGGCTCTGCTAGTTCCTCCTTTAGCACCTTAAGTACCCTGGGATGTATGCCATCAGGTCCCATTGCCTTATCCACCCTGAGCTTAGCAAGCTCTTGTAGGACCCTTTCTTTTGTGAAGGGAGTAGTGCTCACCTCCCTCCCCCCTGTGTCCATGATGCTGAGCTGTGGGCCCTGCCCTACCTTCTCTTCAGTAAATACTGAGCAAAAGTATCTATTTAGGATAGATGCCTCACAGGTCCTCCTCCTGACATGCTCCTTTCTCCATTAAGCTTAGCATACTCTCTGACTTTTCTCCTTTCACTAATGTATCTATAGAAAGTCTTGTCGCCTTCTTTACTGTTCTGCTAGTGTTTCCTCAGTTTGGGACTTTGCCTGCCTTACTGCCTTACCTGCTTCCCTTAGGGCAGTTTGGTATGCCTCCCTATCTTCATCCCGCTGTGTTCCCTTATATTTTCTGAAGGCCAGCCTTTTGGCTCTGACCTTTTCTGCTACTGTATTTGAGAACCAAAGTGGTTTCCTTCTTCTTTGCACTTCCTTTTCTGTCTAACACAATGGGATGTTGCTTCAAGTATTGTATCCTTAATGCTTGCCCACTTTGCTGTACCTCCTCACCTGTGTTTCTTTTTGCCAGGGCTAGCTTAACCCTGTTGGCCATCTTATCAAAGTCAGCTCCTCTGAAGTCCCATATTTTTGCTTTGGAATGGGATGATTTAGATGTAGTAGCCAAATTGAACCATACCATGTGATGGTCACTGGCCCCAGGTGACCTTCTACCTGGAGATCTGTGATCCCTTCTTTGTTAGTCAGTACTAGATCTAGGATAGCCCTGTCTCTTGTGGGTTGCTGTACCAGTTGTTTGAGGCCCTCCCCTGCAGGGAATCCACTATGAGTCTAGTTCTGGCAGATGTTCCTGCTGGTATTGACCAATCTGTATCTGGCATGTTGAAGTCTCCCATTATCAGAACCTCCCTTTAGCTGTCATGTTTTGTATATCTTCTAACAGTAATGTGTCTATGTCCTCCTCTGGTCTGGGGCCTGTAGACAACCCCAGTTCTTATGGCTGTCCCATTTCCTGTTTCCAGGGTGACCCACAGTTCTTCTGGCTCCTTATGTGTATTCTGAATTTCTGTAGCTTTGATATTTTCATTAATAACATACAGGGCCACCCCTCCCCTTTTTGCACCTCGGTCTCTTCTGAACAATACATAGCCAGGTACTGAAGTCTCCCAAGTGTGGTTACTGGTAAACCACGTCTCACTAATTGCTACTATGTCCAGTTTAGCCTCTGACATTATTGCCTGCAGGTCTGGGATCTTATTTCCCAGGCTGTGAGCATTTGTGTACATGATTTTCCATTGGCCAGATTTTGTGTGTTAGTTGTTGGGTGAAGTTTGGCATTACCCTGTGCATCGTATGGGGAGACAAACCTTTTTCTTACCTGGTGATGCAAATGAACGGCAAACACGCTTGAATTCCTGTTTGACCACTAGCTGAGGGGAGGGGTGTTCTTCCATTCGACGATGGGGTGCTGCACCCTCTCCCATTTGCTAGTTTAAATATTCTGCAAAGACGCCAAACTTCTGCCCCAATGCACTGACTCCTCTTTAGTCAGATGCAGTCCATCAAATTTAAAGAACTTTCCTCCCAGAACTGTTGCCAGTTCCCTACAAATCTGTGTCCTTTTCCTGGCACCAGTCCTTGAGCCACGTGTTTAGCTCCCTATCTCCCCTTCTCTGACCTTCCGTCCATCTGCTCCCTTCTCCCAGACTGGCAGGATCTCAGAGAAGGAGATGCCGACTAAATAGATGATAGTTGTCACCCAGCCTAGTCAGGTGTTCCTTGGTCTCCACAACTGACCGGGCTGGCTAGATCATTAGTCCCTATGTGTACTAGGACATCAATGTTTTCTCCTGCTTTGTGAACAATTTAGCAATGCGGTCAGTGTCTCTCCATGCTGATGTACCTGGGAGACATCTGACCATCACCCCTGGCTGGAGATGGGTATCAACTCCCGAATCATGGAGTCTCCTATGATCAGAAGTTTTTGATTTCCTTTGTGCTTGTTTAGTTTTGGTTCCTGATTTGGGTGAGTATTGTTGTGCTAGCTCCTGTACGCAGTGTCCTGCTCTGCAGTGTCTTCTGCCTCTTTATTTGATTTCAGAGATAGAGGCAGATACCTGTTTGTAGTGTTTATATGGTTTTTGGAGGTAATGTGTTGGAGAGCAGAGAGTGATGGGCACCTGATTTGCTCCTCCTAACCACCTGCCAACCTCCTGACCAACTACCCTCTTGGTCGAGGTTTTTCTGTTGGATGTTGGGAAATGGCGGTTGGTTCTTATAATGTATTTCCTCTTCAATATGAAATTTGAGGCTGCAATCTCTGCCCATGCTGCCTGGAGCTGAGACCTAAGATCTCCAAAGGCCCAGCATGTAGGACAGTGTCCTAAATCTTGTAAGACTGTCCTTCTGAAAATTGTTCCACAGTACCTGCAGTTAATGAAATCCATTCCAAATAAGTTGCTGGGTTTGTGACCTAGTCAGAGTAATTAGAAGGAAAAAAATGCAAGTAATGGTTTAATTGTGCTTTGTTTAACTTGTTATAACAAGTTAAATTACTAGTGCCCTGTAAATGAGATCACTTGTGGAGGCCCCACTGATCCGCCTCTTCCTGCTTTGCCACAGGAAATGTCACAACTGTGGTACCCTATAAAAGGAGTGTAGCGTGGGGTGGTTGGGGATGGGGTGGGTGGCGGCCCTTCCTGTCTAAAAAGAAGAACCACGGACGAAGAACAAGGAGGTAAGAGCAGAAACAATCAGTCAACAACAAATGCAGTAACCCTGAAAGCTTATCCTAATGTTAGATAAAACTGTAAAACCTGTAAAGCACCACCTGTAATAATTTCAGAGAAGATATACCTGTAAGAAACACTTTGCTCCAGAGAAAATAAAGCAGTAACAGAAGATATACCTTGCAAAAGACAATTTGAATCAGAAGATTACAGCAGTAATCTGTTAGCACACACCTGTAGGCACACCTTGTAATAATGCGAGAAGATATACCAGCAACAACAATTTGAATCAGAGAAAAAATAAAGCAATGAAATGTTAGCAACAAACAGTAGCAATCCCTGTGAGTAAAAAATAAAAACACCACCACACAGTAAATCTGCTTAGCCAAACTAAGTCTTAATCCTTCTCCCTTGCTCTGGTAAGTTTCTCTACTCTGCCTTTCAAGCAGTCTTAGAAGGAAAGAGCTCAGGTGAAGCTATGTGCCTTGGCCAGCAAACCAAGTCTTCTACTGAAGTCTAAACTACATCTCCCAGAGTCACTGCCCATACAATCCTCTTGTGGCTGGCTCAGATTATGAGTCCAAGTTCTGATTCGTCCAAGGCACCATTTTAGAGCTAGCTTACCCCACACTGATTGGTCCAGTTCAGCAGTTCAAAACTAGAATGGGGAACTAGCAGACACAGTTCTGACTGCAAAGAAAGCAGGTTAGACAAACTGTAATTTCATTATTACTCTAAATAATTTCTGGCAAACAGTTACATCTTTCAGATAGGTTCCCTTTGCACTCTAGTGACTGCAAAATGGAGTGAATTGGCAGCAGCTTGAGTGGTACTCAATCAAAGAAACACACAGTCCCCCATACAAACTAATTATGTCTGCAAGCAGACAGCTCTTAAAGAGACAGTACCAGAGGTTCTAAAAACACTCACTGATAAATGGCTTAAACGCCAAACACCATTCAGGCTTGGAGCATTCAAGCAAGCTCCTGGAAGTCTTTTGGGAACCCCCATTTGCAGGGGGGTTACACCCAGATCCTCCATCTTCTTTAGCAAGTCTTCTTTAGCAAGCATCTGTGAAGCAGAGAGTCAAAAGCCTTGCTGAAGCTGAAGTAGAGTAAATCCATGGTGTGGACCCTATCCAATGCCCTCACCAACCAGTCAAAGAAGATTATCAGGTTAGTCTAACAAGACCTCTCTGCCATGAACCTGTGCTGCTTATCATCCTGGAGACCATTGTCCTTCAGGTTGTCCATGACGTCCTCTTTGACCAGTGACCATCAGTTTCTCTACAACTCAGATAAGACTGACAGGTCTGTAGTTCCCCACTTGTTCTTTGTCCCCCCTTATAGAATGGAACTACCTCTACCACCCTCCAGTCCTTCAGTACCTTCCCAGTATGTAATGAGCTATTGAACAGCCCTACTAGGGGTTCAGCCACTTCTGCTGCCAGTTCCCTGAGCACCCTTGGGTGTATCCTATCTGGCCCCTGGGCTCTAACTATCTTTAAGGCAGCTTGCCCTTTCTGAACCTTTTCACTTATGAATACTGGCTGCCTCATCTCCAGGACCCCCTTTGTGGCCGCTCCGATGTCACTCTCTGGCAAGGGCCCCGCTGTTCTCCCCAGTGAAGTGCCCTCCTCTTTTACCCCACCCCACTCTGATAGCCTAATGATTACTCTAGCTTTCTTCCTTTTTTCCCTAATATACTGAAAGAAATGTTTTTCTTTACCCTTGGCCCCCCTCTGCAATATGCAGCTCTGTGTCTGCTTTCGCCTCCCTAACTGCCTACTTCACCTCATTTCTTAGTAAATATTTTCCCCATTCTTCCTCCACCTTGCATTTCTTTGTACCTGTAGAAGACTTTTTTTTTGGTCCCTCACTGCTTCCCTGACCCTTGCTGAGAACCATAGTGGTCTCCTGAACTGGTTTCTTTTGGTTACTGTTCTCATGCTTAACTTAGATGCTTTGTAAATGGCTCCCTTTATTGCCCCCCATTTCTCTTCCACTCCTATGCTGCCAATCCCAACTAATTTGTCCCGGTCCAGCTCTCTCAACCTACTGATATCCACTCTTCCGAAATCAAGGACCTCAGCTCTTGACTGGAGTCTTCCGCTCCCAAGGAGCAGTTCGAACTAAATGGAGTTATGGTCACTGTTCCATAGTAGCTCTCCAATTCTCACAGCTCCTACCACCTCTGAGTTGGTGGTGAGTACCACATTGAGAATGGCCTCCTGCCTGGTGGGTTCCTTAAGTAGCTGTACCAGTAGACAGTCCTGGAATATATCCAGCAAGGCCTACCTTCTGGAACTCCTGGCCACTGGAATATTCAAATTGATGTCCGGCAGGTTCAGATTTCCCACTACCACTACGTTCCCCCTTTGCCACTCCCCTTTCCAGTTCTTCTTTGAGCTCTGTGTCCCTCTCTTTCCTTTGCCCTGGTGGTCTGTACTGTAGATCACCCCCAAGCATCTTTTCCTGCCCGAGTCCACTGTGAGCTGCAACCACAGTGAGTTTGTCTCCTGTCATTACCCTGATATGCCCCTCTTCCACAACCTCAATGCCATCCTTGACATAAAGGGCTATGCCACTCCCTCCACCTTTTCCTCTGTCCCTCCAGAACAATGAGTACTTGGGGACAGTCAGGTACCTGTCATTATTTTCTGAGGCCCATGTTCCTGTGATAGTCACAAGGTCCACTTCAGTCTGCCATCGTCTGTTTGTTTGTTTATTGATAGATATCGGACAACACCTTTGAGTCAAAGGCTCCTTTACAAAGGTTCCACGTCGTACATAAGACAGAGACAACCATGAACAAAGTAACAACATAGTAATCAAAGACAATGGTTACAGAATGGTTGCAAATGAATACAGAAAATACAAAATAGTAGCAAGGAATACATGGTAACAGAGAGCTGCTAACAAGGTACAAAGTGCAAAAGGTTACAGGTACAAACATAACATTTCAGGGCAATGGAACTAGCCATGCCCAGGAGTTCAGATGGAGTCTGTGGCTTACTGGTTTTGTTACCCTGGCTCCTGGCATTACGGCAGACCCCTTCCATCCAACGTCTGAACCCTTTTATTTATCTACTTGACTTCCTCCCTCTTTTTTTACCTAGTCCTCTGTGGCACGAATTAAGACTGCACGCTGTCTATGACAGCAGTGCAAAACCGTGTCCACCACCTTGAAAGGTTTTAGCCGCTGCAATGAGAGAGCTCCACCTCATTGCAGTACGTGCCTTTCCAAGTGTAAGTTTCAGTGCGACATGGCAGTGGCTGTGCTGTCCACCTCGCACTGTCCCCAGAAAAGCCGACTTTGGGGTGCCCAATCCCCTGTCGGCATCATCATGCCCCCTCCCCAGTCTCTCACGGCAGAGGCCCAATCCCCTCGGCATCATCCTCCCCACACATTCTTTTTATTTGCCGATAGGTGCCCAATCCCCGCCTACAGTCCCCTGAAAAAACCTGCAGGTGACACCCCCTCTTCAGTTCATTTGCCGATGGGGCCTAATCGATTAGCATCACCCCAACACTCTTTTTTGTTTGCCGGCAGGTGCCCAATCCCAATCACCTCAGTCCCCCAAAAAAATATGCAGGTGACACGCTGGGAGCCCACTCCAGCATGTCAAATGTACCTGTAAAACAAAACCTTCCCACAATATTTTTTGTTCCTGTAAAGTAGAAAGCGGTCCCTCACAGTCTGCAGCCCCCCTCCCCCACGCCCACCCAATAAATGCCCCATCTTCCCACACACCCCCACCCCATATTTACCTCCGGAGCCCGGCGCAACGATCTTCTGTGGACCAGGAATGTGACTGCACTCTTTAAAGCCGACCGCGAACTGAAGAAATGCCGGTAAGCTGTATAATGGCATAAATAGGGTTATTTCAACTTTGATGCATATATCGGGCATTTTGGGGAATTTTGCCACCAAATTTTCAACATGGAGTTATTGGGACCCCTCCTCATGAATTCAGTTATGGTCATGGCATTATTCGGTCCTGAAAGGTGATTTTGCAGTCACTGCGTGAATCACCCTTTGGAATCGATTAACAAAATGACAGTGTCACTGTTCATGAGGTGGCCTCTCAAAAAGCCTATGTTGCAAATTTGGTGAAAAAAATCAAAAAAATAACTGTTTTACAAGCGTGTGTTGCGTAGTTCCCACACATGCTCGTAACTTCACGAATCTGTAATATTTTCACTCCAGACTTTCAACATTGGCATTTTTCCACACCTCATTATGAACAGTACAGCTGTCATTTTTCACATCCTGGCCGAAATTTGTTTTCACACTTCCGGCGCAGAATAGTGTGGTCGCTGTGGGAAATCAGTGTTCGGGACAGAGTAAGAAAATCACAGTGACACTGTTCACGAGCAGAGGTCCTAAAATGCCTATTTGGAAAATTTGGTGCTGAAAGTTCATTAAATTACTGTTTTACGAGCATGTGTTGCGCAGTTTCCATGCACACTCGTAACTTCGAGAATCTGCAATATTTTCACTCCAGATTTTCAACACTGCCATTTTTCCACACCTCCTTATGAACAGTACAGCAGTCATTTTTCACATCCTGGCCAAAATGTGTTTTCGCACTTCCGGCGCAGAATAGCGAGGTCGCTGTGGGAAATCAGTGTTCGGAACACAGTAAGAAAATCACGTTCACGAGCAGAGGTCCTAAAATGCTTATGTTAAAAATTTGGTGATGAAAGTCCATTAAATGACTGCTATGAGCGTGCGTTGCGCAGTGTTCATGTACCCTCGTCATTTTTCACATCCTGGCTGAAATGTATTTTTGCACTTTCGGCGCAGAATACCATGGTCGCTGTGGGAAATTAGTGTTTGAGACAGATTAGGAAAATAATAATAAAATTTATTTAATTGAGCGCCTTTCAAAATCTCAAGGCGCTACACAGCAAATACAAACATAAAAACATATTCAAATACATTCAATATAAAATCAAATACAAACACATATTCAAAAACATGCAATATAAAATCAGAATAAAGTAGGAAACGCCTTTTCCCATAAGAAAGTCTTTAGTGCCTGTTTAAAACTCCCCACCGTCCTGCACTCCCGGAGCTGACAGGGCAGAGAATTCCGGAGGGTAGGTGCAGCAAATCCAAATGCACGAGCACCAGATGACTTCAAATTTACCCTCGGAATCTCCAGCAACCCCTCATCAGCCGAGCGGAGCTGTCGCAGAGGGGTGTAAGGCACCAGGAGCTCTTTCAAGTAATCGGGACCCAGACAATGTAGGGCTTTGTAGGTCAAAAGACCCACTTTAAAGGTGATCCGCCACTGTACTGGCAGCCAGTGCAGAGCGCACAGCACAGGGATAATGTGTGATCTTCTAGAAGCCCCAGTCAACAAATGTGCTGCCGCGTTCTGCACTAGCTGCAAGCAGCGGATATCAAACTCAGGAAGTCCTAGGTAAAGGGAGTTACAGTAATCAAGGCGCGATGTCACAAAGGCATGGACCAAGGCCGGCAGGTCACTGGGTGGAACAAGATGTCTAATCCTGGCAATGTTCCTGAGATGGAAAAAGGCCAGCTTGATGACTGCCGACACCTGATGTCGAAGAGTCAGACCAACGTCAAGCTCCACTCCCAGGTTACGCACCCGTTCAGAGGTGAGGATCTGGTCCACCCCCAGGATTAATCTGGAGGGAAGACCAGTCCTCAGTCCCTCTACCCTGTAACCTGGGTCCACAACCATAACCTCAGTCTTTCCTGGGTTCAACTTTAAACCGCTGGAATTCATCCAGTCTTGGATGTCTGCGAGGCAGTTGTTCAGTACTGAGATAGCGCCAACCTGGTCAGGTGCGAAAGACAGGTAGAGCTGGGTATCATCAGCATAGCAGTGAAACCTCAGCTCATACCGTCTTACAATGTCTCGAAGGGGTAGCATATATACTGTGAATAACATGGGGGACAGCACCGAGCCCTGAGGCACCCCGCATGGCAGAGAGAAGATCCCGGATGAAAACAAACCCGAGACCACTCTCTGCGTTCTCCCTGCAAGGAAAGATGAAAACCATCTAAGGACTGTACCTGACAGCCCACAAATGGACCTCAGGCATTCGAGCAGAACCCCATGATCCACAGTATCAAAAGCTGATGATAGATCAAGGAGAACCAAGATAGAATGGTCTCTCCGATCTCTCGCCATCAGGAGATCATTGAGCACCCGAACCAGAGCAGTCTCAGTACTATGCCTCTTACGAAAACCAGACTGGAGAGGTTCGTATAAACTATGGATGGTCAAGTGGTTATCCAATTGAGCAACCACAACTTTTTCAATAACCTTCCCCACAAAAGGGAAGTTAGAGATTGGCCTGTAGTTTACTAGGTCATCCGGGTCTCAAGAAGCTTTCTTCAGAAGGGGGATCACCATCCCCTCCTTCAGGGAGCTGGGAAACACTCCTATATCTAAAGAACACCAGATAATCCGAGCTAAGACCGGGCCGATGATCTCGCTACAACCCAAAATCAGGGAAGTAGGGCCAGTGTCTAACCTACAACACGTGGGACGCATCTCCTGGACAATCCTCATAGTATCTACGAGATCTGGCAGGTCAAAGGCACTCCAGGAAACTCCAGGCTCTGCAACAGGGCACCGATCAACTGCAACATCCTTAGAATGAGGTTGGAGGCACTCCCTCCTGATGTCTTCAACCTTATTCGCAAAGAATCGAGCGATCTCCTCACAATCAATTTGAGTAAATACTCGACAGATCTGCTGACAGGCTGGGTTGCACAGTCTGTCAACAGTTCTGAAGAGCTGAGCCGGTCGATTCCGTGTGACAGAAATTTCCCTAGACAGGAATTCTGCCTTCTTATGGGAAATTTCTGTTTGGTAGAGTTTATAATGCTCTAGCAAAATAAGGTGGTCGGCATCAGTGGTCGTCTTCCTCCAATGATGCTCCAACCTACGCCCCATCCTCTGCAACCCTCTCAGAGCCCCATCAAACCATGGAGCGCTGGGCCGCCGCCAAAGGGAGCGAACATGGACTGGCGCAATCTGATCGAGTGCTACCGATATGGCCCTATTATAGGCCACTACCAGCTGCGAAGGATCCGCGCAAAACTCGTCCAATGACAAGAGGTCAGTAACCGCGATCAGGTCTTCAGGGACCACGTCCTACAATGGGCGGTACCTGACCAACTCCACAGGGGCCGACCTACCCAGGGGGGCCTCAAAATTGAACCCAACTGGGTAGTGATCGGGACCAACCAACTGGTTCCACCACCAAATCGGAGGCTTCGATCCCCAGGAGGAAGACCAGGTCAAGAGAGTGACCTCCCTTGTGTGTAGCTGAGGAAACAACCTGTGTAAAGCCCAGAGATGTCATCTCCTGGAGGAAATGTTGACCAAAGAGGGAAGATTCGTCGTCGACCCAAGCATTGAAGTCGCCCAGAACCATCAGTCTGGGCGACTCCAAAGCCATGTCGGCGGCAAAATCTGCTACTTCCTGCAGTAAAAGCTTCTCATCACCTGGTGGACAACAGATGAGGGCAATCCTGCACCCTACACCAGCTACCACAGTACACTCAAATGACCTGGCCTCCTCGACTGGTACACCAGTTAGGCCCAATTCAGTCTTGAAACAGACCACCCCCCCCCAATCTCGGGCGTGTATAATCGAGTACCTGGTGGGAATAGCGCTAAAATTCGTGGAATGTTCACTGTGGGAAATCAACGTCGGGTAGATTAAGAAAATCATAGTGCCACTGTTCGTGAGCAGAGATCCCAAAATGGCTATGTTAAAAATTTGGTGAAATAATTCCACTAAATTTATTTGTATTTTATTTGTATAAAGTCTAGGAATTACAACCCTTTGAGTCAGGGACTCATTTACAAAGGCTCCGCGACATACATTGAGTGAGGACACACACACAGAGTATTCACATTGACTGTTCCTGAGCAGAGAGAGGTCCTAAAATGCCCATGTTGAAAATTAAGTGACAAACGTCCATAAAATGACTGTTTTACAAGCGTGCGTTGCGCAGTTTCTACACATCCTCATAAATTCGATAATTTATAATATTTGTGCTCCAGATTTTCACCACTGCCATTTTTTCACCCCTCCTTATGAACAGTATAGCTTTCATTTCCCACATCCTGCTGAACTGTGTTTTCGCGCAGTGGCTATAGAAAAACAATGTTCAGAACAGAGTAAGAAAATCACAGTAACACTGTTCATGAGCAGAGGTCCCAAAATGCCTATGTTGAAAATTTGGTGAAAAAAATCCATGATATGACTATGTTACAAGTGTGCGTTGCGCAGTATCCATGCACAGTTGTAAGTTCGAGAATTTGTAATATTTTCACTCCAGATTTTCAACATTGTCATTTTTGCACACCTTCTTATGAACAGTTCAGCTGTCATTTGTCACATCCTGCCCGAAATATAGTTTCGTACATCTGGTGCACAATCACATGGTCACTGTGGGAAATCAACGTTCGGGTAGATTAAGATAATCATAGTGCCACTGTTCATGAGCATAGATTATAAAATGGCTATGTTAAAAATTTGGTGAAATAAATCCACTAAATTTATTTGTATTTTATTTTATTTGTATAAAGTCTAGGAATTACAACCCTTTGAGTCAGGGACTCATTCAAAAAGGCTCCGTGTCATACATTGAGTGAGGACACATACAGAGTATTATACAGTACAGCAACAAGCACAGACACAACAACAATGGGATAATACACGTACAGAGCATCACCAAAGGTGCATAATTCCGTGGCTTAATTACATACAGAGTTTATTTAGCAATAAGAGAAACCTAAGCCCTATGGAGAAGTTTATGAGCAATCACAGTGACTGTTTAACATAACATGGGTGTGCAGCACTGGTTTAAACGGCCCTAGCCTTGGGACTGAGAGGGCGGTGTCGGGGAGGGAGTTCATCCAATGTGGTGTCCTGTAGCAAAAGGACCTCTGGCTGGCAGTGGTCCTTGTAAAAGGGATGCTAAAGTTAGTAGCATTAGCGTGTCTTGTGGCCCTCGTCAGAAAGCACGTTTGTAGGAGTGATAGACAGGCTGGGGGGGGGGGGGCTAATCCTAGTTGTATCTTTCTGGCCAATAGGCAGGTCTGATAGAGAAGTCGCCCCTTGAAATTTAGCCATGATGTCCGTTGGTAGAGGTCACAGGTATGTGTGAGGCGATCACAGCCTGTGGCCAGCTGGCATGCTTTATTAAGAGTGCATTTTATGCTGGACAGGGCAGTGTCAGAGGCGGCGCCATATATGATTATGCCATAGTCTACCAGGGAAAGGATGGAGCTAGAGACGGCTAAGCGGAGGGCATCAGGAGGGAGATAGGGCCTACATTTCTAGAGGAGGCAGATTCTAATGTTTACAACACAGCAAGTGAATGTTGTATGCTCATGGAAAATAAGGGCCGAGTCTAGTGAGATCCCTGGATATTTAAAACTGGGAACCGCATCCAGTATAGCACCCTATGGATTTAGTATGGATAATTTGGTCCTGCTGTGCTTATGCTGGGGGTGGGCAAATAGCATGACCCTTGTTTTTTTGTAGCCAAGGACAAGTTTGTGGGAGGTGAACCATGATTCTATCTCTGTGAAGGAGCACTGCAGGGATTTTTGGAGCAGGGTAGGGTCTGGGTGCCGGCTGAAGATCACAGCGTCATCTGCATAAAGGAGCAGGCACTCAGTGGAGGCCAGAGGGAGGGAGTTTTATTATAGGGGAAAAAAGAAGAGGGCCAAGGATGGACCCTTGTGGGACACCAGATCGGACAGGAAGGTTAGCAGAAAGGGTGCTATTTATTTTTACTTGCTGGGTACGGCCATAAAGATAGTTGGAGAACCAGTCTGCAGTTTCTTAGGAGACACCAACGGAGAGGAGGGAGTTAATTAGCATACTGTGGTTGATGGTATCGAAGGACTTGGAAAGATCAATATAGACAGATCTGGCCAGGGCTCCCTGGTCAAGGGCATCATGGATATAGAAGGTAAACTCCAGCAGGGCAGTAGTAGTATTGTGCCCTTTCCTGAAGCCATGCTGCTGCTGGCACAGTAGATGATGTGTATCCAAATAGTCAGTAAGTTGGTCTGCTGCTATTTTTTCCAGTGCTTTGGAGCGGGGAGGAAGTACAGAAATGGGTCTGTAGTTACTGCTAGAGGTACGGTCACCATTTTTGTGAACAGGAGTGATGACCGCTTTTTTCCATAGGGTAGGGAACTGCCCAAGGCATAGGGACATATTTAATATTTTTGTTAAGGGGTTAAGGACTGTGTCAAGGGTTAAGAAGAGCAGCTTTGCATCGAGTGAGTCTCCACTGTGTCTTGTCTTTCCTAGGAACTTGGAGAGATATGTGCAAGCGACACTAGGGGAGATTGTTTTGAAGTAAAAAGGTGGAGCACTGGGGGAAGGCAGAAAATGCCCTGTAGTTGTAGTGAAGAAGTCAGGAGGGAGGATAGAGCTGAGGTCTGAGAAAGATGCATTTAAGGCATTTGTTGTCTTGCCGGGGTCTTGGGTGGAGACACCAGCTACGATAATCATGAATGGAGGGGGTGGAGGGGACTTGCCACTAAGCTCCTTCATATTGTCCCAGAACCTCTTCCCATCGCCCCAGGTGGCAGTAAGGTTGGACTGATAGAAAGCTGCCTTAGCCTTGCGGATTGCCCAGGTGCATGAGTTGCGGGCAGTGCAATACAGTTGACGATCAGAAGAGCGACCCGACTCAAGGGCACGGTACCATAGGTTATCTCAAGCCTTCATCTGATCGAGCAAAGACTGATTCACCCAAGAGGAGGACTTACTTTTTTCTAGTCGCTTAACAATGGGGGAAAAGATGTCACAGGCAGCTTGGTAGGAGCTAATGAAGAAGGACATGGCGGCATCCACCGACGTCTGGTGGTCAAGTGTGGACCAGTCAAGGTTGAGAAGATGGTTATGGAAATATATCAGGGACCCCTTCTTAAGTTGGCGATGCACGGAGATCTTTGGGGGTGGGGGCTTCCAGCAATTTGACCAATGGCAGGTAGCAGGGGAGTGATCGCTGAGTGAGTCAGGGAAGACCTGGACATCCTGATGGCGCTCAGGGTGGTTTGTGAGGATGAGATCAATAAGGGAACTAGTGCCCCTGCAGTGATCTAATCTAGTGGGGCTAAGGACCATTTGAGAGAGCTTTTGGGCTGCGGCTGCATCCCTGATGGCTGCAGGTCTACCAGGTGCATCTTCAGCGTAGGTGACAAACAGCTGGCGAACCTCTCCCCGAACTTCAGCCGTCCACTCTTTATAATAAGAGAGTGCCCTTCTAGGGACCAAAGTATGGAGTCTATATTTGGCCTCTGAGGTGTGATTGAGGTAGAACACCAGCAGAGTCAACACCTGGTTAAGGTGAAACTTTGACACCACCTTCCGGAAGGAACTTCAGGTGGGGGCGCAGGACAACTTTGTCCCTGTGAAAGACCAGATAAGAAGACTCGATGGAAAGCGCCTGGAGCTCTCCCATCCTTCTGGCTGACATGATAGCCACCAAGAAGACAGTCTTCCACGACAGGTGAGAGATGTCACACCTGTGCATCGGCTCAAATGGCTTGCCCATGAGCTTATCCAATACCAGCAGTAGATCCCACGGAGGTGGAGGTTCTCGCACTGGAAGGGATATGTGATCCAGGCCTTTGAAAAAAGCACCCAACTACCTTCTCCTGTGCCACCGACTGCTTGCTGGCCTGCGCCCGGTAGGCAGATATGGCTACCAGGTGCACCTTAAGGGTCGTCGAACGAAGCCCTAGCTGAGAAAGGGACCACAGGTAGTCCAAAATACTAGCCAATGGACAGGAAGAGGGGTCCAACCCCTTGTCCTGACACCAAATGGAGAATCTCTTCCATTTGAAGGCACAGCATTTTCTGGTCGACTCCAAATGGGACGCCTCAATGACATTGAGGATCTCGTCGGAAAGACCCAAGGCCTGGAACTCTAGCCACTCAGGAACCAGGCCATCAGGTGTAGAGACTGAAGGTCCGGATAGAGAACCTTCTCCTTGTCGACTGAGATCAGGTCCAGGTGTGCTGGAAGCCGCCTCGAGAGCCTGGAGCTGAGGCTGAGGAGATCTAGGTACCAGAACTGGCGAGGCCAGTCTGGGGCTACCAGAAATACATGTGCCTTGTCCCTCTTCACCTTGAGAAGCACCTTGTGGATCAAAGAAAATGGAGGGAAGGCATAGAAGAGACCCGGGGTCCACGGCCTCGAGAAGGCATCCCCCTGCAGCGAGCCCTGCTGGGGGGGGGGTGGCATGAAACAGCCTCAGCTTCGCACTCTCCCGGAGGTGAACAAGTCTACCTCAGGGGTGCCCCAATGGGAGAACAGGTCTAACACTACCTCTGGCAGGAGAGACCACTCGGGAGATGTGGCGCCTATCCGGCTGAGGGCATCGGCCAGACTGTTTGAGGCTCCTGCCACATGGATGGCTAGGAGATCCGCCTCCAGGCTGATCGTGAGAGACCAAATGCAGACAGCTTCCTTGCACAGAGGCAAGGAGTGCGTCCCACCCTGACAGTTGAGATAGTACATGGTAGTGGTGTTGTCCGTCTGGACCTGAACAACCTGACCTTGTACAAACGGAGCGAAGGCAGTGAGGGCTAGCCGAACTGCTCAAAGCTCTAGCAGGTTGATGTGGCATCGAGACTCCTGAGGGGACTAGAGGCCATGGGCCCGGAGTTCCCCCAGATGGGACCCCAACCCATCAAAGAGGCGTTGGTCATAAGAGTGACAGTCGGCTCAGGGCCGACAAATGGGATACCCTCCTGCAATCAGCTGGGATGAACCACCATTGTAGGCTGTCCCACATCTTCTGGGTCATGGTCACTGGCATGTCCAAAGAACCGGAGTGCTGTGACCACTGGCGGGCCAGTCCCCATTGCAGGGGGTGCATATGCCAGCTGGCCCAATGGACCACGCTGGTGCAGCCCACCATGAGGCCCAGAAGGCGCCAGAAGTCCCGGGCAGGGTGCAATTGCCCAACCAGAAATGATTGGGCAAAGGAGGAAAGGACCTCGGCCCTGTCCGCCGGGAGCCAGGCTCTGGCTCGAAGAGAGTCGAGCACTGCCCTGATAAACTGAATCACCTGCGATGGCACGAGTTCCGATTTGGCCTCATTGATCAGGAGGTCAATTTGAGAGCAGACCAGTAGGGCCAGATCCCTGGACCGCTCCACCTCCAACCTGGAGGGTGCTGCAATCAGCCAATCATCCAGGTAAGGGTACACCTGGACCCATTGGCACCGCAGGAATGCTGTCACCACTGCCATGCATTTGACGAAGACCCTGGGAGCTGGAGATAGGCCAAAGGGCATGGCCCGGAGCTCGTAGAGGAATCCCTCTGCCCTGAAGCGGAGAAACAGCTGATGAGACAAACGGATTGGGACATGAAAAAACATGTCCTGGAGATCCAGAGGGCAAAACCACATGCCTAGTTCCTAGGATGGAATGATCTGAGCCAGAGTGACCATCCTGAAGGTGCGCAGCCTTAGGAACTTGTTCAGGTCGTTCAGTTCAAGAATGGGGTGCCAGTCCCCCCTCCCCGTCCGCTTTGGGATCAGGAAGTACCTGGACACAAACCCCGGGTTTGCAGGAGGATCCGCCACCTTGTTGATCACCTCCTTCTGGAGGAGCAGAGCAATGTCGGCTCACCGAGCCGACATAGAGGCTGCGGAGCCCATAGCCCCCCATGGGGTGACGGCTTGATAGGGAAGGGAGTGCTCAAATTCCAGAGGCAGACCCCTGCCGACCACTTCCAACACACAGCGATCCGTGGTGATAGGAGACCAGGCAGAAAGGAGGTGGCGGAGCCGTCCCCCCACGGGGGGAACCTGGGGAGGAGTGACGAGGCTGGGGGCGAAACCCCTCAACCCATCACTAGGCAGGTTTGGAGGAAAGGATGGCCAAGGAGCCACCTGGACCTTTCCCTCCAAGCTTCCTGCTGGAGGAAGCAGCAGGTTTGGCCTTGGGGCATCAAGCGTGAGCCTGCTGGCCCTGTTGTTGGTGCTGCTGGGCCAGATGTGCCACAGGGGCGAAAGGGCTTACGTTGCTGCTGGCGGCCTTTGTCCTTCTGGGCAGACGTGACCGAGTCCAAGGTGGCATTGGATTTCTTGATCCTCTGGAGATGGCCTTCCACCCCCGGCCCAAACAAGTTGGAGCCCAGGAAGGAAATGTCTGCCAACTTGTGCTGGGTATCCGCCGTGAAGGTGGAGATCCGCAGCCAAGCTCTGCAGCGCATGGCTACTGCGGCCACTACTGACCGGGCACAAGAGTCTTCAATGTCCAAGGCAGTTTGGAGCTGCTGTTTGGCCACCGCCCTTCCCTGATCCCGCACCTGCTTCACCGTCGTCTGAAGGTCAACCGGGAGATGAGGAATCACCTCATTCAGGGAACCCATAATGGCATGTGAAAAATGTGCCATCAGCACAGCCGAGCTAGCCTGTCGAAGACCTAGGGAGGAAGCAGCATAACTTTTTCACCCTGAGTAGTCCAGTTTCTTGGTTTTTCCACGTCCCTAGTGTTTCTGGAACGCCGGAAGATGCTATCAGTTACCAGCCCCTCCGGAGAGGGGTGCTTTGAAAAACCAGAGAGGGAACCGGTTGGGACTGCATACTTGCGAGCCATCCTGGCCAAAGGTGCAGGACAGGATGCAGACCACTGCCACAACTCCAAGGCCGGACCAACAATGGCCTCGGCCACAAGGAAGACCTCCGTGGGGGAATCCCCTCGGTCCAAAATCTCTGTGAGGGGATATCTGGCCGTTTTTGTATGGGTTGGAGCTGCATCCCAGCAGATTCTGAGATGAGCCAAAGTATTCCTAGGAAAGAGGATGGGCTCTCGTCCACCAACTGACCCCTGATAGATTCCAGGTCAAGAGGCCTGGAGTACAAGGAGTCATCGTCGGACTCTGAGGACTCCGCGAACTGCTGCCGAGCGCCTGAGCCAACCTCCACTCGCTGAGGCTGATCGGGGGTGACGGTGACTGACAACCTGAGGGGCAAGCCCTGACCCAACCGAGAATCCTTGGTCAGGGCCCTGATCTTAGGTTGTAGAGGCGGTGGTTCCACCACAATAGGTGGAGCAGCCGGTTTCGGCTAAGCAATTGGTGCTGGAGTTGGCTCCTCGACTATAAAGAGGGGTTGCTTCGGTTGTTCTGGTGACAACCACTTAATGGCCGATGAAGGTGACGGAGTCGGCTTATTACCAGCTAACAAGAGTTGCTGCCACATCATGTCCTCATAGCGCCGATGCAACTTGCGTCGGAGCCTATCCTCTGAAGAGGACGATGAGAACAAGCGGCGATGCCACTTTCCGTAATGTCAGGACTGAGACTGCCGATGTCGGCGGGACCTACCCGACACGGAAGAGGACCAAGACTGAGACCTTCGGGGTCATCGATGGTGGATCGAAGAGGGGGCCGGGAAACCCGTTCATCCCTTGGTTCAGGGTCCTTAACCGGGGACTTCGGCACAGGAGGCACGGGCAATTCCTCGGTAACCACCGGGGGAACTGGTGAAGAAGGGTTGTCAGCTTCTCCAGTCGACAACCCATCCAATGGGTCGAGAAAAATCTCAACTGCATCGACAGGTGTCTCGGCCGGCTGACCTGATGGGGACACCATGAAGCCAGCAGCCTTAGCCACAACCTTGACCAAAGTCAAGAGCCAATGGTCCGGGGAAGGAGATATCTCCCGCTCCCATGAACGTCGACGGTGGGACTTACCTTTCGGTTCCTTTTTCTTCGACCTACTTGCATGAGTCCCCGAGGGTCCTTCTCCTTTGGTGGAGAGGGACTGACAAAGCTCCTTGAAAGAAGCAGCGTAGGAGGAGCCCAAGGAGAGCGGGATAAACGCCGACGCTGAGGAGGAAGACGATGCAGCCTGGGCCACCTCCTCCTCGAGGATGATCAACTGCTCCAGCTGCTCCACGGAGCCCGCAGCCACGGACACCACCCAACGGGCCTCCTTCAACTTCACCAGCGGATACCGATTCTCGGGGAGTCCCAGTTAAAGTCGAGCAGCGTGGTCTTCCAGAACCGAAGTCGTGAAGGATTTACAGAGATCACAGTCCTGCGGATCGTGTGCAAGACACAAGCAGTAGACGTACGTGGCGTGTGGGTCAGTCTGAGACATTTTCTGCCCGCAAGGGCACCGATGGAAGCAGGGAGTAGATTTATCCATCGCAGCTGCGAGGGAAGATGAAGACGCAAGTCTAGTAAACCTTAAAATAATTTTCGGAAATTCCGAAGGATTAGGATTCAGGCCTACAATGCAGAGCACTAAGGAGAGAATCTGAGCTTCCAAGTGGTAAGGAAGATCTGGCGTCATGGGGCGGAACCGATGGTTTTACAACCTGGGTGGGAGGAGCCAACTTAAAGACCTTCCGGCAAGAATTAAAGTGGCAAGGAACCTGCCAGACAGTGTAGACTGAACAACATATCCAAGTCCCTAGAATATCCTCTTTCCTAGGGGGAAGGAAACCAAAAGCCACGAGGACTCCTTGTAGTCCTTCATATGGCAGATATAAAGTCTAAGTGTGCCATGAATCCCAAAGGTGTGTCGCAATGCTTCCCCCGAAGAAGCATGCGCAGGAAATGAACTGGCAGGTGGATAAGTTTACTTTAGGGTAAACTCAGAAATCACCTTTGGCGAGAACTTCAGATTGGGGCACAGACGTACCCTGGCTCTGGAGGCACACATTTAAAGCCTTCAGCTCAGAAATCCTGCAAGCAGAAAGCATAGCTTACAAGTTACGGCTGCCTCAAAAGAACCAAGAAAAGTGCTCTAACCCAAAATGCCAATCTGAATTCAGGTAAGAATTGCAGATTGAAGGTTTCAAATACAGAATGCCCCACCTACCCGTACAGTCCACCTTCAGCTGGGTAATCGTGCGACCAGCAATGGGTGCATGAAGTGCTGAAATGGCCGCCAAGTGCATTGCAATAGAGGGGTATTGTAGGCCCACACCAGATAAGGGCCTCAAAAACTGGAGCAAGAACAGTTACATAAGAAATGAAAATTACGTACCTACCGTAATTCTTGATCTTCTTGGACGAGTCTCCACCACTCATTCACACTATTGGGAACCGCGCCGGAGGCACTAGGACCCATCGAGAGCAAACTTTTTGCTGGAGGGTCGACACCAAGATGGCGCCACGAGCACCAGCTCACGAATGACTATCTCGCCGACCTCCAACTGCCTCAGTACCTTTTTTACCAAGGAGGTGCAGTGCAACTAACGTAAAGAGTAACCTAACCTTAAGACCGGACATAAGATCGTCCGGGCGACCCGTGTAAGAAGGGTCAACAAAGAAGTCTTCACGGCCTAAAGATTTGAGGGAGTGAAGACCAACACAGCGGTGAGCTCGGGGGATGGAGGGTGGGCGTGTGAATGAGTGGTGGAGACTCATCCAAGAAGATCAAGAATTACGGTAGGTACGTAATTTTCATATCTTCCTGGACATAAGTCTCCACCGCTCATTCACACTATTGGGAGAGTACCGAGCTAATAATCCCCCGAGAGGGCGGCAGGAAGACCAAAAGCTCACGTTTCTAGGACAGAAGTCCATTAAGGATAGTTCTGCCGAAGGTGGAATGTCGCCTGGCATGAACATCCAGTGCATAATGCTTAACGAAGGTATGCACCGAGCTCCAGGTGGCGGCATTGCAGATGTCTGCAATCCGCACATTGCGAATTTCCGCTAGGGATGCCGTGACCGCTCTGGTAGAGTGAGCATAAACCCTACCTTCCAATTTAACCTGTGCCATGGAATAGCAATGTTGAAGACATGCCACTAGCCACGATGAGATGCATCTGATGGCGACAGGTTGACCCAGCCGGGTCTCGCTGAAGGAAACAAACAGTTGTTGGGCTTTGCGAAAATCCTTGGTTCAATCTAGACAGAAACACAAGGCCATCTTAACATCCAAGGAATGAAGAGATCGTTCCCCTTCATTTTGGAAGTCCGAAAAGTAAGAGGGAAGGACCAAAGGTTGGTTTAGATGGAATTCCAACACAACCTTGGAAGAAATTTAGGATGAGTGCGAAGAACTACTTTGTCCTTATGGAACACAGTATACGGAGGGTCCGTAACCAGGGCATGCATCTCAGAGACCCTGCGGTCTGAGGTAATGGCCACTAGGAAGGCCGTCTTCCAGGTGAGAAATTTTAGCTCACAGGTAGCCAGAGGTTCGAAAGGTTTCCGAGTGAGCATGTCTAGCACAAGGTTAATGTCCCAGGCTGCAACCGGACGTCTTATAGGGGGTCTGGTATGCAGAATTCCTTTAAGAAATCTCTTAACCATAGGTAACTGAGCCAGAGACAAAGAAGAAACTGGCTCATGATACGCTGAAATGGCACTAAGGTGAACTTTGACTGTAGAGTACTGAAGACCTGAATTTGAGAGGTCCAAAAGGTACTCCAAAACCTTGTCTGGTGGACAGGAAAAGGGATTCCAAGAGGACTTTGCACACCAGAGCGAAAAACGCTTCCACTTAGACGTGTAAGTTTTCCGAGTAGCTGGCTTCCGAGCAGCCAGAAGAATATCTGAAACTCTTCAAGAGACACTGAACCGGTTCACTTCTACCTCTTCAGGAGCCAAGCGTGAAGGTGAAGCTGATCTCAGGTTGGGATGGACCACCGGACCCTGAGTCAACAGGTTCATCTGCAGGGGGAGTGGTCTCGGAAGGGCTGCCAACATATCGTTGAGTAGTGGAAACCATAGTTGTCGAGGCGAAGAGGGAGCAATGAGAAACATCTTGGTCCCCTGGGACTCGAATTTGAGAAGTACTGTCTGAATTAGAGGAAGAGGCGGAAAGACGGAAAGAAAGCGTTTTGTCCACCACAGCCTGAATGCATCCTGACAGAAAATGCCAGGCCCTGGATTTCTGGAGCAGAAGAGAGGCAGTTTTGCGTTGAGTGGGGATGCAAAAAGGTCCAGGTCTGGAGTTCCCCACTCTTCGAATAGTGATTGAACAATGGTTGAGTCGAGAGACCACTCGTGAGGATCTGCCTCTGTTCTGCTGAGACGGTCCGCCAAGTCATTTTGTACACCTGGCAGGTAGACCGCTTGAATTAGAGATTTGTGTTCCAAGCACCATTCCCACACCCTCATCGCTTCCTGCATAAGGGTAAGAGTGAGCACCGCCTGCTTGTTGATGTAATACATCACAGCTTTGTTGTCCGCTTGAAGGAGAATGTTCTTGTGACAGAGGATGTCCTTCAAAGCCCGGACCGATAAAGGATGGCTCTCATCTCTAGGACATTTATGTGAGCTGGGCCTCGAGTTGAGTCCATACACCTTGAGTGTGGAGAGCGACAATGAGCTCCTGCTAGCGGCGCGCCTGTGGTGATGGAGATTTGATGATCCAGAGGAGCAAAGGGAAATCCTTCCAGGAGATTGCTCTCTTGAGACCACCAGGTGAGAGACCTCTGTAAGGGTTCTGTCACCTTGATGGGATAAGACTGTGGGTGAGTGGTTGGGGACCACTGAGCATCCATTGGGTGGTTCTCAGTGTACGAGCTAGGGTACAGCCAACACTGAGGATGCCATGAGGCCTCAACATACGCTGTGTATTGAGAGAGCTGTAACTGATCTGTTCTCCCAGTGTAACGGGCCATCTGAAGGATATCGAGCCTTCTGTCCTCTGGAAGGAAAGCCTCAGCAAGAGGTGTCCAGTAGAGTCCCTATGAAAAGGAGTCTCTGGGAGGGCTGCAACTGTGACTCTTTAGAGTCAGCAGAACTCCCACGGACGTGAAGAAGGCGAGAGGTCAGTCTGAACGGCTTCCAGGGTCCCTGTCTGAAGGGCTTGCTAGGAGCCAGTCATCCAGGTAGGGAAACACTTGGATTCCGAAGCTTCCTGAGATGCGCATGCAGAACTGCACAACACTTTGTAAAGACTTTCTGCGGCCGAGGATAGCCCAAAGGGCAGGACTCTGAACTGATAGTGTTGACTCCAGAGCCACAAACCTCAGGAATTTGTGATGCCTCGGTGAATAGGAATGTGCTGGTAAGCGCCCTGCACGCCCAGGAGGCTAGCCAGTCGTGTTGATGAAGCAAAGGTAACAGGGTTCCTAGAGAATCATTTTGAATTTCTCCCTGGGGAGAAATTTGTTTAGCTTGAGGTTCAGAATGGGGGGGCATCCCTCAGACTTCTTTGGAACCAGAAAGTAGTGGGAGTAGAACCTCATGCTGCTGATGCAGAGGCACCAGTTCTACTGCCCTGTTGTTCAGCGCCCTGATCCGGCACAGAAGGTCTGACTGAAGGATCGACAGCCTGGGTTGTCGCTGGGGAGGGACGATCTAGGATTCCAGAAAATTGGAGAGAATACCCTCGCGAATTATCCGAAGGATCCATTTGACTGAGGTTATGGACTTCACTGGTTGTAGAAGTGCATCAGATGACCTCCCACCGGAGAGGAAAAGTCCACCTCGGGCAGTGGAGATGGAACTTGGGCCAGCAACTCATAAAGGTAGCACTGGGCGCTTTGAGCTCTGCAGCTTTCTGTTGCGTCTTCTTTGAGGTTGGGCAGGTTGGTTCTTGTGGAACTTCCTCTGCCCCTGCCTCGAAAAGGACTGACGACATGAAACGGACGCCATCGGCATGCCCCGAGAGGGGTAGGAGGGGTCGAGCCAGCTAATGGCCACCTAGTCTTCTGAGTAGCCTCTAGAGCTTGCTCTACCTGAGGACCAAAAAGACACGAGCCGTCAAGGGCAACGCCATCACCTGCTGCTGTGCATCATTCGTGAAGCCCGGGCACGCAGCCAGGAGTGATGGCGTAGTAATAAATACCAGCGGCTGCTGAACGAGAAGCAGTGTCGAAAGCATCCATGGCTGCTTGACCTGTTGGTTATTAGATTCAATACCTCTGGTAATGGTCAGAAGAAGCTCTGGCTTAGAGTCCAAGTCCGAAGAGCTTCAACCATTTGTTTGATAGAGTGCCACAGGATATACTCATACTGAGAAAAATAGCCCTGGTAACTGGCAATACGCATACTTAGAGTGGACGCAGCAAAGACTCTCTTACCTAATGTATCAATCTTACGAGACTCTTTGTTAATAGGTCGAGCTGTAGAAGTTTGAGGAAGAACGACCTTGTCATTCTCTGCCAGTTGTGACAATAGATCCGGCAGCGTTTGGAAGCCAGGAAAGGACGATCCTTGGGAGCTGAGTATTTCTATCAATGGATTTAGCCACCGAAGGGGTAAGAGCAGGATTATTCCATACCATTTGAGACAGCCGTCTCAAGGAAGGTTGAATCAGAGGAGTCAAACCGTAGGATCTCCGAAGCATGAAGATATTGAGTCTTAACCGCTTCCCAGGATCGATTGTCTGTAGTCTGGAGAGAAAGAGTGGAGCTCAGGTTCCTCAACAGACACTTAAAGGACAGGTCCTCGACCTCAGGCTCTGTAGCAGTGAAAGATCCTGCGTTTGTCACTTTATCACCCAACCGAAGGTCTGGGTCAGGCTCAACGCCATCTCCTGATAGTCCAGGGAGGACTGTTTGGACAGGAAAGGAGTGAAATACAGGAGAGGAAGGAAGAATTGAGAGGAAAGAGGAGTCTCGAGAGCTCCCGCGCTGAGGAGGCAAGCGACCAAAACGGCGCCGAAGAACAGCGTGGCGCCGAGGACAGCGGCCGAAGCGCACCGGCTTCGAAGACGGCGCCGAGAAGGCGCACGGAGCCGCAGAAGGCGCCGAGAAGCTCCGCTACTGTGGACAGCGCCGACAAGCCCCGCGAGCCGCGGACGGCGCCGAGAAGGCACACGCGCCGCAGAAGGTGCCGAGAAGCCCGCGACGCCACGGACGGCACCGATAAGCCCCGCCGATGCCGCGGACGGTGCCTAGAAGGCACACAGCGCCACAGAAGGCGCCGAAGCTTCGCTGGCGCTGAAAACGGCGCCGACAAGCCCTGTGACGCCGCAGATGGCACCAAAAGGCCAGACGGCACCGCAGACGGCGCCAAAGGCGCCGAAAGCATCCCAGGACCCTGAAAAACATTGTTAGAAGGGAAATAGCAGGAGATAAGGGCATTGGTGTGGCCCCCTGCGCCGCAGCCATGTGAGGGGCAGAACACCTAAGCCGGAGTCGCTGGCACCGAAGAAGGTGCCGCGACCAGGAAAAGTCCAACGGCCTGCCTGGTTGCCCGACAAGCCCCGGCGTCTGCGGCAACCGAGCCAGGTAGCAGAACTAACTCCGAGCCCATTGCTCCATAAAAGCAGCCCACTGATGAAACTGCTCATCTGAAGACCTACCTATAGGCAGGGTAGGACTCGATGCCAAAGACGCCGCTACCGGAAGCAGAAGTTGGCGACTCCGGCGAGGAGACCGGCAACCAAGCCACGATAACAGAGCGTCGTGGCGCAGACATATCAGAGGGCGACCTCGAGTGATGCACCTTCTCTCTTAGACCTGTGGGCCGAAGAAGAGCTCAAGGCCGAACGGCTCAGAATGCACCGCTTGTTTTATGCCTCCGGGACTCGCCCATCCCCGGCATTGGACTGACTGCTGTCGGACCCCTTTGGGAGAAGGAGGCGGACCGACCCAGCCCGACTGACTGAACAGCTTTACACGGTCTCCCTACCGTCACCTGACCTGCTCATGGTCGAGACTCCGTCAAGTAGGCTGAGACTCTTTATTGTATATAAAAATAGAATAAACTTAAGCGATACTATATCGAGATAATACTACAAAAAAATAAACTGAAAACTATGCTGCTAGTTTGAAGTTTGACTCACGTCACCAATGACGCCGTTACTGGAAGCGCACTCTGTCGGCGGGAAAAAAGGAACTGAGCGGTTGGAGAGTGGCTCACGAGATAGTCATTGCCGCAAGCAGCTATGCTCGCAGCTACCAGGCTCGCCGCGCCATCTCTGGTGCTCGACCTCCAGCAGCAAGTTTGCTCGATGGTCCTAGTGCCTCCGGCGCGGTTCCCAATAGTGTGAATGAGTGGTGGAGACTTATGTCCAGGAAGATCTTACCGTAACAGTAGATCTTTGAGGGGATCTCAGTCATCAGATCACACCATAGGAACTTCACCGTCAGTGTGAAGCAGGATCCACATGGAAGATTTTCCACCAGTACAACTGGGGCCGTCCATGCTGGCGTCACCTGCCAATGTCATCATCTCTATAAAGGAGTGAGAGACCTGCTCCCTCCTCAGTTCTGTCCCCGGAGACCAAGGAGCAAACTCATGCTGTTGGGGAGAGAGAGAGAGCGAGAGGTGCCCAGGCCTAAATGAAAGGCTGGATAGATCAGACAGCCAGTCTGCGTCAAAGACCCAAACAGGGGCATGGTGGGAGAGAAGACTGACCTGATGACTGAGATTCCCTCGAAGATCTACTGTTATGGTAAGTTCTTACGTAACTGTTCTATCTTCTTTGGGAGTATCTCAGTCATTAGCTTACACCATAGGAATGAGTCCCAAACAGTTACAAGTGCAGCAGAACAGTCTGGGAGGTAGGCAAACTGAGGCCTCGGACAGAAGGCCATGAAGAACAGCCCATCCAAAGCCTGCTCAGGCTCTAGAAGCAATGTCTAGTCTACAGTGCTTGGTGAAAGCATGGACGGTATTCCAGGTGGCAGCAGCACAAATGCCAGTGGATGAGACCCCGTTGAAACTGGCCACAGAAGTAGCCATGCGCTTTGCGGAGTGGGTTTTCACTGCCTCTGGCAACTCCAAGCCATGTTTGTCGTAGCAGAACACAATACAGCTGGCCAACCATTTGGACAAACATTGTTTGGAAACCTGAGTGCCCTCTCTTCCTGGGGCAAAAGAAACAAAAAGCTACTTTGTTTTTCTGCAGTCCTTAATTCAGAGCAGATAATATTTCAGAATTATGGAGTAGTGCTTCTCCTGGATTGGCATGCTCTGGAGGTCGACAGACTGATTCAGGGTAAACTCAGACACCACCTTAGCAAGAAACTTAGGATTCGTGCACAAAGACACCCTGTCTTTGTCAAAAATCAAATAGGGCTCCTCACACCAGAGAGCATGAAGCTCAGAAATCCTTCGAGCAGAAGTAATAGCAACCAAAAACAATGCTTTCCAAGAAAGAAAGGGTAGCTTGCAAGCAGCAGCTGGCTCCAATGGAGAAAGGGTTAATTTCTTCAAAACAAAACTGAAATCCTAAACAAGGCTTACCAAACAGGGGTACGGATTGGAGGTTTCGGGTGCAGAATGCACCTAAGGAAAGTACAGGGCACATCTAGCTGAGCCACAGTACGACCACCCACAGGCTTACAAAAGACAGAAACAGCTGAAAGGTGTACCTTGAGGGAGGACTAAAGGAGGCCTGAGTCCGACAGTGATATCAGGTAGTCCAGAATCTGGCTTACCAGACAGGTAAAAGGGTCCAGATGGTGCTTGGCAGCCCATAAGGCAAACTTCTACCATTTCATGGCATAAGTGGCCCTAATGGAGGGCTTCTGAGCTGCCACAAGGATGCCAGCTACCTTCTGAGAGACTCCAAACTGGGCAATGGCTATGTCCTCAGGAGCCAGGCATGCAGATGAAGGAACCCAAGGTTCAGATGGACCAGGGTCCCCTGAGCCTGCGTCAGTAGATCCCTGCGGAGGGGCAGAGGCACCAGAGGTTCCACTGCTAACTGCTGCAGTAATGGAAACCATATCTGCCATGGCCAATAGGGTGCAATCAGGATCATGTTGGCCCCCCGCCATTTACAGCTAGATTAGCACCCTTTGAATTAGAGGAAATGGAGGGACAGCATAAAGGAACCTCCCACTCCAGGAGAGGGACAACACGTCTTACCAGAAAACTCCAGGCCCTGGATCTAGACAGCAGAAACTGAGCAGTCTTGTGTTGCGTGGGGACACAAAAAAAGTCCAACTCTGGACGACCTCATCTGTCCAACAGATCTTCTGCGACAGCTGACAGAAGTTCCCATTCTTACATCCTGGACTGAATTCAGCTGAGGCTGTCTGCCAGGGTGTTCAGCACACCTGGGACGTGGACCGCTGGAAGTTCCAGGCCATGGTCCAGTGCCCATTACAAGACCCTCATTGCTTCCCTGCAAAGGAGGTATGAATGCACCTATGCTGCTTGCTGATATAGCAGACCACACTAAGACTGTCTGACTGAATCAACAACTGGCCTGGAGAGAGGTGGTTCTGAAAAGCCGGCATGGCATACAGAACCGCCCTCATCTCGAGGATGTTTATATGGAGGGAAGCCTCGATCTGGGACCAGGTACCCTGGATCTGGAAGGGACCCAGGTGTGCCCCCCCAAGCCCAAGCTGGAGGCATCCGTAGTTAGAGTCTGCTGGGGAGACGAGAACAGGAATGGGGCCTCTCTTATGAGGTTTTGGGGATCCATCCACCACTGGAGCACCTTGCGGAACGGAGAGGAGACCAGCACTAGCTGTTCCAGGTCGTCCATATGCTGGTCCTACTTCACACGGAGGGTCCACTGGAGCACTCACATGTGCATTCTGGACAGGGGACTGTGGCAGTGGCTGCAGCCATGAGGCTTAGGAGCCTCAAGTAAACCCTTGCAGAAATATAATGGCTCCGAGCAACCACCTGAGCAGCCTGTGAGATGAAGCACTCCGCTCTGTCTGGAGGGAGGGAGGAAGACAGCCCTGCGCTGAGTCCAGAACTGCCCCTATATACTGCAGCCACTAGGATGGGATCAAAATGGACTTGGGCAGGATGACAGTGATGCGCAGGGACTGGAACAACTGGAGGGTCCTCTCCAGAGTTTGGAGAAGCAGATGCCTGGATGGGGCTTTGAGGAGCCAGTCGCCCAGGTAGGGAAAGATGTACAGACCTTCTCTCCAGAGAGCAGCAGCCACTACTACTAAACATTTTGTAAAGACCTGCAACGCAGAGGATAAGCCAAAGGGCAAGATTCTGAATTGGTAATGTTCGCTCTTAAAAACCAGACAAATCACCTGTGTGGTGGGCACACCGAAATATGCAGGTAAGCGTCCTGCATATCGAGGGAGCACAGCCAGTCACCCTTTTTGTACTGGATGTAGAGGTTGAGGTCTTTGAGATCTAGGATACGCCTCAGGTCTCCAAATCTTTTGGGGATCAGGAAAAACCTGCAATAGAACCCTTTGTTCTTCTGCCTCCTGGGCACTGGTTCAATCACCCTTTTCCACAGAAGGAAGTGTACCTCCTCCCGAAAGACCACTGCATGGTCTGAAGGACAGGTGGAGGGTACCAGAAGACTATCTGAGGGTTGTTACAAAAGCTCCAGAGCATGACCCCTTTCTATAATCTGACGAATCCAAGCATCTGAATGTATGGTTCTCCAATGACTGAGACGAAGGGAGAACCGACCTCTGATCACTACATCTTGGTCAGGGACCAGAAGAGAGGGGTCTGGCAAGGAATCAGGTAGAGGCGGATCCAACCACTGGGGCTGATCTGTCACCTCTGGGATGTTTCGCAGCAGGACCAGAGTAGAAGAGGGTAAGCAAGGCAGAACTGGCCCTTCGTTTACCTTGAAGATGGGAACCTGCACCGGACTTGTGGGACTCCTTACGAAAGGACAGGTGCTGTCTGCTCCTAGGCTGAGTATAGTAGAGCAAATGAACAGATTTAATAGCCTTACCAGAGGCCTGTAAGTCATTAATGATGTCCTGGACATATAGTCTGAAGAGCTTTGAGCCACTGAAGGGGTCATTAAGCACCTTTTGCTGGACATCTGCTGCGAAGCCTGAAACTCTTAGCCAGGCATGCGTACGAAGGCAAATACCTGTGGCAGCAGCCCTGGCACCAGTGTCAGACATGTTGTATAAGGCCCTGAGGAGGTATTTACTAATATCCTTGACGGCATGTAAGGACTTAAGGACCTCCTGTTTCTGGGAACACTCTGGGAGGGCCTGAGCAACCATCCTACCCTTCTACCAGATGGTGTTCTGGTACTTGATCAAGTGACATAAATAATTAGCAAGCCGAAGTTCCAGAGTGGAGGAGGCATAAACACTTTTACCCCAAAAGTCAACCCATCTGGATTCCCTGTCAGAGGGATGGGAGCTGAGGTGTTTAGGGACCTTGGACCTGTCGTGTGCCACTTTGATGACCACAGAGTCAGTCTCAGGTTGGGCAGCATAATACAGCAGACCCTGGGAGGCATGATAGAGCTTATCTGCCCTCCAAGGTATGGCAGGAACCAAATCAGGGTGGTGCCATGCCGCTGTGGTGGCATTCCTCAGGGCTGGTAGAATAGGTGGAATGACCTTAGGAGGAGATTCTGGGATCTCTGAAAAGTTCACCAGGTCTCTCCTGGTGGCATCCTCTTCCTAAAGTGTGGAAGCCCACAGCTGTAGACAGCTGCTTCATAATATTGAATAAGGTAGGGTCTTCAGGAGGGGATCTGGGGGTATGCTTAACAGAGTCCTCACTCACTGAAGAAGCAGTAGACCTGTCTGAGAAAAGAGGTTCCTCCTCCTCCTCCTCTTCTTCAGGGAAGATAAGATCAGGGTAGTACTCTTCTTCGACGTCGACCCGTTCCAACTCAGGATCCGACAAGAGAGGGACCAATGATGCCCTGAGGGGCACAGGCCGATAATGCCGAACTGGCGTAGTTGATGATGGAATGGTCGACAGCACCGGGCCCAGTCTGTGTGAACCTAACTAGTGCACCAGGGCCGTGGTTATCACAGTTAAAATAGCATTCAGGTTGATGGACAATAAGGGTTGCGTCGACAGCAGAGGAGTCATTGTGGACAGGGCGCAATGAACTATCCATCGGGTCATGAGAGCCCAAGGGCTTCAGCGTCTGAGGGCCTGGGGAAGTGGCAGGCCTTGTTGGAGGGGCTGGAGTAGACAACCCAAAGGTCAACAACTGAGGGTGAGGGGTGATGACCCAAGGGTCGACGGGCAACCTCTCTGGGAGGCAGGAGGAAATGCTGTCAGTAGGGGTCTGGTAGAAGCAAAGGCCTGGACAGCTGAGGACACTACTATTTTGCCAACTGCTCCCCCCTGCCCAGCCACCCCCCGTCACATCCAGTTCCTCCCTTATTCACCTCCCCTACATCTGACTACTGTAAGAATGCTTGGCAGCTTGTGACTTTCTGGGTAACTAAAGAGCCTCTCCCATGACCCCATTACTGGAGTCTGGGGGATAGACTATTCTCCCCATACTCGCCACGAGTATCAGTCTAGTCAGACTGCCCTTGCCACTCCCCTATGGACTGTTCTGACTCAGTCGCCCGAACTGGTTACACCATCAAACACCTTAACCTTCACCACCTCCTTCATGCCTACCTTAACTCCCATGCTCTACCCATTCCTACTGTCGCCTCCTCCAAACCCCATACCCGGACAGCCCTCTTTAATAGGAGAAAGTATTTCAGGTACCCGCCCCTATAGAGTCCTGCTTCTCCTCCTCCTATTGTCTGGCAACATACATCCTAATCTTGGACCACAAAAGGGCAAGCTGCCTCCCCAAAGTATCCAGGGTCAGCTGCGCATTACATCTCTCAACATTTGTAGCATCCTAAAAAAATGGGATTCCTTCCAGGGTTGGGTGCAGATGCACCAACCAGATGTCATAGCACTGTCTGAAACCTGGCTCACCCCTCAGACACCGGACTCCTCCATCTCACTGCCTGGGTTTACCCTTTACCATGCAGATAGGCATGGGAAGAGAGGGGGTGGTTGTGCCCTCTACACTAGGGACACCTTACAAGGTCACCTACTCCAAACCCCCAAGTTGGGGGCTGGTTCTCAGGCACTTACTGTCAAGCTGACTCTGGAAAGAGCCCATAATCCTATATACCTAACAACAGTATACATCCCCCCAAAGGACCAAAATTCAACCTTCCAAGCACTTCTGTCATATCTGGACACGCTACCATCCCAGTCGGAAATATTAGTACTTGGCGATTTTAACACCAATTGGCTAAGTAAAGATGCCATACCATACATTGATCTCGCTACAGCCCAAGACCTTACTCAATTGGTCACCTCCCCCACACGTCGGGATCCGCGTACTGGATCCTCTTCCTTACTGGACCTCACCTTCTCCAATCGCCCGACCAAGATCACCAATGTGTCCATCCTCCCAGATGCCCTCAGCGATCACTCCCCGGTGCTCTGCTCATAGTCCTGCAAAATCCCAAAATAATTATGCAACGTAAACTGGGTCCTGGTAAACTGACACAATTAAAAGCACACCTCAGGGCCGTGGACTGGTCTTTCATCTCAACCTCCGTAAACATAGACAGTGCCTTGGATCTATTTTCCTGGGCCTTTAATAATATATGTGACCTCTATGCACCCTTCACTAAAAGAATGGCCAAAGGCAATCACGTACCCTGGCTCACTGAAAGATTCAAGTCTCTAATGAGAACTAGAGACTCACTGTGGCATCTCTCCTTAGAGTCTGGCCTCCCACACGATAGACAGAATTACAGAACGGCTCGTAACAAGTGCACCTGGGCCATTCGCAGGGCAAAAGCTGAATACTATAAAACTGTCTTTACTTCGTCCTGTGGCTGCGGCCGTAAGTTCTGGAACAACATCAAGGAAATATGCGGTAAGGTCCCCTCCCAGGTCATGTCAAATGGGGCCCTGACCTCCGACCCCTCTGCCATCGCTGCTGTTTTCAGTGATACTTTCTCTAACCTCAGCCATGTCCTCCCCCCAAACTTCCATGACTCACCAGCCCCTAGCGCATCCCCCCGCACCCACGTGCCCCCCTTCTACTTTCACCGCATCTCGCCCAAATCTGCCGAACCATACCTTACTGCTGCCCTTAGTCGCGCCTCCTCCAATGCTGACCCCCTTGATCTCGGAATCCTCAGGCTCTCCCTTAAGGAAGTTCTAGCTCCTCTCACCCACATTCTAAACCTCTCCCTCTCACTAGGTAAATTCCCCGCCATCTGGAAGTCGGCCTCTATCACATCCATATTTAAAGGTGGTGATCGTACAGCCCCTAACAATTACCGCCCAATCTCCAAACTTCCCCCCCACCAAGGCCTTAGAGCAAATAGTTTCAGATCAACTCACTGACCATCTCAACAAATATGACCTTCTCTGCAAACAACAACATGGGTTCCGCAAAGGTCACAGCACTACTACTGCCTTGCTTTAACTAACATCACACATCCACACAGCAATGGATAAAGGCCACATCACCGGTGCTATCTTCATCGACCTCACCAAGGCCTTTGATACCGTCCACCATACACTACTCCTAACCTCCTTACTTAACCTAGGTCTCGCAAAGGATGCAGTAGATTGGTTTGCCGACTAGCTTTCCAACCGAACTCTTCAAGTTAAAATTGGCAATACTCTATCCTCCAAATCTTCTGTCCTCACAGGGGTCCCTCAAGGTTCTTTCTTGGGTCCCCTCCTATTCAGCCTCTTCCTTAACTTCCTCCCGGCAACCTGCACCTCCAATCTATTACTTTATGCGGATGATGCTCTCATCTTCACCTCCAGCCCAGACCCCTCTCAACTCCACCTTTCCCTCCAGTCCTCCTTCACTGCTGTTGAAAACTGGTTCGCCTCCCAATGCCTTATTATTAATTCTAAAAAAAAAAATGTATGCTTTTCACGCACCAGTTAAATTCCAGTATAGGGCGTTTCCCACAAATACTATCTGTGTCTCAGACCCTCTTGGAATTTGTCCATTCCTTCAAATACCTGGGCATAACTTTGGATACTGGCCTTACCTATCACGAGCATATTCGTCATTTATCTAAGGCTCTAAATATTAGATTAGGGCTTTTGCACCGCTTTAAACATTGCCTAACCCACAAGGCCCTTAAGCTCGCTATCTCCTCCTCGGTACTCTCCCTGCTTGACTATGGCCTTCTGACCTTTGGTGGGGCAAGCTCCTCAGCCCTCGATAGTCTTAGACTTGTCCTAAATAGGGCCTGCCGTCTTTTACTAGGGTGTGACAGACTTACCCATACCTGTGCGCTATATCAGGATACCAACTGGCTTGATCTGAACAACAGAATCAAATTCCACACTTGTGTCCTAGCAAAAAAAATCTCCCTTGGCCTCTCCCCTACAGCTCTTACCCCTTTAATCACCATGGACCAAAAAACTCAGCACACCCGTAGCTCCGATACCCTATGTCTCTCCATCCCCTCCTGTCGTACAACACAATTCCAAAGATCCTTTTGCTACAGGGCACCCTTTTGGATGAATTCCCTACCCAACACCTTGCGTCTTGATCAAAGAATTGGTCAATTCAAATCACACCTGAGTGCACATCTTTGGGCCATAAGTATCTGTGACTGTAAATGAACCCGTGCCCTGCCCTTTACTACTCTGACAATGGCCTCTGGCTGGCCTCTTCCTACATTTCCTAACGCCGCCCTCTCAGGGTGTTAACTTCCCGATATCTGCTAACTGCCACCTACCGCACTAGTTCGTATATTTAGCCAACTAGTCCTGTAAATAATTAGCTTCCTTATTCTGTAACATTTACTGTATTGTTTGTATGCACTACCTGCAATGTGTATTCTGTTCTATTGTATATGACATGGAACCTTGTGAAGGAGTCTGTAACATTTCCTATATTGCTTTATTCTGCTCAGTTTTTGTATCTCTGTAACTATTATACGTGATGTGGAACCTTTGTAAAGGAGTCTCTGACTCCAAGGTATTTCTGATCCCTGAAATAAATAAATAAATAAATAAATAAAATAAAATAAATAGGTGCAGCCGATGGAGTACCCCCGGAGGAGGAGGAAGAAGCCAGAGGAGTCTTTGAGGCCTGGAAGCTCGACTAACCCACCGGCAACTGGGGAGGCGGGATCCCAGAGGACCCCTAACCCACACTGGCTACCTGCTTTTCCATGAAGAATTTCTTCAAGGCCTTTTTGTGTCACCTAAGGGTTGTAAGATTGAATTTTTGGCAGAGCTCTGTAGTCAGAGAAGTCATGGGCAGGCCCAAGACAGCAGACACAGAGGTTGTGGTTGTCTGAAGAAGCAATCTTCTTTCCGCAGCAACAGCGATGGGAGAGAGATGTGGAAGGAGTAACTCTCAACATAGAAGGTTTTTACAAAAATTCTAAATAACAGACTAATGAGCTGGGTAGAGGTCAATAATATACTGTAGTAGATGAAGCACAGGCAGGATTCAGAAAAGATCATTCAACAATTAATTCACAAATACAAAGTAGTTAAAAATCAGAACCTGTTTTGCACCTTTATAGATCTCAAAGCAGCTTCTGATAAGGTTAACAGAACACTTCTATGAGGTTGATTACAAGAACTGGGGATTGAACAGTCATTACTAGAAATTATCAGATTCATGCATCAAGATAACTTATACTAGTATCAGATATAGTGACGGGAAAATTGAGTGGCTGGTTCAAAAATAATATTGGGGTGAAGCAAGGCTGCACACTGGCCCATTTACTATTTAATCTTTACTTTACTACAGTATTGAGAGAAATGTATAATTCTGAGTTTCATTTACCCCAAATTGGCTCCAAAGCAATATCATATTTACTGTAGCTTATGCTGATGATGTCATTGTGCTTTCTGTTAGTCATCTGGGTATGAGTAGGAGCCTTGACAAATTCTAATTAGAATGTCTGAAAGCTGATTTACAAGTCAATTATAACAAAACTAAGGATGTTGTCTTTGGGGGCAATCAAAAAATACATGGATATTATACGAACCATCACAAGCTTGAGGATGTGAAGGGATTTTGTTAGGTAGGGCTTATAGTTAGCCACACTGGAATCTGGGGAGCCCATTCGAAAACTGTAAAATCTCAGGCTGATAGCTGTCTTCTAATAATTTTGTCTTTTTCCCATAAATATGGAGGAAAGTCAATAAAGGGAAATTGAATGGCTGCACGTGCAAAGATTAAAAGCCAGTTACTGTACGGTGCAGAAGTATGGGGAGGAGACCGTAGAGGAACTCTGGATTCCAGTCTAAATAAATTTTACAAGAAAATAATGCGTCTCCCAATTAGTGCCCCTTCAGCTGCGGTTAGAGCCGAGATAGGTTAGTTATCGGTTGAGTGCTGCTGTGTACAAAGGTGAATGAACTACTGGATTAAGGTTTTCAAGATGCTCCCGGATAGGCCACTCGACTATGTTTGGAGGAGGCTGTTCTTTAGAAACACTTTAATATAACCTTCTCTTGCATGAGTGTGGCTGAGGAGCATATAAAACCCTATGGTCTGTTACATATGATTTCGGATAGTTTTAGATATCCCCTAAATAGTATTAAAACAACAGTAAATAACAGAGTTAGACATATTTTCATTCAAAGGGACTTGAAGGCCTGCAGGCTCTCTAAGGCCTGTTTGTGGCTTGCCAAAAATAAAAGGGAGCATAAGCCTGAGAAATACCTCTGTGTTTTAGTAAATCCAAGGCAGAGAACACTTTTGACAAGATTTCGATTTGAAACCTTTATAACCAACCAAAAAAGGGGGCAATATGAAGGCGAAAAGGCCAAGGATTTTAGGTGTAAATGTGATCTTGGAGAAGATAACCTATTATTTATTGGTTTGTTTGTATTTTGTTAACCAGGTAAGGTGCACTAGCCATAGCAATGACTATTTTCAGGCACGACCCAGGAGGTTACAGAAACAAAACATTAGAGGCAGTGACAGTACAATGAATAAGGTACAAAAATTTAACAATTTTTGAGGAGCAAAGACACAGTACAAGCATGAGAATACACTAAATATAATACCTTCCTATAATACCTACTCTGTAATTGTAAGATAAAAGGTTAAGTTCAAAACAACAACAGTCCAGTACTAATTGGAGTAGGTATAATACTGAGGTGATTGTACACTTTCTAAAAGTCTATGCCGGGTAGATATGGTAGTGCTGGGAGTAGAATAGGAGTAGGGGTACCAATTTAAGGAGGATAGTATGGAGTAGGGAGATACAGGAGGAAATTAGGAGGAGTGAACCAAGAATGAAATAGTAGGTAGAACAATCTTGGAGAAAAGTGCAGAGCATGTTTAATTAGGGCTAGTTTTGGAGATAGGTAATAGAGGTGGGGAGTCATTACATCTGGTATTATTATGCCCATTGGATGAGAATTATAGGCGCTCTTTATTGGGTAGCATTTTGAGCCAGCAACAGTACCAGCCTCAACAATTACTGACCTATTTACTAAAACCATGTGACCTTAAAGTGCTGGGGCCCGTAGTCTCCCTCCTCAAAATAAATGATCAAAGAGGGCTTCATTTAATTACTGAAAATTTGTGATGCTGCAATTATGGGTTATTGAATTTTATATGTATTCCCAATGGTGTATCTCATATTGACAGGTTTAGAGTACATTCTGCTTTTTATATGCATTATCAAAGCTGTGTTCTCGTATTGATATGAGGTGTTACTCTATAACCACAATTTTTAATGTGAATCTGTATTAAGTCTAAGATTGTGAGTATGATCTGTCATTTTTAGGTATGTGTATGTAATATACTTATTTAATTTTATCAGATACATTTTTTGTAATAATTGTAATGGTCTTATGACCAATCAATAAAATGCTACTACAAAAAAAAAAAACCAAAAAAAACAAGGTACAAGAACCTCTTGTTAAAAGAAGATTCCAAAAGTTAAAAAGCGTAGGCAAAAATTGCACAAACTATGATGGAGCTTCCGTGGAGACCCATGTGAGAGAAGTCGATGGCGGGAAAGAACTAAGAAGGGAGTGGGGCCACTCATGCCTTTATAGGGTGAATGACATCAGCAGGTGATGTTGGCATGGGTGGCTCCAGTTGTACTGCTGGAAAATCATCTGCGTGGATCCTGCTACACCGACAATGAAGTTCCTATGGTGTGACCTGATGACTGAGATACCCCTGAAGAAGATCCCATTTTACTGGGCAAGTAAACGGGACCAACTTGTAGAAAGTGACCCATAAAACAACCTTGTCCACTTTTTATGGAAGTATCATCCCTGGTAGGTGGCTGTCTGGCAGCCACTAAGGCATTGTCTATCTTTGAGGCACGCCAAACCAAGCAAAAGCTATGTTTTTAAGAGCCTGGCATGGAGGCAGAAGGAGCTGAGATTTGGATGGACCAGAGTTCTCTGTTCCTGGGACGAGGGACCCTGGCATAATGTTAAGGGTACTGGGGCCCACTGCCAGCCACTGTGGCAAGGGAAACCAAATCTAGCAAGGCCACATTAGGGCAAAGAGAACGACAGAGCTTCTGCCACTGGGGGTCAGCAGCTCTCAGTCATGCATTCTGGACTGCTACCAGCGTAACCTGTCTGTCAAGATGGTTGGGATGCCTGGCACGGGAACTGCAGATAGTTCTCGAACGTGGTTAAGAGCCCTGTACCCAAGTCTCACTGCCTCTCTGCACAGCGAATAGGAAAAAGTCTGTTCCCATTTGTTGAAGTAGTGCATCACACTGAGCGTGTCTGTTTGGATGAACAGACTACTCAGGGACATGGAGCTTGGGGGCCTGTAGGCCTTACAGGGTAGCTCCCATTCTAGGACCTTAAGTATAAAGGTGGTCCCACTATTGTCTTTGTGCCCTGTGTCTGTTAAGAGTCAAAGGGCTCCCTGCAGCCTAGTCTTAACACATCTGTGGAGATTTGCTGCGGAGAGAGGGGGTTAGGAAGGGTACCCCCTTCATCAAACGGTTGGGATCCCTGCACCACTGCAGCACTTTCCGAACAGGGGAGGGCACTAGAACCTGTTGTTCTAGAGTGGTCAATCGTGGTCCCCACTGGATTCTCAGTGTCCACTATGAATTTCTCATGCGTAGCCCAGTCAGTGGTACAGTGGTAATGGCCACTGGCAGAAGGCCAAGGAACCTCAGGAATGTCCTGGTTGTGACATACCCGGCTCTGAAGACCTCCCAAACATGGGGTATCAGGCGCCTTGCCTGTGCTGGACAGGAAGTTGAGGCCTTGGGCTGATTCCAAGACTGCCCCTACTCACTGCAGCCAAGGGGAAGGGGGTCAGAACTAACCTGACACCAAGACTGCCATAGCAAAGTAGACAACACACCAGAATGGCTGGGAGTTGGGCTGCGACGTGATGGGGAAACCTGGAGAAAACTCTGGAAGCAGTCTTAAAAGCTCCAGAGTATGACCATGCCCCTTTATGCCTCACAGCATTTGCGTCTGGCACTCTCCCCTTATCGAGGTGGAAAAGGGGGACACCCTGCAATCCAGCTAAGAAGAGGGGTGGGGGGTAGAGGCAAAAGCAGGCGAAGCCTGGCACTGCAGGTGCCACTGCAGTGCCCCCTCGAGTATTGAGAGAGAGGGAGACCTGGAATGGGGATGGGGGTAGGCAAGACGTGTGCTACCCTAACTCTATCCCGGGGTGAGCAATAGAGAAAAGGTGAACACTGCCCGGAGAAAAAGACACACACCTGCTGTCTCTTGGCAGGAAATGGCCAGGATAGCATACTGGCATCCGGGGTCCCCTCTATACCATTTAGGCCAAGGAGAATGAACTGATACCACCCTGTGGCCAGGCTGAACCCCAGACATGCTACAGAAATGGCTGTCTGGGCAGGAGTGCCAAGAGGTGCCTGTGCCATGCTCCTCAAGGGGCTGCTGAAAGGCAGAAGATGGGCTTGGAATTCAGCAAGCCCCAAAGCCAAGGAAGGTGAAGACAAGGTTCTGGTGCCCGAACATCTATAAGCCCCAGGGTATAGTCCGCTTTTGTAGCCATCACAAACTGGGTAGGCAAAAGGGTAGTAAGCCCCAACTCCAGAGGAGTCATAGGACTGCCCATCAAATGAAGGAGGGGGAAAGCCGGTCCACCTAAGCGGCAGTCCAGAAGAAAGTAGGCTGGTGTACCCCTGCAGAAGTCAGGCCAACTGCACTGGCTGTGTTCCAGGTGGAGAAGCAATAATAGGGGCCTTTCAGGTACCCCAAACCTTGTAGAGCCAGTGGGAATCATAAGGCAAAGACAGAGCTCTCCACTGGAGTACTGTGGTCAGCCATGTCAACAGTGGAAAATAATAGGAAGCATTGACGAGGCTGTGCAGAAACAGAGCCTGGTCCTATAAGGATGGACCAAGGGCAGTGAGCCACCCAGCGTCAACAGTTGTACTGTCGACAGACCGGAGAGCTGATGGGGAGGCAGAGACACCAGCATCAGTACAGGCACCTTACGTCGACAGCAAGAAGCCTGAAGGAGCGTCGACAGGGCTCTGCACAAACAAAGCCTGGTCCAAGCAGGAAGGACCAAGGCAAGTGAACCGCTCAGTGTCGACGTCTGTGGCATTGGTGGGCTGATGAGGATAGCTGACAGGGGAGGCAAGAGGTGCCACCATCAGAACAAACACTCCGGCTATCCCCGCACAATGAGGAGGGGAGCATCAACGAGAGAGGCATAGGGCACCACTGTCAATGAGTCTGGGCTTGTCAGGGCTGGCCAAAGAGGGAACCATCACTCCAGCCATTGCAGTGTGGTGGGGAGGGGAACGTCAACGGGGGACGCACAGGGTACCATCATCAATGAGCCTGGGCCAGCTATGATTGTCCTAAGACAGAACCAGTGCTCCAGTCACTGCTGGGCACTGGGGAGACGAACGGTGAAGGGAGAGGCACAGGGCACCACCGTCGATGGGTCTGGGCCAGCCGTGACTGATCTAAAAGAGACATCCTTCGCCACTGCAGGCGGTGGTAGGTAGGAACGCCAACAGGGAGACACAGGGGCCACTGTTGAGAGTGTGGGCCAGCCATGACTGGCCTAAGAAAGAGACTTACTCTGGCCACCGCAGGGTGGTGGGGAGGGAAATGTCAAGCGGGGGAGTCACTGCACACCACCGGTGACGAGCCTGGTCCAGCCATGACTAGCCTAGGTGAAAGTAGGCCATACCCCATCCGTTAGGGTTAAGCTAAGGCATCACCAACGCAAAGTCGCCAGCTGCAGCTGGGTCAAGGAGATCTGCCCCAGAACCCCCTACCTGGGTATCCTGTCAGGGGAGGGGAGAAACACTGTTATCCAATGGCGAACTCCTGAAGGAGAGGACCCTGAGAAATGCCGAGGGTCTGCTGAAAAGTACCCAGGAATGGGTAAACATTGCTGCGTAGAATCTTGCAGCTCCCACAAAGTCACCATGTCGGCTGGCGGGAGAAGGCCCCTAAGCCAGACGACTGGTGAGAGGTGTGGTCTAGACAAGGGCCATCTCGGAGCTCCATGCCCAGCATTGGTAGAGTAGCGGAGGGTGGTCGGGGCCTGAATTGCGAGCAGTGGCGGCAAGAGTCAATGCTGTAGATCCAAAAAATTCCAGTAGAAATAGGGTAAGAGTGGTGTTTCCGCAGGTCCAACGAGTTTTGATAAATGGCGGGAAAAGAACTGAGGAGGGACGAGGTGTCAGATGTCATCGTGGGCTCCCTCTAGTGGACTGCTTACAAAAAGTTTCCATGTGGTACTAGTGCCTCACAGCTATAGTTCCACAGGTGTAGCCTGATGAAAGACATATCCTTGAACACGATCTGCATCTTACACCTGTACTTACACATTCTATTGTGTATCTTACACCTGTACTTGTATGTTCTATAATGTACCTTACACCTGTACTTGTATGTTCTATAATGTATCTTACATATGTACTTGTATGTTCTACTGTGTATCTTTATTTTTTTTTTCCTTTCTAGTTATCTCCTGGTGGATGGGTGGAGGATATAGCTCCTATCTGTGCCCGGACCACTCTCCCAGCATTGGGGCGAAGATTGGAGCGCTGTTGGCGGAAATCTGGCCTGGAAGGTGACAGACTTAGATTGATGGCCCATTATGTGGACTATCAATCAGAAATCTCCCATAAGAAGGCAGAGTTCCTGTCCCGGGAGATAGCTGAAATTGACCAGCTCAGCTTTTCCGGACCATGGACAGACTGTGCAATCCAGCCTGTCTGCTGGGTCGGAGAGCCTTTTCACAAACAAAGTGTGATGAGTTTGCTCGGTTCTTTGAGGATAAGGTATCATCGATCAGGTCGGAGATCCGCGGTATGCACTCTAATGAGCATGGCAGTGATCGATGTGGGGTTGCAGGCCCTCGGTCTGCCTGGACAGATTTTGACCAGCCAGCAATCATGGATATCATGAAGATTGTCCATGGCTTGCGACCGACTTGCTGCAGTTTGGATCCTGGTCCCATGTGCCTCCTTGCGGGGTGCATGGATGTGATCGGACCAGTCCTTGCTGAGATAGTCTGGTGCTCTTTGGACCACGGGGTGTTTCCGGAGTCTTTGAAAGAGGCCATCGTGACACCCCTTTTAAAGAAGCCTTCCCTTGACCCAGACTGTCTCGCTAACTACAGACCGATCTCTAACCTGCCCTTTTTGGACAAGGTTATTGAGAAAGTAGTCGCGTTGCAGCTCGAAGACTTTCTTACCACCCATGAGGTCTATGATCCTCTCCAGTCCGGTTTCAGGAAGAGGCATAGTACTGAGACGGCGTTGGTTCGGGTACTTAATGATCTCCTAATAGCGAGAGATCAGAGGAGTCGTTCGATCTTGGTCCTCCTTGATCTCTCTGAAGCATTTGACACCGTGGACCATGGGATGTTGCTAGATCGCCTGTGGCAGTTCTGCTGACTGTCGGGGACAGTCCTCAGATGGTTCTACTCTTTCCTCACAGGCAGAAGTCAAAGGGTAGTCTCAGGAATTTTTTCCTCTACTCCCTTTGCTCTGTTCTGTGGGGTGCCACAGGGTTCTGTGCTTTCCCTCATGTTGTTCATGGTGTATATGCTGCCATTGGGAGACATTATAAGGCATTATGGGCTGAGTTTTCACTGCTATGCAGATGACACTCAGCTCTATATGTCCTTTGTACCTGAACAGAATGACGCAGTATCGGTCTTTAATAACTGCCTCGCTGAGATTCAGGACTAGATGAGTGCAAACTGGTTGAAACTAAATCTGGATAAGACTGAGGTGTTGGTTGTGGACCCGGGTCATCATGTAGAGAAGTTGACTCCTGGGTCTCCCTCTGGCCTTGTGTTAGGAGGTAACCAGTTGAGACCTTCTGAACAGGTGCGGAATCTGGGTGCAATTCTTGACAGCGAGTTAACGTTGAAGGCACAGGTATCTACCGCTGTCAAGTCTTCCTTTTACCATCAGAGGAATATCGCCTGGATAAAACACCTTGTTCCACATGATGACCTTCCTGTACTAGTCCACGCATTTGTTTCCTCGTGTCTTGATTACTGCAATGCTCTATATCTAGGGTTACCGGGGATGGATCTCCGTCACCTGCAGCTGGTGCAGGACGCTGCAGCCAGGTTGTTGACTGGGCTACCAAGAACTTGCCATATCACACCTCTGCTGCGCGAACTGCACTGGCTGCCGGTGTGGTGGAGAATCACCGTCAAGGTCGCATTGCTGACCTATAAGACCCTACACGGTCAGGGACCGGGCTACTTGGAAGATCTTCTTCGACCTTACCACCCTCTCCACCCACTCCGCTCCGCTGATGAGGGATTGTTAGAGATTCCCAGGGTTCACCTTCAGTCATCTGGGGCCAGAGCTTTTTCTTTCATGGCCCCAACCCTGTGGAATTCTCTACCTCATCAGATTAGAGTGTGCCTGTCCACGGAATCATTTAAGGTGTCCCTGAAGAGTTATTTATTTGAACTAGCATTTGGATAGGTTTATTGCTGCTTTTTATTATTTTTATGTAATTATTTATTATGTAAGATGCTGTTTTGTACTTGCGCTTTGATATGTTGAAAAGCGCATTATAAATACATGTTTTGATTGATCGTCCTCCAGACCCCCCAGCTGGGTGGCCCCTTGCTTGCCCTCTACAGTGGGCCTCTTCCGGGGGGCTAGGGGAGAGACTGAGATAAAGCAGCAGTCCCAGCCAAAGCTTACACCCGAGACGTCATTCAGGAGGAGGTCTGGGTGCTTCATGGAGCTCCATGAACCAGGGATTTTTCCGTGATAACCTCAAGGAGCCCAGACGTGCAATAACAGCGCAGGGCGGGCATGCACCCGCACCCATCCCATAGACTTCCACCAACACTCCACATGCCAGGTGGTCCAAGCCGCTGGACATTCAGTTTTCACTGGGTGTCATCAGTAAGTTGGGAAATCACAACCCCCCCCCCCGGAGGTGGAGAGCTGTCCCTGGGATGCTCATCCAACCTCCGCTGGCCGACCCTCTGATACACCGTGCTCACTACCAAACACGGGTGGTCAGCGCCACAAGCAGTAGTGCTGCCCCTGCACTGGCGGGCCAGCTTTCTGTTGTGTATCTTAACCTGTGCTTGTATGTTCTATTACATATTTTACACCAGTACTTGTATATTCTATTATGTACCTGATACCTGTACTTGTATGTTCTATTATATATCTTACACCTGCATGTGTATGTTCTATTGCATATCTTACACCTGTACTTGTTATGTTCTATTATGCATCTTACAGCTGCACCTGTGTGTTCTATTGTGTAGCTTACACCTGTACCTGTATGTTCTATTGTGTATCTTACACCTGCACTTCTATGTTCTACTGTGTATCTTACACTTACGCTCGTATGTTCTACTGTGTATCTTACACCTGTACTTGTTATGTTCTATTATGTATCTTACACCTGCACCTGTATGTTCTATTGAGTAGCTTACACCTGCACCTGTATGTTCTACTGTGTATCTTACACCTGCACCTGTATGTTCTATTGAGTAGCTTACACCTGCACCTGTATGTTCTACTGTGTATCTTACACCTGCACCTGTATGTTCTATTGTGTATCTTACACCTGTACTTATGTTCTATTATGTATCTTACACCTGTACCTGTATGTTCTAATCAATCAATCAAAGTCTTTATTTAACCAGGCGATCACCGTTGAGCAAGCTCATTTTCTAGGTGGACCTGGGTTTGTTAACAAGGAACAAGGGACAATATACATGGGATGCAAAACACAAGAAAATAGTAATAATACAAATAAAGTGAGATACAATAATACAGTATATACAAAGTATCAGCAGGTAGCACTGACAGTAGTATATGTTTGGAACAGAAGATACAGCTAGTTTTAGGCAGCACACAATTTTTCAAAAAAGTAAAGAAAACATACATATCAGGTGCACCGAACACAAATAAAACCTAATATAAAAAGATATATAGTGATACGGTGTGGAGAATTTAGAGCTGGAACCAGGGTCAAAGGAATGTGGAAGGGGCAGATATGGGGGGTAGAAAAAGGGGAGAGGGAAGAGTCGATTATAGTGTGCCCTTATTGTGTATCTTACACCAGTGCTTGCATGTTCTCTTATGTACTTTACACCAGTACTTGTATATATTCTATTATGTACTTTACACCAGTACTTGTACGTTCTATTATATATCTTACACCTGCATGTGTATGTTCTATTGCGTATCTTACACCTGTACTTGTTATGTTCTATTATGTATCTTATACCTGCTCCTGCATGTTCTATTGTGTAGCTTACACCTGTACCTGTATGTTCTATTGAGTATCTTACACCTGCACTTGTATATTCTATTGTGTATCTTACACCTGCACTTGTACGTTCTATTGCGTATCTTACACCTACTCTTGCAGGTTTTATTGTGTATCTTACACCTGCGCTTGAAGGTTCTATTGTGTATCTTACACCTGCGCTTGTAGGTTTTATTGTGTATCTTACACCTGCGCTTGAAGGTTCTATTGTGTATCTTACACCTGCGCTTGTAGGTTTTATTGTGTATCTTACACCTGCGCTTGAAGGTTCTATTGTGCATCTTACACCTGCACTTGCAGGTTCCATCGTGTATCTTACACCTGCGCTTGCAGATTCTATCGTGTATCTTACACCTGTACTTGTGTGTTCTATTGTGTATCTTACACCTGTGCTTGTGTGTTCTATTATGTATCTTACAACTGTACGTGTATGTTCTATTATGTATCTCTCACCTGTACTTGTGTGTTCTGTTATGTATATCTTACACCTGTACTCGTGTACTTACTATGTATCTTACACCCTTACATAGATACATAGATACATAGACAGTGTCGGCAGATAAGGGCCTATGGCCCACCTAGTCTGCCCATTTGAGCTTGTAAGTTCAGTTTGTTTTCCTAGAAGTCTATTTCCCCTTACCCCTGACCTCTAGAATTCCTTTATGTCTATCCCATGCATTCTTAAATCCCATGATTGTTTCAGCTCCACCACTTCCTCTGGCAGGGTGTTCCACTTGTCCACCACCTCGCTCTGTGAAGAAATTCTTTCATGTTTCCTCTGAATCGTCCCTCCTCCAACTTCATCCCATGCCCTCTAGTCCTGAAACATCTTTTTTCGCTTAAAATAGTGTTTTCCTGCACCCTGTTCCTCCCTGTAAGATACTTGTATGTCTCTATCATATCCCCTCTCCTCCTCTCCTCCAGGGAGTACATGTTCAGTTCCTTCAACCTGTCTTCATAGGACTTGTGATGCAACCCATGCACAATCTTTGTTGCCCTCCTCTGAACCTTCTCTACCCTGTCTATGTCCTTACGTGGGTATGGTCTCCAGAACTGTACACTGTACTCCAGGTGGGGCCTCACTAGTGTCTTGTATAGCGGAATTATGACCTCCTTTTCCTGCTGGTGATGCCCCTGCCTATACATCCCAGCATCCTATTTGCTTTACCTGATGCCTTGTCACACTGTTTCCTACCTTGAGGTCATCAGAGATGACAACCCCAAGATCCCTTTCCTGCTTGGTGCATGCTATATCCTCACCCCCAACTGATATATTGTGCCAGGGTTTTGTGCCCCATATGCATTATCTTGCACTTCTTTCATTGAATTTCAACTGCCAAACCCTTGACCATTCTTCAAGTTTCTGCAGGTCCTTCTCATTCTGTCTACACCCTCTGGTGTGTCTACTCTGTTACAGAGCTTTGTGTCATCAGCGAACAGTGAAATTCTGCCTTCTAGATCCTGTGCAATGTCACTGATGAAGATGTTGAATAGGACCGGTCCCAGCACTGATCCCTGTGGTACCCCACTGGTCACTCTTCCCTCTGTGGAGTGACAGCCATTTACCACCACCCTCTGTGTCCTGCCACCCAGCCAGTTACCTACCCACCACACTACTGTCCTGCCCACACCCATATTCCCCAGTTTGTGTAATAGTCTTCTATGTGGCACAGTGTCAAAGGCCTTGCTGAAGTCCAGATAGGCCATGTCCACTGCCCTCCCCTGATCCACCTCCCTAGTCACCCAGTCAAAAAATTCAATGAGGTTGGTCTGACATGACCTCCCCCTGGTGAAACCATGCTGCCTTGGGTCCTGTAGTCCATTGACAACCAGATGTTCCACCAATCTCTCCTTCAGTAGTGCTTCCATGATCTTTCCCACTACCGAGGTGAGGCTGACTGGTCTGTAGTTCCCTGCTTCCTCTTTGTTCCCACTTTTGTATAAGGGGACTACATCTGCTGTCCTCCAGTCTTTGGGTACCTCCCCTGTTTCCAGTGATTGGCTGAACAGGATAGCCAGAGGTTCAGCCACCACCTCTCTTAGTTCTTTAAGGACCCTGGGGTGCACCCCATCTGGCCCCATTGCTTTATCAGCTCTTATTACTTCCAGTTCCTTCAGGACCCTTTCTCGAATAAAGGGACTTACCTGGATGTTCTATTTGTATATCTTACATCTGTACCTGAATGTTCTATTGTGTATCTTACACCTGCACTTGTATGTTTTATTGTGTATCTTACACCTGTAGCTGTATGTTCTATTGTGTATCTTACACCTGTACTTGTATGTTTTATTGTGTATCTTATACCTGTACGTTCTATTCTGTATCTTACACCTGCACTTGTATAAAAGACAAAGAACCTCTGTGCGCAAACACTGAGGCAAGGGTTACCCCAAGGGGCATTTGGCTGGGAAGCCAAGTTTCAAGAAAATACAACATCACACATGCCCCCACAATGCAAAGCATCATGGGCTGCATATGCAAATCACCACAGAATGTTATGCTGGTCCAACTTTAAGCAGAATTGCATGGTGCCGAAAGGCCTCTCACACAGTTTGCAAAAGGTGCAACAGAAGACATGAGACACGTGTTTGGGTCTTACCAGGACTCATCAGTATGCCTCATCTGTTTGACACCCCAGTGCAATGGACCAGCTACCCTTAAGGCAGTGTGCCTTGGATATATTGTGGTGAACCCATTAAAATAAAAAAACATTTAAAAGACAAAGAACCTCTGTACGTAAACACTGTGTATTTTCACAGACGAGGCATACTGATGAGTCCTGGTAGGACGAAACACGTGTCTATGTCTTCTGTTAGCACCCTTTGCAAACTGTGTGAGAGGCCTTTCGGCACCATGCAGTTCTGCTTAAAGTTGGACCAGCATAACATTCTGTGGTGATTTGCATATGCAGCCCATGATGCTTTGCATTGTGGGGGCATGTGTGATGTTGTATTTTCTTGAAACTTGGCTTCCCAGCCAAATGCCCCTTGGGGTAACCCTTGCCTCAGTGTTTGCGCACAGAGGTTCTTTGTCTTTTAAATGTTTTTTTATTTTAATGGGTTCACCACAATATATCCAAGGCACACTGCCTTAAGGGTAGCTGGTCCATTGTACTGGAGTGTCAAACAGACGAGGCATACTGATGAGTCCTGGTAGGATGAAACACGTGTCTATGTCTTCTGTTAGCACCTTTGCAAACTGTGTGAGAGGCTTTTCGGCACCATGCAATTCTGCTTAAAGTTGGACCAGCATAACATTCTGTGGTGATTTGCATATGCAGCCCATGATGCTTTGCTTTGTGGGGGCATGTGTGATGTTGTATGTACTTGTATGTTTTATTGTGTATCTTACACCTGTACTTGTATGTTTTATTGTGTATCTTACACCTGTACCTGTATGTTCTATTGTGTATCTTACACCTGTACTTGTATGTTTTATTGTGTATCTTACACCTGTAGCTGTATGTTCCATTGTGTATCTTACACCTGTACTTGTATGTTTTATTGTGTATCTTACACCTGTACCTGTATGTTCTATTGTGTATCTTACACCTGTACCCGTATGTTCTATTGTGTATCTTACACCTGCACTTGTAAGTTCTATTACATATTTTACATCTTCGATTGTATGTTTTGTGTATCTTACACCTGCATTTGTATGTTCTATTACATGTCTTCCACTTGCATTTGTAAGTTTTATTGTTTTACACCTGTACCTGTATGTTCTACGATGTACCTAACAACTGTACTTGTGTGTTATATTGTGTATCTTACACTTTTATGGTTATATATTTTTTTTATTTTCCTTGCTGTTATTATTTTGCTATTGTGTAACTACCTATTACTGGAACACCTTCGAAAAAGGACTCTTGAGATTAAAGGTCTTTCAAATACAATAAACAAGCTTAAAGATAACAAGCGTCTGTCACTGCCTTTTTTGGCACCCCTGCCAGTTACAGTCGCTTGCCTCCTACTTGTGTATGCTATCCTTGCCTTTTCATACCCCTCGACCTCATTACCTCTTTTCTGTGCCCCTCCCCCTTGTCCCACCCCCTCTGATCCTGTCACTATTTTGCTTTCTCAGACTCTAGCCTCTTTGTGCCTCCAGCCTCTGCCTGGGGGGAGTGCTAACTAGGACCCTTTTTCCTACAGCCCTGCTAAGGAATCTCTTAGCCCCACCCCCAACACAGTTTAAATGTCCAGAGATGTAGACATCAAACCTTTTTCCCCAGGCGCTTGTTCCTTCTTTTGTGAGATAAAGGCCATCCTCCTTGAAGAGCTTCCTAAAACAGAACTGACCCCAGTCCCCCACAGAAAAACTCTTCCTCATTGCACCACCCTTTCAACCATGTATTAAAAGGTCCCCATCTTCTCCCATCTCTCAGCGTCCTGTCCCACAGTGGCATGACCTCAGAGAAGGCCACCAAAGTCGAGGTCACCCCCAACCTTCTTCCCAAATGACGAAAGCTTGCTTTAAGCGCCTCGATTCCTGGTTGGTAAGACTGTTAGTCCCAAGTGAACTAACACTTCCAGTTGCTACCCGTGTGTCTTGTGATTCCCGCTATTGTAACAGAGTCCACACTAGCCGAGGCCCCTGATAGGCGTCTGCCAACCCTCCCTTCCCTATCCTTCGCTCCCGTTCACCCTCATACACCACCTTATCTGCCTCTCACCATTCAATCCCCCACCAACAACCTTTATGCTGTACTCTATGCCTTCTGCCCAGCCCCTCTCCTCCTGGGTGTTATTTTTTTGGCAAAACTCAGAGCCTGCTAAATAAATGGCTTATATCCCCCCACCCCTTCCCCTCCCTTGACTCTGGTCACTGCACCTACTCTAAGGGTGCAAAATGATTTGCTGTCTTGATATCAGGGCACCCTACATCACCTGGAGATCTTGACCTGGTCCTCTCACCATCACTCTCTATCCGCCTGGGACTGTGAGTCTCTGAGGGAAAGGGCAGCCGGTTGCTACTCGAAGACCCCTGTCTAGCTGTCTGTGTAACAGTCATATTTTGTCCCATGTCACATTCAGTTGTGACCCGAGTTCTGCCAATCTCATGCAGAAAGGGCATGCACCATACCTCTAAAGCACACTGCTCAAAGAACGGCCACCACACACTCCCTGCAACTAAATAGAACCCCCTCCAAACTCAGCCCAGAACTGCATAGAAATATAGAAACACAGAAGTCGTCGGCAGATAAGGACCCCTTGGCCCACCTAGTCTGCCTTAAATTCCTTATCAATAGTGCCATCGGAGACCCTACTTGGACTCCGGCTTACACCCCCCTCTTGCCGCTACGATTCCCTTATGTCTATCTTATGCATTCTTAAATCCTGTGAACGTTCTAGCCCCCACCACATCCTCTGGGAGGCTGTTCCAAGTGTCCATCACCCTCTCCATGAAGTACTTCCTCACGTTTCCTCTGAGCATCCCCACCTCCAGCTTCATATTGTGACCCCTTGTCCTTGAGCATCTTTTCGATTGTAAAATGCTCCCTTCTTTTACCTTGTTTATTTCTGTGAGGTACTTGAATGTCTCTATCATCAGTGTCAGTGGCTCAGCAGGTAGCACACTCGCCTCTGAGGCCGGGAGATCAGAGGGCTGTGGGTTCAGTTCCCACATCTGGCACTTGGGTTGATATCACAATACTGACACTGTAGTGCAGCATGAGAGGGGTGCTGCACTTCTGAGGTGCCGTCCTTCGGATGAGATGTTAAACAGAGGTCCCATCTGCCTGGATTGGTGGTAGTTCAGGTGGATGTTAAAGATCCCATGGCACTTATCGAAAAGAGTAGGGGAATTTCCCCGGTGTCCTGGCCAAATTTCCCTCATTCACTAAAAATACCAGCAACAGCTTAATCTGGTTCAAGGTCAGTTGGCATTCATCTGTATCCCCCTCCCCCGGGTCGTGCCTGAAAATAGGCAGGATTTGTCTAGTGCACTTACTCGGTCAACAAAAACTAACTAAATAAATAAATATCCCTCTGTTCCCTCCTGTCTTCTAGGGAGTACATATGTAAATCCTTAAGCCATTCTTCGTAGGGCTTCTGATGCAGGCCCTGCACCATTTTTGCTGCCCTCCTTTGCACTGCCTTCACCCTACCTATGTCCTTTCAGAGATGGGGCCTCCAGAACTGTACACAGTAATCGAGGTGTGGTCTCACCAGCGATCTATACAGAGGTATTATTACTTCCTTCTTCCTGCTGGTAATACCCCTCCATATGCATCTGAGCAATCCGCTAGCCTCTCCCACTGCCTTGTCCCACTGTTTAGCTATCTTCAGGTCATCAAAAATTGTAACTCCCAGGACTCTTTCCTGTTTTGTGACTGCTAATACTCCCCCCCCCCCCACCGAATTGGTAATTTCCCCAGGATTTCTGTGCCATAAGTGCAAGATTTTGCACTTTTTTTGCACTGAATCTTAGCTGCCAAACTCATGACCATTCTCCTAAGTTCTTTAGAACCTCCCTTATTCTTTCAGCTCCCCCGTGTGTCTACTCTGCTGCAGATTTTTGTGTCATCCGCAACAGGCACACCTTCACCCCCCGTCATTCTGCAATGTCGCTAATAAAGACACTGAAGAGGACCCAGCCTAATGCTGACCCCTGCAGCATCCCGCTAGTTACCTTGCCCTCCCCAGAGTGTACCCCATTTACCACCACTCTTTGGCTCCTATCACTGAGCCAGCTCTCCACCCATTTTACTATTATAGGACCTACTCCTATACTACTCAGTTTGTTTACCAGCCTTCTATGTGGAATGGTGTCAAAGGCCTTGCTGAAATCCAGATAGGCCACATCAAATGCCCCTCCCTGGTCCACTTCCTTTGTTACCCAGTCAAAGAACTCAATCAGGTTTGTCTGGCAGGACCTCCCCCGGTGAATTCATGTCATCTCGGGTCTTGCAGACCTCTGGTAACAAGGTATTTTCCAATTCTTTCCTTCAGCAGTGATTCCATTACTTTGCCCACTACCAAATTCAGGTTGACCGGCCTGTAATTTTCCGCTTCCTCCCTGTTTCCACTTTTGTGGAGTGGGACTATATCTGCCCTCCTCCAGTCCCCCAGCACCACCCGTTTCTAGTGACTGGTTGAATGGGGCTGTCAGAGGTGCGGCAAGCTCCTCCCTAAGCTCCCTCAGCAACCTGGGGTGCACCACATCTGGACCCACTGCCTTGTCTACATTTAACATTGACAACTCCCCTAGGACTCTTCCCACTGTGAAAGGGCTAGTGGCCACCTCCTGACACTTTATGCTCTTGTCTTGTAACAAGGGTCCATTTCCTTCCTTCTCTGTGAATACTGAACAGAAGCATTTGTTAAGCATGTCTGCTTTTTGGTGGTCCTCTTCTATAGAACCCCCCCCCCTTTTCCCTTTCAGTCTTAACTATCCCTCCCTTGGATTTCCTCTTTTCACTAATATATCTAAAAAATGTTTTAGCCCCCTTTTTTACCGATTTGGCTATATTTTCCTCTGTTTTTGCTTTTGCAATCTTAACTGTTTTCCCTGCCTCCCTTTGATTCTCCCGGTAACTCTCCCTATCCTCTTCCTTCTGTGTTCTTTTGTAGTTTCTGAAGGCTACTTTTTTGCTCTTACTTTTTCCACTACCTCTCTAGAGAACCATAGCAGTCTCTCTTTTCTCTTGCCCTTGCTGACCTGCCTGACACGGAGTTTAGTAGCTTTTTCAGTTCCCTCTCTTATTACAGACCACCGTTCTTCTACTCCCCCTAGTTTCCCTATCTCTGCCAGGGCGTCCCAGAGGCATTCTCCAATTTTCCTAAATCGGCCCTCCTGAAGTCCAAGACCCTCATCCTCGTATGGTTTGTGTCTGGCCCTGTTCTCATGTTAAACACATTGGCCGGTGATCACTGGTCTCCAGGTGGTCCCCCACTGTGATGTCAGCAATGCTGTCCCCATTTGTCAGTACTAGGTCCAGCAATGCACCCCTCACAAGTGTGTTTCTTAGCCAGTTGCCTGAGGAACACCCCCTGAAGGGAGTCCAGGATGTCCCTATTCCTGGTTTTTGCTGCAGTGGGGAGGCTCTAATCCATGTCCAGCATATTGAAATCCCCCACTAGTAACACCTCTCCCTTGTGAGCCATCTTATGGATTGCTTCCAACATTTCCTTATCCATTTCTCCCCCGTGATGGAGGCCTGTAGGCCAACCATGTGCAAAGAACTGCCCATTTCCTCCTTTCCTGGGTAACCCACAGCATTTCTGTACCCTCCTTCCCTTACCGTATTTCTGTAACCTTTATGTTGTTTCTTACATAAAGAGACACTCATCCAAATTTTCTTTCTACCCTATCTTTCCTAAACAGATTATATCCTGGTATAGTCACATCCCAGTTCTGGTTTTGCTGTAACAGAACCCCTGATAACCTCTTTGCATGCTTCTTGCCACCCTCGTATACTTGATCTCCTCCCTGGTCTTGGATCCCACTCCCCTGCTGTAGTACACTCTTACTCCTGAATGCCACCCCTTTCATAGGCTTATTTGGGAGTTCTGTTCCTAGATGTGGTATACAGCCCTACCTTCCTTCCTTCCCAGTACCTCACTCACTGAAAACCCCCTGTCTCTACTACAATGCTGCCCTAACCCAAATAGGATGTTACATACAGCAAGTTCTGGTTACATGACATTAACTGAGAAACTCTCACATCCTGAACTGCATAAAGAATGATTAACACCAAAGTGTGAAAAACAAGCTGATTCACCTAGAGGGTGCTGTGACATCATTCGGCATAAGACTGAAGTCCCAGGGCCTCAGTGATGTCACAGCACCCAAGAGGTGCGTGATCTAACGAGTTCTTCACACTTTGGTGTTTTTTTTTTTTATCATATAAAAGTTAGCATGTTTTAAGCACTAGTATTTTTTAATTTTACACACTTGCATTTATTATTACCGGAGGCAGTGTTGGTAAGGGACTGATTTCAACAGCGAAAATACAGTCTGACTGGGCAAACGGTTCTGGTTAGCACAGCTGCAATCCCAGCCCATAGATGGCAGTGCAAAAAGAGCCGCAAAATCGGGGAGAGGGGACACCAACGTGTGCTAACGTGCAATGTCGAAAGCACACTCGGTGTCCAACAGGGGATCAGGCCAAGAAAACAGGAAAAAGAATGGCAGGCACAGCAGCAGGACGTCTACCCCACACTGCAGACTCCCCACCACTGACTGAGGCACTCCTTTCTCACCACACTGACTGAGTCTCCGTTTGGGGGAAGCGGGCCCTCTGACAGCCCTGCAATAGGGTAGCCAGGGTGTTTGCAGGGAGGCAGTAAGTCCTGGAGAAGTGGGTGAGGAGCTGGGAGTGGGGCCGGACTGATGGGGGTTGTCTTGACCTGGAAAGGAAAATACAGTAAATTTAAAAAAAAATTCTGAAAAAGTTGCTGTTAATGTATGTTAAGAGTACCTTTTTAAAAAAATGGAAAAACATGCTGTGTATTGTAACCCTCTTTTACTACCCCCAATGTTGCCCTACCGTCAGATGGGGTGGTAGGGCAGATACAGGTTACATGAAACACAGGTTTCAGCTGTAGCTAGTAAGTAAATCTATAACTTACTCACACAGTTTCCAACTACAACCCCTATTCTCTGCTTGCAAGCTTATGTAGTTCTATCCAACAGTGCAGTCACGGGGCGGGAAAAAGCACAGGTCGGGGTCAAATGGGAGTACAGCATCCACAATGAATTGCTAATTGGTGTAACAAGTGGATAGTGTGGTGTACCTTTCAACTAGGCAATATCGGGTACTAGTAGTGTTCAACTGGGAAGGGGAGCAGGCAGGACATAATGTGTGGAAGGCTGAAGGGGAGTACACGACGTAGGAATTACAGGGAGTGACGAGAGCCAACATGGCCAACATAGATGAGAGGAGGCCAGCGTGGGAGAAGGGTTGGGACAGGAGAAGGTTCAATCAGTGGGACGGGAAGAAGGGGACTGACAACCAGCAAGGGCTGGGGAGGGTAGTTTATTGCCAAGGACGTGGAGCAGCCATGTTCCTGGCAGTGGCATGGAGGGCTGGGGGATGCTTGGTGTGCTGGCAGATGGGGCAAATGAGGGAAGAAACTCGGTGGCTGAGGAGGGAGCTGCAGGCATGGGGAGGCAGAGACAGGGAAGACTGGGGTCGTAAGGGGAACCTGTTGGGATGCACAATACAGCCACCAGCAGGCCGGCACAAGGAAATTCCAGAAGAATCAGGAGGTGGGCTGCAAACTCCAGTGCAGTCACATGCAAGATGTGGAGACAAGACTACAGCAGGGCCAGTGCAAGGTCATAAGCCCCAGAAAAAGGGGCCACGACAAAACAGGGAATGAGGATCACCAGAGCAAATCAGTTAAATGGTATGGCTAACTAGGAAAAGCAGGAGGGGGAAGGTAGTGTAATCACTGAGAAGGTTAAAGGTGGGGTCGCTACTAGGGAGAGAGGAAACATCACAGAAGTGGCAGGTGCTACCTATAGCCCTAGAGACAAGGGCAGCAGAAAGGTGGTAAGGAAGCAAATTCAGGGACAATGGAGCAGGAAGGTACAGAGAAGCTAGAAACAGTAGGCAGCAAGGATAAGGATGGAACAAAGCTGAGGAAGGAACCTTGGGGAGGGCTCACATGCTACTCAAGGAAAACACAGGGAAACCATAGTGGGGAGGGTGGCAGGATGGGGGGCAGAGAAAATGGCATGGGGAAGGCAAGGGAGCGCACAAGGGGAATGGTCTAGTAAGTGAAGCTGATGCACCAGCCATAGTTGGCAAGGTGGTGAAGTCAGGACACAGAATGGAGGCGGCAGAAGGGCGGAATAGCTGGGGGATGGGAAGGGAGCATTCTGGGGGGGGGGAAGAAAAAGAGCCCACAAAAAGAGAGGGAGCACATAAAGGAGTCGGTCATAATTCTGAGGGACTCTATAGTTAAGGGGTCAGATGGGGGAAGGGGGCCAGGAAAAGCAGCATCTGGGTAGAGCGCATGCCTGGCATGACAGCAGGTAGGGTGCAGCAGCACACTGGTAGGGGTGTACAGAAGGTGGGGGGAACCACACATCATTGTTCACCTGGGAACAAATGATCTGGAAGGAAGGCAGATAGAGGAGGTTCAGGACAGCTTCAGAGAAGAGGGGGAGCTATGCAGAGAGGAGGGAGGCACAGTGGCATTCTCAGAAGTGCTGCCAGTGCTAAGGGCAAGTACGGACAGAAAAAGCAGAATCATGGACTTCAACAAGTGGCTGAGAGAATGGTGTGAGTCCATGGGGTATGGCTGGGTGGGAGAGTGGGGCAACACATGGGAGAACCCAGATCTATATGCATGGGACAGGCTACATCTAAGTAAGGAGGGTTCGGGGGTGTTAAAGCAGAGAGTGAGAGAATTTATCACCACAAGTATAATTTAAACTTGCTGTGGGGGGGGGAGTGAATCAGGAGAGGAGGTCCAGAGGACCTCACCCCATAGCAATGATAGGGCCTACTTCGTCTAGGATGGGGAGGGGGAGAGTAAGGGGGCAGCTCAGAGAGAGTCAGGGTGGAGGGTGGTATCATTAAATGCTAGGAGCCTGGGGAATAAGATGGCAGAGTTGCAGGCACTACTGGCAGGAGGAGAGGTGGACATAGCAGCCATGACTGGGACTTGGCCATCCCAAGATTTAAATTATTCAGGAAGGACAGAGAAAAAGGTAAGGGGGGAGGAGTAGCCATTTACATAAGGGAAGGGATTGGATGCGTCGGGGAGGAAGGTAGGTCAGAAGTCATTTGGATACAACTCCATGCACTAAAGGGGGCTAGGGTCCAACTGGTGGTTGTTTATAGTCCCCCAACCCAGAAAGAGGATGTGGATAGGGAGCTAGGGGAGCAGCTAAGGAGACTCTGTGGCAAAGGCAGCACTGTGGTGGTGGGAGACTTCAATTTACCTGGGGTGGATTGGAGCATCCCAGCCACCACTTGCACCAGGGAGCAGGTCCTCCTGGAAGCAATCCAGGATGGCTTCCTGACCCAAAGGGTGACAGTGCCAACAAGGGAAGAAAATATTCTACACCTGGTGCTGGAAGATGGAGAACAGGTCACAGATGTAAGGGTAGATGAACCACTGGCTGGGAGCAATCACCACACAGTGTGGTTCTCTATCAGTTTGGGTATAGAGATCCACAATACAAAAACCAAGGTCCAAGACTTCAGAAAGGCAGACTTCGGCAGGATGGGCCAATTAATGAGAACACACATAGATGACATCCTCCATGACATGGACGCAGGGCAGAAATTGGCAATCATAAAACTAGGGCTGATTGAATCCACTAACGCTTGTGTCAAGTCCCAGCAAAATAAATCAAGGACCAAGCATCCAAGCTGGATGACCAGAGGTAACTGAGAAGGTGAGGGATAAGAGAAGGGCCTTCCAAACCTACAAGAGAACCAAGAGGGCAGAGGATAAAGAGAACTATGTGAGGAAATCCAGGGAAGTGAGCAGAGCAGTCAGGACTGCAAAGGCAGCCAGGGAAAGGAAATTAGCACGGGGATTAAGGAAGGAGAAAGGGATTTCTTCAGGCATATCAGGGAAAAGAGGAAGTACAAGGAGCAAATAGTTAGGATCAGGAAAGGCAGTGAGTGGGTAGACAAGCGGGCCGAGAAGGCAGACGTACTTAATGAGTACATCTGTTCAGCGTTCATAAGGGAGAGGGATGGGCCCATTCCTGCAGGGAAAGGGGGTGAGACAACCACAACCACAGTGTAAAGGGTGCTGGAAGGCCTTAGGTCCCTGAGGGTAGACAAGGCATCTGGGCCAGACGGGGTACATCCCACGGTGCCGGGGGAGCTGGCAGAGGACCTGGCAAAGCCACTGGCGGATCTGTTCAACACCTCACTAAATATGGGATGTTTGCCCAGAGATTGGAGGGAGTCACACGTGGTACCTCTCCACAAAAGTGGGCCCAAGGATGAACCAGGGAACTACAGGCCAGTAAGCCTCACCACAATTGTGGGGAAACTGATGGAATCTATCACCAAAGAAAGTCTGGCGCAGTTTCTTGTGGATAATGATCTGCAAGTCGACAGACAGCATGGGTTCGTCACTGGCAGATCCTGTCAGACTAACTTGGCTGATTTTTTTTGACTTTGTCATGAGGGCACTGGACGAGGGCCATGCAATAGATGTAGTCTACCTGGATTTCAGCAAGGCCTTCGATTCAGTGCCACACGGAAGGTTGGCCTGCAAGTTGAAGAGTCTTGGTATAGGGTGGAAGCTAGCCTGATGGGGAGAAAACTGGCTGAGGGACAGGCAACAGAGGGCAGTTATCGGAGGAGAAGCATCGGAACCCAGGGCAGTGACAAGTGGTGTCCCCCAGGGATCAGTACTGGGACCAGTCCTGTTTAACATTTTCATTGCAGACATAGCGGTTGGTATCAAGAATAAGATCTGCCGCTTCGCCAATGACACCAAGATCTGTGCTGAGGTGGATGGGGAGTAGGGTGGCAAATTACTGCAGAAGGACTTGGCAAGACTCAAGGAGTTGTTGCACACCTGGCAGCTTGGGATAAAATGCCAAGAAGTGCAAGGTGATGCATTTCGGAGCCAAAAACCCAGGATACAGCTACTTTCAGGGATGCTGGTGACCGGGGAACTAAACCACTCGGCCCAGTGTAGGAAGGCAGCAGCTAAGGCTAACAGAATGCTAGGGTGCATAGCAAGGGGGATTACATCCAGATGTAGTGAAATCATATTGCCCCAGTGCAGGTCCCTGGTGAGGCCGTACTTGGAGTACTGAGTGCAGTTCTGGTGCCCGTACTTGAAAAGGGATATCAAACTACTGGAGGTAGTGCAGCAAAGAGCAACAAAGATAATCCAGGGGTCGGGGGATAGAACTTGTGAGGAAAGACTAAAAGGGCTCAACATGTATACCCTGGAGGATAGAAGAGAGAGAGGGGACATGATAGAGACCTTCAAGTACCTGAAGAAGATGAACAGAGTAGGCTTCCAGGGTGGGTTCACTCTCCAAAATGGAAGAGATACTAGGGGGCACTCCCTGAAATTAAAGGGGGACAGATTCAGGAGGGAAAGGAGGAGGCACTACTTCACTGAAAGAGTGGTAACGGGAGAATGCACTGCCTGAGCAACTTGTATCAGTGCAGACTGTGGGGTGCTTCAAGAGGGGGTGGGACAAATTCAAGGAAAGTACATACTGTGGGGGGCAGCTGGGGGAAGGAAGAGTTAATGGGTGGTGGGGGAGCAGTTGCAGTCTAATGGACTGAAGTGCTGCGCACTCAAGCAGACTAGATAGACCATATGGCCTGTATCTGCTGGCAATTTCATATGTTGTCCCACTTTAGATAGGGATAAGGCAACTTCAGGTTACAGTTATCGATGGCAACTCTGTTGCCTTCTTGTTACCCTCCTTAGCTCTGCCTGTTTGGTCTCTGTTTAGGCAGGGTACTCCGCAGACCTGCAGGCTCCCCTTAAAACTCTGCCCTCCCCTTCCAAGGCCCTCACAGGCTGGGGTTGCTAGTCCCATGGAATTTTAAATATTACACATTAGCCACACTACTGGCTGCTTTTTGCTCCACTTAAAGCTTCCCCTTACAGAATGGAGGTTTAATTGCAGAAGACAAAAGCAGTAACACTCAAGTTACATTCAAAGTAATGCCATCAGCACCTCCTTCCTATTACCACCTAGCCCCAGACCTTAGAACAAGACAATTTTAACCCAGACCCCAACCTCAGGGCAAGATACAGCTCTTTAATATTGTTCTTAATTATTGTCTGATCTGGCAGAGTTATCCCACTTACTCTTCAGACTATGTATTTATTTTTTCAATCTATTCCACTTTCCTACTTACCAGTCCCAGGTTCAATTCCTGCTACTTCCCTCCTGTCTCCCCACTGTGGTAGCTACTGGTCTCCGTGAAGCTTCCCCTTACAGGACTGAGATTTAACCTCTCTATAGTGTATGGCAGAACGTGATTGTGTATGGAGATCCATGCACTCGAAAAAGTCATTCTGCTGCAGTAGTGACATACTTACAAACGCAGAATGACTTTTCCTTCTGCGTTAGTAGCTACGTCATAATACAAAGTGGCCCTCGAGGGGCCAAGGAGAGGCCAAATGGAAGTGCCTTGAACTGGTAGTGGTCCCCCTTGAAAGCAAAACGAAGATATCTGCAGTGAGACGGGCCAATAGTTATGTGCAGGTAAGTGTCCTGCATATCCAGAGCGCACAGCCACTGGCCCGAGCGGAGGAGGGGCAGAAGGCTCTGCAGTGAGAGTATCCTGAACCTCTTGTACTCAATGAAAAGGTTTAGAGAACTGAGATCTAGAATAGATCTTACATCTCCTGTCTTCTTCGGGACCAGGAAGAAGTAGGAATGATAACCCATTTTTTGTAAGGGAAGGGGAACAGGTTCTATCGCCTCTTTCAGCAAAAGTGCTGAAATTTCTTCCTGGACCAGAAGAAGATGTTCCCGTGAGTACGATGACCTTGAGGGAGGGTGACGTTGGTGGCTTCTGCAGAAACTCTAGAGTGTCCTTCTGCAATTAGCTGGAGCACCCTTGAATCTGATGTTATCCTCCCCCAGCCCGGAAGGTGGAGGGAAAACCTCCCTCCTACCGGTTCCTCTGGGAAGCCCAGAGGTAGTGGGAGAGGGAAGGAGTCAGGTGGTGTGGGGTAGCACCACAGCTGAAGCTCCCGCTGCTTTTTTGGGTGGGGAGAGCTTGGCGGCTGGGGGGGCCCGATGTTTAGTGGCCTGCTTTCCCTTTGGTCTCGCTTTGGGCCGGTTCCGTCTGCGAAAGGGATGGCGCTGCGATTGATGGGGATGGTACATACAGTCAACAGATTTTAGTGCCGTCCCTTTCTCCTGCAGGTCAGTGATGATGTCCTTGACATCACCCCCAAACAGCACCGAACCCTGGAAGGGTGCTTCCTGGATAGCAGACTGCACTTCCAGGACCAACCCTGACACTCTGAGCCAAGCGTGACGCCGTAAACCTACGGCAAAAGCTGAGCTCCTCCCAGCAGTGTCCACTGCATCGTAGGTCGCACGAAGAATGTACCGACTGGCCGAACGTGCAGAGCGGAAGAGGTCAGCCACTTCCTGCTTGACCTGAGAGTCCGGAAGGGAGTCCAATTTCGATTCCGCCTCACTAAGGATTACCTTCTGGTAATCCCCCATGTGGCCAACGTAGTTCAGGGCCCTAATACTCAGAGTGAAGAAGCAAAAATCTTCTTGCCATACTGGTCCAGAAGGTGGACCTTTGTCAGGTGGAGGCGAGCTAAGATAGCTGGGCTGAGCTGACTGGCCATGAGCGCGCTAATCACAACCGAGTCAGCACGAGGGTGGGAGTCTAAAAAGTCAACATCCTCTGGAGCCTGGTATAGCCTGTTTGACTTCCTGGGAAGTGGGGCTAGGGCCGACGGCTGTTTCCATATGGTGGTAATAAGGTCGGCATGAGGCTCGATCCAGGGTGGCACCAAAGTGGAAGCTGTCACAGGCAGATCCAGATGCTCAGTGAGCTTTTTACGCTGGGGGTCTGGCTCCAAGGATTGCCACTTATGATGTTCCTGGATCTTCCGTAGCAACTTCGTAAAGGAAGGATTCTCCGGAGGAGACTTCGGAGGAGTCCTTGGCCAGGGCTTGGACGGAGAGCGTGGCTCGTCGCCTTGCTCGGAAGAACCGTCGGAAGGATCCGAGGTGTCCGAGGAAGAGGTAGACTCCCTCTCCCGACGAGGGGGACGAACAGACCCCTTGGGAATCCCTCAGGAAAGCGAGTCCTGCCCTCTCTGGACCCAGAAGGTTGAGCCCTGGTGTCCAGAGGTGGGGAGGGAGTGTGTCATCGTGGACGTATGGGAACCGGTACCGGCACCGTCGTCGGAAGACGACTCTCCACCTCTCTGGTGAGCGGAGCCTTGGCCTCAGCCCACCAGGAGGCCAGAGTCTCCTGCAAATCCACTGGCGGCTGAGGGGGCGGTGGAGGAGGGGGATATGGGTATGGACTATACCCAAAGGGCGCATATCCATAACCCGATGGCGGGAAGCCTGGCATCAGGTATTGAGGAGCCGAATACTGCGACGTCGGATATGTCGGCGCCAGGAACTGAGGTGCCGGATACTGTGGTCCCAGGTATGGCGTCATCGGAGACGACGGGGCCGGGTACCCAGGAGCCGGAGGAGCTGGCTAGGCAGATGACCTGGCCGGAGGCCCCATGGGCGGTTCTGGAGCGGAAGACCAGAGGGGGCGGAGGGCCCGGCATCGGGGCGACATCAGGGGGTGGGATGTCATCCGACGGCCTAAGAGCCAGTGTCAGAGCCGGCATCCGGGGAACCGATGTCAGATCAGTCAGACCAGAAGGTGGACAGTCTGATGGAGGTGGACCAGAAACCTCAGCGTCACCTGGGGATGGGGGGGAGAAATCTGCGGGGTCGGGCTGAGGAGACTCGGGGTCCCTGGAAGGCAGCGAGGCTGCGAGCTGGGGACGACTGACGGGGGTCCGCTGGCTCATCCGCTGTCAGACGATCAACGCGCGACTTAGCAGCAGGAGTCCGGCGGACGCCAGAGGGGCCGGCCCCTACTTAACGTGACCTTGCCGGAGGCAGGCCGCGATGGAGGGGTGGTCAGTCAGGTGAACACGGGCCACGCGCCACCTCAAGGGTCGGGCAACCACGACCTTCTCCGCGACGGGCGCCGGAGGAGCCATGTCGGGCTTATTGAGCTGCCGCACCAGTAGGCCGCGAAACCACAGCTTTACTGGGAGCGGAGGCCTCCACGACCCCGGAGGCGCCCAAAGGGCCCAAGCGCGAGCCAAACAGGCAGGCCGCCACCACCTTAGAAGTCTCTAAGGCAGCCGTCGTGGAGCGGTCCCCCCAGGGGGGACGTTACCTGTTTCACGGCGACTCCCGAGGAAGACGCGTTGGGAGAGAAGCCCTTGTCCCGGTGCCTTTCCTTATCCTTCTTCTTGCGATGGCCTTCAGGGGAAGTCGATGCTTGCTGAAGCTTTGTCAGTTCTTTCTCCATGGAGCTCATTTTCTTTTTTAAAATGTGGACTTCCAGGGACTGCTGCCGCCTTCTCCGGTTGGCCGCGTGAAAGCTGAGGTAGTGCTGGCACTTCTCCACCGGATGGTCAGGGCCTAGGCAAAAAAGGCACTGGGAATGGCCGTCCTTCTGCGGGAGTTGGGCGCCGCACGAGTCGCACTTGTTTTTGTGCTCGGAGGGTGTAGGTGATGACATACACCGACGGGTACCTGACGATGGCTGGAGAAAAAAAAAAAAACGAAAATACTCGGTAAAACTACCGACGAAGGAGCCTGATGAGCAGGGAACTTTTCCGCAAGGTGCTGGCATAAGCTAATGGCGGGAAAGAACTGGAAGGCGAGCGTGAGGGACCGCCCCTTTATACCAACATCTCCTGACGCCAGTCACCTGACGTGGGGGCGGTCTCTCGCCAGAGACTGCTAGGTAGAAATTTTTCCGTGGGGTCCTGCCGCCTGCCGACGTCAGTCTTATATGTAATTACCTACTACAAGAGCCCTCTCGAAGTAAGATCTAGAGTTAAACCCATAATAAATGGGAGCTTCATCATCTTCATCCTCTTCCTCAACCCCAGCAGGTTTAGTTTGTACTTATCCTCATCCTCCCCATAGAGTTGAGAAGGCTACAGAGGAACTACAGAAGCCAGATTCTAGGATACAACTTTCCCACCTCCCAGCAGCCTCCAACATGATGTTGGAGTCCAATCATTTTCAAACAGACTTTTTGGATACATTATCAACTTGTTACAAACCCCAGAAAGAAAAGCTGACCAAGTAGTAAACCACTATAGAGAGAAGTGAGCAATAATACACAAGAGGGTGTGTGATTAAGGGTCAGTAATAACATGCCTCTCGAGGGTGTTAGGCAAGAGCATCTCTGTGCTGAAAAGCCTTTTAAACACTGAGGGGAGAAGTGGGATTATTGACCATAATCACACATCCCTCAAGTGTTTTATTGCACTTATAACACGTGTAAGAAAAGTCACACCAAGTAATGTTTCTTACAAATGTTATAAAGTAATGAGACATCTGGAGGTGGAACTGCAAGTACCAAAACAAAAAGTTCCTCTTCCTGACCACGCATCTCTCGGGGCTCCCTTGATCTCCCAGCATTTCTGGCTTTCTTGATAGCGTGGCACTAGTAAAGTCCCAGCGAAGGATGGAGCTCACTATTTCTTCTATTTTAACTTGGGATTACACTTACGGCTGGCTTGACTGTGACTTCTTAACAACTGCGAGCTGCTTCAGCTCTCACCGATGGTAATAACACTGCATTCGGCGGAGGATAAGGCTGTGGTGAGTAGTGATATTTTAAGTGTTCACTCTGATACACAGGCTAGCACCTTGAAATAAGTGTGGGCATGTAATTATGGACACATAATGACACGACTATACTAGTCTTTCATCTAATCAGAGCTACAGATTTTTCTTACACATATTAAGGTGAATTAATACATGCCTTGGGTTCATTGTGAGAAAAAAGACCAAGTGTCCTCCAGCACCCAAGAAGTGCATTCATTCACCATAAACCCATGCCCTGGAGTGGGTTACTGTACTTATAAAATAGGTTAGATGTTAAAACCAAAACAATTAGAATACAGTAATTTTTTTAAGTGGAAAAAGTAAGAAATGCATACCTGCAGTTCCACCTCCAGACATCTCATTACTTTATAACATTTGTAAGAAACATTACTTGGTGTGACTTTTCTTACACATGTTATAAGTGCAATAAAACACTTGAGGGATGCGTGATTATGGTCAATAATCCTCAGGATTGCCGGAGCAGCTGCACAGGGGAGGGAGCTGGATGTCATTGTCCACCTAGGGACAAATGACCTGGCTAAGAAAGGGATTACAGAAGTGCAGGAAGAGTTTGTGGAATTGGGGAGGGGCCTTAGACAAGTAGCACGCACGGTAACCTTCTCGGAGGTGCTGCCCATCTATGGCGAGGGAGAGCTAGGTGTTCCGCACTCATGGGATTCAATCAGTGGTTGAAAACTGGTGGAGCTCAGGATTTGGCTTCACTGGGACTGAGGGTCCACCTGGAGTGATGCAAGCCTATACTGGCATGATGGGCTGTCATCTGTCCAGGAGGGAACCAGGATCCCAGGTGATAGGTTTAAATGCTTCATTGGAAAGCATTTAAACCAGCCAAGGGGAGGCACTGAAAGGAGCAGGGAACTTCAGCCTCCAAAGAATCACAGTAGTAAATGCGGTAAACACCAACATAGAGGTGTCGAAAGGAGAAGGCAGGGTAAATGGAGAAAGTGACAAAGGCAAGAAGGACAGGGATGGGGCAAAGGAGTAAGGCCATCAGGAAATGGAGGGTAATGAGTACCAATGCTCGTAGTCTGGGCAACAAGCTCCCTGAGCTGGTGGCCTTGATGGAAGAGGGATGCCTGGATATCGAGAGAGTCACAGAAACATGGTACACAGAGAACCATGACTGGGATGTTAACATACCAGGGTACATAACCTACAGGAGAGACAGGCAGGGGACAAGAGGGGAGGAGTAGCTCTCTATGTAAAGGAAGGGATAAAAGCAACTGAACAAAAGAGTAAACAGGGAGGAGAGGAGGCACTGTGGGTCACCTTGGAGACTGGAAAGAGCACCATAATCCACACAGGGATTGTGTACAGACCCCCATGTCAGAGGGAGGGAATGGACAAGTATATGATAGAAGGCATTCTTAGGATGGCAGAGAAGGGGGAGATACTGTTGATGGGAGACCTGAATATGCCAGATGTTAACTGGAGCACATTTGCTGCAGCCATATCCAAGAACAGGGCCATTCTTGATGCCCTACAGGTGGCAGGCCTCAGACAGCTAGTTTTGGAACCCACTCGTGAGGGAGCAATCTTAGACCTTGCATTCTCAAACGGGGGCAGTGAGAGGATCTCAGATCTAGAAGTGGGTTGCCATCTGGGAACAAGTGACCATCAAACAGTGTGGTTCACGTTAAACTCAGCTACAGAGACAAGCCATACAAAAGTGAGGGTACTGGACTTCAGGAGGGCTGACTTTGGCAAGATGGGAGAGTGCCTCAGAAAAGCACTACCAAACAGGCTAGAAGGAGATGTGGAGCAACAATGGGAAATCATCAAAACTGCCATCACAGAGGCAACAAGCCTTTGTGTGAAGCAAATAAACAAATCAAAACAAAAGAAAAGCCACTATGGTTCTCAAAAGAGGTGGCTGTGAAAGTCAGGAAGAAAAGATAGCATTCGGAAGTATAAGGAAACACAAAAGGAGCAGGACAGAGAGCTGTACCAGTTAAGGCAGAAGGAAGCAGGGAGGAAGTCAGAATAGCAAAGGCCCAAACTGAGGAAAGATAGCCAACCTAGTTAAGAAGGGGATAAACCTTTTATAGGCACATCAGCTAGCGAGAAAGACAAAGGAGAGGATAGTGAGGCTGAATAGAATGAACGGTGGTGGGCAGAGGGGGACAGTGAAAAGCAGGATACTGAACCTAATATTTCTGCTCAGTATTCACAAAGAGGAGGGGAAGTGCCTAATCCAATTAACAGAAGCACTTTTGATAGGGGTCGATACCAGTCCTTTCACAGAAGAAAGGGTTCAGCAAGAACTCCTAAAACTGAAGGTAGACAAAGCAATGGGGCCTGATGGAATTCACCCCAGAATTCTAAAAGAACTAAGGAAGGAACTAGTGAAACCACTGGCTACTCTTTTTAATAAATCATGGGAGGAAGGCAGATGTGATTCCCCTTCACAAAAGTGGGACCAAGACAGAGGCAGGAAACTACAGACCTGTCAGTCTGACCTCTGTGGTAGGGAAAGTGATGGAGTCACTTCTGAAGGAAAGAACAGTTGAGTACCTAGAGGCCAGTTGGGCACAGGACCCAAGGCAGCATGGGTTCACAGCGGAAGGTCATGTCAGGCGACTCTAATAGATTTTTTGACTGGGTGACCAAAGTAGTAGACCAGGAGGCTGTGGATATGGCCTACCTAGACTTTAGCAAGGCACTTGACACAGTCCCACACAAAAGATTAATAGTCAATTAACCAGCCTGGGAGTGGGTCCCAGGGTGGTAGCCTGGCAAAACACTGGCTGGACAACAGGACACAGAAGGTAATTGTAAATGGAGTCCACTCTGAAGAAAGAGGGGTTACTAGTGGGTACCGCAGGGTTCAGTATTGGGTCCAGTCCTTTTAATGTCTTCATAAATGACACTGCAGAGGGACTGGAAGGAAAAGTATGCCTTTTTGCAGATGACACAAAGATCTGCAACACGGTTGATACACAAGGAGGTGTGGAAAGGATAAGAAGGGACTTGGCAAGGTTGGAGGAATGGTCAGAAGTATGGCAGCTAGGATTCAACGCAAAGAAGTGCAAAATAATGCACCTGGGAAACAAGAACCCAGGGGAATAATACACAATGGGGGAGGTAGTAACAACAACAAAAAAGGAAAGGGACCTGGGGGTAATCATATCAGATGACCTTAAGGTTAGCAAGCAATGTGAGAAGGCAGTAGGAAGGGCTGGGGGTATACTGGGATGCATAGGGAGAGGCATCAGCAGCAGAAAGCAGGAAGTTGTTATCCCTCTGTACAGACAGTTGGTGAGACCCCATCAGGAGTACTGTGTCCAGCTCTGGAGACCCCATCTCCGCAAGGACATAGACAGGATAGAGGCAGTCCAGAGGAGGGCAACTAAAATGGTGCAGGGTCTGCAAGAGAAGCCGTATGAGGAGAGACTAAAGGAACTTAATATGTATACCCTTGAGGAAAGAAGGGAGAGGGGGGACATAACAGAAACTTTTAAGTACCTCAGTGGAATCAACAAAGTCCAAGAAGGTAGCATCTTTCAGAAAAAGAGACGTGCAAGAACAAGGAGACACAATTTTAAAGATAGAATGGGGGGCAGTTCAGGGGCAATGTGAGGAAGTATTTTTTCACAGAGAGGGCAGTGGATGCATGGAACAGCCTTCCTGAGGAGGTTGTGGGGTCTAAAACTGTGGGAGAATTCAAGAATGCATGGGACAGACATAAGACAATTCTTGTGGGGGGTAGGAAGAAATAGGCTGTTGGTTAACTAGGATCTGCGGCCTATCCTGTAGGTAGGGAAATGGGCAGACTAGATGGGCCAAGCAGTCCTTATCTGCTGTCAAAGTCTATGTTTCTATTGATATACCAGGTGAAGTAGTTTGTTTAAACTAACAGTCAAAACATGTGCTAAGTTTTGAAACTGTTACATCAGAATGTGCAATATACATCAAAAACACTGCAAAAGTTCACAAACTGTTACATGGCTTAGAAATGTGTAGTGATAGATACTGTTTTTGTTATGTGACTTCTAAACAAAGATGGCACGGAGTTTGGTTGCCTGACTGTGGATTAAATAGGAGATTTAATCAATGGTCGGGTGATACTATCTAATTAGGTTTTGAGTTTTTTACTACCCATTTTGTAAAAAGGTTTAAAATGCAAACCCCCCAAAAAAAATGGGGATAAGGGACAGGAAAAACAAGAAGAAAACATTTTGCTTTGGAGGCAGCTTGGCCCAGTGGTTAGAGTGCAGAGTTGTAAAGCTGGTGACCCAGCTTTGAATCTCATCCAAGTCATTTACTCATTGTGTGACCCCAAACAGGTCACATAACCTGTCTGTGCTCCTCTTACTGTAATAGAATCATAGAAACATACATTTTGATGACAGATAAGGCCCACCTAGTCTGCCCATTTCCCTACCTAATTAACTCCCAATCCTAAATGACCAGCAGCTTACCCTCTCTTTCCTACCACTAGGGCTGCCTTCTGTCTATCCCATGCATTCTTCAACTCACCTATCATTTTAGCCTGTACGACCTCCAGCGGGAGGCTGTTCCATGCATCTACCACTCTTTATGTCAAAAGATACTTCCTCATATCCCCCCCCCACCGAGTCCTCCCCCCTGCTTCATATTGTGAACCCTTGTTCATCTTTTTTGAAAGATGCTGCCCTCCTGGACCTTGTTGATTCTCCTGAGGTACTTAAATATCTCTATTATATCCCCCCCCATTTCCTCCAGGCTATACATATTGAGGTCTTTCCTTATATGTTTTCTGGTTTAATCCTGTTACCATTTTTGTTGCCCTTCTCTGGACTGCCTCTGTTCTGTCAACGTCCTTCCGGAGACGCGGTCTCCAGAACTGAACACAGTATTCCAGATGTGACCTACCAATTGTCTGTACAGTGGCATCACCACCTCCTGTTTTCTACTGGTGATGTCGCTCCCTATGCACCCCCAGCATCACTCCAGCCCTCCCCACTGCCTTTTCACATTGCTTGTCCACCTTCTGGCCATCTGTTATGTTTATCCCCAGGTCCCTTTCCAGTTTTGCTGTTGTTAGTATCCCCCCCCCCTCCATTTTATATTCCTCTCCAGGAATCCTGCGGCCCAAGTGCATGACTTTGCACTTTTCTGCACTGAAATTAAGCTGCCACTTTCTTGACCACTCCTACAATTTGCCTAGATCTCTTCTCATCTCATTTTATCCACCCCCATCTGGAGTGTCTACCCTATTGTAAACCTTGGTGTCATCCGAAAAGAGGTACACCTTCCCTTCCAGCCCCTCCGCAATGTCACTAATGAAGACACTGAAGAGGATCGGCCCCAGAACTGAACCCTGTGGCACTCCACTGGTCACATCTGTCTCCTGGGATTGAACTCTGTTCCCTCTGTGTCCTGTTGCTCAGCCAGTTTCTGACCCATTGTATCACCTTGGGACCTACTCCCAGACTGCGCAACTTGTTTACTAGCCTCCTGTGTGGGATAGTGTCAAATGCCTTGCTAAAATAGGCCATGTCCACCGCCCCTCCCTGATCCACCACCTTGGTTACCCAAAGAAATTTATCAGATTTGTTTGACAAGATCTCCCTGCTGTGAATCCATGTTGCCTTGGGTCTTGTTCCCACTAGCCTCCAGGTATGCCACAGTCCTTTCCTTTAACATGGATTCTATGATTTTCCTTACCACTGAGGTCAAGCTGACTGGCCTGTAATTTCCAGCCTCCACCTTGCTCCCACGTTTGTGTAGTGGTACCACACACACCCTCCTCCAATCCTCCGGCACCACTCTCCCCTCCAGTGAGTTGTTACATAGGGCTGTCAGTGGTGCCCCTAGTACCTCCTTGAGTTCTTTCAGTATTCTGGGATGCATCCCATCCGGTCCCATCGCCTTGTCCACTTTTAGTTTCGAGAGTTCCTTTAGGACTATCTGCTCCGTGAATGGACTGGTGTCCACCACCTCCCCCCTCCCTCCCGTGTGTTTCTACCCTCTAATTATGGTCCCTCCCCTTCCCTTGTAAATACTGAGCAGAAGTATTTGTTTAGAATTTCTGCTCTTCTAGGTCCCCTCTGTACACTCCCCCCCCCAACCCTCTATTCAACCTCACAATCCTCCATTGGTCTTCTTCCTTTCCCTGACATACCTGAATAAGGTTTTGTCACCTTCTTTTACTGATTTTGCTATCCTTTCTTCAGTTTGCGTCTTTGTGCACCTGACTGCCTTCCCCACCTCCTTTTGCTTTGCCTGGTACATTTCCCTGTCTCCCTCCCTCCCTCTGTGTTACCTTGTACTTTCTGAACGCCTCTTTTTTTCCCCTAACCTTCCCTGCTACCTCTTTTGAAAACCATAGTGTTTTTTTCTTTCTTTTTTCCTTGTTTATTAGCTTTACACAGAGGCCTGTTGTCTCTGATACGGCTCCTTTAAGTTTCCCTCCACTCCACTCCTCTCCTTCCCTCCCCCTTTGCTAACATTTTCCAGATAATCTCAGTTTCGCCTGTGCATCTGAAATGGCACGTTGTTTATTTCTTCTGTTCTTACTTTTTTTCCCATTTTTTGATATGTTTAACTACCACTGTTTTCTGCTCTATGGTGACTTTTCATCTTCTTTTATGCAGGATTTCGAACACTTATTCTCAGTTCATATTTAAAGATACTCCATTATTTAGCTAAGAGATCCACTCTTTAATATCATTTTATTTATGTGTTAATATAAAACTGATAAATAGTTTTCAAATCTGATTTTGATGTGGAAATTTATGCACTAAATTTGTTATTATTGTTATACAGTTACAAGTTAAATGTGTATTAAAAAACGGCAGCACCATTCTCTGTTCTCCTCCTAGACTGTAATATGCTTTGGGATACAGTGTGTATAAAAGGTGCTACAGTATATAAAAACAATTTCCTTTCCTTTCTTGAAACTCTGCAATGGGGTCCCATGGAATGATTCTGCTCAGCCCCTCCTCACTAGTGAGCCAGTGCACTACCTTAGTGACAGTGCCTGCCCCTCTGCCCGCTTGCTGCGTGGGAGCTCCAAGTGCATTCATGAGCCAGGGGTCTACTATGTGGTAGTGGAACACGACGGCAAAATCTGTCCTTGTCAATATCAAACAATGCTCAACAATTATTTTCCTGTCACATGTCAATCCTTAACAAAAAAAAGGGTAAAGTTTCCGATCAGAGTCCCAAAAAAAGGAAGCACAAGAAATCTGAACTTCATGACTGATGGAGCCCAGGCTACCATTTTGGTGTCCTTGACATGCACCCGGTCCTCGAGGCAGTGGTGCCAGGACTCTTAGAAACAAGTGTAACGAGCACCACATTGAGATTTATGTGAAAAGAAAAAGATGGACAAGGTAAAATTGTCAGGGAGAGTTGTTAGGATTAAAATATATTGTGACAATTCCACTCCGACCATTCATCAATAAACTGACAGATCGTTTAGTGTCAATTAGGAGTGATGGATGGACAAGCGCCCGTGTTTCTGCGCTGAAATTAACGGCAGGGAGGGCGAGGATGATTGAAAATGATGGGTGACATTGAGAGCAAAGTCCTGAGGGTCCCCAAAGGGCCATTACTTAACTCATTCGCTCACAGATCAGTGCCAGGACAAACCCAATGACAGGCACTGTCAGGAAAAACTACACTTTCTTTTTTTTGTTTAAGAATTTTAAATATGAACTTAGTTAGATTCCCTGAAAAACTTTAGTTGTCTGAAACTCGATTTGCAGGAGTCTCTCTCACACTGGGCCAATTAATAATCATGGCATATGAGCATACAGGAAGGCAATTTATGCCTGTCCAGTGCCTCTCATGTACTCAAGACCACTGCAATGATGCTAGTTCTATTTATTTTTTCTTAAAATGTATGCCCCTCCCATCTCCAGCACCCACCGTCTCTGGAATCCCAAGGCACTCCTGGACGTCACCCAATTCTTTGCATCTTGGCTGTCCCTCCATGGAGTCATGGTTTGTCCCTAAGGTGGAGTTAGAAATGGGGGAAGACATACCCCCAAACTTTAGGATCTCATTTAGATGACAGAATGACAGATATTCCCAGGTCCTTTGCCTCTGGTGAACACAGAAATGTAGCACTCGTGGTTTAGGGTGATGCTTAAAATGTTTTATTGTAACTTCACCACTTGTTACATATTGTTACTATCACCTTCCACAGAAGGATGGCTGCAACCAGGAACCAAATCCCCAGTGCTTCAAGGCTTAATCAGCCTCTTCGTCAGGGGGAATACCTCTGGAGCCTGGGTCATTTTCCATCCATTCTCTTCCCACAGTTGTCAGCGTGCTACGGTGCAGTCAGAAAGGCTCACAATGTTATGCCATCTGCACATCCAGCTGACTGCCTCCTATTCCTGCCTGCCTTTCGCCGTGCTGCCACTCATGGTTACCCCTAGGTGGCAACACTACAGCTGAGGCAGCAATGTTTCCATCCCAGAAGATGTGGAGAGTGTCATCTGGGATACTCAGTTCTCCTCCCGCTGGCCCCCCCCCCGACAACCCAGGTTTGTTCTTGAACTCAGATCACAGCAACGTAAGTGGTAGCCTTACCGCTGCTCCAACAAGCTGGCCCCCCTTCTATACTTATATTTTATTAATTTGTATAATAGACATATGGCGATATATAGAAAATAATACATAGGCGACGGAGTGTTATGAAGTGTTTTTTACATACCCAAGGTGTGTGATGACCCATAAACCTTGAGAGCAAAACTTGAGAAGTTTGTTAGGGCTTCACACACCAAGGGTATGTAAAAAACCTTCAAAGACACACAGTCGTCTATGCATTATTTTTTATAATTACTGGTGCAAGGAGTCAATGCCAAAGGAAGTTACTGACGCAGCTATGCTGTGATGCCTGCTGTTGCTGCTGCTCAGTCCCCCTACTCCACACTGAGACAGAAACACACACACACTTTCTCTGTCTCTCCCTCTGTAGGATAATTTCCCAGCATAATTATCTTTTTTTTTCTTTTTTTTTTTAGTTTAGTTACACTATGGAACCACGCATAGTCAGCCACATCCTGTTCCCAATTACAGTGGCTGTCTCCCGATGTCCCACCTGAAACAAAGCAACACCAGGATCAACCAGATACAGTTTTTTAAATGTAAAGGTAGGATCAACCAGATAAATACTGCTAAAAAGCAATACATTATCAGACATGAGAGGCAAACAATGTATGTGGGTCCAACTCCTCGGTAACAGAGAAACTACAGACATGTTTGTTGATGTGTTCCACCTGCCCACACATGCAGTAACAGTCAATGAGGTGGCGCGCTACAGATGAACGACACAAACCGCCACAATAACCAGTTCTACCGGTTAATACAGCGTTTGAAACATGGCATTCACAGCCTGGAAACAGCAAAACGATACCAGATGGAATTACATACACTTTCAATAATAGACAGCATGGGAGCATCTACAGGTGCGTTGCTGTTATCTGGAGGACTGTACTAAATTCATCAATTAAACCTAAAACAATGAGACAATGATCCGTGGAACTGTAGCCCAAGAGTATATGGTAGTGATCTGAATGAATGTCCTGAAAGTATCCTTCAAATAGCCACACTCTACATAGGGTCGTTGGGTACAACATTAACTAAAGAAATGTCCAGCGTTGGGATAAGACCATCCCCACCAAGCGGAAAAAGGATGGAACTGAAAAACACAGTACCGCTCAGTCAAGTGCTAAAGGCTGTCCTAAAGTGAGTGGGGAGACACAATTACACTCCCCCTTTGTCAATTAGTAAACTTAATAAACTGTCCCTCAGCTTATTAATCCTGAAGGAAAGAAAACATTATCATCAAAGACAGATGCCATTAACTTCACAGAACAGTCGCAACAGATGGAACTGAACTATGAAATCTGTGTAGTTCCGCTACATATGGCATTGTTATGTGGTTAAATAAGTCCCTTCTCCAGAACTTCAGGTGCCATTCTCCAGTTCTTTCTAGTCATCTTGGTCGGACTGTCGTTTTCAAAAGGCTTCTAATTTAGCAGCCCATTTATCTGCGTCCAGCGGGTCTGTGAAGATGCAGACTCAACCATCATGCACGAGGTGACGCGTGGCTGGAAACAACATGGTGTGCAGGATATTCAGCTCCTGAAGTTTCACCCTCATGCCATCCAATTTTTTTCTCCACTAGCGGGTCACGTAGGGTACATCAAGAAAAAGGTGAACCTTGTGTCCTTCAATGCTAAGGGGTGCAGATCTCTTTGCTATATTGAGAATCTGATCTATGGTGCCCATACTGTCTGTGACCACCATTAAAGCTCAAGGAGCCCCTTCCATTGTTCTACCACAAGCCCACACCCTACAGACCTTTACAATTCACCAGTCCAAGTGGTCTGCCTAACCCTCTGCTTTTTCCAACAGCCCGTCTTTAATAAAAGGTCAGGGATTATCAGCCTCTGTGCCCTCCAGGAGGCCAATAACACGTATATTTGTGCTCCGAATTTGATTTTCTAACAGTTCAAGTCTATTATTAGTGTACTGTATCTCCCGTGCTCGGCCTACCATCCCTGTCTTACATTTGTCGCATGCCTTTTGAGCTCTTCTACCTCTCCTTTGAGCTGCTCCGTTACAGTTTCCATCAGAGTTAGTCTGCCCGAGATGTCATCCACCTTGCTGTTAATAGTGGACACCAAGGACAAAAGCACTTGCACCTTACTGTCTGCACCAACACCATCAGTGGGTCCCAGCTGGGACGATCTCATAGCAGGCCCAGCCACAGACAGATTTCCAGGTTCTCGCTGGCTGTCTCCAGCCTGATTTGCCTTTTTAGGATTGCCATGATATGGAGGACAACTTCAGCAGCAATTCAAGACCACTTTGGACATTCAGGGTGCAAGTAAACTTTCAAAAATAAAGTTTAGTTTAAGCATCAATGCGGAGCTGTGCCAACTTGTGTCTGCGCTGCTTGGGTTCCTCAGCGCACCCTCAAGCAGGCCCCTTCTGTCATTTTTATTACTGTTCTTACCCCCTCACTTTTTTGCCCTATGGTTCCCCTTGCCCTCCCCCCCAACCTGACAATCAGGGTCACCACAACATCCTCCAGTTGAGAAAGTAGGCGAACTGCTGCCTTCACAACCAATGCCAGTGATGCTCTCTTGCTGGCTGGAGGGCACGGGAGTTATGCAAATACCAGGCAGTCCATGCCCACCCTCTCTCCCCAAGAGCCAAGTGCATTTCCCTCTATGACTCTGCTACTTCAAATATGGACTGCGAACTCCACCTCCCCTTGACTGTTCTCTGTCCAGGCTGTAACTTCCTACAAATACCTTGGCATGCTGGTAAACCAACAAACGGACTACTCCTTTCACATTAATTGCACTGTGGCTAAATGTTTGCCAAACTCAGGGCTCTTTACAGGGTTAAAAACGTCCTCTCCCTTAATACCCGGAAATCTGTAGTGGAACGTACAGTCTTTGCCTTCCTAGATTACAGTGACGTAGTATTTGCTGGTGCCTCTAACACTGCCTTGTCTAAGCTCATCAATCTTTTGAATGCTCTTTATAGATTTGTGCTGGCCTGTACATCCCCCTTCCCGAATCCATCACTGTACTATGAACAAGGAGTGTATTTATTAATTTAATTTTGGTAAGTATTCTAAGCAACAAGTGCCTAATTTCAGGGATGACCTGAGATGAACAGAGCCAACAAGAGAAATACATTGGATGTACAAAACGTAACAGAAATCAATGTCTGTCAACAAATCAGTCATACAGGCCACCTTGACTGGGTCCTGCCCACCATATGGCACCCTCTCCAAGTGGTCCTTTAAGGAGCCAGATATTGGCCAGGTAAATTACCATGCTACCGCAATGATTTATTTAACCCCACCTTTAATCCTTCCTATTCCTTACAGTCAGAGGATGGCCACAGACTCCATATTCCTTGGTGCAGACTCAGTGTAGGCCAAGCCTCAATCAGGTACAGACTTACAAACATACGGAATAGCCTTTTCCTCAGCTCTTCCAGTTTTCAGTCTGAAAAGACCCAGTTCAAGAAGTATTTCAGAGACCCTCTGACATGGCACAGTTGTCCTTGTGTTGGCCCCTAGGCTTTCCCTCCCAGGGCCTCTGTAACTGGGGTTGATCATTCTCTCTAGGTATAGGATACTGCCTCTCGTCTAGTTGTTTCTAGATATGGAAATTGCCACGGTGTTGTGTCCTTGCTATTCCGCCCCTCTCAGGTCCTGTTTACAGACTCTGTTGTACCCCAGAGGTATTTATTGCTTATAAGCCATTGTATTTTCACCCTGTATATAATTCACCTCTGTACTTATTGTTTATTATTCACCCTGTAGTATTCTGTAGTTACATTTCCTTGTTGATCCCAATTCCCAGTTTTCCCAGGTCATAACAGGAAATGAGCCCATATGGACTCTGTTGCTTGCCTGGTAAAATAGGTTACAAATAAATAAATTTTCTGCTCTAATAAAAACATATTCTATCTGCTAGCCCGTCGGCACAGCAGGAGCACTATCACTCACGAGGCCAGCGACCCAGGTTCGGGTGACAACTGGAGTTGTCAGGGGCCAACCGGAGAGGGAAGATTGAGAGTACCAAGGCAGGGGTGTTCAAATCAAAACTTTTAGGACTTGCCCAGCCATGACTGTAGCTGAATTTTCACTTGCCCTTATTCACTGCAATTAAATTAGCTCTCTTTTTGTACTTGCCCCTCAAGGAAATGTATTTGTCCCAGACAGGGGACAACAGGATTTGCGCACCCCTGTACCAAGGACTGCTCTCCTGCTGCATGTTGGGATTTATAGGCAGAGGGATCAGCAGAAGGTACAGTTAGGTAATACTGCCTCTGTATGCATCTCTGGTGCACTCTCACCTGGAGTATTGTGTCCAGTTGTGCAACCCTTGTCTGACAAAGGGCATAGCTAGGTTGGAGGCTGTTTAGAGGAGTGCCACCTGAATGATACAGTGTCAGGAGGAAAAAGGGTGTGAACAGTGGCTGGACAGCCTGAACATCTACTCACTGAAGGCCAGGAGCAAACTGTTCAAAGTCAGTGAGAATATGAATAACCAGGGGAAGGCAACAAGCTGGCAAGGGTGGGGGGTAGGTTTTGGACAGGACACAGAAGTATTACTCCATAGAGAGAGTGGTGGAGGGGTGGAACATACTATTGAAGGAGGTGGTGAATGCAAAATATGTGGTCAGCTACAAGAGGGAAGTGGGACAAATACAAAGGGTTAATCGAGGTAGGGGAAGGAAGTGGGGACAAGCATCCCTGCAATGAGCAGAGAAGACCGACCTCAAGGCCTTTCTCTGGTGCATGTTTCTGTGGTTCTTTGCAGAGTGAGAACATGTGTCCCCGGCTGCTCACCTGACACACAGAGACAGCTGGGTGTCTGCTCAGTTGGGGGCACTGAAAAGGTGGGATGCCAACTGATGCCGGCACAGCCATGTGCTGCACATGCACGTCGCTGCACGTCCGCCATCCCCAAGGACAGAAAATGGGACCAAAAAAAAAACCCTGCCTGAAGCAGAATGAAGACTGGTCCCCTGCAGACCCCACACTACTGAAGGGACAACCCCAACTGCTGCTCCGGCTGGGTTTGGCCAGCCCTGAAGGTCTTAGCATGAGGGGTACGCTACAGAGGGTAAATTGGGGGATAGACTGGAGAGGTGGTGGGTGACGCAGCTTGGGGAGGAAAAGTCAGAAGGGGGCCAAGCCTGGTTCATGAGGGGATAAAAACCTTGTTTTAAACAAGCATTTGTCAATGCCAAATGTTTGTTTGCTGATATTAGCATTGGACATGCAGGAGTTAGAGAGATGCAGAATAGGAGTGGCAGTGAAGTACTGAACTCACGCCAACCCCATCTCCACCCTGCAGAGATGGACAGACATTGGGGTGTGCCTTTGGGTCGTCACCCATAATGCTCATAGTATTTCACCTCACCCTATCTTGTAGACACCGACACGTGTTGAGGTGTGCCTTGGGGTGTTCGGCTTCACAGTCACCACATTTCATAAGGACATACGCTGAAATGGGTGCAGTATAGGAGAATGGGGTGAAGTCTGGGGCCGAAGAGTCCAAGACACACCTCGATGCCTGTCACTGGCTTCAGGCTGGGGAGGTGGTGGTTGAATGGCGTGAGCATTACAGCCGGCACTCCAAAAGCACACCCCTGATGCCTGTCAGTCTGTACAGGGTGGGACATTATGGTTAGAAACCCTAATGCCCTGGACATTTTTTGGTATTTGCATTACAAATTTTCAACATGGCCTTTTTGTGACCCCCACCTCATGAACGCATTTGGGACCTCTGCTCATGAACAGTGGCACTGTGATTTTGTTAATGTGTCCCGAACTTTGACTTCCCACAACGACCATGTCATTCTGCACAAGATGTGCGAAAACACAGATCAGGCAGGATGTGAAGAATGACAGCTGTACCATTCATAGGGAGGTGTGAAGAGATGGCAATGTTGAAAATCTGGAGTGAAAATATTAAAAATGCTCAAACTTCCGAGCGTACGTGGAAACTGCACAACATTTAGTGGAATTATTTCGCCAAATTTTCAACATAGGCATTTTGTGACCTCTGCTCATGAACACTGTCACTATGATTTTCTTAATCTGTCCTGAACATTGATTTCCTACAGCGACCGCGCCATTGTGCGCCAGATGTACGAAAACACATTTCGGCCAGGATGCAAAAAATGACAGCTGTACTGTTCATAAGGAGGTATCACAAATTGCCGATGTTGAAAATCTGGAGTGAAAATACTACAAATTTGCGAAGTTACGAGCATGCGTGGAAACTGCGCAATGCACGCTCATAACACAGTCATTTACTGGAATTTTTTCACCAAATTTGCAAATAAGGCTTTTTGAGAGGCCACCTCATGAACAGTGAGACTGTTGTTTCATTAATCGGTCCCGAAAGATGATTCCGGGCAGAGACCGCAAAATAACCTTTCGAAACTGAACACCACCATGACAGTAACGGAATTCATGAGGAGGAGTCCCAAGGACCCCATGTTGAAAATTTCGTGACAAAAGTCGATAAAATGGCCAAGATATCCACATAAGTTGAAAAAAAAAACATTTATGCCATTATACAGTTTACCGGCATTTCTTCAGTTCGCGGTTGGCTTTCAAGTGTGCAGACGTGTTACCGGTCCACCGAAGATTGTCACGCTGGGCTCTGGAGGTAAGTATGATGGGGGTGTGGGGAGGTGGGGTGCGAGAGGTGGGTTTCCAGTTGGAGAGAGGCCATGAGAGACAGCAAGGGACCGCTTTTTTACAGAGTTTAATAAAAAAAAAAAAAAAAGACAATGCGGGACACTTTTGGCACACTGGGGTGGGCTCCCAGTGTGCCACTTGGGTGTTTTTTGGCAGGGGACTGGAGGATTGGGCACCCCCTTCAGCTTTAACGGCGACTGTGAGAGGCGGCGGCTGTCCGTTGGCTTCGGTGGGGACTGTGAGAGGCTGACGGAGAAGCCACCACCATGTTTATTGAAAGGGAACACCAGACAGCACAACTGTAATTGCTGCAGTCAGGGACCGACCTGCAGCAAAAACAGCTGACTGCTGATGATGGGATACTCCCTGACTGCAGCAGCGAGTTTGTTTCAAGTTGGTGGCAAACTACATTACTGCTGTCATGGACAGCATGATCCTTTATTGGTGCCACACAGACCAGCTCCAAAATGGGCAGCTGGCACTGGTAACAACACTGCCGCGCCTCCACAACTCACTACTGCAGCAAGCTGCCCCAACATGTTTCTTGCACATGCATGCAAGCAAACATAAAAAGGTATTTAATTTTAAAAGTACAGTTCCAACATGCAGCATGTTAAATTCTGTCATGCGCTGAATCTTCCTGACACTGCTTGTCATGCCTCCACTGGTGCGACCACACCTGGAATACTGTGCATGGTACTGGGAACGCACACTTAAAGACAGACTGTGACAAGGTGGAAGCAGTACAGCACAGGGCAACCAAGATGGCCCACAGACTACCAGGCAAGACATACATGGAGAGGCTGCAGGACATACAAACTTGGGAAAGGGGTGACATGAGAGAGGCACACAAGTACCTGCACGAGATAAATAGGGTAAATGCCAAGGAACTTTCCTCCTTGAGTTAAAATACAGGGATGAGAGGGAACTCATTTAAACTTGCAAAGGGCAAGATTCAAAAAGGACATCCATAAGCACTTTTTCACTGAAAGAGTGGTGGACAAGTGGAACAAGTTGCCAAAGGAAGTGGTAGCCAAATCAGTGAACAGCTTCAAGCTGGGATGGGCTAGGCATATGGGTTAGTCAGAAAAGGGGAGGTAGAAACGAAATGGGAGGGAGGGCCACTAGGGCAAGTACAGATTAGTTAGGTAGGGTGGGGAGACAGGATGGGCTGATGGGCCTTTTTCTGTCATCACTGTCTATGTATCTATGTACCAATTAACCCGACAAGCTCTTTTGCTTCGCTACTGTGGTTTCACTGGCTGATGCGGCGACACTGACGGGCATTGCCGTGCTGCTGAAGAGCAGATTTCAATTTGTCACGTGTCGCAGCTGGATACACACTCCCTGCTTCTGCAGCCTCCTCTGTCTACCTGTTCAATAGGGTCACTCACTGCCCTTGGAGTCAAGCAAATGTTTCTGATAGTTCCCCTTACCTGACCCCCTCGCTGGTCAAGAGTAACCCCATCACAGCCATCTGTAAAGGGTTGGGCCGAGGATCGATCCTTGCGGGATTCCCGCTAAGATGAGAAGGGGGGGTGTGGATTTTGTGTCACCCAGCTGCACAAACTAGAACCTGTCCGAGAGGTAGGCCCTGAACCAGTCGGTGTTGGGGGGGGAGCTGATTGATGCAAGTTCATTGATTAGAAATCTGTGGGCAATGGAGTCAAATGCTTTGGCTAGGTCTACAAAGATGGCCAATGTCAGGTGACCCTTGTCCACGGCGGTGTGAATCTAGTTGGTAAGGCAGAGAAGGGATGAGGAGGTAGAGTGGTGACGATGAAACCAGATTGATAAGGGATCAAGGTGTCACTAGCTGATAGGAAGATATTTAATGTTTTGGAGATGAGGGATTCCAGAATCTTGGATAAGGTAGGGAGCAGTGAGACGGGCCTGTAGTTGCCAGGATTAGAGGGGTCACCCCCTTTGTGTAGGGGGATAACCTTGGCCAGTTTCCATGCTTTAGCTAGGGAGCCTGTCAAGAGGGAAATATTTAAAAGATGAGTGATGGACGGAATAATGTCTGGAGCTGAGATTTCCAAAACATTGGGATTAATTCTGTCTGGGCTTTTTAGGTATCAACTTTTTTGTTTTCTTGCCATAGGCTGCCATTAATTATGGGCTGAATCAGAACCTGTGAATAGCACTTGAATCTGAAACACTACCATCCAGTGTTGGAAGCCTTGAAAAACACAAGGACTAATTAGGTAGAAACAATTTTGTCATTAATTATTATGTTATTGCCTTGATTTGTAGCACTATAATAGGTGATTGTCACTAGAGCCTGATTGGTTTAGAAGTCAGGTATTCTAACTTGGTTACTGTTTAAAACACTATTGTATGCACTGCCTCCTTAGTCTCTGAGGCAAGGGTGTAGACAGGCATACTCACTGTACACATTTGTGTACAGTTTTGTTGAGTGCCTGTCACAAACCATAAGCCACTCTGTTAATATTATCATTCTAATCTGTAGTATTTAGGTTAGTGTAGGCCACTGAGGAGTGTTCAATACATGTATAACTTCTTTAGAGAGTAGAGGAGTCATCTGACAACAATCTGACTTGTTTGGAAGGGGGTGCCATTTGGAAATGATGGGTACATTTTTTAATTGGGGGGTGTAACTGTTGGAGACTGTGTACAAAATGGAAATGTCTGGCTACACTCTTGCTCTGAGGAAGCCCAGTGTGATTGCGTGAAACATAAGACATCAGTTTTGGCTGCACTCTGTTTTGTTGTGCTGCACTTTCCAGCAAGGAAGCATTAAAATGCCTGGAATGAACTACTGACTCAGGCATTTTTGTTGTTTCGTGAGTCTTAACGGGTGAGTGCTCTCTTTAATCTAACTGATCTGTTTGGAGGAGTTTAGTGCTTAGAGGGCACGGAGTACCTCTAATGGGGTAATGGGGGGGGAGTTTGAGTTGAAAGGATGGGGAAAAGGGGAGTGTGGAGCAGTGAGGAGAGGATCGCCGTTCTGTATACCTGGATGTGGGGCAGTGAAGCAGTGTGTGCTGGGGATGCCCTGAGGGTAGGGCACAGGTAGTGAAGAAGTGATTTATGGAAGAAACAGTGTCACCGGCCCCATCTGTGGACTGAGAGCCTGGGGGGGGGGGATTGAGTGGGGGAGCCTAACTGGGAGTGGAGAGTCTTCCAAAAAGTGGCAGGGGTTGAACGGCTGCCATCAAGCTCGGCTTTAAAGAAGTCAACTTTGGTGGTATGCACTGCCTTGGTGCAGGCGTTCCGAGCGCTCTGCATGTGTGCAGGTCTGAGGCATCAGAGGAAGCCTTGTAGATGTTTGTGATTTCCAGACTTGACTGTTGCTATGCTCTTTACCTCAGGTTGGTGGAGGTGCCCTACGATGCCTGCAGCTGATGCAGAATGCTGCAGCCAGGTTACTGACTGGCCTCTCGAGGTCCTGTTACCTGACCTGAGTCCTGCTTGATCTACACTGGTTGCTGACTGAAGTGGTGTGAAGTCCTATATGGACTGGGCCCTGGTTACTTGAGAGTCCTCCAGACTCTATACTGTACCTCTCGCCCTTCCGCTCCTTTGAGGTGGGCCTTCTGGCTGTCTCCAGTGCTAGGCTGAATATTTTGGGAGATCATGCCTTTGAGGTTGCTCGCGGAGCCCTATGGAACACACTTCAAGGATCCTCAGGGGATGCCTCCTCTGTGGAGGCTTTCCAAAAAGGGCCTGAAGATTTGCCTGTTTTTTTGGGGGGTGGGGTTTGGTTTTAGCTGATTGCCTCCACAAATTGGTGCTACAGTTTTAGTTGGTTATATTTATTGCTGCTGCTGCTGCATATTTATTATAAATATCTTACAGTATTCAAATTATGGTTATAAATATTTTTATTCATGAATCTTTTTTAATTTTATTGGGTTTTATCATGTACAACACAGTATGTCTCTTAGAGCACTCCTTATCCTTCACTCAAATTAGCATGCCTCGTTGGCTTCACTTCAGCAAAAAAACAGGTGGCCCTTAGTAACTACAATTAAATGTGACAAAAGGAATAAAACACTCATGTCTCTCCTGAGGACTGTTAAGCAACTATTATTCATATTCCTCCTATGCTCAGGAAACAGAGTTGAACCCTGGCCCACCCAACTTTTTCACCTCACCTACTAAATTTACATCAGCTCCTGCCCTTAAATTAATGTTAGTTAATATCCTAAGCTTGCCCAAGAAAATCGACCAACTTCAAGTATGGGCTCTACATACCAAGCCTGATCTCATTATTATCACAGAAACCTAGCTGAGAAAATCTAATATGGACAAACAAGTCACCCTCATGGGCTATAAGTTGTATAGGGCAGATAGGGGACGGGGCGAGGTAGTAGCTATTTACACTAAAGCCAAGTTCTCAGTTAGTGATATCCTTTGCAGCTCAAAGCATAAGGAATATGCTATAGACCACCAGCCCAGGAGGAAGAAACAGATAGGGAGCTGATGCTAGCCATCCAAAGGATGGCAGACAAGGGTGAGGTAGTACTGGTTGGAGACTTCAATATTCCGGACGTGGACTGGGGCATCCCGGCGGCGGTGTCAGCTAGGAGCAGATTTATCCTGGACTCCCTTCAGGGTGCATTCCTCAGGCAACTGGTCATGGAGCCAACTTGGCAGAGGGCAATACTGGACCTTGTGCTCACAAACGGGGACAGTGTGATAGGGATGACAGTGGGGGAGCACCTGGAGAACAGTGACCACCAGTCACTATGGTTTGAAATCACAGAAAGAGCAGAACCAAACCACACAAAAACACGTATCCTGGATTTTAGGGGGGCAGACTTTGGGAAAATGGGGAGATACTTGAAAGAGGCATTAAGGGGAATGGGGCAGGAATCAGGGGTTGAGGAACAGTGGGCAGTATTTAAAATGAGGATTACAAGAGAACAGAATTATGTATTAAGCAGGTTAGCAAGAGGAAAAGGAAGAGGAGACCATTATGGTTTTCCAAAGAGGTAGCAAAGAAAGTGAAAGCCAAAAAGATTGCATTCAGGCAATACAAAAAGACAGGCAGAAGCTAATAGGGAGAAGTACCAGGAGAAGCAAAGGGAGGCAGGAGGTCAGTAAGGAAGCCAAAGCTCAGACAGAAGAACACATTGCAAAATCAGTGGGTAGAGGGGACAAAACCATTTACAGGTACAAAAGGAAAAAGAAAGGCAAAGGGAGGGATAGTGAGACTGAAGGGGAGGATGGGGGCTGTGGAGGATGACAACAGCAAAGCTGACATATTGAACAGGTATTTCTGCTCAGTCTTTACTGAGGAAGAGGAGGGTAATGGATCTGAATGGAGTACAAGGGGTGAGAATGGTGCAGAAATGGACACAAGTCCCTTTACATGAGAAAGGGTCCTGAAGGAACTGGAAGTAATAAGAGTCGATAAAGCAATGGGGCCAGATGGGGTGCACCCCAGGGTCCTTAAAGAACTAAGAGAAGTGGTGGCTGAACCTCTGGCTATCCTGTTTAGCTGATCACTGGAAACAGGGGAGGTACCCAAAGACTGGAGGATAGCAGATGTAGTCCCCTTATACAAAAGTGGGATCAAAGAGGAAGCGGGGAACTACAGACCAGTCAGCCTCACCTCGGTAGTGGGGAAGATCATGGAAGCACTACTGAAGGAGAGATTGGTGGAACATCTGGTTGTCAATGGACTACAGGACCCAAGGCAGCATGGTTTCACCAGGGGAAGGTCATGGCAGACCAACCTCATTGAATTTTTTGACTGGGTAACTAGGGAGGTGGATCAGGGGAGGGCAGTGGACATGGCCTATCTGGACTTCAGCAAGGCCTTTGACACTGTGCCACATAGAAGACTATTGCACAAACTGGGGAATATGGTGGGCAGGACAGTAGTGTGGTGGGTAGGTAACTGGCTGGGTGGCAAGACACAGAGGGTGGTGGTAAATGGCTGGCACCCACAGAGGAAGAGTGACCAGTGGGACCACAGGGATCAGTGCTGGGACCGGTCCTATTCAATATCTTCATCAGTGACATTGCACAGGATCTAGAAGGCAGACTTTCACTGTTCGCTGATGACACAAGGCTCTGTAACAGAGTAGACACACCAGAGGGTGTAGACAGAATGAGAAGGGACCTGCAGAAACTTGAAGAACGGTCAGGGGTTTAGCAGTTGAAATTCACTGCAAGGAAGTGCAAGATAATGCATATGGGGCACAAAAACCCTGGCACAGTATATCAGTTGGGGTGTGAGGATATAGCATGCACCAAGCAGGAAAGGATCTTGGTGTTATCATCTCTGATGACCTCAAGGTAGGGAAACAGTGTGACAAGGCAGCAGGTAAAGCAAATAGGATGCTGGGATGGCAGGGCAGGGCATCACCAGCAGGAAAAGGAGGTCATAATTCCACTCATACAAGACACTAGTGAGGCCCCACCTGAGTACACTGTACAGTTCTGAGACCTTACTCACGTAAGGACATAGACAGGGTAGAGAAGGTTCAGAGGAGGGCAACAAAGATGGTGCATGGATTGCATCACAAGTCCTATGAGGACAGGTTGAAGGAACTGAACATGTACTCCCTGGAGGAGAGGGGGGATATGATAGAGACATACAAGTATCTTACAGGGAGGAACAGGGTGCAGGAATACACTATTTTTAAGTGAAAAAGATGTTCCAGGACTAGAAAGCATGGGATGAAGTTGGAGGGAGGACGATTCAGAAGATACGTGAGGAAGAATTTCTTCACAGAATGGGTGGCGGACAAGTGGAACACCCTGCCAGAGGAAGTGATGGGGGCTGAAACAATCACGGGATTTAAGAATGCATGGGATAGACATAAAGGAATTCTGAAGGTCAGGGGTAAGGGGCAACAGACTTCTTGGAAAACATAAACTGAACTTACAAGCTCAAATGGGCAGACTGGGTTGGCCATAGGCTCTTATCTGCCGACACTGTCTATGTATCTATGTATCTGGGCTCAGTCCTAAGCTGAGCACTCCACCTTTACATTCTGACACTCTCACACAATTCCCTTTACACTGCAAGAACTACAGCTGAGAGACATGGACTCGCATATTTTTGCAAAGATTATTTCACAAATGCAAAAACATCATAAAATGGTGCTTTTCACACACATTAAAAAACCTATCACAGTACAGTTTTTTTGAGTGAAAGCTCAGATTGATGTGAAACTGCTATTTTCAACTGAAAACCGGCAAATTTTTTCCTGTGAAAACACAAATTTCACTTGACAAATGGCAACTGCTACGCATTGGCCCTGACGAGGGAAAACGGCAAAATCCTCCCAATATTCACGATAAGACCTAGCAAGTATACAAAATTGGGTTTGCCTTACAACCATCGGGCGGACACAGTAACCACTTTTTTTTTTACATTTTTACTTTATATATCATTCCTCAAGAATACCTCATAGTCAAAAGGTGAGTCCTAATCAAGTTAAATTTCAACGACTTAAAATTTATTTGATTAAAAAGAGGGACACCAGCCACCAGTAAAAAAAAACAAACAAAAAACAACTCACCGCTAACATTATCACCAGGACCCAAACACACAGCATTCCAAACAGGAAAAAAATACAGGTTACTCACCTGTAACAGGAGTTCTAGGAGTGGTATATGTTGTTCATCCACACTTATTGGCAAGTTCATTGCCGCTTTAAATGTTGCCAGAAGGTCTTCAAGCTGGTTCCTCCCTTCCTCCCACCTGGGTGTTAAAACTCTCAGCTCCGCCCCATGACGCCAGATCTAGCCCGTTTGAAGCCAGGTTGCACTTCAAAGTCAGGGAGGTCGGGTTGATTGAGTGGATGAACAACATATACCACTCCTAGAACTCCTGTTACAGGTGAGTAAGCTGTATTTCTAGGGACGTGGATATGTTGTTAACTCTACACTTACTGGCAGACTCCTAGCAGTACTCCAGGAGGAGGAAGGCAAGGCGCACACCCCCTACTTAGGGAATAAGGACTGGAGAACCGAGGTCCCAAAACCAGCATCCCAGCGTGACTCTAGGTCGATGTGGTAATGGGTAATGAAGGTGTGTGCTGACTTCCAGGTAGCAGCCCTGCAGACTTCCTGGATAGGGACGTCCCTGGAAGCAGAAGTATGGCAGGTAGAATGAGCTCTTATCCCTCTGGGAGGCTACATGCCCAACAACCTATAGCAGAGATCTATGCAGGAGGTGACCCACCTGCCTATCATCCGCTTAGCTGCAGGTCTGCCAGGTGCAGCTTCAGCGTAGGTGACAAACAGCTGACGAACCTCTCCCCAAACTTCAGCCGTTCATTCCTTATAATAAGAGAGCGATCTTCTAGGGTCCAAAGTATGGAGCCTATATTCAGCCTCCGAGGTGTGATCGGGGTAGAACACCGGCAGAGTCAACACCTGGCTAAGGTAAAACTTTGACACCACCTTTGGAAGGAATTTCGTGTAGGGGAGCAGGACAACCTTATCCCTGTGGAAGACCAGATAAGGAGACTCGATGGAAAGCACCTGGAGCTCTCCCATCCTTCTGGCTGACGTGACAGCCACCAAGAAGGTGGTCTTCCACGACAGGTGAGAGATGTCACACCTCTGCATCGGTTCGAATGGCTTGCCCATGAGCTTGGCCAATATCAGCAGTAGATCCCACAGAGGTGAAGGTTCTCACACCGGAGGGGATATGTGATCAAGGCCTTTGAAAAAGCACCCGACCACCTTCTGCGCCACCGACTGCTTTCTGGCCTGCACCTGGTAAGCAGAGATGGCTGCCAGGTGCACCTTAAGGGTCGTCGACCGAAGCCCTAGCTGACAAAGGGACCATAGGTAGTCCAGAATGCTGGCCAAGGAACAGGAGGAAGGGTCCAGACCCTTATCCTGACACCAAATGGAGAATCTCTTCCATTTGAAGGCATAGTATTTTCTGGTCGACTCCTTACGGGATGCCTCAACAACGTTGAGGACCTCGTCGGAAAGACCCAAGACCTGGAACTCTAGCCGCCAGGAACCAGGCCCAGGTGCAGGGATTGAAGGTCCGGGGGAATACCTTCCCTGGTTGACTGAGATCAGGTCCGAAGGCATGGAAGCCGCCTCGGGAGCCTGGAGCTGAGGCTGAGGAGATCTGGATACCAGAACTGATGGGGCCAGTCTGAGGCTACCAGAATCACCTGCGTCTTGTCCCTCCTCGCCTTGAGCAGCACCTTGTGGATCAAGGGAAATGGGGGAAAGGCATAGAAGAGGCCCGGGGTCACAACCTCGAGAAGACATCCCCCTGCAGTGAGCCCTGCTGAGGGGGGCGAGCATGAAATAGCCTCAGCTTCGCATTCTCCCTGGAGGCAAACAGGTCCACCTGAGGTGTGCTCCAGTGGGAGAACAGTTCGTGTACTACCTCTGACAGGAGAGACCACTCGTGAGATGCAGCACCTATCCAGCTTAGGGCATCGCCCAGAGTGTTGGAGGCTCCCGCCACATGAATGACTAGGAGATCCGACTCCAGACTGCACACAAGAGACCACATGCAGACAGCTTCCTTGCACAGAGGCAAGGAGCGCGTCCCGCCCTGGTGGTTTAGGTAGCACATGGTCGTGGTGTTGTCCATCTGGACCTGGACCACTTGACCCCATACAAACGGAGCGAAGGCAGTGAGGGCTACTCGGACTGCTCAAAGCTCCAGCAGGTTGATGTGGCATCGAGACTCCTGGGGGGACCAGAGGCCATGCACTCTGAGCTCCCCCAGATGGGCACCCCAACCCACCAGAGAGGCGCCGGTCATTAGAGTGATCGTCGGCTCTGGGGGGACAAACGGGATACCCTCCTGCAGATGAGTGGGAACGATCCACCACTGGAGAGCGTTCCCCATCTCCTGGGTCACCATCACTGGCTGGTCCAGAGGACTGAGCGCCAGACCATTGGCGGGCCAGTCCCCATTGTAGGGATGCATGTGCCAGCGGCCCAATGGACCATGCTGGTGCAGGCCGCCATGAGGCCCAGGAAGTCCCGGGCAGGGCGCAACTGCCCAACCAGAAATGATTGGGCAAAGGAGGAAAGAACCTCGGCCCTGTCCACCGGGAGCCGTGTTCTGGCTCAAAAAGAGTCGAGCTCTGCCCCAATTAATTGAATCACCTGCGTTGGCACGAGTTCCGATTTGGCCTCGTTGATGAGGAGGCCAATCTGAGAGCAGACCTGGAGGGCCAGATCCCTGGACTGCTCCACCTCTGACTTGGAGGTGGCTGCAATCAGCCAGTCATCCAGGTAAGGGTACACCTGGACCCTTCGGCGCTGCAGGAATGCTGTCACCAATGCCATGCATTTGGTGAAGACCCTGGGAGCTGAAGAGAGGCCGAAGGGCATGGCCCGGAAATCGAAAAGGGATCCTTCCGCTCTGAAGTGCAGGAATCACTGGTGGGACGGAAGGATTGGGACATGAAAGAATGCATCCTGAAGGTCCAGAGAACAGAACCACATGCCTCATTCCAAGGATGGAATGATCTGAGCCAGAGTGACCATCCTGAAGGTTCGAGACCTTAGGAACTTGTTCAGGTCGTGGAGGTCTAGAATGGGGCGCCAGCCCCCTGTCTGTTTTGGGACCAGGAAGTACATGCACAAACTCTGGGTCTGAAGGAGGGTCTGCCACCTCCCTGATCACCTCCTCCTGGAGGAGCAGGGCAAGGTCAGCTCAACAGGCGGACAGAGAGGCTGTGGACCCCGTAGCCCCCTGTGGGGCGATGGCTCGATAGGATAGGGACTGCTCGAATTCCAGCGGCAGACCCCTTCCTACCACTTCCAACACCCAGCGATCCGTGGTGATAATGGACCAGGTGGAAATGAAGTGGCGCAGCCATCCTCCCATGGGGGGAACCCGGGGAGGAGTGACGAGGTTGGGGGCGACACCCCTTTAACCCGTCACTGGGAAGGCTTGGAGGAAGGACCAGCTAAGGAGCCTCCTGGACCTTTCCCTTCTGGCTTCCTGTTGGAGGAAGCAGCAGGCTTGGCTTTGGGGTGCCAAGTGCGAGCCTGCTGACCCTGATGCTGGTGTTGCTGGGCTGGATGTGCCGCAGAGGCTGAAGGACAAAAGGGCTTACGCTGTTGCTGGCGGCCTTTTTCCTTCTGGGCAGATATGACCGAGTCTAAGATGGCGTTGGACTTCGCGATCCGTTAGAGATGACCCTCCACCCCGGATTCGAACAAGTCAGTACCCAAGGAGGGGATGTCTGCCAGCTTGTGCTGGGTATCTGCCGTGAAGGTGGAGATCCGCAGCCAAGCTGTGTGGCACATGGCCACTGCGGCCGCTACTGACCAGGCACATGAATCAGCAATGTCCAGGGAGGTCTGGAGCTGCTGTCTGGCCACCGCCCTTCCCTGATCCCACACCTGCTTGACCGTAGTTTGGAGGTCAACTGGGAGATGAGGAATCACCTCATCCAGGGAGCCCAAAAGGGCGTGTGAAAAGTGTGCCATCAGGATGGCCGTGCTGGCCTGATGAAGGCCTAGGGAGGAAGCGGTGTAAACTTTCCGCCCAGAGTAGTCCAGCTTCTTGGACTCCTTGTCGGAAGGCTTGTCCACATCCTGAGCATTCCCGGAATGCCGGAAAACACTATCGGTCATGAGTCCCTCCGCAGAGGGGTGCTCCAAGAAACTGAAGAGTGAACCGGTGGGGACAGCATACTTCCATGCCATCCTGGCTGAAGGTGCTGGACAAGAAGTTGGCCACTGCCATAGCTCCAGGGCCGGGCCAACAGTGGCTTCAGCCACCAGGAAGGCCTCTGTGGGGGAATCCCCTCGATTCAGTATCTCCGTGAGGGGATACTTGTCCCACGTTGAAACAGGTTTGAGCTTCATCCCAGTGGATTCTGAGATGAGCCGAAGCATTCCTAAAAACGAGGATGGGCTCTCGTCCACTGACTGACCCCTGGTGGACTCCAAGTCAAGCGGCCTGGAGAACAAGGAGGAGTCATCATCAGACTCTGAGGAGTCTGTGAACAGCTGCCGAGCGCCTGACTTGCCCTCCACCTGCCGAGGTCGATCGGGAGTGAGAGTGACTGACAACCAATGGGGGCAAGCCCTGAACCGACTGAGAATCCTTGGTTGGGGCCCCAAATTTAGGTTGTGTAGGCAGGGGTTCCACCACGATGGGTGGCGCAGCCAGTTTCAGCTAAACAACCGGTGCCGGCTTCGGCTCCTCAACTGCTGTGAGGTGTTGTTTCGGCTGCTCCGGTGACAGCCACTTAATGGCTGGGGAAGATAACAAAGTTGGCCTATTCCCGGTCAAAAGGAGCTGCTGCCACATTAGCTCCTCGTAGCAGTGACAAAATTTGTGCTGGAGCCTATCCTCCGAAGAAGACGAAGACAAGGATGAGCGGTGGCGCCACTTTCCACGGTGCTGAGACCGAGACTGCAAATGTCGGCGGGATCGGCTGGACCGATAAGAGGTCAGAGACCGAGACCTTCGGTGTTCCCGAGGGTGGGTCTGAGAGGAGGCGGGGGAAACCCGCCCCTCCCTCGATTCAGGGACCTTAACCAGGGACACCGGCACAGGAGGCACAGGCAAGTCCTCGGTTTCCACCATGGGAACTGGTGAAGAAGGGCTGTCAGCTTCTCCAGTCGACAGACCGTCCAACAGGTTGAGAAAATTCTCGAACGTGTCGATGGGTGTCTCGGCCGGCTGACCTGACGGGGATACTGTGAAGTCAGTGGCCTTAGCCACAACCTCGACCATAGTCGAGTGTTGACTCTCCGGGGAAGGGGACCTCTCCCGCTCCCACGAACATCTACGGTGGGACTTACCCTTGGGGTCCTTCTTTTTGGACCGAGAGGAATGTCCCGAAGAGCCTTCTCCCTTGGTGGAGAGGGACTGGTAAAGCTCTTTGAAAGAAGCTGTGTAGGAGGATTCCAAGGAGAGCGGGATAAATGCCGTGACCGAGGATGATGATGTGGCCTGGGCCGCCTCCTCCTCGAGGGCGATCATCTGCTCTAGCTTTTCCGCTGAGCCCGCAGCCGAGGACACCGCCCAATGGGCCTCCTTAGACTTAACCAGAGGATAATGTTTCTCGGGTCACCCCAACAGTAACAGGGCAGCGCGGTCCTTCAAGACCAAAGCCGAAAAGGATGTGCACAACTCACAAGCCTGTGAGTCATGTACGTAGTCCATATAATAAATGCACGTGATGCGGCAGATCGGTCTGGGACATCTTCTGCCAACAGGGGCACCGACGAAATCCCGGAGTTGATTTGTCCATCGCAGCAGCGACGGAAGATACAGACTGAAGTCTTGTAAACCATAAAATAAGTTTCGGATTAACTGAGGAGTGTGAATCCAGCCTAAAACGCAGAGCGCTAAAGAGGGAACCTGAGCTTCCAAGCAGTAAGGAAGATCTGGCGTCATGGGGTGGAGCCGAGAGTTTTACCACCCGGGTGGGTGGGAGGAGCCAGCTTGAAGACCTTCCGGCAACATTTAAAGCAGCAAGGAACCAGCCAAAAAGTGTGGATTGAAAAACATATCCACGTCCCCAGAAATTACATTTCAGTTCATTTCCATATTTTTTATGATGGTACTTACAGCATTTATATAAAAGCATAATCTTTGTCACTCTGAGTTTGTTATCTGTATACTAATGTGTCCAGCGATGGAACTCCTACAGCTGTTGAAAGTGGTCTTCTATGGATGCGTAGGGTGCAACACTTAAAAAGCAATGATGAGCAGTTCTGATACCCCAAGAATGTCAAGTGGGTCTAATTTCATAGCTGTAGGAGTGCCATCAGGGGACCCATTTTATTTACTTACAAACTGCATACTCGTGCATAAACACAGAGGGAAGAGACAGGGAGGTGTACCTAGTAAAGCAGAGGGAAGCAGGCAAGGCAATGAGGTGAGCAAAGGTACAGACAGAGGGAAGACTCACCAAAGGTGTCACACTAAGAGGGAGTAAGGGAAAGGAAAAGGGGAAATTGTTTAACCAGGAAAGGCAAACTAAGCCAAAGCTTGTTTCCAGGTGCAACCTGGGAGCACAAGGAAGTTAAGTGACTTGCTCAGGGTCGCACAGTATGCAAGCAGGGGCTGTGGGATTAAAACCCAGGTTTGCAGCTCAGTGCCCTAAACCACAGCATTATACTATACTACCACTTTAAACTCTGGAATAAAATTTCTTCAGCTACTGTGCATAAGTGAGAAGAGGCGAGCAAGGGGAGTGATAGTGAACATTAGAAGGGTGGAGGGGGAGACTGCACAGGAGAGGACCAAGAAAAAGCTTCCATCCTGAACAGGTACTTCTGCTCAGTCTTCACAGTAGATGGAGGGGGAGACAGACCACCAGAGCACAGCAGGAATGGGGAACAGGGAGGAATGGAGGTGGACACAAGTCACTTTTCAGAAGAAAGAGTCAGGAAGGGTCTTGCAGCTCTGAAGGTGGACAAAGCTATGAGGCTGGATGGGATACATACAGTACAAGGGTTCTAAAGAACTCAGAGAGGTGCTAGCTGCCCCACTGACAGCCTTGTTAAACAGCTCACTGGAAAGAGACATGGTTCCAGAGGACTGGAGAAGAGCTGATGTGGTCCCTCTCCATAAGAGAGCAGCAGGAAGGAGGCTATTAACCATAGGCCGGTCAGTCTTACCTCAGTGGTGGGGACATTAATGGAAACCCTGCTAAATGAAAGACTGGATAAGTATGTTAAATCCAGTGGGCAGCATGGATTCATGGGGGGGGGGGCATGCCAAATGAATCTGCTGCAGTTCTTTGACTGGGTGACTCAGGGGAAGGCAGTGGACATGGCCTATATGGACTTCAGCAAAGCCTTTGACATTGTGTCGCACACGAGGCTGATAAAGAAACTCAGCAGTTTGTGGGTGAGATCCACAGTGGTGAATTGCGTCATAAACTGGTTAACGGACAAGAGACAGAGGGTGGTGGTAAATGGCACTCACTTAATTGATGTAGTGACCAGCAGGATACCACAGAGCTCAGAACTGGAACTAGTCCTCTTCAATGTCTTCAAAAGTGACATTGCTGCCGGTTTGCTGGCTTAGTGGTAGTGCTACTAAGCTATGACTCCGTGACACGGGGTTGGAGCAATCTTGGGCTGCAGGAGTGCTAGCTAGAGGAGGAGGACTGATCGCCCGAAGGACTGCTCTCCTCCTCCGGGGAGGGAAGGCTGCGAGTCCCACCATTTTACCGCCACCTGGGTGACCACAGTTGGACGTCCAGTGAGACTGCAGAAATTTGGGAAGGAGGATGTCAGTCGGGATTCGGAGTTGCGGCACATCACAACGTGCCCCACCTCCTTGGATCCCTCTTAAGTGCCGGCACCCATGGGAGGACCAGAAAGCAGAAAATACCCTGCACCAGTCACCGGTAGATGGGACCCACCTGCCCCAGACTCCTTAACCAGGCTCCTTGAGGGCCAATTGGACCACCCAACACACACTTATGGACTGTGGCGGGGACGAGGGGGGTCTTCTCCCTCCCGGGAGGTAAACCAAGACAGGATGGGTGCGGATGAAAAAATTACTCACCTTAGTAATGTTGTTTCTTCTAATGGAGTCTTGCTATATTATGACAATTGCAGTTTGTCCCACCATTAGAACTGCTCCAGAGGTGAAAGAGTTAACTACCATGCCAGGCATGGAGTTTAGAGCGCGAGCTCGGTTAGAGAAGCTCTGTCTGGATAATTTCAAACCAAAACTGTCAGATCTTTACGAGCAAAACTCACTAAGGTTCTGTGTGGAAGCTGTAATCTATATTAGCCAACTGGCTACCTAAATATTAACACCTATTCCTGGTCCCAACACCAAGACTCAAGTCAGGGGACCAGAAAAAATGATAATATAAGATAAAATAAACACAACACTCCCCAAGGGTGGAAAAACATATAATGGGCATAACAAGTGCCAACACTGGACTGCCCACCCCATACCCAAGTAGAAGTTCTGAGAGGGCAGGTTAGAGTTGATACATAGCAAGACTCCATTAGAAGAAACAACATTACTAAGGTGAGTAATTCTTTCTTCAAACAACATGAAGTCTTGCTATATTATGACAATTGCAGAATACACAGCAGTACCTCCATGGAGGAGGGACAGAACCTACTTAGGGAATAGGCTATGAAGCACGGCTGGGCCAAATCTAGCATCCCTCCTGGCCTGGATATCCAAGGAGTAATGCTTGGTGAAAGTGTGTACCGTTTTCCAGGTAGCTGCTTGACATATCTCAAAGATAGGGATGTCCCTGGCAGCAGCCAGAGATGCAGCTGTACCTCTGGTAGAGTGAGCCCTCAGGCCTGAAGGGGGAACTTTTCCCAGTTTTTGATAGCAAAATTGGATACAAGAGACAATCCACCTGGCAATGGATCTCTTAGTGGCAGGTTTACTTTCCAACCTCACCAAAAGTGAGAAAAAGTTGGAGGGATTCAACCTATGACCCTTGGTACGCCCATATAGTAACTAAGGTCTCTTAACATCTGTTGTGCAGCCTCCTCTCACCAGAGGAGGAATGGTCAGTGAAGAACACTGGAAGGAGATAGATTGCTAAGATGGAAGTCTGAAACCACCTTAGGCAAAAACGTCCGTTAGTCCTAAGGACTACTTTATCCCTGTGGAAGGAAATAAAGTCAGTCTCCACTGACAAGGTTTGTAACTCACTTATGCCTGGCAGAAGTGATGGCTACTAGAAAACAGTTTTCCAAGTCAAATACTTGAGCTCTGCAGAAGACAGAGGTTCAAAGGAGGTTGCATCAACTGAGCAATGCAAACATTAAGATCCAGGCAGGGGCCGGGTCCCTGAAAGGTGGATTAGTATGACGAATCCCTTGAAAACTTGGAAAACAGGGTGAGGGAAAGAGAAGAGGGCTTTCCTGCTGAAATAAACCAGAGACAGCTGCCAAATGCACTTTCAGGGTAGCTGGTCTCAAGCCCAAAGAGTTAAGATAGACCATATAGTCCAAAACAATGGGCAAATCAGCAGATTCCGGGGGAATATGCTTCCCAGAACACCATATGGAAAACCTTTTCCATTTCGAGTTATAAGTAGCCCTAGTGGAAGGCTTCCAGAAGTCTTCAGGATGTCAAGAACACCTTGGAGAAAGGTGTAGGTCAGCAACTCCTAACTCCTCAAGAGCCAGGCCTTGAGGTTGAGGGATTTGAGATCGATACCAAACTCTCCCCTGGGCACAAGATAACAGGTTGTGTTTCCTGGGGAGGCACAGGGGAAGATGGACTGCTAAGGACAGAAGGAGTAGGTACCAGGGCTGTCTGGCCCATTCTGGAGCAATCAGAATCATCCTGCAAGGCGGGGATCTGATTTTGACTAGCACCTTGAAAAGGAAAGGGAAGGGGGGAAAGGCATATAGAAACTTCCCTTCCCAATCTAGGAGAAAGGCATCCAGGGGGACTGAGCCCATCACTGGGGGCCTGCAACAAAACAGTGGAAGTTGGTGATTGTCTGGGGCTGCGAAAAGATCTATCTGAGGGGTGCCCCATCTGGCAAAAACTATCCCCAGTACTTGGGGATCCAGTGACCATTCGTGATGGCCCTGGGAAATCCTACAAGAGCATCTGCCAGACATTGTCCTTTCCTGGGAGGTGAACTGCTATGAGGGAAGTGTTCAGGGAATAAGCCAGAGACCACAACTTCATTGCTTCGGTGCACAAGGCCGAAGACCGAGTGACCCTTGTTTGCTGATGTACCACATTGTGGTGGTGTTGTCTGTTCTGACTTGTACCACTTTGTTCTGAACAGATGCAGAAAACACTTGAAGTGCTAGAAAGACAGCTCTGAGTTCCAGCAAATTGATGTGCAGCAGAGATTCTTGAGGGGACCACACTCCCTGGGTGGAGAGGTCGCCCATGTGAGCTCCCCATCCCAGAAGGGACGCATCTGTAGTAAGGGTCAAGGAGTGAGATAGAGGGATGAAGGGTCCCCTAGTCTTAAATTGCTCTGATCCTGCCACCACTGAAGGGCCTGGATCAGGGTTCGAGTCACTGGGATCAACTTGGAAAGGGGATCTTTTCTCTGAGACCAAAAGGCTCTCAATGAAACTGAATGTCCCTCATCTGAAATCTTGCTCCTGCACTACAGCTGTGGAAGCAGCCATGTGTCCTAGGAGCTGTAAGAAGTGCCTTGCTGGTCGAGACCTGCAGAGTGAAGGAGGAGCCAGGGCCACCAGGTTCCTTACCCTCTCTAAGGGCAGGAAGGCTCTGGCCTGCTTTGTATCCAGTTCTGCACCTATGAAGGTGAGTACCTGAACAGGTTCCAGCACTGACTTTGGGAGACTGAGCAGGAAACCCAGAGAGGTGAGCAGCTGCTGGGTAACTTGCAGGTGTGATTTGACCTGTTCTGGAGACTGGCCTACAATAAGCCAGTCATGTACACAAATGCTCACAGCCTGGGAAATAAGATCCCAGACCTGCAGGCAATAATGTCAGAGGCTAAGCTGGACATAGTAGCAATTAGTGAGACGTGGTTTACCAGTAACCACACTTGGGAGACTTCAGTACCTGGCTATGTATTGTTCAGAAGAGACCGAGGTGCAAAAAGGGGAGGAGGGCTCTGTAAGTTAATGAAAATATCAAAGCTACAGAAATTCAGAATACACATAAGGAGCCAGAAGAACTGTGGGTCACCCTGAAACAGGAAATGGGACAGCCATAAGAACTGGGGTTGTCTACAGGCCCCCAGACCAGGGGAGGACACAGACACATTACTGTTAGAAGATATACAAAACATGACAGCTAAAGGGGAGGTTCTGATAATGGGAGACTTCAACATGCCAGATACAGATTGGTCAATACAAGCAGGAACATCTGCCAGAACTAGACACATAGTGGATTCCCTGCAGGGAGGGCCTCAAACAACTGGTACAGCAACCCACAAGAGACAGGGCTATCCTAGATCTAGTACTGACTAACAAAGAAGGGATCACAGATCTCCAGGTAGAAGGTCACCTAGGGCCAGTGACCATCACATGGTATGGTTCAATTTGGCTACTACATCTAAATCATCCCATTCCAAGGCAAAAATATGGGACTTCAGAGGAGCTGACTTTGATAAGATGGCCAACAGAGTTAAGCTAGTCTGGCAAAAGAAACACAGGTGAGGAGGTACAGGCAAAGGGCAAGCATTAAGGATACAATACTTGAAGCAACATCCCATTGTGTTAGACAGAAAAGGAAGTGCAAAAGAAGAAGGAAACCACTTGGTTCTCAAATACAGTAGCAGAAAAGGTCAGAGCCAAAAGGCTGGCCTTCAGAAAATATAAGGGAACACAGCGGATGAAGATAGGGAGGCATACCAAACTGCCCTAAGGGAAGCAGGTAAGGCAGTAAGGCAGGCAAAGTCCCAAACTGAGGAAACACTAGCACGAACAGTAAAAGAAGGTGACAAGACTTTCTATAGATACATTAGTGAAAGGAGAAAGTCCAGAGGGGGTACTGCTAAGCTTAATGGAGAAAAGGGAGCTTGTGAGGAGGAGGACCCTGTAAAGGCATCTATCCTAAATAGATACTTTTGCTCAGTATTTACTGAAGAGACGGTAGGGCAGGGCCACAGCTCAGCATCATGGACACAGGGGAGGGAGGTGAGCACTACTCCTTCACAAAGAAAGGGTCCTACAAAAGCTATAAGCTCAGGTGGATAAGGCAATGGGACCTGATGGCATACATCCCAGGGTACTCTAAGGAGCAAAGGAGGAACTAGCAGAGCCATTAGCAGAATTGTTTAGTGAGTCTCTGAGCACAGGAGAGGTCCCAGAAGACTGGAGAAGGGCTCTTGTGATCCCACTCCACAAGAGTGGTAGCAGGGAGGGCGGGAACTACAGACCGGTCAGTCTTACTTCAGTAGTGGGCAAGATTATGGAGGCATTCTTAAGGAAAGGATAGTGCAACACCTGGAATCCATAGGGCACAGGATCCAAGACAGCATGGTTTACAAAGGAAGGTCCTGTCAAACTAATCTCATAGATTTCTTTGACTGGGTAACCAGAGTGGTGGACCAAGGGGGAGCAGTTGATGTTGCCTACCTTGACTTCAGCAAAGCTTTTGACACTGTTCCACATAGAAGATTGATAAATAAGCTAGGTAGGCTCGGGGTGGGTCAGAAGTTGGTCAACTTAGTGGCAAACTGCTTGACTGGCAGAAAACAGAGAGTGGTGGTAAATGGTATACAGTCAGAAGAGATGCAAGTCACAAGTGGGGTACCTCAGGGATCAGTCCTGGGGCTAGTCCTATTCAACATCTTCATTAGTGACCTCGCAGATGGACTAGAGGGTAAGGCTTGTCTGTTTGCAGATGACACCAAGATCTGCAACAGAGTAGATGATCCAGATGGGGTGGGCAGAATGAGAAGAGATCTGATAAACTAGCAGAATGGTCAGAAGAGGGCAACTGGGATTTAATGCAAAGAAGTGCAAAATCATGCACATAGGGAAGAGAAACCCTGAAGCCACTTATAGGCTGGGAGGGAGTTGCTAGCAGTCACAAAGGAAGAAAGAGACTTGGGCATCATCATCACTGATGACCAAAATCATCCAAGCAGACCCCAAAGCAGTAGGTAAGGCTAGGGGGTGTTAGTGTATTAGTAGGGGTATCACAAGTCGTAAGAGGAGGCATAACCTCTGTACAAGACATTGGTTAGACCCCATCTGGAGTACTGCGGCAGTATTGAGGCCACACCTTCACAAGGACATTAACCAAATTGAGGCAGTCCAGAGAAGGGCAACAAAATGGTGCAGGGACTGCATCAGAAGACATATGAGGACAGATTAACGGAGCTCAATATGTATACCCTTGAGCAAAGGAGGGAGAGAGGATATGATCGAGACATTTAAACACCTTAAGGGCATAAACAAGGTGAAAGAGTCTAACATGTTTAAATATAAGAAAATAGCAGGACAAGAGGAAACAGCATGAGATTAGAGGGAGGCCGATTAAGGGGAATGTGAGGAAATTCTTTTCACAGAAAGGGTGGTAGATGCATGGAATGGCTTACCACAAGAAGTGGTGGCTATGAATACAGTGCAGGGCTTCAAACAGGCATGGGATAGGCATAAGGGAGCAATACAAATGACTATGAATAGATAGGTCACTGACAGAGCAAAGGCCGATGGCACATTTATAAGGTAGAAAAAGAAATGGGCAGACTGGATGGGCCTTGAGGTCCTTATCTGCCGTCAACTTCTATATTTCTATGTTTCTATGTTTCTATCCAGGTAGGGAAAGACAGCAATCTTTTGCCTTCTTAAATGAGCAACTGCTACTGCTAGACATTTTGTGAATACCCTTGGGGCAGAGGTGAGGCCAAAGGGCATTGCTCTGAACTGGTAATGGCCTGAGGGCAGTTCGAATCTGAGGTACTTTCGGTGGGAGCTTCTGATTAGAACATGGAAATAGGCATTCCTTGAGGTCCAGGGAAGCTAGCCAGTCCCCTGGCCTTAGAGAAGGTAAAATTATTGCCAGAGTCACCATTTTGAATTTTGGTTTCAAAAGGTGCTTGTTCAGATATCTTAGGTCCAAAATGGGCCGCCATTCTCCTGTCTTTTTTGGGGTAAGGAAGTACCTGGAGTACAGACCCTTGCCCTGGAGTAGGGGAAACCCTTTCTACAGCTCTGAGAGCCAGGAGGGTTGAGACTTCTGTTTCTAAGGCAAGGGTCTCTAGAGGGTTTGCAGGTGGAAAAGATCTGGCTCTCATCTTTGGAAATTTTTTGAAGCTGAGAACCAGACCCTGGCTTACTAATTCCAGGACCCACTTGTCTGATGTTAGAGACTCCCAGTCCTGAACGAAGTAAGCCAGCCTGCCCCCTACAGGTAATGGAGAACCGGCCCTGGGCACCCCATCAGGGTGCCTGTTTGGCAGGGGCTTTAGGCTGAGGGGTTGAAGCAGGCCTGCTTGCGCCCCGTCTGCCTCTGCCTCTGAAGAATCCCCTCTGAGCATAAGCAGAAGAAGCCTGGGTTTGGTAAAAAGGCCTGTGAAAAGGCCTACCTCTACCCCTGGGGGTCTGCTTCTGAGGAGTGGCTTGCCGCCCTTGGCTTGTGCACTCCTATAAGTTGTTCTATATTCATCCATTTTTCATGTAATTCTCTGTCTGCTCCCCAAACAGAGAATTCCCTACCACAGGAAAATCCATGGCCTTAGTATGGGTATCCTGTGACAAACTAGTACACCTGAGCCAAGCCAACCCACAAAAGGCCACAGATGTAGCCATGACTCTAGAGGATACATCATTAGAATCCACAGCAGCATGGAATTGCACCTTGGATGCCTCAATACCATCAGCAGCCACCTGCTCCAGCTCCTTGGCAAGCTGGCCAGGGGCCTGTTTGGCCAAAGCCATGACAGTGTCCCATCTAGATTTTTGGTATCTTGCCACATAAGCCATGTAATTTGCTTGTCTGAGTCCCAAGGACGCTGCCATGTATTGTTTTTTAGCCATGGCATCAATCTTCCTGGAGTCCCTGTCAGGAGGATGTGAAGCCAGGGGAATGTTAGCCTTATCACAGGCTGCAGCCTGAACTACCCCAACATGACTGCATTGCTGTGAAAGAAAGTCTGTATCAGGACCTGATAAAGTGTACCTCCTGTCCATCTTCTTGTCAACAGGAGGCACAGAATTAGGAGCTTTTAGTATTTTTATTGTTTGTTTCTAAATGATTTATGTAAGGGAACAGATAATCGCCTAGACTCTGGGATATCCATCATTTCCACAAAATCAGGTTCCTCTTGCTCATCCACAGCTTCCTCTAATGGGAGCTGGAGGGTTTCAGCAACCTTTTTATAAAACAAATAGTGAGAAGGGGACTCAGAAAGCATAGGGGGAGATTCCAAAGGTCTGTCTGGGGAGATGTCCGGTTCAATGGGCACATCCAGACTCTCAAAGTCACATTCACACTGATCATAATCCTCCTCCCCCTCCTCTGGTTCATAAAACTCTTCAATATCATATTCTTGAACCGGTGGAACCGGCCGAACCAACCTTTTACCAGACAGTGGCGGTTCGGACGGAACCAGAGAAAGTGACTGTACAATCTGTATAGCTTTTGCTATTTCTGCAGCAGTTGGAGAAGGAATTTGGACTCCAAACCTGCTGATTTTTTAGTTTTCTTTGCTGGAACTGGCTCCTGGCTTTTCGTTTGCCGAGGAAGTCTGCGCCCTGGTCAGAGGCACTCCCTCCGTTCGGTTGGCACCGAACCGGGCTGGCCATCCGGTCAGCGAACTTTTGGCCTCTCGCTCCTGAGCCTGTCCACTCTCTTGTCCAGGGTGGCTGCAGGGAAATTTTACAAATCTGGCAGTCTGAATTGAGGTGGTCAAACCCCAGACAATAGACAGTGGTGTGTGGGTCAGCCTTGGCAAAGGCTTCCCACAGACACTACAGTGTTGAAACCCAGTGGGCCCGGTTTTTCTTTTGGGTTTCTCAGACATGATGTCAGCCTAACCAACAAACTTGCTCTTTTAATGGCAGTGCCAGGTAAGACATCCTTATCGTTCCTCAACCTTGTCAATGGTCGTGGAAAAAACGAATGAAACCGGGTTTTTAGAACCGATAAGAACCGGGAACTGCACTCTAAAAGCTTTTAAATGCTTACTTTTCAAAGTTTTAAACAGCCTGAAATTTACAAGTTCCACACAGAAATAAACCTATCTATTACTTACAATACCACAGACAGAGCTTGAACCGATCGGTTTGCGGTTAAAATAATAATACTCGCGGTTGAATTTAACCGAGAAAATACTGTTTAAACCGAGAAATGAACCGAGCAGTAGCAGAAATCTCCGGAGCGACTGTTCAGTGAGGCGGAGTAAAGAATCTGACAGTTTCGGTTTGAAATTAGCCAGACAGAGCTTCTCTAATCGAGCTCTCGCTCTAAACTCCATGCCTGGCATGGTAGTCAACTCTTTCACCTCCGGAGCAGTTCTAATAGTGGGACAAACTGCAATTGTCATAATATAGCAAGACTTCATGTTGTTTGAACCACCAGTTCCCTGAGGAGTTACCTAGGGCGAAGCTAAGAGGGATGCACAGCCTAGGGTTCCCTGAAGAGTGGTGGCTGGTGGGGTGAGAAGGGGATATAAAGAGCAAATAAAAACAAAAAGTGACATTGCTCAGAAACTGTAAGGGAATGTATGCCTTTTAGCAGATGATACCAAAATCTGTAATAGGGTAGACACTCAGGATGGGATGGAGAGAATGAGCAGTGACTAGGGAAACTGGAGGAGTGGTCTAAAGCATGGCAGTTGGGGTTCAATGCCAGAAAGTGCAAGATCATGCACACAGGGCACAAGAACCCAGATGCTGAGTAAAGGATTGGGAGAACAGTGATTGACAGTCTCAAAACAGAAAAGGGACCTTGGGAGTTATCATAGCCAATGACCTCAAGGTGGCAGGGCAGCGTGACCAAGTAATGGGTAGGGCTAGTGGGATGCTGGGATTCATAGGGAAGGGTATATCCAGCAGGAGGAAGGAGGTGGTATTGCCACAGTATTGCTCACTGATCAGACCCCACCTGGGAGTACTGTGTCCAGTTTTGGAGGCCACACCTCAGAAAAGACATAGACAGGGTGGAGGAAGTCCAGAGAAGAGCAATCAAAATGGAGCTGGAGTTGCACAAGAAGGTCCACGAGGAAAGACTGAGGGATCTCAGCATTTACACACTGGAAGAGAGGAGAGTGAGAGGGGCCATGATAGAGACTTACAAGTACTGTACCTTACAGGAGTGAGCAGGGTGCAGGAGGTAAGTCTCTCTCAAATAAGAAGGAGCACCAGGACCAGAGGGCATGTGATGAAGCAGGGGTGAGGAGTTTAAGAGAGGTGTGAGGAAATATGTATTGACTGAAAGGGTGGTAGATACCTGGAACAGTCTGCCAGCAGAAGTGGTGGAGGCAGAAACAGTGACGAGTTTCAAGCATGCTTGGGATAGACATATTAATAATAAAATAATAATTCTTTATTTTTACTGCGCCTTTCTAAAACCAAGGTGCCTTCACAGCAACTTCACATAAAAACAATAAAATAGACACAAATCCAATAAATGCTGAATTCATAAAATACAATAAAATATCATCCTCAGGGGTACACCATCAACCACAAATGGGTCTTTAAGACCCGTTTAAATTACTCCACGGACGCCCTCTGCCGAAGCGGACAGGGTAGAGAATTCCAAAGGGCAGGGGCTGTGTACATAAAAGCATGGGCCCCCAAAGATTTTAAAGAAACCCTCAGAATCTCTACCAACCCTCATCCACCGAGCGGAGCGATTGCCTAGGGCATTAAGGTACCAGACACTCTTTCAAGTAGTCCGGGCCCAGTCCGTGTACGGCTTTATAAGTCAGAAGACCAAATTTAAAGGTGATCCGCCACTGTATTGGCAGCCAGTGCAGTTCATGCAGCACCGGAGAAATATGACAGGTACGAGGAGTACCCGACAATAACTGGGATGCAGCATTCTGCACGAGCTGCAAGCGGTGGATATCAACCCCTGGAAGCCCTAGATATAGGGAGTTGCAGAAATCAAGGCACGAGGTCACAAAGGCATGGACCAATGTAGGCAGATCACAGGATGGAACTAGGTGCTTAATCCTGGAGATGTTCCTCAGATGGTAAAAGGATGATTTGATGAGTGCCAACACCTGTGATCGCAGTGCCAGCCCTTCATCAAAAATCACCCATCCGTTCAGAGGTAGGGAGCTGTGAGCCACCCAGAAAGAGTCCTGAGGGTAAATCAGCTCCCATCCCCTCTATCCGACGACCTGGGTCCACAACCATCACCTCTGTCTTCTCAGAGTTCAACCTCAGCCAGCTCGAATTCATCCAGTTCTGGATTTCAGCGAGGCAGTTGTTAAATACCAAGAGCTCTATCCTGGTCGGGCACAAAAGATAGGTAGAGCTACGTATCATCAGCATAGCAGTGAAACCTCAGCATATACCTTCTTACAATGTCGCCGAGGGGTAGCATGTACACTGTGAACAACATGACAACACTGAACTCTGAGGAACCCCACAAAACAGAGAGACTGGGCCGGAAGAATTAATCCCCGACACCACCCTCTGAGTTCTGCCTGTGAGGAAAGATCTAAATCACCTGAGGACAGTACTAGACAAGTCGCAGATGAACCTCAGGCATTCAAGAAGTACCCCATGGTCCACAGTGTCAAATGCTGAGGAGAGATCAAGAAGAACCAAGATGGAATGGCTCTTTCGATCTCTTGCCATCAAGAGATCACTGAGCACCTGAACCAGCGCAGTCTTGGTACTATGCCTCTTTCGGAAACCAGACTGGAGTGGTTCATAAATGTCATGGATGGTCAAATGATTCTCCAATTCTATGGCCACTACTTTCTCAATCACCTTCCCCACAAAGGGAAGGTTAAAGATTGGTCTGTAGTTGGTATAGCAGTCTGGGTCCAAAGAAGCTTTCTTCAGGAGGGGCATTACCACCACCTCCTTCAGGGAGCTAGGAAACTCACCCATCTCCAGGGAGCACCAGACTATCCGTGCTAGGACCAGGCTGATAATATCACAACAACCCTTTATCATGGAATTTGGGCCCGGATCCAAACTACAGCATGTAGGGTGCATACCCTGGACAATCCGCATGACATCAATGAACTCTGGCTGGTCAAAGGAACTCTAGGAGAGCCTAGGGACAGTGACTGGGCACTGACCCACAGCTTCTCCCATAGAAGATGTAGGTTGGAGTGCCACCCTGATGTTAGCCACAAAGAAGTGAGCAAGCTCTTCAAACTCTTCTTGTGAAAAGGCTCTTTGAACCTGCAGGCAGGCTGGGCTGCACAGTCTGTCTACAGTTCGAAAGAGCTGAGCTGGTCAGTTCTGAGCAGCCGCAATCTCCCTTGAAAGGAACTCTGCCTTCCTACGGCAGACTGCGGAATGATAATACTTGATAATGTTCCATCAGTCTAAGATGGTCGGCATCAACGGCAGATCTCCGCCAGCAGTGCTCTAATCTTCGTCCTTGTCGCTGCACCTCCCTCAAAGTCCCAATAAACCATGGGGACCAAGGGCGAAGAGGGAGAGGATGAACACAGACAGAAGCAATGAGATCCAGGGCCAAGGAGATGGCTTTATTATAGGCCAAGATCAAGGCATCTGGGCCACTGCTCACTCCAGAAAGCTCCGATAGGTCAAGCATCACCACCAGGCCCTCAGAGCTTACATCTCGCAAAGGGCGGTACCCCAACATCTCCACAGGGATATGCCTACGAAGGGAGGGGGAGCAAAAACCGAACCCCCACGGTGTAATGATCGGACCATCCCACAGGTTCCACCCCCAAATCGAAGGCTTCGATCCCCAGGAGGAAGACTTAAGTCCGGAGAATGACCACCTTTATGACTGGCAGAAGCAACAACTTGTGTAAAGCCCAAAGATGTCATCAACTGGAGGAACTGTTCTCCAAATTGCGAGAGTTCATCATCAACCCAGGCATTGAAGTCACCCAGGACCATCAGCCTGGGTGGCTCGAATGCCATGTTGATCACAAAGTCCGCTACTTCCTGCAGGACATAGGGGTGTATTACACAACAGGAAAGGGGGAGGGAGGGTCGCTGCAGATCAGTTAGAGTCTGTGAAGACAGATTAGGCAGGGAACATCTAGGCAGACTGGATGGACCAAAGAGGTGCTTTTATTTATTTATTAGATTTGTTAACTGGGTAAGAGCCCAAGACCATCAGATACCCATATTCACGGAGGACCTGAGTACAGAAGTACAGATTTACAATACAAACAGTCATGTAACATGATAAAGTAAAAACAAGACAATGTACAGATTTACAATCTATATAATCAAGTGAAACACAAACATTTGGACATATTCATGGAATGTGCTTTCAATACAGATTTAAATCTGGAATAAGTTATGATTCGATAAAATTCTTCAGGTAACGAGCTCCATTCCACAGTTGACTTGTATAAAAAACAATGCTGACCTACAACTGTTTGATAACAAGGAGGTTTAATGTTCCCACTTCCAGATAAACGTACTGCATGCCCTGAAGAGTACGGAGTTAAGGAATTCTTAAAATGGAACCTAAAAGGGCCTCTGTGAAATCTTCCAAAATGTTACTAGTCTGAGATAGAAACACTGTGTCTCAAAGGTAGGCCAGTTTAATTCTGAATATAGCTTGCAATGAGTACAACATGGACTTAAAGTGACAAATCGACAAACCTGATTATAAAGGACTTCAACTCTTTCTAGCACAGTTTTACTAGCCACGGAATAGAGTTTCTGGTGACAAATTCTGTTTCAGTGTTTCTAAAGCAGCCTCACCCAAGTGCAGCCCACTAGCAAAGTGGTAATTCTACCACCTGCAATGCCCACGACCCGGCTTCGGTAAAGAGCCAGGGTCGATGTAGGGCTAACTGGGGAAGAGTATCAATTGTCCCAGTGCACACTCACCTTCTTGGGGATGGGGGTAGATACTGCATCCCACTGCTATACCTCCACCAAGGTGCCTACAGGTGGAGGTGCAGGGGCTTTGGAGTGTGGCTGTTGTCAGGTGCAACTGGCATGAAGGTGCCAGATGACTTCACAGTGCTCCTGGGGAAAGGCGGGACTTAAAGGGGAAAAATGGGCCTGATCCAGGAGAAGGATGAAGCCTCCATTTGTCCTCCACATCCAGTCTGGACCCTAACCATCACCTAGAGGGGATCCTCTGGGTCTTCACCGCCACCAAGGGTGGCCATATAGAGCAGGGAAACATAGAAACATGGAATTTTATGGCAGATAAGGACTGCCTGGCCCACCTAGTCTGCCCATTTCCCCTACCTGATGGATAAGCTGCAGATTCTAGTTAATCAACTGCTTACTTCATCCTACCCCCCACTAGAATTGCCTTATGTCTGTCCCATGCATTCTTGAATTCCCCCACTGTTCCTCACTCCACAGCCTCCTCAGGAAGGCTGTTCAATGCATCCTCAACCCTCTCTGTGAAAAAAATACTTTCTAACATTACCTCTGAGCCGTCCCCCCTCTATCTTCAAATTGTGCCCCCTTGTTCTTGCACATCTCTCCTTCTGAAAGACGCTACCCTCTTGTACTTTGTTAATTCTCTTGAGATACTTGAAAGTTTCTATCATGTCTCTTCTCTCCCTCCTTTCCTCAAGGGTATACATATTAAGCTCCTTTAGTCTTTCTTCGTATGTCTTCTGGTGCAGACCCTGCACCATTTTGCTTGCTCGCCTCTGAACAGCCTCCACTCTGTCTATGTCTTTGCGGAGATAGGGTCTCCAGAAATGCACGCAATACTCCAGATGGGGTCTCACCAACTGTCTGTACAGAGGGATAACAACTTCCTGTTTTGTACTGTTGATGCCTCTCCCTATGCATCCCAGTATCCCCCCAGCCCTCCTTACTGCCTTCTCACATTGCTTGCCCATCTTTAGGTCCTCTGATATAATTACTCCTAGGTCTCTTTCGATTTTTTTTGGTATCAACTCACCCCCCCACTGTGTACTCTTCCCCTGGGTTTTTGTTTCCCAGATGCATTACCTTACACTCCTTTGCATTGAATCTGAGCTGCCATTTATTTGACCATTCCTCCAACCTTGCCAAGTCCCTTCTCATCCATTCCACTCCAACATGTGTATCAACCCTGTTGCAGATCTTTGTGTCATCTGCAAAGAGATGTACTTTTCCTTCCACGTGCTCTCCAATGTCACTTATTAAGACATTAGAGAGGACTGGTCCCAGCACCAACCCCTGCGCTACCCTACTAGTTACTCTCCTTTCTTACTGTGAACTCTTTTTACTATTACCCTTTGCGTCCTGTTGTCCAGCCAGTGTTTTATCCAAGCTACCACCTTGGGACCCACTCCAAGGCTTGCTAACTTGTATATTAATCTTTTGTGTGAGACTGTGTCAAATGCCTTGATAAAATATAGATAGGCCATATCCACAGTCCCACCCTGGTCTACTACTTTGCTCATCCAGTCAAAGAAATCTATTAGGTTCATCTGACATGACCTTCCTGCTGTGAAACCATGCTGCCTTGGGTACTGTGCCCCGCTGACCTCTAGGTACTCAATAATTCTTTCCTTCAGAAGTGATTCCATCACTTTCCCTACCACTGAGATCAAACTAACTAGTCTGTTTCCTGCCTCTGCCCTGCTCCCACTTTTGTGACGTGGAATCACATTTGCCCTCCTCCAGTCCTCAGGTACCACTCCATCCTCCCATGATTTGCTAAAGAAAGTAGTCAGTGGCGTTACTAGTTTTACCCTTAGTTCTTTTAGAATTCTTGGGTGAATTCCATAATGCCCCGGTGCTTTGTCCACCCTCAGTTTCAAGAGTGCTTTCAAAACCCTTTCTTCTGTGAATGGACTGGTATCGACCCCCCTATTCAGAGTGTTTCTCTTGTTTGGTTTAGGTACCTCCCCCCCTCCTGTTGTGAATACTGAGCAGAAATATTCGTTCAGTATTCCTGCTTTTTCACTGTCACCCTCTGCCCACATTCCCTCCTCTTTATTAAGTCCCTGTATCCCTCTCTTGGTCTTTCTTCACTCCCTAATGTACATATAAAAGGTTTTATCCCCCTTCTTAACAGAGTTGGCTATCTTTTTCTCAGTTTGTGCCTTTGCTATTCTGACTGCCTTCCCTGCCTCCTTCTGCTTTAGCTGATAAAGTTCTCTGTCCTGCTCCTTCTGTGTTTCCTTATATTTCCTGAATGCTGTCCTTTTCTTCTTAACCTTCCCTGCCACCTCTTTTGAGAACCATAGTGTTTTTTTCATTTGTTTTGTTGATTTGCTTCACACAAAGGCTTATTGCCTCTGCGATGGCTGTTTTGATTATTCCACATTGTTCCTCCACCCCCCTTCTTGCCTATTTGCTAGTGCTTTTCTGAGGCATTCTCTCATTTTCTCAAAGTCAGCCTTCCTAAAGTCCAATACTCTGGCTTTTGTATGGCTTGATTCTATGGCTGTATTTATTGTGAACCACACTGTTTGGTGGTCACTTGTTCCCAGAAGGCTACCCACTTCTAAATCTGAGATCCTTTCTCCTTCCCCATTTGACAGTACCAGGTCTAAGATTGCTCCCTCCCGAGTGGGTTCCAATACTAGCCGTCTGAGGCATGCCCCCTGTAGGGCATCATGAATGATCCTGCTCTTGGATGTGGCTGCAGCAAAGGTACTCCAGCTAACATCTGGCATATTCAGGTCCCCCATCAACAATATCTCCCCTTTTCTGCCATTTTAAGGATGCCTTCTATCATTTTCTTGTCCATTTTCTCCCCCTGAGATGGGGGTCTGTACACAACCCCCTTGCAGACTGTGGTGCCATTTCCTGTCTCCAGGGTGGCCCACAGTGACTCATCAACTTCCTGTTTACTCTTTAGTTCTGTTGCTTTAATCCCTTCCCTTATGTAGAGAGCTACTCCTCCTCCTCTTTTATCCACCCTGTCCCTCCTGTAGATTGTGTATCCTGGTATATTGACATCCCAGTCATGGTTCTCTGTCTACCATGTTTCAGTGACTGCCACAAAAGCCATAGGAACTGAATAGCAACCCCAACCCTGGGGGCACAGCCAGGGAGGCAGCACACTGGTGTGCTGTGGGTTGGCCATGGAGATCCCAGTCAGGTCAACAGGGAGGGTCTCAGAAGACGGGCACAGGGACTTAGAGGCTGGTTGAAGTAGTTCCTAGTAGGGACCCTAGGGAACAAACAAAAAATTAAAAATAGGTCTCACACAACTGCAGGTGAGAAGATACTACACAGCCTAGATGGAAAAAAAGAAAAAATTACTCACCTTAGTAAAGTTGTTTCTTCTAATGGAGTCTTGCTATATTATGACAATTGCAGTTTGTCCCACAATTAGAACTGCTCTGGAGGTGAAAGAGTTAACTACCATTCTAAGAATGGAGTTTAGAGCGCGAGCTCGGTTAGATAAGCTCTGTCTGGATAATTTCAAACCGAAACTGTCAGATCTTTACGAGCAAAAACTCACTCAGGTTCTGTGTGGAAGCTGTAACCTACACTAGCCAACTGGCTACCTAAATATTAACACATATTCCTGGTCCCAACACCAAGACTCAAAACAGGGAACCAAAAAAATAATAAAGTAAGGTCAAATAAAACACCACACCCCAAAACCCCAAGAAGGGGTGAAAAACGTAAAATGGGCATAACCGGTGCCCACACTGGACTGCCCACCCCATACCCAAGTAGAAGTTCTGAGAGGGGCAGGCTGGTGGGGAGGTCATAATATAGCAAGACTCCATTAGAAGAAACAACATTACTAAGGTGAGTAATTTTTTCTTCAAACAACATGAAGTCTTGCTATATTATGACAATTGCAGAATACACAGCAGTACCTCCATGGAGGAGGGACAGAACCTACTTAGGGAATAGGCTCTGAAGCACGGCTGTGCCAAATCTAGCATCCCTCCTGGCCTGGATATCCAAGGAGTAATGCTTGGTGAAAGTGTGTACCATTTTCCTGGTAGCTGCTTGACACATCTCTAAAATAGGGATGTCTCTGGCAGCAGTTATAGACGCAGCTGTACCTCTGGTAGAGTGAGCCCTCAGGCCTGAAGGGGGAACCTTTCCCAGTTTTTGATAGCAAAATTGGATACAAGAGACAATCCACCTGGCAATGGATCTCTTAGTGGCAGGTTTACCTTTCCCAACCTCACCATAAGTGAGACAAAGTTGGAGGGATTCGAACCTATGACCCTTGGTACGCTCTATATAGTAACTAAGGGCCCCTCTTAACATCTAAACTGTGCAGCCTCCTCTCACCAGAGGAGGAATGGTCAGTGAAGAACACTGGAAGGGAGATAGATTGGTTAAGATGGAAGTCTGAAACCACCTTAGGCAAAAACTTCCTGTTAGTCCTAAGGACTACCTTATCCCTGTGGAAGGAAATAAAGTCAGTCTCCACTGACAAGGCTTGTAACTCACTTATGCGCCTGGCAGAAGTGATGGCTACTAGAAAAACAGTTTTCCAAGTCAAATACTTGAGCTCTGCAGAAGACAGAGGTTCAAAGGGGGGTTCCATCAACTGAGCAATGCAAACATTAAGATCCCAGGCAGGGGCCGGGTCCCTGAAAGGTGGATTAGTATGAAGTAATCCCTTGAAAAACTTGGAAAAAAACAGGGTGAGTGGAAAGGGGAGAGGGCTTTCCTGCTGAAATAAAAGCAGAGACAGCTGCCAAATGTGCTTTCAGGGTAGCTGGTCTCAGGCCCAAAGAATTAAGATGGACCATATAATCCAAAACAATGGGCAAATCAGCAGATACCGGGGAAATATGCTTCCCCGAGCACCAGATGGAAAACCTTTTCCATTTAGAATTGTAAGTAGCCCTAGTGGAAGGCTTCCTAGAAGCCTTCAGGATGTCGAGAACACCTTGAGAAAGGTGTAGGTCAGCAACTCTAACTCCTCAAGAGCCAGGCCTTGAGGTTGAGGGATTTGAGATCGATACCAAACTCTCCCCGGGCACAAGATATAGATTGTGCTCCTGGGGAGGCACAGGGAAGATGGACTGCTAAGGACAGAAGAGTGGGTACCAGGGCTGCCTGGCTCAATCTGGAGCAATCAGAATCATCCTGCAAGACTGGGATCTGATTTTGACCAGCACCTTGAATAGGAGAGGAAGGGAGAAAAGCATATAGAAACTTCCTTCCCAATCTAGGAGAAAGGCATCCAGAGGGACTGAGCCCATCACTGGGGCCTGCAACAAAACAGTGGAAGTTGGTGATTGTCTGGGCTGCAAAAGTCTATCTGACGTAGCCCCATCTGGCAAATACTATCCCCAGTACTTGGGGATCCAGTGACCATTCGTGATGGCCCTGGGAAATCCTGCTGAGAGCATCTGCCAGGACATTGTCCTTTCCTGGGAGGTGAACTGCTATGAGGGAAGTGTTCAGGGAATAAACCAGAGACCACAACTTCATTGCTTCGGTGCACAAGGCCGAAGACCGCGTGCCCCCTTGTTTGTTGATGTACCACATTGTGGTGGTGTTGTCTGTTCTGACTTGTACCACTTTGTTCAACAGATGCAGAAAACACTTGAAGTGCTAGAAAGACAGCTCTGAGTTCCAGCAAATTGATGTGGAGCAGAGATCCCTGAGGGGACCACACTCCCTGGGTGGAGAGGTCGCCCATGTGAGCTCCCCATCCCAGAAGGGACGCATCCGTAGTGAGGGTCAAGGAATGAGATAGAGGGATGAAGGGGACCCCTAGTCTTAAATTTCTCTGATCCTGCCATCACAGAAGGGCCTGGATCAGGGTTTGAGTCACTGGGATCAACTTGGAAAGGGGATCTTTTCTCTGAGACCAAAAGGCTCTCAAGTGAAACTGAATGTCCCTCATCTGAAATCTTGCTCCCTGCACTACAGCTGTGGAGGCAGCCATGTGTCCTAGAAGCTGTAAGAAGTGCCTTGCTGGTCGAGAGACCTGCAGAGTGAAGGAGGAGGCCAGGGCCACCAGGTTCCTACCCTCCTAAGGGTGGAAGGCTCTGGCCTGCTTTGTGTCCAATTCTGCACCTATGAAGGTGAGTACCTGAACAGGTTCCAGAACTGACTTTGGAAGATTGAGCAGGAAGCCCAGAGGGTGAGCAGCTGCTGGGTAACTTGCAGGTGTGATCTGACCTGTCTCGAGACTGGCCTACAATGAGCCAGTCATCTAGATAGGGAAAGACAACAATCCTTTACCTTCTTAAATGAGCAACTGCTACTGCCAGACATTTTGTGAATACTCTTGGGGCAGAGGTGAGGCCGAAGGGCATTGCTCTGAACTGGTAATGACCTGAGGGCAGTTTGAATCTGAGGTACTTTCGGTGGGAGCTTCTGATTAGAACATGGAAATAGGCATCCTTGAGGTCCAGGGAAGCTAGCCAGTCCCCTGGCCTTAGGGAAGGAAAAATCATTGCCAGAGTCACCATTCTGAACTTTGGTTTCAAAAGGTGCTTGTTCAGATATCTTAGGTCTAAAATGGGCCGCCATTCTCCTGTCTTTTTTGGGGTAAGGAAGTACCTGGAGTACAGACCCTTGCCCTGGTGTAGGGGGGAAACCCTTTCTACAGCTCTGAGAGCTAGGAGGGTTGAGACTTCTGATTCTAAGGTAAAGGTCTCTAGAGGGTTTGCAGGTGGAAAAAATCTGGCTCTCATCTTTGGAAATGTTTTGAAGCTGAGAATTCATGCCCTGGCTTACTACTTCCAGGACCCATTTGTCTGATGTTAGAGACTCCCAGTCCTGAACGAAGTAAGCCAGCCTGCCCCTACAGGTAGTGGAGAACCGGTCCTGGGCACCCCATCAGGGTGCCTGTTTGGCAGGGACTTTAGGCTGAGGGGTGGTAGCAGACCTACTTGCACCCCGTCTGCCTCTGCCTCTGAAGAACCCCCTCTGAGCATAAGCAGAAGAAGCCTGGGTTTGGTAAAAAGGCCTGTGAAAGGGCCTACCTCTACCCCTGGGGGTCTGCTTCTGAGGAGTGGCTTGCCGCTCCTTGGCTTGTGCACTCCTATAAGTTGTTCTGTATTCATCCATTTTCTTCATGTAATTCTCTGTCTGCTCCCCAAACAGAGAATTCCCCACCACAGGAAAATCCATAGCCTTAGTCTGGGTATCCTGTGACAAATTAGTACACCTGAGCCAAGCTAACCTACGAAAGGCCACAGATGTAGCCATGACTCTAGAGGATATATCATTAGAATCCACAGCAGCATGGAATTGCACCTTGGATGCCTCAATACCATCAGCAGCCACCTGCTCCAACTCCTTGGCAAGCTGGCCAGGGGCCTGTTTGGCCAAAGCCATGACAGTGTCCCATCTAGATTTTTGGTATCTTGCCACATAAGCCATGTAATTTGCTTGTCTGAGTCCCAAGGACGCTGCCATGTATTGTTTTTTAGCCATGGCATCAATCTTCCTGGAGTCCTTGTCAGGAGGATGTGAAGCCAGGGGATGTTAGCTTTGTCACAGGCTGCAGCCTGAACTACCCCAACATGACTGCACTGCTGTGAAAGAAAGTCTGTATCAGGACCTGATAAAGTGTACCTCCTGTCCATCTTTTGTCAACAGGAGGCACAGAATTAGGGGTTTAGAATTTTTATTGTTTGCTTCCTAAAAGATTTATGTAAGGGATAGATAATCTCCTAGACTCTGGGATATCCATCATTTCCACAAAATCAGGTTCCTCTTGCTCATCCACAGCTTCCTCTAATGGGAGCTGGAGGGTTTCAGCAACCTTTTATAAAACAAAAATGAGAAGGGACTCAGAAAGCATGGGGGATTCTAAAGGTCTGTCTGGGAGATGTCCGGCTCAATGGGCACATCCAGACTCTCAAAGTCACATTCACACTGTTCATAATCCTCTCCCTTCCTCTGGTCTATAAAAATTCCAATATCATATTCTTGAACTGGTGGAACCGCCGAACCGACTTTTTACTAGACAGAGGCGGTTCGGACCGAACCGGAGAAAGTGACTGTACAATTTGTATAGCTTTTGCTATTTCTGCAGCAGTTGGATAAAGAATTTTCGACTCCACACCTGCTGATTTTCTAGTTCTCTTTGCTGGAACTGGCTCCTCTGAGCCAGCTTTACGTTTGCCCGAGGAAGTCTCGCCCTGGTCAGAGGGCACTCCCTCCGGTTCGGTTGGCACCGAACCGGGCTGGCCATCCAGGTCAGCGGACTTTTTGGCCTCTCGCCCTGAGCCTACCAACCTCTTATCTAGGGTAGCTGCAGGAAATTCTTGCAAATCTGGCAGTCTGCATTGAGGTGGTCAAACCCCAGACAATAAACACATGTAGTGGGTCAGCCTTTGGCAAAGGCTTCCCCACAGACACTACAGTGATGAAACCCAGTGGGCCCGGTTTTTCTTTTGGGTTTCTCAGACATGATGCCAGCCTAACCAAGAAACTTGCCCTTTTAACGGCAGTGCCAGGCAAGACACCCTTATCGGTTCCCAACCGTGTCACGGGTCGTGGAAAAAACTGTAATGAAATCCGTTCTTTTAGAACCGATAATAACCAGGAACCGCACTCTAAATAGCTTTTAAATGCTTCAGAATAAAGTTTTAAAACAACCTGATCGGTTCAAACCGAACTGATAAACATTTACAAGTTCCACACAGAAATAAACCTGTCTATTACTTACAATACCACAGACAGAGCTTGAACCGATCGGTTTGCGGTTAAAATAATAATAATCGCGGTTGAATTTAACCGAGAAAAACTCTTTTAAACCGAGAAATGAACTGAGCAGTAGGAGGAATCTCCGGAGCAAAGAATCTGACAGTTTCAGTTTGAAATATTCCAGACAGAGCTTTTCTAACCGAGCTCGTGCTCTAAGTTCCATGCCTGGCATGGAAGTTAACTATTTCACCTCCGGAGCAGTTCTAATGGTGGGACAAACTGCAATTGTCATAATATAGCAAGACTTCATGTTGTTTGAAGAGGAAGAAAAGAACCTGGGAGTAATAATCACAAGTGACCTGAAACACTCTGCATACTGCAAGAGAGCAGAACCCAAAGCAAATCAGATGCTAGGCTGCACAGTCAGGGGAATTGCCACCAGAAAGGCGAAGGTCATTCAGCCACTGCACAGGTCACAGGTAAGACCACACCTGGAGTACAGTGTGCAGTTTTGGTGCCCATAAGTTAAGAAGGATATCAACTTGCTGGAGACGGTACAGTGAAGGGCAAACAAGAAGACCCAGGGCCAGCAGGGCAAAAACCCATGAGGAGAGACTCGGGGAGCTCAATATGTACTCTCTAGAGGAGAGGGGAGACATGAGTGAGACTTTCAAGTACCTTAAGGGTATTACCAGGGTGAGAACTTATGCTGGCTCCATGGCGCCAAGCGACAGGTGTTTGCTCAGCACGCTGGTGACCCAGGTTCATGCCCTGAGCCTGGATGTCAGAAGTAGAGTCTGGCAGGGAGGGAGCTCAGAGCATCCTTTAGGCACATCCCTCCGGGGGGGGGGGGTCCCAGACCATGTGGCTAGTCGCTGGCATTCTTGGCAGTGTGTGGCCTCGATATACTGTTGAATGTCCCCGCCCCCAAGATGCTACTGCGGTCAGACCACTTCGAGGATGGTAGGTGAGGCAGGAGAAAACCGGAAAAATTTGTCACTCGGCCAATTGGATGACGCGGATGGTCCCCACTCACCACAGAGCCTGGAGGAGTCCATGCCCCTGCCGCGCCCGGGATATGCACAATGCCTGCAGGCAACTCTCCTCTCCCAGTTGTCCCCCACGGGTGAGGGGCCCTCTCAATGAAGGGATACATCAGGTTACTCAGGTTGTGGCACTCAAGGGAGCGGCAGATGGTGAAGCGGCGTGGCGGCAGCGGGCCTAGGCAGCCTGAAGGAGTGGCCGGCTGAAGGCTCAGGGGAGCATAAACAAATATGACAAAAAAATAGGGTGAACACTGGTGACCTCTTCAGCCTTAGCAGGAATTAGACCACTAAGGGGCATAGCCTAAAGCCAGTGAGTGGAAGGTTAGGAAGGGAGATGAGGAGGCACTTTTTCACCAAAAGGGTTGCAGTCAAGTGGAATGAGCTGCCAGGGGATGTGGTAGCCATAAAAACAGTGGACAGTTTCAAGAGGGGTTGGGACAGGGTGAGGAGGAGAAAAAAAGTTGCGGGTAAAAGGGAACGAGTGGGGGGGGGGCAGTTGAGGGAAGAAAAAGGGAAATGGGGAGGGGGCATTTCCCTTTATAAATACATAAAGAGCTGCACAATTGAGCAGACTAGTAATAGCATGAGGCCTTTATCTGCTGGCATGTTAGCATGTACATCACATTCTGTTACTGCAGAACTAACTGCGATGCATCAAACAGTGGTTTAGCACTTCAGCTAGGGAATCCACAGAATTACGGAAATCCTGTTTTCATGCAAATGCTTGTACTAATAATGCACTAAATAACTTGAAATTCAAATGAGGGTAGTGTAAATGAGTTCTGCTGATGGGACCTGGGGTTTGAATTTGCTAGAGGTTGGAGTCCCTCTGTTAAGAGTTACACACAGACCATGAATTCTTTTATGTCTGACCCAGACTGCCTACTGCCGACTGCCTATATATACGCCCACCTCCCTTCTCCGTTTAATGTCGTCCACTCAAATCTTCTCCCCTTCCTTGGTCCATGACCCCACATTTACCCTCCCATCCACTGTGCCAGGCAGGGCATTCCTGGGCTTCCTGCACTGTACCTGTCCTTGTCCAAACGCCCACCTTTAAGTGTAATTATAATTGCTCCTTTTCCTCTTCTCCTTCCTACCCCATTCTTTGGCCGTCAGCTATGTTACTATGTATATGTGTATATATATGACTACTTATGAACATGTATCTTAGCTATTTAACCTTTTTTCATGCATGCATGTAAAATTTTTACAATTGTAATCTTTTGTTTTGTTTCCACCTGTGTGATGCAGGTCCACCTTGTAAATGAGCTTGCTCAACAGTGATTCGCCTGGATAAATAAAGATTTGATTGATTGAGAAGTGCCTTGTTATTCCATTTGCATACAAACTGCACAAACCTGCTTGGAGCAAAACTTTGTTTTTGAGTTTTTACAGATGGGTTTACTTCAGTGTATACAATCACGCCATATACATTTTCTTATATTAGATACCAAACATTTCACAGCCTCTGAATTCCCTTTCATACTGTACTGTACATGAGACCAAACACAGCTCTTCATTAAAAGGATGGCAAAACACTCCATTTGTTTTAAAGCAGAAAGATTCTGGAGACCTATAAGGAAGAATGAATTCCCAGAGTGAGTGGTAGAATTGACATCACAGAAACTTGTGTTCAGTCAACACTATTTCCACCATCAATAAATGACTGGGTATTCCTGCCACAGTGGCAAGGGAAGGTACTCAATGGGCTACTGGCCTTTCTCATCTAAATTACTACGTTTCTACAGTATGTGCCACTAATGAAGAACTCAAACCACGCAAGTAGCGCAGCACTACATCGTGGAATTAGCATACATTTTGATACACTACCAGTACACTTCTAGTGCAACTGAATGCTACTTGAATTATAGTGTTTCTATAACAGGGTGCTCCACCCCCATAATACCTCCCACTTTTTTTTCATTCCCTATTACTTCTAAATTTAATGTTAATGTGTTTAAGGATTAAATGCTCTTGACCGCTAGACCGCATCTCATGGTTTTAGCTAGCAGTCTAGCAGTACAAAGAAGTTCATCTTTTTTATTTTGCTCAGCCGTTACCCCTCCTGCCTTACTTGGCAAGTGGGAAACATGTATTTTATCATTTTCCTCCCAGTTACCCCAGATCATGGTTATACATGTGTGTGGAGGCATGCATGTGTTCCGCAGCGCCGGTGATGGCCCCTTCCACCCACCCTAATGCTTGTCGCTGCCACCTAGTCTCCACCAGGTGGCAGTCAAGAGCTGGGGAAACCCCACGTCCCTCCCCAGAGAGAAGAGTTGCCTTGTGGCCGCTTGATCCAGCTCCCCCCCCCCCAGCTGATCCCGGGCGGCCTGGACTCGCTCCTGAAACTGAGTTGCCAGCATGGCGTGAGGTGTGGTGTCTGGTGCCTCAACCCTCAGAGCCACCAGGCTGGCTAGAGAATTTAACACATTAACATTAATTTCAGAAGTAATAATGAAATAAAAAATTGGGGGGGTTGGGGCAAAGCCGTCCATTATAAAAACACTGTAATTAAAATCAGCAGACCAGAGTTGGATTTAAAGTGCACTTAGCAGTGGAGGGAGCATAAGAGTAAGAATGTGGAGAGAATGGCGACATGGTGACGTGCCGCAGAACATAGTGTATTTATCAAAAGAGCATAAATGGGTCTGGAATCCTCCACTATTGCCCAGAATGTCTGTAACTAAAGCTCCCTAATTTAAAAATACATGCTTCAGCTGTTTCTAGACCTTATAAATTAAAATTCCCAGTGAAGCTGTGGCAGCATTTCACTCTGTCACAGAGGAAGCTCTAGATATGTGTTTGGATTCCGATATCATAGCCCTGGAATCAGTGGGGACAGAGTGCACTGTGAAAGGTGAGGTGCTCAGTTAAAAGGAGGGACTTATGTTTTCTATAGGCTTTTTCTCCCTGGCCTTGCTCATCTCAGGTCCCAGGATATTCCCTGCTGTAGCCCACTGACCTTTGTCCCCCTTGGGTCCAGCACCCCATCGTGTCCCCCATGGCTTCCCCTGCATAGTAAGGGCTCCTGGGGAGGGCCCCCCTTTCTGGAAACAGTCCACTATGCTAATTATGATCAAGTGTCAATGGGCACCAGGACCCCGGGGGAATCCAGGAACCCAGGCTGCCATAAAGATAGTTTCTGGTTTGCTTCCCTCTTACTCCTTCCTCCTGTTGGTGTGGGTGACGCTCCACAGTACCTTGGCTATATGCAGCGACATCCTGCAGAATAAACAAGCTCAGTTGGTCCACTACAGGGGTTGCTGTGGTAGTGACTGCTCTGTGTGCTCCCTCTCACATGCAGCGGCAGCTGCTGCAGTCTGACCTGCATCCCAATGTGGCATCCCAAGCTCGCTCCTTAACTCAGGTGGTCTGCATGCCACTGCGGTGCGCTGCCTCTGGCCATCAGGAGGGCCCATAAAAAGAGGTAATCAGGAGAGGGACACAGAGCAAAGGCTAGCTTCCTGGCACTCCAAGCAAGCTCTGCACATGCCCAGCTACAGAAACAAAGGGCGCTACTGTGAAACGTACAGTTCAGCATCCCAAACAAAAAAGACACTGCGCTGCTCCATAGTATATCAAAAATGAAACGTTTCTGCGTGTGTTCACCATGTATTTGCAGCAACAAACTTTTCAGTTTTGATATACTACTGAGCAGTGCTGTGTTCCTCTGGTTTCGTTTCCAGGAGTGACCGGAGGAAGTGGTACAAAATGGGACAAAAGATATTAAACAATACAGAAATTACTCAACAATAGCATGGCCACAGTTTATATCTGAAACAACACAAACTAATGATACACTTGAACAGTGCAATTAAAAATACAAAGAGGCAGCAGCAAAAGGAAATGCAACAGGAACGAGACAGAGGATTAGGCACCTGAAGCACAGAATAGCTATAGTGCAGTTGAACATGACTTCTGCTAGGCAACCCAGGGAGGGAAACATAAAAAAGATTTTGCTGCCGAATAAGCCACGGTGGGGGGAAGGGGCGGGCAAGAGCAGACTAGTGTGTAGTGAGCTCTAAAGAATTGTTTAACAGAGGGGTATGAGGAAGAGTGGCCAATGGCAGCAGAACAGCAGGAAGGGAGTTTCAGAGGGAGGTCAGTCTTGCAGAAAAGGCAGATTGGCCAGAAGAAGTGTTGTAAGGAAGAACACTATAGGAGCAAGTGTCCGAGGAGAGCAGGTGAGAGAAGGACAGTAACATGAGAATGGAGTAAGGTAAGCCAGCCAAGTGGCATGGAGGGCTGAGGCATCATGCTTTACCGCCTGCCATGCCAGCAACCTCTGTTGGCGGTGCGAGAGGGTTGCCGGGGGTTGGCCAGGGAGGGAGAGGGTTGAGTGTTCGAAGGACAGATCTCTTCTCCTGGGTAGTGTGGTTTGCCAGACCTACCAAATGACTGCCCCCAGGTGGAGGCCTGAGGGTAGAACAAGACGGGGATGCCAAAAGAAAGGGAGGATGCTGGGACCTCTGCAGATGTGCACGCCCATGTATAGCAAGACTGATGTTGCACACTGGCAACAGGGAGGGAATGGGAGAAAATCAGGCAGAAAAACTCCCTAGGCGCAAGGATAACGATCGACTCTCCCACAGACTCTGACGAGTAGATGGGCATGGCAGTGGTCCTGTGGCAGAGGACACATTCAAAGGTAAGTCCCAGAGAAGTCAGGTGATGGGGCTTGGGGGGGTTGATCAGATAGGGACCACTGCGGCTAACAAGGAGAGAAAAATATAGACCAAGATAGAGATGCTGATAGGGAGAAGGGCAGGGGTAAATGGAGAAAATGACAAAGAGAATAAGGACAGCGATGGGGTAAAAAGGGAAAAGGCCATTAAGAAATGGAGGGTAATGAGTACCAATACCCGTAGTCTGGGCAACAAGCTCCCCGAACTGGTGGCCTTGATAGAAGAGGGATGCTTGGATATCGTGGCAGTCACAGAAACATGGTACACAGAGAACTATGACTGGGATGCTAACATACCAGGGTACATAACCTACAGGAGAGACAGGGAGGGGAGAATAGGGGGAGGAGTAGCTCTCTATGTAAAGGGAAGGGATAAAAGCAACGGAACAAAAGAGTAAACAGGGAGGAGAGGAGGCACTGTGGGTCACCTTAGAGACTGGAAATGGCACCACAGTGCGTACAGGGGTTGCATACAGACCCCCATGTCAGGGGGGAGGGAATGGACAAGGATATGATAGAAGGCATCCTTAGGATGGCAAAGAAAGGGGAGATACTACTGATGCGGGACCTGAATATGCCAGATGTTAAGTGGAGCATCTTTGTTGCAGCCACATCCAAGAGCAGGGCCATTCTCGATGCCCTACAGGTGGCATCCCTCAGACAGCTAGTTTTGGAGCCCACTCATGAGGGAGCAGTCTTAGACCTCGTACTTTCAAATGGGGACAGTGAGAGGATCTCGGATCTAGAAGTGGGTAGCCATCTGGGAACAAGAGACCACCAGTGTGGTTAACGATAAACTCAGCTACAGAGTCAAGCCATACAAAAGTGAGGGTACTGGAATTCAGGAGGGCTGACTTTAGCAAGTTGGGAGAGTGCCTTAGAAAAGCACTAGCAAACAGGCTAGAAGGAGGGGTGGGGCAACAATGGGGAAACATCAAAACTGCCATCACAGAGGCTACAAGCCTTTGTGTGAAGGAAATAAATCAAAACTAAAGAAAAAGCCACCATGGTTCTCAAAAGAGGTGGCGGGGAAGGTAAGAGAGAAAAAGACAGCATTTAGGAAGTATGAGGAAACACAGAAGGAGCAGGAAGTAAGGAGGGAAGTCAGAATAGTAAAGGTCCAAACTGAGGAAGAGATGGCCAACTCAGTTAAGAAGGGGGATAAAACCTTTTATAGGTACTGTACATCAGGGAGTGTGTAGAAAGACAATGGGAGGGATAGTGAGACTAAATAGAATGGACAGTGGGTGGGCAGAGAGGGACAGTGAAAAAGTAGGGATACTGAACAAATACTTCTGCTCAGTATTCACAAAAGAGGAGGAGGGGGAAGGAGAGGTGCCTAATCCAATTAACAGAAGCACTCTGAATAGGGGGTCGACCCCAAGTCCTTTCACAGAAGAAAGGGTTCTGAAAGAACTCCAAAAACTGAAGGTGGACAAAGCAATGGGGCCTGACAGAATTCACCGCAGAATTCTAAAAGAATTAAGGGGAGAAGTAGTTACACCACTGACTATCCTTTTTAACAAATAATTTGAGAATGGTGTGGTACCTGAGGACTGGAGGAAGTCAGATGTGATTCCCCTTCACAAAAGTGGAAGCAAGACAGAGGCAGGAAACTATAGACCTGTCAGTTTGACCTCTGCAGTAGGGAAAGTGATGGAATCACTTCTGAAGGAAATAATTGTTGGGTACCTAGAGGCCAGTGGGGCACAGGACCCAAGGCAGCATGGGTTCACAGCGGGAAGGTCATGTCAGATGAATCTAATTGATTTCTTTGACTGGGTGACCAAAGTAGTAGACCAAGGAGGGGCTGTGGACATGGCCTGCCTAGAATTTAGCAAGGCATTTGACAAAGTCCCACACAAAAGATTAATAAACAAATTAATCAGCCTCGGAGTGGGTCCCAGGGTAGTAGCCTGGGTAAAACATTGGCTGGACGACAGGACCCAGAAGATAATTGTAAATGGAGTCCACTCTGAAGAAAAAGGGATTACTAGTGGGGTACCGCAGGGTTCAGTACTGGGTCCAGTCCTTTTTAATGTCTTCATAAGTGACATTGCAGAGGGACTGGAAGGAAAAGCATGCCTCTCTGCAGATGACATAAAGATCTGCAACAGGGTTGATACACAAGGAGGTGTGGAAAGGATGAGAAGGGACTTGGCAAGGTTGGAGGAATGGTCAGACGTATGACAGCTTGGATTCAATACAAACAAGTGCAAAATAATGCGCCTGGGAAACAAAAACCAGGGGAAGATTACACAATGCGGGGGGAGGTAGTAACAACAACAAAAATGGAAAGGGACCTTGGGTAATTATATCAATGACCTTAAGGTTAGCAAGCAATGTGAGAAGGCAGTAGGGAGGGCTGGGGGGATACTGGGATGTACAGGGAGAGGCAACACCAGCAAAAAACAGGAAGTTGTTATCCCTCTGTACAGACAGTTGGTGAGACCCATCTGAATACTGCATCCGGTTCTGGAGACCCCATCTCTGCAAGGACATAGACAGGATGGAGGCAGTCCAGAGGAGGGCAACTAAAATAGTGCAGGGTCTGCAAGAGAAGCCATATGAGGAGAGACTAAAGGAGCTTAATATGTATACCCTTGAGGAAAGGAGGGAGCGCATGATAGAAACTTTTAAGTACCTCAGTGGAGTCAACAAAGTCCAAGAGGGTAGCATCTTTCAGAAAAAGAGATGTGCAAGAACAAGGGGACATAACTTGAAGATAGAGGGGGACGCCTGGGCAGTGTGGAGGAAGTATTTTTCACAGAGAGGGTGGTGGACGTATGGAACAGCCTTCCTGAGAAGGTTGTGGGATCTAAAACTGAGGGAGAATTCAAGAATGCATGGGACAGACATAAGGCAATTCTTGTGGTGGGTAGGAAGAAATATGCTGTTGGTTAACTCGAATCTGCAGCTTATCCTATAGGTACGGAAACGGGCACACTAGGTGTGCCAAGTGGTCCTTATATTCCATCAAAGTCCATGTTTCTATGTAGAAAAAAAAGGGATTAAGGCAAGTTGGCATTTTGACAAGAAAGCAGTACCAAAAGAAATGCACCAAGATGCAAGAGTGGGGATCAAAAGGTTCTGGTAGAGGGAGCAGTGATAAATGAAAAAGGGGGAGATGGTAGCAATGCAACAGAAGGAATGGGAAAGAAGATGGAGCCTGGCAAGGGTAGACTTGGGGGGCATCGCCAAAGATCACATCCACAATCAAACGTCAGAAGGATCATTCTTTGGAGAATCTCTCGATGGACTGGAAGGGGCAGACAGGGCTGGTTTCTGTATAAAACACTAAACTTTAGACAGTTTTTGTGAATGGCATCAAAGTGGGTGGCAAATTCCAGGTTTCTATCCAATCACATGCCAAGGTGTTGTACTTAAAAGTGGGTGATCTCTTCAAGAGGAGCACCATCAATGGTTCAAAAGACAGGGGAGTGACTGAGCTTGGCAAGTCACCGTTTGGAGCCAAAAGACATGACGACTGTCTTTTTGGGATTCAGACTGACGCAGTCGAAGTCATGTTGTAGCAAGATTTCCGCTCGTAGACCGAAGCACCGAAGTCAAATAGGACTGTACCATCAGCTTACATGTGACTACTAAATGAGACACAGACAATGGGGAGATCATTAAACAACAGTGAAAAGAGGATGGGACCCAAGATGGAGCTGGGATGGGTGGGGATCAGGCATTGTCAACCTGGACCAACTGATGTCGGCCAGTGTGGTTGGAGCAAATCACCCTACTGAACGGTCAGACAGTCCCACCATACTTAGCCTGCTCAGGAGAGTGACATGAGCCACCGTATTCAAAGCCTTAGCTAGGTCAATGAATATGGTGACAGAGGCCTGCCCCGGATCCATTCCCTTCAGGACATCAGAGACATGGAGAGAAGACAGAGTGGAATAGGTCTTCCGAAAGGCAGACTGGAATGGAGAGAGGACAGACGATGTGTTAAAGTAGGTTTATTCTAGAATTTAGCCAGAGTAGGGAAGAGAGACAGGTAGTCGCCAGGAGATATGGAGTCAAAAATCTTGTGTAAGAGGATGACTTGAGCTTGTATCCAAGAGTGAGGACCAGCCCAAGACAAAAGAAGAGGTTGAGTAGAGTAGATGGGAGCAACAGCAGCAGAAGCAGAGATGAAGGAGTTTGGGGTCAAATCCCTCAGAACTGTGACCCTTGGAAAGGTTGAGACAGCGCAGAGCACACAAGGTTGCAGCAGGGGTGACAGGTGAAAGAGAATCAGGGAGAGGAAGGGGCGTGTGTAGGACGGGGTATCAGAGTTACACGAGGTAGCGGTACTGGTGGTGAAATATTGGTTGAAAGCCAATGACATTTCAAGTGGGGAAGGGGGAGGAGTGGGAGACCTATCATGTTTGAGAGTGAGGATGACTGGGTGGGGGGGGACAAAAAAGGAATGGAATACCTGCCAAACTTTGGTGGGAGAATTGAGGTTGCTCTGTAAGCTGCAGGCAAAGTAAGTGATCTTTGCCACTCTGAGGGTCAAGGCACTGGAGTTATGGAGTTCCTTGTATCTCTGCAGGTCCTCAAAGGAACCGGAGGTCTTACAGAGGTATCACGATGAGTCACGGGCCCTGAAGAGAGATATCAGGTCACCCAGGGAAGGTAGTTCCTGTGCAGAGATGAACCTGAGCCTCTGGATGGCCCAGCAATAGCATGTCTTCACTAAAATTTGGCAAGCAGGATTTTCCCAATACGGATATACTGTAACTGACCTTTGACATCCACCATTGGAAAGTCAACACTTACTTGGTTAAGCCAGGGGCATCGTCTGCCCAGCCTCCCTGCCGACGCGTTGGTTTTGGTGGAGGCACCTAGAAAAAATATAAAAAAGAAGCAAGGAATTATGTACAGCTGCTGTAACACTGTATGCGGTGTCAGTTCAGTGGCTTCTTATTTACCATACAGTTTTAAACAGAGATGCGATAGTCATCCACAGCCCTCCATTACTGGAGGGCACCCCCAGGGTCAGTGCATATCCACAAGTATTTTGTGTTTTAATTTATTCATTTCATCAACAGTGCTCTATAGAAACAGAACCTAAGGGAGTTTCATTAAGATGGGCAGAGGATTCTACTGTGATAATAGGGTGTCATGAAATTGTTTGCCAAGGCACTGCCAGACCAATCAGAAGCAAAGTGGGAAAAGAGGGGTACAGATCACCAAGACTAATTTTGCTGAGCACCACCCCCCACCAGAAAAACAAAATCAAACAATAATTACTACGGCATTCCAAACCTCTGCAGCTAGCTGAAAATTCAGAAGGAATCCTTTTTTTTCCTTTAATAAAACTTTGTTCACACAGGGGTACAGAGTTAGAACATGTTTTTTTTCCAATCCGGCCCTATTAAGCTGGTGACCAGTTACGGTTACATTCTTCGTGGCGTGAAGATCATTGTGGATTATAACTTCATCAGCTAGGAAATACTGTGGACTTGATTGACTGGATTTCAGCTATAAGCTTGTGAATTACCGCAGCCAATATTCTGGTAGGCCCCACTTTGGGGAAGCTATTTTGTTCCCGGCTATTCATCTCTGTGCTTGGACTTAACTGTTTTGGTGGATCTTAGCACTGAAGGTCTAGTCAGTGAGAGGGACTAACTGGCAGCGTTGAGTGCAGTGAGAGTGCGCAAGGATAAAGGAGAGTGAACCCTGAAGTAACCCAGGCTCCATGGTCCTGGTGAGAGCATATATCTTGTAGGGACATGGTGCCTATAGAGAAGGGCTGGGCCAAAGACATCTTTTTCTGATGTGGATGTTGGATTGTGGGTGGTGAGGAGCCGAAGAGAAGTCAGATTATGCATATATAATTATATATTCATATGTCACAGTCATATATATATATATTTTAAGGGGACTTTCTGAACTTAAAATGTTGTAATAGTTGGGCAGTGTCGATCAATTTGGTCTGCTGTTTTTAAATATTCTGTTTATTGCTCGGTGTGTTTGGCATGATGGGGTGATTAGGTAAGTGACTGGTGTGTGCTTGAGTCATGAGATAGTTGACTAAAAGGGGTGGAGAGCTGGTTTGAGGAGGTTGGGGGTTTTGGTAAATTATTTTGGCGGGGGTTATTATAGGGGTTGATTTTTAGAGGATTTTAGTAGTTAGGATGTCTTTTGAGGGAGCCAGAAAGATCCATATGTCTTATTCCTCAGAGCGGCTTTGTCTTCTCTGCCCATTTGGCTGCCCCCCCCAGTCCCCACAGTGACTCTCCATCGGTATGGAGAAGTGGGATTAGCAAGAGGGCAGAGTCCCCAATGCAGTTTTGCTCCTGGAGTAGGAGATGGGGAAGGCAGGATCAGGAGCAGGATAAGGGCCACCTTAGGTCAAAATGGAACTGGGACAGGGGTACTCCCAGCCTGGTTCCTATCCCGAGGGCTCCTGAAACTTCACTGGATATGGTAAGTGAGCCCACCGGCACAGCTCTTCCCCTGAGGGCAATTCTGAGTAGTGCTGGGTCCATCAGGAATAAGACCATGATGACAGTGGATTCTGTTGTGAACTCCTTGGCGGACCTGGTATGCATCACTGAGACCTGGCTAGGGGACGACTCTGGGCCTGTGGAGGAGACAGCCAGTCCACAGGGCTATATGGTGGTGCAATGCCCTAGGTGGGAGCACAAGGGGGTGGGGTGGCCATCTGTTTTAGATCTGGCCTGAAACTTGCAGCCTACCTACTGGGTCAAACCAGGTCATTTGAATGTGCAACCGTGAAGTATGACACAGGTGTAGGGGGCAGGATCCTTCTCGTTTACGGTTTCCCTGGTTGCAAGAGTGGATTCTTGCAAGAATTCAGGGAGTTTGTTGCTGGCCTGACAATGGAGTATCCAAGGTGGTTGGTGCTGGGTGACTTCAGTATTTGGGCTGATGATGACTCCTTTTGGCTGGTCAGCAATCCCTCCAACAAGTGAAGCTGTCGGACTTCACACCGGTTGTTACCTCTGCTACCCAGCAATTTGGCCACACCTTGGACCTGGTTTTCACTCTGGGACTCAATGTTTTAATGTCGAGGTTGATCCAATCAGTAGGTCAGACCATCATACTGAGAGTTTTCAGATCAGGGCCCCCAAGACGTGTTAACCCCCCCACCCCATGGAGTTAGTTCAGTACCAACCTTTATGAAATGTGAACTCTTGTAGGTTCTTGTCAGTACTGTGCTGCTCAAGCCTGTTGCAGGTGCGTGTGCTGATGGGGTCGAGAGTGTGGTGGAAGCTTGTAACATGTAGATCACTGCAGCTCTTGACTCACTCACACTTTTTTGTGTATGCCCTAGTCTACTGACAGAGCTCCCCCTGGTTTAATAGCGGGCTTAGATGGTTGAAGATGAAAGGGTGGAGACTGCAGCGTTCTTGGTGGAGATCAAGTTCGCTGGAGGATAGACTAACCCTGAGAACTCACTATAAGGAATATCAGGGGGCAATCACTTTGAGAATGGCAGAGTTCTTGTCATGGGTGATTGTTGCAGGGGTTAACAAGCCAGCCCAACTCTTCTACACTGTAAGCAGGTTGTTGCATCTGGCCTGCTTACAGTCTGGAGGGTATTGATACGTGAGCAATGCGAGGAGTTTGACCAGTTTTTCCTTGACAGAGTATCCTCTGTTCGTTCCCCGGTCTCCTCAAGTGGGCTGTCATGGCCCAGCATGGTACACTCTGACTAATGGAATCCATCACTGAAGAGATTCTCCGGATGATCATGAAGCTGTGACCCACCTTCTGTTCGCTGAATCCTAGACCTACCCAGCTTTTGTTAGACTGCCAGGAGTCTACTAGTCCAGTGACTGCTAAGACACTCCAGTGTTCCCTTCAGGAGGGTGTGTTTCCAACGAACTTCAAAAGAGCTGTCATGAAAACCTTTCTCAAGAAACCTTATTTGGAGGCCGGCCCGCCGGCGCAGAGGTATTGCATACGTCTGCGACATCAACAACCCGTGTTCAGAAACGGACTTGGGATGTCAGAGGGCTGGCCGGGAGGGAGAAGGATTGAGCATCCTTGGGGCTGCTTTCCTTCTCTGGGGGGGAGGTGGGTAGTGTGTGAAGCACATCATGGACCCCTGGCACAGGATGGAGGGGGATCCATTGTGCCGGCGCCATTATCTGTGGGGGGTGGGTCAGATGTGGGTCATCATTGCACGTTCCTGCTCCCAGGTGCAGCCGCACACAAAAATCCCAGCCTCGTGCATGAAGCCCTGCTCCGCCGCCGTCCTAGCTGCCAACAGTGTCCACTGGGTAGGGTTCCGCTCCCGTGGCCCCACCCTGGGGTGGTAAGCCAAGGCACATTACCAGGAACTGTGGGGAAGGGGCACCTGCCCAAAGGCCCCACCCTGGGGGGATAAGCCTGGGCATGGGGTGGGGGCAGCAAGCGGGCGGGGGCTGAGCTCTCTACAGGGTGTGGGGTAGCCAGACAAAAAAAGAAAACGCTTTGGAGACAGACATCTTGGCAAATTACAGGCCTGTCTTTAACGTTCCCTTTTTGGGAAAGGTTATTGAGAGTGTGGTAGCAACCAGCTGGAGAAGTACCTGGAGTTTTTTTTCTATCTATGAGTTGTTCCAGTCTGGATTCAGAGGGTACCATAACATAAAGACTGTGCCTTGTCAGGGTGCAGAATGATCTTATTCTAGCTAGAGACAGACATGGATGTTCCATCTAGGTTTCTCCCTGACCTCTAGTCAGTGTCTGACATGCCAGACCATGTGCTTTTAACAGATGGTCTGAGAGACTTGGTAGTGCTCGGCAGGGTTGTGCTGAGGTGGTTTGAGTCCTTCCTTTCAAGCAGGGTGCAGCAGGTTGTACAGGGAAATTTTCTGTCTTGGCCAGCTACCTTGATCTGTAGAGTCCCTCAGGGTTCAGTTCTGTCGTCTATGTTATCTGTGGTGTATATGCTGCAACTGGGAGAAGTGATATGGAGGTCCAGTCTGCAGTTTCACTGTTACATAGATGATGCTCAGCTGTACCTCTCGTTTACCCCAGTAAGAAAAATGCAGTGGGCCTGCTAAATGACTGCCTGTCTGTCTTCAATGACTGGATGGCCTGCAACTGGCTGAGGCTGAATCCAGACAAAAATGAAGTGCTACAGGTAGACTCGGGTATCAGAAGGACGAATGGCTTGAGTTATGGGGAGGGGCTGGTTTATATCTTGGGCCTACTCAGCTTATAGCCAGAGATAAGGTGAAGAATCTGGACGTCATTATGGATCACAGGCTGACTAGGAAATACCAGGTGTCTTCTGTGATCCATAGTGGTTTCTTTGTCTCAGAAACATTGCCCGGATCAATCCGTTTCTCAGCCTCATGACCTGAAGCTTTTGGTGCATGCCTTTGTGACATCTAGGGTGGACTATTGTAATGTTCTGTGCATCAGGCTATCTGAAGGTTTGGTGCACTGCTTGCAGCTGGTGCAGAACGCAGCACCTCAACTGACTGATGGAGTTTCTTGCTCCAAGCATATCTTTCAGCACCAGACAAAAATGGTTGCAGCGTGAAATTAGTGAGAAGGATTGGGCTCACACAGGCAAGGCAATTTTATTTTGAGACCCCCTTTCCCAGAGGCTTAGAGCACCATACAAATCCTCCACACTAGCTAAAATAAAGAAAAACAAAATACACAAATCATGAAGTAACAGATAAATAAGTAAACAAGTACACAATAAAATAGTAATGCAGCAAAACAGCTCTGAAGCAGAACAGCTCACAAGCAGCACATTCATAGATCTAGTAAAAGATATTTTAATCAGGTCAGACAGTATGCCAGTTTGAACAGGTGGAACTTCAGGGCCCCTTTGGAGGCCTCCACTGGGCTGGCGAACGAATGTGACAAGGCAAAGAATTCCACAGTAGTGAAGCAACCATCATAAATGTCCTGTACTCGGACAACTTCAGCCTTGACCGGGATACAGTTGATAAGCCAGCATCAGTGTAGTGAACAGGTAAGACAAAGTTATGAAGGATTAGGAGATCTTTCAGATAAACAGGTCCCACATCACGTAGGGCCTTGTATACCAACAAGCATATCTTAAAGCTGATGTGCCACCGAATGGGCAGCCAGTGCAGATTGCGCAGCAACAGTGATGCGATCCCTATAAGATGTGCTACATATCAATCAGGTAGCCACATTCTGGACCAACTACAGGTGATGCATTAGACTTCCAGATGTAGAGGCATTACAGTAGCCCTGCCTGGATGTGAGAAAAGCATGGGCTATCATCACCGGGTCACTAGGTGCCAGATACGGTTTTATCCCAGTAATATTTCAGAGATGGAAAAAGACGCTACAGATGACACCTGATGCTCAAGTGTCAGCCTGCAGTCCCTAGTCACTCTCAGATTTTTCATCATATCTACAACTCTGAGAGTGACACCATTTAAAGATGATAGCTCAGTGTCACTCCTCATCATTGCCGACCCTCAGGAACCTGGTTCAGCAATCATCACTTCAGTCTCGTTTGGGTTAAGACTTAATCAGCTGAAGGCCATCTAGTCATTGACTCTTGCAAACAATAACACAGTACAGGACTCAGATCTACCCCATCTGGTGAACAGAACAAGTATAGCGGGGTATCATTTGCATAACAATGAAACTGCACACCATACCACCTAATGATCTCACCCAACAGCAGCATGTACATGGTAAACAGAACTGGGGCGAAGACTGAGCCTTGAGACACACCACAGTCGAGTGCAATGATCTTAGATGAAATTATCTAAGACAACCTACTGTGCTCTTTCCGTAAGGTAGGCCTCAAACCAGACCAAAAATTGCTGGTGCCACATAGTGCTTCAGATGTTCCAAAAGCACCTTGTGGTCGACTGTGTCAAATGCAAATGAGATATCCAGAACAACAAGAATGGAACGGCACCCTCTGTCCTTCACACTGAGATCACTCAACACCTTGATGAGTGCAGTCTCCATGCTGTGACAAGGGTGAAATCCTGACTGGAGAAGCTCATAGATGTCAAACCTTTCCTGGTGAATCTCCAACTGCATTGACACCACTGTCTCAATTACCTTTCCCAGAATGGGAAGGTTTGAGACAGGTCTGTAATTCAAGAGTACATCAGGATCCAGATACGGTTACTTAAGGAGGAGGGTCACCCCAAAGAAAGGCAGTACAAAAAGAATACTGAAATATGATATTCCCAGCAGTTTCACTTGGGAGCTGGGCCATGTGGCATTGTCAATGTGAAATACTATGCTGCAGAGCATGATAAACATCCTCCATGGGCTTATCTAGCAGCCAATACCACACAACTAAACATATGTATCCTTTATTCATCTTTGGGTTGATCCACACTGTCATTATTGGATCAGATCCGGAATAGGTCACATATGGAAGAGATTAGAAGCTCAATGGGGCATCTTCCTTGATTAAAGGTCTACAGCACACACAGCAGTAGCATACAGAAGAGGCAGTTTGGAAGAAGAGCGAACAGCAGTAAGCAGGATTCATAAAAGATGCAGTGAAAAGAACACATTTCTAAATTGCTTGGCTTCTGCATCTCTCTCTCCAAACCACGTGCATACATTCCAAAGAAAGCCATAGCTTGTGCCAGCCCATTGGCGCAGCATTAACAGTACCGCTGACAATGCCAGCGACCCAGGTTCAGAAGCGAGCCTAGGTCACTGGGGGAGAGGAGGACTAAGCATCTCAGAAGACCCTCTCCTCCTCCAGGGGACCCTACCCTTTAAGTGCAGCCAATTGGACTATACGTAGAGGTCACATGTATGGGTGTTTGTCAGCCCCAGATACAAGTCTACAGGACTTATTAAGAGTGTAACTGTGACACTTTTAAGGGTGGTATCAGCAGTTGCTCCAAAAATGACTAAACCATAGTCAATTATGGACAGGATTTAACTCATTACGGCCAGTCTTAGAGCATCAGGTGTCAGGTAGTGACAGAGCCGATAGAGGATCCCAAGTCTAGGGTTACCATCCTAGAAATTTGGTTTATATGTAAATAGTAAGTTAGTGAGCTATCTAATGTAATACCAAGGTATTTGAATTCCTGGACTAGTTCTAGTGGTTGGTTTTGGTTGTTCCAAATAGTTAGGCAAGCTGATTTATGTTTACTATGGTGGCTTGAGAAAAGCATAGCCTTGTTTCTTTTTTTTGTAATTTATGAGTAATTTGTGATGAGCAAACCAGGTCTCGACCGACGTAAAGTTAGATTGACGGTCACTTGAAAGAGGGAAGGTGTTTGTGTGGCTAGAGAATAAGACTGCATCATCCGCATGAAGGACCATGTTGTTGTTGTTACAGGCTTTGGAGAGGTTATTAAGGAACAGACTGAACAGTAATGGTCCAAGAATGGACCCTTGCGGGACTCCTGAGCACACGGAAAGGCTAAAGGAGCGGGATTCATTAATCTTAACTTGCTGCATTCTACTCTCGAGGTATCTTTTGAACCAGCTGGTGACTACAGTGGAGATGCCAAGGGTAGGGAGCGAGCCCAGAAGGAGAAAGTGGTTTACAGTGTCGAATGCCTTTGAGAGGTCAATGTAGACTGCTCCAACTATGCGGCCTCGAACAAGGGCCTTGTGAATGTAGTCGGTGTATTCTAGTAGGGCTGTGGTGGTGCTGTGGGCTTTTCTAAAACCATGCTGCTTTGGACATTGAATGCTGTATTTGGCCAGGTATTCAGTCAGCTGGTCTGAGACTATATGTTCAAGTATGTTAGAGAAAGGTGGAAGGATAGAAATAGGGCGATAGTTTGAGTATAGCATCCTATCACCACTTTTGTGCACAGGCATAACAATTGCTGCTTTCCACTGTTGAGGGAAATGCTTTAATGAGAGGAAACAAATTCAGAAGATTGGTCAGGGGTTTCAGAGCTGCATCAGGTGAGAGGTTTAAAAGCTTCAGATCTAGGGTGTCGCTACTAAACCTGGTTTTGCCTGGTACCCGTTGTAGATATTTTTTGGCCTCCGTTAGTGTGACTCTCCTGAAGTAGAAGAGAGGGGTGTGTGGGGTGGGGGAAACAGCTGTTTCGGTTGAGTCCCATTTGTCGGTCTCGTTGAAGAAATCAGGGGGAAGTACTTACTGAGATCAGCAAAGGCATCGTTAAATGTGTCCGCAACTTATTTAGGGTACTGGACGGTAACACCATTAACCTCTAACTGTTCTAACATAGTGGGGGATGAATTATTGGGCTTGCCTGTGAGGACCTTGATCTTATTCCAGAAACTCTAGCTGTTGACCCATGTGTCTGTGAGCTCACTTTTAAAGTGTTCAATTTTGGCCCTACGGATTTCGTGAGTGCTCAAGTTTCTGACCGCTCTATAATGCAGTATATCATCCTGTTTGTCAGAGGCTAGTGCGAAATGCCAGAGACTGTGCCTAACTTTCATCTTATTTAATAAATCGGCAGTTATCCAAGGATTTGTAGCACCCCATGTCTTTCTTTTACGTAGTGGGGCAAATATATCACTCACCTTATTGAACTGTAAGATAAAAAAGTTTAGTGCATGGCCGACACTGCTAGAAGTGACAATGGGGGACCAATCACATTGTACAAAGCAGTCCAGAAATTGACCGAGTTGCCCTTTTTTCAGGGATCGCTGGTAAGAAACTTTGGCTGGTGGTTTGGGGGCCTTATTCGACCAGTGACATATAACTGGGGAGTGATCACTCATCGAAGTCAGGGAGAACTGTGGTGTTGGTGATTCTATGTGGGTGCGAGGTAAGTATCAGATCTAGGAGAGAGTTATTTCCTGTCCTATGGTTTATTCTCGTAGGGGTGGTCACTATCTGGGTAATGTCATGGGCAGCAATAGCATCTCTGTAGGTGTCAGCTTCTGGGGCCAACCAATAAATGTTCAAGTCACCCATTACCATTATCTCAGAGTGATATGGCAGGCCAACAAGGTATTTGAAGACCATATTGAGGCCGGAGGTTTGGTCATGTGGAGGGATGTAGACAGACAGTACGTTAAGTGATTTACCATGTTGACCAAGGACAATTTTAACACCTAATAACTGAAAGTTGTTAACTGGGGCCACTGGGGGAAGGGCTTGTCCCTTCAGGGTATCTTTCAGAAAGCGCATCCGCCACCCCTTTTACCAACCCTGTCTTGCCAAAACACAGCATAACCGGGAAGGGTAATGGAAGCATCAGGCACCTTAGCAGAAAGCCAAGTTTCATTAAGGGTAAGTGTGGCCAGATAGGCCTATACACTTTATTAATGTTCCTATTGTATGTGTTGTAATGTACTTTAGAGTTAAGACACTGTCTCTTTAAAAGGTTTATAAAAGTAAAACAAAATAACCAGAATTTCTGTAACAGCTAGGTTGAGTCTGGTCCTTTCCAGATAAGGAACCAACAAGTTTATGACCCAAAAAGTCATAAACTATTAGATAAAACTGGGCATGTAGTTTCCAATAACAGGAAAGAGGTCACAGGATAGCCTATGGGTCAGGGTTCAAGCCAAATGCATGGACAGGGGTTTGACATGGAAGCACAGCGACACTTGCAGAAAAACGTAAATTGTTGCACCCCAATATCTGTACTTGCTTGCCATCCTAGAGAGGAGACACAGTGGGTGTGGCTTGAACATTATCAGACTTTACCTGACAGACCCATTTTGAACATTAGAGCAGTTTTAGTGAAGGGAACATTGTTTAACCAGAAGTAGCACACCAAGCCGAAGCTTGTTTCCAGATGTGACCTGGGAAACATAGAACACAGAAACATAGACTTTGACAGCAGATAAGGACCGCTTGGCCCACCTAGTCTGCCCATTTCTCTACCTACAGGATAAGCTGCAGATCCTAGTTAACCAACAGCCTCTATACAAACAGAAGGTCCTACCGTGCCCTTGGGGCTTGGGCTCATGACACCACTGCCACCAAATCTGTCACAAGCTCAATCCTCAGGGGCACGGTAGGACCTCCTGTTTGCAGAGAGGATCCCCCTTTTCACAGAACTTGAGAGCAGTTGTAGGGTTCAGGAAGAATCACTAACCTTCCTTTTCCCAGTGGGAGGGTGGAAAGAAATTACTCACCTTAGTAATGTTGTTTCTTCTAATGGAGTCTTGCTGTATTCTGACTATTGCAGTTAGGTCCTGCCTTTCAACTGCCCCGGAGAACAAAGAGTTATCTTTCCATGGCCAGCATGGAACGTTCAGCGCGAGCTCGGTTGAAGCCTCTGTCTGCTGCTGTTTAAACTCCAACCATCAGATCTTTACGAGCAATACTCACTAGAAGTTCTGTGTGGAAACTGAAAGACTCATATTAGCCAACTGGCAACTATATTTATTAAAAGATTTTTTTTGTTTCAAAGCAAAGACTCAAGTCAGGAAACCCAAAAAACAAAACACAACACACACCCAAAATAAAGGAGGGTGAAAAGGGGGCACCGCTAGGGTGCCAACACTGCTCCTGCCCACCCACATCCCAAAAACCAGGTTCTAAGAGGGGAGGTGGGGGGAAGTCAGAATACAGCAAGACTCCATTAGAAGAAACAACATTACTAAGGTGAGTAATTTTTTTCTTCAAACAACATGAAGTCTTGCTGTATTCTGACTGTTGCAGACTACCAAGCTGTACCTCCATGGAGGAGGGACAGAACCTACTTTGGGAATAGGCTCTGCAGTACTGCTGTGCCAAACCGAGCATCACTCCTAGCCCAGATATCCAGAGAGTAATGCTTAGTGAATGTATGGACTGTTTTCCAGGTGGCTGCTTGACAAATTTCTAAGATAGGAATATCCCTGGCAGCAGCCAGGGAAGCAGCTGTACCTCTAGTAGAGTGAGCCCTCAGGCCTGAGGGTGGGGTTCTACCCAGTTGTTCATAGCAGAATTGTATACAAGAGACAATCCACCTGGCAATAGATCTTTTAGTGGCAGGTTTGCCCTTACTGACCTCTCCATATGTGAGGAACAACTGGAGGGACTCAAACCTGTGACCCTTGGTGCGCTCTATGTAGTAGATGAGGGCCCTTTTAACATCCAAGCTGTGCAACCTCCACTCTCCAGAGGAGGAATGGTCAGTGAAGAAAACAGGGAGAGACACAGACTGATTAAGGTGGAAATCTGAAACCACCTTAGGCAAAACTTCCTGTTAGTTCTTAGGACCACTTTATCTCTATAGAAAGAAATGAAATCAGGTTCCACTGACAGGGCTTGCAATTCACTGATGCGCCTGGCAGAGGTAATGGCTACCAAAAACACAGTTTTCCAGGTCAAGTACTTAAGCTCTGCAGAGGACAAAGGCTCAAAGGGTGGTTGCATAAGCTGAGCAATACAAACATTAAGGTCCCAAGCAGGAGCAGGGTCCCTAAAGGTGGGATTGGTGTGCAGCAATCCCTTGAACAACTTACAAAACACAGGATGGGCTGACAGAGGAGAGGGCTTGCCTACTGACAAGAAGGCAGAAACAGCTGCCAGATGCACTTTAAATGTAGATGGCCTAAGTCCCAAGCCATTAAGATGAACCATATGTTCCAGGACTGTAGGCAACCCAGCAGATTCTGGAGAAATATGCTTATTAGAGCACCAAATAGTGAACCTTTTCCATTTGGAGTTGTAAGTCTTTCTGGTAGAAGGCTTTCGAGAAGCCTTAAGGATATCCAGAACCCCTCGAGAAAGGTGTAGATCAGCAAACTCTAACTCTTCAAGAGCCATGCCTTGAGATTGAGAGATTTGAGGTTCGGGTACCAAATCCTCCCCTGAGAGGATGTCAACAGGTTGTAGTTTCTGGGAAGAGACAAGGCAAGGTGGACTGTTAAGGACAGCAACAATGGGTACCAGGGCTGTCTGACCCAGTCTGGAGCAATCAGAATCACTTTGCATGGTTGAGACCTGATCTTGACTAGCACTTTGAACAGGAGAGGGAAGCATACAGGAACTTCCCTTCCCAATTCAGAATCAGAGCATCCAGGGGGACTGAGCCCAAGACTGGGGGTCTGCAACAAAAGAGAAGAAGTTGGTGATTGTCTGGGGCTGCAAAAAGATCTATCTGTGGAGTGCCCCATCTGGAGAAAATCATTTCCAAAACTAGGGGATCTAGGGTCCATTCGTGATGGCCCTGGGATATCCTGCTGAGAGCATCTGCTAGGACACTGTCCTTCCCTGGGAGGTGAACTGCTATCAGAGAGGTTTGCAGGGAATAGGCCAGAGACCACAACTTCATTGCTTCTGTGCACAAGGCGATAGACTGAGTGCTTCCTTGCTTGTTGATGTACCACATTGTAGTGGTATTGTCTGTTCTGATCTGGACCACCTTGTTCTGTACAGATTTGGAAAAGGCTTGCAGTGCCAGAAACACTGCTCTGAGTTCCAAGAGACTGATATGAAGCAGAGATTCTTGAGGTGACCACAGCCCTTGGGTGGTAAGATCCCCCAGGTGGGCTCCCCAGCCCAGCAGGGAGGAATCTGTGGTATCACTGAATGAGACTGAATGACAAAAGGAACTCCCTGTCTCAAATTGTCCTGATCCTGCCACCACAGCAAAGCCTGGATCAGGGTTCGAGTCACTGGGACTAGTTTGGTAAGGGAATCCTTTCTTTGCGACCAGAAGACTCTTAAGTTGAACTGAATGTCCCTCATCTGGAATCTTGGCCCCTGGACCACTGCTGTAGAGGCTGCCATGTGGCCCAGGAGCTGCAAGAAATGCCACGCTGGTCGAGACACCTGAAGGGTGAATGAAGAGGCCAGTTCTATAAGGGTCCTTGCCCTGTCCAGGGGAAGGAAGGCTTTTGCTCTTATTGTATCCAGCTCTGCCCCTATAAAGGTGAGGAGGTGTACTGGCTCGAGAACTGACTTTGGAAGGTTGAGGAGGAATCCTAAGGAAGTGAGCACTTGCTGAGTTATTTGCAGATGTGACTTGACTTGGTCTGGAGACTGACCCACTATGAGCCAGTCGTCCAAGTATGGAAAGATGGAGATCTTTTACTCCTTAGGAAAACAACCACTACTGCCAGGCACTTTGTGAACACCCTTGGGGTTGATGTTAGGCCAAAGGGCATTGCTCTGAAATGATAGTGGCCTGAGGGCAACTCGAACCTGAGGTACTTTCTGTGGGAGCACCTGATGGGAATGTGAAAATAGGCATCTCTCTGAGGTCCAGAGAGGCTAGCCAGTCCCCTGGCCTTAGAGAGGGCAGAACTATTCCCAGTCACCATTTTGAATTTTGGTTTTAAAAGGTGCTTGTTCAGATATCTTAGATCTGGGATGGGCCACCATTCTCCTGTATTTTGGGGGGTTAGGAAGTACCTGGAGTACAATCCTTTGCCCCTGTGTAGGGTAGGAACGTTTTCTATGGCTCTGAGAGCCAGAAAGGAAGAAGAAAAAATTACTCACCTTAGTAATGTTGTTTCTTCTAATGGAATCTTGCTATATTATGACAATTGCAGTTTGTCCCAGCCTTAGAACTGCTCCAGAGGTGAAAGAGTTAACTTCCATGCCAGGCATGGAACTTGGAGCGCGAGCTCGGTTAGAGAAGCTCTGTCTGTATAATTTCAAACTGAAACTGTCAGATCTTTATGAGCAAAACTCACTAAGGTTCTGTGTGGAAGCTATAAACCTACACTAGCCAACTGGCTACTTAAATATTAACACATTTTCCTGGTCCCAACACCAAGACTCAAGTCAGGGGACCAGAAAATATGATAAGATAAGATAAAACACAACACCCAAACACCCCCAAAAAGAAGAGGTGGAAAACACAAGATGGGCATCAATAAGTGCCAACACTGCACTGCCCACCCCATCCCCAGAGTAGAGGTTCTGAGAGGGGCAGGCTGGGGGGGAGGTCATAATCTAGCAAGACTCCATTAGAAGAAACAACATTACTAAGGTGAGTAATTTTTCTTCAAACAACATGAAGTCTTGCTATATTACGACTATTGCAGACTACACAGCAGTACCTCCATGGAGGAGGGACAGAACCTACTTAGAAATAGGCTCTGAAGCACAGCTGTGCCAAATCGAGCATCCCTCCTGGCCTGGATGTCCAGGGAGTAATGCTTAGTGAAAGTATGTACTGTTTTCCAAGTAGCTGCTTGACATATCTCTAAGATAGGGATGTCCCTGGCCGCAACTAGGGACGCAGCTGTACCTCTGGTAGAGTGAGCCCTCAGGCCTGAAGGGGGAACCTTACCCAGTTTTTGATAGCAAAATTAGATACAAGAGACAATCCACCTGGCAATGGATCTTTAGTAGCAGGTTTCTTTCCCAACCTCACCATAAGTGAGAAAGAGTTGGAGGGAGTCAAACCTGTGACCCTTAGTACGCTCTATGTAGTAACTAAGGGCCCTCTAACATCTAAACTGTGTAGCCTCCTCTCGCCAGAGGAGGAGTGGTCAGTGAAGAACACTGGAAGAGAAACAGATTGATTAAGGTGGAAATCTGAAACCACCTTAGGCAAAAACTTCCTGTTAGTCCTGAGGACTACCTTATCCCTGTGAAAGGAGATAAAGTCAGTCTCCACTGACAAAGCTTGTAACTCACTTATGCGCCTGGCAGAAGTGATAGCCACTAGAAACACAGTTGTCCAAGTCAAGTACTTAAGCTCTGCCGAAGACAGAGGTTCAAAGGGGGGTTGCATCAGCTGAGCAATGCAAACATTAAGATCCCAGGCGGGGGCAGGGTCCCTGAATGGCAGATTGGTATGAAGCAATCCCTTGAAAAACTTGGAAAATACAGGGTGAGCAGAAAGAGAAGAGGGCTTCCCTGCTGAAATAAAAGCAGAGACAGCTGCCAGATGCACTTTCAGGGTAGCTGGTTTCAGCCCCAAGAATTTAGATGGACCATATAGTTCAAGACAGTGGGCAAATCAGCAGATTCTGGGGAAATATGCTTCCCAGAGCACCATATGGAAAGCCTTTTCAATTTAGAGTTATAAGTAGCCCTGGTGGAAGGCTTCCTAGAAGCTTTCCAAATTTCGAGAACACCTTGAGAAAGGTGTAGGTCAGCAAACTCTAACTCCTCAAGAGCCAGGCCTTGAGGTTGAGGGATTTGAGACTCAGATACCAAACTCTCCCTTGGGCACAGGTTAACAAATTGTGGTTCCTGGGGAGACACAGCGGAAGATGGACTGCTAAGGACAGAAGGAGGGGTACCAGGGCTGTCTGGCCAATCTGGAGCAATCAGAATCATCCTGCAGGTTGAGATCTGATTTTGACTAGCACCTTGAACAGGGAGGGAAGGGAGGAAGGCATAGAGGAACTTCCTTCCCAATCGAGAAGGAAGGCATCCAGGGGACTGAGCCCAACACTGGGGCCTGTAACAAAAAGCGAAAGTTGATGATTGTCTGGGGCTGCAAAAAGATCTATCTGAGGGGTGCCCCACCTGGCAAAAACTAACCCCAGTACTAGGGGATCCAGTGACCATTCGTCATGGCCCTGGGAAATCCTGCTGAGAGCATCTGCCAGGACATTGTCCTTGCCTGGGAGGTGAACTGCTATGAGGGAGATGTTCAGGGAATAAGCCAGAGACCACAACTTCATTGCCTCGGTGCACAAGGCTGAAGACCGAGTGCCCCCTTGTTTGTTGATGTACCACACTGTAGTGGTGTTGTCTGTTCTGACCTGTACCACTTTGTTCTGAACAGATGCAGAAAAACCTGAAGTGCTAGAAAACAGCTCTGAGTTCCAACAGATTGATGTGGAGCAGAGATTCCTGAGGGACCACAATCCCTGGGTGGAGGGTCGCCATGTGAGCTCCCCATCCCAAAGGGCATCTGTAGTAAGGGTCAAGGAGTGAGATTGAGGGATGAAAGGAACCCTTGTCTCAGATTGCTCTGATCCTGCCACCACTGTAGGGCCTCGATCAGGGTTCGAGTTACTGGGATCAACTTGGATAGGGATCACTTTGAGACCAAAGGCTCTCAAATGGAACTGAATGTCCCTCATCTGAAATCTTGCTCCTTGCACTACAGCTGTGGAAGCAGCCATGTGTCCTAGGAGCTGTAGAAAATGCCTTGCTGGTCGAGAGACCTGCAGGGTGAAGGAGGAGGCCAGGGCCACCAGGGTCCTTACCCTTTCTAGGGGAAGGAAGGCTCTGGCCTGCTTTGTGTCCAGTTCTGCACCTAGGAAGGTGAGTAGCTGGACAGGTTCTAGAACTGACTTTGGAAGATTGAGAAGAAAACCTAGAGAGGTAAGCAGCTGCTGGGTAGCCTGCAGGTGTGATTTGACCTGGTCTGGAGACTGATCCACAATGAGCCAGTCGTCTAGGTAGGGAAAGATTGCAATCTTTTGCCTTTTTAAGTGAGCAACTGCTACCGCCAGGCATTCTGTGAATACCCTTGGGGCACAGGTAAGGCCGAAGGGCATTGGTCTGAACTGATAATGGCCTGAGGGCAGTTCAAATCTGAGGTACTTTCGGTGGGAGCTTCTGATAAGAACATGGAAGTAGGCATCCTTGAGGTCCAGGGAAGCTAGCCAGTCCCCTGGCCTTAGGGAGGGTAAAATCATTCCCAGAGTCACCATTTTGAATTTTGGTTTTAAAAGGTGCTTGTTCAGATATCTTAGGTCCAGGATGGGCCGCCATTCTCCTGTCTTTTTTGGGATAAGAAAGTATCTTGAGTACAGTCCCTTGCCCTGGTGTAGGGAAGAAACCCTTTCTACAGCTCTGAGAGCAAGGAGGGTTGAGACTTCTGTTTCCAAAGCAAGAGTCTCTAGTGGATTTGCAGGTGGAAAAGATCTGATTCTCATCTTTGGAAATTTTTTGAAGCTGAGAACCAGACCCTGGCTTACTACTTCCAGGACCCACTTGTCTGATGTTAAAGACTCCCAGTCCTCGACGAAGTAAGCCAGCCTGCCCCCTACAGGTAATGGAGAATCGGCCCTGGGCATCCCATCAGGGTGCCTGTTTGGCAGGGGTTTAGGCTGAGGGGTGGGAGCAGGCCTGCTCGTACCCCGTCTGCCTCTCCCTCTGAAGAACCCCCTCTGAACATAAGCTGAAGTGGAGGCCTGGGCTTGGTAAAAAGGCCTGTGACAAGGCCTGCCCCTGCCCCTGGGGGGCTGCCTCTGAGGAGTGGCTTGCCTTTCCCTGGCCTGTGCACTCCTATAAGTGGTTCTATATTCATCCATTTTCTTCATATAATTCTCTGTCTGCTTCCCAAACAGAGAATTTCCCACCACAGGAAAATCCATGGCCTTAGCCTGGGTATCCTGTGACAGACTAGTACACCTAAGCCAAGCCAATCTACGAAAAGCCACAGATGTAGCCATGACTCTTGAAGATACATCATTAGAATCCACTGCAGCATGGAATTGCACCCAGATGCCTCAATACCATCAGCAGCCACCTGTTCCAGCTCCTTGGCAAGCTGGGCCAGGGGCCTGTTTGGCTAAAGCCATGACAGTATCCCATCTGGATTTCTGGTATCTTGCAACATAGGCCATATAATTTGCCTGTCTGAGTCCCAAGGACGCTGCCATGTATTGTTTCTTAGCCATGGCATCAATCCTCCTGGAGTCCTTGTCAAGGGGGTGTGAAGCCAGGGGAATATTAGCCTTATCACAGGCTGCAGCCTGCACTACCCCATCATGGCTGCATTGCTGTGAAAGAAACTCTGTATCAGGACCTGACAAAGTGTACCTCCTGTCCATCTTTTTATCCACAGGAGGCACAGAATTAGGAGCTTTTAAAATTTTTATTGTTTTTTTCCTAAAGGATTTATGTAAAGGAATAGACAATCTCCTAGACTCTGGGATATCCATCATCTCCACATAGTCAGGCTCCTCTTGCTCATCCACAGCTTCCTCCAAAGGGAGCTGGAGGGTTTCAGCAACTTTTTTATAAAACAGAAAATGAGAAGGGGACTCAGAAAGCCTAGTGGGAGACTCTCCTAAAGATCTGTCTGGGGAGATGTCCGGTTCAATGGGCGCATCCAGACTTTCAAAATCACATTCACACTGATCATAATCATCCTCCCCCTCCTTCAGTTCATAAAACTCCTCTATATCATATTCTTGAACTGGTGGAACCGGCTGAACCGACCTTTTACCAGATAGTGGCGGTTCGGATGGAACCGAGGAAAGCAACTGGACAATTTGGATCACTTTGGCTATCTCTGCAGCAGTTGGAGAAGGAATTTTGACTCCACACCTGCTGATTTTCTAGTTCTCTTTGCTGGAACTGGCTCCTCTGAGTCAGCTTTTCGTTTGCCCAAGGAAGTCTCGCCCTGGTCAGAGGGCACTCCCTCCGGTTCAGTTGGCACCGAACCGGGCTGGCCATCCGGGTCAGCGGACTTTTTGGCCTCTCGTTCCCTAAGCCTACCAACTCTCTTATCCAGGGTAGCTGCAGGGAAATTCTTGCAAATCTGGCAGTCTGCATTGAGTTGGTCAAACCCCAGACAATAAACACATGTGGTGTGTGGGTCAGCCTTGGCAAAGGCTTCCCCACAGACACTACAGTTTTGAAACCCAGTGGGCCCGGTTTTCTTTTGGGTTCTCAGACATAATGCCAGCCTAAACAAAACTTCGTCTTTTCCGCAAATGCCAGGCAAGACACCCTTATCGGTTCCCAAACCGTAATCACGGGTCGTGAAACCGAATGAAATCCGTTTTTAGAACCGATAAGAAACCAGGAACCGCACTTCTAAATAACTTAAAATGATTTTTGAATAATGTTTTAAAACAACCTGATCGGTTCAAACCGAACCGATAACATATTTACAAGTTCCACACAGAAAAGTAAAACCTGTCTATTACTTACAATACCACAGACAGAGCTTGAACCGACCGGTTTGCGGTTAAAATAAATATAATCGCAGTTGAATTAACCGAGAAAAAACGCTTTTTAACCGAGAAATGAACCGAGCAGTAGGAGGAATCTCCGGAGCGACTGTTCAGTGAGGCGGAGTAAAGAATCTGACAGTTTCAGTTTGAAATTATACAGACAGAGCTTCTCTAACCGAGCTCGCGCTCCAAGTTCCATGCCTGGCATGGAAGTTAACTCTTTCACCTCCGGAGCAGTTCTAAGGCTGGGACAAACTGCAATTGTCATAATATAGGAAGACTTCATGTTGTTTGAAACCTCTGCTTCTAGGGCAAGAGTCTCTGATGGATTTGCAGGTGGAAAGGATCTGGTTCTCATCTTGGGAAATTTTTTTGAAGCTGAGAACCAGTCCCTGGCTTACTACTTCCAGGACCCACTTGTCTGATGTCAAAGACTTCCAGTCCTGGACAAAGTAAGCCAGCCTGCCCCCTACAGGTATTGGAGAATCGGCCCGGGCAGACCCATCAGGGTGTCTGCTTGGCAGGAGCTTTAGGCTGAGGGGTGGAAGCAGGCCTGGCTGCTCATTCCCTGTCTGTCTCTTCTTCTGAAGAACCCCTCTGAGCATAAGCAGAAGAAGAGGCCTGGGCTTGGTAAAAAGGCCTTTGAAAGGGCCTGCCCCTGCCCCTGGAATGCTGTCTCTGAGGAGTGGCTTGCCTTTCTTTGGCCTGAGCACTCCTGTAGGTGGTCCTGTACTCCGTCCATCTTCTTCACATAGTTCTCTGTCTGCTCCCCAAACAGAGAATTACCAATGACAGGGAAATCCATGGCCTTAGCCTGGGTATCCTGTGATAGGCTAGTACATCTGAGCCAAGCCATCCTCCGAAGGGCCACAGATGTAGCCATGACTCTAGACGAAACATCATTGGAGTCCACAGCAGCATGAAATTGCACCTTGGATGCCTCAATCCCATCCGCAGCCACCTGCTCCAGTTCCTTGGCAAGCTGGTCACGGGCCTGTTTAGCCAGAGCCAGCACAGTGTCCCACCTGGACTTCTGGTATCTAGCTGTGTAGGCCGTATAGTTAGCCTGCCTGAGTCCCAAAGATGCTGCCATGTACTGCTTTTTTGCCATAGCATCAATCCTCCTGGAGTCCTTATCTGGAGGGTGTGAAGCCAAGGGAATATTTGCCTTATCACAGGCAGCAGCCTGCACTACCCCAACATGGCTGCACTGCTGGGAAAGGAACTCCGTATCCCAGCCTGAAAGGGTATATCTCTTGTCCATTCTTCTGTCCACAGGAGGTATGGAATTAGGAGTCTTTAGAATTTTAAATGTCTGTTTCCCAAAAGATTTATGGAGGGGAATAGACAATCTTCTGGACTGTGGGATGTCCATCATCTCAACAAAATCAGGCTCCTCCTGATCCTCTACTGCTTCTTCCATTGGAAGCTGGAGGGTTTCAGCCACTTTTTTGTGAAATATAAAGTGGGAGGGGGACTCAGAAAGCCTAGGAGAAGAAACACCTGAAGGTCTGTCTGGGGAGATGTCCGGGTCAATAGGCACATCCAGACTTTCATAGTCACCATCATCATCATTATCCTCATACTCTCCCTCCTCCTCCTTCGGTTCATAAAATTCTTCTAAAGTATAATCCGGAACCGGGGGAACCGACCAAACTGAGCCGCTGACAGATGGTGCTGGTTCGGCCAGAACCGAAGTTAGCGACTGAATTATCCTTATCGCTTTGGCTATTTCATCAGCGGTCGGAGAAAGAATTTGTGGATCCGAACCGGATGATTTTTCCTTTCTCTTTCTTTTAACCGGAACCGACTCCTCAGAATCGGCTCTCCTTTTGCCCAAAGAAGTTTCTCCCTGGTCAGAGGGCACGCCTTCCGGTTTGGTCGGAACCGAACCGGGCTGGCCATCCAGGTCAGCGGACTTCTCGGCCTCCCTTTCCCTCAGTCTACCTACTCTCTTATCCAGGGTAGCTTTGGGAAAACATTTACAAATTTGGCAGTCTGAATCGAAGTGGTCAAACCCCAGACAATAAACACAGGTGGTGTGGGGATTAGCCTTAGCAAAGGCTTCCCCACACACACTACAGTGTTGAAACCCAGTGGGCCCATTTTTTTCCTTGGGTTTCTCAGACATGGCCAATCCTATCCAAAACTTACCCTTTTTTTGGCAATCCACCAGGCAAGACACCCCTATCGGTTCCTGACCGTGTTACGGGTCTTGGAAAAAAAACGTAATTAAATTTGTTTTTTTTTTAGAACCGATACGGACTGGTTACCACACTCTAATGAATTCAAAAGTTTTTTAAAACCAATCTGATCGGTTCAAACTGAACCGATTCAATGTTTACAAGTTCCACACAGAAACTAAATGCAAAACCTATCTAGTACTCACGGTACCACAGACAGAGACTTAAACCGACAAGTTCAGAAGCAGAAATTCGGTAGAAACAGAGCAAAAAAACAACATTTTAACCGACTTTTTTGAACCGAGCAAATGAGAAATCTCCAGAGCGACTGTTCAGTGAGGTGGAGTAAAGAATCTGACAGTTGGAGTTTAAACAACAGCAGACAAAGGCTTCAACTGAGCTCGCGCTGAACATTCCATGCTGGCCATGGAAAGTTAACTCTTTGTTCTCCGGGGTAGTTGAAAGGCAGGACCTAACTGCAATAGTCAGAATACAGCAAGACTTCATGTTGTTTGAACTGTAGTTTTGAGTTCCCTTGACTCTGTATTACGTTCACGGTTTGAATCCTACCACTGCCACTGGCAGCCTCTTGCCTAAGTAATTTCATAAGATTGCCGCGCAGTCACTATCTTCGTTATCAAGGCACACAGTCTTTGCAAAACCCTTCTGTTAAAATGTTAGATCACACAATCAGTCCCCAGGCAGAGGTGATAAGAAAATCATTAAAGTTTACTTAAATAAAAACAACACAGTAAATTCTACAATTTGGAAGATCTTTGAACTGCAGACAATATCAAAAATAACACTGGATGGTTTACAGAAAATACTAGATACTGTTGTTCTAAACTATACCTTATTCTGATGTTAGAGTCCAGAAAGTTTAAATGCCCTTGTGAAGATGAAAGTTCTCGCCCTGTAGGTGGAAACTCATTAAGCAACAGACTTTGTAGCAAGTTTGTGATCAAAGTCAATTCTCTGAAGGTCCTTTTAAAAGGCTCCAGGTGCTTCCTTGGTGAAAAATCTTGGTTTTCAAAATTCTGATTTAAAATCAGATTTTCCTATTCAGTATGTGAAAGGTCTAATTTCCACACACTTAGGTCTGGTTTCAGAGGTCTTTCCAGGCCTACACGTATACTTTTTTTTGTGTGTGTGTGCATGACCTCCGAGGCCCCCAGTCAGACTTATTCTCTGTGCATTCTTGTCCTCGGCTGCCGTCTGACCTGCGCTGGTCTCCAATGAGGACGATCACCCAATTACCCCACAGCTTACCACCCCCCATGGCAGGGCAGCAGGGGTCGAACAACTCCCCCACTGAGACTGGATTCGCACTGGTGATCCCCTCCACAGCCAGCGCTGGCACAGACGGCCATCAAGCTGCTGTGACTGGGGTGCCCCTTTTTCTGTGTTCTGGCTTTTTCGGAGGCAGGGCGTGCAATGCTGGCAAGAGGTGTACCATGCATGCATCCACACATTGCACACTCACCAGCTGTTCTGCCTTCCGACCCCTATGTACAGAAATGAAAATTACATACCTCAGAAAGAGGTATGTAAGGGGACAGGATCAGTTGTGTTCCAGGACAGTAGCTGCTGCTGTTGTTTTCACAGGGTTCTTGTGGATTTTACTTGGTAGGTTAGTTCTTTTCTTTCTTACTTCTAAGGGGCTAGCAGGGTATTGTTTTGGGGGCTGCTGGATGTTTGTAAACTGATTTGGTGGCTGTAAGTGGGGCTCATTTTGTGGATGTTTCACTGTGTAACAGGCTGCGCTGGTAGAGGCCTATTTCTTCTGATTTAAAACCTATTTGGTGGGATTTGCTTGGGCCTGGTTCTTTGGCTGCTGGGCTTGGAGGGGAGACACAGGGCTGATACACCTCTCTCTCGAGTCAGGTGTCTGCCCAAGACCCGCCCTTCCCCACCCCTCCCTCCCCAGAAGTCTGCGAATTTATAGGGGAACACCTGCCCTGCAATTGGAGGAAAAGGCTGCAGGTGCAGCTCATGTAGTTCTAGCCACTGGGGGTTGGATTTAAAGGCTGGGAGAGAGGAGCTTAGGGAGTTGTTCATATTCCTTATAAGTTTAATGTGTTGTACTGCACCTAGTAACAGGGTTACTGGTGTACAGTGGGACTGTCTCTAAGATTAGTGGGTGACCTGATTAGGCAGTAGGGGTATCTTGGACTAGGGGGAACCTGGTGGCTCACCCAAGGAAACCTATTTGGAAGGGGATGGAACCACACATCATTAGGGCCGGCATCTTTGGGAGGGTGGTGGGGTGCACAGGGTGTGGAGCAGCCATGATACTGGACTGGGCTTGGAAGTTCGGTGGTTGCCCAGTGTGCTACCAGCTAGCACAGCTTAGGGAGGAGGTTGCGGGGATTAGGAGAAAGCTGGGGAAGGGGGGTGGTATGGTTGGGGAAGGGTCTGGGAATCTCCCACAGGGTTGCACCAAGCACTGGGGGTGGGGGCATAGGGAAAGGAGTGCAGGAGAATACTCAGGGGTCACATAGGGACCCTGGCAGAGGGGGTCCAAAAGGACACTACCAAGGAAGCAGGCAGGTAACTGGGGACCCTCACAAAGGGGGGACGGAGGACAACATTCTCAGGGAAGTAGGCAGATGGCCAGGGCTGGACAGAAGGAAGCAAGGGGGAGGTGGATCAGACCTTACACTCAGTAACCGCCTCAATTCTCTTCTTCTGCTCAAGGATGAGGGGGTGATGTAGCCATGACAGAGGTGGTTAGAGAGCGGAAAGGGAGGGAGGCAGGAGGCAGGGGCCAGATAGCAGCAAGAACAGGGGGGACCTGGAATGCAGGAGAATGGGGGAGCAGTGAATCACAGCAGGAGGGGCAGAGGAAAGAGGAGGAAAGCGCAAGGAGAAGGACCAGTTGGGAGGAAGGTGAGAGAAGGACCAAGAAGTACAAGGAGGATTCAGTAAAGGGAGCTGAGGGTTTAGGCCAGGGGAGCACAACGAGCAAGGAGGAACTAAATGGAGACAGGAAGGAAGGGAGGATGAGCCAGGCTAGTTTAGCAGATGGGGGAGAAGGACCAGTTGCGAGCAGTGAGGGGGGAATTAGCAAGGTACAGAAGGATACTCAGGAGGAGGAGAGGCATAGGATTGGAGGGAGGGGTGGCCATGGTAAATAAGGAGGGGGTGGCATGTGGCACCCAGATAGGGGGAGGAACAAGGAGCCAGCTGGGTGGAGGGGCCTGTAGAAAGGATGAGGGACATGGAAGGGGGAATGGAGGAAAAGGAGTGGTCAGAGTGCTCCTGCTGGGGGATTCTATGATCAGGGGTATCAAATGGGATAGGGAGGGAGAAGCCTGGCCAGTTAGAACAAGATGCTTCCCTGGACTAACGGTGCACAGGGCTAAGCACGAGGTATATCAGCTGGCAAAGGATTGTGGGGTTCCCAGACATACTGGTCCACCTGGGTACAAATGACATTGAGGGAAATAGCGAGCTAGAGATACAGGCAAGATTCAGGGAGCTCGCCAGGGTCTGTCATGACATAGGATGCACAGTTTCCTTCTCAGAAATCCTGCCAGTGCCAAGGGCTAGTGGGAACACAAAAGGAAAATTAGGGAGATAAACCAGTGGCTCAGGGAGGTGTGAGGCCAGAGGGTATGGGTTGATGGGGATTGGGGGAGACCTGGGAGGATAAGGAGCTGTATGCTAGAGATAGACTACATCTCAATTTGGAGGAGGAATCCTTAGTTGAAAATAGAGGGTTCATTGGTGAAAAGTGGGGTTTAAACTTGTGAAGGGGTGGGATGGGAGAAAAGGCTGTCAGGGGGTGCTGATAAAGGAGGACTCTGTCTCCACCCCCTGGGGACCAGGAGGATTGCAGGAAAGGCCAACTGGCAAAGTGCAGACCAGGAAAACAGAATCCCATGGGAACACGAGCAGGGAAATGGAACTATAGGGAAAGGGTGGAAGGTAGTCGCATAATGCCAGGAGCTTGGGCAATAAAATGCCTGAGCTCCAGGCGATGCTAACTGAGGGAGCAGTGGATGTGGCAGTGGTCACTGAGACTTGGGCCACTGCAAGACATGACTGGGACCTGAACCTGGAGGGTTACACTATGTTCAGGAAGGACGGGGAGGGAAGGGAGGAGGGTAGCAATGATAGTCAAAACTGCATTGGCATAGGGGAGAGAGAGGCAGAGAGGAACCGTGGAGGCGATTTGGGTCACCTTGATAACAAGGGCAGAGGTAAAAATAGGAGTGGTGTATAGACCCCTGCCCTCGGCGGAGGAGCTGGAGGACAGTCTGGTGGCAGATGTTAGAGACACTGCAGACTGGGCAGAGGAACGGTGGTGGTGTTGGGGACTTAAACATGCCAGGAACAGACTGGAGACTATGACATCCTCTGTGACCAGGGAACAGAGGTTGTTGAATGTCTTTCAAGACGCGTTCCTAACTCAGCAGGTGAGGGAACCGACCAGGGAGGCACGGGTACTGGATGTGGTCCTGGCAGACAGTGACCAGATTGGGGGCCTGGAGGTAAGGGACGCATTGGCGGGGAGTGACCATGCCACAGTCTGGTCCTGCCTGGACCTAGGAGGGGTAGAAGGCTGCACAAAGACGGAAGTAACCGACTCTAGGGGGGCGATTTAAGGAAATGGGAAGGATCCTTATGAGCATTTGGATGGGATTGGGTAAGACATGGACGCTGATAGCAGGTGGAAATCATCAGGAGAGGGTGCAGGATGCTACCAGCACACTGTGCAAGAGTAAGACGAAAATGCGGTAGGGCCCAAAAACCCTGTTGGTGGACCAGGGAGGTCCAGGAGGTGGTGCGGGGAAAGAAAGCAGCCTATAAGCAATTCAAGTGCTCAAGAAGTGAAAGGGATCGAGGGGAGTACGAGCTGATGGCTAGAAGGGCCACTAGAGTGGTGAGGGCGGCTAAGGCAAGGAAGGAGCAAAACCTGGCCAGGGAAATTAGGAGAGGGAACAAGGGGTTCTTTAGATACATTGGGGAAAGACGAAGGGTGAAAGGGCAGATTAGCAGGATTAAATCAGGGGAGAGATGGGCACAAGACCCGGGGGAGCAGGCTGAGGTACTAAATGAGTACTTCACCTCAGTTTTTACCAGGGAAAATGGGGGTGCTGCATCATACATGGGAGGAGACAGAGATACTGAGGAGGGGGGGACCCTTACCGAACGGCAGGTCTGGGGAGAGGGGGAGGCATCATTGGCAGGCAGGGAGAGGGCTAGGCAGGGAGAAGAGGTCCCGGAAGTGGAAATCACAGCAGAGAGAGAGAGTGAGGGAAGCCCTCAGCTCCCTTAAGACGGAGAAAGCACCGGGGCCGGATAAATTACATCCCAGAGTGCTGAAGGAACTTGCAGATGTCCTGGCGAACCCCCTGGCAGAGCTTTTCACCATCTCTCTGAGGACAGGGTGGGTGCCCCAAGACTCGAAGGTGGCGCATATAGTGCCTATCCACAAGGGGGATCAAGGGAGGTGGCAGGGAACTACAGGCCTGTCAGCCTGACATCGTGGTGGGGCAAGGTAATGGAGGCATTGTCAAGGAGAGGCTGGGGGATCTGGAAAGTCAGGTGCCTGGATGATAGACAGCATGGATTCATCCCGGGAAATCATGTCAGACAAACCTGGTGGAGTTCTATGACTGGGTGACAAGTGCCTTGGACCTGGGTAGACCAGTGGATGTCCTCTTTCTAGACTTCAGCAAGGCATTTGACTCTGTTCCTCATGTGGGCCTGTTGGATAAGCTGGGAGAAATGGGGTGGGGAACAGATGATCAGATGGATAGGCAATTGGCTCCAGGACCGGATCCAGAGGGTCGAGTTGGTGGGATAGTCTCATCCCCAAGGAGGGTCATTAGTGGGGTCCCACAGGATCAGTCCTTGGCCCCTTCTGTTCAACGCCACGTATCTGACATAAGGACAGGAATCAGGAGTGAGATGAGTCTCTTTGCAGATGACTTGAAACTGGGGGTGTGTGGGGAGGAGGGAGGGTGGCCTACAGGGGACCTGAAGGCTCTGGAAAGATGGTCTAAAAGTGGAAGCTGAGGTTCAATGCAGGAAATGCAGGGCACTCCACCTGGGGCCAGAAACCCAGGCTAAGTGTACACCCTGAGAGGGAAATGCTACAAGTCTCGATGGCTGAGAGGGACCTGGGGTGGTGGTGGATGTCAAGATGAACAACTCAGACTTGTAGGAGGGCAGCAGCCAAGGCCAACAGGATGCTGGGATGCATCGCTAGGGGGATCAACTCCAGAAGGAGGGAAGTGATACTCTCTCTGTATAACTGCTTGGTGAGGCCGCACCTTGAGTACTGCGTGCAGTTTTGGAGGCCACACTTAAAGAGGGACATTAACCTCCTGGAGAGGGTCCAGAGGAGGGCAACCAAAATGATTTGGGGCTTGGGGGACAAGACCTATGAGGAGAGGCTTGAAGAGCTAAATATGTACACATTGGAAGAGAGAAGGGACCGGGGGGACATGATAGAGGTCTTCAGGTACATGAAGAGGGTAAATAGGGGAGGAACAGTCAGGGTGCTTCGAAGGAAGGAGAAAGGGGCCATTAGAGGGCATGGGTGGAAGCTGGAGGGGGGAAGATTCAGGGGAGAAAGGAGGAGGTGCTACTTCACTGAGAGGGTGGTGGAGCCATGGAATGCACTGCCTAGGGGCTGGTGGAGGCAGAGACAGTGGAGGGGTTCAAGAGGGGGACAGGTACAGGAAGGGTTCTGGAAGCAAAATCCATGCAGCAAGAATATCCGAACCGGGAAGGGAGAAGCTAGAGAGGCGGAGGGTAAGTAGGGTCAGCACCCAGGGTGGGGCTGACCAACGAGCAGACACGTAAAGACCGCTGGCCTATTCTGCTGGCATTTAGTCATGTTAGCATACCTACCGTAATTTTGATCTTCTCTTGTATCTTCACCATTCATTACTGCCTGGGTGTAAGCTGGAGGCGTGCACCCAAGGGAGTTTTTTTTTTTTTTTTCAGAGGATTCGGCACCGACTGTATCGCCCCTGAGAGTGACACACCGCTTGATATGCGAGGGGCTGCCGTTAGGCACCACAGACTCCTCCTCCATCCCAGTTCTGTCAGCCGGAGAGGTGAAAAAAGGGTAAGAAAAAGAGCGAGGCAAGACAGCCGAGGGATAGAAAAAGGAAAGGATATAAACTGAAAAAGGAATAAGCCGGCAGAGGACAGAAAAAAAAAAAAGAAGGAAATGCCTACCCTAAGGGAACACAAGGCCTCACTTCTGGGGCGGCTCCAAGGGAGGAACAGATAATGAAGAGGAGAAAAAGGAAGAAGAAGAAGAGAGGGAAGAGAACAAGGGATGTTGGGAAGGGAGAACTCTGCCCATTAGGATATTGATTAAAGGCTTATATGCTCGGAATCAAAAACAAGGGAGCGAGGATCCCACTTGACTGAAGGGAAGGTTCGCCAAACCACTTGCACAGATTGGACACAAAGTGCAGATTCTCTAACCTCCCGTCATCCCAACTCCTTAAACGCTAGCTGAGAGCTCACAGACTGCAAAGGCAGAAATTCTGTTCCGGAAAGAGAGTGCCCAACTAGGAAGGGGAAAGAAGCCCCACTAGCACCTTGTTAAGTGCTAACGCAGATGTGTGTGGGGAGAGGGTGAGCTCTACAGGGGGCACCCCTTTACAGAAAGGATAGAGTGGGAACTCAATAGGACTCCCTGAAGGCAAGGCAAGAACATCAGCTCAAGGTAATTGAAGTGCCAGGATAGCACCAACCAGCAGAAGTTGACACAACAGGAGATTAAGACCTGCCAGAGGGAACCTGGAAAAAGGGAGCTGAGCCATTAGAGGGACGGTCTCTTTAAACTGTGAATTGAACAACATGGCTAAGAAAGAGCCAAAAGGTCACCCCAGGGGCAATCAGAAATAATCCCCTCAGGACAGAATGAATCCTACTGGTTCCCCCTTTACCTTCAGGAAATAGGATCAGTCCAGAGAAGAATGGAAAAATCAAGATTTTTTTTTTTTGGCTTAAAGACCAACGAAGAAGAGGGAAGAAACAAGCAGGGAGGAGGAGACGCCAAAGTAGAAGGCCCTCAAGGGTAAGGTGGGCAGGTATCAGTAATGAATGGTGAAGATACAAGAGAAGATCAAGAATTACGGTAGGTACGTAATTTTCATATCTTCCCTTGTCAATCTTCACCATTCATTACTGCTTGGGTGAGTGCCAAGCCCCCTCCCGGAGACAGGGACAAGAGAAACCCTGAGGGAACAAGATCCTCAGCCTTCTGCTAGTGGAAAATAGAAGGGAGAGATCCTGGGCTAATCAGATGAGAAGCCTAAGGCTGAGGAGAGCTAGGAGGTGTCCCCCTGGAAACGAGGAGATGGAGGAAGCCCCTGAAGAAGCCTCCTAGCTCTGGCAGAGAAAAGAAGGGTCCCCCGGAAAGCGGAGCGAATCACCCTACGCTGGGCCAGGGGTGACAATCTTGATAGACACAGCCATGCTGTCCTCCTAATGCAGATCACTGTCCCTGCAAGCCTGGAAGCCACCTCACTGGCGTCGTAAGATGCCCTTGCCTTGTGCCTTGCCAGCTCCAGGCCTACAGCAGAGAAGGAAATGGCCTGTCTAGAGTGCTCCGTATCAGGCATTGATGCTAGAAGCTGAGACAGCATCAACCATTGATGCCTGTTGTATGCAGCATGGTGTGCCTGATGTGATGCAATACATGGCATCACACGAGAGGAAGAGAATACTCTTCGCCCCCAACCTGTCAAACTGTAGAGAATCTGAGTCCAGTGGTCAGTCGTGCGCCAGGTGATGGCGCCTGGAAGGAGTCTCTACGGACACCAATCCCGAAGGCGGGTTGGGAAGAGAGCCTAGAGAACTCAGAAGGGGCACAATACCTCCTCCTGCAGTCTGCTGGGGCTGGGATAGGGTCGGCTGGAGACTGCCAGGAACAGACAGACGCCTCCTGGAAAGGAATAGGCCAGGATGGCACCACCAAATGTTGGGCACTGAATTCGCTGAGAAATTCATGCATCTTCCATTCAGTATTGTTTCACCTAACAAAGGAGATATAGAAGTCCCTGACCATCCTCGAAAGGAAGAGCTGATATTCAGTGAAATCAGCGTCGGAAGAGAGGTGAGCAGAGGGTTCCTCTCCCTCCGAGGAGAGAGACGAGGAGGATGAGGAGCTCAAATGTCCAGAGGACTCCTGTGGTGGTGGGGATAGGTGAAACACCTGCTCATGCATACTTCTAACATATGAAGGGAAGGCCGCCGGAGTGCCTCTGAACATCTCCCAGGATAATGGACCTGTAGAACCGGCATGGCCCGGGAGAGAGGGTGGTGGCTGCAGAGGAATGGGAGTAGGGCACCTACAAAGGGGCAACTGTCCTCTGCTCAGGCTCTGGAATCCGGAGAACGAAGCCCGAGCTGGCGGGTCACGGATAACAAACTAGGTCACAGAATGGAACCCTGGGGATGCGAACCTTGGAAGAGCCTGGAAGGGGATCCTCTCCTGTGACTTACCTGGGGCAACAAGGATCCAGAAGGGCAGCCCACAGCAACGCCACCGGAGGGGTCGGCGAAACTCGACGTGCCGCACCCCGGCCCCTTCACCCCTCGGACTCAGAGGACACCCTCCTCCTCGATGCCAGCGACAGAGCCCGTCGATCCTAAGATCTCTGAGGGGAGCCCCCCGAAGACAAGGCCCTAGTCCACCCTGAGAGGGCGCAGCAACACCAGAGACAGCAGCTGCTACAGCCCCTTCTGGGCGAACAGACCCCCTCCCCAACCCCCACGCCATCCCCTCCCAAGGACCCCAAGTCACCCCCAGCCTGGGAGTCCTCACAAGAAGACTGCTGTGGAGACTGAGGGATGGGCACACTGGGCCGCTTGACACCTTGTCCCACAGAAGACTCCGATCCCAAGGAATTGGGGAGCCAGGACAGGTCCACGTCTGAGTCATCTGATTCCGAGGAAGAGGCGACTAGAAGGACCTCAATACTGGCCACCTCAGGTGTCCTATGAGAAATGGTGCCACGAACGACATCGGTGCTACTCATGGCACCCTTCAGCATCGGCGCACCAGAGACAACACTGGAACCCGGTCCTGACTCACCCACGGCTCCAGCCGAGTCCTCGGCACCGCCCTTGGCACTGGAACCCAACACAGTGCTGCCAGCGGTGCCGAGAGCCAAAATGCAGCCATAAGTGGCACTGCCCCGATCACTGGCACCGCACACAGTGCCGGGATCCGGGACGGTACTGGAAAGTGGCATCGAGGGTCCATCCATGACAGGCCCGGCGGCCGCAGGCCATGACACTGGGGGAGCCTGCACCTCTGAAGAGGTGACTGCCAAGGCGGTGTCCCCACTGCTGCCCCAGGAGAGGTCACGGCGTTCCCCCAACACCGCGAAAGAGATCTCCGCCTCAGCAAGACTTGAGGATGAGGAGACCTCCTCCTCTCCAGACTGTATAGGCCTGGGAGGGAACCCGGAGGAAGGGCCTAAAGATCTGGCCTGGGAGGCCAAAGAGCGACGCCATCCTCCAAAAGTCGGCGGGGCCTTGCCGATTTTGAATGTGCGGACTTTGAGAACACGGCGGTCCATCGAGAAACAGGTGCTGCATCTGTCCATGTCATGGTTAGGTCCCAGGCACCGAAGGCAGACATCATGCCAGTCCATCACGGAAGAATGCCGGCCACAGGAGCACCGATGCATAGGGGCATGGCCCGCTTTCACTTAGCTTCCAAACTGGACAAGATTAGAAAATAACCTAAAACACAGCAAAGCTCCCAGCGCTGTTGAAAAAGAAATGAAACAGACTTACCGGAGTCAATGGCATTGGGGGAAAAAACAAACCAGGATGAAGGAGTCACTTCACACGATGAACTAGGCCTATGTCGCAGTACCAGAAACTCTCACACGCGCAGCAGGTGCAGTCTTCATGGTGGGAGAAACAGAACAAGGATGGAGGAGGAGTCTGCGGCGCCTAATGGCTGCCCCTCAAACATCACATGATGCGTCACTCTCGGTGGTGGCGCCATCTGCCTCGACTCCTTTGGGGGGGAAAAAACACTCCGGTGGCGGATGTGTGCCTGCGGCTTATACCCAAGCAGTAATGAATGGTGAACCGGCACGGTGGCACTAGGGTTGAGGTGCTGGACACGACACCTGGCGCCACGCTGGTGACCCGGGTTCAGAAACAGACTCAGGCTGGCAGGGGAAAGGGAGGATTGAGAGTCTGACGACTGCTCTCCTCTCTCTCTCTCTGGGGTGGGTAATGGGGCTTGCATTGCCCTATAGCAGCGACTGGCAGAGGCCAACCGCACTACAAGTGGCATGCAATAGCAAGGGGGGAGAGCGTGGCGGGCATCAGCACGCTTGGACGCCATTGCACGTCCGGCTCTCCATAGGGAGAAAAAGCAGAAAATGTGGAGGCCGATCTTCACGGCTGATGGCCATGCCTTGTGCCCCTGGAGAGACCCAAGAGGGGCGAGTATCCAGTGGGTGTGTGAGCGATAATGGCCGGCTCACTGGGGGAGCGGGTTTGCGTGACCCGCACACACGACCGGGTCCGGGGGTGCAGGGCCGGCGGCCGGAGATCGTGTAGGGCCACTCTGCCAAGGAAAATAAATAGTAGGAAGATAAAAAAAAAGTAATGAATGGTGAAGATTGACAGGGGAAGATCTGGACGTGTTGGCACCCAGCCTCCGCTAGGTCGCAGGCTACGCCGGTCACTGTACCCCAGCCCACCCCAGGAGAGGAGAGGAGAGCTGTCCAACAGATGCTCCATCCTCTCCCTCCCCTGCCGACCCCCAGCCACCTGAACTCGCCCTGAACTTTGGTTTACTACGTTGGCACGAGGTGTGGCGCCCAGCGCTCAACTCAGTGCCACCGGCTAGCTTCATACATATACTTTTTGTAAAAGTATATACCAGCTTGGTAAGTTTTTCTTAGTTCTGAGATTCTTCAAGTGCTCAGACTCTTGACTCGAAGCTAAAACTGCTCTGATGTTCAAAATAGGTCTATTAGATCAAGTCTGGTAATTTTCAAGCCACACCCACTCTCTCTCCACTCTGGGATGGCAAGTAAGTACAGATATTGGGATGTAACAGTCTACCTTTTCCTGCATGTGTCACTGTGGTTCCACGTCAAACCCCTGTACATCTGGTCCATGCATTTGGCTTGACCCTGACCCCTAGGCCATCACGTGACCTCTTTCCTGTTATTGGAAACTACATGTCCAGTTTTATCTAATAGATTACGACTGTTTGGGTCATAAACCTGTCGGTCCCTCACCTGGAGAAGGACCAGACCCAACCTAGCTGTTACAGAAATTCTGGCTATTTTGTTCAACTCTTAGAAGCCTTTTAAAGAGACAGTGTCTTAACTCTAGAGTACATTACAACACATACAACAGGAACATTAAAAAAAATATTTATTTATTTGCTTCTGGTTGCTAGGTAAGCACACTAGACAACCAAGTGCCTATTTTCAGGTGTGACCTGGGAGATTACAGGGGTACATTCAAACACATCAGGCAGAGACAGGGAATATAAGCCTATCTGGCCACAGTAAGCACATCTGGATTGTGCTGTGTAACCCATACTTGCAGTTCATCCAGTTTGGGTAGAAGGCTACGAATGTTTATGGTGGCATGTTTTAGGACCCCGTTGTGACTGCTACAGCACTGTGGATTGTGTGGGAGACCCAGATTAGGGTGCACATTCCCAGACAAAAGAAGGAGGAGCAGGGCAATCCAAACCAGATAACATTTGAGAGACTTGAGTTGGGTACGAGGTCTCTGGTTAGTGGATTTTTTATGATTAGTATAGAAGAGGGGGAGGTGAGAAGTTGGAGAAAGGGGTACAAAGCTACCAAGGGGTGGTAGGATTAGCTACTGATAGTTCAGGTGGGTCTAACGGCTTTAGTGTGTACAGGATTTATGGGCTCTGTACCCTGAGTGAAGACGTCTATGGGAACTTGGGCAGGAATCACAATGGCGGGGAAGGGGTTGTTGGAGCAGGTGGGGAGAGAAATAAAGAGTAGTAGCATGAGTGGGGCCATAGGGTATAAGGGCCTCATGTCTAGACTGTAAACAGTATGGAGACTCGAGAGAGGTGAAGATAAGTTGGGGAGGTAGTAGGGTAGTAAGGATGAGAGAGGAATAAGAGGGTGAGAAGTGGTGATCTGCGGGGTGGTAGCAAGCTGATGTCAGTAGGTGTTAGAAGGAGCTACAAGAGAAGGGTAAGAGTCACAGAGAATCACTGAATATTGTGACAGCTGCAATGGCGCAGTGGTTAGGGTTGCTGTCTTGGATGTAAAAGGTCAGGGGTTTAAACCCAGGGGGAGTAGGGTAGAGCAGAATAGGTGTGGGAGCAGAAATACAGGTGGAGAAGGGTTAATGAAGAGGTGGGATACTGAGCTGTGCTAGTGAAGGGGAAATGGGGATGGCTCAGCAGTGACACCTAGTGGTCACTACAATATAAACTTCATAAGAGAAAGTAGGGAGATAGTTTCTCCAGGACCGGTCACGTGACATGTGTGACCTATAAATCTAGAGTTAGAGTTGGGGGAGGGCGGGGCAGTTGCTGCATAAGCAGCAACGCGCTAGCACAACTACACAGTGCAGCTGGCAGGGTCAGGTGGGTCTGCGTCTTGTTCCTCCGTTTGAATGGAGCTAGTTGCCTGAGTCCCTGTGAGTCCTTGTGGATAAAGGAGACATGTGGTTAGAAAGCTGTGTGTTTAGCAGAAACAAAGAACCTAATCTACGTAGCGGGAATTCAGAGACAAAGGAGCGGGGGGGGTACAGGTCGCAATAGGTCACATTGCGCAAGCGCAGCTCCAGCGGGAGTTGTAATGGTGACCAGAGAGGGGAAGGAAAAAGCTAAAAATAGGAGAAAATCCTGTCGGACTTAAGGCACCAGCATAAAAGGGCTCCCAGGTAGGCTGAGTAAAGTACAGTTACGTAAGAACTTACTGTAACAGTAGATCTTCAAGAGGAGCTCTTGCAGCAGGTAATATACTTAGGACTAATGCCACCAGGCATTAGGACCCCATGGACAAACTTTTTAGCTAGCAGTCTGTAGCCGTCTCAGTTATTTTCCTGCTAGAGACCCAGATGGTAAAAATGGAGAACCGACAAGGAGCTCCCCTACTGGAGAGAAATATAGATAAGGCAGTGGCTTGGGGGATGAAGGGTGGGAAAGCCACCTGCTGCATGAGCTCCTCTCGAAGATCTACTGTTACGGTTAAGTTCTTACGTAACTGTACTACCTGACTTTGCGTTGAAGCTCTTGCAGCGGGTAATACAGTTAGGACTGAGTCCCAAACAGTAACACAGATAGGCCCAGATCAGAAGGGTGGAGGAATGACTGACGAAGGGAAGAAAATCTACCCTAAGAAAGTAGTCCCTAGAGAACAGCCAAACCAAAACCTGCTCTCCTTCTAGAGGCTATGTCCAAACTGTAATGTCTGATGAAAGTATGGGCAGTGCTCGAAGTAGCTGCAGCACAAAGGTCTGCTGCTGAAACATTCCTCAATGAAGCAAAGGATGTAGCAATAGCCCTGGAAGAATGACCCTTAACCGAGCCCGGTAAGGGCCTGCCATAGCGTTGGTAACAGAACGTGATACAATGGACTAACCTCCTGATCAGGGTTTGCTTAGTGACAGCGGACCCAGCCTTGTGGTGAGTAAACGCAATGAACAACTGGTCCATTCTCTGAACAGAACAAGTTCGGTCCAAACAGAAATGAAGAACTCTGTGAACATCCAGACTGAGTAAAAGGTTTTCCCCCTTATTGGAGAACTCTGGTATAGTACAGCGGAAGAGAAGAAAAAATTACTCACCTTAGTAATTGCTTTTCTTCTCATGGAGTCTTGCTATATTATGACTAATGCAGTTAGCCACTGCACTTGAACTGCCCCGGAGAGGAAAGAGTTAACTCCAGGGAGTCTGGAGTTCTACAGTGCGAGAGCGCTTATGCCAAAGCTCTATCTGGGCAGTTTCAAATGAAACTGTCAGATCTTTACGAAGCTAATACTAAGCAACAAGTCTGTGTGGAAAGCTCTACACTAGCCAAATGGCTACCTACTAGTAGAAATAACAACAATATAAACAACAATAACAATAATAACAATGAATAATAGTATTAGTTACCCCTGACAAGCACTATTAGGACCCCCTTCCCCAAAGACTCAAGTCCAGGAAGGGCCAATAGATACCTAAATAAAATAACCTAGTTCCCTAACCCTAAATAAAAGAAGGTAAGGGAAAAAACACAATGGCATGACACAGTGCTTGCACTAATTTGCCACCCCTACCCAAGTAGAAGTTCTGAGAGGGCAGGAGGGAGGGTGGTCATAATATGCAAGACTCCATGAGAAGAAAAGCAATTACTAAGGTGAGTAATTTTTCTTCAAACACCATGAAGTCTTGCTATATTGATAATGCAGATTACACAGCAGTACTCTCCATGGAGGAGGGTCAGAACCTCACTTAGGAAATAGGCTCTGAAGCACGCTGTGCTAAACGAGCATCTCTCCTGGACTGAATATCCAGGGAATAATGCTTGGTAAAAGTGTGAACTGTTTTCCAAGTAGCAGCTTGACAGATTTCCAGAATGGGAATATCTCTAGCAGCCGCTAGAGATGCAGCTGTACCCCTGGTGGAGTGAGCCCTCAGTTCTGAGGGGGGTTCTCTACCTAGTTTTTGATAACAAAATTGGATACAAGAGACAATCCACCTTGCAATTGTCCTCTTAGTGGCAGGTTTCCCTTTGCCAACCTCGCCATAGGTAAGGAAGAGTTGGAGGGATTCGAACCTGTGACCCTTGGTGCGTTCCAAATAGTAGCTTAAGGCTCTTTTGACGTCCAAGCTGTGCAGTCTCCTCTCACCTGAGGAAGAATGCTCAGTGAAAAATACTGAAGAGATATGGATTGGTTCAGGTGGAAATCTGAAACCACTTTAGGCAAAAACTTTCTGTTAGTCCTGAGGACTACCTTATCTCTGTGGAAAGAGATAAAATCTTCTTCCACTGACAGGGCCTGTAGTTCACTTATGCGTCTGGCAGAAGTGATAGCCACTAGGAAAACAGTTTTCCAAGTTAGAAACTTGAGCTCTGCTGAGGACAGAGGCTCAAAGGGAGGTTGCATTAACTGAGCAGTGCAAACATTCAGGTCCCCGGCAGGAGCTGGTTCTCGAAAAGGAGGGTTAGTGTGAAGTAACCCCTTAAAAAACTTGGAAAACACAGGGTGAGAAGAAAGGGAAGCAGGCTTCCCTGCTGACACAAAAACAGAGACAGCTGCCAGATGAACCTTTAAGGTAGCTGGCCTAAGGCCTAAGGAATTTAAATGGACCAAATAGTCCAGTAAATGGGCAGATCAGCAGATTCTGGGATAATCTGCTTCTCAGAGCACCAGATGGAAAACCTTTCCACTTAGAATTGTAAGTGGCCCTAGTGGAAGGCTTCCTTGAAGCCTTTAAAATATCCAGAACACCTTGAGAAAGGTGTAAGTCAGCAAATTCTAACTCCTCAAGAGCCATGCCTTGAGATGGAGGGATTTGAGGTCCGGATATCACACTCTCCCCTGTGCACAGGCCAGCAAGTCGTGGACTCTGGGCAAGCTCAGGGCAGGGTGGACTGTCAAGGACAGAAGCAGTGGGTACCAGGGCTGTCTGGCCCAATCTGGGGCAATCAGAATCACTTTGCAGGGCTGAGATCTGATTTTTACTAGTACCCTGAAAAGAAGAGGAAAGGGGAAAGGCATACAGGAACTTCCCTTCCAATCCAACTGAAAGGCGCCCAGGGGACTGAGCCCAGCACTGAGGCCTGCAACAAAACAGAGGAAGTTGGTGGTTGTCTGGGGCTGCGAAAGATCTATCTGAGGGTGCCCCATCTGGCAAAGACCGACCCCAGCACCTGAGGATTCAGAGCCCATTCGTGATGGCCCTGAGAAATCCTGCTGAGGGCATCCGCCAGGACATTATCCTTCCCTGGAAGGTGAACTGCTATCAGGGAGGTGTTCAGGGAGTAGGCCAGAGACCACAACTTCATTGCTTCGGTGCACAAGGCTGATGACCGAGTGCCCCCTTGCTTGTTGATGTACCACACTGTTGCGGTGTTGTCTGTCCTGACTTGAACTACTTTGTTCTGGACAGAAGCTGAAAACGCCTGAAGAGCTAGAAAGACAGCTCTGAGTTCCAAAAGGTTGATGTGGAGCAGAGATTCCTGAGGAGACCACACTCCCTGAGTGGACAGGTCGCCCAAGTGAGCTCCCCACCCTAACAGGGAGGCATCCGTGGTGAGGGTGAGGGAGTGGGAGATGGGAATGAAAGGAACCCCTTGTTTTAGATTGCTTTGATCCTGCCGCCAGTGTAGAGCCAGGATCAGAGTTTGGGTCACTGGAACCAATTTGGAAAGGGGGTCCCTCCTTTGAGACCAATAGGCCCTCAAATGGAACTGAATGTCCCTCATCTGGAATCTTGCTCCTTGCACTACGCTGTGGAAGCAGCCATGTGCCCTAGGAGTTGCAGAAAATGCCTTGCTGGTCGAGAAACCCATGAGGGTAAAGGAGGATGCCAGGGCAATGAGCCTGTCTACCCTTTCCGAGGGAAGAAATGCCCTGGCTAACTTTGTGTTCAATTCTGCACCTATGAAAGTTAGTACCTGAACTGGTTCCAGAACTGACTTTGGTAAATTCAGCAGGAATCCCAGGGAAGTGAGAAGCTGCTGGGTGACTTGCAAGTGGGATTTTACCTGATCTGGGGACTGACCCACTATGAGCCAGTCGTCCAGGTAGGGAAACACAGCAATCCTTGCTTCTTAAATGAGCCACTACCACAGCTAGACATTTTGTGAATACTCTGGCGCAGAGGTAAGGTCCGGGGCATTGCCCTGAACTGGTAGTGGCCTGAGGGCAGTTCAACCTGAGGTACTTTCGGTGAGAAGGCCTGATCAGAACATGAAAATAGGCATCCTTGAGGTCCAGGGAAGCCAGCCAGTCCCCTGGCCTCAGGGAAGGCAAAATCATTGCCAGAGTTAACATTTTGAACTTTGGTTTCAAAAGATGCTTGTTCAGGTACCTTAAATCTAGGATGGGCCGCCATTCTCCTGTCTTTTGGGGTAAGAAAGTATCTTGAGTACAGCCCCTGCCCTGATGGCAAGGAGGGACCTTTCACTGCTTTGCAGTCCAGAAGAGAAGAAACCTCTGCTTCCAAAGCAAGGGCTTCTGTAGGATTTGTGAGGTGGAAATGTCTGGCTCTCATCTTTGGAAACTGTTTGAAGCTGAGAACCAGACCCTGGCTTATTACCTCCAGAACCCATCTGTCCGGTTAGGGACACCCAGTTCTGGCTGAAATAAACCAACCTGCCCCCACTGGTACAGGGGACTGCCCTGGGCACCCCATCAGGGTGCCTGCTTGGCAGTAGCCTTAGGCTGAGGGGAGGGGACGGTTTATCTGCCCGTCTACCTCTGCCTCTGAAGAACCCCTCTGTGCAAAATGCAGAGGAGGCCTGAGATTGGAAAAAGGCCTGTGGAAAGGCCTGCCCCTACCTCTGGGAGCGCGCTCTGTGGAGTGGCATGCATCTCCTTAGCCTGGGCACTTTTGTAGGTAGTTCTGTATTCATCCATCTTTTCATATAGTTTTCTGTTTGTTCCCAAACAGAGAATTACCCACTACAGGAAAATCCATAGCCTTTGACTGAGTATCTTGGGACAGATTAGCAGTATCTGAGCCATGCCAACCTACGGAAAGCTACAGAAGTGGCCATGACCCTAGAGAAAACATCATTAACATCAACAGCAGTATGAAATTGAACTTTAGAGGCTTCAATGCCATCAGCAGCCACCTGTTCCAACTCACTAGCCAGCTGGCCATGTGCCTGCTTGGCTAACTGCAATACTGTGTCCCATCTAGATTTCTGATATCTAGCTACATCAAGCCATATAATTTGCCTGCCTGAGTCCCAAAGAAGCTGCCATACTGTTTTTTGCTATGGCATCAATCCTCCTGGAATCCTTATCAGGAGGATGGAGGCCAGGGAATATTAGCCTTGTCACAGGCTGCAGCTTGAACCACATCTACATGACTACACTACTCAGTGAAGAAGTCTGTATCAGAGCCTGACAAAGTATACCTTCTGTCCATTTTTATCTACAGGAGGGACAGAATGAGGATTTTTAAAATCTTTGTTGTTTGCTTCCTAAATGACTTATGCAAAGGAATAGACAACCTCCTAGACTCTGGTATATCCATCATTTCTACGTAATCAGGCTCCTCTTGTTCATCCACAGCCTCCTCTAAAGGAAGCTGAGGGTTTCTGCAACCTTTTGTAAAACATAAAATGAGAAGGGGACTCAGACAGAATAGGAGGAGATTCTAAAGGTCTGTCTGGAGAAATGTCCGTTCAATGGGCACGTCCAGACCCTCCCAGCCACATATATTTGCTCAAATTCCTCCTCCCTCCTGTGGTTCATAAAATTCCTCAACATCATACTCCTGAACCACTGGAACTGAACAAACCAACCTCTACCAACTGTTGGTGGTCTGACAGGACCCTGAGACAGTGACTGGACAATCTGTATGGCTTTAGCTATTTCTGCAGCAGTTGAGAGACAATTTTGACTCCAAACCTACTGATTTCTTTTGTCTTTTTCACTGGGACTGGTTCCTCTGAACCAGCCTTCCTTTTGCCCGAGGAAGTCTCGCCTGGTCAGAGGGCACTCCTCTGGTCCAGTGGGTGCTGGACTGGGCTGGCCATCCGGTCAGCGGACTTTTGGCCTCTCCGCCCTGAGCCGCCCAATCTCTTTCCAGGGTGGCTGCAGGGACATTTTACACACCTGGCAGTCTGACAGGAGGTGGTCAGCCCCCAGACAATAAACACAAGTGGTGTGTGGGTCAGCCTTGGCAAAGGCTTCCCCACAGACATCACAGTGTTGAAACCCAGTGGGCCCGGTTTTTCTTTTGGGTATCTCAGACATAATGCCAGCCTAACCAAAAACTTGCCCTTTTGATGGCAGTGCCAGGCAAGACACCCTTATCGGTTCCTAACCGTGTCACGGGTATTTGAAAAAACCTAATTTTAAAGCAAGGTTTTTTTAGAACCAATAAGAACCGGGAACCGCACTCTAAAAGCCCAACCAACACTTTAAAACGTTAATTTCAGCAAACCGATCGGTTCAAAACCGAACCGATAATTGAATTTCCACACAGACTTTAATTTTTGTACTTACGGTTTACCAGATAGAGCTTTTAACCGAAATGCGTAAAATAAATATTTTTGCCGTTCAAATGAACCAAAATACTCTTGAACTGAGAAATGAACCGAGCTGAAGGAGCTGATCTCCGGAGCGACTGTTCAGTGAAGTGGAGTAAAGAATCTGACAGTTTCATTTGAAACTGCCCAGATAGAGCTTTGGCATAAGCGCTCTCGCGCTGTAGAACTCCAGACTCTCTGGAGTTAACTCTTTCCTCTCCGGGGCAGTTCAAGTGCAGTGGCTAACTGCATTAGTCATAATATAGCAAGACTTCATGGTGTTTGAAATGTCCTGGTTCTGCATTAAGGTGGACACCACTTTCGGTAAGAATTTAGGATTCGTACACAGCTGCGCCCTGTCCCTGAAAAAAACAAGGTAAAGGCTCCTTGCACATCAGGGCCCGATGCTCGGAAATCCTCCAAGGAGAGGTAATGGCAACTAAAAATAATGCCTTCCAAGAAAGAAGGCGAAGTTTGCACATCGTGGCTGTTTCAAAAGGGGGCAGGGTGAGCTTTTCTAAAATAAAAAGAAGACCCCAGGGGGAACAAGTCCCTCTGCGAGGGTCTAATATGCAGGACTCCTCTAAGGAAGGTCTTGTATACATTAAGATGTGCCAGAGTCCTTTCTCCCACAGGGGCATGGTATGCTGATAGAGCACAAAAGTGCACCTTAATCGATGAGTAGCTAAGACCCAGATCAAGGAGATGGAGAAGGTACTCCAGCACATGCTTGACAGAGCACATTAAAGGGTCTAAGGATCTGGCTGCCGCCCAGAGACAGAAACGTTTCCACTTCATAGCGTAAGTCGCCCTAGTGGAGGGTTTCCTAGCCACCACTAGAATCTCTGCTACTCTCTTAGAAACTCCCAATCTCTCCTCTGCTAGGACTGCAGGAGCCAAGCATGCAGGTGAAGAGTTTGAAGGGAAGGATGGACTAGCGTCCCCTGTTCCTGGGAGAGCAAGCAAGTAGAGAGAAGTAGTGGCACAGGAGGCCCCATGGCCAGCTGCTGAAGGAGAGGAAACAAAATCTGTCAAGGCCAAAGAGGGGCCACCAGAATCAATCTGGCCCCTTCTGACTGCAGTTTTAGCAGTACTCTGACGAGACAGAGAAACTATAGCTAAAGTGGCTGCCATATGTCCCAACAGCTGCAGGACTACCCTTGAGGGGACCTGGTCTGCAGTCTGAAATCTTCAGGCCAGGGTCTGAAGCCATAATGCTCTGTCCCCAGGAAGAAAGGCTCTGCCTTGCTGGGTGTCAAGAACTGCACCAATGTATTGAAGCTGTTGGGAAGGCCAGGGCTGAGATTTCGGCCAGTTTAGAGTGATGCCCAGAGAGAGGAACAGCTGTTCTATTTTCCAAAGAGTGCCTGTGAGCTGGTCTTCTGACAGAGCGAAGAGCAGCCAGTCATCAAGGCAAGGGTACACAAAGTGTCCCTTCCTCCTCAATGCAGCAGCTACCACTGCAAGGCACTTGGTGAAATCCCTGGGGGCCGATGACAGGCCGAAGGGAAGCAACTAGAATTGGTAATGTTTGTTTCAGAACAGGAAGTGAAGATACTTCCTGTGCGAGTGGAGGATCTTTATGTGCATGTAGGCGTCCTGCATGTCCAGGGAGCAAAGCCAATCCCCTTGATGTATTGGGGGAAGAGGCTTGCAAGGGTCACCATCTGAAACCTCTTGTAAAGGGCAAACTCACTAAGGTGGCTGATATCTAGAATGGGGCGGAGATGTTCCGTTTTCTTGGGCACCAAGAAAAAGTGGGAGTAAAAGCCTTTTCCCTGCTAGGAGGGAGGGACTGGCTGGATGGCTTTCTTCTGGAGAAGGGACTGGATTTCCTGCTCCAGCAGAAGGGCGTGGCTAGCTGAACAGTGGGATGGAACTGGAGGACTGTCCGGAAGTACGCTGAGAAATTCTTTAGCATAGCCCCTCTGAATCACCTGCAGCACCCACCGATCAGATGTGATAGTGCTCCATTTGGGAAGGTGAGCAAAAACTACCCTCCTATCTGCTCCCCCCTCGAGGACTGCTGACTGGGGAGAGGCCGCTGGTAGTCATGTGGTACTGTGAGGGGTGCGGGCAGGTGTTAGGGAGCTTTTGGCAGTTGGGGCCTTGGGCTCTGGGTTGCACAAGCTGACCATGGCATTTGAAGCCCTTTCCATGGAACTGCCTGCTACCTTGCTGGCTTTGCTTGTGAAAAATGCGCTTGTGGGCCAGTTGCGGTTCAGACTTGTACATCATCTTGTGTACATCTGCTCCAGCCTTCCTGAATCTTGCAGGCCTTTTATGATGTCCTGAACATCCTGTCCAAAAAGGACCAGTCCCTGAAAAGGGGCATCCAATATGGCATCTTGGAGGTCCTGTCTGAAATCTACCAGCCTGAGCCAAGCATGTCTGCGTAGACAGACTCCTGATGCCGCCGCTCTGGCTGACGTGTCTGTGGAGTCATATGAACAACGTAGAACATGCTTATCAAAGTCTATGCCCGACTGGATGTATGCTATAAGCTCATTCTTTGTGTTTGAATCGGGTAGTGTTTTCGTAAGTTCCATGGGCTTCACCCACAGAGATTTCTGGTAGGTGACCATGTGGGCCAAAAGACAGAGAGTGAATAGCCCCTGTCGCTGAGGAACAGACCTTCCGTCCCCAGTGATCCAGCTTCTTAGACTCTGGGTCTGGAGGCTGGGAACTGAGGTGCTTAGGCTGATTCAGTCTGCCGTGGGCTGCAGCTAATACCATAGAATCGGCCTTAGGATGCTCCCCCAGAAAAGGTTCTTCTTTTAGAGGCTTATATAGTCAGTCAGCTTTCCTAGGCACAGCCGAGGTAGAGGACGGCTTTTTCCATGTCAACCTAGTGACATCCTGAAAAGGCTCCACTAGTAGGGGAATTACCAGGGGCTTTGGATCCTCAGCACCCAGGAACTTAGCCAGCCTTTTTTATTCTGGGTCTAGTTCCTCCGTGTCCCACTGGTAAATTGCCTGAATGTGCCTCATGATGTCCAGGAATGAACAGTAATCTGGCAGAGATCTCAGCGAGTCCTTTGATCCTGAAGAAGGGGGAGGGAAATCTTCATCTTCAGAGGAATCCGAGGAGGAATCCTTTGGTTCTTCCTCTGAGGAGGACATAGGGCATCTGCCGGAGGAAGGGACCGTGGATGGTCTGCGCCTTCTTTTCTCTTTAGGGCTGGGAGGTGGGTGAGAGCCTTCACCTGCCAGCTTGTTTGGGGCAGGAGTAGAAGTTGTTGGTATTTCGGTGTGGCAGGGGGGAAATCAGGTGGCTTGTACAGTAGGTCCAACTTGACCGTGTTCCACCATGACGTAAAAAGTGCCCCAACGTCCGTCAAGGGGACAACTCGAGGAGGGGGCGATGGAGCCGAAGGACTGGGTGTTGGTGGAGCATCCAGTACCAGGGGGTGCTCTGGAGAGGCCACCCTAGCTGTATCTGGTTGAGGGTCGGACTCTGTTTTGATAGGAGAGTGTTTGTCTGACCCGACGTCCAGAGTCTCATGCACCTGGTCGGGCGACCAGTCATCAGGGTTGTGGCCGGACGTCTGGTCGCCGTTCCACGACTGCCTCTTGTCAGGCAAATGGGCCCTGTCGTCCGACGGGGCTGCCCAGGCTGGGGGACATTTGTCGGCAGACAGAGGGGTTCCCTTAGCTGGAGGAGGAGGAGGCATCCACTGGCGAACAACCTCCTGTCGCCTGGAGGAGTCATCAGACTTGCGGCGTCTGTCTGACCCGCTGGATTTATGGCCCTCCTTCAACCGACCAGCAGGCGACTGCCCCTCCTGGGCTGACCCATGTGAAGACTTTTGGGACCGGTGAGCCAGAGGGACTTGGACGTGCTGGTGCCCCGAGGAGGAAGACTGCTCTCAGTGTCTCTTGCTGGACGAAGAGTGCATCTTCTTGGAGCTGGTCCCAGCAGAGGCCGGAGGGACAAACCCCAACCTCCCACTGGAGGCTGAGGCAGGTGTCTTAGCAGGAGATTTCTGGTGGGATTCCGATCTGGCCCGATCTTTGACCCCAGAAGGGTATTTCCCAGAGGATTCCTCTTGGTGGCGGTGGTGGGGGACTCCTTCACGGAAGAGCAAGAGCTATGACCGGATGGGGATTTTTGCATGGCGGCTACTGTTTGCTCAAAGAGGTAGGCCTTCAATGCTTTGGCCCTCCGGATTCTTGTCTTCTGGTTGAATTTCTTGCAGTGTCGGCAGTCATCGGGCCGATGGTCGGGGCCTAAGCAGATCAGGCAGGTCTCGTGGCTGTCTTTGGCCAGGATCTGTTTGCCACACTGGCACTTCAACTTTCGCCACAGTGGGGAGGGCAAAGACATGCAAAAAAACTGAAGAATACTAGAGTGCACGTCGAAAAAATGATAAAAGGACTGCTTTTACGTGGTTAAACTATGCGGTCGACTGCTGAAGTGAGGAGTCATGGAGCCGAACAAAGTGGGTCGACAACAGGAAAATAACCGAGATGGTGCCGGAGGTCTGCCCCTTTTATAACACGTTGGATGTCAAGCATGGCCGACATCAGGGTTGGACCCCCGCTACAGACTGCTAGCTAGATCATGGTTCCATGGGATCCTAACACCAGGCGGCATTAGTCCTAAGTGTATTATCTGCTGCGAGAGCTCCAACTCGAAGTCTGATCCACCAAACAGTCTGTACAAAAACAATCGCTTGCTCTCTGCCAACATTAATCGACTTAAAAAGATTATGTTGACAATTTGGGGTAAAATTGTGAAAAACCAAATAAGTTTTGATTAAATTAATTGTTCCAACATTAACTTTATTTTTTGCAGATTTTGGCCCCTGATGTTCAACATATCCCTTATGTTATCCCACCTCCTGAGCATGGCAGGTGTCATTTTTCAAATCCCCTCCAAAACTTGTTCCCACAGTCACACAGCGAAAGCACCTTTCGAATGGGATTTTAAAAACTCCATCTGTCTTGATCATAATGTCAGGCCATAAAAAGACTGTTGGTTATTTGGGGTCAAAATGTGGGAGCCCACTTAAACGTAGATATTGCCTCTCAGCTGCCCTATTCTGGGCAATTATAACCTAACAATTTGTCAAAGCAGGACACCACATAAAATGAGATATTGCATCTCATCTACTCTATCCTGAGTAAGACCCAGTTCAACAACAAAACCAGCGGCGAACATTAAGCATTGACAAATACTTATTTTCTGTGGTCCCAGCTTAAACAATTCTCACTTTGCCAATGCTGACAAAAAGACAAAGAATCTTGTGCTGCCAGTTTACTCCTGGGTGGTGTTCCTCAGTCCTGCTGCACCAGTTTTATCCCCCAGTCCTGGATCAAACAACTGAATGCTCAATTCAAAAGGAAGGAACAAACGAACTGTATTGCCAGTTTACTTCTCAAGTTCAGGGCTTGGTTTGCTTTTTATCCCCCCCCACCCCGTCCCTATTGTTGTGCTGCCCAATTATTCCTCGATTTAGCATGTGGACACATCTGCTGCTCTGGCCCAGAGTCCCGAGAGTGGTACGTCACGTCAAAGTAAGGTAGTCATTTTGCTGCGTCAGCAGTTGATACACCACATAGAAACATGTTCAAAATATATTAATAAGCTATGCCCAACTGTACACAAAATAAGGGTGTAATGCTGTCAAGTGGTTCGGGTAACAAACACAAACCCCTCAGCCTTTGGCCTCGTGGTTTATAAACGTCACCAGAACCTCTCAATAATATTGCATCCTTATTATGTATGTTTATTTATTGGTAACTGCATAAGGCCCACAAGGCCCGTTTACAGGGGTGACCTGGGAGAACTGGGGCAGTTAAGTGACTTGCTTGGAGTCACACAGTATACAAGTAGAGATTGTGGGAATCAAACCCAGGTCTGCTAGATGTACCAAGCTCATTCACAGCTCATTACTCTAACCTCTAGGCTATACTGTCAGCCAATGCGTACAGCTGGGCAAAGTTTATCCGTTACATTATCATCATGTATGGGCTGGCAGTATAGCCCAGAAGCTAGAGTAACATGCTGCAAATGAGCTTGATATATCCAGCAGGCCTGGGTTTGATTCTCATAACCTCCACTCCATAAGGTGTAACTCTGAGCGAGTCACTTAACCTCCCCAGAGCTCCTGAGTCACCCTTGACAAAAGGCACTGGTGCCTAGTGGACCTTACCCAGTTACCAAAGAATTAAAAAAATGTAAAAACTTGTAAAAATGAACCCAAATTATAGTGTCTCCTGTGACATTCATGGAAAATACTGTTTTTTTAAGTCCTGGTGAAAGATGTGAGGTACAGTGCCACTGGAAACCAAGGCTCTCTGCTTATCCGTAGGATCAGGTATAGCACAGGCAGGTGCAGTGCAGTGCAGGCTTCCCCATACTGTGATGGATATAGTGTTTGTTAAACAGCGAAGGATTGGTAGGACTGGAAATAGTAGCCCTCTGTTTATCCACAAGTGAGTAAAAGTGTGAATTTCTCCAGACTGTGAGGATTAGTGTCCGGGAAAGATGAGGATTAACAGTACTGGAGACTGCAGCCCTCTGTTTATCCACAGGTGTAGGGGAGGTACAGTCCAGGCTTCTCTATACCGTGCTGAACTCAGTGTTGATGAAAGGTGAGGATGGAGACGAACAGTATATTTATCCACAGGCCAGGGACAGTGCGAGACAGGTACAATGCAGGTTAGCCCACACTGTAACGTACTTGGTGCTGGTGAAAGCTGAAAGACTGACAGTACGGGAAACTGAAGTCCTGTTTATCCACAAGGACAGGTACAGTGCAGTCTTCCCCACACTATGATGTATTTAGTGCTGGTGAAAGATGAGAGTCCGACACCACTGGAGACTGAAACCCTGTTTATCCACAAGGACAGGTACAGTGCAAACCTCCCCACATTGATGGTTCCAGATGGGGATGACAATGGCCCCTTTCCAGTCTTCTGGTACCACACCTGTACAGAAAGGCTCATAGAAGATCACTGCAAGAGGCCACATCAGTCGTTCCTTTAGCTCCACTATAACCCTCAGGTGTATCCCATCTGTCGCCTGGGAATTACCTGGCCTGATCTTTGCCACGTGGTCTATAACCAGAGCTAGTCTGATGCCGTGAATAGTGGGGCAGTTTCTGCAAAAGTTGGAAGGAACCAAGAGGCCTCTGTTGGACTCCCGAATGTAACCTCTATCTCGGGAGGTACTTGCTTTGACTGAGAAAGGGCTGCCTGTCTGCCACATCCCACCAGGCCTAACCCAGCCATGCCAAGAGCAACAAAACAACACAACCGGTGAGTCTCGTTCTCTCACAGGCTGTCAATACTGGAGGTCAGGCCAGCAGAACCATGCACCAGCAAGCTGAATCACTGACTACATGATCTGCAGGGGAAGAGGTTTACGTGGTTTGAAAAAGTCCATCTTTAAAATATAGGGTTCCGTCTTTTTTCTGTTAAACATTTTGTATGCATTCACAATTATGCCGTGTCACAGGGTTCCACAATTCCTGTGATTCTAAGCAATTTCCACCCCCACTCCCCCGCATTCTATCCATTTTACCAGTAAACATCGGTACACACAGGTAGACCAGTGTTCTTGGTTACCTGTTAAAAGAATGAAGCACCCAGTGCACTTTCTGATGTTGGAAAAGGACAGAGCTGGTAGCAGGCAAGCTGAAATGACTTTGAGAGCCAGCATTACGAAATTATTTGTGGTGGTGGGAGGCATCATTTGTAATTTTATAGGCATTTCTTTCTCTAAAATAGCACTGTAGAACTGAGTGTGGGAAAAACAGAAAACGGTGCCAGAGGCTGGGGTCACTGGGAGAACGGTGCATGACCCGGCATAGCTAGCAAGGGAGAAGAAAACCATTCACCCATCCATCTCTGTCCAAAAATAGCCTGGGGACTGCAACTGGCTAAGATCACGGCCACTGAGGGCACGTGACAGAACATCAAGTAAAAAAAAAATTCCTACTCTTATTCAAGGAGGGAAAATAGCCCTTTTCAAACCAGAGGCGAGTGTCCTCTTGCCATATACTCACACAAAACCTTTATATGGTATGGTCTTCAATGAATGGAATTTAATATACTGGAAACCCACAGCCCTATGCTATACACAGACACTTTTTTTCCTATAATTTATCTCCGTCTGCTTTGGCTTTCTTTTACTAATGGTTCCCTCAACCTAGACACCCACCACCCCAGGACTTACCCTAGTAATTCCCCCACGACTTACGGCAGGGCCAGAAGAGCTGGCCAAGCCCCTCCGGAGTAGGATCCAGTGTCTGACATGCCTTGTTGGCTGTATCGAGCGTGCAGGGGAGTATCCCTCAAGATGCCACAACCATAAATGGTTTTCCTCCAAGTGGTTTTTTGCCCCATGAGATGCCCAGAGTGCAGTGATGCACCGTGTCTGCTTAGTGTCGGGCGCACTGCAGGAGGCATTTTCCTCCTCACCCAAGAGAGGAGAGCAGTCTATGGGAAAAAAATTCTTTTAATGGCTCTAGCGTGCAAACTACCAGAGTTTGCAAGCAGATTTCAGCTGCCACATCAGGAGGCAGGCCAGGCTGTAAGCAGCTGCCAGAAGGTAGTGCGTACCAACCAGGGAAGGCTGGCAGTAGATTTCTGTGGTGCAAAGACCCATTCTGGAGGGCTAGGGAGCTTGTCCCTTTTGCAGTGGCACACTGTATGGACAAGGCTATACAGCACAGCTCTCACCAGACAAAGGAGGGAGGTTAAGAGGAGAAATTCCCACTGCCATCTGCACGGTAACGAATAAGCCTGACCAGGGTATATCCATGTAAGTGATGGCATGGGCGGGGAAACATTTATATGAAGAAAAAAATGCCACACCCCGCCTCACTGAACACAGCCACCAATCTTCCGAGTAGTCATTTTGGATGAAATTAAATATGTGAGAGACAGCTGACTGCAGTGTGCAGAGCTGTGTTATTTTACCTTTTGAATCCGCAGTTCTATCACCACACGGCTGCTCTCCTTGTAGCTCTCTACTCTGTATCACCACACATTTGAAGTGCACCCATTAGTTAAGGCAAATAAAACCATGCAAAGTTAAAATATAACCTTACAGGGTATTGTACACAATGTGGGGGTGCAGGGGAACTACAACAATGGCATCCCAATTAGGTCAAAAACTCCTACAGCAAAGCAGTAAACAGGTGCCTGGGAACTACAAAATTACAACTAGGACATCTCAATTAAGTCAAAAGGCCTAAAGCAAAGTAGTAAATTAAGAGTATTCCCAGTTGGAGAAAGGACTAATTTAGGGGGAAAAAAAAACACAGAAATTACAAGCTTTTTCATGCAAAAATGTTTGTTTTAATATTGAAACCTGTTTTTAAAACAAAAGGTCATTTTAAAGTGCAATAAGACATGGCTGGGTGCTGGTAGTACTGAGATACCCGCACACTCAGGGGCTGAGGCACTCAGCCGTTCACTACGTCCCTGTGTGTGCGGGTATCTCAGTACACCCTGCCATGTCTTACTGCTTACATGTAGACATTAACATTTCTGCCCCAGTTTGTTAGTCCCCCCTCTAGTCAGGTGAAGGCTGTCACCTTTAAAGAGCCTCCCCAGTCCCCAACAAAGTGGTACCCTTTCTCCTTACACCATCCCTTCAACCACCCATTTAACTTCTCTATTCCTTCCCTCCATACTTTATCTTTCCCTCTCCCCTACTCCACAAATGGAGGACCTCAGAAAAGTGTAAGGAGGCCAAGTGTGCCTGCAATCTGTACCCCAGCCTCTGAATGTTCCACTTCACTTGCTCCACAAACTGGTTGGCCAGATCGATAGTACCCAAGTGTGCCAGCATGCAAAGTTGGACTGGCCCACCAGGATACCTGGACACTTCCAGGTGGCTCCCTTCTGTTGGGAGCCCAGTCAACTTCAAAACTCTGAGAATCTTTGGTTTTATCATCTGTTGCTTAATTAGACTGGCCCTGTAAGTAAATGTAAGAGCACAGAGCAGTGTTTCATATTTAAAGTGGAATACTGATACGAGAGTGTCACCCTGGGCTCTCCCCTATTGATTTTCCAGATGGGCCTCTGTGTCAGATTTCCAAGTGAGCCCCCTGTACCCCAGTACAACCCTGTGGCAGCACCCCCAGCTCCCTCTCCTCTCTGCTATGCTCCCTTTTCTATGTCTCAGATGGCTGATGCCTCAGGAAGGCACCTGAACATCCCCCACAAGAAGTCACCAACAATATTAAGGATCGATGTGGAAGAGACCTTAGAAACAACTGAGTTCGCTAACCGTCTTAATGTGGCCTTTATGGACACAAGTTCTTTTATCCCTTCTACATAGAAACATAGAATTTGATGGCAGATAAGGACCGCATGGCCCACCTAGTCTGCCCATTTTCCTACCTAATGGATAAGCTGCAGATCCTAGTTAACCAATAGCCTACTTCCTCCTACCCCCACTATAACTGCCTTATGTCTGTCCCATGCATTCTTGAATGCCCCCACTGTTTTTGACTCTATGACCTCCTCAGGAAGGCTGTTCCATGCAACTACAACCCTTTCTGTGAAGAAATACTTCCTCACATTACCTCTGAGCCGTCCCCCCTCCCATCTTCAAATTGTGCCCCCTTGTTCTTGCACATCTTTTTTTCTGAAAGATGCTACCCTCTTGGACTTTGTTGATTCCCTTGAGGTATTTGAAAGTTTCTATCATGTCCCCCTCCTTTCCTCGAGGCTATACATCTTATGCTCTTTTAGTCTTTCTTCATATGTCTTCTGGTGCAGACCCTGCACCATTCTGGTTGCCCTCTCTGACAGCCTCCACCCTGTCTATGTTCTTTGCAGAGACGGGGTCTCCAGAACTGTACACAGTACTCCAGATGTGGTCTTACCAACTGTCTGTACAGAGGGCCAACAACTTCCTGTTTTCTACTGGTGATGCCCTCCCTATGCATACCAGTATCCCCCAGCCCTCCTTACTGCCTTCTCACATTGCTGGCCCACCTTTAGGTCATCTGATATGACTACACCCAGGTCCCTTTCCATTTTTGTTGTTGTCAGTATCTAACCCCCTATTGTGTACTCTTCCCCTGGGTTTTTGTTTCCCAGGTGCATTACTTTGCACTTCTTTGCGTTGAATCTAAGCTGCCATACACCTGACCATTCCTCCAACCTTGCCAAGTCCCTTTTCACCCTTTCCACCACACCTTGCATATCAACCCTGTTGCAGATCATTGTGTCATCTGCAAAGAGACATACTTTCCCTTCTAGTCCCTCTGTAATGTCACTTATAAAGACATTAAAAAGGACCGGCCCCAGTACTGAACCTTGTGGTACCCCACTAGTAAAACTCCTTTCTTCACTGTGGACTCCTTTACTATTACCAGCTGTAACCTGTTGTACAGCCAGTGTTTTACCCAGGCTACCACCCAGGGATCCACTCCCAGGTTAGCTAATTTGTTTATTCATCTTTTGTGCGGGACTGTGTCAAATACCTTGCTAAAGTCTAGGTAGGCCATGTCCACAGCCCCTCCCTGGTCTACTACTTTAGTCACCCAGTCAAAGAAATCAATTAGATTTGTCTGACATGACCTTCCTACTGTGAATCCATGCTGCCTTGGGTCCTGTGCCCCACTGGCCTCTAGGTACTCAACAATTCTTTTCTTCAGCAGTGATTCCATCATTTTCCCTACCACTGAGGTCAAACTGACAGGTCTGTAGTTTCTTGCCTCTGTTTTGCTCCCACTTTTGTGAAGGGGAATCACATCCACCCTCCTCCAGTCCTCAGGTACCATACCATCCCTCCATGATTTATTAAAAAGGGTAGTCAGTGGTGTCACTAGTTCTTCCCTTAGTTCTTTTAGAATTCTGGGGTGAATCCCATCAGGCCCCATTGCTTTATCCACCTTCAATTTTAAGAGTTCTTTCAGATGTGGCTGCAGCAAAGGTGCTCCAGTTAACATCTGGCATATTCGGGTCCCCATCAGCAATACCTCCCCTTTCTCTGCCATCCCAAGGATGCCTTCTGTCATTTCCTTGTCTATTTCCTCCCCCTGAGATGGGGGTCTGTATATAACCCCTGTGCGGATTGTGGAGCCATTTCCAGTTTCCAGGGTGTCCCACAGTGCCTCCTGTCCTCCCTTTTTATCCTTTAGTTCTGTTGCTTTGATCCCTTCCCTTACATAGAGAGCTACTCCTCCTCCTCCTCCTCTTCTTCCCTCAGTGTCCCTCCTGTAGATTGTGTACCCTGGTATGTTGACATCCCAGTCATGGTTCTCGGTGTACCATGTTTCTGTGACTGCCATGGTATCCAGGCATTCCTCTTCTATCAAGGCCACCATTTCGGGTAGCTTTTTACCTAGACTACGGGCCTTGGTACTCATTACCCTCCATTTTTGTATGGCTTTATATCTTTTTGTCCCATCCTTGTCCTTACTGCCTTTGTCTTTTTCTCCATTTATCCCTGCCCTTCTCCCTATCGACTGCTCTATCTTGGTGTTTACCTCACTAATTACCCTGATTTTTTTGGCGGGGGGGGGGGCACTAGGATTTCCCATCTCCTTTTCAGTGCCTCCACCCTTGGCCCTGCACCTCAACTCTGTAACAGCATTGTGGACATTCTGAACCTGCTGAGGGACCAAGACTACCGTTACCCAAAATTTTACTTCAGAGAAATCTTAGAAAGAGACACTTTAAAGCAGCAGTGCATGATAGGGGTGAAAATTCTGACCTATACTTTTTTTTTCTATTTTAGATTGCTCCTTATCTCCTGATTTGTATGATATCATTCTTTCCCCATTTTGACGCTGCCTTTGCACTTTTTTTCACATCTGAAATAAGAGAAGGATCACACCTTTTAATGTGGCTTGAGTCAAGTTTTCATTACTATTTGCAGCTGTTTTTGTGTACTCATTGACCCAGAAAGGTCAGGGTGTGGTGTCTGCCGCATGCTAGTTCATTGCAGTCATAGGAAAAGTGATCTTCAGTAATGGGTTTTTAAAAACAATGGAGAATACTGATGAAAACCTGGGCTGAGCTATGGTAAAAGGCACACTCCTTTTATTATTTCAACTGTAAAAAAAAAAAGAAAGTGGTAAAGCAAAGTCAAAATGTGGGAAAAATGGGTATTATACAAGTCAGGAGATAAAAGGAAATCAAAAATAAAAGAAACAAGTATCAGTCAAAATATTCACCACCATCATGCACTGCTGCTATATCAAAAAGGTATTAGGCAAGATCAGGGAGAGGGGGGAACCACTGATATGGAATTACTAGATCCCGGCTTTGAATGAGCTAGCATACCCTATCACAAAAATTCTTAACTTCTCTCTACAGTTCTCCCAATTTCCGGAGAAACGGAAGACTGCAATGGTCATATCTGTATTCACAAGTGGTGACCGAACAAATTTATCACATTATAAGCAGATCTCTAACCTTACCAGCTGTCCAAGACCCTCGAAACGACTGTCAGTGACCAACTCATCTCCTACCTGTAAAAATGTGCTGCCCAATGTGCCCAACATCTCCGGTTCAGGAAGCTACCTAACTATCAACTATTTCCATGAGGCCTTGGACAGTGGAGATAACGTTGGGCTATCTACAATGACCTGACGAATGTCTTCGATCTTGTCAGCTATGAACTTCTGCTTAACAAATTACTTAATCCGTGTCTGTCACTGAATAGTGACGTGGTTTGAAAACCATCTGACAAACTGAACACAGAGGGCACCGATTCACAAAAGAAAATGGAAGGCGCAAGCTGCATGTGCCATAGAGAAGGGCGCAACTCATCCCATGTGCCATGACGCTGGCTGCACCGGATTCACAGAGTGCACCTTGTGGCCAAGGATACAGACTATGCCAGAGTGCCCTTACGGCAGAAGTGCATGGTGCAACAATGGGCAAGGCACCATGCGCCAATACACCGTGCACAAAACGGGTAGATGTGATTCAGAAAGGGGTAAGCAGTTGAAAATGACAAACACCTGCAAGACCAGCCAAAGCTAGTCTAAGCATACTAGAGCATAAAAGGGAGAGCAGAGTCATCAGTCAGTGTCCATGCACCACTGAGGCAAGACTGTAGAAGGAGCCCCAGTGTACTGAGACCCTGAGACAAGCATAGTGGATGTGCCACTAGCAGTGTTTGGAATGCGGATGGCACTGCGATGTGAGCAGAGACGTGGCCACAGACTGGGTGGTGTTGCATAGCCACAAGCCAGGCAGCAGGTGCCCATACCGAGGATGCCCGCCCAAAGACAGTATAGGAGGTGGACCTCATTCAGACAGCTGTCGGAGAAGCAATTCATAGCCCGCTATCAGCTTGGCAGGGAGGCAATCGAAAAGCTGTGCTGAGAGGTGAGGGAACTGCAGACCAGGACACAGCGAGGACATGCCATCCCCACTGAGGTGAGGGTGTGCGCAGCCTTATGTGCCCTTGCCAGTGAGGGATTCCAGACCCCAAGTGGCAACAGTCAGCATATCGCAGGCCTCAGTGTCAAGGTGCCTGCACCAGGTCGGAGACGCACTGGTGGACAGGTCACGCCAGCATATCCAATTCCCCACTGAACAGCAGGAGCACCTCCAGGTCAAGCAGGGCTTCTATGCCACAGCAGGCATACCATGTGTGCCTAACGCCGTAGACTGCACCCACATTGTCATATGGACACCACTACTCAATCCTGATGTACAAGTCAAACGCAAGGGATACCACTACATGAATATCCAGGTGGTCTGCAACAGTAACTGCAGGATTCTGGATGTGGTAACGTCCTACCCCGGGTCATGCCATGACTCCTACATATTCAGGACCAGGGCACTCTGCCAGGCATTTGATAACGGGACACTATGGGATGGATGGCTGATAAGTGAGTCACAACCAGGGACAGGGAGTAGGGGTGACGCTGTGCCTGACCAATGGCATAGGTAGTGCTGCATGTCAGCTGGAGTATTTATTTATTTGCTTTTGATGATCGGGTAAGTGCATTAGGCAATAAACCTGCCTATTTTCAGACACGACCCGGGAGAGTACAAGATACAGTAATTAATTACAAACAGACTCAGGTACATAGATACAGATTTAAACATTTACAACAGATGTCCACGCAGGGATAGACAATTATTATTCATCAAGCAGGACCATCCCTGCAGGGATGAGTTAGGCAGGTCAGGAACATTTAAGAGTTATATGAGGAGTTTGGCGAAATCAGAGAAGGCAGTTAGGATAAGCCAGGTTAGGTACAGTAACAAGTCTCGAGTGCTAAGAGGTGAGAGAATAGTGCAGTTTAGAAGGAGGAGTGGGATGAGGGGTCCTTTAAGTATGAGGGAAGGGTATTCCAGAATTTGGGGACATAATGAGCGAATGCTTGCTCACCCATTTTAGTTGAGCAGCGCGACTCAGAGAGCAATGAAGAATTAGAGGACCTTAGAGGGCCGGAGTGAAGCACAAGGTTAAGCATAGCTCCAAGAGAATAAGAGCAGGGAGTTCTGATCATGGAGTCTATGAAACAACCCAATGAGTAAAGGCGATGGGATTTGGGAGACAGCTAGTGCAGGGCAGAGTAGAGAAGACAATGGTGGATGAGGAGCGGGGCAGACAGTGCAAACCTACAAATGTTGTAAGTGATGTCCCACTTCTGGAGATTACCAGCAGCAGCATGGGAAAGTACAGGGGGAGCACAGAGAAGCCACGGGAGCAGGACACCTCTAGCCACCAAGACCCTGGCTGCAGGGGTTAAGGAGTGGCGCACGCGGTAGACCGCCCCGATCCTCATGTTAATGGATTGGCATACTTCATTCATGTGAGAGAAGAAATCAAGTGCAGGATCCAGCATCACCCCAAGCTACTTAAAGGAGTCCGTGGTCAGGACAGCTGACCCGTCTCGACATAGCACATGAAGCATGGGGAACAAGGCCTGGACTTTTCTAGGAGACCTGAAGAGCATGGCCTGGGTTTTAAGAAGGTTGAGGATTTGGAGTTAAGGGAGAACCAGGTCTGAAGCTGTTGGAACACTGAAGTCAGATGATCAATAAGATCAGCGATGGAACGAGAGGCAGAATATAGCTCTAGGTTGTCGGAGTACATGACAGAGCTACAGTGGGGTATGGAAGTAGGGATATCATTAATGAAGAAAGAGAAGAGTAGGGGCCCAAGAATGGTCCCTTGCAAGATGTCACTGGAGATAGGGTCAGGAGAGGAGAGAACTTCACAAAAAGAGACAGATTGGGAATGGTTTTTGAGGTAGCTGTTGAACCAGGCTAGTGTAGGTTCAGAGGCCCCGAGAGAATGTAGCTTATCTAAGAGCAGGGAGTGGCAAACTAAGTCAAAAGCTTTGGTCAGGTCTATGAACACTGAACTGGTGAGTAGACCTTTATCCATGTTGGACTTAACCTCACTGGTGAATAGGGCGAGGTAGTGCTATGTCCAGCCCTGAACTAAGGAAGGGAAGGAATCAAAGCAACAGAACAAAAGGGTAAACAGGGAGGAGAAGAAGCACTGTGGGTACATTTGGAGACAGACAATGGCACCACAATCCGCACAGGGGTTGTATACAGACCCCCTTCTCAAGGGGAGGAAATGGACAAGGAAATGATAGAAAGTATACTTAGAATGGCAGAGAAAGGGGAGATGTTGCTGATGGGTGATCTGAATATGCCAGATGTTAACTGGAGTGCAGTTACAGCAGCCACTCCGAAGACTGGGGTTATTCTAGATGCCCTACAGGGGCATGCCTTAGACAACTAGTATTGGAGCCCACTCAAGAGGAGCAATCTTAGACCTGGTTCTCTCAAATGGAGATGGAGAGGGATCACAGATGTAGAAGTGGGTAGCCATCTGGGAACTAGCGACCATCGAACAGTATAGTTCACAATAAACACAGCAATAGAGTCAAGCCACAAAGGCAAACGATTGGACTTTAGGAGGGCTGACTTTGCCAAAATGGGTGAGTGCTAAGGAATGCACTAGCAATGGGCAGGAAGAAAAATTACTCACCTTAGTAATGTTGTTTCTTCTAATGGAGTCTTGCTATATTATGACAGTAGCAGTTTGATCCAGCTCTAGAACTGCTCCGAGGTAAATGGTTAAAACCATTCCAAAATAGAATTTTGGGCCACGAGCTCTAGAAGCAGCTCTATCTGTGTTATTTCAAACCTGAACTGTCAGATCTTTACGAGCCAAACTCACTAAGGTCTGTGTGGAAGCTGTAACCTACACTAGCCAAATGGCTACCTAAATAACAACAGCCATTGCTGGTCCCAACACCCAAGACTCAAGTCAGGGACCAGAAATACTAACACAATTCTAATCATAGAGAATAAAACATAAGTATAATAAAACACACACACACACACACCACCCCCAAAGCCCCAAAGGGACAAAAATGCTAACAGGCATAAAGGTGCCCACATGTTGCCCGCACCCCACCAAGTAGAGGTTCTGAGAGGGCAGGTTGGGAGGTCATAATATAGCAGACTCCATTAGAAGAAACAGCATTACTAAGGTGAGTAATTTTTTCTTCAAACAACATGAAGTCTTGCTGATCATGACAGCAGAATACACAGCAGTACCTCCATGGAGGAGGGCAAGAACCTACTTAGGAATAGGCTCTGAAGAACAGCTGTGCAAACCGAGCATCTCTCCTGGCCTGGACATCCAGGGAGTAATGCTTGGTAAAAGTGTGTACCTGTTTTCCAACTAGCAGCCTGGCAAATCTCTAATATAGGATGTCTCTGGCAGCAGCTAGAGACGCAGCTGTACCCTGGTAGAATGAGCCCTCAAACTGGGGCCTGCCCAGTTTCTGATAACAAAATTGGATACAAGAGACAATCCACCTGGCAACTGATCTCTTAGTGGCAGGTTTGCCTTTCCCAACTTCACCATAGGTAAGGAAAAGTTGAGGATTCAACTCAGACCTTTGGTACGCCTCTATATAGTAACTAAGAGCTCTCTAACATCCAGGTTGTGCAACCTCCTCTCACCAGAAGAGGAGTGATCAGTGAAAAATACTAGAAGGGAGATAGATTGATTAAGATGGAAATCTGAAACCACCTTAGGCAAAAACTTCCTATTAGTCCTAAGGACTACCTTATCCCTGTGGAAAGAAATAAAGTCAGTTTCCACTGACAAGGCTTGCAACTCACTTATGCGTCTGGCAGAAGTGATATCCACTAGAAAAACAGTTTTCCAAGTTAGGTACTTAAGCTCTGCAGAAGACAGAGGTTCAAAAGGGGGTTGCATTAACTGGGCAATGCAAACATTAAGGTCCCAAGCAGGGGCCGGTTCCCGAAAGGGTGGATTAGTATGGAGTAATCCCTTAAAAACTTGGAAAACACAGGATGAGAGGAAAGAGGGATGACTTTCCTGCTGACATAAAAGCAGATACAGCTGCCAAATGAACTCTCAGGGTAGCTGGTCTGAGACCCAAGGAATTAAGATGTACCATGTAATCTAACACAATGGGCAATTCAGCAGATTCTGGGAAATATTTTCCCAGCACACCAAATGGAAAACCTTTCCATTTAGAACTATAAGTAGCTCTAGTGGAAGGCTTTCTAGAAGCCTTTAGGATCTCAAGAACACCTGAGAGAGGTGTAAATCAGCAACTCTAACTCCTCAAGAGCCAGGCCTTGAGGTTGAGGGATTTGAGGTCCGGATACCAAACCCTTCCCTGGGCACAAGTCAACAGGTTGTGATTCCTGGGAGGCAAGGGAAGACTGGATTGTCAGTGACAGAAGGAGTGGGTACCAGGGCTGCCTGGCCCAATCTGGGGCAATCAGAATCACCCTGCAAGGCTGAGATCTGATTTTGACTAGTACTTTGAATAGGAGAGGAAGGGGGAAGCATAGAGAAACTTCCTCCCAATCCAGAAGAAGGGCATCTAGGGGAACTGAGCCCAGCACTGGAGGCCTGCAACAGAACAGAGGAAGTTTGTGATTGTCTGGGGCTGCAAAAGATTCATCTGAGGATGCCCCATCTGGCAAAAGACTATCCCAGCACTGGAGGATCCAGGGACCATTCGTGATGGCCTGGGAAATCCTGCTGACAGCATCCGCTAGGACATTGTCCTTCCTGGAAGATGAACTGCTATGAGGGAAGTGTTCAGGGAATAGGCCAGAGACCACAATTTCATTGCCTCGGTGCACAAGGCCGAAGACTGAGTGCCCCCCTGTTTGTTGATGTACCACATTGTTGTGGTGTTGTCTGTTCTGACTTGTATCACCTTGTCGTGGACAGATGCAGAAAATGCTTGAAGAGCTAAAAAGACAGCTCTGAGTTCCAGCAAATTGATGTGGAGCAGAGATTCCTGGGGGGACCACACTCCCTGAGTGGAAAGGTCGCCCATGTGGGCTCCCCAACCCAGAAGGGAAGCATCTGTAGTGAGAGTCAAGTCGTGGAGTAGGGGAATGAAGGGGACCCCAATCTTAAATTGCTCTGATCCTGCCACCACTGGAGAGGCTAGGATCAAGGTTCGAGTCACTGGGACCAACTTGGAAAGGGGTCTCTTCTCTGAGACCAAAGGTTCTCAAGTGAAACTGAATGTCTCTCATCTGAAATCTTGCCCCTGCACAACAGCTGTGGATGCAGCCATGTGCCCCAGGAGCTGCAGAAAGTGTCTTGCTGGTCGAGACCTGCAGAGTGAAGGAGGAGGCCAGAGCCACTAAATTCCTTACCCTTTCTAAGGGAAGAAAGGCTCTGGCTAGCTTTGTGTCCATTCTGCCCCTATAAAGGTGAGTACCTGGACTGGTTCCAGAACCGACTTTGGCAGATTAGCAGAAAGCCCAGGGAGGTGAGAAGCTGCTGGGTGACCTGCAGGTGAGATTTTACCTGTTCTGGGGACTGGCCTACAATGAGCCAGTCGTCTAGATAGGGAAAACAGCAATCCTCTGCCTCCTTAAGTGAGCCACTGCCACTGCTAGACACTTTTTGAATACCCTTGGAGCAGTAAGGCCAAGGCCATTGCTCTGAACTGGTAATGACCTGAGGGCAGTTCGAATCTGAGGTACTTTCGATGGGAGCTTCTGATTAGGACATGGAAATAGGCATCCTTGAGGTCCAGGGAGGCGTCCCTGGCCTTAGGGAGGGTAAAATCATTGCCAGAGTTACCATTTTGAACTTTGGTTTCAAAAGATGCTTGTTCAGATATCTGAGATCTAATATGGGCCGCCATTCTCCTGTCTTTTTGGGTAAGGAAGTATCTGAATACAGACCCCTGCCCTGGTGCAGGGAGGAACCCTTCTACTGCTCTGAGAGCTAACAGGATGAGACCTCTGCTTCCAGAGCAAGGGTCTCTGAAGCACTTGCAGGTAGAAAAGTCTGCTTCTCAACTTGGGAAACTTTTTGAAGCCGAGAACCAGACCCTGGCCTACTACTTCCAGAACCCACTTGTCTGAGGTTAAAGAAGCCCAATTCTGACTGAAGTAAGCCAGCCTGCCCCCTACCGGTACAGGAGAATCGGCCCTGGGCACCCCATCAGGGTGCCTGCTTAGCAGAAGCTTTAGGCTGGGGGGTGGGAGCAGGTCTGCCCACCCCTCGTCTGCCTCTGCCTCTGAAGAAGGCCCTCTGAGCATAGGCAGAGGAGGCCTGAGTCTGGTAAAAAGGCCTGTGAAAAGGCCTCACCTACCCCTGGGGTATGCCTTTGAGGAGTGGCTTGCTGCCTTTAGCCTGGGCACTCTTGTAAGTAGTCCTATATTCATCCATCTTTTTCATGTAAGTTCTCTGTCTGCTCCCCAAACAGAGAATTCCCCACCACAGGAAAATCCATAGCCTTAGTCTGGGTATCCTGACAGACTAGTACACCTGAGCCAGGCCAACCTACTAAAGCTACAGATGTGGCCATGACCCTAGAGGAAACATCATTAACATCCACAGCAGCATGAAACTGAACCTTAGAAGCCTCAATGCCATCAGCAGCCACCTGTTCTAGTTCACTAGCCAGCTGGCCATGGGCTTGCTTGGCTAATTGCATCACAGTATCCCATCTAGATTTCTGATACCTAGCTACATAAGCCATATAATTTGCTTGCCTGAGTCCCAGAGAGGCTGCCATATACTGTTTTTTTGCCATGGCATCAATCTTCCTGGAATCCTTGTCAGGAGGATGTGAAGCCAGGGGAATATTAGCTTTATCACAGGCAGCAGCCTGAACTACCCCAACATGACTGCATTGCTGAGAAAGGAATTCTGTATCAGGACCTGACAATGTGTACCTTCTGTCCATCTTTTTATCCACAGGAGGCACAGAATTAGGAGTTTTTAAAAGTTTTATTGTTTGCTTCCTAAAAGACTTATGTAAAGGAATAGACAATCTCCTAGACTCTGAAATATCCATCATTTCTACAAAATCAGGCTCCTCTTGCTCATCCACAGCTTCTTCTAAGGGAAGTTGGAGGGTTTCAGCAACTTTTTTGTAAAACATGAAATGAGATGGGGACTCAGACAGCATAGGGGGAGATTCTAAAGGTCTGTCTGGGGAGATGTCCGGTTCAATGGGCACACCCAGACCTTCCCAGCCACATTCATACTGTTCATAATCATCCTCCCCCTCCTCTGGTTCATAAAATTCCTCAATATCATATTCCTGAACCACTGGGACCGACGAACCGACCTTTGCCAGATAGTGGTGGTTCGGACGGACCCTGAGACAGTGACTGGACAATTTGTATGGCTTTTCTATCTCTGCAGCAGTTGGAGAAGGGGTTTGGACCCAGACCTGCTGATTTTCTTGTTTCTTTACTGGAATTGGTTCCTCAGAACCAGCTTTTCTTTGCCGAGAAGTCTGCCCTGGTCAGAGGGCACTCCCTCTGGTTCGGGCTTGGAACCGGCTGGCCATCCAGGTCAGCGGACTTTTGGCCTCTCCCTCTGAGCTTGCCCAATCTTTTTCCAGGGTGGCTGCAGGGAAATTCTTACATATCGGGCAGTCTGACTGGAGGTGGTCAAACCCCAGACAATAAACACATGTGGTGTGTGGGTCAGCCTTGGCAAAGACTTCCCCACAAACATCACAGTGTTGAAACCCAGTGGGCCCGGGTTTTCTTTTGGGTTTCTCAAGACATAATGCCAGCCTAACCAGAAAACTTGCCCTTTTAACGGCAGTGCCAGGCAAGACACCTTATCGGTTCCTAACCGTGATACGGTATTGGAAAACGTAATAACCTTTTTAGAACCGATAAGAACCGGAACCGCACTCTAAAATATTAAATTTTTAGTTTTAAATGAGTTTTAAACCAACTGATCGGTTCAAACCGAACCGATAACTTACAAGTTCCACACAGACAAAACCTTCAATTCACTTACGGTTACCACAGATAGAGCTTGAACCGAACGGTTTTGAGGTTAAAATAAAACTATTCTCGGTTGAATCCAACCGAGAAAACACTTTTTAAACCGAGAAATGAACCGAGCAGTAGGAGGAGTAAAGAATCTGACAGTTCAGGTTTGAAATAACACAGATAGAGCTGCTTCTTAGAGCTCGTGGCCAAAATTCTATTTTGGAATGGTTTTAACCATTTCACCTCCGGAGCAGTTCTAGAGCTGGATCAAACTGCCACTGTCATAATATAGCAAGACTTCATGTTGTTTGAAGGAGGGGTGGAGGAATAATAAAAACTGCCATCACAGAGGTAACAAGCCTTTGTGTGAAGCAAATAAACAAAACAAAACGATCTAAGAAACCACTACGGTTCTCAGAGGAAGTGGCAGTGAAGGTTCAAGAGAAAAAGAAAGTATTCAGGAAGTACAAGGAATCACAGAAGAAACAGGACAGAGAACTGTATCAGTTAAAGCAAAAGGAAGCTGGGAAGGCAGTCAGAACAGCAAAGGCCCAAACCGAGGAAAAGATAGCCAATTCAGTTAAGAAGGGGGATAAAACCTTTTATAGGTACATCAGGGAGCAAAGGAAGATCAAGGGAGGGATAGTGAGGCTTAATAAAGGGAGGGAGGTGGGCAGAGGGTGACTGTGAAAAGGCAGAGATACTAAACAAATATTTCGCTCAGTATTTACAAATGAAGAGGGGAAGGTACCTAACACAAATAGTAGAAACACTCTGGATACAGAAGTTGATACCAGCCCATTTACAGAAAAAAGGGTTCTGAAAAACTCTTAAAACTGAAGGTGGACAAAGCAATGGGGCTTGATGGGATTCATCCCAGAATTCTAAAAGAACTAAGGGTAGAACTGGTGACACCACTGACTACCCTCTTTAACAAATCATGGGAGGATGGGGTTGTACTCGAGGACTGGAGGAGGGCAGATGTGATTCCCCTTCACAAAAGTGGGAGCAAGGCAGAAGCAGGAAACTACAGACCTGTTAGTTTAACCTCAGTGATAGGGAAAATGATGAAATCACTTCTGAAGAAAAGAACTGTCGAGTATCTAGAGGCCAGAGGGGCAAAGCACCCAAGGCAGCATGGATTCACAGCGGGAAGGTCATGCCAGACGAATCTGATAGATTTGACTGGGTGACCAAAGTAGTAGATTAGGGAGTGGCTGTGGACATGGCCTACCTAGACTTTAGCAAGGCATCTGACACAGTCCCACAAAAGATTAATACACAAGTTAGCCAGCCTGGGAGGGCCCCAAGATGACAGCCTGGGTAAAGAACTGGCTGGAGAATAGGACACAGAGAGTAATAGTAAATGGAGTCCACTCTGAAGAAAGGGGTTACAGTGGGGTACGTGAGGGTTCAGTATTAGGACTGTCCCCTTCAATGTCTTTAAAGGGACATTGCAGAGGGACTGGAAGGAAAGTATGTCTCTTTGCAGATGACAAAGATCTGCAACAGAGTTGATGCACAAGGTGGGATGGAAAGGATGAGAAGAGACTTGGCAAGGTTAGAGGAATGGTCAAATGTATGGCAGCTTAGATTCAATGCTAAGAAGTGCAAGGTAATGCACCTGGGAAACAAAAACCCAGGGGAAGAGTACACAATAGCGGGTGAGATACTAACAACAAAAATGGAAAGGGACCTGGGGGTAGTCATATCAGATGACTTAAAGGTGGGCAAGCAATGTGAGAGAACAGCAAACAGGGCTGTGGGGATACTGGGATGCATAGGGAGAGGCATCACCAGTAGAAAACAGGAAGTTATTATCCCTCTGTACAGACAGCTGGTGAGACCCCATCTGGAGTACTGCGTGCAGTTCTGGAGACCCAATCTCTGCAAAGACATAGACAGGATGGAAGCTGTCCAGAGGAGGACAACTAAAATGGTGCGGAGTCGGCACCGGAAGACATATGAAGAGAGACTAAAGAAGCTTAATATGTATAGCCTCGGGGAAAGGAGGGAGAGGGGGGACATGATAGAAACTTTCAAGTACCTCAAGAGAATCAACAAAGACCAAGAGGGTAGCATCTTTCAAAAAAAGAGGTGTGCAAGAACAAAGGGGCACAATTTGAAGATGGGGGGCAGCTCAGAGGTAATTTAAGGAAGTATTTTTTCACAGAGAGGGTTGTGGATGCATGGAGTCAAAAACAGTGGTGGAATTCAAGCATGCATGGGACAGTCATAAGGTAATTCTAGGGGGTGGAGGTAGGAAGAAGTAGGCTGCTGGTTAACTAGGATCTGCAGCTTATCCATTAGGTAAGGAAATGGGCAGACTGGGTGGGCCAAACGGTCCTTATCTACCATCAAATACTATGTTTCTATGTAACTCATGTTGAACAGGGGACTGAAGGCTGAAATTAAGTAAATGAGCAGAGATCTGAAGGTGGATTAGTTTCTCCAATAACATGCTGAGAGTAGGAAGTAAACCGGTGGGGAGATAGTTAGATAGGATTCTGGGACCCCCTTTCTTGAACACCAGAATAGTCCTGGCAGATTTCCAGGCTGAGGGCACTGCAGAGCTGCTGATGGATAGGTTAAAGAGCCAAGTAACGGGAGTGGCTAGAAGAGGGGTAGCAAGTCTGAGGATCCTGGGTTCCAGTGCATCCGGTCCGGCACTACCACGAGATGGTATGGTTCTTAGTAACTTGAGTACTTCCAGATGCATGACGAGGGAAAGCACCAAGGTGTGAGATGCTCCGGGAGTAGCCGGGGGGTAGGTAAGGGGGCCACTGGATGCTGGAGGGGAAGTGTGTGGAACCTTGATGAAGAGAGTGTTAAAGGCATTGGCAATAGTGCAGGGGTTATTGCAAAGGATATCACTGATTAGCATATCATTTGGTGCCTGCGGCTTGTTATTCCCCAGGATCTCATTAATCTGGTTCCAGTATTTCTTTGGGTTACAGGCAGAGGAGTTAAGGAATTCACAGTAGTAGGCACTTTTGGCTGCACGAACCTCTTTCTTGCAGGTATTGCGCAAGGTGCGATACTCTTGAAAATCAGCCTGGCGAGAGGATGATTTCCATTTAGACCAGAGTTTGTCACTGCACTTAAGCTGTTGCAGGAGAGGCCGCTTTAGCCACTTGGTCACTTTCCCACTGACCCTAGGTGTCAAGAATGGAATGTGCTTGTTCTGCAAGGCTAGTAAAGTTTTGTTGAAATAATCAGTGGCTTGGCTGATGTCGGCGGCAGTAAAGTGGGGAGACCAGTCATTAAGTTTTTCAGACAGCCATGTAATGTATGTGAATCTGCAAGGGCCAGCAGCTATCACTGTTGAACGTTAGTAGAGGGGGTGATACGTCCCCCACAGCGGCATGCCCCCCCACAGTGACCTGCACAACAGCAGTGGACAACACCCCAAGTCATCCATGTGCAGGCTGATGCGCCCCCACAGAGAATGAGATGTTGCAGTGTGGGGCACCCCTATGCAAACAACCTAGGTGCTATCCAGCCCAGCTTGCACAATGTACATGTGGACAGGTACACCTACCATGGGTGGTGGGTGTAGCCCAGACTAGGGACATGCCCATGCCCCCCCCCCCAAGACAGAGGAACATGTAGCAAGACACACTCCTGCAGCCTGGAGTATCCACCCACCAAGTATTGTCCACATCAGTGAGAGGAGGGAACACCTGCGGAATGCACCACAGGGCCGTGATGTGGAGGTGCCCAGTAACCCATGGTGATGAGGACCACTCAACTGCCAGTCCCCCCCAACACACATAAGGCATATGGCACCCATCACGAATGATGCAGCAGCACCATATTGCCATATGCAACGTGTGCACCACAGCCAATGCATGTAAGGAACACAGCCAACCACCGGACAGGGCAATCATGGTGGCGTGACGTGTGAGGACACCATGTCTCAGGGGTCCTTACAATTAGCGTATCATTGAGCTGTGCCTGGGATAGGCATCACACAATGGCAAAACAGGGTGACAGCAGATGTTTGGGAGGTGTGGACTAACATGCAAGTATGACACCCCCACAGGTGACAGTGGCTACCTACAGGTGTCATGACTGATGACACCCATCAGGCAGCCACAACCGCGCCTACAGACAGCATACAATTAAGGCCCATGCAGCCACAAGAGCAGTGATTGAGAGGACCTTTGGCCTGCTGAAGATGAGGTTCCGGTGCCTAGACTAGTCCGGTGGGGCATTGCAGTACACACCCATAATGGCATGCAAGATCATGATGGCATGCTGTGTCCTGCACAACATAGTTATTGGCCATCATGTAGTGATGCCTGAATCTGAAATTGACCCTGAGGATGAAGCCATGGGTGCAGAGGAGAAGCAACTCCCACCCGTAGGCCTGCCAAGGGATGCCCTTGCACGTAATGCAGTGCACAGCCAACATAGCAGAGCGAACCTTATCTTCACACTCTTTGGCTGATGACACAGCGCCGACCCTGTGTGGCACACACCCTGGTGTGGGTGTCCAGCACAGAGCACTGTGAGTGCCCCACAGTGGATCGGAGGGCATGTGGCACACCACGCACCAACACACAGTGCAGCTGCAGCATGGTGGCATATAGCTGCCAGATCAGGATACTGTGTGCATGGTAATGTACATCACTGCCTCGAGGCACTGCAGACAACAGACTGGGACATGGCATAAGGCCCACAATACACCATGAGCCCCTCCCTAGCAGCGGTGATGCGGAGGTGTCCCACCTAGGGCAGGACACAGGCAATGGCGGCACTGTATGTAGCAGAGTGCCTGTCACCTGTGCACAGTCCCAGGTGGCAAACAGTCACAGTCAGCCAGTGGGCAACATCTGCGCACCCCAAGGGCAGCACAGCAGATGCATACTGACTAAGTGGTGGTGTACGGACCCCCACCCCCACCAGGCCACCCGGGCCCCCAGGCCCCCCAAGTACAGGTATCCACAGATAGCCCACTCATGCACTAAGACAGTGCCCACTGCGTGGCAATTCCTGGCGGCACGGTGTGCATTTCAAATGGCATGCATGTCTGACCAGGACTGTCTCCCCCACCTTGTCCCTTCACCATTCTTCAGAGCTGGTTGAGTTACTGTGCTGATGGAGTCTCAGGTGGTGACATGAGTTGGACCCTCGGCTACTCCTGGGATGATGATGGAGCACCTACCAGTGTCTGGTAGCTACTGGAACCAGACTGCCCTGTTGCTGGTGTCTGTCTTTTCGGTATTAATGTCTTTCATGGTAACATAAACTGTTGGCGCTGATGTCTGTGTGGGCATCAGCACTGACACTAGCAGCTCATGATGTTGGTACTGAGGCTGGTGCTCATGCTGGCATCACTGACTGTGCTGGTGGCATTCGTGGTGACAGGGTTGATGCATGCCTCACACCTGATGTACCACCAAGGCCGGAGATAGCCTTGGTGTTGCAGCCTCTGCCGGCACTGATGTTGCTGTTGACTCCAGATCCGGAATAAGCCCTGCAGTAGGAGCGTCTCAGAACCAGATGGTCATCAGCTTGTCTGGGGCTTCCTCGATGAACACCCACCCACCCACTAGCCACTACCGGTACTGGTACTACTAGGCTAGCAGGCTTTTCTGGCACCTCGCAGAGAACAAACACCATTCTAACTTCAAAACCCCTAAACTGCGGACCGGTATCACTGGAGGTTGAGGCGCTGGTTGCTACACCTCACGCCACGCCAACAACCTGGGTTCGGGAATTAGCCTGGCCACCAGGGGTCGGCAGCGGCGAGAGTGGATTGAGCGTCCAGAGGACTGCTTTCCTCTCTCGGGGAGGGAGAGATTGTCGTCCCACTCGCTGACTGCCCTCTGGGAGTGGCTGGAGGGCAGCACGGGTCGGGATGGCATCTGCCGGCATCCTTACATCGGTGGGGAGGGGGGATGGAAGAAAAAGGAAAAGGAGCTGGCAGGCTTCATCATGGCCGCACCAAGCACCCCGACTGGCCCCCTGATATCTGGACTTCGCTCGGGGGGGGGGTAAAGCTGGCACCACTTCACCCCAGCCCTGCCACACAGGGAAACCCGGGGAAATTAGGGGGGTGTTGGGTCAGGGAACAGTGCAGCCAGAGCCACCGGAGCTGCCTGCCAGGCCCAGAGTACATAAAAAGCTATATGGGAAAAAAAAACTAAACTGCATGTACTTGCATTCAGTAGAAAACATTTAAGTGGAAAGATGGACAGTATTCCGTCACGAGAAGAGGCCCAACTGCCTCTTGACCATCTGATAGAGATTTCACTAGGGCTGCGTAATGCTGGGTCCCTATGGTCTCGGTGCCACCTCCCTTCCCTCTCTCCTTTACCAACACTGTCAGGGCCCTAATGTCTTGGAGGAGCTGTATTCTAATATGGCCCACCCCCACTGAATGCCATGTGGACATCCCTAACGTGAGTGGACAGCAGTGCAGGGCCATGCTGGGTCCTAGTAATATACCCGACACTCCGTGCAGGATAGAAACTCACACGCAACGCACATAGTGTGACACATGTTAAGGCACAGCACGTGGTGCATGGTGACGGAAACGGTGGCCAAGTGAATTCCCTGCGTGGCTCTGGTGTCCAGGAGTGCAGTAAGCCCACAGTACATGCCATGCGGCCCTTGCCCATCCCCTTAGTCCTGGAAGCAGCAACCAGTCCCTCATAGAAACACAGGAATTGTTGGCAGATAAGGACTGCCTGGCCCATCTAGTCTGCCCGTAAGCCCTTGTACTGGATTACTGCTTCTGATCCACCTGCAGCTGTGCCTCTATGGATCCCCTATGCCTGTCCCAAGCATGCTTGAATCCATCCACAGTGCTCACTCCCACCACCTCCTAAGGCAGACTACTCCATGTGTCCACCACCTTCTCTGTGAAGAACAACTTCCTCACGTTCCCTCTCAACTTTCCACCTTCAAATTCCATGTTATGCTCCCTCGTTCCTGTGCTCCTCCTATAATGGAAAATGTCTCCCCCCGCACCTTGTTTATACCCTTTAGATACTTGAATGTTTGTATCATATCCCCTCTTTCCTCCTCTCTTCCAGCGAGTACATATTGAGGTCTCTTAATCTCTCCTCATAAGTCTTGTATTGCAAGCCCTGTACCATCTTAGTTGCCCATCTCTGGACCGTCTCCAGCCTGTTAATGTCCTTATGAAGGTGCAGCCTCCAGAACTGTATGTGAGGCCTGACCATGGTTTTATATAATGGCATCACTACCTCACACTCCTTCTGCTAGTGATACCCCTGCCTATGCACCCCAGCATGCCACTGGCCCTCCCAACTTCCTTAGTACTCTGCTTTGACATTTTCAGGTCATCTAAAATAATAACCCCTAGGTCACTTTCCTCCTTTGCAACTGTCAGCAACTCCCCCCCCCCCAAAAACAGGCAGCAGGCACGTGTACACCGAGTGACTGCCTTGAGTGATGGTGCATATGCCGCAATGCATGCTGCGTCCAGTGATGATACAATGCACGGTGCGACAACACATGTAAGGCACGTCCCGGTGGTTCCTTGCTATTCGCCACCAGCAGTACCTGCATCGAAAAGTGCGATCATGCCTCTACAGAACCGACCCTACAGGGGAACATCTGCCTAAACACAGCAGCCAAACTCATTAGCACGTGCTGCCATCCCACATGTGTGATATGACCACCTGGAAGCAATCTCCCAGTTTCTCTCAGACGATGAAACTGTGTTTCTTGTCAACCTTGTGGTCCTGGCTATTACTGCCCTGTGGCACTGGTGGGGCAACACCAGCTGTGAAGGCCAGTGTCTGGAAGACCATCACCCTCCGCCTATGGCGTGTATCCGGCATGCAACGCATTGCACAACAGGTCCGTCACAAGTGAAACGACATGGTGTGGAGGGAGGCTGAGCTCCTGTCCCACCTGCATACCATCGCTCATGAGACGGATGTCCAGATGTGAGGAGGACGTGTTTGCAGCACAGGTAGGTGCAACATCACACACACCCCCATGCCAGGGCAACCTGCAGCACTAACCATCATGCACCCGAATTATATCTCTGCAGGGCAAGATGCAACGGGCAAGGATGAAGAGGCGGCAAGCACAGAGCGTGCAATACAGGGAAACAGCGGTACAGGTAGGTTACTGTACATAGTACATACATATGGATGCCTATCGGCTGGGGACCAGAGCGCAATCAACATGCACATGGGCACTGTGGAGGCAGTGCCACATGTGTGTGCCCTGCTGCATGCACTACCATGGGCACAACGGTCACAATGGGCCCGCCAGCACACATGCTGTGGACAGGCATGCCAGATATCACACCACACACAAATGTGGGCCATAGTACAGGCTGTGCCCATGTATGTCTGTGGGGGTGAGGCAGCGTACGGGGGCATGGCCTATATAGTGCCATACCTGGTGTAGGGGCAGCAGGGGAAGGGTACGGAGAGGGGCTGCTCCCGTACTGCAAAGGTTTCATGTACAACAGACCACTAATGGCCCCATACATGCGTGACAGTCACACAGGTCCCGCATTATCCCCACAGGTTCCCGACGGCCACTAGCAGACATGAACGAGGCACAACGTGCGAGGTGGAGGAGCCTGGAGAGCGCCATGTGACGTCTCAAGCATGCGGATGCAAAGGTGTACGCAGAGAGGACAAGCCAAAGGAACCAGGCTAGTGGTGAGGTCAGGAAGCAGTGAGCTGGCAGAGCTGAGGCAGCGGTGCATCAGTCACCAAAGTCATTTGATGAGCAGCCAGGCCACAATGATGAAGATGATATACAGGTCGGGGATGAACATGCCCAGGACATCGATGTTGGGCTGGGGACATGTCAATGCCTGTGTCTGCCGGTGGTTGTGGCGTGGACACAAATGTGGCACACAATGTCATGGAAGCAGCACAGGCTGTGGACGACCACACCCAGGACGTCACCATAGAGGCCAGGGACATGACATTACTTGTGTCTGCAGGCACCCCTGTGTCACACAATGTCGAGGAGACATCCCAGACTGTGGAGGACATAGCCCAGGTTGACAGAGTGGAGCCTGGGGACAAGGCATCATCTGCGGCCGCAGGTGAGGGCGCAGCTGACACCCCTGTTGTGGTGGCACACCCATCTCGTGTGGATATTCAAGGACAGCTGAGTGTACAGACCCCTGTGGTCCAGGGGACCATAGCGGTGGACACGGCTCCAGTCGGACATTACAAGGAATGTAGCCATGGACAATGTGCATGAGGACATTAGGGCCCTTGGACAGGTCTCAGAGGCCACCATTCATGACAGAGCCGATGCAAACAGGGGGACAAGGGTACGGTTCGCACATGCACTGTGTGCGTACCTCCGCCCCACTGACACACACATGGACATGCTGCACAGTGATGTGGGGGCCATGGACTACCTGGAGTCATACAAAGGCCACTGAGCCATGCGGCCCTCTACGCTCACTGCCAGTGCCTCTGCCCATGTGGCTGAGGGGGTGCATGCGGCACTGATGGGTGTCCCATGCTCCCCCCCCCAACTTTGCATTAGGTTGTCAGTGTAGCGGCATACATACCATTCATAGGTTGTTATTCATATGTGTGGCCCGCTTGTCAATACCAGACTGTTGGTACAAATGGACATTTACTACAGTGTGGTCAGCTGCCGTTGTATGTTGCACAGGGTCTGCATATATTCCATACACAGCACCACTGTTAGTTTGGTTTCATACCCCATACCCCTTACCTTGCTATTGTGTTTTATGACTGTTTCACTTGTTGATGCATGCTTGTTGCTATAAATTGCTGATTGCCATTGTTTCCTGTGTAAAAGTATTGTTCAATAAATACCTGTTACTTACCTATGCCTGTGTCTGTATTTGTTTGTGTGCCACACACGTGCATTTGTGTGGGTGACTGTACCCCATGGTTGTTACGGGTGTGGAGGCCTACATTGGTCCAGTGACCCCACAACTACACACACCCACACGTGTTCCATGGCATTCACAGCCCCATGCATCCACTGAGTAGTGGTGGTACGCAAACGGTGCAACACTCAGGCATCCAGGGGTGGCTGGCCATATAGTATGCCTGTTACATGCAGCTGAATAGGGGGTGGCTGGACAGGTGGGGTTGCGGGGGTGGGGGCCTCACATGGCCAGCACTGTTGCACAGGCAATGGGCACTCTGTGTGGAATGTGCCATGTAACCTGTGTGTTTCTGTATATGGAGGTGCCGCATTTGTGTAGGTGACAGTTGCGCAACTTGCGGTCTACATGATTCCTGTCTGTGTAATGCCGGTCGACATAAAGGATGTCTAACCGGCGTGGTAGAGACCCTGTATCGCACGCAGTTTTGCCATAATCTCATGCTGCTGTTCAGCTCTCTCATGGCTGGCTGCACGCACAGCATCATGCAGGTCCATGAGGGTTAGGTCTATTTGGGTGTTGTGTACGGAGGCTGTTGTATTGCACTACTGTACCGCCATGTGGCTAGCCGCTAGCTCACGCTGCATTGAGTTCCAGTTGTCCTTCATTTCTAAGCAGTATCTGGTGAAGTCACCCACCAGATTCTGGTCAAGAGCACTGTTGTGCTGTTGTGTTGTTTGGTCAGGACTGCTGGGCATCATGGTGCTGTCACCCACTGCCTGATCCTGTTGTCCTGGGTCTACAGCTTGTGTGCTGCCATGGGGCCCTGTGTCTTGTGTGGCCACTGGTATGCGTTGGGTGTCCTCTGGCCTGTCCATGGTGCCACTGTCCTGTTGTCAGGCAGTGCTTGCTGTGGTCAACTCTGTGTCCTCACCGGTGCTGTCATCACCCTCGGAGACCTCATCAATCTGGTCCTCGCACTGCTGCTGCCCACGGCTATCTGTTGCAGTGTGTGTGGCGCTGGTGTGAGCTCCTGCCTCACCTACACCATGTCTTGTGGGGGTGACACAGACATGTCTGTATTCATTGTTACTGTGTTGGGCATCCTGTTGTATTAGGTTACCCTGCATTGCTGATGTACGTGTGTAGCCACACTGCACCAGCCTCACACGTGGGTGGCATGCAGTGTCACGCAACACTATCTGCATTGTGTCGGCCAGTGTTCTTGATGAACATTCACAGAGTTCGAGTCGGAGAGAGGCTTTCTCGGGGAGTGACACCGTTGCTTGGCTGGCTGCTCGTTCTCTGTGTTTTGCCGGATATCGCTGGAACTTTAAAGAGAAGAATGCAAGGAATTTTCATACCAGGCTCTGTGTTGTGGAGGGATAGGCCCAACTGCACCCTGTGGTGCTGACACTTTTTTAATTTTAACAGGTATGCTAGCATTGCCTAGGGAACCTAGGAAATAAAGTATGAACCTGGCTATCATTTACCATGCTCAGAGAGTGATTTCTTTGTGTCTTATAGGCACCAGAATTTCTTCTTGGATTGCGAACCGAGGAAAAGAAAAAATGACTCACCTTAGTAATTATGTTTCTTCTAATGGAGTCTTGCTCTATTCTGACTATTGCAGTTAGCCCCAGCCTTTAAACTGCCCCGGAGAACAAAGGGTTAACTTTCTATGCAGAGCATAGAATGCAGAGCTTGAGCTCGGTTGGGGTCTCTGTCTGGAGCCCTTTGAAATCCAACCATCAGATTCTTACGAGCAAAAACTCACTAACTATCCTATGTGGAAACTGTAAAATTTTTAATAGCCAACTGGCAACAAAAAGTTTTGGATTCCCAAAGGAAGACTCAAGTCAGGAAACCCAAAACCCAAAACCAATCCAAATAAGAATAAAACAAACATCCAAACAAAAAGAAGAGGGTGTAAAAGGAACACCCCTGGGGTGCAACACTGCACCTGCCCACCCACTTCCCAAATACAGGTTCGGAGAGGGGAGGCAGGGGAGGTAGGTCAGAATACAGCAAGACTCCATTAGAAGAAACATAATTACTAAGGTGAGTAATTTTTTCTTCAAACAACATGAATCTTGCTGTATTCTGACTTATATACTGAACTACCAAGCAGTACCCCCATGGAGGAGGGACAGAACCTACTTTGGGAATAGGCTCTGAAGTACTGCTGTGCCAAACCAAGCATCACTCCTAGCCTAGATATCCAGAGAGTAATGTTTGGTAAAGGTATGGACTATTTTCTAGGTGGCTGCTTGACAAGATTCTAAGAGAGGAATATCCCTGGCAGCAGCCAGGGAAGCAGCTGTACCTCTGGTGGAGTGAGCCCTCAGGCCTGAGGGTGGAGTTTTTCCTAGTTTCTCATAGCAGAATTGTATACAAGACACAATCCACCTGGCAATAGTTCTCTTGGTGGCAGGTTTGCCCTTTCCCACTTCTCCATAAGTGAGGAACAACTGGAGGGAATCAAACCTGTGACCCTTGGTACACTCTATATAGTAGCTAAGGGCCCTTTTAACATCTAAACTGTGTAGCCTCCTCTCTCCTGAAGAAGAATGATTGGTGAAGAAAACAGGGAGAGACAGACTCATTCAAGTGGAAATCCGAAACCACTTTGAGCAAGAACCTTCTATTGGTTCTAAGGACCACTTTATCCCTATGAAAGGAGATAAAATCAAGTTCCACTGACAGGGCTTGCAATTCACTGATACGTCTGGCAGAGGAAATGGCTACTAAAAACACAGCTTTCCAAGTCAAGTACTTAAGCTCTGCTGAGGACATAGGTTCAAAGGCAGGTTGCATAAGTTGAGCAATGCAAACATTTAAATCCCAGGCAGGGGCAGGGTCTCTAAAGGGAGGATTGGTATGAAGCAATCATTTAAAACATTTACAGAACACAAGACGAGATGATAGTGAGGAAGCCTTCCCCACTGACAGAAAAGCAGAAACAGCTGACAAGCGCACCTTGAGAGTAGCTGGTCTGAGGCCAAAGCGATTCAGATGGACCATATAATCCAGAACTGTAGGCAATTCAGCAGTGTCTGGGGAAACACGTTTGTTGGAACACCAAATGCTGGATCTCTTCCATTTGGAGTTATAGGTTTTTCTGGTGGCGGGTTTACGAGAAGCTTTGAGAATATCCAGAACTCCCTGAGACAGATGCAAATCTGCATACTCTAACTCTTCAAGAGCCATGCCTTGAGATTGAGAGATGGAAGATTGGGGTACCAAATCCTCCCCTGAGAGTAGGTTAACAGGTTTTAGATAATGGGTAAATTCAAACTCGCTTCCTGATTGGCTGAAAGAGCCTGGCACCCGGGCCGTTATTTCTTAACAACGGCCCGCTCGATCATTTGCAACAGAAACTCGCCAGCCGCCATTGTATTCTCCAGTGACTGAGACGGCAGTCGCAACCTGAACCGAATTCATTCCACTCGCTCGCCTTCAACACAAACCGCTCCACAGCACCAAAAACTAAATAATTAAATATTTAACAAAACATTCCTGCCTCACAGCTCTGCTCTGTTTTTCACTGCCAACAGCATTTCGGATAGTCCACCGACTCCGCTTTTACTTACTGTATGTACATTACGTCCTTTCACCACCCACTCACTTCCCAGCTTGCCTTCATTATTACAACGTTCATCCGCAAACACCCAACTCCCTTTCTTTTTTTCTCTGTTAAATAAAAAACAAAACTTAACTGCAGCTCCTAATACCTCGTATGTGCGCTCCTCTTCTGATTACTAAGTGCCATGTTAGTCACTCGGTCGACCACACTCACAGTCGCGTCCCTTCCTACATATAAAAAAAAATGACAGCACCCTCTGGTGGCAAGGGACTATTTTACAAGCCCACGTTTCCTTTCTTTTTAATAATATTTAAATTTTTTTTTAAAATAAAAACATTATTAAAAAAAACTAATGTAACCCCATTATCTAAGTGTAATAATACCCTCCAGGGTGGGCATTATGGTATATAACGGACCTTCCAGGGGCTATAAGGCCCTCCGCCTATGGCGTTGGGCCTCATTACGCCCCTGGGCGGTCCGTTATATCCCAATAACGCCCACTCTGTTGGGTATTACTTACGTAATTCCTGGGAAGAGAGGGGAAGATGGACTGCTAGGGACAACAACAGGGGTTACCAAGGCTGTCTGGCCCAGTCTGGAGCAATCAGAATCACTTTGCAAGGCTGTGACCTCATCTTGACTAAAACTTTGAACAGTAGAGGAAAGGAAGGGAAATCATACAGAAATGTCCCTTCCCAGTTCAGAATCAGGGCATCCAGAGGGACTGAGCCTAAGACTGTGGGTCTGCAACAAAAGAGAGAAAGTTGGTGATTGTCTGGGGTTGCAAAGAGATCTAACTCTGGAGTGCCCCACCTTGAAAAAAAGACCCCTTCAAGACCAGAGGGTCCAGGGGCCATTCGTGATGGCCCTGTGAGATCCTGCTCAGTGCATCTGCTAGCACACTGTCCTTCTCTGGAAGGTAGACTGCTATTAGAAAGCTTTGCAAGAAATAAGCCAGGGACCACAACTTCATGGCTGCTGTGCACAAGGCCACAGACTGAGTGCCTCCCTGATTGTTGATGTACCACATGGTGGTGGTGTTGTCTGTTCTAACTTGAACCACCTTGTTCTGCACTGACAGAGAAAGCTTGCAGGGCCACAAAAACTGCCCTGAGTTCTAGGAGATTGATATGGAGAAGGGATTCCTGAGGGGATCACAGTCCCTAGGCAGTGAGGGCCTCCAGATGGGCTCCCCAGCCCAGAAGGGACGCATCCATGGTAAGGACCACTGAACGAGACTGAGTGGCAAATGGGCCCCCTTGCCTTAAATTGTCCTGATCCTGCCACCATTGAAGGGCTTGGATCAGGGTCCGAGTCACTGGAATCAGTTTGATAAGGGAATCCTTCCTTTGGGACCAAAAGGCCCTCAGATGGAACTGAATGTTCCTCATCTGGAATCTTGCCCCTTGCACCACTGCTGTAGAAGCTGCCATGTGGCCCAAGAGTTGGAGGAAATGCCTTGCTGGTTGAGACACTTGAAGGCTGAAGGAAGAAGCCAGTTCTATAAGAACTCTTGCCCTTTCCAGGGAAAGAAAGGCTCTTGCTTTGACAGTATCCAGCTCTGTCACTATAAAGGTAAGGAGCTGCACTGGCTCGAGAACTGACTTGGGAAGGTTGAGAAGAAATCCTAGAGAAGCGAGCACTTGCAGGTCTGACTTGCCTTGGTCTGGATACTGGCCCACTATGGCCCATCCAGATATGGAAAAATGGAAATCTTTTGCCTTCTTAGAAAGGCAACGACTACTGCCAGGCACTTTGTGAAAACCCTTGGGGCTGATGTTAGACCAAAGGGCATTGCTTTGAACTGATAGTGGCCTGAAGGCAACTCAAACCTGAGGTACTTTCTGTGGGAGCACCTGATGGGAATGTGAAAATAGGCATCTTTGAGGTCCAGGGAGGCTAGTCAGTCCCCTGGCCTTAGAGAAGGAAGAATTATTCCCAGAGTTACCATCTTGAACTTTGGTTTTAAAAGATGTTTGTTCAGGTATCTTAGGTCTAGGATGGGTCGCCACTCCCCTGTCTTTTTTGGGGTAAGGAAGTACCTGGAGTGCAGACCTTTGCCCCTGTGTGGGGTAGGAACTCTCTCTATGGATCTTAAGGCCAGAAGAGATGAAACCTCTGCCTCTAGGGCAAGGGTTTCTGAGAGACCTGCAGGTGGAAAAGATCTGGCTCTCATTTTCGGAAATTTTTATGAAGCTGTGAACCAGTCCCTGGCTTACTACTTCCAGGACCCACTTGTCTGAGGTAACAGACATCCAGTCCTGGACAAAGTAAGCCAGCCTTCCCCCTACTGGAATAGGAGAGTCGATCCGGGCAGACCCATCAGGCTGTCTACTTGGCAGGGGCCTTAGGCTGAGGAGTGGATGCAGCCCTGCTCATCCCCCTTCTGCCTCTCCCTCTGAAGAACCCCCCGTCTGAGAAAAGGGAGAAGAGGCCTGTGCTTGGTAAAAAGGCCTATGAAGAGGCCTACCCCTGCCCCTAGACTGCTGCCTTTCAGGAGTTGCCTGCCTCTCCCTGGCCTGAGTACTCCTATAAGTGGTCCTGTACTCGTCCATTTTCTTCATGTAATTCCTCTGTCTGCTCCCCAAACAGAGAATTACCCACTACAGGAAAATCCATGGCCTTGGCCTGGGTGTCCTGCGAGAGGCTAGTACATCTGAGCCACGCCATTCTCCGAAGAGCCACAGATGTAGCAATGACTCTTGATGACACATCACTGGAGTCCACAGCAGCATGAAACTGAACTTTTGATGCCTCAACCCATCTGCAGCCACCTCCTCCAGCTCCTTGGCTAGCTGGGGGGAGGCCTGTTTAGCCAGTGCCAGTACAGTGTCCCACCTGGACTTCTGGTACCTGGCTGTATAGGCCATACACCTGCCTGAGTCCCAAGGAAGATGCCATGTACTTTTATTTTTGCCATGGCATCAGTCTTCCTGGAGTCTTTGTCTAGGGGGTGTGAAGCCAAGGGAATGTTTGCCTTGTCACAGGCAGCAGCCTGCAATACCCCAACATGGCTGCACTGCTGATATAAGAACTCTGTGTCTGAGCCTGAAAGTGTATACCTCTTGTCCATTCTTCTATCCACAGGAGGTATAGTGTTAGGAGACTTTAGGATTTTTTGTGTCTGTTTCCCAAAAGATTTGTGGAGGGGAATAGATAGTCTCCTGGACTCTGGGATGTCCATCATCTCTACATAATCAGGCTCCTCTTGATCTTCCACAGCCTCCTCCATAGGAAGCTGGAGGGTTTCAGCCACCTTTATGTAGAACATAAACTGAGAAGGGGACTCAGAAAGCCTAGGAGGGGAAACACCTGAAGGTCTGTCTGGGGAGATGTCCGGTTCCACAGGCACATCCAGACCCTCAGTTACATCATCATCCTCAAATTCCCCATCCTCTTCAAATTCCGGTTCATAAAAATCTTCAAGGGTATAATTCTGAACCGGGGGAACAAACTGAACCGAACCCCTGCCAGAAGGAGCCGGATCGGTAGGAACCAGACGGAGCGATTCCACAATCTGTATCGCTCTGGCTATCTCTTCAGCGGTCGGAACATGAACCTCAGGATCAGAACCGGTCGATTTGTCTTTACGTTTTCTTTTTGTTGGAACCGATCCCTCAGAATCGACTCTCATTTTGCCCGAAGAAATATCGCCCTGGTCAGAGGGCACTCCTTCTGGTTCGGTCGAAACCGAACCGGGCTGGCCATCCGGGTCAACGGACTTCTCGGCCTCCTTTTCCCTCAGTCTACCTAATCTCTTCTCAAGGGTAGATATGGGAAAGTTTTTACATATTTGGCAGTCTGAATTGAGGTGGTCAAACCTCAGACAATAAACACAGGTGGTGTGAAGATCGGCCTTAGCAAAGACCTCCCCACACTCACTGCAGTGTTGAAACCCAGTGGGCCCGTTCTTTTTCTTGGATTTCTCAGACATGGCCAACCTAGCCAACTTACCCTTTTTATGGCAACCGCCAGGCAAGACTTCCTTATCGGTTCCTAACCGTGTCACAGGTATTGGAAAAAAACACACTAAAACACGTTTTTTTTTTTAGAACCATTAAGAACCGGTAACCATACACTAAGTAAAACAACACAAAACACAATATTTCACTATCAAATGGCCAGTTCAGCCAAACCGAGCCACACTTTTACATGTTCCACACAGAAAAAACAGAACAATTCCTATCTAGTACTCACGGCACCACAGACAGAGACTGAACCAACTATGTGGATACTTTTTCGGTTTAAAAAAACGGCGAAAACTGAAGCTTTAACTGGCTTTCGAACCGAGCTGAAGGAGAAATCTCCGGAGCAACCGTTCAGTGAGGCGGAGTAAAGAATCTGACGATTTAAGTTTGAAACACTCCAGACAGAGACTTCAACCGAGTTCAAGCTCAGCATTCTATGTCCTGCATAAAAAGTTAACTCTTTGTTCTCTGGGGCAGTTCAAAGGTTGGGAATCATTGCAATTGTCAGAATACAGCAAGACTTCATGTTGTTTGAAACACTGTCCCTACTTTCGTGTTGAAGACTGCCTCCAGGTGCTCCAAGGACAGATGATTTGAAGGAGCTCTTCTTCTCGTTCATTATCCAGCCATGTGATTCCAGGATCTCCAGGGTTTTGCGTACCGACCTCCTTGCTAGATGCAAGGTTCATGCCTGAATTAGCAGGTCATCCAGACATGATGTCCCTCCTGTCATAGCTGAGCCACCAGAACTATCAACATCTTTGAGAAAACTCGAGAGGCTGTTGCAAGGCTAAACGGAAGCACCTTGTACTGAAAATGCTGGCCCAGTATCGTGAATCTGAAGTACTTCTGGTGGGACTGATGAATGGGGATGTGACAGTAAGCATCAGTCAAGTCTATTGAGACTAAGAAGTCCCCCGGGCTGAACAACCCGGGTTATCAGCTTCAGAGACTCCATCTTGAACGTTTTGTGGTGAACAAACTTGTTCGGATGCTTCAGATCCAGAATAGGCCTGAAACCTCCAGACTTCTTGGGACCTATGAAATAGATGGAATAGAACCCTTGACCCTGCTCATTTAGAGGAACTGGCACAATAGCTCTGATTTGAATGAGGTGGGCCAAAGTGTCCGACACCGCTTGGCATTTTGTCACTTAGTTCGAAACCGGGGACGGCAGAAAACGTCCCCTTGAAGGAACCCTTAAAAATTCTATGGCTTAGCCCAGTTGAAGGATTTCCAGAACCCAGGCGTCTAACGTTGTTTGGGCTCATCTTGCAAGAAACTCCCAGGAAGAGGAGCAGTAATGGGCCCATGTACGTTTATTGTGAGGTACCAGGCTTTTGTGCTGGTCCTCCTCCACGGCACCTGGAAAATGTCCCTCTAATGCCGTAACCCCTGTTGCCTGAGTAGGCACCTCTGTTTCTTTGGTTACCAAAGTTCCGGAAGAGACTAAACTCCCCTCGGGACTGCCTGCGCCGGTAATCACCTTGACCCCTGTGGGGTGCTGTTTAGACACTGGGGGGTGGCCCTTCTTATCCTGTACATCCTGCAAGATAGAATCCAGACCAGAATCAAACAATAAGCCTCCTTCAAATGGAAGGTTAAATAGCTTCATCTTTGAAGTCTGACCAGCAGACCACTGTCTGAGCCACATACTCCTTATGGCGGACACAATGTGGTAGGCAGAGAAGGCTGACATGCGTGGATTGTCAACTGCAGAATCACCAAGAAAGATGAATACAATGGACACCAACTGCAAAATGCTCACACCTTCCAAATCAGGTGGAACGAAATTGGTCAGTGCAGTGACCCAAAGGTTTAAGGCTCTGGCAACAATAAATGAAGCATAGGAGGTACGAATGTTTGTGATGGTAGAGGCAAAAGCCCTCCTGCAGGTGGTATCCACCCACTAATCATGTGAATCCACTAGTGCCAGAGGAATCCACGATGGGTCGTTGACAAAATATTTGTCAAATGACCTGACAGAGAAACTGGCAGATCGACTGCATTTTGTAGTCAGTTGCTGGTTTGCAGAAGCAACAAGTATTTTCTTCGGGGGGCTTCGCCAAGTCGGAGCTGAGTCGGGGGGGGTACGGGACCCCCTACAGAGAGTGCCGGTGGGTTCCCTACAGTGACATGACACTGTTGTCGCTGTAGGAGACTCCGCTGTCGACATGTCGACATCAGGGATGTATACCGTGTCAGAGCACCTTCAACTGGAATGGTGATGTGTTTTATAGAATTATAAACTGCCTTGTCTGCCAGATGGGGAGATTCCCACTTGTGAGACATTTCCCCTGAAAAAGGATAATTCCTAGTTTTTGGTTTGGGAAGATTTTTTCTCTGATCCACACCTGCCCATTCTTGCTCAATAATTTGGTCACAATGAATAAAACCTGGGCAACATTTTGGAGAAGAGCAGGACGCAGACAGAATTGGATTAACATCCACCGTCTCCATGGACTGCTCCTCCTTAAGCTGTAAGGATCTACAAGTTTAAGCTATAAAAAAGGGAAGGACTTATTGTCAAATGGGGTGGAATCGAAATCCTTGACTTGGGTTTCGTCCACTCCCCTTCCTCTACCTCCTAATCGGAGGGGATGTCCTCCTCATCTGAGAGTAATATTTTTAGGTCAGACGTTTCCCAAAGATTCTCATCCTGGCCTTTTAAGAAGTCAGTGTCGGGGTCTGCCTGCACATCTAATTCTGCAGCCTGCTCTTGCTGGGTTGCACCTGGAAGTGCCTAGATGGGTCCCCCCTGACCTGAGGGACCCAGTCTTGGGTTGGGTGTATCCACTGGAATGTCCTGTGGGACACTGGGGCTCAGAAGCTCACCGAAAAGCAATAAGAAAGATTTTCACAATTCTGCTTTGCCACTGCCAAGGGACAGACCAGGTGCCCCCCTGCCCAGCTTGGATGACCGTCTGGGGCGGGGTGAATCATGACAGAAATATTATGCTGAGCAACACAATGAGGGCAACAGGCACCCATGGGGAGGGCCTCATGACACTTCTGCAGATCTTAAATCATTTCATAGTTAATGGTCTCCAGTAAGCCATGGTGCCAATAAAAGGAAAATTGTGACAGGGGAAAAAAAAAAAACAGGTTTAAATGTATTAGTATTTGTTTGCTATCAGTCAGCCAAACCAACTGCCAGAGTGAACCAGCAAACTCAAAAAATGCTAAACTGAGCGTGCGAGCACCCACCGGGCGCGTGGGAGCATTAGTGCGCTTGCGCGCGCATGCACTCACTTGTACAATGCATGCATGCACTTGTGCAATATGTTTCAATGGCAACAGCGCTGCACAAATGCATTTAACGCTGCGCATGCACCAAGGCCACGCACTCCAGACACTGGCGGGAAGCCCAACTGATGAAGGAGCATGTGCCCAGCCCTAATGGCAGCCACGCAAACAGGAAAAATTGAGGTTGAGGCGGAAAATCACCAAAACAGCTCAGAATTACACCAAAATCACAAAATAGCTGTAAAACACTGTCAAACACAAAACCTCAAGCTTGTGTGGGGGGGGGGGACAGACACCAAAGTCCAGTGACCCCTCAGAGTCCATACACTCCCAATAAATAATTTTGTACCTACCTGTGGCACCCCTTCCTTCCTTCCTTCCCTCCCTTCCTTTCTATAAATGGAGACCATTAAAACACCCTAGCAAGGCAGAAGAGTCTCCCAATCCACACAGGGAACTGGCAGGTTATTCAATTTTAAAGCCGCAGCTTAACAGGCATGATTTAAATTTAAAGGTGCTCCCTGAAACAGGTAGCCCCAACCTGCAGAGCAGAACTGCAGCCCCAACTGAAGTCTTGAAATCTTGAAACTTGAAATTCTTGACAGGAGAGAAAAGTAGCTCTGTCCCCTTTTGAATGGCAAAGCTTAACTGGGGAGTTGCTGCAGCTGCTGCATGGAATCCTCAAGTGCCCAACATTCTAAAGCTTGGGCTGTGCCATTCCCCTCATAGGGGTGCACTATACTTAGTTGTTTTCATTACCCATTGACAATGTGAAGCGCTACAGAAACACAGGCTACGAGGACAGATTTTATTTTTGTGTTACACAAATTAAAAATACAGCGTGCTTCGACTACTGCAACTGAGACATCCAATCACACAGCAGTGAGCGGCTCATTTTCTCCTGGGTCCTCAGATACATTTTGGACAACGCAGTATTTCTGGAAGCTAAATAACTCACTATTAGTGGAGGAAGCAAATTAACAAAAATGGGTAGACCTACGGTATACAAAGGATGCGTTGCAATACAATGTGCGTATGATTCAGTATCTGAGTGGTGGGAGGAGTCTAAAAATGATTTTAAAGTTTTTCTTTTCTAAACAAAGGAGGAAATAGGCACAGAATAAATATTTCATTATCTTTTACTGAGACAATAGTTAGCCAAAGTAATTTTTACAATGTATGAAGAGATGTGTAACCTGATGTCTCAATTTGAAAAGTTGAAGTCATAGATGTTAGAATACCAATATTACAGAGCTAATTCATTAAACCAAGAAGCTCTGTTTAGGAACCAGGGGGAAAGAAGCAATTAGACATGTCTGTAACATGGGGCTGAATAGTAGACAAAAATGGAGAGGGTAGATTGGTTGAGAGCAAGCACGTGACGAGAATGGAGCGGTGATTAACCCAGCAGTAGAGCCCGCTCCTGCGCTACCAGAAGTGATCACAATGTGAAGCGCTAACTGGGGAAGATCAACTCCTAGATACAACCCACTGTAGCAGTTCTGTCACTGACCACAGCAGAGGCGCAAAGCGCGAGGTTGCAAAGCACCAGTAGAAGACATAGACAAGCACTATAGTTAACGCTGCAGTAATGTATAAAACAGCGCGATCACTGAGCTATGTATCCATTTGGTAGTGTACGTGTGACAGGAGTAGCAGGAATTGCACAACACATACCACAGCTAGTGGATGACCGTAATGTAAAGAATGCCTTCACTAGCAACGGTCCTCTAACAGCTGCCTATCATGCGGCAGAAGAGGAAAGAGAAAACAGCGGCGAGGTTGAAAGTGAGCGGCAGCAGAGGAGCGACCAGTAGGCAGCCATGTGTGTGGCAGAGAATGAGAGGAATTATGCAAATGACCTGCGGCGGCATGGGAAGCCACACCAAAAACAGGCAAGGCGTAGCACAGTAACTAAGTTTGTGGAGATGTGGCTGCTTCGATATCAATGAAACTGCAAGTAACTGTAGCAATTCAGTGCATAGTAAGAAAGAATGACGTTGTGTTCGTAAGACACCAATCAGCAGTACTGTAATAAATGTTGTTGTTACAAGGAAAGTATGTGTGACGAATTATTGTACGAGGCACTCCATGTATTTCACTATAAGAAGGAGAGAGCTGTAAGATATTCAAAATATGTCACATTGGCACCCATGTTACAAGTGTATTAATCCCCTCCAGCGTCAGGCTCTACCGGAGGATTAATGCCTGGTGGGTGGTTGGAAGCACTCGGCCTTCTGCCTCGTGCACCAACCCCCCCATCTGGGCATTAATCCACCGGTAGAGCCCTCCTCCGTCAGGGATTAATGCTTACATAAATGGTCTGCTGATAGGATCTCACAAAAACTGCTTTATGGTGTTAAAGCCCCTGGTCATCAAGATGTTGGTACTAACCCTACCGATATTATGCATGTTGTGCAGACTCTTGTGCAAGGTCTTTTTTCTGACATACCCCCAACGGAGTGAGATGTTCTTTTTTTCAGGATATACCTGTTTCAAGCACTGAGCAAAGGGTGGCTGCTATATTAATTTCTGCAGTTACACTGGAAGAGGCACAAAAGGCAGTCCATTTAGTAAGAAAAACTACTACTCCAGGATCAGATGGATTCACTCCAGAGTTTTATGCAACTTTTATAGATCTTCAGAGTCCTGTATAAGTAGAACTGTATAATGAAATATTGGTCATGGGTAAACTGTCGACTTCTATGTCAACTGTTATATTGAACATGTTCTACAAAAAGTGTGAATAATGTGATCTTAACAACTGGAGACCTCTGAGTTTATTAAACGCAGACCAGAACATTCTATTGCGAATACTGGCCACTACGTTAGCCAAAATGGCCACAACTGTCATAATACCAACCCAAATATGTGCTATTTAGGACCATGTCTGATAATTTGATTTTCTACAGGGAGTAATGCAAAGAGGGCAAGAAGGCAGGTTATCAGGGTAAGTACTTTCACTTGATCATAAAAAGGCCTTTGATCGGGTAGTGCACACATATCTGCTTAAAACCCTAGAACAATGCGATTAACCCAAATGTGTAAGTGTGTTATACAAAAAGGCTATTGTTATTCCACAGATTAATGGATGGGCTGGTTCCAGTAGTTCGGCTGGGGGGTGATCAGACAGGGATGTCCCCTTAGCCCCTTACTGTCTGTGTTCTCCATTGAGCCCTGCTCAGAAAAATATAACAATCCAGAAACATTAATGGTTTACCCACACAACTGCCCTTTACTTTAAAAACATTAGCTTAGGCAAATGACTTGTATGTGCTAGTTAAGAGATCTCAGTTTGGCTGAAAAGGTCACACCAATAGTAAAGGATTTTTCAAAGATATCTGGGGCAAAGCTGAACCATATCAAAAATGTGACTACTATTTTGGGACGAGCTCCTCAGACCATTGGGTCAGTGGGCAATATTCAAGCGGCCTCAGCTCCCATCAATATTTTAGGGATTACATGGGGTGATTCTGACCCTGCTTTAGTAAACTGGAACAAAGCTATAGATATAGCCTCATAGAAAGTTTCAGTATGGAAAAACAGGATTTTATCAAAAAAGAAAAGTTTTTCTTTTAAATACTTTCGCACCTCAGTTATATATTCCCCACTGTCCCTTGATGCAAAACTATATAGTGTTTTTTTGCAGGGCTTGTGAAGCAGCTGTCTCAACCCTGTGAAAAGAAATTATACCTACCATGATTTCAGTCTTTGGGGGATCCATATAGCGAACCAGTTTTTTTTTTTCATTGTATATTTCTGCACTTTAATTTTAGGCCTTTGTTTCATGCCACCGGTGGTGTATGAACCCCAATGGTCAATAGTAGATTTAATATCATTCCTAGAAATGGGATTAAAAGGAAAACTGCTTCTCCACAGCTCAACCAGTGACTCCTCAGTTTAAACATGGGACAATGCCTGCCCTTATTAAAATGAAATCTAGATTTAGTAGTTGCCGTATTGGTCCTTGCAAGAATAGATCCAGAAGCAAATGATTTGATACCTTTTAATGGACCAACATAGATGTAACAACAAGAACAAAGTGCTCTAGCTTTCGGACCAACCAGTCCTTCTTTAGAAGCTCATGGCAGTTGTTTAGAAAATACAATACTTATAACAGCTAGATAATGCAGAGAAAAACAGAAAAAATCCCCATTGGTTTAAAATACTCATTTAAAAAAAACAAAACAAATAAACAGAAGATGATGTCAGAGAAGTTTAACAGTACAATACTGCCTTCAGTCAGAAAGAACCTTGGGTTCAGATGTGCTTGGTGGAACACACATACAAAGAATCCTACTGCATATAAATTTAATTGACATTATTATAATGCAAAGAAATATGAATACTTCTGATTGGTTGGCAAAATTCCAACAGGGCAACATTAACTCACGTTAACCTACCATGTACAACCGTATAACAAAGTGTAGTAAAAATGAAAAAGGTGAAAAAGTCCCAGCAACTGAAGGAAAACACACAGCATTAAATGGCTGCCTGCATACGGTCTCCAATTAGTTCAAAACGTCAGCCCCACGACCATGTTTCTAAAAGTGTAAAAAGTAATAACACAACCACCAGCTAGTAATCAGTTTCAATAAAGGAAATCATCAGAAGAAGCATCACAGAACAAGCGTCCAAGCGCCGCGTCTCTCAGTGACATTTCATCCACAATCAACTGGCTGCCTCTAACACATGCTATCCTCAGCAAACTGACAAAAGAAACACATATTTCAATACTGTTAACGCTAAGCACACAGAAACCATTATCGCACAACCAATCGTTAAAAAGCAACCCCATAAAAGAAAGCGATGTTAGAAATATTATGTAAAAAATGCATTAATGTATCGTACAGCGTAAAAAAAGTACTGCACAATTCCCGATTGCCACACTTCAGCCTGAGACTCATCGGTGAATAACAGTGATAAAGTACTACCAATAAAAGAAATATTTCCACCAAATTTTGACTAAATAGTGTCCAGAAATAATACACAACCTGCACTAGTCCCAACTGAGCAGTAGATGTCAAAAATAAATATTCGACATAGACCGCCAGTCAAAGTACATCAGTTCAGGCAGTGCTGCGCATGCTCAGTTAAAAGACCTCTACGGAAAAAAAAAAATTCAAACCGTTAAAATGGATGACAAGCCTGAAAATAATCAAAGCGTGCTGAACACCAAACAAAGTTACCTTTACACAAAACATAAGTGCCACCATATTACGCTAACATTCTGTTTAACATTTTACCAGCTGACATAAGCAAATCGTGGGTTACAGACGACGATTTGGTAATTCTCATAGACAACAGCTATTTTTTACTAAAATAAATACTCAATTTAAAAAAAGAGCAAATCTTTCTACCAACTGCCCACACATACTAGCACTTTTCCTAAGAAACACCACCAGCAATATATTGACTGCCACCACAGGTTCTGAGGTTTCAATTACTCTAATTATCCGTGGAAGGACTATTTTACATTGAACCAACATAGATTTCAAAATGAAATGTAAATATATAAATGTAAATGAATTAAATACCACATGCACTTGTAATAATAGCAATAAGGTATGACCAGAGGTTAGATTAACAGTCAGTTAATCACCCCCTTTGTGGCAATATGGCACTCGGCTGCGCCTCGTGCCATAATGCACCACAAGGGTGATAACAGACTGTAATCTAACTCTATATCACTCTGTGTAATAAGATAACACTGCTGAAGCAGATAACTCCTAAATCAAGCTATGAGTGTCACAGTTAGTATAAGGATGTGATTACTGAAAGGCAGCCCCCACCCAGCTTAAAGACAAACTAAGATAGTTATAGGGCTCATGAAATTATAATGTTAGCATTAAAGACAAGAATTACCAGTAAAGTTGTCTTATAAACATCGGTGCACACTGTGTGATGTGTAAAACCTAGCTGGACATGTCACCCAGCTGTATTCTCAAGCTAAATAAAAGGCCCAAGAAATTTCAAAAACCTCAGGACTGTATAGATGATAATTTAAATATAAATTGATAATATTAGTGTCAAACAAAAAACTCTAGTCGAGGAACCTCAAGGAATTAAGACCATGTAGCCTGATATGTACTGATGTCAATATATAATGAGAATGTAGCAACTTGATGTACCACAAGTGTCTAAGGAATCTGAAAAAGAGATAAAAATGTAATTTCTCTTCTCCTCTTCATACAAACAATACAACCTAACCCACCCCACATCACAATAATGTGGGTGGGGGAGATACATAGCTTAAAGGAGATGTTGTCTCTCTCTCTCTCCCCCCCCCCCTCCTTTTCTCTCTCTCTCTCTCTCTCTCTCTCACACACATACACACACACTCCCTCTCTCTCTCTCCTAGTGAACCTATATTAACTTCAGTCACTGCAATTGTTCCCCAAAGGAATACAACTTGTCATGAAATCCTGAGTAAAAGGTCTTATGTCTCATAATATCTACAGAGTAAAAAAGTAACACTATTTAATCGTACTACTATCTGCAAAGTAACATTTCCAAGGATACTAGATAGAACTACCATGAAATAAACCTGCCACCCTCCCAGGATAAGGTAACTAGAAGTAAATATAAAGTAAATGTAGTAAGACCAGAGGTCTAACATACCTACATATCCACAAATTACTACAATATTGGCCTAATGTAAAAGATCTGTGCAGGACCCCATGCAAATGAGATCACACACCCCAATATGTACAGAGTTACAAAATTATACATAACAGTATAAGATAACACTCCTCGTATGTACACTAGCAGCTGGTAACTGAATATGGTCAATGAATCAATCCCCCGGCAAAGATAAAAGTAGGAGAAATGGGATTGATTCCATTGCACCATATTCAGATTACCCAGCCTGCTAGTGTACATACAGAGTGTTATCATATACTGTTATATATAATTTTGTAACTCTGTACATATTGGGGTTGTGATCTCATTTGCATGGGGGTCCTGCACAGATCTTTTACATTAGGCTAATATTGTAGTAATTTGTGGATATGTAGGTATGTTAGACCTCTGGTCTTACACATATACTTTATATTTACTTCTAGTTACCTTATCCTGGGAGGGTGGCAGGTTTATTTCATGGTAGTTCTATCTAGTATCCTTGGAAATGTTACTTTGCAGATAGTAATGCAGTTAAATAGTGTTACATTTTACTCTGTAGATATTAGGAGACATAAGACCTTTACTCAGGATTTCATGACAAGTTGAATTCCTTTGGGAACAATTGCAGTGACTGAAGTTAATATAGGTTCACTAGGACAGAGAGGTGTGTGTGTGTGTGTGTGTGTGTCTGTGGGAGACAGAGAGAAGAGAGAAAGAGAAAAAGGAGGGGGAGGGAGGGGAGAGAGAGAGAGAGAGAGAGACAAAGACATCTCCTTTAAGCTATGTATCTCCCCCACCCACATTATTGTGATGTGGGGTGGGTTAGGTTGTATTGTTTGTATGAAGAGGAGGAGAGAAATTACATTTTTATCTCTTTTTCAGATTCCTTAGACACTTGTGGTACATCAAGTTGCTACATTCTCATTATATATTGACATCAGTACATATCAGGCTACATGGTCTTAATTCTTTGAGGTTCCTCGACTAGAGTTTTTTGTTTGACACTAATAGTATCAATTTATATTTAAATTATCATTTATATAGTCGTGAGGTTTTTGAAATTTCTTGGGCCTTTTATTTAGCTTGAGAATACAGCTGGGTGACATGTCCAGCTAGGTTTTACACATCACACAGTGTGCACTGATGTTTTTAAGACAACTTTACTGGTAATTCTTGTCTTTAATGCTAACAATGTAATTTCATGAGCCCTATAACTATCTTAGTTTGTCTTTAAGCTGGGTGAGGGTTGCCTTTCAGTAATCACATCCTTATACTAACTGTGACACTCATAGCTTGATTTAGGAGTTATCTGCTTCAGCAGTGTTATCTTATGTCAATTAAATTTATATGCAGTAGGATTCTTTGTATGTGTGTTCCACCAAGCACATCTGAACCCAAGGTTCTTTCTGACTGAAGGCAGTATTGTACTGTTAAACTTCTCTGACATTATCTTCTGTTTTTTTTTTGTTTGTTTTTTTAAATGAGTATTTTAAACCAATGGGGATTTTTTCTGTTTTTCTCTGCATTATCTAGCTGTTATAAGTACTGTATTTTCTAAACAACTGCCATGAGCTTCTGAAGAAGGACTGGTTGGTCTGACGGCTAGAGCACTTTGTTCTTGTTGTTACATCTATGTTGGTCCATTAAAAAGGTATCAAATCATTTGCTTCTGGATCTTATTAAAATGAGGCAATGGAAAGTTTTAATCACTCACATAACATCACAAAGTAGGAGACACTTACATGAACGTATTTTTAGCTCCACCTTTCCTCCATCTACTTCTCTTCCCTTGTGTCCAGCGGCTCAGAAACAAACAGCCTTACAGAATATCTTACAGATCAGAGACTCACGGAAGCTATGTGGGATACCACATGGTTATGCAGCTATGGTAGATTGGGGGTTAAAAATACACTTAAACATAAGATTGAGGAAACAGTGTGCCTTAGGCCCTCCTGATCACAAGAATTAGAAACTCTGAAACATTTCTCGCTATTATATCCCTATGCTAAATCCTTTTGGGCAGCTTTAGCAGCTGCATGGAAAACACCAAACTTTAATTCAATTGTATACACGGAAGCTGCCTTAGGTATGTATGGCACAAGATGGAATCAAATTTATCAGAGCACTCCTAGTTACCCTTTATTTTAAGTGTCTGTTTCAATGTAATTAATCATTAATTACATGCAACAGGGGTAATTACACTGTAGTCACATGTTTGTTCTATGAAAGTACATTGCAATTGCAATGCAGTTACAGTGTAGTTGAGAAAAACATATTGCCTGAAGTAGTAGTTCATCAGGTTTCTTCGTCCCAAAAGGACGTTTATAACAAGGAAAGTCGCTCTAAAGGATCTGAACAAGAATTCTGGAACCTGTGGCACAACTGCCCATGGATTACACACAGGAAACCTGCAAGGAAGACTGCTTAGGCAAAGTATCCCACTTCTCCTCTGATCTCATCTTCTACAGGGCTCTGAGGAACAATTGTACTGTCCCGTCAGATAAATCACATTATTTCAAAGCCAACCTCCAGTCAAACCTAAATTCCCCAGCTAAATTTTGAAAGGTTACACACTCCCTTTTTGACCCACCACCCAGTCAGCCACCCCCCCCCCCCCCATTCTCGTGGAAAATGGTTCATCTGTGTCTGATCGTGTCTCTGTTGTGGCTCTCTCTAGCAAGTTCTTCACAATGTGCCCTTCCATCCTCTTCCACTACTGCCCCCCACTTCTTCCCTCCCCATACCTCACAAGATTACCACTTTTCCCCAGTAACCATCCAGGAAACCCTATTTGCCCTTTTCTCCCTCAACCCATCAAAGTCCAGTCCTGATGGTCTCCACCTCTCAGCTCCTGCCACTGTAGCTTCCCTTACTCACCTGCATAACCTTTCCATCACTCTTTGCACTGTTTCCCAGTTCTGCAAGTTGGACAAAGCTATTTAACTCCACAAAGGGGGGGGGGGGTGACCCATCTTCTCCTGGTAACTGGTTCACTCCAGAGTCCTCGATTTCCTCTCATTCACTAACTTCTTATCACCTTTCCAGTCCGATTTTCATTCCAGAAGCACCACTCCACCATCTCCTCCCTGCTGCATATCACTGATGCTGTCTTCTTCAGGATGGATCAGGGGCTCATTATCGCAGCAATTTTTATTGATCCAGCCAAAGCCTTAGACTCTGTGTCCTTCCTACCAACTTCTCCTGGACAAGCTCAGATTTGCTGGCCTCTCTGTCCCCGCTGTTGCTTGGTTCCATGCTTACATAACTGGCTGTCTACAATAGGTACAGGCCCATGATTCCCTCTCGCCTCCCCTTCCTTTCCAGTCTGTGGTTCCACAGGGCTCCATCCTTGATCCCCTCCTTTTCTCCATCTTAGTAAATGACCTCCATTCTGCCTGTGTCAACTAGCATATTCACATGTATGCAGATGACACAGTCATCTTCACGTCTGGTCCTTCCACTGCAGCTGCAATAGACCTTCTCCAGTGGGACTTCAACAGTGTCCTCCACTGGTTCTCTTCTAATCAACTTAGAGTTAACACTAAAAAGACAGTCTCCATGACCTTTGGTACCAGTCAGAAGCTAGCCAGACTCACTGTCCCCTCTTGTCTTCACCACTCTGGATGGCACCCCCCTTGAAGTGGTTCAGTTCTTTAAAGTACCTGGGGTGTGGCTAGACAGTAACTTGACTTCACATCCCACACTGATACCATCCATGCCAAGGTCCGTCCCAACATTGGTGCCCACTACTGTTAAAAAACAGCCCATCTCCGCATGTCCACAGGGAGCCGATTACCAAAATGGTGCTCCCTGTCTTCGACTACACAGATGTAGTCTATGGTTCTGCCCCTTCCACTTCCCTCCTCAGACTGGATTCCCTCAACTCCTTCTGCCATTCTGCATCTAACTCTCTACCACGCACACATCACTGCGCGCAACAGTTCTCCCTATCCATCCTCTGTCTACCCTCTCACAGCCACGCCCATTGCGCTTGGTTCATCTCCAAATATTGGTTTAATACCCTTCCCTCCTACTTCTTCTCGCTTCTATCCTGACTCCCCCCTGCCTCCTGCTTCCCCTGCTCTAGGGACCATCGCACTTTAGCCACTCTTCACACATGTTCCTCTGCTGGACAATCTGCATTCTCCTATAGGTTTCCCTCACTCTGGAACCAACTCCCTACTCCGTCCATCTCACCCCATCCTCTGGCTCCTTCAAATGCCAGCTGAAACTTTAACCTCCCCCCACTTGCTCCTGCTACCCTTATGCTGGTTACCCTTGAAGGCTTCATCTCAGTTTACATGTGTTGCTGCTCGTGATTCTGTGTACTGCTAATGTTTACTGCGCTTTGTTTAACTGCTGTACAGGCAAATGACTCTTTATTCTGTTGCTGTATCACACTGCTCGTCTGTTCAGATGTTGTTGTGTTATTGTCTGCTGCTTGCCCATCTCCCTCTTCCCTGGGTCACACCTGGAAATGAGCCTCGGCTCGGCATGCCTTTCCTCGTTACACAAAATATAAAAGAGATAAATAAGATAGAAGTTTGTTAATTAAGAACATGGCCACAGTAAGGATACAACTTCCTGCTTAGTAGACTGGGCTATACAAATAGTATATCCAGTTGTAAATTATCACCCTTTGTTTTTTATGAGTTGAGGTGTGGGTACTGGACTCTCAAAACCGAATTTTTTTTGTGGGTCACTTCTAAAGGTATAAGGGAGAATTTGATTTTGATTTCTTTTATAGAGTGTTACCATAAATTCCTCTAATGGACAATGAACACTGTGTTTCACCATAGTTATTAAAACATCATGATAAGTGTTTGTATATGTTGATACACTTGTGAATGTATTTCTGTATTATGATTTACAAAAATCCCCCTTACTCCTCTTTGATAAGTGCCATGGGATCTTTAACTTCCACCTGAACAGTACCAGAGATGGGCAGATGTCTCATCCAAATGATGGCACCTGAACAGTGCAGCACTCCCCTTCTACTACACTGTAGTGTCAGTGATGGACATATAACCCTAAATAAATGGTGTAGGGCTAGAACCCAGGACTGCAGGACCTTTCAATCTTGCAGACCCATAGCTGAGTGCCCTACATACTAAGCCACTGAAACAGCTAGACAGATAGATAGTTCGATAGATTATTTATTTAGTTTTTGTTGACCGGGTAAGTGCACTAGACAAATCCTGCCTATTTTCAGGCACGACCCGGGGGAGGAGGATACAGATGAATGCCAACTGACCTTGAACCAGATTAAGCTGTTGGTGGTATTTTTAGTGAATAGATATTAAAGAGTTTTATATTCAAAAACTTATAAAATGTATTATGAAATGGGCACATAAAATCTGGAGAGCTGACTGGCTGAGAATCTCAGAACCCCATGCTGTTATCTCAGGACAACACAAGAAGATCCATCACCTTACCAGCCTCTGCACTGTTCCAGAAACCCATGCACCTGTGGTTCTGATCCTGGCTTTTGTAGCTGTTGTGCCACAGACTGCCAGTCAACACTTAAAATCACAAAATGATCAGACTTCAGAACACTTGCCATTTTTTCCTTAATGGTCTTTCACTTGAGCTGTTGACGGCGCCTCAAACAAGCAGCTCCACCATCAAACTTGTGGCTCTTTCCAGGGGCTCTTAAAAATTAAAAAGAACAAGGACTCACAAAATTATCAGACTTCTCACTTATCCCTGCCAGCATTTCAGAACGCACGCCATGTTTTCTGCAACAGTAATTCACTTGAGCCACTGATCACAACTCAGACAAGAAGCTCCATCACACCTGGCACCCTCAGTACTTTCCCAGTCACTAACCATGGCTCACACTACAGGCTCTGACATGTTTGGCGCCCTCGCTACTTGCTGACTGTGGTTCAAACGAGTGACTCTGTTGGGGGGCTCTGTCATGGCTGGCGCTTTCGATACTTGCTGAGCCGCTGACCGCAGCTCAAACTAGCAGCTCGGGCTCCATCATAGTTGTCGCTCTTGCCACTTGCCAAGCCAGAATAATGGCTCTGCCTTGGCTTCCAGTCTTTGGACTGGTCGCAGCTCAGTACAACTCCTGCTCCCTCTCACTGAGGCACATGCTGCAGCTCAGTCCAACTCCCGCTCTGTCACCTCGATGCACAGTTGCCCATACAGTACTTACACTGGGAGACGAAAAACAGCCTCTGATGCCACCTACTGATCAACCAGAAATACTAGACGTCATCAACAAGACTTATTTTTATGTATGTTGCCCTACTGAACCATATTTCATTTAAAATGAAAAAAAGGGCAGGCCCACAGGCACAGCTGTAACGCTACCGCTCGCAAACGCTGGGGACCCGGGTTCTGGAACAGATTTGGGTTACCAGAGGGCCAGCGGGGGGGGGAGATGGCTGAGTGTCCTATGTATTGCTCATCTCCTCTGGTGGGGAGGGGGGAACCTTAGCTCAGTGCATGTCTGACCTCTAGCGGCAGCTGGAGGTTCAGCATGCCGAAGCCAGAAAGAGGGGTGGAGAATGTTGGACGCCGGCGTTAGCCTTGGTGTCAAAGTGCACGCCATGTCTCCAGGAAGGCGTACACCTGAAAATGCCACAGCCCAGCATGACATCAACTAGAGAGCTAGGTAGGCCCTCACCACCAGCTGGAGTGGCTCAACAGTGAGGACCCTGATGAGGACTAAGGTACGGAACCAGGAGGGGTGACCTGAGGGGCCCGGCTGACCGCTCCCACTCTGTCCCCAGCTGGAGGGTAAGCCATGGCTTTGTGGGACGGTCCCTCCAAGCTAGCGCCATAGTGGTTCATCTGGTATAGTGCCAGGGTTTGAGGTGGGGATAAAAATACAGGTTACTCACCTGTAACAGGAGTTCTAGGAGTGGTATATGTTGTTCATTCACACTGTCTGGCAGGTTCCTTGCCACTTTAAATCTTGCCGGAAGGTCTTCAAGCTGGCTTCTCCCACCCACCCGGGTGGTAAAACCCTCGGCTCCACCACATGATGCCAGATCTAGCCCGCTGGAAGCCAGGTTGCGCGTTGAAGCCGGGGAGGTTGGGTGGGTCGTGTGGATGAACAACATATACCACTCCTAGAACTCCTGTTACAGGTGAGTAACCTGTATTTCTAGGGACGCGGATATGTTGTTCAATCCACACTTTGTGGCAGACTCCGAGCAGTTCTCCGGGAGGAGGGAGGCAAGGCGCACACTCCCTACTTAGGAAATAAGGACTGGAGAACCAAGGTCCCAAAACCAGCATCCTGGCGTGACTCTAGGTCAATGTGGTAATGGGAAATAAAGGTGTGTGCTGACTTCCAGGTAGCAGCCCTGCAGATTTCCTGGATAGGGAAGTCCCTAGAAGCAGCCACCGAAGCAGCGGTATGGCGGGTAGAATGAGCTCTCATCCCTGTGGAAGGCTCCATGCCCGCCAACATATATCAGAGATCTATGCAGGAGGTGACCCACCTGCTTATCGTCCACTTGGCTGCAGGTCTGCCAGGTGCGGCTTCAGTGTAGGTGACAAACAGCTGGCAAACCTCTCCCCTAACTGCAGCCATCCACTCCTTGTAATAAGCAAACGCCCTTCTAGGGTCCAAAGAATGGAGCCTATATTCAGCCTCCGAGGTGTGGCTGTGGTAGAACACCGGCAGAGCCAACACCTGGTTAAGGTGAAACTCCGACACCACCTTCGGAAGGAACTTCGGGTGGGGGCGAAGGACAACCTTGTCCCTGTGGAAGACCAGGTAGGGAGGCTCAATGGAAAGCACCTGAAGCTCTCCCATCCTTCTGGCTGACGTAATAGCCACCAAGAAGGTGGTCTTCCACGACAGGTGAGAAATGTCACACCTGTGCATAGGTTCGAATGGCTTGCCCATGAGTTTAGCAAACACCAGCAGTAGATCCCACAGAGGTGGAGGTTCTCACACCAGAGGGGACATGTTGTCTAGGCCTTTGAAAAAGCAGCCGACCTGCCTGCCTGTGCAGTGGCTGGATTTCCGCTTGCGACGCTGGTGACCTGGGTTCGCGAACAGATCCAGGTCGCCAGAGGGCCAGCTGGGGGGGGGGGAGAATAGAACGTCCCATGGACAGCTCTCCTTCTCCGGAGGGGGGGAGTGTCCAGCACGTGATGGACCCCTGGCAGAGGCCGGGGGTCCCACAGCTACCGGCACTCGCAGCTAATGGAGGTGGGCTGGACGCTGGACGTCATTGCACGTCCTTGCCTCCCGGAGGGAAAAAACAAGAAAATGGAGGATGGGAGAGTCTCAGTCTACATGAAGCCCTCCCCGGGCTTCAATCAGCCACTGCCACCGCACTCTCAACCAGTCACTAATCCCATGGCACCAGAATTAGGGGAATTGGTGCCGTGGCCCCGCCCTTTGGGGGGCAAGCTGATGTAACCGGGAGTTGCGGCAATGGGCAGTTGGTGGGAGCTCCGGGGGCCGTGACCAGGGCGGACAAACAGGACGGAGGTCTCTCCCAGAGAAAAAGAAAATTAATTAATTAATAAATAAATAATGGAAAGAAAAAGCACCTGACCACCTTCTCCTGCGCCACTGACTGCCTGCCGGCCCGCGCCCGGTAAGCAGAGATGGCTGCCAGGTGCACCTTATGGGTCGTAGACCGAAGCCCTAGCTGAGAAAGGGACCACAGGTAGTCCAAAATACTAGCCAAAGGACAGGAAGAGGGGTCCAACCCCTTGTCCTGACACCAAATGGAGAATCTCTTCCATTTGAAGGATTAGCATTTTCTGGTCAGCTCCTTACGGGACGTCTCAACAACATTGAGGACCTCGTCGGAAAGTCCCAAGGCCTGGAACTCTAGCCACTCAGGAACCAGGCCATCAGGTGCAGGGATTGAAGGTCCGGATGGAGAACCTTCCCCTTGTCGACTGAGATCAGGTCCGGGCAGGCTGGAAGCTGCCTCGGGAGCCTGGAGCTGAGGCTGAGGAGATCTGGGTACCAAAACTGGCGAGGCCAGTCTGGGGCTACCAGAATCACCTAAGCCTTGTTCCTCTTTGCCTTGAGAAGCACCTTGTGGATCAAGGGAAATGGAGGGAAGGCATAGAAGAGGCCGGAGTCACGGCCTCGAGAGGCATCCCCTGCACAAGCCCTGCTGGGGGTGGAACAACCTCAGCTTCGCATTCTCCCTGGAGGCGAATAGGTCCACCTGAGGGGCACCCCAATAGGAGAACAGGTCTTGCACTACCTCTGGAAGGCGTGACCACGCGTGAGACGCAGCGCCTATCTGGCTGAGGGCATCGGCCAGACTGCTGGAGGCTCCTGCCACATGGATGGCTAGGAGATCTGCCTCCAGACTGATCACGAGAGACCAGAGCCCTGCTTGCACAGAGGCAAGGAGTGCATCCTGCCCTGACGGATGAGGTAGTACATAGTCATGGTGTTGTCCATCTGGACCTGAACCACCTGACCCCGTACAAATGGAGCAAAGGCAGTGAGGGCTAGTCAAACCACTCAAAGCTCCAGCAGGTTGATGTGGCATCGAGACTCCTGAGGGGACCAGAGGCCGTGGGCCTGGAGATCCCCCAGATGGGCACCCCAAGCCATCAGAGAGGCGTCGGTCTTTAGAGTGACTGTGTGCTCGGGACGGACAAACGGGATACCCTCCTGCAGATGAACTGGGATGAGCCACCAGTGCAGGCTGTCCCACATCTCCTGGGTCACTGTCACCAGCTGGTCCAGAGGACCGGAGCGCTGTGACCACTGGCTGACCAGCTTCCATTGCAGGGTGCGCATATGCCAGCAGGCCCAATGGACCACACTGGTACAGGCCACCATAAGGCCCAGAAGGTGCAGGAAGTCCCGGGCAGGGCGCAATTACCCAACCAGAAATGATAGGGTAAAGGAGGAAAGGACCTTGGCCCTGTCTGCCGGGAGCCTGGCTCTGGCTCGAAGAGAGTCGAGTTCTGCCCCGATGAACTGAATCACCTGCGATGGCACAAGTTCTGATTTGGCCTCGTTGATGAGGAGGCCAATCCGAGAGCAGACCTGGAGGGCCAGATCCCTGGACCGCTACACCTCCAACCTGGAGGGGGCTGCAATCAGACAGTCGTCCAGGTAAGGGTACACCTGGACCCCTCGGTGCCGCAGGAATGCTGTCACCACTGCCATGCATTTGGTGAAGACCCTGGGAGCTGGAGAAAGGCCAAAGGGCATGGTCCAGAACTCGTAAAGAGATCCCTCTGCTCTGAAACGGAGGAATCGCTGATGAGACGATCGGATTGGGACATAAAAGAATGCGTCCTGGAGGTCTAGTGAACAGAACCACATGCCTAGTTCCAAGGATGGAATGATCTGAACCAGAGTGACCATCCTGAAGGTACATGGCCTTAAGAACTTGTTCAGGTCATGTAGGTCAAGAATGGGACAACAGCTCCCCGTCCGCTTTGGGACCAGGAAGTACCTGGACACAAACCCCTGGGTCTGCAGGAGGACCCGCCACCTCGCTGATCACCTCCTTCTGGAGGAGCTGGGCAATGTCGACTTGACGAGCTGACAGAGAGGCTGTGGAGCCCATTGCCCCCGTGGGGTGACGGCTCAATAGGGAGGGACTGCTCGAACTCGAGAGGCAGACCCCTGCTGACCATTTCTAACACCCAGCGGTCTGTGGTGATAGCGGACCAGGCGGAAAGGAAGTGGCGGAGCCGTCCCTCCATGAGGAGGAACCCGGGGAGGAGTGACAAGGTTGGGGGCGACACCCCTCAACCAGTCACTGGGCAGGCTTGGAGGAAGGGTCGGCCGAGAGGCCTCCCGGACCCTTCCCTCCAGGCTTCCTACTGGAGGAAGTGGCAGACTTGGCCTTGGGGCACCAAGTGTGAGCCTGCTGGCCCTGTTGATGGTGCTGCTGGGCTGGATGTGCAGCGGGGCGGAAGGGTGAAAGGGCTTACGCTGCTGCTGGCGGCCTTTGTCCTTCTGGGCAGATGTGACCAAGTCCAAGGTGGCATTTGACTTCTCGATCCTCTGGAGATGGCCTTTCACCCCTGGCCCGAACAAGTCAGTGCCCAGGAAGGGAACATCTGCCAGCATGTCCTGCGTGTCTGCCATGAAGGTGGAGATCCACAGCCAAGCTCTGCGGCGCATGGCAACTGCAGCCGCTACTGACCGGGCACAAGAATTACCGATGTCCAAAGAAGTTTGGAGCTGCTGGTTAGCTACCGCCCTTCCCTGATCCCACACCTGCTTGACCGTCATCTGAAGGTCAGCCGGGAGATGAGGAATCACCTCATCCAGGGAACCCATAAGAGCGTGAGAAAAATGTGCCACCAGTGAGCCAAGCTAGCCTGTCGAAGGCCTAAGGAGGAAGCATTGTAAAGTGTCTGTCCCGAATAATCCAGCTTTTTGGATTCTTTGTCGGGCGGTTTGTCCACATCCCTAGCATTCCTGGAATGCTGGAAAACACTGTTGGTCACCAGCCCCTCCGCAGAGGGGTGCTCCGAGAAACCGGACAGTGAACTGGTGGGGACCACGTACCTGCGAGCCATCCTGGCTGAAGGCACAGGACAAGATGCAGGCCGCTGTCACAACTCCAGGGCTGGGCCAACAATGGCTTCGGCCACCGGGAAGGCCTCCATAGGGGAATCTCCTCAGTCAGGTGTCTCCGTGAGGGGATACCTGGCCCATTTCTGAATGTGTTTGAGCCGCATCCCAGTGGACTCTGAGATAAGTCGAAGTATTCCCAAGAACGAGGATGGGCTCTTGTCCACCGACTGACCCCTGCAGATTCCAGGTCAATGTGCATGAAGTACAGGGAGGAGTCGTCAGACTCAGAGGAGTCTGCGAAGAGCTGCCAAGCGCCTGAGCCGCCCTCCACCTGCCGAGGTCGATCGGGAGTGAGGCTGACTGACAACCTGTGAGGCAAGCCCTGAACTGACCGAGAATCCTTGGTCGGGGCCCCAGTCTTCGGTTGAGGAGGTGGTAGTTCCACCACAATGAACGAAGCAGCTGGTTTCAGCCGAACAACCGGTGCCGGGGTTGACTCCTTGACATCTATGAGGGGTTGCTTCAATCTCTCCAGTGACAGCAACTTAATGGCCAGAGAAGGTAACAGAGTCGGTTTGTTACTGGCCAACAAAAGTTGCTGCCACATCGTGTCCTTGTAGTGCTGGCGTAACTTACATCGGAGCCTATCCTCCAAACAGGATGAGGGGCGAAGCCGCTTTCCATGGTGCCGAGACTGAGACCGCCGATGTCGGCGGGATCTACCCACATGGAAGAGGACCGAGACCTTCGGGGTCACCGAGGGTGGGTCAAAGAGGGGGCCGGGGAAACCCATTCACCCCTCAGTTCAGGGTCCTTGACTGGGGACTTCGGCACAGGAGGCATGGGCAAGTCCTCGGTTACCACCGGGGGAACCAGTGAAGAAGAGTTGTCGGCTTCTCTAGTCGACAACCTGTACAATGAGTCGAGAAAAATCTTGACTGCGTCGACGGGTGTATCGGCCAGCTGGCTTGATGAGGACACTGTGAAGCCAGTGGCCTTAGCCGCAACCTCGACCAAAGTCGAGAGCCGACGGTCTGGTGAAGGGGATCTCTCCCACTCCCACGAACGCTGACAGTGGGACTTACCTTTCGGTTCTTTTTTCTTCGATCTACTGGTATGTACCGATGGCCCTTCTTCCTTTTTTTATTTTGCTAATATATTCTTTATTCTAGTTTTAAAAAGAAATTTTTTAGAAGTTAAAGATACAGTCGATTAGGTAACAAAAAGGGGGAGAGTTACTTACAGGAGTCCAACATTACACATTTATATTAACTTTTGTTTCAGATATAGTACCATAGTAGACAGGTAAAAGTCCAAGGTCGTTTAGACAGCTAGATCCATTCGAATCTTCATTTGTCTGCTTCACTCTTCCTCCTCTTCAAGGCGTAGTAGTGTTCCTAAAGGTCAAACTAGTTATACATTGACTCCTGACTTCCCGAACCCCTCTGTGCTGTTCAGGGAACTAGCTCATGTAACAATTTCTAACAACATGGTTAGGGTCATACCATAGGAGCCCCCTTCGGAACCCATCCACTGCATTTTTGGTTTGGGGGAGGAAAGAACCAGTGTAAGGAGGTACCTCTGTGCCGGGTGGGTGAGACACAGGTTGAAGAAGACCCGGATCCCACATAAGGGGTGGGGGGAGCTATGGGACAAAGGATCTATCCTTCAGCATGTAGTAAAGAATCCATCTATTCCATCTAGAGCTACAGAGAGATTTTTTAAATATGCAAAAACATTTCACTGAACTTGGTTTACTGATTAATAATAAAAAAAAACAAACCATGTACTTTGGTACAGTTAAGAAGGATAGTGTGGGAACAAACTTGTTAATTAGGACACAGGAGGGGAAAATACTAGAGCAAACCAGGTACTATAAATACTTGGGGGTCATAATTGATCAAGAGTTGAACTTTAATCAGCATGTGACTGAACTTATAAAAAAAGTTAATTCTAAATTAGGGGTTATGAGACGAATATCGAAGTGCTTAACAAGAGAGATGCGACAGAATATAGTGAATCAACTACTTCTTCCTGTGATTGATTATGGCTCCCACATTTATAGACACACCTTGAAAAAACAAGAACATAATTTAGATGTTCTATACAACAGATTAGCTAGATTAGTTTTGAGGTGTGACTTTGGTATTCACCATTGTGACATGTACTCAAGATTAGGGTGGAATTCCTTAGAACAGAGGGCTGAGATTTCCTGGTTAATTCAACTAAAGGGTTTACATAAGAATGAATCACTAAATTATTTATTGTGTAACCTAAAAAAAACCAGAACATGGATTAAATTTAAGAAATTGTGGAGAAAGAGTGTATCTTACCCCTAAAATTAAAAATAAATATAGTACAATGACCCTCCAGTATAAAGTATCGAAAACATGGAATAGGCTACCCCACTCCCTCAGGGACCCTGGCTTGTCATTATCAGGATTTAAATCGGCAGTGAAAAGAGAGTTACATTTTAAATGTTTGTGTTATAGGTGATCAATTACTGATGAATGAATTCCTAAATGTAATGTTTGTATGTATTTCATGAGTGTTAATGTTTCATGAAGAATGGATGTATTTATAAATGAAATGTTTGTGAGTTAATTGTATGTTAATATATTTTTTTATGAAATGATCAGTGTTATATAACTAGTATGATTGTTTACACAGGGATGCCTTGTAAATAGGGATTTTCAAAACCCTAATGACATATTTTTCTGTATAAATAAAATTTTACTACTACTACTACTACATATCTCCTCACGACCATTCCGGTTATGTGTTATTTTTTTCCATTTGATATATTTGTTTTGTTATGGACCACCAGTCCCGCACAGACGGAATCCCCGGAGTCAAGCAACACTTAGTGATAGCCTTTTTGATGGCCGTTAAGAGGGTGGCTAGGAGGCAATGGGAACATGAGTCCCTGAAGTCCCCAGGGAACTGCAGTAATATGTACACTTGTTCGGTTAATTCTAGAGGCCGTCCGGACAGTTCTCGGAGCTCCTCCTGAAGAGACTGTATGAAGGGTTTCAGCTTGGGACATGTAAACATGACATAAGTAAGATGGGCCTTACTCTCCCCATAGTTACGCCAGCATGAGGCCTGTCCACCTAGGGTGTAATGGCTAGTGACTACTGGGGTTCTAAAAAAGGATATCAGGTTCTTCCAGGCAAACTCCCGCCACTGGTGTGAGCTGGTGATTCTGGCAGCTTGCAATGTATCGTACTTACTGGGGAATCAAACTCTTCTTGCCAGTGTTGGCGAATGCCGTCTGTGAGGGTTACTGGGTCCGCCTGCAGGGCCCGATATGGGCCAGATACCAGGTGCCCTTGGTTTGGGGAGGCAAATCGAGCCAAGAGACTGGAGATCAGCAATGGGTGTAGTGCCTGGTTTCTCACCTTCTCTGGGAGGGATTCAAAGTAGTGTCTTAATTGTAAGTATCTATACTGATGTATATTGGCTAGTTGAAACCTCTGCCGAATGTCTCTGAAGGGCCAAAATTGATTCTGACAGGTGATTTGAGTTACATATACTAGGCCATATCTATTCCATTGTTGGAAGGAATGGTCCAATCTACTGGGAGGGAAGTTAGGGAGCGTGGCTATTGGGCTTAGTAGAGGTGCATATAGGTCCAAAGAGAAGGCACTTCTTCCTTGGTGGAGAGGGACTGGCAAAGCTCCTTAAAGGAAGCAATGTAGGAGGAGCCCAAGGAGAGTGGGATAAACGCCGTGGCCGAGGAGGAAGATGAAGCGGCCTGGGCTGCCTCCTCCTCGAGGGCGATCAGCTGCTCGGCGGAGCCCGCAGCCATGGACACCACCCAACGGGCCTCTTTCGACTTCACCAGTGGGTACCGTTTCTCGGGGCACCCAAAATGTAGTCAGGCAGCGCGGTCCTCTAAAAGCCGAAGCCGTGAAGGACTTGCACAGATCACAGACCTACGGATCGTGGTCAAGACCCAGGCAGTAAACGCACGTGGAGTGTGGATCGGTCCAGAACATCTTCCGCACGCAAGGGCACTGACGGAAGCTGGGAGTGGATTTGTCCATCGCAGCCATGAGGGAAGATGAAGGCTGTAGTCTAGAAAACTTTAAAATTATTTTCAGAAATTCCGAAGTGTTAGGATCCAGCCCTAATACGCAGAGCGCAAAGGAGGGAACCTGAGCTTCCAAGCGGTAAGGAAGAGCTGGCATTATGGGGCGGAGCCAAGGATTTTACCACCCGGGTTGGTGGAAGGAGCCAGCTTGAAGTCCTTCCAGCAAGATTTAAAGCGGCAAGGAACCTGCCACAAAGTGTGGATTGAACAACATATCCACGTCTCTAGAAAAGAAATTATGAAAAAAAAGAAAACTGTAGAAAATAGTATTTAGAAAATCACTGTGGACCCATTTCATAATCGCAATAAGGAATTCCTGAGTGTGTGCTGTGCTAAGACAACGTACTTCTCAGGTGGCAGAAGCGCTCAGCCTTCGGCCTTGTGCTTCAACCTAGCTGAGGCATGCCATTATCCCAGCACAACGCACACTCTGTCCTGCCTTACTGCTTAAATATCAGTCTTCAAAAAAGCCATTGAGCAAACTATGCCTGTTGGCTCACCACAGTTTCATGGCTCTTACTGCCACTTCCTCAGGGTATAGAAACACAGACTTTGATGGCAGATAAGGACCGCTTGGCCCACCCAGTCTGCCCATTTCCCTACCTATTGGATAAGCTGCAGATCGTACTTAACCAACAGTCTACTTTCTCCTACCCCCCCCCCCACTAGAATTGCCTTATGTCTGTCCCATGCATTCTTTTTTTTCCTAATACAGTTGTTTGGTCCTTTCTGCCAAGACGAGGACACAGTGATTTTTCACATGTTTTTTCTCCCCAGTCCCCAGCACACGGCTGTGTGAGCATGTGAAGGCATGCTATGCACCCCGTGGCACCAGCTAAGCCCCATTCCACCTCCAGGAACTGTTTGCCACCCCCTCTCCACCTGTGCTACACACCAGACCTCCACCCAGTGGGAACAGAACTACGTGGGGGTGCCAACCCACCCTCGGGAGAGAAGAGTTGCCCATTGACATGCTCGATCCTGCTCCACCCCCCCCCCACGCTGGCACCCGATGACCTGAGGTAGTTCCCGAACCTGGGTCACTGGTATAGCGTGAGGTGTGGCATCCAGTGCCTCAAACCTCAGCGTCACCGGACCAGCTCAACTCATGCATTTTTTAATTCCTTCACTGTTTTTCACCCCACGACCACCCCAGGAAGGCTGTTCCACATGGGTCCATCACCCTCTCTGTGAAAAAATACTTCCTCATGTTGCCCTGATTGCCCCTCCATCTTCAAATTATGCCCCCTAATTCTTGCACGTCTCTTTTTCTGAAAGATGATACCCTCTTGGACTTTGTTGATTCCCTTGCGGTACTTAAAAGTTTCTATCATGTCCTCCCCTTCCTCTTTTCCTCGAGTGTATACATATTGAGCTCTTTTAGTCTCTCTTTGTATGGCTTCCGGTGCAGACCCTGCATCATTTATTTATTTATTTCTAAGAATCAGTTTACAACCTTTGAGCCAGAGGCTCGTTTCCAAAGGTACTTTGTCACATAAAGACATACATTGTGTTTTTGGTTACATAGCATAGTTTTGCAAAACAATAGGCGTTCAACAGAGGCGCCACGTCACACTGTGGTCAGACAAATACAATTAGGTTACAGGGTACATGTAATTGATAACAGGTGTTATTTCAGTTGTCTTCCTCTGGGCTGCCTCCATCCTGTCTATGTCCTTGCTGAGATGGAGGTTTTCAGAACTGGGGAGCGCGACATTACCCGCCCATCATTTCGCTCCCTACATCTTGCTTCCACTCCAATTCGCCCCCATGTCATTTCGCTCCTGCTTCTTACTGAAACTGGGACAAAGCCTCAAACTGTTCCCCTGATGATCCTCTCCTGCTTTCCTGCTCACAGCACCCGTTTATTTAACATTTAATCTGAGGAGCTATAAAAGGTCTACCAGACGCTTGCTCTGACATTCCTTTCTGCTGACCGCGGCTGCAGGGGAGCACAGCAGAGACCCAAGGAAGTATATCGGGTGGTGCTGAACTCATCGGAGTGTGGAGAAACAGTGACAGAGTCAGAAATGGGGTAAAACAGAAGGAAACCATGCAGAGAGATTACTGTGTTGTTATATTCTTTTTAACTGTGTATCAGGGATTTTGTTTTGAAGCCTGTATGTAAGTGTGCCTATCTCAATTGTTCCAGTTGTCCACATACACAATGGACTTGAGACAGCCAATAGGGAGACAGTATCAAAAGGGTTCCACATTTAAAATTTAATCTGAGGAGCACTAGATGGTATAATGGCTGCGTGCTCTGACATTCCATTCTGCTGACTGCGGCTGCAGGGAAGCGCGGCATAGACTCAAGGAAATATACCGGGCTGAGCTCGTGGGAGCGTGGAAGAATGGTGACACAGCGTGGAATGGATTAAAAGGGAAGGAAACCGAGGGAGGTAAAATGGAATTGAGGCAAGAAAGCAAGACACCCAGTGGGATTACTGTGTTATTATATTCTTTTTAACTGTATTCTCAAACATTCATTTTTCTTTATTTTTGATATATTAATTAAAGACCCGTGTTTTGCAGTATTTGGCTTCTTCTGTGGTAAAAAATGTGTTTTTTCACTACAAATTGAGGGATGGGGACCTGATTTTCTGTGCGGGAGTGAAATGCTTGGAAGTGAATGTGCATGGGGCGAAATTATGTGGGAGTGAAATGACGGGAGTGAAAGTGGCGGGAGCAAAATGATGGGAGTGAAATGTCGTAGACCCCCAGAACTGCACACAGAACTCCAGATGAGGTCTCATCAACTATCTGTACTGAGGGATAACAACTTCCTGTTTTCTACTGGTGATGCCTCCCCCTATGCATCCCAATAGAAACATAGAATTTGATGGCAGATAAGGACCGCTTGGCCCACCCAGTCTGCCCATTTCCCTACCTGATGGATAAGCTGCAGATCATAGTTAACCAGCAGCCTACTTCTTCCTACCCCCACCCCCTAGAATTGCCTTAGGACTGTCCCATGCATGCTTGAATTCCACCACTGTTTTTGACTCCACAACCTCTTCTGGAAGGCCGTCCCATATATCCACAACCCTCTCTGTGAAAAATACTTCCTTAAATTACCTCTGAGCCGCTCTTCTATCTTCAAATTATGCCCCTTGTTCTTGCACACCTCTTTTTGAAAGATGCTACCTCTTGGACTTTGTTGATTCCCTTGAGGTACTTGAAAGTTTCTATCATGTCCCCCTCCCTCCTTTCCTCGAGGCTATACATATTAAGCTCCTTAAGTCTCTCTTCATATGCCTTCCGGTGCAGACCCTGCACCATTTTAGTTGCCCTCCTCTGGACAGCCTCCATCCTGTCCCCCAGCCCTCCTTACTGCCTTCTCACATTGCTTGCTTACCTTTAGGCCATCTGATATAACTCCCCCCAGGTGCCTTTTCATTGTTGTTACTGTTAGTACCCCCCCCCCCCAACACTGTGTACTCTTCCCTGGGTTTTTGTTTCCCAGGTGCATTACTTTGCACTTCTTTGCACTGAATCTAAGCTGCCATACTTCTGACCATTCCTCCAACCTTGCCAAGTCCCTTCTCATCCTTTCCACCACCTCCACCCCCTCAACCCGGTCTTTGTGTCGTCTGCAAAGAGGCATGTTTTTCCTTCCAGTCCCTCTGCAATGTCACTTATAAAGACATAGAGAATTGGTCCCAGCACTGAACCCTGCGGTACCCCGCTAGTAACCCCCCCTTTCTTCGGAGTGGACTCCGTTTACTATTACCCTCTGCGTCCTGTTGTCTAGCCAATTTTTCCCCAGGTTACCACCCTGGGACCCAGTCGCAGGCTGGCTAACTTGTTTAATAATCTTTTGTGTGGGACTGTGTCAAATGCCTTGCTAAAGTCCAGGTAGGCCATGTCGACAGCCCCTCCCTGGTCTACTACTTTGGTCACCCAGTCAAAGAAATCTATTAGATTCGTCTGACATGACCTTCCTGCTGTGAATCCATGCTGCCTTGGGTCCTGTGCCCCGCTGGCCTCTAGGTGCTCAACAATTCTTTCTTTCAGAAGTGGTTCCATCATTTTCCCTACCACTGAGGTCAACCTAACAGGTCTGTAGTTTCCTGCCTGTGTCTTGCTCCCACTTTTGTGAAGGGGAATCACATCTGCCCTCCTCCACTATTCAGGCACCACACCATCCTCCCATGATTTAATAAAAAGGGTAGTCAGTGGTGTCACTAGCTCTCCCCTTAGTTATTTTAGAATCCTGGGGTAAATTCCGTCAGGCCCCATTACTTTGTACACCTTCAGTTTTAGGAGTTCTTTCAGGACCCTTTCTTCTTGGAATGGACTGGTATCGACCCCCCTATCCAGGGTGCTTCTATTGTTCGGTTTAGGTACCTCCCCCTCCTCTTCTTTTGTAAATAATGAGCAGAAGTGTTTGTTCAGTATCCCTGCCTTTTCACTGTCACCCTCTGCCCACCCCACCCCCTTCCCTTTATTAAGCCTCACTATCCTCTCCTTGGTCTTTCTTCACTCCCTAATGTACCTATAAAATGTTTTATCCCCTCTTAAGTGAATTGGCTAACTCTTCCTCAGTTTGGGCCTTTTCCATCCTGACTGACTTCCCTGCTTCCTTCTGCTTTAACTGGTATAGTTCACTGTCCTGCTCCTTCTGTGTTTCCTTTTACTTCCTGAATGCTATCTTTTTCTCCCTAACCTTCCCCACCACCTCTTTTGAGAACCATAGTATTTTTTTCCTTCGTTTTGTTTTGTTTTGTTTATTTGCTTCACAGAAAGGCTTGTTGCCTCTGTGATGGCAGTTGATTTACCCACTCTTCCTCCCTCTCCTTCTTGCCTGTTTGCTAGTGCTTTCTCTGAGGCACTCCTCCTATTTTGCCAAAGTCAGCCCTCCTAAAGTCCAATCATCCGCTTTTGTATGGCTTGACTCTATGGCTGTGTTTATTTTGAACCACACTGTTTGGTGGTCGCTTGTTCCCAGATGGCTACCCACTTCTAAATCTGAGATCCTCTCTCCGTCCCCATTTGAGAGTACCAGGTCTAAGATTGCTCCCTTCCGAGTGGGTTCTAATACTAGCTGTCCGAAGCATGACCCCTATAGGGCATCGAGAATGACCCTGGCTCTTGGATGTGGCTGCAGCAAAGGTGCTCCAGTTAACATCTGGCATATTCAGGTCCCTCATCAACAATATCTGCTCTTCTTCTGTCATTCTAAGGATACTTTCTATCATTTCCATGTCCATTTCCTCACCCTGAGATGGGGGTCTGTATACATGGAGGTTTCATCACCTCTGTTTAGCTTGCCAGTTCAAAAAATTATTCTAGTAAGCTCTTCTTTTTCAGGCATCGCTATGCAGTGATTTTCTTAACATTTCTCTATGCACAATGGCAATCTTGGACAAGGAGGCAGGCATACTCACTGGACGCATTGATGTACAGTCTTCATTTATTTCAGTTGTTTGTGCCATACTGTCCTTTCAGCCCACTTCCTCACTGGCCCACCCACCCAGCCTCATCACCCACCATCTTAGGGACTTACCAGCTCTGACAAAGTCCCCCATGGACTGCACCCTGTGACAGAGCCAGGGGGAAGGCTGTCTCTCCCCATAGGAGTCTCCCATCCAGATTTATGAAGCCTGCCCTGTAGGTTGTTCAGGGCCTGTGACGGGCCAGGAGACACCCTGCCATCAGGGAGCGGGGTCAGCCATTACCGTTCCCTAGGGCCGCCAACATGCAATGACACTGCCACTGCCACCTGGTCTCTTCCAGATGGCAGACACTGAGCAGGTTACCTTTCCTTCTCTCCTTGAAGGAGAAGAGCAGTCTTCCGGATGCTTGATCCCTCCCGCAGTGTCCCTGTGGTATCCCAGTTATGTTTCCAAATCCGGGTTGTTGGTACCACAGGCAGAAGCTCTACTGCTGTGCCAGCTGGTGTATAGTTTTGTTTTTAAATTAGTACACTTTGTCCCCTTCAAGCCCATCCAGCCACATCACCCACCATCTCTGGGACTTAACTTCACTCCAATGTTCCCTCAAGGATGACCCCGCCCATTTGGGAAGGGCTGTTGGAGGTAGGGCCTATCCCCCGACAGAGGTTAAGTGTCTGTGTCTGGAGTTCGAATCCGGTCAGTAGTGCAAGGCCTGTGATGGGTGGTGTTGGTATTGTGCAATACCAGGGATTTTCCACTTTGCAGTTCCCATCCCTTGGCTGTCAACAGGCCCAAGCTCTAACAGGAGCATGTTGTGCGCATCAGAGTGCTGACGCCCTCATCCCCGAGTACTGGCTACAGCTTGCAATGCCATCTGTGGTCACCAGGTGGCAGTATTGCAGCAAAGACCAGGCACCCTCCCACCCCAAGGCAGCAAGCATCTGCTGGGATGCTCAACCATCCTCCCCCGGCTGGCCCTCCAATGACCCAGGCTCATTCCCAAACCCGGGTCGCCAGCGTCATGAGCGGCAGCACTATCGCTTCGCCAATGGTGTACAGTGTCTTTAAAGTACCTATCCTGAAATCATATGGCTTTTTACAACCATCACCACTTTAATCCGGAATATTCATTTTACCACAGGCTCTGTATTTCTTAATGCTTCTGTTAGTTACGACATACATGTAATTGTACAACCAGTTTAGAGGGTAGATGAGACATCTGGCAATAATCTAATTTTGTTGTAACGGGTTGGGGGTTGCAGCAGTTGGAGTGTGTGCAAAACTGACATTTTAAGCTACTATACTATCATTCAATGTGTTTTTTTGCCTCCCTTGCAAATGAATAGCCACACAAAACCAAAAACCAATTCAAGTCAGAATTGAGAAGCCAGAAAGAATTTCTAAAAAGCCAGATGACTTTGAAAAACAGTAAAGAAAATCCTTGCACAATGACACCTGAAAAGTGGAGCCTACTAGAACTGTGTTTTTGAACTGCCAAGTAAACATCAGTTCATTCATTCATTTCTTTATGTCTATTTTTTGATCACCGGGTAAGTACACTACACAATATTAGAAAATGGGCTAGACACTATGAGCTCTCTGACTGGCTGAGAGCCACAGCAGGGGAGTACATTAACTTTCGATAGAAGACCGGTGAGAAAAAGTACCAGTGCCAACAGACCGCATTACCAATATCGGCGGGCACTGCTACATTTCAAATTAACTGCCATTTTTTTTAACCTCAGTAACTGAGATTTACGGTGGAACAGATATCGGGCAATGTCCCTCCTCCCAACCCCACCATCTCACAGAGCCTTCCGTTGACAAGTAAAACACACATTTATTATAAAATTAACCGAATAAAGTCACAGAAAGTGTTCAAATCTGACGGAGCTTATCGTGACCTACGCTACCCCAAATGTCGATCGATCAAGCAGCTACTGTAAGCCAGCAGCGCATCACAATCTATGGTGAGTACAACTTAAAAAAAACACCGGTCACCGCCTCCATTCCTCGTCCCAGTTCTCCCAATCCCGTCATTAGCTGTGCCGAGTACCCCCTATTCCAAACAGCACAGAAAAGCCAGTGGGGAAAAACACAGAAATGTACTTGCTTTTACAGGTTAACTTCCTTTTTTTTTTTTCCCCTGCCAGCTCACTCGATTGCCATCTTCAAGGTCCCTGTTCAGTCACACGTCTGCCCGCTCAGCCAACTGCTCCCTGTTCATACTCTTTGACAAAATTTTTTTTCATCTGAAGAGAGTCTAGCTTTACCATATACACTACTGGACAAAAGTTTTAGAACACCCCCATTTTTCCAGTTTTTATTGAAATTTACACAGTTTAATGTCTCAATGTACTCTGAAATTAAAGCATAGAACAAATAAACAATTGGAGATAAAAAAGAAATCATAGAATCATTTTGTTTAACAAAATTTAATCTAAATTTTTGACTCATCAAAGTAGCCACCTTTGCAGATATAACCACTTAACACACCGTGGCATTCTTCCTACAATGGACATCAAATATTGTTCGGGAAGTTCTTCCCAACACTGTTGCAGAAGTTCCACAAATGTGTGTTGCACTTGTAGGTTGCTTTGCTTTCACCCTTCTGTCCAGTTCATCCCAAACCAGCTCGATGGGGTTTAAGTCTGGAGACTGTGCTGGCTATTCCATGATTTGAAGCCTACCATCTTGTTCTTTCCTCGAAGGTAGTTCTGACATAGCCTGGAGGTATGTTTGGGTCATTATCTTGTTGTAGGATGAACCCCTGACCAACTAGGGCGAGACCAGAGGGTATTGCATGGCGCTGCAAAATGCTGTGGTAGCCCTTTTGGTTCAGGGTGCCAGTCACTCTGTGCAAGTCGCTGACTCTAGATCCAGCAAAGAGCCCCAGACCATCACGCTTCCTCCATGTTTGACAGTTGGTGTCACACACTGAGGAACCATCCTTTCGCCTGCTCGACGGGCGCATAAAACCCTGCGTGATGAATCAAGATTTCAATTTTGATTCATCGTCCATAAGACCTTCTTCCAGTCTTCAGTAGTCCACTGGCGGTGCTTCATGGCCCAGGCAAGCCTTTTTTCTTATTTTGCCATCTTAGCATTGGCTTTCTTACTGCCACTCGACCTGTCAAACCTGTAGCTCAAGTCTTCTTCACAGTTGAAACTGAGACTTGCTTACTTCACCAGTGTTAAGCTGTGCTTGAAGCTGTTGTCCTGTGAGCTTATCACGTAAGCTGTTGACTCTCAGAAACTTGTCTTCTGATTCTGTTGTGGCTTTGGGTCTGCCAGACCTCTTCCTGTCAGAGTTTCCTCCAGTTTCCAAGTGCCTTTTGATGGTGTAGGAAACTGTACTCACTGACACCTTGGCTTTCTTTGCAATTTCTCTAAAGGAAAGACCTACACTTTTAAGGGTTATTATGGTCTGTCTGTCTTCCTTTGTTAATTGCCTTTTTCTCACCATTATGATAGCAATATCATAATGCATAATGATAGCATTATGATAGAAACTACTTCCTGCAGTGCAATATTGTCCAAATAATGCTTCAGAGGGTGTAATAACAGTCTGTTCCAACACTGCTTTTATACATACTGGGGGTTTGTAATCAAGTAATCAACAAAAGTTGGGACACCTGTAGGAATTGTTTGCATCAACTTTCAAGGCTTAATTTACTTCCATTGCTGCAGAAAAGCTGTAAGTTATTAACCCATTACTTGTTCCCTGAAAAAGGCCTTTTTTTATAACTCTGAAATTTACATTACTTTTCAGTTTTTGCTAACCTAAACTTTTTTTTTTAACCTCTAGCAGTTTACCGCTTACCTTTGTACCATTTCAGGTTATTCACTGGACTTGAATTGCTTAAATTTCAATAAAAACTGGAAAAATGGGGGTGTTCTAAAACTTTTGTCCGGTAGTGTAAGTAAAGTCTTGGAGTCCTGGAAAAGAAGGGGTTGGGGGTGGAACAGACAGAAAAGTAGTCAAAAAATGAAGGGAGAAAATCCAGTGCAATAAGGAGCTCCATAAGCAGCAGCACCCTCTACTGGCAATTGAGTAAAGGGACTATTTTACACAAGCTGCTGTTTCTGATCTTGTTTATTAATATTTTACCCTATTTCTCCTTATCAAATCACTTTCATAAAAAAAAAAAAAAAAAAGCTAATTTTCTAAGTGCAATAATACCCTCAACAAGCCAGCCTGGTGGCGCTGAGGGTTGAGCCGCTGGACGCCACACCTCGCGCTATGCCGGCGACCTGAGTTTGGGAACAAGCTCGGGTCATCAAGGGTCAACAGGGGAGGACTAGGATCGAGCATCGGGAGACAGCTCTCGTAGTCCTGGGGTGGGCTGGGGAACCTACGCCACACGGCAGCGGGGATGCCCAGAGGTACTGCAAGCAACAGTGTGCCTGGAGGGGGAGCGCGGCAGATGTCGGCATGGATGTGCGCAGACGTCACTGCACATCCGCGCTCCCAATAGGGGAGAAAAAGTGGAAAAATGGCTGGGCGCACCCAGCCTCACCAGGAGGACTCACGTGGAATCGCACGGGGAGGGGGGCCGGGGCTGATCTGGCTGGACAGGGTATGGGGAGATCCTCCAGCGGACCGATGACGGTCGTGCCGGATCCCCTATCATGTGAGTGAGCCTGGTGCTTCCCCGTGTAAGCAGCCAAGGCTGGATGCCCCCGGTAGTCGCCAGTAGGCAACCAAATACGATGAATAAAAACAAAATAAAATAAAAATAATACCCTCCAGGGTGGGCAGTAAAAAAATTACTCACCTTAGTAATGTTGTTTCTTCTAAAGGAGTCGTGCTATATTATGACATATGCAGCTTGACCCAGCCTTCGAACTGCTCCGGAGGTGAAAGAGTTAACTTTCCATGCCAGGCATGGAATCTTGAGCGCGAGCTCGGTTGAGAACTCTGTCTGTTGTTTTCAAACTAAAACTGTCAGATCTTTTACGAGCAAAACTCACTAAGATTCTGTGGAAGCTGTAAACCTACACTAGCCAACTGGCTACTAAAATATAACCATTTTTGGTCCCAAAACAAAGACTCAAGTCAGGGGATCCAAAAAATAAAAACACAACACCCAAACACCCCAAAAAAAGGGGTGAAAAAACAAGGTGGGCATCTACTAAGTGCCAACACTGCACTGCCCACCCACATCCCAAAAGCAGAGGTTCTGAGAGGGGCAGGGGGGGGAGGTCATAATATAGCAAGACTCCATTAAAAGAAACAACATTACTAAGGTGAGTAATTTTTTCTTCAAACAACATGAAGTCTTGCTATATTATGACATATGCAGACTACACAGCAGTACCTCCATGGAGGAGGGACAGAACCTACTTAGGAAATAGGCTCTGAAGCACAGTTGTGTTAAACTCAGCATCACCCCAGCCTGGATGTCTAGAGAGTAATGCTTGGTGAAAGTGTGAACTGTTTTCCAGGTAGCTGCTTGACATATCTCTATGATAGGGATGTCCCTGGCTGCAGCCAGGGACGCAGCTGTACCTCTGGTAGAGTGAGCCCTCAGGCCTGAAGGGAGAACCTTACCCAGTTTTTGATAACAAAATTGGATACAAGAGACAATCCACCTGGCAATGGATCTTTAGTGGCAGGTTTCCTTTACCAACCTCACCATAAGTGAGGAATAGTTGGAGGGAGTCAAACCTGCGACCCTTGGTACGCTCTATGTAGTAACTAAGGGCTCTCTTCACATCTAAGCTATGCAGCCTCCTCTCGCCAGAGGAGGAATGGTCAGTGAAGTAAACTGGAAGAGATATAGATTGATTAAGGTGGAAATCTGAAACCACCTTGGGCAAGAACTTCCTGTTAGTCCTGAGGACCACTTTATCTCTGTGAAAGGAGATAAAATCAGACTCCACTGACAAAGCCTGTAACTCACTTATGCATCTGGCAGAAGTGATGGCTACCAGAAACACAGTTTTCCAAGTCAAGTACTTAAGCCCTGCTGAAGACAAAGGCTCAAAGCGGGGTTGCATAAGCTGAGCAATGCAAACATTAAGATCCCAGGCGGGAGCAGGGTCCCTGAATGGAGGGTTGGTGTGAAGCAATCCCTTGAAAAACTTGGAGAATACAGGGTGAGCAGAAAGAGAAGAGGGCTTTCCTGCAGATATAAAAGCAGAGACAGCTGCCAAGTGCACTTTCAGGGTAGCTGGCCTCAGCCCCAAAGTATTTAAGTGGACCATATAATCCAGGACTGTGGGCAAATCAGCAGATTCTGGGGAAATATGCTTTCCAGAGCACCATATGGAAAACCTTTTCCATTTAGAATTATAAGTAGCCCTGGTGGAAGGCTTCCTAGAAGCTTAAGATATCGAGTACACCTTGAGAAAGGTGTAGGTCAGCAACTCTAACTCTTCAAGAGCCAGGCCTTGAGGTTGAGGGATTTGAGATTCGGGTACCAAACTCTCCCCTGGGCACAGGTTAACAGATTGTGATTCCTGGGAAGACACAGGGGAAGGTGGACTGCTAAGGACAGAAGGAGTGGATACCAGGGCTGTCTGGCCCAATCTGGAGCAATCAGAATCATCTTGCAAGGTTGAGATCTGATTTTGACTAGCACCTTGAACAAGGGAGGGAAGAGGGGGGAGGCATAGAGAAACTTCCCTTCCCAGTTGAGAAGGAAGGCATCCAGAGGGACTGAGCCCAACACTGGGGGTCTGCAGCAAAACAGCGTAAATTGGTGATTGTCTGGGGCTGCAAAAAGATCTATCTGAGGGGTGCCCCACCTGGCAAATACTACCTCCAGTACTAGGGGATCCAGAGCCCATTCGTGATGGCCCTGGGAAATCCTGCTGAGAGCATCTGCCAGGACACTGTCCTTGCCTGGGAGGTGAACTGCCATGAGGGAGGTGTTCAGGGAATAAGTCAGAGACCACAACTTCATTGCCTCGGTGCACAAGGCCGAAGACCGAATGCCCCCTTGCTTGTTGATGTACTACATTGTAGTGGTGTTGTCTGTTCTGACCTGTACCACTTTGTTCTGAACAGATGCAGAAAAAACCTGAAGTGCTAGAAAAACTGGTCTGAGTTCCAACAGATTGATGTGGAGCAGAGACTCCTGAGGGGACCACAATCCCTGGGTGGTGAGGTTGCCCATGTGAGCTCCCCACCCCAAGAGGGACGCATCTGTAGTAAGGGTCAAGGAGTGAGATTGAGGGATGAAAGGAACCCCTTGTCTCAGATTGCTCCGATCCTGCCAGCACTGTAGGGCCTGATCAGGGTTCAAGTTACTGGGATCAATTTGGTTAGAGGATCTCTCCTTTGAGACCAGAAGGCTCTCAAATGGAACTGAATGTCCCTCATCTGAAATCTTGCTCCCTGCACTACTGCTGTGGAGGCAGCCATGTGCCCTAGGAGCTGCAGAAAATGCCTTGCTGGTCGAGAGACCTGCAGAGTGAAGGAGGAGTCCAGAGCCATCAAGGTCTTTGCTCTTTCTAGAGGGAGGAAAGCTCTGGCCTGCTTTGTGTCCAGTTCTGCGCCTATGAAGGTGAGTAGCTGAACAGGCTCTAGAACTGACTTTGGGAGATTGAGAAGGAAACCTAGAGATGTAAGCAGCTGCTGGGTAACCTGAAGGTGTAATTTGACTTGGTCTGGAGACTGGCCCACTATGAGCCAGTCGTCCAGGTAAGGAAAGATGGCAATCTTTTGCCTTCTTAAATGAGCAACTGCTACTGCCAGGCATTTTGTGAATACTCTTGGGGCAGAGGTGAGGCCGAAGGGCATTGCTCTGAACTGGTAATGGCCTGAGGGCAGTTCGAATCTGAGGTACTGTGGAGCTTCTGATGAGAACATGGAAGTCGGGATCCTTGAGATCCAGGGACGCTTAGCCAGTCCCCTGGCCTTAGAGAGGGTAAATAATTCTAGAGTCACCATTTTGAATTTTGGTTTTAAAAGGTGCTTGTTTAGGTATCTGAGATCCAGGATGGGCCACCATTCTCCTGTCTTTTTGGGGTAAGGAAGTACCTGGAGTACAGTACTTTGCCCTGGTGTAGGGGAGGTACCCTTTCTACAGCTCTGAGAGCCAGGAGGGTAGAGACTTCTGTTTCCAGAGCGAGAGCCTCTGATGGATTTGCAGGTGGAAAGGATCTGGTTCTCATCTTTAGAAATTTTTTGAAGCTGAGAACCAGTCCCTGGCTTACTACTTCCAGGACCCACTTGTCTGATGTTAAAGACTCCCAGTCCTGGATGAAATAAGCCAGCCTGCCCCCTACAGGTAATGGAGAATCGGCCCTGGCCCTCCCATCAGGGTGCCTGTTTGGCAGGGGCTTTAGGCTGAGGGGTGGGAGCAGGCCTGCTCATACCCCGTCTGCCTCTCCCTCTGAAGAACCCCCTCTGGGCATCGGCTGAAGAGGAGGCCTGGGCTTGGTAAAAAGGTCTGTGAAAAGGCCTGCCCCTCTCCCTGGAAAGCTGCCTCTGAGGAGTGGCCTGCCTTTCCTTGGCCTGTACACTCCTATAAGTGGTCCTATACTCATCCATTTTCTTCATGTAATTCTCTGTCTGCTCCCCAAACAGAGAGTTACCCACAACAGGAAAATCCATGGCCTTAGCCTGGGTATCCCATGACAGGCTAGTACACCTGAGCCAAGCCATTCTGCGAAAAGCCACAGATGTAGCCATGACTCTTGAAGATACATCATTAGAGTCCACTGCAGCATGGAACTGCACCTTGGATGCCTCAATACCATCAGCAGCCACCTGCTCCAGCTCCTTGGCATGCTGGCCAGTGACCTGTTTCGCCAGGGCCATAACAGTATCCCATCTGGATTTCTGGTATCTTGCCACATAGGCCATATAATTTGCCTGTCTGAGTCCCAAGGATGCTGCCATGTACTGTTTCTTTGCCATGGCATCAATCCTCCTGGAGTCCTTGTCAGGGGGGGTGTGAAGCCAAGGGAATATTTGCTTTATCACAGGCTGCAGCCTGCACTACCCCAACATTGCTGCATTGTTGTGAAAGGAACCCGTAACAGGGCCTGACAATGTGTACCTCTTGTCCATTTTTTTTATCCACAGGAGGTATAGTGTGAGGAACTTTTAAAATTTTTATTGTCTGTTTCCTAAAAGATTTATGTAAAGGAATAGACAGTCTCCTAGACTCTGGGATATCCATCATTTCTACATAGTCAGGCTCCTCTTGTTCATCCACAGCTTCTTCCAAAGGGAGCTGGACGGTTTCAGCCACTTTCTTATAAAACATAAAATGAGAAGGGGACTCAAAAAGCCTAGGGGGAGACACTCCTGAAGGTCTGTCTGGGGAGATGTCCGGTTCAATGGGCACATCCAGACTTTCAAAATATCACATTCACTCTCTTCATAATCTTCCTCCCCCTCCTCAGGTTCATAAAATTCCTCTATATCATATTCTTGAACCGGTGGCACTGACCGAACCGACCGCTTACCTGATGGTGCCAGTTCGGTCGGAACCGGGGAAAGTGACTGGACAATTTTGATTACTTTGGCTATCTCTGCAGTGGTTGGAGAAGGAAATTTTAGCTCCACACCTGCTGATTTTCTAGTCCTTTTTGCTGGGACTGACTCCTCCAAGTCAGCCCTCCGTTTGCCCGAGGAAGTCTCGCCCTGGTCAGAGGGCACTCCCTCCGGTTCGGCTGGCACCAAACCGGGCTGGCCGTCCGGGTCAGCGGACTTTTTGGCCTCTCGTTCCCTGAGTCTACCAACTCTCTTATCCAGGGTAGCTGCAGGGAAATTCTTGCAAATCTGGCAGTCTGCATTGAGGTGGTCAAACCCCAGACAATAAACACATGTGGTGTGTGGGTCAGCCTTGGCAAAGGCTTCCCCACAGACACTACAGTGCTGAAACCCAGTGGGTGCAATTTAATGAAGTTTAACAACAACCTGATCGGTTCAAACCGAACCGATAATATCGTTTACAAGTTCCACACAGAAATAATGTAAAACCTATTACTTACGATACCACAGACAGAGCTTGAACCAACCGGTTGCGGTTAAATATAGACAAAATGTGGTTTAAAAAACGCGAAATTAACTTTTTAACCGAGAAATTGAACCGAGCAGCAGGAGAAATCTCCGGAGCGACTGTTCAGTGAGGCGGAGTAAAGAATCTGACAGTTTGAGTTTGAAGAACAACAGACAGAGTTCTCAACCGAGCTTGCGCTCAAGATTCCATGCCTGGCATGGAAAGTTAACTCTTTCACCTCCGGAACAGTTCGAAGGCTGGGTCAAACTGCATATGTCATAATATAGCAAGACTTCATGTTGTTTGAAGGGCAATACCAGACCTTCCAGGGGCTATAAGGCCCTCCACCTGCGGCATCGGGCCTCATTATACCCCTGGGCAGTCCAGTATTGTCCAATACCACCCACCCTGGAGGGTATTATTTTTTATTTATTTATTTTTTTTTATTTAAAGTAGAGTTGAAAACTTTCTTATTCTCTAAAGCTTATGGCTTATGATTTTATGATTTTATATTACTGATATTGTATTGTCTGTTTACTGTTTGTAAAGCGCTTTGATAATTGGAAAAGCATTTTTAAATAAATTTTACTTACTTACTTACTTACACCCTGTCGGGTATTATTGCCAGCATATGTCTGTTTGTTGTCACAGCCTGGGAGAGTATAGTTACAAGCACACTGGAGTACGAAATACAGTAAGAAACACATAGCATCACAGCACAATACAATAACAAGATAGTGAGGAGGCACAGTACACTCTATAGGTATGTAAGGAGTAAGCATAACGTGCATCAGATAAATAAGAAATCAAACAATTCTGCAGACAATTGTTAGCACAGATAACATACTGTACATTGCACAAAGGCACTATAGACCACCTGAATGTGGGAAAGTGGGAAGGCCAGTGATAAACTGTTACTTGACCCCTGTCATTTTAAGTACAATAGATGCTGGCATAGGCATATAATTAAGGGAGACAAGAAACAGGTACATGCGTCAGAGGCCTTCCGATGGTGCTAAAACTCCCTTTTGAAACAGGTTTACAAGGATGGGGGGAGCCAGATGGCAACTGGGAGGGAGTTCCAGAAATCAGGTGCAAAGTGGGAAAATGCCTGTGACCCCCTATTGGTAGTATACTTAGGAAGGTTTAGAAGGAACAGGTCACCAGACTGGAGGGGGTACGCCAGGTCAGGGGGTTTCAACAATGTAGCCAGGGAGGAGGGTGTCCCAGTCCCGTAAGGGCACCTGAAGCCAAAGAACAACATGCCTCTGGAGATAACCAGTTTAACCCAGAGTACAGCTGGCAATGGAAAGTATGTTGGATTGAGGCCATGTGTGAAGCGGCAGATGCTGTTGTATATAACATCCCATCACGGTCACAACAGCTGCATCTTTCTTTAGGCCAAGAGGGTGAGTGAGTAGCCACCCGCAGGACCAATGCTGTGCCTTGGACGGGGGTGGGGGGTGGGGGCACAAATGCCTGATAGTCTGTGCTCCCTAGCTATCACCAAAGTAGCTATGTTTATGTGTCTAGGTAGGTTTACTTTTATTTGTATTAGTAAGGTGTATTCTGTATGTGAAATGTGTAATGTTGCACTTGGATGTAATATAATGAAGTCAAATACATCTAATGTGTTTTTATAATGTATTCAGCTTCAACCTCCCCTTTCTTGGGGCTGCTTTCAGTTGTGCTTTTATTAAACTCAAACCCCTTCTAAACCCAGACTTAAGGTTTCCTTTAGAGGTATAGGCGTAAATGACAACGCCATAGGTAAGGTTTGGAAGAATCCCCTAAACAGCAGCAATTTGGACAAAGTGTGTTATGATGTATTTGGTTCTATTGGCCAAACCAAGCCTGATATTAATGGTTTTACAGGTATTAGAGATGCGTTGAGAGAAGAGTTAAACAAATAGACCTCATAACTTGGTTAGGATCACCCATGTGAGCCCCATAACCCCACTATGGTGATGGTTAAGGGGTGCGGGATATCCAGGCATTTGCACCCCACCCCACTCCGTGATCATGAAACAGTATTGGTCATAGGTGGCTGCACACTCACCCCCTTGGCCAAAGGAAAGGTGCAGCTGTTGTAACCTTGATGACTGAGGTGGGTGCAGTGGGGGAAGAAACAAAGACACACTGGGGAATAAATGAAAATAATTAAAGACCACGCAAGTTTGGTTTGAACTCCAGCAGTGATGTCTCAGAAATGACAACTGGCTCCTTTTCCAGGACATTAGTATCTATTTTGTAACAGTGTTTATTTACTTATTTATTTTTTATTAACATTTTAAAGTATTTTTCCCATTTTAACCCTTCCCCTACCTTGGGTGTACATGCCACGTTCTGAGACGCCCTCCCAACTTGCCGCCCCTCCCACCGGCGCTGCCATCAGACCGCCACCTGATGGCAGCAGAACTACGGGGGGAGTAACAACCTCCACGGGGGAGGAGAGGAGAGCCACGGTTAGGATGCTCAATCCTGCCCCCCCCCCCACGGGCCGGTGCCTCAACAACCCGAGGTCATTCCCAAATCCAGGTCAACGGCATAGCACGAGGTAAGGCGTCCAGCGCCTAAGCCCTCAATGCCACCAGGCCAGTTTATTTATTTATTTTTAAGTGCTCTGCTTTTGCAACACCCCCCAACCAGGTTGCACCTGGAAACGAGCCTCACCTCAGCATGCCTTCCCTGGTTAACAATTTTAAATAAATAAATAAATACAACAGGAAGTCATGTGATGGCCTCCAATCACTTGCCAACATGTGACCTTATGTTCTTCCTAAACCTACAACAGCAACACCAGAAGCAGTCATGCAGCTGGGATGGAGGAGATGGGTGGGGGTGGGGGGAATAAGCCAGCAGAGAGTGGGCATTTATAAATACAGGTGGCTATTAAGGTCACAGTATCAGCTGAGAGACAGTGTACGTAATGTGATGCCTATGTTTTTTTTGCCAAAGCATCACACAGCCAGTAGAGAGGTACCCAGTGAAGTGCAGAACATAGCAATCCATCAGCCACTGAACTGCTGTCAAAGAGAATTCAAATGAGAGGGGACAGTGAGCACTAGGCAGCTGTGTGTTGATCTTCCTAAACCTTTCACAGTGGTCCTTCCTGTTCCCCGCAGCACTTTAGCAACTGATTTCCGTTCAGGACCTCCAAAGGAATTTCAGCTATGCTCCTCGGCTCCTGTTCCCAAATTTGGCCAACTTCCCCAACATATTAAAACAAAAATATAAATGAAAACTAGGATTCTCGTGCCCCAGAGGACTTGAAATGCATTCTTCCGCCATGCCATGTGACTAGTTCGTTTATTTTCAGACTGCCTGTATGATTTGACGGACGCTTTTGCTGATTTTCTCTTCTTCCACCACCAGAAATAGCCTTTTGCAGACCAGTCACATTTTTCAGTCTTTTTTGTAGCTTTTTCTTGGCTGATCAAACTGCATTTGAACTCCTGATAAGGTTTTCTTTCTGTTAAGGCTGTGGCATGTTTGCCTATTCCCAGATTTGACATATAGCAGATTTCATAGTTCGCATGCTCAAATATGGTTACTGTACATATCTGTACTGAAGATATGTGGGGAAAGGGTCACCCAACCCCAAAAGCAGCTCCCCAGAAAGTAGGAGTCAAGATTCCAACTGTTCCTGTATACACAGAGGTGGCTTAAGCCAGCTGGAAGATGCTACAGCACAGCTTTCAAATGCCAATCCTGAACTTTCAATTTGTTTTTAATTTTAGTTTACTAAGGCCGCCCGATTGCCCAACACTGTTGTGCCAGTGACCCTAGTTCGGGGTGGATCCAGGAGCTGGCAATCGGGTGTGCGAGGCTGGGAGGAGCACTGGACAAGACAATGTTTCCCAGCCCTTGTAGAGTTGGAGATGCGTTCTCCAGTCACAGACTAACTACTCCCTTGGGAATAGTGAGCTAGGAATGGGAATTGTCCTGTATTATAACAGAGAAAGACTGGGAATTGGTGTGGAAGGTAGCCTACTGGGCCAGTAGGCAACTGAAGGGCCTGTTATTGCAATACAAAATACTCCATCGCACATATGCACACCCCAAAACTTGAGTCACTGATGGTGCAGTGCATCGGATGATGCCAACCTAACCCACATGCTGTGGGACTGCCCATCTATCCACAGTACTATGGCCACAACTGGTAATCATGTGAACACATATGTTACCAACAAATACCAAAGCACTGGACCATGGTCTCTTGGGCTTTTTCCCTAGAACTCTGACATGACCACACCTGAAGCTCCAGTGGATGACCAGTGCCATGTTGGCCGCTAAACAGGTTGTCCTAAGACATTGGTGTGACCAGCAGGTGCCCTCTCACCAAGAATGTCTATCTCTTCTGACCCATATAGTGGCCTTTGAAAATGCAGTCTATACAGCCGTGGGTAAAGTACAGTTTTGTAAGAACTTACCGTAACAGTAGATCTTAGAGAGGAGCTCTTGCAGCAGGCAACACTGGTAGGACTAAGCCATCAGGCACTAGGACCACACAGAAAATTTCTAGCTAGCAGTCTACAGCGGGGGAACACCCCCAACGTCGGCATGCCAACGTTCTCCTATGGTATAAAAGGAGCGGTCCCCCAGCTCCACCTCAGTTCTCCCACCGAAGACCCTGGTAGACTCAAAGAAGAGAGACCTGAGGTGGTTCCTCATAACAGAGGAAAGCAGAGAAGCCAAGAAGGAGAAACAGCCCTCGGGGGGCAGGAGGGAAGGAAAGCACTGCCTGCTGCAACAGCTCCTCTTGAAGATCTACTGTTACAGTAAGTTTTTATGTAACTATACTACCTTACTTCAAAGGGGCTCTTGCAGCATGCAACATCGGTAGGACTGAGTCCCAAGCAGTATCGGAAATGAACCGGTCAGCAGGGAGAAGGAAATAAAAGGCGCATGCCATTAAGAAAGGAGGCCATAAAGGACTGCAAGGCCAAAGCCAGTACTACACCTAGATGAAATGTCCAGACTGTAATGCCTCATGAAGGTATGGACAAAACTCCAAGTGGCGGCTGCACAAATGTCTGCAGTAGGACATTCTTGAAAGAAGCAACTGAGGCAGCCATGCCTCTGGCAGAATGGTCTTTGACTGGGCCCACTAAAGGCTTGTCGTACTTGGGATAACAGTAAACAATACAACTGGTTAACCACTTAGACAAACACTGTTTGGAAACAGGGGCCCCTTCTCTCCGAGGAGGAAACAAACAACTGATCAGACTTTCTGATCATACGGGTGCAATCCAAATAATACCCGAGCACCCGGTGTACATCTAGAGTATGAAGTAAGGCCTTCCCCGATTAGAATACTCAGGAAAATACACAGACAGGTGGATGGGTGGATTCAGAGTAAACTCGGACACCACCTTGGGAAGGAACTTAGGATTAGTTCCCAAAGACACCTTGTCTTTGTGAAAAACCAAATAAGGCTCTTTGCACATTAGAGACTGTAGCTCAGAAATCCTCTGAGCAGAAGTAATGGCAACTACAAATAACGCTTTCCAAGAAAGGAAGCGTAGCTTGCAGCAGGCTCAAAGGGAGGCAATGTAAGCTTCTGCAAAATAAACAAAAGGTCCCATGGCAGGACAGGGTCCTTAATGAGAGGTTTTAAAATGCAACAAGCCCAGCAAGAAAGTGTGGGAAAGGTCCAGTTGAGCAATGGTTTTTCCCTCAATGGGTGCATGGTATGCAGAGATGGTGGAAAGGTGCACCATAGGCGAGGAGTAACCCAGGCCTGAATTGGAAAGAGATAGGAGGTATTCCAGGATGAAATTCACTGGACAGGTGAAAGGATCCAAGTGCCAAGCAGTGGCTCAAATGGAGCATCGCTTCCACTTCATGGCGTAAGCGGTTCTGGTGGAAGGTTTTCTAGCAACCATCAAGACATCTGCCACCCGGGATGAAACTCCAAAGCAGGCAATGGCTAAGTCTGCAGGAGCCATGCATGAAGGTGCAGTGACTTGAGGTCTGGGTGGACCAGAGTGCCCTGCTCTTGGGACAGCAAGTGGAAGCACAGGGGCAAGGGGACTGGGGGTTCCACCACAAGTTGCTAAAGTAGTGGAAACCAGATCTGAGGTGGCCAGTAGGGGGCTACGAAGATCTTTTCCGCCTCCTTGGACTGAAGCTTGAGAACTCTCTACAGAAACGGAAAGGCATATAGGAACCTCCCTGTCCAAGAGGACAACACATTGCATCAGAAAACACCAGGCCCTGGATCAAGTGAGCAGAAACTGGGCAGTTTTGTGTAGAGTGGGGACGCATAAAGGTCCAGCTCAGGATGGCCCCACCTGTCGAAGAGGTCCCTGACCACGGAGGACAGGAGCTCCCATTCATGAGCCCTCATCTTGGACCTGTTTAGGCTGTCGGCCAAGATGTTTTGGATGCCTTGAAAATGTACTGTGGCTAGTTCCAGGTCATGCTGAATGACCCAGTTCCAAACTCTCATGGCTTTCCTGCAAAGAAGGTAGGAGTGAGTCCCCCCTTGCTCACTGATGTAACAGACTACTGACATGTTGTCTGTCTGAACCAAGAGAGGACCTGGAAGAAGGTGAGTCTTAAAGGCCTGCATAGTGCAAAGAATGGCTCTCATCTCCAGGACATTGATATGGAGAAATTGTTCTCCCTCTGACCAGATCCCCGGAGTTTGGTGATGGGCCAAGTGGGCCCCCAGCCCAGGCCTGAGGCATCTGTAGTCAGAATCAGTTTTTTTTTTTTGGGGGGGGGAGGAGACAGCTCTGAAAAGAACCCCCTTGAGGAGATTGGAGGGGTTTCGCCACCATTTCAGGGTCTGCCTCACCGGATTGGAGACCAGGACCTGCTGAACTAGGTCGTATGTGTGCTGGTCCCATTGGGTTAGAAGAGTCCAATGAGGTACTTTCATGTGCAGGTGGGCTAGGGGAACCATGGTTATGGCCGCCGCCATGTGCCAGAGGAGGCGCACGAAAGACTGGCTAGGATGTGCCGGGAAGATGCAACCAGCTGGGCCTGCGCTACCAAATGTTCTGTTCTGTCTTGAGGCAGGAAGGCTTTTTCCAGGGACGAGTCTAGGACTGCTCCCATGTACTGGAGGTGCTGGCTGGCTTCAGAGTCTGAAACAACCAAAAGGTGGCTTCCAGGGTCCCAATCAACTGAGTCCTGGAAGGGGCTGTCAACAACCAGTCATCCAAGTAAGGAAAGACATACTGCCCCTGTTTCCAAAGGGCCACAGCCACCACTGCCAGGCATTTAGTAAAGACCCGGGGAGGGGGGGCTGAAGAAAGACCAAAGGGGAGGGTCCAAAACTGGAAATGGTTCCCCTGAAAGCAAAAATGGACAAACTAATGGTGGGGTGGGAAAACCCAGGATATGGAGGTAGGCATCCGGCATATCCAGTGAACAAAGCCAGTCCCCCTGGTGAAGAAGGAGCAGCAACCTGTGAAAGGTGACCATCCTGACCACTTGTACTCTATGTACAGATTCAGGTGGCTGAGATCCCAAATTGGTCTCAGGTCCCCTGTGTTCTTGGGAACGAGAAAGAAGTGGGAGTAGAATCCCTTCCCGCTCTGTGCCGGGGGAACAGGATCTATGGCCCTTTTGTGCAGCAAGGCCTGAATTTCCTCTTGAATTAGGAGGATGTGGACCTGAGGATAATTGAACTGCAAGGAAGGGCTGTCCAGAGGGATTTCCAGAAATTCTAGTGTGTGCCTCCTTTCCACCATCTGAGGAACCCATTGGTCTGAAATTACAGTGCACCACCCATCGAGCTATAGGGAAAATTGAACCCCCCACTGCCTCCCCCAAGGCCTATGCCTGAGGAGAGGGGCTGGGCAAAGAGTCAGGCAGTAGTGCCGGGGTGGGCAGAGCAGCCGGGGATGCTCTAGGGGCCCTCGGGAAGGAAGCTTCAGCTGGCTGGGTGGAAGCCTTGCGCGTGAAGGCGCCTCTGGGCTGCTGTCTAGAGATCCAATGAAAGGACTGATGTTGGTTGGACCTGGGCTGAGAACAGTACATAGACTGTACCGAGTTCAAGGCTTTGCCCAGTTCCTGCAGGCGAGAAATAATGTCCTGTGTGTCTCCGCCAAAAAGGACATATACCCGGAAGGTGGCATCCAGGATTTTCGCCTGCACATCTGGCACGAAACCGCATACACGAAGCCAGGAGTGGCGGTGGATGCCGCCACCAGTTGCCGCCACTCAACCTGCTGTGTCGAAAGTGTCATAAGTGACCCAGAGGACATGCCTGCCCACGTCCAAGCCCGACTTAAGGAGCTGGGTGAATTAGGTTTTCGTGGGATCCTCAGAGAAGGCCTACAGGAGATCCATCACCTTGTCCCACAAAGCATTCTGATACTGCACCATGTGGGCCAGGTAGTTCTGAGTCCTGATGGCCAGCGTGGCCAAAGTGTAGACCCACTTGCCGAACTGGTTGATCTGGCGAGACTCTATCAGGAGGGTGAGTGCTGAGGTGCCTGGGTTTCTTGGTGTGGTCATGAGCTGCATTCATGACCACTGAGTCCACCTCTGGCTGCTCTCCCAAACAGGCTTTGCCAATGGGGGCATGACAAAGGCAGTCAGCCTTCTTGGTCAAGGCCGGAGTGGAGGAGGGACGGGTCCAGGTGCCCTTGGTGACGTCTTCATATGACTCAATGAGGGATGGCACTACCAAGGGGAGACAGTCTCCTTTCCATGGTGATAGACTGCCAAACGGTGATGCTCGGGGTCTAGTTCTTCCATCTCCCAGCCCATCAAGGACTGAATATACTTCATGATATCCATAAACATAGGATCGTCTGGAGGGGACCTAGGAGTTTCCTGAGGGGTTTCAGGATCATCAGAAGGGCCCCCTGGAATCAGAGTTCTCCAAAGAGGAAGAGGAGGAATCCCTGGCGGATGGTTCTCCTTTTGGGACCGGCGTCGGTGGTCAATGGACCTCCTTGCGTCAGTCCATTCGAACTGGAGAGGATATTGGAGACCAGGGTTGGCTAGGCTCCGCCCACCACAAGTCCTAAGGAGAAGGGTCCCTAGGACACGGAGTAAGGGGCCTCCTGGGGTCTCCTTCTCCTTCATGAAAGACCACCAGGCCGAGAAAAAGCGCACAGTATTCCACCAGTGGAAGAGGGTGATAAGGTGGATATGGATACTGAGGAGGTGGTGCCAGGTACCCAGGTGTTGGGTATCACAGCGTCGGTCCCTGGGGAGTGGGGTACCCTGGCACAGGTCCAAAAGGTACCGGGTAACCAGGCATGGGCCCCTGAGGCATCGGGTTCCCTGACGTCAGTCTCTGAGGCATCGGGAACCCCGGAGTCAGTCCCTCAGGCGCCAGCAAGGGACTGCCCAACGGGCCAGCCGGCGTTGACTGAGGTTGAGGGGAAGATGGTTGAGGCATCATCAGTGTAGATACTGGCAGAGCAGACATCAGGCAGACGGGCAAAGGCTGACGCTGGTCCGGTGAGACAGGTGCCAACGGCCTCGAAGGGGAGGAGGGAACCCGCATGGGGAGCTAGCTCGTGATGGAGGCAGAGGTGTCGCCCATGTAGACGAGGTGAGCACTTGCTCTGGGCGTTGCAAAGAGGCACCTGTCCCAGAGTGGGCAACGTCAGGACTGGGGGAGCGATGGGCAAAGACGCGCCACTCACAGGAGGGAGCCCGGCCAAGCTGCCTGGCTGAGGACCCACTGGGTGTAAGGGCCTGAGCATCATGGGTTGGGGGCAGCAGACGAAGTCCAGAGCTCCGAGGAGCTGTCGCCCGAGACAGAAATGAGGGTGGGTGGCTAAGAGACAGGCAACTCCGCGGAAGTGAGGGGTGCAGCTGGTGAGGGAAGGCTGACCTCCTGCAGAAGGATAACCCCGAGTCAGTTGCCGACTTGTGTGGGGACTGAGAGCGGGAAGCTGACCGTGGATGTTCCCGGTGCTTGTCCCGGTGCTTATGCTTCCCAGCCAATTTCTTCTTCTTCTGATCAGGGAAGAGGAAGAGCCTTTGACCTGGAACTCCTTCTCCATCATGGCTAACTTCTGCTGCAGCAAGAAGCCTTGGCATCTCTGTGTGGCCTGGTTGAAGTCCTGGCAGTGCTGGTAGGCCTCAGTGTCATGGCCAGGGCCTAAGCAGAGCAATCAAGAAGAGTGGCCATCCTTGGAGGGAAGTTGCTTGCCACTAGCACACTTCGTTCGCCAGTCAAAAGATGAAGTTGGGATGGAAGACATGCACAATAAAATAAAATACTTTAATTTTAAAGCAAAATAAAGAAAAACAGAAAAGCATGAAGCAAAATGGCGATGACAGCTGAAGCAAAGCGTCCATGAAGGTCTAATGTGCGCGGGCTGACTGCGGGAAAAGCACTGAAGTGGAGCTGTAGACTGCCCCTTTTATACCATAGGCGGACGTTGGTGTGCCGGCACGGAGGGTTGTCCCTCACTGTAGACTGCTTGCTGGAAATTTACTGGGTGGTACTAGTGCCTGGCAGTTTAGTCCTACCAGTGTTGCCTGCTGCAAGAGCCCCCTCGAAGTAAGATACTACATTACTATCACCTGACCTGGTTCCTATTTATTGAATGCTTGTTCTCCCCCGCCCAGGAAATAACAGGGATGACTTAGCTTTCCAGCCTCGTCTTCTGCCAAAGGGCTACAGAATCCTTGTACAAAAATACCTGTTGGAAGTACGATTTACCTGTACTTAACATAGAAACACAGAATTTGATGTCAGAAAAGGTTTGCTTAGCCAACTTAGTCTGCCCAGATGTTCCTTACCTATTCTGTCTCCGCAGATGCTGTCTGGTCTCCGTCGACTTCCCCTCCCTGCATCCTATCTAATATATTGCTATGTCTATCTCATGCATGCTTGAAGCCCCCCACTGTTCTAGCCTCCACCACTTCCACTAGCAGTCAATTCCAGGCATCCACTACCCTTTCAGTGAAAAAATATTTCCTCATGTCACTTATGAATTCCCCTCTTCCAGCTTCATTCTCTCTCTCCCTCTCCATGTTGAGATCCTGCAATCTCTATTTGTTGGACTTCTTATGCAAACCATGCTCCATTTTAGTTGCCCTCCTCTGAACCACCTCTACTCTATGTCTATGTCCTTTCTGAGGTGCGGTAAGACAGTACTGAAGACTGTACTCTAGGTGTGGCTGTACCAGCGAATGATGTAATGTTAACACCTCCTCACTCGTCCTGCTGAAAAGATCCCTCCCTATGCAACCCATCATTCCACTAGCCTTATCCAATGTCCTATCACACTGCCCTGCCACCCTAACTCCTCATATATGAAAACCATGAGGTCCCTTTCCTGCCTAGTGACTGCTAGTACACCCCCCCCCAATCATATGCTCAGCACTAGGATTTCTATGGCCTAGGTGCATTATTTTGCACTTTCTGGCACTGAACCCCAACAGCCATGTTCCTGACCATGCCTTTATTTTCCCAAGACCTGTGCGCATTTTTTTCATCCCTTCCTGAGTATCTACCCTATTGCAGATTTTGGAATAATTTGCAAAAACCCTTTCAGCTCTCCTGAAATGTCCCATATAAAGATACTGAAGAGGACTGGTCCCAGTACCGAGACCTGTGGTATTCCACTTGTCACATCTCCTCTCTAGAATGAGTGCCATTAACCACCACCCCATCACCTATCCTCTTCTAACCCAATTTACCAATTATGGATCCTACACCTAACTTGGTTAACTTCCCAATCAACCTTCTATATGGCACCATGTCAAAGGATTTGCTAAAGTCTAAATAGACCATGTCCACTGCTCTCCCCTGATCAATTTCCTTGGTCACCCAGTCAAAGAAATCTATTTGGTTAGTCTGGCATGACCTCACCCCTGTGAATCCATGTTGTCTGTGGTCTTGATGCCCACTGGATTCAAGATACTCTGTCATCCTTTCTTTCTGTAGTATTTCCATTGATTTCCCCACCACTGAAGTGAGACTTGACCAGCCTATAGTTACTAGCCTCCTCCCTACTGCCACTCTTATGCAAAAGAACGATAGCTGTTCTCCAGTCCTCTGGAACCCCTCTGTAACCACTCGTTTTTAGTAAGCTGTTGCATAAGGCTGTCAGTGGAGCAGCCCGAATCCCCCTAAGATCTTTTAGTATGCTGGGGTGACACTCATCTGGTCCCACAGCTTTGTCCACCTTCAAGACTGCAGGGAGTTGAGAGTGGAAAGAAGGCTTGAGAGATGTTGGCGGAAATCAGTTCTGGAGTGTGACAGGCTTAATTTGATGGACCACTATCGTGTCTATCAATCAGCAATTACCCGTAAGAAGGCAGAATTCCTGTCCAGGGAAATTGCTGCTGCACAGAATCGACCAGCCCAGCTCTTTCGGACCGTGGACAGACTGTGCAATCCACTCTGTCTTCAGCCCGAGAGAGCATTTTCACAGGAATGCTGTGAGGAGTTTGCTCGATTCTTTGCAGATAAGTTTGCCACAATCAGGTCCGATCTCCTTCTAACCCTCTCAAATGGGAATTGTAGTGGTTGGCAGGAGATGTCGGAAACCCAGTTTGTGCGGTCTGACTTTGACCAACCCACAATGAGTGACATAGTGATGATCGTCCAATCACTGCGACCGACCAACTGTAGTTTGGATCCGGGCCCCACCCACCTCTTAGTAGAATGTATGGATAAAATCGGCCCGATCCTTGCTGAGATAATCTGGTTGTCATTGGAGAAGGGGATCTTTCCTGACCCCTTGAAGGAAGCCGTGATTAGGCCCCTTCTAAAAAAACCCTCCTTAGACACGGAATGTCTGGCAAACTACAGGCCTGTCTCTAACCTGCCTTTTGTAGGCAAGGCTATTGAGAAGGCGGTTGCGTTGCAGTAGGACGATCATTTGACCAGCCACAATGTCTATGATTCTCTCCAGTCAGGATTTAGGAAAAGACATAGTACTGAGACAGCCCTTGTTAAGAGTACTAAATGACCTCCTAATAGCGAGAGATCGAAAGACTCATTCCATCTTGGTCCTTCTTGATCTCTCTGTGACATTTGATACCGTTGATCATGGGGTTCTTTTGGAGCACCTGCGGGTGATCTGTGGACTATCTGGTTTAGTCCTCAGTTGGTTTCAATCATTCCTCGAGGGTAGGACTCAGAGGGTGGTGTCTTGGATTTGTTCCTCGACATCACTCCCTCTATCCTCTGGGGTGCCGCAGGGCTCTATTTTAGCACCCATGTTATTTGCAGTATATATGCTGCCATTGGGAGTGATCATTAGGCGGTATGGCTTGAGTTTTCACTGCTATGCAGATGAGACTCAGCTGTACATGTCCTTTGTGCCTGGCCAGGGTGATGCTGTCTCGGTCTTTAATAACTGTCTTACCGAAATTCAGGACTGGATGACTGTGAGCTGGTTGCGGTTAAACCCTGGAAAAACTGAGGTGTTGGTGGTGGACCCAGGCCATCGAGGGGTAGGTTCGTTGACTGGGTCACCCTCAGGTCTTTGGCTTGGGGGGACTCAGCTGACGACCTCAGACCGGGTGCGGAACTTGTGCGTTATATTTGATGATTGTCTGACCCTCAAACAACAAGTGTCAGCTGTTGTCAAGACCTCATTTTACCATCTGAGGAATATAGCCCGAGTGAAGCATCTGGTTCCCATTGATGACCTTCCAACATTGGTCCACGCCTTCGTTACCTCCCGCTTGGACTACTGCAACGCCCTGTACCTAGGGCTACCGGGGGTGGATATTTGCCATCTGCAGCTGGTGCAGAATGCGGCGGCCAGGCTTTTGACTGGTACGTCAAGGGCCAGTCATATAATGCCTGTCCTCCGTGGACTGCACTGACTGCCAATTCAATGGCGAATCACCTTCAAGGTCGGTTTGCTGACCTATAAGGCCCTACATGATCAGGGACCTAGTTACCTGCAAGATCTTCTTTGTCCTTACTGTCCTTCCCGTCGGCTCTGATCCACCGATGAGGGATTGCTAGAGATTCCCAGGGTTCGTTTAAAGACCTCAGGGGCAAGATCATTTAGTTTCATGGCTCCAACCCAGTGGAATTCTCTACCTCATCGGGTGAGAGAATGCCTGACTGTCCAAAGCTTTAAATCAGCTTTGAAGACATATTTGTTTAACCTAGTATATCCGGATATTTAAAATATATTTATGGATTGTTCTTAGGATTTTAAGTTTTATGTATTGATTTGTTGTAAAAGCGCCTTGGTTTTGGAAAGGCACTTTTTAGAAATAAAGCATTCATTCATTCATTCTTTCTTTCAAGTCCTTTCAGCACTATGTCCTCTGAAAATGGACCTGTTTCCACCCCTCTCTCCACCCTATCCCTGCTTATCCCTGGTGGTCTGGCCCCTCCACGGTGAAAACCAAGCAGAAATAGCTGTTTAAAATGGCAGTTTTTTCTTGGTTTGCTTCTGCAGAGTCTTCCCCTTCTGCCCTTTTAATTCTTACTATTTCTACCCTTATTTTCCTCTTCTCACTTATGTACCTGAATAGAGTCTTATCCCCTGTACGGACCCCTTTGGCAATCCTTTCCTCTGTCTGCACCTTTGCTTCCCTCACTGCCTTACTTGCTTCCTTCTGCTTTGCTAGAAATACCTCCTTGTGCTCTTCTGTCCGTGTTCCCTTTATACCTCTTGAACGCAACCCCTTTTTCTTTTACCACTCTTGCCACTTCCCTGGAGAACCATACTGGTCTCATTTTCCTTCTGCTATTGCTTACTTCCTGCATGCATAGGCTGGTTGCTTTAGTGATACCCTCCCTTATCCTCCCCCATTGTTCCTCTACTCTTTCGTGGCACTCTTCCTCCCCCTTAGGCAGTTCCTGACGCAGTCACCTATTTTTTTTAAATATGCCCTCTTAGGACCAAAATAAATTATGTATTGTTGTTAGGCAGACTGCTTCCCTCACCCCCGCTTCAGGAGACTAGATAATAATGGCTCACCAAAATTCGCCAGCCACCATTAGGAATCCTGAGCCAGGCTTACACTGAGAAGCCAAATCCTGCAGGACAGTGCAACTTCATGCGAATCCCTCAACAATCAATGGAGGTGGAGTGCTGCACCATCACGAACGCATGACTGCACGAACTTCCTATCTGACCACCCAGAGGGAGACTGCACTTCGCGAATGCGCGACTTTGCCAGGAACTTCCTGAAAATGCACCTGCCCCCGCATGGCACTTGTTTCCTCCTTGCAAGGGAATAAAAAGTGGTGGATTTTGGATGGGGAGGCCGACTAAAAACCGTGAATACTATTTTCAGCAAATGGGCAGGGAGGCTGACAAGTTACCTGGGGAAGGACCACAATATAATACCTCTAAACTGTTACCCTCCTCTCTGTAGTGCGGGTCAGTATCGGCGTACCCAGCATCCTGAGAATGACTAAACTTTATTATACTGTACCTTTTCGAATCGTGAACTTACAGGCCACTGTACTGTCCTGAACTAAGGCTCAGCTGAAGTATTTTCATGGTGCCGTCCCCCCGTACACCCCCTCGCCCTAGAACCAGGAACATATGGGATGCAGCAGGGGGTACAAGTTGCCAATGACAAACCTATTACCTGAGTTGACTTGGCAACACTAAGCCACACAGAAAAGATCTGCCTCACCAAGAGATGTTGTCTGCCATAGAGTTCTAAAGGAAAAGTCCGGGACCAAGGGGGAAGGGGGAGTAAAATAAATGTTAGCACAGGTGCCACTAACAGGGATGTGGAGAACTAGTGGTTCCCTATACATATATGCAGGATACAGTCGTGATAAAAAAAAAAAAAAAAAAACTCCTTCAGTTTGATCAGGTCCTCCAGTAGCTCCTGCCACCTCTCTCTGTCATCCACCACTGCCCCTATGTTGGTATCATCTGCGAACAGACTGATCTTGCTCCTAACACCATGTGAGATATCCAATATGAATAACTCAAACAACATCTGACCCAGGACTGAGCCCTGTGGCACCCCGCTTGTCACCACCCTTGGGGAAGAGAGTGCCCCACCACCATCTGTTACTGCCCTCCCTTCAGCCAGTTCACAATCCAGTTTACCATCTTTGTCCCTGCCCCCACATATTGCAACTTAACCCCAGACTCCAATGAGGCACTGAATCAGAGGCCTTGCTGAAGTCTAAATACAGCACATCCACTGCATGGCCTTTATCCAGTTCCCTTGTTACCCAGTCATTGCTGAACAAGAGATATCTGCGACAGAAGTGAGAGAAGCACTCAAAGATCTTCCCAGGGGAAAGTACCTGGTGGGGATGGTTATACTTCAGATTTCTATATCACGTTTGCGGATCTGATGGCCCCAATTTTACACAAGGTGTACCTGGAAGTGACTAAAACTGGCTACTTACCACAGATCATGGGGACTGGAGTTATTACTCTACTTCCCAAACCCCGTAAAGATTTAACCACATGTTCGGGCTGCCAGACAATTTATTAAATATAGATGCAAAAACTCTGTACAAAGTGATTGCCCACAGGCTCATCCCTGTATTACCCTATAGTCCTTCTATGTGTATATTAATCATAAAAAGGGTACAATGAAAACAATAGGTCCCTTAAAAAATAATACAGACGAACTAATAACTGATAGCAGCATTACAGCTGAAAATTTTAATGGCATCTTTACATCAATTTTCAACAATAAAAGCACTGCTACCCTTAGTCATTTAAACGAACCAAGTGGAAGTTGGTTAAAATTAGTCCCAAAAGACATTAGAGAAAGGTTACAGAAATTAAATAGGAATAAAGCACGGGGGCCTGATGGTATTTCACCAAGGGTTATCCGAGAATTGGAAAAGGAACGTGCAGGACCCTGGACTGAACTATTTCAAGCATCTGTGGATACTGGAGAGGTGTTGGAAATTTGGAGACAGGTGGATGTGGTCCTGATTTTCAAAAAGGGAGCAAGACAGGCAGTGGGAAATTATAGGCCTGTGAGCCTGGCTACAGTATTGGGTAAAGTCTTGGAGGGCTATATCAGAGACTTTATCACTGAATACATAGGGGGCACTGACAATACCCAGCATGGTTTGGAGGGGACGGTCCTGTCAGACTAACATGTTAGAATTCTATGGCAAAGTTAGTAGGGCAATGGACAACTCAAGCTCAGTGGATGTAATTTTCCTTGATTTTTCTAAAGCTTTTGACAGAGTCCCACATAAGGAATTAGAGGATTCCCCTAACTGAATGCAATATTCCAGGGAACATAACTAGATGGATAGAATCATGGCTGGTGTGGTACCTGAGGACTGGAGGAGGGCAGATGTGATTCCCCTTCACAAAAGTGGGAGCAAGACAGAGGCAGGAAACTACACACCTTTCAGTCTGACCTCAGTGGTAGGGAAAATGATGGACTCACTTCAGAAGGAAAGAATTGTTGAGTACCTAGAGGCCAGTGGGCCACAATACCCAAGGTAGCATGGAGTCACAGCAGGAAGGTCATGTCAGACAAATCTAATTGATTTCTTTGACTGGGTGATCAAAGTAGTAGACCAGGGAGGGGCTATGGACATGGCCTACCTAGACTTTAGCAAGGCATTTGACACAGTCCTGCACAAAAGATTAATAAACAAATTAGCCAGCCTGGGAGTGGGTCCCAGGATGGTAGCCTGGGTAAAACACTGTCTGGACAAGAGAACACAGCGGGTAATAGTAAATGGAGTCCACTGTGAAGAAAGCGGGGTTACTAGTGGGGTACCACAGGGTTCAGTACTGGGGCCGGTCCTTTTTAATGTCTTAAGTGACATTGTAGAGGGACTGGAAGGGAAAGTATGTCTCTTTGCAGATGACACAAAGATCTGCAACAGGGTTGATACCCAAGGTGGGGTGGCAAGGATGAAAAGGTACTTGGCAAGGTTGGAGGAATGGTCAAATGTATGGCAGCTTAGATTCAACGCAAAGAAATGCAAAGTAATGCACCTGGGAAACAAAAACCCAGGGGAAGAGTACACAATGGGGGGTGAGATACTGACAACAACAAAAATGGAAAGGGCCCTGGGGGTAGTCATATCAGACGGCCTAAGGATGAGCCAGCAATGTGAGAAGGCAGTAAGGAGGGCTGGGGGATACCGGGATGCATAAGGAGAGGCATCACCAGTAGGAAACAGGAAATTGTTGGCCATCTGAACAAACAGTTGGTAAGACCACATCTGGAGTACTGTGTACAGTTCTGGAGACCCCATCTCCACAAAGACATAGACAGGGTGGAGGCTGTCCAGAGGTGGGCAACCAAAATGGTGCAGGGTCTGCACTAGAAGACATATAAAGAAAGACTAAAGGAGCTTAAGATGTATAGCCTCGAGGAAAGGAGGGAGAGGGGGGGGACATGACAGAAACTTTCAAATACCTCAAGGGAATCAACAAAGTCCAAGAGGATAGCATCTTTCAGAAAAGATGCAAGGACAAGGGAACTAATTTGAAGATAGAGGGGGGACGACTCAGAGGTAATGTGAGGAAGTATTTCTTCACAGAGAGGGTTGTAGATGCATGGAACAGCCTTCCTGAGGAGGTCATAGAGTCAAAAACATTGGGGGAATTCAAGAATGCATGGAACAGACATAAAGCAATTCTAGTGGAGGGTAGGAGGAAGTAGGCTGTTGGTTAACTAGGATCTTCAGCTCATCTGATAGGTAGGGAAATGGGCAGACTAGGTGGGCCAAGCGGTCCTTATCTGCCATCAAATTCTATGTTTCAACGGCTCTCAAATAGGCAGCAGAGGGTGTGCATTAGGGGCCCTTACTCCAAATGGTCAGATGTGTCTAGTGGAGTGCCCCAGGGATCGGTGCTGGGGCCATGCTTCTTTAACAAACATATTTCATCACTGACATGTAAAGCAGATGCAAGGCTATCAAAATGTGCTCATGATACCAGGCTAGGTAGAATAGTAAACAGCATAGAGGAGGCCGCCATACTACAAGAAGCATTGTATGAGATGGAAGAGTGGTCAACAAAATACAGCTTGGCCTTTAACTCGGACAAATGCATGGTAATGCATCCAGGTAAGGGAAATCTAAAAATACCATATAGATTAAATGGATGCATTCTGAAAACAGTGACAGACGAAAGGGACCTGGGTATAAGAATTACTCAAGAATTAAGTTTCAAACAACATAATAACATGACAGTTAAAAAAGCTGGAAGCATATTGCATTGTATCGTAAGGCACATCAGCAGTAGAGATAGACAGGTAATTATACCACCGTACACTTCCTTGGTGAGGCCCCATCTGGAGTATTGTGCACAACTGTGGTCCAGGGGCTATAAAACACAAATCCAGGCATTGGAAAAAATACAAAGGAAAGTCACGTGCTTAATCCCGGATATGGAAGGCATGGAATATGAGGAGAGGCTGGAACAGCTGGGCCTGTACTCCCTGGAATTCAGGAGACTAAGGGGAGACATGTGCCTCGGGTACGGAGCAACACAAGAGTTGGAAATTAGGAACAGCTTGGCATCAGGGAGAAAGGGTATAACGAGAGGACAGACAGAACTCCAGGAGGAAGGAGCTAATGGTATAACTAAAACTTCTCTACTGGGACTAAGAACTAGATCTCTTGTACTGGGACCTTCAATTAAGGGTAAAAAAAAATAATAAAAAAAAGGAGTTGGTGTGTTTGTCAAAGGTAGTTGAAGTAAATTGTTATCAGTTATCTGTGTACTTATCTAGGTGCTTGTCACAGGTGTCAGAAGGGAATTGTTATCTGTGAAATTAACTAAGTGTAGAAAGATTTGCAAAGTAGGGAGAGTGGCTTAGCTAGAAGGAGCCAGGTTAAGAACAGATATAAATACTGCCCTAGATGGCTTCTGCCAGAGGACAGACAGAACTCCAGGAGGAAGGAGCTACTGGTATAACTAAAACTTCTCTACAGGGACTGTACTGCCCTCCTTCCCTCCCCTCCACCCTACACCAGCTCTACTTTTATAGGCACAGGATTTAACTGACAACAGGAACTTCCTGTTTGGGAGCAGGAAGTGAGTGATCACAGAGCCACCAAAGACTCACCATCATAGAAGGGCAAGGGTAGCTCTCCATCCCCCCTCTAGCTGCTGAAGGTCTGACTCTGAGCAAGTAAGGAGACTACTGAGAAACAGAGGAACTTCTTGTCTCAGAACAGGAAGATCAGGAGATAAAAGGTGCAGAGACAGTAAGTAAGTAGGGAGAGAAGAAAAAAAAAAAAAAGAATTAAACAAACAGAGGAAAAAGTAAGTATTCCAAATAACAGTTAGGGGGCCAGAAAAAAGACATGATGAGAGTGGTGCAGTGCAGTGGCTGTGGAGCAGCAGTCTTCCAGGAGATGTTTTGGAGGATGCAGTGTTGTCCCATCTGCAGACACCTCTCTGGGCTGAGGGAGGAGGTTGCTCATCTCAGGCTGAGTTGACCAGGATTTGTGGGACCTCCTCTCCCACCCAGGGACCACCAGGGTCACTGCCGCCCTCAGAGGTTGCCAAGAAAGAGGAGTGGTTGGACCACAGTGGGCCAGGGAGGGTGAGGGTCGGAACAGAGGCTCATCCCTCCAGTTGTACCTCTCCACAATTTCTATGCCATTCTGGAAAAGTGTGTGTTCTCTATGGAGGCACCCACAGTGGAGACCAAGGAGGATGCTGGGAACCTCCACAAAGGAGACCCAAAGGAGGGTGGAATGGGACCCCACAGGGGAAGGAAACAACTCCTGGTGGGGGACTCCATTGTTAGAAAGGTAGAACTGGGGGAGGAAGGGGAGAGGGAGGTAAGGTGCCTGCCTGGCGCCATGGCTTGGAGGGACAGGGAGCGAATTCTCAGGGTTGCCGGAGCAGCTGCACAGGGGAGGGAGCTGGATGTCATTGTCCACCTAGGGACAAATGACCTGGCTAAGAAAGGGATCAGAGCAGTGCAAGAATCATTTGTGGAGATGGGGAGGGGCCTTAGACAAATAGCACACACGGTAACCTTCTCGGAGGTGCTGCCTGTCTATGGCACGGGTGAGGCTAGGGTGCTCCACACCATGGGATTCAATCAGTGGTTGAAAAACTGGTGCAGAGCTCAGGGATTTGGCTTCATTGGAGACTGGGGGTCCACCTGGAGGGATGCAGGCCTATACTGGCATGATGGTCTGCATCTGTCCAGGAGGGGAACCAGGATCCTAGGTGATAGGTTTAAATACTTCATTGACAAGTATTTAAACTAGCCAAGGGGGGAGGCACTGGAAAGGAGCAGGAAATCCTAGCCCCCAAAATATCAGGGTACTAAGTGAGGTAGACACCAACATAGAGATGTCAATAGGGAGAAGCGAAGGGTAAATGGAAAAGTGACAAATGCAATAAGGACAGGGATGGGGCAAAAGAAAAATTACTCACCTTAGTAATGTTGTTTCTTCTAATGGAGTCTTGCTATATTATGACATATGCAGTATAACCCAGGTTAGAACTGCTCTGAGGTGAAAGAGTTAACTTCCATGCAGAGCATGGAATCTTGAGCGAGCTCGCTGAACACTCTGTCTGTTGAAGCTCAAACTTAAACTGTCAGATCTTTACGAGCAAAAACTCACTAAGGTTCTGTGTGGAAGTCAGAACTTACACTAGCCGCTATACTAACTACAAAAACACCTTTTGATCTTGATCCCAAAACAAAGACTCAAGTCGGGGGATTCAAGAAGAAACTTAAGCATAACACCTAAGCACCCAAGAAGGGTGAAATAAAGTGGGTATCAAAGAAGTGCCAATATTGCACTGCCCACCCACATCCCAAAAACAGAGGTTCTGAGAGGGGCAGGCTGGGGGGGAGGTCATAATATAGCAAGACTCCATTAAAAGAAACAACATTACTAAGGTGAGTAATTTTTTCTTCAAACAACGTGAAGTCTTGCTATATTATGACATATGCAGACTACACAGCAGTACCTCCACGGAGGAGGGACAGAACCTACTTGGGAAATAGGCTCTGAAGCACAGCTGTGCCAAACCGAGCATCACTCCTGGCCTGGATATCCAAGGAGTAATGCTTAGTAAAAGTGTGAACTGTTTTCCAGGTAGCAACTTGACATATCTCTAGGATAGGAATGTCCCTGGCAGCAGCCAGAGATGCAGCTGTACCTCTGGTAGAGTGAGTCCTCAGGCCTGAGGGAGGAACCTTACCCAGTTTTTCGTAACAGAATTGGATACAAGAGACAATCCATCTGGCAATGGATCTTTTAGTGGCAGGTTTCCCTTTACCAACTTCACCATAAGTGAGGAACAATTGGAGGGATTAGAACCTGTGACCTTTGGTACATTCTATATAGTAACTAAGGGCTCTTTTGACATCTAAACTGTGCAATCTCCTCTCGCCAGAGGAGGAATGGTCAGTGAAGTACACAGGAAGAGACATAGATTGATTAAGGTGAAAGTCTGAAACCACCTTAGGCAAAAACTTCCCGTTAGTCCTGAGGACTACCTTATCTCTATGAAAGGAGATAAAATCAGGCTCCACTGACAAGGCTTGTAGCTCACTTATGTGCCTGGCAGAGGTGATGGCTACCAGAAACACAGTTTTCCAAGTCAAGTACTTCAGCTCTGCTGAAGACAATGGCTCAAAAGGGGGTTGCATAAGCTGAGCGATGCAAATATTAAGATCCCAAGCAGGGACAGGATCCCTGAATGGCGGGGGACTGGTGAGAAACAACCCTTTAAAAAACTTGGAGAACACAGGGTGAGCTGATAAAGAAGAGGGCTTACCTGCTGACAAGAAGACAGACACAGCTGCCAAGTGCACCTTTAGGGTAGCTGGCCTCGGCCCCAAGGAATTCAAATGCACCAAATAATCCAGGATCGTGGGCACACCAGCAGATTCTGGGGAAATATGTTTACCAGCACACCATATGGAAAATCTCTTCAATTTTGAATTATAGGTAGCCCTGGTGGAAGACTTTCTAGAGGCCTTCAAGATATCCAATACACCTTGAGAAAGGTGTAGGTCAGCGAACTCTAACTCTTCAAGAGCCAAGCCTTGAGATTGAGAGATTTGAGGTTCGGATACCAAACTCGCCCCGGGGCACAGGTTAACAGGTTGTGATACCTGGGAAGGCATAGGGGAGGGTGGACTGCTAAGGACATGAGGAGTGGGTACCAGGGCTGCCTGGCCCAATCTGGAGTGATCAGGATCATCTGCAGGATTGAGATCTGATTCTGACTAGCACTTTGAAAAGAAGGGGGAAGGGGGGAAAAGCATAGAGAAACTTCCCTTCCCAACTGAGAAGGAAGGCATCCAGAGGGACTGAGACCAACACTGGGGGCCTGCAACAAAAAAGGGGAAGTTGGTGATTGTCTGGGGCTGCAAAGAGATCTATTTGCGGAGTGCTCCATCTGACAAATATTACCTCCAGTACTAAGGGATCCAGTGCCCATTTGTGATGGCCCTGGGAGATCCTGCTGAGAGCATCCGCTAGGACATTGTCCTTGCCTGGGAGGTGAACTGCCGTAAGGGAGGCATTCAGAGAACATGCCAGAGACCACGACTTCATTGCTTCGGCGCACAAGGCCGTAGACCGAGTGCCCCCTTGCTTGCTGATGTACCACATTGTAGTGGTATTGTCTGTTCTGACCTGAACAACCTTGTTCTGGACAGCTGTGGAGAAAACCTGAAGTGCTAGAAAAACTGCTCTGAGCTCCAGCAAATTGATGTGGAGCAGAGATTCCTGAGGGGACCACAGCCCTTGGGTGGAAAGGTCGCCCATGTGAGCTCCCCACCCCAAGAGGGATGCATCTGTAGTAAGGGTCAAGGAATGAGACTGGGGAGTGAAGGGAACCCCCTGTCTCAGATTGTTCTGATCCTGCCAGCACTGGAGGGCCTGGATCAGGGTTCGAGTCACTGGAATCAATTTGGTTGGGGATCCGTCCTTTGAGACCAAAGGCTCTCAAATGGAACTGAATGTCCCTCATCTGAAATCTCGCCCCTGCACTACTGCTGTAGAAGCAGCCATGTGCCCGAAGCTGTAGGAATGCCTTGCAGGTCGAGAGACCTGCAGGGTGAAAGAGGAGGCCAGAGACACCAGGGTCCTTGCTCTCCAGAGGAAGGAAGGCTCTGGCTTCTTTGTGTTCAGTTCTGCGCCTATAAAGGTGAGATGCTGGACAGGCTCAGAACTGACTTTGGAAGACTGAGAAGGAAACCTAGAGATGTAAGCAGGTGCTGGGTTACTTGTAAATGAAGTTTGACCTGTTCTGGAGACTGGCCTACAATGAGCCAGTCGTCCAGATAAGGAAAGATGGCAATCTTTGCTTTCTTAAATGAGCAACTGCTACTGCCAGGCATTTTGTGAACACCTTGGAGCCGGGAGAGGCTGAAGGGCATTGCTCTGAACTGGTAATGGCCTGAGGGCAGTTTGAATCTGAGGTACTTTGATGGGAGCTTCTGATGAGAACATGGAAGTAGGCATCCTTGAGGTCCAGGGAGGCTAGCCAGTCCCCTGGCCTTAGAGAGGGTAAAATAATCCCCAGGGTCACCATTTTGAACTTTGGTTTTAAAAGGTGCTTGTTTAGATACCTGAGATCCAGAATGGGCCGCCATTCTCCTGCTTTTTTGGGGGTAAGGAAGTACCTGGAGTACAACCCTTTGCCCTGGTGTATGGGTAGAACCCTTTCCATGGCTCTGATTGCCAGGAGGGCAGAAACTTCTGCTTCCAGGGCAAGTGCCTCTGATGGGTTTGCAGGTGGAAAAGATCTGGCTCTCATCTTCAGAAATTTTTTGAAGCCGAGAACCAGTCCCTGGCTTACTACTTCCAGGACCCACTTGTCTGATGTTAAAGACTTCCAGTCCTGGACAAAGTAAGCCAGCCTGCCCCCTACCGGTAGTGGAGAATCGGCCCTGGCTACCCCATCAGGGAGCCTGTTTTGCAGGGGCTTTGGGTTGAGGGAGCAGAAGCAGGCTTATTAGAGCCCCTCTACCCCTTCCTCTAAAGAACCCCTCTGGGCATAAGCAGAAGAGGAGGCCTGGGCTTGGTAAAACGGCCTATGAAAGGCCTGCCCCTGCCCCTGACATGCTGCCTTTGAGGAGTGACTTGCCTTTCTTTGGCCTGTGGCACCCATAGGCGTGTCCTATACTGATCCATTTTCTTCATATAATTCTCTGTCTGCTCCTCAAACAGAGAATTTCCCACAACAGGAAAAATCCATAGCCTTAGACTGGGTATCCTGTGACAGGGCAGTACATCTGAGCCAGGCCATTCTGCAAGAGACACAGATGTAGCCATAACTCTAGATGAAACATCATTAGAGTCTACAGCAGCATGAAACTGCACCTTGGATGCCTCAATACCATCCGCAGCCACCTGCTCCAGCTCCCTGGCAAGCTGTTCAGGGGCCTGCTTTGCTAGGGCCAGGACAGTATCCCACCTGGATTTCTGGTACCTAGCTGCGTAAGCCATATAATTTGCCTGTTTGAGTCCCAAAGATGCTGCCATGTACTGCTTTTTTGCCATGGCATCCATCCTCCTGGAATCCTTTTCAGGAGGGTGAGAGGCTAGAGGAATATTAGCCTTGTCACAGGCTGCAGCCTGCACTACCCCTACATTACATGGCTGCACTGCTGAGATAGGAAATCTGTATCAGAGCCTGATAAAGCATACCTCTTGTCCATCCTTTTATCCACAGGGAGGATAGAATGAGGAGTTTTCAGAATTTTTACTGTCTGTTTCCTAAAAGATTTATGCAAGGGAATAGACAGTCTCCTAGACTCTGGAATATCCATCATTTCCACAAAATCAGGCTCTTATTGATCATCAACAGCTTCCTCAACAGGGAGTTGCAGAGTGTCAGCAACTTTCTTGTAAAACAAAAAATGAGAAGGACTCAGATAGCCTGGGAGGGGATACTCCTGAGGGTCTGTCTGGAGAGATGTCCGGTTCAATGGGCACATCCAGACTGTCAAAATCACACTCACTCTCCTCATACCCCTCCTCCCCTTCCCCTGGTTCATAAGAATCTTCAAAATCATAATCTTGAACCGAGGGAACCAACTGAACCGGGCGCTTGCCCAATGGTGCCGGTTCGGACGGAACTGGGGAAAGAGACTGGACAATTTGGATAGCTTTGGCTACTTCCTCAGCGGTTGGAGAAAGAACTTTTGGCCCCAAACTAGCTGACCTTCTAGCCCTTTTAGTTGGAACCGGCTCCTCAGAGCTGGCTCTTCGTTTGCCCGAGGAGGCATCGCCCTGGTCAGAGGGCACTCCATCAGGTTCGGTTGGAACCGAACCGGGCTGGCCATCCGGGTCAGCGGACTTTTTGGCCTCCCATTCCCTGAGCCTACCAACTCTTTTTTCCACGGTGGCAGCAGGAAAATTCTTACAAATCTGGCAGTCTGAATTGAGGTGGTCAAACCCCAGACAATATACATAATAATGGTGTGGGTCAGCCTTGGCAAAGGCTTCCCCACTGAGAGCCTGATGCTGAAACCCAGTGGGTCCGGTTTTCTTTTGGGTTTCTGACATAGTGCCAGCCTAACCAAAACTTGCCCGTATTGGCAATCCACCAAGCAAGACTCTCTTATCGGTTCCCAACCGTGTCACGGGTCGGAAACCATAATAAAATCCGTTTTTTTAGAACCGATAAGAACCGGGAACCACACTCTAAAGGGCTAGAAAGTCATTTTTAAACCCCTCTGATCGGTTCAAACCAAACCGAAAAAGACGTCTACAAGTTCCACACAGAAGAAAAAATAATAAATAAGCCTATCTATTACTTACAATACCACAGACACAGCTTAAACCGACGATTGCGGTTAAATTTCGGTAAAATAAACTGAGAAGTACACTTTAAAACCGACAAACAAACTGAGCAGCAGGAGGAATCTCCGGAGTGACTGTTCAGTGAGGTGGAGTAAAGAATCTGACAGTTTAGGTTTGAGCTTCAACAGACAGAGTGTTCAACCGAGCTCGCACTCAAGATTCCATGCTCTGCATGGAAGTTAAATCTTTCACCTCCGGAGCAGTTCTAACCTGGGGTTATACTGCATATGTCATAATATAGCAAGACTTCATGTTGTTTGAAAGGGGTAAGGCCATCAAGAAATGGAGGGTAATGAGTACCAACGCCCGTAGTCTGGGCAACAAGCTCCCTGAACTGGTGGCCTTGATGGAAGAGGGATGCCTGGATATTGTAGCAGCCACAGAAACATGGTACACAGAGAACCATGACTGGGATATTAACATACCAGGGTACACAACTTACAGGAGAGACAGGGAGGGCAGGAGGGGAAGTAGCTCTCTGTGTAAGGGAAGGGATAAAAGCAACTGAACAAAAGGGTAAACAGGGAGGAGAGGAGGCACTGTGGGTCGCCTTAGAGACTGGAAATGGCACCACAATCCGCACAGGGGTTGTATATAGACCCTCATGTCAGGGAGGAATGAACAAGGATCGATAGAAGGCATACTTAGGATGGCAGAGAAAGGGGAGATACTGTTGATGGGGGACCTTAACATGCCAGATGTTAACTGGAGCAGCTTTGGCAGCCACATCCAAAAGCAGGGCCATTCTCGATGCCCTTCAGGTGGCATGCCTCAAACAGCTAGTTTTGGAACCCACTCATGAGGGAGCAATCTTAGACCTCATACTCTCAAATGGGGACAGTGAGAGGATCTCAGATCTAGAAGTGGGTAGCCATTTGGGAACAAGTGACCACCAAACAGTGTGGTTCATGATAAACTCTGCTACAGAGTCAAGCCATATAAAAGTGAGGGTTCTGGACTTTAGGAGGGCTGACTTTGGCAAGATGGGAGAATGCCTTAGAAAAGCACTAGCAAACAGGCTAGAAGGAGAGGTGAAGCAACAATGGGCAAATATCAAAACTGCCATCACAGAGGCAACAAGCCTTTGTGTGAAGCAAATAAACAAATCAAAAAGAAAGAAAAAGCCACTATGGTTCTCAAAGGAGGTGACAGTGAAGGTTAGGGAGAAAAAGATAGCATTTAGGAAGTATAAGGAAACACAGAAGGAGCAGGACAGAGAACTGTACCAGTTAAGGCAGAAGGAAGCAGGGAGAGTAGTCAGAATAGCAAAGGCACAAACTGAGGAAAAGATAGCTAACTCAGTTAAGGAGGAGGATAAAGCCTTTTATAGGTATATCAGGGAGCGTAGAAAGACAAAGGCAGGGATAGTGAGGCTGAATAGAATGGAAGGTGGGTGGGCAGAGAGTGACAGTGATAAAACAGGGATACTGAATGAATACTTCTGTTCAGTATTCACAAAAGAGGAAGTGGGGAAGGTGCCTAATCCAATTAACAGAAGCACTCTGGAGAGGGGTTGATCCCAGTCCTTTCACAGAAGAAAGGGTTCTGAAAGAACTCCTAAAACTGAAGGTAGACAAAGTAATAGGGCCAGATGAAATTCACCCCAGAATTCTAAAAGAATCAAGCAGAGAACTAGTGACACCACTGACTACGCTTTTTAACAAATCATGGGAGGATGGTGTGGTACCTGAGGACTGGAAGACGGCGGATGTGATTCCCCTTCACAAAAGTGGGACCAAGACGGAGGCAGGAAACTACAGACCTGTCAGTTTGACCTCTGTGGTAGGGAAAGAGATGGAATCACTTCTGAAGGAAAGAACTGTTGAGTACCTAGAGGCCAGTGGGGCACGGACCCAAGGCAGCATGGGTTCACAGCGGAAGGTCATGTCAGACGAATCTAATTGATTTCTTTGACTGGGTGACCAAAGTGGTAGACCAGGGAGGGGCTGTGGACATGGCCTACCTAGACTTTAGCAAGGCATTTGACACAGTCCCGCACAAAAGATAGTAGTCAAATTAACCAGCCTGGAAGTGGGTCCCAAGGTGGTAGACTGGGTAAAACATTGGCTGAACAACAGGACACAGAAGGTAATTGTAAATGGAGTCCACTCTGAAGAAAGAGGGGTTACTAGTGGGGTACCGCAGGGTTCAGTACTGGGTCCAGTCCTTTTTAATGTCTTTACAAGTGACATTGCAGAGGGACTGGAAGGAAAAGAATGCCTCTTTGCAGATGACACAAAGATCTGCAACAGGGTTGATACACAAGGAGGCGTGGAAAGGATGAGAAGGGACTTGGCAAGGTTGGAGGAATGGTCAGAAGTATGGCAGCTTGGATTCAATGCAAAGAAGTGCAAAGTAATGCACCTGGGAAACAAAAACCCAAGGGAAGATTACACAATGGTGGGGAGGTAGTAACAACAACAAAAATAGAAAGAGACCTAGGGGTAATCATATCAGATGACCTTAAGGTTGACAAGCAATGCAAGAAGGCGGTAGAGAGGGCTGGGGGTATACTGGGATGTATAGGGAGAGGTATCACCAGCAGAAAACAGGAAGTTGTTATTCCCCTGTACAGACAGTTGGTGAGACCCCATCTGGAGTCCTGCATCCAGTTCTGGAGACCTCATCTCCGCAAGGACATAGACAGGAAGGAGGCAGTTCAGAGGAGGGCAACTAAAATGGTGCAGGGTCTGCAAGAAAAGCCATACGAGGAGAGACTAAAGGAGCTTAATATGTATACCCTTGAGGAAAGGAGGGAGAGGGGGGACATGATAGAAATGTTTAAGTACCTCAGTGGAATCAACAAAGTCCAAGAGGGTAGCATCTTTCAGAAAAGAGATGTGCAAGAACAAGGGACACAATTTGAAGATAGAGAGGGACGGCTCAGGGGCAATGTGAGGAAGTATTTTTCACAGAGAGGGTGGTGGACGATGGAACAGCCATCCTGAGGAGGTTGTGGGGTCTAAAACTGTGGGAGAATTCAAGAATGCATGGGACAGACATAAGGCAATTTTTGTGGGGGATAGGAAGAAATAGGCTGTTGGTTAAATAGGATCTGCAGCTTATCCTCTAGATAGGGAAATGGGAAGACTAGGTGGGCCAAGCGGTCTTTATCTGCCGTCAAAGTCTATGTTTCTATGAGAGCCCATACCTTACAAATAGCAGGTGAAAAATTTAAAACAAATAAGAAGAAACACTGGTTTAGTATTAGGGTGGTAAAAATATGGAACAGCCTCCCAGCTGAGGTGGTGGAGAATGATAACATGACAAAATTCAAGACATTACTCAATAATTACTTGATTCAAAATAATATCTGGGGATATAATTAGATCAGGTGGCGAGTTCCATGGACTTTGGTCTACTGTGCCCTGCAAAACCTATGAAACCTAGTAAGCTGAATGCAAATGGGTTTTATGCCAGGGTGCCACATAACTGATAACACCAGGAAAGTGGCGTACCTAGTAGAGGCAGCCAAGATGAAAAAATGAACCTGCTGCACTGACCACGTTCCACACTGAAAATGCATTGAACCATGTTTAATGGTCCTACCTCTTCAAAATGCTGGGCAGGTTTGGCATCCCAGAAAATGATACGGCTGCTCTATACCCAGCCAATGACTTCAGTATCCACTAACAGCCTTCTTTCTACTGAATTCCATATGTATTTAGGCACACGCCAGGGCTACTCCCTGTCACCAACCTTATTTATCCTAGTAGTAGAACCACTGCTGTGCAAAATTCAGGAAGACCCAGAAACTGTGGAGATAGAAGCTGGAGATGCGGTGCACAAACTATTAGCCTACATGGGCAATGTCCTTCTCTCGTTAAGCAAACTGGAAGTACAGTATCAATATCATGAGTGACACAGATTATTAAACAGCTGGAGAGCTTCTCTGGTACAAGTCGAACACCGGTAAATAAATGATTCTTCTTTTGAACCATAAATGCACAAGGAATCAAATAACTAACATATATATGCAATGGAGACTGGAATCAGTACAATGCCTAGGGGTGACCATTCACCCATCTGCAGCAGAAATCAGTACAGCAGGGAGGGAGGAGGGGTAGTGTTGATGACATCTTGACATGTTCTATGCAACTGAATACCTTGCCTCTGTCCACAGATACATACATAGAATTTGACGGCAGATAAGACCCACCAGGCCCACCTGGTCTGCCCAGTTTCCCACTTGCTGCAAAAACCAAAGACCTTACTTGATCGCTGGCTTTATTCTCCTACCTATCGCTAGGGGGTACCCCTATGCAAATCCCATGCATTTTTCGATTCCCCTACCAAATTTGCCCCCACTACCTCTGCTGGGAGGCTGTTCCATGCATCCACCACCCTTTCTGTGAAGAAATACTTATTCACATTACCCCTTAGTCTACCCCACTCCAGCCTCATGTCATGACCCCTTGTTCTAGAACATCCCTTTTTCTGAAAGATGCTACCCTCCTGTACCTTATTCATCATTTTTCCATGGCATAAAGAATTTCATCGGTTAAGATGAACACCTTACCCAGAATGCTATTTACAGTATCAATATTACATGGAGAAATACCAAACAAATGGATGAAAGACATCCAGAGACAATATACAACTTATGTAGTAATTACTTATTTTTTGACTATAGCCACACCCATAGCCACATGCTATGATTATAAAGACAGCCATGGCAACAATTGCTATGACCACATATAAATTAAACCATGACTACAGACAATGTTAAGTATAGCTATAGGTTACTGTCCATTTACTCTATGATATCTGTTCTTACATAAAGTACAAACTAACAGGTGATCCTATTCTTAAGTTGTAACTACAGAGAATACAGAGTCCAAAAAAGCATACTCCTTAATTTACATGCTTCCAGCGATGATTCTGGGTGCACTGCCTTCCTCACTAAAGTGCTGGGAGAAACCGTAGGGGTTTGATCATAGCAGGGGGTGATTTTAATACTGTTCTGGAACCCTCTCTAGATCGGGTGGGTACTGGTTCGAAAGGGTCCGTTAAATCAAGGAAGGTGCTATCCAGGCTATGCACACAGCTGGCCTTGGTGGATGGGTGGCGTTTTCTTAATCCAGGAGGAAGGGATTACACTTTCTATTCCACTCAGTACAACATGTACTCCCGTACTGATTTTTTCCTGATTTTAGCAGATTGGGTCCCTAAATTGAATGGAGCTAAGATTGGCAATATCACTTTATCAGATCACGCTCCCATCCAGATTCAACTTGACACTTCCCACCACACCTTCAGAGACTCTATGGCACTTAAATGTTAGTTTACTAACCCACACTGAATTCACTAATCTAATAACAGATGCCACTAAAATATTCCTGGAGATCAATCCACAGGAGATACGAGACAGGAGTCTGCTGGGATGCCCTACAATGTTTCCCGTAGGGAGAGAATTAAATGCTCATCTTGGATAAAGAGGGAACATACACAGAAGAGATCAGAATTAGAAAGTACAGTTACGTAAGAACTTACCATAACAGTAGATCTTTGAGAGAGGCTCTTGCAGTAGGTAATTACAGATAGGACTGAAGCCGGCAGGCGTCAGGACCCCACAGAAAAATTTCTAGCTAGCAGTCTCTGGCGGGGGACCACTCCCACATCAGGTGACCAACGTCAGTATAAAGGGTGGTCCCTGACGCTCGCCTTCCAGTTCTTTCCCTCCAAAGGCCAAAAAGACAAGGAGAGAGAGAAGCGGATGTTTCCTTCCCTTGAAATGGGGGATGGAGGGCGGGAAGGTATTACCTACTGCAAGAGCCTTTCTCGAAGATCTGCTGTTACTAAGTTCCTACGTAACTGTACTATCTTACTTCGAGAGGGCTCTTGCAGTAGATAATTACAGATAGGACTGAGTCCCAAGCAGTCTGGAACAAGAAGAAGCAAACAGGAGGAGGAAACGACCTAAATGTTGACCCTCTGGCTGCGAAGGTCTTAGGAAAGAAGACCTTGCAGAACAGCCAACCCAAAGCCAGCTCTAGGGCTAGAGGCAATGTCCAAACTGTAATGTTTCGTAAAGGTATGGACAGAAGTCCAAGCTGCAGCTGACACATTCTTGAAACAAGCAACAGAGGCAGCCACCCCTCTGGTGGAGTGGCCTCTGACTTGACCCGGTAGGATCTTGTTGTACTTGTCATAACAGAAAGTGACACAATGAGACAACCATTTAGATAGGCATTGCTTAGAAACAGCATTGTCTCTTTTGCTCATAAAAGAGAAGGCAAACAGTTGATCAGTCTTTCTGAGATCCTTCATCCTGGTGGTGTAGTATCTCAGAATTCGGTGAACATCCAAAGTATACAAGAGATTTATTTTATTTTATTTATTTAGCTTTTGTTGACCGGGTAAGTGCACTAGACAAATCCTGCCTATTTTCAGGCACGACCCGGGGGAGGGGGGATACAGATGAATGTCAACTGACCTTGAACCAGATTAAGCTGTTGGTGGTATTTTTAGTGAATGAGGGAAATTTGGCCAGGACACCAGGGAAATTCCCCTACTCTTTTCGATAAGTGCCATGGGATCTTTAACATCCACCTGTCTAGGCAGATGGGACCTCGGTTTAACGTCTCATCCGAAAGACACTCCCCATGATTGGAGTGCTACGTATAGAAAGCAGGCAGCTCAATGGATTGATTCAGCATAGATTCCGCTACCACCTTAGCAAGAAACTTAAGGTTGGTACGCACAGCCACATGTTCCTTGTGGAAAATAAAATACAGGATTTTGCACATGAGGGCCTGCAGCTCAGAAATCCTTCAAGCAGAAGTAATGGCCACTAGGAAGAGAGTCTTCCATGAAAGGAACTTTAGCTCTGCTGAGGCTGCCGGCTCAAAAGGAGGCAGAGTAAGCTTCTCAAGAATAAAATTCAAATCCCAAGGAGGGGCAGGAACACGAATAGGGGGTCTCAAGAGGAGAATCCCTCTCAGAAAAGTCTTAAGAGACTTCCAACTGTGCAAAGGTTCTGTCTCCAAAAAAAAGGAACATGGTAAGCGGAGATGGCCGTCATGTGAACCTTCAGAGAGGAATGACTGAGACCCAGATCAAAGAGATGGCGCAAGTAGCCTAGAAGCCACCCAACAGAGCAAGAGAAAGGCTCGAAATCTTTGGAGGCGGCCCAAATAGAGAACCATTTCCATTTCATGGCATAGGTAGATCTAGTGGAGGGCTTTCTGGCCTCCACCAGAATCTCAGCCACCAGCGGGGAAACCCTGAATCGGGCTTGAGCTACGTCTGCAGGAGCCACGCGTGCAACTGAAGGGACTTGAGGCCTGGACGGACCAGGGTCCCCTGATCCTGGGTCAGCAAAAGTTGTGACAGAGGAAGAGGAGGTTCCTCTAAATACTGTTGCAGAACAGAGAACCAAACTTGCCTGGGCCAGAAAGGAGAGATTAGGATCATGCAAGCTCCTTCTGAGCTGAGTTTCTGTAAGACCCTCGGAATCAAGGGGATTGGGGGAAGGCATAGATGAATCTGCTCCTCCAATTTAGAGACAGAGTATCTCTCCAAAAAATGCTGCGCCTTGGAGTGAGCGAGCAGAAGGCGGGAAGTTTTGCATTGTGAGGAGACGTAAACAGGTCTACCTGTGGTGTCCCCCAGCATAGGAAGATATCGTCTGCCACCCCCTGATCCAGTTCCCACTCATGAGCGTGAGCAGATGACTGACTGAGGTGGTCTGCCAATGTGTTCTTGACCCCTGGGATGTGAACTGCTGTGAGGTGAAGGTTGTGCTGTATTGCCCAATCCCAAACTCGCATCACCTCCCTACAGAGAAGGCAGGAAAGAGTTCCTTCCTGTTTGTTGATGTACCAGACTACACACATGTTGTCCATCTTGACAGCCAGATGCCTGGGGAGCAGATATAGATGCAGAGCCTGGAGAGCATACAGCATGGCCCAAAGCTCGTGCACATTGATATAAAATGATTGTTCAAGCCTGGACCAGGAGCCCTGGGTCCTGTGAGACCCCAGATGGGCTCCCCAACCCTCGCCTGAGGCATCTGTTGTCAGCATCTGGGTGGGGGGCAGAAGGGAACCCCCCCGAAAAGGTTCTCCTGAACCATTCACCATCGCAAGTCCTGAACCTGCTGATCTAGGTCATCCACCAACTGATCCCACTGAGACCTAAGGGTCCACTGAGAGATTCTCATGTGGAGCCGAGCACGAGGGACTGTCGGAATAGCAGCCGACATGAATCCAAGGAGGCGAAGTACTGACCTGGCACTGACCAGCCTGCGGCTGGACAACAGGCTGACCCGAGCCTGGAGTGTGGCTGCCCTTTCCAGTGGCAGGAATGCCATGCTGGAGGTCATGTCCAGGACCGTCCAATAAACTGGAGCCTCTGGGATGGGATCAGATGGGACTAGGCCTGGTTGATGGTAATACCCAGGCTGGTGAAAACCTGCAGGGTAAGAGAAAGGAAGCGTAGGAGCTCCTCCCTGGACGGGGCCACAGGAGCCAGTCGCCCAGGTATGGGAAAACCTGAACCCCCTGGGTACGCAGGTAGGCTGCTACCACGAAAGTCATTTGGTGAACACTTGGAGCACTGAGGAAAGACAAAATGGGAGGGCTTTGAACTAGTAGTGGTCCCCCTGGAATGCAAGACGTAGGCATTTGCGGTGGGAAGGGCGAATAGGGATATGTAGGTAAGCATCCTGCATGTCCAGAGCGCACAGCCACTGTCCCGGCCAAAGTAGGGGCAGAAGGCGCTGCAGAGAGAGCATTCTGAACCTTTTGTACTCCACGAACAAGTTCAGGGAACTGAGGTCAAGAATCGGCCTCACGTCTCCTGACTTCTTCGGGACCAGAAAGAAATGAAAGTAGTAACCCATTCCCCGAAAATGGGGTGGGACGGGCTCTATCGCCTCCTTCAGAAGAAGAGAGGATATTACTTCCCGGACCAGAAGAAGGTGTTCTGGGGAGTAAGATGACCTGGGGGGGGGGGGGTTCAAGGTGGTTTCTGAAGAAACTCTATTGAGTGTCCTTCTGCAATCAGCTGGAGCACCCAAGTGTCTGAAGTGATCCTCTCCCAACCCAGTAGATGGAAGAAGAATCTCCCTCCTACTGGTTCCTCTGGGAGACCCAGAGGCTGTGAGAGAGAAGAGGAGTCAGGAGATGTGAGGCAGCGTCACGGCTGAAGCTCCCGATGCTTTATTGGGCAGGGGGGCCCGACGTTTGTTGGCCCGCTTGCCCTGAGGTTTCGTCTTGGGCCGAGAACGTTTGAGAAAGGCATGACGCTGAGCTTGATGGGGCCTGTACAAGGAGTCAACAGACTTAAGTGCAGTACCCTTCTCCTGCAGATCAGTGATGATGTCCTTGACATTGCCACCGAACAGCACTGAACCCCTGAAGGGCGCATCCTGGATAGCAGACTGCACCTCCGGGACCAGACATGACACCCAGAGCTAGGCATGTTGCTGCAACCCTATGGCAAAAGCCGAGCTCCGACCAGCAGCGTCCACTGCACCGTTCGTTGCATGAAGTATGTGCCGACCGGCCGAATGTGCAGACTGGACTAGGTAAGCCACTTCCTGCTTCATCTAAGACTCAGGAAGGGAGTCCAACTTAGTTTCCACCTCGCTAAGGATCGCCTTCTGGTAATCCTCCATGTGAGCAACGTAATTCAGGGCCCTTATACCCTGAGTGGAAGAAGCATAGACTTTCCTCCCATACTGGTCCAGAAGGCAGGATTCCTTGTTGGGTGGTGACAAGCTCAAGTGCTTGGGGTTAGCTGTCCGGCTGTGAGCGGCGCTAATCATGACTGAATCAGCTCTGGGGTGTGAATTCAATGAGTCAACACCCTCCGGAGCCTGATATAGCCTGTCCAACTTCCTAGGGAGGGGAGCTAATGCCGATGGTTGCTTCCAAATGGTGGACACAAGGTTGGCACAAGGCTCAATCTAGGGTGGCACCAGAGAAGGAGCAGTCTCTGGCAGATCCAGGTGTGCAGCAAGTTTCTTAAGCTGTGGAGCCGGCTCCAAGGATTGTCACTGATGAACAGCCTGTATTTTACGCAGCAACTCCATGAAAGAAGGATCTTCCAGAGGGGACTTCGGAGGAGTCCTTGGCTCGGGCTTGTCTGGAGAGCATGGCTGGTCGTTTGGATCGGAACGACCATTGGAGTCATCCGAGGTCTCTGAGGAGGATGATGAAGAAGAAGAGGACTCCTTCTCCCGGTGCAGGGGAGGAACCGATCCCTTGGGAAGCCCTCAGGGAAGCATATCCTGCCCTGCCCTGGAACTGGAGGGCTCGCCTCTGGTATCTGGAGGGAGGAGGGAGTCTCTCGCCTCCAATGTAGGGAGTCTCCTTCAAATCCACCGGCAGCTGAGGGGGCAGTAGAGGAGGAGGAGAGGGTATGGATACTGGGGGTATCCATACAACAAGTATCTGTATCCCAATGATGGATAAGCCTGGCATCGGGTACTGGGGCACCGTGTACTGTGGCATCGGGTAGGCCGGTGTCGAGTACTGGGGTGCTGGATACTGCGGGCCTAAATAGGACTGCATTGGATACTCAGGTACCAGGGGCCCTGAAGGAGCAGAGGGTCCTGGAAACGGCCCAGCGGCAGGTCTGGAACGGGAGGGGGCGGCGTCCGGCAAGGGAATGTTGCAGGGTGTCGGGTAGGCCAGCGTCAGCACCAGCGTCAGAGGATCCAATATTGGGCCTAGCGGGAGGGAGACCCGACAGCAGCGTGCCCACATCCTCCGTGTCACCTGGGGAAGAAGGGTTACCATCCCCAGGGTCCAGCAAAGGAGACGCTGGAGCCTTGGAATGCAACGAGCATTGCGGCGAGCTTGGGACGATGGAAAGGCCTGAAGGGTCCGGCACTGGCTCTACACCGAGCAGACGTCGGAGAAGCCAGCGTCCGACTTATCGAGCTGTGCTCGATGAAGGCATGATGGAAGAGCGTAGCGGTGGTGCTTTGGAAGCCGCGCTGCCCCGAAGGTCGGGCGCCTTATCGACCTTACCTGGGCGGCATCGGAGGAGTCACCGTCCAGCTTACCAGGGCCACTCGGACCAGAAGGCTGCACGGTGGCGGCCTTACTGGAAACGGCTGCCTCCTTTGACCCAGAGGCTCCCAAGGGGCGCGAGCCCGACGGGAGGGTCGACGCCGCCTTGGAAGCCTCCAAGATGCCATCGTGGAACTGTCTCCCAGGGGAGACGTTCCCTGCAGCACTGCGACCCCAGTCGAGGTCGCGGCGGCTGTAGAAGAGGAGTCCCGGTCCCTCTTCTTGTGGTGGCCCTCTGGAGAAGTAGTGGCCCGCTTGAGTTTTTTCAACTCCTTTTCCATGGAGGTCATCTTGAGTGTTAGAACGTGGGCCTCCAGGAACTGCTGCCTACGCTTTCGGGTGGCCGCGTTGAACTGTTGGCAGAGCTGGCATTTCTCCACAGGGTTGTCGGGGCCTAGGCAAAAAAGGCACTGGGAGTGTTCGTCCATGTGCGGGAGCTGGGCACCACAGGAATCACACTTGTTTTTGTGCTCGGAGGGATTCGCGGACGACATACGTGACAGCTGAGGTAAAGACTGACGAAATGTTGAAGAAAAAGAGAAAATAGGCAGTAAAACTACCGACGATTGATTGCAAAGCAGCGAGGCGTTACACTAGCTAACGGCAGTAAATAACTGGAAGGCGGGCGTGAGGGACCACCCCTTTACACTGACATCGCCTAACGTCAGTCACCTGATGTGGGGGGGGGGCCGTCCCCACCAGAGACTGCTAGCTAGAAATGTTTCCGTTGGGTCGTAACACCTGCCAGCTTCAGTTCCATCTTTAATTACCTACTACAAGAGTCCTCTTGAAGTAAGATCAGATGATAGCAGACCTGGAATTTCAACACCAGATCTCATTGGATGCCATGGTAAAAAGCCAGTTAGAACAAGACAGATATAAGCTTAACAGGCTTCTTAATATCCAAATCGAAGGTCAATTACGTTATTCAAAACAAAAATATTCTGAACATGGTAACAGGGCGGGGTGCCTTTTGGTAACAGAGCGGGGCGCCTTTTGGCCTGGCAGCTTAGGAAGGAGTGTCAGTCGGAAGTCTTCACTGAGATTCTCTGGGACTTCCTCAACAGCTCTCCTCGGGGAAATGTCCCATAGTTTTGGCAAACTTATTCATAATAAATTGCAAACATATGGGACATTTCTACTGGGGAGGTCATTGAGGAAGTCCTAGAGGGTCTCCGAAGATGAAGGACTGCCCGACTAGTAGCTCCTTCCTGAGCTGCCAGGCCAAACGGCACCCCGCCCTGTTACCATGTTTAAAATATCTTTGTTTTAAATAACGTAATCCCTCTACTCCCCCGAACATGGTACAGGCCACCCTGACCAAGTGAGAAATTATCTAGACCAGCTAGGATTACCACTCTTAATGTAGAACAGCGGATCACTCTCAATGCTCCATTTCTATCTCTGAGATTGAAACAAAAATTAAAAACTTAAACAATGGCAAATTCCCGGGTACAGACAGGTTCACATCTGAATTTTTATAACTCTGGTAGTTCCCCCACTCCAAGAGGCATTCAATGAGGTACTGGAGGGAGACCAAGGGGTGCCGCTCTCCTGGAACTTGGCCCAGATTTCAGTGCTGCTAAAACCTAACAAAAATCCAGAAGACTGTGGATCTTATCGTCCTAGCTCCCTACTACTAGAGGACTTACACATTTTTACAGGTATATTAACAGATCACCTTCAAACCTGCACTGGCCCACTAATACACATGGACCAGAAAGGTTTTTTTGCAGGCAAACTTCTTCAGGATAATATACATCACTTTATAAACATAAACTGAGCACAGTGAACTAAAAAAATCTTTTCAGCTGGCAATAAGTATGGACACAGAAAAGGCATTTGATAGGATGGATTGGGCTTTCATATCCACCACACTACAGGCATTTAAACTCAGGGAAAATGTTATTGCTGCAATTACCTCTCTTTACAATAGTCCCACTGCAAGAGTTAAGGTAAACAGCTTTTTGTAGGAGAGCTTTTCTCTGGGCTGGGGAACCAGGCAGGGCTGCCCTCTCTCACCTTTGCTTTTCGCCCTAGCTTTGAAGCCCCTGGCAATTTCAATAAGATCTAATCCCCAGATGAGAGGAGTGATGGTGGTAGGAAGTGAGCAGAAATTAGCCTTGTATGCAGACGATTCTCTCTTTTTACTAGCAGACCCGTCTATCTCTTTACCACATCTGCAATAGACACTACAGGACTTTGGTGCTTTAGCAGGCTATAAAATAAACTTTCAGAAATCGGAGGCGATGATCTTAAGCGGGTCTCCTCCCGCTGCCTTCCAACAGACCTTCCCATTCACTTGGGCCAGACAGAATATTTTTCAATATCTGGGAATTTATGTATCCGCAGATATCTCTTCATTATTTATCAACAATTACACCAAACTTTACCACACCTTACAGGCAGATCTTGCCAGGTGGACCTTACTGCCTCTTACTCTTTGTAGTAGAGTCCAAACGATTAAGATGAATGTGCTACCCCGACTTTTATTCCTGTTCCAAACACTACTGATCACAATTCCTAAATTTTACCGGAATAACCTTCATAAAGAAATTTGTTGTTTTCTCTGGTCAGGCTCCCCACCCCGGCTAGCAGAAAAGACACTTCAGGAGCCGAGGTTTGCCAGAGGCCTGACTCTCCCTAATTTGAATGTATATTACTTGGTGGCTCAGGGAGTCTACCTTTGTACTTGGGCCAAACAACGAATCAGCTCCAGCTGGTACCAGCTAGAGGAGGATGCCTCACCAGGATGAGCTTTGTGGACATTACCGACTAGTGCCATTCCTCCTCAAATCTGGACGCACATCACAAATCCTTGGGTTAAACACATGTTGCATATTCTTTTGTGCCATAGAAAAATTACCCACACCCCTAACACTATTGGCCCACTTTCCCTCATCTGCCATGAGGAATCTTTTCTTCCTCCTAGGCTAGACCCCGGAAATGGTACAATGAACTACCAGCTGAATTCACTGATACTACCAAGATTGGAATTTTCAAATCTGGGCTCAGATCCTATCTGGACACATCCAAGACCTGTACCTGCCTGTATAGTTGAGTGTGCACCTTAGCCACCCTATTTTCCCTTTATTCCACCTCTCCCCCCCGCCACCTCTACCTCCCCTACTTTTTCCCCCTGCACGATTCACCCAGACGATGCCTCCCTCAGCCGATCACCTCCCCTCCCACCCCCCTTTAATGAGGCCTCATCAGGGCTGACCACCTTACCTTCTCTGTCTTTTTTATTTACTGACCATCCAATTAACAACTAGGACAGTGTACCCCCCTCCTCTCCTATCCTAAGCCCTACTCTGGCACCATTGTAATTAAAATGTACAAAATTGCTATGTACTTGCCTGTGTAATTTGATTCACTGTTTCTCTGTATTTTTTTTTTTGTCCTATCTGTAATGTATTTGTCCTCCACTGACTTGGAACCTTTGAAAACGAGTCCTTGACTCAAAGGTATTAATCCTAAACTGAAATAAATAAATATGTGTATTGGGAAAGTCATAAACTAACCTTTCTGCAACATACAGATGACCATGGGTGCCTCCCCTTTAATCAATTACAAGCCAGATATTCCCTACGAAAAGAGGACCACTATAGGTACTTGCAGATAAATCACTTTATCATGTCAACAGACATTTACCTTAGAATTAGAAGGGAGCAGACAGGACTTGAATCCTTCCTTTACTTTGCCATTATTCTCAGAAGTAAAATTCGTTCCCTATCAGAACTATATTTCCTGTTGACACATCCTGAAGCCTCTCCTTTAGAGAGCCAGCTATGGTGGGAACAAGAGGCTGGCATTCAAACTGATCCAGTGCAATGGTCTAAAAGGTTGAAGCTGGGTTGGCAGGTCACAGCCTCGCCCTCCTGGCGTGAGTTCAATTGAAAGGTCCTGGTCAGATTTTTCCTAACACCTACCATAAATGAAAATTACGTACCTACCATAATTCTTGATCTTCTCTTGTATCTTCACCATTTATTACTGATGGGTGTAAGCTGGAGGTGCACGCCTGTATGGGAGCTTTTTTGGGGGCACCCCGGCACCACCCACGAGGTCGAGTGCATTGCATGGTGACGAGAGGTCAAGGGTCAAGAGACCTCGCCCACCCCAGTTCTGTTCTGCTGGAGAGGATGAAACAAAGGGAGATGGACAAAACCAAGGTGAGGCAAGAGAGTCGAAGGATAGGAAAAGGAAAGGATATAAACTGAAAAAGGAAGAAGCCGACCAGAGGACAGAGAGATTGGACTTTTTACCCTAAGAGGTCACAGGGCCCCAACCCTTGGGTGGCAGCACAGTAAAAGGGAGAAAGAAGGAGAGAAAGAGAAAAGAGAATGATATAGCATATGCAGGGGAAGGAGGGGGGCCTCAGCCATTCAAACATGGAAGACCATTGGCTTATATTAGCCTCAAAAACCTGAAAGGTATGAAGACACAGGTGCAAGGATCCTGTCAACTTCAGGGACCACTGGATGGAGGTCCAGAACAAGAGAATTTGAAATCATCTTGGAGAATATAAAACATGAGTCAGCCCCCCTTCTCATCCCTACACCCACATTTGGGATGAAAGTCCTGGAACATGGCCCTCTACAGTTTAACACCTGACAGCTTAGTCAACGGGGAAAGACCCTTAAACAGGAGAGGACTCTGTCCACAATTACCTCTAAGGTAGAGGGAAAGCAAGAAAGAGAAAGGGGAAGGAAAATCCCTACAGGTTCTCCCACAAGATGCACTGACACAGTCCCCACTTCATGAAGAGGAAAATAAATGGATTATCCATGTCAGGTTAAGGCGGATACCACAGTGCACCCTACTGAGAATCCCAGGGAGTTCCCTCCGCGGCGAGGGCGAAGACCCTACCTGCCACCCTCCTAGGATGGGTGCTCTGTGACTTTTAGAGAAGGAAACAGAGGGCACTGAGGAACCAGGGAGAGTCTGCCCCCAATTGGCCTCGAAGAAGGGGAAGGTGAGCAGCGTGGAGGCGGCATCCAAAGGCTGAGACCCAACAGGAGAAGGTGGGTGGGAATCAGTAATGAATGGTGAAGATACAAGAGATCATCAAGAATTACGGTGGGTATGTAATTTTCATATTTTCCCCTTGTCAGTCTACACCATTCATTACTGCTGGATGAATACCAAGCTGCCCCCACCCCGCCGAAGAGGACCTGGCGCTGCCTTGAGGCAACAGATTTCCTCAGCCTCCTGCAGGGGAGATGCAGGAGGGGGAGACCCTATTGCCATTCTAGGTCAATATGGCCTAAGGCTGGTCAGGCCGAGGAGGTGTCCACCATGGCCGTGGGGACGGAAGACGCCCCTAAAGATTCCTCCTCACCCTGCGGGAGAAAAGACAGGTCCCCCAGAAAGCAGAGAAAATCACCCTACGTCAGGCAATGGTTGACAATCCAGACAGACAAAGCCATGCCATCCGCCTGATGCAGATCGCTATCTATGCCAGTCTGGAGGCCACCTTGCTGGCATCGTATGTTGCCCTTGCTTGGTGCCCTGCAAGCTCCTAACCCAATGTCTGCTACTGGGACAACCGCAGGGGTCGGCGCCGGGTCTGAGGGGCCGGGAGTCAAGTCTTTAGGCGCAGGCATCTGGGGGTCTGGGATCCTGGCGTCCGTAGGCCGACGACCAGTAGCATCTATGTTTGTAGGTCTGGCATTCAGTGTGGCTTTGTCAGGCATCTGGTCGCTCGGAGGAGGGGTGGACAGCTGGTCTTCATCTGGTGACCGCCCCATGTCAGGCATCGGGGAGCGGGTCGATGGACTAGGAGACCGGCTAGACTTGAGCTGGTCTGGAGGAGGGTGCATCTTAGCCGGAGGGGGAGGTATCTGAGCCCGGGCAACCTCCTGCCTACCTGAGGGTTCTTCTGAGCGCTTGTGCTTATCAGAAGAAGAACTGGGCCTGTCTTGAGCCCTGGACAGGCTTTCCTAGGTCAACCCTGAGGGTTTCAGGGGTTGGTGAGCCAGGGAAGACGGCGTCCCGATGAGGCAGACTCCCGATGATTGCCCTCAGAGGACGCGGGAGCAGACCTTGACGTGCGGGAAGGTTCGGGCGGCTGAGCCGGAACCAAACTGGACCTCCGGCCGGAGGACGAAGAGTGCTTGGCTGGCAACTTAGGGCAGGATTCAGACCTAGCCTGATCCTTATCCTTGTGGTGATGGTCCCCCCAAATGACCTATCTTTGGGTGGGGAACCCCTGGCGGGAGAGGATGAGCTGGCTCCTGATCCTCGCTGCATGGCCACAAGCTTCTTTTCTAGCAGGAAGGTCTTGAGTGCATGGGCCCTCCTGGCGTGAGTCTTCTGGTTGAACGTTTGACAATGGGTGCAGGCTGGTGTTCCAGGCCTAGGTAGAGGAGGCAGGCAGCGTGGCCATCTTTGACCGGGATCTGCTTCCCGCACACACACTTTGACTTTCTCTGCAGTGGGGAGGGTGACAATATAAATGAGGTATTGAAAAAAGGATTTTGAAGAATTCTTCTAACATTCAGTGGCTGTCAACTGCTAAGGAAGGCGTCCGAGGAGCCAAACTACACGGATCGACAACAGGAAAAGAACTGAGATGGCGCCAGGGGACTGCCCCCTTTATACCATGTCTGACGTCGAGGAAGCGCGCCGGGGCAGTCCCCTCCCTCAGACTGCTAGCTACAAGTTTTCTGTGGGGTCCTGATGCCTGACGGCTTCAGTCCTAATGGTATTACCTGCTGCAAAAGCTCCATCCTCGAAGACAGATACTCATCTTCCCCACCGGTCGAACTCAGCAGAATCTGGATCCGGTGGTCGGTTGTGTGCTGAGTGTTGGAGCCCAGAAGGAGCGTCTAAAGCTGTGAGCCCTGAGGCTGGGTGAGGCAGAGAACCAAGAGACTCCTGGGGAGCGCAATACTTCTTCCTGCAGTCCGCTGGGCTGCGGATGAGGCGGCTGGTGACTGCCAGGTGCGTATAGATTCTTCCTGGAAGGGAACAGGCCAGGAAGGCACCACTAGGTGGTTGGCACTGAATTTGCTCACAAAAGAGCCCATCTCCTGCTCAGGATTGTGTCTTACCACATAAGAGATGTGGAGTTCCTGAACTAACCTCAAGAGGAACCACCGATATTCGGTGAAATCAGCATTGGGGGGAAAGGTGGACAGAATATTCTTCTTCCTCAGATGAGGAAGTAGAGGAGCTCGGGTGTTCGGAGTCCTCCTGCAGTGGGGGAGACAGGCAAAAGACCTGCTCGTCCACGGCTCTAACATACCTAGGGAAGGCCACCGCAGTGGCCCTGAACATCTCCCAGGTTAAAGGTCCCGTAGGGCCCACATGGCCTGGGGGGGGGGAGAGATGTCTGCAGAGGGGCTGGGAAGGACACCTCACAGAAAGGGCCGACCTCTACCAGGGTTCAGAGACCCGTGAGCAGAACCTCCCACATGGGGGGGGGGGCGCCAGGGGTCGATCCAGTCAGTGAACACTGCAAATGTGTAAACAAATCCTGGCTGAGCCCTGAGGGAGAATCTACCCCGTGGTGCAGCTAGGCTGCATGGCTCAAAAAGGGCAACTCTCAGCGCAACCCACTAAGAGTGCCCCTGGTCTCAAAGGAAGAGAAGCGGGGCTCAGCACTTCGGCTCCTCCCCACTCCCCACAGGGGAGTGGAGGAAGGCCTCCGCACTTCACCACGTCCCCTCAACCCCTCGGATTCTGAGGCCACCCTCTTCACCAAACCCAGTGCCAAGGGGTCCCCCAATCCCGCAGGCCCCCCGAGGGAGGACACAGAAGAGGAAGTCCCCACCCCCACTAAGGAGGCCACTGCAGCACCAGAAACGGCAGCTGCCTCGGCCCCGTGGTCGAGACCGCCACACCAGGCCCCTCAAGACTGTTATCCATCATAGTGCCCCCAACACCGGCATCAGCGTGGGAGGCCGCAGGGGACCACACACTCCAGGGAGTCCCGGGAGGTGAACACTGGGCCACCTGGTGCCACATCCAAGAGGACTTCTGGACTCCGAGGAGTTGGAGCACCAGTCCAGATCGGCCAGTGAGTCATCCATCTCTGAAGAGAAGGAGATCACACATACTGCCAGACTAGCAACCGTGGGAGCTCTCTTACCAACGGTGCTGCGAACGGTGCCGCCACGGAACACGACACCACCTGTGGTGCCACCTCGATCACCAGAAACATGAACGGCGCCGGGATCCAAAATGGTGCTGACAGGAGGCGCCGAGGATCCACCGGTGCTGGGCCCAGCAGCCAAGGGCCACAACACTGGGGAAGTCTGCACCTCCATGGAGATGACTACCACGGCGGTGCGCCCAACCCGGCTCCACAGGGAGCCGAGCTGCTTCTCTGACACTGCGGAAGAAACCTCCTCAACAGCAAGGCTGGAATCTGAGGAGGCTTTCTTTTCACTGGGTCATATAGACCCGGAAGGGGACCCAGAGCCATGGTCAAGAGATCCTGCCGTGGCATCCCTAGAATGATGCCATCCTCCGAAAGTCGGCAGGGTCCAGCCGACTTTAAATGGGTGGATCTCAAGAACACGGTGGTCCATGGAGAAACAGGCAATGCAGTTGTCCATATCATGGGTTGGGACCCAGGCAACGCAGGCAAACATCATGTCGGTCCGACACGGAAAAATGCCGGCCACAGGGACACTGACGTATGGGGGCATGGCCTGTTTTGAATTTTCTCTTAGACCCCGAACCAGACATGACGCAAAAACAACAACAAAATTCACAGAAAAGGACCTGGTGCCATTGGTAATAACAATAAATGAAACAGGCTTACTGGTTTCCAGATTGTGTTGGGTGAAACTCAGAACCAGGATGGAGAAGCAGGAACACAGCATTGAAATTCGGAGGAGGCTCGATGACGCAGCAACTTTGAAACTTGCACAGCAGGTGCAACCTCAACGGTGGGAGAAACAGAACTGGGGTGGAGGAGGAGTCTGTGGCGCCTAATGGCAACCCCTTGTGCACCACGCAATGTGTTGGCCTCGTGGGCAGCACCATCGATACAGACTCTTCCCCACTCCCAAAAAAAAGATCACGTACAGGTGTGCGCCTCCAGCTTACACTCAGCAGTAATGAATGGTGAAAACTGACAAGAGGAAGATCTAGGCATTTTAACATGACCCACACGAAAAAATTACTCACCTTAGTAATTATGTTTCTTCTAATGGAGTCTTGCTGTATTCTGACAATTGCAGTTAGCTCCAGCACTTGAACTGCCCCGGTGAGTAAAGGGTTAAAATAATTCTATGCCAGGCATAGAATGTTGGGCTCGAGCTCGGTTGAAAACTCTGTCTGTAATACTCTGAAACCAAACCGTCAGATTCTTACGAGCTAAAACTCACTGACTAGATAATGTGAAAATTGTAAAATTCCTACTAGCCAACTGGCAACAAAGGCTTTAGATTCCTAAAAGACTCAAGTCGGGAAATCCAAAGACCAAAAATCAAGCAATAAAGCATAAAAACTCTTAACTAATCGAACACAAAGCACCCAACACAACAGAAAGTGGGCTGAAGACACCCCTGGGGTGCAACTATGCACCTGCCCACCCACTTCCCAAAACAGGTTCTGAGAGGGGAGGCAGGGAGGAAAGTCAGATGAAAAAATTAGTCACCTTAGTAATGTTGTTTCTTCTAATGTAGTCTTGCTATATTATGACAATTGCAGTTTGTCCCAGCCTTAGAACTGCTCCGGAGGTGAAAGAGTTAACTTCCATGCCATGCATGGAACTTAGAGCGCAAGCTCGGTTAGAAAAGCTCTGTCTGGATAATTTCAAACTGAAACTGTCAGATCTTTACGAGCAAAACTCACTAAGGTTCTGTGTGGAAGCTGTAACCTACACTAGCCAACTGGCTACTTAAGTATTAACACATTTTCCTGGTCCCAGCACCAAGACTCAAGTCAGGGACCAGAAAATAAGATAAGATAAAAAAAACAACACCCAAACACCCCAAAAGAAGGGGTGGAAAACACAAGATGGGCATCATCATGCTAACACTGGACTGCCCACCCATCCCTAAAGTAGAAGTTCTGAGAGGGGCAGGCTGGGGGGGAGGTTATAATATAGCAAGACTCCATTAGAAGAAACAACATTACTAAGGTGAGTAATTTTTTCTTCAAACAACATGAAGTCTTGCTATATTATGACAATTGCAGATTACACAGCAGTACCTCCATGGAGGAGGGACAGAACCTACTTAGGAAATAGGCTCTGAAGCACAGCTGTGCCAAATCGAGCATCCCTCCTGGCCTGAATGTCCAAGAAGTAATGCTTAGTGAAAGTATGTACGGTTTTCCAAGTAGCTGCTTGACATATCTCTAAGATAGGATGTCCCTGGCCAGCAGCTAGGACGCAGCTGTACCTCTGGTAGAGTGAGCCCACAGGCCTGAAGGGGAACCTTACCAGTTTTGATGGCAAAATTGGATACAAGAGACAATCCACCTGGCAATGGATCTCTTAGTGGTAGGTTTCCTTTCCCAACCTCACCATAAGTGAGAAAGAGTTGGAGGAGTCAAACCCTGTGACCCTTGGTACGCTCTATGTAGTAAATAAGGGCCCTCTTAACATCTAAGCTGTGCAGCCTCCTCTCACCAGAGGAAGAATGGTCAGTGAAGAACACTGGAAGAGAAATAGATTGATTAAGGTGGAAATCTGAAACCACCTTAGGCAAAAACGTCCTGTTAGTCCTGAGGACTACTTTATCCCTGTGAAAGGAAATAAAGTCAGTCTCCACTGACAAAGCTTGCAACTCACTTATGCGCCTGGCAGAAGTGATGGCTACTAGAAACACAGTTTTGTCAAGTACTTAAGCTCTGCCGAAGACAGAGGTTCAAAGGGGGGTTGCATCAGCTGAGCAATGCAAACATTAAGATCCCAGGCAGGGGCAGGGTCCCTGAATGGTGGAATGGTATGAAGCAATCCCCTGAAAAACTTGGAAAATACAGGGTGAGCAGAGAGAGAAGAAGGCTTCCCTGCTGAAATAATAGCAGAGACAGCTGCCAAATGCACTTACAGGGTAGCTGGTCTCAGTCCCAAAGAATTAAGATGGACCATATAGTCCAAAACAGTGGGCAAATCAGCAGATTCCGGGGAAATATGCTTCCCAGAGCACCATATGGAAAACCTTTCCATTTAGAGTTATAAGCAGCCCTAGTGGAAGGCTTCCTCAGAAGCTTCAAATTTCGAGAACACCTAGAGAAAGGTGTAGGTCACAACTTCTAACTCCTCAAGAGCCAGGCCTTGAGGTTGAGGATTTGAGATTCGGATACCAAACTGTCCCCTGGGCACAGGTTAACAAATTGTGGTTCCTGGGGAGACACAGGGGAAGATGGACTGCTAAGGACAGAAGGAGTGGGTACCAGGGCTGTCTGGCCCAATCTGGAGCAATCAGAATCATCTTGCAGGGCTGAGATCTGATTTTGACTAGCACCTTGAACAGGAGAGGAGAGGGAAGGGGGGGAAGGCATAGAGAAACTTCTCTTCCCAATCGAGGAGGAAGGCATCCAGGGGGACTGAGCCCAACACTGGGGGCTTGCAACAAAAAAGTGGAAGTTGATGATTGCCTGGGGCTGCAAAAAGATCTATTTGAGGGGTGTCCCACTTGGCAAAAACTATCCCCAGTACTCGAGGATCCAGTGACCATTCGTGATGGCCCTGGGAAATCCTGCTGAGATCATCTGCCAGGACATTGTCCTTGCCTGGGAGGTGAACTACTATGGGGGAGGTGTTCAGGGAATAAGCCAGAGACCACAACTTCATTGCCTCGATGCACAAGGCCGAAGACCGAGTGCCCCCTTGTTTGTTGATGTACCACATTGTAGTGGTGTGTTCTGTTCTGACCTGTACCACTTTGTTCTGAATAGATGCAGAAAAACCTGAAGTGCTAGAAAACAGCTCTGAGTTCCAACAGATTGATGTGGAGCAGAGATTCCTGAGGGGACCACAATCCCTGGGTGAGAGGTCGCCATGTGAGCTCCCCATCCCAAAAAGGGACGATCTGTAGTAAGGGTCAAGGAGTGAGATAGAGGGATGAAAGGAACCCTTGTCTCAGATTGCTCTGATCCTGCCACCACTGAAGGGCCTGGATCAGGGTTCGAGTTACTGGGATCAACTTGGATAGGGGATCTCTTCTTTGAGACCAAAAGGCTCTCAAATGGAACTGAATGTCCTCATCTGAAATCTTGCTTCTTGCACTATGGCTGTGGAAGCAGCCATGTGTCCTAGGAGCTGTAGAAATGCCTTGCTGGTCGAGAGACCTGCAGGGTGAAGGAGGAGGCCAGGCCACCAGGTCCTTACCCTTTCTAGGGGAAGGAAGGCTCTGGCCTGCTTTGTGTCCAGTTCTGCTCCTATGAAGGTGAGTATCTGGACAGGTTCTAAAACTGACTTTGGAAGATTGAGAAGAAAGCCTAAGAGGTAAGCAGCTGCTGGGTAACCCGCAGGTGTGATTTGACCTGGTCTGGAGACTGACCCACAATGAGCCAGTCGCTCAGGTAGGGAAAGATGGCAATCTTTTGCCTTCTTAAATGAGCAACTGCTACCGCCAGGCATTTTGTGAATACCCTTGGGGCAGAGGAGAGAGGCTGAAGGGCATTGCTCTGAACTGATAATGGCCTGAGGGCAGTCGAATCTGAGGTACTTTCGTGGGAGCTCTGATAAGAACATGGAAGTAGGCATCCTTGAGGTCCAGGGAAGCTAGCCAGTCCCCTGGCCTTAGGGAGGGTAAAATCATTCCAGAGTCACCATTTTGAATTTTGGTTTTAAAGGTGCTTGTTCAGATATCTTAGGTCCAGGATGGGCAGCCATTCTGTCTTTTTGGGGTAAGGAAGTACCTGGAGTACAGTCCCTTGCCCTGGTGTAGGGGAGAAACCCTTTCTACAGCTCTGAGAGCCAGGAGGGTTGAGACTTCTGTTTCCAAAGCAAGAGTCTCTAGAGGATTTGCAGGTGGAAAAGATCTGATTCTCATCTTTGGAAAATTTTTGAAGCTGAGAACCAGACCCTGGCTTACTACTTCCAGGACCCACTTGTCTGAAGTTAAAGACTCCCAGTCCTGGACGAAGTAAGCCAGCCTGCCCCTACAGGTAATGGAGAATCGCCCTGGGTATCCCATCAGGTGCCTGTTTGACAGGGGCTTTAGGCTGAGGGGTGGGAGCAGGCCTGCTCATACCCCGCCTGCCTCTCCTCTGAAGAACCCCTCTGAACGTAAGCTGAAGAGGAGGCCTGGGTTTTGTAAAAGGTCTGTGAAAAGGCCTGCCTCTACCCCTGGGGGCTGCCTCTGAGGAGTGGCTTGCTGCCTTGGCTGTGCACGCCATAAGTGGTTCTATATTCATCCATTTTCTTCATATACTTCTCTGTCTGCTCCCCAAACAGAGAATTTCCCACCACAGGAAAATCCATGGCCTTAGCCTGGGTATCCTGTGACAGACTAGTACATCTGAGCCAAGCCAATCTACGAAAAGCCACAGATGTAGCCATGACTCTAGAGGATACATCATTAGAATCCACTGCAGCATGGAATTGCACCTTAGATGCCTCAATACCATCAGCAGCCACCTGTTCCAGCTCCTTGGCAAGCTGGCCAGGGGCCTGTTTGGCTAAAGCCATGACAGTATCCCATCTAGATTTCTGGTATCTTGCAACATAGGGCATATAATTTGCCTGTCTGAGTCCCAAGGATGCTGCCATGTATTGTTTTTTTAGCCATGGCATCAATCTTCCTGGAGTCCTTGTCAGGAGGATGTGAAGCCAGGGGAATATTAGCCTTATCACAGGCTGCAGCCTGAAGTACCCCAACATGGCTGCATTGCTGTGAAAGAAATTCTGTATCAGGACTTGATAAGGTGTACCTCCTGTCCATCTTTTATCCACAGGAGGCACAGAATTAGAGCTTTAAAATTTTATTGTTTGTTTCCTGAAGGATTTATGTGAAGGAATAGACAATCTCCTGGACTCTGGCATATCCATCATCTCCACAAAGTCAGGCTCCTCTTGCTCATCCACAGCTTCCTCCAAAGGGAGCTGTAGGGTTTCAGCAACTTTTTTATAAAACAGAAAATGAGAAGGGACCTGAAAGCCTAGGGGAGACTCTCCTAAAGGTCTGTCTGGGGAGATGTCCGTTCAATGGGCACATCCAGACTTTCAAAATCACATTCACACTGTTCATAATCATCCTCCCCTCCTCTGGTTCATAAAACCCTCTATATCATATTCTTGAACTAGTGGAACCGCCAACCGACCTTTTGCCAGATAGTGGTGGTTCGGACGGAACCGGAAAGCGACTGGACAATTTGGATCGCTTATTATCTCTGCAGCAGTTGGAGAAGGAATTTTGGACTCACACCTGCTGATTTTCTAGTTCTCTTTGCTGGAACTGGCTCCTCTGAGTCAGCTTTTCGCTTGCCCGAGGAAGTCTCGCCTGGTCAGAGGGAGACCCTCCGCCCGGCTGGCACCGAACCGGCTGGCCATCCGGTCAGCGGACTTTGCCTCCGCCCCTGAGCTCACCAACTCTCTTATCTAGGGTAGCTGCAGGAAATTCTTGCAAATCTGGCAGTCTGCATTGAGCTGGTCAAACCCCAGACAACAAACACAGGTGTGGTCAGTCTGGCAAAGGCTTCCCACAGACACTACAGTGTTGAAACCCAGTGGGCCCGGTTTTCTTTGGGTTTCAGACATACTGCCTTCCAACCAAAAACTTGCCCTTTCCAGCAAATGCCAGGCAAGACATTATCGGTTCCCAACTGTGTCACGGGTCGCTGAAAAACCGTAATGAAATCCGCTTTTTTAGAACCGATAAGAACCGGAACCGGACTCTAAATAGCTTTAAATGAATTTAAAAAGTTTTAAAATAACCTGATCGGTTCAAACCGAACCCACAAACATTTACAAGTTCCACACAGAAATAAACCTGTCTATTACTTACAATACCACAGACAGAGCTTTGAACTCGATCGGGTTTTATGTTAAAATAATTATAATCGCGTTGAATTTAACCGAGAAAACACTTTAAACCGAGAAATGAACCGAGCAGTAGGAGGAATCTCCTGAGCGACTGTTCAGTGAGGCGGAGTAAAGAATCTGACAGTTTCAGTTTGAAATTATCCAGACAGAGCTTTTCTAACTCGGAAGCTCACGCTTAAGTTCCATGCATGGCATGGAAGTTAACTCTTCACCTCCGGAGCAGTTCTAAGGCTGGGACAAACTGCAATTGTCATAATATAGCAAGACTTCGATAATATTTGAATACAGCAAGACTCCATTAGAAAACATAATTACTAAGGTGAGGTAATTTTTCTTCAAACAACATGAAGTCTTGCTGTATTCTGACAATTGCAGACTACTAAGCAGTACCTCCAAGGAGGAGGGACAGAACCTACTTTTGGGAATAGGCTCTGAAGTATTGTTGTGTTGACACCTAGCATCACTCCTAGCCTGGATATCCAGAGAGTAATGCTTGGTGAAGGTATGAACTGTTTTCCAGGTGGCTGCTTGACAAATTTCTAACAAAGGAATATCCCTGGCCGCAGCCAAAGATGCAGCTGTACCTCTAGTGGAATGAGCCCTCAGGCCCGAGGGTGACGTTTTTCCCAGTTTCTCATAGCAGAATTGGATACAGGACACAATTCACCTGGCAATTGTTCTCTTGGTGGCAAGTCTGCCCTTACCTACTTCCCCATAAGTGAGGAACAACTGGAGGGAGTCAAATCTGTGACCCTTTGTATGTTCTGTGTAGTAACTAGGGGCCCTTTTAACATCTAAACTGTGTAGCCTCCACTCTCCTGAGGAGGAATGATCAGTGAAGAACACAGGAAGAAACAGATTGGTTTAAGTGAAAAATCAGAAACCACTTTGGGTAAGAACCTTCTATTGGTTCTAAGGACCACCTTATCTCTATGGAATGAAATGAAGTCATGCTCAACTGACAGGGCTTGCAATTCACTGATACGCCTGGCAGAGGTAAAAGCAACCAAAAACACAGTTTTCCAAGTCAAGTACTTGAGCTCTGCTGAGGACATAGGCTCAGAGGGGGGTTGCATAAGCTGAGCAATGCAAATATTCAAATCCCAGGCAGGAGCAGGATCCCTAAAAGGGGAATTGGTAAGCAATCCTTTGAAAAATTTACAGAATACAGGGTGAGAAGACAGAGAGGAAGACTTCCCCACTGACAGGAAAGCAGAAACAGCTGACAAATGAACTTTGAGAGTAGCTGGTTTGAGGCCTAGGCCATTAAGGTGAACCATATAGTCCAAAACTGTAGACAACTCAACAGTGTCTGGGGATATTTGCTTCTTGGAACACGAAATGCTGAACCTTTTCCATTTGGAGTTGTAAGTTTTTCTCATGGCAGGCTTTCGAGAAGCTTTGAGAATATCCAGAACCCCTTGGGCCGGATGCAAGTCTGCATACTCTAACTCTTCGAGAGCCATGCCTTGAGATTGAGTGACCGAAGATTGGGGTACCAAATCCTCCCGAGAGAAGGTTAACAGGTTGTAATTCCTGGGAAGAGACAAGGGAAGATGGACTGATAGGGACTGCAACAGGGGGTACCAAGGCTGCCTGGCCCAGACTGGAGCAATTAGAATCACTTTGTAAGGTTGTGACCTTACCTTGACTAGAACCTTGAACAGTAGAGGGAAGGCATAAATAAATTTCCCTTCCCAGTTCAAAATCAGAGCATCCAGAGGGACTGAGCCCAAGACTGGGGGTCTGTAACAAAACAGAGGAAGTAGGTGATTGTTTGGGGCTGCAAAGAAAAAATTACTCACCTTAGTAATGTTGTTTCTTCTAATGGAGTCTTGCTATATCATGACAATTGCAGTATGACCGCAGGTTAGAACTGCTCCGGAGGTGAAATAGTTAACTTCCATGCAAGGCATGGAATCTTGAGCGCGAGCTTGGTTAAGGAAGCTCTGTCTGCTTGCTTTCAAACCCAAACCGTCAGATCTTTACGAGCTAAAACTCACTAATGTTCTGTGTGGAAGCTGTAAACCTACACTAGCCAACTGACTACTACCCTAACAAACACACTTGTTGGTCTCGAAAAAAGACTCAAGTCAAGAGACCCAATAATGAAATAAAAACACACTCACCCTAGGGAGGGTGAAACAAAACAACAAAGTGGCAAGAAAAACAGAGTGCCAACACTGTGATGCCCACCCACAGCGCAAAAACGAGGTTCTGAGAGGGGCAGGCAGGGAGGGAGGTCATAATATAGCAAGACTCCATTAGAAGAAACAACATTACTAAGGTGAGTAATTTTTTCTTCAAACAACATGAAGTCTTGCTATATTATGACAATTGCAGACTACACAGCAGTACCCCATGAAGGAGGGACAGAACCTACTTAGGGAAAAAGGCTCTGAAGGACAGCTGTACAAACCGAGCATCACTCCTAGCTTGGATGTCCAAGAATAATGCTTGGTAAAAGTGTGAACCGCTTTCCAGGTAGCTGCTTGACATATCTCTAGAATGGGGATGTCTCTGGCAGCAGCCAGAGAAGCAGCTGTACCTCTGGTAGAGTGAGCCCTCAGGCCTAAGGGGGGAGTCTTACCCAACTTTTCATAACAGAATTGGATACAAGAGATAATCCACCTGGCAATGGATCTTTTAGTGGCAGGTTTCCCCTTCCCAACCTCACCATAAGTGAGGAACAGTTGGAAGGAGTCAAACCTGTGACCCTTGGTATGCTCTATGTAGTAGCTAAGGGCCCTCTTTACATCTAAGCTGTGCAGCCTTCTCTCACCAGAGGAAGGATAGTCAGTGAAGTAAACAGGGAGAGAAATAGATTGATTAAGGTGGAATCCGAACCACCTTAGGCAGGAACTTTATTAGTCCAAGGACTCACTTTATCTCTGTGAAAGGAGATAAAGTCTGGCCCACTGACAATGCTTGTAATTCACTTATGCATCTGGCAGAGGTAATAGCCACCAAAAACACAGTTTTCCAAGTCAGGAACTTAAGCTCAGCTGAAGACAAGGGCTCGAAGGAGGTTGCATGAGCTGAGCAATGCAAACATTGAGGTCCCAGGCAGGGGCAGGGTCCCTGAATGGAGGGTTAGTGTGAAGCAAACCCTTAAAAACCTGTGAAACACAGGGTGAGATGAAAGACAGAGGGTTTACCTGCTGAAAGAAAAGCAAAGACAGCTGCCAAATGTACCTTCAGAGTAGCTGGTCTCAGCCCTAAAGAGTTTAGATGGACCATATAATCTAGGACTGTGGGTAAATCAGTAGTGTCTGGGGGAATATTCTTTTCCGAGCACCATATGGAAAATCTTTTCCATTTGGAGTTATAAGTAGCCCTGGTAGAAGGCTTCCTAGAAGTCCTGACTATATCCATTACACCTTGAGAGAGGTGTAGGCCCGCAAATTCTAGCTCTTCAAGAACCGGGCCTTGAGATTGAGAGACTTGAGATTCGGGTACCAAACCCTTCCCTGGGCACATGTTAACAGATTGTGATTCTTGGGAAGGCACAGGGGAGGATGGACTGCTAAGGACAGGAAGAGAGGATACCAGGGTTGCCTGGTCCAATCCGGGGCAATCAGAATGACCCTGCAGGATTGGGCTCTGATTTTGACTAGCACTTTGAACAGGAGAGGGAAAGGAGGGAATGCATAGAGGAACTTCCCTTCCCAGCTGAGGGCTAAGGCGTCCAGAGGGACTGAGCCCAAGACTGGAGGCCTGCAGCAAAAGAGAGGAAGTTGATGACTGTCTGGAGCTGCAAAGAGATCTATTTGCGGGGTGCCCCATTTGGCAAATACCACTCAGAACCAGGGGATCCAGGGACCACTCGTGATGGCCCTGAGAGATCCTGTTGAGAGCATCTGCCAAGACATTGTCTTTGCCTGGGAGGTGAACTGCCAAAGGGAGGTGTTCAGGAGTACGCCAGAGACCACAACTCACGGGCTCGTGCACAAGGTCAGAGACCGAGTGCCCCCGCTTGTTGATGTACCACACTGTAGTGGTGTTGTCTGTTCTGACCTGCACAGTCTTGTTCTGAACAGATTCTGAGAAAGCTTGAAGTGCTAGAAAACTGCTCTGAGCTCCAACAGGTTGATATGGAGCAGAGATTCCTGGGGGACCACAGTCCTGGTAGTGAGGTCTCCCATGTGGGCCCCCACCCCAAGAGGGATGCATCTGTAGTAAGGATTATGAGTGAGGCTAAGTGACAAAGGAACTCCTGGTTCAGATTGCTCTGATCCTGCCACCACTGAAGGGCTTGGATCAGAGTTCGAGTAACGGATCAGTTTGGTAAGAGGATCCTTTCTTTGGGACCAAAAGGCCCTCAGATGGAACTGAATGTCTCTCATTTGAAACCTTGCTCCTTGCACTGCTGCTGTGGAAGCAGCCATGTGCCCTAGGAGCTGCAGAAAATGCCTTGCTGGTCGAGAGACCTGCAGGGTGAATGAAGAGGCCAGGGAGACAAGGGCGTTTGCCCTGTCTAGAGGGAGGAAGGCCCTGGCTTCCTGGGTATTCAGCTCAGCGCCTATGAAGGTTAGGAGCTGGACAGGCTCCAGTACTGACTTTGAGAGATTCAGAAGGAAACCTAGTGACGTAAGCAGTTGCTGGGTTATCTGAAGATGTAGGTTGACCTGATCTGGGGATTGACCTACAATGAGCCAATCGTCCAAATAAGGAAAGATGGAGATCTTTTGCCTTCTTAGGCAAGCTACTGCTACCGCCAGACACTTGGTAAATACCCTTGGAGCCGAAGAGAGTCCGAAGGGCATTGCCCTGAACTGGAAAGGGCCTGAGGGCAGCTGGAACCTGAGGTACTTTCGGTGGGAGCTTCTGATGAGAATATGGAAGTAGGCATCCTTGAGGTCCAGGGATGCTAGCCAGTCCCCTGGCCGTAGGGAATGTAAAATGATTGCCAGAGTCACCATTTTGAACTTTGGTTTTAAAAGTGCTTGTTTAGGTATCTGAGATCCAGGATGGGCCGCCATTCTCCTGTCTTTTTTGGGGTAAGGAAGTACCTGGAGTACAACCCTTTGCCCTGGTGTAGGGGTGGAATCCTTTCCACGGCTCAGAGTGAGGAGGGTGGAGACCTCTGACTCTAAGGCGAGTGCCTCTGATGGAGATGCAGGAGGAAAAGATCTGGTCCTCAGCTTCGGAAATTTTTTGAAGCTGAGGACCAGTCCCTGGCTTACTACTTCCAGGACCCACTTGTCTGATGTGAGAGACTTCCAGACCTGGACAAAGTAAGCCAGCCTGCCCCCACCGTAGAGGAGAAGCTGCCCTGGCTACCCCATCAGGGTGCCTGCTTGGCAGAGGCTTTGGGCTGAGGAGTGGAAGCAGGCCTGCTTGAACCCCTCCTGCCCCTTCGCTTAAAGAATCCCCTCTGGGTATAGGAGGAAGAGGAGGCTTGAGCCTGATAAAAAGGCCTATGAAAAGGCCTGCCTCTGCCCCTGGGGGGCTGCTTCTGAGGAGTGGCCTGCCTTTCCTTGGCCTGTGCACTCCAATAGATGGTCCTGTATTCATCCATTTTCTTCATATAATTCTCTGTTTGCTCCCCAAACAAAGAATTGCCAATCACAGGAAAGTCAATGGCTTTTGACTGGGTATCCTGTGACAATGTGGTGCATCTGAGCCAGGCCATTCTGCGAAGAGCCACAGAAGTAGCCATAACTCTAGAAGATACATCATTAGAGTCCACCGCAGCATGAAATTGCATTTTTGATGCCTCGATACCATCTAAAGCTACCTGTTCCAGATCCCTGGCAAACTTGTCAGGGAGTTGTTTGACTAGAGCCAGCACAGTATCCCATCTGTATTTCTGGTATCTGGCAGCATAAGCTATGTAATTTGCTTGTCTGAGTCCCAAGGATGCTGCCATGTACTGTTTCTTTGCCATAGCATCAATCTTCCTGGAGTCCTTTTCAGGAGGATGTGAAGCTAGGGGGATATTTGCCTTGTCACAGGCTGCAGCCTGCACCACACCCACACGGCTGCATTGCTGTGTGAGAAATTCTATGTCAGAACCTGATAAGGTATACCTTCTGTCCATCCTTTTATCCACAGGAGGTATAGAATGAGGAGTTTTTAAAACTTTTAGTGTCTGTTTCCTGAAAGATTTATGAAGGGGACTAGACAGTCTCTTAGATTCTGGAATATCCATCATTTCCACATAATCAGGCTCTTCCTGATCATCCACAGTTTCCTCAACAGGAAGCTGAAGAGTTTCAGCAACCTTCTTGTAAAAGATGAAATGAGCAGGGGACTCAGAAAGCCTGGGGCCCCTAAAGGTCTGTCTGGAGAGGTATCTTGCTCAATAGGAGCATCCAGATCTTCCAGACCATAATTACTCTTCATACTCTCCCTCCCCACGGTTCATAAAATTCCTCAAAATCATAATCCTGAACCGATGGGACCTGGGAACCAAACGTCTCCCAGATGGGGACGGTTCAGGAGCCGGGAAAGAGACTGGACAGTTTGGATTGCTTTGGCTATCTCTTCAGCTGTTGGGGAAAGGACTTTTCCACAGCAGCAGACTTTCTAGTCCTTTGCAGGAACTGGCTCCTCGAGCCAGCTCTTCATTTGCCGAGGAGTATGGCCCTGGTCAGAGGGCACTCCTCAGGTTCGGTTGGCACCAACCGGGCCGCCATCCGGTCAGCGACTTTCTGACCTCTCTTCCCTGAGCCTACCAACCTCTTTTCAACAGTGGCAGCAGGAAAATTCTTGCAAATCTGGCAGTCTGAATCGAGGTGGTCAAACCCCAGGCAATAAACACAGGTGGTGTGAGGGTCAGCCTTGGCAAAGGCTTCCCCACAGACATCACAGTGCTGAAACCCAGTGGGCCTGGTTTTTCTTTTGGGTTTCTCAGACATTATGCCAGCCTAACCAAAACTTGCCCGTTTATGGCAATCTACCAAGCAAGACTCTCCTATCGGTTCCCAACCGTGTCACGGGCCGTGGAAAAAACCGTAATGAAATCCGTCTTTTTTAGAACCAATAGGAACCGGGAACCGCACTCTAAAAAAGGACTAGCAATTGAAAAAGCAACCTAATTGGTTCAAACCGAACCGATAAATGTTTTACAAGTTCCACACAGAATTGGGATGTAAACCTATCTATTACTTACGTTACTACAGACAGAGCTTGAACCTAACGGTTGCAGTTAAATTAAGACTTAATTTACTTTTTAAAACTGTTTTAAACTCGCAAAATGAACCCAGCAAAAGGAGAAATCTCCGGAGCGACTGTTCAGTGAGGTGGAGTAAAGAATCTGACGGTTTGGGTTTGAAAGCAAGCAGACAGAGCTTCCTTAACCGAGCTCGCGATCAAGAATCCATGCCTTGCATGGAAGTTAACTATTTCACCTCTTGAGCAGTTCTAACCTGCGGTCATACTGCAATTGTCATAATATAGCAAGACTTCATGTTGTTTGAAGATATCTATCTCTGGAGTGCCCCACCTTGAGAAAATCACTTTTAAGACCAAAGGATCCAGAGATCATTCGTGATTATCCTGGGAAATCCTGCTCAATGCATCTGCTAGCACATTGCAAGTGGACTGCTACCAGAGAGGTCTGTAGGGAATAAGCCAGGGACCATATTTTCATGGCCTCCATGCACAAGGCCGTGGACCAAGTGCCTCCCTGCTTGATGTACCACGTGGTGGTAGTGTTGTCCGTCCTGACCTGAACCACCTTGTTCTGTACTGACTGAGAGAAAGCTTGTAGGGCAAGAAGTACTGCCCTGAGCTCCAGGAGGTTGATATGAAGAAAGGATTCCTGAGGGGACCACAGTCCCTGGGCTGTGAGAGCCCCCAGATGGGCTCCCCCCCCCGAAAGGGAAGCATCTTTGGTAAGAACCACAGAGTGAATCTAAGTGACAAATGGAACACCTTGCCTCAGATTGTCCAGGTCCTGCCACTATTGAAGGGCCTGAATTAAGGTCTGAGTAACAGGAACTAGTTTGGTAAGAGGATCTTTCCTTTGGGACCAAAAGGTCCTCAGATGGAACTGAATGTCCCTCATCTGAAACCTGGCCCCTTGGACCACTGCCGTGGAAGCTGCCATGTGGCCCAAAAGCTGAAGAAAATGCCTTGCTGGTCAAGAAACCGGAGGAAGGAAGAGGCCAGCTGACAGATGGTTGTTGCCCTTTCCAGAGGAAGGAAAGCTCTTCCCTTGAGCGTGTCCAGCTCTGCTCCTATAAAAGTAAGGAGCTGTACTGGCTCGAGAACTGACTTGGGAAGACTGAGAAGGAACCCCAGGGAAGTGAGAACCTGCTGAGTAACCTGCAGATCTGACTTGACTTGGTCTGGGGAATGGCCCATAAGGAGCCAATCGTCCAGGTATGGAAAGATAGAAATCCTTTTCCTTCTTAAAAAGGCCACCACCACTACTGCTAGGCACTTTGTGAACACCCTTGGAGCTGAAGTCAGGCCAAAGGGCATTGCTCTGAACTGGTAATGGCCTGAAGGCAATTCGAACCTGAGGTACTTTCTGTGGGAGCACCTGATGGGAATGTGAAAACAGGCATCCTTGAGGTCCAGGGAGGCTAGCCAGTCTCCTGGCCTCAGAGAGGGAAGAATTGTTCCCAGAGTCACCATTTTGAATTTTGGCTTTACTAGGTGCTTGTTTAGGTATCTTAGATCTAGGATGGGTCGCCACTCCCCTGTCTTTTTTGGGGTAAGGAAGTACCTGGAGTACAGACCTTTGCCCATGTATGGGGTAGGAACTCTCTCTATGGCTCTTAAGGCCAGTAGAGAGGCAACCTCTGCTTCTAGAGCAAGGGTTTCTGATGTATTTGCAGGTGGAAAGGATCTGGGTCTTAGTTTCGGAAAATTTTTGAAACTGAGAACCGGCCCCTGGCTTACAACCTCTAGGACCCACCTGTCTGAGGTAACAGACATCCAGTCCTGGACAAGTAAGCCTACCAGAATGGGGGAGTCGACCTGGGCTGACACATCAGGGTGTCTGCTTGGCAGGAGCCTTAGGCTGAGGGGTGGATGCAGCTCTGCTCATCCCGCTTCTGCCTCTCCCTCTGAAGAACCCCCTTTGAGAAAAGGAAGAAGAGGCCTGTGCTTGGTAGAAAGACCTGTGAAAAGGCCTGCCCCTGCACCTAGCTTGCTGCCTTTGAGGAGTTACCAGCCTGTCTTTGGCCTGAGCACTCTTGTAAGTGGTCCTGTACTCATCCATTTTCTTCACGTAATTCTCTGTCTGCTCCCCAAACAGAGAATTACCCACCACAGGGAAATCCATGGCCTTGGCCTGGGTGTCCTCCGAAAGGCTAGTACATCTGAGTCAAGCCATTCTCTGAAGAGCCACAGATGTAGCCATGACTCTTGAAGACACATCATTGGAGTCCACAGCAGCATGAAATTGCACCTTTGATGCCTTGATCCCATCAGCAGCCACCCCTCCAGCTCCTTGGCTAGCTGGAGGGAAGCCTGTTTAGCCAGTGCCAGTACAGTGTCCCACCTGGACTTCTGGTACCTGGCTGTATAGGCCATATAGTTAGTCTGCCTGAGTCCCAAAGATGACGCCATGTACTGCTTCTTTGCCATGGCATCCATCTTCCTGGAGTCTTTGTCTGGGGGGTGTGAAGCCAAGGGAATGTTTGCTTTGTCACAGGCTGCAGCCTGCACTACCCAAACATGGCTGCATTGCCGATAGAAAAACTCCGTTTCTGAGCCTGATAAGGTGCACCTCTTGTCCATTCTCCTGTCAACAGGAGGTACAGAGTTAGGAGACCTTAGAATTTTTTGTGTCTGTTTTCCAAAGGACTTATGGAGGGGAACAGACAGTTTCTTAGACGCTGGGATGTCCATCATCTCAACAAAATGAGGCTCCTCCTGATCCTCCACAGCCTCCTCTATACGAAGCTGGAGGGTTTGAGCCACTTTCCTGTAAAACAGAAAGTGGGGAGGGGACTCAGAAAGCCTAGGAGTGGAAACACCAGAAGGTCCGTCTGGGGAGATGTCCGCTTCCACAGGCACATCCAGACTTTCACCGTCATAATCATCCTCTTCAAAATCCCCCTCCTCATCAAACTCCGGTTCGTAAAAATCTTCAGTGGAATAATCCTGAACCAGGGGAACCGACCGAACCCCTGCCAGAAGGTGCCAGATCGGTCGGAACCGGACAAAGGGACTCAACAATCCGAATCACTCTGGCTATCTCTTCGGTGGTCGGAACATGAAGGTCTGGATCCGAACCGGCCGATTTATCCTTGCGCTTTCTTTTAGTAGGAACTGATCCTTTAGGATCGGCTCTCCTCTTGCCCGAAGAAGTATCGCCCTGGTCAGAGGGCACTACTTCTTGTTCGGCAGTAACCGAACCGGGCTGGCCTTCTGGGACATAAGATTTCTCGTCCTTCTTATCCCTAAGTCTACCTAACCTTTTATCCAAAGTAGACTTAGGGAAATTCTTGCAAATTTGGCAGTTTGAATCGAGGTGGTCAAACCCCAGACAGTAAACACAAGTGGTGTGGGGATCAGCCTTAGCAAAGACCTCCCCACACACACTGCAGTGTTGAAACCCAGTGGGCCAGTTTTATTTCTTGGATTTCTCTGACATGGCCAACCTAACAAAACATACCCTTTATACGGCAACCGCCAGGCAAGACTTCCCTATCGGTTTCTCACCGTGTTACGGGTGCTGGAAAAAAACGTTCAATTCACATTCTTTTTAAAACCGATACGGACCAGTAACCACACACTAAACTTTTTCACAAAAGATTTTTCTAAAGGATCGGTTCAGCCGAACCAACTGAAAAAATACAGTTTTACAATTTCCACACAATAACTATCCTAAGTACTTACAGTACCACAGACAGAGTCCTGAACCGACAAACGGAACTTATTGCGGACGAAAACCGACAACTTTAACCGACTTTGAACCGAGCAGAAGGAGAAATCTCCGGAGGAACTGTTCAGTGAGGCAGAGTAAAGAATTTGACGGTTTGGTTTCAAAGTATTACAGACAGAGTTTTCAACCAAGCTCGAGCCCAACGTTCTATGCCTGGCATAGAATTTTAACCCTTCACTCTCCGGGGCAGTTCAAGTGCTGGAGCTAACTGCAATTGTCAGAATACAGCAAGACTTCATGTTGTTTGAATGACCTTTGATGGCGAGGGTGCGGTAACAGAGGGTCCCACTGTCACATATTTTGGGTTTGTCCAAAGCTTTTGGGATTCTGCCGGGCAGTGCACTCAGAAATTCAAATCCTGACATGCCTTACTATACCCGTTGCTTTTACAGAACTGGTTTTGGGGTTCCCTGCTCTTCTGTCCTGCCCTAACACCATAAGACACTTTGGTCAGATTCTAAGGGTAGCGGCACTTAAATGTATCACCTCCAGGTGGCTTACCCCCACTTTGCCTATCCTAGATTATTTGAAAACCAGAGTAATGGAGCTGGAAAGAATGGAGGGGAGAACTAGCCAAATATGGCTGCGCCATGATAAATTCCTTGAGATATGGCGCCCATGGCATCAGGCACAGGCATCTTAGAACATGACTTAACCCTATAGAAAAACATCATTTGTAGTTGAGATGTCTGGAGAAGGGGGGACTAAATATGCACCCAAGTTTATCTGATGTTAATTCAATCAATCATTCAAAACCTTTATTTATCCAGGCGAACATCATTGAGCAGAGCTCTTTTACAAGATGGACCTGGTTAATTACTCTATAAGTAGTTCAGTTTTCTTTTTTCAGTTTTCTCTTTATATGCTGAATGTAGCACATTTTAATAATCCAGCATATGGTTTGGATATGTTTGTTTTTGACAGCACTTCGTTTTTTTACACAGCAAGCGGCTTGTTTAATTTGTTCGGACTCTGGCCATAAGAAGTTTGACGACATTAGAAGCCATTGTTGATTATATTCTTTGGACTGGACATTTCACCAAGGGGTTTATTTTGATATATGCTATAATTCATGGCACCAAGATAGGATTTGATGTTCTATACTGTGTTTTATATTGTACTCCATGTTGAGATGTTGTATCTTTACCTTAACAAAATATACTGAAGTTAAAAAACAAGTTATAACTACAATCGTTAGGCAGCAGATTTACATCCCATTTTGGATTGCAGGACCTTGTAAGAACCCCTGATGACTAATGGATGAAATAACGCTGTAGGTAACGGTGCATGTATGCTTTGTATCTTTGAAAATGCAATAAAAATCTTTGTGGAAAAAAAAAGAAAGTGACCAAATATAAAAAGTTCATTGGTCAAAACACATCACCTGATCGTTAATTGATTTGGAAACCAATCTCATAGATTTCTTTTTTTTACAATTTATTTTACTTTTTGTCTGCTTCCATTGCTGGGCTCAGCCCAGTCACGGACCTCGCTGCCCCTCGCTCCCAAATCAGCTCGACTCCCTAGTTGCCCCCTTGGCTTGCCCCCCAGGGCGGGGCTGCACAAGGTGCCACGGACATAGGTCAGGTCAGGGGAGCCAGCCTGGGAGCTATGAAGCAGCACAGAGGTGGGCTTCATGGAGGTGTTGCCTGCAGGAGTTTTTGACCCATTTTTCTGGGGGGTTGGGACGTGCAATGACATCCAGCTTCTGCCCCACCCCCGAGGACATCCAGACGCTGGCTGCCACGGTACCCCCGGCCTCCACCAGGGGTCCGACAAGCACCAGAGACACTCCACACCCTCTCCCCAGAGAAAGAGAACAGTTCATGGGACAATCCATCCTTCTCCCCCTGCCGGCCCTCCGACCACCCAGGTCCGTTCCCAAACCCGGGTCGCTGGCATCGCAAGTGGAAATCCAACTGCTGCGCTGATGGGCTAGCTAATCTCATAGATTTCTTTGACTGGGTAACCAGAGTGGTGGCCCAAGAAGGTGCAGTTGATGTCACCTACCTTGACTTCAGCAAAGCTTTCGATACTGTTCCACATAGAAGACTGATTAATAAGCTGGGTAGGCTCGGGGTAGGTCAGAAGTTGGTCAACTGGGTGGCAAACTGGTTGGCGGGCAGAAAACAGAGAGTGGTGGTAAACGGTATACAGTCAGAAGAGATGCAAGTCACAAGTGGGGTACCTCAGGGATCAGCCTTGGGGCCAGTCCTCTTCAATATCTTCATCAGTGATATTGAAAATGGACTGGAGGGTAAGGTTTGTCTGTTTTTCTAATGACACCAATATCTGCAACAGAGTAAATGATCCAGATGGGGCGGGCAGAATGAGAAGAGATCTGGACAAACTGGCAACTGGGGTTTAACGCAAAGAAGTGCAAGATCATACACATAGGGAAGAGAAATCCTGAAGCCACCTATAGGTTGGGAGGGGAGTTGCTGGCAATCACAAGGGAAGAAAGAGACTTGGGCACTGGGATCATCATCACAGATGACCTGAAATCATCCAAGCAGACCACTAAAGCAGTAGGTAAGGCCAGAGGGATGTTGGGGTATATTAGTAAGGGTATCACAAGTCATAAGAGGGAGGTAATAATCCCTCTTTACAAGACACTGGTTAGGCCCCATCTGGAGTACTGCGTGCAGTACTGGAGGCTGCATCTGCACAAGGACATTAACAAAATGGAGATGGTCCAGAGAAGGGCAGCCAAAAATGGTGCAGGGAGTTAAAACTGCATCCTAGAACCAAACTGGTTTGTAGTAGAAGGGGCAGGCCACAGACTAAAGGAATTTCCATGGTGTGATGTAACAAAGGCATGGCAGACGATGGGCATGGAGGGGCCAGCCTGGCATGGATATTTCTGTACCTACATTTCCTTGTGAATTTTAGTAATATTTTGCTGATGCAGCAACATCAATGTGAGTATTTGATAATGATTCAAGAGATCCCAGTTGGGGCTAAGCTTAAAGGGTAAGTGCCAAGTAAGGATGTATATCTGATAAATTGCAGGTTTGAAGCATTTAGATGCCTCAGTAATCATTCATTTGCTTTCATTTGTTTCTTTACTTACCTTATCATCATTTTATTGTATTTTGCCAAGTACTAATAAAAATGAATTCAGTGGACTCCTTGTACTATGAAGTCAGAAAATCTATATAGGCAAGGTTGGCAGTGTACTATATTTCAATGAGAAACTGCAAATCTGTTTCTAGATTTTATACAGGAATAACGCTTTTGATCACCAACATATTATATATTTAATAGAAATATGAGATTTTCTTCATAACTTGTGAGGTTTTGTTTAGTAGATTACATTTTCTTCTTAAACAGATTTTACTTGGGAAGAAGAAAAGAGAAGCCAATTATTGTTTTAAAAATGTGTAGAATCACAGAGATGGACCAGAATAGTGCAAACATATAAAAGGCAAAGTTTACTTCGGAAATAACTATTTATTTTGCAAAAAATATAAAAAGGACTTCCAGTGACATCACTAACACGATGGCAGCTTGATTTCTAAGCTCCATCTCGGTTCTTATAATCTAACTCCACCCTGGCAAAAAAAACAAAAAAACAACTCCATCTAGCTTGTAAAATGGTACAAGAGACGGGGAGGTGAGAAGGCAATGCCATGTTAGGACGCCAAGTCTGTAGGACGCTCAGACAGCCGTGGATGCAGTAAAATATCCAAAGTACACTCTAGGAAACTACTGAGACTGCCAGGTAGGCCCTCAAATAACGCCAATGACATTTAACACTGTGCTACTGACCCAGCACCCTAGGATGCAGAGAAAACAAGCAGGGGGATTCCCTGAGAAGTAAAAATCAAGGGACTGAACCTGTGGTCGCTGGCAGGGAACACAAGATGCCCAAATGTTCCCACAAGAAAAATATAAATGTGGAGAACAGGGGTACTTCTGAAACTGCTAGCAGGGGTTTCAAATAGTACACAGCAGCAAATCTAGTCATATTTTCGAACTTAGGTCTGCCAGCAGGAGACCCAAGTGAGCTGCTTCTTCACAAACACAGGCAAAACAAGTTTTCTGGTCTGCAAAAACAGATGCCCCAAACAAGCTGCAAGAATTCAAATAGCTGTGCCCTAGGGTCAGTAGCTCTTGTAAATTGACTGTAGTTGAGAAACTTATATAAACATTTTGCACATTTGACTAGATTCTTAATTACTGCAGTTTTATCTAGCATAAAATCATTCCGCAACAAATTCATCAGACGCCCCTCACTCAACCTGGATATCTGTAATGTAATTCAGTTCAAATTTGGAATTCAGAATGCTAGGCTTACCTTAAGTATCTCAAATTCAAAAACTGCTGGGGAGCTGTTGTGATGCACCACAACCTGCAAGATGCACAATTCAAACTGATTCAGGAGAGGCAGCATCACAGGGAAGAGGGGACGGACTTCCTTTGAAGTCACATGTGCATCAGCAACCTATCATGTGGACACAATACCCAGGTGTAAGGAGGTGGAGTGCCTCAGAAATTATTCCCCATAATGACAACTACAGAAGTAACAACTGTGACTGGACAGAGATTAAAAGACTGAGGCAACAGTGATCCCTAAAATACAAAAATTGGCCTTATCAGAACAGCCATGAATTCAGAGTGGCTCCACTTCCCGTACTGCCACAACCTTGCCCCCAGCCAGCTACCTCGAAGAGAAAGAGGAATTAATGATCACTTCTAAGCAATTACACTCCCCCAGCTCTATGATATCAGACAGACTCTATGCAGGTTGGAAACCATCGTGGCTGACGACCTCTGTAAAGTGGAGAGGCATACTGGAGCTATGGAGGTCTGCTTAACCTAATAAATCCACAGTGCAGATATACATAGCTCGGCCTTACTGGCACTTTAAAAGCAGGAATCAGATCTAGACCAAACAACTGACGAATCAGAAAACAGGTGCAGGCGAAACAATATAAGACTGCACGGCCTGGCTGAAAAGCTGAGCCAGGGGACACGCTTGTTTATATGGAAGGGCTCCTGTAAGAAATCCTGGGCCTACCCAGAGACAAACCCCTTAATATCATAAGGCTCACAAAGTACTCAGGCACCACTGAAAGACTCAAATGCAGAACAAAAAATGAGGCCCTGAAAGCAGCCTGGGCCTAAAAAGAGGTTTTCTTTGGAGACCAAAGGGTTTTTCCTTGATCATTATTTTGCCCCTTCAAAGGTACAGCACCATCAGCAAGTATTACTAGGCCAAGGAGTCCTGAAGTAGAACAGGGTCTCAAGTTACCTTAACCCGCCTAAAGGTACAGACACCTCAAGGGGTTTGACACTTTACAGAGTTGGAAGACGCCCCTTAATTCCTTGCTTCCCATGTTATCCAGCTAGATGACCTGCTGGAAATGCAGGAATTGCAAAGTAAAGCGTGGCAGCAATAGTGACAGACCTACACTTACCCAGTGAAGTCCATTGCTAGTATTTGTGACTACTGCAGCACACATGAAGAAAGTGGTCCCGAAATCCTACTCCCAGATGCCAGAAAGCAGCAGCCCCACAAGTGTTTCAGAACTCACAGAGCTAGACACCTAACAGTAACTAAGGGTAGGGACCTTCCAGTTCAACTATGCAAAGACTTTTTTTTTTTTTAACTTTATTTATTTTTATTTTTTTTATTTTATTGAAATCTAGGATTACAAATACCTTTGAGCAGGAACTGCTCATTTACAAAGGTTCCACGTCGAAGGAATGGGGGGTATACATACATACAAAGGTCAACATAATAATACATAGTTACACAATAACAAGAAGTAAGAAACTGAGGCTTAGGAAATTCCAGTAATTCAAAATGTGCCAAATGTTAGGTAGCATGACATACCAGCCAAGGGCAATCTTGGAAATAAGCACTACAGGTGAGAGGGAAAGGATTATGCAGGCAGGAAGGCCATTGTCGGAGGGTAGAGGGTGAGGGTAAGAGCTCTAAAGGGGAGGGAGACAGGGATAAAAGTCAGGAAATGCCCCGGGGGAGGAAAGGGAGAGGGGGCAAGGGGGTATGCAGGTAGAAGGGGGCAAGGCAGGGAGAGATAGCTGTCAAGACTTGAGTGACTTGTAATTTTATTAAGGGCATTTAAAGTAATACATTCCGTTACAAACATTGCACAGGAATTTCTCATAGTAACAGAGCCTTAGACCACCTATATCTGGAACATATAAAGCAAAAGTAAAGACAATATCAACTTAACGTGTCCGTAGCTGGTGTGTACTATAGTCTTTCTAATACATATTTTGTTCCCTCTTACAGGTGGTTCTTCATTTTATTGGGATTCAGCCTTCGAGAATGTTCTGCCACATTGGCTCTCAAAACAAAAGTCCACTTTCAAGGAATGCAAATAATCAACGACTAGGCTCTAGTTCTGTGTATTATATATGGACCTGTACTTATTCATTTATTTTACTGCTCTTTTTTTAAATAAACATTAAAGAGTTTCAAAACAGTTATCATCTGAATGTAAATAAATTAATTCAATAATAAAAAGAAAAACAACAATACCTAACAGAGCTCACTGCTTCTTGTTTCTAGTTTATAAAATGTGTCTCCATTATTTGACTTTTAATATGCTAGAATAAGAGACTTAATGAAACACAGAAAGGGTTTCAGGAGAAAATCTCTTCACATCACTGGGGAAGTAGAGGTTCCAACTATAATGTTTGGCAGAAAACTGTTAGACCATTTATTTTAAATATATGCCATCTGCAATATTTTTTATATTACAACAACATGCTGTCCCACCACTGCCAGGCCCTCTGTCTCTTCTATGTAAGTAAAATATGGCAACCATCTTGCGTAAAATTTATCAACCTGAAATCTCAGCTTGGCCGTAATAGCTTCTGTATTTTGTATATTAGTCCTCCATTGTTTCAAGGTAGGTTATTTTTTTGATAGTCAATTCTGAGTTGTCACCTTTAGGACTGCTGAGATAAGGATATAAAACACATATTTCATGGCTGCTGAGTTCATTCCCTCCAGAGGGAGACCTAATACCAAATTAGTAAATGTTAGATCTTGGGTACAATTCAATAAACAAACAAAATCCAATACATCAGTGCTCAAGGTCCGGACTGCCTGCGGAGCTGCCCCCGTGGTCTCTCTGACCCTTTCAAGTGCTCAAAATCGGACTGCCCACAGAGCTGCCCCCGTGGTCTCTCCGACCCTTTCAAGTGCTCAAAGGTCCCGGCGGGTTGACGGGCAGTCCCGTGATTTCTCCAGCCCTTTCAAGTGCTCAAGGTCCGGACCGCCCATGGAGCTGCTCCCGTGGTCTCTCCGACCCTTTCAAGTGCTCAAGGTCCGGACCACCCGCTGAGCTGTCCCCGTGGTCTCTCCGACCCTTTCAAGGTATGCATGGACACCTGTGTTACTGCGACTCAACTCCTTTGTTCATGGATTTTCAAACTTGGCGCCTTTTTCATTGAGGATAGCCAGCTGGCACCCAGGGCAATTTGCACTAGGAGACCTGCTCAGTGTATTCTTTCTCTTACCCCACGGCGTAATTTGCAAGACTCTTTAAGCTATTAGCTGTTAGAGCTTTTACTTGTATTTCCTAGGAACTTGTTAGGTATTTCTCTAAATATAGTTAAAAAAAAAAAAAAAATAAAGCTACTTCTCTTTCCTGCATGTTTGCATATTTTAATTGAAGCCCAACCTTTTCTACAGGCTATGAGCTTCACATCACAGCTAGCCTTTTAAGCTTGGCATAGAAAAACAGACTGGAAGCTACAGCGTAATTATCTGAAACCCCTAAAAGACAGCACGGTTTGTAGATGGTATTCCTCAGATCTTAGCTAGCCTGTTAATACGGAGCTTGAAATCGGTAGCAGAGTGGAGGCAGCTGCTATTAATATATGTTAAATCCTCCAGCCTGCTTCGTTCTCAATTCGGTTCCCAACTGTGCAGACTGCATCTACAGGCTCAACAAGCCTTGGTAATTCAGAGCTAGCAATTCTGTAATTGAGAACCTAAGTGCAGGCAGCAACTGGGGGACTCTGGCTGCAGTGCTTGTAGTCTCGGTGCCTACCTGGACCCCGCAGTCACTTCACAACTGCTCCCTACCCTCCCCCCAATACCCTCCCACCTTTAGCTGGTGTTAGTAATATATCTGATAGTCTCGCGTTGACTTGTCCTGCTTTTTATTTCTCTCTCTCTGGTTTCCCATCTGCATTTTATTCTATTTATCCACTAGAGGTCGCCAGCACTCCTCAGGGATCCCTGTATTTGCACTGCCTCTGTGCACTTCTGAGTTTCTGTTTTCTTCTACACTATCCTCTCTCCTACCTCTAGTCCTCATCTCTCCTTTCTAAGTACCCTTTACTCTAACGTCTCCCCCATCATGGATTTTAGGGCTTTACTCCCCCTACTGCCTTTAATGTTTACGCTGTTTTTGCTAAATGAGGCTACCGGTCCTGATGAGTTATCCTCTTCTTGCTCTGTGTACTCGCTGGACAATTTCAGATTCTCCAGCCTTCTGTCTTACTCCCCTATTAACCCTGTACCTCTAGCTGGGCTTAATTACAAGTACATTGAGGTTCTAACTAGACTGATCCAGCGTAGGTTCTCTATATCCCTTGGGTATACCTCTCTGGCATTTGTGACAGCTTCAGTATGGATAGTTACACTATCCCTAACCATTGCAGGGGACGTGGAGACCAATCCTGGTCCTACCTTTGCTTCTACTTCCACCCAGTCTCTCCCCTTGCAGTGCTTGCCCCAATCACCTGGTCTCACCTTTGCATACCTTAACATTAGGAGTCTAATGACTAACCTTCCTGAACTTGAGGCTTGGGTAGGCGCAAACAACCCTGATATCCTTGCCTTGTCTGAAACCTGGCTAAAACCTTCCATCAAGGACTCCTCCTGCCACCTCCAGGGTTATAACGTACTTCGGATGGATCGCTCCAATGCTAAAAGAGGTGGGGGACTGGCACTTTACTACAAGGCCCATCTCAAAGTATCTGTTATACATGATACCCCTCTCACAAACTGTGAGGTCCTTCATTCCCTTCTACTGCTTGGGGGTGTTAAAAAAACTCCATATTTTCTGCATTTATATACCTCCCAGAAACTCCAGACTAGGTCTTGAAGAACTCATGGAGCATGTACCGACCGTGACTGGGAAAAATGATACTATCTGCTTGGGAGACTTTAACCTGGACTGGGCCAGACCCAACTCCTCCCTCCTATCCTCCGTGACTAGCAAGGCCAACCTCACTCAGCTCATACAGGACCCCCCCTAGAATTTCCTGTTGTGGTTCCTGCGGCACTCTCACTGATTGGATACTGACAAACAGGAAGGAGTATTTCCCCTCTGCTGGTGTTCTACCTGACACCATAAGCGATCACTGCCTGGTTTACTGCATCTGGGACACCTCCCCTCCATCTTTCCCTTCTAAAGTCTTATCTTTCCCTAACCTCGCCAAGCTTAATTATGGTGCTTTCCGTCTTGACCTTAGCCGACTTGACTGGTCGCCCCTCTACATTACCAATGATATCAACATAGCAATGGATTATTTCAATGCTACCATACTCTCCCTACAAAACCTACACATTCCAGTCACCACACGTAGGGTAAGAGGGCAAGCTACCAAATGGCTCAAGCGTCCCTTACTCCAGCTTCTGAAACTGAGAGATAAACTCTGGTCTACATAGAAGTCCTCTGCTCGCCTTTCTGATTTTGAGGTCTACAGGGCCCTTTGGAACACCTGTAAAAAAGGAGACTAGATTGGCTAAAAGCACATACTACAGGAATCTGCTCAGTGCCTCCGCCTCTAACCCTAAACGTTACTGGACTCAAATTTAGGAGATTCTAGGGAACAATAAGCCTATGACCCCAAATTATATGTTTATTAATGATACCCACTGTAACCACCCTCTCACCATTGCGAATGCCTTCAACACACTCTTCTCTCTTCCCACCCCCACCACATCCCTCTCTGCTCAGGCTGCCACTGCACCGTCATCCAGTGTCCCCTCTTCTCTTGAGCTGTCTCTGGTCTCGCACCAGATGTCCTCAAGTTATTAAATGCCATTCCTACTAGTGGTAGCGCCGGCCCAGATGGCATTCATCCAGGAATCCTTAGGCAATCTGCCTCATGTCTGGCGGTGCCTATCACCAGGCTGTTCAACCTATCTGCAGTGCCACTGTACCCGAGGTCTGGAAAATGGCCAGAACTATACCTATGTTTAAGAAAGGTGATGCCAAAATCTTATCTAACTACCACCCCATCTCTCTTCTGCCTATCCTCAGTAAGCTGCTTGAGAAGCTAGTTCATCATCAGGTCTCTAAGTACCTTCACGATTTTAACCTTCAGTCCCCTGTACAACATGGCTTCAGGGCTGGGCACAGCACTTCTACTGCTCTTACACAGTTTACCAGCGATGTCAAATGTAATATGGACAAGGGCTTAATAACTGGAGCTGTGTTCAAAGACTTCTCTAAAGCGTTAGATATGGTACATCATCCATTACTGCTGGCCAAGATGCAGTCTCTTGGTGCCTTCGATGCCACTCTATCATGGTTTGGAAGCCATCTTGATAATCAATCTCAGGCTGTCTCTTTCTGTAAGGTTCTCTCCTCCCCACCATCCATCTCCTGTGGGGTTCCACAGGGTTCTATTCTTGGTCTCCTGCTCGTCTCTCTCTTTCTTAATGACATTCCTATTGTTTCTCCACTCAGCAGCATAATCATGTATGTGGACGACCTGGTGCTTTACGCTGCCTCCAAATCTATTGTGGACATTAATCTAACTCTTTCTCAGGACTTTCAATCCTGTTTTTTGTCTATCAATTACTAAACTTAGCTAAGACCCAGGCCGTGCGTTTTGGGTCCACTAGAAAAGTGTCCACTGAGTCGCATAAGCTCCTGGTCTACTCCTGCGATGGAACTGCTGTCTCCAACACTTTATCTTTCAAATATCTTGGGGTTACCCTAGACCTGGTACTGGATTTTGCTGCTCATGCCAATGAAATCTGTTGCTCAGTCAACTCCAAGACAGGTGTGGCCTACATAGTGCGCCACTCACTTACCCCGGCAGCTAGAATCTCCGTAGCCAGAGGTGTTCTCCTCCCTCAACTGCTAAATGCCCTCCCTGTACTCTCTCATGCCAATGCTGGGGTTCTTCGCAAGTGGGATATGTCTTAAACAATATCTGTAGATTCGCCGTATCTGCTCCTCGCCTAACCCATCACTGCCTACTCTATTCTGCCTTAAATTGGCTGTCTCCCAGTGTTCTCCATTCTTATGCCCTAGGTTGTTTTGTTGACTCTCTGACTAGAACCCCTCGCCCCACCACTCTGGGTGACATGCTTACCCCAGTTTCACACTCCCGCTCCCTCAGGCCCTCCTCCTTCCCGTTGCTCTCCGTTAGGACCTGCTAATTGAAAATGGGCAAGCAAGCCGCCTCCTACTTTATACCTAGGTTCTGGAACTCTCTCCCCCTACATGTTCAGAACTCCTCATCTCACCCTATTTTTAAAGCATTCACTGTTTTCCCACCTATATGCCCTAGGTAACTGCAACTGCACTTAACTTTAAGTATTGTTGGCAGATGTGTAGATGCCCTTGACTGTAATGTTTAACTTTAGTATATTGTTTTGCCTGTATGTCTTTTTCTCTCCCCTAACTAGGCTATTTGACGTGTGAGCTGGCTAATTCATGCTGTAACTGTCTTTTACTCTAATTTGTTTTATTACTGTTATCCATGTCTTGTATAATGTTCTATGATCTATAATGCTTATTGTTGTCCTGACAGATATCCTCATCATGTCACAAATTGATTGTTGCTGTGATACATTACTGTTGTCATTGCTGTATTTTGCACTTTATACTCTCCTGGGTCGTACCTGAAAAATAGGCAGGTTTTTACCTGGTTACCAAAAGCTAATAAATATTATTTTCTACTTGTATCCAAAAAGACCGAACCCCGGGGTAGCTCCAAAACATATGGTGATGTGTTCCCGAAATATCACAGCCTCTCTAGCAGAGGTCAGATGGGTTTGTACCAAAGTGTTTAGAAATAACTGGTGTAATTAAAGAAGCAGGTACAGACTTTCCATCTAAATTCCCTTCAATTAGTTGAGGCTGTGGTCTTATGAATGTCTTGCCATATCTTTCCCCAGATATTTTCCTCTAAAGATTGACCCGACTCCTCTTCCCATCTACCCTGAATCTTTTGGATAGCTAATGTTCCCACCCCTTCCTGTAGTAATTTGTAGGTGTGAGAGATCAGCTGTCTAGTATCCAAGACACATCCTTTAGTGTAAATTAAGTTTGTACCTGGAGCCAGGTTGCTCATTAATGTTGTAACCCCAGGTCCCAAATGTATGTAGTTCCTACACTGTAAAAACCTGAAGAAGTCATGTTTAGGCAAATCACATTCCCTCCAAAGGGCCTGAAAATCTGTAATTATGCCCCCCTCCCCCCCATAGCAACTGTAGTAAATTCTTTAAGCCTATTTTTTCCCACCTGTCAAAACATGGATCTGAATGCCCAGAAGGGAAGCCTGGAAGTTTTTTCAATGGTATATGCTGCCACACAGGGGTTGGAAGTTCCCATTTATGTCTAACTTTAAGCCACATATAGTTAGTGTATGTCTAATCCAAACATTTCGAATTTCCTTTAGATCACGAGGGAGCACCCCCATGGTAGATATTTAAGGGGAACCCTAGGGTGAGCCCTTTCCGCTAGAACACACCAACTCCCCTGTTGTACTGGACTCACCATCTTAAACACAGTAAGCAGTAGTGCTGTTAAATAGTAATTTGGTAAGTTCGGAAGTCCCCAGTCTCCGTTCCCCTTATTTTCCAGTAGCACTGACCATTTCATTTTGGGCCTCTTGTCCACCCATATAAAACTGGAAACTTTTTTTTTTTTTTTTTTTTTAAAGATTTTTCCAGTCCCTAGATGGGATGGGTATTAGAAGGCTTGAAAAGAGAAATAAAAATCTAGATAATATATTCATCTTCAACATATCTATACAATTAGTGAAGGTCAAGGGGAGACAACTCTATCTGTTGAGGTCTGAGTAAATATGAGTAAGCAAGGGAGTGTAGTCGTGTTGGTATAGTTTAGACAAGTGTCTAGGAAGAAAAAATTACTCACCTTAGTAATTGCTTTTCTTCTCATGGAGTCTTGCTATATTATGACTTAATGCAGTTAGCCACTGCACTTGAACTGAACCGGAGAGGAAAGAGTTAACTCCAGGGAGTCTGGAGTTCTACAGCACGAGAGCGCTTATGCCAAAGCTCTATCTGGGCAGTTTCAAATGAAACTGTCAGATCTTTACGAAGCTAACACTAAGCAACAAGTCTGTGTGGAAAGCTCTACACTAGCCAAATAGCTCCTACTAGTAGAAACAACAATATAAACAACAATAACAATAATAACAATGAATAATAGTATTATTAGTTACCCCTGACAAGCACCATTAGGACCCTCCTTCCCCAAAGACTCAAGTCCAGGAAGGGGCCAATATATACCTAAATAAAATAACCTAGTTCCCTAACCCTAAATAAAAGAAGGTAAGGAAAAAACTACAATGGCATGACACAGTGCTTGCACTAGTTTGCCACCCTACCAAGTAGAAGTTCTGAGAGGGGCAGGAGGGAGGGTGGTCATAATATGCAAGACTCCATGAGAAGAAAAGCAATTACTAAGGTGAGTAATTTCTTCTTCAAACACCATGAAGTCTTGCTATATTATGACTCAATAGCATTACACAGCAGTACCTCCGTGGAGGAGGGTCAGAACCTACTTAGGAAATAGGCTCTGAAGCACGCTGAGCAAAACGAGCATCTCTCCTGCACTGAATATCCAGGGAATATGCTTGGTAAAAGTGTGAACTGTTTTCCAAGTAGCAGCTTGACAGATTTCCAGAATGGGAATATTCTAGCAGCCGCTAGAGATGCAGCTGCACTTCAGGAGTGACCCTCAGTCCTGAGGGGGTTTCTACCTAGTTTTTGATAACAAATTGGATACAAGAGACAATCCACCTTGCAATTGTCCTCTTAGTGGCAGGTTTCCCTTTGCCAACCTCGCCATAGGTAAGGAAGAGTTGGAGGATTCGAACCTGTGACCCTTAGTGCGTTTCAAATAGTAGCTTAAGGCTCTTTTGACGTCCAAGCTGTGCAGTCTCCTCTCACCTGAGGAAGAATGCTCAGTGAAAAATACTGGAAGAGATGGATTGGTTCAGGTGGAAATCAAACCACTTTAGGCAAAACTTTCTGTTAGTCCTGAGGACTACTTATCTCTGTGGAAAGAGATAAAATCTTCTTCCACCGACAGGGCTCAGTTCACTTATGCGCCTGGCAGAAGTGATATCCACTAGGAAAAACAGTTTTCCGTTAGAAACTTGAGCCTGCTGAGGACAGAGGCTCAAGGGGTTGCATTAACTGAGCAATGCAAACATTCAGGTCCCAGGCGGGAGCTGGTTCGAAAAGGAGGGTTAGTGTGAAGTAACCCCTCTAAAAACTTGAAAACACAGGGTGAGAAGAAAGGAAGCAGGCTTCCCTGCTGACACAAAAGCAGAGACAGCTGCCAGATGAACCTTCAAGGTAGCTGGCCTAAGGCCTAGGGAATTTAAATGGACCAAATAGTCCAGTAAAATGGGCAGATCAGCAGATTCTGGGATAATCTGCTTCTCAGAGTACCAGATGGAAAACCTTTTCCACTTAGCATTGTAAGTGGCCCTAGTGGAAGGCATCCTTGAAGCCTTTAAAATATCCAGAACACCTTGAGAAAGGTGTAAGTCAACAAATTCTAACTCCTCAAGAGCCATGCCTTGAGATGGAGGATTGAGGTCAGATACCACACTCTCCCTGTGCACAGGCCAGCAAGTCGTGGACTCTGGGCAAGCTCAGGGCAGGGTGGACTGTCAAGGACAGAAGCAGTGGGTACCAGGGCTGTCTGGCCCAATCTGGGAGCAATCAGAATCACTTTGCAGGGCTGAGATCTGATTTTTACTAGTACCCTGAAAGAAGAGGAAAGGGGAAAGGCATACAGGAACTTCCCTTTCCAATCCAACTGAAAGGCGTCCGGGGACTGAGCCCAGCACTGGAGGCCTGCAACAAAACAGAGGAAGTTGGTGGTTGTCTGGGGCTGCGAAAAGATCTATCTGAGGGTGCCCCATCTGGCAAAGACCGACCCCAGCACCTGAGATTCAGAGCCCATTCGAGATGGCCCTGAGAAATCCTGCTGAGGGCATCCACCAGGACATTGTCCTTCCCTGAAGGTGAACTGCTATCAGGGAGGTGTTCAGGAGTAAGCCAGAGACCACAACTTCATTGCTTCGGTGCACAAGGCTGATGACCGAGTGCCCCTTGCTTGTTGATGTACCACATTGTTGTGGTGTTGTCTGTCCTGATTTGAACTACTTTGTTCTGGACAGAAGCTGAAACGCCTGAAGAGCAAGAAAGACAGCTCTGAGTTCCAAAAGGTTGATGTGGAGCAGAGATTCCTGAGGACCACACTCCCTGAGTGGTCAGGTCACCAGTGAGCTCCCCACCTAACAGGGAGGCATCCGTGGTGAGGGTGAGGAGTGGAAGCGAGAATGAAGGGAACCCCTTGTTTTAGATTGCTTTGATCCTGCCACCAGTGGAGAGCCAGGATCAGAGTTGGGGTCACTGGAACCAATTTGGAAAGGGGGTCCCTCCTTTGAGACCAATAGGCCCTCAAATGGAACTGAAATGTCCCTCATCTGGAATCTTGCTCCTTGCACTACTGCTGTGGAAGCAGCCATGTGCCCTAGGAGTTGCAGAAAATGCCTTGCTGGTCGAGAAACCACGGGAGTAAAGGAGGATGCCAGGGCAATGAGTCTGTCTACCCTTTCCGAGGAAGAAATGCCTGGCTAACTTTGTGTTCAATTCTGCACCTATGAAAGTTAGTAGCTGAACTGGTTCCAGAACTGACTTTGGTAAATTCAGCAGGAATCCCAGGGAAGTGAGAAGCTGCTGGGTGACTTGCAAGTGGGATTTTACATGATCTGGGACTGACCCACTATGGCCAGTCGTCCAGGTAGGGAAACACAGCAACCTTGCCTTCTTAAATGAGCCACTACCACAGCTAGACATTTTGTGAATACCCTTGGCGCAGAGGTAAGGCGAAGGGCATTGCCCTGAACTGGTAGTGGCCTGAGGGCAGTTCAACCTGAGGTACTTCTGGTGAAGGCCTGATCAGAACATGAAAATAGGCATCCTTGAGGTCCAGGGAAGCTAGCCAGTCCCTGGCCTCAGGGAAGCAAAATCATTGCCAGAGTTAACATTTTGAACTTTGGTTTCAAAGATGTTGTTCAGGTACCTTAAATCTAGAATGGGCCGCCATTCTCCTGTCTTTGGGGTAAGAAAGTATCTTGAGTACAGCCCCTTGCCCTGATGGCAAGGAGGGACCCTTTCCACTGCTTTGCAGTCCAGAAGAGAAAAACTCTGCTTCCAAAGCAAAGGGCTTCTGTAGGATTTACAGGAGGAAAATGTCTAGTGCTCATCTTTGAAACTGTTTGAAGCTGAGAACCAGACCCTGGCTTACTACCTCCAGAACCCATTTGTCCGAAGTTAGGGACACCCAGTTCTGGCTGAAATAATCAACCTGCCCCTCACTGGTACAGGAGAATCGGCCCTGGGCACCCCATCAGGGTGCCTGCTTGCAACAGCCTTAGGCTGAGGGAGAATGCAGTTTACTTGTGCCCGTCTACCCTCTGCCTCTGAAGAAACCCCTCTGTGCAAATGCAGAGGAGGCCTGAGATTGGTAAAAGGCCTGTGGAAAGGCCTGCCCCTACCTCTGGGAGCGTGCCTCTGTGGAGTGGCATGCCTCTCCTTAGCCTGGGCACTTTTGTAGGTAGTTCTGTATTCATCCATCTTTTCATATAGTTTTCTGTTTGTTCCCCAAACAGAGAATTACCTACTACAGGAAAATCCATAGCCTTTGACTGAGTATCTTGGGACAGATTAGTGCATCTGAGCCATGCCAACCTCTGAGGAAAGCTACAGTGGCCATGACCCTAGGAAACATCATTAACATCAACAGCAGTATGAAATTGAACTTTAGAGGCTTCAATGCCATCAGCAGCCACCTGTTCCAACTCACTAGCCAGCTGGCCATGGGCCTGCTTAGCTAACTACACTCTGTGTCCCATCTAGATTTCTGATATCTAGCTACATAAGCCATATAATTTGCCTGCCTGAGTCCCAAAAGCTGCTATATACTGTTTTTAAGCCATGGCATCAATCTTCCTGGAATCCTTATCAGGAGGATGTGAGGCCAGGAATAACCTTATCTGGTACAGCTTGTACCACACCTACATGACTACACTGCTCAGTGAGGAAGTCTGTATCAGAGCCTGACAAAGTATACCTTCTGTCCATTTTTTATCTACAGGAGGGACAGAATGAGGATTTTTAAAATCTTTGTTGTTTGCTTCTAAATAGCTTATGCAAAGGAATAGACAACCTCCTAGACTCTGGTATATCCATCATTTCTACATAATCAGGCTCCTCTTGCTCATCCACAGCCTCCTCTAAAGGAAGCTGGAGGGTTTCTGCAACCTTTTTGTAAAACATAAAATGAGAAGGGGACTCAGACAGAATAGGAGGAGATTCTAAAGGTCTGTCTGGAGAAATGTCCGGTTCAATGGGCACGTCAGACCCTCCAGCCACATATATTGATCAAATTCCTCCTCCCCCTCCTGTGGTTCATAAAATTCCTCAACATCATACTCCTGAACCACTGGAACTGAACGAACCAACCTTTTACCAACTGTTGGTGGTTCGACAGGACTCTGAGACAGTGACTGGACAATCTGTATGGCTTTAGCTATTTCTGCAGCAGTTGGAGAGACAATTTTGGACTCCAAACCTACTGATTTCTTTGTCTTTTTCACTGGGACTGGTTCCTCTGAACCAGCCTTCCTTTTGGCCGAGGAAGTCTCGCCCTGGTCAGAGGCACTCCCTCTGGTCAGTGGGTGCTGGACCGGGCTGGCCATCGGGTCAGCGGACTTTTTGGCCTCTCGTTCCCTGAGCCGGCCCAATCTCTTTTCCAGGGTGGCTGCAGGGAAATTTTTACACACCTGGCAGTCTGACAGGAGGTGGTCAGCCCCCAGACAATAAACACAAGTGGTGTGTGTGTCAGCCTTGGCAAAGGCTTCCCCACAGACATCACAGTGTTGAAACCCAATGGGCCGTTTTCTTTGGGTTTCTCAGACATAATGCCAGCCTAACCAAAAACTTGCCCTTTTGATGGCAGTGCGAGCAAGACACCATATCGGTTCCTAACCGTGTCACAGGTATTGAGAAAAACCTAATTTTAAAAGCAAGGTTTTTTTAGAACCCGATAAGAACCAGGAACCACTCTAAAAGCCAACCAACACTTTAAAGCGTTAATTTCAGCAAACCGATCGGTTCAAAACCGAACCGATGATTAATTCCACACAGACTTTAATTTTTGTACTACGGTTTACCAGATAGAGCTTTTAACGAAATGCGGTAAAATAAATACTTTTGCGGTTCAAATGAACCGAAAATACTCGCTTGAACCGAGAAATGAACCGAGCTGAAGGAGCTGATCTCCGGAGCGACTGTTCAGTGAAGCAGAGTAAAGAATCTGACAGTTTCATTTGAAACTGCCCAGATAGAGCTTTGGCATAAGCGCTCTCGCGCTGTAGAACTCCAGACTCCCTGGAGTTAACTCTTTCCTCTCCGGGGCAGTTCAAGTGCAGTGGCTAACAGCATTAAGTCATAATATAGCAAGACTTCATGGTGTTTGAATCCAAATTCCCAAATATTTCACCTCGTCCCTGACCCAACGGAGAGGTATTTTAGCTTTTTGCTCTGGGGAGAGGGAACCACTTATTAACAAAATTTCTCTCTTATCCAAGTTAACTTTAAACCCCAACATTTTTTCATATGTAGTTAACAGATTAAGAAATTGGGGGAGGGACACCTCAGGATTTTCCATATAAAGCAAAGTGTTGTCAGCATACAAGGAAACTTTACATGTACATTCCCCTACCAAGACACCCTGTATGGATTTAGACTCCCTAACAGCCACTGCAAATGGTTCTAGACTGAGCGCAAACAACAGGGGTGACAAAGGGCACCCCTGCCTTGTACCCTTCCTGATTACAAAGGTCTCCGATAAGGTACTGTTGACTCTGACCCTTGCCAAGGGATTGGCATAACACAAAGATACACACTGCAGGAAGTGTCCTCCCATGCCATAACAATCTAAAACAGTATTCAGGTAGTCCCAATTTAAATGGTCAAATGCTTTTTCCGGCATCTAAAAAAATTGCCAGCTGGGCAGTGTCTGTGCGTGACCTGTAAGTCAATACATTTAATAATGTCCTAATGTTTGTCTGTGAGGAATAAAGCCTGTCTGATTGCCAAGAACCAAGTATTCTATGTGTTTTTGTAACTTCAAAAATAAAATTGTGGTGAGGAGTTTCAAGTCCTGGTTCAAGAATGAGACTGGCCTATATGCCTCACAGATGTTTTTGGGTTTGCCGGGTTTTGGAAGTACAGCTATCAAAGCACCATTCCAGGAATTGGGAATTTTCTTTTCCTCCAGACAACCATTGAAGATCTTGGCTAGTATTGGGGCAGAAGTATGAAATAGTTTTTTATAAAATTCAGAGCTGAAACCGTCCAGGCCAGGGGACTTCCCAGTGGGGGAGTGACTTTACTGCCACTTTCGCCTCTTGTTCAGAGATGGGGACATTAATTTATTTTTTTGCTTCAGGGGACAATTTAGGTCATTTTAATGTGTTTAGGAATTGTTTAGTTTGCTGTACCACTTCTGTTCCTTCCTTCCTTATCCTCTGTGTGTAAGCTGTGATAAAATTCTTTAAACTGTTGAACTATGTCTCTTGGTTTTATCCAGGGTTGACTTGGGTTCTGTTTATTTATTATCTGTGGGACTAACCGATCAGCTTGTGCCTTTCATAACCTGAAGGCCAGTAATCTGGCTGCTCGCCCCCCTATGCCCTGGTATTTTTGATTAATAAAACATAAAAGCCCTTCTGCCTTTTCAGATTCAAGTTTGTCAAGCTTTTCACTTATTAAAACACATTTCTTTCAGAATGCTCCTTAAATGCGGTGTCTGCTTATGAAGTTCTTCCAGTTCTGTCGTTTTACTTAGTAATCTATTATACGTGAGGAGGGCTAACGTTTTCTTAACTGAAGTGTAACTAATAATTTCCCTCCTTAGTACTGCTTTGGTTGCTTCCCATGTAGACAGAAAAGCGCAATTATTTTGTAAATTTATAGTCTGCAACTCTTGCATCATGTCTTTAAAGAACAGTTACGTAAAAACTTACCGTAACAGTAGATCTTCGAGAGGAGCTCTTGCAGCAGGTAATACACTTAGGACTAATGCCACCACGCATTAGGACCCCATGGAAAAACTTTCTAGCTAGCAGCCTGCAGCGAGGGTCCGCCCCCGACTTCGGCCACGCCTGACGTCCAACGTGGTATAAAAGGGGTGGACCCCTGGCACCATCTCAGTTATTTTCCCGCCGGAGACCCGGTTGGTAAAAATGGAGAACCAAGAAGGCGCTCCCCTACTGAAGAGAAATATAGATAAGACAATGACCTGTGGGATGCAGGCTGGGAAAGCCACCTGCTGCAAAAGCTCCTCTTGAAGATCTACTGTTACAGTAAGTTCTTACATAACTGTACTATCTGACTTCGCGTTGGAGCTCTTGCAGCAGGTAATACAGTTAGGACTGAGTCCCAAGCAGTAACCCAGATAGGCCCAGATCAGAATGGTGGAGGAATGGCTGACGAAGGGAAGAAAATCTACCCTCCTAAAAGAGTAGCCCCTGGAGAACAGCCAAACCAAAACCTGCTCTCCTTCTACAGGCTATGTCCAAACTGTAATGCCTGATAAAAGTACAAACAGTGCTCCAAGTAGCTGCAGCACAAAGGTCTGCTGCTGAAACATTCCTCAGTGAAGCAAAGGATGTAGCAATAGCCCTGGTAGAATGACCCTTAACCGAGCCCAGTAAGGGCCTGCCATGGTGTTGGTCACAGAATGTGATACAGGGGACTAACCACTTGGTCAGGGTTTGCTTAGTGACAGCAGCCCCTGCCTTGTGTTGAGTGAAAGCAATGAACAACTGGTCCGTTCTCTGAACAGAATGAGTTTGATCCAAATAGAAATGAAGAACTCGGTGAACATCCAGAGTGTTTAAAAGGGCCTCCCCCTATTTGAGAACTCTGGATAGTACACCGGAAGAGAAATGTCCTGGTTCAGCATTAAGGCAGACACCACTTTCGGTAAGAATTTAAGATTCGTACACAGCTGCACCCTGTCCCTGTGAAAAACAAGGTAAAGCTCCTTGCATATCAGGGCCTGAAGCTTGGAAATCCTTTGAGCAGAGGTAATGGCAACTAAAAATAATGCCTTCCAAGAAAGAAGGTGAAACTCGCATGTCACAGCGAGGGTCTAATATGCAGGACTCCTCTAAGGAAGGTCTTGCATACATCAAGCTGTGCCAAAGTCCTTTCTCCCACAGGGGCATGGTATGCTGATAGAGCACAAAGGTGCCCTTAATCGATGAGTAGCTAAGACCCAGATCAAGGAGATGGAGAAGGTACTCCAGCACATGCTTGACAGAGCACATTAAAGGGCCTAGGGATCTGACTGCTGCCCAGTGACAGAAACGTTTCCACTTCATAGCATAAGTCGCCCTAGTGGAGGATTTCCTACCTGCCACTAGGATCTCTGCTACTCTCTTAGAAACTCCCAATCTCTCCTCTGCTAGGACTGCAGGAGCCAAGCATGCAGGGTGAAGAGTTCAAAGGGAAGGATGGACTAGCGTCCCCTGTTCCTGGGAGAGCAAGCGAGTAGACAGAGGTAGCGGCACAGGATGCCCTGTGGCCAGCTGCTGAAGGAGAGGAAACCAAATCTGTTGAGGCCAAAGAGAAGCCACCAAAATCAATCTGGCCCCTTATGACTGCAGTATGAAGAAAAAATTACTCACCTTAGTAATGTTGTTTCTTCTAATGGAGTCTTGCTGTATTCTGACATATTGCAGTGATGTCCAAACTTTGAACTGCCCCGGAGATGAAAGAGTTAACTTTCCATGCCAGGCATGGAACGCTGAGCTCGAGCTCGGTTGAGACTCTGTCTGTTGCTGTTTGAACTCAAACCGTCAGATCTTTACGAGCGATATTCACTGGGTGTCCTGTGTGGAAACTGTAAACTTACACTAGCCAACTGGTTACTAAATAAAATAAAAAGATTTTTTGGTCCCAAAACAAAGACTCAAGTCAGGAAACCCAAAAAATAAAACAAAACACAACACCCACACACCCAAACTAAAGGGGTGAGAAAAGAAGGGGTGGGGGCACCTCCCGAGTGCAAACACTGCTACTGCCTACCCACATCCCAAAAACCAGGTTCTGAAAGGGGAGGCGGGGGGGGGGAGGTCAGAATACAGCAAGACTCCATTAGAAGAAACAACATTACTAAGGTGAGTAATTTTTTCTTCAAACAACATGAAGTCTTGCTGTATTCTGTTATATTGCAGACTACCAAGCAGTACCTCCATGGAGGAGGGACAGAACCTACTTAGGAAATAGGCTCTGAATCACTGCTGTGCCAAACCAAGCATCACTCCTAGCCCGGATATCCAGAGAGTAATGCTTGGTAAAAGTGTGTACTGTTTTCCAGGTGGCTGCTTGGCAAATCTCTAAGATAGGAATATCCCTGGCAGCAGCCAGGGAAGCAGCTGTACCTCTGGTAGAGTAAGCCCTCAGGCCTGAGGGTGGGATCCTACCTAGTTTTTCATAGCAAAATTGAATGCAAGAGACAATCCACCTGGCAATAGATCTCTTAGTGGCAGGTTTTCCCATGGAGGAATGGTCAGTGAAGAAAACAGGAAGAGACACAGACTGGTTAAGGTGGAAATCTGAAACCACCTTAAGCAAAACTTCCTATTAGTCCTGAGGACCACCTTATCTCTATGGAAAGAGATAAAATCAGGCTCCACTGACAGGGCCTGTAACTCACTTATGCATCTGGCAGAAGTGATGGCCACCAAGAAAACAGTTTTCCAAGTCAAGTACTTAAGCTCTGCTGAGGACAAAGGCTCAAAAGGGGGTTGCATAAGCTGAGCAATGCAAACATTAAGGTCCCAAGCAGGGGCAGGATCTCTGAAGGGAGGATTGGTATGAAGCAATCCCTTCAAAAATTTAGAAAATACAGGATGAGCTGAAAGGGAAGAGTGCTTGCCTACTGAGAGGAAGGCAGAGACAGCTGCCAGATGCACTCTTAGTGTAGCTGGTCTGAGTCCCAAGCTATTAAGATGAACCATATAGTCAAGGACTGTGGGCAGCCCAGCAGACTCTGGAGAAATATGCTTCCCAGAGCACCATATAGTAAATCTTTTCCACTTGGAATTGTAAGTGTTTCTGGTGGAAGGCTTCCAAGAAGCCTTTAAGATATCCAGAACATCTTGAGAGAGGTGCAAATCAGCAAACTCTAACTCTTCAAGAGCCAGGCCTTGAGATTGAGATTTGAGATTCGGATACTAAACCCTCCCCTGAGCACATGTTAAAAGGTTGTAATTCCTGGGAAGAGACAGGGGAAGGTGGACTGCTAAGGACAACAAGAGAGGGTACCAGGGCTGTCTGGCCCAGTCTGGAGCAATCAGAATCACTTTGCAGGGTTGAGACCTGATTTTGACTAGCACCTTGAACAGGAGAGGGAAGGGGGGAAAAGCATAGAGGAACTTCCCTTCCAAATTGAGAACTAGGGCATCCAGGGGGACTGAGCCCAACACTGGAGGCCTGCAGCAAGAGAGGAAGTTGGTGATTGTCTGGGTCTGCAAAAGGATCTATCTGTGGGGTGCCCCATCTGGAGAAGATCACCTTCAAAACCAGGGGATCCGGGGACCATTCGTGATGGCCCTGAGATATCCTGCTGAGAGCATCTGCCAGGACATTGTCCTTGCCTGGGAGGTGTACTGCTGTAAGAGAGGCGTTCAGGGAATAGGCCAGAGACCACAACTTCATTGCCTCTGTGCACAAGGCTGTAGACCGAATGCCCCCTTGCTTGTTGATATACCACATTCTGGTGGTATTGTCTGTCCTGATCTGAACTACTTTGTTCTGAACAGACTTGGAAAAAGCTTGAAGTGCTAGAAACACTGCTCTGAGTTCTAATAGACTGATGTGAAGCAGAGATTCCTGAGGAGACCACAACCCTTGGGTGGCCAGGTCCCCCAAGTGGGCTCCCCACCCCAAGTGGGAGGCATCTGTAGTAAGGATTAGAGAATGAGACTGAGTGACAAACGGAACTCCCTGTCTTAGATTGTCCTGATCCTGCCACCACTGTAATGCCTGGATCAGGGTTCGAGTCACTGGGATTAGTTTGTCAGAGGGTCCTTTTTCTGAGACCAGAAGGCTCTCAAGTGGAACTGAATGTCCCTCATTTGAAATCTTGCTCCCTGAACCACTGCTGTAGAGGCAGCCATGTGTCCCAGGAGCTGCAGAAAATGCCTTGCTGGTCGAGACACCTGGAGGGTGAATGAAGAGGCCAGTGAGATAAGGGTCCTTGCCCTGTCCAGGGGAAGGAAGGCTCTTGCCTTTACTGTATCCAGCTCTGCCCCTATGAAGGTGAGGAGCTGCACAGGCTCTAGAACTGACTTTGAAAGATTCAGAAGGAAACCTAGGAAGTGAGCAGTTGCTGAGTTATCTGTAGGTGTGACTTGACTTGGTCTGGAGACTGGCCTACTATGAGCCAGTCATCAAGGTATGGAAAGATGGAGATCCTTTTTCTCCTTAGGAAGGCAACTACTACTGCCAGGCATTTTGTGAACACCCTTGGAGCAGAAGTTAGGCCGAAGGGCATTGCTCTGAATTGGTAATGGCCTGAGGGCAGCTCGAACCTGAGGTACTTTCGGTGGGAGCTTCTGATGAGAATATGGAAATAGGCATCCTTGAGGTCCAGGAAAACCAGCCAGCCTCCTGGCCTTAGAGAGGGTAGAATTATTCCCAGAGTCACCATTTTGAACTTTGGCTTTAAAAGGTGCTTGCTTAAATATCTGAGATCCAGGATGGGCCGCCATTCTCCTGTCTTTTGGGGGTTAGAAAGTACCTGGAGTACAATTCTTTTCCCTTGTGTAGGGGTGGAACCCTCTCTATGGCTCTCAGAGTCAAGAGGGAAGAGACCTCTGCGTCTAGGGCAAGTGCCTCTGAAGGATTTGCAGGTGGAAAGGATCTGATTCTCATCTTTGGAAATTTTTTGAAGCTGAGAACCAGTCCCTGGCTTACTACTTCCAGGACCCATTTGTCTGATGTTAAAGACATCCAGTCCTGGACAAAGTAAGCCAGCCTGCCCCCTACAGGTGGTGGAGAATCTGCCCTGGCAAACCCATCAGGGTGCCTGTTTGGCAGGGGCTTTAGGCTGAGGGGTGGAAGCAGGCCTGCTTGTACCCCGTCTGCCTCTCCCTCTGAAGAACCCCCTATGAGCATAAGCAGAAGAGGAGGCCTGGGCTTGGTAGAAAGGCCTATGAAAAGGCCTGCCCCTGCCCCTGGAATGCTGCCTCTGGGGAGTGGCTTGCCTTTCCTTGGCCTGAGCACTCCTATAGGTGGTCCTGTATTCATCCATTTTCTTCATGTAGTTCTCGGTTTGCTCCCCAAACAGAGAATTACCCACAACAGGAAAATCCATGGCCTTAGTCTGGGTATCCCGAGACAGGCTAGTACATCTGAGTCAAGCCATCCTACGAAGGGCCACAGATGTAGCCATGACTCTAGATGAAACATCATTGGAGTCCACTGCAGCATGGAACTGCACCTTGGATGCCTCAATACCATCAGCAGCCACCTGCTCCAGCTCTTTGGCAAGCTGGCCAGGGACCTGTTTAGCTAAAGTCATTACAGTGTCCCATCTAGATTTCTGATATCTAGCTGTATAGGCCATATAATTAGCCTGCCTGAGTCCCAAGGATGCTGCCATGTACTGTTTCTTTGCCATGGCATCAATCCTCCTGGAGTCCTTATCTGGGGGGTGTGAAGCCAAGGGTACATTTGTCTTATCACAGGCAGCAGCCTGCACTATCCCAACATGGCTGCATTGCTGGGTAAGGAACTCCATATCTGAGCCTGAGAGAGTATACCTCTTGTCCACAGGAGGTATAGAATTAGGAGTCTTTAAAATTTTTATTGTCTGTTTCCCAAAGGACTTATGAAGGGGAATAGACAGCCTCCTGGACTCTGGGATATCCATCATTTCAACATAGTCAGGCTCCTCCTGGTCGTCCACAGCTTCTTCCATAGGAAGCTGAAGAGTTTCAGCCACTTTTTTGTAGAACATAAAATGGGAAGGGGACTCAGAAAGCCTAGGAGGAGAAACCCCTGAAGGTCTATCTGGGGAGATGTCCAGGTCAATAGGCATATCCAGACTTTCGTAATCACCATCACTATCCTCATACTCTCTTCCTCCTCCTCCGGTTCATAAAAATCTTCTAAATTATAGTCTGGAACCGGGGGAACCGACCGAACCGAGCCCCTTCCTGATGGTGCCGGTTCAGTCAGAACCGAGGTTAGCGACTGAACAATCCTTATCACTTTGGCTATTTCATCAGCGGTCGGAGAAAGAATTTTTGGATCCGCACAGGCTAATTTATCCCTTCTTTTTCTTTTAACCGGAACAGACTCCTCAGAGTCGGTTCGCCTTTTGCCCGAAGAAGTTTCGCCCTGGTCAGAGGGCACTCCTTCTGGTTCAGTTGGAACCGAACCGGGCTGGCCATCCGGGTCAGTGGACTTCTTGGCCTCCCTTTTCCTGAGCCTACCAACTCTTTTTTTCAGGGTAGCTGCAGGAAAATTCTTGCAAATCTGGCAGTCTGAATCGAGATGTCAAACCCTAGACAATAAACACAGGTGGTGTGGGGATCAGCCTTAGCAAAGGCTTCCCCACACACACTGATGCTGAAACCCAGTGTGAGCCAGGTTTTCTTTTGGGTTTTCTCAGACATGGCCAGTCCTAACAAAAGCGTGCCCTTTTTCGACAATCCATAAGCAAACATTTATGTGGTTCCTGACGTGTTAGGTCATGGAAAAAAAGCGTAATGAAATCCGTTTTTAGAACAGATAAGGACCGTTACCACACTCTAAAGTAGAATAAACTTTTTGAACAAACCTAATCGGTTCAAACGAACCGATCCACGTTCTAAGTTCCACACAGAAGAACAAGAAAATAAACCTATCTAGTACTCACGATACCACAGACAGAAGACTGAACCGACAGGTTAACAGATTAAATTCGGTGAAAACCCGAGAAAACGGCACTTTAACCGACAAACTTGACCAAGCAAGAGAAATCTCGAAGCGACTGTTCAGTGAGGCGGAGTAAAGAATCTGACGGTTTGAGTTCAAACAGCAACAGACAGAGTCTCAACCGAGCTCGAGCTCAGCGTTCCATGCCTGGCATGGAAAGTTAACTCTCATCTCCGGGGCAGTTCAAAGGTTGGACATCACTGCAATATGTCAGAATACAGCAAGACTTCATGTTGTTTGAATAGTACTCTCTAAACCAGAGGGAAGGGAGGAAAGGCAAAAAGAAAACTCTCTGCCCAGGAGAGGGATAATGCATCTCGCCATAAAACACCAGGCCCTGGATCTAGCAAGCAGAAATTTGGCAGTTTGGCGTTGCACAGGGATGCAAAGCAGTCCAACTGTGGACATCCCCATCTTGCGAAGAGGTCTGCAACGTCTGGAAGCAACTCCCACTCATGGTTCAGTGAATGGGAACGACTCAGACTGTCAGTGAGAACGTTCTGACTTCCTGGCACGTGGATGGCAAGGAGAAAAAGACCTCGTTCTACTGCCCAGTCCCAGATTCTCATGGCCTCCTTGCATAGGGGATACAATCCTGTTCCCCCTTACTTGTTCAGGTAAAAGACCACCAGGGTATTGTCCAACGGAATTAGCAGAAGACCCCGGGAGAGCTGATCCTGAAAGGCCTGGAGGGCGTACAGAATGGTCCTCATCTCCAGAACGTTGATATGGAGAGGCTTTTCAATGGCAGACCATGATCCTCGCGTCTGATGCTTGTTTAGGTGAGCACTCCAGCCTACCCCTGAGGCATCCATCATGACAGTTTGTAGCAGACTTGGCCTCTGGAAAGGGACTCCCTGTTCTAGATGAGCCAGGTCAAGTCACCATTGAAGGGAGCATCAAACTGCAACCGATATTCGGATGGGATGGTCCAAGTCATCCCAGCCCTGATCCCATTGTACTCTGAGGTGCCACTGGAGGGTTCTCATGTTCAGACGAGACAGAGAAACCGTGGCTATGACAGCTGCCCTATGTCCCAACAGCTGCAGGACTACCCTTGCAGGGACTGTGGAGGGGTTGTGGGATAACAGATGGACCAGACACCAAACTTTAGGTTTAACACACAATTTCTGTGTGATGTTTATTCAAAATACAAAACACAACCTTCTGCAATGGCATATTTTTCCCTTCAGTACATCAGTTTGCAACAACAGGTTATGAATATCCTTTCTCTGCACTTAGCCAACACTTACTAACACCGATCTCTGCTCCAATCTACTAACTAAACTGTACCCATAACCCTTATGCATGCCCTCATTTGCTTACATAGTGGGGGCCCAAAAAGAAGAAAAGCAAAACAAGCTATAAACAAAGAACCTCAATGCAGAATCACCGAAAGAACAGTTACCCCAAAAGGCACTGGCAAGAAATCAAGTTTCAAAGAAATACAACATCATACATACTTCCATAATGTAATGCATCATGGGATATATGCAAATCACCATGACATTTAGACATTTTTCAGTTTACATTAATTTCAAAGCATTTTAAAGAGCACAACTAGCTTAATTTCTATAATAGACACCTAGTACTTTTTACCATTATCAAAACACCCAGTGCCATGGCATTTGAAATATTTACAGGTTTCATAAACATAAGGTATATACATTAAGGTATTTTATAACATAGTGCTATTACATACTAAATCCAACAACAATAAACACAACCTATTTTACATACATCTGGAGGTTACCACAATAATCTTCCTGCACGAGGACCTGAGAGGGAAAAGGAAAATTAAAGAGGACACTATAGCATAGTCAAGAGAGGGAGAAGGGGGTGCCCACAGGTGGTCAACCTTATGGACTAGAAATAGTACAGGATAGATTAGGCTTAGAAATAGAAGAACTGTTGCAACAGATTTTAGAAAAGGTCGGTCCACAAGAGTGGCCAGGGCTCCCGGTCACAGGGACCTGGTCTGCGGTCTGAACTCTTCAGGCCAGGGCCTGAAGCCATAATGCTCTGTCCCAGGAAGAAAGGTTCTGCCTTGCTATTTGTTGAGAACCGCACCAATGTATTGAAGCTGTTGGGAAGGCCAGGGCTGAGATTTAGGCTAGTTTAGGGTGAGGCCCAGAGAGAGGAACAGCTGTTCCGTTTCCCGAAAAGTGCCCATGAGCTGGTCTTCCGACGGTGCATAGAGCAGCTAGTCATCAAGGTAGGGGTACACAAAGTGTCCCCTTCCTCCTCAACACAGCAGCTACCACTGCAAGGCACTTGGTGAAACCCTGGGGGCCGATGACAACCCGAAGGGAAGCACCTGGAACTGGTAATGTTTGTCTTGGAACAGGAAGCAAAGATACTTCCTGTGTGAGTGCAGGATCTTTATGTGCATGTAGGCGTCCTGCATGTCCAGGGAGCAAAGCCAATCCCCTTGATGTATTGGGGGAAGAGGCTTGCAATGGTCACCATTCGAAACCTCTTGTAAAGGACAAACTCGTTGAGGTGGCCGAGATCTAGAATGGGGTGAAGATCTCCCATTTTCTTGGGCAATAATAAAAAGTGTGAGTAAAAGCCTTTTCCCTGCTGGGTGGGATGGACTGGCTGGATGGCTTTCTTCTGGAGGAGGGACTGGATTTCCTGCTACAGAAGAAGGGCATGGCTGGCTGAACAGTGGGAAGGAACTGGAGGACTGTCCAGGGGTAAGCTGACAAATTCTATGGCATAGCCCCTCTGACTCACCTGCAGCACCCACCGATCAGACATGATGGTGCTCCATTCGGGAAGGTAGAGTGAGAACTTCCCCCCTATCTGTTCCCCCCTCGAGGACTGCTGACTGAGGGGAGGCCGTTGGGAATCATGCAATACTGTGGGGGGCGGGGTGTCTGGGAGCTTTGGGTGGTTTGGGGCCTTGGGCTCTGGGTTGCATGGGCTGACCACGGTGTTTGAAGCCCTTTCCGTGGAACTGCCTGCTACCATGCTGGCTTTGCTTGCGAAAAAGTGCGTTTGCGGGCCGGTTGTGGTTCAGACTTGTACATCTTGGTAGGGATATTCAGAAAGAGTTAAGCCTGGCGCGATATTCAAAAGAGGAATGTGCCTGGCACAATCCCAATGCGCTGGGCAGTGATCAGTACGTATGCGTACGGGTGTGCCCATGCATACCCGTGACATCCCGATATTCAGCCCGGATGCTAAGCCCATGCATGCACAACCCCTACTTGCGCTGCACACAGGTGAGCCAAAAAAAAAGGAGCAACAGCTGGCCACCCACAGGTGAGCTGCCATATTGAAGGGCGCATCATAACAGCTGCCAGCTGTAGGTGGCCACCGAGCTCCAGCGGCACCTGCGTGGTAGCGACCCCCCATGCCCGATCGTGGGCATATGTAGTGATAGTAACCCTCCCATATCCCTGGTGGTCCAGTGGACCGTTCGCAGCCCGATCTCGGGCACATGTTGAAGTTTAATAGTCCTGGATCCCTGGTGGTCCAGTGGACCACTCGCAGCCCGATCGCAGGTGTCAGTAATATGTTATGACAAACCAATCCAACCCTGGTGGTCCAGCGGCACCTCCCCACCCGCCCACTGAGCCCCTCCCCGGTCAGCGGCGGGCGGCAGCTCCAACCCGCTTGCCGCCTGTCACCTGACTCCACGAGGGCTGTACGCCCATTGGTCCACAGCGTGAGCCAATGGGCGGTATTCAGATCTAGATACACAGTCCAGATATGCGGTCACATTTCTGGACTGTGTAGTATGACGGACTGCATGCCCTTTGGCTCACGCTGTGGACCAATGGGCATACAGCCTCACCGCACGGAGTCAGCGCCCACGGTGCGGCAAGCAGGTGAGGAGCCGCCCGCCACTGACCATGGGGAGCGGGGCGGTGGGGATGAGTGGGTGGTGGGAGGGGGTACCGCTGGACCACCAGGGTTGGATTGGTTTGTCATAATATATTACTGACGCCTGCGATTCGGCTGCGAGCAGTCCACTGGACCACCTGGGATATAGGACTATTCTTTATGACATATGCCCGCGATCGGACTGCGAGCAGTCCACTGGACCACCAGGGATATAGGAGGGTAATTTTACTGTACTTCTGCCTGCGATCGGGCTGCAAGCGGTCCACTGGACCACCAGGGATATAGGACTATTCTTTATGATATATGCCCGCGATCGGACTGCAAGCGGTCCACTGGACCACCAGGGATATAGGAGGGTAATTTTACTGTACTTCTGCCTGCAAGCAGGCTGCGAACGGTCCACTGGACCACCAGGGATATGGGACTATTCTTTATAACATATGCCCACGATTGGGCAGTGGGGCACTTTGCCGCTTGTACAGGGGGCGTCGGTTCCCGAAGGCTGTAGCCTGGCAGGGTGCCAGGCGCAGTCGCCGATCAGCATCTGCATGCAATGGGCCATAAAGAGATGCAAATGGCCCCATTTGTGCCTTGCATACATCATGGCCCCATCTGCATGTGCACTTTTTAAATATCGCCAGAAGTGCGCCTCTTATCGCAACAGCACTTGCGCTAGCGCATCCCCCTGCTCCACTCTGGCCACTGCACCATGCGCACTGCAGGTGGCCAAGGAGCGATATTCAACGATGCTGTGCCATGGCGCAGCTCCGTTGAATATCACCCTGTCAATGCCCCTGTGCATCCAAGTTGCGCTGCACCCAGGCTTGCGTCACAGCCTGGTGCAGTCTGAATATCCCGCCCCTTGTATACATCTGCTACAGCCTTTCCTGAATCTTGCAGGCCTTTTATGATGGCCTGAACTTCCTGTCCAAAAAGGACTGGTCCCTGAAAAGGGGCATCCAAGATGGCATCTTGGAGGTCCTGTCTGAAACCTGCCACCCTGAGCCAGGCATGTTTGTGTAGACAGACTCTTGATGCCACCGCTCTGGCTGACATGTCTGTAGAGTCATATGAACAACACAGAACATGCTCATCAACGTCCATTCCCGATTAGACATACGCTAGAAGCTCATTCTTTGTGTCTGAATCGGGTTGGTATTTTCATAAGTTCCATGGTCTTCTCCCACAGAGATTTCTCGTAGGTGACCATGTGGGCCAAAATATTGAGAGAGCGAATAGCCCCTGTGGCCAAGGAATGGACCTTCCATCCCCAGTGATCCAACTTCTTAGACTCTGGGTCCGGAGGCTGGGAACTGAGGTGCTTGGGCTGATTCAGTCCACCATGGTCTGCAGCTAATACCATAGAATTGGCCATAGGGTGCTAACCCAGAAAAGGTTCTTTTTATGGAGGCTTATATAGTCGGACAGCTTTCCTAGGCACAGCCGAGGTAGAGGACGGCTTTTTCTATGTCAACCTAGTGACATCCTGAATAGGTTCCACTAGAGGGGGAATTACCAGGGGCTTTGGTTTCTTAGCACCCAGGAACTTAGCCAGCCTTTTTTGTTCCGAGTCTAGTTCCTCCGTGTCCCACTGGTAAATTGCCTGAATGTGCTTCATTATGTCCAGAAATGAAGGGTCATCTGGTGGAGATCTCAGCGAGTCCTTCAGTACTGGAGAAGGGGGACAGAAATCCTCATCTTCAGAGGAATCCTTTGGTTCTTCCGAGGAGGAGGACGTAGGGCGTCCACTGGAGGAAGGGACCATGGACGGTCTGCATCTTCTTTTCCTTTTAGGGCTGGGAGGTGGGTGACAGCCTTCACCTGCCACCTTGTTTGGGTATTTCAGTGGTGGGAGGGGGGAAATCAGGTGGCCTGTACAGTAGGTCCCCCTTGACCATGTTCCACCATGACGTAAAAAGTGCCCTGACGTCCGTCAAGGGGACGACTGGAGGTGGGAGCATCGGAGCCGAAGGACTGGACGCTGGTGGGGCTTCCGGTACTGGGGGGGGCGCTCTGGAGAGGCCGCCCTTGCTGTATCTGGTTGAGGGTCGGGCTCTGTGTGCATGGGAGAACATTCGTTCCACCCGACATCCGGAGCCTCATGCGCCTGGTCAGGTGACCAGTCGTCAGGGTTGTGGTCGGATGTCTGGTTGTCGCCCAGCGACTGCCTCTTGTCAGGCAAATGGGCCCTGCTGTCCATCGGGGCCGCCCAGGCTGGGGGACATTTGTCGGCAGACAGAGGAGTCCCCTTAGCTGGAGGCAGAGGAGGAGGAGTCATCCGCTGGCGAAAGACCTCCTGTCGCCTGGAGCAGTCGTAAGGCTTGTAGTGTCTGTCTGATGACCTGCTGGATTTATGGCCCTCCTTCGACCAACCAGCAGGCGACTGCCCCTCCTAAGCTGACCCATGTGAAAACTTGTGGGGCTGGTGAGCCAGGGGGACTTGGGCGTGTTGGCACCCGGAGGAGGAAGACTGCTCTTTGGGTCTCTCACTGGACGAAGAGTGCATCTTCTTGGAGTTGGTCCCCGCAGAGGCTGGTGGGACAGATCCCAACCTCCTGCCGGAGGTCGAGGCAGACGTCTTAGCAGGACATTTCTGGTGGGATTCCGATCTGGCCCGATCTTTGTCCCTGGAAGGGTTTTTCCCCGAAGATTTCTCTCGGTGGGGGACTCCTTCATGGAAGAGGAAGAGCTATGTCCTGACAGGGATTTTTGCATGGCGGCTACTTTTTGCTCTAAGAGGTAGGCCTTCAATGCTTTGGCCCTCTGGATTCTTGCCTTCTGGTTGAATTTTTTGCAGTGTCGGCAGTCATCGGGCTGATCAGGCAGGCCGCGTGGCTCTCCTTGGCTGGGATCTGCTTGCCACACTGGCACTTTGACTTTTCGCTGCGGTGGGGAGGGCGAAGACATGCAAGAAAACTGAAGAATACTAGAGAACTCGTCGAAAAAACAATAAAAGGACTGCTTTTACGCGGTTAAACTAGGCGGTTGACTGCTGAAGCGAGGCGTCCGTGGAGCCAAACTAAGTGGGTCGATGGCGGGAAAATAACTGAGATGGCGCCGGAGGTCCGTCCCTTTTATACCACGCTGGACGTCGTGTGTGGCCGAAGTCGGGAGCGGACACCCGCTATAGACTGCTAGCTAGAAAGTTTTTCGTGGGGCACCTGGCGGCATTAGTCCTAAGTGTATTACCAGCTGCAAGAGCTCCAACTCGAAGTCAGAAGTTTGATTACGAAGGTCTTGTCATTTAGTAATGAGACGTTTAGCCTCCACAGTGATTTACAGTCTGAATAGCCAAACTGCACCTTAATGGATAGTGAGGCATGATCAGATAAAGTAAAGCTGTGTATACCGGATGTCACAATCCAATACATAAATTGTTGCACTTATGGTATCCTTAACATAAATAGCTACCCCTCTCCCTTTTTCCTCAGCCCTGTCTCTCCTGAACAAGTTATACACTGGGATAGTCACCTCCCAGTCGTGACTGATTGTGGACCACATTTTGGTCATGGCAACCCAGTCTACTCCTGCCTCTGTTACTGTGGCAGTGAGGTCTAACATCTTGTTAACCAGACTGTGTGCACTGAGACATAAAGCTGTCCATTCCCGATGTGCATCCCCATTTGTGATACCTCCATTTTTTGTTCTTGTTTCTCCCTTTACCTTTTTTTTTTTTGGCCATTGTCAGTCTCTGACAGGATTGCATGCCTTCTGCCTTCTGCAACTGTTATCCTGGAGTGTTCTGTTGGTTTGGTGCTAGCTAGAGGGGGGAGAAACGGAAGGCTCTAAGTGTGCTGTTCCTAGAGCTGCCATCTTTTCCCCATCCACTAGTTTAAATACCCTGCATGGACATCAGATTTTTGGCCCAACACCCTAACCCCCCCCTTCTTAGTTAGGTGGAGGCCATCAAATCTGAAGAACTTCCTTTCCCAGAAGTTGTCCCAGTTTCCGACAAAGTTATGCCCCTTGGTGTGGCCCCAGTCTTTAAGCCATGTGTTGAGCTCACCTATTTCCTTCTCCCTGATTTTCTGCCTGTTTTTTTCCCTTTTCCCAAACAGGCAGAACCTCTGAGAAGGCAATGCTGAATGAAAGGGAAAACAATTTCTCCCCGAGTTGGGCAATGTGCTCCTTAACCTCCTCTACTGGCCAGCCAGCAAGGTTGTTGGTCCTTAGGTGTTCCAGGATGTTGAAGCCTATACCTTCCCTAGGTGGTCATCGTTCAAATAGCCTGAAGGGTGATTCACAAAGCAAGGTGACCCTCACTCGTGTAGTCACATCTTAATTATGAAATGGACGGTCAAAATCCTCAAATCTGATTGGATGAATCGTAAGACCACATTCAGATATCTCAGTACATAATCCTGGTCTGAAATTAGGTCATGTCACCAGTCAACAAAATCAAAATGGATCCATTTTATAAGCACAAAAATACATGCCATTGTGTGCAGTATCTAGGGATATCACCCCCCCCCCCAGGTGGTTGAAGTAACTCAGCCTAGCAGGAGGATATCTAATGACACACCCTGTCGTGTATTATTGCTTAAGTGACACCTAGTGCCTATAGATGGTAGGGTATCAGTGACAGACAGGATGAGATGGAGACACATGCAGAGGAATGGGGCTAGGTAGGAAGTTCCACTTGACACCAGAGTCTGCTACCAGCCCAGGTAGCAGTTGGTGAGCCATAGGGACCACTAGGAAGGCCCCACCTGGAGTACACTGTACAGTTCTGGAGACCTTACCTACGTAAGGACATAGACAGGGTAGAGAAGGTTCAGAGGAGGGCAACAAAGATGGTGCATGGATTGCATCACAAGTCCTATGAGGACAGGTTGAAGGAACTGAACATGTACTCCCCTGGAGGAAAGGAGGGAGAGAGGGGATATGATAGAGACATACAAGTATCTTACAGGGAGGAACAGGGTGCAGGAATACACTATTGTTAAGCGAAAAAGATGTTCCAGGACTAGAGGGTTTGGGATGAAGTTGGAGGGAGGATGATTCAGAGGAAACATGAGGAAGAATTTCTTCACGGAACAGGTGGTGGACAAGTGGAACACCCTGCCAGAGGAAGTGGTGAGGGCTGAAACAATCACGGGATTTAAGAATGCATGGGATAGACATAAAGGAATTCTGGAGGTCAGGGGTAAGGGGCAACAGACTTCTTGGAAAATATAAACTGAACTTACAAGCTCAAATGGGCAGACTGGGGTGGGCCATTGGGCCTTATCTGCTGACACTGTCTATGTATCTATGAAGAAAAGAAGAATTTTGGCTCACAAGTGAGTTTTATTAAAGTATGGTTGGGGTGGTGGTTAATTTAGGTGGCAACGTCTGTGCTACGGTCTGTATGTACTGCACAGCACCAAGTGCCTGATGCTGCCCCATGCACAGAGGTCTATGAGTAGTGTACCACTGGTGTTAGTGTCCACCAGTCCCATCTGCACATACTGACATCTGGACTTGCTATACTGTATTCCGACTCTGTCGCAGGAGCAACTCCTCCATTTCTGTGTATAGCTGCAAAGTTGGGTGTGACAATAGGGAGGCTATTTGCCCCCAATCTGCAGTTCCCCATGTTGCAACTGATATTCTGGCCCTTCATTTTTAAACAATTTATTTACCTAGGACAGCTCAGCTACAATGCAATACCTCCTTTCCTTAGGGGTCCTGCTCTTATCCAGTTTTTACAGCTTGGCTGACTAAAACAATCAGAAGTGACATGCTGAGGTTCACTGTGAGTAAGTGGTGTGGGATTTGAACCTGGCTCTCCTGGTTCCCAAGCCTGTACTCTAGCCACTGCACCATACTGCTTTGTTGTGATACATAACTGTGCTTCTTTTTGTACTGTATTCATCTGCACGTGCTTATCTGGCTTAGTGGCTAGAGTGTACATCCCAAGTTTTAGAAGAGAAGCCTGAAGTGGCTGGTTGTTCCTGTTCATCTCTGTCAGTAGTTTAGTTTTACAGATTTTCATGTGTTTCTGCTTGGAGAAACTGGACCGTTCTAGGACAGGAAATCTATGAGCATTTCCTGGACTAAGAAACTGCAAAACACCACCACCAGGTATTGGCATTCTCATCATAAATCAACTTTTTTTGGAAGCCATTAAAAGTAAAAGTAAGTTGTTTCACAAGCTCTGAGCTGTGGAGTGTTGCATTGAATCCACATTTCCGTCTGACTTGTTCTTACAGGATCTGTGCTCATCTTTGAAGTCTATTCACAACCATTTTGGAGAACAAAGGGAAGACACTAACAAAGGATTTTTACATCCTGCATATGCCCCAAGCCAACGTTCATCCCCCTCAGGAATGCAACACAATCTGGGTCTTTGATCTACAATAACAATAGTGTACTGGTTCCCAGTAGTTCACCATTTCCCATGGATTTTGATTATTTTTCATCATCATTTGACTCCTGGTACCTTGGTCAAGATTATTATATTACATAACCCTGAACATAACTATTTGCATGGTTTAATATTACTACATCAAGAATGCAACCTAGTTCTGCTTTAGAACATGCGTGATAACAGTACACATGCTGGTAAAGAGGGGTCTGTTCCTGCATGCAGCGAGGTACATCACGGCCCGCAGGAAAAATTTCCCCTCTCATATACTAACCAAATACCTGACATTTCTCCCGAGCCTGCTGCTACTAATGGCGGGGGATGTCGAGCAAAACCCTGGCCCCCATGGAACAAGTATATCAAACCTCACACCCACTGTGCCCGAGTGGGTTAATGCCAAGGGACTGAGGCTAGTACACATGAACATCAACAAGCTCAGACCCAAAGTGCACGAACTTGAAGCCTGGGCTAGATTCTACTCTCCAGGCATAATTGGCATCTCAGAAACCTGGCACTAATATTCTTCCGCAATATTCTTCCGCACGAGGTAGAATTACAGGGGTTCAATACGTTTAGGAAAGACAGGAAAGGGAGGAAATGCAGAGGAGTCCTCCTCTATGTAAAATCCCAACTCAAAGCTACCCCCGATCTTGAAAGAGAGGGCTGCGAAGCAGTGTTCACACAACTCTTCCTACGGGGGAACAAAGAATCTTGTGGCTTGTTCTTTTTTCCTCGGGGAGGACTGGGTGGCTCTTACTGGTCGCTCCCCCCTGCCACGGACATATCCCAAGTGAAGCACCTCGGGGTTGAGGCACCGGCTAACCTTACTATGCTGGGCGGATCTCCCCCGACAAATCAGAAAAGCTGTGGAGGGAGAACGGGGAGTATCAACAGAGGGACGATCGGGGACTGTGCAGCAGAAGGTTCTACAAATTTGAACTTTTTCCACTGAACCGGAGCCTCTGCAAATGACTTTTGGCGCCAAGTTTAAAAAAGGCATCAGCGCCTTAATGGTCCTCAGCAGCCATGATGCTCGGGCAGCCTGGACAAAAGGCTGTGATCGAGCACCAGCGGCTAGGCTTGTTCTTTTTTCTTCAGGGAAGGAGCGGGCAGCTCTTGCTGGTCATTACCCCCCCCCCGCCACAGACATATCGCAAGGGGAGCACCTCAGGGTTGAGGCACCGGCTAACCTCACTAAGCCGGGCGGACAACCCCCGATGAATCGGAAAAGCTGCGGAGGGAGAACGGGGAGTTTCAACAGAGGGATGATCGGGGACTGTGCAGCAGGAGGCTCTGCAAATTTGAACTTTTTCCACGGAACTGGAGCCTCTGCAAACGACTTTCAGCGCCAAGTTTAAAAAGGGCATCAGCGCCTTATTGGTCCCCAGCAGCCGTGACACTCGGGCAGCCTGGACAAAAGGCTGTGATCGAGCACCAGCGGTAAGGCTTGTTCTTTTTTCTTCAGGGGAGGAGTGGACGGCTCTTGCTGGTCATGCCCCCGGCCATGGACATATCAAGCGAGCACCTGGGATTGAGAGCCGCTAACCTCTACTAAGCCGGGCGGACCTCCCCCAACAAATCAGAAAAGCTGCGGAGGGAGAACGGGGAGTTTCAACAGAGGGATGATCGGGGACTGTGCAGCAGAAGGCTCTGCAAAATTTGAACTTTTTTCTCCCACCCCGGTCCCTCCTCCCATTAAATGCCCCATAACCACACCCACCTACTGCCTGGGGCCAATCAGGCTTGGTGACAGACTATAACACAAATTACCTGATTTCTATTTGGACTACAAGTTGCTTACTACAGTATCAATTTCTGACTGATCTTTATGAATCACTTAAAGTGTCTTAGACAGTTCTCTTACGTTTTCACTCATATTGTTACTAGTGAACAGGTAACAAGTGATTAAGCATAAGAACCGAAATGCCACAGTACTAGAATCTGTATGCCTACTCAACTTAAAAGGTTATTGTTTGAAACTGCCTGCAAGTAGACAGTGCAAGATTCTGAAAGTAACAAGTACTAGTACCTGTACTCTAACCCAATTTTGCTGCTAATGACTTGCTCTGATTCCTACAGGGGTAACATAGCTCCAGCTGCTAGTTAGCTGGCAGTAACCTAGATGTTCCAAGCTAATCTTGCCATATATGTGTAATCCTATAGGTGATACAGAGTGAATAATTGCTAGCCAGGCGTAGTAACTCTGGTCTGGTCCTAACACACTAAGGTGATTTGAGATAGCAGACTGGGGATACCCAGCATATCCTCCTCTCTAACTCAGGGGTCCCCATTACCCATGGATATATCTGTAAAGCTAGGCACACCCTGTCACTATCTGCCCAATGGAGGATTACTGCTGGGCACCATGTATATATCCTGTCCCTCCTCTGGGTGGACGGGCTCATTGGCTCAGGTGACCCTGACCTAGACGGACCCCAGCAGCCTGACACCAGTCCATACTCTCGCTACCAATTCCCCTTTCAATGCAGATTCCAATCCCTATTGCTGGCCCACGAACTCACTAAGAAATGCATTTGGTACTCCACCATCCTCTTTGCAAAATGGTCATGCACAAGAGGCCTACTCCCGTTCCTTAACCCCACTTCACTTTGCCTCATCGGAGCCCTCCTGCTCCTGGCAGGAGATATAAAACCGAACCCAGGTCCCCCTCTTGGCAATCTCCTGATATCCTCCCCGCAGGACCCACACTGGGTGTCCTCAAAGGGCCTGCGGCTCATGCACATGAACACATGCAGTCTGCGACCTAAGATGCAAGAAGTGCAAGCATGGTTGGACCTCTACAATCCAGATGCCCTGGCCGTGTCAGAGACCTGGCTCAAATCTCATGTCCTCTCACAGTAGGTCGCTGCCCTTGGGTACCACTCTTACCAGAAAGATAGGGCCAAAAAAAAAGAGGGGGAGGGGTACTTATTTATGTAAAAGATACCCTGAACTCAGTTGAGGTCAACCTGCAGCACAATACCTGCAGTGACAGCGAATCAATCTTCGTACGCATCACCCTGGGTCTCTGTAAGCACCTCACCATTGGGTGTGTATACAACCCTCCTAAGAATGCCCTCCAATCCCTGGAGGTAATCTTAAAGGACATAGCCAATGAGGTCTCCTCTGAACTCATCTTGGGAGACTTCAACTTGAACTGGGCCCAGGATGCAAACCAGTCTGTCATTGGCCTGATTCAAGATGCAAACTTTGTTCGGGTAATCTCCGAACCCACCAGACAGAACCACAAAACAGGGAATAACTCTACCGTCAACTGGGCTCTGGTGACCAACCCCTGTAACTTCCAGATAGCTGGAACCCTGGCTGACGCTCTCAGTGACCATTTCCGTAATTTTGTATCTGGAAGAACAGGGCGCCCAGAGTTCAACCGCGAATCCTGGCCATGCGGGATTACACCCGCTACACACCCAATCAATTCATCGGCTACCTTAACAGCCTAGACTGGAGCCCGATCAAACTCCTTCCTACTCTGGATGGGGCGATGGCTTTCTTCCAGAGGATGTTTAACACGGTAGGTAACCTCTTTGCCCCTATGAAGAAACTATGTGCCAAGGGTAGCTGCTACAAATGGATTACCCTCCACTAAAGGACCTGATGATTAACCGTGACAAGGCTTGGAAAAAGTTCAAGCACTCCTCCCAACCGGCTGACCTTGTGAATTACAAAACTCTCAGGAACAAGTGCAAACTAGGCAAAAAAAATTGCCAAAAGGGAGTATGTCACGTGTCTTCAGAAAAATAATCTAGGGAACCCTAGACTTTTCTGGGTCCACATTAACTATTTGGTAAAGGAGAATGGCAAGTCCAAACCTGGTCCCATCGAGGTCAGCGGACAACTAATACACGAAGATCCCCTAATCACCACCTCACTAAACCATCACTTCACTAACCTTGACTCGTACAAGGCTGGTCTACCTCCCCTCAACACAGACCCTAGCACGCAGGTACCCCCTGATCTTGACCGCCTATCCTTTCATCCTAGGCTAGTCAAGCCTAAAGAGGTTCACTCACTACTAAAGACTCTAAATTCTTCGGACTCTGGGGGACCCAATGGGATTCACCCCAGGCTGCTGAAGGACGGGGCCCCGGCCCAGGTCAGACCCCTGACCTGGCTTATTAACCATTCTTTGAAGGAGGGTGCAGTCCCTGAACAGTGGAAACAGGCCCATGTGGTCCCAATCCACAAGGGTGGCCGCCGGGAGTCTACTGGCAACTATAGACCAATTTCCCAGCTCTGCATACTGTCAAAAATCCAGGAAAGGCTGATCTATGGACAACTCCACGACTACTTGGAGGTCCACAAAATTCTGGCACCCTCTCAGCACGGTTTCAGAACTGGGCATGGAACTGATACTGTGCTGACTAAATTCGCAACAGACGTACTCTGAGATCTGGACAAGGGTACCCCTACTGGTGTGGTCTTCATAGACCTTTCCAAGGCCTTCGACCTGGTTCACCACAATCTGCTACTAGCTAAGCTGAGCAACATAGGCCTAGACTGCCATGCTATAAAGTGGTTCAAAAGTTATTTGACCAGTCGCACACAGAGGGTAAAGTGGAAGGATGCCATATCAGGGCCATTTCCACTAAAAGAGGGAGTGCCACAAAGGTCGAGACTCCCTGATCACCAGTGAACCAATATTGACCACTGCGGCGGGAGCTCTGTTGTCCAGTACACAGATGATGCCGTCATTTACCGATCCACTGCCAATCTGGGAGGCCTTAGTCCCTTACTCCAAGATGACCTCCGGTCACTTGAGTACTGGTTCATCGAGAATAGAATGGTCCTCAATCAGTGAACATGGAAAAAAATACGGCAATGTTTTTTGGTCCTAGATCCCTTGGTCAAGATAGAAAACAACATCTACAACTTACCTCCGCATCTGGCAACTGCCTAGAAGTAGTGCCCTCCCTGAAATACCTCGACCTTACCCTGGACCAGGGTCTCACTCGGAAGAACCACGTGGACCAAGTCACCAAAACCTTACATGGGAAACTAGGCACCCTCTACCAACTGAAAGACCAGCTTGTATCCGAAGCCAGGATCTCTATCGCCACCAGCGTCCTCCTCCTGACACTCACACATGCTGCCCCAGTCGTGCAAGGATTCAGGAAACAGGAGAGGAACAGACTTCAGGTTCTGTACGATAAGGCGGCTCGCTTTGCCTCCAAGGCCAACCCTAGGGATCACCACTTTGACTCCCTAACCTTTTTAAACTGGCCCTCACTGGATGCTCGCCTCCAGTACCCTCTGCTTGGCCTAACTTACAAGTTAATTAGCCTGACTCCCCCCGCAGTCTATTTGGACTTGCTGCTCTAAAGACCTATCCCCGGCTCCTCCGCACAACAGGCCACACTCTCCTAGATGTCCCCAGGATTAGAACCAAGGCGGGCGGTATGTCTTTTGCACACACCGCTCCCACCCTGTGGAATCTACTCCCTCCCGGGATGCAGGAAGCTCCCTCTATCAAAAATTTCTGCACTAGGCTTAAGGCCCACCTGGTGGCAGCCAGTACTTCTGTTGCACCAGCTCCTGAGAGTACCACACTGATAAATGACTAACCAGGTCCTATCCTCCTCTAGTTCTAAACTACTAAGATAAGTACTACTTATCATCGCTGTTGATCAACCTATTTATTCCAAATGTACTGTTATGTTCCTGAATTGCCACCATGACTGTTGTGTGTGATACCTGTAACCTGAAATAACACTGTCACACTGTTTATTCTCTTGTGCTATGTAATCCTGGGTCGCCCCTGAAAAAGGGACTTCTGGGGCTCAATGGGCTTACCCAGTCACCAAAATTTAATAAATAAATAAATAAATAATTGGATGCGTATACAACACCCCAAAGAAAGCAATGGGAGCCCTGAAAATACTCACAGGCACCATCCTAAACATCCCTGGCAAAGAAAAGATTAGACTGGGGGACTTTAACCTTAACTGGTACGCCAAACTAAAGGGTGAAGTAAAAGACAGCCTAGAAGGAGCAAAATTAACCCAACTAATGAGTGAACCCAAACAGTTCAACCACAAAACAGGAAGAAGAAGAATCAGCATTTATATAGTGCTTTTCATATACAGTATCCCAAAGCGCTTTACAAGCAATGCTAGACTGTTAGTGAAGTGACTGAATGTGTGGTGGCGGCCATATCGCACATTATCACCCACACACAGCCTGGATAATTGCATGAACCAGTTTATGGGAAGGGGAATGCTGACCAGGACACCAGGAATGTTCCCTGCTCTCTGCGAAGAGTGCCCTGGGTTCTTTTACTTCCACCTTGACACCCACCAGGACAACACCAGGATGGACAGAAGGGATCTCGGTTTAACATCTCATCCGAAGGACGGCACATCCCAGCAGTACAGCATCCCCCAATACTGCACTCAGATGCCAGCGATTTTTAGGTGCAAGTCCAATCCTGGTGTGGGATGAGAACCCACGACCTTCTGGTCCAGAGGCGGATGTGCTACCAACTGAGCCACGCTGACACCCTACCACCATAGGAAACCATACCACCCTTGACTGGGTGCTAGCATCAAATCCTGACAGAGCCAAAATAGTTGGAACATGCGCAGACTCCCTCAGTGACCACACGCCAGTCTTCCTGGTATGGAAAAATAGCCACCCCAAACAACCACCAAGGACTTTCTGGTCCAGAAACTACCCTGCATTGCACAAAGGGGCCTTTTTGAAATCCCTGTCAGAGGTGGACTGGGCCCAGACTCTTGACACCCCAATCATAGATGAAGCCCTGGAGGGTTTTACCAAGCACTTCCTATTGGTGGCCAATAAACATGCACTACTAAAAAAGATCAGGGTTAAGGGCCAGGACGCCAGATGGCTTAACCCAGATCTGAAGGGCATCACGAAAAAAAGGGACAAACTATGGGCAAACTTAAAAGTTACAAATCTGCATCAGGACTGGGTTAAATACTGGGAAGCCAGAAACATCTGGAAGAGGGAGCTCAAAAAAGCCAAAAAGAATTGCCTGCATGCTCTGCTATACAGAAACCTGTCTGATCCAAGGAAATTCTGGGGTCATATCAACTCGCTCCTAAAAGGCAAAAAAAGCAGGGCGACAGGGGAAATAAAGGCCAACGGAACACCTCTGACCACCCCAAAAGACACAGCAAACACCTTCAACAACTTCTTCTTGGACCTACAGCAGTACAAAACCAACAATCCCAACCAAGGCCAGGGAAGCCAAGAGAATCAAGAGACCCCCCCTCCGCCCCACAGGGCCCTGAATTTCACCTAAAACTTACATTGGTAGGAGAGGTACTGACGCTGCTCAAGGGCATATAACCAGAAGGTGCGGCAAGCCATGACAACCTTGAACCTAAACTGTTGAAGATTGTAGCCCCCATCATTGCAGTACTGATAACCCAGCTATTCAACAGGTCCCTGATGGAAGGGAGAGTGCCCGCCCTATGCAAGGTGGCTCTTGTGACCCCAATTCCCAAAAGCGGGCCACAGGAGGACGTGGAAAATTTCAGACCAATCTCCATTCTCCACACCCTAAGCAAGTTATTTGAGAAGGTGGTCTACAAACAGGTCAATGAGTACCTGGAAACAGACCAACGGCATGGTTTCAGAAAGACACACAGCACTAATACAGCACTGGTAAGCTTCATCACTGACGTGCACGAAGCTCTGGACCAAAACAAACTCCTTGGAGCAGTCTTCACTGATCTAACGAAGACGTTCGACCTAGTCAACCACAAGCTGCTCCTAGGACAACTGGGTGGCCTAGAGTTTGACACACTGGCCCTTAAATGGCTTTCCAGTTACCTCCACAGCAGGATGAAAATGGTCCGGGGGAATGGTACTAAATCAGATGAGCGTCCTGTGTCAGACGGAGTTCCACAGGGTTCTATCCTAGGCCCTCTATTATTCTCTTTATTCATCAACAACCTACCCCTACACTGCGGTGGAGCAATGGTCACGCTATACGCGGACGACGCAGTACTGTACAGAACTGGCAAGGAGACTGAATTACTAAACTTGGAGCTGCAACAAGATTTCTCAACACTAGAAGACTGGTTCCAGACAAACAGGCTGGTCTTAAACTGCAAAAAGACCAAAGCCATGCACTCTGGCCGCAAAAAGCTTGGCCCACGCCGGGCTAATCCTCTGTCGCTCTCTACCTCAAATGGAACAGGGATCGAAGTGGTGGACAATATCAAGTATTTGGGAATGTTCATTGACCAGGAAACACACAGACCACCTAACAACAATAGTAAACCAAAAACTTGGGCTCCTGTACAGACTAAGCTCCTACCTGACTAAAGAAACCAGGATTGCGGTCAGCAATAGGACTATCATTCCCATCCTGTTCTATGGTGCAACAATGCTTCAAGGACTGAGGGCAATGGAACATACGTGTCTGAGTACGTTGTACCACAGAATCAGCCGTTTCGCTGCCAGGGCGCAAAGAATGGAGCACCACTGCGATGTACTACAAACGTTAAACTGGCCACCCCTTGAAGCGAGTCGCCCCTATCCCTCCCTGTGCTTAGCTTTCAAATTGCAGCAACCTGATGCCCCACCGAGCCTGAGAAATCTACTAGCCCCAAAAGCAAACAGGAGGGAGCTCAAGTCGACTGAACGCAAGCTGCTAGAACCCCCAAGAGCCAGATCAACTATGGGACAATGGTCACCTAGAATAACCCTCCCCAAACTCTGGAACAATCTCCCAAGAGAGCTCCAGGACTGCACCTCTCTTGAGGGGTACAGGAAAGGGTTAAAACTACACCTAAGCAGTGGGTCTGATTGCAGGTGCCGAAACCCATAAAGGTACTTCTGTTAATGGGGGATGCCTCATATAAATATAGACAAAAAGGGAGGGAGGAACAGTAAGGAAGGACATAATGTACTGAACTGCACTTACGTCTACTATCTACTCATGAATGTGTGTAACTAGTAAGGTTGTTCGTATGTAAACTCACCTATGTCAACTGTAGTAATATCTATCTCTGCCACACGTATACATGATCAATGTACCATATACTGTAGTACAATCAAAAGCATTGGTTTTCTTTTCCCCTCTAGGTACATGTAATTAATCCCAGGTTGCCCCTGAAAAAGGGACTGCCAAAGTCTCAGTGAGCCTACCTGGTTACCAAAATTGAAATAAATAAATAAAATGATGGTCTCTTATTCCCTTTGTGACCCTTGGGGGAGGGCAACAGGAAAGGGACCATTGTTTAACCAGGAGTAGCACACTAAGCTGAAGCTTGTTTCCAGATGTGACCTGGGAGCACAAGGAAGTTAAGTCACTTGCTCAGATTCACACAGTATGCACCTAGGCAGCTGTGGGATTCAAACCCAGGTCTCCAGATCTGCAGCTCAGAGCCTTAACCCACTGCGCTATACCGCCTCCAGAAGGCCAGCAGGTTCACGCAGTGGTTAGAATGCTGAGCTGTGAAACTGGATCAGACCGAGGTTTGAATCACTATAGGATCCTAGAAGTGTGTGTGTGTGTGTTTGGGGGGGTATAATCAAAGGAGACAGGCTGTTTGGCCAAGTGATGACAGCACAGAGCTGTAAACCTGCACACCCAGAATTTAATCCCACTACTGCCACTGAATTAATAAAACACGTAAGCATTAATCCCCAACAGGGAGGGCTCTACCAGTGGATTAATGTCGAGTGGGGTTGGTGTAAGTGCTTCCAACCACCCACGGGCATTAATCCACTGGTAAACTCCGACGAGGATGTCTCATGCTTTTTATGGGCTAGTACTCTGCAATAGTTGCACTACATGGAAGTCTCCGTCATAATATTCGTACAGATCGCGTCTGTACTGCAATCATTTGTAACACGTCCTTTGGTTTCAACAAGAGGCTTTATTAATATAGTAGTGATTTTTTTTTTTTACTAACACAACCTGATTTGTTTTCACTGTGCTACTTGTAATTTACACTGATATCTATGCATGCAACTGTATACAAAGGTACAGTATGTTCCATGCACTGCCGGTATTGTCCTTTGCCTATGATCGCGCTGTTGGTGATCTGCATACTCTGCTTGCTGCTGTGCGGAACTCATGTTCCTTACTTCTGCCCGCTGTGCTGTTCGCTACTACCTATGTCGGCGGGGTCATTCACTCGCAATTCTGCTCCATGATAACAAACAGTTACAGGGCCGTTGATTGTCAAATTCTCGAGCTGAAACTGATTGCTTTGGCTATGGTGCGCTGGGTGGGTGGCTGGGACAGACCGCTATTTTATACTGTCCCGAGGCACTTACTGTGCTGCGTGCTGCTTGTATGTGTGTAATGATTCGGGATTTCGTACTGCCGTTTAGTGCTTCTGTAGTGGCCAGTACTGGAAGTGCCACAGCGGGCTCTACTGCTGGATTAATACCTGCTCCATTTTCGTCACCTGATGCCTTTCCACCACTCTCTGTTCTCTATTTCAGTCTATTGTTCAGTACCATGTTACAATATGAAACAAATCCATTACCTCTTCTTCTTAATGAAACATCATCTGTGTCTCCTTCTGTCCTTCCAATCTAGTCTATCTACTGTTACTATATTACAATAAAATCAATGACAAGGTCAAAACCAAGGAAACATGAATGTAAGCTGGGGGTGTGTGAACAAATTACTCATTATGAGTAAACTGTACAATAGCAATCAGTCCACTGAATTGAGCTGCCCCAGAGACAGAACTTTTGCTAATTTTGGAATCTTACAATTAGAAACAAGTTCAAACTCTGCACTGCAGTAACACTCCCACCAAGTCAGATTTGTTTCTAAACCTAGGGAGAGCTGTGACCACTAAAACTAGTTAAAGGGCTACTAAACATTTATAACAAATATTTTAATTAAGTTTTGGAACACATTAACCAGTTTAAGGTAGACAACAAAAACCTTTGTGTAGAAAACTGTTTGTGACTGTGATGGAACTGCAACCAGTAATGCTCAAGCAAACTGAAAAAAAGAAAACTGACTCTTGTATAAACCTATTTTCAGGTTCAGGAAGGGGAAGCAAGGTAATGGATTGTAAAGCTTACTCACAGATTCCTTAAGAAGAAACAACATTACTATGTCGAGTATTTCTTTTCTTCTAACCTCAGGAATCCATCAGTATAGCTTTACAATAGCAGAGTCTATAACAGTACCTTGGGAAGCTGGGTCCAGAACCCATTCAAGGAAAAGGTTCTGCAAGACAGCAGTGCCAAAACTAGCACTGTATGTTCAGACAACAGTGCTTTGTGAAGATGTGTATTATCTTACAGGTAACCATACCTCTCAACCTCCTGCCTCATAAATCAGGGACAAGGCTTAAAAAAATCAGGGACAAAGGACAAAAATCAGGGACACATCTTCAAACTTGATGATATCCACTCAGGAAGCTGGCAGAATATGGGGCTTAGTGCAAAATGCATTTTCTAAGGAAGAACAACTCTTTAACTTTAATGTTTTATATTATTTTGTGCTTCCAACTCCCAGTGTTTGGTCATGGAAACACAATTTTTAGGAGGGACAGAGGAAAATTTTGAGGCAAAATCAGGGACAGTTGAGAGGTATGCAGGTAACTGTTTTACAGTTTTCTGGAAGAGGGATGCCCTTTGTCGCTGTCACAGAGCCAGAGATGCCCTTTGTGGAGTGTGCTAATGGACCTCTGCAGGGCATTCTGCCAGCTTTTCCATAACAGAACTGTATAAATAAGACTATCCAATGTGAAACAGTTCTCTTAGTTGCTGGTTTACCTTTCTCACTTCACCATGGGTGATAAAAAGCTGAATGATCTACCCTTCTCAATCCAATTACTGATATTATACCCCGGAAGCACCAACAATATCAAGTATGGTCTGAGGTAGGGCTTGGTGGGTTCGGTGGGGGTGGCGGTTGGCTCCTCTATGCCCAAATTCCCTGCACGCTAAATGGTACTGCTCTGTCATTCTGCTGGGATGAATGGACTGTCTAGTAGTACCACAGGCTGGGCAGTGGGGATGAAACCTATTAGCTTTGTTTACAAGTAACCAACAACTTGATGTGAAGGGAGCACACATGAAATGCCTTAGTACGGCAGTGGTGACAACACTACATATTTGGGCCTGCCCTTTCTGGTACCGCTGGTATGGGGATCCTGTTGTGGGATTATTTAGACTGTGCCGCTTCCGAGCTGTACTGGAGTTTATTATCTGCCTTATGGTTCACTCGACTTATGCTTCCTGCTCCCACCCCCTGTAGTGATGGACGGCGATGCAGAGTTACCAGACTGGAGTTGGAGGTGCCGACTCATTCTGACTGCATTTATTTATTTATTTTTATTTAAAACTGGTAACCAGGAGAGGCACACTGAGGAGAGGCACACTGAGCCAAGGCAGATGCGACCTGGGGGAAAGGGGAGAAGCACAATTACAAACAAAATACAGCCAGTCAAGTGATGCGATTACAATATGAACATACAAACATACAAATCTGCCAGCAGAAACAGGTCTCATAGTCTTATCAAATCTGCTTGAGGGCGCAGCTAGCATCCCTAGATTGCAGCTGCCCCACCCCCTTCTCACCTCCAAGAAGTTCTCAGCACTATTTACCCAGACTCTCTCCCATGCCCTTTTAAAACTACCCACTGTCTTACATGAAATCACTCCCTCTGGTAGGGCATTCCATTTGACACCACCCTCTCCGTGAAGTAATGTCTCCTCATCTCTCTTCTAAATCTGCCACCCTCCAATCTTAGCCCATGCCCTCTTGTGTCCCTTCCCTTCCTCAGCTTAAATAACCCATCAGTGCTAGATCTGTTGATCCCCTTCAAGTATCTGAACGTTTCGATCATATCCCCCCCATCCCTCCTCTCCTCCAGGGTGTACAAACTCAGATCCCTCAGCCTGTCCTCATAGGTTTTGCCTTCAATCCCTCCATATCATTTTTGTTGCCCTTCGCTGCACCCCCTCTAGCAGTCTAATATCCTTCTTCAGATATGGGTGCCAATACTGCATGCAGTACTTCAACTGCGGCCTGACCATGGACCTGTAGAGGGGCAGGATCACTTCCCTATGCCTGGACGAGAATCCCGTTCAAACAACATGAAGTCTTGCTATATTATGACATATGCAGTTTGTCCCAGCCTTAGAACTGCTCCGGAGGTGAAAGAGTTAAAGTCCATGCCCGGCTTGGAACTTAGAGCTTGAGCTCGGTTGAAAATTCTATTTGTTGTTCTTCAAACTTAAACTGTCAGATTCTTTACTCCGCCTCACTGAACAGTCGCTCCGGAGAATTCCTCCTTCTGCACGGTTCATTTTGTCGGTTAAAGTATAAAAGTTTTCGTTTTTTTAACCGAAATTAAACCGCAACCGGTCGGTTCAAGCTCTATCTGTGGTATTGTAAGTACTAGATAGGTTTTACATTTATTTTCTGTGTGGAACTTGTAAACATTTTTATCGGTTTGGTTTGAACCGATCAAGTTACTTCTATTACATTACAGTCTTTTAGAAGTGCGGTTCCCGGTTCTTATCGGTTCTAAAAAAAACGGATTTAATTACGTTTTTTTCCATGACCCGTGACACGGTTGGGAACCGATAAGGGAGTCTTGCTTGGCAGATTGCCGTAAAAGGGCAAGTTTTTGGTTAGGCTGGCACTATGTCTGAGAAACCCAAAAGAAAAACCGGGCCCACTGGGTTTCAGCACTGTGTTGTATGTGGGGAAGCCTTTGCCAAGGCTGACCCCCACACCACATGTGTTTATTATCTGGGGTTGACCACCTCAATTCAGACTGCCAGATTTGCATGGGTTTTCTGCAGCTACCCTGGATAAGAGAGTTGGTAGACTCAGGAGCGGAGGCCATAAAGTCCGCTGACCCGGATGTGGCCGGTTCAGTTTCAACCGAACGGAGGGTGCCCTCTGACCAGGCGATACTTCCTCGGGCAAAGGAGAGGCCGACTCTGAGGAGTCGGTTCCAACAAAGAAATCTAGAAAATCAGCTGGTGTGGAGTCAAAACTTCCTCTCCAACCGCTGAAGAAATAGCTAAAGCAATAAAATTGTTCAGTCTCCCGGTTCCGACCGAACCGGCATCATCAAGTAAGCGCCGTTTGGTCGGGTTCCTCCGGTTCAAGAGTATTATTTAAGGAATTTTATGAACCAGAGGAGGGAAGAGGAGTATGAGGAGAGGAATGTGGTTTTGAAAGTCTGGATGTGCCCATTGAACCGACATCTCTCCAGACAGACCTTCAGGAGTGTCTCCCCCAAGGCTTTCTGAGTCCCCTTCTCACTGCATGTTTTAACAAAAAAAAAAGTGGCTGAAACCCTCCAGCTCCCTATGGAGGAAGCTGTGGATGATCAGAAGGAGCCTGATTTTGTAGAAATGATGGATATCCCAGAGTCTAGGAGACTGTCTATTCCTCTGCATAAATCTTTTTGGAAACAGACAGTAAAGATTTTAAAAGCTCCTCACACTATACCTCCTGTTGATAAAAGAATGGACAAAAGGTATGCATTATCAGGCTCTGATACGGAGTTCCTTACACAACAGTGCAGCCACGTGGGGGTGGTACAGGCTGCAGCCTGTGACAAGGCAAATGTTCCCTTAGCCTCTCACCCCCCTGACAAGGACTCCAGAAAGATAGATGCCATGGCAAAGAAACAGTACATGGCAGCTTCCTTAGGATTCACACAGGCTAACTATATGGCTTATGTTGCTAGATATCAAAAATCCAGATGGGATACTGTTTTAGCTCTAGCAAAGCAGGCTCCTGGCCAGCTGGCAGAAGAGCTGGAGCAGGTGGCCCCTGATGATATTGAGGCATCCAAGGTGCAATTCCATGCTGCAGTGGACTCTAATGATGTATCATCCAGAGTCATGGCTACATCTATGGCTCTCCATAGAATGGCTTGGCTCAGATGTACTAGCCTGTCACAGGATACCCAGACTAAGGCCATGGATTTCCCTGTTGTGGGCAACTCTCTGGGGAGTAAACAGAGAATTACATGAAGAAAATGGATGAATATAGGACCACCTATAGGAGTGCACAGGCCAAGGAAAGGCAAGTCACTTTCCAAAGGCAGCCTCCCAGGGGCAGGAGTAGGCCTTTTCAAAGGCCTTTTTACCAAGCCCAGGATTCCTCTTCAGCTTTTGCACAGAAGGGGTTCTTTAGAGTGAGAGGCAGACGGGGTGCAGGTAGGCCTGCTTCCACCCCTCAGCCTAAAACCCCTGCCAAACAGGCACCCTGATGGGGCGCCCAGGGCCGATTCTCCACTACCTGTAGGGGGCAGGCTGGCTTACTTTGTCCAGGACTGGGAGTCTCTAACGTCAGACAAGTGGGTCCTGGAAGTAGTAAGCCAGGGACTGGTTCTCAGCTTCAAAAAATTTCCAAAGATGAGAATCATATCCTCTCCACCTGCCAATTCTTCAGAAGCTCTTGCCCTGGAGGCAGAAGTCTCTACCCTCCTGGCTCTTAGAGCTGCGGAAAGGGTTCCACCCCTACACCAAGGCAAAGGGTTGTACTCCAGGTACTTCCTTACCCCAAAAAAGACAGAAGAATGGCGGCCCATCCTGAATCTCAGGTATCTAAACAAACACCTTTTAAAACCAAAATTCAAAATGGTGACTCTGGGAATTATTTTACCCTCTTTAAGGCCAGGGGACTGGCTAGTGTCCCTGGACCTCAAGGATGCTTATTTTCATATTCTCATCAGAAGCTCCCATTGAAAGTACCTCAGATTCGAACTGCCCTCAGGTCATTACCAGTTCAGAGCAATGCCCTTCGGCCATATATCTGCCCCAAGGGTATTCACAAAATGCCTGGCAGTAGCAGCTGCCCACTTAAGAAGGCAAAAAATTGCCATCTTTCCTTACTTGGACGACTGGCTCATAGTAGGCCAGTCCCTAGACCAAGTCAGGTTACACCTTCAAGTAACTCAGCAACTGCTAACTTCTCTAGTTTCCTTCTCAGTCTTCCAAAGTCAATCCTAGAGCCTGTTCAGTTTCTCACCTTCATAGGTACAGAACTGAACACAAAAGAGAAGCCAGAGCCTTCCTTCCTCTGGAAAGGGCAAGTACCCTGACTTCTCTGGCTTCCTCCTTCACCCTGCGGGTCTCTCGACCAGCAAGGCACTTTCTACAGCTCCTGGGACACATGGCTGCTTCGACAGCAGTAGTGCAGGGAGCCAGATTTCAGATGAGGGACATCCAGTTCCATTTGAGAGCCTTTTGGTTTCAAAGAAAGGACCCTCTAACCAAATTAATTCCAGTGACTCGAACCTTGATCCAGGCCCTTCAGTGGGGGCAGGACCAGGGCAATCTGAGACAGGGGGTTCCCCTTACCCCTCAGTCTCACTCCTTAATCCTTACTACAGATGCATCCCTATTGGGGTGGGGAGCTCACATGGGTGACCTCACCACGCAGGGATTGGGGTCCCCTCAGGAATCTCTGCTCCACATCAATCTGTTGGAACTCAGAGCAGTTTTTCTAGCACTTCAAGTTTTTTTCCAAATCTGTTCAGAACAAGGTTATTCAAGTCAGACAGACAATACCACCACAATGTGGTACATCAACAAGCAAAGGGGCACTCGGTCCTACGGCCTTGTGCACAGGCTTAACCAAGTTATGGTCTCTAGCTTACTCCCTGAACACCTCCCTTGTAGTAGCTAACCTCCCAGGCAAGGGCAATGTCCTGGCAGATGCTCTCAGCAGGATTTCCCAAGGCCATCACGAATGGGCTCTGGATCCCCTAGTTCTGGAGGTGGTATTGCCAGATGGGGCACACCCCCGATAGATCTTTTTGCAGCCCCAGACAATCACCAACTTCCTCTTTTTTGTTGCAGGCCCCCAGTGTTGGGCTCAGTCCCCTGGGTGCCTTCCTCTCAGTTGGGAAGGGAAGTTTCTCTATGCCTTTCCACCCTTCCTCTCCTGTTCAAAGTGCTAGTTAAAATCAGGTCTCAATCCTGCAAGATGTTTCTGATTGCTCCAGACTGGGCCAGACAGCCCTGGTACCCACTCCTTATGTCCTTAGCAGTCCACCGTCCCCTGTGTCTCCCAGGAATCACAATCTGTTATCCTGTGCTCAGGAGAGGGTTGGGTACCCGAACCTCAAATCTCTCAATCTCAAGGCCTGGCTCTTGAAGAGTTAGAGTTTGCTGACCTACACCTTTCCCAAGGTGTATTGGATATTCTGAAGGCTTCTAGGAAGCCTTCCACCAGGGCTACTTATAATTCCAAATGGAAGAGATTTTTCCATATGGTGCTCTGGGAAGCATATTTCCCCAGAATCTGCTGACTTACCCACAGTCCTGGATTATATGGTCCATTTAAATACTTTAGGGCTGAGACCAGCTACCCTAAAAGTGCACTTGGCAGCCGTGTCTGCTTTCTTGTCAGCAGGTAAGCCCTCTTCTCTTTCAGCTCATCCTGTATTCTCCAAGTTTTTCAAAGGGTTGCTTCACACCAACCCCCATTTAGGATCCTTCCTGCCTGGGATCTTAATATTTGCATTGCCCAGCTTATGCAACACCCTTTTGAGTCCTTGTCCTCAGCAGAGCTCAAGTACTTGACTTGGAAAACTGTGTTTTTGGTAGCCATCACTTCTGCCAGGCGCATAAGTGAGTTACAAGCACTGTCAGTGGAGCCTGATTTTATCTCCTTTCACAGAGATAAGGTAGCCCTCAGGACTAACCGAAAGTTCTTGCCTAAGGTGGTCTCAGATTTCCACCTTAATCAATCTGTATCTCTCCCTGTGTACTTCACTGGCCATTCCTCTTCTGGTGAGAGGAGGTTGCACAGTTTAGATGTCAAAAGATCTCTTAGCTACTACAAAGATCGTACCAAAGGTCACAGGTTTAACTCCCTCCAACTGTTCCTCACTTATGGTGAGGTTGGCAAAGGGAAACCTGCCACTAAAAGATCCATTGCCAGGTGGATCGTCTCTTGTGTCCAATTCTGCTATGAAAAACTGGGTAAAGTTCCTCCCTCAGACCTGAGGGCTCACTCCACCAGAGGTACAGCTGCGTCTCTGGCTGCTGCCAGGGACATCTCTATCCTAGAGATATGTCAAGCAGCTACCTGGAAAACAGTGCACACTTTTATTAAGCATTACTCCCTGGACATCCAGGCTAGGAGTGATGCTCGTTTTGGCACAGCTGTGCTTCAGAGCCTATTTCCTAAGTAGGTTCTGTCCCTCCTCCATGGAGGTACTGCTGTGTAGTCTGCATATGTCATAATATAGCAAGACTTCATGTTGTTTGAAGAAAAAATTACTCACCTTAGTAATGTTGTTTCTTCTTGTAGCTTGGCAGAAGACACCAGGAGAAAGGACTGCTGTGTAACTGGACTTCTCTGCTGGGACTAAAGTAGAAGAACTTTTGTATTTGACCTTTAATTAAGGGTAAAACAACTAACATACAAAAAAAAAAAAAGTGTGTGTTTGGGTTAACTGAACTGAATGGGTATCTGAAGAGTTATCAAGGTGTAAATCTCAGGTGACTGAAAGGATTTAACTGCTGTGAGGTTTAAATTACTTGTAGAAAGAGCTGGTAAGTAGGGGTAGTGGCTTAGCTAGAAGGAAGCTACATTTAAAGACTGCCTTAGAAAGATTTTGCTAGTAGCTTGGCAGAAGACACCAGGAGAAAGGACTGCTGTGTGACTGGACTTCTCTGTTGGGACTATATTGCCCTCCCTCCACCCCCACGCAAAGCTAGTTCTATTTTATAGGCACAGGATTTGACTGACAACAGGAACTTCCTGTTTAGGGGCAGGAAGTAGGTGATACCAGAACCACCAGGACCAACCATCCTAGAAGGGCAGAGTAGCTCTCCGACCCCTCTGGCTGCTGGAGGTCTGCCTCTGAGCAAGTAAGTGGTCTACTGCGAAATATAGGATATTCTTGTCTCAGAACAGGACAATCAGGAGCTTAAAGGGAACACAGGCAGAAAGTAAGGAGAGAGAGAAAAACAGAGGAAAGAGTAAGGATTGCAAACAGTTGAAGGGCCAGAAATAAGACAAGATTGGGTGGTGCAGTGCAGTGGCTGTGGAGCAGCAGTCTTCCGGGAGATGTTCTGGAGGATGCGGTGTTGTCCCATCTGCAGGCACCTCTCTGGGCTGAGGAGGAGTTGCTCATCTCCAGGCTGAGTTGGCCAGGATTGTGGACCTCCTCTTCTATCCAGGGACCACCAGTGCCACTGCCGTTGCCTCAGGGTTGCCAAGAAGAGGCGGTTGGACCACAGTGGGCTCAGGGAGGGTGAGGGTGGTGGAACAGAGGTGCATCCCTCCCGTTGTACCTCTCCACAATTCCTATGCCATTCTGGCAAAGTGTGGTTCCTCTATGGAGGCACTCACAGTGGAGACCAAGGAGGATGCTGGGAACCTCCACAAAGGAGACCCAAAGGAGGGTGGCAGGGGACCCTGCAGGGGAAGGAAACAACTCCTGGTGGGGGACTCCATTGTTAGGAAGGTAGAACTGGGGGAGGAAGGGGAGAGGGAGGTAAGGTGCCTGCCTGGCGCGATGGCTTGGAGGGACAGGGAGCGAATCCTCAGGATTGCCAGAGCAGCTGCACAGGGGAGGGAGCTGGATGTCATTGTCCACCTAGGGACAAATGACCTGGCTAAGAAAGGGATCGGAGAAGTGCAGGAAGAGTTTATGGAATTGGAGAGGGGCCTTAGTCAAGTAGCATGCACAGTAACCTTCTCGGAGGTGCTACCCATCTATGGCATAGGAGAGGCTAGGGTGTTCCGCACCATGGGATTCAATCAGTGGTTGAAAAACTGGTGTGGAGCTCAGGGATTTGGCTTCATTGGGGACTGGGGGTCCACCTGGAGTGATGCAAGCCTATACTGGCATGATGGGCTGCATCTGTCCAGGAGGGGAACCAGGATCCTAGGTGATAGGTTTAAATGCTTCATTGGCAAGCTTTTAAACTAGCCAAGGGGGGAGGCACTGGAAAGGAGCAGGAAAATCCTAACCCCCCAAATAATCACGGTAGTAAGTGCGGCAAACACCAACATAGAGGTGTCAATAGGAGAAGAGCAGGGTAAATGGAGAAAGTGACAAAGGCAAGAAGGACAGGGATGGGGCAAAGGGAGTAAGGCCATCAGGAAATGGAGAGGTAATGAGTACCAATGCCCGTAGTCTGGGCAACAAGCTCCCTGAGCTGATGGCCTTAATGGAAGAGGATGCCTGGCTATCATAGCAGTCACAGAAACATGGTACACAGAGAACCATGACTGGGATGTTAACATACCAGGTACATAACCTCACAGAGAGACAGGCAGAGGAGAAGAGGGGGAGTAGCTCTCTATGTAAAGGAAGGATAAAAGCAACTGAACAAAAGAGTAAACAGGGAGGAGAGGAGGCACTGTGGGTTACTTTGGAGACTGGAAAGGGCACCACAATCCGCATAGGGGTTGTGTACAGACCCCCATGTCAGGGGGAAGGAATGGACAAGGATATGATAGAAGGCATTCTTAGAATGGCACAGAAAGGGGAGATACTGTTGATGGGAGACCTGAATATGCCAGATGTTAACTGGAGCACATTTGCTGCAGCTACATCCAAGAGCAGGGCCATTCTTGATGCCCTACAGGTGGCAGGCATTAGACAAGCTAGTTTCGGAACCCACTCGTGAGGGGCAATCTTAGACCCTCGTGCTCTCAAGCGGGGCAGTGAGAGGATCTCAGATCTAGAAGTGGGTTGCCATCTGGGGACAAGTGACCATCAAACAGTGTGGTTCCGTTAAAACTCAGCTATAGAGTCAAGCCATACAAAGTGAGTACTTGGACTTTGGAGGACTGACTTTGGCAAAGATGGGAAGAGTGCCTCAGAAAAGCACTAGCAAACAGCCTAGAAGGAGGTGTGGAGCAACAATGGGGGAATTATCAAACTGCCATCACAGAGGCAACAAGCCTTTGTGTGAAGCAATAAACAAATCAAACGAAAGAAAAGCCACTATGGTTCTCAAAAGAGGTGGCTGTGAGCAGGAAGAAAAGATAGCATTCCAGAAGTATAAGGAAACACAGAAGGAGCAGGACAGAGAGCTGTACCAGTTAAGGCAGAAGGAAGCAGGAGGAAGTCAGAATAGCAAAGGTCCAAACTGAGGAAAAGATAGCCAACTCAGTTAAGAAGGGATAAAACCTTTTATAGGTACATCAGCAGTAGAAAGACAAAGGGAGGATAGTGAGGCTGAATAGAATGAGCGAGTGGGTGGGCAGAGGGGACAGTGAAAAAGCAGGAATACTGAACAATATTTCTGCTCAGTATTCACAAAAGAGGAGGAAGTGCCTAATCCAATTAACAGAAGCACTCTTGATAGGGGGTCGATCCCAGTCCTTTTCACAGAAGAAAGGGTTCTGCAAGAACTCCTAAAACTGAAGGTGGACAAAGCAATGGGTCCTGATGGAATTCAGCCCAGAATTCTAAAAAGAATTAGGAGGAACTAGTGAAACCACTGGCTACTCTTTTTAATAAATCATGGGAGGATGGTGTGGTACCTGAGGACTGGAGGAAGGGGATGTGATTCCCCTTCACACAAAGTGGGTCCAAGACAGAGGCAGGAAACTACAGACCTGTCAGTTAGACCTCTGTGGTAGGGAAAGTGATGGAGTCACTTCTGAAGGAAAGAATAGCTCAGTACCTAGAGGCCAGTGGAGCACAGGACCCAAGGCAGCATGGGTTCACAGCGGAAGGTCATGTCAGACCTAATCTAATAGATTTCTTTGACTGGGTGACCAAGTAGTAGACCAGGGAGGGGCTGTGGACATGGCCTACCTAGACTTTAGCAAGGCATTTGACACAGTCCCACACAAAGATTAATAGTCAAATTAACTGCCTGGGACCCAGGGTGGTAGCCTGGAATAAAACATTGGCTGGACAACAGGACACAGAAGGTAATTGTAAATGGAGTCCACTCTGAAGAAGGGGTTACTGGTGGGGTACCGCAGGGTTCAGTATTGGGTCCAGTCCTTTTAATGTCTTCATCAGTGACACTGCAGAGGACTGAAGGAAAAGTATGCCTTTTGCAGATGACACAAAGATCTGCAACAGGGTTGATACACAAGGAGGCATGGAAAGGATGAAAAGGGACTTGGCAAGGTTGGAGGAATGGTCAGAAGTATGGCAGCTAGGATTCATGCAAAGAAGTGCAAAATAATGCACCTGGGAAACAAGAACCCATGGGAAGAATACATAATGGGTGGGAGGTAGTAACAACAACAAAAAGGAAAGAGACCTGGAGGTAATCATATCAGATGACCTTAAGGTTAGCAAGCAATGTAAGAAGGCAGTAGGGGGGCTGGGGTATACTGGGATGTATAGGAGAGGCATCATCAGCAGAAAACAGGAAGTTGTTATCCTCTGTACAGACAGTTGGTGAGACCCCATCTGGAGTACTGTGTCCAGTTCTGGAGACCCCATCTCCGCAAGGACATAGACAGGATAGAGGCAGTCCAAAGGAGGGCAACTAAAATGGTGCAGGGTCTGCAAGAGAAGCCATATGAGGAGACTAAAGGAGCTTAATATGTATACCTGAGGAAAGAAGGAGAGGGGACGTGATAGAAACTCTTTAAGTACCTCAGTGGAATCAACAAAGTCCAAGAGGGTAGCATCTTTCAGAAAAGAGACTTGCAAGAACAAGGGGACACAATTTAAAGATAGAAGGAGGGCGGTTCAGGGGCAATGTGAAAGTATTATTTCACAGAGAGGGTAGTGGATGCATGGAACAGCCTTCCTGAGGAGGTTGTGGGGTCTAAAACTGTGGAAGAATTCAAGAATGCATGGTACAGACATAAGGCAATTCTTGCGGGGGGTAGGAAGAAATAGGCTGTTGGTTAACTAGGATCTGCGGCCTATCCTGTAGGTAGGGAAATGGGCAGACTAGATGGGCCTAGCGGTCCTTATCTGCCGTCAAAGTCTATGTTTCTATGTTTCTAATGGAGTCTTGCTATATTATGACCTCCCCCCCCCCGCCTGCCCCTCTCAGAACCTTACTCTTGGGGATGTGGGTGGGCAGGGCAGTGTTGGCACTTTTTAGATGCCCACCTTGTTTTTCACCCCTCCTTTTGGGGTGATCTTTGTTGTATTGTCATTTTTTGGGTCTCCTGACTTGAGTCTTCTTTGTGGCACCAAAAAATGTGTTTATTTAATTAAGTAGCCAGTTGGCTAGTGTAGGTTTACAGCTTCCACACAGAGTCTTAGTGAGTTTTTGCTCGTAAAGATCTGACAGTTTAAGTTTGAAGAACAACAGATAGAATTTTCAACCGAGCTCGAGCTCTAAGTTCCATGCCTGGCATGGACTTTAACTCTTTCGCCTCCGGAGCAGTTCTAAGGCTGGGACAAACTGCATATGTCATAATATAGCAAGACTCCATTAGAAGAAACAACATTACTAAGGTTAGTAATTTTTTCTTGCAACACACCTCAGCATCCTATACAATAATCAGCATCATACACTGAAGATGACATAAAGAGCATAAGTTGAGTGCAGTACAGACAATATGGCAAACTATTGCACATGGAGGACAAATAAATCAGCATAAAAAACAACCGTGCAAATTAGGCAAAGTCAAAAAGTGCACAGTGCAAGAGTGAAAGGAGGCCAAGCTGCTGCTGGAAGAAGGAGTCAACACAGGTCGATAAACTTTAACACGGGTGTCAGAAATGAAAATTATGTACATACCATAATTCTTCATCTTACTGTATATCCTCACCATTCATCACTGGTGGATACTACGCCAGAGGTGCTAGGAGCCTGCAGGAAGCTTTTTAGCTTAAAAAGCTTTTCTCCCGGGAGGAGGGGTGATGTCGGGGATGGCAGGAGATATGTATGTTGGCGAGGGTACAGAGGAGGGCACAGAAGGTACAGACGAGGGCAACACACTCCATAAAGGTTTTTTAAAAAAAAAGAACTATGTTACCAGGCTGGGGGATTTGAATTTGTTTTCTCTCGAGTATAGGAGAATAAGAGGAGATATGTGCCTGCTGTTTAAAGCCCTAACAGATCAAGATCTTTGGGAGAGGTTATGGCTAACATTTTGGGATCAAGTTTCTAGCACTAGGGCACATTTACTACAGCTAAGAGGGGAAAATTGTAAAACCTGGCAGCTCCAAAAGTGGTTCAACCAAAGTTCAATCCCGGTATGGAACTCTCTACCCAAAGAAGTGGTTGGTACTCCATCAGTGGAGAGCTTCAAATTAAAACTGGATAAGTTACACCAAGCGGGTGGCCTTTTAGTTTAACAAAGGCATGCACTATGGACGCAAGTCTTATTAGCTTGGTACAAACCTATGTTACCTAGAGCCCAAGGGACAGCAAAAGGAAAGGATAAAAAATGAAAAAAGAACAAGCCGACCAGATAAGAAAAAGAGGTTGGAGCCTAGTTTGTTCTGGGAGGAGAGCCCCAACCTCTGGGCAGGCTTAGGAGGAGAGAAGAAGGAGACGAAAATGAAAAAGAAGAAGAAAGAAGAGGAGAAGGAGAAGAGGTGAGAGAATTAGACTGCATGCCCCCACGTTCTAGAAGTTCATGTGGACCAAGGGAGAGAACATCCACTGTCTACCTCGTCTTGCTAAGGTGGAAAAATTTCACTTTTTTCCGGAGGGAAAAGCCTGAGACAAGGTGATAGTACAGAGAACAGGATTTTTCCAAGAGGAGCAGGAAATCTAAACCCCCCACCAGCAAGAGGGATCCGGCAGGAGAAATGCTTGACAGGTCAAGCTAACCCACAGGTCCACTACGGAAGGAACATTTGGTGATAGATGCTCCTTCTTCCACTTCTCCTAAGCTGGAAGATGGGAGAAAACCCATCTTCCCATCAGAGTTCACCTCGGCGCCCAAGGGGAAAGTCCTGGGATGTAATAGGTTAAAACCCTATATTCAGCACCACTGGGGAGGTGAAGTTAATAGGAAAAGGAGACTTCATGGAGTTTCCTGAGCCTTGAAGTCTGAAGGGGACTTTGAGTGAACCAGGGACCCAGGAGAGGGTCTCTTGCAATTTGGAGAAAGAAGAAAAACAAAACAGAGAGGGTCCCCAGCACCCTAATCTCAGCAGAGGGGTTCAGACGAAGGTGGGACCTGCAAGGGTTGCCCAAGGCAGAACGCACAGACAGGAGGCCTGAAGATCTCCCATACCAAGAAGAGGGGCCTGGAGAGCCAAGGAAAAAAGAGGGCAAGAGCTCCTGCCTGTCCTCCCCCACCAGAGTGGGACTCTGGTGCTTCAGAGAAGTGGCAGAGAGCCCAGAGGTATTAGTGGGACTTTGCCCACAATTGGCCTAAATTGGAGTGGAAGACTCCAAGAGGGGATGATGGGTGGGAAGCAGTATTGAATGGTGAAGATATACAGTATGATCAAGAATTATGGTAGGTACATAATTTTCACATCATAACTGTATCAGTCTTCACCATTCATCACTGGTGGGTGAGTAGTATCTCCATGAAGGCTGGACAGCCTTCAGCCCCTCATTAGGGACTCACTAGGGGGAGAGGGCCCATCACGGGTCTGGCCAGACCTGCTACTGTTCAGAGCCAGGACTGGGCTCCTGACCTGTAGAAGAGGGAGGGTGCCCCGATATTTCCCACCTGGCTCTTCAGGAGAAAAAACAGCCCCCCCCCCCCAAGAATGGCAAGGCAGTCACCCTGCACGGGGCCAAGGGTGACAACTGGGAGATGCGAAGACATGCGTCCTCCTAATGCAGACCACAGATCCCATAACCCTGGAGGCTACCGCGTTGGCGTCATAAGATGCCCGCACCTGGAGTCTCGCTAGCTCCAGGACTCTTGAGGAAATGGCAATGGCTCACCTCGTTGCCTCATAAATCAGGCAAGGCTGCTAGGATTTCCCCTAACGTGGCCCACAGGCGCTTCTCATAGGCCACCATGTGTGCCTGATGAGCAGTAATGTACAACAAGAGATGCGCCGAGGCAGAAACTCTTCTGCCCCAGCAGTCGAATTCTGCAGAATCTGTGTCTGGAAGACGGTCTTTTGTCAGGTGCTGATGTCCAGGAGGGGTGTCCAGCCCCTCCAAGTCTGATGTGGGGTGTGCAAAATTCCTGGGGACCTCTGGGTGAGTGCAATACCTGCACTAGCAGCCCCCAGGGGCTGGGGAAGCAGAAATGGGTGACTGTCAGACGCTGTACGACTCCTCCATAAAGGGCTGAGGCCATGGAGGGATCACTAAGGAGTCCTGGCTGCACTCCCCAATAAACACCATAGCCACATGCGCCAAACTGTTTTGAGGCCCTGGGGTTAGATTGAGCTGTCCCAACATTGTCAACAGGAGGAGTGCTCTTCCTCGGAGAAGGAATCCAACGAAGTGGAAGGGCTCTGTATGTAAAACATGGGGAAAGCACTCGCTGGGGCCCTATACTGCTCCCAGGTGAAAAGCCATAAGGGACCAGAAAGACATTGAAGAAGAGGGGGAGGAGGAGGCAGAGAGGAAGAAGGATGGCTGAATGGTCCTGGGAGACCGGGCCCCCTCCACCATAGCTGTGGAAACCAGTGGGGGACCCCTTTGAAGCAAGGGGGGATGCATTGCCCAGACCCCACCTGCTGCTCAACCTTCCCTGAGCCAGCAGGAGGAAGCCCACAGGGAGAAGACACCTGGTGGGGAGACTGGAACTGACCAAACCCAGCAGGGTGGCCCCTGTCCCCACCCCTAGCAGGACTCTGTCCCCCAGAAGAGGGGGTTGTGTCCGGCCCAGCACTCCAACTCTTGCCCGGAATGACCAAGGTCACCAGGGCAGAGCAGGAGACAGACTGGGCCCCCGACCCCCCCCGGAAAGGGCAGAGACCTGCCCCTCAAGTAAGGTCCTACTATGGCAACCACCCTTAAGGAAGGGGGGAGAGAAAAGCCAGCTCCAGGGTCGGCCTCTGACTACACCTCCAACTCCATACTGGAACTGAAGAATGACCTGGCACCACAAATCGGCCTCCTTCATAGAAACGGCACTCAAGCGGCGCTGTCACCGAAAGCGGCATCGACCACGGCACCGGCATCGACGCCATTCCTAGAAACAGCGTCACCATCGACACCAACCTCAGCGCCGACCCCACGGGTAGCACCAACCTCAGAGATGGTGCCGGCCCCTGAATGTCACCGACAGAAGGCGTGGTGCTGACCACGGCACCATTGCCAGAGGCGGCACCGGAGGAAAGGGCGACAGTGCAAATGGAGTCAGACCTAAGGTTTCTAATCTGCAAACCTCAAGCTGATCCTGGGGAGCAACCCCTGCTCTGGAGAGCTCGGCTGCCAATCCAGAGTATCCTGATCATCCTCCGAATCTGAGAAGGAGAGCACACGATATTGAGAGAGGCAAACATGGCACTCTACCCATCCCGGTACCAAGAGCAGTGTCAGGAGGGGACTGTGCAGCACCGGAGGGCCAACCCCGCACACCAACACCGGACCAGTGTCAGGAACTGAGGCCGCACACTCCGAAGCTTTTGAAGGGACCACAGATGCAGGCCCCAAGAGTAGTTGAGGCCTCGACAATGGGGTCATCCAGTTCCTCCGAGGGTAACTGGGCCTTGAGCGATCCACAGCCGGCCCCTGAGAGGAGGACGACCATTCCCACTGATCGCTCAACCAGGCGTCTGGGCTCAGTGAGTCCTGAGCCAATGGAAACCTGCTCTCCCTCGGTGCGTATAGTAACAGTGGAGGCCAGGGGACTGGCCTAAGGACCTTACCTTAGCGGAAAAGAAGAAGGAGACTTGACACTGAACAACCACTAGAAAATAATAAAATGATGCCAAACGTGGCATCGACAAGTGCTGCAGTGAGTATTAGGTAGAGAACCAGAAGACGGTAGTTGAGGAGTGTCGTGTAGATTTCTTGCTGTCCCATGTAGTCCAAGCTGCAGCCTCGACGGTGGGAAAAACAGAACTGAGGCAGTGGAGGGAGCGATGACGGTTACTGGCCAACCTGCGAGTGCCATGCAATGCGTCAGCCTTGAAAGTGGTGCCGTAAAAAGCTTCCCGCAGGGTCCTAGCACCTCCAGCGTAGTACCCACCAGTGATGAATGGTGAAGATTGATACAGTTAAGATCTATAAGGTTAGGATGGAGAGACATGTAAGGGGTGGTCAAAAGCCAGGCAACGGTAACAAAGCGTTCAGGAAGAGGGTTGGCAAGGGGGGAGGGGGGAAGAGATTTAGCTTGCATCTAACAGAGGGAAGAGTCTGAGAGAAAGAGGTGGATGGAGTAGGGTAGCTGGTTCCAGAAGGAGGGGGAGGTGGTATAAGAAAGAGGATTTCCCAGCTGAGGAGTGTGTAGGGAAGGGGGAATGTACGCAAGTCGAGTGCAGGGAGTAGGAGAGGAGGGATGGGGAAGAGGAGATGGGATAGGTATGAGGGGAGGGACCCAAATCAGTATATAGAGATAAGCAAAGCACAATGGGACTGGCAACATGAGGGGAGAGGAAGAATGGATATAGAGGAATAAAGGGAGAAGCGGTGAGGATGAATGTGACAGGGTTAAAAAGACTGCATCCCATTTGTTAATGCAGAAAGAGTTAAATGCAAGGATTTGTTCTATCCTCTCCTTTTCTGTCTTTTGTCTGTCTGATTGTGCAATCAAATTTTCTTGTGAGACCTAGGAACTGCTCACGCTAACAGTCTCGCAAAGTTCTGCCTCCCGGTATCTCTCTGCTTCCTCTTGCTGTTTCTATTTTTTCTTCCCCCTTGTGTATCTGCGGTTATAAACATTTATGTAACTCTTTGTGCAAAACTGGGATCCCTTTGTTTGAAAATGTATATAGTTATATTGTTGAAATGATTGCAAAAAGCTATTTGGAACTCAAGGATTAAATTTGAGATGCAGCTTGACCTCCATGAACTGTTCTGCAGAGTTGTCAACAGGAGATTAGTTCTGGGACACACTGTTCTATTTTGTTGCACCTGCAGGGAAAGAAACTGATAAACTTCTGATACATTTTGAGAAAAACAGGATATCCCTTAACCAGCTCAGGATGAATAAATTAATTGCCAGGCAAAGACTTCTTACAAAAAGAGCAATCTCCTGTTACAGAGAGAGAGAGACTCAAATGTATAATTAGAGATATTCTCAGAGGAATGACTTTGTTTTGTTTGAACTGCCAATGTTTAAAAAACTTTCTGTACATTTTCTCCTTTATGTTATTGTTACTGTTATTCATAATAAAATGCTACTTGTGACTTTTATAACTGCTCCTGGTTTTCCTATGCTTCCTTACCTGTGCCTCAATGGCAGTAAGTTGGTAACAAAGTGGCAGAAGGTACTGCAGACAGTATCCAGTCTGGGAAGGGAGGTGAATGGGGCAGTCTACAAACCATATCTGCAGTTGAAAAATGGGAGAATCATTTTGGTGACCAGCTCCCAGCGGACCTGGGAAGAAAAGCAGTCCTTACTGCAGTACAAGGCACCGAGTCTGGGCCGGAGTTTGACATGGATGGCATTAATGTGGGCAGAGAAGCCTGTTATCTAACCACACATCGAGGTACTTAAAAGTTGGGACTACTTCAAGTGGTGTGCCATCCAGTGTGGAGAAGACATGGGGGCAAGCCGTGCCAGTTTCTGGCTGGTACCAAAGAAAATATTACTCACCTTAGTAATGTTGTTTCTTCTAATGGAGTCTTGCTATATTATGACATATGCAGTGAGTCCCAACCTTCGAACTGCTCCGGAGGTGAAAGAGTTAACTTTCCATGTCAGGCATGGAATGCTGAGTTTGAGCTCGGTTGAAAGCTCTGTCTGTTGTTCTTCAAACTCAAACTGTCAGATCTTTATGAGCTAAAGTCACTAAGGTCCTGTGTGGAAGCTGTAAACCTACACTAGCCAACTGGCTACTAAATATAAGAAACACATTTTTTGGTCCCAAAACAAGACTCAAGTCAGGAGACCCAAAATGAAAACACAACACCAGTCACCCCAAAAAAGGGAGGGTGAAAAACAAGGTGGGCATCTACTAAGTGCTAACATGCACTGCCACCCACATCCCAAAACAGAGGTTCTGAGAGGGGCAGGCAGGGGAGGTCATAATATAGCAAGACTCCATTAGAAGAAACAACATTACTAAGGTGAGTAATTTTTCTTCAAACAACATGAAGTCTTGCTATATTATAACAATTGCAGACTACACAGCAGTACCCCCATGGAGGAGGGACAGAACCTACTTAGGAATAGGCCCTGAAGCACAGCTGTGCTAAACCGAGCATCACTCCTAGCCTGGATGTCCAGGGAGTAATGCTTGGTAAAAGTGTGAACTGTTTTCCAGGTAGCTGCTTGACAAATCTCTAGAATGGGGATGTCCCTGGCAGCAGCCAGGGAAGCAGCTGTACCTCTGGTAGAGTGAGCCCCTCAGGCCTGAGGGAGGAACCTTACCCAGCTTTTCATAACAGAATTGGATACAAGAGACAATCCACCTGGCAATGGATCTTTTAGTGGCAGGTTTCCCTTTACCAACCTCACCATAAGTGAGGAACAGTTGGAGGGAGTCAAACCTGTGACCCTTGGAATGCTCAATGTAGTAACTAAGGGCTCTCTTCACATCTAAGCTGTGCAGCCTCCTCTCGCCAGAGGAGGAATGGTCAGTGAAGTACACTGGAAGAGAAATAGATTGATTAAGGTGGAAATCTGAAACCACCTTAGGCAAGAACTTCCTGTTAGTCCTGAGGACCACCTTATCTCTATGAAAGGAGATAAAATCAGGCTCCACTGACAAAGCCTGTAATTCAATACTTAAGCTCTGCTGAAGACAAGGGCTCAAAGGGAGGTTGCATAAGCTGAGCAATGCAAACATTAAGATCCCAGGCAGGGGCAGGGTCCCTGAATGGAGGGTTGGTGTGAAGCAATCCCTTAAAAAACTTAGAGAATACAGGATGAGCTGAAAGAGAAGAGGGTTTACCTGCTGAAATGAAAGCAGACACAGCTGCCAAATACACCTTTAGGGTAGCTGGTCTGAGCCCCAAAGTGTTTAAATGGACCATATAATCCAGGACTGTGGGTAAATCAGCAGATTCTGGGGAAATATGCTTCCCAGACCACCATATGGAAAACCTTTTCCATTTGGAATTGTAAGTAGCCCTGGTGGAAGGCTTCCTAGAAGCCTTCAATATATCCATTACACCTTGGGAGAGGTGTAGATCAGCAAATTCTAACTCTTCAAGAGCCAGGCCTTGAGATTGAGAGATTTGAGGTTCGGTTACCAAACCCTTCCCTGAGCACAGGTTAACAGATTGTGATTCCTGGGAAGACACAGGGGAAGATGGACTGCTAAGGACAGTAGGAGTGGATACCAGAGTTGTCTGGCCCAATCTGGAGCAATCAGAATCACTTTGCAGGATTGAGATCTGATTTTGACTAACACTTTGAACAGGAGAGGAAGGGGGAAAAGCATAGAGAAACTTCCCTTCCCAATTGAGAACTAAGGCATCCAGAGGGACTGAGCCCAACACTGGGGGCCTGCAGCAAAAAAGGGGAAGTTGGTGATTGTCTGGGGCTGCAAAAAGATCTATCTGCGGGGTGCCCCATCTGGCAAATATTATCTCCAGGACCAGGGGATCCAGTGACCATTCGTGATGGCCCTGGGAAATCCTGCTGAGAGCATCTGCCAGGACATTGTCCTTGCCTGGGAGGTGAACTGCCGTAAGGGAGGTGTTCAGGGAGTAAGCCAGAGACCACAACTTCATTGCTTCGGTGCACAAGGCCGTAGACCGAGTGCCTCCTTGCTTGTTGATGTACCACATTGTAGTGGTGTTGTCTGTTCTGACCTGTACAGCTTTGTTCTGAACAGATTTGAAAAAAGCTTGAAGTGCTAGAAAAACTGCTCTGAGCTCCAACAGGTTGATGTGAAGCAGAGATTCCTGAGGGGACCACAGTCCCTGGGTAGAGAGGTCGCCCATATGAGCTCCCCACCCCAAGAGGGATGCATCTGTAGTAAGGATTAAAGAGTGAGACTGAGTGACAAAGGGAACCCCTTGTCTCAGATTGCTCTAATCCTGCCACCATTGTAGGGCTTGTATCAGGGTTCGAGTCACTGGGATCAATTTGGTTAGAGGGTCCTTTCTTTGAGACCAAAAGGCTCTCAAATGGAACTGGATGTCCCTCATCTGAAATCTGGCTCCTTGCACTACTGCTGTAGAAGCAGCCATGTGCCTTAGGAGCTGTAGAAAATGCCTTGCTGGTCGAGAGACCTGCAGGGTGAATGAGGAGGCCAGAGAGACATGGGTCCTTGCCCTGTCCAAAGGAAGGAAGGCTCTGGCTTCCTCTGTGTTCAGTTCTGCGCCTATGAAGGTGAGGAGCTGGACAGGCTCTAGAACAGACTTTGGAAGATTCAGAAGGAAACCTAGAGAGGTAAGCAGTTGCTGAGTTATCTGAAGATGTAACTCGACTTGGTCTGGAGACTGGCCTACTATGAGCCAGTCGTCCAGGTAAGGGAAGATGGCAATTGTTTGCCTTCTTAGGTAGGCAACTGCTACTGCCAGGCATTTTGTGAATACCCCTGGAGCAGAGGTGAGGCCAAAGGGCATTGCTCTGAACTGGTAATGGCCTGAGGGCAGCTCGAACCTGAGGTACTTTGGATGGGAGCTTCTGATGAGAATATGGAAGTAGGCATCCTTGAGGTCCAGGGACGCTAGCCAGTCCCCTGGCCTTAAAGAGGTAGAATAATTCCCAGAGTCACCATTTTGAATTTTGGTTTTAAAAGGTGCTTGTTTAAGTATCTGAGATCCAGGATGGGCCGCCATTCTCCTGTCTTTTGGGGTAAGAAAGTACCTGGAGTACAATCCTTTGCCCTGGTGTAGGGGTTGAACCCTTTCCACAGCTCTGAGAGCCAGGAGGGTAGAGACTTCTGCCTCTAGGACAAGTGCCTCTGATGGATTTGCAGGTGGAAAGGATCTGGTTCTCATCTTTGGAAATTTTTTGAAGCTGAGAAAATGTCCCTGGCTTACTACTTCCAGGACCCACTTGTCTGATGTCAGAGACTTCCAGTCCTGGACAAAGTATGCCAGCCTGCCCCCTACAGGTAGTTGAGAATCGGCTCTGGCCGCCCCATCAGGGTGCCTGCTTGGCAGGGGCTTTAGGCTGAGGGGTAGAAGCAGGCCTGCTTGTACCCCGTCTGCCTCTCCTCTAAAGAACCCTCTGGTGTAAGCAGAAGAGGAGGCCTGGGCTTGGTAAAAGGCCTATGAAAAGGCCTGCCCCTGCCCTGGAAGGCTGCCTTTGAGGTGGCCTGCCTTTCCTTGGCCTGTGCACTCCTATAGGTGGTCCTATACTTATCCATTTTCTTCGTGTAATTCTGTCTGCTCCCCAAACAGAGAATTACCCACAACAGGAAAATCCATGGCCTTAGTCTGGGTATCCTGTGACAGGCTAGTACATCTGAGCCAAGCCATTCTCTGAAGTGCCCCAGATGTAGCCATGACTCTTGATGACACATCATTAGAGTCCACTACAGCATGGAATTGCACCTTAGATGCCTCAATACCATCAGCAGCCACCTGCTCCAGCTCCTTGGCAAGCTGGCCAGCGACCTGTTTTGCTAGAGCCATAACAGTATCCCATCTGGATTTCTGGTATCTAGCAACATAAGCCATATAATTTGCCTGTCTGAGTCCCAAGGATGCTGCCATGTACTGTTTCTTTGCCATGGCATCAATCCTCCTGGAGTCCTTGTCAAGTGGGTGTGAGGCCAAGGGAATATTTGCCTTGTCACAGGCTGCAGCCTGCACTACCCCAACATGGCTGCATTGTTGTGTAAGGAACTCCGTATCACAGCCTGACAATGTGTACCTCTTGTCCATTCTCTTATCAACAGGAGGTATAGTGTGAGGAGTTTTTAGAATTTTTACTGTCTGTTTCCCAAAAGATTTATGCAAGGAATAGACAGTCTCCTGGACTCTGGGATATCCATCATTTCCACATAGTCAGGCTCCTCTTGATCATCCACAGCTTCCTCCATAGGGAGCTGGAGGGTTTCAGCCACTTTTTATAAAACATAAAATGAGAAGGGACTCAGAAAGCCTAGGAGAGGACACTCCTGAAGGTCTGTCTGGGGAGATGTCGGTTCAATGGGCACATCAGACTTTCAAATCCACATTCACTCTCCTCATACTCCTCTTCCCCTCCTCCGGTTCTTAAAATTCCTCTAAATCATACTCTTGAACCGATGGAACCAGCTGAACAAATGCACGCTTACCTGATGGTGCGGTTCAGGCGGAACCGGGAAAGCGACTGACAATTTTAATCGCTGGCTATTTCTTCAGCGGTTGGAGAGGAAAGTTTTGGCTCCACACCAGCTGATTTCCTTGTCCTTTTTGCTGGAACCGACTCCTCCGGGTAGGCTCTCCTTTTGCCCGAGGAAGTCTCGTCCTGGTCAGAGGGCACTCCCTCCGGTTCGGTTCCAACCGAACCGGGCTGGCCATCCGGGTCAGCGGACTTCTTGGCCTCCCTTTCCCTGAGCCTACCAACTCTCTTTTCCAGGGTAGCTGCAGGAAAATTTTTGCAATTTGGCAGTCTGCATTGAGGTGGTCAAACCCCAGACAATAAACACAGGTGGTGTGGGGTCAGCCTTGGCAAAGGCTTCCCCCACAGACACTGCAGTGTTGAAACCCAGTGGACGGTTTTTCTTTGGGTTTCTCAGACATAGTGCCAGTCTAACCAAACTTGCCCGCTTATGGTAACCGCCAAGCAAGACCCCATCGTTCCCAAATCGTGTCACGGGTCGTGTGGAAACCATAATAAAATCCTTTTTTTTTTAGAACCGATAAGAACCGGTAACCACATTCTAAAAGACAGATTAATATATTTCAAAACAACCTGGTCGGTTCAAACCGAACCGATAACCGTTACAAGTTCCACAGAAAGAATTAAATGTAAAAGCTATCTAGTACTTACAATACCACAGACAGAGCTTGAACCGACTGGTTGCGGTTTAAATTCGTCAAAAACGAAAATAATACTTTAACCGACAAATGAACCAGCAGAAGGAGAAAATCTCGAGCGACTGTCCAGTGAGGCGGAGTAAAGAATCTGACAGTTTGAGTTTGAAGAACAACAGACAGAGCTTTCAACCGAGCTCGAGCTCAGCATTCTATGCCTGGCATGGAAAGTTAACTCTTTCACCTCCGGAGCAGTTCGAAGGTTGGGACTCACTGCATATGTCATAATATAGCAAGACTTCATGTTGTTTGAAGGTCATAGACACAGTTTTTTTTTTTTTTTATGTTAACCCGAAGTTGGCTGGACTAGAACCAGTGCAGAGCACTGTGAAAGTCTGGCTGATGTGAGATTTCCAGAGACACAGTCGAAGGACTGGTGGTGTAGAAAACTGCTGTCATCTGCAACTGTACATGTGAATATGCGAATTGGCACAGGCAGATGGAAAGTGGTTTAGGAAGCTGGAGAAGGGGACTGTACCCAGAAAGGATCCCTGTGGAACCCGAGTCTGGACAGGGAGATGGCGCCTCCTACCTGTACCAACTGTTGATGGCCCAAGAGGTAGGAACAGAAGAAAAAATTACTCACCTTAGTAATCTTGTTTCTTCCCAGTGATACTCAGGTATTCATAACTTTCTGCAGCAAGCCTGGAGGGTTGGACTGCCTGGAGAGAATGGAACAAATGCAAATGATGGAATCATCTGCATGTGACAACTTTTCAAATGCTGCCCTATACTAACTGCCAATGTTCTAAACCTCCTCAGATTTCCTAGGAGCCTGAATAGACAAAGCCATGCAGTAAAATACTGCAAGTATTTATGATTAGAGAGAGAGAATTCAAATTAACCCCAATTTTAATAAGGAAACCTCCAACTAGAGAAAAACAAATACATTTTAAAGAATCAGCATGTCAGAAACACCTGAAGAGAGGTAAAGACCATAAGCCTTGTTTACCAACTTTTACCACTATGTGGTAACATATATACAGTAATAGTGATGTGCCCTTTTATGGTAGTACAGCATGCGGGAGTGCAAAGGCTTGAGTTCTGGAAGGGGAGGTAGGGTGGGAAGTTATGAATACCTGAGCATCACTGGGTCTTAGCGACTTCCAGCTGCGCAAAATATCTGTCCCCGAACGGAACATGGTAAGCAGAAATGGCCACCATGTGAACCTTCAAGGAGGAGTGACTGAGACCCAGATCGAAGAGGTGACGCATGTAATCCAGGAGCCTCCTGACAGAGCAGGAGAAAGGCTTGAAAACTCTGGAAGAGGCCCAAACAGAGAACCTTTTCCATTTCATGGCGTAAGTGGAATGAGTGGAGGGCTTTCTGGCCTCCACTAGAATCTCTGTCACCTGCGATGAAACCCTGAACTGGGATTGAATCACGTCTGCAGGAGCCACGCATGCAGCTGAAGGGATTTGAGTCCTGGATGGACCAGGGTCCCCTGATCCTGGGTCAACAAAAGTTGTGACAGAGGAAGAGGAGGCTCCCTTTGAGTACTGTTGCAGAACAGAGAACCAAACTTGCCTGGGCCAGAACGGAGTGATGAGGATTATTCGAGCTCTTTCTGAACAGAGTTTGTGTAGGACCCTCGGGATCAAAGGAATCGGGGGGGAAAGCATAGACGAATCTGACCTTCAAGTTTAGAGACACAGCGTCTCTCCAAAACACTCCGCGCCCTGGAGTGAACGAGCAGAAGATGGGAAGTTTTGCGTTGAGAGGAGAGGCAAACAGGTCTACCTGAGGGGTTCCCCACCATAGGAAAACATCGTCTACTACCCCCTGATCCAGTTCCCATTCATGTGCTTGGGTGGACGACCAGCTGAGGTGGTCTGCCAAAGTGTTCTCGACTCCTGGAACATGAACCGCCGTGAGGTGAAGGTTGTGAAGTATCGCCCAATCCCAAAATCGCATTGCTTCCCTGCAAAGAGGGTAGGAACGGGTTACTCCCTGTTTGTTGATGTACCACACTACACACACGTTGTCAGTCTGAACAGCTAGATGACTGGAAAACAGGTACAGATGCAGATCTTGTAAGGTGTACAGGACGGCCCTCAGCTCGAGTACATTGATGTGAAGAGTCCGCTCGAGTCGGGACCAAGAGCCCTGGATCCGATGAGATCCCAGGTGGCTCCCCAACCCTTGCCCAAGGTGTCTGTCATTAAGATCTGGGAGGGGGCAGAAAGACAGAAGGGAACTCCCGGCAAAGGTTCTCCTGAACCATCCACCATTGCAAGTCCCGAACCATCAGGGAGGAGTCCAGGATCTCGCGATCCAAGTCATCCCACTGAGACCGAAGCATCCACTAAGAGATTCTCATATGGAGCCGAGCACGAGGCACTGTTGGAATGGCAGCCGCCATGAGCCTGAGGAGGCGAAGGACTGACCTGGTGATGACCTGCCTCTGGCTGGACAACAGGCTGGCCTGAGCCTGAAGAGTGGCCACTCGGTCCAAAGGCAGGAAGACCATACCGGAAGTCATGTCCAGTATCGTCCCGATAAACTGTCTTTGAGATGGGATCAAATGGGACTTGGCCTGGTTGATGGTAATACCCAAGCAGGTGAAAACCTGCAGGGTAAGGGAAAGGGAGTGCAAGAGATCCTCCCTAGATGGGGCCGCCAGGAGCCAATCGTCCAGGTAAGGGAAAACCTGAACCCCCGGGATACGCAGGTGGGCCACCACCACAGAGGGGCATTTGGTAAATACCAGGGGGGCCAAGGACAGACCAAATGGGAGGGCCCTGAACTGGTAGTGGTCCCCCCAAAAGAAAACCGAAGGTATTTGCGGTGGGACAGGTGGATAGGGATATGCAGGTAGGCATCCTGCATGTCCAGGGCGCACAGCCACTATCCCAGCCAAAGGAGGGGCAGAAGGCTCTACAGAGAGAGCATTCCAAACTTCTTGTACTCCACGAACAGGTTCAGGGAACTGAGGTCCAGGATGGGCCTCACGTTGCCTGACATCTTTGGAACCAGGAAGAAATGAGAATAGTAACCCGTCCCCCTGAGATGGAGGGGGACGGGCTCTATCGCCGCCTTCCACAAAAGGGCTGAGATTTCTTCCTGAACCAGAAGAAGGTGTTCCAGGGAGTAAGATGACCTTGGAGGGGGTTTTCTGAAGAAACTCTATTGAGTGTCCTTCCACTATCAGCTGGAGCACCCAAACGTCTGACGTGATCCTCTCCCAACCCAGTAGATGCAGGGAGAACCTCCCCCCTACCGGTTCCTCTGGAAGGGCCAGAGGCTGTGGTAGAGGAAAGGAGTCAGGTGGTGTGAGGCAGCACTGCAGCTGGAGCTCCTGCTGCTCGTTTGGGTGGGGGGGTGGACTTCACAGCCTGAGGGGCCCAGCGTTTATTGGCCCACTTCCCTTGTGGTTTCACCTTGGCCCATGCCTGCTTGCGAAAGGGACGGCGCTGCGGTTGCGGGGCTCTGTACAAGTTGTCGACCTCCTTGAGAGCAGTGCCCTTCTCTCACAACCCGGTGATATCATCCTTGGGCAGGAGGAAGTAAGCTGTTGGTTAACTAGGATCTGCAGCTTATCTGTTAGGTAGGAAAATGGGCAGACTAGGTGGGCCAAGCGGTCCTTATCTGCCATCAGATTCTGTGTTTCTGTGTTTGACATCACCACTGAACCCCTGAAGAGTGTATCCTGGATGGCAGACTGCACTTCCGGGACCAAACCCAACACTCGGAGCCAGACATGTCGTCACAAACCCACGGCAAACGCCAAGCTCCTACCAGCAGCGTCCACTGCACTGTATGAAGCACGAAGCTTGTGCCTACTGGCCGAATGAGCAGATCGGACCAGGTCGGCCACTTTCTGTTTGGTCTGTGACTCAGAAAGGGAGTCTGCTTTAGCTTCCACCTCGCTAAGGACTGCCTTCTGGTAATCCCCCATATGGGCGACGTGGTTCAAGGCCCTAATACCAAGAGTGGAAGCAGCAAAGACCTTCCCATACTGGTCCAGAAGGCGGGATTCCTTATCGGGGGGGCAGGGGTGACAAGCTCAAATGCTTTGGATTGGCTGTCCGGCCATGGGCTGCACTGATCACAACCGAGTCAGCCTTGGGGTAAGAGGTAAGGAACTCAACACCCTCGGGAGCCTGATATAGCCTGTCCGCCCTCCTCGGAAGGGGGCTATGGGGTTGCTTCCAGATAGTGGAAACAAGGTCTGCGTGAGGCTCGATCCAGGGTGGAGCCGAGGTAGGATCGACCTCGGGCAGGTCCAAATGGGCAGCTAGCTTGTGCCGCTGTGGATCTGGCTCCAAAGAGTGCCACTGATGGATAGCTTGGATTTTGTGCAGCAACTCCGTAAAGGAAGGATCCTCTGGAGGAGACTTCAGAGGAGTCCTTGGCCTGGGCTTATCTGGAGAGCTGGGCTCGTCGTCCAAGTCAGAGCACCCATCGGAGTCATCCACAGGCTCTGAAGAGGAAAAAGAAAAGGAAGACACCACCTCCTGATGCGGGGGAGGAACGGACCTCTTGGGAATCCCTCGGGGAAGCGTATCCAACCCCGCTTTGGAACCGGAGGACTCACCTCTGGTATCTGGAGTAGGGGAGGGAGTCTCACGTCTCCGACGTAGGGGGTCCAGAACCGGGACCGGCGTTGGAAGATGACTCTCCTCCTCCCTAGTGAGCTGAGCCTTGGTCTTAGCCCACCAGGAAGCCAGAGTCTCCTTCAAATCCACCAGTGGCTGAAGGGGCGGTGGAAAAGGAGAAGGAGGGGGATATGGATACTGAGTGTATTCATAAGGAGCGTATCCGTAACCGGACGGTGAGTAACCCGGTGTCAGGTAATGAGGCACCGTGTACTGTGGCATCGGATAGGCTGGCGTTGGGTACTGGGGCACCAGATACTGCGGACCCGGGTATAACGACGCTGGATATGATGGGGTTGGATACCCAGAAACCGGGGAGGGGGGTCTGCCAGGGCAGACGGCCTGGCGGGGCACCCAGCAGGCGGGCCTGGAACCAGAGGACCGGCAGGCCCGACATTGGGGCGGCATCCAGGAAGGGGGGGTGTTGCCCGGTGTAGGCAGGACCGGCGTCGGGCCGGCGTTCGGGGAACCGACGTCAGGTTGTCCAGCCCAGCGGGAGGGAGACCTGACTGGGGTGCAGGAAAATCCTCGGCATCGCCGGGGGAAGGAGGAGAAAAATTCCTGGGGTCAGGATGGGGAGACCCAGAATCCCCAGAGGGCAGCGAAGGCTGCGGAGAGCCGGGAACGGCGGATGGTGTAGGGTCCGGTGTCAGCTTGGCTGCCGAGCGGGTGTCGGGCAGCCTGACGTCTGACTTATTGGCGGAGTCAGGGCGGACATCAGAGAAGCCAATGTCTGACTTAGCGGACCCTGCTCCCGAGGCAGGCCACGAACAAGGGGCAGTCTGGTCGGGCGGAACAGGGGCCATGTGCCGCCCTGAAGGGTTGGGCAACTTAGCTGCCGATTACGGGCGGGCATCAGAGGAGCTGACGTCCACCTTACCAGAGCCACTCACACCAGTAGGCCGCACGGAGGCGGCCATACCAGCAGTGGGGGCCTCCAATAGCCCGGAGGTGCCCGAAGGGCTAAGCGCCAGTCAGGCGAGGGAGCCGACGCAGTCTTGGAAGCCTCAAGACAACTGTCGTAGGCGGTCCCCGGGAGGGACGTTACCTGTAACATAACGACTCCAGACGAAGTTGCGGTGAAAGAGGAGCCCCGGTCCCGATGCTTCTCCTTGTCCTTCTTCTTATAATGGCCTTCGGGGGAAGTAGAAGCCTGACGGAGCTTTTTCAACTCCTTCTCCATGGAGGTCATTTTCTTTTTAAGGATGTGAGCCTCCAGGGATTGCTGTCTCCGTCTGCGGGTGGCGGCATTGAATTTCAGGCAATGCTGGCACTTCTCCACCTGATGATCTGGGCCCAGACAGAAGAGCTTACTGGGAATGGGCGTCCTTAATGCGGGAGTTGGCGACGCTGAAATCGCCTCGCTTCTTGTGCTTTCGGAGGTGTAGGGGACGACATCACGCCACTGAAAAAGTTAACTATTTATCAAATTAAATAGAGAAAAACCGGCCAGTGAAGACGCTACCAACAACAGCCTGGCGACGGTGAACTTTACGCGAGGCGCTGACACGAGCTAACGGCGGGAAAGAACAGGAAAGCGGACGTGGGGAACCACCCCTTTATACTGACATCGCATAACATCAGTCACCTGACGTGGGGGCGGTGCCCCGCCAGAGACTGCTAGCTAGAAATTTTTCCGTGGGGTCCTGACACCTGCCAGCTTCAGTCCTATATATAATTACCTACTGCAAGAGCCTTCTCAAAGTAAGATCTACAGTTAAACAAAAAACACATTTAAACTAAATTTAACCAAGAATAAAACATGTTTTGTGTCAGAAAAACCCTAAAATATGAAAAACTAACCCGGTTCCCTCCCGGTTATTCCAAACCCGAGAGGAACCGGCAAAAACAACTAAATAACTATAAAACTAAGTTTAGCTAAAGTAAAACAATTAATATAAGGCAGCAAATGAAATAGAAATGATACTTATATATTTTTATAAGTTTCTTCACGTCAAACAATTGATTGAAGAGCAATACTCCGAGCAGCCAGACTGGTCAGATGGAGAGTAAAATCTGAGGAGGTTTAGAACATTGCCAGTTAGTATAGGGCAGCATTTGAAAAGTTGTCACGTGCAGATGATTCCATCATTTGCATATGTTCCATTCTCTCCAGGCAGTCCAACCCTCCAGGCTTACTGCAGAAAGTTATGAATACCTGAGTATTACTGGGGTTAGAACCAGTTGACAGCAGGGGCAGAAAGGCTGGCAGAGCTAAGCTTATCCAAGAGGAGTGAGTCGGACACCAAATCAAGACTTTGGCCAGATCAATGAAAATGGCCACTGTGATGGTCCCCTGAGCCATCCCTGAGATCATGGAGCCAGTGACCCTAAGTAATCAATTAATCAATCAAAATCTTTATTTATCCAGGCGAACATCGTTGAGCAAGCTCATTTACAAGATGGACCTGGTTAGCTCCGGGTCAAATGGTACAATACATACAGAGATATTTACAACAGAGCCAAATAACACAAGTAAAAAACAATTAATGCAAGTAAGTACTCAATGTTGCATCAGTCGTATCAGTTCAGAGTGCTTCTGTAATATTTAAGGAGGACATAAGATGAGGCTTAGTAGGAACTTCAGTAGGGAGAAGTGATCGGCCGCTCGTTTAGGGAGCGGACGCAAGTACAGAATTTCAAAAGTAGTGTAATCACACAGCATGCCTAAATATAACACTCTAAACAGAAGGATAAGGGTCTTAACAGTCAAGGAGAAAAGTAATTACAGCTCTTTTTTGGCAAATTTCGGCATGGAAATCAGATTTATGCTTGGTTTAGAATGAACACAGAAGCAGACTGCAGGAACCAATCGGAAGCCATGCTTTGCTAATGGGGAGTCCGAGCTTAGGTTCTCAGGCAGCGGTAGAGGCAGCACCGACCGCCCAGTGCCCCGGGTTTTCCCACGCCTATGGGCAGGGAGCCCATGGAGAGCATATTCTTGGCAGGGGGTGGAGGAGGGGGTCGGGATTAAGTACTGGGCCATGGACAATGGAACATCTGAACCAGCGGGAGGACTAAAAACAGCAGGACAACAGAATTGGGTATTCCTTGACGCCTAAAGACTAGCCCAACCACAGAAATTCAGAAAGGAGTGTAATCAAACAGAGTCACAACTCTTGACACTCTAAACAGGAAAAAACAGAGGTCATAACTGTTAGGCAATATGTAAGTACGGCTCTTTTTGTGCAAGTTTTAGACAGAAAATCAGACTTTAGCTTAGTATTGAGGGAGACAGAGGAGCAGACTGCAGGAGCCAATCAGACGCGAGAGCCGAAAAGCACTTCAAACAACATGAAGTCTTGCTATATTATGACATATGCAGTTTGTCCCAACCTTAGAACTGCTCCGGAGGTGAAAGAGTTAAAGTCCATGCCCGCTTGGAACTTAGAGCTCGAGCTCGGTTGAAAATTCTATCTGTTGTTCTTCAAACTTAAACTGTCAGATTCTTTACTCCGCCTCACTGAACAGTCGCTCCAGAGATTCCTCCTTCTGCTCGGTTCATTTTGTCGGTTAAAGTATAAAAGTTTTCGTTTTTTAACCGAAATTAAACCGCAACCGGTCGGTTCAAGCTCTATCTGTGGTATTGTAAGTACTAGATAGGTTTTACATTTTATTTCTGTGTGGAACTTGTAAACATTTTCATCGGTTCGGTTTGAACCGATCAAGTTACTTCTATTACATTACAGTCTTTTAGAAGTGCGGTTCCCGGTTCTTATCGGTTCTAAAAAAAACGGATTTAATTATGTTTTTTTCCACGACCCGTGACACGGTTGGGAACCGATAAGGGAGTCTTGTTTGGCAGGTTGTCAGAACGGCAAGTTTTTGGTTAGGCTGGCACTATGTCTGAGAAACCCAAAAGAAAAACCGGGCCCACTGGGTTTCAGCACTGTGTTGTATGTGGGGAAGCCTTTGCCAAGGCTGACCCCCACACCACATGTATTTATTGTCTGGGGTTTGACCATCTCAATTCAGACTGCCAGATTTGCTAGGGTTTTCCTGCAGCTACCCTGGATAACAGAGTTGGTAGACTCAGGGAACGGGAGGCCAAAAAGTCAGCTGACCCGGATCGCCAGCCCGGTTCGGTTTCAACTGAACCGGAGGGAGTGCCCTCTGACCAGGGCGATACTTTTTCGGGCAAAAGGAGAGCCGACTCTGAGGAGTCGGTTCCAACAAAGAAATCTAGAAAATTAGCTGGTGTGGAGTCAAAACTTCCCTCTCCAACCGCTGAAGAAATAGCTAAAGCAATAAAAATTGTTCAGTCACTCTCCCCGAACCGGCATCATCAGGTAAGCGCTCGGTTCGGTCGGTTCCTCCGGTTCAAGAGTATTATTTAGAGGAATTTTATGAACCAGAGGAGGGGGAAAAGGAGTATGAGGAGAGTGAATGTGGTTTTGAAAGTTTGGATGTGCCCACTGAACCAGACATCTCTCCAGACAGACCTTCAGGAGTGTCTCCCCCCTAGGCTTTCTGAGTCCCCTTCTCTTTTCATGTTTTACAAAAAGTGGCTGAAACCCTCCAGCTCCCTATGGAGGAAGCTGTGGATGATCAGGAAGAGCCTGATTTTGTAGAAATGATGGATATCCCAGAGTCTAGGAGACTGTCTATTCCTCTGCATAAATCTTTTTGGAAACAGACAGTAAAGATTTTAAAAGCTCCTCACACCATACCTCCTGTTGATAAAAGAATGGACAAAAGGTATGCATTATCAGGCTCTGATACAGAGTTCCTTACACAACAATGCAGCCACGTGGGGGTGGTGCAGGCGGCAGCCTGTGACAAGGCAAATGTTCCTTAGCCTCTCACCCCGACAAGGACTCCAGAAAGATAGATGCCATGGCAAAGAAACAATACATGGCAGCTTCCTTAGGACTCAGACAGGCTAATTATATGGCTTATGTTGCTAGATATCAAAAATCCAGATGGGATACGGTTTTAGCTCTAGCAAAGCAGGTTCCTGGCCAGCTGGCAAAAGAGCTGGAGCAGGTGGTCGCTGATGGTAGTGAGGCATCCAAGGTGCAATTCCATGCTGCAGTGGACTCTAATGATGTATCATCCAGAGTCATGGCTACATCTGTGGCTCTCCATAGAATGGCTTGGCTCAGATGTACTAGCCTGTCACAGGATACCCAGACTAAGGCCATGGATTTCCCTGTTGTGGGCAACTCTCTGTTTGGGGAGCAAACAGAGAATTACATGAAGAAAATGGATGAATATAGGACCACCTATAGGAGTGCACAGGCCAAGGAAAGGCAAGTCACTCCCCAAAGGCAGCCTCCCAGGGGCAGGGGTAGGCCTTTTCATAGGCCTTTTTACCAAGCCCAGGCTTCCTCTTCAGCTTTTGCACAGAAGGGGTTCTGTAGAGGGAGAGGCAGACGGGGTGCAGGCAGGCCAGCTTCCACCACTCAGCCTAAAGCCCCTGCCAAACAGGCACCCTGATGGGGCGCCCAGGGCCAATTCTCCACTACCTGTAGGGGGCAGGCTGGCTTACTTTGTCCAGGACTGGGAGTCTCTAACGTCAGACAAATGGGTCCTGGAAGTAGTAAGCCAGGGACTGGTTCTCAGCTTCAAAAAATTTCCAAAGATGAGAATCAGATCCTTTCCACCTGCAAATCTTTCAAAGGCTCTTGCCCTGGAGGCAGAAGTCTCTACCCTCCTGGCTCTCAGAGCTGTGGAAAGGGTTCCACCCCTACATCAAGGCAAAGGATTGTACTCCAGGTACTTCCTTACCCCAAAAATGGCAAGAGAATGGCGTCCCATCCTGGATCTCAGGTATCTAAACAAGCACCTTTTAAAACCAAAATTCAAAATGGTGACTCTAGGAATTATTTTACCCTCTTTAAGGCCAGGGGACTGGCTAGTGTCCCTGGACCTCAAGGATGCCTATTTTCATGTTCTCATCAGAAGCTCCCATCGAAAGTACCTCAGATTTGAACTGCCCTCAGGTCATTACCAGTTCAGAGCAATGCCCTTCGGCCTTACATCTGCCCCAAGGGTATTCACAAAATGCCTGGCAGTAGCAGTTGCCCACTTAAGAAGGCAAAAAATTACCATCTTTCCTTACTTGGACGACTGGCTCATAGTAGGCCAGTCCCCAGACCAAGTCAGGTTACACCTTCAAGTAACTCAGCAACTGCTAACTTCTCTAGGTTTCCTTCTCAATCTTCCAAAGTCAGTCCTAGAGCCTGTCCAGCTTCTCACCTTCATAGGTGCAGAACTGAACACAAAAGAAGCCAGAGCCATCCTTCCTCTGGAAAGGGCAAATACCCTGATTTCTCTGGCTTCCTCCTTCACCATGCAGGTCTCTCGACCAGCAAGGCCACTTTCTACAGCTCCTGGGACACATGGCTGCTTCGACAGCAGTAGTGCAGGGAGCCAGATTTCAGATGAGGGACATCCAGTTCCATTTGAGAGCCTTTTGGTCTCAAAGAAAGGACCCTCTAACCAAATTAATTCTAGTGACTCGAACCCTGATCCAGGCCCTTCAGTGGTGGCAGGACCAGGGCAATTTGAGACAGGGAGTCCCCTTTACCCCTCAGTCTCACTCCTTACTCCTTACTACAGATGCATCCCTATTGGGGTGGGGAGCTCACATGGGCGACCTCACCACCCAGGGATTGTAGTCCCCCCAGGAATCTCTGCTCCACATCAATCTGTTGGAACTCAGAGCAGTTTTTCTAGCACTTCAAGCTTTTTCCAAATCTGCTCAGAACAAGGTTATTCAAGTCAGAACAGACAATACCACCACAATGTGGTACATCAACAAGCAAGGGGGCACTCGGTCTACGGCCTTGTGCACCGAAGCAATGAAGTTATGGTCTCTGGCACTCCCTGAACACCTCCTTGTAGCAGTTCACCTCCCAGGCAAGGACAATGTCCTGCGCAGATGCTCTCAGCAGGATTTCCAAGGCCATCACGAATGGGCTCTGGATCCCCTAGTTCTGGAGGTGGTATTTGCCAGATAGGGCACACCCCAGATAGATCTTTTTGCAGCCCCAGACAATCACCAACTTCCCCTTTTTTGTTGCAGGCCCCCAGTGTTGGGCTCAGTCCCCTGGATGCCTTCCTTCTCAGTTGGGAAGGGAAGTTTCTCTATGCCTTTCCACCCTTCCCTCTCCTGTTCAAAGTGCTAGTAAAAATCAGGTCTCAATCCTGCAAGATGATTCTGATTGCTCCAGACTAGCCCAGACAGCCCTGGTACCCACTCCTTATGTCCTTAGCAGTCCACCTTCCCCTGTGTCTTCCCAGGAATCACAATCTGTTATCCTGTGCTCAGGGGAGGGTTTGGTACCCGAATCTCAAATCTCTCAATCTCAAGGCCTGGCTCTTGAAGAGTTAGAGTTTGCTGACCTACACCTTTCCCAAGGTGTATTGGATATTCTGAAGGCTTCCAGGAAGCCTTCCACAGAGCTACTTATAATTCCAAATGGAAGAGATTTTCCATATGGTGCTCTGGGAAGTATATTTCCCCAGGATCTGCTGATTTACCCACAGTCCTGGATTATATGGTTCATTTAAATACTTTAGGGCTGAGACCAGCTACCCTAAAAGTGCACTTGGCAGCCGTGTCTGCTTTCTTGTCAGCAGGTAAGCCCTCTTCTCTTTCAGCTCATCCTGTATTCTCCAAGTTTTTCAAAGGGGTTGCTTCACACCAACCCCCCATTCAGAGATCCTTCCCCTGCCTGGGATCTTAATATTTGCATTGCCCAGCTTATGCAACCCCCTTTTGAGCCCTTGTCTTCAGCAGAGCTCAAGTACTTGACTTGGAAAGCTGTGTTTTTGGTAGCCATCACTTTTGCCAGGCGCATAAGTGAGTTACAAGCATTATCAGTGGAGCCTGATTTTATCTCCTTTCACAGAGATAAGGTAGTTCTCAGGACTAACCGAAAGTTCTTGCCTAAGGTGGGTTTCAGATTTCCACCTTAATCAATCTATATCTCTCCCTGTGTACTTCACTGACCATTCCTCTTCTAGTGAGAGGAGGTTGCACAGTTTAGATGTCAAAAAGATCACTTAGCTACTACATAGATCGTAGCAAAGGTCACAGGTTTAACTCCCTCAAACTGTTCCTCACTTATGGTGAGGTTGGCAAAGGGAAACCTGCCACTAAAAGATCCATTGCCAGGTGGATCGTCTCTTGTGTCCAATTCTGCTATGAAAAACTGGGTAAAGTTCCTCCCTCAGGCCTGAGGGCTCACTCCTGAGAGTACAGCTGCGTCTCTGGCTGCTGCCAGGGACATCCCTATCCTAGAGATATGTCAAGCAGCTACCTGGAAAACGGTGCACACTTTTACTAAGCATTACTCCCTGGACATCCAGGCTAGGAGTGATGCTCGTTTTGGCACAGCTGTGCTTCAGAGCCTATTTCCTAAGTAGGTTCTGTCCCTCCTCCATGGAGGTACTGCTGTGTAGTCTGCATATGTCATAATATAGCAAGACTTCATGTTGTTTGAAGAAAAAATTACTCACCTTAGTAATGTTGTTTCTTCTAATGGAGTCTTGCTATATTATGACCTCCCCCCCTGCCTGCCCCTCTCAGAACCTTACTCTTGGGGATGTGGGTGGGCAGGGCAGCGTTAACACTTTTTAGATGCCCACCTTGTTTTCACCCCTCTTTTTGGGGTGATCTTTGTTGTGTTTGTCATTTTTTGGGTCTCCTGACTTGAGTCTTCATTGTGGCACCAAAAAATGTGTTTATTTAATTAAGTAGTCAGTTGGCTAGTGTAGGTTTACAGCTTCCAGACAGAGTCTTAGTGAGTTTTTGCTCGAAAAGATCTGACAGTTTAAGTTTGAAGAACAGATAGAATTTTCAACCGAGCTCGAGCTCTAAGTTCCATGCCTGGCATGGACTTTAACTCTTTCACCTCCGGAGCAGTTCTAAGGTTGGGACAAACTGCATATGTCATAATATAGCAAGACTCCATTACAAGAAACAACATTACTAAGGTGAGTAATTTTTTCTTGCGTTCCGATTGGGTATCGGCAATGTCACACCTGGTTAGTAAGGAGCCCGGTCTAGGTGTCTCAGGCGGCGGCTATGGAAGCAACAACCACCCGGTATCCGCATTTCTCCCACATGAGGGGTAGGGAGCACCTGAAGGTCTAGTCTATGGCAGGGAACAGAGTTAGGGGACAGAGGAAAGAGACAGTAAGAGTGGAATGCAGTGGAAAGGGAATATGAAGATGAAATAGGGCAGTTAAATGGTGCAGGATAGGGGAATAAGAGCCACAGATTAAGCAATATGTAAAAGACAGCAGGGTGAGTGAAGTGTAGCGGCTGCGGAGACATGAAGAGATAATAACCCTACAGGGATTTCTAGAGGAGAAAAACATTTAAGGCATAAGACGTTCACAGAGTTAAGGTCACCAAAAGTTACAAGCGATCATAAATTCAACTATGTTCAGAGGACAGCAGCCTGATGCTTCTGACAAAAATTAGGGGCTGGGGTAGCAATTGCACGGCTCACACACATACCGAGCATATAGAGATTTAAAGGCATTCATACTGTGAAGGCAGCTTAATTTCAATAATTTGTGAACTTTGTTCCACAATGTTGGCAACAGGAAACTAATGGTCACTCTGCCATAGCGAGAGGAAGCCTTGGGGATACATAATGTGATGTAGAATTTGCTTCTTAGGGCATACGTCCCTAGCTCACTTAGTGGGAGACAGTCTGTTATATATTGTGGAAGCCGCTTCAAGGAGACTCTGTAAGTCCAAAGGACTGCGTTTCTATCACACCTAAACATAAGAGAGGACCACCCTATGGCTTTGTACAAGGAAGAATGATGGGAAGAGATGGGGAGACCAGTAATAAACCAGATGGCCCTGTGGTGAAGCGTATCCTACTTTGCAAGCGAGGCTTTCGAACACTTACTATAAAGGAAATCTACATAATCGATCAGCAAAAGAAAAGTAGTTTGGACAAGGTGCACTTTGGAATCTCTAGTAAGAAACTGGTTAATACTAAAGAATAGCCCCAGCCTCTGCCTCAACTTCTTTACAAGGTCCTCAATGTGCTCAGTGAATGATAGTTTATGGTCTAACCACACAGCTACGTATTTAAACTTTGAGACAACTCCAGTGGCTCTCCAAGAATTGTGGTAATCTGACGTACTGCTCCAGAGCTGGCCAGATTCATCACATGGCTATAGGGCGAGAACAACATTGCTTTTGTTTTTTTTTTTAGCATTTAGAAGAAGTGTTTTATGGAGGAGCTGGTTCTGGAGCTGGTTAAATTCCTCCTGGAGGTCAGCACAAGCGGCTTCAGGTGTCGGACGACATATATATATATATATAGATATATATATATAGATATATAAAACCGTGTCATCAGCAAACAGGTGTATGTTGGCCTTGTTAATACACTCATCAATGTTATTAACATTCACAGCGAATAGTAAGAGACCAAGTATGAATCCTTGCAGTACTCCCCTCAGCAGATGTTTGAGTGGGGATAAGTCACCCTCAGCCTTAATCTGTTGACGCTCATCCTACAAGGTACTCAGTAAACCAATGTAGGGAGGGAGATGGTGGAATGAAGGGTCCAAAACATCTGGGATAGATTTGGAAGTGTTGAGTAAGGAAAGGGCAAGCAGGGTCTTCTGAGGAGTGACGGGGGAAATCAAACCGGGGGGGGCAGGGGTGAGATAAGGAGAAGGGAGAGGAGAGGAGCCAGGAAATGGGAGAGATGAGAGAGTACAAGTGGAAAAAACTAACTGAAGTGAGCAGCAACAGACGGAGGGTCAGACACTGGTGAGACATTAACCATGAGGCTAGGAGGAGAGGACTTGGTGGGGGTGGTCAAAAAGGGAGTGAATCACCTTGCAGAATATGGCTGGGGAATTAAGATTATTCTGGAGGTTGGCTTTGAAGTAGAGGGATTTGGCGGAACGAATGGCCTTAATTCGAGAGTTCCAAAGCACCCTGTAGGAACTGAGCTCCAGGCCAGGTTCTGCTCATTACAGCACTATGCTAACAGCAGCTTGTATATAGTATTTCATGTCTCTTTGATCAGTTGGGGCATGGGGGCCCAGGGGGGACAGCATTCACCCTGGGTCGGCGTGGCTAGCCTACCTTAGACTAGCAGCTTTGATGGTGTGGTTCAGCCAACTCACACTGATAACACCCTTTGGGATCTTGTTATCCTTCTGTCCAATATTTCTGTAGGTTCAAGCTTCTGTACATTAACATCCTTCCAACCTTCATTTTCAATATATGAAATCTGTTCGATAGAGCTGGGTGAAAAAGCCAAATTTTCAGAATTCTCTAAAATTCTTTGACAGGCTATAACTCGGGCCGTGTTGCAGCTAGATGTCTATTTGGCATGCATATTGTCTGGTATGGGCCCTTAAAGAGTGTCAAGTTTCATAACATTTGGATGAAGGGTGAAGAAGTTATAGGTGCTCAAAGTCTGGCAATTTAACATTCATGTGAAAATTTCTGAAAATATTTCTGTGCTTACAACTCAGCCACCTTTGGAGCTAGATAACTGAAACTTAGATATATACTTTCTTGGAGAGTCATAGAAACTGCTAAATAGAGAAGTACTGGTTATGTAAATTGCAAGTTCTAGCCAAGATCTCCAACATGACTTCCCAGGCTTGTTTCCGAACCCAGGTCATCAGCATGGCAGCATGACGTTCTGGTGCTGGACCATGGGGGTTGCCTTAAGGCCTAATATTTTGTGTCAATGAACGTAACAACATTGGTGATATTCTGTTTTCTAGCATTAAACTTATAGGGGCTTAAAATTTAGCAGTTTGCATAACTGCAACATGTAATTTTAAAATTTCTGACTGTTTGGAGGCTTATAACCTCCACGTAAGTTTAATTCTGTATGAATGTTTCAAACAGTTGTTCATACAACATACATTTTTCTTATTCCCCCCTTATTTCCATACATTTCTGTTGTACAGTTTTTTATCACACAATACTATCAAGTTTTAACTTGAACATTTGTGGTATTAAATCTAAAGGTCTTGCTTTTAATTTTGAATGTATTCTCATAACACATTCATTCATTAATAATTTAAGTTAGAGGTTTTATCTTCTTTAGTGTTCAGCTTATCTAATTTGGATGTCATTTGGCCTTGAAAAGATTCTCAGTAGTAGCAAGTTAATGAGGTGCTATTCATTCCATTTAAATTTGTGATTTTTTGAAATAGATACTTTAAACAAATGAGAATTTTTTTTTTTTTTTTATGTATGATCTGGGTATTAATAGAATGCGACTCTCTAAACAACTATCATAAGTCTCTCAGGAAGGACTTGGTTGGTCCGAAAGCTTAGACATTGTTTTCTTTTTGTAACATCTATGTTGGTCCAATAAAAGGTATCAAACCATTTGCTTCTGGATCTCACCTTTAAAGCTAGAGATCTGAAGCTTGGCACGCATATATATGTGGGCATTGGTAAAGAAACCATAACAAATTTGGTGCAATTTGGACACATGTTTTTAGTTTACATAGTTAACTGTAATTTTAAAATTTCTGAAAGTTTGGAGGCTTACAACTCAAAATTTGAAACTTGGAACACGTCTGTATAGGCATTGGCAAAGTCACCATACCACATTTGGTGCAATTTGGACAAATACTTTTTAAATTAGACAGAAATAACCGAAATCACAATTTTGGCAAAATTTCATGACATTTTCACGAAATTTCACAGAAGCGAAATCAGAATTTCACCAGAATTCCACTGGCAGGAGCTACATTTCCCACAGCCCTATTTGATTTTGTTCCATTGATTAGCAAAGTTTTTGTTTTTTTCCTACAACTAGGTCTTTAATTTGCAGTCCTGTATTGATGTTGGCTTGTTATTATCACCTGGGCTGGTAATATGATAAATGTATTTCTCTTAGGCCTATTTTTAATTCTGTTCCTCTCCGGCCCCCCATTTTGGTACCTGTATTCAGAAGTGTGGGAGCGGTGTGGGTGAAAACATGTGCACACTTTAGCCCATCGGAGATGCTTGCACTACTAACAGGGCTATCATGTTTAGAGGGCCGGTCTATTGTGGTTCCCCCTGTTCCTAGGGTTACTCCATGGGCATCATCCCCCGGAGGGGGGTCTTTTACAACGTACTCCTACTGGAGTGCGCACAGGTATGCGCTCCCTACCTACGAAGCATCTGGTTTGGCCTGATTGGCCACAATGTTCATTTAATGTATTTTAGAGTTTATTACTTGTTTATCCGTCATCCCTTGAGTAATTCCACCTTGGAAATGCAGGTTTAGTGTTCTTACCCCCACCCATAGTAATATGGCAAAAGTTTCAGTTAAAATCCTGTCACTCAATATAAATGATACTCCAAACCTGATCCAATGAACCAGAATAATGCAGTATGTGAATAGACTGTCCCCAATGTTCTCTTCTTACAAGAGACACATTTAAACACAGCAGACCACACTCAATTAGGTAAATTTGGCCTTTCAACAGTGGTGACGTCGACTTACGGGACAGAAAAACAGAGGGGGGTGGTCACTCTACTCCTAAGCTCGACCAGGTTTCATTTACAGAAGACTTGCACAGACCCTGAGGGCAGGTATATCATCATGGTGGGGGTTCTTGATAATTTTCAGGTTACCATGGTTAATGTTTACTTGCAGCCATAGTTCCATAAAACTGTGATACAGACCTTTTTTGACATGGTCCTGTCTCTCCTCCAAGGCCAACTAATTACAGCAGGGGATATTAATTTAACTTTGATTCCAGACCTAGATGCTACACACCCTAGCTGTTCTAAGGTGACTGCAGTTCAAAAACCTTTTAAAGCCACAGTGGGGAACTGAGGACTGCAGATGTCTGGTGCACTTTGTTTGCTACAAGGCTGCAGTATACACACTATTCTTCTCGCCACTCCAGCCATACCCAACCAAATTACTTTTCTGTCTCCCTGCAGCATTGTACTACAGTGCGCGATACTTAGTTTGGTCCCAGACTGCTATCGGACGACTCTCCTCTTTTGTTTAAACTGGACTTGGGGAAAACCAGGACACAAACTAACTGGAGGCTGAATGTGTCTTTGCTCAGAGATACATCTTGTAAAAACAAGCTTTGGCAGACCCACTATGGCTGCAAATGCATTAACTAGATAAGGGTGTTTCATGGGCTTAAACATAAACATGAATTGCATTTAGTAAGGCCTACGATATCATTCCACATATGACTTGTGAACAAGGTGGGCAGCCTGGGAGTGGGTCACAAGGTGGTAAACTGGGTTAGGAACTGTTTGAATGACAGAAGATAGACGGTCATGGTAAATGGTGCTCAATCTAAGGAAAAGAGTGTGACCAGCAGGGTGCCACAGGGATCAGTCCTGGGCCCAGTCCTGTTTAATGTCTTCATAAGTGAAATTGCAGAGGGGCTGGAGGGGAAAGTGTGCCTCTTTGCGAATGATACTAAGATCTGCAACAGGGTGGACACTCTGGGAAGGGTGCAAAAAAATGAAGAGGGACCTAGGTGAACTGGAGAAACGGTCCAAAGTGTGGCAGTTGAGATTTAATGCAAAAAAGTGCAAAGTCAAGCATTTGATTTGTGGGAACCCAGGGGAGGATTACCGGGGAGAAACTGATGGTAACCAAACCGGAAAGGGAATTGGGGGTAATTATACTGGATGACCTAAAGGTGGCTAAACAATGCACCAAGGTTGTGGGGAGGGATAGTAGGATGATGGGTGCATAAGGAGAGGTATCACCAGCAGAAGGAAGGAGGTGGTGATGCCACTGTGCAGATCACTGGTGAGGCCTCATTTGGAATACAGTGTCCAGTTCTGGAGGCCGCATCTCCATAAGGATGTAGACAGAGTAGAGGCAGTAAAGAAAGGCAACAAAGATGGTGTAGGGCCTGCACTAAAAGTCATACTAGGAGAGACTGGTAGACCTCAATATATATACCCTGGAGAAGAGACGAGACAGAGGCGATATGAAAGAAACCTTCAAATATCTAAAAGGCATGAATAGGGTGCTGGAGGGTAGCATCTTTCAGAAAAGGAGGTGTCCAGGAACGAGGGAGCATGACATGAGGTTGGAAGGGGGTAGATGAAAGGGGTACCACAAGGAAGTATTTCTTCACAGAAAGGGTGGTAGAACCTCTAGAGTCTTCACAAGTCAGTTTCATTATGAAAGACAGAAAAAAAAGCACAATTAACACATTTCATGTAATACTACTATACACTATAAAAAATATGGGATGAGCAATGCTATGCATAAATAATGTGTTTAGTCACCTCTGGGTTCTGATTCCCATGAACCTCTCAAGCTTCACTCTCCTGGTCAGATGGAATCGGAACCCCTCTGTGGCAGAAGACACTGGTTGTGCATAGTTGCCCATCCAGCATTCTCTACATTTAGTGCTGCACTGAGGTTATCTAAGTAATACACCTGTGTCATACAATTGCTTTAAATCAGACCAAGATTCTGGTCTATTCAATTTAAATTTGTTAAGATGAGGGGCAAAGTTTTTGGAAGAAACCAAAGGAATAACAACAACCCTATAAGTCAGGAGGTAATGTCTTATAAATTATTTTCTATATAGGTGTGAAGGGCTACCCAGCTGTCAGCTGTCCAGCAATAATATAAATTCTGACATCTTTGCAATAAAGCAGTAAAGAAAGGCAGAAGACATTTCACAAAACCTCGAGACAGAACTTGATGCCAGAGTTTAGCTAGCTATATGCTGCCCAGCACAGCTTTATCAATTGCAGAATCAGTTTCAGTCTCATGGTTCTATGAAATGGCTGCTGCCTTGATTTAAGATAAGACTGATTTAGACAGGGATATGCCTGGACAGCTGATATCTACAGGTAAGCCCAATACCTCATCCCCTTTGCACCTATGCTCCACTCTAGAAATTGAGTATTTTAATAACTTTTTTTAAATTCTTTACGTCCTACCAGTTGTACATTCACAGTAATCCACTGCACAGTGTGGAGTGCACTGGGACTTATGCACGCCTGGCGTTGTTGGTCACTTGCCAGGTGTGGGTAAATCCCAGCCCAGCTCACACCTTGTTGTAGATTATTAGTGATGTGCTTGTCAGTAAGCAAAGACATCTGTGTTCTTCTATGTACATGAGTCACAAACTGATCTAAGTGAACATTCAAAGCATTGGCATGTACAGTTTGGTGACCCTGTAAACCTGTAAGATGTTTTAAGGGCAGTGTAAAACAACTGCACATTTGGGACCCCATTGGAATATACAATGATTGTAATTGCAGGTGAGCCCCTGCTGGGAATTCTGACTAGTCACTGTCCAGCTGATGTGACTCTGGGCAGTTGTCAGCCATACAGGGGAGTGCAGTTGCTGGTGTTGAGGAATGAGGTGGGTTTTGGTGTTGGTGGTGATGGGGTGGAGGAGGGACTGTGCTGAGGCAGTGTAGTTCTGGGAGGATCGTCTCCACAGCAACTGCACCTATGGCTGGTGCAGATGCCTGAGGTGCTAAGTTCACCCTTGGCGCTGCTGTCACCTCTGACCCTGCGAGTCCCATTTTCCACCTGCTGCTGCTATTGCACCTATTGGTGCCACTTGTCTCGGCTCAAGGGTTGGACTGGAACTCACCGCTGAGATAAGCGCAGGTTAAACAAAGCACATGGTGGAACCAGAGGAGGGTTTCTGAAGTTAGGTAGAAAGAAAACAGAAGTTCATAATCCCACTGAAATACACTGAACTGCATGCCCGTAGCTTCAGTTCTTGGTCTAGTCTTTAAGAGTCTGCGTGTCTGCGCTCCAGAGAGGATGACAGTGTTGGACCCCCATGGGTAAGCAAGGGCTGATGGGGAGTAGGTGGTGGATGCCTGTGGGAGGGCCGGGTGGGGGTAATGAACAGCCATAAAATACATCGGTGGACTGTTTTTTTGTTTACAGGTGCAAAGAAAAAGAAGAAGAAAAAAAGAAGACACTGCTGATCCCCAGTCATGACCCTGGGGGAACTGGCCACCCCCAGTATTACAGTTAAGTGGGAGATGACATCGATGGAGTTTATTTTTTTTTTTTGTACAGTTGAAAAACAAATGTAAAAGACCAACAGCAATGATCCCCGATCGTGACACTGGGGGATTGGGCACCCCCAAAGTCATAAAACAAGATGGACTGACCCCTGATCCTGACACTGGGGGATTCGGCACCCCCAGTCAAAATACAGACTGATCCCCGATCCTGACACTGGGGAATTGGGTGCCCCCAGTGTCATAAGAAAAGACAGACTGACCCCCGATCCTGACACTATGGGGTTTGGCACCCCCAGTATCACAGTTATGTTTCTGGGGTCCAATTGCTGCTGTTTCATTATGACTGGAGTACACCACTGTAATTAAACAAGCATTTGTCAATGCCGAATGTTTGCTTGCTGGTATTGGCATTGGTAGTGCGGGAGTTAGAGAGATGCATAATAGGAATGGCAGTGAAGTATTGAAGCAGTGTACGTTAATGAGTACAGAGTTACATAGGTGAGTAGTAGGTTGAAAATACATATATGAAGAACATCAGGGGGAGATGAGAAGGAGGTAATGATACAATTAAAAAAATACCCAGAAGGAAACCTCCAGGGGTAGATGGCCTTTCAAGCGAATGTTATATTGCTTTTGCACAAGAATTTGCTCCTTGGATAGAAAAGATTGTGTGGCTCAGCCGCTCAGCTTCCATCTGTACATTTGTGGATGTCATTTCCTGCCTCCCCGTTCATAGGCCAAAGCAGCCATTTTTAAAAGAAAAGAAAGGAAAAGCACAGCCTGGACTGAGCATATGGCTATGTTATAGCCGGCGTCAGTTGGAGGCTTTGTAATCGTTTCATATTATGACCCCAAATGTTAAATATAGTCTTCTTATCACTCCACCTCATGGATCGTGTAGGTGAAAAATTTTAAATCTGTGGGAAAATGGCATTCCATGTCACAGGTGCGAAAACACATTAAGGGCAGTATGTGAAAAATGGCAGCTATACTATTCATGAGGTGCTGTGATAAAATGGCTATACTGAAAATTTGGAATGAAAATGTTGAAAATGAACAAAGTTACACACATGCGTAGAAAATTTGAACGACCAGGTGTAACTCAACCATTTTTTGGAGTTGTTTCACCAGATTTTCAACATGGCCTTTTTTGGACCCCACCTCATGAAGAGTGCCACTGTCACTTCGTTCACTTGTGTGGGAATGTGATTTAGCACAGCGACTGCGTCATTCTGCGCCACCTGGTGCGAAAAAACATTTTAGGGAGGATGTGAACAATGACAGCTGTACTGTTCATGAGGAGATGTGAACAAATGGCAAAGTTGAAAATCTGGAGTGAAAATATTAAAAATTGGTGAAGTTAGGAGCATGCGTAGAAACTGTGCAAAGCACACCCGTAACATGGTCAATTTTTTGAATTTGTTCAAATTTTCAACATTGCCTTTTTGGGACCTCCCCTCATAAACAGTGGCACTGTGATTTTGTAAATACATTGCAAAAGTTGATTTCGACCAGCGACTGTGCCATTCTGCACCACAGGAGAAAAAACATGTTTCGGGCAGGATGTGAAAAATGATAGCTGTACTGTTCATAAGAACGTGTGAAAATTGGCAATGTTGAAAATCTGGAGTGAAAATATTAAAAATCTGCGAAGTTAGGAGCATACACAGAAACTGTGCAATGCACGCTCGAAATGCAGTCATTTTTTGGAACTTTTTCACCAAATTTGCAACATGAGCTTTTTGGGCCATACCTCATAAATACTGACACTTTTGTTTTGTTAATCTGTCCTGAAAGGTGATTCCACGCAGCGACTGCAAAATCACCTTTCAGGACCGAGTAACGAAATGACAGTGACAGCGTTCATGAGGTGGGGTCCCAAGAACCCCATGTTGAAAATTCGGGTCCAAAATTCCAAAATCATGGCTGAGATATATCACCTTAAGTTGCCCACCAGCCACTGACTCCCATTATTGGGCTTACCTTTGATTCTTCAGTTTGGGGTTCAGCATTGAAGAGTACAGATGCATCCCAGTCAGGAGAAGATGACAGTGCTGACCTCGAGGTGAAATATGGGGTAAGGGGGTGCAGAGAAGTGTAACGCAGAGAGGAGGTTGAGATGTGGGAGGGGACAGGAGATGACGATGGACAGTTTTTTACAGGCTTAACAAAAAGACATCGGGACAGTTTTTTTTTTTTTTTTTTTTTTATTAACAGGTTATAAAATTGGCTGCAGGGACGGGGAGAGGCGCGGGGAGGCAGCAGCAGTGGGAGAAAGGAGGTTTTCTTTGCTGCCGGGATGGAGAACAGAGTGAGTGGGGTGGGCAGTGGGAGGGAGAGGGAGGTTTTATTTGCTGCCGGGTTGGGTACTCTGCTGGGGATTTTGGTGCTGGTCTGGGCCTGGGGGCGGGTACAGGCGGGGAGCTGCAAGGGGATTTCAGTGCTGATCTGAGGGTGGGTAGTTCTTGTTTGAGGGCGGGTACGAGCAGGAAGCAGCAAGGGAATTTTGGTGCTGGTCTGGGGGCCGGCACTGCTTGTCTTGGGGCAGGTACCAATGGGAAGCAACAAGGGATTTTGATGCTGGTCTGGGGGCAGGTACGGCTTGTCTGGGGTGGGTTCTTCCCCCTCCCACAACCCTTACATTGCCCGAAGTGCCATCTCCCACATAAAAAGTCCTAGCGCTCTCTTCCCTCTCATGGAACTAAAAAAAACAAGGCCTTGCCGTGCTACAAATATGCTCGCATTTATTTCAGGGCGGGATCACTGTAATCACAGACTCAACTATTGTCACCTCTGCCATGTTCCACAGTAGGTAATTTATGCAGGGAGTCCTTTTCGAAAAGCAAAATGTCTGCAGGGCTACGCCCACTGCAGCCATAAAGAAAGTAATGGTTGGGGGTGGGTCGGTGTAGGGGGAAATGGTGATAAGTCAGAACCAACACAGTAAGACTGCAAGCATGTTCAAAGTCCACAGTACCACAACAGTGACACAGCATGCATATTCACAGTTCATTGCTTTTGCTGTGCTGGTGTGCAAGTTACCTCAGGAGGCAAAGGAATGCAGTGGGGGCAGTGGGGAGGTCCAGAAATAAAATGGGTTCACAGAGGCATGTGCAGAGTTTCACAGTGATCATGCAGATGTGCTACTGAAGGAGGACTGGCAATCTTGTATGTTTGTTGTCAGCATGCATGCACTGCCAGGGTGCAGTTCGGTGCTAGAGACAACTGCAGGTGGATGTCAGACCAACAGATGGATCGCCGGCCAGCAATCAGTGCAGTATATGGGGAAAAAATAAGGTGTGTGTCCTTTTCAAAGGATCTGAACCTATGTCACTGAAGTGACCCAGCACTGATGGACATACCTCTAAACTGCTTCCAAATTCACAGTGCACTAAGATTAAATACTACAATGTACACTTTCTCTCCCAAGCTTTACACATTTTTGCCAATAATTGTGAAGCATTTCAGGACACACAAAATTGAACAACAGCAAAGCAACTGGAGAGAAACAGCCCTGCACACTACACGTATGCAGATCACGACTTCTGAGTTACTTTTTTTTTGGTTTGTTTGTTTATAAAAATCAAAACATAAGGGACTGTTTGCAACACTGGCTGGTAAGCAGCTAGACTGTGCTGTAAACTGGGGGGCACAAACTACTTTTTACAATGAAATAGTATGCCTTATAAGTCACCCTTTGAATTCTCATAGGTGGACCTACACCAAAAAATAAGCAGAACAAAAGGATACTATCATTTGAAAAAAGTAAGTATTTTGTTTGTCTAAATTAATGTTGACGCCATAGCCTACCAAACAAGTCACAGCTATCATGAACATTCTCTACAGTCAGTACATAAAGAAGCACAACAATACAAAAAGAAGGAACAAAATACAGAGTCCACCATGTACAGAGAGCTGGTGAGTACTGATCTTGTTTCTATGCCATGCAGAGAAATGCATTTGCATACGACATGTCTTTCCTGTTACCCTCCACTCCGAGGTTGCTGCTGCACATGCAACTCTTTCTTCAGCTGGGCTTGGATGATATTAAACCTGCACTACAGTGTGGGGTTTCACACAAGTACACGTACAACCATCCGCCCATTTCCAAAAACAGAATACTCGCAGGAGCCTACTGACACAGGAATGCACCTTTCACAATACACTGTGTACTGAAGCATCAGTTTCTTTTCTTTGGTTTGTCTGACTGCTTCTTGGCTTTTCCACCTTCAAAACCCTCCCCAGTCGTATACCAGTCTCAAGAAAACTGAAGAGAGAGAGACAGAGACACACACACACACACTGACTTTAAACATAATGCATACAATATATGTCACAATACAATAATATTTAATGTCTCGACAGACAGTATTTGCAGCTTACAGTGGTGAAGAAGTGCAAAAAGGGCTGTCAGCAGGGAGCCTGGAGAGTCAAGGTGAAACGAGGATTTGCTGCATTGATCTGTTGGGTGGGAAGGACTGGAGATGGTTACTGGTCACATTCATACCTCTCAACTGTCCCTGATTTTCAGGGACGTCCCTGATTTTGCCTCAAAATTTTACTCTGACCCTCCTAAAAATTGTGTTTCTGTGACCAAACAGTGGAATTTGTAAGCACAAAATAATGTCAAACATTAAAATTGCAGACTTGTTCCTCCTTAGAAAATGCATTTTACAATAATCCCCTTATTCAACCAGCTTCCTGAGTTGATATCTCCAATTTTAAAGATGTGTCCCTGATTTTGGTCCTTTGTCCCTGATTTTTTTAAGCCTTGTCCCTGATTTATGAGGCAGGAGGTTGAGAGGTATGTTCACATTTCATGGAAAAAAGTAATAGCTGGTGGTGGTCAGATGTGAGGGGAAGTGGTGATCATCAGAACCAACAGAGTACGATAGCAAGCGTGTTCAAGATCCACAGTACCACAACAGTACTGCAACAGTGACACTGCATGCATATTCACAGTCCAATGGTTTTGCTGTGCAGGTGTACAAGTTACCTCTGGAGGCAAAGGAATGCAGTGGGGAGGTCCAGAAATAAAATGGGTTCACAGAGGCATGTGCAGAGTTTCACAGTGATCATGCAGATGTGCTACTGAAGGAGGACTGGCAATCTTGTATGTTTGTTGTCAGCATGCATGCACTGCCAGGGTGCAGTTCAGTGCTAGAGACAACTGCAGGTGGATGTCAGACCAACTGATGGATTGCCGGCCAGCAATCAGTGTAGTATATGGGGAAAAAATAAGGTCCGTGTCCTTTTCAAAGGATCTGAACCTATGTCACTGAAGTGACCCAGCACTGATGGGCATACCTCTAAACCGCTTCCAAATTCATAGTGCACTAAGATTAAATACTACAATGTACACTTTCTCTCCAAAGCTTTACACATTTTTTGCCAATAGTTGTGAAGCATTTCAGGACACACACAATTTAACATCAAAGCACAAGGGCTTCGGAACCGTGGGGGTGGGAGGGTGGCAACACTGTCACTTTTTTAACCCCAAATATAATGCCCTTTAAGCCTAACAACAAATTTTTATTTATTTTTTTTTTTAAGAGTGAGCTACTGTCTTGAAGTGTGGACACAGGACTCTGTGCAGCGCTATTATTTTGAAGTGTGGACACAGGAATTCCAATTTCCAGCTTTGCTTTCAAGTGCCTTGCAAGCCTGGGAAATGTCCCATTTGAATTGGATATGCCCCACTCTGCCTGCCACAAAATACCAAAAGAGCTGAGGTGTTTAATTGCTTTGAGATTGCTGTCTGCCTCTGGAAGGGAACAGGAACTCAAGATCTGCAAAATGAAGTGCATCTGTGTTAGAAATAACATCTTGACTTCCAGCTTCTCCCTACAAATGTCCCAGAACAAGCCTGAAAATGAGTCTTGCCTTCTTTGAACTGGCCACCCCTTCCCTGCCTGCCACACAGAAAACAAAAGTAGAGAGGTAATCTTCTGACTGCCTTGCTGTCTCTGCTCCCACTGAAGAGGTGTCAAGTGGTGCTTGAGCAGGGGAGCCACGGGAAAAAGGGGGAGGGGGGGTTGCTAAGAGTAAACCAATAAGGGCAAAATACATTTTGTGGGATAATCTCTGAGGCACTCCCATTAATGACATCATGGATTGTGTACACCTGATAAGTTGCTTGATGCACATGTGACTTGAAGAAAGTCCATCCCCCACCTGAGAGGGGGGGTCTGCTCTCCTAAGTAGGGTTGCCACCTATCCGTTTTTTGACTGGATAATCCAGTTTTTAGGGTCCTTATCCAGTCATTCGGTTTTGATTAAAGGGACGCTGTCAACTTTGCCCCTTTGTTTTTTGGCAATAGCATGCAGTGTTCCTATTGCTCACACAACACTCATTACTGTACTCAGAAAACCCCAATATATTTAGAAGATTAGTATTTTACCTGCTTTCCCTGTTTTTGTACATATATATACTTTCAGTGGTCCCGATGCTAAGTCCCCGCAAATCGGAAGCACATCCAGGTCGGGACCGCGCGTCTGCCACAAGCGTGGTCCCAAAGTATGATTTTTTCAGAAACAGCCCTTGGAGTCATATTGCCCCTGTTCCTTATGTTATTTTAATAGGTTGCAGCTATCTGCCATCACAAAGCGAGCACTAGAAGTGGTATTATTTATATTTGTAAGCCGCGGCCGAAATCCCATGCATGCGCATCAATGGCATGCTTTTACGCATGCGCGAGATGAAAAAATTACTCACCTTAGTAATTATGTTTCTTCTAGTGGAGTCTTGCTGTGTTCTGACAAATGCAGTTAGGTCCTGCCTTTCAACTGCCTCGGAGAACATAGGGCTAGCTTTTCTATGCATGGCATAGAATGTTCATCTCGAGCTCGGTTGAAGCCTCTGCCTGTAGGGAGAAACATTGTTATTCGAACTGCAACCGTCAGATCTTCTGACAAAAACTCCTAGGTGTTCTGTGTGAAACCATAAAATTTTAATTAGCCAACTGGCAGAATATAATGTTTTTGGTTCTCAAAGGAAGACTCAAGTCAGGAAACCCAAAAACAAAAACCAAATGAACAACATTCCACCCAAAGAAAAAAAAGAGGGTGTAAAAGGAGGGGCACCTCTAGGGTACCAACATTGCACCTGCCCACCCACATCCCAAACATCTAGGTTCTGAGAGGGGAGGCGGGGGGTAGGGGAGGTCAGAATACAGCGCGACTCCACTAGAAGAAACATAATTACTAAGGTGAGTAATTTTTTCTTCAAACAACATGAAGTCTTGCTTATTCTGACAAATGCAGACTACCAAGCAGTACCTCCATGGAGGAGGGACAGAACCTACTTTGGAAACAGGCTCTGAAGTACTGCTGTGCCAAACCGAGCATCACTCCTAGCCTGGACATCCAGAGAGTAATGCTTGGTAAAAGTATGGACTGTTTTCCAGGTGGCTCCTTGACAAATTTCTAAGAGAGGGATATCTCTGGAAGCAGCTGAACCTCTGGTGGAATGAGCCCTCAGGCCTGAGGGTGGAGTTCTACCCAGTTTTTCATAGCAGAATTGTATACAAGAAACAATCCATCTGGCAATAGATCTCTTAGTGGCAGGTTTGCCCTTCCCAACTTCTCCATAAGTGAGGAACAACTGGAGGGATTCAAATCTGTGACCCTTGGTACACTCTATGTAGTAGCTAAGGGCCCTTTTAACATCCAAACTGTGCAGCCTCCTCTCTCCCGAGGAAGAATGATCAATGAAGAAAACAGGCAGAGATATAGACCGATTCAGGTGGAAATCTGCAACCACTTTAGGCATGAACTTTCTGTTAGTTCTAAGGACCACTTTATCTCTGTGAAAAGAGATGAAATCAGATTCCACTGACAAGGCTTGCAATTCACTGATACGTCTGGCAGAAGTAAGGGCTACCAACAAAACAGTTTTCCAAGTCAAGTACTTAAGCTCTGCTGAGGACAAAGGCTCAAAAGGGGGTTGCATAAGCTGAGCAATGCAAACATTAAGATTCCAAGCAGGAGCAGGATCCCTAAAGGGGGGCCTGGTGTGAAGCAATCCCTTGAAAAACTTACAGAATACAGGATGGGATGACAGAGAGGAAGACTTGCCTACAGACAGGAAAGCAGAAACAGCTGCCAAGTGTACCTTGAGAGTAGCTGGTCCGAGACCTAGGCCATTAAGATGGACCATATAATCCAGAACCGTAGGCAATTCAGCAGAGTCTGGAGAAATATTTTTCTTAGAACACCAAATGCTGAATCTTTTCCATTTGGAGTTGTATGTCTTTCTGGTGGAAGGCTTTCGAGAAGCCTTAAGGATATCCAGAATCCCTTGGGAAAGATGCAGATCTGCAAACTCTAACTCTTCAAGAGCCAAGCCTTGAGATTGAGAGACCAGGGTTTTAAATAATTGATTAGCAGTTTTTTTCTTGGGACTATACTAACTGTACAGAAAGTATTTATATGGATTTTCTAGAAGTGCTGTGTTTGATAAACATAATGAGGCAAGAGCTGTGCATTTTCACAAAGATTTAGCACTTTTATGAGCAAAATGCTAATCAATTTTTAGAGTTAAATAAATCCCTGGAGACTGAAGATTCAGGTACCAAATCCTCCCGAGAGGATGTTAACAGGTTGTAATTCCTGGGAAGAGATAGGAGAAGATGGACTGCTAGGGACAGCAACAAGGGATACAATGGCTGCCTGGCCCAGTCTGGAGCAATCAGAATCACTTTGCATGACTGTGACCTTATCTTGACAAGCACTTTGAACAGGAGAGGGAAGGGGGGAAAAGCATACAGAAATGTCCCTTCCCAGTTCAGAATCAGAGCATCCAGGGGGACTGAGCACAAGACTGGGGGTCTGCAACAAAAGAGAGGAAGTTGGTGATTGTCTGGGGCTGCAAAAAGATCCATTTCTGGAGTGCCCCATCTTGAGAAAATCACTTTCAACACCAGAGGATCCAGGGCCCATTCGTGATGGCCCTGGGATATTCTGCTCAGTGCATCTGCTAGGACAGTCTTTCCCTGGGAGGTGAACTGCTGTCAGAGAGGTTTGCAGGGAATAGGCCAGGGACCACAAACGTCATCGCTTCTGTGCACAAGGCCGTAGACTGAGTGCCTCCTTGCTTGTTGATGTACCACATGGTGGTGGTGGTGTCTGTTCTGACCTGAACCACCTTGTTCTGTACAGATTTGGAAAAAGCTTGCAGTGCCAGAAACACTGCTCTGAGTTCCAAGAGATTGATGTGAAGCAGAGATTCCTGAGGTGACCACAGTCCCTGGGTGGTAAGTTCCCCCAAATGGGCTCCCCAGCCCAGCGGGGAAGCATCTGTGGTGAGGACCACTGAATGAGACTGAGTGACAAATAAAACCCCTTGCCTCAAACTGCCCTGATCCTGCCACCATTGCAGGGCTTGGATCAGAGTTTGAGTCACTGGAATTAGTTTGGTAAGGGAATCCTTTCTTTGGGACCAAAAAGCTCTTCAGTGGAACTGAATGTCCCTCATTTGGAATCTTGCGCCCTGGACCACTGCTGTAGAAGCTGCCATGTGGCCCAGTAGCTGAAGGAAATGCCTTGCTGGTCGAGACACCTGAAGACTGAATGAAGAGGCCAGTTCGATGAGGGTCCTTGCCCTTTCCAGGGGAAGGAAGGCTCTTGCTTTTACCGTATCCAGCTCTGCCCCTATGAAGGTGAGGAGCTGCACTGGTTCAAGAACTGACTTTGGTAGGTTGAGGAGAAATCCTAAAGAAGTGAGCACTTGCTGGGTCACTTTCAGGTCTGACTTGACTTGATCTGGAGATTGGCCTACTATGAGCCAGTCGTCCAAGTGTGGAAAAATGGAAATCTTTTGTCTTCTTAGGAAGGCAACAACTACTGCCAGGCACTTTGTGAAGACCCTTGGGGCTGATGTTAGGCCAAAGGGCATTACTCTGAACTGATAGTGGCCTGAGGGCAATTTGAACCTGAGGTACTTTCTGTGGGAGCACCTGATGGGAATGTGAAAGTAGGCATCTTTGAGGTCCAGGGGAGGCTAGCCAGTCCCCTGGCCTTAGAAAGGGAAGGATAATTTCCAGTTATCATTTTGAACTTTGCCTTTAAAAGATGTTTGTTCAGGTATCTTAGGTCCAGGATGGGTCGCCACTCTCCTGTCTTTTAGGGGGTTAGGAAGTACCTGGAGTACAATCCTTTGCCCCAGTGTAGGGTAGGTACTCTCTCTATAGCTCAGAGCTAGGAAAAGAAGAAACCTCTGCCTCTAGGGCAAGGGTTTCTGAAAGATTTGCAGGAGGAAAAGATCTGGCTCTCAGCTTGGAAAATTTTTTGAAGCTGAGAACCAGACCCTGGCTTACTACTTCCAGGACCCACTTGTCTGATGTAAGAGGCATCCAGTCCTGGACAAATTAAGCCAGCCTGCCTCCTACTGGGATAGGAGAATCGACCCAGGCAGACCCATCAGGGTGTCTGCTTGGCAGGGGCTTTAGGCTGAGGGGTGGATGCAGGCCTGTTCATCCTCTTTCTGCCTCTCCCCCTGAAGAACCCCCTCTGTGAAAAAGAAGAAGAGGCCTGTGCTTGGTAAAAAGGCATTTGGAAAAGCCTGCCCCTGCCCCAGGACTGCTGCCTTTGAGGAGTTGCTTGCCTTTCCTTGGCCTGAGCACTCCTGTAAGTGGTCCTGTATTCATCCATTTTCTTCATGTAATTCTCTGTCTGCTCCCTAAACAGAGAATTACCCACTACAGGAAAATCCATGGCCTTAGCCTGGGTATCCTGCGCGAGGCTAGTACATCTGAGCCAAGCCATTCTCCAAAGAGCCACAGATGTAGCCATGACTCTTGATGATACATCACTGGAGACTACAGCAGCATGAAACTGAACTTTCGATGCCTCAATCCCATCTGCAGCCACCTCCTCCAGCTCCTTGGCAAGCTGGGGGGAAGCCTGTTTAGCCAGTGCCAGTACAGTGTCCCACCTGGACTTCTGGTACCTGGCTGCATAGGCCATATAATTACCCTATCTGAGTCCTAAGGATGATGCCAAGTACTGCTTCTTTGCCATGGTATCAATCTTCCTGGAGTCCTTGTCTGGGGGGTGTGATGCCAAGGAAATGCTTGCCTTATCACAGGCAGTAGCCTGTACAACCCCAACATGGCTGCACTGCTGATAAAGGAACTCTGTATCTCAGCCTGAAAGAGTATACCTCTTGTCCATTCTTCTGTCCACAGGAGGTATGGAATTGGGAGACTTAAGAATTTTTTGTGTCTGTTTCCCAAAATATTTGTGAAGTGGAATAGACAGTCTCCTGGACTCTGGGATGTCCATCATCTCTACATAGTCAGGCTCTTCCTGATCCTCCACTGCCTCCTCCACAGGAAGCTGGAGGGTATCAGCCACCTTTCTGTAAAACATGTAGTGTGAAGGGGACTCAGAAAGCCAAGGAGGAGAAACACCTGAAGGTCTGTCTAGGGAGATGTCCGGGTTAATAGGCACATCCAGACTTTCACCATCACCATAATCATCTTCCAACTCTCCTTCCTCCTCAAACTCTGGTTCATAAAATTCTTCCAGGGTATAATCCAGAACCGAGGGAACCGACCGAACCGAGCCCCTGCCAAAACGTGCCGGTTCAGTCGGAACCCATCGAAGCAATTCCACAATCCGAATCGCTTTGGCTATTTCATCGACGGTCGGAGTATGAGATTCTGGATCTGAACTGGTCGACTTGTCTTTTCTTTTTCTTTTTGTCGAAACTGATTCCTTGGAATTGGCTCTCCTTTTGGCCGAAGAAGTATCGCCCTGGTCAGAGGGCACTCCTTCTGGTTCGGTCGGAACTGAACCGGGCTGGCCATCCGGGTCAGCGGACCTCTCGGCCTCCCTTTCCCTCAGTCTACCTAATCTCGTCTCCAGGGTAGATTTGGGAAAATGTTTGTAAATTTGGCAGTCTGAATCGAGGTGGTCAAACCCCAGACAATAAACACAGGTGGTGTGGGGATCAGCCTTAGCAAAGACCTCCCCACACACATACACTGCAGTGTTGAAACCCAGTGGGCCGTTTTTTCCTTGGGTTTCTCAGACATGGCCAACCTAACTAAACTTACCCTTTTTTCAGCAATCCGACAGGCAAGACTCCCCTATCAGTTCCTGACCGTGTCACGGGTCTTGGAAAAAAACGTACTAAAACCCGTTTTTTTTAGAACCTATATGGACCGATAACCACACACTAAAGAAAAGTACAAATTTTACCTCAAACTGATCGGTTCAGCCCAACCGATCCACAGGTTTACAAATGCCACACAGAAAACAGAACAAAACCTATCTAGTACTCATGGTACCACAGACAGAGACTTGAACCAACTATGCGGAAACAACAATTTCGGAAGGAACCGACCGAAAACCGACACTTCAACCGACTTGGAACCGAGCAGCAGGAGAAATCTCTGGAGCGACTGTTCAGTGAGGCGGAGTAAAGAATCTGACGGTTGCAGTTCGAATAACAACAGGCAGAGGCTTCAACCGAGCTCAAGATGAACATTCTATGCAGTGCATAGAAAAGTTAACCCTATGTTCTCCGGGGCAGTTGAAAGGCAGGACCTAACTGCATTTGTCAGAATACCGCAAGACGTCATATTGTTTGAAATTTTGTTCATGGATCTTTTAGACATGAGCGGGATTTCAGCTGCGGCATGCAAATATGAATAATGCCACTTCTAGTGCTCGCTTTGTGATGGCAGATAGCTGCAAACTATTAAAATAACATAAGGAACAGGGGCAATATGATTCCAAGGGCTGTTTCTGAAAAAATAGTATTTCAGGACCGCGCTTGTGGCAGACGTACGGTCCCGACCTTGATGTGCTTCCGGTTTGCGGGGACTTGGCATCGGGACCACTGAAAGTATATACATGTAAAAAATGGGGAAAGCAGGTAAAATACTAATCTTTCAAATATATTGGGGTGTTCTGAGTACAATAATAAGTGTTGTGTGAGCAACAGGAACACTGCATGCTATTGCCAAAAAACGAAGAACCACAGCTGACAGTGTCGCTTTAAATGTAGTCTGGTTTTTGGGGCATTTTGAGTGCTCATATACTCTTAAAAGTTAAAACTGCTGTATCAAATCAGTCACTGTTTTGGCTGCATTGCATGTCCAGGTTACAAAGAAGTTCTGATGTCATTCAGACCTGCCTTTGTTTGTAAAACTAGTCTGTCTGGGAGGTGTAAAGTATGGCCATTAAGACAATTAGCAGTAAATTAACCTAATCTTTTCCACTGAATTTTAAGTATGGTCTTTTACTGCTGTGACAGGAAACATTATTTATTTAGTTTTTGTTTACTGGGTAAGGTGTCGTAGCCACAAAATATGACTATTTTGAGACACGACCCAGGAGATTACAATACAAAATTAGCAGACAAAACAAATAGGTATAGTTTAGAGGTAATTAACCATACACCATCAACCATACACCTTTATGTGCTCTTATGGGGTTCTTTTTGTTTGTCCTATATTCTGGTATGTTTTAGACCCATTTTTGTTAAATTAATAATCTAAATTGTATTGCCTTTATCACTACATCTGCTCTAAATTTTTGTATTACCTGAACATTCCATGATATTAGCTACACTTTTACAGGTCATTCAAATAAACAGCATGGAATGGTGTGTCTCAAATTGTGGAATGTCTTAGAAATATGAAAAGAAACAGCAGTAGCTGCTGAGGTAAAGGGGGGAACACAGTGCAGCATTAAGGGTACCACAAGCATCAATAATTAAGTTATCAAACATTGGTCAAAGCATATCAGAATACATGACTGACATGGAAAGGAAAATGTGAGCATGTTTAACAGAGGGTTGAGCAATAAGCTGTGCATGAGCTTGGCACATCCAGCAGACATGAGTTTGAGTCCTACAGCCTTCACTTGTATACTGTGTGACCCTGAGCAAGTCACTTAACCTTCCTGTGCTCCTAGATCATGCCTGCAAAATGGGCTATGAAGCCTATGGAAGTTAACCTGGTTGTCAAAGACAATGAAAATAAATAACTGAATAAATAAATCAAATAAATAACAGTATAAAAATTATTTCCGATCACTAATAATGTCTATTCCAACATTACAAATAACTTGGAGGAGGAGCGATAAACTCGCCAGTCATAAAAAGGGGGTGGGGCCAGAGGTGGAGTTTGGGGTGTGGTTTAGCATCCGTTTTTTACCTCATCCAAAGGTGGTGACCCTACTCCTAAGGTCAGTTCTTATGTGCATCAAAAAGAGGTTGCAGCACACCCTAGAGCTCCAGTGTGTTTCTTGTAAAGAACAAATGTTTATTATAAAGAACAACTTCATTACTAAGGTAAGAAGCCACCTGGCTAAGCCATTTATTAATATCCTACAACAAAGATCAAACAAGACCACAAGAGTATGTATGGATTGAACACATCTCAGCCGCTGGTACTCTTGCTGATGCCTTAACTGACCACTCTCCTACTTTCTGCATCCTGTCCTTGGAGGCACCTCCATCTCCTCCACCACATCTCATCACTCTCACAAACTTTGCTCACCTAGACCAAGAGGTGTTTCTGTATGATGTCTCCAGAATTGATTGGTCGGAGATCTATCACACTGTTCTCAGGATGCTCTTAACCTCTTCATCACTAAATTCCTTATGGTTCAATGTAAACATGCCCCAAAGATCATCCGGAGAGCGAGGGGTAAACAAACAAGATGGCTAAACAAAGACTTGCGCCTTAGAGATAAGCTCTGTAAGTGCTACAAAACATCAGGCCAGCAAACAGATTTCAACGCTTACCGTACGCTACGGAATTCATGTAAAAGAAAAGTCAGAGCTGCTAAGAGCAAGTACTGTAAAGACCTACTGATTAACTCAGCCAACGATCCCAGAAAATTCTGGTCACACATCAAATCTTTCCTAGGATCATCACAGTCAACTACCCCTGGTGAATGCTGATAAATGATGTGCATTGCAAGGACTCACAAACCATAGCTAATTCTTTCAACCTGTATTTCTCTGATCTCTCCCAATATACCTCTTCCTTCGATCCCACTGCAGTGTCCTCCCACTCCTCATCAGGAATCTGTCTGGATAACTTGGAAGTGTTGTACCCTGTGCCTCCTTATACTCCTCCATTCTATTTTAAGGCTGTGTCTAGAAAGGAAGTCCTGAAGCTCCTGAGGTCCATCTCTGATCATACCAGCTCTGGCTCAGATTCCCTTGAACCCCGCCTCTTGAAACTTGCAGCTCCCCTTATTGCATTACCGCTGGCCAAAATTTATATGTTATCACTTTCAGGTGGAGTGGTCCCTGACCTCTGGAAAGCTGCTCGGATCACACCTGTACTTAAAAAACGGGATTCTAAGGTTGTCATGAACTACAGACCAATTGCCCTACTCTCGGTATGGAGCAAAATCCTGGAGAAAATTGTCGCAACTCAGACAACTGACTATCTAATCAAGCACAGCCTGCTCTTGAATACCCAACATGGCGTCAGGAAAGGACATAGCCCAACGACTGCACTCCTTAAATTCACCACAGACATTCTTTCAAAAATGGATACTGGCAATCTGACTGGGGCTGTCTTTAATGACCTCACAAAGGCTTTTGACCTTGTTGATCACATTTTGCTTCTCTCCTCACTTCGACACCTGCATTTCTCCTCCTCCTCTGTTGTTGACTGGTATGAAAGTTACCTGACAAATAGAACTCGAGTGGTGAAATTTAATTCCTCTCTATCGAACAGTACCACCATTAACATTGGTGTACATCAGGGCTCCATCCTCGGGCTCCTCCTATTCTCTCTTTATATAAATAACATTGGAGCTGCTCTAAAATCCTGCTCCGCTATTCTATATGCTGATGATCTTGTCATCGATACAAGTCCTACTAATATAGACACTATCAATATAGCCCTTTCCTCTGACTTTAACAATATCCAAAACTGGCTACACGACCACAAACTGGCTGTCAACACTAGCAAAACTAAAGCCATGCTGCTTGGATCGTCCCCAAAGCTCTAGGCTTGCACAACAGCACTGATGGTGCAGGACTTAGGAGGTCAATTATTGGAACGTGTGACCTCTTTCAAGTACCTGGGCATCCTGCTAGATCAATCTCTTGATCTTAATCTTCATGTACGGTCTGTTTGCAGAGCTGTCAACTCCAAACTGGGTGTTGCATATAAGACTAGTTATATGCCCATGCCATCGGCTAAAAGGCCATTGCAAGGGGGATTCTGCTCCCCACCCTAACCAATGGGGCTCCCTTATTTGGGGATGCTCATAAAACTGACCTACTCAGATGGGATATTACATATAACATAATATGTCGCTATGCCTCTTCTGCTCCTCGGCTTAAACACCACTGTCAGCTTTATAATGATCTTGGTTGGCTGTCTCCGTTAGCTAGTAGGAAATACTACCTTGGTTCTCTGATTCGATAATTCAAAATCAGATCCCTAGGTGTCTTGCAGCTATGCTTGTTCCTCAGGACACACTCCGTGGTCTATGATCAGCTGATAAATCCTTTCTGAATTTGCCAAGGTGCCACACTAGGAAAAGAACTGTTGCATTTGAGCATGCGGCTCCACAGCTGTGGAATTCCCTTCCCCTCGACATTAGACTTTCTAGCTCCCACACATGCTTTAAGAGAAAACTGCACTCGAATCTGTCGATTGCTGATACCTGTTCCTGCTTTCACCCTACCTAATGACTGATGTCTCTGGCCATACAATAGTATTTCCTCACCTCTATATAACCCTCTTACTGCCTTAGCCTGTCCCGGCTCCCTTTCCCTGCCCATATACAATCTTGCACTGCAGGCATCTCCCTTACACTTACATACACTCATATAATCTAATTTCATGGCTTGCTCCCCTCTTCCTCACTTACCAACCTTTTCCTTAATGACACCCCATGCTCTCAATGGTCATTTCTTCCTTTTGTATTACCCGTTTTTGTGTACCTTGTTCTGTTCATATGATATGTCACCTGATAATTTATTGTCCAAGGTCCTCTCTCTTCATTGCATAGGTAGGCACCTATGAACTTATGAATGGTCTACTCTGTATGTCTCTGATATATTGTATCCACTTTAACTCATTGTATGTAAAGCACTTACTAACATACTAAAATGCCAGCAGAATAGGTCTAATGGTCTTTCGTGTCTGCTCGTTTAGCCAGCCCCCACCCTGGGAGCTGACCTTGCTGGCCCCCTCACCTTCTTTGGCTTCTCCCTTCCCAGTTCCGGATATTCTCGCTGCACTGGATTTTGCTTCCAGAACCCTTCCCCTGTACCTGTCCCACCCCCTCTTGAACCCTTCCACCATCTCTGTCTCCACCAGCCCTCTAAGCAGCGCATTCCATGGCTCCACCACCCTCTCAGTGAAGTAGCACCTCCTCCTTTCTCCCCTGAATCCTCCCCCCCTCCAGCTTCCACCCATGCCCTAGTTGCCCCCTCCTCCTTCCTTTGAAGCACCCTGACTGCTCCTCCCCTATTTACCCCCTTCATGTACCTGAAGACCTCTATCACTTACAATTTGTTATCCTGTTAAGTTTCTGCATGTCTGTACTCTCCCTGGTCGTGCCTAAAAATAGTCATTTTATGACTAGTGCACTTACCCGGTTAACAAAAGCTAAATAAAAATAAAATGTTTCTGCAGATATGCAATTGTTTAAAATTGCAAAACTGCCAGTCTTAGAAATGTTAGCACTGCGGCTTCTACTAGAGTTGGCTGTCTACGAAAACATTAGCTGAGAAATTGCCAGCACAGTATTCAAATTATGAACATTATCGCATTGTACAACTATACAGATTATTAGCTACCTGAACACCCCTGCTAGCGGTGCTAGGAACTAAAATAATGTCTGACCCACATAATTGAACACAGAATCTATGCAATGATTTACATGAGGTAATACAATAATCAATCAACCTGGTTCCTGATTTGTATTAATCACCAACAAGAATCTGGTGACCCTGCTAGCCTCACTAACTTGTAAAAAGGGTACTCTCAAACTCACCCAGAAAAGCTTCCTGGCACTGGAAAATGTTTAAAATGCCTTAACGGGATTCAGACATTACTGGAGTTCAGTGGCACTAAATCAAAGCACCCGCAACCACCTTGTGCTATTTTCTACACAAAAACAGTCCCACAGAGAAAAGAAAGTTCTAGGGACCAAAATGGAGCCATCCAAATGTTTTTTTATGGCCCCCGTTTCTCAAACAGCTGCTAGCAGCATGACCATCCCCCCCCACACACTTCTTTCCAGTTTGCAAATCTCCTGCTACGAGAGCCGCAAGCTGATTGGCTCTCAGCTCTCGCGAAATTTCAGCCACCACCTTAGATGAGGATAAACAAACTAGATTTGACTAAATCCAACATATCTTGCAGTGGAGAATGGAGCTAGCAATTGCTACAGCTTCTCAAGGGAAAGTTCCCTAACTTACTGACCATGAGAGAGAACTGAAGAAACATGTTTTACAGAACAAAAAATGCTTCTGCCCCAAACTGTATCCTATTACAATAGCAGCCAGCAATGCAGATATCCCTCACTCAGTTTACCACAGCCAAGGTAAGTTTTAGCTGAAGCAGTCTGCCCCCCAGCACATGCCTATTTTATCCCAGAGATAACCAAGGCATACAGAAAGGGCCAAAAATGATACACAGCACTGTACTATATTGGATCAACACACAAGGAGGTTTGATTAAAATAACTATTTGGGAAATAGTGAACTTTAATAGTCATTTCTTTCACTAATATTCAGTTGTTTTTTCTCTCTTAAAGGCACAATCACATATTAATTAAGGAGCTGCTACTATGCACAGTGTGTGACAAAAGTAATATATACCAGTGTGAATGCATGACTTGGTCCTATTAATTTAATAAAAAAGGGCCGGAACAAGATAATTTATCACATTTTTGAAATTTAAGAGACGCTAAATTTAAAGGATGCTAAAATACTAAGTAATGTGCCACAGTTCACCATTACAAGCATAGTAGCACCTGAAGTGCTCGCTCAAGACATCACTACACAACAGTCTCTGAAGCAATTTCTCAGTCCCTCTGTGTCTCACCCTCAAAATGACATGTTCTCTAGACCTTTTTATGACACATTATGTCTTTTAAACTCACCACCTTCTTCTATCAAAAGGTAGGGGAAACTCCTCTATCATCTACCTGGCCAAAAAACCATAAACAAGTAGGTCTCATGAGGAGGAGGAGCAGCACTGAGAAAGTAACCTAACTCACCTATCCAGATCGGCAGCCGCAAGAAAAAATATTGCAAGACTTGCTGCTGTGATCTCAGAAAAGCCCTCCACTCACCCCTTACCCATGCAGGATTAAGGCTGTAGGTGGCTGCCAGACAGGAGATTGACTGAGAGTCACTGCTGCCATCTTGCAGAGAGTGTAACTACTCTCATGAACGTTCAACCAGCACAGAGCACATTTGTTAAAAGCACCAACCGATCTACAACAGCAGACCACAATGTGAAAAATTAAATGTAAGGGCAACGATCTGCAAATCAATTAACAACGGGAAAAATACATTGGGGGCAGCACCATTACCACAGCTGTGGGCAAGGCAGCATAATACTGAGCCCCTCACTCACTCTAATCACATTTAAAGGGACAGTGCACACTTTATTGCACAGGCTCAGCAATAGCCTGCACAGTGCAGAACATTATTGATTACTGTGCAGGGGAAGAATCAAAAAAAAAAAAAAAAAAATCTCTTATGGTACCTTCTCAGCTTACTGCAGGGCCAAAATAAAGAGCCGCACCTGAACCAAGGTTGCAGCATACCCTACATCTCCAGCATATTTAACCAAATCTAGAGGCAAAGGTAAGACTCAATATTTCAGTATAAGCCATATATACAAAAATTATAGGACAATTGTCACTAAATACGGGATGCTATCAAAATCCAGCATTCCGGTTATCAGTTTGTGCTTATACCACTAGAATATATCGGGCAAAAAGTACAGAAAACTAATGCATGATGTATAGCTTCTGCATATGTCACATCATCGGTTTACAAGGCTTTTAAGTAGAACAGTGCAAGTTACAAGTAAGGAGACTGACCGCCTGGAAGCCCCTGTTAGTGGTTCCAGGAGCAAACCACCATAAAGTATACACTGGGCCTTATAATGTAAGGAAAATGACTACCCGGATACATCTGCTAACGGTTCCAGGAGCAAACGTCCATAAAGTATCCACTGGATCTTATAATGTAAGAAAAAATTACTCACCTTAGTAATGTTGTTTCTTCTAATGGAGTCTTGCTATATTATGACAATTGCAGTTTGTCCCACCATTAGAACTGCTCCGGAGGTGAAAGAGTTAACTACCATTCTAAGAATTGAGTTTAGAGCGCGAGCTCGGTTAGAGAAGCTCTGTCTGGATAATTTCAAACCTAAACTGTCAGATCTTTACCAGCAAAACTCACTAAGGTTCTGTGTGGAAGCTGTAACCTACACTAGCCAAGTGGCTACCTAAATATTAACACATATTCCTGGTCCCAACACAAAGACTCAAGTCAGGGAACCAAAAATAATAAAGTAAGGTCAAATAAAACACCACACCCAAAACCCCAAGAAGGGGTGAAAACATAAAATGGCATAACCGGTGCCCACACTGGACTCCCACCCATACCCAAGTAGAAGTTCTGAGAGGGCAGGCTGGGGAAGGTCATAATATAGCAAGACTCCATTAGAAGAAACAACATTACTAAGGTGAGTAATTTTTCTTCAAACAACATGAAGTCTTGCTATATTATGACAATTACAGAATACACAGCAGTACCTCCATGGAGGAGGACAGAACCTACTTAGGGAATAGGCTCTGAAACTGCAGCTATGCCAAATCTAGCATCCCTCCTGGCCTGGATATCCAAGGAGTAATGTTTGGTGAAAGTGTGTACCGTTTTCCAGGTAGCTGCTTGACATATCTCTAAAATAGGGATGTCTCTGGCAGCAGCTATACATGCAGCTGTACCTCTGGTAGAGTGAGCCCTCAGGCCTGAAGGGGGAACCTTTCCCAGTTTTTGATAACAAAATTGGATACAAGAGACAATCCACCTGGCAATGGATCTCTTAGTGGCAGGTTTACCTTTTCCAACCTCACCATAAGTGAGAAAAAGTTGGAGGGATTCGAACCTATGACCCTTAGTATGCTCTATATAGTAACTAAGGGCCCTCTTAACATCTAAGCTGTGCAGCCTCCTCTCACCAGAGGAGGAATGGTCAGTGAAGAACACTGGAAGGGAGATAGATTGGTTAAGATGGAAGTCTGAAACCACCTTAGGCAAAAACTTCCTGTTAGTCCTAAGGACTACTTTATCCCTGTGAAGGAAATAAAGTCAGTCTCCACTGACAAAGCTTGTAACTCACTTGTGCGCCTGGCAGAAGTGATGGCTACTAGAAAAACAGTTTTCCAAGTCAAATACTTGAGCTCTGCAGAAGACAGAGGTTCAAAGGGGGGTTGCATCAACTGAGCAATGCAAACATTAAGATCCCAGGCAGGGGCCGGGTCCCTGAAAGGTGGATTAGTATGAAGTAATCCCTTGAAAAACTTGGAAAATACAGGGTGAGTGGAAAGGGAAGAGGGCTTTCCTGCTGAAATAAAAGCAGAGACAGCTGCCAAATGTACTTTCAGGTAGCTGGTCTCAGGCCCAAAGAATTAAGATGGACCATATAGTCCAAAACAATGGGCAAATCAGCAGATACCGGGAAATATGCTTCCCGAGCACCAGATGGAAAACCTTTTCCATTTAGAATTATAAGTAGCCCTAGTGGAAGGCTTCCTAGAAGCCTTCAGGATGTCGAGAACACCTTGAGAAAGGTGTAGGTCAGCAAACTCTAACTCCTCAAGAGCCAGGTCTTGAAGTTGAGGGATTTGAGATTCGGATACCAAACTCTCCCCTGGGCACAAGATAACAGATTGTGCCTCCTGGGGAGGCACAGGGGAAGATGGACTGCTAAGGACAGAAGGAGTGGGTACCAGGGCTGCCTGGCCCAATCTAGAGCAATCAGAATCATCCTGCAAGGCTGGGATCTGATTTTGACCAGCACCTTGAATAGGAGAGGGAAGGGAAGAAAAGCATATAGAAACTTCCCTTCCCAATCTAGGAGAAAGGCATCCAGAGGGACTGAGCCCATCACTGGGGGCCTGCAACAAAACAGTGGAAGTTGGTGATTGTCTGGGGCTGCGAAAAGGTCTATCTGAGGGGTGCCCCATCTGGCAAAAACTATCTCCAGTACTTGGGGATCCAGTGACCATTCGTGATGGCCCTGGGAAATCCTGCTGAGAGCATCTGCCAGGACATTGTCCTTTCCTGGGAGGTGAACTGCTATGAGGGAAGTGTTCAGGGAATAAGCCAGAGACCACAACTTCATTGCTTTGGTGCACAAGGCCGAAGACCGAGTGCCCCCTTGTTTGTTGATGTACCACATTGTGGTGGTGTTGTCTGTTCTGACTTGTACCACTTTGTTCTGAACAGATGCAGAAAACACTTGAAGTGCTAGAAAGACAGCTCTGAGTTCCAGCAAATTGATGTGAAAGAGATTCCTGAGGGACCACACTCCCTGGGTGGAGAGGTCGCCCATGTGAGCTCCCCATCCCAGAAGGGACGCATCCGTAGTGAGGGTCAAGGAATGAGATAGAGGGATGAAGGGGAACCCTAATCTTAAGTTGCTCTGATCCTGCCACCACTGAAGGGCCTGGATCAGGGTTCGAGTCACTGGGATCAACTTGGAAAGGGGATCTTTTCTCTGAGACCAAAAGGCTCTCAAGTGAAACTGAATGTCCCTCATCTGAAATCTTGCTCCTTGCACTACAGCTGTGGAGGCAGCCATGTGTCCTAGAAGCTGTAAGAAGTGCCTTGCTGGTCGAGAGACCTGCAGAGTGAAGGAGGAGGCCAGGGCCACCAGGTTCCTTACCCTCTTTAAGGGTAGGAAGGCTCTGGCCTGCTTTGTGTCAATTCTGCACCTATGAAGGTGAGTACCTGAACAGGTTCCAGAACTGACTTTGGAAGATTGAGCAGGAAGCCCAGAGAGATGAGCAGCTGCTGGGTAACTTGCAGGTGTGATTTGACTGTTCGGAGACTGGCCTACAATGAGCCTAGTCGTCTAGATAGGAAAGACAACAAACCTTTACCTTCTTAAATGAGCAACTGCTACTGCCAGACATTTGTGAATACCCTGGGGCAGAGGTGAGGCCAAGAGCATTGCTCTGAACTGGTAATGACCTGAGGGCAGTTTGAATCTGAGGTACTTTCGGTGGGAGCTTCTGATTAGAACATGGAAATAGGCATCCTTGAGGTCCAGGGAAGCTAGCCAGTCCCCTGGCCTTAGGGAAGGTAAAATCATTGCCAGAGTCACCATTTTGAACTTTGGTTTCAAAAGGTGCTTGTTCAGATATCTTAGGTCTAAAATGGTCGCCATTCTCCTGTCTTTTTTGGGGTAAGGAAGTACCTGGAGTACAGACCCTTGCTCTGGTGTAGGGGGGAAACCCTTTCTACAGCTCTGAGGGCTAGGAGGGTTGAGACTTCTGATTCTAAGGTAAAGGTCTCTAGAGGGTTTGCAGGTGGAAAAAATCTGGCTCTCATCTTTGGAAATGTTTTGAAGCTGAGAACCAGACCCTGGCTTACTACTTCCAGGACCCATTTGTCTGATGTTAGAGACTCCCAGTCCTGAGCAGTAAAAGCCAGCCTGCCCCTACAGGTAGTGGAGAACCGCCATGGGCACCCCATCAGGGTGCCTGTTTGAGGACTTTGGGCTGAGGGTGTGCAGACCTACTTGCACCCGTCTGCCTCTGCCTCTGAAGAACCCCTCTGAGCATAAGCAGAAGAAGCCTGGGTTTGGTAAAGGCCTGTGAAGGGCCTACCTCTACCCCTGGGGTCTGCTTCTGAGGTGGCTTGCCGCTCCTTGGCTTATGCACTCCTATAAGTTGTTCTGTATTCATCCATCTTATTCATGTAATTCTCTGTCTGCTCCCCAAACAGAGAATTCCCCACCACAGGAAAATCCATAGCCTTAGTCTGGGTATCCTGTGACAAATTAGTACACACGAGCCAAGCTAACCTCGAAGGCCACAGATGTAGCCATGATTCTAGAGGATACATCATTAGAATCCAAGCAGCATGGAATTCCACCTTGGATGCCTCAATACCATCAGCAGCCACCTGCTCCAGCTCCTTGGCAAGCTGGCCAGGGGCCTGTTTAGCCAAAAGCCATGACAGTGTCCCATCTAGATTTTGGTATCTTGCCACATAAGCCATGTAATTTGCTTGTCTGAGTCCAAAGGATGCTGCCATGTATTGTTTTTTAGCCATGGCATCAATCTTCCTGGAGTCCTTGTCAGGAGGATGTGAAGCCAGGGGAATGTTAGCTTTGTCACAGGCTGCAGCCTGAACTACCCCAACATGACTGCATTGCTGTGAAAGAAAGTCTGTATCAGGACCTGACAAAGTGTACCTCCTGTCCATCTTTTTGTCAACAGGAGGCACAGAATTAGGGGCTTTTAGAATCTTTATTGTTTGCTTCCTAAAAGATTTATGTAAGGGGATAGATAATCTCCTAGACTCTGGGATATCCATCATTTCCACAAAATCAGGTTCCTCTTGCTCATCCACAGCTTCCTCTAATGGGAGCTGGAGGGTTTCAGCAACCTTTTTATAAAACAAAAAATGAGAAGGGGACTCAGAAAGCATGGGGGGGATTCTAAAGGTCTGTCTGGGGAGATGTTCAATGGGCACATCCAGACTCTCAAAGTCACATTCACACTGTTCATAATCCTCCTCCCCCTCCTCTGGTTCATAAAAATCTCCAATATCATATTCTTGAACCGGTGGAACCGGCCGAACCGACCTTTTACCAGACAGAGGTGGTTTGGAGGAACGGAGAAAGTGACTGTACAATTGTATAGCTTTTGCTATTTCTGCAGCAGTTGGAGAAGGAATTTTGGACTCCATACCTGCTGATTTTCTAGTTTTCTTTGCTGGAACTGGCTCCTCAGAGCCAGCTTTACGTTGCCGAGAAGTCTCGGCCTGGTCAGAGGGCACTCCCTCGGTTCGGTTGGCACTGAACGGGCTGGCCATCCGGTCAGCCGGACTTTTGGCCTCTCGTTCCCTGAGCCTGCCCACTCTCTTATCCAGGGTGGCTGCAGGAAATTTTCTAAATCTGGCAGTCTGAATTGAGGTGGTCAAACCCCAGACAATAAACACATGTAGTGTTGCGGGTCCAGCCTTGGCAGGATTTTCCCCAGACACTACAGTGTTGAAACCCAATGGCCGGTTTTCTTTTGGGTTTCTCAGACATGATGCCAGCCTAACCAAGAAACTTGCCCTTTAACAGCGGTGCTAGGCAAGACACCCTTATCGGTTCCCAACCGTGTCACGGGTCGTGGAAAAAACCGTAATGAAATCCGTTTTTTTTAGAACCGATAAGAACCGGGAACCGCACTCTAAAAGCTTTAAAATGCTTAATTCTTTAAAGTTTTAAACAACCTGATCGGTTCGAACCAAACCGATAAACATTTACAAGTTCCACACAGAAATAAAACCTGTCTATTACTTACAATACCACAGACAGAGCTTGAACCGATCGGTTTGCGGTTAAAATAATAATACTCGCGGTTGAATTTAACCGAGAAAATACTGTTTAAACCGAGAAATGAACCGAGCAGAAGGAGAAATCTCCGGAGCGACTGTTCAGTGAGGCGGAGTAAAGAATCTGACAGTTTAGGTTTGAAATTATCCAGACAGAGCTTCTCTAACCGAGCTCGCGCTCTAAACTCCATTCTTAGAATGGTAGTTAACTCTTTCACCTCCGGAGCAGTTCTAATGGTGGGACAAACTGCAATTGTCATAATATAGCAAGACTTCATGTTGTTTGAAAGAGATTTGACACCCTGGATACCCCTGCTAGTGGTTCCAGGTGCAAACGTCCATAAAGTATCCATTGGGCCTTATAATGTAAGGAGATTGACTAACTGGATACCCCTGCTAGTGGTTACAGGAGCAAACGCTTCCAAAAAAAAAAAAAGGCCCATCAAATGACCTGTACAAGGAGAGGCAAGGCAAATATCAACCTGGCACCCATTAGAGCAGTGTCTCAGTGCGGACAGTGGCCCTACTTCATTCCGTATCCCAGTCTCGTGGCATGTCACCATTCAAACGCATCTAGCTCCATGGTGGAACCTGACTGAAATCGCGACTTCAGCGACCTCAATGCTACTGGTGTACCCCATACAGGGTATTTAAGGCTCGTGACCAACATGGAGCTGACCAAAATGTTTTTTTATGGCCCCATGTCCATAGAAATGCCCAAACGACTCGCTCCTCTTCCCCTCATCTCTTCTGGTCTGAGATCTTGCTCAATGTGGGAGCAGCCCTTTGACTGACTCCCAACGCTCGCGAGACCTTGGCTGCCATTTTTCTGAGGGGCAAAACAGCGGGATCTCGCCATCGTGGAGATACCACAATAACTACCGCCTATGCCCCCAGCACACTGAAATACAGCAACATTTCAACTCCACCAAGCGCAAACAGGAGTCAAACAGACTGTTCGGTTAAGGTCTAGAAAGATACTTCAAGGAAAAAGAGGATAAGATACCAAAGACCAGTCAAACAGATCCACTTATCTGCCAGCTAGACAAACATACCGTTCTCAGTCCTTTCGAGACAAGACAGGGGCAATTACAACTACAGGCTACACTACTACAGGCAGCCATACCCACAAAAAAAAAATTGCATCAGATATTGAGCTAGAAGGGTTCCCAAGCAAGGTAGAGGAAACTGTCCCCCCCCCCCCCACAGAACCCAGCTGAAACAACAACTACTATTGCTACAAGCAATACCAAAACATTCCAGTCGGTGAGCAACTATTACTCTTCATGCAAGCATGGCAGCAAACCACACAAGACAGGTGGGTCCTACAAGTAATAAGATTAGGATATATGATACAACTTTCTCACATACCAACAAAGAACATTCTAGTCCTATTTCCTGTGCCGAAAAACACGTTACCCTGACACAAGTCCAAACAGTACTGGCAGACTTACTGCACAACAAGACCATAGACAGGGTAACATTACAAAACAGGGAAAGGAGGATCCTCCATATTGACAAATTGCCCAAAAAGGGACCAGAGGGCTATGCCCAGTTCTGTACCTTAACAATTTTGTACAATTCAAACCCTAGAAATGGAAACAATTGGGCCCACCCTCTTGGTTATAAGCTCAGGAGGTTACCTAACTTCACTACATTTGTAGGACACATACATCGCACTACAAATTCTGTCAATTTCACATATTGGGAAAACGATACTAATACAAGTGTTACCAGTCAACCTACCATTAACACCAAGTGTGTTCACGATGGTAAGAGAGTTAAGGGCATACAAGTAATACCCTATTGAACGACCGGCTGATTAAGACCAGAACAGTACAACAGTCCTTTCGAGAACAAATGTGATAGTACACTGCCTACAAAATCACAGCTATGTAATAACCTATCAGAAAGCTACCCATCATCCCCAGCCAGTCTACAGATAGTCTAGGCTCACTGATCGACACAAATCTGGGTCTCGGCAATCCATTAAATGCCCAAGTCCACTCAATTATTGCTCAGACTACACAATTACAGAAACACAGAAATCCAGAACTTCAAGCAGTTTAACAAGTACTGGGAGTAATGTCATCATTGATAGACATAGTGCCATGGGCCAAGTGCAACATGAGACCTCTCATACCATTCTTGAGCAAACAGGGCCCAGTGCATGACATAGGCTTGGCAGAGACATTAACACTTTCCCCTCCTTGATGGCACTAGCATCTGCCAGACGTGGAGGAGAACTACAGGCACACTCATGCAGACCCGTGCAGACTGTGCAGCCTAGTGGTTAAAGCACTAAGCTGTAAACTAAAATTCCCTTTACCCATACTAACATTCTACACTGACAGAATACCCCTTAGACCTATAATGTCATTCTGACCAATAGTATCATTGACAGTCCACATCAACCAAACTACTGAAATATCTGCAGAACCTCCTCAGTGGGAAATACAAAACGATCCTTAGCTTAAAATACGGGGTATGAAAAGGATACTTAGCACATTCCTATCAAGGACAGAGGAAATATACAAAACAGACTGTTTGTAATGCTGCATGGAAAAGGAAAACCAGCTTCAAAATCTTTGATTGCCATGTACCTTAAAACAGCAATCACAGAACCATACAGAATGAATAACTCGACTTCACCAAGAGATCTGAAGACTCACTCTACCAGGGCAATCGCAACTTCCTGGGCACAGAAAATTGGGAATACTGCAGAGGAAATCTTTAGCAGCATGTAAGGACTAGGTACAAGACAACACGTCTGACCCACCCTAGCAGAGGATTACTGCTTTTTAATAACCCATGATGTCATGAATGGGGAGTGCCTCAGAGATTATCCCCCACAATGGTAGTTTACTCACCTGGTAAAGGTGATTGTGGGGAATAAATCTCTGAGGCACTCCCATCCCCTAACAGCACGTGTGAAAGACTCAACAAGTTTTCATACATTGTATGAATGTATAATACTCGCTATTACAAATTAGCAGGTTTGGACATCACCGACTTCTATATGTAGTGTAATAACAAAATAAAGTTACACAACAATTTCCTACCGCTAAGTGGTCACTACATATCTACACTCATTAACAGCAAAAGGTATTAACAGATTATTGTTACAGATACAGCTTTGGAATACATCTAACTGACCTTAGGACAGCAGACCCCCATCTCAGGTGGGGGATGGACTTTCAAGTCACATGTGCATCAAGCAACCTATCAGGTGTACACAACCCATGATGTCATGAATGGAGAGTGCCTCAGAGATGTACTCCCCCACAATCACCTTTACCAGGTGAGTAAACTACCACTGTGTTTAAAGAAGGAAGGTTTCCAGCATCCATCCTTCAGATCTTGAAGGGGCTGCTACAGATGAGTGGTGGTGAGAACAGTGAAGAGGGCTAAAAGATTAATTTTGCCCGTTGTTGAACTCTGTGCTAATGCCATGTACTATAAGTAAAATGATTTGGATGTGGGGGATAGAGGTGTCTAGTCAGCAAGGCAACAGTAATTTTCTACTTCTGCTCTGCTGTTTTTTTTTTATGTTGTTTAACTTCATCTACTTTACAATCTACAACTTCCAACTTGTGTGACTGTTTAAATGAACTGCAATATTAATTCTATTTGTGTTGGGATTTTTTTGTATGTCTGGCAATCATTTTGATATTTTTTTCTGTTCGACCTTAGGCAGTAGATAAATAGCAAGTAGCTGCAGAACAGAGAGCAGAGATTGGATTGTTGCCTAGGTGGGTGCTGAAGTCGCAGACTGAATAGCAGAAGACTAGCTACAATATACTGGCTAGCTACCCTGTAATGGTTACAGAAGCTTAACTGCTGTGCTGGTCATTTCATAGTTAAAACGAAATATCATTTGGTATGCAGCAGGCTGCATATTTTTTTTCTTAAATTACATAGACATAGATTTACTTTAATTGTGGTCATTCACAAACTGTAAAACTGATATTTAAGGAATGATATAGCCTACAGAGGGCATTGGCTAAAATTACAGATTATTTGGTCAAGTAACGAATCCTGTGTGAAGCCATAAGGTTACTGTGCAGAGCCAAAAGAACCCGAAGCCTTCGAAATTAAATTCTTAATGTGGTTAAATGATCGTTCTATTATTTTTATTATTATAATTAGTTTGATTATTGTGAATTTTATCTTGGTTCATTTTTTTTTTCCTTTTGCTGCATCCCAGCCCTCTGCTACCTTATCTTTGCTTCAAAGGACACCAGTGTTACATTCTGCTTGTAATCTAGTTACAGGGGCATCATTTAGTAACATGTACAGTAGCATGCCATCTCATATTAACAAGAGAATACGTCAGCTCCATGATATAAATTGCCCACCAATTTTGAGAGTAGAAGCTGTACTGTTGGTCACACCTGACCCTGGTTTCTCACACCCAACTAAAAGAGCATCATGTAACTTTAAATCACAAATGAGTTAAACAGTTCTATCCCTCTCCTCCTTCTGCTCCCACTGGTTAGGCTAACTGAATACAACCTGGAAATATCTAGGCTAGCATGATGATTCACCTGCACAAGCTACTTCTCAGTCCACATCATTGTCTTTTTAAAATTTTAACTTCTTGTTGAAAATAGCAGCTTGCCACAGTAATACATAACCTAAAGTGATATCACCTACCAGGAGCTGTATGACATACTGTAGCTAGCTTGGCTTCAGGAAGGGTGAACATGGCCAGAACCCCACAGTAACTGAGATGCATATGCAGCAAATAAGTCCAGAGGCATTAACTTACCCTACAAGTGTTAAGTATCACAGTCTGCATAATACACAAGGCTTACAGTGATGACTCTTCATATGATTTGGCTGGTTTGGGCTCTGCTGTTTATAATACAGGGATACACAGAAATGTGACAGCAGAGAAAGGCACCACGGCCCATCTAGTCTGCCCAACACCATACCTTCCCCCTTCTGTTATGCTTCCACCCTCTTTTCCCAACCTCTTAAATCTATCCCAAGCCCTCTTGAACCCTCCACCGTTTCAGCTGCCACTACCTCCTCCGGCAGCTTGTTCCAGGCCTCCCCCAACCTCTCTGTGAAAAACTGCCCCTGACATTGCCTCTGTATTGTCCACCTTCCAGTTTGAGGCTATGGTCCCTCGTGTTCACTCCCTTCTTCAATTTGAACAAGCTGTTACCCTCTACCTTATTTATTCCCTTCAGATACTTAAAGGTCTCAATCATGTCCCCCCTTTCCCTCCTAGTCTCCAGAGGGTACAAATTCAGCCCTCTTAATCTTCCCTCATAGGGTACATCCTGCATCCCTCGTACCATTTTGGTTGCCCTTCTCTGCACCCTCTCCATCAGCTCAACATCTCTTCGTAGGTGAGGCCTCCAGAACTATCCCCCATACTCCCGATGCGGCCTAACTATGGTTCTGTATAATGGCATTAGCACCTCACTCTTCCTGCTATTAAAACCCCTCGCAATGCAGGCCAACATTCCATTTGCCTTTCCCACCGCCCTGCTACACTGGCTGCCCACCTTGAGGTCACGCGATACCATAATCCCCAGGTCCCTTTCTGTTTCCTTCTCCCACCAGCCCCCCAAGGGAGTAAGTTTCCCTCCTATTCTTCCTCCCCAGGTGCATCAGCGAGTACTTTTGTGTATTAAACTTCAATTTCCAGGTGTCAGACCACCTCTCCAGCCTCTCCAGGTCCCGCCTCATGGCTTGCACCCCACTAGGTGAATCCACCCTATTGCAGACCTTTGTATCATCTGCGAACAGGCATACCCATCCCTCCAGACCCTCTGCTAGGTCACTAACATAGATGTTAAAGAGTATTGGTCCTAGCACTGACCCCTGTGGCACCTCACTGGTCACTGCCCGTTCCCTGGAATATGTCCCATTTGCCACCACCGTCTGACTCCTTCCCTTCAACCAGTTTTCCATCCATCTGGTGATCCTGTTGTCCACCCCTAGTCTGTCCAGCTTATGTACCATTCCACCATGCGGAATGGTGTCGAAGGCCTTATCGAAATCCAGATAGGCCACGTCCACTGCTCCTCCCTGGTCCACTATCTGTGTCACCCCATCGAAAAACTCTTTCAGGTTAGTCTGACAGGACCTTTCCTTGGTGAAGCCATGCTGCCTGTCATCCTGCATGCCATTCATCTCGAAGAATTCTATCAATCTGACCTTAAGTAGTGTTTCCATTACCTTCCCCACCACCGAGGTAAGACTAATAGGACGGTAATTTTTGACCTCGTCCTTCCGCCCACCCTTATGTAGTGCGACCACCTCTGCTCTCCTCCAGTCCATTGGCACCACCCTTGTGACAAAGGACAAGTTAAACAGCCTCACTAGATGCGGCGCCAGTTTATCCTTCACCTCCTTGAGAACCCTTGGGTGTATTCCATCAGGCCCCATTGCCTTGTCTACGCTAAGTCTACCCAGCTCTTCCCTTACTCCTTCAGCAGTGAATTCTGCCACAGCCACCTGCCTGTGGCTGTCACCCTCCCCGCCCCATCCTGGTCCCCTACCCTCCCTTTCCTCCGTGAAGATTGAGGCGAAATAGCTGTTTAATGCCTCTGCTTTTTCAAAGTCCCCTTCCAGTATTGTTCCACTTTCCAATCCCATGCTGTGCCCTCCTCCTTTCTCCAACGTACCTAAAGAAGGTTTTGTCCCCCCTCCTTGCCTGCTTCACTATCCTCTCCTCAGTGGCCTCCTTAGCCCTCCTTATCTTTTGCCCAGCCTCCTTTCTTTTTTCCCTGTAGATTTCCCTGTCCTCATCCTTTTGTGTCCTCATGTACCTCTTGAATGCTCTAGTCTTCTCCTTGACCCCTAAGGCCACCTCTCTAGTGAACCACAGAGGTATTTTCTGTCTTCTATTCTCTCTTACCCTTCTTACACATGAGTCCACGGCTTTAAATACCCCTCTCTTGATGGCTGCCCATAATTCCTCCACCCCCTGCACATCCCCTATCCTCAACATTTCTTCCCCAACTGGTGGTAGTTCAGGTGGATGTTAAAGATCCCACGGCACTTATCATAAAGAGTAGGGGAATTTCCCTGGTGTCCTGGCCAAAGTTCCCTCATTCACTAAAAATACCACCAACAGCTTAATCTGGTTCAAGGGCAGTTGGCATTCATCTGTATCCCCCTCCCCTGGGTCGTGCCTGAAAATAGGCAAGATTTGTCTAGTGCACTTACCCGGTCAAAAACAAACAAAAAAAAAACTAAACTAAACTAAACTACCTTCCTCATTCCATGAAAGTCAGCCTTTCTTTGTCCTAACCCTCTCCCTGCCCGCTCTCACCCTGAACCTGACAGCCTTGTGGTCACTGGTGCCAAGCTCTTCCCCCACCTCCACCTCCTCCACACTGTCCCCATTTGTGAGGACCACATCCAACAGGTTTACACCCCAGTGGGCTCACTGACCCTTTGTGGCAGGAATATGTCCTGAAGAGCTTCTAAGATGCCCCTGCTCCTTGTGGAGATTGCTGTCTGGGCCTCCCAGTTGATGGCCGGAAGGTATAAGTCTCCAACTAGCACAATTTCCCCTTTCCGTGCCATCCTCGCTACTGACTCTACAAAGTGTCTACCCCCTTCCTCCCCCTGCATAGGAAGCATATAGACTACCCCAACATGCAGGTTTTCCCCTGTCCCCTGTCTAGGGTGACCCACATTATCTCTGTTTCCCCCTCCTCATCCTGCTCTTCCATGGCCCCAATCCCATCCCTGATATATAATGCTACCCCTCCCCCCTTCCCCTTCCGATCTTGCCTAAACAAACAATACCCTGGGATCACCGCCTCCCAGGCGTAGTGCTCATTCCACCAAGTCTCACTCACTGCTACAATCTCTAGGTTCTCCTCCATCATGGTGGCCTCCAGTTCTCCCATTTTGTTCCCTAGACTCCTGGCATTTGCAACCAAAGCCCTTCAACATGTAGCCCCATACCGTCCTTCCCTGCTGCTAAGTGTTCCCTTGATGAGTGTTGTGACTTGGGGGGGAGGCTGATAGCCTCTCTGCTCTGCCTCACGTAAGGCTGGCCCTGTCCTTAGCTACCCCCCCCTTATTTACTTTAAACTGAACTTCCTTGCCGTGAAGTCCCCCAGTTTACTCTTTAGTGCAGCTGCCCCTGAAGAGCTCAGGTGCAGCCTGTCTTGGGCATACAGCCCCTCCTCCTCCTCCCATGTAGAGCCCCAGTCACCTATCCTGCCGAACCCCATCCGACTGTACCAACCTTGTAGCCAATTGTTAAATGCCCTTATCTTCTCCTTTCTGGGTGTGCTTGTTCTTGGTACTGGCAACACCTCAGAGAAGGAAATAGAAGGAAAAACAGTGTTGCTCCTACAGAAAATAGCAAGTTCCTCAAACCTTGCCTGTACCTCCATCAGACTGTTCCCTTCTAAGTCATTTGTGCCCAGTTGAAACACCAGATGTGTCCTTCCATCCTGCTGCTTACCCCAGGACAGAATATGATGCCTCACCTCCAGCACAGTCATCCCTGGCATGCACTGTACCCATACTGCATTGTTTTTTGCGCCCTTCCTTCCCCATTTTAGCCCCTTAATCACTGAGTCTCCCAAGAGTGCCACTCTACTGCCCCCTGCTTCCTGGGTGTCCTTTTGGCCTCTAGCTTTGTGTCACAGGGTTTGGCTCCCTTTGGACTCCTCCTCGTGTTCCATCCTGTCTTGGTTTCTGCCCCTGCTCATCTTTTGTTCCCCATCACCTAGCCTATCCTGATTTTTACCCACACCCAGCATCTGTACCTCTTCAACCTCTCCCTTTAGCCTTTCATCAGACTTCCCCCATCTGTACCTCTTCATCCCTTGTACTTCTGCCTGGCTTCCTTCATCCCTGCAGACCACTCCTGCATCACTGCTTGAGCACGATCCAATTTCACCTGACCCCCCTCTAACTGCTCCTGGCCTTCCCTCATCTGCATCACTGTGCAAGACTGTGCCAACTGTGCTTGATCCCCCTTCAACTGTTCCTGTCCTGCCCATCTTTGCAGAAAGCTTTGAGCACTGTACCCTACTTGGGGAAGTCTTCCTCCTCACCACCTGCCCTGTCTGCATATTTCCCCTCTCCTGCACCCTGCCCGGCACATGCCCCAGCCTCCTAATACAGCTCCTACCCTGCAGGGTTTCCTCCAGTTAATTTTCAGTCTCCCAGGAGCTCAACTCCAGCTCTTCCAGTGCTTCCTTCCTGCCCCTTTTCTTATCCCACATTTCCCCTAGTGCCACCTTTTGGTGTGTCCGTAATGTGCCTGTCCCCTCCTCCACCCCTTCTCCTGCATGCAATGTACCTACCCCCTTCTTCCCCCTTCCACTGCACCTGAGATCTCCCCCAACGTCCCAGCCTCTCACCCCCTTCTGCATGGCCTCTGCCGGACCCTCTTCCTCTCCAATATCCTCGACTAGAACACCTAGGAGGGCAAAAATATTTACTTCCACCCTCTGGTCCATTTCACCTATGCCTGCGTTGTCCTTCATACTGGGCATCTGTCTGCCTTTTCCTGAGCCTACTGTCTTCCATTCCTCCTGATCCCTGACTGACCCCTTTTCTCTAGCTACAGGCATCATTTTTGTGCCTCTAGACCTCCTGCTGTCAGTTCCCACTGACCCCTTTCCTCCTGTCTCGGGCGTCCCTGTCCCAAATCTGGACTTGCTGTTGTCTGTTACCACCTCTGGTCTATCCCCTCTGGATCCCCTTCCATCCTCTCCCTCCCAAGCCCTTGACTTCCAGAACAGTGTATCTGATCCTCCAGTGAATCCACTCAGCCCTTCCCACTCCTTCCTTGGCTCCGTCCCTGTCTCTCTACCCCCTTTTCCCAACTTCCCCCCCATTTAACCACCACCTTAGTCCCACCACTTCCTCTCTCAGCTGAGTGAGCTGCTTACACATCATATAAGCCCCCATCCGCCAAGCCCAATTTAGGATCATAGCCATTCCACAGCCACTGCACCCCACCACCCTGCCAAAGATTCCCCTCCCTTGGTCACCCCTCCCTCTGTGCTGCCCTACCATTTCTTCCGTGATACTTGGATACAGTCCCAAAATCACCCTTACGTACTTTTTTTGGGGGGGGCCCTCGACCCTCACCCCCTCCTCAGCCCCAACCCACAGTCAAGACTTTTTAGAAATAATAAAGCATGTGCAAACTATAGGCATCAAGAATTAATAACCATAGCCACCATGTTCAAGTCCAAGACACCAAGTTCAAGTCCAAATCCCCAACACCTCCAGCGTCAGTAGTCCAAGATCAAGTTTCCGGCACCTCCAGTGTCAGTAGTCTCGACCCAGTTCATTTCACCTCAAATCAAGTCCAAATCCCCAGCACCTCCAGCGTCAGTAGTCCAAGACCAAGTTCCCAGCACCTCCAAGGGTCGTCTGATTTGTACTGTGATCCTTCTGACCCTTTGCACAGGTGGACGAGTGAAGGCCTTGCCAGCTGAAATCTCATGCACTCCCCAGACACGTTCTCTGTGTCACTGCTGCCTCAGTGCTGGCCGGGAAGAGGACCGGCTATGGAGAAGCCACCAACTGCAGCCCCTCGCCCTGCACTGCTGCCCTGGCTGGCTGGCTCCGGGGAGACGCTGCGCTGCAGTTCGGCGCACCACAAGATGCTTGGGCTGGATACCGTCCGGCATTCTCCCGGTCTGCAGCCCTTTATGAGATACGGGGTGACACTATGTGGAGCCTTGCTGCACACCGCTAGCACGGACAAATCCCAGTGAAGCGTCTCGTGGACTGTTTCCTGAGGCTGGAGATTCGTCTTGTGTACCGATTCCTGCGGCTGGAGGAGGGAAGGGAAAACATTTTTTTCAATGACTGCCAATGTGGTACAGTGGCACATGTTTTGCAAAGGTCTAACAGAAATGATGTCTATGAGGTATTTTTTATCCAAGAATTGGGTCACGTTTTCATAGTGACAGATTACATTTGTGGTACATGATTGTCCCTTTGTGAATCACTGCTGCTCTCTGTCACTGAAATCACTGTCATGTTGCCTATCCTATATCTTTAAGTAGTGATTCCAGAATTTTAGCCGAAACCTGTATTTATTAATTTTTTTAATAATATTTTGAGGGGGTGCCTGGTTATGGATTATCCCAATATTTAATTTCAGCATTTTAGTGGAAACTTTGCACTCTGATTTTCTATTTTTAATTCTGAATTTTTTGTAGCATGTTGTCTGTGTTTATATTAAATTAATTATGTTGGCATTCCTGGTAATGTACAGGGGTAGAGGACTGAGTTGTGATTGGGTTTGAATAAGGAATGCAAATATTCATTAAACTGGTTTGCTGTCTCCACTGGATTTTTTACTCTTTCCCTTTTAATATTAATATTAATATTACTTATATTCTTATTTGTTTTTTGGGGGGGGTCAGGCTAATGATGTAACTGCACAATTGCTTGCTGTTGCTTTTGTCTGCATCTGTTGCAAGTTTAAGTTCCATTTTCTTTTTGAAATGGTTACTTCTGCTTTTATGTTTCTTTTAAAATGTTTACTATTCTGACCATGTGGTTATGTCATGGCTTTTGTTTTCGGATATTTTATTGCATGTTTAGCTTTTTTGTTGTTGTCGAGTCACCTTCCTCATGTCCTCATTTAGCCATCTTGCTTGTCATCATTTGTTATATTCCTTGATCCTTTCAATGTAACTATTGCAAATGATAATATGTTGCCCTTTATAATCTGCCAAATGTCATTCACTGTTTTGTTGGTTTAAATTTTATGCCAGTCAGTTTCTTTGACTTTTTTTGGTTGCTTTGTTTTTTTCTACTGCACCTAGGACCCTTTCCCCTCCTTTTTATCCTTTTCAACTGTTTTCTATATTTACGGCCTATATTTTACTTGAGCTTTCATCCTTTCACAAGTATAATGAAAATGCATTTCAGTGCTGCTCACTTGCTTTATACATATTATCCCTCCCCCCTTTGCTTTCGCTTATTTTATGCACACTTTTTCTTCTGTGTTTGTTTCCTTTTTTCTCCCTTTCTCTTTATGGTCCTGACTTCTATAGAGATGCACATTTTTTATTTAAATTGACAATAGGTTGATTCTGTGGATTTTGAATATTTGAGCAGTACTTGTTAATAGCATTGTGTTACCGATACCATAGGCTTTATATTTAACATCTTAAAATTGATGTCCACATGAATGTATAATGCTCATGTAACAGCTATTTAGTAATATAGAAACACAGAAGCTGTTGGCAGAAAAGGAGCTCCTGACCCATCTAGTCTGCCCTAAGGTCCTTACCTATTGTGCTGCCATGGACCATAACTGAGCTCCAGCCTTAACCACCCCCCCCCCCAACACACACCAGCCCTGTTACTAAGGGCCCCTTATGTGTAACCCATGCATGTTTGAAACCTGTTACCATTTCGGTACCCATTACCTCTGCTAACAAGCTGTTCCAGGTGTCCAGTGCTCTCTCTGTAAAGAAGTATTTCTTCGCATTCCCTCTAAGTCTCCCCCCTCCCCCTTCCAGCTACATATCACGCCCCCTTGTCACTGAACATCTTTTTCATAGCAGAATTCAATCTTCCTGCACCTTAATGATACCTCTGAGGTATATGAATGCTTCTATCATGTCTCCCTTTTCCCTCCTTTCCTCTAGAGAGTATATATTTAACTCCCTGAGTCTTTCCCCATAGTGCTTCTGGTGCAGGCCATGCATCATTTTGGTTGCCCTTCTCTGAGCTGCCTTCACCCTATCTATATCTTTTCTGAGATGGCTGGGACCTCCTGAACAAATGTTTGCAACAGCAATAGCAAATAGGGATCATAGTAACATCAAAAGAGAGGCATAATGAATATAAAGTCAATTAGTTTAATGCTGAATCAGTTCATGAGAACTTTGTGTCATGGTGTGCATTTGTAGTCTAATGCAGCTGTAACCATTAAAGTGTTGTGTTCTCTTCTCTCTATAGATATCTTGCGACTTTTTGTACAATAATCGTTACGGTTTTTTTTTCTTTTTCACAGTGCACACAGGAGCATTAAGGAATTAAGCCATCCCTGGCAGCAGAAATGTTTTCTTGTGGCTTACCCAGACACTTAAAACAAGCAAGGAAAAAATCCTCCTACTTTTTAAGAAAAAAATATAGCTTTGTTTGTTTAGACAGCTGTGTTGTCCAGCAGTAGGTATCAGAGAGAGAGAGAGTGTGTGTGAGATAAGGGATTGGCTTTGTATGGCTGCGGAGGTAGGGAAGAGAAATGAACCTGTTTTTCAGGAAATGCATTTTGAGTTCATATATCACCTTACATGCATGAAGAATCTTACAGTTGAGGTCCTAAGAGTTGGTGGCAAGTGAATTACTCCATATAAGTAAAGGGATACAGCTTCATCCCCAAGAGATGCAAACTGGACCTGTCACTTTATCAGTCATTTAAAATAACACAAGTTTAGTTTCACATTCTTACTATGTAGGACAGGGCCAGGCAGGCTGCCTGGCTCAAGCCATAAAAGAAAGATCCAGCACAGCAGCTGCTAATATGGTTCGGATCCAGGGATTTTTCTTATTTGAATTTTATTTTGTTTTGTTTTTAACTGCTAACTTCTCATTGAAAGTTGAGAAAGCAAAGCCCAATGTAATTTTTTTCTAAAGCAAAGGGCAATTTTACAGTACATACTTTCTACAAGACTTTCGCAATGTCATTTTTTTCCAATCAAAACTACTGAACTAGTGCCCTGAGGCTTTCATATTGTGGGAAAACCAAGCAAGTAAAATCAACCAGCATGGTCAGCAAACAAAGGAATTCACACCTCTGGATGAGTGGGTGAGGGAATACCAGCAAACTCCTCTGGATGAGTGGGTGAGGGGATACCAGCAAACCCGTAGTTTCTCAGCTTGCAAAAGGTAGTAAACTAAGCACTGAAACTTTAACAAGGCCCATAAAACACTTTGGGGGAGGTTTCAACTTGCAAAAAAGGCAGTACTGGGACACTTCAGAGGAGGTTTCAACTTGCAAAAAAAGGCAGTACTGGGGAGGGCTCAATTAACTTCTTAAGCTAGAGGAAAAATAGTGCTCTCCAGCTCCCATATACACACACAGGCAGTGTAGTAATGAGGCTTCACTGGAGGACACCCTTTTTAACACTATCATGTTGTTTGGAAGGTAATTTATGCAGGGAGCCCTTTTCTAAAAGCAAAACGTCTGCAGGGCTACGCCCACTGCAACCATAACAATGGTGCAGGATAGGAACAGGATCAGCATCTTCAGGAATATATGATTAAGCAATAAGGCACAACAAGGTGTGTGTTATCATTTTGCCTCGTGCTTCAACCCACCCCAGGAGTGACATTATTACACGATAACACACACCTTGGAGTGCCTTATTGCAATTATACAATGGCTCAATGTTATACAAAACAAAAATAAAAATAAAAATGTTTTTAGTACATTTTTAGTGAGTCAGTGTATCTTTGTTTCTGAGAAAAAAAAAAGTCTCAGGCTCCATAAAATCAGCACAGTGATGTTATTGTGTAATATCATCACTGTCTCAGGCACACACTGACCAATCAGAGTCCAGGAAATTTTCTTGCCACTGTATAATTATCCTTAACACATTAAATCTCTTATGCGGGGGGAGGGTGACAGAGAAGTGGAGGTGCAAATTAGAACAATAAAACAACAAATACAAAATATTTTGGATCAGAAAGTGGAATTTGCTCTTGGCTACTTGAACCAGTATTTTTTGGGGGGGAGGGGGAGAGCAAGACAAGCTCATTGTCTAGCTCTACAACTTCGGGCTAAGCGAAAATTAGCCATTATCCCCAGCCTGCAGGATCAAACATCTGGTAAACTCATGCACTCCGCTGCTCAAATTGAATCTATTTTGAGGGACTACTATCAAAATGTATCTAAATCATCTCCATCAGAGGGCACCTCCCCTCAACACTATCTATCAAAATAGTCCCCCCCAGTTTTATCTGAAGAGCAAAAGACACCCCTTCTGACTCCTGTAACTGGTGAAGCGATCGTAGATGTTCCTAAGGCTGCGGAGATGGCAAAATGACCTGGCACTGATGGTTTTGTTATAAAATTTTAAAAGTATTTTTTTTCTTTTACCCCTTTCCTTTTACCTATATTACTACAGGCCTTTTGAAAGTCAACACAATTGGTACCAGTAGACTAAGCATGAAAAATGTGCCATTGTAGAGTACTAAATTAACAAAGTGCTGGCACACAGATGTCCCCATGGCCTAGACTGTCGCTCACATCATCACAGGGGTGGCTGTGAGCAGCATGGTGGGTGGGGGAGGGACATGGAATCAACCAGATACAAAGTAAGATATCTAATGTGATAACGATTAAAAAACTACCAGATACAAAGTAAGACATTTCATGTGATAATGATTATAATTATTAGTTTAGCCTATTTGCTTAATCAGGACATTTAGGTCCTACAGCATTTAGACGGGGAGCTGAGAGTTCCCCTTTAATTCCCAAGAACCATTCCTATTTTATATGGGCCTGACAAACTTCTGATAAATATTAAGCATACCTTTCTACTAATGGAACATAGAGTGCCAAGAGCCATGTCTGCAGGTGATAAGTTTAGATGTAGAAAAGATGTGCAACAGGGTGTCCTGGCCCTTTCTGTAGAACACCCTGTCAAACTTTGATTTTCAGACTCCTTTAATTGCCATTCTGCAGGGACTATATCCCTCATCACAAGCTTGGGTTCATTTTAACGGTTTCTTTTCCTTACCAATCCTTCTGGAATGGGGCATATGCCAGGGGTGCCCTCTGCCCCCACTCTTATTTGTATTGTACGCTAAGCCTCCTGCTGAAGCAATCTGACAAAATGTGGGGGAAAGAGGGCATCCCTAAAGGAAGTATAGAATGTAAGCTCACCCTCTATGCTTATGACGTACTGCTTGCTTTGTTGTCCCCACATCAATCAGTTCTGGCTCTACGGCAGGAATAAAAAAAAATATTCACCACTGTAACGTTGTTTCTTTTAAAGGGATCCTTCACAATGCTTAACAGCTGCACTCATTCTCTGGAATGAGCCACCCCAAAGCTTTAGAATGTTATGCTAATTAGAGAATTTAGAATGTAATTCAAACCCTGCTATGTGGTCACACTCGCACCTAAATTCTAACGTCAGATTTATATCTAAAGCTAGGTTGAGCAGTGACCACTAAAACTAGCTAAATGACTACAAATAAATTTACCAAACAGGAAACTGTAAAAACTTTGTAACACTGTTTTACATGGCAAAAGCAATAATAAAAGGCTATGAATAAGGTGGGCCCAGTGGCGCAGAGGGCTGAGGCGCTTAGTACCTTATTTCTCCCACGCCGGCGACCAGAGTACAGGAATAAGCTTGGGGGGGGGCGGGAGTAGGATCGTGCAGCTGGCAGGCAGCCCTCCTCTCCCAGGTAGGGAAGGTAGGTCTTCCTGGCTCTTGGCTGCCACAAAGTGGAGGCTCAGTGGCAGTGCTGCGCAGATGGGGGACCAGGTGCTAGGCCAGGGTGAGTGAAGCAGAGACCACTGGATTCTGCCTGCACACGCACCTCCACCTGCATGCACGACTGTGCTGTCATGGCCCTGGGGAACTAAGGGGAGATAACTGGAGGAAAAAAGGATGGGCACAGTAAGGCTGATGATGCCCACTGGCCACACCTCCAACCGCCATGTCACCAGAAAGCCCGGAGCGAGGAAACTGGACTATATGCTTTGGTTGGGAGGGGGCAGACCTCCCTTTCCTGACCCTGCCACAGGTGGAAAAACTCTGGAGATGCCCTTCGTTACTGGTACCAGGGGAGGCGTAGTATGGTGGAAGAGGGTGGTTGCAGCCAGCAGAAGGGAGCCTCCCTTGTGGTCCCAAGGAGCATCAACAGAATATGGAAAAAAAAATCAAATAAAAGGCTATGAGTGAGTGAAAGAGCTGAGGTCACTGAGTATCAATAGTAAAGGCACTGTAACAAATAATGCTCAGGCAAACAGAAACAACTGATCCTTGTGTGAATCTTTGTCCCGGTTCTGGAAAAGGAGGCAGGGATTAGGGATTGTTAAGCATAGTGAGGATCCCTTTAGAATAAACAACTATGGTGAGTCATTTTTGTTCAAACCCCAGGAATCCCTCACTTATGCTTAACAACTGCAGACTCCATGGCAGTATTTTTGAAGGCTGGGTACAGAATCTATTTAGGGAAAGGGTTCTGCAATACAGCAGTGCCAAAGCTGGCATTCCTTCTGGACTGTATGCCCAGATAGTAGTGTTTTGTGAAAGTATGTATTGTTTTCCAGGTAGCTGCTTCACAGATTTCCTGCAGGGAGACACCTCTTGCTGCAGTTACAGAGGCAGAGGTGCACCTTGAGGAGTGCATCAGAAGGCCTTCAGGCAGCAACTAGCCAGCTCTGCCATAACAGAACTGTATGAAGGAAACCATCCAACCAGAGACGATTCTCTTGGGTGCTGGTTTACCTTTCAACACTTCACCACAGGGGACAAATAACTGAGTATTACTGGAGCTTACATCCTTTGTGTGGTCCAGCTAGCAGCTCAGCGCTCTCTTATCATCCAGACTGTGGAGCTTTTGTTCTCCTCAGCTGGATCTTACTGCAAAAAAAAAAAAAAGGAGTGTGACAGATTCTGATGGACTTCAGATAGGGTTGAATATGTACTCACTGGAGGACAGGAGGGATAGGGGGGTTATGATCGAGACCTTTAAGCATCTGAAGGGGATAAACAAGATCAACACAGAAGGGATTTTTCAGATGAGAAGGGGGAGTGACACGAGAGGGCGTGGACTGAGACTGGAGGGGGGAAGATTCAAGAGGGAGATGAGGAGAATTTTTTTCATGGAAAGAGTGGTGGACAAATGGAACACCTTACCAGATGAAATAGTGTCTTGTAAGATGGTGGGCAGTTTCAAGAGGGGTTGGGACAGGGTAAGGGATACTGGAGAAGGGGTGTGGGAAGGGCAGCTGCATGATGAGGGCCTAGCTGCACACTCAAGCAGACTCGATAGGCCATGAGGCCTGTTTCTGCTGTTAATTTTGTATGTTCGTATACTACTTTAGGGAGGAATTTTCTGTTAGTTCTAAGGACTACCTTGTCCCTGATAAAAATGATATATGTAGGATCTGGGCAGAGACCTTGCAGCTCACTGACCCTTCTGGCAGATTCGAGTGCCACCAGGAAAACTGCTTTCTAGGTGACAAACTTCAAAGCAGCAGTTGCCAGGGCTTTAAAGGTGTCTCCATCAATTTGGCAATACACATATTCAGGTCCTAAGGGTTAACAGGATCCCTTACTGTGGGGTGCAAGTGATCAAAGCCTTTAAAGAATCATGAAAATGGCCTGTGAGGCCACTGACTTGTCTTTCTCAGCTGAGAAGTAAGCTGACACTGCTGCCAAGTGAATCTTCATGGTTAAGGGCCTGAGGTCCAAGGACTGGAGGTGGACTAAGTAGTCCAGGATTGTGGCTAGACTTGCTCGCAATGGGTTGAGCTATTGGTGAACTAAGGAAAATCTTTTCCACTTTGAGGCATACATTTTTCTTTATGCTGATTTCCTGGAAACCTTCAACATTACCAATACCTTCTCTGAGAGATTTAGTCCGGAGAACTCTAGGTCTTCAAGAACCATGCTCTGAGACGTAAATTTCTCGGATCTGGGAATGTTATCCTGCCTTGGGACAATGTCCACAGATTGTATCTCAGGAACAGGTTGAGAGGCTGTCTGTTGAAGAGGGACATTAGTAGGGAGTACCAATCTGCCTGCCCCAATATGGAGCTATGAGAATCATTGTTACCAATTCCCTTCTCGGTTTCAGCAGCACTCTCGGCAAAAGTGGTAAAGGTGGGAAGGCATGAAGTAACTTCCTTGAACAGTTAAGGGCTAGAGCATCCTCTGGGGCTCTACCCACTGACTGAGGTCTGCAAAAAAACAGTGGGAGCTGGTTGTTCTCCCAAGATGCAAACCGGTCTATTTCTGGTGTATCCCACCTTCTGAACACTGTCACCAGCACAGGCTAGTTCAATGTTCTTTCGTGATTTCCCTGGCTGATTCTGCTCAGGAAATTTGCCAGCACACTGTCTTTCCCTGGCAGGCAGACTGCTGAAAGTTGAACCCCCAGGGCGTATTCTAAGGTCCAGAGCTTCATTGCTTCTGTGCACAGCTCTGAAGATCGTATTCCCCATTTGTTTATATAATACATAGTTGTGGCATTGTCTGCCCTAATCTGGACAGACTGACCTCTGATGTGTGTGTGTGTGGGGGGGGGGGGGCCTGCATTACCAAGTACATTGCCCTGAGCTAGAGGAGATTTATGTGCCCCTAAGCCTCTTCTGTACACCACATGCCGCTTACAGCGAGGCCCTCCTGGTGGGTGCCCCAGCTCAGGACAGAGGCATCTGTTGTGAATATGGCTATAGGAAACTGCTGAAGGAAGGGAACTCTCTCTCTCTCTGAGGTTGCACTCTTCCCTCCATCACTGTAGTGCCCTCAGCAAAGACTCTGTGAAAGGCATTAGTTCTGAAAGTGGATCCCACCTCTGGGACCAATGGGTCTTTAGGTGGCACTGGATATCTCTCATTTGAAACCTGACGCCTGGTACCACTGTGGCTGAGAATGCCATATGCCCCAGCAAATGCAGGAAATCTCTTGCAGGTCTGGGCTGACCTGTCTTGAAGGATTTTGCAGTTGCAATCAGATCTGTTACCCTTGCCTGGAGAAGACATGCCTTCTCTGGCACAGTATCAAGCTCTGCACCTATAAAGTCCAAAACCTATGCTGGTTCCGTTTGTGACTTTTGAACATTTATGAAAAAGCTCAGGTCCTCCGAGGTGTCCTGTGTCGGAATGAGGGAGATTTTGACCTTCTGGTGTGATTTTCCTGAGACTAGGCAGTCATCAAGATAAGGAAAGATCACCACCCCTGCCTCCTGGAATGTGCTGCCACTAATATATAGGGAGACAGATTATTATTGCTTATAAAGCTTATTAGGATTGTAGCCAGATAGCTTATTGCATCTTAGTACACAGGAATACACTGCTAATTGCTAACCTATATATGGCTTATGATTAGAGGGACTAGAACAAGCTGCAGACTAGTGATGTATTGTCAGCTTCTTAAACAGACAGACACACATACACACACACATTCACTCAGTGGAAAGTCGCCAGAATTGCAAAATCATACTGCTATGAGAACTTAGCAGTTTTCCACATCCCAGACTTCTCTATCTCTGAGCAGACATAGAGGCAAGCAGGTTACATAGCTATCATACTGATAAGGGGTAGTGCAATAACAAGCAATCCTTAGAAAGTTCTGCTGCAACACCTTAGTTTCACAAGGGTCCTTGAATGTATTATGTTAACTGTACACTAAGTTGGGTACAAGTACAGGTCCAAGACAAACAGGGAGTTGAGACGTGTATTCCATCTTAAGAAGACCTCTGTACCTGCCGGGTGTCTCCATAGAGAAGGTAATTTGGCAAGGTTATCTTTCTGTAAGCAGACTGCTCCATATAATTCAGTCTAAGAACCTATGCTTTGCTTTGTAATGCTATTTGTGGACAAACTGTAGAACAAGGAGATTTGCCTAACAACTGTCTGAGTCATGAATGGTGAGTTGTGACGTACATCATGGTCAGGCATGCCCCACATTTACCTGACAATGGCTAGGAACTTTGCAAACACTTTGGGTGCTGAGGATAGGCCAAAGGGAAGTGCTCTGAACTGGTAGTGGCAATTCCCTATCCTGAACTTGAGGTTTTTTTTCTATGGCTGGACCTTACTGGTATGTGAAAACAAGCATAATTCAGATCCAGTGACCCCAGCCAGTCTCCTTCCTGCAGAGATGGAATCACTGAGCCCAGTGATATTATCTTGAATTTTTCTTTCTTTAAGTGTTCGTACAGATATCTCAGATCTAAAATGAGTCACGACTCCCCATTTTTCTTGTGGGTTAGGAAGTACCTTGAGTAAAATCCCTTTCCCCACTGTGAGGGAGCTATATTTTCCACCACATTTGTCTGCAGCACTTTCTTTGGTTCTACCATGTCTGGTAAGAAAAAATTACTTACCATAGTAATCTTCTTTCTTCCCAGTGATGCTCAGACATTCATAACTTTGTGCAGTCATCCTGATGGGTTGGACTGCCCGGAGAGATGGAACACATGCAAATGATGGAATTCTTTGCACGTGAGCATCTTTCAAATACTGCCGCTACCAACTGTAGTGTTCTAAGCCCTTCAGATTTGTAAGAAGCGTGGAAGTCAGGCAACATGGAAAAACTTTCTATAAATTATTAACTAATTAATAATCATTTTAATAAAACATTTTTAGGATTAGCCTAATAAACAACCTACTTGAAAAAACCTCAAGGGAGGAGCTATATCTAAATATAATAATGGTGTTCACCATAGATTGAAAACTATTTTGAGAGACAGAAAACTCTGGTAAACTCTGTCTAGCATAGAGAAATGTACCCAGAAGGATATGGCTATGTGGCACTAGATGCGGAATGCAGAGGCTTAAGTTCTGGAAGGGAGGAAGGAAGGAGTTATGAATGTCTGAGCATCACTGGGAAGAAAGAAGATTACTATGGTAAGTAATTTTCTTCTAACCCCAGTAAAGCTCAGACCATTCATAACTTTGTGCAGACTACCAAGCAGTACCCCCAGGTGGTGGGCACAGAACTTATTTTGGAAACAGACTTTGCAGGACTGCTGTGCCAAACTTGGCATCACTTCTGGACAAAATATCCAGATTATAATGCTTTGTAAAGGTGTGTACTGATTTCCAAGTAGCTGCTTTACAAATGTCCAACAATGGCACCTCCCTAGCAGCTGCAATAGTGGCAGCTGTTCCTCGTGTTGTGTGAGCCCTCAGCCCAGCTGGGGACTCTTTACCTGCTTTATTATAGCAGAATTGAATGCACTGGACAATCCACCGAGAAAAGGATCTTTTTGAGGCTGGTTTGCCCATTCCAACATCCCCATATGTAAGGAAAAGTTGTTTTTTGTCTTGCCTATGGCCTTTAGCAGCTGTCATGTACTAGCCGAGAGCTCTTTTCACATCCAGACTGTGAAGCCTTCTTTCACTAGAGCTTGCATGGTCTGTGAAGAAGACAGGCAGAGTGAGTGATTGGTTCAGATGGAAATCTGAAACCACCTTGGGAAGGAATTGTGTTTGTTCTGAGGACTACTTTATCCCTGTGGAAGGAAATATAGTCCTTGTTGACACAGAGAGCCTGAAGCTCACTGATTCTTCTTGCTGAAGTAAGTGCTACCAGGAAAACTGTTTTCCAGGTAACATACTTCAAATGGGCTGTAGCCATTGTCTCAAAGGGAGCCCGCATCAACCTTGCTATACATACATTAAGATCCCAAGTGGGCACTGGTGCCCTGTGGGGGGGGGGGTGCAAATGCATTAGGCCTTTGAAAAATCTTTTGAAAATGGGATCTGATGCTACAGATACCCTTGTCCTAGCAGACAGGTATGCAAATACTGCTGCAAGGTGGACCCTCAAGGAACTGGGTTGCAGACCTTGTGAATGCAAATGAGTTAGATAATCCAACACCACTGAGACCCCTGCATCATTTGGGGTGAAGTTCCTAGTAGAGCACCAGAAAGAGAATCTTTTCCACTTAGCAGAATAAGTTTTCTTAGTTGAAGGCTTCCTGTAACCTTTCAAAATGTTTAATACAGCGTCAGAAAGGTTCAAGCCTGCATACTCTAACTCCTCAAGAGCCATGCTTTGAGGTGAAGAGACTTGAGATTTGGGAATAGCAATGTTCCCTGATTGGAGGTTAGAAGATTGTGCCTGACAGGCAAACTTATTGGCCTGCTCACTGCCATGGAGAGCAGAAGAGAGTACCATGGCTGCCTGGGCCAATCTGGAGCTATCAATATCAGAGAAGCTGAGAGGGATCCGAGTTTCAGTAGCACCCTGAAAACCAGAGGGAAAGGGGGGAATGCATAGAGAAACTTGCCGACCAATCCAGCACCAAGGCATCCAGAGGGATTGTGCCCTGGGCTGGTGGCCTGCAACAGTACTGAGGTAACTGGTGGTTCTGGTGGGATGCGAACAAGTCTATCTCTGGAACGCCCCACCTGTTGAAAATTACCTGTACCACCTGCTTGTTCAATGCCCATTCGTGATGGGACCGACTGATTCGACTCAGTGTGTCTGCCAAGATATTGTCCTTTCCTGGCAGACGGATGGCTTGTAGGGACACCTTTAAAGAATATGCCAGAGCCGAAATTCTCATGGCTTCTGTGCATAGGGGACCTGATCTGGTGCCACCCTGCTTGTTTATGTAATACATTGTGGTGGTATTGTCTGTTCTGACCTGTACCACCTTTCCCATTACCAGTGAAGAGAAAACCTTTAGTGCCAGCCACACTGCTCTGAGTTCCAGCAGATTTATATGCTGGAGGGACTCTGCTTCTGACCAGGTACCCTGAGTTGTGTGCTCCCCTAAATGGGCACCCCAGCCCAGCAGGGATGCATCTGTTGTGAGGATTAGTGAGGATCCTCCTTCTGGAAGGGACTCCTTGTCTTAGGTTAGTTCCTTTTCCACCACAAGAGGGCTTGTAACAGGGCCTTGTCACTGGAATGAGCTTTGAGAAGGGGTCTTTTTTCTGACTCCAATGAGTCCTGAGGTGAAACTGGATGTGTCTCATGTGAAACCTGGAACCCTACACTGTACCTGTGGATGCAGCCATATGACCCAAGAGCTGCAGAAATTGCCTGGCTGTTTTTTGACCATGCAATTTGAAGGAGTTTGCTATGGCCTGAAGGCTTTGCACCCTGTCTAGTGGTAAAAAGGCCCTGGCCTGCAGGGTGCTGATCTCTGCCCCTATGAACTGTAAAGTCTGTGTAGGGGCAAAGACAGATTTTTTCTGGTTTACTATGAAACCCAGATATTCCAGAAGATCCTGTGTAAGCCTTAGAGAGGTTGTGACCTGCTCTGGTGATTTGCCTACTATCAGCCAGTCGTCCAGGTATGGAAAGACAGTCACTCCCTGTCTTCGAAGAAATGCCACAACAACTGCTAGGCATTTTGTAAACACCCTTGGTGCCAAGGAAAGGCCGAAGGGTAGAGTTGCAAACTGATAATGACCTGATGGGAGTCTGAATCTGAGATATTTTCTGTAAGATTCCTTTATGGAGATGTGGAAATAAGCGTCCTGTAAATCCAGAGATGCCAGCCAGTCCCTTTCTGGATTATTGGTAGAATCGAGCCAAAGTGACCATTTTGAACTTTGGCTTTTCAATCTTGTTTAAAGCTCTGAGATCAAAATTAGCATCCTCCCCATTTTTCTTTGTTGTTAGGAAGTATCTGGAGTAAAAACCTCTTCCTCTCAGTGTTGCAGGGACTAATTCCACTACTTTGAGCTGAAGCAGCTTCTGGACCTCTGCCTCTAGCAATGAGATTTGTGCTAGAGGTGGGGAGGTAGAAACCCTGGGGTTTTTTAGAGGAAGAAATTTGAACTGCAGCGACAGACCTTTGCCCACTACCCCCAGCACCCACTTGTCTGTGATGATGGTTGACCAGCAGGGGAGGTAATGGGACAGTCTGCCTCCAACAGGTAGGGAGGAGGCAGCTTGCATCTCAGGGGTTCTGCTTAGGCTGGGGCTGAGGTTGTGGCCGAGTCCCTCGCCTAGAGCCCCTTCTACCCCTACCCCTTGAGTAGCCCTGAGGGGGGTACTGCTGGTATTAGGGCATGGCTACTGGCTGCAAGAAAGGTTGTGATAAAAAGGGACGACCCCTAGCCCCCCTTCCATAGGGCCTAGTGGATGAGGAAGCTCTGTCCCTAGCAGAGTTACTTCTATAAGTAGCCTTATATTCATCCACTTTTTTCATATAGGCCACTGTGGACTCCCCAAACAGCAGGTTTCCTTCCAGTGGGAAATCCAGGGCCTTTGACTGAGTATCCTGAGTGAGGTTTGTGGCCCTAAGCCAAGCAAACCTCCTCTGAGCCACTGTATTAGCCATCCATCTGGCTGCAGTGTCATTCAAATCAGCAGCCATTTGGAACTGGTACTTGGCTGCCTCTAGCCCAAACCTGGCAGTTTCTGCCAGGTCATCTGACAAGGGTGGGTTGGCCTTCATGGACATTGCCAGTACCGACTGCCACAGAGATTTTTGATACTGGGCAGCATAAGATTAAAAAGTGGCCTGTCGCATGGCCAATGAGGCTGACAGATAGCCCTTTTTGGCCATACTGTCCAGTTTTCTGGAGTCCTTGTCTGGAGGATGTGAGGACAGAGGGACCTTAGCCTTATCACAGGCAGCTTGCTGTACAACCCCTTGATGATCAGGGTGGGAGAAAAGGAATTCAGCTCCCTCCCTGTTCAGCTGATATTTTTTATCTATTCTCTTATCAATAGGAGGAATAGAGTTTGGGGTCTGGAGGAGCTTCATAGCATCCTTCTTAAAGAATTTATATACTGGAAGGAGGAGGGCTTTTGTGGGTGTTAAACCCATCATACTGAGGTACTCAATCTCCTCCTCATCTTCCACTTGCTCTGTTGTGTTGATATCCAGAGCATATGCCATTCTTCTTACAAAAGAAAAATGGGAGGAAAAATCCTCAGACACTCTGGGAGGAGAGCCAAATTCCTGCTCAGGGAAAACCTCTGGGGGAATAGGTTCGTCCTCCTCATAAATGTCATCATCCCCTTCTAAATATTGTTGCTCCGGAGCAGGAGGCAACACAGAAGCAGCAACCTGGGGACCCTGGGGAGGGGCAGGAGGCTGAGGGATGATGTTTTGCAGAACCGGGATAATTTTGAACGCCTGGGCTATGTCTTGAGCCGAAGCCATGACAGGCAGCTGCGCAGAAGTCCCTGGTTTAGCAGGAGAGGGTTCTGCATGTTTGAGCTTTTTTAATTTCTTTGAGGGAACCGGGGAGTCAGCCGGTTCTTTTCCTCTTTTTGCCCCTTTTTCGCCCATATCAGGAGCAGGGGTAGAAGCACTTGTCAATTCAACCACAACAGACTGGGGTGTCAGCTGGTCAGAGCCTGAGGGACCCCTTGGAAACATTTTGTGAAGCCTTTCAAGGCGTTTTTCAACAGTTTTTTCTGGGAATGTTTTGCATATTTCACATTCCTGGTCCAAATGTTCAAAACCTAGACAAGCTACACATAAGGTGTGCTTATCTGCCTTGGCAAACAAATCTCCACACTTCAAACAGTTTTTAAACCCAGGTTCACCGGTTCTCTTTTTAGGTTTCTCAGTCATGGTGAAAATATATAATGAAAAACCTCAACCGCTAATACTCAAAGCTAATGCGGTTATTAAAACAGCTTAAAAAGCTTTTACTTTTTTTTTTTTTATTTTTTGCAGTCGGTTCAGGAACCGATAGGGAACCGATGGAACCGAGAAATGAGATGAAATATGAACCGGTTCAGCAGTTCTGTAACCAATGAAAAGTGGTTACAAATAAAAACTTTAAGGACCAAATTTAATTGAAAATGAATAGGTTCTTTAGTTAGAGAACCGAAACAGAGTTACAATTAGCTCGGATCCCCCACGGTTATACCGAACCGCGAGGAACCGAGAAAACAACAATTTAAACAATAATAACCAATGTAACTAACAAATTAGTAGTGGCAGTAAAAGAAACTAAAAATACTTATGTTTTTAAGCTTTTTTCTTTCTTCTTCATGCGAAAGAGGGTGACAGAGACTCCGAGCGACCAGACTTTCAGGCGGAGAGAAAAATCTGAAGGGCTTAGAACACTACAGTTGGTAGAGGCAGTATTTGAAAGATGCTCACATGCAAAGAATTCCATGATTTGCATGTGTTCCATCTCTGCAGGCAGTCCAACCCATCAGGATGACTGCACAAAGTTATGAATTGTCTGAGCATTACTGGGGTTAGAAACAGGAATTCTGTCAACTCCTTTTTTGCGGGGGGGTGGGGGCTCTGCCCCCACACACCCTGGATTTTAAAATAATCAATTCCAGTTTGGAGTTGTTTCGGAGACAGAGAACCCATATTGGTGTACGTGCAACCATTACAGTGAACCATCGAATTTGTTGCTTGTACCCCCAGTTCCAAGAGAATTGCTTCTGCTGGGCTGTGAGGTTGAGACCCTTCGTGATTCTGCAGTCTTAGGAATTTTCTGAACTGCAGGGACAAACCCTGACTCACTATGTTCCAGGACCCACTTGTCTGTAATTATTTTTGTCCATTTCTGAAGAGAGACAGACAGCCGTCATCACACTGGCAATGGATGGGTGACCTGGGAAGACTTGTCAGGGGTTCTGCTTAGTCTGAGTTTTGGCGGCTGGCTGAGCTGCTGAGCACCTGGTGCCCCTTCTAGCCATGCCTCTAAAGTAACCCCTTTGAGGGGTGTAGCCATAGGAGATGTAAGCACGGGGAAAGTATCCTCTACCTCTACCTGCCCTTCCATAAGGCCTGTTGGAAGTGGAGGCCTTTTCCTTTTCAATATTGCTCTTGTAGGTGGTCTTGTATTCATTTGTGTCTTGTATCCATCCACGTTTTTCATGTAAGCCTCAGTCGTCACCAAAAAGTGCATTTCCCTCACAAGGAAACTCCATTGCCTTGGTTTGAGGGTCATGGGATACAATGGTAGTTCCAAGCCAGGCAAACCTTCTTAAGAACACTGCATGTGCCATGACCCTGGATGCAGTGTTGTTAGCGTCCGATGTCATGTGGAACTAACTGGTACTTTGTGGAATCTATGGCTGCCCTTGCTGTGTCAGCCAAATCCTGTGCCAAGTCACCAGCAGCCTTTTCACTCAGTGCCAACATGGAGTTCAAAGGGCTTTTTGGTACTGCTTTTATTTATTTATTTATTTATTTATTTGAACAAGTCACATTTACAACCTTCAAGTCAGGGACTCATTTACAAAGGCACCTCATCACAGGGAGGGCAAGACAATAGAACATTGTGCAGATACAATATTGGACAACATTACAGGTGCAGACATTGAACACAAAATACACTAAGGGGCCTGTCTACACTACATAAGTAAAATCCTGCAACGTTATCAGTGGTAGGGCGGATGCACTTTAACGGTTTGGCCCTGTCTACACTGCACTGAAAATCTGTAACGTTTTGAAATTGGAACAGACAGAAAATGTTACAATGCATCCACACTACCACTGAAAACATTTTGAAAACATTACAGGATTTTACTTGTGTAGTGTTGACAGGGTTAAACAGAGCTTTGAAACCATTACAGAAACCGTTGTTGAAATCACCTCACAACAGGTTTCTGCAACGGTTACGAAAACATTTTCTGTACCGTTACTAGTGTAAAAGCAAACCATTATGGTAACAGTTTGGACCCTCTGTAACATTACAGAGGGGATTGCAAGGGTAGTGTAGACAGGGCTTTTCAATCTGTAATGGTTTCAAAACATTACAGATATTCAGTGCAGTGTGGACAGGGCCTTAGTTACACGTTTGTATAAAATACAGATTTACAATTAAAGATGTACAATTTCTCTGGAGTTGCGGTGGAATACATCCTTGTATAAACCTAAGGGGGTAGGTAAAAAGGGGTAGGGGGAAAGATGGATTGGCAGTCCAGAGGACCTTGTCAAGATTAAGGGGGCCAGGCAGGGAAAGGCCCTGCAGTAGGAATAGAGGGGGCAGGGTTAGTTGCACCTACAGCAGCGGACATTAAAGAGATGGTTCTGGAGAGTGGTTTTGAAGGGACCAAGTTTGGCAGTGTTTGTAAAGCAGGTAGGGAAGGGAAGGAGTTGAACCAGGCGGGAGCACGATAAAAGAAGGACTTCTGGGCGAGGGAAGTCTTGGTTCTGGGCACTTTGAAGGTGGCTTTAACAGAGATGTGGGTGGAAACAGATGAGGATGACCGTGGTAGGGAGGTAGAGACTCCTGGGGGTGGAGCAGGGATTTTTTAGCAAGAAGGCAGGTCTGATACTGCAGGCGTTCCTTGAAGTTGAGCAGGTTGGCGGAGGAATAGAGCAGGCAGGTGTGGGTGCGGCTGGAGGCTCCAGTCAGGAGCCTACAGGCCTTATTGATGGAGAGCTGGATTTTAGAGAGGGAGGTGTTATCAGCTGCAGCATAGATGGGCAAGCCATAGTCCACTAGGGACAGGACAGAGGAGGTGATGGCCAGCCGGAGGGCAGCGAGAGGCAGGCAATCCCTATGGCAGTAAAGTAGTCCAATCCGAGAGCTTATGGAGGAGGAAAGAGTGTTGATGTGGGTGTGGAAAGTGAGGGCAGTATCAAAAGTAATGCCTAGGTATTTGTATGTGGGCACTTGCTCTAATGGAAGCCGAGAGTTGGGGGTAATCAGGAGGGGGGCACTTCTAGCTTTATTTTGGTGGTGAGAGAAGAGCACTGATTTGGTTTTCTTAAGGTGTATGACTAGTCTGCGATCAAGAAACCGCCTTTCTGTTTGGTTGTAGGTGAGCTGAAGAGATGACTTGAGAGTAGAGGGATCTGGGTGTGAGGCAAAGAGAACTGTATCGTCTGCATAGAGGAGCATCTTGCTAGTGCAGGAGCTGGGGAGAGTGTTGAGGTAGAGACTGAAGAGAATGGGATCCAGGATTGAGCCCTGTGGGACCCCGGAGCTAACGGGGTCGAATGTTGGAGAGGGAGCCGTTGATTTTTACACACTGGGATCTAGCAGAGAGGTAGCTGGAAAACCAGGCAAGGGGACCAGCAGAGAAACCAAGGTGGTGGAGAGTGTCGAGTAGGAGGGGGTGACAGACTGTGTCAAAGGCCTTGGAGAGGTCAATGAACACTGCACCAGCAGGACTGCCGGAGTCGAGAGCAGAGTGCAGGTATTGGGAGAACTCCAGGAGAGCAGTGGTTGTACTGTGCCCTGGGCGGAAGCTGTGCTGCTCCGGACACATAATGTCATACTTAGCCAAGTACTCAGATAGTTGGATAGACATCACTTTTTCGAGGGCTTTGGAGAGAGGGGGGGAGGATGGAGATTGGCTGATAGTTGCTGGGGGAGCATCAATCACCACTCTTGTGTATTGGAGTGATTTCAGCAGTTTTCCACGCACTGGGGAACTGTACAAGGCATAGGGACCAGTTGAGTAGGTCCGTCAGGGGGACTAGGACAACATCCAGGACCAGGCGGAGGATCCTGGAGTCGAGGGGTCACTGCTGGGGTTATTACTACCAAGGGGTTTTAGCAGGTGTGGCCTGGCTTTGTGGGGGGATAGGGTGCACAGGTAGAAAGGGGGGTGATGCAGGGCAGGGGGGAGTGAGGAGGGGATTGGATCAAAAAAGCTGCTGGGGAGGACAGAACTTAGATCAGAGAAAGTGGTGTTGAGGCAGTCAGCTATATAGATAGTGGATCAGAGGGGGTAGCACCATCGATGGTGAGCTCAGATGGTGGAGGGGAGCGGGTCTTCCCATTTAGTTCTTTCATGCTATCCCAGAAGGTCCGGGTCGAGCCCCAGGTGGCGGTGAGAGTGGCCTGGTAGTGCTCCGCCTTGGCCCATCTGAGGGCCCAGGTGCACTTATTTGTGCTCTGCGTTGTAGGCTTGTCTGTCAGATGGATTGCCTGAATCTACAGCCATTCGCCAGAGATTATCCCTATTCTTACGTTTCTGGATGAGGTAAGGGGTGATCCAAGGGGTGTTGTGTTTCTTTGTATGGATCCTGGTGTGGTGGGAGAAGAGGTCACAGGCCTTGCAGAAAGCACTTGTGAAGAAGTTAAGAGCGGAGTCGATATCTGGAGCGTGTCAGATAGGGGACCAGTCTAGCTGGGCTAGGTGCTGTTTCAACTTTTTTAGGCCACCAGGGCGTAGCCGCCAGCGTAGTGTAGCCTGGGACACTGGTTTTGGAGAGAAGGATGACCAGGTACAGATGACTGGGGAGTGATCACTAAGTAAGTTGGAGAGGACAGTGATGTCCCCGGATTTTAAAGGGGCGGTTTGATAATTAACATCTAGGAGGGTATTGGTTCCACTGGATCAGTTGAACCTGGTGTGCTGTAGGACTAGTTGGGACATATCCAGGGCAGCGAAGGAGTCCCTGGTTTGAGTTGTGGCAGAAGCAAGCCAGTTAACATTAAGATCACTAAGGATGACTTGCTCAACTTTGTGCGGGAGGGATGTAAGGTAGTCAATGAGGGACTGGACTGCTGAGTTCTGGTTCCTTGGGAGTATGGGGGTATGTAGGAGACAGTAAGAAAAAGAGAGCCTCTGGTGGGGTCAGGGATAACTTTTAGTGTGAGGGCTTGGGCACCACAGTCAAGTTTGGGAGCAGGAAGTGGATGATCTATTAGGGGTGCCCCGCATGAATATAGCGCACCCACCACCACGTTTGCCTGTGTGGTCTTCCCTGAACAAGGTGTATCCAGAGAGGGAGATAATGGAGTCAGGGGTGGACTTAAAGAGTCAAGCTTCTACCAGAGCAAGAATATCAGGTTGATGCTGGGTGACCCAGCACTGGAGAGCAGCAGTTTTCTTTAGGAGGCTACATATGTTAAGGGATGCAAGGCGGAGACCGGCAGTGGTACAGGATTTGGGCAGGCTGGCAGATAAAGGTCCAGGATTGGGGTGTACATTCCCAGACAGTAAGAGTAGCAATGTGATTATTCTGATTAGGGGACGGTGGCGGAAGGGACCCATGGTTCCGCGGCCAGGCGAGGACCTGGTGATAAGGGTGCAGGGGGTAGGTACAGCACGAAGGGTGGATATGGCAGGGAGCAGGTGGGTCCAGGGTGGGCCTGGTAGGGCAGGGGCAGTGGGGCTGTAGTCAGGGGGTGGGTGCTGGGGAGTTAGGGATGCATTCAAGGTGGGAGGGGCTGGGTCATACTGGGGTAACTTGGGGGTGAAGTGCCTGATGTAGTGGACGGGAACTCAGGTCAGGGGGAGGTTTGAAACAGGAGGGTAGGGGTGAGAAGACCTAGCAAGGGAGTGCAAGTGCCCATAGTTCTATGCTTATAGTGCAAGATAAGGGTGATAGCTGAACTTCAGTGAGGGTAACTGCCACTGTAAAGTAGTGATAGTGTTACTGACTTTGGTGCAAGAGGTCCAGGTTCGAGTACACCAGCAAGAGGGTGTCTTAGAAGTTTGTGGAGGAGATGTCGGAGATTACCCAGGGGCTGGATAAGGCTGGGTTTGGAAAGGAAAAGGGAGGAGAAATAGCGATTTAGGTTTGATCTCCTTAGGAAGGGAGGGTGTGGTTTCAGGGGATAGAAAACCAGCTGACTGTGGGATTCTGGTGGGAGGAGTTCCTGTGAGAGGAGTTCCAGGACAGAGACTATATAATAAACTGTCAGAGAAGGGGGAAGGTTGGGATTCCAGAGGGAGGAGTTCCTGGACAGAGACTACATAATAAACTGTCAGAGAAGGGGGAAGGTTGGGATTCCAGAGGGAGGAGTTCCTGGACAGAGACTATATAATAAACTGTCAGAGAACAGGGAGGGGAGGGTGGAGTGGGCGAAAAATCTAGTGAGAGCAGGCTCTGGCACAAAGGTCCCTCAGTGCGCAACTAGCTTGATTTAGAAAGCTGCTCACACGAAAATTCAAGAAATGGTGCCAAATTTAATATTTACAGCTGGAGGGGGGGGGACACCTGATTTTGGCCCTTGAAAGGGCAGGGAGCAGCTCCTGCCCCTATGGCCACAGGTGGAGGAACGCCCAGGGGTCTATGGCACAGTCTGTTTTTGGCCTTTGAGAGGGCAGGGAGCAGCTCCTGTGGTTATGGCCATGGGTGGGAATGCCCAGGGGTCAAAGTGTAGGCCAAGTATGCTGCCTGCCTTAAAAGCACAAAAGCTGAAGTATAAACTTTTTTGCCCATACTATCCAACTTCCTGGAATCTTTCTCAAGAGGTTGGGAGTAAAGGGCACCGTGACCTTGTTGCAAGCGGAAGTCTGGACCACCCATTCATGATCAGGGTGGGAATATAGAAACTGATTGGCGTGCAGGGGGATTGGACCTCCTCCCTGTCACCAAGAACACCGGGAGAGCAAGCTAAGGGAGCGGATCTCAGAGGCTCAGATAAGTAACCAATCAAAGCAGAGCTGCACCTCCTTACTCCAGCAGTAGCCAATCCAAGTGACTGCCTAACTAACCAGGAAATGGCGAAAGGGTTGTAAGTAGCCCCCGCAAGCCAGACAAAGGGTGGCAGAAGCTGATCAGCAGGGCAGAGGGATCAGACCTCCTCCCAGTCACCAAGAACACCAGGAGAGCAAGCTAAGGCAGCAGAGCTCAGAGGCTCCGATAAGGAGCCAATCAAAGCAGAGCCACACCTCTCTCCCCCAGTGGCAGCCAATCCAAGCAGCTGCTTGATTAACCAGGAAGTGAGGAAAAGGCCTGTAAATAGTCCCCAAAAGTCAGACAAAGGGTGACAGAAGCTGATCATCTGGCATGGGGATTGGACCTCCTCCCCATCGGCAAGAACACCAGGACAGCAAGCTAAGGGAGTGGAGCTCAGAGGCTCTGATAAGAAGCCAATCAAAGCAGAGCCGAGCCTCCCTCCCTCCCCCAGTGGCAGCCAATCCAAGCCGTTGCCTGACTAACCAGGAAGTGAGGAAAAGGGCGGTAAACAGCCCCTGCTAGCCAGACTAAGGGCTACAGAAGCTGATTGGTGGGCAGGGAGATCGGACCTCCTCCCCAGCACCAAGGACACCAGGAGAGCAAGCTAAGGGAGCAGAGCTCGGAGGCTCCATGAGGCTCTGATCAGGAGCTAATCAAAGCAGAGCCTCGCCTCCCTCCCCCTTCGACAGCCAATCCAAGAGACTGCCTGACTAACCAGGAAACAGAGAAAAGTGCTGTACCTAGCCCCCTCGAGCCAGACAAAAGGCGACAGAAGCCAACCGTCTGGCATAGGATTTGGATCTCCTCCCCGTCACCCAGAACACCAGGAGAGCAAGCTGAGGGGCCAATCAAAGCAGAGCCATACCTCCCTGCCCCAGTGGCAGTGGCTTTTTGGAGAGATTTGTGGATGGTAAGAAGCAATCTCTTTGTGGAGCCACAGCCATCATGTCCATAAATTCAACCTCCTCTTCATCCTCCTCAGCTTCATGGCAGGAGATGTTGAGGATGTTTACCATTTGCCTAACAAAGGAACAGTGGATGTGTAATTCTTGGAAGGCCTGGGAGGAGAGTCAAAAGTCCTGCTCAGGTGAACCATCGGGTTCCAGGTGTTCACCCTCCTCATCTTCATAATATATTACTTCCTCCTCCACAGGCAGCTGATGCGGAACCAGAGCCTGGGGGGCAATTTCCCACAGCCTAGAAGGCCTGGAAAACTGCCATGCTCTTGTCATGTCCTCTGCTGAGGACGTTTGCCTTCCTTTTTCAGAAACGGTGACAGAGACACGTTTTCCTTTTTGATTTTTCTTTGCAGATACTGTTTCCACTGCCTGCTTTGAGGTTATTTTACTTTTGCCATCAATGGCCTTGGTTTTTCTTTCCCTCAAGGTACATGTAATTAATGCTGGGTCACCCCTGAAAAAGGGACCGTCAAGGTTCCAGTGGGCCTACCAGGTTACCAAAATGTAAAATAAATAAATAAATGGACTCAGGGTTCCTCCTTTTGGACACACTGTGTTCTGAACCATCTTCCCCATGCTTTTCTGATGGCTGTGCACCTTTATCTTTTTTATCTGTCCCCTCTGATGGGGACGGCTGCTGATACTGAGGGGAATGACCCTCATCTGACCAGATCTGTGTTTTGGCAACATGGAGGCAGAATGAGAAGCCATATGGTCTCCCTTTATTGGGCCTTCTCTTTTGTGTTTTAGGGCATAGCATTTTACCCAGTTCACAATTTAGAAAATCGTGGTCTGGACGTAGGCACCTTAAACAAAGCTCGTGGCAGTCTGCCCTTGCCAGAAGCTGGAAACTATTAGTACAATTTTTGAAGCCTGTGGTTCCTGTTCTTCTTGGTCTTTCAGTCATGCCAAACACTGATGGACCATAAATCTTTTTTTATTGGTCCCCAAAACAGTCAAATTGTAACAAAGCCCAAAGGGTATAAAAAGGCTCTAAAAATTTTTTTTCACTCTGGTTCCCTGGAAAAGGGGACTGCGATAACCTAAAAACCAATACTTTTAAGAATAAGGAAAGAGGTTTTGTTATCATTGCAAAGCTTTATCAGTAACAGCAGCTTGGTTTCCTCTATACTGGAACTGCAATTCTAGTGCTATAAAACTGCTACAAAGAGAGTAAAATAAGTGGTCATTTTGGAATAATATATATATATATATATATATATATATATATACATATACATATACATATACACACACACACACACACACACACACACACACACATATATATATAAAAATATATATTTTTCACATACTGTATATAAGTGGTTCCCACCGGCCCGGTGGCACTGAGGGTTGAGGCACTGGCCTCCACACCTTGTGCCACGCCGGCGACCTGGGTTCGGGAACAGACTCAGGCCACCAGGGGTTGGCAGGGGAGAGGAACGACTGAGCATCCCACAACTGCTCTCCTTCTTCTGGGGAGGGTAGGGGCAACATATTGTGCTGCAGCAGTGACTGGCTGAGGCCAGCCATACTACAGTTGCGTGCATCACAAGGGGGAGCGCAGCGGGCGTCAGCACGGACGTGCTCTGACGCACTGCACGTCCGGCTCCCTGGGGGAAAGCAATGTGAAAAATAGCAGGGCGATCTCGGCAGCTGATGGCCATCCTGCCCCGGTCACGAGAGGTGCCTTCACTGGAGTGCGGAGTGGTGAAAGGCCATCCCTGTGTGTATGGGGCATATAAATCCGCGAGACAGACCTAGTCCAGGGGTGCGGGTGCTGGCGGCTGGAGATCACTAGGGGTCCGCTCCACAGGGGCAAAATAAATAGAAATATGATAAAAAAAATAAATAATAAAAATAGGTGGTTCCCTAAAGGCAGGAACCACGTTAGCTTGGGGCCTTCTCTAGTTCCTTGGAACTGATTGGGAACCGGAGAAACCGCAAACACAGAAATAAAATTAACAAAAACATCTTAATTAACACAGAGTATCAAGGAATAACTAAAAAGAAGTATAATAACAGAAACAACATTGCTAAACTCTTCTAGGGGCCAGAAGAGTGGGGCTGTACTTTTGGGGTGACTGTCCTCTTCATGCAGATAAACAAATCTGACTGTTGGTGGGAGTGTGACCAAAGTGCAGAGTTTGAACTTAGTTCTAATTCTAAGATTCCATAATTAGCACAAATTATATCTCCTGGGCAACTCAATCCAGTGGATCAATTGCTACTGTTAAGATATACTGATGGGCCAGCCTGGTGGCGCAGAGGATTGGACTCCACACCTCGCACCATGCCGGTGACCAGGTTCAGGAACGAGCCTGGGATGGAGATTGGCGGGGGGGGGGCAGGGAGAGGATGTGAGAAGTTGCCGCCTGGCAGCGCTCCACCTCGGGTGGAGGGATGTAGCTCTCTTGGAGCTTGGCCACTCTCTGGTGGAGGCCGGAGAGTTGGCGCCGCAAGAGACGCACTAACGTAGGTCACGGGGAGGGTTGAGGGGACCCAGTCCGGAGCTATGGTGCGCATGTGCGCCTCCACACTCATGCGTCACCACTTCTTGGGGTCCCGGGGTACGCCAGGGAGAAAAACAGAGGAAAATCATTGGGGCCGATCTGGATGATGCCCCCGGACTGACTCAAGGGATCTGCCAGAGCGCGCATGGCACCACAAGACCCCGAGATCAGTAGGCTCGGCAGACGCAGAAGTCGACCCGCCACCGGAGGATAAAAATAGTTGGGGGGAAAAAAAAAAAAGATATACTGATGGATTCCAGGAGTTAGAATCAGGAGGGATTCCAGAAGTTTTACTTGATGGAGAGTGATTTAACCATGGAACAGACTGCTGATAGAAGAGGTGGGCGCAAAAACCCTTAATGGGTTCAAGCATGGCTGGGACAGAGAAAAGAGCTTAACAGTTACTCGGGGGGGGGGGTAGCACTAAGGCAGGGAGGTGGGGGAGGGGACAAGGGCAAAAATCCCATCTAGACAATAGGTCATGGGGTATAGTAGAGTAAAACAGGCGAGACTGGATGGTTCAATGGTCTTTTTTGGCCAACCTTGTCTATGTTTCTATGTATTACCATTGGCAAAGCAAGCCAGTCTGCTGTAGCCAACTCTTGTCTGAAGTGTGTGTGTGTGTGTGTGTGTGTGTGTGTGTGTGTGCGCGCGCATGTGCATGCTTTAAATGTATTTATAACCAGAAACTTGACAACTGAGTGAGAAAAAATGCAAGTGAATGTTTCCAGAGCGTATTCTGCAGCTTGGGTATTTCTTTGCCTCAATATGCAGCAGGCATGACCTGTGGTTAGCATACCACTCTCTATGGAGTTTTATCTGAATACAGTCAAACCCCGATTATTCAACTCCCATTTTTCCGACTCTCGATCTAATGAACCTACAGTCTGTCCCCTGCACTTAACAGGTGCAGTCTATTTTCAGCCTGTCAATTCAGTTCACCTGTCATTGCAGTTTGCAGCCGATCAAACTGTATTTTAATTACTGCACTTAATTGATTGCAACAGTGTTGTTGAGTATTTAAGTGGTGTAATTAACATGTACCTGTACTTCACCTCATTTTGATGCTGCTGATCAAGATGGCTGGCAAATGCAAGAGAGTTGTCCTTAACGTGTCCCAAAAGCTGCGCATTGTGGTATGCCTGGAGAACGGTGAGAGGCTGCTGCTTTCGCTGACAAATATGGAGTTGGCAAGTCTACTATTAGTGACATTAAGGCAGCTAAGGAAAAATTGAGAGACTTTGCCCTCACAATGGAATCAGCTTGCCGGCCCGGTGGCGCGGAGGGTTGAGGCGCTGGACGCCACACCTCGCACCACGCCGGTGACTCGGGTTCGGGAGTGAGCAAGGGTCGCCGGGGGTCAGCCGGGGCAGAGAAGGATAGAGCACCTGACGGCAGCTCTCCTTCTCTGGGGGAAGGGTTAACTGCAGGCTCCTGCTGCAATACTACCACCTAGGGGAGCCCAGGTGGATAGTGCGGTAGGTGGAGCAGCAGCAAGTGGATTGGGTGGATGTCGGCAGAGGAGCTAAGCAGGAGGTACATCTCACCATGCCTCCTAGCTCATGGCCACTCACTGCGCGACGACATCAGGGGAGGGAGGGAGGAAAGAAACCGGAAAACCACCTCAGCTTCTCCTAGGCGATGGCACCTCGCTGGCAGGTCTCCGGGCTCATCGGACAGACTCCGCTGCACTGACCCCACAAACTCAAGTATGTTGGTTTGAGGAGGTAAGCATGGGGGGCATCCCTCCTCACCCCTACCTAGGGGGTATACAGGGGGTGTGATAGTGTGGTGTCGTGTGCTCTAGGGGCAGATCTCGATGGGGGAGTGGGGCCTGCGGGTAATAGGATGCTGGAGAGAGTGGAGAAGGGAGGCAAGTAGGGGCATAACTACATAGTAAAACAAACAAAAAAAAACAATGGAATCAGCTTATGGTGAGGAGGAATGTAAAAATATGCACTCATGTAAAGATGAGCAGAGGGATTCAGCCCTCTACCTATGGTTATACCAGGAGCGCGGGGACACCACTTTCTGGTCCTCTTATCAAGGAGAAAACCCTGATCTTCCATGGTCTCCTTGGTATTACTACCCCCTTTTCGGCAAGTGAAGGTTGGCTAGATCGTTTCAAAAGGCGACACAGAATTTGCCAACTATGACTGTGGCGAAAAGCTAAGTGCCACAGATCACAAACTCTTCCCCCATTGTTGAAAGCTTTTTGGAAATTGTTGAATCAGCACGTCTCGTCCCCGATCAAATCTATAATGCGGATGAGACTGGGCTATTCTGGCATTGCTTGCCAGATCGGACTCTGGCGCATGGGGAGAGAGGGGCACCGGGTTCAAAAAGGCAAAAGAACGGCTGACAATTCTGGTCTGTGTAAATGCCGCTGGGACCTACAAATTAAATCTTCTCCTTGTGGGTAAGTCTAGACAGCCACAGTGCTTTAAGTATGTAAGCATGAATGCCCTGCCTGTCCAATATGAATTGCAGCATAATGCGTGAATGGACAGCAGCATTTTTAAACGCTGGTTCAAAGATCAGTTCACACCTCAGGTGAAGCGGCATCTGAGGAGCAAAGGGCTCCCTGTGCATGCAATTTTGCTGGTTGATAACTCCCCAGCCCATCCTGAAATTCCTGATGTCAAGACAAGGGATGGCTACATAAAGTGTATGTTTTTACCACCGAACACAACCAGCAAGCTACAGTCCTGTGATCAAGGAATTTTAGAGATCTTTAAGAGGGGGTACTGAAAGTGACTGCTGCAATCACTGCTTTCTGATGCTAACCATCAAGTCCCTCTGAATGACATTATAAAAAAAACTGACGCTGAAGGAAGTGGTCTACTTAAGTGCAGAGGCTTGGGATGCAGTGCTGCAGGAATCAGTAAGAAAATCTTGGATAAAAGGTGGGATTCGAACATCCCGCGATCCCGAACCATGCCCTGCAATCTCTGACACTGATTCCACACAGCAAACTGCTGCCGCAGAGGATGACCTTAGAGCACTAGCAACATTATTGCCAGAACCATCATCTGAGGCTGAAATTAAAGAGTGGGAGCACTGTGATGCCAACGAAGCAGGGCATGACCAACTGTCCGATGATGCCATTCTAAAGATGGTACAGAAAGACACAGATGATGCTGATGTTGGAGCATCTGATGATGAGGATGAAGAGGCCAGTGATCCCCCTTTGCGGCCAATGCATTCAGAGGCTGTCGACCACTTCAACAGATGCATAGTGTATCTGGAGAATCAGCCTGATACAGACCAGGTCATGCTGCTGCAACTGATGCGGCAAAAAGAAGCCCGAAAATCATACGATACCCTGAAACAAAAAGCTATGACTATTTCCACTAGTGCAGCTGAGATCTTCAGCACTATATCAAATTTATATCATTTTTTTGACGTTTTAACCTGCTTTGTACTTAATAAAGGTTTTCTTGACAAAACCGGTCTATATTAACCTCTCGTTTATCCAACCATGTCGGATGTCTCCCAGGGAGTTCGGATAAACGGGGTTTGACTGTACTATCATTGGTTCTACGTCATAACGGCGATCGCCAATAGGGCGAGTGCACACTGCTGAAAATCAGTTTCGGTGATGTAACACTCGCGGCACTCAGCAAAACGGTGCCAGACACTTTTTTTTTGTTGTTGTTATGCGGGGGGCTGTGCAACCCCCTACTAAAGGATTCTCAACTCCAGAGGGGTGCAAAAGCTGGGAAAAAAATTTAACAGCTAAGCGCAATAAAACAAATGCGCATCCGGAACCGAACCCAGCACCCTCGCAACCCTTGCTTGCCAGCAACCCACCACACCACAGCGCCAGCTCGGCAGCCCACTGCCACAGTACACCTCACAAACCCTCCTTCCCTCCTCTTCTGCTCGTCACACTGCGTGCTCACTCCCCCCCACAGCGCACATGTACATATAGCGACATCCTGTTGCTATATTCGTTACCCCCTATCCAGTCACCCTCCCATGTCCGGCAGCCCTGTGCAGATGGCACTATTACTGAGTGCCCTTTTTGAAAGCACTCAATAGCAGTCGCCCTCATCACAGGCTACCCTATCATCATATTTCAGGAAATATGTAGGAAAGAGGTTAAAAATGTACTTTGCTATTCTTGTTATTTTTTTTCTCCCTTACTTTACGGCAGCTGTAAGACAGTTGGCGTCCCCACAGCAGTGCCTCACTAGAGGCGAACATGCCGGTAAGGTTCTGGAGCTTCCAAATTGCCGAAGTTGCTCAGATCGAGACCCTCACCACAGATTTTGTGGGTTTTAACTCATACTTGAGCAGCACGCAAGCAATTTGTAGCCTGATACCTCTGGATCTAACCGTAGTGCAGCAGCAGCATGAAGCAAAATGGTGACAGCGCTAACGTGCTGCCAGAGAACTGTCTACAAAGTGGTAGATTTCATGGGCAGTATAGCTTCATGGTATGAGCAAAGTTGTGATCCTGGAGACCAGGGTTTTTGTCCCATAACCGCCACTTACTTACCATGTGACCCTGTGCAAGTCACTTAACCGCTTTGTACATAATTACCCCTGTCTTGCTATACCCAACTCTTCCAGTCCTTTCCTTAACCTCTCTGTGTACATCTAATGGCTGTAGCCAACTAGGCTTGCAAAGCACTTTGGGACACAGTGTGTATGGAAGGTACTATATAAAATACAATTTCTCCCTTCCTTTCTTTCTTTCGAACCAGAACCAGGTAGCAAGAACCAGTCCACACAGATCAGCATAAGAACACAGAGGCCAATGTTGGAATGAATGGTTCAGTCAATGAACAGTAGATGAAGGGAACAGTTTACCAGTTAGGATGCCCTTGGCAAACACTTTTGGTCATTTGGACAGAAACCGCAAGCAGTCTCAGGAAAGTAGTAAATTAAAAACTGTACCTGCCCCAACAGGATGACTGACTTTTCCACATTCCCATCACAGCTTATGATTGTACAACCCCCTCCAAAAACAGACAAACGGAAATCTCGATCATCATCTTGCTCTTGAATTCCAGATATCGCTAGCGGTCAAGAGTAGCTTTTGCCCCCTAAGGAACATCCCTTACATAAATGCCTGTCCCCTTAATTCACTCTACCAATGACCTGGCAACACTATTTCCCACATTCATCACCTGAAGACTTTACTGCTCTGATGCTCTTTTTGCATCATCTCTTAACCACATCTCTCTGCTTCTGTAGGAACTGAATTGGCAGACTGCCAGGCGCAGACCAATTTCAAGCTGCTACACCTCACCTATAAATCCCTAAATGGACTGGGACCCTCCAATATCTCGGACCTCTCCACATTCCAAATACTCTAATCCCATCCTTTGTATTCTTTGGGAAAGTTTATTAATTTTACCCAGAAAAAAATTACTATCAGAAGGTGAGTAGGGACTTTCTGTAGCCACTTCACCTCCATAGAATGTCTTCCATAAGTGTGCACCATCCCACTTTAAACCATTTGACAAGCTTCTTTTATTAACGTATTGTTTATGCTCTGGTTGTCTTTGATGGCTCTTGTCCATCCAAGTCCCACCGCTGACTAGCAACTGCTGGGGGTCAGCAGAGGTGTGCGACTCAAATAAAAGCTAGGTCCATAATCCTGCTTCATCCAAGAGGTGTTTTACACTTTGCTGCTTTTCCACAGATGTCAGTGCCAAAGCTTCAAGAACCTGCCCATAACAAACTGATGTGGAATACAGAGAGAGAGAGATAAACCTCCCACTGTTCTGCTCGAGGGCTCTCAGTTGCACCACCACCTGTGGTCACCCAGGTGGCAACAGTGCAGCAAGGACCGGGACTCCCTTCTCCCAGAGGAACAGAAGGACAGCATTCTTTTGGATACCTAATCCTCCCCCCCACTGGCCCTCTGGGCTCAGGGCATAAACCCACTCTGAAGCTGCACCGATGGGCCACCATTTTAAAAAGTTTCTAAAAATGACACTACAACTTAGCACAAGCAGAAATTCTGACCTTCCTTTTAATTTTGTTTGTAGTAAGATTTCATGCATCATCCAGTTTTAGTGACTTGCCTGACCTTCTAATTCCTCCAGTGTTGGCATTTTTTTTTTATTTATTTTTATTTATTTATTTCAATCTAGGATTACAATACCTTTGAGCCGAGGCTCTTTTACAAAGGTTCCACGTCAGCGTGTGCAACAGTCATCATTTTTAGTTACAAACATATAGTCATTGACTTACAAACATGTAATAACCAGTACAAAGACTTGAGCTATGAGCAAGACAAGGGAAGGGGGTGGGAAGTGAGGGGTAGGAGATCGAGGTGGGGTAGGAGGTGCAGGGGGTAAGGGGGAGTATGGGAGGTGGTTGGGGGCAGGGGCAGGACTGGAGATACTGGGGAGGTGGGCGAGGGCGGGAGACAGTGCAGCCAGGGGGCCTTGTCGAGGGAATATGACAGGTAAGGTGCTAGGGGTGCAAAGTTTTACATTGTTATCTTAAGAATAATTATGACTGCTCTCAGTCTTGTTTATCTTTCTTTGCCCCGCATCCCTCAAATGGTTTACATCAGTTTCCACGCAGTGTCCATATCTGAGCAGGTTTAGTCAGATATCCCAGCAGGTAACCACACACATACAGTCTCACATTTCACATCAAAGCAAAGCTGCTCAGATGGCCCAGCAGTCATGTACCACCATTAAAACTTACACACAGTGCCAGTCTCAGGGCATAGCTGTTGCAATATCCCCACTGCCAAGCACCTCCCCCAACACACAGTGCCCACATACTGACAGTGCTAGTCAAATATGCAGACAAATGGAAATTACGTACTTACCGTAATTATTGATCTTCTTGGACAGTCTCCATCACTCATTCACACTAGTGGGATAGCACCAGAGGCGCTAGGACCAAGCAGGAGCCTAAAGTTTTCAGAAGGGTTGGCGCTGAGAGAGGACCATGCATGTGCGGCACCGCGAGACTAGCTCGCGCCTGTGTAGGCTATCTTGGCGTCAATCCTCCAACCGCCTCAGTTCCTTTTCGACCAAGGAGGTGCAGCGTGACTAATGAGAATAACTCATCCTGAGTTTCTGGGCCTGAGAGGGCCCAGATGGCCTCTGCAAGAAAGGCTAAAGAATAATGTCCTCACAGTCTGAATCATAGGACCGTGAAGACCAGGAAAGAAAACGAGTGAACCCAGGGGACGGTGGGTGGGTGGGTGTGTGAATGAGTGACGGAGACTGTCCAAGAAGATCAATAATTACGGTAACTACATAATTTCCATATCTTCCTGGACTAAGTCTCCATCACTCATTCACACTAGTGGGATAGTACCAAGCTAAAACCAACAACCCTGAGTAGGGTGGTAGGAGATAGGGGTCACTCAGAAAGGACAGCCAAGGACTGTCCTGCTAATAAAAAGTGCTGTCTTGTAAGAGCATCTATAACATAGTGCCTACAAGATAAATGCTCTAGTTGTAACTCGTCACCTTGCTGACGACTACAATGGGCACAAAATGAAAGTCTGCCAGGCAGCCGCAACCACTCTAGGAGAGCGGCAAGAACCTGGCCTCACAATTTGATCTAAGACCAAAATTAATCACGTCAAAGACGTGTACTAATGTAACGTAAAGGGACCTCAGGAACTGAAAGAGTCTAAGGTAAAGTCTACTGGTTCAGGGTAGACCGGAAAGTGCAGATGAACCCCCCACTATCCAGTATGGTTGACCTGTAAACAACAGGTCCAGAAGCACTTGAACCCCTTACTTGGTGAGCAAGGGGGTCCAGGTGGGTTAGCCCATCAAGGAGAATGGTCTCCACTTAGTCACAGGATCCTCCTGATGGAAGGCCAAGCACGACTTAGAAGCCTCTCGTGGTGGTCTAGTAAAACCAGATCCTACCCACTGTATATTCCAAGAGGAATAATCCTGTTCCTGTGTGTACAACTGTAGCAGTAGTTTCTGAACTCAGGGAAGAAAGGGAAAAAGGTGTACAGGAGGATGTGTCCACTGCGGGAAAAAAACATTCCGACAGAAAAAAAAAACAGGGGCTGGATTTCTAAGGTCAATAGAGGCAGATGTGCGTCGAGGAGGGACACAGCAGGACCAAGTTAGGGCTAACCCATTTGTTGAAGTGACTGAAAGAGGCAGTGACTCAATGCAGTGAGGCTCTAGCCACTCTGGCTTTCCTGAAAGGAGTAGGAAAGGATTCTAGTTAATTTGCTGAAAAAGAAACATCATCACTCCCCACCAGAGCGCAGGAACCGAAGGTGTGAATATTTGAGAAGCTTCCTCAGAAAAAGGGACCTACTTGACCATCCGTCAAGAAGGAGAAAATCGCCTGTTAAATTAAGCAAGCAAGGAAGCAGGAACCTGAGTTCCGACTCGGTGGAGAGTCGCTTCCGCTGCTGTAAGGCTCTGTTCAAGAGAAGAAAGCCTGATAAAAAGAAAAGGAATTAACAGACTGGGCAGTCGCCTAGGTCTAGGAAATGTCTCTGAATGAGAGGAATCTCTCACAGAAAGAGATGACCCATATCGTCGCCGGATCGGACTCCCCGTATGGGAAGAAGAAATTAGGTACTCTTTACCGTATCCCGGAGACGAGCGCCTCAGGGGCTGAGGAGGAATCTGATCAGATCCTCCCCCCACAAAAAAGGGGGGGGTACCGGGTAATTTCGGCTAGGCCCTGTGCTGTGGTAAAAACCATATGATATAAATTTTTTTTTTTTTTAGTCCGAACCTAACAAGGCCTTCAGGCTGCTATTTTGAGGATTGTCTTGATACAAAAAGATGAAGATGTTCTCCACCTGAGCGTGGAAAGAGCCTGAGTGTCTATACTGAAATCATGACTGGACTAACAATCACAGCTGGAGAGAAGTTAACCACCTGTGCCGAAGAAGCCACCGAAGAAGCAATATCACAAGGTGGCTATATACCCCTATCAAAGGAGCGGAAGAGTCAGAGCGGCCCCCGACCATTAAATTAAAATGTTCCACAGAGTGTAACTGTCTTGATGATTGAACAAGTCTAGATGCAGAAGAGTATGGTCCATGGATGCAGTGTGAAATACTATAGTGGATCCCGTTACTGAGGAACTACTAAAAGGATTTTCCATCACGGACTCTGAAGATAGAGATGATGTGCCCTCCAGTACATAAAATGAGCCGTCCGCTGTGTTACAGACCAGAAGGACAGGGAAAGACCCATCTAGATGCACTTCTACCCCAGAAGGACCTCCAAGAGAGGTCTAGGTCAGAGCCATTAGAGACTCCGCCATCAGGAAGGATGTCTAGGAGCTTGGTACTACGTAGGGAGCAGAGAAAGTGCTGAGCAGAATGAGATTCCGCTGGCAGAACGGTACAGCAGAGTTCCATAGCAGAAAACCGCTGGATGACACAAGATCCCACATAGAACAGCACTTACTAAAATGTGTGGAAAAAATAATCCATGGAACAGGAGTTCATTCTGCGGTAAACATCCCGACACAAGTTCTGTGGAAAAGAGTCTGAAAGGAAAAATGTGTCACTAATTCTGCCATACAGCACCCACTAGCACCCGTGTGGCATCAGCAGCACTCGTGGCACAGGAGGGCACCAAGCAGTGCCTATGCCAACCTGGGTGATACCCAAGGGCAGCCATGGCAGTATACGCAGGTACTCCAGGCACCCATGTAGCAATGGCACTCGAGGGCACCTCCGACGCCCATGGCACCATGGCACCCATGACAAGAATGGCACCCAAGGGCACCAATGGCACGCATGGCACCCGAGGGCACCAGTGGCACCCATGGGCACCTGCAGTGCCACCCCGGTATACAAGGCACCAGTGGCACCCATGGCACTTGAAGCATCCATGGAACCCATGGGCACCAACAGCATCACCCGCAGCACCCAAGGGTGCTCCTGGCACCACCTCCTGTCATCCCTGGCACCAGCGGGTGCCACCCGCAGCATCCATGGGTGCCACCCTGGGTGCCACCCAAGGCACCCACGGCTGCCGGTGCTGCCCGCGGATGAACAGCGCCATCTACGGGAGCACAGCACGCCCGCAGGTGCATGGCGCCCGCCAGCAGGAGCACCTGGCGGCACCATGGGTGCGACACCACTGATAGGCGCCCGACAACCAGTGGCAGCAAAGAGAAGGCACCACGGCACAGAAGTAGCGGTGTGGAAACCCTTGGCACTGACTAAAGCAGCAGCCCGACTAAGGCCCTGAGGCTCGGCGCTGACCAAGGCACCAAGCACGGCGCCGAGCCACAGCTCCGAAGGAAAATGCCGATGGAAATCCTGAAAAGGGGAGAAAGAAAAAGGTGGTGCCCGTGCTGGCCTCTGCATGGAAAAGGGAGAGGGGGTAGGCACGAGGGGTCAACATGATGGTAAAGGCACCTCGCCATACGTAATCCAATCAATCCGGCTCCGGTCCAACAGTTCCGAGGCCCAGAGGTCCCAAAATCAGGAACAGAGCCAGGAAAACTGGAAAGTCGAACCATCTGCTCCATAGGAGCGACCCAAAGGTGAAACTGCTCACCGGAGCTCCAGCGAGGACAGAGATGGAGCTCGGAGTCGAGAAAACAGCCATTAGGAGCGGGGCCAAGAGGAATCCACCAAAGTCGGTTCGGGCCCATCACCCCTGCAGACGAACATTCTTCGTGCAGACATACCAACAAGCAACTTCGAGCGGCAACGATTCTTCTTCCCCGAACGAGGAAGAGGAGCTCGAGGTCAAGCGGAGCCGGATCACCGGAACCATTAGATTTTTGCTTTGGAGGACTGTCCCCCCCCTCCCCCCGAGCACAGGACTGTCCGTAGTCAGACCCCCCTCCCGGTTAATTAAGGGTGGCGGACAGCCCCTCTGCCATAAAAACTTTCAAACGAAGTCCTCCTACTGTCACTGCTACCGTCTAAGGACGACTCCGCTGATGGCAGGAAAGAATTTCTTTTTCTTCTTCATAATCTTCTTCTTGTTCGTAAAATAATAAATCACTACTTTAAAATATTAAAACATTAAGAGCTTTGTCGTATAGACGAAAACTTCAACTCCGTCAGACGAGCGACTTCAACATCCAAGCGCACTAGACGGCAGGAGAAAAGGAACTGAGGCGGTTGGAGGGTCGACGCCAAGATAGCCTACACACGCGCGAGCTAGTCTCGCAGTGCCGCGCATGTGTGGTCCTCTCTCGGCGCCGACCCTTCTGAAAACTTTAGGCTCCCGCTTGATCCTAGTGCCTCCGGCGCCATCCCACTAGTGTGAATGAGTGATGGAGACTTAGTCCAGGAAGATCCATGCCCCCCTCGACACACACACACACACACACACACACACACACACACACACACACACACACACTCGCATCAGGGCTGAGTTATTCAAATGTTCCAGCTGCCATGTCTCCCCTCCCCACCCTGAGGTCACATAAGCACAGGGCTTATTCAGACAGCCATACAGCTTTGCGCACACACACACTCACACACTCACACACTCACACACCCACACACCCACACACCCACACACCCACACACCCACACACCCACACACCCACACACCCACACACCCACACACTCACACACTCACACACTCACACACTCACCTAGCAACAGCAGTCATACACCCCTCCTACACAGTGCCCACATCAGGACTATGGAAGCGGCAGTGCACTATGAAACACTGGTGGGGGGGGGCTTTCTGTTCGACAACCTTTGTATAGCTGTTTGCCATGGAATATTTTTGCATTTACTACAGTTTACTTGAAGCAAGTGAGTCACTGAGCCCCATTTCAAGACTTATTTCCTGCCTTTTTTTTTTTTTTTTTAAACTTACTATACTGGCGCAGTGAATTTAACCAACTTCTGGTCATATAGGCCTTCATACGGATGCGACGGAGGGGAATGACCCCTTAGTTTCCCCTCCACCCATGATGACACTGGAATAAGAGCTAGAATCCAGGCTGCAGCATGTGAGTATATGCCCCTGCCAAGAGCCTAACAATGTCCACACTTCCTCACACTACAGCTACTGTGCCCCCATCACCTAAGCACCCACAGTCCGCAGCAGTAGAGGGATATGCTGCAACCCTTCCTCTCCAGAGAACAAGACTGTCCACTGGGCTGCTTGCACTTTCTCCTCCCAGCTGGCCCTGGTGTCCCTGGCTCAATACCAAACCCAAGCTGCTGTTATCCAGAGCAGTAGCTGTACTGCTGTGGGACGGCTTTTGATTTTTTGGGGTTTCTGTTTTTGTTAATTTACTATACTTTGTTCACCTCATCATCCCAGCCTGACATTCTTCAGTCCTGCCACACATGCGCCCCATATCTGCCTTCTCTGGGACTTAGTTCATCACCTGGTCCTCCCTCACTTGCCCCCTAGGGTGGGACTGCCGACGTGGACCCTTCTCCCCAACAGAGTTCGACTGTGGTTTGACGGTAGGTGCCTTTGTCGGCAGTGCAGAGCCAGAAACATGTGCGTGTGTGTGTGTGTGTGTGTGTGTGTGGGCATTCTACAGTATCCAGGATTTTTTCCCCCCATTTTTCTGGTTCCCTTCCTCCTAGGATGCAGAAGGTGAGCTCAAGAACATGCACGCACACTGATGCATGTTAGCATGTGTCAGAGCTCATCTGTCTTCTTCCCTCCCTGTGCACCAGCTCCAGCTGCACCGTCACCAGTGGTCAGGAAGATGGCGGTAGTGCAGTGGAGACTGCGAGCCCTTCCTCCCTGAGGAGAAGAGCATCCCATGGTACACTCAATCCTCCTCCACTGGCCAGCCCTCCCACTACTCAAGTTCATTCTCAAACCTGGGTTGTCAGCATTGCAAGTGGCAGCACCAGCACTGTGCCAGAGGGATGGCCACCGGCTATGCCTACTGATTTTACCCAATTCGCCAGCTTGCACAGTAACATTCTGCATACACTGCTGTGCATTCCTTGTTTCTTGTCACAGAGGAAAGCTTGCACTGCAGCTGCCCATGCACATGGGTGAAGAGAGGACTTTGGCCTCCAGTGTTGTCAGATAGGCAGCTCTCAGCAGCAGAACAAGAAATCACTATATATAATTTTTTAAATTATTCAAAATACAAAAGTCGACACATGAAGCAATAATTTATGAAGACCATGAGGACCTACCTCCACAGATGAACTTGCAGAATTTTTCCTGCTGAGCTGCGATTCCTCCTGCGTAGCATCTTGGGACTGACGAGCCCTGCGTCCTGTCTTGGCAATCTAGGATACGAAAATGTGATGATAAAAGATGCCGTTACAAAGAAATGTGTGTGGTGTAGTATAGTGTGTGTGTGTGTAGTGTGTGTGGTGTAGTGCAGTGTGTGCGTAGTATAGTGTGTGTGTGGTGTAGTGTAGTGTGTGCGTGTGGTGTAGTGTAGTATGTGTTATGCAGGTTTGTTGTAATCAATGAAGAGAACTCTTTATGTCCCAGCACTAATTGCTACAGTATGTCTGTTTTCCATTGTTGGAGCTATATACGTCAACCTTTCACTTTTCTCTTTCATACAGCTTCTTCTCCCTGGTTCCACTTGATGCCACCACCAACCTTCTCACGAATTTACAGGTTAACCACCACATATCCAGGATCTATACAGGCAGGTGGCCAGCCGTGTCAGTCATGCGACAGCCTGTGGGGGGTGCTGGCATGGAGCAGACCAGGGTTTTCCTCTGTGCTCCCATTTACTCTGCGGGGCACCCAACACATAATTTCAAATGCCCATACATGTGAATTAGCACACATGTATGCTGACCATCTGTCAGCAACCCCTACCACTTCAGGTACTCCCAGTCTCCACCAAGTGGCCGCCACAAGGGACTCAGCATCAACACCTCACCGGAAGGACAGCAGTCCCCAAGATGCTCAATCCTTCCTCCTCAGCTGGCCCATGCTCACTCCTGAATGTGGGTTATCAGCATCATTAGTAGTAACACTACCAGTTTACCAACAGGCTGACTAAGATTTCACTTTATGCCACAGTTTTCAAAGCCATGGTACTGATACGGTGAGCAGTTTCCCATACTGCAGTAGCCATGTTTTGAGGTATACCTAAGGGTTTCAGCCAGCCCTGTCACCTTGGATACTACCCACCCAGACTTGGCGTGTCAAATTTCCCTCCCATCCAAACTCAATCCTGCGTTCCCACAACTCCCGCCCCCGTAAACAGCACTAAATTAAATACTGCAGTAGTACTGATAATTCAGTAGTAATGACAATTTTGGTATTATCTTTCAAGGTTATAACACCAAGAACAAGCATTTGTCAATGCCGAATGTTTGCTTGCTGGCATTGGCAGTGTAGGAGTTAGAGAGCTGCATAATAGGAATGGCAGTGAAGTATTGAACTGAAGCCAACCCCACCACCATCCTGCAGAGACTGACAAGCATTGGGGTGTGCCTTTGGGTCGTCAGGCATAACTGCCACGCCATTTCACCACACCCTACCCTGCAGACACCGACAAGTGTCACAGTGTGCCTTGGGGTCTTTGGCCCTTAAACGCACCCCATTCCATCAGGAAATATGATGAGATGGGCGCGGTAGAGGAGAATGGGGTGAACTTTGGGACCGAAGAGTCCAAGGCACACCTCGATGCCTCTCACTGGCTGTAGAGTGTGGAATGGTATGAGCATTACAGCCGAGAATCCCAAGTCACACCCCTGATGCCCGTCATTCTCTACATGGTGGGGTGTTATGGTCAGAAACTCTAACGCCTCAGGCATTCGTTGGTATTTTCACTCCAAATTTTCAACATTTTTTTTTGCGAACCCCACCTCATGAACAGTGGCAATATCAGTTTGTTAGCCAAAAGCTGCTTATGTACAGCGACTACGGCATTTAGCACCACAGGCGCAAAAACACATTCCGAACAGGATGTGAAAAATGACAGCTGTACTGTCCATGGGGAGGTGTAAAAAATGGCAATGTTGAAAATCTGCAGTGAAAATATTAAAAAAGCTGGTGAAGTCACAAGCGTGCGAAGAAACTGTGCAACGCATAATTCAGAATGTAATTAGTTTGGGGATTTTTTTTTTTTTTTTTTTTTTTACAGCAGATTGTCAACACAGGCATTTTGAGACCTCCGATCATGAACAGAGTCACTGTGATTTTCTTTATCTGTCCCGAACAATGATTTCCCACAGTGACCACACATTTCTGCACTGAAAGTGTGAAAACACATTTCGGTCATGTTGTGAAAAATGACAGCTGGACTGAAAATATTACAAATTCATGAACTTACAAGGGTGTGTGGAAACTGAGCAATGCTCATTCGTAACACAGTCATTTTATGGACTTTTGTCACCAAATTTTCAACATAGCCATTTTAAGACTTCTGCTCATGAACAGTGTCACTGTGATTTTCTTACTCTGTCTCAAACATTGCTTTCGCACACCGACTGCACCACTGTGCGCTACATGTGCGGAAACAAATTTTAATTGTGAAAAAATGGCAGCTGTGCTGCTCATAAAGAGGTGTAATAAAACGGCAATGTTGAAAATCTGGCGGCAATATAAAAATTCACAAACTCACGAGCATGCGTAGGAACGGCACAACGTGCACTCCTAAAACAGTCATTTTTGGGAATTTTTTCACCAAATTTTCAACACAGCCATTTTAAAACTTCTGCTCATGAACAGTATCACTGTGATTTTCTTAATCTGTTCTAAACATTGATTGCACACACCGACTGTGCCATTGTGCGCTACATGCAGGGAAACACATTTTGGGCGACATGTGAAAAATGACAGCTTTACTGCTCATAAGGAGGTGTGGTAAAATGGCAATGTGAAAATCTTGAAAATTCGCGTACTCACAAGCGTGCGTAGGAACTGCGTAACACACGCTCGTAAAACAGTCATTTTTAGGAATTTTTTCACCAAATTTTCAACATAGCCATTTTAAAACCTCTGCTCATGAACAGTGTCACTGTGATTTTCTTAATCTGTCCCAAACATTGATTGCGCACACCAACTCGCGCCATTATGCTTCTACGCAGGAAACACCCTGGGATTCATCCCGAATTCTAAAAGAACTAAGGGTAGAACTAGTGACACCACTGACTACCCTCTTTAACAAATCATGGGAGGAGGGGTGGTACCCGAGGACTGGAGAAGGGCAGATGTGATTCCCCTTCACAAAAGTGGGAGCAAGGCAGAAGCAGGAAACTACAGACCTGTTAGTTTAACCTCAGTGGTAGGAAAATGATGGAATCACTTCTGAAGGAAAGAACTGTCAGTATCTAGAGGCCAGAGGGGCACAGGACCCAAGGCAGCATGGATTCACAGTGGGAAGGTCATGCCAGGCAGATCTGATAGATTTCTTTGACTGGGTGACCAAAGTAGTAGATCAGGGAGGGGCTGTGGACATGGCCTACCTAGACTTTAGCAAGGCATTTGATACAGTCCCACACAAAAGATTAATATACAAGTTAGCCAGCCTGGGAGTGGGTCCCAAGATTAAAGCCTGGGTAAAGAATTGGCTGAAGAATAGGACACAGAGAGTAATAGTAAATAGAGTCCACTCTGAAGAAAGGGGGGTTACTAGTGAGGTACCGCAGGGTTCAGTATTAGGACCGGTCCTCTTCAATGTCTTCATAAGCGAAATTGCAGAGGGACTGGAAGGAAAAGTATGTCTCTTTGCAGATGACACAAAGATCTGCAACAGAGTTGATGCACAAGGTGGGGTGGAAAGGATGAGAAGGGACTTGGTAAGGTTAGAGGAATGGTCAAATGTATGGCAGCTTAGATTCAATGCCAAGAAGTGCAAGGTAATGCACATGGGAAACAAAAACCCAGGGGAAGAGTACACAATGGGGGGTGAGATACTAACAACAACAAAAATGGAAAGGACCTGGGGGTAGTCATATCAGATGACCTAAAGGTGGGCAAGCAATGTGAGAGGGCAGCAAGGAGGGCTGGGGGATACTGGGATGCATAGGGAGAGGCATCACCAGTAGAAAACAGGAAGTTATTATCCCTCTGTACAGACAGCTGGTGAGACCCCATCTGGAGTACTGCGTGCAGTTCTGGAGACCCAATCTCCGCAAAGACATAGACAGGATGGAGCTGTCCAGAGGAGGGCAACTAAAATGGTGCAGGGTCTGCACCGGAAGACAAATGAAGAGAGATTTAAGGAGCTTAATATGTATAGCCTCGAGGAAAGGAGGAAGGGGGGGGGGGACATGATAGAACCTTTCAAGTACCTCAAGGGAATCAACAAAGTCCAAGAGCGTTGCATCTTTCAAAAAAAGAGGTGTGCAGGAACAAGGGGGCACAATTTGAAGATAGAGGGGGTAATTTAAGGAAGTTTTTTTTTCACAGAGAGGGTTGTGGATGCATAGAACGGCCTTCCGGAGGAGGTTGTGGAGTCAAAAACAGTGGTGGAATTCAAGCATGCATGGGACAGTCATAAGGCAATTCTAGGGGTGGGGTAGGAAGAAGTAGGCTGCTGGTTAACTAGGATCTGCAGCTTATCCATTAGGTAGGGAAATGGGCAGACTGGGTGGGCCAAGCGGTCCTTATCTGCCGTCAAATTCTGTGTTTCTATGTAACACATTTTGGGCGAGATGTGAAAAATGACAGCTGTACTGCTCATAAGGAGGTGTGGTAAAATGGCAATGTTGAAAATCCAGAGTGCAAATATTAAAAATTCGCAAACTTACGAGTGTGCGTAGGAACTGCGCAACGCATGCTTTCATTAAAACAGTCATTTTAGGAATTTTTCACCAAATTTGCAACATAGGCTTTTTGAGAGCCCACCTTATGAACACTGGCACTGTCGTTTCATTAATCAGTCCCGAAAGGTGATTTCGCGCAGTGACTGCAAAATCACCCTTCAGGTCCGATTAATGCCATGACAGTTCCAGAATTCACGAGGAGGGGTCCCAAAAAAACCATGTTGAAAATTTGGTGACAAAATTCCAAAAAATGCCCGAGATATGCATTAAAGTTGAAAAAACCCTATTGTTTTTTTTAGTTGTTTAACCAGAAGTAGCACACTAAGTTGAAATACTTTTTTACAGGTGCAACCTGGGAGCACAGGGAAGTTAAATGACTTGTTCAGGGTCATACAGTATGCAAGTGGAAGCTATGGGCTTCAAACCCAGGTCTGGTCGATGTCACCAGATTTGTAGCTCAGAGCCTTAAACCACTGCGCTATACTGCCTCCCAATTTACTGCATTATACAGCTTACCGGCATTTCCTCAGTTCGCGGTCGGCTTTGAAGAGTGCAGACGTGTTCCCGGTCCACCGAAGATCGTCTCACCGGCCTCCGGAGGTAAGTATGGGGTGGGGGGGGTAGGATGCGCAGAGGGTGGGTGCAGGGAGACCATCGAGGGAACTTTTTTTGTTTACAGTTTTTAGGAAGATGACACGGGGCGTTTGCCACGCTGGGGTGTGCTCCCAGCGTGGCACCTGCTTTTGGGGCAGCGGAGCCAGCGAGGGATTGGGCACCCCTGGCCATCCACACAATCGTGCGTGGGTGGGTGGGGAGCACAAGAGCACGCAATATGCGTGCGTGCAGTCAGTGGGGGGGCTGCTCACTGAAGCAGAGCTCTCCCTTTCAACTGTATGGCACTGCATTTTCAACTGCTGTCATAGACAGCTGCAGCATTCATTGGAGAACTGCAGCCATGCCTGCAAACACACTGACTGAACTGGAAGACAGGTGCCACACCTCCGAAAACTCAGATGATGGCACTATGTTTCTTTCACATGCATGCAAGCAAACATAAAAATCACACAAAATGACCCTGTTCTGAATATGAATTTGCCTCCCCCAGTCTGTTTTTTTTCCTGCATACATTTTGTGCTCTTTTGGAACAGTTTCCTCACAGACCTCCTATCTGTCCTGAGCACTTCTAGTGGGATCACTCTAGCCCCTGGTCATCACTCTCCCAGTTCTCCAAGCCCCAAAACAAGCCACTGCCTTTGTAGGGCCCTCCAATTCTCAGTCAGAGGGGCCCCTTTTGGGGCCAAACTTCAGCTCCTTGCTGAATCCCTAAAGAAGGAGGAGTCTAGCAGGTGAAAAGAGGAGAAGCCTGAGGTCTCTGCGCTCCAACTGGGTGTCTGGTGGTCAGTGCAGCTTAATCTTCCGTGAGGGGATGCCTGCATTTTCTGGGTCTTCCCCAGTAATCCCGCCCTTGAGGACACAATAATGTGCTGCTGTGAGTTCTAGATATATCACACTTGCATCCCCAAACAAGTGCCTGTCCAGCTCCACTACCAGCTGTTCTCAGGGCACCCAGGAGGCAGTATAGCAATGGGCTGCACACTTCTCGCTTCCCAGAGGCCAGCATCCTCTGGAACACTCAGTCCTGCTCCACCTGTCATCCCAGCGGATACCCCAGGTTAGCAGCATGAACCCGGGTCACCAGCACTGCGAGTGACAAGGCTGCCACATCTTCTCCAAATTGTGTTGATCATTTCGTTTATTCTCACTTTGTCACAAACAACTTGTGCAATTAACAATCAGTTCAGTTGCTGTTCACATTTCAGTTGTACATACTGATGAATTTCATACAGCCTGTGTCTAAGCTAAACAGAATTCCGCCTACGCAAAATTTACAAATACCGTTGATCTCTTAGCTATTGTTCCACGAATGTACTCGAGTTCCCATAGTACTGTTACCCACTGTCTTTCAGTTACGACTGTAAAGTTAATAAACCAAACTAACTTACAACTTCTGTTGTCTCTAGTACTTTGCTATGTTAACTTTATTCCTGTTCACTATCGGGGTTGTGAAAGCAAATGTATAATGTTTTCCTATTTCATTATTCAGTCTGGCAAGTTATGAGGATGGATTAAGATTCCTAATGCCTGGGACACTGCAATAAGGTAGACTCAGGAATGGTTCCCATACATTATGAAATCAATCTGTCCATAGCAAAATAAGCCAAATGCTCATTTGTTGCCAACTGTCCCATCTTTAGCAACCACTCCTCAACTGTGGGTGGGTTAGGCTGCCCCCATTGAGATAAAAATCATCCTCCTGGCCCCCACCCAGACTGCTTGGAGCCGCAATTTCTGATCTTTGGAGACTGTTTCATGTCTTTGCAGACTCCCAGAAGACAGCTGCCATCCTAGGAATGCAAAATCCAAGGGCCTCTTCACATACTGTATTTTTATTAATTTCTCCCAAAAATCTTTCAGTTCCTCAAACTCCATAAAATATGTACCATATTTGCCCGGGGGCACTGCATCTCGAACCGTGGTCTGAGGGAATTAATTTCATTTGTTTCCGTTTTGCTGGGGTTCTGTACAATCAATGCAGGATTTTAAATTGTGTTAATTTCCTCTGTATTTTTTCTGATGCCATGCTAGCACCCTCCCAGCATTTGTCACAGTCTCTATCCTGTATCTGGGTTCCCAATTCTTGCTCCCAGTCCTGTTTAACCTTATTTGGAACAATCATGCAGGCTCTCTCTCTCTCTCTCTCTCTCTCAAGGAGTATACCTGTGCTGCTGCCCCCTTTTCCAGGTTGACAGTTTGCAGGAGGGAAGGCCATTTATTCCCTTCGGGTACAGTCCAACCCCATCTATCCAAACTGCTTGGGGGGACATCCGATCAGTTTGGATAAATGGGAGCACATATAGCTGACAGCAGTGAGGAATGTCAGACACTGACAAGATACACTAACAAGTGAGTCGCCCACCATGGAGGAAGACAAGTGAAACAGTAAATGACAGTATAAAGTAAGCTTTATTTCCAATGGCTTCAAAAAATGGTGAAAAAAATAAGAAACTTCAGTTAAACAAATCCGTTAGAGATTTTTGTTTGAGGCAATCAAATTTCTTTCTGGCTGCACGTTGTTTGGTGCTGTGTAGCAGCATCACTTGTACTGCATCGCAGCATGGCTGGTTTTCGAGATAAAGGATGCACTTCTCGAAATGCTCAACTGCCTCGCCATGTGTTGGAACCATAGCAGCAGGTTCTTCAGGTTCCATTTCAGACTCGCATTCAACTTCGGACTCCTTGGGCTGTGTTACTATCTCCACAATCGCATTGTCCGACAGCACCTCATTACCCTGTTCTTCTGCATCACACTGCCTCCACTGTTTTACCTTTTCCTCCGTGGGTGGGTCTGGGAGCATCAATGCCAGGTAAGTGAGCTCTGTATCTTGTGAAAGGGTGTTTCAGGGAGGTAGGGAAGGTCTGGCATGGCCCGACTGATTGTTCGGATGCCTGACTTTATCCAAGCTTTCTGCATGCTTTCAGGATGCAAGCAATCCCATGCCTCAGAGGCCATGTATGCAACATCTTTTAAATTTAGTGCCTTTATGATGCTTCCCAAAGGCATCTGCTCGTTGTCCTCAGACAAAACAGTCTGCAACAGCTTTTTCCTAGAGACTCTCTTACAAATTTTCAAAACACCTTGATCACAGGGTTGTAGTTTTGACATGGTATTGGTCTGAAGGAACATACACTTGATAACCCCGTCCCTTATTCTGACATCTGCAGTATCGGGGTAGGCGGGGGAGATGCACGCTAATAAAATGACTTTCTGAGGCAGACCTTTGGATCACAAGCAGTGCTTCACTTCGGGGGACAAAACAGTCATTAAAGAACCATGTGAAATTGAAGCATCCATCCCACGCTTATTCAAGGGATTCGTAGTGGATGGGAAGGGATGCCATATTCATCTTGGCTCCCATGATTTTCCCATTATCAGCAGCTTCATTTTGGGGCCACGTGCACTAATGCACCCCAGAAGCACCACCTAGTACTTTTGCTTTTGAAGCCCGGCGCCTCATGTTCAGACCCATGGGCTAGGATGCGATCTGGCATACATCGCCAGTAAAGCCCGGTCTCACCTGCATTAAAAAGCTGCTCCAGGACCAGACCCTCCAGTTCAATTGTTTGTAGCAGTTGTTCTATGAATGGAGAGATTTCCTCATCTGCGGCACTCAGCCATTCACCACTCAACCGCAGCTGCCGAACCCCATGTCTCCAGTTAAAGCAGCTGAGACACCCCTCAGTTGCCACAAAGGGACCACTATTACCAAGTTTTTGGTGAAACAACGTAGCTTTTTCTTTCAATAAGCGTCCCGAAATAGGAGTCCCCTTTTCCCTCTCTTGCCGAAACCAAAGACAGATTGCAGCATCATATCTTCACTTTGTGTATAACACCTAGAAAAAGGGAGCACATACCAGGGGCAGTCAGGTTACAAGCCTCCTTTCAGCTTTTCTCCAGCTCAAATAGAACAGAAAAAAAAAAACTCTCCTTGAGATTTTTGTCATATCTTTAGCTTGATTTATTTAATATATCATAATATAAAACATTACAGACCTGCCCCAGTACCGACACATCCAGCCACCAAAAAAAAGGCTTAGCCACACAGGCTTCCTCGGGGGATGTAGTTTTGACATCACATAGTGCATTTAAATACCCTTATAAAGAGGTGCAACATATTACTTATCCCCATTTTCTCATAAACAATTCATTATTACAAGTCGATAACTCAACACGCAAGGATATAAATACGTGGATAGCTAATATAACCTTGTGGCAATCATTCTTAGAGAATTCTAGCAATCATGGTTAAAATGACTATGAATCCATTTAAAATACTTCTTATCGAAATTATTGCTTTAATTTGCTAGCCTAATTTTCTGTTACTATTTCAAAATCACATCTTAAATATTTTTCATTTACTATTTCATTTTTCTAAACAAATAATAGATTTAGTCAGCTTAATGACAAAAATGGAAGCAAATTCTTGTTCAAGTTCATAAGACGTAATAAGTAACATTCTGCTGTCATTCTTCTGGTATTATCTCGAGGAGAGTTTTTTTCCTGTTGTATTTGAGATGGACAGAAGCTGAAAGGAGGCTTGTGCCTTGACCACCCCTGGTATGTGCTCTCTTTTTATGTTTGCTTGCACGCATGTGCAAGAAACACAGTGCCACCATACGAGTTTTCATAGGTGTGCCTCCCCCACTTCCAATGCCCTGCTCCCTTTTGCAGGCGCGGCTGCACCGCGCCAATGAATGTCCAAGCTGTCTATGACAGCCGTTCAGATGCAGTGGCATACAGTTCTAAGGAAAACACCACTGCAGGCGAACAGCAGTATGCAAATTGCCTATGTCAGCACTGCATCTGAACTGTCAGAAAGTTCGTCCCCCCCACGAACACATACGTGCACGCTGGGAGCCCACCCCAGCGTGCTCATCACTCCCTTCCCTGTACACCAGAGTGGCCAATGGGGTGCCCCAATCCCCCATCTGCTCCACTGCCCCCAAACACACTTTCCAGGTGCCACGCTGGGGCCACCCCAGCGTGGCAAGCGTCCATCTGCTGCCCCCCAAAGACACTTCCAGGTGCCATGCTGGGAGCCCACCCCAGCGTGGCAAACGTCCATCTGCTGCCCCCCCAAAGACACTTCCAGGTGCCATGCTGGGAGCCCACCCCAGCGTGGCAAACGTCCGTATGACGTCGGGGGTGCCCAATCCCCCGTCGGCTCCACTGCCCCAGCCAAAAAAAAACAACCTTCCAGCTGCCATGCTGGGAGCCCACCCCAACGTGGCAAAAGTCCTGTGTCATTTTCTTCAAAGGAAACAAAAAACACCTATAAACAAAAAACGGTCCCTCGTTGACTATCTTGCCCCCTCCCCCAACCTGCGCCCAACCTCTGCACACCCACCTCCCCCATACTTACCTCCGGAGCACAGCGTGATGATCTTTGGTGGACCGGGAACACGTCTGCACTCTTCAAAGCCGACCGCGAACTGAAGAAATGCTGGTAAGCTGTATAATGGCATAAATTTTTTTTGTTTTTTTTTCAACTTTGGTGCACATCGCGGCCATTTTTGGGAATTTTTTCACCAAATTTTCAACATGGGGTTTTTGGGGCCCCACCTTGTGAACTCAGTCACTGATATTTTGTTATTCGGTCCCGAAATGTGATTTCACAGTCACTGTGCGCAACCACCTTTCAGGACCGAGTAATGAAACAACAGTGTCACAGTTCATGAGATAGCCCCCCCAAAAACCCTATGTTGAAAATTTGAACAAATTCCCAACAATGACTGTTTTACGAGCGTGTGTTGCGCAGTTCCTACGCACGCTCGTAACTTCCCGAATTTTTAGTATTTTCACTCCAGATTTTCAACATTGTCATTTTACCACACCTCCTTACGAGCAGTACAACTGTAATTTTTCACATCTCTCCCAAAATGTGTTTGTGTGCATGTAGCGCACAATGGCGCAGTCGGTGTGCGAAATCAATGTTCGGGACAGAGTAAGAAAATCACAGTGACACTGACATGAGCAGAGATCTTAAAATTGCTATGCTGAAAATTTGGTGACAAAAGTCCATAAAATGACTGTTACGAGCGTGCATTGCGCAGTTTCCATGCACCCTTGTAAGTTCACAAATTTGTAATATTTTCAGTCTAGATTTTCAACACTGGCATTTTTCCACACCTCTCTATAAACAGTACAGCTGTCATTTTTCCCACCCTGTCTGAAATGTGTTTTCACACTTCCAGTGCAGAAATGCGTGGTCGCTGTGGGAAATCAGTGTTCAGGACAGATTAAGAAAATCACAGTGACACTGTTCATGAGCAGAGGTTCCAAAATGTCTGTGTTGACAATCTGCTGTAAAAAATCCCCAAACCAATTACATTACAGGTGTGCGTTGCGCAGTTTCTATGCATGCTCGTGGCCACCCGTTTTTTTTATATTTTCACTCCAGATTTTCAACACTGCCATTTTTTACACCTCCCCATGAACAGTACAGCTGTCATTTTTCACATCCTGTTTGAAATGTGTTTTCACACCAGTGGTGCCAAATGGCGTAGTCGCTGTGCAAAATTAGCTTTCTGCTAACAAACTGATATTACCAGTGTTCATGAGGTGGGGGACACAAAAAACCCATGTTTAAAATTTGGAGTGAAAATACCAACGAATGCCTGGGACGTCAGGGTTTCCGACCAAAACACCCCACCCTGTAGAGACTGACAGGCATCAGAGGTGTGACTTGGGATTGTAGCCTGTAATACTCCCGCCATTCCACCCCCACCCACACCCTGCAGCCAGTGACAGGCATTGAGGTGTGCCTTGGACTCTTTGGCCCCAAAGTTCACCCCATTCTCCTACACCGCACCCATCTCACCGTATTTCTTATGGAATGGGGTGAGCATAAGGACCAAAGACTCCAAGGCACACTGTGACACTTGTCGGTATCTGTAAGGTAGGACGTGGTGAAATGGCATGGCCATTATGCCTGGCAACCCAAAGACACACCCCAATGCCTGTCAGTCTCTGCAGGGTGGTGGCGGGTTGGCTTCAGTTCAATACTTCACTGCCATTCCTATTATGCAGCTCTCTAACTCCTACACTACCAATGCCAATGCCAGCAAGCAAACATTCGGCAGTGACAAATGCTTGATTTTATGTGTTATACACAAAGGGAACATAAGTTAACTTTTGAACCCAAGCCAGGATATCGAGTTAAAATCACAGAGCGCACCTTTTTTTGTTTGTATGGAGGAAGACTGCAGCATCATGCTCATCAACTTTACAGCTCGGCATGTTTTTTCGGTCATCAGACCCTGCTGCAGTCTCCGCAGAAAGTGTAAAGTCTCTGAGCGTATCCTTTGCAGCTTTTATATCACTTATGGTGGACTTGCCAACACCGTACTCCCCTGCAAGCAACAGCGCTCAGTCACTATTCTCCAGCCTCTCCACTTTTCTCATTTTCCGGGTCAGGGTAAGCACTACCCTCTTTCTCTTTACAGCCTGAGATTCCATCATAACTACAGGTACTGTAACAGAACTGAAGCAACAAGGTAAGGTACAGGGCTGTATTTAAGCACCATTTTCACCTGTTGATCGTTTTGTTTATTGCTCTGATTGTGACTGTTGACAGCTGTGAATTTGCAGCGATTAAGAGTCAATCAACAGTTACCAGTTGTCAGCACTTCAATTGGGGGACATGATGCTGGTTCGTTAGACAGGGAGGTTCAGATTTAAGGGAGGGTGGATAAGCGGGTTTGGACTGTACTTGTAGCCAAATTTCTATTGATGCTTAAGGGCATTTCAAATTTCTACATACTATACTTCCAGAACTGCATCCTGAGTATTCCATATATAAGATATACCTGTTAAAATGATAAGAGCAAAATGGTCTCACAGGCTATCAGATCATCTATCCATTTTAAGCCCCCCCCCACTTGTAATACTTCCCCACCTACCAGAAATTTGTGTTTATCCCATGGGGGCTTCAGAGCCTCTGGAAGCACCCATTTTGTCATCCTTTGGGCCTCTCTCCATATTAGATACATAGATACATAGACAGTGTCGGCAGATAAGGGCCTATGGCCCACCCAGTCTGCCCATTTGAGCTTGTAAGTTCACTTTGTTTTCCTAGAAGTCTGTTGCCCCTTACCCCTGACCTCCAGAATTCCTTTATGTCTATCCCATGCATTCTTAAATCCTGTGATTGTTTCAGCCCCCACCACTTCCTCTGGCAAGGTGTTCCACTTGTCCACCACCCGTTCTGTGAAGAAATTCTTCCTCATGTTTCCTCTGAACCGTCCTCCCTCCGACTTCACCCCATGCCCTCTAGTCCTGGAACATCTTTTTCGCTTACAAATAGTGTATTCCTGCACCCTATTCCTCCCTGTAAGATACTTGTATGTCTCTATCATATCCCCTCTCTCTCTCCTCTCCTCCAGGGAGTACATATTCAGTTCCTTCAACCTGTCCTCATAGGACTTGTGATGCAATCTATGTACCATCGTTGTTGCCCTCCTCTGAACCTTCTCTATCCTGTCTATGTCCTTACGTAGGTAAGGTCTCCAGAACTGTACACAGTACTCCAGGTGGAGCCTCACTAGTGTCTTGTATAGTGGAATTATGACCTCCCTTTTCCTGCTGGTGATGCCCCTGCCTATGCATCCCAGCATCCTATTTGCTTTACCTGCTGCCTTGTCGCACTGTTTCCCTACCTTGAGGGCATCAGAGATGATAACCCCAAGATCCCTTTCCTGCTTGGTGCATGCTATATCCTCACCCCCCAACTGATATATTGTGCCAGGGTTTTTGTGCCCCATATGCATTATCTTGCACTTCTTTACACTGAATTTCAGCTGCCAAACCCCTGACCATTCTTCAAGTTTCTGCTGGTCCCTTCTCATTCTGTCTACACCCTCTGGTGTGTCTACTCTGTTACAGAGCTTTGTGTCATCAGCAAAGAGGGAAATTCTGCCTTCTAGGTCCTGTGCAATGTCACTGATGAAGATGTTGAATATGACTGGTCCCAGCACTGATCCCTGTGGTACCCCACTGGTCACTCTTCCCTCTGTGGAGTGACAGCCATTTACCACCACCCTCTGTGTCCTGCCGCCCAGCCAGTTACCTACCCACCACACTACTATCCTGCCCACACCCATATTCCCCAGTTTGTGTAATAGTCTTTTATGTGGCACAGTGTCAAAGGCCTTGCTGAAGTCCAGCTAGGCCATGTCCACTGCCCTTCCCGATCCACCTCCCTACTCACCCAGTCGAAAAATTCAATGAGGTTGGTCTGACATGACCTCCCCCTGGTGAAACCATGCTGCCTTGGGTCCTGTAGTCCTTTGACAACCAGATGTTCCACCAATCTCTCCTTCAGTAGTGCTTCCATGATCTTCCCCACTACCGAGGTGAGGCTGACTGGTCTGTAGTTCCCCGCTTCCTCTTTGTTCCCACTTTTGTATAAAGGGACCACATCTGCTGTCCTCCAGTCTTTGGGTACCTCCCTTGTTTCCAGTGATTGGCTAAACAGGATTGCCAGAGGTTCAGCCACCACCTCTCTTAGTTCTTTAAGGACCCTGGGGTGCACCCCATCTGGCCCCATTGCTTTATCAACTCTTATTACTTCCAGTTCCTTCAGGACCCTTTCTCGTGTAAAGGAACTTGTGTCCATTTCTGCACCACTCTCACCCCTTGTACTCCCTTCAGATCCGTTACCCTCCTCTTCCTCAGTAAAGACTGAGCATAAATACCTGCTCAATATGTCAGCAATACTGTTGTCATCCTCCACGTGGCTCCCATCCTCCCCCTTCAGTTTCACTACCCCTCCCTTTGCCTTTCTTTTTTCATTCATTATATTTTCACTGTACCTTCTATGCTGGAATGATTCAACAAACTTGGTGGTAGTGCTCTGTATAGGCGTGTCACCATTTTATCGGTACCCATTAATGTTTCACTGTGGTTTTTAAAAAGCTAGTGGTGCCAAAAGAATTGCAGCCAAAAAATGTTAGTAATTTTTAAAAGTACTCCCTTATTACTTTTAATTTCGGAAGTGTTTTTCTGTTTTCTATGTGCTGATTAGATAATTTCTACCCAACAGTATTGGGTGTGATGTGAAAAGCAGTGCTTTACCTGGAAGCAGACATAGCTAGTTCTATTCCTCCCACTACATGGTGGTGTCAGCGTGGCTCAGTTAATAGCACATCCGCTTCTGGGCCAGAAGGCTGTGGATTCTAGTCCCACACCGGGATTGGGCTTGTATCTAAACATTGGCAACCGAGTGCAGTATTGGGGGGGGTGCTGTACTATCAGGGTGTGCGGTCCTTCGGATGAGATGTTAAACTGAGGTCCCGTCTACCCATCCTGGTGTTGTCCAGGTGGAAGTAAAAGAACCCAGGGCACTTTTTGCAAAGAGTAGGGGAATTTAAATTTATATAGAAAACATTACATCAGTTTCAACATCAATACAAAATCTTTACACATAAACCCTCTATCCATACCCACATTTATAAACAGAATCCAAAAAGAATCACAATAAGAAAGGAAAAAACAGAAATAAAAACATTCTTCTTTCCATTTTAACTAATTACCAATATACGTTTCTCCATAAATCATCAAATTTCCCTCTATCAAACAGTGCATTCTCCCTTTGCTTTATCTGATTCAAGGTGGTCTCAATTTGCGTCAATATTACAGCAGTTTGTGTATTTGTATATCAGTGGCTCAGAAGGTAGCACACTCGGCGCTGAGGCCGGGAGATCAGAAGGCTGTGGGTTCTATCCCCACACCAGGCACTTGGGTTAATATCCCAATACTGATACTGCAGTGCAACATGAGGGTGGGGTGGGGTGCTGCACTCCTGAGGTGCCGTCTTTCGGATGAGACAGTAAACCAAGGTCCCATCTGCCTGTTCTGGTGGTAGTTCAGGTGGATGTTAAAGATCCCATGGCACTTCTCGAAAAGAGCAGGGGAGTTTCCCCCGTGCCCTGGCCAAATTTCCCCCCGTTCACTAAAATACCACCAACAGCTTAATCTGGTTCAAAAGTCAGTTGGCATTCATCTGTATCCCTCTCCCCCGAGTCGTGCCTGAAAATAGGCAGAATTTGTCTAGTGCACTTACCCGGTCAACAAAAAATAAATAAATTTATATGCTGCAAAGAAAATTTTCATTGAGCCTGCCACATGTAATATTTTATACAGTACATGAGAAAATGACATGCAAAGTACTAGGATGATATCTCCTATAATACCCTGGGCATTCCCCCAAAACAAGACACTCATATTGGATATGTTTTGCAGGACCCCATTTCCACTTATTTCACAAATCTGACCAAAACTGCATCACAAAAGAACAGAGAATATAGAAATGCTCCAAGGTTTCTTCCTGCCCCGTACATTCTGGTCTTAAACACATTCTATCTGTAAGAGGCTTATGTTTCCAATTTCCCTTCACACCAAGTCTTCCGTGGCAACTTAGCCACTGTATGTCCCACGTAAAAGCTGCTATTCTTTTATCTCTTAAAATTTGCAAAGCGTACTCCAACTTAGTAGGAAGACATCTAGAGAAATCAACTCGAGGTGCATGGGCCTTCTCCATAACATTAGTATATAAAGATTTTCTTTGTGTCCCTATTAAATCATTTTTATTGAGGCCCCATATCTTCAGTTTTTTAATGGTGGAAACTGCAAAATCCAGAACTAAGTTGTTCCCTCTTATTCTAGGGATTTCTGTTAGCCATTTATCTAAAAATGTCTGAAAGAAACCTTTTGTCCATTGATCCATATTATTTGTGATCCATCTCCATGTCTTATGGAGGAGAATATAAAAAAGGAATGAAAGAAAACTAAGGGATTCACCATTCCTAGACCACCCTGCTTAACAGGAATATAAATGAAATCTCTTAACAGGATTTAACCTGCTTCCCCAGATCATTTAAAAAAAAAAAAGAAACAGTAAAAAGCCTTGTTTCCATAGAATTTGGAATAGGTCAAATATGGGCGATATATAGAAATATAGGTGATTACAATGTCTTTAATATCTGGACTCTTTTTAATTTCCCAAATGCCCAGATTTTCCACCTTGAAACTTTATTTTCCCCTATCTTAAGTTTTTCTTCCCAATTTTTGATTGCCAAATCCCCTTCTGCAAAAAAAAAAAACAATATTTTTAGTTGACGATCTATTACTTGTATTCCTCCTATATTTGCTATTTTTTCTCCCCCTCCTATTTGTAATGCTTTGCTTTTGTCATAATTCAAACCTGCCCCTGTTATTTTGATAAAATCCTCAAAAATCCTTAAAGCCCTCATTCCTGATTGGGTATCTTTAACTATTAGACAGATGTCATCTTGCATATGCAGAATTTTTTTGTGCTGATATAGCCAAAGCAGGTGTTAAACCTATGGCCCAGATATTTGCGCCCCGGTGCGATATTCAAAGGGGCAGGTTGCGTGGCGCAACTCCCAATGCGCCGGGGTACACTGGTAATGTATGCGGCACAGGTACAGGGAGTGTGCCCATGCATATGCAGCACATCCCGATATTCAGCCTGGGATGTGCTGCGCATATGCTGGCGCAACCCCTACATGCGCTGCACACTGGTGCTCAAAGTTGAGCCGAAAATAAAAGGCTCGAATGCTGGCCACCCACAGGTGGGCTGCTGTATTGCAAGGCACAACACAACAGCCACCAGCCGTGGGTGGCCACCCGCCCAGCAGGAACACTGTCCACAAGCACCCGGACCCTCCCTGGTAGGCTAGTGGACCCCCCTCCCCGTATGCCCGATCACAGGCTGTAGTAATAATACATAATAACCTGGTGGTCTAGTGGTTCCCTCCCCGTATGCCCGATCGCGGGCATCTGTAATATTAAAAATTACCTGGTGGTCTAGTGATCCCCTTCCCGTATGCCCGATCGCAGGCCGCTGTCATAAAAGTTTAACCTGGTTGTCTAGTGGTATCCCTCCCACCCACCCACAGAGGACCCTGGCCGCAGCACCCTTCCCGTCAGTGGCGGGTGGCAGCACCACCCGCATATTGCCCGGCTGCCCACCGAGATGACAGTGTACAGTATGATCTGTACATCTGTTAGTTCACAGTGTGGACCAATGGGCTTGCAGACCATACTGTGCTACACAGAGACCAGATATGAATGACTGCTCATTCACATATCCAGCCTGTATAGTACAGTATGGTTCAGAGGCCATTGGTCCACACTGTGGACCAATAGGTGTACAGATCATACTGTACGCTGTCATTCGGCAGCCGGGCAGTATGCGGGTGGGGTGCTGTCCCCCGCCGATGGGGGAGGGTGCTGGGTGGCCGGGGGTCCTCTGTGGGTGGTTGGGGAGGGGGGTACCACTAGACCACCAGGTTAAACTTTCTTATCACAACAGCCTGCAATCGGGCATATGGAGAAGGGACCACTAGACCGCCAGGGTAATATTTACTATTACAGAAGCCCACAATCGGGCGTACAGGAGGGAAGGTGGTTACAATAGCCCACCAGGGGCCCACCCCAATGACAGCAGCTAGACAGGGCGCCAGGCGCATTTCACCGAGCTGCCCTGCGCAACCCATCCAAATGGGGCCATAATGACATGCAAATGGCCCCATTTGCATGCCTCCAGCTGAATATTGCGGATGATGCACCTAGCGCAACTGCACTTGCGCTGGCGCATCCCCATGCTCCCTCTCTGTGGCTTACACTGGCGCAGTACCACTGCGCCATGCGCAGTATGTGCGCCAACCTTGCCATATTCAAAGGTGCTGCGCCATAGCACATCACCACTGAATATCACCTAGTCTTGGCCTCGGCACAGCCCAGTTGCGCTGCACCCAGGCTTGCGCCACTGCTCGGCGCAGTCTGAATATCTGGGCCTATAATCTCAGTGTCATTTAATATAAAACTCTTATTATTGGGTCTAGGCAAAACATATATAGCAGGGGGCTAAGAGGGCACCCCTGTCTGACACCCCTTTTAGCACTATGGGATCCTCTAAAAGATTGTTCACTGAAGGAATGGCAATTGCATTTTTTATATAAAAGTTTAATCCAAATTTGTAGCGAAGTTGGTAACCCATATTTCTGTAAAACTTCCATTAAAAAGGCATGTGATAAATTATCAAATGTTTTGGCTTGATCAAGTGCCAGCACAGAGCCTTGCAACCTCCCTTGTTTACCATATTCACAAATGTCCCGTAATAATCTTAGATTCTGCTGGATGTTTCTACCCGGAACAGAACATGTCTGAATCAGGTGTATGAGCTCCCTTGCAGCTTTCTGCATTCTTTTACATAAAATGTACGATAAGATTTTATAATCTGTATTGAGGAGGTTAATTGGCCTCCAGTTATTAAGATTTTTCCTATCTCCACCCTTATGTATGTAAATTATGATGGCTTTTGTAAAGTCCGGTGGGACTTTCCCAGTTAATAAAACCTAATTAAATGTTCCCACCAATATATCTCCAAGCTCTTCTTTCAATGTTTTAAAAAAATAATTTGTTAGGCCATCCTCCCCAAGTGATACACCAGGTCTCAAATGTGCAGTGGCCTCTTGAACCTCACCAAGCGTAATCAGGCCTTCAATTTCTTTAAGTGTCTGTCTTGACAATGCTGGAATGTGACACTTTACTAAATGTTCCCATGTGCACTTTGAACTAAAGTCTGTCCCTAAAGTTTTTAACAAAGATTCCTTCAAAATTTCTCTGAGTTCAACTTCTGTGTGTTTAAATACACCCTTATCGTCCAATAAACCCTCCATTACTTTATGCTTTGTTTTGTATTTACAGGCCTCTAAAGGGTCTGAAAAAGGCTAAGTATCCCACATTTAAATTCTGTATATAGTGATGCTGCTCTGTCATATTGGTATTTCTTCATTTTCCCTTTGATAATATCTATTTGAGTTTTAATTCTATTAAAGGCATTGAGTAGAGATATTAATTTATATAGTTGATCCCAATATTCCAAATATGTTATATATTCTTTATTGCTTTGCATTTTCCCTATTTTCAAGAAAAGGTTTTTTATCTCTAGCTTAGTGTCAGTCACCAATTTCCCCAATTTTCGTATATATCCGCAACCGATTTTCTATACTCAAAAAGTATTTCCACTTGTTGCTTAATTTCCTATTGCCCCAATAATGATGAATTTAATTTCTATCTTTTCATAACTGAGGACAATTTAGGAGGAACATTGTCCATTTGAATTTCATACTTTAGAATACCATGATCCATGAATTCACTATATGAAGCTGTAAAACTTTTAACCTGTAAAAGTTTTGAAATAAAAAAAAATAATCTATTCTAGTGGAGAAAGTGCTCCTTCTATACGTCATACCACCTTCTCTATGCAATTTCCTATAAGCGTCTTGCAGCATAGCCATCTCAGGTACCTCCTTTAAAACGTGAGTGTCATAATAGATTTTTTTCTGTATGTTATCTTTTATCCTTATGTCGACTGCAATTCATATCCCCCCTCCCCCCCAATATCACCAACCTATTTGTAAAAAGAAAGGGTTTAATTTGATTAAATAAATCCATCCTTAAACTTTTACTTTGTGGTGCATATGTGTTTGAGTCGCAACATGAATCCTTTATAGTTGCAATCAATTATCATAGCCCTTCCAGGTGCTAGGTCCACCAAACGCAATACCTGCACCTCTGGATATCTAAAAAGTATACTCAGACCATCCGCCGCATCCTCCCCACATGACCAGAAGGAGGGTCCCCAAGGCCATAACCTTTTTGCTTGTACAATGTCTTGCACTGAATTAAACCTGGTTTCTTGTAAGAATAAAATATCTGATACAGAAGTTTTAAAATGCATTAAACAGGCCAATCTCTTTTTAGTATTCTTGATACTGCATGTATTCAAGAAACCAAATTTAAAGAAGCCAGATTTGATACAGACTAATACGAGCCTATGCATTTTCTTTATCTTTTTTCTTTTACCTCCCCTTCTTTCTTGTTGTTTCTCTTACTCCTACTGCCAAATCCTCCTGGCAATCCATTTCTGATACAGCTCCTGACAAAGTGGATAGATCCGATTCTAGTACTTCATTAACTTCTTGCAACGCTTAAAAATAATTTTTTTGTGGGGAGTGGAGTTGCAGAAACTTGAACTTTGCTAGAAGACCTAGTGACCCTTTTTAAAAGTATGCCTGTACCGGGGGGGGCATATCTGGTTCTCCACTCTCTTCCCCTGAAGTACTAGGAACCACTGGCTGCCTGCTCTCCTGCTGTTCATAATCAGAGTCCCCCCTGTTATTTTCTTGCATGTCAAGACCCCTATCTGTGGGAGAAGGGGGGGGTGCCTCAGGGGTCCTTCCTGACTTGGTGGTTTTGGCCTAGCAGAACTACGCCTTTCCTGAGCCTCATTGACTAGGTTATCCTTATTGAGGCTTCCTGCCTGTTTTGTCCTGCCCAAGAACACTGGTGGTATGCATGGCCATGTTTCTCACAAAGATTACATTTATACACATTTCTGCATACTGAATTATCATGGTCATAGTCCCCACAAAGTGCACATTTTACCCTGTCACAGGTGCTACTCAAATGTCTGCTACTTCCACATTTGTAGCATGCTTTGGGTTGTCCCGGATAAAAAACTACTCGTATCCTTCCCTAAAAAAAAACTGTTTGGTATGTGCATAACTTAATTCCCAATCATATGTAACTTTACTTTGAACCTCCAACTCCCAGTCCATATTCCCTCAGAATCGATTATCACTGCAGGAGGTCCCAAGACATGACATTTTTCCTCTAGCCGAAAATAAATGTCACCTATATTTACCCCTTCATTTCTAAATATAATGTTAACAGTTTTGTACAGGGGTTTTGTGAGTTGGATGTCCCAGAAAAGAGTCCATAGTGGTGAAGTTTTCAATGTTTCATACTTTCTCCAAAAAGCATCAAGCCCAGTGAGGGCTTTGAAACTAACTTCAAAGGTATCTTCGCCTCGGATATTAATTGAGGCATAGATTTCTGATGCAGCAAAACCCATAGAGTCTTTTAAGAGTCTTTTTGCTATGTATTGTCTATCCGGGTGGTCCTGCAACCCACCCCCATACCGCAAGCATACTGCATTTCTTCTTGAGGCCTGATCCACTTTGTTATTTTTAAGTAAATCTGAAAACGTTAGTCCTGGTCGTCTCCTCTCTTGCCTTGGAGAGGGACGGTTACTGCCTAAATGTGCATTATTTGCCGATGGTATTTCTGTTGCACCTGAGATGTCACCACTAACAGTTTCAGGAGAATTACGTGCAGGTTCAGTATTTAAACTTTGCTTATTTCTCATTCTTTGTGATGCAGTAGTATGTGATCCCATCTGCTCACCTTGTGAGAAAGCTGTCCATTCCAGATCAGGCACCCATTTCCCATCCTCCATTTGAATCCAACATGCACTTTTGAGTGATTCTTCCTGTGTCCAATTCTACGCATCAAAGGGAGCGTCTGTGTCTGGCAGCTAGATTGATTTCCGCATTCTTCCCGCGGTGGTAGCGCCTACGTCAGCCTGACTCAGCTGAAGCGTTAGTCGCGGACTGTCAGTACTCAGAGCTTCTTTTGACAGTAAGGCCTCTTCATCTAACCCAAGATCATCTACACCAGCTGTTTGCTCCTGCTTGGTGCCTCGCGCCTGCATCTCGTCGGAATCTTCCATTTCAAGCTCCATATTTCCATGATGTAGCTCCCTTTCATGAATGCTAGGTGCAGAACTTACACCTTCAGGTACATCACTTTCCTCATTCCCATTCATTCTCATTGTGATCTCAGTCAGTTCACCAGTATCCTCCACAATCATCGTCGGAGCCACGGGCCGTGACTCCAACTGCAGCACACAACCATTCTCTCCAGTTGCCAGTCTGCAACTGACAGTAGCCTGCTCGCAAAGCAGTGATCCCTCCTACAGGAGAGTAGGGGAATTTTTTATTAGAAAACAAACCATACATCAGGAAAAACAGATCAGAATAACATTATCAAATAAACAAAAATAAACTTGCTTAACACAGAATAAATCTAAAAAGAACAAATCATACATTTTGTAAAGAAATACCGACAATAGAAAATTATGTGTAACAATACTAGAAAATGAGAACCTGAGACACAAAACGTAACAAAATTTATATAATTCAAGTAATATGTTTCCATAAACTAAGAAACACTTGAGTGTCCAAAGAACTGTGTTCAAAACTCTTTTGTTTAACCAAAGCTAGTTCAATATGGCTAAGAATAACACTGTTAGGAATAATGGTGTGTTGTAAGGAGAACTGGCATCTGGCTTGCCATAAATGGTATTTAACACATGCAAAAATCACAGTAAGCGTACTAGGATGACACCTCCCTTAAAAAACTGAATAATCCCCAAAACTAAATTCTGATAGGAAATGTGTCGATAACACTCCAGTTCCACCTTGGGCCATATCAGACCAAAGGCAACGATGAGAGGACATAACAAGAAAAAATGTTCTAAAGTTTCTACCTGTTCAAAACATCCCGGCCTAATACATAATCTATCCGAAATAGGTTTATGTTTTAAGTTACCCCGAACTCCTAATTTCCCATGACAGCAAAGCCATTGAATATCCCACATATGAGGTGGTACCCTGTGATCCATTAAGAGACGTAAGGCCCGTGAAAGTTTAGTAGGGACACAAAAAGGGAAATCTATTTGAACGTAAAAAACACTACCCATAATCTCTGTATAGAAGTCCTTCCTAGGGACTCCATGTAATTGTGCCTTCCCCAATTTCCATTCCCTAAGTTTCCGCACCGCGGAATCAGCATAAGAGGGTGCTGCACTTATCATATTCCGTTTAGGAATATCTCCACCCTCCCAGTGTGACAAAAATGGAGAAAATAAAAGCTTAGTCCATGCCGAACACGGGTGGTCCTGAGGTAGGACTGTATCTTGAAAGGAGGCTATCATAAAAAAAGGAATGAAAAAAAACTATAGGATTTATCATCCCTAAACCCCCTTGACAAAGTTTTAAATAAGTGAAAGTCCGTTTAACAGGGTTTAACCGGCTACCCCACACCATTTGAAAAAACAACTATATAACCTGGTTTCTAAAGAAGCGGGTACTGGAAAAACAGAACATACATGTAAAAAATAGGTAATAAGAATTTCTTAATCACTAACACCCGCTTCTTTTTTGAAAAACCCCAGGATTTCCATTGTTGTACCTTACGTTCACCTATAATGAGACACTTCTCCCAGTTCAAAAAAGCTAAATCCCCTTTCCCAAAGAGGAGTCCTAAAATATTAAGGGAATCGGAGACTAAAATGCCACCAATATTTGTCAGTAGTGAAGTATCACCAACTTCTAAACATCTACATTTCTCATAGTTCAGCCTGGTACCATTAAGAGCTGAGAAACGGTCAACCACCCTCAACGCCTCCCTCCCAGAATGGACATCTGCCACCAATAAGCATATATCATCTGCATAGGCCGAGATTTTTTGAGCTGGTATGGTAACAGAAAGAGATAAACCCTGAATTGACTTAGTATGTTCAATCTCCCTTAAAAGGGGGTCCAACACAAAAGAATACAGTAAAGGGCTGATAGGACAACCCTGTTGAACCCCTTGAATCAACTGAATTTCTTTACCTAAAATATTATTAATTAGCGGGCAAGAACATGCCTGGGAGTATAATATTTTAATAAATTGGATAAAGGGCCAAGGAGTCCCATATTGTTCTAATACTTGAAAAAGGAAAGCATGAGACACGTTATCAAACGCTTTTGCCTGATCAAGAGCCAGAACAAAACCCGATAATTTTTTTGGGACACCAGATTCACAGATATCCCTAAGAAGTTTCAAATTTTGTTGAATCGAACGATGGGGCACAGAACACGTCTGTGCCAGATGAAGCACCCCTTGTGCAATCACTTGAAGCCGTTTACATAACACAGTGGAAAGGATCTTACAGTCGGTATTCAGGAGACTAATCGGTCTCCAGTTACCAAAATCAGTACTATCCCCTGTTTTATGAATAAAGGTTAAAATGGCCAGAGTAAACTTTGAAGTACCAAAACCAAAATGAAGGATATCATTATAGACTGCAGCTAGGATGACACACATGCCTTCCTAAAAACATTTATAGAATTCATTTGTGAGCCCATCCATTCCTGGTGACACCCCCCGTACAAAGGGAGCTAATGACTGCCTGTACCTCCAGGGGGGAAATAGGCCCTTGCAAGATATATGCTTCTTCCTGAGAAATAGTAGGGACTGGAAAGTGCAAAACATCTTCCCAAGAAACTGTAGGAACAAATCCAGTACCAAACAGTGAGGACACCTGATGTTCAGCAATTTCCAGCATCTCTGCCAGAGAAGTTTTCAGCTGTCCTGTTGAATCACGAAGCCCTGTCATAAGCTTCCTCTCTAATTTCTGCTTACATGCCACATAAGGATCCTTGAAAAGTTGTTGCTGTGTACCAAATTTCAGTTCAGCATGAATCGAAACAGCCCTCTGATATTGGTACTGAAGCATTTTCTTTTTCACAATCCTTATCTGAGACTGGATATCCGAATCCAGTGACCGAGAATGAGATTGTAATTTATAATACTGGTTCCTAAAATCCAAGTATTGCAAATACTCTGATGTACTTTTTTTCTTACCATAAGCTACAAAGAAATTCTTGATAGCCAGCTTTGTATCTGTCCACCAAGAAATCCAATCATCTAAAAAAACAGCAACCGACTTTCTGAGGGTCAGAAAATCCCTCAGCTGAGCCAAGAAAACGGCCTCCGATGATAAGTGAGAATTTAATTTCCAATGACTGGAAAAAGCAGGAAAAACAGTAGGGATCCGATGTAAACTAATCTCACCATATAAAACCCTGTGGTCAAAAAATCACAAGGCAGTACTGAACAAACGAAAGGGACTAAACACTGGGAAAGAAAAAGACAATCAATCCTTGTTTGACAGGAGGCCCTTCTATAAGTGAAACCATCAGTTGCATGCAATCCTCTAAAGGCATCTTTCAATTTTGCCACCGCCACCGTCTGTGAAAGAGCATGAGCGTCACAATATGTTTTCTGCCGGATATCATTTTTGATCGCACATCAGGCTACAATTCATACCACCCCAGACCATATGTCTGGAGGTGAATAAATATAGCTTGATTTGTTGAAATAGAGCAATCCTAGCTGATTTTGTTTACGGTGCATAGGAATTAATCAATCTAAAGCAAAAACCCTGAAAAAGCAGTCCAAAGTAAAGCCCTACCTGGCTGTATATCCACCAACCTTGTAATTGAACGAGGGATGAGAAAAAGAATACAATCCATCCGCTGTATCCATGAATGACCAAAATGAGGGTCCCCACTAGAGTTTTTTACCTGAGATACCTCAGCCAGGGAAGACAAGTCGTCTCCTGAAGAAAGATGATATCTACTTTTAAATCCCGACACTGCTGTAAGCAAAGTAAACGTCTTTTGTAGTTCTTTATGCTACAGCAGTTGATAGATACCACCTTTAAACAGGCCATAAAAATTAAAAGGCAGAAATTCAGGGTTTATCTTGTTTCCGCTTTTTACCCTTCTTTTTCTTAACATCCAATAAATCTGTTCCCCACTCATCTTCTACTTCCATAGCATAAGTCCCATCAGGTCTCGGCAGCCCAGATCCGACATCTCCCTCGATGTCAGACAACACAGAGAAGGAATTGTGGGTAGGACAGACCCCCACCACCCCTACAGTAAGACTACTAGCCCGAGTCACCCTCCTAGGTGTTTGGAAAGGAGCATCCAAAGAATGTACCACTACAGGTCCTTCCGGGGGGGGGGGGGGCAAAACAGTTGGCTTAGAACCCTTACAAAGAGGGGGATTATCTAACACCTGTTGTGGAACCAGGGCTACCATCTGTACAGAGGTGTCCTCCACTATACCTTGCTCTGCAACAAGGGTCTCCTGAACCCGTTCCTGTCCCAACCATTCAACAGGATCCGACTCCTTATGCAGAGGAGGGGCAGTACGGGACTTGCATCTACCCTGAGCCTGGGATATCAACTCTTCCTTATTAAGGCCACCCTGTCTATTCTGGCCTGCCCATGGGCACTGATGATAGGCATGGCCAGTTTCATCGCACAGATTACATTTAAAGACATTTCTACAGACTTCACCATCATGATCAAAGTCTCCACAAAGCGCGCATTTGACCTTATCACATGCACTACTTAAATGTCTTCGGCTACCACAACGATAGCAAGCTTTAGGTTGTCCCGGGTAGAAACAGACTCCCCGGTCCTTACCGAAAAAAAAGCTATTTGGAACATGCACAACTTCATTATTGATAATGTGCAATTTAACTTTAAAACGCCAGGCCCCTGTCCAAATCCCCTCAGTATCAAGAATAGGCTCAGGGGGGCCCAAAACCATGCACTTATGTTCCAACCAATACATAATGTCTCCCACATTCACTCCCTCATTTCTGAACATGACATTAATTGTTTTAAAGAGGGGTTTAATGATTGGTATAGCCCAGAAAGCTAACCATAATGGCAACGATTTACAACCCTCATATTTCTGCCAAAATGTATCTAATCCTGCAACCTGTTTAAAACTAATGTCAAACGTATCCTCCCCCCTGTATATTGATTAAGGCATAAATCTCCACGGGTAAAAATTGCATTGAGTCCAACAATAATTTCCTTGCCACATATTGCCTGTCAGGATGCTCCGGTAAGCCACCCCTATACCGTAACCGGACCGCATTCCTCCTCGGGGCTTGTTCCAGTTTATTATGTTTGAAAAGATCCGAGAAGCGGGGGCCCTTCCTTGCCTCCTGACCGCCAGGTGACTGTAAAGGAGGGCGCAACAGTGGGCCAGCAGCTTCATCAACCGCAACAATGGCAGGCTCTGAAAGCTCCATATTGGTAGTAGTCTGTAATGTACTGGACTGACCTGCCTGAAGAGAGGGAGCACCACCCTGAGTTTTCATGTGGGAAGGTCCCGATTCCGTCTGAGAAAAAGTAAGCCAGGTAGGATCCAGTAGCCACCTACCATCTGGTTGCTGTATCCAGCCCACCTGTGACAAGGCCGACTCCTCACACCACTCCTTAGTAGCTCCCTCAGCCACACTCTCCCTCTCAGAGCACGCCTCCCGTGCAACAGACGCTAACACTGCCGCAGTCACAGGGGCAATCATCGCGATATCAGAACTTCCCACACCCGTGACGTCCCATCTTCCATCTGGTGTATCACTTAGATCCATAGCAATAGGGAAAACCAAATCAGGGGCAACAAAATCCTTTGCATTGTCCACAAGCAACGCTACTGGTGAAGTGTCCGTCCTTTCCAAAAAACTCCCGGCTGCAGGCTCAGATGCCTGCAAATCTCCATTGAAATCCAAAGTCGTCAACTGCATAGCAGACTGAGCCTGCTCAGCATCCTCCTGCAAACCTAGCTACAGAGCCTCCTCGCCTCTGCACGCCTCCTTCCATGTCGATCCGTGACAGACTAAGCAGTAGGGGACCTTCTCCCCGTGTCCTGGCCAATATTTCCTTCCCATAAAACAGGATCATGTAATTTTCCAAGGCTGTGTGTGGGTGTTGATGTGCAAAATGGCTGCCACTACACGTTCAGTCACTTCATTACCAGTCTAGCATTGTGTTAAGTGCTTTGGGATACAATGCGTATGAATAGTGCTATATAAATGCCGATTCTTCTACATCATCAGCATGTCACCTCACTCACTGTTACATCACAAGCCCTGCTGCCTGACTGGCAACATGTCAGAACTAAGTTACCAATAAAGCAGCAGAAGATTGACTCTTCTTTTTTTTAATTCAAGTTTATTTACAACAATTTGGTACATTGTTACATACATTCTATTGTTATCCATGCGTCTCAGGTAACACAGCTATTTTTTAAAAATTCCTTTTCTTGTTCTCTATTTATTTAGGCAAAAGGTAAAAACTGGTTGACTTGACTTACTTAGACAGTATGTCATATGATGATTTATTATTCCCTTCAGCAGTGTTTATTTCCTTTACTTTCTTTGAAAGAGGCCACAGAGAATTACCAACAATGCCACTCAGGTCGATTTTCTTAATTTCTAGAGCCCGACTTTTCTGTACCCCCTCAGTCCCCCCTTCTTATGTAGTAATATTCTTTTCATTTTTCTGGGTGGCTGAGTTTCCCAGTCAATCAGGCATCTTGGGTCCTATCATCCCTTGGGTCTTCCCTTTCTGCTGATCTCAGGTATCTGGACTCATTAGTGGACCTCCAAATCTCCCATCTAGTCCATCTTCTTAAGTGGGTATGAGTTTGGTTATTGATTTTAAAAGTTAATTCTTCTAGTTCTGCTATTATGGTAACTACTTGCAACAATTCTTGTATGTTGGGGGGTACCGAGGACCGCCATTTTCTTGTGATAGCCTTACGTGCCGCGGTTATTAATATGGACCAGAGGTATAGTGTATCGACACCTTTCATTTCTCCTGGGGGGAGGCCCAGGATCATGTTTGGCCAATTTAATGGAGCCTGTATTTGAAATATGTTTTTGAGTATCTCTATTAGTTCACTCCAAAATTTCCTAAGTCCCGGGCAGGCCCAAAAAATGTGTGTATGATTTGCCTCTACCGACCCGCACCCTCTCCAGCAGTGTGATTGAATGTTCTGATTTCTTTTACTTATGGCATAGGGGGTCAGGAAGTATCGGACCCTAATTCGCCAGGCAAATTCCTGCCAATATGGCGATTGTGTGTTTTTTTTAGTTAGGAAAAAAATTCGGTCCCAGTTAAGCTCAACTATTTCATGGGGTGTTTCCTCACTCCACCTGAGTTTAATTTTGTGAAGTGGATCTCCTCTCAAGGCCAGCAGGGTTTTGTAAAGGTAGGATATTAACCCTTTTTGTTTATTGGTCTTGGAGGCTCCAGTAATAGCTTCCAGAATTTGTTGGGCCCTATTGGCTTCTAAATCCCTCTCTTTTAGTGAAAGAATATAATTTCTCGCTTGCAGATATCTAAAGTAAGTGGTCTGCATTTTGCAGGCCAAACTTATTTTTGAGGGAATCGAAGTCAAGAAAGACCTCTCCTTGCCAGAATTGTGCCAAGATTTTAAGCCCTTTATCTTCCCATGCGTGGAATCCCCTATCTAGAAGAAAGATTGACTCTTCTTGGTTACTAGTGAGGTCACAATGCTTATGATGTATAAGGAAAACTAGAACCGACTATGTCAGCCTTTAGGTGCTCTTTCACCCCCCCTTCCCACCACTGTCAGGTAGAAAATCTTCTAATTAGCAAAACACAAAAGAAAGAAAAATACTTCAGATATAAGATGTGATAGCTGACTACTTGTGAAAGTTACTATTAAATCCAGGCAGTAAGCCGGCCTGGTGGCGCTGAGGGTTGAGGCACTGGACGCCACACTTCGCGCCATGCTGGCGACCCAGGTTCGGGAATGAGCCTGGATCGCCTGGGGTCGTCAGGGGAAGGGAAGGATTGAGCGTCCAGAGGACAGCTCTCCTTCCTCGGGGGGCCGGGGTTCCAGGGACTATGCTGGGCACAGCGGCGACCTCTGGTGGAGACCACAGGTACCGCAATGCTTCAAGGCCAGAGTAGAGGGTTGCGAAACCACGGCAAGACGTTCCCTGGCATCATTGCACGTCGGTACTCTGCTAGGGGATGGCATAACCAACAAGGAAAAATCCTCCACTCCCGGAGATAGGCGAAGGCACCATCCTACAGCCACACTCCACCGGCCGAACTCATCCAGCCCCTGGGACAAGCCCAGCCCGGCCCGAATTTACAGACAGAGCACCCTGGGAGGATAGGGTGGCCCCACCTCAGGAGGGCTCAGAACTGAGGGGATAGACAGGCTGGTGCCAGGTCACTGGTGAGTTTCAGGCCAGGAGGTAGAGCTGGAGGCGAGTGGATGCCTGAGAGAGTTCTCCGGGGCTCAAGTGGAGCCAGGAAAAAAGAGTTAGGAAAAAACAAATTCCAGGCAGGAAACTAGCTCTTTAAGGGCTTTTCTTCATGCGAGAACTGACAAGTGTCCCACAAAAGGATGTCACATATATGTGCCTGCGTGTATGACAGCACGTCTGTGCACATGCATGTTTCAGTCTATGTACACTAGGAGGGACGTCCCTCATTTGACCCTTTGGATGTCCTCTGCCTCCTCCATGAAGAAGATGCTGTATGATACTCTGCATAGAGATTTAAAAGCAGCTATGCATAGTAATTATTTCTGCTTACCACCAAACTAAACATGAAACCCAAATGGGTAATAGGCCTGGAAAGCTACAGTGGTAAAGCTCCAGTGTTTAGTGAGACTGATTGCATTATAAATCTGCACTTCAGAACTACTGCTAAACTTTCGAATGAAATATTTTAGAACAGAAGCTTGTCCATCTCAATCTGTATAGTGTGTAAAAATCATAGCGTAACAAAAGCAAAAAAAAAAAAAAAAAAAATTCAGGTAGGCAGAAAACAGACCTCCCAATTCAGACTGCCATGGCAATTTTTTCTCACTTCAAATGCCGACCTAACCTTAACTCTCCCTCCCCAACTTACATACAGTCCTAAAGTAAGGATGGGCAGCTCACAGTTTTGATGTGTTAAAAAAAAAAAAAAAAAAGTTATTTACTTTTTATTCCATTACTCTTTGGCCCAGCCATTATCCACAGGGTGACTTCTCAGCTTCTTCCACAGCTTTTCCAACACTTATCCTTTACCTCACCCCCCCCAAAGGCAAGGCTCTTTGGTCATCCTCCAAATTAAGAGACCTACTCTGGGAGGTTGGTCGCTGTGGCGGCAGGGCCAGAAAGTACTTTTGGGCTTTTTTCCCTCATTTCACCCAGCCCTCAGGATGCCAGTATGCAAGGGGGTTCCAGGCAGGCATGTGAGTACCCAGACGCAAAGCCTGCACAGTCACCCAGGTGGCAATGTAGCACCAAATGCAGTGGCCCACCCTACCCAAAGGAGGAGCACGTCCTCAGGGACACTCAGTTTTCCTTACCCTGCGGACCTCAGATGCCCCAGGCTTGGCACGTGAACAGTATCACCCTTAGCAACCCTGGCTCTCTGTCCACAGGCCAGCCTTAATGGTGTTTATATTCAAAGATGAATTCTCACTCCAGCAGCACTTCCACACGTCATGTAGCACCACCAAAACCACAAAGCTAGTACAGTGTTCTCCCAGTTTAAAAAAAAAAAAAGAAGGAAAGAATAGGGGTATACCTAGCCCAGTAACATCACCACAGCATTACCACCTACTATACTGATGACCTGGGTTCAAGTGCAAACTCAGGAAGCATGTGGCCTGGCTGGGGGAATGAGGACAGAGCGGCTCATGGACTGCTCTCCTCTTCCAGGGGAGTTGGGTCAGGTCACTCTGCTACTTGCCAGTCGGTAGCAGAGCAGGAGCACCAACTTTGGGGTGGTATAGCTGACGACAGATGCTCATACGCAATGTGCATCATGGCATGTTCGGCAGCTCTGGGGTGGAAATCTCAGACTGAAAATCCCCAACCAGAGAGAATGGAGCTCCAGTCCTCTGTACACACCACACCACTGACTGGGCTCACTCCCCCTCTCGGAATCTGGATTGTGTATTGAAATGGCCAGGCCAGCCCTGATGGCATTGCCATGGGGGGGGGGGTCTCAATAGGGTGAGGTAAGTCCCTGAGAAGGTGGGTGACCGGGCTAGGGATATCATGGCTGATGGAAAAAGTACCATGATGAAGAAATAATAGGGTCATGAGGCAAGAAACATACTGCATGCATATGTACTCGTACGTCTCAACAGTTCCACGTTATGAGGCATGTCCTTCATTTTACCACTCAAAACTGCTCCATCCCACTCGGAAAAAGTGTTGTCTCACACTGTAAACTCACACTTTAATGCAGAAATGTATAGTACTTTATGAGTCTAGACCCAAATAAAACTTGGCACAAATAATGGTTCTAGTTTCCACATTTTTCGGAGCTTGTCCTAAGCTTATCTCTAACTTTGATGACATGTCCTGCATTTTCCAACATATAGTGTCAGTCCACACATTTCAATGATAAAAGGTTGCGAGGAACAGTATGTGCACACTGTTCCTTTCTTTGATTTTTCTCCCCATTTCTTGCCCCAAGTCAGAGAAAGAACAGTTAGCATTGCACTAAAGTACTGTTTCTAGGTGTCCTTATACTTTTGTTTTTCTCTTTGCACTTTTCATTTTCTCTCCATGTCTCCTTTTCTTTATTGTTTTTCCAGCATAAATGGAGGGCTAAGGACCCTCATGTAGACTGCTCATGAAAGACATTTACGGGAATGGAGTGGCATATGTTACGCTATAGTGGCCATGACAACTAGAGTGAGAGAACGCGTAACTGTGATATACATAGATACATAGACAGTGTCGGCAGATAAGGGCCTATGGCCCACCCAGTCTGCCCATTTGAGCTTGTAAGTTCAGTTTGTTTTCCTAGAAGTCTGTTGCCCCTTACCCCTGACCTCCAGAATTCCTTTATGTTTATCCCATGCATATGTCGTGAAAGCTAGGTGCAATTTTTTTTTATTTTTTTTTATTATAAAAATAAAGAAACTGATTATACCTCGGTTTCTCATATTGAAAAACATTCTGAAACCTTGCGTGACTAATACTGGTGGAAAACTAAGGACCATTGTTAACTGCAAAGTGGTGTGCTACACTATTGATGCTAGTTACAGTTAGTGCTAGATTCAGGCACCAAATAACTTTCCTTTTTTTTTTTCCAGTTTAATTTTGGGAGGATCTGCCCCCATGTGGAAGGGTTGTGGGATAACAGGTGGACCAGACACAGAACTTCAGGTTCAACAAACAATCTCTGTGTGATGTTTATTTAAAACACAGGATAACCTTAAGCAATGACATATCATAGTATCATAGTAAAAGCCAGCAGAATAGGCCCCATGGTCTACCATGACTGCTTGGAAGTTAGCCCCCTTCAGGGAGCTCGCTCCTTCACCCCCCACCAGCCCCAGAAGTGGCCCTCCCTGGCCTCAGCTCCCCCCCGTACCTGTCCCAGCGCTTCCTGAATCCTTCCACTGTGGTCTCTTCCACCAGACTTCTGGGCAGTTCGTTCCATGGTTCCACCACCCTCTCTGTGAAGAAGTGTCTCCTGTGCTCCCCTGCACTTCCTTCCACTCATGCCCGCTGGTAGTTCCTCCTTCTAAGCCTGAACACTTCCCTGGCTCCACCCTTATTTATCCCCTTTACATACTTGAAAGTCTCTATCATGTCTCCTCTGTCCCTCCTCTCCTCCAATGCGTACAGATTGAGTTCATCCAGTCTCCACTTATAGGTCTTACCCTCCATGCCTTGAATCATCCTGGTTGCCCTCCTCTGGACACTCTCCAGCAGCGCTATGTCCCTCTTAAGATGGGGTCTCCAGAACTGCACACAGTACTCAAGATGCGGCCTAACCAGGGCATTATACAGAGGGAGGATCACCTCCCTTCTTCTAGAGTTAATCCCCCTGGTTATGCAGCCCAGTATCCTGCTTGCTTTTGCTGCAGCTCTTCAACAATTCTGTGTGTTATTCATTTTGCTGTCCACCACTATCCATAAGTCCCTCTCGCCCGATGTGACTTGCAGTGTGGTCCCCCCCAGGGTGTATGCATGCCCTGGGTTTCTGACCCCCAGATGCAGCACCCTATATTTCCCTGCACTGAACTTCAACCTCCACTTCCTTGCCCATCCCCCAGGGTATCCAGATCCCCGTGCAGGGCCTCTCTCCTCTCCTGCCCATCTACCAGTGCTCCCAGTTTTGAGTCATCCGCAAAGAGGCTCAACCTACTCCTAACACCCCACTCTGTGTTCGAGACATAGGAATTGAACAGGAGTGGCCACAGGACCGAACCATGGGGGACCCCACTGATGACCCTCCTGGGGAGGAGACTATCCCTTCAACCACCATTCACTGTATTCACCCCGTAAGCCAGTTTTCCACCCACCTGAGCAACTGCCCCCACCCCATACCCCCTCCCCAGCTTCGTTAGTAGGCCGTTGTGAGGTACCGAATCGAATGCATTACTGAAATCCAGATAGAGGACATCCACCGGCATATGTCGATCCAGGGCACTCGTCACCCAGTCGTAAAACTCCACCAGGTTAATCTGGCATGACCTCCCTGGAACAAAACCATACTGCCCGTCATTCAGGTGCGCCAACCTTTCCAGCTGCCCCCGCCTCTCCTTGATAATGCCCTTCATAACCTTGCCTACCACAGACGTTAGGCTAATGGGCCTATAATTCCCCATCTCCTCTCTGGACCCCCCCTTGTGGATAGGCACCACATGAGCCACCTTCCAATCTTGAGGCGCCTACCCTGTCATCAAGGAGATGTTGAAGAGTGAGGCCAGTGGAGCTGCCAGCACATCAGCCAGTTCCTTCAGCACCCTTGGATGCAGCCCATCTGGCCCCGGCGCCTTCTCAGTCTTTAGCGACCGGAGGGCCTCTCTCACCCTATCTGCTTTGATTTCGGCCACCCATCCCCCATATCCTTTCTTCAACACATCAGTTTGCAGCAACAGACACTGCATGTCCTTCCTCTGCACTTAATCAGCGCCCACTGATCTAGCTCTTTAGTGAAAGTTATTTCATTCCTTATGTTGGTCTTGTGTGTTTGGGTGATGGGGAGCTCAAAAAAGAAAACCTCAAAAACAAGCTAAAGACCAAGAACCTCAGTGCACAAGCACTGAAACAAGAGTTACCCCCAAAGGGCATTGGCAATAAAGCCAAGTTTCAAAGAAACACATCATCACACATACCCCCCCATAATGCAAAGCATCACTGGATATATATGCAAATCACCATGACATTTTAAGCTGGTTCAGCTTAAAGCAGGAATGCATGGTGCCAAAGGGCCTCTCAAACAATTTATAATTTACATGCATTTTAAATAACACAACAGGGGTTTTCTGATATCTCTACCCCAGTAACTTAATTTTTATAATACAATCCCTTAGTAACTTTTTACCTTTATCAAAAAACACCTAGTGCCATGGTATTTTCAACATTTACAGGTTTCATATGCATAAGGCATATATATCAAGGTGTTTTATGACACAGTGCTATTGCATACTAAATCCAACAACGAGGAACACAGCCTGTTTTACATCAGCTCGGAGGTCACCACAATAACTTCTGTGTAAGAGGACCTGAGAGGGAATAGGAAAATTAAAGAGGACACTATAGCATAGTCAAGAAAGGGGAAGGGGGCACCCATAGCTGGCCAACCTTATGGACTAGAAATTGTAAAGGATAGATTAGGTTAAGAAATAGAAGAACTGTTGCAACAGATTTAAGAAAAGGTTGATCCTCAAGAGTGGCATTTAAAATGTTTTAAAAATTGGGGTGGGGTGCTAATGAGCAGTTGAAGAGACAAGATGTGTCCTTACCTCGCTCCTCCTCGTCAGGGTTATTAAAAGTTAAAATCTGTTAGTTTGCTTCTATTTTCGGTTAGTTTTGCAACAAGACCAAGTAGCGCTATAGAATGGACGAATATCTGACCTCGGGAATGGGGAAAAGTCAGAGAGCAGCCAGCAAAACTGTGAAGAAAAATGCGGCCTGTGCGCAGCCTGAGAGCCAGCATGCAGTTTCCCTCTCGGCTGTGGAGGTGAGTGCCCGGGGGTGGGAATTAACAGGACAAGTCCTTGCAACCCTGGAGCCATGATTGTGCAAGCTGGAGACAAAGCCCAGGAGGCTCTAACACAGCAGACTGCCCAGGCTACACGCCTCATGGATGCCGAGAGGCGGATTTCGAGGCTGGAGGATGAGCTGCAGGGGGTCCGGGGCAGATTTTAGCCTTACAAAAGGAGCTGGAAGACGTGAAAGATGTGGCGGACTACCAGTAGAACTACCACCGGAGACTCAATTTACGTCTCTGAGACTGCCAGAGGGAAAGGAGGGGGGAGCGCTCTGGACTTCTGTGCTGCTTCGCTACCTAAGCTGCTGGATCTGGAAGTAAAACATGGGAGGCTAAAGCTAGAACGGGCATATAGAGCTGTCATGCCCAAGCTACCGGTGGGACAACCGCCTTGCCAAATAATTATGCGTTTACACCATTTTCAGGACCGAAAGGCGGTGTTCCATGCGTACCGTGAGAAGGGCCAGCTGTTGTTCGAGGGCCACAAGCTATTCCTGTCACAGGATTATTCGGCAAGATTGCTCAAAAGGTGGAAAATCTTCAATGATATCATGGCCACACTCAGGGCTATTAAAGTGGAGAACTATATGGTATATCCTGCAACACTAAAGATCAAACATGAGGGAGCTGTATTTTCCTTTTGGGAAGTAGACAAGGCGGCAAGGTTTGTGGAGGACCTACGCAAGAAGATAGGCTGATTCCTGTTGTGCTGACAGCGAAGAGGTCTAAAGGTGTGGTGGCACTGGAGGTTAACTGAACTTTGTACACAAATAAATAGGGTTGCTATAGTGAATTATGGACTTGCCTCAGAGGTACGTGCTCCGATTCTCTTTATTGGGGAAGTACCCCCCCCCCGCTAAACTGTTGTATTCTCTTTCCCAAGCTCCAGAGGCAGGAGGTGCAGGGGACCCATGAATACACCTTCTGGACTATTGGAACTGCAAGGATTATGAACTCTTTTTTTTTAATGTTGTATTTTTTTGGAGACTGCTCTGCTGTAAACTGTTAGTTTCAAAGAGGGGTGGTGGAGTATCTCGGAGTGGCTGGGGTGTATGGGTGGAGAGGAGCAAGGGGGGGGTTGGAGAAGTCTTATTGGGAGGGGACCGCCGATCTCTCCGTGTGGCGTGCTGTTACTATATAGAGGCCTCCTAGTTCTTATGATGGGCCTATAATTTGGGGACATGGCCCGACTACAGCTTGGAACACAGGGGTTATGGTGAGAGGGGGACCCTGATGCCAGGCCTGTGCATGTTACATGTGGCCCAATGTTTGGATGGGGGGGGGCGGGAAGTCCTATGTGGTGGGACTACTATCATGTGGTTTTGGGCACGGTGGATGGAGTCTCTGCAATCCTACCGGTGTCTGGGGCTGCATCGTTTGTTCGTTTTTTATTGGGAAAAGGGCTCAGCTGCACCAACTGGTTCTACAAGGGGCAGGGCATCTCCTCTGGGGGCCCCTCTGCAGGAAACCAAGTACAGTGGCAGTAGCCGAGAGTTCACTTCACCACGTGAGGGTGGCCGTTTTATTTTTGGGGCCTACATAGTGGTCATCTATACACTGGGGCAGCACATAGCGTTTTGGCTCTCTTGAGATGCCTGTTTGTACTCAGTGCCCTACTTTATGACCAGCCTCTGCGGCTTCTGTAGTTAGGATATGTGGATGTGTATGCAAAGCGATTCAGATTCGCGGGGGATATGAACCATTAGGGGATATTACTGACACTTAAGCAAATTTGGTGTATTGGGGCGACGGAATGGGGCTGGATCATACATCGCTGGATGTTGAGAATATATGGCATGCCATGGATAAAGAGGGCAGTGGGGAGGCAGGGACAAGCAATGCAGAACAGATGCCACATTGGGGGGGTTGTTTGAATGTTTTCAAGTTTGTTGGATTGTTTATACTTTTCTACTGTTTAAATGTTTGTGCACACATACTCACATTCAAAAGTCTATGGTGTGTCAGATGCGTAGGATGTATAAGGGAAGCCGGTGGGGGGCACCTGCCCAGACCGTACGGACAGAGACAACATGCCTCACAGAGCAGATCAGGGAAGATATGACAGTGTCCCCTTTGCAGGATGGCTAGTCAACAAGATTTAACTGCATGCTTATGGAATGTGCGAGGGATAGCAACCCCAGTGAAGTGCAACAGTCTCCTCACAGCTTTGCGGAGACAGGGGGGTGCAAGTCGCTATGTTGCAGGAGACGCATCTCACAGTGGCGGAACATGTGAAACTAGTAGGAGGTTGGGCGGGGGAAATGCTTTGCAGCCTCGTTTAAGGCTCACAAACGAGGGGTCGCTATCCTTCTGCACAAAAACCTCCTATTTCAGGTACAGAGGGTGGTTAAGGAACAGACAGAGGGTAGATATATTTTTGTAGAGGAGAACTGTTGGGGATGGGTGACATTTGGCAGTATCTATGCCCCGGCAGTATTTGATGCAACTTTTTTCACTGCACGGCTCTCACTTTTGGTTAAAGAGCAGTTCCTGGGCGTGCTTTTTGGAGGGGATCTGAACTGCACCCTGGACTCCCTCATGGATCACTCTCAGGGCTGAGGCTGGCAGAATGAAGCAATCTGCCAGTGACATAGGGGGATGGTGGAATTAGGGATGATAGATGGTTAGAAGGAGGCGAACCCAGGGCCAAAATATATACTTTCTGTTCTAACCCGCATGGCACCTGGTCGTGGATAGATGACCTGTTTCTCCCACAGACCTGGTACAAACGGGTTCAGGGGGTATAGCATAGCCCTATTGATATCTCTGACCGTGCCATGGTGATCTTATCTCTGACAATGAATAAGCCGAGGGAAGGCCCCCCCCCCCGGAAATGCCCAACATACCTGCTGGGAGATAAGAATTTTAAGGAATACCTGGAGGAACAGTGGGAGATCTATATGGCGGCAAATGCCAATTCCCCTACTAGTAAGGCCACCATCTGGGATGTAGGAAAAGCATTTATGAGAGGAATGATTACCCGGTATGTAGCTAAAGTAAAGAGACAGAAGCAAGCTAAGTGACTGGAGTTGGAGGCTAAAGTGAGAGAGCTGGAAAAGCGGGCTGCAGGTGGGGAGGAAGAGGCGGAACGAGCCAGTTTGAAGGCAGCCAGGGAGACCTTGAACGCTCGGCTTAGTGTTGAGGCCAGAAACGCTTGGATGTTTGAAAAGAAGCAACTATATAAATGGAGGAATAAGCCAGGCCCGACGCTGGTGCAATTAAAGCAGGGAGGGAGGTACCCAGCCCATGTCACCGCAATCAAAAATAGGAAAGGTGCTTTGCATAAGCAGGTGCAGCAGATATGGGAGTGTTTCTGGAAGTTTTATGAGACACTATACAAAACGGAGGGAGGGGGGTCCAGGGGTTCTTTGCAAGCCTTCTTGGACAACCTGGAGTTACCTAAACTGACAAGGGAGCAAAGGGATTCCTTGAATGGCCCTATCTCAAGGGTGGAAGTACTGCGGGCCATCCAAAGGTTAAAGAGTGGAAAGCCGAGTGGAACAGACGGCTATCCAGTGGAATATTATAAATGTTTGGCAGGACACCTGGCTGGCCCGCTGTGTGATACCTTTCAACAGGTGGAAAGGTAGACCCTGAAGCTCCTGGGAACCTTTTCGGATGCGGTGATCTGTCTGATCCCAAAGGCAGGGAAGGATGTCTTGGAATGGGCCTCATATAGGCCAATATCACTCTTCAACTGCGATGCCAAGATCTTCACAAAGGTGTTGGCAGGATGGCTGGAGTTAGTGTTGCTGGATGTTGTTCACCTAGACCAGAGCAGGTTTATTAAAGGGTGTCTCTCATACCATAATGTGCGGAGACTTCTGAATGTGAGATGGAGGGCAGGTAAGGGAAAGGAGGACACCTGTATCATATCTATGGACGCCGAAAAAGCATGATTGGGTGGAATGGAATTACTTATTCGAGGCCCTAACCCGGTTTGGTCTGGGGAACACATTTGTGGGATGGGTACAGGCATTGTAGAGCTCCCCCCGTGCGTGGGCACTGGTAAATGGCACACTATCGGATGGTTTTGGACTGGACAGGGGCATGCGGCAAGGCTGCCCGCTGTCTCAGTTGCTCTTTGCTTTGGCAGTGGAGCCCTTGGCGATAGCAATCAGTCAGGAAGTGGGAACCTGGGGGGTGCAGGGAATATCAGGGGAGCAGCACAAAATTGCAATGTATGCAGATGACGTGCTGCTCTTTGTCATAGAACTCGTACCTCTATGCCTATTCTTCTGCAGTTGGTGGAGAAGTTTGCGCAGTTTTCGGGGTACAAACTCAGCCTCAATAAATCAGAGCTGATGAGGCTCCCCCGGAAACTGGGGTGCAGACAGGAGTGGGGTTTTAAGAGGGTAGGGGGAACTTCACATACATGGGAATTAAAATAGGCTGGTCCCTTGGCTCCCTGTATGACCTGAATGATGCCCCCATCATCAAAACTATAGAGGCAGACTTGAGGAGATGGACAACCCTTCCGACCTCATGGCTGGGGAGGATAAACCTAATTAAAATGAATATCCTCCCCAGGCTGGTGTATATTATGCAGATGGTGCATGTAGGACTATCTAAGAGGGATGTTAAAAAATTGGAGGGTATGTTCTCTTCGTTCATTTGGAAAGGGAAGCGACCTAGGGTGAGTCTTCAGCGCCTCAAGGCAGACACTGGGAAGGATGGACTGAACTTTCCTGATCTGGGGAACTATTACTTAGCAGCCCAGCAGAAATATATTAGTGACTGGATCTATATGCCCCAGGTGGCTAGATGGGTAGACCTTGAGCAATGGGGCTGTAGGGCAAGACTCTTGGCATATTTAAGAGAAACAGGGCTCCAAGGCCTATAGGGGGCAAGAGGGCCGGAATCCATTGGTTTCGGCAGTGCTGGATAGTTGGAGAAAACTCCTGAAACAGCGGGGCGCAAAGGCAGTAGACACCTATTTGGTCCTGGTGGCAGGCAATCCCTACTTCCTGCCAGGATGGAAGGACCCTGGGTTTAAGATATAGAAAAGACAGGGGATAAGGGCGCTGGAAGATCTCTGTACTAGGGGAGGGCTCAGCCCATTCCTGGACTTGTGCCAGCAGCTGAATTTGGGAGAAGGGCATTTGTTCAGGTATTTTCAAGTCTGGGCCTACACGGCGGGGTTAGCTAGAGAAGGACCTGGACTGTCTGAGATGAAGAAAATAGAATCTCTCATACAAACATTGAAATGGGAATCCAAGGGCTTCATAGGGAAAGCTGTGAGAGAGTGTCAGCAGCGCTTGCCGGATCTGTCTCTCAAGGTTCGGAAACTCTGGGAGCAGGACTTGAACATTCAGATACAGGAGCGGAATTGAGCGCTGTTATCTATGCACATGGGACTCCTGATCTGCAATAAGTTTAAGGAAGCCTTCTACAAATTCATCTACAGGTCCATAAATATCACCTTGCTGTACCCTCCAAATGCAGAAGATGTGGCCAAGAGGAAGGAACATACAGTACCTCCACTGTTTCTGGGCCTGCCGAGTCCTCCAGAGGTTTTGGGGAAAAGTGGTATTGGAAGTTGGGAGAATGTGGGGTGAGGGGGTGCAACTGGACCCAATGACATGTTTGTCTGGAGTAGAATGTAATGAAGAGGGGGACTGGGAGCCTCTACTGAGATAGGCGAGGGTCCTCCAGATTCTGGCCAGACATCGCATCAGAACACCTGGGTGTCTTGTGCAATGCCCACAGTGCAATGCTGGTGCACACTGGCTCTGTGAACCTTGACATTAGAGGGACTGACCCTTCTTGTCAAAGACAAGCTAGAATGTTTCACCAGAGAATGGGCACCATGCCTAGCAGATTTAAATCAATATGAAAGTATGTTTCTTTGGGATGGGATGGGGGCATAGGGGGCAGATATGTGGTACAGAGTCACCTGAACACCATATATATGTATATATACACACATCTCAGAAATATAACAGATTATCTACAATTTTTCTGTAATTGACTTGCGTTCAAGGAAATATAAGTATTCTATGTAAATTGACTGTGCGTGAATGTGAACTAATGTGTTTGTCTTTGAATAAAATTCTTTTTATGCAAAAAAATTGGGGTGCGGGGGGGAGAATGAAAGGTTACTCTCTAGTAACTGTAGTTCTTCTAAGGTATAAAACATGCTTTCACGCCTCAAACTGTGAACACTACCCTAGAACAACTAATTATGAATGCAAGGAATGCACTTCCTGTGAAACTGATGGCTGCTGATACAGTGGAGGGATTCAAAAGAGGCTGGGACAGGTATAAGGAAATGTAAAGCTGAGGAGTGCCAGAAACGGAGGTGTAACTCAGATGTGGGATGGAGTTGGGGGGCAACAACGGTGTTTTGACCGAGGGCTGATTTTCAAGCAGATTTGACAGACCTTTAGACCTACTCTCGTGGCATGTTAGTATGCCTGTCCACGATCTGGATAACACAAATTCAACACACTGCCCTCCCTCCCCCAAGTTGACACTGTGAAACAATAATGGACACTTTGGACCAAATTGTTAACCAATCAGAAGCCTCAGTACTGAAGTCCATGGATGCCACAGCAAAGCTCATGAAGGAGAGTATTCTCCTGCAGCAGAGACCTGAGACTGTGGAGACTCAGGCTCGGGAAAGGGACATCACAATGGTTGGTCTGCCCGAGTCAGTGGAAGGAGACGATGCCTTGGGCTTCGCAAGAATGTTTCTACCCCTGGCTTTGGGGCACTGCTGATAATCCCACTTCTTCTATTGAAAAAACTACTGTATTATGCTGCAGCAGGCAGCAGCACTGCCTACATACCCCTGGACCTTCTTAACTGTTTGTACAGGAGTAGGGGACCAAAACCATGCTCTGGAAATGGTTAAAAGGGAAATAAAAGTCAAATATTAAAAGAAAATATGTTGTGCAGAGTGTGTTGATTTGCAGGTGTACTCCTAGTATGTTCTTCCCTTTATTTGCTGAAAGGATTTTTTTCTAAATTTGCTTGGTGGTTTTATGGCCCCTGGGAATCTCCATGTTTGCATTTTTTATTCTTCTTTTTGTTCCTACAATGCCTCCTGTCCCATGTGACAGTGATGTGTCCAGGACTATTGATTCAGAGAGTAATAAGTGCTGCAGCAGCAATCTACTGTTAGGGACTTGATATTCTGGTTTCAGCTAAATAACTCTAACTGATTGGACCAGTCCTCCGGTGCAGTGGTAGTACTACCACTTGCGGCATCAGTGACCCAGGTTCCAGAACAAGCTCAGGTGGCTGGAGTGTCATCCGGAGGGGAGGGATTGAGCAGCACTAGCACACTCTCCATGTCGGGGGTTGTTGTACCTCCCTCCTGTAGCGCTCCTGGGTGACCACGGGAGCGGCTTACTTGGGGGGCAACCGGTTGGAGTTCAGAGGCATGAGGATGCTAGACAGCGCTCCGCCATTGCAACAGTGTGAACCACGTCTCCCAAACACACTGCAAAATGCAGAAGAAAGATCGTCCCTGTCCGGACTCTGTGCTGCCACCACAACAGACCCGCTCAACGCCTGAATGTATGGGGGGGGGGGCCGCCTGCCCCCTTCTCCCATCTGGGGGATAAACTAAGGCTCCATGGGAGTGGGTTGCGGCAGGATGGCCAGAAGATTCGGCCGGGAGACACAGGGGCACAAAAAGCATAAATAAAAAAAAATTAAAAACGCTTGTCTAATCTAAACTTTCTGTTTTCAACATATGTGTCTAGGTCTAGTCAGCATAAGTGAATGCTTTGTTTTTAAAGCTTTTCATTTCATGAAACTACATACAGCCATTAAAGAGCTGCTGATGCCTCAAAGAAAACTTTGAAAAACATAATAATTTGGCATGATTCTGTTGGCATTTCACGTATATTCTAGATATTTCTCCTCCCCATTATTTATTACTGCGTAAATTTGCATTAATATAAGATTTTGTCCCATAGACTTCCCTTAGAGCTCAGCTGCCTTATAGCTTACTCTCTACTTACAGTCATAATCCTCTGTTGTGACATCAAAATCTGTTACCATGGTACAAACTGCGATGTCACAAGCAGTGCATTATGACATTAAGTAGGGAATATCAAATGGGAGTGTATGAACTCTTAAGGAACAAAGATTCTGTTTTCATGCAAATGACCTCAGTAATAAAAATATAGGGAGGAGGAATACAGAACTAATGTGAAATACAAGCCGGACTGCATCTAAACATTACGTTTTGATAAAGTTCTCCTGGAAGCGTCAGCTGCTCTTTAAAAAGGCACACAAATCACCCAAGGTCACACATGGTATAATTAATAAAGACTCTAGCTTTTTCCTTACAGAGCAGCCCACTCAACTAGCCCTCATGCATTTGCCATCTTTAAATGCAGAATTCATTAGAGCTCCCTGGACAAGGAGAGTTACTTAACATCACAGCTCTACTGCTGTAAACTAGAGAAAAAAAAACAGCACTTGTTGAATTAATGGTGCTGGATGCAAAATACATTTACTACAGTATGGTCCTCTGTGAAGGAAGATGTACTCAAAGGTCACCCCATTTGGGAAATATGGTGTTCAGAAATGACAGATTCAGTGGCCATGTGTGACTGACATGGCCAAACCTGTTGAGTGCATCTGCAAGCACACTGTCCACCCCTACAAGGTGCACTGCAGTCAGACTTGTTTTGAGCTGGTATGCCAAATCCCAAAGCTGCATCACTTCTATACCACGCTTTGAAGATCTGGGTCTCCCCTCATTGTTTCTGTAATGCATTGTAGTTGTATTGTCTGTCCATATGAAATGGCTGGTTCCTGATTAACGAGGAAAGGAATGGAGTGAAAGCAGCACAACCCTCAGTTTCAAAAGGCTGATGTGCTCCAAACCTTCTTGTGTACTCCATAAACCATTCACTCACCATCTCCTTAAATGGCCTACCAAGCCAAGTAGGGGCTCGCTCGTCATGAAAAACATAGCCGTCATTGGCTGTAGGGATGGTACCCCCACTTTGAGATTGTCTCTTTCTTTCCATCAATGCAGTGCATTCAATAACTTCTGTTTCAGAGGGATCTGCCCCCAATAATTGTGTAGCTATCTGTCTCCGGTAATTCTTTAGATATTACTGAGTCCATCTGCAGCTCTGCCCATGGCATCACTGATGTAGTGAAAGACGACCTAATAGTCTGAGAAAGTCTTGCGCTGTCTGAGGAGAATTTACTGGAAAAGACTTTGCATACTGGATTAACACTTGGGTTCTCTGTATTGGCAGAAGGTCCTGCCTACCTTTGTGTCCAGCTTTGCACCTATAAATTCCAAAACCCGAGTAGGTTTGATCTGTGAATAACCTGCTCCATAGTGGACATGACTTTTTTTTTTGTAAATCTATTTATTCGATTTCACAAAAAACAATACATTGGTATTCCTTGTAATAGCGTATACACAGTTACATAAGACAGTAATATAATGTTAGGCAGGCAAACCGCAGCACTTACATTTGATACTAGATAGATGAGTACACATTATATTATGTTGTCACAGTACTCATTTAATTCAGAGCTAACCTGCCATCACCGCTTGGGCCAAACAACAAGATAATGTCCATCGAGTCATCAGTTACTGTTTTTTTCTGTAAACCTCAAATACCCAAATAACTACTTAGATGTCCTGGTTTAGGGCCAGCCCACCAGTGCAGCGGTAGTGCTACCGCTTGCAGCGTGGATGACCCGAGTTCGGAAGCGAATCCAGGAGTCCGAGGGTCAGCCAGGAGAGGGAGGCTGGCAGAGCGTCCAACGGATCGCTCTCCACCTCTGGTGGGGTGGTGGTGAGGGCTCCACTGTGGTCCAATGCTTGAGTGCCACCCAGTGGGGGCTGGGTGCCAGGCCAGGACTGCCAGGAGAAAGGTGCTAAGGTCATCGGTAGATGTCTGCAGTGCATGTGTGGGTGCATGCGCACACTGCGTTGATGTCACTGCATGTCCGCAGGCCTACAAACTGAATTTACAAGCTCAAATGGGCAGACTGGGTGGGCCATAGGCCCTTATCTGCCGACACTGTCTATGTATCTATGTAGGGTGGACATGGGCTGAAAAATGGAGGAAACTGGCTGGATGACGCAAGCTCCTCCACCCTGTGTGCCCGGTCATGGTGGGCCCCCTCTCCCGCCACATAGCTGGATCCTGTGTGCAGTGGTGCAGCTGTGGCCCTACCACCCCCACTACAAAGGTGGCCCGTCGCCAGGGACAAGAGAGCGGTGGGGATGCTAAGAGCAGCTGGTTCCCCAGCCAAAAATAGAGCAAGTAAAAAAAAAAATAAATAAATAAATAAGTAAGTTCTGGTTTATATTAAACTCAACGCTCCTGCATTAACTAGAGCTAATGAAACTGCAGAATAAATACACTTTCTGTTCCCAAAAGACACCGTCCAGATATAAATGTCCATACCTGTAAGAGAATGGTAAAACCCCACCCCGGAATACACTTCCCCACAGACGTTACCTTTCTAATGGGATGCTGTGCATCCAAACAGGGATACACTGCGGAGTTTCTTCTTCACAGTGATGCTGCGACTATGGACAGGCATTGTGTCAATACCCTCGGTGCAGTGGTGCGTCCACAGGGCATTATCCTGAACTGGCACTGCTTTGTTCCTACTCTAAATCCGAGTGTTGTTTTTTTTTCTGTGACTCTGGCTTACTGTCTTGTACACACATGCAATCCCCTTTTGCAATGACTATTATTTTGCAATGTTATCATTTTGAACTTTTCTTTCTTTATCTGCCCTGTTTAGGCATCTGAGGTGTTTTAGCACTAGGAAGTAACATGAAAAGAACCCCTTTGCCAGCTGGAAAGAAGCACGTGTTCTACTGCATTTAACTCTTGAAGTTCTTGTACTTCCAATTCCACTGCCTTCTGTTCTGGCAATTGGGATTTGAAACATATGTTAAACTGAAGGCTCAGGTTCACTCTTACCTCCAATATCCAATGATCTGTGATTTTTTTCCCATTCTCAAAGATAATAAGAAAGGTGCCCTCTCACTGACATTTAGGTCATGATGGCTTGGCCACAATTATCAGGGTTTTGTTTTACCTTGTGCTGTGAGGGCACAGCTGCTGACTGAACCCTAGACCCCATTCTATTTCCTCCTCTAGGAAAACCTCTAGGGATGAAGTATTCCTGTTTGGAGAACTGTCTGCCATACTGGCCCCTTCTCACATCTCCCCATCTTTAGGGGCTGTAACAAAATGTAAGTACAGTATATTGTCCCTCTACATTAAGTTTTTGAAATAAAATTTGATTCTGATTGTTTTCATGTAATCTTCTGTTTGATTATCAAATAGGGAGGTACCATTAAAAGGAAAGTAATTCGTTGTTATCATGAAATGTACGTTGTTCTTTGTAAATTAAGTATGCATTTTGTTTAATTATTGTCAATGATTCCTTTTATGTAATGTCCTCATGTCTGTTTAAATGTCTCAGGACCTCCTTGTGAATGAACTTGCTCAATGGAGTTTTTCCTGTAATAAACTTGAACTTGTTAACTGCATATCATTGGATGACACTGTTGTCCTTAAAAATGCATATCACCTAGTGGCTACTAAGTTGGCTACTATTCTGGAGGCCATGTCAATAATATCTACTGCCATTTGAAACTAGTACTTAGCTGCATTAAAACCATATTTCACTATCTGAGACAGCTGAAACTTTTCTGGTTAAGTAACCTGTCACAGAATGGCATAATGTTCTTATTACATGAGGCTTGCTGGTAGTGGGCTGAATAGTTCACAATAATAGCCTGCCTTAGACTGAAGGTTGCCAAAAATAGCTATTTTACCCTAAGAGGACTATTCTTTTTTATTTTCTTTACTTTTCCCCCCTTCTGTCCTGACCTGCCGGCTACTGGCCCTACCTCACACCCAGCCCCGTCACCCGCCTTCTCTGAGACTTACCTCCTAGATGTTTCTCCCTGGTGCCACCGGGGGAAAGGGGACTCAGCCATAGTGGAGTTACAGCACAGTGTCGGGAGAGTACCTCGGTCGGCAGTGCGGGGCCTGCGATGTGGGGTAAGTGTCATCCTGCTCAGGTCAAGAGTGTTTCCTTCGCCAAGTCCCCATGACACCCACGGAGCACTCACCATGCATGCACATGCCATGCACTTAAGCACGCCGTGGTCCACCCTCCCTGAGCCTTGGCTCCTGCCTGCACTGCCACCTGTGGTCACACAGGTGGTGGCACTGTGACGTTGGCCCAAACCCTTCCTCCCCAGCCCTCTGACAACCCAGACACATTCCCGAACCCAGGTCGTCAGCTTCGCAAGTGGTAGCGCTACTGCTGCACAAGCAGACTGGCCGTGGCTATTCTTTTTTAATCTTTATGAGAAGGCTGTGTGTTGAAATTGATATTTGCTTTCTCACATGGAGCCTTGCAGATTAAGCCCTCAAAATTTGAGTGTGAATACAAAAATTCTGAACTTTCTTTCTGAACAAAATATATATATATATTTTTTTTTATTTCTTTATGCCCCCGTCTTCTGCACACAAACTCCTTCAGGAGTCGCTAAGGCATCCCCTCAGCTGTTATCCCCCAGATCTATGCTCAGGTCTTCCCCCAGGTGGGGATGAGGTGGGGGTATACCTCTCAAACTTCTGCACTTCATCAGGTAGCAATGGCAGCAGGACAGGCAGAGGAGAGCCGAGACGGTGCCAGGAGCGCCATCATCCTTGTGTGCAGAAGCCATTTTTCCTGATTTTCTCTCACACTCATGGATGTCAGCATACAGAGGAGATCCAAGGGATTGCGCACACGCAGAGGCATAGTGGCACTCCCAGATCCGGCCGATGTCCGTCCCTCCCCTGGCATCTCCTGTCTGTATTTCCACTGTAGTCACCCAGGTGGCAGTACAGCAGCAGGGACAGCAACCCTTCCTGGAGAAGGACAGCATCCTATGGGACACTCAATCCTCCTCCCTCCCAGTCAGCTCCTGATAACCCAGAGCTCGCTCCTGAACTCGGGTCACTGGCGTTGCAAGTGGTAGCGTTACCACTGCGCCGATGGGCCAGCCTAACAAAGTACTTCTTATCATTTGTTTATCAAAAAACAAATTTGTAGATGGGTTTTTTTAAAACATTTCTTGATCTTTCAAAAGTCTTATGAACTCATAACGTAACATGCCTTGCAAAACTTATTCCCTGCCTGCAGACTAACTGAGCTTCCCTTTTCATCAACCTCAGTTTCTTTGTTACGTAAATTCAGCATTTCTCAAATCTGTCTGTGAAATGATGAACAAGAGAAGTAATCTTCCATGGGCTTAGAATCAGTATTCTCCTCACCCTCCACGCCCAAGAAGGCTTGTTCACCTTCCAAGTCGGACTAAACCTTGCCCTCTAGTAGATCGTAGTCCGAGTCAGCCTCTGATTGTGGAGTTGCTGCATCCTTTACAGATCTGAGAACTTGCCACATCTCTTTCAAATCCTGTACAGAAGGCAACCTTTCATCACAAATTTCTGTGTCATCACCTCTCCTACCTGACATAGGTGTGTGTGGGGGGGGTGTCCAACTGTTTTTCTTTGCGGCTTTTCTTTGCAGCAGAAGATTTTTGCTGAGAATCAGCCCACCTCTCTTGTGCTTTTTCTCCCGGACGTGATCAAAGAGATACATGTTTCAATGCCCCATGTAAAAATGCACTCGTTGTAGTCCTGCTACAAGGATCATCACCAGTGTGACCGACCACTGTGCAGTTTGCCACTTTACTACCCTCATAGTTCCCCCCACTTTCAAAGGGGCCTCTGGTGAGTTTGGAGACTTAACAGTAAAGCTGTCGCCATTTTCCAAGGAGTCTCCATGTTTGGCAATTGCAAATGCTGCCTCCAGAGTTGCCACCATGGTACAAGGGCTCTCCGGCCAGCTTACTTTCAGACATGTCCACTTTTGCCCCAGGGGACAGCCTTCCTTATAGGGGAACTTTCCACAGTATCAGACCTGTACGCAGGAGTAGACAAAGCTATTCTGACTTTTCAATTTGTGATGAGAGCCTAGGTACTTAAAACAAAATGAGTGAATGCCTGATATCGGAAGTGCATTTTCTTTAGGCTTTACACTATTTGAAACAAGGATCTGTCTTCCTCCTGGCTTCCGAAGTCATAAGGAGGTGATTTAAAATACGTTAAAAAAAAAAAAAAAAGGCAGTTTCATTAGGAGAGTTGGGATCTGCAAAAGGTGCGCTATTCAAGCACTACTCCCTGTTCCTCACCTCCTTCCTTGCTCTAAGCAGTTCCCTCCTCCTCCCCAACCCCCACCCTGAAATCCTTGGTCTGTGTGACTCTGAACTTCCTCGTCACTGCCTCACTTGGTAATGATTAGCTCCTACACCTACCTTAATGTATTGGCATTGATAACTCTTGCACCTTCACAGGCTGGCTGGTATTATAATGCTCCTGTCTGGATTTGCTCCTAGTACTATACAGCCTACTGTTTGCAGTACTAGTTTGTGTTTGCACTATCTACCCGTACATTATGACTGCATAATTATATATTTTACTATTTTATTTCACTGTTTTTATTGCAATGTATTATGTTTTATTATACTGTACTATATTTTATTTTATGTCACTGTTGGTCCTTCATTGTTGTTACAGTACCTTCAGCTTGACATTCTTGTGTTGTTCACCCCCCCCTTCCCCCCAGCACACATCTGAAACGAGCTGTTACCAGCTCAGTATGTCTTCCTGGGGTAAAACTTCTAAAATAAATCAAAATAACTAGGTAAACACTGTAATTGGCCTAATGTAATTGGCATTCATCCCAGGGTGCTGAAAGAACTGGCAGGGGTACTGGCGGGGCCGCTGGTGGACCTGTTCAATACCTGCCTGGACACAGGTTGCGTACCACAGGATTGGAGGATGGCTCACGTGGTGCCCCTCCACAAGAGTGGCCCAAAGGATGAACCAGGCAATTACAGACCGGTAAGCCTCACATCCATTGTAGGAAAACTTCTGGAAGCAATCCTGAAATAGAGGCTGGTGACCTTTTTGGAGGAAAATGGACTCCAGGACAGTCACCAGCATGGATTCGCCTCTGTAAGATCCTGTCAGACCAACCTAATTGAATATTACAACTGAGTGACAAGGGAACTGGATGAAGGCCATGCAGTGGATGTGCTGTATTTAGACTTCAGCAAGGCCACTGATTCAGTGCCTCATGGGAGACTGCGGGGTAAGTTGCACAACATGGGGACCAGGAACAAAGATGGCAAACTGGATTGTGAACTGGCTGAAGGGGAGGCAGCAACAGGTGGTGGGAGGGGCACTCTCTTCCCCAAGGGTGGTGACAAGAGGGGTGCCACAGGGCTCAGTCCTGGGTCCAGTGTTGTTCGGGTTATTCATATTGGATATATCACATGGCGTTAGGAGCAAGATCAGCCTGTTCGCAGATGATGCCAAGATAGGGGGGGTGGTGGTGGACAACACAGAGGGAAGGCAGTGGCTACAGGAGGACCTGATCAAACTGGAGGAGTAGTCGGAAAAGTGGCAACTGAGCTTCACTGCGAAGAAGTGCAAGGTTATGCACTTCAGAGCAAGGAACCCAGGGAGGAGCTACCAGTTGGGAGGGGTTCAGGTAGAGGTTACAGAGGAGGAGAAGGACCTAGGGGGTGATCATAACAGGTAACATGAACAACTCAGCTCAGTGCAGGAAGGTGGCAGCTAAGGCCAACAAGATGTTGGGGTGTATTGCAAGAGGAATCTCATCCAGAAATAGGGATGTAATCCTGCCGCTGTACAGGTCACTAGTCAGGCCACATTTAGAGTACTGCAGGCAGTTCTGGCGTCCCTTTCTGAAGAAGGATATCAGATTGCTGGAGGGCGTGCAGTGTAGGGCAACGAAGATGATCCAGGGGCTGGAGGACAAAACCTATGAGGACAGGCTGACTGAGTTGAATATGTACACCCTGGAGGAGAGGAGGGATTGGGGGGATATGATTCGGACCTTCAGGTATTTGAAGGGGATTAACAAAATGGGCAGAGAAGGGATATTTAAGCTGAGGAGAGGAAAGGACATCAGAGGGCATGGTCTCAGGTTGGAGGGTGGAAGATACCATAGAGGGATGAGGAAGCATTTTTTCACAGAGAGGGTGGTGGAGAAATGGAATACTCTACCGAGGAGGTGGTATCCTGTAGCACAGTGGGCAGTTTAAAAGAGCATGGGACAGGGTGGGGGTTGGTGGGGGGGAGGGTGGGGCAGCTGCAATATATGGGTACTACTGCAACGAAGCAGACCTAACTTGATAGACCGTAAGGCCTGGTTCTGCTGGCAGATTTGTATGTAACAGATGATGAGGGAAGCTCCAAGGCAGCTGATCTCTTGAAAAATTGCTCTAGCAATCAGGCAGCACAGGGCATGCGATTACCACTCAGAGCACTTTGAAAAGCCAATGTTCCAGTCTGTCTCTGAGGCAACTACAATGCGTGAAATACTGCAGAATGTGAGGACAGGCATGTTTTATTCCTAGTGTTAGAACCCCCACCCCAACTTAAAGGAGAATTGCACTCAACCTGTAAGTCATTTTGGCCCCACAGAAGAAAAAATTACTCACCGCAGTAATCTTCTTTCTTCCAAGGAGTCCTTTAGCATCAGTAACTTTTTTTGCAGACTACCCAGCAGTAGCTGGTTAGGTGCAACTGCCCCGGAGGTGTGCCTTTAAAAGATATTTAAATGTAGGTAGGGTCAAGCCAATCAAAAGACAGGAGGGGGTGTGAGCTGAGTGAGAGCTGTTGAATGCTTCAGAATTTTTTCAAGGAAAACGAGGACAAAAGCCCCAAAAAAGAATCAACAGGATTCAAAAAACATGCAAATGTCCACAAAAGTGGAAAACAAACAGCAATACAAGCTAAAAACTCATCAATAAGAATCTCCAAATTTGGTAAAAGGTGACATAAGAGCCCTCCTCCAACAGGTGAACCAGGGAGGAAGGGTGGGAGCTTACTGATACTAAAGGGTCCCTTGGAAGAAAGATTACTGCGGTGAGTAATTTTCTTCTTACCCCAGGAGTCCTTTACTAACATACTAAAATGCCAGCAGAATAGGCCTAACGGTCTTTCGTGTCTGCTCGTTTGGTCAGCCCCCACCCTGGGTGCTGACCTTGCTGTCCCCCTCGCCTTCTCTGGCTTCTCCCTTCCCAGTTCCGGATATTCTTGCTGCATTGGATTTTGCTTCCAGAACCCTTCCCTGTACCTGTCCCACCCCCTCTTGAACCACTCCACTGTCTCTGCCTCCACCAGCCCCCTAGGCAGTGCATTCCATGGCTCTACCACCCTCTCAGTGAAGTAGCACCTCCTCCTTTCTCCCCTGAATCTTCCCCCCTCCAGCTTCCACCCATGCTCTCTAGTGGCCCCTTCCTCCTTCCTTCGAAGCACCCTGACTGTTCCTCCCCTATTTACCCTCTTCATGTACCTGAAGACCTCAATCATGTCCCTCCGGTCCCTTCTCTCTTCCAATGTGTACATATTTAGCTCTTCGAGCCTCTTCTCATAGGTCCTGTCCCCCAAGCCCCAAATCATTTTGGTTGCCCTCCTCTGGACCCTTTCCAGGAGGTTAATGTCCCTCTTTAAGTGTGGCCTCCAAAACTGCACGCAGTACTCAAGGTGCGGCCTCACCATGCAGTTATACAGAGGGAGTATCACTTCCCTCCTTCTGGAGGTGATCCCCCTAGCAATGCATCCCAGCATCCTGTTGGCCTTGGCTGCTGCCCTCCTACAAGTCTCAGAGTTGTTCATCTTGACATCCACCACCACCCCCAGGTCCCTCTCAGCCATCGAGACTTGTAGCATTCCCCCCACAGGGTGTACACTTGGCCTGGGTTTCTGGCCCCAGGTGGAGTGACCTTGCATTTCTCTGCATTGAACCTCAGCTTCCACTTTCTAGACCATCTTTCCAGAGCCTCCAGGTCCCGTGAGGGCCACCTCCCTCCTCCCCATCCACCACCGCCTCCCAGCTTGAGTCATCTGCAAAGAGACTCATCTCACTCCTGATTCCTGTCCTTATGTCAGATATGTAGGCGTTGAACAGAAGGGCCCAAGGACTGACCCTGTGGGACCCCACTAATGACCCTCCTTGGGGATGAGACTATCCCACCAACTACGACCCTCTGGGTCCGGTCCTGGAGCCAATTGCCTATCCATCTGATCATCTGGTTCCCCACCCCCATTTCTCCCAGCTTATCCAACAGGCGCACATGAGGAACAGAGTCAAATGCCTTGCTGAAGTCTAGAAAGAGGACATCCACTGGTCTACCCAGGTCCAAGGCACTTGTCACCCAGTCATAGAACTCCACCAGGTTTGTCTGACACAATTTCTCTGGGATTAATCCATGCTGTCTATCGTCCAGGCACCCTGACTTATCCAGGTCCCCCCCTAGCCTCTCCTTGACAATGCCCTCCATCACCTTGCCCACCACCGATGTCAGGCTGACAGGCCTGTAGTTCCCTGCCACCTCCTTTGATCCCCCCTTGTGGATAGGCACTATATGCGCCACCTTCCAGTCTTGGGGCACCACCTGTCCTCAGAGATGGTGAAAAGCTCTGCCAGGGGTTTCATGGGACATCTGCAAGTTCCTTCAGCACTCTGGGATGTAATTTATCCGGCCCCGGTGCTTTCTCTGTCTTAAGGGCAGGGGCTTCCTCACTCTCTCTGCTGTGATTTCCACTTTCGTACCTCTTCTCCTGCTTGGCCCTCCCCCCACCTGTCAGTGATGCCTCCCCCTCTCCCCAGACCTGCCGATCGGTAAGGGTCCCCCCTCCTCAGTATCTCTGTCTCCTCCCATGTATGATGCAGCACCCCATTTCCCTGGTGAAAACTGAGGTGAAGTACTCATTTAGTACCTCAGCCTGCTCCCCGGGTCTTGTGCCCATCTCTCCCCTGATTTAATCCTGCTAATCTGCCCCTTCACCCTTCGTCTTTCCCCAATGTATCTAAAGAACCCCTTGTTCCCTCTCCTAATTTCCCTGGCCAGGTTCTGCTCCTTCCTTGCCTTAGCCGCCCCCTCACCACTCTAGTGGCCCTTCTAGCCATCAGCTCGTGCTCCTCAATCCTTTCACTCCTTGAACTTGAATTGCTTATAAGCTGCTTTCTTTCCCGCACCACCTCCTGGACCTCCCTGGTCCACCAACAGGAGTTTTGGGCCCTACGCATTTAGTCTTACTCTTGCACAGGTGCTGGTGGCATCTGCACCCTCTCCTGATGATTTCCCACCTACTATCAAGCGTCCATGTCTGACCCAATCCCATCCAAGTGCTCCTTAAGGGCCTTCCAATTCCTTAAAATCCAGCCCCTTAAGTCGGTTACTTCCGTCTTTGTGCAGCCTTCTACCCCTCCTGGTCAGGCAGAACCAGACCGTGGCATGGTCCTCCCGCCAATGGGTCCCTTACCTCCAGGCCCCAATCTGGTCACTGTCTGCCAGGACCACATCCAGTACCCGTGCCTCCTGGTCGGTTCCCTCACCTGCTGAGTTAGGAATGCGTCTTGAAAGACATCCAACAACCTCTGTTCCTGATCACAGAGGATGTCATAGTCTCCCAGTCTGTTCTGGCATGTTTAAGTCCCCAACACCACCACCATTCCTCTGCCCACTCTGCAGTGTCTCCTAACATCTGCCACCAGACTGTCCTCCAGCTCCTCCACCAGGGCAGGGGGTCTATACACCACTCCTATTTTTACTCTCTTGCCCCCCCTTGTTATCAAGGTGACCCAAATCACCTCCACGGTTCCCTCCGCCTCCTCTACTCCCCCTATGCCAATGCAGTTTTGACTATCATTGCTACCCTCCTCCCCTTCCCTCCCCTGTCCTTCCTGAACATAGTGTATCCCTCAGGTTCAGGTCCCAGTCATGTCTTGCAGTGGCCCAAGTCTCAGTGACCGCTACCACATCCACTGCTCCCTCAGTTAGCACGCCTGGAGCTCAGGCATTTTATTGCCCAAGCTCCTGGCATTTAGCAGGACTACCTTCCACCCTTTCCTATAGTTCCATTTCCCTGCTCGTGTTCCCATGGGATTCTGTTTTCCCCTGGTCTGCACTTTGCCAGTTGGCCTTTTCCTGCAATCCTCCTGGTCCCCAGGGGGTGGAGACAGAGTCCTCCTTCATCGGCACCCCTTGACAGCCTTTTCTCCCATCCCATCCCCTTCACAAGTTTAAACCCCACTTTTCACCAATGAACCCCTCTATTTTCAACTTAAGGATTCCCCTCCCCTCCAAATTGAGATGTAGTCTATCTCTAGCATACAGCTCCTTATCCTCCCAGGTCTTCCCCCAATCCCCCATCAACCCATACCCTCTGGCCTCACACCACTCCCTGAGCCACTGGTTTATCTCCCTAATTTTCCTTTTGTGTTCCCCACTAGCCCTTGGCATTGGCAGGATTTCTGAGAAGGAATCTTAGCATCAGTAACTTTTTTCCAGATTACCCAGCAGTACCAAGTGGGAGGTGGGCAGAGAACCTACTTAGGAAAGAAGCTCTGCAGAACTGCCCTGCCAAATTTGGCATCAGATCTGGTCTGCACATCCAATCTGTAGTGTTTCACAAAGGTGTGCACAGATTTCCAGGTAGCTGCTTTGCAGACATCCACTAGGGGAATGTCCCTTGCTGCTGCAAGCAAGGCTGCAGTGCCCCTAGTGGAATGGGCCCTGAGCCCCACTGGAGGTTGTTGACCAGCTTTCTCATAGCAGAATCTAATACAAGAGTCCAACCAATGAGAAATAGTTCTCTTGGTAGCTGATCTTCCTCTGCCTACATCCCCGTAGGTGAGGAACAACTGAGTGGAAGAGCCTCTGGACTGTCTAGTATGCTCTAAGCAGTGAAAGATGGCTCTGTTGACATCCAAGCTGTGGAGCTTTTGCTTGCCAGAAGTGGATGGCTCAGTAAAGAAGACAGGCAGAGTAATGAACTGGTTCAAGTGAAACTCTGAAACCACCTTTGGCAGAAATTTCCTATTTGTCCGGAGCTCAACTTTATCGTTGTGAGGGATGATGTAATTTGGCTTAGTGCACAGGCCCTGTAGCTCTGAAATCCTCCTGGCAGACGTAATGCCTACCCGGAAGATGGTTTTCCAAGTTACAAACTTGATGTGGGCCGTGGACATAGGCTTGAAAGGTGGATTCATGAGCCCATCTATGCAAAGGTTCAGGCTCCAAGGAGGAACAGGTTCCCTGGTTGGAGGCTGGAGGTGCAAGAGGCTTTTGAAAGACTGTTTAAAAATGTTGTGAAAAAAACTGATTTCTTCTTTCCCACGAAAGGTAGGCTGAAATTGCCACCAGGTGTAGCTTGAGTAAAGATGGTTTCAAGCCTGACGCCTGTAGGTGTACCAGGTAGTCTAGCAGCTGAGGGTCTGAAGCTGATAGGGGTTCGACCTTTTCGCTCTTCACCAGAGGGAAAACCTTTTCCATTTGGCTGCATACGTCTTCTTAGTGTTCGTTTTTTTTTTTAGCCATCCTCGGTATCTTAAGGACTTGTTCAGAGTACTGTGAGGATGGAAACTCTAACTCCTCAAGAACCAGGCTTTGAGGTGAAGAGAATGTATGTCTGGGTACTGCACGCCCATCTGAGGAAGGGTCAGCAGGGAGGGAGTCGGAGAAAGGCGACTGGGCCTGTTGCCAATCTAGAGAGAAACTCCCCTGGCACTGTTTAAATTTGAAATCTAATGCAGGTGCCTCGCGGTAAACTCTGCGAGGTCTGAGGTAAAAAAACAAAGCAACTGTCCCTAATTCGATGGTTCCCACAAGAATTTGCCCCACAAATGAAGGAACTCATCGAAAATAAGCACCCACGATAAAATTAGGCTTTAAACTAAATAGTCATGGTAAAAATAGTCAAAATAGCGCCGTTGCGCTAAAAATAAAAAATTTGCACAACACTAATGAAAATGTAAAACTTTCACTCAGCACACTAAAGGAATTAATTTATGAGGAAAACGTTACCCAGATAAGCACTAGGAGGCTGTCAACAAGGAAAGTTGGGAGACACCTTAGAAGCAATATTGCTCAGTCCAGCAGAGAAAAAATTCTGAAGCATTCAACAGTTCTCACTCAGCTCACACCCTCTCCTGTCTTTTGATTGGCTTGGCCCTATGCTCATTTAAATCTCTCTTAAAGGCACACCTCCAGGGCAGTTGCACCTAGCCAGCTACTGCTGGGTAGTCTGCAAAAATGTTACTGATGCTAAAGGACTCCTGGGATAAGAACTTGAGTTTTAAATACTGGTCTCAATTATGTTACTGTTCTAGCTCTACAAGCATTTGTTGTTATCCTAGTTGGTGTTTCTGATTAACACAGAGACACAAAGTACCATTTTAAAACTGGATGATGGGTCGGCCCAGTGGCACAGAAGGTTGAGGCGCTGGACGCCACACCAGCGACCCGAGTTCGGGAGCGAGCCCGGGACGTCGGGGGTCGGTAGGGAGGAGAGGATTAAGCATCCAGAGGACAGCCTCTCTCCTGGGTGGAGGGGGATCCACTCTGTGCTCCGACTGGCCCTGGCGAAAACCAGAGGCACAGCAGGCCTTAAGAGTTGGCGTTGGGGATGGGGGTGCAACGCCGACAGCAATGCCTTGGTGTAGGGGTGTGCCACTCCTCCTCCTTAAGAAATCGCAAAAAACACCTGCGGATGCCAGGAAGACGGAGCGCCCGGAGCTTGCCCCCTATATGCCCTCGCCTACCCGACTACTCCGATCCGATGCCACTTGAAGTATCAGGGTGCCTGCCGCCCCACCATGGCCCTGCTCGGGGGGAGGGGGAGCCACAGCTCCATGGGGACTGGGAGGTAAGTATCGGACAGGGCGAGTGAGGCGGAGGATGACGCCTTGGCGCTCCCAAAGGGTCGGGATCCACAGGACGTAGGAGAGTTAAGTAGAAATTTTAAAAAAAAATGGATAATGTAGTTTATGCCCTTTGCTCAGCTCTTCCACTGCTGGTACAAAATGCATCCATGTTCTGCTATAGACCTATGTGGCTGAAAGGGACATAAGCTACATCATACAGTTCTAAAATGGTACTGAATACCAGAGTGCAAGTCAGAAGCAACCACTGAGGTAACTACTCGACCAGTAAGAATGGAACAATCACAGATTTGGAACCAGCATTTAAAAAAACAGCTTCTACTAAAATAAATGACTTTCAGGTTCCGTACAGCTCCCCTATACCCTAAAAAAATAAGTACCATAAGCATAATAGTATGTAATTGTGCTCCAACATATTAATACCCAACTAGCACAAATAGCGTAGCATACCACTATACCACATTGTGCTACTAAAGCCGGTCCTTACTCCTCCACCAGCACCACACTAGATATCCCCAGGCATAAATGCTTTAAGTGGAACACTGACGTGAGAAACCCCTTCAAAGAATAAAGCATACATATTTCACATAACTGCAGGAGTTCAGCAGAGAACAATACAGGGAACAAGTATGGTTTCCGACTCATGAACATATGCTGCAGCCTTTGTCTGCTGACGGGTGGGTGCCCGTGATGATGGATGGGGTGCTGGTGCCCTGTCGCTGGCCAAACTATTAATAACAATAATAATTCAAGAGCTAGAGGAACAGAAGGGGTGTACTGGGATATTCTCTACATTCTGATTCAGAGGTCCTACATCAACATGACTATGATGCATTCATCTGACAACATCCATTACTCACAAGTAGGAGTGGGAGTGGCAACAGGGGGTCAGGGTGGCGAAATGGGGAGGCTGGGGTTGGAGAGAGGTAGTTCCAGGAAGCTGTGTCTCCACCTCCCCCCCAAAAAAAACCCAAAACTGAACAGCAACCTGGCATCCTCACGCACTACAGAATGCAACATAGCAAGCAAGGTTTCATGGCAGAATCTGATCATGAGGTTTATATATACACCCAGAATATTAGGTTTGTTTATTTTTTTATTTTCTCCCCCCCCCCCTTCCTTTTTCTCTTTCGTTTTTCTTTCGTATCCTTTCTTACCTTTGATATTTGTCCCAGTATGGAAATAATGAAAATGAAAATAATTTCCTGTATGTTATTAAACATTTAATCCATTAGTCCATCTGAAAAAAATGCATACTTATAGTATGATATGAATTTTTGAATTCTCTGATAAATTGTGTATCTATGTATGTTATTTGTAATGTATGTATGTGAAATTGTTTGTTATATGTGTAAGATTTGTCCCTGTAATATATTATTACATGATGTTCTTGTCCCTTGAAACTGTATTTTTAAAACAGGACAACTTTGATAAACAGTGCCTTTGGTCCTAAAAGTTACTAGCCTGACAAAAAATAAAAGTTTTTATCTATCTATCTATCTATCTATCTATCATGAGTGAGAAACCAAAGAAGTTCCCTTTGGTCAGGTAAACATCACACACCACTCAACCTCTCAGCATTAAAAGGTATAGCACTTGCCATCAAAATGCGCAGCTACTGGTCAGCATGTGTAGCATTTAATTTAAATGAATAATACATTTAAGAATAATGAGAACTACGCTGGCCCTGTGGCATGGAGGACTGAGGCACCTGAAGTCTTACCTCCTGCTAGCCAGTGACCCATGTTCAAGAGCAGATCAGAGTCACTCTGGGGCCAGTCAAGGAAAGGAGAATTAAGCGTTCACAGATGGCAGCGTGGCTCAGTTGGTAGCACACCTGCTCCTGGATCAGACGGTTGTGGGTTCTCGTCCCACACCGGAACTGGACTTGCACCTAAAATGCTGCCATCAGAGTGCAGTATTGGGGGGAAGGTGCTGCACTGCTATGGTGTGTCGTCCTTTGGATGAGAAGTTAAACCGAGGTCCCTTCTACCCATCTTGGTGTTACCCTAGTGGGTGTCCAGGTGGAAGTAAAATAAACCACGGCACTCCTTGCAAAGAGTAGGGGACAATCCTGGTGTCCTGGCCAACATTCCCCTTCCCATAAAACCGGTTCATGCAATTGTCCAGGCTGTGTGTGGGTGATGATGTGCGATATGGCCGCCACCACACATTCAGTCACTTCATTACCAGTCTAGCATTGCTTGTAAAGCACTTTGGGATACACAGTGTACGAAAAGTGCTATATAAATGCTGATTCTTCTTCTTGGGGGAGGTGGAACAGCACATACCATTGCTTGACTGCCACCCTGTGGAGGCTGGTGGCACAGCATGCATCTATGACCCAAAGGACCAGGCAGAGGTGCAAGAGTTCATGCTGCAACTTCACGCCACATGCCCCCATCTGTGCACGCACACCAACCTCGTGATGGGGAGGAAAACCAGGGGAACTCGGGGGCTGTGCAAAACAGGAAGCCCCACTCACCAGCCCCAGCCCACTCCATCACCCCAGGACCCTGTCACTGAACCGGATCTGGACCTCGGGTTGGGGAAGGAGGGTAGCCCTCTCTCTCTCAACCCCATCAGGTTGTAAGCCATGGGGAAATCAAGAGGCAGGCCAACCCCGAAGGGAAATGGCTGGCTGCCGGTTGGGGAGGTGAGCAGGGGCAGAAGAGCCCGGGCAGCACATACGCAAGTAAAAGGCTCTCTGGGGCAAAAAACAAATAATGAGCTCCATATGCTTAGCGCTAAGGAGTGTTTCTAAGAAGACAGTTAAGAAATAGTCCTTCCATTACGTGGCCGAAACGGTGATAGTGGAGAGTATCAGACCAGCAACGGACCTACGCTTTACTGCGGCAGCAAGTTCGCTACTATCTTCAATCAATCGTTGGGTTATTTTTGAGTTGGTGGGCTTGGTCCCAACACCCCCCGTTAAAAAATGGGGTGGGGAGCTGAAACCTCAAACTCAAACAAACTGACACATCATCAACAGTAAGCTAAAGCACGCTACTTCGCATTCACAAAGTTTTACAATACTAGCGCAGAGCTGGTCCAATACTGTCCACTATCGTCGCAGAAACATCACTATATTTTTTTTTTCAGTCTTTGGTAACCAAGTAAGGCCCACTATGCACAAATGCCTGTTCTGAGGGGAGACCTGGAAGCATTGGGTGGTTAAATAACTTGCTCAGAGTCACACAGTATGCAAGTGGAGGTTGTGAGAATCAAACCCACGTCTCGTTTGCTCGATGTACCAAGCTTGTTCACAGCTCGTTACTCCACCCCGGCTCTAGGCTACACTACCAGCCCATATAGAACGAGTGAATTTTTATTGAGAGTGAAATACCTGGCAGTTGAGAAATATGAAGAACAGCAGCTGCTTTACAGATGTGCACTGCTGATACATGCAGGATTCTATTTTACAATTGCAGGAAGCCATACCTCTCAACCTTATGTTATGTCACTGAAGTGAGGAGCAGAGACACTCACAAATGAGGGAAACATTCTCAAACATGGAGATACACGCTTTGATCAGAACACTAGAAAACTTTTGTGTTTACTTATACACCGTTTATTTCTAATCTAGCATTAGGATGGTATGGATTTTTGCTTTAAAGTACGAATTTATAACATGTTCTTGGGAGTTGGCAATACCTTCTGCATAACGGACAGAGTTAATTTTGAGGGGTAAAATGAGGCATGTCCCTCGTAATCAGGGGCAGTTGAGAAGTATCGCTGGGACTCTGCAACCGGCTGCATCTTGCCGAGCTGCATTCGACCCATTCCCTATCCCCCGTTCCCCGTCCCTAACTCCTTACTGATCTCCTGACGCCGCCGCTGTCTCCCAGCTCCAAGCTCTCCTCCATCTTGGATCCTGCGGCCGCTGTTGTCAGGCCGACTACCACTTCCTGGAAACGGACAGCGCGTCCGTAGCAACGAGGACGGCACAGCAAGCGGCCTTAAAGGGGAAGGCACGGTATGGGCGCAAGTGAGGCTGGCGCGGTCTCCAAAGGGGCTGGAGGGAGACTAGAAAACAAATCTGGCCTGGGAACCAGAAGGCAGAAGCTACCTGTCAGAACTTTGTTTCAACCGTTCAACGGACATGAATTTGAAAATATATTCTAAATACTACTGGACACTACGGTGAATTTATTTATTTTTTTGTATTATATGCGACCATTAATAATTGTGGCTAAGCTGAAGCCACTGCCAGTGATGCAGTATGCTGTCCCAGGCAAGAAGAAGGAGACCGACACATGCAAGGACCTCATGTGAAGCAGGGAGGGGAATCCCAAACAAAACTTGGTCTAAAGGAACCCCCTCGGGTACACTTGTTTACGTTTAAAATGTTTTATTGGATATTATGTAAGACAAAAGAAAAGGACTAGCTTTATATAGACAAGAAGGTGCAAGCCAAGGACTAAGGACCCCGCTGCAGGCATTACAAGAATCCCACACTACAGTATTAGCATACTGCAATCCCAGGCTCTCACTACCCATTGGTGGGGGGAGGATGTTCATAGCAATAGGTTTAAATTTACTCTGAATAGGTATGGGTATGTAGGAGGCAGTATAGCACAGTGGTTTAAAGCTGCAAATCTGGAGATCTGGGTTTGAATCCCACAGCCCCCACTTGCATACTGTGTGACCCTGAGTAAGTCACTTAACTTCCCTGTGCTCCCAGGTTGCACCTGTAAACAAGCTTTCAGCTTAGTGTGTCTCACCTGGTAAAACAAAGGTTAAAAAAAAAATTCATCCATCCTCCCATAACTGTGCCCAGTCCTCTTCCCGGATGTCTTTCCCCAGTGATTCATTTGAATGATAGAGACAGCTAAAGGCACAAGGTCCATAAGGCTGTTCCGCCACATTAGTGGCAGTAATCTGTAGGTCTCAAAATAGACATGTGATATTCTTGAACGGACTAAAGGTCTCACTTTCCACTACTTCTGACGGCATACTGTTCCATATCCCCACAACTCTGTGTAAAGTATTTTGCTTTTGTTTGTTCTAAAACTGTTAGATTGAATTTGTTACGATCCCTTGTTATTATGTTTGGTCTTGTTTTAATGTGCTTGTTTTCTAGGATAGTTTTGTCCTTGCGTACCTTGTACATTAGTAGTAAATTGCCTTAATGTGCAGCATCCTATGTAATGTTTGAAGACTCAGGATATTTAAACAGTTCTTGTAGCGTTTATATTCAAGTCCCATTATTGCTCTTGTTGCTGTTGTCTGTATCGGCTCTATTTTGTTCCTTTCACCAACATTAAGGCCACCCCAAAACTGGGAACAATAATCAACATGAGAGCTAACATGCGTACAGTGTAAGGGAACTATGAGTTTGCTTGATTTATTGATAAAGTGCCTGTTTATTGAATTAATCAAATAATTTGATTTCCTAAAAACCTCATCACATTGATGCTTTGGTTTTAGAGCTTGTGTTATTTTTATACCTAAGTACTTTTCACTCACTGTACTTGATAGTAACTGAGTTTGTAAGTAACATTTATATCCTGGGTTTGTTTTCCCAAAGCTCATTACCTTACATTTTGTTACATTGAATATCATAACCATTTGTTAGCCCAGTTTCCCAACATTAACTCTTTCTGTAACGCATTATGATTTTCCTAAATATCCAGTTGTCTTCCTACTTTAGTACTGCCTGGAAAAATCTTATGCCACTTGTTTAGATTTCTGTCTAAATCAGATATGTAGCTACTAAACAGAGCTGGACCCAGTATTGATCCCTGCAGTACTCCGCTAGTCACCATAGGTGCCAGAGCCTATGGATGAGGGGTGGCAGTAGGCCTCCCCACACTTTTGCCCATCAGCATTTTAAGGACCCCTTTAATGCATACAAGGTCAGAAGAAAAGCAAACATAATCTCTTTTGCAATTACTACAGGCCCCATTGTTTCCCCATGTGCTGTCACCCATGCTGTTCACATTAGCTGAGATGATTGTAGGAACAAATCCTAGCTATGAAAAAAAATATTTTATTATAATTTTATTATTTTGCATTATTTTATATTCTTTATGAATCTTTAATTATTAATTAAGGCAATTGGGGTATACTACAGAGACAACTGGTTTAAATTTATGTCTATATAAGCTCTCTAAGCAAGAAGTAAAATTGTTGGCCAAAAAGAAGAAAAAATAAAACTTCTTTCAAGTTCATCCGGCCTAAATGAAAACTTGGGGGACATAGCATCTGTGACTCTTTAAGGCAGGAATATATCCTTAAATTTACCCCTTAACAGAGCTTCTACAGACTTAAGTTTCAGTTTTACCTCTAGCCAAGAGATAGTTACCATGGAAACTTGACATTTGATGAATTGCAGCTGATTTTCTGTATAATGCTGTAATAGGCACCATGAGATACCTTGAGTTAAAATTGTTATATGTATTTACTATGGGGAAAAACCTTTGGTTGTAACTGAAAAATGCAACATGCTGCCAGCATCACGTTTACACAGTGGATAAAGAATATCTTATGCTCTCAACTGGCCAACTTGTGTGACAGCAGCTGATGAGGATCAAACGTTAAATACAACAATACCATGGGACAAGAATCTTTAAAGTAAGCATATCGGGTTTGATCTTAAGTGGAAGATGGTGTCATGACAAGTTCAAAGATATAATTTTTGTGTAACTTGTTGGACAAAAATAAACCATCTTAAAGAGTTTTGAACTAAACAGATTTGACAGCTTGATGTACAATATGTGTTTTCTTGGAAGAACAAATACCCATTTGCCTACAATGGAATTCCATGTTTTTAAGGATTTAAATCTGAATGTGAGAGACCTGCTGAGTTCTGGAGCCTGAGACCTGGAGAACAGAATGACAGTTTCATGTTTTAAAGAATTTGCTGAGAATTAAAGTTCTTACCCCAGGAGTCCTTTAGCATCAGTTACCATTTTGCACTTAGCTGGCTAGGTACAACTGCCCCGGAGGTGTGCCTTTATGAGATATTTAAATGAGTGTAGGGCCAAGCCAATCAAAAGACAGGAGGGGGTGTCAGCTGAGTGAGAACTGTTGAATGCTTCAGAATTTTTTTTCCCCGCTGGACTGAGCAATATTGCCTCTGAGGTGTCTCCCAGCATTCCTTGTTGATAGCCTCCTAGTGTGCTTATCTGGGTAAAGTTTTCCTTATAAATTATTTCCTTTGGTATGCTGAGTGAAAGTTTTACTATTTCATTAGTGCTGCACAATTTTTTTTTTTATTTTTAGTGCAACGGCACTATTTTGACTTTATTTTTACTGCGACTATTTAGTTTAAAGCCTCATTTTATCACGGGTGCTTGTTTTCGATGGTTTCCTTCAATTATGAGGCAAATTCTTGTGGGAACCGTCAAATTAGGGACAGTTGCCTTGTTTTTTACCTCAGACTTCGTGGGGTTTACCGCGAGGCACCTGCAGTAGATTTCAAATTTAAATAGTGCCTGGGGGTTTTCTCTCTAGATTGGTAATTACGAGGAAACCTTTTTTGTTGAATTACTGGACCTTGGTATTATCATCTATGTCAGGGCTGTCCATATGGGTCCAGCAGCCACCTGTGCGCAGTTGAGTGTTACTGGGTTTCTGTTAGGATTGGCACTGGTATAGATCCCAGTTTTACAACCCCCCCCAAAAAAAGGTACTAGTAACAGACAGAGTTTATTAACTGGGACAGGACTGGCCGGTGGCATTTTCACAGAAACCTGCACTCAGTTTGTAGGTCCAGAACTGGTTTGCTTTGCTTAAATTGGCAAACATAGCAGACAAACCTTTGATTATTATGGCTGAGGAGAAATCAAAGGCGTCCGATGAGGGGCATTCAAAAGTACTAATGCCAAAAGCAGAGATGCTGAGGAACAGACCCTCCAGATCCCAGCCAAAAAATTAAGCTTCCAAAGATGAAGTTCCTCACCAATTGAAAAATAAGAGTGATGAAAAAAGGAAGCTTGATCAAGCCTCTGATGAAGTGGCTAAAAAGAAACTCTGTCAAGACAGATATGCTCCCAGTGCTCCTGGGAAAGCCAATAGCGAGACAACAAGCAGCTTAAAGCTTACAGAAAAAATAAAAACTCTTACAAACTGCGTAGGTTCTTCCATCAGTGCAAGATATGGAAAAAACATGGCCACTGTGTTTCAGACCCTTCAAAAGATGGGTCCTCGATTTACTGGGGCTTGCCAAGCACTCTTTTACAGTTCTCTCTCTTCTGTAGACTGTGTGGGTGACGCAGATGATGGTCAATTTTATGATGCCCCTGACATGGATTTTGAGGGCCTTGAGCCCCAGGAGTCCCCTGACCCTCATCTTGGGGATCCCCCGGGTGACCACGAGGATCCTTCCTCTATGTTTACATTTATACAAAATATGCTGGATACCCTGGACCTCCCCACACAGGTGCCCAACCAGGATGTCAATGAAGACAAAGATTATAGGGAGATGAAGAGTCTGTCATTCTCAAGGACCCTTGTCGTCCCTATCTATAATGCATTTAGAAAAAAATACTATGAAGGTGCTTCAACACCCCACTTCAGTATCAGGAGTTGATAAGCGGCTTGAGAGAAAATATAAATTGTCTAAAAATGGTACTGAGTTCCTGTCTGCACACCCTAGCCATGAAAGTATAGTGTAGCAGGCAGCTTGTGAGAAAGCTAGAGTCTCCTTGTAGCCCTCTCCCTCTGACAAGGATTCCAAGAAAATTGACTTCATAGAAAAGAAAATGTATGCCACAGCTTCCCTGCTTCTCAGGCTTTCTTCTTACATGGTATTAACAGCCAAATATCAGAAAGCCCTTGGAAACTCTGTCCAGGCTATCGCCTGCAATGGATCAGATTCTTTGGTGCAGGAGCTGGTGGATACATCAAAAACTGCTTTGAAAGCTACTGTGTACCAGATCCACATGGCAGATAACAACAATGATGCAGCCTCTAGAGCGATGGCCCATGCCATCTCTCGAAGACGTTTCGTCTAGCTTAGAACAACCAGTCTGACCACAGACAGTTAGAATAAGGCCATGGATTTTCCCTGTGATCAGAATATGTTGTTTGATTACAGAACCACTGACTACATGAAAAAAGTCGATGAGTACAAGGCCTCCTGGCAGAGCCACTCATTCAAGCCTAAACCTGCCACCCCTCAGAGATCACGTCCCTGGGGTGGTAGGGGCATAAGGTTTGTTCCCAGGCCTTACAATCCCTATCCCCAATATGACTTTAGCCAGTACGGGGGGGGGTTGCAGACGGGGCCAAAGAAGAGACACCTGTACCCAGCCATCTGCCTCTCGGTCTGTGTCCTGATGCGAGTGTCAAGGTCACCTCCCCGTTTCCGGTTGGAGACAGACTCTCTCACTATCTGCAGCACTGGTCCCTCATCACATCAGACAAGTGGGTGCTGGAGATAGTGGAGAAGGGTCTGTCATTACTGTTCAAGCAGCTGCTAGATCTCAAGCTTACCCAGGTGTCGAGACCTCTGTTCCAACACAGATATCGCTGTTGGAAATGGTGGTACAAAACCTTCTGGCTTTACGAGCAGTGGAGATGGTCCCCACCCACGAGAAGGGCAAGGGCTTCTACTCCAGGTATTTTATGACACAAAAGAAAACTGGGGAGTGGTGACCTATCTTTTATCTCAGATATTTAAACAAACATCTAAAAAAACAAATTCAAAATGGTCACTCTGTCACTTGTCATGCAGTCCTTACAGCAGGGAGACTGGCTAGCCTCCCTCAACCTAAAAGACGCCTACTTCCACATACCCATAAGGAGATCTCATAGGAAGTTTCTCAGGTTCAAACTTCCTTTGGGTCACTATCAAGTCACTGTAATGCCTTCGGTCTGTCCTCAGCCCCAAGAGTCTTTACCAAGTGTCTTGCAGTGGTAGCAGCACATCTCAGGAGGTTGGGTGTCCCTCTCTACCCCTATCTGGATGACTGTTTCATAGTAGCAAAGTCTCCTTGCCAGGTCAAAAAATCTCTTTTCCTCGCAGAACACACTCTGGAGTCTCTGGATTTCCTGGTAAAGCTAAAGAAATCTCACCCGGAACCCACCCAGCTGCTCACCTTCATAGGGGCCCAGCTGGACACTCAGAAGGTATATGCTTTCCTCCTGCAGGAAATAATTCAGTTTCCTTTCAGTGGCAGATTCTTTTGCCCAGGAACAGCCAAGACCGGACAGACATTTGCTCAAACTTCTGGGACATATGGCCTCTATGACTGCAGTAGTCCCAGGGGTCAGGTACAGAATGAGACTCCTACAAGCCTACCTCAGAGCTCGCTGATCTCAGAGAAGCAACAAATTGTCAAAATGGATACCTGTGTTGGAGCAGTTCCAAAACTTGCTGTGGTGGAAGAACCCTGCAAATTTGCAGGCAGGGGTTCCCTTTCAAGCTCCTCTTCTCCCAAAGGTGATCTCCACAGATGCCTCCCCTTTTGGCTGGGGAGCTCATTTAGACAGTGCCTCAGTAAGCGGCAACTGGACTCTCGAAGTGTCACAGTTGCACATGAATCTTTTCAACTCAGAGCAGTCTTACTAGCTCTCAAAGCTTTCTCTCCCAGCATAGAAGGGCAGACGGTTCAAATTTGAATGGACAACACCACTGCAATGTTCTACACAAACAAGCGGGGTGGTACCAGATCAGGAATACTCTGTTTGGAAGCTCTGAAGTTCTGGTCTCTAGCATTCTCCCTGAGAGTCCACCTCTCAGCTATTCACCTCCCAGGCAAACTCAATACTTTGGCGGATGCCCTAAGCCGCATCAGTCAAGGTCAGAGCAAATGGACACTGAACAAGCAAGTACTAGCCACAGTGTTCAGGCTGTGGGGCACACCAGATGTGGATCTGTTTGCCTCTTCTCTCAATTTTCAGCTTCCTCAGTACTGTTGCAGGCCCCCAGTTCCGGGAACACTTACTCTGGATGCCCCGATCCTGGACTGATCAGGGAGGTTCCTATACGCATTTCCTCGCTTTCCTCTGATATTCAGGGTTTTGCTGAAACTCAAACAGCAGCCTGTATCGATGATCCTAGTGGCTCCAGACTGGCCCATGTAGGCCTGGTACCTTCTCCTTCTCTCAATGTCCTGCAACAGGCCCATTCGCCTACCTCCAACTCGCTCCCTGCTGACCCTTCCTCACATGGGAATGCAGTACCCAGACATACACTCTCTTCACCTCAAGGCCTGGTTCTTGAGGAGTTAGAGTTCCATCCTCACAGTACTCTGAATAGGTCCTTAAGATACTGAGGATGGCTAAAAAAAACGAACACTAAGAAGACTCGTGCAGCCAAATGGAAAAGGTTTTCCCTCTGGTGAAGAGTGAAAAGGTCAAACCCCTGTCAGCTTCAGACCCTCAACTGCTAGACTACCTGGTACATCTACAGGCGTCAGGCTTGAAACCGTCTTCACTCAAGCTACACCTGGCGGCAATTTCTGCCTACCTTTCGGTGGGAAAGAAGAAGACATTTTTTTCCCACAACATTTTTAAACAGTTTTTCAAAAGTCTTTTGCACCTCCAGCCTCCAACCAGGGAACCGGTTCCTCCTTGAAGCCTGAACCTTTGCATAGCTGGGCTCATGAAGCCACCTTTCGAGTCTATGTCCACAGCCCACATCAAGTTTGTAACTTGGAAGACTGTCTTCCTGGTAGCCATTACGTCTGCCAGGAGGATTTCAGAGCTACAGGCCCTGTGCACTGAGCCGAATTACATCATCCCTCACAATGATAACGTTGAGCTCAGGACAAATAGGAAATTTCTGCAAAGGTGGTTTCAGAGTTTCACTTGAATCAGTTCATTACTCTGCCTGTCTTCTTTACTGAGCCATCCACTCCTGGTGAGCAAAAGCTCTACAGCTTAGATGTCAAAAGAGCCATCTTTCACTACCTAGAGCATACTAGACGGTCCAGAGGCCCTTCCACTCAGCTGTTCCTCACCTACGGGGATGTAGGCAGAGGAAGACCAGCTACCAAGAGAACTATTTCTCATTGGTTGGGCTCTTGTATTAGATTCTGCTATGAAAAAGTTGGTCAACAACCTCCAGTGAGGCTCAGGGCCCATTCCACCAGGGGCACTGCAGCCTCACTTGCAGCAGCAAGGGACATTTCCCTACTGGCTGGCTGCAAAGTAGCTACTTGGAAATCTCTGCACATTTTTGTGAAACACTACAGTTTGGATGTGCAGACCAGATCTGATGCCATATTTGGCAGGGCGGTTCTGCAGTAGGTTCTCTGCCTGCCTCCCTCTTGGTTCTGCTGGGTAGTCTGCAGAAAAAATGACTGATGCTAAAGGATTCTAGTGGTAAGAAGAAAAAACTACTCACTACAGTAATCTTCTTTCTTCCAAGGGATCCTTTAGCATCAGTAAGCTCCCACCCTTCCTCCCCGGTTCACCTATCGGAGAAGGGCTCTTATGTCACCTTTCACCAAATTTGGAGTTTCTTATTGATGAGTTTTTGGCTCATGTTGCTGTTGTTTCTATTTCTACTTTTGTTGACATTTGCATGTTTTTTGAATCCTGTTGATTCTTTTTCGGGGCACTTGCCCTTGTTTTTCCTTGAAAAAATTCTAAAGCATTCAACAGCTCTCACTCAGCACACACCCCTCCTGTCTTTTGATTGGCTTGGCCCTACGCTCATTTAAATATCTCTTAAAAGGCACGCCTCCAGGGCAGTTGCACCTAGCCAGCTAAGTGCAAAAAAGTTACTGATGCTAATGGACCCCTTGGAAGAAAGAAGATTATTAACGTATCTCAGGAAATACTTGTCCTATAAACATGAGCAACATTTTACAAGATTCCATATTTTATGCTGAATCCAGAAATGCTTGTCAGAAGACGGTATTTTGTTGCATTCAAAAGTTATGAGGAAAATTTTAATTCTGGACTTAAAACTATTTTCTAAGTAAGAGGTGGAGAGTCCGAGGGAACAAAACCTAACCATTCCCCCTTCTTTACAAAGAACAGTCAGAACTGGTGCAATAATGACCTAGACAAAAGGTGATGTCACTCTGGACCAGAGGTAATGAAAGATAGGTTCCAAGAGGGGCCGGTCAGTCTGCTCCCAACTGAGATGCTGAAAGGACAACTGTGGGGCTATGGACATTTGTTTTTGTTATAAGTACTGTTTGAAGTTCCCGCCAAAACCAAAACAAAGGAGCTGAGACTGCCTATTGATGTCTGAACTGGGAGAAGGAAGCCTGCAGTGCTGGGTTAAATGACAAAGGAGTCCATGATCCAGGGTTCAAGTGTGTGTAAAGTGAAAACAAAAACTACAACAAAGTTCAGCCACTAAAAGAACTTTTTGAAGGACTCACCAACATTCTGAACTAAAAAAAAAAAAAAATTCATAATCCAGCTTTTACAGATACCCAGATGTCTGAGTGTTATTTTTATTTTTTATACTTTTCTAATTTGGCTTAGCTGTGAAGGTAGCATGGTAAAATTAACTTTTTAAATACAGAAGCTTGGGTATATGGTTGAGCTTATGCTCATTCTAAAAAGATGGACATTTAGAATGCTATAAGGTATTGAAACATGTTCTGTACCGAAATAGTCAAAAACACCAATGCAAAGAGTTTGCAAGTTCTCATACAAAAACATAATGTTATATACAAAAGCATATAGGTAATGGTATGCATTGCTTTTGGAGTTTGTTGTTTTTTCTTTGTTTTATTTTCTGAAACATTTGTTCATGTTTACATTGCTTTTCATTATGTCTTCAATGTGTTATTATCTGTGCAAAAATTATTAGTAATTAGTTGAATTGTATAGGGACACATCTATTTTTCTACATATTTATTACATGCAGGTGTGACATAAATATTTTTCCAGTTATCTAGAATGGCATGCAGTAGGTGGTAAAGTAAGATTTGAGCCAGTCTTAAATTGTTTATATGATTTATGCAAATGTTGTGACATGGGGCTAAAGGCTTAACTAAGTACTAATAATAAGAAATTGGTATTCCTGTCTGTTGTTCCAACATGATGATTGGTGGTGGGGGGATAATAAGGCTGAAAGGGTAGGAGGGAGACTACATGGAAGGAGACCAGGAAAAAGCATCAGTCCTAAACAGATATTTCTGTTCAGTTTTCACAGAGGAAGGGGAAGGACCACAACTAAGTAAGAGAATCAGAAGGGAGGTGGACACAGGACCATTCACAGAGGACAGTGTCCTAAAGGAACTTACAGAACTAAAGGTGGATAATTCAATGGGACTGGATGGGGTACACCCTAGTAGTAATTGGAGCTAGATCAGAGGAGGGGGAGTAACCAGCAGGGTGCCACAAGGATCAGTTCTTGGGCCAGTCCTGTTTAATGTCTTCATCAGTGACATTGCAGAGGGATTGGAGGGGAAGGTATGCCTCTTTGTAGGTGACACAAAAATCTGCAGTAAGGTGGATACATAGAAACATAACATAGAAACATAGAAGTTGACGGCAGATAAGGACCGCAAGGCCCATCCAGTCTGCCCATTTCTTTTTCTACCTTATAAATGTGCCATCGGCCTTTGCTCTGTCAGTGACCTATCTATTCATAGTCATTTGTATTGCTCCCTTATGCCTATCCCATGCCTGTTTGACCACCAGAAGGGGTGGAAAAAATTAGAAAAGACCTGGATAAACTGGAGCAATGGTCCAGAGAATGACAGCTAAGATTCAGTGTGAAGAAGTGCAAAGTCATGCACTTGGCGGGCAGGAATCCAGGGGAGGAGTATATGGGTGGGGAATTGCTGTTGACCATAGAACAGGAAAGAGACCTGGGGGTTATCCTATTTGATGACCTTAAGGTGGCCAAATAATGTGCCAAGTCTGTGAGAAAAGCCAGGTGGATGCTGGGGTGCATAGGGAGAGGTATCACCAACAGAAGAAGGGAGGTTGTGATGCCACTATACAAGTCTTTGGTGAGACTGCATTTTGAGTACTGTGTCCAGTTCCGGAACCCACATTTCCGTAAGGACATAAACAAAGTAGAGGCAGACCAAAGAAGGGCAACAAAGACGGTGCAGGGCCTGCACCAAAGATCTTATAAAGAGAGACTGGAGGCACTTGATATGTATACCCTAGAGGAGCAGAGTGAGAGGGGAGATATGATCGAGACCTTCAGATTCCTAAAGGGAATAAATAAGGTCCCGGAGGGTAGCATCTTTCAAAAAAGGAGTTACTCCAGAACAAGAGGGCACGACATGAGATTCGTAGGGGGTAGACTAAGGGCCAGTGTGAGAAAGTACTTCACAGAAAGCGTGGTGGAGGCATGGAACAGCCTCCCAGCAGAGGTGGTGGGGGCAAAGTCAGCTGGGGAGTTTTAAACTGAATGGGATAGCCATAAGGGAACCCTGTCAGTACAAAAGAGGAGATAAGGCAGGAGATAGTGCAAAGATACTGAGGCTTTGTGTAGTGGATACGGGAAAAAAGGGCAGACTGGATGGGCCTATTGGTCCTTATCTGCTGTCAAATTCTATGTTTCTATGTGTGCCCATTTATTTTAACCCACTGTGTTCTATACTTGAGCCACTTGTCTATCCAAGATATCGAGGTAGCATAGGAATTAAATAAGACTAGTTTAGATATTAGTTTCCCATGTGGTACTATGTTGGCTAAAGTCTAGATAAATGACATCAGGTGGAATGCCATAATCAAGAGCTAGACTCATGTTTTCATAGAGGCAAACAAGGTTTAACGGGGTTGATACACAGGATGGAGTGGAAAGGATGAGAAGGGACTTGGCAAGGTTGGAGGAATGGTCAAATGTATGGCAGCTCAGATTCAATGCAAAGAAGTGCAAGATAATGCACCTGGGAAACAAAAACCCAGGGGAAGCGTACACAATGGGGGGTGAGATACTGACAACAGTAAAAATGGAAAGGGACCTGGGGGTAATTATATCAGATGACCTAAAGGTGGGTAAGCAATGTGAGAAGGCAGTAAGGAAGGCTGGAGGGATACTGGGATGCATAGGAAGAGGCATCAATAGTAGAAAACAGGAAGTTGTTATCCCTCTGTACAGACAGTTGGTGAGACCCCATCTGGAGTACTGTGTACAGTTCTGGAGACCCCATCTCCGCAAAGACATAGACAGAGTGGAGGCTGTCCAGAGGAGGGCAACCAAAATGGTGCAGGGTCTGCATCAGAAGACATACTGAAGAAAGACTAAGGAGCTTAATATGTATACTCTTGAGGAAAGAAGGAGAGGGACATGATAGAAACTTTCAGGTACCTCAAGGAATTAACAAAGTCCAAGAGGGTAGCATCTTCCAGAAAAGAGATGTGCAAGAACAAGGGGCACAATTTGAAGATAGAGGGACAGCTCAGGGGTAATGTGAGGAAGTATTTTTTCACTGAGAGGGTTGTGGATGCATGGAACAGCCTCCCTGAGGAGGTCGTGGAGTCAAGAACAGTGGTGGACTTCAAGAATGCATGGGACAGGCATAAGGCAGTCCAAGGGGCGGGTAAGAGGAAGTAAGCTGTTGGTTAACTAGGATCTGCAGCTTATCTGTTAGGTAGGAAAATGGGCAGACTAGGTGGGCCAAGCGGTCCTTATCTGCCGTCAAATTCTATGTTTCTATGTTTCTATGTTTTGTCGTCCATGACCTTCCCTTTATACAGCTGTGCTGATGTTTTTGATGCGTGTGCACTTATCATATCTTTCATACAGCTTTCCATTACTTTACCTAATACGCTGTATTAGGTGAAGTACAGTACTTGGCCTGTAGTTTTTTGGGTTACTTTTAACACGTTTTTAAATATTGGGACTACATCCACTTTTCTCCAATTATTAGGTATTTCACAACTGTTAAGGGATTTGTTAAATAGGCATGTTAATGGCAGAGTAATCTCATGCACAATTTCCCTAGTAACCTTGGTGTGAGATCATCCGGTGCCACAGACTTTATGTCCAGTTATAATATAGAGAATAATATATGGGGTGGTGTGTTTAACGAGATTTTATACACACCCGAGTTGTGGGATGCTACATAAACCCCGAGGGCGAAGCAGAAGTTTATAAAGCATCCCTGGCGAAGAATAATGTCAAATCGAGTTTCTACCACCACCCATATTATTCTCTAATTGCAGGAGTGCGCTTTTCACCTCAGCAATTATAAAAATTAAATAAGCTAACATTAGTGTTAGGGAAGCTGCGGACCAGTCTTGATTTTGCGCGATCCGCAGTCTTCCTAATTATCTGGCTGCACTTGTTGGAGAAAAATGAAGAGGCTATTTTATTTAAAAAATGTGTAGATACTTAGATTTTAGTTTTAATATAAACTTACATGACGTGATTCCATCCTTCCGGGCCGAGAGGCAGGGGCAGTCTGGACTCAGCTGTGGTGTCAGACTGACGGAAAATACTTGTTTCCATTTTAAGTGGTTTACTGGAGGAAAATAGTTTTTTATTTTTTTTTTTTATAAAAACTTCGTTTCCCGAATACGAGGGACCAGGAAGTGTGCTGCGCCATGGGATTCTGTCACAAAACGTGAACGTCGGAGAACAGCGACTGAGGGATGGCTGTTCCAAGGGAAACCTGGTGCGTGTTTGCTGGTTATAACGGCAAATTATAGCCGGGTTTCCCTATGGGAAAAAGCGCTACCCGGTAATTATAACTTCTTCTGTGCCTCAGTTTGATCAATCAGTAGAATGTTGTTAGTATTCCTATTGATTTCTGGTTTACTTTGTGTATTACAAATTCCCTGGAAAACACTACAAAACATTTGTTTTATTTGTAATTGCCCTGTTTTCCCATTTTAATGGCCCTGCTGCCGGGGAAGATCTACTCACTGAGTTTCTGTAGCTGTAAAACGCTTTGGGGTTTTGTTTATCGCAGATGCTAGTTTTACTGTCGGTCTCTAGCTTTTTGTATTTCACACTTGCATTGTTTAACTATTATTTTGTATCTTTTTGGGTTGATCTCAGTTACTTGGGCTTTCCTAATTTTATGGAATCCCTTCCTTTTGAAAACAAATTTACTTATGTTGGTGTAAACCATGGTGGAACTTTCCCTTTCCTGTTATACAAGTTTTCCTCTTAGTTATATATTTATCCTGGAGGTCAAGGCTTTCCCTTGAAAAATCTCCCATCCCTGTTCTGTGTCCTGCTTTCTTAGTGCTGTTCTCCAGTCCCATTCAATCAGATGGTCTCTAATCCTTACATAAGCTCCTGTGTTACAATTACATTTTTATTGTGGCGCCTGTATGTTTTGATATGTTGCCTACTGAATTTGAAAAGAATGATGTTATGATCACTATCAGACAACGGTTCTGTGATCTCATAATCAACTGCATTCTTGCAGCTAGTGAAAATCCAGTCTAATTCGCTCTCACCTCTAGCTGATCTATTAATATGTTGTACCAAACTATGTTCTTTAACTGTAGTAAGGAAAACATGCCATGCCTTTGTATTAGATACATTGTTAGTCCAGTCTATTTCAGGTAGGTTGATCACCCAGTATCAGGGTGTCATTTTCTTTACAAACCCCACTGAACAAGTTTGAATATAACATAGAAATTTGTAGTCTTTTCTGTCCATGGGAATGTAACAGTTTCCAGTCACTTGTGGCCTTAGTGTAATGTTTACTTTAATCTAGGTGGATTTTGTTTTATCATCATCATCATCAGTTTCCAACTTGGTTACCTGAAGAGCCTCATTACAGTAAACGGCTACCCCACCTCCCATTTTGTTTGCCCTCTCTTTACTGAACAATTGATACCCTTCAGTATTCCTATCCCATTTATCATTTTGTTTCTACCATGTCTCTCTTGCTGCTATAATGCCAGTCTTGTTTTGGTATGCTTTAACTTGGTTAGTTCGTCCATTTTATTAACTAAACTGTGTGCATTCAGTGCCTTAACTAATGATCACCCCTGATTTTTTTGGGGGGGTTTGCAGTGCACTCTGATATACATTTAATTCATGCCACTCCAATTGCGGATCCTTTCCTTTAGCCTGTAGATGATGCATAAGGAAGTGGTATAGTTTGGGGACCAAGCCTTTAAAGTCATTCTGTCCATCTAAGGTTGAAGTAATAGCTAATGATTCATACAGCTGTATGAATCATTAGCTATTACTTCAACCTTAGATGGACAGAATGACTTTAAAGGCTTGGTCCTCTCTCCTTTTATCCGTACAGCTAACCCTGTGTCCAGTGGGACAGTTCCCCAAATTACCACAGTTCTAGGTGAAAAACTAGAATTTGTTACAAAATTCAAGTATCTGGGAGTTTGGATACACCAAAGACTCTCCTTCATTGAACATATCGAGGACTTGCTAAAACGACTTCGGCAAAGGCTTGGACTGTTTTTTAGAATCAGCCAGTTTTTCACCAGAGATGCCAAGAAACAACTGGTCCAATCCATTTTCCTATCATTGGTTGATTACGCTGACTTCCTCTACAGCCAATGCCCCAACTCTTACATGGCTAAACTGGACACACTCTACCATCGAGCACTGAGGTTTATAATGGGACTCCCCTTCGACACACATCACTGCACCCTATGCGGCAGTGGGATGGACATCACTAAAGTTCAGGCGCCACAGAAACGCTGCTCTCTGGACCTATAGAGCCATCTTACTAATAAGCTGCCTTATTATATCTCCTGCTGTCTTCCCCTGAATATAATTGGGAAATACGCGTTAAGAAGTTACTCAGCTATTACACTTAAAGTACCCAAAGCAAAATCCCGCTTCGGCAGGGCAGCCATAAGCTTCGTGCTACCTACCTTATGGAACGATATACAAAAAACCCTCAAATTAAGCACTCTAATTGGTATAAATGCTTTCAAGATGCTTTATTTCCGTACAATCAGAGAAGTATGTAACTGCTTCACCCACTCAGACCCAGTACTGGTATATAGCCACGCCTAGACCCAATTTTAAGTACTGACCCCCCCAGCTTGCTCCTCACCAGCCTAAATGTTCTCTCTCTTATCCCCCTGTCTTATCAACACTAGGCCATCCATCCCTTATTCTTCCTTTCCCAACCTCGGATAGGAGCTCACTACCCTGGGTTGTGACATCCTACCATGCCCCGTACTATAGCATTCAATCCGGGGCTCACATACTCCTTTTCTCCATCCACCTTCTCTACATCCAGCTTTACCAACTCCTTTCTGTGCACCGTGCCCTCCTAGCCTTTCTCCCCTACTTCCCTCCCTCTCTTCCCCCCTACCTTCACCTCTACCTGGTGTATATTTTTATTTTATTTTTTCTTCCGTTACTTCCTCCTGCAACCTTAGATAACCTGCTTTATCTTCCTATAGACACTTCTATGTATGTAAATACCGTGTAATCTGTACAATATCTGTATAATTCTATGTACATATGAACTTCTTTTTCTTCCTCTCTGTAAAGAGTATTATCTGTATTGCCTTGTAAATACCTGTGTTGACCTGTATATACAATTGTTCATGCTCCACCCAGGTCCATCTTGCAAATGAGCTTCTGCTCAACGATGAATGCCTGGTTAAATAAAATAAAGACTTGATTGATATTGAGGTCCCAGCCTAGTATTCTGAGAATGTCTGATCTGAATGTATTTAAATAAATGCACCTTTAGATATGTCAAATTTCTGACATAGGTGCTCAAAGGACATTATAAGGAATCATCCTCATATAAATAACCTATCAGTAGTATGCTTTTCTCTTTCCACACTAAAAAGGCAGGAGCTTTCAAAGAGTAGATTGTCCCACAGTGGTGTCAATACAGTAACTTGGGACTTGCTACCCAAATCCCCATAAACATTATGCCAAAGTGTCAATAAATGTTGAATAATAGGGTCACCATAAGTTATGCTGGGTGGAGCAGTACAAAAGGTCTGTCAGTCTTTCTCTCCCAGTGGCTGCCTTTCTAGAAGAATATTTTTGATGCAAAATCCAGAATGTCACTGAAAATCTGGAATTAGAGGATGCATGGGGTAGACCTGTGGGTTATGCATACAAGGTGAATACTACTGTATTTGGAATATTAATATTTTGTTGGGGAATATTACCTACCGTTTATTGAACTCCTGCAAGGAGTATGCCCACTTATTGTGTGGTTTTTTTTTTTTTGTTTTTTTTTTTTTTTTATGTTTTTTCTGTGTCAGGTTGGAAGTTGTACTTGAGTATGTAGTATTACTTGTTCTGTATTCTCTGTAATGTTGTGAAATCTCTGTGATATTCTGTAACTGGAGAATGTTTCTCTTTATTGGTATCTTTTTTAAAGCTTTAATAAAATAAAGTTTAAATGAAAAAACAATGAAAATCAAACTATTTACAATATAATACGAACTGGTGAAGGTCTCTGGCAGCTCCCTTGGCAGACCATTTTATTTATTTATTTATTTTCTTTTGGTTACCGGCTAAGTGCTCTAGGCAAGGACCTGCCTATTTTCAGGCATGACCTGGGAGAGTACAGATGACATCAGAAAAATGCAAACACACAATTGAACAAACTACAGGGGAGGAACCCAGGTATCCATGCAGGGATAGGTAGTACATTACAGACCAAGGATAGAAAACATCCACACATGGATGCATAAATTATAAAAGGGAAGAATCAAAATAATCTGAGCATTAGAAACATAGCCAACATAAATTAATAGCTACTTAGGAGACACATAAAATAAACAGGCATTAAGTACTAGTGCATTTGCAAATACCAAGTACATTTAAGTGAGAAATAGGTTTTTCTTGAATGCAGGGTGAGACGTGGAGCTCTTAATATAGGGCAGTAGAGAGTTCCAGAATGGGGGGCCAAAATAGGAGAACACTTGCTCATCCATCTTAGGCAAGCAGTGCAGGACAGAGAGCAGGGCCAGTGGTGAAAGTGAACAGGAATGCACAGGAAGTCCGTTCCTGTACCTTTTTTGTAGCGGGAACGGAGTTCCTGTACTTCTTCTCACTGACACTGGAACTAAAAATTCTTAAACCTGTAACATAATGACAATTTCTGGGCCTGTAATCTTAAATTGGGGTTTCCATAACAACATTTGACTTGTACAACAATTGCTATTTTCCTAGAAATACTTCAGTGTATCTAACTGAATCTACTAAGGTCTAAACAGACAGATGTGTCTTGACACCGTTGTCCTTCAGATTGAGGATCATCATTTTACATTTCATATTTACCAGTGCCTGAGTTCCCGTACTTCTTGTCTACCACTGCACCACTTAGCAGGGAAGAGGTTGCAGACCTCAGGGGTCGGGAGTGTTCTACAGGGTTGAGCGTAGCAGCTAGGGAGGTGGATCGGGAGTGTCTGGTTATGGAGTCAATGAAGCATCCTAGGGTCTAGGAGCATGAGTCCGAGACGGACAGTCACTGCAAGGTGGAGTAAAGTAAGCAGCGGGTGGGTGAGGCGGGGCCAGCAGAGCAAACCTGCAAATGTTGTTATAGGTGGCGTCTCACTTATGGAGTACACCTGCTTTAGCTTGGGCAAAGACTGGGAAAGAGTAGCTGAGTCCAGCGACCAGACCACTCCGGGCAACAGAGATCCTTGCAGCAGGGGTGAGGGAGTGATGAACACGATAGGCCACCCCAATTTTGCAATTAACAGATGTACAAATCTTGCTGATGTGGGAAGAAAAGTCAAGGACAGGGTCAAGTGTGATTCCAAGGTATTTATGTATTTATTTATTTGAATTTTGTTGACCGGATGGGCCCGCTGAGACAGAGTTGTCCCTTTTTCAGGGGCGACCCGGGGAACATACGTATCTCATACATTGACATACAGTAGAGTAACAAGTTACACTTATTGATGCAGGAAAATTTAAACATAATATGTACAGAGATACGTAGGAACTTGAGGTAAAAATATATCATACAATCATCAGTCATGACGTGGGTTACAGAAAAAGAGGAGCATATCATATTTGCATAGGTTATCGTGCAACATAGATCAAGTAAGTGCAGTGAGGTACATGTACATAATCATAGTTTATTGAACAATCTATACATGCAACTGGGAGAACTTAGGAGGGAAAGCCTCATGTGTGAGGGGTTAGAAATGCAGAACTCAGTAAGCCATATAGGGTGTAAAGAGGTGGGTTGTGGGGAAGAGAGAGAGAGAGGGAGCTCAATAAGTCATATAGGGTGGAGAGAGGGGGAGGTGGGTAGCGGGAGAGGATAGGCACAGAAAGGGAAGGAAGGCCTAGAGGACGGAGTGCATGCAAAAAGAGGAATGAATTATTTACACACACAGAGTGGAGGAGGAGGAAAGAATGTCACTTTGTATAATGTTTTTAAATTGCGTGAGGGTCGTACATACAAGTAGGTCTGGTGGGACATTGTTTCATAATTGGGGGGCAGCAGCAGAGAACAATCTTTTGCAAATAGCTAGGCGAGTCTTAGGTAGTTTTAGGATTGGGTATTGAAAGGATTGAAGGGATCTGGTGAAGATTTTCAGAGTGAGAAGGTTGGAGAAACTGGATGGGGAGGGCAGGTGTATGAGCTTAAAGGTGGTGCAGAGCAATGGGAATTCAAGACGGGCTTCAAATGATGGCCAGCTTAGGGCATGGAGTACATCACAATGGTGGAGTTTGTTACAGGGATGGCAGAACCATCAAGGCAAAGGACCTGTAGCTCAGGGGACTCTGCACTGGATTTCCTAAGGGACCCAAAGAGCATGGCCTGAGTTTTGGATACGTTAAGAATTTGATAATTTGAGGTGAGCCAGGATTTGATTTGTTGGAGAGCAAGGGAAAGGTGGTTAATGATGACATCAGTGGACTTGGCAGCAGTGCAGAGGACCAAGTCATCGGTGTACATAAGGGTCCGGCAGTGAGAAGGAAGGGTGGGAAGGTCATTTATAAATGGGGAGAAGAGCAAGGGGCCGAGAATTGAGCCTTGGGGGACACCACAGGAGATGGAGGCAGGGAGAGAGAAAGTACTTTACCAAAGGAGACACATTGAGACCGACAGGAAATATAGCTGCTGAACCAGGATAAGATAGATCCAGAGGCCCCAAATGCTTTAAGTTTGCATAAAAGCAGTGGGTGATTAACCAAGTCAAACATTTTGGTAAGGTTGATTAAACACTGCAGCTTAAGAAGGCCTTTATCCACGTTAGACTTAACTTCACTAGTGAACTGAGTAAAAGCAGTTATTGTACTCTGACCAGCCCTAAAATCATGCTGGACAGGAGACTGAAGATTAAAGTTAAGTAAATGGTTGGATACCTGACAATGGATTTACTTTTTGAGCAGCTTGCTAAGAGTGGGGAGTAGCGCAATGGGATGGTAGTTAGGGTCTTGGGGTCACCTTTCTTGAGAACAGGGATGGTCCTAGAGGTTTTCCAAGCTGAGGGCACAGTAGAGGAGCAAATGGACAGATCGAAAAGCCTTGTTACAGGGGTAGCAAGCATGGAGGCAACCAGTCTAAGGATCCTCCATTCCAGTCCATTGGGACCAGTGCTACCATGAGTCAGAATGTTTTTTTAGTAGCCACGGGACATCCAACCTGTTAATGGGGTTTAGCTCCAGGGATGCAGGAATATCACTAGGAAGTGTGTGTGGGGGGGTCATTGAAGAGAGTAACAAGGATGGAGGAATGTTGGTAGGCGTTGTGGGAGTCAAAGGCATTAGTGATAGTGGAAGGGTTGTTACAGCTGGCATCATTAATTATCATTTCGTACAGCATTTGAGGTCTGTGATTCCCAAGGATCTCATTAATTGGTGACCAATACCTCTTGGGATTACTAGCAGAGGACCAAAGTCGCTCTCTGTAATAGTTACTCTTTGCTATGTGAATCTCCTTCTTGCAGGTGTTCCTTAAAGTGCGATACACACCAAAATCAGCAGGAAGAGAGGAAGATTTCCATTTAGTCCATAACTTATCCCTCAGGTTAAGCATCTGTAAAAGGGGCCGCTTAAGCCACTTGGTAACTGTACCTAACCCTGCACCTAGAGAAAGAAATGTGCTTTTTTTTTGCAGGGAGACTAGGGTGTCGGTGAAGTAGTCCGTGGCACAGTTGACACCACACGTAAAGAGGGGAGACAAGTCGACCAGCCGTAGGGTAGTTGGAGAAAGATAACATTTTAGAAGGGAAGGAGGGAGAGTGTGCATCCCACACACAGTAAATAGGACAGTGGTCGCTGATTGAGTCAGCTAAGACCCCAGTGGAGGAAATTCTGTCCTTCCTGTCAGGGAGTATCCAGTCGATGATAGCGTGGCTAGAACACTTCTGAGAGAGCCTTGTGGGAGACGAGATAAGCTGTGTCAGGTTGGCCTTACTGATAGTGGAGGCTAATTTTAATGAGTCACTGGCAACAAGCGAAGTACAGGTAAACTAATGGGAAAACTGCTGGTGTCAATTATAAAGGAACAGATAGGGGATTTCCAAGAGGAAAATACCTTACTGTCAGGAATCAACTTGGATTCACTAGGGGTAGGTCATATGTTAAGCAAAACTTGATAGATTTTTTTGAACTAGGTGACACACATGGTAGATGGGGGTTAGGCAGTCTGAGTTTGGTACCTGGACATCAGCAAGGCCTTTGATGTAGTGCTGTACAGGAGGCTATGCAAAAGGTAGGCAACGTAGGACTAGCGATAGAGATAAATAGGTGGATAGGGAACTGGTTGACAGACAGGTCTTGGAGAGTGTTCTTGAATGGCAGATTTTTGGATGTCTGGAGTGTCACAAGTCACAAACAGAAACGGAGGAGAGAATTGCTAAACTTGCCAGAAGAGGGGATAAAACTTGTTTTAGATATGTGGGAGAGAAGAGGAGAACCAGACAGGGGATTGTGAAATTTGGGGGTATAAATGTTGAGAGTGACTTGGAGAAAGCGCATGTTCTAAATACTTATCTTTGCTCTGTTTTCACAGTAGAGGAGGAAGGGAAGGGACCTGAGTTAAAGAGGAAGGGAGGAGAAGAATGTGGGATGGATCAAAGCTCATTAAGTGAGGACAGAGTTAAGAAAGAACTTGGAAAATTAAAGGTAGATAAGGCAATGGGGCCTGATGGTTTGCATCCAAGAGTTCTTAGAGAGTTGAGGGATGAGCTGGCATCACTCTGACAAAGTTTATTTAATTTATCCCTGGATATGGGGGGGGGGTTCTGAGTGACTGGAGGACAGCGAACATAGTACATTCTAGTAGTATAAATTGTTATAAGGGGTGCTGCAGGGAGGAGTCGGGGAATTACCACCCTGTCAGCCTCACATCAGTGGTGGGTAAGGTGATGGAGGTGTTAATAAAGGAGAGAGTGGTAAAATAGTTAATGGACAATAAACTATTAGATGAAAAGTAACATGGCTTCACTAGTGGGAGATCTTACCAGACAAATCTGATAGAATGTTTTGACGGGTAACAAAGATTAGTGATCGGGGGCAGTTGATGTGACCTACCTGGACCTCAAAAAGGCCTTTGACTGTGTTCCTCACCATAGGCTAGTAAATAAGACAGAGAGACTGGGTGGGACAGAAAATAACTAGATGGGTGGAAAACTGGCTGAAGGATAGAAGTCAGAGAGTGGTGGTAAGTGATGTACTTTCTAGGATAATGAGGGTGACGGGTGGTGTTCCTCAGGGGTCAGTACTGGGACCAGTCCTTTTTAACATGTATATCAGTGGGACTTGATGGGAAAGTGTGTCTTTTTTTGCAGATGATGCAAAGTTATATAATAGGGTTGACATAGCAGGAGGGGTTGAGGCCATGAGGAGAGATCTGAGCAACCTTGAGAAGTGGTGGGACATTTGGCAGCTGAAGTTCAATGCTAAGAAGTGTGTAGTGATGCATGTGGGGTGTAAAAATCCACTGACTGAGTACTCACTGGGGTGAGACCATGGTCAGATCGCACCTGGAGTATGGGGTACAGTTCTGGAAGCCTCATTTAAGAAAGGATATAGATGGGTTGGAGAGGGTTCAGAGAAGGGAAGGACAACAACGATGGTGCAAGGTATGCAAGAGAAGCCATACGAGACTAGATGGAGAGAATTAAATATATACCTGCTGGAGGTTAGAAGAGATAGAGGTGACATGATACAGACTTTTAAATGTATGAAGGGAACAAATAAAGTGAATGAAGGCCAGCTTATTCAAAAGGAAAGTAGGAGTTAAAACACGGGGACATAATTTAAGATTGAAAGGGGGAAGATTTAAGAGCAATATAAGGAGATCTTATTTCACTGAGAGGGTGGTGGAACTCTGGAACAGATTACCTAATGAGGTGGTGTGTGCAGAAACAGTGGAGGAATTCAAGAGGGCGTGGGACAGACACAAGGGGTTGGCTGGTGAGCAGAGGAAGTGGAAACAAGTTGGGGCGGGTGGGAAATGGGCAGACTAGGTGGACCAGGATGATCCTCTTCTGCTGACACATTACTATGACACAAGTGAGGTGCCACAGAGGTCTTCTACTCTTTAACATGTGTATAAACAACACTGGGATGGGGTTACAGGGTAAAGTGAGTTTGCAGATGACAAGAAACTGCAGGAGACTGGATAGTGACAAAGGGACCGGCAGCATGAAAAGGTCTGCAGCAAAGCAAGAGCAAGAGCAGCACTTCTTACTTCGACATCTAAAGTTCAATGCAAAAAATGTAAATAGATGTGCATTGGGAATAAAACTCCACAAACAGAATATTGTATCAATAGGATTATGGTACCGCACTCAAAGGAGGAATGAGGGACTTCCGGTTCCGGTTGCCTGAGAGATGGACGCTTAGACAGAGAGCTCCCCGACTGAAATAAAAGATCCAAACGAATCTAACTCACAACTGAAACCTTACTCGATACTGGAACCTTGATCAGACAGCTAAATATGTCACCAAAGCTGAAACATAAAGATTCATCTTCGGACACATATCCAAAGCTAAAATTTCCAGCAAAAACATCAGGGTGAATAGAAATGCTGCTAAGTGGCCGAGATCTCAGACTTAATCGATCAACTTACCACCTCTTCTAAGACAACGGAGGAAGACTTCACTATCACCTCAAAGGCGCTCTATAGTACATTATAACAAATCTGTGATACTTTAACCAGAATTGAGCAGAAAGCGTGGAAGATAGGGAAAGCATCATGAGCTGACCTCGCGAACAGAGCAATTAGAGGATACAATGACGGAGTACACGGAAGTCGCTGATGTGCATAACGCTGCCCTGAAAGATCTACACTATAGAGAATTACTCCTCCAACAACAGCTGGAAGACCTTGAGAACAGAAACAGACGCAATAATATAAGAATACACGGTCTACCGGAAGAAACAGAATCGGGCCCAATGCCTAAATTTATTGAAAGCTTACTGAAACAACTGCTTGACCTAGATAAATATAAGGATCTGGGCATAATTCACGCACACAGGTCATTAGTTCCCAAACCGAAGGATCCAAAAGCTGCCCTCGCTCAATAATTTTGGCCTTTATAGACTTTAGAATAAAAGAAGAAGTGATTAGGGCAGCCTGGGCAAAGAAGCAAATCATCTTTGGAGACACTCGGCTTTATCTTGATCAGGATTATGCCCCCCAGACCCTGGCTCGGCGTCAAAAAGAATTCCAGGTAGTGAAAGTAATCAGACAAGCAGGTTTTTCAGCACAACTTAAATACCCAGCAAAGATAAAAGTACTCACACCCGAAGGCTGGCGAAGATTTCAAGAACTACCAGAGGCCTGCAGTTGGGCTAAGCAACAAGGGATAGTGACTCCACTGGAGGGCGCATCGGACCATCGCACAGCCGTGGCGATGAAATCATGGCAAAGGGGAGCGAGAATTAGACCTCAGCACTCAGAGCGACACTATTTTGATGTGGGACAATGTTTGCAACAGATCTGACCCCCAGAGCGGTTCTACCACCCAATCTTCAACTACAGAAGTCCCGATGGAGGACATTTCTTCACAGTTGATTGGATGAACATTAATAAAGGGTGAAGCGGCCTGAGCAAATTTTTTGCTGTCCCCTTTTTTTGGATCCACAGTCCAAATTAATCTTGATGACTTGAGGCTCTGGGCTGAGAGACCATATACACCCTTCATTTTTGTTTTTGCCTGTATTTCTCCACTCAAGCCTCTGGTGGTTTATTTTATTTACTTTAAGATAACCTGTTGGTTAAGAAGCTCCACAGTGGTGGAACTAGATAGTTGATCTGACACACCCATTCGTGTTGCTTGGTTATCCGAGCGATCCCAATTGGATGTATAATATCAGTATTCAGGGAGTCATTCCTAACCCTCCCGCCACTGATTGATATGGGTACAATGAGAAGGGTTGTAATGGTTTAAAAAAAAAAAAAACATTTGAAACCTATATCATCATATGCATGGTCTTAAGGAAAATCAGAGTTTTATTCTGGTGGATCGTAAGTGTGAGGCAACAGCCTCTATAAGCCGGGAGGGGGGGATGTACACTGACTTCTGGAACAGGCTCTATGAAAGGGGAGGTGCTTATGGAGGGGGAAGGAAGATAAGGTAAACGACCCTACTGGGTATCGTCTGGGTTTGCAACCTCAAACCCCTTCCCCTCGGCTTACTGCCCCTATGCCACCCAAGTTAACAACCGGGTACGGATGAGTGTTGAACAGCCCATCAGGGCAAGAGCGGGTCTGTGGGGGGTGGGTGGTGACGGGAGATAGGGGATGGAGCAATATCAAAAGCAAAGTTTACGATACTCTCTAGACATAACCTCAAGCCCACAGAGGGGCCCCGAAGGGACCACAAGATAAAATGATTTTACCCCTCTTTGGGAGGAGAGGAGGGAAGGGTGGAAACAATGGATGTCACGCTCGGCACAGAGGCTGAGGTGGTCCTCGTCCCTCCCAGTGCCAGGAGGGACCGACAGAGGTAGGGATACCTACTGTGGCGCAAGTGACAGTTGGTATCAGCTGGGGGTTACATTGGAGGGAGCCCCCCCGCCTACCGTAGGTCCGCTTAAATGACCCAGCAGTTATGAGGGCTGGAACCCCCACTTTATGAGTGGTAAGGGACAGAGTCTCCAACTTAATCAGAGTTGCTCCCTTTCCACCCCCCGGCAACAGTTGTTTAACATCTAGATTAACAGATGTCGGGAAGTACTGGTGGATAGTCCAACAGTCACTCAGGCGACTGGAGTCATCCCAGTTGGGGAACCCACAGATTTTTTAGTGTGGGGATTCCCTGATGGGGGGACCGAGATAGTTTGGTCTCCTGCCACACATCATAGATTACTCCTGAAGTGTGGAGTTGGGAATACAGACACCTTGAAGCCGTCTAGATGCCCCCCTATTTGTGTAGGAGGCTCTGTAAATATGTTAAGTTTGGTTTATATGTTAAATACCTATGTTACTAATCCTTTATATGGTTTATACAGGCTCCTTGATACCAGATGTAGAGAAAGCGTTCCTCCATGTAGGATATATCATTTTAGATGGCAGATCTTAAGTTGATTTCGTAGAATGTCCGGGGCTTAAGTGGACCGATTAAGAGAGTCAGAATCCTGAAGGAAATACAAAGGCAGGGAGTTAATGTTGCATTTCTACAAGAGACTCCCTTAAATCAGGCAGAACACAACAAATTAAAGAGAGGTTGGGTGGGCGAGGTGTATGCCTCCGAATGTGTTAACCAAACAAATAAGAGGGGTATGGCGATCTTGATCAGGAAGGATACCCCCTGCACTATCTCTCAGGTACATACGGACCCCGGGGGTAGATTTGTGAAGATAGAAGGGGAGTTCAAAGGCCGGAAATGTATTTTTTTGAACATTTATGCCCCTAACGATGAACAGAAGAGGGTGTCCTTCCTGACCAAAGTGCTGACTGAGATATCCTTAGATCCAGATAAGTTAATATTCATTGGTAGGGACTTTAATACAGTGACTGATTTAGGTCTCGACAGAATTATATTTCATTCCACAGGTCCTGCTAGGTCTAGTAAAGTTCTCACGAGGCTATGTGCAGAGTTCTCTCTGGTTGATGCGTGGAGATTTGTCCACCCCTCAGACAAGGACTACACATACTATTCTCCTAAGTATAGGATGTACTCCCGCATTGATCGCTGGCTAGTCTCTGCAAATGCTCTATCTTCTGTGTTTAGAGCAAATATAGGGTCTATTTCAATCTCTGATCATGCTCCAGTCACGCTGGAGATGTCTCTGGCCCCAAAACCCCCAGAATCGATTTGGCGTCTAAACGTTAGCCTACTGAATTTAATGGAATTCAAGCAACTTATACAGCAATCAATAAAGGAATACCTAGAGACAAACCGGAGGGAGGATACAGCGGCAGGAGTTAGATGGGACGCGTTAAAATGCTACCTAAGGGGTATAGTGATTGTCTTTGCAGTGAAACATAAGAAAGCTCAGATTAAAGAGCGTGTAGAACTAGAGGTGAAAATATCCCAGTTGGAAAGGGTCCACAAAGAGACATTAGACCGAAATTGTGAGATTGAACTAATTAGGTCCCGAACCAAACTGAACAAGATTCTAGATCTTCAGATGGAGAGGCTCTTAGCCTATGCTAGACAAAGGTTTTATGAACACGGTAACAAAGCAGGTAAAATATTAGCTTGGCAGCTACGAAGAGAAAGGGCCTCCAGGGCGGTACCTAAACTTAAAATGCAAGACTCCAATAATATAACCTGGTCCCCCCCTTTAATTACTGCACAGTTTCAAAAATTTTACTCTACCCTATATAGTACAGAAAAAGACATAGACCATGAAAGGAAGACCCATCTATTTCTTAACAAACTCCAATTCCCCACCTTCTCTGAGATACATAGGAAAGATCTAGAAGCCCCTATATCAGCAACAGAAATAACTCAAAAAATTAAAAACCTGAAAAATGGCAAGGCTCCGGGGATGGATGGCTACGTTACAAGTCAGCCTAGATCATAGCCAAGGGTTATTATCCACTTTGCCAGAGAAGCAGATAAGGAGCATCCTAGTCAGTAACAAGAGGGAAAGAGGGAGGGTCAATGAAGTACGGCTCCTACTCTTATATAATTTTATTAAGTCTAACAAGAACTTATGGAATGGACTATAACCTTTTTGATGAACTCACCAACAGAATTGTTGTAAGATGTAAAAGTATAACCAATTACGAAAAGTTTACCCTATGGAACTATGTACTGTTATGTAAAGAGATACTATGGACACTCAATAAAATATGAAGTAAAAAAAAAAGGAGGAATGAGATATAGCAGTGATAATATATGTTGTGTTTAAGCCTGTACAATGTTAAGCTTGATTTCCGTACCACACCGCCTGTAATTGTCCTCCAGCTGTAACCCTTCCTCCAGGACGCACCGTGAGACGAGCATCTTGTTTCTCTGTGTGCCTTTCCTGGTGAAACATTTCAATAAATAAATAAATAATCAACAACAGTTTAAAAGTCTTTATAAACTGGCAAGAAGAAATCTAGAAATTTCGTTTGTTGAGAGATGTCAGCTGACAGTGCATTAAATCTTCTATAACACGCAGTCAAGTGCCAAATCTCAGTTTCCTCCCCCCCAAAAGCCTACTTAGAGCCATTTTATAAGTGTAATAAGCCCCTCTAGGATGTGCATTATAGGATTTTAATGCATTTCCTAGGGGCGTAAGGACACTCTGCCTTCAGCCTTGTACCTCACTACACCCCTGGTGCATGTATTAAAATCCTATAATGCACACTCTGTCGTGGCTTATTACTTACCCAATGCAGTACAGCATATGGAAGGATGCTGGGCAACATCAGGCAGGGTTTCACTAGTCGCAGCAAAGCAGTGATGCTGCCGCTGTACAGGTCACTGGCTAGACCACATCTGGAGTACTGTGTGCAGTTTTGGAACCTGCATCTGAAGAAAGATGGGGAGAGGCCTAACTAATGAAAATGATTCAGGGTCACTTGGGTAAGACCTATAGTAAGAGAAAAGATTAGTCAGTCTAAGCACGTACTGCCTGGAGGACAGGAGAGAAAGGGGAAAATGATTCTTGTTACAAACCTGACTTCCTCAGGTTTACTGGTGGCAATTTACAGTTCACTGAGCCTCTAAGGCCCTGTACACATCAGGCTAGTTAAAACGTTTTAAGGTGCTTAAAACGTTTTAACTAGCGCAGACACGGTGCCCGTCCACATTTAAGCACAGTTCCAAAGCATGTTAAGAAACCGTGCTTAAACCCTGCTGTGAGCTAGTCTCAAGTCCGTTTTTAAAAACGGTTTGAAGGAAGGAAGGTGTGCTACCTTGTGGTGTGGATGGGCATGCGATTTTTCCATGTATTACAGTGCCAACATAACCGTGCTACAATCTCAGAGGATTACCAGGTTTAAAAACGTTCCTCGCTGCTGATGCAGACGGGAGTTTACCGTGTTACAATCGAGTTCGAACACGGTGAACAATAATGTGAACGGGCTGCTGCGGTGAGTTTGAAAACGTTTTGAAACTGTTATTTAAATCGGTACAAATCTTCAGTTGTAATGTGTACAGGGCCTAATACGTAGGTCTTCATAACTGTTTCTTTTGTTTACTGCTGCTGTGTAATTTTAATTCACATACTCTATGTAGATGTGGCCTTGCTGCTACTCATTTAATATCACTCGTGTGTTATTCTTTGTTACTTTGTACTGCATATGTTCTTTTTCTCAGTTCTGCACCAGTTGCTACTTGCACCATTTCATGTATGTGCTCTGTGCTGTAGCTCGCTCTGTTGTGCACCTATCTGTATTAATGTTCTTCGTATCCTTCCCCTTGATTGCACCTAGAACCGAGTATTGGCTTAGTATGCCTTTCCCAGTCACCAGTTTCTGTATAAATACATTTTAAAGGGATTAATGAGGAACAAAGGGAGGTCTGGGGATGGGGTAGTGTTCCAGAAGTGCACAGTAAAACAACATAGGAATATCAGAGCAGATTAGATGGACTCCTAGGGCTTGATTCTCAAAGCCCTCGTGAATGGCACAAGGGGCTTGCGCCACAAGGAATGGCACAAGGTGTGGCTTGTGCCAAAAGATGTGCCAGGAACAATTCTCAAAAGGAGCCTGTGTCAGATGCAGGCTGTGTGCACCAAAGGGTGCTTGCGCCTTCCTTGCAGCATAAAATGGGCTGCCGCATGGCGTTAGGGACTTGCAGCAGATGTAGGCTGCCATATCCCCTAATTCTGGATTCTCTAAACCATCCCAGAGGGCAAAATTCTAAGTACCCTTAGACTACGCAGGTTTGGTCTAAGGGAACTTAGAAGTGTGTCCTCTGGGAGGGTTAGAGAACCTGCGTCATCCCCGGGTGGTAGGGATCATGTGATGCGGTCCCTCCTCCCTTTCCCTAATCTCCCCATGGAATATATAACTTGCCCTGATGATCTAGCAGACCCCTCTCCCTATCCCCAATCTCCCCATGAAATATATATCTTTTCCTGGTGGTCTAGTGGACCCCTCCAGCCCCCGATCCCCACCTTAGTACCACTGGACCACCAGGGACATAATTGTAGTTCATAATATGAAGATCAGGGCTGGGGGGTCTACTAGACCATCAGGGACGTCAATACAGTGCATAAACAGGGGATCAGGGCGGGGGGGGTCTGCTAGCCACCAGGGATGTTATTACTGGTAATAAGATGGGGATGGAGGGGGGCCTGCTAACCACAAGGAACTGCTTTATATTTTCTGCATCTGTAGCTTGCGGCAAACCTCTTGGGTGTGCCATCTCTTTGGTACATGGCCTCCTTTGCCGCAAGCTGGGGGACTTTGCCACTGGGACCCTACCCAATAGAGAATCAGGTGCAGGGTCCTTGTCACACTGGCAGTCGGCACAAGCTGGGTTGGTGCAGCTTACACCGACCTTTGAGAATCGAGCCTATAGTATTTTTCTGTCTTTAGCCATCTATAAAAACTATGTTAATGCAGACATTAGGGTTGAAGAATGCAGTGTACAAAGAAGGGAAATGAAAAAATATTTGGGATTTTGGTCTATGGAGTATTGGCGAATCAGTGGTGGAGTCTTCCTTGGGGTTGTCAACCCTAGTGCCCCCCTCCCCCCAACCCTTAGCCTCCTGTCTGAAGCACAAGGTACAGCTCCAAGCTAGTGCCTCATAGTGATACAGCATGGACAACATAATCTGTCGGAGCTTTGTGAAGACACCACATCTGAGCTCGACTGATCGGGGAGGGGGGCATTAGGGTTGACAACTCAAAGGAAGACACCACCACTGATTCACCAGTACTCCATAGACCCGAATCCCTAATGTTTTTCATTTCCCTTCTTTGTGCGCTTTGCATTCTTCAACCCTAATGTCTGCATTGATGTATTTTTTTGTAGTGAATTTCCCTTCTTTTTCTGACAGTGGAATTGTATCCATATTTGGGACCTGCGCGAAATGAGAGATACAATACTGGAGACAGTCCTGACCCAGTGCATGGGCTACGCAGGCCTCGGCACACGTCAGTACCTTGTGGGTAAGGCTGCCTGACCCACCACAGGGTGTGGCGTGTGCGCAGAAACACTGATCTGTCCCTACCCAGGCCGGGGCTGGTACTGCATGCTGCAGCACCTTCCTCATCAGCCTTGTCCCATTACTCACTGAGTGCACACCTGAACTCAACTCACTGGCACAGTAAGGCAGTGTGGTCCCCAGTGCATGCTGCAGCACCTTCCTCATCAGCCTAGTCCCATTACTGACTGAGCTCACACCTGAACTCAGCTCACTGGCACAGTAAGGCAGTGTGGTACCCAGTGCATGCTGCAGCACGTTCCTCATCAGCCTTGTCCCGTTACTGACTGAGCTCACACCTGAACTCAGCTCACTGGCACAGTAAGGCAGTGTGGTCCCAGTGCATGCTGCAGCACCTTCCTCATCAGCCTTGTCCCGTTACTGACTGAGCTCACACCTGAACTCAGCTCACTGGCACAGTAAGACAGTGTGGTCCCCAGTGCATGCTGCAGCACCTTCCTCATCAGCCTTGTCCCGTTACTCACTGAGTTCACACCTGAACTCAACTCACTGGCACAGTAAGGCAGTGTGGTCCCCAGTGCATGCTGCAGCACCTTCCTCATCAGCCTTGTCCCGTTACTCACTGAGTTCACACCTGAACTCAGCTCACTGGCACAGTAAGGCAGTGTGGTCCCCAGTGGTGCAGTGGACATCCCTGCAAACAATGTAACTTCATAAACTCTTTTTGCTTAGTATTCTGACCCCAACATTTCAACATAATCTTCTTATGACTCCACCTAATGAACCTGGAAGGTGGACATTTTCAAATCCCCACCGAAAATGCCATTCTGCGCCACAGGTGTGAAAACACATTTCAGCCAGGATGTGAAAAATGACAGCTGTCATGTTCATGAGGTGGTGTGACAAAATGGCTAGGTTGAAAATTTGCGGTCAAAATATTGAAAATTACCAAAGTTATGTGCATGCATTGAAAAATTTCAACGTATGCTTGTAACTTGGTCATTTTTGGGAATTTTCTCGCTAAATTTTCAACATTGCTTTTTTGGGGATTCCACCTTATGAACACTGGTGGTGAAATTACATTAATCAAGCCCAAAAGGTGATTTCACCCAGCGACTGCAAAAATCACCTTCTGGGGCCGATTTAATGACATTTCACTGACCATGTTTATGAGGGGGGTCCCAAAAAGGCCATGCTGAAAATTTGGTGAAAAAAATTCAAAATAATGTCCAAGTTATGAGCATAAATTCAAAATGCCATTGAAATATGTTATACAGCACTTACCTGTATTTTCCGGTTCATGGTTCAGCTTTGAAGACTGCAGACGTGTCTCGGTCCCCAGAGGATGCCAGTGTTCGACCGTGGGTGGTTAGGTAAAGGGCAGGGTGGGTGTGGGTGTGGGTGGTGGGTGCTCAGTGGGAGGGTCGAGATGAGGGAAGGGGGACGGCGGCAACAATGAGGGACCGTTTTCACTTTTTTAGGTAACAAAAAAAAAAGTTGTTGCAGGTCCATTTTTTTTTTTTTTTTACAGGAACAACAAATATCAAATAAAGCAACTTGGGCACACTGGGGCTGGGCTCCTCAGTGTTCCACACTACTTGGGGGGGTATCTAAGTACTGGCAAGGGGATTGGGCTCCCCCAAATGTCAGCAGAGATGCAATATATACATTGGGCTGGGGGGGTGATAAACCAACACTGGCACTTGGATTGGGCCCCCCGATGTCGGCAAATATACAATATATACATTGGGCTGGGGAGGCGCTAGACCACCAGGGAGGTAGTTTTAATTTATGAAAACAGGATTGGGCTATCAGGCTAAATATACACTTCATGGTGGGGCTACACAGTGACAGTAGCCCCGTCCCTGCTGAACAAGTCATGACGCAGCAGGGAACATCCAATAACACTATACAAAAAGCTGCCGTTTTTTGATTTGCTAACAAACACAACAGTCTGTCGTATATCATTCCCTGCTGTGTTGTGACTCACTCAGCAGGGGTGGGGCTGCTGTCACTGTGTAGCCCACAGTGAAGTAAAGATGATATTACTGTTGTTTTCATTCTGGGTTGGGGGGAGAGAGAACACTAGCTACCAGGGCCTTTTTTGTTTTTTTTATTATTATTATGATTATTATTATTAGGGGATCGGGGCTGGGAAGGGCACCAGAAAATCAGGGACCTGGTTGACGAGTCAACAGATTATGTTATGGAGATTGTAATGTATGCCGTATCTTATGCTGTGGTGTTGTGCTACATGATACATCTTCGTATATAATACGGCACGCACAACAAAATACAACAACAAGGCATCACGCTTTCGCAAAAGTTCAGCTATCTGTAGAATGTTGATTTTTTTTTTTTTTTAACTGTGCAAGCTCACAAATGGAACTTTATTCTTAAATAATTTAAAAACGACTTAACTGTGAAAGGCAAAAACAACAAAAACATGTATACCTTGGGCCAAACTCTACCAAACCTGAAAGTTTCAGGCTTCAAATCTTTATATTTTTTCAGTTATTGGGGAGCAAAAAAAGTCTTAAACAGAGAGACTTATGTTTTTTGCACCTTTGTAACTTTGGCCCCACTGAACCGATCTATATGAAATTTTCAGGATTGAGAGATCATGGCACAAAGGCTGTACTGTCCAAATTTCATGTAAATCGGTTGAATGGGGCAGTTATTAAGGTGCAAATACTGGGGTTTAACATTAAAGTGCTTACTCAACCCTAATATACAGGCACTAGCATGCCTGTATAGTATATTCATTGCAAAACACTGTGTTAATGCACCAGTTAGGGTTTAGGTTAAAGCAACATCAGTAGAGAAATGCTGAGTTAGGGTTTCCAAACCTAACCTCCCCCCCCCCAGCAGCAAAAGGCAAAAACATTAGGGTTTTGGGTCTCCAGAGTCTTGGCGAATCAGTGGTGGGATCTTCCTTGGGGTTGTCGGCTGTAATGCTCACCCCAGCGCATAGCCTTCTGTACAAAGCAGAAGGTACAGCTCAAAGCCAGTGCCTCGTAGTGGTGCACTCTTTAAAGGTACAGAACTATCTGTTGCCGCATGTTGGCAACACAATCCGTTGTAGCTTTCTTCGTGCAGGGCCCTGAAAGGAGATAACATCTGACCTTATTTGCTTAGTAAACAGAGTGACCATTAGGCCGTCACATTGTGGGACAGATCTGAAGAACAAGCACACATTGTGTGAGCATCATCCTTGTAGATCTTGTAACCGCAGGTACAGAACCTAAACAAAGGTCCTTTTGACAGTGGCATACAAGGACAACGTCAATACAAAAACTTTTAAATTTAGAAAATAAATAGTGAAGAAACAATGGCGTTGTTTCTCTCTAGGTCTGATGAGCAGTCGACAGCAAAAGAAAAACTAGGAGCAAGGTTTATAGATGCTGACATTGTACATCATCGTGGGTGGCCCCCAGCTGGTAAAAGTTTCTGAGTGGTCCTGACACCTAGGATTTACAGTTTCAAAGGTGTGGTCCAATGGAGAAGATATCCTCAACGAAGATCCACAGTTATCCCAGTTTTGGGACCTACAGTGGAACTGCTGAAAACAGATAAAATATAAAAAAAAAAAAAAACGAAGCTAAACTAACACAGAGCATAATAAACTTAAACTTTGCAAACTAACAAAGCAGTAGTCAAACCGAAGAACACTTAGCCTGAGGGACTGGAGCAGGACTCTGGGGTGACTGATCTCTTCAGTGGAGAACTAAATCTGCCACTGAAACATCAAGTGGAGCAAAGCCACACTGCTGAGTTTGAAATTTAACATTCTTGAGTTCTATTTTCAGGCCAAAACATCACGGCTAAAATGCTGCTGTTTGTATGACATCACAAATACACTCTAATTGCTAGAAGTCTGTCTTGTCAATTGTGATCTGTAGCAATATTTATAGTCTCTGTTTTTATGGCCCCTTCCCGTTCTCTGCTACTGAACTCCTCCAGTTACCCTGGTCTGCATCTGACCTATCCATGGTGACCTTGACTGCGTTGTCATCTGTTGTCATCCAGGTGGCAGTATTTATTTTATTTATTTATTAGAATATCAGAATTACAATCCTTTGAGTCATCGACTCATTTCCAAAGGCTCCTCATAGGATGACATAAATGCAGATATGAAAGTAATACAGCAAAGACAACGTTGCATAACTAGTTGGACGGTAGATGTATAAACATTATTAAGCATTATGATACATTGATGAGTGCCTGTACAGAGCATTAGATAAACAGTTACATACATCCTTAGCAGTACAGTAGTGCAGGCATTACAAAACATTGGTGTGAATCTATACAGAGTATTATTTTATTGGTTACATACATCCTTAGCAGTGCAATAATGTAGACTTATGCAGTGATAGCTAAGCAGAGTAACAAGGGAGCAGAGACATGATAGTGGGCCCTGGTGGGGTTTAGTGGAGCAGTCTTGGGTTAGACTTTGTCTTGTTGTGGGCCCACTTTAGTAGCGACTGGACTGTAGTATGAAATGGCAGTAGGACTAGTGTGGACAGGTGCAGGTACATGTGGCACAGAGGTGATTCATGAGGGCCACTTTGAAAGGGCAGAGCTTGGTGTGGGTGGTGGCTGAGGATGGTAGGTCATTATACCAGGCAGGGGCCATGACTAGGAACGATCTCTGGGCAAGCGTTGTCCTGACCCTGGGGATGGCCAGTGTTATTGCATCTGTTCTGCGTGTATGGACTTTGGGGTGGCTAGGGGCAAGGAGGCCGACACTCCTGGGGGTGTCTGTCCAAGGAGGGAATTTTTGACCATGAGGCATGCTTGGAACTGGAGCCTTTCATCAAGGTTGAGGATCTGGGCACAGTCATAGAGGGTGCAGGTGTGGGTCGTGTGATCAGCCCCTGACAGGAGCCTGCAGGCTTTGTTGATAGTTACTTTAATCTTGTTGAGAGCAGTGGTGTCAGTGGCGGTGTAGACCAGTAGGCCGTAGTTGACCAGTGACATAACAGACGAGGTGATGGGTAGACAGTCCCTGTGTCAGTAAAGGAGGCTGATTTGCGCATTAGTCGTGGATACCAGTGTGCTGATGTGGCCGTGAAAAGTGAAAGCAGGGTCGAACATGATCCCTAGGTATTTATAAGATGAGACCTGCTTTAGGGAGTGGTGTGAGCGGGACAGGATTTTCAGTTGGGCATTTTTTAGTTTGCTTTGGTGGTGCACAAACAGCATGGTTTTAGTTTTTTTCTGGCTTAGTACTAGCTCGTGCTCAGCAAACCATTGCTCGGCTTGGCTGAATGAGTGCTGCAGTGAGGCCTGTAGGTTGGTGGGGTTTGGGTGGGAGGCACAGAGGACGGAGTCATCTACATATAGAAGTATCTTCCCAGAGCACGAGGTGGAAAATGTATTCAGCAACAGGCTAACAAGTAATGGCCCTAGGATGGAGCCCTGTGGGCTCCAGAGTGGGTGGGGGAGGTGCTGGATACAGTATCATTTATCCTGACGCACTGCATCCTGAAGGTCAAATAGCTTGCAAACCAGTTTAGGGGACCTTGAGAGAGACCCGTGTGCATCAAGGTGTTCAGCAGGAGGGGGTGGTTAACCGTGTCAAAGGCTGTGGACAGGTCGATGAACACGGTCCCTGCCAGCTGTCCCTTATCTAGGGCAGAGTGAATGTAGTTCGAGAATTCAAGGAGAGCTGTGGTAGTGTTGTGTCTGGCTCGGAACCCATGGTGCTCTTCACACAGCAGGTTATGGGTTTCTAGGTAATTGGTCAGTTGATCTGCCACTACCTTTTCCAGGGCCTTGGACAGTGGGAGGAGAATGGAGATTGGGCGGTAGTTCCCTGGGAGTAGTGAATCCCCACTTTTGTGGATGGGTGTTACAACCGCATTTTTTCATTTTCTGGGGAACTGTCCCAGGTGGAGAGAGCAATTTAGTAGGATAGTTAGTGGGAGAAGCAGTGTGTCCAGGACCAGATGGAGGAGTTTGATATCTAGAGGGTCATTAAGGGGCTGGTGCCATTTAGGACCTTGATCAGGTAGGGTTCAGCTTTCTGGGGGAGATGGTCTGGAGATAGAAAGGGGTGTGTGGAGGAGGGGGGTCTTGGCTGGGTGTGGGGTCGAAGAAATTGGGAGGGAGGACAGAGCTTAAGTTTGTAAAGTTGGAGTTGAGAGTAGCAGCAATTTGTTTCGGGTCAGTGGTGACCGAGCCATTTGTGGAGATCTGGGAGGGGGGAAGGGATCACGACTTCCCATTTAGCATTTTTACATTATCCCAAAATATACATGACGAGCCCCAGGTGGCAGTCAAGGTGGCTCTGCAATGCTCGTCTTTTGCTTTGCGGATGGCCCAGGTGCATTTGTTCCGTTCTGCATGGTAGGCTTGCCTGTGGGCGGGTTTGCCTGATTCATTTGCCTTATACCAAAGGTTGTCACAGTTCTTGAGCTACTGTAGGAGGGATGGAGTAATCCAGGGGGCATTTTGCCGCTTGAGGTGGGTCTTTTTTAAGGGGGGCAAAGGTGTTGCAGGCTAGGGTGAAGGTGTTGTTGAAATATTCTAGCGCTGCATCCACAGAGGTGGCCTGGTATATAAGTGACCAGTCGCAGTGAGCTAGGTGATGCTTGAGGTTTGTAAGATTGCTGGGGCAGAGGCGGTGATGAAACATGTTGGGGGGGGGTGGCAGATTGCTTGGCCATCTATGTAAAGATTACTGGGAGTGGTCACTGATGGAGTTAGAGAGGACCACAACATCCTCGATTTTATGTGGGCGGTTAGTTAGTACAGTGTCCAGCAAGGTTTGCGACCTGTTGCAGCTGAGTTGTACCTTGTGGGTTGGATCACCATCTGGTGGAGGTCAAGGGCTGAGAAGGCATCTTTGGAGGTGGTTGTGGACACAGCCAGCCAGTTTAGGTTCAGGTCACCCAGGAGGATGTGTTCTGAATCTTGTGGTGAAGACTTATAATGTATTCCGTCAGGGAGAGAAGAGCGTGGGTTTGCTTGTGGGATGGTATATAGGCCACAGTGATTATGATGGGGGCCTGGAGGAGTCTGGTGAGATCTTTACAGACATGGCTTGGGCACCATGACCTAGCGTAGGTGGGAGTATGGCTTGAGCTAGTAGAGAGTCCTGCAGGTATATTGCACATCCTCCGCCCCTCTTGCCCACTCTGTCCAATCTGAAGAGCAAGTAGCCTGGAAGGGAGACGAGGGAGTTAGGGGTTTTCTTTGAGAGCCATGTTTCAGCCATTGTGAGGATGTCAAGTTTTTGCCTGGTGACCCAGCATTGCAATACGGCCATTTTGTTTAGTATGCTGCATGTGTTCATGGATCCTATGCGGAGGCCTGTGGTTGACTGCGGGCACATCAGCATGTGGGAGCCTGGGCCAGGGTTGGGGTGGATGTTTCTGGATAGTAAAAGGAGGAGGGAAATAATTCTGAGTAGGGTCAATCGCTTATTCATGCAGCAGTACGTTAGGCTTTTAGTGCCACACATGGAGGTGATACATGGAATAGCGGTCGAGCGGATGGCGGGGATCGCAGGGGAGATTGGTGGCCATGGTAAGCAGGGGTAAGACTGCTGGAGGAGTGTGTGCGCTGGTGGGGGGGTGGCATGGGTGGGCAGCGTGGGGGAGCAGGGGTGGCACTGAGTGGTGGGGAGGGGTTGTGGCCATGCTGAGTGACATTAGTATGAGGAGCATCAGTCTGATTGGCACCTGCAGCATTGTAGTGGTGGTCATGAACTGAGGTATAAGAGGTCCCTAGTGACGTACTGAAATGTGGCAACCACTTTGGAGTAGTGGCAATGTCTCGGACTCTGGTGCAAAGGGTGCAAGGTTCAAGCCCTAGGTCTGGAAACTTGGTGGGGGCCAATGCACGTAGGGTGTGCAGGGTGGAAATGCGCATCCAAAATATATGGCAAGGGGGGATTAGAGTAAGGGCCAGCAGTGTTTTCTAGGGGGGCACTTTGGGTACTGAAGCAGGGCTATGGAATCTGGGCTTGTAGAATGGGGAGGATGAGAGTGGAGGAGGGGTAGAGAAAATCAGCAGTAGAGAAGGCTAGAGAGGCAGGAAGTTGTGGGAGGTAACTCAGCTCAGCCTCCTGGTGGCAGGAAAGCATAACCTGCTAATGGGACAGTGAGGACTTGGAATGGAACAGTAAGTCATGTGACTGGGGTGGTCCTTAAATTGAGGGCTGACTTTGGGAGGGTGGGTGCATAGCATCGGTGGGCTCACAAGCTCAGCTGCAGGAGGAGAGTAGTTACCTTTAGGGCTCTGGTGAACCTCACTACCCAGGCTGTGTGTATTCCAGTGAGGATGGCAACCGTCCATCCTCAAAGGAGAAGAGCTTCCTCGGACATGCTCAATCCTCCTTCCGCCAGCTGGCCTCTGATGACCCAGGCTCATCCCTGAACCTGGGTCACAGGTGTTATGACAGTAGCCCCACTGCTTCACCAACAGGCCATCCAATCTGCAGAACTATTGATAATAAACTGGTTATACAAAGGATGAACCAAGCTGAAAAAACTGAATGCCAAAACTAAAAAGTGCAGCATTGCTCAGAATGAGCTGGTTCAATTACAACATATGGCTCTTGGTCAGATTCTATGTGATCCACATGATCTACTTCAGGAGTAGTTGGTCTTGCTGTGGGTTCAAAAAGCTCTCCATCTGGGTTTAACTGGGTGGAGTAGTTGGCATCCATCAATCATCAGAAGCATTTAACAGATGGGGAATATCCACAGTGGAATAGAAACATAGAATCTGATGGCAGATAGGGAATGTCCACAGTGGAATAGAAACAGAATCTGAGGGCAGATAAGGACAGTATGGTCTACTTGGTGTGCCCCTTTGTTCCTGCCTCCACTGTCACTGCAGACACTACTTGGTCTCAGCTTCCTCCCTTCCCAACTAAGATTCCCTTGTGCTTATCCCATGCACACTTGATGCCCACCACTTTTTTCTTTCACCCCCACTACCTCCACTGGAAGACTGCTTCAGGCATCCCCCACTCATTCAGTGAAACATAGAATTTGACTTTGATGGCAGATAAGGATCTCTTGGCCCACCAGTCTGCCTATTTTTCCTTAATGATAATGACCACGGTCACCCTCTTCCTCAAACAAATCTATTCCATTGGGTGTTAGTTCAGGTGAAGACACTTCTGGAGGCCTAAGTGGACAGCTATCTAGGTTGAGGCAGACTGGCTAGTTTTGGTGCTTTGGTGTCTATGAGAACCCCTGGTCTGCATTCTCTGGTGGAGTACTAGGCCATTGTCCAGATCTGGCACATCCAACTGTCCAGTGAGGAGCAAATGGTTGTGGTGAAAAGTTTTACTTCTCTGGCAACCCCCCTCTGGGCAAATTCTGTATACTGGTAAGTCCACGAGTTTTTCTGTGACCACAGAGGGGATGTTGCACACCGAGCTGCAGTTTTATGCTTTCCAAGTAACCTCAAGTTCTGACCTAAGACTCTGTCCCCATAAAGAAACTTTGAGCTCTGACTTGTTTGTTGTATCTGGTTTTGTTTACCAGTTGTCTCTTAGAAGACAGTTCTGCAGCCAGCCTGTACTTGGCATCATTCAATTGCTGTTTTAGTCTTTGAACATATTTGGTGTAAAGTAGCTAGATAATCTCCGTCAGATGACACTCCAAGTGCAAGGTCCACTGGGAGGCTGGCCTCCCTTCCAAACATGAGCAGATACAGGGATTGCCCCATGGCATCGCTGCGAGTGCAATTGTATGCATCAATAAGCATGCTCAACTCGTTAATTCAAAGATAATTTTTTACGCGGGTCCAATGTGTCCAACATATTTAACAATGTTCTATTGAATCTTTCTGGTTGTGAATTGCCTTGAGGATGGTAGGGAGCGGTCCATGACTTCCTAATCTCCCAAAGAGACAACAATTCCTTGATCAGCTGACTTTCAAAATCCAGACCTCGTCAGAATGAATTCTCTTTGGCTGTCCATGATAAACAAAATACTTTTCAATCAGAATCTTGGCTATAGTCGTTGCCTTTTGTCTTTTGCTGGAAAAGCTTGGGCTTACCTAGAGTAGTGGTTTGTCACCACCAGGATGTTGGCAATGCTCTTTTTGTCTGGTTCCAAGCTCAAAAAGTCAGTGCAAACCAAGTCTATGGGAATGCTTGTGGTAATGTTCACCAAAGGGACTGCTCGGGTAGGCAGCATGTTCCACTGGATGCATCTCATACACTGCTTACAACAGTTCTGCACCTCTGTACTCATCCTGGGCAAATAGAGCCTCCTTTTAACTTGGTCCAGTGTTCTGTCAACACTCAAGTGTCCCAGCCCATCATGCAGGGCTCTGAGAGCCAGTTTTCTGAATCTGACTGGCAGTAACAGCTGTCTTAGGCTTGGCTCATCATTGCTCACTGACTCTGTAAATCACGCCTTCCTGTACTTCCAGTTTGTTCCACTCTCTCAGTAGCAGGGAGGTATCAGGATGATTCACTTTGACAAATTCTGGGCATCCCCCTCATTGGAGAATTTTAAAAATATCTCAGATTACAGGGTCTCAATTTGCTCTTTTTTTCCAGTCTTGAGGACTCATTTGTGGCAAAGTGGGTTTACTGAGAGATGCAACTTTACAATAAGCCACAGGTATGCAGTCTAATGAGGTGCCCAGGCTATCTACCAGGCGAGGTAGTTCATTAGAGTTTGTCATTTCTTCCAGGTGATATCTTCTGCACAAATCCTGAATGGTATTCTCTAGGATTCGGATCCATTCTGGCCCTGGTACCCCTGGGTTGGGTCTTTTGGGTAACACGTCGGCATCAATGTTGCTTTTTCTGGGGTGATAATCCACACAGTAATTGCATGTCGAGAGGGCACAAAATCAGCAGTGACGTGTAGCGTCCAGTTTTGCTGTTGTTTGCACGTAGGTGAGGGGTTGTTATCAGTGGGGACAGTGGTGTGGGCCCCGTACAGATACTTGTGGAACTGATTAACAGTTGCCCATTTAAGTGCTAAGAATTCCAGCTTGTGGACTGGATAATTTCTTTCTGATAGTGACAAACTGCAACTGGCATGAGCTGTTGATCAGAGTTCTTGTGGGTGTTCTTGAGTAACACTGCTCACAATCCACTGAGATTGGCATCTGTGTGGTGTGCAACACATATGGCTTGCTGGGGTTTGCAGAGGCTGACACAGGGGCGTTGGTCAGCTGTTTGATTATCTCTTCAAATGCTTCATTGCTTCATCACAAGCTCTGGTCCACCTGGGGCCAAACAGTTCATGCACTCTGTAGTAAACTTTTTCAGGAGTGGACTGCAGTGTCCGCTTGTTTTATTGGTGGTTGTCAGGAAGCTAAGCTTTGGTCAGGACCTGCAGAGGCTTGACAATCTTAGTGTAGTCTTTAGTCTTTAATGCACCTGCAGTAATATCCGAAGAATCCCAAGGAACTGCGGTTCTCTCAGCCAGGTGGGCTTTGGCATGGTGGTTACAGCCTAGACCTAGTGAGAATTGGTATGGATGCCATCTTGGGACACAGTGTGATCCACATAATTTTTTTTTCTTTTCAATTCTCTTTCTTGCTGCTTGTTCCGGAACTCTCTTGGACTGTCCCCACTGGCTTAACCGCTTTACTGTCCGCCGTGCCTCCTGTCATCTTCAAGGTCATCACAACTCCCCGGGCTTTAACAGCCCCAGAGAGATCAAAGGGGCAGTGATGTGAGATGGCATTGGACATGTGGCAGCGGCGGAGCTGGAGGAAACCGTCACCTATCCGGCCAAGGAGGGTATTTCTTCTTTACGCCCCTTAGTCCCCTCCCTCCCATGCGTGGTGCACGTATCCTGACTTCTCAGCACACTGCTACCCTGCCACCGTTGGGCCACGCTGATGTACGTGCTACCCAGGCCTCTGCAACACCTCCGATCTCCACCAGGGGTCGCCGGAACACCGAGCCACCCAACACCCTCGCCCCGGGACAGGAGAGCAGCCCAGAGTGCACTCCATCCTATTCCTCCCCTGCAGAACCCCAGCACCTGAGTTCACTTCCAAACCTGGGTCGCCGGCGTGGCGCAAGGTGTGGCGTCCAGCACTTCAACCCTCGGCGCCACCAGGCTGGCATGATCCACATAATTGATCAAGGTCCTGAAGAACTGGCACTTGTCAAGCGAACAGCTTGATTCCATACTCTTCCAGTTTGTCGAGCACTTTGAATGGTAACAGCCATCCCGAGTGCCGAAACATAGGCAAGGTATCGGAGGGGGTGAGGCAGCAACAGCATGTACCAAAAGCGTGACTACACAGCCCGGCCGAATGACAGCACAAGGGCGAGGTGCACCACAGGCCGGCATGGCCGAACACCTATGCAGAGAGACGGCGCACAGCGACTCTGACAGGTTCAACAGGCAGAGGGGCAAGCACAGGCAGGAAGCCGCAGCCACACACCAGGTGGCAGATGCACCAGGGCCCCAGCCCACAGCACAGAAGCGGCATGGCCTGTGCACCAAAGCAGTGCAATGGGACGGAAGGTGAGCAGGCACCCTACACCCCCTTCCCCAGCAGAACACCACACCACACACCAGGAAGACAGGATACTCACTGGACCAGAGCACAGGACATGCAAGGGCACCAGGGGACAGGCACAGGACAAGGGGCAGGGGCAGACGGTCAGACACCTGATACAGAGGCCAGACAGGAAGGAGCGGCAACGGACCACAGTGGGGCGGGGGCAGGGGACCACACACAAAAGGGGGCACGGGCACAGTGGAAGCAGGAACACCATCCGAATCTGAGGATGTCCGTATACTACATACAGAGCCAACAAGGCAAACCATTGGCTGTGCACAATGGCTAGATCTATCACAGGGAAAAGGCTGGCCCAGAAAAGGTTTACTGGCGGTGCCCAGAGGCATGCAGGTATAGCTGCCTCGCCCGCCTGCACACAGTTGACGACACTGTGGTGGCCACCACACGGGAGCATAACCATGCTCCTGATATGGTGGACATCGGTGTGCGCCAAGTACTGTGTTCACTACGGGACAGAGCGCAGAGGTCGTTGGACAGCGCATCACAAGTACTTGCGGCGAGCACCTCGGGGATACCTGCGGCCATTGTTGGTCGACTGCCAGGGGTGCGCTTATTGCACCGGACCGTGCAGCACGTGTGGCATGTGGCACAGGGATGGCCCACAACACCGGCCACAGTCACCGACCTGGCCATACCAGCCGAGTTCACCCTGACGTGGGAAGGGGGCTGGTTCCTGCTCTATGACAGTGACCAGGAGCTGGACCGGTTTGTGATCTATGCTGGTGACCGGGGTCTGCAGCAGCTGGCGGACTGCCCTGACTGGCTCATGGATGGCACCTTCTGGGCATGCCCAACACTGTTTGGACAGCTCTATACCATACATGCCTTCCAGTCAGGTGCAGTCCTGCCAGCTGTGTATGCCCTCACCTGCACCAGGAGGACCCAGACCTACACACGGCTGCTGGGCCAGCTACGAATCCACTGTCCATCACTAGCCCCTGCCACTGTACTGCTTGATTTCGAGCATGCCAGCTGGCATGCAGTGTCCACCACCTTCCTGGACAACAGCATCAGGGGCTGCTTTTTCCACTATTTGCAGGCCATCTGGTGCAGGATACAGCAGTGCCTTGAGGTCCTGCACTGGTACTCCATGGATCCAGACCTTGCCCTGCACCTCCGGATGCTACTGACATTGGCATTTGTACCACCCGGCGACGTGCCAGCAGTATTCCGGGAGATGCAGGAGTGGGAGCACATGTTGCAGAATGAGGAGGTGCTGCAGCCGATCCTCAACTACTATGAGGACATCTGGATCGGTCGCCCTAGTGCCCGGTCCGGCCGCCGGTGTGCCAGATTTTCCGATCGAGCAATGGAACTGCCATGTGGTGACCGTCCTGGGCCTGGCGAGGATGAATAGTGCAATGAAGGGGTGGCACTGGGCATTCAGTACCAGGCTCGGGGCATGCCACCCCAGTGTCTGGAGACTGCTGGACTGTCTCCGTGAGGAGAAGAGGCTGACCGTGGTCTACTCCGAGCAGTTGGTCTCAGTGGCAGAGGTCCCACATGCCTGGCGCCGCTACTGGAATTTGATCGCCCACATCACTGCTGTGGTTGCCAAGTATGAGACCAGGAGCCATTATGACTACCTCTGTGGGCTGGCACACAATTTCACCTTCCATGTGTGACCAGCCATAGCCTGGTAGTACCAGTGCCCACCATGCCCTGCCACCTGTGAACCACCTCCTATCCCTGTGCATCTGCGCCTGCACACCATGGGCTCCTGGCTGGCTCCATGCCCAGCAGTCAAGCAGTGTCATCCAGTAGGGGTGCCCTCTCCCCCTTCCCTATTCCCCGTAGTTGCTCATTTGACGCTCACTCCCCGTGCAGTCACCCATTGGTGCATTCGCCCTTTCTGCACGCTCGCCCTTTGTGCGCATTTGCCCTGATTGTGCGCTCGCCCTTCCCGCGGTTGGCTGCTGTCAGTCGCTCTGTGGGGACTTGCCTTTGGGGAGTCGCTCACATCACCTAAATCCCTTTGAACAGCTGGGCTTCATGCTCTTCCAGAATTCTCCTGAATACAGTAATGTCATCCAAGTACACAAGGCATTCCAATAGATTCATGTCACTGACTGCTCTCTCCATCAGCTGATGGAATGTGGTTGGTACCTCGGAGAACCCATGTGGCATTCAGAGGAACTCATAGATACCCATGGGGCAGGTGAATGCAGTCTTTTCTCGATCTTGCTTTGCCATGGGGATTTGACAATAGCTGGATCTCAGATCTATCACACTGAACCATTGTCTTCCATTCAGGCAATCTAGGGTATCTTGGACTCATGGCACAGTGTACTGGTTGGGTACAGTTATTTTGTTTAGAGTCTGGTAGTCTACACATATTCTGACAACCCCACTCTTTTTCGTGACAACCACAATTAGTGACGCAAGGGGTTCCTAGATTCCTGAATGATGCCTGTGGCCAGCATCTCCTGCAAGTACTTCCAGACATCATCTGTGACAGCAGGGGCCAGTTGTCTTGATCTCTCCCGAAAAGGTCTCTCATCAGTGACCTAGATGCAGTGCTGCACACCCTTGGCACACCCAATGTCCCATTCCTTCAGGGAGAAAACTACAATCCACTGTGCCAACTTCTTTAGAATTCTGTTCCATCACTCTGTGGGCAAAGGGGGTCTCCAAACTCAAACAATGTAGTGTCTAATTGTCCTAAAAGTGGCATTTTGCATATTAGACCTTGGTGAGGATCCATCCTCTTCAAATGGTTATTGGGCGGTCTGTTACATTTGTCACATGAACTGTTACTTGTCTGACATACAGTATGCATGAGCTTTAGTGGGCAGTATGCTGGGTTTGACTACAGGCCCATCTGGCAAACCAGCTTACTCTGGGCTATCCAACATTAGCAGCTGATTGTGCCACGATCCCTTGAGGTGCACTACTCCTTTGACAGCACACTGTACGATCTTGCCACCAAACTCCTCAGAGATTCATCCTCAGGTAGGACAGTGGCTTTGCGAGTGTAAACTTGTCTGACAAGTCCATGGAAGGACCTGATGCTTTTCCTTGTCAGGCTTCAAACTCTTTACCTAACTGATCCAGACAGTGGAACATATGGGCGTTGGTTCCTACAATGATTGGAATCTTTGTGTACATATTCGTCCATGAACACACCAAGGCACACATCTCCACAGCAGTAGGAGTTCCAGCAATGTTCCCAGGAAAGAAATCCACATACAAATCAAGCCCGGATGAGGGTACAAAGCTTTACTGAGGCCTCATACATCCACACTTTCCAAAGGCTTCAACTTTTTGTGAGACAGATAACTATCATAATTGTCGTTGAACACTATAGTGACTTGGGAGCCACTATTCAGGAGTACTTGGGTTGGTCATCCATCCACTGGAACTTTCACCTCTGCAGTATGACCCCCAATCTTGCCCTAGTCCCTTGACACATCAGCTTTAATATCTGAAGAATTGGCTTTGACACAAGCAGTAGCTTTAGCAATGGTTGCTGGTGAGTGACTTGTCCCTAGGGCACCAGAGTACTTCTCTACTCGGGCCCACTAAAGTTTAAAGACCTGGGCAGTGTTTCTGGCCAACTTCTCTTGGAGTATCCTGTCTGCGACCTTCTGAAAGTTGCTTTCTGATTTACACTGACATTTGATATGCCTATCCTCACCGCTGTAGTAGCAATAAACATCACTTCTACACATTTACTGTAGAGGTGTTTCAGCCAAGGAATTCCTTGGGTGCCCCCTCCCAGGCAGGGGTCCTAGGCGATTGCAGAACTTAGTGGCTTATTGATTCTCCTGTCATTTTCTTTAGCTCAGTCAGCTAAGTATGGATGTCTTCCAGTGAGATTGGATTTGAGGCTTGCATTCCAGTACCCGAGGCATACTTGACACAGGCATGCTGGAGACTAAGGGTTCATTCAAACGGCTGTTCATGCTGGGTTGGACTATCACCCTTTTCATTTTTTGAATCAGTCTCTGGAGCTCTGTGACATCAAGGGAGCACTCGCTGTCTGACACTTGTGCACTGATGCTGGAAATAGACGGGGGCCCCACTGTTTCTCTTGTTCCTCAGCCTCTCTAACCCCCCGCAGCAGGATTTGGTGGGAAGATGGATCAACAAGTCTCTCTTTTAGGCATAACTTTAAGAGTAGTAACTCTGAAAATCAGGTAACTTTCAGCACTTGTTCTAGTCACACCTTATTCAGGTCCTTGGATTCTATTACGCCTCTGTGGTACACCTTCCGTAAGGCCCTCTCAAGTCAGTGTAGATAGATGGAGAGCAGCTCCCCTTGGTGTTGTTTGGTGGTCTTAAACTTCCAGTACAAGTCATCACAGGATTCTGTACTTCCAAACACACTGTCTAGGGCAGCAAAATATTCATCTGCTTGGGCCGTTGGGTCTGTGGCATGCAAGAACTGGATGGCGTCCAATGCCGGCCCCTTCAAACTCTTGGCCAGTCCTGCATTTTTCCATCTTGGTGCATTGCTATTCTTGTAGCATTGGACACCATAATCTATCCGGGTTTCATAATCATCTTCTCCAGTGGGGGTGGGGATGGTGCCAGAAAAATTTGTAGGCATCCGTAATAGCATGAACCAGCAGGGCGAGCTAGCCCACATTCTTCAGAGGTTGCTTGGGGAGGCATCAAGGTCTGCAAATCCTTAAAGGTCTTCCCTTCACTACTAGTTCAGGTGTGGTAAATTAGGTTTCAGGGCGGCAAGACTCTATTTGCTTATCGCCACCCAGATCTCTTAAGACTCCTTAGGTTTCACCATGGCAGGCAAATTCATGGCCCCTAAGTCCTTCTCACTTTCGACAATTAAGTTTCTAAACTGGATACCTGATTCTCTAGCCACTCTCTGAATTCTCATGTTCCCAAAATCTTTCAGGGCATCTTTCAGCACTTCCAAGATGGATCCATTGTCCCGCCCCTTGGTCACATTCTTTACCAGGAGTACTTTCTGAGGGTCTAAACCCTCGAACACACACCAGTCCTGTACCTCTTGAAAATTCATTTTAATTTTTGCAGACATTTGGGGGGTCAATGGCAAAACATCTGTGAAAAGCTCCCAGGTATGTCCAGATGTTCAACCAGATATCCCAGCAGTGCCTTCAGTGTGTGACCCCTAGGTCGCTGTGTCCAGGTTCACACCCCTGTCTGGTGATTGTACTGGACCCATTTGACTGAGGGGCTTAGGACTGTTCCTTCTCCTGCAGTAGAGCCAGAGGGATTCGTCCCAGAACAAATAATAAATAGGCAAGGCAATTTTTTTTTTATAAAGCACCCTTTCCTGAAGGCTCGGGGTGCTGTACACAATTTGAAAGCTAAAAAAACAGTACATAATCCATAAAAAGATGAAACATAACAAGGAATGAATATGTCCCAGCCATGTAAAATACAAAAACTGTCATTCATATGATACTCGCTAGCCGGGGAAAGCCTGCTCAAATAAATATGTACTGAATCATCTTTTAAAGTCCAGCACCGTGCCGGAAGAGAGTTCCACTACACTGGAGCCGCTACTCCAAAGGCTCTGTCCCCAGATTGTCTCAAATGGGAAGAGGGAACAGCAAGTAAGCCAGCATCAGTGGAGCGGAGGGGTCAGATTGGGAGGAAAGGATAAAACAGGTCTTTCAAGTAGTCAGGTCCCAGACCATACAGGGCCTTGTATGTTGTTAAGCATATCTTAAAGATTATGCACCATCACAAAGGCAACCAGTGCAATGCAACCGGTGCTGCCATCCGGAGCAAATAAGTGGGCCAGATGTTGTGTGTAGTACCACCCGCTGGGATGCAGTACCTACCCACCTCCCTGTACTGGACTGGAACACCGCCTGGAGACCAATAAGACAGTTGTTACCTTCACCAATAAACACTTCAGTCAGATTAAACAAACTGGGTGTACACACAGAAGTAAAATTCAACCAATTAACAGCACTTTTTATTTAAGAAAACTGGCCTAGTAGCCTTGAGAAAAGAAAAGGTTAAGCTGTTGCAAGTCACCTTGAGCACTTCCACTCTATACCAATGCACCCTGAAAGCCACTGTACTGGGGGTCGCTACCACCCCTCTCATATCCCACACAGTTTAAGGAGGCACCTGCCCAGCCAAGGTGCACAGAATTATTAACTACACTACGCAGGGTGCGGTAAACTCTTCAGTTAATACCAGTAGTAAACAACAATGACCAATGACTCTGGGTACCCAGGAGTTACACTTCAGTCCTGACAGAGGCCTGGTAGCTAGCTATGTTGCCTGGGTTCTTTTGGTGGTGCACTTTATGAAAATTAGCAAGCTTGCAGTTTAACATGCTAGCACAATTTAAAGAACTTGAACAGCAACAGGAAAAATGCTTGAAACACAACTGCAATCCAAATGCGGTGATGGTAATCCAAACTGGAAAAGTTTAAAGGCCCCAGCCAGCAATGTTAGCACTCACATGACCCACAGATGCAGCAGTTCAGTTGATGTAGGGAACAGCACACAGTAGCAGAGTGACCAGCAGTCATGAACAGGACCCAGTGACCTAAAGATAATATAGTTCAGGCTCTCTTGGACGTTCTACAGTGGCACAGCCCTTTTGGCTCACACCATTCAGGATACAGTCCTTCTGGCTCAGCTCTCAGGACACGATAGCACTATGCAGCGTCTTCCCAGTTCCCAAGGAGCTCTGACCCAGGAGCAACCCTCACGGTCTGACACGCCTGCAGATCGAGAGTACCCATGAACCCTGAGTATGTACCCCGTGGCTCCCTGTTCCCTTAGCCACCCCACTAGATAAGGGCTAGTAGGCCCCTTAGCGGGCTACGGAGCAACCTGGGTAGGATGCAGGTCTCTGTCTCCACTCAGTACAGCTCAGCAGCTTCGATATGCAGCAGTGATCCACAGGCTCACACTCTCAGCAATTTCTTCCCACAGAGTCTCTCTTCTGGCACAGTCTCTGAACAATATACGCCCAAGAAAAGGCTCAGAGTGACTTTATTGAATAAACCCTGGTGAGGGCTCGCAGTATGGTTGGCCTGGCTAGGCCTCTCACTTGGTCTCACTGGTAGCAGGTCTGTCCTTCTCAGACTCCCTTGAATTCCCTGATAGCCCAGAAACTTCTTTCTCTGATTCAGTGCCCCATTGAATAGGCAGGGCTGTCTATCAGTCCTTCTGCCTTGTCCTGCCCTCTGACTGGCTCCTTAAGCCTGCCAGTCCATTTTGGAGGGTCCTTGTTGCATAATCTCCCAACAGTCCCTTACTGTGGTTGCTTTGGCTTTCTAGGCCTCTGATTGGATGGCTGGCAGGGTTGGGGGTCATCAAAATGGTCACGGCCATATCTGATGGAGCCTGGTGCTCCAAACTTCTTTACTTTATTATACTTATTTGCCCTAATGGTGTGTTGGTCCCGCTGGACCTATTGTAGTCCTCCAGGACTATCGTCTGGTGTGGTTGTGGTGGTCTGTGGTGTGGTGGGTCCAGAGTCATGTGGTGGGAGGAGAGGGTAGGAAGCACTGGGGAGGAGCCCCTGTAGTTTGCACTCCCACTTAAACTGGTGGCAGGATCCACATGGTGCATTGAGGTCCTGGTGTTCCTTGTCCCCTCTGACAGAATCGGGGGCCCGAGATTAAAGAAACACAGCCACAACCATAGCAAAGGGCACAGTAGGCACTGATGAGCAAGCTGCAGCACAGCGTCTCTCTCACTGTGCTACCACATGGTCAACCCAGCTGCTGTAGTACCAGCAACAGTTCGGGTTTGGAACCTCGAGAGGGTAGCAGCAGCAGTCCAGGTAAACCTCCTCCTGAGGAAAGGGTTACACATACCTCCTGAACATTAGGAACAAACCCAGACAGTGCAGCCACTCATGATGCAATCGTTTCTTCTGCTCTCACTGCATCATGAGTGGATAGACTGTGTTGGGGGTGTTCCCAAGTCCAGAAAAGATGCAGTGGGAGTTGATCAAGGACTGTAAACAAACATAATTTTGTGTGGTAACACCAGTACGGTGGACAGTCTGTTTTTCAGTTTCAGGAATCAGAATCAAACTACCAGCTATATCAGCAATCTCTACAGAATGTGAACAATCATAACATGTGCATTTTAAATGAGAGACACTTTGAGGCCTAAGAGGGTTGACAGTGTTCCTTTAAATCTCAGTTGAAAAAATAACTTCTTTGTAACCACAGGGAGCCCCCTGGCTGAGTTACGTCACAACATGACGGGGAGCAGTGGCTCAAAATTAAAAGAAGCTACATTTTCTTATTAATTTAAAACTCGTATCTCAGCAGGAGTCAGTGTCTGTTGAGATTCAGTAGACAGATAACTTTATTAGAAGTAGAAGGGGTCTTATTTAGGGTTAAAAAAAGAAAGAAAGTCAGTGTGTGTTCTGTGCTGGGAAGGGTACTGTACCAGCTGACTTTGCTAAACCAGTAGGAGGAAAGAGAGCTTAATTGGGGGGTGTGGCTTGAACACTATAAAAGTAGGTGACTCAATTTACAACTTCCTGTTGCTAGCCTTTTTTCTTACTGATTACTTTAGAGTGCACACTAATGCGCATGGCCAGAGTTACAGCTGCTGTATTCTCTCTCTCCCTGTCTTCGCTCCTCTGACCCCCCCAAAGGCTTCAGCATTAGCCGGGGCATGGCTTTCTCTCCCAGTGCTCGCTTCTCAGCCCCCCCCCACATCAACACTAGCTGTGGTGCGGCTTTCTCTCCCCTCTCCCGGTGCTCACTTCTCTGCCCACCCCGCCTCAATATTAGCCGCATTGCGGCTTTCTGTTAAAGCCAGCATCAGGGGGTCCAATCCCCATGTTGGCAATAAAAAAAAATATATAATCAGCGCTGCCACTGAGGAACACTAGGAAGCCCACTCCTAGTGTCCCCATTATCTGTACCTCCCCCTAATATTCCGGGATACTGGGGAGCCCACTCCCAGTATCCCCATATCTATACCCCCTCTTTAGAAATGGCCAGACTGGGTGGGCCAAGCGGTCCTTTTCTGCTGTCAAAGTATATGTTTATGTTTCCCTGTAAAAAAGAAAACGGTGCTGCATGTTTTTTTTTTTTTTTTATATATACCTGAAAAACAGGAAACGGTCCCTTGTCATCTTCCCCAACCCCTCCCCCATCCTAGCCCTCCCGCTCCGCACCCACCTCCCCGCACACACCCCTTACCTCATACTTGGCTGTGATCTTCTGTGGACTGGGACATGTCTGCACTCTTCAAAGCCGAACCTCGAACTGAAGAATCAAGGTAAGCATTGTATAATGGCTGTCAATAGGGGTTTCAACTTATGTTGATATCTCAGCCAGCTTTTGGAATTTTTGCCCCAGATTTTCAATATAGCCTTTTTGGGACCCCACCGCATAAACACTGGCACTGTCATTTCATTACTCTGTCCTGAAAGGTGATTTCGCAGTCACTGTGTGGAATCACCTTTTGGGACAGATTAACAAAATGACAGTGCCAGTGTTCATGAGGGGAGTTCCCAAAAGCCATGTGAAATTTGGTGGTACCCAAAAACAATGACCGCATTATGAGCGTGATTACGCAGTTCCTATGCACCCATCTCAGCTTATTTCCGTATGGAATGGGGTGAGTGTTAGGGCCAAAGACCCCAAGGCACATCGTAACACCTGTCAGTGTCTGCAGGGTGGGGGTAGAATGGCATGAGCATTATAACTGACGAGCCAAAGGCACACCCCCAACGCCTATCGGTCTCTGCAGGGTGGGAGTGGGGCATTAGGGTTGGAAACCGTAATGCCTCATTAAGGAAGTAAATCGCGGAGGGACAGTTGACGTCACCTACCTTGATTTCAGCAAAGCCTTCAACAACGTCCAACATGGAAGGCAGATTAACAAAATGGGTAGCCTGCCCACAGGGCACAAGCTGATAAAGTGGGTTAGAAACTAGCTGATGGACAGGAGGCAGAGGGTGGTGGTAATGGGATCCAATCTGGGGAGAAGGGGGTGACCAGCGGGGCACCTCAGGGATCCGTCCTGGGACCATTTACGGTGCAGCTTCCATCATGCAGCACCTGCCGCTCTCACTGCTGCTTCCTCTTTCCTCTGAAGCCAGTACCAGTACCAAACACCACTGCAGATACCTGCACGTGAACATTCGGCATTGACAAATGCTTGTTAAAAATAAATGCCTGAAAATCTGTGTTGTTATCTAAGAACTGATGTAGTTGCTCTTCTCTGTCAGTAGAGGGCACCCCTGTCCTTCCAGTAATCCCTCATGCAGCTTAGAGTCAGTGTGGCAATCTGCAGTTAGGAAATGAAAAATAACTAGTGGGAAGCACAGTTAGTACAGATTCCTTTCTCTTTTAAGAAGGGCCAGTGGGATGCTGGGCTGCATAGGGAGATGTATCTCCAGCAGGAGGGAGGGAGGTGGTGTTGCCACTATATTGCTCGATGGTGAGACCCCACCTGCAGTACTGTGTCCAGTTCTGGAGGCTGTACCTCAGAAAGGACCTAGACAGGGTGGAGGCAGTCCAGAGGAGGGCTACTAAAATGGTGCAGGGGTTACTCTAAAAGCCATATGAGGAGAGCCTGAGGGATTTCAACATGTACACATTTGATGTAAGGAGAGCAAGAGAGGACAACCTCACAGGAGTAAATAAGGTGCAGGAGATAGTCTCTTTCAAATGAGAAAGGGCGCCAGGACCAGAAGGCATGCAATGAAGTTGGGGGGATGTGAGGAAGTACTGCTTTGCTGAAAGAGTTGTAGACACCTGGAACAAACTGCCAGTGGAAGTGGTGGAGGCAAAAATGGTAGGTGGCTTCAAACATGCGTGGGACAGACATAGGTGAATATTAGTGAATAGGTGGGGAGGAGGGAGGATCACCTGAGACCTGTTTGGGTCTGTGGAGACAGACTAAGCAGGGACCATCTGGGCAGATTGGGCGGGCCAAGCGGTCTTTGTCTGCCGACAGTGTATGTCTCCAAGAAAACACTGCAAACACAAGGAAAACAGCAGTGCATTAAGTGGGGGGAGGAGGGAGGCTTCCTCAACTAAGTTTTGCATGAAATCCTGTTTACATCAAGGACAGAGAAGGGGTTTTGGACTAAAAGCAGGCTTTCAGGTACGGGTTTCACAGTGTGTGTAGTGTGTAGTGTGTAGTGTGTAGTGTGTGTGATTTCTCTATGGTTCAGATTTTTTCTGTAACCCTTCATTTCCCAGTGCAGCCTTTCTTTCCACAGAGATGCCTGGGGCCACACAGTCTGCTGCTTACTTCTTCTTCTTTAAATACAGCTGATAGACAAAACAGAGGAGTTTTGTTGGCGCTCATCTGGTTAAAGCATTAAAATAATGTTGAATTAAAATGGGTGGGTGGGTGGGGGACTGGGAGGCCCATCCTCCAGGAACGTCATGGGAAAGCAGTATAAAGTTTCAGGACGGAGACGGAGAGAGTGATCGGAGAGCTGCTGAGGCTCAGAAGGGAAAGGCAGAGAGAGTGGGGAAGGAAGAAGAAGGAAAAAGTGGGACAAGACTGAGGAAAGGTGAATACACAGTTTGTTGGAAAACACACAGAGAGAGGGAAAGAACAGTTACAGAAGGAAAAAATGCTTTACTGAAAAAGAAGAAAAAAGCAATAGAAGAAGAAATGTGGGATTTGCACTAACTTTTGTCCTGCTAAATACAAGGACCCAAATAATGACTAAAAAATGAGAGGAACACAAGACTAGTGAATAAAAACTGAAGTGGCCCAGGTCTCTTAAAAAGACCAGTTTCTGAATTTTGACTCTAGCTGGGTAACTGGAATACAAAGTGTGAAAAACAGAACAAGTGTCCTCTTCCCCCTTCCAGCTCCCCTGCAAACAGTTATCAAACCAGAGCAACCAAAATTATTTTTAAAGGAGAAGAAATTGAAGCATGTCTGTTTTTGTAGGGAGGCAGCCGTTGACTGCACTGGAGCTGTCTGCACTCATGGACGAGAGCCTCCCCACTTTTCAGGGATTCGCCCTTTGGCTGTGAAGCTTGCCAGAGTACACAGGAAGCTCTGAAGTCCCTTGATAGTAGCAGCCCATGAACTTTCTGGCCAAGCAGTCCACATCTTGGGAGCTCTGTAAACTGCACTAGTGGAGGAGAAAAAGAGAGATTTAGAATTGGCATAGAAACGGGGGAAGGGAGAGGGGAAAAAACAGCTTTAATTGCACTTGTTGTGATTTTTAAATGCAGTTGCTGTCACCCAGAACGATGAGCTTGCAAAAGGCTCCTCTGGCCATCCTGCTGCTGGATTTGGTCTCGGTGGCTCTTTCCCTGTCAACATGCACCATGCTGGACCTGAAGCATATCAAGAAGAAGAGGGTGGAGGCCATCCGAGGGCAGATCCTGAGCAAGCTGCGAATGACCAGCCCTCCAGAGGCTGTGGGTCCCTCCCAGGTGCCCACCCAGGTCCTGACCCTCTATAACAGCACTCGGGATTTACTGGACGAGATGCAGCACGACAGACAGCAGAGTTGCGCCCATGACAACACGGAGACCGAGTACTATGCCAAGGAGATCTACAAAGTGGACATGATCCCCGGCCCCCCTGAACAGAGTAAGTGCTTCTTTATGAGTGGGTGAAGGTGGGAGGATGGGTGTGTTTGATGTGAACTTGCCGCTCTGCACACAGACGTGAGAATAAGTGAAAGTACTGTCCCTCAGGGACTCCAGCCATTTCGCAAACAGGTAAGTAAGGAAGGAAGGAAAGGAATTTGGGTTGATACACATCTTTCATACAAACTGTATCCCAAAGCACTTTACAATCCAGAAGAGGGAAGGAAGAGAAAGATGCTGTCATTTTGTGGGCACAGGGAGATTCAAAACTGAGACAGAGATTGCAGAGACATTAAGCACAGGAAGGGTAAAATTATTTGCTCAGGGTCACAATTTAAGTAAGTGGTGGCTGTACTCGAGCCCAAGCCTCCTGGTTCACAAGACTGCACTGTAACCACAGGGCCAAACAGATTTCCACCTTACAGGGGAGGAAGAAAAGAAGAGCATGTCATACTGGTCCTATAATTCCCCACTCCCCCCACCCCCACCCTGCACAGCAGTCAGACCAGTCCCTTCTCTTTGTTTTCTTCTTCTACCTGCAATAGCGAAGCAGCAAAACCTGCATGCAGTTTGGGAGATGCGGTGACGTAGATGTAATAGTGGACAAAGACATCACCTCTCCCTTCTCCAGTGGTAGTGTATGTTTTGGGTGGGGTGGACTGAAAGATCATTGCGGATTGTTTGTTTTTGACATTAACCAATCTGAGCATTCATAGTTATTTAATTATTTATTTCTTTCAGCTTTTATCATCTTAGACTTCTATTTAGTGCTGATGAAAACTGAGGGACGAACAGCATTGCAGGCCAGAGCACTTTATTTATCAACAGGCCACCAGGCACAATTCGGACAGGCACAGAACAGGCTTCCCCACACACACTGCAAAATTTAGTATAAGTGAAAAGTGAGGGGCTGACAGCACTGGAGACTGAAGTGCTCAGCTGACCAGGTGCAGTATGGGCAGGTACAGTGCAGCTTCCCCACACTGTAATGGGTTTACTGCCAGAGGAAGGTGAGGGGCTAACATAACAGTACTGTAGATTGAAGTTCTCTGTTTATCTACAGATCAGGTACAGTGTGGGTGGGACAGTGCATGATTCACCCACTGTGAGGGATTTAGTGCCAGTGAAAGGTAAGGGACTGACAACCCGCAGTTGATATCTGATGACCAGGTACAGTGTGGGCAGGTAAAGAGTAGCTTTCCCACACTGTGATGGGTTTAGTGCTGCTGAAAGGTGAGGGGCTGACAGCACTGGACACCAAAGTTCACTGTTTATTAGCAAGGCAGGTATAGTGCAGGCAGGCACAGTGCAGCCTCCCCACACTGTGATGGATTCAGTGCTGATGAAAGCTGAGGGCTGACAGCATGGGAAACCGAGGCCCTTTGCTTATCCACAGGACAGCTACTGGAAGGTTTGCAGCCACACTGTTTCATCCAGGACACTCAATAGGGGCCTGAGGGAGAGAAGGTTTCCCAGAATATTTATTTACCCAGGGCAGTCCAGCCAGAGATGTTCTTTAGATTTTATCAGAGTCCTGCTTCCATCTAGTGTTATAGCTAGGAATGGCTGCAACAAAAGAAAGAGAGCGGATGAATTACTCAGGGTCACAGAATGAGTCAAGGGCTATGCTGAGATTCAAACCAGCAATCCTCTGGGTTACAGTGCAGTGCATTAACTGCTAGACCACAAGGCATATTTCAGTCTGCCAGGCCATTTTTTGACTACAACTGTGAGAAACTGTGGGAAATTATGCACAACGAATTTATAGTGGTTCTCCCATCCAGTAGGAACCAGTCTGACATCAGACAACACATTTCCCCAAATGCTTTGTTGTGAGCCTTCAGTCTAATGCCATGAAGTGAAGAGAGCATACCTGGAAAGTCAAGTGAGCCAAAGCATTTAGCAGTCATTGGTCGGTGGGATCGGTGCTCATTGTTCTAATTTTCTTTTGCCCCATTTTTCCCAGCTGCCCTCACCTTGATGATGGACGTCACTATGGCTGCACCCTTCCTCACATTGGGAGGGCAAGTGAACAACTGCCATTATAGCCAGTGTTAGTGCAGCTCTTTGTCCAGCAGGGGGTACACCAATGTAGGGCAGCCCACACCCAGCCTCCCTGGAGCCGAGCCCCCTCACCACCACGGCTGCACCCTTCCTCACACTGGGAGGGCAAATGAACAGCTGCCATTATGACCAGTGTTAGTGCAGCTCTTTGTCCAGCAGGGGGTGCACCAATGTAGGGCAGTCCACACCCAGCCTCCCTGGAGCCGAGCCCCCTCGCCACCATGCTGCACCTGCCTCCAAGCTGCATTCACATGGGATTCAAGGCTCCCACACTAAACCTAGTCTCCAGAGGGGTGTGGGGGGGGGGTAGTGTCCATTACATTTCATCTGTTCCTTCTGCTGTAAACCAAGCACTGATGGAGGGGCACTGTTGCAACCAGGTGCAACAGCCCTCCAGTTCTGCCAAAGACGGGGGGGACTCTACATCACCACCAGGTAGAGAGGCTGGGGGGGGGGATTCTCTGGATATTCTGAAGTAACGGAATTTGGGATAAAGGGTGGCAGTAGACCACCAGGCTACAGGTCACTGGCTGTGGGTTTGGGAGGCAGCTGACTTGTCTTCATGGGAGTCCCTTGGAACAACTGCATACAGAAAATACTTAGGGACCAATCCAGAGATGGACCAGCATACATGGGATTCAAATGTTGCCAGCCCACGTAACCTCAACCCCCCCCATGCTACTTTGGAAGCTATGCTCATAGGGGAGCTTCCACATTCCCTGGCTACTGCTACAGAGCTCCTTTCCAAGAAAGAGTGGAGACGGACTGGACACTGGCCCTTCAGTGGGAAGCCTCTGCTCTCTGTCCAGTGGATCACCTGCTTCATGGGAGCAGGGATTTTGTGCGATAGGACAGTCAGTCATGGACTGCCATATCCCCTTGCACAGCACATTTTTTTTTTTTTTTTTTTTTTAAGTTGACACGGTTCATTGTACATTCCAGCCCCCCAAGGTAGGCAACTTATAGTTGTTGGAGGGCCTGAAGACTGGTGCAGACAAAGCACATAAGAAGGTAAAAAGGTTGATGCTCCAAATCACGTGATGTAAAACATCAAGGTGCCCACTTGTGAGTGTTGACAGGTGCTTTCACTCTGCCATAAAACCACCCGGAGCATCAACTTTGTTATCCTTACATGTGCTTTGTGTATACTGATCTTCGTTTAGGTCTAGGCTTAGGTGCTTACTGTGTGATCCTGAACAAGTCACCTAACTTCCTTGTGCACCCAGGTTGCATCTGGAAACAAGCTTGGCTTAGTGTGCTACTCCTGGTTAAACAATTTCCCTTCCCCCTTCCCCTTTTCTTTGCCTTGCTGTCTTTGATGGTTTTGCCGGCAGCACCACTAGGAGTAGAAACACAGAAACAGAGAATTTGACGGCAGATAAGGACCGCTTGGCCCACCCAGTCTGCCCATTTCCCTACCTAACTGATAAGCTGCAGATTCTAGTTAATCAACAGCTTACTTCCTCCTGCCCCCCACTAGAATTGCCTTATGCCTGTCCCATGCATTCTTGAATTCTTCCACTGTTCCTGACTCCACAACCTCCTCAGGAAGGCTGTTCCATGCATCCACAACCCTCTCTGTGAAAAAATACTTTCTAACATTACCTCTGAGCCGTCCCCTCTATCTTCAAATTGTGCCCCCTTGTTCTTGCACATCTCTTCTTCTGAAAGATACTACCCTCGTGTACCTTGTTAATTCCCTTGAGATACTTGAAAGTTTCTATCATGTCCCCTCCTCCTTTCCTCAAGGGTATACATATTAAGCTGCTTTAGTCTCTCCTCGTATGTCTTCTGGTGCAGACCTTGCACCATTTTGGTTGCCCTCCTCTGAACAGCCTCCACTCTGTCTATGTCTTTGTGGAGATGGGGTCTCCAGAATTGCACACAGTACTCCAGATGGGGTCTCACTAACTGTCTGTAGAGAGGATAACAACTTCCTGTCTTCTACTGTTGATGCCTCTCCCTGTGCATCCCAGTATCCCCCCAGCCCTCCTTACTGCCTTCTCACATTGCTTGCCCACCTTTAGGTCATCTGATATAATTACTCCTAGGTGTCTTTCGATTTTTGTTGTTATTATTAACTCACCCCCCATTGTGTACTCTTCCCCAGGGTTTTTGTTTCCCAGATGCATTACCTTGCTCTTCTTTGCATTGAATCTGAGCTGCCATGTATTTGATCATTCCTCCAACCTTGCCGAGACCCTTTTCATTCTTTCCACCCCACCTTGTGTATCAACCCTGTTGCAGATCTTTGTGTCATCTACAAAGAGGCATACCTTTCCTTCCAGGTACTCTCAATGTCACTTATAAAGATATTAAAGAGGACCGGGTCCCAGTCCGAACCCTGCGGTACCTGCTTGTTACCCTCCTTTCTTCACTGTGGACTCCGTTTACTATTACCCTTTGCGTCCTGTTGTCCAGCCAGTTTTTATCCAGGCTACCACCTTGGGACCCACTCCAAGGCTGGCTAACTTGTGTATTAATATTTTGTGTGAGACTGTGTCGCATGCCTTGCTAAAATCTAGGTAGGCCATATCCACAGCCCCTCCCTGGTCTATTACTTTGGTCACCCAGTCAAAGAAATCTATTAGGTTCATCTGACATGACCTTCCTGTTGTGAAACCATGCTGCCTTGGGTCCTGTGCCCCACTGGCCTCTAGGTGCTCAACAGTTCTTTCCTTCAGAAGTGATTCCATCATTTTCCCTACCACTGAAGTCAGACTTACTGGTCTGTAGTTTCCTGCCTCTGCCCTGTTCCCACTTTTGTGAAGTGGAATCACGTTTGCCCTCCTCCAGTCCTCAGGTACCACTCCATCCTCCCATGATTTTTTAAAGAGAGTAGTCAGTGGTGTTACTAGTTCTACCCTTAGTTCTTTTAGTGTTCTTGGGTGAATCCCATCAGGCCCCATTGCTTTGTCCACCCTCAGTTTCAAGAGTTCTTTCAAAACCCTTTCTTCTGTGAATGGACTGGTATTGACCCCCTTATTCAGAGTTTCTCCCTTGTTTGGTTTAGGCACCTCCCCCTCCTCATCTGTTGTGAATACTGAGCATAAATATTCGTTCAGTATCCCGACTCTTTCACTGTCACCCTATGCCCACATTCCTTCCCCTTTATTAAGTCTCTGTATCCCTCCCTTGGTCTTTCTTCGCTCCCTAATGTACCTATAAAAGGTTCTATCCACCTTCTTAACAGGGTTGGCTATCTTTTCCTCAGTTTGTGCCTTTGCTATTCTGACTGCCTTCCCTGCCTCCTTCTGCTTTAACTGATAAAGTTCTCTGTCCTGCTCCTTCTGTGTTTCCTTATATTTCCTGAATGGTATCCTTTTCTCCCTAACCGTCCCTGCCACCTCTTTTGAGAACCATAGTAATTTTTTTCCTTCGTTTTATTTTATTGATTTGCTTCACACAAAGGCTTGTTGCCTCTGTGATGGCTGTTTTATTATTCCCCATTGTTCCTCCACCCCTCCTTCTTGCCAGTTAGCTAGTGCTTTTCTAAGGCACTCTCTCATTTTCCCAAAGTCAGCCTTCCTAAAGTCCAATACTCTTGTTTTTGTATGGCTTGACTCTATGGCTGTGTTTATTGTGAACCACACTGTTTGGTGGTCACTAGTTCCCAGATGGCTACCCACTTCTAATCCTTCTCCTTCTCCTTCCCCATTTGAGAGTACCAGGTCTAAGATTGCTCCCTCCCGAGTGGGTTCCAACACTATCTGTCTGAGGCATGCCCCCTGTAGGGCATCAAGAATGACCCTGCTCTTGGATGTGCCTGCAACAAAGGTACTCCAGTTAACATCTGACAGCGCTTTTCCTTCTACTTGCTGTGTAACGTGTAGAGGGAGCCTAATTGGGGCCCTGATAGTCAAATGGAGCCACATCAGGGTGACACAGATCGATTATGGCAGGGTTCATACCAACACACCATCTGTGCCCTCCCTCCCTCCCTCCCTCCAGCTCAAATTACTGTTTATGAATGAATTTGGGGAGCACTAATGTCTTTTTCATCTAGGGGCCCCCCCAGATGTTATCCTGTGTGTGCCATTGGGTCTTGGGCCACTTCTGCCAATTTGTGGGAGATATGTGGCTGCCATGGAATGCTCCACATGTGCAGAGGAGGTACTCTACAGCCACAGGAGGTGCAGAGGGCACTGTGGATAGTATATTTATTTTCTGGTGCAGTGCAATAGAATAGTCAAGTACTAGTTCCAAAAGGGAAACACAAATACAAGTTACGTACAGCACAGGAAAGTTCATGGCCACAGTGGAGGCAAGGGTCATAGAGCAGATAAGGGAATGATAGCCGCAGGGGTTGAGGAGTACCTCTTTATACTCAAAGGCACAATGGAGAGTTGAGAGGAAGGAGGGTGTTAGCATTCCATGTGTACGTGCATATGACCAGGTGTGTGGTTATAAGGGAATAATGCTTGCCTCAGGTGGTTGTTAGGCACAAGGCCTAGCCGAGTGCCACAACCACCCGAGAAGTGCATTATTCCCTTATGACAGCACACTTATAAAAAAAAATCTTTTATTTGTTAAAAAACTATGTAATTTAGGTCAGGTGTTTGGTTGTCAGAGAATAATTAATGGTCATGTGACATATTTGGATTAATGAGGTTACAGGATTTTTATGGTCCATTTTATAAAAATCAGTAGTTATTGGCGAGTGGATAAGAATTGGGGTCAGGTGGGAAGGTGTCTACCTAGGACTCTGAGCAGCTCAAGCAGCAGCCTTTATACATTAGTCTGTTCACACAGCGACAGTTGTAAGTCACATGGGAAACATTTCTTTATCCTGCCCAGTACAGCTGACTTCTTGGACTGAAAACACAAGTCCTATATGCTCTCATAAGTCTGCCATGTGGAAATTGATTCAGATACATTTCAAGGCCCGGCTGGCACATCAGTGCAGTGGAAGGATTTGCCACCCATGGCATCAGTGATCCAGATTCAAAAACAAGCCCAGGACACGGGAGGGATTCTGAGGAGAGGAGGTTTGAGCATCCCACAGGACACTAGCCTCCTCAGGGAGGGTGGCTGACAGATCACCGCTTCATAAGCGTCACCTGGGGGATCACTGGTGGTGCAAGCCACCAAGGATGGCAGTGGGATGGAAGACACCTGTGCATGCACCTGTTCATGTTGACATCTTGAGGGTGAGGATTTAACTCTGGACAGAAACACAACTAAAAGCATGGTGCAAACAACAGTCTGCTCAGGCTCTGCACTGCTCACCCAGCATGACAGGAACCAATCACCAACTGGGCTTGGACACCTGAGGGATGTCCCATCCCAAAGACCCAGTCGTCAGGGGGTAAGCTACAAGGGAAATGTGAGTTGTTCCTCTGGGGTGCAAGGCCTAGTTACAGAGCTGGGTGGTAGCAGCAAAGGTTGCAGAAGGGGGTCGGTTGGGCGTGGGAGAAAAATACTTGTAGTAATTAAAAAGAAAAAAAGATGAGTTTCAAGACAAAAAAAAAACATTGCCATAAACCAAAGCACTTTTAAAGGCCTGTAATTAGTGCCATGTCACATCCATTTGAATAGTTGAATTATGGATCCAGGCCAATCATTCTCTCTTATACTTTTACCCTCCCTGCCCAATGATAAAGGGTGGAGGGCTTAGGTTTCTCTTATAATAGGTAATCTGTCATGCACAGTCAGTTTGGAGAAGTTTTACCAAAATGAAATACCCTGGAGGTGCCCTGGCTTCGATAAAAAGCTGTCCTATTTCTGCTCCAGGAAGAACACCTGGGAATGGCCTCCTCTCCCATCCAAACTTGTGATCCTCAGGAGCCCATTCAGAACCGATATTAATGAGACCATAATCTTGTGTGCCCCCATATAAGTGAGAATTCACCCTGAATAGGTATCATTGAGACCCAAATCCTGTTAACCTCAGTCTCGGCCCATTGAAGAGCTGAGTTAAAGAGCTAGTGTATTGCCTAAAACTAATATTAGATTTTAAAGGCAGCCAACCATTACCTTTTATGTCTGAGGTACTTTTTATTTATTTTTATTTTATATATTTATTAAAGTCTCAGAATTACAACCCTTTGAGTCAGGGACTCATTTACAATGGCTCCACGTTATACAGAGAATGAAGACAAATACAGAGAATAGTGAAGACAGAATACAGAGAATAAAAGTACAGAGGCAAAGTGCATAACAACTACCAATACATAGGGCAACATCAGTGGTGTGTATAGTACAATCAGACTATAAAATCAAGTACTTATTCAGCAGAGGGACTTGTCAGTACAGGGAAAAGGAGTTACCTGCAATCACATTTAGAGCTGGATATAATATAGTGACGTAGCTAAGTTTTAAAGGGCCCTAGTCTGGGGATTGGTAGGATAGGCCCAGGGATTGAGTTCATCCAGAGAGAAGCCCTGTAGTGAAAGGACCTTTGGCCAGCGCTATTGACAAAAGGGATGTGAAAGGCAGTAGTGTCAGACTGTCTTGTGGCCCATCTCAGCAAGCTCAGTTGGAGAAGCAAGAGACATCCCAGGAGGGACAGGCCCAGTTGGATTATTTGGGCCAGAAGGCAGGTCTGGTAGAATAGATGCCCCTGAAAGTTAAGCCATGGCGAGCGTTGGTAGAGGTCACAGGTATGTGTGAGCCGTTCACTGCCTGTGGCCAGTCGGCAGGCCTTATTTAGGGAGCGTTTGATAGTGGCCAGGGTGGTTGGTGTCTGAGGTGGTGCCATAGATGACTATGCCATAGTCTACCAGGGAGAGGATGGAGCTAGAGATGGCTAGTTGGAGGGTGTCAGGAGGGAGACAGGGTCTGAGTTTATACAGAAGGCCAATTCTGGTGTTGATTGCAGAGCAAGCCACAGCTGTATGTTCACGGAAGGTAATGGCTGAGTCTAGGGTGACCCCTAGAGATTTAAAGCTGGTAACTGGTTCCAGAGTTGTACCCTGGGAATTTTGTGTAGAGAAGGTGGTCAAGTTGTGTTTATGTTGAGGGTGGGCGAATAACAAGGCCTTAATTTTCTTATAGTTGAGGACAAGCTTGTGGGAGGCAAACCACGATTCTGTTTCTGCAAAGGAGTCCTGTAGGGATGTTTGTAGTTGGATCGGGTCTGGGTGCCAACTGAAGATCACTGCATCATCAGCATAGAGGAGGAGATGTCCAGTGGAGGCCATAGGGAGGGAGTTTAAGTACAGCGAGAATAAGAGTGGGCCAAGGATGGATCCTTGAGGGATACCCGATTGGACAGGAAGGTGTGTGGACAGGGTGTTATTGATCTTTACTTGCTGGGTTCGTCTGTGGAGACAGTTGGAGAACCAGCCAGTGGTCTCTTGGGATACGCCAACAGAGAGGAGGGAATTGATGAGCATCGGGTGATTAACTGAGTCAAAGGTCTTAGAGAGATTGATATAGATGGATCCAGCCAGGGCTTCCTGGCCTCGGGCATCATGGATAAAATTGGTAAATTTCAGTAGGGCGGTGGTTGTGCTGTGCCCTTTCCTGAAACCATGCTGTTGCTGGCACAGTAGGTGGTGTGAGTCCAAGTATTCAGTAAGTTGATCAGCAACAATTTTTTCCAGTGCTTTTGTTAGGGGAGGAAGGATGGAAATTTTTCTTTTTCTTTTACTTTTGCTTTTCCCTTTGTTTTACTAGAAGATTGTTTACCTGATGTTAGTAGGTGGGATGTGTGGAACAGCTCTTAGCCTGGCAGCTGACATATCTTGCTCAACTGACCCACACTACATCATCAACATTGTGACCTGATTAACTATGACATCACTGCTACTTAGGAACCGCAAGTGAGTGACTGCCAGGTTATTCACCTGTGATGTCACTGTCAGTGAGATCATAATGCTGATGATGTAGTGTGGGGCAGTGGAGTTAGATATGCCAGCTGGCAGGCTAAGAACTGTTCCCACATCCAGCACAATATTATCACATGAGAGATTTTCTGATGAGCAAAAGGAAAAAGAAAAATATATTAAGAAATAAAAAGTTACAACTGACAGCTACTTAAAATTTATATTATTTTCCTGTCTGCCTGTTTGGGCTCCACTAGCTCTTTAAATGTCCGACCGCACACTTTTTATGTTGAAGGAAGAAAACCATCCCCCAACCCAAACAAAAGTGTGTCCAAAGCTAAACATCCCTATGACAAACTGAGATATGCTTCAAGCTTAGTCTTAAACAGGTGTTCCTTCAAATTTCCACTTGACCGAAACGTAATCCCCCAAATAATAAATGCTTAACAAGTTCCAGACATTGTTCCTCCTCTCAGTAAGCACCACTAGTTAGGGTACGCATTAAATTCCAGAACTGAGTAACGACATGGAATTTATTCTCTGCATGCTGTAATCCTATAAGGGGGCATTTCTCTCAACTGTCTGTCATTAGAAAAAATGTCCTTTATTTTACCACTCAGAACCCCTCTGTCCATACCTCTTAACTGTCCCTCATTAGAAGAAAAGCCCCTCATTTTATCCCTCAAAACTCCCCCATCCATACTTCTCAACTGCTTCTTATTAGAAGAAAAATCGATCATTTTACTCCTCAAAACCCCCTGTCCACACCTCTCAACTGTCCCGCATGTGAAAGACGTCCTTCTCTTTACCCTTAGAAGCCCTCTTCCACACCTCTCAACTGTCCCACATTAGGAGCGGTGGCCCCCATTTTACCTCTCAGAACCCTCCTCCATATTTAACTGGGCCTTTGGGGGGTATCCCTAGAAAATTAGGGTAGCCAACAAGGGGGTTGTTATAGCTGTTGCTACCATGGGGAAAACAAGGGGTGGACTTGGGTGCTGTGGAACCCTTCTGATGCAAACCATAATGTTAATGTTCTTTACCCCTCCGTACACCTTGTGAGGTTTAGGGTGCCCAGCAGTCATCACTCACCTCTGTTCCCCAGTTACCAAGACTGATCTGCCTACACAGAAGAGGCGACAGCCACAGAATGATTTCTGAACAGCAGGGCTATGTGTTTATCGCAGTGCTTAAGCAATTTCATGTCCAGCCTGGAATGGAGGAGCACCTAATGCTTGAAATCCCCTTTACTCTTCCTTCTCACTTGTCCCGTAACCTCTCTGCACCTCATTCGCTATGTCCTTGTTACCTAGCCTCCAAATCTTGTTTTGTTTTTCAGATACTTTGTAACTTCTTGTATCGATTACCAATCCTGTCCAGCTTATACTGTTGTCACTTTGTCTTATGTATTGAACAGTAACTGACGTGGAACCTTTGTAAAAGAGCCCTGGCTCAAAGGTATGGTAATCCTAGCCCTAAATAAATAAATTAATGAAATCATATCCTGGTAATTACACACAATAAACAGTGAAGAACGGAAAAAACAGTCAAGATACCATACAGTTCATTGATGAGAGCCAAGACTGAGATAATGATCCTTCCAATTCCTTGTACTCAGGCTAAGTCCTGAACTGAAGTATCCATGAATGATGCAGCCAGCAGCAAATATCCATACAGCAATCAGTACCCTTCCTGGGGCAAGTCTTTCTGGGGGACTGGGGGTGTGTGAGAATGATCCGGGGCAACCTCTTTTACCTCTTCTGTTCTGACCCTTTGCAGATTGTATGAGAGGCCCTTTGGTACTGTGCATTCCTGCTTAAAGCAGAACCAGCCTAAATGTTCATGGTGATTTGCATATATATCCCATGATGCTTTGCATCAAAGTGAACTGCAGGGAACTATTTAGCCTGAGTACCAATTCGTGGTCACGTGGACATGAACTGAAATTAACAGGAGGTATTTAAGTGGATTTTGGCTTGGATGGTTATTGTATTCTGCAGAGATATTTACCCATAGTATGTGACATTTTGTATGGATTAATGCTTGACTTTGCCTTGTTCATCATAGATAAGCAATGTTGGAGCTGACTACACTTAATAGCTGTATAGTTTGATTTTACTGCACTTGAATTCAGTGTCGAGACATGCTGTATGTGTTGCCTTGTACTTTCTCCAATAAAAAGCATATTTAAAAACAAAAAAAAATTAACAGGAGGTAGGTTCAGGAGGGATGTGAGGAAGTACTGCTTTACAGAAAGGGTGGTGGAACCTTGGAACAGTCTGTCAGCTGAGGTGGTGGGTGTGAAAACAATCGGGATTCAAGCAGGACTGGGACATAATGAAGGGAGTAGTGGTTATCGGCAACGATAGGGCCTGGGAGGAGAATAGAGAAATTACAGGGAGGGTTAGTACCCTGTAGGAATAGTAGGTTCCAGGGATTATAGGGAACTTAGGCAGACTGGATGGACCGCTGGTCTTTTTCTGTCGTCATTGTCTATGTTTCTATGTTTCTGTTATGGGGTATTTGTAATTTTGTATTTCTTTTTTTACCTCTGCCAGCCACACAGTGGGAAACAGGGTGAATATGCACCGCGCTGTCCTTAATCATGCTGGAACTGGGACAGAATTCCATTCTAGGCTCTGGACGGGAGTCCCGGTACACACTTAAGTTCTGCTTGGTTAGTGCCATATTCCTTTCTGGGACATCAGTCAGTCTTGGTATCCTTGGGGGCCTGGATGAGACCTGACAGCTTGGGTTTGGCAAGATCTGATTTTGGTGGGGAAATGGATCCAGAGTTTATTTATTTTATTTATTTATTAAATTTGGGTGACCGGGTAGGCCCACTGGGCCCTGAAGGTCCCTTTTTCAGGGGCGACCCGGGATAACAATACATGGTTTAATACAGTGGAGAAACTTTAGGTCACAAGGTTATACAGGCATATGGTGGTTACAGACATGGTTATCATCATGACACAGTTTTGCCTTGGTGCTACATGGCATAGTATTATACATGACGTTGCATTTAGGATAAAGGGACCTAGGTGTCCTGAATCTAGATGGGGGTACCTGGGTCGGCTCACTTTTGGGAGCTTTGATGCAGGAGAGAGGGGTACTTTATGAGCCGTGGCAGAGGCATCTGCTTATGTCAATCTTATGAGCCTTAAGTCTGGTGCGGAAGTTCCTAAGTGTGGAGGCCTCCTGCACCAGAGGAGGGAGCTTGTTCCATAGGCTGGGGGCTAGACAAGAGAAAGATCTGCCGCCAGCATTGGTCCTTACTCGGGAGACTTTCAGTAGAATACGTTCTGACATCCGTAGTCGTCTGGGGTTATGTTTAATTGCTATGGTTCCAGCTATGCTAGGTGGAGTGGGGAGTTTGAGTAGCTTGTAGGGCTGGACAAGCAAAGGGTATTGTAGGCGAGCGGTCAGTGAGGGCCACCGGAGCTGGGCCAGTGTATCACAGTGGTGGCGTCTTGGGTGGTCCTGGGTAACAAACCGAGCTACCTTGTTGTATAGGATTTGCATCCAGGAGACCTCTTGTTTAGCCATGCCCTGAATAATCGGAGCTGCGTAGGTCAGGGTAGGGAGCAGGACACTTGTGGCAATGGAGAGCCTGGCCTCAGGGATGAGCTATTCCTTGAGTCAGTTCCAAGGTTCCAAGTTTGCGGTGTAGGGTCTTGGTGACCTGGTCCACGTGGTCCTTGAAGGTGATTGATTGATCAAGAGTAAGGCCTAAGTATTTTAGGGAGGGCACTACTTTGATGCTTTTGCCAGAGAGTGTGGTAAGTTGCAGGGTTGTTGTCCTGTCTTGGCCCAAAGATCTAGGCCCAAATAGCATCGCCTTGGTTTTGTCTGCGTTAAGTACCATTCTGTTCTCACACAGCCATGTCTCTAGGGATGTGAGGTCCTTTTGGAGGAGGGGACCAAGAGCAGCCACATCGCCCAAGGATCGGTAGATGACAGTGTCATCAGCATACGTACAACCAAGCTCTCCCCATAGTAGGTACTTAGTTCGTTGGTAAATAAGGAGAAAAGGAGGGGGCCGAAGATTGAGCCCTGAGGTACACCCTGTTTTAGAGGTAGTAGCCCTGACATGGCCTCCTTCCTGGCGACCCTCTGTATCCGGCCTGATAAGTAGCTCCCAAACCACTTGAGGGCATGGGGGTCTAATCTCACATTGTTCAGCTTCTGTAGCAGAAGATTGTGGTCAACAAGGTCGAATGCCTTACAAACCCAAAGGCTCGCTGTGGCCCCTAGAGACCAGTGAACAGCAGGAGGGCCATCTGGGAAATCTGGACTAAGAGGAACCAAACCCAGGTTCCAAACCTAACAACCCCCCCCCACACACACACACAATAAATCACAGTCAAACTGTAACCGACCAGCCCTCTCAACCCTTCTTAGCACTCCAACTCCATTTGTGAACTCTTTGCATTCCTTCCACCTACTGGTTGCCCCTTTCTTTTATGTCCTTGCTTGGAGCTTATCACCCATTTGTGCCGGTTCCCCAAGCAGGGGAAGCCTCAGGCATATCTAATCCAAATGGCCTAAATATGCAGATTGGCTTACACATACCTTTAAACTGTCACACATTAAAAGGGTCATCCTTCACTTCGCTTCACTCAGAACCCTTCAGTCCATACCTCTAGCCAGTCACATATTACAAGAGACATTCCTTCATTTTACTCCTCCGATCCCCTCTGTTCATACCCCCAAAGCTCTCCCACATTATGGTTGATGTTCCCTAATTTTACTCTTCAGAGCTCCCCTGGCTATACCTTTTAATCTTCTCATATTACAAGGAGCATTCTCTCATTTTACTCTTTGGAGCCCACTCCCCCATCTAAACTTCTCAACTGCTCCAAATTACAAGGGTTGTTTTCCTCACTTTACTCCTGGAAGTCCCTCTGTCCATACAGTGCAGCCTGTCAGGAAGCAACTAAATTCTACAGCATACTGCAGTAAAGTTACTGCAGGAAACAAGGCAATTTCAATAGCATTTAATCCCTTTTGTCATGCAGGAATCTGTGACGATGCACTGCATCCTGGCAAGCCACACTGTACCTCTCAACTGTCCCAGATTGCAAGGGTGCACCCCTCACTTTACTCCTCAGAACCCCTCTATCCATACCTCTCAACTGTCCCACATTATGAGACACATTCCCTTATCTTACTCCTCAGAACCCCTTTGTCCCATATGCAGATGGCGTGGTCCCACATTCTACACTAGGATTTTAAAGCAAAGATGTATATCTACTGTATGTAATCTACTGTATATAGCTCAACTAACAACAAGCTTTGTAAACATGAAAGTAATTCCTTCTATAGTGTCCTGAGTTTGTTTCTTTAGGATTCGGCGATGTGTTCCACTTTTTGTGAGGCAGTGTCCTACATTGGGTGATGAAGGGTTTAGAGCTACTGTATAACTGAGGCTGAAAAGACCAAGAGTTTAACCCACACTTCTTGCAATACACTTAATGATGTATCAAATGCAATTCTGTTAAATAAAACGCTTCTGTTAACATGTGGTATCATAATTCTATAACAAAAAGATCATACCTGAAAATAGGCATTTATTTGTCTAGTGTAAGTACCTGGTCACCAAAAACCAAATAAATAAAGGCTTATACGAGGGAGGGAAGGATATTCTGGTCTTACACCAACTGTGCTAGCTTGGGGTGACAAAGACTGGTCTGATGGTCATGTGGTTTACTAAACAGAATTTTTACTACCAAGGACACTGACAGCAAGTGCAAGCACCTTGTGCCGAACAACACCCTCAAGCCGTGCAGTTATGAAAGCATATTTACACATCCCTGAAGTGTCTTGTGGCACTTATAACACAGTGAGAAAAAAGCGAGTCATTCCGGTCAACAAACAAATTGAAAATAAATTTAGAGCAGAAAGGAAGCTGAAGTTATTTATGATTAAATAGTCACTGTAAACTGAGCTCAACAGAGCAGGAGCCACTAGTAAATGGAGATCAACGTAGCCACTACTGTAGGTAGGGACTTACTGAAGAGTACAACCGAGCCCTTACATTGTGCAAACATATAATGTCCTGTTAATAAAAGTGGAAGACAGCATCGCCATTGAAGGTACAGTTCTGCGCAGTTGTGCTGTTCTTCGGATGCTGGATTTTGTTGTCAGGAGTGATTTCGGCTGTTCTGCAGTGGCGCTCATAGCGGGAGGGTTTGCTACGTTGCTGACTAGAGCTGCTAACTGTGTTGAAACTGCAGCTGTGGTTTCCATCGGTTGTTTTGTTTTGGTGCTGATGTCACTTCCTTTGCCCAAATTGCCAAATGAATTCTGGTTAGGCGAAGTATTCAGTCATTTCATACATTTTCTTTCCAGCGTTGACAGCTACTGCCAGGTTCAGAAGTAGAGTGCAGTGTACTGATTTTCTGCTGTTGCTTGTACTTTGGCTTTTGGCTATGAAAGAAGCACTGGAGTGTAATTATGCTTTCATAATTATACTCCTGTACTTCCCTCTCAGCCAATCAAAATTGCTCAGTTTTTTCTCACTGTGTTATAATAATCACTAGTGGGTGTTACCTCACTGTGACATTTAGTAAACTCACAGGTGGCATACCACAGAGGCAGACTGAAAAGAGGCATGTGTGGGATCCATTAAGGATGCAAGGAGAGAACAAATTTCCGAACTGTATGGTTTCTGTATGTCTCTCCAGAATACACACATCGCCTCTATAGACTCAAATCCAGCAGACAGCATCATGAGTATTGTCACAGTGCTCTCAGTTAACAGCTGGCTTTATACACTTCACCAGTGTTGCCACCAGACTGTTGTCAATTTACCACTGGGGTGTTCCCTTCTTGTTCTCACTTTAAGCACTTGCTCCAACAGTACAAGACCTGGACATAGGAACCTCCAGTTTGCTTTCAGGCACTCCTGAACATGCTCTGTAATAGACGCTGTCTCCCTGTACCTTCAGTATGTGCTCAAAGAGGTGGATCACTGAGTTTTCCACTAAAATAAATTACCTTTTTCTTTTAAAACAACAGTCACAGATGTATTATCAGTAAAATATTTCATATTTACAGATTTTAGAAGATATACAAACATCAAACAGGAACTACAGAACACACTAGGAAAATCAAAATAAACAGGTTTAACATTGAGGAAATAAAAACAGAAAAACTGCTAAACTAATTTCTAGTTTTTAACCACTAAAGTATTAGAATATTCTTTGAACACTGCTTCAGTCCCCAACACTACACGTAGCAGCTAAGAACATACCTCTCAGCCTTTCAGCGTTAAAATGTATAGCACTGCCCTTAAAAATTCAGAGCAAATGAGCTGGCCCTGTGCCGCTGAGGGCTGAGGTGCTGGACGCCTTACCTCGCGGTATGCCGGTGACCTGGGTTCGAGAACGACTTTGTGTCATCGGAGTGCAGGCATGGGGAGGAGGAGTGGGATTGAGCAAGCCAGCAGACTGCTCTCCTCTCCTCTCCCGGGGGTAGTGGGGGTGAGTTGTTGCCCCCCTTGTAGTTCCACCCCCACCGGATAGAGGTCCACTGGGGTAGCATAGGCAGGGAGGGGTGGCAGTACGGGTGGGTGGATGGGGCCGAGCTGGCTTCTGATATGCGGATGTAACCCCTAGATGGCGCTATCCCAGGGGCTACTACCCTGCCTGATTTGCCACTAACAGGTTGAGGGCCTGGATCCAATGGTGGGTGCCTCCACCCAGAGGTCAGGGTTTGCAATAGTTAAACTTACTTGGTCACAGCCCTCTGGGACACTGCAACCCCTTTCTTCCCACTAGTGGCCCACACAATATATCAGAATTACCTTCACAGTATACACTTACCCCAGGGCTGGTTCAGGCACTGGGACCTCCTTGTAAATAAGATACAGTGCAACAATCACAGTACAATACTTTATACATAGACAAATACCTCAGGCAGTATAACTTTGCTGAAACAAGCAGCTGGATTTATTTAGGGGAATATAACAAGGACAGGGAAATCAGGTTAATTAACTTATCACTTTACTCATCTACCTATGGCTCTGTGCACAGGCCTATCCCTACCAGTTACTGTCCCTGGGTACCCAAGCCCTAGTGGCTAGTCCAAACCGTGGCAGCTGGTGGGGCCCTTTCCCACAGAGAAAAGAAAAATTAGTTTAAACAGTCAGCAGTACAGTGATTCCATTTGGATTCAGTGTGGCAATTCAACAGGGGCGACCTGAATTAGTACTCACAACCTCCAAACAAGATAGGGTCCTTCAATGTCAGCAGGGCTACTCTTGAGCTCCGAGACTCCTCACACATTTATATGGCAAACTGCAACAGGCAAAAGTCCTTTAATGGCAGCAGGATTCACTTGAGCTAACCAAGCCTCTTCACACATTTATATGGTGAACAGTAACAGGCAAAAGTCCTTTAATGGCAGCAGGATTCACTTGAGATACACAAGCCTCTTCACACATTTATATGGTAAAACAGAAAGTACTATACCAGGCAGGCTGCTTCTCTATCCGATCGCAATTACTGCACAATACCGCGGAGAACACACAGCAGATTCAGTTCCTGACAGACCCGAGTGCAATTCAGCAATTTCTCCAGTCTTCTACAGGGTGAGCCTGGTTTCTACTCTTCAGATATCCTTTGATTCTCTTCACGGAATGATTCAGTCCCTAACAAGCAGTTACACAAGCTGCAGACCGGAACTCTGGGCCTTACACACGTTTCCGACTAAAACTGCACACTGAAAAGCACAGGGCTCCTTCCTTCTTCACTGCCAGAGCTCAACTGAAACTCCAACAGACAAAACCGGGCACTTCCTTTGAGTTCCTCCCAGTTCTTGACTGGATTGTCTGTCACTCACAATAGACTGCTCCTGTTGGTCAAAAAGGCCAAGTCTAAACTACATCTCCCAGAGTCACTGCCCATACAATCCTCTTGTGGCTGGCTCAGATTATGAGTCAAGTTCTGATTCGTCCAAGGCACCATTTTAGAGCTAGCTTACCCCACACTGTTGGTCCAGTTCAGCAGTTCAAAACCAGAATGGGGAACTAGGCAGACACAGTTCTGACTGCAAAGAAAGCAGGTTAGACAAACTGTAATTTCATTATTACTCTAAATGATTTCTGTGAAACAGTTACATCTTTCAGATAGGTTCCCTTTGCACTCCTAGTGACTGCAAAAATGGAGTGAATTGGCAGCAGCTCGAGTGGTACTCAATCAAAGAAAACACAGTCCCCCATACAAACTAATTATGTCTGCAAGCAGACAGCTCTTAAAGAGACAGTACCAGAGGTTCTAAAAACACTCCCTGATAAATGGCTTAAACGGCAAACACCATTCAGGCTTGGAGCATTCAAGGAAGCTCCTGGAAGTCTTTTGGGAACCCCCATTTGCAGGGGGGTTACGCGTATATGCCTCCACATGCAGGTACAGCCATGTGCTGGGGGAAAAGTGGGAGAAAAAAACTGAAAATGCCATAAAAATCTCTATTAAAAAAAAAAATAATAAAAGAATTCAGAGCAAATGGGCAGAATGTGTAGCACCTTTTTATTTTAAAGAATTTTGGGCCCTATGCACAATGCCTATACGCCACGGAAACCAGGCCTGTAGGCATAGTTACACATGAATGCCATGCAGCGGGGGTCCTGTGGACCCCTGGTGGCATTCACTAAAGGTGCAGAAGACAAATATGTGCTGGATCCCCTGGCCACGCAGACAGCTACGTGTGGGCGAGGGGGGGCGTGCCTGCACTATTCGGCATAGAAGCATAGGAATTTATGGCAGATAAGGACCGCAAGGCCTATCCAGTCTGCCCATTTCTTTTTCTACCTTATGAATGTGCCATAGGCCTTTGCTCTGTCAGTGGCCTATCTATTCATACTCCTCTGTATTGCTCCCTTATGCCTATCCCATGCCTGTTCGAAGCCCTGCACTGTAGTCATATCCACCACTTCCTGAGGTAGGCTGTTCCATGAATCCACCACCCTTTCTGTGAAAAAGAACTTCCTCGCATTACCCCTTAATCAGCCTCCCTCTAATCTCATGCTCTGTCCTCTTGTCCTGCTATTTTTTTATAATGAAATATGTTAGACTCTTTCCCCTTTTTACTGCCCTTAAGGTGTTTGAATGTTTCGATCATATCACCTCTCTCCCTCCTTTGCTCAAGGGTATACATATTCAGCTCCGTTAATCTGTCCTCACATGTTTTCTAATGCAGTCCCTGCACCGTTTTGGTTGCCCTTCTCTGGACTGCTTCAATTTGGTTAATGTCCTTGTGAAGGTGTGGCCTCCAGTACTGCACGTAGCACTCCAGATGGGGTCTAACCAGTGTCTTGTAAAGAGGGATTATTACCTCCCTCTTCTGACTTGTGATACTCCTGCTAATACACCGCAAGATCCCCCTAGCCTTTCCTACTGCTTTAGTGGTCTGCTTGGATGATTCAGACAACATGAAGTCTTGCTGTGTTCTGACTATTGCAGTTAGCCCCAGCCTTTAAACTGCCCCGGAGAACAAAGGGTTAACTTTCTATGCAGAGCATAGAATGCTGAACTTGAGCTCGGTTGAGGTCTCTGTCTGGAGCCCTTTGAAATCCAACCATCAGATTCTTTACTCCGCCTCACTGAACAGTCACTCCGGAGATTTCTCCTTCAGCTCGGTTTGAAAGTCGGTTAAAGTCTCGGATACGTTGTCGGTTTTTACGGAATTTATTTCCGCATAGTCGGTTCAGTCTCTGTCTGTGGTACCGTGAGTACTCGATAGGTTTTGTTCTGTTTTTCTGTGTGGAAATTGTAAAGTGTTAAATGAGTTTGGCTGAACCGATCATTTGTATTGAATCCTTGTGTTTTACTTTAGAGTGTGGTTACCGGTCCTTATCGGTTCTGAAAAAAAACGTGTTTTGAATGTTTTTTTCCAACACCCGTGACATGGTTAGGAACCGATAAGGGAGTCTTGCCTGGCGGTTCCCATAAAAAGGGTAAGTTTGGTTAGGTTGTCCATGTCTGAGAAACCCAAGAAAAAAAACGGGCCCACTGGGTTTCAACACTGCCGTGAGTGTGGGGAGGGCTTTGCTAAGACCGACCCCCACAACACCTGTGTTTATTGTCTGGAGTTTGAACACCTCGATTCAGACTGCCAGACTTGTAAAAACTTTCCTAAATCTACCCTTGAAAAGAGACTAGGTAGACTGAGGTAAAAGGAGGCCGAGAAGTCCGCTGACCCGGATGGCCAGCCCGGCTCAGTTTTGACCGAACCAGAAAGAGTGCCCTCTGACCAGGGCGATACTTATTTGGGCAAGAGGAGAGCCGATCCTGAGGGGTCAGTTCCTACAAAAAGGAAACGCAAAGAAAAATCGACCAGTTCGGATCCAGAGGTTCATGTTCCAACTGCCGAGGAAATAGCCAGAGCAGTTCAAATTGTGGAATTGCTTCGCCCGGTTCCGACCCCCGACCGCACCTTTCTAGGGGTTCAGTTCGTACCGGTTCCCGGTTCAAGATTATACCCTTGAAGATTTTTATGAACCAGAGTTTTGGAGGAGGAGTTTGAAGATGATGGTGATGATGATGAAAGTCTGGATGTGCCTGTGGAACGGACATCTCCCCAGACAGACCTTCTGGTGTATCCCTCCTAGGCTTTCTGAGTCCCCTTCCCATTTTTGTTTTACAAAAAGTGGCTAAACCCCCAGCCTCCTATGGAGGAGGCAATGGAGGATCAGGAGGAGCCTGATTATGTGGAAATGATGGACATCCCAGAGTCCAGGAGACTGTCTATTTCCTTCACAAATCCTTTGGAAACAGACACAAAATCACAAGTCTCCCAATTCTGCCCCCTGTTGACAGAAGGATGGACAAGAGATACACGCTATCAGGCTCAGATACCGAGTTTTTACACCAGCAATGCAGCCATGTTGGGATAGTGCAGGCTGCTGCCTGTGACAAGGCAAACATTCCCTTGGCTTCACCCCCCCAGACAAAGACTCCAGGAAGATTGATGCCATGGCAAAAAAACAGTACATGGCATCTTCCTTGGGACTCAGGCAGGCAAATAATATGGCCTATACAGCCAGATATCAGAAGTCCAGGTGGGATACTCTACTGGCACTGGCTAAACAGGCCTCCCCCAGCTAGCAAAGGAGCTGGAGGAGGTGGTTGCAGATGGGATTGAGGCATCAAAAGTACAGTTTCATGCTGCTGTGGACTCCAGTGATGAGTCATCAAGAGCCATGGCTACATCTGTGGCTCTTCGGAGAATGGCTTGGCTCAGATGTACTAGCCTTTCGCAGGATACCCAGGCTAAGGCCATGGATTTTCCTGTAGTTGGTAATTCTCTGTTTGGGAAGCAGACAGAGAATTACATGAAGAAAATGGATGAGTACAGAACCACTTACAGGAGTGCTCAGGCCAAAGAAAGGCAGGCAACTCCTCATGGGCAGCAGTCTAGGGGCAGGGGCAGGCCTTTTTACCAGCCACAGGCCTCTTCTTCCTTTTCACAGAGGGGGTTCTTCAGAGGGAGAGGCAGAAGGGGGATGAGCAGGGATGCATCCACTCCTCAGCCTAAGGCCCCTGCCAAGCAAACACCCTGATGGGCCTGTGCGGGTCGACTCTCCTATTTCAGTAGGGGGCAGGCTGACTTACTTTGTCCAGGACTGGATGTCTATTCCATCGGACAAGTGGGTCCTGGAAGTAGTAGGCCAGGGACTGGTTCTCAGCTTCAAAAAATTTCTGAAGATGAGAGCTAGATCTTTTCCACCTGCAGGTCTCTCAGAAACCTTTGCCCTAGAGGCAGAGGTTTCATCTCTTCTAGCCTTAAGAGCCATAGAGAGAGTACCTACTCTACACTGGGGCAAAGGTCTGTACTCCAGGTACTTCATTACCCCAAAAAACACAGGGGAGTGGCGACCCATTCTAGACCTAAGATACCTAAACATACATCTTTTAAAACCAAAGTTCAAGATGTTAACTCTGGGAATAATCCTTCCCTCTCTAAGGCCAAGGGACTGGCTAGCCTCCCTGGACCTCAAAGATGCCTATTTTCACATTCCCATCAGGTGCTCCCACAGAAAGTACCTCAGGTTCGAGTTGCCCTCAGGCCACTATCAGTTCAGAGCAATGCCCTTTAGCCTAACTTCAGCCCCAAGGGTCTTCACAAAGTGCCTGCCAGTAGTAGTTGCCTTTCTAAGGAGGCAAAAGATTTCCATTTTTCCATATCTGGATGACTGGCTCATAGTGGGCCAGTCCCCAGACCAAGTCAAGTCAGACCTGCAAGTGACTCAGCAAGTGCTTACTTCTCTAGGATTTCTTCTCAACCTTCCCAAGTCAGTTCTTGAGCCAGTGCAACTCCTTACCTTTATAGGGGCAGAGCTGGATACTGTCAAAGCAAGAACCTTTCTTCCCCTGGAAAGTGCAAGAGTTGTTATAGAACTGGCTTCTTCCTTCAGCCTTCAGGTGTCTCGACCAGCAAGGCATTTTCTCCAGCTCTTGGGCCACATGGCAGCCTCTACAGCAGTGGTCCAAGGGGGCAAGATTCCAGATGAGGGACATTCAGTTCCATCTGAGGGCCTTTTGTTCCCAAAGGAAGGATCCCCTTACCAAACTGATCCCAGTAACTTGGACCCTGATCCAAGCCCTTCAGTGGTGGCAGGATCAGGACAATTTAAGACAAGGGGTCCCATTTGCCACTCAGTCTCATTCAGTGGTCCTTACCATGGATGCTTCCATTCTGGGCTGGGGAGCCTATCTGGGGGCCCTCACTGCCCAGGGACTGTGGTCCCCTCAGGAATCCCTTCTCCATATCAATCTCCTGGAACTCAGGGCAGTTTTTCTGGCCCTGCAAGCTTTCTCTCAGTCAGTACAGAACAAGGTGGTTCAAGTCAGAACAGACAACAACACCACCACCATATGGTACATCAACAAGCAGGGAGGCACGCGATCTACGGCCTTGTGCACAGAAGCCATGAAGTTGTGGTCCCTGGCTTATTCCAGGCAAACCTCTCTGATAGCAGTCCACCTTCCAGGGAAGGGCAATGTGCTAGCAGATGCACTCAGCAGGATTTCACAGGGCCGTCACGAATGGTCCCTGGACCCTCTGGTCTGGAAGGTGATTTTTTCAAGGTGGGGCACTCCAGAGATAGATCTCTTTGCAGCCCCAGACAATCACCAACTTCCTCTCTTTTGTTGCAGACCCCCAGTCTTGGGCTCAGTCCCTCTGGATGCTCTGATTCTGAACTGGGAAGGGAAAGTTCTGTATGCTTTCCCTCCCTTTCCTCTGCTGTTCAAAGTTTTAGTCAAGATAAAGTCACAACCTTGCAAAGTGATTATGATTGCTCCAGACTGGGCCAGACAGCCTTGGTACCCCCTGTTACTGTCCCTAGCAGTCCTTCTTCTCCTGTCTTTTCCCAGGAATTACAACCTGGTAACCTCCTCTCAAGGGAGGATTTGGTACCCCAATCTTCAGTCTCTCAATCTCAAGGCATGGCTCTTGAAGAGTTAGAGTATGCAGATTTGCATCTGTCTCAGGGGGTTCTGGACATCCTCAAAGCCTCTTGAAAGCCCCGTCACTAGAAAGACCTATAACTCCAAATGGAAGAGATTCAGCATTTGGTGTTCTAAGCAGCATATTTCCCCAGACACTGCTGAATTGCCTACAGTTCTGGATTATATGGTCTATCTTAATGGCCTAGGCTTCAGACCAGCTACTCTCAAAGTACACTTGTCAGCTGTCTCTGCTTTTCTGTCAATGGGGAAGTCTTCCTCACTATCATCTCATCCTGTGTTCTGTAAATTTTTCAAAGGATTGCTTCATACCAATCCTCCATTCAGAGACCCTGCCCCTGCCTGGGATTTAAATGTTTGTATTGTTCAATTGATGCAACCTCCCTTTGAGCCTATGTCCTCAGCAGAGTTTAAGTACTTGACTTTGAAAACTGTGTTTTTAGTAGCCATTACCTCTGCCAGACATATCAGTGAACTGCAAGCCCTGTCAGTGGAACCTGATTTTATCTCCTTTCACAGGGATAAAGTGGTCCTTAGAACCAATAGAAGGTTCTTGCCCAAAGTGGTTTCAGATTTTCACCTGAACCAGTCTGTCTCTTCCTGTTTTCTTCACTGATCATTCCTCTTCAGGAGAGGAGGCTACACAGTTTAGATGTTAAAGGGCCCTTAGCTACTATATAGAGTGTACCAAGGGTCTGAGGTTTGATTCCTCCAGCTGTTCCTCACTTATGGAGAAGTGGGGAAGGGCAAACCTGCCACCAAGAACAATTGCCAGGTGGATTGTGTCTTGTATACAATTCTGCTATGAGAAACTAGGAAAATTCCACCCCTCAGGCCTGAGGCTCACTCCTGAGGTACAGCTGCTTCCCTGGCTGCTGCCAGGATATTCCTCTCTTAGAAATTTGTCAAGCAGCCACCTGGAAAACAGTCCATACCTTTACCAAGCATTAATCTCTGGATACCCAGGCTAGGAGTGATGCTCAGTTTGGCACAACAGTACTTCAGAGCCTATTCCCAAAGTAGGTTCTGTCCTCCTCCATGGAGTACTGCTAGTAGTCTCTAATAGTCAGAATACAGCAAGACTTCATGTTGTTTGAAGAAGAAATTACTCACCTTAGTAATTATGTTTCTTCTAATGGAGTCTTGCTGTATTCTACTCCTCCTGCCTCCCCTCTCAGAACCTGTTTTTGGGAAGTGGGTGGGCAGGTGCAGTGTTGCATCTCAGGGGTGCTCCTTTTACACCCTCTTCTTTTTGTTTGGGTTTGTTTTATCATTATTCTTATTTGGATTGGTTTTGGGTTTCCTGACTTGAGTCTTCCTTTGGGGATCCAAAACTTTTTGTTGCCAGTTGGCTAGTAAAAATTTTACAATTTCCACATAGAATAGTTAGTGAGTTTTTGCTGATAAGAATCTGACAGTTGGATTTCTAAGGGCTCCAGACAGAGACCTCAACCGAGCTCAAGCTCAGCATTCTATGCTCTGCATAGAAAGTTAACCCTTTGTTCTCTGGGGGAGTTTAAAGGCTGGGGCTAACTGCAATAGTCAGAATACAGCAAGACTCCATTAGAAGAAGCATAATTACTAAGGTGAGTAATTTTTTCTTTCAGGTCATCAGTGATGATGATGTCCATGTCTCTTTCTTCCCTTGTGACTGCCAGCAACTCTCCTCACAGCCAATAGGTGGCTTCAGGGTTTCTCTTCCCTATGTGCATGATCTTGCACTTCTTTGCGTTTAAACCCCAGTTGCCACTCTTCCGACCATTTTGCTAGTTTATCCAGATCTCTTCTCATTCTGCCCACCCCATATGGATCATCTACTCTGTTGCAGATCTTGGTGTCATCTGCAAACAGACAAACCTTCCCTCAGTCCATCTGCAATGTCACTGATGAAGATATTGAAGAACGGCCCCAGGACCTAGCTAGAGGTACCCACTTGTGACTTGCATCTCTTCTGATTGTATACCATTTACCAGCACTCTGTTTTCTGCCCATCAACCAGTTTGCCACCCAAGCTGACCAACTTAGGCCTTCACCAGCTTATTAATCAATCTTCTATGTGGAACAGTATCGAAAGCTTTGTTGAAGTCAAGGTAGGCAACATCAGCCGCTCGCCCTTGGTCCACCGCTCTGGTTACCCAGTTAAAGAAATCTATGAAATTAGTTTGACAGGACCTTCCTTTTGTAAACCCATGCTGTCTTGGATCCTGTGCTCCTATGGATTCCAGGTGTTGCACTGTCCTTTCCTTAAGGAGTACCTCCATAATCTTGCCCACTACTGAGGTAAGACTGGTTTATAGTTCCCTGCCTCCTCCCTGCTACCACTCTTGTGGAGTGAGATCACATGAGCCCTTCTCCAGGCTTCTGGGACCTCTCCTGTGCTCAGAGACTCACTAAACAGTTCTGATAATGGCTCTGCTAGTTCCACCCTTAGCTCCTTTAGTACCCTGGGATGTATGCCATCAGGTCCCATTGCCTTGTCCACCCTGAGCTTCTCGAGCTCTTGTGGGACCCTTTCTTTTTGTGAAGGGACTAGTGCACACTCCCTCCCCTGTGTCCATGGTACTGAGCTGTGGACCTGCCCTTCTCTTCAGTAAATACTGAGCAGAAGTATCTATTTAGGATAGATGCTGTTACGTGGTCTTCCTCCTCACATGCCTCCTTACCCCCTTTGATCTTAGCAATACCCCCTCTGGACTTTCTTCTTTCACTAATGTATCTATAGAAAGTCTTGTCACCTTCTTTTACTATTTGTGCTAGTGTTTCCTCAGTTTGGGCCTTTGCCTGCCTTACTGTCTTCCCTGCTTCTCTTAAGGAAGTTTGGTATGCCTCCCTATCTTCATCCTGATGCGTTCCCTTATATTTCCTGAAGGCCAGCCTTTTGGCTCTGACCTTTCCTACTACTGTTCTTGAGAACCAAAGTGGTTTCCTTCTTCTTTTGCACTTCTTTTTCTCTCTAGCACAGTGGGATGTTGCTTCAAGTATTATGTCCTTAATGGTTGTCCACTTTGCCTGTACCTCCTCACATGTATTTCTTTTTGCCAGGGCTAGCTTAACTCTGTTGGCCATCTCATCAAAGTCAGTTCCTCTGAAGTCCCATATTTTTGCCTTGGAATGGGATGATTTAGTTCTAGTGGCCAAATTGAACCATACCATGTGATGGTCACTGGCCCCCAGGTGAACTTCTACCTGGAGATCTGTAATCCTTTCCCTGTTAGTCAATGCTAGATCTAGGATAGCCCTGTCTCTTGTGGGTTGTTGTACTAGTTGTTTGAGGCCCTCCCCCTGCAGGGAATCCACAACGTGTCTAGTTCTGGCAGATGTTCCTGCTGATATTGACCAATTTCTATTGGGCATGTTGCAGTTTCCCATTATCAGAACCTCCCCTTTAGCTGTCATGTTTTGTATATCTTCCAACAGTAATGTGTATGTGTCCTCCCCATGGTCTGGAGGCCTGTACACAACCCCAGTTCGTATGGCTGTCCCGTTTCCTGGGTGACCCACAGTTCTTCTGGCTCCTTATGTGTATTCTGAATTTTTGTAGCTTTGATATTTTCATTTAGATAACCGGGCACTACACCCCCCCCCCTTTTGCACCTCAGTCTCTTCTGAACAGTACATAGCCAGGTACTGCAGTCTCCCAAGTGTGGTTACTGGTAAACCATGTCTCGCTAATGGCTACTATGTCCAGTTTAGCCTCTGTCATTAGTGCCTGCAGATCTGGGATCTTGTTTCCCAGACTGCGAGCATTTGTGTACATGATTTTCCATTGGCCAGATTTCAGTGTGTTAGTTGTTGGGCGAGATCTGGCGTTTCCCCCTGTGCATTGTATGGGGAGCCGGACCTTTTTCTTTACCTGGTGATGCAAATGAACTACAAACACGCTGAACTCCTGCTTGACCACTAGCTGAGGGGGAATGGGTGTTCTTCCCATTCGACGTATGGGGTGCTGCGCCCCCTCCCCATTTTCTAGTTTAAATATTCTGCAAAGACGTCAAAGGTCTGCCCCAATGCACTGACTCCCTCCTTAGTCAGATGCAGTCCATCAAATTTAAAGAACTTTTGCTCCCAAAACTGTTGCCAGTTCCCTACAAATTTGTGTCCTTTTTGCTGGCACCAGCCCTTGAGCCACATGTTCAGCTCCGCTATCTCCCCTTCTCTGACATTCATCCATCTGCCCCCTTCCAACACTGGCAGGATCTCAGAGAAGGAGATGCCAGATGAAATGGATGATAGTTTGTCACCCAGCCTGGTCAGGTGTTCCTTGGTTTCCACAACTGACCAGCTGGCACGATTGTTAGTCCCTATGTGTAGCAGGACGTCAATGTTTTCTCCTGCTTCCTGAACAATTTTAGCAATGCGGTCAGTGTCTTTCCACACTTATGTACCTGGGAGACATCTGACCATTACCCCTGGCTGGAGATAGGTATCAACTCCCTGAATCATGGAGTCTCCTATGATGAGAAGTGTTTTGGATTTCCTTTTTGCTTTTTTTTTTGTTTTGGTTCCTGTTTTGGGCAAATTTTGTTGTGCTAGCTCCTGTGCTGTAGTGTCCTGCTTTCCAGTGTCCTCTGCCCCTTTGTTTGATTTTGGAGATAGAGGCAGATACCTGTTTGTAGTTTTTATATGGTTTGTGTAGGTGTAGAGGCACAAAGCCACATAGTGCAGCACACAGTGGGGCACAGAAGGGCGCAAGTTACGGCAGAGGGGCCCTGCCATACCTGCTGTATGAGCCTGCCGAAAGCCAGTGAACACCCACCTGGCCCCATAGGACCAGACCCACACACACACACACACACAAGGACGCACAGGACAATGCCACTGCCCGTCGCACCAGCCAAATTCCCCTCCCCCCAGATAGCAGTGCCCCCACCAGGTTCTGGCAGCTAGTCCCCGTCGACCCCTCGATCCCATGCCCTGTCATTAGTGGCTAGTGGCTCCCACCCACCCAGGCACCAATAGCAAACCCCTCCATTCCCTTACCATAGTAGCATTGTGTCCCTCCACTCTCCTCCTCGGCCACTGGCTGTCAAGGCGGGGAGCATGCTGCCTGTAAATAATGTGCTCCCAGTGTCCTTATGCGGCCGGTGGCGGGAAAATATGGAGGACTACTGGCCATCCTGCTCTGGTGGAAATGCTACTATAGGTACTTCAGGGGGTTGGTATTAGTGCCAGGTTGGGTGGGGGCCACTCACCACCCAGTGACAGGACATGGGATTGAGGGGTGGGGAGTCATGATGCCAGGACCTTACGGAGCACAGCTGTGTTCGGGGGTGCTGCTACTGTGGGGGGCCCTACACTGGGGGTTGGGGCATGGATGTGTGTGTGTGGGGGGTGGGTTGCTACCAGGGGCACAGGTGTGCCTCAATGGGACATGGTATACGCAGTCGGTGCTGGCGTGTGTGGGCAGGTATTCCACATGGGCACCAGGCATTGCGTGATGGTGGGGCACCGGCATTCGGCACAAGGGCAGGGCTGCTGTTGGGGTGGGGATGTGCCACATGGGCTTGGCAAGGGGGGCCCGCATCATTGGAAGATGTGGCCGGACCCCACCACTGCCGGGTGCATCCTGTTATAATGCATGAACCCGGCGCACACCCATCCATGCAAGGGATTCACTCTGTGCCCCAGGGTGGGCATCTGATAGGATGCCCACCTGGGTCCACAACTCTGCCCTGGTCTGCCTCACGCGTACATGCACACTGGGGGGGGGCCATAGACAGGTGCCCTGCGCATGGGTGCATTCTTTCAGACCATGCACCCTGCACCTATCTGGGGCCGTGTAGCTACGCAGATGGAATACGTGTCTCTGGTGCATAATTCCCGCCCATTCGTGCATAGGGCCCAATATGTCTAAGACTAGAGGGACCCATATGTTTAGGGTTAAGGAGTGTTGATGTTAGTTCAGTGTTTTAATAGTTTGTGTGTCCAGAAATAGCTTTAACATTATAAGGAACATCAGTAAACCTCCATGGAGCTAGGGAAAATTTCAGTATAAAAATCAAAGCACTATATGTAATTCACAGCAGTTGAGAAGTATGGCTATTGTCTCCTCTTGGTACACATAATTCTTTCTCTGTGTCTCTTGAGCTTCCAAGTGCAGAGAAGAGAAAAAGAGAGCTCCATTTAAAGCCCTGCCAATGTTGATCTATTCTGAAGTTGCTCCTTCATAACGTAAACAGGTTAAGCTGCCCATTCATATCTGAACAGGAGACTGGCCGCCTGCATGGTCTTTTGTCACACAAGAGCCATTCAGTAATCCACACATCAGTCATTTTTATTCAGCATGTCTGAAATTAGCTTCCCATCCCAGTATGTGACCCCTTTTACAAATTAACCCACTGCAAGTAATGTGATACACAGAAGCAAATATTTCAGGAATTCACAGAGAACAAAAATCTTATGTACAGTTGAGGGGAATGCCATTTTTACAGGCACGCATGCCAGAAGTTGAGCACTCGAAAAACCTGAAATAAGATTTACAAACTGCTATTTAAACAACAAAACCATGAAAATAAAATATCTTTCTTTTCAAATACTAACTAGCTAATTGAAATAACTCCTGTAATGAACATGTCTGTGGTAACTGGCATTGACCTATGAAGAAGTGCCCTTTTCGTTTGAGGCATGCCACTGTAGCCACAGCCAGAAGTAATGCAGTAATGCCTGCAATTCCAGGTATTATTGCTTTAGAGGCTGCCAAAGCCCAGACTTTCTGTCTGCCTTTACTTGAATACTGCAGGAGTGGGAACCTTGTTGTGATTTATTATAACTTACTGATGCCATAGGAATTCTGTATATGTGCCACATGTTCAAAGCCCTCACAAGGAACATAGGAAAACAACTAAAGGAAATAAAAAGTCCCAAGGGTTCGTTGTGTTTGTTTCCTGCCTTCCAGGTAGCAGCAGAAGCCAATATCTTATGGAACAGATGTTGCCATTGGTAATTGGAAGTGTTACCTGTGAGTTTACGGACTTTTTGGCACAATAAAGAGGAACCCCACAAGTGGCACAAAACCCTTTGATGCAAGGCTATGTGATCATTTTCTTCCAGACACAGAAACCTAGAAACGTAGATGCCCGACTGTGAGTCCATCATGTCTGCCCTGATGTCCTACAATGAGATTACTCTGCCCTTCAACAATGTTTTCCACACCCTGCCTTCCTCCTCTTCCTCCTCTTCCTCATAACCCCCCCCGAAGGTGTCCCACTGTGTTTTGAACAGTGATACAGTCTCAGCATCGATCACATTCCTGGGCAGAGGCTGTTCCAAGTGTCCACCACCCGCTCTGTGAAAAAATACTTTCTGTTGTCCTTTTTGAATGTCCTCCCTTCAAGCTTGAGTTTGTATCCCCTAGCAACTATATGTTCCTCAACTTGACCAATTCTGTGCAGTACACCGTATTACATTCCTGCATGTATTTGTATGTCTCCATGATGCCCTTCTTTCCCTGCTGTCCTCCAGACAGTGGAGAAAATGAATTCAGTGCTTCCAGGAGTCAGGTGGTACATGCAGGGGATAGCCAGACCCGTGCATCCACGAATGAAGACAAAATCTGCATTGGAGAGACCAGTAATACAAAGAGACTACGCTCCCATGCAGCAGAAAGTTTTAATTAATAAACTGTCTGAGGACTTGGCATACCCTGGTGCTTCGACCAGCACTGGTCTTCGTTCGGGGGTGTGGCCCCTTGTCCATACATCCAGTCTTGTATATTTCACATTTAAAGGTACAAGCCCTATATCACAATTTTTTCATTCTAATATAAACTAATGCCATAACGTAGTAGTTTAATGGGGTGGTGAAGGGTAAGAAATGTGAATAAACAGAAACAACACATACACATAGACATATATAGGAATAGGGGGTTGCAGGGAATAATTGAAAGAATATACAAAAACAATTTTTCAAAGGCAGAGAACAATACCTCAAATTGTTCCCATTAATTCATCACTAAATATGATCATGATACTAAATACTTGAAATCATTTCTGTTCCATTATTTTTATGAAACAGACCCGGCTGTACTTTAATACCCTAGCCATACATGGTTATGATGCACTTTACCTAAAATCATTTTTTCTTTTTGGCCTATTAAACAGGTTCAGCTATATGGGTAAATCTGCATCAAACTAATTGACCAATCCATAGTGGATCCATACCAGGAGGAAATTTGTAAGAAAGAACGCAAAACTAAATGACCATGTTATACTAATTGAATGTTTTCAGTTTTTTCAGAATGGAACAAAATCAACCTCTTCAATGAGACCCTGTGGCTGGATAGTATGGTGAAGTCATCCATGTGGTCTGTCTTAGGAGAAGCTTGTTCAGTCTATCTCCTCCCCTTTTCATTGGTGGCACATGTCCAAGACCCATAAATGAAATCCGAGTCAGATCCAAATTATGGACACCTGAAAGTGCGCACCCGGTGCATTATGTTCATTTTTATTAGCTGTTGCTCGTTTGTGTTTCTGAATGTGCACTTTCAAGGGATGTATGGTATGTCCCATATAATGCTTAAGACACAGACACCAAATTATGTATACCACAGATGATGTAATGCAGGATATGAACTGTCTGACTTCTACTGTCCGACTCAGAGGACCCAGAGAATCTACCATTATACCAAAGTGGTAGTCGCCCTCACTGAAGCACAACTCTGACCCTTATCCTTCTGTTACGATCACCACCACTAGGCAACATGCTCCCTCTTCCACGACCACTGCACATTGCCATTTTGGCCCTCTTGATGCTTGTCTCCCTCCAGTGGACCACACTGGTAGCCCATGAATGTCAGCACCTAATGACCACCGTGGTACACCCAACTCCACCCTTGCCACAGATCCTAGGCCCCAGCACCCACCCCCCATCCACCCCCATGCTCCCCCACCCCAAGCCATTCCTGGACCCTTCTCCTCACCTTCTTTCCAACCCTCCGCACCCTACCCATTCCCTGCACTCTTAACTGCTCAGCCCCACTCTCGATGCCGGGCTCAGTTCACCAGCCACTACCCCATAATAGCAAGATTTCTCACGCTATTGTTATTACTCACGGGCAATGTCCACCCCAATCTGAGTCCTTCCCCCACCTGTGCACCCAGGACATCACCCACAGGACTCTCGTCATCGACCCTTGAACATACGCAGCCTGCTAAAAAAATCTGCAGTGCTCCAATGTTGGGCCATCTTTTACCAACCAGACATCATTTCTTTAGTTGAAACCTGGCTCTCAAATTCTACCCCAGACTCAGTTGTCTCACTCCCCGGGTTCACCCTATTCCGGGACAACCGGGTGGGAAAATGTGGAGGAGGCTGTGCGATCTACATCAGGAATAACATTACTGGCCACATGCCCTCCCCCCCCAAGGCTCTTAACCGGTGCCTAAGCATTCACCTTAAAAATTACCCCGGACCTCTCCACGGGCCCATTGTACGTCACAGTATCCTATGTTCTCCCTAAGAACCAAAAGTTGGCCCTCACATCCCTCACTGATTATCTATCTACCATCCCTCACAAAGCTGAACAGATACTAGTAGGAACCTAAATGTCAACTGGCTCAGTTCCTCGGCTGCACCAATAAAGGACTCCTTCACTGCCCTTGACATGGTCCAATTAGTCACTGAACCCACTAGAGTTCATCCCTCCTCTGGTACCAGCACCCTCCTGGTTGTCATTATCTCCAACTGCCCCCACAAAATCCAGGATATAAAAGTTCTACCCGACTCCCTTAGCGACCACTCACTCATCCTATTCCTATGGACCTCCTCCACCCCTAAACCCACAGCCCAGACCACCTTCCATATGCGTCTCTGCCCCGGGGGGGGGGGTTAAAAAAACTCAAACAACTTCTTGCACAAATGGACTGGTCCCCATTAAAACAGCCCCCAGCATTGACATTGCACTTGACCTGTTCACACAGGCCTTCACTAAAGCCTGTAATCTCTATGCCCCACTCACCAAACTCCGCACCAAAAAACAAAATGCCCCATGGATCACCCCACCTTACTCCAAAAATTGAGGGAAAGGGACAACCTCTGGTACAAAGCCTTGGAGTCTGGCAGGACGTCTGACAGTCATACAATGCTGCTCGCAATGGCTGCACGTGGGCCATCCGCAAGGCCAAAGCGGACTACTATCGATCCACTCTCACTGACACATGGGAGTCCGGGCCCAGACCTTTTGGAGTAATATCAAAGAACTCAATGGTAAATCACGATCCCCACCACCCTCCCAGCTCACCATAGATGGCACCAATTTTACTGACCCACTTACCATAGCAAACTGTCTAAACACCACCTTCACAAGTCTCAGCACTGTTCTCCCCAGTTGCTTCTTTGACCCTATGCTCGAATCCAAATCCCCTACCTTGCAGTGCCTGCATTTCCTTCTGCATAAAATATCGACCCATGAAGACTGTCCATACCTGCAAAATGCACTAAACAGCAACAACCCTGGCACAGATCCCCTAGACGCTTGGCTCCTTCGGCTAGTCCTTGATGCAGTCCTAGCCCCTCTCACGGTCCTACTCAACAGATCTCTGTGTCTGGGGCAATTCCCCAGTGCCTGGAAGACTGCCGTTGAGTACCCCATTTATAAAAGTAGTGAGAAATCCTCCCCCAGTAACTATCGACCCATATCCATTCTCTCCCCCAATCCAAAGCCTTAGAGAAAGTAGTTGCCACGTAGCTCGCTGAATAACTAGCCAAGCATGACATCTTATGCCCAGAGCAGCATGGCTTCCACTCAGGCCACAGCACAACCACAGCCCTCATCGAATTCACCAAATTCCTACACTCCTCCCTAGATGCTGGTAACATTGCTGGAGCTGTATACATAGACCTTTCCAAGGCTTTCAGCACGGTCTGCCATTCACTGCTTCTAGACTCTCTCTTCCAACTCGGTTTCTCCTCGGGCCCCCTGGCATGGTGTGCCAGTTACCTTACCGCATGGTTCCAACGTGTCAAAATAAATGGTACCCTGTCTGACACACTACCTGTCTTCTCCGAAGTGCCCCAGGGCTCCATCCTGGGTCCCCTACTCTTCACCCTCTACCTAAACACCTTGCCGTTGGCCTGCTCTGGAGATATCCTACTGTATGCAGATGATGCAGTGCTTTATGCCTCGCACCATAAACTTGCCCCCCTCCAGGTCTCCCTCCAAAACACCTTCACCCAGGCTGAAAAAAATGGTTCAAGGACCGTAGACTGGTCATTAAACCTAAAAAAGACAAAATCCATGATTTTCTCACACCACCAAAACAAAGCAAAAAATACTCCAATCCTCATCCTCCCCAGCACCCCCTTGAACAGGTATCCACCTACAAGTACCTGGGGCTTGCCCTCAGCACTGCTCTTACCTTTTCATGACCACATAAACTCACTAGCAGCAGCTGTAAACACTCGGATTGGGCTCCTATACTGGCACAAGGAATGTCTCCCTCCTGATGCCCTTAGGCTTGCTATTACCTCCTCCATACTACCCCTAGTGGATTATGAGCTCCCAGGCTATGGGGCAGCAGATAACTCCGCTCTTCAGAAAATACAAATCTCACTCAACAAGGCCTGCAGGCTCCTAACTGGTGCCCCAAGGCTCACCCACACCAGCTTTCTCTATTCCGCTGCCAGTAACCTCAGCCTTGATGAAAGACTCTACTACCAGACCTGCCTCCTGACCTAGACAATTCTGCTTGGACTCTCACCTCCTGGAGTCACCGCTTCCCTCCAAACTGCCACACCCTCTATCTCCACCCGCCACTTGTACAAAGCCATCTTGGTGGTACCCAGGGTAAAAACATCCCTTGCCCAGAGATCTTTCCGCTACAGGGCCTCTGGCTGGTATAATACTCTCCCAGCCACCATCACCAACACTCCCAAGATTGCCCATTTCAAAGTGACTCTCCGCAAACCATCTTCTCAATAATCACTCCTGTAGCTGCAACTAGCCTGCGCTCTCATGCCCTCCTGGGCCCTAATTCCCGACAAGGTCCATGATGGACCGCTACCACCTAAAAAACAATGATTAGTCCATCGATGGCTCATGAATAAGATGTATTAAAATGTAACGTAAGCTCTCTCATGCAACAATGCTTCTTTTCTATGCTTCTGTAAATATCTGTACCCAAACTTGTATATAATATCTGTAAACAATGTCTGTAACCTACACATGACAGCTATTCTGATGTACTTGTTACCCCTCTCTGTGTCTTATATCCTCCTTGTAACGAGGTACCTTTGTAAATGAGCCCTTGGCTCAAAGGTTGTTAAACTGATACTTCAAATGAATAAATAAATGTGTTGAGATGTTCCAGTCTCCTCATGGAACCTAGAGGAGCAAATGTAAGGTGCGCACTAGATGCAGTCGAGCTAGATGCAAAAAGTGTAGTAGTTTATTGTAGCAAAATAATGGACCACACTAAATAACCTGGCGCTTCAAACCCATGTGGGTTCTTCATCGGGTGGGGGTGGGGGCTTGAGTCGGCTTTCATCACAGGACCTATCCTGCTGCCTCTGGATCATCTCTGTAGCCCTTTACCGAGCAGTGTCTATTTTTTTTTTAATTGAGCAAGAAAAAGGCCAATACAAACAGCCACTAGCAAGACTTATACAAAAGTATAATACATTAACATAAACAACAAAGACAAAGAGAATCACATAAATAAATTCAAAAGCATTAGGGAGCCTTTAGGACAAAGATTAAAGGGCAGGAGCCCTATAACAAAAATCATATACAGTACGGGGGGGGGGGGAGAGCCCAGCAGGGCCAAGAAACATTGTATTTCAAAGCAATGTTCATGAAGGGGTTCCACAATATATGAAACATGGCTGCTTTGTCATTAATGAAATAATGAATTTGCTCCAAACGGTATAAATCCACCATGAAATTTAACCAGGTCCTTCGAGCAGGAGGACTAGTGTCTTTCCGGACCATCAGGATACATTTCTCAGTGAGTAAAAATGCTAAGGAAATTAGTTTGCATTGTGGATCGAAAGTATACTGATGGTTAAACTTATAACCTAAAAGAATTGTAGAAGGATCCTTTTTCAGTTTTATACCAGTAGCACATTGTAAAACCTCAAAGATAGTGTCCCAGAATGTTGTTCATTTTTGACACATTAGAAACATCTAGGATACTTATCCTCCAGATCAGGACTGAATTATGCAGTCTGGTTGGTGTTAAGTAGGTTCTATGTAAAACATTAAATTGAATCTGTTGTAGTTTAGTTGAACAGAATTCACTATGAGGGTAAACAGTAATGCTATCCCAGTCATCCTAAGAGAATTCCGCATCCAACTCTTGTTCCCACTTTGCTTTTAGTCCATCAAGATTAATAGATGTTGAATCAAGTAATAATTTATATGTAGCAGATAAAGGTTTAAAATTAGGATTTAGGGTTAACAAGCTGTTCTCCACCAGAGAGTGTGCATGGGAAAAACTGGCCTTTATTACATAACCTTGTATTCAAACAACATGAAGTCTTGCTATATTCTGACAGTAGCAGTGAGTCCCAACCTTCGAACTGCCCCGGAGATGAAAGAGTTAAGTTTCCATGCCAGGCATGGAACGCTGAGCTCGAGCTCGGTTGAGACTCTGTCTGTTGCTGTTTAAACTCAAACCGTCAGATTCTTTACTCCGCCTCACTGAACAGTCGCTCCGGAAATTTCTCCTTCTGCTCGGTTCAATTTGTCGGTTAAGTACCGCTTTTCTCGGTTTTCGACCGAATTTAAACCGTAACCTGTCGGTTCAGTCTCTGTCTGTGGTATTTGTGAGTACTAGATAGGTTATATTTTATTCTATTCTGTGTGGAACTTGTAAACGGTTCATCGGTTCGGTTTGAACCAATCAAGTTGTTAAAAATCTTAAATTGTACTTTCAGAGTGTGGTTACCGGTTCTTATCGGTTCTACAAAAAAACGGACTTTATTACGGTTTTTTCCACGACCCGTGATACGGTTGGGAACCGATAAGAGGGTCTTGCCTGGCGGATTGCCATAAAAGGGTAAGTCTGGTTAGGACTGGCACAATGTCTGAGAAACCCAAAAGGAAAACCAGACCCACTGGGTTTCAACACTGCAGTGTGCGTGGGGAAGTCTTTGCCAAGGCTGACCCCCACACCACCTGTGTTTATTGTCTGGGGTTTGACCACCTCAATGCAGACTGCCAGATTTGTAAAAGTTTCCCTGCAGCTACCCTAGAAAAGAGAGTTGGTAGGCTCAGGGAAAGGGAGGCCAAAAAGTCCGCTGAACCGGATGGCCAGCCCGGTTCGGTTCAAACCGAACCAGAAGGAGTGCCCTCTGACCAGGGCGAGACTTCTTCGGGCAAAAGGAGAGCCGATTCTGAGGAGTCGGTTCCAGCTAAAAGAACTAGAAAAGAAAAATCAGCTGGTGTGGAGTCAAAACTTTCCTCTCCAACCGCTGAAGAAATAGACAAAGCGATCAAAATTGTTCAGTCACTTTCCCTGGTTCCGACCGAACCGGCACCATCAGGCAGGCGCTCAGTTCGGCCGGTTCCACCGGTTCAAGAGTATGAATTAGAGGAATTTTATGAACCGGAGGAGGAGGAAGAGGAGTATGAGGAAAGTGCATATGGATTTGAAAGTCTGAATGTGCCCATTGACCCGGACATCTCCCCAGACAGACCTTCAGGAGTGTCTCCTCCTAGGCTTTCTGAGTCCCCCTCCCATTTCATGTTTTATAAAAAAGTGGCTGAAACCCTCCAGCTTCCTATGGAAGAAGCTGTGGATGACCAGGAGGAGCCTGTCTATGTGGAAATGATGGATATCCCAGAGTCTAGGAGGCTGTCTATTCCCTTGCACAAATCCTTTGGGAAACAGACATTCAAGATTTTAGAGACTCCTAACACACTACCTCCCGTGGATAAAAGAATGGACAAGAGGTATACATTGTCAGGCTCAGACACGGAGTTCCTTACACAACAATGCAGCCATGTTGGGGTAGTGCAGGCTGCAGCCTGTGATAAGGCAAACATTCCCTTGGCTTCACAACCCCGGACAAGGACTCCAGGAGGATTGATGCCATGGCTAAGAAACAGTACGTGGCAGCATCCTTGGGACTCAGACAGGCTAATTATATGGCCTATACTGCTAGGTATCAAAAATCCAGATGGGACACTGTTATGGCTTTAGCAAAACAGGTCCCTGGCCAGCTTGCCAAGGAGCTGGAGCAGGTGGCTGCTGATGGTATTGAGGCATCCAAGGTGCAATTCCATGCTGCAGTAGACTCCAACGATGTGTCATCTAGAGTCATGGCTACATCTGTGGCACTTCGAAGAATGGCTTGGCTCAGATGTACTAGCCTGTCACAGGATACCCAGACTAAGGCCATGGCTTTTCCTGTTGTGGGTAATTCTCTGTTTGGGGAGCAAACAGAGAATTACATGAAGAAAATGGATGAGTATAGGACCACCTATAGGAGTGCACAGGCCAAGGAAAGGCAGGCCACTCCTCAAAGGCAGCTTCCCAGGGGCAGGGGCAGGCCTTTTCATAGGCCTCTTTACCAAGCCCAGGCCTCCTCTTCTGCTTATGCCCAGAGGGGTTCTTTAGAGGAGAGGCAGGCGGGGTACAAGCAGGCCTGCTTCCACCCCTCAGCCCAAAGCCCCTGCCAAACAGGCACCCTGATGGGTTGCCAGGCCAATTCTCAGCTACCTGTGGGGCAGGCTGGCTTACTTTGTCCAGGACTGGGAGTCTCTGACATCAGACAAATGGGTCCTGGAAGTAGTAAGCCAGGGGCTGGTTCTCAGCTTCAAAAAGTTTCCAAAGATGAGAACCAGATCCTTTCCACCTGCAAATCCATCAGAGATACTTGCCTTAGAGGCAGAGATCTCATTCCTCCTACCTCTCAGAGCTGTGGAAAGGGTTCCACCCCTACGCCAGAGCAAAGGGTTGTACTTCAGGTACTTCCTTACCCCCAAAAAGACAGGAGAATGGCGGCCCATCCTGGATCTCAGATATTTAAACAAGCACCTTTTAATACCAAAATTCAAAATGGTGACTCTGGGAATTATTCTACCCTCTCTAAGGCCAGGGGACTGGCTAGTGTCCCTGGACCTCAAGGATGCCTACTTTCATATTATCATCAGAAGCTCCCATCGAAAGTACCTCAGGTTCGAGCTATCCTCAGGCCATTACCAGTTCAGAGCAATGCCCTTTGGCCTCACCTCTGCTCCAAGGGTGTTCACAAAATGCCTGGCAGTGGTAGTTGCTTCTCTAAGAAGGCAAAACATTGCCATCTTCCCTTACCTGGACGACTGGCTCATAGTGGGCCAGTCCCCAGACGAAGTCAAGTTACACTTACAGATAACTCAGCAACTGCTCACTTCTTTGGGTTTCCTTCTAAATCTTCCAAAGTCAGTTCTAGAGCCTGTCCAGCTCCTCACCTTCACAGGCGCAGAGCTAGACACAGAGAAGGCCAGAGCCTTCCTTCCCCTGGACAGGGCAAGGACCCTGGTCTCTCTGGCCTTCTCATTCACCCTGCAGGTGTCTCGACAAGCAAGGCATTTTCTAAAGCTCCTGGGGCACATGGCTGCTTCTACAGCAGTAGTGCAGGGAGCAAGATTTCAGATGAGGGACATTCAGTTCCATTTGAAAACCTTCTGGTCTCAAAGGAAGGACCCTCTGACCAAATTGATCCCAGTAACTCGAACCCTGATCCAGGCCCTATAGTAGTGGAAGGATCAGAACAATCTGAGACAAGGGGTTCCTTTTGTCACTCAGTCTCACTCTTTAATCCTTACTACAGATGCCTCCCTCTTGGGGTGGGGGCCCACATGGGCGATCTGACCACCCAAGGGTTGTGGTCCCCTCAGGAAACTCTGCTTCACATCAATCTGTTGGAACTCAGAGCAGTATTTCTAGCACTTCAAGCTTTTTTCAAATCTGTTCAGAACAAAGTTATGTAGGTCAGAACAGACAACACTACCACAATGTGGTACATCAACAAGCAAGGAGGCACTCGGTCTACGGCCTTGTGCACTGAAGCAATGAAGTTGTGGTCTCTGGCTTACTCCCTGAACACCTCCTTCACGGCAGTTCACCTCCCAGGCAAGGACAATGTCCTGGCAGATGCTCTCAGCAGGATTTCCCAGGGCCATCACGAATGGTCACTGGATCCCCTGGTCTTGGAGGTGATATTTTCCAGATGGGGCACTCCGCAGATAGATCTTTTTGCAGCCCCAGACAAGTACCAACTTCCCCTTTTTTGTTGCAGACCCCCAGTGTTGGGCTCAGTCCCCCTGGATGCCTTAGTTCTCAATTGGGAAGGGAAGTTTCTCTATGCTTTCCCCCCTTCCCTCTTCTGTTCAAAGTGCTAGTCAAAATCAGATCTCAACCCTGCAAGATGATCCTGATTGCTCCAGACTGGGCCAGACAGCTGTGGTATCCACTCCTACTGTCCTTAGCAGTCCATCTTCCCCTGTGTCTTCCCAGGAATTACAACCTGTTAACCTGTGCTCAGGGGAGGGTTTGGTACCCGAACCTCAAATCTCTCAATCTCAAGGCCTGGCTCTTGAATAGTTAGAGTTTGCTGATTTACATCTCTCCCAAGGTGTAATGGATATCCTGAAGGCTTCTAGAAAACCTTCCACCAGGGCTACTTATAATTCTAAGTGGAAAAGATTTTCCATATGGTGCTCTGGGAAACATATTTCCCCCAGAATCTGCTGATCTGTCCACAGTCCTTGACTATATGGTCCATTTAAATAGCTTGGGGCTGAGACCAGCTACACTGAAAGTGCATCTAGCAGCTGTGTCTGCTTTTATTTCAGCAGGTAAGCCCTCTTCTCTTTTGGCTCATCCTGTATTCTCCAAGTTTTTAAGGGATTGCTTCACACCAACCCTCCATTCAGGGACCCTGCCCCTGCCTGGGACCTTAATGTTTGCATTGCTCAGCTTATGCAACCCCCCTTTGAGCCTTTGTCTTCAGCAGAGCTTAAGTACTTGACTTGGAAGACTGTGTTTCTGGTAGCCATCACTTCTGCCAGACGCATAAGTGAATTACAAGCTTTGTCAGTGGAGCCTGATTTTATCTCCTTTCATAGAGATAAGGTGATCCTCAGGACTAACAGGAAGTTCTTGCCTAAGGTGGTTTCATATTTCCACCTTAATCAATCTATGTCTCTCCCAGTGTACTTCACTGGCCATTCCTCCTCTGGCGAGAGGAGGCTGCACAGTTTAGATGTGAAAAGAGTCCTTAGCTACTACATATAGCGTACCAAGGGTCACAGGTTTGACTCCCTCCAACTGTTCCTCACTTATGGTGAGGTCGGTAAGGGGAAACCTGCCACTAAAAGATCCATTGCCAGGTGGATTGTCTCTTGTATCCAATTTTGTTATGAAAAACTGGGTAAGGTTCCTCCCTCAGGCCTGAGGGCTCACTCTACCAGAGGTACAGCTGCTTCCCTGGCTGCTGCCAGGGACATCCTATTCTAGAGATATATCAAGCAGCTACCTGGAAAACAGTTCACACTTTAACGAAGCATTACTCCCTGGACATCCAGGCTAGGAGCGATGCTCGGTTTGGCACAGCTGTGCTTCAGAGCCTATTTCCTAAGTAGGTTCTGTCCCTCCTCCATGGAGGTACTGCTTTGTAGTCTGCATATGTCAGAATATAGCAAGACCTCATGTTGTTTGAAGAAAAAATTACTCACCTTAGTAATGTTGTTTCTTCTAATGGAGTCTTGCTATATTTTGACCTCCCCCCCGCCTGCCCCTCTCAGAACCTCTGTTTTTGGGATGTGGGTGGGCAGTGCAGACTTGGCACTCAGTAGGTGCCCACCTTTTTGTTTTCACCCCCTTCTTTTTGGGGTGAGTTGGTGTTTGTTTTCATTTTTTGGGTCTCCTGACTTGAGAGTTTTGGGACCAAAAAATGTGTTTTACGTTTAGTAGCCAGTTGGCTAGTGTAGGTTTACAGCTTCCACACAGGGCCTTAGTGAGTTTAGCTCGTAAAGATCTGACGGTTTGAGTTTAAACAGCAACAGACAGAGTCTCAACCGAGCTCGAGCTCAGCGTTCCATGCCTGGCATGGAAAGTTAACTCTTTCATCTCTGGGGCAGTTCGAAGGTTGGGACTCACTGCTACTGCCAGAATATAGCAAGACTCCATTAAAAGAAACAACATTACTAAGGTGAGTAATTTTTTCTTTGTAAGTATCGAAAGAAGTGGTAAACCGTTAGATTGCATTTATTCTGGATTTATTTAAGTGACATCAAGTTTTTATCTTCAAATAGGTCTTGTATTGTTAGGATGCTCTGTTTTCCCAGAATCTAAAACCAGTGTCGGAAACTGATGGATGAAATCCAAAGATGCGATAGAAGGGGGTATAGTATGGAAGGGGTCCCTTCTAACCAATAATCCCATGGATTTGTTTCCAACAGTGCCAAGTGGTATGTGACGCTAAAAATCTGGAATGGAGGGGTTTACCTTTAGTATAATATTGTGCATACAGCATGCTTTTAGGGTCAGGATATTTATGGAAGTATTGTTCAATGTATTGATTACAAGTGGATTCTCCTTGAAACCAGTCTGAAATCTGAGGTGTTTGTGCTGCAAGATAAAAGTTTTTGAAATTGGGAAGAGCTAGGCTGCCATGTGTTTTAGAAATCCTAAGTTTCTGCAAATTAAGCCTGGGTTTCTTTTCCTTCCAAATAAATTGAGAGATCAAGCGATCCAAAGCTTTGAAAATTTTTTCAGGAATAAGTATCATAAGAGCTTGAAAAAGAAATAATAATCGGGGCTGTCTATTCATTTTAATAACATTACAGTGGCCAGTCAGTGTGAGGAGAAGTGTCATCAACCTATCCAGGTCCTTCTGGATCGTGCCTAGCAGTGGTGGGATGATACATTCATATATTTGTGTTACTTGTTTAGGTTTTGTCACCCCCAAGGTATTTTATTTTATCCTTTATTATTTCCTGATATTGTAGAAACATCCGTGAATGTGGAGCTGGATTCAGATGCAGGGCTTCTTTTTTAGTCTTATTTATCTTGTAACCTGATGCTTCACCAAATTCTGTAACGAAGGATAAACAAACAGGTAATGAATTTTCGGGCTCGGTTAATAGCAGTGTGTCTTCTGCAAAAAGGCTAACTTTGTATTCTGTCAGGCTGACCTTAATACCCTTAATAGAGACATTTTCACAAATACCCACTGCTGAAGGTTCGATTGCCAGGGCGAACAATAGAGGTGACAGGGGGCCTCCTTGCCTCATGCCTCTAGAGAACAAGATGGTATTAGAAAGGTTAGAGTTGGTATGGATCACCACCATGGGAGATTGATACAATAACTTTGTCCATTTACATAGATAATAGACAGTGTCGGCAGATAAGGGCCTACAGCCCATCCAGTCTGCCCATTTGAGCTTGTAAGTTCACTTTATGTTTTCCTAGAAGTCTGTTGCCCCATGCCCCTGACCTCCAGAATTCCTTTATGTCTATCCCATGCATTCTTAGATCCCGTGATTGTTTCAGCCCCCACCACTTCCTCTGGCGGGGTGTTCCACTTGTCCACCACCCGTTCTGTGAAGAAATTCTTCCTCACTTTTCCTCTGAATTGTCCTCCCTTCAACTTCATCCCATGCCCTCTAGTCCTGGAACATCTTTTTTGCTTAATGAAGGTGTCTCGAAATCGAAACTTTTTTAGAGTTTCAAAAAGGAAATCCCATTCAACTCGATCAAAAACCTTCCCAGCATCTAAAGTTATTATTAGTGCTTCTTGATGTTCGGTAAAATCTATCAGGTTGATGAGGGGTCTCATATTAACACCCAGCTTTTTGGTTTTGATGAAACCATTTTGATTGGGTTGAATGAGACTATGTATAATCTTTTCTAAACATCAGGCCAATAATTTAGTCAGGATTTTCATATTGGTATTTAAAAGGGAAATGGAATGGTATGATGCCACTAATTATGGGATGGAATGATTCCAATAATTCTGGATTTTTATCTTTTTGGGAATACCACTCTTTTTGTTAAATAAAAGGAAAGGGACAAAAGGCTGCGCCTAAAGGTATAATTATATAGTTTCAACAAAGGGCTTGCTAATAAATCAACATATTGCTTATAAAAATCCAGGGAAAGACCATCCATTCTAGGAGCCTTGCCTGAAGACATGCTTTTAATAGTATGTAGAATTTCTTCCATAGGAAAAAGTGACATCTAGCATTTCCATTTCCTTATCAGAAAGCATATGCAAATTATCTGTGACATGAACTTTTCAACCACATGGGGAAATTTTGTCTTGTCTGATGTATGTAAGTTTTTTATAGATGTTGACAAAAATATTGTTTACTTTCTCCAGACTGGTTAGTTAAATCATTATTTTCACCTCCTATAGCAAAGATTATGCAAGCCTGTTTTTTTTCTTTCTGTAGTTGTAACACCATAACCCTATCCAACTTGCCTCCTATGGCGTAGTACTTAGCCCTTGTTTATAAAATATTTTTCTCTGCATCTAAAGAAGACATTCTGTTAAATGAATGCTTAGCGGCATGTAGGGCCTGGAATATCAGGGGATCCTGTGAAGTCATATGTCATTATTCTAGTCTGTTAAGCTCCTTTTCTGCAGTCAAAACATTTTTGTTTGTATGTTTTTTTAATAAATGATCCACGTCTGATGACAACGCCTCTCACTACTGCCTTTAAGGCTTCCCACCGAACATACTGAACAGTGATAGACTCTCTCTGTCCTTCCTTAGACGTGGGGGTGGTTTCCCATGACAAGGTTGAGGCACATTGGCGGGGCGGTGTGGGGAGGCTTGCACTGTGATTGCCTGTGCTGCATCTGTCATGTGGATAAACAGAGGGCTTCAGTTTCCAGTGCTGTCAGTCCAGCACCTGTCACGAGCAGTAAGCAATCAACATGCAGGAAAGGAAAACAATAAAAGACATGGGCTCCAAGACTGTATGCAATGCTCCAGGTGAGGTTGAAGTAATGACTTGTACAGTGGCAATATCACCTCTCTCTTTTCCTTCCATATGCTGTTTCACATTGGGAAGAGGTTTTCAAATTGTTTCTAATTATCACCCTCAGGTCTCTTTCCTCCTTTGACTGCACAACTGTGACCCCAATGATTGTATAGTATATGGACATACAAATTGTACTGTGAGGTACATTACTCTCCTGGTGACCCTGCCTTCCCAAAATAATTAAATGCTGTACTGAGTGATATGATTCTCCACAAGAAGAAGAAGGGCTGTGCAATGGCCTGTCTCAAGGTATGCAATTTATCTTCAAGTGTGAGAAGGGAAGGCCATAACTCACGAGTGGAGGAACCACTTGTGAGTTACAAAAGTCCTGCTGATTCACAAGTAAGGATAAACTGCATTTTGAATCATGCTATTGCGTATTTGATTTATACAACACCCATTTACTAGTTAATTTTTTTTAAATCTACTGTTTATGTGAAGATTGTTTCTTTTTTATATGAACTGCTGGCTTTTGTGCTACGCAAGGCTATTGTGGTTCCATTTCATTTCCTTTTTTGTGATGTCATTAGCATTGTGAAAACTGCTCTTTGGTTGTTTCAGCAGGCCATCGTAATGTGCCCAGCCTTCAAGACAGTGACTGTGACATACCCAACTTGCAAGAAAGCATGTTATCTTGTAGGCTGGGTGCCAAGATGACACTTGCGTCTTGCACGGTTTATTTGTACACCAGTAGTATAAACATGGGATACACAGCTTAGTTACTCAGATTATGCCATTTGAAGGGGAGGGCAGAACAATAGCTCACATACATCAGAGCCACAGTTGTTATGTAAGTTTTCCCCCTCACATGTGATGAAAGGCCTATTGTGAGTCCGCTATTGTGTCTCCAGTTTATACAACTGTTTTTAAATTTAAGCGTTTTTTTTAAATAATATTTTATTAAGGCATCAAAAAACATAACTCATATACATTTCCTTAAGCATCGTTCAGATAAAAGATATTTCAGGTGTAATTAATCTCCCACTGTTATTAAAAAGAGAAAATTAATTTTCTAGGAAACAGTAAATACAAATATTTTCTAACATTCTATTACAGTTGCCATGTAGGAAAGCAGCTATGAACCACACCACTGAAGCTTAAAACCTTCATACTCATCCATGGGTGGGGGGGGTTAAGCCACCCTTTACCTATCCTGCTGGTTACCCGGGGAGGATTTCTACACCTTATTCCAAGCTAGGGGCCCCCAGCTTTTTCTAAATACCTGTCCCATAGATGCCATGTCATCATCATACTTGAGATGTGTCCTGTTATACATTTCATCCATCAGTCAGATTTCTTTCACTGAGGTTAGCCAGTCCTCACACAACTGGGAACTGGGAGTTAGCCATGTATGGGTAATTATTTTTAGGGTTGCCACCACCAAGATGTGGGAAAAATATCTGTTCTTTTTTTTTAAGTGTTATTTATGCATTATATGAGTATATAGCTTACATATCAAGACAAGGGACACAGCCCCACAACATAACTGGGAAGTAGTAAAAAGCCATAGGATTTGTCACTCTCACTTCCGATGGGACCATAACGTTTTGTTTTTTTTCAATTGTTTCCTACTCCTTGCAGGATTAAGATGTAGTGTTGGAAGGGCTGAAATTCCTAGAGTGCGAGCCAACCAATTAGTCAGATGTCCCAGGCTCCATTAAGTTGCCTAGCACCCTGTCTTCATAGGCACATAAAGCTGTCATTGCAGGGGGACAGATAATTTAAAGTACAGGTCACACTTTAATAATCAGTTTTAATGTAAGTGTGGGGTAGGTAATCCTTAACTACATACAGCAAGGGTAGTTACACTGTAGTTACACGTTTGCATATTACTGCAAGGCAGTTACATTATAGTTACACTGTAACTGCAATGTATTTAAGGAAACTTAAACTATTACCATGCAGTACATTTTGATAAAGTTCAAAAATTGAGATATGCTATCTTTCACACCATCTTTGAACAGCAAAGCTCTGTGGAAAAGCAAAGAATGTAACACATAGAACATGTCATAGTTCACAGGGTAAATATACCTTAGGCACCTTGGCACAGACACTTAACAAAGTGTCCACTGTGGGACCATGTCCATATAAACTACGCTTGTTCAATGAGGACATGAAACTTTAAAATCAGTCATTATAAGCTGTCCCAGTGGCGATGAGGGTTGAGGTGCTGGACACCACACCTTGCACCACGTCGGCGACCTGGGTTCGGGAACGGACTCTGGTTGCTTGGGGGTCGGCTGGGGTGAGGAAGGATTGAATGTCTGTAGACAGCTGTCCTTCCTTAGGGAGGGCAGATTAGTGTTGTGTGCTGTGTGCTGTAGCCTGACACCCAGCGGTGGCTGGGTGTCAGCACAAGCGCACAGCCACATATAGGGTGAGCCCACATCCATTGCACTAGGATGCCTCCACAGAGGCAGAGACAGTTGCCCCACCCATAGCACACATGTGGACTTGGGGGAAAAAATTGGAGGAAAAGCCTGGAGTCGACAGGACCCATGATGGCCCAGTGCGTCCCTCCGCAATGCTACCCGCAACTTGTGGATTTGTGCTCCGGGGGAAGAAGTAAGCCAGCGCTCCTCACCCTGGCCCTGCCATGGAGGGGGGCAATCCTCAGGGGTCGGCAGAACGGAAAATGACCAAAGCTGGAGGAAGAGCCCTCCGAGGGAGGGCTGGAGCCAACTGTCAGCTCCGTGGAGGAGGTGGCAAAAAGTGTAAATGAAAAAAAAACAGTCAATTATTATGATCAGGAGTGTTTGGTTGCTCAGCAGTATCCTTAGCTGCATATGTGATGGCAGATTCTGGGTCAGTACTATCGCTGGAACCTTGCTGGATACAGCTGTGCCACCACTCCGTGTTCCATCAGAAACATCTTTGCCAGTTACAGTTCTTTTTTATGTGCACAAGTCTGGTAGGGGATATCTGGAAAAAGGGCAGTTTTGCTGCCCTCCAAGACTATGTCACCATGGATCCTGGCAGCTTAGAGGAGAGGAACGCATGCTTCAGCGCTTGACAGGGTTATGATGGCTGTCAAGGGCCTCCGTGAGTCCCCCTCATGCAGTCTGGCTCCACAGGGATCGCAAATGCCTTCATGGTCCTCACTCCTGTTTTAGGAGGCAACAAATCCAGGAAAGTAAACATCAGTCTCAATTGCAGATACCAGTTCAGTTCAGCCAGCTAAACAGAAATGGAAGCCTACAGTCCTAATATTAGCTTGCCTCTGACCATTTTCTAATGTTTCTACGTTGGCTCTGAGAAACTGCAAGTCCTTAACTATCCTGGCATTTACTATATATCCCACTGCTGTTCAGCACCATGAGAGAGAGAGAGAGATTGTTAATGAAGGCTTTATTTGCAGTAACTCTGGTTTTAAAGTCTTCAAACTTCATTTCGACTGTGGTGAGGTGCTTATTCATCTCGTCCCTGGTGGCTTGTATCTTGTGTAACATCGCCATTATTTGGGTGATATGAAGATTGCTACTCACACTGCCAGGCTGCATAGGTCCAGGACTATTCGAGCCAGCCAATGCTGTAAAATATGCCTCAGCTCCTTGCGCCACATGCTTCTGATCTTTTTTCAGCTCCATTTTGACTACCTGTCTTTGTCCAAGTATTACAGCAGCAAAGTCCAGAAAAGAAAAGTAGTTTGGAGTGATTAACTGAACTTTTAAATATTGAAGGTCCAAAGCTCTGCTGAGATATGTTGTCCCTGTGGACTGCTCCACAGCGCCCCCATGAAGATTTGTTCTGAGGGGATTTTCCCTCCTTTGGAGAGTGAATCCATGAAGAGTTACAGTACTGGAACTCCACTGGAATTTGCATTTTCAGTATGTCTGAGTTGGTTTTTGCTGCGTCTGTCCCAAAATCCTTGGGCAATCCCAAAACACATGTTGGTAGTTCGCCTTGCCTCCACACCCCCCATAATATTTATCTGACACCACATGCTGAAATGCTAAACTGTAAAGCTTTTAAATTCATTTTTAAGAAGATTAAACTGTGGCTGTTTTGAGTTCACTGCTCTACTTTTAGTGCAGCAGAAGCCATTGTGATGTCACCCAGCATTGTCCAGGCTGCTTTCCCATTGGTTATGGGTGCCTTTATGACTTATCTAAAGTAAAGTCAGATGCTGAAAAGTCACCTAATTTGTATAAATACTAATGCAATACGATTCCCAAAGCAGAAAAATAGATGAGGACTCGCTGGACCAGTTCACAAATCTGTAAATTAGCTGTCATTTGTTAGTACAGGTGTTTATGATAAGATAATTATGGAATGGTGTCTCATAAAGCAGCACAACCATGTGACTAGATTCTGCTGATTGCACTACATGATTTGTCTTACCCATTTTATAAGGAAGCAATCATGTGACTGGATTCCTCCAATTACAGTGCAAGATATGTCTTACCCATTTTATGAAGAAGCATATTCAAACGTGGCTTTTTTCAGGGAATGCCTTCTTACTGTAACTTGGATGCCATTGGTTGAAGAAGGGCACCTATGCCAGTAATGCAGCAGGACTGTCCTGGTCACCTGGTAATAATATTTCAAGCAAGAGAGCGTAAGCCTGTCTGTCTCGTATCACCACTGGAGTATTCTAAACCTAACATGTTTTCTCTACCCATGACAATTTAGAAACTAGCATATTCAATGATGTCCAGATTAGTGAAGAAAATTTGATAGGTTTAGAATGAATTAGCAGTTCAAGTAAGGTATTCATTTCAGTGGCTCAGACTGTCCAATATATTCTATGTGGGAGGGTAAGTTAGAGGATCTGTAGTGACTTGTGCAGTTTTGGTTCAAAATTAAGACCCTATAAATCAGCCTCGCTGTTGGCGCAGTGGGAGCATTGCCAGTTGTCACTGCAGTGACCCGGGTTTTGGAACAGCACTGGTTCATAACTTAGCCAGTCAGAATAGTGCAGTCAAGAACCCCGTGGTAAAAATGCTGTCACTTTTTTTTTTGTGTGGGGGACTCTGCCCCCTACACCCCCCATACTTATAGATTCTAACTCCAGGAGGAAAGGATCTCAAGGAAAGATGAAAATTGTGGGGCCATGGAATACTGTTTCCACAGCCCCTTGTAAAAAAAAAAAAAAAAAAAAAAAAAAGTCCTGAAACAGTCAAATCGAGGGTCTCCACTGCCACCCGACTGAGCTGCTTCATGCCTTAGCCCTCCATACCACAGGAGCAGCTCAGCCAGCCTCTGGAATTCTGCTGCCCTTGTCCTGTGGCAGCACCATGGACAGTGACAAGGGGTGTGCTTACTGCAAGCGCTGTCAGTCCCCTCTCGCTGTCTGTGGCAGCGCTACCTAGACTAGCACTCTCTTTCCTTGCACTATTCTGGTAGTGCTATTCTAACCAGGTACCTTTGGAACCAACCTGAGTCCTCAGTAGGCAGTGGTGGGGAGGAAGCTCAAGTATCTCAGAGGATGCTTGTTTCCCCTGGAGAGGGAAGACTACTGACTGTCATGTGATTATCACCTGGGTGGCCACAGGTGACATTGTGAATAGAGTGGTGGGTGGGGAATCGGATAGTTCTACAAGTATCATTCTGGTACGCTTCCCCACCAGTGTCCCAAGGAAGTGAGACAATGAGAATACTAAGGCCAGCACATGAAGTTAGCGGTGCTCTCGGGCTTCATGTTACGCCACCAGTTGGATCTCTGGATTTGACCACTGGTGATGTTTAGTATGCCCCAGTGACTCCAGAAAACTGTGGGTGTAAGTTTCAAAGATAGTCAGGAGCAAGAACAGGGCATTGAGGTGGCTGAGGGCTTATTGAGAAGGGTTCAAGACAAAGAAGGAACAAGTCATACTAACATATTAATTTCAGCAGATTAGGCTGTACGGTCTATCGAGTCTGCTCGAAACCTCAGATCCCTAGCTGGGGACTGAGGTCCCCCCCCCCCTTGTGTTCCAGAATGCCTATCATTCCTCCTCACCCCATAGGCCAGGCCTTCCCTTGATATGTCCCCTTTCAATATCTGTCCCATCCTTTCTTAAAACCTTCCACCGTGGAAGCCTGAACCAGCTCTCCAGGCAGCGCATTCCAGGGTTCCACCATCCTGTCTGTGAAGAACCTCCTCCTCCCTCCCTTTTCCAACTTCAGATCATGTCCTCTGGTGATACCTCCCTCCTTCAGTCTAAACATCCCCTCCGTATTAACCCTGTTTATTCCCTTTAGGTACTTGAAGACTTCGATCATGTCCCCCCTGTCTTGCCTCTCCTCCAGTGAAAACAGGTTGTACTGCTCCAGTCTACCCTTGTATGTCAGATACCATAGTCCTCATATCATCTTGGTAGCCCTCCTCTGGACCCTCTCCAGGAGCTGTGTGTCCCTGTTCAGATGCAGCCTCCAGTACTGCACACAGTACTCCAGGTGCGGTCAAACCAGCCCATTATACAGCAGTAGGATCACTTCCCTGCTCCTCGAGGTGATGCCCCTTGCGATGCATCCCAACATTTTGTTTGCTTTGGCAGCTGCTCTTCTGCACTGCTCGGAGTTATTCATACTTGCATCCACCATGACCCCTAGATCTTTTTCATCTATAGAGGCCTCCAGTGTCGTCCTCCCAGGGTATACACATGATTGGGGTTTCCCCGCCCTAGGTGCAATACCTTGCATTTGGAGGAATTGAAATTTAATCTCCGGGTGTGAGCCCACCTGACCAGGGTCTCTATATCCTCCTGCAGGGCCAACCTCCCCACTTTCCCCTCAACTACTGCTCCCATCTTAGAGTCAGTGAAGAGACTCATTTCATTCACTATTTCTTCCCTGATGTCCGATACATAAGCATTAAACAGGATAGGACCCAGGACCAAACCCTGTGGTATCCCACTACTGACTCCTCTGGGGCTCGAGAGCTCCCCACCGACCACAACTCTCTGAGTGCGATCAGTAAGCCAGTTTCGTATCCATCTTACCATCAATGCGCCCACCCCCAACCCCGTCAGTTTCCCCACCAGGCCATAGTGGGGGACCGAGTCAAACACCTTGCTGAAGTCTAAAAATAGTACATCCACCGGCCTTCCCTTGTCCAGTTCAGATGTTACCCATTCATAGAACTCCACAAGGTCAGTTTGACACGATCTGCCAAGCACAAAACTGTGTTGCCAGCTATCCCTCCCTCCCTCCCTCCTTCTGCAGGAACACCCCAATCTTCCTTCAGTATACTCTCCATTAATTTCCCCACCACTGATGTCAAACTGATGGGTCTATAGTTACCTGGCACTTCCCTCACCCCCCTTTATGGATAGGCACCACATGCGCCTCTAGCCAATCCCTGGGTACCTTCCCTGTCTCAAGCGACCCGTTGAAGAGCTCCCGCCAGGGGTGCTGCCAGTACGTCCGCCAATTCCCATAGCACTCTCGGGTGTATGCCATCTGGCCCAGGAGATTTATCTTTCTTTAGGTCTTTTAGGGCTTTCCACACCCTTTCAGTGGAGATAGCATCATCTGCCCCCCTTACTGGCCTGTTTAACCGTATCCGAATGTGACCCCCTCTGGGTTACCTCTCCCTCCCCTCCCTCTTGCTTCCTATTTGTTCCCCTCACTGTCCCCTCTCTACCCCCTACCATCCACTCCGTGTCTTGCTTTTTTAGTATCCCCTCCCCCTTGCAGGTGAACACAGAGGCGAAGTACTCATTGAATACCTCTGCCTGGTCCCTCGCTTCTTTCACCCACCCTCCTTCTGTTCTCAACCTACCGAGCTGGACCTTGGTTTTCCTTTGCTCCCTATGTACCTAAAGAACCCCTTTTTCCCTCCCACGTGTCCCTGTGCCAATCGCTGTTCTTTTACTGGGACTTAGCCCCCTCACCATCTGGGTGACTTTTCTAGAGGAAAGATGGTAAACTTCCTTTTCCCTTTCCCCTCTCGTTGCTTTGTATTTTTTGTAAGCAGCCTTCTTCTCCCTGACCACTAGCTGAACCTCCCTAGACCACCAGCTCGGTTTATGTGTTCGAGCTCCCTTATGCTTGACCTTAACGTGGGTCCTGACTGCCTCATGAAGTCCTTGTTTAATGTGCTCCCATCTCCTTTCTACATCTGTCCTTGTTGTAACCCTGTTCAAGTGGTCCTTGAGAATGGTTTCCATGCCCATAAAATCTGTCCCCTGAAGTCCACCATCAGTGTCCTGAAGCTCTCCCACCCCTTCCTCCATGTTAATTTGAAACCAGGCAGTGTTGTGGTCATTCCCAGCCAGGGGTTCCTCAACACCCAGGTCCCATCCACCAGAACCACATACAGGACATGCCCCTACCTTGTGGGCTCCACCACATGCTGTGTTAGGAACACATCCTGGAAGCAGTTCAGCAGCCTGTGTTCCCTGGCCGCCTTCGAGGACATGGTTTCCCATTTGCCTGGCATGTCAGGGTCCCCATCAACACCACTCACTCCCCTTTTGGTCCATACTGGGCTATGATGTTGTCCAGCAAGTCTTCCTCCAGTGCATTCCCCGACCCGGGGGGTCTATATACTACCTCCTGCAGGGGTTCGTAAGGTGACCCTCCACACATTCCCCTGCCTCCTCTACCCTATCAATTTCTAAGCCATCTCTTATGTACAAAGCCACTCCTCCCCCTCTGCCCTCCTTTCTGTCTTTCCTAAGCAAAGTGTACCCCCTCACCTTCAGGTCCCAATCATGGTTTTTGTTGGCCCACATTTCTGTGACCACCAAAACCTCCTCCCACCCACCCCACCCACGAACAGCATGGCCTGGAACTCTGGTATCTTGTTTTCCAAGCTCCTGGCATTTACTAACACTACCTCCCATCTGTTGTCCCTGATCCCCTTTGCCGAACCCCTCCCGGGTTCCATATGCTTACATACTCCCCTGTATAAGTCACTCCAATTGTTAGTTACTCTAATCGCTCAAATACCTAATGACTAGAGCCACAATTTGAAAACGAGTCTCCTTGTAAACCATTGTTTTAGCTTTAACGTTAATTAGGCTAACCATGTATTGTAGTGCAACATTTGATGAAACCCATCTATTACCTGTATATCAACTATGTTGCCACAAGAAAAGCATGCACAGGTTCAGATAACGAACATACATATGTAAAAATCGGATGAAAGAAGGCTGGTTGCCCATCGAGACTGCCTCCCACTTGTCAGTGGTAATACCTTGTTTCCCTTAAATACATATCTAGCTTTTTCTTAAATGTTTCTATTGTTTCTGAATTGACTACATTAGTTGGAAGCGAGTTCCAAATTCCCTCCATTCTCTGCTAGAAACAGTATTTTCTCCTGTCTACTCTGAATATTCCCTTGTGACTACTTGTTTTGACCCATAGTTGTTAGATTTTAGTTACTTTCTGACATATCCCCAACTCTTGCCGTAGAAACATAGAAGTTGACGGCAGATAAGAACCGCAAGGCCCATCCAGTCTGCCCATTTCTTTTTCTACCTTATGAATGTGCCATTGGCCTTTGCTATGTCAATGCCCTATCTATTCATACTCATCTGTATTGCTACCTTATGCCTATCCCATGCCTGTTTGAAGCCCTGCACTGTATTCATATCCACCACTTCCTGAGGTAGGCCGTTCCATGCATCCACCACCCTTTCTGTGAAAAATAACTTCCTCACATTACCCCTTAATCGGCCTCCCTCTAATCTCATGCTGTGTCCTCTTGTCCTGCTATTTTTCTTATATTAAAACGTGTTAGACTCTTGCACCTTGTTAATGCCCTTAAGGTGTTTGAATATTTCAATCATATCACCTCTCTCCCTCCTTTGCTCTAGGCTAGGGTATAAATATTGAGCTCAGTTAATCTGTCCTCATATGTTTTCTGATGCAGTCCCGGCACCATTTTGGTTGTCCTTCTCTGGACTACCTCAATTTGGTTAATGTCCTTGTGAAGGTGTGGCCTCCAGTACTGAACACAGAACTCCAGATGGGGCCTAACCAATGTCTTGTAAAGAGGGATTATTACCTCCGTCTTCCAACTTGTAATACCCCTACTAATACACCCCAATATCCCGCTAGCCTTACCTACTGCTTTAGTGGTCTACTTGGATGATTTCAGGTCATCGGTGATGATGACGCCCAAGTCTCTTTCTTCCCTTGTGACTGCCAGCAACTTCCCTCCCAGCCTATAGGTGGCTTCAGGGTTTCTCTTCTCTATGTGCATGATCTTGCACTTCTTTGCGTTAAACCCCAGTTGCCACTCTTCTGACCATTTTGCTAGTGTAACCCCTAGTTGGCGCTATCCCAGAGGCTACTACCCCTGCCTGATTTGCCACTAACAGGTTGAGGGGCCTGGATCCAATGGCGGGTGCCTCCACCCAGAGGTCAGGGTTTGCAATAGTTAAACTAACTTGGTCACAGCCCTCTGGGACACTGCAACCCCCCTTTCTTCCCACTAGTGGCCCACACAATATATCAGAATTACCTTCACAGTATACACTTACCCCCAGGTCTGGTTCCGGCACTGGGACCTCCTGTGAAATGAGATACAGTGCAACAATCACAGTACAGTACTTTAACATGAACCAAATACCTCAGGCAGTATAACTTTGCTGAAACAAGCAGCTCTGATTTATTTAGGGGATATAACAAGGACAGGGGAAATCAGGTTAATTAGCTTATCACTCTAATAATCTACCTATGGCTCTGTGCACAGGCCTATCCCTATCAGTTACTGTCCCTGGGTACCCACCAGCCCTAGTGGCTAGTCCAAACCGTGGCAGCTGGTAGGGGCCCTTTCACACAGAGAAAAGGAGAATTAAACAGTCAGCAGTACAGTAATTCCATTTGGATTTAATGTGGCAATTCAACGAGGCGACCCTGAATTAGTACTCACGACCTCCAAATAAGATAGGGTCCTTCAATGTCAGCAGGGCTCACTTGAGGTACACAAACCTCTTCACACATCCATATAAAGAAAGCACTATACCAGGCAGGCTGCATCTGTATCCCGATCGCAATTACTGCACAATACCGGAGAACACACAGCAGATTCAGTTCCTGACAGACCGAGTGCAATTTTCAGCAATTCCTCCAGTCTTCTACAGGGTGAGCCTGGTTTCTACTCTTCAGAGATCCTTTGATTCTTTTCACAGGAGGATTCAGTCCTAACAAGCTGTTACACAAGCTGCAGACCGGAACTCTGGGCCTTACACACGTTTTTGACTAAACTGCACACTGAAAAGCACAGGGCTCCTTCCTTCTTCACTGCCAAAGCTCAACTCAATCTCCAACTGACAAAACCGGGCACTTCCTTTGAGTTCCTCCCAGTTCTTGACTGGATTGGCTGTCACTCACAATAGACTGCTGCTGTTGGTCCAAAAGGTGCTGAAGTCTAAACTACATCTCCCAGAGTCACTGCCCATACAATCCTCTTGTGGCTGGCTCAGATTATGAGTCCAAGTTCTGATTAAGTCCAAGGCACCATTTTAGAGCTAGCTTACCCACACTGATTGGTCCAGTTCAGCAGTTCAAAACTAGAATGGGGAACTAGCAGACACAGTTCTGACTGCAAAAAAGCAGGTTAGACAAACTGTAATTTCATTATTACTCTAAATAATTTCTGGCAAACAGTTACATCTGTCAGATAGGTTCCTTTGCACTCCTAGTGACTGCAAAATGAAGTGAATTGGCAGCAGCTTGGTGGTACTCAATCAAAGAAACACACAGTCCCCCATACAAACTAATTATGTCTGCAAGCAGACAGCAATTAAAGAGACAGTACCAGAGGTTCTAAAAACACTCACTGATAAATGGCTTAAATGCCAAACACCATTCAGGCTTGGAGCATTCAAGCAAGCTCCTGGAAGTCTTTTGGGAACCCCCATTTGCAGGGGGGTTACACTAGTATATCCAGATCTCTTCTCATTCTGCCCACCCCATCTGTATCATCTACTTTGTTGTAGATGTGCAAACAGACAAACCTTACCCTCCAGTCCATCTGCAGTATCACTGATGAAGATATTGAAGAGGACTGGCCCCAGAACTGATCCCTGAGGTACCCCACTTGTGACTTGTACCTCTTCTGACTGTATACCGTTTACCACCACTCTCTGTTTTCTGCCCGTCAACCAGTTTGCCACCCAGTTGACCAACGTCTGAGCCACCCCGAGCCTACCCAGCTTATTAATCAATCTTCTATGTGGAACAATATTGAAAGCTTTGCTGAAGTCAAGGTAGACAACATTAACTGCTCCCCCTTAGTCCACCACTCTGGTTACTCAGTCAAAGAAATCTATGAGATTAGTTTGACAGGACCTTCCTTTTGTAAACCCATGCTGTCTTGGATCCTGTGCTCCTATGGATTCCAGGTGTTGCACTATCCTTTCCTTAAGGAGTGTCTCCATAATCTTGCCCACTACTGAGGGAAAACTGACTGGTCTGTAGTTCCCTGCCTCCTCCCTGCTACCACTGTTGTGGAGCGGGATCACATGAGCCCTTCTCCAGTCTTCTGGGACCTCTCCTGTGCTCAGAGACTCACTAAACAGTTCTGATCATGGCTCTGCTAGTTCCTCCCTTAGCTCCTTTAGTACCCTGGGATGTATGCCCTCAGGTCCCACTGTCTTGTCTTGTCTTGTCCACCCTGAGCTTATCGAGCTCTTGTAGGACCCTTTTTTTGTGAAGGGACTAGTGCACACCTCCCTCTCCCCTTCGCCCATGGTGCTGAGCTGTGGGCCCTGCCCTACCTTCTCTTCAGTAAATACTGAGCAGAAATATCTATTTAGGATAGATGCTTTTACATGGTCCTCCTCCTCACACGCCCCCTTATCCCCTTTGATGTTAGCAATACCCCCTCTGGACTTTCTCCTTTCACTAATGTATCTATAGAAAGTCTTGTCACCTTCTTTTACTGTTTGTGCTAGTGTTTCTTTGGTTTGGGCCTTTGCCTGCCTTACTGCCTTCCCTGCTTCCCTTGGGAAGTTTGGTATGTCTCCCCATCTTCATCCTGCTGCGTTCCCTTATATTTCCTGAAAGCCGGCCTTTTGGCTCTGACCTTTTCTGCTACTGTGTTTGAGAACCAAAGTGGTTTCCTTCTTATTTTGCACTTCCTTTTCTCACTAACACAATGGGATGTTGCTTCAAGTATTGCATCTTTAATGCTTGCCCACTTTGCCTGTACCCCCTCACCTGTATTTCTTTTTGCCAGGGCAAGTTTAACTCTGTTGGTCATCTTATCAAAGTCAGCTCCTCTGAAGTCCCATATTTTTACCTTGGAATGGGATGATTTTGTTCTAGTGGCCAAATTGAACCATACCATGTGATGGTCACTGGCCCCCAGGTGACCTTCTACCTGGAGATCTGTGATCCTTTCCCTGTTAGTCAGTACTAGATCTAGGATAGCCCTATCTCTAGTGGGTCGTTGTACCAGTTGTTTGAGGCCCTCCCCCTGCAGGGGAATCCACCATGTGTCTAGTTCTGGCAGATGTCCCTGCTGGTACTGACCAATCTGTATCTGGCATGTTGAAGTCTCCCATTATCAGAACCTCACCTTTAGCTGTCGTGTTTTGTATATCTTCTAACAGTAACGTATCTGTGTCCTCCCCCTGGTCTGGAGGCTTCTGGGTCTTTTTATGAAACCATACAGAGCAATAAGATCACCTCTGATTCTTTTATTTTGTTTTTTTGGTAACGAGGCAAGGCCCTCTAGGCACAGGTACCTGTTTTTAGGGGTGACATGGGAGCACTGAGGTGGTTAAATGACTTGCTCAGAGTCACACTGTATGCAAGAGGAGGTTGTGAGAATCAAATCCAGCTCTGTCTGCACCAAACTCATTACTCTAGCCTCTAAGCTATACTGCCAGCCTCAAAGACTTAATGCATTGGCTAGGAATCAAACCCAGGTCACCTGCATGGGAGGCAAGAATTCTACCACTGAACCACCAGTGCTCTCCTCTAGCTGAAGCTGGGGACTCTGCAATATGAGCAGACTTGATAGACCAAATGGCCTTATTCTGCTAACTTCTTCGTATGTTCATATGACTAAACTTGTTCAGAGTACATAGTCTCTCCCTGTATTCCATGCTGCTGTCCTCCAGTACTGTTCCTGTTGCTCTTCTAGGAACCCATTCCAGTCTGTCTACTCAATTTCTGTGACATGGATTCCAACAGACCTCTCAATCTCCTGCCTCACAAATCCGGGACAAGGCTTTAAAAAATTATGGACCCCAAATCAGGGACACATCTTTTTTTTTTTTTTTTTACTTTTCTTCGTCCCCTTCGGGGCACCTGGAACTCTCTCGGGCCACTACACTTCCCAAGCTGTACCGCCCACTATGGCCTCCATCAACCTCTGAAATATTACGGTACCTGCGGAGCCACCCCGGGACACAGCCCCACAGGATATCGAAGGGGCAGAGATGGAGGTCCAGTATTGGACGTATGGCCGGTGGACCTGCGGGTCGTCACCTATCCAGGGCCTAAAGGAGTTTTTCCCCTTAGTTTCCTCCACTTCCCCTCCACCCTCCCCCCCGTGTGGGCACCCCTGAAGCCCTGGCGCACGGCAACCCTGCTGGCATCAGCCACCCTGCGACGTGCAGTCCGGGGTTTCTGCAGTGACCCCGATCGCCACTGAGGGCTACTGGAACTCCAGACACCACCCAACCCTACCCCCAGGAGAGAGTTGCCTAGCAGGTGCTCAATCTATGCCCTCCGCTGCCGACCCCTGACACCTGAGCTCGTTCCCAAACTCAGGTCACTGGCGTGGCACGAGGTGTGGCATCCAGCGCCTCAACCCTCAGCACCACCGGGGCGGCCCAGTCAGGGACACATCTTAAACACTGGCAAGCTGATAGAATAAGGGGATTAGTGTAAGATGTATTTTCTGAAGAATGAGTCTGTAACTGTAATGCTTGACATTATTTTGTGCTTATAGTCCCCAATGTTAAGTCACAAGAACACACATTTTATGAGGGACAGAGGAACATTTTGAGGCAAAATCAGAGACATCCCTGAAAATCAGAGACAGATGAGAGGTGTGGATTCCAAAACTGGCAGCAGTGCTCCAGCTGAGATCTCACACATGTCCTGTATAGGTGGGCTATCATGTCTTGTGATCTGCTTACAAAGTTCCATCTTATACCTTAGCATAAAAGTACATCACCTGCTTGTGGGACGTGATTAGTCTGTTTGTAACCCCCTGTGATCATCTCTGCTGTATAGCCTTTGCCTCTATCTCCAAGGAAGACCGCAAGTGAGGATGATGAGCAGCCATGTTCCGCAGGACACTAGAAATAGTGCGGCAACATTTGCGTATGCCAACTTTTGGGGTTATATATTGATGATAAATTAATACCCATGATACGAGGAGACGGTTGAGAACACTGAACACGTACTCCCTGGAGGACAGGAGAGAGAGAGAGAGAGAGAGAGAGAGAGGACATGATTGGGACCTTCAAGTACTTGAAAGGGATAAATAAGGTTGATAAGGAGAGTCTCTTTAAGCTGAGTGGCAACCATAACACAAGGGGGCACAGTATGAAGCTGGGAGGGAGGTTTAGGAGGGAAGACAGGAAGCACTTCTTCACAGAGAGGGTGGTGAACACTTGGAATGCACTGCTGGAATAGGTGGTCTCATTGAAGACAGTGGGCAGGTTCAAGAGAGGCTGGGATAGGCGTAGGGGAAGGTAATGATCGTGGGTAGGGAGGATGGGAGGAGTGGGGAGGGGGGCAGGGAGAGTAGCTCAAGCTGTGGACCCCCTGCAATATGAGCAGACTAGATAAACCAAATGGCCTTCTTCTGCTGGCTTACTTGTATATTCATATGTTCGAAATAAAACAGTAAAGCATTTCAAAAATACACTCTTTTTTTTTTTGCAAAGAGTGCCTCTCACACGAACTGTAAGATGCCACAATGACTGGACCACTAAAGTGGCAAACTTTGCTTGTTTCCAAAGTGAATTGAATGTAAAAAAAAAATCAGAGGATTCATGATGTATTGATATATGTTGCGAGGCACTGTTATCGATTTCTTTACTGGTCTGAGCCACTCAGATCCACATTGCTGTTCTCACACTGGAAGGATGCACATGAAACCATACCTACATTGATAAGAGTGTCTTGGGAACATGTATTATATAGTAATAATTCATGATGAGAGCCTATCTCTGAATGTCATACCTTTCAAAAAGGCAAACGGCCTCACTTGGCCCTGTCAAAGGCTGCTGTCACAGCTCTTAAACTTCTTGAGTGCTTGCCCTGTCCTTGGCAGGCCTGTCCTCAAGCTGAGTGGTCAGAAGCAGCTTGGCAACAAGGTGAGTAGAGACAAGGCTACAGAAACCTGGCATCTCAAGAAGGCAGGGTGGAAGAAGCAGCATAGTGTCATCTACCCAGGGCCCATCTATTTTCTCTTTTTCACCCTCTTGCTTGGAGAATTGCTGCCAAGACCCACTAAGTGACAGGTAGTCAGTTCGACTCCTCTTACCACTCACTCCACAAAGGCTGCCCAGCAGCACTGCTTTCTGTGGCTACCAGAGAGTAACCACCTAGCAGGAGTTCCTACACTCCCTTCCTGGAGGAGAACTTCCTCTGGGCTGCTTGACTATCCTTCTACTGGCATCAGCTGTGAAGGTAAAGTAACTGCTTGCCTATTCTTCCTCCCTGCCATTGCTGTAGGGCTCAGATTAAGAGGGTGCATGGGGAGGGGGAGGAATTGGCATCAAAACTAGGTTTTTTTTTTTCTGAAAACCAAATGAAGTTCTAAAGAGATTAGAGAAATATATGCCAGCTGAGATGCAATATCTTATTTTCAGTGGGGTTCTGCTTTAACCCATTTTTACAGTTGGAGGGACTGAAACACTGAGAGGTTTACTGATTGGCTTAAGGTCACACAGTGTGTAAGAGGCTCTGGTGGGATTTGAACCCTCGTCTCCCATTTAGCAAGCCTGTTGCTGTAGCCATTTGACCACACAGCCTCTTCATATGCAGTAAGTCCGATTATGCCAAAGGTTTGTGCTCTGAGCCTGGGACATCAGGAGTGGAGGTTGACAGGGAGGGTGATAGAGCATCTGTGCAGATGATCTCCTCCTGGGAGAGGATGCTGCAGAGCACCGTTCAGGCAGCAACACGTGGCGGTGTGTGGAACCTTTCCAGTGTGGGTGACCATGCATCATATGGCTCCACCTCTAGGGTGTCACTGTAGTGCACAATGTTGGGGTGTAAGGAGGGGCCCAGAAAACAGAAACTAACACCCATCTTGGCCTGACAGATTATGGCTGCCTAGTCTCCCCACACCAGTCCCTCTAGCATACCGCTTCTGCCCCCACCCCAGCCCTGCATACCTTAGAGGACCCCCTCAGGAATGCCACTCCCCTCCTCTTCCCCAGGGAGGGGGGGGTCCTCACGGCCGGGATAAGCTGGACCCTCTGAGGATGTGGGGACAGTCTCCGGAGCTAGGTGGCAGAAAACGTCAATGAAGGGTTGAGACTGGTGGGCAGACAGGGACGTTGAGCAGCCAGAAGGAGTGGGAGGTCGGAGGGGTGCAGGGCAATGTGCAAACAAACTGAAAATTATGCCAAAGCTCTCGGCAAATTTCCAGCCATAAAGAGCAATTCTGCGCTTCAGCACGTATTTTCATAAATATGATGTTTCAACTATTACAATTTACTAATGAATACTTTTTTTCATTTTCAGTTTCCCTTTTCAAGGTTTACAGTGCATCCTGGTAGTCTTTCCAAAAAGTCTTTATAAGAAGCAATTGCCTTTCTCCAGTTTACCTCACAGTGATGTTGTTTGTGACATCATAGTGCTCACTGTGGCAACATACTGTGATGCCGCAAACAGCAATTGTGAGTTCAGCAGGGGAAATTAGCTACAATTTAAGACTCCGTGAAATACGTACAGCATTATCTGCAATATTTAGTAGACCAGCAAGAGGGAGAAGTATGAAAAAAACATAAAAACTAGAAAATACTAAAGATAAAATATAATTGGTGTAAATCTAGTGATTTTAATCCTTTCATTGCAATGAAGAGCTGCTGTTTTAATGTTTTCAGTATGAGGCATATGAAAACCATGATCTCTGCTGAGGTCAGGGTTCAGCTGGACAGTTGTGGATGGAGGATGTAGAAACGAAGTGAGTTATTTCACAACCTGCCTGGCTGCCTCCCAGGATGGGGCTGGAATTTCACAGGGCCCAACAAAGCCGAGCCTTCCTCTAGCTGAAGGGAATCTACAAACTAAGCAATAGCGTATTCTCTCAGCCCTGAACTCTAGTGCCCTCCCATTTTTTTAAATTTTTTTTTACCCTAGAGGGTTGGAAGTTCAGAGAGTCCAAATCTGTCAGCTGTGCGATTCAGAGCTCCTCCAACTCCATCTGTGCAAAATCTCTGAGCGCTGTGCAGAACGGCGGCACTGTTTGATGGGCCAAATGCTGATCTCTAGTGCTGTTGGTAGGGCATGACATTTTTTCTGCTATCTTTTTAGTAGAAATGTTCCCCAGCAGAGAGAAGAGTCTGTAAAATCCAGTATTTTACCTCCAACATTATTCATCCACTGTATAACAGCCTTGTAGGGAGAGGGGCAGGGGGTGCAGTCCCCTCTTCCAAGGTGAGAATCAGAAAGCAAAAGTTAGTACTCTAATAGCATTTATTAAAAGTTTTTTTTTTTGCTTCACTTTCTCTTTTCGTAATTTGCATTATATGTTTCCCTTTCTGACTTGCCCCCCTCCTCCTTCCCTCAGGTAGGGTACAGCTCCATCCCCCTGCATATCAGGCGCTTACCACTCCCTGGCTTCCAACCCCACAAGCGTACTGCCTATGATGGAGCCTGGCCAAACCAGACTCACCCCTCCCCCTCCCCCACCTCCTCCTGAGTGCAGGGGTGGGAGAACCCTGGTATGTGGAGAACCACCAGTGGCAAAGGTCAGGATCCGAGCACACCGGAGATCATCTCGCGTGAGTCAGAGCTTTTTCCTTGTCCCTGGTGTTCATCACCCTATGGAGCATTGGTGCACTAGGGGCTCCCTGTCCAGACATACGCAGTGTGTGCTTGAGTGGAGCCTGGCCTACATACCTTCTCCCCACTGTATCGCTGCTCTGTCACCCGTAGTCACACAGGTGGCAATGTTGTAACGGATGGCACCCTCCTCCTCCCAAAGGAATAGAGTGTCCTCATGGATGCTTAGTCTCCCCCCCCCCCTGGCCGGCCCTTATTGACCAAGGATCACTTTGAACTCTGGTCGCCAGCATCATGAGCAGTAGCAATACCACTGCGCCAAAGGGCCAGCTGGTTTGCTTCACTTTCCATCTTTTCCTTCCTTAGTCAGGCTGTCCTTCAGCCCGTCTACAGACCATGCATACCACACTTACTAGAGCAGTCACCACTAGCCCAGCAGTTACCTGCTGCCTGATCCCCTCGTATGTGTCATGGATTTAGCCCTGTGGGGGCCACCAAATACTCACTTCCTGTTTTCCTCGTATACTGTCTTGGACATAGCCATCTGAGGGCCAATAAATACCCACTGCCTGTTCCCCTCATATACTGACATGGACTTAGCCCTCTGGGGGCCCTCAAATACCTACTGCCTGTTCCCCTAATATACTGTCATGGACTAAGTCCTCCGGGGACCACCAAATACTCACTGCCAGTTCCCCTCATATACTATCATGGAGTTAGCCCTCTGGGGGCCACCAATTACCCACGGTTTGCTCTTTCCTGTACTGTCTAGTACATACTACTTTACGTGGGCCTTGCCAGAACTTTTCAGATAAGAGAGCGGGCCTAGGAGATCCAGAGATTTGGATACTCTGACTGGGCGGGGATGTATGCGTGTGTGAGTGTGTGTGTGTGTGTGTGTGTGTGTGTGTGTCTCCTACCTTATCGCTTCCACTATATCCACCCTATTTTTCATGGGCCCTGTGCCCCATCCCCACACCAGTATGTCACAACCCAAGACCTTTCTGGCCAGAAAAATGAAGGTTGTGACTGACCTCACCCATTACATTCCACCTCACACCCTGCTGACATAGGACTGAAGCATGATGCCACCATGTCCTATGTCGGCAACCTGTGCCTCAGTAGCTGCACCAACATCTGGAAGGTTTCCAGTGTGTAGTAAATGGTTGCAGCTCATGGATCTGTATGTCAATAAACTCCAGTTGTTAACTGCTTTCTAGGGTAGGGTTCCAACTCTGGCACTCAAGCTCACTTAGAGCAGATAAGGTATTTGATCTCCTCCAACTCTGCACCAAGTCATGCTTATTACTTGACCGTAGGGGTTGCCGGAGAGTGGTGAACTGCAGCCCTCACTCCCTGAATGGTGTGTCACCTCCATGATGTGTCTTGTCCCCTTCCCCTGGCCCAATGAGTAAGACAGCAGAGGTTACCCTGCGTGACAGTGTGTTGCAGTTTCATCAAGCCTCTGACCAGGCCAAGTGGGATTTTGTGTTATTTCATTTTTACGTTCGCTTGCGCAAGGAATGTTTTGCTACAAATGGCATTTTAGAGGTGTGTCACTGCCGAGCCAATTACAGCTGAAATTGCAATGGGCTTGGCAGTATAGACCAATGACCAGGCACTCTGGTCATGACACTACTAATGCTCGCTGACGTGGCACTTTGTGTAGTTAAAAGAACTGAACCGCTCCAATGAGAGAGTGCTTCAGTGCTTTCATTTGCATGCATGTAATTTAGACTGCTCCATTCCTCGACGTTCATGTTTTTGTTCCCACCCACCCACAACGCGGATCTCCATGTACCCAGCCATTCATGTGGCTTCCATCATTGTTGTGTCTTCTACTGTCATTTTGGCATGCAGTGTAGCCAAGTGATGTGTCTGTCACCCGCTGTGTGTTTCTGCTGCCCACTGTGTCTGTCTGCCACCCGTTGTGCTTTCTGGGGCTCCCCACCCCTACTGTGTCACTGACTGATAGTGAGAGAGCATGTCCCCTGCAACTACCAGCCCCCGACGATCCGACAATACAGTGTCCTGACTGAAGGGGCAGCAGCGTGCGGGCATGGGTGACTGAGAGAGAGCAGGTCACAGCAATCGTGTAAGCAACCAGCATATTTCATCCACCCCACCGCTACATCCCCATACAATACAGTGTCCCAACATCACCCTGTATCCATAGAGAGAGAGACAGACAGACAGGCACCAGCAGGAGCACGATTTGCTGTCCGCACACCCCACCACCAATTTCGGTCACCAGGAGCTAGTGCAGTGAGTAAAGGTGAAGCCTGTGCTGCAGACCACGAATGGAGGATGGTTGGGAGTGGGGTTAGTATGTCTCTCTCTGTCCTTCTCACCTGTGTCACCGGCCACAGACACAGGCAAAATTCAGCATGCCATACCATTGCACAACATGTGCTGTATCCTGAGTGTAGCCACGTAACATTGTACCCTGGCTGGTGTGTACCCATGGGGCCCCCCGCTCCTGACAGTGCATGGTGAGAGAAAATGAGACAGCAGCAGCACACAGTGCGGAGAGCCAGAGGAGCCGAACGCAGCCGTATTGGCGACCCCCCTTCCCCGGACCTGGAAAGAGACAAACGGTGAAAGCGGCAGGCGAAACCCAGAGTGAGAGGTAGTGTAATTAATGAGGTAGTGATCAGTGAAGGCAGTCATCAAGAAAGTTAATTCCTTTTCTCTGTTTGTGTCTATGATCAGGTAACAGTAACTGGGAGCAGGACGTGCAGCACAAATAGATTTACTGTGTCTCTGTCACCAGGATAGTAGCAGTGATGTGTGGTCTGCTGTGTGTGTGTGTGTGTGTGTGTGTGTGTGTATGACCATGATAGCGATGTCCTGGCATTGCAATGTTGAAGAGAGGTGCAGAGAGAAAGAGTAGTAGCATCCAGTGGAATAAGAACGGGGAGCAAGTGTCCCATGATGTGCTCAGTAATGTGCATGTCCTTGGGGGAAGGAATACCTGCAAGCGAATGTCCGGCATTGACAAAATGCTTGTTTGTTATTGTCAGTATACTGTCTTTCTGTGTCAGCTCATTTCCCTGACACAACAGGCATATAGCGTATAGCAGAGCATTGTTCTATATAGAAATCCATCCTTTTCAAAATGCTGTTGTACCACAGTTCAAAGGTCATGGAATGTGATTGTATCCTTCTGTGGTACAACAGCGTTCTAGAACCTCTAGAGACTGCACAAGTCAGTTTCATTGTGAAGGAGAAAAAAACACAATGCACACATTTCACATAATACTATACAGTATAAAAATACAGGATGAGCAACTTTATGCATAACCAGTGTGTTCTGCCACCTCAGGGTTCTGATTCCCATGGGGCTCTCGAACTTCGCTGTTGAGGTCAGAGAGAATTGGAACCCCTCTGTGGCAGAACACACTGGTTGTACATAGTTGCCCATCCAGTATTCTCTATTTCTTGCTGTGTTCTGAAAACAATTGTCAAAACCTGAGCATAGATTATCACAGTTATAAAAATGGTCTCAGAAATACTCCATTCTGATTGGTTTTCAACATTCCAACGGCCTTACCTCTGTTACACTGCCATGTACAGCCTGATCACCATGGTGCAGGAATTCTTCCTGGCAGCATTCCATTCTGTGTGGTTCATAGCTCCGTGCTTGTGCTACGTACAGTAGAGCTGAGTGATGTAGGTTGTGCTTGGATACATAGGCCAGACCAGTAAGTAGGACAATGCCTGCAAGGTATATGAGTTATATGAATAATTAGTGCTTTGATACTTCAACATAGATATGAGCACATCAGTGATTGTAGTACGTATGAACTGGATTGGATATGTATAGTGCTTACATGCTTGAACTGATGAATAACAACTTGTTAGGACTTGATGTTTTGGCCTTTCTCTGTATCCCACCTTAGGAAGGATGCTTAGTCGAGCAGGATGAGACACCCCGGTGAGATAAGAGTGCCGGAGAAGGAGGAGGTGGTAGGGGAGGATGGAGGGTGAGTGCGACTCGCTCTAAGCAGAGCGGCAGTAGCGTGATACCTTAAGTAGGATGTGGGGGAAGAGCTATTCCTCCACAGAACTACAGGCATGCGCCTTACTATTCTATGTGGTTCATAGCTCAGTGCTTGTGCTACGTACAGTAGAGCTGAATGGTGTAGGTTATGCTTGGATACATAGGCCAGACCAGTACGTAGGACAATGCCTGCAAGGTATGAGTTATATGAAATGAGTAGTGCTTCGATACTTCAGCATAGATATGAGCGAGTCAGTGAGTGTAGTACATATGAACTGGATTGGATATGTATAGTGCTTAGGTGCTTGAACTGATGAATAACAGCTTGTTAGGACTTGATGTTTTGGCCTTTCTCTGTATCCCACCTTAGGAAGGATGCTTAGTCAAGTAGGATGAGACCCCCAAAAGAAATAATGATTGCAGGTACGATTATGTCCTCCAACTCCGGAGAGTGTGGCCAGTAGCACACAGGACAGGAAAAAGCCCCTTGGGGGGAACCTCTGAGGACCCATGGCTACTGACCTGCCCGTCCTTCTGGGCATACTAAAGGAGAGTAATCCTAAATGAGCAATATATACATATTTTCGGCTAGTCTGAAACCCCAAGAGATGAAGACCAGAAGGTCGGTAAGAGCAAGTGGAATCCAGTACTGATGTTCAGTGGCCAGTGAGCGGATGGTAGCAGATCCTGAGCAAGTCCCGGGCAGAGATGTCGATGTCCAGAGCAAAATATTGAACGAAGGTTATTTGGAATCCAATTGAATGCAGAATCGAACTTGAAGGGTGGTCCGAGTTCCGATATGCGAGTTTATGGAAGCACAGAGTTTTGAAGGCCAGCCGAGTAAGCTGGATGCAAGTTGTGAGGCTCAAGAAGGTGGAGCACTTAAACGCCAGGTCCTGAGTGGGTGAAGCAGTAATCGGACATTAGGCCAGAAAGCCCAGAAAACCTCCAATCCGTCCGGTTAAGCAAGTACAGTAAGGAACAGAACCTCCATGCCCGAGTTGGGCGAGGGAGGAGTATAGTAGAAATAATCGAACCTCCAGGCCGATGTGGGAGAGGCAGGTGTAGAGTAGAAATAGTCGATCCTCCAGGCCTTGATGCGGATTGAGGCAGGTGGAATAGGAGAGCTGAAAAGCAGGTAAGCAGCTGAATGAGCACTGGTGTGCTGAGATTGTAAAGAGCATTGAGTGCTGAGACCCTGCAAGGTCAAATGCAGTATTGAGTGCAGCAGAATCCCAGAGGCAGAAGCCTAGTGAAAGGCAGTAGACATGAAGCAATGATTTGCGTAAGTAGTGAGCAACAACTGCGTATGCGAGCGTGGACCTGCACATAGGTCAGTAAACGAAGTGGTAATAAGATGTGCAGAACAACGCAACAATAATAGTCAAACCCCCAGGCTCCGAATAGGGCAAGACAGGTGAAGAAGCTGAGGCGGACTTATGAGAGCAGCACGATGGTCCTGGAGAAATGTGTTCCTGATGATCAAGGACGGCAGAAGAATGCGGTGAAGAGAACGGGGTCACATGAGTTGGCAACTTGACCAGATTTTATTTTATTTTTTTAACTTTCTATTTGTTCTCCTCCCCTCACCCCGGAGCTGCACTTTCTTCGGGAGTCTCCTAGACCTACCCCACTGCTTGCCTTACCTTGAATCCCCGGAGGTTCCCCCATGGAGCCGTGGTTGTACCCCCCAGGTGGGTGCGGGGCCCTGGCACCCCAATATCTTTTTTCAAATGTCTTTGGGTCCTTCGGCGGTCAGGCAGGCTGTCATAATTAGGGTCAGGTTGGTGCTCTGTCTACCCACGCTCTGGGATGCATTTGCCTCCTGTGTTTCTCCCTACATGAGGTGTGCACCCTGACGTCAAGGTGCCATGTGCCAACGTCCACTACATGTCTTGACCAGTCCCTCCTGTGACTGCAGGACTTGCCATACCTTGAGCCTCCGCCCGGGGTCAGGCAGGTGGCGGACCTTGGTCCCCTTCCTGCCCCCGGAGAAGATGAGCAGTCGTGGGACGCTCAAGTCTTCTCCCCCTGGCTGGCCCTCCAGTGGCCCGGGCTTGCTCCCAAACCCAGGTCACTGGTGTCGCAAGCGGAAATCCAACCACTGTGCCGGCAGGCCGGCTGAACTCGATAAGATTTAATAAGCCTCATGGCATTGAAATAGGTTAAGTCTGAGGCCTAAGCCGTGAGATAGGAATGGCACTATGGAATAGAGTTCGACTGAGAGTCCTGGCAGGAAACGGGAGTGGTTGTAGATCCAAATAAATTGAAGCAGCATGGCAAGAAGCGTCCAAGGGAATTGAATGAGAATATTCTGGGATGTAGTCCAGATGGAAGTCCACAGTGGAATGAAGAGGGAAATCCTTGATGAGTGGAAGTAGGTGTGAGCAGGCAAGGTGAGGGCTGCAGCGTCCAGAACTCGAGTAGTGTGACTGAAGGCGAGACATCACTGGCAGTGTGTCCAATCCTGAAGTAAAAGTCAGAGATGAGTAACTGGCATGGAATGAAGGTGTCCGGCAGATGAGGATCTGATGAAATGCCCAAGGAGGAAAACAATCAGAAATAGGTAGGCAAAAAAGCAGCAAGAGCAGACCGGGTCTAGGCCAGGGAGAAGGAGATACCGCAGGGGTACATGGACAAGGCAGGCAGGCGAATGAATGTCCAGATACAGTCTGGATCCAGGAGGCGAACAGCAGGGAGACATGACTGAAGCAGATGGCAGGAATGTCTCGGCAGAGACCAACACTGGAGGAACACCAGAAAGCCGGAACGAAGGATGCAGCAGAGAAGCTCAGGCGATGGCCAGCAGGAAGGATCCAGAGCAGGCACTGCACACCATGATTGAATGCACGGCTGGAGTGCAAGGTAGCAGTCCAAGGGACGAAGGCAAAGCAACCAGCTATGCCCCAGTGTGGGGTAGGATGAGCGGATGGATGTAGGTCAGCTGGAGGAATGAGTAGAGAGCGGTAGCTAGGCCCCATGAAGGCTAGCAGACCAGAAAACCCGACACAGGGCAGCAAAGGAGCAGTGAAAGCCTGCCAGGCAAGGCCCCCGCGTGGCCAGCGGGTATGCCAGAGCCCATGTAGGCCAGGTGGGAAGGGGAGAGCGAGTCAAGCTAGACCCCACGTAGGCTATCATGACTGGGGGTACCGCCACGGAGGGTAGACTGGCACAGCAGACATCCCAGAGGCAAAGGGGAGGGAAGGTAGAGGCGTGCAGCAAAATAGCATCCCAGGTCTGATGAAAACAAATGACAGAATTGACCAGACACCGACTTCCATCTCCTCAGTTGATAACTTGTGGGCAACCCAGAATGAGCATCTGGCAATGTGAAACAACATTCCGTGGAATGGAATGAAAAGCAATCCTGAATGTGCATGTAACACTGGCAGGAAATCAGGATGATGACCAGTCCATGTAGATCCCAACAAGCAGTAACTGCAGGGCTCTGAATGGAAAGAACCGATCGAGCAGCCGTTGAGAAAGCTGGAAAGGGGCAAACCATGTTTTGAGAGAGGGCAGAGCGGACAAGCCACTGAGAATCCAAGCGGTGCAGGATGAAAATCAGGAAACACAGCCGAGGAGGAGGAAGCAGACTGGCCGCATGGGCAGAGCACATCAGAAATGAGGGCAGTCCAGTTCACGATATGGCAAAGGAAGGGTAAAATAATCACCAAACTAAATTGATGGACAGTGTCAAATTGAAGGGAAGAAAATTAATGAAAGTAGTAGGTCATGGTCTCAAATTTAGATCATTGCACTCAATCCAGTACCTTGAATAAGCTTGCATTTCCTTTGAGAAGGTCCGCTCTAGACCAATGGTCTGTTAGTTTCTAAGCAGATAAATCTCGAAACGTTTTCCCTCTCATGTATTTTAAGTTTTTATCCTTAATGTACTGTTGACCAAGCTATGAGGTTTCGGCCACAGGATGAGTACAAATGGAACTGTCTCTGTTTTACGTTACATATGTTGTAAACTATTGGTGCTAGCGGCGTCTATCCTCTTGAGAAGCCCAGCCGGTGGTGGCAGCGTTCAGCTGCAAGGATGGGTCCAGTCGAGCAGCGATGCATGGAGCAGGCGGTTTCCATAGCAGGAGCAATGGAAGCAAGCAGCCAGAGTAACGCGTACTAGGCAGTAGCATGGAGCGGCGGCTGCTGGAGGAGAGGCAGAGAACTGAGGGAGAGAGCAAGGAAAATGGAGAGCCGTCCAGGAGGGAAGCAAGAGCAGTGAAAGAACGAGGGGCCGCCGACAATGCGGCCCAGCAAGGTAAAGCAGCAGGGAGGGAACCCCAAAAAGCAAGGGCACAGAGAAGGAACGGAAAAGCAAGGGAATGACAAACCAAAAGCTGGGGGGGATCATCACCACACCAACAGAAATGAGAAGGGGGGGGGATGCAGCAAACGAACAGAGAAACAGAGCAGCCGGACCCCAGCACTGCCCACCAGTGAGTGCGACTCACTCTAAGCTGAGCAGCAGTAGCCTGATACTTTAAGTAGGATGTGGGGGAGGAGCTTTTCCCCCACAGAACTACAGGCATGCCCCTTACCATTCTCTACCACTGCTGAATGACTGGAATGATGCATTCGGATTCTGAACCAGCATTTAACAGTTGGTGGATGAACTATTTTATTAAAAATCTCCTTCTCAGTGTGGAAAACATTCAAAATGTACGCTTTTAACACTTTTTTCTTTTGAAATCAGTTTTTTTAATAGCAATAAGGCTTTCCAAGGGGTTAGATTAACAGTCAATCACCCCCTCAGGGCAATATGCCACTTGACTCTGCCTTGTGCTATATTGCACCCCATGGGGTGATTAAGTAAGTAATACGCCACAACAGTGTGTGCATTTTATAGGATTTTGATGCACACCCTAGGGGTGCAGTAAGATATGAGGCTGAAGGCCGAGTGTCCTTACACCCTTGGAAGTGCATCAAAATTCTATGATGCACACCCTGAAGGGGCTTATTATACTAATTATAGATCGAGTGAGTGCTCCTGACCAATCGGAGTGCTCCTTTCCCCTGCATATGAAATACTGTTATTCAAACAACATCAAGTCTTGCTATATTATAGACATTAGCAGTTTGATCCAGCTCTAGAACTGCCCCGGAGTGAAATGGTTAAAACCATTCCAAAACAGAATTTTGGCACGAGAGCAGCTCTATCTGTGTCATTTCAAACTTGAACTGTCAGATTCTTTACTCCGCCTCAGTGAACAGTCACCCGGAGATTTCTCCTTCTGCTCGGTTCATTTCTCAGTTTAAGTGTTTTCTCGTTGATTTAACCGAGAATAGTTTTATTTTAACCGCAGAACCGCTCGTTCAAACTTCATCTGTGGTAAACTGAGGCAAATGAAGGTTTTGTCTGTGTGAACTTGTGGTTATCAGTTCGGTTTTGAACCGATCAGTGGGTTTAAAACTCATTTAAAACTAAAAGTTACTATTTTAGAGTGCGGTTCCGGTTCTTATCGGTTCTAAAAAAAACGGATTTATTACGGTTTTTTCCAATACCGTGACACGGTTAGGAACCGATAAGGGTGTCTTGCCTGGCACTGCCGTTAAAAGGGCAAGTTTTTGGTTAGGCTGGCATGTCTGAGAAACCCAAAAGAAAAACCGGGCCCACTGGGTTTCAACACTGTGATGTTTGTGGGGAAGTCTTTGCCAAGGCTGACCCACACACCACATGTGTTTATTGTCTGGGGTTTGACCACCTCCAGTCAGACTGCCAGGTATGTAAGAATTTCCCTGCAGCCACCCTGGAAAAAAGATTGGGCAGGCTCAGGGAACGAGAGGCCAAAAGTCTGCTGACCCGATGGCCAGCCCGGTTCGGTGTGCCAACCGAACCAGAGGGAGTGCCCTCTGACCAGGGCCAGACTTCTCGGCAAAGAAAAGCTGGTTCTGAGGAACCAATTCCAGTAAAGAAAACAAGAAAATCAGCAGGTCTGGAGTCCAAAATTCCTTCTCCAACTGCTGCAGAGATAGCAAAAGCCATACAAATTGTCCAGTCACTGTCTGGTCCATCCGAACCACCACTATCTGGTAAAAGGTCGGTTCGTCCGGTCCCAGTGGTTCAGGATTATGATATTGAGGAATTTTATGAACCAGAGGAGGGGAGGAGATTATGAACAGTATGAATGTGGCTGGGAAGGTCTGGTGTGCCCATTGAACGGACATCTCCCAGACAGACCTTTAGAATCTCCCCCTATGCTGTCTGAGTCCCCATCTCATTTTATGTTTTATAAAAAAGTTGCTGAAACCCTCCAGCTTCCTTTAGAAGAGGCTGTGGATGAGCAAGAGGAGCCTGATTTTGTAGAAGTGATGGATATTCCAGAGTCTAGGAGATTGTCTATTCCTTTACATAAGTCTTTTAGGAAACAAACAATTAAAATTTTAAAAGCTCCTAATTCTGTGCCTCCTGTAGATAAAAAGATGGACAGAAGGTATACATTGTCAGGCCCTGATACAGAATTCTTTCTCAGCAATGCAGTCATGTTAGTAGTTCAGGCTGCTGCCTGTGATAAAGCTAATATTCCCTTGGCTTCACATCCTCCTGACAAGGATTCCAGGAAGATTGATGCCATGGCAAAAACAGTATATGGCAGCCTCTCTGGGACTCAGGCAAGCAAATTATATGGCTTATGTAGCTAGGTATCAGAAATCTAGATGGGATACTGTTATGCATTGGCTAGCAGGCCTGTGGCCAGCTGGCTAGTGAACTAGAACAGGTGGCTACTGATGGCACTAGCTTCTAAGGTTCAGTTTCATGCTGCTGTGGATGTTAATGATGTTTCCTCTAGGGTCATGGCCACATCTGTAGCTTTTTGAGGTTGGCCTGGCTCAGGTGTACTAGTTTGTCACAGGATACCCAGACTAAGGCTATGGATTTTCCTGTGGGGAAACTCTCTGTTTGGAGAGCAGACAGAGAATTACATGAAGAAGATGGATGAATATAGGACTACTTACAAGAGTGCCAGGCTAAGGAGCTGCAAGCCACCCTCAAAGGCATGCCCCAGGGGTAGGGTAGGCCTTTCACAGGCCTTTCTACCCAGACTCAGGCCTCCTGCCTATGCTCAGAGGGGTCTTAGAGGCAGGGGCAGACGAGGGTGGGCAGACCTGCTCCCACCCCCAGCCTAAAGCTCCTATGAAACAGGCACCCTGATGGGGTGCCCAGGGCCGATTCTTCTGTACCAGTGGGGGCAGACTGGCTTACTTCAGTCAGAATTGGGCTTTTAACCTCAGACAAGTGGTTCTGGAAGTAGTAAGCCAGGTCTGGTTCTCAGCTTCAAAAGTTTCCCAAGTTGAGAAGCAGACTTTTCTACCTGCAAGTGCTTCAGAGACCTCGCTCTGGAAACAGAGGTCTCATCCCTGTTAGCTCTCAGAGCAGTAGAAAGGGTTCCTCCCCTGCATCAGGGCAGGGGTCTGTATTCCAGATACTTCCTTACCCCAAAAAAAGACAGGAGAATGGCGGCCCATTTTAGATCTCAGATATCTGAACAAGCATCTTTTGAAACCAAAGTTCAAAATGGTAACTCTGGCAATGATTTTACCTTCCCTAAGGCCAGGGGACTGGCTAGCCTCCCTGGACCTCAAGGATGCCTATTTCCATGTCCTAATCAGAAGACCCCATCGAAAGTACCTCAGATTCGAACTGCCCTCAGGTCATTACCAGTTCAGAGCAATGTCCTTCGGCCTTACCTCTGGCCTCTTCCTTCACTCTGCAGGTCTCTCGACCAGCAAGACACTTTCTGCAGCTCCTGGGGCACATGGCTGCATCCACAGCTGTTGTGCAGGGAGCCAGATTTCAGATGAGAGACATTCAGTTTCACTTGAGAACCTTTTGGTCTCAGAGAAGAGACCCCCTTTCCAAGTTGGTCCCAGTGACTTAACCTTGATCCTAGCTCTCCAGTGGTGGCAGGATCAGAGCAATTTAAGAGCGGGGTCCCCTCATTTCCCCTTCTCACGACTTGACTCTCACTACAGATGCTTCCCTTCTGGGTTGGGAGCCCACATGGCGACCTTTCCACTCAGGGAGTTTGGTCCCCCAGGAATCTCTGCCCACATCAGTTTGCTGGAACTCAGAGCTGTCTTTTAGCTCTTCAAGCTTTTTCTGCATCTGTCCACACAAAGGTGATACAAGTCAGAACAGACAACACCACAACAATGTGGTACATCAACAATGGGGGGCACTCGGTCTCGGCCTTGTGCACCGAGGCAATGAAGTTGTGGTCTCTGGCCTATTCCCTGAACACCTTCATAGCAGTTCATCTTCCAGGGAAGGACAATGTCCTAGCGGATGCCCTCAGTAGGATTTCCCAGGGCCATCACGAATGGTCCCTGGATCCTCAAGTGCTGGGGATAGTTTTGCCAGGTGGGGCATCCCTCAGATAGATCTTTTGCAGCCCCAGACAATCACAAACTTCCTCTGTTCTGTTGCAGGCCTCCAGTGCTGGGCTCAGTTCCCTGGATGCCTTCTTCTGGATTGGGAGGAGTTCCTCATGCTTTTCCCCTTCCTCTCCTATTCAAAGTACTAGTCAAAATCAGATCTTAGCCTTGCAGGGTGATTCTGATTGCCCTGGATTGGGCCAGGCAGCCCTGGTACCCACTCCTTCTGTCTCTGACAGTCCATCTTCCCCTGTGCCTCCCCAGGAATCACAATCTGTTGACTTGTGCCCAGGGAAGGGTTTGGTATCCGGACCTCAAATCCCTCAACCTCAAGGCCTGGCTCTTGAGGAGTTAGAGTTTGCTGATTTATACCTCTTCAGGGTGTTCTTGAGATCCTAAAGGCTTCCAGAAAGCCTTCCACTAGGCTACTTATAGTTCTAAATGGAAAAGGTTTTCCATTTGGTGTGCTGGGAAAAATATTTCCCAGAATCTGCTGAATTGCCCATTTTGTTAGATTACATGGTACATCTTAATTCTTGGGTCTCAGACCAGCTACCCTGAGAGTTCATTTGGCAGCTGTGTCTGCTTTGTGTCAGCAGGAAAGTCATCCCTCTTTCCTCTCATCCTGTGTTTTCCAAGTTTTTAAGGGATTACTCCATACTAATCCTCCTTTGCAACCGGCCCTTGCTTGGGACCTTAATGTTTTATTGCCCAGTTAATGCAACCCCTTTTGAACCTCTGTCTTCTGCAGAGCTTAGTACCTAACTTGGAAAACTGTTTTTCTAGTGGCTATCACTTCTGCCAGACGCATAAGTGAATTGCAAGCCTTGTCAGTGGAGACTGACTTTATTTCTTTCCATCAGGATAAAGTAGTCCTTAGGACTAATAGGAAGTTTTACCTAAGGTGGTTTCAGATTTCCATCTTAATCAATCTATCTCCTCCCAGTATTTTTCACTGATCACTCCTCTTCGGTGAGAGGAGGTTGCACAGCCTGGATGTTAAGAGAGCTCTTAGTTATTATATAGAGCATACCAAAGGTCACAGGTTCAATCCCTCCAACTTTTCCTTACCTATGGTGAAGTTGGAAGAAAGGGAAACCTGCCACTAAGAGATCAATCAGCCAGGTGGATTGTCTCTTGTATCCAGTTTTGTTATCAAAAGTGGGCAGAGCCACCTCCGGTTTGAGGGCTCATTCTACCAGGGTACTGGGCCATGCCTCTAGCTGCTGCCAGAGATATCCCTTTATTAGAGATTTGCCAGGCTGCTACTTGGAAACGGTACACACTTTTACTAGCATTACTCCCTGGATGTCCAGGCCAGGAGAGATGCTCGGTTTGGCACAGCTGTTTTCAGAGCCTATTCCCTAAGTAGGTTCTGCCCTCCTCCATGGAGGTACTGCTGTGTATTCTGCTAATGTCTATAATATAGCAAGACTTCATGTTGTTTGAAGAAAAAATTACTCACCTTAGTAATGTTGTTTCTTCTAATGGAGTCTTGCTATATTATAGACCTCTCCCCCAACCTGCCCCTCTCAGAACCTCTACTTGGTGGGGTGCGGGCAACTTAGTGTGGGCACTACTTATGTCCTGTTAGCATTTTGTCCCCTTTGGGACCTTGGGGGTGTGTATGTGTACACGTGTGTGTGTTTTATTATACTTCTGTTCTATTTTCATATTATTAGAATGGTGTTAGTATTTCTGGTCCCCTGACTTGAGTCTTGGGTGTTGAGACCATCAATGGTTGTTATTATTTAGGTAACCATTTGGCTAGTGTAGGTTACAGCTTCCACACAGACCTTAGTGAGTTTGGCTCGTAAAGATCTGACAGTTCAAGTTTGAAATGACACAGATAGAGCTGCTCTCGTGCCAAAATTCTATTTTGGAATGGTTTTAACCATTTCACTCCGGGGCAGTTCTAGAGCTGGATCAAACTGCTAATGTCTATAATATAGCAAGACTCCATTAGAAGAAACAACATTACTAAGGTGAGTAATTTTTTCTTCTGTGAAGAGCATCTCATGCGCAGATGCACTGGAAACGGGCACATTCCAGGACAATTTAAAAAATAAAAATAACATTTAATGCTCCTCGATCTATAATATATTATGTCTCCTGTCACCACTGCTAGGTAAGAGAGTGGTTTCACTTATGTTTGCTCACAGAACAGCTCAGCTTCACTTCGCTGTTCTCTCTCAAACAGAATGTGCGTGAAACCACTTTTATCCCACAACAAGTGGCTCCAAGGGACATGTTAATATATATAAAATGGCTCTAGGTATGTTTTTCAGGGAAGAACGATGCGATTTGGCACTTGCTTGTACGTTTATAGAGATTTAATGTATGGTCAGGTGACATCTTTTGGCCAATGAAATTTCTAGATTTTTTCCTGCCATTTTATAACAGACATTAATCTAACCCCATAGCATGCTTTACTTCGTAATACTGTAGCTTCAGCAAAGCTTCTTTAGCATCTAGCACCCATTAGTACGTTTGTATGATGTGACTCATCCCAGAGAAGTGTGGGGAAGGAAGGGGGAGCATTGCTGCACTGGTAGCACATTCAGATGAGTGTGTCCCCACTCGGCCCTCAGGAGACCAGGCACAGTGTATCATAGACCATAACAATACAGTATTTTTCTGTAGATTTTTAAGAAAGAATGTTTGCACTCATATTGGTCCTTCTAAAACTTGTAACTATTGAATGGAATTTATGCATCTTTAAAAATGCTTATGACCTGGGTGGACTTGGTGGTTTTGGGATAAAGACAAGGAGCGCTCCTTGTTTTTTTTTTTGTTTGTTTTTTTTCCAGCTTTCTTTGCTCTGGTCACTGGCTCCCAGGGACTCTCTCAGGCGAGCGGCACTACCGCCCTGCCTGAATCCCTTCCCAGCCAAGGAATTGGGGAAGAGGATCCCCTCCACTTGGCACCCTAGAGGAGAGGACCCAGGAGAGTTGGTCAGGTTGGGACCGGCAATGGACATGTGTGTCACCCCCTCAGGACTTCTGTCACCCCCTTCCCCAGCAGCTGGGATTTTCCACCTTCCTGCTTGCCCCGAGGTGCGGATGTGCAATGATGTCAGCGCGCAGAGGGCATGCACCCGCCCCTTCCCACAGATGTCCTCCGCCGCCTCTCCCCATTCAAATCCCCCGGAAGGATGTAGTGAACCTGATCTCCACCAGGAGCCACTACAAAGCAGGGATTCCATGGAATCCACCCCAGGAGAGGACAGCAGTCCTCCAGACGTTTGTTCCTCTCCTCCCCCTGCCGACCCCCGGTGCCCTCAGTCCGCTCCAGAACCTAGATCGCCGGTGTGGCACGAGGTACGGCGTCCAGTGCCTCAACCCTCAGCACCACTGGACCAGCAGAGTGCTCCTTGTTGATGGGTGCTGGGTGGTCAATGGGTTAAAAGCCTTGACCTTGCCAAGTCTGGTGGCATTGGGAGGTTGTGTGATCGCGTCTATGTGGAAGACCCCAGGTTTACATCCTGAGCCTGGATCTTGTGTTTCAAGCGAAGGAGTCCAAGGGGTGCACCACCACATTTATTGAGTGCTGCCCCTGGAGAATGGAAGAACAACTTTGGTGTCATGTGTGTTCACATGATGTCGGTCCTCCACTACATCGAGAGACTATTGTCAGTGAGGGCAGTCCATTCTGCAGAAGATGGGAAGGCCATAAATTAAAAAAACAAACAAGAACCCCCCCCCCCAAAAAAATGTTATTGACAGATTAAGTTGGATCACAGGCACCTCTATCATCAGACCTGATAGTGTCCATCATCACTCCCCCATTCCCGCCCAAACATTGTGCTCCCAGCTTCCCCTCTAGCCAGGCCTTGACCTTTAATTGCTAAGAGCGTAGGAGGCTAGGGGGTTACAGAGCAACTCTGCACTTCAGCATATCCTTTCATAAATAAAATATCAGCTGGTACAATTTACTAGAGAATACATTGTTTTCATTTTCAATGTTCCTTTCTAAGACTTACAGCACCTCTTGGTAGTCCATCTAAAAAGTCTTCATAGAAACAGTTGAAAACATCTGCCTCTTCCCCTGTTAGCCTCACAGTGCCTTTGTTTATGACATCATAGTGCTCACCGTGACAACAGACTGTGATGTCACAGATAGCAATTGTGTGATAAGCAGAGGAGAGTCTGATACATTTTGAAAGACTCGGTGAAGTAAGTACTACATTTCCTACAATATTTAGTAGACCAACAGAAGCGGAAAGTAAAGAAAAACAAAGAAACTAGAAAACAAAAAAAGTTAAAACACAACTGGTGTAAATCTAGTGTTTCTAAGCTTTCTATTATAATAGTCACTCTTTAAAGACCTTGACCAGTCATTACTAAGGTTCGTGGTGGCTTATGGAGTTAAAGGTCTTGACCTTTCACTCTTAGAGGTCGGGTCTTGATCTTTCATTGTTACAGATTGGGTGGTTTTAAGGATTAGGACCTTGATCTTTCATTGTTAGAGGTTGGGTGACTTAATAGTTAAAAGTCGTGACCATTCCTTGTTACAGTTTGGAACTGTCTAGGGGTTAAAGGCCTTGACCATTCCTTGTTAGAATTTGGGGCAGCTTAGGGGTTCATGGAACTCCCTTGTCCTTGTTGGAGTTGGAGGTTGCGTTTGAGTCACCGCTGAAGTCACAAGTGAAATCAGTATGTTGCTTTCAGCTCTAAATACCCAAAACACCACATACAATTCTGCATCATTGGCTACCTCTGCTGAAAAGAGTCCTCAGTCTTCTGACTTCACGGCATACTGGTGAGTGCTTATGTTTACCATACAGGGCACCCAGATTCACATTTTGAGCTTGGAACTTCCATTCCAGTCAGGCTGACACAAGAGTGGCATCCCAAGTTTCTGTGGCCCCCAGGTGTTTCATTTCATGCCTCCCTGGGTGTTTTGGGGGCCCCCAGGTGTTGTTTTATCCCTTCTAGTTGTTAAGCTGTTCTCCCAGGTGTTTTGGGCCCTCTTCTCCTAGGTATTTTGTACCCCCAATAAAAATCCCTGCTTTCATAGCAGCAGAAACATTTTGCTTTCTGCATTTTTGAATACTGGAAGGAGGATTCTGCTGTGTCGGCTTTGCTAGCATAGCGTAATATTTCTGTTGGCTGCTTGCCCAGTGTACAGTGAGGCCCCTTTATCACAGGGGTTATAGTTAGCAAGAGGACCCTTGCAGGAGGGGTCAGCGCTCCTTGTAAGACAATGGTCTGCCTCCTGTCCACCAACAATTCCCCAGTGAGCTGTTGCAGTATGTTTAGCTACATTAGGAATACAGTATTCATCTGCCTAGCAATTGAGGTGGTGCAAACTGCAATTTAAGTAATAGTATGAAAAGAATGTAAAGCATTTTGCAAGTAACCCGGTGTGAGGTAGCTCTATTTCCTGCCACTTCAGGGAGAAACTCTTCACCTTACAAGTGATTGCTGTACATAAGATATTGTGCACTGGGTGATGAAAAAGTTGAAGACTGCCACTAAGAGCTGCATGCAGGTGCTGTGAACAGTGAATGCGACGAGGTGCGGCCAGCTACAACTACTACCAAACAATAGCGATGGCACTCGAAACCAAGTAAAAACAGCTAAGGCAGATGACAAAATTTTCTCATCTTCACCACTTGGGTCTTTCTTTGTCTTCGTCTATCACAGGCCTTTCATCGTCTTCTCCACTCAGGCCTTTCTTCATCTTCAACAAGGGGACACTCAGGTTTGGGATCACCCAGAACATCTGCTGATTACCAAGATTCTGCTGGCACTTAAACAAAAATGGGCTTCTAACAGTCTCCAACCCAGCCCAAATAATGTTTCCTCCTGACTGGGAAAACAATCAAGTGGTCCCAAAACCTTCTCAGCTAGAAGGCACAGTATCACAGTTCAAATACTTTTATAATGGGACAAAACTGAAGGACAGTAGTTCAAATGGTTTATCTATGCCGATGCAATAACATTGTTCGGCATAGCAAGATCCCCACTGTCGACAAGTGAAATTTCGCCTGTCCAGCATTGGGGTGTTTCTCTTGGGGCTGCACTCCCGAACCCCCCACTTCTAAATGATTATCAACTCAGAGTCCGAGTTGATTTGAAGGTGGGGCACACACAGCGAAAGGGTGAAATTTTGCCCGCAGGTCCCCCACAGCAACAATTTTGAAACCTGTTGAAATTGTCACTGTAGGGGATTTCGCCGTAGAGGTTTCGACCTTCGCTTAGCACACTGTTCAAATAACTTTTCACAGGAAAAAAACAGGTTAGCAGTCCAATTACTTTCCAGCTTACAAAAGAGGCTTATAGGCACTCTGCCTAAAGAGTTTTGGGCTTGGAGTGGCCTGTCTGTACAAAGGCTAACCTACTGGCTTGTGCAGCCCTCCAACACCGTTTCTCTCCTTCCAGTTTCACGGCTGGACTCCTCCCACATTTCAGGGCATAGCCCACTATATAGCCACCCAAAACTCCCCACCTCATTGGCTCAAATTTTCCCGGGCAGCTGGGGGGGTTTCCTCTAACCCCTTCCCAGAACCCTTGGTGGCAGGGAGACTCACTGGGGTCCGCCATCCTTATTTAGATTGTTCCTGCTCTCTCCTCTAGCCCCCCACCTTATTAATAAGCCCATTCAGGGGCATCTAAACATGTGCACTGGCTCCACTTTCTGAGCAGGGGCCAGAAATCCCTTATTTTGGAACTGGGGGAGCCCTGTTTGGCTGTTGGGGCTCCTGAAAGGATAGGTGCCCTTTTTGTGCACTATAGGGCTGCAGGTGCACATGCACACTTCACTGTTACAATCTGCCAATCCCCAGACTATTACCAGACCAGGAAACCCCAATAACATATCCGGAGGGTCGGCCCGGTGGCGCTGAGGGTTGAGGCACTGGATGCCACACTTCACGCCATGCCAGTGACTTGAGTTCAGGAACGGACTCGGGTTATTTGGGGGTTGGCGGGACAAGGAAGGACTGAGTGTCTGTAGACAGCTCTCCTTCCTTGGGGGAGGGGGGATTGAGTACTGTGCTGTATACAGACATCCAGCGGTGGTTGGATGTCAGCACAGGTGTGCCACCAAGAATGGAGAGGGCCCATGTCCAGGGCGATCGGCTGCCTCCGCGGAGGCGGAGACAGACACTCTGCCCATTGCACGGTTGTGGGCCTGGGGGGAAAAACAGCAAAAAAATTGGGAGCTGACAGGGTCTATGATAACCCAACTATCTGATTGTAGGACAAAAGATCCCTGTTGGCATCCCACAAAAAAAAAAAAAACACGTCTGGAGGCAATTTGTATGCCTATTTCCTGGCTCCACTGCTTACCCTGGAGCCGGGACACATTTTTGTATTATAGCTGCATGACCACACTACTCTAGGGAGCAGCGGCTCCTTTAATACCGGCCGTGCATGTGCAGATACTTGCATATGCTGCCATATTTGAGACAGCATCGGCCAGCCCTGCACAAACTTCCAGACCAACAGCACATCCCCATGTCACCTGGAGGTGCAAACAGCACAACCAAACCTTGGCCCTGCTTTTCCAATGGGGCCAAGGAACAAAGGGACCTGGCAGCAGCTGCCACAAAGATTGGGGAAGCCTTCCGGTACCAATTCCAAAGACCAGGGAACCAGAGGCAGGACACAGTAAAATGGGGAAGAACGGGCCGTAGCTCACATCAGGTAAGCCCCACATGGGGGCGTGGGGGGGCTTACATGCGTTCTTATCTTCCCACTTGTTCCCTCTATTCTTCCAAAGAGGGCCTCCTAGTTGTACCTGGGACCAGACTTAAAATATCAGGGGACAGAGCCTTTGAAGTGGCAAGTCCAGTTCATTACCGAAGGCTTTGAAGGAGGCCCCCTTGGTGGAAGTCTTTGAAAAAAGGATATAAAAATCATTTGCTTGCTAGGCATTTGATGTTTGAATTGTTTCTTGCATGATTTGTTAGTTGGTATTTAATTTTGTTTTTAGCACTATATTGGTATGTAGGGATCAAATTTTATGTTATGATTTTATTGCTACTGTAACTATTATGTACTGGGATGTTGTAGTGCTAATTCCTCTTTCTAATGGCACCCTGGGAGCACCATAAGTAAATAAAACTATTATTACCTATGTAATTTGCATCAGTACATGTACAACCATTGACCTCTAAGGTATGGATATGGGTAGTCGGTCAAAACTGCGTGGACTAAAACCACTAAATGGAAATTCAAGCAGTGATTATAACACAATTTCTCTAAAAACTTGCAAGGTTCAGTACAGAATTCCATTTGCGGGGGACTTTCCCTAACGAATTCTGTGCAAACTCTTCAAAGATTCATCCGTCATGGAGTTGGAATAATTAATTTATGTGGAGTCCATGGCTGCGCACGGACAGCGTGCTCTAAGTCCTCTGCTGTACTTCACATAAATTAACAAATAAAACCACATGGTGGAGAATTTTGTACTGTTTCATACATATTGTAATTTGTTAGGGAAAATCCTCCCGAAACAAATTCTGTATTGCACCTTACATGTTTTTACAGAAATTTGGCTACAATCACCCTTTGAAGTTCCGTTGTAGCTCTTTTTGATCTGTGGGGTTTCATGGATGGGCACCTCGCACCAACAATGCAGCAGAGACATACAGGAACAAGCAAACAACAAACCACATCAAGGGATGGGAGAGGGAGTGCTTAAAGGGGCACTGTCAGCTTTATCCCTCCGTTTTTGTTAACCTGTGTGCAGTGTGCCTTTTGGCACACACTTAAGTAATTATCAATGCAGAATTACCCCATCGACTTAGAAATTCAGCACAAATACCTTATGTATGAATATTTAGTAAAGTTCGTCTTTCCCTCGGGTCCTCCAAAACTCCACTGAGACCGGAAGCATAACCCCATTGAGGACACGCGCCAGGACCGAGCGCAGTCACAAAGTGGCATTTTATGCCAAGCCAGCTTTAAGAACATGCTGCCCATATAAGCGTATACGTCGCGAACTGCTCTTAGTAATTGAAAATTAAAACCGAGCCCTGTGTGGCTCGCAATTTACTTTTTAAAACTGATGCCGAAATCCCGCGCATGCGCAAGGGCAGCATGATCTTGCGCATGCGCGGGATCTCCACACATTCTCACTGCAAGCATGCGCGTGATTTCGGCTTCACTTTAAAAAGTAAATTGCGAGCCACACAGGGATCCATTTTAATTTTAAATTACTAAGAGCAGTTCGCAAGGTAGAAGTTTCCATGGGCAGTGTGTTCTTAAAGCAGGATTGTCATAAAATGATACTTTGTGACCACGCTCGGTCCTGGCACGCGTCCTCAATGGGGTTATGCTTCCGGCCTCAGTGGAGTTTTGGAGGACTCGAGGGAAAGACGAACTTCACTAAATGTTCATATATAAGGTATTTGTGCTGAATTTATAAGTCGACGGGGTAATTCTGCAGTGATAATTACTTAAGTGTGTGCCAAAAGGCACACTGCACAGAGGTTAACGAAGATGGAGGGATAAAGCTGACAGTGCCCCTTTAATCTATTTATTTATGGACATCACAGGACATGGACGCTGATGCTTCCACTGCAAAAATGGACAATTGCGTTAACACTGTAAAATTAATGACAAATGTGAACTGTAAACATGTTGATAAGTCCTGTGTATAGTGTTTTGCCACATGACTTAAAATTGCAATAAAAACACAGAGCGAGTGCACTCATAAGGAAAGACACAGGATGGTCAAACATATACAGTATATAGATGCAAATGGAATCAAAACTGGTTTATTATGCAAAATTTCATTCAAATGCAAAGTGCATTTAAAACTGAGATACAGTGTCAGTGGTGTCTGTGACTGAGTCTACAGTATCTGCCCTTGGATCTATCCTGTTAACCTGTGTCTTATACTGTGGATTCTGTCTCCAGAGGGAGGCTGTCCTGTTACCTGTGTCTTATACAGTGGAGCATATTATCTATGGATTCTATCTCCAGAGCGAGGCTGTCCTCTTACCTGTGTCTTATACTTCATTGACCTGTCTAAGGCTTTTGACACCGTCCATCACCAACTACTCATCACAGAGCTTCATAATACTGGCTTTTCTTCAGAGACTGTATCTTGGTTTAAGATAGTTAAGAGTAGGGTGAGGTGTGGTGAAATTGGTCAGTACTGAGTTGTATTTGGTTTGTCAGTTGAGAATTGGGAATAGTGTGGAATTATTTGTGCTGTAAATTGGTTATGTTGTTTTTATTCTGCGTATTAGAATGTGTAGGTTATTTTTTTTCTTGGAAACTGGAAGGGGTAATTTTTAAATGAAGGGAAAATGATAAGTTAGTTGTGTATAGAATCTGAGCGCACGACTGTGCAGTTGAACTGCATTGATAAGTAGAGAAATGAGCCAAAATGGATCACAGGCAGATTGGTGGTGAATAATGATGTCGTAGACATTTTCTAGAAGCATCAGGAAGGGTTTTGTTGGTTAGAGAAGACTGACATGACGGCTAAAGGTATTCTGAATAGGACGATTTAAAATAAATGCGCAGGAGGAGAAATTATTTATGGTTTCGGAATTAATACCTTGAGTCGTATGGCTCTTTTACAAAGGTTCCATGTCAGTGAAACGGTACAAAATGGAATGGAACAGCACAATACCAGATACAGGGTGAGTAGTGGTTACGCAAACTTTGAATGTCGAAGGATTCCGTACTATTCTAACACAGATATACGCTGACTACATGCAGTTTAGCAAATGATTGGGTGCAATTTTGTTAAGTGCTCCATTACTGTGAAGGAAGCAGGAGGCTTTGTCAACCGCTTACGAAAAATAATGGATGATTTTGGGGGGGGGGGCTGACTAGAGTTTTTGAGGTGGCTGAGGGGTAAATGGGTAGCTGGTGCCTTTTCAGTGGCCGAAGAGAAGAATTGTCAATGGAGAGCCTAGGTTTAGGAGGTTAGCGAGAAGGAAGCAGCCAGGAGGCTTGGTCAACAGCAGTCGAATGGGGTGGGGTAGAGTTCTGGAGATGGCTGATGGGTATGGTATATAAGTAGCTAGGTTGGTCCAGTGGCAGAAGGGATTGTGGCAATGGAAGACACTAGTATGACAATATGTGAGGAGTGGAGGGGTAACCAGTGCTTTAGGGACACCAGTTGCATTGGATTTCAGTGGTCAGGGAGGCATGCAAGTCTTAAAGGTCCCATTTCAGCGAGTTCTAGGATGGAGGTCGGATAGGTTATCCATTTGTAAGTGAATATAGTGCTCTAGAGGTGAACTGCCATGAACAACGAAAAGTGAAGAAATAATCAAGTAGTCTTTTGGTTACAGGGGTAGGCTTTGTTGGTTGAACTTCCACATATGGAAGTTAAAAAACTTGGTAAACCGGGGAGGGAGGCCATCAAGAATAGGAAAGCAATGATATTCTCTTAATAGCATTCGTTAGAGATAGGAGTGGTCTAATTGCAAGTGCAGAACAGTAGCGAGATGCTCTCTTGGGGGGGAGAGAGTTGCAATTTCGATATAACTAATGACAAAATATTTTGCTTTTGGGAGTTGTTGGGGTGAGAAACCGTTTTTTAGTCTTGTTTTTCAGCATCTTGAATCACTTGGGTTAGCTTTGGCTGTAAAGGAATGCGATAATGAGGACGATGACGAGGCCCACTGAAGACGAGACGTTCCTTTTGCTGCTTGGTTCGAATTGTCTAGACTGATCTTCAAACTAATCTTAGAAAATGGAAGTTCGTGTGAGAAATTATAAGTTAAGTGTTCAATAATTGTTGTCCCCGTAGAATTTTTTTTTTTTTTTTAAAGCTGCAGCATTTGTTACTCCACAATAATTTCGTGAGCAACAATGTAATTTTGCAAATCATGGATCCGTTGTTGGAATTCACACCTGTTTTTGTAACACGATTATGGCAAGCCCACTCGCTGGCCAGTGTAAGGCTTCTGTTTAGGTTAGCTCTATGCATAGGAGCTTTAAGGAGGTGCTGCGTGGTCCCTGTTGTTGCTGTCTACCTTTTTTTTTAAGTTATGAGCTGGGAGGCTCTGCCCTCATCCCCATGTTTCTTTCCATTTTTTAGCCCCCAAAAAAAAAACTCAAAGGCTGGTCCGAATTGATTGATAGTGCCTGCAAAATTCACCTCTGTGTTGAGGGTTTTTATGGCGACTGAATTTTTGTTTTGGTTGGGGGAAGGCCCCGTGTTTGCTGTACTATGATGATTGAGCGGTGCTAGGTGAGTACATATTTTTATTTCATTTCACTAGCATACAGCACATTTCGTGGGCATGCATATACATTCGTAAATTGATGCGGAGAATTGTGCAGCACTCAGTACCCACATGAAATGACCTATTTACTAAGAGGAAAAGAGAGGGAGGACGGAGAGGGTATTTTTGGTATTCTAGTTGTCAACCGCACCGCTCACATTAGTGTTACCGCATGTTGAACTCTGCTGGAGAAGGAAATCTACTGTACAACCCCCGGAAACACTGATTATGCTGCCAACAAATACTGCTGTTTTAAATACTGGGATCTGCATTACTCTGTAGAACCTATACATATTTTTGTATAGAAATCGTCTAGTCGATAAAGCAATAGAGTCGGGTAGTTTCTGGCCTTGAGTGACACAAGATTTTTCCATTTAAAGCAGCCGTGCAACGTAAATGAGTTAAATTTGTGCCCTACATTTTCTTCTTAATTGATTCCAGATATCTTCCAGTTTATTTTGGTGGTAAAACTTTAAGTTTTCATTATTTAAGAATTTTATGAAAGTTTCAAAATTTATCAAAGTTGGCCGCCTCATTTTCCAATAGAAATAATGACCTGAGAAGGGCAAGAGGCCAGACAAAAATGCAAATGTACAATACATATCATAGGAAGCATGTGGTGTAGTTCTACGGCCGCCATATGTGCGCGAGTTGCCTGATAAGTGTACTGGCCTTATGTCAGCTTTTAAGAAGAAATGTCAGGGAATATAGGAACACCCTTTTTTTTCAAGCACTGCCACTTTAAGCCCCATGTTAGTATTGTGACTTTGTTCCTAGTGAATGTGGATATTTTTAGGGGGAGGGGGGTACCTCTATGGGGATACTTCAGTCGTTCATGCTGTAACTTGTATTGGGAGGGATTTGGAAATGCATCAGTTCTTCAGATTGTAATCGGCCTTGAAAACTAAAATAGAGTTCAGTCTGAATTGAACATTTTTGTACTCTTCTATTTTTTTGGATGGGTTGTGCTTGAGTAGGGAAACCTGTTCTTAGTTTTTTGTCTCCTTAGGTATGCATGACTGCATTCTTAACTCCACATTCCTGATCATTAAGAAGTGAGCAATACAGCGGTAGAGACTTTTCACCCTGGAGAGCAACCAGTATTGACAGTTTAACTTGTAGCCCTCTCTCTCCATTACCTGTTAAGTCCGGTATTAGATGCCAACTGCTTTGGGAAGCATGCATAGATGAATAATTTAACCAGAGTTTTTATCCCTTTTGCAAGTATATGGCATACTTACATTTTTACCCAGGTTTGGTAAGTAGGACTTGCTGTTACAAGCTGCTTTTATCGTCCTAGAAATAACAACAATTGTATATTCTCAGAGGTACGTTTACGGCATTGTAGTGGATTACATTTTTGGTCTCCTCTTTCATTGATCTATCTTTAAATTGTAGATGTAGTAATTGATGACTTAAGTTGTGGATGTGGAATACAAAAGTCATATGGATTACTGTTAAATTTGGGTTAGTTAGTTGTGTGTGTGTGTGTGTGTGTGTGTGTGTGTGTGTGTGTGTTTTGCATGACAACATGGGTTGGGGCACAAGTTCTGTTTAGATGTTTTGCAGATGGCCCTGTGAGGTATAGAGCCCCCTGCAAAAGTGATTCTGCTCTGGCTTACAAGGACCTGTGAAGGTTGAAGCAGCGCTGACCACTGAATGGAGCAGCTTGGGTGTACAGAAGCAGTAATGAGTGGTTTATGAAGTTCTCTATCATCCTCCCAGCGAAGTGTTCAAAGAGAGGGAGCCTGTGAGTGCGAGTTTGTGTGTGCAGATTAGAATGTCGGAATATACTCCCAAATCAGTCCACAGTTACACTTTAAATAGGCAATTAAATTGATTAAACTTTACATGAAAAAGATTTGAGGGTCTTTGTGTCAAATTATATCTATTTTGATAAACATTACAGAACTCCTTAATAAAGTTAATAAAATATGGGCAATCTGGTATATCCATCAATTTTTTACATGGGGCCCGTATTCACCCTCGTATTGATTATGCCTCACAACTCTGTTGCCCTGCTAAGAATAAAGAAATTGGGGTTGGAATAACCAAATATGTGCAGGGTGCCAGTGGTCTGAGCTTTTGGAACATCTTAAGTTTTAACCACGTCTTTGGAATCAAAGGTGACATTATGCTAACGTGGGAAAATCTGAAAGAGCTCATATTTGAGATGGGTTTTGAATTTATACAAACTGCAGTAAACACAAGGGGTCACCCACTACAACTGGGAAAAAATTGCTTGATAAATATCTATTTTTAAATGGCTCATTGGGCTATTATGGGTAACTGAAGGGAGCTTTTATGGGCTTTTTGCCTTCTGCTCCTTACATTTCCTTTGCTATTCTTAGTGAATATTGAACTATTGAACTATTAACAGCTACCTGGAAAACTGCTCCCAAAGAGTGAAAATAGCACACATCCTCTCTGATGCAAGACCCGTCTGTTCAGGAGTGCTGCAGGGATCCATTCTTGGTCCACTCCTCGTCAGCCTTTTTTTTGAACACCCTCCCACAATCCTGCCCTGAACAAATCCTGCTTTATGCGGACGATGCAGTCATTCATGCCACACACCATGACCCCCTCCTACTCCAAAAAAAGCTCCAGATGGGTTTCACCTCCGTTGAAAAATGGTTTAATAGACAAAAGCTGGTTCTCAACTACAAGAAAACAAAATCGATGCTTTTCTGATGCTCCCGTAACAAACATAAGTCTCAACCCATCTCCATTACAAACTGCCTTGGTGCTGTACTTGACCAAGTTCACTCTTTCAAATACCTTGGCATCACTCTCGACAGTCGCCTATCCTATGGTATCCACACCGACACTGTTACAAATGCTGTTTAATAAGCGCATAGGTCTTCTCTATAGGCACAGGCAATGCCTCACTACAGACGCCTTATGGATAGCTGTGTAGAACTCTGTGGTTTCACTAATCAATTATGGACTGGTTATCTATGGCTCTGCTACTGACACAGTCCTTAGGCACCTGTCCTTGACACTAAACAAAGCCTGCCGCTTCATCATAGGATCCCACCCACACGTGTGCGCTCTACACCCAAACAGGCTGGCTACAACTATCCAACCATATAAAATACCACACCTGCCTAATGACAAAGAAGATCATGCCAGGCCTTGCGCCCCCTGGAGTCCAAACCCTCCTATGCCCAGCGCACACCCCACGCCACACTAGGGAGTCTGTAAATCAAATACTGCACATCCCCAGGTGCCACACCATGCAGGGACATACAGTAGGTCCTTTGCTCACCATGCACCCTCCTGGTTCAGTGGTCTCAACAAAGACCTCACCTCTCTTCAAAAGCTGGGCCAGTTCAAAACCAACCTTCACCTCCACCTCTCTGCCTCCAGCTCCTGTGACTGTCACTCATAATCTGCTATTCCCACTAGCACTTACCTCTCCCTCTCTTTCACACCATTCCCCCTCCCTGTCGCCCGCCCCCCCAGCACTAGCACTTTCTCTAAGTTCTGACAAAGCCGATGGCTGCTCCTCTCTCCTGTGTCCTGACTTTTGTACCCTCCTTGTCTGTATCTCAGAACATTGAGTTTGTTTAAGAATCCCATGCTTGCATTGTTTATATAATGCTCTGTGCTGTTACCGTCCTCCCCCAAATGTATGTATTCAACTGCTCGAATTCTGCCAATTGCATTACTGTCATGTTACATAGAAACATAGACTTTGACGGCAGATAAGGACCACTTGGCCCACCCAGTCTGCCCATTTCCCTACCTACTGGATAAGCTGCAGATTCCAGTTAACCAACAGCCTACTTCCTGCCACCCCCCACTACAATTGCCTTTATGTCTGTCCCATGCATGTTTGAGTTCCCACTGTTTTAGACCCAACAACCTCCCCAGGAAGGTGGTTCCATGCATCCACCACCTCTCCGTGAAAAAAATTCTCATATTACCCCTGAGCTGTCCCCACTCTATCTTTTAAATTTTGCCCCTTGTTCTTCACATCTCTTTTCTGAAAGATGCTACCCTCCTGGACTTTGTTGATTCCCTTGAGGTACTTGAACGCTTTCTATCATGTCCCCCTGGCCCTCTTTCATCAAGGGTATAACATATTAAGCCTCTCAGTCACTCTTCATATGGTTTCTGATGCAGACCCTGCACCATTTTAGTTGCCCTCCTCTGGACTGCTTCCATCCTGTCTATGTCCTTGCATAGATAAGGTCTCCAAAACTGCACACAGTACTCCAGATGGGGTCTCACCAACTGTCTGTACAGAGGGATAACCACTTCCCTTTTTCTACTTGTGATGCCGACTTTCTATGCATCCCAGTATCCCCCTGGCTCTCCTTACTGACTTCTCACATTGCTTACCAACCTTTAGATCATCGGATATGACTACCCCCAGGTCCCTTTCCATTTTTGTTGTTGTTAGTACCTCCTCTGCTATTGTGTACTCTTCTCCTGGGTTTTTATTTCCCAGGTGCATTATCATGCACTTCTTTGCATTGAATCTAAGTTACCATATGTCTGACCATTCCTCCAACCTTGCCAAGTCCCTTCTTATCCTTTCTAACCCCCCTTGTGTATCAACTGTGTTACAGATCTTTGTGTCATCTGCAAAGAGGCATACCTTTCCCTCCAGACCCTCTGCAATGTCACCTATAAAGATGTTAAAGAGGACTGGACCTAGTACTGAACCCTGAGGTACTCCACTAGTGACCCCCCTTTCTTCGGAATGCGTTCCATTCACTATTACCTTCTGTGTCCTGTTGTGCAGCCAGTTTGTTACCAGGCTACCACCCTGGGACCCACTCCCAGGCTGGCTAACTTGATTATTAAACTTTGTGCAGGACTGTGTCAAATGCCTTGCTAAAGTCTAGGTAGGCCATATCCACAGCCCCTCCCTGGTCTATTACTTTGGTCACCCAGTCAAAGAAATCTATTAGATTTGTCTGACATGACCTTCCTGCTGTAAATCCATGCTGCCTTGGGTCCTGTGCCCCGCTGGCCTCTAGGTACTGAACAATTCTTTCTTTCAGAAGTGATTCCATTATTTTCCCTACCACTGAGGTCAAACTTACAGGTCTGTAGTTTCCTGCTTCTGCCTTGCTCCCACTTTTGTGAAGGGGAATCACATCTGCCCTCCTCTTATCTATGGATTCTGTCTCCAGAGGAAGGCTGTCCTGTTATCTGTGTCTTATACTGCAGAGCATCTTATCTATGGATTTGGTCTCCGGAGGGAGTCTGTGCTGTTACTTGTGTCTTATATTGTGGAGTGTCTTATCTACAGATTGTGTCTCCAGAGGGAGGCTGTCCTGTTACTTGTGTCTTATATTTTGGAGTGTCTTATCTATGGATTCTGTCTCCAGAGGGAGGCTGTCCTGTTACCTGTGTCTTGTACTGCAGTGTCTTATCTATGTGTTCTATCTCCAGACGGAGGCTGTCCTGTTGCCTGTGTCTTATACTGCAGAGTGTGTTATCTATGGATTCTGTCTCCAGAGGGAGGCAGTCCTGTAACTTCTGTCTTATACTGCAGAGCGTCTTGTCTATGGATTCTGTCTCCAGAGGGAGGCTGTCATGTTACCTGTGTCTTATACTGCAGAGCATCTTATCTGTGCATTCTGTCTCCAGAGGGAGGCTGTCCTGTTACCTGTGTCTTTTATTGCAGAGTGTCTTATCTATGGATTCTGTTCTGTTACTTCTGTCTTATACTGTGGAGTGTCTTATCTATGGATTCCATCTCTAGAGGGAGGCTATCCTGTTACCTGTGTCCTATACTGCAGAGCATCTTATCTTTGGATTCTGTCTCCAGAAGTAGGCTGTCCTGTTGCCTGTGTCTTATACTGTGAAGCATATTATCTAGGGATTCTGTCTCCAGAGGGAGGCTGTTCTGTTACCTGTGTCTCATGCTGCGGAGTGTCTTATCTATGTGGTCTCTCTCCAGAGGGAGGCTGCCCTGTTACCTCTGTCTTATACTGTGGAGCATCTCATCTATGGATTCTGTCTCCAGAGGGAGGCTGTCTTGTTATCTGTGTCTTATACTGTGGAGCACCTTATCTATGGATTCTGCCCCTAGAGGCAGGGTGCCCTGTTACCTGTGTCTTGTACTGTTGGGCCTCTTATCTATGGATTTTGTCTCCAGAGGGAGGCTGTCCTGTTATCTGTGTCTTATACTGTAGAACATTTTATCTCTGGATTCTGTTTCCCGAGGGAGGCTGTCATTTTACCTGTGTCTTATACTGCAGAGTGTCTTATCTGTGGAGTCTGTCTCCTGAGGCTGTCTGATTACCTATGTCTTATATTGCAGAGCAGCTTATCTATGGATTCTATCTCCAGAGTGAGACTGTCCTGTTACCTGTGTCTTATATTGTGGAGTGTCTTATCTATGGATTCTGTCTCCAGCGTGAGGCTGCTTCTTTTGCTGAGCAGTTAGGGAAAGGATTTTAGTTGCTGGATAAGCTTTAAATTATTTTGCAGTCTGTGGACTTTAGGGCAGGAGTGCTGACTTGTTTAATACAGTGTGTGTGTGTCTGTGTGTGAGACCTACCTCTGGAGGAGGTTGCAGTGCTTGGAGGTGCAGTGAGGGGGCAGACACAGGGCTGATACACTCTCGTGAGAGTCGGGAGTGGGCCCTAATTCCACCCTCCCCCACCCCTTCCTCTTCAGAGCACAGCTCATTTATAGGGGAACACCTGCCCTGCAATTGGAGGAAGAGGCTTCAGGTGCAGCTCATGTAGTTCTGTTCGATAATGCAGCCACAGGGCAGGGAAAAGCATAGGTAGGTCTCAAATTGGAGTACAGCATCCACAATGAATTGCTTATTAGTTTGATAGGTGGATATTGAGGAGGGCCTTCAACTGGAATATATCAGGTAAAATTTCTGTTAGAGGTTGGGCTAGGATTAGTTAATTCTACTTGTTGTAGGGATAGTTAGTGTGGAGAGGCTGTATAGGTAGTGTGGACCTTGGGTACGATTTTTGGGTGCAGTGGTTGTGGGACAGTAATGCGGAAGAATATACTGTGGAGACTGGGAGGGTGCCCAAAATGCCACAGGCTAAGGAAGCTCGAGGAAGAGGTTCAATGGCTTGGCAGGGAGCTGGGGAGGTTGAGGGATGTGGGGAGGATTGCGTCGGTAGGAGGCTGACATCTGAGAGTATTGTGGGGGCACCACAGAGAAGGAAGTGGGTCAAGGGAGGGGGCAAACTAGACAGGAAGCCATCTAATGAAGGGTGGGCTCTAGTAGAACCTAGAAAAAGAGGAGCAGCAGTAGGCAGGAGGGAGGAGAAAGCACATAGTAAGGCAAAGGGGATAGGGAACATGTTTACTTTACCAGCAACACATGGGAAAGAGGATGCAGGAGGTGACTGCACAAGGGATAGCACTCACAAAGAAGAGGGATCGAGGGGCATTACTAATGGAGAGATTGAGCATGGTGTGGCAGAGGGAGGGATAATACTCGGAGAGGAGGAGGGAGAGGGAGGTTGGCAGTCAAACAGGAGGCGGGGAAGGGGTCTTAATTGGGAGGGACGGGGACGACACTGGGGCACATGGTAAAAACACAGTCTTGAGTGGCTCTAAAAATGAGAACCTGGGTGGGGGGGTGGCGACAGGCACAAGGAAAGGGGGTGTACTGGTGTTGGGGACTCCATACTCAAGGGGATCAGATTGGGCAGCAAGGGGGGGGGAGAGGCACAGTCAGATATGGGTGGAGTCCATACCAGGATTAAAGGCAGATATGGCAGTACAGGCAATCCTAGGGTGCGTAAAGAGGGGTAGGAGGGAGTCACACATTTTGGTACATGTGGGGACAAGTGACTTTGCGGGGAGAAACGGTGGAGGTAACCAGGGAGAGGACTGAGAATGTGGGAAGGTTGTGCGAGGAGACTGGGGAGTCTGTGGCCTTCTCCGAAGTGCTTCCAGTACCCTCCGCAAGCACTGTGAGAAAGGAGAGGATCAGAGAGTTGAACACATGGTTGGTAGAATGGTGTCGAACTAAAGGGTATGGGGTTGTGGGCAGCTGTGGCAGTACCTGGGATAATAACAACCTGTTTGCAAGGGATAGGCTGCACCTGAGTGGGGAGAGGAAGGAGGTTTTAAAGCAAGGACTGGGGCGGTATATTACAACAAGGGTGGATTTAAACTAGATGGGGGGGTGGCAAGTGGACAGCAGGTAGGCAGGTATCCAGTAGAGTGGAGTCACAGCCTACCCCCCCCAGGCTAGCAGGGAAGGACTCAGGGCAGCCAAAAAAGGAGGGAGTAGAAGGGAGGAGATGGAGGCTAGTGAAGGGAAGGGGGCATTATGGAGGGTGGTCTCATTGAATGCAAGAAGCCTAGGAAACAAATCCACTGAGCTGCAGGCACTCTTAGTAGTGTGGAGGGTGGATATTGCAGCTGTCACAAAAACATGGGCAATTGAGCACCAGGACTGGGATCTGGCAATCCCAGGATACAAATTATACAGGAAGGAACATAAGGGGGGGTGGGGTGGCAGTCTGTGAGGGACGGGATTAAATGCACAAGGGATGAGGGAGAAGAAAGGAGAACAGAGGCAATCTGGCTGCAGCTCCTAGACTCAAGGGGTAGGAAACTGAGGTTTGGGGTGGTATACAGGCCGCCGTCCCAGTCTGAGGAGCCTGACAGGGAGTTAGCGGGACAAATCACAAAGGTATGTAGAAAAGGGAAGGTGGTCATCGTGAGAGAATTCAACTTGCCAGGGGTTGACTGGAGCATTCCGGTCACCTCCAGTGCTGGGGAGCAAGTGCTTCTGGACGCGATCCAGGAGGGTCACCTGACACAGTTGGTTACTGTACCTACTAGGCTAAAGGACACTTTAGATCTGGTATTGTCAAGTGGGGAGGCAGTGAGGGAGATAAAGATAGAGGACCCACTAGCCAACAGCGATTACCAAATGGTGTGGTTTAATATCACGCTGTGCGAGGAGCCAGAAACATCAGTTACTCAGGTGGTAAACTTCAGGGGGGCAGACTTTGGGAGGATGCAGGAAGTACTGAAAGGGAAACTGGAGGGCATAAGGCAGGAGATGGACGTGGAGCAGAAATGGGATATTATTAAACGGTGGGGGTTACAGAGGCAACAGAAGCCTGCACCAAGGCACAGAGTAAGAGGAGCAGGGCAAGAAAACCATGCTGGTTGAACAGCTAGGTTATGGAGGTGGTGAGGGCAAAATGAGTGGCGCACCAGAGGTTTAGGAGGACAGGGAAGGAAGTGGACAGGGAGGAATATGCAAGATGGTCCAGGAAGGTGACCAGAAAAGTGAAAGAAGCCAAGGCCCAGAGGGAGCTGAGATTAATACATGGAATTAATGGGGGGGGGGACTTTTTCAGATATATCAGGGAGAAAAGGATGTGGAAGGAGACAATAGTGAGGATAAAAGGGTGGGAGTGACGGAAAAGGGGGAAGAGCAGGCAGAAGCACTGAATGAATACTTTTGCTCAGTGTTCATGAAAGAAAGGGGGGCGCTACTAGCATGGGCTGGGAGGGTGGGGACGGGGAGAGGAGGTGAGAGGTAGAAGAATTCGGCAAGAAGAGTCCTAGAGGGACTGAGGGCACTGAAGGTAGACAAGGCACCATGGCTGGATGGTATCCACCCCAGAGTGCTGAGGGAGATGGTGGAGGTATTGGTGGAGCCGCTGGCAGATCCATACAGCACCTCACTGGAGTCGTGATGTGTGCCACTGGACTGGAGGATGGCACATGTAGTACCATTACACAAGAGCGGGCCAAGGGATGAATCAGGTGATTATCGTCCGGTAAGTCTCACTTCCATAGTGTGCAAACTCATGGAAACGATACTAAAGGAAAAACTGGTGTCGTATCTGGAGGACACTAGCCTCCAGGATGTGAGGCGGCATGGATTTGTTTCAGGGAAGTCTTGTCAAATCAGCCTTTTACAATATTATGACTGGGTGACAGGTGAGCTGGATAAGGGTCATGCGGTGGATGCTCTTTACTTGGACTTCAGCAAGGCCTTCGATTTGGTGCCTCATGGGTGGCTTGGAGAGAAGCTAACTGGTATAGGGGTAGGGGCAAAAATTATGAACTGGATTACAAGCTGACAGAGTGGCAGGCTGCAATGGATGGTGAGAGGGGAGCGCTCAACTCCAAGGCCGGTGACGAGTGGGGTGCCACAGAGCTCTGTGTTGGGGCCAGTATTGTTTGGGCTCTTCATATCAGACATTGCACATGGGGTGGTGAGCAAGGTAAGTCTGTTCGCTGACGACACCAAAATCAGAGCAGTGGGGGATGGAGAGGAGGGAAGGAAGCAGCTGCAGGGGGACCTACGCAAGCTAGAGGAGTGGTCAAAGAGGTGGCAGTTGGGGTTCAATGCAAAGAAGTGTAAGGTTATGCACTTTGGGGTAAAGAACCCAAGGAGAGAATACTGGCTGGGCGGGGGTTAAGCTGGGGATCACTGAGGAAGAGAAGTACCTAGGGGTAATGATGACAGGGACCATGAACAACACTGCCCAGTGCAGGAGAGCGGCTGCAAAAGCTAACAAAATGCTGGGGTGCATAGCGGAGGTGGGGTTTCGTCCAGGCGAAGAGAGGTGATCTTGCCCCTCTACAGGTCGCTGGTAAGGCCACACTTAGAGTATTGTGTGCAGTTTTGGAGGCTATACCTAAAGCGTGATATCAGGCTACTGGAGGGGGTGCAGAGGAGGGCAACGGAGATGATATGTAGAATGGAGGGGAGAGACTATGACAGCAGGCTGGGGGACCTGAATATGTACACCCTGGAGGATAGAAGGGACAGGGGGACATGATAGAGACATTCAAGTATCTGAGGGGAATCAGTAAGGATGGGGAAGATGGGGACTTTAAGTTAAGGAGGGGGAGGGTCACTAGGGGGCATGGGCTAAGAATCAGGAGGGGGAAGATTTAGGAAGGAAATGAGACACTATTTCATAGAGAGGGTGGTAGCAAAATTGAACGCCCAACCAGAATGGGTGGTATCATGTAAATCTGTGAACAGCTTCAAAAGGGCATGGGACAGGGGAACAGGGAGAGTGAGGTGGGGAGGTGGGGGTGGCAATGGGATGGCAAAGGGAGGTGGGAAGTTGAAACTAAAGGTGTTGCTGCACATTCAAGCAGACTTAGATAGACCGGGTGGTCTGTTTCTGCTGGCACATTCGTATGTTCGTATGTCCTCTTACTAATGCCTTATACTGCAGAGCGTCTTCTTTATGGATTCTGTCTCCAGTGTGAGGCTGTCCTGTTACCTATGTCTTATACTACAGTGTGTCTTATCTATGAATTTTGTCTCTAGAGGGAGGCTATCCTGTTACCTGTGTCTCATACTGCATAGCATCTTATCTATGGATTCTGTGTCCAGAGCAAGGCTGTCCTGTTACCTGTGCCTCATACAGTGGAGCGTCCTATCTATAGATTTATTTTTCCAGTCAGAGGTTGTCCTGTTACTTGGGAGTGATACTGGGGAGCATCAATACACTGTCTACTAGTACAGCTAGTTAAGGAACTGACGAGGTAGGCTGCCATTCTCGACGTGGTGTTCACCAGCTCAGAGATGGTAGGAGGTATGAGAGTAAAGGAGCCACTAAGGAACAAGGCAAGGCAAATTTTATTTAAAAAGACGCCCATCCCGGAGGCTCTGGGCGTCGTACATTAATCAAATAAATACAACACAACACCATACAATTAATAAAATATACAACTCCAAACAATTAAAACGTTATTTTACTACACAATTTGTTTCCTTATTAAGAATTAAACAATATAAACTATAAAACATAGTAAGGGAATGCCTGATCAAATAAAAATGTCTTTAGTCGGGCCTTAAAAACCTCAACAGATGGGGCCTCCCTAACAACTATAGGAAGCGAATTCCACAGGACGGGAGTGGCGACACTAAATGCTCTGTCGCCTGCAGTTCTTAACCTCGTCCTGGGAATTGCAAGGAGGTCCCGAGAAGAGGAACGCAGGGAATGGACCGAGACAGCAGGTGTAAGAAGGTCATTCAGGTAGCCAGGGCCCAGGCTGTGTAGGGCCTTAAAGGTGAGCAAACCCACCTTAAAGAGGATCCTCCACCTAACCGGCAGCCAGTGCAGATGACGTAGCACCGGGGTTATGTGACAGTATTTAGATTGTCCTGTCAACAATCTCACATGTCGTGATTCTGCACCAACTGCAGTCGGTGGAGGGCACCCAGAGACCCCGAGATAGAGTGCATTACAGTAGTCAAGCCTGGACGTCACAAAGGCATGTACCAAAGTGAGGAGGTCCAGAGGTGGAACTAAGGGCTTGATCCTGGCGATATTCCTCAGATGATAAAAGCTAGTACGTACAACGGAAGACACCTGAAATTCAAGTGTCAAACCACTGTCAAGTATAACACCCAGATCACGCACCCTAGAGGAGGCCTTCAATGGTACAGAGCCAAGGCAAAGTCCTGTCTCTGCACCAGAGGCCAACCTATCATGTCCTCTGTTCGACTCCACCACCAGTACCTCCGTCTTACTGGGGTTAAGTCGCAACCAACTGGAGGCCATCCAGTCATTGATTTCAGCAAGGCAGCTGTTAAGCACTTCTGCTGCACAAGATGTTCCAGGGGCAGAGGAAAAGTACAGCTGGGTATCATCAGCATAGCAATGAAAACCCAAGCTGTACTTCCTAATGAGCTCTCCCAGGGGTAACATGTACATGGCAAATAACATCGGTGACAAGACCGAACCCTGGGAACTCCGCACAACAGGTGGTCAGGGAGGAGGAGAAATTCCCCATCACTACCCTCTGCCTCCTGTTGGATAAAAAAGACTCAAACCAGCAGATGACAGAGCCGGCAAGTCCACAGAATTCCCTCAGGCGGTCAAGTAACACTCGATGATCCACCGTGTCAAATGCTGAAGAGAGACCGAGGAGAATGAGAATTGTCCCCTTCCCTCGATCTCTGGCCCTAAGGAGGTCATTGTGCACCCGAACTAGTGCAGTTTCCATGCTATGCCTTGCACGAAACCCCGACTGGAATAACTCATAAAGATTATGGGCCACGAGATGTCCCTCAAGCTGAAGCGCCACCACCTTCTCAACAATCTTACCTAAAAATGGAAGATTGGAGATAGGACAGTAATTTGCCTTGACATCAGGGTCCAACGATGTTTTTTTCAGAAAGGGCCTCACCAATGCCTCCTTCAAGACATCAGGGAAGACCCCCTCTGACAAGGAACACCGGACAATCAAGGCAAACACCGGGCCAACAGAGTCGACACATCTCATTAAGAAATGAGTTGGCACCGGGTCCAGTCTACAAAATGTGTCAAGCCTGAAGCAATCTCAATGACCTCAGCCACCTCCACCAGTCTAAACTCACCCCAAACAGATGGAGTGCTCTTCGAAGCCCATGGCGACCACTGTCACCAGATTCTGGTCCACTGGCGGAACCCCCGCCTGATGGCAGACACCCTGTCCGAGAAGAACCAAGCAAATCCATCACACAGTGCATTCGAAGAAGCTACCTTCGGCTGTAGACAGGCAGGATGAAGAAGCCTGTCCACAGTCCGAAAGAGCACAGTTGGTCGGTTCCTCCCGGCAGCAATCTCCCTAGACAGGAATTCTGCCTTCTTATGGTTGATTGCCCCCTGGTATGCACCATAGTGCATACGCAGGGCCAGTTTGTCCGCCTCCAGGCCAGACTTCTGCCAGGAGTGCTCTAATCTCCGACCCAGAGTCTTCATCTTTTTGAGCTCCCCATCAAACCAAGGGGACCTCAAGTGAGAGGACCTGGGTCGTACACGGACTGGTGCGAGGGAGTCAGGCACACCAGAAAGCGCCCTATTATAGGCGTCCACTACTGTGCACCCCCCCCCGCATGCATTGTCCACTCTAGATAGGTCAGCCACCGCCAGAAAACCCTCGGGGGTAAGCCCCCTCAAAGGGCGGTACTGACCATCTCTGCAAGGGAAAAACTACCGGGGGGGCTCCGAACCGGAACTTCACCGTGCAATGATCGGACCAAACGACCCTATCAACACTGAGACCATTTATCTCAAGCCCCAGCGAGAACACCAAATCCAGCATGTGGCCACCCTGATGAGTCACGGAAGATACTCCCTGCATGAAGCCCAGAGAGGACATCATCTGGAGGAAATTATAACCCAGCCGAGATGATTCATCCTCAGCCCAAACATTGAAGTCCCCCAGCACTAAACATCTGGGGGCCTCCAATGTTTCACCGACGATGAAATCGGCCATTGCATGAAGGAAATCTCCCGATGCCCCAGCAGGGCAATAAATCAGGAGGACCAAGCAACCTGCGCCTGGTCCCCCACGGATGGCCACACACTCAAAAGAACATGGTGTTCTCACTGGGTGCACGGTGAAGCCCAGCTCAGATCTAAAACAAATGGCTACCCCCCCCACTCTGGGGCAGTGCACTACAGTATACCCGGACGGGATGGCAGCCTCTAAAACTGGGCCAGCATCATCACCAATCCAGGTTTCTGTAATGGAAGCCAGATCGGACAGAAAAACCAAGTCCGCTATAATTGCAGTCTTGTTTCTGACCGATCTGGCATTGCAAAGCACCGCCCTCAGGGGATTAGTGGACAATGCAGCCCTACTGGCTACCTGCCCCCTCGATCTAGTGGGAACCCTGGTGACAGGAACTAAACACGCCGGGCCTCTTCCCAAGTCTGGTCTAATCGACCAGGCGCCTTCTACACCCCACCACCTTGATCCTACCACCCATAGTGCATGGGGCACCCAGCCCCAATCGAGTCCTATGGTTCCTCCCAATTCCAACCTCCCTACAGCGCCTAGCTGTAGTATCTGATACAGGAGGACTGAAAAAGGGCCGAAGATCAAACAGCTGAGATGCCCCATACACTATCCTAGCCTGACCCAAGTTTACGTGCATTCCCAGACTCATCCTCCCCAATTATGTAATCTCAATCAAAAACAAAACACACACACACGCACTCACACACACTCAAAACACACACACACACACACACACACACAAATCAAACGCCCAAACCCCCAAAACAATCCCCGTAAAAAAAACTCTAAATAAAATTTACAAAAGAAATTAAAAAAAAAAAACTACAAATCGAATAAAAATGCCAATACATAGAATGGCACAGTCACTTTCTACTCAAAATTTTCAAAATATTTTGACAGTCAAATTCCCAAGAAAAGTCCACAATATAATCCTCAAGAAGCCCCGGCACCGCTCTCACCAGCCGCTGGTACCTCTAAAAGGATCCCAGAGATTTCTTAGGCCCCACAATCAATAAGTCCATGGGGGCCCAAGTCCCAAAAAGCAGTCCGCAGATGAATATCCAAAAGTCACTCTCACTACCAATAGGAGGATCTTTCAATCAGTCATTAAAACCACAGAGGTTCTCTCACTACCTCTGAGGTAAAAATTCAATTCACATGCAGCAATTCAATTCCTAATAAAATGTTTATTTAGAAATCAAAACTTGCTATCGAAAAGTCAGGGCAGAAAGAAAAAAACCCTCCACTACTCACCCCACGAGGGAAATACCCTGTGCTATAGAGCCGCGACCTTGGACCCAGCTGGAGCCTGCTAACAAGAAGGCTCCCCTGACAGACCAATAGGCCGACGATAGCACATCCACTCTTCATTAGATGTGCATCGACACCCCCTGTAGTGGCCCCAATGCACACACAGGCACCCCTCAAAGGACGAGTATGAAGCGGAATACTAAATGCCCAGATCATCCTCACTTCAGTGAAGCATCACAAATCTGTTAATTAAAAAATAAACTCGCCAACATAACATGCCAGCAGTTCCTTGAAGCAGTTCACAGACACTACTGTCCAGCAATCACAAAGTACTTATCTCCCAGTGTAACTCCTCAAAGCTTATCCTCCTCCGATGGAATAACTCCCTGGTTCACTTTCTGAGCTCACTTTCTGGGCTATACAGATGTTCAACTCAAAACTAGTAGTCTCCTCTTTGGTCCCACCAGTCCAAAAACAGTAGCAGCACCCCAAACACGGCACACAGTCCAATATAGCGCAAAGTCTGCAGCACAAACCTGCCCGATACAACAAACACTCGAGCGGGGATGCAGATCCAGTCACGCCTGCCCTCCAGGTCCAAACAACCGGCACTGCTCTTCTCCGGTCTCCCGATCCTGCCAACAGGACCACAGCAACCCCCAAACTGGATAACGCAGGCAGAATAAAACGGGGTTCAATAAAATTCCAAGAATAGCCCCAGTCTCAGTACAGGACCAATGTCCAGAACCGGAATTTAACAGACAGACGGACGCAACTGCTAAAACGGACTACAGATAAATGCGGACTGCAAACAAATAAAGCGGAACTCCAATTGACTGCCGGAAAGAAAGGAAACAAAATGAAATACAAGCTCAGTGAACTTAGCAAAATTAAACACAAAATAAAAGCAAACCGAAATGCGAAAGAGCTATACAGACAGTCAGCCCAGCGTGGCCGCCATCTTATAGGTACATTAGGGAGCCAAGAAAGTAGGAGGCAGGCAACAACTACAACTTCATTTGGCTCGAACTTGCACTTGGGACTGGAAACCCCCAATTGAGAGCTGAGGTCCTTGTTTTATTTTATTTATTTATTGAAATGTTTCACCAGGAGGGCACACTGAGCAACAAGTTGTTCGTCTCACGGTGCGAACTGGGGGGAAGGGTTACATAAGGTTGTGAAGGATGATCGGTTACAATAGTATGTGGGTAATACAAAAAATACAACATTGTAAGATTGTGCAACAGCTGGAACACAAGGTATTGTACAATAAACAGTAGTGGAACATTGGGTAAATTACAATACATGTCTAAAATTGTACAAAAGAACATGTAAATGTACAAAACAGTAATAATGCGACAGAACCATTTATAGTGCATGAGTGTACCAGGAGCAGGCTAGAGGTAGTACGCAAGTGCTGTTGGAGTAAAAAGGATAGGGTAGGTTGCGCACACGGGTGATCCAGAGGGGCAGGTGGAGAAGAGAGGGGGAGAGGCAAGAACTAAATATGAGGAGAAGGAGTAGCCATTTCCTGATTTCCCCCTTCTGGATGTTGATAACCCTGCCGGGGGGGGGTCAGGGTGGGAAGGTAGAACCTGGGGCTAGGTATTAAGGAGGGTTAACAGGAACAGCTAAGGGAGAGGTAATTGTGGAGGGCGGAGGTAAGGGAGTAGTTGTAGGAGGAGTGTCGTATTTCAGGGGGAAGGAATTCCAGATTTTAGGGAAGCGATGGGTGAAACCAGTCTGACTGATGAGGGTGGTGGAGCAGCGAGGGACCGTCAAGGTGCGGGCATCATTAGATCTGAGAAAGTGGGTGGGGGGAGGTGGAATGGGGAGACAGGATGAGAAATAGGAGGGGAGCACACCGAACCAGAATTTGGAGGTTAGTTTGGCACAGTGTGAGATGCATCTGTGAGATAGTGGAAGGAAGGTTAGAGAGCGATAGAGTTCTCAGTGGTGGGAGAGGGAAGGGGAGTCGAGAGCAAAATGTCAGAAGGAGTTAAAGAGAGTGTCCAACTTGGTCAGGGAAGATTTGAGAGCAGCAGAAGGGCAGACTTCAACAGGTTGACAGAGTTGATCCAGGACAAGTTAGGTGGGATAGACAGCATAAGTGGAGTGGAACACAGATGGGGGTAATAAAGGGGGTGATTCTGGAGGTATCTAAGTTATTCACAAGAATGGTAACCAAAAGTAACAAGTGTCACAGATTCGTTCAGCCGGTCAGCCCTCTACTCCCAAAGTGCCAACCTCTGAGCGTAGGATTTGTGGACAGTTAACAGTACAAGGTAACCCTCTTGTCTGTTTTGTGGGTTTGAGTCACCTTAGTCTCAAGTTCTGGAGGGATTCAAACTGATAACCTGTTGTTAGCGTACCCAATTATCAGGCTCAGATAATTCTGTCTTCAGGGGGCCAGATATCTTTTCCTACGGGCACCTAACCAGGTCTACAAAATGAACCCTTAGAACTCTATGCAAGACCTTAGAGAACTCTGTCCGTTTCCCGGTTTGGTATCACAATAAACTCCTACACAGTGTCAACTATAACCTTCAAAGCTTCACTTCTATAAAAAGAAATTTCAAGGCACTCCAGGCAGTTTTTTCCGTTTTAAAATATATATCTTTACTTTAAAATAGGAAAACAGAAAATATTACAGAACAAAATATCCCAACACATACAGCCTTAAAACAAACAGGTTAAAAGTGCAGATTCCTACAAATAATAACGCTCAGACTAGTCCTGTCTTAAGGTCCTTACTTCTTAAATCTTTCAGTGCTTTGATGTTGTTCTTCTCTCAGTCAGAAATATGAAAGTGTGTGTCTCAAGGTTTGCTTAGCAGATTTAAGACAGTCCTGAGCCGGCCTTCTTTCTGAGGTCACCAAACTCTGCCTTGGTGTAACAAAATCTATATTTTATAACACATGATGGCCTACTAAGTTATTTAAAAAAAAAAATAAGAGATGACATAATAAATCTCCTCTTTATGTAACTAGTCAAAACCAGTCTGTGATCTGCTTTCCCCTAGACAACAAAAGTCTCTTTGATATAAGTCACTGTATATTCAAAGCAAAAGTGTATTTGACTCCTTAATTCCGTCTGGAACTTGGTATCTACACATCAAAGGTCTCTTTGATGAAATGAGCTGGCTTCCTGGGAGGTTATTCATAACACTGGCCAGTGTCCCTTTTCTCAGGACATCTAGTGCAGATCAAAGGATTTCCCTGAGGATGTCATGAATGGCTAATTTTATTTCCTGGGATCAAAGAAAATTGACAAGATAATTGCACCCCAGATATCTGCAGTTTAGCTATGTCCTGTCCTTTGAACTTATCCCTGGGGGTTTTGAAATGTCAGTTTCACATGCTGTTTCAGCACCTCTCATGACAGACAGTCCATAACCCATTTTTATATTTACAAAAAAATGATACAGCACTCAGAACTGGCTGTCTATGTCACAAGTACAGTACAAGAGAACATTATGGTTTTCAGTCAGGGAAGCAGTAAAGGTAAAAAAATTGGCCTTCAACAGGTGCAAAGAAAAGCAGGGGGAGGAAGAAAGGGGAGAATACATACTGAGAAATAAGGAGGCAGAGATGGTGGTTAGGGAGGCAAAAACAGTTGCTGATCTGTGTATTGCAGAGCAGGTCAAGAGCAGAGAAAAACAATTCTTCCAGTATATATTTGGATAAAAGGATGAAAGGCGGGGGAATTTGTTAGACCATCTGAGGGTGGTAAGGTGATAGAAGAGGATGTGCAAAAGGCTGCCATCTTTGGTGATTACTTTGCTCTGTCTTCACAGAGGAAGACAGCAGACCCTTGCCAGAGAGCAGCATCAGAGCAGTCACAAAGGGGGTCTTGGAAATGAAGCAGCCAGTATTTACATACGAAAGGGTCCAGAAAGGGCTACCAGCCCTAAAGATAGACAAGGCCCCAGGATTGGATGGGATGCATCAGAGGGTGCTCATGGAACTGGCAGCAAATATAACTGAATCTCCTGGTAGGACTGGGGTTGTTCTACATGTAGGGCTGGCCGTAACCATTCTGGGCCTCTGTGCATCTCCCTGCCAGGCCCCACCACTCCATTCCCTGTCTGAATCCCCACATCCATCATTTACACCTAACTTACCCTCCTGTCTTGTATTAATAAAGCAGTACCAGGTCTACTAGTTTAACCAACATCTTTTAATTAGTGCCATTGACTGCACTGAATTGTTTGACTTCACCATTGGAAATGAATCTGACTGAGCCTGGAGCAAGAACTTAAATACGTACAGCACTACTACTGTATTCATTTCTGTAAGGACAGTGACATCATCACTGGACACTTATACCTCCGACAATTTGCAAACAAGTTAAACAATTTAGCTTTTCTGGAGGTATGAATGAGAGAGAATAGAGAGGATTATATGGGACACCAGTAAGGTTGCCACCTGTCAGGTTTTTCCGTGGTGATGAGATTTTCAGGGTCCCTATCAGGAAATCTGTTTTTGCTCTGTGCTACTCAGGTTTTTGAGCCATTTTGAGTGCTCATATACTTTTGAAACAGATTTTGTTATATCATTCATTGTTTCAGCTACATGTCCAGGTTACAAACAAGTTCTCTTGTCAATATAGCCCTTCGTTTGTGAAAGCAGTCAACCTGGGAGGCGTAAAGTATGGCCATTAACACTATTAGCACTTACTCAACCTAATCTTTTCCACTGCTTCTTAAAGTGGCATAGCAGCAAAACTGCCCCCACCTTCTGTAACAGTAACAGAGCTAGTTGTCTTCCACTTTCATTTGCTGGTAAACATTTTCATCTCTAACAAAATGTAGGCATTTTTAAATGTTTAAAATTATTTTTTTTCTCAAGAAAAAAGTATGGGCCCCCAAGGTGCAGAGGCACAGCTTACACCTAGCTAAGGCGGGCCCACAAAGGACTGGAGGATGGCAGATGTAGTTTCATTCCATGGGAGGGGACACAGAGAACTACAAACCTGTAAGTCTTACCCCTGTAGTAGGGAAGCTGATGGAGTCAGTGATCAAAGAGGACACTGTGGATTACCAGAGAGCAGCGGTCTCCAGGACAGTAAACAGCATGGGTTCATGGCAGGGAGGTCTTGGCAGACTAAGTTTATAGTTTTCTTTGACTGGGTGATGAGAGCATTGGATAGGGGCCACGCCATGGATTTACTGTACTTCGACTTTTGCAAGGCTTTTGACTCAGTGCCTCACAGAGGGTACCACAAGGATCTGTCTTTGGCCCGATCCTCTTCAATATGTTCATCAGCGATACTGGAGAAGGAATTCGGGGAAGATTTTCTCTCTTTGCAGATGACACTAAGCTCTGTCAGAAGGTGGATAGCAATGAAGGAATCAGGGAAATGCAGAATGATTTCCAAAAACTAGAGAGGTGGTCTAAGGTTTGGCAGTTGAAATTCAGTGCCAAAAAGGGAAAGGTGATGCACCTAGAGAACAAGAACCCCAGGACAGAGTATGGGATGGGTTGGGTAAGACTTTACTCCTAGGTCTCGTTCCTTAGCCATAGTGCTATCATTAGTATCTCCCTCAAACAATCAAGGCGGCACAACAAGGCCTATAGTAAGACAAATAGGATGCTGGGGTATACCGGTGGGAGCATTGACAGCAGGAAAGAGGTAATACTAACTCTTTATAGATCTTTGTTGAGGCCACACCCAAATTACTGTGTGCAGCTCTGGCGTCCTCACCTCAGGAATGATAAGGACAGGTGGAGACGGTGCAGTGAAGAGTGACAAAGATGATTCAAGGCCAGCAGGGCAGGTCTTATGAGGATCGCTTCAAAGCACTAAACATGTACTCACTAGAGACCAGACAGGAGAGAGGAGCTATGACAGAGACCTTCAGGCTCCTGAAAGGAATAAACAAGGTGAGCTGTGGGGAATTATTTAGCAGGAGTAATAATTCTAGGTCATGAGGGTATGAGTGGAAACTGACAGGATGGAGGTTCAAGAGGGATATAAGAAAGTATTGTTTTACAGAATGGATGGTGGAACCATGGAACAGCCTACCAGCCGAGGTGGTGGGTGCCAAAACCATGAATGGTTTCAAATACAGTTGGGACAGAATGAAGGGTATAGTGGTTACTAGGGCAACAGTAACATGGAAAGGAGTAGGGGTGGATAGGGAGGGCTAGTACCCTGTATGGACAATGGGACCGGGGTTAGATAGGGAACTATGAGCAGACTAGATGGACCATCGTTCTTTTTCTGCTGTCATTGTCCATGTTTTTGTGTTTCTCTCTTATATAGGGATTCTGTGGTCAGAGGAAGGTTGCCCTGTTAAATGTGTCTTATACTGTAGACTATCTTATCTTTTTGTTCTGTCTCCAGAGAAAGACTGTCCTGTTACCTCTGTCTTATATATCGGAGCATCTTATCTATGGATTCTGTCTCCAGAGGGAGGCTGTTCTGTCACCTGTGCCTTATACTATAGAGCGTCTTATCCATGGATTCTGTTTCTAAAGGGAGGCTGTTCTGTTACCTGTGTATTATACATTGAAGTGTCTTATCTATGGATTCTGTCTCCAGAGGGAGGCTGCCCTGTTACCAGTCTCTTATATAGCAGAGTGTCTTATGTTTAGATTCTGTTTCCAGAGGGAGGCTGTCCCGTTATCTGTGTCTTATACTGCACAGCGTCTTACCTATGGATTTTGTGTCCAGAGGGAGTATGTCCTGTCCCTTGTGTCTTATACTGCAAAATGGCTTATCTATGGGTTCTGTCTCCAGAGGAAAGTCATAATGTTAGGTGTATCTTAAACAGTGGATCATCTTATCTATGGATTCTCTCTCTCAAGAGGTAGGCTGTCCTGTTACCTGTGTCTTATACCGTGGAGTGTCTCATCTATGGATTCTGTCTCCAGAGGGAGGCTCGCCTGTTTCCTGTATCTTATACATCAGAGTGGTGTTAACGGCATCTTACCTTGTGGTAGGTCTTATAAATGCATTGGGTCTGCTACCTATGGTTTGTCCACAAAGTAACTGAGCTGACACAGGCATGCTGAGTCATTGCAAGGCACAGTTGGCTTCCCAGCTGACATACCCCTTTGGTAACATGTCCTGTCTCAGTGCTGTAGGTTCCTGGACACATTGCCATAACATTGGAGAGGTAATGCAGTCCTGTCTCTGTGTGATAGGAACTTGAATGCCCTGCAGTAATAAAACAGAGGTACCGGAGTCCAGTCTCAGTGCAGCTGTGCACCTGGATTTCTTGTGATATTTCCTTTTTTTTTAATTTTATCTTTTTATTGAGACATTCAGAATAATATACATACATAGCATTCATTAATAGTTATTGTTTTGCATTTTATGTTTCTAGGCTATATCTTATTTCTAACACTTCACTTATCACCTGAGGATAACAACAATCACCTTATTTAACATCAGCTGTTGAAGGTTAAGTGTAGTAAAAATTCTTAACGCTGGATTTCTCTAGTGTGGTCCCTTTACCTCCCACACCACATCTGTCAACCTATTTCTCTAATTAGCTTGGTTTCGGTTCAATGGTCTGCAACAATCCCAGTGATATGAGCTCAGTGGAGTGAAGGAGCAGGTACAAATAAATGTTTCAACAAGGGTGTCATGGAACAAAGTCTGGGCAAGATATGGAGGTATAGAGTACCCATTTCTGCCATTTGTTCTGGAATTGGTCCTCCTTGTCATGGTTTCTGACAGTTAATTTTTCCATATGATAAATTTCATTCATGATTTTTTACCACATGTCAACTCTTGGTGGGTCTGGCCAGGGCCAGATTAACCATTATGCCAATTAAGCCATGGCTTAGGGCCTCAAGGCCAGTAGGGGCTTCCCAGACCTAGAGTTTGAGCATTTCTTGGTATGGAGGGGGCCCACAAAGTATGGCTTGTAGTAAGGCCCCCATGCCCTTTAATCTTGTCCTGGGTCTGGCTTCATCCAATTTTTGGTTATCGCTTCTTTGGCAGCCAAGAGGTAAGTCAACATGGAGGAACAGATTGTAAGATGCATGTCTCTAGGGGGTATCAACATTAGTGCTAGTTCTGGGGTCAGGTTTTTAGGGAGGGCCCTCCAGATTTTCAGTTTGAGCTAGATTTGTTCCTAGTATGTGGTCAGTACCAGGCATGCCCAGAATACATGCCCCTGGTGAGCCGGGTTGCTCCCACAGTTTCTCCAGCAGTTACCGTAGGTGTTAAGCAAGTATTTAGCTAAGATCGCTGTTGTACGAAAGTATCTGTATCCACTTCTCCAAGCAAATTCCCTCCACTGAATGGATAAGGTAATTTTGACTGCAGGAGTAGCATGCTTGACCCAACAGTCATATTCTGTGTTAGTATTGAGGTCTTTGTTCCAGTTGTCTAAAATTAACTTAGTAGAGTCTCCAAGTTGCTGCCGGAGGGCCTTATAAATATATTCAATCAGATGCCATTTCCCCTCTTAGGATGGTCTTTAATGTATCCCAGAGTATGGTGCTGTGATATTTCCTGATACATCCAGAAATACAGTGCATCTTGCCACTAGCAACCAATGTTGTAGACATAATGCAGTAATGTCTTAGTGCAGTGGGTTGTTGGATGCCCTGGATGTCCTGCGACAGACTAGACAGTCTGTTCGGGTCTTCTTCCATCTGTTTTTTTTCCTCTGTTTCTATGCTTCCAAGTCCAAGTCCAAGTCCTGGTGTTATACAACAGAGGTAATGCAATCCGGTCTCATTGCAATGTGTTCCTGGATGACCTGCTGTAATATTACAGAGGCAATTAAAACCTGTCTTACCGCTTAGGTTTCTGTGTACCCTGCTGTAATATAGCAGAGGTAATGCAGTCCTGTCTTATTGTTTTGCTGTGATTTTCAATGTGCTTCTCCATTTAGTTTGGGCAGGATTGAGAGATTCTAGCTGGTAAATTTTTGACTGTAATTGAATTTGAGGTATTTTCTTAATTGCTATTTCAGTGTGCTTCTCCATTCAGTTTAGGCATGATTGAAGGATTCTAGCTGATATGTTTGTGACTATGTGTTTGTAATTGGCTGTGTCTGAACTTTAAGTGCAGGCATCATATTACAGGGATTAGTTTAGTTTGAATGTGAGGTCTTTTCTTAACTGCCATTTCAATGTGCTACTCCATTTAGTTTGGGCAGGATTGAGGGATTCCAGCTGGTATGTTTGTGTTTGTAATTGGTTGTGTCTGAGCCATGGTGAGTGGAGTGAGGAGCCACTGCCAGAGGACTCCTTGGCTGATTGTTTCTGGACACAGCCTGTGGTGTAGGGCACTCTACATCCCTACATTCAACTCCAGGTTGAAGGATTGGTATGGAAGGGAGGGTTTTGGCTTCATAGGGGACTGGGGCCTGACCTGGGCAGATGCAAACTTATATAAGGAGGAGAGCCTGCATCTGTCCGAGAAGGGGACCTTGGTCCTTAGTGAGAAGTTTAAATGCTTCAGCTATGAGAATTTAAACTGGCCAAGGGGGTAGAGCCAGGAAGGTCAACAGGCTTAGGAACCCCCCCATGGGAACATGTAGGAATATAAGTTGACTACATGAACAGCTAAAGCAGGCAGGGAAGGGCAGGAGCAGAATGTATAATGAGTGATAAACGGGGGCAAGAGCACATATGAAAGCAAACCGGAGGAGGGGGAGACGAGGGAGAGGGAGAACAAGAGCAGAGGGAGGGCAGACTGTAAAATATGGAAGGTCATGCTAACGAATGCCCATAGCCTAGGAAATAAAACAAATCACACTTTATTTAACCAGGCAGATACATCATTGAGCAAGCTCATTTTCGAGATGGTCCTGGACACAGAGGACACTTTTGCTTACAATAGGCAACATTTCATAAAATAATAGACATCAGCACAGGTAGTTACAACAGCAGACAGTCAATATCACCAAACAGTAATTGGAGGAATTTGAACAAAAACAAACAAAAAAACAAGTGCAAATATAATGCATTTAAAGTGCAGTGTATACAGGTTGTAGACTATAGAGTACAAATGAGGGGAGGAAGGAAGGACATAGAGAAGGGAAGTAGGAAGAAGGGGGTATCAGCCACATAGTAGCTAGTTGAGGAGAGGGGAGGAGGTGGGGGGGGGAGGTGATTGCCCTAAAGGGATGCTGGCCGACACAGGAAATAGGCGGCCCAGGAAATCAGAGGTTAAGGGACTCAGTTTAGCAGGGTATGGCTTTACCTAACACACTCTCACGCTGTTTTCAGGCCTCTGTAGAGCAGCTCCCTAAATATAAAAAGGCTGGGCAGCAGGGAGATTTTAAGTGATTTTTTTCAGGCTGTTCTAAAGCACTGGTAAGAACGAGCTAATGGCAGTTGAGCCAAGACAAGTCCTTGTTTGTAGTAGCTTGAGGATAAAGGAGGAGTTCCTCAGTCCATAGGCACCCTTTGAGCATTCAAACAGGTCACAGATATAGGATGGTAATTTGTTGGACAAAGCCCAGAAAAGCCACATGAGGGCCTTTATTTGCCTCCTCATGGAGAGGGACGTCCAGTCTAATGCTTGATACAACAAGCAGTGATGAGTTTGCAAGGGCAGGTCAAGAACAAATCTCAAAGTGCGATGATAGAGTGTATCCAGCTTTTGGAGCGCATACTGGGGGCAATCGCTGTATAAGAAATCACTGTAGTCAGTCGGGAAGAAAGGTTGTTTGAGCTAGCTGTTTTCTAGCTTCCAGGGTGAGTAGACACCTTATGCAGTAGAAAATACCGAGGCACTGCCTTAGCTTTTTTGTTAACTCAGTTAGATGTGCACCAAAGGAGAGTTCGTTATCCAACCAGACTCCCAGATATTTACATTTATCCACTAGCTCTAGTGGTTCATTAAGGAGAGTAATGATTTGTGGGGTCCCAGGTATCCTCATGTTGTGGGATGTAGAGATAATCATAGTTTTTGGTTTTTTTGCATTTAACAAGCGCTTTAGATCCAGCAGGTTGTGTTGGAGGATGATGAAATCCTGTTGTAGCTCCTTGTACGCAATGTCCAAGGAGGGGTTGGTTGTGTAGAGGACTGTGTCTTCTGCGAATAGATGAACTTTTCCAGCAACCAGGCCAGAGTCGATGTGGTTGATTGTAAAGGGCGAAGAGGACAGGTCCCAAAATGGAGCCTTGCGGAACACCTCAGGCAGTAGTTTTGGTGGGGAGAATTTGCTGTTTATGATTTGTGAGGTAGCAGTGGAACCACTTTACAGCAGCAGAGGATAAACCAGTGCTGTTCAGTGAATCAAGAAGTATGGAATTGTCAGCTGTATCAAATGCTTTGCTGAGGTCAAGGAAGAGTGCATAGATGTGCTGTTTGCTGTCCAGGGCATTTAACCAGTCATTTGACACTTTGGCAAGAGCAGACACAGTACTGTGCTTAGGTCTGAAGCCTAATTGGACTGGATTGAGGATTCTCTCATGATCCAAATACTTCCTCAACTGAGAGTTTACAGATTTTCAAGTAACAGGCAGCAAATGAAATAGGGGTATAGTTATTCAAGTCAGTGGGGTCTCCTGACTTGAACAGGGGATAATGTGTGCAGTTTTCCAACTAGGCGGCAGTTTCCCTTGGGATAATGAGCTGTTGAAGAGATGGGCAATTGGAGCTGCCAGATAGTAAGAACCTGCTTTTAAGAAGAAGGGTTTAAGCGAATTGGCACCAGCACTATTTTTGGTATCTAGTGAGAAGAGCAGGTCCTCCACCTGTTTAAAGGAGACTGGCTGGAACTTGAAGAGGGGACAGTCGGTAGGGGGGGCTATGATTGGTCTAGTAGCTATGCCGGTGGTGCTTGTGGTGCTTAGTTTACTAACAGGTGACATATCGAATGTGAGGCCTACAGTGGCAAAGTGGTTATGGAGCTGATCGAGGATCTCAGACCTAACTGTGTAGGTGATGTTACTTGCCACAATTGTAGCTGGTAGTGGGGTGGCAGGGGAATGTCCCTCAACCTCTCTCAGTGTCTGCCAAAATTTGGTGGAGCAGTTTTTGTTTGCCTCAAGGGCTGACTGGAAGAAACATTGATTTTCTGACCTTACCAGTTTGGTGCAGGCATATCTGGCTACCCAGAAGGAGAGCCAGTCTGAATCAGCCTGCAATTTCCTATCTCTTTTCCAGAGGGTGTCTCTATGCTGTAAGGCCTTCTTAGGTAGTGGGCTAAACCAATCAGGTGTGCGTTTCCTGGATTTGATTTTCCTTAAGGGTGCGTATTGGTTGATAACGTTTACTAGTAGATCCTGGAAGATACCGAACGCTTCAGACACAGAGGGTGTAAGGAAGAAATCCTGTGCTTTATGTTCCCAAGATCTATCGGGAAGGCCGAGAGACTGAAGTATTTTAGGTTGCACTTAAACTTGAAAGTAGAAGTGGAGGGGAGGTGTGGGGAGCACCTAACACAGGCGACTGCACAGTGATCACTCAGATCATTGTGGAAGACCCCAGTATGAGTGATATCATGGGGCTTGTTGACAAGTATGAGGTCCAGAAGTGAACTTCAGTCAGGATTTTTCTTGTTTGGTTTTGTAGGATCAGAGATCATCTGCATGAGCCCGTTCTCGTCCCAGAAGTCCTTAAGCTTCTTTGCACTGGTTTAATATATATGGCAACACCACCACCTCTGACCAACCTGTCACACCTGATCAGATTGTATCCTGGAATGTTAAACATTTTGTCAGGTAAAGTAGGCTTCAGCCAGGTTTCTGAGAGCATTGCTACATCAGGCTTTGCATGTAGTACCCAGGTTTGAACCTGTTCAAGCTTGTTGACAAGGCCACATATGTTCATATGCAGGAAGCTTAGTCCCTTTAGCTGAGGGAGTTCACCTGGGGCAGTTAGCAGTGGGGGCTGGGTTTAATTCCACACTGCCTGCACAAAGAAGCAGTAGCACTAGTAATTTTCTAAGCCATATTACCAGGAATCTTAAGAAGGCTTTGTCTGGTAGTTTGCCTCGGACACTATCAAGGGCAGTGGAGCGGGAATTTGGTGGGCAGCGTAAGTTGGCCAGAGCAGATACTACTACCCTAACAGAGAGGGTAAGGGGGGTCTGTGTAGAGAATGTTGGGCAGTAGGAGGTGTGAAGGGCTTGAAACGTGTAAGGATTGCTACCTTTGGAGGAAGTTTATTTATTTTATTTATTTATTTAGTTTTTGTTGACCGGGTAAGTGCACTAGACAAATCCTGCCTATTTTCAGGCACGACCCGGGGGAGGGGGATACAGATGAATGCCAACTGACCGTGAACCAGATTAAGCTGTTGGTGGTATTTTTAATGAATGAGGGAAATTTGGCCAGGACACCGGGGAAATTCCCCTACTCTTTTCGATAAGTGCCATAGGATCTTTAACATCTACCTGAACTACCACCAATCCAGGCAGATGGGACCTCGGTTTAACGTCTCATCCGAAAGACGGCACCTCAGAAATGCAGCACCCCTCTCATGCTGCATTACAGTGTCAGTACTGGGATATTAACCCAAGTGCCAGATGTGGGAACTGAACCCACAGCCCTCTGATCTCCCGGCTTCAGAGGCGAGTGTGCTACCTACTGAGCCACTGACACTGACAGTTAGCTGTTTGGCAGACACCGTAGGGCTTATTTCTAATCCTATAGGAGTATTCAGCTAGGATGAGTCTTTACCCACTTCCAGAATTGGCTCCACTGTTAAAAAGAGGATGCAGTCAGTGAAGAAAAGGGGGTATGAGGAGGCCATCTCTTGGATTTCTTTCACTAGCTAAAGAAACAGTACTGTCCTAAAGCTGTAATACACAGCCAGAGAAAGCCGTAAGGTTCCAGACCTGGAGGCCTTGTTGGCAGATGCAGACCTTGACACAGCAGCAGTAACAGAGATGTGGTACTCTGCTAATCATGGCTGGGAAGTCAGTGCACCAGGCTATACAATGTTCAGGAGGGACAGGGAGGGTAAAAAGGGTGGGGGAGTGGCCCTGTACATCAGAGAAGGTGTAAGGCTACAGAAGTTGAGGGAAGACGGGGGCTGAGGTAATGTGGGTTACCCTGGAGCCAGGGAATGGAACAGCAATACACACAGGGGTGATCTACAGACCTCCAACACAGAGGGAAGAAGTAGACAGGGAACTAGTGGAGAACATACAATCCTTCTACTGGGGGATTTCAATATGCCGGACGTGGATTGGGCCACCCAGGTGGCTGCTTCAGCCAGAAGCACAGCCATCATAAAATCCCTGCAGGGGATTGGACTCAGGCAGCTGCTGCATGAGCCAACTAGGGACAAGTTGATTCTGGACCTGGTATGGACCAATGGGAACAGAGTCGAAGAAATATAGGTGGAAGGGCAGCTGGGGTCCAGTGACCACCACATGATGTGGTTCAGCATGGAGACATGAATTCAGTTAAGCAACACAAGGGCAAGCATATTAGATTTCAGGAGGGCAGATTTCACTGAAATGAGTAGATGTATAGAAGCAGTCCTGGGGAAGGGAAGGGAGGGGTAATTGAGGGGGTGGAGGAACAATGGGAAAAACTGAAAAGAGCCATAATGGAGATAACAAACCAGTGCATTAGGATAGTGGCCAAAGGGAAAAGAAGAAAGAAATCACTATGGTTCTCTAAAGAGGTGGGGGACAAAGTCAGGGCTAAAAGGCAGAGTTTAAGGAAATATAAGGGGGAGCCAAAGGGAGGAGGACAGGGAGGTGTACCTTGAATGTCTAAGGGAAGCAGGGAAGGCTGTTAGGAGGGTGAAGATGCAGACAGAAGAGGGTTTAGCACAGTCTGAAAACAAAGGGGATAAGGCATTTTATAGGTACATCAGTGAAAGAAGAAAAAATGGGGGAAGGGATTGTGAGGCTCAAAGGGGAGAAGGGAGAGTGTAAGGAGGGGATCTGGACAAGGCAGAAATGCTGAACAAATACTTCTGCTCAGTATTCACTAAGGAGTGGGAGGGTCAAGGACCACAGCTGGGTTGCAGAGGCAATGGGGGGGGTGGACAGCAGTCCATTCACAGTGGAGAGAGTTCTGGAAGAACTCATAAAGCTGAAGGTGGATAAGGCCATGGGGCCAGATGGCGTACACCCAAGGATGTTAAGGGAGCTGCGAAGGGGAACTAGCAGCACCTCTGGCGGCCCTGTTCACAGAGTCACTCAACACGGGTGTGGTTTCAGAGGACTAGAGGAGGGCACATGTAGTTCCACTGCACAAAAGCGACAGTAGGGAGGGGGCGAGGAACTACAGGTCAGTCAGCCTCACCTCAGTGGTGGGAAAGATCATGGAGACACTGCTGAAAGAAAGGATAGTGGCACATCTGGAATCTAGCGGTGTTCAGGCTCTGAGGCAACACAGATTCACAGCAGGAAGGTCATATTAAATGAATCTAATAGATTTTTTTGATTCAGTGACTAGGGAAGTAAATCAGGGAAGGGCAATAGACGTCGCCTACCTAGATTTTAGCAAAGCTTTCGACACCATCCCACATAAAAGACTCATCAACAAGATGGATAGTCTGGGCATGGGAGACAAGGTGGTGAACTGGGCCAGGAACTGGTTAACAGACAGGAGACAGAGGGTGGTGGTAAATGGGGTACAATCTGGGGAGAGGGGGATGACCAGTGGGGTACCACAGGGATCAGTACTAGAACCAGTCCTGTTCAATGTCTTCATTAGTGACATTTTGCAGAGGGGCTGGAAGGAAAGGTCTGCCTGTTTGCAGATGACACCAAGATCTACAACAGGGCAGATACTCCAGAAGGGGTGCAGAAAATGAAGAGGGACCTAGAGAAGTGTGAAAGATGGTCAGAGATGTGGCAGCTGAGGTTCAATGCAAAGAAGTGTAAAATAATGCACATGGGTAGATGGAACCCTTGGGAGAGCTACAGGCTGGGGGGGGGGGAGCTGACTGTCACCAACAAGGAAAGGGACCTAGGAGTTGTCATCTCTGATGACCTTAAGGGATCAAAGCAGTGCACAAAGGTAGCAAGGAGGGCCAGTGGCATACTGGGGTGCGTAAGTAGGGGTATCACTAGCAGGAGGCAGGAGGTGGTGATGCCATTATATAAAACATTGGTAAGGCCTCACCTGGAGTACTGTGTGCAGTTCTGGAGGCCACACTTGTGCAAGGACATAGATAAGGTGGAGACTATCCAGAGAACGGCAACAAAGATGGTGCAGGGCTTGCACCACAAAACATATGAGGAGAGACTAAGGGACCTCAATATGTGAGGTATATGTGATAACCACTACACTACGGAAACACTGGTTGAGAGGAGAGAGAGGAGGACATGACTGAAACTTTCAAGTACCTCAAGGACATAAACAAGGTGTAGGTGGAGGACCTTTTCCAATGTAGAAAAAGTACTAGAACAAGGAGGCACAATATGAAGTTGGAAGAGGGTAGAGTAAGAGGTAATGTGAGGAAGTTTTTCTCATAGAAAGGGTAGTCAACACTTGGAATAGTCTGCCACAGGAGGTAGTGGGAGGGGAAAGCACAGTGGAAGGGTTTAAGTATGCCTGGGACAGGCACAAGGGAAGCTTGAGAGGGGAAGGAGTGATGAAAAGCCATTGATAACATAGGGTCAGTGGCCTCATACAATGTATAGGGCCTATGGGCAGACTGGATGGGCCTAACAGACCTTATCTGCCAACAATTTCTATGTTTCTATGCTTTAGATTCCTGGATACCCTGCCATAATATAACAGAAGTAATGAAGTCGTATCTGAGGGCCCGATGTGTGTTGGTGCTACTGGGGGGGGGGGGTGTAGCAGGATGTACTAAGCATGTGTGTGTTAGGCAGCATGAGAGTCTGTTGCTCTGCATCACACGTGGAAATGTACTAGCATGTATATGTGAGTAAACAAGTGGTTATCCCAATGGAATAGTTTGTCTCGATAGAGCTACAAAGTTGAAAGAATCTCCGACTAACACACAACAAAATTGTTGCTTACCAGGTTGGTCAGTTAGAGACGAAGTTGGAGGGGTCAGTCTACAGACCATAGACCACAACATGCTCATTGAGCCAAATGGGTGGGGGAGCCACTTATATAAACAAATACAAGATACTAAAAATAAAGTTAAAGGAAATGCCTGTATTATACATGGGGGCCCAGATATTCAAAAGGGTTGCTCCATGCGCAACAGGGTTGCGCATGCGCAAGTCCTACATTGCGCCATTCTGCGATATTCAGCAGGAGGCAGTTGCTCCACTGGCAACAGGTTGCGCAAAAGAGCAATGCAAATGAATGCATGCTCAACAGGAGGGGGAGGAACCATGCACTAACCTCACGCAACCCGATATTCAGTCGGGTTGTACGGAATTTGTGCATACCTAACCTGTGCCTGCACAACCTTGAGCCAAAAAAGGGATCAAGTTGAGGGCCACCCACAGGTGAGCTGCTGTATTGCAGGCGCAACACAGCAGCTGCCACCCCTGGCTGGCCCCCAACTCGGTCCCTGTGCCCCCCACCAGCCCGATCGCGGGCATAGAGTAACATGAACCCCGCCCCACACATCTCCACAGCCAGTCATGAGCATCACAGTTACAGAAACCCCACATCTCCCACAGCCCGATCGTGGGCAGAATGTATGAACCCCAGTGCCCCGATCGCGGGCAGAATGTAACCCTCCCCAACACGAATATCTCCCTGGTGGTCCAGTGGATCAGAAAGCCCGATCGCGGGCAGAATGTCCATCACAACCCCCAAACATCTCCCCGGTGTCTAGTGTCCCCCACCCACCCACGGCCCCTCCACCCTCCCCCGCAGCTGGCGGGCGACAGCATCCCGCCTGCGCTCCCGCCGCCGACTGACTGCTGAGGGCTGCACCGCTGGTGCAGAGTACAGCCATGGGCGTGAGCCATATCAGACATGACAGTCCAGATTTGTGAATGATCATTCACAAATCTGACTGTCATAGTCGGTATGGGCTGCACGCCCATTGGCTGTAGCTCTGCACCATGGGCGTGCAGCCCTACCGACAGTCAGGCAGGGGCGGCAGGCGGGTGGATGCTGTCGCCCGCCGCTGCGGGGGAGCGGGTGGAGGGGCTTGGGTGGGTGGGGGGACACTAGACACCAGGGAGATGTTTGGGGGGTTGTGATGTGACATTCTGCCCGCGATCGGGCTTTACGGGTCCACTGGACCACCAGGGAGATATTCGGTTGGGGGAGGGTTACATTCTGCCCGCGATCGGGCACTGGGGGTTCATACACGTTCTGCCCTGATCGGGCTGTGGGAGATGTGTGAGGGTTTCTGTAACTGTGATGCCCGCGATCAGGCTGTGGGATATGTGGGGTTTTGTAACTGTGATGCCCGCAATTGGGCTGTGGGAGATGTGTGGGGTTTCGTAACTGTGATGCCCGCGATCGGTTGCATTGTGCGTCGGTCCCCGACGGCTGCTGCCTTGCAGGGTGGCCAGGAGCAAGTCCTCGGGGATCGGCGCACCTACATGCAAATGGCATGCAAATGGTGCCATAAATAGATGCAAATGGCCCCCCCTGCACCTTGCATAAATTATGGCCCCATTTGCATGTCACCTTTTGAATATCGGAAATTTGAGCATGGGCGCAATGGTACTTAGCCACCGCAGGTTAATGCTCAACTCTGGCAGCTTGCGATTGGCGCAAGTTCCACTGCATATCTTGTCAGTGCTGTGGCTGGGGGTGATATTCAGGAGTTGCTCAATGCGCAACTCCTTTGAATATCACTCGCCACACCCCTGAGCAACTATTTTGAGCAGCGCAGGGGCTTGCGCCTCAGAATGGCGCAGTTTGAATATCTGGGCCGGGGTCTCTGCTTGTAACAGAAATTAACTGAAAAAGTACAAGACTGCACCTTTTTAACCTTTATTGAATGAAACGCTGAGCTAAAAAAAAGGGAGTTACCAACAAGGTGGAAAAGGAATCCAATTTAAAGCCAGCAAGAAAAAAACAGAAGAGTAGCCAACAAAGCTACACAAGAGGAAGGAGTTGTCAGATAAACATCTCTAGAAAGTCTCATTCCCCTCAGACAGCAGTAAATCCATCAGCAACTAGTAACTCAGAGGTGATATAAATGAAGGCGAAGAGATGGGGTTATGTACTGTAGCAACTAGTAACGCAGAGGTGCTATAAATGAAAGCCGAAGGAGCGGGGTATGTACTGTAGCAACTTCTAATGTATGAGGTGATATAAATGAAGGCGAAGGCGGGGTTATGTACTGTAGCAACTAGTTACGCAGAGATGCTATAAATGAAGGCGAAGAGACGGGGTTATGTACTGTAGCAACTAGTAACACAGAGGTGCTATAAATGAAGGCGAAGAGACGGGGTTATGTACTGTAGCAACTAGTAACGCAGAGGTGATATAAATGAAGGCGAAGAGACCGGGTTATGTACTGTAGCAACTAGTAATGCAGAGGTGCTATAAATGAAGGCGAAGAGACGGGGTTATGTACTGTAGCAACTAGTAACGCAGAGGTGATATAAATGAAGGCGAAGAGACGGGGTTATGTACTGTAGCAACTAATAACGCAGAGGTGATATAAATGAAGGCGAAGAGACGGGGTTATGTACTGTAGCAACTAGTAACTCAGAGGTGATATAAATGAAGGCGAAGAGACGGGGTTATGTACTGTAAGTCTGAGTAATACACAGGAGCACAGCTTTTTTTTTCTGGCTAGACTTTTTGGTGATTTGAATACATTCAAGTCCTTACTTTCATTAATGAATAAGTCCTATTTTGAAGCAAGAGAGCAAGATGAACTGAGCAGTCACTTAAAATACAAAACAGTTTTACATTGACCATGCAGCTTTATCTACTATAGTGCAAAAAAAAAGGAAAAGAAATATATGGCCTGTATGTAGTAACGTTATCCAAAGGTGTGCAGCCTGTTTCTGGACTGTTATCAGACTTAACATAAATTACTGGTAAGACATAAATTAATGTATGTACCAATATGTTGTTTTTGAGATGAGACTGATATTAAAAGTGACTGAACAGAGTTCAGAGTGTCACCACCTATGGCAAAACTTTGAATTTCTGAGAGCAGATACGAAGTACAGCAAGCACTAGCTATAAAGATCAATGCAAAATTAGAATATCAAAAATTGGTTTGGTGCTTGAAGTAAAACAAGAAATACTCTGGTTAATCTAGACCAAACAGAAAGCAAGTATCTTGGACAAACTTATTAGAAGCTCAGGGAAGAAAGCTGAGTCAATGCCAGCTCAGAATAAAAGATTTCAGGAAAGCTGAGAAAACAGACAAGCCGATTAAACGTACAAAAGATAAAAGTGAGAAATAACAACACATTAATCCAGACTCAACTAGTGTTTCTTACACAAAGGGAATTTAGTGTGGCCGAAAACGGCTTCCAAAGCAGGAAGTGAAAGTGAGAAAGAAAACCAGAGTCTTCCCAGCTCAAGCAATACAAAACAAATATTCCAATGCCAGAAAATAAAAGTAGAGATGGAGGAAAGGCACCCAGACTCACCAGATATCAAAATAACAAAGATACTCATGGCAAGATTGAGACATAGACAGAGGTAGTGCAGAAGAGGAAGCTGAGCATCAAAATGGGCCCAATTCAAAACTCAATATTCAGTCCTTCATAAATCTGACACTTATAATAAAGTCTGGGAACCCCAGGAAAAGCTTTAGGAGAGACATGGTTTCCCCACTGTTGATATAATCTTGGGGGTCCCTACACTGAAGTCCATATCTCTGGCTCCTGGGGTCACAGGGGGTGGAAGGGGAAGGAGGTGGTGGTCTCTAATCTGGGAAACCATATCCTTGGGAATGTTATGTCCTGTCACGATGCACTTTAGCTTTACAAGTACCTGTTTTCTGACAGATAACTGTACAAGTGTCTTTTTAGGTTGTCAAAATGTCTTCTGCCTTGCCTACCCTTGCACTACTGACCACGATATTTCTGTATGCTGATGACTTGTAACTTTGCATAAGTGTAAACCTTCCTCTATATTGTCACTTCTTCATTTTGCTGATGATAAAGAGATTTTACAAAAATAAAAATGGGTCCAGTTCTATGGGCATTGATGTGGACCAACAAACAGGCCTCCCTCTGCTTAATTTAGATAACGAATGGAGGCAGAAAGTACCCACGAAGGTATAAACATTTATGATATACCTCCAACTGTGTCAGTGAAATTAATAGAGAGTGTAACCATGAATTCAAGAAAATATAAGCCAACTAAACTCCATTCCTGATAGCATTAAGGAATTGAAAGAAAGAAATGAACACTCCGGAAAAAGTAGTAAACAGAGAAATTACAAGAATAACTAAGTTGGAAAACAGACAATCCTCTGTACAGGACAATTTTAATCCATTACTGCTTGACTATAAAATAATTAAAAAGAAGAAAACATTCCAAGGATGCAGGAAGATCGGAAAACAGAGGAAGAAGAAAAACATCAGAGTCCTTGGAGCCCTACAGGCATGGGAAAAAAGGTTCAAGTTTAAAACAAAGCGCAAAAGAGTTGTTTCAGCAATGACTAATAAATGATGAAGTGGAAACTAACAGAATTCATTGGACTGGTAAATTTGTAGACGGATCTGGTCCTCGACCTTTGATTATAAAATTCTTCAGCTTAGAGGATGGACACCATGTAATTACTGCAATAGTTCAACTGAAAGGTTTCAAGTTTAAGAACCAGAACATTTCTATTAAACAGGACTTTCCTTTTGATTTGCTCCACAAATGGAAGTCTGTTGGATCTAGTCAACCAATTTTGTGGAAGGGTAAGTTTAGTGTACCCAGCACTGCTATATAACACATGTAAGGAAGCCTTAAAGGACCTAAAACTGAGATTACAGACTATGTTTTGATCTTAGTTTTCTGACATAATTTTCTGACTGATGAAATATTGCCTAAAGGGTGAACAAAAATAAATAATGCAAATTGTTGATAATACTAGGTTCTCTTTTTTTTTTCTTCTGCTGTTGGGAAGGGGATGGGGTGAGAGAATGCATCCAATACTCGTGGGAAGGAAATAATGCTTCCTGGTTTTATTTTTCATATTTAGGTCCAGTTTGTCATATGATAAAAGTGTGATAATGTGTATCTTGGGAATGTGGATATTCATAAGTTTCATAAGTAATTCAAGCTTTGGGACTTGCGTCCATAATGCTTGCCAGTCCTGTTGTTAGACAGTAGTAGTTTCATCACGATAGAAGTTGTCGAGTCTAGTCTTAAACATGTCCATGCTTGTGCTCTCCACCACATTTCTTGATAAGCTGTTCCATGCAGTTACCACCCTGATCGTAAACCAGTGTTTCCTTAAGTTTGTGTTCCATTTTGGCAGATCTAATTGCATGTTATGCCTTCTAGCACTGGTCCACCCTGGTTTATAAGATATTCTGAGATCTTCCCTTAATGCAGTATCTTTAGATATTCTGAACATTGCATAGATCACCCCTTAATCTTCTATAATGCAAGGAATAGAAGTTAAGTTTTATCAGTCTCTCCTCATATGATAGAATCTTCAATTCAGTCACCACTTTGATTGCCCTATGCTGTACAATCTCAACTCTAGCAATATCCTCTTTTCTGGGGACACCACACCTGGACACAATATTCTAGGTGTGGCCTCACCAGGGCTCCATACAATGGAACTATTACCTTCTCATTTCTGCTAGAAATATGCCTCAGAATGCAGTTTAACTTCTGATTACCTCTTTTAACCTGCTGTTTGCAATGAGTGCTGAACTGTAAGTCTGTGGTTATTTTTATGCCCAAATCCCTCTCTTCGCATGTTGTTGCTAGGTTCCCAATATTATATATATAATTATTATTATGCTATCCTAAATACATAATTTTGCATCTAGAGATGCTAAGTTCTAATTTACTGGATTTTGTCCACAAATAGATTTCATTTATTGCCTGCTGAAGAGAAAGGGCCTCAATTGTAGTCACAATAGTACCCAGTCTGCAATTATCAGCAAACTTAGAAATCCATATGTTAGGATTGCTGAGTTGTAGGGTAGAAATATAGATGTTAAAAAGACAGGGTCCTAGCACGGATCCCTGAGGTACTCCGCTAGTGACTACAGACCAATCTGACATCACACCCTTAACCACCACACTCTGCTTCCTCCCAGTCAGCCACACTGCTATCCATTTTAGGATGTTGCTATCTATTCCCACCCTAGCCAATAAATTTATTAATTCCTCATGGGGTAACTTATCAAATGCTTTGGTGAAGTCCTTGAAGACTACGTTCACTGCTTTACCATTATCCAATTCAGTATTAACTTTTTCATAGAAGGATAACAAGTTAGTCTGGCATGATCTAGATTTAGTGAAGCCATGTTGTGCGGGGTCCAATAAATTATTTACTGCTAAATAATCAACAACAATATCCTTCAAAATCTCCTCCATAACTTTACCCATTAATAATGTCACACTAATGGGCATGAAATTGGCTGGCTGAGACCTAGACCCTTTTTGTGAAGAGGGACCACTAAAGCATCTCTCCAATCTTGAGGGACCTCGCCCCTATCCAGGGATGTTTGGAATAGGAAGTTGAGTGGGGGTGATCAGCAAGTTCTTCTAAAATTCTGCAGTGTAGATTGTCAGGACCTGAAGATTTATTAATGTGCAATTTTTTTAGTCTACTCTTAACCTCCTCAGGTGTTATTATAACATTCCTAGGGTTACGTACTAATTATTTAGAAATAGAAGGGGCATTTCCAGAGTTAAAGACTGAACAAAAATAGTTATTTTGGATATTCACTGTCTCTTTCTCATTTACCAGTTCTCCATTAGAATCTTTAAAAGGTTCTAGTATTGTTGGATGGTTCTTCATGCCATTTATATTAGAAAAAAATATTTTTTTGTTATCTTTAATCTTAGTGGCCATAGTAATCTCCTGCTGAGCTTTCCCCCTTTTTATAGATACCTTAATCAATTTAGCAAATTTTTTATAGGCGTGATAATTCTTTAGGGTCTTTTCCTTCTTGTATTTCTTAAATAACCTGACTTTGCTATTGATTAAATGTTTAATATGTTTATTTAGCCAACATGGATTTGTTTTTTACCACTCATATGTTTAATATTATGTTTAGGAATATACAATTTAATTAGATAATTAAGCTTTTCAAGGAGTATATTCCTCATATCCTCAGTGTTATTTCCATTAAAAGCATTAAACCAAGCCCATGATGCTAGATCTTTCCTAAGTTGGGAAAAGTTTGCTTTAGCTAAGTTTAATTTAGTAACTCCCCCAGAACTTGAGAGTGAATCTAAATTGTGAGTTAACTCCATCCCATTAAGTGTAAATAAAACCTTAGAATGGTCACTGTTACCCAAGGGGCGGGGGTCTGTGCCTTATTATTAAATCCCCCATATTGGTTAGTACAAGATCTAGAATATTATCGCATCTTGTATTTTTGTGTACCATCGGTTCTAACCCCAGCTGATTAAATGCATCCGGATACAATTGTTCAATTTTGTTATCCACCTTTGTTAACTTCCAGTCAATGTTAGGGAGATTGAAATCTCCCAGTACTATTAAATTATCTGCTGGATTTAAGTTATTAAGGAAATCCAAAAAGATAAGATCCTTTTCACGTGTAATAGATGGTGGTCTATAAAATAGCCCTATTATAATTTTGGGTCCACTTAATGGTATTAACTTGATCCAAGTAGTTTCTAAGTCAAGGTCATCATAAGGTAACTGTAAACTATTTATGGAATTCTAGACATATATGGCTATGCTCCCGCCTTTCCTATATAATCTAGATTTATGATATAAGTTTTAACCTGGAATTGATTTCTCCCAAGAATCGTTGCTGACCCACCAAGTGTCTGTTCTATAAGTAATTTGTATATCATGTGATACCAAAAAGTCCATAAACTCATCAACTTTACTCATTAGGCTTCTGGCATTTATGAGTGTTGGGGTAAACTGATGTGCAGTGCAGTGTAATGCACAAACTGCAATACGTGTCAAGTTACCAGAGGGAAACATACAGAGGTTTTCCCATGGCATGCACACGAGGGGTGTGGGTGGGAAGTTAGAGGGGGATTGGTCATAGGGTGTGTATCTGCATATAAAAAAAGGAAAAAAGAAGGAGCATAGATGAAACAAAGTCAATAAATTGGGAGCATGGTTGTTTGATAAAGCATTTTATGACAGATGGTATGTAATATTTTACAGGGGCAATGGGAGTATAGATAAAGGGCATGGCCCTAAATGTCAGTGGAATCTCCTCTCCCCCATAAAAAGAACTAGGCTGCAAAATATATATAAAAGATAATATTCAGGTAACATTCTTGCAGGAAACCTATTTAAACACAATAGAAGTGCAAAACTGAAACAATCCTTAGGTTAAATAAGTGTTCTTCTCCTACTGAAAAAAAATAGTAAAGGAGTCATTATAATCATTAACAACAGTTTCAATGGAAAGATTGAGGAGATAAGAATGGACGATGACAGTAGAATTTTGCAATCCCATGTCATGATGAATGTAACCCTTGGGTCGTCCCTGAAAAAGGGAACTTCGGGGCCCAGTGGGCTCACCCGATTATCAAAATTTAATAAATAAATAAATGTGGGAGGAGGTCCACTGATATTGGGTTCGATATGTGCACCCTTTAAGAATCTAGCAATTTTTTTTTTCAGAAATAAATTACTGCTTGACAGGAAAACTGAACATGTTGTTCTAGGGGGTGATATGAATTGCTTACAGAATTGTGAATTTGACACATTTTCCAAAATCCAAAGTTGTGACCAGAACACAACAAAGTTATTCAGTAATTTCTTAGACGCTAACATACTGGTGGATGTATGTTGAATACATCACAAACATACCCAGGAATTTATACAACTGTCAAAAAGCTATAAATTATCAGCAAGCTTGGATTTCATTATGTTTTCCAAACCTTTAATGGTGAGCAGTCCGTGTATTTCCTCCTTGATAGAAAAGGAGCCTTTGTCTGATCATAATCCAGTATATTTTGAGTTTAACATGGACACCAGTCGGAGCAAAGAAAAAAAATACATTGCTGGAAATGTAATAGGGACATTCTTAAAGACAGAACATTCAAAGACAAAATCATGTTAATAATATCATTCTTCTGGGAAGACAATGACCCTGGTCTAGAAAATATTGTATAATACTAAGATGCATTCAAAACCACTCTGGGGGGAAGGGGATCATAAACTTTGCGTCCTGGAAAAATAAAGAGAGGAAACTTAAAGCAAAAGAAATACAAAAAAACAAAAAACCCTCAAGGTGTTGGAACAGGAAGTAAGAACAGGGAACTCCAGTAAGCAGGAAGAATATGAACATTTAAAGAAAATTATAACAAATATACATCTTTTTCAGATTATATCAAACTGGAAACAATATAACCAGAATTGGCAGGTACAGAGTGAAATAAAAGGTAAATTACTGGATAAAAGTACAAAGAAAAATATTTTTCTCCCAGGTCGCTCCTGTAAAAAAGCTTTCAGCTTAGTGTGCTATACCTGGTTAAACAACTAAATAAAAAAAAAAAAAAAAAAGATGAAAAAAGAGAAATAACCTTAATTATAGACTCAGCTGGGAATATACTTTCTAACAAAGAAATTAGGGGTTGTTTCCTAAATTATTATAAGGCTCTCTACACCTCTTGAGTGTTTCCCACAAAAGGAAAATGCAGATTACATTTCTAGTTTCATTAAAAAATTCTCATTTACTGATAAGGAAATGCATACATTAAAAGCTCTGATTCAGGAACATGAAATAACAGTAACCATTTATCAGATGAAAAAATGCAGGTGTCAAGGTGAAGATGGTTTTATCTTGGATTTTTATATTCATTTTCAAGACACAATGATCCTTCTTCTTACATCACTATTTCAGCAAATTCAGCTTTAAAAAGTAATTCTGCCCTATTTTTTACAGGTTTTTACTTCATTAATCCCAAATGTTAGAAAAGACCATCAGAGAGTAGAGAACTATATATAGGCCAGTGGTGGTATTGAACTACAAATATATTTTTTTGCAAAGTTAATAAATGCAGGATTCTTCTTCTTTTTTAGACAAAATAATATATTCCAACCAGGGAGTTTTGTCCTCAGAAGAGTTATTTTTCACAGCTACACATAAAATACAATACCTTACTGAATATATACAACAAAATAAAAAAGAAGCAATAGTCATATCACTCGATGTATCCAAGGCCTTCCACATGATTGAATGACGATATTTATTTTATAGTCTTGAGCACTGGGGATTTCCTATAGAAGTAATTGATCTCAGTAAACCATTATACAGGCAGCCTAAAGCAAAAATAAAAATTAATATTACACTTTCTAAGTAAATAACACTTACTTGAGGGTATAAGACAAGGATGCCTTCTGTCATCTACTCTTTAACCCTTTTTGCTTTTGCATTGGAGGTTTTACTAAATGTAGTTAGGGAAAATACCCAGATAGGAGGAATTCAAGTAGCTGAAGAAATATGCAAAATTAAAACATATGCAGATGATATTATATTATTATTGGAAGATCCAATTAATAGTCTAAAAGTAATGAAAGATATAACAAGATATTCAATGTGCTCGGTATAAATTAAATGAGAGTAAGTCTAAGCTGCTGCCTTTCAGTCAGGTCTATATTCAGAATATCATAAGAATTTTCAGAGCTGAATTAAAAAATGACTGTATGGATTATTTGGGAATAAAATTAACTACTTTCAGGGCAAAAAAATAAAATTGGCCATATGAAGGAAAATTAGTATATTAAAAATGTTGCTGGCTAGAGTTAGTCCTAAGGGTTCCATGGCAAGTACATATTCTCACCTGAGGGGTGCTACTCTGGATAGATTTGGCAGAGTGCATCAATTATGGGAACGGGATTTAGGGTGGCAATTGCTGCCAAAAATTGGGCTAAGATTTATGAATCACATATGGAGCTGCTATGGTACAACAGATATAAGGAAGCACAATTTAAATTCACCTAACATCTATACCTTCCTCTGGTGACTATAAGTACATTTTCTCCAGGGACTTCCCCTATGCATGGAAGATGTGGAGCATTCAGAGGGACCTACTTACTGTACATTACTTTTAGGAATGCGCCACCCTCAGGCAATTTTGGGTTGACATCAGAACACCGATTGGGCAGTGACTTGGCATGATAATACAAGATACACCCCATCTATGTTGTTGGGGATGGACCATTCAGGGGGTGATGACTGGGACCCTCAACCTAGAGTCATCTGGGTGCTGTTGGTATTAGTAAGCAAATGTATACAGAACACCTGGGTCTCTTGCCAACTTCTGACAGCAGGAATGTGGCTCGAGTTAGTGATCAAACTGCAACCTCTAGAGAGAATAACATATGAATTAAAAGACAGAGGGGACATTTTTGAAAGATTCTGGAGGAGGATATTCATGGATTCTTTCTTTCCCATGGAAGAGACCCTACTTCAATTGGGTATGACCATTTAATGTCTCCAATTCATTTTAACCTTTAGATGGGCACTTAGCCACTTAGTTATATTATATATGACTAAGTCATTTTGGAATACATCATGGTGGGATGACAAGGTGTGTAAGGGATGGTTATTTCTCTGTCCAGTTAGTTGAGTTTTCTTTTTTATATAGTTGCATTTATATGGTTAGTTTATCTGTCACTACAGCTATAGTGGTGTGATGATGATTTTCCCCTCAGCACAGTTTTAATTGCATACATGCGAGGACATTACTTTTCTTCAGTGTAGTGTTATCTGAATAGTATGCAACATGTTGTTGCAACATTTCATTGTGTGCTTGTCTCAATTTTGGAGAAAACCAATAAAAATAATTTAAAAATAAAATGTTGCTGATTCCATATGTCTGTTTTACTTTCCAGGCAATATGGACACCTGTTCCAAAATTATGGTTTGATAAAATTTACAAAATTCTGAGAGCATTTATATGGAATGGTAAACTGCCAAGAATTTCATGGGTGAAATTATATTTAGCTAAAGAGGATGGTGGGATGACTTGCCAAAATCCCCACAATATATACACAGCATTTCTGACGAAACTCATTCTAACAAGGGCATACACAGAAAATCAAGGCTGTTGCACAGAAGGCCTAGGGCCAGATTATCTAATGGGTGTGAGTGGCACAAACCCCAGATGCACCAAAGATATGGCGCACCGGGCTTGCAGCAATCTAATGGGATTTTTGACCCTGCGCAGCAATTGATGCAAGTTAGATCACCTTTTCATGGTCTAGCTTGCATCAATCCCGTGGAACCTTTTTACAGTGCTTACACCAAATATTTGGCACAAGCTGTCACAAATTGGGTAAACTATTGCAATTGCATCCAATCTATTAAACTTGGATGCAGTGGTGACAAACCTGTTTGGCGCACCACCAGAAACTAAGTGTGGTTGTGCCACCATTGGAAAATCCAGTCCCTAATCTCTAATTTTAACAGAACACAGCAGTATTCAACAAATAACATCTATGAATCCCCTCACAGTTACAAGGACTCTGGAAGTGTCATCACAAAGAATCTGGCTAACATTACAATATGGTATTAAAATAAAACCAAACACAATGTAAGATATTTTGCTTCCAGCAGGCTATGGAGTAATCCAAACAACACAATTGATTGCAAAATGTGCCACTTTATCTACTGGGAAATGGCATGTATTAAAAGATGAAGTAATTTGCTACACAATAGCAGAATGTTATAATGGTATGATGTAAAATCATATTTTCGATTACTAAATAAGGATTTTTTTAATACAGGCAAATAAAAAGTATATACCAAGGACTTTAAAAGATGGGAGAGAGCTCCAGCAACTGGTAAATTTGATAGGACATATAATTCATGGACATACTATACATTTAATAGGACATATAATTCATGGACATACAATAAATTTAATAGGACATATAATCCATGGACATACAATAAATTTGATAGGACATATAATTCATGGACATACAAAAAAAGGTTTGACTGCAGCGCTCCAGTGCAGTATTAATAAGTCTAGTTTAAAAGTTTACAAAAAAACCAAAAAAGTGGGAATTTGAACCTGCCAGGCATCCAGTGGTCAAATACTCTCCCCACTATAGAGGAGTATAAAACTTTGAGGGATCGATCTATTCAAGCAAAAGTTATTAAAAATACTTATTTCACTCCAGCAGGACTTTTCAAGATGACAGCTAAACCAGATTCAAATTGCTACGAATGTAATTCTGAGAATGCAGGAGCAGTCACATTTTGGGAATATGAAATTATTCGAAAATGGTGGGAATCCTCTTTTACATTAATTAACAAGTTAGGAGTAATAACAGAACAAGAAAACTTCATAGAAGTAATTTTCGAACAGAATGCACTTCATTATAGCAGAAAAAGTAAAGCATGGTCAATTATAAAGGCAAACAGTATTGCAATGGAAAGAATAATCTTAAAATATTGGAAAACGTAAAATTAAATATATCACTTTCCCCAAATGGAATGGAAACATTATTTACCAGTTATTTGTTTAATATAAGGGCCCACATATTTAAAGGAGATACATGGCGCGTATCCATAGATGCTCCTTTGCGTACCTAGACTTGTGATGGCCATTCAGAAGCCCCTGATGTGCCACGCAAACCCAACTGTGCCACAGCGCTGAACATTGCGATGCGGGCATACAAATGGGGGGTCCCTCATGCATATTTCACACATTACAATATTCAAAATTCCCCTGGGGAAGACATGGTTGGATGCGCTGGCACAATGTTTGTAATCCAAAACCAGCCCTGACTTTGTGCCGGGCAGGGTGGTGTCCTGTGCAAACTCCCAGGCTGGTCACATGATCTCACCTCCCCATCCCTGATCCCCATTAGAAAACAAAAATGTAGCTCCAATCACAGCTTTTTCATAGTGTAGTGTCCCCTTCATCCCCAGTCTCCATTAGAATACAAAACTGTAGCCTGATCACATTTCCACAGTGTAGTGGACTCCCATCCCAGCCCCAATCCCCTGATGACATAAAATACAAACATTCTCCCCATTTCCATAGTGTAGTGGACCCCCCTTCCAGCCCCAATTCCCAATTAAATAAATTCTAACTATTCCTCACCCTGTTTCCATAGTGTAGTATAGTGTCCCCCCACCCAGGTAGGCAGTCACCTCCTTCCCGCACCTCCCCAACCTGATCTGTGCTGGTGACTGGCACAGCCCTCCTCACCCTGTCATGTCCAGCTGCTGACTGATTGGTACCCAGGTGTGTACAGTAAATAGTACTTGCACATTGGTTGGTGACTACCAATGAGCACATACTATTTACTGTATGCGCTTGGGTACCGATCAGTTGGCGGCTGCCCATGGCAGGGTGGCAAGGGCTGTGCCAGTTGCTGGAACAGGTTGAGTTGTGGGGTGCAGGAGGGGGTGACTGCCTACCAGGGTGGGGGACACTACACTATGGAAATGGGGGGAATAGTTTGAAGTTATTTCATTGAGGATTGGGGCTGGGAGAGGGGTACTCTGCACTATGGAAACGGGGGAATGGTTTTAATTTATTTCATCTGTGATCTGGGCTGAGGGGGGTCCACTACACTATGGAATGGGGAGAATGTTTGTATTTTATGTCATCAGGGATTGGGGCTGTAAGGGGAGGTCCACTACACTGTGGAAATAGGGAGAATGTTTGTATTTTATGTCATCGGGGTTGGGAGGGGGGTCCACTACAGTATGGAAATAGGGACAGTGTTTGTATTTTATGTCATTGGGGATTGGGGCTGGAAGGGGGGTCCACTACACAATGGAAATGGGGAGAATGTTTGCATTTTATGTCATCAAGGACCAGGGCTGGGAAGGGGGTCCACTACACTATGGAAATGGGGAGAATGTTTGTATTTTATGTCATCGGGGATCGGGTGTGGGTGTGGGGTCTACTGCACTATGGAAATGTTTTACCTAACCTTTTAATCCCCTAAAGGAAGCCTCTATTGATTTATATTACGGCTCTTTCTCAGAGGTATCATATTTTTTAGCTTTTTCTCCAGAATTATCAAATACTTCCAAAACTGACAATAACTAGAACCCTGAACTAAGGGATATCAGAGCGGGCATACAGATAACCATAGATGATTTAAAGATTTCGGACTCAGAGGGCCATAAGGAAATTCTGAGAATAACTTCTAATCAGGAAACCAAACAACACTCACACCTTAATAAAATTAAGGCTCCAGTTGCAACATATCCATTTAGTTTAGAAGAAGGGTTAAAGGAATTCATGAAAAACCCATATGCAGCACATTTAGTGCTAATGGATCAGCTAGTAGGGGGTTGTAATGAGTTAGAAACTCTGAAGGGCAATATAGCAATCAACGGTTCTAGACTGGATGATGTTATCAATAAATTGGCTAAAATTGTTCCAAATAATGGTTCTCCATCTATACCTATAGAAGCTGATGTCCAAGAAAGTCCAGACTTCTCCACTATATATATATATATATATATATCTGACTCCCCAATAATTAAGAAAAGGAAAAATCAGAGGAAACACAAAAAGAGAAAGAGCCAGAATACAATTGAAACAATGACAATGATAGGTAAAAATAAAAGGCAAAAAAGAAGTGGATTAGAGAAAGGACCCACACTTATAGAAAATGAAGTCACAATTGGGACAAAAATTAGGGGAAGTAGTGACAGTAAAGGAAGTAGCAGCCTTCAGTCTGATAGAGTATTAGAAGACAACATGCAGGAAGCCTACAAACTGTTGAGTCAAACCAACATGCAAGAACATCAGGCTTTTCTAAAAAAACATTAACCAGAAACTGAACCTATTCAAAGATGATTTAACAGCTTTTAGACAGGACTGGCAAATTTGGAAGCATGAAATCCGGCAAGTTATGTCAGCATCAACAAAAACTTTAAATGAAAATGCACAGGAGGCTGCTTCACAAAACTCACAAGGACATAGGATGCTAGTGGATGTGTCTCCTCCTGCTCCACAAGGGTGGCAGCAGGGAGGAGGCGGGGAACTACAGGCCAGTCAGTCTGCCTTCTCCCGCTCCACAAGAGTGGCAGCAGGGAGATGGCGGGGAACTACAGACCAGTCAGTCTGCCTCCTCCCACTCCACAAGAGTGGCAGCAGAGAGGAGGCGGGGAACTACAGACCAGCCAGTCTGCCTCCTCCCACTCCACAAGAGTGGCAGCAGGGAGGAGGCGGGGAACTACAGACCAGTCAGTCTGCCTCCTCCCACTCCACAAGAGTGGCAGCAGGGAGGAGGCGGGGAACTACAGACCAGCCAGTCTTACCTCAGTAGTGGGCAAGATTATGGAGGCACTCCTTAAGGAAAGGATAGTGCAACACCTGGAATCCATAGGGGCACAGGATCCAAGACAGCATGGGTTTACAAAAGGAAGGTCCTGTCAAACTAATCTCATAGATTTCTTTGACTGGGTAACCAGAGTGGTGGGCCAAGGGGGAGCAGTTGATGTCGCCTACCTTGACTTTAGCAAAGCTTTCGATATTGTTCCACATAGAAGATTGATTAATAAGCTGGGTAGGCTTGGGGTGGGTCAGACGTTGGTCAACTGGGTGGCAAACTGGTTGACGGACAGAAAACAGAGAGTGGTGGTAAACGATATACAGTCAGAAGAGATGCAGATTACAAGTGGGGTACCTCAGGGATCAGTCCTGGGGCCAGTCCTCTTCAATATCTTCATCAATGACATTGCAGATGAACTGGAGGGTAAGGTTTGTCTGTTTGCAGATGACACCAAGATCTACAACAGAGTAGATGATCCAGATGGGGTGGGCAGAATGAGAAGAAATGTGGATAAACTAGCAAAATGGTCGGAAGAGTGGCAACTGGGGTTTATTGCAAAGAAGTGCAAGATCATGCACATAAGGAAGAGAAACCCTGAAGCCACCTATAGGCTGGCAGGGGAGTTGCTGGCAGTCACAAGGGAAGAAAGAGACTTGGGCATCATCATCACCAATGACCTGAAATCATCCAAGCAGACCACTAAAGCAGTAGGTAAGGCTAGGGGGATGTTAGGGTGTATTAGTAGGGGTATCACAAGTCAGAAGAGGAAGGTAATAATCTCTCTTTACAAGACACTGGTTAGGCTCCATCTGGAGTACTGTGTACAGTACTGGAGGCCACACCTTCACAAGGACATTAACCGAACTGAGACAGTCCAGAGAGTGGCAACCAAAATGGTGCAGGGACTGCATCAGAAAACATATGAGGACAGATTAACGGTGCTCAATATGCATACCCTGGAGCAAAGGAGGGAGAGAGGTGATATGATCGAAACATTCAAACACCTTAAGGGCATTAACACGGTGAAAGAGTCTAATATGTTTCAATATAAGAAAAATAGCAGGACAAGAGGACACAGCACGAGATTAGAGGGAGGCCAATTAAGGGGTAATGTGAGGAAGGTCTTTATCACAGAAAGGGTGGTGGATGTATGGAACGGTCTACCTCAGGAAGTGGTGGATATGAATACAGTGCAGGGCTTCAAACAGGCATGGGATAGGCATAAGGGAGCAATGCAGATGAGTATGAATAGATAGGCCACTGACAGAGCAAAGGCCAATGGCACATTTGTAAGGTAGAAAAAGAAATGGGCAGACTGGAGGGGCCTTGCGGTCCTTATCTGCTGTCAACTTCTATGTTTCTGTGTTTCTATGTTAGATTCTGCTATTCTTTGCTTATATGGATATCAATGGAATCAGTTAACTGCTATGTGTGAGAATAAAAAACAGATTATGCACCTTTTGAGGGCAGCCACGGGCACTGATATTACAGAGATGGATGTTATACAGATTTGGGAGGATAAAGGCAGTGAGGTTCATGAATGTATTTTTGTATTCTGTTCTACTGCTAGCATAACAAAACAAATTTGGCTTAACAATAGCTCGCTAAAGGCACTTGGATATTCAGTTGACTTTGTAAATAGAAGACAGTTAAACAAGTTACATCAAGGGGCAAACAAAAACTTATTAGTATATTTGGGCTAAGACCATTGCTTAAAGAAAATCCTGGCAAATTAAGAAATGCTGTGATTGACCTATTCACACATGCCCTTAAGATCCCAGCCTCTGAAATAATAATAGAATACAGAGGAGGAAAACACCAAACAATACAGGGCAGGTGGACATTGCAATTAGAGATGAGGACATCACAGATAAGATACTTCAGAGAGCCTCATTGTTGGATCCGGCAGGTGTACGCATAGTGGATAGTAACATACTTGACTCTGCTGATGTGAATAAAAATAGAGTAAATGCCCAAACTATGGAAACTTCAGCCCCCAGTATTGTATTCCTATACGGCCTGAGTAGAACTACAAATGAAAATTGTAATAACCTCAAACAAGTAGTAACATAACTGTTTGAACAACTGCTAAATATATCAATCGAAGATCCAGAGGCACTAAGGGTAGTTAGGTGCAGCAATGAGCTGGAAATTGATCACATTCAAATTACAATAAAATAATACATAATATGTCAGTGCTAGATACTATGGGTCTATCTATTGTTCCACTTATTCCCTATTCCAAAAATAGGTCTGTGGAGAATTCAAGTATTAATATTGGTTCTGCACTAGAAAAGAAAATGAAAAGAAAAAAGAGACAAAAAGGAGAGAAAAGTATAATGTCTCGGTCTCAAATTGTTTTGAATTTCTTAGCTTGCAAGGAGAATGACTTATAGACTCGGGGCCAGATATTCAAAAGGGTTGCACCATGCGCAATAGGGTTGTGCCTGGGCAAGTCTAAACTTGCTCCATTCTGCGATATTCATCAGGAGGCAGTTGCAACACAGAAAACATGCTGAGCAACAGCGCAATGCAAATGAATGCATGCTGAACTGGAGAGGGAGGAACCATGCATAAACTGCACAGCCCGATATTCAGCCGGGCTGTGCAGAGTTGTGCAGGCGCAACCCCCAACCTGTGCCTGCACAGCTTTGAGCCAAAAAAAAAAAGTCTCAAGTCGAGGGGCCACACAGGTGAGCTGCTGCACTGCAGGCGAACACAGCAGCTGCCACCTGTGGCTGGCCCCCAACCCACTCCCTGTGCCCCCCACAGCCGATAAGGCGAAGAGTGAAAATCCCCACCACCACCCCCACTGGCCCGATCGCGGGCAACAGCAAAATGTTCCCCCACCAGCCCAACATGGGCTGCGTGTTCAAAACAACCAATACATCCCTGGTGGTCCATTGGACCAAAAAGCCTGATAGCGGCCATATCACTTTAAAATACAACCCCTCTCCTCCTGAAGCATAGCCCTGGTGGTCCAGTGGACCCGAAAACTCCGATCGTGGGATGTATGCAGTAAATACCCCTAACACATCCCTGGTGCCTAGCCCCCCCACCCACCATGAAGCCCCACCCGCTCCGCCCGGCAGCGTGGCGGCAACATCCACCGCATGCCACCCGCCACCCACCGACGACTGACTGCCGGTGAGGGCTGCATGCCATTAGTGCAGAGCAAGAGCCAATGGGCGTGCAGCCCATACCATACAAGACAGTCCAGTCACAAAACTGGACTGTCTTGGCGGTATGGGCTGCGCCCATTGGCTCCTTCCACAACAAGCGTGCACCACAACAATCAGCTCGGCGAAAAGTGGCGGGCGAAATGAACCACCACCCGCCCGGCTGCGCGAGCGAGATAATGAGGCTCATGAAAATGGACCTCAAAGACATAATACGCAAGCCGATACAAACACCGTCCGAATGAAAACCAATTCGAGAAGACTGCCACATCCCGCGAACAGGAGTTTCCGTGCACTGGACCACCAAGGGCTATGTTCAGGAGGAGGGGGTTGTATTTTACACTAGATACAGCCAGCGAACAGGCTGGTCCACTGGACCACCAGAGATGTATTGGGGGGGTTGTTTTTAAACTAATGCAGCCCGCAATTAGGCTACAGGGGGCATCGGTCCCCGACGGCTGCTGCCTGGCAGGGTGCCAGGCGCAAGTCCTCGGGGATCGGCGCACCTACATGCTAATGGCATGCAAATGGGGCCATAATCAGATGCAAATGGCCCCCCCCGCGCCTTGCATGAATTATGGCCCCATTTGCATGTCACCTTTTGAATATCGGATTTGCACATGGCGGCAGGGTACTTGCGCCACCGCAGTTGAATGCCCACCTGACAACTTCGCGGTGGCGCAAGTTCCACTGCGCCTATGCACAGTGGCTGTGGCTGGGGGGTGATATTCAAAGGAGTTGCTCAATAGCGCAACTCCTTTGAATATCGCCCCGGCCACACCCCAGCGCAACTATTTTGCGCAGCGCAAGGGCTTGCACCTAAGAATGGTGCAGTTTGAATATCCAGCCCTCTAGCTTTAAGTCAATGGCAAAGGACTCAGATTTGAGTCCTAAAACAGTGGTTATATCCTGGAATATAGCAGGACTGGGTTCTAAATTTGCAGACAAGGAATGTATAGAATGTTTAAGGCAGTCCACAAATATATGTCTACAGGAAACCTAGCATCTGGCTGAAAATGATACTACACTAAATGGTTATTGTACTTTCCAGACCCCAGGGAAAAAACAACTCAAAGCTGGACATCCCTCGGGGGGGGGACTAGTTTCCTGGATTAAGATCAGGAAGGATGTTATGGCTGAAATAATAATTTCTAACTCCTTTTGTCAAGCTCTTTATAGAAAACTAAGTGGGCTGAAAATTTGCCTTATAAATGTTTGTATCCCCCAATAATTCAAGATATTTTCATCCCAAGATTTGCGATGACCTTGAAGAAATTATACATAAAACATGGGTCATAATGGCGTGTGCAGAAATTTTGATGTGTGAACACTTCGACACAAGACTTGGTAGCTATGATGGTTTTTCAGATGTAGATACAAAACTGGAGATTTTAAAATGCCTATAAATTTACTAGGATCTCAAAAGACTTAAAAGTTAACATGAGGGGTCTTAGATTAATTGCTACCCTAACGCCACACAATCTTCTGCCACTTCATGGGAGGATTATGGGAGACACTGAGGGTAATTACACCAACTATAATTCTGTTGGACGCTCTGTGATAGATTATCTTGTTTGGACTAATACAGTGGATATGTGGGAAATGTGTTTGGTAATTCCTAGGAGTCATAGTGATCATTTCCCTTTGGCTTTGACTTACAAATGTATGGATGCTAAAATTCCAGATACACGACACCGTGAGGTAGAAATTTGAAATAAGATAAAAATTAAATGGAAGCTGGAGCTCAGCGGAGAGAGAAACTCTATTATTAAAAAATGTTTTAATTTCACATGTGATAAACAGGATGGCTCGAATTTAGTAAAGCAGTTGGACAAATGTTTTGAAGCTATTAGAGGGTCTATCACAGTAATTCATAGACTCTCTGTAAGAACTAATACACGATATGACAGTGAGTGCCAACAAGCAAAAAAGACTCTGAATCAAAGAATTAGAAAAATTCATTGCAACAAACAGAAAGAGGGATTTAGACTCTTGAACCAGGAGAGAGAAAGCTACAAGAGACTACTTAAGAATAAACAAGTAGAATTTCAACAAAACCAGTGGAAAAAAAATGTTATCAGCCATGGAAAAAAAGGATAATCAGACTTCTTGGCAGATGGTAGCAAAATATACGAACAATCAGAAAACCTGTTTGGATTCCTATATCCCCATAAGTATGTGGGTCAAGTATTATACAGGCATTTTACTTTGATCCAAATATTCAAAATTAAGAGCTCATACCATGCAAGGATTTGTCTCAATTGCTTTTTTTGCACACATGCAGAAGTTTATTTTGCTGTAGTAGTGGTGAAAAAAGGTAAAGCTCCAGGAACTGATCTTATCCCTGCAAAAGTTTTTTGTCCTCACCTTCCCTTTGGGCTTCTGTCCTTTCTCCAATTTTCAACTATTGGGTAAATAAACTGGCTTTTCCTAAATCTTGGAAAGGGGCTATAATAATATCTGTCCACAAGAAAGACAATAAATCTAACCCTCGTATGTATCAGCCAATTTCATTATTAGATAATTTGGGTAAAATTTTACATGAGTAGTATTATGTAAATTATGGGAACAGATAAAATTATTGGGCAGTTTATCGGAATATCAAGCAAGCTTCCAGTCTGGATATTCTACAATGGATAACTGTTTCATATTAACGCATCTTTATGAAAAATATGTAAATCTCCGGAAACAAAAATTATTTGCTGCATTTATAGACTTTAGCTCAGCTTTTGACTCAGTCTCATGCAATTTGCTTTGGATATTGATGAGGGATTGAGGTATAAGTTGGGATATAATTGCAGTAATTAAAGAAATATACAAGGTAACTTGGACACAGATAAGAGTGGGCAACCCTGAACAGTTATCAGGTACTTTCAAAATAAACCGTGGCTTAAGACAGGGCTGTGTCCTGGCTCCCACACTATTTTGCATTTATGTAAATAAATTATTGTTGGACCTTGAACATTCAGATGCAGACACACCTAAGATCAAGGATAAATTGTGTGCTGCTTTAGCATTTGCTGATGACCTTGTCATATTTTCTTTGACACAAAAGGGACTTCAGAGAAAGTTGGACATCTTGAGTGATTATGCAAAAATTATAAACTTTCAATAAACGAGTCAAAAAGCCAGATTATGGTCTTTGGTTCTAATAAAATTAAGCAAATATGGAAGGTGGGAGAAAAAAATCTTGAAATTACTAAATCATATACCTACTTGGGTCTTTGCCTATCTAATGACGGACGATGGTCCAAACATGTTAATATGATATTACCTAAACCTAAACAAACTGCCAATTCATTGAAGGTATTTAGTTACAAATATGGGGGTAATTCTATAAAACCACTTATAGAAGCAATCAAGGCTAAATATTATACCCAGATGTTGTATCAATCAGAAGTGTGGGATTTTGAGAACTGTCAGGTTCTGGAAACTCCTATGAAAAAACTGCTTAGAATTTCTTTGGGACTTAACAACTCAATCCCTGCTGCTCTTGTATGTGCTGAAATTGGTCTCGTTTGCCTAATAGCCTATGCATACTCCAGGAAGATCAATTATTGGATAAAACTGTTATCGATGGACAGTAAAAGATTACCTGCACTCTCACTTCAGGAAAAGTGTGATTGGAAACATATAGGATGTTATAGGTCCAAATGGTTAACAAAAGTAAATAAAATCTTGGAAGAAACAGGTCTTAAATATTTGAAGAAATGTCTTGACAATAATATAACAATAAGTCTTAAGTATAAACCATATGTAACTAACAAGATTGTCAATTATTATAAAACTCTGGATCTTGAGATTGTCATAAAAAACAGAATATCACCTTGTCTATAGGATAGTGACCCCATATTTTGTTATAGAGAATATCTAGATATATTATAGAACCTGAAACAGAGACAACTATATTCCAGATTCAGGTTACAGATGTTCCCCAGTAATGTACTATTAGTAAGTAATAAGCCACTACAGGGTGTGCATTAAAGAATTTTAATGCATGTCCCAGGGATGTGCTAAGGCACAAGGCCAAAGGCCGAGTGTCCTCACGCTCCCTGGGAAGTGCATTAAAATCCTTTAATGCACACCCTGGAGTGGCTTATCACACTTATAAAATGGGCCACCATCATAAAAGAATTTCATAGATTTCATAGATTACACAAGCTTATATTGGACTTTCATCCTTGAGTGCTTACCAGGACCCAGTTTACATCATTTTATATTTATTTTTGGTATAAGTATCAAGTCGTGATTTAAATAGTTTGATTGTGTTACTAGTAACCACCTCCATGGGTAAATTATTCCACAAGGGAACCACCCTTTGGCTAAACCATAATTTTCTTTTAAGTAAATTCCATTTTCCCCCTTGATAGTTGTATAGGGTGGCCTCTAGTTTGGTGTCTTCCCTTTTTTTTTTAAACATCAGACCAAAACTATCTGCTAAGGTAGCATCTTGAAGTGCTCTGCATACCATGCACATATCTCCCCTTGTTCTTCTATACTGAAGGGTGAATGTATCCAGGGTTTTGAGTCTACCTATATAAGTGAGAGTTCTATATCCAATGACTGTCTTTGTGGCTCTTTTTTGAATTTTTTCTAATTTAATAATGTCCGCCTTTTTATAAGGTGACCACACTTGGGCCCCATATTCCAAATGAGGCCTAACCAGTGAACAATACAGGGGGATTATCACCTCCCTATCTGCACTGCTGATGTTACGCAGAATACAATTTAGGTTTTGATTTGCCTTTCTTGCTACTGTGTCACAGTGAGTACTAAATTGAAGGTCAGATGTAACAATTATCTCAAAATATTTTTCCTCAGTAGTAAGGTTACCACTTACTCGGTTTTTGACCAAATGATTCAGTTTTCTAGGTCCAGATTCGGTCCTCCTGTTTTCACCATTGCAAATTTCGGTTTTTATGTTGGGTCAAGCAGCACCTGTTAGATTCCCCACTAACTGTTTCATTTTCTTCTCATCTGACTGTAAGCAAGTGTCTGACATTTCAGTGTGCTTGCATGCTAATCAGGAAGTGCCTTCAAGAGCAGGGCGCTTAAAGAGCCAAATGTGTCCCTATCTGCTCAGTTGTCACCTCTAACTTCACACCAGCAAATTGGAAGATTATTCCTGGGAAGGGTAAACAATACCACCTTAATTAACACTTTCATTCTTCTGAAACCAGACAGGCACCACATTAGGGTAGCTTCCTGTCCCAGTAAGGACTGTACAATGTGTTTCAGAAACTTTACCTGGCGAATCCAGTTTTATTCAGAGGTAGTACTTGTTCGGTCATTTTGAATGCTCACATGCTTGTAAAACAGATTCTGTTAAATCCTTCACCATTACACTTGCATGGTCAGATTACAAACCAATTCTGATGTCATGCAGACCTTTGTTTGTATACCAGTCAGTCTGAGAGGTGTAAAGTAAGGCTATTAAGACCATTAGCAGCAAATCAAACTAATCCTTTCCAGGCTGCATTGTGAGTATGGTCTTTGACTGCTGTGATAAGGAATACTTTTATACCTTTAAATGTTCACCATTTTTTCTTTTAGGGTCTGTCCTATATTTTAATATTTGTTACCCCTTTTGTTGTTACATAGATACATAGATACATAGACAGTGTCGGCAGATAAGGGCCTATGGCCCACCCAGTCTGCCCATTTGAGCTTGTAAGTTCAGTTTGTTTTCCTAGAAGTCTGTTTCCCCTTACCCCTGACCTCTAGAATTCCTTTATGTCTATCCCATGCATTCTTAAATCCCGTGATTGTTTCAGCCCCCACCACTTCCTCTGGCAGGGTGTTCCACTTGTCCACCACCCGTTCTGTGAAGAAATTCTTTTCATGTTTCCTCTGAATCGTCCTCCCTCCAACTTCATCCCATGCCCTCTAGTCCTGGAACATCTTTTTCGCTTAAAAATAGTGTTTTCCTGCACCCTGTTTCTCTCTGTAAGATACTTGTATGTCTCTATCATATCCCCTCTCTCCCTTCTCTCCTCCAGGGAGTACATGTTCAGTTCCTTCAACCTGTCTTCATAGGACTTGTGATGCAATCCATGCACCATCTTTGTTGCCCTCCTCTGAACCTTCTCTACCCTATGTCCTTACGTAGGTATGGTCTCCAGAACTGTACACTGTACTCCAGGTGGGGCCTCACTAGTGTCTTGTATAGCAGAATTATGACCTCCCTTTTCCTGCTGGTGATGCCCCTGCCTATACATCCCAGCATCCTATTTGCTTTACCTGATGCCTTGTCACACTGTTTCCCTACCTTGAGGTCATCAGAGATGACAACCCCAAGATCCCTTTCCTGCTTGGTGCATGCTATATCCTCACCCCCAACTGATATATATTGTGCCAGGTTTTTGTGCCCCATATGCATTATCTTGCACTTCTTTGCATTGAATTTCAACTGCCAAACCCCTGACCATTCTTCAAGTTTCTGCAGGTCCCTTCTCATTCTGTCTACACCCTCTGGTGTGTCTACTCTGTTACAGAGCTTTATGTCATCAGCAAACAGTGAAATTCTGCCTTCTAGATCCTGCGCAATGTCACTGATGAAGATGTTGAATAGGACCGGTCCCAGCACTGATCCCTGTGGTACCCCACTGGTCACTCTTCCCTCTGTGGAGTGACAGCCATTTACCACCACCCTCTGTGTCCTGCCACCCAGCCAGTTACCTACCCACCACACTACTGTCCTGCCCACACCCATATTCCCCAGTTTGTGTAATAGTCTTCTATGTGGCACAGTGTCAAAGGCCTTGCTGAAGTCCAGATAGGCCATGTCCACTGCCCTCCCTGATCCACCTCCCTAGTCACCCAGTCAAAAATTCAATGAGGTTGGTCTGACATGACCTCCCTGGTGAAACCATGCTGCCTTGGGTCCTGTAGTCCATTGACAACCAGATGTTCCACCAATCTCTCCTTCAGTAGTGCTTCCATGATCTTTCCCACTACCAAGGTGAGGCTGACTGGTCTGTAGTTCCCTGCTTCCTCTTTGTTCCCACTTTTGTATAAGGGGACTACATCTGCTGTCCTCCAGTCTTTGGGTACCTCCCCTATTTCCAGTGATTGGCTAAACAGGATAGCCAGAGGTTCAGCCACCACCTCTCTTAGTTCTTTAAGGACCCTGGGGTGCACCCCATCTGGCCCCATTGCTTTGTCAACTCTTATTACTTCCAGTTCCTTCAGGACCCTTTCTCGTGTAAAGGGACTTGTGTCCATTTCTGCACCATTCTCACCCCTTGTACTCCCTTCAGACCCATTACCCCCCTCTTCCTCAGTAAAGACTGAGCAGAAATACCTGTTCAATATGTCAGCTTTACTGTTGTCATCCTCCACGCGACTCCCATCCTCCCCCTTCAGTCTCACTATCCCTCCCTTTGTCTTTCTTTTTTCACTTATGTACCTGTAAAAGGTTTTGTCCCCTTTAACCACTGATTTTGCAATGTGTTCTTCTGTCTGAGCTTTGGCTTCCCTTACTGACTTCCCTGCCTCCCTTTGTTTCTCCTGGTACTTCTCCCTATCCCCTTCTGCCTGTGTCTTTTTGTATTGCCTGAATGCAATCTTTTTGTTGTTAAATTAATAATCTAATATTTTATTTCATTTCTGGCAATACTATGCGTCTCTCTCCTCAGTAGTTATTGTTGTCAATTTTCATACTACTTGGATATTCCAGGAAGACCAATCCAGGCCTTTCAGATGAACAGCACAGAATAATGTGGCTAATGTCATGCTAAGCCACAAAAATGAGAAAAGGAAGAGAGAGAGAGCAGTAGCTGATGAGATGACAGGAACACAATCTAGATTTGATGGCACTGCAAATTTAGGCAATTTATCAAAACATTTTCAAAACATTATTATTTTTTTTACCAGAAGAGACATACTGAGCTAAAGCTTGTTTATAGGTGCAACATGAGAGCACAAGGGAATTAAGTGATTTGTGTAGGGTCTCAAAGTATGCGAGTTTGGGCTGTAGGATTCAAACCCTGGTCTCCAGAATTGCAGCTCAGAGCTTTAAACCACTGCGCTATACTGCCTCTACGCTACATATCACATACCATGCTATCTGCTATGTATGACTGACATGGAAAACAAAATAGGGTATTTAACAGCATAGAATAGTTCCTACCACTTTTAAAAACTTCTGACATTGCAAATAGCTTTAGAGTAGGAGCAATGGGAGGGACAGCAGCACATCTTAAAATGGCAGATGATATTTGTAATTACATCTTGTCCACCATTACTGGTGTAGTTTATTTATTTATTGAAAGAGTTTTACCAGAAAAGGCCACCTGATTCAACCTAGCCAGTTGTCAGAGGTGTCCTTATAGTCACTCGATTTGTCAGCTAAGCTGTGTACACAGGATGGAAAGTCCCCTGAACCCCCTCTCTAACCCCACCAAATGTTAACACATACTGAATTTTAAAATATTTAAATCTAAATCAAATAAACCAAAAATAATAATCATGACGCAATTTAAAGAAGTTGTACACAATGTTATATCAGCAGCAATTCTGAATAAATCAAGTGAATCAGAGTCCAAGCGATGCCCTCATTAGTCATAAAAGGGGCGGGGTTAGGGGTGGAGTTTGGGGGTGTGGTTTAGTATTCGGTTTTCATCTCATCCAAAGGTGGCAACCCTACTCAGTAGTGACTGGTAGATCTTTGTTGCCCATAGTTTATACTAGATTTAAACTCCCTCTGCCCAAATGCGTAATAGAACACTTATCGACCTTCAGTTTTAATTTATATTTAACTGTCCGTACACACATATCACTTAGGGCTGCTTGCAGGGCTTCTCCATCTTTGACTGTGTTTGCTATTGCCCCTATTCTACAGTCATCTGTGAATTTTGTAATCCAGACATTAGGGTGAGAAAAGTTTAAGGAGGTGACATAGATATTAAAGAGACATGGCCCCAATACGGAGCCCTGTGGCACTCCGCTCGTCGCCAACGCCCATTCTGAAAGGACTCCCTTCACAGTCACCCATTGCCTTCTATTACTCAGCCAGGCATTTACCCAATTTGTGATGTTTAAGTCCAGATTACATTGTTTCAGAACTCATATAAGTTCATCATGCGGTAATTTATCAAAGGCCTTAGAGAAGTCCAAAAAGGCTATATCCACTGCATTCCCCTGGTCTAAGACATTACTTGTTTTTTCATAAAATGCCAACACATTAGTCTGACAGGATTTTGTTTTGGTGAACCCATGCTGTATGGGATCCAAGAGTTTACTCGTCTCAAGGTGTACTATAATAAGGTCCTTTAATATCCCTTCCAGAATCTTAACCAAAATAGAAGTCAAACTAATCAGTCTGAAGTTCTCTGGGTTAGTCCTTGGTCCCTTCTTTAATATAGGCACCACCAGGGCCTCCCTCCAGTTCTGTGCCACTTTCCTCTTCTCTAAAGACAGCTGAAAGATGTAAGTAAGTGGGGGTACCAGCTGGTCAGCTAGTTCTCTCAAAATTCTGGGGTGTACCTTGTCTGGTCCTGGGGATTTATTTATATTGATGTTCTGGAGCCTGTCCCTAACGTCTTTTTGGTCAATTATTATTTTTCCAGGTTTTGATTCAGTATTACAGGCTGTGACATTAGGTTTGGCCAAATTAGGAGAATACCGAACAGAAATAGTTGTTCTGTATATTATGTTGTTATGTATTGGGCTGGCAGTACAGCCTAGAGGTTAGAGGAATGAGGTGTGAATGAGCTTGATACATCCAGCAGACCAGACCCGAGTTTGAGTCTCACAGCCTCCACTTGCATACTGTGCGACTCTGAGCAAGTCACTTAACCGGCCAGTGATCCCAGGTCGCCCCTGAAAACAGGCACTTTTGCCTAGTGGGCCATACCCGGTTACCAAAGACTAAAATAAAAATAAATAAATAAATAAAATAAAAAAAATATCCGCTGTTTCCTTATTGGTGGTGGATTTACCCTCTGTATTTACATAAGTTCCGATACTATTATAGCCTTGTTTATTTTTATTTATATGTGCAAAAAACAGTTTCTTATCTTTTACCTTTTTTGCTAGTGTAATTCATAATCTGCTTTTGCGTTTTATGTTGGCTCGCGCATGCACAGCCAGCATATTGCAGTAATAGCAGATTTGGAGACGTGGTCACTGTTGGGCGAATGCAGGGCACACATCAGTAGGTGCGTCCCTCATTCCCCAATCAGCCAGCAGCAGGGACTGACACCCTGCATATCTAATGCGACCACAACATCTGAGAAAAGCTCCGCTGCAATGAGAGCGAAACTCTCATGCAGCGTGACCACATCACGACTCCTGACATGCAGGCAACATGGTGGCAGTGACTGTCACCGCCTGTCACAATGCCGACGGGGAAGCCCACTCCTCATCGGCATAATTCCCCTTCCCCATTTCCGCTGTGTGCCGAGGGGGGGGGTGTCCAATCCCCCTTGGCATCATGCGCCCACCAAAAAAATGCTTTTCTTTGCCCAATGGAGCCCCAATCCCCGCTGGCTTCAGTTCAACCCCTTTCCGGTTAGATCTGCTGACGGGGAGCCCACTCTGTTGGCATGACGTCCCCTGCCTTCTGGGCCGAGGGGTGCCAACCTCTCACCCGTGTCCCCACTCGCTCCATATGTGCCAAGGACGGGGTGCCTAATCCCCCATCGACTGCTCTACCCCAAAAACACTTGGGTGGCACGCCTGGGAGCCCACCCCAGCATGTCAAATACCCTGTGAAAAAAAACAGTCCTTGCCGCCTCCCCCCCAACCAGCATCCAGCCTCTGCGCACCCTGCCTCCCCACACCCCCCCCCATACTTACCTCCGGAGTTTGGCGCAACGATGTTCGGTGGACTGGGAACCTGTCTGCACTCTTCAAAGCTGACCGCAAACTGAGGAAATGCCGGTAAGCTGTATAATGGAATTAATAGGTTTTTTTCAACTTTGATACATATCTCGGGCATTTTTTGGAATTTTGGCAACAAATTTTCAACATGGGGTTTTTGGGACCCCCCTCATGAATTCTGTCACTGTCATGGTGTTATTCGGCCCCAAAAGGTGATTTAGCGGTCACTGCTTGGAATCACCTTTTGGGACCGATTAATGAAATGACAGTGCCAGTGCTCATAAGATGGGCTCTCAAAAAGCCTATGTTGCAAATTTGGTGGAAAAATCCCAAATGACTGTTTTATTTAGCGTAGCTTTGTTCAGTACACATCAGAATCTCAATGGAATATGCAATATTTTCATGCCAGATTTTAACATTGGCATTTGTACACACCTTCTTGTTAACAGCACTGCTGTCATTTTTCACATCCTGGCCGAAATATATTTTCGCAGAATAGCGTGGTCGCTGTGGAAAATCAGTGTTTGGGACAGATTACAAAAATGACAGTGACACTGTTTATGAGCAGAGGTCCTAAAATGCCTATGTTGAAAATTTGGTGACGATACTGCATAAAATGACTGTGTTGCGCACGCCCATAAGTTCGCAAATTTATAACATTTTCACTCCAGATTTTCAACATTGCCATTGTTCTGTACCTTCTTATGAACAGTACAGCTGTCATTTTTTACATCCTGGCCGAAATGTGTTTTCGCAATTCCGGGGCAGAATAGCGTAGTCGTTGTGGGAAATCCATGTTCGAGACACATTATGAAAATGACAGTGAAACTGTTCATTAGCAGAGGTCCTAAAATGCCTATGTTGAAAATCTGGTGACAAAAGTCCATAAAATGAGTGTTTTACGAGCATGCATTGCGCAGTTTCCACGCACGCTCGTAACTTTGTGAATTTGTAATATTTTCACTCCAGACTTTCAAACTTGACATTTTCCACACTTCCTTATGAACAGTACAGCTGTCATTTTACATATACTGGCTGAAATGTGTTTTCACATGTCCGGCTCAGAACTGCACGGTTGCTGTGCGAAATGATTTTTTGGGACAGTTTGAGGAAATGACGGTGACACTGTTCATGAGCAGAGGTCTTAAAATGCCTATGTTGAAAATTTGGTGATGAAAGTCTATTAAATGACTGTGTCGCAAGCGTGTGTTGCTCAGTTTCCACGCACTCTTGTAACTTCACAAATTTGCAATATTTTCCTGCCAGATTTTCAACACTGCCATTTTTTCACACCTCCTTATCAACAGTACAGCTATCATTTTTCATAGCCTGACAAAAATGCGTTTCTACAGTTGTGGCACACAATGGCGTGGTCGTTGTGAGAAATCACCTTTTGGAACACATTAACAAAATTACAGCACCACTGTTCATGAGGGGAGGTCCCAAAATACCTATGTTGAAAATGTGGCTAAAAAAACTCCCACAAATAATTGGGTTACAGACGTGCATTGCACAATTTCTATGCATGCTAATGATTCCACCAATTTTTCATTTTTTTCACTTCAGAGTTTCAACGTTGCCATTTTTGTACGCCTCCTCATGAACAATACAGTTGTCATGTTCCACATTCCTGCCCAAAATGTGTTTTCGTCCCTGTGTTGCCAAATGGCATAGCCGCTGTGCAAAACCATCTTTCAGCTTACAAACTGATTGTGCCGCTCTTCATGAGGTGGGGTCACAATAAGCCCATGTCGAAAATTTGGAGTGAGAATACCAACACATGACTATGGTGTTAGGGTTTCCAACTGTAGCACCCCCCCCAAAGACTGACAGGCGTCAGGGGGTGTGACTTGGGATCATCGGCTGTAATGCTCACGCCATTCCACCCCAACCCCCGCAGCGAGTGACAGACATCGTGGTGTGCCTTGCAGTGTTCGGCCACAAACTTCACCTCATTCTCCTATACTGCACCCACCTCTGCATATTTCCTTATGTAATGGGGTAAGTATAACGCCCAAAGACCCCAAAGCACACCACAACACTTGTCAGTGTCTACAGGGTATGGTGAGGTACAATGGCATGAGCGTTATAGCTGAAAACCCAAAGGCACACCTCAGTGCCTGTCAGTCTCTACAGGGTGGTGGTGGTAGGGTTGGCTTCACTTCAGTACTTCACTACCATTCCTATTATGCATCTCTAACTCTGGCACTACCAATTCCAATGCCAACGAGACAACACTCGGCATTGACAAATGCTTGTTTAATATTTCTCTTTACAACCTGGGCCATCTCCCTGTAAACTATCATACCCTGGGTGTCCTTAGATTTCCAGACTATCTTAAACAACCTATTTTTTTTTATTTACCATTTTCTTATTAGTTTGATTTTACTTTGATAGGGATTAAAATGTATTTACTATTTACTGTTTTCAAGAGTGTACAACTCATTACCTCTAAAACATCTAAAAAATGGAAAAAGTAGTCCCTATTAATGCATAAAATCGCATATCTCAGCAACAGGTTAACTATTACAGTACTTTGCAGCAGTTAAAGTATTTATTAGTAGAGTTGGTTGAAAATAAATATTTTCTATGTGACATGTAAATTTTATGATATAAATGCACTGTAATATCTGTGCATTTGTAAAACATAAGCAGTGTTTAAAACTTAATTTTTATTACACTGTAGTTATATAGTTTCACAGAAGGCAACCTTCTCTTTTTTTTTTTTTTTTTTTCACTTATGTGTTATGGTCCAGTAAATAAAGTGAAAACTGCTATAGGATTGAAGTGAAAGGTTAGTAAGAAAAAAAAAAAACTAAACCTGCCAAGTTGCCTTTTTTTGGTGGGGAAGGGGGTACATTTCACCTGAACACACCTCTATATGATTCAAATGTATGTACTTTTATAAATATCAGCAATGTATTTGAGCAATTTGAGTCTGCCTTTGCGTATGTACAGTGTATTTTCCCTTCTCTCTTTGTTTATAAATTATTACTGTACTGTATACTTTCTTCATCCAGTTTTTTTTTCTCTGTGTTTCCCCACATTCAAGACATAGAATGTATTTCATGGAATACAGGGATTCAAAATTCTGCTCTGTTCCACTGGTAGAATGTTACTCTCCTAACATAGAGGATAGTGTATGGTCCTCTATTGGTAACCGGTCAGTTAACTGTTGAGAGGTTGCCAGGGCGACTGTGTAAACCTCGAGAGCTAAGCTCGAGAGGTTTATGTTGCCATGGCAACCTTGAGATGGTTAACAGTGACCGTTAGTTTATAGAGGACCTTACATTATTTTTATAGTGTATGGTCCCCACGTAAAAGTAAAATGTCTGCTTACTTTTGAAAATAGTCACCGCTACGTGACCGTTCAGTCCTTCCCTAACCCTACGTTCATCCATCGGTTCCCCATGTAAAAAAAATATTATTATCAATGCAGACCGATCGCTGTTGTTAACCTATCAATGTGACATAGCATCGATAGGTTAACAACATTTCTACGTCACATTGATAGGTTAACAACCTTAAGAAATGATGATTTCCTAAGGTTAACAGCGTTCTACCATACATTATATACTTATACACAGACAACAAAGGCCTGTTTTAGAGCCACAGACTCAATTATCTCACTGTCGGGGTAAGCAGAATAGATTTCCCTGATGAGCTGGTAAAGACAGAAGGGGGATTTTTCACTGTTGGCAAAGAAACAGTTGTAATGAAAACTATAAACAATACCTAATGTTTCTAATTTGTTTATGTGTGTAAGGAGAATGTGATGATCACGGAAACAACATTTAATTAGTTTTTGTATTTTTTTAGTTAAGGTAGTTTTATTTTTACGGCCCAGTTGAAGGTTTTTACAGTGTAACGGTAGCAGGCATGTTTGTGATGGAAAACCAGTTCTGGTTGCAGGAGGACTGGTGGAAGATAGTTCTGTCTGTAGGAGGACTGATTTGTTCATTATTTGATGTGGTTTAGGACCACGATGACTGTGCGTATAAAGAGATTTAATGTACAGTCAGCTGATGTCCCTTGGCAATTGAGATTTCTAGATGTTTTCTTGCCATTTTATAAGCCTGATATAAATAAGTAGCAAATGAGCCTGCAGCTTACTGCTCTTGTACAAATGAATTCAAAGAAGATTTATTCCATGTGATTATGAAGTGTCCTTGGTATGATACCCAAGAAAACAATGGCTTAGCCCAATCTGGGAACAAAATTGACTCAAATGATAACCAATTATTAGTAAATATTTTATTTTACAACAAAGGATCAATTAATAGTTAATAAAACTATAGGGTATCTTATGGCAATCTCTAAAATAAAATTACAACATAAATAGTCTTTTCAAGATAACATACCATTGCATGTAATGTCACTAGTTTCAGGCAGAGCTAAATTCAGGAATGTTATGCTATTAGAATGTGTGAAACGTTTTGTAAGATATGGCTTATCAAAATGAATGTATTTATAAGAGTGTCTATTTATCATTGTAATGTAGTTGTATTTATGCATTTTGCTATTGTTAAGGTCATTGACCGATCAATAAATCAAAAAGCCCTGTGACTGGGCTGGCAGTATAGCCTAGAGGTTAGAGGAACAAGGTGTGAATGAGCTTGGTACGTCCAGCAGACCAGACCTGAGTTTGATTCTCACAACCTCCACTTGCATACTGTGTGACCCTGAGCAAGTCACATAACCGCCCAGTGCTCCCAGGTCGCCCTGAACACAGTCACTTGTGCCTAGTAGGCCTTACCCGGTTAACAAAGACTAAAATTAATAAATAAAAAAAAATAAATAAAATCTTACTTACCCTATGTAAATGTGATCAGGGCTACAGTTTTCTATTCTAATGGGGATTGGGAAGGGGGGGGGACACTACACTATGGAAAAGGTGTGATTGGGGCTACAGTTTTGTATTCTAATGGGGATCGGGGACAGAGAGGGGGGACACTACACTATGGAAAAGGGGAAACTGGTTTTCATTTAATTGATCAGGGATTGGGACTGGGAAGGGGGATGACTGCCCCGATGCAGAAATAGGCCATAATGGGCATGCACGAGCCCCCCTTTGTGCCATGCATGCCCAGTGAGCTCATTAGCCTATTTTGGCTGAATATCGCCCGTGGGGGGAAACGGCACATCCAGGTATGTGCCATACATTCCCCCATTGGCGGTCTTCAGCCCCGAACTCTGGCTGCGCATTACCAAACATGGCGGCCGCCTGCTATGTGCCGTCCATCCAGGGTCCGATATTCAAACAGAATGCATGATTGGTTCCAATTGTGCATTCTGTTCAAATGTCCTGTCAGAGCTGTCTGGACCATTTTTTTGCACGGTGCATGCCGCACATCCGGCTGGCTCTGAATAGGGGCCCAAGGTTTTTTTGAGAATGACTCCCACTTCTAGAAATTTTACAACACAGATTTTGATCAGTGGAATGAATATTTTATAAAGACAAATATTTATTGTAGATGTATAGCAGAATAGCTAGCTGCACTGTTCTGTGTGATAATGCATTTTCTACACATATATTTATTCAGTACTGTTTAATAATGTTGAGGATGTCAGTGTAACTTTGCATAGATATTTTTTATATTTACATGGTGTAATGTCTTCATAATTTTCCTTTCCATTGTATGTTCCTTATGCTCCCTAATAAAATAATCATTTATCAAAAATAAAAGTCCTGTGAGAGGGCCCACTCCTCAGAAGGTTCCCAGCAGGTCCACATGTGCGTAGGGCCGGGAGGACCCACGGAGTGACCCATTTGCACAGGATGCACACTAATATGTACACTCTGGAGGACAGGAGGGAGAGGGGCATATGATTGAAACCTTTAGACCTTACGAGGGTTAATAAGGCACAGGGAAGAGTATCTTTTTGGGCAGACTGGGTGGACCCAATGACCCTTATCTGCCATCACAGTCTATGTATTGGGGCATTCTGTGGCATCCACAAATGGACCTGTGTCCCATTCACACCCAGTCTCAAGCTGTGTACCTGGCTATGAAGGCGGCAGGGCCGGGGGGGCGGTGCAGGCAGGCGCCCAATCCTCAAAGGGATTCCCACGATGTGGACAGCCGACAGAGTTGGTGTATGCTCCTAGGGGAGGTAGTAGCAGTTAGGTGCCTCCCTTCACCCAGCCTCCAGACCTGCCATGCAGCTCGATAGGCAGGCAGACCATCCATATCCTGCCCGCTGAACCCCAAGGAAAGGCAGGGGGCCATATCAGCACTGGCTGGTGTAACTCTTAAAATGTCATTTTTGCTCAGGAGGACACGGCAGTCCTGCAGGACTGCCATAGCCTGTTGGTCCTTGGACCCTGCAGTGGCATCCAGTTGGATGCTCATTTTTCGGACTCACTCCACCCACCCCTGTGCCAGTGCACAGCTCCGTGGTGAGAATGCAGAGGGATCTTGAAAAACTAGAGGAGTGACTAGTGTGTGACACCTAGGTTTCAGTGCCAGGAAGTACAAAGTCAAGTAACCAAGCAATAGAGGGACCTTGGGGTAATCACAGCTAATGATCTCAATGTGACTGGGCAGTGCAACAAGGCAGCTGGCAAAGCTAGTTAGATGCTGGGGTGCACAGGGAGGGGGATTTCTAGCAGGAGAAAGGAGGTAGTGTTGCCACTATATTGCTCATAGTGAGATCCACCTAGAGCACTGTGTGCACTTTTGGAGGCCGAACCTCCGCAAGGACAGTGACAGGCTGGAAGTGGTCCAGAGGAGGGCTACCAAAATGTTGCAGGAGTCACACAAGAAACCATATGAAGAGAGGCTCTGGGAGCTCTACATGTACTCCCTGGAGGAGAAAAGAGGGAGCGTGGACATGACTGAGACCTATTAGTACCTCACGGGGATGAACAAGGTGCAAGAGGGAAATCTCTTTAAGAGGAGGAGGAGCAGAACATGTGGGAATACAGTGAAGCTTGAATGGGGGAAGTTTAAGAGGAATGTGAGGAAATACTTACTCACAGTAAGGGTGGTGAACACCTGGAACAGCCTGCCAGAGGAGGTGGTGGGGACAAAGAGAGTGGGGGCTTTAAGCATGCATGGCATAGACACATGGGCATAATTAGTGGAGGAATGGGAGGAGGGAGGGACACCTGAGACTGAATAGGGTCCAACAAGTAGTAATAGGCAGGGAAATAGGGCAGACTAGATGGGCCTTCTGGTCCTTTTCTGCTGACAGATTCTGTGTTTCTATGTTTCAGCACAAGCGGACCACAGGGGTCAGGGATTGTGGATGCTTACAGACACAGCAGCTCCCACAGCTGTGGGACAATGCACCCCAGATATTTATTCAAGCATTTAACCAGAAAGGCATACTGAGCAGGCTACTGCTCGATACCAGATGCATCCTGGGGATATGAGCAAGCCATGCATACTTGTATTACCTTGCTGAATAATAATTGCTGACAAGGCCGTGGTTTCATTGGGAACAGCTGCAGTTTTAGTTTACTTACTGCACTCCACAGACAAGTTGTCAGCTGTTCCCGACCTCGCTCAGAAAAAAACCCAACACAATATTTAGACAAAAAAGATACCTTAATAAAGAAAAAGATGCCTCATTAAAAAGAAAAAAGTCATCTTCTAAACAGAGGTGCTCTCAAGCAAGACTGCCCCCTAATGACAGCCAGTGAAAACACTACTGTACCCAAAATGTATTTAATAATGATTTTCAAACACCTCTTTTAAGCCCATTTTTTTTTTCAATTGTTACATATAGCCCATTTTTAAGCACAATAATACCCTCTAGGGTTGATGGTATTGGGCAATACCAGACCTTCCAGTGGCTGTAATGCCCTCCACCTGTGGCATTGGGCCTCCATACACCTCCTGGACAGTCCAGTAACCCAATACCGACAACCCTGTTGGGTATTACTGCTTACATAACAGGCAAATAAGTCCTCTCTAAATGCTTTAGGTTCCTGGATATCGTGGTGTACTATAACAGAGGCAATGACGTCCTGTCTAGATGCTGTAGGTTCTTGGATACCCTGCTGTAATGTAACAGAGGTATTGCAGTCCTGCCTTAGTGCTGTAGGTTCCTGGATGCCCTGCTGTAATATAACACAAGTAATACAGTCATGTATTAGTGCTGTTGGTTCCTGGATGCCCTGCTGTACTATAACAGAGATAATGCAGTCCTGTCTCTGTGCTGTAGGTTCCTGGATGTCCTTCTGTAATATAACCGAGGCAAGGTAGTCCTGTCTCAGAGCTGTTGGTTCCTGGATGCCCTGCTGTAATATAACAGAGGTAATACAGTCCCATCTCAGTGCTGTTGGCTCCTGGATGTCCTGTTGTAATATAACAGAGATAATGCAGTTCTGTCTCGGTGCTGAAGGTTCCTGGATACCTACCCAGCTATAGTATAACAGAAGTAATGCAGTCCTGTCTCAGTGCTGTTGGTTCCTGTATGCCCTGCTATAATATAACAGAGGTAATACAGTCCTGTATCAGTGCTGTTGGTTCCTGGATGTCCTTCTGTAACATAACAGAGGTAATGCAGTCCTGTCTCAGTGCTGTAGGTTCCTGGATGTCCTGCTGTAACATAACAGAGGTAATGCAGTTCTGTCTCAGTGCTGTAGGTTCCTTGATGCCCTGCTGTAATATAACAGAGGTAATGCAGTCCTGTCTCAGTGCTGTAGGTTCCTTGATGCCCTGCTGTAACATAACAGAGGCCAGGCAGTCCTGGCTCAATGCTGTAGTTTCCTGGATGCTCTGCTGTAACATAACACAAGTAATGCAGTCCTGTATCAGTGCTGTTGGTTCCTGGATGCCCTGCTGTAATATAACAGAAATAATACAGTCCTGTCTCAGTGCTGTTGGTTCCTGGATGCCCTGCTGTAATATAACCGAGGCAAGGCAGTTCTGTCTCAGTGCTGTAGGTTTCTGAATGTCCTGCTGTAATATAACAGAGGTAATGCAGTCCCATCTCAGTGCTATAGGTTCCTGGATGCTCTGTTGTAATATAACTGAGGTAATAAGTCCCATCTCTGTGCTGTAGGTTCCTGGATGTTCTGCTGTAATATAACCGAGGCAAGGCAGTCTTGTCTCTGTGATGTAGGCTCCTGGATGCCCTGCTGTAATATAACCGAGGCAAGGCAGTTCTGTCTCAGTGCTATAGGTTCCTGGATGCTCTGCTGTAATATAACTGAGGTAATAAGTCCCATCTATGTGCTGTAGGTTCCTGGATGTTCTGCTGTAATACAACCGAGGCAAGGCAGTCCTGTCTCAGTGCTGTAGGTTCCTGGATGCCCTGTTGTAATATACCAGAGGCAAGGCAGTCCTGCCTTAGTGCTGTAGGTTCCTGGATGCCCTGCTGTAATATAACTGAGGTAACAGGTCCTGTCTCTGTGCTGTAGGTTCCTGGATGTTCTGCTGTAATATAACAGAGGTAATGCAGTCCTGTCTCGGTGCTGTAGGTTCCTGGATGCCCTGTTGTAATATACCAGAGTCAAGGCAGTCCTGCCTTAGTGCTGTAGGTTCCTGGATGCCCTGCTGAAATATAACTGAGGTAATAAGTCCCGTCTCTGTGCTGTAGGTTCGTGGATGCCCTGATGTAATATAACTGAGGTAATACAGTCCCGTCTCTGTGCTGTAGGTTCCTGGATGTTCTGCTGTAATATAACTGAGGTAATAAGTCCTGTCTCTGTGCTGTAGGTTTCTGGATGTCCTGCTGTAATATAACTGAGGTAATGCATTCCCATCTCAGTGCTGTAGGTTCCTGGATGTTCTGCTATAATATAACTGAGGTAATAAGTCCTGTCTCTGTGCTGTAGGTTCCTGGATGCCCTGCTGTAATATAACTGAGGTAATAAGTCCCGTCTCTGTGCTGTAGGGTCGTGGATGTTCTGCTGTAATATAACAGAGGCAAGGCAGTCCTGTCTCTGTGCTGTAGGTTCCTGGATGCCCTGCTGTAATATAACCGAGGCAAGGCAGTCCTGTCTCAGTGCTGTAGGTTCCTGGATGTCCTGCTGTAATATCAGACGAAAATGCCTTCCCATCTTAGTGATGTATGTTCCTAGATGGCCTACTGTACTATAACAGAAGTAATGCAGTCCTTTACTAAAGCTGTGTTAGGTTAAGTACAGTAGCTGCTAGTTTATGTTGTTCAAACAACATGACGTCTTGCTATATTCTGACTATATGTAGTTAGCCCCAGCACTTGAACTGCTCCAGAGAAGAAAGGGTTAACTCTATGCCATGGCATAGAACATTGAGCTCGAGCTCAGTTTTCAAACCTCTGTCCCAGGTACTCCTCAGTGTAGCTGTCAGAATCTTTACTCCGCCTGAGAAGTCGCTCTGGAGATCCTCTCCTTTACTTCCGTTCGGTTCAAGTAAAAATCAGCTGGTTTTATCAACTGTTTATTTTTCAGCTCTGTCCACGGTACAGTAAGTGTACTTAGTAGGTACAGTCAGTTCCGCTTGTGTGCACAAGGTCGGGACCTGCCAAAGATATACACACAACCGAAAATGCACTAAACCGAATTTGCCATATTACAAATGGGTCTGATACGCGGGAGGTGTCAAATCATGCAAACACTTTATTACACACTTTAGAATACTTTAGAAATGCTTTACTTCAAGTAAAAGGCTAAAATTATTGCAGCATAGTAAATAGATATTTGATAAAATTATAACAAATGTTCTATTTAATTCGTTATGTTACCATGCTGTTCTGCTAAATTCACTAACTACAGTGCTGACAAAAGCATTTGGTACAGAGCAGCATAAGCATTGTAAACATCAGAAACCACTAGAAACAACTTGGTTATGTGGGTTTGCCTGGAAGTTCATTTAGTTAGTGATTCCAGCCTTTTTTTTGAATGAGTTAAGTCAAGTGAGGTCTGACCTCGCCTGTTGAAGGCAACAGTACCTTGGGCTCCTCGTCCTCGTCATCATCTGCTCCCGCACCTAAACCGATCACAGCGGTACAAATTTCCTCCTCCATGAGCTCACCACTAGATGGTTCTTCATTGTCGACCGCAACAAAATCCTCAAAATCGGCAGCAGTTATTTTGGGGTCTGTTAACAATCTGAAGTGGGCTCTGTGAGCTGTGAGCTTCCAACCCCCCAAACACTAATCGCACCTGAGAGAGATCAGTAAGGTGATTAATGCATGATTGTAGAGGCGGAAAGCTCTGGGCACCCAAACGCTTAACAAAAGCATGCATCAACTGCAATTAACACCTCACAGAAATGCTGCTACTAACAACTAAATGCTCTCAGAATTGTGCGCACAACCGAAATAGTAAGTGCACACAACCAAATTTTGTAACACTAATGTGATACAAACTGAATCGGGACCAGAGGAATGTGTGCACACAACTGGAATGTGCACATACCCAAATTGCACATAAGTGGAATCGACTGTAGTTTACAGTTTTCAGGGTTTTATTTAACTCTAAAAATTGATTAGCGCTTTGCTCATAAAAGTTCTAAAACACTTGCCTCACTGTGTTTAACAAACATAACACTTCTAGAAAACCTATATAAATGCTTTCTGTTACAGTTAGTATTGTCCCAAGAAAAAAACTGCTAATCAATTATTTAAAACCCTGGTTTTGTTGGTAGAAATAGTTTTTTGTTCGGTTTCTTTCCGGTTGGTCCAGTTGGGAACCGAAGCAATTCTGTTTTATTTTTTCTGATAATCTTTTCTACCTTTTGTATTGTGGTTCCCGGTACCTATCGGATCCTAAAAAAAGCAATCTTTTCTTCGCTGTCGAGGTTTCAATGACGCCATCAACTCCCTCGATGGAAACACAGGCTTGTTGTGGATGGTCAGTCATCCACTATTCTATATATTTTTCGGCATGTCTGAGAAACCCAAAAAGAAAACCGGTCCCACTGGGTTTCAGCACTGCACCGACTGTGGGGAGGCTTTTGCTAAGGCTGATCCCCATCTCATCTGTGTTTATTGTCTAGGGTTTGACCACCTCAAAGAAGACTGCCAAATTTGAAAAAAACTTTCCCAAAGCCACTTTAGATAAATGTTTAAGTAGGCTGAAGGAAAGAGAGGCAGAGAAATCCGCTGACCCGGATGGCCGAGCCGGTTCGATTCCAACTGAACCTGGGGGGTGCCCACTGACCTGGGCGATACCTCCTCGGGCACAAGGAGAGCCGATTCTATGGAATCGGTTCCGTCTAAGAGAAAGTGCAAGTCAGCCGGTTCAGATCTCTGTTCCATGTTTCGACCGCTGATGAAATAGCTAAAGTGATTTCTATTGTACAATCGCGTTTCCTGGTTCTGACCAAACTGACACCAGCCAAAAACGGTTGGTTTGGTCGGAAGTTTCTGCTTCTGAATAGGATCCTGAAGCATTTTATAAGGGTGATTGGTAAGAAGAAGATTATAAAGCCTAGATGAGCCAGTAGAGCCTGACATCTCCACAGACGGGCCTTCTCATGTGTCTCCTCCCAGACTTTGTGAGTCCCCCTCCCATTTCTTGTGCTACAAGAAAGTGGCTGATACCCTCCAGCTTCCTGTGGAAGAGGCTGAACAGGATCAGGAAGAACCTGACTATGTTGAGATGATGGATGTCCCAGAGTCCAAAATGGTGTCTATCCCTCTGCATAAATCCCTGGGGAAACAGACACAAAAAATTATTCAGTTTCCAACATCCATACCCCCGTGGATAAAAAGATTGACAGGAGGTATACTTTGTCCGGTCCTGGGATGGAATTCATTATGAATCATTGCAGCCATGTTGGGGTAGTGCAAGCTGCAGCCTGTGACAAGGCTAATATTCCTCTGGCATCTCACCCCCCAGATAAAGATTCCAGGAAAGTGGATGCCATGGCAATGAAACAATACTTGGCATCCTCTTTGGGGCTCAGGCAAGCTAATTACATGGCATATATATCCAGATACCAGAAATCCATGTGGAATACGGTTCTGGAGCTGGCTAAGAATGCCCCTCGTCAGCTGGCCAAGGAGCTGGAGCAGGTGGTTGTGAATGGTATCGAAGCATCAAAGTTCCAGTTTCATGCTGCTGTTGACTCGAATGATGTACATTCTAGGGTTATGGCTACATCTGTCTCCATGAGGAGATTTTCTTGGCTCAGGTATAACAGTTTATCACAGGATTCCCAGACCAAGGCCGTGGATTTTCCTGTCACGGGTAATTCTCTATTTGGAGAGCAAGCAGAGGCTTACATGAAAAAGATGGATGAATACAGGACCACCTACAGGGGTGCTGCAGCCAAGGAAAAGCAGGTCACTCCTCAGAGGCAGCAATCTAGGGCTGGCAGGGGCAGGCCTTTTCAAAGGCCTTTTTACCTAGCCCAGACTTCCTCTTCTTTCCAGCAGAGGGGGTTCCTTAGGGGAAGAGGCAAGAGGGGGATGACCAGGACTCCATCCTCCACTCAGTCTAAGCCCCTTGCCAAAGAGACACCCTGATGTGTTAGTCAGGGTCGCCTCCTCGGTTCCAGTAGGGGGCAGGCTGGTTCACTACTTCCAGGCCTGGAAGTCTATTACTCCAGACAAATGGGTCCTGGAAGTAGTGAGCCAGGGACTTGCTTTCAGTTTCAAAAGGTTCCCAAAAATGAGAGCAAAGTCTTTCAGCCCTCCCTCTCCCTTGGAGACAAAGGCCTTAGAGGCAGAAGTTTCCTCTCTACCACTTCTTCAAGCAGTAGAGAAGGTACCCCTTTATCACAGGGGAAAGGGACTGTATTCCAGATACTTCCTTACCCCCAAAAAATACAGGGGAGTGGCAACCCATCCTAGATCTAAGATACCTAAACAAACATATACTGATGACAAAGTTCAAAATCATCATCATCATCATCAAATCTTTATTTATTCAGGCGAACATCATTGAGCAAGGCTCATTTACAAGATGGACCTGATAAGGTCAAGGTTCAATAGTTGATACACAACAGATGCATCATACACTTATATAAGACAGTTATACATACAGGGGAAAATAACGTTTATAAACACAGTGATGTACAGTAAATTCACATGATAAAAAGCAGTTACAGGAAAGTTAAGCTAATATTTACAGTATGTACAGTATATACATATCCCAGTGGGGGCATGGCAGACACTCAACATAATGTAATACTAGGATGGTGAAGGTATTACTGGGTGCCATAAGATGGGGTGTCTGTCTGGAAGGAATATGCCATATATGGTTTGGAAGGGAGATTTGTGAGATGACAATGCTAGCTCTAGTGGTAGCAATTGCATTTCTCTTTGAAGAAGACTGTATAATGCTGTTTAAAGGATGCAAATGGAATGATATTGGACAGTTTAGGGACAAACAGGTAATGAGACCTCATCTGGAGCATTGCCTGCAGTTCTGGAGACCTCATCTCCTCAAGGACAGACAGGATGGAGGCAGTCCAGAGGAGGGCAACTAAAATGGTGCAGGGTTTGCACCAGAAGCCATACAAAGAGAGACTAAAGGAGTTTAATGTGTATACCCTCGAGGCAAAGAGGGAGAGGGGGTACATGATAGAAACTTTCAAGTACCCTCAAGGGACTCAACAAAGTCCAAGAAGGTAGCATCTTTCAGAAAAAGAGATGTGCAAGAAGAACAAGGGGGCACAATTTCACTAAAAAAACACTAACAGCTTAATCTGGTTCAATGTCAGTTGGCATTCATCTGTATCCCCTCTCCCCCGGGACGAGGCTGAAAATAGGCAGAATTGTCTAGTCCTCATTTCCCAGTCAACAAAAACTAAATAAATAAATAAAACAATTTGAAGATGGGGGTGGTGGCTCAGGGGCAATGTGAGGAAGTATTTTTTTCATGGAGAGGGTGGTGGACGCATGAAACAGCCTAACTGAGGAGGTGATGGGGTCAAAAACAGTGGGGGAATTCAAGAATGCATGGGACAGACATAAAGCAATTCTGGTGGGGGGTAGGAAAAAGTAGGCTATTGCTTAACTAGGATCTGCAACTTATCAAATAGGTAGGGAAATGGGCAGACTGGGTGGGCCAAGCAGTCCTTATCTGCCATCAAATTCTTTGTTTCTATGTTTAGAGAGTCCAAAATGTGACGGGCAAACCTGGACAACCATCCATCAAAAAAGAAATCAGGTATTCCTCTTGACCTCTCCCTCGTCATTGGACTGAGGTTGCTGATCACCACGTCGCCGAGTATTAATATATTGCTGACACCATCTTAGAGCTCCCTGAGGATTGGAGAAGATATAAACTTTTCCTTGGTGCACTATATGCAGGCAGCTGGAAAGAGGATTCCATGTGCTACCTCAGCCTCTTGTAGCATGCACGTACCCCATCAAATTTTTTTGTTCTCTGCCGAGTAGCGTAGCTCAGGTCTGAGTATAGTCTAATCTCCTGTCCGTCCAGCAGTAGTGTTCTTTTTCTTCTGGGCCATCACAAGAACAAAATCCCTCGTCCCGACACCATCTAGGACTGCAATAATGGCCCTGGGAGCCTTGGGGTTCACTTGTCTCCCCCTTGTAGCCACTTGATATGCTTTCTGTACAGTTTTGTGGCAGTCTACGAGGGGTTGCCCCAGTTGCTGTTCCAGCCACTCCAGAACGATAAGTCCAAGATGATCCCCTTCACACCATTCAGGCATCCCCACTATCCGGAGATTAGCCGCTCTTGCCTGATTTTCTAAGGATTCTATGCTCAACTGTAAATGAGTGTTTTCTTTTATCAGGTTAGTGGTGGCACCCAAAACTGCTTCTGCTTGTTTGCTGGATTCCACTGATTCATTCTTGATGAAAGTAATGTCGGCTTCGAATGTTACAACTCTGTTTGTCAGTGAGTCAAATCTATTGGCTAAACCCTTGACCAATGTAATCAGATGGTTAATTTTTTAGCTTCAGCTTTGCAAAGTTTCTTCCCCCACGTTTGCAGTCTCAAGTGTACCGAGGCACTGTGTTGACCTCATGGCTGGTGGTCCGGGAATGCTGTTAGTTCTAGCTCCCTCCTGAGAAGTTTTATCTTTTTTTGGGTTGCTCATTTTTAACAAGTAGATCTTCCAACGTCCAAATATACCTTTTACAGTTTTCCATTTGTTCAATAAAATGGATAAAAAGCTTGTATATTCATTAGTAATAGACAGAGCATTAGTCCCTTGCGGCCATTTTACTCGGGTGTCACACCGCCCCCCCCCCAAGGTGGGCACAAAAACCTTCTGAATTGACTAATTAGGGAGTCCTACTTCTCCCCCCCCTCCAAATACCACTCACTTCTGCTTCTGCCTTCTCTTTTCTGCCAGCTGCAGACACAGCTGCTGACTGTCTCATGTTCATCATTGTGTCCAATATCAGACTAAACTTGTTTTTCAAAATCACCTGCGTGCACCCAAATGGGCAATGAACACTGCCAGAGTGAGGCTGGCCAATCCCTAGGATGTGCCTGAGTCAATGGCATTCACAATCTGAACAAATAGTATGTTTTTCTTATTTTTCTTTGACTGTATTTGTGACACCACACATCAGTGCTCACATTCTTGTGTTGTTATTACTACTTCGATATAGCTGTTGAATTTTACACAGTACAAGAGGATATGTTAATATATGCTCCCACCCAATGCCCCCATACATCTGGCTAATCCTGGGCTATAATATTAGATTACTTTTCAGGAGAAATCTTAAAGGAGAACTGTGCTGAACCGGTAAGTCATTTTTCCCAGTAGGAGCTGTTTGGTAAGTACTGGTTCAAATTCTGTTATTATACTATGGTATTAGGACAGTAGAAGGCCAATGGCCATGATTGCTGTCCTCACTTCTTTGTGGATATCTCTATAGGGATTTTTTTGTTGAAATAGGCATCCAGACTTGACTTAACACTTAAAAAGGTTAATTTGCTTACAGTGTCTGCGGGAAGTTTGTTCCATAGCCTTGACACCGTGGGCAATAATGAATTAAGTCTTAAATTTGTCCTGGATACCTCCCTTCTTATTTGTTTATTGTGGGTTATTAAATTATGAGTACTATCTTTGAATTCGATTTCCAAATTAGACTTCAACTCTACATCTTCCAGAATTTTATACAAGGTCAAAATATCCCCTCTATTCCTTCTAAGCTGTAATGGCCAAAGTTGAAGTGTCTTGAATCATTGTTGATAGGTGGAATGTTTTAAGGATGGTATCTGCTTTGTGAACCTACGCTGTGATTTCTACAAGATGGTTATATCTTGTTTTAGTCCTGGGCTCCATACTTGGCTACAGTAATCTAGATGAGGACGCAGATATGTTTTATAAAGGGGTAACATTACAGACTTTGATTTATTAGTAAATGATCTTGTGATACAAGAAGTTAGATGATTTACTTTTTTGGCAACCTGCCTACATTGGGCACTGTTTTTCATATTGTTACAGATTGTGATTTCCAAATCCCTACAAGCTTCAACCTTATGAAGATTTGTATTATAGATCTTTAATTTTGTTTTGGATTGTTTTTTCCACAGTGCATAACCACACATTTATCTAAACTAAACCTCATATTGTTGTTGTCGGCCCATAGGATGATTTTATTAAGATCTTGTATCATCTTTATGCGTCCTTCATCATTAGATACTTTACCACCTAATTTGAGATCATCAGCGAATTTTAGCAGTATGTAATTGCTAATAATTTGGAGATCCTGGACAAATAAATTAAAGAAGAGGGGCTCCAAAATCGAGCCCTGTGGGACTCCGCTTGTCACCATCACCTCTTAAGAAAGGTGGCCATTTACCTGAACTACCCGAGACCTGCCCTTTAGCCATGACCTTATCCAATCTATTAATGATGAGTGAATTTGTAGTTTAGTGAGTTTATGAATTAATCCATTGTGGGGGAGAGTGTCAGATGCTTTCTGGAAGTAAAAAAAAAATTACATCCACTGATTCATTTTGATCTAAGTATTTTGTAATTTTATTATAAAAACTTATTACATTTGTGCTACAGCTCCTTTTCCCTATAAATCCATGCTGTGTTGGATCACTAAGTCCCCTCTGTTTTAGGTTACTAACTATTTTATCCTTAATGACTCCTTCAATAATTTTACTAATTATAGAGGTAAGGCTTGTTGGTCTGTTATTTGAGGGGGTGTTTTTATTACACTTTTTATAGACTGGGATGACAAAAGCTTTCCTCCAGTCATTAGGGGACAACATCTTCTTTAATTGATTTATTATCTATAATAGAAATTGGCTCTGCCAATAGATCTGCTAATTCATTTAATGTACGTGGCAGCAGGCCATCTGGTCCATGTGATTTATTACAATCCAATTTTAATAATTTGTTTTTAATTGCATCTGGTTTATAGCAATCGATAGTGTCAGTAGGGGATTGTTTAAGTGAATTGACTAAGAGGAGAGTGAAGTTGGTGGTAGAAACTGATGTGAAATAGGTGGTAAAAATATTTGCCATTTCTTCAGGGTTATTATAGGTATGGTTATTATAGTTCAGTGGTCCAATGACTCTGGATGATGCCTTTTTACTGTTTATATATATGGGTGAAAACCTTTCATGTTATCCCTTGTATGGACTAGCATAAAATCAGATTGCAAAAGTGAGTTCTTAATTGTATTTTTAAGTTTTAGTTATTGTTTCATCTGTACATACCGAAGTGGGTATTTCTGCTATACAGTCTGATGATAAGTATAACTTTAGAACTGTATAATGGCATGGAGCCTCTATGCAGATGATGCATTAATCTTTATGGAAGACCTGCAAGCATCATTGCCCCACTTTCTTAATCATTTGGAACAATATGGCCAAATTTTAGGTTTCTGGATAAATAAAAACAAAACAGAGGTGTTACAAATAGCTGGCATGACAAATGAAGGAATAAAAAAGTCTGTACCTTTTAAATGGGTTACAAAAAAAATCCAATACTTAGGTATTCAAATACCTACACATCTTTCTAAATTATACTAATATAATTATGATACCCTTCGACAACAAGTTTATGCAGATCTGCATAAATGGAAAATTTTACCCTTGTCCTTTTTCAATATAATTAAAACTGTAAAATGAATGTTACCCATACACTTATTTTTGTTTACTACTTTGCCAATGCTGATCCCTAGTAGGAACTGGAAGGACCTTAAGAAAAAACTAGTGGATTTTATCTGGGCAGGTAAAAAAAAAATGGGTACATTGGGAAATCCTAACAGAAGCAAAAGAGAAGGGGGGCCTTGGCCTACCTCATTTTAAAAATTACTACCTGGCAGCCCAGCTTCTACCAATAATCAAAATGATGACTCCATGAGGAGGGGGAGATTGGCTGGATATAGAGGGGAGGTTGTGTTCCTTAGCTCCACTTCATGTGCTTCCATGGGTGAGTCAACCCACAGACCTTAAGAAAATAGGAAATAGGTGGATGAAGCACACCCTGTCTGCTTGACTGCAGGCCAGGCAGGGTTTGTAAATTCCCACCCCAGTCTGGAGGAATATTCCTTTGGGGTTTTTGCCTGATTTCCCGGTCACCTCTGGGGATCCCTATTTTTTGCAATGGGCCCTACAGGGCCTTAGATATCCACACCAGTTGGTGGAAGAGGGACACCTCAAATCTTTCCAGAACTTACAACAAGAATTCTACCTACCAGACAGTGACTTATTTAGATATGTGCAATGCTGTCATTACATACACACAGGCCCAGGAATTATAGCTATCGCCCAGGAAACCCCCCAACCCTATTAAATTAACAAAGAACAAAAGCCAAATGAGAGATACCAGGGGTTATATTTCACAAATGTGCCAGGTACTACAAGAACATTTGGGAATTCTAGCCATTCAAAGAATTGAAGATCGTTGGGGGGACTGGAGAGAAATCTCAGGGGAGATGTGGCAGAGAATATGGTGGGGGGTGCACAAGGCAACAAATTCACCAGCTTGGAGGGAGTTCCACGGTAAGACCTCAATCCATTTCTTTAGAATGCCAGTCATATCCAAACATTATGTGGCCCACCCTTCTGACAAATGCTGGAGGAAATGTGGAATAATACGCTCTCACATACACACATATTTTGATAGTGTCCTCAAATAAAGGGTTACTGGGACACAGTATCAGGACTTATCAAGTCTATTTTGAATCTAGAGCAGCCCCTAGAGTTCAAAAATTTAATATTGGGCTTTCTGCCACAAGAAATCAAATAAATGCCGGGGAAATATCTATTTTACATCCTGATGGGGCAGTCATTGAGGTAATTACACAGCACTGGTTGTCAGTGGACAATCCCTCCATTAATAACCGGTACAATAATATAAACCAAATTAGAAACATGGAGACTATTACAGCCCAATTGAGGCTATCCACCAAAAAGTTTAACACTAGATTACTGCCATTTTTCAATCACATAGGAGAAAAGGAGGATACCCCGGTACTGGAACAACTTCTCCAGGCCTGAATCAATTGACATTACAACATTTTGAAATATTAATTTAATTTATAAGATCCAAAGTCTGGAGTGCATACACTCAGAAAAGTGAGTTATCATTAAGTTACAGAAGTTTTCCATTCCATACGGTCTCCTGGGGGTTGATTTTAGGACCCCAAGTAAAAAATACTGCACAGTGTCAATTTTGACATATCGAGTTGACAAAAAATATTAATTAATAGTTCTTTGTTTCTGATAATAAGATAATTTGTTTTTATTATTATTTCATTAACTTAAGGAATCTAAGAAGAAATAGCATACAAGGACACAGCTACCAACGGAGGAAGCAGGGACTGTAGTAGTTATGGTTTACACTTTATTAGACACTATACAAGTAACTTTATTTAGGAGCAGATTATACTCTAGAAGGTGGAGAGAACATTCAGAGATAACAGCGCCTCACAAATCCTAAAGATGAGAAATCTTCTTTAAACAAGAGATGATCTATAAAATAGAAATATACAAATACTGTTTAGAAGATGACTTGTATGTCCTGTTATAAAACCTCATCTTTGTTCAACCTAAATGTTATATGGCATTGATAACAATATAACATGTTCTTGATCTGCAATAAAAGTCTATAAGTTGAAAAAAACAACTGTATGATGTAGTTTATGTCCCCGTAACCATAGAGTTCTATAATAGAACATGGATGCATTGTGCTAACAATGGAAGAGCTGAGCAAGGGACAAAAACTACATCAGACAGTTCTAAAACGGTACCACCTGAATGTAGATCAGAAACACCCACTAGAATACTGAAAAATCTCTATAACTAGAGCAATAACAGAACTTGAAGCAGTGCTCCCGGGTCACCCCTGAAAACAGGCACCTGTGCCTAGTGGGCCTTACCCGGATACCAAAGAATAAAAAAATGTAAAAAAAAAAAAAATAAATAAAATTTAAAAAACAGCTTCTTCTTCAGAAAATGACTTACATATTCAGCGCAGTACTCCAGTAACAGTGTGTTGTGTAATGTTGTTCAGAGGATGATCAATTCTGTATTTGTCAGTCAGTCATAGTTCTTTTTAAATAACACTGTGAGCTGGAAGTGTTTTTCTGATATGCAGGGTATTTTTTGAAATATAATATTTAGACACAATTCTACTTAAAGGGGCACAGCCAGCCTCCTAGGCTTCAAAATGTCCTGAGTTTGAAAAACATATTTACTATCTCCCATATTCTTTGGCCTGTGATAAAGTGACTCCTTTTTGGAGAAAATCTGGCTAGCTTGCCAAACTATCCAAGACTGTAATATTCCATACGCACCGAAATTTCTAATGCTCGGCTTTGACTCCGATCTTTCTCACACAGGCTTACATAAAAGATTATGGCTACATATTGCTTTGATTTCTGCTAAAAATCTAATCTTAAAGGGAAGGAGCCACCTCCGAGGATCCAGTGTCCTTGTTTTATGCCCCCCCAATTAAGACGTCTTCCGTGGGACATAATTTTTATGTGGCCAGTACAGAAATAAACTTTAAAAATTACACTGCCATTTTTTTAATTTCCTGGTGCCATGTCCCCCCCTATAATGCCCCATGCTACCCACAGTTCAGTTCTCCCAGTGACATAAAAAGGCGACAGACCCAGAAGTCACCAAGAGAAACAGATGGTAGTGCTCATTGTTTTTGGTGCATCAGTGCTCCAAGGATACTAATGTGCCCTCTGCTGTCATTGACAAGACCACGACAGTGCTTTGCCACCATGCCACTGAGCTATAAGGTAAAAATTAGCAAGCATTTTTCTCTCCCACATGGTCCACGCTGCAACCAGGTTGCAAAAGCTAAATTCCCCACATCTGAAGGATAAATTCACTCGCGTTCTACTTGCTTGCTCACCTCTAATTAGATCTATTAGGCGCTATTAGATCGCCAGTCCCGCTCTGATTGCAGCTAGCAAAGAAAATCAGGGTCACTCTCCCTCTAAAAATAATGTGCAGTGCCTACTGTTTCTCTCGGTGACTTCTGAGTCTGTTGCCTCTTGACGTCACTGGGAGAACAAAACTGTGGGTAGACTGGGGCATTATGGGGAAACATGGCACTAGGAAACAACAAATGGCAGAGTAATTTTAAAAGTTTATTTCTGTACTGGCCACGTAAACATTATGTCCCATGGAAGATGTCTTCATCGGGGGGCCATAAAACAGTGGCACTGGATCCTCAGAGATGGCACACTCCTGTAACCCCTAGATGGCGCTATCCCAGGGGCTACTACCCCTGCCTGATTTGCCACTAACAGGTTGAGGGGCCTGGATCCAATGGCGGGTGCCTCCACCCAGAGGTCAGGGTTTGCAATAGTTAAACTAACTTGGTCACAGCCCTCTGGGACACTGCAACCCCCCTTTCTTCCCACTAGTGGCCCACACAATATATCAGAATTACCTTCACAGTATACACTTACCCCCAGGTCTGGTTCCGGCACTGGGACCTCCTGTGAAATGAGATACAGTGCAACAATCACTACAGTACTTTTAACATAGACAAATACCTCAGGCAGTATAACTTTGCTGAAACAAGCAGCTCTGATTTATTTAGGGGGATATAACAAGGACAGGGGGAAATCAGGTTAATTAGCTTATCACTCTAATAATCTACCTATGGCTCTGTGCACAGGCCTATCCCTATCAGTTACTGTCCCTGGGTACCCAAGCCCTAGTGGCTAGTCCAAACCGTGGCAGCTGGTAGGGGCCCTTTCACACAGAGAAAAGGAGAATTAAACAGTCAGCAGTACAGTAATTCCATTTGGATTTAATGTGGCAATTCAACAGGGAGCGACCCTGAATTAGTACTCACGACCTCCAAATAAGATAGGGTCCTTCAATGTCAGCAGGGCTCACTTGAGGTACACAAACCTCTTCACACATCCATATAAAGAAAGCACTATACCAGGCAGGCTGCATCTGTATCCCGATCGCAATTACTGCACAATACCGGGAGAACACACAGCAGATTCAGTTCCTGACAGACCGAGTGCAATTTTCAGCAATTCTTCAGTCTTCTACAGGGCGAGCCTGGTTTCTACTCTTCAGAGATCCTTTGATTCTTTTCACAGACGGATTCAGTCCTAACAAGCTGTTACACAAGCTGCAGACCGGAACTCTGGGCCTTACACACGCTTTTGACTAAAACTGCACACTGAAAAGCACAGGGCTCCTTCCTTCTTCACTGCCAAAGCTCAACTGACACTCCAACTGACAAAACTGGCACTTCGTTTGAGTTCCTCCCAGTTCTTGACTGGATTGGCTGTCACTCACAATAGACTGCTGCTGTTGGTCCAAAAGGCACTGAAGTCTAAACTACATCTCCCAGAGTCACTGCCCATACAATCCTCTTGTGGCTGGCTCAGATTATGAGTCCAAGTTCTGATTCGTCAAGGCACCATTTTAGAGCTAGCTTACCACACTGATTGGTCCAGTTCAGCAGTTCAAAACTAGAATGGGAACTAGCAGACACAGTTCTGACTGCAAAGAAAGCAGGTTAGACAAACTGTAATTTCATTATTACTCTAAATAATTTCTGGCAAACAGTTACATCTGTCAGATAGGTTCCCTTTGCACTCCTAGTGACTGCAAAATGAAGTGAATTGGCAGCAGCTTGAGTGGTACTCAATCAAAGAAACACACAGTCCCCCATACAAACTAATTATGTCTGCAAGCAGACAGCTCTTAAAGAGACAGTACCAGAGGCTCTAAAAACACTCACTGATAAATGGCTTAAATGCCAAACACCATTCAGGCTTGGAGCATTCAAGCAAGCTCCTGGAAGTCTTTTGGTTACCCCCATTTGCAGGGGGGTTACACTCCCTTTAAGACATTGGAGACAATCTGATCCTCCAACATTTGTAGAATGGCTTAAAGAGCTGTCCACAAGAGTTAGTTATGAAAGAATGGCCAGCTCTTCTCATCCTAGATTGGATAAATTCTATGGAATATGGAGTCCTTTTCTATACTCACAATTTTGTAAGCTGCCTGATTTGATTTTACATAATTTTATTTAATACTCATAATGAAATGTTGATGCTAGTCTTAACACACCATCCCAGCAATTAATTTTAGTGCCTGCATCTTTTATCAATACTGATCTGTATTTCACTGTAATTATACACTGTTATTTATTCTTTCTTTGCTTGTATATACTGTTAAAACATTGTTATTACTTTTGAAAATTCAATAAAAAGTTAATTAAAACAAGCATTTGTCAATGCTGAATGTTGGCTTGCTGGCATTGGCATTGGTAGTGCAGGAGTTAGAAATGCAAAATAGGAATGGCAGAGAAGTATTGAAGTAATGCCCCCCCCACAGAGACTGAAAGGCATTGAGAGTGCGGCTTTGGGTCGACTATAACACTGATGCCATTCCACCTCACCCCACCCTGCAGAGAGCGACAGCTGTCGGGGTGTGCATTGGGGTCTTCGGCCTTTATGCTCACCCCATTCCATAAGCAAATAAGCTGAAATGGGTGCAGTATAGGAGAATGGGGTGAATGTTAGGGTGACAGAACCCAAGGCACACCTCAATGCCTGTCATTGGCTGTAGGGATGGGTGGGGTGGGGTAGAATTCTGTGAACATTATGGCCAACGAACCCAAGTTACGTCCCTGATGCCTGTCAGTCTTTACAGGGTGGGTGTTTGGTTGGAAACCTTAATGCCCCTGGTGTTTGTTGGTATTTTCACTCCAAATTTTCAACAGTGGCTTTTTGGGACCCCACCCCATGAACAGTGGTGCTATCATTTCGTTACTCAATCCTGAAAAGTGATTTCACACAGCATTTGCGCCATTGGGAGCCACAGGTGCAGAAACACATTTCGGGCAGGATGTTAAAAATGACAGCAATGCAGTTCATGAGGAGGTGTAAAATAAATGGCAATGTTGAAAATCTGGAGAGGAAATATGAAAAATTTGCAAACTTGTGCGTGTGCGTAAATACTGTGCAACGCAAGCCCGTAATGCAGTCATTTTGGGGATTTTTTTTTTTACCTAATTTTCAACATGGGCATTTTGGGACCTCTCCTCATGAACAGTGGCACTGTGATTTTGTTACTCTGTCCCGAAAGTTGATTTCAGAGAGCAACCGCACCCATTGTGTTGCACAGGTGCAAAAACATGTTTCGGGAGGAAGTGAAAATGACAGCTGTACTGTTCATAAGGAGGTATGCAAAATGGCAATGTTGAAAATCTGAGAGGAATATATTAAAATTCTCAAGTTATACAGTACATGGAAACTCACACGCCCGCCACTTTTTGAATTTTTTCACCAAATTTGCAGCATAGGCTTTTTAGGAGCCCAGCTCATGAGCAGTGGCACTGCCATTTCATTATTCGGTCCCAAAAGGTGATTCCATGCAGTGACCGTGAAATCACCTTTTGGGACTGAATAACAAAATGACAGTGACTGATTTCTTGAGGTGGGGTCCCGAGAACTCCATGTTGAAAATTTGGAGCCAAAAGTTGAAAAAGTGGCCGAGATAGCCACCTAAGTTGACCCCCCCCCCATTTATGCCACTATACAGCTTACCGGCATTTCTTCAGTCCGCGGTCAGCTTTGAAGAGTGCAAACGTTTTTCCGCTCCACCGAATATCACCACGCTGACCTCAGGAGGTAAGTATGGGGGTGAAGGGGGTATGGGGAGGTGGGGTCCACAGAGGGTGGGTGTGGGTTGGGGAAGGGAGCGCTGTGGACAATGAGGGACTGTTTTCTTGTTTTGCGGCGGGGGGACTTTAGGGCAAGGTTTTTGGTTTTACAGGTGAGACTAAGACATTTGGGCACACTGGGGTGGGCTCCCAGTGTACCACCTGGGTTTTGTTTTTTTGGGGGGCGGAACTGAGGCCAACAGGGATTGGGCACCCCGTCAGCAAATAAAGTGTACCTGTGTTGGGGTTGGGCCTGATGCTGAGGTGGGGTTGGGCCTGATGCTGAGGGGGATTGGGCACCCCCATCGACAGACAAATAAAACTGGGGGGGCATTATGGTGACAGGGATTGGGCACCCCCATTGGCAGACAAATAAAACTGGGGGGGCATTGTGGTGACAGGGATTGGGCACCCCTGTCGGCAGACAAACTGAACTGGGGAAGGGGCATGCTGACAGGGGGATTGGGCACCCCAAAGTCGGCTTTCTAGGGATTGCAAGAGGCAGATAGTGAGAGCCACCACCATGTTTATTGAAATGTTTCACCAGGAATGACACATAATGGAGGTGTGTCAGATCTACTGCTGCAATGATGAGCCTGTCTCTCATTGCAGCGGCAGATTTCTTTCAAGTTGGTGGCGCTCTCTGAAACTGCTGTCATCGGCAGCGTGCTCATTGGTTGGCGGCTGAGAGACACACCGGCTCACTTGATACCAACTTGTGAAACACCTGTTATCAATTACATGTACCCTGTAACCTAATTGTATTTGTCTGACCACAGTGTGACGTGGCGCCTCTGTTGAACGCCTATTGTTTTGCAAATCTATGCTATGTAACCAAAAACACAATGTATGTCTTTATGTGACGAAGTACCTTTGGAAACGAGCCTCTGGCTCAAAGGTTGTAAACTGATTCTTGCAAATAAATAAATAAATAAATAAAGCATCCCCTGGATTCACCACAGCATTGCCACATCTTTTGAAAGTGCTAGCACAGTTCTACTACCACAAAATGCTGCTTGCGCATGCGTGCAAACCAACATAAAAACAAAAAACACATTTTGTGGTTGGTTGGTCACATTCTGTAGACCTTGTTTATGTAAATGGTAGTCAGATTCTGATTCCTTTTCTTTAAAAAAGTGAAAAACAGTCTGCCTACCATACTAGTGTTACCACACAAAAACGTGTTTCCTGTCTTTTATCAACTCCCACTGCATCTTTTCTGGACTTGGGAACACCCACAACACAATCTAACCCCTCATGATGCAGTGGAAGGAGAGACCTGTTGAATCATGAGTGACACACTGTTTTGAAGTTTTCCTAATGTTATGGAAGTATGTAATAAGAATAGATTAAGGATTTAAAACAAAAGGAGGCTGAGTGTAATTACACCATTAGCCCGCATTTCAGTTCTACTAAGAAAGGAAACAAATAAAACAACCAGCAACGTCAGTGAATTTTAGACAACATAAGCTATCATAAAATGTGGGTTTTTACAGAGAAATAACGTGATGCATAAAAGGCTAGCACTTTTATTTACTTATTTGTGTCTAGGATTACAAAGTACCTTTGAGCCAAGGCTCTTTTACAAAGGTTCCACATCATGATGGTAACAGGGTAACAGACACTAAAACATAAAACAGTTATAGGTACATGGTTTTAGACAGTAACTTTGCTTGACAGAATCAGACTGAGTGATGAGTAACTCAAGAAACAATAGGAGGAAGAGGGCAAGAAGGGGGAGAGGGCTGAGGATAGGGGAAGGCATAGGTGTAGAGGGTCAGGGTGAGGCAGCCGAGGGGCCTTGTCAGGACAGACACAGGGCAAGTGCATTAGAAGTTGCATTGGACAGGTAAGTGCAAGAAGACAGGGCAGAAACTGACACCTATAAGGTCAGAAGCAGCATAGGGAATGAATATGTTATGGGGTGCAAGCACAGGTGGAGGTGCCAGTTGTGGAGTGGCAAAGCTTTTTTTTGAACGCTCCAAGCATTGCTGTGGATGAGGTGTCACTAGAGAGCTCATTCAGCCAACTCAGAGCCCTGTATGCAAACGACCTTTGGCCTCGGGACGTCCGGCAGCAAGGGATTTGAAGGATTTGGGGCTTAGAGCTGCTGGTGTTGCGGTTGGTGATTTTGGGTTTGAGGAGGGTGCTGACTCTTGGTGGTGCCTTTCCCATCATGATTTTCTTAGCAGTGATGCAGGTTTGGTATTTGATTCGGTTGTTCAGTTGCAGCCAGCCTGTTTTGGAGTAGAGGTCGCAGATGTGGGTGAGACATCCCTTTAAATTCCAATAACTTTCTGTGCCTATGCTCCCCATTCTTTATTACTGAGGTTATCTGCATGAAAACATTATCTTTGCCCCCCCAGACATCTGTCAAATCCTCTCTTGCCCAAGCTGAAGTCATACTGCTATTTTTGTGACATCAACTCTTAAGTGCGAGGTGGGGGTCAGATGATAATGAACCTGCTTCATGTCAATATCTTTAGCAGGGGGACTGAACAAAATACAAAAAATAACAAAATGTAAATTAAGTGCTTTAAGATGTTTTGTGATGCAGTGTAGTAAAAACAAATTAAAATACACAGTGTTAAAAATATTTTTTTTTCCTGCATAATCTGTGTTCAAGGGGTTATTCTCTATGGTTGCTTGTCTTATAATACTGTGGTTATCTTGGTTCTTTTAGCTTTTAAACTTAACCTATCTGTAAAGAGTGTCCATATGGATTATTTTGTTTATATGAATGTATACGCAGATATCCACATTTTTTTTTTATTTGTATTCTCTTTAGGAACCGTCGGTCAGTACTCAGCACACAATATACACGCCCCGTGCCCCCAAGTCACTGTTGTGGTCTGTGATTGGCTGCCATGCTTTATATGACTGTGCATCTGTTCCCCAGATATGACAAGCTCAGGGCAGACACATTTCTGCACCTTAGAAATACCACAACAGTAATAAAAGTGCTTGGTAAAAGGAATGCTTTATTTGTAGTCCAAGCTGTGTCAGGGTTTCTCTTGTCTCAGGAAGAGCCTCAAATTATGTCTGCATTGTTTCCATGGTGATATGAAATTTGGCAGGGAACAATAAAATGATTTGCTAGTTTTCTTTCTGAGCTCCTGTTGTGTATATCTCACCTGCTTTCTTTTCCCATAGTTTGTGCCCCCCCCCCCCACACACACTTCTCAGTTCCCTCTATGTGTGTACATTTGTTAATCTTCCTGGAATGATTCTCCCGCGCTTCCAATTTAGTACTAGCCTTCCTTTCTTTTAATAGCATTTTTAACCAGAAAAAAAACTGTCTTATAGCATATAAACAGTGATTTGAGGACAAATTGCCCTTTAACTGTAATAAGTGCCTTTTGACCTTGAGCTCGCCCACCTTTCCAGCACCCATGAATGTTTATTGTATTTGAGAGGCTTTGAAATGAGTGAAAGAAATAATCGGCTGCACTATTGCTCTCATTTTTTTTCTGTTACTGGTTTGGTTTGCTCTTTTCCAGAGGAAAACTGTTACATGAACATTGGTAGGATATAGCATGTACCCAACTGAAATTATGATGAACCTAGGTCAGTCAGATGCCCTTGAACTACCATCTGTGATGCCCTTAAAACCCACTCCCACCCTCTGTTCCCAGCTCACTGTCAGTAAAAAGAAGCAAAAGAAAGACTCTCACTCCTTTGTGCTCTGTAGTATCCTAAACAACCCCTGTTGCAGCCTCACCCTTTGTTGCCAGTATGATGTACAACCGTTCCCGTCCATTGCTTGCTCTCTCACTTCCACCCCATTCCTGGTTCAGTGTATTGAAAAAAAAACTTTCTAGGGATGTGGATATGTTGTTCTATCCACATTTTCTGCCAGTGCCTTTTCTTTCCTTTTAAGACTTGGCTGGAACGTTTTCAAGCTGGCTCCTCCCACCCACCCAGGTGGTAACTCCCTCGGCTCCGCCCCATGACACCAGATCTTCCTTCCCTCTGGAAGAAGCAGGTTCCTTTCTTACCGCTCCCGCATTGAGTAGGCCCTAGCGTTTAGTCTTCGGATTTACTTCTAAAACTACCGTCTTCAGTTCTGTCACCGACTGCGACCGTGATGGATGAGAAGTCCACTCCCAGGTTCCAGTGGTGCCCTTGCAGGCAGAAGATGTCCAGGACGGATCCTCACGCCACGTGCGTCTACTGCCTAGGGCATGATCACAACCCTCAGGCTTGTGATTTTTGTCAGTCTTTCCATCCTACAGTTCTGGAAGACCATCTCACCCACTTGAAACTGGGCCGCTCATCGCAACGGAACCCACCAGTAAAATAAAAGGATGCCCGTTAGGTGGTCTCCACGGCCACGGAGTCCACCGAGCAGCTTGTGGCATTAGAGGAAGAGGCTGCAGCTTACTCCTCCTTGACTTCTGCCTTTGTGCTGCTTCATCTGGGCTCGATGTTCACAGGCTCCATCAAAGAGTTGTGCAAGTCCCTGCCAACTCTCAGTCAGCTACCTTTGGGGCACAAATCCAAAGGTAAGAAAGAGTCCAAAGAAGAGAGAGAGAGAGAGAGAGAAAGAGAGAGGACTCGTTGTCAGTTGCGGGATCAGGAGCGCTCTCAGTTGAGGACCTCCAATTCTCACGCTTCTCCAGATTTGACTACAGTCGAGTCTTCGACCTTGGCCGCAGGCTCCTTGGTGACCCCATCAGGCCTGTCAGCTGTCAGTCGAGACGCTGGTTGAGGTGCCAGCCGAGATTTTTCTCGAGCCAGCTGACCAGTTGTTGAATGAAGAGGTCGATGCTTCTTTCTCCTAGGACTCCGGTCCTGGTGCAGACCCTTGGAGGGACAGATGCCCCGCCACTGGGCCCCCCCCCGGCAGTCCCGGTCGATGTCTCGGTCTTCCTCCTGTTGGCCGAGCCAGTCCCGCCAACATTGACGCTGCTACTCTCGGCACCATGGAAAGCGATGTTGGAGCTATTCTTTGTCCTCATCCTCCTCGGGTGACGAGAGGCTTCGGCACAAGTTGTGTTGATGCTACAAGGACTTGATGTGACAACAGTTGGTGTTCACTGGCACCAAACTGACCCAATTTTCTGTGCCGGCCATCACCTAGCTATCGCCGAAAGGCTGATGCTGATTCCACCGATGGAGCCAATTAAAACAGTCACAGCTCGGCCGACTCCGGCCTCTCCACCAATTGTGGTGGAACCACTGCCTAAACAGCCAATGGTCGCCGCTCCGACTAAGGAGTCTCAGCCAGCCAAGGGGCTTCCCCATCAGCTGTCAGTCACCGTCACCCCTGACCATCCATGGAGGGTCAGCAGGGACTTGGGTGGTCGACCGATCTTTGATGACTCTTCAGAGTCCGAGGAGTCCTCCCTGCACTCCTGTCCATCAATGTGGAGTCCATGTGGGATATCTCAAAAGACAAAGGCCCATCCTCTTTCATGGGCCTCCTCTGTCTGATCTCTGAGCCGATGGGTGTGAAAATGAAGCCCATCCAGAAATGGGCTCATTACCAGTTGACCAAGATCCTTGACTGGGGAGACTATCTGATGGATGCTTTCCTGGTAGCAGAGGCCATTCTTGGCCCTGCCCTGGAGCTCTGGCAGTGCCCCACTTCCTGCCCTGCTCCTACTGCCTGGATGGCCGGCAAGTATGCAGTGCCCGACGGGTCCCTTTCGGGATTCACAGAGCACCTCTCAGCCAAGGGGTTGGTGGCCGACTCTGTGTTCTGGCGCTCCAGCAACACCAGGGATGTTGACAAGCTGCCTGATAAGGAGTTCAAGAAGTTGGACCGTGCGGCTAAGAAGGTCTGTGCTGCCTCTGCCAGGTGAGCTCGGCCCTTCTCATGGCCCACTTCTCCCATGCCCTGCTGGGCACTTTGATGAGGTGCTTCCTCATCTGCCTGTGGACCTTCAGACCACAGTCAAACAGGTCCAGGACCAGGGCCGGGCTGTGGCCAAATAGCTCCAGACAGCCATGGACATTGGGTATTCCTGTGCCTGCTCCATGGTGGCCTCAGTTGCCATGCACCTCAGGGCTTGGCTGAGGATCTTGACCTTCATGGCAGATACTCAGCACAAGCTGGCAGCTGTCTCTTTCCTGAGCACCAGCCTGTTCAGGCCCGGGGTTGAGGGTCACTTCACATTCATTGAGAAGTCCAGTGCCACCTTGGATTCCGTGACATCTGCCCAGAAGGATCCCAAGGGCTCTAAGCAGTATCAGAAATGGAAGCCCTTTCGGTCCATCTCCAATCCTTCAGCCAAACCAGCCCAGCAACAGGCTGGCCAGCAGGCTGAGGCCTGGTGACCTCGACCCATGTCAGTGGCCTCAGTTGTCCATTAGCGAAAAGGGAAAGGCTCCAGTGGCTCCTCAGCCAGACCCTCCTCCTCCTCCAAGCCTGCTCAGTGATGGGATGAGGGGTGCCTCCCTCATGCCCATCACACCTCCCCTGGGTCCTGCCATGGGGGCCACCTCCACCTCTTCCTTCCTGCCAGGTCCACTGTTACCACAGACAGGTGGGTTCTAGAAGTGGTGGGTCAGGGTCTGCCTCTGGAATTCGAGCAATACCTGTCTTGTTGAGCACACACCCCATGAGAGGACTTGGTTTCTGCGGACATGCTGTCAGCTGTCAGAGACGACATAGCCCAGCTCCTCTGCAAGGAGGTCATGGTTCCTGTTGCGGATCCTCCAGAACACCCAGGGTTTATCTCCAGGTACTTCCTGGTGCCAAGGCGGATGGGGGGGGCTGGCGCCCCATTGTAGATCTGCACGACCTGAATAAGTTCCTCAGGTCCGCACCTTCAGGTTGGTAACTCTGTCTCAGATCATACCACCTCTAGAGTGAAACATGTGGTTTTGCTCCCTGGATCTTCAGGATTCATTATTCCATGTCCCGTTCTGTCCATCTCATCAAAGGTTCCTCCACTTTCGGGCAGAGGGAACCTTTTACGAGTTTCAAGCCATGCCATTTGGCCTCTCCTCAACCCCTAGGGCCTTCAATGGTGGCAGCTTACGTGAGGCACTGAGGGGTCCAGGTTTACCCCTACTTGGATGACTGGCTCATTGCAGGTCCCTCCAGGCAGGAGGTGGAGCGGTTCAGGGACCTGGCCCTCCAGACCTGCATCTCCTTAGGCCTCCTGGTCAATGAGGCCAAGTCGGAACTTGTACCTTTGCAGTGATCAGCTTCACTGGGACAGAGCTCAGCTCTTGCAGAGGCAGAGCCTGATTTCCAGCGGACAAGGCGGAGGCTCTCTTCTCCTTTGTCCGATCATTTCAGGTTGGGCAATTGCATCCTGCCCGGGACTTCCTGCGCTTGCTGGGCTACATGGCGGCCTGCACCAGCGTGGTCCATTGGGCCCGCTGGAGAGTGTGCTCCCTACAGAGGGAACTGGCCAGCCAATGGTCTCAGTGCAAGGGTCACTTCGACCAGCTGGTCACTGTGATCCAGAGGATGTGGGACGCCATCCAGTGGTGGTTGGTCCCAGTACCTCTACAGGAAGTGATCACATTTGTCTGCCCAGAGACGACAGTCGACCTGATGACCAATGCCTCTCTCATGGGCTAGGGTGCCCACTTGGAGGAACACAGAGTCCACAGGCTCTGGACCACTGAGGAATCCTAATGCCACATCAACCTGCTGGAGCTCCGAGCAGTTCGGCTGGCACTGACTGTATTCTGTCCGCACACTGGAGGTCAGGTGGTTCAAGTCCAGATGGACACCACCACAACCATGTACTACCTCAACAAACAGGGTGGGATGCATTCTCTACCCTTGTGCAGGGAAGCTCTCCATGTCTGGACCCTTGTGCACAGCCTGGAGGCAGATCTCCTAGCCATCCATGTGGCAGGAGCCTCCAGTCAGCTGGCGAATGCACTTAGCCAAGCAGGCGAGGCATCTCATGAGAGGTCTCTTCACTCAGAAGTAGTACATAGTCTGTTCTCCCAGTGGTGCACCCCTTAGGTGGACCTGTTTGCCTCCAGGGAGAACTCAAAGTTGAGGCTGTTTTATGGTCGCCCCCCTTTTCCTCCCTTTCCCTTGATCCACAAGGTGCTGCTCAAGGCCAGGAGGGACAAGGCACAGGTGATCCTGGTGGGTCCAGGCTGGCTGTGCCAGTTCTAGCACCCCAATCTCCTCAGTCTCAGCAGCAGGCTCTCAAGACATCTTCCCCTACGCCCAGAACTGCTTTCCATAAATCAAGGGAAGGTACTCCATCTGAACCTTCAATTCCTGCACCTAACAGCCTGATTCCTGAGTGGCTAGAGTTCCAGACTTTGGGTCTCTCTGAAGTTGTCTTCACTGTGTTGGAGGCATCTCGGAAAGAGTCAATCAGGAAGTGCTATGCCTTCAAATGGAAGAGATTCTCCATTTGGTGTCAGGGCAAGGGGTTGGACCCTTTGTCCTGTGCAGTGGCTAGTGTCATTGACTACCGTTGGTCCCTCTCTCAGTTGGCCTTTGGTCGACAACCATCAAGGTGCACCTGGCAGCCATCTCTGCTTACTGGGCATGGGCCGGTCAGCAGTCAGTGGCACAGGAGAAGGTGGTCTGGTGCATTTTCAAGGGCTTTGATCATATTTCCCCTCCAGTGCGTGAACCACCACCACTGTGGGACTTGTTGCTGGTTTTGGCAAAGCTCATGGGCAAGCCATTCGAACGATGCACAGGTGTGACATGTTTCACCTGTCATGGAAGACTGCCTTCTTGGTGGCTATTGTGTCAGCCAGAAGGATCAGTGAGCTCCAGGCGCTTTTGGTGGAGTCTTCTTACCTGGTCTTCCACAGGGACAAGGTTATCCTGTGCCCCAATCTGAAGTTCCTCCCAAAGGTTGAGTTGGATTTTCACCTTAACCAGGTGATTAATCTCCCAGTGTACTTCTCCATTCACATCTCTGAGGTCGAGCACAGGATCCCTACTTTAGACCTGCGGCGAACACTTGCCTACTATAAGGAGCACATGGCTGGAGTTCAGGGAGAGGTTTGTTCACCAGCTATTTTCACCTATGCTGAAGCTGCACCTAGCAGACCAGCAGCTAAGCGGACAGTTGGCAGGTGGATTGTATCCATCATTGACCTCTGCTATAAGTTGATGGATAGGGAGCCTCCCAGAGGGCTAGGGGCTCGTTCCACCCGTCATACCACTGCCTCACTGGCTGCTTCCAGGGATATCCCTAGCCTGGAAATCTGCGGGGCTGCTATCTGGAGGTCAGTACACATTCATTTCTTATTACCACATTGACCTCAAGTCATGCCGGGATGCTGGTTTTGGGGCCTCAGTTCTCCAGTCTCTGTTTCCTAAGTAGGGGGTGTGCGCTTTGCCTCCCTCCTTCTGGAGAACTGCTAGGAGTTTTCCAGAAAGTGTGGATAGAACAACATATCCACATACCTAGAAAAACAGGTTACTCACCTATAAGAGTAGTTCTAGGAGTGTTATATATTGTTCATCCACACAGACCCACCTGTCCTCCCCTGGTTTTGGCGCATAACACTGCTTCCAGGGGGCAAGATCTGGTGTCCTGGGGCAGAGCCAAGGTGGGTGGGAGGGGTCAGTTTGACGATGTTTCCAGCCAAGTCTTTTTTTTTTTTGTTGTTAATTTCTTTATCCCAGTTGGCTGGCCCTCCATTCACCAGTCCCCCTGCCCCATCACTCCTGTGTTCACTCGGACTCACCTCTCATGCTTGCGCTTCTGAGGTGCCCAGCTGGCCGGGTGCAGAGCCTGCAGGGGACCGGTGTCATTCTGCTGGTTGGCTGCCATTTCTCCCTTCTTTTCTCTCAATAAAAGTGCATGGTAATGCAGGCCCCAATGGCTGAGCTGTGCGCTTCCACATGCAGCATGCCGGGCATCTGCTGCCACTAGGGGCCAGGCAAGCAGCGGACTCTATCCCTACCTTTTCCTGGGAGAGGAGAGCTGTCCTCTGAATGCTCAATCCTTTCTTTCCCCAGCCAACCCCCGGCGACACGCTCGCACCACAAACACGGGTCACCGGCATGGTAAGAGGTAAGGCATCACTGCCTCAGCCCTCCATGCCACTGGGCCTCCCATTTCCAGCCAAGTCTTAAAGGAAAAGGCACTGCCAGAAAGTGTGGATGAACAACATATACCACTCCTAGAGCTACTGCTACAGGTGAGTAACCTGTTTTTCCCTCCCTCCCTCCCTGTGCTGTTGTACCTCACCTTTCTTTTTTCCTTTACATATACGTGCAGTGGGTTGAATTTCATAGCTGTGTGTAAAAGAAGCAAGCTTGTTCAACCCTGTCTCTGCTGCCCTGATCAATCGGATTACTGCAGACTTGAGAGGAAGACTAAAGGGGAAAACATAAGTAAAATTGAAAGCCTTGGCTTCTTTCTGCGGTTGTCTCTGGACTGGAGATCCATCCACTGGCCAGTGCCACGGATGCGGAGAACAAGCAGCCTGACAGTAAGGATCACATGGAATGCCACCTACTCAGGTAGTCAGAAAAGGGAGGTGAGTCTGGCAGCCTTAGTCACTATTATTAAACATGTAATTAACTAGAGTGATTGACCAAAATTGTCAAGAGGGGAGGCAGTAGCTCCGCTTAATGTATCCAACATCTCAACTGCTCCCTCTTATCATTAGTAGGGAGTCAGGCAGGGATGACTCTCAGTTTAGCACTCGGTTCCTCCACTACTATCTCACATCTGAACTGCCCCCCCCCATTATGATTAGTAGGGAGTCGAGCAGGGACAGCTCCCAGCTTAGCACTTGGATCCTGCACTAGAATCTGACATTTTAACTGCCCCCCCGTTACTCTTAGTAGGGAGTCAGGCAGGGCGGCACTCCATTTTAGCACTCTGATCAGGGGTCGATCTTAACATTGTTTTGCTAGCCCAAACACTACTGCAAATTGACCAGGGCTAGTGCAGCTAACGCTCTACTAGCCGTCTTGACTAGTGCAGATTTTCATGACTGTTAATGAAGTTAACAAATTCTCTACTTTAGCATTCTCTAGTCCTCATGCTAATCTCTGTGTTCCAGATGGCCAGGTGTGATTAACAGCTCATTAAAAGCTGCAATTATCTGGCAGTTCAAGAGAGGGATCCCACAAAAGACTCAATGTGAGTCATTATCATTCCACTGTTCAGACTGTCAGCTAGTGTCCAGGGTATAATCAAGGGTAGAGTGCTGTTAAGTCACTAGGTTCCAGTTTTCTAAATGTGTCTATGTCTAACAATTTGTCCAACATTATTAAGACCAGTGCCCCTCATTTCTCTACATTTTGAGTGTTTGTATCCAACATTTCGGTGACAAAATGCAAAGAGGTATACAGGATCGGCCCTGCAGGTGGTGGGTTTTATCCCAGCCTCACCATAACTTCCCTCTCCCCCTCCAATTTTTTTTTAATTTATTTATGTATGTATGTATGTTTTTGGTAACCAGGAAAGTGCACTGATCCAGTAGACCATTTTCAGTCATGACCTGGGCCACAAGGTGGCAATACAGGGAAATCACAGTGGGCACAAATTACATTTTAGTACACAGTCAAACAACATTTTAGAATAGTGAGAACAGTCATTTATGCATGATCTATACAGGCATGGGGGTGAAATATGTTAACTCTGTTCTTTCCCTTGACACCACTGCAGACCAGAGTCTGACGTGACCATCCATAGATCCACAGCTGCTATTACTGGCAAGTGTAGGGGGTCCCCAGCTCTTCTAAATGGATCATGCCAGCCATCACCATCCATACAGTTCCACCCTTATCCCACTCAGCATGTCCTTTCAGCCTAAAAACAAAGCTCTGGATCATGTATGGTACAAAAATAAACCTTGATAAAATCCATCATTTGAAACCTTGAAATAGGCATTCCTGGGGTGCATAGATCATCCTATACAGAAATAGAAATAGTATAGTGTTATGCCTGTGTACTGTTTCCCCTGGGCTGATGAAAGGACAATGTTAAAGAAAAGTATGTTATTGATGGTGCAGAGCATATTAAAATCAATGCTTTTACAAATAAAAATGTCATAGTTTTCTATTTTTATTTTTATTTATTTTTTTATTTATTTAGTTGTTTTTTTAACCAGGTACAGCACACTAAGCTGAAAGCTTTTTTACAGCCCCTTTTTTCTCAAGCCCCTTAGGTTTGTCTAGTCCTCACCCCAAGGAAATCTTAGATGTGCTCCTGGCTCACTTGAGACTGTACAAAAACATTCAAATGTGCAGGTCTCCGGTTGACTATAGGGTGGGGACCGAGAGTGTCTTTCTCTGCCTGACTCTGTTCATTGCCCTGTGGGTGGTGGTGACAGTGTGATGAGGTGCATGATGATGTCAGCTACTGTGTGTGCAGAGCTAGGACTGCTTGATTGAACATTTACTGTTGTGATATCCTCTCTCTGGTGTGTGTGGGGGGCACAAAGAGGAAGAGAGGAGGCCATGGTACAAAACAATGGGGGGGCTTACTGTCTGTGATGGCATAGCAGTCTTTTTCTTCTGCTGGGGAGCTGGAAGCAATGTGGCAGCAGGATGAATGTGCAATAATCAGAGTATTTCTTGGCTTTGCTTGCATTGTTTCCTATGTAAGTGATCAAAATTTACCATTATAATTAAGGGGTAGTGCAACCATCTGCGGGCTAGTGCAATTTTGAATCAACTTACCCTGCTGGCTAGTGCAAAAAAAGGTTAATGACTCCTGACTTACTCGGATCCTCCACTAGTCATGCAGAAGATGCTTGCTGCCCAGAGATGCGGTCCCGCATACTAGTCTGAATTTTTACACATGAACTTTATCGTATTCTTAATATAATGATAACCTCAGCAACGGAAAACTTTGTTAGCAGAAAATCCCCTTGCTCCTTCACAGTAGTGTTATTCAGAGCTCTTTCACTGTAGTGATGATGGGGCCCACATTCTGTCTCCTGTTCATCATTTTGAAGGGTAGTGTCCAACATTTCGGGTGAAGAAAGGTTGAAAGGTATATCCCATGTGGGCCATAGTGACTGCCTACCTAACACAGGAACTCGTTTTTTGTAATTCGAACAGGTGCCTCTTTTTAATAGGGGTGAGTGGGTGGCTCTGTCACAGTAACTGATGAAAGATTTGTAAGGACTAAAAATACCATTTTCTTTTAAGTTGTGTTATTTGCGTCTGTGTTGGCATACTTGTGCTGACTTCCATGACAATGTCTTGACTTATCTATAAGCTGAGGGCAAAAACTACCTTGAACTTGTAATATGGCTGTGGTTTGCTGGCCTGTGAGTTCAATGAGAATTGATAACTTAAGTTTCAGATTGAGTTGTGCCTGGCCGAGCCGATGACCCAGTGGCAGCATGGCGCTCTGCCATGCAGGCAACCTGAGTTCGACGGCAAGCTCGGGTTGCTGCATCAGGAGGCGGGTCAAGCCAAGGTAGATACTGCATGGGAGTGCCCCTTGGCCAGGGAGGGTTGGTAGTGAGTTCTGCCACCACAGCGACCCCTGCGGCTGGGCTAGGGAACTTGCTCGTGATGCAGTTAGTTGTGACTGTGTGAGGCCACTAGGAGTTGTGCTCATGTCATCGGAGGAAGGAGGGAATCCTTGGAGGGACAAAAATCCCATTGCCATCAAAATGATGGTCTGAGCCTAGGCAGCTCCTGGGTCCTAGTGCCTGCCAGCACTGAACCCTGATCTACACATTTGTGTGTGAACTGCCTCGGTTGGGGATGCAGGATGGCCCTTCCCTGGAGCTCCTGCCATGGAGGGCAAGTCGTGGGGGGTAGCTGGTGGGCTACCAGTGTCCAATGGGACCAAGAAGGCTCTGGTCCTGATGGGGTACATCCCTGGGAACAGGTTAAATCCCTGGAAGGAACAGCTATGGTGGAGAAAAAGAACCGCTATGGAAAATAAAAGACTGAGTTGTGCAGGTATCTGTCATCTGTAGTGACACACTGGGTACTGATGATGTGAATGAATGGGGAATAAATCACTGTGACTACTCACTTGCCCCATACTATTCTGAAGTTTGCACTTGGAGGTCATGTGTAACCCCTAGATGGCGCTATCCCAGGGGCTACTACCCCTGCCTGATTTGCCACTAACAGGTTGAGGGGCCTGGATCCAATGGCGGGTGCCTCCACCCAGAGGTCAGGGTTTGCAATAGTTAAACTTACTTGGTCACAGCCCTCTGGGACACTGCAACCCCTTTCTTCCCACTAGTGGCCCACACAATATATCAGAATTACCTTCACAGTATACACTTACCCCAGGGCTGGTTCAGGCACTGGGACCTCCTGTAAAATAAGATACAGTGCAACAATCACAGTACAATACTTTAACATAGACAAATACCTCAGGCAGTATAACTTTGCTGAAACAAGCAGCTCTGATTTATTTAGGGGAATATAACAAGGACAGGGGGAAATCAGGTTAATTAGCTTATCACTTTACTCATCTACCTATGGCTCTGTGCACAGGCCTATCCCTACCAGTTACTGTTCCTGGGTACCCAAGCCCTAGTGGCTAGTCCAAACCATGGCAGCTGGTAGGGCCCTTTCCACAGAGAAAAGAAAATTAGTTTAAACAGTCAGCAGTACAGTGATTCCATTTGATTCAATGTGGCAATTCAACAGGGAGCTACTTCTGAATTAGTACTCACGACCTCCAAACAAGATAGGGTCCTTCAATGTCAGAGGGCTACTCTTGAGCTCCACGAGACTCCTCACACATTTATATGGCAAAAGAAAGTACTATACCAGGCAGGCTGCTTCTCTATCCCGATCGCAATTACTGCACAATACCCGAGAACACACAGCAGATTCAGTTCCTGACCGAAAGTGATTCAGCAATTTCTCCAGTCTTCTACAGGGTGAGCCTGGTTTCTACTCTTCAGATATCCTTTGATTCTCTTTCACAGGACGGATTGAGTCCTAACAAGCAGTTACACAAGCTGCAGACCGAACTCCTGACCTTACACATGTTTCCGGATTAAAACTGTGCACTGAAGGAGCACAGGGTCCTTTCCCTTCACTGCCAGAGCTAAAACTGAAACTCCAACAGACAAAACCGAGCACTCCTTGAGTTCCTCCCAGTTCTTGACTGGATTGGCTGTCACTCACAATAGACTGCTCCTGTTGGTCCAAAAGGCGACCAAGTCTAAACTACATCTCCCAGAGTCACTGCCCATACAATCCTCTTGTGGTTGGCTCAGATTATGAGTCCAAGTTCTGATTCGTCCAAGGCACCATTTTAGAGCTAGCTTACCCACACTGATTGGTCCAGTTCAGCAGTTCAAAACCAGAATGGGGAACTAGGCAGACACAGTTCTGACTGCAAAGAAAGCAGGTTAGACAAACTGTAATTTCATTATTACTCTAAATGATTTCTGGCAAACAGTTACATCTTTCAGATAGGTTCCCTTTGCACTCCTAGTGACTGCAAAATGGAGTAATTGAGCAGCTCGAGTGGTACTCAAACAGAGAAGCACACAGTCCCCCATACAACTAATTATGTCTGCAAGCAGACAGCTCTTAAAGAGACAGTACCAGAAGTTCTAAAACACTCACTGATAAATGGCTTAAACGCCAAACACCATTCAGGCTTGGAGCATTCAAGCAAGCTCCTGGAAGTCTTTTGGGAACCCCCATTTGCAGGGGGTTACACCCTTCCTGTTTGGGAAAGCTTGACGTCTGCGGCCAAGCAAGTACCCATAAGTTTTAACTGCAACCATATACATTTGCATTAGGCTCACACATGTAATCATCTGTCAATATATCATTTTACCAAGAACACATGTCTGAAACATTGCAGTACGTCACTCTTTACACAGTATTACATACACATTGTACCATAACTCAAGTTATTACCTCTTGTACATGAAACCTGAAGAGAGGGGGCCCTTCCTATCAGTTATCTTGGGGCTGGATGGGGCAAGGGCACCATACTTAGAGGGCAACACAAGTAACTTGGAGTTAGCACTGATGCTCAGTTTGGGCAATGAGCTCGGGGACACATACACTCCTTTATGGACAACATTGAGAGGCAGATCCACTGGCCGCCCAGGGAATCATAACTGAGGTGCACCACAGGCTTTACAGCTCGACCAGTCTTTCTAGGGGAACTGTTACAGTCTCTGCACTCTGAGCCTCATTTTCAGCATTGTCCTCACTTGTCAGGGAGTCTCCATGGGGTAGAGAGGCTAGAACTTGGGGCACTTTCAGCTCCAGGAGTTACAGTTTCTGAGTCCACAACATTTGGCTCGCATGGAGAGCTTTGGACACTGGCAGGAACTGTCAGGGCACTCAAAATACTCTTCTTGTTCTGGTGTATCACTAGTCTGACCTAATCCATCATTTTCTCCTGAAAGCTCAAACAGTTCAACCATGCACAATGATTCCATTTCATCTGATCTGATGCTTTGCACTTCACTTTCTGGGAGCATTGGCTCCAGGGACGAAGTTGGGGCTTGGACAGTCCAGAAGGCCCAGCTTCATCTCCAGTATTGACTAGGGATTGCCCTCAAACAATTGACTCAGTTCGTAAGAAGGATAGTATTCAAAGTCACTCTCACTTTCTTCCGATATGGACTGACAGTCATGCTCAACTGGGACTTGTGAGGGGAACACTTTAACTTTGCTTCTGTAGGTGCAGACTTTCTTGATCTTTTCTTAGCAGCAGCTCTAGTCACTGGTCCAGAGGGGCATCTTCTAGGGCTCAGACTCAGTTAAGATTTGTCCAATGGGCAGTAAATGATTTCTATGCATTGTTTTTACATCTTTGAATTATTCTCAGGCCTTACTTTGTACACTGGCAGATCATCTAGTTTGCCCACTACAATGTGAGGGAGATGGTGCCATCTGTCAGCAATCTTGTGCTTGCCATGCAGTCCCAGATTTCTTAGCAATACCGATCTCCCTCCTGGAGTTCCTGTGCTTTCACCTTTTATCATACCTTTCTTTGTTGGCCAGATTTTTTGGCAGCCATGGTTTGAGCCAGTTGGTACGCATGAGTTAGCTGGGCCTTTAACTTTGCACATACTGTAAATAGTTGTCAGCTTGAACCCCATCAGAGAGACCCCAAACACACATCTACCGTAGTCGAGCTTCTTCCAAACATCAGGCGGTAGGGGAGAACCCAGTGGCATCACTTTTGGTGCAGTTATAAGCATGTACCAGGGTGCTAATTTGTTGGCTCCATCTAGTCTTGTCCTTTGGGTGCAGGGTGCCTAGCATATCTAGCAAGTGCGGTTGAAACGCTCAGGCTGTGGGTCCCCTGGGGATGGTAAGGAGGGTTCTGGACTTTCACTCCCCACAGAGAAAGCATCTCTTTGATCAGACGACTCTCAAAGTCTCTCCCTTGATCAGAATGGATTCTTTGTGGAGCCCATAGTGAACAAAAAGTTTTCTACAAGTACTTTGGCTACAGTGGATGCTTTCTGGTCTTTGGTGGGGAAAGCTTAGCATATCTCGTGAATGGTCAGTGACCACCAGCACATTACTGATATTTCTTTGATCTGACTCCAAACTCAGAAAATCAATACAGACCAGCTCCATGGGTGCACTGGTGGTTATGTTAACAAGGGGCAGCCTCTGGGGCAAAGCTTTCCTCTGTAAGCAGCGACTACAAGTTCGAATGTGTTGCTCCACATCAGCCCCCATCTTAGGCCAATAGAATCTGGATCTCACCAAGTCAAGTGTTCTGTCTATACCAAGGTGCCCATGTGGTTGTGCAAGGACCTCAAACTGAGTCTCGAAGGCAGTGGGCAGCACCAGTTGTTGTTTGTCTACTTGTCCCCTCTGTCTACTGTTTCTGTATAACAGTTTATTGATCAGTTTCAACTTAGGACCTTCTTTTGTATAACAGTGCAGTTCTCAAATCAGTGGAGCGTAATTTGACACATCTTTTCCTGCATAGAGGGCTTCTAAAGCTGATTTGATCATAGGATCTGGATTGAGCTCACCAATACTGTCATTGTCCAGCTGAGGTAGTGCACCAATGTCTATTGCAGAAAAGTGGCAATAAGCAGCAGGTATGTAATTTCAGAGGTCCCAAGCAATCCACTATGCAGTCCACTGCGTCGCTGTGACATTTGTTCCTCCTGTCAAACTTCCGTAGAGTGCCCAATGTCAGGTTCTGCCAATCGGACCCAATCATTCTGGGGAACAGGCCTCCGGGAGAGAGCATCAGCATCTATGTGGTTCAGACCTGCTCGGTATTCGAGAGCATAGTCATATGTAGATAATGGAGAAAGCTACTTGTGGCCAGTGGCATCCAACTTAGCTGAGGTCTGCACATAGGTCAAAGGATTATTGTCAGTTTTACTAGTATTTTAGCCCCATACAAGTACTCATGGAATTGGTCAACAATAGCCACTTCAAAGCTAGAACTCTAACTTATGTACAGGATAGTTCTTTTGGATGGGGTCAGGCTTCTACTGGCAAAGGCCACTGGTCTCAGGCCATTCTCGTGCCTTGGTCCAACAAGCCCCCAACCCTTGCAAGCTAGCATCAGTGCAGTGACTTGAAGGTTTTCTTGGATCGCATAGGCCAGCACTGGAGCATGGGTAAGTTGATATATGATCTCATGAAAGCAGTCTCACAATCAGAGTCCAGCGGGCCCCAAATACTTCACTCGGATGAAAATACACTCTTCAGTCTTGAGGGACGCTGACTTTTGGTATTTTTGTGGGTTGGGGATGTCCTTGAGTAAGGTTAAGTAAAGGGCGGATCACTCTGAATAGTCCTTGATGAACGCCGATAATAAGCACAGAATCCCAGGAATCTTTGCAGTTCTTTTAGATTTTTGGGCGTGGCCAGGTGGTCAAGGCCTCAACTTTACTTGGTCGGTCTCTATTCCTCGGTGGATACTATGTGTCCCACATACTTTACTGATGTTTGAAAGAATTGACACTTATCAATGGACAGTTTAAGGCCAAAGTCCTCCAGTCGGTCCAATACCTTAAATAATCTGCTCTCATGTTCCTCCAGTGAGCTGCCAAACACAATAACATCATCTAGGTATACCAGGCACTCTAGTAAGTTCATGTCCCCACTGCACGCTCCATCAATCGTTGAAAAGTGGCTGGGCACCTGAAATCCCTTGAGGCATCCTCATGAATTCATAGAAGCTAAGCGGACAGATAAAGGCTGTCTTCTCACGGTCCTCTGAGCCATCGGGATCTGGTAGTACCCATCTGGAGATCCAACACAGAGAACCACTTGCTCCGCTTAGGCAGTCCAAAGCATCCTGAATGCGGGGCATTGTGTACTGATCAGGGATAGTCCGCCGGTTTAAGGTGCGATAATCCACACACATCCTTACTGTCCCATTCTTTTTCCTCACTACCACAATGGGGAAGCATAAGGGCTTCAGAAGTTGTATTACACCAGCAGCTATCTCTTGCAGATGCCATCTCACATCATCTATGTCAGCAGGTGCCAGTCGAGACCTCTCTCGAAATGGTCTTTCGTCATGCAGCCGGATATTGTGCTCAGCTCTGCACGCATCCTACGTCCCATTCCTTTAAATAAACACCTGGTCTCTCTGGGCAAGCTTCTCACTGATCCTCACTTTCCATTCAGCTGGCAATGGGGAGTCGCCGAAATCAAACAAGTCAGGCTACTCTGTCATTCTTCCTGAACTTTTGCTGCTGGGTAGCACTGCAGTGTCTGCACAATGCACATTAGCCAGGATGCAACCTCTATTTACTCAATGTCTCTTTCAGACACATTATGAACTTGGACCATTACCCTTCTGGCATAAGCATGGGCTCTAGCGGGCAAAATACTAGGCTTGACCAGCAGTCCTCTGGCACTTTTCCATCGCCTGGTGCATCCAACATTAATATTTTATTCTTAACATCCTTTCTGATACGGCCTCTCCTGTAAGGTACACTGGGCATTTGGCGCCAGGATCAGAGACTCGGATCCTTCTTCCATACAATTCGACCGGTTCCTCTGGTTCTATTTTTCAGCATCTCTCTGTGCCTCATAGGCCTTCTTAATTAAAGCCGGAACTCTTAAAGCTCTACTAGTCTTTGACCCTGTTTTTCATAACATAACTGTGCCAGCCTTCCTAACATATGAGCATTTGTTCCAATCAACAAAGGGACACCATCATACAGTCCAGTGGGGGACACACTAAGGCTAGGGTCTCTACTTGTTCGCCACTCCAGCCACGGAGGTGGGAAAGACAGCCAAATTGATGTATCCGGAATAGGGTAGGCTTCTCACTAACCCCATACATGCAGTCCTTCTAATGGTTGTAAGGGTACGCCTGACAAATGCTTCTGATACCAATCTTGGAACATAATTGTCACTTGGGAGCCACTGTCTAATACAGCTCTTGTAGACACTCCATTCACCTTTACAGTGGTCTCCATGGAGGGACCCACTATTCTGGACCAGTCTGAGAGGCGGTATTGGGGGCTGGGCAACTGACCTTGCCACAAAAAGACGTGGTTAGCATTTTTGGTGCCCTCACTGGGATCATTTTGTGCACCTCTTAACCACTGATTTGTTCTCCAAGCTCTCCTTGTAGCCTATATGCAACTTTGTCAGTGTCTTTTGGGGACCGCATTCCTCTTCATGTGCCCATCCTTCCCGCAATTATAGCAAAACATACTTTCTGGAGTTTGAGCTGGCCGAGGCGCCACACTGGGAGCCAGGGCAGGGGTACTACTAACTGGAAACCTTGTGCCATCTCTGTCTCCTGGCGTGATAAGCATTTGAGACATCTCGTCAGTTTCTCCACTTCCATGGTCAAGGAATTGAGTTTGGAGCTGTTATCAGTAGGAGATACATGGTGGGTACCCCCACCCCATAGCAGATGCAGTCGGATATAGGTCAGGGCCGCATTGCAGGCGGGCCTTCATAAAGGGACTGTTTTTGAATTCCCGGATCTCTCTCAACAGTTCGCCCCATTGTGACATATCTTTTTCCTTGTCAGAGCACTCATTGACTGTCAACCTCTGCCCCTGAACTTCACTTGATGGGTCACCCTCAGTCACTCGGGTCGTAGCCACAGCTGTTGGTGCAGGTCCCTCCCGAGGTCGCCTTTTCTCAACTCCTCGAATTTCTCTCATTAACTCATCATAGGAGGGTGGGGATTCCAGTCGATTTGCCAGGTGTAACTGAAGCAACAGCAGTTCTGAGAAGGGGGCAGACTTAATGATTCTGTCCAGTCTGGTTCGGTCCAGTTCAATCGCTGGCAAACTACCCTTTCTGAGGCATTCTTGCAACAATTTTTCCAGCCGAGACATACACAGACAACTTCCTTGGTACTGTTGTGCATTTCTTACTCTCCACCATAGGTCCTCATCAGAATCTGGGCTCCATACACATTCTCCAAGGCCTCAAGATAGGCCTGTGCAGTCGCTTCAGGGTTACTGGCCCATTTAGCACAGATGGTAGCCAGGGCAGGACCTCGGAGGCCTCACTAACCTCTTCGCTCGGCTTCCGAGCATTGCCATTCTAGCACTTGGGGGGCAACATAGTCTATCCAGGTCTCCCAGTCATCCTCCCCTTTGGGGGTGGGGAGGGTGCCAGAGAAGATCCTCAACCTTCGGTAAGAGTCCTGACTAATGGCAGGTGCAGAAATAGGAGTCTGCATTGGTTCAGCCACCATTACGGGCACTGGAGCGGGAGAGGGTGTTGGGGGAGGAACACCCCCAGGTGGCAAGAATAGTTTCTTCAAGTCCTCCACAGTTTTCCCTTCTCCCAGCAACCATTTAGCAAATTTCTCCTCAAAAGTTTCAGATAGTGGTGGGGGCTCATTCCCCCCCGGGTCTTTACTGTCCTTAGTTATCACTCTCCAAGCAGTGAGGGCTCCCTCTGGGGTAATGGTCTGTGGCACTTTGGAGCTATCTATGGGATCCTTAAACTCTATTAGGGCCAGAAAAGTGTGGGTGAGCAGATTAGCATACCGACCCACGACAACAGGGTTTTGTAAACCTTCCACCTTGGAAAGTACTCCTGTACAATGTCCGTATTGATACCTAAGGGATGTCCAGTATAAGCATAGCATTTGGGGTCGATCTCCTCCCAGTACACCACTCCACCAGCCGGTGCACAGCCACTTCTGTCGGGGTACCCATTTTTTCCTAACAGTGGTTCGAAAATATGGCCACTAGAGGACACACAATCCCAGCGGTGCCTCCAAGATGTAACCTCTAGATGCTCTATCCCAGGGGCTACTACCCCTGCCTGATTTGCCACTAACAGGTTGAGGGGCCTGGATCCAATGGCGGGTGCCTCCACCCAGAGGTCAGGGTTTGCAATAGTTAAACTTACTTGGTCACAGCCCTCTGGGACACTGCAACCCCCCTTTCTTCCCACTAGTGGCCCACACAAGATATCAGAATTACCTTTACAGTATACACTTACCCCCAGGGCTGGTTCAGGCACTGGGACCTCCTGTAAAATAAGATACAGTGCAACAATCACAGTACAATACTTTAACATAGACAAATACCTCAGGCAGTATAACTTTGCTGAAACAAGCAGCTCGGATTTATTTAGGGGAATATAACAAGGACAGGGGAAATCAGGTTAATTGGCTTATCACTTTACTCATCTACCTATGGCTCTCTGTGATCAGGCCTATCCCTACCAGTTACTGTCCCTGGGTACCCAAGCCCTAGTGGCTAGTCCAAACCATGGCAGCTGGTAGGGGCCCTTTCCACAGAGAAAAGAAAAATTAGTTTAAACAGTCAGCAGTACAGTAATTCCATTTGGATTCAATGTGGCAATTAACAGGAGCGCACCCTGAATTAGTACTCACGACTCCAAACAAGATAGGGTCCTTCAATGTCAGCAGGGCTACTCTTGAGCTCCACGAGACTCCTCACACATTTATATGGCAAAAAGAAAGTACTATACCAGGCAGGCTGCTTCTCTATCCCGATCGCAATTACTGCACAATACCCGGGAGAACACACAGCAGATTCAGTTCCTGACAGACCGAGTGCAATTCAGCAATTTCTCCAGTCTTCTACAGGGTGAGCCTGGTTTCTACTCTTCAGATATCCTTTGATTCTCTTCACAGGACGGATTGAGTCCTAACAAGCAGTTACACAAGCTGCAGACCAGAACTCCGGACCTTACACATGTTTCCCGACTAAAACTGTGCACTGAAGGAGCACAGGGTTCCTTTCCCTTCACTGCCAGAGCTAAAACTGAAACTCCAACAGACAAAACCGGCACTTCCTTTGAGTTCCTCCCAGTTCTTGACTGGATTGGCTGTCACTCACAATAGACTGCTCCTGTTGGTCCAAAAAGGCGCAAGTCTAAACTACATCTCCCAGAGTCACTGCCCATACAATCCTCTTGTGGCTGGCTCAGATTATGAGTCCAAGTTCTGATTCGTCCAAGGCACCATTTTAGAGCTAGCTTACCTCACACTGATTGGTCCAGTTCAGCAGTTCAAAACCAGAATGGGGAACTAGGCAGACACAGTTCTGACTGCAAAGAAAGCTGGTTAGACAAACTGTAATTTCATTATTACTCTAAATGATTTCTGGCAAACAGTTACATCTTTCAGATAGGTTCCCTTTGCACTCCTAGTGACTGCAAAAATGGAGTGAATTGGCAGCAGCTCGAGTGGTACTCAAACAGAGAAGCACACAGTCCCCCCATACAAACTAATTATGTCTGCAAGCAGACCTCTCTTAAAGAGACAGTACCAGAGGTTCTAAAAACACTCACTGATAAATGGCTTAAACGCCAAACACCATTCAGGCTTGGAGCATTCAAGCAAGCTCCTGGAAGTCTTTTGGGAACCCCCATTTGCAGGGGGGTTACACATGCATTTTAAGGGCAGCATACACCTTTTTGGTTTTAGATTTTTAATATAATTACAGATTTGGGCATGTGTGAAGTCTGTTTAATTGCCCTAACTAAATACAGTTTTTTATGTGTCTGTTTTGAGATAGTCTGTCCCCCACCCCTATTTAGGGTCTCTTGTTTATGCTGCCTATTCCCTGCCTAAGTTTCCTTTTTATTCTCCTGCAAATGTGACTGAGGCACAAAAGGAGGTGGTGCCTTACCTCTTGCCATGCCGGCGACTCGTATTTGTGGTGTTTTAAATTGTAATACAGTGTGTTTTAAAGTGTATTGTAAAGGTGCCCTGAGCATAGGAAGGGCACCTTATACAAATAAAATTTTGATTGATTGATTGATACTGCAATTCTCACATTAATGCTCAGGGCTGCAGAATGAGATTTCCAGTATACTCTACCTCCTACCAGAGCAGTCAACAAGAAAGCCCTAACATGGCCATCTTTTGACCCCGCCTCATGAACCAGGCTGGTGAAATTTTTCAACTCCACCCCAAAAGTGTTTTCGCACTTGCTGCACAAAATTGTGTTTTTGATGGGATTTAAGAAATTTCACGCCAGCTCTGTGACACCGAACGGTGAGGTTTTTTTTTTGGTGAGCTAGTGACCTGGGTTCGTGACCTGGATCCGGGGCAAATGGAGCAGAGACAGGCAGGGAGGGTGAGGAGCATCCATGCCAATGCTCTTCTCTCTGGGAGGGAGGGAGGGAGGTATGGCCTGCAACGCAGCAAAAAGCTCCTGGTGCTGAGCCGGAGGAGGAACACTTTGTGCCATGGGTGATCATGTGCTGCCGTGCATTCTTCTCAGGACGCTGTGACTTGCAGCCACGATGTAGGAGAGTTGGTGCCATGGGTGATCATGTGCTGCCATGCATTCTTCTCAGGACGCTGTGACTTGCAGCCATGATGTAGGAGAGTTGGTGCCATGGGTGATCATGTGCTGCCATGCATTCTTCCCAGGATGCTGTGACTTGTAGCTGTGATGTAGGAGAGAGGCGGAGAGAAGAGAGAAAACAGGAAAATGTACCACCTTGGTGGCATGGGATGATGACCTCTTGCGAGTTCCCCCCATGCCACTTGACCGCCTAGTGCACCGTACTGCCCCCCCGACCAACAGCCCCAGTATAAATAAGAACACTTCCTCCCTGATGCAGCAGGGGGGGCCCTGGCAGGGATAAGCTTGCCACATGGGGGTGTCAGAGGATCTTGGGAAGCCTGGAGGTAAGTGCGTCAGCAGGAGTTGAGTTTGGCGGGCAGAAGGGATTCACTCGCGAGAGACTGAAGGCATGAGTCTTCAGGGGACCCTGGGAGGTGCAGAAAAAAAAGCAAATTTCACATTCGTCATAAAATGGGGTCCTAAAAAGTCTATGTTAAACATTTGGGCTTAAAATCTCAAACATATCACAGAGTTGCTTGCTTTTCTGCATGGTCCCCAAACCAGGAGCATCACTGCTCTGTACTAAAACTACTCAATTGGCCAACCATTGGAAGACCAACTAGATTTTCCCCTGCTGAGCCCAGCTTTCAGATTAGTAAAAGGTCCAACTCTGCCTGCCCTGAGGGATATTCTGACTAGCAAGCCACAGAGAATGACGCTCCGGTCCTTGGCCAGCACATTACTGGAAGTTCCTAGGGTAAGGACCACCGAGGCCAAAGGTCCTTTGCACTATTCCCCATCACTATGGAACAATCTCCCATCCTCCCTCCATGACTACATAACCCTTGAGGGATTCAAGACAGGGCTAAAGACCTCTCTTCTAGAGCGTAATATATGCAGCTGTCAACACTGACATGGTCTTTCCCTCAATGCATACCCTTGCCTCTATTCAGCACAAGGGACATTTCGTTTCAATGGGCTTACCTGAGCAACAAAATTAAATTAATTAATTAATTAATTAAAGGACAACAAAGTTACTGTATGAAGAAATGCCGAAAGTCTTCAAAGCTTACTCATATCTTTGTATTTTTCCAGAATTTGACTCCACATTTCAACATAGGCTTTTTTACTCTACCTCATGCACAAGGCATGTGTCATTTTTAAAATCCCCTCTGAAATCTGTTTTGGCAGTCACTCCATAAGATCACCTCTTGGACAGGATTTAAAAAAATTCCCCAGTCTTGATCATAAGGTGCAGTCATAAAAAGAGTATGTTGAAAATTCGGGATAAACAAACTGTCAACATGCAAGCAAACAATGGCATTGGCAAATGCTGGTTTCTTTTTTTTTTTTTTTTTAATAAAGTATGCTTTTCCCCCTGGCTGGCCATCCATTGGTCTGCTCCAGCCACCCCCACCCACCCCGGGACTTACCTCTTTATTCCTGGACTGCCCCCTGGCTTACCCCCCAGGGTGGGGTCACCGGGGAAGGACCCCAGCTCCCTGATGAACACCTGAACTTGATCGGGTGGGGCATCAATTGCTTTAGACAGATGTGTAGGGCACAGCAGAGTAGACAGCTTTCATTACTTGGCCAAGCATTTTTTTTTTCAGTTTTTTCTCCAGGGAGGCATAGCATTCAATGATGTATGTGGAGCTCACACCCAACATCCAAAATGCCTCCCAGCTAGATACAGCCCCAGCAGTCGGACCCCAGCCTCCGCAAGGGGTCAATACCACAACGGGGACTTCCCAACACTCCCCCCAGAGGAGGAGAGCAGTTCTTGGAATGCTCAGTCCTCCTCCCTCCAGCTGGTCCTTCGACTCCTGAAATTGCTTCTGGTCCCTGGTTGTTGGCTTCGCAAGCAGTGGCGTTCTTGCTACGCCAGCAGGCCAGCCACTAGTTTCTTATAGCACAGTTGGTTTTTTAGTTCTTAAAGTTAAGCTACTGCATGGTTTCATTTACCGTTAAAATCATTACATTTATTACTAGCCCTGAAGTTTTTGTTTAGGAGACATCAACTTTGCCTAATAAGATACCGATTTTTTTTTATGTGGGAATAATGATTCTAGAAAGTCAGGTTAATTTTGTTTGTGCATATCTAACTTATAGTTGTTTATCTCCCACAGGTCTTGGCATGGTTAGCCACCTCAAAATATAGAGGATAATGTATGGGCAGCCATACACAATAAGCCTGTATATACATCAAGAGGTTACTATGGCAACCAGGAACCTCGAGAGCAAAGTCAGTGCCAGTGTCAGTATTAGCAGTGTCAGTGGCTCAGCAGGTAGGGAGGCCGGGAGATCAGAGGGCTGTGGGTTCAGTTCCCACATCTGGCACTTCGGTTAATATCCCAGTACTGACACTGTAGTGCAGCATGAGAGGGGTGCTGCACTTCTGAGGTGCCGTCTTTCGGATGAGATGTTAAACCGAGGTCCCATCTGCCTGGATTGGTGGTAGTTCAGGTGGATGTTAAAGATCCCATGGCATTTCTCGGAAAGAGTAGGGAAATTTCCCCGGTGTCCTGGCCAAATTTCTCTCATTCACTAAAAATACCACTAACAGCTTAATCTGGTTCAAGGTCAGTTAGCATTCATCTGTATCTGCCTCCTCCGGGTCGTGCCTGAAAATAGGCAGGATTTGTCTAGTGCACTTACCCGGTCAACAAAAACTAAATAAATAAAATAAAAATAAATAAAAAAGCTTGTGAGGTTCACTGGTTGCTGTAGAAAGCTTGAGATGAAGACACAGGCTTGTCTGTGTATGAATGCTCATACTTTATCTTTTACAGTGTATGGGCATCCATGCCCATTTCAGACACGCTGCTTCCTTCTCGATGAACTGGGGCGGCGGGGACTGAGGGTTGGCATGGCTCAAATTACTGATTCAGTGCGCTGCATCTTTTCTAAAAGTTTAGGTTTAAAACAAAACAGCTTCCAGCTGAACTGGATAGAGAGAAACGGCTGTGTGGCAGCATTTTTAGTTGTTGTGCTGCAATAGTTTAATCACTAGTACAGTACAATGCAATGACATCACTAGTGCAACATAACATATAGAATAATAAATAGGTAAGTATGCACAAAGAGGCTGCGTTTCCATCGAGGGGATTCTATGACATTATACTCCTTGAGAGTGAAGGTCCCGAAGTCTATGATGTCATAGAATCCCTGCAATGGAAACACAGCCCTGTCTGTGCACACTTACCCTATACAAGGCAGCATAGATTCACTAGGGGGAGGTCATGTCAAACTAATCTTATAGATTTCTTTGACTAGGTAACCAGGGAAGTAGATCAGGGTGGAGCAGTGGATGTGGCCTACCTAGATTTCAGTAAGGCCTTTGATACTGTTCCACATAGGAGACTCATAAACAAGGGCCCCTGGAATTCTGCGGTTCTGCAGTTGTGGAATTTGCCGCAGAATTTGCATCATGCCGCAGAATATACATCATGCCGCAGAATTCATTGTTTTTGGTGAATTTTCATATAAATATACTGTTTTTCCATAGTGTCAGGCTTTCTTTCCCACCTCGTTTATCCTGAAGCCCCTCCTCTATGCTCAGCACATGATGTCATCGATGACATCACATCATATTTAGCCAATGACAGGACTGCATTCTGCCAGAGAAATGAATAAATCATGCCGCAAAAATCAGAAAATGCTGCCGCAGAAGTCAAGGACCTCTGCCATAGAAATCAGAAAATTCTGCCGCAGAACACCAGGGGCCCTGCTCATAAACAAGCTGGGCAGTCTAGGAGTGGGACTAAAAGTGGTAAACTGGGTAAGAAATTGGTTAAAGGATAGGCAACAGAGGGTGGTGGTAAACTAAGTTCACTTTGAGGAAGGAAGGAAGGAAGGGTGACTAGCAGGGTGCCACAAGGATCAGTACTGGGATAAGTCCTTTTTAATATCTTGATAAGCGACACTGCAGAGAGACTAGTAGGGAAGGTGTGTATTTTTGCAGACGACGCAAAAATCTGCAATACAGTGGATGATCCGGGGCCGGGGGATGAATAGAAATATAGGTAAGCTTGAAGAGTGGTCTAGAAAGTGGCAACTAAGTTTCAATGCAAGAGAATGCAAAACAATGCACTTGAGGCGCAGAAACCCAGGGTCAGAATACAGAATGGGGGGAGTGGTACTGGAGGCCACCAAACAGGAAAGAGACCTGGGTGTTATCATATCTGATGACCTAAATACTGTCCTACTGAAACAATAGTTGTGGGTTACTCAGTAATAAGGCAATGTGACACTACAGTTTGCCAGTATAATAAAGAGCACTAGATGGTATTATGTTATCCGGGGGCTAGAATAAAAGACATTAAAAGGGAAATACCTAAGTATATTAAACATTCTAACACAAAGAAGATTATTACAATCCATACAGGTATCAATGATGCAGGGCAAAACCATGAAAAGATATCTGCACAGACCTCCTGGAAATAGCAAAGATAAACAACATCTTGGGGCAGAAGTAATTATATCTGGCCTCTTACCCGCACCTAGAGCTGTAAGCGAAAAAAACAAAACGATCTCCAGAATTAACACACGTTTAGAAAATTGGTGCAGGAATGAAGGTATTGTTTTATAAATTCCTGAGATAAATTTCATGGACAAAGAAATCTATATGGAACCGATGGTTTGCATTTAAGTAGGGATGGGGCAAATCTCCTAGGCTCATTGATTAGATCAAAAATGGAATCAGTCAATTTAAAATAACCACATGGGGAGGCTGTTTACCAATTTTAAATGGTAAAATCACAGCAAGGGATATACCCGGTACAAAAGACGGGTCATTAAAGTGCCTTCTTAGTAATGTACGAAGCCTTAAAAACAAATTCCAAGCATTGCTCTTTTCAGATGTAACCCCTAGATGGCGCTATCCCAGGGGCTACTACCCCTGCCTGATTTGCCACTAACAGGTTGAGGGGCCTGGATCCAATGGCGGGTGCCTCCACCCAGAGGTCAGGGTTTGCAATAGTTAAACTAACTTGGTCACAGCCCTCTGGGACACTGCAACCCCCCTTTCTTCCCACTAGTGGCCCACACAATATATCAGAATTACCTTCACAGTATACACTTACCCCCAGGTCTGGTTCCGCACTGGGACCTCCTGTGAAATGAGATACAGTGCAACAATCACAGTACAGTACTTTAACATAGACAAATACCTCAGGCAGTATAACTTTGCTGAAACAAGCAGCTCTGATTTATTTAGGGGATATAACAGGACAGGGAAATCAGGTTAATTAGCTTATCACTCTAATAATCTACCTATGGCTCTGTGCACAGGCCTATCCCTATCAGTTACTGTCCCTGGGTACCCAAGCCCTAGTGGCTAGTCCAAACTGTGGCAGCTGGTAGGGGCCCTTCACACAGAGAAAAGGAGAATTAAACAGTCAGCAGTACAGTAATTCCATTTGGATTTAATGTGGCAATTCAACAGGAGCGACCTGAATTAGTACTCACGACCTCCAAATAAGATAGGGTCCTTCAATGTCAGCAGGGCTCACTTGAGGTACACAAACCTCTTCACACATTTATATAAAAAGCACTATACCAGGCAGGCTGCATCTGTATCCCGATCGCAATTACTGCACAATACCGGGAGAACACACAGCAGATTCAGTTCCTGACAGACCGAGTGCAATTTTCAGCAATTCTTCCAGTCTTCTACAGGGTGAGCCTGGTTTCTACTCTTCAGAGATCCTTTGATTCTTTTCACAGGACGGATTCAGTCCTAACAAGCTGCAGACCGGAACTCTGGGCTCATACACGTTTTTGACTAAAACTGCACACTGAAAAGCACAGGGCCCTTCCTTCTTCACTGCCAAAGCTCAACTCAAACTCCAACCGACAAAACCGGCATTTCCTTTGAGTTCCTCCCAGTTCTTGACTGGATTGGCTGTCACTCACAATAGACTGCTGCTGTTGGTCCAAAAAGGCACTGAAGTCTAAACTACATCTCCCAGAGTCACTGCCCATACAATCCTCTTGTGGCTGGCTCAGATTATGAGTCCAAGTTCTGATTCGTCCAAGGCACCATTTTAGAGCTAGCTTACCCCACACTGATTGGTCCAGTTCAGCAGTTCAAAACTAGAATGGGGAACTAGCAGACACAGTTCTGACTGCAAAGAAAGCAGGTTAGACAAACTGTAATTTCATTATTACTCTAAATAATTTCTGGCAAACAGTTACATCTTTCAGATAGGTTCCCTTTGCACTCCTAGTGACTGCAAAAATGAAGTGAATTGGCAGCAGCTCGAGTGGTACTCAGAGAAGCACACAGTCCCCCCATACAAACTAATTATGTCTGCAAGCAGACAGCTCTTAAAGAGACAGTACCAGAGGCTCTAAAAACACTCACTGATAAATGGCTTAAATGCCAAACACCATTCAGGCTTGGAGCATTCAAGCAAGCTCCTGGAAGTCTTTTGGGAACCCCCATTTGCAGGGGGGTTACACAGAGATGATTGACGTGGTACTAATTACGGAAACATGGTTTAATAATAATGAAAACGGGGGAATCATATCCCAGGATATAATACTGTTGGGAAAGATAGAATAAAAAGGAAGTGCAGGGATTTATTTAACTCCAAAAATTGATTAGCGTTTTGCTCATAAAAGTGCTAAAACTTTGCGAAAATGCATAGCACTTGCCTCACTGTGTTTAACAAACATAATACTTTTAGAAAACCTATATAAATACTTTCTGTACAGTTAGCATTGTCCCAAGAAAAAAACTGCTAATCAATTATTTAAAACCCTGAAGTGGAATAGCCATTTACTGTATTTATTAATTTATTTCAATTTCGGAAAGTACCTTTGAGTCATTGACTCGTTTACAAAGGTTCCACATCAAATACAGTATACAGAAACTTACTACACATACAACATAAGTAATCAGTGGAAAAGTATAACAAATCTGAGAGTGTAATACATTGGAGCCATAATACATATAAAACATATAATCATCCGAGAATATTTGCAGCAGTTCAAACAGCGTGGAACACTGGATAAGTGGGATTGTGCAGGCTAATACAATGTGGTATACAACAGCTACCACAACAGTTACCATGAAAACACAGTGGATGGTAAATACCAGAAAGCGAGGGAGTAGAGCAGAGGGTAGGTATGTGACCATGAATGGTCAGCTCCCAGCAATAACATAGAGTGCAAAAGTAGCAGGTGATAGGCAGTCAGATTTGTTAACTGAAAACAGTTCTAAGGACAGGGGTAACAAAAAGTAGCCGAGACCAAAGTGCCAACAGTAGGAGGAGGGTTTAGGAGGCAGGAGACAGCAGGGTATAGGAGGAAGATAGAAGGTAGATGGGCAGGGGGGACAAAGTGGGGAGGGTAGGGAGGGATGAGACACAAAAGGATGGTGGGAGGTCAAGAGGTCAGAGAGGAATAATCACTGGGTATGCATGACGGGAGGTAGGGTGGATGTAGGCAGGTAGAGGAGGGAATAAAAGGGTGAAAGTCAGGATTAGAGGAAGGGGTAGGGGGTTGGGTAGAGTGCGAGAATGGGGTATAGACATGAGGGAAGGGGCAGAGGAGTGCTAGACAGGAGGAAGAGGTGGATAGGGAGGAGAAATATTAAATTGCGCAGTCACATATACTGTCCATGGCAATAGATACTCTAAGCCGGGATTTAAAAGGGCCCAACTTTGTCGTATTTTGCTGATCTATGCTCAGGGAGTTGAGCTAGATAGGGGCGCAATATTCGAGGGAATGTTGTCTTTGGGAGGTTCTCTGGAAAGGTACATTCAAAGTGCATTTGTTTAGTCCCCTCGTGCGTCTAGTTGCATCAGGGCATTTGAGGAGGTTCTGAACCGCAAGGGGAGCAAGGCCAAAGATGTCTTTTTTTGCGAGCAGGCATGTCTGATAGCAGATCTGCCTGTCTAGGTTAAGCCAGCAGCTTTGGGCATAGAGCTCGCAAGTGTGTGTTAGGCGATGTACCCCTAATACAAGCCTGCAGGCTTTAGTTAGGGTAGTTTTTACTCTTCTGAGAGCTGTGGAGGTTGCTGCACCATAGATTGGTAGGCCGTAGCCAGTGATAGTTAGCACTGAGCTGGTCACAGCCAGTTTTAGGGTGTCAGGTGTGAAACAGCGCTTATTCCTGTAGATTAGGCCTAGTTTAGCATTAGCACATCTGGCAACCAGATCTATGTGCCGTGTGTACGACAATGTTGAATCTAAGGTGACTCCAAGGTATTTGAAATGAGTGGCAGGTTCAGGGGGTAGGTTTTGGTTGTTGACAATTTGAAGTTGGTAGTTTCTTTGTCTGCTGTGGGCTGATGTAAAGACCATGGTCTTGGTTTTTTATAGTTTAGCAGTAGCTTAGCATCATGGAACCATTTTTGCACTGTGGTGAAATCAGACTGCATACGCCGTTCAAGCTCTATGGAGTCAGAGTGGGATGAATATAGAACTGCGTCATCCACATAGAGTAATAGTTGGTCTGTTATAGCCAGTGGAGTGAGTTTAGGAATAGGCTAAACAATAGTGGTCCCAGAATAGGGCCTTGTGGTACACCGGTGGGAATGCTCTGGTAGCTAGAGTAGACTTCATTAATTTTTACTTCTTGCACTCTCCCTTGGAGGTAGCTCCTGAACCATGCAGTGGATTCTGGGGAGAGGCCAGGGTTGGATAGCTGGCGTAGAAGCAGCTCATGGTTGACAGTGTCAAAGGCCTTGGTGAGGTCAATGTAGGTAGCCCCCACCAAGAGCCCACGATCAAGAGCACTGTGAATATAACTGGTGAATTCCAAGAGTGCGGTCGTTGTGCTATGTTGTTTGCGAAACCCGTGCTGCTGTTTACATTACAGTTGATTAGGACCAAGCTGAATTTTTGTTGCTAGCTGCTGGGCACCACCACTGAGGGGGGCAGGTGGCAAAAGCTGCCCCCGAGGGTGTTCCATGAGGTAAATCACACAGCCACCACCACATCTGCCAATTCTGTCTAGTCTGAACGTGGAGTAGCCTGGTAATTGGAAGGCTGTATTAGGTATTCTTGGGTTTAGCCAGGTCTCTACCACAGACATAATGTCAGGCTGGTGTTGGGCTGTCCATACTTGGAAGGGGTCAAGGTTTGCAAGAAGGCTGCAGATGTTTATGGAGGCAATTTTAAGCCTAGAGTGTTGCTTTTGGTGGTGTGGGGTTTGATTCATGGGCCTAGGGTTGGGGTGGACATTGCCAGATAGCAACAGTAATAGATAAGCAAGCCTTACTATTGGCCACTTTAGCCATGTTTTTGCTCCCACTCTGCTCCTATATGGGGAACTGCAATTTTTTTTTTTGTGGGGCAGACAAAGATTAGGTTGTAGAGTGTGTGTGGGGGCGTTGTCCTCGTTTGCTGTGCTCCAGACTGATAACTCAGTGGTGGTATGTGAGCAAAGAAAAAATTACTCACCTTAGTAATGTTGTTTCTTCTAATGGAATCTTGCTGTATTATGACAATTGCAGTTTGTCCCAGCCTTAGAACTGCTCCGGAGGTGACAGAGTTAACTTCCATGCCAGGCATGGAATCCTGAGCGCGAGCTCGGTTGTAAAAGCTCTGTCTGGTGATATTCAAACCAAAACTGTCAGATTTACGAGCAAAACTCACTAAGGTTCTGTGTGGAAGCTGTAAACCCACACTAGCCAACTGGCTACTAAAGAGTTACACATATTTTCTGGTCCCAAAACCAAGACTTAAGTCAGGGGACCCAGAAAATAAAATGAACATAACACCCAAACACCCCAAAAAGGAGGGGTGAAAACACAAGGTGGGCATCATTAGGTGTCAATACTGCACTGCCCACCCACATCCCAAGAGCAGAGGTTCTGAGAGGGGCAGTATGGAGGTCATAATATAGCAAGACTCCATTAGAAGAAACAACATTACTAAGGTGAGTAATTTTTTTCAAACAACATGAAGTCTTGCTATATTATGACAATTGCAGACTACACAGCAGTACCTCCATGGAGGAGGGACATAACCTACTTAGGAAATAGGCTCTGAAGCACAGTGTGTTAAACTGAGCATCCCTCCTAGCCTGGATGTCCAGGAAGTAATGCTTGGTGAAAGTGTACTGTTTTCCAGGTAGCTGCTTGACATATCTCTAAGATAGGGATGTCCCTGGCTGCAGCTAGGACTGAGCAGCACTTCTAGTAGAGTGAGCCGTCAGGCCTGAAGGGGAACCTTACCCAGTTTTGATAGCAAAATTGATACAAGAGACAATCCACCTGGCAATGGATCTTTAGTGGCAGGTTTCCTTCCCAACCTCACCATAAGTGAGGAACAGTTGGAGGGAGTCAAACCTGTGACCCTTGGTACACTCTATGTAGTAACTAAGGGCTCTTTACATCTAACTTGCAACCTCTCTCAGAGGAGGAATGGTCAGTGAGTACACTGAAGAGATACAGATTGATTAAGGTGGAAATCTGAAACCACCTTAGGCAAGAACTTCCTGTTAGTCCTGAGGACTACCTATCTCTGTGAAAGGAGATAAAATCAGTCTCCACTGACAAAGCTTGTAATTCACTTATGCGCCTGGCAGAAGTGATGGCTACTAGAAACACAGTTTTCCAAGTCAAGTACTTAAGCTCTGCTGAAGACAAAGGTTCAAAGGGGGGTTGCATCAGCTGAGCAATGCAAACATTAAGATCCCAGGCAGGAGCAGGGTCCCTGAATGGCGGGTTGGTGTGAAGCAATCCCTTGAAAAACTTGGAGAATACAGGGTGAGCAGAAAGAGAAGAGGTCTTTCCTGCTGAAATAAAAGCAGAGACAGCTGCCAAATGCACTTTCAGAGTAGCTGGCCTCAGCCCCAAAGTATTTAGATGGACCATAGTCCAAGACTGTGGGCAAATCAGCAGATTCTGGGGAAATATGCTTCCCAGAGCACCATATGGAAAACCTTTTCCATTTAGAATTATAAGTAGCCCTGGTGGAAGGCTTCCTAGAAGCTTTCAAGATTTCGAGTACACCTTGAGAAAGGTGTAGGTCAGCAAACTAACTCCTCAAGAGCCAGGTCTTGAGGTTGAGGGATTTGATTCGATACCAAACTCCCTGGGCACAGGTTAACAGATTGTGATTCCTGGGGAGACACAGGGAAGATGGACTGCTATGACAGAAGGAGAGGATACCAGGGCTGTCTGGCCCAATCTGGAGCAATCAGAATCATCTTGCAAGGTTGAGATCTGATTTTGACTAGCACCTTGAACAAGAGAGGAAGGGGGAAAAGCATAGAGGAACTTCCTTCCCAATCTGAGAAGGAAGGCATCCAGAGGGACTGAGCCCAACACTGGGGCCTGCAACAAAAAGCGGAAGTTGGTGGTGTCTGGGGCTGCAAAAGATCTATCTGAGGGTGCCCCACCTGGTAAATACTAACCCTAGTACTAGGGATCCAGTGACCATCTGTGATGGCCCTGGGAAATCCTGCTGAGAGCATCTGCCAGGACATTGTCCTTACCTGGGAGGTGAACTGCTATGAGGGAGGTGTTCCGGGAATAAGCCAGAGACCACAACTTCATTGCTTCGGTGCACAAGGCCGAGGACCGAGTGCCCCCTTGCTTGTTGATGTACCACATTGTAGTGGTGTTGTCTGTTCTGACCTGTACCACTTTGTTCTGAACAGATGCAGAAAAAACCTGAAGTGCTAGAAAAACAGCTCTGAGTTCCAACGATTGATGTGGAGCAGAGATTCCTGAGGGGACCATAATCCCTGGGTGGTGAGGTCGCCATGTGAGCTCCCCCATCCCAAGAGGGACGATCTGTAGTAAGGGTCAAGGAGTGAGATTGAGGGATGAAAGGAACCCCCTGTCTCAGATTGCTCTGATCCTGCCACCACTGCGGGGCCTGGACCAGGGTTCAAGTTACTGGGATCAGTTTGGTTAGGGGATCTCTCCTTTGAGACCAGAAGGCTCTCAAATGGAACTGAATGTCCCTCATCTGAAATCTGGCTCCTTGCATTACAGCTGTGGAAGCAGCCATGTGCCCTAGGAGCTGTAGAAAGTGCCTTGCTGGCCGAGAGACCTGCAGAGTGAAGGAGGAGGCCAGAACCACCAGGGTCTTTACCCTTTCTAGAGGAAGGAAAGCTCTGGCCTGCTTTGTGTCCAGTTCTGCGCCAATGAAGGTGAGTAGCTGAACAGGCTCTAGAACTGACTTTGGGAGATTGAGAAGAAAACCTAGAGATGTAAGCAGCTGCTGGGTAACCTGAAGGTGTGATTTGACTTGGTCTGGAGACTGACCCACTATGAGCCAGTCGTCCAGGTAAGGAAAGATGGCAATCTTTTGCCTTCTTAAGTGAGCAACTGCTACTGCCAGGCATTTTGTGAATACCCTTGGGGCAGAGGTAAGGCCGAAGGGCATTGCTCTGAACTGGTAATGGCCTGAGGGCAGTTCGAATCTGAGGTACTTTCGGTGGGAGCTTCTGATGAGAACATGGAAGTAGGCATCCTTGAGGTCCAGGGACGCTAGCCAGTCCCTGGTCTTAGGGAGGGTAAATAATTCCCAGAGTCACCATTTTGAATTTTGGTTTTAAAGGTGCTTGTTTAGGTATCTTAGATCCAGGATGGCGCCATTCTCCTGTCTTTTGGCAAAAGGAAGTACCTGGAGTATAGTCCTTTGCCCTGGTGTAGGGAGGAACCTTTCCACAGCTCTGAGAGCCAGGAGGGTTGAGACTTCTGTTTCAATGCAAGAGCCTCTAATGAATTTGCAGGGGAAAGATCTGGTTCTCATCTTTGAAATTTTTGAAGCTGAGAACAGTCCTCGGTTACTACTTCCAGGACCCACTTGTCTGATGTTAAAGACCCCAGTCCTGGACGAAGTAAGCCAGCCTGCCCTACAGGTAATGGAGAATCGGCCCTGGCATCCCATCAGGGTGCCTGTTTGGCAGGGGTTTAGGCTGAGGGGTGGGAGCAGGCCTGCTCTGCCTCGCTGCCTGCCTCTCCCACTGAAGAACCCCTCTGGGTATAAGATGAAGAGGAGGCCTGGGCTTGGTAAAAGGCCTGTGAAAAGACCTGCCCCTGCCCCGGAAGGTTGCCTCTGAGGAGTGGCTTGCCTCTCCTTGGCCTGTGCACCCTATAAGTGGTCCTATACTCATCCATTTTTTCATGTAATTCTCTGTCTGCCCCAAACAGAGAATTACCCACAACAGGAAAATCCATGGCCTTAGCCTGGGTATCCTGTGACAGGCTAATACACCTGAGCCAAGCCATTCTACCTAAAAGCCACAGATGTAGCCATGACTCTTGAAGATACATCATTAGAGTCCACTGCAGCATGGAATTGCACCTTGGATGCCTCAATACCATCAGCAGCTACCTGTTCCAGCTCCTTGGCAGCTGGCCAGGGACCTGTTTTGCTAAAGCCATAACAGTATCCCATCTGGATTTCTGGTATCTTGCAACATAGGCCATATAATTTGCCTGTCTGAGTCCCAAGGATGCTGCCATGTATTGTTTCTTTGCCATGGCATCAATCCTCCTGGAGTCCTTATCAGGGTGGTGTGAAGCCAAGGGAATATTTGCCTTATCACAGGCTGCAGCCTGCACTACCCCAACATGGCTGCATTGTTGTGAAAGGAACTCCATATCAGGGCCTGACAATGTGTACCTCCTGTCCATCTTTTTATCCACAGGAGGTAAAGAATTAAGAGCTTTTAAAATTTTTATTGTCTGTTTCCTAAAGGATTTATGTAAAGGAATAGACAATCTCCTGGACTCTGGGATATCCATCATTTTCACATAGTCAGGCTCCTCCTGTTCATCCACAGCTTCTTCCAAAGGGAGCTGGAGGGTTTCAGCAACTTTTTATAAAACAGAAATGAGAAGGGGACTCCAGAAAGCCTAGGGAGACACTCCTGAAGGTCTGTCTGGGAGATGTCCGTTCAATGGGCACATCCAGACTTTCAAAATCACATTCACACTCTTCATAATCCTCCTCCTCCTCCCGGTTCATAAAATTCCTCTATATCATATTCTTGAATCGGTGGAACCGACTCAAACCGACCGCTTAATTGATAGTGGCGGTTTGACGAACCGGGAAAGCGACTGGACAATTTGGACGCTTATTATCTCTGCAGCGGTTGAGAAGGAAATTTTGGCTCCACACCTGCTGATTTTCTAGTCCTCTTTGTTGGAACTGGCTCATCCAAGTCAGCTCTTCGCTTGCCGAGAAGTCTCGCCCTGGTCAGAGGGCACTCCCTCCGGTTCGGTTGGCACCGAACCGGACTGGCCATCCAGGTCAGCAGACTTTTTGGCCTCTCATTCCCTGAGCCTACCAACTCTCTTATCCAGGGTAGCTGCAGGGAAATTCTTGCAAATCTGGCAGTCTGCATTGAGGTGGTCAAACCCCAGACAATAAACACATGTGGTGTGTGGGTCAGCCTTGGCAAAGGCTTCCCCACAGACACTACAGTGCTGAAACCCAGTGGGCCCGGTTTTTCTTTTGGGTTTCTCAGACATAATGCCAGCCTAACCAAAAACTTGCCCTTTCGGCAAATCGCCAAGCAAGACACCCTTATCGGTTCCCAACCGTGTCACGGGTCGTGGAAAAAACCGTAATGAAATCCGCTTTTTTTAGAACCGATAAGAACCGGAAACCGCACTCTAAATGTAATTTAACAAGTTTTAACAACAACCTGATCAGTTCAAACCGAACCGATAATGTTTGCAAGTTCCACACAGAGACTGAAAACCTATCTATTACTTACGATACCACAGACAGAGCTTGAACCGACCAGTTTGCAGTTAAAATAAATATAATTGCGGTTTAAAATAAACCGAGAATAACACTTTTTTAACCGAGAAATGAACCGAGCAGAAGGAGGAATCTCCGGAGCAACTGTTCAGTGAGGCGGAGTAAAGAATCTGACAGTTTCAGTTTGAATATCACCAGACAGAGCTTTTACAACTGAGCTCGCGCTCAGGATTCCATGCCTGGCATGGAAGTTAACTCTTTCACCTCTGGAGCAGTTCTAAGGCTGGGACAAACTGCAATTGTCATAATATAGCAAGACTTCATGTTGTTTGAAGGGCCTGTTGAAGGGTGCCGAGGTAGAGTTGGGGCACTCCTATGCAGCAATGGGTGTCCCTACGGTAGTATGGCCAGTATGAGAGGAGTCCAGGGTAGGTTACTGCATGGGCCTACAGCAAATGGAGACAAGGCAGAGTATTATCAGGAGAGCCATCATTAGGTTTGTCAGTGGGATAGGCAGGGGTGGAAAGACTCAATGTAGCAGCTAATGTCTTAAGTACTGAGAGATAAAAATACTGATGCAGTTTGCCACAAAGAGATACAATGGTAGCCAATCAAAGTGAGCATTGGGTTTAGGTGGGCAGGCTTTAGGTCGATTTAATAGAGGTCGGGCCGGGGAAGGTGAGCAGGACAAAATACAGGGAACCAAAATATAACAAGGTAATTGAGCCATGCCTGCTTCTGTGAAAACCCTACCCCACTATCAGTGCTGCATGGCGGCTACACAGAGCCAAAGTCTGGGGAGTCTGAACTGACCACTGGTGGCTCAGCTACTCAGAAACCGACCAATCGGCAGCTGGAACCCGATGCTATAGGTCCTAGAGTATGCAAATCTGAATCTTTCAGAAGGGGTAATGGAGGTCCTTAGGGTATCCAGAAACTGCTACCAGAAAAATCTATACTTCTAAGTGGAAAAGATTTTCTTTCTGGTACAGGGACAAAAATGTAGATCATACCCAGGCTGGGTTATCAGTAGTTCTTGACTATCTCACCCATCTTCATTCCCTAGGTCTCAGGACCTCTACTTTGAAGGTGCATCTGGCTGTAATGTCTGCTTACCTGTCAACAGGTAAGCCATCCTCTTTGGCTTCTAATGCAGTCTTCCGAAAGTTTTTTTAAGGGACTACTGCTTTTACACCCTCCTCATAGAGTCCCTACCCCTGTGTGGGACTTAAACATCCGCATAGCACATCTTATGCAGCCTCCTTTCGAGTCCATGTCATCAGCTGACCTTAAGTATGTGACTTGGAAGGCTGTGTTTTTAGTGGCCATTACTTCTGCCAGAAGGATTAGTGAGATTCAGGCTTTGTCCATGGAGCCCAGTCATGTGGCCTTCCATAGGGACAAGGTGGTACTCAGGACAAATAATAAATTTCTCCCTAAGGTGGTATCTGACTTTCACATTAATCAGTCCATCACTCTGCCAGTCTTCTTTACTGATCATTCCTCCTCAGGTGAGCATAAACTACATAGCTTGGATGTCAAGAGAGCTATTAGTTACTGCCTAGAGCACACAAAAGGTCACAGAGGGGATAGAACTCAGCTCTTTCTGACCTATGGAGAGGTTGGCAAAGGTAAACCTGCCAGAAAGAGAGCCATAGCAAGGTGGAATGTGTCATGTATCCAATTCTGTTATGGCAAAGTGGGTAAGCTGCCCCCACAGGGGCTTAGGGCCCATTCTACTAGAGGGACTGTTGCATCAATAACAGCTTCCAGAGATATTCCTCTTCTGGAAATCTGTACGGCAGCTACCTGGAAAAAGTTCACACATTTACCAAGCACTACTGCCTGGACACTCAGGCCAGGAGTGATGCCAGGTTTGGCACAGCAGTTCTGCAGAGCCTGTTTCCTAAATAGGTCCTCTGCCCGCCTCCAAAGGCACTGCTTGGGTAGTCTACATTTGTCAGAATACAGTAAGATTTCCTGGGGTTTGAAGAAAACATTACCTACAATAGTAATCTTATTTCTTCTAAGGGAATCTTACTGTATTCTGAATTCCCACTCTTCCTCCTCTGCTAGGACCTACAGGGCTCTGCTCACTTCTGTTTCACTGATGTTGGAAACCTGTGGGTACAGGTACCTATTAGTTTTTTGGTCATCTGTTGACTTGAGTCTTAGAGCTGCCTCCTGTTGTGTGGAGTTTCTGTTCCCTTAATAGGGGTTTTTCGGGGTGTTAAACTTAGTTTGGATAGTTAGTATTTAGCTTCTGCATGCTTTGTAAGAATCTGACGGTTGCAGGAAGTGCAACCAGGGACAGTGATTTGAAAACCGAGCTTGAGCCTAACATTCCACTATCAGCATAGGCTCTATTAACCATTTCGGCTCCGGGGGCAGTCCTATGGTGAGACCATACTGCATTTGTCAGAATACAGTAAGATTCTCCTAGAAGAAACAAGATTACTATGGTAAGTAATGTTTTCTTTCCGTCCGGTCATGTCTCGTCCCGGGCACAAAAGAAGTCGAAGGTGGGGCAGCCTCCTATGTGTTGGTGTCCCTGCGGCCGCCTTTACTCTGTTATGGACCAGCATGACTGGTGTCTTTCCTGCCTTGGCCTAGGCCATGATATGGATAACTGTGATGCCTGCTTTTTCATGGACCACTGGGTTTTAGAAATGCATGCGTTCAAAGTTGGACGTGGCGCCGCCGACTTTTGGAGGGCAGGTTCACAGTTGGCGGGCCAATGCATGGACTCTTAGCCCTTCCTCCGGGTTCCCTTCCAGTCCTATGTGGCCTGCAGAGGGGGCCTTCACCAGTTCTAGCCTTGCCATGGTAGGGGCTCTTTCCACAGTGCAGGAGGCCCAGTCTGGCCCTCTCAGGGGCCAGGCCGGAGGCACCGTTCTGGCAATTGCTTTCACGGAAGCGAAGGCTCCCCTGGTGTTGAGCTCTGGGGCCCATGGGACCAGGCTGACACCGTCCTTGGTGCCATCTTTCGGCGCCGCCCTTGGCTCCAGTGTCGCTTGTGGCACCGGGGGTCTGGGCAGCACCGCAGACGTCGCTGGGCCATCCCTCGGTGGTGTTTCTGACTGTGGCACTGTCTGCAGTGCCAGGGATGGGAGCAGCACCATGGGCAGTGTAGGACATGCTTTTGGGGCCACCTCCATCTCTGGTGCCATTTGGGGCACTGGGGAGGGGAGGCAGTACCATGGTCAGTGCCACATTCAACTCCAGTGTCATTTGTGGTGCTGGGGAGGTGGCGGCACCGTGGTCAGTGCTGCCTTCAACTCTGGTGCCGTTCGAGGTGCCAAGGAGGGGGTCGGCGCTGATCACGGTGCCGCTGTGGGCTCTGGTACCATTCACAGAGCTGGAGGTGGCACGACTTGTAGTTCTGGGACTGGGAGGGATTGTGGAGTGGTCTGGCATTGGGCCTCTCAGTGGAGGAGGACTCAGGGTCTGATCTGGACTGGCTCCCGGATTCATCTGAGTCCTTTGGTCTCTCTGTGTCCAGCACCTCAGCCCCCACTCAGCCTTCCTCTGCTGGCTGGGCAGATTCTGTTGGTTCTGGGGTCAGTGGGACTGACCAGCCAGCAGTGGACCAGGTGGCTGCTGTTACGCAGCCTGGGACCAAGGACATGTCCATCCTTTCAGTTGGGGTACCCCTTCTTGTGATCCTGGACAGTCCAAGTTTGGGACAGTCCAGAGCATCCCAGGAGGGAGAGAGTACTGTACCTTTGGCTGACTCCCAGGGGTCAGCTAGAGGTTACCAGTTACCTAAGCAGGTGGTGTTGAGGAAGAGAGCCCTTTCGGAGTCAGCGGGGTCGAGGGGACAGGATTCAGTGCAGCTGCCTTTCCCTGGGATCTGCCCAGGTACTGGTAGGAGTTGTAGTGCAGATCCTCACCCCTCCTCCAGAGACTCTTTGAGAGGGGCCTCTGCTTTCGAGGTCAGGGGCCATCCTTCTGGGCTCACACAGTCCCGGTCACCTCACGGGGGGATGTCTTCCTTCCGGCACAGCTCCAGCCATTCCGACCCAGTTGAACGGCTTCTGTCTGCTGGGACCACTGTGTCTCCCTCTTTGTTGGGATCATCCGCTTGGTCCTCCTGCCCGGGCAGAGGCCGTGCTCCTCCTTGGAGGTGCTTGGCCCCATGCGTCTGCCTACTCCTCCTCCTCCTCCTTCTCTCCCAGGTGCTCCTGGTCCAATGGGACCTCTTACCTAGGAGCAGTTCAGGGCTTCAGCTGTGCTTTTCCCTGCTTATTTTAGAGCCATGGACGAGCAGGTGTTCCACTACTCTCCAGTGCAGCCTGACCCTGAATCTCTGGACTCATCAGCTTCCTCATCTTCCTCTTTTGAGGGAGAGGAATCCTTCATCCACCTTTCTGCAGCGTCTGATCTCACTGCTTAGCAGCGCTTCCTTTCAAGGATGATTGATGAACTCCACATCTCCGCCCCTACTGAAAGCAATCCTGGCCAGTCGACCCCCACCTTTTTAGGTGAGTTCAGTACGGCCGGCCTCTCGGTTCAAGCCTGGCCTGTGCCCTTCTGGGAAGTGTCGCACTGGGTTTGGCTGCATCCCATCTCCTCTGTTCTAGCCTCAAGGGACCTTCGCCAGAGGTATTGTGCCTCTCCCAGGTCTCCAAGAGCCCTTCCTCACCCCCTTCAGGTGTGACTCTCCTGGATACCCCCTCTGGGCATGCAGCCCCAGGCCGTGACTGACCCTGGACTCAGACTCTTTGGATTTTGACTCCTGGGGGAGGAGAACCTTCTAATCGGCATGGATTCTACTCTGCATGGCAGCTCATCAGGCCCACCATGCTACCTACAGCAGGTACTTGTAGTCCAGGCTAGGACAACTTCTAGCCGCTATGCCTGATTCAGAGGAAACCAAGCAGACCATTGCCCTCTCTGCACAGGGTCTGGAACTTGCAAGGCACCAGGCAAGTGCATCTTATGATGCCAGTGAGGTGGTTTCTAGGCTAGTGGGGACAGTGTGTTGCACTAGGCAGATGGCATGGCTTCACCTTTCCAGGTTGTCATCCTTGGCCAGGCGAAGGGTGATTTCCTCCACCTTCCGGAGAACCCACCTTTTCTCCCATAGGGTGAGACAGCAGCTTCAGGGGTGTCTTCCATCTCCCGCGGGGAGATCCCCATCTCACCCAGACCAGTCCCAGGACTCGCCAAGCCTGTAGGAGTTCTCCCCTCTGGGTGTCTCCCCCACTGTAGGCTAAGGGACTCTGTTCCTTAGGAAGGTGCTGGGGCCCCTTCAGGGGGCTCAGTACTCACCCAGTAGTGATGAATGGTAAAGACTGACACAGATAAGATATGAAAATTACGTACCTACTGTAATTCTTGATCTTTCTATATATCTTCACCATTCATCACTAAATTCCACCCACCCTCCCCTCTTGGGCCTCAGTCTGTGGGCAATCCTCCTCCCTGTGTATCTCTCTTGTTGCACTCCAGCACCTCTCCTCTTCCTCCTCTCCCTTGAAGTTAGGAGGAAGGGTATTTTTGGAGACGTGCAAGGAGGAGTTTTTCCTAGTGGGTCTCTGGGTGTCTCCCCCTCTGTTCCATCCCTTGCCTTCCGGCTCTGATCTTTACCCCCACCCTCTGGGGGTCTGAGATGGGGGGAGGGTTTGGGAACTCCTGAGTACCTAACCGTGTCACGGGTATTGAAAAAAACGTACTAAAACACGTTTTTTTTTTAGAACAGACAAGAACCGGTAACCACACGCTAAGTAAAAACACAAAATCCAAGATTCCACAATCAAATGGCCGGTTCAGCTGAACCGAGCCGCACTTTTGCAAGTTCCACACAGAAAAACAGAACAATTCCTATCTAGTACTCACGGCACCACAGACAGAGGCTGAACTGACTATGCGGATAACTTTTTCGGTTTAAAAAAACCGACGGAAACTGAAACTTTAACCGACTTTCGAACCGAGCTGAAGGAGAAATCTCTGGAGCGACCGTTCAGTGAGGCGGAGTAAAGAATCTGACGGTTTGAGTTTGAAACACTCCAGACAGAGACTTGAACCGAGCTCAAGCTCAGCATTCCATGCCCTGCATAGAAAGTTAACTCTTTGTTCTCCAGTGCAGTTCAAAGGTCGGGAATCACTGCAATATGTCAGAATACAGCAAGACTTCATGTTGTTTGAATGGTGTTATCAATGTCATAGAAGAAAAAATTATGGTGCTAATCTTGTTTCTTCGAAGGTATTCTTTGATATGATTAACTACTGCAGTCAGCCTCCTGTGTTGAACTGCCCCAGAGAGAAATGGAACATATGCAAATGATGGAGCACTCATTGGCTTGTGTCACCATTCAAACTGCTGCCCTTACCAACTGCTGTGTTGTGTAATGCTCTGATTCATGACAGCCTGCGGGGTAAGACCCCCAACTAAGCTATTCTAACAATAACTTAATAATTAACATCAGATCCCCAATAACAAAAAATGCATACTCTAGGTCCTCAAGAGGCATGCCCTGTGTTTGAGGGACCTGAGGTTCGAATACAGAATCCTCCCTTGTGAGGAGGTTAGGAGGTTGTACCTCTGAGGAAGGTGTAAAGATTGAGCCACTGACAGGGAAAGTAGAAGGGAGTATCATGGTTGCCTGGCCCAATATGGAGCTATCAGGATCATTGTAGCTGGCTGGGACCTGAGCTTGATCAGGACCCTGAGCAGCAAGGGAAATGGAGGAAATGCATATAGGGCCCTGCCTGACAAGTTTAGCACCAAGGCATCCAAAGGCACTGTACCCCTTACTGGTGGACTGCAGCAGAATTGGGGTAACTGGTGGTTCTCGTGTGAGGCAAAGAAGTCTATCTCTGGGGTGCCCCACCTTTGGAATACCACCTCCAGCACCTGCCTGTTGAGAGACCACTCGTGGTGGTTCCTGCTGATTCCGCTGATACCATCTGCTAGGGTGTTGTCTGTGCCTGGTAGATGAATGGCCAGCAAGGACACCTGCAGGAAGTAAGCTAGACCCACACTTTCATTGCTTCTGTACATAACAAGTTGGACCTTGCCCCCCACCCCCATTGCTTGTTGATGTAGGGACGATGTAGTGGTATTTTCTGACTTGTACCACCTTTCCCCTTACCAGGGATGCAAAGGACTGCAGGGCCAGAAAGAACACTGCACTGAGTTCCAACAAGTTTATGTGCAGGAGTGACTCTGCAGGGGGCCAAGTGCCGTGCACTGTGTGCTCCTCCAGATGTGCCCTCACTCTAGGAGGGAAGCATCTGTAGTGAGGACCAATGTGGGAGACTCCTTCTGGAATGGGACCCCTTTTCTGAGGTTGTCGCTGTCTTGCCACCACTGCAGGGCCTGCAGCAGAGTCCTTGTCACCAGGACCAGCTTTGAGAATGAATCCCTCCTTTGGTACCACTGTGCCCTGAGGTGAAACTGAATGTCCCTCATCTGGAATCTGGAGCCTAGCACCATTTCTGTAGCTGCAGCCACGTGGCTCAGTAACTGCAGGAAGTGTCTCGCTGGCCTGGGTACCTTGAGACAGAAAGATCATGCAATCTGCAGAATGCTGGCTACCCTGTCCTGGGGGAGGAAAGCGCTCCTTCTCAGAGTATCCAGCTCTGTTCCTATGAAGTTTAGTACTTGAACAGGCTAAAGTACTGACTTCTGGGTGTTGATTAGGAACCCAAGGGACTCTAGGGTGTTCTGGGTGAAGAATAGAGCATCCTATATCTGCTGTGGTGACTGAACCACGACTAGCCAGTTGTCTAGGTAGGGGAACACTATGATGCCTTGCCTTCCCAGGTATGCCACTACCACTGCCATGCACTTTGTGAATGCCCAGGAAGTGGAGGTTAGGCCGAATGGCAGGGCTGTGAACTGGTAGTGACCTGAAGGTAATCTGAACCTGAGGAACTTTCTGTGGGATTCCCTGATGGAAATATGGAAATGGGCATCTTTCAGATCCAGAGATGCCAGCCAGTCTCCTTGCTGGAGCGTGGGAAGGATCATTGCCAAGGTTACCATCTTGAACCTTGGCTTTGCTAAGTGCTTGCTTATTTATTTATTTATTTATTTATTTATTAGAGATATCGGAATTACAAACCTTTGAGTTGGTGACTCTTTTGCAAAGGGTCCACGTCAGGGAGGTACAAAACAAAGGGATACAGGAACATGCCAAACGTGCACTGTACAAATACCACAAAACAGTAATCTGAAAATACAAAATCACACATGCCCACACAATGCAAAGCATCATAGGCTGCATATGCAAATCACCACAGAATGTTATGCTGGTTCAACTTTAAGCAGATCATAGTAATCTGCCGGATAGAAGAAAATGATCCTGGTCAGGCAATACATTAAACAAGTCATAAACAATCATCAGAGCTCTGAGCTCTAAAATGGATCGCCACTCCCCATTTTTCTTTAGGGTTAGGAAGTACCTGGAGTAGAACCCTTTCCCCTTTTGGAGGGGAAGCATGGGTTCCACTGTCCTTGACTGCAAGAGAATGGACACTTCTGCCTCCAGCAGTGACTTCTCGGTTGGAGAAACTGGTCTGAAAACTATTGACCTTAGTTTTGGGGAATGATTTGAAGCTGAGGTCCAAGCCCTAACTCACTACTTCCAGGACCCACTTGTCTGTGGTGATGTTTTCCCAAGCCCTGGTACCCCCTGTTGCTGTCCCTAGCAGTCCATCTTCCCCTATCTCTTCCCAGGAATTACAACCTGTTTACATCCTCACAGGGGAGGATTTGGTACCTCAGTCTTCAGTCTCTCAATCTCAAGGCATGGCTCTTGATGAGTTAGAGTTTGCAGATCTGCATCTTTCCCAAGGGGTTCTGGATATCCTCAAGGCTTCTTGAAAGCCCTCCACCAGAAAGACTTATAACTCCAAATGGAAGAGATTCAGCATTTGGTGTTCTAAGAAGCATATTTCTCCAGACACTGCTGCATTGCCTACAGTTCTGGATTATATGGTCCACCTTAATGGCCTAGAAATCAGACCAGCTACTCTCAAGGTGCACTTGTCGGCTGTTTCTGCGTTTTTGTCTGTGGGGAAGTTTTCCTCACTATCTTCTCATCCTGTGTTCTGCAAATTTTTTAAAGGATTGCTTCACACCAGTCCTCCATTTAGAGACCCTGCCCCTGCCTGGAATTTGAATGTTTGCATTGCTCAATTTATGCAACCCCCTTTTGAGCCTATGTCTTCAGCAGAGCTTAAGTACTTGACTTGGAAAACTGTGTTCTTGGCAGCCATTACTTCTGCCAGGCGTATCAGTGAATTGCAAGCCCTGTCAGTGGAACCTGATTTTATCTCATTTCACGGGGATAAAGTGGTCCTTAGAACCAATAGAAGGTTCTTGCCCAAAGTGGATTCAGACTTCCATTTAAACCAGTCTATGTCTCTTCCTGTTTTCTTCACTGATCATTCTTCCTCAGGAGAGAGGAGGCTACACAGTTTAGATGTTAAAAGAGCCCTTAGTTACTACATAAAGCCTACCAAGGGTCACAGGTTTGACTCCCTCCAGTTGTTCCTCACTTATGAAGAAGTGGGGAAGGGCAAATCTGCCACCAAGAGATCTATTGCCAGGTGGATTGTGTCTTGTATACAATTCTGCTATGAAAAACTGGGAAAAATTCCACCCTCAGGCCTGAGGGCTCATTCCACAAGAGGTACAGCTGCTTCCCTAGCTGCTGCCAGGGATATCCCTCTCTTAGAAATTTGTCAAGCAGCCACCTGGAAAACAGTCCATACCTTTACCAAGCATTACTCCCTGGATATCCAGGCTAGGAGTGATGCTCAGTTTGGCACCGCAGTACTTCAGAGCCTATTCCAAAAGTAGGTTCTGTCCCTCCTCCATGGAGGTACTGCTTGGTAGTCTGCAGTATGTCAGAGTACAGCAAGACTTCATGTTGTCTGAAGAAAAAATTACTCACCTTAGTAATTTTGTTTCTTCTAATGGAGTCTTGCTGTATTCTGACCTCCCTCCCTGCCTTCCCTCTCAGAACCTGTTTTTGGGAAGTGGGTGGGCAGGTGCAGTGTTGCACCCCAGGGGTGTTTTTTGTTTACACCATCCTCCTCTTTGTTTGGGTGCTGATTTATTACTGTTATGTGTATTAGATTGGTTTTTGGTTTTTGGGTTTCCTGACCTGAGTCTTCCTTGGGAATCAAAAACTTTTTTCTGCCAGTTGGCTAGTAGGAATTTTTACAATTTCCACATAGAATTATTTTTAGTTAGTTGGGCTTGTAAGAATCTGATGGTTTGAGTTTGAAACACTCCAGACAGAGACTTCAACCGAGCTCGAGCTCAGCATTCTATGCCCTGCATAGAAAGTTAACTCTTTGTTCTCCGGGGCAGTTCAAAGGTTGGGAATCACTGCAATTGTTAGAATACAGCAAGACGCCATTAGAAGAAACACAATTACTAAGGTGAGTAATTTTTTCTTATAGGCCATTCAGATAGCATGGAATGGGAGTTATTGATGTCATCGAATGTCTTAGAAATAGGAAAAGAAACAGCAGTAGCTGGTGAGAATAGTGGAACTCTACGTAGATCTGAAGGCACCCCATAGCTAAATTATTTATTTATCAAAAATTGGATACAGCATATCAGAATACATAACTGGCATGAAAAGAAAGATGGGAGAACAGTTTTTTATATAAAAATTGTTTCCTGTCTCCTTTAACAACTGCATCATGAGTGGCTAGACTGTGTTGGGGAGGTTTCCAAATTCAGAAAAGTTGCAGTGGGAGTTCATCAAGGACTGTAAACAAACACATTTTTGTGGTAATACCAGTATGGTGGGCAATTTATTTTTCACTTTTAAGAAGAAAAAAGAATTATATAATCAAACTACCAGCTACATCAGCAGTCGCTACAGAATATGACAAATCAAAATGTGTTTTTTAAAACTAGAAACACTTTGAGGCCTAAGGGAATTGACAGTGTCTCTTTAAAAAGGAGAGAGAATGTGTTCTAACTGGCAGCTGTTCATAATGTTCATATGTTTGGAAATTGTCAAACTTACTAAATGATACATATGTAATGTTGCCTGAACAAAAGTTTATGTGAAAAACTGTATTTGGTGTAGTTTTATTTTTACAAGCAGCGATCTCTACATTTCTTGTCATTGAGCCAGTAAGTTTTTAAGTATGTCACAGTATGTGTGCAGAACTCTGTGCACTGTCCTGATAGGTCCATAGCTCATGTTTAGCATTCTGCACACAAACCATGTCTTGTGAAAACTCCAAAATACTGGTTCCTTGAAAAGAACTGTATAGAAAGCTATCCACTAAAGAAAACAGTACAAAACAAAATGCAATTCATCACATTCATGTTTACTGAAGTACAGTTATACATGGATCTTTTGTGGGTACAAATTAAAGTTCTGTAAATAAGAACATTACAAGCATCTGGCACTTAGCGCACATTTCCAGTCCCCATTAAGTTGGATTATCTTGTGTCTATTATTTCTGTATTATGTTAGTTTATTATTATTTGAAAATTGGTAACTGGGAGAGGCACACTGAGCCAAAGTTCGTCTACAAGTGTGACCTGCAGGAAGGGAACAGTGGAAGAACAGCAGTATAAAAACATAATCAGTTAGGCAACACTTGATAATAAAGCCAGTACAAAATTAGATAAGTACAAAAATTGTAGGTACAGGAGAGTAAAGTGTGGGTACGGCTCTGCAATAAACAATTCTACAAGTGCAAAATGTAGAAGTGGCAGCAACATACGGTGAACAAGGCAATACTGAACAATAGGCATTTGACCTGTGGATGAGTTTTTGCCAGACCTTGTAATGGAGAGAGGAGCAGAGGTGGTGAGGAAGTGAAGCTAGAAGGCAAGTAACAGCAACCAGCCAGCTGCCTTACCATGGATGGTTGAGGCTCAGGTCGGGGAGGTGTCAGGATGAAGGGTAACAGGAGCAGGCAGGGTGGGGTTGGAGTTTCAACTGGTGTCTGAGGGAGCCACGGGATAGGGAGAAGTGAAGGGAGGAGGGAAGTTGGTTTCAGAGTGAAGGAAATTGATAGCAGAAGGCAAATTGCCCAGCGAAGGAGTGGGGGTAAGGAGCAGTGAAAGTGTGATGGTTCTGGAGCAGAGGGAACAGGGAGTAGGGAGAAACTGGAAGAGGAGAGAGGAGAGGAGAGGAGAAGTAGGATACAAGGGAACCAAACCAGTATTTGGATACAAAAGAAGTATGGTGAGCCTGGCAATGTGAAGGAAGAGGGAGGATGGATAGGGAGGAATAAAGGGAACAGTGGTGGGTATGGGAGGGAAATTGGTAGCAAAGTGGCAGAAGATGTTGAAGAGTGTGTCCAGTCTGGCAAGGGAAGTAGAAAGGGTAGTGCCATAGACCACATCAATGTAGTCGAAGACAAGGAGCTCCATTCTGGTAACTAGCTCCTTGTGGACATGTGGAGATAACCAGTCTTTGTTGTGGTAAAGGGCACCAAGTTTGGAATGGTGTTTTGTAAAGATGGCAGAAATGTGGACTGAGAAGTCAAGTTTACTGTCTAGCCACACACCAAGGTATGTGAAGAAATGAACTTCTTCAAGAGGCATACCACCCAGAGTGGTGAAAACCTGGGGAGGAGCAGTGAGTCTGTCCAGTTTCTGACTGGTACAAAAGGTCATGAGCACTTTTTTTTAGTGTTAACTCTGAGCTGGTCAGATTGTAACCAGTGCAGAAGGTTGCTGAAGTCCTGCTGGAGTAGGTCTTCAACAGGTGCAGTGGAGGGACTGGAGGTGAAGATAACTGTGTCATCTGCATACATGCAGATATGTGAGTTGACATAGGCAGAGGGGAGGTCATTCTAGAAAATGGAGACGTGGATGGGACCCAGGATGGAGCCGTGGGGGACCCCAGCCTGGATGGGAAGTGGAGAGGACAGGATGCCTCCTACCTGTACTGACTGCTAATGGCCCGTGAGGTAGAAACAGAATCAATCAACAGTAGAACCTAAGAGGACAGCAGAGATCAGCTTGTCTGAGAGGAGTGGATGGGACACTGAATCGATGGCTTTGGCCAGATGGATGAAAATGGCAGCTATTATGTAACCCTGGTCCATCCTGGAAAAGTTGGAATCAGTGACACACAGCAGGGAGGAGACAAAAGAATGGTGTTTCCGGAAGCCAGACTGGAAGGATGAGAGAAAGTTGGAGGAAGAAAGGAAGTCAAGGAGTCTGGAATGGACTAGCTTCTCTTGCAGCTTAGAGAGAGAGAGAGGAGGAGGAGGTAGATGGGACAGAAGATTCCAGGGAAGGAGGTGTAACCCCCTTTATGAAGTGGAATAACTGTGGCCAGCTTCCAAGACTGGAGAACAGCACTGAATGAGAAGAAAGGGTTGAGTAGGTGAGTAAGGCAGGCTGCGCTGGCAGGAGCAGATACGTGTAACAGGTTGGGGTCCAACCCATCAGGGCTGGACATGGACAGGCTGAGGGAGGAAAAGGCAAGCAGGGTTTCCTGAATGGTGACGATGGGGAAGTAGAAACCAGGTGAGTGGTGGGGGGAGGGAGGGAGGTATCAGCTTGTGAAGAACTCATTGAAGTGAGCAGCAACGGAGGTAGGATCAGACACAGGTGAACCATTATTTATTTTATTTATTTATTTAGCTTTTGTTGACCGGGTAAGTGCACTAGACAAATCCTGCCTATTTTCAGGCACGACCCGGGGGAGGGGGATACAGATGAATGCCAACTGACCTTGAACCAGATTAAGCTGTTGGTGGTATTTTTAGTGAATGAGGGAAATTTGGCCAGGACACCGGGGAAATTTCCCTACTCTTTTCGATAAGTGCCATGATCTTTAACATCCACCTGAACTACCACCAACCAACAGATGGGACCTCGGTTTAACGCCTCATCCGAAAGACGGCACCTCAGAAGTGCAGCACCTCTCATGCTGCACTACAGTGTCAGTACTGGGATATTAACCCAAGTGCCAGATGTGAACTGAACCCACAGCCCTCTGATCTCCCGCCTCAAGGCGAGGTGTGCTGCTACGAGCCACTGACACTGACACATTAATCACAAGGATCACAAGGATTGTGGGAGCAGGTTGGGTGGGGGGTCGAAAAGGAGTGTATAGCCTTTCAGAAATTAGCTGGTGAGTTAAGGTTTTTCCAGAGGTTGGCCTTGAAATAATGTGATTTTGCAGCTCAGACAGCCTTCGTACAGTTGTTCCTCAGAGCCCTATAAGACATGAGGTCAGGAGAGGAGTGGGATAATTTATAGCGGGCCCAGATGAGATCTCGGGACTTGCACAGGTCGATGATTTCAGTGGTAATCCCAGGTGGCGGGAGATTTTGAATCTGGATTTCTTAATTAATGATTATTTAGCACCTTGAGCATGGGAATGGCATTATATATATATATGCAATAATGACTGAACAGCCGATCATTTCCTAGCAATTAACGACTGGCTGGGGGGGAAGGGGTGGCACGAGGTGCAGCAGAGGGCCAACCCCACCTAGCTGGTCATTAATTAAAAGGAAATGACTGGCTGTGAAGTTGTTATTGCAATTATAAGTCTGATTGCGTTACAAACAGGGAAAGACATCTTTTTTTAAAGCGTTTATAAACACGCGTGCCGCTCTGATCTGTACCAGGCATTTCTAAGGATTAATGCCGAGTACAACAGCCAATCAGAGTGCGTGTTTGTCTCATGACTAACTAATTAGATTTATAATTATTAAATATCTAGCTGCTGGCCTGTTAGTGCAGCAGTAGGGTTTGTACTCGTGATCCGGGTTTGAGAACAAACTCAGGTCGCTGGGGGATGGCAGGGGAGGGAGGATTGAGTGTCCCAGGGACAGCAGTCCTCCCTTGGAGTTGGGGGACTCTGCATCTCAGTGAGAGACTGCTGCTAGGTGGCAGTGCATAAGAGTGCACTAGAAGGAGAAGGGCTGTCGACAGACACTGACACACATGTGCACATCATTGCACACTGGCACTCTGAGTGAAAAACTGGAGGAAAATGCCTGGCCCTATCCAGCATGCACACCATCCCTAACAGGTACCGCATGACTGCCCCACAATCATGTGTAGTCCTGGAAAAGTGCTGGATAACTGGTAAGTCCATGAGAAGGTTAGTGACCAGGCAGGGGGGCACAGGGACCAGGGGACGGACAACAGAAACAGATCATGAAAAATAATTTGTGTCTAATTACTCCCCCATCCCCCTGCTTTTCCCTTAATACTCCATCTTCTGTCTCAGTGATCAGGGTCACCACATCTGCATCCTCCCTCTGACTAGGCAGGTGGATAAGCCCCTACCCTCATGGCTCTGTGGTTGATGGGCTAAGGGCACATGAATGCTAGGCAGCCCATTCCCTGCAATGAGCTGAGCCTACAGTCAGACCCAGCAGGGGATTCTAGGACTTTAAATGGTAAGAGTTCGCCTGGCCTGGTGGTGCCAGCTGGTAGAACACTGTGACACAACTTGAGAGACCCGAGATGCATTTTTGGTCTCAAATCCCTTGTCCAGCCTGGAATGCGATGAGGAGGCATCGCGAACTGACCCCAGGGAGGGGAAGGTGCTGAGTACCACCTGCAGATGTAATTGAGGGACTGCCTTGATGCTGTGGATGAGCACACAATGTTAGCAGCTCTCTGCCTACAAGTTGGCGCCACAGGCGTTCCATTAAGGTATGTTGGGTATGTGCCAGGGAGTAGGGAGGGCCTAATCAGAAAAAAATCCTCGGGGTGAAGCATTATGACAGCTGAAGCATTCGAATCCCACTATCTGCTACTAGCCACTCTGACCTTGCCATTGGCGTTGTTCACAGACATGGTGCGAGATGTTGTCTGGCTGTGGTCAGGTCCCAGCACGGTGGGTAAGTGGTGGAATCGGGGAGCATGAGGTAAGTGCTGGACATGTGGATGGTCGGGGCTGGGCCCAACCATAAGGAAGGGAACGCTGCTCAGAGGGCAGTAAAATGTAAATTACAGACTGTGGCAGTTTGCAGGGTAGCTGGATGTTGGTTGGTAATGAAAGCTGCTGTTTGAATCTTTGTTTTCTCATAGCAATTTGTAATTGAAGCAGGCATACAGCATCTCACTTCTTATTTTGGTCTTGTTAATTATAACAAATTATCTTCTCCCACATAGCAGAAGTTACTTATTTAGCTCAGGGGAGTAATAAATTCCTTGTGACATCATGGAGGAGCGAGAGAGACAGAGAGGGGTCCCTGACCTATGAAACAGGAGAAAGGTGATGTCATTCCAGCCAGAACAAAGCTGGAATTCTCTGGCTAAGACTGAAAGAATTTTCCTTTGCTGATGCCCAGCTGGAATAGAAGTCAGCCTTACCTCAGCAGCAACTCCAGAAACAGATGTAGGTCAGGGATTCCAGTAATCAACCTACAGAAAAAGACAACTGGGGGGGGAGGGCTGTGGGCTTCCTCACTGATGGGCTCCGGGCTTCCTCACTGATGGGCTTCCAAGCACTAAATCTCCTGAATCCCACACTCGCAACATTAGTCATACAGTAGACGAATGTTACTCAGTGCCAGCAGCTCCTGAGAGAGGCCCACAAGGTTTCCGTGTATGTTTTAAATGCTAGTGAGAGGGCGAGAAAGATGCTTTCAATATTACGTATACACTACTAAGTGCCACTAGGTCCCGAGAGATGCCAGCGAGTTTAAGCATGCATTATTCAGTGCCACCAGCTCCCTGGACAGGCCCACATGGTTAGGTATACCTTACTTGGTGCTGACACCTCCCAAGAGAGGCCCGTGAGGTTTTGGTATATGCTTTCTATTTTTTCTTTAACTTATATTTTATTATTTGCATATAAATATACAAAACTATTATACACTCTAATAAAGGACAGTAGAAAAAGTAGTTGTACAAACAGTCAAACATCATATAGGTGATATACATAGTAGGCTGCCCAGTACATATAGGTGATATACATAGTAGGCTACCCAGTGCATATAGGTGATCTACATAGTAGGCTACCCAGTGCATATAGGTGATCTACATAGTAGGCTACCCAGTGCATATAGGTGATCTACATAGTAGGCTACCCAGTGCATGTAGGTGATATACATAGTAGGCTGCCCAGTGCATATAGGTGATATACATAGTAGGCTACCCAGTATATATAGGTGATATAGCTGTACATAGCAGGTTACCAAGTACGCAAGTACAGTAAGAGTGGGATGATTAGCAAAAAAAATATGAACACCATTACTATTACTTACTCCCAATTTAATGAAACAGCCTTCCTCATGGGTCTGGCGGCTATAAATTGGTCTAATTTAGGGAGGCTGAACAATGTTGACATTGCGCTCAAATACCTTGTATGCAACCTACTAAGCATAATAAACAAATATGTACCTGTGATTCACGGAAGAGTAAAGGGTCTGTGTTCCAAGTGGCTGTTTACAGAATTATGTGAGCCCATGAAGAATTGGGACAAGACCTGGTATTCATTCAGGGCTTCTGGCCTGCTCCCTGAGTGAGAAAACTACAGAGCATTACACAAACGTTGCAAGTCCACTCTCAGGACAGGAAGGGAACTGTATCTAAAGAAACTGCAATCCTCCAGCCTGCAAAACCAAAAGCAGTTTTGGTCATAGATTAATAGTCTCCCAAAGGCAAAGCTGGTCCCCCCCCCCCAAAAGCTATACAGTACTGTATAATGACCCTACCCTTGCAGCTGAGGCTTTTAATAAGTTCTTCATGGATCTAGCCCGGTTCAAGGATTCCTCTCAGGCCCCCCGCCCAGCCCTCTCCCACTAACTTCCCCACCCATCGACCTGAGTTTTACTTAGGCTCGTCTCTTGCCAGGAAGTCTTTCTCCAGCTCCTCAGAATCAAGGAAGAAGGATCCGCAGGTCATGATAAATTAGAGCCCAGACTGCTGAAACTTGGAGGCCGCATTCTCGCTGCTACCATAACCACTCTGTTCAACATGTCCCTACTGCATGGCAAGTTTCCGAGTGACTGGAAGATTGCCCATGAAGTCCCCATACACAAAGGTGGCACTAGGGAACCAGTTGAAAACTACCGACCATCTCCATACTACATACTCTGTCCCAAATACTAGAACGATTGATCTTCAGTCAGATCCAGGAGTACACTGAAGCACACTCTCTGGTTACTGCTGCCCAACATGGCTTTCTCAAGAACCATGGGACCAACACTGCCCTAGTCCATTTGACAACCAACATATCTGAGGCCTTGGAGTCTAAAAGAGCAACTGGTGCAGTTTTTACAGACTTGAGTAAGGCCTTTGATGTGGTCGGTCTCAAGTTGCTTCTTCTCAAACTTAAAAAACTCACATTTGAGAACCTGTCCTCCTCTTGGTTCACTAGATACCTAACATGCTGTAAACTGTTGGTAAAGAGGAGAGGGTGCCTCTCCTCCTTACAAGATATCATGGATAGAGTTCCCCAGAGATCCATCCTCGGCCCCCTGCTGTTCTCTCTTTTCATTAATGACTTACCAGAGCACTGCTGTAGTGCCAATGTCATTCTCTACGCTGACAATGCGATGCTCTATAAAAGCCACTCTGATATCATCTCAGTTGAAAGAGACCTAAAAGCTGACTTCCACCTATTGGAATCATGGCTTAAGGCAAACAACATGCTGCTAAACATTAATAAAACCAAGTCCGTCCTCTTTGGCCCTAGTCATTTAAGCACTGATAGGAGCAAAATCGCTTACCTGCCCTACCAGCGCAGCAGCAAGGTGTCCGCTTTGAGCACCGACATCCAGGGTTCAGGAATGGACCCTGGAGTCAGAGGACTGGTCAGGAGAGAAGGCTTGAGCCTCCAGGGACAGCTCACCTCCTCTTGGGGGGAGAGGGGGTAGTGTGTCTGGTGCACTGTGGACCCCTGGTGGAGGCTGGGGGATCCACCATGACTGGCATAGAGTGGGTGGGGATGCGTGACAGATGTTGCGCTTATGTGCTTTGCGTCACTGTACATCACGCCTCCTGGGGGAATAACAAGCATCCTTAAAAAGCTGCCTGTTCCACACATGATGCAGCCTCCTGGTACCGTGGTGCCCCCCAAAGTGCCTGACCCCGACAGAGACCATATTCCATTTGATGGCCCGGGTAAGCCTAGGGACCCTGCCTGCAGCGGTGATGCGACAGAATAACCTGAACATCTTTCTGTGGATGGGGGTCTTTCAGCAGGCCCCGCCTTGGGTGGTAAGCCAGGGTGGATTGGGGTCAGTGATGGGGTGGGGTGGCAGGTCCGCGAGTTCAGGCTGATAATACAGGACAGGTGGCACAAAAAAAATCACTTTCCTAACAGGTGATCTCGTTGAGACAGTAGCTTCACACAAGTACCTGGCTGTCATCCTAGACTAGGAGCTCTCACTCAAGCCTCATGTTGATAGAGCAACCAAAAGCTAGGGCTCCTTTATCAGCTGAATCCTTACCTCTTGACTGAAGCTAGTGTATCCATAGCAACGGTATCCTTCTACCCTCCCATCCTGTGTGGTGCCCCCATCCTCTCTTCTTTCAAAGAGGGTGAACTCAATAAACTAAAATCCCTTTGCCATTGGGTGTCTTGTTTCGCAGTGGCTGCTAGTAAAAGGGAATATCATTGCAGTACCTTCTCCACACTTAGCTACCCCCCAGAAAAGAGGATATACTTTGCCACTCTCTGCCTAGCTCACAAAATTGTGTACTTCCCACTCCCCCACCTCACATCTCTCCTGGCTCTTTGACAGCCCAACTCTTCAATTCTTCTCCCACTCATTCCTTTTGATCCTGAAATCCACAACATCTGCTGGCATGAGGTCCTGAGGCTTGGCAGAGGACACCAGAAGGAAGGAGTGCTGTGTGACTGGACTTCTCTACTGGGACTAAAGAAGTAGAACTCTTCTAAAAAACTATATTGCCCACCTTCCCTCCCCTCCATCCTCCCACTCAAAGCTAGTTCTACTTTTATAGGCACAGGATTTGACTGATAACAGCAACTTCCTTCTTGGGAGCAGGAAGTGAGTGATCACAGAGCCACGAAAGACGCACCATCCTAGAAGGGCAAGAGTAGCTCTCCGGCCCCCTCTAGCTGCTGGAGGTCTGCCTCTAAGCAAGTAAGGGGTCTACTGAGAAATATAGGATATTCTTGTCTCAGAATAGGACAATCAGGAGCTTAAAGGGCACAGAGGCAGTAAGTAAGTAGAGAGAGAAGGGGAAAAAAACAGAGGAAAGAGTAAGGATTCCAAACAATAGTGAAGGGGCCAGAAATAAGACATGATGGGAGTGGTGCACTGCAGTGGCTGTGGAGCAGCAGTCTTCTGGGAGACATTCTGGAGGATGCGGTGTTGTCCCATCTGCAGGCACCTCTCTGGGCTGAGGGGGGAGGTTGCTCATCTCCAGGCTGAGTTGGCCAGGATTTGTGGGCACCTCTTCCATCCAGGGACCACCAGGGCCACTGCCGTTGCCTCAGAGGTTGCCAAGAAAGAGGAGTGGTTGGACCACAGTGGGCTCAGGGAGGGTGAGGGTGGTGGAACAGAGGTGTATCCTCCAGCTGTACTCTCCACAATTCCTATGCCATTCTGGCAAAGTGTGGTTCCTCTATGGAAGCACCCACAGTGGAGACCAAGGAGAATGCTGGGAACCTCCACAAAGGAGACCCACAGGAGGGTGGCATGGGACCCCACAGTGGAAGGAAACAACTCCTGGTGGGGGACTCCATTGTTAGGAAGGTAGAACTGGGGGAGGAAGGGGAGAGGGAGGTAAGGTGCCTGCCTGGCGCCATGGCTTGGAGGGACAGGGAGCGAATCATTAGGATTGCTGGAGCAGCTGCACAGGGGAGGGAGCTGGATGTCATTGTCCACCTAGGGACAAATGACCTGGCTAAGAAAGGGATCAGAGCAGTGCAGGAAGAGTTTGTGGAATTGGGGAGGGGCCTTAGGCAAGTAGCACGTACGGTAACCTTCTCGGAGGTGCTACCTGTCTATGGCGTACGAGAGGCTAGAGTGCTCTACACCATGGGATTCAATCAGTGGTTGAAAAACTGGTGCAGAGCTCAGGGATTCAGCTTCATTGGGGACTGGGGGTCCATCTGGAGTGATGCAAGCCTATACTGGCATGATGGGCTGCATCTGTCCAGGAGGGGAACCAGGATCCTAGGTGATAGGTTTAAATGCTTCATTGACAAGTATTTAAACTAGCCAAGGTGGGAGGCACTGGAAAGGAGAAGGGAAATCCTAGCCCCCCCCAAAAAAAGTCACGGTAGTAAGTGCAGTAAACACCAACATAGAGATGTCGATAGGGAGAAAGGCAGGGGTAAATGGAGAAAGTGACAGAGACAAGAAGGACAGGGATGGGGCAAAAAGGAGTAAGGCCATCAGGAAATGGAGGATAATGAGTACCAATGCCCGTAGCCTGGGCAACAAGCTCCCTGAACTGGTGGCCTTGATGGATGAGGGATGCCTGGATATGGTAGCAGTCACAGAAACATGGTACACAGAGAACCATGACTAGGATGTTAACATACCAGGGTACACAACCTACAGGAGAGACAAGGAGGAGAGAAGAGTGGTAGGAGTAGCTCTATATGTAAAGCAAGGGATAAAAGCAACTGAACAAAAGAGTAAACAGGGAGGAGAGGAGGCACTGTGGGTCACCTTGGAGACTGAAAGTGGCACCACAATCGGCACAGGGGTTGTATACAGACCCCCAGGTCAGGGGGAAGGAATGAACAAGGATATGATAGAAGGCATTCTTAGGATGGCAGAGAAAGGGGAGATACTGTTGATGGGAGACCTGAATATGTCAGATGTTAACTAGAGCACACTTGCTGCAACCACATCCAAGAGCAGGGCCATTCTCGATGCCCTACAGGTGGCATGCCTCAGACAGTTAGTTTCGGAACCCACTCATGAGGGAACAATCTTAGATCTCGTACTCTCAAATGGGGACAGTGAGAGGATCTCGGATCTAGAAGTGGGTTGCCATCTGGGAACAAGTGGCCATCAAACAGTGTGGTTCACGTGAAACTCAGCTACAGAGTCGAGCCATACAAAAGTGAGGGTACTGGACTTCAGGAGGGCTGACTTTAACAAGATGGGGAGTGCCTCAAAAAAGCACTAGCAAACAGGCTAGAAGGAGGGGTGGAGCATCAATAGGGAATCATCAAAACTGCCATCACAGAGGCAACAAGCCTTTGTGTGAAGCAAATAAACAAATCAAAATGAAAGAAAAAGCCATTATGGTTCTCAAAAGAGGTGGCGGGGAAAGTCAGGGAGAAAAAGATAGCATTCAGGAAGTATAAGGAAACACAGAAGGAGCAGGACAGAGAGCTGTACCAGTTAAGGCAGAAGGAAACAGGGAGGGAAGTCAGAATAGCAAAGGCCCAAACTGAGGAAAGGATAGCCAACTCAGTTAAGAAAGGGGATAAAACCTTTTATAGGTACATCAGGGAGCTTAGAAAGACAAAGGGAGGGATAGTGAGGCTGAATAGAATCAATAGTGGGTGGGCAGAGGGGGATAGTGAAACAGCAGGGATACTGAACGAATATTTCTGCTCAGTATTCACAAAAGAGGAGGAGGAGGAGGTGCCTAATCCAATTAACAGAAGCACTCTGGATAGGGGGGTTGATCCCAGTCCTTTCACAGAAGAAAGGGTTCTGAAAGAACTCCTGAAACTGAAGGTGGACAAAGCAATGGGGCCTGATGGAATTCACCCTAGAATTCTAAAAGAATTGAGGGGAGAACTAGTGAAACCACTGACTACCTTTTTTAACAAATCATGGGAGAATGGTGTGGTACCCAAGGACTGGGGGATGGTGGATGTGATTCCCCTTCACAAAAGTGGGACCAAGACAGAGGCAGGAAACTATAGACCTGTCAGTTTGACCTCTGTGGTAGGGAAAGTGATGGAATCACTTCTGAAGGAAAGAATTCTTGAGTACCTAGAGGCCAGTGGGGCACAGGACCCAAGGCAGCATGGGTTCACAGCGGGAAGGTCATGTCAGACAAATCGAATTGATTTCTTTGACTGGGTGACCAAAGTAGTAGACCAGGGAGGGGCTGTGGACATGGCCTACCTAGACTTTAGCAAGTCATTTGACACAGTCCCACACAAAAGATTAATAGTCAAATTAACCAGCCTGGGAGTGGGTCCCAGGGTGGTAGCCTGGGTAAAACATTGGCTGGACAACACGACACAGTAGGTAACTGTAAATGGAGGCCACTCTGAAGAAAGAGGGGTTACTAGTGGGGTACCGCAGGGTTCAGTACCTGGTCCAGTCCTTTTTAATGTCTTTATAAGTGACATTGCAGAGGGACTGGAAGGAAAAGTATGTCTCTTTGCAGATGACACAAAGATCTGCAACAGGGTTGATACACGAGGCGTGGAAAGGATGAGAAGGGACTTGGCAAGGTTGGAGGAATGGTCAGAAGTATGGCAGCTAGGATTCAGTGCAAAATAATGCACCTGGAAAACAAAAACCCAGGGGAAGATTACACAATGGGGGGGAGGTAGTAACAAAAACAAAAAAGGAAAGGGACCTGGGGGTAATCATATCAGATGACCTTAAGGTTAGCAAGCAATGTGAGAAGGCAGTAGGGAGAGCTGAGGGTATACTGGGATGCATAGGGAGAGGCACCACCAGCAGAAAACAGGATGTTGTTATCCCTCTGTACAGACAGTTGGTGAGACCCCATCTGGAGTACTGCGTCCAGTTCTGGAGACCCCATCTCCGCAAGGACATAGGACAGAGGCAGTCCAGAGGAGGGCAACTAGAATGGTGCAGGGTCTGCAAGAGAAGCCATACGAGGAGAAACTAAAAGAGCTTAATATGTATACCCTTGAGGAAAGGAGGGAGAGGGGAGACACGATAGAAACATGTAAGTACCTCAGTGAAATCAACAAAGTCCAAGAGGGTAGCATCTTTCAGAAAAAGAGACATGCAAGAACAAGGGAACACAATTTAAAGATGGGGGGGGGCGGTTCAGGGGCAATGTGAGGAAGTATTTTTTTCACAGAGAGGGTAGTGGATGTGGAACAGCCTTCCTGAGGAGGTTGTGGGGTCTAAAACAGTGGGGATTCAAGAATGCATGGGACAGACACAAGGCAATTCTAGTGGGGAGGTAGTAGGAAGTAAGCTGTTGGTTAACTAGGATCTGCGGCTTATGCTGTAGGTAGGGAAATGGGCAGACTAGGTGGGCCAAGCGGTCCTTATCTGCCGTCAAAGTCTTTGTTTCTATGTCCTTTTCCTCTGTGGCCCCCAGGCTATGGAACAATCTACCAGCCAGCACACAAGTCTGCTCTAACTTCAAGTCCTTTAAAACTTCCCTTAGGGAGTGACCTACTCCTGAAGTATTGTCTGTGTACTTGCCCAGGCTGGGGACTCTTAACAGTCTCTCTGGGGTTGTTACATAATTCTGTTACAAGCACTCCTTCCTCCTTGTCAGTGTTTCTGCTTATTTAACTGTTGTTGCAGTCATAAACATTGTTTATTCTAAATTACTGTCACATTTGTTTTTTTTATCTGTTGTAAATTGCCATTTTTCTTTATTGTTGTTGCTGTGGTCTTACCTTTGTATTGCCCTGCTGATTTTGTTGCTGAATCTTATATTGACTGTTGTTGTGAAAAAGGCACATTTAGTCACAGTGGGCACACCCGGTTAACAAAATCCAAATCAGTTGATCAATCACTCAATAAGTAATTAGAAAATGCTAGCCTCTTCAATGGCACTGGTGATATCTATATAGGGAGTATGGGAAAGAAGTAACCACGTAGTACATAACACTTTCCAAAAGGGAATTAAAAACCCCATAAATAGAACTCTTCACACTTAAAAACTATACAAAAAACTGATGAGAACAGAGTATAAACGGTTACAAATATGTCTCTAACCCATTCACTGTGCGCATTATATTACTGAGAACAAGTATTAAATAACCTTCCACAGGTACGGTCCAGAGTTTAGAATCTCCCTTTGACTGTGAACATACAGATTAAACAGCAGTAGGATATAACCAAAATCAGCTCGGAAAACACTGACAACACAGATGGTGCCATTATTAAAGTAGTCAGCATAATTTATCCCACTTACTCTAGTCCCATATCCTAGAACAGAAAATGTCACAAAATAACACCTTTTCTACACCAAAGTAAGCAGGGAGAAAGGTATCCAAGACAGTCCACTTGGGAGTCCAGACTGTCGGAAAAGCACAAGTCCAGGTAGAATAAGATGTTATTGCTCACCCTCTGAAATCTCCTCCTGAGGGATTGCTTCAATCTCCTCCCTTGCAGCAATTTTAGCTTCTGTTTTTCCAGCAATCGGCCACATTTTCGGGATCAGGGTACTAGCAAGACTCCCCTCCATCTACTGTATGAAGGTGTGCTGGCAACATAAACAAATCGACTATTCCTAAACAGAGATGTTGACACACTGAATCAGATTTTTTTACTACAAGCTCTGGTTTGAAAAAAAGACAGGTTGGGATAAAGCTTAACTCATTGATGTCCAGCAGATATACAGCACTGGCAGCTGCCAGCACAGTGTCTCTGATGTCCAACCCTGTGGTGTGTAACAATAACATCTGGGACTGATCTGGTTTCATAGGAGCCACCCTTGGATTGACTCCATATGGTTTTCTACAGGTAGCCAGGTTAAAGTTCTCTGGTAAAGCAACTTTGTCAGAGTGTCCACTACTTCAGGTAAGACAGCAAGTTGGAGCCCTCTACTCCCTCCAGGACTCCAGCCAAGCACAGATTCCCTGCCCTGACCTAATTTTCTAAGGCCTTTATCGGCCACCCATTTGGGAGTTCTCCTGAGCCAAAGTCAAGACAGCTGCCAAAGTTGATGAGGAGTGCTTGTCAGCTTCAGTAACTGTGGCAGACAAGTCTTTAATCTGCTGATCAAACGCCTCTAACTTAGCAAGAGTCCTTTACATTTTGTAATCCATGGCATGTATGGATCCCAGCATGATCTGCCAGGCAGGCTCTGTGTTGTGAGTTGGGCTGTGGCAGTGGCACTACCTAAGGCCTCAATGGCCTTGCCGTGTGGCTGCAGCTGCTGCCACGAGGTGCTCTTGCTGGTTTTTCGGACGGACCATGGTAAGGAATTTATATTGATCTGTTCCTTTACAGGTCCAGAATCTAATTTTAAGCCTAAGGAGAGTCAGATTTTTTAAATATGATTTTTATTTGGTAAACAAACAGCTTTTTTCATTTTACAATTACAAATTGCCAACATCTGTTAAGACTGAGGTTTGACACTCTGTTACAATAACACTAAAAATGTAATTGTTGTTCTCATGAGCCCCTGGCCCCCAAACCCTGGGCAGCTGGGTAGGACTTCCTGTTTGCAGAGAGGATCCCCCTTTTCAAGAACTCGTGAGCAGGAATAAGGGTTCCAGAAGATTTACCAGCCTTCCTTTTCCCAGTGGGAGGGTGGAAACTGTAGTTTCGAGTTCCCTGGACTCTGCACTACTTTCAGTATTTGAATCCCACCACGGCCACTGGCTACATCTTGCCTAAATAGTTTGGGTACGATAGCCGAGCGGTACTATCTGTCAAGGCATATAGTCTTTTCAAAACCCTTCTGTTAAAATGTTAAATCACACAGTCAGACCCCAGGCAAAGCTGATAAGAAAATCATAAAAGTTTACTTAAAATAAAAGCAGTACAGAAAAGTCTACAGTTTGGAAGAACTTTGAAATGCAGACATTATCAAAAGTAAAACTGGATAGTTTACCGAAAACACTAGATACTGTTATTCTAAAACTTCCTTGTTTTGATGTTAGAGTCCAGACAAGATTTTAAATGTCCTTGTAGAGATGAGTCCTTAAGCAACAGTTCTGTAGCAAGTGTTTATTCCCAGTCAGTTCCTCTGAATGTCCTTTTTTTTAAAAAAAAGTCTTCAGGTGCCCTCCTTGGTGAAAAGTCTTGGTTTTCAAAGTTTTGACTTAAAATCAGAATTTTCTGTTCAGTATGTGACAAGTCAAACTTTCCACACTGTCAGGTCTGGTTTTAGATATTTTTCCAGGCCTACACATACACTTCTATTTTCAAGTATATACCAGCTGGACAGGCAGTCTGACCCCCAGCTAAACTGTTTATCAACTGCCCTGAGTTCAAAATGTATGTCCTTATACATACAGGCTGGTCATCTTCAAGCCACACCCACAGTGTGATGTGGGTGCAACAGTTTACCTTCCCTCTAGGTGTCACTGTGGTTCCATGTCAACCCCAGTGACATCTAGTCCATACATTTGGCTTAGCCCCTGACTCCTAGGTCATCCCCTGACCTCTTCCTGTCATGGAAAGCTAGATACCCAGTTTTCTCTAAGATTTACGATTTCATGGGTCCATAAAACTGTCTCCCTTATCTGGATACGTACCAGAATCTCCCTAGTCATTAGAACAATTAAGGCTATTTTTGTAAGTTCATTCCTAAAAGCCTTTTAAAGAGACAATGTCTTAATTCTAACGTACATTACAGCATATACAATATAAACCCACATAAATGGATATAGGCCTATCATGTGACAGTTGTCATTTCATTTTACAGAGGAGTATACTGCTCTTCATTTGAGGATTCAAGTAATTAAAAAATGTAATTTATATAGGCAGCATATTTTGTGTTATTTTAAAAGTATTAAAGGAAAAAAGGCATTATAGCAAATATTGTGGATATATCGTAGGTGGGAAATGTGCAAGCATTCAACTTTCTACTGCCATTTTATATAGAAATGGTCACCCCGAAGAAAAAAAGTTGCTATCATTAAAAGACAGAAACAACTGTTTTCATTCCCATTTTGGGAATGATTCGTCAACATCGTCTGCTTTCCAATATTTAAGAAGTCTTGTAACAGCCATATTTGCTAACTTTAAAGATAATATATTCATGCTTTGACATCAAATTTTGATTAAAGCATTCTAAAATAATCGATAACAGATCCTGATATTCCTTTAGTTGTCATATGTTATTAGTTACATCATATGCATTCAACCACCATCTTTTGGCCAAATTATATACCCAAAATGCATGTGATAAGCCAACATGAGAGGCACTGCAATGCCAGCAGTTATCATTGTTTTAATAATTAGTCTTATATAGTATGTGACGGGTAAAGTATGCCCTATTAATAATTTTATACTGACTAGATCTATCTCTGGAAGCAGAGTACAAAAAACTACAGCAGAAAAAGTCACAAACATGGAATTGTGATATCACAGAGGAAAATTGAATATTTTGTTTTAAATCTGTAAATTCTTAAATTGTTTTGTTTATATCTTGCAATAACATTAATAAACACACAAATAAACCTTTCATTTTATTTCCTGAGAATTTACATATGTCTCTATTTTTTGTGAGCTGAGTACACTTGAGGCCCTTTGCTACTTGGAATAGTCTTTCGAAAATATACTTTGTAATTGAAGGGGTTTAAAACAAATCTGTGACATTAAGCTTGTACTATTGTCTGCATGCTTCCTATTTCAATAATTTATTATTTTCAACAATATGTGACCATGCCCTGTTTCATCCGAGCTTTAAAATGTATTGTTTTACCATCAACCTTTATATTAGGATTGCCCTACAGGATGTTGGAAATACTTGATTTGTTCTCTATTTTTATTTTAAGTAAAATTTCACCATCTTACAAACATTCTGTATGATTACGCTTTTGCTTTCTTTATACGGAGAAGGTGCATAGCAAATATTTGATGACAGTAAACCAGGATCTAAGTTTAAGCTAAGAAGGACATCTTCTAATTCATGTTCTATTTCTGATCATATGCTAATGAAATCACATATTTAGACATACATACATACATAGTTGCCAGCAGATTAAGCCTAACAGTCTATCTTGTCTGCCCAACGCAGCTCACTGGTAGTCCACAGTAGCCGCTCTGCCTCACCCCATTATTTAGACATGTAAACGAAATATTAATTTCTATGATCAGGACAGGTGAGACCATCTCTGTCCCTGGGAAGATGCAGTTTTTGGCATGCTGTTCTCGGTTTCTTTGAATTCCATATAAAACCTTAACAATCTTCTTAATGTTTTTAAACTAGGCATCCAGAGTTGTTGTCAGGATTGCTTACAATGTATGTGATATGTAAGGAACTGCTATCATTTCAATACTTCAATTTTCCCCCACAAAGATGGAGAGAGCCCCCACCAACCCTGAATTTTTAATTTTAAGAGGGAGCCCCCACCAATCCTGAATTAATTTTAATTATTCTAATAATGGCTGATGGTTATGTTGATAAAAGTTTTCAATTTTGTTTGACAGTTTTACTCCTAAATAAGGCATATAATCAGTTTTCAGAGTTGCCCTGAATGTTGACAGGATATTAGCATGAGTTATACAATAGTGAAAGGTAAAATTTCAGATCCACTTTCATTAATTAAATAACCTGAAACTGTAGAGAACCTTGTTATAATGTGCTTTATTTCTTTCAAACTGTCCATTGGTTTCTGTAGCAAAAGAAGCACATCCATCATCTTCATATGCTTGTACTTTCCAAGTCTGAGAATCTGTTTTAATTCCCTTAACTTAAGCATTTGCTCTTGTCTCATTCAATAACACTTCAATTGCTGTAATGAACAATGTAGATGACAGGGGGCAGACCTATCTGACTCCCCTAGACAAAACACATTTATCTGAAAGTGTTCCATTAGTGAGAGTAGGGACCATCATACAGGGCCTTAATCCAATGTATCATTTGTTCAGGAAAATCTAGTCTGTTCAATACATAAAATATAAAATGCCATTCCAGCATATCAGGTATGTTGCATCAAGACTAATCATGATTGCTTGTACTTTTTATTTTTGTAAATATTCTATAATATACTGAGTTTTATGGAGTGCTGTGTATATTTATCTATGAAGAATAAAACCTATTTGATCTTGATATATTATTTTATGCAGTAATGGTAATATGCGATTATTAAGGATTTCAGTAAATATTTTATAATCATTGTTCAAAATAGCACTCAGTCTGTAGTTTTCCACTTTGTGCTTGTCTTTTCCAGGTTTAGGAGTTAAAGATATTACGGCTGATTTAAATGAATCTGGTAGCTTTTTGTTTAATTGAATGGATTTCAATAAGTTCTCTAATATTGGGGCTAGTATGTCCACCGATTCACAACAAAACACTATGGTGAAATCATCATCCCCATTTACCTTTTACCATACCTTTTATAGTCTCTTGAATCACTGTTATGGAAATAGGTACCAGTAGTGCTTCTCTGTCTAAATGTGAAAGTAAATCTAAATTGACGTAATGAGTATAATATGCAAATTGCTCAGGTGTACAGTTTTTGTTGGAAGAATATACATTTTTGTAATATTCAATAAAGTAATCTATCTTGTCTGAATTAGTCTGTATGATGTTATTTTAATCAAGAACAGATGTTATCTCAACCATTTGTTCGGTGTTATGGAATCTTTTAGCTAACAATCGACGAGAAACTTCACTTGAGAGATGCCATCTTTTAGACTGCCTAAGCCAGTTGTTCTTAATATTTAAATTTTCTGCATTGTTAATCAACATTTTAAGATTTTCATACTATTTTTTTTAGTTATCTGCTGCCCTAATGCATTCTCTAAATTTTGTGAAGTGTTTTCAATATTCTTCTTAGCTAACTTATTCTGCTTGTTCTGCCATACTGTTTCTGAAATAATGACACCACGCAACATGGCTTTAAGAGCATCCCACATTTGTATAATGTTGGTATCATTCATCTGATTGTGTAAGATAAAATCCTTAATATGCTTATCGGTTTTACCCTTAAATGAAACATCTTTTAACAGATTATTATTCATTCTCCATGGGCTGTTTCTTCTACTAATTTCTTCCCTTTCACTTTGAAATAAAACTGAATTATGTTCCAATGTGTTAGAAGGTACTATTTTGGAGAGGTGAGAAAAGCTGTACAGATAAAAAGGTCGGGATACAAAAATATAATATAACCTAGAACTAATTTTATATTTGAAAAATAAGTATACTGTTTGGTATTTCTCTCCAAATATCTATTAATAAGTTATCTTTCATAAAATTGTTCAACATTCTTGATGTATATGTTGCCTAGCTCTTTCCCTTTGTTGACTTATCGAAATCAAAATCTAATAGACAGTTCATGTCACCTCCCAGCACTATATGTTCACACTCTCATTTGCATATTTATGTATTAATTACAATCAAAAATAATTGATACTCTTGAAAAGAGGCATATACAGAAGCCTAAGGAGAGTCAGTGATAAAAAAAAACAACTTTTTTTTATAAGCTATAGTTTAAAGATGGAGACCTCATCTGAGGTGCATCCTGTCTGGGACAAGGCTCTCTAGTGCCCCCCTCCCTCCATGGTATATGTTCTCCATGCCAGCTTGAGAGAGCAGCTCACAAGATTACACTACCACATGTCACTTGGTCCCAAGAGAGGCTTATGAGATTAGGCATACATGAGAAAGAGTGAGAGAGGCCCACACCATTAGTTATCATTCATTTTCATTCTCTGTTTCCTCCCTGTTAGATTTCCAGATTTATTTCCAGTAGTTCTGTAATTTGTTTCCATTGCCTGTTTCCTCCTTTTTAAGTTTCTGGATATCCCTGTAGCCCAGTACATTTGTAATTCATTTTCATTGTCTGGTCACCTCCTCACCCACTGCAATAACTCCTAGATTTGTTATGGTGCCAAATGCTGACTACAAAACTATCTTGAGGCCAACATGGCTAGGGCTGCATTATTTTAAAATCTGAAATGTAACTCCTGAAACATAATTCCAAAATCTTCAAAAATGGCATGTCTCTACTGGCAGCAATAGATGGGGCTGGAGTGCATATAGAGACCCCCTTCATTGTGCTGGTGCTGCAGTATAACCATATGGTTGCTACCCATGCCTTTTAGGGTAAGATGAACAAAGTAGGTGATTTGATACCTTTTATTGGACCAATGGGACATTTTCATTACCCAATCTTTCAGGATTACAGAGTCCTTCTTCAGGTGCAGCCTTTTCTACAAAAAATATTACTTTTTTTAACCCCTCCCTTAGGCATTACGCCAACCTACCTGTGTGGATCCCTGAATGGGGTGAGCATGGTCTAGGCTGCTCCCATGCCTAGGAATATAGGCGTTATGCTTGCCAGAAGCTCCTTGGATTTAGTGGTTGCAGGTTTACTTTTCTGGGAGATGCTGAATGTGAGTACCTTTCCTGGGTGAAGAAAATATATGGACGACTGGGTTTCAAGCACTTGACTGTCTTTACTGGGGTTCTTGTAAAATTTATTGGTATAATACATTGTTTCCCAGCCCAAGGACCACAGTCATTTGGCTGCTATTCAGTTAACGAGGGTAAATCCAAAACCTTGTCCAGAGGAGCACCACACTAGCGGATAGTTTCCTATTCCTGCTTCCTGCGATGTACACTTCAATTGTCCTTTCTGAACTCTCCCTGTCCCTGAATGTGGTGAGCATTAGCATGCTAAAGGAATCCCTATCCCCGCCTTTGCTATCACGTTTGCCTTTTCGTCCATGGGTGTACTTCACTGCTGACCTTTACCTGTGCACAATATTTTTTGAGGATTTCAATCACAAGTGGAGGTGGAGTCCACAATTTAAGATGCATTTTACCTATACAGGCCCACCAGGCTGACACTCCCTCACCATGCGCTTCTTGAGACTCCAGCCACATAGCTGGATCAGCCTCAGGTGGTATTTCATTATGCTGCAGGCCTGCCATGGATCCATTCTCCCTGGGAAATATTCCAGCAGGCTGACCGCAGGTGCCACTTTCACCTTATGGGATTTCCCTCCCCACTTGCATGGAGATCTTTTTCCTCTCTGGGTCCTGTATTCACTGATGGTACCTGTACCTCACTCTTCTGGGTGCTTGGATGGTCTCATCTGAGTTGCTGGGGTTGGCCCACCATGCAGATGCCCACAGCCTCTTTCAGGAAACCTACCTCAGTCCTGAAGGCCATCCGGAGATATCGCTTACTTCCTTGGGGTTCCCACACCCTCAGGTGGTCCCAATAAACTTCCAGCTATGGGCAAACCCCAAACTTCATTTTCTTTTATCCTTGGTAGGTTGGGAAATATACCAAGTACCTGAGGTCATCCCTGGCAGAAGCCAGGTTTTCCAGTGTTTCCTGGTGTGACTTGTGACACCCACACCACAGCAAGGTATCCCCAACCTCATGCCACCCTCTGACATTGAGGGTAACAAGGCACCCTCATCTCCAGGTATGAGTGAACAACAGGATCTTTTGTGCCTCTGGCCTGTCCTACAGTCAGCCACATGGTGGAACACAGCATGTGCCTACCCTACAGATACAACCAGAATCCCTGGCATGCAGCACATGGCTGGCAATGCCAGAAGCTACCCTCAGTTGGCACCCCAGCTCAGGGTACTTGCTTGCCTGGGAGCATTTTCCGGGCAAGAGCACCTGGGACATAGCATCCCTTTCCCCTTACTGCCTTGAATCCCCACCAGCACCACCGAAAAGACTGCCTGAGAACTCCCCAGTGCCATAAGGACATCCTGCTTACATACTGATGCTGCCCACAATAACTACTCCCAAGGAGGGGGATGCCTAGGCACCCTTTCCTTCTGCTGGGCACCTTAGTGATAACCACCTCCCCCTACTGTAAGGAGGTGGTTGTTACATTTATACAGTGGACAGTGCTACTTACTTCCAGCAATTAACATATAAAAAAAAAAAAAGTATAAAGCCAACATTAAATGGAGGGCAATGAGTACCAATGCCTGTAGTCTGGGAAACAAGCTTCCAGAGCTAGTAGCCCTGATGGAAGAGGAACACTTGCATATTGTGGCAGTCACAGAAACATGGTACATGGAGAACCATGACCGGGATGTCAACATACCAGGGTACACAATCTACAGAAGGACAGGAGGGTAAAGAGGAGGTGGAGTAGCTCTTTACATAGGGAAGGGATCAAAGCTATAGAACTAAAAAGTAAAGAGGGAGGACAAGAGGCACTCTGGGTCACCTTGGAGGCAGGGAATGGCATCATAACCAGACAGGTTGTATACAGACCCCTGTCTCAAGGAGGAAATGGACAAGAAATGATAGAGGGCATTCTCAAAATGGCTGAAAAAGGGGAGATACTGTTGATGGGGGACCTGAATATGCCAGATGTTAACTGGATGACATGGACTGCAGCCACATCCAAGAGCAGGGTCATTCTCGATGCCCTACAGGGGGCATGCCTTAGACAGCTAGTGGTGGAATCCACTTGGAAGGGAGAAATATTAGACCTGGTACTTTCAAATGGAGAGAGGGTCACAAATTTAGAAGTCAGTAGACATCTGGGAACAAGCGACCACTGCACAGTGTGCTTCACAATAAACACAACCATGGAGACAAGCCATGCAAAGACAAGGATACTGGACTTTAGAAGGGCTGACTTTAGCATAATGGGTGAATACCTGAGGAATACATTAGCAAATGGCCAGAAAGGAGGGGTGGAAGAACAATGGAGAAAAATCAAAACTGCCATCATGGAGGCAACAAGTCTTTGTGTGAAACAAATAAAGAAAACAAAGCAGAATAAAAAACCACTATGGTTCTCGAAAGAGGTGTCAGGGAAGGTTAAGGAGAAAAAAGCTGCATTCAAAAAGTATAAGGAATCACAGAAGGAGCACAACAGGGAACTGTATCAATTAAAGCAGAAAGAAGTGGGGAAGGCAGTCAGAAAAGTAAAGGCCCAAACCGAGGAAAAGATAGCCAACTTAGTTAAGAAGGGGAATAAAACCTTTTATAGGTACATTAGGGAGCATAGAAAGGTAAGGGAGGGATAGTGAAGATTAATAAAAGAGAGGGGAGGTGGGCAGAGGGAGACAGTGAAAAGGCAGAGATACTGAATGAATACTTTTGCTCAGTATTCACAAAAGAAGAAGAGGAGGAGTTGCCTAAACCAAACAATAGAAGCACTCTGGGTAGTGGGGTTGACGCCAGTCCATTTACAGAAGAAAGAGTCCTGAAATAACTCCTAAAACTCAAGGTGGACAAAGCAATGGGGTCTGACAGGATTCACCCTAGAATCCTAAAAGAGCTAAGGGAGGACCTAGTGACACCAATAACCACACTTTTTAACAAATCAGTGGTGCCTGAGGACTGGAGGAGGGCAGATGTGATTCCCCTTCACAAAAGTGGGAGCAAGGCAGAAGCAGGAAACTACAGACCTGTTAGTCTGACCTCAGTGGTGGGGAAAATGATGGAATCACTTCTGAAAGAAAGAATTGTTCAGTACCTAGAGGCCAGCAGGGCACAGGACCCAAAGCAGCATGGATTCACAGCAGGAAGGTCACGTCAGATGAATCTAATCGATTTCCTTGACTGGGTGACCAAAGTAATAGACCAGAGAGGGGCTGTGGATATGGCCTACCTAGACTTTAGCAAGGCATTTGACACAGTCCCACACAAAAGATTAATAATCAAGTTAGCCAGCTTGGGAGTGGGTCCCAGGGTGGTAGCCTGGGTAGCAAACTGGCTGCACAACAAGACACAGGAGGTAATAGTGAATGGAACACATTCTGAAGAAAGGGTGGTTACTAGTGGAGTACCTCAGGGCTCAGTACTGGGTCCAGTCCTCTTTAACGTCTTTATAGGTGACATTGCAGAGGGTCTGGAAGGAAAGGTATGCCTCTTTGCAGATGACACAAAGATCTGTAACAGAGTTGATACACAATGGGGGTAGAAAGGATGAAGGGACTTGGCAAGGTTGGAGGAATGGTCAGACATATGGCAACTTAGATTCAATGCAAAGAAGTGCAAAGTAATGCACCTTGGAAATAAAAATCCAGGAGAAAAGTACACAATAGCAGGGGAGGTACTAACAACAACAATAATGGAAAGGTATCTGGGTGTAGTCATGTCAGATGACCTAAAGGTGGGTAAGCAATATAAGAAGTCAGTAAGGAGAGCCAGGGGGATACTAGGATGCATAGGGAGGGGCATCACAAGTAGAAAAAGGGAAGTGGTTATCCCTCTGTACAGACAGTTGGTGAGACCCCATCTGGAGTACTGTGTGCAGTTTTGGAGACCTCATCTACGCATGAACATAGACAGGATGGAAGCAGTCCAGAGGAGGGCAACTAAAATGGTGCAGGGTCTACATCAGAAACCATATGAAGAGAGACTGACAGAGCTTAATATGTATACCCTTGATGAAAGGAGGGACAGGGGGGACATGATAGAAACTTTTAAGTACCTCAAGGGAATCAACAAAGTCCAGGAGGGTAGCATCTTTCAGAAAAAGATATGTGTATGAACAAGGGGGCCCAATTTAAAGTTAGAGGGGGGACGGCTCAGGGGTAATGTGAGGAAATTCTTTTTCACGGAGAGAGTGGTGGACGCATGGAACCGCCTTCCTGGAGAGGTTGTGGGGTCTAAAACAGTGGGGGAATTCAAACATGCATGGGACAGACATAAGGCAATTATAGTGGGGGCTTGCAGGAAGTAGGCTGTTGATTAACTAGAACCTGCAGCTTATCCATTAGGTAGGGAAATGGGCAGACTGGGTGGGCCAAGTGGTCCTTATTTGCCGTCAAAGTCAATGTTTCTATGTTTCTATATACGTAAAGAAGGAGGAGGAGCTAGAGGGCTAAATGACAGGGTAATGAAATTACTAGGCAAGGGCCGAACCTTTGAACTCAAAGTATTGTATTTTTCTTGGGCATGTGTCATTGACAAGGCCCTAGTACCTGGGTGAGAGTGGAATGTTCTAAGGGAGACAGATTGCTTTGTTTATGTGTGCCTGTATCGACTGACATTCAGTCGATTCATTTGCATGTTTGAAATATGTTTGAATGGAGCACAAGCTGTTTCTGCAGGATAAAAGTCCAACGAGATTTTGTATGTGAAATTCTCAGGTGATGACAGCAGTTCAGTTAGTTTTCAGGAGCAAAGCTCCTGAACCCCTGTTGTCATCCAAACCCTCCCACCTCCTGCCACTACTGTACTTGAACTTGTACATCTACTGTTACTTCTACCCCAATAGTAGTAACTTCCGTGGTGACTAGATTTGGATGTCAGTAAATGTGTTTTGTTAGGTTGAAATCTCTGCCATTTTGTCCTGTATCAACTGAACAAGAACCATTCGAATTTACATGCAGTTGAATTTATTGAATGTTAAATGCAGTTATACCTTAAACATGTGAACCGCATCCACATAACATTCACTTGAATCGATTGAAGGTGTACTAACACTAGACACATGTAAACAGGGCAACTAATGACTGACACCATAGGCCACAGAAACATTGGCAATTAATGCAAAGTCACTTTGGTTTTTACATGCTCCATTAAATCAATTAAAAGGTAACTGATGAACTTCAGTAGTGGAACGGCAACTCGATTCAGTCAATTGTGTGCATGCTATCCGAGTTTACATGACCACTGTAATCAATTGAAAATATGATACATTTCTTCTTTTTATTTAGTATGCTTTTTCCTCCTCCAGGTGCTTCTGTCAGTCCTACCCTCAAACCCACCTTTCTCAGGGTTTACCTCCATCTCCGATGGACATTTATTTATTTTTTTATTGAGGACTCAGAAAATATCTTTGAGTCAAAGACTCATTTTCAAAGGTTCCATGTCAGTACAGATAAAAACAATAAGAGAACAGTATAGAGCAATACAGAAATAGTACACATGCATGCAAACAGTATACAAATATAGAGGAAGTCGGCTAACATTTTAGATACTGTTGATTCATGGTATTAGACACAATATCCAAGTTCATATGAAAACTCCAGAAGAGGACTAAAGAGAGCTTTAAGAGGTGTGTGTGTGTGGGGGAGGGTCGATTATATGGCCAGTGGTCTAGGTCAATGGATAATGGGGGGGGCAGGTTCAGTGGCAGTCACAGAGATTCGAGGACTGTAGGTGGTTCCTAAGGTAGGCTTTGTAGGAGCCGTGTCTGTTAATGTTTATGAGAGCGCTGGGTGGGTTATTGACCCAGGTAGGGGCTCGGTAGCTAAAGGACCTTTGGAATTGGGAGGTGCAGCACCGGAGAACCATGAGGAGTTGCCTGCTAGCATTACGGTATGCTGTGGTAGCGGGCCCGCTGGGTTAGAGAGAGAGAGACCGGGGGCAAGTCAAGGGTAATCTTTTGGCCATGAGGCAAGTATGAAACAGTTCTGTTATCTAGGTTAAGCCAGTTTGTGACATTATAAAGGGAACATGTGTAGGTTAGACGATCACAACCCAGAGTGAGATGACAGGCTTTGTTGAGTGAGAGCCTCAGTCTGGATAAGGCCAAGGTGCTGGCAGCACAATAGATTAGAATGCCATAGTCTAGAAGGGAGAGGACCGAGGAGGAGACCGCAAGACAAAGGGCATCCGGAGTGAGACAGTGTTTAAACCGGTAGAGGATGCCAAGCCGGATATTGAAGGTTGTAGACAGTTGGTGAATGTAATGGTGGAAATTAAGGGCTGGGTCAAGTGTGATGCCCAGGTATTTAAAGGAGTCCACTTGCTCAAGTGGGGTCTGGTTGGCAGTTAGTAGTTGAGGACAGCAGTCCATCTTGGAGTTAAGTGGGCATGAGAAGTACATAATTTTAGTCCTGGCTCACTTCTTCGTGGCTTACCCCCCAGGGCAGGGCCATGGGTGGGGGCTATACCTCTGACGGAGACTTGTTTACTGCTCCTATGAAGAGGAGTGCTGCGGTTGGCAGTGGGGACCAGCAGTGTGGGGTGGACATCCTTCTGCGATGCCTGGAGTTGCTTTTTGTCCCCAGTGTTCTGAACCCCAACCCTCACGGGATGCAGAGAACCCAGCGACATGTGACCATGTCCCTGCATGCATCTCATGTCATCAGCATCCTCCCTTCCCCTGCATTCCATGGCTCCACTTGCATTGCCACCTGTGATCACCCAGATGACAGCAGCAAAGCAGAGAGGTCATCAATCCGCCTTCCCTGAAGTGAGGAGCATCCTCTGGGACAATCAGCTCACCTCCTCCAGTCAGCCCCTAACAACTCAGGGTCGTTCCTGAACCCAGGTCATTGGCATCGCAAGTGGCAGCTCTACTGCTGCTTCAGGGGGCCAGCCTAAAAGTACCATGCATATCTATTAAATTTCAACCAATTGAAGTGTCCATGTAAATGGGGTAAATGGTTCTTGCCTTCAGCACTCTGTCTTGAAGATCAACAGGGTTTCAAAGCATGTGATCATGTTTCCATGCTTTTAGAGAGTCTCTTAGAATGCAGATTTCAATAACCCATGTCATGCAAGGGGATTTGACTCTAGAGACACCAGAACACTATTGCTTTCATAACAAAGAACGAAGAAAAGTGTAACAACCTCCTTACAGCAGGGGAGCTGGTCTTTCACTGAGCCAGTCAGGAGTGATACCCTGGCATCATCCCATAGGGCATAAACGGGGAGTTAACAGAAATCCACAATTCTTAACTTGGAAAAAAAATTTGTCCCTACAGTAAAGAAGTATAACAAGAAAGGGAAGATTCCCCTATGGTTAAATAAACCTGTAAAAATACAAATAAAACACAAAGAAAAACTATTTTCATTGTTAAAAAAATGTAGTTGCAAGAACAAGGAGGAGATTTTTCATAATTACAAAAAGGTGGTTAAAGACTTGAAAATCTGATAGTACACCCCCAGAGAAACCGAGAACTTAGACTAGCCCACTCCAAAGATTGCCACACATCTCTATTCTCTTATCTCAATAACAAGAAAGGTAATAACAGACACATTGGGCCTCTTACTGTAAATAACTCTACGCTGACACCAGATAAAGAAATTGCAGATGCATTTAATAGTCACTTTTGTTCAGTCTTTTCAATAAAAGAAGGAGCTGATTCTAGTTATGGCATAGCTCACAATCATAACAACTATACAATCACTAAGGCCGATACCCTTACGGTATTGCAATCACTGGATAAAACCTCAAGTCCAGGTCTTAACAGTTTACATCCCAGGTTCCTACTGGAGACTTATGAGGCCTTAGCACTCCCCCTAGCACTTATTTTTAATAAATCCCTTCATGAGAGTTCAATTCCACAAGACTGGCTAAATGCCACAGTTGTACCTATTTTTAAGAAAAGGAACTGCTCCAAACCAGAAAACTATCGACCTATCAGTTTAATTTCTGTCCTTTGTAAACTAATGGAGAAATTGATTAAAGACCTATTAGAAAAAGAAATGATATCTATGAACATCTCAGATCAGACCCAACGTGGCTTTAAGTGGGGATACTCATGTACGACTAACCCTGTATCTTTTTATAACTGCATAAGTCAAGGCCTTGACTCTGGCTGCCCTATGGATGTGATCCTGCTAGATTACAGTCATGCATTCGACAGGGTATCATATGGCAAGCTCATTACTAAACTTCTCCAATTGGGTTTTTCTCCAAGTTTAGTTAAATGGGTTAACAGTTGGTTACCTGATAAACACCAGCAAGTTAGAATAAATGGAATTCTATCAGATAGGGGGCAAGTTACTAGTGGTGTGCCACAGGGCTCGATCCTTGGGCCCACATTGTTTAATATCTTCATCAGTGACACGCAGATAAATTCATGCAACCTGCTTTCTTTTTTTTTTTTTTTTTTATTTTGCAGTAAGTAAAAACATATAATTTGCAATACATCTCCATTATGTTCAAGCTGTTACATCTTAATATAACTCCTCACAATACCCAAGTCTCTGGCTTTATAAATATACAAAGAAAGACAATCTTAAAACTTTTTATCTGCAGGGTCAATGTCAAGGGTACATCTTCATCATAAATAGCATATTTATTGAGTCCCTCATTTATCATTTTACCCCTGTCTTGAGGCGGCTCCCCTTGAGGTTCTCCACATAGCAATAAATATCTTGGCTATCAAAATTCTGAATATGCAAATTATTTTATTTACTAGCATCATGGTATAAATTTAGGATAATGCTCCAACTGATACGAGATCCATCGTCTTCATCTATTATTAAAACTTTTACTTCTATTATTTAGTTTAGCTGAGATTCGTTCCATGTTATAAACCTCGTGGCTCAAGTTTCTCCAGGATTCTTTAACTGAGATTGTGTCCGTGAGCCAAAGCCTAGTGATTACTTTTTTGGCTATCATAATCAAAAGTGCTACTGGCCTATATTGTGCCCAGTTAGTTTTTATATCAGTGGGTGGAGTCGCTGTCAGGACAAAGGCCGGTGTGATCCACTCAGGAATATCAAAAATATTATTACTTTCTGTTATGATCTCCCCCCAAAACACCTGTAGGGATGGGCAAGACCAGAATATATGTTCATTTCCTGCCAAGGGGAAACCACACCCTCTCCAACAATAACCCCTGCTTGTCCCCCCCAAATTTAGCTATGCTGTCTAGAGTTCTAAAAAAAAACAAATTTTTGTTTTCCAGACAAATTCTCTCTAATATGTGGTGGGAGAGATTTTAGAGTAAGGTAGGGTTTATTTTTGCCACAAATCCTTGGGTATTTGTATATTCAGTTCCTTTGCCCATCACCCTCTGACCATGCTAAGATTTTCCTTTCCATATGTTCTTAGTGCCTTGTATAGGTTACTAATAATATTTATTAAATTTATTAAATTTTGGTAACCGGGTAGGCCCACTGAGCCCCAAAGGTCCCTTTTTCAGGGGCGACCTGGGATAACAATACAAGTTATAAGAATGAACAAGGACATAAGGAACATTTGAGGCATTGTGAGTTACATCATGAGGTGGTTACAGTAAAGAAAAATAGTGGATACAGGCATGGTTATAGGCATGGTAAAAGAAAAGCAGTGGATACAGGCATGGCTTACAGGCATGGTAAAAGAAAAGCAGTGGATGCAGGCATGGGTAAGGCATGGTTATCATCATGACATGTAAGCAATTGGTAATACTTTGCATATAGTTTATTCAGGGGTTACACTTGGCCTCTGGCGAGCAGTCTGTATAAGGCAGGTAGTAGGAAGGTTAAAGATCATGTGCAACGGTTTTTGCATATTTTTAATAAAAGCTTTAAAAGCTGAAATTCCAGTCCTTGTGTCATGATTAGTGTTTCCTGAAAATTTCATGCCGATTGATTTTGTGGTTTTCTTTAAATCAGCATTTGTTAACTTGCTCTACAGTGGCTGAAAACAGTGGAGTTATTTCTGTCCTCTCAGTCAAACTTAGAGTGCAATGACATCATTTTGGAGTAGCTTACTGTTTCAGATTCCCAATCAGAGCAGCACTCTGTAGAGTTTATGGTTTGCTGAGCTCTCCAGGTTCCTTACAAACCCAGTCTCTGGTTTGTGTTTAGAAAGATCAGCTTAAAATATATCATTCTCTTCCTTTAAAAAGCTGTTCATTTCAGTTTCAATGCTGAATTGAAGTAGTGGAAATCTTTTTCTGTGAGAAATCAGCTTGTTTGTATCACAGCTTTGTTCTTTCTAGTCAAACCTAAATGTTTTTCTAACTATAAAACACAGGCTGTTCAATCAATATAAAATAAATCTAAATGTTGTTCATTCACAGAAACAGTTTGTCTTTGATGTAGCCTTCATAAATGCAATCATGTAAGGACATTTTTTTTCAAGTCAGATTAACAAACAGGTGCTTGTCACACTCTGCTACAGTATTTCAAGCACATGTACTGTCAGAACTCACAAATTTAAGCTCTTTGGTGGTTTCTGAGTGAAAATACATCATGTACGTGTACAACTAGAGCCACTATGTGGCATCCTGATTCACTGTGTCTCTGCCCCACAGTTGAGGCAGTTGCGCCCTGCTGTTCCACTGCCACCAGAGTCAGATCTTTTGCTACGCTCTGCTGAGACAGGAACAGGATCAACATGTGCAGTGCTCCTGACCGTGAGGGTGAGAGAGAGAGGTTAGCAGAGTGTAGCAACCCCAACTGTTTGGAAAGGGTGCAGCATAAGAGTAAGGACATTTGCTGCACCCTGTCCCCTGCCTGTGGAGGCAGGGGCTGTGTGGTGCAGCAGGACACAACAGGTGGCAGGGGACAAAGGACAGCTTGGTGCAGAAGCCTTGACTGTGGGGCAGGACACAGGGGGGCATCAGGATACAGCAGCCTTGACAGAGGTACAGGGAGTACATTGTGCAGCAGCCCAGCCCATTTGGGGCAATGGAAATGTGTAGCAGGGCTCAGCAGCCCCAAATGTGGATGCAGGCAGCATGAGACTCTAGGGTGTAGCACAGCACAGCAGCCCTGACAATGGAGACAGGAACTGGGGGCAACAGGGTGCCGTGACCCTGACTGTGAGTGTGGGGACAGAGGGCAGCAGGGTGTAGCAGCTCTGAATGTTCGGGCAGGAGATAGGGGTGGCATCAAGATACAGCAGCCCAAACTGTGCGACAGGGTGCAGCAGCCATGCCTGTCTGGGACGATGGATGTGGGCAGCAGGGTACAGCAAAGTATCTGATGCTGGTGGCAGGGGACAGCAGGGTGCAACTGCCTCAACTGTGGAGGCATGCAACAAGCACAGCAAATGCCTGCATCTTGTGGCAAGTGGCAGCATGGTGCAGCAGCCCAAACTGCAGCCACATGGGGAACTAGAGCACAACAGGCCATGGCAACCCCAAATGTGTAGAAAGGAGCAGGGTGCAGCAGCCCTGTCTCTGGTGACAAGGGATAGAGGACAGCATGATGCAGAAGTCTCAACTGTGGTGCAGAACACAGGGGGCATCAGCCCTGACTATGAGATGGGGAACAGATGGTGCAGCAGCCCTGCCCATTTGGGGCAATGGAAGTGGGTAGCAGGGTGTAGCAAAAGCCACACCACTGGTGGCTAGGGCAGCATGGTACAGCAGCCCCAGCTGTGGAGACAGTGGACCTGGCACACTAAGGCTTAGCACAGCACAACAGTCCTGACCGTGGAGACAGGAACAGGAGTCAACAGGTGCAGCTTCCCTAACTGTGAGGGTGAGGGAGAAAGGGCAGCAGGGTGTGTCATCCCCAATTGTTTGGGCAGGGGGTGGCAGGGTGCAGCAGCTCTGATTCTTTAGGCAGGGCATGGAAGCAGCAGGGTGCACAATCCCTAACTGTGTAGGAGAAGACAATGGGAAGCAGGATGCAGCAGTCTCACATGTGGAGCAGAAGACAGGGGGCTTGTGGGGCAGGGACAGGTGGCAGTAGGCTGCAACTGCCTCAACTGTAGGGCAGAGATATGGTGCATTGGGATGCCACATAGTGTTTCTAGTTGTACACATACATGATATATTTTCACACAGAAACCACCAAAGAACTGAAATTTCTGAGTTCAGACAGGTGCCTGTCATACTCTGCTACAGTATTTCAAGCACATGTACTCTTTGCCAATCTGACATAAAAAAAATGTTCTTACATGAACATATTTATGAAGGCTACATCAAAGACAAACTGTTTCTGTGAATGAACAAAATTTAGATTTGTTTTATAATCATTAAACAGTCCTGTGCTATATAGTTAGAAAAAAAATAAAATTTTTGATTAGAAATAACTGAAAGCTGTGATACAGACAAGCTGATTTCTCACAGAGAAAGATTTCCACTACTTCAGTTCAGCATTGAAACTGAAATGATCAGCTGTTTATCAGAAGATAATGATATGTTTTAAGTTGATCTATCTAAACACAAACCAGAGACTGGATTTGTAAGAAACTTAGAGAGCTCAGCAAACCATTAACTCTACAAAGTACTGCTCTGATTGGGAATCTGAAACAGTAAGCTACTCCAAAATGATGTCATCGCACTCTAAGTTTGACTGAGAGGACATAAATAACTCCACTGTTTTCAGCCACTGTAGAGCAAGTTAACAAATGCTGATTTAAAGAAAACCACAAAATCAATCAGCATGAAATTTTCAGGAAACACTAATCATGACACAGGGACTTGAATGTCAGTGTTTAAAGCTTTTATAAAAAATATGTAAAAACCGTTGCACATGATCTTTAAGCTAGGAGACGGGAGTTGGAGAGGAGGGGAGTACCTTAGGAGCTTTAAGTGCCATGACAGTGGCATGCGCTTGAGGTCAGCAGATGGGACTTAAGCCTGGTATTTTCCCCCTTTTAGATAATGCATAATTATTAATACCAAAGCAGACAGTGATTTAGCTATCTCAGTTATTGCTTCCTCTAATGGGAGAAGTTTATTTTTAAGGGCTACATAAGTTTGGTATTGGCTACTGAGTAATTTTATATGTGGATTATAGGTATGAGAAGGAGTAAATACCTTGAGGACCCACCATCTGGAACCTGAAGGATATAGAATATGGTTTCCAAGCATGGAGTTGAGATGTCAGCTCTAGTGGACAAAGATTTGAATCGTGTGCGATATCTGTTAAGTAATACCTCTCTATTTTAGAGAGGAAAAACTTAAGTATATATATAACCAATGTTTGAAAAAGTCCCCGGCAAGTATAGGGAATTGTGTCAAAGAAAGGCATCTCGGTGGGGGAGGAGGCATCCCAGAAGGTAGGGAGGTAAGTGTTCTAGCCCATTTCTCAACATCCTCAGTATCTTTCCAATGTGAATGGTATCCAGTAGTCAAAAGTAAAAGGGCAGTGTGAATATGCGCCGCCTGTGCATAATCTTTCGGGTCTGAGAAGCCCAGTCCTCCCTGTGCCCAAGGAAGGTACAATAGTGTATATTTTATTCGAGGTACCCTCCTCCCTCAGACAAATCTAGAAATCAGTTTATCCCAAGATCAAAAGTCTGCCTCAAAGGGGAAGATGGGTAGGGTTTGTAAAAAGGAAAGTATGCAGGGCTGTATGGGCTCCGCCCTGTTGACCAATCCCAGGTACACTTGTGTCCATTTTGATAAATCCGAGGTAATCTATAAGGTAATAGGCTCTAAGTTGACTAATTCCAAATGTATCAGGTTCGAAGGGATTTTGATACCTAAATACCTCATCTCCACCCTGCTCCACTGAAATGGGTATTCCATTTTTAACTGTCGAGACGGGGTAAATGAAAAGTTAAGAACATTGGTATTTGAGCTGTTAATCTTTTACTAAACGTGCTAAGTTGTTCCCGCACCACTGGGATAGATGTTTCAGGAGATGTTAGGGTTAAAAGAATATCATCCACAAGTAAAGTAAGTTTGTATGATCTACCTCCCACTGGGATCCCCTCTATGGTCATTTGTTTTCTTATAATGGCTGCTAGGGGTTCCAAATAAAGGGCAAATAAAGGGGGGGGGCAGTGGGCAACCTTGCCTCACACCCCTAGAGAGTGGGAAAGGGGAGGAAAGTGAACCATCTAATTTAAGATATGCTATAGGGGATTGGTACATAATTTGAATTTGGGTGATAAGTTTCTCTGGGAAAGCAAACTTTCCCAGTGTAGCCCATAAATATGGCCATGGTACTCGGTCAAAAGCCTCCTTGGCTTCTAATCTGAGAAGAACTAAGGGTATTTTTCTTTGTGTGGCATATTCTGTAAGTAGGAGAACTCGACGGACAGCATCATGTGCCTGCCTTTTCAGGACAAATCCCACCTGGTCTTTATCAATAAGGTGGTGTAACAAATTATTTATTCTGTGGGCTAAAACTGACATAAAAATCTTATAATCACAATTTAATTTTGAGATCGGGCGGTAAGATGCCATTAAAGTAGGACCCTTCCCTGGTTTAGGGATGGCAACTATCTCAGTGTACCTCCAGGAGGGGGAGGGGGTTCTCCTTCTTGTATCTCCCGAAATGCTGGTAACAGCACCGGGAATAGTAACTTCTGAAACTTTTGGTAGAATTCATTCGGGTACCCTCCGGGCCCAAGGCCTTTTGGGTTTTGATCTGCTTAAGGGTGTTTTTAATTTCTTACATCGTAATAGGTCTAAGCAGTGCTTCTGCTTGTTGCTCAGAAAGGTGTGGAAGGGGAGTGTTTTGAAGGCACCCATTTAACTGTTCAGGGGAAGGACATGCCTCCGCAGTATAGAGCTTTGTATAAAATTCAGACATCGCTTGTCTGATAGCAGTGAGGTGCAGAAGAAATTTATTTGCCCCAGGATCCAGTATTTTACTGACCACCGCCTGTTGCCTAGCCTCCCTAAGGTGCCTGGCCAGATTCCTGGCACCCTTTGGGCCTCCCTCCTGTGACTTAAGCTTTAAATAAAGTAATTGCTGCTCAATTTTTTGATCCATTCATCTTTGGAGCTTCTGTTTAATAATTAACAGCCAGGGTTTAACTTACAGATCTCCCCTATGAAGCTTCTCCTGAGAACCAGTCAGGGCTCTACGGAGCTTGGCTTCCAAGGCCTCTTTTTGCCATTCCTTATGGGCAGAATATTTAATAATCTCCCCTTTTAAAACTGTTTTGAGGGTATCCTAGTTAATAGCTGCAGAGATTTCTGGGGAATCATTATCTGCTAGGACAAATGGGATACACTCCTGTACCTTTTGTATAAATTCTGGATCCTGTAAACAAAACAAATTCAGCCATTAAAATGTTTCTTTTTTTGGTTTTGAAACATCTGTTTTTAAAAAGAGTAGAGTATGATCAGACAATATGGAGGCCCCCGTGTAGATGTCTCTAATGGATTCCAAATGTTCCACAGAGGACAAAAAATAGTCCAGCCATACCAAGGTGTTAGTTTTTCGGGGAAAAGTGTGTGTATGCCCTAATGGAGGTAAAAAAGTGTCTCCATATATCTGCTAACCCCAGTGTGGGAAGGTTTTGCTGGAGATACTTTTGGAGTGCTGAGGTCCTATGTTTAGAGGGCACCGAAGCATCCAAAGTGGTATTCAGTGTACCATTTAGGTCCCCTCTTATTATACACATACCCTGTGCCTGTGCTAGGAAATCATCAAAGAATTTTCATGTCACTCAGGGTGTACTCCCCGTCGGTAGATAAATTGATGCTAAAGTAACCTGTACTGAATAAAGCTGGCCCACCACTATTACATATTGTCCCTTTTTATCTACAACTTGCTTTTGGATCTGAAATTGTACACCATAAGGAACCAAAATTGCTGTACCCTGTCTCCTCCCTGAAGTATGTGATGAGGCTATAACTGCTTGAAACCCCCATGCTTTTAATTTAGAGTGTTCCATCTGGGAGAGGTGGGTTTCCTGGAGGAATATTATATCAGGTTTGCTCTGTTTAAAATAGTCCAGTAAATATTTACACTTAATAGGGTTATGTATGCCATTTACATTAAATTACATTATAAGTGAAGTGTTAGCCATCATCAACATCTAGTAATATGGTCAATTTCTGTTCCTGGCCCCCCCTCCACCCACCCCTCACACACCAGGCAGTTGCCCTCACAAGAAGAGGATTCCATTAGGTTTCTGGAGCATAGTGGAGGCCCCCATAGTTTATCAGTCAATCCCTGAACTAAAATCTCAGAGTGGTCTTTCTTAATGAGGTATCTTTTCCAGAGAACCTCCTTTCTGGATACATGAGACCTGGATAGTATTGCATATGAATAAACATAACATATTAACAGCCATGCCAACCGGGCATGATATAAACTCTAAACCTTAAACAACAGCTAAGTATCTAGTAACCGTCTAGAGATCATTCATTTTTGTCTGTCAAAATAAGACCCATAAAACAAATGAAATATTGCTTCCAAGGTAGGGGAAACCATATTATGTTTCCCTATAAACACTGGGCAAGCAAGGATGGAATGAAGCTTCAACCCAGGTTGAGGGTTAAATCCAGGGCAATCTCTGTCCCGGGCCCCCTGCAGGTCTCTAGGATCCCAACATAATAATGAAAAACAATCAGTGTGGGAGTAAAACCAAAGCAGGGCTAATAGGGGAAATAAACGCCCCAATAAGTCTGGTTGTATGGATAGCCGAAGGGTACATCGTTTCAGTTCACTTCACCTACATATAAATCCTAAATTACTCCGTTTACATCGAGTCAGTAATAATGGGACAGTAAACGTAAACATGTTGTGGATTGGTATATCTAGAATAGGTAAATTAGGACAGTCCTCTAATGTAAGACAATTTGTTGTGTAAAAGTCCCACTCTAATGTCCATGGCTGCTTCCAATTGGATCTGTACAGGCACAGAGTGGCAAATAAGCAGTCACAATAGAACCCCCCCCCCCGAGATTAAATCAAGTTCCAAGTTCTTTCCATTACTTGAAGGTCCCTACGCATTTGTTTTTTCATACTGTTTTCATGTGTTGGTGCCCAATATGTATTCATAACATTAGTTTATTCCTGGTAGTATTGTAGTGACTAGGGTGGCGGGGATGTAGTCAGAGGAGATCCAGTGCATGGAGGGAGCTGCAACAGGTCACCCAATTATAGAGGGCGAGACCGATGAATATCAGCACGATCTAGAGTTGAGCTCAACCCCACAGCCCAGGTCCTTTCTCTCCCAACCCATCACCCTCTCCCCCCTCCAGTCTGCCGTCTTGTACCTTATTTTATAGCCTTGCATGCTGTATTCGAGAAAAAAAGAGTCAGTTCCCAGAATTCAAGTGGCAGTTTGACTCTCCGCATCCGCTTCAGCCAAGTCCTGTGATGGGTCTTGCATCTTCATGCCATTCTGTTTCTTCTCCAAGTTAGAAGTCTTCTTGGGCACATTCTGCCAGTGTGCAGGTCTGGGGGGCTGCGCCATGTTGGAGCGTGGTCTCTCAGGAAATACAGTGCCTTTCGCCATTAGGGCTTCCCTGGTTTCTTCAGCAGACGAGGATTCGAACTTTCCCTCAGGCATAAATATGATTAGTTTTGCAGGGTAGGGGGTGTTAAACTTAATACCCTGAGATTTTAATGTCGGGAGCAATGGCAGGTACGTGCTCCTCTATCTCATCATTTGGGGTGTATGATCGTGGTCTATATAAAATCTTGCTTGACCACAAAAGATCTTCTGTTTACGACAGGCAGTTAACAAGATCTGCTCCTTAACTACGTAGTTATTAAAGCGGGCAATGATGGAGCGGGGGCTGGCAGTTGGTGAAGAAGGTTTTGGTGCTAGAGCTCTATGTACTCTCTCCAGATTCAGGGGCAGGTCTTCTGGTAAATCAAGAGCAGCTTTAAGCAAGTTTGAGACGAAGTTCTTTATTTTTGTCCCCTCAGCTCCTTCTGGAATTCAATATAGGTGTATATTTTTTCACCTCACCCTGTGCTCTGCATCTTTCTGACATGCAGCTAACAGTTCTTGTTGCTCCTGGAGTTGCTGTACAAGCATCTCTAAATCGTCTACCTGATTTTCTGTGGCAGTAATCTGACGTTCAGAGTCATCAGCCCACTGCTCCAGCAAGGTAACATCTCTGCTTATTTCTCCATACAATTGTTTAATATCCTCTCGGAAAGCACGGTTTGTGATAAATTGTATCCAACTTAATTTTTATTATTCTTGCCTTTAAGTATCGATGTGCCATTATGCTTGATTTGAGCGAGTGCACCTGTTGTGTAGCTGTGCTGCCTGACTCCGAGGTCTCGGAGTCTGATCTGCCAGCATCTACCGTGGACTTCTCAATTTTTTGGGTCTTTACTGGCTCAGATCCTTTGCTCCCCCTCTTATTCATTATTTTTAGTGATTTTCTGCAAAAGTTTCAAGAGTTAGAGGGAAAATATCCATGGAGGTGTTTGAAAGCAATCTCTTCAGGCAGCCATCAACTTCAGGGCAGAACCAGAAGACCTGCAACCTGCTTTCTAAATTTCCGGATGACACCAAGTTAGGGGGGAGGGTGGATTCAGCTACCAACAGGATCATACTTACTAACAACTTGAAAATAATTGGACATTAGGCACATCCTAATGGTATATCTCTGAACATAGACAAATGTACTGTTCTGCACTTTGGTAAGCACAACCCCTACAGACTTATACCCTTAATAATACACCCATACTGAGGTTCATACTGAGGAAGACTTGGAGCGAGTAGGCAGTTGCCCATATATGTTCCTTGTGTATATCTAATAATATTGTGAAATTTTCCCATTCAGAAGGTACTGATCCAGTCTGAACTTAAACGTAGCTCTGTTTTTACTAATAATAACACGTTCAGGTAGCGCACTCCAGGGATTGACTATTCTTACTTTGTAAAAGTATTTCCTTTTGTTTGTTCAAAACCTTTGATTTTGTATTTGTAAAGGATGACCTCTAGTGTTACAATCATCCTGTTTAAACATTATCCCCAAATCATTTAACAACCTATAGTCCTGCATAGTGTTGTACATAAAGAGAAGATCTGCTCTTAACCATCTGGTTTCTATAGACATTAAATTCAACTTTTTCAGTCTCTCTTGATAGTCAAAATCAGCCATACCTGAAATGCATTTTGTAAATTTCCTCTGCACCTGTTCTAATTTCTGTCTTTCTTGTTTTTTTGATGAAAACCAGATTTGAGATGCATATTCCAATTGCGGACGTACATATGCTCGAAACAGGGGCATCATTTATATTACTTTCCCTACTTGTTATGTTTCATTTCGTTTAATAGCCCAGATGACATTATTACATTTTTAATTGCTTTTTGAGTTTGCTCATTTGTTTCTAAGTTATCGGATACGTAATATCCTAAGTCTTTCTCAGATGAAGAACACTGCAAGATATGTCCACATAATGTATAGTTTACCCTACCGTTGTGTTTTCCCAGGTACATAACCTTGCATTTATCCATATTAAAGGACATACCCCATCTGTCAGCCCATTTAGTAACACTGTCCAAGTCCTGCTGAATATACTTTATCTCCTCCTGTGTACCACAAGGCCCTCCTATCTTTGTGTCATCTGCATATTTAGTAGCCCAACCATTTAGATCATTACTCAGATCAGATATGAATATCTGAAATAATGCGGGTCCCAACACAGACCCCTGCGGGACCCCACTCGACACCGCACCAGTGTCTGATAATTGACCATTTATTTGGACCCTCTGTTCTCTATCTGCCAACCACTGTTCTATCCAATTTATCAAATACAGATTAGCTTTTAATAGTTTGAGTTTGTCTATAATGGCCCCATGTAGGGTTAGATCAAAGGCTCTACTGAAGTCCAAAAAGATTACATCACAAGGAAGCCCATTATCTAATGACTTGCTCACATTTTCATAGAAGTACAACAAATTTGTCGTACAGCTCCTGCCCTTTTTAAATCCATGTTGTTCTGAATCTGTCAAATCGAGTGAAGTGAGTAGTGTATCCCTAACTAATCCCTCCATTATTTTACACAGTATACTAGTCAGACTAATAGGTCTGTAGTTCTTAACATTCGCCCTATCCCTTTTTTATAAATCGGCACAACATGAGCTAGTTTCCAATCACTAGGTATTTCTTCTGTCCTTACTAATTGCTCAAAAGGATTTTTAATGACAATATAATGTAATCAATCATAATTTGCAACATATTAGTTGAAATTCTATCAGAGCCTGGAGATGAATTAGGTTTTAATTTCTGAATACCCTGTCTTATTTCAGATATCTCAAACTTTATGGGGTCAACAGTAGGGAATATAGCTACCTGATTACTGTATGATTTACTACTGTAAATTTGACAAAAATCATTAAAGGCAGAAGCCAAAATCCTATCTGCCACAATAGTCTTTTCTTCCACGATAAGGGGTCCCACAGGATTCTGGGTTTTCCTTAAGGATTTAATATAAGCAAAGAAAGCTTTATAATTGTCCTTAGTGGCATTCCTAGCTAACTGTTCCTCTGTGTTTCTTTTTGCCACTCTTATGTCTTTTTTACAGTTCTGTTGTACATGTCTTAACGCAAAATGTGTCCTTTCATTCTTATTTTTCAAGAACTTTTTATAACACTTATTTTTCTTCTTAATGAGTCTCCTTACATGTCTATTCAACCACAAAGGATTTTTATGAGTATTTCTATGTTTAAATGTCTGGGGGATATAAATCTCATTTAGACACAGAATAATCCTTTTTATAGTATCCCAAACTTGTTGTACTGATTTATTAAAGATTTCCTGTCCCGACGGATCCCCCCTCCCCATAGTGAACTCTGCCAAATACCTAGGGGTCACCCTTGACCCCCAACTCAACATGGGTAGCCACATCCTAAACATCTGTAGGGCAGTTAACTGCAAGCTGGGCCTGGCCTACAGGGCCAAGTTCAACCTCACACCTGCGGCTAGACTAGCCCTCGTGAAAGGTGTTCTTCTTCCCTCTCTCAGCTATGGGCTGCATCTATTCGCTCGCTCCCCCCAGACTCACCTTACTCGGTGGCACATGACATACAACAACATCTGTCGCTTTACCCTTGCTGTCCCCCACCTCACCCATCGCTGTGAGTTATACGATAAACTTCGATGGCTCTCCCCAGCTAGGTACCTGGACTTCAGGGTGGGCTGCCTCACGGACAAAGTGGTCAGGACTGGCACCCCCCCAGAGCTGGCTCTGCTCCTGCTGCTAATTGACACCACTATCTACCACCTTAGGTCCCAGGCCCCGGGGATGCTCAAGGTCCCCTCCACCCGCACCCTCATGGGTGACCGGGACTTCACCGCATATGCACCCAGGCTCTGGAACTCCCTTCCAGTGCTGACCCAGTTGTCCTCCTCCCACCTGCGCTTCCGTAACTCCCTCCGGGGTTTCCTGAAACTTGCCTCAGTGTGTGACTGCCCTAAGCCTCCCTAGAGAATTTCTCTATACGGTTGCTCTTCCGGTCTCAAAGTTTGCCTCCCTCAGATACTACCCGATAACTCCTGCTGTTTTCCTTGACTCTACCACTTTACCAGGGCACTTGACCCAGGGCATACTGCCCATGCCAAGGTTCCCTGGACATTGCCTTTCTAAATTGTCTCTAACCTGAAAAATGTCTATATGCTTTTTGTTGTAATCTGTAGGTGACCTACTCACCCGGGAGTACATGTATAACAGTTATAAGTTGTATTATGACCGTCCACACCCCTGGACTATGTTACTATTTTCCACATGTTGTCATGCTGTACTTACTCTCTACTGTAAACAACGTCTGTATCCCTATGTTGTACTCTCCCGGGTCGTTCCTGAAAATAGGCATAATACTTGTCTAGTGTACTTACCCAGTCAACAAAAGCTAAAATAAATAAAAAAAATAAAAATTTTTGAGTATTGAAACCCAGTCTAATTTTTTCAATTCATTTATTGTTTCCTTTTCATTAGCCTTTTGATATAAAAATAGTTTTGTTTTACCCTGATGTATTTCATACTTGTAATTGATTACAAATATAACTGACACATGGTCGCTAGTTCAACTGCGGGGACTGTAGCACAATCTTGTATTAGTAAGTGCTTTGTTCCAAGAACTACATCCACAATGTTATTTCCTCTAGTGGTGGATTTTGAATATTGCTCCAAGTTTAAATCATTACAACCACTGACAAAATAGTTTGCATTTAAACCAGTGGCAGTCATCTTCTTCCAATCAGTACTGGGAAAATGTAAGTCCCCCATAACACAGAACTCAGCAGTTTCCCCTACTTTTTCAAATTCAGCAATTAAGCTGACAGTGATTCCAGCATTTGATGATGGACTGCGGTAAACTGTACCCACAATGATAGAGTGGCATTTACCAACATTTATTCTTATCCATAAGGTTTCTGTTTCAGAGTCTACTGCTCTTATTTTGTTAGATGTGTCTACAGATTTAATTGTATTCTTTATAAACATAGCAACACCACTTCTTTTTTCCCAAATCTGTTTTTAGTATATAAAGTATAACCCTCCAGGTGTCCATCCCATGTTTCACTATTGTTAATCCACCAAGTTTCAGTTATGGAAATTATGTCATAAGATTTCTCTCTAACCAATGCCTTTAGTTCATCACTTTTGTTACTCATGCACCTGGCATTAAATGGCAGAATTTCTAACTAATTCTTTACAACACTCCCATTTCTTTGACCTTGGTTGTTTTTAGGTTCAGAGGGGACCACTCTATTGGTTTTACCACTTAGTTCGGGCTTAACAAGTTCAAAGTGGTTTCCAATCTGTTTGCCAACACTCTAGCCCCAGTACTATTTAAGTGTGATCCATCTTTTGCATACAATTCATGTTTCCCCTGAAAAGCAGTCCAATTAACAATAAAGGTCAGCTCATCTCTATTACACCCTTGAAAGTATTCCTCAGTGAGAGAGACCTGGGTGTGATGGTCAATAATAAACTTTCCGCTACAGACCAGTGCATAAAAGTGGCCAAATTATCTAATACACTGCTTATGTGCATTAAACGCACATTCATTTCCAGGACAGAGGAATGCATTATTCCTCTATATAGGACACACATCAAACCCTGTTCTGATTCTAGGTCTCCCTTCTGGAGCCCGTATTTAGTAAAAGATGTAGGCAGGATTGAGCAAATTCAGAGAAGAGCAACTAAATCGGTGCCCCACCTGGCACCCAAAACTTATCAGGAGCGACTCAAGGCTACAGGGCTTCACTTCTTACACACCAGAAGGAGTAGAGGTGACTTTATTTTTCTATTTAAAATTCAGCAATCTCCAGAACTCATGCAGCAATGTGGACTTAACTTTTCACAGAGAAGGAGTGTCTCTATACTCCATAACAAACAAATTAATGTAAGCAAAGCTGGAACAAATAAGAGACTAAATGTTATACTATCAGAGCATCTAGAGTATGGAACAGGTTCCCACAAGACCTTGTGGACCTTGACTCCTTCTCTGCCTTTAAAAAAGGCTTGGACAAATGGTTGAAAAATAAAAGAATTTAGGTACAATGACCCACAAAGTCATGGGGGACAATCTCGATGGACTGTGGCCTTCTTTTGTCCTTAACTACCAAGTAAACCAAGTAGATAATTAGGGTGGCCTCATGGTGCCAGACACACTTTAGTACCTGCAATACCTAGTGCCACACATACCTTTTTAGTGCCAGTCTTGCTTTAGTGCCAGGGAGAGTTGGTGCCCAGGTTCATAGAAACATAGACTTTGACAGCAGATAAGGACCACTTGGCCCACCTAGTCTGCCCATTTCCCTACCTATTGGATAAGCTGCAGATCCTAGTTAACCAACAGCCTACTTCCTCCTACCCCCCAATATAATTGCCTTACCTCTGTTAAGGAGAAAAGGATAGCATTCAGGAAATATAAAGAAATACAGAAGGAGCAGGACAGAGAACTATATCAGTTAAAGCAGAAGGAGGCAGGGAAGGCAGTCAGAATAGCAAAGGCCCAAACTGAGGAAAAGATAGCCAACTCCACAGCCCCTCCCTGGTCTACTACTTTGGTCACCCAGTCAAAGAAATCTATTAGATTTGTCTGACATGACCTTCCCGCTGTGAATCCATGCTGCTTTGAGTCCTGTGCCCTGCTGGCCTCTAGGTACTCAACAATTCTTTCTTTCAGAAGTGATGCCATAATTTTCCCTACCACTGAGGTCAAACTAACAGGTCTGTAGTTTCCTGCCTCTGCCTTGCTTTCACTTTTGTGAAGTGGAATCACATCTGCCCTCCTCCAGTTCTCAGGTATCACCCCATCCTCCCAGAGGGTAGTCAGTGGTGTCACTAGTTCTACCTTGAGTTCTTATAGAATTCTGGGGTGAATCCCATCAGGCCCCATTGCTTTGTCCACCTTCAGTTTTAAGAGTTCTTTCTGAACCCTTTCTTCTGTAAATGGACTGGTATCAATCCCCTATCCAGAGTGTTTGTATTGTTTGGTTTAGGTACCTCCCCCTTCCCCTCCTCCTCTTCTTTTGTGATTACTGAGCAGAAGTATTCATTCAGTATCCCTGCTTTTTCACTGTCACCATCTGCCGACATTCCCTTCCCATTATTAAGCCTCAGTATCCCTCCCTTGGTTTTTCTTTGCTCCCTAATGTACCTATAAAAGGTTTTATCCCCCTTCTTAACAGAGTTGGCTATCTTTTCTTCGGTTTGGCCCTTCACTATTCTGATTGCCTTCCCCGCTTTCTTCTGCTTTAACTAATACAGTTCTCTTTCCTGCTCCTTCTGTGATTCCTTATACTTCCTGAATGCTCTCTTTTTCTCCCTAACCTTCCCCACCACCTTTTTTGAGAACCAAAGTGTTTTTTTACTTTGTTTTATTTGCTTCACACAAAGGCTTGTTGCCTCTGTGATGGCAGTTTTGATTGTTCCCCATTGTTCTTCCACCCCTCCTTTCTGCTTATTTGCTAGTGCATTCCTTAGGCATTCACCCATTTTGCCAAAGTCAGCCCTCCTAAAGTCCAGTACCCTTGCTTTTGTATGGCTTGACTCTACGGCTGTGTTTATCGTGAACCACACTGTTTGGTGGTCACTTGTTCCCAGATGGCTACCCACTTCTGAATCTGTGATCCTCACTCCATCCCCGTTTGAGAGTTCCAGGTCTAAGATTGCTCCCTCCCGAGTGGGTCTCAACACTAGCTGTCTGAGGCATGCCCCCTGTAGGACATAGAGAATGACCTTGGTCTTGGATGTGGCTGCAGCAAATGTGCTCCAGTTAACATCTGGCATATTCAGGTCCCCATCAACAATATCTTCCCTTTTTCTGCCATTCTAAGGATGCCTTCTATCATTTTCTCGTCCATTTCCTCCCCGAGATGGGGGTCTGTATACAGTATGAACCTGGGTGGGAGCTGGCTGAGGAAGGGGCATGCCAGGGGACAAGTGGCATAAAAGTTAGTGCTCCTAGCTGGCTCAGTAGCACTGAGGGTTGAGGTGCTGGATGCCACACCTCACGCCATGACCCAGGGTTGGGAGTGACCTCGGTTGCCGAGGGTCGGCAGGGGAAGGAGAGGATCGAGCATCTGATGGACTGCTCTCCTCTCCCAGAGAGGGGAGGGTTATCATCCTGCTCCTTGGCTGCCCGCTATTGGAGGCCAGAGGTTGGGAGACACAGAAGCACGGAAATGTGATGTGCACGTGCCTCCTCACATGCAGGTTCACACCATGAGGAGGGGGGGGGTGTACGGGGAGAAAATGGAAAAAAGTAAAATGGAAAAAAAAATGTCAGTACTCCTGCCAGAGAGCCATTGGGAGGGAAGGAGGGGGGAAATGGATAAGAAGGGAGCCAGGAGCCCTTGGAACTCCAAGGGTGGCCAAGGTCTGAGACACCTTGAAGATTTGAGGGCATCAACATTGGTATCAATTAAGACCTGGGCAACCTGCCAGGGAGGGACCTCCAGCTGGGGACAGATCCTGGGAATGTGAGATCTGGAATTACATCTGGCAGTTGCCCATAGATGGCGATTATGTCAGGGAACCACCAAGAGGGTGCGGTAACCCCGGGTGGGGGTTCCCTCAAGAGAAATGACTTGATGGCTGCCTGGCCTGTGGAGGGTTCCCCCAAAAACATCAAAGTAGATCCTGGTGGGGAGGGTGAACCCAGACATTGGCCCATGCAGCATCATCGCATCTGAGGATGGCTTGCGAGACAGCTGCAGAACCTAAGGTAGCAAAACAAGGTAGGAGATTCTCCTCCAGGGTACAATGGGGGATGGAGGAAGACAAGTCTCTTGGCAGTAGCTTCTTCAGTCTGACCCACAGGAGAAGGGATTCAAGTGTGTGGGTCAATGGTTGCCAAGCAACATGCACAGCTGTATGTGGATCTAATCAAGCAGGCCCTCACTGAGATTAGAGAAGAAGGAGAGTCAGAGGATTTCACGCAGGAGAAGGCAGTAACCTTCATTGGTCTCCCCTGGCAGGAACTAAGCTTGACATGGGGGAAGGCATCAAGGGCAAGATCTGTCTCTTCACAGATGACAGAAAGATCTTTACAAGAGTGGACATGCAGGAAGGGGGAAGGGAACTTAGGAGGATCTGGGCAGGATATAGAGCTGGTCAAAGTTCTGACAGCTGGGCTTCAATGCAAAAAACGTAAAGTGGAACCCAAGAGTGTAATATGAAATGGGGGTGGCGGTGGTGCTAGACAGCACCATGGAGGAAAAGGACCCAGGGGTCATGAAATCGGAGAGCCTAAAAACAACACACTGTAACAGAGTTGTGGGCAAGGCAAACAACATGCTGGGTTGCATAGGGAATGGGATAAGCTGTAGAAGTCAGGAGGTGATCCTTCTGTTGTACAGGTCACTAGTATGAACCACACCTGGAGTACTGTGCAAGGTACTGTAATCCACACCTGAGGAGAAACTTCGACAAGGTGGACGCAGTACAGTGCATGGCAAACAAGATGGTCCATGGACTAAGGGGCAAGACATATGAGGAGAGGCTGCAGGACTTGGACATGTACACCACTGAGAAAAGGAGGGAAAGGGGTGACATCATCGAGAAGGAACAAGTAGATAAATAGGGTAGATGCCAAGATGCTTTTCTCCTTGAGTTCAAGTACAGGGATGAGAGGGAACTCACTTAAACTCATGAGGTGGAGGAGTTTCAGTAGGGATGACCGTAAGCAGTTTATCCCTGAAAAAGTGGTGGACAAGCGGAACAAGCTGCCAGAGGAAGAGGTACAGGTCAAATCATTAAACATCTTAAAGCAGGGATGGGACAAGGATATGGGGTTAGTTAGAAAAGAGGAAGCGGAAACAAAAAGGAGGGATGGCCAGTAGGGCCAGTACAGAGTAGTTAGGTAGGGTGGTCAGACTGGACATGCCAACAGGCCCTTTTTATGTTGTCATTGTCTGTGTATCTATGTATGACAGTGGGAAAAGCACCCTTGCAGACAGGGATAGGCCTGTCCATGTGGCACAAGAAGTGCATATGGGTGGAGAAAGGGCAGAGAGTGTTTAAGTTTCCAATTAAAGAGTTCAAAGAAATGGGAAATGCTGGGGATGAGAAAGGATTAATGCATGTTCCAGCGAAAGGCTATACGGTGATGGGGACAAGTCGTGAACAACCTGGTGGTGGTGTCAGGAGGCAGCCCGGGACCCTGGGAGAACAACAGGTCTGGTAAAGTGGAAAGTGTATAGGAATCTGGAGATGGGATTGTAAAGCAGGAACTTATGCTGTGAATGAATTGTGATCCTTGGATCAGCAGAATGTGTACAAATATACTTTCAGTTTAGGCAAGGCAAGTTTTATTTTTATAGCGCACAGTCCCGGAGACTCTAGGCACCTAACAAAGTATTACAAATAAAATAACTATTTAAAATCCAGAAATAACAAATAGTTTAATCAGTAAAGATCAGTGCGCTAGCTCTGTGGCAACATTAGAGAGGGTTTCAGCATAATTCGGAACGTTCTAGGCCCAGATGTGACATAGCATGGTGCAAGGGATTTCTCACATAATACAGTCTTGGATCTTAGTGCTCCTAAGACCCTTTTCATCTGCATTCAACAGCTTGTCTACAGCAGCACCCCTCTCCTTCACTCTACTGGACTGAACTAAACTCAGTGAAGAGGTTTTATATCATTTGGTGGAGTCACCTGACTGAGCCCTTTCTATTTACATGTCTGGACATGTTTCAAAACCAAGGGAGTTTTGTCTCAGGGGATTTCCTGGTTCAATTAAAGGTACAGTGTATATCTCCACAGATATTGACTCTCTATATCTCTGATCCACAGTGATTAAGCACTTTTATAAAGCATACCACATTCTTTTGTTCAGCCTCTCACATAGAACCTTATACAATAATAGATTTATAGTGTGAATTTATGAAAATACCTTAAGGATTTCTTATAACTGTACTAATCATAAAGTTATTATTGTTTTATATGGATTCTGAATCCTTTTTATTTAAAAAGGCTTTATTAACTGTATTCATTCCTATTTAAAATAGCCTTCATGCTTTTTGTACACAAAATGCACTTATGCACTTTACACAGCACCTCTCCGGGTATTTGGCACCATTCCAGGGACTGGATGGATGGAAATAGAAAAAGAATGAAAAGAGAGAACTAGTAGGAAGTTTAGTAAGGATAGTAAAGCGCTACGCTAGGTGGCCAACCTGAGGTAGGGGGGAAAAAGAAGAAAACCAAGGAGAAAAGCATTAACTGTTGCAAAACAGAAGTTTTGGTAGCTAGGAAATAAGGAGATAGAAAAGTGGTCCATCAGTCACAGCTGAGGGTGTAGCCTTACTCTGCCACAACACTGCAGATTATTTATGCATCCATGTTCTCAAAGCTTGTGTTTGTGCTTTTTGGGAGAAGCTCTTTATTGCACAATTTAGATATCACCTACCACACTATAAAGTTTTGCTTTAAATTTTGTGAATGATGTGTGATACCACCTCTTCTGTATGGAACAGAAGAGTTCTGTGGGGTAAAATGAGGGCGACAGTTTGGCCTACTAGTTTAAGTGCAGGTCTCTGACCCAGGAGACTCAGGTTTACATTCCACAATCGCCACTTCCTGTGTGACCTTGAGCAACTTACTTAACCTCCCTGTGCTGAACCCCTGTGTAATCTCTCTCTAACCCAGGTCTGTGCTGTTTGAATATCTCTGTGTGCTGAAAATGATAGCAAAATTTTCACCCGGCCTCCAACCCCTTCTGGATTGAAAAGCATTATGGGATAATGTTTGCAAGCATGAAAGCCACTATGCAAACCCCAATTCCTTTCTTGTATCGTCTCTGTCTGCAGGTATGTACAAAGTACAGCGAGGCCTGCCAGGATACAGTGCAGTACTTTGCACTGACATGTCACAAAATACTGCATGACAAAAGGGCTTCATTGCCATTGAATTACACTGTTCCCTGCAGCATGCCGCAGCACTCTGCAGCAGTAATGCAAGGCAATGTGTTGTATCCTGGCTTGCCCCACTGTATCTGTCTACTGTAATGTAACTACCTGAATCTTTTATGTGATGGTGCTACTGTTAGCCAGGACCTCCTTGTGACTGAGATGCTGTGCTGAAGAACTCACTTCAGTGTATAAATAAATGAATAACTAAATATAAAAGGCATCTAATGTGGGGCCAACTGCATAGAAGTTGTAGATGCTGGCGACCCGGGTTTCAGTTCTGAGTGCAGGACACTGTTGCAGGCTGAGGAAGAATGAGTGCTCTGGTTTTCCTCCTCGTCCTCGGAGCAGGGTTTGTTGTACTCACAGAGTTACTGTCACCTGCTTGACTGTAGGTAACAATGCAGCTTGTGGAAAGCAGCATCGAAAGGACAGGATACACACACACGGGGGCATTGGGGGAGCTGGCTCTTGGAATCCTGTATCCTCATGGGTGGGTTCTTAGGGTTGAAAGCCAGGCTGAAAAGGAAGGAAGGGAAGAGGGACATGAACAGGCAAATAAAGCCCCACACACCCATTTCCCATAACACTGAGGACTCCTCTCCATACGCCATGAATGATGCTTCAGGTGCCTCCTCCCTCTGTGGAGCTTGGCTGGGATTCTAGAGGGCCAAGATGCCAAAGACTGATGTGGGGGGGGGGGGGTTGCAGTGGGCTAGCAGCCTCTTGGTAAGTAGTGGGTTCAAGGTGATGACACATAGCAGGGCTCAGGGTTTTTTAATTTTATCTTCTGAATCTTTTGCAGATTTAGCACGTGAAAGCAACAGTAGATAACTGGATTTTTTAGGAAAGATAGGGAAGGGAGAAAGGGAGAGGGCTTTTAGGAAGGATATGGAAGGGAGAAGGGGAAGAGGCTTTTTGGAAGGACAGGGAAGGGAGAAAAGAAGGGGGTAGCTATGTATGTGAAGGAGGGGGTTAAAGCAACAGAGGCTCAAGGGTTACAAGAAGGAGCAGAGGCACTGTGGGTCACCCTGGCAGTGGGAAAAAGGACAGCCATTCGCACCGGAGTGATTTACAGGCCTCTGGCACAGGGAGAGGAATCGAACATACATACATATGAACATACGAAAGTGCCAGCAGAACAGACCTACTGGTCTGTCAAAGTCTGCTTGATTGTGCAGCTAGCCCCCTAGTAAGCAGCTGCCCCTCCCCCATCCCCTTGACTTCCCTTTGTTGTCCTTCTCGCCCACCTTTACCCACCCCTGTACTCTGTCCCAAGCGTTCTTAAAGCCAACCACATGTTTGCTTGATATCACCCCTTCTGGTAGTGTGTTCCACCTTCCCACCACTCTCTCTGTGAAGTAATGCCTCCTCATCTTTCTCCTGAATCTCCCTCCCTCTATTCTTAGCCTGTGCCCCCTAGTTTCCCTCCCGCTCCTTAGTTTAAACACCCCCTCCACCACCCCTTGTTGATACCCTTCAGGTACTTGAAGGTCTTGATCATGTCCCCCCATCCCATCTCCCTTCCAGTGTGTACATATTCAGTTCCTTTAGCCTCATCTCATAGTCCATTCCCTCCATCCCTGAATCATCCTCATCGCCATCCACTGCACTCCTTACAGCAGATTGACATCCCACCTCGAGTACGGCCACCAGGACTGCACACAGTACTCCCAAGTGTGGCCTGACCAGTGACCTGTAGAGGGGCAAGATCTCCTCCCTGCTCCTGGATGTGAATCCCCATGCTGTGTACCCCAGCATCTTGATTGCCTTCGCCACTGCTCTCCTGCATTGGGCAGTATTGTTCATGCTCCCTGTCATCAATAGCCCCAGGTCCTTTTCTCCTCGGTGATCCCCAGCTTGACCCCCCCAGCCAGTATTCTCTCCTTGGGTTCCTAGCCCCAAAATGCAACACCTTGCATTTTTTCGCATTGAACCCCAGCTGCTGCTGCTTCCCTGACCACTCCTCCAGCTTGGTCAAGTCTCACTGTAGTTACATCCATTCCTCTTCATTGTGCACTACTGCACCCATTTTGGTGTTGTCGGTGAACAGGCTAATCCTGCTCACCACTCCCCCGCATAGTGTTTGAGATGAGTAGTCCAAACAGCGCCAGACCCAGCACCGAGCCCTGCAGCACCCCACTCATCACAGATCTAGGCTGTGAGACTTTCCCCACCACCACCACCCACCCATTGTAGCCTACCCTGTAGCCAGTTTGAGATCCAACATGCCATCTTTGTCCCCACTCCCACCCTGGACAACTTCACCCTTAGTCGCCCATGGGGCACTGAATCAAAGGCCTTGCTGAAATCCAAGTACACCACATCCACAGCATGGCCCCCGTCCAGCTCCCTCGTCACCCAGTCATAGCACTGTGTAAGATTGGCTTGGCAGGATCTTCCTGAAATGAACCCGTGCTGCCTCCTGTCCTAAAGGTCATTGCCCTCCAGAAATGCCACCAGCCTTTCTTTTAGTATCGTCTCCATGAGCCTTCCCCCTATGGATGTTAAATTGACTGGCCTATAGTTCCCTGGCTCATCCCTTGGACTATTTTTATGTAAAGGTACCACATGGGCCAACCTCCAGTCCTGAGGCACCTCTCCCGCTTCCAGGGAGGTGCTGAACAGATCCGCTAGTGGTTCCACCAGATCCTCTGCCATCTCCTGCAGCACCCTGGGCTGGATACCATCAGGTCCTGGTGCTTTATTCACTTTCAGCACCCTCAGCGCCTCCAAAACCCTACTACCCTCTATCCTGCCATCCGTTAACTCATCCGTCCCACTCCCTCTCCTCCCAGACCAGGGTGGTAACGGGCCCCCTTTTCCCTTGTGAACACTGAGCAGAAGTACCCGTTCAGTGCTTCCACTTGTTCTTTCCCCTTTTCCACCCACTCCTCCCCCCTTTTATCCTCACTATACTGTTCCTACACTTCCTTTTCTCTCTGACATATCTAAAACAGTCTTTCTCCCCTCTTTTATTCCCTGAACTAATCTGAGTTCCCTTCTGGTCTTTGCTCCCCTTACCCTCTTGGTCACCTCTTTAGATCATTTGTTTTACTCTTCCCTGTCCTCCTCCTTCCCCGTCCTTCTAAACTTCAGGCACACAACTCTCTTTGCCCTCACCCCCTCTATCACCTCCCTGTTCAGCCAGCATGGGAGGTAGAAGACTTGGTTTGCTGGCCAAGGCACCTAGCTTCACCTGAGCTCTTTCCTTCTAAGACTGCTTGAAAGGCAGAGTAGAGAAACTTACCAGAGCAAGGGAAAAGGATTAAGACTTAGTTTGGCTAAGCAGATTTACTGTGTGGTGGTGTTTTTATTTTTTACTCACAGGGATTGCTACTGTTTGTTGCTAACATTTCATTGCTTTATTTTTTCTCTGATTCAAATTGTTGTTGCTGGTATACCTTCTTCTGCATTATTACAAGGTGTGCCCACAGGTGTGTGCTAACAGATTACTCCTGTAATCTTCTGATTCAAATTGTCTTCGAAAAGGTATATCTTCTGTTACTGCTTTATTTTTCTCTGGAGCAAAGTGTTTCTTACAGCGATATCTTCTCTGAAATTATTACAGGTGGTGCTTTACAGGTTTTACAGTTTTATCTAACATTAGGATAAGCTTTCAGGGTTACTGCATTTGTTGTTGACTGATTGTTTCTGCTCTTACCTCCTTGTTCATTCGTCCGTGGTTCTTCTTTTAGGCAGGAAGGGCCCACCACCCACCCCATCCCCAACCACCCCACGTACACTTCTTTATAGGGTACCACAGTTGTGACATTTCCTGTGGCAGAGCAGGAAGGGGCGGATCAGTGGGCCTCCACAAAGTGATCTAATTTACAGGGCACTAGTAATTTAACTTGTTATAACAAGTTAAACAAAGCACAATTAAACTATTACTTGCATTTTTTTTCCTTTTTTCTCCTTCTAATTACTCTGACTAGGTTATAAACCCAGCAACTTATTTGGAATGGATTTCATTAACTGCAGGTACTGTGGAACAATTTTCAGAAGGACAGTCTTACAGGATTTAGGACACTGTCCCACATGCTGGGCCTTTGGAGATCTTAGGGCTCAGCTCCGGGCAGCATGGGCAGAGATTGCACGCCTCAAATTTCATATTGAAGAGGAAATACATTATAAGAACCACCCGCCATTTCCCCAGCATCCAACAGAAAAACCTCGACCGCAGAGGGTAGTTGGTCCAGGAGGTTGGCAGGTGGTTAGGAGGAGCAAATCAGGTGCCCTATCACTCTCTGCTCTCCAACACATTACCTCCAAAAACCATATAAACACTACAAACAGGTATCTGCCTCTATCTCTGAAATCAAATACAGAGGCAGAAGACACTGCAGAGCAGGACACTGCGGCACAGGAGCTAGCACAACAAAACTCACCCAAATCAGGAACCAAAACAAAACAAGCACAAAGGAAATCCAAAAAACTTCTGATCATAGGAGACTCCATGATTCGGGGAGTTGATACCCATCTCCAGCCAGGGATGATGGTCAGATGTCTCCCAGGTACATCAGCATGGAGAGACACTGACCGCATTGCTAAAATTGTTCACAAAGCAGGAGAAAACATTGATGTCCTAGTACACATAGGGACTAATGATCTCGCCAACCGGTCAGTTGTGGAGACCAAGAACACCTGACTAGGCTGGGTGACAAACTATCATCTATTTAGTCCGGCATCTCCTTCTCTGAGATCCTGCCAGTCTGGGAGAGGGGAGCAGATGGACGGAAGGTCAGAGAAGGAGAGATAGGGGGCTAAACACGTGGCTCAAGGGCTGGTGCCAGGAAAAGGACACAGATTTGTAGGGAACTGGCAACAGTTCTGGAGCGAAAGTTCTTTAAATTTGATGGACTGCATCTGACTAAAGAGGAGTCAGTGCATTGGGGCGAAGTTTGGCGTCTTTGCAGAATATTTAAACTAGCAAATGGGGAGGGGTGCAGCACCCATCGTCAAATGGGAAGAACACCCCTCCCCTCAGCTAGTGGTCAAACAGGAATTCAGCATGTTTACTTCATTTGCATCACCAGGTAAGAAAAAGGTTTGTCTCCCCATACGACGCACAGGGTAATGCCAAACTTCACCCAACAACTAACACACCAAAATCTGGCCAAGGAAAATCATGTACACAAATGCTCACAGCCTGGGAAATAAGATCCAGACCTGCAGGCAATAATGTCAGAGGCTAAACTGGACATAGTAGCAATTAGTGAGGGACGTGGTTTACCAGTAACCACACTTAGGGAGACTTCAGTACCTGGCTATGTATTGTTCAGAAGAGACCGAGGTGAAAAAGGGGAGGAGTGGCCCTGTATGTTAATGAAAATATCAAAGCTACAGAAATTCAGAATACACATAAGGAGCCAGAAGAACTGTGGGTCACCCTGGAAACAGGGAATGGGACAGCCATAAGAACTGGAGTTGTCTACAGGCCCCAGACCAGAGGAGGACATAGACACATTACTGTTAGAAGATATACAAAACATGACAGCTAAAGGGAGGTTCTGATAATGGGAGACTTCAACATGCGGATACAGATTGGTCAATACCAGCAGGAACATCTGCCAGAACTAGACTCATAGTGGATTCCCTGCAGGAGGGCCTCAAACAACTGGTACAGCAACCCACAAGAGACAGGCTATCCTAGATCTAGTACTGACTAACAAAGAAGGGATCACAGATTCCAGGTAGAAGGTCACCTGGGGCCAGTGACCATCACATAGTATGGTTCAATTTGGCTACTACATCTAAATCATCCCATTCCAAGGCAAAAATATGGGACTTCAGAGGAGCTGACTTTGATAAGATGGCCAACAGAGTTAAGCTAGCCCTGGCAAAAGAAACACAGGTGAGGGGTACAGGCAAAGTGGGCAAGCATTAGGATGCAGTACTTGAGCAACATCCCATTGTGTTAGACAGAAAAGGAAGTGCAAAGAAGAAGGAACCACTTTGGTTCTCAAATACAGTAGCAGAAAGGTCAGAGCCAAAAGGCTGGCCTTCAGGAAATATAAGGAACACAGCGGGATGAAGATAGGAGGCATACCAAACTGCCCTAAGGGAAGCAGGTAAGGCAAAGGCAGGCAAAGTCCCAAACTGAGGAAACACTAGCACGAACAGTAAAGAAGGTGACAAGACTTTCTATAGATACATTAGTGAAAGGAGAAAGTCCAGAGGGTATTGCTAAGCTTAATGGAGAAAAGGGCATGTGAGGAGGAGGACCCTGTAAAGGCATCTATCCTAAATAGATACTTTTGCTCAGTATTTACTGAAGAGAAGGTAGGCGAGGGCCCACAGCTCAGCATCATGGACACAGGGGAGGGAGGTGAGCTACTCCCTTCACAAAAGAAAGGGTCCTACAAGAGCTTGCTAAGCTCAGGGTGGATAAGGCAATGGGACCTGATGGCATACATCCCAGGGTACTTAAGGAGCTAAAGGAGGAACTAGCAGAGCCATTAGCAGAATTGTTTAGTGAGTCTCTGAGCACAGGAGAGGTCCCAGAAGACTGGAGAAGGGCTCATGTGATCCCGCTCCCACAAGAGTGGTAGCAGGGAGGAGGCGGAGAAACTACAGACCGGTCAGTCTTACCTCAGTAGTGGGCAAGATTATGGAGGCACTCCTTAAGGAAAGGATAGTGCAACACCTGGAATCCATAGGGGCACAGGATCCAAGACAGCATGGGTTTACAAAAGGAAGGTCCTGTCAAACTAATCTCATAGATTTCTTTGACTGGGTAACCAGAGTGGTGGACCAAGGGGGAGCAGTTGATGTCGCCTACCTTGACTTCAGCAAAGCTTTTGACACTGTTCTACACAGAAGATTGATAAATAAGCTGGGTAGGCTCGGGGTGGGTCAGAAGTTGGTCAACTGGGTGGCAAACTGGTTGACGGGCAGAAAACAGAGAGTGGTGGTAAATGGTATACAGTCAGAAGAGATGCAAGTCACAAGTGGGGTACCTCAGGGATCAGTCCTGGGGCCAGTCCTCTTCAACATCTTCATTAGTGACCTTGCAGATGGACTAGAGGGTAAGGCTTGTCTGTTTGCAGATGACACCAAGATCTGCAACAGAGTAGATGATCCAGATGGGGTGGGCAGAATGAGAAGAATCTGGATAAACTAGCAGAATGGTCAGAAGAGTGGCAACTGGGATTTAATGCAAAGAAGTGCAAAATCATGCACATAGGGAAGAGAAACCCTGAAGCCACCTATAGGCTGGGTGGGAGTTGCTAGCAGTCACAAAGGAAGAAAGAGACTTGGGCATCATCATCACTGATGACCTAAAATCATCAAGCAGACCTCTAAAGCAGTAGGTAAGGCTAGGGGGTGTTAGGGTGTATTAGTAGGGGTATCACAAGTCGTAAGAGGGAGGTAATAATCCCTCTTTACAAGACACTGGTTAGGCCCCATCTGGAGTACTGTGTGCAGTATTGGAGGCCACACCTTCACAAGGACATTAACCAAATTGAGGCAGTCCAGAGAAGGGCAACCAAAATGGTGCAGGGACTGCATCAGAAGACATATGAGGACAGATTAGCAAGCTCAATATGTATACCCTTGAGCAAAGGAGGGAGAGAGGTGATATGATCGAGGCATTCAAACACCTTAAGGGCATAAACAAGGTGAAAGAGTCTAAGATGTTTAAATATAAGAAAAATAGCAGGACAAGAGGACACAGCATGAGATTAGAGGGAGGCCGATTAAGGGGGAATGTGAGGAAATTCTTTTTCACAGAAAGGGTGGTGGATGCATGGAATGGCTTACCACAAGAAGTGGTGGCTATGAATACAGTGCAGGGCTTCAAACAGGCATGGGATAGGCATAAGGGAGCAATACAAATGACTATGAATAGATAGACCACTGACAGAGCAAAGGCTGATGGCACATTTATAAGGTAGAAAAAGAAATGGGCAGACTGGATGGGCCTTGCGGTCCTTATCTGCCGTGAACTTCTATGTTTCTATGGTCTCTTTACTCTACTCTTCTTACTCTGTAGCCTGGTGCATGTTTCTGTCACCTCTATGATTCCTTGCTTTATCATGTCCCATTTCTGCGCTGTCTCCATCCCCTGCTTTATGCCCTCGAGTCTGCCCTTCAGCAACTCCCTCATCTTCCTGAAGTCCGCCTTCCTGAAATCAATCACCTTTGTTGCTGATTCCTCCGGCTCTCTGCTCATTGTGATGTTAAACCACACTGTTTGATGATCGCTGTCCGCTAACGGGTCCTCTACCCTTATGTCCTTCACTACCTCACTGTTAGAGAGCACCAGGTCTAGCGTGTTCCCTAGTCTAGTGGGTTCAGCAACCAACTGTGTCAGGACCTCCCCTCGTGGAACGTGTCCAGGAGGACCTTCTCCCTAGTGCTGAAGGTGACCGGCATGGTCCAGTCCACCCCTGGCAGGTTGAAATCCTCCACTATGACTACCTTCCCCTTCCTACATGCCCTCCTGATTTGGTTTGTCAGTTCCTAGTCCATTTCCACTGTCTGGGGTGGTGACTTATACACCACCCCAAACCTCAACTTCTTTCCCTTGGGGTCCAGGAGCTGTATCAAATGCCTCCATCCCCTCTCTCCCTTTGTCCCTTGTACATTTGATCCCTCCATCACATGAACAGCCACCCCTCCCCTCCCCGGGTCCTTTCTGTACAGTCTGAACCCTGGGATTGTCAGATCACAGTCCCTGTGCTCTGTGGCCCATGTTTCTGTGATGGCCGTGATGTCCACCCTCCCTACAGCCAAGAGCGCCTGTAACTCCGATGCCTTCTTGCCTAGGCTTCTCGCATTCAAAGAGACCACCCTCCACCCTGTCACCCTTCCCTCCTTTTCCAGTTCCCCTTCCCCAACCTGCCCCTTCTGTACTAAATCCCCTAGATCTTTCCTACTAGCTTGGGGGGTAGGCCCACACGGTCCCTGGGTACCTTGCCTACCTTCTGACCCCCCGCCACCCCCCAGCTAGTTTAAATCCACTTTTGTTGCTATATACCCCTGCGGCTTCTGCTTTAATATCCCCTTTCCCTCCCCACTTAGGTGCAGCCTATCCACTGCATATAGTTCATTATTGTCCCTGGTCTTTCCCCAACCCCCCACTCGTACCCTTTTGGTCTACACCACTCCTCCAGCCAAACGTTGAATTCCTTAATCCTCTCCTTCCTCACTGTGCTCATACAGGGTACTAGGAGCACCTCTGAGAAGGCAACTGTCTCCCCTACCTCCTTGCACAGCCTTCCCAGTCCTCTGAACCTTTCCTTTACCACTTCCACAGACTTCCCTGCCAGGTCATTTGTCCCCATGTGCACTATTATGTGTGGTCTCCCCCTCCCTCTTTACACACCTTAGAGTGGATTGTCCTGCACTTTCTGTCCTTAGATCCGGCATGGCTTCCACCCATATGAGACTATGCCATTCCCCTCTACTATCCCATCTGATCCCCTTAAGTATGAAGTCCCCCACCACCAAAACACCCCTTTCTCCAGTGCTCCACTTAAGCCCCCTACTCCCCATGTACGCATTCCTGGATTCTCTTCCTCTAGGAGCTCTGTCTTGCTCAGCAGCCCTCCCATCCATCCCCTTACCCTCCTGTTTGTTTCCCTCCCCATCCTCCCGCACCCCTGCCCTGCTGCTGCCATGCCCCCTCCTCTCCCTCCTTGCTCTTCAGCCTCTGGCCTCCTGCATAGTCACCCTTGCACCCTCATCCGCCCCCGTATCTCTTCCCCCTCCTCCACCCCACCAGTGTCAACAGCACATCAAACTTATTCCCCTCCTTCGTTTTAGCTTGCAGACTCTCTTCTCTCCTGTCCTGAGTCCCTCCCCTCTTGGTAGATCCAACCTTAGTCCATCCCTCATTGCTGGACTGCCTGTCCATATTGCTGTCCCCCACACCTTCCCCCTTCCCTTGACCCCTTACCCACCCATGCCGCACCCGTGTTGCTTCCATGTTTCCATTCCCCATCTCAGACTCTATCCTCCTTTCCCTTACCCTCCTGAGTTTCCTCCTAATCCTCCTCACCTACTCTTCATGCCTGTGACATATTGGACATCCTCCCAGCCTCCACAATACATTCATCCATACCGCTGCCCCACACCCATTGCATCCCACAAACCTCCCCATGTTAGCACCACTTGACCCTTCAACCAGGGTATCACAGTATTACTAGTACTATATGCACCAGCCCTCCCCCCGTTCCAGTAGTATCTTCCCACTGTCCGCAATCTATACCTTAAGCCCCCTAGCCACAACCAATGCTTACAGATACCTACTCTGCCAAACACCCAGGTTTTTACAGCCCATAAGCAGCTTCATTCTCCAACCTAACTTGAACCAGTACCTGGTTTCCAGGCACTGGGTGATACAGTTCAGATCCTACAACTGACTACCTCCCACATTTGTATAGACCATACGGTTACTACAGGTACAGAAAAAATTGGCCACCCCCTCTTTGTATTGGCACTCCTTTTATACTGTCAGTGTATGGGTTCCTTTTACATCACCTAAGTCCTCAGGGTGAAACCATAACCTGTTTACAGCAGAGATAAAGTACACAGCTGGATTAAGACCCCAAACAGATAATGCAGAGATTAAGTACACAGCCCACCTACACAGAACCCTCAACCAAGCAGGTCAGGGTATTAGACATTCAAACCGCTTCAGGCAACCCCTTGATTCCCACAGTCACCTCCAGGGTCCAAGTACTGTATATTACATTCAGTTAGTTTGGGGCCTTTAATCCCACCCCTCCTACCCAACAGATTAAGCTCTGATGTTAACAGTATATTTTTGCTGGGTGTCCCCGACCAGCTGCTGCTTATCTCCTCTGTAACATTCTCCTCCAGCTCTCCTGGTCCCTGTCAACTTGGTCTGTTCCCTGCTTTGAACTTCTCATTGCCATGTTCCCACTGCCACAGGCCTTTTGCTCCTTCAATGACCCTGCTGCCAGCTTCCACTGATTGGCAGAAATCCTTGGTGGAAGTGAACCAGCTTCTTTTAAAATTGATGGTGGTGGTGTGGGTTGGGTGGGGGGAGAAAATTTTGAATGCAAAACCATCGCTGCTCAACCGATCCTCCTCCTCCGCGGCTCTGGCGAACTCCGGGTGCGCCTGACCGGCGACCCCCTCCATGCTGTTGGTCCTCCGGCGATTGCTGGGTTCACCCGACTGGCAAACCCCTCAGCTCTTGCTCCACAGCAGCTGGCTCCTCTTTTTGTAACCCAGCCTCCTTCCAGGCCACCCCCTTGGCTTTACGTATAGTAGCCGGATTGGCTACTATACCTGGAGCCCGATTGGCTCCCCTCCGCTACTCCTTTGGTTACGGCCAAGAGCGAGGAATTCAAAACTATCCCCACTTGGCCGATGAAGTTCTTGTGGAAACCATCCACAAAATGGCAGCCAAAGGGGAACTGCTACTAATGGGTAACTTTAACCTGCCTGAGGTAGATTGGAGCACTCAGACTTCAAGTACAACAAGGGGCAGGGACTTCATGACTGCCCTGAATAGAGCAAACCTAAGACACCTTGTAGAAGAACCAGCCTGCAAGGAGGCTATACTGGATATGGTCCTGGCCAACGAGGAATGTATCACAGATGTGGAGGTGGGCAGTCGCCCTTGGTACCAGCTACCACAGGACAGTGTGGCTTAAGGTGACCACAGTGGAGGAGGCAAGCCATACAAGGATAAAGGTCCTAGATTTCAGAAAGGCTAACTTTAAGGAGATAGGTTGAAATCTCAAAAGAGCCCTAGCAGTGGAAGGTACAGGGGTAGATGTGGAAAAACAGTGGTCTAGACTCTAGTCATAACAGAAGTGACAGGTTACTGTGTCAAAATGCATAGCAAGAGTAAAAGAAAAGGCCATTATGGTTTTGGAAGGTAGTGGCTGAGAAAGTAAGGGAAAAGAAAAGAGCCTTCAGCAGATGCAAGGAAACACAAAGGATGAGGACAGAGAACAATATTTGAAGAAGCAGAGGGAATCTTGGAAAATAATTAGAAGGGCTAAAGCATAGATAGAGGAAGGTATAGCCCAGGCTATTACGAAAGGCCACAAGGCAGGCTTCAGATACATTAGTGAGAGGGAAAAGACCAGAAATGGGATTATTAGGCTGAAAAAGTAAGGAGGCGAAAGGGTGGAGGATGACCTAGAAAAGGCTGAGATACTGAACAAGTACTTTTGCTCAGTATTAACCAGGGAAGAGGAGGGTGAGGGAACAAGACTCATTAAGAGAGGTATTCAGGGGAAGGAGGTAGACACCAGCCCATTCACGGTGGAAAGAGTTCTAGAACTCAGGGAAAAATAAAAGCAGTGTAACCCCCCTGCAAATGGGGGTTCCCAAAAGACTTCCAGGAGCTTGCTTGAATGCTCCAAGCCTGAATGGTGTTTGGCGTTTAAGCCATTTATCAGTGAGTGTTTTTAGAGCCTCTGGTACTGTCTCTTTAAGAGCTGTCTGCTTGCAGACATAATTAGTTGTATGGGGACTGTGTGCTTCTCTGTTTGAGTACCACTCGAGCTGCTGCCAATTCACTCCATTTTTGCAGTCACTAGAGTGCAAAGGAACCTATCTGAAAGATGTAACTGTTTGCCAGAAATCATTTACAGTAATAATGAAATTACAGTTTGTCTAACCTGCTTTCTTTGCAGTCAGAACTGTGTCTGCCTAGTTCCCCATTCTGGTTTTGAACTGCTGAACTGGACCAATCAGTGTAGGTAGCTAGCTCTAAAATGGTGCCTTAGACGAATCAGAACTTGGTCTCATAATCTGAGCCAGCCACAAGAGGATTGTATGGGCAGTGACTCTGGGAGATGTAGTTTAGACTTGACGCCTTTTGGACCAACAGCAGCAGTCTATTGTGAGTGACAGCCAATCCAGTCAAGAACTGGGAGGAACTCAAAGGAAGTGCCGGTTTTGTCTGTTGGAGTTTCAGTTTAGCTTTGGCAGTGAAGAAGAAAGAAACCCTGTGCTCCTTCAGTGCACAGTTTCAGTCAAAAACGTGTAAGGCCCAGAGTTCCGGTCTGCAGCTTGTGTAACTGCTTATTAGGACTGAATCCGTCCTGTGAAAAAGAATCAAAGGATCTCTGAAGAGTAGAAACCAGGCTCACCCTGTAGAAGACTGGAGAAATTGTTGAATTGCACTCGGTCTGTCAGGAACTGAATCTGCTGTGTGTTCTCCGGGTATTGTGCAGTAATTGCGATCGGGATAGAGAAGCAGCCTGCCTGGTATAGTACTTTCTTTTTTACCATATAAATGTGTGAAGAGTCTCGTGGAGCTCAAGAGTAGCCCTGCTGACGTTGAAGGACCCTATCTTGTTTGGAGGTTGTGAGTACTAATTCAGGGTCGCTCCCTGTTGAATTGCCACATTAAATCCAAATGGAATCACTGTACTGCTGACTGTTTAAACTAATTTTTCTTTCCACTGTGTGAAAGGGCCCTACCAGCTGCACACGGTTTGGACTAGCCACTAGGGCTTAGGTACCCAGGGACAGTAACTGGTAGGGATGAGCCTGTGCACAGAGCCATAGGTAGATAGTAAAGTGATAAGCTAATTAACCTGATTTCCCCTGTCCTTGTTATATCCCCTAAATAAATCAGAGCTGCTTGTTTCAGCAAAGTTATACTGCCTGAGGTATTTGTCTATGTTAAAAGTACTGTACTGTGATTGTTGCACTGTATCTTATTTCACAGGAGGTCCCAGTGCCGGAACTAGTCCTGGGGGTAAGTGTATACGGTGAAGGTAATTCTGATATATTGTGTGGGCCACTAGTGGGAAGAAAGGGGGGTTGCAGTGTCCCAGAGGGCTGTGACCAAGTAAGTTTAACTATTGCAAACCCTGACCTCTGGGTGGAGGCACCCGCCATTGGATCCAGGCCCCTCAACCTGTTAGTGGCAAATCAGGCAGGGGTAGTAGCCCCTGGGATAGCGCCATCTAGGGGTTACAGCAGATTAGGCAATGGGACCAGACGGGATCCACCCCAGAGTACTAAAGGAACTCAGGGAAGTGCTGCCAGAATCACTGGCTGCGCTTTTCAATGCATCACTAGAGACGGGGGAGGTACCTGAGGACTGGGGGGGGGGGCAGATGTGGTCCCTCTCCACAAGAGAGAAAGCAGAGAGGAAGCATGCAATTACAGGCCTGTAAGCCTGACCTCAATAGTGGGGAAACCAATGCAGCCGTTACTTAAGGAGAGGATTGTAGATAGCGGGGCACAGGATGCAAGGCTGCATACATTCTCAGTGGGAAGGTCCTGTCAAATGATTCTTATAGATTTCTTTGACTGGGTAACCAGGATAGTAGATCAGGGAGGGGCGGTGGATGTAGCCTACCTGGATTTCAGCAAGGCCTTCGACAACATCCCGCACAGGAGATTGCTAAATAAATTGGGGAGCCTGGGAGTGGGTCCTGCGGTGGTAATGTGGGTTGGGAACTGGCTAAGGGACAGGACTCAGAGGGTGGTGGTAAACTGCATGAAATCTGAGTAGAAGGAGGTGACCAGTGGGGTGCCACAGGGGTCAGTGCTGGGGCCAGTCCTATTCAATGTCTTCATTAGCGACATTGCAGGGTATCTGCAAATCTGCAAGGGAAGGTATGCCTCTTTGCAGATGACACCAGCATCTGCAATAGAGTGGATACACTGGAGGGGGGTAGAAAAAAAATAGAAATGGCCTAAGCCTATTAGAGGTGTAATCGGGTGTCTGTCAGTTGAGTTTTAATGCTAAAAAGTGCAAGATCATGCATTTGGGTCACAGGAATCCAAGGGAGGAGTGCAGGATGGGTGGGGAAATTCTGGTCACCACAAGTCAGGGGAGAAACCTAGGGGTTATCATATCTGACGACCTGAAGGTGACCAAACAGTGTGGAAAGGTGGATGGCAGAGCAAACAAAATGTTGGGGTGCATAGGGAGGGGAATAACAAGCAGGAGGAAAGAGGTGGTGATGCCACTGTACAGATTACTGGTGAGGCCTCAGCTGGAGTACTGTGACCAGTTCTGGAGACCACATCTCCGGAAGGACATTGAAAAAATAGAGGCAGTCCAGAGAAGGGCAACGAAGATGGTACATGGACTGCACCAGAAGCCTTATTAGGAAAGACTTAAGGACCTTAATATCTGTTCACTGGAGGAAAGAAGGGAGAGGGGAGACATGATAGAGACTTTCAAATACCTTAGGGGAATAAACAGGGTACAGGTGGAAAGCATATTTCAGAGAAAACTCTGCACAAGAACAAGAGGGCATGATATGAGGCTGAAGGGTAGAAGGCTCAGGGGTAATGTTAGGAAGTATTTTTTCACTGAAAGGGTGATGGAACCATGGAACAGCCTTCCAGCAGAAGTGGTGGGGGCAAAAACAATATGGGGGTTCAGGAGTGCATGGGAGAGACATAAGGGTACAATGGAGATGTGCAGAGCAGGAGAGCTGTAGATCATCTAGGATCTGGGGCTGCAGAAATGAGTAGGGAAATGGGCAGACTAGGTGGGCCATATGGTCCTTATCTGTCGACAGATTCTATGTTTCTGTGGTTACTAGAATGAGGAGTGGGATATATGTGTGACACAAAAAGCACACAATAAGACATGGCAGGGTGTGGGCTGGCCTAAGAGAACTGCCCACCTAAGTGTGTAGTGAGGCCCGATGCCACAGGCAAAGGGCATTACTGCTCTGAAAGGCTGATTCTCTTGCCCTATCTCACATGCTTTTAAAATAGTAAACTAAGAAACAATTTAAAATGGACTTTAAGCCAGCCCACTGGCACAACGGTAGCACTACTGCCCATGACACTGGTAACCCGGGTTCAGGAATGAGTCTGGGTTGTCGGAGGGCCAGCTGGGGGAGGTGAGTGGAGCATCTGTGCAGATGTTTGCCACCTCAGAGAGGGAGGGTGTATGGCTGACGCTACCCCCCAGGTGACCAGAGGGGTGGTGCAGTAGGCTCTGTTGGATCAGGGAGGGGGAATGTCCGCTTCAGCCGGTGCATGTGCTTGCCTCCATATGCACATGTGCAAAGTCATATGGGCAGGGAAGAACATGGAACACACCAGAAGATGCAGGATGCTGCTTGTCTTGCTCCACTACTACCACCCACCTGAACTGGGGCCCTCCCCTGGATACTGAGCCAGAGGATCGACGAAGAAGTGGGAGACCTGGAGAATCCGCCCTGGGGGGGTAAGCCGGGGAGGAACACTGGGAGGAGGTACACCCCTGAGAAAGTGAGTGACAGTGGTGAGAGTGGGGCAGAGCCAATGGGAGCCCATTCCAGGAAGGAGGAAAAAAACATACTAAATATAAAAAAATGGACTTTAAAAACCTTACCAAGACCCAGGACCCTGGCCGGCTTTTTCTGCTAATTATGCCTCTGTCACTACTCAATTAATGTAAGACTTTGATAGATGGTGCCTCCTTCGGCTGACTCTGGGGCATCGAATTGAAGAAATCAGAATGATGGTCCTTCCTCATTTTCTTTTTTTTTCAATCACTCCTACCCGACATCTCAGAATCATATGGGACAGGCTGGACTTGTCAGTTCCCTTGCTTTATTTGGTCAGGCCACTCCCACAGGTTAAAATACTTTTTTACTTCAGTTATCTAAACTCTTATGGGGTTGTGGTCCCCCTAGTATGTTCATGCGCCTTGCCCATTTCTAGGCAAACTGCTAGCTGATTGTACATTTTGCTGGCTTTCTCAGTTTTGTTGTCAATGCACCCAAGCTGGCCTGTAGCTTACTAGCTCTTCTGGTCAGCTCATGAGTTTTCGTGTATTTTATATTTGTGTTTTTATCTTTCTGTTCCACAACATGTGCTGTTGTATTTGTTAATCTGTTGCATCAGTCCTTATTGTATTGTACCTTGTTTGTCGTTATTGTACTGACTGTCTTGTAACCTTACAGGTCAAACCTGAAAATAGGCACAACTGTGTCTAGTGTACTCACCTGGTCAATAAAAGCTAATAAACAAACAAATAAATATCAACATTATGTAGCTGCCTGGCTGTCTGCACTAACTCCTCTGTTTCTTCGCTCTCCCTTCCAGATATGGGCCACACTGGAGTTGGCTTTGTTCTCAGCTCTGTGTATTGAAAGTTGGCTGCTAGATGCCATTACTTGCCAGGAATTGTGCAGTCACCTAAATCCCTGTCTGGCAAATTCAGGCATGCACTAGTGGACCCTCATGTGCCAGCTAAAATTACAACCCCACCTTAACAGGCCTTGCTTCCCTTAGCCTTTCATCCCTAATGTCTCCCGGCTAGATTTGACCACAGATTCCAGGACTGGCAGAAAAACTAGTTTATCCCTACCAATACAATTTTTCTGGCAGTTTGGTATGCTTACTCTTATGGACCTGCAGGCACAGTGCAGCCTATTCACAAAGGTGTGGGTGTTACGTGGGAAGGCAATGTAAGTAGGGGTGTGCAGTTACATGCCTTACAGAACCTGGAGAATATGCGGCATTCACAAACAGGTACATGAAACGCCGGGTGGGCAGGTGCAGTGACAAGAGAGGCATGCGGGTTCGCACAGGGGCAGGCCATAGGATGTGTGGGAACAGTTTCCCACCTCTTGACCCCGCCATATAAGAAGATGTGGATCAACTACATAGGCATTGGAATGCGAGGCGCAAAAAGAAACATGGAGGTGGAGGAGGCATGCTTGAACATGGGCAGCAATCAGCAGGTGGATGCAGTGCCACCACAGCCTGCAGCAGCTGCTGCAGGAGACAGCCAACCTGGAAGGGGGAAGGGGAGGCGGCCCCAGTCCACCAATTTCAGTGGTGCCAAGGTGGCCATGTTGGTGATGGACATCCAACACCATTATGAGATCCTGTATGGGGCAAGATTGCTGACTAGCCATTGGAGACCAAGGTGGGAATCTGTCTGGATATACAGGCGGTGGTCAGTGCCACGGGACTGGAGGCCCGCACACTCTCCGCCATCAAGCACAAGTGGCAGGACCTCTGGTCCCAGGTAAAAAGAAGCTAAGCCGTGCATGGCAGTTCCAGGGTGCCACAGGCAGAGCCTCCCGAACCACCACTGACACCTACTGAGAAGCTGGTGGGCGACACTATCAGCGATGTTGTGAGGGATAGGGAGCCAGATGGGACTGACAGCATGTGAGGTAAGGAGCATGGACACTGCACACCAGAAGTACACACACATGGTGCCAACAGGGCATGCCGACAATCTCCATTCCACCCCACAGTGCATGATGATGACAGTCCAGGAGAAGGACGATAGGGCCAGAGCACCGGACCCATGCAGGCGGGCACCACTGATGATAGGTGATGGGACAGTGGCAATACACATGGCAATACCTACAAACCCACTGCAGCAATTAATGGTGGCCCTTTCTCCCCAGCAGGTGATACACAGCCAGACTCACAGCTAGCAGCACTGGCAGAGGCCCCACCAGCACCTCCTGGGGACCCCGGACCAAGCAAAATTGCACCACGGAGCCACAGCACCGTGACACAGGCCACCATCCCCGAGTGCTCACATCCATGACCAACACCCACCCTGGACAGCCAGGCATCAGAAGGCACAACAGCGGAGGAGGAGCCATGCACTCCAGCATGGCCCAGCAGTGGCTGCACCAGCCTGGGCAGGCACAACACAGGATCAACACCCGGAGAGGCCTCCAACACACAGGGCACCACAGACACACCCCAGGATGAAGAATCAGGGACATCAGCTGAACCACCACCCGTAAGACGTGACAGAGGGACACCAGCCAGCAGCCTCCTAAACACATACTACCCTGACCTACAGAGGCTGAAGCAGAGAGGCTACAGGCAACCAGGGAGCAGACGCAGGCCCTGGAGCAGCTCATGGAGGTCAGATCCAGACCCACAAGGGCACAGGAATGCCTGTTGAAGGAACTCTCCACCAGTGTCTGGGCACAGGAGTGCATAGCGGAGGCACTTGCTGCTGGGGTATGGGCGCAGGAGTGCCTCACCACCGAGCTGGTTTCTGGTGTCTGTGTCCAGGAGAGGTTGGCCAATGCCCTTGCAGCTATTGCCGCAAACATGGGTGGCACACGCCCCCAGATGCAAACTGGGGTGGCCGTTGAGGCCGATGGGCATGGCAGTCAACCACTGTGCCCAAAGCACTCAGGCCCACAAGGCCATGCCAGTCCACCAACAACCTGGGGCACCCCAGCAACGCACCAGCTGAGCTCCTAGGGGCTGCGGACCCCTGGGGCACTGTGGCACTCACAGCTTGCCACGCAGCCACAGGCAGGTGTACTGGCACAGGGCCTGTCATGGGGCACTGGCACAGGTCCTGCCAGACATGCCCGGGTAGGACACAGGGCATATACATCTGGGCTTGTGCCCAACCTCGATGCAACACACAGTAGGCACACACACCACATGCAACACACCACACACTACGCACTGTGGCACACACAACACATTGCAGTGGACACACAGGTGGAGATTATCACACAGAACATGCATGCTGCATGACCTACACATGCATGGAAGGCCCCCCCCTTGCGGTACTGGCACTGTAGCCCCGCACAGGCACAGTGGCCACCCATTCTGAGTTGGTGGCACAAAGGCTGTGCCATGGATGCATAGGGGGCCCAATAGGGCCTATACATCCACCGAGCCCAACCGTCCCATGATGAGGCAAGGGCAGTGATGAGTGGGCAACAGGGCCACATGGACGGGCTGGACCATGGCAGGACATGGTGCTGGCCAAAGCACACAATGAGGGGACATGCTTGGGTCTGGGCACATGGATGCTCAGTGGAATGGTGTCATTATTGCACCCATGGCACAGCACCCTATTGCCCAAAACTACCATGGGCAATGCGGTGATGGACAGTGTGTGCTGCCACACATTCTGGAAGTGGCACAACTCATTGCCGTTGGGGCCTTTCGATGTTGCCATGGTGGGCCACAGGCTATGGGGCATGCGGGGCTGCAGGGGGCATGGCAGGGGGTACAGGCGGAGGAACTGCTCTGTCGCGCACAGATGTTGTGCAGCATGACACAGGTGGTGAAGACTCTGCACACCTTTCCAGGTGGTAGCATCATTGTCCCACAACTGTGGTCCAGGCATCGGAAGCACATCTTCAAGAGCCCAGTGGTGCATTCCACTATGTTTCTCACCCTTGTATGCGCTTGATTGTAGGCTTTCTGTGCTGGGTGCTGTGGTGCCAGGTAGGGCATCAGGAAGTACGTCCACAGTGGATATCCACTGTCCTCTGTGGAGGTGAAGGAACACACCATTAGTACAGGACACGCAACACACCATGGAACATGTGGCCACAGCAACCTTCAGCCATGCTCACCTAGGAGCCACCCAGATCCCTCAGCGTGTGTGGATAGGTGTTGCTTGAGAGCACTGTTGTCAAATATGTATGCATTATGGCACGACCCTGGATACTTGGCATACACGTTGGTCAGGATGCCTGAGGCATCACACACAACCTGGCAGCTGATACTGTGGAATCTTTTGCAATTTCTGTAGGCCTCCTCATCCACCAGTGGAGCAAGTATCACCACATGGGTGCAGTCTATCGCACACAGTGTGTTGGGCATGACATATGTCTCATGGAACCCCTCAATCACAGCCCTGATGTCCCTTGGCATTGTGGAGAACCTGATGTGGTTGGTCACATGCCGCAGCAGAGCATCAGTCATCTGGTGCAGTGTCCTGGAGACAGATGCCTGGCTCACACCTGTGACATCACCCGTCACCCTCTGGAAGGACCCCGTGGCATAATACTGCAAACCACACATCACCTTTGTCTCCTCGGACATGGCTTTGGACCACTCTGTGCGAGGCTGGACTTGATCCTGGACTAGCCCACATAAGTACCACAGTGTGGCATGGTCCACATGGAACCGCTGGAGGCATTCCATGTCCCGCAGCATGTGTGCCAGCAGCCTGTTCTGGAACAAGCGTGGGCATCTCTGTTGTCTCTGTTGCTGCAGCCACTCAATGGCATCTTCAATGAGGACGACCTGCATCAGTGCACCTGGGCACATCTTGGACCCATAGTCCTGCCATGTGTGAGTTGTATCACCCATGGCAGTGCAGGTTTCCTGCGGCGTGCGTTGTATGATTGCCCATTGCAGCCGCACACCCTTTATGGGGCAGGGACGGGCACATGGGATGGGCATGGCACGTACTCCACCATGCTGCCTGGCGCACATGTCAGGGTGTCACTTTCATGTGGACGACGATGGCGTGCACAGCTCATAGTGGGACCGCCAGTGATTTTGAGCATGGCCTACCATGCAGACTTATTCGAGTGTCACTGAACTGCTACCAGGACACTCTCCTGGTGGGGAACGTTTGGGGAGTTTTGGGAGAAGCCAAACGTAAGTACTTTACCACTTTTGTGTGTTGGTGAGTGGCTTAGTCACTGGCTCCCTGGCTCATGCGTACCACCCTGCTGTGTTTTGCAGGCCTCACTGGGACAGCCGGCGACAATGATCCTGGAGTGGGGTGGACCTGGAGGATGGGACCACAGGCCAGGTTGTGGCTTGCAGGTGCAGAGGGAGAAGGTGGCCCCCGGACATGCCATGTACCTGTCCCAATGGAGAATGCTCCACGAGGTGGTGTATCGAGATGAAACTATGGACCTGTGGTCCATCCAGGTGCCATCGGAGGTGGGTGGTGTGTGTGGTCATTGTGTGTGTGTGTGTGTGTGTGTGTGTGTATGTGTGATACACACATGTGTGTTTCCCCTGTGATTGATAGTTGGCCTCCTGTTTGTTCTTGTCATTTCAGGGGTACAGAGGCCTAGTACGGAGGTTGATCATCATGGAATGGCCCTTCAACAGAACCCCCCCACTAGCTACAGCACCTCAGAGTCCTCTGATTCCATCTAAAGTCATCCTATTTCGTGCATTGCGTTGACTGCTTTTCCATTCCCAGGTTCCTTCCTATACCCCTCCCTACCTGTTATTTGCTTGGTCCTTGTCCCTTTGTTGCCTTGCAACTTTGCGGTCTGGGCATGCATGGTATGTGTGGGCTGTGTGCTGCTGTCCGAGTGTGCAAGCTGTGTCTGCACTAAGTGACATACTGGCCACTGTACTGTTCGCGCCGGCCTTGTCGACTGTCACAGGTGTGGGGCTTGTGTGCTGGTTGTGGTTCTGGGGTTCCTTCCGGGATGGGTCATACCGTGCTGTGCAACACTGGTGCTGGCATTGTGCCTGCATGTGGCCACTGGGGTGTGCTCTTGGTGGGGTTGTGTGGTGATCCACTGTGTGCAGGTGGGCATGTTCTCAGGTTGCATGTGTATGCAGTGTGTGTGTTTGCGGTTACTGTTGCACTATCCTGTGCCATTTACGTTCACCTGTGGCTTCCTGTGTTTGGGGTAGGGTGCTGTGTTTATTGTGTTTGGTGCCTTACTGTGCTGCCAGTCATTCTGGGGTATGGGCTTTCTGTGAGGTTGTGTCCCTTGCTGTGTAAGGGGGTGGGTACTGTGGCTCATGGCAGTGTGTCCATGTTGGTAGGCTGCACCCCTGGGTGGTACCTGGCCTGTGGATGGCAGTCATGTCACCTTGTTGTTTTGGCTTCCCATGGCAGCACGGCCATTCTGCTGAGGCTGTCGCCTGTGCGGGTTGTTGGTGCCCATCAGCACTTGTCTTACATGCCCGCTGTTTACGTCTGCCTCATTGCTGCCTAGGCTGAGACCTGTGGTCATGCGCCACTGTTAGATGCACTTGGCTTGTACATGTGCATATAGCGTGCCGCACAGGTGGACTATGCAGCCATGCCCTTACGTGCCTGCAAAGCCCTTTCCACTCGCATGTTCGCTGGGCGGGCCTGCGCACACCACAATGCATGTTTCGTGCATATCACGCACACATCTCTTACATGCCTGGTCACATATCCCTCTACACATGTTGCATACGTGCCCTATGTGTCCCTTACACACCTTTGTGAATAGGACCTACTATGCCTTATATTGCATTGATCAATAATAAACTCTTCCAGGTCAGTATATATCTCCAGAAGTCTGCAGTGACCTTTTTGCTATGCTGGTTAAAGCCCACCAATGTAGTAATGGGAGCTGGTCTTTTAAGGCACTCACAGAATTTCAGTATCTCACATTGGTAACAAATATAACTTGATTCAGACTCTCCTGTTCAGGTTGTGGCACATACTAAATAGGAACTGGAGTTCCCTACACACATCGCACCCAAGCAGTGACAATATTGTTTGGCAGTTCAGAAGGCCACTTCTTCCCCAACCTGGAGGGAGCATGCCCTGAAGCATCTCATCAGATTTTTTATTACCCCAGTCGTGCTAGTGCATAGAGACAGAGCAGCCACACTGACGTGCTGGCGACTGTGAGGTGAGCAGAGGGCCACTCATTCCTATGTCCTATATGCCTGCATGTTTCTGCAACCATTTCTTCAAAACCTCAGTGGCAAAATAGTTAAAATCTTTTCACCTCATGTGATATTATCAGCACAATCCTTTCTATTCCTCTCCTTCCACTTGTTGAGTAAAAATAAACTGGAATACTATTTAAATGGGATTCTTATTGTAGAGGCAAAAAAAAGTATCAATAGGTATCGGTGTACTCCAGTTCCACTCTCTTTGCTGGAGTGGAGATGACATGTACAGAGCATCTACAGAATGGAGAGAATCCAGCTTTCTCTTCAAAATTGGGAGGATCAGATTTGGGATAAATGGACCAAATAGCTTAAATACTGCCTAGACTACGATAATACCCTTATACCTTAATTAAGCAACAGCAACCAAGAAGCCGGTAATTTCTGAGGGATTAATGACTGTTTGGGAGTGTCACAAACATGCTCCGCAAGTCAGGCCCTCTGCTCCCACAGTGCCAGCCTGTAACTGCGATAATGTGAACGAGACAGACAGGGTAACCCTCCTGTCTGTTTTGGGTCCGAATCACCTACTAGTCTTGAGTTCTGGGGGTCAAATATGAACCTTATGTTAGCGCACCCAGTTAACAGGCACAGATATGTACCTTCTTCGGGAATGCAGTGCTATCTTTCGCCCAGTGACACCCAGCCAGGTTTCCAAAATGTACCCTTACTCAGTATGAGACCTAGGTATATTCTTAGCAAGATTAGTAACGCATTCAAGCCCTTAACAGCTGTCAAACTTAAACACTGGTTCAACATTCACATGCAAAAGAAAACTAAGAAGATACAGGCAGTATTTCAAGGAAAATATTGTTTACTAAACATCGTAAAATAGGTAAAATATCACACAGAACAAATATATCAATAACTTACAGTCACATAAAATAAATGGGAAGTTACAGAACACAAATAATCCTACCACAAATACTTCAAAGTTCCAGATGAATTCTCTTTCTAAAGTGCCTAGTTACCAGTCCACAGGCTAAGTGTGTCTTTGATTTTCAGGGAGTCCTTCTGCCACAACTTGTCAGATGCAGGCCATATTCAAAAGTCAGTTTTCTCCACCTCCTGGCGATGTCACCCATGAGGTCACTGTTATATCTGTGATAAATCTGTAATCTGAGTATGGATTTCCACAAGGATGTATGTTATTACTGTGAAAATCAGCAATTTCCCCAAATATGAGTCTCTTTGAGCAAAACATTTCCTTTGATGTTTCATAACCCCACAATCTGTCACTAGTTCTCTGTTAGGTGAGAAAACCACAAAGGATCAGCCAAATGACTTCCCTTCCTGCTAGGGTCATACAATTCATATTTAGTTCCCAGCTTCAAAAGCAGGAGCAGGTTTTAAGGGGTAATAAACTGTCCCTCTGGAAAAAAGGCTGTAATTAGTGGTTTCACTGGCCTGTTTTTCACATCCTGCTGTTTCCTCACACTGGCACTTTTGAGGTCAAAGGTCAAGTCTTCTCACACTGAGTACCATCCTTATGCAGGCAGTCACATACCATACACATTTTATTTATAACACAAATATTATACAGTATAATAATAAGCAGGTGGCAGAGCGTCACAGTGAGCACCTGCGGCCACCTCCCTCCAGCTGGTCATTAATCCAAGGAAAAGACTGGCTTTGAGGTTGTTAATGTGATTGTAAGTCAAATTGCAATAACAACTTTCATTTTTGCAGAGTTTATTTAGTTTTATATTGGTTTCAGGTGTGTGGTGGAGGCCGTGCAGGCCACACAGCGTCAGTTTGCAGCTGGATTGTTAATTTGTAAAACGTCAATGACTAATCCAGTAGCCAATCAGGAACCTTGCTAGGCTCATGAATAATTAATTAGACTACAGTTGTGGGGGAGGAGGGGTGTTGGTAAATGGAAACCAGTGGCTGTCATTTACCTCTGACCTGCAACTCACCTGCTTAGTCCCAGCCCACCTACTGACTTGTTTTAAAGGCTCATGGAGACACAGTCTATTTTGTTAATAGATAAACTGCAATGACACATTATTTCTTCTATATAGTGCCATACAGTTTGTGTTATAAGTTTAGGTTGTGATACATGTAGCTATTTTAAGATTATTATGAAAGGTTATAAATCCCACACGCTTTTTAGTAAGAAAACTGTTCCAGCTTTGACTCTTAGGCTTCCTGCTCTATAACTAAATGGGAATTTCCCACTTAAGGCTGCCAATAGGAGACAGTATAGTGCAGTGGTTTAAGGCTCTGAGCAGCAAAACTGGAGACCTAGGTTTGAATCCAACAGCCCCCACCTGCATACTGTGTGACCCTGAGCAAGTCACTTAACTTCCTTGTGCTCCCAGGTCACACCTGTAAACAAGCTTTCAGCTTAGTGTGTCTCTCCTGGTTAAAAAAAAATAAATTGGTGTATCTCAGTCAAATTGGTATTCACCATATATATATATATACTGTACTGTATAGCTGTGATGCCTGTTATTTCAATAAAAATAAGAATTTTCCAACAAAAAACATAAAATGGCCTTTAAAATGGGCCAGATATTAAAGAACTGATGTCAAGGGACACAAACATGTTTTTATAAAAAAGTTTGAAATTAAAAATGTTATTTAACATCAATACATTTTAAAAATCAAAAACATTTATTGATAAAAATAGAAGCCCAGAAAAATTAAATTGATTTAAAAATCCATAATTTTGGTAACAGAACTGTGTGTGTGTGTGTGTGTGTGTGTGTGTGTGTGTGTGTGTGTGTGTGTGTGTATATATATATATATATATATGTGTGTGTATATATATATATAATATTTTTTTTGAGAAAAATGTAGTCATGGAGATGGAGTAAAAAACAAATAATTATATTAACTATGATTTTTATTAATAGTAATCAATAAAACGGAAAAATTACACTATCGGAAGAAAGATTATTGAAAAAATTGCAACATTACTGTAGATATTAATAGCATTTATGAAACATAACATGTACATGGATGCTTCATTGAGGGGCAACATAATCTTATTCTAATTCTTTTTATCCCCTTCATCTGATTGCCTCCACCACACCAATTCTTGGTTAGCCACCTCCACTTGCCAGTTGGCCTCACAGGGCTCAGACCTCTGACTCCAGCGAGCACTACTCAGCATGCCTTCATCTCATAGGAATGCCGCCCCTCACCACATTGTGAGTCCAGGCAGCCAAGTGTGTCCGGCCTGTGCCACATGTTTGGCAATGCACCCAGGAGGAATCTGGGCTGAGTGAACTGGTGCATAAAATATGAATGGCCGTAGTAATGTTATCCACCTACTGGGATATGTTTTCTCTGCTCAGGTCCTGCCCTCCTCTTGAACACTGTTGCCTACCAACACTGCACCTAACCGGGGGAAGGGGGGCCTTTGGTGATCACCTGCTACATCCAGTGCCAATCAAGCCCTCCACAGGAGGCATATTGCACAGTGGAGGTTAAGTCCTCCCAGAGTCTGACAGAACTACCTCCACTGACTCCACTGGCACAGAAGGAGGGGTTGGGCTCATTGTGCAAACCTGGTGTAGTGTATACAAATTTATTAACCAGATGCAGAGCGCCATCTGGAGGAGAAGGTGAAGCTCATCCTTTCTTTTCATCTCAACCTGGACACTAGTGTAATGTCTTCTCCCCAGCTTGGGGGGCATCACAAATCTGGGAAGAAGTCATTACTGTTGGGTCACCCACTTGGGAATGCATTTACCAGGAAAGACATACTGAGCTGGTTACAGCTCATTTCCAGATGTGCCCTGTGGAGATGGGGGATGGGGAGTAAGCAATACAAGATGTGCAAGTGAAAACAACATACTGTAAGGTGCAATAGTAATAAAAATAAAACACAATACAATAAAAACACATTTCAACAAAAATAATGATAAAGTACATACAGTTGTGCAGTCACGATATACAGGCTGATAGTCAAGGTACCACAAAAATGTAAAACAGTGCGTTAAGGTACAAGTGCAATACAGTGCTGGAAGCAAACACAGTTAAGGAGCAGATTATTACTACCACCCAGATGCAAAGGTACAAGAGCTGTCAACGCCAGTGTAGCAAGGTAGGTGCCAGAGATAAACATTAACAGATGTGAAGAACTGATAGGAGCACTTCAAAGCCAAATAGACTGGGAGCCTATGGTGAGTACAAAGTTGCTCAAGCAGTGGGGGGCTAGGCAGCATCACCAAATCAAGGAGGAAGAACACAAGACCAGGGGTCTGGTACAGTTGCAAGAGGTAGTAGTAAAGTCACGAAGAAGGGATTTGAGGGAAGAGGAGAATGAGGCTGAGAAGATAGAGAGGAGGAGGAGAAGCGAGGACCAGAGCTTGGGTGCTTAGCATTCCACCAGCTCCACTGGAGAGCAGAGCTCTTTTGATGAGGAGAGGCACTAGTGGAGGCTGAAGGATTTCCTAGTAGGTAAGAACTATGGGCAGAAAAATGCTTTTTTTTTTCCTTTTTCTTGTATGGAAATAATCTTCTATAACTTATGACTATGCTGGGACTTACACAGGTGGTTACCTCTGCTACCCATACAGGGGGTCACTCTCTGGATCTTGTGTTCTTCCTGGGGATGGAGATCACAGATTTGGGGGTGGAACCAGTCAGTTGGTCAGACCATCACACCATAAGATTCAGTTTCGGGGCACCCCCAAATAGGCCTGCCCCTACGGAGATGGTTCAGTACTGCCCTTTAAGGGGAGTTACCCCAGAGGGCCTATCGGTGGTGCTGGATCTATCGGGTTTATTGAATGAGTGCATGAGTTCAGGGGTCTTGTACTGACCTATAATAAGGCAGTAGGAGATGCCCTAGACTCAATTGCTCCTGTCTGTGTTCACCCACTCACTCTGCGCTCAAGGACCCCTTGGTTTGATGGATCCTTGAAGGAGCTGAGAAGAGTGGGTTGAAGGCTAGAGAGAGCTTGGTGGAAATCCAGTCTTGATGCTGACAGGCTTAGACTGATGGAACATTATAAGGGCTGTCAATCAGCAATCACCCATAAAAAGGCAGAATTCCTGTCCGGGAAGATTGCTACTGCATGGAATCGACCGGCTCAGCTCTTCCAGACTGTGGGCAGACTGTGCAATCCAGTTTGTCTTCAGTCTGGAAGAGATTTTTCACTAAAAAAGTGTGATGAGCTTGCTCAATTCTTTGCAGATAAGGTTGCCAGCATTAGGTCGGGTATTGGCCCAACACTCTCTGTGAGAGATTGCGGAGATCGGTGGTAGGTTCTGAGCACCCATTCTGCCTGGTCTGACTTTAGCCAGCCGGAATTCAAGGATATTGAGAAGACTGTTCAGACTTTGCAACCAACCAGCTGTAGTTTGGATCCGGGCCCTACGCCACTATTGGTAGGTTGTGTAGATGTTATCTGCCCGACCCTTGCTGAAATTGTCTGGAGTTCCTTGGAGAAGGAGATCTTTCCTGATCCCCTTAAGGAGGCGGTCATTCGACCACTCCTTAAAAACCTTTCTTGGATCCAGACTGTCTAGTTAACTACAGACCTGTCTTTAACCTACCCTTTGTGGGTAAGGTTATTGAGAAGGTGGTTGCATTGCAGCTGGATGACCATCTTACAGCCCAGAATGCCTGTGATGCTTTCCAATCTGGGTTTAGGAAAAGACATAGCACCGAGACTGCCCTTGTTCGGGTTTTAAATGATCTCCTAATTGCAAGAGATCGAAAGGCTCATACTATCTTAGTCCTTCTTGATCTCTTGGCAGCATTTGACGCTGTAGACCATGGTGTGCTCTTGAAGTGCCTGCGGCTTCTCTGCAGACTATCTGCAACAGTCCTAAACTGGTTTCAGTCTTTCCTCACGGGCAGGTCCCAGAGGGTTGTCACTGGAATTTATTCCTCTGATGCCCTCCCCCTGTCATGTGGGGTGCCGCAGGGCTCCATATTGGCACTCATGTTGTTTGCAGTGTATATGCTGCCATTAGGAGACATCATTAAGCATTACAGCTTGAGTTTTCACTGCTATGCAGATGATACCCAACTGTATATGTCCTTTGTTCCCGGACAGGATGATGTGATCTCCGTGCTTAACAACTGTCTGGCCGAAATCAAAAATTGGATGAGCACTAGCTGGCTGAGGTTAAATCTGGATAAGACCGAGGTGTTGGTTGTGGACCTGGGTCATCCCCAGGCAGGTCTTGGGGCTGGGCACCTTTCGGGCTTATGGCTTGATGGTGTCCAGCTCATGACCTCAGACTGGGTGCGTAACCTGGGTGTTATCTTTGACAGCGGTTTGACCCTAAAATCACAAGTGTCTGCCGTTGTCAAATCTTCCTTTTACCATCTAAGGAATATCACCTGAGTGAAACACCTGGTTCCTCCTGCCGACCTTCCTACACTGGTTCATGCCTTCATAACCACCTGCCTTGAGTACTGCAGTGCCCTCTACCTAGGGCTACCGGGGGTTGATATCCGTCGCTTGAAGCTGGTGCAGAACACTGTGGCCAGACTTTTGACTGGTACATCCAGGACTAGTCATATTATGCCTGTGCTGCGCAAACTGCACTGGCTGCCGGTACAGTGGCGGATCACCTTCAAGGTCAGTTTACTGACCTACAAAGCCCTACATGAACAGGGATCCTGATATCTGCAAGAGCTGTTTACTCCCTACTGCCCCTCCTGCTCACTCCGATCTGCCAATGAGGGATTGCTAGCGATTCCCAGGGTTCGGTTAAAACATCTGGGGCACGTACTTTTTCTCATGCTGCCCCTACCCTGTGGAATTATCTGTCTCATCAGTTAAGGGAATGCCTGGCTGTATCGAGTTTTAAATCGGAGCTCAAGACATATTTATTTTATCAAACTTTTTCAGAAGGTTTTTAAATTTATTGATATTATCTGTTTACATTGTTTGCTTATTTCACAGTACAGCACCTTGATATCTGAAAGGCACTTAAGAAATAAAATTTTACTTTACTTTACATACTTCCCTGACCACTGGCTTCCTACTCCCTCAGACCTAATAGTTCCCTGCCCTCCAGGTCACCTCTTGCTGCCACCTGAGTGCAGTCCATACCTCCAGTGCCTCTGACCACCAGTGAAGTTGGCTTGTCCCTGCTGGGGTCCTCCTTCCCGGAACCAGGGGGGAGCTGAATAACCTGAGATGTCAGCTGGAGGAGCCTTAGTGGTGCAGTGCACCTGGGGGTTTGTGTGGTGTGGGGGACTTGGAGGTCATAATCCAACGTACCAGTGGGGTATTTCTAGATTTGCTACCTCACCCCCTCACATCTCCCTCTCATGCCTGTGCATGCTTGAGGCTGGCCTGGGGGGAGGGGGGAGTGCCTGACAGTGTGTTGTCACCCATGCTGTCAACGACACCTCTACCACACCACCACCGACCAGGAGCACAATGAGAGAGCTGCGAAAAGCTCCCTCTCTGCCAGCCTCAGATCCTGATGTCCTGGGCTCGGAGCCAGAACCACAGGTGCCAGGCATGCCAGAGCAAGCCGCCATTGCTCAGCGCCAGAGAGCAGGCTCAGACTGTGTGTTTTAGTATTTTTCTAGTCTTTGCCTCAGTTTCCACTCTCCTATCCCAATTATCAGAATCACCATAGCCGCATCCTTCCTTTGCTGGGAGGACAGGTGGGGGAGCAGCTGCATTCCCATCCAATGCCAAGTCCACAACTTGGTCCATCAACTGAGGTGCCCCAGTGACCCCAAAAGCTGAGTGCCTCTCCTCCACAATTAATTTAGGTCCCCCAGCTGGCCTCAGAGTTGTATTCTGGGGGATGACCTGTCTTCGCAGTGGTAGCACTATGGCTCGCAATGCCAGTGACATGTATTAAAGAATGAGCACAGGTTGTCGGGGTCTTGCTGGGGTGGAAGGATTAAGCATCTCAAAGACTCTTCTACTTCTTTGAGGAGAGGTGGTCAACTGCTCCTGCTGCCTGGCAAAACCAAGGGGAGCACAGGTGGGTAGCACAAGCATCGGAGGGGTCACCGCCCCATAGCTGGCAAGCATTCATGCCACAGCGCAAACGTGCACTTACACCATTGCATACCAGCACTGTTGGGAGAAGAAATGCAGCATGGAGATAAATGCTGGTGTGCTCCATGCTGGCACTCCCCGCAGGCTCTTGCACGACCAACGCAGCAGGCCATCCACCAGTATGTGGTCCTGGGTAAGTGATGAATAACCAGTAAGTCCATGAGAAGGTTGGTGATGGGTCGGGGGGGTGCTATCAGACAGAACCATGACATAGAAACAGCTTGGTTAAAAAAAAAAAGAATGGGATTCTAGAATAATGTACGTGCAAACCCTGGTCTGCCTGCTTCCACCACACCACTGAACCAACCAGAAAAAAACGAGTTGTAATACAAAAAAACATTGCTGTCATTATCTGAATAGGACTTTTGTTTCTGCTTCCTTCCCAGATGATCTGCAGGATTGTCCGAAAGGGAGAACTTCCAAAGTCTTCAAGTTCGATGTCTCCTTCATGGAGAAAAATGCCACAAACTTATTCCGGGCAGAGTTCAGAGTGCTCAGGAGTTCCAACCCAAATGCCAAGCGCAGCGAGCAGCGAATCGAACTCTACCAGGTATGTGCAGTTCACTGTATTTTTTTTTTCCAAAATTTTTTTTTTTTATGTGTGAATTGTTTTTAATGCCCATGAAAGTGAAAATAACATACTGTAACGTGAAGTCTTCCATGTGGTGTATTAACTTTCCTCCTTCTTCTTTATATTATTTCCTCCCTTCCCCCAGTGTTTATTTTCTACCTTTCTTGCATTCAATTAATGTAATATTTACTGTGGATGAAATACAAGAATTTGAGAGTTCTGCAGGCAGAATTTTCACCCCCACAATCACTTAACAGAAGGTTTCAGATGGAACCAGGGCTTCTGTTTTATCTGTAGCAGGTTAAGCAGTAGAGATTTCCCTGGTAAGCAGGGAGGGATAGGAGGGGGATTTTTCATGGTCAGCAAAGAAACCCCAGAAATTAAAAACTAAGTATTGGGGGGGCAGCAATGTAACAAACTACATGCGTTTCTTGGAGCTCTCAGATACTTGCCTACTATAACTCACCTTATTGTTTTTACTGAGTTGTATGGGCGTAATCTACTACATTAAGTAAATGGCGGAGTGGATAGAGATGAACGAAGCTGGCAAACTTCACTCCATGAAATTATTTGTGAAGTGCCGACTTGCAACGTTTTTGGCAGGTGAAGTGACACTTTTTCAGGAGAAGTTGTGCACATTTACTGGTGAAGTTACAACTTCGCCTTGACCACCTTAACTTTGCCTGAAAAAAAGTGCTATTTCCCCAGGAAACCTCAGTGTGAAGTAGTAAAGTGGTGAACTGGGCAATTTGTGAAGGTGAATTTTGTAACTTTGCTGGAACTTTGCCAGTGAAGTAAAACTTCACCTCTCTAGTAGTGGATACCTACTATATGAACTTTAAGAAAGATGGGGTGCCCTAAACAAACAACATGGACTCTCAAGCAGCAGGGTCCTCGAACATGGGAGCGGACAAGCAGTGTCTGTCAAACGAGGGAGAGCCACTGGCACACAGACAATACAAAAGCTCCAGAAACATTTTGAGTAGCAGCAGGAGAGACTGGTAGTTGTTTTTGATGTGGGAGGAAGGGATGGTGACATTGATAGCCGACTCTAAATCCTCGGATAAAGCACTAGCCATGACAATGACAGTGGTGAAGGAGCACAGCATGGTTAAGAACAGATTGTAAAAAGTTGGAAAATATGGCAAGAGTGCTGAACATCCGTATCCTCGGTGTACCAGAAGGTACTGGGGGGACAATTTGAAGACTTTCCTTGAAAGATGGTTTTCTGAAGCTGCAGGGTTGGGGAAAGCAATCCTCATTACCAAAGCTTACCAGATCAACCCTCATCATGCAGCTTCAGTAGAAGAAGGCCCTCTCACCATTCTAGATATTACTCCATCACCTGCTGCCAGGGACCAAATCCTAAAGTTAGCCAAACACCAAGGACCTATAAATATAGAGAAGGCTAGAAATGTACTGTTTCCAGACTACTCACACACGGCTCCGTTGCATGTCCATTGATAAATAGATAGATAAGCTATTTATGTAGCGCCCATCTCCAAAGACTCTGGGTGCTGCACAATGTAAAACACATAATATACAAAAACATTTAAAAAATACAGTAAAACAGATTTGAAACAACAACAATATACAAGATACAGCTAGAAGCAACAGCATAATTAACCATCATAAAATATACTATTATTTTAAACCATCTTCAATTAAAAGCTTGATTGAATAAATATGATTTGAGGCCCTTCTTAAAGGCTTCCACTGAGGGGGCCTCCTTAAGATAACAAGGCAAGGAGTTCCACAGGGTAGGTGCAGCTGCCACAAACACTCTGTCGCCTGAATGCGGCAACCTAATTTATTTATTTTTTTATTTAGTTGTTTAACCAGGAGTAGCACACTATGCTGAAAGCTTTTTTACAGGTGCGACCTGGGAGCACAGGGAAGTTAAGTGACTTGCTCAGAGTCACACAGTATGCAAGTGGAAGCTGTGGGATTCAAACCCAGGTCTGGTCTGCTGGATGTCACCAGATTTGCAGCTCAGAGCCTTAAACCACTGCGCTATACTGTTTCCCTAACCTGCATCCTAACCCTGGGAACTCCAAGGAGGCCACCCCCGGCAGAGTGGAGAGCCCAGGTCAGATGATACGGCACAAGGAGCTCTTGCAGATAGACTGGATCCCTCTTGTGCAGGGTCGTATAGGTCAGCAGCCCTATCTTAAAAACAACCCTCCACCGGACTGGCAGCCAGTGCAGTTTGCAGAGCACCGGGATAACATGTTCACATCCTTCACAACCAACAATAATCTCGCTGCCGCGTTCTGCACCAGCCGCAGTCTGTGGACACAACCAACAATAATCTCGCCGCCGCGTTCTGCACCAGCCGCAGTCTGTTGACACAACCAACAATAATCTCACTGCCGCATTCTGCACCATCCACCGTCTGTGGACACAACCAACAATAATCTCGCCACCACGTTCTGCACCAGCCGCAGTCTGTGGCCACAACCAACAATAATCTCGCCATCACGTTCTGCACCAGCCGTAGTCTGTGGACACAGCCAACAATAATCTCGCCACTGCGTTCTGCACCAGCCGCAGTCTGTGGAGGCTGCCTCCAGATATCCCTAGGTACAGGGCATTACAGTAGACCAGCCTGGAAGTGATGAAAGCATGTACCAGTGTGGGCAGCTTATCAGGTGGGACCAGGGCTCGAATTTGGGCAATATTTCTGAGATGATAAAACCCAGTTCTCACCACGGCCGACACCTGTGCATCAAGTGTGAGACCGCCATCCAGGATTATTCCCAAATTCTTCACCTGTCTAGAGGGGGCTAAAGACATACCCCCAGCACAAGGTCAGGGGTAATGTCATGCCCACCCCCCCCCCGCCGATGACCCAGCTCCACCACCAGTACCTCAGTCTTATCTGAGTTAAGTTTAAGCCAACTGTGGGTCATCCATGTCTGGATTTTCTCATGGCAGCTGTTAAATACAGAGTCTGACACCTGGTTATTGGGAGCATAGGAAAGGTACAGCTGGGTTGATACCTGCGTAGCAGTGAAAACCCAGCCTGTACCACCTGATAATGTCCCCCAGTGGCAGCATATACACCATGAACAACAGAGGCAACAAGACCGACCCCTAAGAAACACCACAGCACAGAGACTTCGAATTTGATGAGAAGATTCCCATGGTCACCCTCTGCACCCTGTCTCTCAGGTATGACCTGAACCAGTTGATGACATTTCCAGACAGGCCACACCAAAACCACAGTCGATCAAGTAACACCTCATTGTCCACGGTGTCAAACACCGCAGAAAGGTCTAAAGGGACCAAGATGGTACGGTCTCTTCTATCCCTTGCCATCAGGAGGTCATTAAGCACCCTCACCAGGGCCGTTTCTGTACTATGCCCCACTCAGAACCCAGACTGGAAAGGGTCATAGGCGGAGGAAGCAGCAAGATGTCTCTCCAGCTGAACGACCACCACCTTTTCTACAACCTTCCCTAAAAATGGGAGGTTCGAAACAGGTCTGTAATTGCTGAGGCAGTCAAGGTCCAAAGATGTTTTTTTCAAAAGAGGTCTAACCAAAGCCTCTTTTGAGGCTAAAGGAAAGATCCCACTCCTTAATGAACTCCACACTACTCCAGCAATCACAGGACCAATCAGGTCCAAACATTCCACCAAAAGGCGCATTGGGTCTGGATCTAAATCACAATGGGTCGGCCGCAGCTTAGAGATCATCTCTACCACCTCCCAACCCCAATCAGTTTACGCTCATCCCACACAGGAGGAGTGCTCTGACTCAACTCAGGCTGGACCCTGCAGCCCTTATGAGAGACATTCAACAAAACCTCAGCCCTGATGGGGACACCTTGTCAGTGAAAAACAGAGCCAGCTTCTCGCACCTTGTGCTCGAACCTACCCTCCAACACACAGAAAGGCAGGATGTAAAAGCCTGTACACTGTGCGGAAGAGCTGAGCTGGTCTGTTTCTCACTGTAGCAATTTCCCTTTTTATAGGAAATTGCCCCCTGATAGTCCACGTTATGTGCCCTCAGGCCCAATTTGTCCTCCACCAGACCAGATCTCCTCCAACGCCTCTCTAACCTCCAGCCCATAGTCTTTAAACCTCAGAGATTCTTATCATACCAAGGAGATCTCCAACAAGTAGACAGGGGTCGGACATGCAAGGGTGCAATTGAGTCAAAGGCCGTTCCAACCGCCCCATTATAGGCCGCTACTGCCTCCTCCAACCCAATCGCACAAGCTGCCCAACACCCGATAGGTCCAGCACCGCCAAAAGGTCCTCTGAGGATACTCCCCTTATTGACCGGTACTAGACCATCTCCATAGGAGCAGGACCATCTTTGGGGGGGGGGGGCTATAAACGTGAATTCCACGGTGCTATGATCTGACGAAACCACCAGAACTACACTAAGGTCCATAAGGTCCAACTCATAAGTAAAAAACGGATCCAGTGTGTGGCTGCCCGAGTGCGTCACTGTCATTACCTTTTGTGTCGGGCCCAGTGCCCCACTGCTCCCGAGAAGGTCTTAAGGGAGTAGCGACTAAACTCCATGAACACGCCGCACCCTATCAACTTAGTTTCCCAGCCTGGTTGAAGTTTAAATATAAATAGAAACGCTACTGCTTTGCAGAGCCAAAATCGAGTGGGCCCAGGGTGTTGGTCAACAAACTGGACCAGCATACTGCTACTGCCCAAGAAGAGGGTTTGAATTCTGATGAAGAGGACACTGGTACCACACAAGTAATTGGACTTAACAATTAAACTTGAGTACTGCACTTGGTGTGGTTCACCACCAATTGCTGCTTACTGGACTGCATGGCTGAATAGACTCTGTTTCCTCTTGTGAACTCTTAAGTAGTTGAATTACCATGATTTATTTTACAGTGCATATGTTCTGCCAATCTAATTTACCTGCTTAACTTAATAGATTGGGTGACCATTTGCATATTGGGTGGGGGGCATTGTTTAAAAGCTCTTTTTTTCCTCTCTCACCTGGCTGGCCCCCTTCAGCTCCCCTAAACTCATTACCAACCATCTCGGGGACGTACCATGAGAATCCACCTGTTCCTCCACAGCTTCTCCCTCTGGCTGAGCCATCGGGGATTCCCCAGACCCAGCCTGGATCTAAGCAATAAGATAAGGCTGAGTGTTGGTAGTACTGAGATACCTGCACACGCAGAGGTGTAGTTAGGCACAAGACCGCAGGTTGAGTACCTTCAGCCTCTGAGTGCGTGGATATCTCAGTATTATCAACACCCAGCCATGTCTTATTGCTTATATAAAATGGGCCCATAGTTAACTTTGAAAAAAAAGAACATTCTAAAAGTTTTCAAAGTCACAAAGAATATACTAAAATGTTGCTAAATAATGTAAAATAATCCTTCCGCAGGTGTTTTTCACCGGTCAGTCTTCTGTCTTTCTTTACACTCAATACATTGTGTGATTGTTTACCATGGAATAGAAGAATTCAAAGCTCTGCATTATTCCAGTAGTAGAATGCCCCCACATACACACAGAATGGTAGCATGGAATACATGAATTTAACATTTTTCAGGGCACAGCTGGCATATGTAACCCCTAGATGGCGCTATCCCAGGGGCTACTACCCCTGCCTGATTTGCCACTAACAGGTTGAGGGGCCTGGATCCAATGACGGGTGCCTCCACCCAGAGGTCAGGGTTTGCAATAGTTAAACTTACTTGGTCACAGCCCTCTGGGACACTGCAACCCCCCTTTCTTCCCACTAGTGGCCCACACAATATATCAGAATTACCTTCACAGTATACACTTACCCCCAGGGCTGGTTCAGGCACTGGGACCTCCTGTAAAATAAGATACAGTGCAACAATCACAGTACAATACTTTAACATAGACAAATACCTCAGGCAGTATAACTTTGCTGAAACAAGCAGCTCGGATTTATTTAGGGGGAATATAACAAGGACAGGGGGAAATCAGGTTAATTAGCTTATCACTTTACTCATCTACCTATGGCTCTGTGCACAGGCCTATCCCTACCAGTTACTGTCCCTGGGTACCCAAGCCCTAGTGGCTAGTCCAAACCGTGGCAGCTGATAGGGCCCTTTCCCACAGAGAAAAGAAAAATTAGTTTAAGCGGTCAGCAGTACAGTGATTCCATTTGGATTCAATGTGGCAATTCAACAGGGCGACCTGAATTAGTACTCACGACCTCCAAACAAGACAGGGTCCTTCAATGTCAGCAGGACTACTCTTGAGCTCCACGAGACTCCCACACACTCATATGGCAAACTGCAACAGGCAAAAGTCCTTTAATGGCAGCAGGATTCACTTGAGCTAACCAAGCCTCCTCACACATTTATATGGTGAACAGTAACAGGCAAAAGTCCTTTAATGGCAGCAGGATTCACTTGAGGTACACAAGCCTCTTCACAATTTATATGGTAAAACAGAAAGTACTATACCAGGCAGGCTGCTTCTCTACCCCGATGTAATTACTGCACAATACCGGGAGAACACACAGCAGATTCAGTTCCTGACAGACCGAGTGCAATTCAGCAATTTCTCCAGTCTTCTACAGGGTGAGCCTGGTTTCTACTCTTCAGATATCCTTTGATTCTCTTCACAGGAGGATTCAGTCCTAACAAGCAGTTACACAAGCTGCAGCCGGAACTCTGGGCCTTACACGCGTTCCGACTAAAACTGCACACTGAAAAAGCACAGGGCTCCTTCCTTCTTCACTGCCAGAGCTCAACTGAAACTCCAACAGACAAAACCGGGCACTTCCTTTGAGTTCCTCCCAGTTCTTGACTAGATTGGCTGTCACTCACAATAGACTGCTCCTGTTGGTCCAAAAGGCGAAGTCTAAACTACATCTCCCAGAGTCACTGCCCATACAATCCTCTTGTGACTGGCTCAGATTATGAGTCCAAGTTCTGATTCGTCCAGGGCACCATTTTAGAGCTAGCTTACCCCACACTGATTGGTCCAGTTCAGCAGTTCAAAACCAGAATGGGGAACTAGGCAGACACAGTTCTGACTGCAAAGAAAGCAGGTTAGACAAACTGTAATTTCATTATTACTCTAAATGATTTCTGGCAAACAGTTACATCTTTCAGATAGGGTTCCTTTGCACTCCTAGTGACTGCAAAAATGGAGTGAATTGGCAGCAGCTCGAGTGGTACTCAATCAAAGAAACACACAGTCCCCCATACAAACTAATTATGTCTGCAAGCAGACAGCTCTTAAAGAGACAGTACCAGAGGTTCTAAAAACACTCCCTGATAAATGGCTTAAAGCCAAACACCATTCAGGCTTGGAGCATTCAAGCAAGCTCCTGGAAGTCTTTTGGGAACCCCCATTTGCAGGGGGGTTACACCCTTCCTGGCCTTGGAAAGCCTGACGTCCGCATCAAGCAAGTACCCCCATAAGTTTTAACTGCAACCATATACATTTGCATTAGGCTCACACATGTAATCATCAGTCAATATATCATTTTACCAAGAACACATTTCTGAAACATTGCAGTACGTCACTCTTTACACAGTATTACACACACATTGTACCATAACTCAAGTTATTACCTCTTGTACATGAAACCTGAAGAGAGGGGCCCTCTATCAGTTACCTTGGGGCTGGACGGGGCAAGGGCACCATACTGAAAGGGCAACACAAGTAACTTGGAGTTAGCACTGATGCTCAGTTTGGGCAATGAGCTCGGGGACACATACACTCCTTTATGGACAACATTGCGAGGCAAATCCACAGGCCTCCCAAGGGAATCATAACTGAGGTGCACCACAGGCTTTACAGCTCGACCAGTCTTTCTAGGGAGAACTGTTACAGTATCTGCACTCTGAGCCTCATTTTCAGCATTGTCCTCACTTGTCAGGGGAGTCTCCATGGGGGTAGAGAGGCTAGAACTTGGGGCACTTTCAGCTCCAGGAGTTACATTTTCTAGGTCCACAACATTTGGCTCGCATGGAGAGCTTTCGGACACTGGCAGTGGACTGTCAGGGCACTCAAAATACTCTTCTTGTTCTGGTGTATCACCAGTCTGACCCAATCCATCATTTTCCTCTCCTGAAAGCTCAAACAGTTCAACCATGCACAATGATTCCATTTCATCTGATCTGATGCTCTGCACTTCACTTTCTGGGAGCATTGGTTCCAGGGACGAAGCTGGGGGCTTGGACAGTCCAGAAGGCCCAGCTTCATCTCCAGTATTGACTAGGGGATTGCCCCGAAACAATTGACTCAGTTCGTAAGAAGGATAGTATTCAAAGTCACTCTCACTTTCTTCCGATATGGACTGACAGTCATGCTCAACTGGGACTTGTGGAGGGAACACTTTAACTTTGCTTCTGTAGGTGCAGACTTTCTTGATCTTTTCTTAGCAGCAGCTCTAGTCACTGGTCCAGAGGGGCATCTTCTAGGGGCTCAGACTCAATTAAGATTTGTCCAATGGGCAGTAAATGATTTCTATGCATTGTTTTACATCTTTTGAATTATTCTCAGGCCTTACTTTGTACACTGGCAGATCATCTAGTTTGCCCACTACAATGTGAGGGAGATGGTGCCATCTGTCAGCAATCTTGTGCTTGCCATGCAGTCCCAGATTTCTTAGCAATACCCGATCTCCCTCCTGGAGTTCCTGTGCTTTCACCTTTTTATCATACCTTTCTTTGTTGGCCAGATTTCTTTTGGCAGCCATGGTTTGAGCCAGTTGGTACGCATGAGTTAGCTGGGCCTTTAACTTTTGCACATACTGTAAATAGTTGTCAGCTTGAACCCCATCAGGTGAGACCCCAAAACACACATCTACCGGTAGTCGAGCTTCTCTTCCAAACATCAGGCGGTAGGGGGAGAACCCAGTGGCATCACTTTTGGTGCAGTTATAAGCATGTACCAGGGTGCTAATTTGTTGGCTCCATCTAGTCTTGTCCTTTGGGTGCAGGGTGCCTAGCATATCTAGCAAAGTGCGGTTGAAACGTTCAGGCTGTGGGTCCCCCTTGGGGTGGTAAGGAGTGGTTCTGGACTTTCTCACTCCCCACAGAGAAAGCATCTCTTTGATCAGACGACTCTCAAAGTCTCTCCTTGATCAGAATGGATTCTTTGTGGAGCCCATAGTGAACAAAAAGTTTTCTACAAGTACTTTGGCTACAGTGGATGCTTTCTGGTCTTTGGTGGGGAAGCTTGGGCATATCTCGTGAAATGGTCAGTGACCACCAGCACATTACTGATATTTCTTTGATCTGACTCCAAACTCAGAAAATCAATACAGACCAGCTCCATGGGTGCACTGGTGGTTATGTTAACAAGGGGGGCAGCCCTCTGGGGCAAAGCTTTCCTCTGTAAGCAGCGACTACAAGTTCGAATGTGTTGCTCCACATCAGCCCCCATCTTAGGCCAATAGAATCTGGATCTCACCAAGTCAAGTGTTCTGTCTATACCAAGGTGCCCCATGTGGTTGTGCAAGGACCTCAATACTGAGTCTCGAAGGCAGTGGGCAGCACCAGTTGTTGTTTGTCTACTTGTCCCCTCTGTCTACTGTTTCTCTGTATAACAGTTTATTGATCAGTTTCAACTTAGGACCTTCTTTGTATAACAGTGCAGTTCTCAAATCAGTGGAGTGTAATTTGGACACATCTTTTCCTGCATAGAGGGCTTCTAAAGCTGATTTGATCATAGGATTGCGGGATTTTGAGCCCGGCGAATACTGTCATTGTCCAGCTGAGGCAGTGCACCAATGTCTATTGCAGAAAAATGGCAATAAGCAGCAGGTATGCAATTCTCAGAGGGTCCCAAGCAATCCACCATGCAGTCCACTGCGTCCGTGGACATTTGTTCCTCCCTGTCAAACTTCCGGCAGAGTGCCCGAATGTCAGGTTCTGCCAATTGGACCCAATCATTCTTGGAACAGGCCTCGGAGAGAGCATCAGCATCTATGTGGTTCAGACCTGCTGATTGAGAGCATAGTCATATGTAGATAATGCAGAAAGCCACTTGTGGCCAGTGGCATCCAACTTAGCTGAGGTCTGCACATAGGTCAAAGGATTATTGTCAGTTTTACTAGTATTTTAGCCCCATACAAGTACTCATGGAATTGGTCAACAATAGCCCACTTCAAAGCTAGGAACTCTAACTTATGTACAGGATAGTTCTTTTCGGATGGGGTCAGGCTTCTACTGGCAAAGGCCACTGGTCTCAGGCCATTCTCGTGCTCTTGGTACAACACAGCCCCAACCCTTGCAAGCTAGCATCAGTGTGCAGGACGTAAGGTTTTCTTGGATCGGCATAGGCCAGCACTGGAGCATGGGTAGGTTGATATATGATCTCATGAAAAGCAGTCTCACAATCAGGAGTCCAGCGGGCCCCAAATACTTCACTCAGATGAAAATACACTCTTTCAGTCTTGAGGGACCTGACTTTTGGTATTTTTGTGGGTTGGGGATACCCTTGAGTAAGGTTAAGTAAAGGCGGATCACTCTGAATAGTCCTTGATGAGCGCCGATAATAACCAGAATCCCAGGAATCTTTGCAGTTCTTTTAGATTTTTGGGCTGTGCCAGGTGGTCAAGGCCTCAACTTTCTTGGGTCGGTCTCTATTCCTCGGTGGATACTATGTGTCCACATACTTTACTGATGTTTGAAAGAATTGACACTTATCAATGGACAGTTTAAGGCAAAGTCCTCCAGTCGGTCCAATACCTTAAATAATCTGCTCTCATGTTCCTCCAGTGAGCTGCCAAACACAATAACATCATCTAGGTATACCAGGCACTCTAGTAAGTTCATGTCCCCACTGCACGCTCCATCAATCGTTGAAAAGTGGCTGGGGCACCTGAAATCCTTGAGGCATCCTCATGAATTCATAGAAGCCAAGCGGACAGATAAAGGCCGTCTTCTCACGGTCCTCTGGGGCCATCGGGATCTGGTAGTACCCACTGCGGAGATCCAGCACAGAGAACCACTTGCTCCCGTTTAGGCAGTCCAAAGCATCCTGAATCGCGGGGCATTGTGTACTGATCAGGGATAGTCCGCCGTTTAAGGTGCGATAATCCACACACATCCTTACTGTTCCATTCTTTTTCCTCACTACCACAATGGGGAAGCATAAGGGCTTCTGGATTCTTGTATTACACCAGCAGCTAACATCTCTTGCAGATGCCGTCTCACATCATCTATGTCAGCAGGTGCCAGGCGTCGAGACCTCTCACGAAATGGTTCGTCATGCAACGGGATATTGTGCTCAGCCTCTTATAGCATCCTACATCCCATTCCTTTAAAGAAAACACCTGGTCTCTCTGGGCAAGCTTCTCACTGATCCTCACTTTCCATTCAGCTGGCGTGGGAGTCGCCAAATCAAACAAGTCAGGCGTTACTCTGTCATTCTTCCTTGAACTCTTGCTGCTGGGTAGCACTGCAGTGTCTGCACAATGCACATTAGCCAGGATGCAACCTCTGTTTACTCGAATGTCTCTTTCAGACACATTATGAACTTGGACCATTACCCTTCTGGCATAAGCATGGGCTCTAGCGGCAAAATACTAGGCTTGACCAGCAGTCCCTCTGGCAATTTTCCATCGCCTGTGCATCCAACATTAATATTTTATTCTTAACATCCTTTCTGATACGGACCTCTCCCTGTAAGGTACACTGGGCATTTGGCGCCAGGATCAGAGACTCAGGATCCTTCTTCCATACAATTCGACCGGTTCCTCTGGTTCTGTTTTTCAGCATCTCTCTGTGCCTCATAGGCCTTCTTAATTAAAGCGGAACTCTTAAAGCTCTACTAGTCTTTGACCCTGTTTTTCATATAACACAACTGTGCCAGCCTCTCCGAACATATGAGCATTTGTTCCAATCAACAAAGGGACACCATCATACAGTCCAGTGGGGGACACACTAAGGCTAGGGTCTCTACTTATTCGGCCACTCCAGCCACGGAGGTGGGAAAGACAGCCAAATTGGATATACCGGAATAGGGTAGGCCTTCTCACTTAACCCCCATACATGCAGTCCTTCTAATGGTTGTAAGGGTACGTCTGACAAATGCTTCTGATACCAATCCTGGAACATAATTGTCACTTGGGAGCCACTGTCTAATACAGCTCTTGTAGACACTCCATTCACCTTTACAGTGGTCTCCATGGAGGGACCCACTATTCTGGACCAGTCTGGAGGCGGTAGTGGGGGCCTGGGCAACTGACCTTGCCACAAAGGATGAATTAGCATTTTGGTGCCCTCACTGGGATCATGTCGTGCACCTCTTAACCACTGATTTCTTCTCGAAGCTCTCCTTGTAGCCTATATGCAACTTTGTCAGTGTTCTTTGGGGACTGGCATTCCCTTTTCATGTGCCCATCTTTCCACAATTATAGCAAAACATACTTTCTGGAGTTTGAGCTGGCCGGCGCCACACTGGGAGCCAGGCGGGGGTATTACTAACTGGAAACCTGGTGCCATCTCTGTCTGCGGCGTGATAAGCATTTGGAGACATCTCGTCAGTTTCTCCACTTCCATGGTCAAGGAATTGAGTTTGGAGCTGTTATCAGCAGGAGATACATGGGTGGGTACCCCACCCCATAGCAGATGCAGTCGGATATAGGTCAGGGCCTGTACTTGCAGGCGGGCCTTCATAAAGGACTGTTTTGAATTCCCGGATCTCTCTCAACAGTTCGCCCCATTGTGGCATATCTTTTCCTTGTCAGAGCACTCATTGACTGTCAACCTCTGCCCTGAACTTCACTTGATGGGTCACCCTCAGTCACTCGGTCGTAGCCACAGCTGTTGGTGCAGGTACCTCCCGAGTCGCCTTTTCTCAACTCCTCGAATTTCTCTCATTAACTCATCATAGGAGGGTGGGGATTCCAGTCGATTTGCCAGGCGTAACTGAAGCAACAGCAGTTCTGAGAAGGGGCAGACTTAAGATTCTGTCCAGTCTGGTTGGGTCCAGTTCAATCGCTGGCAAACTACCCTTTCTGAGGCATTCTTGCAACAATTTTTCCAGCCGAGAGACATACACAGACAACAACTCCCTTGGTACTGTTGTGCATTTCTTACTCTCCACCATAGGTCCTCATCAGAATCTGGGCTCCCATACACATTCTCCAAGGCCTCAAGATAGCCTGTGCAGTCGCTTCAGGGTTACTGGCCCGTTTAGCACGGATGGTAGCCAGGGCAGGACCTCGGAGGCTCTCACTAACCCTCTTCGCTTTCGCCTTCCGAGCATTGCCATTCTAGCACTTGGGGGCAACATAGTTCATCCAGGTCTCCCAGTCATCCTCCCCTTGGGGGTGGGAGGGTGCCAGAGAAGATCTCTCAACCTCGGTAAGAGTCGTGACTAATGGCAGGTGCAGAAATAGGAGTCTACATTGGTTCAGCCACCATTACGGGCACTGGAGCAGGAGAGGGTGTTGGGAGGAACACCCCAGGTGGAAAGAATAGTTTCTTCAAGTCCTCCACAGTTTTCCCTCTCCCAGCAACCATTCAGCAAATTTCTCCTCAAAGTTTCAGATAGTGGTGGGGGCTGATTCCCCGGTCTTTACTGTCCTTAGTTATCACTCTCCAAGCAGTGAGGGCTCCCTCTGGGGTAATGGTCTGTGGCACTTTGGAGCTATCTATGGGATCCTTAAACTCTACTAGGGCCAGGAAAGTGTGGGTGAGCAGATTAGCATGCCGACCCACCACCACAGGGTTTTGTAAACCTTCCACCTTGGAAAGTACTCCTGCACAGTGTCCGTATTGATACCCAAGGGGATGTCCAGTATAAGCATAGCATTTTGGGGGTCGATCTCCTCCCCAGTACACCACTCCACCAGCCGGTGCACAGCCACTTCTGTCGGGGTACCCATTTTTTCTTAACAGTGGTTCGTAAATATGGCCACTAGAGGACACACAATCCCAGCGGTGAGCCTCCAAGATGTAACCCCTAGATGGCACTATCCCGGGGCTACTACCCCTGCCTGATTTGCCACTAACAGGTTGAGGGGCCTGGATCCAATGGCGGGTGCCTCCACCCAGAGGTCAGGGTTTGCAATAGTTAAACTAACTTGGTCACAGCCCTCTGGGACACTGCAACCCCTTTCTTCCCACTAGTGGCCCACACAATATATCAGAATTACCTTCACAGTATACACTTACCCCCAGGTCTGGTTCCGCACTGGGACCTCCTGTGAAATGAGATACAGTGCAACAATCACAGTACAGTACTTTAACATAGACAAATGCCTCAGGCAGTATAACTTGCTGAAACAAGCAGCTCTGATTTATTTAGGGGATATAACAAGGACAGAGGGAAATCAGGTTAATTAGCTTATCACTCTAATAATCTACCTATGGCTCTGTGCACAGGCTATCCCTATCAGTTACTGTCCCTGGGTACCCAAGCCCGAGTGGCTAGTCCAAACCGTGGCAGCTGGTAGGGGCCTTTCACACAGAGAAAAGGAGAATTAAACAGTCAGCAGTACAGTAATTCCATTTGGATTTAATGTGGCAATTCAACAGGAGCGACCTGAATTAGTACTCCACGACCTCCAAATAAGATAGGGTCCTTCAATGTCAGCAGGGCTCACTTGGAGGTACACAAACCTCTTCACACATCCATATAAAAGAAAGCACTATACCAGGCAGGCTGCATCTGTATCCCGATCGCAATTACTGCACAATACCGGGAGAACACACAGCAGATTCAGTTCCTGACAGACCGAGTGCAATTTTCAGCAATTCCTCCAGTCTTCTACAGGGTGAGCCTGGTTTCTACTCTTCAGAGATCCTTTGATTCTTTCACAGGACAGTTTCAGTCCTAACAAGCTGTTACACAAGCTGCAGACCAGAACTCTGGGCCTTACACACGTTTTTGACTAAAACTGGACACTGAAAAAGCACAGGGCTCCTTCCTTCTTCACTGCCAAAGCTCAACTGAAACTCCAACCGACAAAACCGGGCACTTCCTTTGAGTTCCTCCCAGTTCTTGACTGGATTGGCTGTCCTCACAATAGACTGCTGCTGTTGGTCCAAAAAGGCACTGAAGTCTAAACTACATCTCCCAGAGTCACTGCCCATACAATCCTCTTGTGGCTGGCTCAGATTATGAGTCCAAGTTCTGATTCGTCAAGGCACCATTTTAGAGCTAGCTTACCCACACTGATTGGTCCAGTTCAGCAGTTCAAAACTAGAATGGGAACTAGCAGACACAGTTCTGACTGCAAAGAAAGCAGGTTAGACAAACTGTAATTTCATTATTACTCTAAATAATTTCTTGCAAACAGTTACATCTTTCAGATAGGTTCCCTTTGCACTCCTAGTGACTGCAAAAATGAAGTGAATTGGCAGCAGCTTGCGTGGTACTCAATCAAAGAAACACACAGTCCCCCATACAAACTAATTATGTCTGCAAGCAGACAGCTCTTAAAGAGACAGTACCAGAGGTTCTAAAAACACTCACTGATAAATGGCTTAAATGCCAAACACCATTCAGGCTTGGAGCATTCAACAAGCTCCTGAAGTCTTTTGGAACCCCCATTTGCAGGGGTTACAGAGGTAAGACGTTCCAGTTTTCAGATGCAACAGAGGCTGCCAAAATTTTTGCTTGGAGGAAAATTACAGATTCTGATAAAGAGGATGCTCAAAATATCTGAACTCAAGGACTGCAGGAGATAATGGCAGGCTAGGAGCCGCTGGATGAGAGGTATGTTTCTGGACAGTTGTAACCGAACATAGAACACTTTGCAATTTTACAACATAGTTGCTGGAGGTTTTTTTTTTTTTTGTTAAAAAATAATTATTTCTCTACTGGAACTGTTGAAGTGTACCTCTGAGGACTATAACATGGTGCCCTGTGGTGCAGATAGACTGCCTCTTGTAGTGCTCCCCTCCCGCCACCTCCTTCCCCTCAAAGTCCCTTTCTATCCTACACTTGGTAGCGGTAATAATTTGTGTAGAATTTACTTGTGTTTTCAAGTTGTTCATATGAGACTGTAATATACAGTCCATTACTCTATAATGATCAGATGATTCTTACATGCTTTTTTCTTGATATTTATGCTGCTTGCTACAGAGTTCATCAGTTAAACACGCCTAACCAGACCTGTCTGAACAGTGTAGGAATGTGCTATATAATTAAAGCTTTACTTTGCATGGTCTGTGAAGATGTGAAAGTTATATTTCCGAGTTGCTTGAACAATGTGTACTATCTAATGGATGTTTACTTGCTGACTTAAAAAATGTTCAGTAATCTGCAGTTTGTGGGTTCCGTGCAGGAGGGTAATAACTGGTCATTATGTAACCCCCAAGTTAGCATGGTGGGATACTTAACTCTCTTAAAGGGAAACTGATATTGTACGGACATTTCCAACATCTCTGTTCGTGGCTGCAATGGCTACTTCTTTAGGGTGGCACATTTCTTGGTCTTCAGTGTTGGCACTGGATATATTGACCATAATTATTCTTTCCTGAGCCTTTGTTGCACAGATATGAATGCCCCCCACCTGTTGTGACAAATGTGTTCGCTACTGTAACAGTGATGCACTCATTTTATTTGTAAGTTTATCAGTTTGATATGTCTGCCAGTAGGAAACAATATGTAATGTGATTTTGCATAAATTCAATAAAAGTTTAAAAAATCACAGCAAGTTTGTCTTTATTTTTAATTATGGAATTACACTTATAATCACACAATATCTCACAAGCGAGCATTTGCAGGGGCATTGCCACCTGATCAGGGGACAATGTCCTCAGGCATACATTTCGCAGTCCAAAGTAAATATCTCAGCAATGTCCCATTCTTTGAGCATTATTGATTCAGTATATAGTTTTTAGCAATAACACATGGCTGACATCCTTAGATTCACCACAAGTGTACTTTAATTTCCTCTGCAATTTATTTACAGCAACTTTTTTTACTAGTTTTGTGAGTAATGCCTCAAGTCATTAAAATATGACCACCACGAGCAATTTTTAAGCATCTCTTTCATTGCTGCTGCTTTTTAACTGTGCATACTAGGTGTGTACTGTGAATGAATTAGGAAGGTGTTAGCACACGTTTCTGCTGGTAAACAGCGCAGCATCACAAGATGTTTAATGTTTTTCTGATGGGTGTGGTATCACAGGCAGATCTTTTATAAGCTTTAAAACCACTTATCTCCATTCAGGAATAGAGAACAGAAAAAATGGGCAGAATTATAGCATTACTATCAATATCTGCAGACAGAGAGTTACTAATAATTGTGGTTTAGCACTTATTACATTTTTAAAATATACTGGATTGGCTATATTTATTCGGAAATTGAAGGAAGAGTTAGCAGAGGAACCAACATATATAGTAGAAAATAGGTCTACAGTTATTGACTATGCTCACTGTAAGGTCTTGTATATCAACAAATATTTTATTTTATTCTTTTGGTAACCAGGTAAGGCCCGCTAGGCAAAAGTGCCTTTTTCAGGGGTGACCTGGGAACACTAGGGAGGTTAAATGACTTGTTCTGGATCACACGCTATGTAAGTGGAGGTTGTGGGAATCAATCCCAGGTCTGCTGGATGCACCAAGCTCATTCACAGCTCATTACTCTAACCTCTAGGCTATGCTGTCAGCCATATAGCAATATGTTAGTTTGGAGATACCCACCCAAGCAGAGAGAGAACAGTTACGTACTTACCGTAATAGTTGATCTTCGAGAGAATTTCTTCCCTTAGGTCACACCTCTGGAACTATACCTCCATCATTGCTAGGATCACACAGAAACTTTTGCTAGCTGGGACTGCCCACAATGACATCACACGTCAGTGTTTACATAAACATGGGTGGCCCCATCTCTTCTCAGTTCCCTGCTGGAGAGTGTGCTCGGAGGACCTCTTTTCTTGGGAAACCAGGAGATCATACCAGCACCTCTTATAGTAGGCAAATGAAGGTGCTAAATATAGCAGCCATGGAAATTCCCAAGGCAAAATTGGATGCCATAGTCCCCTACGGTTTATAAAGGGAAAGAGGGCAGGCTGACATGGCCTAAGGGAGCGATTTTCTCAAGATCTACTGGTACGGTAAATACGTAACTATTCTGTCTTGTTTGAGGATATCTCTTTCTTTAGGCCACATCTTTGGAATGAGTCCCAAGCAGTCCCAGAAGTTAACTGGGAGGTTGGTGCAGTCTGGTTCAGGACAACAGGCCTTGAAGAACAGCCGAAACCTGCTCGTCTACAAGACTGCCCAGATCCATCTTGAAAACGAGCTTTTACTCAATGGTGTCTCGCCTGGGTAAATAAAGATTTTGATTGATTGACTGACAAGAAACAATGTCCAGATTGTAATGTTTAGTAAAGGTGTGTACAGTGCTCTATGTGGCTGCAGCACAAGTGTCAGTTGCAGAGACATTTCTGAAACATGCAACAGAGGTGATCATACCCCTTGTGGAATGACCATGAGCCTCATCAAAAGATCATTACCTACTTGCCTGTCATTTGGACAAGCATCTGTTTTGCTACAGGGCGCCATCTTACCCAGGAGTGAATGAAACAAAGTGCAGAGAAGACTTTCTGCAGTCCTTGGTGTGAGCAATGTAGTGTCTTAGTGTAACACCTAGGTTTTCCTGGGTTACTAGAACTCATTTTTCAGTGCAGTCTAGGTAGGACCTGGGTAGCACAAGGGTAGAATCCCTGTAGGGCTCCTGTAAGCCATCTGGTTAGCTCTGCTGAGCAGAGTGTTCTAAAATGGAATGTGGAACTCTCGCAGCAGCATGACCCATGACTAGGAAGTGCAGCAGCTGAGATTTGATCAGTAGTGTGTTCAGAGTTCAGTTGGAGAGAATCAGTCATTGTCCTGCCTGTAGGCAGACCGAGTGTCAGAAGGGAGCCTCCCTCTTTTCCTTTTGGTCCTAGCTCATAAATGGGACAGTCTGAACGCTGGGTCATGGTGGCTGCTGTTTTCTGTGTGATGCTCTGAGTGGGCGAATCCTTAAGAAATTGTCTTGGGACTGGTAAAAGTGAGTAGCAACTGGGGTCACCACCATCTGTAAAGATTTGAGTAAAAGTTCTGCCCAGAACTGGACTGATCAGATCAAGCCCTCCAGTCATGGAAATGCATGGTGTTGGAATCTGTTACTTCATGACTATAAAGCAGGTTTGCCCTTCAGCTTTGAGCACCTGAAAGTCTGGGGATAGTGTCCTCTTGAAAGCTGTAGAAGGATAGTTTAACACTAAACCGATACCTTCACATTACTGGCATGCAAAGTGTTTTGTCAGAACTAGCGCGGGTCTGCTAAAAGCAACTAATGCCTTCACAGTTCATGACTAGGTAGTGAATACAGTGTTGTCTGGCCTTTGTCTGGAGCTGAGCTGCTCCTTTCAGTCTAGTTCAGAAGGGGAGACCTGTTTCACACTTTATTTAGGGAGTCGGATGCTGCCATCCCGGTCAGGATTGTATGCCCATTCGGTAACTCTCCCACTAGAATTCTGTTTTGGTATATCCATAGCTTATGTGTGCACTCAAAGTTTGGGACATGCCCATCCTGGTCCATTGCCCAGAAGAGAGGATGGATGGAAAGTTAAAATTGCTTGTACTGGGAGTAGCTCACTACAGTTTGTGGATTCTGTGTACTTTTTGCTCTGCACTTGCAAAAGGCCCTGTGGGCACCAAAGTTCTGACTGACCATCTTGTTAGAATAAAGACGTACTGCATGACTCTATTCCTGTTTGTGGACATTCGATCTGTGTGTGACCTGTGTAACCTACTGGGGTTCCTTTAAAACCCACCATTGCCAAGGTATCTCCCTTGGGGCTCGGAGAAAGAGAAATGTTATGTGCCCCCCCCCGATGAGGACTGTCTTTCATGTTGCTAAAGGGGGGTAGGGTTACATTAGGATTCTGTGTACATCCAAAGTATGGATCAATGCATCATCCTGATCGGTATGCTCAGGATAATAAATTCATCAGAGACTAGGGGGATTATGCAGAATCAAGCACTTTTTGACTCCCCAGTCTAGGACACTACTTACCCATGGTTTTCTCTTGGGAGTACTTGATTATGGTATTATGATCTATTCTTCTACTAATGAAAAACTTTTTTCTAAATTTAAAGTCACTTTTAATAGCATATTAAGATTTGCATCCAGTCTTCCTTACAGGACACACGGTTGTGGATTACTAAGAATTGCCAATCTTCCTTCATTGGAAAACAGAATTAAGATAAAACTGGGTACTTTTTTATTCAAAGCTTCAAGTGGTCAGTTTCCTGCTATAATCCTGCCCTTATTCCCCAAAGCTTCTAACCCGTTTGAGACTAGGTCTCAGTCTAAGTCTCAGTTTAAGGTCCCTAAAGTAAAAAAAACACTTGGCCAGAAATCCTTTTCTTTTAGCGCTATTGTATTTTTCAATTCCATCCTGACAGTAATCTGTAACTGTATATCTTTGTCTACTTTTAAATTAAAACTATAGGTTTGGCTGGAAAGTTTTAAAACATGTTCTTGTACAACTAGCTCCTCTAGGTATCAGTTATCAGCCTGTACAGTTTTATAATGTGTTATGTTGTTTATTGAACGTATAGTTTTGTATTGTTGTTTAAGGTTGTTTAAGTGTATTACTTGCCACTTGTAAAAATGGGCAGTGATGCTCATCAAGTATGAAAAATAAAAATGAAATGAAAATGAAATGATTTGATTTAGTGTGACCTCAGATGCCACCTTTGTCAAAAATTTAGGATTAGTACGCAAAGACTCGGTCTTTGTGGAAAATCAAATAAGGAGGCTCACACATTAAAGTCTGTAGCTCTGAAATCTTTCAAGCTGAAGTGACTACAACTAAAAATAATGCTTTCCTTGAAAGAGAGTGTAAGCCACAACTCGCAGTTGGCTCATAGGAGCCAAAGCAAGTTTACCAAGAACATGATTCAGGTCCCAAGGCAGGGCCAGATTACGATTAGGTTTCATGTGCAGACTACCTCTCACAAAGGTAAGGAGACCTTCAGTTGGGCAACTGCATGCCCATCAACCCATCAGAAGGGGCATGGAAAGCTGATATAGCTGCCAGATGCACCTTCAGTGAGAAATACTGCAGACCGGAGTCTGGCAGTGACAGCAAGTATTCCAACACCACATTTACCAGACAGGTGAATGGTTCCATATGTCGGGAAGTGGCCCACAAAGTGAAATGCTTCCACTTCAAGGACTATGTATGTCTGGTAGAAGGCTTTCTGGCTGCAACCAGCACATCAGCCACTTTAGGTGACACCCCAAACCATTTCATGGCTATGTCTTCAGGAGCAAAGGTATGCAGATGCAGGGGTTCATGTCCAGATGGACCAGAGACCCTTCATCCCACGACAACAGGCCCCTGCACAGAGACAGAGGTACTGGAGGCTCCACTGGTAGTTGTTGGAGCAGTAGATACCATATATTTTTTTAAACTTTATTTTTATAATTTTCCATATAAAATCACACTTTTTATAAGCAATAACAGCAGAATGGAATAATAGGCAACAAGGAAAGCAGCAAGTAATAGTGGCAAGTAGCCACCTCGGGGTAAACTGGTCAAATTTTAATAATTATTATGAACAGGCTGACAGTGGAAACTGAAAGTTCTGAAGAGGAACGGAGTTTAATGGGAACTGTTCAAGTGTTCCCATAGGCCTGGATGGATCATCAGCTTCCGAGCGATCCCTTTGTGTGGCTGCTATATTAGTGACTTCCACAGGGTCTAAAATTAGGTAGACCTTCCCCTCAGAGACGATCTCCAAAAGAGCAGGATAAATAATTAAATGCAGGACTCCAGTATCTCAACAATTGGCAGACCCCATCAAATTTCTTTTGGCATTGCTGCGTAACTTAGATGATATCAGGAAAAATATAAATTTGTTGATTATCCAGCATTATTAAACCAAATACTGCTGACAGAATTTGAACATATTGGAGTTCTGGACAGCTATATCAGTCCATGGCCCTGTAAAGGTTAAAGCCATCAACATTTTGGGAGAAATCTCTTACAGAAAAAATCAGTTTTTGGAGCTTCAGACCCAGAGAAGCCAAAGTTTCATTTGAATCATGTTTACCCGCTGCCTGGGCCTCCATACCAGATTGCAGGTCTGTGCTCCCACATCCCTTCCTTTTCTCGGCACCACCACCAGCAGCTTTGTCGCATTTAGGATTACCCATCCTAACCGAAGGAAAGACCCTCTATCCACTGAAATGCTCTATTTGATGATTAAAGCAGCCCAAAGTGTTGATTTGGGGAAATATTAGGAGCGAAGTTGCAGGAGCTGTAACAAACTGCTCCTTCTCAGCTTGGGCTCCACTTTGCCCCCTGGATACCATATTTGCCGAGGCCATAGAGGTGCAATAAGGATGAGGGTCACACCCTCCATCTGCAGTTTCAGTAATACGCTCTGTATTAATGGAATAGGAGGGAATGCATACAGGAACCTCCCTTTCCAAGAGAGACAACGCGTTTCACCCAAAAACTCTAGGCCCTGGAGTCAGCAAGCAAAAATGCAGCAATTTTGCATTGTGCGGAGAGATGCAAAAAGGTCCAACTCTGGATGACCCCACCTTGCAAAGAGGTCATCTGTCTCTGAGGTCACCAGTTCCCATTCATGCATCTTGAACTACGACCTGCTTAGCCAGTCTGCTACGATGTTTTAGATACCTGGGAGATGCACGACTGACAGCTGTAGGCCATGTTCCAGCACCCAGTACTACATTCTTGTTTGTTCATGCATGCAATGCATGACACCGACATTGTCCATCTGTATTAACAGAAGACCTGGAGTTAGATACTCCTGAAAAGCCTGGAGACTGCATAAGACAACTCTCTTCTCCAGAACATTTATGTGCAATTTTGTTTTCACCCGAGTCCAAGAACCTTGAGTTTGATAAGGGCCCAGGTGTGCCCCTCACATGGATCCAGATGCATCCAAGGTGAGAATCTGAAAGGGAGCTGATATTAGAAATGGAACACCCAGCCAGCCCAGTGGTGCTGAGGATTGAAGTGCTGGACACCACACTTTATGCCACGCCAGTGGCCGTTGTTCGGGAATGATCTCGAGTTGCTGGGGGCCAGCAGGGGAGGGAAGGGATTGAGTGTCCGACAGACTGTTCTCCTCTCACGGGGAAGGGGGATTGGCTGTCTTGCTCTTTGGCTGCCATCTTATGGAGGTCATGTGGCAGTGCCGGAGTCTCCATAGCAAGTAGGGGCTGCGGCTATGTAGTGCATGTGCACCTCCACGCACACACACACACCTACGGCCACCGTGGCATGGGGAGAGAAGTGGAGGAAAATGGTGATCATGGGCTACGTGAAGCCCTGCCAGCCTGCCTTCATCCAGCTCCTTCGCCAGCTTGCTGATACCCCAATCTGGATTGTGGATTACTGGGTGGGGGGAGGATGGCCCTCCCCTTCACGGCCCCATCACAAGAGGAAATTAATGGGGCTTGACAGAGTCGGAGAGGTGATAGACAGACCTGGGAGGTAGGGATAGGGCTGATCTCAGCCACCCACTGTTCACCTGGAAGAAACAACCTATATGAAGAAAAAAAGAATTGGAATGCCCCTTAAGAGGTTGTGGTGGTCCATCCACTACATTAGTGTTTTGTGTAAGTGGGACGTGACGAGCAGCTTCTGGTTTATGTCATCCATCAGTTGGTCCCATTGCACTTTCGAGGTCCATTGCGGTATCCCCATGTGTAAGTGAGTCAGTGGCACAGTAACAGTGGCTGCTGCCATGAGTCCCAGAAGACACAGAAATATCCTGGCTGTGATTCTGGCAGTTATAGCCTAGAGGTTAGAGGAATGAGGTGTGAACGAGCTTGGTACATCCAGCAGCCCAGACCTGAGTTTGATTCTCACAACCTCCACTTGCATACTGTGCAACTCTGAGCAAGTCACTTAACCGCCTATTGCTCCCAGGTCACCCCTGAAAGCAGGCACTTGTGCCTAGTGGGCCTTACCCGGTTACCAAAGACTAAAATAAAAAAAAAATTAATAAATAAAATGTGATGACTGCTGTATACCAGTTGTGCTTGAGCAATGAGTTGTTCTGCCTTGCCCAGGGGCAGAGATGCACGGCTCTGTTCTGTGTCCAAGACAGCACCTACATAATGTAGCCTTTGGCAAGGAGTCAGTACTGACTTTGGCACATTCACTGTAACCCCAAGGTCTTCAACAATTTCCTTGTTCCGAACAGGGTGTGCAATAGCTACTTCCTGGAACTGGCTTTCAAGAGCCAATTATCCAGGTACAGGAGACATACAGCCCCTCCCTCATGGAGAGGCTGCTGCCACCACTGCCAGGCATTTGATGAAGATCCATGGTGCAGAAAGCAGGCCAAAGGGCACTACTCTGAACTGATAGTGTTCCTCTTCTAGTACAAATCTCAGATATTGTCTGTGATGATGTCTGATTGTAACCAGGTGGCCGTGTAACTTTCGGGTACTACAGTTGCCCTGTGGTCTCATACAAGGTTGAGGGGCCTGGGCTCTGTTCGGATGGAAAGGGGTTCTTTTCCTAAAAGAAATCAGCTAGTGTGCTGCCTCCACCCAGAGTTAAAATACAGTCGGTCAGATATTGGTCTGGTACAACCCCCTCAGATGCTGTACCTATCCACCTCCCTTCACAGTCACCCCACACGTGGAATATCAGAAACAGCTGTGATATTTTAAAACATATGCCATTATTAGCTGTCTCTAACAGTATGCTCACCAATTATGTGCTCACAAGACAGTTGTAAAAAAGGTTAACCAACAATTTGCTTACATGGTAAAGGTATAGGGAAAAGGGGAGAAGGATGCAGAGGATAAGAGTAGAGGTGGCTAGAGTGCCTTCAAGGGGGGCAGACTTCTTACAGATACTTCAAATCTTACTTCGAGGGGGCTTTTGCAGCAGGCAACACCGGTAGGATTGAAGCTGCCAGGTACCAGGACCACACAGAAAACTTTTAGTTGTCTATCATGTGGGACTGCCCCTGCTGTCGTCTGCCTATCCTATAAAGGGGGCAGTTCCCCAGACCTACCTCAGTTCTTTTCCTGCAATCGACCCACACAAGACAGACCTCCATGCATGCCTGCTTCAGTCGACTGCCATTTTCTTCACATTTACCTGCAGTTTATTTTCTTTTTCTTCCTTAGTCTTAACATTGATTTGCGGTGTTTTTCTCTGTCTTGTTTATATCTTCTGCTCCAGCTTTGTCGTCTGACCAGCCTACAAAATGTGCCTGTGGCAAGCAGATACCCATCAAAGATGGTCACTCTTCCTGCCTGCTCTGCTTAATCCCTAACCACGACACCGAGGCCTGCAAACACTGCCACGCTTCAACCAGGCCACACAGAGACACCACTTGAAGACTCTCCAGAGTCACGTACTTCAGCAGAAACTTGCAGTGATGGAGAAGGAGCTTCAGGCCAAAAGCTGTTCTACTTCCCCAGTCTCCGAGGCATCTTCTTCTTCTCAGAAGGAGAAGTCTAGTGGGAAGCACAAGCACCGGGACCATCCTCGGTCAGCCTCTCACTCACTGTTGCCACATAGAATGGCTTCTGCCTCTGGGTCTTCCTCCCATGGGGGGGTCAGCCCCTCCTTCCTTGGCAGCCCTCACTGCCTCTGGGTTGCCGGTGGTACAGCTGCCCACCCTCATCACTATCATGGACGGCTCCTCAGGGCAGCGGACTTCGCCCCCTGCCCCCCAGCCTCTGGAGCTCAGGCCCTTACTCCCCATGGGTCCTCAGCCAGGTGGCTCAACTGGGGTTGGAATCTCCAGTGGCGGATCTTCATACATCACCCCTCCCCCCCAGTAAAGGCATTGCCTGCACCAGTCCCCAATTCCAGGGCTGGTGCTAGACCTTTCAGGCATTGCCCGGGGCAAGCACTCACCTCCTCTTCCATGCAGGTGATGCCTCTGCTCTTGCCTCAGAGGAATTCCCCAACAGGTACCTGCCTCACTTAGGGGCTTACATTGCCTGTTTCTCCAGACTCGCCAGCCTAGCCTTCAGGCTGGCACGGCCATGACAGCGACACACCGATGACTCCTCAGCCTCCGCCTCGACCTGCACCTCAACCAATGCCGCTGGCCCTCACAGAGATCCCCAGCCGGCACCTGCTGGATTGACACCAGGGTACCCTACACTGGCTACTCCACCATGTATCTGTACCTCCTCTCAGTACCCTTATCCACCTTATAATTAACCTCCACTGGTAGATTATAACACCTTATTCACGGCTTGGTGGACCTTTATGAAGGACAAGGATGCACCCAGATGACCTCCTCCTACTCCTCCTCCCGGGACCCTCCTCTTTAAGATCCCGACCAGGCTGGACCAAGCAATCCCTACACCACAGGGTCTTCTGTGGGTCATACGGGGATGTCAGACGAGCATAGGGATGACCATTGTCCACAGACACTAGTCCTGGATAGCGATCAGTCAGGGGACGATTTCTCCTCAGAGTCAGAATATTTGAGAGGCTTCTCTGATGGGCAGGAGCCTCACAAGGAGAACCCTAAGTCTCCCCTGATTATCCCTCTTTCCTGGATGTGATGCGCCATATACAATCTCTCATAGAGTGGGAAACAGAGGAACTTGCCCAGAGTGCCATCGTCTGGCCATTTTCCTCTGGAAAAAGGAGACCCTCCCTTTGGTGGTTCTTCCTGTTATTGATTCATATAATGATATGACTGAGGTGGCGTGGAATCATCCCTCGACCACCCCGGCCTTGGCCAAGAAGGCAGATCATCTTTACTATGTGCCAGTGGGTAAAGACTTCTGTGGCGAACACCCCATGGTGGACTCAGTGGTTATGAACGTGGCTCATGACCACACTAAGAAACCCAAACACCTCAGCATCCACCCTCCAGATGAGGAATCTCACCAACTGGACCAGTTGGGCAAGTGTGCTCCTCTGCCACTCTGGCCATCTGGGTCCAGAACTATCTGGCCTATATGGCAGAATCAGAATGCCTTTTGGGACCAGGTGAGGATCTGAGTCAATCCTTCCTGAAGATTCCACTAAAATGCAGTTAGCCCAACTCTTAAAATCCGGTTTGGATGTGGGCAGCCATGTGTTGAGGGCAGCTTATGACACAGTAGATGCTTCTGGGCATAGGGCAACAGCAGGGATCTGCATACACTGTCACCATGGCTCAGGGTATCTGCTTACACCCATGTTCAGGCCATAATCATGTATGACCCCTTCCAGGGTTCTGATTTGTTTGGGGGAAATGCTCAGGATATCATCTCACGCTTTAGAAATCTGGCAAGGCCCTGAGGTCGGTACATTCCATATACCAGTCCCAAACACAGCCTTCCAACATCAGTTCTTTGCCAGCCCTCCAGACAGTCTTCCAAAGACCAGCAGTCAAAAGGCCCTTTTGAGCACAAGGCCAACACCCAACCAACCGGTGGATCTGCCCCTAGGGTCCCCAGAGCACCATACGCCACTCTGCCCACCCCTGGCTCCACTGCTTACCTCTCCTGCCCAACCCCCCCAGCAGAGGCCTTGGGGGAGGCGGTCGGGGGTCAATTCTCCCTATACCTGGATGGGTGCCACGCAGTAAGCTCAGACCAGTGGGTGCTCCTGATAATCGAAAGTGGTCACACCCTCGAATTTCTGGAACCCCCCTCCAGAAAACCCTCCCTTGCCCTCCCATTATCCTTGGGTCCATATCGCTCTCATCTGAGAAGAGATCCAGGCTCTCCTGTGCAAAAGGCCATAGGGCCCCCGAATCAAAGAGGCAGGGGTTCTACTCCCACTTTTTCCTTATCCCCAAGAAGACAGGGGACCTGAGACCAATCTTGGACCTCAGCCACCTGAACCTCTATATAGAGTACAAGTGATTCAGGATGGTGACCCTTCAGGGACTGTTGCCCCTCCTGCACCAGGGGGACTGGCTCTGTTCCCTAGGTATACAGGATGCCTACCTCCATATCCAGGTTTTCCAAGCTCACTGGTGCTTCCTCCACTTCTGCTTCCAGGGGACCACTTTCAGTTTGGAGCCCTCCCCTTTGGCCTTTCCTCAGCACATAGAAACACAGAAGTTGAAGGCAGATAAGGACCGCAAGGTCCATCCAGTCTGCCCATTTTTTCTACTTTACGAATGTGCCATAGGCCTTTACTCTATTAATGGCATATTTATTCATATTCATCTGTATTGCTCTCTTATGCCTATCCCATGCCTGTTTGAAGCCCTGCACTGTATTCATATTCGCCACTTCCTGAGATAGGCTGTTACATGTATCCACCACCCTTTCTGTGAGAAGAACTTCCTCACATTACTCCTTAATCAGTCTCCCTCTAATGTCATGCTGTGTCCTCTTGTCCTGCTATTTTTCTTCTATTGAAACATGTTAGTACTCCAGATGGGGCCTAACCAGTGTCTTGTGAAGAGGATTATTACCTCCCTCTTATGACTTGTGATACCCTACTAATACACCCAACATCCCTCTAGCCTTGCCTACTGCTTTTAGTGGTCCGCTTGGATGATTTCAGGTCATCTGTGATGATGATGCCCAAGTCTCTTTCTTCCCTTTGTTCCCTTGCCAGCAACTCCCTCCCAACCTATAGGTAGCTTCAGGGTTTCTCTTCCCTATGTGCATGATCTTGCCCTTCTTTGCGTTAAACCCCAGTAGCCACTCTTCAGACCACTTTGCCAGTTTTTCCAGCTTTCTCATTCTGCTCACCTCATCTGGATCATCTGCTCTGTTGAAGATCTTGGTGTCATCTGTAAACAGACAAACTTTACCCTCCAGTCCATCTGCAATGTCACTGATGAAGATATTGAAGAGGACTGGCCCCAGGACTGATCCCTGAGGTACCCCACTTATGACTTGCATCTCTTTTGACTGTACACGTTTACCACCACTCTCTGTTTTCTGCCCGTCAACCAGTTTGCCACCCAGTTGACCAACTTCTGACCCACCCGAGCCTACCCAGCTTATTAATCAATCTTCTTATGTGGAACAGTATTTAAAACTTTGCTGAAGTCAAGGTAGGCTAACATCAACTGCTCCCCTTGGTCCACCACTCTGGTTACCCAGTCATAGAAATCTATGAGATTAGTTTGACAGGACCTTCCTTTGTAAACCCATGTTGTCTTGGATCCTGTGTTCCTATGGATTCCAGGTGTTGCACTATCCTTTCCTTAAGGAGTGCCTCCATAATCTTGCCCACTACTGAGGTAAAAATGACTGATCTGTAGTTCCCTGCCTCCTTCCTGCTACCACTCTTGTGGAGCGGGATCACATGAGCCCTTCTCCAGTCTTCTGGGACCTCTCCTGTGCTCAGAGACTCACTAAACAGTTCTGCTAATGTCTCTGCTAGTTTCACCCTTAGCTCCTTTAGTACCCTGGGATGTATGCCATCGGGTCCTATTGCCTTGTCCACCCTGAACTTAGCGAGCTCTTGTAGGACCCTTTCTTTTGTGAAGGGACTAGTGCACACCTCCCTCTCTCATGTGTCTATGGTGCTGAGCTGTGGGCCCTGCCCTACCTTCTCAGTAAATACTGAGCAGAAGTATCTATTTAGGATATATGCTTTTCCTTGGTCCTCCTCCATACACTCCCCCTTATACCCTTCGATCTTATCTTAGCAATACCCACTCTGGACGTTCTCCTTTCACTAATGAATCTGTAGAAATTCTTGTCCCCTTCTTTTACTGTTCGTGCAAGTGTTTCCTCAGTTTGGGCCTCTGACTTCCTTGCCTTCCTGCTTCCTTTAGGGAAGTTTGGTATGCCTCTCTGACTTTGTCCCATGCGTTCCTTATACTTCCTGAAGGCCAGCCTTTTGTTTGTTATTTATTTAGCTTTTGTTTACCAGGTAAGTACACTAGACAAGTATTATGCCTATTTTCAGGAACGACCGGGAGAATACAACATGGGGAATACAGTCAAGGTACAAAGAGAATGATAGTACATTATGGTCAGTGTAAACGAACATATGGGAAAGAAATACATCATTTGACAATAAGAGGAAACATATAGTAGTGGAGCACTATCCAAGGAATGGATTGGTCATAATATAACTTATAACATTATAGTTGACACTCCCTAGACTAGCTGGTTCATTGACAGATATTTACAGGTCATCACATCATCTAAGATATACAAGTTAGGCAGTATCAGGACACTTGGGAGTAGGCTAGCTCTGATCTTTTCTGCTACTGTTTTTGAGAACCAAAGTGATTTCCTCCTTCTTTTGCTCTTGCCTTTCTCTCTAACACAATGGAATGTTGCCTCAAGTATTGCATTCTTAATGCTTGCCCACTTTGCCTGTACCCCCCTCACCTGTATTTCTTCTTGCCATGGCTAGCTTAATTCTGCTGACCAGCTTATCAAAGTCAGCTCCCTCTGAAGTCCCATATTTTTGCCTTGGAATGGGGTGATTTAGTTCTAGTGGCCAAGCTGAACCATATCATGTGATGGTCCCTGTCCCCAGGTGATGGAGATCTGAGATCCTTTCCCGTTAGTCAGTACTAGATCCAGGATAGCCCTGTCTCTTGTGGGTTGTTATACCAATTGTTTGAGGCCCTCCCCATGCAGGGAATCCTCTATGTGCCTAGTTCTGGTGGATGTTCCTGCTGGTATTGACCAGTCTGTATCTGGCATGTTGAAGTCTCCCATTATCAGAACCTCCCCTTTAGCTGTCATGTTTTGTATATCTTGTAACAGTCATGTGTGTATGTCCTCCCCCTGGTCTCAAGACCTGTAGACAACCCCAGTTCGTATGGCTGTCCCATTTTCTGTTTCCAGGGTGACCCACAGTTCTTCTGGCTCCCTAAGTGTATTCTGAATTTCTGTAGCTTTGATATTTTCATAGACATAAGGGCCACCCTCCCCCTTTGCACCTTGGTCTCTTCTGAGCAGTACATAGCCAGGTACTGCAGTCTCCCAAGTGTGGTTACTGGTGAACCATGTCTCGCTAATGGCTACTATGTCCAGTTTAGCCTCTGTCATTGTCACCTCCAGGTCTGGGATCTTGTTTCCCAGACTGCAGACGTTTGTGTACATGATTTTCCATTGGCCAGATTTCAGTGTGTTAGTTGTGGGGCGAGGTCTGGCTTTTCCCCTGCACATCATATGGGGAGCCGCACCTTTTTCCTTACCTGGTGATGAAAATGAACTACAAACATGCTGAACTCCTGTTTGATCACTAGCTGAGGGGGGAGGGGTGTTCTTCCCATTCGATGTATCAGGTGCTGCACCCTCTCCCCGAGGTTTCACCAAGTGCTTAGTGGTGGTAGCTGTGGCTCTGGGAGGCAAGACTTTTATGTGTTTCACCACCTGAGCGATTGCCTGCTCACAGCCCTCTCCAGAACTCTGTTGTTACAGACCTTGGAAGGTACCTTTCAGCCCTACCAGACCCTAGGGATCATGATTAACCTACTGAGGTTTTGTCTCTGTCCATGCCAATGTCTCCAATATATAGGAGCAATTCTGGACTCATCCCAGGGCAGAGCTTTTCTGTCAGAGGACAGAGCAGAACGCCTGATAGCACAGGCCCGGCTGGTATCCTTCAGTCATCAGGTACCAGCCAGAGTGTTCCTGCATTTGTTGGGGCACATGGTGGTGGCTATAGCCACAGTTCCCCTAGCCTGCCTCCATATGAGGGTTCCCCAATGGACTCTACGAACCCAGTGGGACCAACACACCAGTGACCTGGATCAGCCGGCGCTGGTTTCTGCTCTAGTGAAGAGAACCTTGAAGTGGTGGCAGAACCCCCACCAATCTCCTGAAGGGGGTTCCCCTCTGTGTTGTATCTCCTCAGCAGATTCTCACCACAGACACCTTGGACCTGGGCTGGGGAGTTTATTTAGCCGACTGTCACACCCAGGGCAGTTGGTCCAAGACAGAGCAGCATCTTCATATCAATGTCCTGGAGATGCGGGCAGTCCTGTATTGAAACATAGAATCTGATGGCAGATAAGGACCGCTTGGCCCACCTAGTCTGCCCATTTCCCTACCTATGGATAAGCTGCAGATCCTAGCTAACGAACAGCCTACTTCCTCCTAACCCCCAACTAGAATTGCCTTATGTCTGTCCCATGCATTCTTGAATTCCTCCACTGTTTTTGACTCCATGACCTCCTCAGAAAAGCTGTTCCATGCATCCACAACCCTCTCCGTGAAAAAATACTTCCTCACATTACCTCTGTGCCGTCCTCTCTCTGTCTTCAAATTGTGCCCCTTGTTCTTGCACATCTCTTTTTCTGAAAGATGCTACCCTCTTAGACTTTGTTGATTCCCTTGAGGTACTTGAAAGTTTCTATCATGTCCCCCCTCTCCCTCCTTTCCTCAAGGGTATACATATCAAGTCCTTTAGTCTCTCTTCATATGTCTTCTGGTGCAGACCCTGCACCATTTTGGTTGCCCTCCCCTGGACAGCCTACACCCTGTCTATGCCTTTGCAGAGTTGGGATCTCCAGAACTGTACACAGTACTCCAGATGGGGTCTCACCAACTGTCTGTACAGAGGGATAACAACTTCTTGTTTTCCACTAGTGATGCCTCTCCCTATGCATCCCAGTATCTCCCCAGCCCTCCTTACTGCCTTATCACATTGCTTGCCCACCTTTAGGTCATCTGATATGACTACCCCAGGTCCCTTTCTATTTTTGTTGTTGTCAGTATCTCACCCTCCATTGTGTACTCTTCCCCTGGGTTTTTGTTTCCCAGGTGCATTACTTTGCACTTCTTTGCGTTGAATCTAAGCTGCCATACATTTGACCATTCCTCCAACCATGTCAAGTCCCTTCTCATCCTTTTCACCCCAGCTTGTGTATCAACCCTGTTGCAGATCTTTGTGTTGTCTGCAAAGAGACATACTTTTCCTTCCAGTCCCTCCGCAATGTCACTTATAAAGACATTAAAAAGGACTGGACCCAGTACTGAACCCTGCGGTACCCTACTAGTAACCCCTTTCTTCACTGTGGACTCCATTTACTATTGCCCTCTGTGTTCTGTTGTCCAGCCAATGTTTTACCCAGGCTACCTCCCTGGGACCCACTCCCAGGCTAGCTAATTTGTTTATTAATCTTTTGTGCGGGACTGTGTCAAATGCCTTGCTAAAGTCTAGGTAGGCCATGTCCACAGCCCCTCCTTGGTCTATTACTTTGGTTACCCAGTCAAAGAAATCAATTAGATTTGTCTGACATAACCTTCCCGCTGTGAATCCATGCTGCCATGGGTCCTGTGCCCCACTGGCCTCTAGGCACTCAACAATTCTTTCCTTCAGAGTGATTCCATAATTTTCCCTGCCACAGGGTCAAACTGACAGGTCTGTAGTTTCCTGCCTCTGTCTTGCTCCAACTTTTGTGAGAGAATCACATCTGCCCTCCTCCAGTCCTCAGGTACCACACCATCCTCCCATGATTTGTTAAAGGGGTAGTCAATGGTATTACTAGTACTCCCTTTTAGAATTCCGAGCTGAATCCCATCAGGCCCCATTGCTTTGTCCGCCTTCAGTTTTAGGAGTTCTTTCAGAACTCTTTCTTCTGTGAAAGAACTGATATCGACCCCCCTATCCAGAGTGCTTCTATTGACAGGATTAGGTACCTCACCCTCCTCTTCGTTTGAATACTGAGCAGAAGTATTTGTTCAGTATCCCTGCTTTTTCACTGTCCCTCTCTGCCCAACCACCCTCCTCTTTATTCAGCCTCAGTATCCCTCCCTTTGTCTTTCTACGCTCACTAATGTACCTATAAAAGGTTTTATCCCCCTTCTTAACTGAGTTGGCTATCTTTTCCTCAGTTTGAGCCTTTGCTATTCTGACTGCTTTCTACTTTAGCTGCTACAGTTCTCTGTCCTGCTCCTTCTGTGTTCCCTTATACTTCCTGAATGATATCTTTTTCTCTCTAACCTTCCCTGCCCTCTCTTTTGAGAACCATAGTGCTTTTTCCTTTGTTTTGATTTGTTTATTTGCTTAACACAAAGGCTTGTTGCCCGTGATGGCAGTTTTGATGTTTCCCATTGTTCCTCCACCCTCCTTCTTGCCTGTTTGCTAGTGCTTTTCTGAGGCACTCTCCATCTTGACAAAATCAGCCCTGCTGAAGTCCAGTACCTTCACATTTGTGTGGCTTATTTATTTATTTACTGAATTTTGTTGACCCGTAAGCACACTGGGCCTAGAAGTCTCTTTTCAGGGTGACCGGGGAGGGATACAGATGGTAAGCAACTGAAATTGAACCAGATTAAGCTGTTGGTGGCATTTTTAGTTAATGGGAGAAATTTGGCCAGGACACCGGGGCAACTCCCCTACTCTTCCTGCAGGGGTGCTGTCACTTCCTGCGGATGGGATGGAGGGACCCAGTTTGCTGCCGGACACAGGAGGTAGAGGGAGTGATGATGTGGCAGGAGGGATGGCCTCCTCTCCTGGCCATGAAACTCTAGAGACTGTGGAAGGACAAATGCTTAATCAAGAATTTCAAATCCAGGATGCTATGATGGAAGATCAGGACTTACAGGAACATGTTTTCAATAGTGACAAGGCAACAGATTTTGAGGTATGTCATGACATGGAAATATCTTTAGAAACAGATGAAACTGTTAATATAATTCAACAAATGCAAAATGATGAGCTGATTTTTTTAAAACGAAAAAAAGAACTGCGGCAAAAGCTTGATAGTGTGAAAACAGGTACAAAATATTGCAACAGTAGATCAAATGTTTGGCGTTGATCTAACTCCAGCTGGTGAAATGAATTACAAAACTCAGACCCAATTACAGACTGATCAAATACTAAAGAACCCACTTAGCAAAGAAGTGGCTGGCAGAGAAGACAGTAAAGCTACTGTGTGCCTAAAGCCACGCAGGCTCGAATTAACAACTAAAGATCAAACTGTGGATCTGGTACTAGATAAGCCTATTGTGCCACTAATAATGCCTGTACATGATAAAGCAGTTAAAACTGCAGAAAACAGTAATATAGCTTCACTCCAGAGTCAAGAGGTGAGTGAGAATACGACAGGCTTTCCCGGATTGACAAATGCCGAGCTGATTCTGACAAGTAGGCCTATGATGCAGGAACATCAAAGGTAACACCACCTTGTGATTCACTCGACAAGAATGTGAGAAGTGTCTTCCAACACTTAAAAGCAGATACTGGCAATATCGCTCCCATAAAACCTCTAGAGAGAGACAATTCTTACACACAAAATTCTATACAAACTGTACGTCATGGACTGGGGTTAAGGAAAGTGAGAGATGAAGTAACTCTGAGCCCCATAAGAGGGGAAACACCCAGATCCCTGAAGCAAATGCTGCAAGATGCAGGGTGGAAAAAAGAAGACACAGGGAATTGGATACCAGATCCGAAGCATAGTCCCATTCCGGGGGTTTCCTCTATGCAGACTTTGAATTCTTCAGACACTGTTCTCACAGGACAGCAACAGCAGATAGTGAATGAGTTTTCAACATATTTTGATTTAGATCTAAATGCTGAAGATATGCAAGGTCTCCACTTCACTTACTCACTAATTTGGAAAACATTTTGAAGTTTCTAGCTCTTCTTCAGCAGATGAAGGTCCAAGCAATAGAAACCAAACATGGGGAGATTGTATGGACTGTGAGGCCCCCCCACTGAGCAGGCCAAATCCAAGTGGGAGGAATTTCAAGAAGAGACAATTTTTCCAACAACCACCTCCTAACCAACGGAGGAATGCTGTTCGCTTACAATATTTAGGAGGATTAGATGTACAGCCTGATAGGATATATATAGGAAAACAATTAATTAAGGAATCACCTTTTTTACAAATGAGATTTTTGCTCGATTCATGTTTCTGGGGACAGTTTATTTGACATAAGCTTTAAAACTCCACAAAATCTCGATAGTTTTTGGGCTAAATATGATGTGTTAAGATACTCCTGCTCTGTGGTTACCTTTCAGAGCCATCCCTTTGACAAAACCAACCATAACAAGCATTTGTCAATGCTGAATGTTGTTGCACTGGCATTGGCAGGTGGAGAGGCATAGCGCTGTGACTTTGTTAATGTGTCCCAAAAGGTGATTTTGCACAGCGAGTACGCCATTGTGCGGCAGAGCTGCGGAAACACGTTTTGGGCAGGCTGTGGAAAATGGCAGCTGGACTGTTGATAATGAAGTGTGCACAAATGCCAGTGGTGAAAATGTGGCGTGAAAATATTGCAGATTGACGAAGTTACAAGGGTGCATGGAAACTGTGCAATGCCGCCTGCAACACAGTCATTGTCTGGACTTCGCCACCAAATTTTCAACATAGGCATTTAGGACCTCTGCTGATGAATAGTGTCACTGTCGTTTCCTCAAAGTGTCCCAAAAAGTGATTTTGCACAGTGACCGTGCAGTTCTGCACCGGACATGCAAAAACACATTTCAGCCAGCTGTACTGTTCATAAGGAGGTATGGAAAAATGCCAGTGATGAACAGCTGCAGTGAAAGTATTACAAATTCACAAAATCACGCGCGTGCATGCAAACTGCGCAACACACGCTCGTAAAACACTCATTTTATTGACTTTCGTCCCTAAATTTTCAACATAGGCATTTTAGGACATCTGCTAATGAACAGTGTCACTGTCATTTTCATAATGTGTCCCAAACACTGATTTCGCACAGCGACCATGCTATTCTGCGCCGGAAGTACGAAAACACATTTATTGAAGGATGTGAAAATGACAGCTGTACGGTTCACAAGAAGGTGTGGTAAAATGTCAATGTTGGAGAATCTGGCATGAAAATAGTGCTAATGGCTTAACTTACTTAGCCAGCATTGTGTAAATTTCAACATAGGCTTTTGAGAGCCCTCTCATGAATAGTGGTACTGTCATTTCATTACTGTCCCGAAGGTGGTTCCATGCAGTGACTGTGAAATTACCTTTCGGGACTGAATAACGCCATGACAGTGCAATAATTGTAAGAAGGGTCCCAAACCCCATGTTGAAAATCTGGGGCCAAAATTGTAAAATGCCCAAGATATGCATTAAAGTTGAAAACCCTATTTATTCCATTATACAGCTTACCAGCATTTCTTCCAGTTTGCAGTCGGCTTTGAAGAGTGCAGGCGTGTTCGGTCCACGAAGATCGTCGCGCTGGACTCCACAGGTAAGTATGGGGGTGGGGGTGAGGGGAGGCAGGTGCGAGAGGCTGGGTGCGGTGGGGGAGGGGACATTGAGACTACGAGGGACTGTTTTCATTTTACAGGAGAAAAAAAAACATCACGGGACAGTTTTTGTTTTTAGGATTTGCACGCTGGGGTGGGCTCCAGCGTGCCACCTAACTGTTTGGGGGTCTGTAGGCAACAGGGATTGGACACCTTCATCGGCACACAACAAAGAGGGAAGAGGAAGTAATGCCGATGGGGACTAGGCTTGCCCTGTCAGCACACAAAAGAAAGTGGGGAAGACAAGCTGAGGGGATTGGGCACCCCTCGGCATTCAGCAATTGGGAGGGTTATGCTGATGGGGAGGGCTCTCCCATCGGCACAAAAAAGTAGGGGGTTAACCGACAGGAGTGATTGGGCACCCTGAAGTCGGCAGTAGTTGGGCGGTCTACCGATTTGTCGACCATGCTCATAATGTCAGCAAGCACGAGGAAGGGTCCGCCGATTGCAGTGGACCTTTTCTTAGATGTGCTCACCACATTATGTATGCATGGTATGGTGCCAGCATGCAGGCTGATTGGGGAATGAGGGACGCACCTACCGGTGCGTGCCCTGCATTCGCCCAACAGCGACCCCACTTCCAAACCTGCACTGTCCCACGATGTTGGCTGCGCAAGCACGCCAACATAAAAATGGTAACAGTTTTATTTAGAAATGAATCTGTTCAAGTCCATGACGTATCACATTGGTTGTAGAAACAATGTGAGCTTCTGCTCCCCCCAACCTATCTTTGATGAAGAACACTTCTGGACAGGGGGTTGGAAATTTAAGGTGAGGTTATGGAATAACAGTTTGGGCCCTGTACACCTTCCCAATAGTTTTTCTAGGTAGGGAGAGAGGACACTGTTTTTATTTTGGCCAGCCCAAAACTTGTTTTAAATGTGGGTCTCCAAAACATTTAAGCTCGGCATGTGACCGTTTAAAATGCAATTTATGCTTCTCCTATGGACATGCGAGCTCAGACTGCCAAAATGACCTCAAATGTAATTTGTGTGATGAGGTGGGGCATGCCTTTCAAGTTTGCCCTTGGGCATCACACAATAGACAAGATGGCCTCAGTCAAGACACAGTAGTGACAGATGCCCAAAAAAGAGATATCTCAACTAAAAAGAAGGCATCAGAGGATCCAGTTTCTCCCCCCCCTTTAGAGCCTGTTGTACCACTTCCCACAGAGTCACCATCTGAGGTGCAGACTCCTCAGGACCCCCCCCAGAGGTTACTATCACTCCTTCTAACCCTGTCCCTGTCAGTAAGGAACATATGAATTCAGGAAAAGATGGTGGGGAGCAAGAAGTGATGCCTCCTCCAGATATGACTCCTATGTCTAGAAAACTTGCTAAAGCTTCTTCCCCTGTCCAGGGTATATTGTTACAGAACAAATTTGAAGCATTGTCTAGGAGTTCTCAGGACTCAGAACAGGGGGGTGAATCAGAAGCCTCCTCCCAACCTGTACAATCCTCAGATTCAGAGAAAGAGGACCACACAGAAAACAAAGTTAGAGCTAAAAGATGGGGGTGAGAACCAGGGGTAGCACTCGAAGTAAAAATCTAGGGTAAGAGAACATGAATATGATGATAACACTACCACTGGGTTTTCTTGTTCTTTTTCTACTCATGGTTCTTTTACATACAGTATCCTTAAATGCTAATAGTGTAAAAAATGCAAGGAGATGTTTGGTAACCTTTAATATTTGTTAAGAGCAGAAATTTGCTTTATACAGGGTACTAGAATGAATATTACTGCATTAACTCTGTCAGTACAAAAACTTTGGAGTTGGGGACCTTCTTTTTTTCTTTTGGAACAGATTCATGTGACGGAATGGGTATCACGTTTCAGGGGGATTTGTTTAAAGTCTCCAAAATTGTAGATATCACACCGGGAAGAGCTCCATTACTTGATTTTACTATAGGCAATGAATCATGGAGAGCAATTAATATATATGCTCCATCAAAAAAAAGACAGGGTAAATCTGTTTCAATAGCGTACGCCTTACTTGTTTACCACTAAACACATTTTATGGGGGATTTCAACTGTGTAATTTCTAGAAAAGATAGAGGAGCCTATACTGACAAAGACTTTTATGACACTAATTGTTTAAAAAGCATTGTAACAACGGTGGGTTTGCAAGATGTGTATAGGAAATGACATGAGCATGGTGGACATACTTTTTACGATTGTGGGCGGAGCCTATAGGAGTATTGCATGTACAAAAGGAGTGATGTCATGTTTTCTGTCCGTGGAACTGACTGAAGGTGTAAATAGTCTCCTCCGCCTTACCCTCCTCCAAGAAATGTTTTCCGCCCTCAAATAAATACACTTTCATGTTAGTCAATGGTTGCAGGGTACTATTTTCTTTCTTAAATGGGTGGTACAAGAACTGGAACTTGAGTAGTGGGAGGCAGCATTAGTTTTTGGGGGGAAGTAAGATCCACCCCCACTCCACCCAAGAAGCTCCAAAAGGTCCATCCCACCTTTTTTTTTATCCATGTGGGAGGGGCATGAGGTGGATCCATCATCCTGAAAGAAGACTCACATGTTTGGGATGTGGACCAAGGAACAGAACAAGTCTATGGAGTTCCCTGCATTTTGTTAAGGACTAGAACAGAAGATACTTAAAATGCCTTCAAACTGACTTAAAAACCCTTGGAACAAATGAACAAATGATTATCAGAGTCACCTGGTGTCTCAAAAGGAAAGACTAAGAAGTGTCTAAAAACTAAGGAAAATAGACAGCTTTAGGTATTTCTTAAACATTTATATACTAAAACAAAGTTCAGCTTTTGGAATTAACAATATTTGTTTACCATATTCTATCTATCTATATATATATATATATATATATATATATATGATAAACATCTAATCTCTCTTCTCTTCTTCACAAGCAATACATCCTTCCCTTCCCACATCCCCATAATGCGGGGGGGGGGGGTAACTAGCTTTAAGGAGATGCTCTCACACACACACACACACACTCCCTAATGAACCTTTATTCACATCAGTCACTGCAATTGTTCCCTAAAGGAATTCAACTTGTCATGAAATCCTAAGTAAAAGGGTTCATGTATCCTAATACCTACAGAGCAAAAATGTGACACTATTTAACTGTACTCCTATCTGCGTAGTAACACTTCCAAGGATTCTGGATAGAAATACAATGAAATAAAACTGCCACCCTCCCCAGGATAAGGTAACTAGAAGTAAATATAAAGTATGTGTGTAAGACCAGAGGTCAAACATACCTACATTTCCACAAATCACTGCAATATTACCCTAATGTAAAAAGATTTGTCCAGGACCCCCATGCAAATGAGATATCACACCCCAATATATACAGAGTTCAAAAAATATGCGACAGTCTATGATAACACTCCTGTATGTACAGTAACAGGCTAGGTAATCTGAATATGTGCAATGGAATCAACCTCACCAGGGCAAAAGATAAAAGTAAGGAGGAATTAATATCCATTATGTGTGTGAAGTAAGAGTAGTAACAAACTGTAACTTCATGTATCTAAATAAAGGCTACCTCAATGTGACAGCAAACCCTACATCAGTTATGTCAATGCACTCACAACACGTACCCACACACATAAATACTCACACGCACCCACATCCCACACATGCTGAAGTCCTATAATATGTCAGTCTGAAGAAGAAGTCTGTGGATGCCAGTTTCTGTAATGTCCCATGAAACCCAGATCAACGTTCATCCCATCTGCTACCATATTAAGATGTAAAATAAGTTTAATCTCAAAAGCTTGTCTCTGTTGTGTGTTTTCAAGATTTCCTTTTAAGACCATTACTGACATATCTGAAATTGAGTGGTCAGGCTGGGAAAAGTGGTGCCCCACTGGTTTTTCAGTCTTCTTTATTCTAATAGTATGTCTGTGCGAGTTCATCCTAGTGCAGAGCTGTTGGCTTGTTTCTCCAACATAACCTGTTTGTGGACACCTTTTGCACTGAATGAAATAAACAACATGTCTTGATGTGCATGTATAACTCCCATGCACCTTGAATTGTCTGTTTTGGGATGTAACCACACAGTCCGAGGTGGAAATGAGCTCACAAGTCTTTTTACAGGTGCGTTGATTGCAGGGTCATGCGCCATTGTGTGACATGGTATTCTGTTCTGGTGAAAGCTTGCTCCTAATAATACTATGCAGATAGGAGTACAGTTAAATAGTGTTACATTTTTACTCTGTAGGTATCAGGATACATGAGCCCTTTTACTTAGGATTTCATGACAAGTTGAATTCCTTTGGGGAACAATTACAGTGACTGATGTGAATAAGGTTAATTAGGGAGGTGTGTGTGTGTGTGTGTGTGTGTGTGTGTGAGTGTAGTATCTCCTTAAAGTTAGTATCCCCCACATTATGGGGATGTGGGGTGGTAGGTGTATTGTTTATGTGAAGAGGAGGAGGAGAGAAATTCAATTTTATCACTTTTCAGATTCCTTAGACACTTCTGGTACACCAAGTTGTTAAATTCTTCAGTGTATATTAACATCAGTACATATCAGGCTACATGATCTTAATTCCTTGGTGGTCCTCGACTAGAGTTTTTTGTTTGACACTAATACTGTCAATTTATATTTAAATTATCATTTATAAAGTCCTGTCACTACACTAGAGGTTTTTGAAATTATGGGGCATGATATCTAGCTGGATAGTACAGCTGGGTGATAGGTCCAGCTAAGTTTTACACATCATACAGTGTGCACTGATGTTTTTAAGACAACTTTGCTGGTAATTTCTTGTCTATAATGCATGCATTGAAACTTCTTGGAGTCCTAAGACATTCTTAGTATGTCTTTAATCTGGGTGGGGGTTGCTTTTCAGTAATCATGTCCTTATACACACTGTGACACTCATAGCTTGATTTAAGAGTCATCTGATCCAGCAGTGTTATCTTCTGTCAATTAAATTTATATGCAGTAGGATTCTTTGTATGTGTTTTGCACCAAGCACCTTTGACCCTGGGAACCTCATGGCTGAAGGTAATATGGTACTGTTAAACTTCTCTGACATCATCATCTGTATTTTTTAAATGAGTATTTTAAACCAATGGGGATTTTTTCTGTTTTTTCTGCATGATCTAGCTGTAAAAAATATTGTTTTTTCTAAACGATGGCCATTAGGCTTCTGAAGAAGGACTGCTTGGTCCGAACGCTAGAGCACTTTGTTCTTGTTGTTACATCTATGTTGGTCCATTAAAAGGTATCAAATCATTCACTTCTGGATCTGTTCTTGCAAGGAGCAATGCAGCAAATACTAAATCTAGATTTCAACATAGCATCTGAAAAATTCATAACATGCTGTATTGTGATTCAATGAACTGATAAATGGGGATTTTGGTTTCTTTTACAAATTAATCTTTCCTGACCATGGCTATACTAAACCAAAAATTTCTCAACAAAATGTTTTTAAATAAAGAGTTTAACTCACAGCAGCAGCAGAAGCATGTTGACATTAAAAGCTTAGTAGCGTGGATGTAGAGACACCAGTATTTAAGCATGACTTTGGTAGAGGATTAATTGTGACTGCGGGGGTGAGGGAGGGAGTGAGTCTTGATATTTGTAGCATAATGGTTTTCTGAAACTTTAACCTTCGATGGGTTAGACTCTGCAGCCATCTGTACAGTATATCACTAAGCCATATGTAGTGTGGTATGGGTAAAACCCAGATCAGCAGACCAGGACCAGTGCTGTAAAATCTGCACTGGGCACAGCTTGTGCAAATATTGCTGATCCAGTGGATCAAATAAATACGTGCAAATAAATAAATAAATACTCGGCTTCACCTTGTGCTTCAGACCACCCCAGGAGTGACGTTATTACATGATAACACACACCCTGTCGTGCCTTATTGCTTAAATATGTCCTTTCTCAATGTACTGTACTTTGATTCAGTTAGTGTATGCAACAGCCTTCATGTGAATACTCGGGGCTTCTCTTTGACTCCTGATGTCTATTTGCTTTAGCTATTGCATATTGTTTGAACTGCTTTGGTCTTCTTGATGTGGTGCCTGTGTGTCTAAACTATGTCATCTGTTTATCTACTGCTACCCATGAATCTCCAGTGAATGACTGTTATAACTGTCTGCTCTCCGAGCCATTGTTTTTGGACTTGTTAACTGTGCTGTCTTTGTATTAGTTTTGACAAGGTGCCTTTGTAAATGAGTCTGTGACTCAGAAGTTTGTAAATCTGATATTTTTTAAATAAATAAATGTTTAAGTTTAAGTCCATGAAACACCCTTATCTAGTTAATGCATTCACAGTCATAGTGGCTCTGCCAGAGCTTGTTTTAAAGGTAAACTCTCTACAAGAATATATTTTTTACGAACATACGAAATTTGCCAGCAGATAAAGGCCTAGAGGTCTATCAAGTCTGCTCGAATGTGCAGCTAGCACCCCTTATTCTGCAGCTGCCCCTCCCTTCCCCTTCATTAACCCTCCCCCTTGTCCTGTCCCATCCTTATTTGAAGCAGTCCACTGTTCTACTGCATACCACTTCAGCAGGTAATGCATTCCACACAGCCACCACCCTCACTGTAAAAAAGTGTCTCCTCATCTCCCCTCCTGAACCTTCCTTGCTCCAGTCTCATATCATGGCCCCTGGTGGCCCTCTCCTCCCCTCCCTTAATTTGAACAGCCCCTCTGTACCCGTCTTGTTTATTCCTTTCATGTATTTAAATGTTTCAATCATGTCACCCCTGCCTCTCCTCTCCTCCAGTGAGTACATGTTCAACTCCTTCAACCTCCTCTTGTATGATAAGTCCCTCAGCCCCTTGATCATCTTTGTCGCTCTGCGCTGCACCCTCTCCAGTAACTTAATGTCCCTCTTCAGATATGGCGCCAGTACTGCACGCAGTACTCCAGGTGTGGGTCTAACTAATGACCTATACAGTGGCAAAATCACCTCCTCCTCCTCGAGGATATACCCTTGCAATACAACCCAGCATGTTGTTGGCCTTTGCAGCTGCCTTCCTCACATTGTGCCGAGTTGTTCATTGACCCTGTAATAGCACACCCAGATCCTTCTCCTCCTCTGTCTGGGCTAGCTGCACTCCCCTAGCTGGTAACTCCTCCTTGGTTCTTCATCCCAAAATGCAGCACCTTGCACTTTTTGGCATTAAAGCCCAGTTGCCAGGTGTCTGACCAGGTTTCAAGCTTTGCCAGATCATCCTGCAACCCCTGCCATCCCCCTAGGTCATCCACCACCACGCCTACCTTGGTATCATCAGCAAACAGACTGATCTTGCTGTTGATGTCCCATGATATGTCTGCAATGAATATCCCAAACAACACTGGTCCCAACACTGAGCCCTGTGGAACACCGCTCGTCACTGCCCTTGGGTGTGAGAGCTCCCCACCCACCACCACCCTCTGTTGCCTTCCCTGCAGCCAGTTTCCTACCCATCTCACCAGCTTGCACCCACGTGCCTACTAACTTCCTTCCCAGCCTTCCATGTGGCACTGAGTCGAATGCCTTACTGAAGTCCAGATACAGGACATCCACTGCATGGCCCCTGTCCAGTTGCCTAGTCACCCAGTCATAGAACTCGACCAGATTGGTTTGGCAGGATCTGCCACATATGAAGCCATGCTGTCTGCTGTCCTCTAGTCCTTTGGCCTCTAGGAGGGCCACCAGCCTCTCCTTCAGGAAAGTCTCTATTAGCTTACCCACGATGGATGTGAGGCTCACTGGTCTGTAGTTTCCCGGTTCATCCTTGGGGCCACTCTTGTGGAGGGGCACCACATGAGCCATCCTCCAGTCCTGAGGTACACACCCCGAATGAAGTGAGGCATTAAATAGGTCTGCCAAAGGTCCTGCAAGGACTTCTGCCAGCTCCTTCAGTACCCTGGGGTGGATGCCATCTGGGCCTGGCACCTTGTCCATGCTCAGTGCCTTCAAACCCTCTCGAACTCTGCTCTCCATGATTTCCCCATCTGTCACCACTTCCCCCCCTGCTTCTGCCATTTCTCCCACCTTGGGTGTCACCCCCCTCTTCGCTTTAGTAAATACTGAGCAGAAGTACTCATTTAGTGCTTCCGCCTTATCGCACCCTGCTTCCACCCAATCCCCCTCCTTCCTAATCCTTACTATGTGGTCCTTACAGCTCCTTTTCTCCCTGATGTACTTAAAGAAGTCCTTCTCCCCCTTCTTAATGCCTTGTGCCAGCCTGAGTTCTGTAGATGCTTTGGCTCCCCTTACTGCCCTTGTCACCTCCTTCGATTCTGTCAAGTACTCCTCCCTGTCCTCCCCCCTCCCTGTTTTCTTGTACTTCCTAAAGGCAGCTCTTTTCCTCCTTACCTTTTCCATGACCTCCTTGCTCAACCAGATCGGTTTCTTAGCCCTAGCCTTCTTGCTCTGGGCTTTGCAGCAGGTTTTGGTTGCCTCCACTATCCCCAGCTTTATAAGCTCCCACCTCTGGTTAGTGTTCATACTAGATTGAATTCTGGCCAGGTACCCTATTACCACTTCCCCCATCCTCCCAAAGTCGTCCCTCCTGAAGTCCAGCACTATTGTGCCAGATTCCACCTTCCTTGCCCATATCCAATGTGAGCCATACTGAGCGGTGGTCACTCCTGACAGCGGTTCCTCTGCTGTAAGTTCTCTCACAAAGTCCCCATTTGCCAGCACAAGGTCAAAGTATTTCTTAACCTGGTTGGTTCACTGACCATTTGCAGCAGGAAGCTGTCCTGGAAGGCATCCAGCAGTACCTGCTTCCTTCTGTTCCTGGTTGTTGGGGTGCTCCAGTCCACCCTGGCATGTTGAAGTCCCCCACAATCACCACACTACCCTTCTCGCAGGTCCTCCTGATCTGTCCCACTAGTTCCCTGTCTAATTCCTCCGTCTGAGATGGTGGCCTGTACACCACTCCCATTCTAAGAATCCTATTCTTGGAATCCTGAATTTGCATCCAAAGTGACTCCGCATTACCCTCCTCCCCTTCCTCCACACTTCAGTCCTTCCTTCACATATAGTGCCACCCCTTCCCAATCACCCTGTCCCTACGAAATAACCTGTACCCTGGTACAGACAGGTCCCAGTCATTGTATTGGGTGACCCATGTTTCCGTGATGGCTGCAATGTCCACCTCTCCCTCTGCCATGAGAACCTGTAACTCTGCAGTTTTCCTCCCAAGGCTCCTAGCATTAAGGGTAACCACCTTCCACCCTTTCCCCCCCCCATCCTGCCCTCCTTTCCTAGCATCACCAACAGTACTTGCCATTTGTTCTTTGTCACTGTTATGGGGGGTAAGCTCATATGGTTTCCCAACCTGTGGTCTCTGCATATCTCTTCCCCAACTGCCACCCCCCACTCCTAGTTTAAATTCCCAACTTCCTCTATGTACTCCTCCATCCTCTGTTTCAACACTTTCTTTCCCTCCTCACTCAAGTGTAGTCTGTCCTTGGCATAGAGACTACTGTCCTCTTTGCCTCAAGTCTCATACAGGTTTATAAGGCCAAAACATTACCCATGGAAACATCTGACCATGTTATTTTACAAGCTTTTGTGGGTCTACAAGATAATGCACCTCATGGAAAAGGATACTGGAAATTAAATGTCAGAATGTTGAATGACCATACTAATAGTGCCCAAATACAAGATTTACTGAAGGCCAGAATGTCTGTTGCAGGATTATATGATGATTTGAGTCACTGGTGGGCTGATACCAAAAATGACTTGAAAACTAAATTATCTCAAATTTCTATATCCAGACATACAACACAGTATAAAAAATACCTAACACTTTGATCACAACTGTATAATCTTTACAGCGCTGTTAACACTCAAAGACTCAACCTAACCTCTCAAATAATGTAAAAAAGGAAATGGAGGCTATCCAATACTCTAGAGCGACATCATTGTTACTTGAGCATAGAATTTGTTCCTCAAATAAAAGTGGATTTAGAGACCCCTTTAATTCTAGTAATACTCGGGCAGCTGACAGGAATGTGAAATCCATTATAACTCCAGATGGTAAAATTGTAACCTCAAACCAGGAGATATTGAGAGAAGTTGATAACTACCTCACTCAGATGTGTGCTACACCACAGTTAGACGAAGGTAAAATGACAGAGTACCTTCTTTCTCTATCCCTACCTACTGCCCCTAGTGACTTACTAAAATCATTACATGATCCCATTCAGAAAGAAGAAATTGATAGTAGTATTAGAACTTTAAAGAATAATACTTCCCCTGGATTGGACGGGTTAACAACTGAATTTTATAAACATTTTAAGGATTTACTTTTGGATATATTGGTGGATGTATATAATTGGATCTTATTACATAAAAAAATTGACTTCCATCTCTGTACATTTATACAGATTTTTATTCATAAAAAAGATGATTGCAGCAATCTAGATAATTGGAAACCACTTAGTTTAATGAATTCTGATTTAAAGATATTAATGAAGATATTGTATAAAAGGCTATCCACTATAGCTCCATATTTGATATCTACAACCCAAACCTGTACAATCACAAGTAGAAGTATATATCATAACCTTCTGATGATTAGGGAATTGGTGGAACAGGGGAAAGAAAATATGCTGTCAGGCTATATAATGGCATTAGATCAACAAAAGGCATTCAATAGGGTTCCACATAAATTTATAACACAAGTTTTATTGGCATATGATATTTCTAATATTTTCTGTGACTGGATAAACACCATATGTGGACAGGCTACAACCATTCCATTGGTTAATGGTCACCCAGGGGAATATATTTCGGTATCACGTGGAGTGAGACAAGGCTGTCAACTAAGCCCCCTTTTATATATATTTTGTTTAGACCTATTTTTAAGATTTATAAATCAGAATGAACAAATTAAGGGTATTTCCCCAAAACGGTGGAGTTTTTGAAATCAAAACACATGCGTACGCTGATGATTTATGTTTATTTTTATCAGACCCTGACTCTGGAATAAAGGCACTGGAATTGGTGGAAAAATACTCTGAGGTTGCAGGAGCAAAAATCAGTCTGCATAAGAGTAGTATTTATTCTTTAAGTGATAAAACAATAGCTTCCTTAGGAAATATCCCAGTTCCAAAAGAACCCTTTAAAATTTTAGGGATTTATTTTGGGAGAGGAGATAACAGTAAAGTTAACTGGAAAAAAACCTAGAATATGCTAAAACAAAGGTATTGGTAAGGAAAACATGGCAGCAAGCAAAAAAGAAAAATGTTCAGATAATCAAAACATTTTTATTGCCTATATTTACCTATTTAAGTGCAATTCATCCATTCACCTTATGCTATGACGTTACTATGTTAAGTTTAGGCTTTCAAATAATATGGGGAGGCAGACTGAACCCTATTAAAAGAGAAATTCTGTATCTTCTCATTCAACAAGGTGGACTTAATTTAATTAATCCAGTACCCTTCTATTACAGTATGTTTTTCTTTTGGAATATAATAGGTCTACATGCTCCCAGTACAGCTTTATGGACCCTTTTTGCTGTCACATGGACACATCCTTTCTGTCAGGTCTGGACTCAGCAAGGAGTGTTAAAAACAGGTTTTAGGAATATCCCAGAATTTTTTAAGCCTGTTTTATCTAAATTACAAAAGTGGAAAATAGTACAGGATCAAATACTTCATAAGAATAGAAAATATATATATGCACATATACAAGAAAAGGCTTTTTTTTCGTTAACCCTGTTTTTAAGGGTGTGACAGTAAAGTCCAACTGTTATTGACAGATAAACTTATCCCTCCTCGAATGTGGGACATAACTTGGTTAACCAGTCATGGAAGACTAAATGTAAAAGCTAATGCCAAACATAAAAGTTTAACGGAAAGGATGTGCCTAGGCACATGCATAGCCCAGGAGGAGACTATGGATAATTTTTTATTGCAATGTCCTTTTGTACAACATTTTTTGGAATAGTTTGGCTATACAGTGGAAAGAGACAAAGTGGGCCAAACTTACTTATGAAGAGATTGAGGGAAGGTTCTCCCTACAAGGATTAAAAGTGGAGACAGGTGTATTTCAATTAATATTAGCATGTATAAAGTTTATTTTATGGCAAGTACGAGTTAAGTTTCTTCTGCAGCAGGTATATCAAATTCCTGATCAACTGATCCAGATATTGGAACACGAGTTATGTACACAATGGCAATATGAGAAACAGATTTGAAATAACTCTTTGTGGATGTCAAGATGGAAAATGGTTCCTTTTTTGAAAGACAAAATAGGATGAATGTATGATTTCTTTTGGTTATAGTTTTCTTTTTGCCATTTTTTTTGGACAACTGTATGTTTATTATAATTTGTTTATTTTCTTGCTGGATATCTTCTGTTCTGTATCTTAAATAAAACATTCCTCAACTCTGTTGGTAGGGGGAGCTGCTGCTGCTATGGCCTCTGAGTCGAGTGATCATTCTGCTGGTAGCCCTGTAGAAGAGCAGATCTCCCTTCCTACAGGTCCAGCTCAGGAGATTTCTTGCATGGCTAATGCTTGTTCCAGGGAATGAATGCAGATGGAGCATATGCAGGTGGATGCTACTGATTTGGATTCTTTGCCTTCTGGTCTCGGTGTGTCTGAGGAAAAATGGTTAAAGGAACTCTTAAAAATGAACAGAAACTCGGTGCTAGCGTTTATACAGGCGGATGAACTTGTTGCAGCTCAGCGCCTGACTATTCCTAATGGTAATGCTGCCCCTATTCCACACACTGCTGCTACGCTAGAGTAGTCAGGTTATCGCTTCCATTACCTGCTTTATCTGCTGAGATGTCAGTCATGGGAGTGCCTCCTGTCAAGGCCACTGCTGACGCAGTATCATCACACGAACTGCAAACAGCTGTTTGCGGTATTGTTGGTGAGCGTCCTATAGTTGACTCACCTGGTGTTCCGCTCCTGAAAGCCACTATGGAAGACACTGTAGAGCTTGAAACTAACTCTCTGAGTACTGTTATTTCTGCTACTGGCAGCGAGCGGGTGTTACCTTTTCCTGGGTCGACTGTCTCTGGTTGGGAGCAAAGGCGTGGACGTCAGACTGAACGGTCAAGGCCTGCCTCAGCACCGCATGGCCTTTCTCCTTCTTTAGAGTGCTCTTTGAGAGACTCGGGTGGCAGCTGGGTACTGCTGGTCATTGGGTCCTGGATCCCTCTCACAGCCCTATTCCAGGTTCACCGGAGTCTGAAGCTCCTGTCTTATTGCCTGAGTCAAGCGTCCCTGCTGCACGAGAAAAGACTGATTTTGATATAGACCTCCATGCTGATGATGTTCAGCACACTGTGGTGCTTCCCGACCCCTCACAGAAGCTCCCGGTGGCCTCCCCTTCTTTTTCAGGTGATGAAGGCCCTAGTACTCGTCCACCCACATGGGGTGACCATATGGACGCTGCAGCTCCCTTACAGGAGCCACAGACTGACTCTAAAGACCCTGCTAGACTGCTTGGGAAGGTTTTAGGAAGCGTGATTATTTTTCTGGGCAACCTCCGCCTATGCAAAGACGGAACGCTGTGCGATTACAATATGTGGGAGGTTTATCACTTGTGCCTGACAGGTTATTTGTGGGGAAACATCTGCTCAAAAGCTCTTAAGGTTTCTTTAACAATGAGATTTATGCTTTGATACGTATATCTGGTGACAGTATGTTTGACGTTAGTTTTAAAACCCCTCGGGGCTGAGACAGGTTCTGGACTTGATATGAAAAAGTTCGTTATACTACTTTATGGCTTCCTTTCAGGGCTATACTTTTGACTAGGCCTGCCATCAAAACTGTTACCGTTCTATTTAGAAATGAAAGTGTTGCTGTGCATGATATTTCCCATTGGTTGCAACAACGTTGTGATGTTCCTGGGCCCCCCAACCCATTTTTGATGAAGAACACCTTTGGACGGGTGGGTGGAAGTTTAAAGTGAGGCTCCAGCTTAACAATACGGGGCCCATTCATTTACCAAACAGCTTGTTTTTGGGGAGGAAAAGAGGGCACTGTTTGCATGCAGGTCAACCTTGAACCTGTTTTAAGTGTGGTTCTTATGTGCATTTTGAGTTCAGCATGTGATAGACTACAGTGTAATTTATGTCTTTCATATGGTCATTCTAGTACTGATTGTACTAATGATCTCAAATGTAATCTTTGTGACGAGTTAGGCCATGCATTTCGAACCTGTCCTTGGGCCACTCACAACAGGGGGGATCGCCCTAGTAAGGAGGTTCTGCTTACTGAGGCCCAGAAAAAGGACATTAATGCTCATAAATCTGTTCCAGCTCCTGAATACCCCCCTTCTGCCTCAGTGGTTCCTCCTGAGGCTAAGTCCTCAGTTCCCCCTGTGCTCAGTACTAAGGTCCAGGCCCCACCTGAACAGAAATCTATGGTTTCAGTGGTGATGGCTGATGATTCTTCTGTTTTTGATGGAGGGGTTTTGCCTGAACCAGAGATGGACAAGACGGTGATGTCCCCTCCTGTTTCCAGGGTTTCTAAAACAAAAAGAGGTATGAGACCGATCAGAACACAATCAAAAATTGCCAAGGCCTCCTCCCCTAACACTATTCTTCCTTTGTGTAATAAAGTTGACATCTTAGCTACAGGTTCTCAAGACTCGGAGCAGGGCAGAGACTCTGAAACGTCCTCATTACCCCTTCTAACTTCAGATTCTGAAGAAGAAGCTATGAGTCACTCCGATGGTAAAGAGAAGCCAAAGAGACTCGGGACTTGACCTAGACAAAGTACCAGGATTGGAAAAATTACTTGACTAGGAGTCCCCTTCCCCTCTCCTTGCCTATATCACTCATGGCCTCTTCATTTCGGCTTCGCATAGCCACTTTCAACACTAACAGTTTTTGGGTTTTTTATACTTCTGTTTATTGAGTCAAAGAAGTTTTATATAATTAATAGTTCATACTTCCAGTAACAACATGTTACTTATCAGCACTGTTAAAACACATTTCAGTCTCTGTAGATAGTAAACAAGATTCTTTAAAACCTACTAAGTATAACTTAGTTTAACATTAAAATTATAAATAATCATATAAAAACAAAGACTAAAAAACCTAACTAAAACCAGGATTCAAATCATTCTTACTTTAACCAGCTTTAGTACTTTCAGTTTTTAACTATATCAGGGGTCATATCTTACACATCTTAAATTCATGGGATATATAGTGCAATCTCATGTAACCTCATATAACATCCATCTAGACCATCTATTCTGATAGAGTGATGACTGCTGGTTCAATGTTAGAGTCGTTTTTTCTATTTGGTGAATTGATTCCACCACCTCAACCCATTCAGAAATCCCAGGAGTCTGGAGCCATCTCTTAGTAATCGATTTCAATGCCGCAGCCATCAAAATGGACCACAAATATCTCTCGTCCTTATCTTTCAGCTCCTTAGGCATTAAGTCTAACACCATGTGTTCTGGGCCCACCCTTGTCTGGATCATAAGTATACTAGAGGAATGTGTTGTTATTCTGGAATGGGGAATGAAAACCTCTTCTGGATTGTCGTTGGTACCATGTGCCCAACTTAGCTGGGGTAAACTGGGGGTCATAAGCCCACCATTTGTAAAGCCAGAGTTGTCTCCAAGTTTCTCCTCTCTTGATTCCTCTCTCCCAGCCCTCCATTACCACCCGTGTGCCTGAGTACCTCTGTGTTTTGCTAGGTCCTTGTTCGGAAAAAAGGTTGTCACCCTAATTTCTCAAATCTATTCTCTTCCAATGTGCATCGTATTCTAAGTTGTTCCATAGAAGGGCAAGCCTCATCTGAGATGCCACCCAGTAGCCTGTCAGATTTGGAAAGGCCAACCCCCCCCCCTCCCTTTTCGGGAGGTATAATATTGTCTTCCTTTCCCTGGGTCTCTTATTTCCCCATACAAAGTCAAGAAAAAGTCGTTGCCATGTTTCTAAATCTTTCTGGGTAACAACACATGGTACACACTGGAACAAATAAAGGAGGCGTGGAAGAGCAGTCATTTTGAGTGCTTGGGCCCTAGCACTCAAAGACAGGGGTAGAAGTGCCCATCTCTTAAAATCAGCCTTCAACTGTTTTATTACTGGGGGATAATTTAGCTCAAATAATTGTGTATTGTTTATACTGATCCTAACTCCAAGATATTTTATAGAGTTTAAATCCCTGCACATGGGATACTTTTTTTGAGTGACCTCCTCCGGAACATAATAGAAGCACAGTATTTCTGTCTTTTCTCTGTTAAGTTTATAACCTGCCATGGTTGAGAATTCTTGGATTAGCGTGAACACTAGAGGCAGAGAACTCTCTGGATTAGATAGATATAAAAGCACGTCATCTGCGTATAACGTTAATTTGTGTGCTGTCTCTCCCAACTGAATCCCACTGACCCCTGGATCCTATCTAATCATCTGAGCCAATGGTTCTATGTAGAGGGCAAAAAGGAGAGGGGAGAGGGGACACCCCTGCCTAGTGCCACATTGCAGGGCAAAGCTTCAGATATATGTCCGTTTGCCCTTACATGTGCTCAAGGAGACTCATATAACCTGAATAGAGCTGGAATGAGCTGCTGCAGGAACCCAAACTGGGAAAGGACCAACCCCAGGAACTGCCAGGATACTCGATGAAAGGCTTTTTCAGCATCGAGGCTCATTACTAGGGCACGGGTGCATTGTTTATTTATATGGTCGATTATATGTATTGGTCTTCTTAAGTTATCTTGGGCTTGTCTTCCCAGTATGAAACCCATCTGATCCAAGTGGATCAGTGATGGGAGATATTCTTGTAAGTGCTTTGCCATAATCGACATCAGGATCTTATAGTCTGTGTTCAGCAATGAAATGGGACGGTATGAGGTACATCTGGTTAGGTCCTTCCCCCAGTTTGGGCACCACTGAGATAACAGTCCTGGACCACGATGGAGGGGGGCCGTCTTTCCCTGTATCACCTCTGCGTATACTCTAACCAACTGAGGTTGGATCTACTTGGCCATAACCTTATAGAATTCCGATGGGAATCCATCAGATCCCTGGCATTTCCCAGCTTTTAATCGCCCAATCTCTGTCCTAACCTCTAAATCTGTAATAGGAGTCATTAGAGTTTCTCCTTGCACTAGGGTGAGCTCTGGGAGTTTCAATTTATTTAAAAAAGCCTGGCGTCTTGTACTCTCAGAGGTTTGCTCATCTTTGTACAATACTCTCTAAAGGCCTCAGAGATCTCCTGCATTCCCGCTACCATCTCCTTTTTCCTAGGATGCCATATCTGGGTGATTGTGGCCCTAGCTTTCTGTGATCTTAATCTATTGGCCAATAACCTTAAAGAACGTGGGCCCCCCCTCGTAATATTTTTGACGTAAAAAGAGAAGTTTCTGCTCCACCTGGTAATCTAAGATGCAGGAAAGCTCTCTCTTTAAATCTAGGAGTTGTTGGGCTCCATCTTTATTGCTATTCTGTTTTTGTTGCCCCTCTATTTCCTGTATCCGACTAATTAGTTCTGTTCTCTGTGCTTCTCTATTCTTTTTTTTTTTTTGTGAGGCTACCTGTATTAGCCTACCTCGGAGCACTGCCTTAGCTGCATCCCAGATGATAGACTACGAGGTCTCTGAGTTAGAATTCTTTCTCAGAAAATGTTCATATGTTTCAGTTATTGCATCCTTAATCTTGCTATCTCTCGGTAGGGAGACATTGAGGTGCCAAAACGTGGTTTGTCTTACCTTCCCTATGTCTAACTGCATGTATACAGACGCATGATCTGAGAGAAGGAACTCCTCCATCCATGTGTCGTATACTGTATGTATTTCATCTCAGGGGATCAAAAAGAGGTCTAATCTGGAGTGCATATTGTGGGCAGCAGAGTGGACCGTATAATCCCTTTGTCTCCCATGTTGATGTCTCCAAACATCCGTCAGACCTAGCTCTGTTATTAGTTTAGTTACTTTCTTTGCTGTCTGATACGGCCTTCTGAAATTTAAAGTGGAGGAATTTAAGTGTGAATTAAGGGTCAAGTTAAAATCACCACCACAAATTAGCTGTCCCTCCCCCAAGTCTAGCAAAGTCGTAAAGAAAGAACGGTATGCTGAATATTGTGTTTCTGGAGGGAAATATACCAAGGCCAGAGTTATGATGTTACCCATAAATTCCCCTTTGAGCATGGCAAATCTGCCTTCTTTATCGACTTTCAAATCTGTTTTTTTAAATTGTGTCTTCACAGGAACTAAAACCATGGCTCCTCATCTTCTTCCCCCTTTATATGAAGAAGCTGCAATTTCCCTAAATCCCAGCTTTAAAAACTTATTATGCTCTTGCATAGACAAATGTGTTTCTTGGAGGAGCAAAAAGTCCACTGAAGCTTTTTTTAGCTTGACTTATAATTTTGCTCCATTTTATTGGGTTAGTTAGACCCTTCACATTATATGAGCATATTAATGTTCCTTTTTCACTCATGAGTAAAGTTTAATTTACATAGTACTGGCCTGGTGTTCACAGTTCCACCTCCTAAAAGGCCTTCTATTCGGTGTTCCCCATCCTGGTTTAACTTGCACTTAATAACACAATCCTGGTCCGTAACATCTACTATACAGAACCTTAAATTAACTTTAAACAGTAGACAACTCTTATTAACTGTGGTCAGCATGACCTTCAACTTTTTTTTAAATCTTGTTGATTACTTCCAAATGTGGAGACCCTAATTCAAGGATCTCTTTCCTTGCCCGTTTCTAGATCTTTGATAGGCAAGTCTGGAAGGGTTTCTGCCTCATCTCCATTTAGTGAGACCCCCCCCAACAGGAGCTTTAGGGTGGTATTAGGTAAAAATCAGCTGTATGCCACGAACCGAGGGGAAGTGGTACCTAGTCTCGGTTTAGCTACAGTCGTGAGCACCGGGTTCCTCTAAATATAGAAGGACTGGTCGACTTTAGGAAATTACAATAAGGTTGATCTCTATTTGACCTACACTTTAATTAAATAGTACTGACACTGAGTGGTCTACATTGCAGCTCGGGAGCCTTCACAAGGGCCAAACCGTCTCCACGGACCAAAAGGGCACTCAGCATCTCCGAGGGGGGGGAGAGAAAGTTGGGAGGGAACACCCCAGGAGAAGACCGCCACGTCATTAAGCCTCTAAGCTCTCAGATTGGATCACATACCCACACCAGAGGGGTCTATTGTTCACATTATTATTTTTATATTACTTTTAGTGGAGGAGGCATGTGATTATAAGAACCATCCAGCAGAGCAGTTTGTTCTCATTCTATCTGAAGAGCTGACCCTTAAGTCCTATTTGGGTGCCTATATGGTTGTGACTCTCCCCACACGCGACCCTTCAAGACAGCACATGAGTTGAGCTGTAGACCACTGCTCCCTTTTCATATTCTAATCATTTTCTTGGGGGATCATTTCTGCTGTAAATATGCTCGGCGCTCTGCTAGGACCACACTCTCTCTCTCTCCTCAGGAACCAAGTCTCTTCTGGCATTATCATTGCTGCGTTCTCTCTGAGGTCCCCCCCACGCGAGCCAACTCCGTCCGCCCAGAGGGAGAGGTTGAACCCATCTCGACTCCCCCTGCCACTCATTTCTATATCCACTCAGCCTTTTAAATTCAAATTTGCTGTGTGTCTCAGTCAATCTTCATTTGAACTATTAGAAGCTCCAATCTACGAGACACGCTCTCTCTTTCTATTGTTCACAACAGGGTAGTGACACAAATCAGACAACCTGCTTTTCATTTGTACAATAAGCGACAGTAATCTCCTATATAGAGTGTACTTGCTATTTACAGTCTCACATATCAGGTTAAGGATTCTTCCTCTCGTTCCATTTCTCTGGATTCTCCCTCATTAGTCTGAGTTGAATGGAGTTGGGTGTCTGAGCGTTGAGCCCCATGTCTCGGGTATTTCTGCCTACGTACTGTGTCCCACAAACCAGAACTGTCCTGAGCTGCTTTCCCTCCCTGTCTTTTCGGTCCTACTGTAGATCACGTTCTCCTGCGCACTTGCTGTTGCATGCTTTGGCCTGCCATTAAATCCAAGAGAGCGATCCCCTGCTGTGCCAAAAAATCAGAGGCCTCCTTCAGCTCCTGGAAATGGATTGGACCCTTCTGGGTAAGGACTTTCAATCTGGCAGGGTATTCTACAAAAGCCCGGATATCTTTTTGTTGAAGTTGCTTAACGACTGTCAGGACTTGTCTCCGTGATCGAAGAACAATTTCATATCTCCGAAAGTTACACTCTTCCTGGCCCATGCTAACGCAAGAATCTCCTCCTTAACCCTATAGTCGAGGAAAGCCATCACTATTGATCGTGGCCTTGCTTTCGGGTCTTGGGGTCGTGGTACAAGCGAGCGATGAGCTCGGATGATATCCAGAGGTTTTTATTTTGGCACATTTAAGATTTTGTGGCGAAAAGAGTCCATAAAGGCTAGCATATTCCCAGACTCTGTACCCTCCAGCACCCCGTATATACGTATATTGTTTCTCCGGTTACGGTTTTCCATCTCCTCTAACCTCTGTTCCAGGGAAATTGTACATTGGTTGAGTTCCAAGAGAGCAGAATTATTATGTATGTCAGATGTATTGGTGTAATCTGTCAGAGTGGTCTCTATGGCACCAGTACATTGTTCTAGGGTTTCAATTTCTTTTCTGTGAACTGAGAGCTTAGCTTCTAGCCATTGCAGCATCTCAGTCATTTGCTTGAGGGTTTGGCATAGTTGGCGTGAAGTGACAGTGCATTCAGTCTCCTCTGTCAGGTCATCCTGTGTGGTAGTATCGTTTCGGGTCTCCTTGGGCCTTGAGGCCGAGAGTGACTGCATTACGTCTGGAGTCATTTTCTGGGCTTTAGCTCCTGCAGACTGGGGGTTTTCTTTCAGTCACTGCTTCAGTGCCATTAGGTAGTCCGTAATATTCTTTTTTGAACGCAGGGTTGAAGATTAGGTATAGCGATATAAGTGGATTGTTGAAGGTCGTTCTATGAGCTTGTAGACTAAGCCGCCTTTACCGGATGCTCACCACCGGAAGTCCCCTGAACGCCAACAGTTTAAAGAATGCCAGGCGCCGCTTAGTTACCTTGAATGTTCTTTACGATTTACAATTTGACATCTATTTCCTCCAAGACACTAGAGTGAACACAGTGTCTTTGGTCCATATGGCTAAACGGCTTTGGCGTTTGGGCCCGGCTTTATTTTCTATTGGTGTGTCAGCCTGTGATGTGGTTCGTATCCTGTTTCGGGGTGATTGGTTTCACATTACTAAGATGGTGGATATCTGTTCAGGAAGGGCACTTTCAGTTGACTTTGTTTATCTCAATACCGCCTCTAGGGCCATTAATAATTATGCCCCTCTGACAAAAAAGAACGGGTTGATTTATTTACTGCTATTAAACCCTTTTTGTTTACCACTAAGTATATAATCTGGGGAGGTGATTTTAATTGTGGTTTGGAAAAGCTAGATGGGATGCTCTTACAGACAAAGAATTTTGTGATTCCAATTGTCTTAAACTGATCTTATCACAATGTAACCTTTGTGACACCTATAGGACTCGAAATCCTAGGTGGGGTCATACCTTCTTTAAGGGTAAATTATCTACCAGGATTGATTTCCTTTTTACGTCTCATCAAACCACGTTGTTGGAAGCCAGGACTGTCCCCTTTGAACTGTCTGATCATATTATTTTACACACGGTTTTAGGCTTCGGTGCTCAGACAGCCTAGGGGAAGGGGTACTGGAAGTTTAATTTCATCCTACTGAATGTTGATTTCTTCACTAAATCTGTCAAAGGGTTGCTTCAGGCACGCATGTCTTTGGCTGGTCTTTCGACCAATTTAAGTCTTTGGTGGGTTGACACTAAATTGGACATTCAGAACTTAGCAAAGCAACAGTCCACTACTCATTGTGCTCGACAGTATAAACGTTACCTAGCTTTAAGATATCACTTGGATAAGTTATACTCCTGCATTAATACACACAAAATTAGACTTCCCAGGTCAATGCGGTATAAAATGAAATGGAATGTTTGCAATATTCTCGGGCGGCCTCCATGTTGCATAAGCATAGAATTTGTTCTAAAGGGAAACGGGTTCAGTGATGCTTTTGCTTTAAGTTACAAGAGGGTAGATCCTTGATAGAAGTCAGGGCCGTGGATGGTTCGTTAGTTACATCTCAGGCTGATATCATGCCAGTGGTCAGTACCTACTTCAGAGCCATGTATAAGGCTCCTGAGATAGATGGTCCCACTATTTTACAGTTTTTCCATACTTTGGAAATCCCTGTTCCTCCAAGTGGGAGCATGTTACCCCTGACACACCCTATTACTCTCTCAGTGGTTTAAGAGGCTATCTCCAAATTTAAGGTTGACACTGCGCCAAGCCTAGATGGCCTTCTGGCTGAATTCTATAAATCTTATAGTTCTCTTTTAGCCCCTATCCTCACTGAGGTATATAAGTGGATCCTTCTGAACCAACATGTTGATTTCCACTTCCGTATAGTGGTACAAATCTTGATTAATAAGAAAATGAAAGGAGCCACCTTAGCAACTGGAGGTCGCTGAGGTTACTTAATACTGATTTTAAGATTTTGATGAAAATACTTACAGCACGCCTCTTACGGCTTGCTCCATTTCTGATCTCGGGGGTCCCAAACATGCTCTGTACTTGGTAGATTCATTCAGGATAATCTTCTTCTTATTCGAGAGATAATCGAGCAAGGGAACGATGATAAACTTTCAGGCTACATACTGTCCTTGGATCAGGAAAAAGCATTTGACAGGGTGCCCCACTTGTTTATTTCGCAAGTGCATAAGGTCTATGGACTCCCTGCTCATGTTTGTAATTGGCTCAGCCTGTTTTACAACATGGCCACTGCTATTCCACTTGTGAATGGTTATTTGGGCTCCTATTTTCCTATTGAGAGAGGGGTTCACCAGGGATGCCCATTGAGCCCCCTATTGTATATTTTTTTTGCCTCGACTCCCTGTTACATTTGATTCAACAGGATAGGTCCATCTCTGGTATTCAACCCAGGGATTCTTTGTTGATGGCCAAAATATCAGTCTATGCGGATGATGTGTGTATTTTTGTCTCGGATTTTGATTCTGGACAAACTGCATTGCGTCAAATAGCAATTTACTCAGCAGTGGTGAGAGCATGCATTAATAAGGCTAAATGCAACATATATCCTATTAGCTAGTCTTCAGGTGAAGCTACCTCTGGCTGCAAGCTGCAAGCTGCAACACTGGACTTAAGATTTGCAAGAAAGCGAATAGTGCTCCAACAGAGGGAGGTGAACCTTACAATTTACAATTGTCTTTGGTTTGAAGCAGATTCCTTAGGAAAGTTAATATTCTTCAGGTTGAGGATACTTCTAACTGAAGGGTGAAATAAGGAACTTAGAATTATCAGAAAAGGCAGTCTTTCGATCAACAGAGGGAGGTGGAGTTTGCTTTACTTTTGTTACAAGTGTTAAGGTTTTCAGTGCAGGAAGAGTTTAAACCCACATAGGCTGAATACTGTTTTCTGTGTCTGCCCTTCTGCACAGCTGACGGTTTTGGGCTGACTGTTTTCAGAGCACAAGTCACCAGGCTCTTTTGGGGCTGGGGAGGTTTACCTGTGTCTGACTTGGATGTTTGGATTTTTCTCTGTTTGATTAGCAGGGTATTTTTTCTGTCAAACTGGTTTGAAGCAGTATTACAAATTGTCGTGTATGGCATCTTGCTGACAGGAAGGCACTAATCTCATCGGTAGGTCAGAGCGGCATTGCATCGGTAGGTCAGAGCATTTAGCTGATTGTTTCATGAGGGCACAGTTTAGGCCCAACCTTCCCACCCCTCACCCCACCCACCCCTGAAATAGTTCATTTATACCTGGGGTTCTGACATCATTTCCTCAAGAGGGCAAGGTACATATCACTGTCATATCCTGTCTAGCACACTGCACTGACAATATAAGCATACACATTATATAAATACATATATTTCTATATAACATACCAATCACACACACACACACAAAAAGCAACTAAACAGGGTAGACAGTTATGTGGGGAGTAGTACAATGTAATGGCTGTGGGGCAGCAGTCTTCCAGGAGTCTTTCTGGAGGCTGAGATGCTGCCCTGTTTGCAGACAACTATCTGCCCTGAGTGAAGAAGTTGCCTGTCTTCAGGCTGCACTGGACAGTGGCAAGGGGAACCTCCCCCATCCAGGGAGCACCAGAGCCACCACCACTACCTCAGAGGTTGCAAAGAAAGCACAGCAGTTGGACCACAGTGGGCTCAGAGAGGGTAAGGGTGGTGGAACAGAGGCACACCCAGTCAGTTGTTCCACTCCACAATCCATACACCATTCTGGGGGAGCATAGTTCGCCTATGGATGCACCTGCAGAGGAGACTAAGGAAGGAGGCAGAGGGCACCACAGGGAAAGAAAGCAGCTCCTGGTGGGGGACTCAATTATTAGGGGGATAGAACTGGGGGGGAGCAGGGAAAACTAAAGTAAGGTGCCTGCCTGGTGCCATGGCTTGGAGGGACAGGAAGCGCATCCTTAGGATCACGAGAACAGTTGCACAGGAGTCTGAGCTGGACATCATTGTCCACCTAGGGACAAATGACTTGGCTCATCATGAGATTAGAGCAGTGCAGAAGGACTTTGTAGAGTTGGGTAGGGGCTTAAGACAAGTAGCACACACAGTATCCTTCTCAGAGGTGCTGCCTGTCAGTGGCATGGGTGAGGTGAGGGTACTTTGCACCATGCAGTTTAACAAATGGTTGAAAAAATGGTGTGGAGCACAGGGGTTTGGCTTCATTGGGGACTGGGGTTCCACCTGGAGGGACACCAGCCTATACTGGCAGGATGGTCTGCATCTGTCCAGGAAGGGAACAAGTCTTTTGGGCAATCGGTTTAAATGCTTCATTGGCAAGCCTTTAAACTAGTCAAGGGGGGAGGCACTGATAAGCAGCAGGAAAATCCCAGCCTCCCCCTACAAAACAGGGTACTAAATGAGAAAAGACCAAGGTAGAAAGGTCAGTGGGGATGCTGCTACAGAAGGTAAAGCATCAAAAATGGAGAGCAATGAGTACCAATGCCTGTAGTCTGGGTAACAAGCTTCCTGAATTAGTGGCCTTGATGGAGGAGGAAGATCTGGATATCGTGGCAGTCACAGAAACATGGTACACATAGAACCATGACTGGGACATAAACATACCAGGATACACTATCTTCAGGAGGGACAGGGAGGGTAAAAGAGGAGGAGGAGTAGCTCTCTACATAAGAGAAGAAATCAAAGCAACAGAACAAAAGGGTAAACAGGGAGGAGAAGAAGCACTGTGGGTCAATTTGGAAGCAAGCAATGGCACCACAATCCGCACAGGGGTTGTATACAGACCCTTCTCTCAGGGGGAGGAAATGGACAAGGACATGATAGAAAGTATACTTAGAATGGCAGATAAAGGGGAGATATTGCTGATGGGTGATCTGAATATGCCAGATGTTAACTGGAGTGCAGTTGCAGCAGCCACTTCTAAGAGTGGGGTTATTCTAGATGCCCTACAGGGGGTATGCGTTAGACAACTAGTATTGGAGCCCACTCGAGAGGGAGCAATCTTAGACCTGGTTCTCTCAAATAGAGATGAAGAGAGGATCACAGATGTAGAAGTGGGTAGCCATCTGGGAACTAGCGACCATCGAACAGTATGGTTCACAATAAACACAGCAATAGAGTCAAGCCATACAAAGACAAAGGTATTGAATTTTAGGAGGGCTGACTTTGCCAAAATGGGTGAGTGCCTAAGGAATGCACTAGCAAATGGGCAGGAAGGAGGGGTGGAAGAACAATGGGGAATAATAAAAACTGCCATCACAGAGGTAACATGCCTTTGTGTAAAGCAAATAAACAAAACGAAGCAGGTAAGAAACCACTATGGTTCTCAAAGGAAGTGGCAGTGAAGGTTCAAGAGAAAAGAAAGCATTCAGGAAGTACAAGGAATCACAGAAGGAACAGGACAGAGAACTGTATCAGTTAAAGCAAAGGAAGCTGGAAAGGCAGTCAGAACAGCAAAGGCCCAAACGAGGAAAAGATAGCTAACTCAGTTAAGAAGGGATAAAACCTTTATAGGTACATCAGGGGCAAGGAAGACCAAGGGAGGATAGTAAGGCTTAATAAAGGGAGGAGGGTGGGCTGAGGTGACTGTGAAAAGGCAGAGATACTAAACAAATATTTTTGCTCAGTATTTACAAAGGAAGAGGTGGCGGTACCCAAAACAAACAGTAGAAACACTCTGGATACAGAAGTTGATACCAGCCCATTTACAGAAGAAAGGGTTCTGAAAGAGCTCTTAAAACTGAAGGTGGACAAAGCAATGGGGCCTGATGGGATCATCCCAGAATTCTAAAAGAACTAGGGTAGAACTAGTGACACCACTGACTACCCTTTTTAACAAATCATGGGAGGATGGGGTGGTACCTGAGGACTGGAGGAGGGCAGATGTGATTCCCCTTCACAAAAGTGGGAGCAAGGCAGAAGCAGGAAACTACAGACCTGTTAGTTTAACCTCAGTGGTAGGAAAATGATGGAATCACTTCTGAAGGAAAGAATTGTTGAGTATCTAGAGGCCAGAGGGCTCAGGACCCAAGGCAGCATGGATTCACAGGGGAAGGTCATGCCAGACAAATCTGATAGATTTCTTTGACTGGGTGACCAAAGTAGTAGATCAGGGAGGGCTGGGGACATGGCCTACCTAGACTTTAGCAAGGCATTTGACACAGTCCCACACAAAAGATTAATATAAAGTTAGCCAGCCTGGGAGTGGGTCCCAAGATGACAGCCTGGGTAAAGAATTGGCTGGAGAATAGGACACAGAGAGTAATAGCAAATGGAGTCCATTCTGAAGAAAGGGGGGTTACTAGTGGGGTACCGCAGGGTTCAGTATTAGGACCGGTCCTCTTCAATGTCTTTATAAGCGATATTGCAGAGGGACTGGAAGGAAAAGTATGTCTCTTTGCAGATGACACAAAGATCTGCAACAGAGTTGATGCACAAGGTGGGGTGGAAAGGATGAGAAGGGACTTGGCAAGGTTAGAGGAATGGTCAAATGTATGGCAGCTTAGATTCAATGCTAAGAAGTGTAGGTAATGCACCTGGGAAATAAAACCCAGGGAAGAGTACACAATGGGGTGAGATACTAACAACAACAAAAATGGAAAGGGACCTGGGGGTAGTCATATCAGATGACCTAAAGGTGGGCAAGCAATGTGAGAGGGCAGCAAGGAGGGCTGGGGGGATACTGGGATGCATAGGGAGAGGCATCACCAGCAGAAAACAGGAAGTTATTATCCCTTTGTACAGACAGTTGGTGAGACCCCATTTGGAGTACTGCGTGCAGTTCTGGAGACCCAATCTCCACAAGGACATAGACAGGATGGAGGCTGTCCAGAGGAGGGCAACTAAAATGGTGCAGGGTCTGCACCGGAAGACATATGAAGAGAGACTTATGGAGCTGAATATGTATAGCCTCGAGGAAAGGAGAGAGAGGGGGACATGATAGAAACTTTCAAGTATCTCAAGGGAATCAACAAAGTCCAAGAGGGTAGCATCTTTCAAAAAAAGAGGTGTGCAAGAACAAGGGCACAATTTGAAGATAGAAGGGGGGCAGCTCAGAGGTAATTTAAGGAAGTATTTTTTCACAGAGAGGGTTGTGGATGCATGGAATGGCCTCCGGAGGAGGTGGAATCAAAACAGTGGTGGAATTCAAGCATGCATGGGACAGTCATAAGGCAATTCTAGGAGGTGGGGTAGGAAGAAGTAGGCTGCTGGTTAACTAGGATCTGCAGCTTATCCAATAGGTAGGGAAACGGGCAGACTGGGTGGGCCAAGCGGTCCTTATCTGCCATCAAAATCTATGTTTCTATGTTTCTATAGTGACACTACTCCTATGGTTCCCTCGATACTACATATTAAGGTGTCTACTGAACCTTTTATAGTTCTAGGTCTTAAGTTTGGGAGGGGGGGATAATGCTCTTCTCAACTGGACTGAGAAATTGGACTCTGCAAAATGTAAGGTAGCGCAGTGGAAAGTCTGGCAGCAGGTAAAACTGAAAAAAAGTCATGCTGGCCAAAACCTTTTTGCTTACCCTGTTTACAGTTATTAGTGTTATTTATCCCATTCCCCAGGGTTTGGAAACTACCCTTATGAGTTTATTCTTTCAGCTAATCTGGGGGAGCAGACTTAATCCTATTAGGAGGACTATTTTGTATTTGCCCGTGACACATGGTGGACTGAATATGGTGAACCCTATTTCATTTTACTACAGCTTGTATTTAAGTCATCATTTTCCGAATCAATCTAGACCCAGAAGTAAGTTGTGGGTATTGTTTGCAGATCATTGGTTGAGGTATTTCAGTGCAGACTGGACCTCCCAAGCTCTGACGCATTCCAAAATGAAATTTTATCCTGCTTATGTCCAGCCTGTTATCCGGAAAGTGAAACAGTGGGCTTTATCCTATTTGGATGTTGTCAATAAGCGTAGAAAAGTGATTTATGCCATGGTTCAGGAGACAGTATTTCTGACTACCCCTGACTTTAAAGGTATTACGGTGCCACATCATGACAAAGTGCTTCTGACCTTGAGAGATAAAAAGATTCCCCCTCGGATTTGGGATATTACCTGGCTGTGCAGTCATGGTAGGCTGAATGTTAAGGGGAACGCTAAACATAAAAGTGTATCTGAAAGAATGTGCCCCAGACAGCCGTGTTTAGATCAGGAGGAAACCATGCTTCATTTTTTAGCACAGTGTCCATATGTGCCAGAAGTGTGGCAGCTCCTAGTTGTGCGACGGGACTGGGCACATTGGCAGGCTATCTCCTATGAGGAAATCGTGGGTGGATTTTTGTCAGACCCAACTACACTGCATGTGGGTTTTTTTACACTTCTTTTTGCTTTTTTTAAATTTGTACTATGGCCGACTAGTGTTGTTTTGTTCTTCAACAGATGTCACAGGAGCCTACATGAGTACTTGAAAGGGTAGAACATGAATTATTTACTCACTGTTTCTTTGAGAAAAAGTATTTAGAGTATGATGAGTGGATTGCTAGATGGCAGGAGGTTCCTTTTCTAAAAGATAAGATAGGTTGAATTTCAGTTCTCAGCTTTTGTCTTTTTTTTTTCTTCACTTACCTGTTTCGCCAAAATTGTGGGGACCAACAGTGACATGTTTTTGATGCATTTTTTTTTTTTTACTCTAATGATATTTTGGTTCTTTTCACTATGTTATGTACCATACTGCATTTTTCTGATATGTTTTCTTTGTTACTATTTGTTGTTTTCTTTTCTGTTGTTAAAACTGTTTTGTGAAGCTTCTTAATAAAACTTTCCCTTACTCTTTTTCGATAAGTGCCATGGGATCTTTAGCATCCATCTGAACTACCACTAATCCAGGCAGCTGGGACCTCTGTTTAATGTCTCATCTGAAAGACGGCACCTCTGAAGTGCAGCACCCCCCTCATGCTGCACTACAGTGTCAGTATTGGGATATTAACCCAAGTGCCAGATGTGGGAACTGAACCCACAGCCCTCTAATCTCCCGACCTCAGAGGCGAGTGTGCTACCTACTGAGCCACTGACACAACACTTTACTTGACTCTACAGCTGAGTTTATTGTGAACTACACTGTTTGGGGATCACTTGTTCCCAGATGACTACCCCACTTCAAGATCGGAGATCCTCTCTCCATCCCCATTTGAGAGTACCAAGTCTAAGATTGCGACCTCCCGAGTGAGTTCCAGCACTAGCTGTCTGAGGCATGCCCCCTGTAGGGCATCGAGAATGGCCCTGCTCTTGGATGTGGCTACAGCAAAGGTGCTCCAGTTAACATCTGGCATATTCAGGTCCCCCATCAGCAATAGCTCCCCTTTCTCTGCCATCCTAAGCATGCCTTCTATCATTTCCTTGTCCATTTCCTCCCCCTGAGACAGGGGTCTGTATATAACCCATGTATGGATTGTGGTGCCATTTCCAGTCTCCAGGGTGACCCACAGTACCTCCTCCCCTCCCTGTTTACCCTTTAGTTCCATTGCTTTGATCCCTTCCCTTACATAGAGAGCTACTCCTCCTCCTCTTCTACCCTCCCTGTCCCTCCTGTAGACTGTGTTACCTGGTATGTTGACTTCCCAGTCATGGTTCTCTGTGTACCATGTTTCTGTGACTGCCACGATATCCAGGCATCCCCGTTCCATCAAGGCCACCAGTTCAAGGAGCTTGTTGCCTAGACTACGGGCATTGGTACTCATTACCCTCCATTTTTTGATGCCATTACTCCTTTTTGTCCCTTTCCTGTCCTTACTGCCTTTGTCTTTTTCTCCATTTACCCCTGCCCTTCTCTCTATCGACTTCTCCATCTTGGTGTTTACCTCGCTAACTACCCTGATTTTTTTTTTGGGGGTGGGGCTGGGATTTCCCTTCTCCTTTTCAGTGCCTTCCCCCTTGGCTAGTTTAAATGTCAATGAAGCATTTAAACCTATCACATAGGATCCTAGTTCCCCTCCTGGACAGATGGAGACCATCGCACAAGTATAGGCATGCATCCCTCCAGGTGGACCACCAGACCCCAATGAAGCCAAAACCCTGAGCTCCGCAACAGTTTTTCAACCACTGATTGAATCCCATGGTGCGGAGCACCCTAGCCTCACCCATACCATAGACAGGCAGCACCTATGAGAAGGTTATCATGCATGCTACTTGTCTAAGGCCCCACCCCAACTCCACAAACTCCTCCTGAACTGCTCTCATCCCTTTCCCAGCTATGTCATTAGTCCCTAGGTGGACAATGACATCCAGCTCCCTCCCCGTGCAGCTGCTCCCACGATCCTGAGGATTTGCTCCCTGTCCCTCCAAGCCATGGCACCAGGCAGGCACCTTACTTCTCTCTCTCTCCCCTCCATCCCCCAGTTCTAACCTCATAACAATGGAGTCCCCCATCAGGAGTTGTTTCCTTCCCCTGTGGGGTCTCATGCCACCCTCCTGTGGGTCTCCTTTGTGGAGTTTCCCAGCATCCTCCTTCGTCTCCATTGTGGGTGCCTCCATAGGGGAACCACACTCTGCTAGAATGGCATATGAACTGTGGAGAGGTACAACTGGAGGGATGCACCTCTGTTCCACCATCCTCACCCTCCCGGAGACCACGGTGGTCCAACCGCTCCTCTTTCTTGGAAACCTCTGCAGGCCTTCCTGACCCACATTCTTCCTGGCCCTCTACTTGTGCAAACAGACAACATATCCATAGTCTTATACATCAACAAACAGGGGGGCACTCATTCTTATCCCCTTTGTCGGGAGACCATGAGGGTCTGGTATTGGGTCATTGAACACGACCTGAAACTTTCAGCCATCTGTGTTCCAGGTGTCCAAAATGTCCTGGCCTACAGTCTAAGTCAGTCCAGGTCAAGGATGCATGAGTAGGAACTCCTGTCCTCGGTTGTCGAACACCTTTTCGACAGGTGGGGACATCCAGAGTTGAACCTTTTTGCATCCCCACTCATTGCAAAATTGCCACTTTTCTGCTCGCTTGATCCAGGGCTTGGAGTTTTCTGGCACGAGTTGTCCCTCTCCTGGAAAGGGAGGTTTCTGTATGCCTTCCCTCCCTTCCCACTTCTGCGGAGGGTTCTTCTCAAGCTTCAGTCAGAGGGGGCGGAGATGATTGTCATAGCTCCCTACTGGCTACATCAGATTTGGGAGCAGTGGAACCTCCTGTTCCCTTGCCCTTGTGCTCTGGCTTGCTCTCCCAGGAGCACAGCACCCTGGTCCATCCAGATCTCAAGTCTCTGCATCTTCTTGTGTGGTTCCTGCAGACTTAGCTGTTGCCTGCTTTGGAGTTTCTTCCAGGATTGCTGATGTCTTGGTGGCTGCCAGGAAACCTTCCATGAGAGCCACCTATGCCATGAAGTAGAAGTGCTTCTCCATATGGGACACCACTCAACACCTGGATCCCTTCACCTGCTCAGTGAATCTGATTCTGGAGTACCTCTCCCTCTCGGACTCTGGTCTGGGGTACTTTTTGCTTAAGGTGCACCTTTCCGCCATCTCTGTGTACCATGCATCTATTGAGGGCAAGGCTGTTGCCCAGCTAGAGGTATCCCGCACATTCTTGCAAGGTATCTTGCATCTGAAACCTCCCATCCAGGACCCTGTCACTCTGTGGGACCATTTTTTATGTTGGAGAAGCTCACTCTGCCTCCCTTTGAACCAGTTGCGAGCTGCGCTTTCTGTCATGGAAAATGCTATTTCTAGGGACATGGATATGTTGTTCATCCACACTTACTGGCAGGTTCCTTGCCACTTTAAATCTTGCCAGAAGGTCTTTAAGCTGGCTCCTCCCACCCTTCCAGGTGGTAAAACTCTGGGCTCCACCCCATGACACCAGATTTTCCTTACCGCTTGGAAGCTCAGGTTCCCTCCTTAATGCTCTGCGTGTAGACTGGATCCTAATTCTTCGGTTCGCCCGAAACTTATTTTAAAATTTTCAAGACTTCGGTCAAGTTTCTCCCACGTGGCTGCGGTGGACAAATCGACTCCAGGATTTCAGCGGTGCCCTTGACGGGCAGAAAATGTCCAGGATGGATCCGCACTCCATGTGCGTCTACTGCCTTGGCCTAGACCATGACCCGCAGGCCTGCAAGTTATGCCGTTCATTTTCAGCCAATGTCCTGGAAGACTGCACTGCTCGGTTACAGCTTGGGCGCCCCGAGAAGCGCTACCCGCCGGTGAAGTCAAAGGAGGCCCGTTTGACGGTTACCGCGGCGGCTGGCTCGGCTGAGCAACTTGAGCAGATGATCGCCCTTGAGGGCATCTTCCTCTTCCTCGGTTGCTGCATTTATCCCGCTCTCTCTGGGTACCTCATATTCAGCTTCTTTCAAGGGGCTTTGCCAATCCCTTTCCACGAAGGAAGAGGGGCCATTGGGACATTCCTCTTGGTCCAAAAAGAAGGACTCAAAAGGTAAGTCCCACCATCGGCGTTCGTGGGAGCAGGAGAGGTCCCCTTCCCCGGACAGTCGACACTCGACTTCGGTTGAGGTTGTGGCTAAGGCCGCTGGCTTCACGGTGTCCCCATCAGGTCAGCTGGCCGAGACACCTGTCGACGTGGTTGAGATTTTTCTCGACCCGTCGGACGGGCTGTCGACTGGTGAAGCCGACAACCCTTCTTCACCAGTTCCCCTGATGGAGACCGAGGACCTGTCTGTGCCTCTGGTGCCGCAGTCCCCGGTCAAGGCTTCCGAGCCAAGGGAAGAGCGGGTGTCCCCTGCCCCTTCCCAGACCCGTCCTTGGAAACACCGAGGTTCTTGGTCTCGGTCTTGGACATCCTCTCGGTCCAGCCGATCACACTGACATCGGTGGTCTCGGTCTCGGCACCGAAGTAAGCGGCATCGCCGCTCGTCCTCATCTTCCTCCTCGGAAGAGGAGAGGCTTCGGCGCAAATTGCGTCGACGCTATGAGGACCTGATGTGGCAGCAGTTACTTCTGTCTGGGAACAAGCTGATGCCGTCGCCTTCCCCGGCCATCAAGTGGCTGTCATTTGAGCAGCTGAAACAACCCCTCACTGTAGCCGAGGTGCCCAAACCTGGGCTGGTTGTTCGGCCGAAACCAGCTGCCCGACCGATTGTGGTGGAACCTCCGCCTCCACAACCGAAATCGGGGGCGTCGACCAAAGACTCTCGGTCGGGTCAGGGCCTGCCCCACAGGTTGTTGGTCACCCTCACTCCTAACCATCCTTGGCAGGTGGAGGGTGGCACAGGCTCCAGGCAGCTCTTCGCTGACTTCTCGGAATCCGACTACGACTCCTCCCTGTTCTCCAGGCCCATTGACCTGGAGTCCTCCGGGAGCCAGTCGATGGACAAAAGCCCATCGTCCTTCATGGGTCTGCTTCGGCTCATCTCGGAGTCCACCGGGATGCAGATCGAGCCCATATCCAAGCGGGCCAAGTATCCCCTGACGGAGATACTGGACCGAGGGGATTCACCCACAGAGGCCTTTCCGGTGGCTGAAGCCATTGTTGGCCCAGCCTTGGAGCTCTGGCAGTGGCCTGCTTCCTGTCCTGTACCTTCGGCCAGGATGGTCAGGAAGTATGTGGTCCCTACCGGCTCTTTGCCCGGTTTTTCGGAACACCCCTCCACCGAGGGGTTGGTCGCCGACTGCGTTTTCAAACAACATGAAGTCTTGCTATATTATAGACATTAGCAGTTTGATCCAGCTCTAGAACTGCCCCGGAGTGAAATGGTTAAAACCATTCCAAAATATAATTTTGGCACGAGAGCAGCTCTATCTGTGTCATTTCAAACTTGAACTGTCAGATTCTTTACTCCGCCTCAGTAAACAGTCGCTCCAGAGATTTCTCCTTCTGCTCGGTTCATTTCTTGGTTTGTTTAAGTGTTTTCTGTTGGATTTAACCGAGAATAGTTTTATTTTAACCGCAAAACCGCTCGGTTCAAGCTCATCTGTGGTAACCGTAAGTAAATGAAGGTTTTGTCTGTGTGGAACTTGTAAGTTATCGGTTCGGTTTTGAACCGATCAGTGGGTTTAAAACTCATTTAAAACTAAAAGTTACTATTTTAGAGTCCGGTTCCCAGTTCTTATTGGTTCTAAAAAAGCCGGATTTATTACGTTTTTTCCAATACCCGTGACAGGGTTAGGAACCGATAAAAGTTATCTTTTCTTTTCTCGTTAAAGAGCAAGTTTTTGGTTGGCTGGCATTATGTCTGAGAAACCCAAAGAAAAAATGGGCCCACTGGTTTCAACACTGTGATGTTTGTGGGAAGTCTTTGCCAAGGCTGACCCACACACCACATGTGTTTATTGTCTGGGTTTGACCACCTCCAGTCAGACTGCCAGGTATGTAAATTTCCTGCAGCCACCCTGGAAAAGATTGGGCAGGCTCAGGGAATGAGAGGCCAAAAAGTCCGCTGACCCGGATGGCCAGCCCGGTTCGGTGCCAACCGAACCAGAGGGAGTACCTCTGACCAGGGCCAGACTTCCTCGGGCAAAAGAAAAGCTGGTACTGAGGAACCAATTCCAGTAAAGAAAACAAGAAAATCAGCAGGTCTGGGTCCAAAATTCCTTCTCCAACTGCTGCAGAGATAGCAAAGCCATACAAATTGTCCAGTCACTGTCTCAGGGTCTGTCCGAACCACCACTATCTGGTAAAGGTCAGTTCGTCTGGTCCCAGTGGTTCAGGATTATGATATTGAGGAATTTTATGAACCAGGAGGGGAAGGAGGATTATGAACAGTATGAATGTGGCTGGGAAGGTCTGGGTGTGCCCATTGAACGGACATCTCCCAGACAGACCTTTAGAATCTCCCCTATGCTGTCTGAGTCCCCATCTCATTTTATGTTTTATAAAAAGTTGCTGAAACCCTCCAGCTTCCTTTAGAAGAGGCTGTGGATGAGCAAGAGGAGCCTGATTTTGTAGAAATGATGGATATTCCAGAGTCTAGGAGATTGTCTATTCCTTTACATAAGTCTTTTAGGAAACAAACAATTAAAATTTTAAAAGCTCTAATTCTGTGCCTCCTGTAGATAAAAAGATGGACAGAAGGTATACATTGTCAGGCCCTGATACAGAATTCCTTTCTCAGCAATGCAGTCATGTTGGGGTAGTTCAGGCTGCTGCCTGTGATAAAGCTAATATTCCCTTGGCTTCACATCCTCCTGACAAGGATTCCAGGAAGATTGATGCCATGGCAAAAAAAAAACAGTATATGGCAGCCTCTCTGGGACTCAGGCAAGCAAATTATATGGCTTATGTAGCTAGGTATCAGAAATCTAGATGGGATACTGTTATGCAATTGGCCAAGCAGGACCATGGCCAGCTGGCTAGTGAACTAGAACAGGTGGCTGCTGATGGCATTGAAGCCTCTAAGGTTCAGTTTCATGCTGCTGTGGATGTTAATGATGTTTCCTCTAGGGTCATGGCCACATCTGTAGCTTTTCGTAGGTTGGCCTGGCTCAGGTGTACTAGTTTGTCACAGGATACCCAGACTAAGGCTATGGATTTTCCTGTGGTGGGAAATTCTCTGTTTGGAGAGCAGACAGAGAATTACATGAAGAAGATGGATGAATATAGGACTACTTACAAGAGTGCCCAGGCTAAGGGAGGCGGCAAGCCACCTCAAGGCATACCCCAGGGGTAGGGGTAGGCCTTTCACAGGCCTTTCTACCAGACTCAGGCCTCCTCTGCCTATGCTCAGAGGGGCTTCTTCAGAGGCAGGGCAGACGGGTGGGCAGATCTGCTCCCACCCCAGCCTAAAAGCTCCTCTTAAACAGGCACCCTGATGGGGTGCCCAGGGCCGATTCTCCTGTACCAGTGGGTGGCAGGCTGGCTTACTTCAGTCAGAATTGGGCTTCTTTAACCTCAGACAAGTGGGTTCTGGAAGTAGTAAGCCAGGGTCTGGTTCTCAGCTTCAAAAAGTTTCCCAAGTTGAGAAGTAGATTTTTCTACCTGCAAGTGCTTCAGAGACCCTCGCTCTGGAAACAGAGGTCTCATCCCTGTTAGCTCTCAGAGCAGTAGAAAGGGTTCCTCCCCTGCATCAGGGCAGAGGTCTGTATTCCAGGTACTTCCTTACCCCAAAAAGACAGGAGAATGGCGCTCATCTTAGATCTCAGATATCTGAACAAGCATCTTTTGAAACCAAAGTTCAAAATGGTAACTCTGGCAATGATTTTACTTTCCCTAAGGCCAGGGACTGGCTAGCCTCCTGGACCTCAGGATGCCTATTTCCATGTCCTAATCAGAAGATCCCATCGTAAGTACCTCAGATTCGAACTGCCCTCAGGTCATTACCAGTTCAGAGCAATGCCCTTCGCCTTACCTCTGCTCCAAGGGTATTCACAAAGTGTCTAGCAGTGGCAGTGGCCCACTTAAGGAGGCAGAGGATTGCTGTTTTCCTATCTAGACGACTGGCTCATTGTAGGCCAGTCCCCAGAACAGGTAAAATCTCACCTGCAGGTCACCCAGCAGCTTCTCACCTCCCTGGGTTTTCTGTAAACCTACTAAAGTTGGTTCTGGAACCAGTCCAGGTACTCACCTTTATAGGGGCAGAATTGGACACAAGCTAGCCAGAGCCTTTCTTCCCCAGAAAGGGTAAGGAATTTAGTGTCTCTGGCCTCTTCCTTCACTCTGCAGGTCTCTCGACCAGCAAGACACTTTCTGCAGCTCCTGGGGCACATGGCTGCATCCACAGCTGTTGTGCAGGGAGCCAGATTTCAGATGAGAGACATTCAGTTTCACTTGAGAACCTTTTGGTCTCAGAGAAGAGACCCCCTTTCCAAGTTGGTCCCAGTGACTCAAACCTTGATCCTAGCTCTCCAGTGGTGGCAGGATCAGAGCAATTTAAGAGCGGGGGTCCCCTTCATTTCCCCTTCTCACGACTTGACTCTCACTACAGATGCTTCCCTTCTGGGTTGGGGAGCCCACATGGGCGACCTTTCCACTCAGGGAGTTTGGTCCCCCCAGGAATCTCTGCTCCACATCAATTTGCTGGAACTCAGAGCTGTCTTTTTAGCTCTTCAAGCTTTTTCTGCATCTGTCCACGACAAGGTGATACAAGTCAGAACAGACAACACCACAACAATGTGGTACATCAACAAACAGGGGCACTCGGTCTTGACCTTGTGCACCGAGGCAATGAAGTTGTGGTCTCTGGCCTATTCCCCAAACACTTCCCTCATAGGTTCATCTTCCAGGGAAGGACAATGTCCCAGCGGATGCCCTCAGCGGATTTCCAGGGCCATCACGAATGGTCCCTGGATCCTCAAGTGCTGGGGATAGTTTTGCCAGGTGGGGCATCCCTCAGATAGATCTTTTGCAGCCCCAGACAATCACAGACTTCCTCTGTTCTGTTGCAGGCCTCCAGTGCTGGGCTCAGTTCCCTGGATGCCCTTCTTCTGGATTGGGAGGAAGTTCCTCATGCTTCCCCTTCCTCTCCTATTCAAAGTACTAGTCAAAATCAGATCTCAGCCTTGCAGGGTGATTCTGATTGCCCCGGATTGGGCCAGGCAGCCCTGGTACCCACTCCTTCTGTCTCTGACAGTCCATCTTCCCCTGTGCCTCCCCAGGAATCACAATCTGTTGACTTGTGCCCAGAGAAGGGTTTGGTATCTCGACCTCAAATCCCTCAACCTCAAGGCCTGGCTCTTGAGGAGTTAGAGTTTGCTGATTTACACCTCTCTCAGGGTGTTCTTGAGATCCTAAAGGCTTCAGAAAGCCTTCCACTAGGCTACTTATAGTTCTAAATGGAAAAGGTTTTCCATTTGGTGTGCTGGGAAAATATTTCCCAGAATCTGCTGAATTGCCCATTTTGATTAGATTACATGGTACATCTTAATTCCTTGGGTCTCAGACCAGCTACCCTGAGAGTTCATTTGGCAGCTGTGTCTGCTTTTGTGTCAGCAGGAAAGTCATCCCCTTTTCCTTCATCCTGTGTTTTCCAAGTTTTTAAGGATTACTCCATACTAATCCTCCCTTTGGGAACCGGCCCTGCTTGGGACCTTAATGTTTGCATTGCCCAGTTAAAGCAACCCCTTTGAACCTCTGTCTTCTGCAGAGCTTAAGTACCTAACTTGGAAAACTGTTTTTCTAGTGGCTATCACTTCTGCCAGACGCATAAGTGAATTGTAAGTCTTGTCAGTGGAGACTGACTTTATTTCTTTCCACAGGGATAAGGTAGTCCTTAGGACTAATAGGAAGTTTGCCTAAGGTGGTTTCAGATTTCCATCTTAATCAATCTATCTCCTTCCAGTATTTTTCACTGATCACTCCTCTTCGGGTGAGAGGAGGTTGCACAGCCTGGATGTTAAGAGAGCTCTTAGTTATTATATAGAGCATACCAAAGGTCACAGGTTCAATCCTCCAACTTTTCCTTACCTATGGTGAAGTTGGGAAAGGCAAACCTGCCACTAAGAGATCAATAGCCAGGTGGATTGTCTCTTGTATCCAATTTTGTTATCAGAAAGTGGGCAGAGCCTCCGTTTGAGGGCTCATTCTACCAGGGGTACAGCTGCATCTCTAGCTGCTGCCAGAGATATCCCTTATTAGAGATTTGCCAGGCTGCTACTTGGAAAACGGTACACACTTTACCAAGCATTACTCCCTGGATGTCCAGGCCAGGAGAGATGCTCGGTTTGGCACAGCTGTTCTTCAGAGCCTATTCCTAAGTAGGTTCTGCCCTCCTCCATGGAGGTACTGCTGTGTATTCTGCTAATGTCTATAATATAGCAAGACTTCATGTTGTTTGAAGAAAAATTACTCACCTTAGTAATGTTGTTTCTTCTAATGGAGTCTTGCTATATTATAGACCTCCCCAACCTGCCCCTCTCAGAACCTCTACTTGGTGGGGTGGGCAACTTAGTGTGGGCACTACTTATGTCCTTTTAGCATTTTGTCCCTTTGGGACTTTGGGGTGTGTATGTGTATGCTGCGTGTGTGTTTTATTATACTTATGTTCCATTTTCATATTATTAGAATGGTGTTAGTATTTCTGGTCCCCTGACTTGAGTCTTGGGTGTTGGGACCATCAATGGTTGTTATTATTTAGGTAGCCATTTGGCTAGTGTAGGTTACAGCTTCCACACAGACCTTAGTGAGTTTGGCTCATAAAGATCTGACAGTTCAAGTTTGAAATGACACAGATAGAGCTGCTCTCGTGCCAAAATTCTATTTTGGAATGGTTTTAACCATTTCACTCCGGGGCAGTTCTAGAGCTGGATCAAACTGCTAATGTCTATAATATAGCAAGACTCCATTAGAAGAAACAACATTACTAAGGTGAGTAATTTTTTCTTCTGGCATTCCAGGAACACTAGGGATGTGGACAAGCCCCCCAACAAGGAGTCCAAAAAGCTGGACTATGCCGGGTGCAAGGTGTACGCTGTGTTCTCCTTTGGCCTCCACCAGGCCAGCTCGGCCGTGCTGATGGCACACTTCTCCCACGCCCTCATGGGCTCCCTGGATGAGGTGATCCCTCATCTCCCAGCCAACCTGCAGACCACGGTCCGGCAGGTACTGGACCAGGGAAGGGCGGTGGCTAAACAACAGCTCCAAATGGCTCTGGACATTGGAGACTCCTGTGCCAGATCAGTTGTGGCCGCGGTGGCCATGTGCCGCAGAGCATGGCTGAGGATATCCACCTTCACGGTGGATACCCAGCACAAACTGGCAGACGTACCCTTCTTGGGGACCGACCTCTTCGGCTCTGGAGTAGAAGGTCACCTCCAGCGCATCGAAAAGTCCAGTGCCACTCTGGACTCGGTCACCTCTGCCCAGAAGGACAAGGGCCACCGACAACAGCAGCATAAGTCTTGTCGTCCTTCTGCGCCTGTGTGCGCCAACAACAGCACCAGCACCAGGCCAGCAGGCTTGTGCTGGCATCCCAAAACCCAAGCCCGCGGCTTCCTCCAATAGGAAGCAGGGAGGTAAAGTCCCAGGAGGTCCCTCCCTCAGCCAGTTCCTCCTCTAAGCCTGCCCAGTGACGGGTTGAGGGGTGTCACCCCTAGGGACAAATGACTTGGCTCATCATGAGATTAGAGCAGTGCAGGAGGACATTGCAGAGTTGGGGAGGGACCTAAGACAAGTACCACACACAGTATGCTTCTCAGAGGTGCTGTCTGTCAAAAGCATGGGGGAGGCGAGGGTAATTGGCACCATGCAGTTTACTGAATGGTTGAAAAAATGGTGCGGAGCACAGGGGTTTGGCTTCATTGGGGACTGGGGTTCCACCTGGAGGGACACCAGCCTATACTGGCATGATGGTCTGCATCTATCCAGGAAGGGAACAAGTCTTTTGAGCAATCGGTTTAAATGCTTCATTGGCAAGCTTTTAAACTAGTCAAAGGGGGAGGCACTGACAAGCAGCAGGAAAATCCCAGCCTCTCCCTACAAAACAGGGTACTAAATGAGAAAAAGACTGAGGTAGAACGGTCAGTGGGGGATGCTGCAACAGAAGGTAAAGCCTACAAAAATGGAGAGCAATGAGTACCAATGCCCGTAGTCTGGGTAACAAGCTTCCTGAATTAGTGGCCTTGATGGAGGAGGAACATCTGGATATCATGGCAGTCACAGAAACATGGTACACACAAAACCATGACTGGGACATAAACATACCAGGATACACTGTCTACAGGAGGGACAGGGAGGGTAAAGAGGAGGAGGAGGAGTAGTTCTTTACATAAGGGAAGGAATGAAAGCAACAGAACAAAAGGGTAAACAGGGAGGAGAAGAAGCACTGTGGGTAAATTTGGAGACAGGCAATGGCACCACAATACGCACAGGGGTTGTATACAGACCCCCTTCTCAGGGGGAGGAAATGGACAGGGAAATGATAGAAAGTATACTTAGAATGGCAGAAAAAGGGGAGATATTGCTGATGGGTGATCTGACTATGCCAGATATTAACTGGAGTGCAGTTGCAGCTGCCACTTCGAAGAGTGCAGTTATTCTAGATGCCCTACAGGGGGCATGCCTTAGACAACTAGTACTGGAGCCCACTCGAGAGGGAGCAATATTAGACTTGATTCTCTCAAATGGAGATGGAGAGAGGATCACAGATGTAGAAGTGGGTAGCCATCTGGGAACTAGCGACCATCGATCAGTATGGTTCACAGTAAACACAGCAATAGAGTCAAGCCATACAAAGACAAAAGTACTGGACTTTAGAAGGGCTGACTTTGCCAAAATGGGTGAGTGCCTAAGGAATGCACTAGCAAATGGGCAGGAAGGAGGGGTGGAAGAACAATGGGGAATAATAAAAACTGCCATCACAGAGGTAACGAGCCTTTGTGTGAAGCAAATAAACAAAACAAGACGATGTAAGAAACCACTATGGTTCTCAAAGGAAGTGGCAGTGAAGGTTCAAGAGAAAAAGAAAGTATTCAGGAAGTACAAGGAATCGCAGAAGGAGCAGGACAGAGAACTGTATCAGTTAAAGCAAAAGGAGGCTGGGAAGGCAGTCAGAACAGCAAAGGCCCAAACCGAGGAAAAGATAGCCAACTCAGTTAAGAAGGGGGATAAAACCTTTTATAGGTACATCAGGGAGCAAAGGAAGACCAAGGGAGGGATAGTGAGGCTTAATAAAGGGAGGGAGGGTGGGCAGAGGAGACTGTGAAAGGCAGAGATACTAAACAAATATTTTTGCTCAGTATTTACAAATGAAGAGGGGAGGTACATAAACAAACAGTAGTAACACTCTGGATACAGAAGTTGATACCAGCCCATTTACAGAAGAAAGGGTTCTGAAAGAACTCTTAAAACTGAAGGTGGACAAAGCAATGGGCTTGATGGGATTCATCCCAGAATTCTAAAGAGCGAAGGGTAGAACTAGTGACACCACTGACTACCCTTTTAACAAATCATGGGAGGATGGGGTGGTACCTGAGGACGGGAGGAGGGCAGATGTATCTCCTTCACAAAAGTGGGAGCAAGGCAGAAGCAGGAAACTACAGACCTGTTAGTTTAACCTCAGTGGTAGGGAAAATGATGGAATCACTCTCTGAAGGAAAGAATTGTCGAGTATCTAGAGGCCAGAGGGCACAGGACCCCAGGCAGCATGGATTCACAGCGGAAGGTCATGCCAGACAAATCTGATAGATTTCTTTGACTGGGTGACCAAAGTAGTAGATCAGGAGGGCTGGGGACATGGCCTACCTAGACTTTAGCAAGGCATTTGACACAGTCCCACACAAAAGATTAATATAAAAGTTAGCCAGCCTGGGAGTGGTCCAAAGATGACAGCCTGGGTAAAGAATTGGCTGGAGAATAGGACACAGAGAGTAACAGTAAATGGAGTCCACTCAGAAGAAAGGAGGGTTACTAGTGTTCACGCAGGTTCAGTATTAGGACCTGAGCTCTTCAATGTCTTTATGTTTACATTATGGAAGGACTGGAAGGAAAAGTATGTCTCTTTGCAGATGACACTAAGATCTGCAACAAAGTTGATGCACAGGGTGGGTGGAAAGGATGAGAAGGACTTGGCAAGGTTAGAGGAATGGTCAAATGTATGGCAGCTTAGATTCAATGCTAAGAAGTGCAGGTAATGCACCTGGGAAACAAAACCCAGGGAAGAGTACACAATGGGGTGAGATACTAACAACAACAAAAATGGAAAGGGACCTGGGGGTAGTCATATCAGATGACCTAAAGGTGGGCAAGCAATGTGAGAGGGCAGCAAGGAGGGTTGGGGGTTACTGGGATGCATAGGAGAGGCATCACCAGTAGAAAACAGGAAGTTATTATCCCTCTGTACAGACAGCTGGTGAGAACCCATCTGGAGTACTGTGTGCAGTTCTGAGACCCAATCTCCAAAGACATAGACAGGATGGAAGCTGTCCAGAGGAGGGAGCTAAAATGGTGCAGGGTCTGCACAGAAGACATATGAAGAGAGACTTAAGGAGCTTAATATGTATAGCCTCGAGGAAAGGAGGAGAGGCGGACATTATAGAAACTTTCAAGTACCTCAAGGGAATTAACAAAGTCCAAGAGGGTAGCATCTTTCAAAAAAGATGTGCAAGAACAAGAGGGCACAATTTGAAGATGGGGGTGGCTCAGAGATAATTTAAGGAAGTATTTTTCACAGAGGGTTGTGGATGCATGGAACGACCGGAGGAGGTTGTGGAGTCAAAATAGTGGTGGAATTCAAGCATGCATGGGACAGTCATAAGGCAATTCTAGGGTGTGGGGTAAGAAGAAGTAGGCTGCTGGTTAACTAGGATCTGTAGCTATCCAGTAGGTAGGAAATGGGCAAGACTGGTGGGCCAAGCGGTCCTTATCTGCCGTCAAATTCTATGTTTCTATGTTAACCTCGTCACTCCTCCCTGGGTTCCCCCCTGTGGGGGGACGGCTCCGCCACTTCCTTTCTGCCTGGTTTGTTATCACCATGGACCATTGGGTGTTGGAGGTGGTAGCAAAGGGCCTGCCCCTGGAGTTCGAGTAGGCCCCACCCTTCCGAGCCGTCGCCCCTCAGGGGGCTACAGGGTCTGCAGCCTCTTTGTCGGCTCACTGAGCCGTTATCGCCCTGCTCCTCAAAAAAGAGGTGATCAGGAAGGTGGTGGATCCTCCTCTAGACCCGGGGTTTGTGTCCAGGTACTTCCTGGTCCCAAAACGGATGGGGGGCTGGTGCCCCATTCTCGACCTGCACGACCTGAACAGGTTCCTAAGGTCTCGGACCTTCAGGATGGTCACTCTGGCTCAGATAATCCCATCCTTGGAACGAGGCATCTGGTTCTGTTCTCTGGACCTTCAGGACGCGTTCTTTCACGTCCCAATCTGTCCATCCAACCAGAGATTCCTCCACTTCAGGGCAGAAGGATCCCTCTACGAGTTCCGGGCCATGTCCTTCGGCCTCTCCCTAGCTCCCAGGGTCTTCAACAAATGCATGGCAGTGGTGACAGCATTCTTGCGGCACTGAAGAGTCTGGGTGTACCCCTACCTGGATGACTGGCTGATTGCAGCCCCCTCCAGAATGGAGGTGGAGCGGTCCAGAGATCTGGCCCTCCAGGTTTGCTCTCAGGTTGGCCTCCTCATCAACGAGGTCAAGTTGGAACTCATGCCAAAGCAGGTGATCCAGTTCATCTGGGCAGAACTTGACTCTCTACGAGCCAGAGCACGGCTCCTGGCGGACAGGGCCGAGGTTCTTTCCTCCTTTGCCCAGTCATTTCAGGTTAGGCATTTGCGCCCTACCCGGGACTTCCTGCGCCTCCTGGGCCTCATGGCAGCCTGCACCAGCATGGTCCATTGGGCCCGTTGGTACATGCATCCCCTTCAATGGGGACTGGCCAGCCAATGGTCACAGCACTTCGATCCTCTGGATCAGCTAGTGACAGTGACCCAGGGGATGTGGAACACTCTCCAGTGGTAGACTTTTCCAGCACATCTGCAGGAGAGCATCCCGTTCATCCACCCTGAGCCTGACTAATGCCTCTCTGATGGGTTGGGGTGCCCATCTGGGGAGCACAGATCGCATGGCCTCTGGTCCCCTCGGGAGTCTCGATGCCACATCAACCTGCTGGAGCTTCGAGCGGTTCGTCTAGCCCTCACCGCCTTCACTCCGTCTCTACTGGGTCAAGTGGTTCAGGTTCAGATGGACAACACCAGGACCATGTACTACCTAAACTGCCAGGGCGGGACACGCTTCCGGCCTCTGTGCAGGGAAGCTGTCCGCTTTTGGTCACTCGTGCGCAGCCTGGAGGCGGATCTCCTTGCCATCCATGTGGCAGGAGCCTCCAATACCCTGGCCGATGCCCTAAGCCGGATAGGGGCTGCATCCCACGAGTGGTCTCTCCTGCCAGAGGTAGTACAAGATCTGTTCTCCCACTGGGGCATGCCTCAGGTGGACCTGTTTGCCTCCAGGAGAATGCGGCTGAGACTGTTTCATGCCCGCCCCTCAGCAGGGCTCGCTGCAGGGGATGCCTTCTCGAGGCCGTGGACCCTGGGTCTCTTCTACGCCTTTCTCCCATTTCCCTTGATCCACAAGGTGCTTCTCAAGGTGAGGAGGGAGAAGGTGCAGGTGATTCTGGTAGCCCCAGACTGGCCCCGCCAGTTCTGGTATCCAGATCTCCTCAGTCTCAGCTCCAAGCTCCCGAGGCGGCTTCCAGCCCACCCAGATCTGATCTCAGTCAATCAGAGGAAGGTATTCCATCCGGACCTTCAATCCCTGCACCTGACGGCCTGGTTCTTGAGCGGCTAGAGTTCCAGGCCTTGGGTCTTTCCGACAAGGTCCTCAACATCATTGAGGCGTCCCGTAAGGAGTCGACCAGAAAATGCTATGCCTTTAAATGGAAGAGATTCTCCATTTGGTGTCAGGGCAAGGGCCTGGACCCTTCCTCCTGTTCCTTGGCAAGCATTCTGGACTACCTGTGGTCCCTTTCTCAGCAAGGGCTTCGGTCGACCACCCTTGAAGTGCACCTGGCAGCCATCTCTGCTTACCGGATGCGGGCTGGGAAGCAGTCGGTGGCGCAGGAGAAAGTGGTCAGGTGCTTTTTCAAAGGCCTTGATCACATATCCCCTCCGGTGCGAGAACCTCCACCTACGTGGGATCTACTGCTGGTATTGGCTAAGCTCATGGGCAAGCCATTTGAACCGATGCACAGGTGTGACATCTCTCACCTGTCATGGAAGACCACCTTCTTGGTGGCTATCACGTCAGCCAGAAGGATGGGAGAGCTCCAGGTGCTTTCCATTGAGTCTCCTTATCTAGGTCTTCCCACAGGGACAAGGTTGTCTGTGCCCCACCAGAATTCCTTCCGAAGGTGGTGTCGGAGTTTCACCTTAACCAGGTGCTGACTCTGCGCGGTGTTCTACCCCAATCACACCTCGGAGGCGAATAGGCTCCATACTTTGGACCCTAGAAGAGCCACATTATAAGGAGCAGATGGTTGAAGTTCAGGAGCGGTTCACCAGCTGTTTGTCACCTACGCTGAAGCCGCACCGGCAGACCTGCAGCTAGGCGGATGATAGGCAGGTGAGTCACCTCCTGCATAGATCTCTGCCATAGGTTGGCGGGCATGGAGCCTCCCAGAGGGATAAGAGCTCATTCTACCCACCATACCACTGCTTCCAGGATGTCCCTATCCAGGAAATCTGCAGGGCTGCTACCTGGAAGTCAGCACACACCTTCATTACCCACTACCACATCGACCTTGAGTCACGCCGGGATGCTGGTTTTGGGGCCTCGGTTCTCCAGTCTCTATTTCCCAAGTAGGGTGTGCGCTTGCCTCCCTCCTCCCAGAGAACTGCTAGGAGTCTGCCAAGAGTGTGGATGAACAACATATCCATGTCCCTAGAAATACAGGTTACTCACCTGTAACAGGTTTTAGGAATGGTATATGTTGTTCATCCACCTACCAACCTCGGCTGACGCACAACCTACCGGCTTCCAGCGGGCCAGATCTGGTGTCATGGGGCGGAGCCGAGAGTTTTACCACCCGGGTGGGTGGGAGGAGCCAGCTTGAAGTCCTTCTGGCAAGATTTAAAGCGGCAAGGAACCTGCCAATAAGTGTGGATGAACAACATATACCATTCCTAGAACTCCTGTTACAGGTGAGTAACCTGTATTTTTAGTTGCTGTTACTTCTGCTCAAAGGATTTATGAGCTTCACATACCTGTGATATCCCTTTTTTTTTTTGCCAGGAGACTCCTGGTTTTTTGACCGAACTCCAGCCCTCCCTCCTGGGAAACAAAATCTCCTGCTTAAGTAAAATTCTGTCAAAAATATCCATTCAAGGTTTTGTTGGCAGATAAAAACATAAAAAGTAAATTAGTAATGAACAATGTATCTGATAACTTTGTATAACTAGTTGTTGATTCTTTTTAGTGCTTATTCTTGACAAAATAAGGTATATTAAATGTTTTAAATGCTTTTTCTGTTGTTTTTGATACCATTTAAGGACAAATTTGTGACGTTACGAAATCTCCCTATTAGCAAGCCAGTCTCCCTACTAATTTGACCAAAATCTCCCTCTTTAGCAAGTTGGAAATATCACAGGTATGGCTTCAGGCTCAGATGTGTTAAGAGCTTTATTTAGTTTTTCACAAAGACAGGGTGTCTTTGCGAACTAATCCTAAGTGCCTGCCTAAGGTGGCGTCCTGAGTTCACGCTCAGCCAAACCATCCACCCACCTGCCTGTTTATTGCCCTGAATATTCTAATCAGAGGGAGGCCTTACTGCACACTCTGGGTGTTTACAGGGTGCTTCGTTATTATACAACTTGCACCCAACTGGTTCATAATGCTGATCAGTTGTTTGTTTTGTTCACCCCAAAAACAGATGGAGCACCTGTTTCGAAACAGTGTTTGTCCAAATGGTTGGTAAATTGCATTGTGTACTGCTACTGTAAGTACAACAAGCCCTTGCCTGGGACTGCCAAGGGTCACTCCACTAGGGGTATGGCCACCTTTGTTGTCTGTTTCAGAAATGTGTCTGCTGCAGACATCTGTGCAGCTGCCACTTGGAGTTCAGTGCACTCCTTTGTCCGCCATTACAGCCTGGACATCGCTTCCAAGCGTAGTGCCAACTTTGGACTAGCTGTCCTTCAGGGCCTTCTTTCCTGAGCTGTCTGCTCTTGTTCTCTGCCTCCTCCTGGCTGACTCTCAGTCAGTTCTGGTACTGCTTGGGACTCAGTCCTACCAGTGTTGCCTGCTGCAAGAGCTCCCTCGAAGTAAGACAGTACAGTTACCGGTGTTGCCTGCTGCAAGAGCTCCTCTCGAAGATCTACTGTTATGGTAAGTTCTTAGATAACTGTATTTTTTTATAACAAACTGCTCTTCATGGTCAAACTCTGGCTTTCCAGATTATGGAATTCCATGGACAAATCTCCTAGAAGGTGGCTGTGGAAGCCTTAAGCTGATTTCCAAACTTTTGTTCAGACACAGTCTAAGCCATCCTTGTCTCACAGAGAGCTTCCAGCAGACTACCCCAAGCTGAATCTACCCCCCGAGTTTGAGGAGAACATGGCAGCTGATCTGCAAAAATACAGAACACTATGCAATGCCTGCACGAAGGCAGTGCACACCGCAAAGGCCCACTTTTTCAGAAACAAACTAAACGACACTGGGGCCTCACCCACTGAATTCTGGAAAACCTTCCACCCCTTCCATGCTCCTCTTCCCTTCCCACACCAGCTTTCCCCAACTCTGATGACTCTGACCCCTCCTTGGGGGCCTTCTCTATCAATCTCTTCTTCAGCACTTGTGCTCTTCCCCGTGGACCCCCCCGTCCTTGCCTACAACCCCCGCACTCCACAGATGAGATCTCCTTTCCCCCCATCACCATAACTGAAGTACTCTGGCCCTAAAAACCCTAAATCCCTCCAAGCAGAGCCCTAATGGCCTGGATCCCAGACTACTCAAGATGTCTGCCCCTGCTATATCCCCCCATCCCCATCACCCACTTCCTCAGCCTATCCATTGCACAGTGCACTATCTCAAAAACATGGAAACTGGCAAAGGTCATTCTTCTTCACAAATGAGGTAATCCTGCTGCACCGGGAAACTACAGACCAATCTCGCTCCTTCCCGCTCTCTCAAAAATCCAGGAGGCACTCATCTCAAATAGGATAAACTTCTTCCTTGACACCACCAACACTTTAAGCCCCTACCAATCTGGTTTTAGGCACATCCACTCCACCTCATCCTCCTTGTTCTGCCTCACAAACCACATCCATTCCACCATGGACAAAGGTCACCTCATATTGGTGATTTTCATTGACCTCGCCAAGCCGTTTGACTCGGTCTTCCACAGCCTCCTTCTGAACAAGCTAGCAGCCATAGGTCTCTCCCCTCTTCAACAGGATCAGATCCTGTCTCTCTGGCAGGAACCAATACGTGCAATTAGGTCACTCCAAATCCAGCACCCTCCTCATCCTTTCAGGAGTCCCCCAGGGTTCTATTCTGGGCCCCACTCTCTTCTCAATTTTTGTAAATGACCTCCCCTCCATATGCTCACCAACACATGAGCACATGTACTCTGATGATACCATTATCTTTGTTTCAGGCTCCCATTCTCCATGATCCAGGCATCCCTGCCAGGAGGCCTTTATAAATGCCCTCAATTGGTTCGAGGAAAACCTCCTCAGGTGTAACACCCAAAAAACTGTTGCTATGGCTTTCAGCTCTGCCCAAAGGTTGGCCAAGCCCTCATATCCCCCATCTTTCTTCTCCTTGGACAGCGTAATGATAGAAAGTGCAGTTCTTTAAATACCTGGGGTCTGGCTGGACCCCAAGTCAGACCTCTTCCAGCACTTTGACTACACTCACAGTAAACTTTGGCCCAAACTGGGAGCCTTATATAGAATTAAAGACTGCCTCTAGTCCCCAATACACAAAGAACTAATCACCAAATTAATCCTCCCCATGATTGACTATGGTGATGTTGTCCAGAGCTGGGCATCCCAGTCGTCTAAGTTAGACCCCCTGTATAATCATTTCTGTTGCTTTACCTCAAACCTCCCTTTCCGAACCCATCACTTTTCCCTATACTCCCCTCTAGCCCTCCCTTCCCTTGCAAATCACTGCCTCACCCACTGTGCCGCCTTCGTCGGCAAGTACTGGTTCTCAGCCCTCCCCATGCTCTCCATCATTCTATTCCCCTCACGTACGTCTGGCTACAGCCTTGGATCCCGTGATTCTTGCCCTTTCAATCTCCCTAATCCACACTCTAAAGCAGGCAAGGCCACTTTCTCCTTCAGACTCCCTGATTTATGGAATTATCTCCCCCACTCTAGCTGCCTTGCACCCACTCTAACCACGTTAAAACAACAGCTGAAACTCCTCCCACCCCCCCATGTAACTGCTCCCTACCAGGCCCTCCTTAATCCCGTCTCCCTACTTCTTATTCCCTTGCTTTTCTCTGCCATTCCATCTACTCTTACACCCTCAATTCCTTCTCATTTACCCTTCTTGTTTGATAACCCGTCCTCCATGGAAGTATTTTCCTTGCAAGCTTGTATCTTTTTCTTCCCGTTTTCTATCCATGTTATAAACACTGTTTTACAACTGACCAATTAAACTGTGCTTTTTGTAAATAGCGTTACCAATTACAATTTGTAATTTTAATGTAACATTTGCCAATACTGTATATAAAAAACTATTAAAGGAAACTAAAAAAGCAGTAAAGCATGCAACTAGAAAACATGAATTGAGTCTAGCCACAAAAGTTAAGGATAATCATAAATCCTTCTTTATTTTTTAAATTTTTTTATTTTTTTTATTTTTGTCTTTGGTAACCGGGTAAGGCCCACTAGGCACAAATGCCTTACTTACTTTACTTACATTAACAACAAAAAGGGGGGCAAAACTACTGTGGGACCTGTTAAAGATCAGGCTGGAGAGATAGTAGATGACAACCAGGCTACTGCGGGACATTTTAATACCTATTTTTCATTGGTTTTTAATGACAAAACTAAGGGTACTAGGGATCATCTGAATAATGCAGGCTATAGAATTACTCTGAACAGTGAGGCTATTGAGGACAGATTGATGCATCTGGACCTCAGTAAATCTCAGGGACCAGACAGAATCCATCCTAGAGTCCTCAGGGAGCTGGCAGTGGTATTGGCAGAACCAATAACAGCATTATTCCAAACATCATTGGATAGAGGGGAGGTGGTAGAGATCTGGCGTAAGGCAAATGTCATTCCAATCCAAAAAAAGGGGTCAAAACAAGAGCTGAGTAATTATAGGCCCGTAAGTTTGACCACTGTCTTGGGGAAGATGTTGGAGTCCATCATTAAGGACCAAAAAGTGGGTATAATGAACTTGGCAGGGGACTGTGATGATGCACAGCATGGTTTTAGGAAAGGATTATCATGCCAAACAAATATCATGGAATTCTATGAGCATGGGAGTGGGGCACTGGATGAGGGCAGTTGTGTGGATGTCATGTTTTTGGACTTCTTGAAAGCATTCACCAGGTAAGAAAAAAGGTCTGTCTCCCCATATGACGCACAGGGGAAATGCCAGACCTCACACAACAACTGACACACCGAAATCTGGCCAATGGAAAATCATGAACACAAATGCTCACAGCCTGGGAAATAAGATCCCAGACCTGCAGGCAATAATGTCAGAGGTTAAACTGGACATAGTAGCAATTAGTGAAATGTGGTTTACCAGTAACCACACTTGGGAGACTTCAGTACCTGGTTATATACTGTTCAGAAGAGACCAAGGTGCAAATATCAAAGCTACAGAAATTCAGAATACACATAAGGAGCCAGAAGAACTGTGGGTCACCCTGGAAACAGGAAATGGGACAGCCATAATAACTGGGGTTGTCTACAGGCCCCCAGACCAGGGGGAGGACATAGACACATCACTGTTAGAAGATATAAAAAACATGACAGCTAAAGGGGAGGTTCTGATAATGGGAGACTTCAACATGCCGGATACGGATTGGTCAATATCAGCAGGAACATCTGCCAGATCTAGGCACATGGTGGATTCCCTGCAGGGGGAAGGTCTCAAACAACTGGTACAACAACCCACAAGAGACAGGGCTATCCTAGATCTAGTACTGACTAACAGGGAAGGGATCACAGATCTCCAGTTAGAAGGTCACCTGGCCACTTTGGCCACTACACTAAATCCTCCCATTCCAAGGCAAAAATATGGGACTTCAGAGGAGCTGACTTTGATAAGATGGCCAACAGAGTTAAGCTAGCCCTGGCAAAAGGAAACGCAGGTGAGGGGGTACAGGCAAAGTGGGCAAGCATTAAGGATGCAATACTTGAAGCAACATCCCATTGTGTTAGACAGAAAAGAAAGTGCAAAGAAGGAAACCACTTTGGTTCTCAAACACAGTAGCAGAAAAGGTCAGAGCCAAAAGGCTGGCCTTCAGGAAGTATAAGGGGACACAGCGGGATGAAGATAGGGAGGCATACCAAACTGCCCTAAGGAAAGCAAGGAGGGCAGTAAGGCAGGCAAAGTCCCAAACTGAGGAAACACTAGCACAAACAGTAAAAGAAGGTGACAAGACTTTCTATAGATACATTAGTGAGAGAAGAAAGTCCAGAGGGGGGTATTGCTAAGCTCAAATGAGAAAAGGGGGCATGTGAGGAGGAGGAGGACCCTGTGAAAGCATCTATTCTGACTTCCAGTTCCTCCACAGCTTGGATAGTAGCTGAACGAGCCACTCAACCCGATCTGCTATCAATCCTCTTCGAAAACAAGTTAAAATCCAGAGAAATAGACTACGATGACTACTGGAGGATTACAGAAGGACAGAGGGTCAAGAACTCGAACCCCACATCTGAGAAATGAAAAGGTAATCCAGGGCTCTAGGCAGAGTTCGCCAGCACAAGGACCAACTGCTGATACACGTCTTAACACCGCAACCTCGACTTACGATACAGACAAAGAGTCGGAACTGCTCTCTCGATCAAGATTTGAGACTCTCTTAAGGGAGCTAAGAGATATGAGAGCAGAAAATAAATCCAAATTTAAACAATTAAATCAAAAGCTAGCGATGGTAGAGAATCGAGTGTAGGAAGCTGAAGATCAAATATGCACCACAGAAGATGACCTGCAGCACATTGGTCGCACGGTCTCAGCACTCTGTCTGCGTGCTATTAATACAGAGCAAAAATATATAGACCTGGAGAGTAGATCTAGATGAGACAACTTACATCTATATGGCCTGAAAGAGGGTGTGGAATAGGGAGAGATGTCCTAATTTATAACAGACATGCTGCGTGATGTCCTTAGCCTCCCCCAGGGCTACAAAATTAAAATTGAGAGAGTGTACCGCGCCCTGGCACCAAGACCTAAAGATCCGGCAGCTAGACCACGCTCAGTGATTATAAAATTCCATAGCTTTAAAACAAAAGAAAACATACTAAAATGAGCCTGGCAGCAACACAAGGTCAAATATTTGGAATTGCACTTGTTCTTTGACCATGATTACCCTCCTGCTATACAGCGGCAACGCCAGGAATATGCCCCTCTCATTAAACTACTACGTGCTGAAAACCTCCGCATTCAAACATCACATCCTGCTAAACTACGTGTTTTTTGGAAGGGAGGCACAGAGGTCTACAGTAATTTTGCAGAGGCACGCCAGGCCATTATAAAAAAGGGCGTAACGATTCCTGAATAGCCGATGACATCGGGACAGAAACGACGAGATCAAGACAGCACTTGGCAAATAGTAAAAACAAAGTGAAACAAACAACAAGCCACAGGTACAAGTTCAGAATCCATTTCTCTCTTCAGAGACTTACTCAAGAAACTCCCCGGAATTTCGGATCACGATCTTTCACTGATGGAGGGCTGAAGCACCGATTTGGCTACAGGACTCTGCAAGTAAACATATGCAGTGAGTAACTCTGAATATTATTTGAGGTTCCTGCTTCACCGCCTTGAAACTGTGCACAGCCAGGTCTCAGTGGTGACTAAGACCAGGCCCTATTGAACTCAGCTGTGCTCTCAGCGAGGCCTGCAGGTGACTCAGCTTTACTACATGCCAACTGGACTTGTTAAATTGCCTTTCGGCTGCTGGATTTTGCCGGAGTCTTGGACATTCAACTGGAAACAAAGGGGTGTGTGTAACCCCTAGATGGCGCTATCCCAGGGGCTACTACCCCTGCCTGATTTGCCACTAACAGGTTGAGGGGCCTGGATCCAATGGCGGGTGCCTCCACCCAGAGGTCAGGGTTTGCAATAGTTAAACTAACTTGGTCACAGCCCTCTGGGACACTGCAACCCCCCTTCTTCCCACTAGTGGCCCACACAATATATCAGAATTACCTTCACAGTATACACTTACCCCCAGGTCTGGTTCCGCACTGGGACCTCCTGTGAAATGAGATACAGTGCAACAATCACAGTACAGTACTTTAACATAGACAAATACCTCCAGGCAGTATAACTTTGCTGAAACAAGCAGCTCTGATTTATTTAGGGGATATAACAAGGACAGGGGAAATCAGGTTAATTAGCTTATCACTCTAATAATCTACCTATGGCTCTGTGCCAGGCCTATCCCATCAGTTACTGTCCCTAGGTACCCAAGCCCTAGTGGCTAGTCCAAACTGTGGCAGCTGGTAGGGCCCTTTCACACAGAAGAAAGGAGAATTAAACAGTCACAGTACAGTAATTCCATTTGGATTTAATGTGGCAATTCAACAGGAGCTAATCTTGAATTAGTACTTCACGACCTCCAAATAAGATAGGGTCCTTCAATGTCAGCAGGGCTCACTTGAGGTACACAAACCTCTTCACATCCATATAAAAGAAAGCACTATACCAGGCAGGCTGCATCTGTATCCCGATCGCAATTACTGCACAATACCGGAGAACACACAGCAGATTCAGTTCCTGACAGACAGAGTGCAATTTTCAGCAATTCCTCCAGTCTTCTACAGGGTGAGCCTGGTTTCTACTCTTCAGAGATCCTTTGATTCTTTTCACAGGACAGATTCAGTCCTAACAAGCTGTTACACAAGCTGCAGACCGGAACTCTGGGCCTTACACACGTTTTTTGACTAAAACTGCACACTGAAAAGCACAGGGCTCCTTCCTTCTTCACTGCCAAAGCTCAACTGAAACTCCAACCGACAAAACAGGCACTTCCTTTGAGTTCCTCCCAGTTCTTGACTGGATTGGCTGTCACTCACAATAGACTGCTGCTGTTGGTCCAAAAGGCACTGAAGTCTAAACTACATCTCCCAGAGTCACTGCCCATACAATCCTCTTGTGGCTGGCTCAGATTATGAGTCCAAGTTCTGATTCGTCCAAGGCACCATTTTAGAGCTAGCTTACCCCACACTGATTGGTCCAGTTCAGCAGTTCAAAACTAGAATGGGAACTAGCAGACACATTCTGACTGCAAAGAAAGCAGGTTAGACAAACTGTAATTTCATTATTACTCTAAATAATTTCTGGTAAACAGTTACATCTTTCAGATAGGTTCCCTTTGCACTCCTAGTGACTGCAAAAATTAAGTGAATTGGCAGCAGCTCGAGTGGTACTCAGAGAAGCACACAGTCCCCCCATACAAACTAATTATGTCTGCAAGCAGACAGCTCTTAAAGAGACAGTACCAGAGGCTCTAAAGACACTCACTGATAAATGGCTTAAATGCCAAACACCATTCAGGCTTGGAGCATTCAAGCAAGCTCCTGGAAGTCTTTTGGGAACCCCCATTTGCAGGGGAGTTACACCCTTCCTGGCCTGGGAAAGCTAGCGTCAGCGTCAAGCAAGTACCTATAGTTTCAACTGCAACCATATAATTTGCATTAGGCTCGCATATGTAATCATCAGTCAATATATCATTTTACCAAGAACACATTTCTGAAACATTGCAATCGTCACTCTTTACACAGTATTACATACACATTGTACCATAACTCAAGTTATTACCTCTTGTACATGAAACCTGAAGAGAGGGCCCTTCCTATCAGTTACCTTGGGGCTGGATGGGGCAAGGGCACCATACTAAGAGGCAACACAAGTAACTTGGAGTTAGCACTGATGCTCAGTTTGGGCAATGAGCACGGGACACATACACTCCTTTATGGACAACATTGAGAGGCAAGTCCACAGGCCTCCAAGTGAATCATAACTGAGGTGCACCACAGGCTTTACAGCTCGACCAGTCTTTCTAGGGGAACTGTTATAGTCTCTGCACTCTGAGCCTCATTTTCAGCATTGTCCTCACTTGTCAGGGGAGTCTCCATGGGGTAGAGGCTAGAACTTGGGGCACTTTCAGCTCCAGGAGTTACAGTTTCTGAGTCCACAACATTTGGCTCGCATGGAAACTTTTGGACACTGGCAGTGGACTGTCAGGGCACTCAAAATACTCTTCTTGTTAGATTGTATCACCAGTCTGCCCCAATCATCATTTCCTCTGAAAGCTCAAACAGTTCAACCATGCACAATGATTCCATTTCATCTGATCTGATGCTTGCACTTCACTTTCTGGGAGCATTGGCTCCAGGGATGAAGCTGGGGCTTAGACAGTCCAGAAGGCCCAGCTTTGTCTCCAGTATTGACTAGGGATTGCCTGAAACAATTGACTCAGTTCAGTAAGAAGGATAGTATTCAAAGTCATCTCACTTTCTTCCGATATGGACTGACAGTCATGCTCAACTGGGACTTGTGGAGGGGAACACTTTAACTTTGCTTCTGTAGGTGCAGACTTTCTTGATCTTTTCTTAGCAGCAGCTCTAGTCACTGGTCCAGAGGGGGCATCTTCTAGGGGCTCAGACTCAATTAAGATTTGTCAATGGGCATTAAATGATTTCTATGCATTGTTTTTACATCTTTTGAATTATTCTCAGGCCTTACTTTTGTACACTTTGGCAGATCATCTAGTTTGCCCACTACAATGTGAGGGAGATGAAAGCATCTATCAGCAATCTTGCTTGCCATGCAGTCCCAGATTTCTTAGCAATACCGATCTCCTCCTGGAGTTCCTAATGCTTTCACTTTTTATCATACCTTTCTTTGTTGGCCAGATTTCTTTTAGCAGCCATGGTTTGAGCCAGTTGGTACGCATGAGTTAGCTGGGCCTTTAACTTTTGCACATACTGTAAATAGTTGTCAGCTTGAACCCCATCAGGAGAGACCCCAAAACACACATCTACTGGTAGTCGAGCTTCTCTTCAAACATCAAGGCGGTAGGGGAGAATCCAGTGGCATCACTTTGGTGCAGTTATAAGCATGTACCAGGGTGCTAATTTGTTGGCTCCATCTAGGCTTGTCCTTTGGGTGCAGGGTGCCTAGCATATCTAGCAAATCGGGTTGAAACGCTCAGGCTGTGGGTCCCCTGGGAGTGGTAAGGAGTGGTTCTGGACTTTCGTGACCCCACAGAGAAAGCATCTCTTTGATCAGGCGACTCTCAAGACTCTCCCTTGATCAGAATGGATTCTTTGTGGAGCCCATAGTGAACAAAAAGTTTTCTACAAGTACTTTGGCCACAGTGGATGCTTTCTGGTCTTTGGTGGGGAAAGCTTGGGCATATCTAGTGAAATGGTCAGTGACCACCAGCACATTACTGATATTTCTTTGATCTGACTCCAAACTCAGAAAATCAATACAGACCAGCTCCATGGGTGCACTGGTGGTGATGTTAACAAGGAGAACCCTCACAGAATAAACTTTCCTCTGTAAGCAGCGACTACAAGAGTTAGATATGTTGCTCCACATCAGCTCCCATCTTAGGCCAATAGAATCTGGATCTCACCAAGTCAAGTGTTCTGTCTATACCAAGGTCACCCCATGGTTGTGCAAGGACCTCAGTACTGAGTCTCGAAAGGCAGTGGGCAGCACTAGTTGTTGTTTGTCTACTTGTCCCCTCTGTCTACTGTTTCTCTGTATAACAGTTTATTGATCAGTTTCAACTTAGGACCTTCTTTGTATAACAGTGCAGTTCTCAAATCAGTGGAGCGTAATTTGGACACATCTTTTCCTGCATAGAGGGCTTCTAAAAGCTGCTTTGGAAATCATGGGATGTCGGCGGGGATTAATTCGCCGAATACTGTCATTGTCCAGCTGAGGCAGTGCACCAATGTCTATTGCAGAAAAGTGGCAATAGGCTTGTAGGTACCGCAATTCTCAGAGGCTCCCAAGCATCCACCATGCAGTCCACTCGTCCGGTGGGACATTTGTTCCTCCCTGTCAAACTTCTGGCAGAGTGCCGAATGTCAGGTTCTGCCAATCTGACCCAATCATTCTGGGGAACAGGCCTCCGGGAGGGCATCAGCATCTATGTGGTTCAGACCTGCTCGGTATTCGAGGCATAGTCATATATGAGATAATGCAGAAAGCCACCTATGGCCAGTGGCATCCAACTTAGCTGAGGTCTGCACATAGAGTCAAAGGATTATTGTCAGTTTTTACTAGTATTTTAGCCCCATACAAGTACTCATGGAATTGGTCAACAATAGCCCACTTCAAAGCTAGGGACTTAACTTATGTACAGGATAGTTCTTTTTCGGATGGGGTCAGGCTTCTACTGGCAAAGGCCACTGGTCTCAGGCCATTCTCGTGCTCTTGGTACAACCCACAGCCCCCAAACCCTGCGAGCTAGCATCAGTGTGCAGGGCGTAAGGTTTTCTTGGATCGGCATAGGCAAAGCACTGGAGCATGGGTAAGTTGATATATGATCTCATGAAAAGCAGTCTCACAATCAGAAGTCCAGCCGGCCCAAATACTTCCTCCGGATGAAAATACACTCTTTCAGTCTTGAGGGGACTTTTGTTTTAATTATTTTGTGGGTTGGGGATACCCTTAGTGAGTTAAGTAAAGGTAGGATCACTCTTAGATAGTCCTTGATGAAGCCGATATTAACCACAGAATCCCAGGAATCTTTGCAGTTCTTTTAGATTTTTGGACAGCAGCCCAGGTAGTCAAGGCCTCAACTGCTTGGGTGGGGTCTCTATTCCACAGGTGGATACTATGTGTCCCACATACTACTGATGTTTGAAAGAATTGACACTTATCAATGGACAGTTTAAGGCCAAAAGTCCTCCAGTCGGTCCAATACCTTAAATAATCTGCTCTCATGTTCCTCCAGTGAGCTGCCAACACAATAATATCATCTAGGTATACCAGGCCTCTAGTAAGTTCATGTCCCCCACTGCACGCTCCATCAATCGTTGAAAAGTAGCTGGGGCACCTCAGAAATCCTTGAGGGCATCCTCATGAATTCATATAAAGCCAGCCAGACAGATAAAACGCCGTCTTCTCACGATCCTCTGGGGCCATCGGGATCTAGTAGTACACACCCACTGCGAGGAGATCCAGCACAGAGAACCACTTGCTCCCGTTTAGAGCAGTCAAAGCATCCTGAATACGGGGCATTGTGTACTGATCAGGGATAGTCCGCCGGTTTAAGGTCGATAATACACACACATCCTTACTGTTCCATTCTTTTCCTCACTACCACAATGGGAAGCATAAAGACTTCTGGATTCTTGTATTACACAGCAGCTAACATCTTGCAGATGCCGTCTCACATCATCTATGTCAGCAGGTGCCAGGCGCCGAGACCTCTCACGAAATGGTCTTCGTCATGCAGCCGGATATTGTGCTCAGCCCTGCACGCATCCTACATCCCATTCCTTTAAAGAAAACACCTGGTCTCTCTGGGCAAGCTTCTCACTGATCCTCACTTTCCATTCAGCTGGCGGGGAGTTGCTTGAAATCAAACAAGTCAGAACCTTACTGTCATTCTTCCATGAACTCTTGCTGCTGGGTAGCACTGCAGTGTCTGCACAATGCACTTAGCTAGGATGCAACCTCTGTTTACTTTCAGATGTCTCTTCAGACACATTATGAATTTGGACCATTACCCTTCTGGCATAAGCATGGGCTCTAGCGGGCAAATACTAGGCTTGACCAGCAGTCCCTCTGGCAATTTTCCATCGCTCTAGTGCATCCAACATTAATAATATTTATTCTTAACATCCTTTCTGATACGGACCTCTCCCTATGGGTACTTTCAGGCATTTAACTGGGATCAGAGACTCAGGATCCTTCTTCCATACAATTCAGAGCCGGTTCCTCTGGTTCTATTTTTCAGCATCTCTCTGTGCCTCATAGGCCTTCTTAATTAAAGCGGAACTCTTAAAGCTCTACTATAGTCTTTGACCCCTGTTTTTCCCCATAACACAACTGTCAAATTGACCTTCAAACATATGAGCATTTGTTCCAATCAACAAAGGGACACCATCATACAGTCCAGTGGGGGACACACTAAGGCTAGGGTCTCTACTTGTTCGCCCTCCAGCCACGGAGGTGGGAAAGACAACCAGATCGGATATACCCGGAATAGGGTAGGCCTTCTCACTTAACCCCCATACATGCAGTCCTTCTAATGGTTGTAAGAGTACGTCTGACAAATGCTTCTGATACAATCCTGGAACATAATTGTCACTTGGGGCCACTGTCTAATACAGCTCTTGTGAGACACTCCATTCACCTTTACAGTGGTCTCCATGGAGAGACCCACTATTCTGGACCAGTCTGGAGAGGCGTGTAGTGGGGCCTGGGCAACTGACCTTGCCACAAAGGCGTGAATTAGCATTTTGGTGCCCTCACTGGGATCATGTCAGCACCTCTTAACCACTGTTTCTTCTCCAAGCTCTCCTTGTAGCCTATATGCAACTTTGTCAGTGTCTTTTGGGACTGGCATTCCCCTTTCATGTGCCCATCTTTCCCACAATTATAGCAAAACATACTTTCTGGAGTTTGAGCTGGCGAGGCGCCACACTGGGGACACGGCGGGGTATTACTAACTGGAAACCTGGGTGCCATCTCTGTCTGCGGCGTGATAAGCATTTGGAGACATCTCGTCAGTTTCTCCACTTCCATAGTCAAGGAATTGAGTTTGAGCTATTATCAGTAGGAGATACATGGTGGGTACCCCACCCCCATAGCAGATGCAGTCGGATATAGGTCAGGGCCCTGTACTTGCAGGCGTGGCCTTCATAAAGGACTGTTTTTGAATTCCTCGATCTCTCTCAACAGTTCACTTCCCATTGTGGCATATCTTTTTCCTTGTCAGAGCACTCATTGACTGTCAACCTCTGCCCATGAACTTCACTTGATGGGTCACCTCAGTCACCGGGCCGTAGCCACAGCTGTTGTGCAGGTCCTCCCGAGGTCGCCTTTTCTCAACTCCTCGAATTTCTCATTAACTCATCATGGGAGGTGGGGATTCAGTCGATTTGCCAGGCGTAACTGAAGCAACAGCAGTTCTGAGAAGGGGGCAGACTTAAGATTCTGTCCAGTCTGGTTCGGTCCAGTTCAATCAGCTGGCAAACTACCCTTCTGAGGCATTCTTGCAACAATTTTTCCAGCCGAGACATACACAGACAACAACTCCCTTGGTACTGTTGTGCATTTCTACTCTCCACCACAGGTCCTCATCAGAATCTGGGCTCCCATACACATTCTCCAAGGCCTCAAGATAGGCCTGTGCAGTCGCTTCAGGGTTACTGCCTGCTTAGCACGGATGGTAGCCAGGCAGGACTCCGGGAGGCTCTCACTAACCCTCTTTACGCTTCGCCTTCCGAGCACTGCCATTCTAGCACTTGGGGGCAACATGGTCTATCCAGGTCTCCCAGTCATCCTCCCCTTGGGGGGTGGGAGGGTGCCAGAGAAGATCCTCAACCTTGAGTAAGAGTCGTGACTAATGGCAGGTGCAGAAATAGGAGTCTGCATTGGTTCAGCCACCACTACGGGCACTGGAGCAGGAGAGGTGTTGGGGAGGAACACTCCAGGTGGCAAGAATAGTTTCTTCAAGTCCTCCACAGTTTTCCCTCTCCCAGCAACCATTCAAGCAAATTTCTCCTCAAAAGTTTCAGATAGTGGTGGGGGCTGATTCCCCCGGGTCTTTTACTGTCCTAGTTATCACTCTCCAAGCAGTGAGGGCTCCTCTGGGGTAATGGTCTGTGGCACTTTGGAACAATCTATGGGATCCTTAAACTCTACTAGGCCAGGAAAGTGTGGGTGAGCAGATTAGCATGCCGACCCACCACCACAGGGTTTTGTAAACCTTCCACCTTGGAAAGTACTCCTGCACAGTGTCCGTATTGATACCCAGGGGATGTCCAGGATAAGCATAGCATTTGGGGGTCGATCTCCTCCCAGTACACCACTCCACCAGCCGGTGCACAGCCACTTCTGTCGGGTACCCATTTTTTCTTAACAGTGCATTCAGAATATGGCCACCAGAGACACACCAATCCCAACGGTGAGCCTCCAAGATGTAACCCTAGATGGCGCTTATCCCAGGGCTACTTACCCCTGCCTGATTTGCCACTAACAGGTTGAGGGCCTGGATCCAATGGCGGTGCCTCCACCCAGAGGTCAGGGTTTGCAATAGTTAAACTAACTTGGTCACAGCCCTCTGGGACACTGCAACCCCCTTTCTTCCCACTAGTAGCCCACATAATATATCAGAATTACCTTCACAGTATACACTTACCCCCAGGTCTGGTTCCGCACTGGGACCTCCTGTGAAATGAGATACAGTGCAACAATCACAGTACAGTACTTTAACATAGACAAATACCTCAGGCAGTATAACTTTGCTGAAACAAGCAGCTCTGATTTATTTAGGGGATATAACAGGACAGGGGAAATCAGGTTAATTAGCTTATCACTCTAATAATTCACTTGATGGCTCTGTGCACAGGCCTATCCCTATCAGTTACTGTCCCTGGGTACCCAAGCCCTAGTGGCTAGTCCAAACCGTGGTAGCTGGTAGGGGCCCTTTCACACAGAGAAAGGGAGAATTAAACAGTCAGCAGTACAGTAATTCCATTTGGATTTAATGTGGCAATTCAACAGGAGCGACTCCTGAATTAGTACTCACGACCTCCAAATAAGATAGGGTCCTTCAATGTCAGCAGGGCTCACTTGAGGTACACAAACCTCTTCACACATCCATATAAAAGAAAGCACTATACCAGGCAGGCTGCATCTGTATCCCGATCGCAATTACTGCACAATACCCGGAGAACACACAGCAGATTCAGTTCCTGACAGACAGAGTGCATCAAGCAATTCCTCCAGTCTTCTACAGGGTGAGCCTGGTTTCTACTCTTCAGAGATCCTTTGATTCTTTTCACAGGACTGGATTCAGTCCTAACAAGCTGTTACACAAGCTGCAGACCGGAACTCTGGGCCTTACACACGTTTTTGACTAAAACTGCACACTGAAAAGCACAGGGCCCTTCCTTCTTCACTGCCAAAGCTCAACTGAAACTCCAACCGACAAAACCGGCACTTCCTTTGAGTTCCTCCCAGTTCTTGACTGGATTGGCTGTCACTCACAACAGACTGCTGCTGTTGGTCCAAAAGGCACTGAAGTCTAAACTACATCTCCCAGAGTCACTGCCCATACAATCCTCTTGTGGCTGGCTCAGATTATGAGTCCAAGTTCTGATTCGTCCAGGCACATTTTAGAGCTAGCTTACCCCACACTGATTGGTCCAGTTCAGCAGTTCAAAACTAGAATGGGGAACTAGCAGACACAGTTCTGACTGCAAAGAAAGCAGATTAGACAAACTGTAATTTCATTATTACTCTAAATAATTTCTGGTAAACAGTTACATCTTTCAGATAGGTTCCCTTTGCACTCCTAGTGACTGCAAAAATTAAGTGAATTGGCAGCAGCCTCGAGTGGTACTCAGAGAAGCACACAGTCCCCCATACAACTAATTATGTCTGCAAGCAGACAGCTCTTAAAGAGACAGTACCAGAGGCTCTAAAGACACTCACTGATAAATGGCTTAAATGCCAAACACCATTCAGGCTTGGAGCATTCAAGCAAGCTCCTGGAAGTCTTTTGGGAACCCCCATTTGCAGGGGAGTTACATGTGCATTGCCTGGGGGGCGGTTGTGATGGGGAGGGGCTGAGGGCAACGAATATGTTGAAAGGTTATCCCAAGGGGTGCTCCTCGGACCAAAATAGACTAAAAAATTTAGCTCCACTATCCTTCTCTCATGGGGGCCTAACCCGACTCCACAGCTGGTAATGTTGAGGGAAAGTGGGGAGCTGCATTTTATGGAGACCTCTAGAGGAGTATGACTAGCGGCTCGGTCTCTTCGCTGCGTTCCCCCCCACCCACTTATTTACTTATTTTTATTTTTTTTTCTCTCCCTGTTACCAACCTTCTTAAGAAAGGAGAAAAATCCCTCGCACACATGCAGTGAATAAATACAATAAGCAGATCGGGTTTAACATGATCTAAGCCGCAAATAATGATGTTTGAAGGGTCTGTTACCAAACTGATTGTAGAAGAGGCCCTCCTGTCCAGGAGGAGCCTAATCCTCTTCTGGCCACCACAATTAACACCAGGGTGGATGCAGAGGTCACTTGCTAGAGTAGACTTCCTACCTTGGAAGCCATTACAAAAAACACAGTTTGGTGCCCTGTTGGTACCGCCCACTTCGTTGTTGTTGGTGTCAGCTTGTCTTTCTCTATTTAAACTCTATGTTTTTATGAATCTAGAATCTAGAGGGTGTAAATGTATTCTACAAAGTACCTGACTGATTTGGGGGGCTTTTGAATATTATTGGAAACAAGGGGATTCTTCAATGTGCAACTTTGTACATCTTCATTATGAGTTACACATTTTGTTCATATAATGTGCATGGGCTGACTAGCCCCATTAAATGCTCTAAAAGTCTAACAAGACTCAAATGTGCTACAGCAGACATCTTATTGCTTCAAGAAACACATTTATCTAATACTGAACATTGGAAGTTCGAGCGTTTGGGGTTTGGTCAGGTCTATACCTCTTCATACAGCGGTGGGCGAAGAAGAGGAACAGCTATCCTTATTCCCTCCAGGGTCCCATTTCAAGCTACAGACCAGATAATTGATAAAGAGGGCAGATATGTCCTGCTAAAAGGGAAGCTAAATGGGAAGCCCATCACTATGGCATCGCTATACTTCCCTCCTAACTCTGACTTTAATACATATAGGTCAATCCTCCTTCAACTAACGCAGTTGGCAGAGGAACCTGTGATTTGTGGGGGCGACTTTAATTTGCAGCTGAACCAATTGTATCAGCCCTCCCAAACTCTAAACATTAAACTTAAAATATCAAAGCAAGCCAAGAGCTTGGTTAGATTGCTTAAGAATCTTGGTCTGTCTGATGTATGAGAACACTTGAAGGGCTTGGGTACACATCATACCTTTTTTTCACAAGCTCATCAGAGCTACTCTTCAATAGATTATTTCTTAATGTTGCAGGAGCATCTTCATATGTCCCAGAGGGTCTAACAGGGAGACTTCTTCTTCTCGGACCATGCGTCACAATTTCTAATTTTTAAAAATGATCATTTCATAAAATCTACAGCCTGGAGGTTAAACATATCTCTTTTAAGAGATAAAGAAATCGTACAAGAAATCAAAAACACAATTAAACAAACTTTATTAGAAAATGATACACAGGGAATTGATGTATCTATACTTTGGGATACGATTAAAGCAGTATGCAGAGGTAAATTTATTGCTATAGCAGCACATAAAAAAAAAGGCTGAGAGAACAGACCAGGACCTCCTTGTTACTTCAAATACATCACCTAGAAGAACAGCAAAGTAAAAAGATAATAGCTGCAACTACTAAGCAGTTAAAGATCTTGAAAAGTAGCTCAACTCTCTGTTGGATTATTATGTGGAACAGAAGTTGCGCTTTCTTAGGCAAAAATACTATGAGGGTGGTCCTCACTCTTTAAAATTGCTGGCTGGACGTCTAAGAATCCAGCAGGCTAAGGCTATGATTAGCACACTTAGACCTTCAGATAGAGACCCCCCCCCCACAACATACTGTATCTGACATATCAGATATTTTTGTAAAATTTTATACTGATCTCTATGCAGCGCCCGACCACAACCTCCAATGGAGCAAATTTGTTCCTTTCTCAAAACATTAAAGCTCCCAGCCTTCTCTAAAGTCTCTCTGACTACACTGATTGCTCCAATTACTCCTGCGGAAATAGAGGGGGGTGATGGGAGGTCTTAAAACTAATAAATGTCCTGGTAACAATGGACTGCCAGGCAAATTTTATAAAGCCCTGAAACAGGATGTTACTCCACTTCTACATCATTTGTTTGAGAATATAACTCAGCCTGAGACCTCCATTCCCCCCCCATGGCAATATGCAATCATTTCTGTAATCCCCAGGCCTGGAAAGGACCCCTCCCTGCCTGGTTCTTACCGCCCTATTTCTGTCTTAAATATGGACTACAAAATTATGGCATCAATATTAGCACATAGACTATCTAAATTAGCCCCCACCCTGATACATCAAGACCAAACTGGCTTCATTCGAGGTCGACAAGCTCAAGATAATATTAGAAGGACAGTATATCCAATTGAGCATATTCAAAAGTCTAAAACCCCAGCCTTACTTCTGAGTCTAGATGCAGAAAAGGCATTTGACAAGGTTTCTTGGGCATTTTTAAAGGAAGTCCTGGGAGCCTTCCAAATCCCATCTCAATTTATAGATACTATATTTAAATTTTACCAAAGCCCCCAAGTATATTTTAGATCCAGTGGCCATTTGTCTCAAAAATTCAAACTGCACAGAGGAACCAGGCAGGGATGCCCTATCTCCACTCTTCTGTTTGCTTTCTATATAGAACCGCTGGCTTGTTTAATCTGACAGGACCTGCACATCCCTGGAATTTCCATGACAGGAACCAAACATAAAATTGCACTGTTTGCAGGTGATGTGCTAATTTACCTGTCAAACCCGGATTCCTCCCTCCCACACCTATTTCAAAAACTAACAGAATTTTCCTCCCTGGCAGGATACACCCTAAATTCTAATAAAACTGATCTTCTGGTTTTTAACTATTCCCCTATAGGAGAAGTTAAGAAAAAGTTCCACTTCCAATGGGAAACTCAAGTAATAAGGTACCTGGGAGTAAACATACCGAGTAACCTTAACTTTTTATTTAGGTTGAACTATGAACCGTTAATAAATACTTTGCGTACGGATTTTACAAGATGGATAATTATACCCTTATCCTTCTATGGTAGAAATCGAGCATTAAAAATGAATGCCCTGCCATGATTTTTATACCTATTCCAATCAGTGCCAAGTGAGATACCATTAAAATATTTAAACAAATGGCAACAAGCCGTTTTGAATCTTTTATAGTAAGGACGGAAACCTTGACTAAAATCATAGATATTAATGCTTACTAAGGAACTTGGGGGTATAGCTTTCCCCAACCTACACGTTTACTGGAATGCCTTCCAAATGCGACTGGCCCTTCTCTGGGGGAAATAGCCAATATACAATGCATTGGAAACAAACTGATCTTTCTAGGCAGATCCATATGTACTCCCTTACCAGTGCTTCTCTTTGTCCCTTCGATATTAATGAAACTGCAAGGAGACCTTACGGATAGTACAAGTTCGATAATCAAGGGGTGGCAGAGAGGCTACCTGCAGAAAAGATTTGCAATTCACCTTTGGAGGTATGCATGGTTTTCTAAGAACCCGGCATTTTTGCCAGCACAACAGTACAAGTGGTACTCCATACAGGCAGACCGAGGGTTTGTGGCCCCGTGGCAAATAATTAAGAATTTCAGTACAATATCATTTGTGGAGGCTAAAATAAAATTTGGTTGGACCATAAATGACTCTATTACTTTAAAATTAGGGACTGGATTAATGCCCAAATAAAAGCTCAAACCTTTAATTCATTGCAGGATGAGGACAGTAGTCCGTTTGTCTTTATATGGACAACGGTAGAAAGTGATCATGCTATATCACTATTGTACAAGTTTTTAAATAACTCCCAGAATTATTTTACCAATTTAATTAAACATAGATGGGAGAGAGAGACCTCGGATGCCCCATTCCCCAAACTGTTTGGCCAAGGATTTGGCACTCTACGTGGTCTACAACCCTCTCTCCCAGCTGGAAGGAATATGTGTGGAAAGTTTTCACAGGATTCTTGCTTGTGCCACAGTTTTTGTCTAAGCGTAACCCCTTGGCCTCTTCAAAGTGCTTGAGACAGTGTGGGGCGTCTGAGGCTTCTCATGCTCATGTGTTTTTATTATGTCCCAAGATCATGCCATTTTGGCAGGCAGTCATTCACCAAATAGAAAATATTTTTTCTATCCAAGAACCTCTCACCCCCCAAAATTTGTTACTGGGCATACCCCCCCAAACCCTTAAAGATAGGGATGCCAGATACTTATGGTCAATATGTCTTGTGGCAGCCTATAAATCAATCACTAAAAAGTGGCTCCTCCCCAACCCACCCACATTATTAGAATGGAAGGATACAATCACTTATATACAACAAATGGAACAACTAACCCATAACTTACAAGACAGAACAACAGCGTACCAAAACCGTTGGACCAGGTGGGTCCTGAATAAGTGACCTAGATTAGATTAGGAGTTCTCCTGAAACAGATTAAAGAACCTTGTGGACATTTGTTGTTGAGGGGGTTATAAGGAAAACATTGTAAAACAGGTATTCTTAAGTTTTGATTATTAAATGTGTTTAGAGGAGGTATTAATGAAGTATAGGGCATGTCATGTACTGATAGGTTTTATAGCACCCTTGTCGACTGATTGGGATTGTAACATTTTCACTACACCAATCCTGCAGGAAGATTTAAATTATGATATTTAAAAGACAATAGCTGACGAGTTCTACTTTTTTTTTTAGTTATATATGTAAACAGTTTATAAGATTTTTAGAAATATGTGAATGATTGTATAACATTCAATTGATTGCCAAAACTCCATTTATAATGGAGCAGAGGCACTTTTTGGTGACACTGATCCATGATGTGAAATGCATTGTTATTGTATAAAGATTTACAATAAACAAAGTATTAAAAAAAAAAAGCATCTATCCTAAATAGATACTTTTGCTCAGTATTTACTGAAGGGAAAGTAGGGCAGGGCCCACAGCTCAGCACCACGGACACAGGGGAGAGGGAGGTGAGCACTACTCCCTTCACAAAAGAAAGGGTCCTACAAGAACTTGCTAACTCAGAGTGGACAAGGCAATGGGACCTGATGGCATACATCCCAGGGTACTAAAGGAGCTAAGGGTGGAACTAGCAGAGCCATTAGCAGAACTGTTTAGTGAGTCTCTGAGTACAGGAGAGGTCCCAGAAGACTGGAGAAGGGCTCGTGTGATCCCGCTCCACAAGAGTGGTAGCAGGGAGGAGGCAGGGAACTACTGACCAGTCAGTCTTACCTCAGTAGTGGGCAAGATTATGGAGGCACTCCTTAAGGAAAGGATAGGTGCAGCACCTGGAATCCATGGGGCACAGGATCCAAGACAGCATGGGTTTGACAAAGGAAGGTCATGTTGAACTAATCTCATAGATTTCTTTGACTGGGTAACCAGAGTGGTGGACCAAGGGGGTGCAGTTGATGTCGCCTACCTTGACTTCAGCAAAGCTTTCGACACTGTTCCACATAGAAAATTGATAAATAAGCTGGGTAGGCTTGGGGTGGTCAGAAGTTGGTCAACTGGGTGGCAAACTGGTTGAAGGGCAGGAAACAGAGTGTGGTGGTAAATGGTATACAGTCAGAAGAGATGCAAGTCACAAGTGGGGTACCTCAGGGATCAGTCCTGGGGCCAGTCCTCTTCAATATCTTCATCAGTGACATTGCAATGGACTAGAGGGTAAGGCTTGTCTGTTTGCAGATGACACCAAGATCTGCAACAGAGTAGATAATCCAGATGGGGTGGGCAGAATGAGAAGAGATCTGGATAAACTAGCAAAATGGTCGGAAGAGTGGCAACTTGGATTTAATGCAAAGAAGTGCAAGATCATGCACATAGGGAAGAGAAACCCTGAAGCCACCTATAGGCTGGGAGGGGAGTTGCTGGCAGTCACAAAGGAAGAAAGAGACTTGGGCATCATCATCACCAATGACCTGAAATCATCCAAGCAGACCTCTAAAGCAGTAGGTAAGGCTAGGGGGATGTTAGGGTGTATTAGTAGGGGTATCACAAGTCGTTAGAGGGAAGTAATAATCCCTCTTTACAAGATACTGGTTAGACCCCATCTGGAGTACTGCGTGCTGTACTGGAGGCCACACCTTCACAAGGACATCAACCAAATTGAGGCAGTCCAGAGAAGGGCAACCAAAATGGTACAGGGACTGCATCAGAAGACATATGAGGACAGATTAACGGAGCTGAATATGTATACCCTAGAGCAAAGGAGGGAGAGAGGTGATATGATTGAAGCATTCAAACACCTTAAGGGCATTAACAAGGTAAAAGAGTCTAGCATGTTTCAGTATAAGAAAAATAGCAGGACAAGAGGACACAACATGAGATTAGAGGGAGGCTGATTAAGGGGTAATGTGAGGAAGTTCTTTTTCACAGAAAGGGTGGTGGATGCATGGAACGGCCTACCTCAGGAAGTGGTGGCTATGAATACAGTGCAGGGCTTCAGACAGGCATAGGATAGGCATAAGGGAAAAATACAGATGAGTATGAATACATAGGCCACTGACAGAGCAAAGGCCGATGGCACATTTATAAGGTAGAAAAAGAAATGGGCAGACTGGATGGGCCTTGCAGTCCTTATCTGCCATCAACTTCTATGTTTCTATATTTCATTCGATGGGGAATTAATAGACACCTTAATAGAACTTATTCCTGGGTATATCACATGCTGGGTCAATGCATGGTTGAGTGAAAGAAAGCAGAGTGTCTGTTTGAAGGGTACATATTCAGATTGGTTGAACGTGGAAAGCAGAGTCCCCCAGGGATCAGTGTTGGGACCTTGCTTGTTTAATGTGTATATACACTCACTGACGGGTGGAGGGGAAGTTTGGGAGACTAAATTTGCAGATGATACCAGGATTGGCACAAGCATCAATAATAGCGGGGATGCACAGAAGCTACAGGATGCTGTAACTGGGATGGAAAACTGGCCTAGAGATTATAAATTATCCTTTAACACTAATAAAATATAGAATAAAGTATGGGTCGGGGTGTGTAATGAGATTTTATACACACCCGAGTTGTGATGCTACATAAACCCCGAGGCGGAGCCTAGGGTTTGTGAGAAGTATCCCACAACTCGGGTGTGTGTGTAAATTGAGTTTGACACCTCACCCATTTTTATTTTATATAATTGTTGGTTTCTCTTTTCACCTCAGCAATTATATAAAATAAAGAGCTTGAGGTGTGTCCCTCGTCTGGTTTAGTTTTGTAGCCCGTGCTTAGATTTGCCGTGATTTTAAACCATTTTTCTTCCTTTTGAGCAGGTCTTTGTGTGTTTACAGTGTATGTGGGGGAAAAAGAAAGAACTTATCGCGAGTTCTTCGGCGGTTCTGTTTGAGGCGGATGGAGCGTTGAGTGGTCTGCCATGGACAGTGGGTGCTGGCTGCTGCCTGAGCATGTGCACAACAAGAAATCATACGCATTTGCCATTATAAACACTCCTTTATAATGGCAAATTATGCCACGGTTTCCCTATAGGAAAAGGGGGAAGCTGGTTATTATTGTGCGGTTATGCACTTTGGTAAAAATAACAACAAAACAGATTATGTTCTGAATGGACAAAAGTTGGGAAAGGTTACCGAAAAAAGAGATCTGGGTATTAAGGTGACTAATGATCTCAAGTTCCACCAGCACTGTAGCCAGATAATAAGGACTGCTAGTGCTATACTAAATAATATCAAGAAACATATTAAAAGTAGGAAGAGGGAGGTGATAGTGCCACTTTGCGGTTCACTGGTGAGGCCGCATTTGGAGTACTGTGCCCAGTTTTGGTCACATGGATTCAAAACAGATATCAAGAGACTGGAGAGGGTTCAGAAAAGGGCAACGAGGTTGGTGGCTGATGTTAGGGACAGATTGGAGGACCTGGGGATGTACACACTGGAGTATAGGTGACTGAGAGGAGATCTGTGTATGCTGTACAGATCAATCAAGGACACCAATTTAAGGAAGAAACTGGGACTTACACTTAGGGATCAGCAGTATAATACCAGGACGCACACATTGCAGTTGAAGGGTCAACATTTTAAGACAATAAAAAGGAAACAGTGGTTTAGTGTTAGGGTAATTCCAGTTTGGAACAACTTGCCTGAAGATGTTGTTGCAAGTGAGAACATGCTTGGGTTTAAGAGGGAACTGGACAAATACTATGTAGCAAACAAAATTGTGAGTTACTATAGCTAGGGCATCAGCGAGCACAATGGACTAATGTCTTCTCTGCTCACATATAACCCATGAAACCTATGTATATTGACCTATTTGTATCTGTGATTGTTGCACTGTTTTGCTACTCAACTATTATAAATTCCCATGCCCTTTTCCCAGGGTAGCACCTGGAAACAAGCCTTGGCTCAGTGTGCCCTTCCCGGTTACCAAAATTTTAAATAAAATAAAAAAATAAATGGCAGCATCTGGTTAGTTGATACAGCTGTCCATCTGCAGAATTAATATGTATTAAGTCCACTTGATGACTGATCGGTTACCTGCAGGCCACCAAGAGCACAGTCCTTACCCCCTTCCCAGGAGCCATTGCCAAGTCCTCCAGGGCCTGTCGAACTCTGATTGGTGGAGACGGGGGTAAGGGATGACAAGATGACTGCTGCAGTTTAGTTCATACAGAGCTCCCATATTTCAGTCCATTTTTATGGGCTCCTGAATTATTCTAAAGGAATAATGCATCAGGTTATGCTGGGATAACATCCTGCCTAGTGGGTGGTCATGAGCATCCTTAACACCTGAGAAGGGATGTTATCCCAGCATAGCACCTACCCTGGAGTGCATTATTCTATTATAGAATGACACCTACAATTAAAATAGTTAAAAGATGAAAAAAATGAAGAGCATTTTACAGTATTTTTGCAGTGTGGAAGCATACTTAGTAAAAAATCCCTGTGTTTTTTGGTCCACTAGGTGCTGCTGTTGTGCCCCCAGCTCTCTTTGTAGTTGTGTCATTATTTTTTATAGAAATCTTGTACCTAACCAGTGAGCAACAGGAAAAAGTCTGGTTTGCGATCTTAAAGAGCAGCTGACGCCTTCGAGAAAATTTTGGAAAACATAATATTTAGGCACAATTCAGCTTGTATTTCATATATCTTCCATAGATTTCTCCTCTCCTTTATTTATTACTGAAGCCAGTCCCAAACAAATAAGAGCTATATCTCTTAGAGTTTAATTGCCTTTATAGCTTATTCCCTACTTGAAATCATAATTCTGTTGTGACACCACAGTCTGTTGCCATGGGAATGACTGTGATGTCAGAGTATTATGACACCAGGCTGAGAAGAAGCAGTAGGAGCTGATGAATGCTCAAGGAACAACTGTCCTGTTTTCAAGCATGTGACCTCAGTAATAAATAACAGGAATAAGAAATACAGAGCTCATGAGAAATACAAGTTGCTTTACATTCAAATATTATGTTTTTCAAAGATTTTGAGGCGGCAGTGGCTCTTTAATCACAATACTGTTGCAGATGGAGCAGGTCTGTACTGATGAGTGTGTGCCACAGAAGTAGGAGATGTTGGTGCCGCTCATCAATGGGGGACTTTAAATTATGTTTCAATTTTATAGTTTGAGGACAGGGGTGGGGGGGGGGCAGTCCTTTCTGTTAAATGGTTCTTTGGAGTCGGGGGAGAAAGCAGGTGAATGAGCAGCTGCAGCCACTCGAATCAGCGGGAACTTCGAATGTGTGGTCAATTGATAGCGGGTAACGCCCCTAGTAGGAGAAGTCAGCTGATTGGTGTCGGTTATAAATGGGGGATTGGGATTTGAATTTTTTTTTTGTTTCATTCTGAGAGGATGAGGGCAGCAGTTCTGGTACACTGAAGGCAGGCTTGAGAGCTGGAATTAGTGAAGTGGGCTGCCGACTGGGGATGAGTGAAGCAGGGCTGGGAGCGAAGATGAGGTGAAAATACTATTGCAGGGACGGCTGCGGATTTATTTATTTATTTACATTCAATGCAGTTATCACTGTGTTGGGACTAGAGCCGGGATGTTATGCTGGGATAACATCCCGTGTCCAGTCCTAGACAGACCAATCGGAGACCAGTATACTTTATTGCCATTGTATAATAACTTTCAATGCCCCCAGGACTTGACAGTTGCCCCTCTGCCCTGGTGTTTGGTGGCAGAATGGAGCAAGACAGGGACTCCCCCCCTGCCTGTTGCGAGCACCATAGCGCTGTCCCCCCAGGCGACAGGCAGAGCTTCATTTATTCATAGCAGTGTTGGCTGTTCTTAAAGACACATGCGCTTCTTTAAAGTACTAGCACTTAAGAGTGCTTGTTCACAGTTTTATTTTCTCCTTCCTCCCCTGATGTGCCTCCGAACCCCCAATGCTGCTGCTTTGTGTCTCTGGGGCGGGAGCACACAAAGGGGACCTGATCAGAGCCGCCGGAGCACCTTTTGCACTTGGCACCATAGCGCTCCTAAACAGATGAGCTGGCAGATGCCAGCTTGCACATTTGAACAGGCTTCCTGTTCAAATGCTCACACACAGTGCAACATTCAACAAACTGCCAAGTGGGCAGTTTAGCATTCACTTCACTCCTCCAGTCCCCCAGCAGAAATTGAAACACCGCAGACTGGTAGAAGCATACAGAGGGCTGCAAACTGGAATGAGGATTGGCAGGTGGGCAGAACATCACCCAGGGAGTTGGACAAAGTAAGTTTCACCCTTGGAAGGGGTTGCATGATCTTGATATGAAGATATGCACCTTTCATATTCATAGAGCAAACACAGTCCCGTTTGCAATAAGGGAATCAAAGCCTGCAGGGAGATAATGTGAAACATCTTGTATTCTGTGTAGGAGTTTAGGGCTCTCGGATCTCATGTCCTTTTGTGGGCCAGGAAGCATCTGGAGTACAACTCTTTGTTCTTCTCATGAGATGGCACAGGTTCTTTTGCATGTTTGTTTAGCAAAGCTTGTACCTGTTTTTCAGTATGAACAAATGTCATGGAGGGGAACGGCCTGGTGGCACTGGAGGTTGAGGCGCTGGTCACTACACCTCATGCTACACTGGTGACCCAGGTTTGGGAACAAGCCTGGGCCGGCAGGGGTCAGCAGGGAAGAGAGAGGATTGAGCACCCGGAGGACTGCTCTTCTCTCTCGGGGAAGGAGGGTTTGCCATCCTGCTCTTTGGAGATGCAGCCGGGAGGCACATGCCGATGTACGCTGCCACGGTATGGAGAAAACGTGAGGAAAAGGGGCTGGCAGGCTCCATGATGGCTGCACCAGCACCCCATCTGGCCCCCGGTCTGGATTTTGCTCCGGGGGTGGGGAAAGCCAGCACTCCTTTGCCTTGGCCCTGCCCCAGGGGGGACCCATAGGGGATTTAGGGGATGTCAGGCAGGGGAACAGTGTGGCTGGAGACTGAGTTCCTTGGAGGGAGGGACCAAAGCCACCTGCCAGGCTCAGGAGAATAAACAGATAATAGCAAAATAAAATATCACGGAGGATAAGTTGGACGAGGTGGAGGATACTCTGGGGATCTTTAAGAGCTCCAGAGTGTGTCCTTTGCATTTGTCTCCAAGACCCATTCATCTGTGGTAATCTCCCTCTACTGTGTCAGAAAAAGGGAGAAGTGACCCCTACCACCACCTCTGAAGGCATTAGTGATGTGGGGGGAGTCTGATTCAAGTTATGCTGAGCGAGTAAGGGCAGAGCCACTGGCCTTTGATGCATTAGAATGGGCTTCTGGGGGGAGGGGAGCTGGCAAGGCTCCACCACCCTTACCCTGGCCCTGCTGATGGTAGGCTTGATGGCCATTTCAGGCAGCAGGCTGACTAAAGGATTCTTTGCCACTACCTCTAGCAGGCATGGGATACAGAGATCATTTGGCTGACCCTGAAGTTATTTTAGAGACTTGAAGGCTTCTTAATACCTCTTCCACATGATAGCCAAACAGTTTGGTGCCTCTGAAAGGGGATTCAGAACTATTGGCTGCACATCAGTTGCAAACCCGGCCACCCTGAGCCAAGAATACCTTCTCATGCAAATACCAGTGGCAGCTGTCCTGGCAGATGCATCGGAAACATCATATGCTGAGCGTAGCAAATGTTTGCCAGCCTCATCTCCAGAATTTAGATTTTTAAGTAACTCATTCTTGGCATTTTCTTATGGAAGAGCCTGAGCAGCAGTTTTGACAGCGTTCCATAGGCTTTTCTGATACATGATCACGCGGGCCTGGTAGTTTGCAGTACAAAGGCCCAGTGAGGAGGAGGCATACGTGCGCTTGCCCATCATATCAAGCCTCCAGGGTTCCTTATCCGGGGGCAGAGTACACATGTGCTTTGGTGCCCTGGATCTATCATGGGCAGCCGTTATAACCACAGAGTCTGTTTCAGGCTGGTTGGCATAATAAGGCTTGGCAGCAGGAGCTGAGTACTGCTTGCCTGAATTTCTGAGCACAGCTGGTATAGAATTTGACCTGTACCATACAAGAAATGTGGCATCCTCCAATGCAGGGTAAACTGGAGGGACAATGATCTAAGGAATACACAATATGTCCAAGAAATCCATCAGGCTGTTTTTAGTGGAATTCTCTGCCTCCAGAGCAAAGCCCACTGCATTCTGCATTTGCTGCATCACAGTTTCTAAGGTATGGTCTTCGGGAGGAGATCTGGCTGTGTACACCACAGAATCCTCACTACAAGAAGATATTGTGGAGCTAGGACGGGGTGCATAATGTTCTTCTCCATAACCCTCCTCCTTTCCATAATCCTCCTCCTTTACGAGGTCTGGATTATACTCCTCCTCCTTGTTGATGTCCCTGTCGGTGAGAGGAATTGATGATCTCACTCACAATTCCAGAGGCCGCTGCTTAGGCGGTATCTGTGGTATCTGCTGTGAACCAGCCAATGATGTAGATGGGGTGTGTGACACAGTAGCACTCGTCAACAGCAGTACAGGTTGCATAGGTAAGCCTGGAAGTATGCGCTGTGTCATATCTGTAAACAACACCAGTACTGCTTATGTTTCAGTGATGCCCTCGCCAAGGGCTGTGACCGCTTGATTCAGCGATGGGCCTGGGCCCTTCAACAACGGAAACATACCATCAGTAGGAAGCACAATAGTGCCTAAGCCAAGCCCAGCGACCTAGACCTTGCTAAGGAAGAACATCTGTCTTTATTCTTATGTTTATGCTTGTGTTCTGATGATGGTCGTTTCTTTCCGCAATCTCTTGATTTTGACAACTGCGAACTGGTCGATGGGGCTGGGATGCATCTTTGTGACCCTTGTCTTCTTCCATGGTAACTAGAGTTTTTTTCCAAGAAAAACTTCTCCATTGCCTTTCTTCTGCATTGCCTGGTCACTTAATTGAAGTCCTGACATTATGAGAGAGGCATAAACAGCAGACACATACTTTGTATGCGTTGTCCTTATAGATCATTCTCCACACTTGCAGTACCAGAACAACGTTATTGGTATCAGTGGCATGTAGAGGCAACAATATCACTAGCAAATTAGTGATTACTCAGATATAAAATAATGAACAGCTAGTTGGTCGGCGTTTCCACGGTAGGTCTGAGAAGTACGATCAATGCCAGGAAAAGTACTGCGTAGAGATGGGACTGCCCACATTTATGTAGATGCTGACACGTAACACTGTCATGGGCGGCCCCTGGCTAGCAAAAGTTTACATGTGGTCGTAGCACTGATGCAGATATAGTTCCAAAGATGATGCCTAAGAGAGATCCTTGAGGAAGATCGATCATTTCCCCATTTAACTACGAGGATACTGCGACATGAGGAACTGCAACAAGATAGGAAGAAAGTAGACAGTGACAATGATACAGCTTAATAGTGTGCACATCAAGGAAAACATAAGCTGAGATAACATACAAATAGAATAAATACTGCTTTATATGAGCCATCATTACCCTACCTTAAGGATAAAAGAATGTCAGCCAATGAGGCAGAACAACAATATGGTTTGTTGATGGAAATCAGAGAAGCTTTATCATTATTGATGTATAAAGATGCAAGTTACAGAAGGTACCTCCTGTTTATTACTATATGGTGGCATTTGTGCCAGACTGCAACTTAAAACATATGTTTTTAAGTGGCCACGTGCAATTTTTTTGTGTATTGTTCTTGCCCCCCTTTTCCCCTCATGGATGACCCAACCTCACAGTTTAGGGTTGTCAGAGCTGCACTCTCCTGCTGGTGGGAAGGGAGGGGAGATGAACAATTGCCTTTACAATCGATGCCAATGCCACTGAGTGCAGTGATGGAGAGCATGCATGAACCCCCTCTATCCCTAGCAGCCAAGTGTCTTCCTCCATGCTGTGCCAGGCCCCCAAGCAGGCCTCATTGCTGGATGCTGGAGATCACATCAAAATCCTGGTTTCAGGTGGTAGAGTACTGCACGCTTGCTGTGTCACTGGACCAGCAGGACTGGGGGGATTGTTTTCATATACTCTAACTTTTTCTCCACCACTGCCCATCCACCCGGTCTTCAGGCTGGGGTACATGGCTCTGGCAACCTCGCAGCTCCATTTGTCAATACCCCCACCATCCATCAAACAGGGGACCCTGCGGTGTAGAGCTCGAGAGCGCCTGCCACTGTCATTTAGATCCAAATGTAGTTTCTACCCTGTTTTTGTCCCTCCGCCTATGGTGACATGGATATCAGGTTACTGGCTGTATGCATGTAACGTGCATTCAGTAGGGGACTCAGGCTGCCTGGTGCTGCAGCAAAAGTTGCTGCAAGGGTGGAGGAACCCCCCACCCCCCTCCCCAGGCTGAGAAGCACTGCCATGAGCAGTATTCTTCCAAGCTTACTGCTGCTCACCACCAGCTCTCATCTGTTCCTGAACCAGTGTCACCAGCATAGCAGCACAACTGGGCCATCGGACTGCCTCACCGTGGGGAATCGCCACAATGGCAGAACAGCTGGGCCATCAGGCTGCCTCATCATGGGGGATCGCCACCATGGCAGCACAGCTGGACCATCAGGCTGCTTCACCATGGGGGATCGCCACCATGACAGAATGGCTGGACCATCAGGCTGCCTCACCATGGAGGATCGCCACCATGGCAGAACAGCTGGACCATCGGGCTGCCTCACCATGGGGAATTGCCACCATGGCAGAACAGTTGGGCCATCAGGCTGCCTCACCATGGGGGATCGCCACTATGGCAGAACAGCTGGACCATTGGGCTGCCTCACCATGGGGATCTTCTAGGAGTCAGTCTCCTCCATAGAGCCCCATCCTCTGGTCCTAGAGTCAGAGGCACAAGGACCCAATGGAAACCAGCGCTTTTGGGGGCAGCACGTGTGACGCTTCGCCTATCTGCTTGTTATCATTGGTATTATATTTGTGATAAATATATGTTTCTTTGAATTTCTGCTTGGAAAGATATCAGCCAGCACAAAGCATTGTGGGACCTTGGATTTTCAAAAAGATACTGCTCTCCCTCCAAGTGGAAAATCTAATTAAGAGCTTCCTTTACACCAGGTTGTAACAGGTTGTAAAACCAGCCACTTGTATAAAGTATTGCATTTTATGACCTATTAGGAGGAAAGCAACTTCTGACAGATTCCTGTTACATTTCTCACCACTAGCAGAAATAGCTGTCAGGAAGTTCCCTTGAAGATCAAAGGAGTAATTCTGACCTGCCATAATTTAAAAAAAAAAATACATATATCTATATATATATATATATATATATACACACACACACAGTTGAAGCCGCTTGGGATGCATCCGTGTCCGGCCAAACGTCCCCTTTAAGCAGCCGTCCCGATTAAAGGAAGCATGTATTTTTTCATTTTATCTGCCCTCCCGCACAACTGCTAACAATGCCAACACAAAATAAAGATGAAGATATAAACAAGCAGACAACAACACACATTAGTGAATTACAGCTATTTTTGGCATTTGTGTTTGTTGTGCTTTTTGAAAGGCATCTTTATTTATAGGGCCTTACTTTGCAGTATCATTTTAAAAATTATCTGATTGTTTGTTTCTCCTGTCTTCTGGCTCTTCACTCGTACAGTATTTCGAGTAACAGTTTACTCGGTCGGGGCAAAGTAATCCGTAATTTTATTTTGCTTCTTCTCTGATGCGAGCTGGCGTTGAACAATTGCTTCAAGCTCGAAGATGTGCTCCCAATAATCCATCTTGTTGTTCTGTAAGCACCAGTCTCTAAGAGAGCTGGCATGTAGCAGAGCTTCCTCACTGATGACACTGACTGGAGGAGCATTGTTGTCGTTGTCATCAGTAGATACCTGTGCAGACTCACTACCGTCACATAATGAGGAGCACAGGTCATCCATAGAAAGCTCACCTTCTGTGAGTTCCTCATCATCGACCCCCACAAAGGCCTGAAACTCATCGCGGGACATTCCATCAGGGATTGGCAGATCAGCTAGTGGGTCATCCGCTCCTGAGTCTTCTCCTGTCTCTAGCGTGCTGTGGCTGTCAGAAGTTATGTCCATGGGAAAAACAGGTTTTCTAAAGCAGTTTGCAATTGTAGATTCCTTGACAGCGGCTCATGCCTTGGCCATCATGTAGATTGCGTCCAATAAATTTACTGCTCTTGCAATCTCGGTGGCCAAGGTAGAGGAGCCACTGTCAATGACACCGACTACATGAGCTGTGAGCAGGGAGCGGTAATGACCTTTAAAATTCCTAATCACACCCATGTCCATTAGTTGGATGAGACTGGTGGTGTTGGGTGGTAGGAAAATTAACCTTATCTGGCTGAACTTGTCAACAAATGCAGTAGGGTGGGCGCTGCAGTTGTCAACAAAAAGCAGCACTCTCCTACAGCACCTTCTCAGCTTGTTGTTCCATGCAGACAGCCACTCATGGAACAAACTGGGAGTCATACGGGCATTTGCTGAGTTGCTGTACATGACCAGGAGAGAAGCAAGGTCCTTAGGTAGACATCTGGGGTGCTTGCTCTTCCTGATCACTAAAAGAGGCACCTTTTTCGGTCCCAACCAAGTTCGCACAGCACAGGAGGGAGACACGATCTTTTGCCTTCTTTCCTCTGATAGGCTCTGTAGCTTTGTGCGTATGCCCACGGTCTGGATACCCACAGTAAAACACCCCGGTTTCATCTGCATTAAAGATGTCGACCAGCAGTTACTCGGCCAGCAGACCAGGGAGCACATTTTGACCCACACAGATGCAGAAGGAGCGTCAGCATCAAGCCATTCACCTACTCAAGCTTCCACACAACGCTGTTCCTGTTCTTCCAGCGCGTAAGCCAGCCATCGGTCGCTTCAAAGTTGTCATGACTGAGATGTCTGGCGATCTGTTTGGCCTTCTGCTTTAACACAGGACCAGTGAGTCGAGCACCTCTACTGACGGCATGATTAAACCATGTCAGTAAGTTGTCCTCAGCCTCACTGTCCTTGCCTTCTCTTTTTCATTTGCATATGGGGTTACTGTTCTGTTGCCATTCAGCCATTAAAGAGTCCCGGTTTTGGCTTATCCTCCCAGCCTGGCTCTTGGAAATGCCAAACAGCTTAGCAGCCTTTGCTAGGGAGGGGTTTGGTTGTGAAGGCATTCCAGCACCTTAATCTTGTCCGCCAGAGGGAGGGCTACTCTTTTAGAGGATGCCATTGTGAAGCAACAAACAAACAAACAGTTTTCAAAACTGAGAACAATGCCCAGTTAGCAGTGATCGTTTATGCAATGAGGTGTTAACGAGCGTTAATGATGAGTGTATCAGGCATAACTGAAGCAAATCATCCCAATTAAGCGACTTAAGGGTCCCGATTAAAGAGAATGAGCATACATTGGATATCATGGGTTATAAATCGGTGCCCTGTGTGAATCGTCCCCTTTAAGCAGCCGTCCCCTTTAAGCGGATCCCGTTTAAGTGGCAACGACTGTATATAGATTTTTTTTGTGTGAGTGGGATGCTTAGCAACATGCAGATGTCTGAGACTAATTTAGTATGCAGGAAGAGAGTGACTTCTATGCCAGCATCACCACTGAGCTGTGACCTCACAAACTGGGTGGTACCCTTGTTCCTTTTAGATGGTCAAAGCTAAGAGAAAAGAGTGCTTTTTGATTCCAGACTCCTGAAAGGCCACACTCTCAAGAGCACTTCTACATTAGGTAAATCAACCTCCACTATTTGCCAATTGAAACTAGGGTAGAATTAGATAATAATAAAGTGGTTTTATTTAAATTGTCCATTTAATTTGTATCTGTACATTCAATGTTATATGTTCTGTGTTTTGTATTTCATCTACTATTTTTAATTTCAGTAAACTTTGTTTTTCTTGAAATCTTGACTGAGTCTTTTCCTCATTTTGAATGTGAATGCTGGGACAGTGTTGATAATTCTGGCAGAACTGTTAAGCGCTTACAGTGTGTTACTATATGCACCAAGGTAAGAAAAGTACATAGGTCTCAACTGAGTCAAAAGGGGTGTTGTGAACCAGGTTGGGTGTCTGCTGGGTTAAGTATTGCACACTGCATTTCCCCAAAGAGGCTGTGATATTTGAAGCAGTTAACTGGGTGTGCTAGCAAAAAAGGGTTCATATTTGACCCCCAGAACTCGAGACTGGTAGTTGTTCGGACCCAAAACAGATAGGAGAGTTACCCTGTTTGTCTTCTGTTCACATATTGCACTTCGAGGTTTGGCACTGTGGGAACAGAGGGCCAGACCTGCGGAGTGCGTTTGTGACAGCACATCAGTGCATGACAGCAATGTGCAGCACCATGCAAGCATTGTCAGCATATAAAGCGATGCCAGCCCCAACCACTTCAGTACCTTTTTTCCTACCATAGTAGAGCTACGGCCTTGACAGGGACCAGGATGTCTCATTATTCCAAATAGTTTTCCTTTTTAGGAAATCCCCCCAATGAAGAGTCAGAGTGACTTGAAGTGCCCACGAGTGTGCACTTTTTTAGTTAATAAAGCAACTTGCTTTTGAGCTCCTGGTGTGTGCTGTGTTTTTGTTTTCCAGATTTGTGTTTGCCTTGCACAGATGTGTCCTTTTAATATGCAGTGTGCAGCTCTGTGTTTGCAGTTTTCCTGTTAGATTGGTATAGGTTTCATCATTTACCTCATGTATTGCTATTATTTGTGGCTATTAAACTCAGTATATTCAGGGCAGGGAGTTTGCTTGGTTTCACTGCTGCGACCATCATGTCACACTTTCCTTTCACTCACACCGGTGTTATTTTTAATATCTTTTTGGTGCTGTTAAATTTCCCTACATCAACCTCATTTAGGCCCCAAAACTCAAGTTCATAAGTATCATAAGTCTATCTCTTTGTCCAACAGTGCTGTGGTTGTCAGACCATGCTCTCCTGTCTTCCAGGAAGTACATGTTGAAATCCTGCAGCCTTTCCTAGTATGGCTTCTCATGCAGTACCCTCACCATTTTGGTTGCCATCCTCTGTACCGCCTCCACCCTTTCAATATCCTTGTAGAGGTGCGGCCTCCAGAACTGGACACAGTACTCCAGGTGGGGCCTTACCAGTGAGTGCTACAGTCTCAGCACCACCTCCTGCAAGAAATCCCCACCCAGTGCACCCTAGCATCCTGCTAGCCTTTCCCACTGTTTTGTCACACTGCCCAGCTACCTTGAGGTCATCACATATGATGATTCCTAGGTCTTTCTTGCTTGATGACTGTAAGCTGCACTCCCTCCATCTTATACACAGCCCCTGGGTTCTGCAGCCCTAAGTGCATAACTTTGCACTTTTTGGCATTGAAACCCAGCTTCCACCCCCTTCACCATTGCTCTAGTTTCTTCAGATCCCTTTGCCTTCTCCTCACCCCTTCCAGAGTGCCGACCTTGTTGCAGATTTTTGTATCGTCTGCAAAGAGAGAGAGATACACATTACCCTCAAGCTCCTCTGCAATGTTGTTTATGAAGACAACGAAGAGCACCAATCCCAGCACTGAACTCTGTGGCACCCCACTAGTCACTCTCCCATCGCCTAAGTGGCTACCGTTTAGCACCTCCCTTTGCCTCCTCTCCCTTAACCAGTTTGATACCCAGCAGGGCACTTTCTCCCCCAACCCCAGCCTGGTTAGTTTATTAACTAGCCTCCTGCGTGGCACAGTGTTGAAAGTTTTACTGAAGTCCAGATAGGCCACGTCCACTGCTCTTCCTTGATCCACCTCTCAGGTAACCCAGTCAAAGAAATCTATGAGATTAGTTTGACATGACCTCCCCTCATGAAACCATCCTGCCAGTGGTCCTGCAGCCCTTTTGCCTCCAGGTGCTGCACAAGCCTCTGTTTCAGTAGTGTCTCCATTAACTTCCCCACCACTGATGTGAGACTGACTGGCCTGTAGTTGCTAGCATCCTCACTACTGCCACTTTTGTGCAAAGGGATCACATTGGTAATCCTCTAGGCCTCTGGTACTTCCCTCCTCTTCACTGAGGTACCAAAAAGTGCTACCAGAGGGGCAGCCAGCACTGTGCTCAGTTCTTTTAGGACCCTTGGATGAATCCCATCCTGCCCCATTGCCTTATTCTTCTTTAAGGTTTCCAATCCCTTCCAGACTCCCTCCACCGAGAATGGACTTCTGTCCACTCCCCTCTCTCCCTGGTGCTTACTGCAGCATGCTGGTCCCTTCCCCTCACCCTCTACCATGAAGACTGAGCACAAGTAATCATTTAGTATTTCTGCTTTCTCTTGATCTTCCTCTGCGCGGTCCCCCTCTATCCTCCTGATTCTCACTATCCCTTCCCTTGTCTTCCTCTTTTTCTCCACATACCTGAAGAAGGTCTTGTCCCATTTTTTTACCTCCTTAGCTAACTTCTTCTCTGTTACTGTTTCAGCTGCCCTCAACCTCCTTCCTGTCTTCCTTTGTTTTGCCAGCTATACCTCCCAGTCTTCGTCCTTTGGGGTCTCCTTGTACTTTCTAAATGCTGTTTTCTTCTCCTTCACTGCCTTTGCCACCTCCTTAGAGAACCTTGGTGGCCTCTTCCTCCTCTTTCTCTTGCTCGCTTCCTTCAAACAGCATGCCATTGCCTGGGCTATACTTTCCTTAATTTTCCTCCATTGAGCCTTCACTCCCCTCTGCCCCCACCCCAGGCATTCTCTGAGGTAGTTTCCATTTCTTTAAAATCTGCCTCCTGAAGTCCAGGACCCTCGTGTTCATATGTTTTTTGTTTCCCCTGTCCTATCTGTATGCCAAACCGTACAGTATGGTGATCACTTGTACCTAGGTGACTTGAGTTCTGTTTTCTTACCAACCACCCTTATCTGCAGATCTCTACTGCTTGCACCCGAACAAATGTGGTGCTCTATGGAGGAGACTGACTCTTAGACGATAGCAAAGTTTCTGACCTATAACACTTGATCTGTTAGAGTGTCCTTTCCATAGAGTTACACTCACCTGCCCACAGACCCCCCCCCCCCCGGATTCAAGGGCATGTGTAATGTCTGTGTGCCCTTTTTATTCATCACAGCGTAGGTCGTTATAGAGACAGTTAGGCCATTGAATGCTTTTCCTGTGTTTTTTTTTTCTTCCCCAAATTAACACATTTTAATTAAGGGCGCCTGCTGGCTCAGTGGAACCATGTCATGCTTTGTACTAGTGGCCTGGGTTTGAGAGTGGACTCATGAGCCAGGATTGGTTGTGGCCCAGGCTGCGGAGTGCTACTGCCTGCAGGGCCAGCCACCTCAAGGAGGAGAGAGGGAGATGGCATGTGCCAATGCAGCAACCCCTAGTGGTGGGCTGGGGAGCCTGATTCCTTGCAAGGGGTTGTAAATATACACATTGCACTGTGTCATGTGAGACTGATGGAGACTACAGCAGAGGTCAGGTTGGAGGGAGGATTTTGGCAGAAAAATGGGGGTAAAAAGCCTGCGATTGACAGTATGATGGCCTCATGCACACTTGGACCTCGTACCAGCCAGCCCGCCACCTGAAAATATCCTTGGTAGTGGGGGCTCCCAACAGGAACACGCAGCAGGGGGAAGTTGCAGTGTAATCAGAGGCAGAGACGGTTGGGGTTGATAGGGCAGAGAGAACACTATATAGCAAAAATCTAATTTAAGTAGTTTGTCTTTTGGTAGTTTTTCTTTGTCTCCTGAGTAAAAAAGGTTCTGAGGTGGTTGGGGACAGCCCTCCTTTATATGGTTACAGGGCACACCTTGTGCCATATGTCGTTGATGCTGTGCACTGCCAGCACCAAACATCGTTTCTCGCAGGGTGCCAGTATCTCCAGCTGTAAGGCCAAAGAGTGTGGCTCTGTGGAGAAGAGGATCTAGAGGACGAAGAGGTACAGGTAGGTAACATACAAATCAAGGAAGTCCAGTCATACTGTAATATTACATAGAAACATAGAAACATAGAGGTTGACAGCAGATAAGGACCACAAGGCCCATCCAGTCTGCCCATTCTTTCTACCTTATGAATGTGCCACACACCTTTACACTGTCAATGACATTATCTATCCATATTTGTCTGTATTGTTCCTTTATGCCTATCCCATGTCTGTTTGAAGCCCTGCACTATATTCATAGCCATCACTTCCTGAGGTAGGCCGTTCCATGCATCCACTACTTTTTCTGTGAAAAACAATTTCCTCACATTCCCCCTTAATCGGCCTCCCTCTATTCTCATGCTGTGTCCTCTTGTCCTGCTATTTTTCTTCTATTTAAACATGTTAGACTCTTTCACCTTGTTAATGCCCTTAAGGTGTTTGCATGTTTCGATCATATCATCTCTCTCCCTCCTTTGCTCAAGGGTATACATATTGAGCTCCATTAATCTGTCTTCATATGTCTTCTGATGCAGTCCCTGCACCATTTTGGTTGCTCTTCTCTGGACTGCCTCAATTTGGTTAATGTCCTTGTGAAAGTGTGGCCTCCAGTACTGCATGCAGTACTCCAGATGGGGCCTAACCAGTGTCTTGTAAAGAGGGATTATTACCTCCCTCTTACGACTTGTGATACCCCTACTAATACACCCTAACATCCCTCTAGCCTTACCAACTGCTTTAGAGGTCTGCTTGGATGATTTCAGGTTATCGGTGATGATGATGCCCAAGTCTCTTTTTTCCTTTGTGACTGCCAGCAACTCCCCTCCCAACCTATAGGTGGCTTCAGGGTTTCTCTTCCCTATGTGCATGATCTTGCACTTCTTTGCATTAAATCCCAGTTGCCACTCTTCTGACCATTTTGCTAGTTTATCCAGATCTCTTCTCATTCTGCCCACCCCATCTGGATCATCTACTGTGTTGCAGATCTTGGTGTCATCTGCAAACAGACAAGCCCTACCCTCTAGTCCAGCTGCAATGTCACTAATGAAGATATTGAAGAGGATTGGCCCCAGGACTGATCCCTGAGGTACCCCACTTGTGACTTGCATCTCTTCTGACTGTATACCATTTACCACCACTCTCTGTTTTCTGCCCATCAACCAGTTTGCCACCCAGTTAACCAACTTCTGACCCACCCCGAGCCTACCCAGCTTTTTTATCAATCTTCTATGTGGAACAGTGTCAAAAGCTTTGCTGAAGTCAAGGTAGGTAACATCAACTGCTCCCCCTTGGTCCACCACTCTGGTTACCCAGTCAAAGAAATCTATGAGATTAGTTTGACAGGTCCTTCCTTTCGTAAACCCATGCTGTCTTGGATCCTGTGCCCCCATGGATTCCAGGTGTTGCACTATCCTTTCCTTAAGGAGTGCCTCCATAATCTTGCCCACTACTAAGGTAAGACTGACTGGCCTATAGGTCGCTGCCTCCTCCCTGCTACCACTCTTGTGTAGCGGGATCACATGAGCCCTTCTCCAGTCTTCTGCTAAATTGTAATTGTAGTACTCTGTTGCTAAACTATTAAAGTATTTTCCTTCCGGCATCTCTCACAAGCTCTTTTTCACAATTTGAGATTAAAGCTCACCACTCCATTAGCCCAGTATGTGACACTTCTTTATTTGTAAGTGACTCATTATAAGCCATGTGGATTTACCGTTTTACTACACAAACATCACCAATCAGTTTCGATTATTGCAATAGTCTGCCTCAGGAATTTTTTTTTTTTAAATTCTTTTGGTAACCAGGTAGTGGCTAGCACTGTACATTTTTAAGGCAGGCATTGCAACCATTATTCTTATAGGCCCTAGCAGATTTTTTTTTAATTCTTTGGTAACTAGGTAAGACCCACTAGGCACAAGTGCCTGTTATCAGGGGCGACCTGAGAGCACTGGAGAAGTTAAGCAACTTGCTCAGAGTCACACATAATGCAAGTGGAGGCTGTGGGAATCAAACTCATGTCTGCTGGATGTACCAAGCTCACTCACAGCTTGTTATTCTAACTTGTAGGCTATACTGCCAGCCAGATCTGACTGCACGTCTACATTTTTGTGCTGTTTAGCTGACTGTTGATTTAGTACCTACACTGAACATAGAAAAATGTTCTGAAAGATTTTCAAAAGAAGGCATTTGATTGCACTGAGACACCTTGTTTCCTTGATTTACAGGTAAGTAACATTCTTGTTTTTAGCTTCTCATTGCCCACTTGGCCACTGGAAGGTTTACATCCTTTTAGGAGGGACTTTCCCCAATACCAGAGACCAGTAAGGGGAACTGAAACATGGAAATAGATATGCTATTAGATAGGAGGAAAAAAAACAGAAGTACTCCCATCATGCTACAGATTGGTTGTTTTGTGTTCGGGAGACTATTACAAAACCACAACTCCAATATTCTATAAGAAGAGCCCCAGGGTCTCTGCAGCTCTTCAGCTCAAAGTTCTACAGCAGAACTCTTGGAATTCTGTAGCAGCCGTGGTTCACATCAATAAAAGGTGTTATGTCCAGCCATTGGCTTGTATGCTATGTGAAGTCATTTACAACATCAGATGTTGCACGTAATGGAGGGGCTTCAGTAAAATGAATAAGAATAGGGCATTAAGGATGATAGACAGTATTTTCCCCTCTTTTGTGGTATTTTTTTATACTCTACCCCCACACCAACAATTTCCTGCAGGGGCACTACCTGAGCTCTGCCACTATCTTTAGTTCTCAGACCCTCTGAAGGCCATCCTTCTGTGTACCTTGAGCAGCATTTTGGGAAACACCATTATTTTGGATGTGGAGAGAGATGGGGAGGGGCACGTCAGTACAATGGTGTCAATGGCAGGAACAGGCTGCCTTTGCAATGATACCCTAAGCCCTGTTGGCACATCTGTCATCAGGGAGCCATAGAAGGGCATTCAGGCGGTGCATGTCACCTTTGCCTATACCACCAGGGAATGATCATGCAATGGGTGTAGTCCCCTTTCTCTCCCTGAGGTCTTGCATGTCCAAGCGGACTGCTCCAAACCCTAGAATTTTCACTGACCAGGGAACCCAGAGTTTTTAAAATAAAAATCCCCACTAAGGTGTATTCTGCAGCAGCACATGTGTTCTGTGGCTGGAATTCTCAAGATTCTGCCTCCAAGAAGCTTTGTGGTCAGTATGTGAGGGCCTGCTGAGCTGGCAATGGTAATAATGCCAAGGAGCTGTCTTGGATGCAGGAGATTTGCACAGGGACAATGACTATACCTGACCTCTGACACTGAAACTTGTGAGGCTGTAGTCGTGAGATCAGGGTACTGTTGAGGGGTCCAAGCCCATTAAAATAAAACACTGGCCAGCCTGCTGGCGCAGTGGTATCGCTACTGCTTGTGACACTGATGACCCAAGGTTGGAAGCAAGCTCAGGATTCGGAGGGAAGATCAGGAGGAGGAGGACTGAGTGTCTGAGGGACTGCTGTCCTCCTCTGGGAGGGGGGAGGCGTGGATCCCAGCATTTGCCAGACACCTGGTGGAAAACAGGATTCAAGCATGCTGAGCCATCAAGATGAACAGGAGGTGTGGCGGCCATTGACACACATTGCGCGGAAGCATCAGGCATGCATCATGACAACATTGCACATCTGCACCTGCCAAGGGGATGAAAAATGGAAAATAGCACTGACCGTCAGGATTGCACCAGTCTCCTGCAGGCCCTGCACCCAGCTATTCAGGCTCAGCTGTGCCAACCAGATTCTGTCTCCAGTGGGATTTGGGGGACCCTGCCAACCCGGTTGGGAAGGTATGCCCTGGGGGAAACACACCAGACAAGGTAAGGCCTGGAAGATGCCAAGGTGACAGGGCTGGGGAGACTGGAGGATGAGGGCCAGTCAGTGCAGGGGGCATAGATTAGACTTTTCCAGGATGTCTCATCCCTGAATGTGGTTAGCATCCTTAGACTAGCCAATAACCCAGCTGTTTCTCCTCTTCCTTCCCCAGGTGTTAAGAGAGAACAATTACATAGCCAACCAGCGTTACATTAGCGGCCGAAATGTCTTAACCAAAGGAGTCGAGGAATGGATATCATTTGATGTCACGGAGACAGTCCGTGAATGGCTTACATCTAGGCGTGAGTAGTTTTCAATGTTGTATTATATTGTGTCTTTCAAACAACATGAAGTCTTGCTGTATTCTGACAAGTTGCAGTTAGCTCCAGTTCTTGAACTGCCCCGGAGAGTGAAGGGTTAAATTCTGTGCCAGGCATAGAACGTTGGTCTCGAGCTCGGTTGAAAACTCTGTCTGTGTCCTTTCAAACCCAAACCATCAGATTCTTTACTCTGCCTCATTGAACAGTCGCTCCAGAAATTTCTCCTTCTTCTCGGTTCAACCGCGGTTAAAGTTTCAGTTTTAGTCCGATTTTCGTTCCATTTTTCGGTTTGAGACTTTGTCTGTGGTACCGTAAGTACTTAGATTAGTAGTTGCTGTGTGGAAATTGTGAAACTTTTTCGATCGGTTTGGCTAAACCGATCCTGTAGTAAAATCTTAAAAGAAAAAAGTTAGTGTGTGGTTACCGGTCCATAACGGTTTAAAAAAAAACGTAATTGGCCATGTCTGAGAAACCCAAGAAAAAAAAAATGGGCCCACTGGGTTTCAACACTGCAGTGTGTGTGGGGAGGTCTTTGCTAAGGCCGATCCCCACACCACCTGTGTTTACTGTCTGGGGTTTGACCACCTCGATTCAGACTGCCAAATTTGTAAAAAATTTCCCTAACTTTACCCTGGAGAAAAGATTACTTAGGGATCTGCAAAATAGCGTAGAGTTTAAAGCACTGAGTTGCGAACCAAAAGACCTCATAGTCATAGGTTTGAATCCCACAACCACCAGATGTACATTGTTCCCTGAACCAGCAACTGCATGTGTCAGAGCTTCTGATTTATGTGTCAGTGACTCAGTAGGTAGCGTGCTTTCCTCTGGGGCTGGAAGATCAGAAGGTTGTGAGTTCTAGCCCCACACCTATTGCAAGTCACAAGGGTACTAGGATTGTCTCTTTCTTCTAGTTAATTGAAATAGATTTAATGAAGATACTGAATATCTATTATTAAATATTCAATATCTTCATTAGTGACATTGCAGATGGACTAGAGGGTAAGGCTTGTCTGTTTGCAGATGACACCAAGATCTGCAACAGAGTAGATGATCCAGATGGGGTGGGCAGAATGAGAAGAGATCTGGATAAACTAGCAAAATGGTCAGAAGAGTGGCAACTGGGATTTAATGCAAAGAAGTGTAAGATCATGCACATAGGGAAGAGAAACCCAGAAGCCACCTATAGGCTGGGAGGGGAGTTGCTGGCAGTCACAAAGGAAGAAAGAGACTTGGGCATCATCATCACCGATAACCTGGAATCATCCAAGCAGACCTCTAAAGCAGTAGGTATAGCTAGGGGGATGTTAGGGTGTATTAGTGGGGGTATCACAAGTCGAAAAAGGGGAATAATAATCCCTCTTTACAAGACACTGGTTAGGCCCCATCTGGAGTACTGCATGCAGTACTGGAGGCCACACCTTCACAAGGACATTATCCAAATTGAGGCAGTCCAGAGAAGAGCAACCAAAATGGTGCAGGGACTGCATCAGAAGACATATGAGGACAGATTAATGGAGCTCAATATGTATACCCTTGAGCAAAGGAGGGAGAGAGGTGATATGATCGAAACATTCAATTACCTTAAGGGCATTAACAAGGTGAAAGAGTCTAACATGTTTAAACATAAGAAAAATATCAGGACAAGAGGACACAGCATGAGACTAGATGGAGGCCGATTAAGGGGGAATGTGAGGAAATTATTTTTCACAGAAAGGGTGGTGGATGCATGGAACGGCCTACCTCAGGAAGTGGTGGCTATGAATATAGTGCAGGGCTTCAAACAGGCATGGGATAGGCATAAGGGAGCAATACAGATGAGTATGAATAGATACAGTAGGCCACTGACAGAGCAAAGGCCGATGGCACATTTATAAGGCAGAAAAAGAAATGGGCAGACTGGATGGGCCTTGCGATCCTTATCTGCCATCAACTTCTATGTTTCTATGTAGGGATAAGGAGGCCGAGAAATCCACTGACCCGGAAGGCCAACTCGGTTCGGTTCCGACCGAACCAGAAGGAGTGCCCTCTGACCAGGTGATACTCCTTCGGGCAAGAGGAGAGCCAATCCTGAGGGATCGGTTCCTACGAAGAGAAAAAGAAAGGATAAATCATCCGGTTCGAATCCAGAGCTGCATGTTGTGACCGCCGAAGAAATAGCCAAAGCGATTCGGATTGCGGAGTTGCTTCGTCCGGTTTCGACCGATCCGGCGCCTTCTGGCAGGGGATCGGTTCGGTCGGTTCCCCTGGTTCAGGATTATACCCCCTGAAGATTTTTATGAACCGGAGTTTGATGAGGAGGGGGATTTTGAAGAGGATGATTAAGATGGTGAAAGTCTGGATGTGTCTGTGAAACCGGACATCTCCCCAGACAGACCTGGTGTTTCCCCTCCTAGGCTTTCTGAGTCCTCTCCCCACTTTCTGTTCTACAGAAAAGTGTCTCAAACCCTCCAGCTTCCTATTGACGAGGCTGTAGAGGATCAAGAGGAGTCTGACTTCATAGAGATGATGGACATCCCAGAGTCTAAGAGACTTGTCTGTTCCCCGCCATAAGTCATTTGGGAAACAGACACTAAAAATTCTTAGGTCTCCTAATTCTGTACCTCCTGTTGACAAAAGAATGGACAAGAAGTATACCTTGTCAGGCTCGGATACAGAATTTCATTACCACCAATGCAGCCATGTTGGGGTAGTGCAGGCTGCTGCCTGTGACAAGGCAAACATCCCCTTGGCTTCACACCCCCTAGACAAAGATTCCAGGAAGATAGATGCCATGGCAAAGAAACAGTACTTAGCATCATCTTTGGGACTCAGACAGGCTAATTATATGGCCTACTCAGCCAGGTACCAGAAGTCCAGGTGGGACACTGTACTGGCACTGGCTAAACAGGCTTTCCCCCAGCTAGCCAAGGAGTTGGCGGCGGTGGCTGCTGATGGGATTGAGGCATCAAAGGTGCAATTTCATGCTGCTGTGGACTCCAATGAGATGTCATCAAGAGTCATGGCTATATGTGTGGCTCTTCGGAGAATGGCCTGGCTCAGATGTACTAGCCTCTCGCAGGACACCCAGGCTAAGGCCATGGATTTTCCTGTAGTGGGTAATTCTCTGTTTGGGGAGCAGATAGAGAATTACATGAAGAAAATGGATGAATACAGGACCACTTATAGTAGTGCCCAGGCCAAGGAGAGGCAGGCAACTCCTCAGAGGCAGTCTAAGGGCAGGGACAGGCCTTTTTCATAGGCCTTTCTATCAGGCACAGGCCTCCTCTTCTTTTTCTCAGAGGGGGTTCTTCAGAGGGAGAGGCAGAAGGGGGATGAGCAGGGCTGCATCCACCCCTCAGCCTAAGGCTCCTGCCAAGCAGACATCCTGATGTGTCAGCCCGGGTCGACTCCCCCATTCCAGTAGGAGGCAGGCTGGCTTACTTTGTCTAGGGCTGGATGTCTGTTACTTCAGACAAGTGGGTCCTGGAGGTTGTAAGCCAAGGACTGGTTCTCAGTTTCAAAATTTTCCAAAACTAAGACCCAGATCCTTTCCACCTGCAAGTACATCAGAAACCCTTGGCCTATAGGCAGAGATTTTGTCTCTACTGGCTTTAAAGGCCATAGAGAGAGTTCCTACTCCATACAGGGGGGCAAAGGTCTGTACTCCAGGTATTTCCTTACCCTGAAAAAGACAGGGGAGTGGCAACCCATCCTAGATCTAAGATACTTAAACAAGCACCTAGTAAAGCCAAAATTCAGGATGGTGACTCTGGGAACAATTCTTCATTCTCTGAGGCCAGGAGACTGGCTAGCCTCCCTGGACCTCAAAGATACCTATTTTAACATTCCCATCAGGTGCTCCCACAGAAAGTACCTCAGGTTCAAATTGCCCTCAGGCCATTACCAGTTCAGAGTAATGCCCTTTGGCCTAACTTCAGCTCCAAGGGTGTTCACAAAGTGCCTAGCAGTAGTGGTAGCCTTCCCCGTATCTGGACGATTGCCTCCTTGTGGGCCTGTCCCCAGACCAAGTCAAGTGAGATCTGCAGGTTACTCAGAAAGTTCTCACTTACTTGGAGTTCCTTCTCAATCTCCCCATGACAGTTCTCGAACCAGTGCAGCTCCTCACTTTTATAGGAGCACAGTTGGGCACCCTCAAAGCAAGAGTCTTCCTTCCTCTGAAAAGGGCAAAAGCCATCTCTCAGCTGGCCTCTTCCTTTCTTCTTCTGGTTTCTCGACCAGCAAGGCATTTTCTGCAGCTTCTGGGCCACATGGCAGCTTCCACAGCAGTGGTCCAAGGGGCCAGGTTTCAGATGAGGGACATTCAGTTCCATCTGAGAACCTTTTGGTCCCAAAGGAAAGGTCCTCTTACCAAGCTAGTTCCTGTCACTCAGACCTTGATTCAGGCCCTTCAATGGTGGCAGGAGCGGGATAATCTGAGGCAGGGTGTTCCATTCGTCTCTCAGATTCACTCTGTGGTTCTTACCACAGATGCTTCCCTTTTGGGGTGGGGAGCCCATCTGGGGGCTCTCACTGCCCAGGGACTGTGGTCCCCTCAGGAATCCCTTCTTCACATCAACCTTCTGGAGTTCAGGGCAGTATTCTTTCCCCTACAAGCTTTCTCTCAGTCAGTACAGAACAAGGTGGTTCAGGTCAGAACGGACAACACTACCACCATGTGGTACAGCAACAAGCAGGGAGGCACTCAGTCCACGGCCTTGTGCATGGAGGCCATGAAAATATGGTCCCTGGCTTATTCCCTACAGACCTCTCTGGTAGCAGTCCGCCTCCCAGGAAAGGACAATGTGCTAGCAGATGCATTGAGCAGAATTTCCCAGGGCCATCACGAATGGTCTCTGGATCCCTTGGTATTGAAGGTGATTTTCTCAAGGTGGGGCACTCCAGAGATAGATCTCTTTGCAGCCCCAGACAATCACCAACTGCCTCTGTTTTGTTGCAGACCCCTAGTCTTGGGCTCAGTCTCTCTCTGGATGCTCTGATTTGGAACTGGAAAGGGAAATTTCTCTTTGCCTTCCCTCTACTGTTCAAAGTTCTAGTCAAGGTAAGGTCACAGCCTTGCAAAGTGATTCTGATTGCTCCAGATTGGGCCAAGCAACCTTGGTACCCGCTGTTGCTGTCCCTAGCAGTCCATCTTCCCCTGTCTCTTCCCAGGAATTACAACCTGTTAACCTCCTCTCAGGGGAGGATTTGCTACCCCAATCTTCGGTCGCTTAGTCTCAAGGCATGGCTCTTGAAGAGTTAGAGTATGCAGATTAGCATCTATCCCAAGGAGTTCTGGATATTCTCAAAGCTTCTCGAAAGCCAGCTACCAGAAAAACTTACAACTCCAAATGGAAAAGATTCAGCATTTGGTGTGTAGAGAAGCATATATCCCCAGAGACTGCTGACTTGTCTACAGTTCTGGACTATATGGTTCATCTTAAAGGCCTAGGCCTCAAACCAGCTACTCTCAACATTCATTTGTCAGCTGTTTCTGCTTTCCTGTCAGTAGGGAAGTCTTCCTCTCTGTCATCTCACCCTGTATTCTGTAAATTTTTCAAAGGATTTCTTCATACCAATCCCCCATTTAGGGATCCTGCCCCTGCCTGGGACTTGAATATTTGTATTGCTCAGCTTATGCAACCTCCCTTTGAGCCTATGTCCTCAGCAGAGCTCAAGTACTTGACTTGGAAAACTGTGTTTTTGGTTGCTGTTATTTCTGCTAGACGCATCAGTGAATTGCAAGCCCTGTCAGAGGAACCTGACTTCATCTCTTTCCATAGAGATAAGGTGGTCCTTAGAACCAATAGAAGGTTCCTACCTAAAGTAGTTTCTGATTTCCGCTTAAATCAATTTATGTCCCTTCCTGTATTCTTCACTGATCACACCTCCTCAGGGGAACGGATGCTACACAGTTTAGACGTTAAAAGGGCCCTTAGTTACTACATGGAACGTACAAAGGGTCACATGTTTGACTCCCTTCAGTTGTTTCTCACTTATGGGGAAGTAGGTAAGGGAAAACCTGCCACCAGGAGAACCATTGCCAGGTGGATCGTGTCCTGTATTCAATTCTGCTATGAAAAGCTAGGAAAAACTGCACCCTCAGGCCTGAGGGCTCATTCCACTAGAGGTATAGCTGCATCTCTGGCTGCAGCTAGGGGATATCCTTTTGTTAGAAATCTGTCAAGCAGCCACCTGGAAAACAGTTCACACCTTCACCAAGCATTACTCTCTGGATATCCAGGCTAGGAGTGATGCTAGGTTTGGCACGGCAGTGCTTCAGAGCCTATTCCCAAAGTAAGTTCTGTCCCTCCTCCTTGGAGGTACTGCTTGGTAGTCTGCAACTTGTCAGAATACAGCAAGACTTCATGATGTTTGAAGAAAAAATTACTCACCTTAGTAATTGTATTTCTTCTAATGGAGTCTTGCTGTATTCTGACCTCCCTCCCTCCCCTCTCAGAACCTGTTTTTGGGAAGTGGGTGGGCAGGGGCAGTGTTGTACCCCAAGGGTTGTATTTTCCCCACTCCTTGTGTGGGGTGCCTTGTAATTGTTAATTAAGAGTGTTTTGTTCTTATTATCTGGTTTTGGTTTTTTGGGTTTCATGACTTTCTTTTGGGGAATCTAAAATCTTTGTTGCCAGTTGGCTACTAGGAGTTTTTACAATTTCCACATTTAGTCAGTGAGTTTTAGCTCATAAGAATCTGACAGTTTGGGTTTGAAAGCACAGAGTTTTTAACTGAGCTCGAGCCCAACGTTCTATGCCTGGCATAGAATTTAACTCTTCACTCTCTGGGGCAGTTCAAGAGCTGGAGCTAACTGCAACTTGTCAGAATACAGCAAGACTCCATTAAAAGAAATACAATTACTAAGGTGAGTAGTATTTTCATCATGCAAGCATGTACAAAACTACTTTAGATTGGGAAACTACACCTTTCACTAGTCCAACAGACAGCTAAGTGTGTAGGATACTTGTGCAATATGGTAATGCTTGTGCTATGATGGACGAGGTTAAGGTTGATATGTGTGGACTTTCACACTCCCTGTTCCAGAGGAACTACCACCCTTTTGGGGTATGAATGCACGGAACCTCTTGAGAAGGGGTCCATCGCTAGTGGGGCCACAGGAGCGAGGAACCTTGGCTGAAGGTACCATAAGAAAGATGCCCAGATGAAACAGGCGGTCTGGTGGTACAGAGGGCTGAGGTACTTAAGTGACTTACCTCTCCCATGCTGGTGACATGGGCTTGGGAATGAGTTTGGGCCATCGAGGGTCGGCCGGGGGGGGGAGTAGGACTGGGAGTAGGATCAAGCATCTGTCAGGCAACTCTCCTCTTCTGGATTGGGAAGGCTGGGCTTCCCAGTGCTTGGCTGCCACCAAGTGGAGGCTTGGTGATAGTGCCGCACAGATGGGAGGAGCCAGGCATTAGGCTGGGTGTGTGGAGCGGGTCCACCGGTTCCAGCACACATGCGCAACTGAGTTTGCTGAGGCTTCGGGAGTAGTAGGGGAGAAAAGCTGGATGAAAAGGAAGGGCACAGCAAGGGCTTATGATGCCCACTTTCCACACCTCCACCTGCCATGTCACCACTCTGGCCTGTGGGAAGGTACTGGATTATGTGTGCTTCAGCAGGGGGAGACCTCCCTCTCCTGACCCTGCCATGGGTGGGCAATCTATGGGAGTACCCTTGCCACTGGGAGCTCTGGGGAGACAGTGGATGGTTGGGGGCATGGCAGCCCGCAGAAGGTAGCCCTTCCTCGCCGTGACACCCCCAGAGGATAAACAGTGTATAGAAAAAAGATGCCCAGATGAAGAGATGTGAGCTGCCAAGGGGGGGGGGTGGAAGGTAGGAGCACTAAATCGAGCATCCCGAAGATGCTTGGCTGTGGGTACTGTTACAGTACTCTGTGGGGGCATGGTGAAGTCGCTCACTACCCCACCAAACCCCAGCCAAGCCTCTGAATTCACTGGCCCAACAGACAACTAAGTGTGTAGGATACTTCTGTGACATAGTAGTGCTTATGCTGTGATATAAGAGGCTATGGTGGATATGTGTGGCTTTTCACGCTCTCTATTCCAGAGGAACTACCACCCTTTGGGATAGAAAACAGAAAACACAGCACTTGTAGAGATAGGAGACAGAGGCTGTAAATGCAAGTGCAAGGTGATTTATTGTGGCATCAGCTGCCTGAACAGACACCCTCAGCCCCAGCGCTTCAACCCATTTCATCGGGGTGGGGGGGGGTGGATCTGGAGATTAACAGACATACTCCCATTTTAAGTGAGTTACTTAAAGTGACACACACCATTAAAATGATACAATATAATCAATTACTATTGAGGTACAAAGCTTGCTAAAAAACTTGGAAACTTCCTACAACATAACCTCTTAGTTATTACTGGCACAGAAGTATTTTAAATCATTTCTTCAAAGTATTTATTTATGTAATATAATTAAACCAGGTGATCAAGGCTGGGTATAACCTAAGTATCACATCAGAACTCCTAAAGGGATAAGGGAGTCACAAACTGGTGTAGCTACAACAAATAAAATTGTTAATCAGAGTAAAAAGCAGTGAGGGGTGGAGGCAGAGAACAAAGGGTCAGGGTCCTGGGTGGGGGAGAGAGAGGATGGAAAACATAGGAAAATGGAGGACTAATAGGGATCAAACAGTAGTAAATAAGGGAAAGAAGACAGAATTTATGTGGCAAAAGCAGAGTATTAAAATAAAAAAGACAAGTCTGGAAATTTCGAGGGAGGAGTGAAAAACTAAAATATTGAGAGAGAACCAAGAGCCCCCCCTCGAGACAAGCCTGCCAATAGTAACATCAGAATGAGAAGATACAATATTTAAAATAAGAGAAAAGTAAAAAAAAAAAAAAAAAGGCAGAATACCGCTAATATTTTCTGATACAGTGGCTAATTTTGTATCAGTCTTTTTGTCTACCTACATTTACTGTAACAATTTCATACCTGATTTTGATGTGCACTGATGCATGAAAACTTGGCTTTAGTGAAGGACTAAGGACCAATGCAAAAAAAGTGTAGCGATAGGCTACGTAAATCACATCACAAAACATTGATTCTGAGCATCATTGCTGTCCTGCACACTGCCAGTCTAGTATGTCCCTTGCACTGTAACAGACTTGCTGCAATGCTAGCAGTTGTGCTTCTTGGTAACACCATAAATAGTTTTTTTGCATAATATTTGTAATAACTGTAAGCAATAATCAGCAGTGCCAACAATACATTAAGACAGTGAACTTAGAAACCCCCCATAACAAGTAACACACTTCATTCCATAGTGCAAAAAAACACCTCAACCATAGGCTGACAATCTGTTATTCCCAAATTCAGCTATATCTGAGAATTGAGCAAAAATGCACTGCCCCTGGTCCTAGCCCAGAGGACTCCCTACAGATCTGGTCCCACCCACTGCATAATTTCTAATCATCTCAGAGAAGACCACTGTGGCGCGTATCCTCATCATCACCTGCTGACAGTGAATCAGTATACTTGCCCAACTCTTAAGAAACAGATCCCCTCTCCCTCTCAGAGAATAAGTTTGTTTTTGGCTTCTTTATGTTGGGGGACTCTGCCTCCCACAACCTTGCTTTAAAAGAAAGAGAGGTGGGCAGAGCCCTCCAAAATAAACAAATGAAAAAGTAGCGCTTAAACTGACAGCATGGAATAACATCAGCATGAGCGCCTGCTTGACACTTAGTGAAGAAACTGTTATGTGGTCCTGGTGCTCTGCATAGCGGTTGGTCCTTAGTTCTCCACTGATGCTGTAAACCTTAACAAGATGGCATGATCCTGTCAACTTTACTACAAGTTTTCATAAAACAAACAAAAAAAAAAAAAACTTCCTAGCCCAAACTGTTCCACGGTAGTTCATGTCTACAAGATTATCTTAAGCATGAGCTAACACTGGCAGTGTTAGGGCAGACAATTATTTATATTTTTTTTAAATGAAGGCTTGGTGTCATGTTGACAGGAGTGTTACACGTTTATGTACTGTACTGTTACACTGATTTTTACTGTGCTGAATTGTCTTTATAGCGGTAATGACAATGCAGTATTAGATGTCAGTATCATATCTTATTAGCTAGAACCTCATGTTGTACACTGTTGGAAAGGTCTGACCCTGATTATCTTCTAGCATTTACAGTCATGGAGAATGAGATGTTGGCATCTAAAGTTACATAAATGTAAAATGGTTCAGTTTAATTTCGGCGAAAGCAAAAGGATAAAAGTGAAAACAGCTTTACATTTCCCAGAAACACGGCGACTATTGTATTTGCAGGGGGCTATGCCCTCCCACACCACTAATGCGGGGGGCTTTGCTCCCCACACCCCCTTTCTAAAGATACCAACTCAGAGGTCGTAGCACCTCGGGCTGGGAAGGGGGGGAATGCGAAAGTTGCCATCATTCCGGTCGCTGTAAAGCTGGCGCCGATTTCACTTTCACCTATTTGCTTTCTCGGAAATAACATGCTACCATGTAAAATCAATACATATAGTACACATACTCAGTACATCAATGTACTACTTCAGTACTTAGTGGATAGTGAAGAACTGTTTAAGGAGGAACAGTCAGCACAAAGGACGCCACACTCAAGTGGGGGCTGGTCCCAATGTGCACTTTGTGGGCAAAAACATTTTGGTTTACTTACTGTTTACTGTAGTACAGTAGATTACATCAGACTAATTTTGCTTAATTGTAGGCTGACATCTTCTTTCACTACAAATCCCAGAATCACCTGCAGCTGACATCGGCACAATAGGAAGCAGTGGGAGATTCAATAGTCTGCAGTGCATATCAGAGCTTTCATAATCTCTGATCAGATGTCTTCTGGGACTGCTTTTCTTCAGGGCTATGTGTAGTCCTCTGTGACTGTACATAGCCCAGGGAAGAGAGCACAACAAGCAAACGTAAGATCAGAACTTGTATAAACACTAACATCAGAGCTTATATAGACTCTAACATGCACTGCAGGCTATTGAATCTTCTCACCACTGCCTAGTGCTCCGATTGTCATCTTCAGGGGATACTGGGATTTGTAGTAGCAGAAGGTGTCAGCCTACAGCTTAGCAAAATTAGTCTGATACTGTTTACTGTAGTACAGGAGATTGTAAGTAAACCAAATGTTTTTGCACACAACGTTCACATTGAGACCTGCCCCCTCACCTTGAGTGTGGGGGCCCTTAGTGGTGACTGTTCATGCAGAAAAATGTGGTAACAATGGGACATGATTACAAACTGGAGGGTGAGAGGTTAAAGAACGATGTTAGGAAGTTCTTCTTTATGGAAAGGCTGGTGGAACAGTGGAACAGACTGCCAAAGTGCATAGTGGAGGTGGGGAATATGGTTAATTTCAGGCTCAGGTGGGACAGATTCAGTGGTCTGGTGACTCCAAAAGGGGAGGTGGGGAGGGCAGAAAATTAGAACTGTAAGGCGGTATGCCAGCAAAGCTACAGTTAACAACTTAAGGGCAAACTGGATAGACTTCAAGTCTTTTTCTGCTGTCACCTTCTATGTATCTGTGTATCAAACACATCAATGTAAACATCTACTAGACTTTTTTTTTATTTAAATTTAAATACACTTTAACATTTTCTGATGTTTGGTTCATATACATGAAAAAAAGCCTGGGCCGGTGGTGCCGCTGGTAAAGCCCTGCTCCACTGTGTAGAAGACCTGGGATCATTTTGAGGTCCCAGCTCCCTTACCTGGATTGGTGAGGTCTGGAATGCGATGTGGTGACATCTTGCGGTGACCCAGGAAGATGGTGCTGAGCATCCCACTTTATGAGCATTACCTGCAGGTAGAAAAAGAGGGACTGCCTTGATGCTTTGGGCGACCATGCAGTATTCACAGCTCCCCATCTACAGGTTGGTTCTGCAGGCTCTTATTGGCTGCATGCCAGGGAAGTGGGAGGGGTCTAATTAGAAAATCCACAGAGCGAGCAGTATGATAGCCTCTGGAATATGCCTTCAGAGATATTCTTGGCTTCGTGTGGCTGGATTTGCCACTGATGTACACCAGGTTGTACTGTATGCCCCATTTAGAGGGTCCGTGATGTCTGGGGATGTAACAATTTTCTTTGTTTACCAATGTATGTTTTTATTTTAATTTGATGCAGTCTTTTCTGCATGATTATCAGTTAGAATGTATCGGCTAAAAGGACAAAACTGAAAGGACAAAGCTGGGTTTTCTAGAGGAAAAGGTCAAGATTCTTATCAGAGCAGACTCCCTGACTCTGATGGCATTTACTATGTGTGCTGTCCATTATCATGACAGGACCCCTGGACAATTTATGGGGGAGATTGGGAGGTGTCTTTTGATGTCAAGAAGCTGCTAGGTAAACCAAACATTCCTGCTGGGTTCAGGTCTTGGGACAGAAAAAAGATGTATGTGTCCAAAAGACCAGATTAGACTGGTTTTCCAACCAAGGCAAGACACAAAGAATGTTGAATCTATGATGTCAGAGTAACATGCCGGATGATGTGCCATGGGAGTAGCTGGAGGGTCTTGAGGTCTGCTAGAGCCTGAAGGATTTAGGCTTGGGACTACGAACTAAGGGTTTGAGTCTAGCCTGAGTCACTGAAGTGTCTTGTTGTTTTTGTTTGTTTTGTTGTTTTTATTCACTGGGCTTTATCTCCACTGCTGGCAGGCTGCCATTGATCCTACTCCCACCCAGCCCTATCACCTGCCTTCTCCAGGACTTACCTTGCTTTCCTGGTGTGCACTTGACTTTCCCCCCAGGGTGGGGCTGTCAGGGGTAGGCAACCCCCAGACAGAGACTCAGTCAGTGGTCTGAGAAGTATTGCCATGGTCAGTAGTGTGTAGCCTAGGGTTGGGGTGGGTGAGGGGGGGACGTCCTCCTGCACAGCTGGTGATTTTCCTGTTTCTCCCTTTTCCTTGGAACACTGAGGAAGTTACACAACACATGCACATGCTTTGCAGTGCACTCACGTCGGAGCATGGCGGCATACCCCCTCACAGCTTGTCGGCTCTGGTGCACCACCACCTGTGGTTGCCCAGGTGGCAGTAGAACAGTGGAGGCTGAGCACCCACCCTCCACGAGGTGAAGTGCATACAGTAGGATGCTCATCTCACCTCCCCCAGCCGGCCCTTCAGTGGCTCAGGCTTGTTCCCGAACCCAGGTCATCGGCATCCTGAACAGTAGCACTACTGCTGCACCGGCAGGCTGGCCACCAAGGTGTCTTGTGGTAAGTCATTCTGCCTTGCTAGGAAGAAAGGGGGAGAGAGAGGTTTTTCTGTGTCCAACTGTTCAAACATTTTCTTTTCCATTTCTGTAGAATTACTGTTCCCTACAGTCTGTGTGTGTGTGGTATCCTGTATTATCTGTGTAGATATCTGGAAATATTAAAATATTTATATTTTTATATACTTCATGTTTCTGTGGCTGAGTTCATTGAGGTACAGCTAACTGCTTTGTGCTTAACAAAATTGTTTATCCACTTCTAAAGGGAAGGCTAAAATTACCCCCCCACAACTTGTCCAGGAGTTCGTCCTTCCGGGGCATTGGGTGGGCGTCTGACTTCGTGACTGCATTCAGTCCACGATAGTCCACACAGAAATGAGTAGAGTCATCTGGCTTGGGCACAAGGACTATGGGTGAGGCCCAGGGGCTGTGGGATCTCTGGATTACCCCTAAATCCAGCATCTCCTCCACTTCCCTCCTAATGTCCTTTTGGACAGCCTCTGACATCTGATATGCTGTCTGCCATATGGGCGTCTGTGTCCCTGTCTCCACATCGTGTGTCACTAAGGGGGTTAGTCCAGGCTTGGCACTAAACAACAGGGCAAAGTCTGCTAAAACCTCCCTTACTTTCTGGATCTGGTCTGGGACCACCTGGGGAGACAATTTTACTGCCTCCACAGAGGATTCCTGCTTACTTTCTTCCAGCAAATCCAGAAGGGGGTCTCCTTCATCCATTCCCTCCTTATGACTACACACTGCAAACACCATGTCAGTCCTATTTGCATATGGCTTCATCATGTTGACATGGTACATCCTTTCAGTCTGTCTTCTGTCAGGTAACTCCACAATGTAGTTCACGTCATTTACCTTCCTAACCACTTTGTACGGTCCTGCCCACTCAGCCTTCAGCTTGTCTTTCCAGACCGGAATAAGGACCATGACTTCCTGACCCACCATGTACGAGCCAGCTCTGGCTCTGTGGTCATACCACACTTTTTGTTTCTGTTGGGCAGCTGTCAGGTTGCTCTGGGCTGTCCCCATAAGCTCCTTCAGCCTTTCCCTAAACCTAAGGACGTAATCCAAAATGGGAGTTCCCTGGGTGGCGTGCTTGCCTTCCTGGTCCTCCTGGATCAAGTCGAGGGGCCCACGTACCCGGCATCCATATAAGAGTTCAAAGGGGGAAAATCCTGTTGACTCCTGGGGAACCTCCCTGTATGTAAACAACAGGTGGGGAAGGTATTTCTCCCAGTCCCTCCCATGCTGTTCAGCAAATGCCCGGAGCATTGACTTTAGGGTACCATTGAATCTTTCCACAAGCCCATTTGCTTGTGGGTGATACGGTGTCGTGCATCTCTGCACCACCCCAAACTTCTCCCATAAATATTTTATCAGGTCCGACATAAAGGAAGCCCCTCAATTGGTGATTATCTCCTGCGGAAACCCAACATGGGAGAAAATCCCAAGTAAGGCATCTGCCACTTTGTCTGTCCTCAGTGAGGATAGGGCGACTGCCTCAGGGTACCGGGTGGCATAATCCACCACAGTTATGATGAATCTCTTCCCTGAGGAGCTGGGGGTATTTAAAGGCCCCACAATATCCATTCCCACCCTCTGGAATGGCTCCTCCACTATGGGCAACGGAATCGGGGCAGCTTGGGTTTTCTTGCCTGCCTTCCCTATTTCTTGTCACCAGTGACAAGACCTGCTAATACTCCTTCACCTGCTGGGTGAAGTTAGCCAGTAGAAATTCTGACAATCATTGTGTAGTGCGAGCGATTCCAGATGACCAGACAAGGGAATATCATGTGCAATTTTGAGCAACTGCTCACGATACCCCTGGGGAATGACAAGCTGTCTGCCTAGCATCCCTCCCTCTGTCTGTACTTCCTGAGTATACATAAGTCCATTTTCCCAATAAGCCGTATGTCTGCTGTCACCTCCCTGTTCTCTGTCAGAGTTTGCCCAAGCCCTCAGCTTCTGTAAACTAGGATCACTTCTCTGAGCAGCTGCAAACCCCTCACACATTCCCAAGGCATGGGACAGGTCCCCTTCAGTCGCTAAACTAGGGTCCCTAGCACTAGCATCAGGGCCCTCAGGATCACTGTCAATCCCAACCCTCTGACAATGGGTCACCCCTCCCTCTTCGGAGTAACCCTCTGTAGCTGTGTAGTTACTTGCTACTGGGGAAATTTCTACCCCATCTTCATTAATCTCCATATCAGGAGACACAGGCTGGGGGACCAGCCTCTCAGTGGTTTCCACAATGGCTTCTGTGGGGTTCAGGGAACTACAATTTTTCCTTGCCGATTGGCTACAGGTAACTGTACATACCATCCCTTGTTTGAGATTGTTGCCCAGTATCACAACCACTGCTAAGGTTTTGGCTACAGCCACCTGTTGCACAGTTCCCCCTGTTTCACTCCAGTCTAGGAGAACACTAGCGACGGGCAATGTTTTCGCCTCACCAGTGAAGTCCAGTACAGTGACATATTTGTTGGGTATAAGCTGACCAGGCTCTACCCGATCCACCTTTACCAAGGTCAGGTATGCCCCTGTGTCCCTTAATCCCTGCGTCTGTACACCATTCACCATGACTGGGTGCATGTGCTCCCTCATGTTCACTGGCATGCTTCCAGGGACACACAAGCAACCCACTTCTTTTCTAGCACCACCTTGAATATTATTGCTTGCGTTTTTCGGACACTGTCTAGCAATATGCCCAGTTTCTTTACATAACCAACATTCACTTCTCTTTTCAGAAAAATCTTTTCTCTGAAACCTGGGGCTAACTGGTTTCGTGGGGCAGTGAGGGTTTTAGCTGCCCTGAAGGTGCAGCTTTTCCCTTTCTGCACTGCCACACCCGCCCCATTCGCTCTCAGAGCAGGTCTGCTCTTGGCATAGCTGCCCGAGAGTTCAGCAGCCTCTTGCACTGTTTTGGGATCTCGGTCCTCCAGCCAGGTTTTCAGCTCTGCTGGGCACGCTCAGAAAAACTGTTCTAATAAAATCACATTTTCAATTTTATCAACAGAGTTTGCCTCAATTCCTTCACACCAACGTTTTAAAAACTGACGTTTCGTGGCTAGCTCCTTGTAGCTGATATGAGGGCTTCTCCTGAGCTTACAGAATTTAGCTCTGTATGATTCAGCAGTTAATTCAAACTTTTTTAACAGTGCAGCTTTTAGTTTGCTGTAATCATTACTGTCCTCATTGTCCATTTGACCCAATGCATCCCGAACTTTCTCGGTAAGTAGCAGGGATAGCTGGAAGCTCCAGAAAGCCCTAGGAATTTTAGCCTAAATACAAACTTTTTCAAAAGAATTTAAAAAGGCATCCATATCCTCCCCCTCTTTAAATTCGGCTATTAATTTGGAATTCAATTTGTAACCCGTCCTGCAGTCCCAGTTAAACCCAAGCCACTTATCTGCTCTGGTGCCACTGGTTGGAGTCGTAGCTTCTCCAGTTCGTGTTGCCTCTGGCGCTCCTCTCTCTTCTCCTCTGCAGCTCGCTGGCGCTCACGCTTCTCACGCTCTGCCTCTCGGTGTTCTCGCTCTGCCTCATGGTCCACCTCTCACTTCTCTTGCTCTGCCTCACGGTCCACCTCTCGCTTCTCTCGCTCCCTCTTCTCCTGGAACTCCAGCTCCATCCTGCGCAACTCAATTTGCAGCCTGAGTACTTCCGGATCCAGGATACTGGTGACCTTTCCCTGCTTCTGTGGCCCTTCACTGACAGTGGCCCTGTTGCCCTCCTCATCGGATCTGGACACTGCACTGGCCACTAGCCCTGCCACACTCAAAGTTTGTTCCTTTTCAGTCATGGTCTGTGACTCACTGCTCTGGGTATCTGCTGCCATCAGGGCATCTATGAAGTTCTGCTTGCTGGCTTTCACTGCAAATGTGACTCCTCTGTCCCCGTACAACTGCTTTAAGGAGTGTGCCTGCTGTAGTGGGAAGCCATCTTCTTCTCTCACTACTACTACTCTGACTTGCACTTTAAATAAAAAAAATAAAACAAGTAGGAACTTGACTGTATGCCAAGTGATATAGTTCTGTTTCCTTTTTAAAATAAATCCCTGCCTTTTTCTTTCTTTGCAAGTGAGCTTACAGTCTCAAGCTGACACGCTGAACAATAAAAGCTTGTAATACCAAAATTGATGCCACCGCTGCCAACTAATCTGTCACAAACCCACTCAGCAGGTCAGCCCTGTACTCCCAAAGTGCCAACCTCCGAGCGCAGTCTTGTGAACAGTTAACAGAAACAGGGTAACCCTTCTGGTCTGTTTTGTGGGTTTTGAATCAACCTTTGGTCTTAAGTCTTGGAGGGATTCAAACTGTGAACCTCTTGTTAGAGTACCCAATGTACAGGCTCAGATAATTCTGTCTTCGGGGGTCCAGATATCTCTGCCTACAGGCACCTAACCAGGTGTACAGGAATTAATCCTTAAAAACTGTAATAAAAGACCTCAGATTTAAAACGCTTACCTTTTCCAGTTTAGTATCACCATTCAAGCTTATGTACAGTATCTGCTTTAACCATATATACTCCACTTGTAAAAGGAAAGAAATCAAAGACAGACCAAGTAGGCTCTAAAAGAGTTTTACTAAAATAGATAAAAATTAGGTAAAACTTAAAATACAGAACTATTATATCACAAAACATACAAATCACTTAAACAAAACTGGTTTTAACAGTGCAGTTCCTACTCAGTACTTAGATTTGTCTCCCTCTCTCTCTCTCTCTCTCTCTCCCTAAATACCTGCTTAAAGTGCTCACAGATGTTTCTTTGTCAGAGTCTAGATAGAAGTGTCTCTGAAGAAAAACAGAATAATGTTTGAAAGCTGGTTTTCCCCACCTCTTTGCATGAGGTCATCTAGCTCCTCCCTGTCAGAATATATAAATATATAAAAACAGGATGTCTTTTCCAAGTATTAAATTCTGCAACCTCAGCATAACTCTTGTTCTTCAAATGACTCTCTTTGATCTTTGATCAGTTTCCCCTTTCCAGGACTTCAAAGCATCTTTTATGACTTCGCATTAAAACGTCACAACCTGCTCTTCTTCCTCTAGGTGTTATAAAAGTTTAAGATTTTCCCTCTTAGCAATTACAGCTATAATTAACTTAGTTAAAGTCTGTAATTAGCTTTGGGCCTTACAGGTAACACCTTGTATCTAAAACCTGTGTGTGTGTGTGTGTGTGTGTGTCATACTCACATGCTGTTTCAGCATTTCTCAAGAGAGACAGTCCATAATCCATGTTTATATTACAAAAAATGATACAGTGATCAGAACCAGCTGTCCAAGTGTCACAGCCTTTGGCTTACCCTTGACACTGTGGGTATTTACCAAATGCACAGCAGTTGTGGCAACGGCCGTCTGGAGAGAAGGGCTTTGTGACTTCCCTTATCTGGACAACTGGCTCCTGAAGGCCCCGTCCAGGAAATCAATTCTGTACACATTGTCCATAATGGGACAGTTGTTCGAGGAACTATTTGTTATGGTGAACATGCTGAAATCCATATTATAAGTCTAATAAAGAAGCTCATTCATTGGCTGCCGTGCCAGTCTGAAATCTCTAAGAAATGCCTAGCATGGCAGCCACACAGTTGTTTGTGCCCAGCCGGCTCTGTTGTCAAATGAGCCGCAGAGAAACAGCACAGTGTCACCATGCGGCATGGCCAGAGAAATGAAAGGAATAAAAAAACAACTGAAACAAAAAAAAAAAACCAAAGCTGGCTAAAGTTCATTGCAGCGATTAGACTTATAATTACAATAATGACCTCAGAGCTGTTAATTTCCGATTCGATTAATGACCGCGGTAGCCCTCAGCTGTGCCTCGGCCACCCTCCCCCATAATCAGAAGATGTCTCTCCTCTCCCTCTGTGCTGATCCTCAGTCCTGGAAATTTGCCAAGGTACTCCTGCTTCTCAAGAGTGGTGACCCTAGCTCCCTTGGCAACTATCGTCCTATCTCCCTTCTCCCTACTTTTACTAAATTACAAGAAAAACTAGTTTATTCCCAACTCTCTGGTTTCCTCTACTTGACTAATTTCCTGTCTCCTTTCCAGTCTGTTTTTCAAAAGAAACACTCCATTGTAACTTCCCTAGTACATGTTACTGACTCCATCTTCGCTGACTTTTTCTAAGGTGTTTGCTTCGGTAGTTCACACCCTCCTTCTGAAGAAGCTGAGATCTGTAGTTCTGTCTATGCCAGCAGTTGTCTGGGTCACATCTTAACCTCTCAAGTGTCTCCTGTCGGTGCAGATTGGCAATGCCTCCCCCCCCCCCCCATCCATTCCAGAGTTCCATGGGGCTCCATCCTGGGTCCCATTTTATTCTCCATTTTTCTTAATGACTTCCCATCCTTCTGTGTTTATTCGCGTAGTCGCATGTATGCAGATGACACTATACTCTGCCTCGGGCGCCTCAATTTCAACCTTGGAATCATCGCTATGGAGTGACTTTAACCATGTCCAGTGCTGGTTCCATTCTGATCAGCTTCAGGTTAACACAAAGAAAACTGTGTCTATGAACTTTGGCACTAGCCAAAAGCTCCCCAGCCTCCCTGACTGTCCTGTTTTCTCCACACTGAATGCCACTCTCCCCTTGAGCTTGTCTTGTTTCAAATACCTTGGCTGGACAGTAGCCTCAATTTCTCTATCCATATTGATGCCATTCACAGCAAACTGTGCCGCAAACTTGGTGCCCTCTACCACAACAAAGACTGTCTCTCATCATCGTCTGCAGTGAGTTGATCACTAAGGTGGTGCTCCTGTTGTTCTTGTATGCAGATGTGGTGTATAGCACTGCCCCGTCCTCCTCCCTCGCAAGACTGGACACCCTTTACAATGCCTTCAGCTGTTTTGCTACTGATGCTCCTTGCACTCATCACTGCACCCTTTGCACTTCTCTTTCTATCTCTCCCATCACCTTACACACTGGGCAACCCTAGTTTCTAAGTGTTGGTTTGACTCTGCCCTCATATCTTTCCTCTCTCCTTTCCTCTAGTCCCTCTTCCTCTTATTCTCTTCACTCTCATGACTTTCATACTTTATCCACATTCCACACTCCGACTCTGCTGCTAGGAAATCTGCTTTGTCCTTTCATCTTCCCTCCACTTGGAACTCCTCCTCCCTCCGTTCTCTCCCTTTTCTTCTTTCCCTCAAATGTCAGCTCAAACCTCTTTTTGCCTCCTCCTGCTCCTGCTGTGGCCATAGTTAATTTTGCCATATCACTCACATGTATTAGAGTTCCTGTACAAGTGTTTTAGTTTACATATACCAGCCTGTACACAGTTTACTGTATTGTATTATTTGTTTAATTTGTATTTTTGTTGCACCATGCATTCTTCTACCATGTATACGCTGTATTTTTTGGCTACACATTGTATATTTTGTCTCCCTATTTCCCTTCCCCCAAGTCACACCTGGAAGTGAGCCTTAGCTCAGAGTGCCTTTCCCAGTTAGCAATTTTCAGTAAATAAAAAAGCTGACTGATGAGTTGGAACAAATGGTCCTTGTCACAGCTCTTCTCCATCATGCTCTAGAATGGTGGATGGACTGCCAGAACGTGTTACAGTGCTTTCAATTCTTTTCTCCAAATTCCATTCAGATCCTCACAATGGATGCCTTGGGATCCGGTTTGGGTGCCCATCTTGGGTCTTTTCACATTTAAGGGTCCTGGATCAATCTGGAGTCCATTCTCCATAGCAGTGTTCTAGAGATGAGGGCTGTTCTGCTTGGTCCCCAGGCTTTTCAAGAGCATCTCAGCCCCGGTTCCTTGCTGATTTGGACAGACAATGTCAGTGTCATGCACAACATAAACAAGCAAGGGGGCACTCTCTCTTATCCCCTGTGCAAGGAAGTGATGAGAGTGTGGTACTGAGCCATGTCTCATGGCCTTCAGCGGTCAGCCGTGTTTCTTCCAGGTATCCAAAACATCTTGGCAGACAGGCTAAGTAAGTTTCAGTCCTGGATGCATGAATGGGAACCGCTGACCTCAGTGGTACACAACCTTTTTGCAAGATGGGGTCATCAAGAGTTGGACCTTTTTGCATCCTCACACAGTGCAAAACTGCTGCATTTCTGCTCACTGGCTCCAAAGCCTGGAGTTTTTTGGTTAGTTGCATTGTCCCTCTCCTGGAAAGGGAAGTTCCTTTGTGCCTGTCCTCTGATTCCTCCCATTCAGAGGGTTCTGCTGAAGCTGCAGGTGGAGCATGCTAACCTAATATTGGAGGCCCCCTTCTGGCTTCACCAGATTTGGTTTCCACTTCTGCAGCATCTGGCAGTGCAGCCTCCTGTTCAGTTCCCCCTTGTCAAGGGTCTGCTGTCCGAAGCTCAGGGGATCCTGGTCCATCCGGATCTGCTATCTCTGCATCTGCATGCCTGGTTTCTGAAGACGTATCCATTGCCCATTTTAGGATTTTACTCAAGGTGGATGATATCTTGCTTGCAGCTAGAAAGTCTTCTAACAGGCACATCTATTCTTTGAAGTGGAGGAGCTTTTCAATATGGTGTGCTTTCCGTTCAGTGGACCCATATACATGTTCTGTCAATACTGTACTGGACTACCTTCTGTCTCTGTCTGACTCCAGTCTCCAGTATTCATCCATTAAGGTGCATTTAGCTATGGTTTCAGCTTTCCATGTCCCTACTGATTGGTGCACAGTGGTGGTATAACTATGGGTCTCCCATATATTTCTAAAGAGTTTTCTGTACAAGCATCTCCCGATTCATAAACCGGTTCTGCCTTGGCACCTTAATTTCATTCTTAAAAAATATACTTTGGCTCCATCTGAGCCTTCTGTGACCTGTGAGGTGCATTTTTTTTCATGGAAACACTGGCCACCATGACTTCTGCTCGTAGAATTTCCAAGCTTTAGGCTCTGATGCATGAGCCTCCTTAGTTGATTTTTCACAAGGACCAGTCCTTGTTTACTGCTAAAGCTGGTCTCTGATTTTACATAAAATCAGACTGCACACCTTTCTGTTTATTACTCTGAGCATGCTAACAAGGGTGAGGCATTGCTCCATTCACTTGATGTGCACAGAACACTACATTTCCACCTTGATTGCACTAAGGACTGCAGAAAATCCTCTCCGCTTTTTGTTTTGTTTGCCCCTGGGAAAGAGGGCATCCCTGTGATTATACAGTGCCTGTCCAAATGGATGGCTAACTGTATTGTTTTTTTGTCATAAGAAGTATGGTAAGGAACTTTCTGGTGCTGTACACTGCCACTCTACATGTGGTATGGCACTTCTGTTGCTTGCTTTCAAAATGTTTCTGTAGTTCAATGTGTGGCAAATAGCTTAGTGCTTCTGTATACTTATGAGCTGACTGGTATGTTTGGTGTTTATAACGTGAGCTTTGACGCATCTCCACATCCCACCCTGGGTAGAATAGTGGGTAGGTGTAGACTTCAGACCCCGTGGAGAGGATGAGACAGGAGTTCCGGAGAAGGAGGAGGAGGCAGGGGAGGATGGAGGGCACCGCTAAAATGCTCTAAGAAGAGCGGGAGGCAGCCTGCTGTTTATGTAGGGAATGGGGGAGGAGCTATCCCCCCCATTGAACAATAGGCTACAGCCTTCCAATTCAATGTGTGGCAAATAGCTTAGTGCTTGTGTATGCTTATGAGCTGACTGGTATGCTTGGTGTTTATAATGGGAGCTTTGGCGCTTCTTCGCATCCCACCCTGGGTAGAATAGTGGGTAGGTGTAGACCTAAGGGCCAAAAAGAAGTAGTGAAATTGACTACTTCCTCCAGCTCCAGAGAATGTGGTCCATAGCACGCAATAGAGGAAACCCCCCTTGGAGGAAACCTCCGAGGACCCATGGCTACTGACCTGCCCATTCTCCGAGCTTGCTAAGAGGAGAATAATCCTAAATGCGCTAGGTTTAAGTATAGTTATGTCCAGGAGTACGGTCTGGTGTAGCTGGTGGCATCCAGTTCATGGTCGAGATGAGCAAGGGGTCGATGTTGCAGATGAAGGTTCAAGCAGATGGAATATCCAACTGGAATAATGGCCGGATGCTGAAATAATAGTTAATCCAAGTCTGAGATAGATGACTGCTGTGGATCCATAGCACAGCCTTTGGATACTAGATAGAGCTGCATAGTGGGACTGTTTGTTGGGATGACTGGAACCTGCAGCAGGTTGACTTTCATTGTAGTATGAGCTTAATCCAAGGATAGGAAGGCGATAGCCTTTGTAGGAATGGCAGAAGCCCACGTGGTCCACCATTGCAACAGTACAGAATAATGCAAGACACAGAGAACGACAGTCACTGAGGCTGATTGAAATGAGAAAAGTACCAGATAAGGCCCGTCATGGGGCATGCATAAATGGGATGGCGAGACCCCACGTGGTTCACCATCACCATGGAGATGTTAGGTGTTAACCTGTGATGATGATAGTAGGCTCAGAGGTAGGCTAGCTAGGGAATGATATTTGCATGGAGTCCTGATGAATACAGAAGTCATGAATGAGTGACTGAGTCTCATGTGGACAACACTGGGAGGCGAGACCCCGACTAGGGTCTGCCACAGTGCCAGAAGAAAATCATTTTAGTAGAGGATAGCCTCCTGTTGAGGGGAAATACACTGGAGGGATGATGAGACCCCAAAGGGGTTCATGGAGAAACCTGCATGACATGCATCGCTGATTAAAACTGGGTCCGAGATAAGTCCATCAACAATGTCCTATTGGTAAGTTGGAGGGAAAGCGAAAGTCACAGAAGTTGGAATGGGAGCTAAGGAATAAGAGAAAAGGTGTCAAGAGAAATGCAGAAAAGGGACAGCAGTACCCCACGTGGTCCACCATCACCATAGCATAGAATAATCTAGGTGGCAAGGGGTACCCTCAAGAGCCAGAGCATGTTGCAGTCCATGGTAAGACAGGTGATAGCCCCTCGGATGTACTCTTGAAGCGAATAGGAAATACTTGAGGCATGGCAAGGCTGTTTCACAGGGCATAAATGATTGGGATGACAAGAAGTTGCTGAAGAAGGACCAGATGCTGAATGCCACTGTCTGTGGAACTGAAGCATGTTCTCAGGAAAGGAGGATGAGTCTACGTCAAGCAATATGGAGTACGGAGACTTGATGGAGCAATCCATTGAATCCCTTGGAGTAGATAGTGAGTATAATGTGGGCCCTCCATGGTCTATCATCGCGTGGCAGAAATTGTGCTAGAATGAAAGGCGGGACTCCTTACCTCATGGAGTGGCACAGGATAGGGATAGCGGGACTCCACATGGTCCGCTATCATTGTATCACTCAAGTAGAGCAAGATTGGGAAGGTGAGACCCCATGTGATTCACCTTCGTCATGGTAAGCAATAGTGCTTGATAGGGATGGCGGGACCCCACGTGGTCCACCATCGCCGTATCTGAGTAATGCTATTTCTTCCATTGAGTAGTGGACGATAGAGATGGCGGGACCCCACGTGGTCCGCCATTACCATATCACAAGCAGTACAAGATTGGGAAGACGAGACCCCACGTGGTTTAGCTTCGCCATGGAAGGGGTATGATTCGAAGAATCCAGCTGGACTTAAATGTTGTGAAATCGAGCCTCAAGTAAATGCCTCTTCATAGCCAGTGATGAATGGTCTGAGGAAAGGAGGGGAAGCCTAGGGGCTGAGTGTGAGGGTAGTAGCAGATATGGTATGAGAAGGGCCCCCTAGGGGAGATGGCAGTATGGGAAGGGGATCCACCAGGTCAGGCATAGCCAAAGTTATCCATGCATGTAGAGATGCTGAAGTGAGGGACATGGAATAAATTGTGGAAGTCTAGTCATATGATCCCGGAGAAGTATTAGCTCATAAGCCGGTGATAGGTTAAGCAGATTCCTGAAAATAACGCATTACTTACTATTTTGTGCCAAGCGTAACAGGGCTGACTGGACTGCAGTGAAACCCCTGAATGTGATGGGCTGTAGCTGCTAAGCAGGAGAAGCGATAATGATTGCAGAAACTGCAGCTCTGCATCTGAAGGAAGCAGTAAATTAGGTATCCAGAAAGCAACGGAGGGGAAGGCATATAGAAAGTACAGGACAGGCAAGCCTTCAAAAATGACCATATGGGGCTTCCATATGCAGTCACTTTAAAAATATATCCATTCAGGAAACACTTTTAATATTTTCAGCACTTATATTTACGGTCCATGTATTGTTCTGCCACAATGAATAAAGAAGCTAAATTAGTTTGTTAATATAGTTCAATGTGTGATGGCCAAGAATGGCAAATGGAAGGAGCAGCCTTCATGTCCCGGGCAGTTGAAAAACGCTACAGCAGGAGGGTGTAGAAACAGGACATCCAGGCAGTGCAGTGAGAAGGTAGAAAGAGAGATGGAGATGGCCGACCTGCAGAACGTTGCGCCTGATTTGTTTGACAGGCGAAGGAGCACAATAGAACCAATAAATGTGACGGGCTGGGTCTGCTAAAGAAGCAGATACAATCAGCTGTCCAAACATAAACGTAACTCTAAACTCAAGGTCAGTAAAATAAGCAGCAGAGGAAGCAACTGAGGCGAAGGTCCATGATGGGGTAGAGCACAGGGAAATGTGGGTCATGGATGAGTAGTGCTACGGCCTGATATAGGTTTGATAGAAGCCCTAGGATACGTAGAACTAACTAGGACTGTTACTGAAATGCTCACATTGACTGGAAATAGAAACCATGCAAATAAATGGCAGAGCATCTGTACACCACTGATGGGTCATTCTTACCTCTCTAATTCCTAACTAATGTCTGATTTCGTAGATGCTACGGAGTTTGTCTCTTCATTCATACCTCCACTCTTGAGAGCTGGCTATCGTTTCCCAATCCCATTCACTGCCAAATCCCGGGCCGGGGCTCTGCAGTTTAATGAGGAGTTCGGAATGTGAAGAGTCCGCTAATCATGGTGGGTAGCAACCAGAAAAGAAACTGGACTCAATGTAGGAAGCAGGCGTTTGACTGCTAATGGATCATGGCAGGCAGATTCCTTGTTAGTAACTAGTCACACATGAAAACGGCTAGCTGGCGGAAATCCGAGGTGCAGCGGAATGGGCAGAAGCAGTGAGGAGCAACAGGCCATAAGGCTGAAGGACCGGAGATGATCCAGGAGGAGACTGTGGGGGGCCGGGAATGTCGGTGGTACACTGGAGTGATCTGGAGGGCGCGCAGTTGTGGCATGGACACAAGCAATGGAAAAGTCCAAAAGAAAGAGAAATGGGACAAACAAGGTAGAAGACAGAAGGCGGGGCGGGGGGGGGAGAGAAAGCACCAGGGAGCATAGATGGGGACAAAGGTGAGGGCAAGCAATGAAAGGAAGAGCAGGAGGAAAACAGCCACAGCCAACCACCCATGCATGCACCACCGAAATGCTCTAAGCAGAGCAGGAGGTGGCCTGCTGTTTATGTAAGGAATGGGGAGGAGCTATTTCCTCCCCATTGAACAACAGGCTAATGCCTTCCAATTGACGTATGTGCTGCTGCCACATGGAGCACTGTATATACTTTCACTAAGCAATAAAGTCTAGACATCCTCTCTCATAGATGTGCTGGCTTTGGTCTTGCAGTATTGCAAGGCTTCTGTCATGATGCCATATCAGACTTTGCCATCCTCCCTGGATGCTTTGTACTGCTTGGGAATCATTCCAAAGGTGTGGCCCAATCGAGGAGATAACCTTGATGAAAATAGAACAGTTGTTCACCGTAACACTTGATCTTCCAGAGAATTTCTTCCACTGGGCCACAGTACACCCACCCTCCTTCCCCCAACCCTTACTCAGGTATAAGCTGGTCGATTTGTCCACTACCTTGTTGAAATGTATCCATAAGTGCCTTATGTCTACTGTGTTTCCAGTCCCATGCCTCTCCTTGTGTGTCTGATACTGGTCTTGCCTCACTGCTCCTCACAGTAAGAGGCCATCCAAGCTTATCTCTAGCAGGGAACTGAGGAGCAGTGGGGACACCCATGATTATATAGGCACCAATGTTGCACATCATTGTGGGTGGCCCCCTGCTAGCAAAAGTCTCTGAGTGATCCTGACACCGATGGCTTATAGTTTCAAAAGTGTGGCCCAATGGAGGAGATTCTTTTCAAGATCTACTGTTACAGTAAGTAGCTAATCTTTTTGCACAGTAGATATATTCTGTGTTTCACAGTAGGCACTGTCAGTGTTGAACATTAGGTACAGTCAGTATTGCACAGAAGGCACAGTCAGTGTTGCACAGTATGCACAGTGCTGCACAATAAGTACTGGCAATGTTACACAGTAGGCACAGTCAGTGTTGCACATTAGGTACAGTCAGTATTGCACAGACGGTACAGTCAGTGTTGCACAGAAGGCACACTCAGTGTTGCACAGTATGCACAGTGCTGCACAGTAAGTACTGGCAATGTTACACAGTAGGCACAGTCAGCGTTGCACAGTAGGTACAGTCAGTGTTGCGCAGTAGGCACAGTCAGTATTGCACAGAAGGCACAGTCAGTGTTGCACAGAAGGCACAGTCAGTGTTGCACAGAAGGCAGTCAGTGTTGCACAGTAGGCACACTCAGAGTTGCACAGTATGCACAGTGCTGCACAGTAAGTACTGGCAATGTTACACAGTAGGCACAGTCAGTGTTGCACAGTAGTTGCAGTCAATGTTTCACAGTAGGTATAGCCAGGTTGCACAGTAGGTACAGTCAGTGTTGAACAGAAGTTGCAGTCAGTGTTGCACAGTAGGCATAATTAGTGTTGCACAGAAGGTATAGTCAGTGTTGCACAGTAGGTACAGTCATTGTTGTACAGTAGGTGTAGTCAGTGTTACATAGTAAATACAGAGGGATTGCACAGTAGGTACAGTCAGTATTGCACAGAAGGTGCAGTCAGTGTTGCACAGAAGGTACAGTCAGTATTGCACAGAAGGTACAGTCAGTGTTGCACAGAAGGCACAGTCAGTGTTGCACAGTATGCATAGTGCTGCACAGTAAGTACTGGCAATGTTACACAGTAGGTACAGTCAGCGTTGCACAGTAGGTACAGTCAGTGTTGCACAGTAGGTACAGTCAGTATTGCACAGAAGGCACACTCAGTGTTGCACAGTATGCACAGTGTTGCACAGTAAGAACTGGCAATGTTACATTGTAGGCACAATCAGTGTTGCACAGAAGATAGTGTTGCACTGAAGGCACAGTCAGTGTTGCACAGTATGCACAGTAAGTACCGGCAATGTTACACAGTAGGTACAGTCAGTGTTGCACAGTAGGTACAGTCAGTATTGCACAGAAGGCACACTCAGTGTTGCACAGTATGCACAGTGTTGCACAGTAAGAACTGGCAATGTTACATTGTAGGCACAATCAGTGTTGCACAGAAGATAGTGTTGCACTGAAGTCACAGTCAGTGTTGCACAGTATGCACAGTAAGTACCGGCAATGTTACACAGTAGGTACAGTCAGTGTTGCACAGTAGGTACAGTCAGTGTTGCGCAGTAGATACAGTCAGTATTGCACAGAAGGTACAATTAGTGTTACACAGAAGGCAGTCAGGGTTGCACAGATGGCACAATCAGTGTTGCACAGTATGCACAGTGCTACACAGTACGTACTGGCAATGTTACACAGTAGGTCCAGTCAGTGTTGCACAGTTAGTCCATCAGTGTTGCACAGAAGACACATTCAGTATTGCACAGTATGCACAGTAAGTACTGACAATGTTACACAGTAGGCACAGTCAGTGTTGCACAGTAGGTACAGTCAGTATTGCACAAAAGGTATAGTCAGTGTTGCACAGAAGGCACAGTCAGTGTTGCATAGTATGCACAGTGCTGCACAGTAAGTACTGGCCATGTTACACAGTAGGCACAGTCTGTGTTGCACAGTAGGTACAGACAGTGTTGCACAGAAGGTAGTCAGTATTGCACAGAAGGTACAATCAGTGTTGCACAGAAGGCACACTCAGTGTTGCACAGTATGCACAGTGCCGCACAGTTAGTACTGGCAATGTTTCACAGTAGGTACAGGCAGTGTTGCACAGTAGATACAGTTAGTGTTGCACAGTAGGCATAGTCAGTGTTGCACATTCTAGGAAACTGGTCCTTAATCTGGTTCCCATCTCTTAGCCTTTGCTAAGTCATGCATCATTTTTATTTATCCACAGAGACCAACCAGGGCCTGGAGATCAGCGTGCACTGTCCCTGCAACACCTTCAGCACCAACGGGGACATCAGAAGCGGCAATGAGGTGCTGGAGGTCACATTTAAAGGTAAGCGATCAAGAAACAGAAGGACTAGTAGGGTGCACTCTCTGCAGAAAGGTACAGTGAACATTTTCTGACAAGAATATTTAGTCTATGCGTAAATTTGTGCTCAGTACTGTTTGCTATTCCAGCTTCACATTGCCATGGATCCCCACTCAAGTAAGAATCAAACAGATAAACTATTAGAGGAAAAAAAGTATCAAGTCCCTGATAAAAAATGCAAAATAATTTTGGCAAGTTTTTTTTGAACTCTGTTTATCCTCCATCTCTCAACTATCTCTGATTTTTAGGGATGTCCCCGATTTTGCCTCAGAATTTACCTCTGTCCCTCCTGAAATTTCTATTTCCCCAACTGAACCGTAGAGATTGTAAAGATAAAATAATGCCAGATGTTAGAGTTACAGGCTTGTTCTTCTTCATAAAATGTATTTTAGACTAAGCCCCTTATCTACTAGCTTCTTGAGTGGATACCACCAATTTTTAAGATGTGCCCCCGATTGTGGTCCTTTGTTTCCTGATTTAAGCTTTTTCCCTGATGTATAAGACAGGAGGTTGAGAGGTATGTCTACCCGACCAACCAGGACCTTCTTCATCCATTTCACTAGTGCCACCTCCCGCCACCAAGGCCACCCTTCCTGTGATCCAAAAGTTCCTAACTACCTGCGACACATCCCAAAGTCATTCCCAATGGCCTGCAGGACATGGTTGCCTTCAGCTCCTCGGCAAACTTCCTATGAGATCCCTTACTCAGGTGCAGGTAGGAGAGGCTCGGTGAGGACATGAGGATTGAGCAGGGCATCATCCCCCCAGTCGATGGCATTTTCCTCCTCTTTTTACATCCCCCAGAGGAGTGGCTTTTCAGTGAAGTCCCTCACATTACTGTGTGTGCTTCCGCACCCAGCGCTCTGGCATTCACCATTCCACCTTCTCCTTTCTGGGTTCCCAAGCACCCTAACCTCCTGCCACCACCAGAGATCAGGCAAACACTGGGAGCAGAGAGAAGCATCACCCACCCCAACCAAAAGTGGAGAGCTGTCCATTGGATACTCAGTCCTCCTCCCCAGGTCAGCCCTCCGACATTTCAGGCTTGTTCCAGAACCCCATTCATCTGTGTCGCAAGCGGTGGTTCTATCCCTGTGCTGGCAGGCTGCCTCTATAATTTGGCATGCTGTAGAATTCAACAGTCAGCCCATTAGTATAGTGATAGCAATACTACTTGCAATGCCAGTGACCTGGGTTTGGGAACGAGCCTGGGTCATTAGGAGCCGGCTGGGGGGGAGGAGGATTGGGCAGCCCAGAGGATGCTCTCCTCCTTTAGGGAGGAAGGACCACTTGCTCCTTCTCACTTTACTGCCACCTGGGTGACCACAAGTGGCAGTGCAGTAGAGTAGGCAATGTGGGAGGGGACAATGCCATCTGGACAACTTTGCGTGCATGCTCTACGCTCATGTACGTTGGTCCCCAGTGCTTTCCAACATCATCAGGGGATTGGGGCAGGAAAATCAGAAAATGGACCCAGCTCAGCTTCCTGAGACCCTGGTACATCTGGGCTGGCCCCTTTGCATCAGTCTAACGGTGTTCTGTGCAGTGCTCTTAGGAGTTATATCCCCCACCTTGTGGCCTGCCTGGGGAGGTAAACCAAGGATCTGTGGGGCTGAAGATGGCAGACATGAAGGGTCACAGACACACCATGAATAACGTACCTGTACATATATTCAAGCACTGTGTAGATGGGATCGCAGGCACACCCTGAATAACATACATACATTCAAGCACTGTGAAGGAAAAATCATGGATACGTCCTGAATAACATACATACATTCAGATAATATGAAGGAAAAATCACAGACATGCCCTGAATAATATACGTAGTAGGGATGATCGGATTTCACAGTGTAATATGCAACAGTACCATACCATATGTTCAAATGTACTGCGCATGTGGAATTTAGTAACTTCAGTAATTTCGTAGCTATAAACCATCAGAATGCATTTAAATGTGCTTAAAATATGGTACTGTACTGTATAGCCTGTTTTTACCTTGAGGTAAATTTGAACAATTATGGTCCTAATATTGAGAGATTCTGCATCGGTGAAACACAGCACAGCTTTCCGTTGTTCGGGATGGCATCATTACAGCATTCAGGGGACCGGCAATTGCAGGGAAGTGTTTTAGGAATTTTGCCTCCATTTATTTGTAACTGACTTGAAGTCCTTCTACATGATTTCTGTCTTTAAAAATTGCTTTCACTGCAGAATGACCTACACAGGACAATTATGGGGCTAATCTAGAGAGCCCACATCGGCACAACACAGCCCAGCACACCTTTCCATTGTTCTCAGCGTTCAGGGGACTGGCGGGATGGCGTGTGAGAGACAGCATCAGATTTATGCACCAGTGGATACAAGCTTAGTTTAAGCAACAGCAGGGTGGTTATTATATTTATTTTAACTGCAACAATCCCAGTACAAGCAAGCATTTGTCAGTGCCGAATGTTGCTTGCTTCTATGTGCTGTTTAGGTATTTGGAAGTGACAGTTTCATGCCTTCCTCCCAAGATGTCCACTGTGTCTTTCCGTTCAGTATTCACAGAAGAGTGGGAGGGGCAAGGGCCACAGCAGTACAGCAGTTGCCAAGGGGGTGAAGAGGTGGACAGTAGTCCATTCAAAGGCAAAAGAGTCCTGCAGGAGCTCACTAAATTGAAGGTAGACAAAGCGATGGAACCAGATGGCATACGCCCAAGGATATTAACAGAACTGCGAAGGAAGATAGCAGTACCTCTGGCAGCCATGTTCACTGAGTCATTCAACATGAGTGAATTGGAGGAGGGTACATGTGGTCCCTCTACACAAGTCCGGAGGCAGGGAACAACAGGCCATTCAGCATCACCTCAGTAGTGGGGAAGATCATGGAGACATTGCTTAAAGAAAGGATAGTGGGGCATCTAGATGCCATCGGAACCCAGGACCATAGACAAGATGGATTCACAGTGGGGACATCATGTCAGATAAATCTGGTTGATTTATTTGACTGGGTGACAAAGGAAGTGAATCAGGGTGGGGCAGCGGACAACGCTTACCTTGAGTTCAGCAAAGCCTTTGACACCATCCCATAGGAGGCTGATAAACTAGCTGGGTAGGCTGGACATGGGGAAAGGGTGGTAAACTGGGTTAGAAACTGGCTAACAGACAGGAGGCAGAAGTGGTGGTAAATGGTATGCAGTCTAGGGAGAGGGGGCGACCAGTGGGGTGCTGCAGGGATCGGTCCTGGGGCCAGTTCTGTTCAATGTCTTCATTAGTAATATTGCAGAACATCTGAAGGGAATTTTGTCACCAAATTTTCAACATAGCCATTTTAAGATCTCTGCTCATGAACAGTGTCACTGTGATTTTCTTAATTTGTCCCGTACATTGATTTCGCACACCGACTGCGCCATTGTGCGCTACATGGGCAGAAACATGTTTTGGGTGAGATGTGAAAAATGACAGCTGTACTACTCATAAGAAGGTGTGGTAAAATGGCAATGTTGAAAATCTGGAGTGAAAATATTGAAAATTCGCGAACTTACGAGCGTGCGTAGGAACTGTACAACGCACGCTCATAAAACAGTCATTTTTTGGAATTTTTTCACCAAATTTTCAACATAGTTATTTTAAGACCTTTGCTCATGAACACTGTCACTGTGATTTTCTTAATTTATCCCGTACATTGATTTTGCACACCGACTGCGCCATTGTGCGCTACATGGGTGAAACACGTTTTGGGTGAGATGTGAAAAATGACAGCTATGCTATTTATAAGAAGGTGTGGCAAAATGGCAATGTTGGAAATCTGGAGTGAAAATATTGAAAATTTGCGAACTTACGAGCGTGCCTAGGAACTGTACAACGCACGCTCGTAAAACAGTCATTTTTTGGAATTTTTTCACCAAATTTTCAACATAGCCATTTTAACACCTGAGCTCATGAACAGTGTCACTGTGATTTTCTTAATTTGTCCCAGACATTGATCTCAACAATCGAATGGCGCCATTGTGTGCTGTTATGGCAGAAACACGCTTTGGGTGAGATGTGAAAATGGCAGCTGTACTACTCATAAGAAGGTGTGATAAAATGGCAATGTTGGAAATCTGGAGTGAAAATTGAAAATTAAGAACCTTACGAAATGCGGCTTAGAACTGCGAACGCACGTCACAGAAATAGTCATTTTAGAGAATTTTGTCACCAAATTTTCAACATAGCCATTTTAAGACCTCTGCTCATGAACAGTGTCACTGTGATTTTCTTAATTTGTCCTGTACATTGATTTCACATACGACTGCGCCATTCTGCTACATGGGCAGAAACACATTTTGGGTGAGATGTGAAAAATGACAGCTGTACTACTCATAAGAAGGTGTGGTAAAATAGCAATGTTGAAAATCTGGAGGAAAATATTGAAATTTCGCGAACTCACTGAGCCCGTGTAGAACCGCTAATTTGCACGCCAGAAAGTTTTTTTGATTTCATCAATTCATGAGTTTAGACCCCTTCATGAGGATAAACATTGTCATGGCGTATTCGCCTCAGGATGATTTCGCAGTCACTGCACTAAATCACCCTTTGGGGCCCGAATAACGCCATAACAGTGACATCATTCATGAGAAGGGTCCCAAAACCCCATGTTGAAAATTTGGTGCCAAAATTCCAAAAATGCCTGAGATATGCAACAAAGTTGAAACCTCTCATCTAGCCTCATTATACAGCTTACCAGCATTTCCTCAGTTCGCGGTCGGCTTTGAAGAGTGCAGACGGTTCCCGTCCACGAAGATCGCCGCGCCAGAGTCCGGAGGTAAGTATGGGGTGAGGGGTGGGGAGGCTGGGTGCGCAGTGGATGGGTGCGGGTTGTGGGGTTGGGAGACGCGCCCGGGACCGTGGTTTGTTTTATAGGTTTAAAAAAAAAGACGACGCGGATCGCTTGCCACGCTTGGGGTGAGCCTCCCAGCGTGGCACAAGGACATTAGAGGCATTCAGCCGGCGGGGATTGGGCACCCCGTCGGCCATGTCACTGTTGCCATGCTGGGTGGGCTCCCAGCGTGGCCGAGATGAGGCGTTCAGCCGGCGGGGATTAGGCACCCCGTCGGCCAAGGACTGCTTGCCATGCTGGGGTGGGCTCCCAGCGTGGCACCTACTACTGGGGGACGCTGGCTCAGCCCGGCAGAGATTGGGCACCCCGTCGGCTATACAGTGTGTAGGGGCGACGCTCGCGCGGTGTCTGTGGGGAGGGAGCGCGCGTGACAGCCGATATCTTATCGGTGCTCACTGAAGTGTAGCTCCCCCTTTCAACTGTATGCCACTGCATTTTGGAGCATGTCATAGACAGCTCCAAAATGCATTGGCTTACAGGGGCCGCGCCTGCCAGCACACTGACTGAATTGGAGGAGGAGGTGACACACCTCCGAAATCTCCGATGATGGCACTATGTTTCTTGCACATGCGTGCAAGCAACATAAAAAGCTGCCACTAGCTTAGTTTAAGCAACAGCAGGGTGTAGTGTCTCAATGGGACTGATAGAAAAAAAACACCAGCATTTGTGTTTCCTTTTATCCATTTTTCAGCAGACCAGCAGGACAGTTATAGCATGGCATGTGAGAGTCTGCCAGTGAGTATTTGGCCTTGTACACACTAGACTTGCTAAAACATGGTTCACATGCACACTGAACATGGTTTGAAACTGTGTTTAAACCCTACAAAGGACATAGTCTTCAAACCTGTTTTAAACACGGTTTCAAACCTAGTATGGTTTACATGCTAGTGTAGACGGGAGATCAAGCAGTGTTTTGCATGAAACAAAACTGCTCTGTGCTGGAGACCGTGCTGGCACTGGGCTTCTTAAACCGTTACAGGGCTACAGCGTGAATGCGGTGCAATTGTGTTGAATGCAGTTCTGAAGAAATACAAACAATTGTGGGTGGACTTCTGTGGTGCATTTAAAACTATTTTTAAAAACAGCTTTAAAATAAACTGCCAGTGTGTACAGGGCCTGTATGTCTCCATTTATTTGTAACTGACTGCAAGTCCTTTTATATAATTTCTGAGTTTCTGATCACACATCAGCAAAATACAGCACAGCGAAGTGTTCCAGTGTTCTCCCTGTTTGGGGAACTGGCAGGATGGCGTGTGAGGTACAGTATCAAATTCATGCATCAGTGAGCATAAGCTTAGTTTAAGCAACAGCAGGGAGCTTATTATGTTTATTTTAACTGCAACAATCCCAGTACAAAAACGCTGCCACTCGCTTAGTTTAAGCAACAGCAGTGAAATGTTTTAGGACTTCAGTGTAGTGTTTCCTCCTATGACCAGCAATCACATCCACCTCCACCAGGCTGGCAAAAAAATGAGGGAGATTAACATGCCTCCCAATACAAGCAATGTAGCCCTAAATGTCTGGTGGCTGGTGGTTAGTGAGGGTGGCAGTCAAACAGGGGAATTAACATTGCTGACAGTTGGAATAAAGAAGCTAGCTGGTGGCAAGTGAGGGTGGCGGATAAATGAAGGAGCACTGTACATACTGTACATTCAGGCACTATGTAGAAAGGATCAAAAACACACCATGAATAATATACATACATTCAGGCTTCATTTAGGAAACATCATAGACATACCATGAATAATATTCACGCATTTAGAGACTATGTAGGAGGGATCACAGACACACCATGAATAATCTACACACATACATTCAGGCACTATGTAGAAAGGCTCGTAGGCACACCATTAACACAAAGAATACTGTCTGGGCAACCATACACAACCAGCCCGTGCTGCTGCCACAGAGGGGGTTCTGATTACATTAGACCTCACGAGTGAAGATTAAGAGGTCCGATGTAATCAGAAGCCCACGGTGACAGCACAGACTGGTTAGGCATGTGTTGGCCAATCAGTATTTTTCTATAGTGCATATTTTTTTTTTAGAATGGGGGGAGCCCCAAGTGAGTGGTGAAAGTGAATGATCAAGACACACCAGTTAATATACGTGCATTTAGGCGCTATGTAGGAAGGATCTCAGACACACCATGAAAAATATATAATACATACATTCAGGCACTGTATCACATCCTGAATAATATACATACATTCAAGGACTATGTAGGAAAGATCATAGACACACCCTGAATAATATACATACATTCGAGCACTGTTTAGGAACCATCACAGACACACCCTGAATAATATACATATATTCAAGGACTATGTAGGAAAGGATCACAGACACACCATGAATAATATACAGTACATTCATTCAGGCATGATATGGGAAGGGTCACAGATACACCATGAATAATATACATACTAGGGATGATCGGATTTCGGAATCCAGAATCGGATTTACCCAGATTCCAGTCCAAAATCAGGATTTTCTGACTCTGAGTCCAAAAATCCTAAATACGAAATTAATGGGGTAAGAACAGAATCCAAACTGGGATCCGATTTCCATTCTGCAAGCAGGGAGGATGCTTTCTGCCAGCTGCCCACCCTCCGCTTACAATTGCTGGTGGCCTCTGAGGGTAACTTTACTGGTAGTACCCTGTATGTGCCCCAGTGGGACCCTCCCCTCTTACTGGAATCAGATTTCAAATTAAAATTCTGACTCAGACTCAGAACCATAATCGGACCCAGAATCAGATTATTCCAGAATCCGAAATACGATGAAGGATCAGATTTCAGTGATTCCGATCACCCTGTATGCATACAGCACATTCTAACAACAAAATCTAGAGCTGCCCTGTCATATTTGTGCATCATCTCAATCAGGGATACTGTATGGTGCCCCAGAACGTAAAATCTTTTTTAGAGACTCTCTCTCACTCACGATGCTGGTCTCAAGCCTCCCAGCATTCCAACTGAAGGTCTTTTAGTTTCCACTGAAGAGAATGGTCGCCCCAGATGGTACTCCCAGCTAATTCAATGGTTAAGTCCTAAAGATTTGTTGTTTTACCAAGTTTAAAGTTTATCGAATTAATACACGTGTGTGCCCTCTTCCAATCTGTGTTGTGGCACAAATTAGTATTTTTCAGCCTTTTTAATCGTTCCCAAATGATTCTGAGAACCATGGCCTAGACCACAAAAGACACACTGTTCACAATAACTGTGGTGCAGTTTATGTTTAGTTTAACAGCATAGCAGTTCCATTTGAACGGTCCCAGTTCAAATAAAAAAAAAAGAATTTAAAGTGCTTCTGCCTGTATTTTTTGAGCACTTTAAGCTGTTTTTTTTTGTCTCACATTGACTGTGGTTGAATATTGTTAAATTGGTCAGCTCACAGTGACTGTGGTCGACAATACGGTATTTCTGCCTTGATTGTTTTCCAGCACTCTGACACTTCAGCTCACGATGACTTTGGGTGCATGAACTAAAACTGGTCAGCTCAAAACAACTGTGATCAACATAAAACTACAGACTTTCAATGACTGAAGTTAGAGATTTTACTGTGGGGCCTTTTTTGGGTTTCCTGCCCGAGTCAGAATTAAAACAGAGGCCTAAAAAATGACTGGGCCCACAGGTTTCAAAAAGTGACTAAAGTGTGGCCCCTGTTTGCCTAAGACAGATAAGCATACAGAGTGCTACAAATGTTTGGGTATAGATCATGATTGTCTAAATCAGGGTTACTTGGAATCTGATTCATGGAATCAGATACCTCAGATTCTGAGCTTTTTTCTTTTTTTTTCAGAATTCAGATTTCTAGGGGCGTGGACATGGTGTACTTATCCACACTACTGGCAGGAATCCTTTCCCTTTAAGAGATACCAGAGAGCCTTCAAGTTGGCTTCTCCAACCCACCCAGGTGGTATCCTCCTTGGCACCACCCCATGATGTAAGATCTTCCCTTCCACTGCAAGCATCGGGTTCCCTCCATCACAGCTCCATGCTTGGTGTAGGCCCTAACTTCATGTCTTCTGGCTTCACGCTTTTAGTCACCTATGCTGAAACCACACCTGGCAGACTGGCAACTAAGCAGATGATTGGCAGGTGGATAGTCTCCTTCATTGACCTCTGCCATAGGTCGGCTGGTAGGGAGCCTCTTGCTGGGCTTAGAGCGCATTCCACCAGATGTACCGCTGCTTCGGTGGCTGCTTCCAGGGAAGTCCCTATCCAGGAGATCTGGAGGGTTGGTACCTGGAAGTCAGCGCACACCTTCATCTCCCATTATCACATCAACCTTGATCCATAAAAAAGAGATGATTTTATGCCTTTTATTGGACCAACATATTTATTTATTTAGCTTTTGTTAACCAGGTAAGCACGCTAGACAGTCAAGTGCCTATTTTCCAATGTGACCCAGGAGAATTACAAGGTACAGGCAATAATAATTCAGAGACAAGGTACAGTCAGGTACAGGCAGTAACAAATACAGTGGCAAGTACAGAGTTAAGGCATGGCAACAACAGGAGGCAGTCAAGGAGTCAAACATATCAGCAGGACAGAAGATGTTACAAAAGAAAACAGGTGCTTGAGCTTTCAGATTACATAGAGTCCTTCATTACTAATTTTCTGTATCCAGTACGGCAACTCATCAACCATGAGTCATGCCAGGATGCTGGTTTTGGGACTTTGGTTCTCCAATTGCTGTTCCCTAAATAGGGGGTGTGCACCTTGCCCCCCTCCTCCCAGAGAACTGCTAGGAGTCTGCCAGTAGTGTGGATAAGTACACCATATCCACGCCCCTAGAAATAAGGGTTACTCACCTGTAGCCATAGTTCTAGGAGTCGTGTATGGTATACATCCACAGAACTCATCCAACCTCCGCAGGCAAGTGGCACACCTTCTTGCTTCCAGCGTGCAAGATCTGCCGTCACGGTGTGTTGCAGAGGAGGATATCACCTGGGTGGGTGGGAGGAGCCAACTTGATGACTTTCTGGCATCTCTTAAAGGGAAAGGATTCCTGCCAGTAGTGTGGATACACACCATATACCACTCCTAGAACTACAGTTACAGGTGACTAACCCTTATTTTCAGAATTCAAGGCCAAAATTTGTAATTCTGAAAGAAGGGTTGGATGCGGAATTGAAATCAAATTAGAAACTGATTCTGATTCTGCATCTGATTACATTTCAATTTTGGAAATTCCAGTTCTGACTATGATGTCTTAACTGGCATTGGAACAGAATCAGACTCAGAATATGAATTTCTGATAATCCAGTGGCTGCAAACAGAAAGGCTATCACTGATTCCAAGGCTAATCTGTGATCTGTGGAAAGTGTTTATTTCCTAAAACACAGAAAAAGAGACAAGCAGAAAGGCAACAGCTGAGGCTGAGAATATTTCTTTAATAATGTCAGTTGACCCAGCTTCCCCTAAAGACCCATCTAAAGCAAAGTCTGCAAGGAAGTCCACAATTGAGTATAAATCCTCTATGAGGAACGCTTAGACAAAAAAGAGTATAAGAAAAGGAAGGCAGAAGAGTCATCCTCTCTTACTGGCCTAAAAAAGACATAGAAAAAAACCCATTTGGAGCCTGAGAAAGAGAAGGTAAATAAGTCAGTTGCCCAGCCTGATGGTGATACTCAGATGCCTTCACCGGAAGAACTCAAACAAATGCGGCAAATTTCACATGCTCAGCACAGCTCCGCACCGCTCCACTGTATCACTTACATGGTGGAGCAGCACGGAGCTGTGCTGAGTGTGTGAAATGGTGCCATACTGTTCCAGCCCTGTTTGCATTATGGCTGATACATCGGAGGAGATATTATTACACTGAGGTAATGAAAAAAAAAGTATTTATTAGGCTGAAAAGCATAATCCAGGAGCTGTGGTTTGGGGGGTGAGTTTGCTGGGAGGAGAAGTGTTGTCCTTTAAGTATGTTGGGACTGATGTCTACAAAAAAAGATCCTTATTCCCATCCATGACACATTTTAAAAAATAAGTAAAAAATACTCCAATTGTTTGCATCAAGTACAGAAATTGATAAGAAAGTAAAGATATATAGCAACCAGCTCTGGTTCAGAATATCTTTGCCAACACCCAAACCCTGCAGGCCCAATACAGGCTGCTATATGTGAAAAGGCTAAGATAACCTTTTCTATAGCACCACCTGACAAGGATTCTGGAAAAATCAACATGGCTAGTACAAATTCCTACTCATCTGCCCTCGCCATGAGGGTTCTGGGGAACCATATTCCTCTTGGAGATGTTGCACAAGTTCTAAAGGCTGTTCTAGCCCTTCATAAGAAAAGCTGTTACTACAGTGAATGACTGTTCCATCTCCACATGAGTGGTAAGGCCTTCAAAACTAACCTTTGGCTTCCCCACTCATGAGTTATTGGTCTTATCACTCACTAGCAGTGATAAATGTGTCATTCTACTACAACCCTTTAGGTATTCCATATTTATCGGGCTCTGTTTTCATAAGGTCCACAGAAGTAAGGTCCCAGATTGACTGTGCTTCTGTTAAAACCTAAAGAACCCAAACTACATAGAAGCTCACGCAATAAAAATGTCTTATAGAAACAAAAGACGCCGTGAGGAGGGGAGGCGAGGGCGACCTACTCCGAGGGTCCCCCCCAGCGCGGCCAAGAACTTATCCGTATTGCAGTGGAGGTGCCGTAGGCTTGTAGAGCTCCGCGGCCTCCTCGGGAAAACAGCGGCACTCCCAAGCTCATGGCCCCTGCCCAGGTGCAGGAGAGAATTTACAGAAAAACTCTTTTTTTTGTCTGAACAACTCACCACCCCTTACCTGGAGGGCTGCTCCATCAGCGCACACTCGGAAGGTGAAGAGGCGGGTTCCTGTTCTGTCCTTGCGGCTGAAATTGGACCCCCGGACCCATCGCTGTGTTCCCTGCTGTGGACAATCCTGCCCTTTGTTCAACTTTGCCACTGAAATCCACAGCTTCCTATTGGGCTCCGGTCAAGTGGTGACGCTCTCCCTCTGCCACCTTAATTGGGAACGCTGTTCCAACATCCACAGATCCAGAATCAGACACCGTGAGGAGGGGAGGCGAGGGCGACCTACTCCGAGGGCCTCCCCCACCCAGCGCAGCCAAGAACTTATCCGTATTGCCGAGTGGAGGTGCCGTGGGCTATTGTGAGCTCCGGCCGGCCTCCTCGGCGGAAAACAGTGGCACTCCCAAGCTCGTGGCCCCTGCCCGGGTGCAGGCGAGAATTTACAGAAAAACTCTTTTGTGGCCCACCCACCCTTCCTGTTTTGTGGGTGAGTTTATATGCATGCTGGCCTCGCCTTGACACTTACATTACCCTATCAGTCAATAGGGGAGGTTCTTCCCTGTCTAACGAGGGGGTTTCTCCTGCACAAATCTCCTCCCTGTTTACTGGATTGGACATGTTATGTGAACTTTGGGTATACTAATCCTGCTGGACAGTACTGTTGCTTAACCCGATTCATGGACTATTATAAGACTATTTTCTGCTGGACAATACTATTGTTTAACCTGAGTCAGGGACCACTACAAGAATATTTTTCTGTTGCCACCAATACTATAAGTTTCTGTCGCATAGTTCTGTCTAGTGTTGCCCTACCACATTTGAGTTGTTCAACGCTGTAGTTTATGACTCTTGATGTCTATCCTCTACAGCTCCTGGAGTTGGGGGTCGGCATAGGGTTATATTAGCACCTCTGGTTGCCCAGACTGCTTTGTTTGCTATGCCCGGACTCGTCTTCTATGGTTCAGGGTTATTTCATTCTTAGCACTTGGTTGCCTAGGCTACTTTGGTTGCCGTGCTCGGACTCACCTTCTTTAACCTAGTGGGGCACAGTCCTGGCAAACCTAACGACTCAGGCCTCTGTCTGTTGGCAGTCTTACTGCATGGTGAAATCACAGGGTGAGAGGACCACCTTCCTTCCAGGCCATCCCTGGCAGGGTGACTGAACATGCTCCCCCATGCTGGTCTCATTGTGCCTCCAACCATGATAAGGGTGCGGTTCCCCCCGTCCTTACCTATGGAAGGTAGGGAAGCTCCCAATGCAGTGACTAGGGGTAGGCTGTCAGCCACCCTTATGGCCTTTCTGCTCGTAGTGCTGGCACTAGGGCTGGCCCTCCTTCAATGTGCCACCTCTCCTCCAATATCCCTGGGAGATTCTTGGAAGTGGCCCTCCTCCCATGATGACATTGACTTCTCCTTTTCCAACTTGCTGGCAAGTAACGAGATGCACCACTGTATTATCTTCAGCCAAGACATTAGGTGCCTTATGTACACAGCCAGGGTCAAGAAAAACCGTACCATTAATTATCCTGGTGGTCACCCGCTCTTTAGGCGGTACCTTCCCTGGCTCCTCCTCCTTGCATTACTTATGGCCAGGGATGTACAGCTCAACCCTGGACCCCCTAATCTGTCCACTAATATCCCTGCTGCTTGGAGTATGAGTAAGGGCTAAAAATAGCTCATCTAAATATCAGGAGCTTGCTACCTAATCGTGACTAGCTCTTAGCGTGGGTTGAGCTATATAAACCAGACATCCTAGGGGTAATGGAGACTTGGCTCAAACCCTCCATTCCTGACCCTGCCTGCTCCCTAAAAGGATATGAGCTCATCTGCCTTGACAGGGCCGGGAGTAAGAGATGGGGTTGCATCCTTATCTACCACAGAATCCACCTAAAAATCTCCCTGGTAACCTGAACATCCCCCTTGTGAGCTACTTCATGTGCTTCTGCTGTTAGGGGATACAAAGAAACTGCATCTGGTGTGTGCCTATAACCCTCCTAGGGGAGGTCCACCTGGACTCACCTATCTTCTGGATGCTGTCAGGCCCAGTATAGGTGGCAACGAACTAATTATCATGGGTGATATCAACCTAAACTGGGAGAGTGGCAATATTAAGAAATTTGAACCTCAACTTGCCAGCCTAACCCTAACCCAACTAATTCATGACCCAAACAGACAGCTAATGGTTTCTCGAGGACCCTGCTGGATTGAATCTTGTCTAACCATCCGGAGAGGATAGCATCATCAGGCACGCTATCCGACTCCATCTCAGACCACTCCCCGGTGTACTATGTCTGGAAACTTCCCTTCCCTAAAATTCCACACAAAATCATACAAGTCAGAAACTACTCCAGGTTTGACTCAGAGGGGTTCCTGGATGTCTTAAGACGTACCGACTGGTCCAGGGTGCTTGAAGCCTCTGACCCCTCAGTGGCAACCTCCTGCTTCATTGATACCTTTGGGGATCTCCAGGACAGACATGCCCCTAAAGTCACTCGGAGGGTGAGGGGAACTGCTACTCTCTGGCTGAATGTTAATCTTCTAGCCCAGATGCAAGAGAGAGACAAATGCTGGGCCCGTACCAGGGGAGCCATTGATTCTTCTAATCTCCAGAGATACCAGCACCTCAGGAATCAGTGTAAGAAGGCTATTAGGGTAGCTAAGAGCGACTTCTGTAAGTCTGCACTACTTAACTCTGCCAGAGACCCTAGGAGGTTTTGGAGGAATATCAAATCCCTCGTCAGTGGGTCCTCCCACTCGGGTGTCACGGATATGGTTATAGATGGAGTCTCATGTAATAATCCTCATACTATAGCCAACTCTCTTAACCTTCACTTCTCAGACCTCTCGGCCCTCACCTCTCTTTTCACGACTGATGGAGGGAGCTCGTCCATCATCCCTTCCCTCCCGAGTCAGGTAGGTCAACCTTCTCGGAGAGAGTTTAATCTCAGGGCGGTATCAGTCCTGGATGTTCTGAAACATCTTGCTGCCCTCTCCCAGCACTCCAATCCAGGTCTTGACAATCTGGAACCTAGACTTCTTAAGCTAGGAGCTGTTTACATTGCCTCCCGGTTGCCCACATTTTAATCTATCCTCAGCTCCGATAACTCATATCTGAAGGAGGCAGGATAGTCCCTGTTTTGAAGCAGGGCAATCCCAAACTTCCTGACAACTATCGCCCAATTGCTATTCTCCCATCCCTTGGCAAACTTCTAGAAAAGGTGGTGGCCGAGCAACTCTCGGAGTATTTACATACCCACAAACTGCTATCCAAGGCCCAGCATGGCTTTAGAAGGGGACATAGCACCACAACTGCCCTGATTACTGTAACCTCAAGCATAAGATCTGCCATGGACCAGGGCAAACTGTCGGGTGCTATATTTATAGACCTGTCAAAAGCTTTTGACCTTGTCAATCACGACCTACTTGGGGAGCAGCTATGGTCACTTGGACTCTCTCCCCATGCCATGAACTGGTTGATGGGCTACCTGAAGGGCAGAAAGCAGTGTACCTGCTTCAACAAGGCCCTCTCGAAGCCTAGGGTAGTGACTATGGGAGTCCCTCAGGGATCGGTGCTGGGCCCTCTCCTATTCTCGCTCTTCATTAACCAACTGCCTTTGGCGATCTCTCATTGCCAAGCCATCCTATACGCAGATGACCTGGTGTTACTGGCCCATTCTCAAAATGCCTCAGCCCTAAACCAGAGCCTATCCGAAGACTTCAGCAGAGTCCTGGCCTGGGTTACTAACCACAAACTGGTGTTGAACCTAAATAAAACACAGGCCATGCTCTTTGGTTCCACGGCCAAGATCAAAGCCTCATCAGCTTTGCTCAACATAACTAGTGAGGGTGGCCCCTCGCTGCCAACAGTGAACTCAATCAAATATCTTGGGGTTACTCTTGACCCCCAACTTGACATGGGGAGTCATATCCTCAACATCTGTAGAACTACAAATTGCAAGCTTAGCTTGGCCTATAGGGCCAAATACAACCTAACCCCGGGGGCCAGACTTGCCCTTGCTAGAGGAGTGCTTCTTCCTTCCCTCAGCTATGGACTTCACTTATTTGCCCGATCCCCCCAAACTCATCTTGCCAGGTGGAACACAGCATATAATAATATCTGTCGGTTTACACTAGCTGCCTCCAAACTCACCCATCGCTGTGAGCTCTATGACAAACTCTGCTGGCTCCCCCCAGCTGAATATCTGGATTTCGGTGTTGGAAGTTTCCCCAAGAAAGTGCTCTCTACTGGCATTCCGCTGGGACTGGTGCAACTCCTCCCAAAAATGGACCCCACGCCCTACCAACGTAGGTCCCAGTCTGCTGGGTTGCTCAAAGTCCCCCCCACCTGGACTCTTATGGGGGACCGTGACTTTGCTGCATATGCGCCCAGACTCTGGAACTCTCTCCCTGATCATGTCCGCTCAGCCTCCTCCCATGGGATCTTTCGCACCTCCCTGTGGTCTCATCTAAACCAATCAATGGTATGTGACTGTTCCAAGCCCCCTTAGTGAAATGAATCTAGTTGAATTCTGCTGCCCCTAATGTCAATCTATGTACTTTTAATACGTTGTGTAATTGTTGATTGTGCATCTTCTTTTCTACACTTGTTATTATTTCCTGTAATATACTGTTTCCTCCCAAGTTGCCTTGTATGTATTCTGCATGTTTGTGCTCTCCCGGGTCCTTCCTGAAAATAGGCAAATTACTTGTCTAGTGTACTTACCCAGTAAACAAAAGCTAAATAAATAAATAAATAGAAGAAGCGCACATGTGCAAAACCGGGTGGGGCCTTTGATTGTGTTCTGTTGTATTTCCGGAGGTGGCGCTGGACTCTGTGAGTGTTCTGCTTTAATTACATTTACACTGCACTGCACTTAATAACATATTGTGAAGCACAGTGCTTGATTTTCTTCCTAGATGCAAAAATAGAAAGATAAATAAAGACGACAGAAAAAGACCATTGGTCCATCCAGTCTGCCCATAAAATCCTAACAAAATGGAACCTATTGTGCATACATGTTTCTAACCCACACTGTCTAAAATCATGCTCCCTACTGTACTGCTACCACCCTGAGCAATCACAAAGCACTTCACTCTGTCCCGGCCATGTTTAAAACCACTGATGGTTTTGGTGCCCACCACCCCCACATCAGCTGGCAGATTGTTCCATGGTATCATCGAGGCATAGGTCAGGAAGCATAGGCAAACCAGGATAAGTGATAACATTTGCAAGTTGCATCTTATTATTATTATCAATAACAATAAAATGAAATTGTGTAGGATAGCTCTTGATACAGGAAGTTCAAACAAACAGAAGTCCTTCGTCTGAGAGTCTCTTTAAAATTTCCAGTTCTCTCTATCTCTGTAAACAAAACATTGCTCGCTTTATATGAGATGCCTTTGCCTGGCAGTTTAACCTCTGCATTCTGTTCTTGTATGTTTCATCTCCAGTTTTTTCAGAAACTGCAACTTATGTAACCCCTAAATGGCGCTATCCCAGGGGCTACTACCCCTGCCTGATTTGCCACTAACAGGTTGAGGGGCCTGGATCCAATGGCGGGTGCCTCCACCCAGAGGTCAGGGTTTGCAATAGTTAAACTAACTTGGTCACAGCCCTCTGGGACACTGCAACCCCCCTTTCTTCCCACTAGTGGCCCACACAATATATCAGAATTACCTTCACAGTATACACTTACCCCAGGACTGGTTCCGGCACTGGGACCTCCTGTGAAATGAGATACAGTGCAACAATCACAGTACAGTATTTTAACATAGACAAATACCTCAGGCAGTATAACTTTGCTGAAACAAGCAGCTCTGATTTATTTAGGGGATATAACAAGGACAGGGGGAAATCAGGTTAATTAGCTTATCACTTCTAATAATTCATTTATGGCTCTGTGCACAGGCCTATCCCTATCAGTTACTGTCCCTGGTACCCAAGCCCTAGTGGCTAGTCCAAACCGGGCAGCTGGTAGGGCCCTTTCACACAGAGAAAAGGAAAATTAAACAGTCAGCAGTACAGTAATTCCATTTGGATTTAATGTGGCAATTCAACAGGGAGCGACCCTGAATTAGTACTCACGACCTCCAAATAAGATAGGGTCCTTCAATGTCAGCAGGGCTCACTTGAGGTACACAAACCTTTCACACATTTATATAAAAGAAAGCACTATACCAGGCAGGCTGCATCTGTATCCCGATCGCATTACTGCACAATACCCGGAGAACACACAGCAGATTCAGTTCCTGACAGACCGAGTGCAATTTTCAGCAATTCTTCCAGTCTTCTACAGGTGAGCCTGGTTTCTACTCTTCAGAGATCCTTGATTCTTTTCACAGGACTGATTCAGTCCTAACAAGCTGCAGACCGAACTCTGGGCCTTACACACGTTTTTGACTAAACTGCACACTGAAAAGCACAGGGCTCCTTCCTTCTTCACTGCCAAAGCTCAACTGAAACTCCAACCGACAAAACCGGGCTCTTCCTTTGAGTTCCTCCCAGTTCTTGACTGGATTGGCTGTCACTCACAATAGACTGCTGCTGTTGGTCCAAAAGGCACTGAAGTCTAAACTACATCTCCCAGAGTCACTGCCCATACAATCCTCTTGTGGCTGGCTCAGATTATGAGTCCAAGTTCTGATTCGCCCAAGGCACCATTTTAGAGCTAGCTTACCCCACACTGATTGGTCCAGTTCAGCAGTTCAAAACTAGAATGGGGAACTAGCAGACACAGTTCTGACTGCAAAGAAAGCAGGTTAGACAAACTGTAATTTCATTATTACTCTAAATAATTTCTGGCAAACAGTTACATCTTTTCAGATAGGTTCCCTTGCACTCCTAGTGACTGCAAAATGAAGTGAATTGGCAGCAGCTTGAGTGGTACTCAATCAATGAAACACAGTCCCCCTACAAATTAATTATGTCTGCAAGCAGACAGCTCTTAAAGAGACAGTACCAGAGGTTCTAAAACACTCACTGATAAATGGCTTAAATGCCAAACACCATTCAGGCTTGGAGCATTCAAGCAAGCTCCTGAAGTCTTTTGGGAACCCCCATTTGCAGGGGTTACACCCTTCCTGGCTTGGGAAAGCTTGACGTCCACACAAATAAGTACCCCATAAGTTTCAACTGCAACCACATACATTTGCATTAGGCTCCATATATGTAATCATCAGTCAATATATCATTTTACCAAGAACACATTTCTGAAACATTGCAGTACGTCACTTTTACAAGTATTACATACACATTGTACCATAACTCAAGTTATTACCTCTTGTACATGAAACCCTGAAGAGAGGGGCCCTTCCTATCAGTTACCTTGGGGCTGGATGGGGCAAGGGCACCATACTTAGAGGGCAACACAAGTAACTTGAGTTAGCACTGATGCTCAGTTTGGGCAATGAGCTCGGGGACACATACACTCCTTTATGGACAACATTGAGAGGCAAGTCCACAGGCCTCCCAAGTGAATCATAACTGAGGTGCACCACAGGCTTTACAGCTCGACCAGTCTTTCTAGGGGAACTGTTATAGTCTCTGCACTCTGAGCCTCATTTTCAGCATTGTCCTCACTTGTCAGGGGAGTCTCTATGGGGTAGAGAGGCTAGAACTTGGGGCACTTTCAGCTCCAGGAGTTACAGTTTCTGAGTCCACAACATTTGGCCTGCATGGAGAGCTTTCCACTGGCAGTGGACTGTCAGGGCACTCAAAATACTCTTCTTGTTCGGGTGTATCACCAGTCTGCCCCAATCTATCATTTTCCTCCCCTGAAAGCTCAAACAGTTCAACCATGCACAATGATTCCATTTCATCTGATCTGATGCTTTTCACTTCACTTTCTGGGAGCATTGGCTCCAGGGATGAAGCTGGGGGCTTAGACAGTCCAGAAGGCCCAGCTTTGTCTCCAGTATTGACTAGGGGATTGCCCCGAAACAATTGACTCAGTTCGTAAGAAGGATAGTATTCAAAGTCACTCTCACTTTCTTCTGATATGGACTGACAGTCATGCTCAACTGGGACTTGTGGAGGGAACACTTTAACTTTTGCTTCTGTAGGTGCAGACTTTCTTGATCTTTTTTAGCAGCAGCTCTAGTCACTGGTCCAGAGGGGCATCTTCTGGGGCTCAGACTCAATCAGGATTTGTCCAATGGCAGTAAATGATTTCTATGCATTGTTTTTACATTCTTGAATTATTCTCAGGCCTTACTTTGTACACTGGCAGATCATCTAGTTTGCCCACTACAATGTGAGGAGATGGTGCCATCTGTCAGCAATCTTGTGCTTGCCATGCAGTCCCAGATTTCTTAGCAATACCCGATCTCCCTCCTGGAGTTCCTGTGCTTTCACCTTTTTATCATACCTTTCTTTGTTGGCCAGATTTCTTTTGGCAGCCATGGTTTGAGCCAGTTGGCACGATGAGTTAGTTGGCCTTTAACTTTTGCACATACTGTAAATAGTTGTCAGCTTGAACCCCATCAGGAGAGACCCAAACACACATCTACTGGTAGTCGAGCTTCTTCCAAACATCAGGCGGTAGGGGAGAATCCAGTGGCATCACTTTGGTGCAGTTATAAGCATGTACCAGGGTGCTAATTTGTTGGCTCCATCTAGGCTTGTCCTTTGGGTGCAGGGTGCCCAGCATATCTAGCAAAGTCGCGGTTGAAACGCTCAGGCTGTGGGTCCCCTGGGGTGGTAAGGAGTGGTTCTGGACTTTCACTCCCACAGAGAAAGCATTCTTTGATCAGACGACTCTCAAAGTCTCTCCCTTGATCAGAATGGATTCTTTGTGGAGCCCCATAGTGAACAAAAAGTTTTTACAAGTACTTTGGCCACAGTGGATGCTTTCTGGTCTTTGGTGGGAAAGCTTGGGCATATCTCGTGAAATGGTCAGTGACCACCAGCACATTACTGATATTTCTTTGATCTGACTCCAAACTCAGAAAATCAATACAGACCAGCTCCATGGGTGCACTGGTGGTGATGTTAACAAGGGGCAGCCCTCTGGGCAAAGCTTTCCTCTGTAAGCAGCGACTACAAGTTCGAATGTGTTGCTCCACATCAGCCCCATCTTAGGCCAATAGAATCTGGATCTCACCAAGTCAAGTGTTCTGTCTATACCAAGGTGCCCCATGTGGTTGTGCAAGGACCTCAGTACTGAGTCTCAAAGGCAGTGGGCAGCACTAGTTGTTGTTTGTCTACTTGTCCCCTCTGTCTACTGTTTCTCTGTATAACAGTTTATTGATCAGTTTCAACTTAGGACCTTCTTTGTATAACAGTGCAGTTCTCAAATCAGTGGAGTTTAATTTGGACACATCTTTTTCCTGCATAGAGGGCTTCTAAAGCTGCTTTGATCATGGGATCGCGGGATTGAGCCCGCCACTGTCATTGTCCAGCTGAGGCAGTGCACCAATGTCTATTGCAGAAAAGTGGCAATAAGCAGCAGGTATGCAATTCTCAGAGGCTCCCAAGCAATCCACCATGCAGTCCATCGTCCCTGGACATTTGTTCCTCCCTGTCAAACTTCCGCAGAGTGCCCGAATGTCAGGTTCTGCCAATCGACCCAATCATTCTGGGGAACAGGCCTCCGGGAGAGAGCATCAGCATCTATGTGGTTCAGACCTGCTCGGTATTCGAGAGCATAGTCATATGTAGATAATGCAGAAAGCCACCTATGGCCAGTGGCATCCAACTTAGCTGAGGTCTGCACATAGGTCAAAGGATTATTGTCAGTTTTACTAGTATTTTAGCCCCATACAAGTACTCATGGAATTGGTCAACAATGCCCACTTCAAAGCTAGGAACTCTAACTTATGTACAGGATAGTTCTTTTCGGATGGGGTCAGGCTTCTACTGGCAAAGGCCACTGGTCTCAGACCATTCTCGTGCTCTTGGTACAACACAGCCCCAACCCTTGCAAGCTAGCATCAGTGTGCAGGACGAAGGTTTCTTGGATCGGCATAGGCCAGCACTGGAGCATGGTAAGTTGATATATGATCTCATGAAAAGCAGTCTCACAATCAGGAGTCCAGCGGGCCCCAAATACTTCACTTGGATGAAAATACACTCTTTCAGTCTTGAGGACGCTGACTTTTGGTATTTTTGTGGGTTGGGGGATACCCTTGAGTAAGGTTAAGTAAAGGGCGATCACTTGAATAGTCCTTGATGAAGCCTATAATAAACCAGAATCCCAGGAATCTTTGCAGTTCTTTTAGATTTTTGCTGTGGTCAGTGGTCAAGGCCTCAACTTTACTTGGGTCGGTCTCTATTCCTCGTGGATACTATGTCCCACATACTTTACTGATGTTTGAAAGAATTGACACTTATCAATGGACAGTTTAGGCCAAAGTCCTCCAGTCGGTCCAATACCTTAAATAATCTGCTTTCATGTTCCTCCAGTGAGCTGCCAAACACAATAACATCATCTAGGTATACCAGGCACTCTAGTAAGTTCATGTCCCCACTGCACTCCATCAATCGTTGAAAAGTGGCTGGGGCACCTGAAATCCCTTTGAGGCATCCTCATGAATTCATAGAAGCCAAGCGGACAGATAAAGGCAGTCTTCTCATCGGTCCTGGGCCATCGGATCTGTAGTACCCACTCTGGAGATCCAGCACAGAGAACCACTTGCCTCGCTTAGGCAGTCCAAAGCATCCTGAATGCGGGCATTGTGTACTGATCAGGATAGTCCACGTTTACAGCGATAATCCACACACATCCTTACTGTTCCATTCTTTTTCTCACTACCACAATGGGGAAGCATAAGGGCTTCTGGATTCTTGTATTACACCAGCAGCTAACATCTCTTGCAGATGCCGCTCACATCATCTATGTCAGCAGGTGCCAGGCGTCGAGACCTCTCACCGTAAATGGTCTTTCGTCATGCAGCCGGATATTGTGCTCCAGCTCCTTGCACGCATCCTACATCCCATTCCTTTAAAGAAACACCTGGTCTCTCTGGGCAAGCTTCTCACTGATCCTCACTTTCCATTCAGCTGGCAGCGGGGTCGCCGAAATCAAACAAGTCAGGCGTTACTCTGTCATTCTTCCTTGAACTCTTGCTGCTGGGTAGCACTGCAGTGTCTGCACAATGCACATTAGCCAGGATGCAACCTCTGTTTACTCGAATGTCTCTTTCAGACACATTATGAACTTGGACCATTACCCTTCTGGCATAAGCATGGGCTCTAGCGGGCAAAATACTAGGCTTGACCAGCAGTCCCTCTGGCAATTTTCCATCGCCTGGTGCATCCAACATTAATATTTTATCTTAACATCCTTTCTGATACGGACCTCTCCTGTAAGGTACACTGGGCATTTGGCGCCAGGATCAGAGACTCAGGATCCTTCTTCCATACAATTCGACCGGTTCCTCTGGTTCTGTTTTTTCAGCATCTCTCTGTGCCTCATAGGCCTTCTTAATTAAAGCCGGAACTCTTAAAGCTCTACTAGTCTTTGACCCCTGTGTTTCATAACACAACTGTGCAGCCTTCCAACATATGAGCATTTGTTCCAATCAACAAAGGACACCATCATACAGTCCAGTGGGGGACACACTAAGGCTAGGGTCTCTACTTGTTCGCCACTCCAGCCACGGAGGTGGGGGAAGACAGCCAAATTCGGATATACCCGAATAGGGTAGGCCTTCACTTAACCCCCATACATGCAGTCCTTCTAATGGTTGTAAGGGTACGTCTGACAAATGCTTCTGATACCAATCCTGGAACATAATTGTCACTTGGGAGCCACTGTCTAATACAGCTCTTGTAGACACTCCATTCACCTTTACAGTGGTCTCCATGGAGGACCCACTATTCTGGACCAGTCTGGAGAGGCGGTAGTGGGGCTCTGGGCAACTGACCTTGCCACAAAGGACGTGAATTAGCATTTTGGTGCCCTCACTGGGATCATGTCGCACCTCTTAACCACTGATTTCTTCTCCAAGCTCTCCTTGTAGCCTATATGCAACTTTGTCAGTGTCTTTTGGGACTGGCATTCCTTTCATGTGCCCATCTTTCCCACAATTATAGCAAAACATACTTTCTGGAGTTTGAGCTGGCCGAGGCGCCACACTGGGAGCCAGGGCGGGTATTACTAACTGGAAACCTGGGTGCCATCTCTGTCTGCGGGCGTGATAAGCATTTGGAGACATCTCGTCAGTTTCTCCACTTCCATGGTCAAGGAATTGAGTTTGGAGCTGTTATCAGCAGGAGATACATGGGTGGGTACCCCACCCCATAGCAGATGCAGTCGGATATAGGTCAGGGTCTGATTTGCAGGCGTGGCTTCATAAAGGGACTGTTTTGAATTCTCGGATCTCTCAACAGTTCGCCCCATTGTGGCATATCTTTTCCTTGTCAGAGCACTCATTGACTGTCAACCTCTGCCCTGAACTTCACTTGATGGGTCACCCTCAGTCACTCGGTCGAGCCACAGCTGTTGGTGCAGGTACCTCCGAGGTCGCCTTTTCTCAACTCCTCGAATTTCTCTATTAACTCATCATAGGAGGGTGGGGATTCCAGTCGATTTGCCAGGCGTAACTGAAGCAACAGCAGTTCTGAGAAGGGGCAGACTTAAGGATTCTGTCCAGTCTGGTTCGGTCCAGTTCAATCGCTGGCAAACTACCTTTCTGAGGCATTCTTGCAACAATTTTTCCAGCCGAGAGACATACACAGACAACAACTCCCTTGGTACTGTTGTGCATTTCTTACTCTCCACCATAGGTCCTCATCAGAATCTGGGCTCCCATACACATTCTCCAAGGCCTCAAGATAGGCCTGTGCAGTCGCCTCAGGGTTACTGTCTGCTTAGCACGGATGGTAGCCAGGCAGGACCTCGGAGGCTCTCACTAACCCTCTTTCGCTCGCCCGAGCATTGCCATTCTAGCACTTGGGGCAACATAGTTCATCCAGGTCTCCCAGTCATCCTCCTTGGGGGTGGGGAGGGTGCCAGAGAAGATCCTCAACCTTCGGTAAGAGTCGTGACTAATGGCAGGTGCAGAAATAGGAGTCTGCATTGGTTCAGCCACCATTACGGGCACTGGAGCAGGAGAGGGTGTTGGGGAGGAACACCCCAGGTGGCAAGAATAGTTTCTTCAAGTCCTCCACAGTTTTCCCTCTCCCAGCAACCATTCAGCAAATTTCTCCTCAAAAGTTTCAGATAGTGGTGGGGCTGATTCCCCGGTCTTACTGTCCTTAGTTATCACTCTCCAAGCAGTGAGGGCTCCTCTGGGGTAATGGTCTGTGGCACTTTGGAGCTATCTATGGGATCCTTAAACTCTACTAGGGCCAGGAAAGTGTGGGTGAGCAGATTAGCATGCCACCCACCACCACAGGGTTTTGTAAACCTTCCACCTTGGAAAGTACTCCTGCACAGTGTCCATATTGATACCCAGGGATGTCCAGGATAAGCATAGCATTTTGGGGTCGATCTCCTCCCCAGTACACCACTCCACCAGCCGGTGCACAGCCACTTCTGTCGGGTACCCATTTTTTCTTAACAGTGGTTCGTGAAATATGGCCACTAGAGGACACACAATCCCAGCGGTGAGCCTCAAGATGTAACCCCTAAATGGCGCTATCCCAGGGCTACTACCCCTGCCTGATTTGCCACTAACAGGTTGAGGGGCCTGGATCCAATGGCGGTGCCTCCACCCAGAGGTCAGGGTTTGCAATAGTTAAACTAACTTGGTCACAGCCCTCTGGGACACTGCAACCTCTTTCTTCCCACTAGTGGCCACACAATATATCAGAATTACCTTCACAGTATACACTTACCCCCAGGACTGGTTCCGCACTGGGACCTCCTGTGAAATGAGATACAGTGCAACAATCACAGTACAGTACTTTAACATAGACAAATACCTCAGGCAGTATAACTTTGCTGAAACAAGCAGCTCTGATTTATTTAGGGGATATAACAAGGACAGGGGAAATCAGGTTAATTAGCTTATCACTCTAATAATTACTTATGGCTCTGTGCACAGGCCTGTCCTTATCAGTTACTGTCCCTGGGTACCCAAGCCCTAGTGGCTAGTCCAAACTGTAGGCAGCTGGTGGGCCCTTTCACACAGAGAAAAGGAAAATTAAACAGTCAGCAGTACAGTAATTCCATTTGGATTTAATGTGGCAATTCAACAGGGAGCGACCCTGAATTAGTACTCACGACCTCCAAATAAGATAGGGTCCTTCAATGTCAGCAGGGCTCACTTGAGGTACACAAACCTCTTCACACATTTATATAAAAGAAAGCACTATACCAGGCAGGCTGCATCTGTATCCCGATCGCATTACTGCACAATACCCGGAGAACACACAGCAGATTCAGTTCCTGACAGACCGAGTGCAATTTTCAGCAATTCTTCCAGTCTTCTACAGGGTGAGCCTGGTTTCTACTCTTCAGAGATCCTTTGATTCTTTTCACAGGACGGATTCAGTCCTAACAAGCTGCAGACCGGAACTCTGGGCCTTACACGTTTTTGACTAAAACTGCACACTGAAAAAGCACAGGGCTCCTTCCTTCTTCACTGCCAAAGCTCAACTGAAACTCCAACCGACAAAACCGGCTCTTCCTTTGAGTTCCTCCCAGTTCTTGACTGGATTGGCTGTCACTCACAATAGACTGCTGCTGTTGGTCCAAAAGGCACTGAAGTCTAAACTACATCTCCCAGAGTCACTGCCCATACAATCCTCTTGTGGCTGGCTCAGATTATGAGTCCAAGTTCTGATTCGTCCAAGGCACCATTTTAGAGCTAGCTTACCCCACACTGATTGGTCCAGTTCAGCAGTTCAAAACTAGAATGGGGAACTAGCAGACACAGTTCTGACTGCAAAGAAAGCAGGTTAGACAAACTGTAATTTCATTATTACTCTAAATAATTTCTGGCAAACAGTTACATCTTTCAGATAGGTTCCTTTGCACTCCTAGTGACTGCAAAATGAAGTGAATTGGCAGCAGCTTGAGTGGTACTCAATCAAAGAAACACACAGTCCCCCATACAAACTAATTATGTCTGCAAGCAGACAGCTCTTAAAGAGACAGTACCAGAGGTTCTAAAAACACTCACTGATAAATGGCTTAAATGCCAAACACCATTCAGGCTTGGAGCATTCAAGCAAGCTCCTGGAAGTCTTTTGGGAACCCCCATTTGCAGGGGGGTTACACTTAATTTTTCATTGACCTTTCTGCGACTTGCCCGAAGAGTATATTAGTCTTCTAAACAGGTGCAACCAATCAAGACATCCTGTTCCAGGGATGATTTCCTGCTCACAGTTTTGGTTAACTAGCTTATAAAAGATCAAAAAGTTTCTCAAGATCAACCCCCGTGTTTCAGATTGTCATCTCAACAATACGACTGGATACAGTTGCAAACCAAGGGATCCCAGTTTCACATAAAGATTCACATATATTTATAGCCACAGACAAGCAAAGGAAGAAAGAAAGAACAGAAACAGCAAGTGAAGGAAGGGAGAAAAATGGGGAAATTATGGAACCGTCAGAATAGCCAGTGTCTAGGTGCCACAAGGAAAATCTGACTGCGCAATCAGACAGGCAAAAGATAGACAAGTGGCAGAATAGGAGAGGAGAAAATAGATCTTTGCTTTTAACTCTCTCTGCATAACAGCCCTTTCTGTGAAAATCAAACGTTTTCACATCCTTCTTGAACCTTCCTACCTGTCAGTTTCCACTCATGGCCCCGTGCTCCTGACCCGCTATTCATGCTAAATAGTTCCTTATAGTTTACATTGTTCATTCCTTTCAGGAACTTGAAGGACTCTGTCATATCTTCCCTCTATCATTTGTCCTCAAGTGAGTACAACTTCAGTGCCTTGAGCTGATCCTCTTAAGATCTGCCCAGCTGGCTCTGAGTCATTTTGGTCACCCTGTTTTTGTCATGTATTCTTGTGGTAAAACTCTGCATGGGCCAAAGAACCTTTGCATACTGTGCAGCTGGGCTCTGGATTTCCTTGCTTGCTATTTTAAGAACAATTGATTCTCCATCAGCATTTAAAAATGAAACCGGAGGATTATCTTTTAAGCAATTCTGTCTTTAAATGCTTTAAGAACTACCGTTCATTTTTTTTTAGTATCGTTAATTATGCTTTTAAAATACTGAGTATGAATATTTGCCAAGTTTTGTAACTTTTGTTGTACTTATCCCTGCCTTCATAGGCCTAGGTCTCTCCTGTAAAAGGAAATTGTCTCCAATGAGATTTACCTGATCACTTAATCAATCAATCAATCTAAACTGATCTGGGCAGAAACATCCAAATTAACACCCTCACCGTTCAGAGGGATAGAAGCCGAATGGAAATTCAGAGGTCCCTAATTAATAACTGCTTTAGATACCCAAAAACATGAGCCTGTCATTGGCTCCAGATGACAGTGTGTACTAATGATGCGTCTTGTCTAGGGGATGAAGAGCATATCCCATAAACCAATATACTATTTTCAAAATTTAAAATCATGTATTCTTTTAAAGCAGCAGTTCGTGCTAGTTGGCAAAAAATATAATCCTACCATTTTTTAGCAGTAATATATTCCTGATAATCTTAGATTCTTCACTAGGGTATTTCAGATTCATTCAGCTATGTATAAAAGATAGTGTTTAATTACAATGGGCCCTATGCATCAAGGTGCAGAGTAGCTACATGCCGCATAACATGGGTGTGTAGCCACCCCACACCCACTGCGCTCCCCGTGCAGCATGCATGAAGGGGGGGGGCGCGCAGACCCACTGCACCTGATCCCCCACATCTGCAGACAGCTCCACGGTGGGGGCATTCTGGGGGCATGGCAGCACTGTGTGGTATTCACTAACCTGCGTAGTGCTGGCCTCATGTATGAGGAGAGTGTTGCACGGTACGCCAGGAAGACACTGCTGTAACCCACTGTGCACCCCCATGGGCACAGGCCTGGAGTCACTGGGGAACCGGGACAGGGCAAACTATGCTGCCCCTGACCGTTGGCCAGCGGAAGGTGACAGGGGAGGCTGGACGGACGAAAGCCTGGAAATAGCTTGAGCAGCAGCAATGGGACTGGAGGGTGCTGCGCAGGTCCAGGTGCATGCAATCGGCATGCACAGCCCCAGACCTGCACCACCCTATGCGTGGGATCTACTGTGGGTCCGGGGGCATCCCATTGGATGCCCGCATGGAGTTCTTGACTCTCTCCTGGCCACTCTGTAGATTCCTGCGCCGGGGAGAGGTGCTGCTGACAGGTGTCTAGCATTGGTTGAATGATGGTATGGGCACACCTGTCTGCGGGGCGCAGGCCTACGCCCCAGTCATGCATAGTGGCCAATGTTTGTCATTTATGCGAATCTACAAGAAAGATGGCAGCCCCCAGAAGCTTTTAAATACCTCCACCCCAGAGGTCACACTTTAACTGCACCCACTGTATTCATCATGCATATATGTCAGGGTGTTACCAGCACATGTTTCTGATGGCCAACAGCACAGCACCACCCTGATCTACTCTCATCCCCGATGGTGGAGGTTTTATGTGATAAGGGCGAGTTTTATATCTTGCCGAACAAAAAGAGCACAACAAAAACTGACTGACATCAAAAGGCGATGAACCTGAGTGACCGCCATAAACAGCGATGGTCACTGACTCCCCCCAAAAAATATTTTTATGTTAGGGGGGCTGTACTGCTACCCCCCCTTTGTGGAGTTCAAGCTTCTTACGCCCCCCCAACTTAAGGGGGGGGGTTGGTGGACTTAGAAAAAAATCCAGGATGAAAAGAATTCTGCCCTGTACCAGGATCCAAATCTGGATCCTTCAGTTCCATTGGTGGTGGCTCTAGCCACTGTGCCAAATGGCCAGCTCAGCAGGGCTTGGCCAAACCACTCTTCTTATCTCCGTCTAGCGAGTGTAGCGAGTACAGCTCACTGCTACACTCACTCAAACCTACTCCTCACTATTCTGCAGCAGTCACTTTTCCTATGAGCTGTTTGATTGAGTTGCTCTTAGTGGGCCACTCAGTAAAACACATTCATAGCACGGTACATGAGTGATGGACCTTGCAAAGCAGCAAGAACTTTTAAGAACTTCAAAATCATCTGTCTTGCCTCAGGAATGAAATAAAGTAAAAAGGAAATCAGATATATTGATGTTTTTTTTTTCCTAACTGCCAACTAAATTACTAAAATTTTTGTTAACTAGTGCTATTGCTTTAAATCCTTTTCTGTTTGTTTTTAAAGGTACAATACAGTTTAAAGTCTGTCAGAATAATATAAAAGAATACAGCATACACTGTAGCACTGCAAGTCCAGTTAGGATATTAACCTCTACCTTCGCCCCCCTCAACCCTGAAACATAATATTATAAATCACTAGAAGGATATCAGCCAGTCAGGATGCAAAACACACTTCTTTTATTTGCTGGACAGCTCGTGCATGGCAACTCACAGCATTCCAAACCAAGCTGTCGCACTCTGTCGCTCACTCACTCCTCTCAGCAGAGTCAGTTGCTCAGCTCCCATTAAAAAAGCCTTTCCACATCACAGTGCCTCTGTTACAGATCAAAATGGTAATATTAAATGGCCACTGAAAACAGAAAAATAGAGTTCAAATCGATGATTTGACTATAGGTCTTCTTCAGGAATTTTCCAAACGATGAAAAAAGCAGCGTTAACGCTGCTTTTTTTCTCTTTTAGAAAAGACCTATAATCAAAACATTGATTCTAAGTTTTTCTATTTTCAGCGTGCATTTAATATTGCCATTTTGTTTTTTTTCAGACTACATGCTGACGCAGCACCTTGTTTTTTTGTTTCTGTGTTACAACACACGCCTGCCTGCTGCGAGGGAGGTGAGGGAGACCCTGCTACTGAGGGTCCCCCCTCCTGCACGAGGACTGACAGTGCGGTTCAGAAAGAAAGAAAAGTTGCGACCCGGGGTTTGAGGCACCGGCTTGTTGCAGTGGTCAGGCGGACCGCCCCTTGAACTGGGAGTAAAAAGTGTGGTCTCTGAAAATAGCTTGACTGCTCTGAATTGGGAAAAGTCGTGACCTGGGGTTTGAGGCACTGACTTCTTGTCACGGTCGGGAGGACCTCCCCTGGAACCAGGAGTAAAAAGTGTGGACTGTGAAAAATAGACTGAGGGCTCTGAACTGGGAAGGGGGCTGCTGTTTCCGTGATTGTGCTCATGGAGGGTGAATTTTCTCCTGCCCACCCACCCACCCTGTTCTCTCCTCCCATTAATTGCTCCCAGCCCTCCCACTAGCCGGGGTAGCCTACTGCATTCTCCTTCTCGGTTGGCCCAGCGCCAGGCTTACTGGTGCCCTATTTCAATTGTGCATGTGTGACTTTACCCTGTTCTTACTGGTGCTTGCTCTTAACTGAACTCTGTCTGTGCTTGTATATCAATCCTTGAGCCATAAGCAGCATTCTATTGTCTTAAAATTGGAGCTAGTTTATATACTCATGACTGTGCATGTATATTAATTCTCGAGCCATGAACAGCATTTTAATGTTTTAAAATTAGAGCTAGTTAGCATGAACAGCATTTTAATGTTTTAAAATTAGAGCTAGTTAGCATGAACAGCATTTTAATGTTTTAAAGTTCAGAGCTAGTTAATCCTCAAGTGCATGCACAGCAACTTGGGAGCCTGAAGCAGCAAACTATTGTCTCTATTAGCTGAGCTGGGGATTCTACTAGGGTTCCTGTTCTCGGAGTGTTGTTACCTGCTACCCTCTAGTCACCTTCCTGGGCCGCCAGGGCCTGTATCTTGTGCTAGGTCTCTACCACAAAACAAACCCACTCTCGGGGGGGCCCAGTGGCCATACAGGATGCTGCCTCTCAGTGGTTGCGCTGGGCTCCATGGCCTGGCTGGGGCCTCAGCCCATAACCCTGATCCGCAGGCTGCCAGGCCCTCCCTTAAGATCCCCCTGCCTGGCTGTCTCCCAAGGGCATGAATGTAGCGCACCTGAACATATGAAGCTTACTGCCTAACCTAGCAGAGCTTACAGCCTGGGTGGCACATTATAACCCTGATATTATGGGGGTCACGGAAACCTGGCTGCATATCCCTGACTGCATGTGCCCTCCTGGGGTACAACCTTGTTAGGCTAGACAGAGTATAGAACAAGAGAGGGGTTGGGTTGCTCCTGTACTATAAGAGTCACCTAAATGTATCTGTCATAAGGCATTCATCCATCCCACATCTGCGAGTTCTTGCATTCCCTTCTTCTGCTAGGCAACACCAAAAAGGTGCACCTGATCTGTGCCTACAATCCGCTGAAGGGTGGTGTGCTAGGGCTCTCCTCCCTCCTTAACTGTCTCAGCCCCATGGTTGGCTCAAATGAGCTATTAGTCCTAGGTGACTTCAGCCTCAACTGGGTGGGCTGCAACATCCACCAATATGAGCCCCTTCTGTCTGGCCTCAACCTCGGCCAGCTCATTTTGGAACCCATGAGGCGCTCCCCATGTGAGGACAAGGGATCACTCATTGATTGGCTGCTGAGCAATAGACCGGATAGAATTGTCTCCTGTTGTATTCTCCCAGATGTCATCTCGGATCAGTCTCCCATCTACTGTATATGGGGCATCTCCTCTCCCAAAATTCCCTGCAGGGTGATCCAGATGAGGGATTATTTCAAACTTAAAGTTGGAGACTACCTTGCAGACTTGTGACAAACTGACTGGACCCAGGTCACTGAAGCACAGGACCCCTCTGGGGCCCTTGACAACTTTCTTGCAGTATTCACCCCCCTGCAAGACAAGCATGCTCCCCTCACAAAAAGGAGGGTGAGGGGCACTATCACAAAGTGGCTCCATGGTGGCCTTTTCTCCCTCATGAAGCAAAGGGACAAGTGCTGGGTGAGGTACAAGGCCTCTCTCTCCAACACTGACCTCCACGAGTACAGACAGCTGCAAAACTCTTGCAAAAGAGCCATCTGCACTGCTAAGAGTGAGTTCTGCCAATGTGCCCTACTCTCCTCAGCCAGAAACCCGAGGAGCTTCTGGCAGAACATCAAAAACATGGTTGGAGGGTCCGCCAGAGCTTAGATCACTGATATGCACATTGGCGGGGTTAACTGCAACAATCCCTTCACAATTGCCAATGCCTTTAATGCCATGTTCACTGATCTGCCAGCTCTACCCTCCCTGCCACATGACCCCAAGGACCTGGACTCCCCCCCCCCCCCGATGGGGCTTCCCCCCAACCACCCTTCTACCTCAGGGACATCTCTGTCTTGGAGACCCAGAAGCTCCTTGCTGGTCCCTCCCCTCACACTGGTGCCGGGCATGACCGCCTTGAGCCCAAACTACTCAGTCTAGAGGCCTCTATCCTAGCCCGGCCCATCACCCACATCTTTAATCAATCTCTAACGTCGGGTATCATCCCGGACATCTGGAAAGTTGCCAATGTCATCCCTGCTCACAAACAAGGCGACATTAAACATCTCAAGAATTACTACCTATAGCGATCCTGTCAGCGATCAGCAAGCTTCTTGAGAAGGTGGTTGCCTTGCAGCTCACCCACTACCTGCAGGCCCACGATCTACTCTCCCCTGCACAACACAGCTTCAGAAAAGGGCACAGCACCTCCACTGCCCTTGCTGTTGTCACCTCTGAGATCAGGTCGGCTGCAGATCGAGGTAAACTGACTTATGCCATCTTCGTCGATCTCACGAAAGCCTTTGACCAGGTCGACCACTCACTCCTCTGCTCCTCTCTCCTGTCCCTTGGATTCTCCTCCCCAGCCCTTGCCTAGCTCACCAACCACCTCATGGGCAGACAGCAGTACACCAAGTTCAACAAGGCCCTGTCTGAGCCCTCTCTGGTTAACTGCGGGTCCCCCAGGGCTCTGTCCTTGGGCCTCTCCTGTTCTCCATGTTCATAAATGATCTGCCCTCGGCCCTGGCTCATGGGCAATCTACACTATATGCAGATGACCTTGTCATCCTGACCAGCTCCCAGGACATCTCTGTCATCACTGCCCAGCTAAACTCTGACTTTGACCAAATCCAAACCTGGCTAAAGGACCACAAGCTCACTATCAACCTGCAGAAAACTCTGACCATGCTGTTTGGTTCTACAGCCAAGACAAAAGCTGTGCCTGCCCCTCTAAATATGTCCTGTGCCGACAGGTCCCTTCTACAAGCTGTTGATTATGTCAAGTACCTGGTGGTGACACTTGACCCATAACTTGATTTCGCTTTGCATATACGCAACACATGTAAGGCCTGTAATAGTAAGCTGGGTCTCGCTTACAGGGCTAAAAGCTGTCTCACCCCGGCTGCCCATCTCGCCCTAGCCAGGGGAGGTCCTCCTACCCACGCTATGCTATGAACTTGCCACCTTTGCCCACATCACAAAAACCAGTCTCTCAAAATGTGATACAATGTACAACAGCATCTGTCGCTTTGCACCTCTCAGCCCCATGCCTCACCCACTGCTGTGAGCTCTACTCCCAGCTTTAATGGCTCCCACCAGAACAGCACCGCACCTTTGTCTTGGGCAACTTCATCTACCAATGTGGTCCGAACGGCCACCCCTTCTGCCCTTGCCATATCCCTCTTACCCGCTACCCCTTCCTACCATTTAAGATCCAGTGACTCTCATGTCCTCCTGGCTCCAAACACTCACACACAAATGGGTGATCGGGCCTTCGTTGCATACACACCCCGGTTATGGAACGCCCTTCCTGCAAGCACTCACTCCTCCACCTCCCATCCCTCCTTTAAAGCCTCCCTCTGGAGCATCCTCAAATCGGCCTCTGTCTGCCTCTGCACTTAATGACTGGCTGAGTTCATTACCCGACGCCTCTGCTTAAGGTGGAGGGGCTCTGCCCCTTACTCACTAGTGAGCTGACAGATATTTAGAAGAAGTGATTGTTTTGGGTCCACTTAGGCCCTTCTGCCCATTAACGTGTATATGTTCACTGCCTCACCCTCATGCTCTGCCTTGTCTCTCCAATCCCCAATTGTACTAATCGTTTTTACCTGCTTCCCTAATCCTTTTGGGGCGTTGTTGCCCTGGTATGTTGACTACTGCCTTCCTTGCCTGGATCATGCTGTTATGTAAAACCTGATGTTCTTGTATTGTCCTTGTTCTCCTTGATTCTCCTGAATGTACCTTGTACTTGTTTTGACTGGTATTCTTGAATGTACCTCTGTAATCTCCCGGGTCACACCTGAAAATAGGCACTTGGTTGTCTAGTGTACTTACCTGGTAAACAAAAGCAAATAAATTTAATAAATAAACTGCCGTAACAAAAAAAAAATGTTTCTAAGGTGAACTCTCTTCTGCAGCACCTTACACATACCATGATGTCAACATGTAACGTCTCTCATCATTTGGGCCTGACAAACAGTGAGGATGGTGATGAATAAAATTTATTTTTAACCAAGATCATACAGATTAGGGATTCTCCTTATATTCAATCAATCAATCAATCAATCAAATCTTTATTTATTCAGGCGATCATCATTGAGCAAGGCTCATTTACAAGATGGACCTGATAAGGTCAAGGTTCGAGTTGTTGCACAGCAATTACATCACATACTTATGAGACAGTTATAAATACAGAAGAAAGGAAAATGTTATTTATAACACAATAATATACAGAGAATTCACATGTTAAAGCTTGGCTAAGAGAAAGTTAAACTAACATCTACAATATGTACAGTACATATATATCTCAATGAGGATCATGACAATCACTCACATAATGAGTACAAGGACGCTGAAGGGAATATTGGGTGCCATATACTGGTGGTGTCTGACTGGAAGGAATATGCCATGTGTGATTGGAATATGGTTTTGTGGGATGACTATTCTATCTCTAGCGATAGCAGCTGCATTTCTCTGTGAAGAAGGCTGTACAGTGCTGCTTGAAGGATGTAAATGGAATGATAATGGACAGTTTAAGGGATTTTTGTAGGGTGTTCCATGCTATGGCTAGAGAATAGCTGATTGCTGCCCTCCTATTTTGGTGTTGACTTTGGGCAATTTGAGCAGGATGATATTGTTGCTTCTTAGGGCATAGGAGCTAGGGTGGTCAGGTTGAAGCAGTCCAGGATAGCTTGGGAGTTTTTGATAAAGCTCTGTAGATCCATAGAGCTGCATTTCTGCTCCTGACATGAAGGGAAACCCATCCAGTTGCGTCATAGAGAGAACAATGGTGAGTATTATATGGCAGGTCTGTAATGAACCTTATTGCTCTATGATATAAGGTATCCAACTTTTGAAGGTAGGGAGTGGGGCAGTGACTATAGAGGAAGTCTGCATAGTCAATGACTGATAGAAAGATGGCCTGGACTAATCTCATCTTTGAATCTCTATTAAGGAAGGGTTTTAATCTGTAGAGGAGGCCAAGCCTTAGGTGAAGCTTTTTCAGCAGTTGTTCTAGATGCTGAGTAAAGTCAAGTCTGTTGTCAATCCACACACTTAGGTATTTGAAATTTTTAACATACTCCAGATTTTCTCCAAGTATAGTGCATAGCTGGGGGAGATTGATTGAAGAGGATGTGTTGGTGGAGTTTTAGGTTGTGAACATCATTGCTTTGGTTTTCTTTGCATTTAGCAGAAGCTTTTTCTCGAGAAGCTGATGTTGTAACAGGGAGAATTCTGCTTGTAGGATTCCATGATCAACTTTAGGCGAAGGGTTGCTAACATACAGTACAGTGTCATCAGCAAAGAGATGTACTGAGGACTTGGTAAGGGTTGAATCAATTTTATTTATATAAATGGCAAAAAAGATAGGACCCAGAATACAGTCTTGGGGGACTCCTCTTGACAGAGGTCTTAATGGGGATAGGTCACCTTCAGCTTTTACCTGCTGTGATCTACCGGAGAGGTAGCATCTGAACCACTTAAGGGAGGATGGATCTAGGCCAATGGAGTGTAGGGATGAGAGTAGCAGTTCATGGTCCACAGTGTCGAATGCTTTGCTCAGGTCCAGGAGTACTGCACAGACATTGTTCTTTTTATCCAATCGGTTTGCCAATCATTGGTGACCTTGGCTAATGCAGTGATAGTGCTATGTTTGGCCCTGAATCCAGATTGAGCTGGATTTAATAGATTAGCATTGTCCAGATATTCCCTTAACTGAATACTCACTAATTTCTCCAGCATCTTGGATAACACAGGTAGGATGGAAATGGGCCTGTAGTTATTAAGATCCATAGGGTCCCCTGATTTTAGAAGGGGGACAACTTGGGCTGTCTTCCACAGTGTGGGAATAGAGCCAGAGTTTAGGGAAAGGTTAAAGAGGTGAGTTAGGGGGAGTGCAAGCACATGACATGCAATCTTTAGAAAGAATGGGTCCGGAAGATCTGCTCCTGCACTTTTTTTGGTATCCAGATGCCATAATAGATCCTCAACTTGTTTCAACAGTATAGGTTTGAAGCTAAAGGAGGAGTCAACTCTTTGATCACCAGTATAGTGGGAGCTTAATTGATCCCTTAATAGGTTAGCTGGGAGGAGTCAAAGGCTAGGCCAGCTGTTGTGAAGTGGTTGTTGAATGCATCCAGGATTTCCATTGTGCCAGTAATGGGGCCATAGTTACTGTGTAATTGGGTTGGAAGGGGTTGTTAACATCCTGGCCCATCATACCCTTGATGGTGCCCAAAATCTAGCAGTATTATGGTAGGAGGAGTCGAGCTGGGCCAGGTAGTAGGCAGCCTTTGCATCCCTAACTTTCCTGGTGCATTTATTCCTGGCTTTCCTAAAGATCATCCAGTCCATGATATTTTTAGTTTTTCTTGCTACTTTCCAAAGTTTATCTCTCTCCAGCAGTGCAGCTTTGAGGTCAGCTGAAAACCAGGGACAGGATTTGTTTTTTATTCGGATACTAGAGAATGGGGCATGGGTGTTAAGGGCATTTATTATAATGCTATTTAGCACCTGCTGAGCTTTTTCTACAGAATGTGCAAGATAGAACTTTGCCAGTGTGGAGAGTAAGCTAGATCATGCAGATATCCTTCAATATTGATGTTTTTCTTGGATCTCCTCATGAGGAATTTTGCAGGATCTGTTTTAATGCTGTTGGATCTTACCCCTGCGATGGGGCAGTGATCACTTATGTCGCATGGGAGCACTTCAGCGTGTGTGAATAGATGTGGTTTACTCACTAGCATGATGTCAAGTAGAGTACTGTTACTACTATTCCTTGCATTTAATCTTGTTGGTTCATTAATTAACTGTGTGAGCCCATAGGTGTCACAGAATGATACCAGAGGTGTAGCTGCCTGGGTGAGACAGTTGAAATTCAGGTCCCTATGATAATGACTTCTTCAGTACAGGACTTGACCAGGTTTCCCGGTGGGATAAGAGCTTGTGTTCAGCAGAGGGGTCTGTAGCATCCAATTAAATGGAAAGCTGCTGTATTGGGAGAGAGACTTTTAGAGATAGACACTCAAATTCCTTGGGCATAGATGTTGCAGCAGTACAGGATACAACTAAACCAGCTTCTACATATGGCTACTCCGTCCCCTTGTTTGGCAATCAGTTCTGAATAGCTGGTAGTTAGGTAGGTTAACTTCCTGTCCATTGTGGTGGTCTTGAGCCATGTCTCAGTTATCACAAGAAAGTCTGGCAAGGTATGGGCAACCCAGGCTTGTAGCAATGTAAATTTTTTCAACAGACTGCATACATTAATATGCAGGAACCTGAGGCCTTTAGTTGAGGTTAGGTCTGATGGAGAGGTGATACTTTCAAGAGGTCCAGGGTTGATTTCCACATTACCAATACAGAGCAATAGGAAGATCAGTAGTTTCATAAGGGCTGCCAGTGATAGGGAGAGGGGGCTGTCTTTGGTCCTCCTTTTTTTATTCCGTTGCCACTCTTTGTTTTGGGTGCTCCCTGTGGATTTAAGGTAGTGTGTCGGGATACCAATTAGCAGATTGACGACTAGGCTTAGTGGGGATCTATATACCCAGCAGTGGGGCCTTAGCTGAGACATATATGTGGTGATATATATATTCAACCGCCATTTATTTATTTATGTCTTTATAAGCGTTCTGTACATAGAAAACTTTATACATGAATTACAACATCCGGACACATTTACATACAGAAAAAGTGATCTTAGTAACATGCTTAAATTAATACCACAATTTAGAAATAAAGGGCCCGATCCTCAAAGCATCGGGAATGATGCAAGATGCTTCCATCAAAGAGAAGTGACGCAAGGGGCTCACTGCGCCACACCTTGCATCGTTCCCAATTCTACATTGCAGCCTGTGCCAGTTGGGGGACTGTCTGCACCAGCCAGGCTTGCACTGTCATTGCAATGGATGCATCGGTGCACCATGGTGGTAGGGGGGCTTGCACTAGGAAGGGGCTGCCACATCCCCTACATTGGGATTCACAAACCCCCACCCAAGGACCACATGGGCCAAAAGATTTAGACCAGCAAACTGTTGGTCTAATGACCCTGCATGCCACCAGTGACCCTAGGCCCAGGATCACTCATGAGCCCGATTTGCACATGATGGCCACCCCAGCACACAAGTGCATGGTCACCATGCAAACTCTGTTGGATGCGCTGTCACGTCTCTGTCCCTAGATCATGGGTCACAGGACAGCACAGCACTTATACCCAGCCAGTCCAGTCCCATGCCCAGTTGTCCCCATGAGAGCTGCCTCCCAAAACCTGTCCCAGCAGTGGACTGCCATGCTGAGGGTGAGAGGATGGCATCCGGCGGAATACTGCAGGCTACTCTTTGGGCCATTCCACTACCATGTATGGAACTCAGTGGTACCTTCACAGTGCCAGGGGGGGACTCCACAGCACTGCCCCATACTATCTGCCATGACAATGTGGCCACCAACATCTCACCCATCCAGCTGCCAGTACCCTCTGCCCTGGCACCCTTCTGTCACCCACATCACCCTGCCAACCAGCCCAGAACTGGTGTGCTGCATGCTGCACCACCATCAGGATGCCTTCCATGGGCCCTTCACAATAGGGACAGTGCCATGGTGCTATTCGTGCCATGTGGGAGTATAGTGATGGGGTGCAATCTGCATGGCATTTCCCGGAGATAGCCAGTACCCAGCCTACACGACCTCCGCAGTCCACCTAGGCACTCGGCCGATGGGTTGCTGCCACTGGTTGCCATGGTGCAACTTTTTCCCACAGCTTGCAGCATTCACCTCCTATGTGCCTTTTGTTTGACACATGGAAGCAGCTGCAGCAAACTGAGGGAATTTGGCACTGGGGCCCCACTTGTTTGTGAATCAGGTGCAGGGTCCCTGGTGCACCACATTGGATGCAAGCTGCTATTTGCTGCAGCCTGAATCGCTCTAAGGCCAGTTTTGAGAATCAGGCCCAAGGATTTTAGTATAAACCAATACTTTTTTTTTTTTTTTTTTAATTATTCTTTGGTAATCGAGTAAGGCCCACTAGGTGCAAGTGCCTGTTTTCAGGGGCTGCCCAGGACCACTAGGGGGAGGCGGTCTAAAGTGACTTGCTCAGAGTCACAGACACTGCAGGTGGAGGCTGTGAGAATCAAACCTAGGTCTGCTGGATGTACCAAGCTCGCTCAAAGCTCGTTACTCTACCTTCTAGGCTATACTGCCAGGTTACATATAACGTCATTATTTGAAGTATAATTGCTTTTGCCCAAGCAGGTACGGGGTGAACAAACAATAGATTTTGCTGTTTATAAAGCATTTCTTGTTTTCCCCATGGAATGCTATGTAAGTGGGTGCATAATGAGAAGACCTCTTATACACCCAAGAGGTCTTTGTGCGCTGCCACCTTGGATCATCGCAGTGTTCCTAATTGGAACTGTTTTACCTTACTTCAAGTGGGAGCTCTTGCAGCAGGCTATAACAGTCAGGACTATGGCACAGGCACTAGGACCCTCCGGAAAGCTTCTCAGCCAGCAGGACCAAGCAGGGACCGCCCCCCGATGTCGGGCCCCACCCCGACATCAGCCCTGGTACAAAGGGATGGACCCAGCTCCACCTCAGTTCTTTTCCCACCGTGTCCCGCGCACGTGAGAAGAAGCCTTCACTATTCAGCTTGCCAGGAACAGCTAAATACATTTTTTCAACCCGTTTTTGTACCGTTTTTCGACGGTTTTTTGAGTTGTTTCGATGGATGTCTTCACCATCGTTGGTCTCTCCAGAGATTCATCAAAACAAGTGCGACTGCTGACGGCAGATCCCTTCCAGAGATGGGCACAAGCGCTGTGTCTTTTACCTCAAGCCAGACCATGATACCGCGGCCTGCTCAGCCTGCCAGGCATTCACCAGGCGGACCCGGATCCAACGTTTCAAGGCCCTGAAGGCATTTTTGTTAGAGAAGAAGATGGATCTGCACACTTCGGAGAAGAGGAAGCACAAGGAGAAGACCAAGCACCATGGGAAAGACCATAGTAGGTCCCAACACTGGTCCCGTTCTCGATCGCAGCCTTCTTCCAAAAAGGCCTGTGTGTCCCCGGGCCCAGGTGAGCGTCCGAAGTCATCTCAGGCCAAGGCCGGCCCACTGGGGGAGAAGCCAGCCAAACCTAAGGTAACCCCGTTAAGGGTCACCACCAAGACCTTGGAGGTAAAAGCTTTGGCCACACCTCTCAAGGCACCGGCGCTGCCTGCTAAAGGTACGCCTCTGGAGCTGAAGGACTCTCCGGCACCCCCCGAGACACCCCGTCGCCGGTCCCACCTCAGACGCTGGTTGAAGGGGCGAAGGGTTCGGGCGTGGTCATGGAAGAGCTGACGTCCCCGTCTCCCAAGTCTTCCTCCCCCCCCGGGCTCCCAAGAGGGCTCCCCTTTGCAGGCTGACATCCCAGATACTCCCTTTCCGGGCTGAGTGGGCAAAATGTTCTCAAAGGACGAGCTGCAGGAGTTGTTCTCCATTTGGTGGGGGCAGGTCCAGAAGCAGGCCCCCCTGACGCCGGCCCAGACACCGGTACTGGACCCGGTGGGCAAACCACAGCCTGGAGGTGAGCCTTCTCCAAGGAAGTCCCCCGGGCGGCAGCCTACACCTCCACCAAGGGCTCGTTCACGCTCCCGGTCCAAAGACCACCGCCGACGCTCCAAGGACTCTGGAGACCATCTCCAGTCCAGGTCTCGCACTCACAGCCCTACTCGTTCCTCTGGGCGAGAGCACTCCCAACGTCGGTCCTCTGACAGATGTTGGTCTACGCTCCGTCGACGGTCTTGGGACCGGAGCCGGTCTTTGGACCAACGTCGGTCCCCCAGCTACCGATGACAGAGGGAGTCTGATCATAAGGAGAGATCAGACTATTCCAGACCTAGTAGTCGATCCTCCTCTTCTTCATCAGCATCGTCTTCCTCTTCCTCTCTTGGGATCAGGGGGTCCCCGGGAGAGAAGGGCCAGCCTCGCTCGCCTGCGGATGATCCAACCTTTATGGATGTCATGAGGCATATTCAGGCCACCAATGACTGGGAAACGGAGGATCTGGATCCAGAACACCGAAGGTTGGCCAAATACCTGAGACAAAAGAAGCCGAAACAATTGGTGGTCCCTCCTTTGGTGGACACTTTCCAGGACCTGACCCGGACTACCTGGAAGCATACGGCCTCCATCCCGGCTGTTTCCAAAAAATTGGACAGGCTGTATAAGGCCCCAAGGGCAGAAGCTTTTTTAGCAGAGAACCCTCAGGTGGACTCTTCGGTCATTACAGCTGCCCATGACAAGTCCAGGCAGCCGAAGCACCTTAGCTCGCAGCCTCTCGATCCGGAGTCTCGGTATTTGGACCAGGTGGGCAAGAAGGTTTACTCTGCCTCCACCTGATTCATCCGGTCCCTCAAATTCCTGACGCATATGGGCCAGTACCAGAATGCTCTGTGGGAGAGGAGACGAGAGCTACTGAGAGCCGTGCCAGATTCTGAGCAGAAGACGGAACTTCTGGACATACTTAAATCGGTCTCTGACATGGGTTCTCATGTCCTGAGAGCCTCGTACGACACTGCAGATACGGCAGCCCGGGCAGCCGCTTCCGGGCTTTGCCTTCGGCACCATGTCTGGGTAAGAGTTTCGAACTTTCACCAGGATATGCAGTCTGGTATCAAGGATCTGCCATTCCAATGTACCGTGTTGTTTGGGCAGGAGACAGAAGCTCTGATTTCATGTCTCCAGGAGTCAGGCAAGTCCATCTGGTCAGGCTGCCAAATATACCACGGCGACCAGTGATGGCAACAGAAATGGCCCTTTCGCAAGTCCGCAGGTGGTCAAGGTGGACAAGCCTGTGGTAATCAGCAGGGTCAGAGAGGTGGCTTTTATAGGAGAGCTGGTAATCAGCAACCTGGAGGCGCTCCTAACCGTGGGCCCAATGACTCCCTTCCGTCCCCCCTCCTCCAAAGGAAGACTCCAGGGAGATGATCGGGGGCCACTTCTCCCTTCATCTCGAAGGGTGGAGATCGATAACTGTGGACCAATGGGTTCTCGATATTATGCAGAGAGGACACACGCTAGAGTTCATGGAGTTCCCTCCAAATACTCCACCAAAGTACTCCCGATATCCTTCTTCTCACATCCCACTTATACAAGGAGAAATTCGGACCCTCTTGCAGAAAAAGGCAATAGAGGTAGTCCCCTTGCATCAGCGATGAAAGGGGTTTTATTCCCACTTCTTCCTGGTCCCAAAAAAGACACAGGATCTTCGACCCATTCTGGACCTCAGCTATCTCAATCTCTTTATAGAGTACAAAAGGTTCAGGATGATGACCATTCCAGGTCTACTTCCCCTGCTGCGCCAAGGAAACTGGCTCTGCTCCCTAGACATGCAAGATGCTTACATGCATAGAGGGGTCTTCCCTTCCCACCAGAAGTTTCTGAGGTTCTACTTCCAAGGGGAGCACTACCAATTCTGAGTTCTTCCGTTCAGCCCCTCCTCCACTCCTCAGGTCTTCACGAAGTGCTTGGTAGTGGTGGCTGTGGCTCTAAGGCATCAGGGGCATTACGTCTATCCTTACCTCGATGATTAGCTACTTACGGCCCCGTCCAGGTCAAGCCTGCTTCACGCTCTCAGAGACACCTATACTCTGTTCCAAGAGCTGGGGATCACCCTGAACCTTCAGAAATCGTCCCCCGAGCCCAGTCAAAGACTTGCCTTCATTGGAGCGGTCCTGGATTCTGTCCAGGGCATGGCCTTTCTACCCCGGGACAGGGGCGATCGCCTGTGGGAGATTACTGAATGGATCTCAGTGACTCCTCAGGTTCCAGCAAGGAACTTCCTCAGGCTGCTGGGGCACATGGTGGTGGCCATTCTGGTCACTCCCCTGGCCCGCCTCCACATGCGGGTCCCACAGTGGATGCTCAGGGTGCAGTGGGACCAGGGCTCCGACGATCTAGACTTTCTAGTCAGGATCTCCAAGCCAGTCAGGAGAACTTTGCTTTGGTGGATGGGACCCCCAGAATTTGGAGAAAGGGGTCTGGTTTCATCCAGAGCCACCAGGTCAAACTCTTATGACAGATGCATCAGATCTGGGATGTGGAGCGCACCTGGGTACTCATCAAACGTAAGGGGTTTGGACACCTGAGGAGCGATCTCTCCATATCAATGTATTGGAGATGTGAGCAGTCCTCTGTGCCTTACAGGCATTTCAAGAGGACCTGGTGCCGGGGCTCTCTTCTAATTCAAACAGACAATATGGCAGTCGTCTTTTACATCAACAAGCAAGGGGGCACCTATTCGTATCCCCTTTGCAGGGAGGCGATGAGAGTCTGGTACTGGGCACTGGAACGACACATTCTGCTGTCAGTGGTGCACGTTCCAGGCATCCTAAACAATCTGGCTGACAGCTTAAGTAGGTCTTGATCCAGTGCTCATAAGTGGGAGCTGTTACAGTCCATAGCAGATCAGCTCTTCGACAAGTGAGGTCGTCCAGAGCTGGACCTTTTTGCGTCACCACGCAACGCCAAACTGCAAATTTTTTGCTCGTGAGAGCACGCGCCTGGAGTTTTCTGGCCAGACGCGTTATCCCTTTGCTGGGCAGGGAGGTTTCTCTATGCCTTCCCACCCTTCCGTCTCATTCAGAGAGTTTTGCTGAAGTTGCAGGCAGAAGGGGCTCAGATGATTCTAGTAGCCCCCCCCGGTGGCCTCGGCAGATTTGGTTCCCACTACTGCAGCGGCTATCCATGGAACCCTCAACTCCGCTGCCCATATGCTCGCAGTTGATATCCCAGCAACAGGGATCGCTGGTCCATCCGGACCTTTGTTCCTTACATCTGCATGCTTGGCTCCTTCAGACGTAGCCCAACAAAGATACGGGGTCTCCCCGGAGGTAGTGGCAGTCCTAGTGTCGGCGAGGAAGCCCTCCACCCGCTCTGCCTGTGCTATGAAATGGAAGCGGTTTTGTTTGTGGGCCTTATCACAGCATTTGGACCCCATCACCTGTCCACTGAACTCAGCGTTACAGTACCTCCTCTCCTTGTACCAACATGGTCTGAGTTACTCCTCTATTAAGGTGCACATGTGGGCTGTCTCCGCCTATCATGGTCTGATTGGAGACAAGGCGTTTGCACAGCTGGATGTAGCCCGCACCTTTTTGAGGGGAATTTTGCATATGAGACCTCCCATTAGGGATCGTGTCCCATCCTGGGGGACCTCCTTTTTGTGTTGGAGAAGCTTACCCTCCCTCCTTTTGAACTGGCAGCGGATTGTGAGCTGTGTTTCCTTTCCTGGAAGGTGTGTTTTTTGGTTGCTATTACCTCAGCTAGAAGAGTTTCTGAGCTTCAGGCTCTGATGTGTAAAGAGCCGTATTTGGTTTTCCACAGGGAAAGGGTTCCCTTAGAACAAATCCTGAGTTTCTTCCAAAAGTGGTCTCGGAGTTGACCCTCAACCAGTCGGTTGACCTTCCAGTCAATTTCCCTTCCCCATCTAATAGGGGGAAGCTCTCCTTCACACATTGGATGTCCACAGGAAATTGAGGTATTACCTCAAAAGGACGGCTGCGCACCGTCAGTGGGAGCAACTCTTTGTGGCCTTTGCACCACAATGCTTGGGCAAACCGGTGACCAAGCAGACGATTTCCAAGTGGATCATCCACTGAGTATCCTTCTGCTATGAAAAGCACAATAAACCCCTACCGGGTCCGGTCAGGGGTCACTGCACTAGGGGAGTGTCTGCATCTTTTGCCGCCCTGAGAAATGTCTCCATAAGGGACATATGTGCGGCCACTACCTGGAACTCGGTGCATACCTTTGTCAAGCATTACAGCTTTGATATCGTCTCCAGACACCGTGCCGGTTTTGGTCTGGTTGTTTTGCAGGGACTTTTGTCCTAGTACTCTATAGTCACTGTTTTCCACCTCCCGGGGTTGACTACCTCTTTGGCGTGGGACTGCTTGGTATTCAGTTCTGACTGTTATAGCCTGCTGCAAGAGCTCCCACTTGAAGTAAGATAGTACAGTTACGTAAGAACTTACCATAACAGTAGATCTTCAAGAGGAGCTCTTGCAGCAGGTGTTACTTTCCCACTCGCCTTCCCCCTCGAGGTGTGCAGATCTTCATCTATATCTTCATCTAGTGCCTCGTCTCCTTCTTTTGTCAGGGCTTGTTCGCAGGCCTTGATGGGGAACTGAGGTGGAACTGGGTCCGCCCCCTTTTGTACCAGGGCTGACGTTGGGGCAGGGCCGACGTCGGGGGCGGTCCCTGCTTGGTACTGCTGGCTGAGTAGTTTTCTGGAGGGTCCTAGTGCCTGTGTCCTAACTGTTATAGTCTGCTGCAAGAGCTCCTCTCGAAGATCTACTGTTACGGTAAGTTCTTACATAACTGTACTTTTTTTTAATTTAAGACAGAACCAAAAATGGAACAAAGTAAAACACTGATGAGTCACTATATGAAACTAACACACATCTCCTCTCTGCAGTTAGATCACAAATAAATAAAAATACAAATTCTTAACCCAGCTCACCTGATTTGTTTTTACTGTGCAGCTGCATTCTGACACCTTTCTGAATGCCCATGTCCAACCCGCCAGCTGCTCCCGTCACCAGCCAGCCCCATAAATTTGTAAGCTGGCTAGTCTAGTTCTCCATCTATGAACCCAATGGCATTGACACGTTGATAAACCAATGAGATTTGAGTTTGGGAATGACTGACATCTGTGTAACCCAATAAGATGTGAGACTGGGTCATAACTGGAGTTAGGGATTGTTTTCCTAGTATTTTTAAATTAATTTTTGTTTGCCACACAGTTCACCTTTTTCACAAGATGCAGTGCTCTCATTATAATTAATCCTGCCACAGTGCTAACCTGCTAACCCTTTTTTTGCCATTATCCTTCTCCACTCCACTCTGCCTGCCTAACTGGACCCGCTAACCCCTTGGGCGTCTCAGTCTCCACTCCGTAACTCACAAGGTAGGCAAAATACAATGTAACAAAAAAAAAGAAACACTTGATAAAGTACAAATGGTGTCTTCTAGATGTCTCTTGGCTAATAAAGAGCATCTTCTCAAGATATCTTTGCCCTCCAGAACTCAGCTTAGCTTTGCAGTTCTAGAATGCAGAGATGTCTCAAGATAACACTCTTGACTAGACAAGAGACATCTTGAGGCTAACATTTACCTATAAGAGGGAATTAATTTATAATAAAATAGAATGTTTTATTGTACCTTTCTCAGACTATTTTTGCTATCTTTATTATGCATTCTAGTGATTTATAATATGTTTATCTGGCTAGTACTATGTGTGTTTTACTTAATAAGAACTTATTCTCGAGCCGTTTGGGGCTTTGCTGTCCTCTTGTTCAAACAGCATGAAATAACGTTCTTATTCATTAAGACACACAGCACTAGCCATATAAACATATAATAAAAGATCTTCCAGGAATCAGTCTTCACCATTGATTCTCACAAATGGGGCTGGGGCTGGAGGCACTAGGATCCCACTGGAGCAATTTTTTTTACAGAGCAGGAGCTGATGTCAGGTAGTGATGGCACCTGTACACCTCACATGGTGCCATGTATGCTAGCCAATAACCATCTCCAGCTCCCCTCAGAACATCAGCTCTGTTCTTCCCGTTATCAAGTGCACACCATGGAAGCAGCAGAAGCACCTTTTCACCAAATTTAAAGCAGCCGTACTAGTTACACAGAAGCCCTTTTTTTGGGGCTCATATACTTCTCTGAGTCCCAATTTGCGCTGACCTGTGCTTTGATTTTGCAGTAACCATAATTTTTTGGGTTAAATCCCTCTTTTTTATGCTAATTTTGTTTAGCTTTTTTAGCCACACCATCTTGCAACTCACACTCACTAATACGAACTTACCTCCTCTTCCGTTTCGATGTGTGTTCACAATGGCTGGACAGCTGATCCCTCCTTATTATTTCCTGCAATCCTCCCATACCTTTTCTCGGTCTCCCCTCCCTGGTAGCAGGCCAGCTGGCTGTTCAATCCCCATCATCATCATCATCATCATTATTATTCCCATTCCATGGTGTCCAGTGCCCTCCCCCACGATTGCCCACATGATCCCTGATATACTTGTTGTCCCCACAAAACAATCTGCCTATCTGTATATCTGTACTATTACTCTACTGTGGATTTGCCCACCAAGATGATCCCCACCCCCAATAATGTGAGGCTACATTCCTGTCACTGCATTTCATCCCCACAACTTGCATTTAATGTCCAGGAACTATGAACACCTATACATTACTGTTCTCTGACAGCGACTGACAAATCCCCTTCAATCACCACCTCTGCCAGCCACTGTCTGAATGACCGTGAGCAAGTTGCATTCATGAGGCCAAGATAAGGTCTCTATGTCTTTCCCCTGGCCCCTTTCTGGGACCTCTGGTTTCGAGGAAGCACAGGGTCCTCCTCAGCCTCACCCAGTTGAGGCATCAGAGGCTTTGGAGTGGTGGATCTGGTCGTCAGCTGGCTTCTTCTGGGCAGCCTGCTGTGAACCCCCTAGTCTGTCTGCCCTGGGCAGCAAATGTCCTGATGGTGAGGTCAAAGCTATACGCTTGGTCTCCATTGGCAGACATCTCAGTGTCATGGCCTGCTGCTGTCCTGGCTACTGGCACCATTTGTGATATCGGTGAGCTGAGCAGTATCAGCTGTGATGTCGAGTCCCCTTCCAACACTGTTCATGGTGTCAGAAGAGGGACCCACACCAGGGCCATGCTGTGTCCTGTTGCTGAGGTGATTCTTTCCTCCACTATCGTTAGTGACACTGAAGGAGAGCATGACACTGCCCAGCGACAGGTGTGGTGTAAGCCATGATGTTGGTCCTGAACCCAGCACCAAGCATGATGCCAGTGATGATATCATCCAGTCAGGGCCCTGGTGCCTGTCCTGTTGCTGGGGTTGGGGGAAGGCTCCAGAGTCAATGCTGGACCCGAAGTTGGACTCAGCATTGAGGACATCTCCAGCTGTGGTGATGGAGATGAACCTGTCTTCAAGCCTGTTGTCATCCCTGAGCCCAGCGCCAGAGGTGGCCCTAGCTTGGAGTCCAATGACAGCCAGGAAGTGGTGTTCTCCCCAGAGCCACTGGTGAACACTATCACCAGTGGGGATCAGGGTCACCCTACAGTGACTGTACAGCTCCACTCTCCCCACCTGAGGGAATCTCCCCATAGGCACTGACTAGGTCATTCCTTAGATATAGGGGACCCTGTTTGGGCAGTCCTGCCAGGCCCTCCTCTCAGGAGAAGTCCGTTGTCCAACGTCGCATCCCAGGTGGAGTTCCTAAAGACAGTTGGTCTCTGTTCCTTCTGGGACCTCTGCCACCCTTGCCAAAGTTACCAGGGTATATAGGCCCTCAGGGGCCACCTACCTGGGCTCAGCACAGAGAAGTGGTTGGTACCTTAAAGCAATGCCAAAGGGAGTCCAACAGGGTCCAGTTTCATATTGGCAGGAACAACCCAAGAACAACCTATTGGCTAAATGGGGTCCAACTCAGTGCCTCAAAGGGGGAAAGAGATATAGGAGTTATCATTAGCAACATCCTTAAACAGACCAGCCAATGCAATGCAGCACACAGCAGGGCCAACAAAATACTAGAATGCATAGGGAGAGGATTTTATAGTAGGCATAGGGAGGTGATACTTCTACTGTACAGATCTATGGGGAGACCCCACTTGGAATACTGCATACTATTTTGGAGACCATACCTTAAAAAGGATAGGGACAGGGCAGAGACCATACAGAAAAGGGCAACCAAAATGATACAAGGGCTCTAAGAGCTGTCATATGAGGGGTGTATAGAGGTGTTAAACATGTACTCACTTGAAACTAGGAGGGAAAGGGGGGATATGATAGAGACCTTTAAGTACATGAGGGATTTTAATTCAGTGCCCTATATTGAAATATTCACCAGGGCCCCCAATGGAAATACAAGGGGGGCATGAATGGAAACCGAGGGGTGGAAAATTCAAAAGGGATCTAAGAAAGCATTATTTCTCAGAAAGGGTAGTTGAACCATGGAACAGACTGCCTGCAGAAGTGGTGGGAGCTAAGACCATATCTGCATTTAAAAGGGGCTGGGATAAAGAATACGCTAGAACCAGTTCCGCAAGGGAAACTACCAGCTACAACCCAGGATCACTAGGATCGCAGGATCTCAAGGACAGACGTGATGGACCATTGCTGTTCTTCTACCGTCACGTTTCTATGTTTCTATTTTCAGCCCATTCCCCACTGCCACTGTCCTCTGGTTTCAGCACCTCCTCTCCAGCAACATCCTACTCAGAGGACACAGTGTACCCGAGGTTCCTGATGGACATGCTTGAGGTGCTGGAAATTGGCTCACATTCAGGTTGCAATCTGGTATTTGTTCCACTTAGACACCTTGGAGCTTTCAGTGATGGCTCTGCAGTCCCTCCCTTGCCCAAGGCCTTAGAGGATGCATCAAGGCTGATATAGAGAGATCCCTTCTCTTGTCCTCCAACCCCCATGGACCTCATGCTCTGATATTGTGCACCTTCGGGATCTGCAGGTGCAGTGCCACACCCTTCTTCAGGGCTGGAGGTCTTGCAGACCCCAACAGGGGTGAAACACCCTACACATGGCCAACCTACCGATGCTGACTCTGCTCAGACAGATGCCTTGGGCAGGAAAGTATTCACCCTGGCACACGTCAAGATGTGCATCACAGCACACCAGGCAGCCTTCAATCAGCATCTGTAGCCGCAATGCCTATGGGTAAGTTAGTCAGGCAAGCCATTTGCCTTTCTGCTAGAGGCCTGGAAGTGGAAAGGCATCAATCAAGGGTGTCGTACTATGCCAGTGAGTTGGCCTCCAGGCTTGTGGGAACTGCATTCTGCCGCATGTGGGCAGCATGGCTTTGCTTTCCAAACTACTACCTTTAGCCTGGCATAAGGTGTTAAACTCACACTTCCAGGGGCTCACTTCTTCTCCTGCACAGTCAGGTGAGACCTGTTGTGCTGCCTTCCTGTGCCGCAGGAGCACCCACCTGACCCTGATCAATCTCGGTTCTGTCAGGCCCATAAGGAGCCCTTGTCTTCTGGTGTTCTCCCCCACACAGAGGGCATGGGGATCTCTGTTTCCCTTAGCATGAGCCAGCTCCTCCCTCATAGAAAAGGGAAGCTTAGTACTCAGACCCATCAGTGGGAATTAATGATGAAGATGGATTCCTGCATGACAATTACGTACTTACTGTAATTATTGATCTTCTGGAATGTCCTCACCATTGATTACCACCCCCTGCCTACCATTCCCCACTCAGGCATAGCCAGGGCATCTGGGCAGCTCGCCCTGCTGGTGCTAACAGCACCATCGTAGGTGCTGAACATCTCTCTGGTCACACCCCTTCTAGGGGTCTCTGACTGTGTGTTTTTTTTTTTGTCAGTTAAAAAAAAAAGAGTCAGGAACTCTTTTGAGTACGAACTCAAAAAAAAAAACTCACAAAAACTGGGCTGAGGGTTGTTTGTCCTAATACCACCAAAAAAATAAATAGAAAAAAATAAAAATTGTCCTCCTTTTCCCTGTCCAGAGTATATCCGCTTGTGGGTATGTCCCTGTTAGTGGTGAAATGCAACCCATTTTGTTGAGCAATATCCATTCTAACTCCACTTGGTAGTTCACTGCATGTGATAGGTGCTATGCACCATACTGGATTGACTGCACTATCTCTTACACAGGATGCACCCCTATGGTTGCAGGAGAAGCAGGTCTTTTTGTTTATGCTACATTTCTCCGAGTATGGCAGACTTTTTTGGTAGGTATCCCAATCCCTCTTATATATTTGAGCCTTACGCCACTTTAGGGGTATCTGGAGAGATAAGCACATCTCAGCTCCTTAGCCTGTCAAGCCTGGCAACTCCGGATGCATAAGATTCCCCCTTTTTTTCATCCCGGATGCAAGGAAGAGGGAGATAACCAACTTACGAAAACTGTTTTTTATTTTATTTAAACTTTTGTTTACCAGGTAAGCAATATGAGCCAAAGGCCTTTTTTCAAGTGCGACCTACAGTGGAGTAACCAGCCTTTAAAAATATGTATGCACAGGTGTCGAAAACTATAACTACAGGCCGGGGGTCTGGGGCCACCCAGGCCCCCATAAAGTTTTTTTTAATTTGGTGCATTCTGGTACATTTTGGGGGTCATTTGAAACAGAATTTAATATGCTGCTACCCCATGCCCAGTAAGTTGCACTTTAGCTCTCTTCCAAGAGTCCCCCAGTTCAGTATGCTGCCCCATCCAGTTTCCTCATAGCCTGGCCTCCTGCTCCAGTGCAAGGTTCCTGGCCCACCCTTAGCCCAGCAAGTTGCACCATAGCTCCCCTTCCTTGAATCCACAGCTGCCCCCCCCAGCCCAGTAAGCTGCATCCTAGCCTCTTCCCTAGAGTCTCCAGCCCCTCCAGCACACTAAAGTATTTTGCCCTTTCACCTGGCCCAGCAAGTTGCCCCCTCAGCATGGATGTGGGGCAGACACCAAGGAATGGTAGCAAGAGAACATGGAGGTGTCCATTTCACTGGCTAGTCCTTATCACGCACTCAAAACAGAGGCCAGTTAGTTTAAAAAGTTACTTGAATGAGCTGCCTTAGCTGTGCAGCTTTCATTGTCCTACACACCTTCAACAGCATTGCATTTCACCTATTAGATGACCCCACTTAGAGATGTACACCTAACAGCAAAATGACTGCTGTTATTCCACATACAGGCACTTCAGTACCAGTATCTAACTTACTGCTTTGTAAAAGTGCTTTAAAATAAAGTATGTGTAAATGGTTCTATATACTGTAACACCAAGTTCTATTCTAGTAGTGATATAACAATTGTTTTCCTTTGCTTTCTAGGTACTTCTGGCTTGCTCAGATGACATACAGTATATTACCAGCATCTCCAATTTTATTGGCAGACACTCAGTGCTTAATTTGTAAAGAGAGATGCCTGGAGCCAAAGGCTGAGGGTCTGGGGGCCACCAGATCCCCAAAAGCTCTGGGGGTTTAGATGCTCTTTGCTCTGTGGAGAATTTTGTGGCTCTTATTGAACATAAAACACACTTTTGTTACTTCTTCCCTACCTCTGACTCCAGGGAATTTTTTTCCTCCTGGAGTCAGGAGTGTGGGAGACTCTTGCTGGCCTATTAAGCCACAACATGTACCACAGAGCATCTATTACCACATGGTTCTGGGGACCCTATTGCAACCCACAACCCCAACCTGAGGTAGCAACCTCAAAGCAGATTTATTTAAGCTTAGTTAACACATCTGTTCTTATGATACCTTACATGGTATTTAGTGTAGTATTATTAAAAAAAAGTACATTAGCCATGGCCATACACAAAACTGGGAGGGGCAACATTTTGAGACAAAACAAAAAAATACCTACACTTCTGTAATAAGTAAGAGACAGACCAAATACTGTACCATGCCAAAGGTCATTACTATCCCACGTGCTAATTCTAGAATAATGTGTACAAACTCTTACAGATGATACTGCAACACTGAAAATTAGCACAAATTCTAACAGTGGACATTACATCAGTGTGCAAATATTGTACACAGAGGACTCCATCCCTCAAGTCTGCACCACCCTAGGTAAAGTTCAAAGTCACTCTAACCTGTTAAAGATAGCAAAAGGGTTGATTTCATACAATAACATGAGAGGGAGTCCGTAAGTCCGCAGTCTCTGTAAGACTCGCACCTTCAAGGAGGAAGTATTTCAAATAATGCTGTTCAAAACCATGCTGTTAAATTACAGTTTTGCCATTGTTATTCTAGTGTAAAGATATGTAACTCCCCTATAATGGTGGGGTGTCACATATCTTTACACTAGACTAACAATGGCAAAACTGTAATTTAACAGCATGGTTTTGAACAGCTTTAATGGTCTAAATAGCCATTCACAAAACACAATGTTGCCATACATTTCATATTAAAATACACTACTCCCACCCCCCATTTGCACCATGGCACAGTTCATTAAATACAGGCTCACCCCCACAGGCCAGAAAAGTAGGGTCATCCCTATCTTGGTCAGACCCAGGATCCAGGACCCAGAGCCACAAAAAGCAGGGCCACCCCCCAGCCAGAAGAAGCAGGACCATACGTCCCCCCAACCCAAAGCGAGACAGAGCAGGGCCATCATCCCCCCCCTGTGGCTGAGCCACCAGGCAAAACAATGACATAACCCCTAACACCAAAAGAAGCAGGGCCATCTAGCCTACCCCTTTCCAGCACAGGTATCCACTACCACCACCACCACCACCAGTCACTCACCACCTTCCAGTTACAGTGGCAGGGCCAGAATGCTGTGTGTGTTCTCTCCTTTGAGCCTCCTCCCCCCACCCCATTATCCGCAGTATACTGACTGAGAGGCAAAATATACCCATTTACCTCAAGCCAGGCACTAGCTAGCATAAGAAGACTCCAGACCCCCCTGTCTGTCTCTCAGATTCAAATTCTGCAGGCAGGCAGCTTCTCTGGACCTCCTCTTCACTCTTGGGCTGGGTTAGGGTTAGCTGGCTGCTGGGCAGTACTTAGTGGCTACTGTCTGACTGGGCTGGGCTAGGCTGCTGCTGCAGTGCTCAGCTCTGTGTCTCTTGTCTCTCTCGTCACTACAGCAGACTAGGGCAAAATGGAGGGGGTGATGAGAGCTGCCTGGTGCTGGTGTGAGGGTAGAGTTCAGTCCGTGGGACTCGGAAGGACCACTGAATTAAGTCGTTGTGTTGCTTGCCATTGCCGATGGTGTAAGCGGTCATGGTCCACCAGTCCAAAAAAGAATACTGCGGCTGCAGAGTCGAGTGGACTGCTAGAGTGCTATGCTAGGCGTGGGCGGACAGAGGCGGCAAAATGTTTACAGAACTCCCCCGATGCTTGCCTTGGCGGCAGCACACCCGTTGGCTCCAAAGGCTCAGAATCAGAGCAGCATTAGTACGTCAGCATGTTACAGCTGCAGATGTCCGACCCAACTCCACAGCACTACAGAAAAAGACTACCCAGGGTCAGGACTTCTGCAGCAGCATACAGCCTAGGACAGCCCGGTGGGGGGGAGGGGGGATTGGGACAGGGACCCGGCTCAGGGCACTGGTCGGTGGACAGCGCAGCACCAGCCCGGCTGCACTCACCAGGGTTCAGAAATTGGGACCAACATGGAATTAAAAAAAAAAAAGGCTTTTTGCTGGATTTTTTCTGTATGCATGGGCGTACAATAAGTATGCATGGTTACGCCACTGGTGGCCTGGGACCATAAATTAAATACAGTCAAGATGTTAGTACAACAGTATACAGAATGTACATAAACAAACAATAAATACATTAGAAACAATCACATTTCAATAAGTTTAAAAAATACTGTCTCACTGATACATTAAAAACATCTTGGCTAACAATATGCTGTTAAGAAGGTAGGCTCTTATTCCAATATACACGAGCATAGTTGGAAAAGGCATGCAAACCCAACTTTAGTTTAGTCTTAGGGACAAACAATCTAATGGAAGCATTGGAACGTAAATCCCTATTAGATGTTTTAATATTCATTAATGAGAACTGGGGAGAGACTGGACCCAAGGCCAGAGTATTATCGATTAAGCAGTTTAGACTGTACTGAGAGTATAGACAAGGAGGGAGCCAGGCTGTCGAGGAATATAGGGTACAATGATGACTTCGGAATGGAACTTTTAAAGCGAACCTACAGATGGCATGAAAAGTAGTTGTAAGCAGCGAGATTTTAGACTTGATAAAGTTTAAAAATAAAAATGAATTGTAGTTCAGAATAGACAATAGTACATTTTTGGCTATGGCAAATCTGGCTTCTTTGGTCAACAAATCCTGCAATTTGAGTAATTCACATAGTCTTTGGTTAACATTTCTACAAATGGTATTTACTTGGAATGATTAGGATAACCAGGGCTCTAAAATGATCCCTAAGTATCTAAATTGGGAGACTTGCTCCAAAGCAAGACCTTCCCAACTTACAATTTCAAGTGGCTTACTTCTATTCAGTCTATGTTTAGAGCCGAAAAGCATGCTCTTGTTTTTTGTTTATATTTAAAAGAAGGTGATGTTTATATAACCATAGATCAAGTGCCTGAAAATCAGCGGTCAGATTTAATTTTATTTCATCCTCTGAGGGTGAGCTAGTAAAGAGAATAATGACGTCCACATACATCAAAGCATGTGTATGAGTTAAATGAGATGGTAACTTATCAATAAATAAGGAAAACAGTAGGGGCCCCCAGGCTAGAACCCTGGGGTACCCCTACTTCAAACTTTTTACTCACAGACATAGCTCCCTGGTAGCTAACTTGTAGAGGATGATCAGCTAGATAGCTATTGAGCCATCGTAATGGAGGGTTAGTGACTCCGAGGTTCTCCAATCCCCAGAGCAGCAGGCAGTGATCAACAAGATCAAAGGTCTTGGACAGGTCCATGAACACAGCACTGGTAAGCTCACCACCGTCTGTTGCTCTACCTATGTGGTCCGTGAACCTGGCCAAGACCGTCCCAGTACCATGATGTTTACGGAAGCCGTGCTGCTCTTGGGATCGGAGACCAGTGGAGTCAAGGAACTCGACCATTTGTTGATTTACAATTTTTCAAGCATTTTACCCAAAACAGGAAGATGGGAGATGGGACGATAGCTATCCAACTCATTAGCTAGACCACCTTTAAAAATGGGTTTAATGACTGTGTTTTTCCACTGAGAAGGAAATTTTCCTGTAATGAGAGTTAAATTTAAATTTTTGGTTAATGGAGCATAAATATATTTAGCTACAAGTTTTACAAACATTAGATCAAGTTCCCTTGGACCAGAACTTTTATTGGAGACAGTTACATAGAACATAGAAACATAGATTTTGACAGCAGATAAGGACCGCTTGGCCCACCCAGTCTGTCCATTTCCCTACCTAATGGATAAGCTGCAGATCCTAGTTAACCAGCAGCCTACTTCTTCCTACCCCCACCCCCTAGAATTGCCTTATGACTGTCTGTCCCATGCATGCTTGAATTCCACCACTGTTTTTGACTCCACAACCTCCTCCGGAAGGCCGTTCCATGTATCCACAACCCTCTCTGTGAAAAAATACTTCCTTAAATTACCTCTGAGCCACCTCCCTTCTATCTTAAAATTGTGCCTCCTTGTTCTTGCACACATCTTTTTTTGAAAGATGCTACCCTCTTGGACTTTGTTGATTCCCTTGAGGTACTTGAAAGTTTCTATCATGTCCCCCCTCTCCCTCCTTTCCTCGAGGCTATACATATTTAGCTCCTTAAGTCTCTCTTCATATGTCTTCCGGTGCAGACCCTGCACCATTTTAGTTGCCCTCCTCTGGACAGCTTCCATCCTGTCTATGTCTTTGGGGAGATTGGGTCTCCAGAACTGCACGCAGTACTCCAGATGGGGTCTCACCAACTGTCTGTACAGAGGGATAATAACTTCCTGTTTTCTACTGGTGATGCCTCTCCCTATGCATCCCAGTATCCCCCCAGCCCTCCTTGCTGCCCTCTCACATTGCTTGCCCACCTTTAGGTCATCTGATATGACTACCCCCAGGTCTCTTTCCATTTTTGTTGTTGTTAGTATCTCACCCCCCATTGTGTACTCTTCCTTTGGGTTTTTGTTTCCCAGGTGCATTACCTTGCACTTCTTAGCATTGAATCTAAGCTGCCATACATTTGACCATTCCTCTAACCTTGCCAAGTCCCTTCTCATCCTTTCCACCCCACCTTGTGCATCAACTCTTTTGCAGATCTTTGTGTCATCTGCAAAGAGACATACTTTTCCTTCCAGTCCCTCTGCAATGTCGCTATAAAGACATTGAAGAGGACCGATCTAATACTGAACCCTGATGCCCCACTAGTAACCCCTTTCTTCAGAGTGGACTCCATTTACTATTACTCTCTGTGTCCTATTCTCCAGCCAATTCTTTACCCAGGCTGTCATCTTGGGACCCACTCCCAGGCTGGCTAACTTGTATATTAATCTTTTGTGTGGGACTGTGTCAAATGCCTTGCTAAAGTCTAGGTAGGCCATGTCCACGGCCCCTCCCTGATCTACTACTTTGGCCACCCAGTCAAAGAAATGTATCAGATTTGTCTGGCATGACCTTCCCGCTGTGAATCCATGCTGCCTTGGGTCATGTGCCCCTCTGGCCTCTAGATACTCAACAATTCTTTCCTTCAGAAGTGATTCCATCATTTTCCTTACCACTGAGGTTAAACTAACAGGTCTATAGTTTCCTGCTTCTGCCTTGCTCCCACTTTTGTGAAGGGAATCACATCTGCCCTTCTCCAGTCCTTGGTACCACCCATCCTACCATGATTTGTTAAAGAGGGTAGTCAGTGGTGTCACTAGTTCTACCCTTAGTTCTTTTAGAATTCTGGGATGAATCCCATCAGGCCCCATTGCTTTGTCCAGCTTCAGTTTTAAGAGTTCTTTCAGAACCCTTTCTTCTGTAAATGGGCTGGTATCAACTTCTGTATCCAGAGTGTTTCTACTGTTTGTTTTAGGTACCTCCCCCTCTTCATTTGTAAATACTGAGCAAAAATATTTGTTTAGTATCTCTGCCTTTTCACAGTCCCTCTGCCCACCCTCCCTCCCCTTTATTAAGCCTCACTAACCCTCCCTGGTCTTCCTTCGCTCCTGATGTACCTATAAAAGGTTTTATCCCTTCTTAACTGAGTTGGCTATCTTTTCCTTGGTTTGGGCCTTTGCTGTTCTGACTGCCTTCCCAGCTTCCTTTTGCTTTAGCTGATACAGTTCTCAGTCCTGCTCCTTCTGTGATTCCTTGTACTTCCTGAATGTTTTCTTTTTCTCTTGAACCTTCACTGCCACTTCCTTTGAGAACCATAGTGGTTTCTTACATCGTTTTGTTTTGTTTATTTGCTTCACACAAAGGCTTGTTACCTCTGTGATGGCAGTTTTTATTATTCCCCTTTGTTCTTCCACCTCCTTCCTGCCCATTTGCTAGTGCATTCCTAGGCACTCACCCATTTGGCAAAGTCAGCCCTCCTAAAGTCCAGCACTTTTGCCTTTCTATGGCTTGGCACTATTGCTGTGTTTATTGTGAACCATACTATTCGATGGTCGCTAGTTCCCAGATGGCTACCCACTTCTACATCTGTGATCCTCTCTTCATCTCCATTTGAGAGAACCAGGTCTAAGATTGCTCCCTCTCGGGTTGGCTCCAATACTAGTTGTCTAAGGCATGCCCCTGTAGGGCATCTAGAATCACCACTCTTGAGTGGCTGCTGCAACTGCACTCCAGTTAACATCTGGCATATTCAGATCCCCATCAGCAATATCTCCCTTTTTCTGCCATTCTAAGTATTCTTTCTATCATTTCCTTGTCCATTTCCTCCCCCTGAGAAGGAGGTCTGTATACAACCCCTGTGCAGATTGTGGTGCCATTGCTGGTCTCCAAATTTATCTACAGTGCTTCTTCTCCTCCCTGTTTTCCCTTTTGTTCTGTTGCTTTGATTCCTTCCCTTATGTAAAGAGCTACTCCTCCTCCTTTTTTACCCTCCCTGTCCCTCCTGTAGATAGTGTATCCTGGTATGTTTACGTCCCAGTCATTGTTTTGTGTGTACCATGTTTCTGTGACTGCCACGATATCCAGATGTTCCTCCTCCATCAAGGCCACTAATTCAGGAAGCTTGTTACTCAGACTATGGGCATTGGTACTCATTGCTCTCCATTTTTTGATGGCTTTACCTTCTTTTGCAGCATCCCCCACTGACCTTTCAACCTTGGTTTTTCTCATTTAGTACCCTGTTTTGTAGGGAGGCTGGGATTTTCCTGCTGCTTATCAGTGCCTCCCCCCTTGACTAGTTTAAAAGCTTGCCAATGAAGCATTTAAACCGATTGCTCAAAAGACTTGTTCCCTTCCTGGACAGATGCAGACCATCCTGCCAGTATAGGCTGGTGTCCCTCCAGGTGGAACCCCAGTCTCCAATGAAGCCAAACCCCTGTGCTCACACCATTTTTCAACCATTCATTAAACTGCATGGTGCAAAGTACCCTCGCCTCACTCATGCCATTGACAGGCAGCACCTCGGAGAAAGGATATTGATAGCTACTTGTCTTAGGCCCCTCCCCAATTCTACAAAGTCCTTCTGCACTGCTCTAATCTCATGATGAGCCAAGTCATTTGTCCCTAGGTGGACAATGACGTCCAGCTCAGACTCCCATGCAGCTGTTCTCGTGATCCTGAGGATGCGCTTCCTGTCTCTCCAAGCCATGGCAGCAGGCAGGCACCTTACTTCAGTTTTCCTTGCTCCCCCCAGTTCTATCCCCCTAATAACTGAGTCCCCCACCAGGAGCTGCTTCCTTTCCTTGTGGTGTCCTCTGCCTCCTTCCTGTGGGCCTCCATTGTGACACTTGTCCTCTGCCTCCTTAGTCTCCTCTGCGGGTGCATCCATAGGGGAGCTATGCTCCCCCAGAATGGTGTATGGATTGTGGTGTGGAACAACTGACTGGGTGTGCCTCTGTTCCACCATCCTCACCCTCCCTGAGCCCACTGTGGTCCAACTGCTATGCTTTCTTCGCAACCTCTGAGGTAGTGGTAGTGGCTCTGGTGCTCCCTGGATGGGGAGGTTCCCTTCCTACCGTCCAGTGTGGCCTGGGGGAAGGTTCCCTTACTACTGTCCAGTGTGGCCTGAAGACGGGCAACTTCCTCCCTCAGGGCAGAGAGTTGTCTGCAATTAGGGCAGCATCTCAGCCTCCAGAAAGACTCCCGGAAGACCGCTGCCCCACAGCCATTACATTGCACTACTCCCCACATTTTTGTGTGTGTGTGTGATTGGTTTGTTATATAGAAATATATATATATTATACAATGTGTATGCTTATATTGTCAGTGCAGTGTGCTAGAGAGGATATGACAGTGATATGCACCTTGCACTCTTGAGGAAATGATGTCAGAACCCCAGGTATAAAGGAACTATTTCCAGGGTGGTGGGTGAGGGGTGGGAAGGGGTTGGGCCTAAACTGTGCCCTCACAAAACAATCAGCTAAAAGCTCTGACCCACCGCTGTGATGAGTGCCTTCCTGTCAGCAAGATGCCCTACACAACAATTTGACAGAGAAAATACCCTGCTAATCAAACAGAGAAAAATCCACACATCCAAGTCAGACACAGGTAAACCTCCCCAGCCCCAAAACAGGCCTGGTGGTTTGTGCTCTGAAAGCTGTCAGCCCCAAAATAAGTCAGCTGTGCTTTAAACTCTTCCTGCACTGAAAATCTTAAGAATTGTAACAAACAAACGTAAACCTAGATCCACCTCCCTCTGTTGCTTGAAAGACTGTCTTTTCCTGTTTCACACTGCAGGTTTTGCTATGACAACAATCACAGAACTTCCCTAGGCTTAATTAAACGGAAATAAAAGGAAAATGATTTCTTCTCCAAATGTGGGGTATCCTGAATGTCTCTGGAGGAGAAGTCCTTAATATAAGGAGTTAGATTAATGAATTTAACCAAAAAAAAGTCTCAGTAATTTTGGTCAAATCAGATGTAAGACTGCCATCCACGTTCATATGGTTTGGGAAATTTCTATCCTTAGGGGCAGTTAAGTCCTTGATCACTGACTAAAATTTCCTGGAATTATTTAAATTGGTCTGTTGTTTGGACAAGTAGAATTCAGATTTACTTAATCTCAATTTGACCTTACATAAGTTACGCAACCAGAGGTAGTTATTGAAGTCAGACTCTGTATTAGTCCTTTTAGAAAGGCTCCAAGAAGAGTCTCTTTCTTTCATAAGTTGAAATAGGGCAGGGGTAATCGATTTATTTACTGTACCACTAACCCTATGGGTTTTTAAAGGAAAGAAGCTATTCCATAGATTAAAAGAATGTACTGCACAGTCAACTTCAGGAATTGTGTCCAGATATGACTACTCTATAATATTTAGTTCCTTCACAAGATCATTTGAAAATAGTTGACGGACATTTCCTAAGTGATATAAGCCTGGGAGGGGGCTTTGGAGTATTACACCTCCAGGTACAAAATACTGCAAGGTGATCGCTCACCACAGCAGGAAGTGTACCTTTGTTTACAACCTTAGAGGTATTATTAGTGAGAATCCAGTCTATGATAATGTGATTCTTACTTACTGAGTTCATTCTGGTGTAGGTGGAATTTAATTGTACAAGCTCAGCATTAGTTACAAGTGATTCGAAATCTGGATTGTCATTAGGAGACCAGTTTATGTTAAAATCACCAAGGACCAATAGGGTCCCAGTTCTACATTCCGTACTTAAAAATTCTAACAAATCGTTCAAACCCTGTATGGCTGTTTTAGGAGGATTACAGACCATACAAATCTTTAGTTTAATATAACAGCCACCAAGTACCACATAAAACAGAACAAGTTCACATTCAGTTTGAGAATGCCAAGCAGGAAGTATATTCGATAACATCTAACCTTTCTTTAAAATATATTAGTATTCCACCTCCTTTCTTCTTATCAATCCTATCCTTCCGTATAAGTTTGTACTTATCAGTCTGATAAAGTTTATTGTCAACTGAAGGTTTCAGCCAAGACTCGGTTATACACAGCATGTCAGGATGATACCGAGCCATAAAGGCCTCAATTTCATGTTTTTTTGATTTAACACTCCGGGCATTTAAGTGTATAATTTGAAAACCCTTTATTTTTTTAGGGTTATGAGAAGGCAGATGGAAATTAACCAATGGGCCTGGACTATCTCCCCGATAGCATGCAGTTGTTCTTTTTTCCAGGAGACTATGTAATTTTTCCTCAGGTACTTGTACCAACTCATTTACAAGTGGGTCCTGTTATGGACAGCACCCTTGTTTCTTTGCCAGAGTCACATGCTCAGGACTGCTGCCCTCTTCTTTGCTACTGCCCATTTCCTGCCTGTCTTGTGGTAGGAGGCTGTGGCTCTACAACCCTTCTACCCCTATGTCTCTTAGTGTGCCCTGTCCTTATTAATAAGGTTGGTAGCTGGATTTTATAGCATTTTTTATTTTCATTCCTATCTCTTTGGGCTAGACAGAATCTGGCCCGCTCTTCATTTTTTTCTCTCTACTTTGTTTCTCTCCTGTTGAACAGAAGCGAGGTGCTCAGGGAGCCGACAATAGTAACTAGCTAGTGTGCATGCCATCACTACCCAATGTCACTTCATTCCCAGCAGCAAAATTTGCTCCAGCAGAGTCCTACTGCTTCCGGGCCCAGACCCATAAGTGGTAGTCAATGGTAAAGATATTTTGGAAGACCAACAATTACGGTAAGTATGTAATTTTCATTCACGTTATAAGGAAAAGCGTTAGCATGACCAGAAAGACTGTGAGCAACCATATCAAACAGGTGCTATGATCTGTACAGGTGACTGTGAGCAGGAGTGAGTCTAATTTGGCCTGTGACCCTGTGCATCAACTTCTCCCTAAAGGTATCGAATCTCCTTATGACGATGGTCACCAGAAGAAACAGAAGGACTCCATGCGTCCGCACCTGATCCTGATGATGCTTCCTCCACACCGCCTGGACAGCCAGCCACTTACACAGCGACGGAAACGGGCTCTGGACACAGACTACTGTTTCAGGTAGGCAGAGGCAGGGAGTGGGGAGGAGGTGCAGCTCCTCAAGAGGAACAGGAAGAGCCAGGGGTTTTGAACGCTTTCTTACAGCAATACAGGGAGATGATTTAGCACTCCTAACCAATGCTGGAAACATTTGTGGTAGAGGTAGTGATGGTGGTCGTGTTAGGGAGAAGGTGTTACTGGACAGTTCTGCTGCTCTCCTTTGGACAAAACATGCAGATCAGCTCCATAGGTGCAGGCGTGGATGCATTTTCCTTTTTTCATTATAAATTTTTACTTGATTTCAGCACTCAGAACCACAGAATCTCATCCTGTGTACTGTTGTTTTCTAGGAGCATTCTACTTCATAGGCGGGGGAGGTCTGTTGCATTAGCTTTTTTAAATGAAATATAACTTACAACTTATGACAGATCATTCTAGCATCATCATAAGTGTATATGTGCTGTGCCAGATGTGTCATGTATGTCAGTACCCCCTAGGAGACCACTCTTACAGTTGTCAGAAATCATCATCGTTTATTTATTGGAGGGCTAACTGAGAGCAAGCTCTCTTTTATAATTTTGTCCAGTAAAAAAATACAACAGGACATAGTTACAAGGCAAACAAACATAAAGTTGCGTACATATTTCAACATTCAGGCTATGCATTCAAGATAAATAGAGCAACTGTCCAAAACAGCCACAATGGCTAAAAATCAATCTTGCAACGGATGCTGTAAAATGAGAGTGGGGGGAGTATAATCCTTACATTAATACTTTTTCTTAATTATTTCTCATGTATGAGGGACACTACTGCCAGGGTGAGATCCCCAAATTTTGATCTAGTTCTGGGTATGCTATAAAAAGATAATTTATCCGACCTTAAGCTACAATATAAGGATATAAGGAGGCAGTATAGTTCAGTGGGTTAAGGCTCTGAGCTGCAGATCTGGAGACCTGGGTTTGAGTCCCACAGCCACCTAGGTGCATACTGTGTGATCCTGAGCAAGTCACTTAACTTCCTTCTGCTCCCAGGTCGCATCCGGAAACAAGCTTCCGCTTAGTGTGCTACTTCTGGTTATACAATGTTCCTTTTCCCTATGTTCCCCTACAATTTGAACAATTCCTAATATGTAGCAAATCAAAGTGAAACAAGGGAGGGGCTTTAATGACGAATTTATAAACATTAAGATGCCAATGCAGTTCTCTTCATACTATCAATGAACCCCATCCTACTTCAGCATACAAACTACAGTGGTGTGTTTTCCAGGGTAATCCAGTAATAAATCTAAGTGCGCTATGATATGATGGGTCAAGTTCATTCGGACGGATCTCACTTGCATTCTTAAGGCATGAGAACTGTGAACTAAAGGTGAGGCGATATCATTGCTTGAGGACGATCAGTAATTTATTAAAGATTTAAACATTTTCCCCCAAAGTAGCCCATTGCCAGAGCACTTGCATATGAGACACTTTACAGAATATGACTGTTTCAGGTGCAGAGAGAAAGAGTGCTCTGATTGGTCGAAAGTGCTTCCTCCCTCTATAATATTATAAGAGTATCATCTCACATAGTTTGGCTGGACAGAACCTCTCAGCTTTTTTTTTATTTATATTTTATTCATTTATAATAAAATTGCAAAAATACAAGTTTTCTATGCAAAGAATGTCCAACATTATACATATAGTATAGCATAAACATCTCACTTTATACAGGATAGCAGTATCTCTTTTTAATTCCACTGTGGGAGAGGCAACCTACAGGACAGTAAACTACGGAATGACAAAGTTACTGCTGTAGAACTGCAGTCCAAGAGCTCATGGCAAGTTGTCTTATTTGTAAAAAGTCCTGAAATGTGTCCATACAGCCTACGTCCTAACAAGCTGTAGGTGCCATGAATGGTCCCACCTGGAATGTCTGGGAGGGTAATTACCCAGTAACCAGGAGCCAATCCCTGGTCACCACCTTCTCAGGTCCAATGAGCAGGAAGGAGGTGGCCAATGGCCTCTGCCCCGAGGGTGAAAGGCTAGGAGTAGCCTGGAACTGGGAGGGGTGGAGGCCAAGATATAGGGTCTGGACAGTAGAGGATTTTCCTCTTTCTGTACAGACATCCAGCTAGAACACAAAAGATGGCTCTCTCCCTGCAACTTCAGGTAAGGCTGCTTGGGGCTACAGGCCTTGGCTAGACACCAACACCACAGGACTAGGGTGCGGCTGTAGGGGGAGATTCAAACGTAGACATGCATGGGGGCTCGGTTATGCCCTCAAAAACAAACAAGCAAAAAAATATAATGTTTAAATTCTCGCAGGAAGCAAGAGAGGAGCAGTAAGGCGTGGATGGCCAGGCCAGGAATGGCCAGGTGCGGCCCTACAGTGTGGGGGGGGGGGGCAGTGGAGGCTAGATCAACCGAGCTTAGAGTAGGACTTGTCCCTGTGCCACGAACCTGGGAGGATCGGGGGGGGTGTTTCCACAGCCCCAACCCACAGCATTTCCCTCGTCACTGCTGTAGTGGTGACTGACCCTAGCAACGGCAGTGGGGGACAATTGGTCTTGGCTTTTGGCCAGTAAACAGCCCCCCTCCGCTGGCTCCTAGCTACAGGCCAGTTTCACGGGCTGCTGCAAGGGCTGTAATAAAAAAAAAATAATAATAAGGCAAGGCAGACGGAGGGAGCCTCTTTCCATATGCTCCCACCCTTTCTCAGTGGTCCCTGCTTCTCCGAGCTCCCCCACCCTTTGCTCGGCCTACAAAGGAGCACTCACCACTCTGACGCAGCCAGTTGCTTTATGTTTTTAAACTCTAAACATTTGAAATACATACAGATGAAATAACAGATTTTGAACTGTTAGTCCCTCTGGGAAAAAAGTCCCAGATCGCACAATTGAGGGGAAGCCATAAAGGCGACAATGTACTGTTCAATCCTTCATGTTTCAGTTTCGTCCTCCTCTGTTATGGGTAGTTGTGTAGTTTTCATGGTCGCTATCATCTGTGTAGCCCATTTTCCTGCATCTATCGGGTCAGTGAAGATGTAGACCTTGTTGTCATACATAATCCGTAATTTTGCTGGAAATTGAATGCTGTGAGGAATATTGAACTCTTTAAGAGTGGTGTGTATCCCATCAAATTACGAGATGTCAGGGAAGATAGGAACTGTGGTCCCTTCCATGCTCAGTGGACTGAAACGCTTAGCCAGACTCAACAGTTTATCTCTGGTGCCCATTCTGTGACATGCTCAGCTTTGCTTTGCAATCCTCTCACCCAGACTGCATCAAAGGACATGCCTGTACCATAAAAAATATCTCACTCCTGGCCCATCAGTCCAGAGGCAGGGCTACTGCTAGCAACGTCAATGATTTGGGTTTGAGAATGAGCCTGGGCCAGCCGGAGGGGGCGAGGGATTGATCATTTCAGAAGATGTTTTCCTTCTTGGGGGAGGAAGTTCAAAAAGCCCTCCAGCACTGCTGCCCCAGGTGACCACAAGGAGAGGTGTGGCTGGGAGCTGAAGACTCCTCTTGCATTGACCACATGTACACACGTTATAATGTCCTTGAGTGAGGCACCCTCAATGGCTGTGAGAATCTGAAGGATAAGCCCCTGACTGATCAGCATAATGGACTCCAGCAGTACTTCAGACCCCACAACCACCGACTCCCCTGGGCGGCTGATTGAGGAATCCTTCAGAGGAGACTGGGCCACCTGAAGGCCCTGCCCTGGGGGATAAGCCCTGGGGGTAAAAAGAGAGGAAAATAAGCCCTGAGAGAAGGCGGCATGATGGGTCTGAGGTACAGTAGGGGGACCAGATGAGGGGCTCCAGGGCCCACGAGTGTAGGAACAAAAATAGAAAGTAACAGAAAAAAGGCATCTCTCTCAGCACCTGGAATCTTGAAAGACAAGAACTTTAGAGCAGAGGCACTGAAGTAAGGGATACCTTGGAAGGGCATTAGCAATAAAGCCAGGTTTCAAATAAATACCAAATTACACATACACCCCACTAATGCAAAGCATCATGGGAAGTATATGCAAATCAAATAGAAACCACAGACCTTAACAGCAGATAAAGACCACTTGGCCTACCCAGTCTACCCATTTTTCCCTGCTTATTGTATCCTATAAACTTATATTTTATTGTTTTGTCCCCTTTTCCCTCTGCCTCTCACCTTGATTATCATGTGGTTTGTCCCCTTTTCCCTCTGTTCCAACTTGTAACCTTCTCCCTCTGCCCTCATCTTGATGACCAGTTGGTTTGTCCCTTTTCCCCCTTGACCCTCCACCTTGGTGATCAGGATCACCGGGACTGCATCTTCCTTTAGCCAGGAGGGTAGGCAGGTGGGTGTGCAACTACTGTCACAGTGGGTGCATGAATGCTGAGGGGCCCATGCTGTCCCTCTCTCCCTGGGAGCCGAGCACCTCACCTCAGGGATGGGCCTGGCTCTATCTAGTGTGGGATTCTGGGGCTTACAACCAAATCTTGATCTCCACAAAGGGTTATGTGATGTGGTTGCAAAACTGGGTCAGCTAGGATGCCCATTTTTGGAAACATACTACATTTCCAGTGGCTGACAGAGACACTGGTGTCCCCTCAGTGGAACATAGCAGTTGCGTGAGTGCAGCCCTTCAGGCTAGGTAGGGGGTGAGGGCTCCCTTTTGCTATACAGGAGTGTGTGCGTGGTGCACTGCTGGGAAGGATGTCACCTACTCCCTCTGGAAAGGCTCCAACAGAAGTCCTCCCAGGGGTTCAATTAGATCTTTTTTAGTGGAGGTCATAAACTTCCATGGGTGGGCAGCCCAGTGGCCAATGGAAGAAACTTCCATGCTGGCAACCTGAGATCTTACTTTGAGATTCACTCTTGCAGCAGGTAACACCTTTAGGACTAAACCGCCAGACACCAAGACCCCACGGAAAACTTCTGGCTAGTAGTATCCAGCGGGAGACTGCCCCCTACGTCGGCCCGCCTCCAACGTCACACGTAGTATAAAAGGGGCGGTCCTCCAACCCATCCCCAGTTCTTTTCCCGCCATTGACTGCTCAAGTTGGGCCTCCGCAGACTCCTTCAGCTTGTCGACCACCTTTTTTCTCACTACTCGTGTTTTCTTATTTTCCACAAAATAAGTATAGTTTTTGACTTGTTGCATGTCGTCTTTTCCTTCACCTTCCATTGACAGTCGAAGTGTGCATGCTGGAAGCAAATTCCCCTTAAGGATGGCCATTCTGCCTTCCCTTTTTGCCTATGCTCGGACAATGACATCGAGGCATGCCAGCACTGCCAAGACTTTAATCAGCGCACCAGGCTCCGTCGCCAGAAGACCCTCGAAGCCTTTTTGCTCTCTAAAAGATTATCTGAAATGGAGAAAGAGCTTCACCACAAGAGTTTGTCTTCCTCTCCAGCCTCATCATCTTCTGCACATAAAGGGAAGAAATTCAGTGACAAACACAAGCACCTGGAAAAATACCATGAGAAACCCCGGGCAGAAGATCCCTTCAGGTCCCCCAAGAAGTCGGTGTCTAAACCTCCCTTCCTGGTCTCAGTAATGGGAGAAGGTTCCTCATGACGTGGGGGTTCTTCCCCTGCCTCCCAACCACTTAAGCTTATGCCCATTGCCACTGCAAGCTCTAAGCCAAGTGAGTTGGCCAGTGGGTCCTCAGGCGGCAGGCTGTTGTCTGTCACCCTCCTGGCCAGGGTGTCCACCAAGTCTACCCCAACACCAGGGGCTGATGCCTTAGGGTGATGCCTGGATCGACGCCCTCTCTCTCTCTCTGGGAAAGGGGTACATTCGACCCATTCGGGAGCTAGCTCCCCTTCACAGGTGACTCCACCTAGGCGGCCGCTGGATCAGTCTCTGGCCAGGCTTAAGCCTATGCCAGTCCCCTCGATGCCAGCCTCCCAGGTGTCTCCTCCTGATCCCGTCACCGGATCCTATGAAACCACTGGCTGGACCTGACATCCATCCCCAGCTGACGCCCAAGGTCCCGACACCTGATGATCAGACGCCGGACCTGGTTCGTCTGTCGCCAGACAGTACTATCCCTCTGGGTCCAATGCCAGGCACCCTGGATCATTCTGCTCTGACGCCCAAGTTGCCTCAGCCTGACGACCAGACACCTGGGCCATCTGAACCTAACCTCCCCGGTGCCGGTTGCACCAACTCCTCCACAGGGTCCTCCGCAGGGCCAAAATGAGCTTTTCTCGGCCTGGTGGGCCTTTTTCAAAAATAAGCAGACACCCAGGGCACCCCCTTAGCCATCCCCTCAGGGACCACCCCTGGATAAGCCTCCAGCAAGACCATCTACCCCTCCTCCGAGGGGGGGCTGCCCCAACACCGGATGGGGGTGATAAACCTCTTCCACATGGCTGGCCGTGAAAGCATCCATGCTCGCCTTCCCCCTCCCCAGACTTGGGGGACTCAGATGGATACTCTTCCTCTGGTTCCAGTCGAGGGGACTCAGACCTGGCGTCGGAGCCAGAAGGTGGCAAAGGCGCACCTCATTCCTCACCCGACGACCCAATGTTCATGGATGTGGTGTGTCACATCCAACAACTTAATGGCTGGGACACAGAAGAGTTGTATATAGAACGTAAGTGACTGGCTATCTTTCTCAGGAGGAAAGACACCTTGCCCATAGTGGTCCCTCCTGTGGTTGAATCCTGCAAGGATGCAAACAAGCTAGCATGGAAGTGACCCTTCTCTACACTGGCCATATCAAAGAAATGTGACCCGCTGTATACTGTTCCCAGGAACGATCCCTGTTATGGGGAGCAACCAGAGGCAGACTCTGTTGTCATTAATGCTGCCAGGTCCAAGAGACCACGGCACCTCAGTATGCAACCTCCAGATAAGGATTTGAAGCATTTCAATTATCTGGCCAAGAAGGTTTACTCTTCCTCTGTGTGTGCCATTTGTTCCCAAAACTTCCTGGCCCACATGGTGCAGTACCAAAATGCCCTATGGAGTAAGGCGGTGGAGGTGGCAGAGGCCATGCCAGACTGCTCAAGCCAGACTGAGCTTATGGCGATCCTGAAGTCAGAATCCAACATCGGTAATCATGTCCTCAGGGCATTCTGTGATGCTGTCGACTCAGCCAGCAGAGCCATTGCTTGGCTGTGTGTATCCAGCAGTACTTTTGGTTGGGGTGTCAGGTTTTGTGCCGTACGTGCAATCTAATATTATGGATGCCCTCTTCAGGGGACGGTGTAGTTTGATGAGGATTCACAGAACACTATCAACTGGCCACAGGAATCTGACAAAGCTATTGATCTGTACATCGATGTACAAATCTCAACCAAATCAGAACTCCAAGCAGTCCTTTCGGAGGAACACCAAAGCGTCAGCCCAGAGGACAGCAGCAGAGGTCGGACTTCAAGGAAGGGCTTCCACCCCTGCCTCCAGTGGTTCAGTCCTCTGGCCCCAGAACCTCCCAGTCTCGCTTCTCCTCCCAGGTGCCTCAGCCTGACTCACTGCCCGACCCCTCCCTCCCGGCAGATGCCTTAGTGGAGGCGGTGGGAGTCAGTTTTCCTGCACACCGAGGGGTGGTGTCAGATAACCAATGAGCAGTGGGTCGTGCAGCTTGCTGAGAGGGCATACTCTTGAGTTCCTAGAGGTTCCTCCAGACAACCCTCTGATTCAATCCCATTACTCCCAGGTCCACAGCATTCTCATCACGGAATCAGACACTCCTGCTCAAGCAAGCCATAGAGCCAGTTCTGCCAGCACAACAGGAAAGGGTTTTACTCCCACTTCTTCCTGGTGCCACAGAAAACGGGGGATCAACCATCAATCTTAGACCTCAGTCACCTGAACCAGTGTATCAAATATAAGAAGTTCAGGATGGTCACCCTGATAGGTCTTCTACCCTTGCTTCATCAGGAGGTTGGCTATGCTCCCTGGATATGCAGGATGCATACCTCCATATTCTGGTCTTTCAGTCGCACCAGAGGCGCCTTCACTTCTGGTTTCAGGGGCACGACTGTCAGTTCGGGGCTCTGCATTTTGGCTTGTCCTCAGCACCCAGAGTGTTCACCAAATGCCTCGCAGTGGTAGCACCAGCTCTCAGGAGCATGGGGCATTATGTCTTCCCTACCTGGATGACTGACTCCTAACCACCCCCACCAGGGATGAACGATTGTGCACCATGCAAGCCACTTTTCACCTGTTTCAGGACTTGGGGATCACTTTAAATCTCTTAAAGTCCTCCCTTTGGCCAAGTCAGTGGTTACAATACATAGTGGCAATTCTGAACACGTCCCAGGGAAAAGCCTTTCTTCCACAGGACAGAGCGGAACACCTCCAGGCCCATGCATGGCAGCTCTTCTCGGCTCGCCAAGTCTCGGCCAGGAATGTCCTAAGGCTTTTAGGACGTATGGCAGCCACCATTGCCATGGATCCCCTTGCCAGGTTATACATGAGGATAATCCAGTAGAACCTGAGAGTTCAGTGGGATCAGAGATCTGACGACCTAGATTAACCGGTCCTGGTATCCAACCCAGTCAAACAAGCCCTGCATTGGTGGTTGAATTCCTCCAACCTTTCCAGAGGAGTTTGTCTCTGGAAAGAGGCCCCCAGACAGATCCTGACCACGGATGCATCAGGTCAGGGCTGGGGAGCTCACCTCAAGGTTGCCAGATTCAAGGGTCCTGGGAGCAACATGAACTTCACCTCCATATCAACATTTTGGAGATGAAAGCAGTTCTGTATGCTTTTCAGAGAGTCCTGCTTTCGGGCCCCCTGTTCATTCAGAACGACAACATGTCAGTGTTTTTTTTTACATCAGCAAGCAAGCAAGGGGGGACTCATTCCTACCCACTCTGCAGAGAAGTCATCTCGAATATGGTCTTGGGTGGTGGACCATCTCAGTCAGTCATCAGCAGTCCTCATCCCAAGCATTCAAAACACCCTGGCTGACAGTCTCAGCCATTCTCGGTACAGGGCCCACGGTGGGAGCTTCATCCTTCAGTGGTAGAGGATCTTTTCGACAGATGGGGTCATCCAGAACTGGATCTATTTGCCTCCCATCCAATGCAAAACAGTCCAGTTTCTGCTAGCTATATCCAGGGCCTGGTGTTTTCTGGAGGACGTATTATCCTCTCCTGGGCAGGAGGTTCCTGTATGCATTCCCTCCCTTCCCTCTACTGCAGAGGGTCCTTCTCAAACTACAGTCAGAAGGGGCGGACATGATCCTTGTGGCACCCTTCTGGCCATGCCAGATTTGGTTTCCACTGCTTCAGTAGTTAGCTGTGGAGCCTCCAGTTTCCCTGCCCATCTGATCAGACTTGATCTCCCAGGAATAGGGAACCCTAGTGTATTCCAATCTCAGATCTCTGCATCTCCATGCGTGGCTCCTGCAGACTTAGCAGTCTCTAGATTTGGGGCATCACCCAGAGTTGCAGACATCGAGTGGCAGTCAGAAAACTCTCCACTAGGGCAACTCATGCTATGAAATAGAAGCGGTTCTGCGTTTGGGCCACTGCTCAGCATTTAGACCCTTCGCCTGTCTGGTGAACTCAGTATTAGAGTATCTCCTCACTTTATCTGATGCAAGACTTAGTTACTCTTTGCTTAAGGTGCACTTGTCTGCCATTTCAGCCTACCATGTGCAGATTGAGGGCAAGACTATTGCCCAGCTGGACCTTCCTCATACCTTCCTACGTGGCATTTTGCATTTGAAGCCTCCCATCAGGGATCCATGGGATCTTTTATTTGTTCTGAAAAGCTCACATTGCCTCCCTTTGAACCTGCTGCAAGTTGTGAGCTCGTCTTCTGTCATAGAAGGCGTTATTTTTGTTGCCATTACTTCTGCTCAAAGGGATTTCTGAGCTTCAGGCCCTGATGTGTAAGGAGCCTTATTTGTTTTCACAAGAACAGGGTGTCCTTGAGAATAAATTCTAAGTTTCTTCCTAAGGTGGAATCAGAATTTACCTTGAATCAGGACATCCACCTTCCGGTATTTTACCCAGAGTACTTTCAGATCGTGGGGAGGCACTGTTACATACTCTGGATGTTCACAGAGTTCTGTGTTATTACCTAGAGTGAACCAAGCTCTTGAGAAAATCTGATCAGTTTGTTTCTTTCACCCCCATGGTAGGGCTCCTATTTCTAAGCAATATTTGTCTGAATAGTTGGTTAATTGCATTATTTTTTGCTACAAACAGCACAACAGACCCTTGCCAGGCTTGGTCAAGGGTCATTCTACCAGACGCATGGCTGCTTCTTTTGCCTCATTGAAGAATGTGTCTGCTGCTGACATTTGCACAGCAGCCACTTGGAGTTCTGTCCACACCTTTGTGAAGCACTACAGTTTGGACATTTCTTCTCACTGAAGGGCAGGTTTTGGACTTATACAGTAGTCCTTCAAGGCCTTCTGTCCTGATTTCTTTGAGAGACTTCTGCCTCCACCCTTCTACCTGGGGCTTCTCAGTTAGTGCTTGGGACTCCCTCCTAAAGGTGTTACCTGCTGCAAGAGCAAATCTTGAAGTAAGATAGTACAGTTACGTAAGAACATACCGTTACAGTAGATCTTTGAGAGGCTCTCTTGCAGCAGGTACTATATTTCCCTCCCACCTTCCCCCTGGTGGCTGCTTCTCCATCTCAGATATCTTTATTTCCTCTGCTAGAGGAACCTCCTCGGTTCTCCAATTTTACCAACTTGCCGGGGTCTCTGGCAGGAGAACTGAGGATGGGTTGGGGGACCGACCCTTTTATACTGTGCATGATGTCAGAGGTAGGCCAACGTAGGGGACGGTCCCCTGCTTAATACTGGTAGTTGGAAGTTTTCCATGAGGTCCTGGCACTTGACGGCTTAGTCCTAAAGGTGTTACCTGCTACAAGAGCTCCTCTCGAAGACCTGTTGTTACAGTAAGTTCTTACGTAACTGTACTTTCTGCAGCAAACTTGGGAGCCAACAATTGGGCAGTCAGACTGGGAGGCAGTGCTGCCGATGGCAATGTGTTGCAGCCAGGAGAAGGAGATGATATGCTCTGGTGCTGCAGAAACTCCTGCTGGTGGGCCGCAGAGCTCACTCTCCCAGCACAAGCACACTACATGCAGCCGAGGCTTGATTCCCCACATGCACTTGCATGACGCTTGGGGTTGCGGGAGAAACTAGGAGGAAAAAAACACTGGCTGTGCAGAGTGATGGCCAGCCCCTTGTAGATCTTGCACTACAGGCCAGACACTCTTCTATACTAGATCTGGATGTCCAGAGGGGTAAAGGCATGCTCCAGTGACCCTGTTATGGGGGGGTGAGCCATACGGGACAGAGGCTGAGGAAAAGCAGGTGACAAGGCTGGGATGGTTGGCTAGATAAGGGCAAGGAAGAAGGATAAACAATTGGGGGAGATTATGCTGATAGTGTAGATTATCGGGTACTCATAGGACCTACACTATTAGCGTAGAGCTCATGTTACGCTATTTGGTCCAATCGCCCGTTCCTTTACTTTTTATTAGTTTATTTGGGTTGAGGTTCACCCCCTTTGTAAAGAGAAAAAACAAAACAAGGGGTTGCCCCCCCCAACTTAAATAAACTGACAATCAAGCAAGGCACATGACCAAAGCAACGCTGTATTCAGGTAGCTTTTACGTCAAGCTTCCTAGGCATACCTGATAATCTACACTATCGCCGAGAATCCTTGGTCCAACTTTGAAATTCATTTTAATTTGTTTGGAAGTCAAATACTATCCTGGTCCCAAATTAGGAAGAGAATATTCTAAAACAGATCAAATTATAGAAACTTGTATGAAACATTATTGGTAAAGCACCCTTTTTTGTTCTGGACAAACTGTATGTATCAAACTTTTGAAATATAAGAAGGCTCTAAGAAGATGGAATCCAACATTATAGCAGACAACTAACAGCCAGCGTAGCTTTACAAACTCATTGCTCAAACGTGTGGGACCATGGAATCCACTGATGAATGCCCCATAACCTGGGGAAGCAGTTGAAGGGACACTGGCAACTCCTTTAGGCCTCAGACTGTGCCTAGTTTGTTTATTTATTTAGTTTTTGTTGACCAGGTGAGTGTACTAGGCTGTAAAATGCCTATTTTCAGGCAAAACCCAGGAGACTTACATCAAGAGGAAAAGACAAAAACAGCAGGGTAACAATAAATTCAATCATAGGTTTATAGGTTGTACAAGTTTGAGGGACATGCCCATATTAGAACTCACCATCATTAAAAACTAACGATGGTAATGGAATTTTTTGTCACCCATCTACAAGTCAAGTTCACGTTTAAAGTGGGCAATATTTTCACTCATTAGCACATCAACTGGGAGAGAATTCCATACATGTGGCACTCTTTGTGTCACAAACTGTCTCCTCCTTTTGGTTTTGCAGATTTCAACGTATAATCTTAAGTTATGCGACTTGGTACTCTTAATTGATGATTGTTTTATCAAACAGTTTGTTTCAAAAAACAGTTCGTCACCAAAGGCCTTACAAGCCCAGCACATTTCACCCCTAGCAAAACTATATATTTGAGAAAAAAGTCCTAAATCTCTAAGTCTGTCCCCCTATCCTAGGTTTGCTACTTTTGAAACTGACTTAGTCATCTTTCGTTATACAGATTTGTAGACTTTCATATCATTAATAGCTGTGGGAGAGGAAAAGAGAGCACTGAATTCTAGATGTGTCCTAACCAGGGTAGTGTATAGAGGAACCAGAACATCAGCTTCCCGACTTTTTATGTTTTAAAATGCATCTAAGTATGTCATGACATTTTTTGGCAGTCGTGTTGATGTGATGACTAAATTTCATGTTGTTTGAGATGGTCACACCGAGATCTTTTTCAGAGGTAGTTACTTCTAGCTTGGAGTTGTTTATATAATAACTAGCCAATCTATTATTGCTCTCAAGATGCATCACTTTTCACTTGGCTATGTTAAAGACAAGTTTATGTTCAGGCACCCCAAGTAAACAGATGGTTTAAATTGACCTGAAGTAATTCTGTTGTTCACTGTTATTAACAATGCCTCCAAGCTTAGTATCATCGGCATATTTTTGCAGCCAAGCACCGTTTTTAGCCTGCATACTAGAGACCATAATATTAAACAATGTTGGTCCAAGCGCTGGCTCCTGCGGAACTCCACTGCTCACAAGACCCCATTCAGACCTACATCCTCTTAAGACAACCTTTTGCTTCCTATTGTCCAACCATGAACATATCCATTTTATAATCAAGGGATGTGTTACTAGTTTCTGCAGCTGTTCTAAAAGAATCTTATGTGACATGGTATCAAAAGCTTTTTCGTAGTCGAAAAATACCAAAGCTTTGCTAACTGGCTCAAAAAAGCTAATTAAATTACTCGTACACGACCTCCACTGTGTAAAACTATGTTGAGTTATATCTTGACTCCCTGTATCATGAAGGTGTTCAATGATTTTATACTGTAACAGCCTTTCCTTGATCTTACCAATACACGAAGTTAGGCTTATGGGCCTATAATTACCGACATTATTTTTAGATCCTTTTTTGTAGACAGGAGTAACATTTGCCAATTTCCAGTCACCCAGAGCAGTGCCTTCTTTTAGGGATGTATTAAAGAGAAGAGCAAGGATGCCAACTAGTTCTTTACAGAGATTCAATGAAATAGTAAACAACAAAGTGGATAGTAGGTTAAGTCGGGCAGGGATCAGCAAGTAAACAAACAGTAAGGACGGTACATCATATTTACTAACAGGCAGAACCAACAATAATGAGGGTTAGGCAATAAAAGCAAAATAATCAGGCAGACATAAAGGAGTAATTGACAACCACTAGTAGATTCAGGAGCAAAAGCAAATGTCTCAGAACAATATGGATATAAAATTGGGTCAGGCAATATTTTATGATTGTTTGCATTCTGTAGAATGTGATGCTGTGGTTTGTATTTTTTTGTCTTTTTTTTTTGTGTGGCTCCCACCAAGCCCCACAGCCCCACTCCTTCGGGCTCCCATGCTGGCACCCCCACTGTGCCACGGACCCAAACCTTGTTGCCGTGTCTATCTCAGGCTCCCCTGGGGCTCTGCCAACAATCCCACAGACCCGGTGATCCAGCATATCCCTGCTGGTCCCCTCTTGGGGGGGTGGGGGGCAAGCGAGCATTACACCAGGATGTCGGTCAGGAGCCAGGTGCAGTGCACTGGGTGGTCGGTGACAGGAGGGGTCCTACCAGAGGCCATCATCTGGCACTTTGGGTGGCCATTTTCTGGGGCACCTACCCACCACCTGCAATGTGTAGGGCCACAGCAAAATCCTGGGGCAGGGACTTACGGCAGTGTTAATCACCCACGCCACCAAGTATGCCTCCGGGAGCCACTACCAACAGCTGCTACTAGAGCATCTCGCCACACACACCCCCCCTTGGAGGTAAGTGGCCACAGGTTGCTGTCATCTCCCTCCCTGCTGGCCTCCATTCTTGACATCCAGGCTCGGAGGCCTGTAGTTTGATTCTGATTCCATTTTCTTTTTAAAAGTGAGAAACAGACTGTCCACCATACTGGTGTTACCAGACCAAAATGTGTTTGTTTACATTCCTTAATCAACTCCAACTGTATCTTTTCTGAACTTGGAAACACCGCCAACACAGTCTAGCCACTCAAGATGCAGTGGGAGCAGAGGAGACTTGTTTCATGAGTGCCGGCATTGCTTGGGAGTGTTCCTAATGTTCAGGAAGTGAGCAATAAGAGTACAACTAGGATTTTAACCAAAACAAGGATGTATATAATTACACAATTACCGTGCATTTCAGTTCTACAAAAAAAGAAGGCAGAGTAAACCCCCAGCAACACCAATGAATGTTAAGAAGTTAAGCAATCATAAAATGTGGGTTTTCAACTTGAAATAGTATGATGCAAAAATGGGTTGACAGTGTCTGTTTAACAGAGATTCATCCCTGACTAAAGATTTCAACATAGCTTTTAAAAACATGAAGAAAACTGCTGTTAAAGTGCTCTGTTTACACAGCCAGAGCACAACACTTGAAGCATACTTGGAGGTCCATGGGATCCTGAGAGGTCTCCACTAGGGGTGTCAGAACTAGTTCTAGAAAGATTTGAACCCTGCTCTAACTCTGGTAAACTCGAACACCAGAGGGTTCGCATAAGAGTTCGGATCCAGCATCCATTGCTTTCCTTATCAGCATGGCTCCCTATCTCACACTGCCTGCAGACTGCCCACATAACTGTCACTCCTGCCATGGCCTTCCTGTTGCCGCTTCCACACCCTTGCGCATGCGCAAAAACAGCACTTCAGTTTTGGCGCTTCATGCTTTCGCCGACGGTTATCTTTTCCACCTCTGTGGCGCTCGGTAAAACTGGAAGGGACAGTGTGCATGGTGCTTCCTCACTGATCTAGCATGCTGTTAGGAGCAAAGTGTTCTCTGGGGCTGGGATGACACCAGTGGCAGCCGCAGATACAAAACATTTGACAGATCAGGCGGCAAGTGCCCACCCAAGAGCCAAGGACAGGAGAATGATGGCGACTGGTGAACCTCAAAAGGAGATCTGTAGAAGGGTAGCAGGTGAGCGGTGCTACCACTTGACATAGAAATTATGTTTTGTGTATGGGCTAAATTAATAGAAACATGGAATATGTCAACAAATAAGGATCGCTGCCTTGGCCCGCCATGTCTGGTCTTACGTGTACAGTATTATGAGAGTAGAATTTTTTTAAATTTCATTTAAAAGTCCCAGCTCCCAATGATTTTGCTTTCTGCAGTTTCACTTACAATACCAGTTGCAATAACACTTTCAGCAGCTTTCAGAGGAGTAAATTCCCTTTACTGTGCTTTTCAAGACATGTCCAAGGGCTCAAATAGCTTTTAACAGTTTTCTGCCAAGTAAGATGGAACTTATAGGAATGCAGACACCTACAGTATGGGGTTTCAAGCAGTATTTATGAATTAAGGATTTGATGCATGTTTCAGCTAAAAAGAAATGGCGGAGAGTTCTGTATGAGTCAAATCAGTGATCATTCTTCTATGTCTGGCAGTATTTTTAACTTAGAAAAGAACGCATTTTTGAGTCTTCTTGACACACTGATAAGAGCTGAAGTTATTCTTGTAGCGTTATCCAATTCATTATGTCGGTTTGTATCTGTATACCCCCCCCCCCCCATGATTAAATCTTTTATGGAGTGTAAAAAGATGACTGCTGGAATCAATGGCGCGGGCACCGTCTCAAAAGGTGGAATCGGAGAGACCTTCATGTGGGGGGGGGTCTGGAGGCAGGCACCAGTAGTGCCTAAGAAAAAAATATTGGGTAGAAGAACTGCAAGAAAGCAGGGATTGGGAAGGATCTGGTGGGCCAGGCAGTGGCATAAAGTGAGATGGGGAAGGTCGCTGCTAGTAGTGCCCAGCTAAGAAACATGCAAAGTTCAAACAAATACAAGGCATGGACTAGAACTTGGGAAGGGAGTAACAGACTGGGGGAACAAGCAGCAGTGGCATAAAGCAAGGCGGGGTGGGAACTACTGGAGGGTCACTACCAGTGCAACCAGTGCTACGGACTGCCCAAGAAAAAATACATTTGTTTTAAATTCAAGAAAAAAGGTGGGGATTGTGATTTGGGAAGGGCTGGTGGGACAAGCAGCAGTTGCATAAACTGAGGTGGGAACTGGGGAGGGTCACTGTTGCCTTCCTCTCCCAGAAATATTACGGGTGATGATGGGACTCAGGAGGAAAGAAAAACAATTTATTAATTTAAAAATATCTGTGACTCCTATGTGGCATACTGGTTATCATTCCTGCTGCGCTCCTTTTTACTGCACTGCACTGTACCCAGTGTTTAACCATGTGCCACCTGCCACTCATTCTGTGTTGTTTTGAAAGGGAAGCGTCCACGTGCCAAAGCCCCACACCTCAGCCCCCGATTAGCAGTTTGCATAATGGATACAATTTTTACTTTAGTGGCTTCTTATGGTTTTGTGCTTCATCTGGTTGATCCTGCCATAGGTACCAACAAACAAAAGTCCCTGCTTCTGGCATATTGAACTGAGTGCCAGTAAAGGCATATCCCACAACCTCCTGTGACTGTCCCAAGTCTGACATATGAACCAGGGAGCAGTCACAGGAGAGTGTGTAGCACAGCTCTATGGCTGGACCTATTAGAGCTCTGGTTTAAGATGTACAGGTCCGGGTATTATACTGTGACCAAGTATAGATAGAGGATAGAGGTCAAAAGTGCGCCGATGAGTTACTGCAGAGTATGTCCCTCTTGGGGCTGGTGCAGTCTGTCGGCGTGCCTACTCACCAGGATGGCCACACATTGGACCTGGTGTTCTCACTGGGACTTGAGATCGCTAATCTTGATGTTAATCGAGTAGCTTGGTCTGATCATTGCACGGTGAAGTTCATGTTTAGTGCTCCCATCATAAATTCTTCCCCTTCTGAGATATTTCGCTGCCGCCCATTAAAAGATCTTACCCCTGAGGGTTATTTGGCGGCAGTTGATTTATCAAGGGTGGGTGATGCATGCGTCGGAGCAGTTGACGCCGGGGTAGACGCCTATAATGAGGTGCTATTCGGCTTCATTGACTCCCTCAAGACTCAGCCTGTGTACTCCACTCCAGAACTTCTTACCTGAGGTCGCCTTTGGTATGATGGAAGCATCTCAGGAAATGAAGAAGCTGGGTCGGAGATTAGAGCGCCACTGGAGGAAATCCCGTCTGGGGGCTGACAAACTGGTCCTGTGTGCGCATTATTGCGCATATCAGGAGGCAATCAACCAAAAGAAGACAATATTTTTGTCTCGGGAGATTGCTGCTGGGAGAAGCCGACTAGCCTCACTCTTCCAGACTGTTGATAGACTTCTTCATCCACTCTGTCTTCAGCCCGGAAGAGTTTCCTCGAATGAGGATTATGAGGAATTTGCTCGGTTTTTCTCGGACAGGGTGTCTGCGATCCGGCGGGAGGTTTCCTCAGCCAGTAATATCATTGCTGTCAGTAGTCGTCAGTTGTGTTCTAAGAGCACTCTCTCTAGGTGGGGGGAGTTTAGGCCAGTGGAGGTTCGTGAGGTCATTGAGATAGTGGCCAACTTGAGGTATACCTTTTGTGAACTGGATCCCGTGCCAACGCGCTTCTTGATGAGGTGCATTGACACTGTTGACCCGGTGTTTGCCCTGATTGTCCGGTGCTCCTTGAGTCAGGGTGTCTTTCCAGATGCCTTGAAGAAGGCTCTGGTGAGACCCCTTTTAAAGAAAGCTTCTCTGGACCCGGAGATTAGGGCAAATTACTGTCCTATCTCCAATCTTCCATTTCTGGGAAAGGTTGTTGAGAAGGTGGTATCACTTCAGTTGGGGGAACATCTCATGACCCACGAGTTGTATGATCCCTTCCAGTCAGCTTTTTGGGCCAGACATAGCACTGAAACTGCATTAGTTCGGTGCAAAATGATCTCCTCAGGGCTAGAGATCGGGGACAAGACAATTCTTGTTCTCCTCGATCTCTCCTCAACATTGATACTGTGGACCATTGTGTGTTGCTTTTCCGCCTGAGGAGTTATGCGGACTCACGGTATTGTCATCAAATGGTTTGAGTCATTTCTTACTAACAGGAGGCAGCGGGTTGTGATGGGTAATTTCTCATCTGCACCCTGCCTCCTTTGATGTGTGAGTCCCTCAGGGTTGGTATTGGCCCCAATGTTGTTGCAGTATACATGCTGCCCCTGGGAGATCATTAGGAGGTATGGTTTGAGTTTTCATTGCTATGCTGATGATACTCAACTATACCTTTCTTTGCCCAGGAACATCAAATGCAGTGGATGTGATAAATATCTGTCTGGCTGAGATAAATGACTGGATGTCTTCCAGCTGGCTGCGACTGAACCCTAACAAGACTGAGGTACTAGTAGAGTCGAACAGAGCTTGTGATGGGATGGCCTCTGATTCTGCGACTGGCATTGTGCTAGGAGCTGTGTCGTGATGGCCTCCCCATGGGTCTGAAACCTGGTGTGATCTTTGACAGGAATTTGTCCATGGAGGCTCAAATATCCTCTGTGGTTCGTTCCTGTTTTTTCATCTTAGAAATATTGCCAGGATTAAGCCCCTTGTTCCGGCTCTGGACCTCCCTACTTTGGTACATGCCTTAGTCACTTCTAGGCTTGACTACTGTAATGCCCTCTATCTCGGGGTCTCTGGAACTTCTCTTCACAGACTGCAGCTAGTGCAAAATGCTGCTGCCCGGCTTTTGACTGGACAAAGTAAGTGCTGTCATATCACTCGATGCCTTGAATTGCACTGGCTGCCTGTCAGGTGGAGAGTATTGTTCAAGGTGGGTTTTCTCACCTATAAGACCCTACATGGACAGGGCCCTGGTTACCTTTCTGATCTCCTGGTACGTCCACCTCTGTCCGGGATCTCCGCTCCTCTAGTGGTGGCCTCCTCAAAGTTCCAGGCGAGGTTGAAATCAGCTGGGGATCGATCATTTGGAGTTGCCTCTTCAGCTCTCTGGAACTCGCTGCCGCTGGAAGTGAGAGAGGCCCCCACTATAGAGGCCTTTAAGAGCCGTCTGAAGACCTTTTTATTTATGCAGGCTTTTGGAGATTGAATTGTATATGTATGTTATTTTAATGAAATGTATATGGTATGACATACTGTACAGTTTAGTGCGGTGCCCAGAGCCTTTGGGATTGGGCGTCTTTTTAAATAAAATTGACATTGACATTGACATTATAGATCAACAGTGACAGTTACCATACCAGCGGGAGCAACAGCAGAATCAACCAGATAAGGTACAAAACCATAAGAAACCACTGAGATACAAATTATACTTATTATGCGAATCTGTGGCATACTGGCCATCATTCCTGCTGTGCTCCCTTTGACTGCACTGTACCTAGCGTGTAACATGATGAATGTTGGTGATGATATAATCTTCAAGTGAATAAATAAATGTAGTTATTGATTTTTTTTTTTTTTTTGCACTCAGGAAATCTAATCCAGTTGCAGTAGGAAAACTTTTAACATATTGGCGGGTGGGTGGCCCTGTTAGCACCTCTAAGTGGCTAGCTACAGCAAACAGAAGAAACCACAGATAAGCCTAGTTATAGTCATGTCAAATTTACACACAGTAGCTGGTCCAGTGGTGCTGAGAGTTGAAGCGCTGGACGCCACACCTCATGCCATGCTGGCAAACCAGGTTTGGGAACGAGCTTGGGCCGCCAGGGGTCAGCAGGGAGAGAGAGGATCAAGCATCCAGAAGACTTCTCTCCTTTCTTGGGGAGGAAACTAGTCATCCGCTCACTGACTACCCTCTGGCAGTGGCAGTACAGGTGGGAGATTTGGAGCCCGGCGTCTCTGCGTCGGAGGGGAGTGCGCAAAACAGGGGGATATTGAGCCTGGCAGGCTCAATGATGGTCTGCAGCTCCTGGGAACAGTCCCAGTTTCTGGATTGGGTCTCCAGAGGATGGAGAAGCTGGCAACCTCCTCCTTGCCCTGCTGTGGGGGGCAATCCATGGGGAACCACCAGGGCTGCCTAGTATGGGAGCTGCAGGAATGGAAAGAGAGTCCCTCCATCTGTTGGGCCGTAGTCACCTGCCAGGACTCAGGCAGCAAAAAAAGTATGTGTGTATGTACAGTATATTTATATATATATATAAATTTATACACAGTATCATTTATATTTCCCCTTATATCGAACAGATTTCAGTTTATTTTTGTCCACAATTTCATGATATGTATTTCACTATTATCTTCACTATTTACAACCCAATTAAAAAAATAGTGTTCGAGTTCTAAAAAGTTCTAAAAAGGATTTAAACCCTAGAACTTTTTCAAAAGGTACAGACTAGAACCAGAACTTCAGTGGGTTCTGACAACCCTAGTCTCCAGCTGACAAAGTGACTGGCTTTCAGCCTTGAAAGAGAGGATTTTATGAGAAAATGGGCAAAATCCTTTCAGATGCATCTGAAAAACATAAACTCATTATAGAAGATGCTGTTGTTATACAAAATGATGTTGCACATGAACTTAAAGAGAAAGAGGAGGTGTTTAATTTGTTTAAACAGAGAGATGTTTGCAGCTCAACTGAATCTATATCAGAGCATGACAAGCAAATAAAAAAAAAATAAGAGGTTTGTTCAGGATAAACAGAAGTTCTCTAATAACAGAATTTTCAATTGGAGTAGATTTGAAAACCATAGACGTCCACAACCCATTCTGAAAAAGTGGGAGTGAAATAAATCTGTATCAAAGTTCACATCCTGATACAACCAGGTTCCAGTTCTAGTTTTTTAGAGGAGGACAGAAAAAAACAGTTGCAGGAACAACAGGCATTTGTCAGTGCCGAACGTTCACTTGCATGTTTTTGCAAAGACAGATGTCTTGATAGTACTAACACAGACAGAAGCTGGTGAGAGATGCATGGATCTGTCTGTCTGTCTGTCTATCTATCTAGCTATCTATCTCTGTACTGTATCTATCTGTGTGCCTGTCTATCTATCTGACACAGTCCTGATGTAAGCTAAGCTCTGTTGGGAACAGGAGAGCAGTGAACAAGAATCTCGAACATATCAATTCTACATTCAGAGACAGACAATACTTCAGCAAATGCCATTGTCTCTGTCTCTTGCTCTCACTCACTCTGTCTATGTGCATCTGTCTGATGCATTTCGATATATTACACTGTGGCTTCACTGTCACCTTCTCACTGTACACACTTCACAGCCACTCTTCTGAAGTGTTCTGTGCCGCTCTCTCTCCTGCTGTCAGTGAGTGACTGCCCCACTCCTGATGTCTATCTGCCAATGGGGGAGAGACCAACCATGGAGCTGCATCCTTGTGTGTTGCAGGCTGTGGCTGCTGAGTGATTCTGCGAACATGGGCAGTTCTGGACAGATAGGGGTTCAGCAGTGCTGGTCGGATGGGAATTCAGCGATGGTGGACGCATGCAACCCACTTCTCCCTGCGATAACTGCACTGCGCCAGGGGACTATGTACAGGCACACAGCATAGCAGTGGCAGCAAGGTAACAGATAGAGCTGACACAGAGATGCAGTGTCGTTTGTCACTCTGCCTCTGCCCTTGGCTCGAGCATGCTTGTTCTTCGGTGCTGCTGGGGTGCGGGAGACAGCAAAGAAGATAATATGGCACCTGCTCTGCTGTCCTCCCCCTTTGTTGCATGTTGCTGCTGCTGATTGATGCTGGGCACATCAGCAATGTTGGGCGGCCAGGAGTTCAGCCATGATGGCTGGACAACAGTTCAGCGATGCTGGGTGGACGTGGGTTCAGTGATGCTGGGGACAAACAGTGCTGCAAGGAACTCGAGATCTATCTGACCGCACATGTTACATATTGTCACACTGAGCCCCATATGAAGATGGCCACACAGAAGTGGCTTGTGGATCACACAGACAAATAGGGGTAGCAGACACAGACACATAAAGAAGTACCCGACCAGGATATGTCACTGTTGCTGCACTGCACTGTTTCACCTGCTTCATGTACAATGGCTCGGCAGTGTCACTGATCCTAGTATGGTTTGTGCCCCCGTCAGTGTCATCCCATGTAGTGTGAAAGCCTGATTTACACTGTTTGTCTCAGGAATAAGGAAAGAGTCTACAATGCCTCTGCCTGCTTGCCCATCATATGCCACAACACACAGTGCAGTTGGGAATGACTGATGGCTCTGTCCGACAGTGCCTGTCGTGTGTTGCTCTCCCTGTCACTCTCTAAAGTATATTGTGATACGAACTTAGGCACGTTCCATGGCATGACGTCACCTACCCGCTGACTGCCAGAAGCATTATGCAAATGAAAGAACTGAAGCACTCTGTCATTGGAGCAGTTCAGTTCTTTCAGCTACACAGAGTGCTACATCAGCAAGCAGTATTAGTGTCCTGACCAGAGTGCCTGGTCATTGGTCTACACTGCCGCAGTTTCAACTGTAATTGGCTCGACAGTGACACACCTCTAAAATGCAGTTAAGTAGCAAAGCGTTCGCTGCGCAAGTGAACATAAAAATGAGTGAAATGCAATTGAGAAGACATACCAAAACAGCTCAGTTCAATTCTGAAAATGACCGTGGACAATGATGGGGAGGTGGGCAAGAAAAAATGGAGGCAGAAACTCAGGAAATCAAGGGTGAAATCAGAGGAGGAGGAGGTAGTTGAAAGTAATGCTATTAATCTATCAAATGATGTACTTTCATCTGGCGAGCTTGCAGTTATGGTGTAGTTACACTGCAGTTAACAGACACTGGAAGTGCAACCCTAAACATTTTAAAGAGCTTGGCGTCTGTGCCTACAGCTGGGCTAGAACTCTTTGCATAACTGATTTACACCACATGTACAGACAGCTCAGTTTGTGGTCATTCTTTAAGAGACAGAATAGTAACACAGACGCTCAAGACTGTCAACAACATCAGGAAACCCTTGAACCCAGCCTCTTCTTTCTGCCTGCCCCCTCAAAATCCATAGACTTTCAGATGTAAATGTGAACTGGACATTGAAAAAATGTATCATAAACAGCCTACTGTTCTTTTTCTTTTGCAGTATCAAGCCAAGCAGTGAGAAGTGCTATATAAGCGCTTGCGGACAACCACACTGTCACCATAAAACCTGCAGACAAGGGCGGTAGACTAGTTGTCCTCAACACTGCCAACTACAAAAGGAAGGTGTATAGGCAGTTGTCAGAGAATATTTTTTAATTGGATTATGATCCCACAGATGATTTTGAAAAATTGATCAACTCTGAGATTGGTACAGCTTTTGGCACAGAGGAGATAAAATGACAATGAAAAACTATTTTTGAAAGTCCACCATTCGGTAAAACCAGTGATATATATTTTGCCGGAAGTGCATAAATTTCTGGAAAATCCCCACAGCTGCCCTATTATTAGTGGTATCAGTTTAGTTACAGAACCTCTATCTAAAATGATTGACATACATATCGAGCCATTTGTTACTGAACTAAGATCGTATCTGAAAGATAACAAACATTGATAGTGATTATCATATCTGAAAGGAACCACATGTTGAGAGTGATTATCATATGTGAAAGATACTACACATTGAGTGTGATTATCATATCTGAAAGATACCACATGCTGAGAGTGATTACCATATCTGAAAGATACCACACGTTGAGAGTGATTATTGTATCTGACAGATATCACGTGTTGAGAGTGATTATCATATCTGAAAGATACCATATGTTGAGAGTGATTATCATATCTGAAAGATACCACACGCTGAGACTGACTATCGTATCTGAAAGATACCATACGCTGAGACTGACTATCGTACCTGAATGATACCACCGTTGAGAATGATTATCATATCTGAAAGATACCACACACTGAGAGTGAGTGACTATCGTATCTGAAAGATACCACATGTTGAGAGTGATCATCATATCTGAAAGGTACCACATGTTGAGAGTGATTATATACACTGCTCACTTTCGATATTGAAGCCCTCTACTAGAACATCCCCTCTGAGGTTAGGTTGTCAGCCTTGAGATACTGTTTAGATCAGAGAGGTAGATGCAAAGCCATCAACTGATTTTTGATAAAAATGTCAGGTCTGGGGTTGAAATGCAATTGTTTTATGTTAAAGGTGTTGTCTACTGGTATTTGCAAGTGCTGGACACAGCGATGGGGGTGACTTTCGCCCCCAACCTAGCAAATCTGTACTTGGGAAAATGGGACAGTGACATCATCTGTCATGAAAACAAAAATCCATTTTGTAACCAGCTTGAACTTTGGATACGTTTTATAGATGACGTCATACTCATATGGCATGGCATAGAAAGTGAAATGATTAATTTTCAACAAAACGAGATACTGCTCCAATTCCCCCAGCTCGGCACTCTCAGCGTGGACACATGATGCAGAGCAGAGAGAGCTGGGCACCCATGAAATCAATACAAACAGGCAGTCTGGACACAGTCTCACGTATAGAGACTTTATTTTATTGAAAATGAAAAATGGATAAACATACAGCATGGCAGATCACCAAACTACACCAATATTTTGTAGCTGTTTCAAGCACTGTTTCCAGTGTGAAACATTGGTGTAGTTTAGTGGACTGCGATGCTGTATGTTTATCATATTATTTTCAATAAAATAAACTCTCTATACACAAGATCATGTCCAGACTGCCTGTTTGTAGTGACTTGATGGGTGCCCAGCTCTCTTTACTTTGCAATTTGATGAAAGTTGTTGATTTTCTGCATACAACAAATGAGCATCTTAAATTCAGTGTGAAAAATCAGCATCCTTAATATTGAGTTCCTTGATCTAACTGTTTACAAGAATGATGCAGGCGGTTTGGCTCACTCGTTATTTAGAAAAAGTACAGACCGTGACATTGTGTTGTTAGCTAGCAGTAACCACGCAAGACATGTTATTTCTAATATATCAAAGGGACAATTTCTTCATGCCCAACACAACTGCGGTACTGAAGCAGGTTTCAATGAACAGTGCCTTGCTTTGTCCAGATGGTTTAAACAGCACAGATATAGTACCGAAACCAATTATGAATGCAGAAAAGTTTGCTAGTGAACAATCTAGACACAATTTATTTTACAGTGAGAATATGAACAGAATGGTTAATAGTATGCAGAATCCAAATAGAACCAAGGTCATTGATACCTATTCCCGGCTATCTACCAAAGTTAGAGATATGTTTTTTGACAACTGGAATATTTTGCAAGCAGACCCCTGTTTTAGAGACATAAAGTCACCTAGATATATTTTTAAAATGGAACAAAATTTGAGAGACTGTTTGGTCCAAAGCACACAGTTGTGTAACAATTCCCAGACTCTTGTCAGCAGCACCAGTGGGCTCAGTCCCATGTGGCAGGTGTAAAACCTGCTCCTGTGTCCCAAGGGTAAAAGAGGTAGATAACCCAAAAACTGTTTGTTTGTTTGAAAACTGGTGACCAGGAAAGTCATACTGAGCCAAGGCTCATTTCCAGGTGCAACTCAGAGGAAGAGAATAAGCAATACAAAACACATAGTACAGACACAGTTCACAGTTACAGTAAAGTGCAATCAGAGAACATGATTAATACGGGAATAAGTGTAACGTGAGAAAACAAGGCAAGAACAACAAACTGGGTTTTCAGCCACACCTTACACTGGGTATGACAGAATTGAAAGGGAACAGTCAGAGAGAGGAAGACAGGAGTGGGGAAGGAAGGAAGGCGTTTCAGCTGATACTTGAGAGTACCAGGAGAGGCAGTGAAGCAGAGGGAAGAGGAGAGTTGGTTCCAGAGTGCTGGGAGATGATATGAAAAGGCTGACTGCCCAGAAGAGAAGTGGGGATGAGGAATGATGAAAGTGTGAGGATCCCTGGAGCAGAGAGAATAGGAAGCAGAGAAGATGAGAGAGAGAGAGAGAGAGAGAGAGAGAGAGAGGAGTGAGGAGAGGTAGGAGGGAAGGGACCCAAGCCAGTATTTGGATATGACTGAGGCACAGTGGGTCTGGCAACATGAAGGTAGAGGAAGAATGGATGGCACTGTAGCCTCCACCTACCTAGCCAGAGTGGATACCTACCACAACTTATTCTGCTGCTTTGCCACCAACCGCCTCCTTGTACTTATCATTGCTCACTTTACTCCTACGAAGGTAAAGAGAGCAACGATAAGTATGAGGGGGAGTTGGTGGCAAAGCAGCAGAAGGAGTTGTGGTGGGTATCAAGTCTGGCCAGGGAGGTGAAGGAGACCGTGACACAAACCATGTCTGTGTAACCCCCCTGCAAATGGGGGTTCCCAAAAGACTTCCAGGAGCTTGCTTGAATGCTCCAAGCCTGAATGGTGTTTGGCGTTTAAGCCATTTATCAGTGAGTGTTTTTAGAACCTCTGGTACTGTCTCTTTAAGAGCTGTCTGCTTGCAGACATAATTAGTTTGTATGGGGGGACTGTGTGTTTCTTTGATTGAGTACCACTCAAGCTGCTGCCAATTCACCCCATTTTTGCAGTCACTAGGAGTGCAAAGGGAACCTGTCTGAAAGATGTAACTGATTGCCAGAAATCATTTACAGTAATAATAAAATTACAGTTTGTCTAACCTGCTTTCTTTGCAGTCAGAACTGTCTGCCTAGTTCCCATTCTGGTTTTGAACTGCTGAACTGGACCAATCAGTGTGGGGTAAACTAGCTCTAAAATGATGCCTTGGACGAATCAGAACTTGGGACTCATAATCTGAGCCAGCCACAAGAGGATTGTATGGGCAGTGACTCTGGGAGATGTAGTTTAGACTCGGTGCCTTTTGGACCAACAGCAGCAGTCTATTGTGAGTGACAGCCAATCCAGTCAAGAACTGGGAGGAACTCAAAGGAAGTGCCGGTTTTGTCTGTTGGGAGTTTCAGTTTGAGATCTGAAAGTGAAGGGAAAGAAACCCTGTGCTCCTTCAGTGCACAGTTTCAGTCAAAAACGTGTGCAAGGCCCAGAGTTCGGTCTACAACTTGTGTAACTGCTTGTTAGGACTGAATCCGTCCTGTGAAAAGAATCAAAGGATCTCTGAAGAGTAGAAACCAGGCTCACCCTGTAGAAGACTGAAGAAATTGTTGAATTACACCGGTCTGTCAGGAACTGAATCTGCTGTGTGTTCTCCTGGTTATTGTGCAGTAATTGCGATTGGGATACAGATGCAGCCTGCCTGGTATCGTGCTTTCTTTTTTTACCATATAAATGTGTGAGGAGTCTCTTGGAGATCAAAAGTAGCCCTGCTGACATTGAAGGACCATATCTTCTTTGGAGGTCGTGAGTACTAATTGGGTCGCTCCTGTTGAATTGCCACATTAAATCCAAATGGAATTACTGTACTGCTGACTGTTTAATTTTCCTTTCTCTGTGTGAAAGGGCCCCTACCAGCTGCCACGGTTTGGACTAGCCACTAGGGCCTGGGTACCCAGGGACAGTAACTGGTAGGGATAGGCCTGTGCACAGAGCCATAGGTAGATAGTAAAGTGATAAGCTAATTAACCTGATTTCCCCCTGTCCTTGTTATATCCCCTAAATAAATCAGAGCTGTTTGTTTCAACAAAGTTATACTGCCTGAGGTATTTGTCTATGTTAAAGTACTGTACTGTGATTGTTGCACTGTATCTTATTTTACAGGATGTCCGGTGCCTGAACCAGCCTTGGGGGTAAGTGTATACTGTGAAGGTAATTCTGCTATATTGTGTGGGCCACTAGTGGGAAGAAAGGGGGGTTGCAGTGTCCCAGAGGGCTGTGACCAAGTAAGTTTAACTATTGCAAACCCTGACCTCTGGGTGGAGGCACCCGCCATTGGATCCAGGCCCCTCAACCTGTTAGTGGCAAATCAGGCAGGGGTAGTAGCCCCTGGGATAGCGCCATCTAGGGGTTACATTTTGGAGGCTCACCGCTGGGATTGTGTGTCCTCTAGTGGCCATATTTACAAACCACTGTTAAGGAAAAAAATAAATAAATAAATAAATGGGTACCCGACAGAAGTGGCTGTGCACCGGCTGGTGGAGTGGTGTACTGGGGAGGAGATGACCCCAAAATGCTATGCTTATCCTGGACATCCCTGGGTATCAATACGGACACTGTGCAGGAGTACTTTCCAAGGTGGAAGGTTTACAAAATCCTGTGGTGGTGGGTCGGCACGCTAATCTGCTCACCCACACTTTCCTGGCCCTAGTAGAGTTTAAGGATCCCATAGATAGCTCCAAAGTACCACAGACCATTACCCCAGAGGGAGCCCTCACTGCTTGGAGAGTGATAACTAAGGACAGTAAGACCCGGGGAATGAGCCCCACCACTATCTGAAACTTTTGAGGAGAAATTTGCTAAATGGTTGCTGGGAGAAGGAAAACTGTGGAGGACTTGAAGAAACTATTCTTGCCACCTGGGGTGTTCCTCCCCAACACCCTCTCCTGCTCCAGTACCCGTAATGGTGGCTGAACCAATGCAGACTCCTATTTCTGCACCTGCCATTAGTCACGACTCTTACGAAGGTTGAGGATCTTCTCTGGCACCCTCCCACCCCCCAAGGGAGGATGACTGGGGAACCTGGATGAACTATGTTGCCCCAAGTGCTGAATGGCAATGCTCGGGAAACTTGGCGAAGAGGGTTAGTATGAGCCTCCGAGGTCCTGCCCTGGCTACCATCCGTGCTAAGCGGGCCAGTAACCCTGAAGCGACTGCACAAGCCTATCTTGAGGCCTTGGAGAATGTGTATGGGAGCTCAGATTCTGATGAGGACCTATGGTGGAGAGTAAGAAATGCACAACAGTACCAAGGGGAGTTGTTGTCTGTGTATGTCTCTGGCTGGAAAAATTGTTGCAAGAATGCCTCAGAAAGGGTAGTTTGCCAGCGATTGAACTGGACGAACCAGACTGGACAGAATCCTTAAGTCTGCCCCTTCTCAGAACTGCTGTTGCTTCAGTTCGCCTGGCAAATCGACTGGAATCCCCACCCTCCTATGATGAGTTAATGAGAGAAATTGAGGAGTTGAGAAAAGGCGACCTCGGGAGGACCTGCACCAATAGCTGTGGCTATGACCCGAGTGACTGAGGGTGGCCCATCAAGTGAAGTTCAGGGGCAGAGGTTGGCAGTCAATGAGTGCTCTGATAAGGAAAAGATATGCCACAATGGGGCGAACTGTTGAGAGAGATCCGGAATTCAAAAACAGTCCCTTTATGAAGGCCACGCCTGCAATGCAGGGCCCGACCTATATCCGACTGACGGCTATGGGGGTGGGGATACCCACCCATGTATCTCCTGCTGATAACAGCTCCGAACTCGATTCCTTGACCATGGAAGTGGAGAAACTGACGAGATGTCTCCAAATGCTTATCACGCCGCAGACAGAGATGGCACCAAGGTTTCCAGTTAGTAATACCCCCCTGGCTCCCAGTGTGGCACCTCGGCCAGCTCAAACTCCAAAAAGTATGTTTTGCTATAATTGTGGGAAGGATGGGCACATGAAAGGAATGCCAATCCCAAAAGACACTGACAAAGTTGCATATAGGCTACAAGGAGAGCTTTGGAGAACAAATCAGTGGTTAAGAGGTGCCGCGAAATGATCCCAGTGAGGGCACCAAAATGCTAATTCCGTCCTTTTGTGGCAAGGTCAGTTGCCCAGGCCCCCACTACCGCCTCTCCAGACTGGTCCAGAATAGTGGGTCCCTCCATGGAGACCACTGTAAAGGTAAATGGAGTGTCTACAAGAGCTGTATTAGACAGTGGCTCCCAAGTGACAATTATGTTTCAAGATTGGTATCAGAAGCATTTGTCAGGCGTACCTCCACAACCATTAGAAGGACTGCATGTATGGGGTTAAGTGAGAAGGCCTACCCTATTCTGGGTATATCGAATTTGGCTGTCTTTCCCCACCTCCGTGGCTGGAGTGGCCGAACAAGTAGAGACCCTAGCCTTAGTGTGTCCCCCACTGGACTGTATGATGGTGTCCCTTTGTTGATTGGAACAAATGCTCATATGTTCAGAAGGCTGGCACATTTGTGTTATGAAAACAGGGGTCAAAGACTAGTAGAGCTTTAAGAGTTCGGCTTTAATTAAGAAGGCCTATGAGGCACAGAGATGCTGAAAATATAGAACCAGAGGAACCGGTCGGAATTGTATGGAAGAAGGATCCTGAGTCTCTGATCCTGGCACCAAATGCCCAGTGTACCTTACAGGGAGAGGTCCGTATCAGAAAGGATGTTAAGAATAAAATATTAATGTTGGATGCACCAGGCATGGAAAATTGCCAGAGGGACTGCTGGTCAAGCCTAGTATTTTGCCCGCTAGAGCCCATGCTTATGCCAGAAGGGTAATGGTCCAAGTTCATAATGTGTCTGAAAGAGACATTCGAGTAAATAGAGGTTGCATCCTGGCTAATGTGCATTGTGCAGACACTGCAGTGCTACCAGCAGCAAGAGTTCAAGGAAGAATGACAGAGTAGCGCCTGACTTGTTTGATTTCGGCAACTCCCGCTGCCAGCTGAATGGAAAGTGAGGATCAGTGAAAGCTTGCCCAGAGACCAGGTGTTTTCTTTAAAGGAATGGGACGTAGGATGCGTGCAAGGAGCTGAGCACAATATCCGGCTGCATGATGAAAGACCATTTAGTGAGAGGTCTCGACGCCTGGCACCTGCTGATATAGATGATGTGAGGACGGCATCTGCAAGAGATGTTAGCGGCTGGTGTAATACAAGAATCCAGAAGCCCTTATGCTTCCCCATTGTGGTAGTGAGGAAAAAGAATGGGACAGTAAGGATGTGCGTGGATTATCGCACCTTAAACCGTGGACTATCCCTGATCAGTACACAATGCCCGCATTCAGGATGCTTTGGACTGCCTAACGGGAGCAAGTGGTTCTCTGTGCTGGATCTCCGCAGTGGGTACTACCAGATCCCGATGGCCCCAGAGGACCGTGAGAAGACAGCCTTTATCTGTCCGCGCTTCTATGAATTCATGAGGATGCCTCAAGGGATTTCAGGTGCCCCAGCCACTTTTCAGCGATTGATGAGGCGTGCAGTGGGGACATGAACTTACTAGAGTGCCTGGTATACCTAGATGATGTTATTGTGTTTGGCAGCTCACTGGAGGAACATGAGAGCAGATTATTTAAGGTATTGGATCGACTGGAGGACTTTGGCCTTAAACTGTCCATTGATAAGTGTCAATTCTTTCAAACATCAGTAAAGTATGTGGGACACATAGTATCCACCGAGGGAATAGAGACCGACCCAAGTAAAGTTGAGGCCTTGACCACCTGGCCACAGCCCAAAATCTAAAAGAACTGCAAAGATTCCTGGGATTCTGTGGTTATTATCGGTTTCATCAAGGACTATTCAAGAGTGATCCGCCCTTTACTTAACCTTACTCAAGGGTATCCCCAACCCACAAAAATACCAAAGTCAGCGTCCCTCAAGACTGAAAGAGTGTATTTTCATCCGAGTGAAGTATTTGGGGCCGCTGGACTCCTGATTATGAGACTGCTTTTCATGAGATCATATATCAACTTACCCATGCTCCAGTGCTGGCCTATGCCGATCCAAGAAAACCTTACGTCCTGCACACTGATGCTAGCTTGCAAGGGTTGGGGCTGTGTTGTACCAAGAGCACGAGAATGGCCTGAGACCAGTGGCCTTTGCCAGTAGAAGCCTGACCCATCCGAAAATAACTATCCTGTACATAAGTTAGAGTTCCTAGCTTTGAAGTGGGCTATTGTTGACCAATTCCATGAGTACTTGTATGGGGCTAAAATACTAGTAAAACTGACAATAATCCTTTGACCTATGTGCAGACCTCAGCTAAGTTGGATGCCACTGGCCACAGGTGGCTTTCTGCATTATCTACATATGACTATGCTCTCGAATACCGAGCAGGTCTGAACCACATAGATGCTGATGCTCTCTCCGGAGGCCTGTTCCCCAGAATGATTGGGTCGATTGGCAGAACCTGACATTCGGGCACTCTGCCGGAAGTTTGACAGGAGGAACAAATGTCCACGGACGCAGTGGACTGCATGGTGGATTGCTTGGGACCCTCTGAGAATTGCATACCTGCTGCTTATTGCCACTTTTCTGCAATAGACATTGGTGCACTGCCTCAGCTGGACAATGACAGTATTAGGCGGGCTCAATCCACGATCCTATGATCAAATCAGCTTTAGAAGCCCTCTATGCAGGAAAAGATGTGTCCAAATTACGCTCCACTGATTTGAGAACTGCACTGTTATACAAAGAAGGTCCTAAGTTGAAACTGATCAATAAACTGTTATATAGAAACAGTAGACAGAGGGGACAAGTAGACAAACAACAACTGGTGCTGCCCACTGCCTTCGAGACTCAGTATTGAGGTCCTTGCACAACCACATGGGCACCTTGGTATAGACAGAACACTTGACTTGGTGAGATCCAGATTCTATTGGCCTAAGATGGGGGCTGATGTGGAGCAACACATACGAACTTGTAGTCGCTGCTTACAGAGGAAAGCTTTGCCCAGAGGGCTGCCCCTTGTTAACATAACCACCAGTGCACCCATGGAGCTGGTCTGTATTGATTTTCTGAGTTTGGAGTCAGATCAAAAGAAATATCAGTAATGTGCTGGTGGTCACTGACCATTTCACGAGATATGCCCAAGCTTTCCCCACCAAAGACCAGAAAGCATCCACTGTAGCCAAAGTACTGTGAAAAACTTTTTGTTCACTATGGGGCTCCACAAAGAATCCATTCTGATCAAGGGAGAGACTTTGAGAGTCGTCTGATCAAAGAGATGCTTTCTCTGTGGGGAGTGAAAGTCCAGAACCACTCCTTACCACCCCAGGGGACCCACAGCCTGAGCGTTTCAACCGCACTTTGCTAGATATGCTGGGCACCCTGCACCCAAAGGACAAGCCTAGATGGAGCCAACAAATTAGCACCCTGGTACATGCTTATAACTGCACCAAAGTGATGCCACTGGGTTCTCCCTACGCCTGATGTTTGGAAGAAGCTCTGACTACCGGTAGTGTGTGTTTGGGGTCTCTCCTGATGGGGTTCAAGCTGACAACTATTTACAGTATGTGCAAAAGTTAAAGGCCCAGCTAACTCATGCGTACCAACTGGCTCAAACCATGGCTGCCAAAAGAAATCTGGCCAACAAAGAAAGGTATGATAAAAGGTGAAAGCACAGGAACTCCAGGAGGGAGATCGGTATTGCTAAGAAATCTGGGACTGCATGGCAAACACAAGATTGCTGACAGATGGCATCTGTATAGTCAAAGACCAGGAGCACCATTTTGGAACGAGCTCATGGCAGACCTGCAGAGAAGGACAGTTTTACTGTGGTGCAAGGCACAAGTTTAGGGCGGAGATTGGCATGAATAGCATCAATGTGGGCAAAGTCAAGCTTATTACAGTAATCCTCACTATAACCAACACTTTGGGAGCCACACCTGCCATTCGTTATAGCATCTCATTTGTTAAAGTGAGGGACCTATATTACAGCTAGAACACAGTGCTGCTGTATCTGCACTGTCTGCTATTGCATGTTTCTTGTCACAGCTCTCAACCTGCCTTCTTCCTCACAGTTTTCACAAAGTGGTTAGTGTCACTTATCGTTGCCCTATTAAATTTGAACCTTGAAATAAGAAAAAACGCTGTACCTCTCAGCTGTTGTTTTCTCACATCGCGCTAACCTGATCAGCATGCCTCTCTCCTCTGATGTGTGCTCAATCTCCCACTTGTCCTGGTCAACACTTCCCTCCTCATTACAATCAGTTCAGGCTCACAGATCTCCTAGTAGGATCATACTGTGCCGGAACTGGGTAATAGCCACGTGCTGAGCGGTTGAACGTCTGACCGCCTGCCAGAGAGGCTGACAGCATACTGTATGAGAGACAGACTGTATCAGATAGAAAAGCTGTCTGCTTAGGTTAGATAAGGCTACTTAATTAAGGTGCTGGAATAATGATCTGCTATACTGATACAGTAACAATTTTAGCTGGAGCGTGTAGGAAACAAACAGAGTGTAGCTTCTCAGCGTCTGAATGGAAGTTCTGACGGGCTCTCTGCTTCGGTCCCTCATGGTGTCCTGTGGCTGCTCATCTCTTAAACTCACAATGTACTGTACAATACTTTTACTTACAATTTTTGTTTATTTATTGTATATGACAGGTTGACAGGGTGGTTTTAAATCCTTGTCCAGAACCAAGTAAAAGCCTTGTGCTTAAAATCTCTGCCTAGCACAGTACTGAGTAAAGCAGCTGATGATGTCAGGAGCCACAGTCCCCATTACTGTATACCCGACTATTCACTATAGCAGGCTCGTTCTAGCGAGGAGCTACTGTATTTAGCTACTACACTGAGGCACTTGAAGGCTTGAACCACTTCAAGAGGGGTGCCATCCAAGGTGGAGAATATGGGCAAGCTTGGGAGACTGGTCAATTTCTGGCTGGTGCCAAAGGTCATGAACACATTTTTTGTGTGTTGACCCAGAGCTGTTTAGTGGAACCAACACAGGACATTGTAGAAGTTTTATAGGAGCAGACCTTCCATGGTAAAAGCGGAGGGACTGGAGGTGTAGATGACTGTGTCATCTATACATGATGTGAGGTTGGCTGCAGGCTAAGGGAGATCATTAAGGAAGATGGAGAAGAGACTGGGACCCAGGACAGAGCCCTATGGGACCTCCACCTGGATGAGAAGTGGAGGTTACAAGGCACTAGCAACCTCTACTGTCTAATCAGATGATTAAGTTGGGTCTTTTGATAGCCTGTAATAGCAAAGGTGTGATCTACTCACTGTATACACTTCACCTTGTTGTAATGCACTTATATGACTTGCACTTGCGTCTATGTACTGTACTTGTGTTGATTTATCATTGTCATTATCTAGTGTATCTTGTCTATGTAACTCCTACCCTCTCCTCAGGACACACCGGAGATGAATAACTCAATTGTTCAGTGTGCTTTTCCTGGTGAAACTCTTCAATAAATAAATAAATAAATCTACATAGCACTCTGAGAGTCTGGGGCTTATTACATTGGAAGACTGTGAGACAGTCATAGGTGCGGGTAGGCAAACATCTGAGGGTCATTCATGGCAAAAACAAGGAATATGGTATGGCTTTACATTGCATGATAGCAGTGGAGCCCATAGTTTACATTTTGTGGGATAAGAAAAATGATTGCCAGATGCAATGGTAAGGACTTCAATAAAAGTTTTAATAATGCTGCCCCGGTGGCACTGAGGGTTGAGACGCTGGACACCACACCTCACACCACGCCGGTGACCCGGGTTTGGGAATGGACTCTGGACTCCAGGGGTCAGTGGTGGAAGAAGAGGATTGAGCATCCAGAGAACTGCGCTCCTTTCCTGTGGCAGGTTGTGGGGATTGTCTCACTATGTAGTGGCCCCTGGTGGAGATTGGGAGCACTACAGAGCAGCTGTAGATGGGACAGAAGAACGTGGAAACGGCATTTGTGCCGCCAGTGATGGGGCCCCGCCCTCATGTTGGGAAGCCTCAATTGCTGAGTGCCCCTAACCGCAAAGAAGCAAGGGAGTGCCAAGGTGCACTCGGTCTCCCCTCCCGATAGCACTGGGTGGGCAGGGGGCCCTCCCAGTGAAGGGATATGACTGGGCCAGGCAGGCAAGGGAGAGCAGCAAGGATGGCAGAACGGAGAGGCAGTAGGCGGGGCAAAGGCTGGATGCGGGCAGGAGAGGTAAAAGAATATGTAAAAAAAAAGTTTTAATAAGAGAAAGTTATTGTATCTACAGGCAGGGGCTTGGGGCTGGCCAGATTTGAATGCAGATATAGAAATGGTGCCATTTCTGAAGTGATAGGATCAGTATTACATTATATAGTTAATATTCGCCAGGTTCTTCTCAGCATTGTTACAGGGTTGATTTGTATAGGACGTATATTAAGTGTATATAGTGACTTTTACCTGATTGTCACATTACTTTGTTTATTAGCTTTTATAAATGAATGTGTATTTTATATGATGCATTTATTACATGTTTGTACATTAATGTGATGTTTATGGTGGTCTAAATATGTTGGTTTGCTAATGGCTCTGAGTACGTATTTTAGGTGTACCCATTTTACAAGCACCTATTGGTGTCTGTGTCTTTAAACAATTTATTGTATAAGAGGAGCACAGAATCTGCTGTTACCTATACCTTGAGAAAGTGTGCATACTGTTATGTGAAACATGGGGCGGGGGTGGGGAGGAGCTGTTCTCCTTGTCTGCATTCATGTTTGTCCAGGCTGCCTTTATTTTAAATAAATGTAATTTTAACTGTATTCTATAAAGTTTAGAAGTCTCTTATAACATAGGGGTATCAACAGCAGAATGGATATGGTATTTGGTTACCCTTTGTTATGTATAAAAAAATCAACCTGCTCACAATCCTTGTTAAGCTCATTCTAAACCATTATGTGCATTTTAAAGTGTTGTTATCGCATTCCGAGCAGTTGTTATACACAGTTCAAAGGTCATACAATTTTAAATTTCTAATTTATGTTACATCTAACTACTTACTAACCACCCAGTGCCCAAAGTCATACATTTTACCTTTCAAAAGTCTGGAAATTTGATTTTGGTATGTGAGTAGAACAAAGTAATGGCAATATTTTTTGTTTTCACTTCAGTGACGGTCTGTCACTCTAGTGTAAAAAAGCATGTACTATAAAAAATAAAATATGGACAACCACACATAACTCAGCATGTGTTTCCATCTCAGGGTTGAGATAACAGCATGGACCTCGCGCTTCACTCTCGAGGTTCATATGCTATCATCTCAACCCCTCGATGGAAACACAGCCTTGTTGTGTATGGTTGCCCATACATTATTCTCTATATTGTGCATGGCCTTATCCAAAATCAGCATCACAGAAATATTTTCAAATCAAGTTCTTCATTTAGACCCTGAGAACTCAGACTTCCTAGGCAGTGAATCCAAAGAGCTCCCTTTTTGTCAAGAGTGATAACACTGACTCCTTGTTTGATATGATTAGGAATCTTTTCCAAAATATGGGTTTTTAGTTTGCCAGGATTTTTTTTTTATTATGGTAATCCAGAAAATGTTTGCCTACAGAGGATTCATTTTGTCCCCTTTTTATGTTTCTGAGGTGTTCCTGAATGTGTTTTTTTTTTAGCTTCCCTTGTTGTCCTTCCCATGTAAATTTTCTGGATGAGTACATTCTATCGCATAAATAATAAAGGAAGTTGAGTAATTCAGGAATTGGCTACATTAAAGCAGCAGTGCCATGAAAAATGTTTTTCCAAAAAGCTAGTTTTCCTCTACTGTTAATAAAAATATTTGAATACATGTCAAATCTGCGTTTCTAGGTGATTCATGTAAGTTATTTATTTTCACAATCCTAACCCTTGTCAGGTCTGCAATGCTATTTGTAAGCCAAATGTGGTGGCCATAATTTTTTCTTGGAAAAACTAAATTAAAACATTTATAAAATACTCAGATTTTGAACAAACTAGACAATTTTACCTCCAAATAAAACTGGAAGATGCCTGGAATCTTTTATAGTGGAAAAAAAAGATAGGGTCAAATGGTTTGCCCAATTTCATTGCACTGCTGTTTTAAAAGGATGTTCAAGACAGAGAAGTACATTGGTTAGGTCACACCTGGAGAATTGTTTCCTGTTTTGGAAGCCTCATTTAAAAAACGTAAGGTGAGGATAGAAACTATTCAATGGAAGGCAGCACAAATGATCTAGAAGCAACAATGTAGAACCTAATAAGAATTAGTCTAAACATGTACTCACTGGAGGACAAGAAAGAAAAGGCAGGGGACCATGACAGAAACTGATACGTACCTGTAAGGACATAACAGGGTGAACTACTTGGATTTAATGAGCAATAAACCATGATGGGGTGTGCATTGAAGGATTAACAGTGCATGCCCCAGGGGTGTAGTAAGGCACGGTGGCCAAGAGCTGAGTGTCCTTATGCCCTGAAAGTGCATTGTCAATCCTTAAAGGTGACATAAAATGGTTTTACATAGTTAACTGCCCTCCCATAATCCTTTCCATGCCAGTTTGGTATTCTGATAATCTTTAATCAATTTTTGATACATGTGTTATCTAGCTTTGAGGTTCCATCAGGTCTACATAAAGTTCTACTCACCTCAGCAGCTACTGCTCTTTTGGTGTTGCTGAGACATTTCATGACATCAGTTACATCATTCCATGCTATTCATCTGAAGGGCCTGGAATGGTGTTTCTAATGTCATAGAATCTTCAGGCAGTACAAAGACAGAAAGCAACTGCTGAGGAGAGAGGGATTCAGGGTAGTTACAAAGGTAAACAAAATCAAATCATTAATTTAACCAAGGAAAAGGTCAAAACACATTAGAATATTGTATAGACGCTAAAAGGAAAACAGGAAGGCATCTATAGGTATAAAAATTGTTTCCTGTCACCTTTAATGCACACCCTGGAATGGCTTATTGCACTTATAAAATGGCTCGTTGTAGGCGATGAGGTTTTCCAACCTCCATAATGAGATCTGTTTTCTGACTGTGCATTGTTAGTATTTTAATGCATGGCCATGTAACAGCTGTCATCCAATGAGGTCTCTGGATTTATCATTGACATTTTATAATTCAGATTATAAAATGGGTCAAGAAAATCTACTAAACTGATTGGCTGAGGACCTCAGAACCCCATGCTAATATCCCAGCACAACAGCACAGGAAAAGTTCTGAGTCCTCTTTACTCCCCATTCAGCATCTCAGAAATCACTCCCCACTGCTGCTGACAGCCCACTTGCTCATCTTGGATTCCGCTTCTCCTGTGGCTGTCACAAACCACTTTAAAGTACTGGGCAGGCTTCCCTGTGCTGAACAACAGTTCACTATTCACTAAAATGTGTCTCACCATAACTGTGGATGACAACATGCTGAGGCTGCCACTCTGTGAAGCTGATGCTGACATAGTTGCTTACATGCAGTACTGTCATCACCTTGTGGCCAAGTACAGACAGTTACAAATAAGCATTTGTCAATGCCGAATGTTGATTGCGTTGGTCCATTGAGCTCGCTCACTGCCCTGATGTCACTCACTTGTTCTGTTTCTCCATGTGCTGCAGGCTGCTGTTTTTATACTGGGCTCCTGCCTGTGTTGACACGTTTTTCTGCCAACAGAGAAATCTGCAGGTGTCCTGACAGAGCTCTGTTGAGGTGGGTCACTCCCCCTCTCTCACTCGCTCATTCTGTTTCTGCTGGCGCTGCAGGCTGGCCTTTTGTACTGGGCTCCTGCCTGCGTTGCCACCATTTTCTGGCCACAGAGAAATCCACAGCAGTGACGATAGAGTTCCAGTGAGCTTGCTCTCTCCGCCTGTCTCACTCGCTCATTCTGTTTCTCCTGGTGCTACAGGCTGCCATTTTGTAGTGGTCTCCTGCCTCTGTTGGTGCCTTTTTCTGCTGACAAACCAATCTGCAGCAGTCCCGACAGAGCTCCATTGAGCTCACTCACTCCCCTCTCATTAATTCCGTTCCGTTTCTGTAGGTGCTGCAGGTGGCCCTTTTGCACTGGGCTCCTGCCTGCATTACCGCCTTCTTCTGGCCACAAAGAAATCTGCAGCAGTCACGATAGAGAGCTCCATTGGGCTCATTCACTCACTCCCTCCCTCACTCGCTCATTCTGTGTCTCCTTCTGCTGCAGGCTGCCGTTTTGTACTGGGTTCCTGCCTGCTTTGCCGGCTTTGTCTGCCCACAAAAACATGTGAAGCTGTCCCGACACAGCTCCGTTGAGGTCGCCCACTCCCCCTCTCTCACACACGCTCGCTCCATTTCAGCCAGGGCTGCAGGCTGGCCTTTTGTACTGGGCTCCTGCCTGCGTTGTCACCTTTTTCTGCCCACAAAGAAATCCGCAGCAGTCACGATAGACCTCCATTGAGCTCGCTCACTCCCCCTCTCTCTCACTCACTCATTCTGTTTATCCCAGCGCTGCAGGCTGCCCTTTTGTACTGGGCTCCTGCCTGCGTTGGCACCTTTTCCTGCCCACAAAGAAATCCACATCTGTCCCGACAGAGCTCCTTTGAGGTCACTCACTCCCCCTGTCTCCCTCGCTCATTCTGTTTCTCCTGGTGCTGCAGGTAGTCCTTTTGTACTGGGCTTCTGCCTCTGTTGCCATTTTTTTTCTGCCCACAAAGAAATCTGCAGCAGTCCCAAAAGAGCTCCATTGGCCTCACTCATTCCCCCTGTCTCACGCGTTCGTTCCATTTCTAACGGTGCTGCAGGCTACCCTTTTGTACTGGGCTCCTGCCTGCATTGCCACCCTTTTCTGCCCACAAAGAAATCTGCAGCAGTCACGATACAGCTCCGTTGACCGCGCTCACTCCTTCCCCCTCTCTCACTCATTCATTCTGTTTCTCCTGGTGCTGCAGGCTGCCCCCTTTGTACTGGGCTCCTGCCTGTGTTGCATTTTTTTCTGCCCACAAAGAAATATGCAGCAGTCCCAACAGAGCTCCGTTGGCCTCTCACTCCCCCTGTCTCACTCTCGCTCATTCTGTTTCTGCCAGCGCTGCAGGCTGCCCTTTTGTACTGGGCTCTTCCTGCATTGCTGCCCTTTTCTGCCCACAAAGAAATCTGCAGCAGTCACCGATAGAGTGCTGTTGAGCTCATTCACTCACTCCCCTTCTCTCAGTCGTTCATTCTGTTTCTCCCTCTGCAGGAGCTGTCCTTTGTACTGGCCCCTGCATATATTGCAGCCTTTTTCGCCACAAAGAAATCTGCAGCAGTCCCAACAGAGCTCCGTTGAGCTCACTCACTCACTCCCCCTCCCTCACTCACTCATACTGTGTCTCCTCCTGCTGCTGCAGGCTGCCCTTTTGTACTGGGTTCCTGCCTGCGTTGGCGGCTTTTTCTGCCCACAAAGACATCTGCAGCAGTCCTGACACAGCTCCGTTGAGCTCGCTCACTCCCCCTCTCTCACTCACTCATTCCATTTCTGCCAGCGGTGCAGGCTGGCCTTTTGTACTGGGGTCCTGCCTGCATTGCCGCCTTTTCCTGCCCACAAAGAAATCCACAGCAGTCATGATACACCTCCATTGAGCTCACTCATTCCTCCTCTCTCACTCGCTCGTTCTGTTTCTCCCTGCGCTGCAGGCTGCTCTTTGGAACTGGGCTCCTGCCTGCGTTGGCACCTTTTTCTGCCCACAAAGAAATCCGCAGATGTCCCGACAGAGTTCCGTTGAGGTCACTCACTCCTCCTGTCTCACTCGTTCATTCTGTTTCTTCTGGCGCTGCAGGCTGTCCTTTTGTACAGGGCTGCTGCCTCTGTCCAGCATCTTTTCTGCCCACAAAATTTGCAGCAGTCCCGACAAAGCTCCGTTGGCCTCACTCCTCCCCGTCTCACTTGCTTGTTCCATTTCTGTCAGCGCTGCAGGCTGCCCTTCTGTACTGGGCTCCTGCTTGCGTTGTCACCCTTTTCTGCCCACAAAGAAATCCACAGCAGTCACAATAGTGCTCTGTTGAGCTCACTCACTCCCCCTCTCTCACTCATTCTGTTTCTCCCACCACTGCAAGCTGCCCTTTTGTATTCAGCCCCTGCATGCTTGCTGCCTTTTCCTGCCCACAAACAAATCCACAGCAGTCCCAACAGAGCTCCGTTGAGATCGCTCACTCCCCCTCCCTCACTCACTTGTTCTGTATCTCCCGGCATTGCTGCCCTTTTGTACTGGCCTCCTGCCTGCGTTGTCGCCTCTTCCTGCCCACAAAGAAATCTGCAGCAGTCCTGACAGAGCTCAGTTGAGCTCTGTCACTCCCCCCTCTCAGTTGCTCGATCCTAATCTGTCCCAGACACTGATTTACGACACTGACTGCAGTATTGTGGGCCGGAAGCCCGGAAACACATTTCGGCCAGGATGTGAAAAATGACAGCTGTACTGTTCATAAGGAGGTGTGAACAAATGCCAGTGCTGAAAATCTGGCATGAAAATATTACTAATTTGCAAACTTACAAGGGTGCATGGAAACTGCACAACACATGCTCGTAACACAGTCATTTTATGGAGTTTCATCACAAAATTTTCAACATAGGCATTTTAGGACCTCTGCTCATGAACAGTGTCTGTGTGATTTTCTTAATGTGTCCTGAACACTGATTTCCCACAGCGATTGTCGCGGAAGCGAAACATATTTAAACTGGGATGTGAAAATGACAGCTGCACTGTTCATAAGGAGGTATGGCAAAATGGCAATGCTGAAAATCTGGGTGAAAATATTGCAGATTTGCGATCACATGCGTAGTGGAAACTGCACAATGCACATTAAGTAACACACTCATTTTATGGACTTTCATCACCAAATTTTCAGCATAGCCATTTTAGGACCACTGCTAATGAACAGTGTCACTGTCATTTTCATAATGTGTATGAACACTGATTTGCCACAGCGACCACGAGATTCTGTGCGGAACTGCGAAAACACATTTCAGCCAGGATGTGAAAATGACAGCTGTACTATTCATAAGGAGGTGCAGAGCAATGTCAGTGTTAAAATCCAGAAGAAAATAATATTAATTCATGAAGAATGCAATGCGTGCAAATTCGCCGCGCATGCGCTCATCAACTACAGTCATTTTATGGAGTATCGTCACCAAATTTTCAACATGGACATTTTAGGACTTCTGCTCATGAACAGTGCCACTGTCATTTTCTTACTCTGTCCTGAACACTGATTTCCCACAGTGACCATGCTATTCTAGCCAGAAGTGCGAAAACACAGTTCGCCAGGATGTGGAAAATGACAACTGTACTGTTCACAAGGAGGTCTGAAAAATGCCAACATTGAAAATCTGGCATGAAAATATTGCAAATTTGCAAAAGTTACGAGCATGCATAGCAACTGCGCAATGCACACTCGTAAAACAGTCATTGTTTTGATTTTTCCCACCAAATTTGCAGCATAGACTTTGTGAGAGCCCTCCTCATTAACACTGGCACTGTCATGTTGTTAATCAGTCCCAAAAGAGTATTCCGCGAAGTGATGACAAAATCACCTTTCAGGGCCGAATAATGACATGACAGTGACAGAATTCATGAGGATGGGTCCCAAAAACCCCCAATGAAGATTTGGTGCCAAAATTCCAAAAAATGCCTGAGATATGCATCAAAGTTGAAAAAAACCCTATTTATTCCATATACAGCTTACTGGCATTTCTCAGTTCAGCGGGCTTTGAAGAGTGCAGAGCGTGTTCCCGTCCATCAAGATCATCACACCAGACCTCGGAGGTAGTGGGGGTGATGGGGTGTAGGGAGGCAGGGTTCGTGAGTGGGTGGCCACGGGTTGGGGAGGGAGCATGGAGACTGCCGAGGGACCGCTTCCTTTTACAGGTTAAAAAAAAAAGACACCGTGGGACCGCTTTTTATTTTACAGGGATGTGGCACACTGGGGGCTCCAGTGTGCCAAAGGAGACTTTCTTTTGGGAGGCTGCAGCCAATGGGGGATTAGCACCCCTCATCACACAATAAAGGAGGGGTTATTACATTATGTCGACGGGGGGCACCCCATCGGCACAAAACAAGAGATGGGGTGACATTATGCTGACAGGATTGGGCACCCGTCGGCAGAGAACAAAAGCAGGAACAGTTACATAATGCCAACGGTGAGTGGGCTACCCCATCTGCAACATTTAATCTTGAGGCACTAAACCCGACAGGGATTGAGGCCCCCATCGGCAATAAACACTGCAGTCAGGGGCACATGCTGCCGAGAAGCTTGGGCACCCCCCCGGTGGGTGGATTAATATTGTTTGTGAACATGGCAGCAAGCACGCCACCATGTTCACAAACAATATCAGTTTTCAAGATCCCACCCTGCAGTGATGGGTACGCTCCCTCATTGCAATGAATGGCTGACACTGCAATGACGAGGCGGCCCCTGATTGCAGCAGCTAATTTTACAGGGTTGTGGTATGCTGGCTGAACTAGTGTCATCAGCAGCGTGCCACGGTATTGGGGGAAGCGCCAAGCCTTTAAAGGCTGTGGGGGATCACACAACAGTGCCACACCTCCACAACCTGCTTCTGAGGAAACTGCTGCAATATGTTTTCTGCATGCATGCAATCAACATAAAATGGGACTTTTCTTTTTCATCATGCAGATTCTTTATTTTATTTATACTATTAAATCAAATGATTAAAACTGCATTTTTTTAAGCAAAATATATCTCATCACACATTATTATGATCCATTTTGTAATTGCAAAAAGGCACGACAAGGTGTGCATTGTGCTGGGATAATGGCATTTTTCACATGGTGAAAGCACTCAGCCTTTTGCCTCATGCATCAAACCACCCATGGCGTGCCGATATCCCAACACAAAACACACCCTATCTTGCCTTATTGCTTAATTAAGGAGCGACAAACACACCAGCGGTCACAAACTCAAACTAAGTAGGAAAATTTTAAGAACAGAAGGAGATTTCATTATGTAGAGGGCAGTGTCAAGGTGGAACATTCTGTTCAGTATGAGACTGATGCTAGAACTGTCTCAGGGCTGTGTGCAAAGGGTAATCAGAAACAAAAGGAGGGCTTTGGGAGCTCTGGAAGGAACAAAAACAAAGACTTGATGGACTTTTAGTGTTTTTGTGTCCTATGCCATTGATGTATCTTTGTATGAATTCTTTTCTTTTTAATAATTATACCTTATCAAAACAAATCCTACATTACATTCTGTGAATGATGGTCTTGTTTATCCAGAAATATTGAAGATAACTGCTGTGTTCGCCGATTGTATATCGATTTCCGACAAGACCTGGGCTGGAAGTGGATACACGAACCAAAGGGATACTTCGCCAACTTCTGCTCTGGACCATGTCCCTACCTCCACAGTGCAGACACCACCCACAGTACGGTATGAAGAGAGGTGTTTCTCTGATTTATAGTCTGTACTAGCACAAGAAATGGAGTGTAGGTCACACTTTTGTGGTGTATAATTTATGCAAACCATGAAGCCACAGGTGGCATCTTGGCTTTCCTCTCTGTCTAATGTTATTGTCCACCTACGAGTATGGCCATAGACCATGGCTATGTTTCTTTACTTTATTTATTCTAAATTACAAAGTATCTTTGAGACCAAGGCTGTTTACAGAGTTCACGTCAAGCTCTTGCTCTGAACCATGGCTGCAGCATCTCACCGGCAGTCAGTTACGGGCGTGGGGCGGCAGGCAGGTGGATGCTGCCGCCGCTGACGTGGGGGCGGTGGTGGGGCTCTGTGGGTGGGTGGGGGCCACTAGATCACCAGGGTAGGTGGTCCTTGGGGTGGACTCTAATGCCCAGCGATCTGGCTTCGCGGTCCACTGGACCACCAGAGATATGTTCTTTGGGGGGTTGAACTCTTTTCTGCCAGCGATCGGGCTAGTGGGAAGTTTTTTTTCCACTTATGCCCGTTGATCGGGCCAGTCGGGGTGGGGATATTTTCACTTATGCTCGGGCTAGTCGGGGTGGGGGATGTTTTCACTTATGCCCTTGATCAGAACCCAGTTGGGGGAGGGTTACTATTATGCCAGCGATTGGGCTGCAGGGGCACAGGGGAGTAGTCGAGGGCCACCTACAGGTGGCAGCTGCTGTGTTGTGCCCTGCAATGCGGCAGCTCACCTTTGGGTGGCCCTCGACTTACTCCTTTTTTGGCTCAAAGTTGTGCAGGCACAGGTTGGGGTTGCGCCTGCACAACTCTGCACTAGCTCCGGCTGAATGTCCGGGCTGTGCAGTTGTATGCTTAGCCCTGCCCTCTGGTTGAGCATGCATTCATTAGCATTGCGCTGTTGCTCAGCTTGACTTGGGGGGCGCAATTGCCTTGTGCTGAATATGGCAGAATGGCACAATTTCAGACTTGCGCAGGCGCAACCCTAGTGCGCATGGCGCAAACCTTTTGAATATCCAGCCCTAAAGTATCTAACAGCGAGAAAGACCTCGGGATCATAGTTAACAACAAACTCACTTCCACCGACCATTGCAACAAACTAGCAAAAAACTCAAACGCACTACTCAGAAGGATAGACCGTGCATTTATTATAAAGACTGAAGAGTGTATAATGCCGCTTTACAGAACCTACATCAGGCCACACTCTGACCATGGATTACCACTGTGGAACCCATATCTAAGAAAAGACATAAACAGGGTGGAACAAATACAGAAACGAGCCACCAGAATGGTTCCCCTTTTATCGCATTTGGTCTGTCATAACAGACTTCTTAAGTTGGGCCTGCACTCCTTGGAATTGAGGTACCATAGAGGAGACCTATTGTTCCTTTTCAAAACATTAAAAACACCGTGCAACAATGTGGTATACACTATTCAGATAGAAAATGAGTACCAAGACACCACTCAAAACAGCTTGAGGTAGTAAAAGCAAAATCTAACAGAAGGCTCAACTACTTTTCAATAAGGGCCCCAAGACTTTGGAACAAACTCCCACAAAATTTAGTAGACAGCAAAACATTTAAAATATTTAAAAAGGGTTTAGACACGTGGTTAAATAATTGAGCCTTTAAATGTTCCACACAGCTGTGGGGGTGGGGGGCATTCTCGATGGGCTCATGCCTGCTTATGCCCCACAGACATCTAGTAAACCTAGTAAAGATTCGCTATACCTTTGTTGATTCCACTTGCCAAACTTTACAGCTCCTTTTACCTTTGTTCCACAAAACCCCTTACTGAATTGATAAGCAGTGAAATTTGTATGCACTCATGTATATATGTAATTACACTCAGGATTGCTGCTATCCCGCTGTTGATGTTGATAATGATACTAGTGCTACTTGTATATACTATGTATTTTGTGTATCTTGTACTATGTATACTGTATTTCATTTATCTTGTATATTTGTACAACTGGACGTTTGTGAAAACGGGCATTTGTGCTCACATATTTTTCCAGTATAAAATAAACTTGATTGATTGGTATATTTTTTTTATCTTACCTGATGATGGATGTCTGTAGTTGCTTTTGTTGCCTTTCCCCCTTTGGTTGCTTGAGGGGAGGAGGAGGTGGGATGCAGAGTTAATGTTGAAAACCCTAATATCGCATTTCCATACTATTGCCACTTTAATAGCAACTCAAACTGATACATTAATGGAATTTTTGCAAAGAATATACAAGGGATATGCTACCCCCTTAATACTGTTGATATTTTTTGTTTGAGTTCCTATTGAGGTCAATCAGCATGAGATCAAAAAGTATCAATAATATTTCCAGTAGGGAGGCAAAATACTCCATTTATGCTATACCTCCAAAAAGTAAAAAAAAAAAAAAAGAATTTCCTGCCATTTTTTGCTAATTATAAAGAAAACTAAAAGGTATCTATAAATGAAATGCCACTCACTTTGTAGATATTTTTGTGCTGAACAATGTTTGTGCTCACAGTACCATGCTATCATTTTTGTTTTAAAATTATTTGCATTTGTTTGTTGAAAAAGTGACAAACAATTGAATTCTGTGCTTTTTTTTTGCTAATTTAAAAAAAAAAAAACTGAAAGATATCTATAATTGAGACACCACTCATTTTGTAGGTATTTTTGTGCTGAACAGTTTTCGTGCTCACAGTACCTTGCTATCATTTTAAAGTTATTTGCATTTGAGTACGGTCAGTAGAGCGAGATTACATCCGCACAGCTGGCATCTCTCTCATGTATAACATTAACAAGGAAGCCATTTTAGGATTCTGAGAGCAGAATTTTTGAATCAGAAGAGGCTGTGTTTACAATTTTCAAATGTTATGAAACTGCATTTATCCTACTTTAATAAATGTAGATTCAGTATAAGTAAGCAATAAGGCACGAAGGGGTGTGTGTAAACCATAGTTTATACATGGCCAAGGGGTGTAGTAAGGCACGAGGCCGAAGGCCTAGTGTCTTCAGCCACTGGCCATGTGTAAATGATAGTTTACACACACTCCTGAGTGCCTTATTGCGCTTATAACATTGGCTTCTTTTTTTTTTTTTTTACTTTTGACTATTGAGAAAAACATGTTTATATGTAGAAAAAATATATTTACTTGTGTGCATTTGTGATAAAAGTCATTCCACCCACTGCAAGTGATGTAATTGATGATGTCATTGTATCATTGCCTACTTTCTTCTTCCTGTTTGTTTTCTATTGTTCTCCATTTTCAAGATATGGAATGTTTATCATGGAATACATGCATTCAAAATTCTGCTCAGTTCCACTGGCAGAATGTTTCTCCCAATATACTGTACACACAGACAACAAAGGCCTTGTTGCAGCCAGAGACTCGGCTGTCTCACTGTCAGAGCAAGAAGAAGAGGGTTCCCTGATAAGCAGTTAAAGGTAGATGGGGATTTTTCACTGTCAGCAAAGAAACAGTTGTGAAAACTATAAACAATACTTACTGTTTCTAATTTGTTTATGTAAGAAGAGTGTGATAATCAGGGAAATGGCATTTAATTCATTTATTTTATTTTATATTTAAGGTAGTTTTATTTTTAGGGCCCAGTTGATTTTTTTTTTTTTTTTTACAGTGTAAAGGCAGCAGCCATGTTGGTGGTGGAAGATCAGTTTTGTCAGTAGAGGGCTAACTGTAATGCCTATGTTCCAAATGCCCATTGATCTGTGTTGCAGACTCTTCACTGCTGAGCAGTCCTTTTTTTAACCATGTGTAAACCATAGTTTACACATAAGAGCCAATCAGATTTCACGATTTTACCCTGCCGTTTTTATAAATGTAAACAGCCTCTCCTTTACGATCCCATGGAGTAATTAAAAAAAAAAAATGTAAAAAAAAAGATGGTTTACATGTCATTTAAAATAGGCAGCTGCTGTCTCATGTACTTACCTGGTGAACAAAAATGAAATCCAGTAAATAAATTGCACATAATAGTTCAGTGATGCAATTCAAATATTTGGGCATGACTTTTGGCAGCACGCTGTCTTTTGCTAATCATGCTGATCGTGTAGTAAAACTGTACACATATGTTTGGCTTGTTACATAAAAGCAAAATAAGTGTTACCACTGAGACAAGTAAACTGGTAGCCTAACATTTCCTGATCTTACTTTGAGGAATGCTCTTGCTGCAGGCCACACCATTAGGACTAATTCCTCAGGCAACAGGACCACACGGAAAACATCTAGCTAGCAGTCTACCATGTAGGACCGCCCACCACCAACGTCAGTCAGCTGACGTCAGCCTAGTCTATAAAGGTGGATGGTCCCCCACACCTACCCCAGTTCACTTCCTGCCATTGACCCACACATGTCTCACCTTAGCGGACGCTGCAGCTACAGTCATCCGCCATTACCCGCGCTTGCCGTGTTTTTTTATTTTTCGTTCTTTCTAAGTTTGAAACATCAAATTTTTGGTGCTTTCCTCAATGAGTTTGTCTTCTCCAGCAGCCTCATCTTCCAGCCTTTCCTCAAAGTGTAGCTATGGCAAATGGATCCCTGAAAAGGATGGCCATTTTGTGTGTCTCATCTGCCTAGGCCCCGGCAACAACACCAAAGCCTGGCAGTTTTGCCAAACATTCAACCAGGCCACTAGGAGATATAGTCTAAAAACTGTGGAGAGCCACCTTTTGAAGCAAAAGTTGGTTGTCATGGAGAAGGAGCTGCAGGTCAGGAGCTCTTTGGCCTTGCTACGACAGTCCTCTAGGGCCTCATCTTCTCAAAAAGAGAAATCTGGGAAGCACCTGGACAAACACCGGGACCAAGCCTGGTCAGCTTCCTGCTCATGGTCCCCCCACAAACCATCAACTGCGATGGGGTTGTCCACCTACGGGGGGGGGGTCAGCCTCTCCAGCGCCGCCAGCCCTTTCATCCTCCAGGCTCCCAGTGGCTCAACTGCCCACCCTTATTTCTGTCTCAGGCTGTGGCTCTTGGGAAGTAGGGAACTTCGTCTCCTGCTCCCCAGCCCCTGGTGCCCCAGCCTATATCTTCTGCGGGCTTTCAGCCAGGTGGTTTGGCCAGTGTTGGTTCCTCAGTCACCTGTTCCATAACCGTCCCCCCCCCCCCCGTCCATGGTGCTGCCTTTGTCGGTTCCAACTTCTGGGACCAATGCTAGGCCTTTCAGGCAACACCCGCAGTAGGCTGCCACCATCTCCTCCCCTCTGGTGTCGCCTCTGCCTCAGGGGTCTCCTTCCCCTCAACCGCCTACTTCTTTGGCTAGGCCAGCGCCAGAGGATCCTTCCCCTGGATGCTCCAGGCTGACACCTGCTGGGCTGCTGCCAGCGCAGCCCCAGCCTATGGGCCCAGACCCGTTGTTGCCTCTGCTGCAACCTGCATCACAGCTGACTCCTGTTGGGCTGACACCAGATCCTCAGCTGGTGCCAGGTGGCCCTACGCCTGAGTACTCTATGCCAGCTCCTGCACTGTTGTACCTTTACCTAGCTCCCTCTTATCCATTTCCATCAGTGTACAATATACTGCCCCTGGTTGATTATAATGCCCTTTTATTGGCATGGTGGTCCTTCATCCAGAGGCAGACCCCCGCCCCTCAAGGGCCGCCTCGGGCATCTCCCCTCATCCTCCCCGAGACCCCCAGCCCCAGAACCCAGACCAGGCTGAGCCAAGTGAACCCTTGCACATCTGTACCTTCCAGGGCTCAACCTGATGGCTCAGGCTCTCGTAAAGATAAGCGCAGGCCTCTGGCATCTGTCTCAGGTAGTGAGTCTTCTGAAGATGAATCCGATTTTTTGAGGGTCTTTCTCCTCACCTGGGGTGTCCTCGGATTGGGATGACCCTCCCAAGGAGGTACCAAAGTCCCCCCTCCCCAATGATCCATCCTTCATGGATGTTATATGCCACATCCAGTCCATTATGGGCTAGGAGACGGAGGAGCAGGACCTGGAGAGGCGCTGTCTGGCCATCTGTCTCCGGCAGCAGGATGCCCTCCCCATGGTTGTGCCCCCTTTGATTGACTCCTATGAGGACATCACTAGGGCAGCATGGAACCACCTGTCTTCCACCCTCCTCTGCCTAAGAAGGGGGAGCATCTTTACCATGCCCCAGCTGGCAAACCCTTTTTAGGGGGCTACGTTAAGGCAGATTCCATGGTGATTAATGGAGTGCATGACCGTACTAAGAAGCCCAAACACCTTAGTACCCTTTCCCCGGACCACGAGTCCAGGCAGCTGGATCACCTAGGGAAATGTGTGCTCACCTCTACCACCTTGGTGATCTGGGCCCTAAATTATCTGGCCCACATGGTCCAATTTCAAAATGTTCTTTGGGATCAAGTCATGGATCTGGTGCAGACCTTGCCAGAGGACCCCACCAAGACGCAGTTCGCCCAGCTCATGAAATCAGGCTTGGACACTGGCAATCATGTTCTCTGGGCTGCTTATGATGCTGTGGATGCCTCTGGGTGTGGGGCAGCTGCTGGGGTCTGTCCCCAGCACCATTCTTGGCTCCTGGTATCTGGTTTCACCTCAGACATACAAGCCAACATTTTGGACACCCTTTTCTGAGGTTCGGTCCTTTTTTTGGGGGGGGATCCAAGATATTATATTCCACCCTGCAGGAATCAGGACGGGCCCTCAAGTCTGTCCATTCAGTCTGTCACACTCAGCTTAGAGCAGGCCAACGTCAGTCCTTTTGCTGGTCCTCCTGTAAGCAATCTTGGAAGCTAGCCTGCCAGGTCAGCATAGCGTAGGCCACTGGCCTGTGCTGCTGCCTCCACCAGGGCCCCCCACAGCACCCCTATCTGTGCTTGCTCCACCTCCTGACTCCTTAGCCACCACCCCCGGCCAGGGTTCCAAGGAAGGTGGTTGGAGGTCAGTTCTGCCTCCATCTAGAAGGGTAGAGGGGAGTGACCACAGACAACTGGGTGCTTCACAACATAGAGCACGGTCACACTCTGGAGTTTTTGGAGTGGCCTCCAGAAAATTCCCTGGTGAACTCCACTTCTAACCCCAGTAATGCTCAGAATATTCCTAACTTTATGCAGTAAGCCTGAGGGTTTGGACTGCCCGGAGAGACAGAACACATGCAAATGATGGACCACTTTGCACGTGAGCATCTTTCAAACACTGCCTCTACTAACTGCCTGTCTTCTAACCTCTTCAGATTTTTCTCTCCGCCTGAAAAATCTGGTCGCTCAGAGTGCCATTTGTCCACTTTCTCCTGCGTGAAGAAAACTTAAAATACTGAAATATATGTATATTTTGTTTTTATTTACTGCCTCTGCTAGTTGTTTTGTATTATTAATCTAGTTACGTTTAAATTTATTTATCCTGGTTACTCTCAGTTCAGTATAACGCGGGGGAACCGGGTTCGTTTTTGTTAAAGTCGGGGTTCTCTGATTAACGAACCGCCTTAGTTAATTTCTTAAAGCTTGATTTATTTAAAATTTTGTAACCGATAATTCTCGGTTACTAGAACCACTGACCCAGTTCCATACCTTTATATTGGTTTGGTTCCATCGATTCCTTTTCAGTTCTGGAACTAACTGTTTAAAAAAACGTTTTAGCGGTTGTGGTTTTCTCTATCTTAACATCATGTCTGAGAAACCCAAAAAGAGAACCGGTGAACCCGGATTCAAAAACTATTCTCAGTGTGGAGAAGTATTTGCAAAAGCAGATAAACGCACTTTATGTGTGGTTTGTTTGGGTTTTGACCATCTGAAAGAGGAGTGTGAAGTGTGCGAAACATTCCCAGACAAGACATTAGAAAAACGGCTTGAACGGCTTAAGAAGAAATTTCCAAAGGGTCCCTCCGCCTCTGACCAGTCAATACCCCAAGATATTGTGGCTGAACCCACATCTGCTTCTGTGCCTGCCCCTGTGATGGGTGAAAATGGCACTAAAAGAACAAATGAACGGCTGACCCCCCCCCCAGTTCCTTCTTAGAAAAGTGAAACATTAAAGCATACAGAACTCTTGCCTGCTAAACTGTACCTGCTATGCCTGTACTTACAGCCCAAGAAATTGCTCAGGCCTTCAAAATAATTCAAACCTTACAGGCGATAGTTCCTCTTCAGCAGCCTCCTGCCCCTCCTCAGGGTCCCCAGGCTGGCAGCAATGTGTTTCCACCCTCTCAAGACAGAAGGGATCAGTTTACTGGTGATGATGATGATTATAGTGAAGAAGAGGGACCAATCGAACCAGAAGTGTCCTCTGAACAGGACTTTGGTTCTCCTCCAAGGGTGATTGAGGACTTTCCATCCCATTTTACTTTCATCAGGAAGATGGCAGATGCATTAGACATCTCCATTACTGAGCAAATTGAGGATAAAGAGGAGGTGGAGTATTTGGAGATGATGGGGCTGACGCCCACAAAAGCTCTCCTCCTTTCTGTGTACAAATTCTTTAAGAGGATGCCTTAAAGATTTTACAGACACCTAATTCCATTCCTCCCATAGATAGGAGGATGGACAGAAAGTACCAACTGGAGAGGGAGGGAGCTGATTTTCTCTTCTCCCAGCTAGACCACCAGGGGGTTATTCAGCAAGCTACTTGTGACAAAGCTAGGGCCCCTCTATCCTCACATCCTCCGGACAAGGATTCCAGAAAGATTGACAGTATACCTTTTTTGGCTATGCATCGGGCTACCTTCCAGGCATATGCTGACCAGTATCAGAAGTCACTATGGCAGTCAGTCCTGGCTATGTCTCAAAAAGCTCCCTCGCCTTGGTCACATGACCTGGCTGAAACTGCCAGGTTTCGGTTAGAGGCAGCTAAGTACCAATTTCAAATGATTGCTGACACAAATTACACTGCAGCCAGATGGATGGTGAATACTGTGGCACAGAGAAGGTTTGCATGGCTCAGGGCCACAAACCTTACTCAGGATACTCAGTCCATGGCTTTGGATTTTCCTTTGGAGGGAAATTCCCTTTTTCGGGAATCCCCTGTGGCCTATATGAAGAAGCTGGATGAGTATAAGGCCACTTACGGGAAGCTAACTCTGCGAAAGAGAGAGCTTCCATCCACCAGGCCTTATGGAAGGGGAGGCCAGGGCAGGTCCTTTATATTAGGCCCTTCTTCTAGCCAGTGGCCTTAGCCCGGTACCAGCATTCAAACAACATGAAGTCTTGCTATATTATGAGATATGCAGTATAACCCCAGGTTAGAACTGCTCCGGAGGTGAAAGAGTTAACTTTCCATGCAGGGCATGGAATCTTGAGCGTGAGCTCGGTTGAACACTCTGTTGTAGCTCAAACTTAAACTGTCAGATTCTTTACTCCGCCTCACTGAACAGTCGCTCCGGAGATTCCTCCTGCTGCTCGGTTCGTTTGTCGGTTTTAAAGTGTAATTCTCGGTTTATTTTACCGAAATTTAACCGCAATCGTCGGTTCAAGCTCTGTCTGTGGTATTGTAAGTAATAGATAGGCTTTTCTTTATTTTCTTCTGTGTGGAACTTGTAAACGTCTTTTCAGTTCGGTCTGAACCGATCAAATTGGGTTTAAAATTACTTTCTAGTCCTTTAGAGTGCGGTTCCCGGTTCTTATCGGTTCTAAAAAAACAGATTTTATTACGGTTTTTTCCATGACCCGTGACACGGTTGGGAACCGATAGGAGAGTCTTGCTTGGCGGATTGCCATTAACGGGCAAGTTTTGGTTAGGCTGGCACTATGTCTGAGAAACCCAAAAGAAAAACTGGACCCACTGAGTTTCAACACTGTGGCTGACCCACACACCACTTGTGTATATTGTCTGGGGTTTGACCACCTCAATGCAGACTGCCAGATTTGTAAGAATTTTCCTGCTGCCACCGTGGAAAAGAGAGTTGGTAGACTCAGGGAAAGGGAGGCCAAAAAGTCTGCTGACCCGGATGGCCAGCCCGGTTTGGTTCCAACCGAACCTGAGGGAGTGCCCTCTGACCAGGGCGATACTTCCTTGGGCAAACAAAGAGCCAGCTCTGAGGAGCCGATTCCAACTAAAAGGACTAGAAAGTCAGCTAGTTTTGGGCCAAAAGTTCTTTCTCCAACCGCTGAGGAAATAGCCAAAGCTATTCAAATTGTCCAGTCTCTTTCCCCGGTTCCATCCGAACCGACACCATTAGGTTAGCGGTCGGTTCGGACGGTTCCTCCGGTTCAAGATTATGATTTTGAGGATTTTTATGAACTGGAGGAAGGGGAGGAGGGGTATGAGGAGAGTGAGTGTGATTTTGAAAGTCTGGATGTGCCCATTGAACCGGACATCTCTCCAGACAGACCCTCAGGGGTTTCCCCTCCCAGGCTATCTGAGTCCCCTTCTCATTTTTTGTTTTACAAGAAAGTTGCTGAGACTCTGCAACTCCCTGTTGAGGAAGCTGTTGATGATCAAGAAGAGCCTGATTTTGTGGAAATGATGGACTAGGAGACTGTCTATTCCTTGCACAAATCTTTTAGGAAACAGACAGTAAAAATTCTGAAAACTCCTCATTCTATCCTCCCTGTGGATAAAAGGATGGACAAGAGGTATGCTTTATCAGGCTCTGATACGGAGTTCCTCTCCCAGCAATGCAGCCATGTGGGGGTAGTGCAGGCTGCAGCCTGTGACAAGGCTAATATTCCTCTAGCTTCTCACCCTCCTGAAAAGGATTCCAGGAGGATGGATGCCATGGCAAAGAAACAGTACATGGCAGCATCTTTGGGACTCAGACAGGCAAATTATATGGCTTATGCAGCTAGGTACCAGAAATCCAGATGGGATACTGTCCTGGCCCTAGCAAAACAGGCCCCTGACCAGCTTGCCAGGGAGCTGGAGCAGGTGGCTGCGGATGGTATTGAGGCATCCAAGGTGCAATTTCATGCTGCAGTAGACTCTAATGATGTTTCATCAAGAGTCATGGCTACATCTGTGTCTCTTCGCAGAATGGCCTGGCTCAGATGTACTGCCCTGTCACAGGATACTCAGTCTAAGGCTATGGATTTTCCTGTTGTGGGCAATTCTCTGTGTGGGGAGCAGACAGAGAATTATATGAAGCAAATGAATGAGTATAGGACCACCTATAGGAGTGCACAGGCCAAAGAAAGGCAAGCCACTCCTCAAAGTCAGCATGTCAGGGGCAGGGGCAGGCCTTTTCATAGGCCTTTTTACCAGGCCCAGGCCTCCTCTTCTGCTTATGCCCAGAGGGGGTTCTTTAGAGGAAGGGGCAGAAGGGGTTCTAGTAAGCCTGCTTCTACCCCTCAACCCAAAGCCCCTGCAAAACAGGCTCCCTGATGGGGTAGCCAGGGCCGATTCTCCACTACCGGTAGGGGGCAGGCTGGCTTACTTTGTCCAGGACTGAAAGTCTTTAACATCAGACAAGTGGGTCCTCAAAGTAGTAAGCCAGGGACTGGTTCTCAGCTTCAAAAAATTTCCGAAGATGAGAGCCAGGTCTTTTCCACCTGCAAACCCATCAGAGGCACTTGCCCTGGAAACAGAAGTTTCTTCTCTCCTGGCTCTCAGAGCCGTGGATTGGGTTCCAACCATACACCAGGGCAAAGGGTTGTACTCCAGGTACTTCCTTACCCCAAAAAAGACAGGAGAATGGCGACTCATCCTGGATCTCGGGTATCTAAACAAGCACCTTTTAAAACCAAAGTTCAAAATGGTGACTCTGGGGATTATTTTACCTTCTCTAAGGCCAGGGGACTGGCTAGCCTCCCTGGACCTCAAGGATGCCTACTTTCATGTTCTCATCAGAAGGTCCCATCGAAAGTACCTCAGATTCGAACTGCCCTCAGGCCATTACCAGTTCAGAGCAATGCCCTTCGGCCTCACCTCGGCCCCGAGGGTGTTCACAAAATGCCTGGCAGTAGCAGTTGCTCATTTGAGAAGGCAAAAGATTGCCATCTTTCCTTATCTGGACGACTGGCTCATTGTAGGCCAGTCTCCAGAACAGGTCAAACTACACTTACAAGTAACCCAGCAACTGCTTACATCTCTAGGTTTCTTTCTCAATCTTCCAAAGTCAGTTCTGGAGCCTGTCCAGCTTCTCACCTTCATAGGCGCAGAACTGAACACAAGAGAAGCCAGAGCCTTCCTCCCTCTGGAAAGAGCAAGGACCTTGGTCTCTGGCCTCTTCTTTCACCCTGCAGGTCTCTGACCAGCAAGGCATTTTCTACAGCTCCTGGGCACATGGCTGCTTCTACAGCAGCAGTGCAGGAAGCAAGATTTCAGATGAGGGACATCCAGTTCCATTTGAGAGCCTTTTGGTCTCAGAGGACAGATCCTCTAACCAAATTGATTCCAGTGACTTGAACCCTGATCCAGGCCCTCCAGTGGTGCAGGATCAGACAATCTGAGACAGGGGTTCCCTTCACCCCAGTCTCATTCCTTGACCCTTACTACAGATGCATCCCTCTTGGGGTGGGAGCTCACATGGGCGACCTTCCACCCAAGGGCTGTGGTCCCTCAAGAATCTGTGCTCCACATCAATTTGCTGGAGCTCAGAGCAGTTTTTCTAGCACTCCAGGTTTTTCCATATCTGTTCAGAACAAGGTTGTTCAGATCAGAACAGACAATACCACTACAGTGTGGTACATCAACAAGCAAGGGGCACTCTGGCTCTCGACCTTGTGCACGAAGCAATGAAGTTGTGGTCTCTGGCTTATTCTCTGAACGCCCCTTATGGCAGTTCACCTCCCAGAAAGGACAATGTCCTAGCGGATGCTCTCAGCAGGATTTCCAGGGCCATCACGAATGGGCACTGGACCCCTAGTACTGGAGGTAGTATTTGCCAGATGGGGCACCCCGCAAATAGATCTCTTTGCAGCCCCAGACAATCACCAACTTCCCCTTTTTTGCTGCAGGCCACCAGTGTTGGGCTCAGTCCCTCTGGATGCCTTCCTCTTCAGTTGGGAAGGGAAGTTCCTCTATGCTTTCCCCCCCTTCCCCCTTCTTTTCAAGGTGCTAGTCAGAATCAGATCTCAATCCTGCAAGATGATTCTGATTGCTCCAGATTGGGCCAGGCAGCCCTGGTACCCACTCCTCATGTCCTTAGCTGTCCACCTTCCCCTGTGTCTTCCCAGGAATCACAATCTGTTAACCTGTGCCCAGGGGAGAGTTTGGTATCCGGACCTCAAATCTCTCAATCTCAAGGCATGGCTCTTGAAGAGTTAGAGTTTGCTGACCTACACCTTTCCCAAGGTGTATTGGATATATTGAAGGCCTCTAGGAAACCTTCCACCAGGGCTACTTATAATTCAAAATGGAAGAGATTTTCCATTTGGTGTGCTGGTAAACATATTTCTCCAGAATCTGCTGGCATGCCCACGATCCTGGATTATTTGGTGCATTTGAATTCCTTGGGGCTGAGACCAGCTACCCTAAAAGTGCACTTGGCAGCTGTGTCTGCCTTCTTATCAGCAGGTAAGCCCTCTTCTTTTCAGCTCACCCTGTGTTCTCAAGTTTTTAAAGGTTGCTTCACACCAACCCTCCGTCAGGGACCCTGCCCCTGCTTGGGATCTTAATATTTGTATTGCTCAGCTTATGCAACCCCCTTTTGAGCCATTGTCTTCAGCAGAGCTTAAGTACTTGACTTGGAAAACTGTGTTTCTGGTAGCCATCACCTCTGCCAGGCACATAAGTGAGCTACAAGCATTGTCAGTGAAGCCTGATTTTATCTCCTTTCATAGAGATAAGGTGGTCCTCAGGACTAACAGGAAGTTTTTGCCTAAGGTGGTTTCAGACTTCTACCTTACTCTATCCATGTCTCTTCCTGTGTATTTCACTGACCATTCCTCCTCTGGTGAGAGGAGATTGCACAGTTTAGATGTCAAAAGAGCCCTTAGTTACTATATAGAACGTACCAAGGGTCACAGGTTTGAATCCCTCCAATTGTTCCTCACTTATGGTGAGGTTGGTAAAGGGAAACCTGCCACTAAAAGATCCATTGCCAGGTGGATTGTCTCTTGTATCCAATTCTGCTATGAAAAACTGGGTAAGGTTCCTCCCTCAGGCCTGAGGGCTCACTCTACCAGAGGTACAGCTGCGTCTTTGGCTGCTGCCAGGGACATTCCTATCCTAGAGATATGTCAAGCAGCTACCTGGAAACAGTTCACACTTTTACTGACATTACTCCTGGATATCCAGGCTAGGAGTGATGCTCGATTCTAACTTTAGCTGTGCTTCAGAGCCTATTTCCCAAGTAGGTTCTGTCCCTCCTCCATGGAGGTACTGCTATGTAGTCTGCATATGTCATAATATAGCAAGACTTCATGTTGTTTGAAGAAAAAATTACTCACCTTAGTAATGTTGTTTCTTCTAATGGAGTCTTGCTGTATGTGACCTCCCCAGCCTGCCCTCTCAGAACCTCTATTTTTGGGATGTGGGTGGGCAGTGCAATGTTGGCACTCATAGATGCCCACTTTATTTTCACCCTTTCTTAGGGTGCTTAGGTGTTATGTTTTTTTTCTCTTGATTCCCCTGACTTCAGTCTTTGTTTTGGGATCAAGAGTAAAAATGTGTTTTGTAGTTGGTAACTAGTGGGCTAGTGTAGGTTTACGGCTTCCACACAGAACCTTAGTGAGTTTTGCTCGTAAGATCTGACAGTTTAAGTTTGAGCTACAACAGACAGAGTGTTCAACCGAGCTCGGCTCAGATTCCATGCCCTGCATGGAAAGTTAACTCTTTCACCTCCGAGCAGTTCTAACCTGGGTTATACTGCATATGTCATAATATAGCAAGACTCCATTAGAAGAAACAACATTACTAAGGTGAGTAATTTTTCCTTATCCACGCTGGGATACTCCAGGAGCAGGGGTAGAAGGGTCTCGAGGCGAAGATCCCAAGCTCAGCCTCAGCCACAATCTAAACAGACCCCCTGAGCCACAGGCGTTTCCTCCCTTCCTGTGGAGGCAGACTGTCGCACTTCCTCCATGCCTGGCTGAACATCACCACAGACAAGTGGGTTCTGGAGGTAGTGGGTTAGGGTCTGTCTCTGGAATTCAAATCCCCTCTTCATCAAAAGATCAGAGTTTTCAGTTCTCCCTCCCCAGCAGAAAAAACACTGCTAGAGGCAGAGGTTTGAAACTTGCTACAGCGAAGAACAGTAGAACCAGTCCCAAAATCTCTGAGGGGAAGGGGATTTTATTCCAGATACTTTCTAACAACAAAGAAAAGTGGGGCCTGGTGCCTATATTGGATCTCAGAGCTTTAAACTAGCACCTGAAGAAACAAAAGTTCAGAATGGTAACTCTAGCTGTGATTTTGCCAGTGCTCCAAAGGGAGATTAGCTGGCATCACTGGACTTAAGGATGCCTATTTCCACATCCCCATAAGGATCTTACTGGAGATATCTGGATTCAGACTCCTCAGGTCACTACCAGTTTTCAACCCTGCTTTTGTCCTTTCTTCGGCCCCAAGGGTATTCACAAAATGTCTTGCTGCTACAGTAGCACATCTTCGGAGACAGGGAATCACTGTCTTCCCTTATCTGGATGACTGGTTAGTGGTGGGAAAATCCCCACTGCAAGTACAGCAGGATCTGAAAGTCACCAAGGGCCTTCTAGAGTCTCTGGGGTTTCTGATTAATCACAAAAAGTCTGCCTTCATTTCTGCACAGGTGTTGCAGTTCATAAGAGCAGAAATAAATACTTACAGGCCAGAGCCTATCCGCCTTTGGAAAGAGTAAAAAATCTTTAGTCAGTAGCAAATTCCTTCAGGTTACCCAAACCAAGAACTGCAAGACAGTTTCTTCAGCTACTGGGCCACATGGCTGCTTCCATAGGCACAGTGCTGGTTTCAGATTCCACATGAGACATCCAGTTCCACCTCAGGTCTCACTGGTGTCGGAAAAAAAGATCCTTTTTCAAAACTCATAGCAGTAACAAGGGCACTGTTACAGGCCCTCTTGTGGTAGAAAAAGAAATCCTTAAGACAGGGAATTCCTTTTCAGAAAGAGAACCCTCAGTAGTTCTCACAACAGATGCATCCCGCTTGGGCTGGGACGCTCATCTAGGGAAGCACACTACCTAGGGTACCTGGTCAGTTGCAGAGTCCCTTCAGCACATAAACTTGCTGGAACTCAGAGCAGTTTTGCTATCTTCCCTAGTACAAGGCAAGGTGGTACAGATCAGAACAGACAAGACCACCACAATGTATTACATAAACAAGCAGGAAGGCATCAGGTCAGGCCTCCTTTGCACAGAAGCCATACAAATCTGGACTCTGGCTTACTCTTTGGGAATATTCCTGCAGGCAATCCACTTGCCAGGGAAAGACAACATCCTGGCAGATGCCTTTAGTCAAATCTATCAGGCCCATCACAAATGGACCTTAAACAGACAGGTGATGCAGGTTATTTTCAGAAGGTGGGGTACTCCACAGATAGACTTGTTTGCATCCCACCAGAACCACCACCTGCCTCAGTGTTGTTGCAGACCACCAGACCAGGGCACTCTCCCTCTGGATGTCCTGACCCTGGATTGGTCAGGGAGGTTCCTGTACGCCTTTCCTCCTTTTCCTCTGGTTCACAGAGTGTTGCTCAAGCTCAGGTCCCATGCAGCATCACTGATCTTGACAGCTCCAAACTGGCCAAGGCAGCCATGGTACTATCTTCTGCTCTCCATGTCTGTCACCAAACCAATACATCTCCCTCAGAGGCACGACCTACTGACTTCCTGCCAGGGAACTCTGTTGTACCCAAATCCCAAGTCCCTCAACCTCAAGGCTTGGCTCTTCAGGACATAGAAAATGCTAAATTGAACCTCTCTGAATCTGTGTTAAGTATCCTAAGAGCTTACAGAAAACCTACTACGAAAACCTATTCTTCTAAATTGAAAAGATTTTCTATTTGGTGCTCAAGTAAATCTCTGATACCAGGCCAAGCTGGAGTTCCAGCTGTCCTGGATTATCTCTCCCATTTACATTCTTCTGGTTTGCAACCCAGTTCCTTGAAGGTTCATCTAGTAGCTATGTCTGCCTACCTTTCTGTTGGGGCAAGTGTAACCTTAGCTTCGGATCCTATTTTTAAAAGATTCTTCAAAGGCTTGAATCATTTGCTTCCCCCTCACACAGCACCAGTGCCAGCTTGGGATTTGAATGTGTGTATAGCTAAACTCATGGGCTCTCCCTTTGAACCCATGGCTACAGCTCATCTAAAGTATGTCACGCTGATAAAGCACCAAAGGGTGTGAAATGTAAGATGTTCCTTGGCAGCAACCATCTTGTGGCTGTGGCTGCAATAAATATGCTTTTGCACTGAATTTAGCAGCGTTTGTGGTATCTTTTGAAGAGGTGAGTGCACTGACACTTTTACAAAACACTACAACCTGGATAGTCTGTCCAAGGATGATGCTAGATTTGGCACAGCAGTCCTGCAAAGTCTGTTTCCAAAACAAAGTTCTGTGCCCACCTCCAGTGGTACTGCTTGGTAGTCTGTATAAAGTTAGGAATATTCTGAGCATTACTGGGGTTAGAAGAAAAAATTACTTATATAGGATAGTGTATGGCTTAACGTTAACAATAAGGCAGTTCTTACACGAGTGGTTGCTTAGCGATTGTTGACCCGGTGCTTGCCTCGAGAGGTCACAATATCTTCATAGCAACCACGAGTGTAAGAACGTGCCCTGTTGTTAATGTTAAGCCATACACTTTTCCACATAGTGAATGTTATGGCCAATAGCAGGACAAAAGGGAGAAAGAGTGAAAAATGGGGAAAAAAAATAAGTAAACTTTCAAAATTATTCGTTTCAGTAGCAGGAACTGCAGGGTGATTCCGAGAACCGATGATAGGTCTGCACTCACTAGCTACTCTCGTAGAATCACCCCCCTGGACCACCACCAGAGGCACACTTCAACCTCCACCTGTGCTCTGCACCCTTCACATCCACTGTGGACTCTCGGACATTGGCTACCAATCGATTACTCCAGTTACAGTAAGTTGAAGGTATGCGACTTCGACAATGCGCTGGTGAACATTTTTTTTACTTTGAAACTGCCGCTTTTGTGGGTGGAGCAATGGAGTGATTAGTTACCAGGGCAAAGCAGGGTACATGCGGAGATAGTATGGCGTCCGTGCTGAAGCAGAGCGAAAGTCGTTCTGCTGCAGTATCTCTACTACAGCAGAACCACATTTTACTTGAAACTGAAATCAAGTGAGAACTACGTTCTAACATACACTATACCATAATAATCTTCTTTCTTCCAGTGATGCTTGGATATTCATAACTTTCCTCCCTATCTCCACTTCCAGAACTTCAGCCTCTGCGCACCGCATGCTGGAGCCACCATATCACTGTACACCCTTGGAGTGTTTTTCACCCTGCACCTGTTAATAGTTAAGATGAACAGGGTTCATTGTGTTTTAACTTTTTTGGTATTTCTCTGGCATTTTTGTCCCAACTTTGTTGAATTGCTGGTTCCTCCAGTTGGAGGTTTGTTTTACAAATTCATGTTGTTGGGAAAACCCCAGTTTTAATAATAAAATTATATACTATATTAATTTGTGCCTGCCTTTCCAGACTCCTTTTATAAAATCTGAAGAGGTTAGAACACAGGCAGTTAGTAGAGGCAGTGTTTGAAAGATGCACTCACGTGCAAAGTGTTCCATAATTTGCATGTGTTCTATCTCTCCGGGCAGTCCAACCCCCTCAGGCTTACTGCATAAAGTTATGAATATCTGAGCATCACTGAGAAGAAAGAAGATTACTATGGTAAGTAATTTTTTCTTGCCCTCCCACCCACCTGTCTCTGGATTGGAAGGAAATTCAGGCTCTCCTTCAAAAAAGAGCCATAGAGCCTGTCCCTCTGGCTCAGTAGGGAAGGGCATTTTGCTCCCACTTCTTCCTCATCCCCAAAAAGACTGGGGATCTTTGGCATATCCTAGACCTGAGCCACCTAAATCTGTACATCAAGTACAAGCCCTTCCAGATGGTCACTCTCCAAGGGCTGTTACCCCTTTTGCACTGGGGGACTGGCTCTACTCTCTGGACATGCAGGATGCTTACCTGCACATCCAGATATTTCCTGCACATCATCACTTCCTCTGCTTCCACTTCAGGGAGCCCATTTTCAATTCTGGGCTGTCCCTTTTGGCCTTTCTCCCCCCCCTGTGTATTTACATTTGCCTGGCAGTAATGGCCGATGCTTTGAGGATGTAGGGTTTCTGTGTGTTCCCCTACCTGGACGATTGACTGCTAGCAGCCCCCTCCAGGGATTGTCTGATTCATACTTTGGAACACATGTTCCACCTTTTCAGGCCTTGGGGGTCACAGTCAATCTTCCAAGTCCTAACTCTCCCCTGCCAGCGCATTCAATACATTAGGGCAATCCTGGACAGCAGCCAGGGCAAGGACTTTTTGCCTGAGGACGGGGCGGAGCGACTGATGGAACAGGCCCATCTGGTTTTCTGCAGCCAGCAGATTCCTGCCAGAGTGTTCCTGTGCCTTCTGGGCCACATGGCAGCAGCTAGTGCCACAGTTCCCCTGGCCCATCTGCATATGTGGGTTCCTCAGTGGACCTTGAGGGTCCAGTGGGACCAATGCACAGACTACCTGGATCAGTTGATCCTGGTCTCTGACCCGGTCCGGAGAGTTCTGTCATGGTGGCTGGATCTGGCCAACCTCCTTTCAGTTCTCGACCCCCGGTCGGATTCTCAAGACAGACACATCCGGCCTGGGCTGGGGTGCTCATCTGGCTGATCACCAGACCTAGGGTACCTGGACAGTTGTAGAACAAGGTCTCCATATCAACATCCTGGAGATGCACACGGTCTTCTGCGCTGTGCAGGCCTTTCAGACTCATCTCCTCCCTGGCACCACTGCTGGTGCAGACAACATGTGTGTGTGGTCATCTACAAGTGTGGGGGGGGGGATTTTCTTACCCCATGTCAGGAGGCGATGAGATTCTAGTATTGGGCCATCGAGCATGGTCTGGAGCTCTCAGTTGTTCATGTGTCAAGTGTTCAAAACATCTTGGCAGACAGTCTCAGCCGCTCCAGGTTGCAGGTTCATGAGTGAGAGCTTCTAACCTCAGTAGTCGAATATCTCTTCAACAGGTGGGGCTGTCCATAGTTGGACTGCTTTGCGTCCCCACTCAACACAAAACTGCCAATTTTGTGCTCGCTCAATCCCGAGCCAGGAGTTTTCTGGCAAGATGCATTGTCCCTCTCTTGGAAGGGGAGGTTTCTGTATGCCTTTCCTCCCTTCCCACTCCTGCAGAGGGTTCTGCTCATGCTCCAGTTGGAAGGGGTAGAGATGATTCTCATAGCTCCCTTCTGGCCATGTCAGATTTGGTTACCCCTGTTGCAGCAGTTGATGGTAGAATCTCTGGTGCCCTTTCCCCTGTGCTTGCTGTCTCAGGACCAAGGCATGTTGGTCTATCTGGACCTAAAGTCCCTGCATTTCCATGCATGGCTCCTGCGGACCTAGCTATTGCCCACTTAGGAGTGTCCTCTAGGGTCAGAGATGTCCTGGTGGCTGCTAGGAAACCCTCCACCAGAGCCACTTACGCTTTGAAATGGAAGCAGTTAATCTTTTGGGCTGCTGCTGGCCTTTTGGATGCTTTCACCTGCCCCGTGAATCAAGTGTCTGAGCACCTTTCCGCCATCTCTGTGTACTATATTCCTGTTGAGGGCAAAGCTGTTGCCTAGCTCAAAATGCCCCGCACATTCTTGCAGGGCATTTTACATGTGAAACCTCCCAGTCAGGACCCGGTTCCTCCTTGGGACCTCAACTTTATGTTGGAGAAACTCACTTTGAACTCTTTGAACCAGCTGTGAGTTGCGAGCTGCGCTTTCTGTCATGCAAAGCATTCTTTTTAGTTGCTGTTACTTCTGCTTGAAGGATTTCCGAGCTACATGCTCTTATGTGTAGGGAATCTTATTTGTTCTTTCACAAAGACAGGGTGTCTTTGCACACTAATCCTAAGTTTTTACCTAAGGTGGTGTCGGAGTTTACTTTGAATCGATCCATCCACCTTCCTGAATATTCCAATCAGAGGGAGGCCTTGCTCCATACTTTGGATGTACATAGGATTTTGCAGTACTACACGAACTACACAAAGCCTTTCAGACAATCTGACTAGTTGTTTTCTTCGTTTGCCCCTGAGAGAGAGAGAGAGAGAGAGAGAGAGGACACTCCTTTTCCAAACAGTGTTTGTCTAAGTGGTTAGCAAATTGCATTGTTTATTGCTACCGCAAGTACAAGTGGTCAAAAGCCGTTCCACCAGCGGTATGGCCACCTCTACAGCTTGTTTCAGAAATGTGTCTGCACACCTAGTGCAGCTGCCACCTAGAGTTCTGTCTATACCTTCACCAAGCCTTACAGTTTGGACATCGCCTCTAGGGGCAGGGCCAGTTTCGGCCTAGCAGTTCTTCAGAGCCTTCTCTCCTGAGCTGTTGGCTGCTGATCTGTCCTCCTCCTGGTGTTGTTCTCCTGGTGATATCTGGTACTGCTTGGGACTCATTCCTACCGGTGTGGCCTGCTGTTGGAGCGTTCCTCGAAGTAAGATAGTACAGTTACGTAAGAACTTACTGTAACAGTAGATCTTCGAGAAAAGTTCTTGCAGCAGGCTCTGCATTCCTTCCCTCCTTCCCCCTGCTGTTCTTTTTCTCTTGCACTTCTTTTGCCTGTCTTTTGGCTCTTGGGGAAACCTCCTTGGCTCTCCATTAGCTGCCAATATGGGGTCTCTGTCAGGAGAGCCGACGTACGTGCGGGGGACCGCCCACCTTTTATAGGCTAGGCTGACATCCGCGGTGGGTGGTCCCCCATGATAGACTGCTAGCTAGAAGTTTTCTGTGTGGTCCTGGCACCTGACGGCTTAGTACTACTGGTGTGGCCTGCTGCAAGAGTTTCTCACGAAGATCTTCTGTTACAGTAAATTCTTACATAACTGTGCTTTGTCTCTAGTTGATTATGGTGTAGTGGTATACTCTGCAGCATTGTACAGTGTCTTGCTAACACACTAACATACTAAATTGCCAGCAGAATAGGCCTAATGGTCTTTCGTGTCTGCTAGTTTGGTCAACCCCCACCCTGGAAGCTGACCTTGCTGCCCCCCTCGCCCTCTCTGGCTTCTCCCTTCCCAGTCCTGGATATTCTCGTTGCACTGGATTTTGCTTCCAGAACCCTTCCCCTGTACCTGTACCACCCCCTCTTGAACCCCTCCACCGTCTCTTCCTCCACCAGCCCCCTGGGCAGCGCATTCCATGGCTCCACCACCCTCTCGGTGAAGTAGCAGCTCCTCCTTTCTCCCCTGAATTTCCCCCCTCCAGCTTTCACCCATGCCCTCTAGTTGACCCTCCTTCCTTCGAAGCACCCTGACTGCCCCTTCCCTATTTACGCCTTCATGTACCTGAAGACCTCTATCATGTCCCCCTGTCTTCCAGTGTGTACATATTTAGCTCTTCGAGCCTCTCCCCATAGGTCCTGTCCCCCAAACCCCAAATCATTTTGGTTGCCCTCCTCTGGACCCTCTCCAGGAGTTCAATGTCCCTCTTTAAGTGTGGCCTCCAAAACTGCATGCAGTACTCAGGGTGTGGCCTCACCAAGCAATTATGCAGAGGAAGTATCACTTCCCTCCTTCTGGAGGTGATCCCCCTAGCGATGCATCCCAGCATCCTGTTGGCCTTGGCCGCTGCCCTCCTACAAGTCTCTGAGTTGTTCATCTTGATATCCGCCACCACCCCCAGGTCCCTCTCAGCAATCGTGACTTGTAGCAATCCCCCCCCCAAAGAAGTGCTGTCAAAACTGTTCTTAATATAGTTTGCCATTTTATCCTAGACTTCAGTATCCACTGTAGCATTTTTGAATTCTATTCTTCGATGGCTGGCTGCCCTTTAAGCAGAAAAGTCAATACTGTGCTTTTGTTATTGAGACACCAGTCTTACAGAGCTAGTACAGTGCCTGAAATGAAATGAATACTAATCATTAATTATTATTATTATTGAATTTGGTTGACCCGGTAAGCCCACTGGGCCTAGGAGTCCCTTTTTTAGCGGCGAACGGGAGGAGTTGGGATACAGATGGTAAGCAACCGAAATCGAACCAGATTAAGCTGTTGGTAGTATTTTTAGTGAATGGGAGAAATTTGGCCAGGACACTGGTGAAAGTCCCCTACTCTGCTGCTGCTTTGTGGTCAGTAGAGGGCTGCGCTGTGTCTGCAGAATGGCAGACGAAGTGCAGCCTCGTATGGAGCAGGACATTTTGTTGGAGGCTCCTGTTGTTCGTACTGCAGCTTTACCGCTGGAAGGTTTGGATGGTGTCCCTATGAGTGGGACATCTGGTTATGCTGTTTCAGATTTGGTCGGGGAAGATACTGGCAGGACACCAGTTCGGGAGATTACGACTGAAATTGCCGATTCTACGTCTTACCCTGTTCTCCCTGTGTCTGCCACTTTAAACTTAAGCGCTTCTTCTGGTTCGGATCTGGTTGTCACTATGGACCCGTTTTCTTCAATGGAACTTCTGGGTGTGGAGTCTGGTCGCGTTGAGAGGCCAGTCGAAATTTCGGCAACAAGTAGTGCTCCTTCTACTTCCCAAGTTGTCTGTAGACAATTTGGACTTCATTCAGCTCCTATTGACTTTTTGGTGGACTGGTCGGCTGATGCCTCACTTTCCAGATCTGGATGAATTCGTACAACTTCGGGGACATGGATTCCTCACCCTGACTGGGTGGACAGCGGGCCTACACCGTCTGCTCCTATGCATGCCACCAAACTGAGCTCAGGTGTATCTTCTGGACATAATTCTTCTTCTGTCAATAATAAAAATGGTGCGCACCTTATTCAGGAGGATTCTGAGGCCATTTCTGGCCCTAGTACATCCTCAGGGGCGGGGGGAGACTCTGGTCAAAGGTCAACAAAATCAGGATCTTCGGACAGCGCTAAATGCATCCCTATGGCTGATTTATTTAAAAATAAATTAGAGCAGGCTCCTAGGAGAAATGCTGTGAGATTGCGTTACAAGGGTGGGCTATCTACTCATCCTGACAGATGATGTATTCCTAATCATTTGCTTAGAGGTTCTATGCATTTTTTCTCTCTGACCTATATGCTTTAATTCATGTTTCAGGGGAGGGATTCCTTTGATATCAGTCTTCGACTTAGTAGCAGCTTGGAAAAATTTTGGGAAAAATATTCTACCCTTATTCTATCCTTATGGACACCCTTTTTCACTATTCCCCTTACTAGACCACAAATTAGGTATGTAACTGTCATGTTCCGTAATGAAGGGGTGAATGTCAGTGATATTTATCACTGGTTACAAAATCGATGTGACATTCTCGGCCCTCCTGAGGCTCTTTTGGATTTAGAAGGTACTGTATCTGGACTGGGGGTTGGAAATTTAAAGTGAAATTGTTTCAGGTTAACTCTGATAGTATTCATCTACCCAATAGTTTTTTTTTGGGTAAAGACAGAGGTGTTTGTTTTTACAGTGGGCAACCCAGGGCCTGCTATAAATGTGGCTCACGGACGCATATCAGCAGTTCTTGCGACATGTTAAAATGCTTTCTTTGTGGGGGCTATGGCCATTCCGTAGAGTTATGTGAGAATATTTTTCAGCGTAACCTGTGCGATGAGAAGGGGCATGCTTTTCATCAGTGCCCTTGGGCCAAACGAAATAGGGCTGAAGGTTGGGATCATGATGATTTGGTTTATAAGGCTCAGGAAAAAAAACAGGATTTTCCTCTTTCTGATCCTTCTGACTCATGCGCTGAGTCTACCCCTTCTAGAGACCCTCCTTTATTACCCCCTCCTGATACTCTGTCCCCTATAGCTCGGCCTTTTCTGCTACCCGTGCAGGGTCCTGCTCCTACTTCTAGCCTAGGCCCTGATCCTGCTGTCAGTGTGTCTGCTTTACTCATTTGAAATTGTTAAGGGACGTAGATTCACCAGGTCCTCTCTTAAAAATTCCTCTCTGTGTCTTGTTTCTATGGCAAATATTTTTTCCTCCCTTCAGGATGACCTGGAGGATTCTGATTTGGAGTCAGACACCTCACACAGGTCTGAGCTGGCTACTGAGGATGAAGAAAGCAGATCTACTGAATTTTCTAAAGAAAAGAATGGGGAAACGGAAAAAAAGGAAGGCTAGTAGCAGTTTAAAGGGAGGGCCTTAAAATTTACTATGTAATAGATGGCTACTCTGAAGCTGGTGTCTTTCAATGTCTGTAGCTTAAAGACCTATAAAAAACAGATATCCCGGTTTTCTTTTTTTGACTCCCTTGATGTTGATGTCTTTTTTTGTTCAAGAAACACACCTCTCCTTTCTCCCGCTGAGGTAAAACAAATAGAAAGACAATGGCATTGGGATCCTTCCTTTTGGACTTTTGGTTTAGAAGCTGCAGATGGGTTTGGCATTCTTTTTGAATCTACTAAATTTCATGTTACCAGGCTTATTGATGTTAAGCCAGGGAGGGCTTTGGTGCTTGACTGCTCCCTTGGGGACTTCTCATTTCGTTTTATTAATCTTTATGCCCCTCAGCTTAAAACAGCTAAAATTGAGCTATTTGATGAAATTAAGCCCTTCTTATATACAAGAAAATATATTATCTGGGGAAGGGACTTTAATTGTACCTTGGACACTAAACTTGCAGAGGCCACACAGAAGAAGATGTACTGTGATTCCAATGCCCTACTACATATTATTTCTGGAGCCAGTATATGGGACGCTTTCCCAAGCTTACATACCACAGGCACTGGAGCTACTTACCATAGGCACATATATGCTACCCGTATTGATATGTTTTTTGTCTCTAAGTATTTGATTCCTATTTTGTGTATATCTCAACCCTCTGTATGTTCAGATCATAATATTTTATTTTGTACTTTATCTACTATTCCTCAAAAAAATTTTCCCCCGAATAATCGCTGGTGGTTCAATATGTCCCTTTTAGACTCCCCTTCCCTTTTCTCTCATATTGAGGTTTTCTTTGCAAGTCGGGACTCTATTATGTGCTCCTATGATTCTTTGTTGTATTGGTGGCTGGATACCAAAATGGAGCTTAAACAACTTGTGCTCTCCTTTATTAGACACCGGGCTAACTTTAATTATTTACACTATCTTCTTTTGAAAAATCAATTATGTAAGTTAATGTCTTTTCCCCCGCATGATAAGAAAGGATTTACTTCTCAAATTTTTGAAATTAAGAAACAAATGAAAAACTATCAATATGATAGGGCTAAATCTTTGGAGATGGAATTTAGATTTAGCACACAGAAGACACCTGCATCAGATCCATATGCGGCATGCAAACAGCGGTTAGATAGTACTCTGATGACTCACCTTGCCACAACAAATGGTAATGTGGTAACCACGGATTTAGAAATGTTATCAGTAGTACAACAGTTTGTCAGTTCCACATTTCATCCCATTCCTGTTACCTCTTCTTCTTTACTGTCTGGATTTACTGCACCATTGCCTCAGGTACCTATAGCCATGGTACAATCTCTAGTACGACCTATACTGCCCCAAGAGGTCGAGGCCGCTATATCCCAATTAAGTATGGGTACCTCTCCCGGAATGGATGGTATCCCTAATGACTTTTGTAAACAGTTTTTGTCCCATATGACCCATTTTTTACCCTTGGTTTTCAATTTTATGTTGACCTCCTCTTCTTCTTATTTTGGTTTCAATACCTCTCTGTTATATTTTTTGTATAAATCGGGGGATAAGACCCTTTTGACTAATTGGAGGCCTTTAAGTCTACTAAATAGTGATTATAAGATTCTAGCTAAAATTCTTAATAATAGATTATTGATGGTTGCTGATCTCCTTATTCACCCGGCTCAGACTTGTGCTATTCCCAACAGACGTATTGTTTTATTATTTCCTGAATGTGTACCCACGAAAATGATGTTTTCTTTACACAAATTGACAGATTTTAGGATTCCTCCTCATATTTGGGATGTTGTGTGGATCTCTATTCAGAGGAGACTGGGTGTTCGGGGTAATTTAAAATATAAACCCCTGACTGAGAGATTCTGTCCGAGACCTACATGTATTAATAGTGAGGAAACTATGCTTCATTTTTTTATTAATTGACCCCATAGTCAGTTTTTTTGGCAGGACGCTGCTACACATTGGCATTTACCTTTTCTAAATTACATATCCTATCACACCATTGTTTTAGGGGATTATACAGGGATCTGGAAGTCTTGTCATAATTTGAATGTTTTTTTTCCTTTGTCCAATATTTTTTGTGGCAGGCTCATTGTCACTTTGTATTACAGTAACAGCTAGTTTTAAACAGTACCATTTTTTCACAGATTGAAGATGGTTTGCTATCCGTTAAAGACAATGATGTTCGTAGATTCTCTAAAGCTAAAGTAGATTCTTTATTGGAACATTTTTTCTTTTGAAATATGTTATATTGTTTGTTTCTGTTCCTTATGGATTTTTCTATTTGTACACCTGAATATTTCTGATGCATTATTGTTTTTCTTGTGATGTTATGATTTCTTTTCAATAAACTTCCACTACTCTTTTCAATAAGTGCCATGGGATCTTTAGCATCCACCTGAACTACGACCAGTCCAGGCAGATGGGACCTCAGTTTAACGTCTCATCCGAAAGACGGCACCTCAGAAGTGTAGCACCCCGCCTCATGCTGCACTACAGTGTCAGTATTGGGATATTAACCCAAGTGCCATTAAGAATGGGAGATTCACCTGTTCATGGGACTGCAAGAAATTAGTCAACCAGAAACTGTATCAGTCATAATATACCCTTGGTAGCCATATTGTTGTCTGGGGGGTGGTGGAGGCACCCCTTGTGGTAGGCCGGTGAGCCTGCTCTGTTACGAAGGATTGTGCTTGCACACATTGCAGTAGGTTGTACAATGCTATCAAGGGGCTATAGTTTGCTGGCCCTGTGATGCACAAGGCTGAGGTGCGTTAACGTGCCTTATGTTGTGCCATGCCGATGACCTGAGTTCAGGAATGAGCTTGGGTTGCCAGGGGCTGGTGGGGGGAGGGGGGTGGAGTGAGCTTCTGACAGGCAGCTCTCCCCTCATGGCTAAGGGTGGCCTGTATTCCCAGCTCTTGACTACCACCACGTGGATATCTGATGGTAGTGCTGATGTTATTGGGGCGGACATATGTCTGGGTGTGTGGAGAGGGCCGCAGTTCCAGGGTGCATGTGGCAAAAACTAAGGAAGATAATGGAAGGGAATCAGGCTACATTAAGCCCTACCCGAGGTCCCGTGGCCTGCCCGGCAACTCTGATGGGGGGACGCTTCTCGATGAGAGTCACAAGGGGGGCCACCCGGGAGGAGAGTGACAGCAGGACGGCCAATGGCACCTGGGGACAGGGCTAAACAGCCACCCAGTCATCCCAGGAAGATAACAACCTTCATTTAACAAAAAACATTTATATATGAAGCTATAGCTGACGTGGGGGGGGGGGGTTAAAACCTAGTTGCTGCCAGTTTGATGGCCAGCATATCCTCAGGCTTTGTGCTGCATGGATCCTTACCAGTGGGAGAGGTTGGGCTAGTGGATGACAGGGTTGGAGATGCCACCTCAAAAGGTACGCTCCACAGACCTGAGCACAGGGCAGGTAGCAAAGGAGGAGAAAAACTTTAATTAAAAAAAAAATAGTTTCTGTTTTTGAACTTCCTAACTGCTAAGTGGTGCAGAAGCAGTTGGTGTGGTTTATAATTTTTATTTGACAATGCTTTTCCCCCTTTGTTTCCCCTCTCCTATCTCCAACAATCACAGTTGCCATGACTGTATCTTCCTTCAGGCAAGATGGAGGGGGATGACTGTCTTTACAGTGGACACCAGAGTGCTCTTCTTGATTGGACTAGCAGGGGGAGTGTATAGGTACTCGGTGGCCTACAGCCACCATCACTTGGAATCAAGTGCCTTTGCTCCACAATGCACATACTTTCCATGTCCCATTCAGCACAACCTCAGGAAAGTGACCAGGATGAATTAAATTGAATTTATTTAGATGGCCTGCGAGGAGAAGCTGAACCATGAAGCCTTGAACTTGGTGCTGGCACAGTGCCAATGGAGGCTTAGGGCAGAAGGAACTTCATTCTAGTATGTTACTTTCAAGCTTGATAGAGTAGAAAAACAGGGAGAGGGTTGCCTTATCTACATCCGGGAATCCCTACAGGGAACGATGTTGCCGATCTCCGCCAGTAACGCTGAGTATGAGTTGCTGGCCTTAAAGCTCCTCATTGGTATGCAAAGCAAGGCACTCACCATTGCCTCAGTTTATCTCCCACCCACCAAGGCAAAGCCTGGACTCAGCTTGGTCCTGGTAGCATTATCTAAGCTGTTGAGAAACTCGGAAATCATCATTACTGGTGATTTTAACCTAAACTGGCTTAGCAAGGATACAGACCCACAAAAAGACCAGTTAGCCGATATGCACCTTACCCAGATGGTCTCCGAGAACACAAGACTTAATCGTAGGACTGACAAGGGCACCCTATTGGATTGGCTCATCATGAATACCCCCTTCTAGGATAAAACATTTTACTGTGCTGGTTGACTGTCTAAGTAACCACTTGCCAGTTGCTTGCCACTGGATCTTTAAGGGCAAAAAAGCTGCTCCTGTCACTATTCTAAGCCGTGTCCTTCGGCGTGGCTGTGCCCATGCCTTTATTTATTTAGATTTTGGCAACCGGGTAAGCCCATTGAGACCAGAGGTCCCTTTTTCAGGGGCGACCCGTGATTAGTTACATACAGCAGAGGTTACATACAGTGGACAATAATACAGTGGTTAAAATTGTAACATACATTGGAGTGACAGTAATGACAGTTGACAATCCAGAATTTACATTTGGCACCATACGTAAGATTAACAGTAGTTAATGTTGACACATTCGCTGGAATGGGCATTGAATACAGTGGTCACAGTTGACACATTCATTAGAATGGGCAAGGAAATAGGGGACCAGCGATTGCAGTCGCAGAGGATAAGTTCCTGAAGGTACATTTTGAGGCCCAACTTGAATCCTTGGAGAGAAGGCCTGTCAACCAAATTTGCTGGAAGCAAGTTCCATAAGTGCAGGGCAGTGTATTTAAAGGAACGCTTGCCTGGGTTGGTGCGTACTCGTGGGATGTCAAGAGGATGGCCAGCTGAGGATCTCATGTCACGGCATTGTGCTCTAGGGTTGAGTATTCCATGCAGGTGAGGAGGAGGGCCAGTAGTGGTGAATTTGTAGGTCAGGAAAATGGAGGAGTAGGCCAACTTGTGCTGTATGGTGAGCCAGTGGAGGTCTGCTAGGACCTTACAGTGGTGCCTCCTACGGGGGAGTTGGTGGCAAAGCATGCCACTCTATGGTAGAGCACAGTGAGTTTTCTTCATTCCCCTTCTCTAAGGAACTGTACCGGGGGGGGGGCCCATAGAGGAGAAAGGGGAGTAGGGTGCAGTTGGTGATAGCTCGCCAAGCCTCGTCAGAAAGAGAGTTTCCCAGACGGTAGAGGAGTCCAATCCTCTGGTGGCTGGACTTAGTTAAGAAGTCGATATGAGGTTTATAGGACAGCTCCTGGTCAAGGTGGATCCCAAGGTATTTGATCCTGTTTAGGACCTCATCTTGCTTCCCTTGTGCTGTTTGGAGCTGGAGCAGGTCACACCTGTCCGTTCTGAAGCATCTGGTTCCAAACAGGATGGCCTTCATTTTCTCCTCATTCAGTACTAGGGAGTTGGTGGAGAACCAGGCTTCGAGTGCTGAGAGGTTGGCTTGTAATTTGGCAGTGATAACGCTGGGTAGCGGGTCACTGCAGTAGACGACAGTGTTGTCCGTGTAGAGGATGAGTTTGCTAGCCCACAAACCCTCTATATGTCATTGACAAAGAGGGTGAAGAACAGGGGGCCCAGGATTGAGCCCTGGGGAACCCCAGAGACCTCTGTTTGGGTACTGGACTGTGCTCCTCTCCATAGAACTTTCTGGCTTTGATTGAGCAGATAGCTCTCGAACCAGGAAAGGGAGAGCCCATCCAGTGCGAAGAGGTGGAGTTTGGAGAGGAGAAAATTATGGCTGACCAAGTCAAATGCCGTGGACAGCTCGATAAATAGTGCTCCCATCTGAGAGGACATAGCGTCGAGGACATCAAACGTGAGCCGGCTAAGGGCCGGGTCTGTGTCATAGCCTTTCCTGAAGCCATGTTGTATGTTCACTAGGAGAAGGTGCTGCTCAAGGTAGTTGTGCAATTGGTTGTGGACCAATCTCTCCTGCACCTTCTGGAGGGGGAAGAGAATGGAGATAGGCCTATAGTTCCCCACTTTGTCCCTGGGCCCTTTTTTATGGACTGGGGCTATGGTCGCTACTTTCCATTTACTTGGGACTGTTCCCTTGAAGAGGGACCTATTGATGAGCCAAGTGACAGGGAGGGTGATGGCGGGAGCAGTGTCCCTCAGCAGCTTTGGTCGAGCAAGTCATGTCCCGGGGAGGAATCAGGGTTAACCCTTAGGCTGCCGTCGACAAGATATCTTGTCCTAAAATTCTATGCGTTCTAAATCTTCCGGCAGCCTAAGGGTTAATTTTGAGTAGGAGAGGAAGTACTTCAGATGGTTTGACAAGTTTCAGGTGAAATTGGGGCCGAGCATGCTCAAAAATGCTTTACAGAATGCCTTATCCCTTGTTGATTGGTCTCCCTTGGACAATCTTAATGACATAGATCAAGCACTTCCGTTCTTCTCTGACAGGTTCAATGGCATCTGTGATATTTTTGCCCCAGTGAGAAGGAAGATAAGAGGATCCCCAGATGGGTGGATAACAAGAGACTTTCTGGACCAGATGGAGGACAGGGACAATCTATGGACTATGGCCAGATGCTCTGGTAATCCAGTTGACTACCAGAAGTACCGTGCCACTTGTAACAAGCGTACCAACCTCACTAGACAGGCAAAAGCAAGATACTACACGGAATAACTGGACAATAGCTGGGGTAATGGTAAAAGGTTCTGGGAGAATATCAAGGAGCTGCTTGGTAAAAAGGATAAGAAGCACCCTACCATGCTAATGATCAATGGTACCCTGATCCTTGACCCACATACCATTGCTGAATCCTTTAATTCAGCCTTCTCTGATCTCAGTGCTGTCCTCCCACCTGACTACCTCAACCACCCTGGCTCACCTGTGAAGAATGCTACTGGAAGCCAGCCTGAAATACCCTCGCCAAACACTAGTGTAAACCTAAACCACCCTAATTTCTACTTTAGAAGCATCACGCCTAAGGAAGCCAGAACCTACATACTCAAAGTGTTAGGTAAGACAAGGCTTGGCAGTAATAACCTGGATATGAAGCTGGTGGCAATTGCACTGAAAGAGCTTTTGGTACCTATCACCAAACTGTTTAACAAATCACTCTCCCTAGATAAGTTCCCAGCCAAATGGAAGCTTGCAATGGTCACCCCTGTGCTAAAAAGTGGAGATCGGACCAGTATAGCCAATTACAGACCGATATCCATCCTCTCCCCCTATCCAAAGTCCTTGAGAGGATAGTGGCCAATCAGATATCAGAGTACCTTCATAAATACGACCTCCTGCAACCACAGCAGCACGGATTTCTTAAGTGCCACAGTACGACCACGGCATTAGTGGAATTCTCAGACTTTGTACACAAGGCTCTGGACGGTAGTAAACTAGTGGGATCTATAATCATAGATCTCACTAAAGTCTTTGACACCATCAGCCGCCCCATCCTGCTACAGGAACTGGTGAACTTGGGGATCTCCTCGGGTGCAGTCCACTGGTTCAAGGATTACCTTTCCCACAGATCCCAGTGTGTAAAAATTGGAACTACGACCTCTGCTCCTAGGGAAATTGCACTTGGGGTTCCCCAAGGATCTATCCTGGGACCCCTTCTTTTCAGTTTGTTTTTAAACAAATTTACTGGAGGCAAACACAACTAAAACTATCCTGTATGCAGATGACATGGTCATCATTAGCAGCAGTGCCCAGCTGGATCACTTGCAGCAGGAGCTGCAATCCACTTTCTCCCTCATGGAAAACTGGTTCAGTACACAGAAACTTCTTAACTAAAAGAAGACTAAAACAATGCTGATCTCCAGCCCCCACAAAAAAATTGTCCCTGGTCTTGTCCATCACGAACAACATGGACATAACCCTAGAACAGGTACAGTCATTCAGGTACCTTGGAGTTACCATTGATGACACACTGTCGTTTGTACCCCACATTGACCAAGTCGTAAAAGTGGTGAACTCTGAACTTGGTGTACTGTACAGACACAGACAATATCTTATGCCTGCTGCCCTGCGCTTGTCTGTTTCCTCCTCCAGCTTATCAGTCATTGACTGTGGCTTGGTAGTGTATGGGGTGGCAACTGACACTGCACTCATGCGGGTATCGACGGCCCTAAAGAAGGCCTGCAGACTCACCCTAGGAGTTGGCAACCTAACTCACTTCTGCTCACTCTGTGAGCAAACCAGATGGCTCAGCCTCAGAAATAGAATAAAATATCAAACGTGTCTCTTGGATAAGAAAGCTAAACTAGGAAAATCCACCCCAAGCCTCAAGGAGATGCTCACAGAATTTTGCTCTCGCCACCAGACTGGAGGAAAGACAAGGTACTGTCCCATTCATGAAGACAACAATAGGTCAGCTCTCGTTTGTGTACAATGCTCCCTTCTGGCTAAATCCGATCCCTGTGCATATATTCCGCAATTACTCTCTACCATCCTTCAAGGCTGAGCTGAAGATGCATCTCTCTGCGGCAGCTGCCTGGAATTGCAGGTAGTTTGGATGCTATTGGTTTGCTGAGTTGAAATTTCGATCCTCCTCACCGCAACTCATTCTTTGCTCTTACACTGTTGTTCCTGTTGACTAGTGCCTCCAATGCTGTACTTGCATCTCCCCGCTTTCCGCTCCCTTATCTAGTGGTCCTACTCGTATCAAGCATTCATCCCCCCCCCCGCACCAGCTCCCTTGAACCATGCCCTTCTCTCCACTAGCATGGTCATGGCCTCATTCCTCCTTCTAGGACCCTTGACAAAGCCTGACCTCCAGGCTGCTACCCCTTTTTCTGCACTGTGCTTCCTTAACACTCATCTCCTGGTGGATGTCCGTAATCTAGTTGTTTTTTGGGGGGGAGTGTTCAACTCCTCGCAGAATGTATTTTCATCTTTACTTAATTTGATATTGTAATCACCAGGTATTGTTGAAATATTTATAGGACTCATGTGATTTGTTTTTGTACTAATTGTATAGAATTTTTGTATTTTCTGTTTATTTCTGTAACTTGATTGTATGTTGTTCTGCAGATGTGGAACCTTTGTAAAAGTGCGTTTGCTCAAAGGTGTTTTCTGAAACTATTGAAATAAATAAATAAAAATATATCCTTCCATCCACTTAGTGCTAGGTGATACAGGCACCTGGAACTGGTATACTGGTATACAGGTGCTGTTTTTGTTGCCTGAAGTGCTGGGTGAAATTGTAATATTGTATTTCATCTGGAGTTCTGTGAAATTTTATGATTTTCGAGGAATATCGCCTATGTGGCATTCACAGAATTTCATACCATATTTCTACACAAACTGCAGAATTCCACTGTATACAGTACATTGATGCCTACAGTACATGCCAGAAACAACTGAAGGCCACTAATTTTGCAGTTTATAAAAAATTCCCTAACTTATTGGCCAAAACAAAACTCTGCAGAACATTTTTAAAGCGGTATGGCAATTGACAGAATTCCACAAGCAGAATTTATCATTCTGCACACATCCAGCTGCCTGGTGTGCACTTAGTTGGTTGCACCCATGGGCTTGATATGAAACCCCAAAATATCTCTGGAGAGACCAGTAAGGTCTCCAATAACTCATCTTGCTTCCTTCAACACTTGCTGATGATTGTGATAAGAATGGTGATTCATGAGGCTAGCTCAGTGGGGTGGCTATAGTGCACTATGACCTGAGAGACCACTGTCTGCATGCCAGCCCTGTAATTCCATGCTTTGGACTGAGGTGAGGTGTTTGGCTGCCAGGGAGAGGTGTGAGAGCAGGGGCCATCCCGCATTCGCATACCCCCCTCCAATGACTGAGGAGCACCACTTGTGCCATCTTTAAAGGCAGCTGCTTTCCTGCCCTACAGATGGGTGAAGGATACAGCTACGGTCACTGAAATTTTGGAGGTGGGGGATGGGGTAATTGGAATATCCATATCAAAAGATCTTACTTCGAGAGGGCTCTTGCAGTAGGTAATTACAGATAGGACTGAAGCTGGCAGGCGTCAGGATCCCACGGAAAAATTTCTAGATAGCAGTCTCTGGCATGGGACCGCCGCAACGTCAGGTGACCAATGTCAGGCGACGTCAGTATAAAGGGGAGGTTCCCCACGCCCACCTTCCAGTTCTTTCCCGCCGTTAGCTTGTGTAGCCCTCCACGGTTACGTTCACTGCTTTGTAGTCAATCATCGGTAGTTTTACCGCCTTTATCGAACTTTTTCTTCAGAATTCGTCAGCCTTTACCTACAGCTGCCATGTATGTCGTCCCCGACTCCCTCCGAGCACAAAGAGTGTGATTCCTGCGGCGCCCAGTTCCTGCACAAGGACGGACACTCCCAGTGCCTTTTTTGCCTAGGCCCCGACCACCCTGTGGAGAAGTGCCAGCTCTACCAACAGTTCAACGCGGCCACCCGAAAGCAGAGGCAGCAGTCTCTGGAGGCCCACGTTCTTAAACTCAAGATGACCTCCATGGAAAAGGAGTTTAAAAAACTCAGGTGGGCCTCTACTTCTCCGGAGGGCCACTGCAAGAAGAAGCACCAGGACCAGGACTCCTCTTCTACGGTCGCCGCGACCTTGGCTGGGGTCGTGGTGCTGCAGGTAGCGTCTCCTCCGGGAGACAGTTCTGCGATGGCCATCTTGGAGGCTTCCAAGGCGGCATCGAGCCTCCCGTCGGGCTTGCACTTGGACCCTTCGGGAGCCTCCAGGTCAAAGGAGGCAGCCTTTCCCGGTAAGGCCGCCGCCGTGCAGCCTGCTGGTTCGGCGGCCCTGGAAAGCTGCGTTGTCCTGACTCCTGCACGGCAAGGTGATAAGACGCCCACACCCTTCGGGCAGCGCGCAGCCTCAAAGCACCTGGCAAGGCCGCCTCCATCGCGGTCTCGTTGAGCGCTGGGTCCGACAGGTCTGACGCTGGCTCCTCTGACGCCCACCCGGATCCCGCTGGTCAGCCGGACATAGGCTCCACCGATATGTGCTCGGTGTTAGAGCCAACGCCAGACCCTTCGGGCCTCATCGTCATCCCGAGCTCGCCGCAACGCTCGTTGCATTCTGAGGCCCCAGCGTCTCCTTTACTGGACCCTGGTGATGGTAACCCTTCTTCCCCGGGTGACACGAAGGATATTGACACACAGCCATCGGGTCTCCCTTCCGCTGGGCCAGATGACCCGACGTCGGATCCTCGGACGACGGCCGATCCGACACCCAGCAACATCCCCTTGCTGGATGCCGTCCCTAGGCCGGGCATCCCACCCGCCATGCCTCCCATTCTGGACCCACCCGCTGGGCCATTTCTAGGACCCTTTGCTCCTTCAGAGCCCCTGGTACCTAAGTATCCTACACCATCCTACCCAGGCCCGTAGTATCCTGCACCCCAGTACCCGACGCTGGCCTACCCGACGCCGCAGTACACAGTGCCCCAGTACACAACGCCGGGCTTCCTACCATCAGGATATGGATACGTGCCATACGGATACTCTCAGTATCTGTACTCCTCTCCTCCTCCACCGCCCCCTCAGCCGCTGGTGGATTTGAAGGAGACTCTGGCCTCCTGGTGGGCTGAGGCCAGGGCTCAGCTCACCAGGGAGGCAGAGAGCTGTCTTCCGACGTTGGTCCCCATTTCAAACCCGCTACGTCGGAGGTGAGAGATTCCCCCCCCCCCCCAGATACCAGAGGTGAACCCTCCGGTTCCAGGGCAGGGCAGGATATGCTTCCCCGAGGGCTTCCCAAGGGGTCCATTCCTCCCCTACGCCGGGAGGAGTCGTCGTCGTCTTCTTCATCCTCCTCCTCGGAGACCTCAGATGACTCCTACGGTCATTCCGATCCAGACGATGAGCCATGCATTCCAGACAAGCCCAAGCCAAGGACTCCTCCGAAGTCTTCTCTGGAGGATCCTTCTTTTACGGAGTTGCTGCGCAAAATCCAGGCTGTTCATCAGTGGCAATCCATGGAGCCAGATCCACAGTGTAAGAAGCTTGCTGTGCACCTGGATCTGCCCAAGACCGCTCCTACTTTGGTTCCACCCTGGATTGAGCCTCATGCCGACCTTGTCTCCACCATTTGGAAGCAACCGTTGGCATTAGCTCCCCTTCCTAGGAAGTCGGATAGGTTATACCAGGCTCCGGAGGGTGTTGACTCTTTGAATTAAAACCCCAGAGCTGATTCGGTCATGATTAGCGCCGCTCACAGCCGGACGGCTAACCCCAAGCATTTGAGCTCGTCACCACCCAACAAGGAATCCCACCTTCTGAACCAGTATGGGATGAAGGTCTATGCTTCTTCCACTTTGGGAATCAGGGCCCTGAATTACGTTGCTCACATGGGGGATTACCAGAAGGCGATCCTTAGCGAGGTGGAAACTAAGTTGGACTCCCTTCCTGAGTCTCAGACGAAGCAGGAAGTGGCTGACCTAGTCCAGTCTGCCTGTTCGGCCAGTCGGCACATGCTTCATGCCACGTACGACGCAGTGGATGCTGCTGGTCGGAGCTCGGCTTTTGCTGTAGGGTTGTAGCGTCATGTCTGGCTCCGAGTGTCAGGTTTGGTCCTGGAGGTGCAGTCGGCTATCCAGGACGCGCCCTTCCGGGGTTTGGCACTGTTCGGTGGTGATGTCAAGGACATCATCACCGATCTGCTGGAGAAGGGTACTGCACTTATGTCTGTTGACTCCTTGTACAGGCCTCCTCATGCTCAGTGTCCTCCCTTTCGCAGATGTTCTCAGCCCAAGGCGAAACCTCAGGGAAAGCGGGCCAACAAACGTCGGGCCTTTCCGGCTGCCAAGCCCCCCCCACCCAAAAAAGTGGCAGGAGCTTCAGCTATGATGTTGCCTCACACCTCCTGACTCCTCCCCTCTCCCACAGCCTCTGGGCCTCCCAGAGGAACCGGTAGGAGGGAGATTTTCCTTCCATCTACCAGGTTGGGAGAGGATCACTTCAGACACTTGGGTGCTCTAGCAGCAGAAGGACACTCAATTGAGTTTCTTCAGAAACCACCTCGAAACCTCCCCCCCCAACAAGGTCGTCTTACTCCCCAGAACATCATCTTCTGGTCCGGAAAAAATATCCTGTCTTCTTCTGAAGGAGGCGATAGAGCCGTCCGCCCCACCTTCGGGGGGCGGGTTACTATTCCCAATTTTTCCTGGTCCCGAAGAAGTCGGGCGTCGTGAGGCTGATTCTCGACCTCAGTTCCCTGAACTTGTTCGTGGAGTACAGAAGGTTCAGAATGCTCTCTCTGCAGGGTCTTCTGCCATGACAGTGGCTGTGCGCTCTGGACATGCAGGATGCTTACCTGCATATCCCTATTCGCCCTTCCCACCGCAAATACCTACATTTTTCATTCCAGGTGGACCACTATCAGTTCAAGGCCCTCCCATTTGGTCTTTCCTCGGTGCCCTGAGTGTTCACCAAATGCCTTTTGGTGGTAGCGGCCTTCCTGCGCACCCAAGGGGTTCAGGTTTTCCCGTACCTGGACAACTGGCTCCTTGCGACCCAGTCCAGGGGGGAGCTCCTGCGCTTCCTTTCCCTTACCCTGCAGGTTTTCAACAGCCTGGGTATTACCATCAACCAGGCCAAGTCCCATCTGATCCCATCCCAGAGGCTCCAGTTTATTGGGGAGATCCTGGACACGACCTCCAGCATGGCATTCCTGCCACTGGACAGGGCTGCTACACTCCAGGCTCAGGTCAGCCTGTTGTCCAGCCACAGGCGTTTCAGCACCAGGTCAGTCCTTCGCCTCCTCGGGCTCATGGCGGCTGCTATTCCGACAGTCCCTCACGCTCGGCTCCACATGAGAATCTCTCAGTTGACCCTTTGGTCTCAATGGGATCAGTTTGTGGATGACCTAGATCAACAAGTTCTGGTCTCCAACCCCATTGTTCGGGACTTGGAGTGGTAGATGGTTCAGGAGAATCTTTGCCGGGGGGTTCCCTTCTGTCTTTCTCCCCCCTCCCAGACGCTGACAACAGATGCCTCGGGCGAGGGTTGGGGAGCCCATCTGGGATCTCACAGGACCCAGGGCTCCTGGTCCCAGCTCGAACAGACTCTTCATATAAACGTACTCGAGCTTCGGGCCGTGCTGTATGCTCTTCAAGCTCTGCATCTGTATCTGCTCCCCGGGCATCTGGCTGTCCAGATGGACCACATGTGTGTAGTCTGGTACATCAACAAACAGGGAGGAACTCGTTCCTACCCTCTCTGCAGGGAGGTGATGCGGGTTTGGGATTGGGCAGTGCAGCACAACTTTCACCTCATGGCAATTCACGTCCCGGTGGTCGAGAACACGTTGGCAGACCACCTCAGCCGGTCGTCTGCTCAGGCTTATGAGTGGGAACTGGATCAGGGTGTGGCAGATGATATCTTCCTACGATGGGGAACGCCACAGGTAGACCTGTTTGTGTCTTCTCACAACACAAAACTTCCTGTCTTCTGCTCACTCGCTCCAGGTCGCGGCATTTTTGGGAGAGATGCTCTGTCTCTAGACTGGAGGGGCAGATTCATCTATGCCTCCCCCCCCCCCCCGATTCCATTGATTCCGAGGGTCTTACAGAAACTCGGCTCAGAAGAAGCTTGCATGATCCTAATCGCCTCCTTTCAAACAACATGAAGTCTTGCTATATTATGACTATTGCAGTTTGTCCCACCACTAGAACTGCTCCGGAGGTGAAAGAGTTAACTTCCATGCAGAGCATGGAGCTTAGAGCGCAAGCTCGGTTCAGAAACTCTGTTAGGCTGGTTTCAAACCGAAACCGTCAGATTCTTTACTTCGCCTCACTGAACAGTCGCTCCGGAGATTCCTCCTGTTGCTCGGTTCATTTCTTCGGTTTAAAGCGCTATTTCTCGGTTGAATTTAACCGCGATTTAATTATTTTAACTGCAAAACCGATCGGTTCAAGCTCTGTCTATGGTATTGTAAGTAATAGATAGGTTTTTTTCTGTGTGGAACTTGTAAAATTGTTATCCGTTCGGTTGAACCGATCAATTCGTATTAAACTTAAGTTTAAAGCCTTTTAAGGCTTGTTAGAGTGTGGTTCCTGGTTCTTATCGGTTCTAAAAACGGATTTCATTACGTTTTTTTCCACGACCCGTGACACGGTTTGGAACCGATAAGGGTGTCTTGCCTGGCACTGCCATTAAAAGGGCAAGTTTGTTGGTTAGGCTGGCATCATGTCTGAGAAACCCAAAAGAAAACCGGCCACTGGGTTTCAACACTGTAGTGTCTGTGGAAGCCTTTGCCAAGGCTGACCCACACTACATGTTCTATAGTCTGGGGTTTGACCACCTCAATTCAGACTGCCAGATTTGTAAAATTTCCTGCAGCCACCCTGGACAAGAGAGTGGGCAGGCTCAGGGAACAGAGGCCAAAAGTCCACTGACCCGAGTGGCCAGCCGGTTTGTGCCAACCGAACCGGAGGGAGTGCCTCTGACCAGGGCGAGACTTCCTCGGCAACGAAAGCTGGCTCTGAGGAGCCAGTTCCAGTAAAGAAAATTAAAACTCAGCAGGTTTGGAGTCCAAAATTCTTCTCCAACTGCTGCAGAGATAAAGCAGGCAATACAGATTGTCCAGTCCCTGTCCCCGGTTCCCTCCGAACCGCCACTGTCTGGCAAAAGGTCGGTTCGGTCGGTTCCAATGGTTCAGGAATATGATATAGAAGAGTTTTATGAACCAGAGGAGGGGGATGAGGATTATGATCAGTGTGAATGTGACTTTAAAAGTCTGGATGTGCCCATTGAACCGGACATCTCCCCAGACAGACCTTCAGGTCAGTCTCCCCCTAGGCTTTCTGAGTCCCCTTCTCATTTTTTGTTTTATAAAAAAGTTGCTGAGACCCTCCAGCTTCCCTTAAAGGAGGCTTTGGATGAGCAAGAGGAGCCTGACTATGTGAAGATGATGGATATCCCAGAGTCCAGGAGATTGTCCATCCCTTTACATAAATCTTTTAGGAAACAAACAATAAAAATGTTAAAAGCTCCTAATTCTGTGCCTTCTGTGGATAAAAAGATGGACAGGAGGAACACTTTGTCAGGTCCTGATACAGATTTTCTTTCACAGCAATGCAGTCATGTTGGGGTAGTTCAGGCTGCAGCCTGTGATAAAGCTAATATTCCCTTGGCTTCACATCCTCCTGACAAGGATTCCAGGAAGATTGATGCCATGGCCAAAAAACAATACATGGCAGCATCCTTGGGACTCAGACAAGCAAACTATATGGCTTATGTTGACAGATACCAGAAATCTAGATGGGATACTGTCATGGCCTTAGCCAAACAGGTCCCTGGCCAGCTTGCAAGGAGCTGGAACAGGTGGCTCTTGATGGTATTGAGGCATCTAAGGTGCAATTCCATGCTGCAGTGGATTCTAACGATGTATCCTCTAGAGTCATGGCTACATCTGTGGCTTTTGAGATTGACCTGGCTCAGGTGTACTACTTTGTCACAGGATACCCAGTCTAGGCTATGGATTTTCCTGTGGTGGAAATTCTCTGTTTGGGGAGCAGACAGAGAATTATATGAAGAAAATGGACTAATATAGAACCACTTATAGGAGTGCACAAGCCAAGGAACGGCAAGCCACTCCTCAGAGGCAGCCCCCCAGGGGTAGGGGTAGGCCTTTTCACAGGCCTTTTTACCAGACCCAGGCCTCCTCCTCTTCAGCCTACGCACAGAGGGGGTTCTTCAGAGGGAGAGGCAGATGGGGTTCGAGCAGGTCTGCTCCCACCCCTCAGCCTAATGCCCCTGCCAAACAGGCACCCTGATGGGATGCCCAGGGTCGGCTCTCCACTACCTGTAGGGGCAGGTTGCTCACTTCGGTCCAGGACTGGGAGTCTTTAACTTCAGACAGGTGGGTCCTGGAAGTAGTGAGCCAGGGTCTGGTTCTCAGCTCAAAAAATTTCCAAAGATGAGAGCCAGATCTTTTCCACCTACAAACCCTTTAGAGACTCTTGCTTTGGAAACAGAAGTCTCAACCCTCTTGGCTCTCAGAGCTGTAGAAAGGGTCTCTACCCCTCACCAGGGCAAGGGTCTGTACTCCAGGTACTTCCTTACCCCAAAAAAGACAGGAGAGTGGCGGCCTATCCTGGATCTAAGATATCTAAACAAGCACCTTTTAAAGCCAAAGTTCAAAATGGTGACACTGGGAATGATTTTACCCTTCCTAAGGCCAGGGGACTGGCTAGCCTCCCTGGACCTCAAGGATGCCTACTTCCATGTTCTTATCAGAAGCTCCCATTGAAAGTACCTCAGATTCGAACTGCCCTCAGGCCATTATCCAGTTCAGAGCAATGCCCTTCGACCTCACTTCTGCCCCAAGGGTGTTCACAAAATGTCTGGCAGTAGCAGTCGCTCATCTAAGAAGGCAAAAGATTGCCATTTTTCCCTACCTGGACGACTGGCTCATTGTGGGTCAGTCTCCAGACCAGGTCAAATCACACCTGCTAGTTACCCAGCAGCTGCTTACCTCTCTGGGATTTCTTCAATCTTCCAAAGTCAATTTTGGAACCTGTCCAGGTACTCACCTTTATAGGCTGAGAACTGGACACAAAGCAGGCCAGAGCCTTCCTTCCCTTGGAAAGGTAAGGACCTTAGTGGCCCTGGCCTCGTCCTTCACTCTGCAGGTCTCTCGACCAGCAAGGCATTTCCTGCAGCTCCTAGGACACATGGCTGCCTCCACAGCTGTAGTGCAAGGAGCAAGATTTCAGATGAGGGACATTCAGTTCCATTTGAGAGCTTTCTGGTCTCAAAGAAGAGATTCTCTATCCAAGTTAATCCCAGTGACTGAACTCTGATCCAGGCCCTTCAGTGGTGGCAGGATCAGAGCAATCCTGAGACAGGGGTGCCTTCATCCCTCTGTCCCATTCCTTGACCCTTACTACAGATGCATCCCTCTTGGGATGGGAGCTCACATGGGCGACCTCTCCACCCAGGGTTATGGTCCCCTCAGGAATCTCTGCTCCACATCAATCTGTTGGAACTCAGAGCTGTTTTTCTAGCACTTCAGGTTTTCTTTGCATCTGTTCAGAACAAGGTGGTACAGGTCAGAACAGACAACACCACTACAATGTGGTACATCAGCAAACAAGGGGCACTCTGGTCTCTCGGCCTTGTGCACGAGGCGATGAAGTTGTGGTTCTGCTTATTCCCCTGAACACTTCCTCACAGTAGTTCACCTCCCAGGCAAGGACAATGTCCTGGCAGATGCTCTCAGCAGGATTTCCCAGGGCCATCACGAATGGTCACTGGATCCCCTAGTACTGGGGATAGTGTTTGCCAGATGGGGCACTCCTCAGATAGATCTTTTCGCAGCCCCAGACAATCATCAACTTCCACTGTTTTGTTGCAGGCCCCAGTGTTGGGCTCAGTTCCCTGGATGCCTTTCTCTCGATTGGGAAAGGAAGTTTCATTATGCCTTTCCCCCCTTTCCTCTCCTGTTCAAAGTACTAGTCAAAATCAGGTCTCAGCCCTGCAAAATGATCCTGATTGCTCCAGACTGGGCCAGGCAGCCCTGGTACCCACTCCTTCTGTCCTTAGCAGTCCATCTTCCCCTGTGTGTCCCCAGGAACCACAATCTGTTAACCTGTGCTCAGGGGAGAGTTTGGTATCCGAATCTCAAATCCCTCAACCTCAAGGCTTGGCTCTTGAGCAGTTAGAGTTTGCTGATTTACAACTTTCTCAAAGTGTTCTCAAAATCCTGAAGGCTGCTAGGAAGCCTTCCACCAGGGCTACCTATAACTCCAAGTGGAAAAGGTTTTCCATATGGTGTTCTGGGAAGCATGTTTCCGAATCTGATGATCTACCCACTGTATTGGACTCACATGGTCCATCTTAATTCTTTTGGGACTGAGACCAGCTACCCTGAAAGTGCACTTGACAGCTGTCTCTGCCTTCATTTCAGCAGGGAAGCCCTCTTCTTTCTGCTCATCCTGTATTTTCCAAGTTTTTAAAGGATTGCTTCACACCAATCCTCCATTCAGGACCCTGCCCTCGCTTGGGATCTTAATGTATGCATTGCTCAGCTGATGCACCCCCTTTGAGCCTCTGTCTTCGGCAGAGCTTAAGTATTTGACTTGGAAAACTATTTCTGGTAGCCATCACTTCTGCCAGGCGTATAAGTGAGTTACAGGCTTTATCAGTAGAGACTGACTTTATTTCCTTTCACAGGGATAAAGTAGTCCTCAGGACTAACAGGAAGTTTTTGCCTAAGGTGGTTTCAGATTTCCACCTTAACCAATCTATTTCACTTCCAGTGTTCTTCACTGACCATTCGTCCTCTGGTGAGAGGAGGCTGCACAGCTTAGATGTTAAGAGGTCCCTAAGTTACTACATAGAGTGTACCAAGGGTCACAGGTTTGACTCCCTCCAACTGTTTCTCACTTATGGTGAGGTTGGGAAAGGGAGACCTGCCACTAAGAGATCCATTGCCAGGTGGATCGTTTCTTGTATCCAATTTTGCTATCAAAAGCTGGGTAAGGTTCCCCCCTCAGGCCTGAGGGCTCACTCTACCAGAGGTACAGCTGCATCTCTAGCTGCTGCTAGAGACATCCCTATCTTGGAGATATGTCAGGCAGCTACTTGGAAGACAGTACACACTTTCACCAAGCATTACTCCTGGATATTCAGGCCAGGAGGGATGCTCGGTTTGACACAACCGTGCTTCAGAGCCTATTCCTAAGTGGGTTCTGTCCCTCCTCCATGGAGGTACTGCTGTGTAGTCTGCAATAGTCATAATATAGCAAGACTTCATGTTGTTTGAAGAAAAAATTACTCACTTTAGTAATGTTGTTTCTTCTAATGGAGTCTTGCTATATGTACACCTCCCCAGCCTGCCCCTCTCAGAACTCCTACTTTGGGTATGGGTGGGCAGTCCTCTGTTGGCATTTATTGATGCCCTTTCATGTTTGGGTGTTGTGTTTATTTAGTTATTTTATCTTATTTTTCTGGTCCACTGACTTAAGTCTTGGTGTTGGGACCAGGAAAATGTGTTAATATAATAGTAGCCAGTTGGCTAGTGTAGGTTACAGCTTCCACACAGAACCTTAGTGAGTTTTTGCTCGTAAAGATCTGAGGGTTTCGGTTTGAAACCACCCTAACAGAGCTTCTGAACCGAGCTCGCGCTCTAAGCTCCATGCTCTGCATGGAAGTTAACTCTTTCACCTCCGGAGCAGTTCTAGTGGTGGGACAAACTGCAATGGTCATAATATAGCAAGACTCCATTAGAAGAAACAACATTACTAAGGTGAGTCATTTTTTCTTCTGGCCCAGGCAAGTTTGGTTCTCTCCTCTGCAACAGTATTCAGAGGAACTTCCTGTGTCGCAGATTTTGCTGACCCAGGATCAGGGGACTATGGTCTGTCCAAGCCTCAAGTCCCTTCAGTTGCACCCGTGGCTCCTGCAGACGTAGCTCAAGCCCGGTTCGGGGTTTCCCCCTGGGTGACTGAGTTTCTGGTGGAGGCCCAGAAGCCCTCCACTAGATCTACCTATGCCATGAAGTGAAAACCGTTCTATATCTCTTGTTCTGTTGGGTGGCTTTTGGATTACTTGTGCCATCTCTTTGATCTGGGTCTCAGTCATTCCTCTCTGGAGGTTCACATGGCAGCCATCTCCGCTTACCATGTTCCTTTTGGGGACAGAACCTTTGCGCAGTTGGAAGTCTCTGAGACTTTTCTGAGAGGGGTTCTTCACTTGAGACCCCCGTTCGTGTTCCTGCCCCTCCTTGGGATTTGAATTTTATTCTTGAGAAGCTTACTCTGCCTATTTTCGAGACAGCAGCCTCAGCAGACCTAAAGTTCCTTTCATGGAAGACTCTCTTCCTAGTGGCCATTACTTCTGCTCGAAGGATTTCCTAGCTCCAGGCCCTCATGTGCAAAATCCCGTATTTGATTTTCCCCAAGGAATGTGTGGCTCTGCATACCAGTCCTAAGTTTCTCCCTAAGGTGATAGCGGAATCTACACTGAATTAATCCATTGAGTTGCCTGCTTTCTGTACGCAGCACTCCAGTCAAGGGGAGTGCCTCTTGGATACTATGGATGTTCACTGAATTCTGAGATACTAGACCACCAGGACGAAGGATCTCAGAAAGATGGATCAACTGTTTGTCTCTTTTGCTCGTAAAAGAGAAGGGGAATGCTGTTTCTAAGCAGTGCCTATTTAAATGGTTGGCTCATTGTATCACTGTTTTTAATGACAAGTACAAGAAGACCCTGCCAGGTCAAGTCAGAGGCCACTCCACCAGAGGGGTCGCTGCCTCTGCTGCTTGTTTCAAGAATGTGTCAGTGGCAGACATCTGTACAGCCGCAACTTGGACTTCTGTCCATACCTTTACGAAACATTACAGTTTGGACATTGCGTCGGGTTGGCTGTTCTGCAAAGTCTTCTTTCCTAAGACCTTCACAGCCAGAGGGTCTACTTTTGGGTAGTTTCCCCTCCTCCCGTTTGCTTTTTCTTGTTCCAGACTGCTTGGGACTCGGTCCTTTCTGTAATTGCCTACTGCAAGAGCCCTCTCAAAGTAAGATAGTACAGTTACGTAAGAACTGACCGTAACAGTAGAACTTCGGGAGAGAGGCTCTTGCAGTAGGTAATACCTTCCCGCACTCCATCCCCCTAAGCTTTTTCAGCTCCTTTTCCAGGACGGAAACATCCACTTCTCTCTCGTCTTGCCTTTTTGGCCTTTGGCTGGAAAGAACTGTGAGGCAGGCGTTGGGGACTGCCCCTTTATACTGACGTTGATCACCTGACGTGGGGGCGGTCCCCTGCCAGAGACTGCTAGCTAGAAATTTTTCCATAGGGTCCTGATGCCTGCCAGCTTCAGTCCTATCTGTAATTACCTACTGCAAGAGCCTCTCTCGAAGATCTACTGTTATGGTAAGTTCTTACGTAACTGTACTTTCCTTCTCCCATCTCACACCATAAAGTAAACTGCTCACAGAGTCTGCAGCCAAGGACAATTCATTGTTAAAAGATTTAATACTGGGTACACATGTACCTATCTATGGGACCTATCACGACCAGCTTTGATTGATATTCAGATGGATAGTGCTCATTGACAGAGTGGCACTATCCAACTGAATATCGGGCTAGATTGGTGCAGTGCTAAGTGGACCTGTATTGCTCCTTCATGGACCAGGGCTGCATATGGCCCACAAAAGATAGCGCTGACCATAATGGGATAGTGCCAGGACTCCCATGGGCTTTATTCAGCCTGAGCATACAGATGGGTTCATTTGGGCATGCAAGGCACTAATGGGCCTTCTGTGTGCCCATTATGGGCTCATTTGCATGCAGCGCAGCAGCCCCTTCAAACTTCAGGAATCCCTCACCATGCTTAATGAATGCAGTAAGCCTTGTAGGTTTAGTTTCCTCGGATCATGTGGAATATATAACAGAACTTGGAATGCTGTTCAAATGCTGTCCATGCAGTGGCACTGCGCTGTGCTGCTCAAGGGCAGATCTATTTTTCTGCCTGAACAAGCAAGTCACCACAAGAGTTCACTCCTGCTTTGTTTTGGTTTTCTGTTTTTATTTCTGAGAAAAATTTTAGTAAAACATTATTTTCTTTTCCTTAGTGCTCTGCTGCTGTTAGTTTAGTGTAGTTGATTAGAGTGTATTTCAGTTTTTCTCCGCGGTTCCCAGGGACCAGAGAAACCCTCTTACTTTTACTTGAGTGGTTCGTTTTAACCACGTTCTGCACATCATTTACAGTAGTGGTTTCTTTTCAACCATGTTTTTCAGCTTTAATTATTTCTGTTCAATTTGCTGTAATCCCTTGACTGCGTGTCTCGGTTCCTGGTATTTAGGCACCGAGCCGCTTGTTGTGTGTTCCCTGGCACTATATATGTATATATATTTTTAAAAAAAAATGATCGGAGCAACATTTTATCACTTTTGAACAGCAGTCCTGCTATGTTAAGCACAGCTGTGTGATTTTCTATTTTGGGATACATTTTCCGGGTCTGTCTGAGAATTGGCATGTCAGGCACACCCAAAAATAATACAGGACCTATTGGTTTTAAAGTTGTGCCATTTGTTCTTTTTAAATTATTTTCTTTATCCTTCATGGAGCCTGGCAGGTGTCTCAGGTACCTCCCTTGGATGGACTTGGTCTCTGGCCCCACCTTCTCCCGCCCGACTGTCCCAGTGATCCCCCACGGGTTGTGCACGCCCCCCCCCCCCCATGACAGGGCTGGAGTGAGCAGTACCAGCTTCCTCCCACCCCAGAGACCAAATCCAGATTCCGGGTATCGGGACAGGCACTGGCGGGGCCATCACGGAGTCTGCCAGCTCCATTTTCCTGGTTTTCTCTCTTCCACCTCTCTCTGCCGACATTGTATGTCAGTTCAAGCTTCCTGACCCATATCTCCCTCCAGCCGTCGCTAGAGGGCGATCAATGAGCGGGACATCTATGGCTCCACTCCCCAAGAGAGTACAGCAGTCCTCCGGATGCTCTATCCTCTCTCTCCCCTGCCGACCCCTGGCGACCTAGGCTTGTTCCGGAACCCAGGTCACCGGCGTGGTGCGAGCTGTAGCGTCCAGTGCCTCAACCTCCAGCACCACCGGGCTGGCTGTACCATTTGTTCTAACTATTGTCAAAGGCAGATAACCTTGAGTTCTGTTTAAGGTCCTAGGTCCACAACATAATTTTTCATGTTGTGGGATTGCAGCAAGTTTTGCTGAAAACTGTAAAAAAGGGAGCAAAGAAGATGGCATTCTCTATGGCCTCCCAGTCTGCCTCTATGTCACCAAAGCATTCTGAGGAAGATCCTTCCTCACACATCAAGCATAGGAAATACTCCCCCCAGATACTTCTGATACCAAGTTTACTGAAAAAGGGAACCCTGATATGCCAAGGCAGGTTCCAGATTGGTCCCTAAAATTAAAAAAAATGTTACTGCCCCTCCTTCTGAAGAAGTAGAGTCCTTGTCAGTGGACAAAGTAAAAATACCCTCTGTGGAGGACAAGACTAAGCTTGGCAGGATTTTTTTTTTGGTTTTTTTTTTAGGCTATGGGTTCCCTCATGAAAAACATGTCACTACCCCTCCTGATGAAGCAAAGGAGCCATCAGTGGTCAGAGTAAAAATGCCCTCTGCAGAGGACATGATTAAGCTTGGCAGTTTTTTTTTTCAGGCTATGAGTTCCCTCATGATAAACATGTCATTGCCCCTCCTGCTAATGAAGCAAAGGAGTCATCAGTGGACAGAGTAAAAATGCCCTCTGCAGAAAGCATGACTAAAGCTTGGCAGTTTTTTTCCAGGCCTTTCAGGCTATAGGTGCCCTCATGGCATGCCGGTTCCCCTGCAAGCTGTTGCCCCCCTCCCAGTTCCTGGGGATCAGTGGCCAAGTTCTTCTATGATGTAGTAGAGGAAGGGGAACCTACTGAACCCTATGGTTCCTCTAACCAGGAATTTGGTTCCCCTCCTCAGGGTCCAGAGAATTTCTTCTCCTCACTATGCCTTTGTGAGGCAAATTGTGAACACTCTCAACCTCTCCACCTAAGAGTCTGTGGAGGATGAGGAAGAAGCTGAGTTTTTGGACATAATGGTGTTAACCCTAACCAAGCCTGTGACAAGACTAAGGTTCCCCTATCTACCCAGCCCCGGATAAAGATTCCAGGAAGCTGGACAATATGGGGAAGAAAGTGTGCACCTCTGCCTCTTTGCTGTTGAGACAGGCTGTATACATGGCATACACTGCACAGTACCAGAAAACCCTCTGGAATTCTGTACTGGCCATGAGTGAGAACACCCCGGGGATGTGGCGCAAGATTTTTCCACATGTACAAGATCGTTTTAATTGACATCCACTGCAATATGGAACCAGATATCAGTTCCATATGGCAGTGGATGCCAGTGACACTGCCTCTGGGGTTATGGCCCATGCTATATCCCCAAGTGGATTTTCCTGGCTGCAGATCACTAATTTGTCCCAGGACAGCCAGGGAAAAAGCCATGGATTTCCCATGTGAGAAGAATTCTCTGTTTGGTAACAAGATAAGGGCCTATATATAAAAAAGGTGGATGAATACAAGACCACCTACAGAAGCAATGTGGAGAAGGCCTCCACTTCCTGTAGGCCTTATGGAAGGGGGGTAGTGGTAGGGCCTTTTTCCCCTGTGCTTTCCTACCCATGCCCTATGATTATTCTCAGATGCGAGGTTGCATTAGAGGTGGGGCAGACGTGCTTCCTAATGGGCTGATCCGACCCCAGCTCCTAAAGTTCAGCCCAAACAAAACCCCTGATGGGTCTGTCCAGGTTGCCCATCCATTGCAGTGGGAGGAAGACTGGCTGACTTCTTCCAAGAATGGAAAAACATTGGGTACTGGAAGTGGTAAACCAAGGGCTCACACTGCAGTTCAAAAGATTTTCCAGACTGCAGGTTCACAGGAACTTCAAACTTCCCACCCCAACTGACAGAATTCTGCTGGAGTTGGGGGGTCAAAAAGTTGCTGCAGGCAAATGCAACGGAAAGAGTTCCTTCCTGCCAATGGGGAAAAAAGGGTCTCTATTCAAGGTACTTCCTCACTCAAAAGAAAAATGGGGAGTGGCTACCCATTTTGGATCTTAGGTTTCTGAACAAACAAGCATCTTAAAGAGCACCTTTCATGGTATTAGTGCTCAAAGCCATGAAGGACCCCTACCTGGCCAGGAGTTAAGCGATATGAAACATTTTTTTTTATATGGTAGGGTTTTCGGGAGGGAAGGGATCATATTTTGGCTCCAAGGAGCCAAGCCACCAGTCCCTTCCTCTTCCTGGTTTGGAGACATGCCCCCAAGCTGTCTCATATTCTTCCATCACAATATGCTAGCGTGGGGGCACGCTGCATAGACTTGTTTGGAGTGCATCCCTGCGCTAGCATGTTGTGACGTAAGAATATGGGAGAGTGTGGGAGCATGTCTCCAAACCAGGAAGTGGAAGGGATTGACGGCTCGACTCCTCAAAGCAATATACAATCGCTTTATGCCCGAAAATCCTACCATAAAAAAATATTTTTTTTAATATTATTGAACTCCTGACTAGGTGAGGGTCCTTCATACCCTGTGGGGGGCATTTTGTGACAGAGTAAGGAAGGTGCTTTTAACAAAAAACAAACAAAAAACAGGTTCTCATCTGCTCTGAGGTTGTTCTCAAAGTGGCTACACAGCTTAGCAGACAGAGAGTGATGGGTTTTCCTTACCTGGGTGACTGACTTGTTGCAGGGAAGTCACACAAGCAGGTCAAGGATTCCTTGCAGCTAACCCAGAGTACATTGGAGACATTGGATTTGCTCATAAATACCCCAAAGTTCCAAACAAAACCAGTACAGTTGCTCGAACTCATAGGGGCAGAGCTGGATGTCCTCCAGGGCAAGCCATTTCTGCCCCAAGAGAGAATGGAAAGTTTTCTAAGCCTGGCAAGAACTTTCACCCTGCCCTGGAACTCCCTGCTCCTGGCTCTCTCCACCAAACGACCCATTTGTCTGCCACAGAGTTACAACCTACTGACCGTGTCTCAGGGTAGAGTAACCTTCCTGAACTTCAAGTCACTGCACCTCAAAGCATGGTTCTTGAAGAGTTAGAATAATCTGATTTTTATTTTTCAGAGTTGGTCCTCAGGAGTTCCAAGAAACCTGCTACCAGAAAGACATGTTTCCAAATGGAAAAGGTTTTTCTTTGTGGTCTGCTCATAAGCAGCGCAGTCCCTTACAGGCAGATCCACCTATACTCCAGGACTACTTGGTTCACTTAAAGGCCTTAAGTCTCAGACCCTTATCCCTTAAAGTGCTTCTGGCAGTTATTTTGGCCCATATTTTGGCAGATAATGACAAAAAATTGACTTCACACCCTATTGTCAAGAAGTTATTATAGGGTCTACTGCATCTGTATCCCTCTATCAGGGATCCAGTCCCTACATGGGCCTTGAATCTGTGCATAGCTAAACTCATGGAGCCTTCCTTTGAGCCCATGGCTACCGCAGATCTAAAATATGTCACCTAAAAGTCAATTTTCTTGATGGCTGTAACCTGTGCTAGGAGGGTGTGCAAGCTTCAGGCTCTTTGTACAGACCCTAACTACATTATTTTCCGCAGGGACAAAGCAGTCCTCGGGACTAGCAGGACATTCCTTCCTAAGGTGGTATCCGAGTTTCATTTGAATCAATTCGTCATTCTTCCAGTGTTCCTCACAGCAAAGTCCAGCTGTGGCGAGCAGAGGCTCCACAGCGTGGACGTTAAGAGTGCACTTATTTACTATCTGGACTGCACTGAGGACCTCGGGTCCTCCCACTCACAGCTGTTCTTCAAATATGGTGAAGTGGGAAAGGGCAGGCCAGTGTCTGAGAGGGCCATTGCCCATTGGATAGTTTCCTTCATCCAGTTCTGCTACGGTAAAGCTGGCAAGCAGCCACCTCAAGGCCTAAGGTCACATTCCACTATTGGCACTGCTGCCTCAGTGGCAACTGTAAGGTATATTGCCTTGTTAGAAATTTGTAAAGCAGCTATCCGGAAAACTGTTCATACCTTTACAAAACACTATTGCCTGGACGTGCAGTCCAGAAGAGATGCCAGGTTGGCATAGCTGTCTTGCAGAACCTTTTTCCTAAATAGTTTCTGTAGCCAGCCTCCCAAGGTACTGCTTTGTAGTCTGCATTCATCAAGCACAGTGTGGGATTCCTGAAGTTTGAAGAAAAAATTACTTACCATAGTAATATTGTTTCTTCCAGGGGATCCCTCACTATGTTTGAATCTCCCACCCTGCCTCCTCTTCCAGAACCTGGAAAAGATTCTGCAAGAATCAATGTTTTTTTTTTGTTAATATTTACTGTGGCAAGCTATGCCACTGCCACTCAGATGTACAGATATGTGGTGTTATATTCTGTTATATTTTCTGTATGTGTACATGCCACAAGAATGCCAGTGTTAAGGAAAGGTCTTATGGGATAGTGAGACAGACTGGATTTCTTTTAAAATGTTTGACCTACCTCTGCCCTAAGAGGAACCAGCTTACTTTCCAGTAAGCTGACAGTTACTTGTCAAAGGCTCGGGAGTAGGTGATCAAATGGTATTTCCCCGGTTAACTACCTGAGGGAAACAGAGGTAAATAAAATGTTCAGGAGATGGCCCTTTTTTCACCTCAAAGGCAGGATGCTGTGGTCCTAGGAAACTGTCATGGTATATTGTCTTTGAAGAGATGAAAAGAAAGGACAGAAATATCCATTCTGGCAGGCTATTGTGAATTCTCTTATAGTAGGTGTCATGATTGTCAGGGAAGTATGACATCACAAGGTAGCTAGAAAAATATGTTGTTGGGAAAGCACAAGCGTGACCTCTACTGGCCTAAAGGAGAAGGCCACCTTTGGGACCAGACAGCTTTTTTTTTTTTTTTCAGGCTTCCTCCGGCTATATAAGGAATTGAACCAGAGTCATTCTGTCTCATTTTGCTGTGTATCTTCAAGGGACACTCTTCTCCTGATACACAAGAAGCAAAACTGTTATCAAAGGAAACATTGTGAAACATTTCAATAAATAAATAAAAATGTATATCACAGCTGTCTGTAATATCATAAAATCTTCCATAAATAAAAAGTAAAAAAACCAAAACCAAAAAAAACCTCAAAACATGCAAGAAATTGTGGAACATGTCAGTTTTTGCAGAAAATGGTGAAAATTCCGGATTCCGCAAAAAAATTGAGGGTATAATTTTCCAGTGGCCCTGCCTATGGGATTGGATAGAGGAGCTCCTCAATGACAATCCTGCCACTGACACTACAGATGCAATCTGATAGAACTTCTTGAAGACGGCTCTTCAGGGACTAATTATGCAATACACAACTGCTGATAAGATAAAGCACCAGGCGCATCAAAGACAGTTAGAGAATACCTTGCATTTCTTATAGCAGGCGCATCAACAGGGAGACAGTTCTCCAGCAGTTACAAAGGGTTACATAGAAACACAGAAACATAGACTTTGACGGCAGATAAGGACTGCTTGGCCCACCTAGTCTGCCCGTTTCCCTACCTAGAGGATAAGCTGCAGATCCTATTTAACCAACAGCCTGTTTCTTCCTACCCCCCACAAAAATTGCCTTATGTCTGTCCCATGCATTCTTGAATTCTCCCACAGTTTTAGACCCCACAACCTCCTCAGGAAGGCTGTTCCATGCGTCTATCACCCTCTCTGTGAAAAAATACTTCCTCACATTGCCCCTGAGCCGTCTTCCTCCTATATCTTCAAATTGTGTCCCCTTGTTCTTGCACATCTCTTTTTCTGAAAGATGCTACCCTCTTGGACTTTGTTGATTCCACTGAGGTACTTAAACATTTCTATCATGTCCCCCCTCTCCCTCCTTTCCTCAAGGGTATACATATTAAGTTCCTTTAGTCTCTCCTCGTATGGCTTCTCTTGCAGACCCTGCACCATTTTAGTTGCCCTCCTCTGAACTGCCTCCATCCTGTCTATGTCCTTGCGGAGATGGGGTCTCCAGAACTGGATGCAGTACTCCAGATGGGGTCTCATCAACTGCCTGTACAGGAGGATAACAACTTCCTGATTTCTGCTGGTGATGCCTCTCCCTATACATCCCAGTATCCCCCCAGCCCTCCCTACCGCCTTCTCACATTGCTTGCCAACCTTAAGGTCATCTGATATGATTACCCCCAGGTCCCTTTCCATTTTTGTTATTGTTACTACCTCCCTCATTGTGTAATCTTCCCCTTGGTTTTTGTTTCCCAGGTGCATTACTTTGCACTTCTTTGCATTGAATCCAAGCTGCCATACTTCTGACCATTCCTCCAACCTTGCCAAGTCCCTTCTCATCCTTTTCCACACCTCCTTGTGTATCAACCCTGTTGCAGATCTTTGTGTCATCTGCAAAGAGGCATATTTTCCTTCCAGTCCTCTGCAATGTCACTTATAAAGACATTAAAAGGACTGGACCCAGTACTGAACCCTGCGGTACCCCACTAGTAACCCCTCTTTCTTCAGAGTGGACTCCATTTACAATTACCTTCTGTCTCCTGTTGTTCAGCCAATGTTTTACCCAGGCAACCACCCTGGAACCCACTCCCAGGCTGGTTAATTAGACTACTAATCTTTTGTGTGGAACTGTGTCAAATGCCTTGCTAAAGTCTAGGTAGGCTATGTCCACAGCTCCTCCCTGGTCTACTACTTTGGTCACCCAGTCAAAGAAATCAATTAGATTTGTCTGACATGACCTTCCCACTGTGAACCCATGCTGCCTTGGGTCCTGTGCCCCACTGGCCACTAGGTACTCAACAATTCTTTCCTTCAGAAGTGATTCCATCACTTTCCCTACCACAGAAGTCAAACTGACAGGTCTGAAGTTTCTTGCCTCTGTCTTGGTCCCACTTTTGTGAAGGGGAATCACATCAGCCTTCTTCCAGTCCTCAGGTACCACACCATCCTCCCATGATTTGTTAAAAAGGGTAGTCAGTGGTGTCACTAGTTCTCTGCTTAATTCTTTTAGAATTCTGGGGTGAATTCCATCAGGCCCCATTGCTTTGTCCACCTTCAGTTTTAGGAGTTCTTTCAGAACCCTTTCTTCTGTGAAAGGACTGGGATCGAACCCCCCCGCTCCAGAGTGCTTCTGTTAATTGGATTAGGCACCTTCCCCACTTCCTCTTTTGTGAATACTGAACAGAAGTATTCATTCAGTAACCCTGCATTTTCACTGTCACTCTGCCTGCCCACCATCCATTCTATTCAGACTCACTATCCCTCCCTTTGTCTTTCTATGCTCCCTGATATATCTATAAAAGGTTTTATCCCCCTTCTTAACCGAGTTGGCTATCTTTTCCTCAGTTTGTGCCTTTGCTATTCTGACTACCCTCCCTGCTTCCTTCTGCCTTAACTGGTACAGTTCTCTGTCCTGCTCCTTCTGTGTTTCCTTATACTTCCTAAATGCTATCTTTTTCTCCCTAACCTTCACTGCCACTTCTTTTGAAAATCATAGTGGCTTTTTCTTTCATTTTGATTTATTTGCTTCACACAAAGGCTTGTTGCCTCTGTGATGGCAGTTTTGATATTTCCCCATTGTTGTTCCACCCCTCCTTCTAGCCTGTTTGCTAGTGCTTTTCTAAGGCGCTCTCCATCTTGCCAAAGTCAGCCCTCCTGAAGTCCAGAACCCTCACTTTTGTATGGCTTGACTCTGTAGCTGAGTTTAGTGTGAACCACACTGTTTGGTGGTCACTTGTTCCCAAATGGCTACCCACTTCTAGATCTGAGACTAGATCTGAGATCCTCTCACTGTCCCCATTTGAGAGTATGAGGTCTAAGATTGCTCCCTCACGAGTAGGTTCCAAAACTAGCTGTCTGAGACATGCCACCTGAAGGCCATCAAGAATGGCCCTGCTTTTGGATGTGGCTGCAGCAAAGGTGTTCCAGTTAACATCTGGCATATTAAGGTCCCCCATCAACAGTATCTCCCCTTTCTCTGCCATCCTAAGTATGCCTTCTATCATATTAAGGCAGACCTGGATGCTCTATGACTCCACAAAACAGAAATCTCTGTGATGTTTGTCAGACAGAAGTATTATGAGTTGGGGACGGATTCGTCATGCTTGCTGGCATATCATTTAAATTGCGGTGACAGAGGAAGCTGCCAACTATGACTTTGCTACTCCACCCTCTCTCTGGAATCCGGCATCACAGATTTCAGGATGTAGCAGAATCGTTCCGTACGTAGTATCAGGCTTTATATACACCAGAGGAGGGGCCTCCCAGGACTGGATGACGGCCTTCTTAAATACTCTCTCCTTTTCTGCTTGCTTCTCTGAGCAGGGTAACAGACTGGTGTCCCCATCTCTGCTAAGGAGTTGGAAATAGTGATACAGAAAGCTAACACATTTAAGGCCCCAGGCCCCAACAGGTAAAGGACGGCATTTTTTATTTCATATAGTTTATCATCCACGTCTGGCGGGCTCTGTACCAGTGTTACCAACCGTCTATGCTTTGTCTTCCTCCATCTGTCGGGGATCATGCTGTGTGGCAGTATGGGCTTTTTTCCTTTTTGTGCCTCAAAACCTTGTGTGCGAGGATGCCAGCATGAAACATGGAAGTCCAGTCAGCACGTCTCAGCCAAGCGTCTGACGGTGTCCTCCTATCCCCACACTATAAGTCCTGCCCTGCCACCCGTGTATTCACAGGAAATGGCAACGTGGCGATGTAACAGCCCCCCCCCTTTGAGGAGGAGGAGAGCGTCCAATGGGATGCTCAAGAGTTTTCCCCGGGCCGGCTCCCGACAACCCAGGCTCATTCCCAAACCCAGGTCACCGGTATTGTAGTTGGTAGCGCTACTGCTGCACCGACAGGCTGGCAGCAGGGCAGAATTTTATAAACTGTCTAAGGAACTTGTTCTACAGTCCCTTCTGACAGCCTTTAATGAGACTCTCAGAAGGACCTCCACCCCCATCCTGGTCACAAGTGACAATTTCTGTCATCCTAAAATCAGACAAAAATCCCCTCCATTCCTCCTTCTGCCCAGATTCAGTACTAAATACCAATTATAAGTTTTTTATGGCCATCTTGGCCAAGAGACTCTATGCAATTACTCCTTAAGCTTGTAGGCAGGGATCAGACTGGTTTTGTACACTCTAGAACCACCACTGATAATACCCACAAAACATTACACCAATTGTATCGAATGAAAAAAAGTCTCCCTCCCTCTCACTCCCTCTCACTGCTACTCGTTTAGATGCTGAAAAGGCATTTGACCGGGTGTCCTGGCTGTTCTTGTACATGGTGCTGGGGCAGCAGGGGTCATGGTCTCTTTTGTCCAGCTCTTTCAGAGACTCTGCAACTCTGCATGCACCTGTGTCGGGGTTAATGGACACCATTTGAAGGACTATATCCTGAAAAGAGGCACTAAGCAGGGCTGCCCACTGTCTCCCCTCTTATTTGAGGGTTACATAGAGCCCCTCGCACAGGCCATAAGGGAGGCAACTCAGTTTCATGACGTGTAATTATCTGGTGAGGAATACCATTTTACGCTATACAGGGACAATGGCCTCCTGTGTTTGTCCAGTCTGGAAGAGGGCCTACTGCCGGTATTTCCTGTACTGCAATCTTATGGAGAAGTCTTAGGCTACCAGGTACACACTGGAAAGATGGAGACCCTTAGTTTACATTATACCCCAACTCTAGCAGCCAAGCAGTGTTTCCCATTTAGCTGTGAACCTAAAACATTAAAGTGTCTGGGGATCCATGTGTCTCCCTCTGTTAAAAGCACCTATCAGGATAGTTACCTACCCCTCACTCAACAGCTGACACAGGACTTACCTAGGTGGGGTATTCTGCCACTCAGCCTATCTAGGAAGGGAGTAGGTGGTACGGATGGTGGCTCTCCCCAGGACACTCTATTAATGAGTATTTCAAAATGTCACATTAATGGTTATTTCAAAATGTTCCCTTGCATCTCCCACAGTCCACCTGACTCCTTTGGAATAGAGAAATTTCCTGTGTTGTATGGGGTGGATAGAGGCTGAGGGTCAAACTGAAGATCCTGTTTCTCCCCAAACAAGCTGGAGGCCTGACCCATCCTAACCTGTGGCTATATTATTGGGTGGTTCAGAACCATTTCATGTTGTATAGGCATCTGGATGCTTCCCTCGCTGCCTGGCTGGAGCTTATGTCAGAATGTCCATCTCTCCTCTATTGTTTTTGACTTACAGTTTGATGGTAACCCTTGGTTGCATCAACAGCTGTTGATTTGGCAATCTGTTCGGAAGGCGAAGACACTACATCTTCCCTTCCTGACATTGTTTTGCCCTGTTCCACGAGTATTTCCCCCCGGCGGCAATGGATCCAGTTACTGTACTTGGGAACGGTACTCTCTGCATTACCTCTCACAAATGATTTCTGACTTGGGGTTGAGATCCTTTACTGAATTACAGGCCAGCTTTGGACTAAGTCAGCAGGAATCCTTCAGATCCCTGCAGATCCAGCACTACTTTTAATCACTCCCCTTGGAAACCTGTTGCATGACTTTCCACCCAGCCATCATTAGCTATTTCCTATCTTTCTTTAAAGTTGGACCCTCTTCACATGTGATCTCTCCAATATACCAAACCCTCCAAGGTTTTGTGGAGGAGACCTCCATGGAAATAGCACAAAAATGGGAGGAGGAAACAGGAACCCCTATATCACCAGAGGCATGGAACGGAGCATGCCTGTCCTCTGCAGTGGTGGCTAGCTCCCACCAATGAAGGGAATTCAGCTAAAAGCAGCTCACAGTATTTTAAAACACTTGCTATTATGGCACAATGTTGGCGTAACTGCCAAGACACATGGGTGACCCATGCCCACATTATTTGCGCCTGCCAGGTGCTTCACCCCTTCTTTATGGAGTTGGAACAGGAACTCTTAGAGATCTAGGGCAGACTGCTTCAGTTATCTGCGGATATGCTCCTTCTCCTTCAATTTCCAAGGGGATTCCAAGACTTGAACTCAAGACATCTGCTAAGCATCTTGCTCACTGCTGCCAGAAAAATAATCACACGTCTCTGGCTAATGAACAAACTTTCTTGAGGTGGAATTCTTGGCTCTTATATGCCGTGAGAAGGGACCCGACCTTAGTCCCATGAACACTTTGTTTGATGACCTCTCTGGACTGATGACCCCCCCCCCTTTTGCTCAGTGTACTAGTGACACATTAATGGTTAAGCAGTTGGGTGTGCCCCCCACCACCACCCCGGTGTGCTGATCCCCATCCTAGCCTCAGCTTGTAACATCATACTTCATTGTGCTGCAGGAGCATCGTGGGTGGCCCTGACATACTACTGTTGCTGTGATGTACACTTGTAAAACCAAACTGTGCTGCTGAAACAGAATTGTATTTATAGTCGTAGACCGTTGAACATTTTAATTAAAATCTATATTAACAAAAAAAAAATTAAGGAAAGATCAAGAGTCTTGTGCTAGGCTACACAATTAAGTGGCAGTGGTTGGACTTGAATGTAGATATTCTGGTTTACAGTTCTGTGCGCACGCGCGCACACACACGTGTCAAAGGTAGCTTGTGTTGTTCAAAGATCATTGGAAACCTGAGATGTGTTGGTTTTTGTTTACTGATAGTCTCTACTGTCTATAAAAATGTGTTTAATAAATATGTTCAGACTTACCATGGCGTTCTTCATTTTAATTCATTAATTTGTTTATTCATGTTTAAGTGCTTTTTTCATTGTTGCCACTTTCCTGAACTCTCAGGCCCACAACATTCTGATGATGCCGCTTAAGTGATTTGTTTCTATTTATTACTACTATTAAAATTATAAAACGTTGTAAGGTCTATATTTATAGTGACAGAATTAATTATTTTGTAAACATATTATCACATTAATACCAAGTAGCTCAGTGTGCCTGTTATTAGCAGGTGGGAAGACCGTGATAAGGCCATAATTACATGATTCTGCTTCCCACACTATGTTGTGTCTGTCAGCAGCCAAGGAACTGTAGAGGGAGAAGTGACAGAAAGCACAGCAAAGAGGCAGACTTTGATGTGTTTTAAATATTTGCAGTAAAAATAACACAAAATACTGTTTGTATTTCCAGTTCAATGTTCTGCCTTATCATAATCGATCAAGCACCTAGACTTTCTGTCCCTTCTTTTCTTTCAGATTTCAAGTTTGATGTCCGTTTGTATGTACTGGTGACTTCCTATGATCCCATCATTGTCTACCTATATGAGGAAGGCCTCGCAAGGTATGGAACAGACATTATTACTACCAGAAAAAGGAGTGTAACAAGAGGTGCTTGTGCAATGCTAAGGCAGCCATCAAGCCATCCATGTGTTTTGATAAGGAGGATGAAGTAGACTGGGAAACATTTCATATATAAATTCACAAAGGCAACAACTGTATTCTCCCATCTAAGGGGGATTTCCATTAAGCTGACTAGTTAGAGTTGCTTTAGACCACCACTAGATGGCTGTGTTGCTTCTGACAGTTATTTACAACTTTCACTACTAGATGACACTGGTTTGCACAGACTGACTTTCCTCATATACAGCGTGGCATTTTGGGCTGGGTTGCGTCGGCCAGTTTTCAGCCTCTATGCTTTTTTAAACTTTGTTTTTATTAGATTTCTCAACTGCATGACAGTTTATCGAAAACATATAAACAACAGTCCATATGGTGCGATATGTCTGGAAGTGGAATACGTTCCTTAGTCAGAGATATTGCATGCACGGTCTACATTTTGATACAGCATGGGGAATAGCTGAAATATTATATTGAATACTGTAGCTGCATTTAGCAGACACAGAGTCTGTGGGCAGCATGACCGTTTGCTTATAATTACAGTCCTAAGGTAGTCCAGTGAGGCCATTCCTCATAGGGACACATGACCTCATGTGATCCTCCCTCAAAACAATATATTGATGAAATCTGCAGCCTACATGAAAGAACTTTAAAGTTTGCCATGTTAAACGGTTAACATACTGCTATCCTCACTTACTTACAAAGAGAGTACAGAAACATATTAACCTTGTTACTTGCCTAGCCCAATTTTACACTCGGAACAGTACATTATTAAAATTCAACAGTTTAACTTTGTTCGCCAGCATGTCAATTCAACACAACAAGAAAGAATAATCTTAACTCCCAATAATGTAAATACACAATGGGGGTGGCATATCAGAAGGTAATCTGAGCAACATATTGTCCTGAAAAGCCTTGCAGGTTCAGTAAGGCTCACCTCTGAAGCCTGTTCCCTCGATAATCGGTATCATGTCAGCTGAAGTGAAGAGGATGATCAGGAAAAAGCTTACATCCTGAACACATAGTTCTGTTCGGTCCTCACAGTGGAGAGGGAAGGGGCGCACCAACAAGGAGCAGCAGGGACACAGAAGGAAGGAGGTAAGCACAAGTCCATTTACAGAAGAAAGACACTTGAAGGGACTTGCAAACCTGAAAATGGAAAAGACCATGGGAGCAGATGAGATGCATCCAAGAGTGCTAAGGGAACTCAGGGAGTTGGCTGCACCACTGACGGCCTTATTCAACATCTCACTGGAAACAGGAGAGGTGGCAGGGGATTAGAGGAGAGCTGCTGTAGTTCTGCTCCATAAAAGCAGCAGCAGCAGGGAGGAGGCTAGCAACCACAGGCTTGTCAGTGTCATGTCAGTGGTGAAGAAATTAATGGAAAACCTATTAAAAGAAAGGCTAGCTAAATATATTGAATCCAGGGGGTTGCAAGACCAAAGGCAGCTTGAATTCATGAGGGATAGAAAACTAATGGATACGCAGGAGATGGTAGTGATAAATGTCACTCACCCTGAGAGGAGAGTGACCAGTGGGGTGCCACAGGGTTCAGCATTCGGGCCGGTCCTGTTCAACATCCTCATAAGTGACATTGCAGAAGAACTTGACGGGAAGGCATGCCTTTTTGCAGATGACACCATGATCTATAAAAGGGGGATACTCAGGAGGGGTGGAGAGAATGAGACAGGACCTCAGAAAGCTTGAGGAGTAGTCAAAGGTATGGCATCCGGGGTTCAGTGTAAAATCGTGCACCTTGGGCATAGAAACCCAGGACCTGAATGTGAAATGGGGGGGGGGGTTATTGTCAGTCACTACGAAGGAAGGGGACATAGGGGTTATAATATCTGATGACCTCAAGGTCACAGCAGTGTGAAAAGGCAGTGGTCAGGCCAGTGGATTACTGGGTGCATAGGGAGAGATATTACAAGCAGAAGGAGAGAATTGATATTGCCATTGTATAGATCATTGGGGAAACCACACCTGGAATATTATGTACAGTTCTGAAGGCTGCATTTCAGAAAAGACATTAAAAAAAAAATATATATTATGTACGGTTCTGAAGGCTGCATCTCAGAAAAGACATTCACAAGGTAAAGACAGTCCAGAGGAGGACAACTAAAATAGTACATGGGTTCCGTGAAAAAAGGGACAGTGATAGACTGGGGGATCTCTTTCTCTCTCTCTCTCTCTATATATATATATATATATATATACACACATACATACATACCGTGGGGCAGAGAGGGGACATGATAGAGACCCACAGGAATGAACTGTTCAGAGTATAGGTGGAAAGCCTATTTCAGATTAAAAAGTCAACAGAATGGGAGGACATGAATCAAAGCTAGAAGGGGGAATTTAAGAGGCATGTGATGAAATACTACTTTACTGTAAGAGTAGTGGACACCCGGAACAGCCTACCACAAGAGAGATAGTGGGGCAAAACTGTGTGTGTGTGTGTTTCAAACATGCATGGGTAGAATGGCCCAGTGACGCTGAGGCGCTGGACGCTTTACTCAGAGATGAGTGCATGCACCCGTTCGGAACAAGCACGGGTCGCTGGGGTCGGGTGGGAGGAGAAGGATAGAGTGCCCGACGGCTGCTGTCCTTCTCCAGGGGGGTTCACTGCATACTTCTGCTGCAATACCGCCATCTAGGGGAGCCCGGGTGGAAGGTGCCGTAAGGTGGAGGAGCAGCAAGGGATTGGGTGGATGTCAGCAGAGGGGCAGAGCAGGAGGCACACCTCCGGGCCCCTTAGCTCTCATTGCATGCCAACGTCTGGGGACAAGAATACCGGAAACTTACCTCGGTCTCTCCTAGGTGACGACACCTCTCTGGGAGGCTCTCCGGGCTCGTCAGACAGACTCTGTTGTCCTGTCTCCACAATACAAAGTATGTTGGTTTGAGGAGGTAAGAGCGGGGGTCCCTCTTCACCCCTACCCAGGGGGTATACTGGGGGGATTGCTAGTGTGGAGATGGGTACTCTAGGGGCAGATCAGGACGAGAATGAAGCCTGCAGCTAGGGGATGTCCAAGAGAGTGGAGAGAGGAGGTGAGTAGGGCCCATAAAAATAGGGTTAAAAAAACAAAACAAAAAAAACATGCATGGGTAGGCATAGGGGAGTACTAGTAAATAAAAAGGGAGGGAGTGTTGCCGGAGACCATTTAAGGTCTGCTGGGACAGAATATGCAGGGGGAAATACTGGGCAGATTGAGCCTAGGATATCATTTTCTGCCAAAAAATTCTATGCATGTTTCTGTGAAAATTGAAAGTAAACATTTCTGTCTTCTACTTACCCGCTAAGGAAACAAGTGCCTCAGTACAAGGCCACAAATGAGTCTGCCGATCAGGTTTTCTCTTCCTCAAAATCTTCTTCACGATCCTGTCCCCTCTGCCTTTCGTTGGCAGTATATTTCTCTGTCTATTTTCTGGCCTCCACAGAGTTTGAGAATGCCCAGACCATCCCATCAGGAATGATCCACAGTCGGATTGGATAGATCATGGCGTGTACAACTGATATGCCTTTTTCAGGACCCTAGGCACCCCGTCAACTTCCTTCCTGCACTGCCTTGTAGCATAATTGATGTCAGGAAAGATGAAAATTTGTTTGCTATCCTGTGTAAGAGGCCCAGCACATTTTGCGAGGCAGGTAATTCTGTTCCTCTAAACCTTTTGTATGCTGAATTTGTCTTGCTGTCCCTCCGGCAGCAATTTCTCCTACAGCCACTGTCTCATAAACGTGCATGGTTTTCCAGCATCTCCAGGCGTGCTCAGAGATGCTGCTTTTTAGTTATCATGGTTGTCATGCTGGTAGAAGAGACAGCCTGTTTTTTTTCCCCTTTCTAGTTTCTCTCTATACTCCTTTCAGCCTGGCGGTCTCCCTTACGGTGATGGCCCACCAACCCCATCACCCACCCTTCCCAGGACTTACCCCCTTACCTCTTGAACTGCCATGGGTGGGTGGGTGCCTTTGTGGGTTGTGCAGAGCCAATGAGGGTGGCTGCAGCCATCATCTACCACCCGAGCTTGTTTTTCAAACAACATGAAGTCTTGTATTCTGACATGTATTCTGACAAATTGCAGTGAGGTCCAACCTTCGAACTGCCCTGGAGATGAAAGAGTTAACTTTCCATGCCAGGCATGGAACGCTGAGCTCGAGCTCGGTTGAGACTCTGTCTGTTGCTGTTTGAACTCAAACCGTCAGATTCTTTACTCCACCTCACTGAACAGTCACTTCGGAGATTTCTCCTTTGCTCGGTTCAATTTGTCGGTTAAAGTACCTATTTTCTAGGGTTTTCAACCCAATTTAAACCGAAACCTATCAGTTCAGTCTCTGTCTGTGGTATTCGTGAGTACTAGATAGGTTTATATTGTTTTCTATTCTGTGTGGAACTTGTAAACGTGTCATCGGTTCGGTTGAACCGATCAGGTTGTTTAAAAATCTTTACTTCTACTTTTAGAGTGTGGTTACCAGTTCTTATCGGTTCTAAAAAAAAACAGATTTTATTACCTTTTTTTCCCCGACCCGTAACACGGTCAGGAACTGATATGAGTGTCTTGCCTGGCATTGCCATAAAAGGGTAAGTTTGTTTAGGACTGGCCATGTCTGAGAAACCCAAAAGAAAACCGGGCCCACTGGGTTTCAACACTGTAGTGTGTGTGGGAAGTCTTGCCAAGCTGACTCCACACCACCTGTGTTTATTGTCTGGGGTTTGACCACCTCGATTCAGACTGCCAGATTTGTAAAAATTTTCCTGCAGCTACCCTAGAAAAGAGAGTTGGTAGGCTCAGGAAAGGAGGCCAAAAAGTCCAGCTGACCGGATGGCCAGCCCGGTTGGTTCCAACCGAACAAGAAGGAGTGCCCTCTGACCATTGCGAAACTTCTTCAGGCAAAAGGAGAACCAACTCTGAGGAGTCGGTTCTGGTTAAAAGAAAAAGAAGGGATAAGTCAGCCGGTTCGGATCCACAAGTTCTTTCTCCAGCCGCTGATGAAGTAGCCAAAGCGATAAGGATTGTTCAGTCGCTAAACCCGGTTCCGACTGAACCGGCACCATCGGTAAGGGGCTCAGTTCGGTCAGTTCCCCCGGTTCTGGATTATAATTTAGAGGAGTTTTATGAACCGGAGGAGGAGGAAGGAGAGTATGAGGATAGTGATGGTGATTATGAAAGTCTGGATGTGCCCATTGACCCAGACATCTCCCCAGACAGACCTTCAATGGTTTCTCCTCCTAGGCTTTCTGAGTCCCCTTCCCATTTTATGTTTTACAAAAAAGTGGCTGAAACTCTTCAGCTTCCTATGGAGGAAGCAGTAGAGGATCAGGAGGAGCCTGATTATGTTGAGATGATGGACATCCCAGAGTCCAGGAGGCTGTCTGTTCCCCTCCATAAGTCTTTTGGGAAACCGACAATAACAATTTTAAAGACTCCTAATTCTGTACCTCCTGTGGACAAGAGAATGAGCAAGAGGTATACTCTTTCAGGCTCAGATATGGAGTTCCTTTCCCAGCAATGCAACTATGTTGGGGTAGTGCAGGCTGCTGCCTGTGATAAGGCAAATATACCCTTGGCTTCACACCCCCCAGATAAGGACTCCAGGAGGATTGATGCCATGGCAAAGAAACAGTACATGGCAGCATCTTTGTGACTCAGGCAGGCTAATTATATGGCCTATACAGCTAGATACCAGAAGTCTAGATGGGACACTGTAATGGCTCTAGCTAAACAGGTCCCTGGCCAGCTTGCCAAGGAGCTGGAGCAGGTGGCTGCAGATGGTATTGAGGCATCCAAGGTGCAGTTTCATGCTGCAGTAGACCCCAGTGATGTTTCATCTAGAGTCATGGCTACATCTGTGGCCCTTCATAGGATGGCTTGGCTCAGATGTACTAGCCTGTCTCAGGATACCCAGACTAAGGCCATGGATTTTCCTGTTGTTGGTAATTCTCTGTTTGGGGAGCAAACAGAGAACTACATGAAGAAAATGGATGAATACAGGACCACCTATAGGAGTGCTCAGGCCAAGGAAAGGCAAGCCACTCCCCAGAGGCAGCATTCCAGGGGTAGGGGCAGGCCTTTTCATAGGCCTTTCTACCAAGCCCAAGCCTCCTCTTCCGCCTTTGCCCAGAGGGGGTTCTTCAGAGGGAGAGGCAGACGGGGTACAAGCAGGCCTGTTACCACCCCTCAGCCTAAAGCCCCTGCCAAACAGGCACCCTGATGGGTTTGCCTGGGCGATTCTCCACCACCTGTATGGGGCAGGCTGGCTTACTTTGTCCAGGACTGGAGGTCTTTAACATCAGACAAATGGGTCCTGGAAGTAGTAAGCCAGGGACTGGTTCTCAGCTTCAAAAAATTTCAAAAGATGAGAACCAGATCCTTTCCACCTGCAAATCCTTCAGAGGCACTTGCTCTAGAGGCAGAGGTCTCTTCCCTCTTGGCTCTGAGAGCCATAGAAAGGGTTCCATCCCTACACAAGGGAAAGGATTGTACTCCAGGTACTTCCTAACTCCCAAAAAGACAGGAGAATGGCGGCCCATCCTGGATCTCAGATACTTAAACAAGCATCTTTTAAAACCAAAGTTCAAAATGGTGACTCTGGGAATAATTTTACCCTCTCCAAGGCCAGGAGACTGGCTAGTTTCCCTGGACCTCAAGGATGCCTATTTCCACATTCTCATCAGAAGCTCCCACCGAATGTACCTCAGGTTCAAGTTGCCCTCAGGCCACTATCAATTCAGAGCAATGCCCTTTGGCCTAACTTCAGCTCCAAGGGTGTTCACAAAATGCCTGGCAGTAGCGGTTGCTTTCCTAAGGAGAAAAAAGATCTCCATCTTTCCATACCTGGACGACTGGCTCATAGTAGGTCAGTCTCCAGACCAAGTCAAGTGACACCTACAGATAACTCAGCAACTGCTCACTTCTCTAGGATTCCTTCTGAATCTTTCAAAGTCAGTTCTAGAGACAGTGCAGCTCCTCACCTTCATAGGGGCAGAGCTAGATATAATAAAGGCAAGAGCCTTCCTTCCCCTGGACAGGGCAAGGACCCTTGTTACACTGGCCTCTTCATTCACCCTCCAGGTGTCTTGACCAGCAAGGCATTTTCTGCAGCTCCTGGGCCACATGGCTGCCTCTACAGCAGTGGTCCAAGGAGCAAGATTTCAAATGAGGGACATTCAGTTCCACTTAAGAGCCTTCTGGTCCCAGAGAAAGGATTCTCTGACCAAACTAATCCCGGTGACTCGAACCCTGATCCAGGCTTTGCAATGGTGGCAGGATCAGGACAACCTAAGGCAAGGAGTTCCCTTTGTCACTCAATCTCATTCTCTAATCCTTACCACAGATGCCTCCCTCTTGGGCTGGGGAGCCCACTTGGGGGATCTGACCACCCAAGGGTTGTGGTCACCTCAAGAATCTCTGCTTCACATCAATCTCTTAGAACTCAGAGCGGTGTTTCTAGCACTTCAAGTTTTTTCTAAGTCTGTTCAGAAGAAAGTATTTCAGATCAGGACAGACAATACCACCACAATGTGGTACATCAACAAGCAGGGGGGCACTCGCTATACGGCCTTGTGCACAGAGGCAATGAAGTTGTGGTCTCTGGCCTATTCCCTTTATTCCTCTCTGATAGCAGTGCACCTCCCAGGGAAGGACAATGTCCTGGCAGATGCTCTCAGCAGGATATCTCAGGGCCATCACGAATGGTCCCTAGATCCCCTGATTTTGAAGGTGATCTTCTCCAGATGGGGCACCCCACAGATAGATCTTTTTGCAGCACCAGACAATCACCAACTTCCTTTTTTTTGCTGCAAGCCCCCAGTGTTGGGCTCAGTCCCCCTGGATGCCCTAGTTCTCAATTGGGAAGGGAAGTTCCTGTATGCTTTCCACTTCCCTCTCCTGTTCAAGGTACTAGTCAAAATTGGGTCTCAACCCTGCAAAGTGATTCTGATTGCTCCAAACTGGGCCAGACAGCTCTGGTACCCTCTCTTGCTGTCTTTAGCAGTCCACCTTCCCCTGTGTCTTCCCAGGAATTACAACCTGTTAACATGTTCTCAGGGGACTGTCTGGTATCCGAATCTCAAATCTCTCAATCTCAAGGCCTGGCTCTTGAAGAGTTAGAGTTTGCTGATTTGCATCTCTCTCAAGGTGTTCTGGATATTTTAAAGGCTTCTCGAAAGCCTTCCACCAGAAAGACTTACAACTCAAAATGGAAAAGGTTTACTATTTGGTGCTCTGGGAAGCATATTTTCCAGAGTCTGCTGGGTTGCCTACAGTCCTTGACTATATGGTTCATCTCAATAGCTTGGGACTCAGACCAGCTACACTTAGAGTGCACCTGGCAGCTGTCTCTGCCTTCTTGTCAGCAGGCAAGCACTCTTCCCTTTCAGCTCATCCTGTATTCTGTAAATTCTTCAAGGGATTGCTGCATACCAATCCTCCCTTCAGGGCCCCTGCCCCTGCTTGGGATCTTAATGTTTGCATTGCTCAGCTTATGCAACCCCCCTTTGAGCCTTTGTCCTCAGCTGAGCTTAAGTACTTGACTTGGAAAACTGTGTTCTTGGTAGACATTACTTCTGCCAGACGCATAAGTGAGTTATAAGCCCTGTCAGTGGAGCCTGAATTTATCTCTTTCCATAGAGATAAGGTGGTCCTCAGGACTAATAGGAAGTTTTTGCCTAAGGTGGTTTCAGATTTCCACCTTAACCAGTCTATGTCTCTTCCTGTTTTCTTCACTGACCATTCCTCCTCTGGGGAGAGGAGGCTGCACAGCTTGGATGTGAAAAGGGCCCTTAGCTACTACATAGAGCGCACCAGGGGTCACAGGTTTGACTCCCTCCAACTGTTCCTCACTTATGGTGAGGTTGGTAAGGGAAAACCTGCCACTAAGAGATCTATTGCCAGGTGGATTGTCTCTTGTATACAATTTTGCTATGAAAAATTAGATAGGATCCCACCCTCAGGCCTGAGGGCTCACTCTACCAGAGGTACAGCTGCTTCCCTGTCTGCTACCAGGGATATTCCTATCTTAGAGATTTGTCTAGCAGCCACCTGGAAAACAGTACATACTTTCACCAAGCATTACTCTCTGGATATCCAGGCTAGGAGTGATGCTCGGTTTGGCACAGCAGTGCTTCAGAGCCTATTCCCGAAGTAGGTTATGTCCCTCCTCCATGGAGGTACTGCTTGGTAGTCTGCAATAGTCAGAATACAGCAAGACTTAATGATGTTTGAAGAAAAAAATTACTCACCTTAGTAATGTTGTTTCTTCTAATGGAGTCTTGCTGTATTCTGACCTCCCCTCCTGCCTCCCCTCTCAGAACGTGGGTTTTGGGATGTGGGTGGGCTGCAACAGTGTTAGCACCCTAGAGGAGCCCCCTTTTTTTCTCATCCTCTTAATTTGGGTGTGTGTGTTGTGTTTTGTTTTGTTTTTTGGGTTTCCTGACTTGAGTCTTTGCCTTGGAACAAAAAAATATTTTTATTATATTTAGTAGCCAATTGGCTAGTGTGAGTTTACAGTTTCCACACAGGACACCCAGTGATTATAGCTCGTAAAGATCTGGCGGTTTGGGTTTAAACAACAACAGACAGAGTCTCAACTGAGCTCGAGTTCAGCGTTCCATGCGTTGCATGGAAAGTTAACTCTTTCCTCTCTGGGGCAGTTCAAAGGTTGGATATCACTGCAATAGTCAGAATACAGTAAGACTCCATTAGAAGAGACAGCATTACTAAGGTGAGTAATGTTTTCTTCTGTCCTCTACCAGATTATTCCCTTTTTCAGTTTATATCCTTGCCTTTCTCTATCACTCGGCTCTCTTGCCTCACTCTCTTTTTTCTTTATTGTCTTTATTGCGCCTCTCCGGCTAACAGAACTGGGATGGAGGAGGAGTCTGTGGCGCCTAACAGCCGCCCCTTGCGCATCACATGATGCGGCACTCTCAGGGGCGGCGCCATTAGCGCTGACTCCTCTGGGGGAAAAAAAAAACTTCCGTGGTGGGTGCCGCCTCTGGCTTACACCCAACAGTAATGAATGGTGAAGATCCAAGAGAAGATAAAGAATTACGGTAGGTACGTAATTTTCATTGGTGGCATATGCAGGTTGCTATCCTTGTTTTTATGTGGCCAAGTTGCTCTCCGAGGCTTCCAAAATCATGGGCTGGCTTGGATCATCAATATTTTTTCCGAGTCTTGGGCTCCCTCAGAATTCAGTTGTCACTGCTTGAGTATGGAGCCGCTACCCCCACCAGCTGTTGCTGGTGCAGCAAGTTGATCAGTATCAGGTACTGTAGTTTGACTGAAAACCATTGCTTTGGCCAAAGCTTCCATGTCTGGGGCTGCTAAAAAAGAAATTAAACAGCTTAAACATCTGCGAAGCCATGGGTTGCTTTCTGGAGCAGGGCTGGGGAAGAGTGTTACTGAGTGGGAGTGCCATATTGCTGGCCGGAGATTTAAAGTATTTAAACAAGTTGCTGGAAGATTGTTTGCTGTTGGATGATCGTAGGGAACTTTTTTAGATCTCAGGCACTTCCCCACCATTCTTTTGTGGTTCTTTTCTGGATTTTTCTGGGTTTCTTTTAAATCCTGTGTCCGATGAACTCTTTCAACATGTCCCCCTTCCCCACTATCCAATTTATCTGGCGCTATTTACAGAACTTTCTGTGCTCCGAAGGTAGAGCGTCAAACAGTATGTCGGAGCTCCTGGATATCCAGAGTTTTCTACCTCTATTCTAGGTGTGTTGAGCGTGGTAAGGGCAGCTCCAGTTTTCCTTTTATAGCACTAGTAAAATAATTATCAAGACAGAAAAAAAAGGCTTTTAGTGTAGATTGTATAAAGCACTCATCTGTTTTATTCCTTCTGGCAGCGGCTTCATGGATCAAGTTGTCCTCTCTCCTCCATGGTCACAGCGTGTCTGCTCAGACCTCCAGTGTGTCCGCCATCTTGCCGAGCCTGCCAATGGGTGTCTTACCTCACAAGCTGAACAGAGAGAGCCTCAAGTGACAGAGAATGCTGCTTCAGTTTTTTTCTGGATTTGAGAACTGAAATAACGGGGAGTGGAACCGCAAGGCATTCACTGATTGAGCACGCTGCTCATGTATTTCTGCAGCTCGACAGTTGTATAAATAACATTAACACAAATGCTGGGCAAAGAAAGGAAACACGAAGTAGGAAGCATGGGCTTGGAGGGCTTCAGAAAAGAACTGTGAGAGGCAGGTGGGACAAGAGCTGGATGTCAAAATAAAGCACTAGTGCTTCTGAAGATTGAGTGTCTTGTACTGTCCAGTTCAGTAGCTCCTACTACTGTATAAGTTAAGGTACTCCTTGTGATACAAACATTTTGGGTCCAGCTGCATCTCAAAACATGCACTAGTACATCCACAGAACAGTCCTTGGCTTTTGTCATTTATTGTACTAATTCTAGGCATTCCCACAACCAGTATCGTACTGCTGTATTTTGACGTCCCGGTTTTGCCCCACCCACCTCACGTTTCTTTTCTAAAGCCCTCCAAGCCCATTCTTCCTACTTCATGTTTCCTTTCTTTGCCCAGCATTTGTGTTTGTGTTATTTATACAACTGTCAAGCTGCAGAAACACTTGAGCAGCGTGCTTGATCAATGAATGCCTTGCGTTCTGCCTCCTCATTATTTCAGTCCTCCAACCCAGAAAAACCACTGAAGCAGCATTCTCTGTCACCTGAGCTTCTCTCCATTCAGCTTGTGAGGTAAGAGACCAGTGGCCAGATATGGAGAGAGGAGGGAGGTATGGTAGCACTCAGGATGTTGTGGGAATTTTTACTACTGTGAAGTGTGAATCAGATATTGTTCTGTGAGCTAAATGCACCAGCGGCTGGACTGCCCCAGAGAAGGGAGGTAGGTACAGTAGGGCTTAAAAGAATTTAAAATCCCCAGCATACTGTTTAACAAGTGATCATGAGAATCAGTCTCACGGCACTTTAGGTTAAACAGGAACTGTGATTTCAGATCGTAAACTGCAAGCATATTAAGTTTAAAATGCGCAAAACATATCAACTTTATTAAAATAGAATCTCCTTTTGAAAACCAGACATCACAATGACTCACTAATTACAAAAAAATACAAACCCTGTCAAATTTGACACAGACAGCTAGCTTACGGAGCGAGTTGAAACAGATTGACATTCCCCCCTCACTTTCACTTCTGGTCTAGACAGCAAGGGATGGTGCTAAGCATTTCTTGAAGCAGCTTCATTTAAAAAAAAATTAAAAACAAAATATCCAAGTTGATTCCACACAAGCCAAAATGGCTTATTGTACTGAAAATAATGCTAGTTATGAGTCGTTTACATAGTCTAACTCGAGCAAACGTATTCAGTCTACTAGCTCTTTAAATATGCAAAAATACACCTGTATCTAAGTTACATTCCTGCTCAGAGCCACAGATGATTCCATTATCCCTGCTTCATACAATTCTTTGTCTTGTTTAGTACCTCTTTTTCCCCCACTTTGACATACCTTGGTCAACATGAACATCATATCCCCGAATTCCTTTAAATGCCTAAGTCGCCGGCCCAGTAGCGCTGAGGGTTGAGGCGCTAGATGCCACACCTCGTACCACGCGCCGCGACCGGGTTCGGGAACGGACTCTGGCCGCCGGGGTCGGCCGGGGAGGGAGGAGATTGAGCGCCCCAACGGATGCCTCCTCCCTCGGGGATTCTCAACCTTGAGTATGCCGGTGGGAGCACCGGCCAGGGGGTCGAGGCTGCTACCGGAGTCCGGGAGGGGACGTCAAGGGCGCTGAGGGAGTGAGGCCAGCACGTCAGCTTCCTCTAGGACGACGCCCTGTGTGCCGCGCCCAAGGGGCGGGGAAGTGGGAGAAAAGGAAAATGAGAGTCCTCGGTGTCCCTAGATGAAGACTTCCCCATCCAGAGAGTCCACCCAGGACAGACCCCGCTGTGCAGGAGAAGGAGAGGTAATGGCACTCTAGGGGCAGATCCTGAATGGGGGGCTACAGGGATATGTGCAGTCGGAAGGAGGGGGACACCGGGGACAGGAAGGAGAATAAAGAAATAAAGCAAAAAAAAAAATAAATAAATAAATGCCTAAGTCAGGAGCGCATGGGGGGTATTCTTTTTACTTGCAAGATGCACCTACAGCATGTGCCTGTCTCCAAGTCTGAACAGTGTGACAGAGTCATGCCTGAGGATGATCACTAAAGCCCTGTTTACTCTGCCAACTTTGCAGCACATCAACCCATGTGCAGTAGTTGATCTGCTGCAAAGTTGACTTTGTGGACATTTTCTAGAGCACCGCAAATGCAGGTCCAATCCTTTTTTTGATGCTACTCAGTTGTGGGTACCTGTATCAGAGCGAGCGCAGCAACCAGCGTTGTGGACGCTTTGCTGCGCTCGCTCCGCTCTGAAGCCTTCTTTCCTTGAGTCTCCCAGCATCCTCCAGTGAATTTACAGCCCCTCCTTGGAGCGACCTGCAACGCTGTAAGGGCGGACTATGTAAACACGGAATTGATGGAGTAGCAGCCAGCAGAGCGGTATGGGAGCAGTGCAAATGCCAGAGCGCTGTGGCCATGTAAACATGGCTTAAGAGAAATGTGTTCAAAAGACCAATCTGGTTCTCTAAGATGGTCAGAGTGGTGGTGATGGTCAAGAAAAAGATGTTCATCAGATACAGTGAGAAGCAGGGGGATGAAGAAAGGAGTAAGTGCCAGGAGAAATCAAGGGAGGCCAAGTGGGCAGTCAGGGCTGCAAAATCAGATGCAGAGCTGCTTATTGTAGAGAGGTTAAAAGCAGGGAAAAATGTTTTAAGATATATTGGGGAAAAAAGAAAGACAAGAGGAGGAATTGTTAGGCTGACAGGGTGGGGTAATAGAGGAGAACATGTAGAAGGGAGATGTTTCCTAACGACTACTTCTGCTCAGTTTTCACAGAGGACGACAGCGGGAGTCTGCCAGAAAGTGGTATGAAGGCTGCTGATAAGGATCCCAGAAATAAAGCAGAAGATATTTAGATGTGAAAGGCTCAGAAAAGGTCTGGCAGCCCTGAAGGTAGATAAGACCCTGGAGCTGGATGGAATACATCCCAGGTTGCTCAGGGAACAGGTATCAGAATTAGCTGAGCCCGTGACAGGGCAGTTCAGTAGCTCAGTTCAGTCAGGGGTGGTTATGAAAGATTGAAGGAGAGCAGATGTAGTTCTGCACCACAAGGGTGAAGACGAGGAGTAACCGGGTAACTATAGGCCTCACCTCTGTTGTGCGTAAACTGATGGGGACGCTAGTCAGAGAGGACATAGTGGACTACCACGAGAGTACTGGACTCCTGGATAGTAAACAGCATGGGTTTGTGGCAGGGAGATCTTGTCAGTTCAACCTGATAGTATTCTTTGACTGTGTAACTAGGACAGTAGATTAGGGACAAGCAGTAGATTTTGGCAAGGCATTTGACTCAGTGCCACACAGAAAATTGCTGAAGAAGCTAGAGTAGAGGATCTAGATGCGGCAAAGGACATAGATGAAGATTTAGTTAGTTAGGGGGGAGATAGCAGAGGGGCTGGTAAACAGCGTTAAATCTAGGGAAAAAGAGAGGGCACAAGTGGGGTTCATTTCTGGGCTCAGTCCTGTTCAGTTTGTTCATCAGCAACATAGGAAAATGAATTCAGGGCAAGATGCATCTTCCCAGATGACCCTAAACTTTGTGGTAGGCTAGGCAGCGAGGAAGGGATAAGGGAGGCACTGAGGGACCTGTAAAGGTTTGAGAGGTTTGGCAGCTGAAGTTCAATGTTAAAAAGTGCAAGGTGATACACATTGGGATCAGGAACTCCAGGACAGAATATTGGATGGGAGGAGTAAACCTGGACTCTGCTACTGAGGAGAGGGGACCTATGAGTCATCACAAGTGACTCCTTTGAACAATTTAGCCAATGTAACAAGGCCTGCAGCATGGTAGCTAGGATGTTGGGATGTGTTAGGAAGGGATTAGATAAAGGGAGAAAGGAGGTTTGCTACCTCTTTATAGATCACTTGTAAGGCCACAGCTGGAGAACTGTGGCCAGTTCTGGAGCCCCCACTTGAGGAAAGACAGTACAGCACTGAGTAATGGAAATGATTCATGACCTACAGAAAGTTGCTGTAGCATGTGTCAGTTTGACGCATGGGATAGAATACCTCACTAGATTGCCACAAGCCTGTTGCTACATATATTTGATGCACCCAGGACATGCGGTAGTTCTGAATATTTGAAAATCTAGCCCTAGGTCTCAGTGGTAGGATAGAGCATTATGGCCAGACTAGATTGATCAATGGTCTTTTTTCTGCCGTCAGACTCTGTGTACTACGTACCAGTTTATGTTTCAGCGGTTCTGCCATCTTGCTGATGCCAGTTTTGAACTGTTGTGATGTGTTCCTGTGCTTATGTTGAACCACATAGTATTGAGGTCACTGGACCCCAAATGGACTGAAGATCAAGGAGCCTGTTCCAGTCAGGCCCATGTGAAACTGCATCAACATACTGGAAATCAGATTCAAATCCTAGCTGATGTATTCACCCAGTAAAGAGATGTAAAGGCTTCAAGTGAGGGAGGAACCCTCCTTACTTATTATTTCTTTTAACAAGTTCCCTGACTCGAGGTGTGTCCCCTAACCAGTGTGCTCCTAAATAGTTTGCCAGTTTTTGAAGTTTTTTTGCAGCACTCTGAATCAGGAGGAGCAGCAAGGATATGCCACCCTGATGATGTCATCAGGTGAGGACGTCTGGCTCGGCACAGTGACAGCACCACAAGCGAGTTGCAGCCTGCTCAGCACCTAACCCACCATAAGGTGGTGCCTAGGGGAGGATTCCCTACTACCGTCATTGGGCCAGGGGACAGGTGGAAAAAGGATGAAATAATAATAATAGGACTGGCACATGAAAGAAGTGGTGTTTGCCACTGTTCCATGCCCAGGGGATGGACGGACTTGTGAGTGCCTCCTTTGACTTACAGGTGAAGCCATCAGCTGTGATGGGGAGGGTTTGCAGGGTGAGTCGTACTGCTTTCTCCAGCAGTTTGTTATAAACTGATGCTGAAGATATGTGGAACAATCAGGGTGGACAAAGTGAAAAGAAAAAAAAAAGATTTTTCTTATCCACTGCAGAGAATCAGAAAGGTCAGGAAAGCAACATCATCAGTTTACTTAACATGACAAGCGTTTATAGAAAGGCTCAAGCGTTTACAGAAAGGCTCAAAGTCTTTGTACAGTTGGATTACATAGTAAATTTATTTTACTTTTTGTTTGATTTTTTTTTTTATTGTGATTTTAGCCTCATGGTAGGTACTGCTAAGAGAAAAGTGTAGTGTAGAATTGCAGTACCACACAGAGAGAAAACACTGTGTGTGGTACTGTCTTGAATCTGTCAACACTATCAGTTTTACTTTCTGCACACTCTCATTTTATGTTTTTTTTTTTTGCTTAGAGGAAATAAAAAAAATGGAAAAAAAGATCAGTGCAGGGAGAGTGCTAATCATTACACATTCAGTGAGGCTGAGGAGAAAAATACAGTGCTGTGTCATGGAATAGACTGTACTCTGCATACAGGCTCACAGATTGAGGAAGGGGTGCACTTGGGATGCTTCACACCATCAAGGCTGGATTAACAAGTAATGGGGCCCCTGGAGTTTTTTAGTGCCTAAAAATGCATTTGGAAGGATTTCCATGCACTCTGAATGCCCGGTCTTGTAGTGGGGAAAGGAAGGTTAGAATGTCTGAAATTGCATGATTACAGTACGTTTACATTGAGTGTTCGGATCATAATCGATGCCATTGATTCAAACACCATGAAGTCTTGCTATATTATGACTTAAGGCAGTTAGCCACAGCACTTGAACTGCCCCGGAGAGGAAACAGTTAACTCCAGGGAGACTGGAGTTCTAAAGCACGAGAGCGTTATGCCAAAGCTCTATCTGGCAAGTTTCAAATGAAACTGTCAGATTCTTTACTCCGCTTCATTGAACAGTCGCTCCGGAGATCAGCTCCTTCAGCTCGGTTCATTTCTCGGTTCAAGCGAGTATTTTCGGTTCATTTGAACCGGCCAAAAGTATTTATTTTACCGCATTTCGGTTCAAAGCTCTATCTGGTAAACCGTAAGTACAGGATTTAAAGTCTGTGTGGAAAATTAATTATCGGTTCGGTTTTGAACCGATCAGTTTACTAAAATAAGCATTTCTATTCATATTTTGGGCTTTTTAGAGTGCGGTTCCCGGTTCTTATCGGTTCTAAAAAAACCTATACTTTTGGGTTTTTTTTCAAATACCCGTGACACGGTTAGGAACCGATAAGGGTGTCTTGCCTGGCACTGCCATCAAAAGGGCAAGTTTTTGGATAGGCTGGCATTATGTCTGAGAAACCCAAAAGAAAAACCGGGCCCACTGGGTTTCAACACTGTGATGTCTGTGGGGAAGCCTTTGCCAGGGCTGACCCACACACCACTTGTGTTTATTGTCTGGGGGCTGACCACCTCCTGTCAGACTGCCAGGTGTGTAAAAACTTCCCTGCAGCCACCCTGGAGAAGAGATTGGGCCAGCTCAGGGAACGAGAGGCCAAAAAGTCCGCTGACCCGGATGGCCAGCCCGGTCCAGCACCCACTGGACCAGAGGGAGTGCCTCTGACCAGGGCGAGACTTCTCAAGTAAAGGAAGGCTGTCTAGAGGAACCAGTCCCAGTAAAAAGATAAGAAATCAGCAGGTCTGGAGTCCAAAATTGTCCTCCAACTGCTGCAGAGATAGCTAAAGCCATACAGATTGTCCAGTCACTGTCTCAGGGACCTGTTGAACCACCAACAGGTAGCAAAAGGTTGGTTCGTTCAGTTCCAGTGGTTCAAGAGTATGATGTTGAGGAATTTTATGAACCACAGGAGGGGGAGGAGGAATTTGATCATTATATATGTGGCTGGGAGGGTCTGGACGTGCCCATTGAACCGGACATTTCTCCAGACAGACCTTTAGAATCTCCCCCTATGCTGTCTGAGTCCCCTTCTCATTTTATGTTTTATAAAAAAGTTGCAGAAACCCTCCAGCTTCCTTTAGAAGAGGCTGTGGATGAGCAAGAGGAGCCTGATTATGTAGAAATGATGGATATACCAGAGTCTAGGAGGTTGTCTATTCCTTTGCATAAGTCATTTAGGAAGCAAACAACAAAGATTTTAAAAAATCCTCATTCTGTCCCTCCTGTAGATAAAAAAAATGGACAGAAGGTATACTTTGTCAGGCTCTGATACAGACTTCCTCATTGAGCAGTGTAGTCATGTAGGTGTGGTACAAGCTGCAGCCTTGACAAGGTTATTCCCTGCATCTCACATCTTCCTGATAAGGATTCCAGGAAGATTGATGCCATGGCGAAAAAAACAATATATGGCAGCTTCTTTGGGACTCAGGCAGGCAAATTATATGGCTTATGTGGCTAGATATCAGAAATCTAGATGGGACACAGTATTGCAGTTAGCCAAGCAGGCCCATGGCCAGCTGGCTAATAAGTTGGAACAGGTGGCTGCTGATGGCATTGAAGCCTCTAAAGTTCAATTTCATACTGCTGTTGATGTTAATGTTGTTTCCTCTAGGGTCATGGCCACTTCTGTGGCTTTATGAGGTTGGCATGGCTCAGATGCACTAATCTGTCCCAAGATACTCAGTCAAAGGCTATGGATTTTCCTGTAGGGAAATTCTCTGTTTGGGAACAAACAGAAAATTATATGAAAAGATGGATGAATACAGAACTACCTACAAAAGTGCCCAGGCCAAGGAGAGGCATGCCACTCCACAAAGGCACGCTCCCAGAGGTAGGGGCAGGCCTTCCACAGGCCTTTTACCAATCTCATGCCTCCTCTGCGCTTGCACAGAGGGTTTCTTCAGAGGCAGAGGTAGACGGGCACAAGTAAACCATCCCCTCCCTCAGCCTAAGGCTGTGCCAAGCAGGCACCCTGATGGGGTGCCCAGGCCGATTCTCCTGTACTGGTGGGGGGCAGGTTGGCTTATTTCAGCCAGAACTGGCTGTTCCTAACTTCGGACAGATGGGTTCTGAGGTAGTAAGTCAGGTCTGGTTCTCAGCTTCAAACAGTTTCCAAAGATGAGAGCCAGACATTTTCCACCTGCAAATCCTTCAGAAGCCCTTGCTTTGGAAGCAGAGGTTTCTTCTCTAGACTGCAAAGCAGTGAAAGGGTCCCTCCTTGCCACCAGGGCAAGGCTGTACTCAAGATACTTTCTTACCCCAAAGACAGGAGAATGGCAGCCCATTCTAGATTTAAGGTACCTGAACAAGCATCTTTTGAAACCAAAGTTCAAAATGTTAACTCTGGCAATGATTTTGTTTCCTGAGGCCAGGGACTGGCTAGCTTCCTGGACCTCAAGGATGCCTATTTTCATGTCCTGATCAGGCCTTCTCACCGAAAGTACCTCAGGTTCGAACTGCCCTCCGGCCACTACCAGTTCAGAGCAATGCCCTTCGGCCTTACCTCTGCTCCAAGGGTATTCACAAAATGTCTAGCTGTGGTAGTGGCTCATTTAAGAAGTAAGGGTTGCTGTGTTTCTTACCTGGATGACTGGCTCATAGTGGGTCAGTCTCCAGATCAGTTAAATCCCACTTGCAAGTCACCCAGCAGCTTCTCACTCCCTGGATTCCTGCTGAATTTATCAAAGTCAGTTCTGGAACCAGTTCAGGTACTAACTTCATAGGTGCAGAATTGAACACAAAGTTAGCCAGGCATTTCCCTGAAAGGGTAGACAGACTCATTGCCCTGGCATCCTCCTTTACCCCTGCGGGTCTCGACCAGCAAGGCATTTTCTGCAACTCCTAGGGCACATGGCTGCTTCCACAGCTGTTGTGCAAGGAGCAAGATTCCAGATGAGGGACATTCAGTTCCATTTGAGGGCCTATTGGTCTCAAAGGAGGACCCCTACCAAATTAGTCCCAGTGACTCCAAACTTTGATCCTGGCTCTCCAGTGGTGGCAGGATCAAAGCAATCTAACACAAGGGGTTCCTTCATTCCGCTTTCCCACTCCCTCACCCTCACCACGGATGCCTCCCTGCTCGGGTGGGGGCTCACTTGGGCCATTTCCAATCAGGGAGTGTGGTCCCCCAGGAATCTCTGCTCCACATCAATCTTTTGGAACTCAGAGCTGTCTTTTAGCTCTTCAGGTTTTTTCAGCTTCTGTCCAGAACAAAGTAGTTCAAGTCAGGACAGACAACACCACAACAATGTGGTACATCAACAAGCAAGGGCACTGGTCATCAGCCTTGTGCAATCAAGCAATGAAGTTGTGGTCTTGGCTTACTCCTGAACACCTCCCTGATAGCAGTTCACCTTCCAGGGAAGGACAATGTCCTGGCGGATGCCCTCAGCAGGATTTCTCAGGGCCATCACGAATGGGCTCTGAATCTCAGGTGCTGGGGTCGGTCTTTGCCAGATGGGGCACCCTCAGATAGATCTTTTCGCAGCCCCAGACAACCACCAACTTCCTCTATTTTGTTGCAGGCCTCCAGTGCTGGGCTCAGTCCCTCTGGACGCCTTTCTGTTGGATTGAAGGGAAGTTCCTATATGCCTTTCCCCTTCCTCTTCTCTTCAGGGTATTAGTAAAAATCAGATCTCAGTCCTGCAAAGTGATTCTGATTGCTCCAGATTGGGCCAGACAGCCCTGGTACCTCTGCTTCTGTCCCTGACAGTCTCACCCTGCCCTGAGCTTGCCCAGAGTCCACGACTTGCTGGCCTGTGCACAGGGAGAGTGTGGTATCCGGACCTCAATCCTCCATCTCAAGGCTTGGCTCTTGAGGAGTTAGAATTTGCTGATTTACACCTTTCCCAAGGTGTCCTGGATATTTTAAGGGCTTCAAGGAAGCCTTCCACTAGGCCACTTACAATTCTAAGTGGAAGAGGTTTTCCATCTGGTGTTCTGAGAAACAAATTGTCCCAGAATCTGCTGATTTGCCCATTTTACTGGACTATTTGGTCCATTTAAATTCCTTAGGCCTTAGGCCAGCTACCTTAAAGGTTCATCTGGCAGCTGTCTCTGCTTTTGTATCAGCAGGAAGCCTGCTTCTCTTCTCCTCATCCTGTGTTTTCCAAGTTTTTAAAGGGTTACTTCACACCTACCTCCTTTTCGGGAACCAGCTCCTGCCTGGGACCTGAATGTTTGCATTGCTCAGTTAATGCAACCCCTTTGAGCCTCTGTCTTCAGCAGATCTCAAGTTTCTAACTTGAAAACTGTTTTTCTAGTGGCTATCACTTCTGCCAGATGCATAAGTGAATTACAAGCCCCGTCAGTGGAAAAAGATTTTATATCTTTTCACAGAGATAAGGTAGTCCTTAGGACTAACAGAAAGTTTTTGCCTAAAGTGGTTTCAGATTTCCATCTGAACCAATCCATCTCTCTTCCAGTATTTTTCACTGAGCATTCTTCCTCGGGTGAGAGGAGACTGCACAGTTTAGACGTCAAAAGAGCTTTAAGCTACTATTTGGAACGCACCAAGGGTTGTTTGTTTCTTTAGCTTTTGTTGACCGGGTAAGTGCACTAGACAAATCCTGCCTATTTTCAGGGTCACAGGTTCGAATCCCTCCAACTCTTCCTTACCTATGGCGAGGTTGGCAAAGGGAAACCTGCCACTAAGAGGACAATTGCAAGGTGGATTGTCTCTTGTATCCAATTTTGTTACCAAAAACTAGGTAGAGAACCCCCCTCAGGACTGAGGGCTCACTCCACCAGGGGTACAGCTGCATCTCTAGCGGCTGCTAGAGATATTCCCATTCTGGAAATCTGTCAAGCTGCTACCTGGAAAACAGTTCACACTTTTACCAAGCATTATTCCCTGGATGTCCAGTCCAGGAGAGATGCTCGTTTGGCACAGCTGTGCTCAGAGCCTATTTCCTAAGTAGGTTCTGGACCCTCCTCCATGGAGGTACTGCTGTGTATCTGTTTGTCATAATATAGCAAGACTTCACGGTGTTTTGAAGAAAATTACCCACCTTAGTAATTGCTTTTCTTCTCATGGAGTCTTGCTATATTATGACCACCCCCAACCTGCCCTCTCAGAACTTCTACTTGGGTAGGGGTTGGCAAATTAGTGCAAGCACTGTGTCATGCCATTTTAGTTCTTCCTTCCCTTATTTAGGTTAGGACCTAGGTATTTGTTTTTAACATACGGCTCTTCCGGGACTTGAGTCTTTGGGAAGGGGGGTCTAATAGTGTTTGTTAGGGTGAAACTAATAATATTATTATCATTGTTATTATTATTATTGCTCTTGTTGTTGTTGTGTTCGCTGATGTTATTCCTACTAGTAGGTAGCCGCTATTAGTGTAGAGCTTTCACACAGACTTGCTGCTTAGTGTTAGTTGTGAAAGATCTGACAGTTTCATTTGAAACTTGCCAGATAGAGCTTTGGCATAGCGCTCTCGCGCTTTAGAACTCCAGTCTCCCTGGAGTTAACTGTTTCCTCTCTGGGGCAGTTCAAGTGCTGTGGCTAACTGCCTTAAGTCATAATATGGCAAGACTCCATGAGAAGAAAAGCAATTACTAAGGTGAGTAATTTTTTCTTATGGTCCATCCATGGACACTCCGTGTAAATGTACTGTAGGACTATAATATTCAATGGCAAGTTGGAGACGAGTACAACTTAGGAGCATGCACACGGAAGATCTTTTCTTTTTTTTAGACCTGAAAGGAGAGAAACTGTTTAACCACTTCACACACACACACACACACACACACACACACAGATCTCTGGGCTGCCTGGGTGCCTGCTGCTGCCGCACACTGGCTGATGGCTGTACAGTACAGCAAAAAAACACAAACCACCACCTTCTGACAGCATAAGCTTCAAGCAAGGTTCAAGCTTCCTGCCGGCACCCTCTGCCCTGCATATGACCGTGATGTGACCCTGTTGAGTGTGTCAGCTGACTCAGGCTGCCTCCTCTGCACTGTCTGCAGCCTGCTGTGCTATTGCCCTATGTATTAACAAAGTCTGTCTAATAAAAAACATTAAAAAATATTACCAAATCCACCAGAAATGTAGTTTGTAACCCGTCCCTCCCTGCTGCTGCAAGACTTGTCAGGATCATGGCAATGGCTACTGAAGCGCACCCACTGCCACCCCACTGTGATATTGTTTCAGGAGTGAGGTCCGAGTCCCACACAATAATAAATCCCCCCAAACAGTGCTTCAGCTCTGAACCAAGTTCAAGACAAGTTTGACTGATACTGTATATATCACTCACTGTGTGCGCGCTGCTGGCTGCTGTTAGTGCTGTGGCTTACCTTACTCTTGATCTTGACGTTGAAGTCTTTTTCTTTGCTGCACACTTGACTTGCTTCTTTGACTGCTGCCCTGCCCCATAGTGCACCGCTGCCACTGCCAGACTGACTTGGCCCTGACCCCCAAGCCCAACAACAAGCCCAACTAATGGGACAGCTGAGAGAGAGCTTGCGCACTCGTGCAATAGAGACTCTCACTTATGTGCTGCTGGCAATATAATCCTTGGTGAGTCGGCGGTCGCACACTGCTGGTAAAACTTGGCGATTTCCATGCTGGCTCTCTAGTAAGACCCACACCCCTATCTGTCTCATTAACACCTCCGGCTTGACCTGCCAACCCCGCTGTGACCCAGCTGAACAACTGACTCAGTCAGTCAGTGTTGACGACTGCACAGCACACTGAGCATAGCAGTAGCCAGTCACTCGGGGCCCATTACTTAAAGGAGCCTCGTCTCCTTCCTCCTCTGGCTTCCGGCATTTCCAATACCTGCTGCCTGAGATGAGTCGTGGGCCCTAATTTTCCTATGGCCCCTAGGCCTGTGTATTAATCTTGCCCTGCACAGCATTACCCACAAAGAGATTAGAGATCACAGTGGGTATACATTTGTTTAATGGTCTGGAGTCTCTTATCCTGTTGCATGCAACTGCCAGTCCCTAAATTTTTAGAATGCTACATGCTGTCACCAAACAGGTATCTTGTTTCTTTCTCAGTTGAAGTACTGGTGTAAATGGAGGACTAAGGACCCCAGCAAAGGCATTATGTCAATGCCATATTACAGTATTAGTGTGTTGCATTCTGCCCCATGCTCTGCCCACCCACTTCCTGGGGGTGGGGGTGGGGGGGAACAGCCCCCCATATAAGAAAACAGAACAAAAAAAATATATTTTTTTTTAATTTGGATAGTGGGTCAATTTTCTCTGCTATGATCACTACTGCTAGCAGTACCACAGTGCCTGCATCTTCTAACTGCCCCTATAGTGCTACCGTAGAACTAATAGACATTCAGTCCTATGAGTACTATAGGTAAGCAATAACTCTCAACTGGGTGTGTGGTTATTGGGGATTAATCAACACCTTGGGTGCATTGTGAGGCATGAGGCTGCAGGCCGAGTGCCCTCACAGCACCCAGGATGTTGATTAATCCCCAATAACCGCACACCCTGGAATGGGTTATTGCGCTTATAACATGAGGTTACTACAGTGTTAGAAAAATAAAGGCAAGTCATATAAAATTATGAAAAAGTGAAGCTTTGTTTGGCGTTTCCTTCCCCCACAGAAAATAGTCCCACTCTTTCAATGCCCCTGATAAATACTGCAGAGGGTGTCTGTCTGCATAGATGACAGGGACACTCTCTGGAGAACAAAAGAAGTGAAACTTACAGGCAGAAGATGTCCTATCCCAGTGTCTACTGCAGTAGGCAAAACAGAAATTGCTGGGTGCACTGCAACTGTGTGGCACACAGATTATGCTTTCTGCACTCTCCATGTCTGCAGAGCAACTGTGCGGCTTACAGCTCACTTTATGCATGGTGTGCTCTACTTCATTGACAGAGACAGACAGGAGAGTGCAACAAATGTGAATCACACACTGCTAATGGTGGATGTGCGAGCCGCTGTGGTGGTGGTGGTGGGGGAGCCGGGAACACAGGACAGGCTCCAGGGAGTTCTCCGCCCCCCCCGGTGTATACCCAGGGACAGTACAATTCAGTGACCCGCTGTTAGCGATTGGAAATACAGCCACCAAGAAGCTGTGCACTGTTTCCACTGCAGGTGTGCGAGAGGGAGAGAGAGACATGGAACAGCGCGGGTGCTTTTGTGTCCCAGGCTATACATTCACTCAGCTGTCTTTCCCCAAAGTGCTGGCAAACCGGTCTGTCTTGCTGCAACACACTTGCTACTACTGTCTCTGTCTCTCTCCCCCCGAAGTGCTAATGGCCAATGTGATTTGTGAAGACAGAGAGACACCGACATGTCACCTCTCTCTTTCTCCATGTTCTTGGGGAGTGGACATCAGCGGACCAGTGGAGCTTGAGGAGCTGAAAATGGGACACTTTGACAGACACAGCAGCGGGGAGAGAGGTGAGGAACAACTTTGTGACAGACAGTGACACAAATGGTTTAGCTCTGTGGTCAACCACCTGTGCTGTTCCTCCCTCTCTCACTGTACACAGTTACAGCTCGCTACTGCCAGATTTACTGGTCGGAGGTCACAGATTGAGAGCGGTTCAGAATTCTCTTGGACATTTCTCTGACCACTGTTAGCAGGTGCTTGCACTGTGAACTACGGGGGGGGATGACTTTGAGGAGGGGACTGTGTGCCACGAGATGTACAGGATGGGGAACTGCGATGTTCCAGTATCATTGGGGGAGCCCGGAACACTTAACACAGGACCGGTCACAGCTGTTCCCTCTCCTGCGGACATGCTCTTTCTTCTGTCCCACTTGCAACTGCCCGTCTCTCACTGTCGGTCTCTGCAGTGGGGTGCGGTGCTCCAATACTACGGTGGGGGTGGGAGCACCCGACAGAACCAGTGACAGCTGCTCTCCCTTCTGCAGACACGTTGTACCTTCTCTCCTGACCACGACTGTTGCTGCACAGGGTTTCTTCCCCTGCTGCTGTGCTAGGTGTGCATACCAACATGCTGCACTGTCCTGTGTGCTCCCCAACTTTATATTTGTGGCTCTGGGTGATATATGACACAGCCAATCAGTGACAGTCACGTCTCCGAGCACACTGAAATTGACCTATATTTTGGAGACTGTTAGATTAACTTGCTGGTCACCTGTGGTGTGTGGCAGTCACTTCTGCACAGAGACAGACACACTGTGAGAGGTCATCACTGCCTGTCTTGATTTATTGTCCGCTTGGTTCTCCGATATTCACGGGGCGGGTTGGTGGGTTGGACTGTGGCTCTCGCTAAGGTGCCAAATAGCAATGCCTGCTTTTCATGTTTGTTCTGTAAGGGAGAAAAAAAAGGACCAATTATGCTCACTGATTCCATCGCTCAACTACTCACAGCAACTGTTAGTATATGGTGCATTAATGCACAGTCAGGTGGCCGCTCTGCACCAATCATCTCAATGACGCTGCTACCCCCATGTTATAAGATTGGTTGTGTACCATTATGCTGAACAACTGTTGGGGTCCTTAGTCCTCCACTTACACAGAAGTACTCTCCAGCGGGACCTTCTGTCACCTCATCTAAGAACTGTATGTCTCATGCTGTATTTAAAGCCTGGTGAAACATTTCAATAAATAAATAAAAAAGCTAATTTGCATAGTTATATGGAATATGTAGCTTACTTTCTGTGTATGTTTTGGTTGATTTTTATTAATGGTTTGTATAGATTGACGTTGTGTGATTATGTAGTGTATGTATGTCTTATCTGTTGTCTAGCCCCCCCCAGAATGTGCTAGAAAAAATGCATACCACAATGTGCTTCTCTGGTTAAAATTATAAATAAATAAATAACAAGAGAGTTGCTAAGCTGGCAAAGACTTGACTGTGGATGCTGGCTGAAGCACCAGTTCTTCAGTAATTTGTAAAACTCTTTGGAAATTAAATGTGTGTTAGTGACACTCTAAACTCCTTTTTTTCTCCCCTGCCATAGTTGCGCTACCCTCCACTCATTCTCTGCCGGTCCCCACAGTCTTACCCCCGTGCTTCCACAGAGTAACCCATTTTATGCCGCTCTCTCACCCTACTAACCTCCTCTTCAGTAAGCCTCCATTTCCTTCTTTCTATATCAGAGTATTCTTTGTCAATATCCTCTCCCTTGCTGGCAAACCTCTCCTTGTCACTGCCCTTATCTGTGACCATGTTACTGACCTTTTCTGTCCCTCTGAAACCTTGTTACACCCCTTCTATTCTGTTTTCTCTCACGGAAGTCACCCCTTCAAACACCATGAAGTCTTGCTATATTATAACAATAGCAGTCAGCCACTGCAGCTGAACTGCCCCGGAGAGGAAGGAGTTAACTCCAGAGGATCTGGAGTTCTACAGCGCAAGGGCGCTGTGTAAAGTTTCATCTGGCCAGTTTCAAATGAAACTGTCAGATTCTTTACTCGCTCCACTGAACAGTCGCCCAGAGTTCAGCTCCTTCAGCTCGGTTCATTCTCGTGTCTGCGATATTTTCGTTAATTGAACCGGCAAAAGTATTTATTTTACCGCATTTCGTTAAAAGCTCTATCTGGTAAACCATAAGTACAAATTTAAAGTCTGTGGAAATTCAATTATCGGTTCGGTTTTGAACCGATCGGTTCTTGATTTTAACGCTTTGAAGTGTTTGGTTGGCTTTAGAGTGCGGTTCCTGGTTCTCCACGGTTCTAAAAACCTGGTTTTTAAATAGGTTTTTCAAATACCCGTGACACGGTTAGAACCGATAAGGGTGTCTTGCCTGGCACTGCCGTCAAAAGGGCAAGTTTTTGGATAGGCTGGCATTATGTCTGAGAAACCCAAAAGAAAAACCAGGCCCACTGGGTTTCAACACTGTGATGTCTGTGGGGAAGCCTTTGCCAAGGCTGACCCACACACCACTTGTGTCTATTGTCTGGGGGCTGACCACCTCCTGTCAGACTGCCAGGTGTGTAAAAATTTCCCTGCAGCCACCCTGGAAAAGAGATTGGGCCGGCTCAGGGAACGAGAGGCCAAAAAGTCCGCTGACCCGGATGGCCAGCCCGGTCCAGAACCCACTGGACCAGAGGGAGTGCCCTCTGACCAGGGCGAGACTTCCTCGGGCCAAAGAAAGGCTGGTTCAGATGAACCAGTCCCAGTTGAAAAGACAAAGAAATCAGTAGGTTTGGAGTCCAAAATTGTCTCTCCAACTGCTGCAGAGATAGCTAAAGCCATTCAGATTGTCCAGTCACTGTCTCAGGGACATGTCGAACCACCAACAGTTGGTAAAAGGTTGGTTCGTTCAGTTCCAGTGGTTCAGGAGTATGATGTTGAGGAATTTTATGAACCACAGGAGGGGGAGGAGGAATTTGATCAATATATGTGTGGCTGGGAGGGTCTGGACGTGCCCATTGAACCAGACATTTCTCCAGACAGACCTTTAGAATCTCCTCCTATTCTGTCTGAGTCCCCTTCTCATTTTATGTTTTACAAAAAGGTTGCAGAAACCCTCCAGCTTACTTTAGAGGAGGCTGTGATGAGCAAGAGGAGCCTGATTATGTAGAAATGATGGATATACCAGAGTTCTAGGAGGTTGTCTATTCCTTTGCATAAGTCATTTAGGAAGCAAACAACAAAGATTTTAAAAACCCTCATTCTGTCCCTCCTGTAGATAAAAAAATGGACAGAAGGTATACTTTGTCAGGCTCTGATACAGACTTCCTCACTGAACAGTGTAGTCATGTAGGTGTGGTACAAGCTGCAGCCTGTGACAAGGCTAATATTCCACTGGCCTCACATCCTCCTGATAAGGATTCCAGGAAGATTGATGCCATGGCGTAAAAACAGTATATGGCAGCTTCTTTGGGACTCAGGCAGGCAAATTATATGGCTTATGTAGCAAGATATCAGAAATCTAGATGGGACACAATATTGCAGTTAGCCAAGCAGGCCCATGGCCAGCTGGCTAGTGAGTTGGAACAGGTGGCTGCTAATGGCATTGAAGCCTCTAAAGTTCAATTTCATACTGCTGTTGATGTTAATGATGTCTCCTCTAGGGTCATGGCCACTCTCTGTAGCTTTTCATAGGTTGGCATGGCTTAGATGCACTAATCTGTCCCAGGATACTCAGTCAAAGGCTATGGATTTTCCTGTAGTGGGAAATTCTCTGTTTGGGAACAAACAGAAAACTATATGAAAAAGATGGATGAATACAGAACTACCTACAAAAGTGCCCAGGCTAAGGAGAGGCATGCCACTCCACAAAGGCACGCTCCCAGAGGTAGAGGCAGGCCTTCCACAGGGCTTTTACCAATTTCAAGCCTCCTCTGCTTTTAGCAGAGGGTTTCTTCAGAGGCAGGGGTGAGCGAGCACAAGTAAACAGTCCCCTCCCTCAGCCTAAGGCTGCTGCCAGCAGGCACCCTGATGGGGTGCCCAGGGCCGATTCTCCTGTACCAGTGGGGGCAGGTTGGTTTATTTCAGCCAGAACTGGCTGTCCTTAACTTCGACAGATGGGTTCTGAGGTAATAAGCCAGGGTCTGGTTCTCAGCTTCAAACAGTTTCCAAAGATGAGAGCCAGACATTTTCCACCTGCAAATCCTTCAGAAGCCCTTGCTTTGGAAGCAGAGGTTTCTTCTCTGGACTGCAAAGCAGTGGAAAGGGTCCCTCCTTGCCATCAGGGCAAGGGGCTATATTCAAGATACTTTCTTACCCTAAAAAAGACAGGAGAATGGCGGCCCATTCTAGATTTAAGGTACCTGAACAAGCATCTTTTGAAACCAAAGTTCAAAATGTTGACTCTGGCAATGATATTGCCTTCTCTAAGGCCAGGGGACTGGCTAGCTTTCCTGGACCTCAAGGATGCCTATTTTCATGTCCTGATCAGGCCTTCTCACCAAAAGTACCTCAGGTTCGAACCATCGGCTCAGGCCACTACCAGTTCAGGGCAATGCCTTTCGGCCTTACCTCTGCGCCAAGGGTATTCACAAAATGTCTAGCTGTGGTAGTGGCTCACTTAGAAGGCAAGGGTTGCTGTGTTTCCCTACCTGGACGACTGGCTCATTGTGGGTCAGTCTCCAGATCAGGTGAAATCTCACTTGCAAGTCACCCAGTAGCTTCTCACTTCCTGGGATTCCTAAGTAACTTACAAAGCAGTTCTGGAACCAGTTCGGTCCTAACTTTCATAGGCAGAATTGAACACAAAGTTAGCCAGGGCATTTCTTCCTCGGAAAGGGTAGACAGACTCATTGCCCTGGCATCCTCCTTTACCCTCTGTCTCTCGACCAGCAAGGCATTTTCTGCAACTCCTGGGGCACATGGCTGCTTCCACAGCTGTAGTGCAAGGAGCAAGATTCCAGATGAGGGACATTCAGTTCCATTTGAGGGCCTATTGGTCTCAAAGGAAGGACCCCTTCCAAATTGGTCCCAGTGACTCAAACTTGATCCTGGCCCTCCACTGGTGGCAGGACCGAAGCAATCTAAAACAAGGGGTTCCTTCATTCCCATTTCCCTCCCTCACCCTCACCACGGATGCCTCCCTGTTAGGTGGGGAGCTCACTTGGCAACCTGTCCACCAGGAGTGTGGTCTCCTCAGAAATCTCTGCTCCACATCAATCTTTTGGAACTCAGAGCTGTCTTTTAGCTCTTCAGGTATTTTCAGTTTCTGTCCAGAACAAAGTGGTTCAAGTCAGGACAGACAACACCACCACAATGTGGTACATCAACAAGCAAGGGGGCACTCGGTCATCAGCCTTGTGCACCGAAGCAATGAAGTTGTGGTCTCTGGCCTACTCCCTGAACACCTCCCTGATAGCAGTTCACCTCCCAGGGAAGGACAATGTCCTGGCAGATGCCCTCAGCAGAATTTCTCAGGGCGATCACGAATGGGCTCTGAATCCACAGGTGCTGGGGTCTGTCTTTGCCAGATGGGGCACCCCTCAGATAGATCTTTTCGCAGCCCCAGACAACCACCAACTTCCTCTATTTTGTTGCAGGCCTCCAGTGCTGGGCTCAGTCCCCCTGGACGCCTTTCTGTTGGACTGGAAAGGGAAGTTCCTGTATGCCTTTCCCCCCTTTCTCTTCTTTTCAGGGTACTAGTGAAAATCAGATCTCAACCCTGCAAAGTGATTCTGATTGCCCCAGATTGGGCCAGACAGCCCTGGTACCTCTCTGCTTCTGTCCTTGACAGTCCACCCTGCCCTGAGCCTGCCCAGAGTCCACGACTTGCTGGCCTGTGCACAGGGGAGAGTGTGGTATCCGGACCTCAAATCCCTCCATCTCAAGGCCTGGCTCTTGAGGAGTTAGAATTTGCTGATTTACACCTTTCTCAAGGTGTCCTGGATATTTTAAAGGCTTCAAGGAAGCCTTCCACTAGGGCCACTTACAATTCTAAGTGGAAGAGGTTTTCCATCTGGTGCTCTGAGAGGCAGATTATTCCAGAATCCGCTGATCTTCCCATTTTATTGGACTGTTTGGTCCATTTAAATTCCCTAGGCCTTAGGCCCGCTACCTTGAAGGTTCATCTGGCAGCTGTCTCTGCTTTTGTGTCAGCAGGGAAGCCTGCCTCCCTTTCTTCTCCCCCTGTGTTTACCAAGTTTTTTAAAGGGTTACTTCATACTAACCCCCCTTTTCGGGAACCAGCTCCTGCCTGGGACCTGAATGTTTGCATTGCTCAGTTAATGCAACCTCACTTTGAGCCTCTGTCCTCAGCAGAGCTCAAGTATCTTACTTGGAAAACTGTTTTCCTAGTGGCTATCACTTCTGCCAGATGCATAAGTGAATTACAGGCCCTGTCAGTGAAAGATTTTATTTCTTTCCACAGAGATAAGGTAGTCCTCAGGACTAATAGAAAGTTTTTGCCTAAGGTGGTTTCAGATTTCCACCTGAACCAATCCATCTCTCTCCCAGTATTTTTCACTGAGCATTCTTCCTCAGGTGAGAGGAGACTGCACAGCTTGGATGTCAAAAGAGCCTTAAGCTACTATTTGGAACACACCAAGGGTCACAGGTTCGAATCCCTCCAACTCTTCCTTACTTATGGCGAGGTTGGCAAGGGGAAACCTGCCACTAAGAGGACAATTGCAAGGTGGATTGTCTCTTGTATCCAATTTTGTTACCAAAAACTAGGTAGAGAACCCCCCCTCATGACTGAGGGCCCACTCCACCAGGGGTACAGCTGCGTCTCTAGCGGCTGCTAGAGGCATTCCCATTCTGAAATTTGTCAAACTGCTACCTGGAAGACAGTTCACACTTTTACCAAGCATTATTCCTGGATGTCCAGTCCAGGAGAGATGCTTTCGGTTTGGTACAGCTGTGCTTCAGAGCCTATTTCTAAGTAGGTCCTGACCCTCCTCCATGGAGGTACTGCTGTGTAATCTGCTATTGTTATAATATAGCAAGACTTCATGGTGTTTGAAGAAAAAATTACTCACCTTAGTAATTGCTTTTCTTCTCTTGGAGTCTTGCTATATTATAACCACCCTCCCTCCTGCCCCTCTCAGAACTTCTACTTGGGTAGGAGTGGCAAATTAGTGCAAGCACTGTGTCATGCCATTGTAGTTTTTTCCCTTTACCCTCTTTCTTTTAGGGTTAGGGAACTAGGTTGTTCGTTTAGGTAATATATTGGCCCCTTCCTGGACTTGAGTCTTTGGGGAGGGGGTCCTAATGGTGCTTGTCAGGGAAAACTAATAACAATAATACCATTATTCATTGTTATTATGGTTATTGGTGTTTCTATTGTTGTTTATATTGTTGTTATTACTACTAGTAGGTAGCCATTTGGCTAGTGTAGAGCTTTCCACACAGACTTGTTGCTTAGTGTTAGCTTAGTAAAGATCTGACAGTTTCATTTGAAACTGGCCAGATAGAGCTTTGGCACAGCGCCCTCGGGCTGTAGAACTCCAGATCCTCTGGAGTTAACTCCTTCCTCTCCGGGGCAGTTCAGCTGCAGTGGCTGACTGCTATTGTTATAATATAGCAAGACTCCATGAGAAGAAAAGCAATTACTAAGGTGAGTAATTTTTTCTTCTGGCTGTAGTCTCCATGATCATCCTTTATACTGTACTGTGGTAGTGGTAGTCTTGCCATTTTACCAGAGCTGAAATCTTCTTCAAGTATTTCTCACTTTATAGAGCCACACCTTTTGAACTATAAGCCATCGGTGTCAGGACCATATGGAAACTTTTGCTGGCTAGGGCCACCCACATTGACGTATGTCACTGCCACCTATATAACATAGGTGGCCTCCTGTCTCCTCAGTTCTTTCTCATGCTGTCAACTACTTGTTGGATCTGCAGAGAATCAGTGCCATCACCCATCATTGCCATTTTAAGTGTAGTTTGTTTTTTGTTTGTTTCATGCATAGGATTGTATGCAACAGTTGCAGGAACCTTTATTTTGTTTCTGTCATTACAGCAAGGTGAAGATGTATAAGGATGATGCTCACACTGTTTGTGTCTGATTCCTGAGACTCTCACATGATGTGAAGAATTGCATAATTTGCCAGGACTTTAAGCAGGTCACAAGGAAACACCTTCTGAAGGCCTAGAGGCATTCCTTCAAAAGATGGAAAGTACACCCCTTTCACCAACTCCGGTATCACTGTCTCGCCACAACATCTCTACTTCTGCGACCCATTTTTTTCCCAGATGGTCTAAGACACTGTCCCCACAGCAGTCATTGAAGAGAAAGGAGAAATCCTCAAAGTCCACATCTGCAGACAAGGATTAACACAGGCACCAATAGCAAGCATTCAAAAGACTCCCGCTTTTCTCCTTCTCCCTCCTGCTCCCAGTCTTCATATCCTGCCAGTGCTCCTGAGGGTAAGTCAGAATCCCAGTCCCCTTCTGCGACCTTGGGATCTGGAGTCCCCTCAACAGTCTCTCTGACACCATGGTCGGGGTCTAGCTTTGGCTCTCTCGCTAGTTGCAGTAAGCAGCCTACTTTGCTGTTGAGCTCTGACCCATTGACTTCAGTGTGGCCATGTGCATTGTCAACGCACATGTAGTCCTAGCCACTGTGTTTGAATTACTCAGGCAGTTATTGCCATCTCTACCACCAATGATCAAAGTGTTGTCCCTTTTGGCTCGCTCGTCAAAGCAACAGTTGAAGCCGGGCCTGGGATTTCCAGGTTTGACTCCTGTCATAGACCCGATTTCTGCTCCGTCAACGCAGCCTCCATCAATACCATCTCCTCATAGGGAACCTATAGAATATACTCCTCTACCGGCAGAGCAAGAAGAACATGATCCTGATCTGCTAAATAGGGAGTGAGATTAGGAGGAGGCTATCTGTAACTGCCTGAGGGCAATGGTTCCAGCTCCACCTGTCTTCCTGCAGTGAGGACACTGCTTCACGGACTTTTCCTGAGAATACTTCCTTCCAAACACTTATGAAACTCATGCAGGAATATTTGTGGTTCACTACTGTGGACGAAGACTCGACCAAGAAGAACCTGTATAGGTTCCTGGAGGTCCTTACTGTAACTGCAGTTATTCCTCAAATGCATCCAGCTTTAGGAGATGCCATTGTGGTTGCCTGGCATAGGCCCAGTGCCTTGTCTGCTGTTCCTTGAGGAGCAGAACAGCAGTACCTGCCTCCTACTACTAAGTCATTTTATTCCTCTCTGCATGAGACTGAGTCAGTAGTAATCACTACTGCACATAACCGGTGTAAAGCCGCACGTCATACGAGCTCCCTTCCTCCTGATAAGGAGCCCAGGAGATTGGATGTGATGGATAAAATGATTTATGCCTCTCTGTCCCTTGGTTTATGCTTTTCTAACTACTAGGACTATATGATAAAATATCAAAATTGCTTTTGGAGTTTCTTATAATCCCTATTAGACAAGCTGCCTTAATGGACACACAGAAAGTGAGGTCACGTGGACTGTCGTCCATTGGCTGGATACCAAAAAGCATTTCCTGCATTCTGCCTGTAATGCTTAAGATGCTTCCATCCATGGTGCAGCCTCTGGCATGTGTCTCGGGTACTGTTCCTGGCTTGCTCTGGCTGGTTTTGCAACTGATGTAGAACAATTAGTCCTTAATACCCTGTTTTGTGGGCATAAATTGTTTGGCCATGATGATAAAATGAATCTGAGAGACTTACAGTTTTCAAAAATGGCTCTTCATTCTCTCAAAGCTCTGACCCCTCATCCCTATTGTGGAAGAGGCAGCAAATTTTTTTCTTGGCCCTCTTTCTGCCCTGTTCATAGTCATGCCAGAGTGCCATGTTGTGGGCCTCCACATGCACTGTTCCCCTTTCCCTTTTTCCTTGCTCCCTGATGCCCACTCCTGGGCCCCCAAGTGTGTGGGTTCTGGTGGCACCAATGCCACCCCAGGTACCTTCTGTCTTTATTTAGTCTCCCATGTCACTCTAAAAGACCATGGGATATTGGTGGAGGTAGGATCTTCCTTTTCCTGCGAAGAGAGTGAGAGAGGTCATGATGGATGAATGGATCCTGTAAATAATTCATAGAGGACATGCTGTGGAGTTGCTGTCTGCCCCTCTGTTGCATCCCTCTCCTCCATGTAACAACATCCTCCAGGGCACCAATCTGTCCTGTTAAACGAAGTACAGACTCAGTAGAACCAATTCCTGTCCGCGAACACAACCAGAGGTACTACTCCAGGAATTTCTCGTTCTCAAGTGGACAGGCACACTGTACCCATTCAGGGCACTGGCATTAATGTACCTGCCATTAGGGCGCCAAAATATGAAGTTCATCACCCCCAGGTTGGAATCCTTAGTTGGGTGGGGGAGGTTGCGAGGGGCGCAGCCCCCTACATGATCAGTGAACTGAAATCCTGACACCTTAATGATAGGCGCACTCCAACAGGCACGTTCTAAGGGTGGAACTGGACTGGGGACTTGTGTCCCATCCCAGACGTAAGAGGCTTGACTGAATACATCAAATACAAGAAATTTTGAATGGTATCACCTCACTCCCTGATTCCCCCTATTGATTTAAGGGGACTGGATGTGTGCCCTGGATATGAAGGATGTTTACCTTCATATCAAAGTGTGCTATTGTCATCAACAGTACTGCATTTCCGCTTTATGCTGGAGGGCTGCCTCTGCCTGTTTCATGTCTTGCCTTTTGATGTCACAGGTTTTCACCAAAAGCTTAGCAGTGGAGGCTGCAGCTTTCTGGAGAAAGGGACTCTGCATCTTCCCTTACTGGGATGACTTGCTTCTGAAAGCCATATCCCAGACTGCAGTCCTTTAGACTCACTTTCATACTGGCCAGCTGTTTGACCTGCTGGGCCTGTTGGTGAGCGAACCCAAATCAGTCCTGATCCTCTGCCAGCATCTACACTACATAGGTGCTGTTCTGAAAACATCCTCCATTTTCAGTTTTATTAATGGGATAGGAACAGTGGAGCAGAGCTCATTTGCAATGGTGTCCTGTCCTCAGCATATGCCTTCCTTCTGGTGGACTATACCTCTGCACTGATGGCTAAGGCAAATCTGCTTTCATCCAGTGCCTGTGATCTTCCAAGAATCAATCTTCACCATTCATCACTGGTGGAGCTGTGCTGAAGGTGCCAAGACCCAGCAGGAGTGTATAGCTTTAAGAGTTTTTTGGAGGAGTGTAGCTGACGTCTGGAACGGCACCTCCTATGAGGCAGACGTATGATGTGGCACTCATGGGGTCACCAGTAACTGATGCTGGCTCCCCTTCCCCCTTAGTTCTGGTTATCCTGCCATAGAGGCTGCATCTCTGTGGGAGTGTTCCACAAGAAAGTGCGTCACAGTTCTATCTCTGCATTTTTCTGCACCATACCATTTTATTCAATGTCACGGGGAGACCAAGCCTTGGCTAGTCCACGGGAGGCCTGGAAAAGGGGTCTGTTGAACATCTGCCCTCCTCTGGGGCAGCTGTTTTTGCACCACTCCCAGCCCGGTGCCCCCTCAGGGACCTGGACACCCCTGGTGGCAGCATCACAGCAATACACTGGGCCTGCACCGATGGGTTCCCTTTGCACTGCTGTCCGGTGCCACTTCAGCTTCTGGCAATGAGGTCAGTGCCGGTGAGCAGGGCAGTGCTGTCTGCACGACTAGGTCCACTCCTGCTGCCATTCGCAGCACTGGGAGAGGAAAAGTCTCTGGGGTTGCCCGGCTGGAGATCTCCCTGATCTCACCCTCTCATCCTCCAACTCGGAGGCTGAGAATCAGGATGATCCCGACTGGCTCTGGTGAGCATCGGGACTCTTTTGTGCCTAGTTTTAGGCCTTCGGCATTGGTGGGACCTGGGAATCCTCTTCCTGGTGCCGGCCGCAGCGCCACCTTCCCTGCATCTCATAGTGCTGGGGATGCTTCTGGTGCTGATTCCCCCAGGTCCAGCACCAGGTTGGGATCTGGTGCCGATTCTGATGTCAAGTCTGATTCCGGTGCCATTTGTGGTATCGAGGGGGATACTGCTGCTGCTGGTGGTGCATCCCCCTTACTTCCTGTCTATGGCTCTGTTTGTGCTGTTAGGCCTATTCCAAGGGGCAGAGCCCGTTCTGATGAAGTAGGGATTGTGAGGTCCTGATCGGCACCGTGCTTCGTGATCAGAGTGGCTGGGGTCTCTGTCCGGAGTTGTAGTACGGACGTGGGTCTTCTGTCCCCCCGGAACTGTTTGGGCCTGTGGCAAGTGGGGAAAGAGGCTGCCCTGTGGGACATGCACGGCTCAGACCTCCCCACCAAGGGCACCACCCCATTCGCCCCTCTGCAGTTAGGCATCCCCAGGTGGGTGAGTTGCACAGCTACCTCCCTAGGGAGTGGTCCCCTGTATGCTCTTGCAGCCCTGGCAGAGGAGCTGGCCTGGTCCGTCATGCCTCTTCTCCTCCTCTGCCTTCTCCATCCGCTCTCCCGGGCATTTCTGGCCCTTCGTGGACCCTGACCTAGGAAAATTTCAGGGTGTCAGCGAGTGCTTTCCCAGTGTACCCGAGGGCACTGGATAAGGCCATATTTTGGCCCGAAACCCCAGCACTGCCGCCCCATGGGTCCTGCTCCTCTTCATCCCTGTCTTCCTCCTCCGAGGAAGAGGATACCTCAGTCCTCCTCTCCTCTGATGCTGATTACACCAGTAATCAGCGCTTCCTTTCAGGATTGATGCAGGACTTGCACTTGTCCCAGTTTTCAGGACACAGTCCTGCCCAATCGATGTTGTCCTTCCTCGGGAGTACAGTGCTGACACTACTGTCATACCTCTGTGGCCTCCAGCCCCGAGGACTGTCAGTGCAGGTATTGCATATCTCTGGAGTCTCCAGGAGCTATGCCTAACCCCACTTCTGGGGTCCAGATTGTGGAAACCCCTTTGGGGCATTGCCGCCCAGAGCACGACTGTCCCCCCAGAGTCAGACTCAGCCGAATTTGACTGTTGGGGTTGCAGAGTTTTCTTGACAGCACGCACTATGTTGTGCATTGCTGCACATGAAGCACACATGGTGTCCTATGGCAGGCACCTGTGGGTGACGTTGAGACTGTCACAAACCCACTCAGCAGGTCAGCCCTCTACTCCCAAAGTGGCAACCTCCGAGCGCAGTCTTGTGAACAGTTAACAGAAACAGGGTAACCCTCCTGGTCTGTTTTGTGGGTTCAAATCAACCTTTGGTCTCAAGTTCTGGAGGGTTTCCAACTGTGAACCTCTTGTTAGTGTACCCAGTGTACAGGCTCAGATAATTCTGTCTTTGGGGGGCCAGATATCTTTGCCTGTAGGCACCGAACCAGGTGTACAAAAATGAATCCTTAAAAAACTGTAATAAAAGACCTCAGATTTAAAACACTTACCTTTTTCCAGTTTGGTATCACCATTCAAGCTTATGTACAGTGTCTGCTTTAACCATATATACTCTACTTGTAAAGGAAAGAAATCAAAGACAGACCAAGTAAGCTCTAAAAATAGAGTTTTATTACAATAGATAAAAAAAGTAACACATAAAATACAGAACTGTTATATCACAAGACATACAAATCTCTTAAACAAAACAGGTTTTTAACAGTGCAGTTCCTACTACAGTACTTAGATGTGTCTCTCTCTCTCTAAATACCTGCTTAAAGTGCTCACAGATGTTTCTTTGTCAGAGTCTAGATAGAAGTGTCTCTGAAAGAAAACAGAATAATGTTTAAAAGCTGGTTTTCCCCACCTATTTGCATGAGGTCACCTAACTCCTCCCTGTCAGAATATATACAAACATATATCTATATAAAAACAGGATGTATTTTCCAAGTATTAAATTCTGAACCTCAGCATAACTCATGTTCTTCAAATGACTCTCTTTGATCTTATGATAAGCTTCCCCCTTCCAAGACATGAAGCATCTTTTATGACTTCGCACTAAAACGTCACAACCTGCTCTTCTTCTTCTAAGCGTTACCAAAGTTTATGATTTTCCCTCTTAGCAACTACAGCTATTATTAACTTAGTTAATCTGTAATTAACTTCGGGCCTTCCAGGTAACACCTTGTATCTAAAACTTGTGTGTGCGTGTGTCAGCATTTCTCAAGAGAGACAGTCCATAACCCATTTTTTTATATTACAAAAAATGATACAGTGATCAGAGCCAGCTGTCCAAGTGTCACAATTCCTCCCCACCTAGACTGAATTTGGGGACTCTATCCCCTGCATGGGATGAGCTTCTCAAATCAGTTCACTCCTCATAAATCCTAGACGGCCCATCTGAGTTATGATTTTTGGCTCCAGCCCTAATAATATTGTCATATCATACCCTCACAAAGCAAAACTCCATCTTGGCAGTCTACCCTTGTTCTTTCCCATCTGCGTCAGCTAAACCTGGGGGTTGTGGTCAGTCTGCACCACAAAATGCTGCCCATATAAGTATGGCTCTAATTTCTTTAGGGCCCGCATTATGGCAAGACGCTCCTTTTCCACTGTGGAGTTTGCCTGCTCCCTGGGAAGTAACTTCCTACTCAGATACGCTACTGGGTGATCTGTCCCTTGGCTGGATGTCTGACTCAGTACTGCCCCAATACCCACGTCTGAAGTGTCAGGGGGACACAATTTAAAGAAGGGGGAGCGGTTCGGGGCAATGTGAGGAAGTATTGTTTCACAGAAAGGGTAGTGGATGCATGGAACAGCCTTCCTGAGGAGGTTGTGGGATCTAAAACTGGGGGAGAATTCAAGAATGCATGGGACAGACATAAGGCAATTCTTGGGGGTAGGAAGAAATAGACTGTTGCTTAACTAGGATCTGCGGCTTATCCTGTAGGTAGGGAAATGGGCAGACTAGGTGGGCCAAGCGATCCTTATCTGCCATCAACGTCTATGTTTCTATGTCAGTCTGAACTATAAAGGTTTTGCTATAGTCAGGACTTGTCAAAACAGGAGCACTGTACAATGCCTCCTTTAGTTTGGAAAAGGCTTCCTCATAGGCTGGGCCCCAGGTAATTTTCTTGGCCATCCTTTTCTTTGTCAGGTCAGGTAGGGGAGCAGCCAGGGCACTGTAATTGGGTACAAATGTTCTGTAGTACCCTGCTATCCCTAGAAAACTCCTGACCTGCTTCTGTGTTTCTGGTCTGGGTCACGCCTGGATTACCTCTATCTTTGTTTGGTTAGGACGGAGCTCTCCTCAGCCTACCACGTGCCCGAGGTATGCCACTTCTTCCATGGTCACCTGGCACTTCTCAGCTTTGACAGTAAGCCCAGCCCTCTGTATCACTTCCCTAAGGTGGGATAGGTGTTCCTCCCAGCTGGTACTAAAGATGGCAGTGTCATCCAGGTACGTGGCAGCGTACTCCTCAGCACCATTTAACACCTGGTTCACCAACCTTTGGAAAGTGGCCGGGGCATTCTTCATTCCGAAAGGCATTACTATAAACTCAAATAAGCCTATTGGAGTGATGAAGGCCGACCTCTCCCTAGCTCTGTCTGTCAACTGTGCCTGCCAATACCTCTTTGTCAGGTCAGTCGTTGTAAGGTAGGTCGCCCCTCCCAACTTGTCCAGGAGTGCGTCCGTCCAGGGCATTGGGTGGGCGTCTGACATCATGACTGCATTCAGTCCACAATAGTCAACACAGAAAGTAGTAGAGCCATCTGGCTTAGGCACAAGGACTACGGGTGAGGCCCAGGGGCTGTGGGATCTCTGGATTACCCCTAAATCCAGCATCTCCTCCACTTCCCTCCTAATATCCTTTTGGACAGCCTCTGACACCCGATATGTTGTCTGCCTTATGGGCGTCTGTGTCCCTGTCTTCACTTCTTGCATCACTATGGGGATTAGTCCAGGCTTGGCGCTAAACAATGGGGCAAAGTCTGCTAAAACCTCCCTTACTTTCTGGATCTGGTCCGGGGCCAGCTGGGGAGACAATTTTACTGCCCCCACTGAGGACTTCCACTTACTTTCTTCCAGCAAATCCATAAGGGGGTCTCCTTCATTCGTCCCCTCCCCAGGACTACACACTGCAAACACCATGTCGGCCCTATTTGCATATGGCTTCATCATGTTGACATGGTACATCCTTTCTGTCTGTCTTCTGTCAGGTAACTCCACAATGTAGTTCACGTCATTTATCTTCCTAACCACTTTGTACGGTCCTGCCACTCAGCCTGCAGCTTGTCTTTCCAGACTGGAATAAGGACCATGACTTCCTGACCCACCATGTACGAGCAAGCTCTGGTTGTGCGGTCGTCCCACACTTTTTGTTTCTGTTGGGCAGCTGCTAGGTTGCTTTGTGCTGTCCCCATAAGCTCCTTCAGCCTTTCCCTAAACCTAAGGACGTAATCCACAATGGGTGTTCCCTGGGTGGTGTGCTTGCCTTCCCAGTCCTCCTGGATCAGGTCTAGGGGCCCACGTACCCGGCATCCATATAAGAGTTCAAAGGGGGGAAAATCCTGCCGACTCTTGGGGCACCTTCCTGTATGCAAACAGCAGGTGGGGAAGGTATTTCTCCCAGTCTCTCCCGTGCTGTTCAGCAAACGCCCGGAGCATTGCCTTTAGGGTACCATTGAATCTTTCCAAAAGCCCATTGGCTTGTGGGTGATACGGTGTCGTGCATCTCTGCACCACTCCACACTTCTCCCATAAACTTTCATCAGGTCCGACATGAAGGAGCCCCCTCGATCGGTGATTGCCTCCTGCAGAAACCCAACATGGGAGAAAATCCCAAGTAAGGCATCTGCTACTTTGTCCGTCCTCCGTGGCGATAGGGCGACTGCCCCTGGGTACTGGGTGGCATAATCCACCACAGTTAGGATGAATCTCTTCCCTGAGGAGCTGGGGGTATTTAACAGCCCCACAATATCCATTCCCGCCCTCTGGAATGGCTCCTCCACTATGGGCAAGGGAATCAGGGCAGCTTGGGTTTTCTTGCCCGCCTTCCCTACTTCTTGGCACCGGTGACAAGACCTGCAGTACTCCTTCACCTGCTGGGTGAAGTTAGGCCAGTAGAAATTCTGGGCTAACCGCTGCATAGTGCGTGCGATTCCCAGATGACCAGACAAGGGAATATCATGTGCACTTTTGAGCAACTGCTCACGATACCCATGGGGAATGACAAGCTGCCTGCCTAGCATCCCTCCCTCTTTCTGTACTGCCTGAGTATACATCAGTCCATTTTCCCAGTAAACCTTATGTCTGCCGTCACTTCCCTGTGCTCCATCAGAGTCTGGCCAAGCCCTCAGCTTCTCTAAACTAGGGTCACTCCTCTGAGCAGCTGCAAACCCCTCACACAGTCCCAAGGCATGGGACAGGTCCCTTTCATTCGCTAAACTAGGGTCCCTAGCACTAGCGTCAGGGCCCTCAGGATCACTGTCAATCCCAACCCTCTAACATTGGGTCACCCCTTCCTCTTCGGAGTAACCCTCTGTAGCTGTGTGGTTTCTTGCTACTGGGGAAATTTCTACCCCCTTTTCATTAAGCTCGGTATCAGGAGACACAGGCTGGGGGACCAGCCTCTCAGTGGTTTCCACAATGGCTTCTGTGGGGTTCAGGGAACTACAGATCTTATCTGTGTCAGTCTTCACCATTCATCACTGTTGGGTACTTGGCCGGAGGGCAGGACCGCGCAGGAGCATTTTACTAGTAGCCTAGCCATTGCTGAGGCTCCTTCCGTGGCGCAGGAGGCCTGTCCCGCTTCTGTCGGGGGGTGGGTGTGAAGTGCTGCCACGGCAATTGCCCCTTCAGGGGTGAAGGCTCCCCCCAGTGTTGGACCCGTGGTTCACAAGGCCCAGGTTGGCGCCATCCACAAAGCCATCGGTTGGTGCTGTTCGTGGTGCCATGGGCCCTAATGGAACCGTCGTCGGCACAGACTTATCGCGTGGCACCATGGCTTCTGTCGGAGCCGTTCGCGGCACCAATACTGCTAGTGGCGCCGTGGGAGCTGCTACGGTGCTGTCTTTGTCCATGTCGGTGCTGATGGTGCCGTCGGGGCCGTCGTCGGTGCCGTCTTTGTCCGTGCCCCCCTGTGGATTCCACTCACGGTGCTGTAGGGGGCACTGGCACCGGCTTGGGCACGGCTTTGGTTTCTAGCCCCCTTGGCAAAGATGGCAGTGGCTGCCCTCCTATGGTTTGGCACAGGGCCTCGGCCTCTATCTCCTCGGAGGCGGAGTCGAGCTCTGAGTCAGATGTACAGTCTGACCCTTTGGGGTTGGCTGTTGGAGTGGGCAGCCCAGTAATCTCCTCGACAAGCCGGAGTCAGACCCCTTATGAGGTGGGGTCTGTGGCTACCATGCAGGCCACCATTGCTTTGCAGCCCAGTCTTGGTGGGTTCACTGAAACCCTCAGCAGTGGTACCCCCACTTGTGGTGTGCCTAGATCGCCCAACTTTGGGGCTGATCAGAGCACCTACGGGAGGGGAGGGTGCTGTGCCCTGGATAGCTCCTTCGGGTGCTGCCCAGAGCTGTCCGCTACCTAGGCTGGCCCTCTCAAGGAGGAGGGCTCTTTCAGACTCCGAGGGGTCGAGGGGCGTGGGGTCGGGATGATGGCCTTTTTCCGGGGTCCACCTGGGCTCTGGGAGAAGCCGTAATGCAGATCTCTGCTCTTCCTCCTTGGTCTCTTTGAGAGAGTCCCATTCTTTTGAGATAGGGGACCATCCTTCTGGACCTATACGGCCCCGGTCGCAGCCAAGGCAGTACCGAAATGGTTGTTCATCTGTCGGTTGTGGGGTCTTGCAGGGCACCTTCTTCTGAGGGTGCTTCCGGTCTGCTTCTTAGCCCAGGCAGAGGTCAGCCGACATCTCTTCTTGGCTCTGTCCCCATTCCTCTACCACATTCTCCTTCGCTCCCAGGCATCCTTAATCCTAGTGGGCCTCTCTCCTGGGAGCAGTTCAGAGTGGTGGCTGCTCGGTTCCCAGCTTACGTTAGGGCAATGAACAGTCAGGTTTTTCAACCTCCCCCCGAGCAGCCACCCTCTGAACAGCCAGTGCCCTCCAGCTCCTCATCCCTCTCTTCTGGGGGAGAGGAACCTTCTGTCCACATCTCTCCAGCTGCTGATCTCGCTGAGTATCAGCGCTTCCTCGTGAGGATGTTGGAGGACTTGCACCTCACACCTGCCACTATTAGCAATCCTGAGCACTCGGCGCATGCCTTTCTAGGCGATTTTGGCGAGGCCACCTTTGTGGTGCGCCCTGGCCTGCTCCCTTTCGGGAGGCGTCGTTGCGATCCTGGCAGAGGTCCTTCTCCGGAGTTCCTGCCCCAAGGGATCTCAGCCAGAGGTTTTGCATGCTCCCGGAGTCTCCAGGTTCCATGCCTCATCCGCAGTCCGGATTGATGCAGTTGGATACTCCTGATGGCCTTTGCGCCCTTCACCGTGACTGGCCCCCAGATCAAGACTCCTCGGATTTTGACTTCTGGGGTAGGAGGACTTTCTACTCAGCATGGTTATTGCTTTCCATTTCTGCACATCAGGCCCACTACGCAGCCTATGACAGGTTCTTGTGGTCCATTCTAGGTCAGCTCCTAGCCTCGTTGCCTGATACAGAGCAAACCAGACAAGCCATTGCACTCTCTGCGCGTGGCCTGGAGCTAGCAAGGCACCAAGCGAGGGCATCCTATGATGCCAATGAGGTAGCTACCAAGGTCGTAGGGACAGTGATCTGCACTAGGCGGACGGCATGGCTGCATCTTTCCCGGTTGTCACCCTTGGCCCAGCGTAGGGTGATTAACTCCGCTCACCAGAAACCTATCTCTTCTCCCATAGAGCGAGATGGCTGTCGGGCAACTTCCTTCCCTCCCGAGGAGATCCGCCTCACTCTCCCCACTCTCGGGCCTCTCCAGGCCCTGAAGGTTCTCCCTCTAGTGTGTCACCCACTGAGAGCTAAGGGACTTGTCCCTAGGGTGTAAAAGAAACCTCTCTGAGGCTCGGTACTCACTAACAGTGATGAATGGTGAAGATTGACACAGATAAGATATGAAAATTATGTACCCACCGTATTATGATCTTTCTCGTATCTTCACCATTCATCACGATCCTCCCTCCATCCCCTGGGGCCTCAGTCTCTGGGTCCCCTCCTCTCTGTACCCATCCCTCCCCCTCTCCTCTCTTTTTAGGAGAGGGGTAAAACAGGGGCACACGGGGATAATGTTCCAAGGAGAGTGGACAGCGGGGGGGGGGCACTTCTTCTTTAGTGCTTTGGCTCCACCCCTGTGGGGTGAGAGTTGACAGTTGCCCTCCTTTCTCTCCTCCTCCCTGTTTCCGTCCAGCTTATTTCTCCTTGTTTAAAAAAAAGTTTTCCCTTTTTTAACCAATAATCTTTCCTTGGGAGGGTGTTAATTCTCTGTACCCTGTCCTTCTTCCAGAATAGCCGACTCTGCTTATCTGGAGTGTTTGCCAGCCATTCTGTGCCTTGAATTCTGGCAGAAAGTCTTTGGCTACTCCTTGCAGTTCCTATGTATTCTGGAGACGGACCAGAGTCTGGGATGTTTTAACTCCTCCCTCTCCTCCTAAATTCTTTACCCACCGTACCTCCTTCTTCCTTTTCCAGAGATTGGGGCCCCTCCCAATCCCTTTAGTTTCCAACTTTTCTCCCTTTTTGTCCTCTCAGTCGTTATTTCTCCTTTTGGTTTATATATCTTTTCCTTTTTCTGTCCCTTGGACTTCCTTGTCCCACCCTCCATTCCCTTCCTCTTACCTCTCCGGCGACTCAGAACTGGCAGGCAGGTGGAGTCAATGCAGCCTAACGTACAACCCGCGAGCACCACGCAGTGCATCAGCCTCCAGGGCGGCGCCGATGATGCGCCGGCCCACCTACCTAAAAAAAAAAAAGAGGCTTCCGGGTGGCCATAATTAACACAACAGTGATGAATGGTGAAGATACACAGAAAGATCATAATTATGGTAGGTATGTAATTTTCATTTTTCCCTTGCCGCTTGGCTATGGGTAACTGCACATATCATCCCTTGTTTGAGATTGTTGCCCAGGATCACATCCACTGCTAAGGTTTTGGCTATAGATACCTGTTGCACAGATCTTGCTTCGAGAGGCTCTTGCAGTAGGTAATTACATATAGGACTGATGCCGGCTGGAGTCAGGACCCAATGTAAAAATTTCTAGCTAGCAGTCTCTGGCAGAGGACCGCCCCACGTCAGGTAAACCGGCGTCATGGCATCAGTATAAAGGTGGTCCCCACCGCTTCTTCCAGTTCTTCTTTCCCCGCCGCTAGCTCGTGTCAGCGCCTCGTGGTAAAGTTCAACGTCATTACCTCTCGTCGGTAGTTTTTACCATCTTTCTTTCGATTCTTCTACTAAATCGTCAGGCATTTGTTGGTGTTTGTCGTCCCCTACACCTTCGGAACACAAAAATAAGTGTGACTCATGCAGCGCCCAACTGCCACACAAGGACTGCCATTCCCAGTGCCTCTTCTGTCTAGTCCCGGATCATCAGTTGGAGAAGTGCAAACACTGCCTTAAATTCAGCACCACCACCCGCAGACAGAGGCAGCAGTCCCTGGAGGCCCACATACTAAAGAAGAAAATGTCCTCCATGGAGAAGGAGTTGAAAAAGCTCCGGCAGGCATCCACTTCCCCTGAAGGCCATTGTAAGAAGAAAGACAAGGAGAAGCACCGGGATAAGGGCTCCTCATCCACCGCATCTTCTTCGGGAGACGCCATGCTACAGGTAACATCTCTCCGGGATTGAGCCTGGCGACGGCCACCTTTGAGGCTTCCAAGGCGGCATCAGCCCACCTGTTCGGGCTTAGGTCGGCCCTTCGGCACCTCCGGCTATTGGAGACCTCCGCCTAGTAAAGCTGCCACCGCAGCCTACTTGTTCGAAAGCAGCCTGTAAGCCGGACGCCGCTCCTCTGACGCCTGCATGGAGACGGACGATAAGTCGCCCGACCTCGGGCGCGCACAGCCCCACTTCCACCTGACCAGGCCCCTCCTTCGCGACCTGCTCGGGCGATGGGTCCGATAAGTCGGACGCCGTCCTCCGCATCTGCCCGGACTCGGCTGATAAGTCTGACATCAGCCTGCCCGACGCCAGACGGCGTGAGCCGACGCTGACCTCTCTCACGCTCACCGCTCCTGCTCCCGCACGCTGTCGCTGCCCTCCGGGGACCCTGGGTCTACTCATCCTGACCCCGGGGATTTTTCTCCTCCATCCCTGGGCGATGCCGAGGTTCCTGCTGCACCCCTGTCAGACCGTCCGCCCGCTGGGCCGACTGACCTGACTTCGGTTCCCCGGATGCCGACTCTGAAGCCAGTCTTGCTGACGCTGGGTGACATCCCGCTTCCGGATGCTGCTCCAATGCTGGGCCTTCCGCCCACTGGACCTTGCTCCAAGCCCGCCCGTGGGCCTCCAGCAGGCGTCCCCAGTTGCCGGGTATCCGACCCATCGTATCCGGCCATCTTACCCCAGCTCTGCATTATCCAATGCCATTATCCGATGCCACGGTACCGGTGCCTCAATACCCGGCGAGTTTCCGCTGTCAGGTTATGGATACGCACCTTATGGGTACAATCAATACCCATATCCCCCTCTCCTCCTCCACCACCCCCTCAGCCACCGGTGGACTTGAAGGAGACTCTGGCCTCCTGGTGGGCTGAGACCAAGGCTCAGCTCACCCAAGAGGTGGAGAGTCATCTCATGACAATGGTGCCGATTCCGGCTCCCGTACGTCCACGACAGCAGACTCCCTCCCCACCTCCGGACACCAGGGGCGAGCCCTCTGGTTCCAGGGCAGGGCAGGATACGCTTCCCTGAGGACCTTCCATGGGGTCCGTTCTTCCCCCCATGCCAGGAGAGGTAGTCTTCCTCTTTAGCTTCTTCCTCCTCAGACACCTCGGATGACTCCGACGGTTGCTCCTAGCCAGACGACGAGCCTTGCTCTCCATCTAAACCCAGGCCTAGGACTCCTCCGCAGTCTGCTCCACAGGATCCTTCCTTTACGGAGTTGCTGTGCAAAATCCAGGAGGTTCACAAGTGGCATTCCTTGGAGCCGGATCCACAGCGTAAGAAACTCGCTGAGCATCTGGACCTGCCTGAGACCGCTCCTACCTTGGTGCCACCCTAGACTGAGCCTCATGCCGATCTTGTTTCCACTATATGGAAGCAACTGTCAGCTTTAGCCCCGCTTCCTCAGAAGTCAAACAGGCTATATCAGGCTCCCGAGGGTGTTGACTTTCTAGATTCTCACCCTCGATCTGATTCGGTCGTGGTTAGCATCCTCATGGCCGGACAGCTAACCTGAAACATCTGAGCTCGTCTCCACCTGACAAAGAATCCATTCTTCTGGACCAGTATGGGAAGAAGATCTTTGCTTCTTCCACTCTGAGAATTAGGGCCCTAAATTATATCAGTCACACGGGGGATTACCAGAAGGCGATTCTTAGTGAGGTGGAATCCAAATTGGACTCCCTTCCTGACTCTTAAGTCAAACAGGAAGTGGCTGACCTCGTCCGCTGTGCATGTTCGGCCAGTCAGCACATGCTTCATGATACATACGGTGCAGTGTACACTGCTGGTAGGCGCTCCGCTTTCACCGTAGGCTTACGGCGTCATGCCTGGCTCAGTGCGTCAGGGTTGTGCCAGAAGCGTAGTCCTCTATTCAGGAAGCGCTCTTCCGGGTTTGGTGTGTGGTGATGTCAAGGACATTATAACTGATCTGCAGGAGAAGGGACTGCACCAAGTCTATGGACTCCATGTGCCACCCCCATCAAACGCAGCGCCGTCCCTTTCGCAGGAGAATCGGCAAAAGGCGAAACCCCAGGGAAAGCAAGCCAATAAACGCCTGGCCCCTCCCACTGCCAAGCCCCCTCCACCCAAAAAAGCAGTGGGTACTTCAGCCACAACGCTGCCCCACACCACCTGACTCATTTCCTCTCCCATAGCCTCTGGGCCTTCCAGAGGAACCGGTAGGAGGGAGGTTTTCCTTCCACCTCCCGGGTTGGGAGAGGATAACTTCAGATTCCTGGGTGCTCCAGCTGATTGCAGAAGGACACTCAATGGAGTTTCTTCAGAAACCCCCTCGTCACCCTCCCCCAAGGTCATTGTACTCTCAGGAACATCTTCTGGTCCAGGAAGAGATTTCAGCACTTTTGCTGAAGGAGGTGATAGAACCCATCCCCATTCCTCTTTAGGGAACCGGGTACTATTCCCATTTCTTCCTGGTCCCGAGGAAAACAGGGGACGTGATGCCGATTCTCGACCTCAGCTCCCTGAACTTGTTCATGGAGTACAAGAAGTTCAGGATGCTCTCGCTGCAGAGCCTCCTGCCCCTTCTCCGGCCAGGACAGTGGCTGTGTGCTTTGGATATGCAGGATGCCTACCTGCATATCCCTATCCGCCCTTCCCACTACGAATACCTGTGTTTTGCATTCCAGGGGGACCACTACCAGTTCAAGGCCCTCCCATTTGGTCTTTCCTTGGCGCCCCAGGTGTTCACCAAATGCCTTTCGGTGGTAGCGGCCTACTTGTGTACCCAGGGGGTGCAGGTTTTCCCGTACCTGGACGATTGGCTCCTGGCGGCCCCATCCAGGGAGGAACTCCTGCCTCCTTTCCTTACCCAGCAGGTCTTTGCCTGCCTGAGTATTACCATCAACCAGGCCAAGTCCCATCTGATCCCGTCCCAGAGGCTCCAGTTTATCGGGGCGATCCTGGACATGACTCGGCATGGCCTTCCTGCCACCGACAGTAGCCACTCAGACCCAGGTCAGCCTGTTGTCCAGCCACAGGCGGGTCAGCGCCAGGTCAGTCCTTTGCCTCCTTGGGCTAATGGCGGCTGCGATTCAGACAGTCCCTCGTGCTCAGCTCCACATGAGAATCTCTCAGTGGATGCTTCGGTCTCAGTGGGATCAGCTGGTGGATGACCTAGATCAACTGGTTCTGGTCTCCACTCCCATGGCTCGAGACTTGCAGTGGTGGATGGTTCAGGAGAACCTCTGCCGGGGAGTTCCCTTCAGTCTCCCTCCCCCCTCGCAGATGCTGACAACGGACGCCTCTGGTGAGGGTTGGGGAGCCCATCTCAGTGCTCACTGGACCCAGGGTTCCTGGTCCAAGCTCGAGAAGTCTCTTCACATCAGTGTGCTCGAACTAAGGGCAGTACTGTATGCTCTCCAGGCTCTGCATCTGTATCTGTCTCCCAGTCACCTAGCTGTACAGACGGACAATATGTGTGTGGTCTGGTACATCAGCAAACCGGGAGGAACTCGTTCCTACCCCCTTTGCAGAGAGGCAATGCGAGTCTGGGATTGGGCAGTGCAGCACAACCTTCACCTCACGGCATCTCATGTCCCGGGGGTTGAGAACATGCTAGCAGACAGGCTAAGCTGGTCATCTGCTCTAGCTCACAAATGGGAACTGGATCAGTGGGTCGTAGACGACATCTTCCTGCGTTGGGGAACTCCACAGGTAGACCTGTTTGCTTCACCTCAAAACACAGAACTTCCCGTCTTCTGCTCGCTTGCATTTTTTAGAGAGACGCTCTGTCTTTAGACTGGAAGGGCAGATTCGTCTATGCCTTCCCCCCATTCCACTGATTACAAGGGTCTTTCAGAAACTCTGTTCGGAAGGAGCTCGAATGATTCTGATCGCTCCTTTCTGGCCCAGGCAAGTTTGGTTCTCTCTTCTGCAACAGTACTCAGAGGAACCTCCTCTTCCTCTGTCGCTATTTTTGCTGACCCAGGATCAGGGGACCCCGGTCCATCCAGGCCTCCGCTCCCTTCAGTTGCACTCGTGGCTCCTGCAGACGTAGCTCAAGCCCGATTCAGGGTTTCCCCCGAGTAGCTGAGATTCTGGTGGAGGCCAGGAAACCCTCAACCAGATCTATGGAAGCGGTTCTCTATTTGGGGTGCCTCCAATGATGTCGAGCCCTTCTTGTGCTCTGTCAGCCTACTTCTGGATTAGCTGCAACACCTCTTCAATCTGGGTCTCAGCCATTCATCCTTAAAGGTTCACATGGTGGCCATTTCGGCCTATCATGTCCCCTTTGCAGACAGAACATTTGCTCAGCTGGAGGTCTCTAAGACCTTTTTGAGAGGGGTCCTTCACTTACAACCCCCTATCTGGGTTTCTGCCCCACCTTGGGATCTGAATTTCATTTTAGAGAAGCTTACTCTGCCTCCTTTCGAGCTGGCAGCCTCAGTGGACCTAAAGTTCCTTTCTTGGAAGTCTCTCTTCCTAGTGGCCATTACTTCTGCTCAACGGATTTCCGAGTTTCAGGCTCTGATGTGTAAAATCCCATATTTTATTTTTCACAAGGAACGTGTGGCTCTGTGTACCAACCCTAAGTTTCTCCCTAAGGTTGTAGCGGAATTGACACTGAATTGATCCATAGAGTTGCCTGCCTTTTTTACGCAGTACTCCAATCAAGGAGAGTACCTCCTGTATACTTTGGATGTTCACCGAATTCTGAGATACTACACCAACAGGACGAAGGATCTCAGAAAGACTGATCAACTGTGCGTCTCTTTTGCTCATAAAAGAGAAGGCAGTGCTGTTTCTAAGCAATGCCTATCGAAATGGTTGGCTCATTGTATCACTTTCTGTTATGACAAGTACAACAAGACCCTGCTGGGTCAAGATCGAGGCCACTCCACCAGAGGAGTCGCTGCCTCTGCAGCTTGTTTCAAGAATGTGTCAGTGGCTGACATTTGTGCAGCCACCACTTGGACTTCTGTCCATACCTTTATGAAAGATTACAGTTTGGACATTACCTCTCGCCGTAGAGCAGGCTTCGGGCTGGCTGTTTTGCAAGGCCTCCTTTCCTAAGGCCTTCACAACCAGAGGGTCTACTTCTGAGTAGCTTTCCTCCTCCCGTTTGCTTCTCCTTGTTCCAGACTGCTTGGGACACAGTCCTATATGTAATGCTCACTGCAAGAGCCCTCTCGGCAGCAGTACAGTTACGAAGAACTTAATATAACAGTAGATCTTCGGGAGAGGCTATCGCGAGTAGGTAATACTCTTCCGCCTCCAGCCCCTAAGCTTTTTCAGTTCCTTTTCCAGGAAGGGAAATATCTGCTTCTCTCGTCTTGCCTTTTGGCCTTTGGAGGGAAAGACCTGGAAGGCGGGTGTGAGGGACCGCCTCTTTATACTGACGCCGAATTATGTCGGTCACCTGACTTGAGGCGGTCCCCCGCCAGAGACTGCTAGCTAGAAATTTTTCCATTGGGTCCTGACGCCGGCCGGCATCAGTCCTATATGTAATTACCTACTGCAAGAGCCTCTCTCGAAGATCTACTGTTACGGTAAGTTCTTACGTAACTGTACTTTCCCTCTGTTTCACCCCAGTCTAGGAGAACACTAGCGAGGGGCAATGTGTTCGCCTCACCAGTGAAGTCCTCTACAGTGACATATTTATTGGGTATAAGCTGACCAGGCTCTACCAGATCCCCCTTTACCAAGGTCAGGGATGTCCCTGTGTCTCATAACCCCTGCGTCTGTACACCATTCACCATGACTGGGTGCATGTGTTCCTTCATGTTCACTGGCATGCTTCCAGGGACGCACAAACAACCCACTTCTTTTCTAGCACCACTTTGAACATTATTGCTGGCCTTTTTGGGACACTGTCTGACAATATGCCCAATTTCTTTACATAACCAACATTCACTTCTCTTTTCAGAAAAATCTTTTCTCTGAAACCTGGGGCTAACTGGTTTCAGTGGAGGCAGTGAGGGTTTTAGCTGTCCTGAAGGCATGCTTTTCCTTTTCTGCGCTACTACGCCCGCCCCATTCGCTCTCAGAGAGGTCTGCTTTTGGCATAGTGGTCCAAGAGTTCAGCAGCCTCTTGTACTGTTTTGGGATCTAGGTCCTCCAGCCAGGTTTTCAGCTCTGCTGGGCACGCCCTGAAAAACTGTTCTAATAAAATCACATTTTCAATTTTATCAACAGTTTGCCTCAATTCCTTCCCACCAGCGTTTTAAAAACTGATGTTGTTTCATGGCTAGCTCCTCGTAGCTCATATCAGGACTTCTCCTGAGCTTACAGAATTTAGCTCTGTATGATTCAGCAGTTAATTCAAACCTTTTTAGCAGTGCAGAGTTTAGCTTGCTGTAATCATTACTGTCCTCATTGTCCATTTGACCCAGTGCATCCCGAGCTTTCCCGGTAAGTAGCAGGGATAGCTGGAAGCTCCAGGACTCTCTAGGAATTTTAGCCTGAATACAAACATTTTCAAAAGAATTTAAAAAGGCATCCATATCCTCCCCCTCCTTAGAGTTCGGCTATTAATTTGGAATTCAAGTTGTAACCCAGTCCTGCAGTTCTAGTTAAACCCAAGCCACTTACCTGCTCTGGTGCCACTGGTCGGAGTTGTAGCTTCTTCAGTTCATGTTGCCTCTGGTGCTCCTCTCTCTTCTCCTATGCAGCTCGCTGGCGCACACGCTTCTCATGGTGTGCCTCCCTCTGTTCTCGCTCTGCCTTCTCTACTGCAGCTAGCTGGCACTCACACTCCTCACGGTCTGCCTCCCACTGTTCCCACTCTGCCTCTCGTCTCTCTCGTTCTCTCTTCTCCTGGAACTCCAGCTCCATCCTGTGCAACTCAAGTTGCAGCCTGAGTACTTTTGGATCCAGGTTACTGGTGACCTTCCCCTGCTGCTGTGGCCCTTCACTGACAGTGGTCCAGTTGTCCTCCTCATCAGATCTGGACACTGCACTGGCCGCTAGCCCTGCCACACTGGAGGTTTGGTCCTTTTCAGTCACGGTCCGTGACTCACTGCTCTGTGTATCTGCTACCATCAAGGCATTTATGAGGTTCTGCTTGCTGGCTTTCACCACAAATGGGACTCCTCTGTTCCCGCACAACTGCTTTATGGAGTCTACCGTGTGCCTGCTGTAGTCGGAAGCCATTTTCTTCCCTCACTACTGCTACTCTGACTTGCACTTTAGAAAAAAATAAAATGGGTAGGAACTTGACTGTATGCCAAGTGATATAGTTCTGTTTCCTTTTTCAAAATAAATCACTGCCTTTTTCTTTCTTTGCAAGTGAGCTTACAGTCTCAGCTGACACACTGAACAATAAAAGCTTGTAATACCAAAATGATGCCACCGCTGCCAACCAATCTGTCACCAACCCAATCAGCAGGTCAGCCCTCTACTCCCAAAGTGCCAACCTCCGAGCGTAGTCTTGTGAACAGTTAACAGAAACAGAGTAGCCCTCCTGGTCTGTTTTGTGGGTTCAAGTCAACCTTTGGTCTCAAGTTCCTGAGGGATTCAAACTCTGAACCTCTTGTTAGCGTACCCAATGTACAGGCTTAAATAATTCTGTCTTCGGGGGGCCAGATATCTTTGCCTACGGGTACCTAACCAGGTGTACAGAAATGAATCCTTAAAAACTGTAATGAAAGACCTCAGATTTAAAACGCTTACCTTTTTCCAGTTTGGTATCACCATTCAAGCTTATGTACAGTGTCTGCTTTAACCATATATACTCTACTTGTAAAGGAAAGAAATCAAAGACAGACCAAGTGAGCTCTAAAAATAGAGTTTTACTATAATAGATAAAAAATATGTAACACATAAAATACAGAACTGTTGTATCACAAGACATACAAATCTCTTAAACAAAACAGGTTTTAGCAGTGCAGTTCCTACTACAGTACTTAGATTTGTCTCTCTAAATACCTGCTTAAAGTGCTCACAGATGTTTCTTTGTCAGAGTCTAGATAGAAGTGTCTGTGAAGAAAAACAGAATAATGTTTAAATGCTGGTTTTCCCCACCTATTTGCATGAGGTCACCTAGCTCCTCCCTGTCAGAATATATAAAAAAATATATCCATGTAAAAACAGGATGTCTTTTCCAAGTATTAAATTCTGCAACCTCAGCATAACTCATGTTCTTCAAATGACTCTCTTTGATCTTATGATAAGATTCCTCCTTCCAGGACATGAAAGCATCTTTTATGACTTCGCACTAAAACGTCACAACCTGCTCTTCTTCCTCTAAGCATTATCAAAATTTATGATTTTCCCTTTTAGCAACTACAGCTACAATTAACTTAATTAAAGTCTGTAATTAGCTTCAGGCCTTCCAGGTAACACCTCGTATCTAAAACCTGTGAGTGTGTATGTGTGCGTGACAGCCATACTCACATGCTGTTTCAGCATTTCTCAAGCGAGACGGTCCATAATCCATTTTTTTATATTCTAAAAAATGATACAGTGATCAGAACCAGCTGTCCAAGTGTCACAGAGACAACTGCTAGTGTCCTTGCCAGACTGTGAGGAGACCAGGCAAGCCATCCGCCTTTCTGCCCCGGGCCTGGAGCTGGCGAGCCACCAGGCGAGGTCGCCCTTTGACGCCAATGAAGTAACCTCCAGGTTGGTAGGAACTGTGGTCTGCATTTAGTGGATGGCATGGCTTTGCTTTTCTAAGTTTTCACCCATGGTCCAGCGTAGGGTGATCACCTCACGATTCCAGGGGGCCCATTTCTTCTTACGCAAGGCCAGGCATGAGCTTGCAGGGTGCCTTACTGCTCCCAGTCCATGGGAGCCTCCGCCAGCCCCTGACCAGTCTTGGGCATTGCCAGACCTGTGAGAGGGCCCTGCCTGTCTGTGTCTCCCCCACAGGAGGCTGAGGGAACAGCCATTTCCCTCAGGGTTTGCCAACACCATGTTTGATAGTGGCTTGGTATTCTGACCCACCAGTGATGAATGGTGAAGACTGATTCTTGAAAGATATGAAAATTACGTACTCACCGTAATTCTTGATCTTCCAGAATATCTTCATTCATCACTGCAACTGCCCACCTTCTCCCTTGATGGCTAGGCTTCTGGGCAGCCTCCTCCCTTTATCTGCCTTCCCCTCCTTTTTTTGGCAAATTAAAAAAAGGGAGGAGATGCATCAGGAGGCAAACTCCTTCAGGATCTATTTCCTTGTCACCCCTGTGCAAACCCCCCCCCCAAAAAAAAAAACTTCCAGGGGGAAGGCTCCTTCTGCCTTTCAGGCCTCTTTGGTCCTTCCTTTTTCAGACATTCTTGTAAAACAAACAAACAAAAAACTTTGTGATTTAAGCAGTCTGTATTATGGTCCTGGTTTACTGTTTTGCTTGAAAAAAAGAAGCCCTTTTTTATTTTACTCTTTTTTTCAGAGGAGAGAGAGCTGGGAAAGAGAGACTCTTTTCTTAACAGGCCATGTCAAGAAGGAGAACTTCCTCTCCTTCTGTCCACAGAGCCTTTTTCTAATATTAGGTATAGTAGCGAATGGTCTGCTTATGTGAGGCACAAGTCTGACAAAACCTTTTCCCTTAAAGTATTATACCATGCAGTCAGACCCAGGCAGAGCTGATAAAGAAATCATAAATGTTTTACTTAAAGAAAAAAAAAAACAGTAAAATATTCTACACAGTTTTGGATATTGGGATGCAGACAACAATGTTAAAAATAAATGTGGAATTAAACATAAAAACCTACATTGCTAATATTCTAAAATCTACTACTGTGTTGATGGTTTGAGTCCAAGATAAGAAAAGTCCATCTGTGAGAAAAGTTCTTTAAGTTTTCTGATGAAAGTTCTCAAAAGATGCAAGCAAGGTGATGGTTCAGTCTCTGAATCTACTTTCTCAGCAGATTCAGAGTTTTCAGTGAAAAGTTCATAAGTCATTTTCGAAAGAGTTATGACTTCTGGTTTTGTTAGTCTCCCTTCTTCAGTGTGGAAAGCTGTGCCTCACTACCAGTAGATCTTCCTAGACATGAAGTCTCCACCACTCATTCACACTAATGGGACTATGCTGGAGGCGCTAGGACCGAGTGGGAGCCTAAAATCTTCAGGAGGGCCAGCACCGAGGTAGGGCCATGAGTAAGCAGCACCGCAAGCCCGTCTCACACTGTATAGGCTCCCTCGGCATTGACCTTCCAACCTCCTCAGTTCCTTTTTTCTCCCACTGTTGAGTGCTCTTCAGTGATGACACTCACCCACCGGGAGTCGAGTCTTCAGTCTATACGACAGCAGCTATAGTTATTTTTAATATTGTTAGGGTTATTTATTTTACTGGTTTCTTAGATAAATAAAGTAATTTTCAAAAAGAAGTCTTCAGCCCTCCTTCGACGGAGTCGACCATGAACAGGGCAGGTGACAGTAGGGAGACTTTGCATGAAAGCTGTGTTTTCAGGAGGGCTGGGTCTGGTCCACCACCCTCTACGGAGGGGGGCTGTGACTATGGGAAGTCTGGTGCTTGGGAGGATGAGCAGTCTTCCCAAAAGCACAAAAAGAAGCGGGTCCATTCTCGATCCTTGTCGAGGACTCGGCATCACTCGACTTCGAGTTCTTCTTCTTCCTCCCGGTTGAAGAGGAATCGGTACTGCTCGAGGTTGCCTTCTGGTACATCTGCGCATTGGATCGTCGATGGCTGGGGACAGGGGTTCGACTCTGACCCCTCTGGGGTCTCCTTCTGCCTCTGTTCCTGGTAACTGACATCCTCGACTCTGGTGTCCTTGCCAGCCTCCTGGGGGGGTCTTCCAGTGGTCAGTTTCATCATTGGGCCGCTCTTATGGAGCAGTGGGTTTGGCGGTTGTCCTGCCTGCCTGTGCCGGTGAGTGTGTCATCAGGACCTTTGGGCCTTCCAGTTTTGGACCTGCAGGCAGGGCGGTTGGGGCTCCCTAGTTGTGCGGCACCTTGGTGCTATCGAGCGTCAGGAAGCCTCCACATAATGGCTGTGGAACAGGGGCCAGCACAGGTACCACTCACTCCTGCTGAATTTCTCCATTCTTCTCCCATGAGTGGGTTGTTGGGGCCTGGTCCTGCGGCACTGGGTGTGATGCTGGCTCCTCTGGTGCTTGCACCATGACTGGCACCACGTTCTGTGCAGCACCGCCTGTGTTTTCAGCACTGCATCCTGTGCCGGCACTGGAGGTACCTGTGGTGCCATGTAGGGCGCCAGGGTTCTCAACTCCAATTCACAGAGCTCTTCCTCCTCTCTTTCCTCCCTTTCCTATTTATTTTTTTATAGTTGCTTTTTATTTCTTATATCGGGTCTGATAAAAAATCTTACTTGGTTCCAAATAGTAGTAAGTTTCACACTTGGACAGCTGGTTCTGATCCATGTATCATTTTTTTGTAAATATAAAAAAATGTGTGATGAACTGTCTGTCAGGAGGAAAGGCTGGCTTGCTGAAATTGACACATCAACCCCCCCCCCGGGATAAGTTCAAAGGACAGGAGGTAGTTTAAACTGCAGATATTTAAAATGCTATTCCCTTGTCAATTTACTTTGAAGCCAGGAACCAATATATCCATTTTATAATGCCCTCAGGGAAATCCTCTTGCCTGGTGTCCCCTGGCCTGAGTCTCATTGTCCCGTTCTTGTGAGGGTTCCCCATTGTGCACAGTCTCCAAAGTAAGTGGGTAACTCCGGTTCTCTTCTGTCTCGAGAGTTATGTTCAATTAGTACAGATTCCACTTGTAAAAAAGCGAAGTTTAAGAGGTATTCTCAAAGATAGTACAGGAGCTCCTTGGCTTGTGACCGGTGCTGTTGGCTGCTAACCATGCCCGCGCCCTTTCCTATTTATTCAGTCCCTCCGGGACTAGTAGTAGACGATATTAAGCCTGATCCTGATCTTTGATTGGGAGATGACTTTGATGACGCTTCCTCTATAGGGGAGGCGAATAAGCCTATTCCAGCAGAGCCTTTGGTCAAAGACCTTTCCTTTAAGTCTCTGCTTAAGAACATGAATGCCACTCTCTCTCTCTCTCTCTCTCTCTCCAGACTTCAGAGATTGATCCTGGGAAGCTACTGCATCTGCAGTATCTACACATTCTGTATATTCATGTGGAATTGACTCCTCCCATGCAATCCTCCTTTTCCACTCTCTCACAAATGGTGTGGGATAATCCAGCGCTTATTCCCTCTGTGGACAAGTCCTTAGATAGGAAATATACCCCTTCCAAGGATCATCCTTTTCTGGCCTTGCAAGCCTTTGCTGATGGCATAGTTGTCCTTGCAGAGAATGACAAAGCCATCTTCCTCAAGAATCTACGGCACGTCCAGTAAACAAGGAATCGTGCAAAATTTACACTTTGGGGAAACGAGTCTTCGCTGCCTCCACCCTGGGTATGCACACTGCTAGCTACCAGGGGTATTTCTCTCAGTATGAAAATACCCTCTGGCATTTGCTCAAGGCAACCGTAGAAGCTCTTCCAGAGTCAAATGTTAGCACAGATCTTCTTCAGACCATTATTAGAGGCATTGAATCCAATAATCAACAGCTTAAAGCCACTATGGATGCCTTTGACATTGCTTCCAGAGGAGCAGCAGCAGCTGGTATATGCACCCAACGCCACTCTTGGTTATGCACATCGGGATTCACAAATGATGCCCAGCAGAGAGTTACGAGTTTACCTTTTGATGATACATATCTGTTTGGTCCTCAGGTCGAGCAGGCACTAGAGGCCACGCAGAAAACTAGAATGGCTATCAAAATGGCCGGGCCACCATCTGCAGCCCCTCAACGAGGCGGGAATTGGCAGCAGTTTCATAACCGTCAGTCCTTTCGTGGCAAAGGGGGGCTTTAACAGAAATCAAGCCCCCCAGCCACAAAAGAAAATGCAGCAGAAGACACAGGGCCCCAAAGTGCCTAGTGCCACCCTCTGAGATTCCACCCAAGTCCCACCTTAGCTGTCCGAGGGGGACTCTTCCTCGACAGTAGGAGGGCATCTGACTCAGTTTTACAACCAGTGGAAGTCAGCCACATCAGACAAGTGGGTATTCAGGATAATCTGTGAGGGATACTCCCTTAAAATTTCCAAAACCCCTCCAGATCATCCACCTAAATGACAGCCCAAGCTGTCTATCTCTCAGTCAGACCTTCTTACTTCCGAAATTCAAGGCCTTCTGGACAACAGGGCAGTAGAAGTAGTGCCACTAGATCAGCAGAACACAGGTTTCTACTCCCATTACTTCCTAGTTCCAAAGAAACAGGCGGCAAATGCCCTATTCTTGACCTAAGGAAGCTAAACAAATTCCTTTACAAGGAAGAGTTCAACATGATATCTCTCGGCTCCCTGTTACCTCTGATTCATTGAAACAACTGGCTGGCCTCCCTAAACATGCAGGACACCTACCAGCATGTTCTCACACACCCAAACCATAACAAATGCCTCAGGTTTGTGGCATTGGGTCAACACTAACAATTCAGAGTCCTACCCTTTGGGCTATCCTCAGCACCTCGAGTCTTTACAAAGTGCTTTGCATTTCTCGCAGTGCATCTCAGGAAGCTTGGAATTCAAGTGTTCCCATATCTGGACGACTGGCTTCTAGCAAGCCGCTCCAGACAAGAGACTCAGGAAGCCATATCTATGGCTTCCAAGATCCTCACGTCCATGGGAGTTCTGTGGATATTTGGAAAATCACAGATGCAGCCCTCCCAATGGCTCCTCTTCATAGGGGCCCTTCTGGATACCTCCAACGCAAAAACCTTTCTTCTGGAGGACAGAAGAAACAGCATCCTTCAGAGGACCCACTTCATCAGAGAGAAACGACTCAGTTCAAGCCCTCTCGATGCAGCGGATGTTGGGTTTCATGGCATCCTCGGTGTTCACTGTGCCTCTGGCGCATCTTCACATGAGGACTACCCAGTGGATGCTCAGCACTCAGGGGTCCCTGACCACACATCTCCAGTCCTTTCACATCAAGGTGACGGAACCTCTAAAATGGTCACTTACCTGGTGGACTCAAGAGGACAGCTTTCTGAAAGGGTTTCCCTTTGCCCCCTCTGGAATCCCAGATCTCCATCACCATGGATGCATCCCTACTCAGATGGGGAGCTCACTGTTAAGATCTCCACACCTAAGGTCGATGGAATCAGGACGAATCTCAAATCCACATAAATATCCTAGAAGTGAGGGCTGTCCCTGTACGCAGTCCAAGCTCTGAAGGACATTCTCTGTCACAAGATCATTCTCCTTCAAATGGACAACAAAGCAGTGATGTACTACATCAACATATGGATGAAGCACACTCTTACCTCTTATGCAGGGAAGCGATGAGAGCACGGGAGTGGTGCCTGGAGCACAAAGCCCTGATCCAAACGATTTACCTGCTGGGGGTGCAGAACGATCTGGCAGATCATCTCTGCAGAACAGAAACAGGTCCTCACAAGTGGTCTCTCGACACAAGCGTCGTGGAATCGCTCTTTGAAGAGTAGGGAACTCCGGACCTGGACCTTTTTGCGTCCTCACTCAACACACAACTGCCTCTATTCTGCTCCAGAAATCCAGACCCTGGCTTTTTTTTGTCAGGATGCATTCAGACTGCAGTGGACAAGACGCTTTCTGTACGCATTTCCTCCTCTTCCGTTAGTTCAGAGGGTGCTGCTGAAACTGGAGGCACGGGGGTGGGGGCAGAAAGATCCTCATCGCCCCTTCTGGCCTCGTCTGATCGTTTCCATTAATCAGCAGATTATCAGAAACTTCACCGAGACAGTTTCCACTTCAAACGAACCTGCTGACCCAGGGCCCAGCGGTCCATCCCAACCTGAGATCCCTTCACCTCCATGCTTAGCTCCTGAGGAGATAGAGGTGAGTAGGTTTGATGTTTCAGGTCGTGTCTCAGATATTCTGCTAGTGGCACGCAAACCAGCTACTACAAAAATTTACACTGCTAAGTGAAATCGATTCTCCATCTGGTGCGCAAAGTCCTCCTTGGACCCTTTTTCCTGCCCACCAAACAAAGTCCTGGAGTATCTTCTAGACTGGTCAAATACAGGACTGCAATACTCATCCTCTGCGTGATCTCAGCGTTCCACGAACCTGTACGCTCTGTGTCTCTGGCTCAGTTACCTTTGGTCAAGAGGTTCCTCAAGGGCATATTCTACACTAGTCAGATGACTGGTAGCCACCTGGGACATTAACCTTGTGCAAGACATGCTCACCCGTAAACCTTTCAAGCCCCTAGCAACTTGTGAGCAGAAGTTCCTGACTTGGAAGACCGCCTTTCTTATAGCCATTACCTCTGCTCGCAAAGTGTCTGAAATACATGCTTTGGTTACAGACCCCCCGTATACTGTGTTTCACAAAGACAAGTTGGTTCTGAGAACACGCCCTAAGTTTCTCCCTAAAGTGGTCTCAGAATTCCATCTGAACCAGCCCTTGGTTCTTCCGACTTATTTCGCGAACTTCCAGAATGAGGGGGAGTGTACCCTAAAGAAATCCACACATCAAAACAACTGTTTTTCTCTTTCAGCATGGCCCGGCTGTGTCAGTCTGTTGCTATCAGATGTATTTTGGCATGGGTAGTGGCATGTCTTCCCTAATGCTACTCCATGGCGCGGGTTAAGCTGGATACGCTCACTCTACCAGAGCAGTTGTGGCATCTCTGGCAGAAAGTCGAAACGTGCCCATTGCAGACATCTGCAATGCAGCTACTTGAAACACTGTGCACACGTTTGTGAAGTACTTCATTAGTCAACATCAGTCCTTTGGCAGGACGGTCCTTAATGGACTTCTGTCTTATGTGAGCTCCTTTCTCCTGCCGGCCTTCTCGGGGGATTATTTCAGCTCAGTACTCTCATATTAATGTGAAAGAGTGGTGGAGACTTTATGGCCAGGAAGATATGAAAATTTCGTACCTACTGTAATTCTTGCTCTTCTTGGATGAAGTCTCCACCACTCATTCACACGCCCACCCTTCATCCCCCGAGCTCACTTATCTGTATTTGGTCTTCACTCCCTCGATGGCTGGGCTGTGTTGACCCTTCTTATACGGATCATTCGGACTATCTTATGTCCGACGTAGGTTAGTTTCACTAGGTTAGTTTATCCTGTACCTCCTTGGTAAAAAAAGGTACTGGGGCGGTTGGAGGGTTGATGCCGAGGTAGCCTATACGGCGTGAGCCAGGCTCGCGGTGCCGTTTCCTCGCAGCCCTTCCTCAGTGCAGACCCTCCTGAAGATTTGAGGCTCCCGCTGGGTCCTAATACCTCTGGCATAGTCCCAGTAGTGTGAATGAGTGGTGGAGACACTGCCCAAGAAGATCAAGAATTACGGTAGGTATGTAATTTTCATTTCTTTTTCACAAGCAAAACTGCTCAAAGCTCTTACACATGGTAAAAATTATACCAAAAGGCACTGTTCATATCTGTACCCCTGGTTTTATACACCTTGTGATGTCAGCCCAGTGTACCCTTTTGATTGGTGAACCTATTTCAGGTTGTAAGGTTCAAAAGTTCACCCTTTTTCCAGGAGATGTCTCTCTTGTTCCACTCAAGGCTCTCCAGATTAAAATAACATTAAATTCCTCAATATTTTGTGTCTCCACAAACCTAGCCCCCCCGTGGCTTTGGCCTAACAAGCCTAGTTTAGCAGATTGACCCCCAGCTGAGCATTTACTGCTGGGAGACATATCTGTCCTTTAATATAAGGGAATCTTCAGCACAGAATATAATAGACCCTAGACTACACTTCTCCACTCTCCTAGGTTTGAGCCATTCAGACCTAAATGAATCCTTAAATGAATTCAGTTAAACTAGTTCCTGGATTCTAGTCTTGCGTTATGCAACCATGTCTGAGAGACAGATTCAGCAACTCAGTGTTTTAAATTTTTCCCTAGGATTTTCGTGAGAGAATTCTTAAAGGACCAGTGGCTTAATTCCGAAACACAGCCCATCTGTACATAATATATGAACAGTAAAAATATGTATTGGCCTATCTTGTCACCGTCCATACTACGTCCCCCTTCTCCATTTGTGCTTGTGAGGGGAACAATCTTAGTTTTTGCTGTAGTCCCTGATGTATCTGGTGACAGAGCTCAGAGGGACCTATTTTTTTAAGGAAAGCTAACTTTGCTTAGAGGCCTTTTTCCATACCAGTTCAGTCTTGTAGTCCACCTCCAAGTATGTGCCTATTACTTCTCTCTTTTTCTTTGTATCCTTTTGAGATTCTCATAGGAGGCAGAGAATATACTGGAAGAAAATCCTTTTGAAAATCTCTCTTCCTAATTTTTCTTTGTGAGGACCCCTGTTCTCAGTTTTACTAGGAGTAATGTTTTTCTGTAAAAGTTTTGCTTTCTTCTGCTGGGCTGTTTTAAGATTGCTGCAGTCCTAGCTTAGCCTTCTCTCCTTGCTTGGGAGATTTGTCTTCATATCACATTTGGTCATATGGGACTTATTTTAGCCCTGTTTGCCCTTCCTCCACAATTGGATGTCGAGTTAACGTACTCCTCCCAAGGCAACTAAGCTTTTCTCGTACTACTCTGGGGAAATGCTCCTCTCCTTGCAGTTTATTTTTATCTGTCTTTATTGGGACCATCTCCCTGTTACGTCAACCACTTCAGAAAGTGGCAGACATGCTCTGTCTTAAGCTGAGGGCAAGCCAGCTCTTCTGACATTTTTCAGTTTAGACCAAGGATTAGGATTTCTCTTCTCTTCTCTTCTCTTCTCTTCTCTTCTCTTCTCTTCTCTTCTCTTCTCTTCTCTTCTCTTCCCTTCCCTTCCCTTCCCTTCCCTTCCATCTGCCCAGTTGTCCTGGTTATTCTTGGCTACTCTAAAGTCCCTTTGTCCAAAATAATATTATCCTCTCTCTCTCTCTCTCTCTCTCTCTGGTTGTTTTTTTTTTTTTATTATTTCCTTAAGTTTATATCCTATATCCTTTTCTCTATCCCATGAGCTCCCTTGCCCTACCGTTTCTATCTTCTCACCCTTTTTTCCTCTACTGGAGTGGACAGAACTGAAGGGGGGCGGATGGGTTACTGGCTGAATCCACAGTGTCGCGTCACAACATCCACCTTATGTCAGTGCCGTCCCCGGGTGTCGGCTCCCCTTCCCTCCTCCAAAAAGCTCTTAAAGCTGTATGCTTCTGCAGGGTCCAGGCTTCTCTGGCACAGACCCACCACTGATGAATGGTGAAGATATTCTGGAAGATCAAGAATTACGATGAGTACTTAATTTTCATTTTTGGCCATATGCCTGCTTCTGTTCCTGATGGCGGCTGTCATCATGACTGTTTCCATGGCACATCTGCACATGAGGGTCCTTGAATGGCTGCTTTGTTTACAGTATACTGCATTACTAAAACCTGGAAAACCTAGTTCTGGTCCCATCTCCACTCTGCCATGCCCTCCTGTAGTGCTTCGATCACTCCAACCTACTGATTGGAGTGCTGTTTTTACATCCCACTCCTCTGACCATTCAACGATGGATGTATTGAGGTCAGGTTGGGGGGGCATATAAGCTCCTCCCACCATTCGCCTTCTTGATGTCCGCTCTTCTTTTCTGCTGGAAGGGACAGGTTTTCTCTTTTACATCTCTGCATGCATAAGAGGATTCTAGTTTTTGAGTACCAATTTCTTTGGTGAATTTTCAACTTTTGTAGTATCGTTTAACTCATATAGAATGTTTAGTTGTCCAGTTCCTGCGTCATCGATGCTATGGACAGATGAGTTCTGGAAGTGATAGGCAGAGGGTTGCCTCTGAACTTCGAGGCACTCACGCTGTACCAGCCCATACCTCCTTGGGAGTCCAAGGTGCCTGAGGGCACTGCTGCATGCACCCAAATTGAGATTGCTCTGTTATTCACATGCAAGACCAAAATGTGGGTTCCGGACACCCGGGCTACACAGAGATGCATCTCCAGGTATTTTCTGGTACTGAAGTGGACCAGTGTGTTTACACTCCATACTGGATTTACACGACCTGAATAACCTCCAGGACACATTCTTCCACATTCCTATCCATCCATTCCCACTGCCGAAACTTTCAGTTTGGGGCACAGGGTATTCTGTACTGGTTCAATGTCATGTCATTCAACCTGTCATCAGCGATGAGGGTCTTCATCTAATGGCTAGCAGTGGTGGCGGCCCTCCTTTGGTGGTGTGACATCAGAGTGTACCCAAACCTGGATGACTGGCTCATAGCAGGTGCATCAGGCGAGTTTGTGGAGTGGTCTAGGGGCCTGACCCTTCAGATGTTTCAAAATGTGGGCCTTCTTGTCAACTTGACCAAATCCGAACTGGTCCCCATGCGGGTGATCAAATTCATTGGGGCAGAATTGGATTCCCTACAGGCCAAGGTCAGGCTACCTGCAGACAGAGCATTGGATCTACCTCCTTTGCCCTGTTACTTCAAGTTGGGCAATTGTGCCCAGCTTGAGAATTCATGCAGCTATTGGGGTGGCAACAACAACCAAAATAGTCCATTGGACATAATGTCAAATACACACCGTCCAGTGGGAGCTAGGCCACTGGTGGTCTCAGCACCACGGTCACCTGTACCAGCCAGTACTGGTGATCCAGCTGATGTGGGATGCCATCTAAAGGTGGCTGTGTCTCCAGAATCTTGGAGAAGGAATTATTTTTGTCTGCCCAGAGCCATCTGTCACTCTGACAATGGATGCATCTCTGGTGGTATGGGGATCTCACCTGGAAGATTGCAGGACCAACAGGTTCTGATCACCCTGGGAGTTCAGATGCTACATCAGTCTGCTGGAGCTCCATGCAATGTGTTGGGCTTTGACAAAATTAACACTGTTGATTCGGAGTCAAGTCATTCTGGTCCAGGCGGAAAATTTGACCACCATGTTCTACCTGAACAAGCAGGGTGATAATCACTCCTTTGCATTGTGTCAGGAGGCTCTGTGCACATGGTCACAGATGAATACCCTCTCAGACTATGATCTGGCAGTCCCTGTTACTGGAGAGAACAACCAGCTGGTGGATGCTTCCTGCTGGATCAGAGAGTTGTCACATGAGTGGTCGTACACCAGGAAGTGGTAGACCTGCTATTCCCTTGGTGATGCACCCCTTTGGTAGACCTGTTTGCCTCAAGGAAGAACAGACAACTGAGGCTGTTCTGTGCCTGCCCCCCTCAGACCAGGATGCTGCAGGAAAATGCCTTTTCTCAGTCCTTGATCCCAGCCTTATGTGCACCTTTCCTCCCCTTCAATTTGATTCACAAGGGGGAGATCAAGGCCTGGAAGGATAAAACACTGTTTATTCTCATTGCGTCAGACTGGCCCAGACACTTCTGGCTCCAAGATCACCTCAGCCTCAACAGCAGGTCTTTGTGAAGGTTGTCTCTCCACCTGGATCAGCAAGGGGGTGGTCCTGCACCTGGACTTTTAGTCCTTCCACCTCTCAGCCTGGTTCCTCAGTGCCTAGAGGTCCAGGAATTGTCTTTCAGAAGATGTTCTTCATGTGGTGGAGGCCTGCCAAAAAGGGTTGACTTCCAGAATGTACGTGCTCAAGTGGAAGAGGTTCTCACTCTTCTTGCTTTGGTGCCAAAGGAAGGATATTGATCTTCTCACTGGCCCAGTGGCCATGATCCTTGACTACCTTTAGTCCATATCTCAATCACGACTATGAGCCACTAAAGGTGCACCTGGCAGCCATCTCTGCATACCAGGCTTGGGTTGGTATGCTGACAGTGGCACAGGAGAAGGTAGTCTTGTGCTTTTTCAAAGGCCTACACCACTTCTTCTCTTTGGTATGCAAACCACAACCTCTATGGGACACACTAGTACTGGCTGTGCTGATGGGTAAGTCATTCTAGCCAATGTGAAAGTGTAGAATATCACACTTGTGGAAGACTGTCTTCTTGATGGCTGTCACATCAGCCAGAAGGGTGAGTGAGCTCCAGATGCTCTTGGTGGGGTCTTATCTGGTCTTCCACAAGGACAAGGGTGTCTTTTGTCCCCATGCAAAATTCCTTACAAAGGTTGTTTAGGAGTTCCACCTTAACCAGGTGATTAACCTTGCGGTTTATTTTAATAACCCAACCCTAGATGCTGAATGCAGTCTTCACACCCTGGAGCTGCAGAGGGCGCTTTCCTATTGATTGAAATCTAAAATTTAGGTAATTTTTAACATTTTAAGTTGGCAAAAGGAATGAAGGTATACCATCAAAAAGCATACGAAAAATTTTCGGTAATACACCGGAGCCAAAGTGATAATACCATCATTTGTAGGTGATAATAGTATCATTCAGAGCCCATAATACCTGTACTATTGTTCCGACCTTTGAACAATACTATTATCACAAAATCTTAACGCAAGCACAAGCTCTCCCACTCCATTCAGTGGTTGCCATGCTCCCCCCAACTGTCAATCAGACAGCAGCGTGCACAGGTTTTGAATCACAGCTCATGACTGGCCGAATTCTGTCTGTGAGGGGGCAAAACATTTCAAATAACATGGCGGCCATCTCTCGCTTAGCGAGAGAGTATTTAATCTTCACGTTATATATATATATATATATATTTTTTTTTAAACAAAGCCATTTTTTCGGTGGATCCTGCCTTCTCTGCACTTCAAAACAGCAAAAAGGTAGGGCTCCCCATGAAAGTTAAACACACTCACTGAAGTACAGAGACAGACGATGGGGGATGGGCAGTTGTTCAACACACACTGAGCGAGTCCTCAGTGCAGCAGCGAACACACAGTGAGCGAGCCTTCAAAGCAGCAACGGCTGCACAAGTTTAAAATTGGATGCTTATATTACAAAAAATAAAAAATAGGTGAAAGTGTATTACTCGGAAGTAATACCATCTCGAGGTTCTGGGGACAAGGGAACCTCTCGAGCTTCACTCTCGAGGTTCCCTTGTCCCCAGAACCTCTTGATGGTATTACTCCCTTGTAATACACTCTCATCTATCTATTATTCTGTTTATGTAACTCATACATTACAGGATTGAAAGCACAAAAAGTAAACACTCATAACTGGAGAAAGACTATTTAAGTAAAGCAAAACAAATTTCAGGTACCAGTGCAGTTTAGTCACAGGGAAGCAGGCCACTTTTGTGGCAGATGTTAAAATTAAGGCACTGAATGGTGAAGGTGTGCACAGACAGTCAACTTCATTGCATCCAAATTTGAGAAATTTTATTTGAAAGACTAAAATATTGAAGGAATGTAATTGTTTTGAATCATTTCAGATCATAAAAAGAAATGGAAACGAAGTAAAGCATAACAACTCAACAATAGTACAGCATATTTAATACGGTAATTTAAGTACAAGAAATTACAATTAATTTAACATGATATTTAAAAAACATGGTGTCACAGCATGTGGGAATAAACTTCAGACAAGGCAAATTTACAGGTTTAAAACACACCGTGGTGTGATATTTATTTTTCAAAGTTAAAAAAAATAATAAATGAAAACAAAACAAAATTGCTAAGAAAATCATTACTTAACATCAGTTGTTTTTCACATAATATAGTACTGGATCTTAGAGCTCCTAAGACCCTTTTCATCTGCATTCAACAGTTTGTCTACAGTAGCACCTCTCTCCTTCACTGTCATGACTGAACTCTACTGGACTGAACTGAAGTAAACTCAGTGAAGAGGTTTTATATCTCTTGGTGGGGTCACCTGACTGAGCCCTTTCTATTTACATGTCTTGACATCTTGTTTCAAAACCAAGGGGGGGGGGTTGTTTCAGGGGACTTTCTGGTTCAGTTAAAGGTACAGTGTATATCTCCACAGATATTGAGTCTCTATATCTCTGATCCACAGTGACTAAGCACTTTTATAAAGTATACCACATTCTTTTGTTCAGCGTCATACATTGAACTTTATACAGTAACAGGTTTATAGTGTGAATTTATGAAAATACCTTAAGGATTTCTTATAACTGTACTAATCATGAAATTATTATTGTTTTTATATGATTTCTGAATCCTTTTTATTTAAAAAAGCTTTATTAACTGTATTCATTCCTATTTAAAATAGTGTTCATGCTTTTTGTACACAAAATGCACTTATGCACTTTACACAGCACCTCTCCGGGTATTTGGCATCATTCCAGCAACTGGATGGATGGAAATGGAAAAAGAATGAAAAGAACTAGTAGGACGTTTAGTAGGGATAGTAAAGAGCTACGCTAGGTGGCCAACCTAGGGTAGGGGGAAAAAAGAAGAAAAGCAAAGAGAATAGCATTAACGGGTATGCAACTGAAGTTTTGGTAGCAAAGAAATGAGATCGAAAAGTGGTCCATCAGTCACAGCCGAGGCTGTAACCTAACTCTGCCACACATAGTAATGAAAAACTGATGATAAATGTATGTTTATTGAACAGAAAAAGACCCCATGAACAAGCTCACTAGATTTGTGAAATGTAGGGGAAATAGAAGTATGTGAAGATTTGAAAAATCATTGAAAGGAAGGAATTCATTTTTGATAAAAAACTGACTCCTAACCGAATTCATTTCTCTGTTGCTTCTGCAGTTCATCTGTCGCATAGGGTGGACTTCTGTTGCCTTCCTCAAGCATGAAAGCTGTTGAGCAGTGCTTGATGTTTAAGCTCAAAGAACCTGATGTGGCCAGCCCAGTGGCGCTGAAGGTTGAGGCACTGGGTGTCATACCTCGCATCACTCTGGCAACTCAGGTGCAGGAATGAGCCCAAGGCACCAGGGTTGTCTGGGGGGCATGGGGAGAAGGTTCGAGTATCCAATGGACAGCTCACCTTCTTCGGGGTGGGTGGGTAGTGGGCTGTGGCAACAGTATGCCTCCTGGCGGTGGCTAGGAAGTATTGCGCCAACAGCCCTCCACATTATGGGGTTGTGGGACATGGCGGACATTTGTGTGGCATGCATGGGAGCGTGCGCGCCACCCTGGACGTCATTGTACGTCCGCGCTCACCATTTGGGGGGGGGCACCGCACCAGAACAAGGAAAAACCCAGATGACTGGATGGATGACGTTGCACCACAGCACCACACCCACCCGTCGGATCCTGCCCTCCTGGGTCCCATCACCCTCCAATCTTCACCTCCACCTGCAGGCCAATGGATATTGGTAAGGAAGCACTGAGGAGCAGAAAGCAGGGTGCATGCCGGGGTGGCCTGCAGGTATGTCATGGGTGAGTCAGAGGTCTGGGGTCCCAAGGCAGGGAGGATCTCGGACAGGGCAGGAACAGCTGGGTGTTGATGAGGGGAGGGTTCAGTAGTCTGTGACCAGAGGAAAAACGAAGTGTACAAAAAAAAAAAAAAGGACCTAATGTGATTTTCCTTCATTGGCCTCTAGGTGCCACCAAATGCATTTTCCAGCAAGTTTCAGTGTTCGACAGAGTGAGAGTGAGAATATGAGTGAGAATATGATTCATTTCCTTTTACATCCATGTAATCTGAGCATGTTACCAGATGTTATGGGAATTTGGTGGTGTTAATCGGAGTGCTTTTGTAAACAAGATGTTCTATGTCAGCTGGCCAGTCTTGATGTAAAGTGTGTATATGAGCACAGTTTTAACTGGCAAGGGTTTTCTGAGCGATATTAAGAAGTCATGTATGTTGTTTAAGGAAACACTTGGAAATGATAACTCTTACAGTATCTTTTCACTGTCGTATTTGTGTAATTAGTGCCAGGCTGTGTTATTTGTCTATATTGGTTTGTCATACTGGCATCCCATCCACATTGATTGTACAGCACTCTGTACTCTGGAACGGGCACTTTGTATGAAAATTAACCTAACCTAACCTAGGAAATGAGACACAAAGAACTTATTTATAGTGGCAGTGTGTAGGTCCTTTATTTTAATTGTCAGTGAATTACCACACTAACTACTTTTATGAGTTAAAACAACATTTTTGATAGAGTCAGTAATATATCTCTGGCACTAAAGAACCATGTCAGCTCATCTTCCCATGAATCAGGAAGCCCTGTCCTCCTTATCACTTTTCTTAAGTTTAGCAAACTAAGCTAAGTTTATTGGCAGGAAGACTCCATTGAGCACGCTTATTTTCAAGGAGGTCCTGTAAGGACAACATTAAACAACAGTGTACAATAAAAGTGATGCCATAGCATACAGGTACAATAATTGGTAGGAAAAAGTGCATATATGGTCAGTAAAAACAATAATAAAATAGATTGAAATCTGGTGCCCGGGTAAGCAGCGGTGACATACCATGAGGTAACAATAATTGGTAGGAAATACATACACGGTCAGTGAAAAGAAAAACAATAGTGAAGAATGTAGGAACCAATTCATGTTGAGAGGGAGAACAAAAAATATTATCAGTAAGAACTTATACGATTGCTGTCAGCTTCCCAAGATGGCTGAGTGCGCAGGAAGGAAGAGGGTAAGAAGAAATAATATAGCTTCTTCTGATGAGGAAGGAGTCTGACTGAGGGGGCAAGAGATAAGTGCAAAAAGTTGTGAGAGGACGAAAGAGCAAGGGAGAGAGTTGGGCAGGGATCAGGGATGGAGGGTAAAGAAGGAGTCCTGGGCATAAGGGTGGGGATGGACTAGGGAGGACAGGGACCAGGGTGGATAGGGAGACTAGGGAGAAGGATACAAGAAGTCAGAGGGTACTCACTTGATAGCAGTGGCAGGAGACTGGCATGCTATGCTAGGACCTATGACTATGACAGACTACTGGGAAGAATCTGTAGGTCAGGGCTCTGAAGAAACTTAATAAGACAGTGCTGGTGAGCCTGAGTGACGTCTGGATGAGATTCTATGCCAATGGGATGGCGTAGCTAATGGCACCCTTGCCAAGGGAGGTATGCGTCCAGGATGCATCGAGGAGGATGTAGGTGGATTTCCTAAGGGAGTAGGAGCAATGGGAAATATTAACAAGTGAGGAGATATATATCGGTAATTTGTTTACTAGACTTCTGAGGGTCTAGGTACCTAAATGGAGTAGCGCTGGGTGGCGAGGGGTTGCCAGACGACTTCTTTATATAAGTCGCAGTGGTGCATCCTGAAAGGTGCTTTAGTAATGAAGCGCAGAGCCCAATGGAACAGTATATCAAGCTTGCAAAGGTTGGAATTCGGAGCAGCGACACAGTTGTAGATGATGTCACCGTAGACTAGGAGTGGCAGGAATGTGGCCTGTACTAGTCTACATCTAATGTCAGGGGAAAAGAGCACTCTGTTCCTGAAGGAAAAAGCAGAGTCTTGCTTTCAGCTTACTAAAAAGGTAGTCGATGTGCACACTGAAAAAGTTTGCTGTCCATCCGAACGCCCAGATATTTGAATTGATCAACCACATCTAGTGATTCACCTAGGATAGTCATGATGGGTACAGGTGACGTGCTGTGCCAAGGGGAGGGCCTATTGCTACGGGGTGAGAAATAAAGGCCTTGTTTTTTTCGCATTGAGTAGTAGCTTGGAGTTGATTAGGTTGCGCTCTAGCTGTGCGAAGTCAGCTTGGAGTACATCACGTACTTTGGATAAGGTTGGTTTAGAAGTATATATAACGGTATCGTCCGCAAAGAGATGTATTTTGGAGTTGCTGATATTTGAATCTAGCGAGTTAATGTAAATAGAAAGTACTATAGGGCCTAAAATGGAGCCTTGCGGGACACCTCGTTTTATGGGACGGGAGTCAGAGATCTGACTGCTCGCTTTGGTTTTCTGAACTCTACCTGTATGGTAGCTTGAGAACCATTGAAGTGTGGTATCAGCTGTGCCTAGTTTACTGAGACCACTGAGAATGAGGTTATGGTCGATGGTATCGAATGCCTAACTGAGATCAAGAAATATGGCGCCTGTGTCTTATCTGGAATTGTGTGTCGTCAGCCAGTCGCTAGTGACATTAGCTAAGGTGGAGGTAGTACTGTGTTTTTGTCTGAACCCAGACTGGGCAGGGTTGAGGAGTGAAAACTTTTCAACATGGTCTTTAAGCTGGTGATGGATGAGTTTCTCTAGCAGTTTGTACTATAATTGTTTAGGTCGCAGGGGTCACCTGATTTGGACAAGGGCGAGATATGAGCTGATTTCCAACAGGAGGGGACTGTAACTGAGGAGATGGAGGGATTAAGGATATGAAGGATTGGTGCAGCTAGATAATAGTAGCCTAGGTTGATGAAAATGGGATTGATGCCATCTGCTCCACTACCTTTATTGGTGTCAAGTTTACTAAAGTGGTCCTCTACTTGTTTGTAGATCACAGGGTGAAGCTGGAAGGTATGAGGAGGCGGGGCTCATGGGTGGTGGTGTTGGGTTCGAGGTGTGGTAGCCCTGCGTATGGGGAAGAATCAAATGCTAGTCCAGCTGTGGCGAAATGAGTATTCAGTTTTTCTAGGATGAGGTCACACTTGACATATTCGAGTCCGTTAATGAGTAACTTGGTGGGGATGGATGGGCTGCTTTGTGGCCCTCAACTGTCTTGATTGTTTGCCAGATCCTGGCTGAGTTGTCTTTGGCATTTTCAAGGGATTCTACATAGAAGTTAGCTTTGGCAGATCGTATTAGTTTAACACAGGCATTCCTGGCAGTTCTAAATGCCTGCCAGTCAGCTGCATTCTTTGTGTACCTTGCACAGGCCCAAAGTTTATCATGGTTGTGCAGCGCAGCTTTTAGGTTTGGAGTGAACCAGGGATGGGAATGTTTAACGGACCCTGGATCTAATGAAACGGGCATGTTTGTTGGTGAGCTGTCAGTGTAACGTTAAGAAAGGTGACCGCTTCGTCCACTGATTTGGCGAGATAGAGATCTTGCCAGTTTACATATTCTAGATCTGAGATATAGTTTTCAGTGTTGAATTTGCGGAAGCTGCGCTTGGTGACAAATGTAGAGGAAGAGGGGTGCTTATCTTGGTTTCTGGTGCATGCTACGATATTGTGATCGCTAAGATCATTATGGAATATGGCTGTATGCCGAATTTTGTGGGGATGGTTTGTGATGAGAACGTCCAGGAAGTAGCAATTTGCATGATTTTTGATGTTGAGCCTTGTTGGCTCCGTAATGATTTGGACCAGTCCAAGCTCATCACAGAGTTCTTTTAGGAAACATGCCTTAGGCGAGAGCCAGTCGAGGTTGAGATCTCCTAGAATAATCTCGTTGGTGGGTGTGATCAAGCTTTTGAGGATTGAGATTAGCTCAAGACCCGCTGAGGGGGGCCTGAAGCAACCTATGATGTTGAGGGCTTCAACTGTGGATATTTGGATTTTGATGGCCACACACTCAAATTCTTTGAGTTTGGACATGGTGTTGGTGATGGAGACGTTTAAGTGGTCTTTCATGTAGATGACCCCATCCACACCCCTTGTGGGCCTGTCTGCTCTGAACAGGTTGTAGGAAGGGAGTGAGATCTTCTGGTCAGAGATGGTACTTTTAAACCAGGATTCAGTAATAATGATCAGATCTGGGTTAGTGTGGGTGGCCCATATTCTTATCTGGTCTAGTATGTTAATCAAACTCTGCATGTTAATCAGCATAAACTTTAAGCCTGAGGTAGTGGCAAAGTCTGAGGGGGATTTGAGGACCAGGATTCACTTCAACATTACCAGAGCATACGAGTAATAGCAGAATAAGTTTGTTCAAATTGTTTCTTGCTGCAGTAATCTGTTTCTTACTGTGGTGCTTGCTCCTGGAGAACTGATGGAAAGGGGTAGCCAGAGGGGGCATGTGACGCAGGAGATAGACATAGCTACAAGCGAGAGTGTCCTGATTGAAAGAGGGGATGTTAAAATACCCAGGGAGGCCTGGGTAGCCAGGGGAGGATAACTTGTAATTTGACCATGAGTGAAAGCTGCTGTAACCCCTGCAAAGGGCGGAATGATGGGTAGGATTTGGTTACAGATGCTAGGTCAGTCCGTGGTATAGTGAAAGAGGTGGCATTCTTAGCTTTACATTGGAAGATAATAAAGACTAGTGCCAGGTGGGAAAACATAGTAGATGTCGAGTAGAATGGATGAAGGGGGGACGGTCAAGAGGACAGCTGAGGTAATTGTAAGATGATGAAAGATTTGAGGAGAGTCGATGGTGAAAGGCAAGGGGTCAGTGTCTAGGACAGAGAGAAAGAATAGGAAACAAGATGAATATGACAGTAGGAGAGCTATAAAGTAAGAGATGAGAGTGGATGACAGGCCCTAAGGGATATGCAGTTACTAGTATACTTGATGGTAAGCCAGATGGATGAGTCTCCTGGTCACAGTTGGAGAAATTGTACTTGTGTGGTTCAGCGAGATGAGCTGCAACTGGCCCTTTAAGCAGGGTAAGGTTAATTATTGTAATTGGCTCAGAAGGCCAAGTGGGGTGGTACTAGTTAAGCTTAAAGACTATTTAATAAGGTGTTGGGGTGGGGGAGGCAGGGTGGGCCAAAAAACTAAGCCAGAGAAGGAGCTTGCACAAGCAGAGTAGTTAAAATGTGAAGCAGCTCCAATTAATAATACCAAAACTTAATTTCTGAAGCACAATTCCAAAACCAAAATGCTGTACAAGATAAAATGTGCTAAAACAAGTAAGATAATAAAATAACCAAATTCAGATTACATAAGAAGTATAAAAAGAGAGTTGTTATGCGAGGTCCCCATAAGCCCGATAGAACAGATAGGACTTTAAGGCCATCTTAAAGCTCTCCACGGTCCGGCACTCTCGAATCTGATGAGGTATAGAGTTCCACAGGGTGGGGGCTACATACATAAAAGCACAAGACCCAGAGATTTTCAGCTGTACCCTGGGAATCTCTAACAACCCCTCGTCAGCTGAGTGGAGTGGTCGGCTGGGACAGTGTGAATTCAGGAGCTCTTGCAGGTAGCTCGGACTCTGTCCATGCAGGGCCTTATAGGTCAGAAGGCCAACCTTGAAGATGATCCGCCACTGTACAGGCAGCCAGTGCAGTTCGTGCAGTCCAGGAGTGATGTGGCTCGAACGAGGAGCCCCCATCAACAGCCGTGCCACTGCGTTCTGCACCAGATGCAAGAGGCAGACATCAACCCTCAGAAGCCCTAGGTAAAGGGAGTTAAAATAGTCCAGGCGCGAGGTCACAAAGGCATGGATCAACGTCGGGAGGTTGTTGGACGGAACAAGGTGCTTAACCTGGGTGATGTTCCTCAGATGGTAAAACGAGGACTTGACTACTGCCGACACCTGCGCATGTAGTGTCAGCCCATCATCAAGAATCACCCCCAAGGTTTGCATCCGTTCAGAGGAAGGCAGCTGGACATCCCCTGAGCCAAAGCCCAGAGGGCGACCCTGCCACTGACCCCTCTATCTGGCGACCTGGATCCACCACCAACATCTGAGTCTTATTGGAATTCAATTTCAGCCTGCTGGATTTCATCCAGTCCTGGATTTCTGTGAGGCAGCTGTTAAAGACCAAACCCGCACTATCCTGGGTGGGTACAAAGGACGGGTAGAGCTGGGTATTGTCTGCATAGCAGTGAAACTTCAGCCCATACCATCTCACAATGTCTCCCAGAGGCAGCATATACACCACGAACAACGTTGGGGACAGCACTGAGACCTGAGGGAACCCACATGGCAGAGAGAATAAGTCAGAGAAAAATTGAATGTGGAACAGCTGCAACACTGAATCAAATGAATCCTTTGCGCACTCAGAATTTTGAAAATGGTGCCAGGCGCTGAGTTGGTTCAACTGGCTACCTTTTGCAGATGAGCTACCGCTGGGTCCAAGGGAAGGGGCTTGCAAACGTGCCCCGAGGTGCCGAAGGGGACCCTTTAAAGGAGCAGAAAGGAGGGAATTAAATACACTCCAGGTAGGGGGAGTTACAGATAGAACAAACGGCTGGGAGAGTTGAGGGTGTGGGTAGCGAGTCAAGGCTCAGATTACTGATCTGCTACAAACACAGTAACTCCGGTTTCAGCTCTGGGAAGGTGCAGTTTAAAATAGCAAAACTCCTATGTCTGGTTCCAGCAATTAACTCAGATAGAGTAGCAGTACCTAACAATTAAACAGTCTCCAAATGTGGGCAGGTCTTAACAGTCAATCAGGCTAAACTCTAAACATCAGTCAATAAGAGTAAGTTTAATAAAAAAAAGAAAAAGAAAAACAGAAACCCCAAAATGAAGTCCCAAAACTAAGCCAGAGACTGAGCTTGCACAAGCAGAGTAGTTAAAATGTGAAGCAGCTCCAATAATTTAATTTGGAACAGCTGCAACACTGAATCAAATTAATCCTTTGTGCACTCGGGATTTTGAAAATGGCGCCAGGAGCCTGAGTTGGTTCAGCTGGCTAACTTTTGCAGATGAGCTGCCACTGGGTCCAAGGGAGGGAGCTTTCAAACATGCCCTGAGGTGTCCGAAGGGGACCGTTTTGCAGCTAAGCTGCTGTCCGGGTGGGGGCTGGCAAACGTGCCCCAAGGTGTCCGAGGGACCTGTGCAGATGAGCTGCCACTGGGTCTGAGGGAGGAGGCTTGCAAATGTGCCTCAAGGTGTCAGAACTAAAAAATGTGAAACTTTTTGCCCGGTATTAGCATTACAGGATCTAGACTTATAAGGCTTCAATGTAACCAGTGAGAGCTTCCATTTTATTAAAATTTAGTTTTTTGTACTTCCTTTTATTGCACTCTTAAAAGGTACACAGTTGAAAGTAGTGGAGTAAGGAAGTCCAGTGTCACCTTTTGAGTATTGAAATTTTTGTGTAATGTATCATGATATAGTATATTGATTATTATAATAATTTCTAACACCAGAAAGGCAATGTATGATGCTACACCAATTGTATCAGGCCCATGCCTGCAAGGCGCCCCAAAGAATGTTGGTATTTTCAAAGGATGCCTTTTGCACTGTGCTGGTCTTGCACCCTGTATTCTCCCAGTGGCAGATCTATCTTTCTGCTGAAAAAGAGTGGTTGAATTGCAACTACGTTTTTGACATTTGGCTTAAAGCAATTTTTGTTGGTCAAACATATCAAGATACACCTTTTTCTTTCTGTTTTCTTTCATTACTGAACTAAGATACTGGATATTTAAATTTTTTAAAGTTCCCATTCCCATGCTATGCCCACCTTGAAAAAAATGTAATGATCTTATCTGTGTCAGTCTTCATCATTCATCACCTTTGGGTTACTGGCCGGAGGTCATGACCCCGCGAGAGCTCTTTTTTTTTTTTTTTGGATGGGTGGAGTCGACGCACCATCGGCGCCACACTCAAGGCCGACACACTGCGTGGCACTCGTGGGTTGGCCTTTAGGTGTTGTCGACTCCGCCCTCCCGCCAGTTCTTCATCTCCCACCATCGAGGTCACCTCGTGGGAAGCTCAGAAGAAGTTTTTCTAGGGGCCTACCTCTGCTGTTGAAGCCTTCAATCGCTACGCAGTTTTCTTTACCCCGTGTCATGTTAATAGTCCATCGACTCTGAGTTATCCTGCCAGTTCTGTTCGCTCCACTCGACGTTGCCTGGTAAGACTGTTCCTTATTTTATTTTGCTTTGCGACGTTGGGTCTTGTTTTGGTGTTCTTTTTCCCATGTGGCCGTAAGTACTCCATCACCGACCAGCACAACCGTTGCCTCGCTTGTCTTAGCCCGCTTCACAACATGGATTCATGTGACACTTGTTTCTTCATGGACTGCCGGGTCATTGAGCAACACATGTGGAAAGTGGGGAGAGCTCTGCCAACTTTCGGGGGGTGGGCACACACTCGTCGGTCCAAGCCACGTTCCCTCAGCCTTTCCTCCGGGTCCCCTTCCGGTTCTGTATGGACCGAGGAGGAGGAGGGGGCCTCTGCCTCTTTTAGCCTAGCCGTGGCAGAGGCCCGTCCCGTGGTGCAGGAGGCCGGTCTATTCTCCCAGGGACAGGCAGGAGGCACTGCTTTAGCAGTTGCCTTTGAGGCGAGCTCCCAGTGTCGCACCTGCGGCTTGGAAGGCCTGGGTCGGCGCCATCCTCGACGCAGTCTGTCGGCACCGTTTTGGGCCATGGCGCCGTGGGCCCTGATGGCGCCATTATCGGTGCCAGTTCGTCGCTTGGCACCGTTGCTGCTGTCAGTGCCATTCGTTGCACCGATGGGGCTGTCAGTGCCAAGGGAGGCTCTACGGCATTGTCCCTATCTGTTTCTCATGGTGCCATGTCCGGTTCTGGGGCCGTTCTCGGCTCCGAACAGGAACATGGCGCCGTGGGGGTTTCGGAACTTGGCGCTGTTCATGGCACTGAGAGTGCTGTCAGGGCCGTCATCTGCACTGTCTCTGTCCTCGGTGCTGCGAGATGGGTCGGTGCCATGGGGGCCTATGGCCTCGGCGCCATTTGTGGCACTGAGAGAGCGGTCGTAGCTGTCGTTGGCGCCGTTGTTGATCTTGGCGCCACTTGCAGTGCCATGGGTCAGGATGGTGCCATGACAGGCTCCGGCTCTGAGGTTGCCGCCCTTGTTGGGGCCGTGTCCTCTTCTGGCACCATTTTTGGTGTGGAGGGGGGGCACCGGCGTCGACTCTGGTGCAGTCTGTGGTCCTGGTGCCCTGTTCACTAGGGATGGCAGTGGGTGTCTGCACACTGTTTGGCACAGGACTTCGACCTCCACCTCTTCGGAGGAGGAGTCGGACTCTGAGTCAGATGGGCATTCTGACTTCCTGGAGTTGGCTGCGAGCGTGGACACCCTGGTAGTGTCCTCGACAGACTGGAGTCAGACCCCCTTTGAGGAGTGGACAGTGACTGCTGGGGCCAGGGTCAGAGGTTCTGACCAGCAGGCAGTGGTGCAGGCCACCATTGCCCTGCAGCCTGGCCTCAGAGGGTTCTCTGACCCCTCAGCTGTGGTACCCCCTCTTGTGGTGTGCCCGGATTGCCCGACTTTGGGGCCAGTCAGAGCACCCATGGGAGGGAAGGGTGCTGCTCTCTGGATAGCCCCTTCAGGGCCAACCGGGGCTGTCAATTGCCTAGGCTGGCTCTCTCAAGGAGAAGGGCGCTCTCGGATTCTGAGGGATCGAGGGGCATGGGGTCTCTGTGGCGGCCTTTTTCCAGAACCCAACCGGGCTCTGGGAGAAGCCGTAGTGTGGATCTCCACTGCTCCACCTCGGTTTCCTTGAGAGGGCCCCGTTCTTTGGAGGTAGAGGACTGTCCTTCTGGACCTACATGGCCCTGGTCACCTCACGGGGGGATTCTTCAGGGTGCAGCCTAGGCAGTACCAGTTTGGATGCTCAGCTGTCGGCTGTGGAGTCTTCTGGAGCACCTTCTTTCCCTAGGGTTCCCAGTGCGCTCCCTAGCCCAGGCGGAGGTCAACCGATCCCTGTCGGTTCTGCCCCTATTCCTCTGCCACCTTCTCCTGTGCTCCCAGGCATTCGTGGTCCTAGCGGGCCTGTCTCCTGGGAGCAGTTCAGAGCTCAGGCTGCTCAGTTTCCCTCTTACATTAGGGCAATGGACAGACAAGTTTTTCAACCTCCTTCTGAGCAGACAGCTTCTGAACCTTTGAGGTCCTCTGACTCTTCATCCCCCTCTTCTGGGGGAAGAGGAACCATCTGTCCACATCTCTCCAGCTGCTGATCTCGCTGAGTATCAGCGATTCCTCGTGAGGATGTTGGAGGACCTGCACATTACCCCTCCCACTCTACACAATCCAGAGCACTCGGCGCACGCCTTTCTAGGCGATTTCAGTGAGGACCCAGCCCCTAGGGATCTCTGCCAGTGGTATTATGCCCCCCCCCCCGCTTTCTCCAGGTTCCATGCCTCATCCTCAGTCAGGACTGATGCAACTGGACACTCTTGATGGGCTTTGCACCCTGCATTGTGACCGGCCCCCAGATCAAGATTCTTTGGATTTTGACTTCTGGGGGAGGAGGACCTTCTACTCTGCATGGTTGCTGCTCTCTATTGCAGCACATCAGGCCCACTATGCATCCTATAACAGGTTCCTGTGGTCCAGGCTGGGTCAGCTCCTAGCTTCTATGCCTGACACAGAGCAAACCAGACAAGCCATTGCACTCTCTGCATGTGGCCTGGAGCTAGCAAGGCACCAAGCAAGGACATCATATGACACCAGTGAGGTAGCTACCAGGGTTGTAGGGACAGCGATCTGCACTAGGCGGATGACATGGCTGCATCTTTCCCAGTTGTCACCCTTGTCCCTGTGTAGGGTGATTAACTCCGCCTACCAGAGAACCTATCTCTTCTCCCGTAGAGTGAGGCGGCATCTGGGGCAACTTCCTACCCCCTCTTTGGGGGTTCCCGTCTCACTCTCCCCACACTCGGGTCTCTCCAGGCCCTGAAGGTTCTCCCTCTTAGTGTGTCACCCACTGAGAGCTAAGGGACTCAGTCCCTTAGGGTTTAAAACCCCCTTTGGGGGGGGGGGATGAATGGTGAAGATTGACACAGATGAGATATGAAAATTATGTACCTACCACAATTCTGATCTTTCTGTGTATCTTCATGATTCATCACAATCCCACCATCCATCCATCCCCCTGGGGCCTCAGTCTCTGGGTCCCCCTTCCTCTCTGTGCCCCCTCTCTTACCCCCCTCTTTCTGTGGGTCAGGAGTGGGGTAAACTGGGGCACATAGGGGGATAATTTTTCCTTAAGGGTGGAGTGGTCAGGAGTGGGGGCCCTCCTTCCTCAGTGCTTTGGCTCCACCCCAGTGGGGTGGGGGTTGGCAGTTGCCCCCTTTTCTTTCCTTCTCCCCTTCTCCCCGTCAATCCTTAATTTCCCTTTCCTGTGGACACAACCTCAATTAATTTAAGAAACTAGGTTTCTTGCACCAAAATCTCCTTTTGGGGGGAAGGGAGATATCCCTGTTTTTCCTGTCTTTCTTCCAGAATAGCCGCTTCTGCTTATAGGAGTTGTGCCAGTAATTCTGTGCCTGCAATTCTGGCAGTTAGCCTCTTTGCTACTCCTTCACAGTTCCTATATAAACTGGAGACTAGTCAAGGGTACATGGTATGTTTCTCCTGTCTCCCCCCTCTAAAATTTTTCCTTACCTCTAAAAACCTTTCCCTCCTTCCTTCCTCCTTTCTACTTCCAGAGATTGGGGCCCCTACCCAATCCCCCTTAGTCTTCAAACTTCTTCTGTCCTTTCAGTTGTTTATTTCTCCTTTTAGTTTTTTTATCTTTTCCTTTGTCTGTCCCTTGGACTTCCTTGTCCCACCCTCCAACCCTCTTTCTCACACCTTCGGCAACTCAGAACTGGTGGGAGGCGGGTCGACAACACCTAATGGCCAACCCCTTGGCGCCACGCAGTGCATCGGCCTCGAGGGCAGGCGCCTATGAAAGGCCGACTCCACCCATACAAAAAAAGCTCCCATGGGGTCATGACCTCCAGCCAGTAACCCAAAGGTGATGAATGAGGAAGATACACAGAAAGATCAGAATTACGGTAGGTACGTAATTTCCATTTTTGGAACACAGGTTTGTAGTTTACCATCAGAAACATATGATGGCACCATCCTAATACATCCACATTAGGAATCTAACATGTACATTCAACAGGTAACCTCAAGGCTGGCCCGGTGGCACTGAGGGTTGAGATGCTGGACACTACACCTCATGCCATGCCGGCGAGCCGGGTTCGGGAATGGACTCGGGTCATCGGAGGTCGGCCGGGGGGGGGTGAGGAGATGATTGAGCTGATGACTGGCAGCTCTCATCCTCAGGAGGGATCTGAGAGGCTTCTCAGGGTTTGGCTGCTTCCTGGTGGAGGCCAGGTGGCAGCGTTACATTTGTGGAGTCCTGGAGCTAGGCCAGTGGAGGGCAGATGAGGCTGTGTACTGGAGCTGCGATGCGCATGCACACCTCTACATGCATGCGCTACCACTTCTGAGGCCTCGGGATAATGGGGCACAAGTAAGAAAATACCCTGGAGGATACAGGGAGGCGACAGAGGACCCAGGAGCCAAAGCCCATGTCCCAAAGGCCGGACAGTCTTTCCAACCGGCTCTCCCAGGCCCTTCTAACCAAGTGAGGATTGACCCTATAACTTCAGAAAGGCCGCCAGGTATGTGAGGTGGGCCCTCCCATCAGGGGCTAGTCCGGGGGCTGGAAGGTTCCTTGGATTTTGGGAGAAGGGTGCTCGGTAGTGTTCTCTGGAGGATGGTGGCTTCAGGCCAGGGAGTAGAGGCAGCAGTTGAGTGGGAACTCCTGAGAGATGCCCTGATCCCCCAGAGAATACATAGAATCTACAGAAAAAAACAGGTAACCGCTAGATGTTTAAAAAGTGGGAGTGGCAGCCATCTGTAATGATGTGCATCATTAATTGCAAAATCAGCTGTAAAAGCTATTTTAACAATATCCGAGAAAACTAAAACTACACTGAGCATGACTCTTAGGATGTCAGAAATGCATTTTGCTCGTTGAACGATTGTACTTAATGCTTTTAGCCCACGATGCAACCTTTTTTCCTGCCCCGCTTATATATCAAATAATAAGGCCCATGGGCATTCAGCCCTTTGCCTCACTTCAAACAACCTTAAAATTACCTGTGGCTGAGTTTACTAGATACCTTCACCTGAAGAAGCTTTTGTGGTCATATGAGGAGGCCCTGTCAGACGTAGCAACCCCCCCCGACCTGGTGATCTCTTGTCTTGAGGGTAACGACCAGGACCACCTTGTCAGTAAAATTTACAAAGCCCTTAAGATGTACTCTTCAGATAACACTGACTACATAAGACAGCGATGGTCTAAGGAACTTGGGGAAGAACTGGACACAGAATTATGGGAAGCTATTGCTTTGCCTTCCAGGAAAATCTCTACCTCTACTTGCTGGAGGGAGTATGCATGGAAATCCAGGAATTATTTTTTCTGGACCCCTGTTGTTACCACCAAATTGTCTGGGCCTGAACTCAGTATCTGCTGGAGAGGCTGTGGTCAAACCCTGGCTAACACAGAACATATGATCTGGTCCTGCCCTCTCCTTAAGCAATATTGGCAAGAAAGTAATAGCAGAGCTAAATGGTATTTATGAAACCCCTGAACTTCTTACCTCGATGTATGTACTCACAGCGACTCCACTTCGGGGAGTTAAGATAAACAAAAACCTCTATAGGCAGACAGCACTCCTTCTGTTGGTGGCCAAAAAGGTGATTACCAGGCTCTGGTTTACAAAGACCCCCTCTTCAAAGGATGGATGAAGACAGCTGGTATATGAGGTATATAACCTGGAGCGCTTATCAGCTAAATTACAATTATGTACCTCGGCCTTCGACGATAAATGGCATAAATGGGTACTTTTCCAACTTGATCACTACCAAGACTTCGTACCATAACTGTACCTAAATCTGGATTGCTAGGATGAGCATATTACAATAAGACCGCTAAAGAGGTGGCTCCCCCCCCCCCGTTTTGGACTTCCCTCTCCCTCCCTCCCCCATAACGCATCTTCCTTCTACCTACCTTAGCTTTCTTCTCTCTTATTAAATCACCAGTTCAATCTGGAGCGATCCCTACTCACTCCTTATCCTCCTACCACATATGGATCCCTTACTAACCATCTAATTTGTGGAAGAATAAGTAAAATAAGTTGTGGATACTGAACTAATCTTATTACAGAACTACAGACTAATACATAAACATAAGCAAAATTAAGAAAATTAATATATTTGTTTGTACATGCACAGAATTGTGATATAGCCCAAGTACTAAGAAAGTGGCATCTGCTATGACTTATTCATAGTACTCTCACTGTATATCCTATTGTACCATGTAATCCTGGATCGCCCCTGAAAAAGGGACCTCCGGGGCTCAGTGGGCTTACCCGGTCACCAAAATGTAATAAATAAATAAATTCTCTGAAACCTTCATTGTACTGTTGTAATGAAATCTTAATAAACTTTACAATTAAAAAAAAAGAAAGAAATTGGGGGGCAGGAATTTAGGTCACAGCCAGAGAGGGACACACTGCCAGAGCAGTGGTGGTGAAAAAGTAGATTGTTTGTCATTATATGCTGTGGTATATCATGTGGCATGATAATGATGGCATTCTTTGGGGCGGGGGAGGTTACTCCTTGGACATTGCCACCTCACTCGAGGCTGAATGCTGGCCCCTGAAGGAGAGTTCCATTGCCCCATTACTAGAGGCCTTCAATCGATCCCATCACAGGGCCCCCCACTTCCACCATGGGGAGGATGTCCATTGTGCTTGGTAGTGCTGGAAGCCTCAGGGTTCCAGAGGCTTTTGAATGAGGGGAGAGAGAGGTGCAGCGACCATCATATGACATGGAAGGCTGGCCTGTTTACCCTGTTTTCTCTGTGGCTCCATCCATCTCCTGATATCAGTCCCCCTGGCTACACTGGAACCTGTAGCAGGGGTTGAGGCAGGCAGCATGTATTCACCCACAAAGCATCACCTGCTGCCAGCCACCATAGGAAGTTCTAAAGCAGCAAGATGACTGCAACCCATGAGCACTGTTTCCATGGCCCCTCCAGTACGGGGCTGAGAGTCAGGATTGCAGTGTGAACCCGGGACTCCTGCATGGTAGCACAGCACATTACCACAGGTGGTAAATATTGTGATATGTTGTCATGAGTTATCATGATATACCAACACTGGAAACCCATGTCCTCTATTTAGCCACATGACCATTACAGCACTGGCACCCAGAAGGTAAGCTTCCTCCATGCTGTCCTGCCATTGCAACTTAGCCCTGTCACAGAGAAGCCTTTTATCCCTAGTGATCAGCATTGCCCACCACTGTCTGGCCTTCTCCAAGCCCCATCTTACCTTCTTCGTCATGTGCATGCCTCTGGTCCCCACTTCCTCACCTCCATCCATCACCCTCGCAGGTCTGACCAATGTCAGAGACAACAGGTAGTTGGTTCGGTGGGGCCCGAGAATACCGGTTTTGTGGTACCTCCTCCAGGATTTTTCCACCGTGTTGCTTCAGCTCCATGCCTGCACACCATCAGCCAGTAACCCCCCTAATGAGTAGCCCTGACTGCACTACCATTTGTAGTTGTCCAGGTGGCATTATAACAGCAAAGCCTGCTGCCCATCCCTTGGGATGCTCGATCTTCTTCCCCCTAGCTGGCCTCCCACATCCCTGCCTCATTTTCGAGCCTGTTTCCCCAGTGTCCTGAGTGGCACTGCTGCTGCTGCTCTGACATGCCAGCTACAAGAAACCTGTTCTAGAGAATGAGAGGGTAGCTCAGACCACGTGCCCATTGAATGAAATTTTGTTTTCTGCAGTGTGTTTCACACAAGACGTATTGTTCTATGCTCCACAGGTTTTACTTCTTTACTCCTTCTTTGATGGAACACAAGTTGCTACCAGCATGGGTACAGTTCACTATCCACACACTGGCAGTTCTGCTGGAGACATCGAAGTCACCAGATGTCTTAAAGCTAATCTTCTCCCACCACTTGCTTAATATATTCTCTGGCTCTGCCCCATGATGTAAGATCTTTCTTCCTGCTGGATGAGACAGATCTGCTCCTTTGCAGCTCTACGTGCATGAGAAAGAATTTCAATTAAAGTGCTATGTCTTTGGGGAACTTCAACTTTATTTGAGAGATACATAGATATTGTCGGCAGATAAGGGCCTTGTGGCCCATCCAGTCTGCCCTATCCCTCTTTCTAATGCTTAAGGTTCTGCCCTATCCCTCTTTCTAATGCTTAAGGTACTCTAGATGCCACAAGTCCCCACCCCACCCCACCCCTAGCTTGATAATTTCCATGTGCCTATCCCACATTCAAACACCAGAAGTCTTGTTATATTATAACAATAGCAGTCAGCCACTGCAGCTGAACTGCCCGGAGGAAGGAGTTAACTCAGAGATCTGGAGTTCTACAGTGTAGTGCTGTGACAAACTCTATCTGGCCAGTTTCAAATGAAACTGTCAGATTCTTACTCTGCTCCACTGAACAGTCGCTCCGGAGATCAGCTCCTTCAGCTCGGTTCATTCTCGGTTCAAGCAGTATTTTTCGATTCATTTGAACTGGCAAAAGTATTTATTTTACCGCATTTCGTTAAAGCCCATCTGGTAAACCGTAAGTACAAATTTAAAGTCTGTGTGAAATTCAATTATCGGTTCGGTTTTGAACCGATCAGTTTGCTGATTTTAACGTTTTGAAGTGTTTGGTTGGGCTTTTAGAGTGCGGTTCCGGTTCTTATTGGTTCTAAAAACCTGGTTTTAAATAGGTTTTTCAAATACCCGTGAACGGTTAGGAACCGATAAGGTGTCTTGCCTGGCACTGCCATCAAAGGGCAAGTTTTTGGATAGGCTGGCATTATGTCTGAGAAACCCAAAAGAAAAACCGGGCCACTGGGTTTCAACACTGTGATGTCTGTGGGGAAGCCTTTGCAGGCAAACCCACACATCACTGTGTCTATTGTCTGAGGGCTGACCACTCTGTCAGACTGCCAGGTGTGTAAAAATTTCCTGCAGCCACCCTGGAAAAGAGATTGGGCGGCTCAGGGCGAGAGGCCAAAGTCCGCTGACCTGGATGGCCAACCGGTCAGCACCCATGGACAGAGGGGTGCCCTCTGACCAGGGCGAGACTTCCTCGGGGCAAAAGAAAGGCTGGTTCAGATGAACCAGTCCCAGTTAAAAGACAAAGAAATCAGTAGGTTTGGGTCCAAAATTGTCTCTCCAACTGCTGCAGAGATAGCTAAAGCCATTCAGATTGTCCAGTCACTGTCTCAGGGACCTGTCAGACCACCAACAGTTGGTAAAGGTTGGTTCGTTCAGTTCAGTGGTTCAGGAGTATGATGTTGAGGAATTTTATGAACCACAGGAGGGAGGAGAATTTGATCAATATATGTGTGGCTGGGAGGGTCTGGGCGTGCCCATTGAACCGGACATTTCTCCAGACAGACCTTTAGAATCTCCTCCTATTCTGTCTGAGTCCCTTCTCATTTTATGTTTTACAAAGGTTGCAGAAACCCTCCAGCTTCCTTTAGAGGCTGTGGATGAACAAGAGGAGCCTGATTATGTAGAAATGATGGATATACCAGAGTCTAGGAGGTTGTCTATTCCTTTGCATGTCATTTAGGAAGCAAACAACAAAGATTTTAAAAAATCCTCATTCTGTCCCTCCTGTAGATAAAAAAATGGACAGAAGGTATACTTTGTCAGGCTCTGATACAGACTTCCTCACTGAACAGTGTAGTCATGTAGGTGTGGTACAAGCTGCAGCCTGTGACAAGGCTAATATTCACTGGCCTCATCCTCCTGATAAGGATTCCAGGAAGATTGATGCCATGGCGAAAAACAGTATATGGCAGCTTCTTTGGGACTCAGGCAGGCAAATTATATGGCTTATGTAGCTAGATATCAGAAATCTAGATGGGACACAATATTGCAGTTAGCCAAGCAGGCCCATGGCCAGCTGGCTAGTGAGTTGGAACAGGTGGCTGCTGATGGCATTGAAGCCTCTAAAGTTCAATTTCATACTGCTGTTGATGTTAATGATGTCTCCTCTAGGGTCATGGCCACTTCTGTAGCTTTCCGTAGGTTGGCATGGCTCAGATGCACTAATCTGTCCCAGGATACTCAGTCAAAGGCTATGGATTTTCCTGTAGTGGGAAATTCTCTGTTTGGGGAACAAACAGAAAACTATATGAAAAAGATGGATGAATACAGAACTACCTACAAAAGTGCCCAGGCTAAGGAGAGGCATGCCACTCCACAAGGCAGCTCCCAGAGAGTGAGGGCAGGCCTTTCCACAGGCCTTTTACAATTTCAAGCCTCCTCTGCTTTTGCAGCAGAGGGGTTTCTTCAGAAGGCAGGGTGAGCAGGCACAAGTAAACCCGTCCCCCTCCCTCAGCCTAAGGCTGCTGCCAAGCAAACACCTGATGGGGTGCCCAGGGCCGGTCTCCTGTATCAGTGGGGGCAGGTTGGCTTATTTCAGCCAGAACTGGCTGTCCTTAACCGGACAGATGGGTTCTGGAGGTAATAAGCCAGGGTCTAGTTCTCAACTTCAAACAGTTTCAAAGATGAGAGCCAGACATTTTCCACCTGCAAATCCTTCGAAGCCCTTGCTTGGAAGCAGAGGTTTCTTCTCTTCTGGACTGCAAAGCAGTGGAAGGGTCCCTCCTTGCCATCAGGGCAGAGGCTATATTCAAGATACTTTCTTACCCCAAAAGACAGGAGAATGGCGGCCCATTCTAGATTTAAGGTACCTGAACAAGCATCTTTTGAAACAAAGTTCAAAATGTTGACTCTGGCAATGATATTGCCTTCTCTAAGGCCAGGGGACTGGCTAGCTTCCCTGGACCTCAAGGATGCCTATTTTCATGTTCTGATCAGGCCTTCTCACGAAAGTACCTGAGTTGAACTGCCCTCAGGCCACTACCAGTTCAGGGCAATGCCTTTCGGCCTTACCTCTGCGCCAAGGGTATTCACAAAATGTCTAGCTGTGGTAGTGGCTCACTTAAGAAGGCAAGGGGTTGCTGTGTTTCCCTACCTGGACGACTGGCTCATTGTGGGTCAGTCTCCAGATCAGGTGAAATCCCACTTGCAAGTCACCCAGCAGCTTCTCACTTCCCTGGGATTCCTGCTAAATTTACCAAGTCAGTTCTGGAACCAGTTCAGGTCCTAACTTTCATAGGTGCAGAATTGAAAACAAAGTTAGCCAGGGCATTTCTTCCCTCGGAAAGGGTAGACAGACTCATTGCCCTGGCATCCTCCTTTACCCTGCGAGTCTCTCGACCAGCAAGGCATTTTCTGCAACTCCTGGGGCACATGGCTGCTTCCACAGCTGTAGTGCAAGGAGCAAGATTCAGATGAGGGACATTCAGTTCCATTTGAGGGCCTATTGGTCTCAAAGGAAGGACCCCTTTCAAATTGGTCCCAGTGACTCAAACTCTGATCCTAGCCCTCCACTGGTGGCAGGACGAAACAATCTAAAACAAGGGTTCCCTTCATTTCATTTCCCACTCCTCACCCTCACCACGGATGCCTCCCTGTTAGGGTGGGGAGCTCACTTGGCAACCTGTCCACTCAGGGAGTGTGGTCTCCTCAGGAATCTCTGCTCCACATCAATCTTTTGGAACTCAGAGCTGTCTTTTTAGCTCTTCAGGTATTTTCAGTTTCTGTCCAGAACAAAGTGGTTCAAGTCAGGACAGACAACACCACCACAATGTGGTACATCAACAAGCAAGGGGGCACTCGGTCATCAGCCTTGTGCACCGAAGCAATGAAGTTGTGGTCTCTGGCCTACTCCTGAACACCTCCCTGATAGCAGTTCACCTCCCAGGGAAGGGCAATGTCTGGCGGATGCCCTCAGCAGAATTTCTCAGAGGCGATCACGAATGGGCTCTGAATCCACAGGTGCTGGGGTCTGTCTTTGCCAGATGGGGCACCCTCAGATAGATCTTTCAGCCCCAGATAACCACCAACTTCCTCTATTTTGTTGCAGGCCTCCAGTGCTGGGCTCAGTCCCCTGGGCCTTTCTGTTGGACTGGAAGGGAGTTCCTGTATGCCTTTCCCCTTTCCTCTTCTTTCAGGGTACTAGTGAAAATCAGATCTCAACCTGCAAAGTGATTCTGATTGCCCCAGATTGGGCCAGACAGCCCTGGTACCTTCTGCTTCTGTCCTTGACAGTCCACCCTGCCCTGAGCCTGCCCAGAGTCCACGACTTGCTGGCCTGTGCACAGGGAGAGTGTAGTATCCGGACCTCATATCCCTCCATCTCAAGGCCTGGCTCTTGAGGAGTTAGAATTGCTGATTTACACCTTTCTCAAGGTGTCCTGGATATTTTAAAGGCTTCAAGGAAGCCTTCCACTAGAGACCACTTACAATTCTAAGTGGAAGAGGTTTTCCATCTGGTGCTCTGAGAGGCAGATTATTCCAGAATCCGCTGATCTTCCCATTTTATTGGACTATTTGGTCCATTTAAATTCCCTAGGCCTTAGCCAGCTACCTTGAAGGTTCATCTGGCAGCTGTCTCTGCTTTTTGTGTCAGCAGGAAGCCTGCCTCCCTTTCTTCTCACCCTGTGTTTTCCAAGTTTTTAAAGGGTTACTTCACTACCCCCCTTTTGGAACCAGCTCCTGCCTGGGACCTGAATGTTTGCATTGCTCAGTTAATGCAACCTCACTTTGAGCCTCTGTCCTCAGCAGAGCTCAAGTATCTAACCGGAAAACTGTTTTCTAGTGGCTATCACTTCTGCCAGGCGCATAAGTGAATTACAGGCCCTGTCAGTGGAAGAAGATTTTATTTCTTTCCACAGAGATAAGGTAGTCCTCAGGACTAATAGAAGTTTTTGCCTAAGGTGGTTTCAGATTTCCACCTGAACCAATCCATCTCTCTCCAGTATTTTTCACTGAGCATTCTTCCTCAGGTGAGAGGAGACTGCACAGCTTGGCGTCAAAAAGAGCCTTAAGCCACTATTTGGAGCACACCAAGGGTCTGAGTTGAATCTCAACTCTTACTTATGGCGAGGTTGGAGGGAAACCTGCCACTAAGAGGACAATTGCAAGGTGGATTGTCTCTTGTATCCAATTTTGTTACCAAAAACTAGGTAGAGAACCCCCCTCAGGACTGAGGGCCCACTCCACCAGGGGTACAGCTGCGTCTCTAGCGGCTGCTAGAGACATTCCCATTCTGGAAATTTGTCAAGCTGCTACCTGGAAGACAGTTCACACTTTTACCAAGCATTATTCCCTGGATGTCCAGTCCAGGAGAGATGCTCGGTTTGGTACAGCTGTGCTTCAGAGCCTATTTCCTAAGTAGGTCCTGACCCTCCTCCATGGAGGTACTGCTGTGTAATCTGCTATTGTTATAATATAGCAAGACTTCATGGTGTTTGAAGAAAAAATTACTCACCTTAGTAATTGCTTTTCTTCTCATAAATCTTGCTATATTATAACCACCCTCTCCTCCCCTCTCAGAACTTCTACTTGGGTAGGGGTGGCAAATTAGTGCAAGCACTGTGTCATGCCATTGTAGTTTTTCCTTTACCTCTTTCTTTTAGGGTTAGGAACTGGGTTGTTCGTTTAGGTAATATATTGGCCCCTTCCTGGACTTGAGTCTTTGGGGAAGGGGGTCCTAATGGTGCTTGTCAAGGGGAAAACTAATAATAATAATACCATTATTCATTGTTATTATGGTTATTGGTGTTTCTATTGTTGTTTATATTGTTGTTATTACTACTAGTAGGTAGCCATTTGGCTAGTGTAGAGCTTTCACACAGACTTGTTGCTTAGTGTTAGCCTCGTAAAAGATCTGACAGTTTCATTTGAAACTGGCCAGATAGAGCTTTGGCATAGCGCCCTCGCGCTGTAGAACTCCAGATCCTCTGGAGTTAACTCCTTCCTCTCCGGGGCAGTTCAGCTGCAGTGGCTGACTGCTATTGTTATAATATAGCAAGACTCCATGAGAAGAAAAGCAATTACTAAGATGAGTAATTTTTTTCTTCTTGAATCCCTGAACTGTAACCACCCCCACCACTTCCTGTGGGAGACTGTTCCATCTCTCCACCACCCGTTCAGTGAAGTAGAATTTTCTCAAGTTCCCTCTAAATTTTCCACCTTTTAGACCCGTGCTGTACCCCCTTGTTCTGTTATTTCCCTTCATGTGAAAGATGCTCCCCTCTGGTACCCTGTTGATCCCCTTTAGATATTTGAAGGTCTCTATCATGTCCCCTTTCTCTTTCCTTTCCTCCAGGGAGTACATATTTAGGACTTTGAGTCTCTCCTCATATGATTTATTCTGCATCCCTACCATTTTTGTCACCCTCCTCTGTACCGTCTGCACCCTGTCTATGTCTTTTTGGAGATGGGGCCTCCAGAACTGAACACAGTACTCCAGATGAGGCCTTACTAGGGGAGTTGTACCACCACTTCCCTGTTTCTACTTGTTATATCCCTCCCTATGCATCCTAGCATTCTGTTAGCCTTTCCAATTGCTTTGTCGCACTGTTTAGCCACTTTGAGGTTATCTTCTACGAGTACCCCTAGATCCCTTTTCTCTGTGGTGGCCTCCAGTGTTACCCCATCTCGTTCATACTCAGCCCTAGGTTTCCCTCTCCCTAGGTGCATAATCTTGTACTTTTTTGCATTGAAACCCAACTGCCATTCCTTGGACCAGTTTTCTAGCCTCTTCAGATCCCTCCTCATTTTTTCTATACCTTCCTGTGTATCTACCTGTTACATCGCTTTGTATCATCCGCAAACAGGTTAACCCTCCCTTCGAGACACTATGCAATATCACTTATGAAGACATTGAAGAGCACTGGTCCCAGCACTGATCCCTGGGGTATGCCACTTGTTACCCGTCCCTCCTGTGAGCTAACCCCATTTACCACCACTCTCTGTATTCTGTTACTCAGCCAGTTTCTAACTCATGTGACCACCTCTGTCCCCACTCCCAGATTTGCCAGCTTGTGAATTAGTCGCCTGTGTGGGACTGTGTTGAAGGCTTTCCTGAAGTCCAGATAGGCCTCATTTACTGCTGTGCCCTGGTCTGTTTCCATTGTCACCCACTCGAAGAAATCAATCAAGTTGGTCTGGCATGACCTCCCTGCAGTGAATCCATGTTGCCTTGGGTCTAGCAGCCCCCTTGACTCTAGGTAGTCCACTAGCCTTTCCTTAAGTAGGGTTGCCATCATTTTACCTACTATCAAGGTAAAACTGACCGGGTTGTAGTTTTCTGCCTCCTCCTCCTCCTTGCTACTACTTTTGTGCAGAAGTACCACTTGTACCCTCCTCCACTCCTCCAGAACCATGCCTGTTTCTAGTGATCCACTGAACAGCTTAGCCAGAGGTTTAGCCAGTTCCTCCCGGGAATTCCTTTAGTATCCTCGGGTGTATCCCATCGGGCCCCATACAGTAGCTTTATCTACCCTAAGCTGTTCTAGTGCTCTTTTTACGTTACTCTGTCCTCTGAAAAAGGTCTAATGTCCACCCCTTCTCCCTGTTTGCCCTTCTCCATTAATGGGGGACCATCCCCATTGTCTTCTTCCATGAATATGGAGCAAAAGTATTTGTTGAGGACAGTTGCCTTGTCAATGTCTTTCTCCACTACCCTGCCTCCCTTTTCTCTAAGTCTCTCAATCCCTCCCCAGTCTTCCTTCTCTTACTAATATACCTAAAGAATGCCTTCCTTCCTTCACTGATTTAGCTAGCTTTTCCTCGGTTTCGGCCTTTGCTGCCCTTACTGCTTTGTTCGCTTCCTTTCAGTTTTACAAGTATTCTTGCCTGTCCTCCTTGATTTGTGTTGCCTTGTACCTCAGAAATGCCATCTTTTTTCCTCTTACTAGCTCTGCTACTTCCCTTGAGAACCACAGTGGTTTCCTCTTTTCTTTGCTCTTGCAGCAGGACGTGGCACAATGATTTGCTACCAGGTGCAGGGCTTCCCTTATCTTATCCCACTGTTCCACTACTCCCCTTATGTCACTGTATCCCTCCATAGCCTTCCTGAATTCATCCTTCATCTTACTGAAGGTCTGTCCTCCTGAAATCCAGGATTTTAGTCCTTGTGTGGCTTGCCTCCTATGACATCCTTATGGTGAACTCCACAGCTCGATGATCACTAGTCCCTAGGGTCTCCCCCACTGTGACTTCCTTTATTCTGTCCTCACTGCTTAGGACAAGATCCAGAATTGCATTCTCCCTTATAGGCTCCCTCACTAGCTGTGTGAGACCTACCCCTTGCAGAGATTGTAGGAATCCCTTACTCCTGGCTGAGGCTGCCGGCGGGATGCTCCAGTCCACATCTGGCAAGTTGAAGTCACGCAGCAGCAACAATTCACCCTTTGTTGCCATGTTCTCTAAAGTCTCCAGCAGTTCTCTGTCTGCATCGTCTGCCTGCCCTTGGGTCCTGTATATCACTCCCATTCTAAGTGTTGTTCCCCTTCCCCACTTCCTGGGTTACCCACAGTGCTTCTGCTTTTCCCCCTTGTCTTGTGGGACTGTCCCAGGTGGCAGTAGTGCTGGGAAGTCTGTACCTCTCCCTTCCCAAAGGAAGGAGGATCCTCCTTCTTAAGGGTGGCTCCCAGCATCCTAGGCTCATTTCTGATCCCAGGTTGCTGTCATCGCGAGTGGCAATGCCGGCACTTCACTGATGGGCTGGCTACGCCTCAGAGGTTTAGTAAAAAAAGAAAAACTCAGCAGCCAGAATCATTAATGGCGGAATTAAAAAAAAATCATAGACAAAGAGAATTTAAAAAATTCATAGACAAAGAGATTCCAAGATAGTCAGGTTATACCTGGGTTCATATTTTTTTTTTTTTTGGACTGGTCTTGCTTGGGAAAGCCAACTGAATTTGCATTTTCCCACTGAGATTTGCATTGACTCATACAAAAAAGGGAGATTGGCAAACAAAAATAAATACTTCCCTGTTAAAAATAAATTGTTTGTCTGCAGTCTCCAAGCTTTCTTTGTTCTGTTGAAAGTGTAATTGTCTGCACTGCCCCCCCAAAAAACATTTTTCTCGTAACAGAGCACCAATATAATGCAACATTATTAAAAAAAAACAAAAACAAAAAAAAACAGAATCCGCCCCCCCCCAGCCTGACAAAATTGGGGTGCACTTGTAGCCTTAGCTTTTTCACATGCAACAGGCTCACCTCACCTTACCAGCTGTTACATACATGTTGAACTCTGAAATCAGAGTAGTCTCTTCTGCAAACCGGCATGAGAATAACTCCCCAAGCAAAACTAACCTTTCTAGAGACATGGATATGTTGTTCATCCACACTGTCTGGCAGGTTCCTTGCCACTTTAAATCTTGCCGGAAGGTCTTCAGGCTGGCTCCTCCCACCCAACCGGGTGGTAAAACTCTTGGCTCCGCCCCATGACGCCAGATCTTCCTTACTGCTTGGAAGCTCAGGTTCCCTCCTTAACGCTCTGCGTATAGACTGGATCCTAATTCTTCGGTTTGCCCGAAACTGATTCTTAAGTTTTCAAGACTTCGGTCAAATTACTCCCTCGCAGCTACGATGGACAAATTGACTCCCGGTTTTCGGCGGTGCCCATGTGGGCAGAAAATGTCCAGGACGGATCCGCACTCCACGTGCGTCTAGTGCCTCGGCCTAGATCATGACCCGCAGGCCTGCAAGTTATGCTGTTCGTTTTCGGCCAATGTCCTGGAAGACTGCGCTGCCCGGTTACAGCTTGGGCGCCCCGAGAAGCGCTACCCACCGGTGAAGTCCAAGGAGGCCCGTTGGGCGGTGGCTGGCTTGGCTGAGCAACTCGAGCAGATGATCACCCTCAAGGAGGAGGCGGCCCAGGCCGCATCTTCATCTTCCTCGGTCATGGCTTTTATCCTGCTCTCTCTGGGATCCTCCTACACAGCTTCTTTTAAGGAGCTTTGCCAATCCCTCTCCATGAAGAGAGAGGGGCCATCGGGACATTCTTCTCAGTCCAAAAAGAAGGACTCGAAAGGTAAGTCCCACCGTAGGCGTTCGTGGGAGCGGGAGAGGTCCCCTTCCCCGGACAGTCCACACTCTACTCCGGTCCAGGTTGCGACTAAGGCCGCTGGCTTCATGGTGTCCCCGTCAGGTCAGCCGGCCGAGACACCCGTCGACGTGGTAGATATTTTTCTCGACCCGTCAGACGGGCTGTCGACTGGTGAAGCCGACAACCCTTCTTCACCAGCTCCTCGGTGGAGACGAGGACTTACCTGTGCCTCCCGTGCGGAGTCCGGTCAAGGCTTCGAGCTGAGGAAGGCGTGTGTCCGTGCCCCTTCCCAGACCCACCCTCGGAGACACCAAGGGTCTAGGTCATGGTCTCGGACTCGTCTCGGTCCAGCCGATCCCGACGACATCGGCGGTCTCGGCACCGAAGTAAGCGGCGGTGCCGCTCGACCTTGTCTTCCTCCTCGGAAGAGGAGAGGCTTCGGCGCAAGTTGCGTCGACGCTACGAAGACCTAATGTGGCAGCAGTTACTTCAGTCTGGGAACAAGTCGTCGTCTTCCCCGGCCATCAAGTGGCTGTCACCCGAACGGCCGAAACAACCCCTCGCTGTAGTCAAGGTGCCCAAGCCTGGGCCAGTTGTTCGGCTGAAACCAGCTGCATCACCGATTGTGGTGGTACCTCCGCCTCCACAACTGAAATCGGGGACGCCGACCAAGGACTCTCGGTCGGGTCAGGGTCTACCCCACAGGTTGTTGGTCACCCTCACTCCCGACCGTCCTCGGCATGTGGAGGGTGGCTCAGGCCCCAGGCAGCTCTTTGCGGACTCCTCAGAGTCCGACGATGACTCCTCCCTGTTTTCCAGGCCCCTTGACCTGGAGTCCTCCGGGGAGAAGTCGATGGAAGAGAGCTCATCGTCCTTTATGGGTCTGCTTCAGCTCATCTCGGAGTCCACCGGGATGCAGCTTGAGCCCGTATCCAAGCAGGCCAAGTATCCCCTGACGGAGATACTGGACCGAGGGGATTCGCCCACGGTGGCCTTTCCGGTGGCTGAAGCCATTGTTGGCCCAGCCTTGGAGCTTTGGCAGCAGCCGACTTCCTGTTCTGCGCCTTCGGCCAGGATGGGCAGGAAGTATGCGGTCCCCACCAGCTCTTTGTCCGGTTTTTCAGAGCACCCCTCTGCGGAGGGGTTGGTCACCAATAGCGTTTTCCGGTGTTCTGGGAACACTAGGGATGTGGATAAGCCCCCCGACAAGGAGTCCAAAAAGCTGGACTATGCCGGGCGCAAGGTGTACGCTGCATCCTCCCTTGGCCTCCGCCAGGCCAGCTCGGCCGTGCTGATGACACACTTCTCCCACGCCCTCATGGGCTCCCTGGATGAGGTGATCTCTCATCTCCCGGCCAACCTGCAGACCACGGTCAAGCAGGTACGGGACCAGGGAAGGGCGGTGGCAAAACAGCAGCTCCAAACAGTTCTGGACATTGGAGACTCCTGTGCCAGATCAGTTGCGGCCGCAGTGGCCATGCGCCGCAGAGCATGGCTGAGGATATCCACCTTCACGGTGGATACCCAGCATAAACTGGCAGATGTCCCCTTCCTGGGGACTGACCTGTTCGGCCCTGGAGTGGAAGGCCACCTCCAGTGGATCGAAAAGTCCAATGCTACTCTGGACTTGGTCACCTCCACCCAGAAGGACAAGGGCCGTCGCCAACAACGTAAGTCCTTTCGCCCTTCTGTGCCTGCGGCACGTCCAGCCCACCAGCATCAGGGCCAGCAGGCTCACGCTTGGCACCCCAAAGCCAAGCCTGCAGCTTCCTCTAACAGGAAGCAGGGAGGAAAAGGCCCAGGGGTCCCTCGGGCGGTCCCTCCTCCAAGCGTGCCCAGTGACGGGTTGAGGGGTGTCACCCTCAGCCTCGTCACTCCCCCCTGGGTTCCCCCCGTGGGGGGACAGCTCCGCCACTTCCTTTCCGCCTGGTCTACTATCACCACGGACCGCTGGGTGTTGGAGGTGGTAGGAAAGGACCTGCCCCTGGAGGTCGAGCAGGCCCCGCCCTTCCGAGCCGTCAACCCTCGGGGGGCTACGGGGTCCGCAGCCTCTCTGTCAGCTTGCCAAGCCGACATTGCCCTGCTTCTCGAAAAAGAGGTGATCAGGAAGGTGGCAGATCCTCCACCAGACCCAGGGTTTGTGTCCAGGTACTTCCTGTTCCCGAAACGGACAGGGGGCTGGCGCCCCATTCTAGACCTGCAGGACCTGAACAGGTTCCTACGGTCTCAGACCTTCAGGATGGTCACTCTGGCTCAGATAATCCCATCCTTGGAACGAGGCGTGTGGTTCTGTTCTCTGGATCTCCAGGACGCGTTCTTTCACATCCCAATCTGGCCATCCCACCAGAGATTCCTCCACTTCAGGGCAGAGGGATCCCTCTATGAGTTCCAGGCCATGCCCTTCGGCCTTTCCCTAGCTCCCAGGGTCTTCACCAAATGCATGGCAGTGGTGACAGCATTCCTGCAGCACCGAAGGGTCCGGGTGTACCCCTACCTGGATGACTGGCTGATTGCAGCCTCCTCCAGAATGGAGGTGGAGCAGTCCAGAGATCTGGCCCAGGTTTGCTCTCAGATTGGCCTCCTTATCAACGAGGCCAAGTCGGAACTCAAGCCAAAGCAGGTGATACAATTCATTGGGGCAGAGCTCGACTCTCTACAAGCTAGAGCACGGCTCCTGGTGGACAGGGCAGAGGTTTTTTCCTCCTTTGCCCAGTCATTTCAGGTTGGGCAATTGCGCCCTGCCCGGGACTTCCTGCGCCTCCTGGGCCTCATGGCGGCCTGCACCAGCATGGTCCGTTGGTATATGCGTCCCCTTCAATGGGGGCTGGCCAGCCAATGGTCACAGCACTTCGATCCCCTGGATCAGCTGGTGACAGTGACCCAGGGGATGTGGACCGTTCCAGCACATCTGCAGGAGGGCATCCCGTTTGTCCACCCCGAGCCGACGGTCTCTCTATCAACCGATGCCTCTCTGATGGGTTGGGCTGTCCATCTGGGGGAGCACAGAGCGCACGGTCTCTGGTCCCCTCGGGAGTCCCGATGCCACTTCAACCTGCTGGAGCTTCGAGCGGTTCGTCTAGCCCTTACCACCTTCGCTCCGTTTCTACGGGGTCAAGTGGTTCAGGTCCAGATGGACAATACCACGACGATGTACTACCTAAACCGCCAGGGCGGGACACGCTCCAGGCCTCTGTGCAGGGAAGCTCTCCGCATTTGGTCACTCGTGCACAGCCTGGAGGTGGATCTCCTCGCCATCCATGTGGCAGGAGCCTTCAACATTCTGGCCGATGCCCTAAGCCGGATAGGGGCTGCGTCCCACAAGTGGTCTGTCCTGCCAGAGGTAGCACAAGATCTGTTCTCCCACTGGGGCATGCCTCAGGTGGACCTGTTTGCCTCCAGGGAGAATGTGAAGCTGAGACTGTTTCATGCCCGCCCCCCTCAGCAGGGCTCGCTGCAGGGGAATGCCTTCTCGAGGCCATGGACCCCGGGCCTCTTCTACACCTTTCCCCCATTTCCCTTGATCCACAAGGTGCTTCTCAAGGTGAGGAGGGACAAGGCGCAGGTGATTCTGGTAGCCCCAGACTGGCCCCGCCAGTTCTGGTATCCAGATCTCCTCAGTCTCAGGTCCAGGCTCCCGAGGTGGCTTCCAGCCCGTCCAGACCTGATCTCAGTCAATCAGGGGAAGGTATTCCATCCGGACCTTCAATCCCTGCACCTGATGGCCTGGTTCCTGAGCGGCTAGAGTTCCAGGCCTTGGGTCTTTCTGACGAGGTCCTCAATGTTGTTGAGGCGTCCCGTAAGGAGTCGACCAGAAAATGCTATGCCTTCAGATGGAAGAGACTCTCCATTTGGTGTCAGGGCAAGGGCCTGGACCCTTCCTCCTGTTCCTTGGCAAGCATTCTGGACTACCTGTGGTCACTTTCTCAGCAAGGGCTTCGGTCGACGACCCTTAAGGTGCACCTGGCAGCCATCTCTGCTTAGCGGGCGCGGGCCGGGAAGCAGTCAGTGGTGCAGGAGAAGGTGGTCGGGCACTTTTCAAAGGCCTTGATCACATATCCTCCGCAGAGAATCTCCACCTCCGTGGGATCTACTGCTGGTATTGGATAAGCTCATGGGCAAGCCATTCGAACCGATGCACGTGTGACATCTCTCACCTGTCGTGGAAGACCGCCTTCTTGGTGGCTATCACGTCAGCCAGAAGGATGGGAGAGCTCCAGGCGCTTTCCATCGAGTCTCCTTATCTGGTCTTCCACAGGGACAAGGTTGTCCTGCGCCCCCACCCGAAATTCCTTCCGAAGGTGGTGTTGGAGTTTCATCTTAACCAGGTGTTGACTCTGCCGGTGTTCTACCCCAATCACACCTCCGAGGCCGAATATAGGCTCCACACTTTGGACCCTAGAAGAGCGCTCGCTTACTATAAGGAGCGGACGGCTGAAGTTCGGGGAGAGGTTCGCCAGCTGTTTGTCATCTACGCTGAAGCCGCACCTGGCAGACCTGCAGCCAAGGACAATAGGCAGGTGGGTCACCTCCTGCATAGATCTCTGCTATAGGCTGGCGGGCATGGAGCTTCCCAGAGGGATAAGAGCTCATTCTACCTGCCATACCGCTGCATCGGTGGCTGCTTCCAGGGACGTCCCTATCCAGGAAATCTGTAGGGCTGCTACGTGGAAGTCAGCACACATCTTCATCACCCACTACCACATCGACCGTGAGTCACGCCGGGATGCTGGTTTTGGGTCCTCGGTTCTCCAGTCATTATTCCCTAAGTAGGGGTGTGCGCCTTGCCTCCCTCCTCCCGGAGAACTGCTAGGAGTCTGCCAGACAGTGTGGATGAACAACATATCCATGTCCCTAGAAATACAGGTTACTCACCTGTAACGGGAGTTCTAGGAATGGTATATATTGTTCATCCACATTTCCTAACCTCCCGGCTTCAACGCACAACCTGGCTTCCACGAGGCTAGCTCTGGTGTCATGGGGCAGAGCCGAGAGTTTTACCACCTGGGTGGGTGGGAGGAGCCAGCTTGAAGACCTTCAGGCAAGATTTAAAGCGGCAAGGAACCTGCCAGACAGTGTGGATGAATAACATATACCATTCCTAGAACTCCTGTTACAGGTGAGTAAGCTGTATTTTTTTTTTCAAATTTTGTTTATTGAAATTCTTGCATGAAAAACACAGAACAATACAAGACCATATCAGCACATTACATGTAACATTCAAAGTCCATATTACCACCCCCCCATTTCAAAAAAGACAATACCATTGCTAGCCTAGTTGTTGCAGAGGTGCATCACGTCACTGATACTCAAAAGAAATAAAAGAGATCGGTAACAAACACCTAACATCTAGTACCTGACACAGACAGACAAACATGGAAAACATCAACACTTACATTTACTTCACTGTTAAAAGCACTTTAAAGCTTACTATAAAGTTAATCACAGCTCCCAAGTCTAGCATTATCCCAGACTTATCCACCAGATCAAAAAGTATCTAATTAAAAAGGAGTAGAAATGAGAGTGCAAGTGAGAGTGGCCATGCCCAAAGACAAGGTGGAAACTTCCAGCAGAAGCACACCATAAATAGGCCAACAGCTAAAATACACCCCTTAAAAAAATATATCGGGCACATTCATCCAGCATGACCCCACTTCAGCCATCCACCCCTTACCTAGCCGTATTATCGCCTGCTCCAAAGGGGAGAGTGAGTTCAAGTATTTGCCCCACTGCTACTCAGACTTTTCAGACCACCCCCTTAGATCATACGAACATACAAAAATGCCAGCAGAAGGCTGCAAGTCTGCATGTATTGCAGGGTCCACAGCTTGAGCTAATGTCCCTCCCACCCCACTCCTCCCATCCTCCCTACCCATGATCCTTACTTCCCCCCATGCCTATCCCAACCTCTCTTAAAGCTGCCCACTGTCTTCAGCAAGATGACCTCTTCCGGCAGTGCATGCTAAGTGTCCACCACCCTCTTTGTGAAGAAGTGCTTCCTGACCTCCCTCCTAAACCTCCCACTCTCCAGCTTAAGACTGTGCCCTCTAGTGTTATGGTTGCCACTCAGCTTAAAGAGACTCTCCTTATCAACCTTATTTATCCCTTTCAAGTACTCGAAGGTCCCAATCATGTCCCCTCACTCTCCTGTCTTTCAGGGAGTACACATTCAGTGCCCTTAACCTGTCCTGGTATGCCTTACCCTGTGGACCCACTATCATCTTTGTAGCCCTCCTCTAGACCTTCTCCAGCAGGTTAATGTCCTTTTTGAAGTGTGGGCACCAGTACTGAACTCCATACTCTAGATGCGGCCTTACTAGTGACCTGTACAAGGGCAGTATAACCTCCTGTCTCCTACTACTGATCCCCCTAGATATGCATCCCAGCATCTTGTTTGTCTTTGCTGCTGCTTTCTTGCACTGTGTGGAGTGCTTCTGGTCACTAGTGATCATCACTCCCAGGTCCTTCTCCTCCTCTGATGCAGGTACTCTGACTCCATCCAGGTAGTACTCTGTCCTGGGATTCTTGGCTCCAACGTGCATAACTTGGCATTGAAGCCAAGCTGCCAGATCCTGGACCACCTCCCCAACTTTTCCAGATCTTCCTGTAGGTCCTGTATCCCTTCAGCTGTGTCCATTCTCCCGAAGAGCTTGGTGTCATCCACAAATAGGCACATTCTGCCCTTAATGCCATCCCCAATGTCATTGATGAAGACATTAAACAACACCGGCGCCAGCTCAGAACCCTGTGGGACCCCACTGGTTTCCTCTCTGGTACCAGATAACTCCCCCCCCCTCCACAACCACCCTCTGGGTTCTGTCCCTCAGCCAGTTTTTCACCCATCTGGCCATCTTTTCCCCAACCCAAGATCCACCAACTTCCTGATCAACCATTTGTGGGGCACAGAATCAAAGGCCTTGCTGAAATCAAGATAAAGGATGTCTACCACTTGGCCCCTGTCTACTGTCTTAGTGACACAGTCAAAGAAGTCAGTCAGATTCGTTTGACACAATCTCCCCCCCCCCCCCAAATGAACCCATGCTGCCTCTCATCCTGGAGACCGTGCTCCTCTAGATATTCCACCAACCTTTCCTTTAGTATGGTCTCCATGAGCTTGCATACACCAACTGGAGCACTGTATATAAAAAAAAAAAAAAAAGAGTCCTTCCACATTTGTACTGCAGGTCGTTTGTGGGAGACCTATGTATTTTGAATACAGCAGCAAACATAGACTCCTATTCTGATGCTGCTGCTTTTGGTGTGTTGTGAATAATTTTGTGAGTTTTCAAAAAGTTTTCATAATAAAAGATTTATGCAGCTTATACTGGTGCCAGCTTCTTTTGGTTTGCTGCTATTATTGTGGGCTGGGCACAGATCTTCCCTTGTCAATCTTCACCATTCATTACTTCCTGGGTGTAAGCCGGAGGTGCGCACCCGTCACGGGAGGTTTTTTTTGTTTTAAAAAGTTGCCTAACGGCCCGCCCCCGAGCGGCGTCGCGTCATGCACGAGGCGGCCGTTAATAGCGACTAACTCCTCCTCCAGCTCAGTTCTGTTTCTCCCCCGTCGAGGCAGCACCTGTTTGGAGCATCCATTCTCCACTCGTCAGCGACTCCTCTTTCCACACACTCGGCCTTGATCGGTAAGACCGTTCTTTTTCTTTCTAAAGTGGCGCGGGTGTGTTTTCTACTGTTTTTCTTGTTGATTTGTTATGTCCGGGGTCCGGAGCTAAGCGTGTTTGAAAACAGGCAGCGCCCCTGTCGTCGGTGTTACTGTGGCGGCATTTCTCCGTCTCGGACCGGCATGACATTTATCGTCCGTTCCTGGGACCCAACCATGACATGGATTTGTGCGACGCCCTATTTCTCCATGGACCGCCCGTGTCACCAGAGATCCACAGCGTTCAAGCTCGGCAAAGCCCCGCCCGACCTTGAGGCGGCGTCGCTCAGGGTTCTCAGGTAGGTCTCTAGGCCCTTCCCGGGTCCCCTCCGGGCCTGCTCTGATCTGAGGAGGGTCTCCTCGTCTTTTCTTGCCGAGGAGGAGGCCCCTTCTGCGGTGTCGGAGGCGTCGTAGTCCCTCCGGGACGTGCCGACACCGCCTCGGCAGTCACCTCTTGAGTGCAGGCTCCCCAGTGGCGAGGCCCTCGTCTTTTGGGCTAGCTCGGGTGGACCCTCGACACCGCCTTTTGGCGCCCGTTTACTGGATCCTGGCGCCGCCGCGGTGCGGTGATCCGGTGACGCCGTTGGCGGTGCCCGGCGGAGCCTGGCGCCCATTCGCGTCGATGGACGGGGGCGGCGCGTCGGCGGTGCCGCCTGGTCCCTCCAGGTGGTGCCGGCCTCGCCCGGCGCCGTTGAAGTGTGGGCTAGGCCTGGCGGCTACCCGGCGTGAGGGCGGCGGCGCCTCCCTTGGTACCCGGGCCGTTGGCCGCCGCCTCGAGGACCCTGGGGTGGCCAGCATTGAGGTCCTGCTGGTCTCGTCCTCCTCGGAGGGCGATGATTCAGACGTGGACCCATCCTGGCACCCCCACTCTTCGGAGTCTGGGTCCCCGGTGGCTAGAGGTGCCAGGCGGCGCAGCGGGCCCCTCCCTCTGTCCCCCCTTCCGTCGCCTCCTGAGGGTTCCCCGGCTGGGGGTGGCCGGGAGCCCCTTGGGGCAGGCGCGGGGGTGACGCAGGGGGAGGCTCCCCTCTCTGGAGGCCCGGTGACAGCTACTTCGGGTGCTGTCACTCTCTCTCTAGGGACAGGGGATGCTGTGGTCGAGGAGGAGGGCCCTCTCAGAGTCCGAGGGGCAGGGGGTCTGCTGCTCGGTCTTCCTTGGCCACCTCAGGGGGGGTGGCCAGGAGCCGAAGTGCAGAGCCTCGCCCCTCCCTCCAGGGTTCTAGGGTGTCCTTGGCGGCGTTTGTGCGGACTGCCCTTCTGGATCCATGCAGTCCCGGCGTCGTCACAGGGGAGGTTCTCCCCCAGGGCTCTTCCAGGCTCCGCTTCCCCAGAGTTCCGTTCTGCGGCCTGGTCTGATATCCGGGATCCCCCTTCCAGGGCTCCTTTCCCCGGATTCCAGAGCCCTCGCAGAGAGCAGTTGCCTCCGCGGAGGTGCCCCTCTCCCATCTCTCTGCCTTCACCACCCCCGCTCCCAGGCCATGTCGGCCCTACGGGTCCGTTATCCTGGGAGCAGTTCAGGGGTTCTGCGGCGGCCTTCCCCTCATATGTTAGGTACATGCATTGGCGGGTCTTTCGACTCTCCCCACCGCCGCAGGAATCCTCTGGGCATTCCAGTTCCCCATCATCCTCGTCTCCCTCCTCCGAGGGAGAGGAACCCCCTGCTCATCTGTCCTCCGATGCTGATTTCACAGAATATCAGCGTTTCCTCTCGAGGATGGTGAGGGATCTCCGGATTTCCTACGTTCGAAGAGACAATACCGAACGGGAGAGGCGTGAATTCCTTGGTGAATTCAGTGCCCAGCATCTGGTGGTACCTTCCTGGCCTATCCCCTTCCAGGAGGCGTCTATCCGGTCCTGGCAGTCCCCTGCCGCTTCTTCCCCAGCCCCGGCGGACTGCCAGCGTAGGTATTGTGCCCCCTCTGAGTCTCTAGGTTCCCTTCCCAACCCGTCCTCAGGTTTGGTATACCTGGATACTCCTTCTGGGCGCCGTTGCCTGGCGCACGACCGCCCACCGGATTCGGACTCTCTCCAGTTCGACCGTTGGGGGCGAAGAGTGTTCTCTTCTTCTCGTGCGAGTGCATGTATTGCATCACATCAGGCTCACCACGCTGCCTACAACCGGCATCTGTGGTCGATGATGTCCCAGCTGCTGGCATCTATGCCTGATACGGAGCAAACCAGACAAGCCGTTGCCCTCTCCGCGGTAGGCCTGGAGCTGGCAAGACACCAAGCAAGGGCATCTTATGGCGCCAATGAGGTGGCTTCCAGGCTCTTGAGGGACAGCGATCTGCATCAGGCGGATGGCATGGCTCCGTCTTTCCAGGTTGTCACCCCTGGCCCGGCGTAGGGTGATTCGCTCCGCCTTCCGGGGGACCCGTCTTTTCTCTTCCAGAGCTAGGAGACTTTTACAGGGGCTCCCTCCGTCTCCTCGTCCTCGGGAGGCACCTCCTAGCTCTTCTCCCTCTTAGGCTTTCTGAATAAGCCAGGGTCTTCTCCTTCTGTTTCTCACCAGCAGAAGGCTGGGGGTCTTGTTCCCTCAGGGTATGGCCTCTTCCCCCTCCAGGGGAAGAGGAGCTTGGTACTCACCCAGGAAGTAATGAATGGTGAAGATTGACAAGGGAAGATAGGAAAATTACGTACCTACCGTAATTCTTGATCTTCTCTTGTATCTTCACCATTCATTCTCACCCGCCCACCATCCCTCAGTGGCCTCTTCCTGTGGCTTCTCCACCTCCGTCTCCTTCCTCTCTGCATTTATATAAAATATAGGAAAAGACAAAAGTAAAAAAAAAAATCTTTCTTGGGGGGTTCAAAATTCCAGAAAAATTACTTACTCTAAGATTCATGGGCCATCTCGCTGGATTGCATTGGCGATCAGACTGCACAACTATCTCTTGCTATTCTTATGGCAAGATACCTCTGGGGTTTTTGGCCTGGCTCAGGCTATTCAGTTTTGATCCTGCAATCCCGTGTTCAGATAGTTGCCCTGAAATCTGATTCCCCTCTATTCTTACCTTGCAGAGCAGAGAGCAATCACGTCTGTTCCTTTCTCTTTAAAAAAAAAAGCTGAGGGAACTCTCTCCGACTGCTATAGGCATCTTGGTATCTGGGTCATGCATCTACTTAAAAAAAAAATAATATTTTTTATCTGTAAAAAAAAAAAAAAAATGGAGAAATCAAACAAGAAGGCAAATGAGAAGGTAGGCTATCCTTCTCGCTGTTTGCTAGTGGTTTCTCCTTAAGTGTCCTCCTGGACAATTTTACAGTAGACCTCTGCTGACCATATCCAATCTTAGCCAGCCTAAGCCTGGCCGCCTTAGCCAGTCAGTCTGAGTCCCATTTCTATCTTGAAACGCCTGAAAGGCTTACATTTTCTATTTCTAAACCCTGAGCAGCTCTCATGCTGCCTGGGGTTTTATTCTTCCCTCCTCGGCTGTCCTCCACTTAAAGGCCCTCCAGCGGCCAGGAGCCAGGGGTGTCAAGAACAATGGCATGTTGAAGATGAGGACTATGCCCTCCTGAGTCTGTCTAGCGGGTTCGGTGAACCTTCTCTTCAGCTCTATCTCCGGGGATTCTTGCTTCCCCTTTAGTCGAGCCTTCAGCTACAAGCTAACTATGCTCGTTGGGCATTCTGGTCCCTTCAACATCCCATCTCTCTCTCTTCTCTTTCTTCTTCTTCTTCTATTTTCTCATTTCCTTACTCATCTCTCCTCCTAGAGTCGCCCAGGTAAGGAGGCCCTGCACTCCCTAGGCTAGGATGTTCTTATCTCCTCTGTCCTTCCTCCATCGGCTTATTCCTTTTTCAGTTCATTCTTCCTTGCTTTGCTATCCTCGGCTATCTTGCCTCGCTATCTATATTTTCTGCTTTCACTTTGCCTCTCCGGCTCACAGAACTGAGTTGGAGGAGGAGTCGATCACTACTAACGACCCCCGCATCGCATGACGCCGCCTCGAGGGCGGGCCGTTAGGCAACTTTAAAAAAAAAAAGCTCCCGTGACGGTGCGCCCGCTTACACCCAGGAAGTAATGGAATGGTGAAGATACAAGAGAAGATCAAGAATTACGGTAGGTACGTAATTTTCCTTTATTGTTACTTGTGGAGCGAATCTGGTTATACATTTTGAATACAGCGCATCACCACAACCAGCATAACCCTAATAGACCAGTGTGTAGCAGAGCCGCTTCTGGTGGCTCAGGGTGCTCAGTGACAGTGAAGCCTGGAACAGTTGAAACGTCAGGTGTTTGCTGTTGCTCCCCACTGCTGTGGCATTCTGCACTTTATTTTGAATAAATGAGAAGATACTTCACTTCATTAATGTTTGGACTTCAGTCTGTGCGAGTATAGGCGGTTAAGTGTCGTGACTTTCCTTTGACTATAATCCTAATAGACCTGGGATAAAATTCCCAGTCCTCCACTCCCCGTTCCTCCACCCCAAAAAGCAATCCCCATGGATCAACTGGTATCCTAATTTGCATTATCTGTGCGATGCAGTGGGCCACTTCAGTCCAGTACTGGAGCAGAATGGGACATTACCAGAAACAGTGCAGATACGCTCCTCTCTCAATGCCACACCTCCCACATAAGGGCGAGATACCAGGAGAAAACTTGTGTACCACCGCAGGAGGAAGGTACAACCTATGTAAAAAGTTAAATTGTGCCTCTTTGTAGCGATTATAAATACTCAGGCCCATATGAGATTCACAGAGGTCTTTCCACACCCCATCTGACATTGGACCACCTAGATCTCGCTCCCATTGGGCCCTAACCTTCAGTGATGTACCAGGCTTTCTTTAACACTGAAATAGTGCTTAGAGCCCACTTATGTGCAACTCTGGCCTGCAAGACTCCTCTTTCCAGTTCATAAAGAGGGGGAGATTCTGTGGCCATAGGCATTCCAAGCACCTAGCCCAATCCCATACTTGCATGTAGCAAAAGACCTGAGAGGTCTGGATCCCTAATTACTCCACTACTTCTTGGTAGGTTATAAACTCCTGACTGTTATAGAGGTCCCCCAAACAGCAAACCTCCACTGCCTCCCATCTCTGAAAGTCCCCCTCCTTAAATCTTGAGAAATTCTGGGTTAGAGGAAATTGGGGCCAGTATTGTACCTCCAGACACCTCTCCCAAAAAATCTCCAGATCCTTCCCCATGCCTCTATCAAATTCTCAACTGAGACACTCCTGGGGCCACCCAAACGGTACGCCCATATCCCACCCTGGCCCAAATAAGCCGTAATATGGTGCTTCCTCCCATCCTGATCCAACTGTGCTCCTCTCAGGCCCTTGATCCAATCTGTAACCAGCCTGGCCTGTGCCACTAAGTGGTAGAGATTAAAGTCTGGGTAATTTAGGCCCCCTTTAGAGGGGGATATTTGAGTTTTTGAAAACTAATTCAGGGCCTCTTATGTTGCCAAATAAATCTGACACAGGTCTTTTCCAATGTTAGGTCTTTTTTGCGCAACCCTATGGGGAGTATCTGAATATGGTATAACAATCTTGGCAAGATATTAATTTTGTTTATATTCTCCCAAGCCAGGATACTGGGAGGTCCTGCCATCTCCAAAGATCCCCCCGGAGCCTCTCAAGAAGAGGTGTATAGTTAAGTTTATACAAAGAATCCAACGTTTTACCCACCTGAATTCCTAAATATCCAATATGGGAGGTCACAACCCTAAACTGAAAGCGAATGAGATCCCCAGTATCCATTCTGCCAGGCACATTAACTCCAACTTATTAAAATTTATTTTGTAACCCAAAAAGGAGAACTCCTCAGTCAGGGCCATCAGTGGTGGAATAAATTCCTCCGGTTGGACTAGGTAAAGCAGAACATCATCCACATACAGTGAAAATTTATGTTGGACTCCCCAAACTCCCTGAATCCCCCTAATATCCTCTGCCTCCCTGATTGCCACCGCAAGAGGCTTAATTACTAGGGCGAACAAAAGGGGAGAGAGCGGGCACTCCTGTCATGTACCTTCTAACATTGGAAAAGACCTGTGTCAGATTTATTTGGCAACAGAAGAGACCCAGAACAAGTCTTCAAAAGCTCATCAACCTAAACTCCAGAGTAAGCTCCCCATTCACCAGGAGATTTGCCCTTGGGTTGCTATATAACAATTTTAATGTATTCGATAAATTGTCCCCAAGCCCAAACTTACCCAGAACCCTAAGCAGGTAGCCCCACTCCACTCTATCAAAGGCTTTCTTGGCATCCAGGGGGAGCACGCAGGTTCCTCCCGGGTGCCGAGACGCCGCCTCCACCACCCCCAACTGCTGTCTGACATAATGATATAAATGCTTGTCTTTAACAAACTCAGTTTGGTCCTCCCACACCAAACATGGCAGAAGCGTCTCAAGTCTCTTCACAAGAGCCTTTGCCAGTCACTGTTCAAGAGGGAGATCGGCCTGTAAGCAGAGCACAATAAGGGGTCTTTCCCTTCCTTATGTATAAGGGTGATAGTAGCCAGACTGTAAGTGGGAGGCAATCCCCCTTCTTCCCTCACTTCCTGAAACATTGTAAGCATGTGGATCCATACTGTATCTCCTAAGGATCTATAAAATTCAATAGGGAGCCCATCCGGACCTGCCCCAGGCGGGCCAATGGCATCCTTCCTAATCTCCCCCACTTTTAGCGTGCTATTTAAAGCCTCTCTTTGTGCTTCAGAAAGCTCAGACAGCTTCAGCCGACCCAAAAACTCATCAGCTGCAGCTTCCTGATCCAGAGCGATTTTACTCTTGTATAGGCTAGTATAGAAATCAATGAAGCATTGCTTAATTTGTTTAGCCTCGCCTCTGCAGTCAAATTACCCTTCTTGTCCCTAACTGCCGATATCCAATTAGATTTACTCCTCCCATTCACCAACCTGACCAACATGGACTAAGTTTGTTGCCCATTCAAAAACCTTTTGGTTAGCATAAATGAGGGCTTTATTTGCATTACCGGTGAGCTCCCTGTTGATGGCCTCCCTAGCCAGGTAAGCTCCTGTGGCATTTTTTTCTTGGGGATCCCAAAAGGCCGCCAACTCAAGTCTTTTGGCGGCAGCTTCAAGCCGTTGTAACCTCTCCCTCTTTGTTATGCATGTTGGCCATATAAGCCCCCACAGCCCCTCTCATATACACCTTTCTCACCTCCCACAGGACCATTTTGGTTGAAGCAAAAGGGGCATTAGTAGACAAATAATATTCCCAACTATCCACTAAAAATGCCTTAGCTTTTTGATTAGTTAACATATATGTGGGGAATCTCCATCTCTAAGCATCTAACCTCATCCCTCCTAGTTTCAGCATCACTAATAGATGAGCGTGGTCAGAGACAGAGATTTGAGTAATGGACGCCACGCATATTCGCTGATACCAGCCCGTCGGTGCAATTATGCAATCAGTATGCAACCATGTATGATGGAGATTTGAAAAAATGGTAAATTCCCCAGCCCCCTGGATTAACCTCCCTCCGCGCATCTACCAGATCTAGTTAAGCCTGACCTAATCCCCATCTCTCCACTGCATAGTCCCTTTTAGAATCAGAAACAAAGTGGTCCCGTCGAGGGTCTGAAACGTAATTAATGTATGAGTTTCCTCACTATTTTATTCTCTGTTACTGACGAAGAATCTTTGTAAATGAGCATGCTTGATCAAGGCTGTACATCTGATTACTTAAATAAATAAATACATGTATACATACATACATAAAAGAAGTCCCCTTTTAATATTAACCCTGGAAATTGCTCCTTCTGTAGAAGGGCCAACTGTTGGTCATAAAATACTGGATTTCTTTCTGCCAGGGCATAAACATTACCAAAGGTAATGGTCTCACCCTGTAGGGTGCCACTGACAAAAATATACCTACCATTAGTGTTGTCCACCACCACCCTCTCCTTAACAAAGGCTAATCCCTTGTGATGAACGATTGCATCCCCTCTCCTATGCCCATTAAAGGAGGCATAGTAGCACTGACCAAGCTGCTCCCTAACCAGTTTATTATGCTCGCTAAGAGTAAGGTGTGCTTCCTGAAGCATGGCCACTCTCACACCACACCTCTTCAACACTGTGTAGATTTTCTTAACGCTTGATAGGGGATGAGGTACCCTGGACATTCCAGGAACATACAGACAGTATGGTTATATTTCACGATAAGAGCACAAGTGGGGCCTTAGAGGGAGGGAGGGAAGTCCATAACCTAGAACAGACCCAAGTCCTCAACCAAAAAGACCATGCATCCTAAGAAATAAAGATCTTACTTCGAGAGGGTTCCTGTAGTAGGTCTTCACATATAGGACTGTGCCCCCTGGCATCCGGTCTGCATGGCAAACTTGTAGATAGCAATCATCAGCAGGGACCGCCCCCTGTCGTCAGGTGATGCGACATCAGCGTGACTATAAAAGGGGCGGTCACGCGCCCGTCCTCCAGTTCTTTCCCACAATCGCATCAGTCTATACATGGTAGAATAGCGATCAGCCGCCCGCTTAGTATTCGACGAATTAAAGTATTTTTTCACTATATTCTTTCAAAAAGTACCTGCAGTGTATGTCTTCTCGACCCAAGAAGAAGTGCTTCAAGTGTGGCTTGCAGATCCTGCACGGGGACAACCATTCTTGCTGCATCCTCTGCCTGGAGCTTAAGCTCGATTCGGCTGAGTGTGCCATTTGCCAGGGGTTCAACCAGGCCACACGCACCCATCACAGGAGGACCCTCGAGGCCCACCTTCTTTCCCAGAGACTAGCCTCCATGGAAAAGGAGCTTCAAGAGCTAAGAGAAAGGTCGTTGTTGCCAACCCCTGAAAAAAGGGAAGAAAAAGCAGGATAAGGAGAAGTGCCAGGAGCGGAGCCGTTCTCCTTAGGGGAAGACCAGCCAGACATCTGTCGATGATCAGGGTGGACCCTCTACTTCTGAGAGTACCACCTGAGATTTGACCTCTTTTACCACCATCCTCTGCTATCTCCTTCAGCTAGTTTCCTGTCCATCTAACTATGTCTCTAGCTGTGCCCAGGTCCTCCACTTCTTCAGCAGTCTTCTACATGGTACCGAGTCAAAAGCCTTGCTGATACTGAAGTAGAGAAAATCCCACAGCATGGCTCTTATCTACTGCCTTTGTTACCCAGTCAAAGAAAACTATCATGGTGGTCTTACAAGACAAAAAAAAAAAATCAGAAAATAGGACTGCATTATAAAGGTATCACACCCAGTTGGCTATCAGATGTATCCTTGCAATCCATTGTTTGGAAGAATAAAATGCAGGATGTTCGTAGCATGAAGCATATAATGGCCAAAGTGAACTTGAGACTTAACTCTTTCCTGGACATTTGGTGCTTTTGGGACGCATACCGAACACAACTAACATTTGTCAATGCCGAATGTTCACCATTGGTAAGGCATTGTTTTTGTACCAGTTCATCATATTTTTATCCTAATTTTTCAACATAATCTTTTTATGACCACTCCTTCTGAGCATGACAGGTGTCATTTATAAAACAGTGGCTGAAATGTCATTCAAACAACATGAAGTCTTGCTGTATTGTGACAATTGCAGTGATTCCCAACCTTTGAACTGCCCCGGAGAACAAAGAGTTAACTTTCTATGTAGAGCATAGAATGCTGAGCTCAAGCTCGGTTGAAGTCTCTGTCTGGAGTGTTTCAAACTTAAACCGTCAGATTCTTTACTCCGCCTCACTGAACGGTCGCTCCGGAGATTTCTCCTTCAGCTCGGTTCGAAAGTCGGTTAAAGTTTCAGTTTTCATCGTTTTTTTAAACTGAAAAAGTTATCCGCATAGTCGGTTCAGTCCCTGTCTGTGGTGCCGTGAGTACTAGATAGGAATTGTTCTGTTTTTTCTGTGTGGAACTTGTAAAAGTGCGGCTCGATTTGGCTGAACCAGCCATTTGATAGTGAAATATTGTGTTTGTGTTGTTTTACTTAGTGTGTGGTTACCGGTTCTTATCGGTTCTAAAAAAAAAAAGTGTTTTAGTGCGTTTTTTCCAATACCCATGACACGGTTAGGAACCGATAAGGGAGTCTTGCCTGGTGGTTGCCATAAAAAGGGTAAGTTGGTTAGGTTGGCCATGTCTGAGAAACCCCAAAAAAAACAGGGCCCACTGGGTTTCAACACTGCAGTGAGTGTGGGGAGGTCTTTGCCAAGGCCAATCCCCACGCCACCTGTGTTTATTGTCTGGGGTTTGTGCACCTCGATTTAGACTGCCAAATATGTAAAAACTTTCCCAGATCTACCCTTGAGAAGAGATTAGGTAGACTGAGGGGAAAGGAGGCCGAGACATCCGCTGACCCGGATGGCCGGCCCGGTTCAGTTTCGACCGAACCAGAAGGCGTGCCCTCTGACCAGGGTGATACTTCTTCGGGCAAAAGGAGAGCCGATTCCAAGAGATTGGTTCCACAAAAAGAAATGCAGAGACAAATCGACCGTTCGATCCAGAGGTTCATGTTCCGGACTAAGAGATAGCCAGAGCCATTCAGATTGTGGAATCAGCTGCTCCAGATCTTATCTGTGTCAGCCTTCACCATTCATCACATATGGGTACTGGCTGGAGATCAGGACCCCGTGGGAGCTTTTTTTTTTTTTTTTAAAGGATGGTAGAGCCGACTATAACGGTGCCGCCCGAGGCCGAGTGTACCGCGTGGGCCCGAGGGTTGGCCATTAGGCTGTGTCGACTCCGCCTGCCTACCAGTTCTTCGTCTCCCGCCGTCGAGGTTGCCTCATGGGAAGCTTCTCTGCAATTTTAGGCCTTCAGCCTGTTCGACAACAATCGACGTTCAGTCCGTCGGTCGTCTACCGGTTCTGGGTTCTGCCTCCACTCGATGTTGCCGGTAAGATCTTTCCTTTTATTTGTAATTCTGCGACGTCGAGTCTGTTTGTGGTGTTTTTTCTCCGTAGGTCATGTCTCGGTCGGAGGGCAAAAAGTCTTCAAAGACGGGTTGGCCCCCCATGCGTTGGTGCCCGTGCGGCCGAAAATATTCCGTCACCGATCAGCACGACCGGTGTCTTGCGTGTCTTGGCCCGCTTCACGACATGGATTCATGCGACACCTGCTTCTCCATGGACCGCGGCGTCCCTCGAACAGCGCAGTGTTGAAAGTGAGGCGACCTCACCGACTTCGTGGGTCAGATCACCGGGCCAAGCCGCCTTCTCGGCCTTCCTCTGGGTCCCCTCCTGGTTCTATACGGACCGAGGAGGAGGGAGCCTCGCTACTTGTAGCCTGGCCATTGCTGAGGCCCAGCGGCGCAAGAGGCCTGTCCCTGCCTCCTGGGAGCGGGCGGAGGGCTGCCACAGCAATCGCCCCTTTGGGGTGGAGGCTCCCGGTGTCATTCCTTGGCTCTCGAAGGCACCGGCGAGCGATCCTGACGCCGTCGGGTCGGCGCCATGGAGCCCTGTCAGCGCCTGCCGTTAGCGCCAACTCGCGCCGGGCGCCAGGTCTCTGCTCTGATGCCGTCATGCGCCGCACTGCTCGCGGGTGCCAGGGGAGAAGATCCGCATCATCTTTGCCATGTCTGCCTCAGCGCCAGGGTTGAGCACGGCGCTGTGCCTGGCGTGGCTCGGCACTGTAGAGCCGGCCCGCTGTCTGCGCTGTCCTCGCACTGTCCACGCCTCGGGCCACGAAGCGGCGCCGAGGGACTGGTTGGTGCCATGTTCGGCGCCGAGACTGCCCTTGGGGCCATCGTCGGCACCGCTTTGGTCCTCGGTGCCGCTCGCAGCGCTGTGGGGCCTGGCGGTGGCATTTTCGGCGCCGAGGTTGCTGCTGGGACTGCTGTCGGCGCCATCTCTGTCCCTGGTACCGCCCCCGGTGCTGGTGGATTTGACGGCGCCGCGTCTGGCCCTGGCTCTGGACCTTTGGCCCGAGCTGCCCTGGTGCCTTCTGCAGGTCCCGCCCGCGGGGTTACGGAGGGCACGGGTGCCGTCTCGGGCACAGCTCTGGCTGCCGGGCCCTCTGGCAAACTTGGTTTCGCCCGCCCTCCTACTGTTTGGCTCAGAGCCTCGGACTCTACCTCTTCGGAGTTGGAGTCGAGCTCGGAGTCAGACGGGCAGTCACACCCTTCGGGGTTGTCTGCAGAGGAGGGCGCTTCCGTGGTCTCGTCCACGAGTCGAAGCCACCCCCCTACGGAGGAGAGTCAGGTGGCCCCCGAGGCTAGGGTCAGTGGTGCTGACCAGCAGGCAGTGGTGCATGCCACCATTGCTCTGTAGCCTGGCCTTGGGGGTTTCATCGACCCCTCGGTGGTGGTACCCCCTCCAGTGGTGTGTCTTGATCGCCCAACTTTGGGGCCCATCGAGAAACCTACAGGAGGGGAGGGTGCTGTTCCCTGGGTCTCCCCTTCGGGGGCCGCCCAGAGATGCCAGCTACCTTGGCTGGCCCTCTCGAGGAGGAGGACTGTCTCGGGCTCTGAGGGGTCGAGGGGTGTGGGGTCGGCGCGTGACCTTTCTGGGGTCCACCGGGCCCTGGGCGGCTGGTCTGATTCCACCCTTCCCCTCGTGTTCCTTGAGGGAGTCCCATTCTTTTGAGGCAGGGACCGTCCTTCTGGACTCTTACAGCCCAGTCGCCTCACTGGGGGGATTCTTCTAGGCGCAGCCAAGTTAGTACCAGCGTGGTTGTACAGCTGTCGGCTGTGGAGTCTTCTGGGGCACCCTCCTTGGGTGCTCATGGTCCGCTCCCTAGCCCTGGCGGAGGTCAGCCGACTTCTTTTCTCGGCTCTGCCCATATCCCTCTGCCACATTCTCCAGCGCTCCCAGGCATTCTTGGTCCTAGTGGCCCTCTCACCTGGGAGCAGTTCAGAGCGGTGGCTGCCCGGTTCCCTGCCTACGTTAGGGCTATGGACAGCCAGGTTTTTCAACCTCCCCCCGTGCAGCCACCCTCGGAACGTATGGTGACCTCCAGATCCTCATACCCCTCTTCTGGGGGAGAGGAACCCTCTGTCCACATCTCTCAGGCTGCTGATCTTTCTGAGTATTAGCGCTTCCTCGTGAGGATGTTGGAGGACTTGCACCTTTCTCCCTCTTCTCTTAGCAATCCTGAGCATGCGGCGCACGCCTTTCTAGGTGATTATGGCGAGGCCACCCTTGTGGTGCCGCCCTGGCCTGCTCTCTTTCGGGAGGCGTCCTTGCGTTTCTGGCAGAGGCCCTTCTCCAGAGTTCCTGCCCCTAGGGACCTCAGCCAGAGGAATTGTGCTCCCCTGGAGTCTCCAGATTCTATGCCTCATCCGCAGTCTGGCTTGACGCATCTGGACACCCCTGATGGGCTTCACGCCCTCCACCGTGACCGGCCCCCGGATCAAGACTCCTCGGATTTTGATTTTTGGGGGAGGAGGACCTTCTACTCTGCACAGTTACTTCTTTCTATTTCCGCTCACCAGGCCCACTATGCAGCCTACAATAGGTTCTTGTGGTCCACGCTAGGTCAGGTCCTAGCTTCTTTGCCTGACTTGGAGCAAACCAGAAAAGCCATCGTGCTCTCTGCACCTGGCCTGGAGCTAGCAAGGGACCAAGCAAGGGCATCTTACGATGCCAACGAGGTAGCTACCAGGGTTGTAGGGACAGCGATCTGCACCAGGAGATCGGCGTGGCTACGTCTTTCCCGGTTGTCACCCTTGGCCCGGCGTAGGGTGATTTGCTCCGCCCACCAGGGAACCTACCTTTTCTCCCGTAGAGCGAGACGGCGCTTGTTGGGGCAACTTCCTTCTCCCTCCGGGGGGGAACCCGTCTTGCTCTCCCCACTCTCGGGCCTCCCCAGGCCCGGAAGGTTCCCCCCCTTAGTGTGTCACCCACTGAGGGCTAAGGGCCTCTGTCCCTTAGGGTGTAAAAAAAATTCCCCTTCGGGGGGGCTTGGTACTCACCCATATATGTGATGAATGGTGAAGATTGACATAGATAAGATATGAAAATTACGTACCTACCGTAATTATGATCTTTCTGTGTATCTTCACCATTCATCACAACCCCAACCACCATCCCCCTGGGGCCTCAGTCTCTGGGCCCCCCCTCCCTCTGTGGCTCCCCCTCTCCTCTTTCGGAGTGGGGTAAAGTAGGGACACACAGGGGGGTATTCTCCTTCAAAGGGTTCAGCTTGAGCGGCACTCCTTCTCTACTACATGTCTCCACCCCGGTGGGGTTGGAGTTGGTGGTTGCCCTCTTCCTGTTCTCCTTCTGGTTTCCATCCAACTGTTTAAAAAAAATACAAAAAAAAAAAACTTTCTTTTTTCACCAAACATCTTTCCTGAGAGATTATTAAATCCCTGTACCCTGTTCTTCTTCCAGAATAGCCGACTCTGCTTCTGGGGTATTTGCCAGTTATTCTGTGCCTTGAATTCTGGCAGAGAGCTTTGCTACTCCTTGCAGTTCCTATACAATCTGGTGACGGACAAGGGTCTCTGATACCTTATTACCTCTCACTCTCTCCTAAATTTTCTCCCCTCCCTACCCTCCCTTCTTCCGCTTCCAGAGATTGGGGCCCCTACCCAATCCCTTAGTCTCATCTCTTCTTTGCTGTCCTCTCAGTCGTTATTTCTCCTTTTAGTTCAGTTTTCCTTCCTTTTCTGTCCTTGGACTCTCTTGTCTCACCCTCCATCCCTTCCTCTTACCTCTCCGGCAACTCAGAACTGGTAGGCAGGCGGAGTCTACACAGACCAACGGCCAACCCTCGAGCGCCACGCAGTATGTCGGCCTTGAGGGCGGCGCCGATGCTGTCGGCTCCGCCTACCCTTTTAATAAAAAAAAAAAGCTCCCGAGGGGTCCTGATCTCCAGCCAGTACCCATATGTGATGAATGGTGAAGATACACAGAAAGATCATAATTACGGTAGGTTCGTAATTTTCATTTCCTACCGATCTGGCTCCTTCTGGCAGAGGTTTGGTTCAGTTGGTTCCCCTGGTTCAAGATTATACCCTCGAAGATTTTTAAGAACTGGAATTTGAAGAGGAAGGAGAATTTGAGGATGATGAAGGAAGTGAGGGTCTGGATGTGCATGTGGAACTGGACATCTCCCCAGACAGACCTTCAGGTGTTTCCTCTCCTATGCTTTCTGAGTCCCCTTCTCACTTTATGTTCTACAGAAAGGTGGCTGAAACCCTCCAGCTTCCTATGGAGGAGGCTGTGGAAACTCAAGAGGAGCCTGATTATGTAGAGATGATGGACATCCCAGAGTCCAGGAGGCTGTCTGTTCCCCTCCACAAATCTTTTAGGAAACAGGCACAAAAAGTCCTAAAGTCTCCTAACACTATACCTCCTGTGGATAGAAGAATGGACAAGCGGTATACACTTTCAGGCTCAGATACGGAGTTCTTATATCAGCAATGCAGCCATGTTGGGGTAGTACAGGCTGCTGCCTGTGACAAGGCAAATATTCCCTTGGCTTCACACACCCCTGACAAGGACTCCAGGAAGATTAATGCCATGGCAAAGAAGCAGTACATGGCATCTTCTTTGGGACTCAGGCAGGTGAATTACATGGCCTATACAGCCAGGTACCAGAAGTCCAGGTGGGACACTGTACTGGCACTGGCTAAACAGGCCTCCCCCCAGCTAGCCAAGGAGCTGGAGGCGGTGGCTGCAGATGGGATTGAGGCATCTAAGGTTCAGTTTCATGCTGCTGTGGACTCTAATGATGTGTCATCAAGAGTCATGGCTACATCTGTGGCTCGTCGGAGGATGGCTTGGCTCAGATGTACTAGCCTCTCGCAGGACACCCAGGCTAAGGCCATGGATTTTCCTGTAGTGGGTAATTCTTTGTTTGGGGAGCAGACAGAGAATTACATGAAGAAAATGGATGAGTACAGGACCACTTACAGGAGTGCTCAGGCCAAGTTGAGGCAGGCAACTCCTCAAAGGCAACAGTCTAGGGGCAGGCCTTTTCAAAGGCCTTTTTACCAAGCACAGGCCTCTTCTTCCTTTTCTCAGAGGGGGTTCTTCAGAGGGAGAGGCAGAAGGGGGATGAGCAGGGCTGCATCCACTCCTCAGCCTAAAGCCCCTGCCAAGCAGACACCCTGATGGGCCTGCCCGGGTCGACTCTCCTATTTCAGTAGGGGGCAGGTTGGCTTAATTTGTCCAGGACTGGATGTCTGTTACATCAGACAAGTGGGTCTTGGAAGTAGTAAGCCAGGGACTGGTTCTCAGCTTCAGAAAATTTCCAAAGATGAGAGCCAGATCTTTTCTACCTGCGAATCTCTTGGAAACCCTTGCCCTAGAGGCAGAGGTTTCTTCTCTCCTAGCTTTAAGAGCCGTAGAGAGAACCTACCCTACACTGGGGCAAAGGACTGTATTCCAGGTACTTCCTGACCCCCAAAAATACAGGGGAGTGGCGACCCATCCTAGACCTAAGATATCTAAACAAACATCTCTTAAAACCAAAATTCAAGATGGTAACTTTGGGAATAATCCTTCCCTCTCTAAGGCCAGGGGACTGGCTAGCCTTCCTGGACCTCAGAGATGCCTACTTTCACATTCCCTTCAGGTGCTCCCACAGAAAGTACCTCAGGTTCGAGTTGCCCTTAGGCCACTATCAGTACAGAGCAATGCCCTTTGGCCTAACCTCAGCCCCAAGGGTTTTCACAAAGTGCCTGGCAGTAGTAGTCGCCTTTCTAAGAAAGCAAAAGATTTCTATTTTTCCATATCTGGATGATTGGCTAATAGTGGGTCAGTCTCCAGACCAAGTCAAGTCTCACCGGCAAGTGACTCAGCAAGTGCTCACTTCTCTAGGATTTCTTCTCAGCCTTCCCAAGTCAGTTCTCGAACCAGTCCAGCTTCTTACTTTTACAGGGGCAGAACTGGACACAATCAGAGCAAGAGCCTTTCTTCCTCTAGAAAGGGCAAGGGTTCTTATGGAACTAGCCTCTTCTTTCAGCCTTCAGGTATCTCGGCCAGCAAGGCATTTCCTCCAGCTCTTGGGCCACATGGCAGCTTCAACAGCAGTGGTCCAAGGGGCAAGATTCCAGATGAGAGAGATTCAGTTCCACCTGAGAGCTTTTTGGTCTCAGAGGAATGATTCCCTTACCAAACTGATCCCAGTGACTCTGACTTTGATCCAAGCCCTCCAATGGTGGCAGGATCAGGACAATTTAAGACAAGGTGTTCCTTTTGTTACTCAGCCTTGTTCAGTGGTCCTTACCACGGATGCTTCTCTTCTGGGCTGGGGAGCCCATCTGGGGTCCCTCACTGCCCAGGGGCTGTGGTCCCCAAGAATCCCTTCTCCACATCAATCTCCTAGAGCTCAGGGCAGTTTTTCTGGCCCTGAAAGTTTTCTCTCAGTCAGTACAGAGCAAGGTGGTTCAAGTCAGAATGGACAACACCACCACCATGTGGTTCATCAACAAGCAGGGAGGCACTCAGTCCACAGCCTTGTGCACAGAAGCCATAAAGTTGTGGTCCCTGGCGTATTCCCTGCACACCTCTCCTGTAGCAGCTCACCTTCCAGGCAAGGACAATGTGCTAGCAGATGCACTAAGCAGGATCTCTCAGGGCCATCACGAATGGTCCCTTGGACCCTCAGGTGTTGAAAGTGATTTTTTCAAGGTGGGGCACTCCAGAGATAGATCTCTTTGCAGCCCCAGACAATCACCAACTCCCTCTCTTTTGTTGCAGACCTCCAGTCTTGGGCTTAGTCCCTCTGGACGCCCTGATTCTGAATTGGAAGGGAAGTTTCTGTATGCCTTTCCCCCCTTCCAACTCCTGTTCAAAGTTTTGGTCAAAATAAGGTCTCAGTCTTGCAAGGTGATTCTGATTGCTCCAGATGGGGCCAGACAGCCCCGGTACCCCCTGTTGCTGTACCTAGCAGCCCATCTTCCCCTTTCTCTTCCCAGGAATTACAAACTGTTAACATCCTCTCAGGGAAGGATTTGGTACCCCAATCTTCAGTCTCTCAATCTCAAGGCATGGCTCTTGAAGAGTTAGAGTTTGCAGATCTGCATCTTTCCCAAGGGGCCCTGGATATCCTCAAGGCTTCTCGAAAGCCCTCCACCAGAAAGACTTATAACTCCAAATGGAAGAGATTCAGCATTTGGTGTTCTAAGAAGCATATTTATCCAGACACTGCTGGATTGCCTATGGTTCTGGATTATATGGTCCATCTTAATGGCCTAGGCCTCAGACCAGCTACTCTCAAGGTACACTTGTCGGCTGTTTCTGCGTTTTTGTCTGTGGGGAAGTCGTCCTCACTATCTTCCCATCCTGTGTTCTGTAAATTTTTTAAAGGATTGCTTCACACTAATCCTCCTTTTAGAGACCCTGCCCCTGCCTGGAATTTGAATGTTTGCATTGCTCAACTTATGCAACCCCCCTTTGAGCCTGTGTCTTCAGCAGTGCTTAAGTACTTGACTTGGAAAATTGTGTTCCTGGTAGCCATTACCTCTGCCAGGCACTGCAGTGAATTGCAAGCCCTGTCAGTGGAACCTGATTTTATCTCATTTCACAGGGATAAAGTGGTCCTTAGAACCAATAGAAGGTTCTTGCCCAAAGTGGTTTCAGACTTCCATTTAAACTAGTCTGTCTCTTCCTGTTTTCTTCACTGATCATTCTTCCTCAGGAGAGAGGAGGCTACACAGTTTAGATGTTAAAAGAGCCCTTAGTTACTACATAGGGCGTATCAAGAGTCACAGGTTTGACGCCCTCCAGTTGTTCCTCACTTATGGAGAAGTGGGAAAGGGCAAATCTGCCACCAAAAGATCTGTTGCCAGGTGGATTGTGTCTTGTATACAATTCTGCTATGAAAAACTGGGAAAAACTCCACCCTCAGGCCTGAGGGCTCATTCCACAAGAGGTACAGCTGCTTCCCTGGCTGCTGCCAGGGATATCCCTCTCTTAGAAATTAGTCAAGCAGCCACCTGGAAAACAGTCCATACCTTTACCAAGCATTACTCTCTGGATATCCAGGCTAGGAGTGATGCTCGGTTTGGCACAGCAGTACTTCAGAGCCTATTCCCAAAGTAGGTTCTGTCCCTCCTCCTTGGAGGTATGGCTTGGTAGTCTGCAATTATCAGAATACAGCAAGACTTCATGTTGTTTGAAGAAAAAATTACTCACCTTAGTAATTATGTTTCTTCTAATGGAGTCTTGCTGTATTCTGACCTCCCTCCCTGCCTCCCCTCTCAGAACCTGTTTTTGGGAAGTGTGTGGGCAGGTGCAGTGTTGCACCCCAGGGGTGTTTTGCTTGCACCCTCCTTCCTTTTGTTTGGGTGCTGATTTATTATTATTATTTGCAGTAGATTGGTTTTTGGTTTTAGGGTTTCCTGACTTGAGTCTTCCCTGGGAATCCCAAACTTTTTTTCAGCCAGTTGGCTAGTAAGAATTTTTACAATTTCCACATAGAATTTTTAGTTAGTTGGGCTCATAAGAATCTGACGGTTTAAGTTTGAAACACTCCAGACAGAGACTTCAACCGAACTCGAGCTTAGCATTCTATGCTCTGCATAGAAAGTTAACTCTTTGTTCTCCAGGGCAGTTCAAAGGTTGGGAATCACTGCAATTGTCAGAATACAGCAAGACTCCATTAGAAGAAACATAATTACTAAGGTGAGTAATTTTTTCTTTTGCACCACAAGTGCTAAAACACATTTTAGGTAGGATTTGAGAAATTACAGCTGTCACATTTATGATATGGTGTCAAAAAATGGCTATGTTAAAAAGTCTGGGGCAAAATATTGAAAATGACCACAGTTATGAGCATGCATTGAAAGACTGCAACATAGACTCGTAACTTTGTTGTTTTCTCATATTTTTACCCCAAATTTTCAACATAGCCTTTTAATGATCCCACATAGCCTTCTTATGGGCTCACCTCATGAACAAGGGTGGAGAACATTTTCAGATCTTGCCCAAAAGGTGATTTTGCGCCACAAGTGTGAAAACTCATTTTGGCCAGGATTTGAAAAGCCACAGTTGTCACTTTCATGAGGTGCTATGAAGAAATGACTATATTGAAAAGTTGGGGTCAAAATGTTGAAAATGACCAAAGTTAAGAGCCTGCATTCGTAAATTTCAACGTACGCTCATAATTTGGTTGTTTTTTATGTTGGCTTGTGCGTGCACACCAGCTATCATGTTGCATTAGTAGCAGATTTGGAGGTGCGGTCGCTGTGGACGAATGCAGAGCATGCATCAGTAGGTGTGTCCCTCATTCCCCAATAAGCCAGCATGCAGGCATCACACCAGCAATTCTTAATGAGGCAAGCACATCTAAGAAAAGGTCTGCTGCAATGAGAGCCAGCTTGTCATGCAGTGGCACTAGAACACGCCTCTCAACGTCCCCTTCATTGTGAAAGCAGTCCAATAAACATGGCGGCAGTGACTGCGACCGCCTGCCACAGTGCCAACTTCGGGGGTGCCCAATCCCCCTGTTGGCATGCCCCGACCCAGTTCATGTGCCGACGGGGGAGCCCACTCACCATTGGCATAATGGCACCCCTTCCTGTTTCAGTTATGTGCCATGGGGGTGCCCAATCCCCCTCTGCATCATGCGCCCCCCCAGCAGTCTTTCTTTGCCGACAGGGGGCCCAGTCCCTGTCGGCTTCAGTCCCCAGTTTAATTTGCTGACAGGGGAGCCCACTCCCTGTCGGCATAATGCCCCTCCACTTATGTGCCGAGGAGGGTGCCCAATCCCCCTCGGCTCTTGCCCCACCCCTCCTTGGTATGTGCCGGCAGGTGTGCCCAGTCCCCCATCGACTACAGCATCCCCCCCAAAAAAAAAACATTCAGGTGGCCAGCTGGGAGCCCATCCCAGAGTGCCAAATGCCCTTGGGGAAAAAAAAAAAAGTCCTACGATGTGTTTGTTTTTGTTATTTAAGCCTGTAAAACAGAAAACTGTCCCTCGCGGTCTGTCCTGCTCCCTCCCCCAACCACCCTCTGCGTACCCTGCCTCCCCACTCACCCCATGCTTACCTCCAGAGTATGGCGCGACAATCTTCGGTGGACCGGGAACACGTCTGCACTCTTCAAAGGCAACCGCGAACTGAAGAAATGCCGGTAAGCTGTATAATGGCATAAATAGGGGGTTTTCAACTTTGGTGCATATCTCGGCCATTTTGGGGAATTTTGTCACCAAATTTTCAACATGGGGTTATTGGGACCCCTTCTCATGAATTCAGTCACTGTCATTGAGTTATTCAGTCCCGAAAGGTGATTTTGCGGTCACTGTGTGGAATCACCTTTCGGGTCCTATTAATGAAACGACAGTGCCACTGTTCATGAAGGAGCTCTCAAAAAGCCTACATTGCAAATTTGGTGAACAAAATCCAAAAAAATGGCTGTTTTACAAGTGTGTATTGCGCAGTTTCCATGCACGCTCATAACTTCCTGAAATTGTAATGTTTTCACTCCAGACTTTCAAAATTGGCATTTTAACGCACCTCTTTATGAACAGTACAGCTGTCATTTTCCATATCCTGGCCGAATTGTGTTTTTGCATGTCCGGCACAGAATAGCGCGGTCGCTGTACGAAATCGGTTTTCGGGACAGTTTGAGAAAATGACGGTGACACTGTTCATGAGCAGAGGTCCTAAAATGCCTATATTGAAGATTTGATTAAAAAAGTCCATAAAATGACTGTGTTACAAGCATGCGTTTCGCAGTTTCCACGCACCCTTGTAACTTAGCAAATTTGCAATATTTTCATGCTAGATTTTCAACATTGGCATTTTTTTCACACCCCTTATAAACAGTACAGCTCTCATTTTTCATATCCTGCCCAAAATGTGTTTTTGCACCTGTGGCGCAGAATGGCGTGGTCGCTGTCGGAAATCAACTTTTGGGACAGTTTAACAAAATCACAGTGCCACTGTTCATGAGGGGAGGTCCCAAAATGCCTATGTTGAAAATGTGGTTAAAAAAAAAACCAAAATAATTGAGTTACGGACTTGTGTTGTGCAGTTTCTATGCATGCTCATGACCTTACCAGTTTTTCATATTTTCACTCCAGATTTTCAACGTTGCCATTTTTTTACACTTCCTCATAAACAATATAGTTGTCATTTTTCACATCCTGCCCAAAATGTATTTTCGTACCTGTGGCGTCAAATGGCGCAGTTGCTGTGCAAAATCACCTTTCGGCTAACAAACTGATAGTGCGCTCTTCATGAGGTGGGGTCACAAAAAGCCCATGCTGAAAATTTGGAGTGAAAATACCAACAAATGCCTATGGCCTTAGGGCTTCCAACTTTAACACCCCACCCTGTACAGACTGACAGGCGTTAGGGGTGTGACTTAGGAACATCGTCTGTAATGCTCACGCCATTCCACCCCCAACCCTCGAACCTGCAGCCAGCGACAGGCATTGAGGTGTGCCTTGCAGTTTTCAGCCCCAAAGTTCACCCCATTCTCCTATACTGCACCCATCTCAGCGTATTCCCTTATATAAGGCCCAAAGACCCCAAAGCACACCACAACACTTGTCACTGTCTACAAGGTAGGGTGAGGTGACATAGCATGAGTGTTACAGCTGACGACCGAAAGGCACACCCCAACGCCTGTCACTCTCTGCAGGGTGGGGATGAGGTTGACGTCAGTTCAGTACTTCACTGCCATTCCTATCATGCATCTCTGACTCCTGCACTGCCAGTACCAATGCCAGCAAGACAACATTTGGCATTGGCAAATGCTTTTTTTTTTTAAGCCTTTGATAGCAGGGTAAGGCCCACTAGGCACAAGTGCCTGTTTTCAGGTTTGACCTGGGAGCACTGGGCAGTTAAGTGACTTGCTCAGAGTTACACAGTATGCAAGTGGAGGTTGTGAGAATCAAACCAAGTCTGGTCTGCTGGATGTACCAAGCTCGTTACTCTAACCTCTAGGCTATACTGCCAGCCCATGCATCATAGCACTTCAGTGGGTTGACCAGCAACTACAATCCAGACACACTCTACAAAGATGAGGGGGGACCGCGGGTGGACAGGTTGATGACACAGGTAAATTGGGAGGACAGGCATTCTATTATGCCATTCTGGGGAGAGTTGTGTGAAGGCGGAGTGGGAGCAAATGTGAGTCAAACTCTGCTTGGCCTGTCATCATAGCAACAGGTGCATCAATTCTAATTTCATGCCAGCCTGCTGATTAATTCAAACACGCAACGCTCCGTAGAGAGTCACACTCATGACAGCAGACAGCCCTCGCTGCCCACATGCAGTTGCATGGCTTGCAAGTGACCAACACAACCAATGGATCTTGAATGAGTGAGTCATTATGGGAGTGTTTACAGAGGACAGGAGGAGGGAAGGCGTAGTCCCTCTTCACAACAGTGGGGTAGTGAGGAGGCTTGAAACTGGAAACCAATCAGCAGAATCTCAATAGTGTTGAAAATTAGGAATTTTATTACTTAAGGAAAGGATTGTTCAACACCTGGAAACCAGCAGAGCGCCAGACCTGACACAGTATGGCTTCACAGCAGGAAGGACATGTCAGGCAAATATAATTGATATGTTTGACTAGGTGAAAAGGGAAGTGGATGGGTGGGGAGGAAGAAGCAGTGGATAACACCTACCTTGATTTCAGTAAGGCCTTGAATGACACTGCACATGGAAGAGTACTGAACAATCTGGGCAGCCAGGGAGTGGGTCATAAGGTGGTAAACTGGGTTAGGAAGTAGTTCAGTGATAGATAACAGAGGGTGGTGGTAAAAGGAGGTCGATCTAAGGAAAGTAGAGTGAGCAATGGAGTGCCACAATTATCTCTTCTGGGGCCAGTTGCATTTCATGTCTTCTTAAGTGACATTTTGGGGAGGGGGCTGGAAGGGAAGGTGTGCCTCTTGAAGATGACAGTAATATCTGCAAGCGGGTGCACACTCCATGAATGAGGGACAAATGAGGGGGCACCTAGGTAAACTGGAGTGATGGTGTACAGTGCTGCATCTGAGATTCCATGCAAATACGTGCTATATCATGAAACTGGGGTGCAAGACAGAGGAGGATTACATGATGGGGGTGATACTGATGGTCACCAAGCAGGAAAGGGATATGGGGATAATCACACCTGATGACCTAGCAGCAACCAAACCATATTGCAAGTCAGCAGGGACAGCCAGTGTGATGATGGGATGCATAAAGATCAGTATCACCAGCAGAAGAAAAGAGGTGGTGATGCCACTGTACAGATCATTCGTGACGCCTCATTTGGGGTACAGTGTCTAGTTCTGGAGGCCACATCTCCTACTAAGTCCAGTTCTGGAGGCTACATCTTTGTAAGGAGTTAGACAGTGTGGACACAGTTCCAATAGGGTCAACAAGGATGGTGCAGGGTTTAAAACAAAATTCATAATAAGAGACTGAGAAACCTCCCTATGTATACCCTGGAGGAGAGGAGAGACAGAGGAGACATAATAGAAACCTGCCAGTATCTAATGGTCATAAATAGTGTATCAGAGGATAACATCTTCATAAGGTACATGTTCATGAATGTGGGGGGATGACGTGCTTTTTGAAGGGGGTAGTCTCAGGGGTAACATCAGGAAGTATTTTTTTAAGGGAAAGGGTGGTGGATGCCTAGAATGAACTAACTCTTAGTTGAGGAAGTGGGGGACAACACAGTGGGGGAATTTAATAAAGCATGGTACTGGCAAAGGGGAGCAGTAGCGGCAGAAAAGAGAAGGTAAAGCCAGATATCAAGTAGGGTATGCAACTTTTACAGTAAGTAGGGAGAATGGACACATTCTGCAACACTATTGATCCTCATCTGCAGTCAGTTTCTATGATTCTAGGACACCATTCTGTGTAGTAATGTGCACATCGCAGGACCACTGTATCATACCTGGCATGTGGCTGACAGCATTCCTGATAGGCCAATGGAAGCATACATAACTACTGAGATAATAATGCCTGCACTGACATTTAATTGCAATACAATCAGACTTTGTTGGAAGGGGTATCATGTCAAAAGAGCAAACCAAAATGAGCGACTGATAAATGAGCATATCATTTTGCTTGCTTTCAGGTTTAGAAACAAAGAAGCTGATGGCAGATAAGGACTGCAAGGCCTATCCAGTCTGCCCATTTCTTTTTCTACCTTATGAATGTGCCATCGGCCTTAGCTCTGTCAATGGTCTATCTATTCATACTCATCTGTATTGCTCCTTTATGCCTATCCCATGCCTGTTTGAAGCCCTGCACTGTATTGATATCCACCACTTCTTGAGGTATGCTGTTCTATGCATCCACCACCCTTTCTGTGAAAAAGAACTTCCTCACATTACCCATTAATCGGCCTCCCTCTAATCTCATGCTGTGTCCTCTTGTCCTGCTATTTTTCTTATATTGAAACATGTTAGACTCTTTTACCTTGTTAATGCCCTTAAGGTGTTTGAACGTTTCGATCATATCACCTCTCTCCCTCCTTTGCTCTATGGTATACATATTGAGCTCCGTTAATCTGTCCACATATGTTTTCTGATGCAGTCCCTGCACCATTTGGCGCCTTTCTCTGGACTGCCTCAATTTGGTTACTGTCCTTGTGAAGGTGTGGCCTCCAGTATTGCATGCAGTACTCCAGATGGGGCCTAATCAGTGTCTTGTAAAGAGGGATTATTATCTCCCTCTTCCGACTTGTGATACCTCTACTAATACACCCTAACATCCCTCTAGCCTTACCTACTGCTTTAGTGGTCTGCTTGGATGATTTCAGGTCATCGGTGATGATGATACCCAAGTCTCTTTCTTCCCTTGTGACTGCCAGCAACTCCCCTCCCAGCCTATAGGTGGCTTCAGGGTTCCTCTTCTCTATGTGCGTGATCTTGCACTTCTTTGCATTAAACCCCAGTTGCCACTCTTTTTTTTTTTTTAACATATTTTTTCCCCTCTGGTCACGGTCTGCGGAGCCTCTCTTAGGCATCTTGCCTGTTCCTGCCCCACCTGAAGTCTTCCTAACTGAGCCTTCTCTCTCCTCCCTCTCAGCCCACACAACCGGCACCTCCAGCTTAACCCCTCCGGGGTGGGGTCGCCCCTCCTCTTGGGTGCTCTGTACAGTCACTCTCTGGCTCGTGGGTGACAGCCCGGGTGGAGGACACTGGAAGGCCAGGCAGGATAGACCCGGCAGTGGGCATGGGGGCCGGTGCCATCGCCTACCCCGAAAAACAGTGTTTCCCTGTTCTGGTGTGCACTCCCCCCTCCTGTGTGTGGTGCACGTCCCTGATGCTACGGTGCATGGCAACCCTGCCAAGCATCAGCCACACTATGTATGTTCTGCCCTTCATGCTTCACCACCCCCAGTCTCCACTGGGAGCCAATGGCACGCTTAGCGATGCCCTGTCCTCCACCCCCCCAGGGAGGAGTGCAGCCCAGCAGGTGCTCAATCCTCACCCTCCCCTGCCAACCCCCAGCGCCCGAGCTTGCTCCCGAACTCGGGTCGCCGGTGTAGTGCGAGATGTGGCATCCAGCGCCTCAACCCTCAGTGCCACCGGGCCGGGCTCCCAGTTGCTACTCTTCTGACCATTTTGCTAGTTTATCCAGATCTCTTCTCATTCTGCCCACCCCATCTGGATCATCTACTCTGTTGCAGATCTTGGTGTCATCTGCAAATGGACAGACCTTACCCTCCAGTTCTTCTGCAGTGTCACTGATGAAGATATTTAAGACGACTGGCCCCAGGACTGATCTCTGAGGTACCCCACTTGTGACTTGCATCTCTTCTGACTGTATACTGTTTACCACCATTCTCTGTTTTCTGCCCGTCAACCAGTTTGCCACCCAGTTGACCAACGTCTGACCCACCCGAGCCTACCCAGCTTATTAATCAGTCTTCTATGTGGAACAGTATCGAAAGCTTTGCTGAAGTCAAGGTAGGCAACATCAACTGCTCCCCCTTGGTCCACCACTCCATTTACCCAGTCAGAGAAATCTATGAGATTAGTTTGATAGGACCTTCCTTTTGTAAACCCATGCTATTTTGGATCCTGTGCTCCTATGGATTCCAGGTGTTGCGCTATCCTTTCCTTAAGAAGTGCCTCCATAATCTTGCCCACTGCTGAGGTAAGACTGACTGATCTGTAGTTCCCTACCTCCTCCCTGCTACCAGTCTTGTGGAGCAGGATCACATGAGCCCTTTTCCAGTCTTCTGGGACGTCTCCTGTGCTCACAGACTTACTAAACAGTTCTGATAATGGCTCTGCTAGTTCCACCCTTAGCTCATTTAGTACCCTGGGATGTATGCCATCAGGTGCTATTGCTTTGTCCACCCTGAGCTTATCGAGCTCTTGTGGGACCCTTTCTTTTGTGAAGGGAGTAGTGCTCACCTCCCTCCCCCCTGTGTCCATGGTGTTGAGCTGTGAGCCCTGCCTTACCTTCTCTTCAGTACATACTGAGCAGAAGTATCTATTTAGGATAGATGCTTTTACATGGTCCTCCTCCTCACATGCCCCCTTATACCCTTTGGTCTTAGCAATACCCCCTCTGCACTTTCTCCTTTCACTAATGTATCTATAGAAAGTCTTGTCACCTTCTTTTACTGTTTCTGCTAGTGCTTCCTCTGTTTGGGCCTCTTACTGCCTTCCCTGCTTTCCTTAGGGAAGTTTGGTATGTCTCTCTATCTTCATCCTGCTGCGTTCCCTTATATTTCCTGAAGGCCAGCCTTTTGGCTCTGACCTTTTCTGCTACTGTTTTTGAGAACCAAGGTGGTTTCCTTCCTCTTTTGCATTTCCCTTTCTCTCTAACACAATGGGATGTTGCTTCAGGTATTGCATCCTTAATGCTTGCCCATTTTGCCTGTACCCCCCTCTCCTGTATTTCTTTTTGCCAGGGCTAGCTTAACTCTGTTGGCCATCTAATCAGTCAGCTCCTCTGAAGTCCCATATTTTTGCCTTGGAATGCGATGATTTAGTTTGGCTGCTGTGGAGGGATAGCAAACGACCGGATAGCAAGGGAGGGTTGGAAAAAATGGTGAGGGAAGAGAATAGCAGTGGGACAGAAGAGGGAGAAGAGGGATGAGCTAACTAGGGATGTGGAGCATGATGCCACCGAGCTACTCTGGTAGGGTTACCGGCTGCAGTGGTGGTGGCCCCAGGATCAGGACTTCAGACAGGTATGTCATTTTATTTTTGGCAAGTTATTGCTGTCCTTGGTCCCTCATCTTTCCTCCAGTGTCCACCCCCCAACCCCCTGGACATGGTTATTAAAGTTTGAGGGGTTGGGGCTTGAACACCACAAAGGGAGATGTGGGGCCGGGGGTCACAACACCCCTGCATTAAACATGTAATCAGGTATGCGCCAATTTAGTATTCGACGTACATGGCTGTGTGCGGCATTTGTGTCCACCACGATGTACTCGCTCTTGTGAGAGTCACTGAAAAAGATTCACTCTTGTGACATGGAACTGTTGGAGGGTGGGGATAACAATACTAACCACATACTGCTCTGTATATTGCGTAGGACACATACAGCTTGCACAACAGTGTAAAACACAGAGTTATAATACTAATGTGAAACTCCTAATCATTTACACTGTCTGTAAATAGCTGCAGTTCAAGAATGTGAACTACTGACAGTCCAAAATATAATCTAGGGACCCTCATGCAACTTGCAATGCTAATGGGGGAGGGGGGTTGTCTCCTTCAGCCCATCAGCTGCCAAAGTCCAGATTTCAGAAATAAAGCACATCATGGTAATACAGGTTAAGCCACTTTATTCAAACACTTCACTGAAAAGATTTAATTCACAAACTGTTATGAGCACCACTGACGAGTGGGGGTACCATGGAGCTGCTCCATATAGTACCCACATAGAACCGGGAATGCTCTTGGGGTGGGGGAAGGTTCCTTCAGCCCATCTGCTGGAAAAATTTAAACTTTTCCAATTAAAACCACAACATGGTCACTATGGGATCAGACACTATTTTCACAAGGCACAATAAAAATATTTTAAATCAAAAATAACAAAGTGCAGTACTAAGAAAAACACCATTCTTTAGTGAAACGAGTGGGGAAGCCATGGAGCTGCTCCATTTATACGGGCATCAGCCCAGGACCTGCAGCGTGTAAACATTAGGAAACTATGCAGCTCCTGAAGCGCACCATAAAATGAGTAAAAAGCTCAAAAATGGGACACAATTCTCGATCAGGAAGGCATGCAAATGAAGAACAAAATCACAGCAGATAGCAAGTTTTTTTTTTTTTTTAACAAATTATAGAGGATTCAGTGGCCAAGCACCCAAGAACGGGCATAAATTGAACATAAAAAACTCATGAAACATTTTGACACCTGAAGAGTAAAGAGTACCCCATAGGCACCCCCTCCGTATACCACAACTTTAGCACAATACCTCAATAGGCTTTACAACACAGATTGTGATAGTCACTAAACGAGGTGCTCAACTTCTCAAATAACCACTTACATCAACTGTATGCAGTTTATATTGGAGATTGTATAGTGCAGTGGGTTAAGGCTCTGAGCTACAGATCTGGAGACCTGAGTTTGAATCCCTCAGCCACGTAGATACATACTGTGTGATCCTGAGCAAGTCTCTTAACTTCCTTGTGCTCCCAGGTTGCAACTGGAAACAAGCTTCAGCTTAGTGTGCTACTCCTGGTTAAACAATGTTCCCCCTATACTGCTTAACAGAATAATATGTAGTAGTTCTGACATTTGACAGGAGCTACTTACAGTAGCTATTATGACTACCTATAAGGCACAAAGTGCATACTACACAAGTTCCCTCAAATATAGGGCACAATGATTCAAGGTACACGATATGTAAAGTACAGTATATAGACAGTATCCTTATTCCTTACCCTACTCACATATGAACAAAAGAACACTTAGTACCTTGATCTTTTAAGGAAACGTTTTATGCATTAATTGAGACACAGGGTGAGGTGTCAGGATTTGCTTTATTTTTTTTAATGAGCAACACTGAAACAAGACTAGCACACACGTACACGACTCGGGTTTTAACAGTGAACTCAGATCACAGAGAAAGGTGATACTCAAAACATAAAAACAGTAATCTTAAGTACCCAAATAAATAAACCAAAATGAGTCTGCATTGAAAAATCAGATCACTGTTATAATATATTGCATCCTGTAAGGATTAAATTAGCAGTTGAGGATTACGGCGTTGGACCCCAGTGGGTAAGGAGGTGGAGGGGGAGGGGGGTGGAGGCTGAGTGGGAGGCCAGGTGGGGAACTAATGACTCAACAAACATCGATGCACGTTTTTTGGTTTTATAGGGTTTGAAAAAAACGACAAGGGACGTTTTCTTAAAGGGACACTGTCAGTTTTTTGGTAGATTTTCTGTGTCCCCTTGCTAATAGTCTGTAGAATCCTGTTAGAAGGCACTTAATAGGTTATATGATACCTGACTGGCATATTACTGTCATAGAATGGTATTTTTTGATAGAAATGAAATTTAATTGGACCAACCTTATCTGTTTCTGCCTCGCGAACATCCAGAACTGCCACAATACTGACTCGTGCTAATCTCTTTCATAACTGAGCTTGATGATTTTGGGGCATATGAAACAGTCAGCTGAATAATGGCCATTGAACTGAGCATGGCAGTTACTGAAATGTCCATAGAACAAGCGTTGTAACGCATTAAATTTGATCTTTGAAATGTGAAGCTGTGACTTGGGCATGTGCATCGTCATGTCTTCACATTTCGAACATGGAATTTAATGTGTTACAACACTATTTCTATGGACTTTTCAATATTGCAGAGCTCAATTCAATGGCCACTATTCAGTAAACTATTTATTTCATGTGTCCCCAAAACCACCAAATGCGTTCATGCAAGAGATTACTGCGAGTCAGCGCTGTGGCAGTTGTGGATGTGCAGGAGGAAGCAAATAAGGTTGGTCCACTTCTATTTCATTTCTATAAAAAATACCATTCTATTACAGTAATATGCTTATCAGATATTATATAATGTATAAATGCCTGCTAACAGGACTTTTCAGACTATTAGTAAAGGGACACAGAAAATCTACCAAAAGGCTGACAAAGTCCCTTTAATTTCACATACATTCTGACACTGGGATTGGGCACCCCAGTATCGGGCTTGTTGGGGAACGAGGATGAGCAACCTGGAGGGGAGGGGTGGGTCAAGAGAAGTGATAGCAGGGGTGGGCTTTCCACTTACATAAAAAAAAAAGGGAGGCGCTAGAGAGCCATCTTCCAAGTTGGAAGCACTTCTTCAAGCTCTCTCTCACAAGGTGGCAAATCTGCGAAAAAACTAGAAATTTTGGACAGTTTTATCATAATCTAATTCCAGAACTCGATACAGTAAGTCTTTCTGAATCTGCAGACACCACGTCTACTATGAGGCAATAAAAAGTACAACAGCAGGGGCCGCCTCAAGACCCACCATCGAATTTCAGCAAGGCGGCATAACCCTCAAGTGATAGTGGAGCCAGTAACTCAGCGTCATTGGCAGAACCACTTTGGCAAACCATATTTGAGTCCATGGACTCAAAAAGTGAGAAAACCTTGCAAAAATTGGAATATCATGATGCCACTATATTACAACTTATAGGATCTGTCGCTGAATCAGACAAATGGGTGGTGTCTACTCTAGCTGCTGTGGCCACCCTAACTAAAGAGAACGGTCAACTTTGAGGATGCATGGAGACCTTGGAGAATGAAGTGCGGGCTGGCAACATACATATCTTCCCTTGTTAATCTTCACCATTCATTACTGCTGTGTGTGAGCCGGAGGCACGCACCTGCTACAAGAGGTTGTTTTTTTTTTTTTTGGAGGGAGGAGTTGACGCCGATGGCACCGCCCACGAGAGCGGTGCGCGAGGGGTGGCCGTTGGGTGCCGCAGACTCCTCCTCCATCCCAGTTCTGTTTCTCCCATCATCGAGGCTGCACCTGCTGCGTGAGTGACAATGTTTTTCTAGTGCGCCATTAGGCCTACTTCTGTTTCAACGCCATTTAGTTGACTCCTGCATCCCAGTTCTCATCTCAACGCCATTGAAGCCGGTAAGACTGTTTCATTTATTTTTATTTTCGACTGTGCCGGGAGCTTTGCTGTTTATTATTTCATTTCGCATTATGTCCAATTCAGGGGCCAAATGAAAATCCAAGGCGGACCGTGCCCGTATGCGTTGGTGCCCTTGCGGCCGGCGGTTTTCCGTCACGGACCAGCATGATGTTTGTCTTCAGTGCCTGGGACCCTACCATGATATGGACCGTTGTGACACCTGTTTTTCCATGGACCACCGTGTTTTGGAAATCCATGTGTTTAAAGTCGGCAGGTCTCCACCGACTTTTGGAGGACAACGTCGCCCACGGGCTTCCCAGGCCAGATCTCTCGACCCTTCCTCTGGGTCCCCTCCTGGGTCTATATGGCTCAGTGAGGAGTGAACCTCCTCCACTTCCAGCCTTGCTGAGGAGGAGGAGGTTTCTTCTTTGGCGCTAGAAGAACGGTGTGATCCCTCCCGGGGTCGCATCATTGGGACTATCCCAGCAGTCACATTCTCAGGTGCAGGCTCCCCCAATGTCGCGGCCTCCAGTTGTGGGGCCTGGCACTGGTGGACCCTCGATGCCGCCTAGCTATGCTGCTTTGTGTTCCGGTGCTGCCCGCTGTGCGCTGGGGACTCAGGCAGCGCGCTTTGGGTTCCGGCGCTGTCTGCTGTGTCGGGGACTCGGGCGGCTTTGGGATTTGGTGCCACCCGCAGCACCGGGGACTTGGGCAGCGGCATTCACGATGCCATTGTGGTTCCCGGCGCCATCTGCGGGGCAGAGGACTCAAGCAGCACCATTGGTGTCGTCGCAGTCTATGTCGGTACCACTCCCGGTGCTGTCGCAGGAGAGTTTCCTGGGGTTGCCTCTCTGGACGTCACTCTGCTCGACTCCTTTTCAGGAAAAAATGACTGAGGTGGACCTGGACTGGCAGCCTGAGTCTTCCGATTTGGAACTTTCTGTAGGCCGTGGTGTCAAGTGGCCCAGTGTTCCTCTCCCTGAGTCCCTGGAGCAGGTTCGCCTGGAGGGTCCAATGGCTAGGGGTGGCCTGAGACCTTCTGCGGCCAATCCTTCTGGGATTCGTGAGAGGATGCCTCCTTCTGAGAGGACCCAGGCAGCTGCCATCTATAGTGCTGCTGAGGCCCTTCGGGAGAGGGTAGAGAGCCCTGCTTCTGTGGTCTCCCTCCGGAGGCTCACACTGCAGGGACCTCCTACACTGGTGTCGAGGAAGAGGGCTGCTTCGGAGTCTGAGGGGTTGAGCAGTCGGGATGAGGAGCGGTGACACATCCCCACTGCCCTCGGGTGTGGTAAGGAGTTGTAGCGCTGAACCCCGCCTTTCTCTCGAAGTCTCCAGAGTGCCTTCTAGTGGCGGTACTGAGGGTTGCCCTTCTGGACACTCGCAACCTCAGTCACGTTACAGGGGAGATTCCCCTTCTGGGCTTTTCCGGAGTTTGCCTTCACATGTTACCTCTTTGCAACCTGGCATGATCTCAGGGTCCCCAGTCTTGGCGGCATCACTCCCTGGATCTCGGAGCCCTGGCAGAGGCCAAGCACGTGCACTTAGGTGCCCCTCGCCCATCCCTCTGCAGCCACCACCCCCCCCTCTCCCGGGCCATGTGGGTCCTACGGGACCGTTAACTTGCAAGACGTTCAGAGCCGATTGCCACCTCGTGGTGCCTTCCTGGATGATCCTCTTCTAGGAGGCATCTATACGCACCTGGCAGGTTCCAGATGCCCCTTTTCCAGCCCTGGCAGGCTGCAGGAGACGGTATTGTGCCCCCCATGAGTCTCTAGGTTCTCTACCTCACCCACCTTTGGGCTTGACGTCCCTAGACACTCCTACTGGGCCTCGGCGCCTGGCACACGACAGACCCCCAGATCCGGATTCTGCTGAATTTGGTCAGTGGGGGCCAAGAGTTTTCTCTTCAAGTCATGTGTTGATGTGCATAGGTACACATCAGGCGCACCACACTGTTTACAACAGACATCTGTGGTCGATGCTAGCTCAGGTTCTGGCATCTATGCCTGATACAGAGCAGTCTAGACAAGCCATTGCTCTCTCTGCAGAGGGTTGCAGAGCCTGCAAGGCACCAAGCGAGGGCATCTTACGATGCCAACGGCGTGGCTTCCAGACTAGCAGGGACAGCGATCTGCATTAGGCGGACGGCATGGCTTCGTCTGTCCAGACTGTCACCCATTGCCCGGCATAGGGTGACTGCCTCTGCTCGGGCACCCGCCTCTTGTTCTTCAGAGGCGAGGAGGATACTTAGGCTCCTTCGCCCCCAGCCTTGGGGACACCTCACCCTCACCAACCTTAGACTGCCTCAGTCTGTTGGTTAGGGTCTCCCCTCCTGCTTTCCACCAGTAGGAGGCTGAGGGATCTGTTCCCTTAGGGCCAAAATTCAGGCCCCCTTTGGGGGAGCTTGGTACTCTCCCAGCAGTAATGAATGGTGAGGATTGACAAGGGAAGATATGAAAATGATGTACCTACCATAATTGTTGATCTTCTCTTGCATCTTCACCATTCATTACTGAATCCTGTCCACCTTCCCCTCATGGGCCTCATTTCTTGGGCGTCTCCCCCACCCTGCTCGCCTTCTTTCTCCTCTTCCCCTCTGGGGGCTTCATCCTCTGGTTCCTTGGGACCTTCTGTTCTTCTCTAAAAACATGTAGAAGAATTGAGTAGGAGGTGGGCGAGTGATACTTCGTCCTTTCTTCTGAGGGAACTCTTTCTGATTTCCTGGAAGGTTTTGCCTTCGAGAACTTTCCTGGCCAGATTAGCTCAATCTCCGGACATCAGGGCTAGTCTCTTAAACAGTCCTCTAACCCTCAGTCTTCGAACTTATCTCATGTCCCTTTATTTTCTGGTGCTGTCAGACCAGGACTAGTCTCGTCTATCCTATCCTTTTGATCTGGTGGTCTGGTCCATTCTCCCTGCCTTCTCAATGGAGTCAAAAGGATCTCCTTCTCTATCTCTGTCCATCCTGTCAAGAAGTTGCTCTCTCTTAGGGCTCTTCACCCTGCTAGCACATATCTGTGTGGTACAGTGGTCTCTTTCCCTTTGCCTAGTTGGAGGCTCTCCTCCTTCGGAACAGAGTTTGCCTTAGGCATTCTGTGAGCTCTCAGCTTGAGTGAAGGGTAATAGGATAATGGGATGTTTAGGGAAATCTGCCCCCCTCGTTTTAAGCTGTCTGGAAGGTTCGTTAAACCATCTGAACCAGTTTTATCTGAGGGATCCTTGCTTCCTGCTCAAGATCCGAGCTGATAAGCTTCAAGCCAATTTCACTCTGGATTGTGGCAGTATTTTTCCCTCCACCCAATATCCTCTTCTCTTCTCTTCTTTTTCTTCCCTTTCCCTCTTTCTTCCTTTCCCTTTTCTGTTCCTCCCTCAGAGCTGCCCAAGGAAGGAGGCCGTCCGGTCCCTTAGGGTAGGATCTTTCTGTTACCTGTCCTCTTTCAGCTTATTCCTTTTTCAGTTTGTTTCCTTTCCTTTTACTATTCCTCAGCTCTCTTGCCTCGCTCTTATTCTTCTGTTCTTTTATTTCGCCTCTCCGGCTTACAGAATTGGGATGGAGGAGGAATTTGTGGCGCCTAACGGCTGCCCCTCACCCACCACATAGTTCGTCACTCATCAGCGCCGACTCCTCCCTCCAAAAAAAGACAAAAACACTCCCGTAGTGGGTGCGTGCCTCCAGTTTACACCCAGCAGTAATAAATAGAGAAGATACAAGAGAAGATCAACAATTCTAGGGACATGGATATGTTGTTCATCCACACTCATTGGCAGGTATCCTTGCCGCTTTAAATCTTGCCGGAAGGTCTTCAAGCTTGCTCCTCCCACCCACCCGGGTGGTATAACTCTCGGCTCCGCCCCATGACGCCAGATCTTCCTTACCGCTTGGAAGCTCAGGTTCCCTCCTTAACGCTCTGCGTTTGAGACTGGTTCCTATTTCTCCGTTTGCGGATTTAAAAATAAATTTTGCGAAAAAGACTTCAGTCTTCGATCCCTCGCGGCTGCGATGGACAAATCGACTCCCGGATTTCGGAGATGCCCATGCGGGCAGAAGATGTCTCGGACAGATCCACACTCCGTGTGTCTGCTGCTTAGGCCTTGACACGACCCGCGAGCTTGCGACCTGTGCTCATCTTTCTCGGCCTCAGTCCTCGAGACCGTGCTGCCCGATTGCAACTGGGCCGTCCGAAGCGTTCCCTCGGTGAAGTCAAGGAGGCCGGTTGGCGGTGTCCAGCGGCGGGCTCAGGATCAGCTGCGGCGGATGATAGCCTCGAGAGGAGGCGCGGGCGCGATCTTCCTCACAGCCGCGCATTTATCCCGCTCTCTGGGTTCTTCCTACACGGCTTCTTTTAGGAGCTTTGTCTCCTCTCTCCACTAAGGGAGAAGGGCCTACGTCTGCTGGACCTTATTCTCGGTCCAAAAAGAAGGACAGGGTAAGTCCCTCCATCGACGCTCTTGGGAGCGGAAAGGTCCCTTCCCGAGTCAGCCGACGCGCCGGCTTGCCGACTGCGCTCGGCTTCGCCACTGGCCTCCACGGTGTCCCCGTCAGGTCAGTTGACCGAGACTCCCAACCGAAGTCGAGATTTTCGACCCGTTGGGACGGGCTGTCGCCTTTAACGGCCGAATTCCCCTCTCCCGGTTCCCGGGAGGAGTGAGATCCGTGGGCTCGCCTGTGCCTCCGGTTCCGGAGCCCTCGGATGGACCATCCGAGCGAAGGAGTGCGGTTCGGCCGCCACCTCCCGCTCCGACCTGGAAATTCCGGGACTCTCGGTCTCAGTCTCCGGACCTCTTGCGCGGTCAAGCCGATCCCACGATCATAGCGGTCTCGGGTCTCGGCACCCTGTGGCAGCGTCGCCGCTCGTCCTCCTCGGGACGAGGGAGGCTTGGCGTAAATGCCGTCGTGATACGAGACCTTATGTTGCAACAGCTCCTCCTGGCCGGGAGTAGCCGACCCGTCGCCTTCCCGCCATTAGAGCAGCTGTCACGGGCGCCGACACAACCCCTTGACTTATCCGAGGCCTATACCCAGGCCGGTTGTTCGGGCCAAAACCAGCTGCTCCACCGATTCGGTGGAACCTCCGCCTCCACAGCCACCATGGGGCTCCGACCAAGATTCTCGGTGGCTAAGGTCTACCCATCGGCTGTCAGTTACCCTCACTCCCGACCGACCTCGGCAGGTGAAGGTGGCTCAGGCCAGAGGCAACTCTTCGAGGACTCTTCGAGTCCGAAGATGATTCCTCCTTTTTCTCCAAGCGACTGGACTTGGAGTCTTCAGGAGGTCAGTCAATGGGCGATAGCCTGTCGTCCTTCCTAGGACTGCTTCGCTCATCTCGGAGTCCACGGGATGGAGCTCGACCCGCTTCCAAGCGGGCCAGGTATCCCTCACGGAGATTCTGGACCGAGGGATTCTCGGCGGAGGCCTTTCGGTGGCCGAGGCCATAGTGGGTTTGGCACTGGAGCTTTGGCAGGCCCTGCTTCCTGCCCTGCGCCCGGCCAGGATGGCCAGAAAGTCGCGGTCCCTACGGTTCCTTGTCCGGTTTTTGGAACACCCTCTGCTGAGGGGTTGGTTACCGACAGCGTTTCGCGCCCCGGGCAACACCAGGGATGTGGACAAACCTCCTGACAAGGAGTCCAAGAAATGGACTATGTCGGGCGAAAAGTCTACGCTATCCTCTCTCGCCTTCGCCAGGCCAGTTCGGCCGTCCTCATGGCACATTTTCTCATGCCCTGTTGGGCTCCTGGATGAGGTCATCCTCATCTTCCTGCCGATCTGCAGACTACGGTTAAGCAGGTGCGGGACCAGGGCAGGGCAGTGGCCAAACAGCAGCTCCAGACTGCTTTGGATATAGGGGACTCATGTGCCAGATCAGTGGCGCGCCGCAGTGGCTATCGTCGGCGGCTTGGCTGAGGATATCCACCTTTGCCCGGATACCCAGCACAAGTTGGCGGATGTTCCCTTAGGGACTGACCTCTTGGCCCTGGGGTGGAAGGTCACCTGCAGAGGATCGAGAAGTCCAATGCTACCTTGGACTCGGTCTCTTCCGCTCAGAAGGACAAAGGCCGCAAACCACAGCCTAAGCCCTTTAGTCCTTCTGCCTTTGGCACGCCAGCCCAGCAGCGTCAGGGCCAGCAGGCTCGGCCTTGGCATCCCAAACCCAAGCCGCTGGCTTCCTCTAACAGGAGGCAGGAGGAAAGGCCCAGGAGGTCCCTCGCCGGTCCCTCCTCCAAGCCTGCCCAGTGACGGGCTGAGGTGTCGCCCCATTCCCGTCACCTTACCCCTGGGTCCCCCCATGGGGGGACGGCTCCGGCACTTCCGTTCCGCCTGGTCCGCTGTTACCACGGACAGGTGGGTCTTGGAGGTGGTGGGAAGAGGCCTGCCTCTGGAATTCGAGCAGGCACCACCCTTCAGAGCTGTCGCTCCTCGGGGGGCTTCGGGGTCCCCAGCCTCACTGGCGGCTCGTCGAGCCGACATCGCTCTCCTCCTCCAGAAGGAGGTGATAAGAGAGGAGGACCTCCTTCAGACCCAGGGTTTGTGTCCAGGTACTTCCTGGTTCCGAAGCGGACGGGTGGACGCACCCATTCTCCGACCTACACGACCTAAACAAGTTCCTAGGTCTCGAACCTTCAGGATGGTCACTCTGGCTCAGATAATACCATCCTTGGAGCAGCGGCATGTGGTTCTGCTCTCTGGACTTGCAGAGCGCGTTTTTCACGTCCTATCCGTCCGTCTCACCAGAGATTCCTAGCTTCGAGTGGAAGGATCCTTTCGAGTTCCAAGCCATGCCCTTCAGCTTGTCTCCAGCTCCCAGGGTCTTCACCAAATGCATGGCAGTGGTGACCATTTCCTGCGGCGCTGAGGGTCCGGGTGTACCTTACCTGGACGACTGGCTGATAGCAGCTCCCTCCAGGAAGGAGGCGGAGTGGTCCAGAGATCTGGCCTCAGGTCTGCTCTCAACTGGGCCTCCTATCAACAGGCCAAGTCGAACTCGAGCCAAAGCAGGTGATTCTATTCATCGGCGCAGCTCGACTCTCTTGAGCCAAGGCGGCTCGGCGGACAGGGCGGGTTCTTTCCTCCTTGCCGGTCATTTCTGGTTGGGCAATTGCGCCTGCCGGGACTTCCTGCGCCTCCTGGGTCTCATGGCAGCCTGCACCAGCGTGGTCTGTTGGGCCCGCTGGAACATGCGTCCCCTTCAATGGGGACTGGCCAGCCAGTGGTCCTAGCGCTGCGATCCTTTGGACCAGCATGTGTCGGTGACACAGGGATGTGGAGCAGCTCTCCAGTGGTGGACTGTTCCAGATCATTTGCAGGAGGGCATCCCGTTCGTCCCTGCCCAGCCGTCTCTCTATCGACCGATGCCTCTCTGATGGGTTGGGGTGCCCATCTGGGAACACCGGCTCATGGCCTCTGGTCCCCTATGGAGTCCCAATGCCACATCAACCTGCTGGAGTCTCGAGCGGTCCGCCTAGCTCTCACCGCCTTTGCTCCGTTCCTCCGGGGTCAAGTGGTCCGAGTCCAGATGGACAATACCACGACCATGTTCTATCTAAACCGCCAGGGCGGACGCTCCATGCTTCTATGCAAGGAAGCTCTCCGCATTTGGTCACCGTGGCGCAGCCTGGAGGCGGATCTCCTAGCCATTCATGGCAGGAGCCTCCAACACCCTGGCCGATGCCCTGAGCCGGATAGGGGCTGCATCCCACAGTGGTCTCTCCTGCCGAGGTAGTACAGCATCTGTTCTCCCATTGGGGCACACCTCAGGTGGACCTGTTCACCTCCAGGAGAGCGAAGCTGAGACTGTTCCATGCCGCCCCCTCAGCAGGGCTGCTGCAGGGGATGCCTTCTCGAGGCAGTGGACCCCGGAGCCTCTTTCAGCCTTTCCCCATTTCCCTTGATCACAAGGTGCTTCTCAAGCGAGGAGGGACAAGGCAGGTGATTCTGATAGCCCCAGACTGGCCTCGCCAGTTCTGGTACCCAGATCTCCTCAGTCTCAGCTCCAGGACTCAGGCAGCTTCCAGCTCGCTGGACCTGCTCTCAGTCAATCAGGAGAAGGTGTTCCATCCGGACCTTCAATCCCTGCACCTGACGGCCTGGTTCCTGAGCGGCTAGAGTTCCAGGCCTTGGGTCTTTCCGACGAGGTCCTAAATGTAGTTGATGCGTCCCGTAAGGAGTCGATCAGAAATGCTATGCCTTCAAATGGAAAAGGTTTTCCATTTGGTGTCAGGGCAAGGGCTTGGACCCTTCCTCCTGTTCCTTGGCAAGCATCTTGGACTATTTATGGTCCCTTTCTAATCAAGGGCTTAGGTCGGCGACCTAAGGGTGCACCTAGCAGCCATCTCTGCTTACGAGGCGGGCAGGGAAACAGTCGGTGGCGCAGGAGAAGGTGGTCTGGCGCTTTCAAAGGCCTTGATCACATTTCCCTCCAGTCGGGAACCCCACCTCCGTGGGATCTACTGCTGGTACTGGCAAAGCTCATGGGCAAGCCATTCGAACCTATGCACAGGTGTGCTCTCTCTCACCTGTCGTGGAAGACCGCCTTCTTGGTGCTATCACGTCAGCCAGAAGGATGGGAGAGCTCCAGGCGCTTTCCATCGAGTCTCCTTACCTGGTCTTCCACAGGGACAAGATTGTCCTGCGCCCCCACCCGAAATTCCTTCCGAAGGTGGTGTCGGAGTTTCACCTTAACCAGGTGTTGACTCTGCCGGTGTTCTACCCCAATCACACCTCGGAGGCCGAATATAGGCTCCATACTTTGGACCCTAGAAGGGCGCTCGCTTATTATAAAGAGCGCACGGGCTGAAATTGGGAGAGGTTCGCCAGCTGTTTGTCACCTACGCTGAAGCCGCAGATCTGGCAGACCTGCAGCTAAGCGGATGATAAGCAGGTGGGTCACTTCCTGCATAGATCTCTGCTATAAGTTGGCAGGCATGGAGCCTCCCAGAGGGATAAGAGCTCATTCTACCCGCCATACTGCTGCAACGGTGGCTGCTTCCAGGGACGTCCCTATCCAGGAAATCTGCAGGGCTGCTACCTGGAAGTCAGCAAACACCTTCATTACCCATTACCACATCGACCTTGAGTCACGCCGGGATCCTGGTTTTGGGGCCTCGGTTCTCCAGTCTCTCTTTCCCAAGTAAGTATTGGGGGTGTGCGTCTTGCCTCCCTCCTCCCGGAGAACTGCTAGGAGTCTGCCAATGAGTGTGGATGAACAACATATCCATGTCCCTAGAAATACAGGTTACTCACCTGTAACAGGAGTTCTAGGAATGGTATATTGTTCATCCACGACCTGACCTCCTGCTTGACGCACAACCTGAGCTTCCAGCGGGCCAGATCTGGCGTGCCATGGGGCGGAGCCGAGAGTTATACCACCCGGGTGGGTGGGAGGAGCAAGCTTGAAGACCTTCCGGCAAGATTTAAAGCGGCAAGGATACCTGCCAATGAGTGTGGATGAACAACATATACCATTCCTAGAACTCCTGTTACAGGTGAGTAACCTGTATTTACGGTAGGTACGTAATTTTCATATAGTGGGGGTTCCCGAAGGCATGGAGGGGATGACATTGCTAATCTTTTCGTTGGACTGGCTAAAGGGAAAGCTCCAAGTGCATAAGGGATTCCCTTGGTCTTCACTTACCAAGGCATATAGAGTAAATCCATCCAGCTGATACCAACCAACCACGCACCATATTACTGAACTCTACGGGAACAGAGATCCACAGTGTCGTTCTTTTGGCAGCAGGAGTGGCATATCCATTGAAGGTTAATGGCGCAGATGTCAGATTGTACCCCAACCTTTCCTATCAGACTCTTGCCAAAAGGAAGAGTTTCGATGCTGTAAGACACAGACTATGAGCTTTGGGCATTATTCACTCCTTCCTGTTACCAGCACGGCTTCAGGTTGTCTACGGAGGAAAATCCTGGCAGCTTATAAACCCACAGGATGCAGGCCGCTAGACAGAGTGTCAAACACGAGTTTGCAGCATGTCGCGAACCCTCTGAACCCCAGAGCTCTGACTCAGAAGTTACTTGAACTGTGGGTTTAATAATTACCTTGTGAATTGGGTCCGGACTATATAAGAGTGTTCCCTGCATTATAGTGTGAGCTTCTGTTTCTTAGGGAGGATAGGCATTATTTCTACTTACTTAGCATTACATGTCACTGATCTTCCTGGACATAAAATCTCCACCACTCATTCACACTAATGGGAGTTTGCTGGAGGCGCTAGGACCCAGTGGGAGCAAACTTTTTCCGAGAGGGTCGGCACCTGAGATGGAGCTGCGAGGAAGCGGCACCGTGAGCCCTGGCTCATGCGATAATGACTGTCTCGGCATCGACCCTCCAACTGCCTCAGTTCCTTTTATCCCGCCGTCGAGGGCGCGCTTCAGTTCAGTGACGACGTCGCTCTCCCACCGGGAGTCAAACTTCAAACTTGCAGCTTAGTTTTCAGTTTATTATTTTGTAATGTATCTTTGAAATAAGTACTAATTATATTTAATTTTACTTATTATAAGAAAGAAGTCTTCAGCCCTCCATTGATGGAGTCGACAATGAGCGGGTCAGGTGACAGTAGGGAGACTTCGTGTGAAAGCTGTTCAGTCAGCCGAGCTGGGTCCGGTCCGCCACCCTCTCCAGAGGGGAGGGTCTGACAATGGACGGTCCGATGCTCGGGGAGATGGGCGGTCCCCCCGAAAGCATAAAAGGAAACTGTCCCACTCTCGGCACCGTTCAGCCTTGAGTTCTTCTTCGGCACACAAGTCGAAAAAGAGAAGGCATCACTTGAGGTCGCCCTCTGGTATATCTGTGCATTGACGGTCAGTTATTGGGGACAGTCGCTGGTTTCTATCCCCGGTTGCCGACCTCCTCGACATCGGAGCCCATCCCTGCCTATTGGAAGGGCTTCCGATGAGCAGTTTTCACCAGTGGGCTGCTGTCATGGACCAATGGGCACGGAGGTTGGTCCAGCTGCCTGATCCAGTCAGTCAGAGGCTTTTGGACTGTTCATGGGGATGGGTAGGGCGATTGGACCTTCCTAGTCATGCGGCGCCTTCTTCAGTGCCGTAGACTCCGAGCTCGTGTGTTTTCCCCCTTCACATGGCTGCGGTGCAAGGGTCCTCACTAGTACCTCTATCTCCTGTCAGTTTTCTTTCTTTTACCTCAAATCGCAGTTTTCAGACCTTTGGGATACTCTCGTTCGCAGTGCTGGGGACTCTGTCGGCAGCACCGAGGAGTCTGTCGGCGCTGTCCATGGCGCCGTGGGCTCTGTCGGCACTGTCCACAGTGCTGGTGGCTTTGTTGGTGCCGTCTGTGATGCTGCGGGCTCTGTTGGTGCCGTGGCCTGTGCTGGGCTGTTTCTCATGGCTTCGACTTCCTTGTGTTCGGCGCCATGTTCCTCATTGGTACCAAGGCTTGGTGTGGCACTGTCTGGCCTCCAGAGGTTCTTGACTTCGATTCTTTCCTCTTCTGCTTTTCCTTCTGATTTTCACTCCTTTCCTGTCCATACAGTTCCTCTTGGACTGTCAGGAGATGATTTTGAGCCTGACTCATATCTTTGACTGGGTGATGATGTTGAAGGAGCAGGGATCAATCCTGCTACAGAGCCTGTGGTCGAAGACCTTTCCTTTAAGTCTCTGCTTAAATATTTTAATTCTACTCTTTCTCTCCAGACTACAGAAATTGATCCGCGGAAGCTTTTAAGACTCCAAAACCTCCATGTCCCGGAGATCCCTATGGATTTAACACCTCCAGTACAGCCCTCTTTTGAGACCCTCTCTCAGATGGTGTGGAAAAATCAGGCTCTCATTCCTTCCGTGGCCAAGTCCATAGATGGGAAGTATGCCCCTCCCAAGGATTGCCCCATATTGGCCTCACAAGTCTTTGACGATCCCATTGTAGTCTTTGCAGAGAATGATAAGGCCGTCCTTCCTCAGGCATCTACAGCCTGGCCTATAAATAAAGAATGTCACAAGATAGACACCTTAGGTAAGAGAGTCTTTGCTGCCTCCACTCTGGGTATGTGTATTGCCAGCTACCAGTGCTATTTTTCTCAGTATGAGTATGTTCTTTGGCATTCGCTCAAACAAATGGTAGAAGCTCTGCCCGAGTTGGAAACTAATTCAGAGCTACTTCAGACCATAACTGGGATATCGAGTCCAACAACCAACAAGTTAAAGCTGCTATGGACGCTTTCGATACTGCTTCCCGAGCGGCTACTGGCATCTGCACCCGTCGCCACTCTTGGTTACGTACTTCGGGCTTCACGAATGATGCCCAGCAGCAGGTCATGGCTTTACCCTTCAACGGTATGTATCTGTTCGGGTCTCAGGTGGAGCAAGCTCTGGAGGCCACACAGAAGACTAGGTCTGCCATTAAGATGGCTAGACCCGCATCCGCCTCCTCCCGGGCGGGGGTGCCAACAAGCATCAATTTTCACAACCGTCAGTCCTTTTGGAGCAGAGGAGGTTTTAACAAAAAACACAACCCTCAGCCACAAAAGAAAATGCAGCAGAAGGCACAAGGCCCCAAAGCGCCCAGTGCCACCTTCTGAGTTTCTGGCCCAGGTCCCACCTCAGCTGTCCGAGGGGGACTCTTCCTTAGCAGTGGTGTCCACACTCAGGCTGAATATTTACCAAAATTTATTTGAATAACTGCATAATAGCCCACCAGTGCAGGAACTAAGCTCACTGGTCACAAAGTACCCCAGAGCTTTGGGTCTTCACTGACCCTTCATGAGGGTCGGTGAAGACCCGAAGCACCAGGGTACTTTGTGCACTGGCGGGCTATCATGCAGTCATTCGAATAAATTGTGTTAAGTATTCAGCCTGAATGTGGACATTTGAATGTTGTGAGTGCTGAACCCTTTTTGGATCTGACAAGACCCAACTTGCCACAAATCCATGATTTTTACTGTCCTGTAGACCGTGGCTTTCTTTGTGTGAGTAATTGTATAATTTGCCCAAGCTTCAAAGTATTTCCACACTGAACCTTTGCTGATGGATTGCCATGACAACGGCCTTGGATACCTTTCCTCTGTGGGGCTGGCCTGACTGCAGTAGATCATATGTGCTTCTGGGACGAGAGGAAAGCTGAGCAGGATGATTTACTAGTTTCCTTGAACACAACATCAGTACTGAAGAGGAAGTTTGTCTAACAAGAACTAAAGCACCATAAATTGGCAGATTAGTTTGTCTTTTCTGTTCCCTGGAAGAGCCTCTGTAACAGGAACATGTGTGCATCTGGTACGCAAAGGTTTTGTTTCCTTTGGAACCATGTACTGTCTGAACACAGTATGTATGTCTGTCAGGTTACTGTGTGTGTGTGTGTGTGTGTGTGTGTGTGTGTGTGTGTAGGAGATATGCAATGGGCTAACTCAAAATATGCCTTTTTTTTTTTTTATTATTTAAACAATTGATAACCGGGAAAGGCATGCTGAGCCGAGGCTCGATTCCAGGTGCGACCCGGGGGGAAGGGAGATGGAGTACATACATAGTGTGCAACAATAAACAAAAAACAGCAGTAGTACATACAACAGTGGACTGACTGGTAACAAGATAAGGTTGCTTGCAGGATGCCAGATACAACATTTTAACATAAACAGTGGGTGGACCAGTACAGATTTCCTTTTGATCTTACATACAGTTCAGCAAGTGGCTACAACCTTGCAATAGAGCTCTTAAGTCTTTAAAGTGGTAGTGCCAGGAGGCAAAGAGTTAACACGTGAAAGTGCTCACATTTTGGGGAGTAGTGCAGTAGATTGGCTTGGGGCACAAGGGACAGGTGCTAGAAAGGAGGGGGTCATCTGGGGCAGTAGCACGGTGGAGGAGGAAGGAAGCGAAGTCGGTACTTGCAGACAAGGTACAAGGTTCTGTTTCTAATGGAAGGGGCAAGTTTGTTCCACAAACTGGGGAGTTGGAAGGAGAAAGCAACCTGTCCAAAGGTGGAGGATGGACAGGGTATGCAGAAGAAGTGTTCATTTCTGTATCTCACTTCATAAGGGGAGTTGGAGGTAGGGGAGAGGCTATCCGATAGGTAGGAAGGTAACATATTGAACCAGTATTTAGATATAAGGGTGAGGGGGTGTATAGAACGTCTGTGGGGCAGTGGGGTTAGTCCAAGACGAGGTTAAAGATCACAGTGGCGAGTTCTAGAGGTTTATCTTCAGGTTATCAGGGCAGAACCTTAACTCACGAGTGTCAGAGCCACGAGTGAGTTATGAAATTCCTGCCCACTCACAAGTGATAATAAATTGCTGAGTCAGGCTATTGAATATTCAGTATATATGACAGTAGATCTTTCCATTGTCAAGCTTCACCATTCATTACTGCTGGGTATAAGCCGAAGGCGCGCACCTGCTCGGGAGCTTTTTGTTTTGTGTGCATGGGAGGAGTTGGTGCCAATGGTACTGCCCACTAGGCCCAGCACTCACGTGGCGGTTCTTGAGTTGGCCGTTAGGTGCAGCAGCTCCTCACCCCAGTTCTGTTTCTCCCACCATAGAGGAAGCACCTGTTTGCACGAGTAGAAAAAAAGTTGCGTCAGTAGCCTAGTTCATTTCAGTGCCGTTTCTGTCTACTCTGTTCGACGGTTCCTTCCATCACGCTTTTGAAGTTGCTTACCTGACATCTTTTTTTGCCCAGTAAGCTCATTACATTTATTTTTCTAAATTCTTACTGATGGCACTGGGTCTGTTTGCTGTAATTTTTGTAGGTTTATTTCAACATCATGTCTGGTTTGGGGCTAGAAAAATCTAAAGCGAGCCATGCGCCAATGTGTCGGCCCAGCATTTCTCTGTTTTGGACCCGCATGCCAGTTGCCTTTGCCCACTGGGTCCCAACCATGACATGGACAACTACAACACCTGCTTCTCCGTGGACCGCCACGTACTAGAAATCTGCTCATTTAAAGTCGGCAGGGCCCTGCCAACTTTTGGAGGGCATCATCATTCTAGGAATGCCATGGCTAGTACTCTTGACCCTGCCTCCAGGTCTATACGGCCCAATGAGGAGGAAGCCTTCTCATCTGATTTGAGTCTTGCCATTGAGGAGTTTTTTTCCATGGTGCCAGAGGAATGGCTCGGTTCCCTCCGGAGCCGGGTCAGCAGTACCGCTCCAGCAGGCTTCCTTGGTGTTGCGGCTCACGGCTGCTGGGCTCGGCACTGGTGGACCCTCAGCACTGCCCGCCGGCACTGTCTTGGATCCCGGCACCGTTCACGGTGCCGGTGATCGGGGGGTGCCAAGGTTGGTATCACATCCCGGGTCTCCTCCTTTTTGGAGGGGGATGACCCACTGGCTGACCCAAATTGGCAACCTGATTCCTTGGAGTCAGGGAGCCCCCCAGGATGTGACACCAGGTGCTCTGGTGCTCATCCCTCGGTGCCCCTGGAGGCCACAGTCTCTGCGGGCCCCCATGCCAATGGTGGCGTCAGGAGCCTGGTGGCAGATAGTTGTCCTGGGGTCACCAGGTCGATGGTCCTAACCTCAGGGGCTGGGGCAGCTGCCGTTCCAGGTGCTGCCCTGGCTACTGGGGCTAGGGCGGGGGCCTCCTCTTCTGCAGTATCCCTCGGGGGTCCAGCGGGATTTGGGGTCCCCTTAGCACTAGTACGAGGAAGAAGGCGCCCAGAGTCCAAGGGGTTGAGGGTGGGTGAAGCATCGGCCCCTCCTCCACCACCCTTCAGGGGGTTGGGAGGAGCCACAGTGCCAAACCCTGCTTCTCCTCCTCTGAGACTTCAGAGGCGCCCTTAGTGAAGCACTGGGGCTTGCCCTTCTGGAACCATGCAGCATTCGGTCACACCACAGGGGAGAATCCCCCTCAGGGCTCAGCCAGGATTTGTTCTCCAATCTGCAGCGTTCACTGACTTGGTCAACCACCAGATCCTCCATACGGGAGGATCACCTTCGAGGTCTCAGATCCCTGGCAGAGGTCTGGCACTTTCAGTCAGGTGTCCTTCCCTAATCCCTCTGCAGACACCACCTTCTTTCCCATGCCATGTGGGTCCTATGCGACCTTTGACTTGGGAGACATTCAGAGCTACTGCAGCGGCCTTCCCCAGGTATGTCAGGGCTATGGATGAGCAGGTCTTCCGCCTGTCCCCACCACCGCAGGAGAACTCTGAACATCCAAGCTCCTCTACTTTCTCCTCTGAGAAAGAGGAACACTCCATCCACCTGTCCTCTGATGCTGATTTCACAGAATATCAGCAATTCCTTTTGAGGTTAGTTCAGGAGCTCCATATCTCCCATGTGGACAAGCACAATACTGAAAATGAGATGCGCTCTTTACTGAACGAGTTCAGTGCGAATCACCTTGTGGTTCCTTCCTGGCCTGTTCTTTTCCGGGAAGAGTTGATCTGCATTTGGCAGTTACCAGCCGCTTTATCCCCAGCCCCAGCAGCCTGCAGGATGAGGTAGTGCACACCCCAGGAGTCTCTAGGTTCTCTGCCTCACCAACCTTCAGGACTGACAACCCTAGACAGTCCTTCCAGGCTACAGCACGCGGTGCACGACCGACCACCGGATCAGAACTCCGCGGAATTCGACCAATGGGAAAGAAGGGTATTCTCTCTGTCTCATGTGCTTCTCTGCATCACATCACATCAGGCTCACCACGCAGCCTACAACAGGCATTTGTAGTCAGTGTTGGCACAGTTGTTAGCATTGTTGCGTGATATGGAGGAATCTAGGCAGGCCATCGTCCTCTCTGTACAGGGTCTGGAGCGCACAAGGCACCAGGCAAGGGCATCATATGATGCCAGTGAGGTGGCTTCCAGAGTAGTAGGGAGGGACAGGGATCTAGGATTAGGATTAGGAGTAGGATTAGGCGGACGGCATGTCTTCACCTGTCAAGATGATCACCCGTGGCCAAGTGTAGAGTGATTTCCTTTGCCTTCCAGAGGATCCGTCTTTTTTCCCACAGGGCGAGAAGGAATTTACAGGGGCATCTTCCGTCCCATCGATCACAGGGGCCACCACCTTGCCCTGAACAGCCTTAGGCCATGTACGGCCTAGGATGGCTAGAAGGGTCTCCCCTCCTGCGTCTCCACCGCAGGAGGCTGAGAAAGTGTTCCCTCAGGAGGTGCAGTGTCCCTCCGGGGGCTTAGTACTCACTCAGCATTAATGAATGGTGAAGATTGATAATGGAAGATATGAAAATTATGCACTCACCATAATTCCTGAGCTTCCCTTGTATCTTCACCAGTCATTACTGATTCCTGCCCACCTTTCCCTCTTGGGCCTCAGCTTCTAGGTGCCACCTCCACCCTGCTCGTCCTTCCTCTCTACGAGGCCAGTTGGGGGCAGAGCCCCCCTGGTACCTCAGGGCTCTCTGTTTCCTTCTGTAAGTCACAGAGAGCCCAAACAGAGGGGGATGGCGAGTAGGGTCTTTGCCCTAGCCTTGGAGGGAACTCCCTGGTGCACTGTGGGGTCCCTTCTGCGACTTGGCATGGACCTATTTGATCCACTGCCGACTCGGAAAAAAGGGTGGGGATTCCCGGAGCATCCTGTGGGAGGACCCATGGGACTCCCCATCTCTCTGTCCCTCTATATATAGGGGTTGTTTCTGGACAGGGTCTTGTTCTAATCAGAGGTCCCCCTCGGCTAAGCCCTCAAGTGGCAGACTTGAGAGAGCCCTGCTCGGGACTGTCATCCCAAATGCAGATTTAGGGGCAGGAAGGATTAGACACCACCATGCCTTATATTCTCCAGGACCGTCTCAAACACTCCTGTTCTGGACTGATGTCCTGTGGTTTCTGGAGCCTGTTGAGAACCCTGCACCTGTGTCTTCACACATTCAAAGGTCTTGAGATATGGTAAGCCAGCAGTCTCCTGGCTGAGCATGGCACGGGGTCTCTCGCCTTCACCCCCTATCATCTAGCTTTCTCTCTTTCTTATTCTTTTCCCTGTCTTTCTCTTTCTCTTTCTCTCCTTCGCTGACAGCCAGGGGCTGGGGCCCTAATGTCCAGATAGTGAAATCCTACTTCCCCTCTTGTCCTCTGGCTGGCTTATTCCTTTTTCAGTTTATATCCTTTCATTTTCCTGTCCCTTGGCTCCCTTGCCTCATCTTAATTTTCTCAATCCTTTTTTTTCCCTTCTCTCTGGCAAAACAGAACTGGAGTGGAGGAGGAGTCAGCAGTGCCTAATGGCCAACCCGCGAGCACCACATAGTGTGTTGTCCTCATGGTTGACGCCAGTTCCTCCCACACACAAAGAAAAAACAACTGAGCTGGTGTGAGCCTCCTTCTTACACCAATCAGTAATAAATGGTGAAGATACAAGGGAAGATCAAGAATTACGGTAGGTACGTAATGTTAATTTAAGTTATAGCTTTTAAATCTGCAGTGTCTTTGAAGATTTTGCTTTTTTTAATTTTACAGCTGACTTCAGTGCTGAACTAGGCATTGTGATGTCATCAGCTTTATGAAAATTGCTCTGATTGGTTCAGTATTCTACTGTGATGAAAGTAACCTTCAAAATATCCACTGTGACAACAGTGACAACATAGAGAATACTGGACAGGCAACTATGCACAACCGGTGTGTTCTACCACAGAGGGGTTTTGATTCTGTCTGACCTCGAGAGCGAAGCTCGAGAGTTACATGGGAATCAAAACCCCGAGGTGGCAGAACACACTGGTTGTGCAAAGAGTTGCTCATACTGTATTTTTTATAGTGTACAGTACTGTGTGAAATATATGAGCTTGAGTTTTTCTGCTTTAAAAATGAAACTGACTAATGTAGTCTTTAGAGGGTCCAGAATGCTGTTCTACCACAGTAGGGTAGAATCACATTCCATGACCTTTGAACTGTGGTACAACAGCATTTTGAAAGGAATACGATTCTGTACAGAACAACACTCTGCTATACACCATATCATATTTTTGATATGTTGCTGTTACTGATGCCACCAGCCAAGATATCCTTCTAATCTCATAATTTTTACCTCCACACCTGTTTTATACATTTACAAGATAAATGTGATATATTAGCTGGTAGCATCAGTAACACTAACGTATCAAAAATATGTTGTCACAATGGATATTTTGAAGGTTACTATCATTATATCCTATATTTTTTACCTTAATGCATTATAAGGGTTCCAAAGCCACAAAGGCAGAGAAATATGGCATTAGGGTTTTTTCAACCCTAACACGCACTCTTCTACCCCAGCCCGTAGCCTTGTGACCCGAGGCACAGCTTCAGCACTGAAGCCAGGCCCCAGGAGTCTACTGCTTAACTTGGGGCTTGCAGAATCAGTAATAACTTTGGACTCTTGTCAGCCAATCAGATGTCACTGTAGGAGGATGTCATCATTCATTCATTCTATGGGCAGACTAGATGGGCCTAGCTGTCCTTATCTGCTGTCAAAGTCTATGTTTCTATGCAGGATACTGAAGACTGAGCATGATTGCTCCACCACAGAATGGTTTTCTTTTTTATAGGTTTTTAAGAGTATACTTATAGTTTGGAGGCTTTTTTGGGGGGAAGAGGGAGGTTGGGTGCTAGAGGGTGAGTAGGATGGTGGATTGACTAATGAATCTTCCTGGACTAAAAGTCTTCACCATTCATTCACAGTAGTGGAACTATGCCAGAGGCACTAGGACCCAGCGGGAGCCAAAAATGTTCTGGAGGGCTGGCGCCGAAGTAGGACCACGCATGCATGGCGCTGCAAGACTGACTCATACCATATAGGCTGTCTCAGTGTCAACCCTTCAACTGCCTCAGTTTTTTTTTTCCCGTCGTTGAGTATGCTTCAGTCCGACATCGCTCGCCAGTGGGAGTCAAGTCTTTCAAATTAGTTTTTATAGTTTATTTCTTTATTTATTAAAAAAAAAAAAAGTTTTAACTTTTCACAGCCTTCCTTCAACGGAGTCAACCATGGACGGTGATGGTAGGGAGACTTCGCTTGAATGTTTTTCTGGCAGTGGGGTTGTGTCTGGTCCATCACCCTTTTCAAAGGGGGGTCCGACCACGGGCAGTACGGTGCTTGGGTGGGAGGACAGTACTCATAAGCATAAAAAGAAGTGGTCCCATTCCCGATAGAGGTCAGGGAACCGGTCCCACTTTAGCTCTTATTCAACCCATCAGTCGAAGAAAAAGAGGTACCGCTTGAGGTCACCCTCTGATATGTCTGCAGGGGGTCATCGCTAGCTAGGAGTGTTGAGCCTGACCAAACTCTGGTTGGGTCCCCGGTGCCCTTCATTCCTGGCGGCTGAGATTCTCGACCCAGGAGTCCCTCATTGTCCTCCATTGGGGCTTCCAGTGAGCAGTTTCATCATTGGGCTGCTCTTATGGAGCAGTAGGTGCGATGTTTGTCCCATCTGCCTTTGGCAGCAGCTCCGGCACCAGATCCTTTGGAACTTGGAGCCATGAGTTGAGGCCAGGGTGTTCTGGCCAAGAGGCATGGGCTTCTCCCTTGGTGCTAACATCCTCCTTGTGCCCACCCCCTTCAACTGTTGTCTAAGCAGGGGACGGCACAGGTACCTACAGCCTTTTCTCCCTTTTCTTCTAGGTCTGTCAAGATTTCTTGAGGGACGCAGGCCACTCTGGTGTCAGGTGTCCAACAGTCAGCCTCGGTGTCGGTGCTGGCATTGCTTGTGGTACCAGTTCCTGCGGCGCCACTGGCGCCATGGCTGATGCCGAGGGCCTCAACGCTGGTGCCGACCTCTCCAATTTCTCATTTTTCCTGGCCCAAGCCTGTCATTGGTGACCCGTCTGGCACACAGGGAGAGCTTGATGAGTCTGATCTGGACATGATCCCTTCTGATAACGATGCGGACGACTCAGTTTGTGAACTGGAGAGCAAGCCTTCAATTTCTGCCAAATCCATAATCGAAGATCTTTCTTTCCAGTCTCTTCTCAAGAATATGGGATCTGCCTTGGCTTTGCAAACCTCTTCGGTGGATCCATGTAAGCTGTTGCGTTTGTAGTTTCTGCATGTCCCTGGGATTCCAGTGGACTTAACTCCTCTGATTTCACCTTCTTTTGAGACCTTATCAGAGTTGATTTGGGACAAGCTAGCTTTGATTCCCTCAGTGTCAAAAGTCATCAATAGGAAATATGCCCCGCCCAAGACAGACCTATCCTATCCTTGCAGGCATTTGCAGATGCTTTGGTGATGCTTGCTGAAAATAACATGGTCGTCCTCCCTCAGGAGTCTTCTTCTTGACCTGTCAATAAGGAGTCTCACGAGACCGACACTCTGAGCAGGCGGAGATTCGCAGCTGCAACCCTGGGTATGCGGTTTGCTAGCTACCAAGGGCATTTCTCACAGTGCGAGTATACTTTGTGACATTCTGTTGAAGCTTTCGCTGAGAAGCTTCCAGAGTCTGACGTTTCCTTAGAGACACTTCAGACTATCACCAAAGGCATAGAATCCAATAACCAGCAGCTGAAAGCTGCAATGGATGCCTATGATACTGCTTCCAGGACTACTACTGGAATTTGTATAAGACGTCACTCCTGGCTTAGGACATCAGGGTTTCCACCTGATACCCAGCAGAGGTTGATGGATGTGCCTTTCGATAGTGCCTACCTTTTCATCTCTCAAGTGGAGCAAGCACTAGAGGCCACAGAGAAGACTAGGTCTGCCCTAAAAATGGCCAGACCAAAACCTTTGCCTCTCAGAAAAATGGGAACCATCAACAGTTTTGTAGCTGATAGTCCTTTTTGGGGTAAGGGGCGAGGAGCTGGTAATAGAAACACAGCTCCCCAGAGGCAGAAGAAAATGCAGCAGAAAACGCAGGCCTCAAAGGCGCTTAGCGCCATTCTCTGAGAATCTGGCCCAGATCCCTCCTCTGTTGACCAAGAGGAACTCTTCCTCAGCAGTGGGAGGTTGTCTGTCTCTTCTCTATGAGCAGTAGAAGTAAGTCACGTCAGACAAGTGGGTCCTCAGAATTGTCAGGGAGGGCTATTCCTTCAATCTGGTGGACACGCCTCTAGATCTTCCACCAGAATGACAGCCCAGTCTGTCCTCTGTTCAGCCAGACCTTCTTTCTGCTGAGATCCAGGGCCTCTTAAAGAACAGGGCAATAGAAGTCGTTCCCCTCACAGAGAGGAACACCTGATTCTATTCCCATTACTTTCTGGTTCCGAAGAAAACAGGTGGGAAAGTTAAACAAGTATCTTTTCAGGGAGAAGTTCAAGATGGTCTCCCTGGGAACATTACTTCCACTGATTCATTAGTTCGACTGGCTTGCATCCCTCGACGTGCAGGACGCTTACCAACATGTTCTGGTGCACCCGTCTTGGGTCAGCACTATCAGTTCCGAGTATTACCCTTTGGGCTATCCTCGGTGCCTCGAGTCTTCACGAAGTGCTTTTCAGTGCTCACTACACACCTCAGAAAGCTGGGTACTCAAATCTTCCCTTACCTGGATGACTGGCTCGTAGCAAGTCCCTCTGAAGAAGGGATAAAGAAAGCAGTGGACGAAGCCTCCCAGTTCCTTACATCCATGAGAGTTCTCTTGAACCTAGAGAAATCTCAATTTCAGCCTTCCCAGCAGCTCCTCTTTATAGGAGCGCTATTGGACACCAATGAAGCAAGGGCCTTCCTCCCAGAGGACAGGAAGGACTCCATTCTCCAGATGGCCTGCTTCATCAGGGAGAACATGTCGGTTCGGGTCATAGCGATGCAGTGGATGCTAGGCCTCATGGCATCGTCTGTTTTCATGGTGCCACTGGCACAATTGCACACGAGGACCACTCAGTGGATGCTCAGTGCACAGTGGTCTCTTACCACACACCTACAGTCCTTTCACATAACCAGGGCCCCAATTTTTCTGCAGCACATCGGAGCAAAGTTCTGCGGCAGGGTTCTCATTTGCCGCAGAACTTCTGTGGCACTCAACTCCAATTTCTGCGGCAATTCTGCAGCACATTTTTACCCTTAATTTTTTTCCTTTTTTGTTTTTTTGCCATATCTGACACAATGCACGTCAGAATAGCCATTTTTGGGCGCTTGTCAACCAAATTTTCAATATAGCCAGTTCACACTTCTGCTCATGAACAGTATCACTGTGATTTTATAAATCTGTCCGGAATATTGATTTCGCACACCGACCGCGCTATTGTGCGCTACATATGCGAAAACACATTTCGGGTGAGATGTGAAAAATGACAGTTGTACTGTTCATAAGGAGATGTGGTAAAATGGCACTACTGAAAATCTGGAGTAAAAATATAAAAAATGCTCAAAGTTATGAGCGTGCATAGGAACTGCGCAACGCACGCTCGTAAAACAGTCGTTTTGGGGAATATTTTCACCAAATTTTCAACATAGGGTTTCTAGGAGCCTACCTCATCAACTGTGACACTGTCATTTCGTTAATCATTCTGGAAAGGTGGTTCCGCACAGTGACTGCGGAACCACCTTTCGCGACCCATTAACGAAATAAGTGTCACAGTTCATGAGGTGGGGCCCCAAAAACCCCATGTTGAAAAGTTGGTGAAAATATTCCCAGAAATAGCTGAGATATGCACTAAAGTTGAAAAAAATCCATTTATGCCATTATACAGCTTACCGGCATTTCTTCAGTTTGCGGTCGGCTTTGAAGAGTGCAGACGTGTTCCCAGTCCACCAAAGATCGTCGCGCTGGGCTCCGGAGGTAAGTATGGGTTGAGGTGGGTGTGGGAGGTGGGTACTAGAGGGTGGGTGCGGTTGGGGAGGGAGCAAAGAATCAATGATGGAAGATTTTTAGGTTTCATTTTTTTTTTTTTTTTTATTCACAGGCAAGGAGGGATTTTGCCACGCTGTGGTGGGCTCCCAGCGTGGCATACAAACATTTTGGGGGGGACGGTGAAGCTGACGGAAATTGGGCACCCCATTGGCAATGAAGCTTTGCCATGCTGTGGTGTGCTCCCAGCATGCATACAAACATTTGAGGGGTGCTAGTTGATGGGGATTGGGCACCCCCATCGGCAAATGAAGCTTTTGCCACGCTGGTGTGGGCTCCCAGCATGGCACCAGGCAGCTTGGGGGGGGGACAGTGAAGCCGATGGGGGATTGGGCACCCCCATCACCAAAGGACATTTGTTCCGCGGGCAGCTGCAAATTCCGTGGATATTTCTGCGGTTTGCTACACCCACGGAGTCGTGGAAAACTCGGGGCCCTGCACATAACAATGACACAACAGCTGACAAGGTCCCTCTTATGGTGGACACAGGAAATCAACCTGCAACAGGGTCTCCCCTTTACCCCACCAGATCCGAAGATCACTGTCATCACAGATGCCTCTCTGATGGGTTGGGGGGCTCACTGCCAGGACCTCTACACTCAGGGAGTGTGGAGCCAGGACGAGTCGTACCTTCACATAAATGTCCTAGAGATGAGGGCGATCCTGTATGCTGTCCGAGCACTGAGGGACATTCTCTGTCGGATAGTAATCCTTCTCCAGACAGACAACAAAGCTGTGATGTATTACATCAACAAGCAGGGTGGAGTGCACTCCTACCTCCTATGCAGGGAAGCGATGAGATTGTGGGAATGGTGCCTCGAGAACGAGTCATCCATCCAGGCAGTTTATTTACCGGGAGTCCAGAACGACCTAGCGGACCACCTCAGCACAACGGAGGCAGATCGTCACTAATGGTCACTCACAGTAGACATTGTGCAATCGCTGTTCGATGAGTGGGACACTCCAGACCTGGACATTTTTGTGTCCCCACTCAATGCAAAACTGCCTCAGTTCTGCTCCAGAAATCCAGAACCTGACGTTTTCTGTTAGGATGTATTCAGACTACAGTGGAAAAGACGATTTCTGTACACAATTCCTCCTCTTCTGTTGGTTCAGAGGGTGCTCCTCAAATTGGAGGCACAAGGGGGCAGGATAATTGTAATCGCCCCATACTGGCCTCGACAGATATGGTACCCGCTGATCAACAGATTATCAGAGGCTCCTCTGAAGCAGCTGCCCCTATGAATGGATCTCCTGACACAGGGACCCCTGGTCCATCCCAACCTGCACTCACTCCATCTCCATGCCTGGCTCCTGAAGACATAGAAGTGAGTAGGTTCAAGGTTTCTCAGTGGATCTCGGAAATCCTGCTAACCACTCGTAAGACTTCTGCTAGAAAGACTTACACAGCTAAGTGGAAGCGTTTCTCGATTTGGTGTGCGAAGTCTCGTCTAGACCTTTTCTGTTGCCCACTGAGCAAGGTGTTGGAGTACTTTCTAGACCTGTCGAATGTAGGTTTGCAATATTCCACAGTGAAGGTTCATCTCTGCGTGATTTCCACCTGCCATGAGCCAGTGCATAACCTAGGTTTGGCTCAGCTTCCTTTGGTTAAAAGGTTCCTTAAGGGCATCCTTCAAACCAAACCCCTGGTCAGAAGGAAAGTGGCTGCATGCGATATCAACCTTGTGCTAGATATGCTCACTTGCAAGCCATTTGAGCCTCTAGCCATTTGTGATTTGAAGTTTCTGACCTGGAAGATTGCATTCCTGGTAGCCATTACTTCAGTGTGTAGAGTCTCTGAGATCCACGTATTGGCTACAGACCCTCCATACACAATTTTTTACAAGGACAAGGTGGTTCTTCACACACCCCAAGTTTCTTCCAAAAGTGGTTTCGGAATTCTATCTTAACCAGCCTTTGGTGCTTCCAACTTACTTTGCCAACTTCCAAAATGAAGGGGAGTGCACCCTTCACTCGCTGGATGTGAAAAGAGCTTTATGGTTCTATATTGACAGGACTAAGGAGATCCGCCAATCTAAACAGCTCTTCGTTTCCTTCAGTGCGACCTGGCTGGGTCAACCTTTCTCCATCCAGTGTATTTCTGTGTGGCTAGTGGCCTGTCACCGACACTGCTACTCAATGGTGCAGGTCAAGCTGGAAGGCTGGGTTTACGCCCACTCTACTAGAGTGGTTGCGGCTTCCCTAGCGGAGATTCATAACGTACCCATTGCAGATATCTGCAGAGCTGCTACTTGGAGTTCATTGCACACCTTCATAAAGCATGATGCTGTCGATGTTCATGCCAGACAGCATATGTCCTTCGGCAGATCAGTCCTTAATGGACTTCTGTCTTGAGCGAGTTCGATCTCCTGCCGCCCTGCTTGGGGGATTGATGTTTAGCTTGGTACTGTCCCACTAGTGTGAATGAATGGTGAAGTCTTTTAGTCCAGGAAGATATGGATATTACGTACATACTGTAATTCTTGATCTTCTTGGACGTAGTTGTGACAGGATAACCGTCTACTAGCTTTGTTTATATTATTTTGTTATAAATATATATTTTTAAATTTCTGCTTATGCGACATGGTAGGGTCAGCGGGCTCATCTGGAAGACTAGCTTTTAAAGAGGCCTGACCTTTTGAACCCAAAGCAGTTGCATGCTGCAGCTAAATAGCTAGTTTCCTTTTCTGTGTTGACACATAGTTGCAAGACTTCCTGGGACTATAAGGACACCAGGTTATCACACATTGTAAACCATTCATTTACTTTGAAGTCCAGGAACCAGGATGCATTTTATGACATATTGGGAGGAAACAATTTCTGAACAGCTACCTATTACATCTCTCACCACTAGGAGAGAAATAGTTGTCAGGAAGGTGCTCTGAAGATTTATTTATTTTTTTTTATTTATTGAAGGCCTAGGAATTACAACCCTTAGAGGCAGAGACTCATTTGCAAAGGCTCCACATCATCTATAAATAAGGACAGGTACAGAGTATAACAGAACACAGAATACTGCTCTAATACAGAATACAGCACTAAGTACAGAGGCAAAGATACATAATAAATACGTATGGCAACACTAAAGGTGTGATCAAAGGGGAATGCTCTGATCAGGGAGACTGTTATAATTTAATATTGCTGTCTTTGCAGATTTCAAGCAAGTAATACAATGACACCCTTTTGGATATACTTGGTCATGTTACAAATTAATTACAGGACTAACAGTGACCTCATGAGTTGTGACCTCACAGGATGGGAGAGACATTTGGCTCTTATTAACAATCTAGCTGAAAGGAGTTTGTTCTTTTGTCTGTGTAGTCCCAAGAGAACACACACTGTGTTCTGGACTTAAAGGCACTTGTGTCAAAAATAGGTAATACCCAACTGAAAACTGAGGAAGAACTAGAGATTCAAGTACCAGGCATTTTTGTTTCTGTAATTGCCATTTATTGTGGACTGTAAACATTTATGTATATAAGTTCTATGTTTTGTATATATTTACTGTTTTTTTAATTTTAGTAAACATTTTGGTTTCCTTAATTCTGCCTGAGTCTTTTCTCATTCTGCATGTGAATGCTGCGACAGTGTTGTTAATTCTGACATAAATGTTAACGGGCTTGTAGTGTGTTACCATATGCACAAAAGGTAAGAAATTACCTAGGTCTCAACTGAGTCAAAAAGGGAAGAATTGTGAACCAGTCTGGGTGCTCGTTGGGTTAAGTGTTGCACTGCATTTCCCCAAAGAGGGTGTGATATTTAATCCTCTTAACTGGGCGTGCTAGTGAAAAAGGATTCATATTTTACCTCAAGACTCAAGACTAGCAGGTGTTCGGACCCAAAACAGACAGGAGGGTTACTCTGGTTGTCTCCTGTTCACATATTGCACTTCAAGGTTTGGCACTGTGATAGCAGAGGGCCTGACCTGCAGAGTGCGTTTGTGACAGTAGTCTTCACCATTCATTCACATGCCCATCCACCATCCGCCAAGCTCATTCACTCTGTTTTTGGTCTTCACTCCCTTGCTGGTTGGGCTGTGAAGACATTGTTGTGTTGACTCTTCTTTCATGGGTCTTCCGGGCTATCTTATGCCCGGCTTAGGTTAGGTTTCCTAGGATTGTTTATGCTGAAGAAGGCAGCAAACTCTATTCCACTAGCAGCCACTGTGCCCGGTCAAAAAAGTACCAACAGCAAAAAGACACTACCGGCGCCAGTGTTCCAGCTATAACATGCTTTCATTGAACAAAATGCCAGAGCACCATGCAGTTTATACTGCACCTCCTCAGTCAAAAAGGTACTGAGACGGTTGGATGATTGACGAAATAGCTCTATACAGCGCAGCTGTTCTGCCTCAGTGTGCAGTCCTACCTCTGGCCCTCCTGAAAACTTTTGGCTCCCGCTGTCCTAGCACCTCTGGTGTAGTCCCACTATTGTGAATGAATGGTGAAGACTACGTCCAAGAGGAACAAGAATTATAGTAGGTACGTAATTTCCATTTCTGGGTAGTACTGGTGGGGTGGATGTTTGAAATTATGTATTTTGGTGTAGGTGGGGGAAGGATTTGTTATACTATACTTTCAATGCCCTGTACATAACATTTATTATAAGACATGTTCCTGTCATTGTGGAAGGGGTGAGAGGGTGGCAGGGTGGGAAAGGACAACATTTGTAAAGGTTTGGGTGGTTTGAGGAGGTGGAAGTGATTTACACAGTGGATGGTGGGATATTACTCATTAAAAAAGGGTTTAACCCCCCTCCAAAAAAAAATGTCATTGTGTGAAGTTTGGTGATGACAGGATAACTTTACTCCACTACATATCATGTGAAGCTCTTTCCAGAATCAATCTTCTCCATTGATTCCCACATATGGGTGTGGGACGGAGGCACTGCAGTCCCATGGGAGCACATCTTTTGTCCAGGGAGCTGGCAGCAGTTACTGGCTATGTTGCCTTTGTGACACTGTGTAGTGCCACACACCTATCAATAACTGTTCCTGACTCCCTCACCTACCTAAAGTTTGTTCTTCCTGCCACTAAGTGTGCTCCACATGAGTGGATGATCACCTCAGTTCACCTACATTACCGAATTTTCATTAGAATTTTCTTCTTGCTTTATTGTTTTTTTTTTGTAGACGGGGACTAAAAATCTGCTATTTTCCACCTGCATCCATGTGGCAGGAAGATTTTGTCCTATGACCAACATAAACTTTGTTTTTCCTGCCTTGGGCCTACCCAGGACATAGACTCCTGCAGTGTCTGATTCTCTGTGGACTTTTACACGCTGGAGATCTGCTGTGCATTGAGGTGGGGTCATGAGACTCCTACCTTTGGTGGCAGGCCTCAAACCAGGGCATCCAAGGTGAGAAAATTGGACCCTTCCCATGGGTCTCTTCCAGGACTTTTTAGGTTCTCAGAAGCCTCGTTTTGCTGAGACATTGGAGATCCTGATGGCTAGATTTGGTGGACAGTCTACTCCTTTTTTGGGCAGTTGGCTGAGAACCTGCCACAGTCTGTGCTCTCTGAATGACAGATGTCCCCAGTGCTGGAGCCACGACTGTACACCTGTTCCATCCTGGTGGATACCACAACGCTGTCTTCTGCCACCGCCTGTACCGTTGTCACTGCTGGTGGTGTTGATTCTGTGGGTGGAACTGGGGATGGTGCTGGACTTTACTCTGACACTGCTCAAAAACCAGGTCCATTGGTCATAGCCAACTCATGTTCAACAATGCCTATACCCAGGATGGTACTGCTAAGAAATAATCTCCCATTTTCTAGGGATTCTGTGTTTACCAATTTTTACAGCTGAGTTGGGGGACCGAGTCACTTTAGAAGTTAAGGAACTTGCTCAGGGTGATGTAGAGTGGACATGGCAGTGGTGGATTTCAAGCTGGGGTCTCGTGATTCTATAACCAGTGCTCTAGCCTTTAGATCATTCCTTTTTTAATAACTTCTTGAAAACTGTGCCCATTTGGCCTCCTTGGTGGCCCAGCAACAGTGCATTGGGCTGCTGGGCCAGTGACTGGAGCTCAGGAGCGCATGTCGTTCGCCACATTGAGAGGCAAGCTGGGCTATAGGCAGCTGCTGAATGGTAGCACACCTCAGCCTGGAAGGGCTGGCAGTGAGATCCTGTACAGTAGCAACCCTTGCAGGTGGGACAGTGGGTTTACTTCTCTTGCAAAGGTTCACTGTACGTCCAAGGCGGTAAATGTCATTGCTCATGCCAGGAGGAAGTACAGGGTGAACATCTGGGAGAAAATCTAAGCCGTCTACATGATGGCGCTAGGTACTTGAACAGCATATATTCTTAGGATGGCAGGAGGAGGGATAAAAAACTATACTGAAAAAAACAAGCATTTGTCGATGCCGAGTGTTCACTGCGTGCACTGGTGTCATAGGGGTGTGTGGTGCTGATACCACTGAAAGTGACATTAAAAATTGCTTCAGTGAAGGAATCATTTTATTAACAGTTAAGAATGCAAAGTAGAAGTGATGATGTTGGGCAGTGTAACTGTCTTGTTTGTCAATATTTGTGCCCCAAATTTTCAGCATACCCTTCTTAGGACCCCACGTCATGAACAAGTGCAGACAAAATGTTCAACTCCTGATGGAAAGGTGATTTTGCGCAGCAACTACAAAATCACCTTTTGGGATGTAAAAAAACATTTTGGCCAGGATCTGAAAAGTGATAACTGTCACATTCATGAGGTGCTATGAAGAAATAGCTATATTGAAAATTTAGAGTCATAATATTGAAAATTGCCAAAGTTATGAGCCTGTGTTCCCAAGTTTCAACGCAGGCCCATAACTTGGTTGTTTTTAAATAGTTTTACACCAGATTTTCAACATAGCCTTCTTATGACCCGACCTTATGAACAATAATGGAGAAAATTTTCAAATCCTGCCCAAAAGATGATTTTGCGCAGCGACCGTAATATCACCTTTCGGGACAGAATTATCTAACATTACTTGCATTGTTCATGAGGTGGGGTCCCAGAAGCAGTATGTTGAAAATTTGGAGCAAAAATATAAAAAAATGGCCAAGCTATGCCACTAAGTTGAAAACCCTATTGAAATGCTTTGAAGCCGAAAACCCCATTGAAGCGCTTACCTCAGTTCACGGTTGGGCTTTGAAGAGTGAAGACGTGTCTGTGGTCCAAGGAAGATTACAGGGATGGATCTCCAGTGGGTAAGTATGGGGTTGGGGGTAACGGTGCAGCAGATAACAATGGATGGTTTTCTTTTTTTTTCAGGTAAAGAAAACTATGAGGGACAGTTTTCTTTATTTCTGGGACAGGACACTGGGGGATTGGTCACCCCAGTGTCACTAGGGTACAGTACTGCAACAGTCGAGGACACTGGGGGATTGGGCACTCCCAGTGTCACTGAACTATATTTAGGGGGTTGCACAACAGCCGTCAATGGACGGTTTTCTTTTCAGGGTAGAAAAAAAATGACGAAGGATAGTTTGACACGGGGCTTGAGTACCCTCAGTGTCACATGTGTGTGTGTGTGTGTGTGTGTGTGTGTGTGTGTGTGTGTGTGAAGGGAAGGGGGTGCTGAATGGGAGGGTCAAATTGAGGGACAATTAGGGCCGCCAGCAGCAGACATCGATGGATGGTTTTCTTCGTTGCAGGCACACATTCCAGGCTGACCATGACAGATCAGCCTGTCTTGCTAGGTGGCCTGGATCAAAGGGATGACAATTTCTTTTGAAGTTGGTGCTGTCCCCACCCAGCATGCCAGAAACTCCATCATTGTCAACTTGGGTGCGGATTGGTCTGGCACTGTCGCGTCCCTGCAACACTGCTCTGCACTAGGCGGACATTGTCACAGCCCTCAAAGGGCACTTTCATACCAATGTGTTCGCTTGCAATTGCACATATGGTGAACACAAAAAAATGCACATTAACAAGACAACAGGATCACTGCTATTCATCATCACCTCAACTTTTTGTCTACACCTGACATCATTATAGTCCTCTTTTTATAACATCTTAATAGTTTTTCACAGCAGCAGATTTTGATGTCACAAGTCGAGGATTGAGGAGTCAAGTTGTGATGTCACAAGCCGAGGATTGGGTGTCAGGTTGTGATGTCACAGGCTGAGGATTGAGGTGTCAGGATGTGATGTCTCAAGCTGAAGATTGAGGTGTCCGGTTGTGATGTCACAAGCCCAGAGATTGAGGTGTCAGGTTGTGATGTCACAAGCCGAGTATTGAGGTATCAGGTTGTGATGTCAAAAGCCGGGGATTGAGGTGTCCGGTTGTGATGTCACAAGCCGGAGAGTTAAATGTCAGGTTGTGATGTCACAAGCCGAAGATTGAGGTGTCAGGTTGTGATGTCACAAGCCCAAGGATTGAGGTGTCAGGTTGTGATGTCACAAGCCGAGGATTGAGGTGTCAGGTTGTGATGTCGCAGTCGAGGGATTGAGGTGTCAGGTTGTGATGTCAGCTGCTGAGGATTGAGGTGTCAGGTTGTGATGTCACAAGCCGAGGATTGAGGTGTCAGGTTGTGATCTCACAAGCCGAGGATTGAGGTGTCAGGTTGTGATGTCACAAGCCGAGGATTGAGGTGTCAGGTTGTGATCTCACAAGCCGAGGATTGAGGTGTCAGGTTGTGATGTCACAAGCCGAGGATTGAGGTGTCAGGTTGTGATGTCGCTGCCCCGAGGATTGAGGTGTCAGGTTGTGATCTCACAAGCCGAGGATTGAGGTGTCAGGTTGTGATCTCACAAGCCGAGGATTGAGGTGTCAGGTTGTGATGTCACAAGCCGAGGATTGAGGTGTCAGGTTGTGATGTCACAAGCCGAGGATTGAGGTGTCAGGTTGTGATCTCACAAGCCCAGGATTGAGGTGTCAGGTTGTGATGTCACAAGCTGAGGATTGAGGTGTCAGGTGCAGACAGCTAGAATTATTGATGTCTAATGCAGTGTTTCTAAAACCCCAAGTCCTGGTGGCCTCAGAGGGGCTCAAAGTAGTCCGGCCACCAGAACATCCTGGTGGCCTCGTTCTTTATTTTATTCACCCCAACCCCTCCCGAGGTACACTAAACCCCGGATATAACACAGTTAATTTCACACCGTATTCATTAAATCAAATCCATAATGTGTGATCAGTTTAGTTGTATCTCCTGTTTTTGTTTTGTTTTATAAAGGCAGGAAATTGTCCATTCAGTTACATTTTACATTAGGGCTGCAAAGATCTTTGTCCACACAGAATTGTGCTGTTTTTAAAGAAAAAGGGGACCGTAAATGCAGAAACTATACAAAATGGAAGCTGAAACATGCATACAAATTATGCTCTTGTTTCTCCAGAAATCTCAGATGCTTGTTAAAAACTAATGAGAAACAGTATTAAACTAATTAATTTGTTTTTTAAATCACAAGCAGTGTAGCAAATAAGGAAACATTACTCTTATGTGCTCCCAGTTTTTCACCTGCATGCTTTTGTTTATTTATTTATTTTTTTTAAACAGGCTGGGTAATTTTAGCCTTTATTAAAAACCGAATTGCAACCCCTGGCAGGACATACTCTTCCCCAAGCCCTAATACATTATTTATAAAAGAAAAAGTGAAAGGAATAAAAAGGGGTGTTCTGATGAAAGTATTTCTATTCTGTTTTGTTTTCCTCCCAGTAGCAGTAGCTAGTAATTACTTATGGCTCTGCTCTGATATTTACCTATTATCTCTGGGATTCCTGTGGTTTCTGAAGCATTCAGGTACTTGGGAGTGTGCCAAGGAGCTCTGGTGACCTCACCAGCTGTTTCCTATCAAAGTCCATCTGCAGAGAGAAGCCTTGAATTTGTCCTTTTACTCCATTGTTTCTTTTAATTAAAATATTTAAATAATCCAGATATGTATTCCTGGTTGCTTCTTGCTTCATATTCTGTTTATTTTGAGCACCCTCTTTTAAGGGAGGGATCTGACTTTGAAGCTTTTTTTTTTTTTTTAAGGTACTAGCCAAGTTGGCTTCACCTTAGGAAAACCAGTCAAAGATGACCTGGAACCAAACTCTCTTAAGCTCAGTTCAAAAGCTGTGTTTGCCAGAACACAATTTGTGTGTGTGTGTGTGTGTGTGTGTGTGTGTGTGTATGTATGCATGCATGCGTGCACAATAGCCAGCTTGGAATTCTGTCGATACTTTACAGGTATATTTTATATTCTGGATTCATTCTGGTCTTGAATCCTGTTAACCAAGTCTTGCCCATCTTTCTCAGCTGCAGCAACAAGAGCTTGGGGATGACGGTGAGGCTGGAGCATGAGGAGTCCCAGACTTCCCTATGGACAGCCATGGTCTGTCTTTGCCGACTTCTAGTTAAGCAGCAAGTTTGGCATAGGCAGTAGTGAGTTGTGCTACCATGAGGGAGACCTGGGTTCATGGTTTGAACACGATTATCTCTGCTGTGCGAGTGGTGTCACACTGGCACTGCTGGGGCTGCATGGATGGCTTCAGGGGTCTGTTTTTACCCTCACCTTGCTGCTTGATTTCCTCCTGTGGAGGACAGGGCAGTAGCCCCCAGAGATCAGGTGTCAACAAGGGGCTCTTTTTTTTTTTTCAGTGTGTGTGTATATATGTGTGTATCCTGGACTAGCCCTCCCGCCTAGGGCCTCTCCCCTCCCCCCTCCCCCACAGGCACTTACCACTGTCTGCTGCTGTTTTACTCCACTGTACACCTCCCATTTTATTCCACCTACCCCCTCTATCGCAATGCACTGTGCTACCAGCCTCAAAATGCCTGTTATTTCTGATATTTTTTGTTACAGACTCCTCCTATGTCCTTCTATGAACATGGTGCCTCCCTCGCCCTAGTGTCAGCCTTGAAATCCTCGTTTACTCCCTATGCAACTTACCCAATTCCTCAGCTGTCCATGAATGTACTCTGTGCCTACTGTCCTCTAATGCCTGTCTTGAATTTGCCTGTTGTTCTTTGAACCTGCCTTGAATTGCCTGTTGTTATGCTATGTATTTCTTTTGACTCCTCAATGATTATGTAAAGTTGTCCTCTGTAATTCTCACGGGTCGCACCTGAAAATAGGCACTTGGCTGTCGAGTGTGCTTACCCGGTTAACAAAAGCAAATAAATAAATATTTAGTGCTTGTGAAAGGTGCTGAATTGAAAGCACTGAAAACTGAAGTTGTCTGTTTATCTAGATGACAGATAGAGCAAAGGCGATCACAGTGCAAGTTTCCCCACACTGCCCTGCCAGTGTGCCTCAACCCTTCCATGGAGGGACCACCACGTAGGTGAGAGGGTAGTTCAGACCCAATGCACATTCAATCCTTGGCCTCTCATGCGAGTCTGCCAACAAGGGTGCCAGTTAGTGCTAATTGTGTTGGTGGTCTTTGTGATGTGGACACCTGCCCACTGGGAACTGGACTGAGACCACCACAACTCATTTCACACAGGACACTGAACAGCCCTCAGGTGATAACGTATTTCAGCCACTACCAAACTCTACTGAATTTGAACCAGTGACCTAGAGGTGAAAGGCTCCTTAACCTGCAACCGGTCCACTCTGTCATTCAGTTCCGCTGGGGAATGTGGGCTCTTTAGAAGGCAGTGGATCTGGCCCGCCGGCACAGGCGGTTGGATTTCCGCCTGTGATACCAACGACTCTGGTTCGGGAATGAACCCCAGTGTCGGAAGGCTGGCTGGGGGGGAGATTGAGCGTTCCACAATGGCTCACCTTCTCCTGGGAGGGAGGATGGTACACAGCTAGGTGTTTGCCTACCTCTGGCAGAGGCCGGAGGCATGCAGCACGTCAGGCCATGCTGCGGAGGAAATGCGACGGACATCGGCTTATGCCTTGATGTCCTGGCATGTTGCACTCCCAGAGAAAACCAGGAAAAGACTCCCTGACCAGCCGGATGACAGTTGCCGGTTCACCACCGTCACAAAGCCCCGGACAGCCCCGACTGACCCCAGCAGTACCCAGGCCAAGTAGTTGCAGTGGCCGGCCCTGCCGGCGCTTTTGCCCCTGGCGGGGGACATGTCCGACAAAGGGAAACATCAAGTTACCCGGGGGGCTGCAATGTGGAATGGTGGATTTTGGCAGGGAAGGAGTGCTGGTGTAGTGCACCTAGATGACCCAAAGGAGTGGCTGGTTGGGGAGCACAGGAGGTGCAAAAAAAAAGACGACAGTGGACAGGATGAAGCGGGCAGTATCGCAGTACACTCTTAACCTATGATGTCAAAAGCATGCCCTCACATCGCCATGCCTGGTGTCCAGCCCGGACTCCCCTGCCTCCACCCAAAGTTGAACATTGTATCTCCTCATTCATCAGCCCCACTGCAGGGGGTTTGGGGATCTTCTTCAAGGATATCTCTTGCAGCAGGTCATGCACATCTGCACCATAATCTCTTACCAATGCCTAGCAGTCATAGCAGCAGCCCCCGGGAGGGAAGGACTATACACCTTCCCATATTTAGCCGACCGGCCACTCAAAGCTCAGTCCAAGGGGCAACTGCTATGGACCCTAGCACACAGCAGGCAGCTGTTCAGTACTCTATGGATCACAATCAGTCTGCCCAGGTACATCTTGTCCCCTGGCCAGTACCTGCAGTACATAGGGGCAATATTGAATGTGGCCCAGGGCCTAGCCTTCCTGCCTCAGGACAGGGCAGAATATCTCATAGCTCAGTCCCAGGTGGTTTCTTTAAACAGGCATGTCTCAGCCAGGACATTCCTGAGACTGTTGGGCCTGCTGGCAGCAGCCATTGTTACAGTACCCCTCATGCAACGGCATATGAGGTTCACTGAGTGGTCTCTGTGGGTCCAGTGGGAATGGCGCACCGACGCTCTAGAACAGTGGGTTCTAGTGTCTTCCTCCATCTGTACGGTGCTCCAGAGGTGGGTAGGACCTGTCAGCTTGCAAAAAGGGGTTCCCTTCCTCATTCCCTCCCTTCCACAGATTCTCACCAAGCCCACCCAGGTCCTCATCAGGTCCAGGTGGAGACTTCCCTCCACATGAACATTCTGGAGATGAGGGCCGTTTTGTGTGCACTGTAAGCCTTCCAGACCCATTAGCCCCATGGGGCTCTGCTGGTGTAGATGTGCCATGTCAAAGTGGTACTCTACCTAAACAAGCAAAGGGGGGACTCATTCTTGGCCCCTGTGCAATGTGGCAGCGAGAGTTTGGTACTGAGTGCTAGAACATGGTCTAGAACTGTCAGAAGTCCATGGTCCAGGTGTTCAAAATGTCCTGGCAAACAGGCTAAGCAGGACATGGTCCAGAATACAGAGTGGGAGCTGTTGACCTCGGTAGTGAAAGACCTGTTCGACAGGTAGGTTCATCCAGAGTTGGCTTCTTTTGCATCTCCTCTCAAAGCAAAACTGCCACTTTTCGGCTCGCTCAGTCTAGGGCCTGGCATTTCCTGGTGAGGCGCATTGTCTCTTTCTTGGGAAGGGAGGTTCCTCTACACCTTTCCTCCCTTTCCTCTGATTTAGAGGGTGTTAATCAAGCTCCAAATGGAGGGGAACACTCTACTTCCTGTGGCACCCTTCTGGCCTTGCCATGTATGGTTTCCATTACTGCAACAATTAGCAGTGGACCTCAGCAGTACCTCTGCCCCTGTGCACGTGCCTGCTGACACAGGATTGAGGAACCCTGGTCCATCTGAACCTCAAGTCACTCCATCTACATGCTTGGCCGTTGAGAGATTTGGGATGTCCCCAAAAGTGGCTGATGATCTTATCTGTGTCAGTCTTCACCATTCATCACAGATGGGTATCTGCCAGAGGTCAGGACCCCGCGGGAGCCCTTTTTTCCTCTTTTTTTTTTTTAAAGGTAGGCGGAGCCGACACACCATCGGCGCCGCCCTCGGGGCCGACGACTCGCGGCTCTCACGGGTTGGCCGGTTAGGCTGTGTCGACTTCATTGCCTGCCAGTTCTTCGCCTCCCACCAGAGGCTCATTGTATGGAAGCTCGAAGAAATTGAGGTCTGCTTCAGTTTCTCCCACGCATATCGTAGCCGAAGTCCACGGTTATATCCTGCAGGTTCTGTGTTGCTTACTCAACGTCGCCTGGTAAGATCTTTCCATTATTATTCTTTTTGCGACATTGAGTCTGTTTTTTGGTTGTTTTCCCGTGGGTCATGTCTCGGTCGGGGTCAAGAAATCTTCCAGGCAGATTGACCCCCATGTGATGGTGCCCATGCGGCGAAGTTCTCCGTCACTGACCAGCGCGACCGGTGTCTCTCGTGTCTTGGCCGCTTCACGACATAGATTCAGGTGCAACATCTGCTTCTCCATGGACCACGGGTCCTCGAAGAAATGCGCGTGGAAGGGGGGGCGAGCTCCACTGACTTTCGGGGTCAGGTGCGCATTAGCTGGGCCGGGGCGCTCTCGGCCTTTCTCCGGTCCCTCCTCGGTTCTATACGACCGGAGGAGGAGGGAGCCTCGCTACTTTTAGCCCAGCCATTGCCGAGGCTTCTTCCGCGCGCAGGAGGCCCGCCCTGCTCCTTCCCGGGAGCGGGCGGGAGGTGCTGCTACGGCAGTTGCCCTTTGGGGCAAGGTTCCCCGCGGGCCACAAGGCTCCGGGTGTGCCGTCTCCTTGACGCGGGCCGGCCGGGCGCCGCTGGAGGCCTTGCGCTGCTCGTGGCGCTCGAGAACCGACGGGCCATCGACGAGACTTGTCGCGTGGCACCGTGGTTCTGTTGGAGCCGCTCATGGCACCGACACTGCCAGCGGCGCCGCGAGAACTACTATGGCGCTGTCCTTTCCATGTGTCGCCTTGGCACTGTCCTCGTGCCGAGGGTGAGCACGGGCGCCGGGTCTCGAGGCTCGGGCGCTGGGGCCTTCGTTTCCTCAGTCGGTGCCGCCTTCAGCATCGCCCCGCCTTCAGCACCGCCTCGTGGTGCCAGGGAGCCGGGGGTGCCATGCTCGATGCCGTGTCCACTTCCGGGCCATCTCGGTGTGCTGCCCTGCCTGGTGCAGTTCGTGCGGCGCCAGCAGCGGCGCCTCGATGGTGCCGCTAGGACTGTCGACAGTGCTATCTCTATCTCGCACTGCTTGCGGTGCCGTGGACCAGATGGTGCCGTGACTGGTCCCGACTCTGGATCTCTGGTTCGGGCTGGGGCCCCGCCTCTCTCGGATTCCGCTCGCGGGGCTGCGGGAGGCGCTGGCACTGACTCGGGCACAGCTTTGGTCCCTGGGCCTGTTGGTAAGGATGGCACTGCCAGCCCTCCCACGGTTTGGCACAGGGCCTCTGACTCTACCTCCTCAGAGATGGAGTTGAGCTCTGAGTCAGACATGCAGTCTGATCCTTTGGGGTTGGCTGTTGAGGTGGGCAGCACGATAGTCTCTTCGAGTTGGAGTCAGCCCCCTTCTGAGGTGAGGTCGGTGGCTACCGAGAGTAGGGTCAGGGGTCCTGACCAGCAGGCAGTGGTGCGGCCCACCATAGCTCTGCAGCCTGGTCTTGGCGGTTTCACTGACCCCTCAGTTGTGGTACCCCCTCCAGTGGTGTGCCTTGATCGCCCAACTTTGGGGCCGATCGGAGCATCTGCAGGGGGGAGGGTACTGCACCCTGGATAACCCCTTCGGGGCTGCCCAGAGATACCAGCTACCCAGGCTGGCCCTCTTGAGGAGGAGGAGGGCTCTTTCAGACTCCGAGGGGTCGAGGGATGTGGGGTCGGCACGTCAGCCTTTTTCTGGGGTCCACCCGCGCCCTGGGAGAAGCCGTAGTGCGGATCTCCGCTCTTCCTCCTTGGTCTCTTTGAGAGAGTCCCGTTCTTTTGAGGTAGGGGACCGTCCTTCTGGACCTATACTGCCCCGGTCGCCTCACAGGGGGGGATTCTTCCGGGCGCAGCCAAGGCAGTACCGATGTGGTTGTTCAGCTGTCGGCTGTGGGGTCTTTCCGGGCACCTTCTTCTGCAGGTGCCCATGGTCCGCTCCTTAGCCCAGGTGGAGGTCAGCCAACATCTCTTCTCGGCTCTGTCCCCATCCCTCTGCCACACACTCCTGCGCTCCCAGGCATCCTCGGTCCTAGAGGGCCTCTCACCTGGGAGCAGTTCAGAGCGGTGGCTGCTCGGTTCCCTGCTTACGTTAGGGCAATGGACAGCCAGGTTTTTCAACCTCCCCTTTTGCAGCCACTCACTGAACAGACGGTGACCGCCTGCTCCTCATCCCCCTCTACAGGGGGAGAGGAACCCTCTGTCCACATCTCTCCGGCTGCTGATCTCTCTGAGTATCAGCGATTCCTCGTGAGGATGTTGGAGGATTTGCACCTTACTCCTTCCACCATCAGCAATCCTGAACACTTGGAGCACGCCTTTCTAAGCGATTTTGGCGAGGCCACCCTTGTGGTGCCGCCCTGGCCGGCTCCCTTTCGGGAGGCATCGTTGCATTCCTGGCAGAGGCCCTTCTCTGGAGTTCCTGCCCCAAGGGATCTCAGCCAGAGGTATTGCGCACCCCCGGAGTCTCCAGGTTCCATGCCTCATCCACAGTCTGGATTGACGCAGTTGGATATTGCTGATGGGCTTCGCGCCCTTCACCATGACCGGCCCCCAGATCAAGACTCCTTGGATTTTGATTTCTGGGGTAGCAGGACTTTCTACTCGGCACAGTTACTTCTTTCTATCTCTGCACATCAGGCCCACTATGCAGCCTATGACAGGTTCTTGTGGTCCAGGCTAGGTCAGCTCCTAGCCTCATTGCCTGACATGGACCAAACCAGACAAGCCATTGCAGTCTCTGCGCGTGGCCTGGAGCTAGCAAGGCACCAAGCAAGGGCATCCTATGATGCAAGCGAGGTAGCTACCAGGGTCGTAGGGACAGCGATCTGCACTAGGCGGACGGCATGGCTGCGTCTTTCCCGGTTGTCACCCTTGGCCCGGCATAGGGTGATTAACTCCACCACCAGGGAACCTACCTCTTCTCCCACAGAATGAGACGGCGCTTGTCGGGCAACTTCCTTCTCCTCCTGGGGACTCTCTCTCTCTCTCCCCACACTCGGCCTCTCCAGGCCCTGAAGGTTCCCTTAGTGTGTCACCCACTGAGGGCTAAGGGACTTTGTCCCTTAGGGTGTAAAGAAAACTCCCTTCGGGGCTCGGCATCTCATTCAGGATGAATGGTGAAGACTGACAGATAAGATATGAAAAATTACGTACCTACCGTAATTATGATCTTTCTGTGTATCTTCACCATTCATCACAACCCCACCCTCCATCCCCCTGGGGCCTCGGTCTCTGGGTCCCTCTCTCTTCTCTCTCTGTGCCTCCCTCCCTCTCTCCTCCTTAGGAGTGGGATAAAATAGGGACACACAGGGGAGTATTTTTCCAGGACGAGTGGATAGCTCGAGCGGCACTCCTTCTCCAGTACCTTGTTCCACCCCTGTGGGGTAGGAGTTGGTAGTTGCTTTTTCACCAAAAATTTTTCCTTGAGAGGGTGCAGAATCCCTGTATCCTGTTCTTCTTCCAGAATAGCCAACTCTGCTTATCTGGAGTGTTTGCCAGCTGTTCCGTGCCTTGAATTCTGGCAGAAAGCATTGCTACTCCTTGCAGTTCCTATACAATCTGGAGACGGACCAGGGTCTGGGATGTGTTATCCTTCTCCCCTCTCTTCCTAAATTCTTTACCTACCCTACCTCCCTCTTCCTTTTCCAGAGATTGGGGCCCCTCCCAATCCCCTTTAGTTTCCAACCTCTCTCTTTCTGTCCTCTCAGTCGTTATTTCTCCTTTTAGTTCATACATCTTTTCCTTTTCTGTCCCTTGGACTTCCTTGTCCCACCATCCACCCTCCTCTTACCCTCCGGCGACTCAGAACTGGCAGGCAGGCGGAGTTGGTGCCAACGGCCAGCCCGCGGCGCCACGCAGTCTGGCCGCCCCCAAGGGTGGCGCCATGGTGTGTGTGCCCTCGCTTACCTTTAAAAAAAAAGAGAAAAGTGGCTCCTCATGGGGTCCTGACCTCCGGCAGATACCCATCTGTGATGAATGGTGAAGATACACAGAAAGATCATAATTACGGTAGGTACGTAATTTTCATTTCTGGTGGCTGTCAGGAAACCCTCCACCAGGGCTACCTACTCCATGAAGTGGAAGTGTTTTGCTCTGTGGGCCGCTTCCCACCCTCTGGGTCCCTTCACTTGCCAAAAGTTTAGATTATCTGCTGTCCTTGTCAGATACAGGCCTGCGAGACTGTTCTGTTAAGGTGCACTTCTTACCCCAGGGCTCCTTTAGCATCAGTGACTTAAAGCAGCTAGCTGACTAGGCAGTACTGCCCCAGAGGTGTGATTTATGCTAATTAATTAGCACCAGTGAATCAGTGGAGACTTTGAGGATGTGCTGAGGAGAGACTGAGAATGCACAACAATTTTTCCTCTGCTGACTGAACAACACTGCCTCTGAGGTGTTCCACTCATTTAGCCAAGCAAATAAGTTTTCTTGAACTTCTGTGGTAAAATCTTTGCAGTTTATTTTTCTTTACAGTGCTGAGTATATTTTAATAGTTTTATCTCGGTTCTCAAGAACCACGTTTATCGGTCGGTTCCGCAGTTCCTCTGCTGTTCCTGCCTATATATTTATTTATTTTTATCGCGTTTGTGGTTTTTTGACAGTTCCTTTTAAAACTTTTATTACGGTTCCCTTTTTTCATCGGGAACCACAATTTTAGGTAGTTTTTACCTCTGAAATAGCGGTTCCATTCCGTGAGGGAACTGACTGCATTCCATTACTAACAGTAGTGGAATCTTTGAATTTAAAATGGTTTCTGTCAATTGACATGTCAGAAATCTCCAAAAAGAGAACTGTACCCACAGGTTTTAAAAATTGCCTAAATTGTCCCAGGAGTGTGGCCAAAGCCGACACCCACGATCTGTGTTTAAAGTGTTTGTGTCCAGACCATTTTTGTACACTTTGCTCTAAATTTTGTTCCAAAATCTTAAGAAACAGAGCAAAAAGTCTTAGACAGATGACTGAGGAGGGGTCCTCTGCAGTCCCAAATAGACCCAGGCTTACTGATGAGGGGCCTTCCAAAAATTCAAATAGAGGTGCTAATGAAGCATTTTCCAGCTCTAAGCCTAGAAGAGGCACTGATGAAGTGTCTTCTAGAGAAAACAAACTCTGGCCAGAGCTGATAGGGCTGTGACGAGCTGCCAAGTGACCAAAGTTACACGAGTGCATAAAAATTATTGAACACCCGGTGTAACTTGGCCATTTTTTGTAGGTGTTGCACCAGATTTTCAACATGGCCTTTTTGGGACCCCTCCTCATGAAGAGTGCCAGTGTCATTTTGTTCAGTTGTCCCAAAATGAGATTTCGCAGAGTGACCGTGCCATTCTCTGCCACAGGTGTGAAAACACGTTTTGGGCAGGATGTGAAAAATGACAGCTGTACTATTAAACAGGAGGTGTGCAAAAATGGCAATGTTTAAAATCTAGAGTGAAAATATTAAAAATTGGAGTAGCTAGGCACATGTGTAGAAACTGTGCAGCGCATGCTTGTAATGCAGTCATGCTTTGGAATTTTTTCACCAAATTTGTGACATGGGCTTTTTGGCATCCCAACTCATGAACAGTGCACTGTTGTTTCATTAGTCAGTCCCGGAAGGTGATTCCGCGCAGTGACCGCAAAATCACCTTGAGGGACCGAGTAATGAAATGACAGAGAGACTGTTAACGAGATGGGGTCCCAAGAACCCCATGTTGAAAATTTGGGGCCAAAATTCCAAAAAGATGGCTGATCTATCAGCTTAAATTGAAAACCCCATTTGATGCCATTATAGCACGCTTATGATTCTTCAGTTTGCAGTTTAGCTTTGAAGAGTGCAGACGTGTCCCAGTCCAGAGAAGATGACAGCGCTGACCTCCAGAGGTAAGTATGGGGTAAGGGGGGGTGCAGGGAGTTGGGTGCTGAGTGGGAGGATGGAGAGGGGGTACTGGGGCGATGATGAGGGACCGTTTTCTCTTTTACAGGTTAAAAAAAACACGTCGGGGGAGGTTTTCTTTATTTATAGGAAAATAAAAGAAAACATACATTTGGACACACTGGGGTGGGCTGCTAGTGTGCTACATTAGTTGGGATGGGGTGGGTACATGATGCTGACATGGGGATTGGGCACCCCAATGTCGGAAGGGGGGGAAAGGAAAAACAAACATTTGGGCATACTGGGGTGGGCTGCCAGTGTGCCACGTGAGTTGGGGGGTGGGGCACATAATGCCGACATGGGGATTGGGCACCCCGATGTTGGAAGGGGCAGTATATATAAATACAGTTGGGCACACTGGAGTGGGCTCCCAGTATGTCACTTGAGTTGGGGGGGCTACATGATGTTGACATGGGGATTGGGCACCCCGATGTTGGAAGGGGCAGTATATATAAATACAGTTGGGCACACTGGAGTGGGCTCCCAGTATGTCACTTGAGTTGGGGGGGCTACATGATGTTGACATGGGGATTAGGGACCCCAGTGTTGGTGTGGGGATGGGGAGCGGGGAGGACAGCAGCAGTGGGAGGGTTTTATTCCTGCCAGTGGTGCAGCAACTGCGCATGCGTGGCACTCGCACATGCATAGTTGCGGTGAATGGCTTTTTTTGTCATTCACAACATGGCTGCGCCTAGCGGAACTACGCATGCGCGGGAATGTGGAAGTAACAGACGAAATAGTGTGGCTGTTATTCCATAGCGGCCAATCGTGGCAGAGTGTTTCAAGCTCCTTTGGACTTTCTGAAGGATACTTCCAAAAGTCCAATGGGAGGTTCCACGATTGCCATTTATAGAGGTACGATCCCAAAACGGCTATAGGCTCTGCCCACAGCCCTAAAAATAATAAATCGGGTGCTAATGAAGTGGCTTTAAAATTAAAAGCTTCCAAAGGGGCTGATGAAGTTCCTTTAAAAAACCAAAATAATAGGAGCACTGATGAAGTGCCTGGGTCCACAAGGAATCCAGATTCTGCCACTGATGAAGTGGCACCAAAAAAAGTGTGCAATGAAAAATTGCCTCCTGTTACTCCCGGCAATGGCAAGGGCGATCAGGCAGGAGGCAGAAAACATAAGGATAAGTCTAAGCACACACAGCCTGACAGTCTCCCCAAATTTCAGAAGGACCTGCCCTCGGCTGAGGATATGGCAAAAGCTTGGCATGTGTTTCAGACTCTGCAAGGCATGGGGTCTATCTTTTTGGTCCTGTCAAGCAAACACCCTTTTGCAGCCCCCTCTGAGGCAGGGGCCTATGGTGGTGATGATGAAGATGACTGTTTTGATGCTTCAGACAGTCTTTCAGGGATTAACCCCCTGTAACCTGATGTTTCCCCTGATCCTCACTTTGATGCCTCCCCAGTTCAGGAGGAAAATTCGTCCATGCTAACTTTCCTCCAGCATATGGTGGTTACCCTTGACATTCCCTGTCAGGAGTCCAACCAGGAGGAGGAGGAGAGGAGGATGAAGACTACAGGGAAATAAAAGGTCTCCCTCCTCCCAGAAAGATGGTTCTCCCTATTTACAAGGCTTTCAGGAGAAACATTGTGAAACTTTTACAGACCCCATATTCTCTTCCCGTGGTTGATAAGAGAATTGACAAAATATACCAGCTGTCCAGCGCAGACACTGACTTTTTGTCTGTCCACTCAGGTAATGAGGGAGTTGTGCAGCAAGCTGCATCTGATAAAGTTGGAGTACCTTTGTCTTCTTTACCTCCAAACAAGAACACAAGAAAAATAGATTACATTACAAAGAAGACACAAAGAATAATATCTAGTTGGAATACGCTCCCACAAGCTATTGTTGAGAGTGATGCAATTGATACTTTTAAGAAAAAAGTTGATATCTTTATGGGTAATACTAAATATGAATTCCACCCATAGGTTGGGTGGCAAGTTCTTCAAGGGCAACTGCCTGTTTGAACTTGTAAACCACACTATGAACCTGTGAAAGAAGACCTACACTTAAGCTTTATTGCTTCTTCGCCTGTCTTTCTTCTTGGTCCATACGGCCAAATATCAGAGGGCTTTATGGAATTCTGTTCTGGCCATTGCTCAATCAGAGTCTGAGTCCATGGCTCAGGACTTAGAGACTGCTAAGACTGCTAAGACTGCCTTGGAAGCAACAAAGTACCAGTTCCATATGGCAGATAAGAATGATGCTGCATCTAGAGTTATGGCCCAGGCCATATCACTCAGAAGATTTACCTGATTAAGGACAACCAACCTCACACAGGGCACCTAGTCTAAAGCTCTAGACTTCTCCTGTGGTAAAAGTCTCCTGTTTGATTCCAGAACTGAAGAATGCATGAAAAAAGTGAATGAGTACAAATCCACTTGCCAGAACTTTACATCCAAGCAAAGGGCTACCCCCTTAAAGTCTCAGCAAAAGGCAAGTAGGGGTAGAGGTTACTTTACAAAACCCTATTTCTCCTATCCTCCCCCTCAGTATGATTACTCTCAGTCTAGAGGGTACTATAGGGAAGGGACAGGAGAGGCCAGAGAGAACCATCGGTCTCCCAGGCCCCTGCATCTCAGTCTAAGCCCTGACTCCAGTGCCTTGGTCGCCTCCCCTCCACCAGTAGGGGGCAGACTCTCTGACTGCCTCCAAGCTTGGACCCTCATAACATCAGACAAGTGGGTCCTGGAGGTAGTGGAGAAGCGCCTGTCTCTTCACTTCAGAAAGATGCCAGTACTGAGGGGTTCTCTGTTTTCAAAACCCTTAACTCCTGTAGAAGAACAACTGCTAGAATTGGAGGTCTTCAGCCTCCTGGCATCAAAGGTGGTGGAAAAGGTTCTGGCCTTACAGAAAAACAAGGGTCTTTATTCCAGGTACTTCTTCACCCAGAAAAAAATGGGGAATGGCGACCTATCCTAGACCTCCGGTACCTCAACAGGCACCTCCTGAAACCAAAGTTCAGAATGGTGACTTTAAAAATGGTCATTCAGTCCCTACAACAGGGAGACTGGCTAGTTTCTGTAGATCTCAAGGACGCCTGCTTTAACATCCCTGTAAGGCAGTCCCTCAGAAAGTTCCTTAGGTTCAGGCTTCCCTCAGGACGTTACCAATTCGCAGCCATGCCCTTCAGCCTAACATCTGCACCAAGGGTGTTTACCAAATGCCTGGCTGTCATAGCAGCACATCTCAGGAAACAAGGGATGTCGGTGTATCCCTACCAAGACGATTGGTTGATAGTAGGGAAAACCCCAGCTCAGGTCCAGGAGTTCCTGTCAGTCACAAAAAGCACTTTGCTCCCTCTGGGTTTTCTCATAAATCTAAAGAAATCCCACTTAGAACCAACCCAGCTCCTAACATTTATAGGGGAACCGTTGCACACAAAGCAGAGCAGGGCATTTCTGCCTCCAGAGAGAATTCAGAATTTCCTAACAGTAGCAAACTCCTTTGCCCTGGGCCAGCCAAGGCCAGCCAGACACTTCCTAAGACTTCTGGGACACATGGCATCCATGACTGCAGTAGTCCCAAGGGTCAGGTACAGGATGAGAGACATGCAGTTTCATTTACACTCTCATTGGTCTCAAAAGAGCAGTGCTCTGTCAAATCTAACACCAGTAATACAGACTTTTATTCAAAGCTTGCAGTGGTAGAAGGACAATGCCAACCTGTCAGTAGGTGTCCCCTTCCAGATCTCCCCTCCTACAAAAGTCATCACTACAGATGCTTCCCTGCTAGGATGGGGGGGGGGTGTTATCTGGACAGTTCCTCTATTAGTGGCACCTGGACTCTGAAGGAGTCAAGGTAATGCATCAATCTTTTGGAACTTGGGGCCATTTATCTGGCACTAATGTCCTTCGCTCCTCTAATTTAGGGCCACTCGGTGCAGGTCTGGATGGACAACACCGCAGCCATGTTTTACATGAACAAACAGGGTGGCACAAGGTCGGGAGACCTCTGCACAGAGGCCATGAGGATTTAGACCTTGACATATTCTCTAGCGGTGTCTCTCTCAGCAGTTCACCTCCCAGAAAAGGACAACACCCTGGCGGATGCCCCCAGCCGCATAAGTCAGGGACACAGCAAGTGGTGCCTCAGCAAGCAGGTGCTAGCCACAGTGTTCAGGAGATGGGGGACTCCAGAAATAGATCTGTTTGCCTCCCTCTCAATTACCAGCTTCCTCGCTTCTGCTGTAGGCCACCAGTTCTGGGCACTCTTCCAGCAGGTGCACTGGTACTAGATTGGACAGTGACATTTCTATACACCTTCCATCCATTTCCTCTCATTTTAAGGGTTCTCCTGAAACTCAGGCTCCAACCAGCATTAATGATTCTGGTGGCACCAAACTGGCTGAGACAAGTTTGGTACCCCCTGCTGCTAGCACTTTCGAACAGCAGGCCCATTCGCCTTCCTCTCAGCCAGTCACTCTGGGGTGACTTACCCAGACTTGCAGTCTCTTCACCTCAAGGCTTGCCTCTTGAGGATTTAGAGTACCCTGCTTCTCAGTACTCAGAACAGGTCCTTAAGGTTTTAAGGATGGCAAAAAAACAAACACAAAGAAGATCTATGCAGTTAAATGGAAGAGAATTCTCTATTTAGTGTAAGGGAAAGGAGATCAGTCCCTTCTCTGCCACTGATTCTACCCTGTTGGACTACCTAGTTCATCTCCAGGCCTCAGGCTTGAGGCCCTCTTCACTGAAACTGCATTTGGCTGCAATTCTGGCCTACCTCTTGGCAGGAAAGCCTAAGTCTATTTACTCCCTGCTGGTGTTTAAACTGTTCTTTAAAGGCCTAGCACACCTTCAGCCTCCTGTTAGGGAACCTATTCCCCCCTTGGAGCCTAACTGTGCCCTGCCAAGCTCATGGAGCCCCCCCCCCGAGCCCATGGTTATGGCCCATCTTAAGTATGTTACTTGGAAAACTGTTTTCCTGGTAGCCATGACTTCTGCCAGAAGGATTTCAGAGCTTCAAGCTCTCTGTACAGAGCCCACCTATATTATTCCCCACAGGGATAAAGTTGAGCTCAGGAAGAATAGAAAGTTTTTGCCCAAGGAGGTCTCTGAGTTCCACCTTAACCAGTCCATTTCCCTACCAGTATTCTTTGCCGAAAAGTCTACTCCTGGGGAACAGAAGCTTCATAGCCTGGATGTCAAAAGGGCTCTGTTCCACTATTTGGAGCACACTAAGCAGGTTAGGGGTTCCTCCACCCAACTATTCCTCACCTACGGGGAGGTAGGTAGAGGTAAGCCTGCTTCCAAGAGAACTATTTCCTGTTGGATAGTCTCCTGCATCCATTTCTGATATGACAAAGCTGGCAACAGCCTCCAGAAAGGCTTCAGAGCCCACTCTACCAGGGGCACTGCTGCCTCAGTGGCAGCTGCCAGGGATATCCCCTTGTTAGATGTCTGTAAAGCAGCCACTTGGAAGACTGTACACACATTCACCAAACATTATTGTTTGGATGGACAGTCTGGATAAGATGCCAAATTTGGAAGGGTGGTGCTGCAGAGCTTCTTTCTTAAGTAGGTTCTCTGCCCTCCTCCTAACTACAGTGCATGTAGTGCATAAGTTTAATGTGTTGTACTGCACCTAGTAAGAGGGTTACTGGTGTACAGTGGGACTGTCTCTAAGATTAGTGGGTGACCTGATTAGGCAGTAGGGTGTATCTTGGACTAGGGGGGAAACTGGTGGCTCACCCAAGGAAACCTATTTGGAAGGGGATGGAACCACCGTCATTAGGGCCGCATCTTTGGGAGGGTGGGTGCACAGGGTGTGGAGCAGCCATGATACTGGACTGGGCTTGAAGTTCGGTGGTTGCCCAGTGTGCTACCAGCTAGCACAGCTTAGGGAGGAGGTTGCAGGGATTAGGAAAGCTGGGGGAAGGGGGTGGTATGGTTGGGGAAGGGGCTGGGAATCTCCGCGAAGTTGCACCAAGCACTGGGGTGGGGCATGGGAAAGGAGTGCAGGAGAATACTCAGGGTCACATAGGGACCCTGGCAGAGGGGTCCAAAAGGACACTACCAAGGAAGCAGGTAGTTAACTGGGACCCTCACAAAGGAGGGACGGAGGGACAACATTCTCAGGGAAGTAGGCAGATGGCCAGGGCTGGACAGAAGGAAGCAAGGCGGGGAGGTGGATCAGACCTTAGACTCAATAACTGCTTCAATTCTCTTCTTCTGCTCGAGGATGAGGGGGGTGATGTAGCCATGACAGGGGTGGTTAGAGACGGAAAGGGAGTGGGAGGCAGGAGGCAGGGGCCAGATAGCAGGAAGAACAGGGGGACCTGTAATGCAGGAGAATGGGGGAGCAGTGAATCAGAGCAGGAGGGGCAGGGGGAAGAGGGAGGAAAGCGCAAGGAGAAGGACCAGTTGGGAGGAAAGGTAAAGGAGAAGGACCAGAGGTACAAGGAGGATTCAGTAAAGGGAGCTGAGGGTTTAGGCCAGGGGAGCACGACGAGCAAGGAGGAACTAAATGGAGACAGGAAGGAAGGGAGGATGAGCCAGGCTAGTTTAGCAGATGGGGGAGAAGGACCAGTTGTGAGCAGGGAGGGGGGAATTAGCAAGGTACAGAAGGATACTCAGGAGGAGGAGAGGCATAGGATTGGAGGGAGGGTGGCCATGGTAAATAAGGAGGGTGGCATGTGGCACCCAGATAGGGAGGAACAAGGAGCCGGCTGGGTGGAGGGGCAGTAGAAAGGATGAGGGACATGGAAGGGGGGATGGAGGAAAGGAGTGGTCAGAGTGCTCCTGCTGGGGATTCTATGATCGGGTATCAAATGGGATAGGGAGGGAGAAACCTGGCCAGTTAGAGACAAAGATGCTTCCTGGACTAACGGTGCACAGGGCTAAGCACGAGGTATATCAGCTGGCAAAGGATTGTGGGGTTCTGAGACATGCTGGTCCACCTGGGTACAAATGACATTGAGGGGAAATAGCGAGCTAGAGATACAGGCAAGATTCAGGGGCCTCGCAGGGTCTGTCATGACATAGGATGCAGTTTCCTTCTCAGAAATCCTGCGGTGCCAAGGGCTAGTAGGGGAACACAAAAGGAAGATTGGGGAGATAAACCAGTGGCTCAGGGGTGGTGTGAGGCCAGAGGGTATGGGTTGATGGGGATTGGGGGAGACCTGGGAGGATAAGGAGCTGTATGCTGAGATAGACTACATCTCAATTTGGAGGAGGAATCATGCAAGTTGAAAATAGAGGGTTCATTGGTGAAAAGTGGGGTTTAAACTTGTGAAGGGGGGCGGATGGGAGAAAAGGCTGTCAAGGGGTGCCGATAGGAGGACTCTGTCTCCCTCCTGGGGCCAGGAGGATTGCAGGAAAAGGCCGACTGGCAAAGTGCAGACCAAGGAAAAACAGAATCCCCATGGGAACATGAGCAGGGAAATGGAACTATAGGGAAAGGGTGGAAGGTAGTCCTGCTAAATGCAGGGAGCTTGGGCAATAAAATGCCTGAGCTCCAGGCGTGCTAACTGAGGAGCAGTGGATGTGGCAGCGGTCACTGAGACTTCGCCACTGCAGGACATGACTGGGACCTGAACTTGGAGGTTACACTATGTTCAGGAAGGACAGGGGAGGAAGGGAGGAGGGTAGCAATGATAGTCAAAAACTGCATTGGCATAGGGGAGAGAGGAGGCGGAGGAACCGTGGAGGCGATTTGGGTCACCTTGATAACAAGGGGGCAAGAGTAAAAATAGGAGTGGTGTATAGACCCCTGCCCTGGCGGAGGAGCTGGAGGACAGTCTGGTGGCAGATGTTGGGAGGCACTGCAGACTGGGCAGAGGAACTGGTGGTGGTGTTGGGGGACTTAAACATGCCAGGAACAGACTGGGAGACTATGACATCCTCTGTGACCAGGGAACAGAGGTTGTTGGATGTCTTTCAAGATGCGTTCCTAACTCAGCAGGTGAGGGAACCGACCAGGGAGGCGCGGGTACTGGATGTGGTCCTGGCAGACAGTGACCAGATTGGGGGCCTGGAGGTAAGGGACCCATTGGCGGGGAGTGACCATGCCACGGTCTGGTTCTGCCTGGACCTAGGAGGGGTAGAAGGCTGCACAAAGACGGAAGTAACCGACTTCAGGGGGGTGGATTTTAAGGAAATGGGAAGGATCCTTAAGGAGCATTTGGATGGGATTGGGTCAGACATGGACACTGATAGTAGGTGGGAAATCATCAGGAGAGGGTGCAGGATGCTACCAGCACCTGTGCAAGAGTAAGACGAAATGCGGTAGGGCCCAAAACCCTGCTGATGGACCAGGGAGGTCCAGGAGGGCAAGGGGAAAGAAAGCAGCCATAAGCAATTCAAGTGCTCAAGGAGTGAAAGGGATCGAGGGAGTACGAGCTGATGGCTAGAAGGGCCACTAGAGTGGTGAGGGCGGCTAAGGCAAGGAAGGAGCAGAACCTGGCCAGGGAAATTAGAGAGGGAACAAGGGTCTTTAGATACATTGGGGAAAACGAAGGGTGAAGGGGCAGATTAGCAGGATTAAATCAGGGAGAGATGGGCACAAGACCGGGGGCAGGCTGAGGTACTAAATGAGTATTCACCTCAGTTTTCTACCAAGGAAAATGGGGTGCTGCATCATACATGGGAGGAGACAGAGATACTGAGGAGGGGGACCCTTACCGATCGGCGGGTCTGGGAGAGGGGAGGCATCACTGGCAGGTGGGGGAGGGCTAAGCAGGGAGAAGAGGTACGGAAGTGGAAATCACAGAGAGAGAGTGAGGAAGCCCTCAGCCCCTTAAGACGGAGAAAGCACCGGGCCGGATAAATTACATCCCAGAGTGCTGAAGGAACTTAGGATGTCCTGGCGAAACCCCTGGCAGAGCTTTTCACCATCTCTCTGAGGACAGGGTGGGTGCCCCAAGACTGGAAGGTGGCGCATATAGTGCCTATCCACAAGGGGGATCAAGGGAGGTGGCAGGGAACTACAGGTCTGTCAGCCTGACATCAGTGGTGGGCAAGGTGATGGAGGGCATTGTCAAGGAGAGGCTAGGGGGGACCTGGATAAGTCAGGGTGCCTGGACGATAGACAGCATGGATTCATCCTGGGGAAATCGTGTCAGACAAACCTGGTGGAGTTCTATGACTGGGTGACAAGTGCCTTGGACCTGGGTAGACCAGTGGGCGCTCTCTTTCTAGACTTCAGCAAGGCATTTGACTCTGTTCCTCACATGGGCCTGTTGGATAAGCTGGGAGAAATGGGGTGGGGACCAGATGATCAGATGGATAGGCAATTGGCTCCATGATGGGACCCAGAGGGTTGTGAGGTTGGTGGGATAGTCTCATCCCCAGGAGGGTCATTAGTGGGGTCCCTGAGGGATCAGTCCTTGGCCCTTCTGTTCAACGCCCACGATCTGACATAAGGACAGGAATCAGGAGGAGATGAGTCTCTTCAGATGACCTCGAAACTGGGGGTGGTGGATGGGAGGAGGGAGGTGGCCCACAGGGGACCTGGAGGCTCTGGAAAGATGGTCTAGAAAGTGGAAGCTGAGGTTCAATGCAGGGAAATGCAAGGTACTCCACCTGGGGGCCAGAAACCCAGGCCAAGTGTACACCCTGGGGGGATGCTACAAGTCTCAATGGCTGAGAGGGACCTGGGGGTGGCGGTGGATGTCAAGATGAACAACTCTGAGACTTGTAGGAGGGCAGCAGCCAAGGCCAACAGGATGCTGGGATGCATCGCTAGGGGGATCACCTCCAGAAGGAGGGAAGTGATACTCCCTCTGTATAACTGCTTGGTGAGGCCGCACCTTGAGTACTACGTGCAGTTTTGGAGGCCACACTTAAAGAGGGACATTAACCTCCTGGAGAGGGTCCAGAGGAGGGCAACCAAAATGATTTGGGGCTTGGGGGACAGGACCTATGAGGAGAGGCTCGAGGAGCTAAATATGTACACATTGGAAGAGAGAAGGGACCGGGGTGACATGATAGAGGTCTTCAGGTACATGAAGAGGGTAAATAGGGGAGGAACAGTCAGGGTGCTTCGAAGGAAGGAGGAGGGGGCCACTAGAGGGCATGGGTGGAAGCTGGAGGGGGGAAGATTCAGGGAGAAAGGAGGAGGTGCTACTTCACTGAGAGGGTGGTGGAGCCATGGAATGCACTGCCTAGGGGCTGGTGGAGGCAGAGACAGTGGAGGGGTTCAAGAGGGGTGGGACAGGTACAGGGGAAGGGTTCTGGAAGCAAATCCAATGCAGCAGAATATCCAGAACTGGGAAGGAGAAGCCAGAGAAGGCGAGGGGACAGCAAGGTCAGCACCCAGGGTGGGGGCTGACCAAACCAGCAGACACGAAAGACTGTTAGGCCTATTCTGCTGGCATTTTAGTATGTTAGTCTGCTTTAAGTTACTGATGCTAAAGGACCCCTGGGGTAAGAAGAAAAAAAATTACTCACCATAGTAATCTTCTTTCTTCCAAGGTGTCCTTAAGCATCAGTAATCTCCCACCCTTCCTTCCCCGACAACCTGACTAGAGGTATCTGCTTTCGTCTTCTACCAAATTTTTTAGGTTTCAGCTTGGAACTTCATTTTAAGCAAAGTTTTCATAGTTATTGTTAATATGCTTTTGCATAATTTTTATGCCTGTTGGTTCATTTCTCTGGGCATGTGCCCATCTTTCTTCGAAAAAATTCTAGTGCCTTCTTAGGCAGTCGCTCTTCAGCATACCCCCAAAGTCTCCTCTGATTGGCTGATGCCAATTAATTAGCATAAACCACACCTCTGGGACGGCACTACCTAGTCAGCTAGCTGCTTAAAGTTACTGATGCTAAAGGACACCATGGAAGAAAAATAACTACGGGGAGTAATTTTTTCTTTTCTGCTATATCAGCCTTTAGTGTGCCCATTGATGGCCGTACTGTGGCCCATACGTTTTTGTGAGGCATTTTGCTTCCGAAACCTCCCTTCCGCAATCCAGGCCCGGCTTGGGACTTGAGTTTTGTTTTAGAGAAGCTTACTTTGGCTCCTTTTGAGCCAGCCACGCCTTGCAAGCTGCACTTTCTGTCATAGAAAGGTATTTTTAGTTGCTGTTACTTCTGCTGAAAGGATTTCTGAGCTTCAGGCCCTTATGTGCTAGCCTCCTTATTTGATTTTCCACAATGACAGGGTGCCTTTGTGGACTAACGCTAGGTTTCTGCTGAAGGTGGTGTCTGAGTTCTCTCTATATCAAGCCATCCACCTGCCTGTTTATTACCCTGAACATAACAGTCCAGGGGAAGCATTGTTCACCACCTTAGATGTGCATAGAATACTAAGGCACTATACACACTGTACAAAGGACTGCAGAAACCTCCCAGTTTTTTTGTTTTCTTCACCTCTGGGAAAGAGGGCATTCCAATTTCTAAACAGTTTGTCCAAATGGTTGGACAGTTGTCCTACTTTTTATTACGGGAAGTATGGTAAGAAACTTTATTTGTTCTTTGGTATCTGGGTAAATTACACTAAGCACAAGTACCTGTTTTCAAGGGTGACCTGGGAACTTTGGGCTGGTTAAGTGACTTGTTCAGAGTCGCACAGTATGCAAGCTGAGGTTGTGGGAATCAAAACCAGGTCAGCTGGATGTACCAAGCTCATTCACAGCTTGTCGCACTAACCTCTAAACTATACTTTCTGGAGTTGTTCATGGCCATTCAGCCGGAGGCATGGCCACTTCTGGTGCCTGTTTCAGGAATGTGTCTGCTGCCGAAATTTTGCTGCTGCCACTTGGAGTACTGTCCACACTTTCATAAAGTACTACAGTCTGGACATTGCCACTAGAAGAAGCGCAAGCTTTGGCCTAGCTGTGCTTCAAGGCCTACTTCTTAGGCCTCTGGCCTCCTGTCCGCTAGACTGTCTTGTTGCTTGTACTGCTTGGAACTCATCCTATAGGTGTGATCTGATGAAAGAGATATCCCGAGGAACATAGAACAGTTATGTAAGAACTTACCATAACAGTAGATCTTCAAGGGAATCGCTATCATCAGGTCATGCTGACCTGCTCTCCATCCCCCTTGGGCTCAGTGCATCTTTGCTCCTGGCTATTTCTCCAGGATGGTATACTTGTTGCCACAGTCTCTCTAAATGGCAGGGCTTTCCACCTCTGTCCTTGGTTACCTAGGGGTGGCTCTGGGGGACGTAGAGCTTTTCTTAGCTGTAATGGATTTCACCAGGCTCTTTCTGTGGGTATAGGTGACTGCAGGAATTCCTGCTTGTCTGGCACCGAATTAAGTGATTTTTGGAAGCAGCTCCCTTCTACATCTTTCTCCCCCCCGGCCCTCTCTTATAATATATTTTTTCCAATATGCCTAGACTTACATGCCTTTGCTTCCCTTTTTGATAAGTATTTATTTATTTTATTTATTTAGCTTTTGTTGACCGGGTAAGTGCACTAGACAAATCCTGCCTATTTTCAGGCACGACCCGGGGGAGGGGGATGCAGATGAATGCCAACTGACCTTGAACCAGATTAAGCTGTTGGTGGTATTTTTAGTGAATGAGGGAAGTTTGGCCAGGACACCGGGGAAGTTCCCCTACTCTTTTCGATAAGTGCCGTGGGATCTTTAACATCCACCTGAACTACCACCAATCCAGGCAGATGGGACCTCGGTTTAACGTCTCATCCGAAAGATGGCACCTCAGAAGTGCAGCACCCCTCTCATGCTGCACTACAGTGTCAGTACTGGGATATTAACCCAAGTGCCAGATGTGGGAACTGAACCCACAGCCCTCTGATCTCCCGGCCTCAGAGGCGAGTGTGCTGCCTACTGAGCCACTGACACTGCTGAATATGAGACATGTTAGTATATATTGAATATGATGGAGTGTACTGTATGATATTGTATCCACAGTTTCCTAAACAATTACTTTCTGTGCTCTACTTGGTACTTAGTGTTATAATGGCAATCAGCCTGGTAATGAAATTGCTTGAAATGAGTCATGTGATCATTGACATCATTAATTGATTTGGGGTTAAAAGTAGTGCACTGTTTACCAATCTTTAGCCCCCTCAGGAAGACCATTTTTAGGTCGACGCGCAGGGGTACTGGTAGTTTTTTCTGTCCTTGTATTCTTAGCACCGGATTTACTTACTAATTTGTTTGTGGATTAAAGCCTTTTTGCATTCTAAAGGTGATTTTGCGTCCTAATTTGGGGAGTGCGACTGCTTTTGTTGTGTGCTTCAGGTGGCTGGCAGCCCTGTTTGCACCCCCACACATTTTTGGGTGAGTGCTGTGTTTTTGTTCTTAATTCTTTCTCTAGATTGTCCTGCTGGATCTCCTCAGCCACGTCTGGTATGTGGCATCATTTGCTCTCTCCTGGTTTGCTAGGGTGTAGCCCTCTACACCTGCTCCCTTTCATGTCTGAGGGCTATACCAGAGTTACCTACTCACACTGAGGGCTTTTTAGCATTCCTCTGCCCTGTCTGTTGGGCAAAACCATTCTCTTTCTCCTGATTCCCCACAGGGAGATCCTCTGATCATGGTATCCGGCAGGAAACTGAGGAGGGATGGGGCTGCACACGCATATATAATGATGGTGACGTAAGATGTCGCCATGGGCCTAGTGAACTACTACAAAAAAGTTTCTGTGTGGTCCTAGAGACTGACGACTGATAGTCCTATAGGTGTGACCTGATGAAAGAGATTCTCTCGAAGATCTACTGTTATGGGAAGTTCTTACATAGCTGTTCTTTTTGTGGATCTCACGGCTGAAGAAATGTGGATGGCCAAACAGCTGCATGAAAAAACAGTATCTTCTGGCCATGATTGCCAAAGAGGAGGCAAAGTTCAAGAATGCCAGACTGCATTTACGGGACAATGAAGTCAGCAGGTCTGAGCAGCTGATGCGGCAAAGAATATTGACAGCATCAATCACCCTGTCAGGAATGCTCAGCTGTACTACTGACAGGGCTTAGGTAAGCGAGATAAATAGTGCGACTGCAACTGAATTATCAGAGTGGGAGTGTCAGCCTGTGCCCAGTGGAGCTCATAGGAAGCCATTTGTTCTGAAAGAATTGTGTCTTCTACTTGATATGAGAATTTGGACTGGTCAGTGATACATGTGTTGGTGGCTGTGGGTTGGGAGCAGTCTTCGAAGGATGGAAAGTGGATTTCTGGCAGTTCTCCTATCAGGATCCTGTGCAAGTTCCTTTACAGTGCTCATCTGCAACAAGTAGGCAACAGACTTTTGGGGGAGGAGGTTCCTATGCACTTGGGCTTGGGTTTGAAGCTATGAAGTGGGGGGGAGGCTCAGAGGGGATGCGAAGAAATGCTTCTTCACAGAGAGGGTGGTGGAAGCTTGTAACGGCTTCCCAGCGGAGGTGATAGGTGCCAAAACATTTGCAGTATTCATGCATGCATTGGACAGATACAAGGGGACCTTGGAAGTGACACAAGGGGTGGGGATGACCGGAGATCGTGAAGGGTCAGCAGTGGCACAGTAGACACGGAAAATGGGCAGATTAGATGGTCCAAAAGGGTCTTTTTCTGCCGACAGCCTCTCTTTTTTTATGTATGTTTGGAGTTGCCTCCTGAATTAGCCCATACTCAGCACCCAAAACTGAATCTTGTTCAGCGTTTCATTGGTTTCATAGGTTGGTGTACAAGTCAGTAGGTTTCACCAATATGACGTGCCATTTTTCAGTGGAAGTTTCCACCTAAACATGTATCTAATTTCCTTTAATTTTTTTTTTATTTTGTATGCTTTTTCTGGTGGGGCCTCCCATCAAGCTCTGCCCTGGTCATGGCCCCCGGACTCCCACCTGCTGTCACTGCCTGTACTCTCCTGGGTACCCCCGGCTTTTCCCCAAGAGGGCGGGGCCACGGCACTGGTTCCCCTTTTCCAGTGCCGCGAAACCAGTATCTGTTTGGGAGAGCCAGTGATGTAGGTTAATTGAAGCCCGGGGAGCGCTTCATAGAGATGGAGGCCCCACACTTTTTTTTCTCCCCTGTGTACGTGGGGGGATGGGAACGTGCAATGATGACCAGCGTCCGTCCCGCCCCTCCAACCACTGTCTAGTGCCGGTAGCTGTGGTACACCTGGCCTCCGCCAGGGGTCCCTTGAGCGCCAACATTTCCCCGTCTCTTCCCCCGGAGAAGGAGAGCAGTCCAAGGGATGCTCAATCCATCTCTCCCCAGCCAGCCCTCCGATGACCCGGGTCTGCTCCCCAACCCGGGTTGCAGGTGGAAATCCAACTGCTGCACCGATGGGCCAGCATTCTAATTTCCTTTTAAAGATGTTAATTGCATCGCTTTCCACCATTTCCTCAAGTAGTCCATTCCAATTGGCAAGTACCCTCTGGCTTATCCAGGATCCTCTTGTATTTGTTCTGTAATTATTACCCTTTAACTGGAGACTATGAGCTCTAGTATTTCTATTTGTGACACTTAGATTTAAACCTACACACTTCCAAAGATCCTGTTTCCCAAAAGCTGGCATACACAAGACAAAGATCTCCTCTAAGTTGACAGTATTCCAATGTATGCAATCCCAGCTCTTGTAACCCCTCCTCATAGGTCAGGTGGTCACCCTTTTAGTCGCTCTCCTGTGGACCCTCTCCATAAGTTCAATGTTCCCCCTATGGTACTGGCTCCAGAACTGGGCACCATACTCCATCAATGGCCTAACCAGGGATCCATACAGTGACATCAGTATAGAGCTTTCCCAACCAAGTGTAGGATTGAAAATCCAGAAGCAGTATTTGATAACCTCCCCACCCCTTCTGATGAACAGCCTACTGAGCAGGTTTCTGACAATGTGCATACAGTGTAAGCTTCTAATGTGGTTCCTGCAGGGTTTAGGAGGACTATTTCGACAGCTGTTACAGACCGTCCCCCAGTTATGGATACACCCCCCCGAACTAGAGGATTCCTCACAGCAGACCACCACTAGTGGTTTACAAGCTGGCTGCAAACAGTCCATACCTTCAGATGCACAAGTACCCCCTAGGCCTAAACAAAGACCGTATGCCTCTTTATTCCATGCACCAGTATACCCTGCCAAGCATCATAAAGTGGTTCAACTCCACTGTAAGAGAAGTTTGGATGATGCCCCAAACAGAGTCTATGTTGCATGTACTCTTTTATAGGACTCCATGTGCTTCTTTGCAAGTGAAATCTATGCACTGATTCATGTCTTGGGTGAAACATTTGATAGCAGTATAGCCTGGCTGGCAGTATAGCCTAGAGGTTAGAGGAACGAGGTGTGAACGAGCTTGATACATTCAGCAGACCAGACCTGAGTTTGATTCTCACAACCTCCACTTGCATACTGTGCGACTCTGAGCAAGTCACTTAACCACCCAGTGCTCCCAGGTCGCCCCTGAAAACAGGCACTTGTGCCTAGTGGACCTTACCAGTGGGCCGGTTACCAAAGACTAAAATAAATTAAAATAAAATAAATAAAATATTAGTTTTAAGACCTCGGAGGCTCCTGGGCCCTTGAGAGGTTCCGGGAAAAGGTCCATTTACTTAACACCCCCTCCCCCCCAACGTGATCCCATTGACAAAGCTAAACATAAAACTGTTAGTCTCATTCAGGAATGTCTGTGTCAGTATCCACATAATTTATTGGGTGAAGCAGAAATGCACTGTTGGGTGATCCAGAAACAGTAATTGATTCTGAAAACATCTGGACTGGGGGCTGGCAGGGGAGAGGCCTGTTAAAACTCATTACCTCCAATAGCTCCATATTAAGTCTGAACTATCCATTGTTTACCTGACACGAAAATGGCCACCCAAGAGGTAATGAATTAAAAAAAAAATTCTGGGTCTGGGCTGCAACATCCACCTAACAGTTTCTTTTTAGGCCATGACCATGGAGTTTTATTTTATGCAATCCAACCAAAGGCATGCTGTCGCTGTGCATCCCAGGAGCATCCTGAATGAGGCCTGTGATGAGGTCGGATGCAGTTTTTGTGATGAAGTGGGGCATATTTGTCTGCACACTCCATAAATATACTCTGGTGTAGTCTGTGCAGAGAATTATACCATTCATACCCCAGCTGTGAATGGGCAGCACACAGTGAGCCGAATCAGGGTGACCAGCAGGAACAGAATCTTTTGGTGACTTTTGCGCAGAAATCTAGGGGGACCACTAATGTCCAGGAGAGGTCTGAGAGAGCAGCCCAGACCAGAACTGTTGTCTTCTACTGCTACTCTGATACCAGAACCACAGACACCCTTTGTACCCCCTTCCTCTTCAGAAACCCAACTACCAAAGGCACAAGAGGGCCCTGATAATACACCCCAGACCCAAGCTCTGGACACAGAATCCCTTTCTGTGGATGCTACAATAGAAGCATTCCCTTAGTAATGCCCCTGCCTTCAACATCTGACACCGTAGACTCAGAATGGTCACAAGAAGATGGCATAATAGGAGCCAGCCCAAGTGAAAATTCTTAAGAACTGACTTGGTGACCCTGTCCAACAGATATGACACCCTGCAGCGCCAGAAACAGTCAGATGAAACGGGATTAATTAGATGTTTCCTCTGTTCTTTTCCCTCTCAGCTTGCCCCATCTTCAGGAACAGAGGAAGTTAACACAGAGGTCTCAAGTAAAAAGAAAGGGAAAAACAAGAAGCTGGGGGGACTGGGAGAAAAAAATAATCATCAATAAAGGGACTGCCTGTACTGATGTTTCTGCTCTGTTGCCTGAGGGTATCATCACCACTGCTAATGAGAACAGCATAAAGGGTTATAAGAAACTGATCACTGCTTTCTCACACTTTCAGTTATCTGGTTCTGGGCTGATATTTCTGCAAGATACCAGACTTCACACCTTATCAGAGGTTACCGTGGCAAAAAAGCCTTGGTGTGCTGGGCCTTCTTTTTGGTCCTTGGGTCCTGATAAATGTTCTGGTGTGGGTATCCTTTTTAATATTTCAGATGTAGCAGTTAATCAAACTGACTGATTTATCTCCAGGCTGAGCCTTCCTCTTGGATGTTAAACTGCAGGGTCAGATATTTTGTTTTATAATTGTGTACATACCACAGATTAAGGCAGAGAGAATTGCTCTTCTTAAGTTGATCCAACCGTATTTGTTTTTTTCAAAACTTGTTTTGGATGGTGATTTCAACTGCAGTTTATCTGCCTCAGACCTATGGTGCATATACAAAAACTAAGAAAATATTCCAAGGCATGCTTTTATTGCAGGACCTTGTCCATGTGGCATGGTTATCATATGCTTACCACAAGGTAAGTAATGAAAGTGACCCCACCTTTTTTAAAGGTCCATTTGTTGCTAGAATTGATTTCCTTTTTATGTTTCCTTGCATGTGTACCATAAACATTTAGTTACAGAATGGCATTTCAGAGGTGTGTCACGGACTTGCCCAGTGCAGAGCAATCTACGTTGGGCTCATCCCTGACAGACCAATGACCACGTAAGCAGAGTATGATGGTGGTCACAGTTTAATGAGCATAAATTTTGTGTACTTGAAAGGACTGAAGCTTTCCGGTGAGAGAGAGCTTTAGTACTTTCATTTACATAAAGCCTTCTGGCAAGCAACTGAGCGGCTTTATGTACATCACTGCACTAATGATGTTATTACTAACATCATTAGTGCAGTGACTGGAAACAAGCAGCAGTTCAAAACAAAGCCACCAGAAATTGCCTTGAGAAATAAAATTACCGAATCTGCTGTGGCTGCCTACTTGACCGAAGCCAGTGAGTCACAACCAGAGGCAAGGGGAATAGCTCAGAATAGGCACTCATGGTGATTCCGTTCCCTACAAAATCAGTGGGTAGCTGGCAGTATAGCCTAGAGGTTAGAGGAACGAGGTGTGAACAAGCTTGATACATCCAGCAGACCAAACTTGAGTTTGATTCTCACCTCCACTTGCATACTGTGCCACTCTGAGCAAGTCACTTAACCACCCAGTGCTCCCAGGTCACCCCTGAAAACAGGCACTTGTGCCTAGTGGGCTTTACCTGGTTACCAAAGACTAAAATAAATAAAAAAATAAATAAATAACACTGTGCAGGACAGAACGACTCCCAGACCCCCATTACAATTTCAGCATCCTTTATTTTGCAGCAACTCTGGCCCAGACTGTTCTCTCCAGGCGACACGTAGCCCGGACAACACCTCACCGATATGCCCTTTTTTAAATTGTTCACTCTTGACTTTTACTCAGAATGACTCCTGGACCCCCTTTACAATTTTGGCATCCTTTTTGTGGCAACTCTGGCCCATGCTGTTATCCCCAGGCGACACCTAGCCCAGATGACGCACCACCAATATGCCCTTTTTTTAATTATTCACTCGAGTTTAACTCCACAATTTCAAATATTTGTTGATTAGCTAGATGAATATTTAGCCGTTGTGTCGCTCTTCCCGTGCAATAGACTTGGGCAGCCGCACAGTGTGGTTGGTCATTTGCTGCCTTCTGCATATCGTGACTTCAGGAAGGAGATGGTAGGCTGCAAAAGTGAGTATTCGGGGGGGGGGGCATTTGTCAATGCCAAACGTTTGATGCTTGTTACATTTTAGTGATAAATGCTCTGCTCTTTACTTCCCCACCCAAAAATGTCAAAGTACATCTTCACTTGATGACACTCCTCTAAGTTTTTGATTTAATGTTTTCATATGTGAGTCTGTATATTTCACTCACTTAAGTCATTTCTAAAAAAGGGTTTAGGTCGCTTACAGTTCTAACCAAGCAATCATTTTGTTTGTATCCGAGAAAACAGCTTGCCGGCCTGCTGGCATCTTTTTTTTTTTTTTTTAAAGAAAAAGTCACTCAGGACACGGACCGTGTCCAGAGTGACTGTTTTTGCTACAGCCCAGACTGACTTTTAAACAAAATACCCTGCACGAACTGTCTTGAGTCTCTCAGACATTACACACAACTTGGGTAAATAAAGCAAAACGTTGTTTGCTTTATTGGCCAAATCTCCAAGCAAGACCACATAGTCCAGTACAATCTGGACCTACCAAAGCCCCCAACAGTGTAGCCTCTGTATGGCATCAAGGTTGCAAGAGGGTTTAGTGGGGGCACTGCAGCAAAAGAAAACACATCTGGCATAGTAACTGTTAAAATAAATTAATAGTCAGTACAGTAAATCTTCTCCTCTAGCCAATTTGTGCAGCAAAAACTACATAGACATGGGGGTTCACCCACAGGTTCTGGTAGGTGGAGAGAGGGGCAGACACCATGGGCGACTCCCGATGGTGTGGTTCTCCGGGAGCAAGGGGGAGAATAAATTGCAAGTAAAAAAAAAAAAAAACTACATAGAAGTCCCTCCTCTATTTGACTGACAGATAATTGACATCTACAATGAGACAGAGCCCGAGGCCTGTTTTATCATTTGCAGCCACTAGATGTTCACCATCGGAATCTATGACATTCAGTCAGTGTTTTTCCTCTGTATTTCGGATTGCATTTCTTGAGTCTTTAAGCCTATCAAATTCAGCCATTTTTTTTTTTGCATTATTTCTTTATCCTTTTATGTGCCCTGTATCTTCCACTTCCTTCAGGCAGCCATGATCCCCGACACCCACGTACTGTCCTCCCCTGGAACCCCCTACCTCAGATCGCAGGCAACCCTGGGGTAGCTCGGCGTAACCCTTCGCTGAGTGGGTCCCTCTCCTCCAAGGGGGAAGGCACCGGTAGGGCAGCCAGCACACTCTTTCTCTCGGCCCCAGGGTGCTGCTGAGGCGGTCAGGCTCCACGAGCATCCTTTGGTGGTGTCGGCAGATCATCTGCCGTCATCCTGGCCAATCCGGGATGTTTTTCCACTTTTCTGGTTCCCCTGACATCGCGACGCTTCTTGTAGTGCTCCCGGTCTCCACCGGGGGCCACTACAGAGCGAGGCATCACCCTAACTCACCCCTGGGGAGGAGAGCAGTCCTTCGGATGCTCAATCCTCTCCCGCCCCCCAGCGACCCAAGTCTGTTCCCGAACCCGGGTCGCCGGTGTGGTTTGAGATAAGTTGCCAGTGCCTCAGCCCTCTGCACCACTGGGCCGGCCAGAAAATTCAGCCATTTTAATGGCAATTAACCAGTAGATCTATTGCTTTGGCTGGTTTATGGCGTAATCTGGCCCTAAAATTTGTTGACGTTAACCTAAACCATTCGCATGTCGGTTTATTTACAGGCAGATTTATGAAGCAATCATGGGAAGGTAACATGTTGGAAACAAAAATGTGGGGAGGTGGGTTTTGCAGTGTTACCCATTTAATATTATGGTGTCAACCAGTCTATAGTGGCTCCTGATGTTCGAACCTGGTCATACCTGGAGTGACTCAGTGCTTCCAGATTGATTTGATATTTCACTGGTCTTATCAGGGCTTCAGGCATTAGCACAAATCACTCTCTGTACCTACTGCTCCCCCACCTTCAACCCTTATTCCTGGAGACCCTTAGCTGAATACCCTTGAATTTTTTTCTGCTACCGCACTTCCTCTTGTGTCTACTAAACTACACTCCTCCTGACTCTTTGCCCTTCTTGCTCCATTTTTGTGTCTGTTTTTCCTAATTGCCTTTCCATATCTACCCCTTCCTCCTTCCCCCACTTTCCTTGCTGCCCTCTGCCAGTACTAATGCTGGGGGGAAGGCACTGCCCCCCCCCCCAAGTTGTGCAGGTGTGCCTATCCCCAACCGTGTTGTACCTAGAACTTTAAATTCTTCTCCATGTGTTGTGTCAACTTGTCCCAGTGCTCTGGTGCTATTTCCATTGGGTTGGAGGCCATCCCTTTTAAACAGCCTCCATCCCCCCAATTATGGCCATAACCCCTCAGGAGCTGAAATCCTCCCCCCTGCACTAGCCCTTTAGCCATGTATTAAACTGCTCTGTTGTTAGCTGCCCCTGGCAACTCAAGCGTGGCTGCCGTACAACCTCTGAGAATGTCGCCTCACCTGCCCTGTTCCTGAGTCCGAGCTAAGTTATAGAAGCTCTTTGTGACATCCTCTACACCCTTCCTGGCCAGATCATTTGTACCTACATGCACTATGATATCCAGCCTCCACCCTATACGTCCCAGTGAATTCCAGCACTTACTGCAGAGAGTATCTGCTGTTGCTCCTGGGAAACAGTAGACCTCCCTCTTGATTTTCTAGTATGAGGCACACCATTCCTTTTATGCCCACAAAAATAGAGCCCTCCCTTTCCCGTGGCCATTTTCCTGCCTCCTTTGGGGTCCCCTCCATTCCCTGGCTCATGCCTATTGTCCAGAGCCCCTTTCCACAAGTGCTGGACTGTGCCTCCTCCTGGTATGATTTCAGAAAGGGGGAGCTCTTCCACCATGGGTTGAAACCTGCTAGAGATAGGTACACCTTGCACCTCTGGTGCCCCTTCCCACCTCACCCTTTCCTGCCTCCTGACTACAGTCCGATTGGCCTTATTAGGCCTCTAAGACAATGGAGGATGTAGTCCTGGTTGCTGATAACTGAGCCTGGTTCTCAAGAAACATAGTTCCAGCCTTGTAGCCTCGAGTTCAGCTCACAACCTGTGTCCATCTATAGTTGAGGCACTGACTGTTGGCCCAGAGCACCCTCCATGTCACGATGGTCCTGCAGGCTCTGCACAACACCCAGTCCCTGCAGTGGTGTCCCGCCTGCATGGTGATGTGTATTGTAATTACTAATGTACAGAAATCACTGACTACCTGCTTTATTTGTAGGAAGCCTCATTCCAGATAGGGAGTTAGTAAACCTTTCTTCACAGTGGCTTCAGTACTGCTTAAGTTGCCCTACCCCAGATAGGGAGTTAGTTATCAGCTAAGTAATCCCTGCTACACAGTTCCCTCAGTGACCACTGTGTAGCCCTACCCCAGATATGGAGATGGCCTTTAGCAATGTACTGTGCTACACAATGCCTCCCGTAAGCACTAGTGTAACCCTACCCCAGGCAGGCAGTTGCTAGCTATGTAGACTGTAGAAACTCCTTTCCTATCCATTTTTGGACCTACCTTGCCTGATGTCTGTATGAGCAAAGTCCCCTTTGGAACAGTCTCTTCCCTGTGGATGCCCCTGCAGATACCATCCTCTTTCTCCTGGTCCTCCCTCAGGGTCACTCATGCAAGGAGTCACTTGGACCTGTGGGAGTTAAATAGTAGACTGCTAGTACTGATTTCCCACTAGCAGAGCCCGTCCTATACCTGCCCAGAATTCATTCCTTCCTTCCTTTTGACCTCTCTTAACCCCAGTCCTACACAAAAGATTTGAAAAGTACTGTAGTCTGTTACTGAAGCAAATTAAAAGCACATTAATTGCTCCCCTTCCCTTGTCTCAGTGTAGTTCATCTTGCCCTGTGTTACACACACACACTCACTCACTGTCTCTCCACCTCTCCCCACTGGCTAACATGAAGGAAAAGTGAAGCTCTTTTTAACCTTGACTGCTAGGACTAATTTTCGTTCAGCAGAACCAGTCCCTCACTTGCCCATAATTCCCTTCTTCCTTTTGACTTCCCTTGTCCCTGGCCCCACACAAAATATTTTAAAATTAGTTTGTTTCTGCAGAAAATTAAATGCTCACTAACAGCTCCTCCTCTCCCTTACCTCTCTGCAGCTCAGCTTGCCCTGTGCATTACTCTCTGTCCACTACTAAAAACAAGAGGAATCTCTCTGGACACCCCTGCAGATGCCACCCTCCTTCTCGTAGAATGTGTATATTACGTAAGCAATAACCCACGACAGGATGTGGGGATACAGGCATTTAATCCACGCCTGGGGTGTGTTGTGAGGCATGAGGCTGCAGGCCGAGTGTCCTCACAGCACCCCAGGCGTGGATTAAATGCCTATAACCCCACATTCCAGAGTGGGTTATTGTGTTTATAATATGGGTTTGGTTAACCATTGGGTACAGCCCCCCCCCCAAAACAGTTACTCCGCCCTGTTTCAATGGCAGAAAGGGATTTTATCCTTCCACCATGCAAAGTAGTCCCTGACTGTGGATTAAACTGACAGTTTAATCAATGGCTGCAGACAGGGAGAAGGACTTCTTTACTTATGGAGTGCAGCACACAGCGTTTTGCTGTGTCTCTCTGGATGAGAGACAATGTAGGAGCTGGCACAAGAGAGAAAGGCACCCTTCCCAACCAACAGCACAACTCTCTCTTTCTCTCCTGTCCTGTTATGGCAAATAAGGCATAGAATGGAGTGACAGGGTCCTTAAGCTGTAAGGGGGGAGAGAGTGACAAAGTGAAAGACAGCCTTGTCCCGATCTCTCTCTCTCCCTCACACAAACGGCATTGGAAACAGCAGAAAGCACAGTGGCAGCGGACAACGCTGTGAGGCATTATAGCAAAGTGGTTTGAGGCTCTAAGCTGCAAATCTGGAGACCTGGGTTTGAATCCCACAACCTCCACTTGTATACTGTGTGACCCTGAGCAAATCACTTAACTTCCCAATGCTCCCAGTTCGCACCTGTAAACAAGCTTTCAGCTTAGTGTGCCACTCCTGGTTAAACAATTGGAAAAAAAAATGCTGGGGACAATGTTGGGAATGGAGAGATGTCACAGACTCAGAGATAGCTGCTTGCTTTCCCAAATTAAATGCTCTGTCTGTGTCTCTGCCTCTGTCAGGCACTCTGCATCAGGATGAACGGACGATGTACCAGCACGGCGAAGAACACAGAGAGTGAGAGAGATGGACAGAAACACACCATAAGTGCACTAGAAGAATTCTGACACTTCCCCATTCCACGCAATGTGCACGCTCTCTCTCTCTCTGTCACTTACACTGCAGGGTCTTGCTGTCTGTCTCTCTGTCTCAGTCGGCGAGCTGCTCACTCTGACATGCAATTACAAACTGGGACATTGTTTTCTCTCTTTCTATAGCAGGACTGCTTGGAGTTCTGCCACTCGTGCCTGCAGGTCTTTGCAATATGGGGTGAACAGAACTTTTCCCGCTATTTGTACAGTGCATTTCTGACTGCTTTGCTTTATTACCACTGTGAGATAAGTGCTGCGGGGTACATATCTGTCATTCTGACTCTGGGAGTAAGGCACTAATTGGTGCTGTGTCTCGTAATGCCCATTCCTTTTGTAGCCATTGGGATAAAAAGGTAACAGGCACCTGACATGATACGGCTTCTGCCATCACTTTAGTGTCCGCTACCTCTTCTGTTTTTGCATTTCAAGCAGTATTTGGTACTGGAGAGATTTCGGGACTTGTCTCCAATATTTATTTTTTTTTAACTTGACGGAGAACTTTTTCTCCTTCTGGAAATTTCTCCTGCAACCACTGGTCTACCATCAAAAGTACCCAATACGGAGAAATTTATGTTCATTTTCCCCTGGCTTGCACAGTCTCCTCTGCTTGCTAAGAAGTGAAAAACAAATGGCTACTCCTCAAAGTGAGCAGAAGAAGATATGCAGAGCCCTCCGCAGTGTAAAGAGCCCTCCTGGAAATTCTGGAACACGATCCGGTAGCTGAACCATGGATTAAATGGGGAATTTAATCCACGGCCACCTGACACTTTTTGTCCAATCACTAACACATGGATAGGTAACCCATGTTATAATGCTTTTTGAAAGTGTCCTGTTTTGCCTTGTTCTTTGTAGCTCTCTCCTGCACCAGTGCTCATCACCAATAAAGTGGGGTTAACACATCATGAGTGTTATGAGTGTCTACTGGTCATCACTGTCACTGTGTAGAGACGGTTGTGATGCTGTAGTGTTCCTTTGAAGCATATTGTATCCTTGGACTTTCTTCCTTTAGTCTGCTCACAGTCTGATAAGTGTCTTCAGATAAATCACAAGTAGGAATCCTCCCAGCCCAGCTGATCGGTCGGCGCAGCAGTAGCACTTCTGCTCACAATACCAGCGACCTGCATTTGGGAACAAGCATGGATTGTCAGTGGCTATCTGAGGGAGGAAGGATCGAGTGTCCCAGGAACGTCTCTCCTTCGAGGGGGAGGGAGTGCTGCTTCCGCTGTCCAACTGCTACCAGGTGGAGACTAGGTAGAAGTGCAGCCAGGGAGTACCAGAAATGGGAGGGGGACCAGCTGGATGGCAGCACTACGTGTGTCAGTGCTGGCACCCTGGAGAGAAAAAACTGGAGAAGGGGGGAAAATGCCAGGTTCCCACAGGCTCTTGTAGGACTGTCAGAACTGGCCTGCCACCTGTACAGGTCCTGGGTAAGTGGTGGATAAACTTTAAGTCTGTGAGAAAGCCAGTGACGGGGCTGAGGGGATGCCTTTAAACATAACCAGGGTGAGAAAAAGCTCTAATTAAAAAAAAATGTTCTGCTCCCTGTGGACCCCCCACAAAAGTACAGCTCTGTCTTGTCTATGAAAACATCAGCAGTATTTTGGGCTAACATTGGGAGAAAATAAATGGAGGGGTCATGTCATTCCCAAAGGAACACACACTTCCATAAAACAAACTCGAGTCACGCTTTCAAATGTTCTTGTGCTTCAGGAGCCTTGGCATCAGAGGCTTGAAATGGGAACTGGCCGAACAGGCTTTCTAGGTACTGAGATGAAATATCTCTATTAAGTGAATGTTTAGGGAATTACAGTTTACGAAGAATCACTAAGGAAGAAGATGGGAGCAAATGCATAGCCCATTAAAGCTCCTGTCATTTACCCATAATAGGATAGTGCATTGTTTGAAAGTAACAACTTGTCGAGTCTGTTCGTAAAGGAGGCTTGGAAGTCTCTTACAACTACTGCAGTTGGCAAGGCATTCCAGGGCTTAATTGTCCTTTGGGAAAATAGATATCCCCTCTTATGGAAAGTAAAGCTGTGACATGTTAATTGTAAAGGATGTCCCCTAGTATTTACTACTACTTGTTTGAAATCCAGTCCCATATCAGACATGAGGTGATGATCATTCAACACATCCTGAGTAAGCATTAGATAGCCACGCAGCCATCTAGTTTCAAGTGGCATAAGTTTAAATTTGTGCAGCCTAACATCAAAACTGAGCACTTCTGCTCCATGTATATATTTTGTGCTTTTCCTATGGATGCTTTCTAGATGTGCAATATTACCCTTCTTGTAAACAAACCACATTTGAGAAGAAAAGTTCAGTTCAGTTGCAAGGTTCAGTGCCTCAGTGATATTATGGGATGTATGTTTAATATTTGATGTACATATCTGTAGTAGATATTGTAATAACGTATAATTAACTAATTATATGTGTTTGAAACCAGTTACCAGAAACTATAGATGAGACAATATGCCATGATAGGGTGTGTGTTGTGATAGCAAAGCTGCACACCTCAGGTGCATTATGAAGCAGGAGGCATCACCGAATGCCTTCAACTAGCTGAGAAGTGCCAGTCTTCCAGGTGTCAGTCCTCACCATTCAGTCCCACTTGTTTGTTTGGGGTTGGAGGTGCTAAAACCCTGCGGGTGCAAATTTTCTGCAGGGAGGGAGACGACATTGGCTGTTGACAGCACCTGCGCACCTCACATGGTGCCGAGCGCACCAGCCAGTAACCATCGCCAGCACCCTCATGCACCTCAGTTCTGGTCTTCCCATCATAGAGAGCACACCGTGGGAGTGACAGCGCCTCATATTCCTCATCCCCTTTTCCTGAATCAACTCTGAATTTATTTTTGCGGTGCCTTCTCTGTTACTTTTTCTGTTTCCATGATGCCCAAGTCCGAGAAGAAGGGGGCTAAGATGAGCAAGAAAGTCTGCCAGCCTCCAATCTTGTGTCATTGCCGCTGTAGGAAGCAGATGGCTGCGACAGACTGGCATCAATGCTGTACGACCTACCTTGGCACTCAGCACAGTATGAATAAGTGCTGTGACAAGGTGACCCCCTGTCATAGTGGACACTCCTGGGATAAATTGAAACCCCTTCCCCAAGCAGTTTATATGTTTTGTATAATGTCCATCATGCTGGTTGGCTGGTTATAAATTACGTGCTGAAGTGCTTATAATGCTTTCTTCTCAGGTCTTTGATCATAAAACAAAATTAAGAGCACAGTTACAAAATGAGAGGGTAGTTTTAATAGAAGAATAACAAAAACTTGTTTCTGCTTTTTCTAGATGTTAGCAGCCCCCTTCTAAGATATATTTTACAGCAGACAGCATGAGATAATATGACCCTGCAGAGAAATTTAGGAGAGCACAGAATGTTCTGACCTTGGGTCTGACCTTTAACAATGTTGTAAACAAGTTATGTTTGTGCTCCAGGTAGCTGCCAAATAACTGTTCTCTATGGAGCAGTGGCTCCTAGGGTTGCCACCTTTGGATGAGGCAAAAACCGGATCCTAAGTCCCGCCCCTAGCCCCACCCCTTTTCATGACTCATCATGCATTGTTCTTCCTATAAAGCCATTTGTTATATCAATAAAATACATTTAAAGTAGCAGTTCAACAAAAATGTTAAGATACTGTACTGTACCTGTTAAAGTTACTTTCCTAGATTCTTCCTAGTTATGTATTTACCTATGTATTGATGTATTTATTGACATTGGTTTACCAGAGAAACATACAGAGATAAAATAAATCTCATTTACAGATATGATCTGCTGGGAGACAAGGGAAACACTGTAAATAGCATACAACAATATACATGGTATATAATAATACATAATAAATTGTTTCCTGTCATGTGTGCTTTATATCTTTTTTCTGGCTCCATTCCCTGTTCATGTCCACAGTACTATTTCAAAGCTAAAGAAGTGACCATACTTTTATTCTTGAGGAAAAAAACGATGTAAAACATTTAAAAATGCCTGAATTCTGTTTGAGATGAAAATGTTTACCAGCAAATGAAAGTAGAAGACAGCTGGTTCTGTTACTGTTACAAAAGGTGAGAGGTGTAAAGTATGGCCATTAGATTGAGTGCTAATAATGTTAATCACCATACTTTTATACCTCCCAGGCTGACTGCTTTCACAAACAAAGGGCTATAAATGTGACAACAGAACTTGTCTATAACCTGGTCATGTAGCTGAAACAAGGAATGATATGACAGCATTTGTTTCAAAAGTATGTGACCACTCAGAATGGCTCAAAAACCTGACCAGCACAGAGCCAAACCGGATGACCTGATAAGGACCCTGAAAACCTGATCACCAGGTAAAAAACCTGACAGGTGGCAACCCTACTCCTAGTGGCTAGTTTTATATCTGCTGTTAATCAAAAGGCAGTGGAAACATTTCCAGCTTCTAGCGAGCTTATAAAAAGCCTTACCTCAGTGCTGAGAAAAGGATAGATAGAGAGGTCAGTTGAATACTGACTGAGGAAGGTGAAATACCTCCTGGTAGTGTGTGCTTTCACACTGTTAGGCTAAAGGAAAAGCCTTAGAAACTGTTGAAGCTAAGCAGTCGTCTGACTTACCATTTTGCTTTCTGTATATTTTACTTGATGAAAATAAAACGATAAACGCACTATGCATTTTTTATGTACCTGATTTGTGGTCTGCCTGAAATTGTTATCCTATACCCACACCTGATGACAAGTTTGATGCTTCCTTCTCCATGGAAAGCTATACCCTCAAGATCCACACAATTTTTTTTTTTTATTTTATTTATTTATTTGTACATCAGTTTACAACCTTTAAGCCAGAGGCTCATTTCCAAAGGTACCTCGTCGCATTGAGGACAATACAGAACAGACTGTTTGTTACAGCATACGAGTTACATAGCTTAGCAAGCACAGGTGGTTACATACATTTATACAGTTTAGTTACAAAGTGGGGTCGCCCAACCCCTACCTTCAGAGACAGGCATCGCACTTGTGTGGCCAAGGTAGGGTCACTGGGCCTGTCCCCTGGTCCACTTCCAGGGTCCTCTGGTTCCATGGAAGTACAGGGTCTTCCTTGACTTCACTCTGCTGAGGCATTGGAGGCCCTGGTGGGTGAGTCTGGTGGACAGCTGGCTCTTTCTGGGTGTCTGGCTGTGAACCCCCCTCAGTCTGCCTGCCCTGGGCAACAGACATCACCAGTGGTGAGGCCAAAGCTATATGGTCTATGTCCCTCAGTGGACACCTCAGTGTGGCAGCCTGGTGCCGCCCTGGCTCCTGTCAATGTTCGCAGTCACTGTAAATGGGGCGGCGCCATCTGTGATGTTGGCCTCCCCCTACACCATTCATGGTGTTGAAGGAGGGACTGACACTGGGGCAGTGCTACATCCTATTGCAGAAGTGGAGGTTATTATTTTTTCCAGTGTCGCTACTGACTTGGAGGGGAGGACACCTCTAGTGACAGATTCAGCTCTGGCCATGGTGTTGGTCCTGGGCCCAGCAGCGGCTATGGCACCAGTGATGATGTTTGTTGTCCCTGGAATCATCCTTGGCCCTGGGTTGAGAATGGCTCTGGGATCGACGCTGGTGCTGACAGTATTGGCATGCCATCTCGGTTTCAGATAGTATACCCAGTAAAATACATATAGTGTAATTTTTAAAGTTAGCCCTTAAACCCTATATTCAAACATGAAGTCTTGCTGTATTCTAATACAGTTAGCCCCAGTCTTTAAACTGCCCCAGAGAACAAAGGGTTAACTTTCTGTGCAGAGCATAGAATGCTGAGCTCGAGCTCGGTTGATGTCTCTGTCTGTTTCCCTTTGAAATCTAACCATCAGATTCTTTACTCCGCCTCACTGAACAGTCGCTCCGGAGATTCCTCCTGTAGCTCGGTTCGAAAGTCGGTTGAAGCGTCGGTTTACTGTCGGTTTTTAACCGAAATTTAATTCCGCATAGTCGGTTCAGTCTCTGTCTGTGGTACCGTGAGTACTAGATAGGTTTTGTACTGTTTTTCTGTGTGGAACTTGTAAAAGTGTGGATTGGTTCTGCTGAACCGATCAGTTGTTAATTCTTGTATTTTACTTTAGTGTGTGGTTGCCGGTCCTTATTGGTTCTAAAAAAACGTGTTTGGTATGGTTTTTTCCAAGACCTGTGACACGGTTAGGAACCGATAAGGGAGTCTTGCCTGGCGGTTGCCAAAAAAACGGTAAGTTGGTTAGGTTGGCCATTTCTGAGAAACCCAAGAAAAAAAACGGGCCCACTGGGTTTCAACACTGCAGTGAGTGTGGGGAGGTCTTTGCTAAGGCCGATCCCCACACCACCTGTGTTTATTGTCTGGGGTTTGAACACCTCGATTCAGACTGCCAAATCTGTAAAAACTTTCCCAAATCTACCCTTGAAAAGAGATTAGGTAGACTGAGGGAAAAGGAGGCCGAGAAGTCCGCTGACCCAGATGGCCAGCCTGGTTCAGTACCGACCGAACCAGAAGGAGTGCCCTCTGACCAGGGCGATACTTCTTCGGTCAAAAGGAAAGCCGATCCTGAGGGTTCGGTTCTGACAAAAAAACACAAAAAGAGAAATCGTTGATTCGGATCCAAAGCCCATGTTCCTGACCGCCGAGGAAATGGCCAAACAATTGGATTGTGGAATGGCCAGCGGTTCTATCCGATCTATCACCTTTTGGCAGGGGCTTGGTTGGTCTGTTCCCCCGGTTCACGATTATACCCCTGAAGAATTTTATGAACCGGAGTTTGGGGGGGGGGGGAGTTTGAAGATAATGATGGTGAAAGTCTGGATGTACCTGTTGAACCGGACATCTCCCCAGACAGACCTTCAGGTGTATCCCCTCCTAGGTGTTCTGAGTCCTCTTCCCACTTTATGTTCTACAGAAATGTGGCTGAGACCCTCCAGCTTCCTATGGAGGAGGCAATGGAAGATCAAGAGGAGCCTGATTTTGTGGAAATGATGGACATCCCAGAGTCCAAGAGACTGTCTATTCCCCTTCACAAATCTTTTGGGAAGCAGACACAAAAAATCCTGAAGTCTCCCAATTCTATACCTGCTGTTGATAGAAGAATGGACAAGAGATATACACTTTCAGGCTCAGATACAGAGTTTTTATATGAGCAGTGCAGCTATGTTGGGATTGTGCAGGCTGCTGCCTGTGATAAGGCAAACATTTCCTTGGCTTCACACCCCCCAGCCAAAGACTCCAGGAAGATTGATGCCATGGCAAAAAAACAGTACATGGCATCTTCCTTGGGACTCAGGCAGGCGAATTATATGGCCTATACAGCCAGGTACCAGAAGTCCAGGTGGGACACTGTACTGGCACTGTCTAAACAGGCCTCCCCCTAGCTAACCAAGGAGCTGGAGGAGGTGGCTGCAGATGGGATGAGGCATCAAAAGTTCAGTTTCATGCTGCTGTGGACTCCAATGATGTGTCATCAAGAGTCATGGCTGCATCTGTGGCTCTTCGGAGAATGGCTTGGCTCAGATGTACTAGCCTCTCGCAGGACACCCAGGCTAAGGCCATGGATTTTCCTGTAGTGGTTAATTCTCTGTTTGGGGAGCAGACAGAGAATTACATGAAGAAAATGGATGGGTACAGGACCACTTATAGGAGTGCTCAGGCAAAAGAGAGGCAGACAACTCCTCAAAGGCAGCAGTCTAGGGGCAGGGGCAGGCCTTTTCATAGGCCTTTTTACCAAGCACAGGCCTCTTCTCCCTTTTCACAGAGGGGGGTCTTCAGAGGGAGAGGTAGAAGGGGGATGAGCAGGGCTGCATCCACTCCTCAGCCTAAGGCCCCTGCCAAGCAGACACCATGATGGGCCTGCCCGGATCAACTCTCCTATACCATTAGGGGGCAGGCTGACTTACTTCATCCAGGACTGGATGTCTATTACATCAGACAAGTGGGTCCTGGAAGTAGTAAGCCAGGGACTGGTTCTCAGCTTCAGAAAATTTCCAAAGATGAGAGCCAGATCTTTTCCACCTGCAGGTCTCTCAGAAAACCTTGCCCTAGAGGCAGAGGTTTCAACTCTGCTGGCTTTAAGAGCCATAGAGAGAGTACCTAACCTACACTGCGGCAAAGGTCTTTACTCCAGGTACTTCCTTACCCCAAAAAAGACAGGGGAGTGGCGACCCATCCTAGACCTAAGATACCTAAACAAACATCTTTTAAAACCAAAGTTCAAGATGGTAACTCTGGGAATAATCCTTCCCTCTCTAAGGCCAGGGGACTGGCTAGCCTCCCTGGACCTCAAAGATGCCTGTTTTCACATTCCCATCAGGTGCCCCCACAGAAAGTACCTCAGGTTCGAGTTGCCCTCAGGCCACTATCAGTTCAGAGAAATGCCCTTTGGCCTAACTTCAGCCCCAAGGGGTCTTCACAAAGTGCCTGGCAGTAGTAGTTGCCTTTCATAGGAGGCAAAAGATTTTCATTTTTCCATATCTGGACGACTGGCTAATAGTGGGCCAGTCTCCAGACCAAGTCAAGTCAGACCTGCAAGTGACCTAGCAAGTGCTCACTTCTTTAGGATTTCTTCTCAACCTTCCCAAGTCAGTTCTCGAGCCTGCCAAGCTTCTTACCTTTATAGGGGCAGAGCTGGATACGGTCAAAGCAAGAGTCTTTCTTCCCCTGGAAAGGGCAAGGGTTCTTATAGAACTAGCCTCTTCCTTCAGCCTTCAGGTATCTCGACCCACAAGGCATTTCCTCCAGCTATTGGGCCACATGGCAGCTTCTACGGAAGTGGTCCAAGGGGCAAGATTCCAGATGAGGGACATTCAGTTTCATCTGAGGGCTTTTTGGTCTCAGAGGAAGGATTCCCTTACCAAACTGATCCCAGTGACTCTGACCTTGATCCAAGCCCTTCAATGGTGGCAGGATCAGGACAATTTAAGGCAAGGGGTCCCATTTGCCACTCAGTCTCATTCAGTGGTCCTTACCACGGATGTTTCTCTTCTGGGCTGGGGGGCCCATCTGGTGGCCTTACTGCCCAGGGACTGTGGTCCCCTCAGGAATCCCTTCTCCATATCAGTCTCCTGGAACTCAGGGCAGTTTTTCTGGTCCTGCAAGCGTTCTCTGTCAGTACAGAACAAGGTGGTTCAGGTCAGAACAGACAACACCACCGCCATGTGATACATCAACAAGCAGGGAGGCACTTGGTCTACGGCCTTATGCACAGAAGCCATGAAGTTGTGGTCTCTGGCTTACTCCCTGCAAACCTCTCTGATAGCAGTTCACCTTCCAGGCAAGGATAATGTGCTAGCAGATGCACTGAGCAGGATCTCACAGGGCCATCACGAATGGTCCCTGGACCCTCTGGTATTGAAGGTGATTTTTTTCAAGGTGGGGCACTCCAGAGATAGATCTTTTTGCAGCACCAGACAATCACCAGCTTCCTGTCTTTTGTTTCAGTCCCCCTGGATACTCTGGTTCTGAACTGGGAAGGGAAATTTCTGTATGCCTTTCCTCCCTTCCCCCTTCTGTTCAGAGTTTTAGTCAAGATAAGGTCACAACCTTGCAAAGTGATTCTGATTGCTCCAGACTGGACCAGACAACCCTGGTACCCCCTCTTGCTGTCTCTAGCAGTCCATCTTCCCCAGTGTTTACCCAGGAATTACAACCTGTTAGCCTCCTCTCAGGGGAGGATTTGGTACCCCAGTCTTCAGTCTCTCAATCTCAAGGCATGGCTCTTGAAGAGTTAGAGTTTGCAGATTTGCATCTGTCTCAGGGGGTTCTGGATATTCTCAAAGCTTCTCGAAAGCCCTCCACCAGAAAGATTTGTAACTCCAAATAGAAGAGATTCAGCATTTGGTGTTCTAAGAAGCATATTTCTCCAGATACTGCTGAATTGCCTACAGTTCTGGACTATGTGGTCCATCTTAATGGCCTAGGCATCAGACTAGCTACTCTCAAGGTACACTTGTCAGCTGTTTCTGCTTTTCTGTCAGTGGGGAAGTCTTCCTCACTATCATCTCATCCTCTGTTCTGTAAATTTTTTAAAGGATTGCTTTATACCAGTCTTCCCTTTAGAGACCCTGCCCCTGCCTGGGATTTAAATGTTTGCATTGATCAACTGATGCAACCTCCTTTTGAGCCTATGTCCTCAGCAGAGCTTAAGTACATGACTTGGAAAACTGTGTTTTTGGTAGCCATTACCTCTGCCAGACATATCAGTGAATTGCAGGCCCTGTCAGTGGAACCTGATTTTATCTCCTTTCACAGAGATAAAGTGGTCCTTAGAACCAATAGAAGGTTCTTGCCCAAAGTGGTTTCAGATTTCCACTTGAATCAGTCTATGTCTCTTCCCGTTTTCTTCACTGATCATTCTTCCTCAGGAGAGAGGAGGCTACACAGTTTAGATGTTAAAAGAGCCCTTAGCTACTACATAGAGCATACCAAGGGTCACATGTTTGAGTCCCTCCAGTTGTTCCTCACTTATGGAGAAGTGGGAAAGGGAAAACCTGCCACCAAGAGAACTATTGCCAGGTGGATTGTGTCTTGTATACAATTCTGCTATGAGAAACTGGGAAAGATTCCACCCTCAGGCCTGAGGGCTCACTCTACAAAGAGGTACAGCTGCTTCCATGGCTGCTGCCAGGGATATTCCTCTCTTAGAAATTTGTCAAGCAGCCACCTGGAAAACAGTCCATACCTTTACCAAGCATTACTCTCTGGATAGCCAGGCCAGGAGCGATGCTCTGTTTGGCATAGCAGTACTTCAGAGCCTATTCCCAAAGTAGGTTCTGTCCCTCCTCCATGGAGGTACTGCTTGGTAGTCTGCAATAGTCAGAATACAGCAAGACTTGATGTTGTTTGAAGAAAAAATTACTCACCTTAGTAATTATGTTTCTTCTATTGGGGTCTTGCTGTATTCTGACCCCCCCACCTCCCCTCTCAGAACCTGGTTTTTGGGAAGTGGGTGGGCAGGCGCAGTGTTGCACCTCAGGGGTGCTCTTTTACACACTCTGCTTTTTTGTTTGGGTGTGTTTATCTTATTGTTTTTCTTATTGAAGGGGTTTTTTGTTTGGGGTTTCCTGACTTGAGTCATCCTTTAGGAATCCAAAACTTTTTGTTGCCAGTTGGCTAATAAAATTTTACAATTTCCACATAGGATAGCTAGTGAGTTTTTGCTCGTAAAGATCTGACGGTTAGATTTCAAAGGGAAAAAGACAGAGACACCAACTGAGCTCGAGCTCAGCATCCTATGCTCTGCATAGAAAGTTAACCCTTTGTTCTCCGGGGCAGTTTAAAGGCTGGGGCTAGCTGCAGTAGTCAGAATACAGCAAGACTCCAATAGAAGAAACATAATTACGAAGGTGAGTAATTTTTTCTTACCCCCACCCCTTTTACCAGTTTCCTCACCTTTTCTTCTTTTTTCTATATTAGTTCCTCTGTTTCCTTTTTATCTCTCACTTATAAATGGGTAGGGAAACTGGAGATTTATGGTTGGTGAAAAAGGATCAGTTGACTGTACATTGATTTCGCTTATAACACTTTTAACCATTTTATGAATGCTAGAAGTGTAATAATCCACTCTAGGTGTGCAGCAGTGCCATAGTAACCTCTCTTTCTGGCTACGCCTTAGGCCTCACAACTTACCCAGGTCATTCAGTTATTACAGTATTGCCCCACACCTGACCGTGGATTATGCACAGTCATCTTAGTCCTCGGCCCGTGACATGTAAAAAAACCAAAAACGTAAAAACAGTTGGCAGGCATTTTCATTCTGTAAAACATCTCTCTCACAGTGTGTATTTATCCCATTAAAGTACCCACAATAAAATCCACAAATTATTGCCCAAATGTCAAATGGAAGCTTAGTAGAGAGAAAATTTGAAACATAAGCTACCAAAACAGCTTCATTTTCCAGGAATCTGTCTTCACCATTGATTCACACTAATGGGTTTTGAGACGGAGGCATTAGGACCTTGTTGGAGCCAGAACTTTGCATGCACGGCATCGCAACGGGGAGTTCGTGGCATAGGCTTACCTCTGCACCAGCCCTCAACTGCCTCTGTTCTCCCCCCCCCCCCACTGTTGAGTGCGCTTCAGTGATGATGTCACTTGCTGCTGGCATTCAGAACTTCACTTCTATATGACAACTGCATTCAGTTCTTCTCAGTTTTTTAGTGTTTATAGTTAAAGTTTCTTATTTTCTTGTCATTTTAGTGAATTTACAAAAATATTTCTGTGTGTCTGTCATAGGCCTGTCGAGTCAGTGGTTGACAGACATGGATGATAACAGTAGGGAGCCTGCTCAAGTAGCAGGACTGTGTCTGGTCCACTTCCCCCTTCGGGGGGGGAGGGTTCTGCCAATGGATGATCCTGTGTCTGACAGGAAGGGCAATCCCCCCAGAAGCACAAAAAGAAGTGAGCCTGTTCTTGATCCCGGGCGGGGTCACAGTACCACTCGACCTTGAGTTCTTAATCTTCCCGTTGGAAGGGGAAGAAAGGGTACTGCTCTAGGTTGCCTTCTCTGAGGTCTGCCACAGGGTCCTCGATGTCCTGAAGCAGAAAGCCCTCACTGGCACTGTCGGCATCACTAGGGTCTTCCTTTCATGGGAGGGCGAGGTTTATGACCCAGAGTCCCTCCCTGTCTATTAATGTGGACTCTGTGGGGCCAGTTCCACCACTGGGCAGCTCTTATGGAGCAGTTGGTGCAGTGTCTAGCTCATTTGCTTCTGCCTGTTGAACTGGTCCCTGGCCCTTCAGAGATGGTGGCACTGGAGCCGCAGGTGAGACCTTCAAGCTGGGTAGAGCATTTAGCTCCAACATTAGCCCCAGGACCCTTATTGGTGATTGTGCCGCTGACTTCTGTCCCACTGGCAACCCCCATTCAATGTCACTGCGATGGGACCAGTCGCGGTGCCCTTGCTGGTGACTTCAGTGCCAGCTGGATTGTTTGCAGTGGGTTTAGGCCTCTCAGGGCCTTTCCAAGCACCAACCTTGGTGTCAGCACCACCCTCAATGCTGGGAAACCTCCTGGCACCGGATTCCGGTCTGTCTGCGGCACCGCCTCTTACGCCAGGTGCTCGTGAATTGGAGCTGGTGTTGCCTCAACCGCATTCTCGATTGGGGAACTTGTGATCCACTCCCCTCCCTTCCGTGGAGGCAAATGAGTCTGATCCTAGACTCAGTATTTCTGAGGGCAGTGACAGTGGCTCTTTCTATAACTTGGACTCTTCAGACCTAGGCCCTCCTCCTGTTCTTGAGGAGGATTTGTCTTTCTAGGCTTTGTTAAAAAATATGCATTCTGCACTTCATTTTGAGCCAGCAGCTTTTGACCCAGGTAAACGTCTCCATCTGCAGTGGTTAACCACTTATACAGTGCTGGTCAGTTTAGTTCTCCCATTCCTCCAGCATTTGAAACCCTTCTGGATGCACTTTGGAATTAGCCTGCTCCTATTCTGTCTCTCTGTAAGCAGATATATAGAGAATATACTGCCCCTAAGGACAGACCAGTATATGTCTCTCAACCTACAGCTGATGCTATTGTTATTCTTGCAGAGAATGACAAAGCCATTCTGCCCCAGGAGGCCACTGCACATCCCACTGACAAGGAGTTGCGCAAGACAGATACTATGTGTAGGCGATCTTTTGCTGCTGCTACCGTGGGCACGAGAAGTGCCAGCTACCAAGGGTATTTTCCAAATGTGTATCTACCCTTCGGAGCTCACTTAAGTCTCTCGTAGAATACTTGCCTGACTCCGAGATGAAAAAAAATCCTGCAAACTGTCACTCATGGCATTTTATCTAACAGTCATCAGCTTAATGCAGCTATGGATGCCTTTGACATTGTTTCTCATTCCACTGAGGCAAGCATTTACATCAGAAGGCACTCCTGGTTTAATACTTCCAGATTTTCGCAAGATGTCCAAAAGCAGGTTATGAATGTTCCACTCAATGGCACTTACCTCTTTGGACATCAGGTGAAGTCTCTTGAAGCCTGTCAGAAAAGCAGAATGGCTATAAAGACTTGTAGACCAGCCCTTGCTAATCCTCAGAGAGAGAGAAAGGAGGAGGTTTCTTTCAGAACAGGCAGTATTTTTGAGGAAAAGGTAGGGGAGCTAAAAACAAATCTGAGCCTTCCCAACCACAGAAAAAGTTACAGACAACGGCACAGGTGTTAAAAGCACCTGATGCCACCCTCCGAAGCTCTGGCTGTGGTCCTACCTCAGCTACCTGAGACGGACCTCTCCTCTCCAGTAGGAGGGTGCCTGACCCAGTTTTACCATCAGTGGGAGTTCATCACGATGAACAAGTGGGTCCTCAGGATCATCTGAGAGGGATACTCCCTGAACTTTATAGAAATCCCTCCAGAATGTCTGCCCAGACAACCCCTCTTATCAGCTCACATGTCTGAGCTTGTGGTGCAGGAGATTGTGGGCCTTTTGAGCAACAGGGCAGTGGAGGTAGTGCCAGAGTCAGAGTGCAACACAGGTTCTACTCCCACTACTTCCTCGTACCAACAAAATCAGGGGGCATGCGATTCTTGACCTCAGAAATTTGACCAAATTCTTGGATCGAGAAAAATTCAAAATGGTTTCTCTGGGGTCTCTGCTTCCTTTACATAGAAACATAGAAGTTGACGGCAGATAAGGACCGCAAGGCCCATCCAGTCTGCCCATTTCTTTTTCTACCTTATAAATGTGCCATCGGCCTTTGCTCTGTCAGTGGCCTATCTATTCATACTCATTTGTATTGCTCCCTTATGCCTATCCCATGCCTGTTTGAAGCCCTGCACTGTATTCACAGCCACCACTTCTTGTGGTAAGCCATTCCATGCATCCACCACCCTTTCTGTGAAAAAGAATTTCCTCACATTCCCCCTTAATCGGCCCCCCCCAATCTCATGCTGGTCCTCTTGTCCTGCTATTTTCTTATATTTAAACATGTTAGACCCTTTCACCTTGTTAATGCCTTAAGGTGTTTGAATGCCTTGATCATATCACCTCTCTCCCTCCTTTGCTTAAGGGTATACATATTGAGCTCTGTTAATCTGTCCTCATATGTCTTCTGATGCAGTCCCTGCACCATTTTGGTTGCCCTTCTCTGGACTGCCTCAATTTGGTTAATGTCCTTGTGAAGGTGTGGCCTCCAATACTGCCTGCAGTACTCCAGGTGGGGCCTAACCAGTGTCTTGTAAAGAGGGATTATTACCTCCCTCTTACGACTTGTGATACCCCTACTAATACACCCTAACACCCCCCTAGCCTTACCTACTGCTTTAGAGGTCTGCTTGGATGATTTCAGGTCATCAGTGATGATGATGCCCAAGTCTCTTTCTTCCTTTGTGACTGCTAGCAACTCCTCCAGCCTATAGGTGGCGTCAAGGTTTCTCTTCTCTATGTGCATGATTTTGTACTTTTGCATTAAATCCCAGTTGCCACTCTTCTGACCATTTTGCTAGTTTATCCAGATCTCTTCTCATTCTGCCCACCCATCTGGATCATCTACTCTGTTGCAGATCTTAGTGTCATCTGCAAACAGACAAGCCTTACCCTCTAGTCCATCTGCAAGGTCACTAATGAAGATGTTGAAGAGGACTGGCCCCAGGACTGATCCCTGAGGTACCCCACTTGTGACTTGCATCTCTTCTGACTGTATACCATTTACCACCACTCTCTGTTTTCTGCCCGTCAACCAGTTTGCCACCCAGTTGACCAACTTCTGACCCACCCCGAGCCTACCCAGCTTATTTATCAATCCTCTATGTGGAACAGTGTCAAAAGCTTTGCTGAAGTCAAGGTAGGCAACATCAACTACTCCCCCTTGGTCCACCACTCTGGTTACCCAGTCAAAGAAATCTATGAGATTAGTTTGACAGGACCTTCCTTTTGTAAACCCATGCTGTCTTGGATCCTGTGCCCTTATGGATTCCAGGTGTTGCACTATCCTTTTCTTAAGGAGTGCCTCCATAATCTTGCCCACTACAGAGGTAAGACTGACTGGTCTGTAGTTCCCCGCCTCCTCCCTGCTACCACTCTTGTGGAGCGGGATCACATGAGCCCTTCTCCAGTCTTCTGGGACCTCTCCTGTGCTCAGAGACTCACTAAACAGTTCTGCTAATGGCTCTGCTAGTTCCATCTTTAGCTCCTTAAGTACCCTGGGATGTATGCCATCAGGTCCCATTGCCTTATCCACCCTGAGCTTAGCAAGCTCTTGTAGGACTCTTTCTTTTGTGAAGGGAGTAGTGCTCACCTCCCTTCCCCTACTGAAGCCTCAGGATTGGTTAGCCTCCCTAGACAGAAAATCTGTTTAAGTATGAGGAGAAAATAAAAGCTGTCAAGAATTCAAAGTTTGGTAGGGATGAGCGAGACTACAGGGACAGCCGAATTTAGAACTTCACCAGCCACCATAGACATGGAAACACAACAAGGTTCAAACCCCACCACCAGCAGCGTAACCTTACAACTGACAAGGAGAGAAGAATTGGAGCAGGAACGAGAGCGTTTTTTAAGGGAAGAGGAAGAGCCATGTGCTTTGCCAGATCCAGTACCTTTTGTTCCATGGAGGAGTCAGTGGTTGAAGAACTGAGATGTGGGAAGAAACGGACCAGGAGAGGTGGTAGAAGAAGAAATAAGTGGAAGAGGTTTCAGTCACGGCTGGAGGGGGAAGACGACGAGAGAGATTCCAGTTAATGTAAATATTTCAAGTTATGAGCTTAGTGAAACAGAGGTGAATGTTCTAAATAAAGGACCGTTGTTTACTCCAACAAGGAAATTTACCACTTTGAGACAATACTAGACCTTAACAGCTTTGCACTTTATGTTCTGTGGCTAATTGGTTTACCAGTTGAATTTGGCGAAGTGCAGTATTCTTCTTGGATCATGGCATGTGCAATTCTTAACTGGTGCCCTATGAAGGATAGAAGGCACAGTTTGTTGCTTATTATAATTCTCCCTCTATTTGTTTGTCTCTTTTGTGAATATATTTTTATATGTAATTTTGGTGTAACTATTCATTGAGTACTATCCAACTTATTGTTGGGAAATTGTGCACTGTCACTTTAAATGCTGCCTTTATAAGTCGGTAATGGGCCCTAATGGGTCAGCCTTTGAAAAAGTTAAGTGTGAAACGCGTCAGGTGACCCAACAGGGAGGAGCTTTTGCTCTTGCTACTGAAGTGAGTTAACCAGCCAGTCTGCCTCCCTGGCTTGATGATTTTATGGACATTTCATGGACTATTTCAAACCCCAGGAAATCTTACTATGATCTCACCATAGGACTGCCCTGGAGCCGAAAGGGTTAATAAAACCTATGCTAGTAGTGGAATGTTAGGCTGGAGCTCGGTTTTCAAATCCCTGACCCTAGTTGCACTTCCTGCAACCGCCAGATACTTTACTCCGCTTGCCTCAGTAGGACGTCTCCGGAGAGCTCTACTTCACTCTAACTGAAGGGATTATTTTCTCGGTTTATTTTAAAGTTTGTTTACTTTATTTCGATTTTTGAAGCACTGTCCTTGGTTCACATGTAGAATTAGATTAATGTAGTTTTGGTAAGTCTTTTTGGTTTCTCCTTGGTTTTCCAACCAGTAAGGGACCAACATTATTTTGTGTCTTCATTTAAGTTAAATTTACTGGTTATCATCCATTAAGGCAGTTTTTCATAGTTTAAATTTATCAGGGTAAGGTTTTTAACAACCGATCAGTGTCACAGACCAAGAAGCAAATGGGCCCCACAGGTATCCAACATTGTACAGAGTGTGGGAAACCGTTCGCAAAATCAGATCCTCATCTTGTTTGTGTGTTTTGCTTAGGGTTTGACCACCTCAAAGGGGATTGCGATATCTGTAAAAACTTCCCTTAGTCAATGCTTGAGAGGTGTTTAAAATGACTGCAGTAGAAGATGTCTGAGAAGGCTGCTGAACGAGCTGTAAACAAACTGATTTTGGGCCAAAAAGAACCGGAAGATCAGCCCTCTGAGAAGGGTGATGGTTCATTGGCCAAAAAGAGACCTGCTAACCCTGCCACTAACCCAGCAGCCGTAGGGAGGAACCCAGATATTGCTTCTTTGCAACAGAATCCAGCTTTCTGGAATCTTTGTCAGGAGGGTATGATGCTAGGGGAATGCCTGTTTTATCACAGGCTGCTGCCTATACAACACCCTCACGGCTAGAGCGACCAAGCAGGAAAGAGAAAAAGAAAAGAAAAAGATTCAGCGGTTAAACCGCAACCAAGTACCCCAGTTCCAACTGCTGAGGAAATAGCAAATGCTATTACAATAATTAAGTCACTTCAACCGGTAACCCCGCTTCAGATTCTGAAGCGGCCACGTTTGTATACCTCAAGTTCCACTCTGGTTCCCAGTTCCTTGGAACCTGAGTTGGACACTTTCGCTGAGGATTATGATGATGATGCTGACGACGATGAGGTCGAGGACTATAGTGAACCCATTGATCCAGATATTTCACCTGATCCTCATCGTCCTAACTCCCCTGACAAGGGAACTGAGGACTTTACATCTCATTTTAAATTTGTGAAACAGGTGGCTCAGTACCTTGATCTCCCCACACAGGAATCAACTGATTAGGAGGAGGAACAGGACTATAGAGATATGATGGGTGTTCAGGTTCCTAAAAGAGTTTTACTGCCCATCCACAAGTCCCTGAAGAAGCAGGTTATCCAAATCCTGCATACCCCAACTTCTATTCCACCAGTTGATAGAAAGGTGGATAAGAAATACTGGGTGGCTAAGGGTGGGGCCGAGTTCCTGTTTGGTCACCCTAGCCATGAGGGTGTGGTACAGGCAGCAGCCTGTGATAAAGCAGGCATTCCCCTAGCATCACACCCTCCTGACAAAGATTCCAGAAACCTGGATTCTGTTGCAAAGAAGCAATATCTGGGTTCCTCCCTGGCAATTAGGCAGGCTTCATACATGGCCTATGTTGCCAGGTACCAAAGGACACTTTGGGACACTGTACTGGAGATTACAAAATCTGAGCCAGCACCAATGGCAGCAGACCTGGAGGAAGCTGCCAAGAGCGGGGTAGAGGCCTCCAAGGTCCAATTCAGAATGGCAGTGGATAGCAATGACACTGCAGCCAGGCAGATGGCTTCCTCAGTGTCTCTCAAGAGATTTGCTTGGTTATGGACTACCAGTCTTACACGTGATACCCAGTCCAAAGCCATGGACTTCCCATGTGAGCCTTCGTCTCTGTTCTAACAGCAGACAGAGGCTTACATAAGGAAGATGGATGAATACAAAGCAGCATACCAAAGTGCTGCTGCTAAGGATAAGGCTCCTACCCCACAAAAGCAACATACCAGGGGTCATAGAGGCAGACCTTACAGGCCATTCTTCCACCCTCAAGCCTATCCACAGTATCAGCAGCAGTGAGGCTATTTCAGAGGCAGGAGAGGCACCAACTGCACTAGCCCCAGCACCCAGTCAGCACCTCAAAACAAGCAGACACCCTGAGGAATCTGCTTTGGTCACCTCCCCAGGTCCAGTCTCCAGGAATGGCAGTCCATCACCATGGATCGGTGGGTCCTGGAGGTAGTGGGTCAGGGCCTTGCACTCAGTTTCAGGCTCAGACCAAGACTGAGGGCAAGAGTTTTTCAACCTTCCTCCACCTCAGAGACACTCTTACTGGAAAAGGAGGTGTTAAACCTGCTTTCATTAGGAACAGTGGAGCCAGTTCCCTCACTTACAGAAAGGAAAGGGCCTTTACTCAAGATACTTCCTTACAACCAAGAAAACAGGGGAGTGGTGACCCATATTGGATCTCAGACACCAGAACAGGCATTTACTGAAACCAAAACTCAAAATAGTCACCTTAAAAATGATTCTACCAACTTTAAGGCAAGGAGACTGGCTGGCATCTCTGGATGTAAAAGATGCCTACTTCCATATCCTAATAAGGTAGTCTCACAGAAAATTCCTCAGGTTCAGACTTCCAACAGGCCACTACCAGTTCAGAACAATGCCTTTTGGCCTTACTTCTGTTCCAAGGGTGCTCACAAAATGCTTGGCTGTGGTTGTGGCACACCTACGAAGGCAGGGAGTGGCAGTTTTTCCCATACTTGGACGACTGGCTGTTAGTGGGGCAGTCTCCTCAGCAGGTCAAGCAGTCTTTGGCCTTAACACAGGAACTGTTACACTCCCTGGGTTTCTTGATAAACCAGCAGAAGTCTTTGCTACAGCTAGTATAGCTCCTGGAGTTTATAGGAGCAGAATTGGATTCAGTCAGAGGATGGGCCTTTCTTCCTCAGCTGAGGGCAGACACTCTCAGGCAGCTGGTAGGCGCCTTCAAACCTCACAGCCTCAGGCCGGCCAGGCACTTTCTCCAGTCGTTAGGCCACATAGCAGACTCAACTGCCAGTGTCAGGAGCAAGATTTCAGATGGGGGATATTCAATATCACCTCAAGCATTACTGGCATCAGAAAAGACCGGTTATCAAAGCTGGTCCCAGTCACTCAAACATTTGTGCAGGCACTTCAGTGATGGCAGGAGCTGGAAAACCTCAGACGGGGGTCCCATTCCTCCAAGAGCAACCATCTGTGGTGCTCACCACAGATGCATCCCTACTAGGGTGGGGAGCCCACCTAGCGGAGCATACTGTCCACGATACTTGGCTCAAACAGGAGTTGTTGCTGCACATCAACCTGTTGGAGCTCAGGGCAGTGTCCCTAGCACTTCAGGCATTCGCCAGCATGCTGCAAGGAAAGGTGGTCCTGGTCAGGACAGACAACATGACTACTATGTATTACATCAACAAACAGGGAGGCACAAGGTCCACACCCCTGTGCACAGAAGCTATGAAAATATTTACCCTGGCCTATTCTCTGAACATTTTGCTGTCAGCAATCCACCTTCCAAGGAAGGACACTGTGCTGGCAGATGCACTGAGCAGAATAAATCAGAACCATCACAAATACTTCCTAAACAAGCAAGTACTGCAGTTGGTGTTTAGAAGGTGGGGCACTCCAGAGGTAGACCTCTTTGCATCCTCAGACAACTACCAGCTCCCTCTGTACTGTTGTAGACCCCCACTGAAGGGCATAATACCACTGGTTGCATTGACCCTGGATTGGACAGGGAAGTTACTGTATGCCTTCCCTCCCTTCCCATTGTTCAAGTTCAAGTTTATTGCAGGAAAACTCCATTGAGCAAGCTCATTCACAAGGAGGTCCTGGAGCATGTATACAGACAAGGAAAACAATTCAATACAATACGATACATAGGATGCAAAAAAAAAGCATCACAATTGATAAAATCAAGTTTAGGTTCATATGGTACATCATGGTCAACTTAGGGCATAGCAAGGTAGATGTAAACTACATTTACCTTGTGCAACATTAGTAGTAGAGAGTTACATTCAAGGGGAGAGAGTAATTACATAGGAGCAAGAGTTTGAGGGAAAGCAGCCAAGGGAATAGAAAAAGGGATAAAGGGAGTAAGATATAGGTGGAGAGCATAAGGGTAGAGAGTCCTGAACAAGCTGAGGTCCCAGCCAGCCTCAATGATCCTCATTGCCCCAGATTAGGCCAGAGAGCCATGGTATTCCCTAGTTCTGTCCCTGTCGGTAGCCAAGCCAGTCAGCCTACCCAGGAGGCACAATTTGCTGACCTTCTCCCAGGGCAGGATCTTCTTTCCCAACCTTCGATCCCTCAGACTCAAAGCCTATTTCTTGAGGACCTGCAGTATGCAAATTTAAAACTCTCAGAAGGGCTAATGGAGGCCCTTAGGATATCCAGAAAACCTGCTACCAGAAAAATCTATACTTCTAAGTGGAAAAAAATTTCTTTCTGGCACAGGGACAATGGCTTAGACCATACCAGGCTGGCTTATCCGTAGTTCTTGATTATCTCACCCATCTTCATTCCCTAGGCTTCAGAACCTCTACTTTGAAGGTACATTTGGCTGCAGTGTCTGCTTACCTGTCAGCAGGTAAGCCATCCTCTTTGACCTTTAATGCAGTGTTCCGAAAGTTTTTTAAGGGACTGCTACATTTGCACCCTCCTCATAGAACCCCTATCCACGTGTGGGACTTAAACATTTGCATAGCATAGCTTATGCAGCCTCCTTTCGAGGCCATGTCATTAGCTGACCTTAAGTATGTGACTTGGAAGGCTGTGTTTTTAGTGGCCATTACTTCTGCCGGAAGGATTAGTGAGATTCAGGCTTTGTCCATGGAGCTCAATTATGTGGCATTTCATAGGGACAAGGTGGTACTCAGGACAAATAATAAATGTCTCCCTAAGGTGATATCTGACTTTCACACATACCTCTCAAGTGCCCCTCATTACGAGGGACATCCCTCATTTTACCCCTCAAAATTGTCTTGTCCCTCATTTATCCCTCATGGAAAAGGTGCTGCACACACACAGACTGTGCTGTAACTTCAGAGTTTAAAGCAGCAATTAATAATATTATAAGATGCTAACACAAAAATAAACTTTGTACAAAAAAAGGCAATGGTTTCCACAGTGTTCTGAACTTGTATCTCCAAGTTTGAGGATGTGTCCCTTATTATGAGAGTCAGTGTCCCTCATTTTCAGTGTCTGTGTCCCTCATTTCAGTGACAAAAGGTTGAGAGGTATGCTTTCACATTAATCAGTCTATCACCCTGCCAGTCTTCTTTACTGATCATTCCTCCTCAGGTGAGCGTAGGCTACATAGCTTGGATGTCAAGAGAGCTATTAGTTACTGCCTAGGGCACACAAAAAGTCACAGAGGGGATAAAACCCAGCTCTTTCTGACCTATGGAGAGGTTGGCAAAGGTAAACCTGCCACAAAGAGAGCCATAGCAAGGTGGATTGTGTCATGTATTCAATTCTGTTATGACAGAGTGGGTAAGCAGCTCCCACAAGGGCTTAGGGCTCATTCAACTAGAGGGACTGCTGCATCAATAGCAGCTTCCAGAGACATCCCTCTTCTGAAAATGTGTATGGCAGCTACCTGGAAAACAGTTCACACATTTACCAAGCACTACTGCCTGGACACTCAGGCCAGGAATGATGCCAGGTTTGGCACAGCAGCTCTGCAGAGCTTGTTTCCTAAATAGTTCCTCTGCCTGCCTCCAAAGGCACTGCTTGAGTAGTCTGTATTTGTCAGAGTACAGTAAGATTTCCTGGGGTTTAAAGAAAACATTACTTACCATAGTAATCTTGTTTCTTCTAAGGGAATCTTACTGTATTCTGAGCTCCCACCCTTCCTCCCCTGCTAGGACCTACAGGGCTCTGCTCACTCCTATATCACTGATGCTGGAAACCTGTGGGTATCTATTAGTTTTTTGGGCATCTGTTGACTTGAGTCTTAAGAGATGCCTCCTGTTGTTTGGAGTTTCTGTTCCCCTAATAGTGGTATTTGGGGGTAGTAAACTTAGTTTGGATAGTTGGTTAGTGTTTAGCTTCTGCATGCTTCATAAGAATCTGATGGTTGCAGGAAATGCAACCAGGGACAGTGACTTGAAAACCGAGCTCGAGCCTAACATTCCGCTATTAGCATAGGTTCTGTTAACCATTTCAGCTCCGAGGCAGTCCTACGGTGAGACCATACTGCATTTGTCAGAATGCAGTATGTTTCCCTTAGAGGAAACAAGATTACTGTGGTAAGTAATGTTTTCTTATGGACTATTTATGGACTTTTATGAATCTTTTGGATATATTGTTTGGAGTGCTTTATTTGCTTTGGTGTGCATATGAAGAATAAAGAGATTTCTGCACTGAAATTATAGAAGCAAGCACTGTCATTTAACAAGTGGAGCAGCACATAGTGTTTCCTCTTTTAGTAGGTGCCAGTTCCTACAAACAAATCTCCCTAGACATGCAGGATGCTTATTAGCATATTCTAGTACACCCCAGCCACCACAGATACCTCTGATTCATTGTGCTGGGACAGCATTATCAGTTTAGAGTCCTGCCCTTTGGGATAGCCTTGGTGCCTGAAGTCTTTACAGAGTGCTTTGCCATACTTGCAGCGCACCTGAGAAAACTAAGACTCAGAGTTTACCCTGATATGGGTGTGGACCTTGACAGATATGGTTTCCTCTGTTGAGTGGACTGTCAGTCAGTACACCGAGGATCCTCCCACTTTACTGGCTCAGGGTCACCTGGTCTATCCCAGCCTGTGCTCCCCTCACCTTCAGGCCTGGCTGTTAAGGAAATTAGAAGTGAACAGACACATGGTATCTCAGAGGGTCTCTAAAATACTTTTGGTCACCCGAAAACTTTCCACCAGGAAAATGTACACAGCCAAGTGGAGATTTTCCATCTAGTGCTCCAAAGACTACATAGACCCCTTTGGGTGCCACCTGACAAGGTTCTGGAGTACTTGGCTAGACCTTTCTTATGCTGGCTTGCAGTATTCCACAGTAAAGGTCCACTTGTATGCTATATCTGCATACCATGAACCTGTCGGTACCCTCTACCTGGATCAACCGCTACTTTTTAAAGGGTTCCTTTAAGGTATTTTACACACAAGGCCCCCCCATCTGGAAGTTGTTAGCTGCCTAGAATATTAGCCTTGTGTTGGACATGTTCACCTGCAAGCCCTTTCTGCCTCTTGCAGCATGTGAGCTACGGAAAGCAGCTTTTCTAGTGGCCATCACTTTGGCTTGCAGAGTTTCTAAAATTCATGCCTTGGTCACAGATCTTCCCTATACTGTTTTGCATAAGGACAAGGTAGTTCTCCGCAAGCACCCTAATTTCCTACTGAAAGTTGTGTCTGAGTTCCATCTGAATCAGCCTCTTTTGCTGTCTCCCTACTTTGCCAATATCCAGAACAAAGGAGAATGTATTCTAATGCTCTGGATGTTAGAAGAGTCCTTAATTTTCACCTGGACAGAATTAAGGACTTCAGACAATCCAAACAGCTCTTTGTCTCCTTCGATCCCATTTGAAAGGGAAGGCCTGTTACAGTCAGGTGTATTTCTGCCTGGATTGTGAGCTATCAGCGGCATTGCTATGTCATGGCACAGGTCAAGCTGGAAGGTCAGGTATGTGCCCACTCCACTAGAGCAGTTGCCACATCCTTTACAAGGATTTGCTCTATACCTATTGGTGATATTTGCAGAGCTGCAACCTGGAGCACAGTGCACACTTTTGTTAAGCACTATGCCTTGAATGTCCAAACCAGGTAGCGTACTTCCTTTGGCAGGACTAGCCTGAATGGCCTTCTGTCCTGATTGAGCCTTGGCTGCTACTGCTCTTGTGTGGGGGACTGTGTCTGAGCTTGGTACTCTGACTCGTTAATGTGAATCAGTGGTGAAGAGTGATCTTATCTGTGTCAGTCTTCATCATTCATCACTAGCGCCGGAGCTAGGACCCTGCGGGAGACTTTTTTTTTTTCTATGGGCGGAGTCGACGGAGGGCACCGCCGCCCTCGAGCCTGACGTTCTATGTGGTGCTTGCGGGTCGGCCATTATCTGTCATCAACTCAGCCCAAACTCCAGTTCTTCTTCTCCCACCGTCAAGTGAAGACCTCGTGTGGAGACTCACTTGCGGCCTAGTTCGTCGGCCTTGTGTGTGTGCCTCAGTTCTGTTTGCCCTGCTCGACGTCACTTCTGCCGGTAAGATGGTTTCATTACTTTTAAGTGGTGTCGAGTACTGTCTTTGTTATTGTTTGCCCATTATGGTCATGTCACAAATCCGGTGAAACATAATAGGCGACCTCCTGTCGTTGGTGCCCCTGTAGCTGCCTTTATTCCGTGATGGACTAGCATGACCGCTGTCTCTCCTGCCTTGGCCTGACTCATGATATGAACAACTGTGATGCCTGCTTTTCCATGGACCATCGAGTTGTTGAAATCCGCATGTTTAAAGTCGGACGTGTGTCGGCGACTTTCAGAGGATGGGTTCGCAGTAGACGGGCCAAGGTGAGGACTCTCTGCTCTTCCTCTGGGTCCCCTAGCAGTCCTATACAGCCCGTGGAAGAGGGGGCCTCCGCCTCTCTTAGCCTTGCCATGGCGGTAGGGCTCCTTTCGCAGTGCAGGAGGCCCAGTCTGTCCCTCTTGGGGGACAGTTGGGAGGCACCGCTTTGACAGTTGCCTATTCGGAGGTGAAGGCTCCCTCAGTGCCATGTTCTGGGCCCTATGGGTCCAGACTGGCACCGTCCTTGGCGTTGTCTGCTGGTGCCGCTGTTGGTCCCGGTGCTGTTCGCAGTGCCGGGGGCTTGAAGGGCGGTGGTGGTGTCGGGCCATCCCTCAGTTCTGCTGTCTCTCCTGGTCCCATTTGTGGTGCCGGGGATGTTGGCGGTGCCGGGTGCTATGACACTGCAATTTCTGGACCTGTTCCTGGCACCGTGCATGGAAGCCGGGACTGAAGCTGGCACCGCCCCCTACTCCAGTGCCGTTCGTGGCACTGGTGATGGGTGTGGCACCATGGTCAGCGCAGTGCCATGCTCAGTGTCGTGCCTGACTCCGGGGCCGTTCACAGCGCTGAGGAAGGTGGTGGTGTCAGGCGCGGTGCCGTGCCTGACCCCGGTGCCGTCCGCGGTGCTGGGGCAGAGGGCGGTCCGGCTCTTGGTCCAGGAACTGGCAGGGTCGAGGGGTAGTCTGGCATCGGTCCTCGAAGTCTACCTCCTCGGAGGGGAACTCTGAGTCTGATCTGTATTCGCTCCCAGATTCTTCAGAATCCTCTGATCCCTCAGTATCCAGCACCTTGGCTCCCACTCAGCCTCCCTCTGGGGATCAGTTGTCGGTAGACTCTGAGGTCAGTGGTACTGACCAGCAGGCAGTGGTCCCCATGGCCACTGCCGGGCAACCTGGGACCACTGGCACATCTGCTCCTCCGGTTGGGGTGCCCCCTTTTTTGGTGTGTTTGGACAGTCCAAGTTTGTGACAGCCCGGGGCATGCCAGGAAGGGGAGGGTACTGCCCCCTGGGTGGACTCCTCGGAGACTGCATGGAGTTGTCTGCTGTCTAGACTGGTGGCTATGAGGACAGGGTCCCTCTCCGACTCTGAAGGGTTGAGGAGTAGGGGTGTGGCGCAGCGCGTCCTCACCGGATCCTGTCCGGGTTCTGGGAGGAGCTGCAGTGCGGACTTTCTCTCTTCCCTGAATCAGTCCTCGAGAGGGACCTCAACTTCTGAGGTCAGGGGCCGTCCTTCTGGACTCACACGGCCCCGGTCACCTCATGGGGGGATTTCTTCCCATGGGCACAGCTCTGACCGTTCTGATCTGGTTGAGTGGCTCTTAGCTGATGGGTCTTTCGGATCTCCCTCCTCATGGGGAGCTTGTCCCCCATGCCTCTGTCTCCATCCCTGGCTATCCCAGGTATTCCCGGTCCTATGTGACCCCTCACCTGGGAGCAGTTCAGAGGTTCGGCTGTGTATTTCTCTATCTCTGTGCCCTGGACCAGCAGGTGTTCCACCATGCTTCTGTGCAGCCAGACCCTGAACCTCGGAGCTCGCCTGCATCTTCTTCCTCCTCCTCCTCCTCGGAGGGAGAGGAATTATCTGTCCATATCTCCCCAGCATTTGACTGTCTTCATATCAGCACTTCCTCGTGAGGATGTTGGACAAGCTCTTCCTTACCCCGGTCCCTGTCAGCAATCCCGAGCATGTGATGCGTGCCTTCTTAGGCGAGTACAGTGCAGCCAACCTGGTGGTTCCTGCCTGGCCTGTTCCTTTCCAGGAAGCGTTGCATCGGCTTTGGCTACGTCCATTCTCCACTGTTACAGCCCCAAGGGACCTATGCTAACGGTTTTGCGCTCTCCCCCCCCGGGTCTCCAGGTTCTCTGCCTCAACCCTCTTTGGGCTTGACCTCCCTGGACACCCCCCCCCGGGCCTCGTGTCCCCTACTATGACCAGCCCCCAGACTTCAACTCTGCGGACTTCGATTTTTGGGGGAGAAGAGTTTTCTATTTGGCACAGATCCTCCTTTCTGTTGCTTCACATCAGGCCCACTTTGCAGCCTACGATAGGTTCTTGTGGTCCAGGCTAGGATCTGCCTGATACAGAGGAAACCAGGAAAGTCATTGCCCTCTCTGCTCAGGGCCTGCAGCTAGCAAGGCACCAAGCAAGGGCATCGTATGACGCCAGTGAGGTGGCATCCAGAGTGATAGGGACAGCGATCTGCATTAGGTGGATGGCATGGCTTCACTTATCCCGGTTGTAACCCCTGGCTCGGTGTTGGGTGATCTCCTCCGCATACTGGAGAACCCAGCTCTTCTCCCGCAGGGTGAGATGATGACTTTTGGGGCACCTTCCCTCCCCCACTGGGGGCTCCCCGTCTCACCTGGACCAGTCTCAGGCCTCCCCAGGCCTGTAAGGGTTCTGTCCTTCAGTGTCTCACCCACTGGAGGCCAAAGGACTAAGTCCCTTGGGGTAGTTTAGGGTTCCCTCGGGGGGGGGGGGCTCGGTACTCACCCACTAGTGATGAATGGTGAAGAGTGACACAGATAAGATACGAAAATTACATACTTACTGTAATTGTTGATCTGTCTTTGTATCTTCACTATTCATCACTAAATCCCACCCTCCTTCCCCCTGGGGCCTCAATCTCTGGGCTCCCTCCTCCCCATTGTGTGTCTCTCTGTTGTTTTTCTCCTCACTCTCCTCTCCCTCGTGGGTAGGAGGAAGAGGACCCTGGAGACACACAGGGAGGAATTTTCTCCGGTAGGGGGTATTATTGGGGTGTACGGGAGGGGGGCTTTCTACCCTGTCTTTAGTCTTCTACCTCACTTCTTTAAGAGTGAGCTGAGGGATTGGGCCCCCCCTTTTTTCTTAATGAACTCAAAACTTTTGGGTTCATTTCCTTGAGTTGGATCCTTAATGCCCTCTTGGCAGTTTGTTTTTCCTATTTTGGAGGGGGAGGTACAAGACACACACCCATCCTGACCCCTTCGTTGGCCTCCCGGTGAAAGTCATAGCTGAGGCTTACTTCCTGGCAGCTGTTAACCTTGGTGGTCCAGATTATGGTCTATCGTTATTGTCAAAATCCTAGGATGCAGGATCGCTCTGGGGTGGTCCCCCATCCTCCCTTTCTTTCTCTTCCTTCCAGAGATTGGGGCCCTTCCCTTTCCCCAATTTCCCTTATCTGGTTTCTCTTCCTGTCTCCTCTGTCATTTATTTCTATTTTTAGTTTATATATTCTTTCCTTTTATCTATCGCTTGGCTCCTTGCCCCACCTCACCTCCTTTCCTTACACTCCGCATCTCAGAACTGGGGTTGGGAAGAGTCAATGACAGATAATGGTCAACCCGCGAGCCACGAGAATGCTGGTTTTTGTGCACCGCCCTGCATCGACTCCCCATGGGGGAAAAGTCTCCTGCAGGGTCCTAGCTCCGGTGCTATACCCACTAGTGATGAATGGTGAAGATATACAGAAAGATCAACAATTACGGTAGGTACATGATTTTCGTATTTCTGAAAGACAGGAAAATTATGTACTCGCCATAATTCTTGATCTTCACCATTGATTAACACTCCCACACCCCATCCAACAGGTTCATTCCAATCTCTTTGTTGGTCTTCACCCCTTGTTCTTGGTTTGGGATATGGAGACACAGTTATTGGATTTGGTGGTGCTTCTTACACGGTCATCGGGGCTCTCTTATGCCCTTAGGTTAGTGCATAAGTGCTAGTTAGGTTGTGCTGTATCTCCTTGGTTAAATAAAGGTACTGAGATCGACCAGGTGGCACTGAGGGTTGAGGCGCTGGACACCACACCTCACGCCATGCCGGCGACCTGGGTTCAGGAGCGAGCTCAAGTTGCTGTGGGTTGGCTGGGGGGATGGCGCCTTGCCGGATTGAGCTGCTGACAGGTAGCACTCTTCTCCTGGGAGGGATCTGGAGTCTCCCAGACTGTTGGCTGCCACTGAGTGGAGGCTGGGTGGTAACGCCAAGCCCAGCGGGAGACTCGGCGCTAGGCTGGATGGGGGAAGGGGCCATCACCGGAGCCACAGGTTGCATGCTTGCCTCCACAGGAATACACAACTGTGTTCTGGGCTCCTGGGTATAAGGGAGAAAACACCAGAAAAATGTTATGTCTCCCTGTTGCCGAAGGAGGTGGCAACGGGGAGCAAAAAGCTCTGTGGAGGAAAACAAAAGGTAATGAGGCAGTTGAGGGCTGGTGCCGAGCCAAGTCCGTGCCATAAGATCCCCCTTGCGGTGCCACGCATGGATGAAGTTTACATTGGTGCCAGCCCTCCTGAAATGTTCTGGCTCCCACAGAGTCTAGCACCTCTGGTTCAGAACCCATTAGTATAAATCAATGGTGAAGATAGTCCTAGAAGTTCAAGAATTGTGGTGAGTATGTGATTTTCATTTCATGGTCTCTGTCGCTGTGAACTGCTGCTCACAGTACTCTTTCTCTCTCTCTTTCTGTCACTGATCATCACAATCAACACAAGTATGAAAAACAAAAGGGGTGTTAAAATGAATGAAAACAAGAGTGTTTCCAGCTATGCTTACCAATGTCATTAACAGTCACACACTAAAAAAACAAACCATAATCCACAAAATAAACTGGCAATTTAACAACTACAGCCTGGCTGGCACTCACTATTTGCCCCTTATCACCTGAATGTTACCTGCAGACGGGGAACATTAGGCCAGCCCAGTGGTGTGGAGTACAACGGCATCCATGCCTCACCTGCCGCCACGCTGGTAACCCAGGTTTGTGTCAGACTTGATGCGCTGGGGGGGGGGGCTAGCTGGGGAGAGGAGAATTGAATATCCAGAGAACGGCTCTCATCTTCCTCTGGGAGGGAGGTTTGTGGGTTCTTGGCACTGGTTGGACCCCTGGCAGTGGTTCAGGGCAATTGGTGCACTCTTGGGGGTTGGAGGGATGGTGGTTGTAGACTCCTCACACACAGTGTGATGCATCTGTGATGGCACTGCACATCTGTCCCTCTCTACGGAAAAAAGAAAAATAGCCGGATGCAGCATGGATGAATCAGAACTCTCCCGGGCTCCACACCAGACTATGGGACGCTCTTCCCATATCAGATCTATTCATCAGCAGGTGGCGCCCACTGTCGGACCCGTGCCGGAGGGGCGTGGCTAAACCATGGGGAAGCTATAGTCGAGGGCCCTCACTGGACCTGTCTGTCCGGTGGCATAGCGACCCTGACACCCCTGCCACGGGGGTAAGCCATGGAGGTAAGTCCCAGTGTGCACCAGTGCTGGGACTGGGGAGGTAGGTGGAGGGTTGGTGTCACAGCATGTGGGAATAAACTTCAGAGAAGGCAAATTTACAGGTTTAAAACACACCGAGGTGTGATATTTATTTTTCCAAAGTTAGAAAAATAATAAATGAAAACAAAAAAAAAATTGCAAAGAAAATCACTACTTAACATCAGTAGTTTCTCACATAATACAGTCCTGGATCTTAGAGCTCCTAAGACCCTTCTCATCTGCATTCAACAGCTTGTCTGCACAAACAGTAGAACCTCTCTCCTCCTCCTCTCTCAGGGCTGAGCCCCACTGGACTGAAGTGCAGTGAACTTAGTGAAAAGGGTTTTATATCTCTTGGTGGGGTCACCTGACTGAGCTTTCTGTATTTACATATCTGGACATGTTGTTTCAAAACCAAGGGGGTTTGTTTCAGAGGACTTCCTTGTTCAGTTAAAGGTACAGTGTATAACTCCACAGATATTGACTCTCTATATTTCTGTCTGATCCACAGTGACTAAGCACTTTTATAAAGCATAACATTCAGCCCCATAATAAAACCTTATACAGTAACAGGTTCAGGATTTTATTTAACTCTAAAACTTTATTAGTGTTTTGCTCATAAAAGTGCTAAAACATTGTGAAAATGCACAACACTTGCCTCACTGTGTTTAACAAACATAACACTGCTAGAAAACCTATATAAATGCTTTCTGTACGGTTAGAATTGTCCCAACAAAAAACTGCTAATTAATTATTTAAAGCCCTGAGGTTTATAGTATGAATTTTGAAAATACCTTAAGGATTTCTTATAACTGTACTAATCATGAAATTATTATCGTTTTATACTGCTTCTGAATCCTTTTTTTTTTTTAAACGGCTTTATTAACTGTATGTATTTCTATTTGAAATAGCTTTCATGTGTTTTTGTACATGTAACCCCCAGGTGGTGCTATCCCAAGGGCTACTACCTCTGCCTGACCAACCACTGACAGGTTGAGGGGCCTAGGTCCAATGGCAGCTGCCTCCTCCCAGAGGTGAGGGTTGATGCTGTCTATTCTGACTTGGTCACAGCCCTCTGGGACACTGCAACCCCCTTTCTTCCCACTAGTGGCCCACACAGTATATCAGGAGTATCTTCACAATGTGCACTTACCCCCAGGACTGGTTCGGTCAGCTTGACTCTGGGGACCCACTGTAAAGCAAGAGGATGTAATATGATAGCCACTGTACAACACTTTAACATAAACACATGCCTTAGTCGGTGTAACTTTGCTGAAACAACCAAATCCGATTTATTTAGGGGATGGCAACAAGGACAGGGGAAATCAGGTTAATTAGATCAATCACATTAATATTCACCATACTGTGCACAATTTCAGAGTCTCTAAATGTCACTTTCACTGGGTACCCAAGATGGAGGGGGGCTAGCCAGGATCGGTGCAGCTGGTTGGGGCCCTGTGATGGAAAACATTTGCACAATACCAAATTTGTAATCCAGAGCCAGTTGGCTCAGTTCATGTAGCAAGAAAGAAAGAAAATCAGATGAAACACTTGCAATGTAAAGGTACAGATGGCAGGGAGCTACCCTGATTTTCACTCACTAACTTAAGGCTGGACGCTGTCCCCGAGAGTGGTGTGGATTTTGGAGCGCCCTTCACACAGCAGAGGAACAAGGTTCTGCAAGCAGGACACACCCCACACATTTATATGTAAAAGAGGTTACCATACCAGGCAGATGCTCTCAGGTCCCGATCACACTTACTGCCCACCCAGGAGTTCGCGATGCAGCTTCACTTTCCTGACAGACCGAGCGCAATGAAGCAGTTTCTCCAGTCCTCTACAGGGTAAGCCTGGTTCTTGGCTACTCAGCCTCTCCTCAGTCACAGTGGATTCAGTCCGAATTGCCACGGCAAAACGTGCCGCCCGACTTTAGGCCTCCACACACGCTTCCCGAATGAAACTCTGTAGTGCAGAAGCTCGGAGCTCCTTCCCCAGTTGCGGTCACAACAGATCTACCTTCCCAGACATCAGGCAGGGAATTAGACGCCACCCGGTCCAATTGGTGGTCTTCAGTTGCCAATCACTCCACACCCCCCCATTGGTGCGAAAAGCCGCCGCAGTCCAGAACTTCACTTCCCAGCATTACTGACTATGTCTCTTATGTCCAGCTGGCTCCCAAGAGAGTCCTGATCCTGGTTGGTCGGCTTAAACTCCATTTTAGGTGCCCCTTCTACCTGATTGGATCCATTCTACAGTTCAGATCCAAAATGGAGGGGCAAAGTACACAAAGTTCCAGCTGCAAGAAAGGCAGGTTAGACAAATTAGATTTCCACTGCCACTCTAATGGATCTCTAGCAAACAGTTACATCTGTGAATAGTGCTCACTCTGCCCACTTAGCGGCGGCAGAAATGGAGTGATTTGTCAGCAGCTCTAGTGGGACTCAAGCAGGGAACCACACAGTCTCCCCATGTTCCAGCCCTGCCTGTAAGCAGACAGCTCTTAAAGAGACAGTACCAGAGGCTCTAGAAGCACTCACAAATAAACGGCTTATATGCCGAACACCATCCAGGCTGGGGGGCCGTCAGGCAAGCTCTTAGGAGACTTTTGGGAACCCCCATTTGCAGGGGGTTACATACACAAAATGCACTTATGCACTTTACACAACACCTCTCCGGGTGTTTGGCATCATTCCAGGGACTGGATGGATGGAAATGGAAAAAAAATGAAAAGAGAGAACTAGTAGGAAGTTTAGTAGGGATAATAAAGAGCTAGGTGACTGACCTAGGGTAGGGGGGAAAAGAAGAAAAGCAAAGAGAAAAGCGTTAACTGTGGCATAACAGAAGTTTTGGTAGCTAGGAAATAAAGAGATAGAAAAGTGGTCCATCAGTCACAGCTGAGGGTGTAGCCTAACTCCACCACACACCTCCCTCTTTAAGAAAAAACAGTTCTCAAAACTATACTGGTTTTTCAAGAACCCCCTCTCAGTCATAAATATTCTACCAAAACAATAGAATAGGGGGTTGGTTGAAACTTTCTCTCACCCGCTATGAGAGTTTCATCCCCAGTGTCCCTTAATTCAGCTATTTTTAGTATTGTCCGCCATACCAAGTTACTGCAATACAACAATACTTTCACAACATTATCCTGGGGCTGTCATACAGTTGAGCACAGTACCCATCTATGCTTTCAGAGGACTTCAGTCTGCAGTGACTGTCTACTCCCTTACTATTTCACTCTGGTTATTACAACTCAGACATTTCATACGTAGTATCAGGCACCCATCTATAGGCATTGTTTCAAAACCCATCATTTGGCATCATTTCAGAACCCTGTGCACCCACTATTGTACCTTCATCAGTACGTTAAAAAAGAGGAAGGAATACACAGCAGTTTTATGCCGACTTCTAGCTTCCTCCATCTAGCTATCAGGACGGCTGTACAGGCCTATGCCACAATTTTCTCCTGGGCAAGTTGTATCCTCAACTGACTGTACTCAGCACTAGCCTTAAACGCTGTATTCATTTTAAACATTACATGTTTCATAGACTTCATCCTATATCACCCAGATCCCCAAGACATGTCTACCCCAGTCAGTACTGTAAATACTGTTAATAGTTTCAGTTGTAACTGAACAAGAAAAGGTCCTTTCAGCCTCAATGGCTTCTTCTTTCTTGCTTGAAGGTTTCCACCCCAATACAGTATCCCTAGCAACAGTCTCACTTGGGGTCTCATCTTCATAGGTTATCCAGAGCAGAGAAGACATAAGCCCATAATGCTCGCCATTTAGTAGTACCCCCTTATGTTGTTGCTTATTAAGTAAGTCCAGTCTATGTTTAAATTCTTCACAGTTTTTGGTAGCCACCACCTCCATGGGAAGACTGTTTCATACCTTTTGTATTCTTACGGAAAACCAACGTTTCAAACAACATGAAGTCTTGCTGTATTCTGACAATATGCAGTTAGCCCCAGCACTTGAACTGCCCCAGAGAGTGAAGAGTTAACTCTATGCAGAAGCGTAAAACGTTGGGCTCAAGCTCGGTTTTCAAACCTCTGTCTCTGGTACTCACCAGTGTAACCGTCAGATTCTTTACTCCGCCTAACAGTGAAGTTGCTCTGGAGACTTCTCCTTTGCTCGATTTGGTAGAGTTGAATCAGCGTTTGATTTCTAACCGTTTTATTATTTTCAGATTTTCCAACCTCTGTCTACGGTACAGGTAGTGTGGCAGAGAGGTTGTGACTTTTATTTTATTAAATTCTGTGGAAATTCTTCTTTCTCAGTTTCTCACTGGTCGGTCCGGTTAGGAATCGACCTTTTGGTTTGTTTTACTCTATTCTGGGATTTAGTGTGGTGTTCCGGTGCTGATCGGTTTCAAAAGAACCAGACTTTTTTTCTGGTTCTTTTACAGAACCTGTAACACGGTTTGTAACTGATCGGTTGTTTATTACCTAGCTTGAAAGCTTTTAAGGGTAATTGGTTAGGTTGGCCATGTCTGAGAAACCCAAGAAAAAAAAATGGTCCCACTGGGTTTCAACCCTGTTCTGAGTGTAGGGAGGCCTTTGCCAAGGCCTGCCCTCACCTCATCTGTGTTTAATGTCTGGGGTTTGACCACCTCAAAACAGACTGCCAGATTTGTAAAAACTTCCCTAAAGCCACTCTAGAAAAAAGGTTGAGTAGTCTGAAGGAAAAGGAGGCCAAGAAGTCCGTAGATCCAGACGGCCAGCCCGGATCATTTGCGGCTGAACCTGAGGAGGTGGCTACTGACCTAGGTGATACCTCCTCGGGCCAAAGGAAGTCCGACTCCGAAGGGTCGGTTCTGTCAAAAAGGAAACGTTAGTCAGCCGATTCGGATCCAGCACTGCATATTCCAACCACTGACGAGATAGCCAAAATGATTAGTATAGTTCATTCACTTTGTCTGGTTCCGTCCAAACTGGCACCGCCGGTTAGGCAGTCGGTTCGGTCAGATCCGACCCCATCGGATTACAATCCAGATGCTTTCTATGAGGAGTGGGATGGAGAAAAAGTATATCCCGAGGATGAAGACAACGCCTTTGAAGGTCTGGATGTGCCCATTGAACCGGACATCTCCCCAGACAGACCCTCCAATATTTCCCCTCCCAGGCTTTGAGCCCCCTTCACACTTCTTTTTTTACAAGAAGGTGGCTGAAACCCTCCAGCTCCCAATGATTGAAGGTGCTGAGGAGGAGTAGGAAGAGCCTGATTTTGTAGAAATGATGAGCATCCCAGAGTCCAAAAGATTATTTATCCCTCTTCACAAGTCCTTGGGGGAAATGAACAAAAAAGATTTTACAAGCACCTAACTCCTTACCTCCTCTGGTAAGAGAATGGACAGGAGGTATTTGTTATCAGGCTCAGGTACGGAGTTTTTATACAGTCATTGCAGCCATGTTGGGGTAGTGCAGGCTGCAGCCTGTGACAGGGCTAACATTCCTTTGGCTTCACACCCCCCCCCCCAGACAAAGACTCCAGGAAGGTCGATGCCATGGCCAAAAAACAGTATTTGTCATCTTCTTTGGGACTCAGGCAGGCTAACTACATGACCTACACAGTCAGGTACCAGAAGTCCAGGTGGGATACGATTCTGGAACTGGCTAAACAGGCCTCCTCCTAGCTAGCCAAAGAGCTGGAGGAGGTGGCTGCTGATGGAATTGAAGCATCCGAAGTGCAATTTCATGCTGCTGTGGACTCCAGTGATGTGGCATCAAGAGTCATGGCTAAATCTATGTCTCTCAGAAGACATGCTTAGCTCAGATGTACTAGCCTTTCACAGTATACCCAGGCCAAGGCTATGGATTTCCCTGTAGTGGGTAACTCTCTGTTTGGGGAGCAGACAGAGGCTTACATGAAAAAAAATGGATGAGTACAGGACCACCTATAGGAGTGCATAGGCCAGAGATAGGCAAGCCACTCCTCAGAAGCAGCAGTCTAGGGGCAGGGGCAGGTCCTTCTACCAAGCTCAGGCTTCCTCTTTCTTCCCACAGAGGGGGTTCTTTCGAGGGAGGGGCATGGGGGGATGAGCAGGGCTGAATCCTCTTACCAGTCCAAGGTTCCTGCCAAGCAGACACCCTGTGGGTCAGCCCGGGTCGACTCCCCCATTCCAGTAGAAGGCAGGCTGGCTTACTACTTCCAGTTCTGGAAGTCTGTTACTTCAGACAAGTGGGTCCTGGAGGTAGTAAGCCAGGGACTGGCTCTCAACTTCAAAAGGTTTCCAAAACTGAGGGCCAGGTCTTTTCCACCTGCATCCATCTCAGAGACCCTTGCCCTAGAGGCAGAGGTTTTGTCTCTTCTGGCTCTTGGAGCTGTAGAGAAAGTTCATACTCAGCACAGGGGCAAAGGCCTGTACTCCAGGTACTTCTTTACCCCAAAAAAGACAGGGGAGTGGCGACCCATCCTAGACTTAAGGTATTTGAACAAACACATCTCAGAATCAAAATTCTAAGTGGTGACTCTAGGAATAATTCTTCCCTTTCTAAGGCCAGGGGATTGGCTTGCATCCCTGGACCTCAAGGATGCCTGCTTCCATATTCCTATCAGGTGCTTGTACAGAAAGTACCCCAGGGTTCGAATTGCCTTTAGGCCACTATCAGTTCAGAGCCATGCCATTCGGCCTAACATCAGCTCCAAAGGTGTTCACAAAGCGCCTTGCAGTAGTGGTTGCCTTCCCCAGAAGGCAGGGTTTTTCCATTTTCCCATATCTGGACGATTGGCTAATTGTAGGTCAGTCATCTGACCAGGTCAAGTCAGCTCTGCAAAACACTCAAGACTTGCTCAGTTCTCTGGGGTTTCTTCTCAATCTCCCAGAGTCAGTTCTTGAATCAGTACAGCTTCTTACTTTCATAGGGATAGAATTGGATACTATCGAAACAAAAGTCTTCCTTCCTCTGACGAGGGTAAAGGCCCTAACAGATCTTGCTTCCTCTTTTCGGCCTCTGGTCTCTCATCCAGCAAAGCAGTTTCTTCAACTCCTGGGCCACATGGAGCTTCCACTACAGTGGTGCAAGGAGCCAGATTTCAGATGAGGGATATTCAGTTCCACCTAAGGTCCTTTTGGTCTCAGAAAAGAGACTTTCTCACCAAATTAATTCCAGTGACTCAGACACTGGTCCAAGCTCTAAATTGGTGGCTGGACCAGGACAACCTCAGACAAGGAGTTCTATTTCTCTCTCATGTCCCCTCAGTAGTTCTAGCTACAGATGCTTCTCTCCTAGGTTGGGGAGCCCATTTGGGATCCCTTACGGCTCAAGGAGTCTGGTCTCCATGAGGGTCTCTCCTTCATTTCAATCTCCTGGAACTTAGAGCAGTTTTTCTAGCCCTCCAGGTCTTCTCAGAGTCTGTCAGGGGCAAGGTGGTCCAAGTCAGGACAGACAACACCACCACAATGTGGTACATCAACAAGCAGGGGGACACTCGGTCCACGGCCTTGTGCACAGAAGCCATGAAACTGTGGTCTCTAGCCTGTTCTCTTCAGACTTCCCTAATAGCAGTTCACCTTCCAGGAAAAGGCAATGTACTAGCAGATGCCCTTAGCAGAATCTCCCAGGGGCATCACGAATGGTCCCTGGACCCTCCCATACTACAGGTAATTTTCTCCAGATGGGGCACTCCAGAGATAGATCTCTTTACAGCCTCAGACAATCACCAACTTCCTCTGTTTCGTTGCAGACCTCCAGTCCTGGGGACTATTCCTCCGGATGCTCTTATTCTGGAATGGAAGGGCAGGTTTCTCTATGCCTTCCCTCCCTTCCCTCTGTTGTTCAGAGTCCTGATCAAAATTGGATCTCAACCATGCACAGTGATACTGGTGGCTCCAGATTGGGTCAGACAGCCTTGGTATCCTCTGCTGCTGTCTCTGGCAGTGTCACATTCCCTGTCTCTTCCCAAGAGACACAATCTCGTAACCTCCTCTCAGCGGAGGATCTGGTACCCCAATCTCCAGTCTCTAAACCTTAAGGCCTGGCTCTTGAAGAGTTAGAATATGCAGGCCTGCATCTTTCTCAGGGAGTCCTGGATATTTTGAAGGTTTCCAGGAAACCTTCCACTAGAAAAACTTGTAATTCCAAATGGAAAAGATTCTGCATTTGGTGTTCTCAGAAGAGCATTGTGCCTGATTCTGCAGGCATTGCTACAGCCTTAGATTATCTAGTTCACTCTAATGGGATGTTAAAATGACTCTTAGCTACTACATAGAGCATACTAAGGCACACAGAAATGACTGTCTTCAATCGTTTCTCACTTATGGTGAAATGGGGAAAGGTAAGCCTGCTACTAAAAGAACTATTGCCAGGTGGATTGTCTCTTGTATACAATTCTGCTATGACAAATTGGACAAAACACCCTCTCCAGGCTTGAGGGCTCACTCGACTAGGGGTACAGCTGCTACTCTGGCTGCGGCCCCGAGATATCCCCTTGCTAGAAATCTGTAAAGCTGCCCCCTTGAAAACAGTCCATACAGTCACCAAGCATTGCTCTCTGGACATCCAGGCTAGGAGTGATGCTAGGTTTGGCACAGCAGTACTGTACAGCCTGTTCCCAAAGTAGTTTCTGCATTCCCTCCTCCTGGGGGAACTGCTTGGTAGTCTGCATATTGTCAGACTACAGCAAGATGTCATGTTGTTTGAAGAAAAAAATACTCACTATAGTAATGTTGTTTCTTCTAATGGAGTCTTGCTGTATTCTGACCTCCCTCCCTGCCTCCCCTCTCAGAACCTAGTTTTTGGGAAGTGGGCTGGCAGGTACAGTGTTGCACTTCAGGGGTGTACCTTGTATCTTCCCTCTTAAAGGTCGGGTAGTTGATTTATTGTTACTGTTGTTATCTTTAATATATATATTGTCACTACGTTTTTTTTCTTGTGTTCTCGACTTGAGTCTTATTGGGACCCAAATTGTTGCCTTTTGACTATATAATAAACAATTTCCATTGTTTAGTACTTGGTTTGCTCGTAAGGATGTGACGGTTACACTGGTAATTACCAGAGACAGACGTCTGAAAACCGAGCTTGAGCTCAACTTTCTATGTTTCTACATAGAGTTTACTCTTTCCTCTCCGGGGCAGTTCATGTGCTGGGGCTAACTGCATATTGTCAGAATACAGCAAGACTCCATTAGAGGAAACAACATTGCTATGGTGAGTCATTTTTTCTATCTTTTGTTGTATCGATATCTCTTGCCTGTGATTTGTAAGGAAAGTGCTGTAATTCTGTAAATTTGATTTTTGGTATCAAGACGAAGCTGGTCCCACAGGGCAAGGTCTGAAAATTCTTTAGAAACTAGACACATGTCCCCTCTAAATCTGCGGTATTCCGGAGTGTACATTCCCAGCTCCTCCAACCTATCCTCATATTCCTGATATCGTATCACACTAATAAGTTTAGTTGCCCTTCTTTGTACTCTCTCTCGAGTGCTCTAATTTCCATTTTACCACCTGGGGCCCATAACTGGGCACAACCCTCCATATGGGGTCTAACCAGGGAAGTATAAAGGCGGACTGTGACCTCCCTGTCTCTGCTCCTGAGATGCCTTCTAATGCAGTTTAGGATACTGCTCGCATTCTTGACTACTTGATTGCGGTGCATTTTGCAGCTTAGATCGTTAGATATTCTGACTCCAAGATCTCTTTTGTCCATAACTTCCCTCAGGGTTATTCCATCTAAACTGTACCTATGCTTAAGATTTTTGGTACCCAAATGCATTACAGTTCATTTGTCAGTATTAAATGTGAGTTTATGTGTTTTTGCCCACTCTTCCAGTTCTCCCAAGGCTGATTGAAATATACCTGCATCCTTGCTGTTGTTTACTTGTAGGCCCAATCTGGTGTCGTCTGCAGATTTAGACACACAGACCTCCTCTTTAGGTTTCATGGAGGATATATAGATATTAAATAAGCTGGGCCCCAGAACGGAACCCTACGGGACTCCACTAATAACCTCTGACCAGTCTGAATATGTTCCTCTAATGTACACCCTTTGCTTCCTATCAGTCAGCCAAGATGCAATCCATTTGCTGATGTTACGAGGATGCCATGATCAATTAGGGTGTCAGCTAGTTCCCCATATGGGACTTTGTCAAATGCCTTGGAGAGGTAGAGAAAGATAACATCCAGTCCTTCATCCAGTGCTCTGCTGGCCCTGCCATAAAACTCCAGGAGGTTTGTCTGACAGGAGCGTCACCTGCACCAAGTAACAGCCCGGGAAAAATGGGCAACAACGGGACCTCAAAAGTGGCTGGCAACAAAGGTTCCATCAGGGGGTCCTCTTCCTCTAGAACCCATGGATCCTGGTCTTCTGCCTCCACCACGAAATCCTCTGGCTTGGAACCCTCCATCAGCACCGGGCAGCGGTGCTCTGCCTCTCTCCGGCACTGGTCCACCTCCGCATTCCCTCGAACTCCAGTCCGGTTAGTAATTCCCCTGTGGTCCTCCTCACCTGGGCTCTGGTATACACATTGGTAAGCCCCTTCTCCTTCAACAGATCCTTGGCATTCATGAGATCCTGGAGGTACACCATCCTGCTCTTTTCCCCCCATGTCTGGATACCAGGGCTGGTATCTGGATACTGGTCTCCCCCTTGTTTCTCTGGACAACCAATACTACCCCACTGTTGACACCAAGTTTGTCACAGTGTTTGGGAATAAACTTAAGACAAGACCATTTTTTTTTTATTTAGATCTCGGATTACAAATACCTTTGAGCTTAGAGCTCTTTTACAAAGGTTCTATGTCAGCTGCAAAATACAACAGGTTAACAGAACAAAAAGTATGGCAAAACAGTGTACATAGCTAAAGGAGATCAGCAGGTTTACAAACTAAACAAGGTATGGTAAAATAATTGTAATTAGGAAAAGAGCAATAGTTAACAGTCACAGTGAATTAAAGAATAGAAATGAGTAACGCTAAGCAGTTTCATGAATAGGAATCAGGAATGCATACAGTAAATTGAAAATCAGCCAAAGCAAGCTTTGTCAGTTACTGGTAAAATCATAAGATAAGTTGAAATTGGCCAACATGCCTTGTCAGGATAGACCGGGAAGGCGGGCTTAGGTAGAGGGGAGGAAAGGTGAAGGGGGTAGGGTAGCAGTGGGGAAGGGATGTCAGAGATGGTGTTAAGGAGATTTAACAGTAATTAAGTACTAGGGTTTTAGATTGCAGAAAGGGTTTACAGGTTTAGAACACACGGTGGTGTGATAATTTTATTTTTCAAAAGTTAGAAAAATAATAAATGAAAACAAAACAAAAATGGCAAAGAAAGTCACTACTTACATCAGTAGTTTCTCACATAATGCAGTCCTGGATCTTAGAGCTCCTAAGACCCTTTTCATCTGCATTCAACAGCTTGTCTGCACAAACAGTAGACCCTCTCTCCTCCTCCTCTCTCAGGGCTGAGCCCCACTGGACTGAACTGCAGTAAACTTAGTGAGGAGGTTTTTATATCTTTTGGTGGGGTCACCTGACTAAGCCCATTTGGTATTTACATGTCTGTACATGTTGTTTCAAAACCAAGGAGTATTTTGTTTCAGGGAACTTCCTGGTTCAGTTAAAGGTACAGTGTACATCTCCACAGATTTTGACTCTTCATATCTCTGATCCACAATGACTAAGCACTTTTATAAAGCATACCATTCAGCCTCATACCTAAAACCTTATATACTGTAGTAACAGGTTTATAGTGTGAATTTATGAAAACACCTTAAGGATTTCTTATAACTGTACTAATGCACTTATGCACTTTACACAACACCTCTCCAGGTGTTTGGCATCATTCTAGGGACTGGCTGGATGGAAATGGAAAAAGAATGAAAAGGGAGAACTAGTAGGCAGTTTAGTAGGGATAGTAAAGAGCTAGGTGGCCGACCTAGGGTAGAGGGGGGAAAAAAAGAATAGCATAGAGAAAAGCATTAACTGTTGTGCAATAGAAGTTTTGGTAGCTAGGAAATAAGGAGATAGAAAATTGCTCCATCAGTCACAGCTGAGGGTGTAGCCTAACTCTGCCACAGTCAGGCTGCATGGTGGTGGGGAGAATAAATAGATTAATACAAGAAAAAAAAAGGGACATTTGCTGTTATCCTAAAGTGCCAGGTGGCAAAACAGTACAAAACAAGTCACAGAACTACAATTATGGAAGGCTGAATAGCACAGTTTAAAACTAAAGCATCATTAAAAAGCAGCTTATGCCATTAGGACAACTTTAATAAAACATAATTTAGACACAGATCAGCTTGTATTTCACATTAGTTCTGTATTTTTAATCTCCACTATTTATTACTGAGGCCGTTTGTATGAAAAGGGGATATTTGCTCCTGAAGAGTTCATCTATTCCTATTGCTTTCTCCTACCTGAGGTCGTGATGCTCTACTTGTGACATCGCAATTACTTCTATGGCAACAGATTGTGATATCACAACAGAGGACTATGACATGAAGTAGAGAGTAAGCAAAAGAGGCAGATAACTCTAAGGGATATAGCAGATGTTTCCATGCAAATTTCTCAGTAATAAATAATGGGGAGGAGAGATCTGTTGAATACATATGGAATGCAAGCTGAATTATGTTTTTCAAAGTTTTCTTTGAGGTGTCAGCAGCTGTTTAATGTTCAGCAGGCAGAAGAAATACTTTATCAGATATTGAATGAAAGATTTCTATTTTTTTAAAGTTATATTTTATTCATGTTGAAAAATGATGCAGTATAAATTTCTTCTGTAAATTTTTTTTTTAAAAGGATCTTTACTTTTATAGCTGCAAAATGAAACATTTGGGTGTGGATTTGACTGACCTAACCTTACTTCCTTGTGTGAAGGCTTTTACCCTGTGGCCTTCTGCGTTACTACTCCCTTGGGCATGCAGTTAGATCAGCACAATGCACACCCTGTCGTATCTTGTTGCTTACATGTTCAATAGATGAAATAGTACTAGGGAACACATTAACTCAAATCTCTGCTTAGTTCTGCTGGCAGAATGCTCACCCCACACACTAACACACAACAGAAGGCCTCCTATGTAGTCTAGGCTTCACTAGCAGATCCAGCTATGTAGCGAGGTAGCACCTCACCTGCTACCATCAGTGTCAGCAAATAGTAGATCTTTTAGTCTAATCTGAGCTTTAAAAGTGAACATTTTTATATTTTGGGGAAAGTGTACCCCCTTGACAAAACTACTACCGCTTTGAAAAATTTTTAGATCCGCCTCTGCTAGGCTTCTCTTTTATCTGTGGCAGGTTAAGCAGCAAAGATTTACCTGGTAAACAGGCAAGGATAGGAGCAGGATTTGTCATGATCGGCAAAGAAACATTAGAAATTAAAACTGCGAGCAAGGATTGGGACCTTGCAGTACCCGACTACTCTCTCTACAAGAATGAGAATGGAGGGGTTGGCACTGTATGGTGAGGAAGGTATAAAGACCATAAAAGATAGTACTCTGGGAGGTGGGCATGGAATAAAACCAGGTTGAGCAACTGTCTACAGTTGCACCCAATAATTATATAAGTAAATACCTGGACGTTAAAATTCCATCCGATGTCTTATTGCTTGACTTCAGCAAGGCTGTTGATAAACTATCTCACTCTATTCTAATTAATAAACTACTTAAATTTGGTTTCTCAACTTGTGTTGTTAACTGGACTGCAAGCTGGTTGCAAAACAGGATCCAAACAGTAAAAAATGAATGGTTCCTTTTCAGAAACTGGTCAGGTTACTAGTGGAGTCCCTCAGGGCTCTGTGCTGGGTCCCTTATTATTTAACATTTTTATAAGTGACATGCCCGTTTCCCCAAATAGTCATCTACCTAAATTCGCTAACGACACGAAATTGGGTGGTAGGGTTGATTCCATATATGCCATAAGATCTCTCAGAAACGATCTTCTTTGTACTGAATCTTGGGCACTGAATAATTCAGCGACCTTCAGTATTGACAAGTGTTCAGTCCTCCATTTTGGTAATAAAAACCCACAGATTCATTATTACCTTAATAACACTATGTTACAATCCACCACTAACGAAAGAGACTTAGGCATCATAATTGACAATAAGTTATCCCTAAATTATCACTATAACAAGGTGGTAAGATCAGCTAATGTCCCATTGAAACAAATCAGAAGAAAATTTGTCAGTAGGTCTGAGAACTGCTTACTACCTCTATATAGGGCTTATATTAGACCTCAATTGGACTACGGATCATCTTTTAGGAGCCCTTATCTCAAAGTAGACCTTATTCGTTTGGAGCAAATCCAGAGACGGTTTACCAAAATGGTACCACGGCTTAATTCTCTCACCTATGAATTTCGATTAAGAGAAACTGGACTCTCTCCCCTAGATATGCGTAGGTATGGGGTGGATATTCTTTTTGTTTATAAATTACTTAAATTCCCCATCTTAATGAATCAATGTGGACTTACTTTTGCTGATAAACGCATAGTGGATAGACGCCATAATCAACAATTAGCAGTAGAGTGGGCGAATACAAAAAAAACGCGATAATTTCTTTCCCATTAGAGCTGCCAAACACTGGAATTTATTACCACAAGAATTGATTAATATAGTTAGCTTTGAATCATTTAAATCCCAGTTAGACTTATGGCTTAACTCTCAATATTGTGGTAACTAATGATCCATTGTTGTGGGGGACAATCTCGATGGGCCTTGTGCCTTCTTTTGTCCCATTCCATCCAGTAAATCCAGTAAGGTGGGGGAAAAAGATAATGGTTGCAATGATGTACAGACTGCTGAATGAGATTTATTTATTAATAATAACTGGTGACCCCTTTATCACACTGATTATCAGTGTGATCAAACGTTGCAATAACAAATACCCAGTTATTACAGTGTTTTGAACACTCGTGCTTGACTTTCCTTGTTGCGAAACTTGAATGTTGTGCTCATGTCCCTGTCCCAGTTATTATAAAATATAAAACATGATCAACTGTGTGCTTATGAAGTTTTTTTTTTTTATCTCCCTGCTCTCAGCTAGCCTGTTGACCCGTCTCAATGCCCTGTGCAGTTCCAGCCTCGTCACCTTCGCCATCTTCCAGGACTTACCTGTTTCCTGGGGTGTGGTGCCTTATGGTATCACCTTCCTACGGTGGAGGTCCTCCGGCTGGGCTAGGTCCTTTGGAAGTGCTACAAGTGGGACTGCAGGAGTGAGCCAAGGCTGGTGGGGTGCAGAGTCTGTGGGCTGTACAAGGCGGTCATGGTGCTGGGTTTTGTTTTACACATTTATGCCCTCTCTCTCTCCCTCCCCTGGGATGCTGACTTAGACAGATGTGCTTCACGTAATCCGTGATCCCATGTCTAACCAGTTGTCAGTCCCTTCACCCCCCAACTACACTTTGCCTGCACCACCACCTGTGGTCACCCAGGTGGTGGTTGCGCAGCAACAGTGATCACCCATCCCTGGAGGAGGAGAGCAGTCTGTGGCATGCTCAACCCTCAAACGATCTAGACACTTTGCTGAACCTGTATCATCAGCATTGCAAGCGGTGACGAAAACTTCATAAAACACAGTTGCCAATGCATTATTCTTTTTGTTTGCACATTTTAGTGCCTTGTGCCATCTTCTGTTATGTGTTACTGCACTTGTAACTGCATTCTGTGTTGTATATTGCACTTCTCTCATTATTCTGTGTTAAGCATTGCATTTGTCCCATTTTTCTTGTACCCCTTCCCCATGTGTCTCCTAGGAATGAGCTCCAACTCAGTGTGCCTCATCTTGTAAACACATTTTAAATCCAATAAATAAGAAAACAATTTCAGCCAATTTCCTGACCATAGCTACCTCTTGGTAGTAATTTACTACACCAATTTTTGAGAGGCCCCAAGACAGAATGGAGTCTATTTAGCACTGTAATGTTTTACTATTCCTTCTGTTAATTTTTCAGTTTTATTTTCTTTAGATTTGCAACTGTGAAATATGATCGTGCAACTAGGAACATTAAAAACCAGTTTATGCATCTAACCAACTACAGCGTCAACAAGAAGAGCTGTGACTATGTCAGGTACTGTATCTTTGCTTCTGCGTCTGTTTATATATATTTTTTCTGTATCATCTTAGTCCCTTGATGTTCCTGTCTCACAGTAGCTACCTGCCCATAGTGTCTGTGCAGTTCAGTTAGCAGCTCTTGCATCTGCTGACTGAAACATTATGGGTTCAGTTGCCACACCAGGTGTTACTGTGCTGATGGCAACTACAGTGTCCCTGGTAACACTTCCACAGGAGGAGTTGCAGTGCACTGATTGTAATGCGTTCAGTCCAAGAACGCTGCCTCAGCAGCTCTCCTTGAACTCCTCTCACCGTGGGCTAGGAATTGGCCATGGTCCTCAAGCCCATTGCCCTAGCATCGGTACCACTGGCCTGAGCCACCAGCGACTCTTTTTATGGCTGCTGCATTTGTCTGCATTCAGTCCCTGCACCACTTGTATCTAGCTCACAGATTTGTAAAGTGATTGAGGTATTTCACGTACGAATCTCACAAATAAAACCAAATTCAACAGTGATTCCCCAGTTAACTGAAACTCAGCTAGGCGAAAATCTGGAATATCCAAAAGTACATCCTATCCCTCAGTTTATTTGCACTTAGCACATATTGTATCCTAATAAACACCTGCTAGATATTCGTTGCTGTCAGTCTTAAGGGCAGGCTGGGTTAGACCAATTGACTGTCTTCTGCCACAAGAGTTGCTCAGAATGTTTTAACTGGTTAACAGAATAAATGACAAAAAATACGTTTGCCAGTGTTTAGGAGGAATTGTATAGTAGGAACTGTTTGCATAGCTTATATCACTGACAATTGAAAACATTTTTTTAGTGTCATTATTACAGGGCCGGCCCGGTGGCTCTGAGGCATCTGCCTTGCCTTGTGCCACGCCAGCGACCTGGGTTCGTGAGCGAACTTGGGGCACCAGGGTCGGCCAGGGAGGAGAGGATTGAGCTTCCAGAGGACTGTTCTCTCTGGGACGGGGGTTGGATCTGGCGGTAGCTAGTGGCTCCCAGTGGAGACTGGGAGCATTGCAGTTGGGGGACACCAAAATGGGTGGACGCTGATGGTGAACATCCTGCGGACGGGTGCAGGAGTGTGCCTCTGTGCTGGGATTCATTGCACATCCACGCCCGGGACCAGAATAAAGGAAAACCCGGAAGATGATGATGGGCCTGCAGTCAGCCCCCATGCTCACCACTGAATTCAGCCCAGTTATGCCTCTGAAATTCCTCCTCCTCACACGCTGCTGTCTGGATTTCGTAGAGTGCCAAGGTAAAATGGTGGTGGCCCCACCTCGTGGGGGGTAGAAGATGGGGGGGGGGTCAGCAGGATTGGGGAGTGTAGGAGGAACTCCAGAAGGGAGGCCTAATCTGGGAGGGTCTCGGGCTGGGAGGGAGAAAGTCTGGCTCTCAGACAGCCTCATCCAAGGGAGATTCTAAGGGGCCAGTGACCGGAGGGGGAAAAAAGAGTTTAAAAATAAAAAAGTATGATGATTACAAGTTTTATTTTTCCTTTATATACTTATAATCTGTGCAACAGGACAGTTTTGTTTACGCCATCCCAGACCTAATAGCTTTTATCCTGTATAAAAATAAAGACTTGCACTACTACTATCAGTTTCTCTTTCTCTGTCACGGTCAGGTTTTGGCTCAGTCTGAAGCCTTGGTGTTTGTAAAAGAAATCATTTGTTTTCCTTGAGGACATCTCCCTTGCTTTAAAACCATAAACTGTCAGTATCAGAACCACTCAAATGTTTGTTTAGCTGAGGCCATCCACATCAACGTGTGTCAGGACTGCCTGTATAATGCTGGTGGCCCCATATAGTATCTCCTCAGTTTTTTCTCCTGCTGTCAGCTGCTTCTAGGATTGAGAAAAATGCCTACATATATTTTAGTCAATATTCTTTCTTATTTTTTTTTTTAATCTTGTGATCTTCCTGGACATAAGGTCTCCACCACTCATTCACACTGATGGGATCTGTACCGGGGGCGCTAGGACCCAGCGGGAGCAAACTTTTTGCAGGAGGGTCAGCGCCAGAGATGGAGCCATGAGGAGTGGCATCGCGAGCCTCGGCTCGTGCAGCAGTGACTATCCCGGCGTCGACCCTCCAACCGCCTCAGTTCCTTTTTTCCCGCCATCGAGTGTGCTACAGTGATGACGTCACTCGCCCGCTGGAAGTTAAACTTCAAACTAGCAGCATAGTTTTCAGGTTTTCATTTTGTAGTATTTCTTGAAATAAAGTACCGCTTACTATAATTTATTATAAGAAAGAAGTCTTAGCCTACATTGACGGAGTTGACCATGAGCGGGTCAGGTGATGGTATGGAGACTTTGTATGAAAGTTGTTCAGTCGGCCGGGCTGGGTCTGGTGTGCCGCTCTCTCCGGAGAGGGAGGTCTGACAATGGACAGTCCAATGCCCGGGGGGAGGGGCGTTTCCCCTGGAAGCATAAAAGAAAATGGTCGCACTCTCGGCACCGTTCGGTCTCGAGCTTTTCTTCGACCCGTCAGTCCAGAAAGAGAACGCATCACTCGAAGTCGCCTTCTGGTATGTCTGCGCGTCGACGGTCAGTCATTGGGGTCAGTTGCCAGTCTCCTCCAAAGCCACCAGTTTCTTTCTCCGGTCTCCGACCTCTTCGACATCGGAGCCCTTCCCCGCCTTCTGGTAGGGCTTCAGATGAGCAGTTTCATCAGTGGGCAGCTCTGATGGAACAATGGGCTCGGAGGTTGGTCCAGCTGCCTGGCCCGGTCACTCAGGGGCCCTCGGACCCTTCGGATGATCGGATAGGGCAGTTGAGCCACCCTAGTTGCACGGCGCCTTCTTCGGTGCTGTCGACTCCACGCTCAGGTGTTTTCCCTCCTCACATGCCTGCAGTGCAGGGGGCCACACCGATGCCTCTTTCTCCTGCTTCTTTTCCTTCTTTTACCTCAAATCTTGGTTTTCGGGGCCCTGCATTGGTTTTGGCACCGTCCTCGGTGTCAATGCGCCTGCTGGTGCCATCCTCGGCGCCGTTGAGGTTGTCGGCACCATCCTCAATGCTGCGCACTTTTTGGTGCTGTCTTCAGTGCTGTTGAGGTTGTCAGGCCGTGTGGCTTTTCCGGCCATCAGGCTTGTCAGCACCATCCTTGGCGCCGGGGGCTTTGTTGGCGCCATGCGCTGTGCTGGGCCAGGTGGCGCCTTGCTCTTCTTTGGTGCTTGGACTTGGTGTGATGTCTTCCAGTCTCCAGGGCTTCTCGACTCCAAACCCCTTTCCCTCCTATTTTCCTTCTGATTTTCACTCCTTTCCTGTACATACAGTCCCTCCTGGGCTGTCAGGAGATGATATTGAGCCTGACCCAGACCTTAGACTGGGTGATGACATGGAAGGAACAGGACCTAATCCTGCTGCAGAGCCTGTGGTAGAGGATCTGTCATTTAAGTCTCTGCTGAAAAATTTGAATTCCACTCTTTCTCTCCAGACTATGGATATTGATCCTGGGAAGCTTTTAAGACTCCAGTACCTTCATGTTCCAGACATCCCTATGGATTTAACTCCCCCGGTACAGCCCTCCTTTGAGATGCTTTCTCAAATGGTGTGGAATAATCCTGCTCTCATTCCTTCTGTGGCTAAGTCCATAGATAGGAAGAATGTTGCTCCCAAGGATCGACCTATTGTGGCCTCTCAAGCCTTTGAGGACCCTATTGTAGTCTTGGCAGAGAATGATAAGGTCGTCCTTGCTCAGACTACTATGGCTCTACCTATAAACAAAGAATCTCATAAGACAGATACTTTAGGTAAGAGAGTCTTTGCTGCATCCACCCTGGGTATGCGTATTGCCAGCTACCAGGCTATTTCTCTCAATATGAGTATATTCTTTGGCATTTACTCAAACAAATGATTGAAGCTTTACAGGAGTCGGATGCTAATTCAGAGCTTCTTCAAACCATAACCAGGGGTATCGAGTCCAACAACCAACAGGTTAAAGACGCTTTCGATACTGCCTCCCAAGTGGCGGCGACGGGCATTTGTACCCACCGTCATTCCTGGCTGCACACTTCCGGCTTCACGAATGATGCCCAGCAAAAGGTCATGGTGTTGCCTTTTGATGGTGTGTATCTCTTCGGTCCTCAGGTAGAACAAGCTCTAGAGGCTACACAAAAGACCAGATCGGCCATTAAATTGGCTCGACCTGCTCCTGCCCCTTCTCGAGGGGTGTTAATAAGCACCAGTTTCACAACCATCAGTCCTTTTGAGGCAAAGGCAGAGGAGGTTTTAATAAAAACCAAGCCCCTCAGCCTCAAAAGAAAACACAACAGAAAGCACAAGGGTCCAAAGCGCCCAGTGCCACCTTCTGAGTTTCTGGCCCAAGTCTCACTTCAGTTGCCCGAGGGGGACTCCTTCTTAGCAGTGGGAGGTCATCTGACTCAATTCTACAACCAGTGGAAGTCTATAACATCAGACAAATGGGTCCTCCGGATAATCCTTGAGGTATATTCCCTCAATTTTTCAGAGAACCCTCCGGATTGTCTCCTCAAACGGCAGCCAAAACTGTCAATACCTCAGTTAGAACTTCTCGCCTCCGAGATACAAGGCCTTCTGAACAACAGGGCAGTAGAAGTAGTTCCACTGGATCAATGGAATACAGGGTTCTACTCCCATTACTTTCTAGTTCCAAAGAAAACTGGGGTCATGCGCCCCATTTTGGACCTCAGACAATTGAATAAATTTCTTCCCAAAGAGAAATTCAAAATGATATCACTAGGAACCCTGTTACCTTTGCTTCATCAACACGACTGGTTAGCCTCCCTGGACAAGCAGGATGCTTACCAACATATTCCTATTCACCCAGGGCATCACAAATACCTAAGGTTCGTGGCTTTGGGCCAACATTATCAGTTCAGAGTCCTGTCCTTTGGGCTATCCTCGGCGCCGCAAGTTTTTACAAAGTGTTGTGCAATCCTTGCAGTGCACTTCAGAAAAATCGGAATACAAGTGTTCTCATATCTGGACGACTGGCTTCTAGCAAGCCCTTCCAGGCAAGGAACTCTTGACGCCTTAGCCACGGCCTCAGATTTCCTCACATCCGTGGGAGTCCTTTTAAACCTCAAGAAATCACAGTTGCAGCCCTCCCAGAAGCTCCTTTTCATAGGAACTCTTCTGGACACCTCCTGTGCGAAAGCTCTTCTACCAGAGGACAGAAGGAGCGATATCCTACAGATGGCCCGATACATCAGAGAGAGAACAGCTCAGTTTGAGCTATCTCAGTGCAACGGATGCTAGGTCTCATGACATCCTCGGTGTTCACTGTGCCCTTAGCACGTCTCCACATGAGCACCTCTCAGTGGATGCTCAGTACTCAGTGGTCCCCAACCACTCACCCTCAGTCCTTTCTCATCAAGGTGACAGAACCTCTGAAGAGGTCACTCACCTGGTGGTCGCAAGAGGACAGTCTTCTGAAAGGGTATCCCTTTGCTCCTCTGGATCATCGGATCTCCATTACCACGGACGCGTCCCTGATGGGGTGGGGAGCTCACTGTCAAAATCTCCACACCCAAGATACATGGACTCATGAAGAGTCCCAGCTTCACATAAATGTTTCAGAAATGAGAGCCGTCCTTTATGCAGTCCGGGCTTTGAAGGACATTCTTTGTCACAAGAATATTCTCCTTCAAACGAACAACAAAGCAGTGATGTATTACATCAACAAGCCGGGCGGTGTTCACTCTTACCCTTTATGCAGAGAAGCGATGAGAGTGTGGGAATGGTGCTTGGAGCACAAGGCTCTAATTCAAGCAGTCTACCTGCCGGGAGTGCAGAACGAACTGGCAGACCGTCTCAGCAGAACAGAGACCGATCCTCACAAATGGTCTCTCGACTCAACCGTAGTTCAGTCACTGTTCGCAGAGTGGGGAACTCCAGACCTGGACCTTTTTGCATCCCCACTCAACACAAAACTGCTTCTCTTCTGCTCCAGAAATCCAGGGCCTGGCATTTTCTGTCAGTATGCGTTCAGGCCACAGTGGACAAAACGCTTTCTATTCGCCTTTCCGCCTCTCCCTCTAATTCAGAGGGTACTTCTCAAATTCGAGTCCCGGGGGACAAAATGATCCTCATTGCTCCCTTCTGGCCTCGACAAATATGGTTTCCATTACTCAACAGTATGTCGAAAACCCCTCTGAAAGCGCTTCCCCTTCAGACGAACCTTCTGACTCAGGGGCCTGTGGTCCATCCCAATCTGAGATCGCTTCACCTTCATGCTTGACTCCTGAAAAGATACAGGTGAACAGGTTCAATGTCTCTCGCAGAGTTTCAGATATTCTTCTGGCTGCGCGCAAGCCAGCCACTAGGAAAACTTACACAGCCAAATGGAAGCGTTTTTCTCTCTGGTGTGCAAAATCCTCTTTGAATCCTTTTTCCTGCCCACCCAATAAAGTGCTAGAGTACCTTTTAGACCTCTCAAATTCATGTCTGCAATACTCTACAGTCAAAGTTCACCTTTGTGTCATTTCAGCTTATCATGAGCCAGTACTTTCCTTGTCACTGGCTCAGTTACCTGTTGTTAAGAGGTTTCTTAAGGGAATTATGCATACCAGGCCTCCTATCAGACGTCCAGTCGCAGCCTGGGACGTTAATCTTGTACTAGACATGCTCACACGAAAGCCTTTCGAGCCTCTAGCTTCCTGTGAGCTGAAATTTCTCACTTGGAAAACGGCCTTCCTGGTGGCCATTACCTCGGCCCGTCTCTGAGATACATGCCTTGGTCACAGACCCTGCATATACTGTGTTTCATAAGGACAAATTAGTTCTTAGGACCCATCATAAGTTTCTCCCTAAGGTTGTTTCAGAATTCCATCTAAACCAACCTTTGGTCCTACCTACTTACTTTGCGAACTTACAAAATGAAGGGGAGCTTACTCTTCATTCTTTGGATGTCAAAAGAGCCCTGTGTTTCTATTTAGATAGAACAAAAGAAATTCACAAAGCTCAACAACTGTTTGTTTCCTTCAGCGAGACCCGGCTGGGTCAACCTGTAGCTATCAGATGCATTTCAGCATGGCTGGTGGCATGCCTTCCTGTTATTCCATGGCGCAGGTTAAGCTGGAGGGCAGAGTGTACGCTCACTCTACTAGAGCAGTCATGCATCCCTGGAAATCCATGATGTGCGATGCAGATATTTGCAATGCGGCTACCTGGAGCTCAGTGCATACTTTCAAGCACTATGCCCTGGATGTCCATGCCAGGTGACATATTTCGTTTGGCAGAACCATCCTTAATGGACTTCTGTCCTAAATTGTAAGCTCTTCGTCTCTCCTGCTACCCTCTCGGGGGATTATTAGCTTGGTACTCTCCCATCAGTGTGAATGAGTGGTGAAGACTTTATGTCCAGGAAGATATGGAAATTATGTGCCTAATATAATTCTCGATCTACTTGGATGAAGTCACCACTCATTCACACGCCCACCCACCATCCCCCGAGCTCACCTCTGTTGTTGATCTTCACTCCCTCAATCTTTAGGCTGTGAAGGCTTCTTTGTTGACCCTTCTTATACGGGTCTTCCGGACTATCTTATGTCCGGTTTTTGTTAGGCTATCCTTCTAGGTTAGTTACGCTGCACCTCCTCGGAAAAAAAGGTACTGAGGCAGTTGGAGGGTCGACACTGGGATAGTCATTGCTGCACGAGCCGAGGCTCACAATGCCGTTTCACGCGGCTCCATCTCTGGCGCCCACCCTCCTGCAAAAAGTTTGATCATGTTGGGTCCTAGCACCTCCGGCGTAGATCCCATCAGTAAGAATGAGTGGTGGAGACTTCGTCCAAGAAGATCAAGAATTATGGTAGATACATAATTTCCATTTTTTCCCCATGTCTGCTGTCTTTTCTGGAATATACGCTGTTCAGATGCTGTGAGCCGTTATTGAGAAGGCAGGGGAGTGTCTTTTCTCCTTGGTTTCCTCTCCAATTTCTCTCTCCACCCTAGCCACCTGAATGAGGTATCGAAAAAACTAAGGCAGCGGTTAGGCTTATTCTACCGTATTAGGCATCTGCTCACCAAAGAAGCTAGAAAGAGATTAGTACAAACCACATTCCTGCCCTTATTGGACTACGCTAACTTTCTTTACAACCATTGCCCCTCAACAGCGCTCAACAAACTCGACACCCTTTATCACTGGGCCTCAAGATTCATCCTTAATCTGCCCCCTCGCACCCACCACTGCCACCTGTACCAATAGATGGGATGGTCCTCACTCTCAACTAGGAGGAAAAGAAACGCTCTCCTCTGGTTCTTTAGAGTGCTGTCTGATAAACTTTCTGCATACATCTCGAACTTCTTCGAACATGCCAAGGGATCTAATGGTCTGAGACGCTTCTTCATACTCCGCTTCTAGATCCTCAGAGTAAATACAACCCATGGCTCGGCTGCTATCAACTTCTCACTCCCATCCCTATGGAATGCCATGTAAGGCTCTCTAAAGCTTTCATCCCTTCCAGGACCATTCACATTCAAAACACTAATAGCTAAGTACCTGAAGGAAACCTGCAGCTGTTTTTAGGTGACTGTGCCGCAGTTTTGGGTATCTTCCATGAATCCCTCATTACAGAGTCTATCTCAACTCACAGCCCCATTAGGGGGTTCCCAGCATTTATTAGCCCACCTCCCCAATAGGGGGTACCCAACACTTATTAGCCCATCTACGCTTCTCCCGGTCCTCACCATTCTATCCTCTCTCCCTCCTCTTCCCCTTTCCCTCATTCTGTTATGATTTATAACTGTTGCTGCCTATGTTAGTTCTGTATGTATAGGCCTATATTATCCTTCACATGTACAGTGCCTTGTTTTTATCCATTTTATTTGCAAATGTGTATTATATTGTTGTCCAGAACCACTTTGAAAATGAGCTTGCTCATTGGTGTTTATACCTGGTTAAATAAAGTTTGATTGATTGATTGACATAAAGGGTGCTTCCATCGGCCTCGGCATCACAGTGCCCCTACCGTGAGAAGCACGCTTTCTGGTCCAGCCGTAAGGGTCACTGTGGCTCCAAAAGTCGCTGTCACCCCTCATCAACTGAGGTGCAATGCTGAGTGGCAGCTACCTCCGTCACACCCATCTCCGAAAGTACTGACACAACTCTGTTCTTGAACCCGGATTGCCTGTGTAGCAGTGCAGCCTACTGCCGCGGGGCCAGCAGGGCAGCCACTTCTTTCTCATTTATTTTTCGACTGACTATGTCATTGCATGCCATCACTGATTTCTTAGAAGCCTCTGCTTTTTCACTTCTGCAGGCACAGCATGAAGGTATTCAGAGACATCACTCACATGCTTTGCTGCCTGGGCCTCTCGAATGATATGAAGAACTGCACCATTTGCCAATGTTTCAACCAGGCCATAATGAGATGTTGCCAAAAAGCTTTTGAAATTTTCCTACAAAAATAGAGAACGTAAGCATTAGTGTCTATTCCAGTGTTCCCATCTCCCTGCACTTGGTTGGCCCTGGGGGAACTCCACGGATCTTCTTGCCAGGCAGCCACATTGTCACTTTTGTGAGATAGATGTTCCTTGAATGAAGAAGGCTTCTTCATTGGAAAGTCACCATAAGTATTTTAAGTCTCCCTCCTGGTAGAGGTCAAGGCAGCATTCTTGAGAGTATAAGTCTATGGCTGCATCATCAGCCTGTGTCACAAACCTGACTGCTGTACACATCAAGGTCGAGTGCAATCTGTCCCCGTCCCACTCTAGGTGGTGGGCAGCCCATTACTACTGCATTGACGATTGGCACTGTCTCATTGTTGTTTCTGTTGTCGACTCTATACCACAGTTCTGGCAACTGTATCTGAATTATTTTACTGTCTGCTTCCATCCCTGCTTTTGACAATCACAATGTCAATGCCTCAGTCTTTCAGGATTGCTTCCATTGACATCTGATGTGGGTTATTCATAGGCTAGCTCCGTTATTGTCCCTATGTCACTCCCATCACTGCTCAGGCCTGTGGCTCTGGTGTTCCCTCTTCCTTAGACTGTTGAAGAAAAGGAGGAATGGAAGAGGAGGAGGAATATAATCCTGTACTTGATGTTGAAGCAGGGGATGAAAAAGATGAGCAGCCTGTTTTAGCTTTGACTCTAGTTCCACTGTCTCCTCGTGTAGTGAAGACACTGTGGTTTATACATCGAGGTCTCCTCCTGAGGATGCCTCCTTTCTGGCTTTACTATACCTCATACAGGTCAGGCTGGGTTTTGCTGCTGAGGGTGGAGGACTCTACCAGAAGGAATCTGTTCAGATTCCTGGAGGTCCTCACCTCTCCACCAATAATTATTCCTCCCATGTACTCTGATCTGGAGGATACTACCATGGCTGCTTCATACAGGCCCAATACTTTACTGCCATACTAAACAAATGAAGTGTACATTGAATTGGGGGGGTTGCAACCCTCAAAGTGGCTAACTTTAAGACAACCAAAACAGACAGAACTTGAGGGTACTCCAAAAGTAGAAAATGGGCATATCACCTCCAAGTCAAAACAAAATCTGTATTTTTTATTTTATGTAATGCAGGGTAGTGTAAATTCAAATAGTGGCATTTACAGAGACACAGTGGAGGACACCCACCAAAACTCCTTGTGTTTTGCTGCTGAGGAGGACTCCACCAAATGGAATCTGTTCAGATTCCTGGAGGTCCTCACCTTCCCGCCAGTTATTCCTCCAGTTTACCCTGCTTTGGAGGATGCTACCATGGCTGCTTAACACAGGCCCAATGCTTTACCAGCCTGCCCTTCTACTAAGACTTTCTATGTCACCCATCTGAAAACTTAATTTGTGGTAATTGCAACCGTTCATAATAGGTCCCGGGCTCTCTGACACATGTACTCTTTGCCCATGACAAAGAATAATTATAACAGAGTCATTAACTCATTATAACTGAGTCATTATAAAAGTCATTATATAAAAAGTCATTATAACTGTTCATGATAGATCCCGGGCTCCCCGACACATGTACTCTTTGCCCGTGACAAAGAATCTGAGTAAAGAGGGTATAACGGGCTCAAATAAAACTGGGAGATTTCATTGTACAGTCTTATCATTTAAATTAAAATGGGGAGGGTTGGGCTAAGACAAATTAGTCAGACCAAGAAGCAAGAAACGGAGGCTTCCAGCCTCTCCTCCCCCCAAATGGTGACAAGGACAGTGACAAGAATTCAGGGGTAGGTGAGACTAGGGGGCTATTAGAGGGTGGAAATAGCAGAGGGTTGGTTAGCGAGTGGTATCTCTAAATGCTAGGAGCTTAGGAAACAAAATACCTGAACTCCAAGCAATGATGACTGTAGGAAGAGTTGACATAGCAGCCATAACCAAAATGTGGGTAAACCAGTACCAGGATTGGGAACTCATAATTTCTGGGTACAAATTATATAGAAGAGATAGGGAAGAGGGCAGGGGAGGGGGGTGGCTTTCTGTATAAGGGAAGAAACAGTAAGTAACAGAGAAGAAGATGGGAAAGGGAGAGCAGAAACCTTGTGGGTCAACGTCCATGATGGGAAGGGGAGGAAGACAAGACTGGGAGCGGTGTACCGGCCTCCATCTCAGTCAGAGGAAGTTGGTAGGGAATTAATGAAGAGCATCACTGAGCACAGCCTAAGGGATAACACAGTGGTGGTAGGAGATTTCAACCTACCAGGGGTAGATTAGAGCACTATGACCTCCACTAGTGTCAGGGAGCATGCCATTCTGGATGGGTTCCAGGATCCATTCCTCGCACAGAGAGTACATGAACCAGCCAGGGTGGGGAACATCCTGGATTTGATATTATCTGAGGGAGAGCAGGTGCAGGATGTTAGAGTGGAGGACCCCTTGGCAGGGAGCAACCACAACACAGTATGGTTCTCCCTAGACATGGGTATGGTGGGCACTCGCAGTAAAACCAGGATGACAGACTTCAGGAGGGCTGATTTTGGAAAGATAGCATTGACAGAAAACATGTAGCAACCATTAGGCAGGAGATGGATACAAATCAAAAGTGGGACATTATAAAGAAGGGGATGACTGAGGCAACAAACCTGTGCACAAGGTGTGCCAGAAAGAATAAGAGGTCCAGGAAACCTAGTTGGTGGACAAGGGAGGTTTAAGACAGTGTAAAGGAAAAAAGGGTAGCATTCAGAAAATTTAAGAGAACAGGCAAGGAAAAGGACATGGAGAGACCTACAAAGAAATCTAGGGAGGTGACCAGAGTTGTGATGTGAGCCAAGGCCTCAAAAGAGAGGAATATAGTGCAGGGGATTAAGAAAGGGGAGAAAGACTTCTTTAGATACATTAGGGAGAAAAGGAAAACCAGGGAACAGATGCTAAAATTAAAAAGGATGATGGGTGGGCAGAGCAGGAAGTAGAACAAGCAGAGGTACTTAGTGAGTATTTCTGCTCAGCCTTTACGAGAGAAGGTGGTGGGCCCATTCCAGTGGGGGGTGGGGAGGGGTAATGTTAACAGACTGTGTGATATTCTGGTGGAGTAGGTACTGTCTAGCCTTAATTCCTTATGGACAGATAAGGCACCCGGGCCGGATGGGATACATCCGCGAGTGCTGAAAGAGTTGGCAGAGGTGCTGGTGACACCCTTGCTGGATGTGTTTAATACCTCCCTGCACACTGGTTGTGTGCCACTTTACTGGAGGACAGCACATGTGGTGCCCATCCATAAGAGTGGCCCAAGGGACGACCCAGGGAATTACAGGCCAGTCAGTTTCACGTCCATAGTGTCTAAACTAATGGAGTCCATCATGAAGGAGAAGCTGGTGGCATTCATGCAGGAGAATGGTCTGCAAGATAAACATCAGCATGGGTTCATCCAGGGGGAGGTCATGCCAGACAAATCTGGTGGACTTCTTTAATTGGGTCACTAGAGCATTGGAGGGAGGGAAGGCAGTTGATGTCTTATGCTTGGACTTCAGCAAAGCTTTTGATTTGGTGCCGCATGGAAGATTAGGGGGCAAACTGAATGCCCTGAGTATAGGAGAAAAATTGGCTACATGGGTAGAAAGCTGGCTGAGCAGTAGACAGCAGAGGGTGGTGGGTAGCGGGGAGCTTTCAAAGCCCCGTGCTGTCATCAGCAGGGTCCCACAGGGCTCTGTTCTAGGGCCTGTGCTCTTTAACATCTTCATTGCTGACATAACAAGGGGGGAGTTGAGAATAAAATGAGCCTATTCGCTGATGACACCAAAACTGGTGCAATAGTGGATGAAGGGGAGGTTTTTACAGAGGGATTTGGATACAGTAGGGGAATGGTCAAAGACTTTGCAATTGGGATTTAATATCAAAAAGTGCAAGGTTCTGCACTTCCAGTCCAGGAGGAACCCTAGGTGCCGCTACCATATGGGGGGGAGGCTAAAGGTCTCAGAAGAGGAAAAGGATCTGGGTGTAATAGTAACAGGGAGGTTAAAGCATCCGGAGCAGTGCAGAAGGGCTGCAGCCAAGGCCAACCAGATGTTGGGGTGTATAGCCAGAAGGATCACCTCCAGATGTGCAGAAGTTATCCTACCATTGTATAGATCACTGGTAAGGACGCACCTGGAGTACTGCGTTCAGTTCTGTCACCCCTACTTAAAGAAAGACATCAAGCTCCTGGAAAGGGTCCAGAGAAGGGCTACCAAAATGATAACTGGGATGGGAGGGTAATCCTACAAGGATAGGTTGGTGGAGCTCAACATATACTCCCTGGAGGACAGAAGGGGCAGGGAAGACATGATAGGAGCCCATCTGGATACCTCCAATGTAAAAGTTTTTCTTCCAGAGGACAGAAGGAACAATGTAATTCAGATGGCCCACTTCATCAGAGAGAACAACTCGGTCCGAGCTGTCTCAATGCAGTGGATGCTGGGTCTCATGGCAGGGATGCTCAGCACTCAGTGATCACTGACCACACATTCCCAGTGCTTTCACATCAAAGTGAAGGAACCTCTAAAATGATCACTCACCTGGTGGGCTTAAGAGGACAGTCTTCTAAAAGGGTTTCCCTTTGCACCTCTGGAATCCCAGATCTCCATCACCATGGATGCATCCCTACTCAGATGGGGAGCTCACTGTTAGGACTTCCACACCCAAGGTCGATGGAATCAGGACAAGTCTCAACTCCACATAAATGTTCTAGAAATGAGAGCCGTCCTGTACACAGTCCGAGCTCTGAAGGACATTCTCTCTCACATGATCATTCTCCTTCAAATGGACAACAAAGCAGTGATGTACTACATCAACACACTTTTACCCCTTATGCAGTGAAGTGATGAGAGTGTGGGAGTGGTGCCCAGAGCACAAGGCTCTGATCCAAGTGGTTTACCTGCCAGAAGTGCAGAACAATCTGGTGGATGATTTCAGCAGAACAGAAACAGATCCTCACAAGTGGTGTCTCGACACAAACTTCGTGCTATCACTCTTCGAAGAGTGGTGAACTCCAGACCTGGACCTTTTTGCATCCCCACTCAATGCAAAACTGCCTCTGTTCTGCTCCAGAAATTCAGAACCTGGCATTTTGCATCAGGATGCACTCAGACAGCGGTGGACAAGATGCCTTCTGTACTTATTTCCTCCTCTTCCCTTAGTTCAGAGGGTGATGCTCAAACTGGAGACGCAGGGGAGCAGAATGATCCTTCTTGCCCCATTCTGGCCTTGTCAGATCTGGTTTCCATTAATCAACAGATTATCGGAGACTTCTTCGAGACAGTTTCCACTTCAAATGAACCTGCTGACCCAGAGCCCAGTGGTCCATCCCAACCTGAAATTCCTTCACTTCCACACCTGGCTCCTGAGGAGACAGAGGTGAGTAGGTGTGACGTTTCACATGGGGACTCATATTCTGTTAGCAGCATGCAAGCTAGCTACTAGAAAAACTTACACAACTAAGTGGAAGCGGTTCTCCATCTGCTGCTTGAAGTCCTCTTGGGACCCATTTTCCTGCCCACCAAAGTCCTGGAGTATCTTCTGGACCCGTCAAATAGAGGTCTGCAATACTCAACTGTAAAGGTTCACCTTTGCTTGATCTCAGCGTACCACGAGCTCATACACTCCATGTCTCTGGCTCAGTTACCTTTGGTCAAGAGGTTTCTAAAGGGCATACTGCACACTAGGCCACCAGTCAGATGGCCGGTAGCCACCTGGGACATTAATCTTTTGCTAGACGTGCTCACCCACAATCCTTTCAAGCTCCTAGCAACTGTGAACTGAAGTTTCTGACCTGGAAGACCTCCTTCCTTGTAGCCATTGCCTCCGCTTGCCTAGTGTCTGAAATACATGCTTTGGTCACAGACCCCCTCATATACTGTATTTCACAAAGACAAGGTGGTGCTGCAAATTCATCCTAAGTTTCTGCCTAAAGTGTTCTCAGAATTCCATCTGAATCAGCCCTTGGTCCTTCCAACCTACTTCGCAAAATTTCAGAATGAGGGGGAGCGTACCCTACATTCTCTGGATGTTATGAGAGCTTTACAGATTTATTTACACAGAACTAAAGAAATCCAGACATCAAAACAACTGTTTGTCTCTTTCAGCATGGCCTGGCTGGGTCAGCTTGTTGCTATCAAATGTACTTCGGCATAGCTAGTGGCATGTCTTTGCCAATGCTACTCCATGGCACAGGTTAAGCTGGAAGGCAGAGTATATGCTCATTCTACCTGGGTAGTTGCTGCATCTCTGGCAGAAATTCCAAACGTACCCATTGCAGACATCTGCAGTGCGGCTTCTTGGAGCTCTGTGCACATGTTTGTAAAGCACTATGCTTTGGATGTCTATGCCAGACAGCATCAGTCCTTTGGCAGGACAATCCTTAATGGACTTCTGTCCTAACTGAACTCTTTTCTCCTGCCACCCTTCTTGGGGGGATTATTTCAGCTTGGTACTCTCCCATTAGTGTGAATGAGTGGTGAACACACTATGTCCAGGAAGATATTAAAATTACATACCTAACGTAATTCTTGATCTTCTTGGACGAAGTCTCCACCACTCATTCACATGCCCACCCTCCATCCCCCGAGCTCACTTCTCTGTTTTTGGTCTTCACTCCCTCGATGGCTGGGTTGTGAAGACTCTGTTGTGTTGACCCTTCTTACACAGGTCATTCGGACTATCTTATGCCCGCACAGGTTAGTTTATGCTGCACCTCCTCGGTAAAAAAGGTACTGAGGTGGTTGGAGGGTTGCCGCCAAGGTAGCCTATATGGCGCGAGCCGAGCTCGTGTTGCCCCTTCCTTGCGGCCCTAACTCGACGCCGGCCCTCCTGAAGATTTTTGGCTCCCACTGGGTCCTAGGTCCTCTGGAGTAGTCTCATTAGTGAGAATGAGTGGTGGAGACTTCTTCCAAGAAGATCAAGAATTACAGTAGGTACGTAATTTTAATTTTTTGCATCTCCTCGGTAAAAAAGATACTGAGGTGGTAGAAGAGTCAGCACCAAAGTAGCACAGGTGCATATATAGGCATCATGTTGCCGTGCATGCGCAGTCCTACCATGGTGAAGGTTCTCCTGAAGAGTTTTGGGTTCTGGCAGGGTCCTAGTGCCTCCGGCTAGAACCCAGAACTATGAACAAATGGTGAAGAGTTGTCCAAGAAGATCAAGAATTATGATGGGTACATAATTTTCATTTTTGGTTATAAAGGCAGGTTAGTGGGAGGGAAACTGTAATCAGAGACGTTCTAAATAGCTTGTTCCCCAAATAGCTCTTCAAACAACATGAAGTCTTGCTATATTATGACATATGCAGTGAGTCCCAACCTTCGAACTGCTCCGGAGGTGAAAGAGTTAACTTTCCATGCCAGGCATGTGTAACCCCCCTGCAAATGGGGGTTTCCAAAAGACTTCCAGGAGCTTGCTTGAATGCTCCAAGCCTGAATGGTGTTTGGCATTTAAGCCATTTATCAAGTGAGTGTTTTTAGAGCCTCTGGTACTGTCTCTTTAAGAGCTGTCTGCTTGCAGACATAATTAGTTTGTATGGGGGACTGTGTGCTTCTCTGAGTACCACTCGAGCTGCTGCCAATTCACTTCATTTTTGCAGTCACTAGGAGTGCAAACGGAACCTATCTGAAAGATGTAACTGTTTGCCAGAAATTATTTAGAGTAATAATGAAATTACAGTTTGTCTAACCTGCTTTCTTTGCAGTCAGAACTGTGTCTGCTAGTTCCCCATTCTAGTTTTGAACTGCTGAACTGGACCAATCAGTGTGGGGTAAGCTAGCTCTAAAATGGTGCCTTGGACGAATCAGAACTTGGACTCATAATCTGAGCCAGCCACAAGAGGATTGTATGGGCAGTGACTCTGGGAGATGTAGTTTAGACTTCAGTGCCTTTTTGGACCAACAGCAGCAGTCTATTGTGTGACAGCCAATCCAGTCAAGAACTGGGAGGAACTCAAAGGAAGTGCCAGGTTTTGTCGGTTGGAGTTTCAGTTGAGTTTTGGCAGTGAAGAAGGAAGGAGCCCTGTGCTTTTCAGTGTGCAGTTTTAGTCAAAAACGTGTAAGGCCCAGAGTTCCGGTCTGCAGCTTGTGTAACAGCTTGTTAGGACTGAACTGTCCTGTGAAAAGAATCAAAGGATCTCTGAAGAGTAGAAACCAGGCTCACCCTGTAGAAGACTGGAGGAATTGCTGAAAATTGCACTCGATCTGTCAGGAACTGAATCTGCTGTGTGTTCTCCCGGTATTGTGCAGTAATTGATGATCGGGATACAGATGCAGCCTGCCTGGTATATTGCTTTCTTTTATATGGATGTGTGAAGAGGTTTGTGTACCTCAAGTGAGCCCTGCTGACATTGAAGGACCTTATCTTATTTGGAGGTCGTGAGTACTAATTCAGGGTCACTCCTGTTGAATTGCCACATTAAATCCAAATGGAATTACTGTACTGCTGACTGTTTAATTCTCCTTTCTCTGTGTGAAAGGGCCCACCAGCTGCCACGGTTTGGACTAGCCACTAGGGCTTGGGTACCCAGGACAGTAACTAATAGGGATAGGCCTGTGCACAGAGCCATAGGTAGATTATTAGAGTGATAAGCTAATTAACCTGATTTCCCCTGTCCTTGTTATATCCCTAAATAAATCAGAGCTGCTTGTTTCAGCAAAGTTATACTGCCTGAGGTATTTGTCTATGTTAAAGTACTGTACTGTGATTGTTGCACTGTATCTCATTTCACAGGAGGTCCCAGTGCCGGAACCAGACCTGGGGGTAAGTGTATACTGTGAGATAATTCTGATATATTGTGTGGGCCACTAGTGGGAAGAAAGGGGTTGCAGTGTCCCAGAGGGCTGTGACCAAGTTAGTTTAACTATTGCAAACCCTGACCTCTGGGTGGAGGCACCCGCCATTGGATCCAGGCCCCTCAACCTGTTAGTGGCAAATCAGGCAGGGGTAGTAGCCCCTGGGATAGCGCCATCTAGGGGTTACACATGGAACACTGAGCTCGAGCTCGGTTGAAAGTCTGTCTGTTGTTCTTCAAACTCAAACCGTCAGATTCTTTACTCCGCCTCACTGAACAGTCACTCCGGAGATTTCTCCTTCTGCTCGGTTCATTTTGTCGGTTAAAGTATTGTTTTTCTCGGTTTTCGACCGAATTTAAGCCGCAACCGGTCGGTTCAGACTCTGTCTGTGGTATTGTGAGTACTAGATAGGTTTTACATTAATTTTTATTCTGTGTGGAACTTGTAAACACTTTATCGGTTCAGTTTGAACTGATCAGGTTGTTTAAAATGTATTAATCTGTCATTTAGAGTGTGGTTACTGGTTCTTATCGTTTCTAAAAAAAACGGATTTTATCACGTTTTTTTTCACGACACGTGACACGGCTGGGAACCGATAATAGGGTCTTACCTGGCGGATTGCCATAAACGGGTAAGTTTGGTTAGGCTGACACTATGTCTGAGAAACCCAAAAGAAAAACCGGGCCCACTGGACCCACTTGACTGCAGTGTCTGTGAGGAAGTCTTTGCCAAGGCTGACCACCACACCACCTGTGTTTATTGTCTGGGGTTTGATCACCTCAATGCAGACTGCCAGATTTGTAAAAATTTTCCTGCAGCTACCCTGGAAAAGAGAGTTGGTAGGCTCAGGGAAAGGGAGGCCAAAAAGTCCGCTGAACCGGATGGCCTGCCCGGTTCGGCTCCAACCAAACTGGAGGGAGTGCCCTCTGACCAGGGCGAGACTTCCTCGGGCAAAAGGAGATCCGACTCTGAGGAGTCGGTTCCAGCAAAAAGGACTAGGAAATCAGCTGGTGTGGAGCCAAAACTTTCATCTCCAACCACTGAAGAAATAGCCAAAGTGATTAAAATTGTCCAGTCCCTTTCCCCGGTTCTGACCGAACCGGTACCATCAGGTAAGCGTACGGTTCGGACGGTTCCACCGGTTCAGGAGTATGATTTAGAGGAATATTATGAATCGGAGGAGGGGGAAGAGGAGTATGAGGTGAGTGAATGTGGATTTGAAAGTCTGGATGTGCCCATTGACCCGGACATCTCCCCAGACAGACCTTCAGGAGTGTCTCCTCCTAGGCTTTCTGAGTCCCCTTCTCATTTTATGTTTTATAAAAAAGTGGCTAAAACCCTCCAGCTCCCTATGGAGGAAGCTGTGGATGATCAAGAGGAGCCTGCTATGTGGAAATGATGGAAATCCCAGAGTCTAGGAGACTGTCTATTCCTTTGCATAAATCTTTTGGGAAACAGACAGTTAAAATTCTAAAAACTCCTCACACTATACCTCCCGTGGATAAGAGAATGGACAAGAGGTACACATTGTCAGGCTCTGATACGGAGTTCCTTACACAACAATGCAGCCATGTTGGGGTAGTGCAGGCTGCAGCCTGTGACAAGGCAAATATTCCCTTGGCTTCACACCCCCCTGACAAGGACTCCAGGAGGATTGATGCTATGGCAAAGAAACAGTACATGGCAGCATCGTTGGGACTCAGACAGGCAAATTATATGGTTTATGTTGCTAGATATTAGAAATCCAGATGGGATACTGTTATGGCTCTAGCAAAACAGGTCCCTGGCCAGCTTGCCAAGGAGCTGGAGCAGGTGGCTGCTGATGGTATTGAGGCATCCAAGGTGCAATTCCATGCTGCAGTGGACTCTAATGATGTGTCATCAAGAGTCATGGCTACATCTGTGGCACTTCGCAGAATGGCTTGGCTCAGATGTACTAGCCTGTCACAGGATACCCAAACTAAGGCCATGGATTTTCCTTCTTGTGGGTAATTCTCTGTTTGGGAGCAGACCGAGAATTACATGAAGAAAATGGATGAGTATAGGACCACCTATAGGAGTGCAAGCCAAGGAAAGGCAGGCCACTCCTCAAAGGCAGCTTTCAGGGGCAGGGCAGGCCTTTCATAGGCCTTTACCAAGCCCAGGCCTCTCTTCTGCTTATGCCCAGAGGGGTTCTTTAGAGGGAGAGGCAGACGGGCACAAGCAGGCCTGCTTCCACCCCTCAGCCCAAAGCCTCTTGCCAAGCAGGCACCCTGATGGGGTTGCCAGGGCCAATTCTCAGCTACTTGTAGGGGGCTGGCTGGCTTACTTTGCCCAGGACTGGAAGTCTCTGACATCAGACAAGTGGGTCCTGGAAGTAGTAAGCCAGGTACTGGTTCTCAGCTTCAGAAAGTTTCCAAAGATGAGAACCAGATCCTTTCCACCTGCAAATCCACCAGAGGCACTTGCCCTAGAGGCAGAGGTCTCATCCCTCCTGGCTCTTAGAGCTGTGGAAAGGGTTCCACCCCTACACCAGGGCAAAGGATTGTACTCCAGGTACTTCCTTACCCCAAAAAAGACAGGAGAATGGTGGCCCATCCTGGATCTCAGATATTTAATCAAGCACCTTTTAAAACCAAAATTCAAAATGGTGACTCTGGGAATTATTCTACCCTCTCTAAGGCCAGGGGACTGGCTAGCGTCCCTGGACCTCAAGGATGCCTACTTCCATATTCTCATCAGAAGCTCCCATCAAAAGTACCTCAGGTTCGAGCTGCCCTCAGGCCATTACCAGTTCAGAGCAATGCCCTTTGGCCTCACCTCTGCTCCAAGGGTATTCACAAAATGCCTGGCAGTAGCAGTTGCTTCCCTAAGAAGGCAAAAAATTGCCATCTTCCCTTACCTGGACGACTGGCTCATAGTAGGCCAGTCTCCAGACCAAGTCAAGTTACATCTACAGATAACTCAGCAACTGCTCACCTCTCTAGGTTTCCTTCTGAATCTTTCAAAGTCAGTTCTAGAGCCTGTCCAGCTCCTCACCTTCATAGGCGCAGAGCTGAACACAGAGAAAGCCAGAGCCTTCCTTCCTTTGGACAGGGCAAGGACCCTGGTCTCTCTGGCCTCCTCATTCACCCTGCACGCTCTCTCGACCAGCAAGGCATTTTCTACAGCTCCTGGGGCACATGGCTGCTTCTACAGCAGTAGTGCAGGGAGCAAGATTTCAGATGAGGGACATCCAGTTCCATTTGAGAGCCTTTGGTCTCAAAGGAAAGACTCTAACCAAATTGATCCCAGTAACTCAACCCTGATCCAAGCCCTACAGTGGTGGCAGGATCAGAGCAATCTGAGACAAGGGTTCCCTTTGTCACTCAGTCTCACTCCTTAATCCTTACTACAGATGCATCCCTCTTGGGGTGGGGAGCTCACATGGGCGACCTCACTACCCAGGGATTGTGGTCCCCTCAGGAATCTCTGCTCCACAACAATCTGTTGGAACTCAGAGCAGTTTTTCTAGCACTTCAAGTTTTTTCCAAATCTGTTCAGAACAAAGTTGTACAGGTCAGAACAGACAATACCACCACAATGTGGTACATCAACAAGCAAGGAGGCACTCTGTCTACGGCCTTGTGCACCGAAGCAATGAAGTTGTGGTCTCTGGCTTACTCCCTGAACACCTCCCTTACGGCAGTTCACCTCCCAGGCAAGGACAATGTCCTGGCAGATGCTCTCAGCAGGATTTCCCAGGGCCATCATGAATGGTCACTGGACCCCCTGGTCCTGGAGGTAATATCTGCCAGATGGGGCACCCCGCAGATAGATCTTTTTGCAGCCCCAGACAATCACCAACTTCCCCTTTTTTGCTGCAGGCTCCCAGTGTTGGGCTCAGTCCCTCTGGATGCCTTAGTTCTCAATTGGGAAGGGAATTTTCTCTATGCTTTTCCCCCTTCCCTCTCCTGTTCAAAGTGTTAGTCAAACTCAGATCTCAATCCTGCAAGATGATCCTGATTGCTCCAGATTGGGCCAGACAACCCTGGTATCCACTCCTACTGTCCTTAGCAGTCCATCTTCCCCTGTGTCTTCCCAGGAATCACAACCTGTTAACCTGTGCTCAGGGGAGGGTTTGGTACCCGAACCTCAAATCTCTCAATCTCAAGGCCTGGCTCTTGAAGAGTTAGAGTTTGCTGATCTACACCTCTCCCAAGGTGTAATGGATATACTGAAGGCTTCTAGAAAACCTTCCACCAGGGCTACCTATAATTCCAAATGGAAGAGGTTTTCCATATGGTGCTCTGGGAAGCATATTTCCCCAGAATCTGCTGATTTACCCACAGTCCTGGATTATATGGTCCATTTAAATACCTTGAGGCTGAGACCAGCTACCCTAAAAGTACATTTGGCAGCTGTGTCTGCTTTTATTTCAGCAGGTAAACCCTCTTCTCTTTCAGCTCATCCTGTATTCTCCAAGTTTTTTAAGGGATTGCTTCACACCAACCCTCCATTCAGGGACCCTGCCCCTGCCTGGGATCTTAATGTTTGCATTGCTCAGCTTATGCAACCCCCCTTTGAGCCCTTGTCTTCAGCAGAGCTTAAGTACTTGACTTGGAAGACTGTGTTTCTGGTAGCCATCACTTCTGCCAGACGCATAAGTGAATTACAAGCTCTGTCAGTGGAGCCTGATTTTATCTCCTTTCATAGAGATAAGGTGGTCCTCAGGACTAACAGGAAGTTCTTGCCTAAGGTGGTTTCAGATTTCCACCTTTATCAATCTATATCTCTTCCAGTGTACTTCAGTGACCATTCCTCCTCTGGCAAGAGGAGGCTGCACAGCTTAGATGTGAAGAGAGCCCTTAGTTACTACATAGAGCGTACCAAGGGTCACAGGTTTGACTCCCTCCAACTGTTCCTCACTTATGGTGAGGTTGGTAAAGGGAAACCTGCCACTAAAAGATCCATTGCCAGGTGGATTGTCTCTTGTATCCAATTCTGTTATGAAAAGCTGGGTAAGGTTCCTCCTTCAGGCCTGAGGGCTCACTCTACCAGAGGTACAGCTGCTTCCCTGGCTGCTGCCAGGGACGTCCCTATTCTAGATATATGTCAAGCAGCTACCTGGAAAACAGTTCACACTTTTACCAAGCATTACTCCCTGGACATCCAGGCTAGGAGTGATGCTCAGTTTGGCACAGCTGTGCTTCAGAGCCTATTTCCTAAGTAGGTTCTGTCCTTCCTCCATAGAGGTACTGCTGTGTAGTCTGCATATGTCATAATATAGCAAGACTTCATGTTGTTTGAAGAAAAAATTACTCACCTTAGTAATGTTTCTTCTAATGGAGTCTTGCTATATTATGACCTCCCCCCTGCCTGCCCTCTCAGAACCTCTGTTTTTGAGATGTGGGTGGGCAGTGCAGTGTTGGCACCTAGTAGATGCCCACCTTGTTGTTTTCACCCCTTCTTTTTTGGGGTGGCTTGGTGTTGTGTTTTTCATTTTTTGGGTCTCCTGACTTGAGTCTTTGTTTTGGGACCAAAAAATGTGTTCTTATGTTTAGTAGCCAGTTGGCTAGTGTAGGTTTACAGCTTCCACACAGGACCTCAGTGAGTTTAGCTCGTAAAGATCTGATGGTTTAAGTTTGAAGAACAACAGACAGAGTTTCAACCGAGCTCGAGCTCAGCGTTCCATGCCTGGCATGGAAAGTTAACTCTCTTTCACCTCCGGAGCAGTTCGAAGGTTGGGACTCACTGCATATGTCATAATATAGCAAGACTCCATTAGAAGAAACAACATTACTAAGGTGAGTAATTTTTTCTTACTCCATCCCTCCTTTCAATTTTCTGTTCATTATCACTTCAGAAGAAATGTGTGTGGCTATGTATGACTGCATTGTTAGGTTACTGTGTTTCTTCAGAGTGGAATTCATTCATGGCCAGAAACCACCAACCCTTCCTTCTCACCCCAAGGGTCCTTTAGCATCAGTAACAATGTGAAGTTAACTGACTAGGTTGAACTACCCTGGAGGTGGAGATTATGATAATGAATCTAATGAATTAGCCAGTCAGGAAAGAGCTTGAGGGTGTGCTGAGGAGAGCCTGCCTGGATGGCACCAGGATTTTTTCTCCGCTGACTAACACTGCCTTTGGGGTGCTCTCTCTTTTGGCCAAGAAAAAAGCCTTTTGCCATTGTTGATAGCTATAACTTTTCTTTGTTTATTTTTTAGTGTGCTAATTGTTTTGAATCACTTTTTCGCAGTTCCCCTAGGTTCCTGGGAAACGTGTTTTTATTCAGGAACCGTGGTTCCTGAGGTAGAAGACTTGGTTTGCTGGCCAAGGCACCTAGCTTCACCTGAGCTCTTTCCTTCTAAGATTGCTTGAAAGGCAGAGTAGAGAACCTTACCAGAGCAAGGGAAAAGAATTAAGACTTCTTTTGGCTAAGCAGATTTACTGTGCGTTGTTGTTTTTATTTTGTACTCACAGGGATTGCTACTGTTTGTTGCTAACATTTCATTGCTTTATTTTCTCCGATTCAAATTGTTGTTGCTGGTATACCTTCTTCTGCATTATTACAAGGTGTGCCTACAGGTGTGTGCTAACAGATTACTGCTGTAATCTTCTGATTCCAATTGTCTTTTGCAAGGTATATCTTCTGTTACTGCTCTATTTTTCTCTTTAGCACAGTGTTTCTTACAGGGTATATCTTATCTGAAATTATTACAGGTGGTGCTTTACAGGTTTTACAGTTTTATCTAACATTAGGATAAGCTTTCAGGGTTACTGCATTTGTTGTTGACTGATTGTTTTGCTCTTACCTCCTTGTTCTTCGTCCATGGTTCTTCTTTATTCGGCAGGGAAGGAGCCCACCACCCCCATCCCCAACCACCCCACACTACACTCCTTTTGTAGGTACCACAGTTGTGTCATTTCCTGTGGCAGAGCAGGAAGGGGCGGATCAGTGGGGCATCCACAAGGTGAGCTCATTTACAGGGGCACTAGTAATTTAACTTGGTATAACAAGTTATACAAAAACAAAACACAAAATCAAACCATTACTTGCATTTTCTTCTTTCTAATTACTCTGACCAGGTTATAAACCCAGCAACTTATCTGGAATGGATATCATTAACTGCAGGTACTGTGGAACAATTTTCAGAAGGACAGTCTTACAGGATTTAGGACACTGTCCTACATGCTGAGCCATTGGAGATCTTAGGGCTCAGCTCCGGGCAGCATGGGCAGAGATTGCGGCGCCTCAAATTTCATATTCAAGAGGAAATACATTATAAGAACCACCCACCATTTCCCCAACATCCAACAGAAAACCTAGGCCGCAGAGGGTAGTTGGTCAGGAGGTTGGCAGGTGGTTAGGAGGAGCAAATTGGTGCCCCATCACTCTCTGCTCTCCAACATATTACCTCCAAAAACCATATAAACACTACAAACAGGTATGTGCCTCTATCTCTGAAATCAAACAAAGGGGCAGAGGACACTGCAGAGCAGGACACTGCAGCACAGGAGCTAGCACAACAAAACTCACCCAAATCAGGAACCAAAACAAAAAAGCAAAAGGAAATCAAAACCTTCTGATCATAGGAGACTCCATGATTCGGGAGTTGATACCCATCTCCAGCCAGGGTAATGGTCAGATGTCTCCCAGGTACATCAGCATGGAGAGACACTGACCGCTGCTAAATTGTTCTAAAGCAGGAGAAAACATTGATGTCCTGGTACACATAGGGACTAATGATCTTGCCAGCCAGTCAGTTGTGGAGACCAGGAACACATGACCAGGCTGGGTGACAAACTATCATCCATTTCGTCCGGCATCTCCTTCTCTGAGATCCTGCCAGTCTGGGAGAGGGGGACAGATGGACGGAAGGTCAGAGAAGGGAGATAGGGAGCTAAACATGTGGCTCAAGGGCTGGTGCCAGGAAAAAGGACACAGATTTGTAGGAACTGGCAACAGTTCTGGGAGCGAAAGTTCTTTAAATTTGATGGACTGCATCTGACTAAGGAGAGTCAGTGCATTGGGGCAGAAGTTTGATGTCTTTGCAGAATATTTAAACTAGCAAATGGGGAGGGTGCAGCACGCTATCGTCGAATGGGGAAGCACCCCTCCCCTCAGCTAGTGGTCAAACAGGGATTCAGTATGTTTGCAGTTCATTTGCATCACCAGGTAAGAAAAAGGTCCGCTCCCCATACGACGACAGGAAATGCCAAACCTCACCCAACAACTAACACACTGAAATCTGGCCAATGGAAAATCATGTACACAATGCTCACAGCCTGGGAAATAAGATCCCAGACCTGCAGGCAATAATGTCAGAGGCTAAACTGGACATAGTAGCAATTAGTGAGACGTGGTTTTGCAACCACACTTGGGAGACTTCAGTACCTGGCTACGTATTGTTCAGAAGAGACCGAGGTGCAAAAAGGGGGGGTGGAGTGGCCCTGTATGTCAATGAAAATATCAAAGCTACAGAAATTCAGAATACACATAAGGAGCCAGAAGAACTGTGGGTCACGCTGGAAACAGGAAATGGGACAGGCATAAGAACCGGGGTTGTCTACAGGCCCCCAGACCAGGGGGAGGACATAGACACATTACTGTTAGAAGATATACAAAACATGACAGCTAAAGGGGAGGTTCTGATAATGGGAGACTTCAACATGCCAGATACAGATTGGTCAATACCAGCAGGAACATCTGCCAGAACTAAACACATGGTGGATTCCCTGCAGGGGGAGGGCCTCAAACAACTGGTACAACAACCCACAAGAGACAGGGCTATCCTAGATCTAGTACTGACTAACAGGGAAGGGATCACAGATCTCCAGGTAGAAGGTCACCTGGGGGCCAGTGACCATCGCATGGTATGGTTCAATTTGGTTACTATATCTAAATTATCCCATTCCAAGGCAAAGATATGGGACTTCAGAGGAGCTAACTTTGATAAGATGGCCAACAGAGTTAAGCTAGCCCTGGCAAAAAGAAACACAGGTGAGGGGATACAGGCAAAGTGGGCAAGCATTAAGGATGCAATACTTGAAGCAACATCCCCTTTGTGTTAGACAGAAAAGATAGTGCAAAAGAAGAAGGAAACCACTTTGGTTCTCAAATATAGTAGCAGAAAAGGTCAGAGCCAAAAGGCTGGCCTTCAGGAAATATAAGGGAACACAGCGGGATGAAGATAAGGAGGCATACCAAACTGCCCTAAGGGAAGCAGGGAAGGCAGCAAGGCAGGCAAAGTCCCAAACTGAGGAAACACTAGCACGAACAGTAAAAGAAGGTGACAAGACTTTCTATAGATACATTAGTGAAAGGAGAAAGTCCAGAGGGGGTATTGCTAAGCTCAATGGAGAAAAGGGAACAAGTGAGGAGGAGGACCCTGTAAAAGCATCTATCCTAAATAGATACTTTTGCTCAGTATTTACTGAAGAGAAGGTAGGGCAGGACCCACAGCTCAGCACCATGGACACAGGGGGGAAGGAGGTGAGCACTACTCCCTTCACAAAAGAAAGGGTCCTACAAGAGCTCGCTAAGCTCAGGGTGGATAAGGCAATGGAACCTGATGGCATACATCCCAGGGTACTTAAGGAGCTAAGGGTGGAACTAGCAGAGCCATTAGCAGAACTGTTTAGTGAGTCTCTGAGCACAGGAGAGGTCCCAGAAGACTGGAGAATGGCTCATGTGATCCCACTCCACAAAAGTGGTAGCAGGGAGGAGGCAGGGAACTACAGACCAGTCAGTCTTACCTCAGTAGTGGGCAAGATTATGGAGGCACTCCTTAAGGAAAGGATAGTGCAACACCTGGAATCCATAGGGGCACAGGATCCAAGACAGCATGGGTTTACAAAAGGAAGGTCCTGTCAAACTAATCTCATAGATTTCTTTGACTGGGTAACCAGAGTGGTGGACCAAGGGAGAGCAGTTGATGTCGCCACCTTGACTTCAGCAAAGCTTTTGACACTGTTCCCACGAGGAAGATTGATAAATAAGCTGGGTAGGCTCTCGGGTGGGTCAGTAGTAGTCAACTGGGTGGCAAACTGGTTGATGGGCAGAAAACAGAGAGTGGTGGTAAATGGTATAGAGTCAGAAGAGATGCAAGTCACAAGTGGGTACCTCAGGGATCAGTCCTGGGGCCAGTCCTCTTCAGTATCTTCATTAGTGACCTTGCAGATGGACTAGAGGGTAAGGCTTGTCTGTTTGCTGATGACACCAAGATCTGCAACAGAGCAGATGATCCAGATGGGGTGGGCAGAATGAGAAGAGATCTGGATAAACTAGCAAAATGGTCAGAAGAGTGGAAACTGGGATTTAATGCAAAGAAGTGCAAGATCATGCACATAGGGAAGAGAAACCCTGGAGCCACCTATAGGCTGGGAGGGGAGTTGCTGGCAGTCACAAAGGAAGAAAGAGACTTGGGCATCATCATCACTGATGACCTGAAATCATCCAAGCAGACCTCTAAAGCAGTAGTTAAGGCTAGGGGGATGTTAGGGTGTATAAATAGGGGTATCACAAGTCGTAAGAGAGAGGTAATAATCCCTCTTTACAAGACACTGGTTAGGCCCCATCTGGAGTACTGCGTGCTGCATTGTAGGCCACACCTTCACAAGGACATTAACCAAATTGAGGCAGTCCAGAGAAGGGCAACCAAAATGGTGCAGGGACTGTATCAGAAGACATATGAGGACAGATTAACCGAGCTCAATATTATACCCTTGAGCAAAGGAGGGAGAGAGGTGATATGATCGAGACATTCAAACACCTTAAGGGCATTAACAAGGTGAAAGAGTCTAACATGTTTAAATATAAGAAAAATAGCAGGAGAAGAGGACACAGCATGAGATTAGAGGGAGACCGATTAAGGGGGAATGTGAGGAAATTCTTTTTCACAGAAAGGGTGGTGGATGCATGGAACGGCCTACCTCAGGAAGTGGTGGCTATGAATACAGTGCAGGGCATCAAACAGGCATGGGGTAGGCATAAGGGAGCAATACAGATAAGTATGAATAGATAGACCACTGACAGAGCAAAGGCCAATGGCACATTTATAAGGTAGAAAAAGAAATGGGCAGACTGGATGGGCCTTGCGGTCCTTATCTGCCGTCAACTTCTATGTTTCTATGTGGTTCCCTCCTATATTTTCTGATTAAAAAGTTTACCGCATTTATGTTTTTTGACGGTTCCTTTTAATATTTGAATCGCAGTCCCTTTTTTTCAGTGGGGACTGGCGTTTTTCTTTGTTTTTCCTAGTTTTACTTCTAAAAAGTTGCAATTCTTTTCTGTGAGGGAACCAACCACATTCCTTTACCTTGTCCTATTTGGGTTTAATTTTTTTCAAGGGTTTTGTTAGTTCATGGCATGTCAGAAACTCCTAAAAAGAGGACTGGACCCACAGGTTTTAAAAATTGTTTAAAGTGCCACTGAATAGTGGCTAAAGATGATACCCACAATCTGTGTTTAAAGTGCTTGGGTCCAGATCATTTTTGTGCTCTTTGCTCTAAATTTTGCCCAAAAGCTATGAGAATAAAGCTAAAAGATTGAGAATTATGGCTTCAGAAGGGTCTTCCTCTGTATCTAAAGAAAGACCCAAGGCTGCCGATATGGGGCCTTCTAAAAATGGAAAGACAGTTCAAGGTGCTGATGAAGTATCTTCAAAACACAGAAATAATAAAGGCACTGATGAAGTGTCTTCAAAAGAGAAAAATAAAAATAATGGTGCTGATGAAGTGCCTGGCAAATCTAAGGTTATGAAAGGTACTGATGAAGTGCCTGGTAAACCAAAGCCTTCAAAAGGTGCTGATGAGGTGCCTACAAATCGAAGAAAAGCTGATGAGGACACTGATGAAGTGCCTTTCAAAAAACCGTACCAAGAAAAGCATACCACAGTCCCTCCCAGTTCGAACAAAGGTGAGGTATCAGTGGCTAAAAAATATGCAGAGAAAACAAAACATGCAGAATCTCAGGAGGAGGACCTCCCAGATATTCAAGACCACCTACCCCCTGTGGAAGAGATGGTTAAAGCCTGACATCTGTATCGAACTCTACAGAGCATGGGATCCATATTCGGTATACCTGCCTTGCCCAAGCTACCTCCCAGTTCCGCTCCCTCAGAGACAGGGGTCTATACTGGTGAGGATTATGATTATTACTATGGAAATGACCCTAACGATGAATCAGAGGGGAACCCAGAACCTGACATTTCTCCTGATCCACATTTTGGAGCCTCTCCATCAGATTAAGAGGATACCTCCTGTATGCTGTCTTTTCTGCAACACAAGTCCGCGATTCTTTAGAGCCTTCAAGGCTGGCTGTGTGTGTTTGTCTCTGTCAGTAGTTTAGTTTTTGTGGATTTTCCTGTGTTTCTGCTTGGAGGAACTGGACCATTCTTGGACATAACATCTATGAACATTTCCTGGACTAAGAAACTGCAGAACATCACCACCAGGTATTGGCATTCTCATCATAAATCAACTTTTTTGGAAGCCATGAAAGCCAAAAGTAAGGTCAGTAAATCTGTTATACAAGCACTGAGTTGTGGAGTGCTGCATTGAATCCACATTTCCATCTGACTTGTTCTTAAAGGATGTGTAATTGTCTTTGAGGTCTATACACAACCATTTTGGAGAACAAAGGCTAGATACTAACAAAGGATTTTTACATCCTGCATATGCCCCAGGCCAATGTTCATCACCTTCAGGAATTTAACCCCTTCAGGAATTTATCACATTCTGGGTCTTTGAGCTACAATAACAGTTTTCTGGTCCCCAGTAGTTCACCATCTCCTGTGGATTTGATTACTTTTCATCAATCACGTGGCACCTCTGAGAACATGGCTTTATATATTGTGCTCTGCAATATCACGGGGCAAACGCAGACCAGCAAGGCCAAGAGGACTAGATGCCCTACAACAAAACTAGTCTGCAAAATGATTAAAGCATACCTTCTTAGGATACTACTTATGCTACTTCTGATATCTGGAAATGTTCATCCTAACCCAGGGCCTACCAGCTGAACACTCCATGCCACAAGAAGGTGGGGGGGTCCCTCACATTAGCCTCAATCAGTGTCTGCAGCCTCCTTAACAAACTTGACATCTTGCAAACCTGGGTCCAACAACATAGCCCTGATGTACTCTCTGTTGCCGAAACATGGCTTAACCCCAAGATACCAGATGCTGCAGTCACCATCCCTGGATACTCTGTATTCAGGCAGGACAGGGTTTCCAAACGAGGTGTAGGCTGTGCCATCTACCTGAGTAATTCCTATCTGGGTCAGGTCTTCCCGTTCTCAAACCCTAAACCACCCTCATAGGTTCTTGCTATTAAAGTTCTACTCGGGGTGCACAACAAGGAGCTCACCATTGCCTCTGTGTACCTACCCCCTAAAGATCAGCCCAATGGATTTATGAGCATATTGGAAAGCCTACAGAGATTACACTGAACTCTGAACTCATAGTACTAGGCGACTTCAACATAAATTGGCTATTGCTGGAGGCTAGAACTACAAGGATGCTGTCACGTCACAGAACCTCACCCAGCTTGTTACCACCCCCACCAGATGCAACTACTGTATAGGACAGGTTCGCTCACACTTCTGGACTGGATCCTTACTAATCACCCTGAATGAATCTCAAAAATCTCAGTGCTCCCTGATGGGATCAGTGACCACTCACCAGTCACATGTGCCTGGAGACACAAATTCATTAAGCCCCCTCCTAAAATAATCCACACCAGAGTGTTAAAGCAGGGGTACCTTGAGCTACTAAAGACACACCTAAGCCACCTGGACTGGACACCAATCTACTCTGCCATTGATGTAAACCAAGCCTTAGACCTTTTCATCAGCCACTTCACTGCGGCCTGCAATATCTTTGCACCTCTCAAAAAGCTGAAGGTCAGTGGCAGAGCTAACCCTTGGATAACCCCCGGTCCAATCACTTTACTCAAACATAGGGATCATCTCTGGCACTGTGCCCGTGCAATATCCAAACCTGGGGATATTCATAAGTATAAAGCTGCCAGAAATGAGTGCACGCGGGCAGTTAGGAGTGCCAAAAGCAAATACTTCAGGGAAGCTCTCTCCAACTCCTGGGGTGATGGAAAAAAATTTTGGAGTAACTTGAAAGACCTTACAGGCAAGGACCCTAAGTCACCACCCACCATGCTCAACATAAATGGAACACCAACATCTGACCTGTACACAATCACCACCACCTTTAACAATGCGTTCTCCAACTTGGATAGTGTCCTCCCTTCTAATTTCTTTGATGCCCCCTCTGGTAGTAACCCTCCTGCAACTACTCCTCTTCTACACCCTGCCCTACAATTCTACTTCAAGGAGATCCCAGTGCATGAAGCCAGAACCTATATTCAGAAGGCCATTCACAACGCAGGCTACAGCAGTGACTCCCTTGACCTGAAGTTGTTAGCACTTGTCCTTGAAGAAGTCCTTGAACCCCTGACAAAGGTCCTCAATCTATTACTAAGGATGTCCCAGTTCCCATCTCACTGGAAACAGGCGACCATCACACTGGCACACAAAAGTGGAGTCAAATCACTGCACTCCAACTACAGACCTATCTCCATCCTCCCTCCATTGTCTAAGGCCCTGGAGCGCATCGCCTCAGACCAACTAGTCAAGTACCTGGAAAAATTCGACATCCAGTGTCCTGAGCAACATGGTTTCCGAAAAGGGCACAGTACCACCACTGCACTATTAGAATTCACGGGCTTCATCCATACCATGCTCGATCAAGGAAACTGTGTAGGGGCAGTGTTCATCGACCTTACGAAAGCCTTTGATGCTGTGAACCACCCACTCCTACTCAAGCAAGTATCAAACATTGGGTTCTCCAATGAAGCACTGCTCTGGTTTTCAAGCTACCTTGGGGGAGAGGGTCCAGCGGGTTAGGATTGCCGGTGTCACCTCGGAAGAAAAGCCAGTCCTTTCAGGGGTCCCATAGGGGTCCATCCTGGGGCCACTACTCTTCAGCCTGTTCTTCAATGACCTTCCCAGTGTCTGCCACCAGAAATTACTGCTCTACGCCGACGACGCAGTCATGTTCACCAACCACCAAAATGCAGAGCTCCTTGAGAAACAATTACAGCTTGAATTCATGCACATCGAAAAATGGTTCAAGTCACACAAACTGGTCATGAACTACAGCAAAACAAAGGTTATGACCTTCTGCAATGCCAGGAGCAAGTACAAATCCCGTGACCTCACCATCCTAAACCAAACAGGGACCTTACTTGAACACGTTCCTGAATTTAAATACCTAGGTGTCACATTGGACAGCTCACTGTCCTACCATCAGCACATAGATTCTATTGCCAAAGCCACCAACATCCGTATAGGCCTGCTCTACAGGCACAAACACTGCATGACTCCTGACACTCTCCGGTTGGCTATCACCAGCTCTATCACCTCCATCATCGATTATGGGCTAGCAATTTATGGCTCTGCCTCTGCCCTCTGCAGAATTACAGTTGCACTCAACAAAGCATGCAGGCTGCTAATTTGGGCTGACCGACTTACACACACTTGTGACCTGTACACTCGGGCAGGATGGCTTCCTCTCATCAGCCGGATACAGTATCAAACCTGCCTCTTAGCCAAAAAAGTCCTCCTCGGGGTCATGCCCCTGGGCATTGAAAAGCTCCTCATTGACCACCACAGCACCCAGCGAACTAGAAGTTCACAACAACTAACCTTCCTTGTCCCCAGATGCCGGACTACCATGGGCCACGGGGCCTTTGCCCACAGAGCACCACAGTGGTACAATACTCTCAACAAAGAAACTCTTACTGCTGCTGCTCTTAGCCCTTTTAAGAGACAACTCTGACTTAATCTCATTTCACCTAGTCGTTGTGACTGCCTCGCCTAATCAGGGGCCCACCGCTCACTGCCCTCCACTTCAGTCTTGACAGCTAGGTCTCCCCGCCTTGCCCCCTCCTACCGGCCTACCGCCTTGCCCCCTCTCCCTTTCCTCCCCCCCAGGCATTTCCTGACTTTTATCCCTCCTCTCCCTCCTCTTTAGAGCTCTTACCCTCACCCTCCACCCTCCGACAATGGCCTTCCTGCCTGCGTACCCCCTTCCTTCTCACCTGCAGTGCTCCTTTCTAAGATTGCCCTTGGCTGGTATGTCATGCTACCTAACAATTGGCACATTTTGAATTACTGGAATTTCCTAAGCCTCAGTCTCTTACTTCTTTTTATTGTGTAACTATGTATTATTATGTTGACCTTTGTATGTATGTATACCCCCCATTCCTTCGACGTGGAACCTTTGTAAATGAGCAGTTCCTGCTCAAAGGTATTTGTAATCCTAGATTTCAATAAAATAAAAAAAAATTAAAACATGGTGGACACCCTAGACCTTCCCTTCCAGGAGTCCACTCTAGAGGAAGAGGATGACCAGGATTACAGAGGAATGATGGGTCTCCCTCCTCCAAAAAAGCTGGTACTCCCTATCTATAAGCCTTTTAGAAAGAATGCAGTGAAACTACTCCAAGCACCTACTTCCTGGCCTGGAGTAGATAAAAGAATTGACAAAAAATGCCAGCTCTCCAAACCTGACACTGAGTTGCTGTATGTACATCCCAGCCATGAAGGGGGTAGTACAGCAGGCAGCATGTGACAAAGCCAGTCCTCCTATCAACCCCCTGAAAAAGAGTCAAGGAGACGGGACTTCATAGCTAGGAAATCCTATACTTCAGCCTCTCTTCTTCTCCACCTTTCTTCGTACTTGGCATACATAGCCAAGTATCAAAAGGCCTTTTGGAATGCAGTCCTGGCTATAGCACAAAAGAAAGTCTGATTCTGTGGCTCAGGACTTGGTGAATACAGCTAAAACTGACTAGGAAGCAACAAAGTACCAGTTCTATATGGCAGTTGATAGTAATGATGTAGTCTCTAGAGTTATGGCCCAGGCCATCTCTTTGTGGCGTTTTGGCTGTTCTGAGAACAACCATTTTGATGCAGGACACACAGTCCAAAGCTATGGACTTCTCCTGCGATCAGAATGTTCTTTTTGACTCCAGAACAGAGACTTGTGTGAAAAAGGTTGATGAGTACAAAACAACCTGTCAGAGCAACATGGCCAGAAGGAAGCCTCCTGCTACCCAAAAGCCTCGGAACAAAGGTACCAGGGACAGAGGGTACTACCCTAGACTCTTGTACCCCTTTCCCGTACAGGTGGATTACAGCCAAATAAGGGGGTTCTACAGAGGAAGAGGCAGGAGAGGACAGAGGAGAAGCAACCCTATGCTTGCTTCTGTCTCTGAGCCCAAGCCCTGACTTCAAGGCCCAGGTTGTCTCCCCACCGCCCATAGGGGGCAGGCTTTCCCACTACCTCCATTCCTGGACTCTCATCTCTTCAGAGAAATGGGTCCTAGAGGTAGTGGAAAATGGCCTACCTCTACAGTTCAAAAAGCTGCCAGCCCTCAGGGGCTCTCTACTGTCAAAGCATCTAACCCCAACAGAGAAACTTCTGTTGGAATTAGAGGTAAAACCCTAGTGGCTGCAAAAGTGATGGAAAGAGTACCCTTGCATCAGCAGAGCAAGGGTCTCTATTCCTGATACTTTCTGACTCAGAAACAAAATGGGGAGTGTCGACCTATAGTTGACCTTAGATACCTGAACAAGCATCTTATCAAACTGAAATTCAAGATGGTCACCCTAGGGATAGTAATACATTCCCTTCAACAGGGAGACTGGCTAGCCTCCCTAGATCTCAAGGATGCCTATTTTCATATCCCAATAAGGCAGTCCCATAGAAAGTTCTTGAGGTTCAAGCTCCCTTCAGGGCATTATCAGTTTGCAGCCATGCCCTTCAACCTGACATCTGCTCCATGAGTATTCACCAAGTGTCTGGCCGTAGTGGTAGCACACTTCAGAAAAAAAAGGGATTGCAGTCTATCCTTATTTGGATGACTGGTTCATAGTGGGGAAAACTCCTCTACAAGTAAAAGAGGCACTTTCCCAAACAAAGAACACCTTACATTCCCTGGGCTTTCTCATAAATCAGGAAAAATCCCACATGAATCCAACTCAGACTCTTTCTTTTATAGGGGCACAGTTGGACACTGAGCAAAGCAGGGCCTTTCTTCCACCATAAAGAATCCAGAACTTTCTATCTGTGGCAAACCCCTTTGTCCTGGGCCAGCCAGACACTTCTTGAGGCTCCTGGGTCACATGGCATCCATGACTGCTGTGGTCCCAGGAGTCAGATTCAGAATGAGAGACATACAGTATCACCTACGCTCTCATTGGTCTCAGAAAATCCATCCTCTGTCCAAACTGGTTCCACTAACACAGGCACTACCTCGGGCCTTACAGTAGTGGAAAGAGTGGAAAGAAATGCCCACCCTATTGGGAGGAATTCCATTCCAAGCTCCCTCACCCACAAAGATCAGTACCACAGATGCATCTCTGCTAGGGTGGGGAGCTCATCTCCACAACTCTTCTGTCAGTGGCACATTGTCCCCAAAGGAGTCAGCATGTCACATCAACCTTCTAGAACTCATAATTGTCTACCTAGCACTGAAGGCCTTTGCTTCACAAATCAAGGGTCACACAGTGCAGATCAGAACAGACAACATCACTGCTATGTTTTACATAAACAAGCAAGGAGGCACAGTGTTGAGTGTGCTGTGCGCAGAGGCCATGAGAATTTGGTCCCTGGCCTACTCCCTAGATGTCAGTCTATTAGCTGTACACCTACTGAGCAAGGATAATACCCTGGCAGATGCTCTCAGCTGCATCAGTCAAGGGCACAATGAATGGATTTTGAACAAACAGGTCCTTGCCACCGTCTTCAGAGGGTGGGGCATTCCATATGTGGATCTTTTTGTCTCTCACCTCAACCATCAGCTTCCTCTGTACTGCTGCAGGCCTCTGGCCTTGGGAACCCTTCCAGCAGATGCCCTCTCTCTGGATTGGCCAGGAAAGTTCCTATATGTCTTCCCTTCATTTCCTCTGATTTTCAGGGTACTTCTGAATCTTAGGAGTCAATCAGCAACAATGATTCCTGCTGGCGCTGGATTGGCCAAGGCAACCTTGGTATCCTCTCCTGCTAGCCCCCTCTTGCAGCAAACCTATTCGGCTTCCCCTAAGTCACTCTTTCCTGACTCTGCCTCAGCTAGAAGTGACTTATCCAGACATGCAGTCCCTTCACCTTAAAGCTTGGCTCTTGAAGAGCTAGAGTCCCCTGCCACTCAGTGTTCTGAACAAGTATTGAGAATCCTGAGGATGACTAAAAAGACTTATGCAACTAAATGGAAAAGATTTTCCATCTGGTGCAAGGGGAAACTGATCACTCCTCTCAAAGCATCCGTCTCTAATCTTTTAGACTATTTAATGCACCTTCAGGCCTCGGGTCTAATGGCTTCATCCTTGAAACTTCACCTAGCTGTAATTTTGGCCTACCTTTCTGTTGGAAATGGAAAATCTGTTTGATCCTTGCCTGTTATTAAACAGTTTCTCAAAGGCCTTCTCCACCTTCAGCCCCCCAATCAGGGATCCTATCCTATCTTGGGATCTTAACCTGTGTATAGCCAAGCTCATGGAGCCACCCTTGGAACCCATGGTTACAGCTCACCTGAAATATGTCACTTGGAAAACTGTCTTTTTAGTAGGCATCACCTCTGCAAGGAGAATTTCAGAGCTGCAGGCAATTTGCACTGAGCTCCCAACTACATTATCCCACACAGGGACAAGATAGAGCTCAGAACTAACAGAAAATTCCTACCCCAAGGTGGTCTTAGAGTTCCACCTTAACTAGTCCATTTCCTTACTGAAAAATCCACTCCTGTGGAGTGAAGACTCAACAGTTTGGATGTTAAGAGAGCCCTGTCTTATTTGGATCACAACAAACAATTTAGGGGCTGCTCCACATAGTTATTCCTCACCTTTGGGGAGGTAGGTAGAGGAAGTCTAGCCACTAAGAGAACTATCTCTTGCCGGATAGTCTCTTGCATTTGGTTTTATGACAAGGCTGGTAAGTAGTCTCCTGAGGGCCTCAGAGTCCATTCTACTAGGGGTACTGCTGCCTCTGTGGCAGCTGCAAGGTGACATTCCCCTTCTCGATGTCTGTAAAGCAGCTGCTTGGAAAACTGTACACACATTCACAAAGCATTACTGCTTGGATGTACAGTCTAGATCTGATGCCAAATTTGGTAGGGCGGTTCTACAGAGCCTCTTCCATAAGTAGGTTCTGTACCCACCTCCCAACTGTACTGCTTTGTATTCTGCCCATTAACCGATGCTAAAGGACCCCTGGAGTGAGAAGAAAAATTACTCACCATAGTAATCTTCTTTCTTCCAAGGTGTCCTTTAGCATCTGTAAGCTCTTCCCATATAAACCTTACTGAAGAGGACTCTGCTTCTGTTTCTACCAAATTTGTGCATTGAACTTTGGGTTAAATGTACAGCAAAGTTTGTTTTTTCTGTATTTGTTGTCCATGCTGTTGCATGATTTTTAAATCCTGTTGGTTCATGCTTTGAATGGACATGTTCCCAGTCTATCTTTGAAAAAATTCTAGTGCCTTCTAGGCAGGCTCTTGGCACACCCTCAAGCTCTTTCCTGAATGGCTAATTCATTAGATTCATTATCATAATCACCACCTACAAGGCAGTTCAACCTAGTCATCTAACTGCACATTGTTACTGATGCTAAAGGACACCTTGGAAGAAAGAAGATTACTATGGTGAGTAATCATTTCTTCCTGGTCAGTGCTACTTTGGGGAAGGTGCTTGACTTAGACTGCCTGTAAAGTGCATCTTCCCTCCTGCAGGAAAGATCTGATGGTTCAAGACAGCTAGGCTTGAGGCATATGAGCAGTGAATGCAAATCTATGTGCTGCTTCTTGAGGGGAGCTGTCAGTCAGAATCCTGCAAGTGTGGGGTTATGGACGAATACTACTAGCAGAAGCACAATTACAAGTAACCTTGTCTTTTGAACAGATGTTTTGTTTTGGGTTGTCCCCAGATGCTCGTCTCATCTCTGGGGGTAGTGGTGCAGGGTGGGTGAGTGGCTTGAATGGTGACAAAAAGAACAGCAGAGGTAATTCAAGTGAAATCTATCCCTTTTTGCCTCTGCAGCTGTGATGACCCGGAAGTCGAAGATTATGGGAACAAGTGGAGTATGAGTGCAATGCTGAGATACCTTAAGCAGGAAGGGAAGGACACAGCAGGTAACTACTTTCTTTGATAAGCAAATAGGGACACCATGGTATCTTTCTTCTCTTCTGAAGGATTGTCTTACACATTCTTTGGGTGAGAGGACTGCAAATGAAAAGTGAGTGGTTCTCAAATCTAACCGATGCAAGGGATGATACTCTTTAGGAGTGTTGGCACCTCTGAATCCATATAAATAGTTTATAAATCATCCACTTAATCAAATAATAAATGTTGATCTAAAAAATATTTATTTTTTAAATGAAACAAAAAGCAGAAACAGGGAAGTCTTGATACTATTGTTTTGTTATTTGTGAGACAACCTATGGAGTTCTGTGTTCAGAATTGGTCCCCATTACTTAGAAAGGATGGTGCGAGAGTGGAAGGGGTGCAGAGGAGACTTGACTAAAATGATGAGAAGCCTTAGAGGGGGGAGACTATGCTGTGAGCAAGAGAGAAAGGAAATTATTTTGTTTCCCCCTTCAAAGAAAATATGTAAGAGGGGATATGATAATGACATTCAGAGTGGTACTGAATAAGACATTATTGGATATACTGCTTCAGAATTAAAGGATGGAACATCAGTAACTAGTAGCCATATTTATCAAATGGAGGGTTTGGACTCACATTTCAAAACTGAAAAAAGAAGAAACTTCTTTATCCAAAATGGATGTTTATACTGTTGACTTTACAGTGCATCAACCCAGGCAGACAGGTTGATGCGCTGCAAAGTCAGCTGTGTGGACGCTTATCGGAACATCCTAGGAGTGCTTCATATCCTGTTTTTGCTCTGGCTCAGGAGTGGGTACGTTTATTGGAGCGAGTTGGTTATAGTGCCGTGTGAACCTGCTGCGATGCCTGCTCTTGTCTAAAGCCTCTGCTCGTATACTCCTCCATTGCTCTCATGATTCTTTCTGCCAGAACCAGGAAGTCCAGCAGAGAGACCATTGTACGATTCAGTGCTTGTACTACAGGGGTTCCAGAAGTAATCAGAGTGTGTCCAGCAGTGTTTTCTTATCTTTCTCATTGTGGAGTTGGGCACATGCAGTACTAACATGCTGACTGGTTTTTAAACAATGACTCATTCGCACCAACACTCCTTCATTCAGAAGGCATGGCAATGAGCAGAAGCGAGGAAAGCAGTGGGCGCATCATTGCTGACATTGAGGTGAAAAACCCACCCCCAAAAATGTAGAGCCCCACTCTGGCGTAAGGTGCGTCATTGCAAGGGTGAGCTATGTAAAGACAGAATTGAGCCACAGCAGAGATCACATCAGGAATAGAGCGATGCAAAAATCAGAGCGTTGCTGTTGTGTAAACACAACTAAAGAGTGGAACTCCCTGCTGCCATTTATAATATCTTGTAACACTGTAGATTCTTTTAAACTTAAATTAGATGAGTATATGAACATCTGAGGAATTGAAGGGTATGGGTGCTGGAAAGCCACGGATAAACCTTTTTTGTTCTAGGGATGTGGATGTGTTGTTCATCTACACTTAATGGCAGTGTCCTTTCCCTTTAAGTTGTGATGGAAAGTCTTCAAGCTGGTGCCTCCTACCCACCCGGGTGGTATATCTCTCAGCTTTGCCCCATGATGCCAGATCTTCCTTTCCACTGGAAGAAGCAGGTTCCCTTCTTACCACTTCCATGTTGAGTAGGGCCTAGCACTTAATTTCTTCGGAATTACTTCCAAACTAACTCATACAAGTTTTTGTCTTCAACTCGATCTTCGATCGTGAATGCGATGGACAACAAGTTTGCATCTGGATTTTGCTGGTGCCCATGTGGGCAGAAGATGTCGCGAAGCAACCCACATGGCACGTGCCTCTACTGCCTGGGCCAAGATTATGATACCCAGGCCTGCGACATTTGTCAGTCGTTCTACGCAACGGTCCTTGAGGACCACCTCGCCCGCCTTAAGTTGTGCCACATGGAAAAACGACATCTGCTGGTCAAGTCTAAGGATGCCCATTGGGTGGTCTCCGCAGCTGTGGGGTCTGCCGAGCAGCTGAAACAGCTTACGGCCTTCGAGGAGGAGGAGGCGGCTCAGGCTGCTGCTCAGTCCTTCTCGGCTTCTGCCTTCGTGCTGCTCCAATTGGGCTCCATTTTTTTTGGCTCCTTCAAGGAGCTTTGCCAGTCCCTTCTGGATCTCACAGCTCATGCTCTCGCAAAAACAAGGAGTCGAAGAAAGAGAAGATTCACCATCGACGTTCCTGGGACTGGGGACGTTCTCGCTGTCTGTCATGTTTTGACCACAGTCGAAACCGTGGCCTTGGCTGCTGGCTTCATGGAGACCCCATCGGGCCAGTTGGTCAAGATGCCGGCCGATGATGTGGCCAAGATTTTTCTTGACCATATTGACCGGTTGTCCAAAGAGGCCAACAGTTCTCTTTTTAGGACTCCGGTCCTGCCCGTGACCCTAAAAGGGGCTGTTCAGTCTGCTGAGCAGAACTCTCCAGCCACCTCAGGGTTTGGCTTGACCAGCACCTTGACTTTTCTGTACACATCGATGACCTCCACAAAAAACTCCACCCCAGACTGGGTGCACTTTACCATAATCGTGGTTGCATCCTGTTGCCGATCTGCCGGGCAGTTGTACAGAAAATGATTCTACCAATTTTTGACTATGCAGGTGTAGTCTACAGTGCCGCCCCCAAGTCAGCCCTGTCCAGACTGGACTCCTCCTTTTATTCCTTCTGTCGTTTTGCCATCGACTGTCCCTACTCCACCCATCACTGCATCCTTCATCAGTCCCTGGGCCTGTCCTCCCTGCAGGACCACAGATCGGCGCACTGCACTCATCTCACTGCCAGTTTCCAGGATCAGCCCTTGCCCCCATACCTAGTTTTGGTCCTGTCTGCCCACTCCCTCCCCCATCTACGAGCTCAGGCAAAATGACACTTGCTTTCTATATATTCCCCATAGGTCCACCTCGAAAGGCTAGGCAGCTTTCAGCTACAGAATGCCTAAGCTTGGAGCTGCCTCCCCCAGACATTCAGCTCACCTCTCCCTCCCAGCACCTCAACGTTCTTCTCTCAGCGCATTTCACCACCACCTGCTCATGTGCCTAACACTTCTATCTGCCCTTAGGCCAATTACCCCTTCCTGTTTTTGCCCTGTAACCATACCACTATTAAACCTATTGCTGTCAATGTGATTGTCTCATTCTGCACCTTCTATCTGTTTACGTTCATCACTGCAATGGCTGCACTATCCTGTTTATAGTACCATGCTCATGTCCTCATTTTCACTGCTGTACTGTATCATTATGTACAGTGCTTTTTTCCCACTGCTGTATTATTACTGTATTCCTCTGTATATTGTTTCTGTCCCCAGGACGCATCTGGAATCGAGCAGTACTCTGCTCAGCATGCCTTCCTGGTAAAAACTCTTAAATAAATAAATAAATTACCGAGATTCTGGACAAAGGGGACTTTCCTACAGAGGCTTTCCCAATGGCTGAGGCCATTGTCGGCTCAACCCTGGAGCTTTGGCAGCACCCCTCATCCTGCCCTGTGCCCTGTTCGCGGATGGCCTGCAAGTATGTGGTGCCCATCAATACCCTTTCGGGTTTCACGAAGCACCCTTCGGCCGAGGGGTTGGTGGCCGACTTAGTGTTTTGGTGCTTGGGCAATATCGGGGTTGTTGACAAGCTGCCGGACAAGGAGTCCAAGAAATTGGACCATGTGGCTAAAAAGTCTATGCTGCCTCCTCGCTTGGCCTCTATCAGGTAAGCTCGGCTGTCATGATGGCACACTTCTCCCACTCTCTCTTGGGCTCTTTAGATGAGGTGATTCCTCATCTGCCTGCAGACCTCCAGACCACGGTCAAGCAGGTCCAAGATCAGGGCCGGGCTGTGGCCAAGCAGCAACTTCAGATGGCTCTGAATCTGGGGGATTCCTGTGCCCACTCGGTGGTGGCCGCATTTGCCATGCGCCGTTGGGCTTGGCTGCGGATGTTAACCCATACGACAGACACTCAACACAAGCTGGCGACTGTTCCATTCCTGGGCACTGATATGTTTGGGCCCAGTGTGGAGGGTCACCTCCAGCGTATCGAGAAGTCCCATGCCACCTTGGATTCCATAACATTGGATTCCGTAACATCCATACAGAAGTATTCCAAGGGCTCCAGGCAGCAGAAGCAAAAGCCCTTTTGGTCCTCCACTCCTGTGGCAAAACCAGCCCAGCAACAGCCGGGCCAGCAGGCTCAGTCGTGGTGACCCATTCCCAAGTCATTGGCCTTGGTGGTCTGTAAGCCTGGGGGGGGGGGGAGAGACCTGGTGGCTCCTAAGCCGGGTTCTCCTTCTCCAAGCCTGCTCAGTGAAGGGATGGGGTTCCCACCTTCATGCCCGTCACACCTCCCCTTGGTCCTCCTGTGGGGGGCCGTCTCTGCCACTTCCTTTCTGCCTGGTCCACTGTCGCCATGGACAGGTGGGTTCTGGAAGTGGTCGGTCAGCGTCTGCCTCTGGAATTTGAGCAGTACCCTCCAAGCTTAGCCCGCGCCCCACAGGAGGACTTGGTATCCGCAGACACTCGGTTGGCTGTTCGAGATGACATAGCCCAGCTCCTCCGCAAGGAGATTGTGGTCAGAGTAACAAATCCTCTGGAACACCCAGGGTTTGTCTCCAGGTACTTCCTGGTGCCAAAGCGGACTGGGTGCTGGTGCCCCATTCTAGATCTGCACAACCTGCACAAGTTCCTCAGGTCACGCACCTTCAGGATGGTAACTCTATCTCAGATCATACCATCTCAAGAGCAAGACATGTGATTTTGCTCCATGGATCTTCAGGATGCGTTCTTTCATGTCCTGATCCGTCCGTCCCACCAAAGATTCCTCTGCTTTCGAGCCAAGGGAATCCTCTACGAGTTCTGAGCCATGCCATTTGGCTTCTCCTCGGCCTTCTGGGTCTTCACCAAATACATAGCAGTGGTGGCAGCTTACCTGAGGCACCAAGGGGTCCGGTTGTACCCCTAACTGGATGACTGGCTGATAGCAGGTCCCTCCAGGCCGGAGGAGCAGCGGTCCAGGGACCTGGCCCTCCAGACCTGCACCTCCCTTGGCCTCATGGTCAACAAGACCAAGTCAGAACTCGTGCTCTTGCAGGTGATCAGCTTCACCAGGGCAGAGCTCAACTCTTGCCGAGCCAGAGCCTGGCTCCCGGCGGACAGGGCAGAGGTTCTCTCCTCCTTTGCCCGATCATTTCGGATTGGGTAATTGCATACTGGCCGGGACTTCCAGCGCCTTCTGGGTTACAAGGCAGATGGCACCAACATGGTCTGTTGGGCCCATTGGAATATGCACTTTCTGCACTGGGAGCTGGCCAGCCAGTGGTCTCAGCACAAAGGTCACTTTGACCAGCTGGTCAGTGTGACCCCGAAGATGTGGGATACCCTCTAGTGGTTGCTAGTCCCAGAGCATCTGCAGGAAGTGATCCCGATTATCCACCCCGAGCTGACAGTGATCCTGATGACCGATGCCTCTCTCACAGACTGGGGTGCCCATCTAGGGGAACACAGAGTCCACGGGATCTGGACCCTCAAGGAGTCCTGATGGCACATCAACCTGTTGGAGCTCTGGGCAGTTCGGCTGGCGCTGATTGCATTTGCTCCATATGTTTGGGGTCAAGTGGTCCAAGTCCAGATGGACAACACCACGACCATGTACTACCTCAACAATCAGGGTGGGATGCACTCCCTGCCTTTGTGCAAGGAAGCTGTCCACATAAGGACTCTCGTGCACTTGCCTGGAGGTGGATCTTCTAGCCATCCATGTGGCAGGAGCCTCCAATCAGCTGGCAGACGCCCTCAGCCAGGGAGATGAGGCATCTCGCGAGTGATCTCCATCCCGAGGTAGTTCACAGTCTGTTCTCCCAGTTGGGTACCCCTCAGGTGGACCTGTTCGCCTCCAGGGAGAACGCAAAGCTGAGGCTGTTCTGTGCTTGCCCCCCTCAGCAGGGCTTGCTGCAGGGGGATGCCTTCTCAAAACCTTAGACCCCAGGCCTCTTCTGTGCCTTGCCTCCACTTCCCTTGATTCACAAGGTGCTGCTCAAGCCCAGGAGGGACAAGGCGCAGATGATCCTGGTGGTTCCCGACTGGCCACGTCCGTTTTGGTACCCTAATCTCCTCAGCCTCAGTAACAGGCTCCAGAGGCATCTTCCACTATGCCCAGACCTGCTTTCCATCAGTCAGGGGAAGGTACTCCACCCGGACCTTTAATCCCTGCACCTGACAGCCTGGTTCCTGAGTGGCTAGAGTTCCAGGCTTTGGGTCTCTCCAAAGATGTCCTCACCGTGATGGAGGCATCTAGAAAGGAATCAACCAGAAAATGCTATGCCTTCAAATGGAAGATATTCTCCATTTGGTGTCAGGGCAAGGGGCTGGACCCTTTGCCCTGTCCGGTGGCCAGCATTTTGGACTACCTGTGATCCTTCTCCAAAGGGGACTTCGGTCAACGACCCTTAAGGTGCACCTGGCAGCCATCTCTGCTTACCGGGCGTGGGCTGGTCACTAGTCAGTTGCACCGGAGAAGGTAATCTGGCACTTTTTCAAAGGCTTAGATCATATTTCCCCTTCGGTGCATGAACCACCACCACCATGGGACTTGCTGCCAGTTTCGGCAAAGCTCATGGGCAAGCCATTCAAACCGATGCACAGGTGTGACATGTCTCACCTGTCATCAAAGACCACCTTCCTGGTGGCTATCACGTCAGCCAGAAGGATCAATAAGCTCCATGTGCTTTCTGTGGAGTCTCCTTACCTGGTTTTCCACAGGGACAAGGTTGTCCTGCACCCTAACCTGAAGTTTCTCCCGAAGGTTGTGTCGGAGTTTCACCTGAATCTGGTGTTCTTCCTGAATCACACCTCAGAGGCCGAATACAGGCTTCATACTCTGGACCTGAGGCGAGAGCTTGCTTATTACAAAGAGCGCATGGCTGGAGTTTGGGGAGAGGTTCGCCAGCTGTTTGTTACCTATGCTGAAGCCGCACCTGGCAGACCTGCAGACAAGCGAACAATTGGCAGGTGGATCACTTCCTGCATTGATCTCTGCTACAAGTTAGTGGGTAGGGAGTCTCCCGTAGGGCTAAGGGCTCAGTCCACCTGTCATAACGCTGCATCAGTGGCTGCTTCTACGGACGTCCCTCTCCAGGAAATCTACAGGGCTGCTACCTGGAAGTCAGCACACACCTTCATTTCTCATTACCACATTGACCGCGAGTCACTCCGTGATGCTGGTTTTGGGGCCACAGTTCTCTAATCTGTGCTCGCTAAGTAGGGGGTGTGCGCCTTGTCTCTCTCCCTCCTCCTGGAGAACTGCTAGGATTCTACCAGTAAGTGTGGATAGAGCAACATATCCATGTCCCTAGTAACAGTAACCCCTAGTAATCCTCACCTGTAACAGTAGTTCTAGGAGTGGTATATGTTGTTCTTCCACACGGACCCACCTGACCTCCCCAGGCTCAGGCGAACAACCTCTGCTTCCAGCAGGCAAGATCTGGCATCATGGGGCGGACTCAAGGGATACATCATCCGGTTGGGTGGGAGAAGCCAGCTTGAAGACTTTCCGGCACAACTTAAAGGGAAAGGACACTACCAGTAAGTGTGGGTGAACAACATATACCACTCCTCAAACTACTGTTAAGGTGAGTAACCTGTGTTTCAAACAACATGAAGTCATGCTGTATTCTGACAATTGCAGTGATTCCCAACATTTGAACTTCTGCAGAGAACAAAGAGTTAACTTTCTGTGCAGGGCATGGAATGCTGAGCTCAAGCTCGGTTGAAGTATCTATCTGGAGTGTTTTGAACTTAAACCGTCAGATTCTTACGAGCCCAACTAACTAAAAATTCTATGTGGAAATTGTACAAATTCCTACTAGCCAACTGGCTGAAAAAAGTTTTGGATTCCCAGGGAAGACTCAAGTTAGGAAACCCAAAATCCAAAAACCAATCTACTACAAATAACAATAATAAATCGGCACCCAAACAAAAAGGAGGAGGAGGGTGCAAGCAAAAAACATCCCAGGAATGCAACACTGCACCTGCCCACCCACTTCCCAAAAACAGGTTCTGAGAGGAGAGGCAGGGAGGGAGGTCAGAATACAGCAAGACTCCATTAGAAGAAACATAATTACTAAGGTGAGTAATTTTTTCTTCAAACAACATGAAGTCTTACTGTATTCTGATGATTGCAGACTACCAAGCAGTACCTCCAAGGAGGAGGGACAGAACCTACTTTGGGAATAGGCTCTGAAGTACTGCTGTGCCAAACCGAGCATCACTCCGAGCCTAGATATCCAGAGGGTAATGCTTGGTAAAGGTATGGACTGTTTTTCAGGTGGCTGCTTGACAAATTTCTAAGAGAGGGATATCCCTGGCAGCAGACAGGGAAGCAGCTGTACCTCTTGTGGAATGAGCCCTCAGGCCTGAGGGTGGAGTTTTTCCCAGTTTTTCATAGCAAAATTGTATACAAGACATAATCCACCTGGCAATAGATCTTTTGGTGGCAGGTTTGCCCTTTCCCACTTCTCCATAAGTGAGGAACAACTGGAGGGAGTCAAACATGTGACCCTTGGTACACTCTATGTAGTAACATGTAAACTGTGTAGCCTCCTCTCTCCTGAGGAAGAGTGATCAGTGAAGGAAACAGGAAGAGACATAGACTGGTTTAAATGGAAGTCTGAAACCACTTTGGGCAAGAACCTTCTATTGGTTCTAAGGACCACTTTATCCCTGTGAAATGAGATAAAATCAGGTTCCACTGACAGGGCTTGCAATTCACTGATACGCCTGGCAGAGGTAATGGCTACTAAGAACAGTTTTCCAAGTCAGTACTTAAGCTCTGCTGAGACATAGGCTCAAGGGGTTGCATAAGTTGAGCAATGCAAACATTCAAATCAAGTGGGGGCAGGGTCTCAAAAGGAGGACTGGTGGAAGCAATCCTTAAAAATTTACAGAACACAGGATGGGAAGATAGTGAGGAAGACTTCCCCACAGATAAAAACGCAGAAACAGCTGACAAGTGTACCTTGAGAGTAGCTGGTATGAGGCCTAGGCCATTAAGGTGGCCCATATAATCCAGAACCGTAGGCAATCCAGCAGTGTCTGGAGAAATATACTTCTTAGAACATCAAATGCTGAATCTCTTCCATTTGCAGTTACAAGTCTTTCTGGTGGAGGGCTTTCAAGAAGCCTTGAGGATATCCAGAACCCCTTGAGAAAGATGCAGATCTGCAAACTCTAACTCTTCAAGAGCCATGCCTTGAGATTGAGAGACTGAAGATTGGGGTACCAAATCCTTCCCCGAGAGGATGTTAACAAGTTGTAATTCCTGGGAAGAGACAGGAGAAGATGGACTGCTAGGGACAGCAACAGAGGGTACCAGGGCTGTCTGGCCCCATCTGGAGCAATCAGAATCACCTTACAAGGTTGAGACCTTATTTTGACCAAAACTTTGAACAGGAGTGGTAAGGGAGGAACGGCTACAGAAACTTCCCTTCCCAATTCAGAATCAGGGCGTCCAGGGGGACTGAGCCCAAGACTGGAGGTCTGCAACAAAAGAGAGGGAGTTGGTGATTGTCTGGGGGCTGCAAAGAGATCTATCTCTGGAGTGCCCCACCTTGAAAAAATCACTTTTAACACCTAAGGGTCCAAGGACCATTCATGATGGCCCCGAGAGATCCTGCTTAGTGCATCTGCTAGCACATTGTCCTTGCCTGGAAGGTGAACTGCTACTAGAAAGGTTTGCAGGGAATAAGCCAGGGACCACAACTTCATGGCTTCTGTGCACAAGGCCATGGACTGAGTGCCTCCCTGCTTTTTGATGTACCACATGGTGGTGGTGTTGTCCGTTCTGACTTGAACCACCTTGTTCTGTACTGACTGAGAGAAAGCTTTTAGGGCCAGAAAAACTGCCCTGAGCTCTAGGAGATTGATGTGGAGAAGGGATTCTTGGGGGGACCACAGCCCCTGGGCAGTGCGGGACTCCAGATGGGCTCCCCAGCCCAGAAGAGAAGCATCCATGGTAAGGACCACTGAACAAGGCTGAGTAACAAAAGGGAACACCTTGTCTTAAATTGTCCTGATCCTGCCACCATTGGAGGGCTTGGACCAAGGTCAGAATCACTGGGACCAGTTTGGTAAGGGAATCCTTCCTCTGAGACCAAAAAGCTCTCAGGTGGAACTGAATATCCCTCATCTGGAATCTTGCCCCTTGGACCACTGCTGTTGAAGATGCCGTGTAGCCCAAGAGCTGGAGGAAATGCCTTGCTGGTCGAGACACCTGAAGGCTGAAGGAAGAAGCCAGTTCTATAACAACTCTTGCCCTTTCCAGGGGAAGAAAGGCTCTTGCTTTGACAGTATCCAGCTCTGCCCCTATAAAGGTAAGAAGCTGGACTGGTTCAAGAACTGACTTGGGAAGGTTGAGAAGAAATCCTAGAGAAGTGAGCACTTGCTGGGTCACTTGAAGATGAGACTTGACTTGGTCTGAAGACTAACCCACTATTAGCCAATCGTCCAGATATGGGAAAATGGAAATCTTTTGCTTTCTTAGAAAGGCAACTACTACTGCCAGGCACTTTATGAAAACCCTTGGAGCTGAGGTTAGGCCAAAGGGCATTGCTCTGAACTGATAGTGACCTGAGGGCAACTCGAACCTGAGGTACTTTCTGTGGGAGCACCTGATGGGAATGTGAAAGTAGGCATCTTTGAGGTCCAGGGAGGCTAGCCAGTCCCCTGGCCTTAGAGAGGGAAGGATTATTCCCAGAGTTACCATCTTGAACTTTGGTTTTAAGAGATGTTTGTTTAGATATCTTAGGTCTAGGATGGGTCGCCACTCCCCTGTCTTTTGGGGGTCAGGAAGTACTTGGAGTACAGTCCTTTGCCCCAGTGTAGGGTAGGTAGTCTCTCTATGGCTCTTAAAGCTAGGAGAGAAGAAACCTCTGCCTCTAGGGCAAGGGTTTCCGAGAGATTTGCAGGTGGAAAAGATCTGGCTCTCACCTTTGGAAATTTTCTGAAGCTGAGAACCAGTCCCTGGCTTACTAATTTCAGGACCCACTTGTCTGACGTAATAGACATCCAGCCCTGGACAAAGTAAGCCAGCCTGCCCCCTACTGGAATAGGAGAGTCAACCCGAGCAGTCCCATCAGGCTGTCTGCTTGGCAGGGGCTTTAGGCTGAGGAGTGGATGCAGCCCTACTCATCCCCCTTCTGCCTCTCCCTCTGAAGAACCCCCTCTGAGAAAAGGAAGAAGAGGCCTGTGCTTGGTAAAAAGGCCTTTAAAAAGGCCTGCCCCTGCCCCTAGACTGCTGCCTTTGAGGAGTTGCCTGCCTCTCCTTGGCCTGAGCACTCCTGTAAGTGGTCCTGTACTCATCCATTTTCTTCATGTAATTCTCTGTCTGTTTCCCAAACAGAGAATTACCCACTACAGGAAAATCCACAGCCTTAGCCTGGGTGTACTGCGAGAGGCTAGTACATCTGAGCCAAGCCATTCCACAGTCTGAATCGCTCTGGCTGTCTCTTCGGCAGTCGTAACATGAACCTCTGGATCCGAACCAGTCGATTTGTCTTTGCATTTTCTGTTTGTCAGAACTGATCCCTCGGAATCGGCTCTCCTTTTGCCCGAAGAAGTATCGCCCTGGTCAGAGGGCACGCCTTCTGGTTCAGTCGAAACCGAACCGGGCTGGCTATCCGGGTCAGTGGACTTCTCGGCCTCCTTTTCCCTCAGTCTACCTAATCTCTTCTCAAGGGTAGATTTGGGAAAGTTTTTACATATTTGGCAGTCTGAATCAATGTAGTCAAACCCCAGACAACAAACACAGGTGGTGTGGTGCCTTCCGCCTTTGTGCACTGCTTTGATACCTCAAGGTCATCAGAGATGATAACCCCTAGGTCCCTTTCCTCTTTGGTGACAGTCAGCTCCTTTACCCCCCAACCTGTAGCTCTCCCCAGGGTTCCCTGTACCCTGGTGCATTATTTTGCATTTCTTTGCACTGAACCTCAGTTGCCACATCTCCGACCATCTTTCAAGCTTCTCCAGGTCCATTTTCATTTTCTGCACCCCTTCTGGAGTATCCATCTGTTGCAGATCATGGAGTCATCTGCAAACAGGCAGAACTTTCCTTCCAGCCCCTCTGCAATGTCACTAATGAAGACATTGAACAGGACTGCTCCTAGTACTGATCCCTGTGGTACCCCGCTGGTCACACCCCTCTCCCCAGATTATACTCCATTTACCACCACCCTCTGTCTCCTGTGAGTTTACCAGCTCCTAACCCAGTTCACCACCTTGCCTCCCATGCCCAGACTACCCATCTTGTAAATCTGCCTTCTTTGTGGGACGATATCAAAGGTTTTGCTGAAATCAAGGTAGGTGACGTCTTCCGCCCCTCCATGATTTACTACCCTAGTCACCCAATCAAAAAAACCTATTAGATTCGTTTGACATGATCTTCCTGCTGTGAATTCGTGTTGCCTCAGATCCTGAGCACCACTGGATTCCAGATGTGCCACTACCCTTTTTTTCAGCAGTGTCTCCATGATCTTTCCCACCACTGAGGTGAGGCTGACTGACCTGTAGTTCCCCGCCTCCTCCCTACTGCCGCTTTTGTGCAGTGGGACTACATATGCCCTCCTCCAGTCCTCTGGAACCACACCCATGTTTAGTGACTCTGAACAGGGCCGCCAGAGGTGCTGTTTAATCTTCCTGGACATAAAGTCTCCACCACTTATTCACACTGATGGGATCTACGCTGGGCTAGGATCAAGTAGAACAAACTTTTGCAGAGGGTCCAGCTCAAGAGATGGAGCCATGAGGTGGCGCCGCAAGCTTCGGCTCGTGTGGCAATGACTATCTCGGCATCGACCCTCCAACCACCTCAGTTCCTTTTTTCCCCGCCATCAAGTGCGCTTCAGTGATGACATTGCTTCAAGCCCTCTGAAGTCAAACTTCAAACTAGCAGCATAGTTTTCAGTTTATTGTTTTTAATCTATCTCAAAATAAGTACGCCTACTTTAAATTGTTAGGGCAAGGCAAGGCAAGCAAAATTTGTTTAAAGACGCCTAATCCCAGAGGTTCGGCCAACAGATAAAGCATTTAAACAGGCATTTTAACATAATAAATATATAAATTTACACATAAATACAAATCATTACAGAAACTAAGCCTAGCTATAAATCTTTATCTAAGCATTAAATGCCTTAGAAAAGGAAAAGGCCTTTAACTGGGCCTTAAAAACATCCACCGATGAAGCCTCTCTGACCATAGTTGGTAAGGAGTTCCTCAGAATGGGGGCTGCGGCACTAAAAGCTCTATCGCCGGCTGATTTCAGCCTAGTTCTGGGAATGGTCAGGAGGCATTCACTGGAGGAACGAAGAGGGTGCGAGGAGAAGGCAGGTGACAGAAGGTCTAACAGGTAACCAGGGCCCTGTCCATGTAGGGCCTTATAGGTAAGAAGACCCACCTTAAAGAGGACTCTCCACCTGACTGGCAGCCAGTGCAATTTACATAAAACGGTGTAATATGACAAAACTTTGCTGCGGTCAGAATCGGCAGCTGCGTTTTGCACCAGCTGCAATCTGCGGAGAGATCTCCGTGACCCGAGATAAAGCGCATTACAGTAATCAAGCCTAGATGTGACTAAGGCATGTATCAAAGTAGGGAGGTCCAGAGGCGGAATGAGGGGTTTAATTCTGGCAATGTTTCTGAGATGGTAAAACAGTACGAACCACAGAGGATATTTGAGCCTCCAGTGGTTAAATCTCTGTCCAGAATCACTTGAATTTCGCACCCAGAGGGCCTTCAATGGCACAGACCCTAGGACAAGCCAGTTTCTTGTCGAGGCCATCCTATCACAGACTCTGTTCGACTCCACTACTAATACCTCCGTCTTATCGGGGTTCAGCCGCAACCAGCTGGAGGCCATCCAGTCGTTAATCTCGGTCAGACAGATATTAAGCACATCCACTGCATTGGATGTTCCTGGGGCAAAGGAAAAATATAGCCGAGTATCATCGGCATAGCAATGAAAACTCAAGCCATACTTCCTAATGATCCCACCCAGAGGCAGCATATACACTGCGAACAACATTGGAGCCAATACTGATCCCTGAGGAACTCCACAAAGAAGCAGACTGGGTGTAGATGAGAAATTTCCCATCATAACCCGCTGCCTCCTGTTAGTTAGAAAGGACTCAAACCATTTGATGACATTACCGGTGAGTCCACATAGGTCCCCAAAGCGAGCAAGCAGCACACAATGGTCCACAGTGTCAAATGCTGATGAGAGATCGAGGAGAACAAGAATTGTCTTGTCTCCCGATCTCTAGCCCTAGTAAGTCATTCTGCACCCGAACAAGTGCAGTTTTGGTGCTATGTCTGGCACGAAAAGCCCACTGGAAGGGTTCATACAACTAGTGGGATATGAGGTGCTCTTCCAACTGAAGCGCTACCACTTTCTCAATAACCCTTCCTAAAAATGGAAGGTTAGAGATTGGACGGTAATTTGCCCTGATCTCCGGGTCCAAAGATGGCTTCTTTAAGAGGGGTCTCACCAGAGCCTCCTTCAAGGCATCCGGAAAGACACCCTCGGAAAGGGAGCACCGTACAATCGTGGCAAATACGGGGCCAACAGAGTCAATACATCTCATTAAGAAACGCGTTGACACCGGGTCCAGTTCACAAAAGGTGTGCCTCACATTGGTTGCTACCTCAATAACCTCACTATCCTCCACTGGTTTAAACTCTCCCCAACCAGGACAGTGCACTCAGAACACATCAGGCAGTCACTGCCAGCTGTAACATTGCTGGCTGAAGGAGCCACCTGGATCATGAGACACCCTATCTGAAAAGAACCGAGCAAAATCCTCACAATCCGTGTTGGAAAAAACCCTCCCGAGCCGTAGACAGACAGGATGTAAAAGTCTATCAGTGGTCCGGAAGAGTGAGGCCGGTCGGTTCCTTCCAGCAGCAATCTCCCCAGACAAAAACACTGTCTTCTTGCGGTTGATTGCCTCCTGGTACCCAACATAATGGGCACGCAGGGCCAATTTGTCCGCATCCAGACGGGATCTCCTCCAGCAGCACTCCAATCTCCGACCCAGTTTCTTCTAATTACTTATTAAGAAAAGAAGTCTTCAGCCCTCCATTGAGTGAGTCGACCATGAGCGGGTCAGGTGACAGTATTGAGACTTCGTATGAAAGCTGTTCAGTCCGCCGGGAGGGAGCGTCTGACAACGGACGGTCCAGTGTTCGGGGGATGGGCGAGTCCCGGAAGCATAAAAGAAAACGGTTGCACTCTCGGCACCATTCGGTCTCGAGCTCTTCTTCGCCCCACAGGTCAAAAAAGAGAAGGCATCACTCGAGATCGCCTTCTGGTATGTCTGCGTGTCGACGATTGGTTATTGGGATCATATACCAGTCTCCTTCTCCAGAGTCACCAGTTTCTGTCTCCAGCAACCAACCTCTTCGACATCGGAGCCCTTCCCCGCCTCTTGAAAGGGCTTCCGATGAGCAGTTTCATCAGTGGGCCGCTCTTATGGAGGAATGGGCTCAGAGGTCGGTCCAGTTGCCGGGCCCAGTCTCTCCGAGGCCCTCGGGCCTTTTGAGGGAGCGGGTAGGGCGGTTGGACCTTCCTAGTCGTGCGGCACCCTCTTCAGTGTTTTCCCCCCTCACATGGCTGCGGTGCAGGGGGCCACACCGATGCCTTCATCTTCTGGTATTCTTCCTTCTTTTTCTTCAAATTGAAGTCTTTGGGGCCCTGGATTGCTTCCGGTGCCGTCGCGGACGCCCTCAGCATCGATGGATCTCTCAGCGCCACCCTCGGCGCTGGCACGCCTGTCGGTGCTGTCCTCGGTGCCCCTAGGGTTGTCGGCACCATCCTCGGTACTGATGCATCTGTCTGCGCCGTCCTCAGCACCGATGTGCCTGTCAATGCCGTGGTCTCTTTCGGCGCCGTGTGCTGGGTTGTTTCCGACAGCGCCGTCTCCCTTGCCCTCAGCGTTATGTTGTTCTTGTGTGTCGAGGCTTGGTGTGGTGCTGTCTAGCCTTCAGGGGTTCTCGACTCCGAATTCTTTCTCTTCTTCATTTCCTACTGATTTTCACTCCTTTCCTGTCCATACAGTCCCTCCTGGACTGTCAGGAGATGATATTGAGCCCGACCCAGATCTTCGACTGGGTGATGATGTTGAAGGAGCAGGGATCAATCCTGCCACAGAGCCTGTGGTTGAAGACCTGTCATTTAAGTCTCTGCTGAAAAATTTGAATTCTACTCTTTCTCTCCAAACTACAGATATCGATCCTGGGCAGCTCTTAAGATTCCAGTACATTCATGTCCCAGAGATCCCTATTGATTTAACTCCCCCGGTACAACCATCCTTTAAGACGCTCTCTCAGATGGTATGGAATAATCCTGCTCTCATTCCTTCTGTGGCTAAGTCCATAGACAGGAAGTATGCTGCTCCAAAGGATCGACCCATTTTGGCTTCCCATGCCTTGGTGGACCGTATTGTAGTCCTAGCAGAGAATGATAAGGCCATTCTTCCTCAGGCATCTACAGCCCGGCCTATAAATAAAGAATCTCGTAAGATAGACACCTTAGGTAAGAGTGTCTTTGCTGCCTCTACCTTGGGTATGCATATTGCTAGCTACCGGGGCTATTTTTCTCAATATGAGTATATGCTTTGGCATTCTTTCAAACAGTTGGTGGAAGCTCTGCCCGAGTCTCACACTAGTTCAGAGCTACTTCAGACCATAACCAGGGGTATCGAGTCTAGCAGCCATCATGTTAAAGCAGCTATGGACGCTTTCGATACTGCCTCCCGAGCGGCGGCGGTGGGCATTTGTACCCGTCGTCACTCCTGGCTGCGCACTTCGGGCTTCATGAATGATGCCCAACAGCAGGTCATGGCGTTACCCTTTGATGGTATGTATCTGTTCGGACCTCAAGTAGAGCAAGCTCTGGAGGTCACACAGAAGACTAGGTCGGCCATTAAAATGGCTAGACCCGCTCCCACCCCTTCTCGAGGGGGGGGTTAACAAGCGTCAATTTCACAACCATCAGTCCTTTCGAGGCAAGGGCAGGGGAGGTTTTAACAAAAGCCAAGCCCCCAGCCTCAGAAGAAAATGCAACAGAAGGCACAAGGGCCCAAAGCACCCAGTGCCACCTTCTGAGTTTCTGGCCCAGGTCCCACCTCAACTGCCTGAGGAGGACTCTTCCTCAGTGGTGGGAGGACGTCTGACTCAGTTCTACAACCAGTGGAAGTCCGTAACATCAGACAAATGGGTCCTCCAAATAATCCGCGAGGGGTACTCCCTCAGCCTTTCAGAAACCCCCTTCGGATCGTCCCCTCAAACGACAGCCCAGGCTGTCAACAATACAGTCAGACCTTCTTGCCTTCGAGATACAAGGCCTTCTGAACAACAGGGCAGTAGAAATAGTTCCACTGGATCAATGAAACACAGGTTTCTACTCCCATTACTTCCTGGTCCTGAAAAAGACCAGTGGCATGCACCCCATTCTGGACCTCAGAAAGTTAAACAAGTTTCTTCCCAAGGAAAAGTTCAAGATATTATCGCTAGGGTCCCTGTTACCATTGCTTCATCAACACGATTGGCTAGCTTCCCTGGACATGAAGGATGCTTACCAACATATTCCTATACACCCAAAGCACCACAAATACCTACGGTTTGTAGCACTGGGCCAGCATTATCAGTTCAGAGTCCTGCCCTTTGGGCTAACCTCGGCGCCACGAGTTTTTACAAAGTGTTGTGCAATTCTCGAAGTGCATCTCAGAAAAATCGGAATTCAGGTGATCTTTCTGGACTAAGTTTCCATCACTCATTCACACTATTGGGATAGCGCCAGAGGCGCTAGGACCTAGCGGGAGCCAAACATTTTCTGAAGGGTCGGCACCGAGGTAGGACCACAAGACTGACTCACACCTGTATACGCCATCTCGGCGTCGACCCTCCAACTGCCTCAGTTCCAGTTCTCCCGCCATCGAGTGCACTTGGATGTCGACATCACTCGTCTGTCGGAGTCAAAGTTTTTGTCTATACGACAACAGCTTTTAGTGTTTAATTTAACTGTTTAATTAACTATTTAGTAGTAATTTCTTATTTTATGAACAAGAAAAGATTATGAAGAAAAAGAAATTCTTTCCTGCCATCAATGGAGTCATCCTTAGACAGTAGTGGTGATGGTAGGAAGACTTTGTTTGAAAGTTGTTAGGGCAGAGGGGCTGTGCCCGGTCCGCCACCCTTAAGTGACGGGGGAGGGTCTGACTACGGACAGTCCTGTGCTCGGGGGGGGGGGAGAGGACAGTCCACCGAAGCATGGATCTGGTGGTGCTGGGGATCCGTCTCCGCTTAGCCTCGAGCTCTTCTTCCTCGTTTGGGGAAGAAGAATCGGTGCCACTCGAGGTTGCCCGTTGGTACATCTGCACAAGGACTGTCCGTTGGAAGGGGCGATAGGCCTGAACCAACTTTCGTGGGTTCGCCTTGGCCCTGCTCCTAATGGCCACATTCTCGACTCCGGACTCCATTTCTGTCCTTGTTGGAGTTCCGGTGAGCAGTTTCACCTCTGGGCCACTCCTGTGGAGCAGGGGGTTTGACTTTCCTTTTTTCCTGGCTCTGTTCCTGTTTTCGGGGCCTTCGAGGCCGTTGGACCGGAGCTGGGTCAATTGGATCAGAATGAGCGTGGTGCCCTCTTGGTGCCTTTGCCATCGTGTCGACCCCTCGAGCCTACCCCCCCTCTTCCTTTTCCATGCTGTGGCCGGCATGGGCACCACCTTTCTCCTTCTCCCCATCTTCTCCTTTGGCTTTTCCATGGTGTTTTTCCTGGCGTTGTACCCGACACCGAAGGTCCGGCGCCGTGGCCACTGGTTTGACAGTGCTGTAGGCGGTGCCGCTGGTGTTTGAGTCGGCACCGGGAGTTGGCGCCGTGGATCAGCGCCGTGGGTGCTGTCATTGTTGCTTTAATTGCCGGTGGTGCTGTGGGTGTCTCACGGTGCCACAGATGCCTGCGGGTGCTCATGGGTGTTGCGGGCACCCGCAGGTGCCGTGGGCGGTGCCGGGCTCCCGCAGGTGTCAGGGGTGCCATGAGTCTGTGGGTGCCATGGGTGCCCTCTGGTGCCATTGCTACCATGGGTTTCTTGGTGCCGAGGATACCTGCGGGTTCCGCTGTGGGTGCCCTCGGGTGTCTCCCAGGTTGGCATAGGTACTGTTTGGTGCCCTCCTGTGCCATGAGTGACGCTGGTGCCACAGGGGTGCCAGTTGGTGCTGTCCGACAGAACTAGGGAAAGATCTCCGTTTGCAGACCTCTTCTTCCATGGGACTTGTGGCGGGATGTTTCCGCAGAATGAAGTCCTGTTCTGCGGATTATTTTTTCCACACATCTTAGTGGGTGATGGTCTGCATCGGGTCTTGTGTCATCCAGCGGTTTTCTGCTGATGGGACTCTTCTGTTCTGTTCTGCCAGCAGAATCTCTCATTCCACTCAGCACTTTCTCAGCTCCCTACGTGGTGCCAAGCTCTTCGACATCCTTCCTGGTGGCAGTCTCTAGTGGCTCTGACCTAGACCTCTTTTTGGGGTCTTTCTGTGGTAGAAGGGCATCTAGATGAGTCTCTCCCTGTCCTTTTGGTCAGTGATACAGCGGATGACTCATTTTATATACTGAAGGACACGCCCTCTCTATCATCAGAGTCTGTGATGGAAGCTCTTTTCAGTAGTTCCTCATTAATGGGGTCCACCATAGTGTTCAGACTGGATCTGTGGACCATACACCTCTGCGTCTACACTCTTTCAGTCGTGAAGACAATTACACTCTGTGGACCATTCTAATTTAATGGTCGGGAGCTGCACAGACTGTTCTGCTCCTTTGATAGGGGTATACAGCCCTGTTTTGATGCTGCCTTTCTGGTGGCTGCTTCGGCACAGGTGGTTAACATCTGTCTAGCTATTATTATTAGTCCAGTCAAGAGTTCAGTTATGGATTCTCAGGCTCCTCCTGCTCTTCAGAGGGATGACATCCTTGTCATTTGTGTATCAGGCAATCCTTGCAAAATAGTAGCCTGCAACCTTGTCAGGCTTAGACTAATGACAATTGAAACCCCTCCTTTTTTTTTTTTGATTATCACTGCACTGGGCCTAGTTGGAATTTCCCAATACCACACTTTGGATATGGTCAGGTTCCGCCTCAGCCCTGAGATGGTCATGTCTAAACTTCGGTATAGAGTACCTGATTTCTTCTACCCCTAGGGGCAGTCTGATCCGGTGGTGGTACAGCTCACCTCTTTTCTGTAGAGAGATTTCTCTTATTCCAAGATATTTCCAAAGCCTAGGCATTTTACCAGTCTGTTAGTCCCTCCTTTTTTTTTTTTAATCTGGCATTCTTCTCTTGATCAGAGCCTCGCAGCAACAGAAGTGACTCTTCAGCGAGTCGGAACTTAGATTCCTACCTCCATGCTTGCTTCAACTTAACAGACGACATGCTCCTTTCTTGACCATAGGTCAAGTAGGTCTTTTTCTGAGGTAGCTTCTCAAATATTCATACTTTCAATTCCTGTGCACTGGTTCCGTGCCAGTAGCACTCTAAGCTATCCTCTCCGACTGCGTGATGGAGCGGTGATTTTTTTTTTCAACAAAGCAAATTAGAGTCCTTCCTACTCCCTTCAGGGAGGCTGGAGTAAGTAGTGTCTCATCCCGTTGAGCCACTTCTGCTGCTATTCGGTCACTTCAGCGAATGGGTTAGCCCTAACTTGGTCCTGCTGTGTCACTCCTCAACGCACATATGCCTCTATTTGCCTTACAAATCCAGCCCCTGTTTTTTTCCATTGAAATGTTTTTTTTCCACAGTGGACACATCCTCCTGTACACTTTTTCCTTTCTTCCCTGAGTTCAGAGACTGCTACTACAGTTATACACGCAGGGGCAGGATGATTCCTTTTTGGAATATGCAGTGACTAGGATTTGATTCTACTAGATCACCACAGGAGGCTTCTAAGTTGTGCTTCGCCTTCCATCAGGAAGGTTTCAGTGACTAAGTGAAAACCATTCTCTTTGATGGGCTAACCCCACCTGGACCTTCTTTTGCTCACCAAGTAAGGGGTTCAAGTGCTCCTGGACCTGTTGTTTGCAGGTCAGCCATACTTGGTAGTGGGGGTTCCGTCTCCGCTTTTCGGTCTACCGTGAACCTGTAGACTTTACCTCCTGCTGTTGCAGTTCCTGAGGTCCTTTACATTAGATTAGTACATGTCTTTGACACTATTAGTTTTGGTCCTGTACCGAACTGTGAGTCCGGGTTTTCGCCACTCTCTCAGAGTGGTTGCGGCTTCCTGGCAGAGTTTCATTTTGTGCCCATTGCAGTCGTCTGCAGAGTGGTGCGTTACAACTCGAGCGCTTATCTTGTAAGCATCATGTTCTGGATGCTCTTTACAAGACGGCTCTTTTTATTAGCAGGACAGTCCTTGGCCGTCCTTTCTGGGTGAACCTATCTCCTACCACCCTACTCAGGGTTGTGGGTTTTAACAGTACTCTCCCAGTGTGTGAATGAGTGATGGAGACTTAGTCCAGGAAGATATGGAAATTACGCCTTACCGTAATTATTGATCTTCTTGGACCAGTCTCCATACTCAATCCCCTATACCCTCATCCTGGGTTCACTCGTTTTCTTTCCTGGTCTTCATGGCCTATGGTTCGGACTGTGAAGACATTGTTCTTTGACCTTTCTTACAAAGGCCATCTGGGCCCTCTCAGGCCCAGAAACTCAGAATGAGTTATTCTCATTGGTTACGCTGCACCTCGTTGGTCGAAAAGGTACTGAGGCGGTTGGTGGGTTGACACCGAGATAGCCTACACAGGCGTGAGTCAGTCTCGTGGTGCCGCGCATGCCGGTCCTACCTCGGCGCCCACCCTTCAGAAAATTTTTGGCTCCTGCTTGGTCTTAGCGGCTCTGGCGCTATCCCACTAGTGTGAATGAGTGATGGAGACTGTCCAAGAAGATCAATAGTTACGGTAAGTACGTAATTTCCATTTCCCATATCTGGACGACTGGCTTCTAGCAAGTCCTTCCAGGCAAGGAACTCTCGACACCGTAGGCACGGCCTCAGACTTTCTCACTTCCATGGGAGTCCTGCTAAATCTCAAGAAATCACAGTTGCAGCCCTCCCAGAAGCTCCTTTTTATAGAAACTCTTATGGACACCTCTGTGAAAGCTTTTCTTCCAGAGGACAGAAGGAGCGATATCCTACAGATGGCTCAATAGATCAGAGAGAACAGCTCAGTTCGAGCTATCTCGATACAACGGATGCTGGGTCTCATGTCATCCTCTGTGTTCAATGTACCCCTAACATGTCTCCACATGAGAACCTCTCAGTGGATGCTCGGTACTCAGTGGTCCCCAACCACTCACCCTCAGTCCTTTCTCATCAAGGTGACGGAAACCTCTGAAGAGGTCACTCACCTGGTGGTTACAAGAGGACAACCTTCTGGAAGGGTATCCCTTTGCTCCCCTAGATCATCAGATTTCCATTACCATGGACATGTCTCTGACGTGTTGGGGAGCTCAGTGTCAGAATCTCCACACCTAAGGTACGTGGACTCAGGACGAGTCCCAGTTTCACATAAATGTCCTAGAAATTAAATTTGTATTTTATGCAGTCCAGGCTTTGAAGGACATTCTCTGTCACAAGAACATTCTCCTTCAAATGGACAACAAAGCAGTGATGTATTACATCAACAAGCAGGGCGGTGCATACTCTTACCCTTTATGCAGGGAAGCAATGAGAGTGTGGGAATGGTGCCTAGAGCAAAAAAGGCCCTAATTCAGGTGGGCTACCTGCTGGGAGTTCAGAACGAACTTGCAGACTGTCTCAGCAGAACAGAGACGGATCCTGACGAGTGGTCTCTCGACTCAACCGTAGTTCAGTCACTGTTCGCAGAGTGGGGAATTCCAGACCTGGACCTTTTTTGCATCCCCACGCAACACGAAACTGCCTCTCTTCTGCTCCAGAAATCCAGGGCCTGGCAATTTCTGTCAGGATGCGTTCAGGCTGCAGTGGACAAAACGCTTTCTATACGCCTTTCCTCCTCTTCCTCTAATTCAGAGGGTACTTCTGAAATTCAAGTCCCAGGGGGACAAAATGATCCTCATTGCTCCCTTCTGGCCTTGACAGATATGGTTTCTGTTACTCAGCAGTATGTCAGAAACCCCTCCGAAGGAGCTTCCCCTTCAGATGAACCTTCTGACCCAGGGGCCTGTAGTCCATCGCAATCTAAGGTTGCTTCACCTTCACGCTTGGCTCCTAAAGAGATAGAGGTGAACAGGTTCAGTGTCTCTAGGAGTTTTACAGATATTCTGCTGGCTGTGCTCAAGCCAGCCACCAGAAAACCTTACACAGCCAAATGGAAGGATTCTTCTCTCTGATGTGCAAAATCCTCTTTGAATCCTTTTTCCTGCCCACCAAATAAAGTTCTAGAGTACCTTTTAGACCTCTCAAATTCAGATCTACAATACTCTACAGTCAGAGTTCACCTTCGTGCCATTTCAGCTTATCATGAGCCAGTACTTTACTTGTCACTGGCACAGTTACCTGTAGTTAAGAGGTTTCTTAAGGGAATTCTGCATACCAGACCTCCTATCAGACATCCAGTCGCAGCCTGGGACATTAATGTTGTGCTAGACATGCTCACTTGAAAGCCTTTTGAGCCTCTAGCTACCTGTGAGCTGAAATTTCTCACTTGGAAAACGGCCTTCCTGGTGGCCATTACCTCGGCCCGCAGGGTTTCTGAAATACATGCCTTGGTCACAGACCCTCCGTATACTGTATTTTATAAGGACGAAGTAGTTCTTAGGACCCATCCTAAGTTTCTCCTTAAGGTTGTTTCAGAATTCCATCTGAACCAACCTTTGGTCTACCTACTAACTTTGCGAACTTCCAAAATGAAGGAGAGCGTACCCTTCATTCTTTAGATGACAAAAGAGCTCTGTGTTTCTATTTGGATAGAACAAAAGAAATTCGCAAAGCTCAACAATAGTTTGTTTCCTTCAGCGAGACCCAGCTGGGTCAATCTGTCGCTATCAGATGCATCTCGGCATGGCTGGTGGCAAGCCTTTGCCACTGTTATTCCATGGCGCAAGTTAAGCTGGAGGGCAGAGTGTATGCTCATTCAACTAGAGCAGTCGCGGCATCCCTGGCAGAAATCCGCATCATGTCCATTGCAGACATTTACAATGCGGCTACCTGGAGCTCAGTGCATACTTTCATCAAGCACTGTGCCCTGGATGTCCATACCAAACAACATCTTTCATTTGGCAGGACTATCCTTAATGGATTTCTGTCCTAAAAATTGTGAGCTTTTGGCTTCTCCTGCCACCCTCTTAGGGGATTATTAGCTCTGTACTCTCCCATCAGTGTGAATGAGTGGTGGAGACTTTATGTCCAGGAAGATATGGAAATTACGTACCTACTGTAATTCTTGATCTTCTTGAGTGAAGTCTCCACCACTCATTCACACCACGCCCACCCACGATCCCCCAAGCTCACCTCTGTTGTTGGTCTTTACTCCCTCAATCTTTAGGCTGTGAAGACTTCTTTGTTGACCCTTCTTACTCACAGGGTCATTCGAGACTCTCGTATGTCCGATTTTGTTAGAAGCCATCCTTCTAGGTTAGTTACGCTGCACCTCCTTGGGGGGAAGGTACTAAGGCAGTTGGAGGGTCAGTGCCGAGATAGTCATTACTGCACGGGCTGAAGCTCACAGCGCCAATCCTCGTGGCTCCATCTCTGGCTCCGGCCCTCCGGGGTAGATCCCATCAGTGTGAATGAGTGGTGGAGACTTCATCCAAGAAGATCAAGAATTACGGTAGGTATGTAATTTCCATTTCGCTTAGCAACTCCATTAATATCCTCAGGTGGATGCCGTCTGGCCCCATGGCCTTATCCACCTTCAGCTTGTCGTTGAGGCACAGGTCAGGAGGCATAGGAAAACCAGGAGCAGTTGTAGACTTCACCAACAATATTTATTTACAGTAGCAGTAACATAAAAAAATAAACTTGTTCATAATAACTATGTACAGAGGAGAAATAAAATATTATTTTTTCAGTCTCTGTGTCCCTTTTTCTTCTATTCTTTCTTGCGGTTGCAGCTTAGCTCTTATAAGTCCTTTCAACCCCCATCCTTAGCAAGCATCCTGTTTTTGTAAATATCCAGCAGTAGCTGCTAGAACACAGTGTGCTTCTTGAGTTGAGGCCCCCTTTTGCACAGCTTTTGCAAAAGGCTTAAAAATTGAACTCTGGTAACCTCTAGCTTCCAATGGCTTTTTGCAATCATCTGAAATTATAATTCTATACATTTCAACAGTAACACTATATATTTTCTGAACAAAAAAGATCCCAACATCAGTTATATTTCCACATATTGATTTGCTTATATTTTTATATCAGGTATGTAAGGGAAGAAACCTAGAGACAGCGAGAGGCAAAGAATTGCGAGATTGTCGGGGTGATCAAATCTGAAGTCTCACAGGAAAATTTGGTTGCGCAACCGGGCAGACAAATAGACAGGAAAGGACAGATCCTTGCATTTTAAACACTTTCTCTATAACAACTGGGACAGGGTCCTATTCCATCCTGCCACACAGCTTTGTGAGTTCTCCCAGAACTCTTTACGCTGTGAATGGACTGGTGTCCAATTCTCCCGTTAGACGTTCTTTATCCCCGTGCCCTGCATTTTATAACCAGTGCACCATTCAGAACCCGCAACTGTGTCCTCTAGTCTTTAGTTGGCTGGATGTCCCTGGCCTCCAGAAGGATGCTCCATACCTGTACATGGGCCTACAAAGCACTGTTGAATCAACTTCCTACTTATAACATGTCCCTGTTCCTCTGCTCCAGCAGCTGCTACTTCCTTAGGAAAAACACTAGCATCCTATTAGTCGTGCCCAAATTCCAAACCCGCTATGGTAAAGCAGCTGTTCAATATGCCATTCTGTCAGCCTGGAACAAACTCCAGTCATCACTTAAGCTTGCCAAAATAGTATCAGTTAATTTCTTTAAATCCTTAGCCAAAACAGCTGCCCCAGGAAACTTGGCAATGCTACACCAGCTAGTATTCCTCCCCTGTGGTTTCACTTTCATACATGAACACTTATGGCCATTCTTTGGTTCCCCCTCCCTAACATATGAATATCTATGTTGCCATCTTTTATGTGTATATGTTATGTTACTTGTATGCAAAGCCTGTATCCCAGATACCATTGTATGCTTCCTTCTCAGAGTGTATGTATCAGGTCACCTCTTACATTGCATTTATTTTTTATTACTATTGAACTTTTTGTATTTTGCACCTGTATTATGTTGTCCTTAACAGGACCTCCTTGTAAATGAGCATGCTCAATGAAGTTTTCCTAAAAATAAACTTGAACTTCCTGCCCTGACTCCCGTAGATCTCTCTCAAGAAGTTCCTACCTCTGCTCAGCTGGATCCGAGTCTTTCCACTACTGGAGTGGGTCTTTTGTCTCTATCTCTCTTGGTTCTCGGGAAACCCTTTTCCACCCTTCTAGGGACGTTCCCTTTTGGGGAGGCCATATTAGCTCCTCTCCCCCCCTTCTTTTCTCTCTCTCTCTTCCTTTCTGCTTCCTTTTCTCTTCCTTCTTACCTCCCTCTTTCTCCCCCTTCTTCCTCAGCCTCTTGGCCTGCTCAGTGGTTGGGGTCTCCTTGCCCAGAAACCCCTTAGAGCCACTTACCCCTCCTCCTGTGGTTGGCTTTATACTTTGTTTATATCCTTTCCTTTTTCTACCCCTTGGGCTCTCTTGCCCCACCCTCCCTCCTTTTATCTCTTTGCCTTGTTTCCTCTTTGGTGAGTAGAACTGAGGTGGTTAGGGGCCGGCGTGGGTTACTGGCCAACCCATGAATGCCACATAATACGTTGGTCTCGAGGGTGGTGCCATCTCCGACGCCAGCCCCTCCTCCAGAGAAAAGCTTAAAGCTATAAGCTCCTGGGGGTCTGGTGCCTCCGGCTGACACCCAACAGTAATGAATGGTGAAGATCTCTTGGAAGATCAAGAATTACAGTGATTATGTAATTTTCATTTCAGTTTTTTTTTTAACTTCCCTCCATTCCAGCTTAAACACATGACTCCCAGTAGACCTATTGTTTTTTGGATAAAATAAACGTGCTATACCCACTCTGTTGAACCCTTTCACTTATTGTATTATATGTAAATCCCTATATTATATGTATACTAAGCAATAACATCAGAGAAGCTGGTCATTCCAAGGAATTAATGACCGCTTGGGAGGATAGGGCCACCTCCCTCCAGTTGGACATTAATTCAAGGAAATGACTGGATCTGAGGTTGTTATTGTGATTATAAGTCTAATTGCAATGACAGTGTCCATTTGCACCATTTATTTTTTACTTTAGGTTTTGAGAGGAGCGTTGCGAGTCGTGTGTGTCATACAGTGTCAGTTGGATCGGTAATATCTTACCTATATCAATCTTCACCATTCATCACTAGTGGGTACAAGCCAGAGGTGCTAGGACCCCATGGGAAGCTTTCCAGATAAAAAATGTTCTGTCTGTAGGAGAGGCCGATGTCGGGGATGGCGCCGCCCTTGAGGATGATGTATTGTGTGGTGCTCGCAGGTTGGCCAGTAATGGTCATTGGCCCCTCCACCACCTTAGTTCTGTTTTTCCTGCCGTCGAGGAAGCATGACTCCGAGGGATAGCAAATATTTCAGAATCTTCCAGATGACTCATCTACTCGGTTCTACTCATACATTCATTCACGTGATTCTGTTCTGTCACCGATTATCCGGCACCGTTTTCTTTTTAAAGTGCGGCGTTGAGTCTATTTTTTTGTTTTATTGTTATTGTGTGTGGCTGATCATGTCAGGCTCGGGGCAAAAATGTTCGAAGGTGGGGACTACCCCAGTGCGTTGATGCCCCTGTGGTAGTCTTTTCCATAATGGACTCACATGACTGGTATTTCACCTGCCTAAGGCCAAATGATGATATGGATCGCTGCAACGCCTGCTTCTCCATGGACTTTCGCACCTTGGTCAACTGCACGGGGAGGTTGGGATGCGAACCCCCAACTTTTGGTGGTCGGTGTCGCACGAGAGCCACTAAGGTAAGGTGACACAGGTTTAGATCAGGGAGGGGCAGTGGACATAGCCTATCTGTACTTCAGCAATGCCTTTGACACTGTCCCTCATAGAAGTCAAATAAATAAGCTAGAAAGCTTAGGGGTTAGACAGAAAATAACTAGGTGAGCGGAAAACTGGCTGGCTGACTGGCAGAAGCCAGAGGAGGGTGGTAAATTGAGTACACTCTGGGGTGGGGAGGTGATGAGTGGGGTACCACAGGGGTCGGTACTGGGACCCCTCCTTTTTAATATGTACATCAGTGACATAGCGGAATGGCTGGAGGAGCGGGTGTGCGTAGTTGCAGATGATATGAAGATCTGCAATAGGCTGGACATCCCGGGGGGGGGTAGAGGCCATGAGGAAAGACCTGAAGATTCTGGAAGGGTGGTCGGAAACTTTGGCAGCTGAGTTCTAATACCAAAAGTGCTGTGATGCACATAGGAGTAAACTTGTAGCAAGCTACACACACTGGGGGAGGAAATTAAGACAACCGAGTAGGAGAGGGATCTGGGGTTAATAATATCAAGCAACCTGAAGGTAGGTTACCAATGCAGAAAGGTGGTGGGGAAGGCAAATGGAATTTTGGCATGCATCGGGAGGGGCATAACCAACAGAAGGAGGGTAATAGTAATGCCTCTTTATAAGGTCATGGTGAGGCCGCACCTGGAGTATGAAGTCCAGTTCTGGAGACCACATCTATAAAAGGACATTGATACTTCCGGTGATGTCACCACAAGGAATGGCAGCCTAGTGTTCGCGCTCTGGAGCCGCTCTGATTAATAATAGACTTAACCGGCAGAAAAGTGGGAGAATTCTCAGCAGAGCTCACAAAATAATATTCATCAAAGTACAGGCGAATGGCATCAAGTAGAACGAGACATAGATCTTCACAGGCAGCCAAAATAAAAAGTCTGATGGATTCAGAAAGGACACAAGGCCTAACCAGGGACACACGCTCGGCTTCACCAATTAGTAGTATAGCGGACTCAGAAGATGGATTAGAAGGGAGCGACCAAGGAGTCATGTTGTCGAAACTGGATGGGATCATAAAAGCACTGCACAGGGTAGACTCTTCGGTGGCAGATTTAAGGGCAATGGGCAAGCGTACTTCAGCAATGGAGGACTGTGTAGATAATCTGGCAGATTCTTCGAGTCAACACGATCGTACACTACTTTATTTATTTATAAGAGAGAAGGAATTACAAACAAAATTAGATGATCAAGAGAACCGAGCTCGTCGAAATAATCGAAGAGTCTACGGTGTTCAAGAAGATATGGAGAAATCGTTCGAATCTATGAAAGCATTTGTTGTACACATTTTGAGGGACGTACTGAAGCTAAAAGAGGAGATCTCTCTCCCGATCAAAAGAGCACACTGCTCACTCGCTGCAAAACCAAAAGATCAAGTGTCCAGCCCCCGATGATAATCATACGAATGCTGAACTACCAAGACCGACATTTAATACTACAAACTGCTTGGAAAATGAGAGAAGTTAAACTGGATAATCAAAGGCTGTATTTTGACCAGGACTTCTTGGATCTATTAAACGAAAAGAGAAAGGTAGCCTGAGGCATAATAAGACAGGCTAAGGAGAAGAAGATCAGGATCCAATTGTATTACCCAGCAAAATTATGCATACACACAGAGAAAGGCCCTATTATCTATGATACGGTATATGAAGCTGCCCCAATGTTAAAGCAACTTGGTCTCCAATGCCCCGAATGCTAAGCCGACATCCTGGAGAAGGAAATAGCATGTTCAGCCTGGAAAAGGGCAGGTAAATCTAGAAGAGCACATCCCTCATCACTTACTTGGCCCTCCCATTTAGGCCAAGACATGAAAGCTATTGTGGAACGAGAGAACAAGATCTTAAATCCTGAATCTTCCCCCTACGGGGTCTGTATTTCAAGGGGGAAAAACCTGAGCCTCATTAAGGGTACTGTTTCCACTTAAAGCAGACGGTTTTGGGCTTCTGTATGTTTTTCATGAGAATTGAGGAGAATCAGTGTATGGATTAATATGCGAGCCGAAAGATAGAAACAATAAGGACGGATTACTGGTTAAGGTCTTTATTGAAGGCCTAAGGACTTAAAATATAGCTCAGTTAATAATGTAACGACAAGAATGTAAAAGGGATGAGTTACTCCCAGATGGGGAATGACGTAGATAACGTGTGCAGGGCTTTAAGTTGCCGGTTGGGAGGGGGGAAAAAAATGGGAAGGGGGCGGTTTGGCAGGGCGCGGGACTCCTCGGTTCACATCTCCTTCCGATCTCTCCTCCACGGAGGGGGACTGGGGGGGGATCCGATGTCCGGTTGAGCCGAGTTCCCCTCTATCTTCCACACTGGGTAAGGTATAGGGCGGACTGGATGGGAGCACTGGGCAACCGCTGGTTTAGTGAAACCCTTGGTGAAACTTTACCGTGGGTGACGTCCACTTCGATCACTGATTCTTTGAATCAGGCCTACGCATAGTAGGCAAAAGAGCTTCGGCTCATTCCCTCCCACTGTTGGGAGGTTGACACCGATTACACCTAAACACCTTGGAAGTCAAAGTTTAATAATGTTGTAAGGTATATTTTCCATCTTCTTTATGAACAAGAAATTGATGCACCAGAATGGTTTAAGGTGCAAGTTGAGTTATTGTGGTTATAATGTTAAATGTGTGACGAGGGTATTATTTAAAGGTCAGGGTTCAGAGGGAAAAGGAACTGTGATTAAAACAAGGAAAACTGGAACACAAATGAGTAGGAACAATTGTAATGAAGAAAGAGGGTCAAAGTTGATGGGGCTAGTTACTCAATTAAAAAAATGGGGTCTCTGAAGGTGATTTCTTTAAATGTTCAAGATGTTAACTCACCAGTTAAAAGGGCCAAGATACTTCATTACTTGCAAAAAATGAAGGCAGATATTGGATTAATCCAAGAAACCAGACTTTCAGATTCAGAACATGAAAACTGAAGAGAAGTTGAGTGGACAGGTATATTTCCTTCCACCCCTCAGGGAAAAGCGGGAGTGGCTATATTGTGTAAATAAAAACATTCCTTTAGAAATTAGCTCACAGACAATAATAGAAAAAGGGAGGGGATTAACTATCACTGGAAAGATTTTTAATCAAGTGATTCATATCACTAATGTTTATGCCACCAACAGGGATGAACCTTCTTTCTTCACTAAGATGTTCAGAAGTCTGGCTGTCTTAAAGGAGGGAATATTGTTGGTGGGAGGGGACTTCAACTGTGTCACTAACCCACAACTTGATCGGTCCTCCCAGAACACAATAACAAATAAGGGAATGACTAGGGCAGTTAGAGGGGGGAATGGTAGAATTAGCATTGGTAGACATCGGGAGAAACCAACACAAAACAGAGGGCATATTCTTTCTACTCCTTACCCAACAAAGTTTATTCCAGAATTGACTACTTTTTATGTAGAATAACAGACTCTTATAGGGTATTAACATGTGAAATTCTTCCCTTGGTGGTATCAGATCACTCAGCAGTGGAGTTAACGTTGAAGTTGGGGGATTGGAGTAGAATTACACAATGGAGGATGGATTCCTCCCTGCTAGATAGGGAGGACTTCCACACCCACATACAGGGGGTACTGGAGGACTATCTGACCCACAATTCTTTGGTAGGCTCAGGCTCCAGAAGTTTTTGGGATGGATGTAAAGCAGTTTTACGAGGGGCAATAATCTCATATGCATCACAGTACAAAAAATCTAAACAGGAGCAACAAAAAAATCTAGAGAACAAGCTAAAATATCTAGAGGGGAGGGCCCAGATGGAAGGAGTGGAGAACACAGGTCTTAGTAAGGAGCTTCAAGAGACAAGGAAACGACTAAATGACCTGTTCGACCACCAGGTGGAAGGGAAGCTTCGATACTTTAATCAAAAGTATTATGAATCCGGTAATAAAGCAGGTCGTCTGTTGGCTTTCCGACTTAGACGTAGGTAGGCAGATAGATATGTTAAAACGCTAACTATAGGGAGACAGTCACCCCCTACTCAAGTATATTCACCAAGTGATATTGCAAATGCTTTTAAAGAATATTATAAGGAATTATATGATTCACCACCTAAAATAGTGCAAACAGAAGCTTTTATTTAAAAATTTCTAGACGGCGTTTCCCTCCCAAGGCTAAAGGAGAGCCTTAAGGCACAGTTGGACTCATCTATTACAGCACAGGAAATTGCCCAGGTTATTAAGGATCTTAAGGGGGGTAAATCACCTGGTCCTGATGGATTTAACTCAGAATTTTACCAAAAGTTCAAAAAGACTTCGATCCCAGTTCTGGTTCAGGTTTTTAATAGGGGAAGGGGGGGGGTCTCCCACGTACATGGGGCGAAGCCTATATTACGGTAATCCCCAAGGAAGGGAAGCAGCCTGAGTTATGTAGTTCATACAGACCAATTTCGCTCCTTAATGTTGATTCAAAGATTTTCACTAACATTTTGGCAAATAGAGTAAATGCTGTTCTGCCGGATTTGATCCATCCGGACCAGGCAGGGTTTGTTCCCAGTAGATTCCTCAGGGACAATGTAAGACGGTATTTAAATATACTACATCTGGGGGAAAAAGGGAAAGATACTCAAATAGCAATAGCTATTGATGTGGAAACAGCGTTTGATCGCTTACATTGGGATTTCTTAAGGGAAGTTTTGGTTAAATTTGGATTTGGGCCCCAATTCATAGAATGGATAACAGAAATTTGTAATCAACCTTCTGCTAAAGTAGAAGTAAATAGTACAATCTCCCAAACACTGAACATTAACAGGGGAACATGGCAGGGGTGTCCCTTGTCCCCCTTCCTCTTTGCTCTTAGCATAGAAGCCCTAGCTCAGGTGATCAGGGATCATCAGGGACTAAAAGGGATTATAACCGGTGGGGAAGAAAACAAAATCTCGCTTTATGCAGACGACACCATGCTGTACTTGAGGGATCCAATACAAACCTTCCCAGTGTTAAGGGAAATATTAGAACAATACAGTCAAGTTTCAGCATTTAAAATAAATGAGAATAAAACAGAAGTAATATTGGTCAGTGGTCATCGATCTGACGAACTAGATTGGATGATTCCATACAAATGGGTTTCTACCCAAATGAGGTATCTGGGCATTTATATTCCAAATGATTTCTCACAACTTTACCATGCAAATTATAATAAATTATTCTAGGAGGTTTTTACTGATTTAAAGCGGTGGAGTCTCCTCTCTTTAACACTTCTCGGGAGGATTGAGTCGATTAAAATGAACGTACTGCCCCGATTTCTGTTTTTGTTCAACACTCTTCCCTTGCAGATTGCAAAACTAGATTAGAAAAAAATAAAGCTTTACACAATTTTGTATGGGGGGTTAAGAGACCCAGAATTGTGTGGGAAACCCTACAGGGAGTAGGAGAGGACGGAGGCCTGGGACTCCCTAATTTGAGATCAGATTACCAGATGGCGAACTTAGGGACTTGGGTAAATTATCTGGCTGCAGGTACCCTTAACAAATGGGTCCCCCAGGAGATACAGGGAGAGCCGGAGGTAAATCCCCAGGTGGATTTTGGGGGTTCTACACGTTACTTGTTGAGTAACCCTTGGACCAAACATACTTATAGAATATGGGGGGAAATTAAGAGAGAGTTAAATATAAAGGAAACACTAACTAGTAAGTCAGAGATACCCAGTTGTCCAGAATTCATCCCACCTAGAATGGATAAGGTTTTTGCTAACTGGAAGCGTCTTGGTCTCAGGTGTTTTAGTCAGTTCGTCTTGGATGGACATGTTAAATCCTTTCAGAATCTTCAGAAGGAATTTCAACTTCCACATTCCCACTTTTATAGATACCTCCAAGTTAGATCTTTTATTGATACAGGGAATAACTGAGAAATTGTTCAACAACCCCCTTCCCCATTAATTCAGGTTATTCTGGACTCAGTTAGCAGCCAGGGGGAGCGGAAATTAATATCAAGACTCATTATGGCATATAGAGATACTAGGGTCCCACCTCCACTTCTTTGTGAAACAGAATGGGAAATAGAATAAAATATATCTCTAGATGATGAAGCCTGGCACAGGGTTTGGGAAGGAGTTAAACGTACATCTTCTTCTCACTAGGTACTTCCATACCCCTACGAGGACAAAACACTCTACACCAGGAGGGTCTGACTACTGTTGGAGAAATTGTCAGGGTAAAGGAACTCACTCCCATATTTTCTGGGATTGTCCTGTTATCAAACCCTTTTGGAGGGAAATAGGCTCCCACATGAAAAGTATGTTTGATTGAGAGTCTCAACTTCACATAAACGTCCTGGAAATGAGAGCTGTCTTCTATGCAGTCCGAGCTTTGGAGGACATACTCTGTCACAAGAACATTCTCCTTCAACCCGACAACAAGGCAGTGATGTACTACATCAACAAACAGGGCCGTGCACACTCTTACCCATTATGCAGGGAAGCAATGAGCGTGTACGAATGGTGCCTGGAGCACAAGGCTCTGATTCAGGCAGTTTACTTGCCAGGAGTACAAAACGAGCTGGCAGACCGTCTCAGCAGAATGGAGGCGGATCCTCACGAGTGGTCTCTCGACTTAACCATCGTTCAGTCACTCTTCAAGGAGTGGGGAACTCCAGGCCTGGACCTTTTTGTGTCCCCACTTAACGCAAAACTACCTCTCTTCTGCTCCAGAAATCCAGGACCTGGCATTTTTTGTCAGGATGCGTTCAGGCTACGGTGGACAAAACACTTTCTATACGCTTTTCCTCCTCTTCCCCTAATTCAGAGTGTGCTGCTCAAACTGGAGTCCCAGGGGGGCAGAATGATTCTCATTGCCCCCTTCTGGCCTTGGCAGATATGGTTCCCACTACGCAACAATCTATCAGAACCCCCCCCCCCCCCGAAAACGCTTCCCCTTCACATGAACCTTCTGACCCAGAGTCCAGTGGTCCATCCCAGCCTGAGGTCGCTTCACCTTCACGCTTGCTTCTGAAGAGATAGAAGTGAATAGGTTCAATATTTCTCGTAGAGTTTCAGATATTCTTTTGGCTGCGCGTAAGCCGGCCAATAGAAAAACCTACACAGCTAAATGGAAGCGTTCTCTATCTGGTGTGCAAAATCCTCTTGGAACCCTTTTCCTGCCCACAGAATAAAGTCTTGAGTACCTGCAGAAACTTGAAGAATGGTCAGGGGTTTGGCAGTTGAAATTCAATGCAAAGAAGTGCAAGATAATGCATATGGGGCACAAAAACCCTGGCACAACTTATCAGTTGGGGGGTGAGGATGTAGCATGCACCAAGCAGGAAATGGATCTTGGGGTTATCATCTCTGATGACCTCAAGGTAGAGAAACAGTGTGACAAGGCAGCAGGTAAAGAATAGGATGCTGGGATGCATAGGCAGGGGCATCACCAGCAGGAAAAGGGAGGTCATAATTCCACTATACAAGACACCAGTGAGGCCCCACCTGGAGTACAATGTACAGTTCTGGAGACCTTACCTACGTAGGGACATAGACAGGGTAGAGAAGGTTCAGAGGAGGGCAACTAAGATGGTACATGGATTGCATCACGAGTCCTATGAGGACAGGTTGAAGGAACTGAATATGTACTCCCTGGAGGACAGGAAGGAGAGAGGGGATATGATAGAGACATACAAGTATCTTACAGGGAGTAGCAGAGTGCAGGAATACACTATTTTTAAGCGAAAAAGATGTTCCAGGACTAGAGGGCATGGGATGAAGTTGGTGGGAGGATGATTTAGAGGAAACATGAGGAAGAATTTCTTCACAGAACGGGTGGTGGACAAGTGGAACACCCTGCCAGAGGAAGTGGTGGGGGCTGAAACAATCACGGGATTTAAGAATGCATGGGATAGACATAAAGGAATTCTGGAGGTCAGGGGTAAGGGGCAACAGACTTCTAGGAAAACATAAACTGAGCTTACAAGCTCAAATGGGCAGACTGGGTGGGCCATAGGCCCTTATCTGCCAACACTGTCTATGTATCTATGTATCTCTTAGACCCCTCAAACACAGGTCTGCAGTACTCCACAGTCAGTGTTCATCTTTGTGCCATTTCAGCATATCATGAGCCGGTATTTTCCATGTTTCTGGCTCAGTTGCCTGTAGTTAAGAGGTTTCTTAGGGGTATTCTGCATAATAGACCTTCTATTAGATGTCCAGTTGCAGCCTGGGACATTAACAATGTGCTAGATGTGCTCACTCGTAAACCTTTCTAGCCTCTAGCTACTTGCAAATTGAAGTTCCTCACTTGGAAAACGGCCTTCCTGGTGACTATTCGGCCTGTAGAGTTTCTTAAATACATGCACTGGTCACAGACCCCCCGTACACTATTTCACAAGGACAAAGTAGTTCTTAGGACTCATCCTAAGTTTCTCCCTAAGGTTGTCTCAGAATTCCATCTAAATTCCATCTAAACCATCCTTTAGTCCTTCCTACCTACTTTGCGAACTTCCAGAATTAAGGGGATCGTACATTTATTTGCTAGATGTTAAGAGAGCATTGTGGTTCTATCTAGATAGAACGAAGGAAATTTGCATGGCTCAACAACTGTTTGTTTCTTTCAGTGAGACCCGGCAGGGTCAACCTGTTGCTATCAGGTGCATTTCAGCATGGCTGGTGGCATGCCTCCACCACTGCTATTCTATGGCACAGGTCAAGCTGTAAGGCAGAGTGTGTGCTCACTACCAGAGCAGTCGCAGCATCTCTGGTGGAAATCCGTAATGTGCCCATTGCCGATATTTGCCATGAGGCTACCTGGAGCTCTGTGCACACATTTGTTAAGCACCATGCCTTGGATATCCATGCCGGACGGCATCTGCCATTTGGCAGGACCATTCTTAATGGACTTCTGTCCTAAGCATGTGAGCTCTTTATCTCCTGCCGCCCGTCTCGGGGGGATTATTTAGCTCGGTACTTTCCCATTAGTGTGAATGAGTGGTGGAGACTTTATGTCCAAGAAGATATGGAGAGTACATACCTACCGTAATTCTTGATCTTCTTGGACAAAATCCACCACTCATCTATCTCCCTACATCCCGAGCTCCTTCTCTGTTTATGGAGCTCCCTCAGTGGCTGAGCTGTGAAGACTTTATTGTTGACCCTTCTTACTCGGGTCATTCGGACTATCTTATATCCGATTTTTAGGTTAGTCCTTTCTAGGTTAGTTACGCTGCACCTCCTCGGAAAAAAAGGTACTGAGGCGGTTGGAGGGTCGACGCCGAGATAGTCATTACCGCACGTGTTGGGCTCATGGTGCCGCTTCCTCACTGCTCCATCTCAGGCGCTGGCCCTCCTGAAAAAGTTTGCTCCCACTGGGTCCTTTCACCTCCAGCGTACTCCCATTAGTGTGAATGGTGGAGACTTCATCCAAGAAGATCAAGAATTACGGTAGGTACGTAATTTTTTCCCTATCTGGACGATTGTCTAATCATGGGAAAATCTCACCAACAGGTGACCGAACACCTTCAGGTAACCCAGGATCTGTTGCACTCTCTGGGATTCCTTCTCAGCACCAAAAAGTCAGTCCTGACCCCTGTACAGGTACTGCAGTATCTTCCCTTGTCAATCTTCACCATTCATTACTGCTTGGGTGTAAGCTGGAGGCATACACCCACCATTTGTTTTTCCGCCCCCGAGAGTGATGCATCATGTGATGTGCGAGGGGTGGCCGTTAGGCGCCGCAGATTCTTCCTCCATCCCAGTTCTGTTTCTCCCGTCATTGAGGCTACATCTGCTAGTGCGTGTGTGAGTTTTCTCTTCTGCGCCATAGGCCTAGTTCGTCTGCGACTCCTTCATCCCGCTGTTTTTCCCGACGCCGTTGACTGCCGGTAAGTTTGTTCCTTTTCTTTTTGACGGCGCCTGAAGCTTTACTGTGTTTTGATTATTTTACTTTATGGCTGGTTGGGAGCTAAGCAAAGTCGAAGCCAGGCCCATTGCCCTCTGCGTCGGTGCTCCTGTGGCGGCAATTTTCCGTGGTGGACCAACATGATGTTTGCCTTGCTGCCTGGGACCCAACCATGATATGGATAGATCGACACCTGTTCTCATGACTGGTTCTGAAGTCTCGTGTTCAAAATCAGCAAGGCCCGCTGACTTTGGAGGCGGTGTCGCTCTCGGGCCTCCCAGGTCAGATCTTTAGACCTTTCTCCTCGTCCCCTCCCATTCCTATACGGTCTGGAGAGGAGGAGGCCTCCTCATCTTCAAATCTTGCTGAGGAGGATGCCACTTTCGTGGTGTCGGGGGAGCACCGTGGTCCCTCCCGAGGCCACGGTGGGATTCACCGCCTCAGCAGTCACCTCTTCGGAGGTGCAGACTCCCCCAGTGTCATGGCCCGTAGTTGCTGGGCCCGGCGTGAGTGGACCCGCGACACCGCTTTCCAGTGACGCCTCGGATCCCAGCACCACCTGCGGCGCCGGTGATCGAAGTGGCGCCATGTTGGCTTTCGGCGCTGCTGATGGCACCATGGGCCCGGTCAACTCCGCTGGTGGCACCGTGTCGGGTCCCGGTGCCGAGGACGGTGCCGGGGACTCGGCTGGGGCTGCAGGCAAGTCGAGGCCAGGTTCCGACATTGTCTCTGGCGTGCAGACGCTGACTGGCACTGTGAGTGGCACCGGCGCCGTTCGTGGTGCTGTTTCTGGGGAGACTCCTGGGGTGGCTAGTATTGAGTTCCTGCTAGTCATCTCTTCCTCATAAATGGACGATTCAGACGTGGACCCATCCTGGCTCCCCAGTTCTTCAGAATCTGAGTCTTCTGTGAGACATGGTGTCAGGCGGCCCAGTGCGCCCATTCCTCAGTCTCCACAGCAGTTGTCTTCTGAGGGCTTCCAGGCTGGGGGTGGCCTGGAGTCCTTGGGAGGGTACGGCGTGGGGGTTGAGGAGGGGTCTGTTCGCCCAGAAGGGGCTGTAGCAGCTGCCATCTCCAGTGCTGTTGCTCCCTGTCAGGGTGATCTAGGGGCCTTGTCTTCTGGGGGCTCCCCTCAGAGATCCCAGAATCGACTGGCTCTGTCACTGGCGTCGAGGAGGAGGGCGTCCTCTGAGTCCAAGGGGTTGAGATGCCTGGTGTGAGGCATGTCGAGTTTCACCTGCTACCCCACGGGGTGTAGGTAGGAGCCATAGTGCCGAGCCGAGCCTCTCCCTCTTGGGCTCGAGGGACCCCTCCAGTGGCGTTGCTGTGGGCTGCCCTTCTGAAACCTTGCAGCCCCAGGTACGTCACAGGGGAGGATCCCCTTCCAGGCTCTTCCAAGGTTCGCATCCCCAGGGTTCCATTCTGCGATCTGTTTTGTTATCCGGGACCCTGCCAGCTCAGGCTCCATTCCCCGGATTCCAGAGCCGGAGCAGAGGACAGTTGCCTCTTTGTAGGTGCCCTACTCCCATTCCTCTGCAGCCACCACCCTCTCTCCCGGGCCATGTTGGTCCTACGGGCCCGTTATCCTGAGAGACGTTCAAAGGCACTGCCGCGGCCTCTCCCTCATATGTTAGATGTATGCATGAGTGGGTGTTTCGCCTGTCTTCACCAACACAGGAGTCCTCTGGACATTCGAGCTCCCCATCCTCCTCATCTCCCTCCTCGGAGGGAGAGGAACCCTCTGCTCACCTCTCTTCCGACGCTGATTTCACTGAATATCAGCGCTTCCTTTCGAGGATGGTTGGGGACGTTCGTATCTCCTTTGTTAGGCGAGACAGTACCGAACGGGAGACACGTGAATTCCTCAGTGAATTCAGTGCCCAACATTTGGTGGTGCCATCCTGGCCTATTCCTTTCCAGGAGGTGTCTATCCATTCCTGGCAGTCTCCAGCCGACCCAATCCCAGCCCCGGCAGACTGCAGGAGGAGGTATTGTGCCCCATCTGAGTCCCTAGGTTCTCCTCCCAACCCACCTTTGGGATTGGTGTCCCTAGAGACTCCTTCTGGGTGCCACCGCCTGGCGCATGACTGGACTCAGATTCTCTACAGTTTGACTGGTTGGGGTGAAAAGTGTTCTCTTCCCCTCATGCGATGCTGTGTATCGCATCACATCAAGCACACCATGCTGCCTACAACAGGCATCTGTGGTCGATGCTATCTCAACATCTAGCATTAATGCCTGACACGGAGCAATCTAGACAGGCCATTGCCCTCTCTGCTATAGGCCTGGAGCTTGCAAGACACCATCTTACGAAGCCAGTGAGGTGGCTTCCAGGGACAGCGATCTGCATTAGGCAGACGGCATGGCTTCGTATATCAAGATTGTCACCCCTGGCCTGGTGTAGGGTGATTCGCTCTGCTTTCTGGGGGACCTGTCTTTTCTCCACCAGAGCTAGGAGGCTTCTGCAGGGGCTTCCTCCGTCTCCTCATCTCCGGGGGACACCTCCTAGCTCTTAGGCTTCTCGTCTGATTAGCCCAGGGTCTCTCCCTTCTGTTTTCCACTAGCAGGAGGCTGAGGGTCTTGTTCCCTCAGGGTTTCTCTTGTCCCCACTCTGGGAGGGGGGGGCTTAGCACTCACCCAAGCAGTAATGAATGGTGAAGATTGACAAGAGAAGATATGAAAATTACGCACCTACCGTAATTCTTGATCTTCTCTTTTATCTTCACCATTACTTACTGATACTCACCCACCTCCCCTCAAGGGCCTCCTACTTCGGTGTCTCCCTCTCCCTTCTCTTTCCTTCCCTCTTCTTCATTGGCCTTTAAGCAAAAAAAAAAAAACTATCTTGATTTTTCCATTCTTCTCTGGACGGATCCCATTTCCTGAAGGTAAGGGGGAACGAGTAGGATTTATTTCTATCCTGAGGGAACTCTCCAACTGCTCGTAGGGGTAACCTCTTGGCTCTTTCTTAGCCATGTTGTTCAATTCACAGTTAAGGAGACCATCACTCTAACGACTCGGCCTCCTTTTTCCAAGTTCCCTCTGGCAGGTTTTAATCTCCTATTGTGTCAGCTTCTGCTGGTTGGTGCTGTTCTGGCACTTCAATTACCTTGAACTGATGTCCTTGCCTTCAGGGAGTCCGATTGAGTTCCCACTCTATTCTTTACGTAAAGGGGTGCCCTCTGTAGAGCTCACCCCCTCTCCACACACATCTGTGTTAGTACTTAACAAGGTGCTAGAGGGCTTCTTTCCCCTTCCTAGTTGGCCGCTCTCTTCCAGAACAGAATTTCTACCTTGGCAGTCTGTGAGCTCTCACCTAAAGTTTAAGGGATTGGGATGACAGGAGGTTAGAGAATCTGCCCTTTGTGTCCATTCTGTGGAAGTGGTTCAGTTGAACCTGCTCTTCAGTCCTATCAAGTGGGATCCTTGCTCCCTTGTTTATGACTCCCGAACTTATAAGCCTTTAAACCAATATCTCAATGGGCAGAGTTCTCCCTTCCCAGCATCCCTTATTCTCTCCCACTCTTCTTCTTCCTTTTTCTCCTCTTCTTTATCTGTTCCTCCCTTGGAGCTGCCCCAGAAGTGAGGCCCTGCAGTCCCTTAGGACAGGCATTTCCTCTTTTTTTTTCTGTCCCCTACCGGCTTATTCCTTTTTCATTTTCTATCCTTTCCTTTTTCTATTCCTCGGCTATCTTGCCTCATTCTTATTTCTTACCCTTTTTTTGCCTCTCTGGCTAACAGAACTGGGATGGAGGAGGAGTCTGCGGCGCCTAACGGCTACCCCTCATGCATCACGCGATGCGTCATTCTCAACGGTGCCGCCTCCTCTGGGGGCAAAAAAAAAAACCTCTCGTGGCAGGTGCACGCCTTTGGCTTATACCCAATCAGTAATGAATGGTGAAGATACAAGAGAAGATCAAGAATTACGGTAGGTATGTAATTTTCATTTATAGGTGCAGAACTAAACACCATACTGGGAAGGGCTTTCCTCCCTCAGGAGAGTGCAGAAAGCATTTGGCTCTTGGCAGGCTCGTTTGTCTTGGGCAAGCCAAAGCCAGGCAAGACAGTTTCTACAATTGTTAGGGCACATGTCTTCAGCAACTAGGACAGTCGTAGGTGCCAGGTTTCAGATGAGAGACGTCCAGTTCCATCTCAGGGCACACTGATGCCAAAGGCAAGACTCGCTATCAAAACCAATACCAGTAACATAGAAACATAGAAATTGTCGGCAAGTAAGGACCGCTAGGCCCATCCAGTCTGCCCGTGGGCCCTATACATTGTATGTGGCCATTGATCCTATGTGATCAATAGCTTGTCATCACTCCCTCCCCTCTCAGGCCTCCCTTGTGCCTGTCCCAAGCATGCTTAAACCCCTCCACTGTGCTTGCCCCCACTACCTCCTGTGGCAGACTATTCCATGTGTCAACTACCCTTTCTGTGTAGAAAAACTTCCTCACATTACCTCTTAATCTACCCCCCTCCAATTTCATATTGTGCCCCTTTGTTCTAGTACTTTTTCTACATTGGAAAAGCTCCCCACCCCCTGGTCTGTACTTTTTTTATGCCCTTAAGGTACTTGAAAGCTTGTTTTGTCCCCCTGCTGTCTCCTCTCCTCCAGTAAGTACACATTGAGGTCCCTTAGTCTCTCCTCATATGTTTTGTGGTGCAAGCCCTGCACCATCTTTGTTGCCCTTCTCTGGATAGTCTCCACCTTACCTATGTCCTTGCGCAGGTGTGGTCTCCAGAACTGTATGCAGTACCCCAAGTGAGGCCTTACCAATGTTTTATACAATGGCATCACCACCTCCCACCTCCTGCTAGTGATACCTCTGCTTATGCACCCCAGCAGACCATTGGCCCTCTCTGCTGCCTTTGTACACTGCTTTGATACCTTAAGGTCATCAGAGATGATAATCCCTAGGTCCCAAGGTAACAGGTGTGTTACTACAGGCACTTCAATGGTGGATGTAGCTGGAAAACTTGAGAGAAGGGATTCCATTGCTGCAAGAACCCCCATTCATTGGTTCTCACAACAGATGCTTCTCTGTTAGGATGTGGTGTTCACTTGGGGGAGCACACCATTGACGGCACCTGGGAGAGTGCAGATTCTCTCCAGCATATAAATCTGCTAGAGCTAAGGGCTGTTTACCTGGCCCTTCAAGCTTTTTCACATCTAATACAGGGAAAGGTGGTACAAGTCAGAACAGACAATACCACAACAATGTACTGCATCAACAAGCAGGGAGGGACAAGGTCTACCCCACTTTGTACAGACGAGATGAAGATATGGAGCCTTGCTTTCTCTTTGGTGCTGCCAGTATAGGTTGCCAGTGCCACTGTAAACAGAAATAGAGGCTGCCTACAACTTGCTGCAGATTCCAGCAGTGATACCTAGGGAAGCATTCTGGGATTGTGTGCATTACTTTGCTTAAATTGGATCATGGCGGCCATCACTTAACAAGCTGGAGCGGTGAATGTGGACGAGAGACAAGCAGGAGCAAAACTTGTGGGAACATGGTTTCTGGATAGTGTGGACTGGCTGTAACGGTAAGTGCTAAACTGGTTCAGAAACCGTTATGCTCCCGCGATCGTGAGTGTGGACAGGGCCAAAGACCATAGGCAGGACAGACAACAGCTGTTCCTCACCTATGGAGAGGTAGGTAAGGGGACACCTGTCTCAAAAAGAACCATCTCTCGATGGATAGTTTAGTGTATCCAGTTTTGCTACTCAAAAGCAGGTAAGGTGCCCCCTGTTGGGCTTAGGGCCCATTCTACAAGGGGCACAGCTGCCACTATTGCAGCTATCCGAGAGGTGCCTTTGATGGAAATCTGTAAAGCAGCTACCTGGAGGTCAGTTCACACCTTCACTAAACATTGTAGCCTGGACACCCAGTCCAGGAGTGATGCCAGGTTTGGCACAGCAGTCCTGCAGAGTCTTTTTCCTAAGTAGATTCTTTGCCCACCTCATTGAGGTACTGCTGCATAGTCTGCAAGAAGTAATAATATTAGTGGATTCCTGGGGTTAGATGAAAAAATTACTCGCCTGTAGTAATCTTGTTTCTTCCAATGGGATCCACTAATATTATTACTTCCTACCCTGCCTCCACTGGCAGAATCAGTAAAAAATCCTCTCCAGTGCTGATTGTATGTATACTTGGAGTGGCATGGCATCTGCTGGCACTTCTTAGTAATGTTTCTTAATTAGTAGGTTCTTTATTCTAAGGCATATCTGGCTTTAAGAAAAGGGACATTTATTTCTTCTGGTCCTCTAGTTAATGTTATTAGTTGCCCCAGTTGGGGCCCCTTTTTTTCTATTTCTGTTCTAATTATATGTTACTATGGCCTATTTGCAAGCTGCTAAGAAATCTGAGATTAGAATGTAGGCAGCTACATCGGACAGTTTTTGAACTGGATACACTAGCTAAAGATTCCATCATTAGCATAGCATTCCATTTGGCTCTGGGGCAGTGCTGGCTTAAATGAGCACTGCAAGAAGTAATAATATTAGTGAATCCCGTTGAAAGAAACAAGATTACTACAGGTGAGTAATTTTTTTCTTCTTTCCCATCTATATGTTGACTCAAGATTGCACCTAGGCCTACCTCTGATGCATCAGTCTATAACAGAAATAGTTTCTCATAGTCTGTGCTTCTTAAAACAGGGGCGAACATGATGCAGCCTTAATGGCTCGAAAAGCCTTGTCACACTCTGGGGTCCATATCACATTATTTGGAAAGCGTTTCCTTGTGAGTTCAGTGAGGGGAGTAGCTAACTCAGCAAAACTGGGAACAAATCTTCGATAATAACCAGCCAGACCTAAAAATGACCTGACGTGCATCTTTGTTTTAGGGATAGGGCTGTTAGCTACAGCTTCTATCTTGGAAACCTCTGGTTTGACGTCTCCATTTTCCAAAACACAGCTCAAATATCTGATTTCCTGCATGCCCAATGCACGCTTGGTAGGATTAATTGTCAGACCTGCCTTTTTGATCGATTGGATAACTGCTCGTAGGTGTTCCAGGTGACTTTTTCAGTCTGGACTGTACACTATGATGACATCCAGGTATGCAGCACAGAAACCAGTGTGAGGGGATAACATTTCATCCATGTACCACTGGAAGGTACCGAGAGCACCGTGTAAACCAAATGGCATGGTGGTGAATTGATAGAATCCTATAGGAGTGGCAAATGCAGTTTTGTCTCTCTATTCGTAAGCTAGGGGGATTTGCCAGTAACCCTTGGTGAGATCGAGGCTACTGATATACTTGGCACTCCCCAGTCTGTTCACCAAATCATCTATTCTGGGCATTGAATAACTGTCAAATTCTGACACTTGATTAAGTTTACTAAAATCAAGGCAGATTCTTACACTCCCTTCATTTGTTTATAGTCCCCATTGGTGATGACCAAGCACTTCTCAACTCTTCTATGATACCCAGATCTTCCTGGACATAAGTCTCCACCACTCATTCACACTAATGGGATCTGCACTGGAGGCACTAGGACCCAGCGGGAGCAAACTTTTTTTGGCTGGAGGGCCGGCGCCAGAGATGGGGCCACAAGGAGCAGCACCGCGAGCCTCAGCTCATGTGGTAATAACTGTCTCGGCGTCAACCCTTCAGCCGCCTCAGTTCCTTTTTCCCGCCGTCGAGTGCGCTTCAGTGACGACGACGCTCGCCCAACGGGAGTCAAACTTCAAACTAGCAGCATAGTTTTCAGTTTTGTTATTTTGTAGTAATATCTCGAATAAGTATCGCTTAAGTTTATTCTTATTTACAAAGAAGTCTCAGCCTACTTTGACGGAGTCGACCATGAGCAGGTCAGGTGACGGTAGGGAGACTTCGTATGAAAGCTGTTCAGTCAGTCGGGCTGGGTCCGGTCCACCGCCTTCTCCGGAGGGGGGGTCTGACAATGGTCAGTCCAATGCTCGAGGGGGCAGGTGGTCCCCTCGAAAGCATAAAAATAAAAGGTTGCATTCCCGGCACCGTTCGGCCTCGAGCTCTTCTTCGGTCCATAGGTCAAAAAAGAGAAGGCATCACTCGAGGTCGCCCTCTGATATGTCTGCGCATAGACGGTCAGTTATTGGGGCTAGTTGCTGGTCTCCTCCTTCGGAGTCTCCTGCTTCTGTTTCTGGTAGCCAACGTCTTCGACATCGGAGCCCTACCCCGCCCTCTGGTAGGTCTTCAGATGAGCAGTTTCATCAGTGGGCCGCTCTTATGGAGCAGTGGGTTCGGAGCTTGGTCCAGCTGCCTGGCCCTGTCACTCAGGGGCCTTCGGGTTTCTTGGGAGACCAGGTAGGGCGGTTGAGCCTCCCTGGTCGCGTGGCACCGTCTTTGGTGCCATCGACTCCGCGCTTAGGTGTTTCCCCTCCTCATATGGCTGCGGCGTAGGGGGCCCCACCGATGCCTCTGTCTCCTGCTCTTCTTCCTCCCCTTCTCCTCAAATCCTGTCTTTCGAGTCTTGGGGTGTTTTGGTGCCCTCGGCGATCGTGCTTACTAGCCCGTCTTTAGCACCGATCGTCTGTCGCACCGTCCTCGGCGCCCGTGTGCGTCTTCGGCACCGCTAAGCTTTGCGGCGCCGTCCGGCCTCTCGGCTCCATCCTCGGCGCCGCGTGGCTTCTCGGCACTGTCCTCGGTGCCGTGTGCTTCGTCGGCGCCATCCTCGGTGCCATGCGCTTCATCGGCGTCGTGCGTTTCTGCGGCGCCGGGGGTTCTTGGGGCATCGTCCACCTTTCAGGACTCCTCCTTTAACCCTTTTCCTTCCTCATTTCCCTCTGATTTTCACTCCTTTCCTGTCCATGCAGTCCCTCCTGGACTGTCAGGAGATGACATTGAGCCTGACCCAGACCTTAGGCTGGGTGATGAAGTGGAAGAAGCAGGATCTATTCCTGCTGCAGAACCTGTGGTTGAGGACCTGTCTTTTAAGTCTCTGCTGAAAAACTTGATTTCCGCTCTTTCTCTCCAAACTACAGACATCGATCCTGGGAAATTGCTAAGACTCCAATACCTCCATGTTCCAGAGATCCCTATGGATTTGACTCCTCCGGTTCAGCCCTCCTTTGAGACGCTGTCTCAAATTGTATGGAATAATCCTGCTCTCATTCCTTCAGTGGCTAAATCCATAGATAGGAAATACTCAGCTCCCAAGGATCGACCCATTTTGGTGTCCCAAGCCTTTGCGGATCCCATTGTAGTTTTGGCAGAAAATGATAAGGTCGTCCTCCCCCAGACTACTACAGCTCGACCTATTAACAAAGAATCTCGTAAGATAGACACTTTAGGTAAGAGACTCTTTGCTGCCTCCACCCTGGGTATGCATATTGCCAGCTACCAAGGCTATTTCTCTCAATATGAGTATATCCTTTGGCACTCACTCAAACAAATCGTTGAAGCTCTACCGGATTCGGACATAAAGTCAGAGCTACTTCAAACCATTACCAGGGGTATCGAATCTAACAACCAGCAAGTTAAAGCGGCTATGGATGCTTTCGATACTGCTTCCAGAGCGTGGTGACTGGTATTTGTCCCGCCGTCATTCCTGGCCTGCACTTCAGGTTTCACGAATGGCCTTTGCAGCAGGTAATGGTGTTGCCTTTTGATGGTGTGTATCTTGACCCTCAAGTAGAACAGGCTCTAGAAGCTACACAAAAGACTAGGTCAGCCATTAAGTTGTCTCGACCTCCTCCTGTCCCCTCTCGAGGGGGTGTTAATAAACGCCAGTTCCATAACCGTCAGTCCTTTCGAGGTAGAGGCAGAGGAAGCTTTCATAAAAACCAAGCCCCGCAGCCTCAAAAGAAAATGCAGCAGAAGGTGCAAGGACCCAAAGCGCCCAGCGCCGCCTTCTGAGTCGTTGGCCCAAGTCCAACCTCAGCTGCCCGAGGTGGACTCTTCCTCAGCGGTGGGAGGTCGTCTGTCGTACTTCTACAATCAGTGGAAGTCCATAACCTCAGACAGATGGGTCCTCCGGATAATCCGTGTGGGGTATTCACTCAATCTTGTGGAGGCCCCTCCGGATTGTCCTCCCAAACGACAGCCCAAGCTGTCAACCCTTCAGTCAGACTTTCTCGCCACCGAGATTCAGGGCCTTCTGAACAACAGGGCAGTAGAAGTAGTGCTGCTGCAACAACAGAACACAGGGTTCTACTCCCATTATTTTCTGGTTCCAAAGAAAACCAAGGGCATGCGCCCCATTTTGGACCTCAGAAAACTAAACAAATTTCTGCCCAAGGAGAAATTCAAAATGATTTCACTAGGAACCTTGTTACCTTTGCTTCATCAACACAACTGGCTAGCCTCCCTAGACATGCAGGCTGCTTACCAGCACATTTCTATTCACCCAAAGCATCACAAATTCCTGAGTTTGTGGCTCTGGGACAACATTATCAGTTCAGAGTCCTGCCCTTTGGGCTATCCTCCCGCTGCCAGAGTTTTTACAAAGTGTTGTGCAGTTCTGCAGCACATCTCAGAAAGATCAGAATACAGGTGTTCCCTTATCTGGACGATTGGCTTCTGGCAAGTCCTTCCAGGCAGGGAACTCTGGACACATGAACCGCACACGGCTTTCTCCGTCCATGGAGTCCTACTAAACCTCAAAAATCGCAGTTGCAGCCCTCCCAGAGCTCCTTTTTATAGAAACTCTTCTGGACACCTCCTGTGTGAAGGCTTTTCTTCCACAGGACAGGAGGCGATATCCTTCAGATGGCCCGTCACATGAGAGGAACGACTCTGTTCCAGCTCTCTCGATGCAACGGATGCTAGGTCTCATGGCATCCTCGGTGTTCACTGTACCCCTAGCAAGCCTTCACATGAGAACTTCTCAGTGGATGCTCAGTACTCAGTGGTCCCCAACCACTCACCACGATCCTTTCTCATCAAGGTGACAGAACCCCTAAAGAGGTCGCTCACCTGGTGGTCGCGAGAGAACAATCTCCTAGAAGGGTATCCCTTTGCTCCTCTGGGTCATCAGATTTCCATTACCACAGACGCGTCCCTGATGGGGTGGGGAGCTCACTGTCAGGCTCTCCACACTCAAGGTACGTGAACTCAGCTCAAGTCCCAGCTTCACATAAATGTCTTAGAAATGAGAGCCGTCCTTTATGCGGTCTGGGCGTTGAAGGACATTCTCTGTCACAAGAACATTCTCCTTCAAACGGACAACAAAGCAGTGATGTATTACGTCAACAAACAGGGCGGTGCTCACTCTTACCCCTTATGCAGAGAAGCGATGAGAGTGTGGGAATGGTGCTTGCAGCACAAGTGTCTAATTCAAGTGGTCTACCTGCCAGGAGTGCAGAACGAACTGGCAGATCACCTCAGCAGAACAGAGGCAGATCCTCATGAATGGTCTCTCGACTCAGCCGTAGTTCAGTCAATATTCACAGAGTGGGGAACTCCAAATCTGGATCTTTTTGCATCCCCACTCAACACAAAACTGCCTCTCTTCTGCTCCAGAAATCCAGGGCCTGGCATTTTCTGTCAGGATGCGTTCAGGCTGCAGTGGACAAAACTCTTTCTATACGCCTTTCTGCCTCTTCCTCTAATTCAGGGGGTACTTCTCAAGTTCGAATCCCAGGGAGACAAAATGATCCTCATTGCTACCTTCTGGCCTCGACAGATGTGGTTTCCACTACTCAACAATATGTCGGCAGCTCCACCGGAACCACTCCCCCTTCAGACGAACCTCTTGACTCAGGGGCCTGTTGTTCATCCCAACCTGAGGTCGCTTCACCTTCACGCTTGGCTCCTGAAGAGGTAGAAGTGAACAGGTTCAGTGTCTCTCACAGGGTTTCAGATATTCTTCTGGCTGCGTGGAAGCCAGCCACTAGGAAAACTTACACAGTCAAATGGAAGCGTTTTTCGCTCTGGTGTGCAAATTCCTCTTTGAATCCCTTTTCCTGCCCACCAGATAAAATTTTGGAGTACCTCTTAGACCTCTCAAATTCAGGTCTGCAGTACTCTACAGTCAAAGTTCACCTTTGTGCCATTTCAGCTTATCATGAGCCGGTACTTTCCTTGTCACTGGCTCAGTTACCTGTGGTTAAGAGGTTTCTTAAGGGAATTCTGCATACCAGACCTCCTACAAGACGTCCAGTCACAGCCTGGGACATTAATCTTGTGCTAGACATGCTCACTCAGAAACCTTTCGAACCTCTGGCTACCTGTAAGCTAAAATTTCTCACCGGAAAAACGGCCTTCCTGGTAGCTATTACCTCAGCCTGCAGGGTCTCTGAGATACATGCCTTGGTCACAGACCCTCTGTATACTGTGTTTCATAAAGACAAAGCAGTCCTTAGAACCCATCCTAAATTTCTTCCTAAGGTTGTTTCGGAATTCCATCTAAACCAACCTTTGGTCCTTCCCTCTTACTTTGCGAACTTCCAAAATGAAGGAGAATGTTCTCTTCATTCCTTGGACGTTAAGAGAGCTTTATGTTTCTATCTAGATAGAACAAAAGACTTTCGTAAAGCTCAACAACTGTTTGTTTCCTTCAGCGAGACCCGACTGGGTCAACCTGTCGCTATCAGATGTATCTCAGCATGGCTAGTGGCATGCCTTCGCCACTGTTATTCCATGGTGCAGGTTAAGCTGGAGGGTAGAGTTTACGCTCACTCTACTAGGGCGGTCGCGGCATCTCTGGCGGAAATCCGCAACATGCCCATTGCAGATATTTGCAACGCTGCTACCTGGAGCTCAGTGCATACTTTCGTTAAACACTATGCCCTGGATGTCCATGCCAGACGACATCTTTCCTTTGGCAGAACCATCCTTAATGGACTTCTGTCCTAAAACTGTGAGCTCTTGGACTCTCCTGACGCCCTCTCGCGGGATTATTAGCTTGGTACTCTCCCATTAGTGTGAATGAGTGGTGGAGACTTATGTCCAGGAAGATATGAAAATTACGTACCTACCGTAATTCTTGATCTTCTTGGACGAGTCTCCACCACTCATTCACACACCCACCCTCCATCCCGAGCTCACCTCTGTTGTTGGTCTTCACTCCTCAAATCTTTAGGCTGTGAAGACTTGTTTGTTGACCCTTCTTATACTGGTGCATCGGACTATCTTATGTCCGGTTTTTGGTTAGGCTATTCTTCTAGGTGGATTACGCTGCACCTTCTCGGAAAAAGAGTACTGTGAGGCGGTTGGAGGGTCAGCGCCGAGAATAGTCATTACCGCACAAGCTGAGGCTACAGGTGCCACTCCTCGCGGCCCCATCTCTGGCGCCGGCCCTCCAGCAAAAAAGTTTGCTCCCGCTGGGTCCTAGTGCCTCCGGCGCAGATCCCATTAGTGTGAATGAGTGGTGGAGACTCGTCCAAGAAGATCAAGAATTACAGTAGATACGTAATTTTCATTTCTTTTATTTTTTTGTATTTCCTCAACCATGTCCGCGCTTAACCACTCTGGTAATCTATATGTCTTTTGTCTAATAGGGCAAGCATTCCTTGTCACTATTACATGCTCAACCCCTTTTGCTTGGCCTGGTGCTGTGGTAAAAGTACTTTTAAATGTCTTTAGCAAGAGTTACAGATTTCTGCGGTTTGTTTAGAGGCTAAGGAAACATTCGCCTTTACAGCTTCAGCAGTAATCGTTTGTTCCAGTCTATCATAAGTTACATCAATAATTTCTTTATCAGTTTCTGGTAAAACTAGCAAAGCAGCTGTTTGGTGTTTCTTCAACCCATTTCTTGAGGAGGTTAGTATGATATCTTAGTAAGATTTTTTCAGTCAGGGGTCTCAATCTCACAGTTAACTGTGCCAGTACTTCTAAGCACTTTATAAGGCCCCTGCCAGTTCATTAACAGTTTGTTTTCTGTAGTTGGTAACAGTAGCAAGACCTTTTCACCTGGCTCAAAAACATTTTCTTTTACCCCATGGTTATAATACACCTTCTGCTAGTTTTGGGCCTCTTCCTGATTACTATGGGTGATTTCAACATATTTTGCCAGCTTCTTTCTCAGGGCACACATGTAAGCTGTAATAGATTGTTTCTGTGTGGGGTTACATTCCCATGTTGTCTACCATACAGCATTTCAAATGGTGAAAACCTGTTGATGCCTGTGTCATTTCTCTGTAACCAAAAAGCAGGTAAGGCAAGTACTGGTCCCAGTATTTCCCTTCCATTTTACAAACCTTTTTAACATATGTTTTAGGGTTTGATTAAAATGTTCAACAAGACCGTCTGTCTGAGGGTGATAAGGGGAGGTTCTTATGGCAGTGATACCTAGTAGTCTGTACAGCTCCTTCAGTAATGCAGCACCAAAATTTTCTACCTTTATCAGTAATACTCTTTTTTGGTATGCCCAACCTGCTGAAAATTTTGGCAGGGTCTTCTGCGACTTTTGGGGCTGTGACAGTACGCATGGGAACAGCCTCTGGGTATCAGGTAGCATAGTCACATACTACCAAAATTAATCAATTTCCCTTTTTACTTTTGTCTAAGGGGCCAACCACATCCATTGCATTTCAAAAGACACATCTGTCAAGGGTAGGGGCACCAGGGGCACCTTGTCTTTTTTAGTCACTGGGGCTACTTTCTGACACTCAGCACAAAAACTGCAATAGGAAGCAACATCTTCATGAATTCCTGTACAGTAATCTAGCAAAGGTGCGATCCCTCCCAGAATGACCAGCTGTAGGACTATCATGTGCTATCTGTAACAACTCAGGTCTATACTTTTGTGGTATAACTAATTGTTCTATTTGGTCCTGTGTCTGAGGTTTAACTCTGACTCAGTACAGTAGCACCTTACATTTTTTAAACATAGGTTCACCCTGTTTTGGTTTTACCCCCAGCTGTTTAAAATAACCCTGGAAAGAATCATTGTTAGCCTGTTCTGAAAGAAAATCACAATCAGTGATCAGTTTAGTTTCAGAATTTTCATATGTTTTAGCCCCTTATGTCCATCAGTCTTTTGTTGCCACTGTTTCTTCAGGCGTCGTCTTTCTTTCCTGGACTTCTGGATCTTGGAGCTGTGCTCAAACAAGTCTGAATCAGAATTAGTGAAAGGAAAAGAGTCCCCACCATCTGAGATCTTCTTTGCCTGAGCTGTTGTCACCACAGCTGCTGAAACATCAGGATTTACTCCCTCGTTGATTAACTCAATAAATCCTGGAAAGTAATTTCCAATAATCACTGGTACAGGTAACTTAGGTACTATGCCCACTTGCATTTGATGCGACACCCCATTAACTGATTATCTCCTGGTGGTCATTTTGGGTTGGGTTCAGCAATGGATGGTTCAGACGCCATACGATGGCTACAGGATCGATAGAGCTAATAGAGTCACTTGGCTGGTGAGGTATTATCGAGTGTCCCCGTGGCTGCAGATGACGCCAGTACCTGGTCCTTTTAGACATTGTTTTCCTAGCACTTCAATATGATTAGGGTCTGTCTGCTTCCTGAATCTATAAGTCCCTTCATAGTTTTATGTCCTATCTTCACATCTGTTAAGTACTTGCCCCAATTTGCTAAGGACAAATCTGCTCCAGTGTCACTCTTCTTACTACGGCAGTTTCTTGCAATATGACCTGGCTTACTTTAGTTATAGCAGATAAAGTCTTTGAGCACAGATTTGTTAGTCCCACCAGAGTTATTATCAGACTTGGAGTTTAAATGGGGAAAAAGAGTGTCTAATCGGTGCTTGGCTGTTACCTTGTGCTGTGGAGTCTGTCTGGCAATTTAGTAGTCTTCAGCCAAAGAAACAGCCTTTTCCCAACTTTGTGATCTGTGTTCTTTCACCCAAAGCTGCAGATCTGTAGGCAGGATGTTGATGAATTGCTCTATTGCAAATGTGTTGTTGATCTGTGGGACTGTTTTGACCTCTAGCTGGATCCATTTTATCACAAGTTCTCTGAGTCGGGTGAAGGCTTCTCAACTGAGTTGTACTTCAGAAACTGAAATCTCTGCCTGTAGGTCTCTCCTGAGATGTCATACATTTTCGCTTTTCACCAGGTCATAGTTTTCTGACTGTGCAGTGTCCATATTGCTGTAGACAAGTTGGGCTTTCCCTGTCAGGTAAGGTATCAGTCTGATTGCCCATTGCTGCTTTGGCCACTGACAGGCTGCGGCAACCCTTTCAGAAGTTGTCAGGTATGCTTTGATATCATCGAAGGGACACAACTTTGTAAGTTTATTGTATTTCAAGTTGCCTTTGTCCTGTTGCTCATCTGGATCTGTGCCAGATCCTCTGCCTTTGATAGCCTGCAAGGCATCCAGCCACCGCTGCTCCTGTCGCTGCATCTGTTCTCTCCTATGCTGCTCGAGTTGTTGCATTTCTTCTTTTCTTTGTTTCTTAGTCTCTTTTTGTTGTCTAGCCTACTATTTGAAAAAGGCAGTCAGGCTTTCAGGTTCTATTACTGCCTGATCTTATCTGTGTCAATCTTCAACATTCATCACAGATGGGTATCTGCCGGAGGTCAGGACCCATGAGGAGCTTTTTTTTTTTTTTAAAGGTAGGCGGAGCCGACACCATCACCCCTCGGGGCCACGCACTTGCGTGGCGCTCATGGGTTGGCCGTTAGGCTGTGTCAACTCCGCCTGCCTGCCAGTTCTTCGTCTCCCGCCGTAGAGGTCACCTCGTGTGGAAGCTGAAGGAATTTGAGGCTTGCTTCGCAGTTTCTCCTCCTACGCAGTATATTGTGCCGAAGTCCGTCGGTTATACCTGCCGGTTCTGTGTTGCTTTACTCGACGTCGCCTGGTAAGATCTTTCCATTATTATTCTTTTTTGCAATGTCGAGTCTGTTTTTGGTATTTTTTCCCGTAGGTCATGTGTCTTGGTCAGGGGCAAGAAATCTTCAAGGAGCCGGGTCGTTATGCAGCCAGTGCCCATCTGCCATCACCGACCAGCATGACCGGGCGTCTCGGTCTTGGCTCGCTTCATGACATGGATTCATGCACGCCTGCTTCTCATGGACCGGGTCACTCTGAACAACGCTGGAAAGTGGGGTGAGCTCCGCCCGACTTTTGGGGGTCGGGTGTGCACTCGTCGGGCCAAGCCAAGCTCTCTCAGCCTTTCCTCTGGGTCCCTCCTGGTTCTGTATGGACTGAGGAGGAGGGCCTTAGCTGCCTATAGCTAGCGTTACAAGGCTTCTTCCGCGGCGCAGGAGGCCTGTCCCGCTCCTTCCTGGGGGCGGGCAGAAGGCGCCGCCATGGCAGTTGGCCCTTCAGGGGTGAAGGCTCCCCCAGTGTCGCTCCCATGGGTCGCAAGTCCTGGGTCGGTGCCGTCCTCTATGCCGTCGGCCGGCGTCGTTGGAGGCCTCGGCGCCGTTTGCAGCGCCGTAGGCCCTGATGGGGCCATCGTTGGCACCGACTTGTCATGCGGTGCCGTGATCTCTGTCATAGCAGCGTTCCGCAGGCGCTGACACTGCTAATAGCTGTAAGCTTCCTGACGCTGTCGCGCCTCCATGTCTCGCCTCGGCGCCGTCCTCTGTGCTGAGGTTGAGCGCGGCGCCATGTCCTCGAGGCTCGGCGCGTGAAGCCTCCAGTTTCCTCAGTTGGTGCCATCTTCTGCGTTGCTCCTGCCCTCGGCGGCGCGGGAGCTGGGTGGCGCCCGTGCCGGTGCCATGTCCGCCGGGCCGTTCTCGGGGCCCTGCCCTCGATGCAGTTCCGCGGCGCGGGAGCTAGGCGGTGCCGATGGTGCTGCCAGGGCTGTCGTCGGCACCGTCTCCGTCCTCGGCACTGCTCGTGGCACCGTGGGACCGGATGGCGCCATGGCTGGTCCCGGCTCTGGATCTCTGGTTCGGGCTGGGGCCGCACCTCCCTCGGATTCCACTCACAGGGCTGAGGGAGGCGCTGGCACTGACTCGGGCACAGCTTTGATCTCTGGGCCTGTTGGCAAGGATGGCACTGCCCACCCTCTCACGGTTTGGCACAGGGCCTCGGACTCTACCTCCTCGGAGATGGAGTCGAGCTCTGAGTCGGACGTGCAGTCTGACCCTTTGGGGTTGGCTGTTGAGGTGGGTAGCACGGTAGTCTCTTCAACAAATCGGAGTCAGCCCCCTTCTGAGGTGAGGTCGGTGGCTACCGAGACTAGGGTCAGGGGTGCTGACCAGCAGGCAGTGGTGCAGGCCACCATAGCTCTGCAGCCTGGTCTTGGCAGTTTCACTGACCCCTCAGTTGTGGTACCCCCTCCAGTGGTGTGCCTTGATCGCCCAACTTTGGGGCCGATCGGAGCACCTGCGGGGGGGTACTGCACCCTGGATAACCCCTTCAGGGGCTGTCCAGAGATGCCAGCTACCTAGGCTGGCCCTCTCGAGGAGGAGGGCTCTTTCAGACTCAGAGAGGTGTGGGGTCGGCACGTCGGCCTTTTTCTGGGGTCCACCCGGGCCCTGGGAGAAGCCGTAGTTCAGATCTCCGCTCTTCCTCCTCGGTCTCTTTGAGAGAGACCTGTTATTTTGAGGTAGGGGAGCATCCTTCTGGACCTATACGGCCCCAGTCGCCTCACAGGGAGGATTCTTCCGGGCGCAGCCAAGGCAGTACCGATTTGGTTGTTCAGCTGTCAGCTGTGGGGTCTTCGGGGGCACCTTCTTCCGCGGGTGCCCACGGTCCGCTCCTTAGCCCAGGTGGAGGTCAGCAGACATCTCTTCTCGGCTCTGTCCCCATACCTCTGCCACACTCTCCTGTGCTCCCAGGCATCTTCGGTCCTAGTGGGCCTCTCACCTGGGAGCAGTTCAGAGCGGTGGCTGCTCGGTTCCCTGCTTACGTTAGGGCAATGGACAGCCAGGTTTTTCAACCTCCCCCCATGCAGCCACCCACTGAACAAATGGTGACCTCCAGCTCCTCATCCCCCTCTTCAGGGGGAGAGGAACCCTCTGTCCACATCTCTCCAGCTGCTGATCTCTCTGAGTATCAGCGATTCCTCGTGAGGATGTTGGAGGATTTGCACCTTACTCCTTCCACTATCAGCAATCCTGAACACTCGGCGCACGCCTTTCTAGGCGATTTTGGTGAGGCCACCCTTGTGGTGCCACCCTGGCCGGCTCCCTTTCGGGAGGCGTTGTTGCGTTACTGGCAGAGGCCCTTCTCCAGAGTTCCTGCCCCAAGGGATCTCAGCCAGAGGTATTGCGCACCCCTGGAGTCTCCAGGTTCCATGCCTCATCCACAGTCTGGATTGACGCAGTTGGATACTCCTGATGGGCTTTGCGCTCTTCACCATGACCGGCCCCCAGATCAAGACTCCTTGGATTTTGATTTCTGGGGTAGGAGGACTTTCTACTCAGCACAGCTATTTCTTTCTATCTCTGCACATCAGGCCCACTATGCAGCCTATAACAGGTTCTTGTGGTCCAGGCTAGGTCAGCTCCTAGCCTCATTGCCTGACACAGAGCAAACCAGACAAGCCATTGCACTCTCTGCGCGTGGCCTGGAGCTAGCAAGGCACCAAGCGAGGGCATCCTATGATGCCAACGAGGTAGCTACCAGGGTCGTAGGGACAGCAATCTGCACTAGGCGGACAGCATGGCTGCGTCTTTCCTGTTTGTCACCCTTGGCCCGGCATAGGGTGATTAACTCCGCCCACCAGAGAACCTACCTCTTCTCCTGCAGAGTGAGACGGTGCTTGTCGGGGCAACTTCCTTTCCCCTCCAGGGGGACTCTGTCTCTCTCTCTCCCTGCTCTCAAGCCTCTCCAGGCCCTGAAGGCTCCCCCCCCTTAGTGTCATCCACTGAGGGCTAAGGGACTTTGTCCCTTAGGGTGTAAAAGAAAACCCCCCCCTTCGGGGGGGCTCGGTACTCACCCATTTGGTCAACTGGGTGGCAAACTGGTTGACTGGCAGAAAACAGAGAGTGGTGGTAAATGGTATACAGTCAGAAGAGATGCAAGTCACAAGTGGGGTACCTCAGGGATCAGTCCTGGGGCCAGTCCTATTCAACATCTTCATTAGTAACCTCGCAGATGGACTAGAGGGTAAGGCTTGTCTGTTTGCAGATGACACCAAGATCTGCAACAGAGTAGATGATCCAGATGGGGTGGGCAGAATGAGAAGAGATCTGGATAAACTAGCAAAATGGTCAGAAGAGTGGCAACTGGGATTTAATGCAAAGAAGTGCAAAATCATGCACATAGGAAGAGAAACCCTGAAGCCACTTATAGGCTGGGAGGAGTTGCTAGCAGTCACAAAGGAAGAAAGAGACTTGGGCATCATCATCACTGATGACCTAAAATCATCCAAGCAGACCTCTAAAGCAGTAGGTAAGGCTAGGGGGTGTTAGGGTGTATTAGTAGGGGTATCACAAGTCGTAAGAGGGTAATAATCCCTCTGTACAAGACATTAGTTAGGCCCCATCTGGAGTACTACGTGCAGTATTGGAGGCCACACCTTCACAAGGACATTAACCAAATTGAGGCAGTCCAGAGAGGGCAACCAAAATGGTGCAGGGACTGCATCAGAAGACATATGAGGACAGATTAGCGGAGCTCAATATGTATACCCTTGAGCAAAGGAGGAGAGGTGATATGATCGAGACATTTAAACACCTTAGGGGCATAAACAAGGTGAAAGAGTCTAACATGTTTAAATATAAGAAAAATAGCAGGACAAGAGGACACAGCATGAGATTAGAGGAGGCCGATTAAGGGGAATATGAGGAAATTCTTTTCACAGAAAGGTGGTAGATGCATGGAATAGCTTACCACAAGAAGTGGTGGCTATGAATACAGTGCAGGGCTTCAAACAGGCATGGGATAGGCATAAGGGAGCAATACAAATGACTATGAATAGATAGGTCACTGACAGAGCAAAGGCTGATGGCACATTTATAAGGTAGAAAAAGAAATGGGCAGACTGGATGGGCCTTGCGGTCCTTATCTGCCGTCAACTTCTATGTTTCTATGTTTCATCTGTGATGAATGGTGAAGATCGACACAGATAAGATATGAAAATTACATACCTACCGTAATTATGATCTTTCTGTGTGTCTTCAGCATTCATCACAACCCCACCCTCCATCCCCCTGGGGCCTCAGTCTCTGGGTCCCCCTTCCTGTCTGTGCCTCCCCCCTCTCCTCCTTAGGAGTGGGGTAAAATAGGGACACACAAGGGAGTATTTTTCCAGGAAAAGTGGATAGCTCAAGCGGCACTCCTTCTTCAGTACCTTGGCTCCACCCCTGTGGGGTAGGAGTTGGTAATTGCCCTCCTTCTCTCCTCCTCCCTGTTTCCGTCCAACCTATTTCTCCTAAAATAAATAAATAAATAAATAAATAAATAAACCCTTTTTGCACCAAAAATATTTCCTTGAGAGGGTGCTGAATCCCTGTATCCTGTCCTTCTTTCAAAATAGCCGACTCTGCTTATCTAGAGTGTTTGCCAGCTATTCCGTGCCTTGAATTCTGGCAGAAAGCTTTGCTACTCCTTGCAGTTCCTATACAATCTGGAGACGGACCAGGGTCTGGGATGTCTTATCCTTCTCCCCTCTCTTCCTAAATTCTTTACCCACCCTACCTCCCCTTCCTCTTCCAGAGATTGGGGCCCCTCCCAATCCCCTTTAGTTTCTAACTTCTCTCTTCTGTCCTCTCAGTTGTTATTTCTCCTTTTAGTTCATACATCTTTCCTTTTCTGTCCCTTGGACTTCCTTGTCCCACCCTCCACTCCCTTCCTGTTACCTCTCCGGTGACTCAGAACTGGCAGGCAGGCAGAGTCGACACAGCCTAATGGCCAACCCGCGAGCGCCACGCAGTGCGTCAGCCCCGAGGGCTGCGCCGATGGTGTGTCGGCTCCGCCTACCAAAAAAAAAAAACAGCTCCTGCGGGGTCCTGACCTCCAGCAGATATCCATCTGTGATGAATGGTGAAGATACACAGAAAGATCATAATTACGGTAGGTATGTAATTTTTGTTTCTTTTTCCGTGAGTGGTGCTAGCTGTATAGTCTCAGCTTGGACTTCTGTCTCTGCTAGTTTGGCTGCCAGTCTCCTGGTAACCACTCCTGGGCTTACTGCTTCAGAATCCATACCTTTCTTTTATGCTTCCCTGGTACCAGGTCTAGTACCCCTTCGCAAAACTCCTGGCTTAGAGTATGCACGGCATAAATTCCACTTAGGCTAACACCATCTGTTGTTGAGGCACAGGTCAGGAAGCATAGGAAAACCATAAGCAGTTATAACATTCGCAACAAGAGTTTTATTATTAATAACAGTAAAATAAAAAAAATAAAATTATTCAGAATAACTATTTAAAATGGCGGTACAAACATAGAAAACGGAGTACTTATGAGATTTTCTTAATTTCCTCTCAGTCTCTCTCTCCCTCTCTCTCCCTCTCTCTCTCACAAAACATTGCAGTTCTTTTTTATAAGTCTGTGCAGGAGCTCGTTAGGAAAATAGCATGCTTCTCACGTAGTGTTCTTGTCAGTTTCAGCAGATGCAGCAAAAAGAACATTGTGACCCAGAACTGACCTGTTGTTTACATCTTCTGCAAAAGGCTTAAAAATTGTATCTCAGTTTAACCCCTTGAGTTCAAAATAGCTTTGCAATCATTTCAACAGCATAACTATATACAGTTCTAAACCCAGTAATACTCGGGTATCCATAACTTCTGCAGTGTTCCTTTTAAGACTGAACTGCTGGGAGTGAATTTGAAATACAATGCAAATGATAGAGTCTTTGTGTGTGCTATTTTCAAATGCTGCCTTGAAGTAACTGCCTAAGTTCTAAAACTCTCAGATTTCACTCTCCGCCTGTCAAGACCAGAAGCTTGGAGATCCTCTCCTCATCTACCTGTCCTGATGCGATAAAACATAAAAATACATAAGTAGTTTTTCTCCTTTTCATTTGCTGCCTTTTGCTAGTTGTTAACATTAGCTAAACCATTGTTTCTGTATTTAAAGAACATCTTTCTCGGGTTCTTCCGGTTTGGTATAACCAGTGAGGACCCGGGGTTTATTTTTTGTTTAACGGAGTTCCCTGACTAAGGAACTCCATTAATTTAACCTAAATTTGTTTTAAAATATTTAATTTGTGAACTGCTAATCTCAGCTCTTGAACCGCTAGCTCCAGTTCATTTCTCGGTTGGGTTCCCGGTTCCAGTTTGTTTCTCATCAGTTCAGGGACCAACCGCAAGCACTAAATAAGTTTTTAAAATCTTTCTTATTTAGCGGTTACTTGTTTTGGATATTTTTTACCCACAGAATGTCTGAAAAACCTAAAAGAAGAACTGGTGAACCTGGTTTCAAACCTTGTACCGATTGTGGTGAGATTTTTGCCAAGGCAGACCAGCATAATTTAAATGTTGTCTATTTGGGTTTTGAACATTTAAAGAGAGACTGTGATATTTGTAAAACTTTTCTTGAAAAACTGTGGAAAACGCCTTGAAAGGCTCAAGAAAAAGCTGTCTGTTCCTGAATGTCCCTCGAGCTCTAACCAGCCGACACCCTCTGTTTTGTGGGTGAAACCACTTTAAGAACAGCATCTGTAACTGCCACCCCCTGAGACGGGTACACAAGCAGTTCCAAAGAGGCTTGCTGAACTGGCTGATTCTCCAGTTCCTTCTAAAATATCCAAGAAAACAAAGCACACAGAACCCTCAGCTGAGCAGTATTTGGGGACTTCTGTGTCAGCAATAAAAATGCCAACTGCTGATGAGACTGCACATGCCTTTAGAGTTATTCAGGCATTATAGGGGCTGACTGCTCTTTTGCCTCAGACTCCTGCAAAACAGACTGGCTCCTCTTCTCAATCTTTCCTTTATGAACAAGAAGAGTATTTTGATATTGATGTGGAGGACGACAGGGACCCCACTGAACCGGAGGTTTCCCCTGAACAAGACTTTGGTTCTCCTTCTAGGATATCAGAGGATTTTTCCTCACACATTACTTTTGCAAGAAGGATGGTGGATGCATTAGACATCCCCACAAGTAAGGTGGTTGAGGATGAAGAAGAAGCTGAATATATGGAAATGATGGGGATGACACCCACTAAAAAGCTTCTTCTTCCTGTTAACAAGTCCTTTAAGAAGAATACCTTAAAGATTTTGCAAACACCTAATACTGCTCCACCTCTGGATAAGAGGTTGGATAAAAAGTATCAGTTAGAAAGGCAGGGTATTGAATTTTTGTTCTCTTACCCTGACCACCAAGGGATGGTGTAAGTGGCAACCTGTGACAAGGCAAGGGTTCCACTAGCCTCCCACCCCACAGACAAAGACTCTAGGAAAATTGATAGCATGGCCAAGAAAGGTTACCTTTCGGCCTCCTTTGCTATCAGGCAGGCAAACTTCCAGGCCTATGCTGCACAGTACCAAAAATCTCTTTGGCAGTCGGTCCTTGCTATGTTGGACAGGGCACAGTCTCCTCTTTCAGCTGACTTAGCTGAAACAGCCAGATTTGGTTTGGAAACAGCCAAATATCAATTTCAAATGGCTGCTGACTCAAATGACATAGCTGCTAGGTGGATGGCAAACACTGTGGCTCAGAGAAGGTTTGCACGACTAAGATCCACAAATCTTACCCAGGATACACAAACCAAGGCACTGGATTTCCCATTGGAGGAAAACTCCCTCTTTGGGGAAAAGACAGAGGCTTATATTGAAAAGGTGGATTAATACAAGGCCACCTACAGAAGCAGTTCTGCAAAAGATAAAGCTTCCCCATCCACCAGACCTTATGGAAGGGGAGGCAGGGGCAAATCCTTTAAAAGTAGGCCTTATTTCAGGCCATGGCCACACCTCAGTACCAGCAATATCCACAGCAGTGATACTTTAGAAGTAGGGGTAGAAGGGGTTCCAGACATGGTTCCCAATCCCAAACTCAGCCTCAAGCAAATCAGGCAGCCTGACGTGTCTGTACAGGCTGCCTCCCTATTGCCTGTAGGAGGCAGACTGGCTCACTTTTGTCATACTTGGAAAAACATGAGCACAGACAATTGGATCCTGGAAGTAGTGAGCCAGGGATTGTCTGTAACTTTCAAATCCCTCTCACCTTTAAGAACCCAAGTTTTCAAGCCATCCTGAAATGTGTAGAGAGAACTCCTGGAAACAGAGATTCAAAAGCTGCTTCTGTTTCAAGCAGTTCCAACCCACTTAAAGGGAAAGGATTTATTCAAGACACTTTCTTACCACAAAGAAAAATGGGGCGTGGTGGCCCATCTTAGACCTCAGGGTCTTAAACAGATACCCAACAAAACCAAAGTTCAAAATGGTGACTCTGGCACTGATCATGCCAACCCTCCAAACAGGAGACTGGTTGGCTTCATTGGACCTAAAAGATGCCTATTTCCATATCCCTATAAGGGTGTCTCACAGAAAATACCTCAGGTTCAGACTCGCTTCAGGTCACTATCAGTTCACAACCCTGCCATTCAGTCTCACTTCAGCACCAAGGGTGTTCACAAAGTGTCTGGCTGTGGTAGAGGCACACATTCGAAAGCAGGGTGTCACAGTCTTCCTGTACCTAGATGACTGGCTAGTGGTAGGAAAATCACCCCAGCACATCAGGGAGCAGCTGCAGCTCACCCAAGAGCTCTTGGAGTCTCTAGGATTCCTGATGAATCTAAAAAAGTCGGTCCTTCAGCCTGCTTGGGTATTGCAGTTCATATGAGCCGAGTTAAATACCCTGCAGGGCAGGGCATACCTGCCTCAGGACAGGGTAAGGAGTACCAACAGATAGCAGGTTCATTCATCCTGTACAAACCAAAAACTGCAAGACAGTTTCTTCAGTTGGTGGGTCACATGGCAGCTGCCACTGGCACAGTGCTGGGATCCAGATTCCAAATGAGGGACATTCAGTCTCACCTCAGGGCTCACTGGTGCCAGAGAAGAGACCCTGTTTCAAAATTGATTCCAATAACAGGAACTCTGTTACAGGCTCTCAAATGGTGGAAGAGGAAATCAATCTGAGTGAAGGGGGTTTCTTTTCAACAAGAGCCCCCATCAGTAATTCTCACAGCGAATGCATCAGTTTTGGGGTGGGATGCCCAGCTGGGAGATCACACCACCCAAGACACATGATCAAGTGCAGAATCACTCCTGCAGATAAACCTGCTGGAGCTCAGAGCAGTATTGTTGGCACTAAAGGCCTTCACGACACTGCTACAGGGAAAGGTGGTACAGATCAGAACAGACAATACCACCAGTATCTACTACATAAACAAGCAGGGAGGGACAAGGTTAAACCCTCTCTGCACAGAAACCATGAAAATTTGGGGTCTGGCATACTCCTTGGGAGTTTCCCTACAAGCCATTCATCTGCCTGGCAGGGACAATACCTTGGCAGACACCTTGACTCTGATCAACCAAGCCCATCATGAATGACGAATGGACTCTGAACAGGCAAGTGGTGGAAGTGATTTTCAGGAATTGGGGCACTCCAGAGGTAGACTTGTTTGCATCCCACTGTGACAGGGTGGAATAGGACCCTGTCCCATTTGCTATGGAGAAAGTGTTTAAATGCAAGAATCTATTCTTTCCTTTTCTGTCTCTTTTCTGTCTGGTTGCACAACCAAATTTTACTGTGAGACGTTGGACTTGATCAACCCGAAAATCCCGCAGTATTTTGCCTCTCACTGTCTCTCAGTTTTCTCTTGCTGTCTGTTTTCCTCCCTTGCATATAAGCCAATATGAAAATATGTGCAAATCATTGTATGGAAATGTAACTGATATTGGGATCCCTTTTGTTTAAAAAAAATATGTGGCATTACTATTGAAATGTATATAATTGTGGTTTGAGATGACTGATGAAAGCTATTGTAAGCTCAAGAGGTTACCCAGGTCAAGTTTTAGGCCTTTTGCAAAAGCTGTGGAAATGGGGCCTCTCAGCTGAAGAACACTGTGTGCTAGCAGCTCATGCCTGAAATATACAAAAACAGGATGCTTGCTAAGGATGGGGGTTGAAAGGACTTACGAGAGTTAAGCTGCAACTGCAAGAAGATAAAAAGGGACACAGAGATTGAAAGAAAAAACTATTTCATTTCTCCTCTATATATAGAACAAGTTTATTTTTTTATGTTACTGCTATTGTAAATAAATATTTTTGGTGAATTCTACAACTGCTCCTGGTCTTCCCTATGCTTCCTGACCTGTGCCTCGACGACACCCACCAGAACCACCACCTGCCAAAATATTGTTGCAGACCACCAGAGCAGGGAACAGTCCCCCTGGATGCTCTATTTTGGATTGGTCAGGAAAGCATCTGTATGCTTTTCCTCCCTTCCCCTTGGTGTACAGGGTTTTGCTCAAGCTCAGACCCCAGTCAGCATCCATGATCTTGATAGCTCCAGACTGGCCCAGGCAGCCATGGTACTGTCTACTGCTCTCCATGTCTGTGGCTGAACCGATGCACCTTCCCAGGAGGCACAACCTGTTAACCTCCAGTCAGGGGAGGTGCCTGTACCCAAACCTCAGATCCCTCAGGCTCAAGGCTTGGCTCTTGAGAACCTGGGATATGTAGGCCTAAACCTTTCTGAAGGTGCCCTGGACATTTTGAGGGGTTACAGGAAGCCGTCCACTAAGAACCTATGCTGCAAAATGGAAAAGGTTTTCTATTTGGTGTTCCACCCAGAATATTGTGTCAACACAGGCTAGTGTACCAGCCATGCTGGATTATCTTACTTTCCTGCAGTCTTTGGGCCTTCAGCCCAGTACCCTGAGGGTACATTTGGCTGCAGCATCTGCTTACATTTCAGCCAGGCAAAAGATTTCTCTTGTCTCAGACCCTATCTTTAAGAGGTTCTTTAAGGGCCTTTCCCATTTGCACCCCCCTCACAGGGAGCATGGGACCACAGTGTATGTATAGCAAAACTCATGGAGGCTCCTTTTGAGCCCATGTCTTCAGCTCATCTAAAATGTCACATGGAAAAGAGTTTTCCTAATAGCAATGACTTCTGCTAGAAGAATTGGCATGTTCCAGGCTCTCTGCATAGACCAGGACTATATTTCCTTCCACAAGGACAAAGTGGTCCTGAGAACAAACAGGAAAGTTCTCCCTAAAGTGGTTTCTGATTTCCACTTGAACCAAACCATTACCCTACCTGTCTTTTTTGTGGAGCACTGTACTTCTGGTGAAAGGAGGCTCCGCAGTCTGGATGTTGAGAGAGCTGTTAGTTAGTACATGACAGCCACTAAGGACCATAGGCAGGACAGAAAACAGCTGTTCCTGACTTATGGGGATGTGGGAAAGTGTAACCCAGCATCTAAAAGGTCCATATCTCGCTGGATAGTACAGTGCATCCAGTTTTGTTATTCTAAGGTGGGAAGGGAACCCCCAACAAGATTGAGGGCCCATTCCACAAGGGGCATATCTGCTACCATAGCAGCTGCCAGAGATGCCCCATTAGTGGACATCTGTAAAGCAGCTACCTGGAAAACAGTACACACCTTTTACAAAGCATTATAGTTTGGACATCCTGTCCAAGAGTGATGCCAGGTTTGGCACAGCAGTTGTGCAGAGTCTATTTCCAAAGTAGGTTTGTGCCCACCTTCAAAGGTACTGCTTCTTAGTCTGCAGAAGTTATGAATACCTGAGTATTACTGGGGTTAGAAGAAAAAATTACTTACCCCCATAGTAATCTTGTTTCTTCCCACTGATACTCAGGTATTCAGAACTTCCCACCTTGCCTCCCTGTTAAAAACCAGTAGTCTCTGCATTCCTGGGAATGTTTTTGTGAATTACTACATAGGTGCCACTATTGTTTGTGATTTGGGTTCATTTTGCTGTTTTTCCCCTTTAGGTGATTTCTGACATTCAGGAGTGTTGTTACATTTTATGACCTCCAGTTTTGTTTTGTTTTTTCCTTCTTGGGGGCATTTGGGTGTTATTCTATTATTGTTATATTTCTAATTACTAAGGTTTTTATGTATAGATATTTAGTTTTTTGAGGCCTCTCTTTCCAGGCTCCAAGGAAATCGGAGGGTTTAGAACCTAGGCAGTTAGTTTAAGGCAGCATTTGAAAATAGCACGCACAAAGATTCTATAATTTGCATAGCAATTCCAGATTCTCTCCAGGCAGTTCAGTCTTAAAGAGACACTGCAGAAGTTCTGAATACCTGAGTATCTCTGGGAAGAAACAAGATTACTATGGTAAGTAATTTTTTCCTTTAAACAAAGGGATCCGAGTATCAATTACATTTCCACAAAATGATTCACATATATTTTTATACCAGCAGATATGCAAGGGGGTAGAAAAGACAGAATAGCAAGTGAGGGTAGAGAGATAACAAGAGGCAGAGAATTGCAAGACTGTCGGGGTGATCAAGTCCTAGGTCTCATGAAAAAATTTGGTTGTGCAACCAGAGAAGAGACAAAAAAGGAGAGAACAGAACAGATCCTTGCATTTAAACTCTTTCTCCATCACAATTGGGACAGGGCCGTATTCAGCTCTGTCACAGCCCCACCCCCTTCTCTGTTCAGGTTTTCCAGCCTCTCCTCATATGTACACCCTGCTGCCCAGTATCATTTTCTTAGCTCTCCTCTAAACCCTCTTCAAGCAGTCCCTGTCCATCCTGAGGTGGGGATTCCAGAACTGGGCAGAGTACTTCAAGTGTGGTCTCATTATGGATCTGTAGAGGGCAGTATCACCTACTTCCATCTAATGGTGAATAACCTACCTGTGCACTGCAGCATTCTGCGCACTCTCCTGTATGCTTTGTTGCACTGGGAAGAGGATCTAAAGTTCTTCTTGATAGTGACTCGCAGGTCCCTTTCTTTAGTAGTCTGAGCCAGCCCTATCCCCCTATCATGTAGTCAGTTCTGGGATTTTTTCCTACCTGTCTGCATAACGTGACATTTCTTGGCATTGCATTTAAGTTACTGTGCCTTAGAGCATTTCTTCAACCTTTCTAGATCCTTTTTCTTGTCCCTTATTCTGTCTTCTGTGTCCACCCTCTCACAGATCGTGATGCCATCAGCAAGGAGACTCCTTGGTCCATATTCCCTCTGTTATGTTACATACGAAGATGTTGAACATCGGCCTCGGAACCAATCCCTGTGGCACCTGACCCCCCTCACCCCTAGATTTTCCCATTAACTACCACCCACTTAGTTGTGCCCCCAGTCAGTTTCCTGTCCATCTAGTAAGTTTGTTTCCCACTCCCATGACCTCCAGTTTTTTAAACCATCCTTCTGTGCACAACAGAGGTGAAGGTCTTGCTGAAATCCAAGTTTATTACATCAACTACTTGTCCCTGCCCACTGCCTTTGTAACCCAATCAAAAAAAGTCAGTAAGGTTAGTCTGTCATGACCTTCTGCCACAAACCCATGCTGCCTCTTGTCCTGTAATCCGTTAACCTCTGGGAACTATGCCAGGCTTTCCTTTATGATGATTTCTAGTAACTTCCATACTGTCACCATCGGGCATCAGCCAGTGGAGCCACCAGTCTCCGACTCACTAATCCCAACACCCTAGGGTCCATGCTGTCGCATCGCAGGAGTTATTCACTTTCAGGGCCCCGAGTCCCTTGAGAACTGTTTCTTCTAGTACCATTCCTACCCCTGGTCGGGTAGGGATTCTAGTGACGTGACCACATTGAGAGCAATGATTGAGAGGTAAATGATGTCGCTAGAGTCCCAAGATGGTGCTGCAGCACTGTAACAGACAGAGAGCCATTTGTTTTTTTTTTTGTAATACATGGTTCCCCCCATCTGACAATCTTATTGCAAATCCCTCAAAACCATTAAACCATTTTGTACAGCCTGACCTGTCTCCCCACACACACACAGACAGACCGAACAGCTACCATCCATTTTGTCTCAGCAGCTGCCATCTAGTCTCACATGCCGTCCTCACCGAACTGCCAGATAGAAAGAAGGTTGCTGAAAATTCAAATCCTTTGAGCTAAACGGCTGCCGACCATTTGATCTCAGCAGCTGCTGTCTATTGCCACAGTCCCTCCCCTCCAAAAACAAATTGATAGATTGACTGTTGTTGCAAAGTCAAGGACGTTTGTTGTAAACAGTTGCTGTCCACCCTACCCCAAACGAATGAGAAGACAGTCACTTACCGGATCCCCATAAGAGAAATTGCAGAAATCCCTCACTTGCCAGATCCCCATCATTGCAAAATTGCAGAAATGAATGTGGGAAAGCAAAGTAAGCTTAATAATAGTACATTTTATTGCAGATTAAAAGGCCATCAGTTGTTTTCTTCAAGTCAGGAAGTGTGAGTATTGGCACAGAGCAGAATAGCATTTTTCTGTAGAAGCTTGAGTGCAACTGAAATAATAAATTTTTTAGTCATAATACCATTGATTCTGTCTCCAGTTCCTGCCACAGCTGGCTGGGATCGTGGGCTTTAGATGTGAGCCCTCAATCCTCTGAGTGGAAGGCAAGCACCTTAACCACTATGCCCCAGAAGCTGCCTTTTCTTGAGACTGCTGCTCAGACAGACGGGGACAGATAATTCACTTTGTTATAATCCATTTTCCCAGGATAATCCATCTCAGATGAAACAGCTCATTTTCAGTAGGGTCCTGTTTTTAGCCGTATTCACAGCTGGGATCTGAAGCATGCGAAGGCCAACTGACTTGCACAAGGTCACACAGTGAGTCAGTGGCTGTGGTGGTATTTGAACCCATGGTCTCTTGTCTCCCAGTTGTGTGCTCAAACCACCACATCACACTGTAAATCTGACATTATCATTTGTGTTGCAGCCCTGATGGCACAAGTAGAAGACCTGATCGTCAAGACCATCCTTTCTGGCGGAGCTTCCGATTGCCACCGCATGCAAAATGTTTGCACCTCATCGAGGAAATTGCTTTGGTAAGAAATGCAAGTTCATTAATAACTTCCGGCTATGAATACTGGGAGGTAAAAAGGGGGAGAGGGGACTCAAGGGGACAAATCTTCCTGAACTTAAAAGTCTTCAGTGTTTATTCATACTTCTTGGTTCAAGACGGAGGTGCTAGAACCCTGCAGGAGCCAAAAATCTTCAGGAGGATCGGCACCGTGGTAGGACCATGCATGTGTGTCACCACAAGACTTAGCTTGTGCCTGTAGTCTACCTCAGTGTCAACCTTCCAAGTTCCTTTTTTCCTGCCATCGAGTGCTCTTCAGTGATGACGTTGCTCGCCCACTGGGAGTCAAAACTTCATATCTATATGACAGCATTATTAGTTTGTTCAGTTTGTTTAGTATCATCATTCTTTGTTATTTTACAAAAGAAAAGAAAAGTTTTTTCTCTCAGACCTGCCCATTGACAGAGTTGACCATAGATGGTTACGGTGATGGTAGGGAAGCTTCTTTTTAAGGCTGCTCTGGCAGCGGGGTTGTGTCCAGTCCACCGCCCTCTCAGTGGGGGAGGAGGGGGTCTGATCATGGACAGTCTGGTGTTTGGGTGGAAGGACAGTCCTCCCATTGACAAAAAGAAGCGGGCCTGTTCCTGATCTAGGTTGGGGACCCGGCGTTGCTCGGTCTCGAGTTCTTCCTGTTCCTGGCGGAAGAAGAAAAAGCAGTACCACTAGAGGTCACCCGCTGATACGTCTGCTAGGGAGTCTGCAGTAGTCAAGAGTTGTAGCCCTGCCCCGACCCCTCCTGGTTCCCCAATGGCCTCGACTCTCAACACAGGAGCCCCTCTCTGTCCTCTTGCGGGGTTTCCAGTGGGCAGTTTCATCACTTGGCCACTCTTATGGAGCAGTGGGTACAGCGGCTGTCTCGTCTGCCCTTTCCTGCGGACCTGGTTCTGGGGCCTTTGGGTCTTGGGGTCACTGGGACACTGCCTCAGGACAGGATGCGCATTCGGTGCCAGCAACAGAATCCCTTTCCTTGTCGGTACCTGCACCACCGATGCTGATTCTACGTGCCCCCCTGCACTCTGTTCCCTCACAGGGGCCAGCACAGGTACCACTACCTTCCCCCTCTTTTTCTAGGTCTGGCAGGCTTTCCCAGGTGCTGCTGCCAGGGGCTTTGGTGTCCTGTTTTGTGCCAGGGTCTTCAGTGCCACGTGCGGCACTGGGATCGCAGCGCCAAAGTCTTCAGTGCCACATGGGGCACCGCTGCCTTTGGAGCCAGGCCCGATGTCGGTCCTAATGTCACCTGTCTGTCCCTTTCCTAGACCAGGTGTCTGCCTTGCAGGGGCAACTCCTGACGTATCCGAGGTGGATATGGAACATGACGAGTTCGATCCTGAATTTATCATTTCGGAAAACGGCAATGATGACTTGTTCTACAGCTTGGACGAGAAGCCCTTTCTCCCAGCTGAACCCATGGTCGAAGACCTTTCCTTCCAGTCTCTTAAGAACGTGGGAGCAACACTGGCTCTGCAAACTTCTTCTGTGGACCCAGGAAGACTGTTACGCCTCGAGTTCCTTCATATTCCTAGTGTATCAAAGAGCCTTACTTCTTCGGTTCTCCCCTTCTTTGAGACCTTGTCACAAGCAGTGTGGGAGAGGCCTGCTCTTATACCTTCTGTGTACAAATCCATAGACATGAAGTATGTCCCTGCCAAGGAGAGACCCTTCTTAGCATCACAGCCTATCACAGACGCTTTGGTTGTCCTCACTGACGTATCCACTGACAATCGGAACACAGGTGCTTCCAGCAAACCCACTCTGATTGGCAGGAGAGCCTTCACATAGACACCTGGCACTTTGTTAGGACTTTCCATAGAACTAAGCACATTTCTACTGTGTTATTAGGAGTTTTTCTACTGTATTAGCTGGATTGTAATTTCTACTACTGTTTTAAATTGCTTACACCTCTTCTGTCTGACTGCTATTCCTGCAGCGCCCCCCATCCAAGCACTCTGCCTTGGCTCCGATAAGTCTAACTACCTTTTGTCTTACTAAACTGCTCAAATCTAACTCCTTTAACTCTATGCTATTCAAGACCTGCTCTGTCTTCTTCTCTCTAGCTGCTTGTCCCTGAACAGGGCTGTTCCAGCTCACCCACGGTCGTCCGGCACCCAGCCAGCCACCGACCAAGACCAGGACACCCGCCTGCAGCTCCTTGGAAGGTACGGGACAGCGCAGCCAATCGGAACACGGGTGCTTCCAGAAAACCCACTCTGATTGGCAGGAGTTTTCCCCTGCTTTAGACACCTGGCACTTTGTTAGACTTTCCATAGAACTAAGCACATTTCTAGTGTGTTATTAGGAGTTTTTCTACTGTATTAGCTGGATTGTAATTTCTACTACTGTTTTAAATTGCTTACACCTCTTCTGTCTGACTGCTATTCCTGCAGCGCCCCACCCCCATCCAAGCACTCTGCCTTGGCTCCGATAAGTCTAACTACCTTTTGTCTTACTAAGCTGCTCAAATCTAACCCCCTTTACCTCTATGCTATTTAAGACCTGCTCTGTCTTCTTCTCTCTAGCTGCTTGTCCCTGAACAGGGCTGTTCCAGCTCACCCACGGTCGGCCGGCACCCAGCCAGCCACCGACCAAGACCAGGACACCCGCCTGCAGCTCCTTGGAAGGTACGATGACAGCTTGTTAATCGAACACGGTGCTTCCAGCAAACCCACTCTGATTGGCAGGAGTTTTCCCCTGCTATAGACACCTGGCACTTTGTTAGACTTTCCATAGAACTAAGCACATTTCTAGTGTGTTATTAGGAGTTTTTCTACTGTATTAGCTGGATTGTAATTTCTACTACTGTTTTAAATTGCTTACACCTCTTCTGTCTGACTGCTATTCCTGCAGCGCCCCACCCCCATCCAAGCACTCTGCCTTGGCTCCGATAAGTCTAACTACCTTTTGTCTTACTAAACTGCTCAAATCTAACCCCTTTACCTCTATGCTATTTAAGACCTGCTCTGTCGTCTTCTCTCTAGCTGCTTGTCCCTGAACAGGGCTGTTCCAGCTCACCCACGGTCGTCCGGCACCCAGCCAGCCACCGACCAAGACCAGGACACCCGCCTGCAGCTCCTTGGAAGGTACGGGACAGCGCAGCCAATCGGAACACGGGTGCTTCCAGCAAACCCACTCTGATTGGCAGGAGTTTTCCCCTGCTATAGACACCTGGCACTTTGTTAGACTTTCCATAGAACTAAGCACATTTCTAGTGTGTTATTAGGAGTTTTTCTACTGTATTAGCTGGATTGTAATTTCTACTACTGTTTTAAATTGCTTACACCTCTTCTGTCTGACTGCTATTCCTGCAGCGCCCCCATCCAAGCACTCTGCCTTGGCTACGATAAGAATCTAACTACTTTTTTTTTTTCCTGAAGTGGCTAGTTTTCCATTGGCAGGTTATACAGACCTGCCACTAGAGGATTCTTGTCTTCTACATAAATCACGTATTCTTTCGTGGAGCAATATGGCCTGCATTATCATTCTACTTCTTTCCGGTTCTGCTACAAGGGACTTGAGTCTGAAGGGTGGATGGCCACTAACTAAGCTGCTCCTGATCTCCTTGTTCCCTTTCTGCTGTATTTTCTCATCTAGGTTTTAAATGGGTACTTAGGTGGGCAAATTTCTTGCCTAGAAAATATTGCACTAATACAAATCAGAGACCACTCAATCTGGGACCATGGCTCTCCTTATTGTGTTTTATTGCTCTAAGGTGCAGAGTTTTCAGCAATACAGTGCAATTCAAGTACCTCAATGCAATTCAGTTCTCCAATGTACCTTATCAATACCTAATGTTATAACAGTCTACCGTGCAGACACTCTGTCATTCTCCTCTCCCTTTTAGCCTATTCCCCGGTTAGCCTACACCCCTTTGCTACTGTCCTCACCTATGTCTACCCAGCACTTACATTGATCACAATCAACTGTCATTACAGTGACGCCGCTTTCGCAGCACGATATAGGTTGCCGCAAAGAAATAAAAAGCAGTCTCCATTCTTATAAGTCCTTAAAGAAAGTTATACTTCTGCTTCTTCTCTGCTCAGGAAATGTGGAGCTCAACCTGGCCCCCCCACTACTTACCTCGCTTCTCGATTTTGCTTGAGGCCACAGGTCTCAAAATGATGATGGTCAACATTTTAAGCCTGCCTAAAAACTTGTACAGTTGCAAGCCTGGGCTGCACGTTAACCAGACCTTATCATAATTACTGAGTCGTGGTTAAAAAGACGAACACTGATCAACAAATATCACTGCAGGGCTACAATTTATTTAGAGCAGATAGAGAGTCTAGAGGCGGGGGTGTGGTTATCTATGCCAAATCTAAGTACTTGGTCACCAATATTAGTTGCAAATCTCTAGCCAAGGAATTTGAGTTAGTTTCACTGAGCCTTCATCTCCCCTCCTCGGAATGTATCACTATCCTAGGTGGCTATAGACCCCCATCTGGTGGTGATGAAGTCCTTAATCTTTTGAAATCCATGTTCGTAGATGCAAAAACTGAAACAATATTTCTAGGAGATCTAAATATGGACTGGCTGTCACCTAAATCAAATGGCCTCAAATCCCTTTGTAGCGAGCTAGGTCTTGGGCAATTAGTCAGAGAACCTACTAGAACAACACTCTAAATACTGCCAACAGTTCCATTCTAGATGTGGTACTAACCACCCATCCACACAAAATATCTCATTTGGCAGTGTTTCACAACGACATGAGCGATCATGGAATTGTTGCTTGCATAAGATCTCAAATTAAGGCCCGGCCGCAACCCATCTTTATAACAAAAAGATCCTTTCGCAAATTCAGTGCAGTAAACTTCCTATCTGACCTGAGCATGATCAGATGGCAAGATCTTTATCTAGCCAAAGATGTCAACAAGGCAGCTTGCATCCTTAATGACAAACTCACTACAATAATAAATAAGCATGCCCCTTTCATCAAAGTAAGGGTACGGAACAATTCCAATCCCTGGTTCACCTCGGATCTCAAGGCAGCCCTTATAGCTCGAGATAAACTCTGGGCTAAAGCTAGACATTCAAAGAATCTTGGATTGGCAGGCCTTTAGAACAGCCAGGAATAACTGTGTGAAAAACTTTGCTCTGCTAAAGCTAACTATTATATTTCTACTCTCAACAAGCTAAAGGTAACCCTCATAAAATATGGAAGACTATCAAAGCTATAGAAGGACGACCATGGCCCCTCTGTCCCAACAAAGATAGTCGAAGTGGCAAGATTGTGGAAAACAAGTCCCTAATCCTGGAGGAACTTAACTCCCACTTTGCCACAGCTGGATTAACTTTGACTGCCACCTTATGCTGGTGCTGCGGTGAGCCAGCATACCCTCCCGCCACATCTAGTCCTGCACCCAGTCCCTTCCAACTGCGCGAGATAACTTATAAAGGAGTAGAAGATTCTCTTCTTAACTTAGACACCAAAAAAAGCTCAGGGGACGATGGCTTGGAACCCTTTTTCCTAAGGTCAGGCTATGCCCATCTCACTGCCCAATTCTCCACATCTTCAATCTTTCCATTACATCTGCTGCTGTGCCGTCCTGCTGGAAATTAGCAATATCCTCCCTCTATTTAAATCTGGTGACCCATGATGTAAACAACTATAGGCCTATCTCCATATTGCCTATCCTTTCTAAAGTTCTCGAAAAACTGATCCATATTCAGTTAAAATCTCACTTGAAACCTTCTCTCATTAACCCAGCTCAATCTGGCTTCCGGCTAATCATAGCACAATCACTGCACTAGCAAAAGTAACCAATGATTGGATCTCTGCTATAGATGCTAAGAAGGTAACTGGTGCAGTCTTTTTGGACCTCAGCAAAGCTTTTGATACTGTTGATCACAAACTATTAGTCAATTGCCTTGCAAAGTTGGGTGCCACATACCATACCACCCAGTGGTTCTCTAGTTACCCTAACTGAAGATTCCAAAAGTAAAGGCGGAAGGCTTTTTTCTGTTGCCTTGCCAGTTGCAAGAGGAGTCCCCAAGGATCCATCTTAGGCCCTATCTTGTTTTCTCTGTACATCAATGACTTAGATGCTAACATATCTCACGTCAATCTGCACTTTTTGCAGATGATACTGTGTTGTATACTTCTGGCTCATCGTTATCTGAAGTCAAGGGAGTGCTTCAAGCGGACTTCAGCTTCAGAGCATAATTTAATAAAGGCAAAGCTTCTGCTCAATGCCAAGAAGACTAAGCGATGATATTCTCCTGAGTGCTGTCTCAGGCCTCCCCAATACTCTTGCCCAAGACTTCATTGTCACCAGCTAAACGAGCCTCTGGAAGTTGTAACAAATTTAAATATCTAGGTATCGGATCGACAATAAATTATCTTTCAGTGACCACATCGAAGATGTCTCTAGAAGGTTAAAAGCAAGGTTAGGTTTCTTCTACAGAAGTAGGCCCTTTTCCCCTTGAAACTTCGAAACAAGCTTGTGACAGGCCACTTTTCTCCCTACCGACTATGGCGATGTAATCTATTCCTCCACCACTCTTGCAAATCTAAGTAAACTGGACATCCTTTATCACCGTGCGTTACTGTTCATTACAACTCCCTTACCGTTCGCACCACTGTGACTTATATGCAGCTGTTGGTTGGACATCCCTTACTACTAGCGCCTGCTCCATGCTGGGCTGGGACTCTTAAACTGCTCCTGCAGAAATTGCCAAGCTATCTCTCTTCCCTTATTAGTATCTCACATAGTGCATACTCGTTAAGGAAATCTGACTTTATTATGCTTGACATACCAAGGACGCGGACTTCCTTTGGTAAACGTGCTTTTGCATATGCCCTTCCCTCTATTTGGAACCAATTACAAACCGTACTGAAACTAATTAGCACAGTTTCAATAAACTTCTACAAATCGCTAAGTTCAGCCAAAATAAAAGACACCTGTAACTGTCATTAAGTCTCTTCCTTCCCCATGTGTGCCATATTTATCCACTGGTAAGGTATAATTGCTTTGTCATATTAACTGCTTTTCCTTCCCCTTCTACTCCTGGCTTTATCTTTGCTTACGCTCCACTGCTACTCTATCAAATCTCTCCTCCCTCCCATATCAGTTGTAGACTGTTGTTTGTTCTAGCTGCCAAACTACTGTATATTTGATTTGATTTGATTTGATTTGATTAAATCAAATCACACCAGTCATCATGTTTCATTTATCAATATGCGACCTATAAGTCGCTTCCCTGTCTCATATCAATGTTTACCACCTGCGGTCACCCTATGTGGTACCCTTGTATGTATATCCAGCCTGTATCATGTAACGTGTATTTCATGTATATACTGTTCAAACAACATGAAGTCTTGCTATATTATAGACATTAGCAGTTTGATCCAGCTCTAGAACTGCCCCGGAGTGAAATGGTTAAAACCATTCCAAAATAGAATTTTGGCACGAGAGCAGCTCTATCTGTGTCATTTCAAACTTGAACTGTCAGATTCTTTACTCCGCCTCAGTGAACAGTCGCTCCGGAGATTTCTCCTTCTGCTCGGTTCATTTCTCGGTTTTAAAGTGTTTTCTGGTTGGATTTAACCGAGAATAGTTTTATTAAACTTAAAAACCGTTCAGTTCAAGCTCTATCTGTGGTAACCGTAAGTAAATGAAGGTTTTGTCTGTGTGGAACTTGTAAGTTATCGGTTCGGTTTTGAACCGATCAGTGGGTTTAAACTCATTTAAAACTAAAAGTTACTATTTTAGAGTCGGTTCCGGTTCTTATCGGTTCTAAAAATCGGATTTATTACGTTTTCAATACCGTGACACGGTTGGGAACCGATAAGGGTGTCTTGCCAGCACTGCCGTTAAAGAGCAAGTTTTGGTTAGGCTGGCATTATGTCTGAGAAACCCAAACGAAAAACCGGGCCCACTGGGTTTCAACACTGTGATGTTTGTGGGGAAGTCTTTGCCAAGGCTGACCCACACACCACATGTGTTTAATGTCTGGGGTTTGACCACCTCCAGTCAGACTGCCAGGTATGTAAGAATTTCCCTGCAGCCACCCTGGAAAAAAGATTGGGCAGGCTCAGGGAGCGAGAGGCCAAAAAGTCCGCTGACCCGGATGGCCAGCCCGGTTCGGTGCCAACCGAACCAGAGGAGTGCCCTCTGACCAGGCCAGACTCCTCGGCAAAGAAAAGCTGGTTCTTGAGGAACCAATTCCAGTAAAGAAATCAAGAAAATCAGCAGGTCTGGAGTCCAAAATTCCTTCTCCAACTGCTGCAGAGATAGCAAAAGCATACAAATTGTCCAGTCACTGTCTCAGGGTCCGTCCGAACCACCACTATCTGGTAAAAGGTCGGTTCGTCTGGTCTCAGTGGTTCAGGATTATGATATTGAGGAATTTTATGAACCAGAGGAGGAGGAGGATTATGAACAGTATGAATGTGGCTGGGAAGGTCTGGGTGTGCCCATTGAACCGGACATCTCACCAGACAGACCTTTAGAATCTCCCCTATGCTGTCTGAGTCCCCATCTCATTTTATGTTTTATAAAAGTTGTTGAAACCCTCCAGCTTCCTTTAGAAGAGGCTGTGGATGAGCAAGAGGAGCCTGATTTTGTAGAAATTATGGATATTCCAGAGTCTAGGAGATTGTCTATTCCTTTACATAAGTCTTTTAGGAAACAAACAATTAAAATTTTAAAAGCTCCTAATTCTGTGCCTCCTGTAGATAAAAGATGGACAGAAGGTATACATTGTCAGGCCCTGATACAGAATTCCTTTCTCAGCAATGCAGTCATGTTGGGGTAGTTCAGGCTGCTGCCTGTGATAAAGCTAATATTCCTTGGCTTCACATCCTCCTGACAAGGATTCCAGGAAGATTGATGCCATGGCAAAAACAGTATATGGCAGCCTCTCTGGGACTCAGGCAAGCAAATTATATGGCTTAGTAGCTAGGTATCAGAAATCTAGATGGGATACTGTTATGCAATTGGCCAAGCAGGCCCATGGCCAGCTGGCTAGTGAACTAGAACAGGTGGCTGCTGATGGCATTGAAGCCTCTAAGGTTCAGTTTCATGCTGCTGTGGATGTTAATGATGTTTCCTCTAGGGTCATGGCCACATCTGTAGCTTTTCAGTAGGTTGGCCTGGCTCAGGTGTACTAGTTTGTCACAGGATACCCAGACTAAGGCTATGGATTTTTCCTGTGGGGAAATTCTCTGTTTGGAGAGCAGACAGAGAATTACATGAAAGAAGATGGATGAATATAAGACTACTTACAAGAGTGCAGGCTAAGGAAGCAAGCCACTCCTCAAAGGCATGCCCCCAGGGGTAGGGTTAGGCCTTTTCACAGGCCTTTCTACCAGACTCAGGCCTCCTCTGCCTATGCTCAGAGGGGCTTCTTCAGAGGCAGGGGCAGACGAGGGGTGGGCAGATCTGCTCCCACCCCCCAGCCTAAAGCTCCTGCAAAACAGGCACCCTGATGGGGTGCCCAGGGCCGATTCTCCTGTACCAGTGGCGGGCAGGCTGGCTTACTTCAGTCAGAATTGGGCTTCTTTAACCTCAGACAAGTGGGTTCTGGAAGTAGTAAGCCAGGGTCTGGTTCTCAGCTTCAAAAAGTTTCCCAAGTTGAGAAGTAGATTTCTTCTACCTGCAAGTGCTTCAGAGACCCTCGCTCTGGAAACAGAGGTCTCATCCCTGTTAGCTCTCAGAGCAGTAGAAAGGGTTCCTCCCCTGCATCAGGGCAGGGTCTGTATTCAGATACTTCTTACCCCAAAAGACAGGAGAATGGCGGCCCATCTTAGATCTCAGATATCTGAACAAGCATCTTTTGAAACCAAAGTTCAAAATGGTAACTCTGGCAATGATTTTACTTTCCCTAAGGCCAGGGGACTGGCTAGCCTCCCTGGACCTCAAGAATGCCTATTTCCATGTCCTAATCAGAAGATCCCATCGGAGGTACCTCAGATTTGAACTGCCCTCAGGTCATTACCAGTTCAAAGCAATGCCTTCGTCTCACCTCTGCTCCAAGGGTATTCACAAAGTGTCTAGCAGTGGCAGTGGCCCACTTAAGGAGGCAGAGGATTGCTGTTTTCCCTATCTAGATGACTGGCTCATTGTAGGCCAGTCCCAGAACAGGTAAATCTCACCTGCAGTCACCCAGAAGCTTCTCACCTCCTGGTTTTCTGCTAAACCTACCAAAGTCGGTTCTGGAACCAGTCCAGGTACTCACCTTTATAGGGGCAGAATTAGACACAAAGCTAGCCAGAGCCTTTCTTCCCCAGAAAGGGTAAGAATTTAGTGGCTCTGGCCTCTTCCTTCACTCTGCAGGTCTCTCGACCAGCAAGACACTTTCTGCAGCTCCTGGCACATGGCTGCTTCCACAGCTGTTGTGCAGGGAGCCAGATTTCAGATGAGAGACATTCAGTTTCACTTGAGAACCTTTGGTCTCAGAGAAGAGACCCCCTTCCAAGTTGGTCCCAGTGACTTGAACCTTGATCCTAGCTCTCCAGTGGTGGCAGGATCAGAGCACTTAAGAGCGGGGTCCCCTTCATTTCCTTCTCACGACTTGACTCTCACTACAGATGCTTCCCTTCTGGGTTGGGAGCCACATGGGTGACCTTTCCACTCAGGAGTTTGGTCCCAGGAATCTCTGCTCCACATCAATTTGCTGGAACTCAGAGCTGTCTTTTAGCTCTTCAAGCTTTTCTGCATCTGTCCACGACAAGGTGATACAAGTCAGAACAGACAACACCACAACAATGTGGTACATCAACAAACAGGGGGCACTTCGGTCTTGCTGCACCGAGGCAATTAAGTTGTGGTCTCTGGCCTATTCCTGAACACTTCCCTCATAGTAGTTCATCTTCCAGGAAGGACAATATCCTAGCGGATGCCCTCAGCAGGATTTCCCAGGGCCATCACGAATGGTCCCTGGATCCTCAAGTGCTGGGGATAGTTTTTGCCAGGTGGGGCATCCCTCAGATAGATCTTTTGCAGCCCCAGACAATCACAAACTTCCTCTGTTCTGTTGCAGGCCTCCAGTGCTGGTCTCAGTTCCCTGGATGCCCTTCTTCTGGATTGGGAGGGAGTTCCTCATGCTTCCCCTTTCCTCTCCTATTCAAAGTACTAGTCAAAATCAGATCTCAGCCTTGCAGGGTGATTCTGATTGCCCCGATTGGCCAGGCAGCCCTGGTACCCACTCCTTCTGTCTCTGACAGTCCATCTTCCCCTGTGCCTCCCAGGAATCACAATCTGTTGACTTGTGCCCAGGAAGGGTTTGGTATCCGGACCTCAAATCCCTCAACCTCAAGGCCTGGCTCTTGAGGAGTTAGAGATTGCTGATTTACACCTCTCTCAGGGTGTTCTTGAGATCCTAAAGGCTTCCAGAAAGCCTTCCACTACTGCTACTTATAGTTCTAAATGGAAAAGTTTTCCATTTGGTGTGCTAGGAAAATATTTCCCAGAATCTGCTGAATTGCCCATTTTGTTAGATTACATGGTACATCTTAATTCCTTGGGTCTCAGACCAGCTACCCTGAGAGTTCATTTGGCAGCTGTGTCTGCTTTTGTGTCAGCAGGAAAGTCATCCCTCTTCCCTCTCATCCTGTGTTTTCCAAGTTTTTAAGGGATTACTCCATACTAATCCTCCTTTTCGGAACCGCCCTGCTTGGGACCTTAATGTTTGCATTGCCCAGTTAATGCAACCCCTTTGAACCTCTGTCTTCTGCAGAGCTTAAGTACCTAACTTGGAAAACTGTTTTTCTAGTGGCTATCACTTCTACCAGACGATAAGTGAATTGCAAGCCTTGTCAGTGGAGACTGACTTTATTTCTTTCCACAGGGATAAGGTAGTCCTTAGGACTAATAGGAAGTTTTTGCCTAAGGTGGTTTCAGATTTCCATCTTAATCAATCTATCTCCTTCCAGTATTTTCACTGATCACTCCTCTTCGGGTGAGAGGAGGTTGCACAGCCTGGATGTTAAGAGAGCTCTTAGTTATTATATAGAGTCGTCAAGGTCACAGGTTCGAATCCCTCCAACTTTTCCTTACCTATGGTGAAACTGGGAAAGGCAAGCCTGCCACTAAGAGATCAATAGCCAGGTGGATTGTCGCCTGTCCAATTTTATTATCAGAAGTGGGCAGAGCCCCCCCCTTCCCGGTTTGAGGGCTCATTCTACCAGGGGTACAGCTGCGTCTCTAGCTGCTGCCAGAGATATCCCTTTATTAGAGATTTGCCAGGCTGCTACTTGGAAAACGGTACACACTTTTACCAAGCATTACTCCCTGGATGTCCAGGCCAGGAGAGATGCTCGGTTTGGCACAGCTGTTCTTCAGAGCCTATTCCCTAAGTAGGTTCTGCCCCTCCTCCATGGAGGTACTGCTGTGTATTCTGCTAATGTCTATAATATAGCAAGACTTCATGTTGTTTGAAGAAAAATTACTCACCTTAGTAATGTTGTTTCTTCTAATGGAGTCTTGCTATATTATAGACCTCTCCAACCTGCCCCTCTCAGAACCTCTACTTGGTGGGTGCGGCAACTTAGTGTGGGCACTACTTATGTCCTGTTAGCATTTTGTCCCCTTTGGGACTTTGGGGGTGTGTATGTGTAGTGTGTGTGTTTTATTATACTTATGTTCCATTTTCATATTATTAGAATGGTGTTAGTATTTCTGGTCCCCTGACTTGAGTCTTGGGTGTTGGGACCATCAATGGTTGTTATTATTTAGGTAGCCATTTGGCTAGTGTAGGTTACAGCTTCCACACAGACCTTAGTGAGTTTGGCTCAGAAGATCTGACAGTTCAAGTTTGAAATGACACAGATAGAGCTGCTCTCGTGCCAAAATTCTATTTTGGAATGGTTTTAACCATTTCACTCCGGGGCAGTTCTAGAGCTGGATCAAACTGCTAATGTCTATAATATAGCAAGACTCCATTAGAAGAAACAACATTACTAAGGTGAGTAATTTTTTCTTATTACCTATTTGTGTTTGTGCTTTAAGTGTTTATGTCACAGGACCTCCTTGTGAATGAGCTTGCTCAATGGAGTTTTCCTGCAATAAACTTGAACTTGAACATAAACTTGAACTTGAACTCACTGAGAATGACAAAGCTGTTCTCCCTCAGGAGACATCGGTGCATCCTATCAATAAGGAATCTCATAAGAATGATACCTTAAGGAAACGGGCATTCACAGCCGCAACCCTGGGCATGGGTATTGCCAGCTATCAGGGACATTAGAGAATCTTCGAGGTCTGACTCCAAAATGGAGCCTTCTGCAGACTATTACCTGGGGTATAGAATCCAGTAACCATGAGCTCAAAGCTTCTATGGATGCCTATGACGCTGCCTGTAGAGTTGTAGCTGTAGCTGCTGCTGGAATCTGTATCAAGTCAGCACTCCTGGCTCAGAACATCAGGGTTTTCTTCTGATGCTCAACAACAGGTCATGAATGTCCCTTTCGATGGTTCTTATCTGTTTGGCCCCCAGGTAGAGCAAGCATTAGAGGCCGCTCAGAAAACTAGGACTGCTATTAAAACAGCCAGGTCGGTTCCTACAGCTCCTCAAAGGGGCAGGAACCATTAGCCTTTTCACAACGGACAGTCCTTTCGAGGAAGAGATCAAGGAGCCCCAGGCAGACACCAGCTCTTGAGCCACAAAAGAAAACACAGCAGAAGGCACAGGGGCCCAAAGCGCCCAATACCACCCTCTGAGACATTGGCCCAGGTCTCACCTCAGCTGCCCAAGGTGAACCTCCTCAGTGGTGGGTGGTCGTCTGACTCAGTTCTACAGCCAATGGTAGTCTAGCACAACAGACAAATGGGTCCTCTGGATTATCTGGGAAGGGTACTCTCTCATTTTTTCAGAGATTCCCCTCTGATTGTCTGCTCAAGCTGCAGCACAGTCTCCCCACCACAGTCGGACCTTCTCACTTCAGAGATTCAGGGCCTCCTTGGAAACAAGGCAGTGGAACTAGTTCCCTTGGAGGAACGGAACACGAGGTTCTACTCCTATTACTTTCTGGTTCCAAAGAAGACAGGCGGCATGCACCCAATTCTCTACCTCAGAAAACTGAACAAGTTTTTGTTCCGGTAGAAGTTCAAGATGGTCTCCTTGGGGACACCCCTACCACTTCTCCAGCAGCATGACTAGCTGGCATCCCTTGATATGCAGGACACCTGCCAGCATGTTCCAATACACCCAAGTCACTGCAAGTACCTCTGCATTGTGGCCTTGGGTCAGCATTACCAGTTCAGAGTCCTGCCTTTTGGGCTTTCCTTGGCACCTCGAGTCATTACAAAGTGTTTTCGCAGTTCTCGCTGCACACCTCTGAAAGCTCGGTGTTCAAGTCTTTCCCTACCTAGACGATTGGCTTCTGGCAAGCCTGTCAAGGTTGGAGACTCAGGAGGCAGTCTCCACATCATCTCGGTTCCTCACCTCCATGGGGGTTCTGCTGAACCTAGAGAAGTTGCAGCTTCAAGCCTCTCAGCAGCTCCTCTTCTTAGGGACCCTCCTAGACACTTCCAGGACGAGGGTTTTTCTCCCGGACAGGAGAAATGACATTTTCCAGATTGCGGTATGAGCTCATTCGATGCAACGAATGTTAGGCCTCGTGGCCTTGTCTGTATTTACAGTACCTCTAGCTTGGCTACACATGAGAACTACTCAGTGGATGTTCATCACACAGTGGTCTTCAATTGCACATCTGCAATCTTACCCTATCAAGGTGACAGAGCCTCTGAGGCGGTCACTTGCATGGTGGATTCAGGAGGACAACCTTCTTCAAGGTCTCCGCTTTGCCCCACTGGAGTCTCAGATTACCATCACCATGGATGCATCTCTGCTCAACAGTGGCTCACTGCCAAGATTTCCACACTCAAGGAGTGTGGACCCAGGAGGAGTCTCATCTACACATAAATGTTCTGGAGATGAGAGTGGTCCTGTATGCTGTTCGAGCCCTAGAAGAAGTCGTCTGTCACAGAGTTATTCTTCAGACAGACAACAAGGCTGTGATGTACTACATCAACAAACAGGTTGGGGCACACCCTACCCCTTGTGCAGGGAAGCCATGAGGGTATGGGAATGGTGCCTCGAACACAACGCTCTGATTCAGGCAGTCTGTCTGCCAGGAACTCAGAACAATCTGGTGAATCACCTCAGCAAGACAGAGGTGGACCCTCACGAATGGTCACTTGCACCAGATGTTGTGCAATCACTCTTCACTGAGTGAGGCAGTCCAGATGTGGACCTTTTTGCATCCCCACTCAGTGCAAAACCTACTCTAGTCTGTGCCAGAAATCCAGAACCTGACGTTTTCTGTCAGGATGCAGTCAGACTGTGGTGGACAAGACGTTTTCTGTATGCATTTAATCCTATACTCCTAATTCAGAGGGTGCTGCTCAGACTAGAGGCATGGGGGGGGGGCAAGATGATTCTAATTGCACCATACTGGCCTCGACAATTCTGGTTTCCGTTGATCAACAATTTGTCGGAGGGTTCTCTGAGACGGCTGCCTCTGCTAACGGACCTCCTGACACAGGGACCCCTGGTCTGTCCCAACCTGCACTCCCTTCATCTCAATGCCTGGCTTCTGAGGTAGAAGTTGACAGGTTCAGAGTTTCTCAAAGAATCTCACAGGTTCTCTTGGCAGTGCATAATCCTTCCACCAAGAAGACCTACACCGCTAAATGGTAGCGCTTCTTGTTATGGTGTGCTAAGATATCTTTAGATCCATTCCAGTGCCCACCGAATAAGGTATTGGAGTGCCTGTTAGACCTTTCAGATTCAGGACTGCAGTATTCGATGGTAAAGGTACACCTCTGTGCACTTTCTGCCTTTCATGAGCCAGTCCAGAATATGTCTGTGGCTCAGTTGTCTTTGTTCAACAGATTCCTCAAAGGCATTTTGCACACAAGGCTCCCAGTTAGGAAGCCGTTTGCTGCCTGGGATATTAATCTCATACTAGATATGCTCACTTGTAAACCTTTTGAGTCTCTAGCCATGTGTGATTTGAAGTTTCTGACCTGGAAGACCGCCTTTCTGGTGGCCACCACTTCTGCTCACAGGGTCTCTGAAATACATGGCTTGGTCACCGACCCTCCGTATACAGTCTTTCATAGAGACAAGGTGGTTCTCTGTACTTGCCGTAAATTCCTACCCAAAGTGGTTTCAGAGTTCCACCTCAACCAGCCTTTGGTTCTCCCCACTTATTTCCAAAATGAAGGTGAATGCACCCTTCATTCGCTGGATGAAAAGCGAGCCAAACGATTTTACATTGATTGAACTGGGAACATCCCTCAAGTGAAACATCTCTTTGTGTCTTTCAATGTGGCCCATCTGGACCAGCCGGTATCCATCAGATGTATCTCTGCTTAGATAGTGGCATACCTTCACCATTGCTATTTTATGGCACAGGTCAAGTTGGAAGGCCAGGTACGCGCCCACTTTATTAGAGCGGTTGCTGCGTCTCTGACAGAGAGTCGCTCTGTTCTCATTCCCGATATTTGCAAAGCGGTTACTTGGAACTCAGTGCACACCTTTGTGAAGCACCATACTCTAGAAGTCCATGCCAGACAGCATGCTTCCTTTGGCAGGACATTCCTTAATGAATTCTGTCCTGAGTGAGCCCTTCTCCTGCCACCCTACTCAAGGATTGGTTTAGCGTGGTTCTCTAACCCAGAAGTATGAATAAACGGTGAAAACTTTAAGTACAGGAAGATATGAAAATTATGTACCTACCGTAATTCTTGATCTTCTTGGACAAGTCTTCACCGTTTATTCATACGCCCACCCACCATTCCCTGGTCTCACTCATTCTGTTCCTGGTCTTCACTCCCTTGTTGGTTGGGCTGTAAAGACATTGTTTTAAATTGACCCTTCTTATATGGGTCAAAGGTGTTATCTAGTCTTATTACACTGCACCTCCTCGGTAAAAAAAGGTACTGAGGTGGTTGGAGGGTTGCCGCCAAGGTAGTCTACACAGACACAAGCTAATCTCGCGGTTCTCCGCATGCGCAGTGCTACCATGGTGCCGGCTTTCCTGAAGATTTTTGGCTCCCGTGGGGTCCTTGCACCTCCGGCTTGAACCCAGAAGTATGAATAAATGGTGAAGACTTGTCCAAGAAGATCAAGAATTACGGTAGGTACATAATTTCCATTTTTGGGCTGTTTGATTTAATGTACAGAATGAGTTATGTAGTAATATACTGTGTATGTTTAGAGTATGTGAACTAGCACTGTTTGAAAGTATGTAAGCATACAAAATAGAACTGACAAATGCATCTTATTAGTGTGGAAATATCAAATTATTTTTCCCCTTTTTGTTTACCCTGTACCCCCACTCTGAGAATTGCAGCCAACACGGCTGGCCCCTTCCTCTGGCTGGGAGGGTGAGCAAAGTGGTTGTTTTCACAGCCCATATGAGTGTTGTTCTGTGGTCAATTAGTGGGGAAATGGGGAGGGTAAAAATGCTGGGTGATGTGCACACCTTCCCTGGGAACCAAGGGCCTCACTTCTGTGACCCTACTGACTTGCATGGTATTTTGGGGATCTCTTATAAACGTGATTCTCCCAGGTCCACGTAATTGGGCTGCTTTGACACACTCAGATTTGTCACCATGTCAGTTTTCTTAAAGTAGGATGTGCATGCCCAACTGGTTGGCTCTGGTAAAGCACATCACATTCCCACCGCTGCCTGCCCCCCCCCATTCTCAGAGCAACACTTCAGTTCCTGAAGGGGAGGGAGGTGTCTCTTGCTTAAGTAGCACCCCCAGTGGATTGTGGGTGTCCTTTTCATTATGTCTGAACACATGATGTCATGCCCTCCCTCCCAGCACGCACACACATGCACACACTCATGGATTGATGGGAATGCTTGAGGGGGAGGATGAAATGAGAAAATAAAACTGGCCTGTCACACCACAAAAGATGGCCATTCCCTCAATCCACTTCAGAGCCGTGGCTCCCACCAATGGCTTCCCATCTGTTCCAATCCACAAGTGCAGTAGACATATGTTCCTAGGTTAGAACTGTTGGCTGGCCTGGGCCCCGCCTTAACAGGGAAAGCTGGGGAGGCTTCAGAGACTGATTCTGGGGGTCTGGCTTGGCAGGTTTCTGGTGTGGACCAGTGGCAAACAGCAAAGAGGCAAGAGTGGCCTGAGGGAGCAAGCAATAAGTGTGGTCAGGTAGGGGACATAAAATGTAACTTAAAAAATGGGGGGTGGGGTGCATGTGTTGAGCCCCACGATAACATGTTGGACAGCAACTAAGTAAGAGATTGTTTATAACAATAAAACAGTTTTCCCTTATTTGTCTGATTGTAAAAGTCATTTATATCTGTTTGATCTTGTGGTCCTTCTTGTCTCAGTATTTTACATACAGCACCACTGTGGTTGCATCCCAGAATCTTGTCAGCTGCAAGAGATTAATCTGCATATAATTTATACAGGAACTTTATTAAGGTCTGATTAGCTGTTCGCCAGTCCTGTTGTACTCCCAAGGCAGTTAAGCTGCCACTCTGTAAATGCATGGTTTTGGAATCCTTTTAACCAGTCAGGACACAGGACATACCCTGGCCATTTTACAAGATTTGTCTTATTGCATGGCTTGCTGTCAATCAAACTGACAGTTTTTGCTGTAACAAAATATTTTTCTGCCTAGATGAGCTGTTTTATAAGCATAGTGATGGTTGAAGGCACTCAGTGCCTCACTAGAGGGCCTGGGGTATGTGGAGATCCATATTGCCTCACCCACTGTTGTGGGTTATTGCTTACAAAAGAATGTTAGACTTCCCCTTTCTGGGATTCGCTTGTGCCAACGGGGAACCAATAGCTTCACGGTTGTGCTGTGTAGTGCTAAATACCCAATTATTTCAGGATAACTGATTTTCCATTACATAAATCAACATCAGTAATTTGGATTTCAGTTGATTTTCCACCTTGGAAATACTGCAGCAAAACTGCTGTTCTTAGAGCAGTGGAGGAAATTACCAAATAAAAAAAAATGAAACCTATATAAATCATCAAGAAAGGTGCAATGATTGCTTTTTGTTGGCAGGTATAAAGTTAGAGAATACTGTTTGCCATGGAGCTGACTTAATAATCAATAAAACAGTTGTTTCATATACAGTAGACTGGCTGAATACAGTCAGCAAAATACCATTTCCAGGGTCTGAGGGCTTGATGTTTCACAGCCCTCCCCAGCCCCTCGCTGCAAGCCGCCGAAAACTGCCATAATGGAAGGGTCTGAGGGCTTGATGTTTCACAGCCCTCCCCAACCCCTCACTGCAAGCTGCCGAAAACTGCTATAATGGAAGGTACGGGACTCGGAGCATCAGACGGCAGACGAGACTTTATTTTTTAAAACTTGTCACCTTTTTCAAGCCGCGCTGTAATTTAAATCAGGGAGTTTCTTGTTTAAGCTCCTGCCTGCTTGATTTTAGCCCACCCCCTTTCTTAATTAAATACTCTGTGGCTCCACCCCTGCTCTTCTCTGACTGGCCTCTTTACTAGTAGGGGAGTATCTGAATGGCTGTCTGCCAACTCTATTCCTTATGAACTCACATCACCCACTGACAACCATGGGCCTCTTCCTAAGACCAAATCTATCAGTCCCTCTACTGGTCCTAGCAGTCTTTATTCCCACCTTTGTCCGTCACCAACGCCAACTGCTAATAACCCTGAGGATTTCCCCACCCTCTACCCACCCTCCCACCCACTGAGGTTCTCTCTACCCCTCTATCCACCTCCCACCCCCACCCAGTCAACCACCATCACCCTCCTCCCACCCCATCCTGCCCAGCTTCATCTACATCTGGTCTCCCACAACACACTGTTGCCAATGCTTTACCATGCTATCCCCACCATACATGCTCTGCCCATCCCATGCTCTCTTCCTGTTAGCTCAGCTTGTTACCGCCACAGCTCACACAAACGATGTATGTCCTCTCTCCTCAGGTTTGTCTTCCTGCTCCTACTCCTATCCGGCAACATTCATCCAAACCCTGGCCCGTCTCCTCCCTGCCAAACTCAGACCCTCCCTACATCGGGGCTACGCATAGCCTCTATGAACATCTGTAGCCTCTTAAAAAAACACTACCCTCCAGTGCTGGATGGCACAACATCAGCCTGACATTCTGGCAATCGTGGAAACCTGGCTGTCTAAATCTACCCCGGACTCTGCAGTCGCTCTCCCTGGCTACTCCCTTTTTAGGGAAGATAGAGTTGGTAAATGTGGGGACGGCTGCTTAATGGGCCATGCTCTACCAATTCCCAAGTTCAACCATGGTACCCAAGCCATCTCACAATCACCCCAGACCCCTCCAGGCCCCCTCTGACTATCTCAGTAGCCTACATTCCCCCGTGGAAACAAGCCCAAGCAATCCAATCCCTAACTGACTACCTGTCCAGCCTCCCGAATAAGGACGAGCAGATACTAGTGGGTGACCTCAACATCAACTGGCTTTCCAGTTCATCTGCCCTTGCCAAGGAGGCTTTTGCAGCCCTGGACCTAACACAGCTGGTAACCCAGCCTACCTGTCTGAACCCATCCAGTGGCTCTTACACATTACTGGACATCATCCTTGCCAACCACCCGCACAGAATTGTGGACATCGTTGTCCATCCAAACTCCCTGAGTGATCACTCGCCAGTAACTTTCATGTGGTCCTGCTGTCTACCAAAACCTGTGCCCAGCATGGTCTCCCGACGACTTATCCGACTAGGTAACCTTGCTAGGCTTAAGCACTACCTCGCCCAGTGGGACTGGTCACCGATCAGCTGGGCCCTGGTATTGATGAAGCACTGATCAGCCTCTGTACTCTAATTCTTCAATAAGGCCCGCGACATCTTTACCCCTGCTGGTCAAAACCCGGACTAAGCAACATAGGTACCATGGATGGTCACTGCTCAAACAGCTCCACCACAGAGACAATCTCTGGCATAGAGCCAATTCCTCAGGCAAGCCTGGGGACAGGCAGTCCTACAATGCTGAGCGCAACAGATGTACATCAATCAATCAAACTTCATTTATAAAAGGCACCTTTCCAAAACCAAGGCGCCTGTAAATAACATAATACAATCAATATAATTAAGAGAATATTAAAATTAATCCAATCCTGCAACATTTAAAAATCATTATATACAAGGCTAAAAAGATGCGTTTTTTAATGACCCCTTAAAGCTTTGGACAGTCTGGCAATCTCTTATCTGACGAGGTAGAGAATTCCACAGGGTTGGGGCCATAAAACTAAAAGATCTGGCCCCAGAGGTCTTCAAATGAACCCTGGGAGTCTCTAACAATCCCTCGTCCATGGATCGGAGAGAGCAGGAGGGACAGTAGGGACAAAGGAGATCTTTCAGGTAGCCAGGTCCCTGATTGTGTAGGCCCTTATAAGTCAGCAAACCGAACTTGAAGGTGATTCGCCAGCATATTGGCGGCCAATGCAGTCCGCGGAGCACAGGTGTTATATGACTGGACCTAGATGAACCAGTCAGTAGCCTGGCTGCCGCATTCTGCACTAGCTGCAAGCGGCGAATATCAATCCCTGGTAGCCCAAGATAAAGGGCATTGCAGTAGTCAAGGCAGGAGGTAACGAAGGCATGGACCAAAGTAGGAAGATCGTCAGGAGGAACCAGGTGCTTCACCCGGGCGATGTTCCTCAGATGGTAAAAAGAGGCTTTGACAACTGCGGACACCTGGGATTTAAGTGTCAAACAGTCATCAGACATGATGCCCAGGTTCCGCACCTGGTCTAAGGTAGTTAGCTGAACACCCCCAAGCCATAAACCCGAGGGAGATCCTTCCAACAAACCCGCCTCCCAGCGACCATGGTCCACAACGAACACCTCAGTTCTTGCTGGATTCAACCGCAGCCAGCTCTCATTCATCCAGTCCTGGATTTTGGCCAGACAGTTGTTAAAGACTGAAAAGGCAGCATCTTGGCCAGGCACAAAAGACATGTACAGTTGAGTATCATCTGCATAGCATTGAAAACTCAAACCGTACCGCCTAATGATCGCTCCCAACGGTAGCATGTACACCGCAAACAACATGGGTGCCAAAATGGAGTCCTGCGGCACCCCACAGGATAGTGGGAATGATGCAGAGGAAAAAATCCCAGACACCACCCTCTGAGTCCTACCCTCGAGGAAAGATCGAAACCAGCTGAGGACTGTACCAGACAGCCCACAGATAAACCACAGGCGTTCCAGTAGCACACCATGGTCCACGGTGTCAAATGCTGCAGAGAGATCAAGAAGGACCAAGATAGAACAAGTCCTTCGATCTCTCGCTATTAGGAGATCATTTAGTACCCGGATAAGAGCTGTCTCGGTACTATGTCTCTTCCTAAATCCGGACTGCAGAGAATCATAGACATTGTGGCTGGTCAAATGATCATCCAGCTGCGACACGACCCATCCTTCTCAATAACCTTACCCACAAAGGGCAGGTTAGAGACAGGCCTGTAGTTAGCTAGACAATCCACGCTCAAGGAGGGCTTCTTAAGAAGGGGATGAACCACAGCCTCCTTCAGAGGATTTGGAAAAATTCCCCTCTCCAAAGACCTCCAGACTATCTCAGCAAGGACCAGGCCAATTTTATCCACACAGCCCACTAGGAGACGTGTGGGGCCTGGGTCCAAACCACAGTTGGTCGGGCGCAATGATTGGATAACCATCACAATGTTATTGATTGTGGGAAGGCTGAAGTCAGACCACACAAACCGGGTGTCCGGCATCTCCTGCCGACCATTGCAACTCCCATATGGGAGGGTCAAGCGAATATCAGACCTGATTGTGGCAACCTTATCTGAAAAGAACTGAGCAAACTCCTCACACCATTCTTGAGAAAAAGCTCTTCTGGGCTGAAGACAGATGTGATTGCAAAATCTGTCCACAGTCCGGGAAAGCTGAGCTGGTCTGTTCTGTGCAGCAGCAATCTCTCTGGACAGGAGTTCTGTCTTCTTACGAGAGATTGCTGATTGATAGACCACATAATGGTCCATCAAACTAAGTTTGTCACTATCCAGGCCCGATTTCCGCCAGCGCCTCTGTAATCTTCGTCCAGCTCTCCTCAACTCCCTTAAAGTCTCATCAAACCAAGGAGACCTAGGGCGAAGAGTGAGGGGACAAACACGAATCGGAGTAATGAAATCCAGGGCCTCTGCTACCGCCTTATTATAGGCAAGTACCAAGTCCCATGGGTCCATGCAATCACTCAGTAAACCCGATAGGTCCAGCACCGCCATCAGACCATCTGGGGAAACACCCCCCAAACGGTGGTACCGGACCATCTCCATAGGGGCTGGCCTACTAGGGGTGGCCTCAAAACTGAATCCAATGGAGCGATGGTCAGACCACCCGACTGGTTCCACCACCAAATTGGATATCTCCATCCCCAGCAGGAACACCAAATCCAATGAATGACCACCAATATGGGTCGAGGAGTAAATAACCTGTGTGAAGCCCAGTGAAATCATTAACTGGCAGAAGTCTTGACCAAACTGCGAGAGTTCATCGTCGATCCAGGCATTGAAATCCCCCAGAACCAACCATCTGGGGGATCCCAACGTCAGGTCGACAATGAAGTCTGCGACTTCCCACAGGAAAATATTCCCGTCACCTGGTGGACGGTAAACGAGAAGAATCCTGCACCCCACACCCTCACCCATGATACATTCAAAGGTAGTGGTAGATCTTACTTCGAGATACAGCTCTTGCAGCAGGTAACACCATTAGGACTGAAGCCGGCAGGTGTCAGGACCCCACGGAATTCTTCTAGCTAGCTATCTTCAGTGGGACTACTCCCGACGTCGGTCCCGCCTCCGGCGTCAGGCGTAGTCCACATAAAGAGGCGGTCCTTGAATTCTCAGTTCTTTCCTTCACTGACGACTTACATGTCTCGACCCTTCAGTTCAGATTCTAGCGTGCAAGCGTGGTAAAGTGTTTTCCTACGGAAATTCGCTCTCTCGTTCAGCTTTTGTCTGATATCCTCTCAACCTCCGTCACTCTCGGCGCCTGTAGAGCAGATCCCATTCAAGGATCCACACTCGGCCTGTATCGGTGCCTAGGCCTGAACCACGATATCCAGTCCTGCACCTTTGCCAGGGTTTCAAACAGCAGAACCCGGATCCGTCGCCAGAAGGCTCCTACCAGCGCTCCTGCTCGAGAACAACTCAAGACCATGGCTTCCAGGGGATTCTTGGAGAAGGCCGTACAGCATTCTGAGAAGCATAGAGAAGGCCCTTCCAGGTCCCCTGCTCTGGGCCTCTGACTCGCGCAGCTCCGGTTCCAGGTCCACCGCCTCCTTCCGGCCAGCTCTCAGCCTCCCCCACTGCGGTGAGAAAATCTTCAGGCCTCTTCTCAGGCAAAGACTCCCAGGCCTTCCTCGTCCTCCAAGGCCCTGGCTAAGTCGGGGGACCGTCACCATCACCACAAGTCGGGTTCCCGCCATTCTGAACCCGACGTCAGGTCTGCCTCCTTGCCTCCTCCTCCCCAGCGGAAGACCAAGGAGCTCACCTCGCTTAAGAGGCCGTTGGACCTGACGCCGGTTCGCCCGACGTCGGCCTCTCGCCACAGGTCCCCAGAGCTGTCGTCTGTCAGAAGACCATCGCTGGCCAAGCCTACTCATCCCTGGACGCCGGTAGGGGGACCGACGCCCGCACCAATGAAGAAGAGGACCCCGACGCCTCCGACCGACGTCGCTCAGGAGACCATCACTGAGGAGGAGTTGACACAGCCCGAGGACCAGACGGGCGACCCCGGTCCTGTTGAGACTCCCAGGGAACGCTCCCTGCAACCCGAGGCCCCTGTAGAGCCGACGCCGGGACCCGAAGACTGACCACCGGTGCCCGGTCCGTCATCGGGCCTTTCTTTTTCAGAGGTTAAGGAGCTGTTCCCTTACTGGTGGGATACCGTCAAAAAGGACATGGTCCCCACTCCACCTCCTCTCCCACCTCCTCCTCCTCCTACACCGGTTACTCCTCTGGTTCCTGTGCCCCCTTCTCCATCTGGGTCTGCAGGCCGGTTACATCCTCCCCAGGAGCCCAGGATTCCTCCAAGGGGGAGACCAGATAAGAGGAGACCTCCATCCAGATCCTCTTCTAGGTCACCCAGCCCCAAGAGACCTAGAAGACGCCTCCATTCGCCTTCGACGGAGGACACGGGATCAGAGCTTTCATCAGGATCTAGATCCCCATCTCCCTTCCACATCCCCTCTCCGGACCCACGTGAGCTTCCAAGATCTCCTCCGGATGACCCTTCGTTCTCAGACATCATGAGACACATCCAAGAGAACATGGGATGGGATGCAGAAGAGTTAGACCCCGAAAGGCTGCGCCTTGCGAAATATCTTTGGCAGAAGGACCCCAAGCCTGTGGTGGTGCCACCCTTGGTAGACACCTTTGTGGACGTCACCAAGGCCACGTGGAAGCGTCCACACTCACTCCCGGCGATGCCGAAGAAAGCTGACTGCCTGTACAAGGCTCCAAAGGAAGACCAGTACTTGGTTCAGCATCCTCAGGCCGACTCTCTGGTCATAACAGCCTCTCATGACTGGTCTCAGAGACCGCAACATTTGAGCACCCTGCCACTGGACCCAGAGTCCAAGCAGCTGGACGCCATGGGTAGGCGACGATAAGCTTTCGCTTACTCCGCGCCATCAGATCCCTTGAATTATCTGACCACAAGCAGTGCAGTTCCAAAATGCCCTTGTGGGAGCAGGGCCTGACGCGCTGAGAAATTGCCAGAAGGTGAGCAGAAGGAGGATGTTCAGCTCCTCCGTGCGGGTTCAGGCGTAGAACCCAAGTGCTACGAGTCGCTGCGACTCTGCAGACTCTCGGCCCGAGCAGCAGCTTCAGGCGTATGCCTCCGAGGCACTCTTGGCTCCGTGTCTCAGGTTTTAACCCGGACTTCCAGAAAACATCATGGACGCCTCATTGAGGGAGAAGTTTTATTTGGTCAACCCTCTGAGAAGGTAATCACCAAACTTCAAGAGGCCGGAAGGCGGTGAGGTCGGGTCATCATGTACCGACCGAAGCTTAGTTCCTCAGAGGAACTCAAAGCTGGATTTCGTGGACGACGAGAGACCACAGTCCCGCCTGTTCCACAACAGAGGGACTCGGTCTCGCAGAGCCCAGGAAAACAACCTGCAGGTCGAGGCCAGTGCTCTCCTGTCGGCCCAGCCAGTGGGCCCCAAACGCCACAGCCTGACTCACCTTCCCGGCCCGCGCCTCAGGATCAAGCGAGATTTTCATGGTCGGGAGTCGCATTGCAAATTTCCTGCCAGATGGCAGTCTATAACCACCGACAGGTGGGTTCTCCAGATGGTCGGAAGAGGCCACTTGTAGAATTCACAGAAAAGCCACCCCGAGGCCTGCTCTGCTCTCCCGTGCTACTCGGGTCAGCACAAGTCATTGATCAGACAAGAAGTACTCACGCTCCTGCAAAAGGGAGCGATAGAGTACGTCCCAGAGAACCAGAGAGGATACAGATACTATTCCCACTTCTTCCTGGTTCCAAAGAAAACAGGGGACCTCTGTCCGATTCTGGACCTCAGCGACCTCAATATGTCGGTCGCCTACAAAAGATTCCGCATGGTGACTCTTCCGGGTCTTATTCCCATGCTAAAGAAGGACGCCTTCTTAGCGTCTCTAGACATGTAGGACACATACAGTGGCGTGAAAAAGTATTTGCCCCCTTCCTGATTTTCTCTGTTATTGCATATTTGGCACACTGGATGTTTTCAGGTCTTTAGACAAAATGTTATATTAGATAAAGGGAACCTGAGTGAACAAATAACACTTGTTTTTTTTTATTTATTTCATTTATTCATGAAAAAGTTAACTAACCTAACTGGCACTGTGTGAAAAAGTAATTGCCCCTTACACTTAATAACTGGTTATGCCACCTTTAGCTGCAATGACTGCAAATCAAACGCTCTATAATTCAATATCAGTCTTTCACATCACTGTGGAGGAATTGTAGCCCACTCTTCCCACGCAGAACTGCTTTTAATTCAGTAACATTGGTAGGTTTTGAGCATGAACTGCTTGTTCAGGTCCTGCCACAGCATCTCTATTGGGTTTAGGTCTGGACTTTGACTAGGCCACTCCAAAACTTTAATTTTACTTTTTCAGCCATTCTGATGTGGACTTGCTTTTTGTGCTTTGGATCATTGTCTTGCTGCATGACCCAACTACGCTTCAGCTTCAGCTGACGGACAGATGACCCGGGACATTCTCCTTAAGAATTTTCTGGTACAGAGCAGAATTCATAGTTCCTACAATTATGGCAAGTGTCGTCCAGGTCCTGAGACAGCAAAGCATCCCACATCATCACACTACTCACCACCATGTTTGACTGTTGGTATGATGTTCTTACTTGTGGAATGCTGTGTATGCTTTATGCCAGACATTATGGGATCCATGTCGTCCAAAGTTCCACTTTGGACTCATCTGTCCATAGAACATTTTCCCAAAAGGCTTGTGGATCATCCAGGTGCTTCTTGGCAAATGAGAGATGAGCATTTATGTTCTTCTTGGTTGTGATGGTTTTCCACCTTGCTACTTTCCCATGAAGCCCATTTTGCCAAGTCTCTTTCTGATTGTGGAGTCATGAACACTGACTTAGCTGAGGCAAGAAGCCTGCAGTTCTTTGGATGTTGTTTAGGATCCTTTGAGACTTCTGGATGATTTTACGGCGCCTCTTGGAGTAATTTTTGCAGGCCGCCCACTCTGGGAAGATTCACTACTGTTCCAAATGTCTCCATTTGGGGATTATGTCTCTACTGTGGTTCGATGGAGTCCCAGAGCCTTAGAAATAGCTTGTAACCCTTTCCAGACTGATAGATAGCAACAACTTTTTTCTGATCTTTTCAGGGACTTCCTTTGATCGTGGTAATGTGCTTGTTGAATCTTGTGCAGGCAACATGACTCTGATGGTGAGGTCAAAATAAGTGAGGTTTATATTGAGCAGGGCTGGCTGTAATCAAGCCTGGCTGTGTTCAATCAGCTGACTCTAATTATCCCTTTAATTGGGTTGATTTAATTAGGGGGCATTACTTTTCACACAGTGCCAGTTGGTGTTGGTTAACTTTTTCATTAAATAAATGAAATAAGTAAAAAAACAAGTGTTAGTTGTTCACTCAGGTTCCCTTTATCTAATATTACATTTTGTCTAAAGATCTGAAAACATCCAGTGTGACAAATATGCAATAATAGGGAAAATCAGGAAGGGGGCAAATACTTTTTCACGCCACTGTACCTGCACACCCCTATAGCTCAAGCGGACAGGAGGTTCCTGCGCTTCGAGTTTCTTGGCCACCATCTTCAGTTCTGAGCCCTTCCATTCGGGCTGTCATCGGCACCCAGGGTCTTTACCAAATGCATGGCAGTCGTGGCAGCGTCTCTAAGGAGACAGGGCCATTATGTGTTCCCTGCTCTGGGCGATTGGCTTCTCATGGCCACCTCCAGAGAGGTGTTGTTACTGCGATTCAGAATACCCAGGACCTGTTTGTCACTGGGCATCTTGTCAACCACGAGAAGTCTCTCCTGGTACCATCGCAGAAGCTGCAGTTCATAGGCACAGTTCTGGACACCGTCTCAGGAAGAGCATTTCTTCCAGGCGACAGAGCGGGCGCATCAGATCCCTTATCAGGGATCTCTGCGCAGAAGACTGTTCCAGCCAGGTGGGGTCCTTACCCTGCTGGACACATGGCTGCGGCCATTCCGACCATCCCTTTCGCAAGGCTCCATTCTGCGGTAACTCGGTGGATGCTCAAGGTGCAATGGGACCAAAGGCAAGACCACATGCAGCATCCAGTCAGAATCACGAACGCCGTGATTCGAGACTGGCAATGGTGGCTAGACCCAGGGACACTCTCTACGGGCATCCCGTTTATAGCACCGTCCCCGGAGGTAATCCTCACCACAGACGCCTCAGGACTAGGGTGGGGAGCACACCTGGACGGGGTGAAGTCCTAGGGAACGTGGATCCCTCAGGAGGCTCACCTCCATATCAACGTCCTAGAGATGAGGGCGGTCCTTTATGCCCTGCAGGCACTTCAGTCAGAGATCCCGCCGAGTACTCTCCAGCTTCAGACAGACAACACGGCGGTGATGTATTACCTCAACAAACAAGGAGGCGCACACTCTTACCCCCTTTGCAGGGAGGCTATGAGGGTGTGGGATTGGGTAATCCGACACTCGGCTGAACCTGATCACAGTACATGTTCCGGTGGACAACACAATTGCAGGACGGCCTGAGTCGTTCCCAGGCCAGAGTCCACGAGTGGAACTCTTCAGGAGGTAGCAGAGGATCTGTTTCTTCGATGGGGAACTCCAGAATTGGACTTGTTCGCCTCCCATCCAACGAAAACTGCCCAGTTTTTGCTCACTAGATCCAGGGCCTGGTGTTTTCTGGCGAGACGCTGTGTCCCTCTCCTGGGCGGACAGATTCTCCCTTCCCTCCTTCCCGCTGATCCAGAGAGTCTCTCAAACCGCGAGGAGCATGCAACAATGATCCTGGTGGCCCCTTGGCCCAGACAGATCTGGTTCCCTTTGCTAATGCAGCTATCCGGAACCTCCGCTCCTGTTGCCGTTCAGCTCCCATCTCTTGTCTCAGGAGGAGGGTTCACTGGTCCACCCGGACTTGCGCTCTCTGAACCTGCATGCATGGCTCCTAGAGGCATAGCCATTTTGCGACACGGGGTCTCGCAAGAGGTGGCGGAAGTCCTTTCCACAGCCAGAAAGCCAGCAACGCATGCAACATACGCCATGAAATGGCGCCGTTTTTGTTTATGGTCGCAAGCACGCGGCCTTTCCTTTCTAGGTTGTCCGGTGAAGGCGGTGCTAGAGTACCAGCTCTCCCTTTTCCGTTCGGGTCTCGCCCACTCCTCTATTAAGGTGCACCTCTGTGCTATCTCCGCTTATCACCTTCCGGTGGGACAGCGCACTGTGGCGCAATTAGATGCCTGTCGGGAATTCCTGAGAGGGGTGTTGCATCTTAGGCCTCCCATTAAGGACCCTGTGCCTCCATGGGATATACTCTTCGTCCTGGAACAGCTCACGCTCCCCTTTGAACCTGCCGCGGATTGCGAGCTGCGTTTTCTGTCGTGGAAAACGTTATTTTTAGTTGCTGTTACGTCAGCGAGAAGAATTTCCGAACTTCAGGCTCTCACGTGTAAGGAACCTTATTTGGTTTTTCACCAGGACAGAGTTTCCCTGAGGACGAACCCTAAGTTCCTGCCTAAGGTGGTCTCCACACTCACTCTCAATCAGGACATTGACCTGCCGGTCTACTTCCTAATTATTCTAATAGAGGAGAGGCGCTGCTCCACACCCTGGATGTTCACCGCAGCTTAAGGTACTACCTAAGCAGGACTAAGCAGCTTCGTAAGTCGGAGCAGCTTTTTGTTTCTTTTACTGAAAGGATGATGGGCCAGCCAGTATCGAAACAGTCCCTTTCTCGCTGGCTTGTCCAGTGCATATCATACTGCTATGATATCAAAAAGAAGCCCCTTCCAGGATCAGTTCGGGGCCATTCCACTAGAGGAGTGGCCACCTCCTTTGCAGCACTTCGCAACATCTCCACCTCAGCCATTTGTGCTGCAGCCACTTGGAGCTCTGTCCATACCTTTATCAGGCATTACAGCCTAGACATTGCTTCACAGCGAAGAGCCGGCTTCCGCCTGGCCGTGCTACAGGGTCTCCTGTCCTAGAATCAGGACTTGGAATGAGCCTTCTAGTTTCTTCCTCTCAGAGTGTTTGCAAGCGCTACTGCTTGGAAATCAGTCCTAATTGGTTACCTGCTGCAAGAGCTGTATCTCGATAAGATAGTACAGTTACGTAAGAACTTACCGTAACAGTAGATGTTCGAGAACAACTCTTGCAACAATCTCTCTCCACCTTCCCCTTGAGGAGGCATGGCTTCTGAGCCTTTAATGGGACTTATACCTCTTTGTCTTCTGATAGTGGATCCTCGGTCTCCCATTCTGATATCATCCTGCGGCCGGAAGTCTCCGGCGGGAGAACTGGAGAATCTGGCGGGACCGCCCCCTTATGTACTACGCTTGATGTCGGAGGCAGAACCGACGTCGGGGGCGGTCCCCGCTGAAGATAGCTAGCTAGAAGAATTCCGTGGGGTCCTGACGCCTGCCGGCTTCGGTCCTAATGGTGTTAGCTGCTGCAAGAGCTGTTCTCGAAGATCTACTGTTACGGTAAGTTCTTACATAACTGTACTTTCCCACTGGTACTTCCACTAGGCCCAGTTCCGATCTAAAGCAGATAGCAACACCCCCGCCCCTACAATCCATCCTAGGGGGGGTGTATCACCGAGTACCCGGCTGGGATTGCTTATGCCAAAACTGGGCCAGCATTCTCATCCAAGCAGATCTCAGTAATGCATGCCAGGTCAGATGTTCCAACAAAATCCGCTATAATAGCGGTCTTGTTTTTAATAGACCTCGCGTTACATAGCACCACCCGAGTAGGATGAGCATCTTAGGATGACCATGCTACCTGCTGACTACCAACAGAACCCTTGGGTACGGGAACCAGACAGGGAGGACCCCTTTCCTGGACCCATTTCGCCCCAGGGCGTCTCCTCGTCCGCACTATACCTATCCGCCCAATCCCTCTCCAGGCCCAAACCTCGTCCTCCCCCTTTTTCTAACAATCCCCAGAGCTCTGCACCGTCTGTACACCTCTGGTGATAGGGGAGGACAGAAAAAAGGACAGAGGTCCCTGAGCTTGGAGGGGGAATAATACCCGACCGTCCTTATGCCTTCCCAACACATATTTGCCACACTAAGCGACATGGGCCACTGGTAAGGCTAAAGCACAGTACTACAGATCCACACTAGCCTCCTCCTGGGGGTCTACCCAGAACTTCTGGGACAACATAAAGGAGCTAAATGGGAAGTCTCACTCCCTGCCCCCGTCTCTACTCAACTTTAATGGAACCGCTATCACTGACCCCGCTAATATTGCAGACTACCTAAACACCGCCTTCTCAGATCTCAGCGCAGTTCTCCCTAGTAACTTCTTCGACTCTACCCCCCCAGCCACAGCCCCTTCCTCGCCCACCTTTCTACCTGAGGACCATCTCACGACAAAACTCTTGGCACTATCTAACAAAAGCCCTCAGTGTTAACAGCCTTTCCTCTGACTCCCTGGATACTAGGATCCTACGGCAGGTCCTTGATGTAGTACTTAACCCCCTGACTGATTTACTCAACCGCTCCCTCTGCCTGGGCCAGTTCCCTTTAGCTTGGAAAAAGGCTGTGATCACCCCCATCTTCAAAAGTGGTGACACCGCCTCTACTGGAAACTATCAGCCGAGCTCTATACTTCCTCATCTCTCTAAAGCCCTGGAAAAAATAGTGGCAGACCAATTATCTGAATATCTTGCCTCCCACAATCTCCTATGCAGAGAGCAGCACGGCTTCCATCCAGGTCATAGTATGATCACTGCTTTCGTGGAGTTCTCAAACTTCCTTCACGAAACCCTTGACAAAGGCCATCTTGCAGGGGCTGTCTACATTGACCTCTCCAAGGCCTTTGATAACGGTCTGTCACCCACTCCTACTGGACACTCTCCTTCAACTAGGCTTTTCCCAAGGCCTGCTGGACTGGTTCTCTAGCTATCTCTCTTCAGGGTCCCAGTGTGTCAAAATAAACAGCACCCTCTCCAGCACCCACCCCATCCGCTTCGGGGTCCCACAGGGCTCCATCCTGGGCCCTCTTCTTTTTAGTCTCTTTGTAAATGCCCTACCCAACTCCTGCTCCAGCAAGGTCCTGCTATATGCAGATGATGCAGTTCTCCTCTCCTCCCACCCTGACCCCTCCTCTCTTCAGACCTCCCTCCAGCACTCTTTCAGTCAAATTGGAAACTGGTTTAATGACGACAGGCTGGTCATTAACATTAAAAAAAACAAAAGCCATGTTGTTTGCTCATCATCAAAATAAGGCAAAAAGCTCGCCCCTCCATATACTATCCTGCTCACACCATCCACTAGAACAAGTTAGCAGCTACAAATACCTGGGCATTACCTTTGACTCTGCCCTCTCCTTTCACTCACATATCGACCTGCTCACCTCAGCAATTAACATGCGCATAGGCCTTCTCTACTGTCATAAGGACTGCGTCCCACCGGATGCCCTCAGATTGGCTGTCTCCTCCTCTGTCCTGTCTCTTGTAGACTACGGCCTCCTGTTCTACACTGCTGCTGATGCCACCGCCCTCAGGAGAATCCAAGTATCCCTAAATAAGGCCTGTAGGCTCCTCACTGGTGCAGACAAATGGACTCATGTATGCACTCTATACTCGCTGGCCAACATACTCAATCTAGAAGAGCAATTACAATATCAGACCTGCTTCAAAAAATACTTCTAGGTCTCCCCAGTGTCATCTCCTCCACCCTGCTTCCCCCCTGCCTCTACCCGTGGCTCCACTAAGGCCGCTGTCAGAGTCCTGAGGATGTGGACATCACTCGCCCAGAGATCCTTTTGTTACAGCACACCACACTGGTTCAACGCCCTTCCCTCCTCGCTCTCCTCACTCACTAAAATAGGTCCTTTTAAGGCAGCTCTCAAGAGTCTCATTTTCTCCACCCGCAGCTGTGAATGCACTCCATAAGCGGGATCCTAGCCCATAGGTGCCCCGATCCCTCCCCGGCCCCTTTTCTAGACTCTTGATGACAATCGCCTTATCTCAGGCTGCAATTCTGAATTTACTGTATTTGTCCTTGGAGCCTAGCTTTCGGACTGTATAGACCTCTGTACTGCTATTGTAAACTGTAACTCTTATCTGGGCACTGGATGGCTTGGGATTCTATGTTGTTTGTTCTGACACCTGCAAATGTGTGAATACTGTTTGCTATTTGCTGTTTGGTATGTAACAAAAAACTTCTGTAACCTCCTGTCTATCATATTGCATTTGTGTTGCTGTCCATGTGTTGAATCCACTGGAACTGACATGAAGCCTTTGGAAACGAGTCCTTGACTCAAAGGGTTGTAATTCTGATAAGTATAATAAAATAAATTAAAATTTCATTTACTTACATTCTGATTGATTGATAGATAGATTAGGTCAGTAGGTGGGTACATTGGACCCACATGTACCTTTTGCAGGCATGACCCGGACATAGAATTGTGACATTTACAAAACATACGAACAATAGAAATACATCTAACAATTAAGTTAAATCATGAATTAGGGCTGGCCCGGTGGCGCAGAGGGCTGAGATGCTGGACGCCACACCTCAAACCATGCCAGCGACCTGGGTTTGGGAATGGACTCGGGTCATTGGGGGCTGGCCGGGGAAGGAGGAGATTGAGCGTCCGGAGGATTGCTCTCCTCTCCTGGGGTGGGAAGCCTTGATCTTCACCGAGAGGGCTCTTGCAGTGGGTAACTACATATAGGACTGGCCGTCGGCCCAGGACCTGGAAAAAATTTGTAGCTAGCATTCTCTGGCGAGGGACCCGCCCCCCGTTCAGGCTAATCGTGTCAGGAGACATGGGTATAAAGGGGCGGTCCCTCACACCCACCTTCCAGTTCTTTCCCGCTGTTAGCTTATGCCAGCACCTTGCAGAAAAGTTCCCTGCTCATCAGGCTCCTTCGGTAGTTTTACCGAATATTTTCGATTTTTTTTCTCGGCCATTGTCAGGTACCCATCTGTGTATGTTGTCCCCTATACCCTCCGAGCACAAAAACAAGTGCGACTCGTGCGGCGCCTAACTCCCGCACAAGGACAGCCATTCCCTGTGCCTTTTTTGCCTAGGCCCTGACCATTCAGTGGAGAAGTGCCAGCACTGCCTCAGCTTTAACGTGGCCACCCGGAGAAGGCGGCAGCAGTCCCTGGAAGCCCACATTAAAAAAAAAAAGGAAATGAGCTCCATGGAGAAAGAACCGAAAAAGCTTCGGCAGGCATCGCCTTCCCCTGAAGGCCATCGCAAGAAGAAGGATAAGGAAAGGCACCAGGACAAGGGCTCCTCTCCCACCGCGTCTTCCTCCAGAGTTGCCGTGAAACAGGTAATGTCCCCCTGCCCCCGGGGGACCGCTCCACGACGGCCGCCTTAGAGGCTTCTAAGGCGGCGTCGGCCCACCTGTCTGGCTCGCGCCAGGCCCTTGGTGCCTCCCGGCTCATGGAGGCTCCGCTCCCAGTAAAGCCATGGTTTCACGGCCTACTGGTGTGAGCGGCTCTGATAAGCCGGACGTCGGCTCCTCTGACGCCCGCACGGAGAAGGTTGGTAAGTCGCCCGACCCCCGTTCCGCCCGACCAGGCCGCCCCTCCATTGCGGCCTGCCTCCGGCGAAGGGTCTGTTAAATCGGACGCCAGCCCCTCCGGTGTCTGCCCGGATCCCGCTGCTAAGCCGCACGTCAGTTCATCCGACATCCGCACAGCGGATGAGCCGACGCTGGACCCCCACACATCTGCCATTCCTGGCTCCCTGCAGCTTTCGCTGCCCTCCGGGGAACCTGAGTCTCCTCAGCCCGACCCCGCTGATTCCCCCCCCATCCCCAGGCGACGCTGAGGCTTCTGGTCCACCTCCGTCAGACCGTCCGCCTTCTGGTCTGACTGATCTGACGTCGGTTCCCTGGACGCCAGCTCCGGCTCTTCGGCCGGCGGCTCCGATGCCGGTATTGCCGACGCCAGACGACACCCCACCCCCGATGTCACCCCAACGCCGGGCCCTCCACCCCCGGGTCTTCTGCCCCAGAACCGACGTTGGGCCTCTGGCTGGACCGTCTGCTCAAGCAGCTCCTCCAGCTCCCGGGTAGCCAGCCCCATCATATCCGATGCTGCCATACCTGGGACTGCAGTATCCGACACCTCAGTACCCGGCGCTGACATATCCGGCGCCACAGTACTCGTCTTCTCAATACCCGATGCCGGGCTTCCCGCTGTCGGGTTATGGATACGCGCCCTTTGGGTATAGTCCATACTCGTATCCTCCTCCTCCACTGCCCCCTCAGCCGCCAGTGGACTTGCAGGAGACTCTGGCCTCCTGGTGGGCTAAGGCCAAAGCTCAGCTCACCAGAGAGGTGGAGAGTCGTCTTCTGACGATGGTGCCGGTTCCGGTTCCTGTACGTCTGCGACGGCACACTCCCTTCCCACCTCCGGATGCTGGGGCTCATCCCTCTCGGTCCAGAGAGGGGCAGGACATGCTTTCCTGAGGGATTCCAAAGGGGTCCGTTCCTCCCCTTCGTCGGGAGAGGGAGTCTTCCTCATCTTCTTCTTCCTCAGACACCTTGGATCCTTCCGACGGTTGTTCCGAGCAAGACGAGCTACGCTCTCCGTCCAAGGCCCGGCCAAGGGCTCCTCCGAAGTCCCCTCCGGAGGATCCTTCCTTTACGGAGTTGCTACGGAAGATCCAGGAAGTACATAAGTGGCAATCCCTTGGAACCAGACCCCCAGCGTAAAAAACTCGCTGAGCATCTGGATCTGCCCATGACAGCTCCCACTTTGTTGCCACCCTGGATCGAGCCTTATGCCGACCTTATTACCACCATATGGAAACAGCCATCGGCCCTAGCCCCACTTCCCAGAAAGTCAAACAAGCTATACCAGGCTCCAGAGGGTGTTGACTTTTTAGACTCCCACCCTCGTGCTGACTCCGTTGTGATTAGCGCCGCTCATGGCCGGTCAGCTCAACCCAAACATCTTAGCTTGTCTCCACCTGACAAGGAATCCCGCCTTCTGGACCAGTATGGCAAGAAGATTTTTGCTTCTTCCCCCCTGGGTATTAGGGTCCTGAACTACGTTGGTCACATGGGGAATTACCAGAAGGCAATTCTTAGTGAGGTGGAATCGAAATTGCACTCTCTTCCTGACTCTCAGGTCAAGCAGGAAGTGGCTGACCTCGTCCACTGTGCTCGTTCGGCCAGTCGGCACATTCTTTGTGTGACCTACGATGCAGTGGACATTGCTAGGAGGAGCTCAGCTTTTGCCATAGGTTTACGGTGTCATGCTTGGCTCAGAGTGTCAGGGTTGGTCCCAGAAGTGCAGTCTGCTATCCAGAAAGCGCCCTTCCGGGGTTCGGTGCTGTTCGGGGGTGATGTCAAGGACATCATCACCGAGCTGCAGGAGAAGGGGATGGCACAAAAGTCTGTTGACTCTATGTACCATCCCCAACAGTCGCAGTGCCATCCCTTTCACAGACGAAATTGGCCCAATGCGAGACCACAGGGAAAGAGGGTCACTAAACGTCGGGCCTCCCCCCCCCCAGCTGCCAAGCCCCCCCCACCCCAAAAAAAGCAGCGGGAGCTTCAGCTGTGGCACTGCCACACACCACCTGACTCCTTCCCTCTCCCACTACCTCTGGGCTTCCTGGAGGAACCGGTAGGAGGGAGGTTTTCCCTCCATCTTCTGCACTGGGAGAGGATAACATCAGATTCATGGGCGCTCCAGCTAATCGCAGAAGGACACTCAATAGAGTTTCTGCAGAAACCACCTCGTCACCCTCCCCCAAGGTCGTCGTACTCTCAGGAACATCATCTTCTGGTCCAGGAAGAAATTTCAGCACTTTTGCTAAAAGAGGCGATAGAACCTGTCCCCCTTCCCTTGCGAGGAATGGGTTACTATTCCCACTTCTTCCTGGTCCCGAAGAAAACAGGAGATGTAAGACCTATTCTAGATCTCAGTTCCCTAAACCTTTTCATGGAGTAGAAGAGGTTCAGGATGCTCTCACTGCAGAGCCTTCTGCCCCTCCTCAGCTCGGGCCAGTGGCTGTGCGCTCTGGATATGCAGGACGCTTACCTGCACATCGCTATTCGCCCGTCTCACCGCAAATATCTTCGTTTTGCTTTCCAGGGGGACCACTACCACTTCCATTTGGCCTCTTCTCGGCCCCTCAAGTTTTTACCAAATGCCTTGCGGTGGTGGCGGCCTACCTGCATACCCGGGGGGGTGGGTGGTTTTCCTGTACCTGGACGATTGGCTCCTGGCGGCCTCATCCAGGGAGGAACTCCTGCACTGCCTCTCCCTCACCCAGCAGGCCTTTGCCTGTCTGGGTATTACCATCAACCATTCCAAGTCTCACTTGATCCCATCCCAGAGGCTTCAGTTTATTGGGGCGATACTGGACACGACCCTAGACAAGGCCTTTCTGCCTCCAGACAGGGCGGCCACACTCTCCAGACTCAGATAAGCCTGTTGTCCGGCCACAGACAGGTCAGTGCAAGGTCAGTCCTTCGCCTCCTCGGGCTTATGGCGGCTGCTATCCCGACAGTCCCTCGCGCTCGGCTCCACATGAAGGTCTCTCAGTGGATGCTTCGCTCTCAATGGGATCAGTTGGTAGATGACTTGGACCACTTGGTCCTAGTCTCCTCTCCCATGATTTGAGACTTACAATGGTGGGTGGTTTGAGAGAACCTTCTTCGGGGAGTTCCATTCTTCCTTCCTCCTCCCTCCCAGACTCTGACCACAGACGCCTTCAGCAAAGGTTGGGGAAGCCCATTTCGGTCCACATCGGTCCCAGGGCTCTTGGTCCAAGCTCGAGCAATCACTGCACATCAATGTGCTCGACCTTCGGGTGGTGCTGTACGCTCTCCAGGCCCTCCACCTGCATCTTCTTCCAGGCCACCTAGCCGTCCAGACGGACAATATGTGTGTGGTATGGTACATCAACAAACAGGGTGGGACTCGGTCCTACCCTCTCTGCAGGGAAGTGATGAGAGTCTGGGATTGGGCAGCACAGCACGACCTTCACCTCTCGGCAATTCATGTTCCGGGGGTCGAGAACTCCTTAGCAGACAAACTAAGTCGCTCGTCTGCTCAAACTCACGAGTGGGAGCTGGATCAGAGGGTCCTAGATGATATATTCCTACGTTGGGGAACACCTCAGGTGGACCTGTTCGCTTCACCTCTAAACGCAAAGGTTCCCGACTTCTGCTCACTCGTTCAAGAGCAAAGCATTTTCTGGAGAGACGCTCTGTCTCTAGATTGGAAGGATAAATTCGTCTGTGCCTTTCCCCCCGATTCCTCTGATCCTGCGTGTCTTGCAGAAACTAGGTTCAGAAAGAGCACGAATGATTCTGATCATTCCTTTTTGGCCCAGGCAAGTTTGGTTCTCTCTACTGCAACAATACTCAGAGGAGCCTCCTCTTCCTCTTCCGCTGTCATGGATTCTGTTGACCCAGGATCAGGGGACTCTGGTTCATCCAGGTCTCAAGTCCCTTCAACTGCATGCGTGGCTCCTGCAGACATAGCTCAAGCCCGCTTTGGGGTTTCTCCCCAGGTGGCTGAGATCTTGGTGGAGGCTAGGAAGCCCTCCACTAGGTCTACTTATGCCATGAAGTGGAAACGGTTCTCAATCTGGGCCACTTCAAAAGGCTTTGAGCCTTTCTCCTGCTCAGCTGGGTGACTGCTGGAGTACATGCGCCACCTCTTCGACCTGGGTCTTAGTCACTCGTGTCTGAAGGTACACATGGCAGCCATTTCGGCCTACCATGTTCCCTTCGCAGATAGGACGTTTGCTCAGCTGGAAGTCTCTAAGACTTTCCTCAGAGGGGTTCTTCACTTGAGACCCCCTATCTGAGTTCCTGCCCCTCCTTGGGATTTGAACTTCGTCTTTGAGAAACTTACTTTGCCTCCTTTTGAACCGGTGGCCTCGGCAGACATGAAGTTCTTTCATGGAAGACGCTCTTCCTAGTGGCCATTACCTCTGCTCTGAGAATTTCCGAGCTCCAGGCCCTGATGTGTAAAATCCTGTATTTGATTTTTCACAAGGAACGCGTGGCTCTGCGCAGCAATCCTAAGTTTCTCCCCAAGGTGGTAGCGGAATCTACTTTGAACCAGTCCATAGAATTACCCGCCTTCTTTACACAGTACTCCAATCAGGGGGAGTATCTTCTTCACACTATGGACGTTCACCCATTCTGAGATACTACACTAACAGAACAAAGGATCTCAGAAAGACTAATCAACTTTTTGTCTCTTTTGCCCTAAAGAGAAGGCAATGCTGTTTCCAAGCAATGCCTGTCTAAATGGTTGGCTCATTGCATCACCTTCTGTTATGACAAGTACAACAAGACCCTTCCGGGTCAAATAAGAGGTCACTCAAGTAGAGGGGTTGCTGCCTCTGTGGCATGTTTCAAGAATGTGTCAGCTGCAGACATTTGTGCTGCCGCCACTTGGACTTCTGTTCATACATTTACAAAACATTACAGTTTGGATATTGCCTCTCGCCGTAGAGCAGGCTTCAGGCTCGCTGTTCTGCAAAGTCTTCACAGCTAGAGGATCTGCTTTGAGTAGCTTTCCTCCTCCCGTGTGCTTCTTCTTGTTCCAGACTGCTTGGGACTCAGTCCTATATGTAATTACCTACTGCAAGAGCCCTCTCAAAGTAAGATAGTACAGTTACGTAAGAACTTACCGTAACAGTAGATCTTCGATAGAGGCTCTTGCAGTAGGTAATACCTTCCCGCCCTCCATCCCCCTAAGCTTTTTCAGCTCCTTTTCCAGTGAGGGAAATATCCACTTCTCTCTCGTCCGGTCTCTCGCGGCCTGTGGTGGGAAAGAACTGGAAGGCGGGCGTGAGGGAACGCTCCTTTATACCGACGTCTCCTGACGCCGGTCACCTGACGTGGGGGCGGTCCCTCGCCAGAGACTGCTAGCTAGAAATTTTTCCATCGGGTCCTGCCACCTGCCGACATCAGTCCTATATGTAATTACCTACTGCAAGAGCCTCTCTCGAAGATCTGCTGTTACGGTAAGTTTCATAGGTAAATCAGAGCTAAGAAGACCGTGGTCCATATTGCTCGCCAATTTTGTTTAATTATAACCCTTTATTAATTTGTTATTCAGAAAAGTGTCTAATCGATTTTTGAATAAGTTCATGCTTTCACTGGTCACCACAGAAAGTGGTAGGCCATTCCATATTTTAGATACTCTGACAGAGAACCAAGAACTTCTCTGTTTAGTTCTACATCGTTCTACTATTAATTGTAATGGGTGAGCCCTGGTTTCATAAATCACATCTCTGAAAACCAATCCCAAAGTGTCCCACAAACTAGTATCACATAGAGCTCGATACGCCAAGCATAAGTCTCCCCTCAGTCTACGATATTCCAGACTGTAAAGTTCAAGTTTTCTAAGTCTGTCATCATATTCTAGACCCTGAACCTCGTCCATTCTTTTAGTTGCCCTTTTCTGGATTCGTTCTATAGCATTTATAGAATCCCTGTCTCCTATAAATGCTATAGAACGAATCCAGAAAAGGGCAGCTAAAAGAGTGGAAGTTCTTACGTAACTGTACTTTCTAGTAGCGTCCTCCGGTGGAGACTGGGGGTACTACATGCAGCGGTGCAGGAGGGACAACCAGAAAGCTGGAAGGACAACTTCGGCACCTGCCGGATGACGGCTTCTGTATCCTCCACATCTCTGGAACCTCCAGAGCCCTGCTCCTCCACAACAGCACCCCCGAGTTCATAAGGAAGGAAATAGAGTGCTGGTGTTTCCCCATCACCCGGTATCTTCCCCCTCGTAGAAGGGGGACCCACCCAGAGATGGGTTACTCCTGGATGACTTGGAGGGTTGGCTGCGATGTGTGGTGTGAGAGCGGTGCTCGAGAAGAGGATGGCCTGTGTGGAGATACTAGGAGGGCCCGAAGGAGAGGTGGGCACCGGAGCATCGTAAGAGGTAAAAAGATTTTAAAAAAATCATGAATTAATAACATTTACAACCAGCAGTGTTATACAGATGCTGCTTCAAACATGTTTTAAACATGGTCAAAGTCCAAGATTGTCCAATAATAAGTGGGACTTCACGCCAAACTTTTGATGCGATACTGTACATGGGAAAGATTTTTGACTCGTTATTTTATCAAAAGGTGTAGTCAGACTTAACTCATTATTTTCATCGCAATTGTTCTTCGTTGCTTTGCACTTTTAGTTATATCTGAAATTGTATTCCCTATGCCTGAACAGGTTATTTTATAGGTCATTGAATCTGTACTAAACTTAGCCCTTTCAGTCAGTGATAACCAGGTTTAGTTAGCGTCATCATAATTTACCATGTTTACTGAAATACTTAAACCTTTTCTTTGTTTGACATGGTAAGGGTTTGTGCACAGAGAAATGTTGGCTCTGGGCACAGTGAGAAAACTCTCCAGCACACAGAGTGTAAACTCTGTATGTGTGTGGGCCACATGGCGGCAGTCTGACCCTCTCACTGTTTTCCCAGAGCGTGTGTGTGTGTGTGTATGTGCTGTGCAGTGAAGGTATTTCAGAGCTAACTGTAAAACGTGATAGCAGGGAGGTTGGGAACCAATCCAGGGCTCTATGGCTGGTACCAGTGTGTGCTTTATCCTGCTCTCAAAGTAGCACACCACATGAACTGCTGTGCAGTGTTCCCGCTGACTTCTACCTCACTCTCTCCAACAACACACACTGGCTAGTTCCCTCCTCTTTCAATAGCATGAAAACTTTGTCAGAGAGCACTCATCCGTCACTTTGCTTTTGCCTGCAGAGTTGAAGCTTTCCACACAAAAGGCTGTTTCATTTTGTGTTTTCTAACACTCTTATGCTTAATTTGGAACTTTCAAATGCTGTCACTCAGTGCTTACCCTGCGTGCAACTCTCTTTCTGTTTCAACTGCTGAAGAAAAAGTTTAATTCAATGGTGCCCACAGGACACCCTGTACTGAGTCCTAATTTGGAATTACTTTTTAATGAAACCACCCAAGGCTTTCCCCACCCTTTCTTACAGAGAAGATGCCAGTTCAGAGCAAATTGTGCATGTTTTTTGTTTTCACTTTTATATGAGCTGGCTTTTGTTTGCTCTTCGGGCTGTAATATAATTTACTATGAGGCATGTACAGTACCTGTCTTGCTCTCTGACAACCTGCTTTCATCTTCAGCATAAACTCAGTCTGTTAGCATGGCAAAATTCTTGCTTTTACCACCTTAATGAGAAACATTTCATACATGCATGCATACATACTATAGATACATACATACACACACACACACATTCTGTATATACAGTTATGCATACTGCACATACATACATGCATGCTGTACATACTGTCCATGCATACATACATACATTCTGTACATATACCATACATACATGCATGAATACATATATTCATGCATACTGTACGTAGTAGTAGAAATGGTTTATATTGGTCTTTCCCCAGAGACCCAGTGCGTAATACAAAGAAATGAAGTGCAGAATATCAGTCAATCAGTAAATGAATACAACATATAAAGGTCATAAATCAAGCAGAACAAACTGTTTTCCATAATACTAATAACATTCAGCTGGGAAGCGACTCATGGGGAAGATGGATCAACCCCCAAAGGCTTGATTGAACAGGAGGGTCTTAAGACCCCTCTTAAAGACCTCGACTGTGGTGGCCTCCCTGAGGTCCCTTGGGAGTGAATTCCATAAGGATGGACCAGTCACTTAAGGTTTTGAACCTGGCCCTCAGTATGACTAGGAGACCCACCTCATTAGAGTAGAGAAAGCATGAGGGCATGCAAGGATGCAGGTGATCTAATAGATAACCAGGACACAACACATATAGGGTTTTATAACCCAACTTTAAAGGAGATGCGCCACTTAATCGACAGCTAGTGCAGTTTACACAGTGCTGTGAAGACACAACGTGTCCTTGAAAGGCCTGTCAGCCTAGCAGCTGCGTTCTGTACCAGCTGCAGGCACTGTCACGTACCCCCATTGACCTCAAGGTACAGTGTTACAGTAATTGAAACACCACAAATGCTTGTATCATTGTCACCAGGTTTCTGGGGGAGGGTAAGGGATCTAATCCAGCTGATGTGTCTCAGATGATAAAGCCACTCCAGACAACAGCCAACACCTGAGCCTCAAATGTCAGCCCTTCATCCATGATAATCCCCAGATTTCTCACTTCAGTGGCAGCCACAAGCCTGGATGATCCAAGTCAAAGACAAGTCTCGATCTTATCTGTCAGTCTTCACCATTCATCACCTTTGGGTATATGGCCGTAGGTCGTGACCCTGTGGGAGCTTTTTTTTTGGGGGGTGGAGTCGACACACCATCAGTGCTGCCCTTGTGGCCGACGCACTGCGTAGCGCTTGTGGATTGGCCGTTAGGTGCTGTGGACTCCGCCCTCCCGCCAGTTCTTCATCTCCCGCCGTCGAGGTCACCTCGTGGGAAACTTCTGCGCTACTTTGAGACCAACTTCTATGCACTTTCATTGCAAACGTTCGACTCTTGACTTCATGCCGCAGTTCGTTAACTCCGTTCTCCTGTCGGTTCTGATAGCTTACTTGACGTCTCCTGGTAAGATTGTTCCTTTATTTGTTTTAATTTTGTGACGTCGAGTCTTGTTTTGGTGTTTCTTTTTCATAGGTCATGTCTCGGTCGGAGGGCAAGAAATCTTCTAAGACGGGACGGCCCCCCATGCGACGGTGCCCTTGTGGCCGTAAGTTCTCAGTCACTGACCAGCATGACCGTTGCCTCGCTTGTCTTGGCCCGCTTCATGACATGGATTCGTGTGACGCCTGCTTCTCCATGGACCGCCAGGTCATCAAACAATGCGCGTGGAAAGTGGGGCGAGCTCCGCCGACTTTCAGGAGTCGGGCGTGCACTCTTCGGGCCAAGCCACGTTCTCTCGGCCTTTCCTCTGGGTCCCCCTCCTGGTTCTGTATGAACCGAGGAGGAGGGAGCCTCGACCTCTTGTAGCCTAGCTGTGGCCGAGGCTCCTCCTGTGGTGCAGGAGGCCCAGTCTGTTCCCTCCAGGGGATGGGTGGGAGGCACCACATTGGCAGTCGCCCCTTTGGGGATGAAGGCTCCCCCCAGTGTCGGACCCACAGCTCGGAAGGCCTGGGTCGGTGCCATCCTCAACGCAGTCTGTTAGTGGCGCCGTGGGCCCTGATGGCGCTGTCATCAGCGCCGGTCCGTCGCTTGGTGCCGTGGCTTCTGTTGGCACAGTTCGTGGAGCCGATGGTGCTAGCAGCACCATGGGAGTTCTACGGCACTGTCTCTGACTTTTCTCGCGGCACCGAGGTTGAGCACGGTGCTGTGTCCAGCTCTGGAGCCATTCGCAGTTCTGGGCATGGACACAGTGCTGTGGAGGTTCCAGATCTCAGCGCCGAGAGCGCTCTCGAAGCCGTAGCTGGCACCGTCTCTGACTACACCATGTCAGGCTCTTGCCTCAGCACCATTCGCGGTGGTGAGAGCACTGTGAGAGCCGGCATCAGTGCTGTCTCTGTCCTCAGCGCCGTCTCTGTCCTCAGCGCTGTCTATCCTCAGCGCCGTGTCAGGCTCTGGCACTGAGACTGCTGCCCTTGTTGGAGCCATGTCCTCTTCTGCCACCATTCGCGGTGCTGTGGAGGACACTGTTACCGAATCTGGTGCAGTCTCGGCTTCTGGTGCCCTATTTGGTCGGGATGGCAGCAGGCGCCCACCCACTGTTTGGCACAAAACTTCGGTCTCCACCTCTTCGGAGGAGGAGTCTGACTCTGAGTCAGACAGGCAGTCTGCCTCTTTGGAGTTGGCTGCTGGCGTGGGCACGCTTGTAGTGTACTTGACAGGCTGGAGTCAGCCCACCTCTGAGGAGCGGACCGTGACTGCTGGGGCCGGGGTCAGGGGCTCTGACCAGCAGGCAGTGGTGCAGGCCACCATTGCACTGCAGCCTGGCCTCGGAGGGTTCTCTGACCCCTCAGCGGTGGCACTCCCTCATGCGTGCCTGGATCGCCCAACTTTGGGGCCGATCGGAGCACCCACGGGAGGGGAGGGTGCTGTTCCCTGGATAACTCCTTCGAGGGCCGACCAGAGCTGTTGCCTAGGCTGGCTCTCTCAAGGAGGAGGGCGCTCTCGGATTCTGAGGGGTCGAGGGGAATGGGGTCTATGCGGTGGCCTTTTTCTGGAACCCACCCGGGCTCTGGGAGAAGCCATAGTGCGGATCTCCGCTCTTCACCCCTGGTTTCCTTGAGAGGGCCTGTCCTTTAAAGGTAGGGGAAAGTCCTTCTGGACCTACACGGCCCCGGTCACCTCACGGGGGGATTCTTCAGGGCGCAGCCTAGGCAGTACCAGTTTGGTTGTTCAGCTGTCAGCTGTGGAGTCTTCCGGAGCACCTTCTTTCCCTAGGGCTCCCGGTGCGCTCCCTAGCCCAGGCGGAGGTCAACCGATTCCCGTCGTCGGTTCTGCCCCAATTCCTCTGCTGCCTTCTCCTGCACTTCCAGGCATTCGTGGTCCTAGCAGGCCTCTCTCCTGGGAGCAGTTCAGAGCTCAGGCTGCTCAGTTTTCCCCTCTTACGTTAGAGCAGTGGACAGACAGGTTTTTCAACCTCCCCCTGAGCAGAGAGCTTCTGAACCTTTGAGGTCCTCTGACTCTTCATCCCCTATTCTGGGGGAGAGGAGCAGTCTGTCCACAACTCTCCAGCTGCTGATCTCGCTGAGTATCAGCGATTCCTCGTGAGGATGTTGGAGGACCTGCACATTACCCCTCCCACTCTACACAATCCAGAGCACTCAGCGCACGCCTTTCTAGGTGATTTCAGTGAGGACACCCTTGTGGTGCCCCCCTGGCCTACTCCCTTTCGGGAGGTGTCGTTGCATTCCTGGCTGAGACCCTTTTCTGGAGTTCCTGCCCCTAGGGATCTCTGCCAGCGGTATTGTGCCCCCCCCGGAGTCTCCAGGTGCCATGCCTCATCCTCAGTCAGGACCGACGCTACTGGATACTCTGGATGGGCTTTGTGCCCTGCACCGTGACCGGCCCCCAGATCAAGATTCCTCGGAATTTGACTTCTGGGGGAGGAGGACTTTCTACTGTGCACTGTTGCTGCTTTCTATTGCAGCACTTCAGGCCCACTATGCAACCTATGACAGGTTCTTGTGGTCCAGGCTGGGTCAGCTCCTAGTTCAAAAAGAGAAAAAAAGCAGCGCACCGTTACAAGGGGGGTGCTGTCTGCAGAGATTGCAAACCTATAAGTTCAGTAGTCCAAAATGTAAGAGCACAAGTCTTCAGCTTAATAGCTAATTTTTATTGCCAAAGTGTTCACGGCCAGGAGCCCAGCGCTTTGGCTGTATAGCCTTCAACGGTCAGCTCCTAGCCTCTATGCCTGACACGGAGCAAACCAGACAAGCCATTGCACTCTCTACACGTGGCCTGGAGCTAGCAAAGCACCAAGCAAGGGCGTTGTATGACGCCATTGAGGTAACTACCGGGGTTGTAGGGACAGCGATCTGCATTAGGCGGATGGCATGGCTGCGTCTTTCCTGGTTGTCACCCTTGGCCCAGCGTAGGGCGATTAACTCTGCCCACCAGAGAACCTATCTTTTCTTCCGTAGAGTGAGGCGGCGTCTGTCTGGCAGCTTCCTACCCCTTCCGGGGGGTTCCCATCTCACTCTCCCCCTACTTGGGCCTCCCCAGGCCCTGAAGGTTCTCCCTCTTAGTGTGTCAGCTACTGAGAGCTAAGGGACTCTGTCCCTTTGGGTTGATAACCCCCTTCGGGGGGGGGGCTCAGCACTCACCTAAAGGTGATGAATGGTGAAGGCTGATACAGATAAGATATGAAAATTACGTACCTACCGTAATTATGATCTTTCTGTGTATCTTCACCATTCATCACAATCCCGCCCACCATCCCCCTGGGGCCTCAGTCTCTGGGTCCCCCTCCTTCTCTGTGCCCATCCTTGCCCCCCTCCTTTCTTTAGTCAGGGCTGGGGCAGATGGCGGCACATAGGGGGATGATATTTCTAGGGAGAGTGGTCTGGAGGGGGGGGGCACTCATTCTCCAGTGCCCTAGGCTCCACCCCTGTGGGGTGGGAGTAGGCAGTTGCCCTCCGTCCTCTCCTCCTCTTTTTTTTCTCCCATCCTTCCTCAGTTCTCTTGTCATTTTGTCATATCCTTAACCATGCAAGAAAATACTTTTATTACACCAACAGTCTTTTTCCCTTGAGAGGGGGGAGAATTCCCTGTAGCCTGCCTCTCTTCCAGAATAGCCGACTCTGCTTAAAGGTGCCTTTCCCACTTCTTTCTGCTTTAACTGATACAGTTCTCTGTCGTGCTCCTTCTGTGATTCCTTATACTGTCTGAATGCAGCCTTTTTCTCCTTCACCTTCCCTGCCACCTCTTTTGAGAATCTTAGTGGTTTTTTACTCCGCTTTGTTTTCTTTATTTGTCCCACACAAAGGCTTGTTGCCTCTATGATAGCAGTTTTGATTTTTCTCCATTGTTCTTCCACCCCTCCTTTTTGGCAATCTGGTAGTGCATTCCTCAGGTATTCACCCATTTTGCCAAAGTCAGCCCTTCTAAAGTCCAGTATCCTTGTTTTGTATGGCTTGTCTCCATGGTTGTGCTTATTGTGAAGCACACTGTGCAGTGGTCACTTGTTCCCAGATGTCTACTGACTTCTAAATTTGTGATCCTCTCTCCATTTGAGAGTACCAGGTCTAGTATTGCTCCCTCCCGAGTGGGTTCCAACACTAGCTATCTAAGGTCTGCCCCATGCAGGGCATCGAGAATGACCCTGTTCTTGGATGTGGCTGCAGTACATATCATCCAGTTAACATCTGGCATATTTAGGTCCCTCATCAACAGTATCTCCCCTTTTTTCAGCCATTTTGAGAATGTCCTCTATCATTTTCTTGTCCGTTTCCTCCCCTTGAGACGGGGGGTCTGTATACAACCCCTGTGCGGATTGTGATGCCATTCCCTGTCTCCAAGGTGACCCAGAGTACCTCTTGTCCTCCTCCTTTACTTTTTAGTTCTGTAGCTTTAATCCCTTCCCTTATGTATAGAGCTACTCCACCTTCTCTTTTACCCTCCCTGTCCCTTCTGTAGACTGTGTACCCCCGGTATGTTGACATCCCAGTCATGGTTCTCCTTGTACCATGTTTCCGTGACTGCCACAATATCCAATTGTTCATCTTCCATCAGGGCTACTAGCTCAGGAAGCTTGTTTCCCAGACTACGGTCATTGGTACTCATTGCCCTCCATTTAATGTTGGCTTTATCCTTTTTTCCCCCATCCCTGCTCTTATTGCCCTTGTCTATTTTTCCATTTACCCCTGTCCTGCCCTCTGTTGAGTTTTGTACCTCAGTGTTTACCTTACTACCTGCCATGTTTTGTGGGGGGAGGCTTGAAATTTCCTGCCTTTTATTAGCACCTCCCCCCTTGGCTAGTTTAAAAGCTTGCCAAGGAAGCATTTAAACCTGTCACTTAGGAGCTTGGTTCCCTTCGTGGACAGATGCAGATCCTCATCATGCCAGTACAGACCTTCATCTCTCCAGGTGTATCCCCAGTCCACAATGAAGCCAAACCCCTGTGCTCTGCACCAGTTTTGCAACCATTCATTAAACTGCGTGGTGTGCAGTACCCTAGCCTCACCCCTGCCATGGACTGGCAGCACCTCTGAGAAGGTAACCATGCTTGCTGCCTGTCTGAGGCCCCTCCCCAGCTCCACAAATTCATCCTGCACTGCACTGATTCCATGCCTAGCTAGGTCATTTGTCCCAAGGCAGACAATGATATCTAGTTCCCTCTCCTGTGATGCTGCTTCTGCAATCGTGAAGATTCACTTCTTGTCTCTCCAAGCCGTGGCACCAGGCAGGCACCTTACTTCCCTCTCCTCTCCCTTCCCCAGTTCTACCCCCCTAACAACTGAGTCCCCTAACAGAAGCTGTTTCCTTCCCCTGTGGTGAGCAGAGTAAGCAACATGGGTTTGTCTCGGGCAGATCCTGTCACACCAACCTAGTGGACTATTATGACTGGGTGACTACAGAACTGGATATGGGCCATGCGGTTGATGTCCTGCATCTGGACTTCAGCAAGGCTTTTGATTCAGTGCCACATGAGAGACTGATTAGCAAGGTGGGATACCTAGGAACAGGGGAAAAAATGGTTAACTGGATCAAGAACTGGTTGCAGGGAAGACAACAGAGGGTGGTGGTGGGAGGGGAACTCAGCTCCGAGGGCTGTAACAAGCGGGGTACTGCAGGGATTGGTACTGGGTCTGGTGCTGTTAGGCATTTTCATCGCCGACATCTCACATGACATAAAGAACAAGATAAGTCTCTTTGCGGATGACACCAAGATTGGAGCAGTGGTGGATGACACAAGGGTGGCAGGAGCTGCAGGAGGATCTGGCTAAACTTGAGTGCTGGTCAGACACATGGCATCTGGGGTTCAATGCCAAAAAGTGCAAAGTCATGCACTTGGGAGCAAGGAACCCAAAGAGGGACTATCAGATGGGAGGGATGCAGATAGCCACTACAGAGGAGGAAAAGGATCTTGGAGTGGTTGTAACAAGGCAAGTGAACCACTCTGCACATCACAGGAAACAGCAGCTAAAGCCAACAGGATGCTGGGGTGTATCTCTAGAGGAATCACCTCCAGGAGGAGGGAGGGAAGTGATCCTGCCTCTGTACAGGTCGCTGGTGAGGTCGCACCTGGAGTACTGCATGCAGTACTGGCACCCATGCTTAAAGAAGGAAGTGAGACTACTGGATGGGGTCCAGTGCAGAGCAACAAGGATGATCCTGGGATTGGAAGACAAGCCCTACAAGGTGAGGCTGAGGAAGCTGAACATGTACTCCCTGGAGGAGAGGAGGGATAGGGGGAATATGATTGAGACCTTTAAATACATGAATGGCATAAACAGGACTGGCATGGAGGGGATTTATAAGTTAAGGGGAGGGACACAAGGGGGCATGGTCTGAGACTGGAGGGTGTAAGATTCAGGAGGGAAATGAGGCACTTTTTCACAGAAAGGGTGGTATCTATGTGGAACGAGCTGCCTAAAGAGGTGGTGTCGTGCAGGTAAGTTGGTAGTTTTAAAGGGGATGGGACAAAGTGAAGGGAGGGCAGCGTGGGGGAGGGAGGGGCAGCAGTAGAATAAGGATTGCTAACTGCACATTCAAGCAGAGATGATAGACCATATGGCCTGTATCTGCTGGCAGTTTTGTATGTTCGTATGTATGTATGTATGTATGTTCGAAGTCCACGGCCCCCCGCACTGCCTACCATGCCTGCCCCATCCACCTACCTGGTCAAGTGGTTTCCCCACAAGCTTCCCCCTCATGGCAGGGGAAGAGGAGAGGAGAAGAGAGGAACGTCCTCCCAACATATCTGAGGCGGACCAAGACTTGATGGCGGAGCGGCAGTGCAGCTGCGTGCAGGGCCATGCTGGGTTTCATTAAGCCCCTCCAATGGTTTTTCCTCTGACATATCTCTGCAGTCCCCTTCCATTCATGCCTCTTTATCACTGTTCTATCCCCAGGCCTTCACCGGGGGGCAGCCTAGGCTGGGCCAGCATCAGTCTCCTGCACAGGAGAGGAGAGCAGTCCCTTGGAGGCTTGATCCTGTCCCTCTCCGGTGACCTGAGCCCATTCCTGGTTCACCAGCATGGAAAGAAGTAAAGTACAAGGTGCCTCAGCCCTCTGCAGCACTGAGTGAACTGCAAACTCTATTTTTATATGCATCTCCTTCAGTTCCAGATTCTGTTCAAACTGCAGGTGCATGGAGGCAGGATGGTTCTTATTGCCCCCTGCTGGCCTTGGTAGATAATGGTTTTCTCTGTTAGACTGACAGTCAGCACTCGGAGGATCCTTCCACTTAGAACGGACTTACTGACTCAGGGTTACATGGTCCATCCTAGCGTACTACCTCTTCACCATTCCTGGCTCCTGAAAAAATAAAAGTGAATAGGTACAAGATGTCTCAGAGGGTCTCTGAAATACTTTTGGCTGCCTGTAAAACTCCCATCAGGAAAACTTACACAGCCAAGTGGAAAATATTTTCCATATGATGCTCCTAAACCTGCTTGGACCCCTTTTCGATTCCCACCTGACAAGGTTCAGGAGTACTTGCTGGGCCCTTTCTGATGCCTGATTGCATTATCCATCTTTCGGATGAGACGTTAAACTGAGGTCCCATCTACCTGAATTAGTGGTAGTTCAGGTGGATGTTAAAGAGCCCATGGCACTTATTGAAAAAAGTAGGAGAATTTCCCTGGTGTCCTGGCCAAATTTCCCTCATTCACTAAAAATATGACCAACAGCTTAATCTGGTTCAAGGTCAGTTGGAATTCATCTGTATCCCCCTTCCCCGGATCGTGCCTGAAAATAGGCAGGATTTGTCTAGTGCACTTACCCGGTCAACAAAAACTAACTAAAAATTATTCCACAGTCAAGGTCCAGTTGCGTGCTATATCTGTATACCATGAGGCCATTGGTACCCTTTATCTCACTCAGCTGCCTCTTTTTAAGAGATTCCTCAAGGGCATTTTACATCCAAGGCCTCACATCCGGAAGCCAGTAGCTCCCTAGGATATCTGCCTTGTGTTGGACATGCCCACCTGCGAGCCCGTTGAGCCTCTTGCGATATGCGAGCTAAAGTTCTTAACTTTGAAAGCAATGGCCATCACTTCAGCTCACAGAGTCTCTGAGATTCATGCCTTGGTCACAGATGCTTCGTACACTGTTTTCCACAAGGACAAGGTAGTTCTCCACATGCATCCTAGGTTTCTACCAAAGTGATGTCTGACTTCCATCTGAATTAGTCTCTAGTGCTGCCCACCTACTTTGCCAATTTGTAGAATGATGGAGAACGCATTCTCCACTCTCTGGATGTTAGAGTCCTGAAGTTTTACCTGGACAGAATTAAAGACTTCAGGCAATCCAAACAGCTAAGAGACAGCCTGTTACAATTAAGTGCATTTCTGCCTGGACTGTGAACTGTCTGCACCACTGCTATGACATAGTGCAGGTCAAGCTGGAGGGACAGGTTCATGCCCACTCCACCAGGGCATTTGCCACATCCCTGGCAGAGATTCACTCTGATCTTCCTGGACATAAAGTCTCCACCACTCATTCACACTAATGGGTTCTGTGTCAGAGGCACTAGGACCCAGCGGGAGGAAATCTTTTGCTAGAGGGTCGGCACCGGAGATGGAGCAGCAAGAAGCGGCACAGCGAGCCTCCGCTCGTGCGGTAATGACTATCTCGGCTAGACCCTCCAACTGCCTCACTTCCTTTTTTCTTGCCGTCGAGTGCGCTTCAATGACAGTGTCGCTTGCCCGCCAGGAGTCAAACTTCAAACTAGCAGCATAGTTTTCAGTTTATTATTTTATAACATTTTCTCGAATAAAGTACCGCTACAGTAATTTATTCTTAAGAAAGAAGTCTCAGCCTACATTGACGGAGTCGACCATGGACGGGTCAGGTGACGGTAGGGAGACTTTGTATGAAAGCTGTTCAGTCGGCCAGGCTGGGTCCGGTCCGCCGCCTTCTCCGGAAAGGGGGTCTGACAATGGTCGGTCCAGTGCCCAAGGGGAGGGGCGGTCCCCGAGGAAGCATAAACGAAAATGGTCGCATTCTCGGCACCGTTTGGATTTGAGCTCTTCTTCGACCCGTAGGTCGAGAAACAGAAGGCATCACTCGAGGCCGCCATCTGATATGTCAGCGCGTCAACGGTTGGTCATTGGGACCAGTTGCCAGTCTCCTCTTTCAGAGTCGCCGGTTTCTGGTTCTGGTCGCCGACCTCTTCAACATTGGAGCCCTTCCCCGCCTTCTGGTAGGGCTTCCGATGAGCAGTTTCGTCAGTGGGCCGTTCTGATGGAGCAATGGGCTCAGAGGTTGGTCCAGTTGCCTGGCCCGGTCACCCGGGGCTCTCCAGGCGATCGAGCAGAGCGATTGGGCTTCCCTAGTCGTGCAGCACCTTCTTCGGTGCCATCGACTCCACGCTTAGCTGTTTTCCCCCCTCACATGGCTGCGGCGCAGGAGGCCACACCGATGCCTTGATCTCCTGATATTCTTCCTCTTTTCCCTCAAATCCTGGTTTTCGGGGTCCTGGGTTGGTTTCAGCGCCACCGTCACCGGTGAGTCGCTCGACGCCGACTGCGGCGCCGTACAGCCTATCAGCACCGTCCACAGCGCTGTGTGGGTTTTCAGCACCATTGGCTTTCTTGGCACCATGTAGCCTCTCGGCACCGAGACCTGGCTTTTTGCCTGCCAATCCTCAGGGCCTCTCCTCTCTGAATTATTTTCCTTACTCATTTCCTGCTGATTTTCATTCAAACAACATGAAGTCTTGCTATATTATAGACATTAGCAGTTTGATCCAGCTCTAGAACTGCCCCGGAATGAAATGGTTAAAACCATTCCAAAATAGAATTTTGGCACGAGAGCAGCTCTATCTGTGTCATTTCAAACTTGAACTGTCAGATTCTTTACTCCGCCTCAGTGAACAGTCGCTCCGGAGATTTCTCCTTCTGCTCGGTTCATTTCTCGGTTTAAAAAGTGTTTTCGGTTGGATTTAACCGAGAATAGTTTTATTTAACCGCAAAACCGTTGGTTCAAGCTCTATCTGTGGTAACCGTAAGTAAATGAAGGTTTGTCTGTGTGGAACTTATAAGTTATCGGTTCGGTTTTGAACCGATCAGTGGGTTAAAACTCATTTAAAACTAAAAGTTACTATTTTAGAGTGCGGTTCCGTTCTTATCGGTTCTAAAAATACGGATTTATTCGTTTTTTCAATACCCGACACGGTTGGGAACGGAAATAAGGAGTGTCTTCTAGCACTGCGTTAAAAGAGCAAGTTTTGGTTAGGCTGGCATTATGTCTGAAACCCAAGCGAAAAACCGGGCCCACTGAGTTTCAACACTGTGATGTTTGTGGAAGTCTTTGCCAAGGCTGACCCACACACCACGTGTGTTTATTGTCTGGGGTTTGACCACCTCCAGTTAGACTGCCAGGTATGTAAGAATTTCCCTGCAGCCACCCTGGAAAAAAGATTGGACAGGCTCAGGGAACGAGAGGCCAAAAAGTCCGCTGACCTGGATGGCCAGCCCGGTTCGGTGCCAACCGAACCAGAGGGAGTGCCCTCTGACCAGGGCCAGACTTCCTCGGGCAAAAGAAAAGCTGGTTCTGAGGAACCAATTCCAGTAAAGAAAACAAGAAAATCAGCAGGTCTGAGTCCAAAATTCCTTCTCCAACTGCTGCAGAGATAAAAAAGCCATACAAATTGTCCAGTCACTGTCTCAGGGTCCGTCAGACCACCACTATCTGGTAAAGGTTGGTTCGTCCGGTCCCAGTGGTTCAAGATTATGATATTGAGGATTTTATGAACCAGAGGAGGGGAGGAGGATTATGAGCGGTATGAATGTGGCTGGGAAGGTCTGGGTGTGCCCATTGAACCGGACATCTCCCCAGACAGACCTTTAGAATCTCCCCTATGCTGTCTGAGTCCCCATCTCATTTTATGTTTTATAAAAAAGTTGCTGAAACCCTCCAGCTTCCTTTAGAAGAGGCTGTGGATGAGCAAGAGGAGCCTGATTTTGTAGACATGATGGATATTCCAGAGTCTAGGAGATTGTCTATTCCTTTACATAAGTCTTTTAGGAAACAAACAATTAAAATTTTAAAAGCTCCTAATTCTGTGCCTCCTGTAGATAAAAAGATGGACAGAAGGTATACATTGTCAGGCCTGATACAGAATTCCTTTCTCAGCAATGCAGTCATGTTGGGGTAGTTCAGGCTGCTGCCTGTGATAAAGCTAATATTCCCTTGGCTTCACATCCTCCTGACAAGGATTCCAGGAAGATTGATGCCATGGCAAAAAAACAGTATATGGCAGCCTCTCTGGGACTCAGGCAAGCAAATTATATGGCTTATGTAGCTAGGTATCAGAAATCTAGATGGGACACTGTTATGCAATTGGCCAAGCAGGCCCATGGCCAGCTGGCTAGTGAACTAGAACAGGTGGCTGCTGATGGCATTGAAGCCTCTAAGGTTCAGTTTCATGCTGCTGTGGATGTTAATGATGTTTCCTCTAGGGTCATGGCCACATCTGTAGCTTTTCGTAGGTTGGCCTGGCTCAGGTGACTAGTTTGTCACAGGATACCCAGACTAAGGCTATGGATTTTCCTGTGGTGGGAAATTCTCTGTTTGGAGAGCAGACAGAGAACTACATGAAAGATGGATGAATATAGGACTACTTACAAGAGTGCCCAGGCTAAGAAGCGGCAAGCCACTCCTCAAGGCATGCCCCCAGGGTAGGGGTAGGCCTTTTCACAGGCCTTTCTACCAGACTCAGGCCTCCTCTGCCTATGCTCAGAGGGGCTTCTTCAGAGGCAGGGGCAGACGAGGGGTGGGCAGACCTGCTCCCACCCCCCAGCCTAAAGCTCCTGCGAAACAGGCACCCTGATGGGGTGCCCAGGGCCGATTCTCCTGTACCAGTGGGGGGCAGGCTGGCTTATTTCAGTCAGAATTGGGCTTCTTTAACCTCAGACAAGTGGGTTCTGGAAGTAGTAAGCCAGGGTCTGGTTCTCAGCTTCAAAAAGTTTCCCAAGTTGAGAAGCAGACTTTTTCTACCTGCAAGTGCTTCAGAGACCCTCGCTCTGGAAACGAGGTCTCATCCCTGTTTGCTCTCAGAGCAGTAGAAAGGGTTCCTCCCCTGCATCAGGGCAGGGGTCTGTATTCCAGATACTTCCTTACCCCAAAAAAGACAGGAGAATGGCGGCCCATTTTAGATCTCAGATATCTGAACAAGCATCTTTTGAAACCAAAGTTCAAAATGGTAACTCTGGCAATGATTTTACCTTCCCTAAGGCCAGGGACTGGCTAGTCTCCCTGGACCTCAAGGATGCCTATTTCCATGTCCTAATCAGACGATCCCATGAAGAGCACTCAGATTCAACTGCCCTTAGGTCATTACCAGTTCAGAGCAATGCCCTTGACCTTACCTCTGCTCCAAGGGTATTCACAAAGTGTCTAGCAGTGGCAGTGGCCCACGTAAGGAGGCAGAGGATTGCTGTTTTCCCTGTCTAGGCGACTGGCTCATTGTAGGCCAGTCCCCAGAACAGGTAAAATCTCACCTGCAGGTCACCCAGCAGCTTCTCACCTCCTGGGTTTTCTGCTAAACCTACCAAAGTCGGTTCTGGAACCAGTCCAGGTACTCACCTTTATAGGGGCAGAATTGGACTAGCTAAGCCAGAGCCTTTCTTCCCAGAAAGGGTAAGGAATTTAGTAGCTCTGGCCTCTTCCTTCACGCTGCAGGTCTCTCGACCAGCAAGACACTTTCTGCAGCTCCTGGGGCACATGGCTGCATCCACAGCTGTTGTGCAGGGCCAGATTTCAGATGAGAGACATTCAGTTTCACTTGAGAACCTTTTGGTCTCAGAGAAGAGACCCCCTTTCCAAGTTGGTCCCAGTGACTCGAACCTTGATCCTAGCTCTCCAGTGGTGGCAGGATCAGAGCAATTAGGCGGGGTCCCTTCATTTCCCCTTCTCACGACTTGACTCTCACTACAGATGCTTCCCTTCTGGGTTGGGGAGCTCACATGGGCGACCTTTCCACTCAGGAGTTTGGTCCCCCAGGAATCTCTGCTCCACATCAATTTGCTGGAACTCAGAGCTGTCTTTTAGCTTTTCAAGCTTTTCTGCATCTGTCCACAACAAGGTGATACAAGTCAGAACAGACAACACCACAACAATGTGGTACATCCAACAAACAGGGGCACTCGGTCTTGACCTTGTGCACCGAGGCAATGAAGTTGTGGTCTCTGGCCTATTCCCTGAACACTTCCCTCATAGCAGTTCATCTTCCAGGAAGGACAATGTCCTAGCGGATGCCCTCAGCAGGATTTCCCAGGGCCATCACGAATGGTCCCTGAATCCTCAAGTGCTGGGGATAGTTTTTGCCAGGTGGGGCATCCCTCAGATAGATCTTTTTGCAGCCCCAGAGAATCACAAACTTCCTCTGTTCTGTTGCAGGCCTCCAGTGCTGGTCTCAGTTCCCCTGTATGCCCTTCTTCTGGATTGGGAGGGGAAGTTCCTCTATGCTTCCCCCCCCCTTTCCTCTCCTATTCAAAGTACTAGTCAAAATCAGATCTCAGCCTTGCAGGGTGATTCTGATTGCCCAGGTTAGGCCAGGCAGCTCTGGTACCACTCCTTCTGTCTCTGACAGTCCATCTTCCCTGTGCCTCCCAGGAATCACAATCTGTTGACTTGTGCCCAGGGAAGGGTTTGGTATCTGGACCTCAAATCCCTCAACCTCAAGGCCTGGCTCTTGAGGAGTTAGAGTTGCTGATTTACACCTCTCAGGGTGTTCTTGAGATCCTAAAGGCTTCCAGAAAGCCTTCCACTACGACTACTTATAGTTCTAAATGGAAAGGTTTTCCATTTGGTGTGCTGGAAAAATATTTCCCCAGAATCTGCTGAATTGCCCATTTTGTTAGATTACATGAGTACGTCTTAATTCCTTGGGTCTCAGACCAGCTACCCTGAGAGTTCATTTGGCAGCTGTGTCTGCTTTTGTGTCAGCAGGAAAGTCATCCCCTCTTTCCTCTCATCCTGTGTTTTCCAAGTTTTTAAGGAATTACTCCATACTAATCACTCCTTCCAAGAACCGGCCCTGCTTGGGACCTTAATGTTTGCATTTGCAGTTAATGCAACCCCTTTTGAACCTCTGTCTTCTGCAGAGCTTAAGTACCTAACTTGGAAAACTGTTTTCTAGTGGCTATCACTTCTGCCAGGCGCATAAGTGAATTGCAAACCTTGTCAGTGTAGACTGACTTTATCTTTCCACAGGGATAAGGTAGTCCTTAGGACTAATAGGAAGTTTTGCCTAAGGTGGTTTCAGATTTCCATCTTAATCAATCTATCTCCCTTCCAGTATTTTCACTGATCACTCCTCTTGGTGAGAGGAGGTTGCACAGCCTGGATGTTAGAGAGCTCTTAGTTATTATATAGGCGTACCAAGGTCACAGGTTCGAATCCTCCAACTTTTCCTTACCTATGGTGAAGTTGGGAAAGGCAAACCTGCCACTAAGAAATCAATAGCCAAGTGGATTGTCTCTTGTATCCAATTTTGTTATCAGAAAGTGGGCAGAGCCCCCGGTTTGAGGATCATTCTACCAGGGGTACAGCTGTCTCTAGCTGCTGCCAGAGATATCCCTTTATTAGAGATTTGCCAGGCTGCTACTTGGAAAGCGGTACACACTTTTACCAAGCATTACTCCCTGGATGTCCAGGCCAGGAGAGTTGCTCGGTTTGCACAGCTGTTCTTCAGAGCCTATTCCTAAATGAGGTTCTGCCCTCCTCCATGGAGGTACTGCTGTGTATTCTGCTAATGTCTATAATATAGCAAGACTTCATGTTGTTTGAAGAAAAATTACTCACCTTAGTAATGTTGTTTCTAATGGAGTCTTGCTATATTATAGACCTCCCAACCTGCCCCTCTCAGAACCTCTACTTGGTGGGGTGCGGGCAACTTAGTGTGGGCACTACTTATGTCCTGTTAGCATTTTGTCCCCTTTGGGACTTTGGGGGTGTATGTGTATGCAGGTGTGTGTGTTTATTATACTTATGTTCCATTTTCATATTATTAGAATGGTGTTAGTATTTCTGGTCCCTGACTTGAGTCTTGGGTGTTGGGACCATCAATGGTTGTTATTATTTAGGTAGCCATTTGGCTAGTGTAGGTTACAGCTTCCACACAGACCTTAGTGAGTTTGGCTCGTAAGATCTGACAGTTCAAGTTTGAAATGACACAGATAGAGCTGCTCTCGTGCCAAAATTCTATTTTGGAATGGTTTTAACCATTTCACTCCGGGGCAGTTCTAGAGCTGGATCAAACTGCTAATGTCTATAATATAGCAAGACTCCATTAGAAGAAACAACATTACTAAGGTGAGTAATTTTTTTTTCCTGTCCATACAGTCCCTCCTGGACTGTCAGGAGATGATGTTGAGCCTGACCCAGATCTTAGACTGGCTGATGATGTGGAAGGAGCAGGTTCTGATCCTGCTGAAGAGCCTGTGGTTGAAGACCTGTCATTTAAGTCTCTGCTGAAAAATTTGAATTCCACTCTTTCTCTCCAGACTATGGACATCGATCCTGGGAAGCTTTTGAGACTCCAGTACCTTCATGTTCCGGACATCCCTATGGATTTAACTCCCCCGGTACAACCCTCCTTTGAGACGCTTTCTCAAATGGTATGGAGTAATCCTGCTCTCATTCCTTCTGTGGCTAAGTCCATAGATAGGAAATATGCTGCTCCCAATGATTGACCCATTTTGGCATCCCAAGCCTTTGCGGATCCTGTTGTAGTCTTGGCAGAGAATGATAAGGTCATCCTTCCTCAGACTATTACAGCTTGACCTATAAACAAAGAATCTTGTAAGATAGATACTTTAGGTAACAGAGTCTTTGCTGTTTCCACCCTAGGTATGCGTATTGCCAGCTACCAGGGCTATTTCTCTCAATATGAGTGTATTCTTTGGCATTCGCTTAAACAGATGGTTGAAGCTCTTCCAGAGTCGAACACTAATTCAGAGCTTCTTCAAACCATAACCAGGGGTATCATGTCCAACAACCAGCAGGTTAAAGCAGCTATGGACGCCTTCGATACTGCCTCCCGGGCGGCGGCAGTGGGCATTTGTACCCGCCGTCATTCCTGGCTGCGCACTTCAGGTTTTACGAATGATGCCCAGCAACAGGTCATGGCGCTGCCCTTCGATGGTGTGTATCTCTTCGGCCCTCAAGTAGAACAGGCTCTAGAGGCCACACAAAAGACTAGGTCAGCCATTAAATTGGCTCGACCTCCTCCCACTCCCTCTCGAGGGGGTGTTAACAAATGCCAGTTTCATAACTGTCAGTCCTTTTGGGGCAAAGGCAGGGGAGGTTTTAATAAAAACCAAGCCCCTCAGCCACAAAAGAAAATGTAACAGAAGGCGCAAGGACCCAAAGCGCCCAGTGCCGCCTTCTGAGTTGTTGGCCCAAGTCCCACCTCAGCTGCCCAAGGGGGACTCTTCCTCAGCGGTGGGAGGTCGTCTGACTCAATTCTACAATCGTTCCCCAAATGACAGCCCAGGCAGTCAGTACTTCAGTCAGAACTTCTCGACTCCGAGATACAAGGCCTTCTGAACAACAGGGTAGTGGAAGTAGTTCTGCTGGATCAACGAAACACAGAGTTCTACTCCCATTATTTTCTGGTTCCAAAGAAAACTGGGGGCATGCGCCCCATTTTGGACCTCAGAAAATTAAACAAATTTCTTCCCAAAGAGAAATTCAAAATGATATCGCTAGGAACCCTGTTACCTTTGCTTCATCAGCATGACTGGTTACCCTCCCTGGACATGGAGGATGCTTACCAGCATATTCTTATTCACCCAAAGCATCACAAATACCTAAAGTTCGTAGCTTTGGGACAGCATTATCAGTTCAGAGTCATGCCCTTTGGGTGTTCCTCTGCGCCGTGAGCTTTTACAAAGTCTTGTGCAATTCTTGTTGCACATCTCAGAAAAATCGGAATACAAGTGTTCCCATATCTGGACAACTGGCTTCTAGCATGTCTTTCCAGGCAGGGAACTCTAGACGCCGTAGCCACGGCCTCACACTTTCTCACATCCATGGGAGTCCTGCTAAACCTCAAAAAATCGCAGCTCCAGCCCTCCCAGAGGATACTTTCATAGGAACTCTTCTGGACACCTCCTGTGCGAAAGCATTTCTTCCAGAGGACAAGAGGAGCGATATCCTTCAGATGGCCCGATACATCGCAGAGAACAGCTTGGTTTCAGCTATCTCGATACAACGGATGCTAGGTCTCATGGCATCCTCGGTGTTCACCGTACCCCTAGTACGCCTTCACATGAGAACCTCTCAGTGGATGCTCACTACTTAGTGGTCCCTGACCACTCACCCTCAGTTCTTTCTCATCAAGGTGACAGAACCTCTGAAGAGATCACTCACCTGGTGGTCGCAAGAGGACAGTTTTCTGGAAGGGTATCCCTTTGCTCCTCTGGATCATCAGATTTCTTCCATTATCACGAACGTGTCCCTGATGGGGTGGGGAGCTCACTGTCAGACTCTCCACACTCAAGGTACGTGGACTCAGCATGAGTCCCAGCTTCACATAAATGTCTTAGAAATGAGAGCCGTCCTTTATGCAGTCCGGGCTTTGAAGCACATTCTCTGTCATAAGAACATTCTCCTTCAAATGGACAACAAAGCAGTGATGTATTACATCAACAAGCAGGGCGGTGCTCACTCTTATCCCTTATGCAGAGAAGCGATGAGGGTGTGGGAATGATGCTTGGAGCTCAAGGCTCAAATTCATGCGGTCTGCCTGCCGGGGGTGCAGAATGACCTGGCAGACTGTCTAAGCAGAACAGAGACAGATCCTCATGAATGGTCTCTCGACCCAGTCATAGTTCAGTCACTATTCGCAGAGTGGAGAACTCCAGACTTGGACCTTTTTGCATCCCCACTCAACACAAAACTGCCTCTCTTCTGCTCCAGAAATCCAGGCCTGGCATTTTCTGTCAGGATGCGTTCAGGCTGCAGTGGACAAAACGCTTTCTATCGCCTTTCTGCCTCTTCCTCTAATTCAGAGTACTTCTCAAGTTCGAGTCCCAGGACAAAATGATCCTCATTGCTCCTTCTGGCCTCGACAGATATGGTTTCCATTACTCAACAGTATGTCGGAAACCCCTCTGAAACCGCTTCCCCTTCAGACGAACCTTCTGACTCAGGGGCCTGTGGTTCATCCCAATATGAGAACGCTTCAGCTTCACGCTTGGCTCCTGAAGAGATAGAAGTGAACAGGTTCAATGTCTCTCGCAGAGTTTCAGATATTCTTCTGGTTGTGTGCAAGCCAGCTACTAGGAAAACTTACACAGCCAAATGGAAGCGTTTTTCGCTCTGGTGTGCAAAATCCTCTTTGAATCCTTTTTCCTGCCCACCAAATAAAGTTCTAGAGTACCTTTTGGACCTCTGAAATTCAGGTCTGCAATACTCTGCTTACAAAGTTCATCTTTGTGCCATTTCAGCTTATCATGAGCCAGTACTTTCTTGTCACTGGCTCAGTTGCCTGTAGTTAGGGGGATTCTTAAGGAAATTCTACATACCAGACCTCCTATCAGACGTCCAGTCACAGCCTGGGACATTAATCTTGTGCTAGACATGCTCACTCGAAAACCTTTCGAGCCTCTAGCTACCTGTGAGTTAAAATTTCTCACTTGGAAAACGGCCTTCCTGGTGGCCAGTACCTCGGCCCGCAGGGTCTCTGAGATACATGCCTTGGTCACAGACCCTCCGTATACTGTGTTTCATAAAGACAAAGTAGTTCTTAGGACCCATCCTAAGTTTCTCCCTAAGGTTGTTTCAAAATTCCATCTAAACCAACCTTTGGTCCTTCCTACTTACTTTGCGAACTTCCAGAATGAAGGAGCGCGTTCTCTTCATTCCTTGGATGTCAAAAGAGCTTTGCATTTCTATCTAAGATAGAACAAAAGATTTACGCAAAGCTCAACAACTGTTTGTTTCCTTCATCGAGACCCGGCTGGGTCAACCTGTCGCTATCAGATGTATTTCAGCATGGCTGGTGGCATGCCTTCGCCACTGTTCACCACTGTTATTCCATGGCGCAGATTAAGCTGGAGGGCAGAGTGTACTCTCACTCTACTAGAGCAGCCGCGGCATCCCTTGCGGAAATCCGCAACATGCCCATTGCAGATATTTGCAATGCGGACACCTGGAGCTCAGTGCATACATTCGACAAACACTATGCCCTGGATGTCCATGCCAGACGACATCTTTCATTTGGCAGGGCCATCCTCAATGGACTTCTGTCCTAAAATTGCAAGCTCTTGGTCTCTCCTGCTGCCCTCTCGGGGGATTATTAGCTCGGTACTCTCCCGTTAGTGTGAATGAGTGGTGGAGACTTTATGTCCAGGAAGATATGAAAATTACGTACCTACCGTAATTCTTGATCTTCTTGGACGAGTCTCCACCACTCATTCACACGCCCACCCACCATCCCCCGAGCTCACCTCTGTTATTGGTCTTCACTCCCTTAATCTTTAGGCTGTGAAGACTGCTTTGTTGACCTTTCTTATACAGGTCATCCGGACTATCTTAAGTCCATTTTTTGTTAGGCTATCCTTCTAGGTTAGTTATGCTGCACCTCCTCGGGAAAAAAAAGTACTGAGGCGGTCGGAGGGTCAACACCGAGATAGTCATTACCGCACGAGCGGAGACTCGTGGAGCTGCTCCTCACGGCTCCATCACCGCGCCGACCCTCTAGCAAAAAAGTCTGCTGCCGCTGGGTCCTAGTGCCTCCGGCGCTGAACCCATTATTGTGAATGAGTGGTGGAGACTCATTCAAGAATTATGGCAGGTACGTAATTTCCATTTCCTGTCAGTGATATTTGCAGCATGGAACACAGTGCACACTTTTGTTAAGCACTATGCCTTGGTTGTCCATGCCAGGCAACATGTCTCCTTTGGCATCCTGAATGGACTTCTGTCCTGAGTGAGCTGCGGCTCCTATTGCCCTAGTCTGTGGAATTTTGCCTGAGCTTGGTACTCTAATCCATTGGTGTGAATCAGTGGTGAAGACTGATTCCCGGAATATAGAAAAGTATGTACTCACCATAATTCTTAATCTTCTCAGAATATCTTCAACATTTATTCAAACACCCAGCTGCCATTCTTCGGGCTCACTCCAGTCTGTGAGTCTTCTCCCATTGTTCTTGGTTTGGGCTGTGAAGACACTGTATTACTGATTTGCTGACCCTTTCATACAGGGGTCACCAGGGCTATCTTATGCCCTTAAGGTTTAGTACATAGTACTTGTTAGGTTATGCTGAACCGCCTCAATAAAAAAGATAGTGAGGCGGTTGAAGGCTGGTGCCGAGGTAAGCCATCTAGCGTGAGCCAGTCTTGTGGTGCCATGCATGCACGTGGCTTACCTAAGTGCCAGCCCTCTTGAAAAGGTCTGACTCCTGTAGGGTACTAGCACCTCTGGCTCAGACCCATTGATGTGAATCAATGGTAAAGATATTCTTAGAAGATCAAGAATTATGGTGAGTACGTAATTCGTATCTCGTCCTGCCTTGCCATGGGGGCAAGCTGTGGAGAACATATGGAGCGGTGATGGTGGAGCCAGAGAGAAAGGTGTCCAGCCTGGGAGAAAAAACAATGGATGAGAAAAAAAGAGAATTAGTGAATTCAGCTCTTGTTAGAAGGGCCCAGTGTTGTTTATGTTGTTTACTTATTTGAATTTTTGAATTATTTATTATATTCAGAGAGAGAGACTTGAGAAGAAACAACTTCATAAATAAATAAATAAATAAAATAATTGGACAGAGGTGATGTGGAGGGGTTGTGGGATAACAGATGGACTAGACACCAAACTTCAGGTTCAACACACAATGTCTGCGTGATGTTTATTCAAAATATAGGAAATAACCTTCAGCAATGGCATATTCCTTCTTCAGTACATCAGTTTGCAGCAACAGACTATGTATGTCCTTTCTCTGTACTTATCCAGCACCTACTAACACCGATCTTTGATTGAAACATTTTTAGTGAAAACCCTTCATCCCTATGTGGGCCCCGTTTGCTTGGGTAGTGGGGGCTCAAAAAAAAAAAAAAAAAAACAAGCTATAGACAAAGAACCTCAATGCAGAATCACTGAAAGAAGGGTTACCCTAAAGGGCATTGGCAACAAATCAAGTTTCAAAGAAATACATCATCATACATACTTCCATAATGCAAAGCATCATGGGATGTATGTAAATCACCATGGCATTTCAGACTTGTTCAGTTTACAGCAATTTACCTGCATTTTAAATAGCACAACTAACTTAATTTTTATAATACAGTCAAGTAGTACTTTTTACCTTTATCAAAAACACCTAGTGCCATGGTATTTTCAACATATATAGGTTTCATACACATAAGGTATATACATTAAAGTATTTTATGGTATAGTGCTATTACATACTAAATCCAACAATGATAAACACAGACTGTTTCACATCCACTTGGAGGTGACCACAATAACCTCCCTGTACGAGGAGAGGGAAAAGGAAAATTAAAGTGGACACTGTAGCATAGTCAAGAAAGGGAAGGGGTGCCCATAGGTGGCCAAATATATGGACTAGAAATTGCAAAGGATAGATTAGGCTAAGAAACAGAAGAACTGTTGCAACAGATTTAAGAAAAGGTTGGTCCTCAAGAGTGGCAGGCGCTCCCTGTCACAGGTGACATCACTGAAATTTCTTTGGATTTTTGGAAACCAAACAAATTGAATGTAATCCTCATGGGAGGGTAGTCTTCAGCTGTTAGGTCTTTCCCACAGAACAGAGAGAGGGAGATTATTGTGCCCTTCAGAGTATGGAAGGATGTTTCTGGGAAGCCAAGTAAATCAGGTGGCGAGGAGAGACAAAACCTGCCCTTCCAGTTCGCCTCCCTCTCTTATTTAACCCATCTTTCTCTTCTTTCTACCAGGTCCTCCAGCCTCCCTCTTTCATTAACCTGCCCTGTGCACTGTTTTGATGACAGGCCACACCAAATTAATTTTTAGTTTGGTTCCTCTGAATTAAAAAAAAAACGCTACAGTGTTTATCTGTAACTTCAACATGTATTACAGGGTTGACGAAGTGGTCCACCCCCCCCCCTTTGACTGTGGGCTGGATTAGATTGCCCGTAGGTAATAAAAGGGGGTGGAACCATTTCTAGAGAGTTCCCAAGTTCAGTCTGTGAATGCAGCTCAAGAGGAGGGAGTTGTGAGTGTAGGCCCGGATAATCTGTGTAGCAGACCGTTACTGATCCAGGGCCTACTTCTTTTCTTGAGTCTAAAGCTGAGCCCGAACAGCTGTAAGGTGAAGTTGTGGAAGCCTTCTGCCAGCAACCCCTCCAGGGCTCTGAGGTAGGTTATCCAGTTCAGTACTTCAGTATACCCCAAGTCAGAACTCTCTGTGAGGCAAGAATCATCTGAAAGCATCTAGAAAAATAAGGTACAGTGTGTTTATGGGTCATCCCTCCAGGACTTCTGAGTGAATATAGACCTAATGTGATCCTTGTAGGCAGCAAACAAGGGTGGAGTGTGGCAGGACCCATGAGTGCCCCTTAATTGAGGGTGAGGCCCCAGACGGTCGGTACCTCTCAGCTGGAAGCCTGTCAGTCTTGTGCCAGTGCAAAAGCATGTCAGTGTGCTATTTATTAATCTTCTGTAATTGTAGCTAGTAAGACATGTTAAGCTGCCTCTAGAGAATGTACTAGCAGAAATGAAGTGTTGTGAATTAACTGAGGGCCTAACTCCAGGATCCTGTAGCATCCAGAGTTCTGAAGAGGCTCCACTGCATCTACCCCATGCCTGGAAGCAGCTAGGAAGTGCACCTTAGTGATTCATGAACCCCTAGCTGCTTGACTGGAGAGTATGTCAGTGGACAACAAACTTAAACCCCTCAGCTGCTTGACTGGAGAATATGTTGGTGGACAACAAATGTGTTCGAAATACTGTTTAAAGTGTTAGAGGTGCCCCTCTCCCTCACAATGATAGAACCCTGGGTGGTCGCCGGCCTGGTGGTGCAGAGGGCTGAGGTGCTGGATCCCTTCCCTTGTGCCACACCAGCGACCCAGATTTGAGAACAGACTCTGGTCCTCGGGGAGCCGGCATGGGGGGGGGGATTGAGCAGCCTGAAGGCAATGCTCCTCTCCCGGGGTGGTTACCATCACCCGTAATCCTGCTGCCACCTGGGTGGAGGTCTGGTGGTCAGCATAGGCGGAGGGGGCGACACGTAATGGGAGGGCACCTTGAGACACGGCGTGCACATGCCTCCACATGCGCACGCGCAGCTGAGGCATGGAGATGGGTTACAGGGAAAAAGTGCTACAAAAAATATATATGGAAAAAAAGAACCCTGGGTACCCACAGACGGGTTGGATACACAGAGAATAACCAGCACCAAACTGTGAAGATCAGGCTGGTTAACCTAGTGGATGTTTTGACATCATTCAGTATGAGGGTGAAGCATGAATACCTCAGTGGTGTCACAGCACCCAAGAAGTATGTAAACCTGCCAGTTCTTCACAGTTTAGTGTCTTTTGTTTTTATACTGCAAAAGTTAGCATGTCTTTAAGCATGTGCTCTTACCTTGTCTTCTTGATGACTAAGTTCACGTGTTGCTGCCTTGTTTATTACTGGAGACTGGGTTGGCAAATGACTGGTTTTAAGAGTGAAAATAGTTTGACTCAGTGTGTGGTTCTAATGAGCACAGCTGTGGGCGAAGTTTAACGTGCTCAGTGTTCCATGCTGTTCAAAATGTTCCGAAAAAGTTGTTCTTAACCCTTTTTTCTTAACATATAAGAGTAACTTTTTCAGGTCATGGGTAAAACATGCCAACTGTGTATTATTAATTTTTTTTGGTGCTGCTCCTCCAGAACCCTCTGCCCTGCTCTCTGGCCACAGCCACCCCTCCACACCCGACCCCCGATCCACCCTGGCTTCCCCCCAAATGTGGGTCCACTGAGATGACCCCCTGGCAGAAACATATCCAAGTTACCAGCCGCGTCCCTGCAACCAGCAGGACACCCTTGGCTCTACAGGTGAGTGGGGTAACCCGTTCAGCGGGGAGTACTATCCCGGTGGTGGTTGGGCATTTTGGGGCTGGCTGCATGGCAGGCGAGCATCATACCTGAAAGAGCAGCATTTTATTTTCCAGAATGCTTCGGGCGGGGCGTGCAATTGTGACCTGCGTCCACCTGCCTCCCCCCTCAAATAATGTTGTTAGCTGTGACGGTAACCTCAACCTCTGCCAGGAGTCTGTAATGCGCCGGACAATCTCTCTCCCTCCCCCGGAGAAGGAGCGTGGACCCCAGGACTCTCAATCCTCTTCCCCCAGCTGGCCTTCCGACTTCCGAGTCAGTTACTAAACCCGGGATGTTGGCACCGCAAGTGGACACCTTGCCACTGCACCAGCAGGCCGGCGCCAACTATGTATTATATATCTATTTTCTTACTGTGTGACCTTAACAAGGTCACTTATCCTCCCTGTGTGGCTGTGCTTAACTTCCTTATCCTCCCTGTGTGAATGTACTTAACCTCCTCTCTCACTGTATCACTCCCTCTCCTCACTCGCTCTCTTTCTCCCTCCCATCTAGCTCTGCGCTTATCCTTTGTGTGCTTTCTGTAACTGCTCTCAATCTCCCTGAACTTCTCTCTGTTTGTCTAGTGATAAATGATGCAGCTGCTCATGGGGTATTTTTAATTTTTTCAAACGTTTTATCAGGAAGGACATGCCAAGCTGGTATCCGCTCGTTTCCAGATGCTTCTTGGGGGGAGAGGGAAGAACAGAGAGAAGAATGCAAATAACAAAATGGGCAATTGCAGGCAATGATTCTGAGCAGGAATTATGGAATACAGTCAGTTGTAGAAGAACAATAAAAACAGTATGCAGTAATGAAAGGGGGAGGAGGCAGTGGCTGACAACTAGGGATGAAAGGGCTGTACTACTGATAGTGGAGGGTGGAGGGTGATGGGTAAAAGTTCAAGACCCGGTGTCAGGAGCAACTGCAGGAGTGAGTAGTCAAATCATGGAGGAGAGATTTCAGAGCATGAAGGGAAGGAGCAAAGCAAAGGGGGTAGAGTGCCTGGCATTAAGGGATTTAAAAACAGTGGTGAGTGCACAGGGGTTTGTCAGGAGAAAACAGAAGGAGTGAAAGGGGGGATCCAGTCTGGCTAAGGTGGACTTGGGGCAGCACTGAAAAGAATGTCACAATATTCAAAAATTGGGAGAATCATCTTCAAAGGGATCTCTTTGTGGGCCGGGAAGCGGGTTGTTCCTCTTATTCCTGTAAAGTGCCCTAAGTTTGCGGTGGAGCCACATGAACAGAGAAATCGAAGTGACAGTCCAGTTTGTAAAGGAAAATGATTCCAAAACGGTTTGTAAAGTGCTTTGGAATACAACGTTTATAAAAGACACTATATAAAACCAGCATCCTGTATTTGCCTGCATTTCAGTTTTAGCAACTGTTTTTAGAGTCTGTGTGTAACCCCTAGATGGCGCTATCCCAGGGGCTACTACCCCTGCCTGATTTGCCACTAACAGGTTGAGGGGCCTGGATCCAATGGCGGGTGCCTCCACCCAGAGGTCAGGGTTTGCAATAGTTAAACTAACTTGGTCACAGCCCTCTGGGACACTGCAACCCCCCTTTCTTCCCACTAGTGGCCCACAATATATCAGAATTACCTTCACAGTATACACTTACCCCCCAGGTCTGGTTCCGCACTGGGACCTCCTGTGAAATGAGATACAGTGCAACAATCACAGTACAGTATTTTAACATAGACAAATACCTCAGGCAGTATAACTTTGCTGAAACAAGCAGCTCCTGATTTATTTAGGGGGATATAACAAGGACAGGGGAAATCAGGTTAATTAGCTTATCACTCTAATAATCATCTATGGCTCTGTGCACAGGCCTATCCCTATCAGTTACTGTCCTGGGTACCCAAGCCCTAGTGGCTAGTCCAAACCGTGGCAGCTGGTAGGGGCCTTTCACACAGAGAAAAGGAGAATTAAACAGTCAGCAGTACAGTAATTCCATTTGGATTTAATGTGGCAATTCAACAGGGAGCGACCCTGAATTAGTACTCACGACCTCCAAATCAGATAGGGTCCTTCAATGTCAGCAGGGCTCACTTGAGGTACACAAACCTCTTCACACATCCATATAAAAAGCACTATACCAGGCAGGCTGCATCTGTATCCCGATCGCAATTACTGCACAATACCGGAGAACACACAGCAGATTCAGTTCCTGACAGACCGAGTGCAATTTTCAGCAATTCCTCCAGTCTTCTACAGGGTGAGCCTGGTTTCTACTCTTCAGAGATCCTTTGATTCTTTTCACAGTACAGTTCAGTCCTAACAAGCTGTTACACAAGCTGCAGACGGAACTCTGGGCCTTACACGTTTTGACTAAAACTGCACACTGAAAAAGCACAGGGCTCCTTCCTTCTTCACTGCCAAAGCTCAACTGAAACTCCAACCCGACAAAACCGGGCACTTCCTTTGAGTTCCTCCCAGTTCTTGACTGGATTGGCTGTCACTCACAATAGACTGCTGCTGTTGGTCCAAAAAGGCACTGAAGTCTAAACTACATCTCCCAGAGTCACTGCCCATACAATCCTCTTGTGGCTGGCTCAGATTATGAGTCCAAGTTCTGATTCGTCCAAGGCACCATTTTAGAGCTAGCTTACCCCACACTGATTGGTCCAGTTCAGCAGTTCAAAACTAGAATGGGAACTAGCAGACACAGTTCTGACTGCAAAGAAAGCAGGTTAGACAAACTGTAATTTCATTATTACTCTAAATAATTTCTGGCAAACAGTTATATCTTTCAGATAGGTTCCCTTTGCACTCCTAGTGACTGCAAAATGAAGTGAATTGGCAGCAGCTTGAGTGGTACTCAATCAAAGAAACACACAGTCCCCCATACAACTAATTATGTCTGCAAGCAGACAGCTCTTAAAGAGACAGTACCAGAGGTTCTAAAAACACTCACTGATAAATGGCTTAAATGCCAAACACCATTCAGGCTTGGAGCATTCAAGCAAGCTCCTGGAAGTCTTTTGGGAACCCCCATTTGCAGGGGGGTTACATGTGATTAATAATCCTTGTTACAAATTACATCTTCAACCATGATCAGTTTGGCTTCACAGACCCAATCACAGAATGATAACTGCAGTTGAAATACATGGTTTGAGTGCTTTCCTGTAGATAATCACAGTGCCTAAAAACTTGTAACAGTACTGTTTTGAAAGGTTCAAAACCATTGCTGGCCCACTGGCACAGAGGTTGGATTTCCATCTATGACGCCGGCAGCCTGGGTTCAAGACCAGACTGGGGGCAACAGAGGGCCAGCCGGAGGAGGATTGAGCGTCCTTGGGACTGTTCTCCTCTGGGGTGGGGGAGTGACCAGCGCATGACTGGCCCCTGGCAATGGCCGAGGGGGGGAATACAACTGCCGGAGCCAAGCTGTCAGGAGAGCATTGCGCACTATATCATTGCATCCCAAGCCTCCTGGGGAGCCCATTATTGGAAAAACTTCTGCCAGCTCCATTCATGACACACTCTCTCTGGCACCATGCCACCCTCCTTGATACTTGGCTGACAACTGAGCAAGAGTCTCTGGTGCAGCCCAGCCCTGCCGGGGGGGGGGGTAAGCCAGGGAAGCCTCCCGGTGGTTTTCCCAACGAGAACTTTGTACATTCTTCCATGGGGGCCATGCCTGCCTGATGGCCCCACCCAGAGGGGCAAGCCTGAGTGGACTGCCACTCTGAGTAAGTCCGGGGGGGCAGAGGAGTTGGAGGCTGAGCTCTCAGAGGACTGGCACCCAAAAAGCATACTTAAAAAAAAAAAAAAAAAAGTGTTGCAATTATCCAGGCAATCCAGGTCATGGGAAATTTGAATAAAATACCTGCACCCCCCACCGTTCAGGCTCCAACCTCTCTGCCTGGGAGGAGGAGGAGGAGGAGGAGGAAGAGGAAGACTATTACGTGCATATGGAGAAAGATGACCCTGTGGAGTTAGAGGGCACACCTGAGCAAGATTTTGAACCTCCTGAAAGACAAACCTGAGGACCATTCTTCTTTTTCCTCATTTGTCAGACAAATAATTGATGCCCTCACCATCCCCCCACTAGTAACAGTGGAGGATGAAAAGGGTTCTGAATTTATGGACATACTGGGAGTAGCTCCACTGAGAAAGATATTACTTCCAATTTGTAACCCTCTTAAAAAGGCCATAGCAAATGTCATGGCTGCGCCATCTGCAGCTGTCGGCAAAAAAATTGAGAGAAGCTATCAGGTGGACAGGCAAGTAGTAGAATATATGTACATCCACCCTGATCATATGGAGTAGTCCAGGCTGCTGCATATGAGAGAACACAAAGCATTTTGTCTGTGCAGTCCCCTGAAAAAAAACCAAAAAATTAGATACTGTGGCAAAGAAGGTTTATACAACAGCTTCCGTGCTTATCAAGCAGGCAGCTTATTCATAGCACAGTACCAGAAAGCGCTTTGGGACACAGTTCGTACATTGGCAGAAAGAGCAGAAGATGATTTGGCAAAGGACCTCACTGCTACAGCAAGATCAGCTTTGGGTGCCACAAAATATAATTTCCATCCTGCGGTGGACACCAGTGTCACTGCTGCGAGTTTTGGCTCATGCACTGTCCTTAAGATTTTCCTGGTTGAGGATTACCATTCTTTCCCAGGATACTCAAAACAAGGCTGTGGTCTTCTCCTTTGAAGGAGATTCATCATTTAGTGACAACAGAGGCCTGCATGAAAAAAGTGGATGAATACAGAACCACTTTCAAAAGTAACAATGAGAAGGAAAAGGCCTCTACCTCCTACAGGTCATACAGAATGGGAGGCAGAGGCAGAGGATACTACCCTAGAGCCGATGTCTCTTACACTCCTTGTGAGTACCAGTCACAGAGAGGTTACTATAGGGGAAGGGGAAAAAGGGTTCTCAGATGTAATGCTGCAGCTCCAGTGCCTAAGCCCCAGCCAAAACAAAATCCCTGACGGTTTTGCCCAGGTCGTCCAACCACTGCCAGTGGGAGAAAGACTAGCACACTACTTCCAGGAATGAAGAAGAAGAAGAATCAGCATTTATATAGCACTTTTCATACACAGTATCCCAAAGTGCTTTACAAGCAATGCTAGACTGGAAGTGAAGTGACTGAATGTGTGGTGGCGGCCATATCGTACATCATCACCCACACACAGCCTGTATAATTGCATGAACTGGTTTATGGGAAGGGGAATGTTGGCCAGGACACAGGCAATGTTCCTGCTGTTTACGAAGAGTACCCTGGGTTCTTTTACTTCCACCTGGACACCCACCGGGACAACACCAGGATGGGCAGAAGGTCTTGGTTTAATGTCTCATTCGAAGGATGGCACACCCCAGCAGTACAGCACCCCTCAATACTGCACTCGGATGCTAGCAATTTTTAGGTGCAAGTCCATCCCGGTGTGGGAATGGTTAAACATTACCACAGAAAAGTGGGTACTGGAGGTAGAGGGCCGAGTTGTGTATGTGGTACAAACACTTTCCAAACCTGCAGAAACACGTATGTTTTCCAGTGCACTGTCACACAGAAAAAAGTCTGCTGGAACTAGAAGTAAAACAACAGTTAACTCGTTATACCCTGGGCGGCCATTTTCTACAGGTAAACAATGGATAGGTCGGACTTCCCAAGTCGTCTAGAAGAGGTAATGAGTATCAGAAGCTATAGAAAAGACCCTGCCTCCCAGCTGGGCAGGGGTCTGTTCTGGAGAGATTTCCTGACCCACAAGAAAAACCGGGAGTGCTGACACATTTTAGACCTCAGATTCCTGAACAAACACTTGAAAAAATAACAATTTAAGATGGTCACACTAAGAACAGTGATACCATCTTTGCAGCAAGGACATTATCTAGGATCATTGGATTGGAAAGATGCCTATTTTCATGTCACAGTAAGACAGTCTCACAGAAAGTACCTCAGATTCAAGCTGGGGAACTGCCAATACCAGTTCACAGCTCTCCCATTTGGTCTCACTTCAACTCCAAGGGTTTTCATAAAGTGCCTGGCCATGGTGGCAGCACATCTAAGAAAACAAGACGTGGTGGTCTCTCCTACCTGGATGACTGGGTAGTCTCAGGGAAACCAGAACAAGAGGCAAGATGCTCAGTTCAATTAAATTGGTAAAAAGCACCTCGGAGAACCTGGGATTCATGATAAACCTGCAGAACTCCCAGCTAGGGCCTGTTCAAGTATTGGACTTCATAGGAGCAGAGCCAAACATAGCCTTCCTCTCAGAGGCCAGAGTTAAAGCTTTGATAGCAGCAGCAGAGTGCTTCACCTCTGGTTCCATGGAAGTATAGGGTTTTCCTCCACCTCACCATGCTGAGGCATTAGAGACCCTGGTAGTTGGGTCAGGTGCACAGCTAGCTCCTGCCAGGTGGCTGGCTGACCCCTACACAATCTGACTGCTTCGAGCAGCATATGTCCCTGGTGGCGGGACTGAAGCTGTATGCTCAGTTCACACACGTGGACACCTCGATACTAACTCTTGGTGTTGCCCATGTTATTGTCACCATTCGCTTCCCCCTGACACTGTTCACAGTGTCAAGGGAGAGTCTGGCACTAAGGCTGATGCTGGTGTCAGAGCCGGCTCGGGGTCTTTTCCCGCTCACGGTGTTGCTAGTGACACAGAGGAGGTGGACGAGACTGATTCTGGAGACAACAAAAGTCAAGGTTTCGGCCTAGGTCCGGCTCTGAGCGTGGTGTCAACTGAGATGTCCTGGTACCAGTGGCCAGCAACACCGAGGAGGGTAACAGCACTGAGGTTGACACTGAGCACTGTGTTGAGGACAGCATTGACCATGGTGATGAGGAGATGCTTGTCCTTGAGGACATCGTGCAGCCTGAGTTGAGTGCCAGAGGCAATGCTGAGTTGGATGATGACCCGAGTCCAGGTTTATCCCTGAAGCCATGTGTTGAGTTCGCTGTTGAGTACACACCCTGGGGGTATTATGTCAATTCACCTTGTTGACAAAAATTCTTCTGCGGTACTGTCCTTTTTCTTTCTCTACGGTGCTGCTCTCGTTGTTTTTGCTTAGTTTCTACAATGTCAAAGTCCAAGTCGGAAGGGGTCGGGGTCAAACAAAAAGTCACCCATCGTGCGTTGGTACCTTTGTGAGAACAATATGCCGTCAATAGACTGGCAGCAACTCTGCATTACCTGCACTGGTCCTGAGCATGACATGGATTCCTGCTATGCCTGTTTGTCCATGGACTGTTGTACCCTTGAAAACCATGCAGTGAAGTGGGGTAGATGGATCCCCACCTTCTGTGGCAGACATCACATATGCACTTCAAAGGTAAAGTTGCTAGGCTCTTCCCCTTGGGCTCTTCCTGCAAACTCTAGTTTTAAGGAAGTACAAGGTTCTCCTCCACCTGACCGCACAAAGATGTCCAAGACCCTTGTGGTTGGGCCAGGTGGACAGCTAGCTCCTTCTGGGTGGCTGGTTGAGACCCCCTTCACAAGACTTCCCCAGCGGTGGGTGCGAAGTTGTACGTGAAGTCCACACTAGTGGATAGCTCAGTGCCATCTCTCTGTGAGACTTGTGCTGTTATCACTATTCGCTTCCCCCCCCCCAGCACTGTTTGCAGTATCGAGGGAAGGCCTGGCAGTAAGGCTGATACTATCAAAGCTGACTCGGGATCTTCTCCTGCCGACGATGTCACTAGTGACACTGGGGAGGATGACAACTCTGAGTCCAGAGACAGCGATGACCAAGGTTCTGTGCCAAGGTGTTGCTCTGAGCATGGTGCTGACCAAGATCTTTTCCCGGTGCTAATCGCCTGCGACACCAGGGAAGGTCATGATGCCGAGGCGACGTTGAGGTCGCCACAGAGCATGGTGTCTAGGTTGACGGCAACCATGGTGATGAGGAGATGCCTGTTCTCAAGGATGTTGGACAGCCTGAGTTCAGTGCCAGAGGCAGTGCTGAACTGGAGTCAAATGATGACCCGTGTCCAGGTTTATCCCTGGAGTCATGTGTCGATATTGTCACTTGTGAGGGCTGGGGTTACCCCATGAGACCTGTATGGCTCTGGTCTCTCACCTGGGGAATTTGTTTTCCTATAAAAGTTTTTCTTCTTTCAGGTGAATGGTCAGCTGTACAGTCCTATCCCCGTGTCCTGTGATTGGTTTCCGCTTTTTCCGATGTCGGGGTGTACATCGCCTGTGGGTTCCACCACCCCCTCCGCCCTGCTGGACTGTGAGAAGAAGGGCCATCTCCCCAACAATCATATTCAGAGTCCTCTGGTTTATATGACAGAGCGGGCCACAGGGAGATGGGTAGGGCTTCATGTAGCCTGTCCTCCCATTTTCTGTTTTTCTGCTTCCATTGCTGCCCTGCTAATATGTGTGTCTGGAGTTGCACATGTCCTGCACAGCTACTGCCCCTCCCTTTGAGTCACTGAAGCCTGCATTTCCACCAGGCCTCCACTCCATTGCAGACATAGGCTGAGATGGCTGCCCCGGAGAGGAGCGCTGTCCTTGGGATGCTTGATCCTCTCCCTCTCCGCCGAGCCCCAGTAACAAATTCATTCCTGAACACGAGTCATTGCCTTGGCAGGAGGTAAGACATTCAACACCTTAGCTTGCCACATCACTGGGCTGGTCCCCCTCACATGGAGATTTCTCTCCAAGGACACTGATTGGATCACTCCTTGGATGTAGAAGGACACAGTTTTGGGCGGTTTTAGTAGTTTCTGTGCTCAGGTGAGGCCCCTTCCTGAGTTCCACTGCCCAGGCTGAGGCCCTCAAGACCCAGAGTATTAACTAACTCCCCCTTCTCCCCCCGAAGGGACTCGCCATTTCAAAGTTATCCCACAGGCGTCACATGCTCTTTGAACTAAACTAAAGTAATTACTGTCATTGACTGCCACAACAGAGAGATTTAAGACTGGGAAGAATAAGTAGTAGTAAATGGGAATGTTTTACAGTGAGATTTAAAGAGCTGATTCAGTTGGACATATATAAAGAGGAAGTTTATTCCCTGTTGTGATGAGCAGAGAAGCTGAAGGACTGTCCTCCAAAAGAGGCAAGGGAAGCCAGGAATGCTGACAGAATGGAAGCAGAAGAGGAATGAAGAGCGAGGACCAGTCCTCTTTAATGACTTTATAGGTAACATTGCAGAGGGACTGGAAGGAAAAGTATGCCTCTTTGTAGATGACACAAAGATCTGCAACTGGGTTGATCCACAAGGGGGGGAAGTGGAAAGGATGAGAAGGGACTTGGTAAGGTTGGAGGAATGGTCAAAAATACCGCAGCTTAGATTCAGTGCAAAGTAATGCACCTTGGAAACAAGAACCCAGGGAAGAGCACACAGTGGGGGGTACTCACAACAACAGAAATGGAAAGGAACTTGGGGTAGTCATATCAGACGACCTTAAGGTAGGCAAGCAGTGTGAGAAGGCAGTAAGGAGGGCTGGGGGATACTGGGATGCGTAGGGAGAGGCATCACCAGTAGAAAACAGGAAGTTGTCATCCCCCTGTACCGACAGATTGTGAGACCCCATCTGGAGTACTACGTGCAGTTCTGGAGACCCCATCTCCGCAAGGACATAGACAGGATGTAGGCAGTCCAGAGGAGGGCAACTAAAATGGTGCAGGATCTGCACCAGAAGCCATACGAAGAGAGACTGAAAGAGCTTAATATGTATACCCTTGAGGAAAGGAGGGAAAGAGTGGACATGATCGAAACTTTCAAGTACCTCAAGGGAATCAAAGTCCAAGAGGATAGCATCTTTCAGAAAAAGGAGATGTGCAAGAACAAGGGGACGCAGTTTGAAGACAGAGGGGTGATGGCTCAGGGGCAACGTGAGGAAGTGTTTTTTCATGTAGAGGATGGTGGACACATGGAACGGCCTTCCTGTGGAGGTCGTGAGGTCAAAAACAGTGGGGGAATTCAAGAATATATGGGACAGACGTAAGGCAATTATAGTGGGTGGGGTAGGAGGAAGTAGGCTGTTGGTTAACTAGGATCTGCAGCTTATCCAATAGGTAGGGAAATGGGCAGACTAGGTGGGCCAAGCGATCCTTGTCTGCTGTCAAAGTCTATGTTTCTGTGAGGAGTGTAGGGAGTAATTGAAGTACAGTATAGAGGGTAGAATGGTGTGAGGCCATTAAGAAATTTGGAAACAGTAACACTACTGCTGGGTTTTTGGGTCAGTATTTGTTATTGGTCTGTATTTCTAAGTTGTTATACTACTTGGTCAGACACCTTTCCACTCCTGCACCAGCCATCACCTTGTTCCATTGATCCTGTGCCTGGTTCCAGGGTCCTCCACGGCTTGCTCCCCCTCTCCTGGTGGAGAGGCATCCCTCACCCCTAGAGCAGGATATGGTGTGGGAGCCAGTCATGGTCACAGGGCCCGAGTATACATGCAGTATCCTGGTGGCTGCTGCCATATTTTTCTCAGTTTCTCCCCTTGCCCTCTGGCCCCTCTCAGTGCCATGGATGCCCCCTTGACAGGTTCATGTGTCTGCAGCTGCGGTCCTTGCAAGAGAATGAGCTCCCTGGCCCTCTCTGTGGGAGGTGATCATGGCAGCAGAATGTGGCACCCATCACCTTTCAGCTGGAGCATGCTGCTGTATGCAGTGCTTTCCCATTTTGGCCACTCCGGCTGGCTGGCGACTCTGGCTCATTCCTGATTCTCTGTCACATTTCGTAGCATGATGCACCACTGTTGGGCCAGGGGGCGGCCTTGTGTTATTGGTCTTTTAAAATATTTTCCCTTAAACCTACTGTTGTTTTGTGCCATCAAGCCAAGAGAATGTTTCAAACACTGCAGCTGGTTTTAGGCAAAGCAAATTTTATTTTTATGGCGCCCAATCCAGGAGGCTCTGGGCACCATACACAGTATATCAGAGTACATACGAATACTATTAAAAGCAGTAGAAGATAAAATCAATTCTCAGTAATTAAAATTAACTATAATAAAAACGGTTGGAATATGTTATTCAGTAAACGCCTGGCTGAATAGGTGGGCCTTAAGCCTGTGCTTAAAAACACCAGTCGAAGGGGCCTCCCGCACTGCAAGTGGAAACACATTCCAAAGGGTTGGCCCAGAGACACTGAAAGCTCGATCACCAGAAGTCCTGAGCCGAACCCTGGGAACATCCAGGAGGCCCTTCGAGGATGAGCAGAGGGAACAAACAGCGGTCGCAGGTGTCAGAAGCTCCGACAGGTAGCCAGGACCCAGTCCATATAGGGCCTTATTAGGTGAGCAAGCCCACCTTGAAAAGGACCTGCCACCTGACCGGCAGCCAGTGCAGAGCATGCAGGACTGGGGTCACATGACATGACCTGGGTAGGCCCATCAGTAACCGGGCCACTGCGTCCTGCACCAGCTGCAGCCTGTGGAGGGTCCCTCCCGCAACCCCGAAGTAAAGAGCATTGCAGTAGTCGAGCCTGGAGGGTTGGTAGTTCCTTAGGCGGAACGAGGGGCTTGATCCTGGTGATGTTCCGTAAGTGGTAGAAATCACTCTTAACAGCAGACAACACCTAATCTTCAAAGATTTTACTTCATGGAGTTCTGCTTAACCCCATGACTTTAAAAGGGGCACGGTGCTTTGAAATTCAGTGCTCAATTAGATGTTTTTTCTCACAGTATTAGCCACTACTATGCAATTTCAATCACAGATTGTAGTGAGAAAGAAATATTTCACATTATTTTTTTCTCACTATAATTTGTGATTGAAATTGCTTAGCAGTGACTAATACTGCAACAAAATAATGTCTAATTGTCATCTTAATAATTTCTAGTTGCAGGATATGCAATACCAGAGAAAGTAAGTTTGTCCGGGAACCCCAGGTCTAACCACGTGAGCCTGTAGCTGAGTGGTTAGAGCAGAGATGGTATACTAGGGCCCTGGGGTTCATTTCCCAGTAGATAACATTATTTCTTTCTCACTACAGTTTGAAATTCAGAGCCCAGTAAGCCATTCTGTACTTCAGAGCACAAAGGCAAAATCGCTGTAAGCCCCCACCCTTCCCCACCCCAGTTTTATACTAAGTGACCCCACCCGAAGTAAACAGGGACAGATGCTTTGTGGTTTCTGTAGTTCCGTGAGTTGAGACTTATCGTCTCCCCCCTCACCCTCAGAATACAGATCTCGGAGACATCGGAATAATAAATACTTGAGCCAGCTCCTCAGTGTCTGATCTTTGGTTTCCAGCTGACAGCTTTACAGAGTTCTGTGGCTGGGTTAACAATGTTATTAATTAGCCCAGAGCCACAGAACAAACCCAGAGGTTAGTGCCCTCTCTGTGTGGTTGCTAAAGTTGCTGTATCAGGCTGTCTGTATGTAATTTAGTACAAATGCAAACATTCTGTAAATCCTTTACTACAGATGGAAACTACTGTGTAAGATGTCCCTTATTTTTTTAATGGATAAGGTTTTTCTTTTTTAATATTTTTTATTGAGGAATGAAAGTACAAAATGTACATCCTATAACAGCGTACAGTTGTTTGATAACAAGTGTTCATGGTATACCTCATGTTGCCAACCATCAGTTTTATTCTGCTAGTTGTTATGATCCGGTAATATCTGAGCGGGACGCCAAGTGGGCCACCTACAAAGCCGCCCCATCCCCTACCCTCTGTAACGACTACCATCGCCTGCAAAATCTCTGCAAGTGCTGCATTCAATCAAGGAAGTCTGCCTACTTCCAATCACTCCAGTCCAAGCACTTAGGAAACCCAGGCGTTTCTGGTCCTCCATTAATGCCTTGCTCTCCCCCTCTACTAAGCAGTTCCCTTCCCCCAAACACACAAGGCTTCCTGACTAGCCCTACTGATATTGCAAATGCACTCAATGTCCATTTCTCTAATCTTAGCAACTACATGGCTAAACTCCCCACCCCTTGCCCGCACCCCCATCTTCCACTTCCAGCAGCCCCCCTTTTTATTTCAAGACCATTTCCCCTCCTGGGACACTTAAGCTCCTCCTCAGCCTACCATCGAGAGGGAATGCTGGTAGTGATTGTCTGTCTCCCCACTTCTTAAAACTAGTGGCCCAAGACATTGCCTATCCACTCATCTTCATCTTTAATCTCTCCCTTACTACGGCCTCTGTTCCCCCCCTGCCTGGAAGCAGGCCAAAATTGTCCTCATTCATAAATCGGATGACCCTAGTCTTATGGACAACTGCTGACCCATCTCCATACTGACCCATCTTGGTAAGCTCCTTGAGAACGCATTAGACTACTCAAAATAGGTGGCAGGGAAGGTTAAGGAGAAAAAGGCTGCATTCAAAAAGTATGAGGAATCACAGAAGGAGCATGACAGGGAACTGTATCAATTAAAGCAGAAAGAAGTGGGGAAGGCAGTCAGAATAGCAAAGGCCCAAACCGAGAAAAAAACAGCCAACTCAGTTAAGAAGGGGGATAAAACCTTTTATAGGTACATTAGGGAGCATAGAAAGGTTAAGGGAGGGATAGTGAAGATTAAGAAGGAGAGGTGGGCAGAGGGAGACAGTGAAAAGGCAGAGATACTGAATGAATACTTTTGTTCAGTATTCACAAAAGAAGATGAGGAGGAGTTACCTAAACCAGACAATAAAAGCACTCTGGGTAGGGGGGTTGACACCAGTCCATTCACAGAAGAAAGAGTCCTGAAAGAACTCCTAAAACTCAAGGTGGACAAAGCAGCGGGGCCTGATGGGTTTCACCCCAGGATCCTAAAAGAACTAAGGGAGGACCTAGTGACACCACTGACCACGCTTTTTAACAAATCATGGGAGGATGAGGTGGTACCTGAGGACTGGAGAAGGGCAGATGTGATTCCCCTTCACAAAAGTGTGAGCGAGGCAGAAGCAGGAAACTACAGACCTGTAAGTTTGACCTCAGTGGTAGGGAAAATGATGGAATCACTTCTGAAAGAAAGAATTGTTGAGTACCTAGAGGCCAGCGGGGCACAGGACCCAAAGCAGCATGGATTTACAGCAGGAAGGTCATGTCAGACGAATCTAATTGATTTCTTTGACTGGGTGACCAAAGTAATAGACCCGGGAGGGGCTGTGGATATGGCCTACCTAGACTTTAGCAAGGCATTTGACACAGTCCCGCACAGAAGATTAATAATCAAGTTAGCCAGCCTGGGAGTGGGTCCCAGGGTGGTAGCCTGTGTAGCAAACTATCTGCACAACAGGACACAGAAGGTAATAGTGAATGGAACACATTCCGAAGAAAGTGGGGTTACTAGTGGAGTACCTCAGGGTTCAGTACTGGGTCCAGTCCTCTTTAACATCTTTATAGGTGACATTGCAGAGGGTCTGGAGGGAAAGGTATGCCTCTTTGCAGATGACACAAAGATCTGTAACCGAGTTGATACACAAGAGGGGGTAGAAAAGATGAGAAGGGACTTGGCAAGGTTGGAGGAATGGTCAGACATGTGGAAACTTAGATTCAATGCAAAGAAGTGCAAAGTTACGCACCTGGGAAACAAAAACCCAGGAAAAGAGTACACAATAGCAGGGGAGGTATGAACAACAACAAAAATGGAAAGGGACCTGGGGGTAGTCATATCAGATGACCTAATGGTGGGTAAGCAATGTGAAAAGTCGGTAAGGAGAGCCAGGGGAATACTGGGATGCATAGGAAGGAGCATCACAAGTAGAAAAAGGGAAGTGGTTATCCCTCTATACAGACAGTTGGTGAGACCCCATCTGGAGTACTAATTGCAGTTTTGGAGACCTCATCTATGCAAGGACATAGACAGGATGGAAGCAGTCCAGAGGAGGGCAACTAAAATGGTGCAGGGTCTGCAGCAGAAACCATATGAAGAGTGACTGAGAGAGCTTAATATGTATACTCTTGATGAAAGGAGGGACGGGGGGACATGATAGAAACTTTCAAGTACCTCAAGGGAATCAACAAAGTCCAGGAGGGTAGCATCTTTCAGAAAAAGAGATGTGTAAGAACAAGGGGGCACAATTTAAAGATAGAGAAGGGGATGGGTCAGGGGTAATGTGAGGAAATTTTTTTCACGGAGAGAGTGGTGGATACATGGAACCGCCTTCCTGAGGAGGTCGTTGGGTCTAAAACAGTGGGGGAATTCAAACATGCATGGGACAGACATAAGGCAATTATAGTGGGGGGTTGCAGGAAGTAGGCTGTTGGTTAACTAGAATCTGCATCTTATCCAGTAGGTAGGGAAATGGGCAGACTGGGTGGGCCAAGTGGTCCTTATCTGCTGTCAAAGTCTATGTTTCTATGTAAATCAATGAACATATCACCAAATACAATCTCCTTTGCCCGCAGAAACATGGCTTCAGGAAGGGACACAGCACAGCCACTGCCCTTGCCCTCTTCACAGATCATGTACTAAGGAATATGGACGCAGGGAAGCCGACTGGAGCAGTGTTTGTTGATTTGTCCAAAGCATTCGACTTTGTCACTTCACAACATCCTGTTAACAAAACTTGATGCCCTTGGTTTCTTCCCTGCCTCCACTGTCTGGCTCACTAACTACCTCTCTGGTGGAACCCAAATGGTCTGCCTTGGTGGTGCCACCTCCACCCTTTTACCTGTCTCAGTGAGTGTCCCCCAGGGCTCTGTTTTTGGCCCCCTCCTCTTTCTCCTTTTCATTAACACTCTCCCGTCAGAGGGCCTCTCCTGTAAATCACTCCTCAACGCCAATGACCTAATATTATTCCAGAGTGACACCTCCCCCTCCTCACTGTCTGCCACCATTACCGCTGATTTCTGCAAGGCCCATCGTTGATTCTCTTCCAACAAACTATTGGTCAATACTTTTAAAACGAAGGCCATGGCATTCAGCTCCAAACCAAAACTCTCTGACCTTGTCCACTCTGGCTGCCTTCTCACTGTCAAATTCCTGGATGGATCTCCATTCGACACTGTTTCCGCCTTCGAGTATCTGGGGGTAATCCTGGACCCGACCCTTACCTACTCTGACCACATTGCCTCACTGATCTGGCGAATTAATCAGGAGGTGGGGCTTTGCTATCGCCTAATTGACCATCTCACACTTGAAGCCCGCCTTGCTGTAGCCCACGGCAACCTCCTTCCACTCCTCGATCACAGGTACCTGGTGTACTCCCTTACCTCCACTGCCAACCTGAACCGGCTGGACACTACCTATATTAGGATATGCTGCTTTGCTCTCTGCACCCCTCTCTCCACTCATCACTGCTTTCTCTACCAGTCCCTTAATTGGTTCACCCCTCAAGCATGACGCTCCTACCTGCTGGCCTGCACTGTCGGAGATGCCCTACACAGTCTTTCTTACTCACCACTATTTCTTCTGATCCAGGCCAGAACCTACAGCTGCAATGGTCATCATTCGTCCCACCTCCAACTCATCTGTCCTCAAATAATCACTAGGATGGGCCAAAGAGCCTTCTCCGCTGCTGGACCCTCACCTTGGAACGACCTCCCGCCTTCACTAGGTTCCGCTGACATCCCTCTAAATCTAAATAACCTGTTAAGAACTCACTTTCTGTCCTCCTCGACTTGCGTCTATCCACAGGCCACTAGCACTACTGTGTCTCCTATACAGCCCACTCTTGCCTCCCCCTCCCTTCACTAGCTGCCCTCCTCTCCCGCCCTGAATACTGGCTCACCGACCATCTTTTCTATCCTGAATGATGGCTGAATTTCTACCTGTAAATGTATTTTCTGTTGGACTCTGTGTATTACCTGATGTTGCTGGCTCTGCTGATGTTTAACTGTTTTATTGTTAGAATATGCTGCAACATAGCCATGTTTACATGTATGTCATATACATCTTATTTATGCCCACCTTGTTGTTGTATTTGGCGCTGTTTGCCTGTATTTTTACACAACCTCTGTATGTTTGCCTGACTTGCACTGGCACTGGATTGCTGCTATGATTCTTGTGTGATTCGCTGCTGTTTGTTCACACTGTAATTTTACCATTGCATGTGCCAGTCGCTGGATTGTGCCATGCCTGAAAAAGGTCTTCGGACCAGTGCACTAACCCAGTTAACAAAAGAATAAATAAATAAATAACACTGGGCCCTGTGAGTTCTGAGATGCTGTTGTGTAATATCACCAGGAGATGGAGCAACCAGGTGATCTTCACTGTATCACTCTTCACCATTCCTCACTGGTGGGTACTATGTCGGAAGTGCTAGGACCCCATGGGAAGCTTTTTTAACTTAAAAAGCTTTTCTCCTCTAGGAGGAGGGGTGACGTCGAGGACAGTGCTGCTCTCAAGGCCGACACATTGCATGGCACTTGTGGGTTGGCCATTAACTGACATCATCCCCTCCACTACATCAGTTCTGCTTTTCCCGCCTTTGAGGCTTCACGAACTACGTGGGACAGCAAGAAATCAACTGCGTCACTCCTCGTTTCACAGTTCTGCTCATTGGACCGAATAACTCAACGCCGCATTAGTTGACACTGTGTTTGGCATCGTTTTATTATTTTCTAAATAAGTATGTCCAGCGTCGAGTCCTTTTTCCTTTGTTTTTCATTTAGTTGTTATGGTCGGATTATGTCAGGTTCAGGGTGTAAAGGTTTCAAGGCGGGGACTTCCCCGATATATCAGTGCCCCTGTGGAAGTTGGTTCTCTGTAACGTACCCACATGACCGATACTTCACCTATCTAGGGCCGAACCACAATATGGATCATTGCTACGCCTGCTTGAGTATGGACTACCGCACCTTAGAGATCCGTGTGTCGAAGTTGTGACGCGACCTTCCCAATTTATGGTCACCAGCAATGCACGAGGGCTGCTAAGGATAGGATCTTAGGCCTGTCCCCCGGGTCTCCCCACGCTGCCATACACACCAGGGGAGGGCAGGCCTCTGCTGGCTCAGGTCTCACTGAGCTCATATGCCTGGTTGAGCGGTCAAGGAAATGGTCGGCCTCCTCTGGAGGGCTGACCGTGGATCGCTCAAGGCTCAGTTCCCTTTTGGGGAACCGGCCAATCCCGGTATCGAGGTCTCAGCTACACATGGGGCCTACATCGGCGGTCCCTTCAAGGGCTTCACGGGGTGCAGCCTCGGCTCCTGACACTGATCCCAGCGTCGATGAGCGAGGCCAGCCCTCCTGTGCTGCAAAGTCCCTCTGACACCCTAGACCCGGTGCCAGCACAGGTAGAGTGGCTGGGGTTTCTTCACTCTGGGTCCCTGTAGTCTTCTCCTCAGATTCGGAGGATGACCAGGAGGATCCTGCTTGGCAGCCTGCCTCTCTGGACTGGTCACTCCCTCAGATCCGCTCAAGGTTATTGTCTGTGCGATCTGATCTTGCGCTGATACCGTAAGTGGCGCCACCCTTTCTTCTGTCAGTGGCGTGCTTGGTGCTGCGGGGGACTGCAGTACCATTGGTGGTCTGTCTCGCAAGGTGGCACTCTGCGGTGCCATGCCCGGCGACGATAACACAGACGGTGCGTCGGTTCATGCCGCACCTGGTGACAGCGCCGCAGTCAGTGCCTCGCTTGGTGTCAGTACCCTTTCAAGGGTTGATACCACATTCAGTGCCACATTTGATGTTGACGCTGCAGTCAGCATTGATGTCGGTTCCACTCCTGGCGGTGCAGATGTTAGTGCCATGGCTGGCTTCGGTGCTGGAGTCGGTGCTGCTTTTGGTGACCGCAGTGCTTTGGGGGCCATCTCCGTGGAGAAGGCTGATTTATTTTATTTTATTTTATTTTATTAGGTTTTAAATGTCGGGTTGCCCTTTGGTGCCAACATGGAGTTAGACGGGGAGTCAGAGGCTGACCCTGGTGCCAGCTTTTCTCTCCCCCCCTCCTTGAGAGCGGTTACCATAATGGGACCTTGCTCAAGGGGCAGGTCTCGGTCCTCTCCTTGGGGGGGGGAGTCGGGGACCCAGTCCGCTTCCTGCTCTGCTCAGGTGACCTTGGTCACTCCAGGGCAGAGTTAGAGTGCAGGGTTGGGCACCCCCTCCGCCTGTAGGGGGTGAAGTCATGCGGTCTCTGTGGGCTTCCCCCTGCTGGCTCGGGGGGAGTTGAGCAGCAGGAGGGGCTGGACAGCGCACCCACCTTTGCTTCAGTGGGGTCCCCCATTTGTCCCCGCAGCCCTGGCAGGGGGATCCAGTCACTCAGGACCATTCTACCCAGCCTTCTCCCTCTCTGCAACCGCCCCCTCTTCTCCTGGGTCTTTCCGGTCCTTTGGGGCCCCTCACCTGGGAGCAGTATAGGGCCACGGCGAGTGCTTTCCCCATCTTTTACAGGGCCATGGACGAGATGGTGTTTCCATCTCTTCTTCCTGCACAGTCGTTCCCTATGCAGAGCCCCTCCACTTCGTTAGCTCCCTCCTCCGAGGAAGGGGACTCCACCTTGTACCAGACTTCTGATGCTGACTTTTCAGAGTATCAGCGGTTCCTGGTGATAATGATGAAGGAGTTCATTCTTAACCCAGTGACTGAATGCAGTCCTGCATGCGCGACTATGGTGTTCCTTGGGGAGTACAGCCAAGAATCCGTAGCGATCCCTCCATGGCCTCGGTCCTTTATGGAGCGTTGCACAGCACCTGTCAGTCACCCACTTCCACTTCCCCAGCCCCTAGGGTAAAAGCCAACACAGGTATTATGCTTCCTCAGGATCTCCAGGGTCTTTACTCCACCCCACTTCGGGCTTGGAGTGGCTGGATACCCCTTCTGGGCATCAGCACCTGACTAGAGACCGCCCCCTGGATGCGGACTCTGCAAAGTTCGACTGCTGGGGCAGAAGAGGCTTCACCTCTGCATGTCCCTTGTTATCCATTGCTGTAAATCAGGCACACATGGTGGCCTATGAGAGGCATCAGTGGGCCATGTTGGGGGAAGCCATAGTGGCCTTGCCTGATTGTGAGGCAGCCAAGTGAGCCATCGCCATTTCCACGAGGTGCCTGGAGCTAGCAAGACACCAAGCGTGGGCATCTTATGATGCCAGCATGGTAGCCTCCAAGATTGTGGGATCTGTGGTCTGCATTAAGTGGACAGCATGGCTTTGCCTCTCTCAGTTATCACCCATGGCCTGGTGTAGGGTGACTGCCTTGTCGTACCGGGGGCCCTGTTTTTTCTCCTGCAGAACCAGGTGGGAACTGTCTGGGCGCCCTTCCTCCCTCTCCTGCAGGTCAGGAGCCCTGTCCTGGCTCTGAGCAGTAGCGGGTCTGCCCAGCCCTGTGATGGGTTCTCTCCCTTCGTGAATCCCCCACGAGGGCTGAAGGCTGTCCTGTCTTCAGGGAGGTACCGGTCCACTTTGTGGGCTTGGTACTCACCCACCAGTGATGAATGGTGACGATTGATACAGTGAAGATATGAAAATTACATACCTACCGTAATTCGTGGTCTTACTGTATATCTTCACCATTCATCACTGCTTCCCGCCCTCCTTCCCCTCTTGGGCTTTGGCTTCTGAGCAGTGCCTCCTCCCTGCTTGCCTTCCCCCCAGTTGAGGGCCAGTTATGGTTAAAAGTCCCACTGGTACCTCCGGGCTCCCTGACACTACTGTGAAGCACCAAAGGCCCACTCAGGGGAGAGAGCAAGCAGAAGCTCTTGCCCTCTTTTCTTTGGCTCCCAGGGCCCTTTTGTCAGTATAAGGGGTTTTCAGGTCTCCCTTCTGAGAGTCCTGCCTCTGGCTCCCCCTAGCGGGGTCCTGCCCTCTCTTGGAACCCTTCTACTAGGCTTAACATGCCAAGGACCCTCTCTGTTTTGTTCTTTTTCTCCTTTACAAGAGACCCTCTCCTGGGTCCCTTGTTCACTCTCAGTCCCTTTGGACTTTCAAGGCTTGAGAACCTCCTTGAGGTCTCCTTTTCCTGTTAAAATCACCTCCCCGGTGGTGCTATATATATGATCTTACTCTCTTACACCCTGGGACTTCCCGTCAGGCGCTGAGGTGAACTCTGACGTGAAGGCGGGTTCTCTCCTGTCTTCTGGCCTTAGGAGGAGGGGAGGGGAGATGTTCCTCCTTTGGGCTAGCTTTGACCTGTCAGGCAATGTCTCCTGCCGGATCCCTCTTGCTAGTGAGGGTTTAATTTTTATAATAATAATAATAATAAATTTTATTTATCACAAGTGCCTTTCGACCATCAAGGCACTTTACAAAAAGATAAAAGATCATGATAAAACTGTAGACATAACAATAAAATAATCAGAGGATCCAAATTTAATCGGTGCCACAGAAGGCATGGCACCATAAAAAGGTTCTCAGCGCCTGTTTAACCCCCACACACAGTCATGCATTCCCGGAGCTGACGAGGTAGAGAATTCCAGGGTCTGGGCTGTGCATAAATGCACGGGCCCCTGAAGATTTCAGAGACACCGGAATCTCTAGCAACCCTCGTCAGCAGAACGTAACTGTCACACCGGACGGTAAGACACTAGGAGCTCTTTCAAGTAGTTAGGGCCCAGTCCATGTAGGGCTTTATAAGTCAGTAAACGAACTTTAAAGGTGATCTACCACCTAATCGGCAGCCAGTGCAGATCGCGTAGTACAAGTGTAATATGAGAAGATTGGGAGGCTCCCGTCAACAATCGTGCTGCTGCTTTCTGCACAAGCTGCAGGCAGCAGATATCAACCCCAGGCAGCCCTAAGTACAGGGAATTGCAGTAATTTAGGCGTGAGGTCACAAAAGCATGAACCAAAGTAGGCAAGTCCCCGGGCGGAACCAGGTGCTTAATCCTGGAGATATTCCTAAAATGGTAAAAGGAAGTCTTGAGGACGGCCGACACCTGAGCTCGTAAAGTCAGCCCGTCATCAAGAATTACCCCCAGGTCTTGCACCTGTTCAGAGGATAGGATCTGAGAGCCCCCAAGAAAAAGTGGAGAGGGCTGATCAGCCCACGACCTCTCAATCCGGTGACCCGGGTCCACTACCATCACCTCCGTCTTTCCAGCGTTCAGCTTTAACCAGCTCGAATTCATCCAGTCCTGGATTTCAACAAGGCAGGAATTAAATACAGAGACAGCTCTATCCTGGTTGGGGGCAAAAGACAGAGCTGGGTATCATCAGCATAACAGTGAAACCTCAGTCCATACCGTCTTACAGTGTCTCCGAGGGGCAGCATATACACTGCAAACAACATCGGGGACAGCACTGAACCCTGAGGTACCCCACATGGCAGGGAGAATGGGTCCGAGGAAAAGATCCCAGACACTTCTCTGACTCCAGCCAGTGAGGAAAGATGTAAACCACCTGGGGACCATATCTGTCAGTCCACAGATGGACCCCAGACATCCAAGCAGCACCCCATGGTCAAGGTCCAAAGAAATAAGCACTCCAGCCTGGTATCAGAAAAAATGCAGGTCCAATCAGATGTTTAGATGCTATCAAAATATTGATTTAATAGTAATGCAAATGCATAGTGACCAACAGGCTGCCAAACACAAAGGTCACAAAACCCAGCACTTCGACTCAAACAGGAGTCTTCATCAGGGGTAACACATAACTGGTGATGCATGACCTTAAATACAAAGACCAATTAAATCAAGAAACCAATCAAAAAGTTACATCTTAATAAAAAACACATGATATTCATTAAAGAAAAAACGTCCCACTGTGATTACAACAATTGGTGCAATTCTACATTTTGATCACTAGATGGAGCAGCTAATTTAAAGCGCAATATACCCACCTAAATTCTTTTACCACAGATTTAGAAATGCAAATAATTTATCACAATAAACAAGTGAATGGATGTAACATACAATGAGATGATGACATAAAAAGGCCAAACCTCCAGCATAGCAAGGCAACAGGCAGAAGATAAACTGCAAGGCAACTTTTTGTTTTTACTCAAAGGACCTCCTTGTAAGTGAGGACCAAAGTAGCCGGAGGGCAGCCAGATGAAATGAAATGAGAATGGACCTAGGGAGAATACAAAAAAGAAGAGATTTAGCAATTGAAAAATAATATAAATTCTTAAACTTATTTTTTCTTTCTAGTGTATAATAACAACTACATCAAAAAATAAAAACCTTAATGTACAGGACAGCAAACAATACTGCTAATCATTTTTTATTATTCAAAAATGGTTTTAAATCCCATTTGTCATTAAGTCCTTGTGGTTTAACACTACGCAATGTATAAATCCACATGCTTTCATGCTGTAAAAGCAGATTTGATCTGTCTGCTCCATTTTTCATGGGTGGAACATGTTCTATTCCCACAAATCTCAAATCGTCAGGTTTTGATCTATGGGCATCTGAAAAATGTGCTCCTGCCAGAGTATCTTCCCTACCATTCGTAATAGAACAAATATGTTCTTGTAGTCTCTGTTTCATTGGCCTAATGGTTTTGCCTACATAAAGCAGACTACAGGTACACCAAAGAACATATACCACATAAGAGGTGTCACAAGTTATAAGTTCTCTAATGTCAGTTTTAATGTCAGACGATTTAGGATGTGTATTTTTCTTGGTGGGAACACCAAATTTACAAATATTACAGTGATTGCATCTGTAATAACCACAAGGATGTGAGGGCAACCAAGCTGATGTCTTCCTTGAGGATGTAACAGTTCTACTGTGAACCAGTCTGTCTCTAAAGGCGCTTTTACACACAGGCGAGTACAACGGAATGGCCGTTACCAGTGTGCCACCATTGTACTCTGTTCTGTTTGTGGTTCACTTTACACGCAGAGGGTATTCCGGCAACCCCCCCCCACCTCCATTTTCAGTATTTGTGTTTTGCTCCCCCATGCAGTGTGGTGCTCTATGGCTGTGTTTTTACTGCTGCCGGAATGGCTGTTTTACACAGCCAGACGAAACAGGTCACAAAGGGACCAACCAAGGTAGGAAGAGATTGCGGTTCGGGTGAATGTTCACCGGTGTAATGGAACAGATGCATTTTACACACAGGGGATGTAACGGTATACTGTTTCCATAACAGTCATTCCGTTACAGAAACCTGTGTGTAAAAGCGCCTTAAGATTCTCACTTCTGTTAAAGGCAACCCTAGGTTAATTACCAACAGAAGCAGCTAAATCACTGTCCCCCAGCAAAATGGGGCAATTCCTATGTATGATGTTGCCTATCTGGCCTGCAATATGGTTGTAGTCTGTCACAAAGGTACAATGTGTTCTGTCTTTGTCTCTAACTTCCTTAACAGTGTTTTTAAGGAGATCATCCTTGTTCATTTTAAAAACTTTTTCTTTTGTTTGTCTTAACTGTTCTTTATTGTAACCTCTATACTCAAATCTTTTAATGAGTTCATCTGTTTGATCGATTAAAGTCTTTATCAGAACTACAGTTCCTTCTGAGTCTGAGTATCTGGCCAAATGGAATTGAATTCTTTAAACTGTGGGGATGGATGCTGCTGGCTAATAGTAAAGAATTTGTGGCAGTGTCTTTTCTAAAACATTTAGTCTCAATTCTGTTATGTTTTACTGCCAAATTCAAATCTAAAAAGGAAATAGTGGTAGGATCAGTAGTGTAAGTAAACCTCAGGTTATACTTATTAGTATTAAGCCACCTCATAAAATCAGGAATGTATTGATCTGGTCCTTCCCAAATACATAGTATGTCATCAATAAAGCGATGCCAATTAACTATGTATTTTGCAAATGGATTGGAGTCTGAGAAAACAACTGTCTTGTCCCTGAAACCTAAAAATAAATTAGCATAGCTAGATGCTGGTGTAACCCCCCTGCAAATGGGGGTTCCCAAAAGACTTCCAGGAGCTTGCTTGAATGCTCCAAGCCTGAATGGTGTTTGGCATTTAAGCCATTTATCAGTGAGTGTTTTTAGAGCCTCTGGTACTGTCTCTTTAAGAGCTGTCTGCTTGCAGACATAATTAGTTTATATGGGGGGACTGTGTGCTTCTCTGAGTACCACTCGAGCTGCTGCCAATTCACTTCATTTTTGCAGTCACTATGAGTGCAAAGGGAACCTATCTGAAAGATGTAACTGTTTGCCAGAAATTATTTAGAGTAATAATGAAATTACAGTTTGTCTAACCTGCTTTCTTTGCAGTCAGAACTGTGTCTGCTAGTTCCCATTCTAGTTTTGAACTGCTGAACTGGACCAATCAGTGTGGGGTAAGCTAGCTCTAAAATGGTGCCTTGGACGAATCAGAACTTGGACTCATAATCTGAGCCAGCCACAAGAGGATTGTATGGGCAGTGACTCTGGGAGATGTAGTTTAGACTTCAGTGCCTTTTGGACCAACAGCAGCAGTCTATTGTGAGTGACAGCCAATCCAGTCAAGAACTGGGAGGAACTCAAAGGAAGTGCCGGTTTTGTCGGGTTGAAAGTTCAGTTGAGCTTTGGCAGTGAAGAAGGAAGGAGCCCTGTGCTTTTTCAGTGTGCAGTTTTAGTCAAAAACGTGTGTAAGGCCCAGAGTTCCGTCTGCAGCTTGTGTAACAGCTTGTTAGGACTGAATCCTGTCCTGTGAAAAGAATCAAAGGATTCTGAAGAGTAGAAACCAGGCTCACCCTGTAGAAGACTGGAGAATTGCTGAAAATTTCATTCGGTCTGTCAGGAACTGAATCTGCTGTGTGTTCTCCCGGTATTGTGCAGTAATTGCGATCGGGATACAGATGCAGCCTGCCTGGTATAGTGCTTTCTTTATATGGATGTGTGAAGAGGTTTGTGTACCTCAAGTGAGCCCTGCTGACATTGAAGGACCCTATCTTATTTGGAGGTCGTGAGTACTAATTCAGGGTCGCTCCTGTTGAATTGCCACATTAAATCCAAATGGAATTACTGTACTGCTGACTGTTTAATTCTCCTTTCTCTTGTGTGAAAGGGCCCCTACCAGCTGCCACGTTTGGACTAGCCACTAGGGCTTGGGCACCAGGACTGTAATCTGATAGGGATAGGCTTGCACAGAGCCATAGGTAGATTATTAGAGTGATAAGCTAATTAACCTGATTTCCCCTGTCCTTGTTATATCCCCTAAATAAATCAGAGCTGCTTGTTTCAGCAAAGTTATACTGCCTGAGGTATTTGTCTATGTTAAAGTACTGTACTGTGATTGTTGCACTGTATCTCATTTCACAGGAGGTCCCAGTGCGGAACCAGACCTGGGGTAAGTGTATACTGTGAAGGTAATTCTGATATATTGTGTGGGCCACTAGTGGGAAGAAAGGGGTTGCAGTGTCCCAGAGGGCTGTGACCAAGTTAGTTTAACTATTGCAAACCCTGACCTCTGGGTGGAGGCACCGCCATTGGATCCAGGCCCCTCAACCTGTTAGTGGCAAATCAGGCAGGGGTAGTAGCCCCTGGGATAGCGCCATCTAGGGTTACATCTTGGAGGCACCGCTGGGATTGTGTGTCCTCTAGTGGCCATATTCTGAACCACTGTTAAGAAAAATGGGTACCCGACAGAAGTGGCTGTGCACCGCTGGTGGAGTGGTGTACTGGGAGGAGATCGACCCCAAAATGCTATGCTTATCCTGGACATCCCCTGGGTATCAATCGGACACTGTGCAGGGAGTACTTTCCAAGGTGGAAGGTTTACAAAACCCTGTGGTGGTGGGTCGGCATGCTAATCTGCTCACCCACACTTTCCTGGCCCTAGTAGAGTTTAAGGATCCCATAGATAGCTCCAAAGTGCCACAGACCATTACCCCAGAGGGAGCCCTCACTGCTTGGAGAGTGATAACTAAGGACAGTAAAGACCCGGGGGGGAATCAGCCCCCACCACTATCTGAAACTTTTGAGGAGAAATTTGCTGAATGGTTGCTGGGAGAGGGAAAACTGTGGAGGACTTGAAGAAACTATTCTTGCCACCTGGTGTTCTCCCCAACACCCTCTCCTGCTCCAGTGCCCGTAATGGTGGCTGAACCAATGCAGACTCCTATTTCTGCACCTGCCATTAGTCACGACTCTTACAAGGTTGAGGATCTTCTGGCACCTCTCCCACCCCCCAAGGGAGGATGACTGGGAGACCTGGATAGACTATGTTGCCCCCAAGTGCTAGAATGGCAATGCTCGGAAGGCGAAAAGCGAAAGAGGGTTAGTGAGAGCCTCCGAGGTCCTGCCCTGGCTACCATCCGTGCTAAACGGGCCAGTAACCCTGAAGCGACTGCACAGGCCTATCTTGAGGCCTTGGAGAATGTGTATGGGAGCCCAGATTCTGATGAGGACCTATGGTGGAGAGTAAGAGATGCACAACAGTACCAAGGGGAGTTGTTGTCTGTGTATGTATCTCGGCTGGAAAAATTGTTGCAAGAATGCCTCAGAAAAGGTAGTTTGCCAGCGATTGAACTGGACCGAACCAGGCTGAACAGGATCCTTAAGTCTGCCCCTTCTCAGAACTGCTGTTGCTTCAGTTCGCCTGGCAGATCGACTGGAATCCCCACCTCCTATGATGAGTTAATGAGAGAAATCGAGGAGTTGAGAAAAGACGCACTCGGAGGGACCTGCACCAATAGCTGCAGCTACGACCCGAGTGACTGAGGGTGACCCATCAAGTGAAGTTCAGGGCAGAGGTTGGCAGTCAATGAGTGCTCTGACAAGGAAAAAGATATGTCACAATGGGGCGAACTGTTGAGAGAGATCTGGGAATTCAAAACAGTCCTTTATGAAGGCCACGCCTGCAAGTACGGGCCCCTGACCTATATCCGATCAGATTCATATGGGGTGGGGTACCCACCCATGTATCTCCTGCTGATAACAGCTCCGAACTCGATTCCTTGACCATGGAAGTGGAGAAACTGACGAGATGTCTCCAAATGCTTATCACGCCCGAGACAGAGATGGCACCAAGGTTTCCAGTTAGTAATACCCCGCCCTGGCTCCCAGTGTGGCGCCGGCCAGCTCAAACTCCAGAAAGTATGTTTTGCTATAATTGTGGGAAAGATGGGCACATGAAAAGGGAATGCCAGTCCCCAAAAGACACTGACAAAGTTGCATATAGGCTACAAGGAGAGCTTGAGAAGAAATCAGTGGTTAAGAGGTGCACGACATGATCCCAGTGAGGCACCAAAATGCTAATTCACGCCCTTTGTGGCAAGGTCAGTTGCCCAGGCCCCACTCACCGCCTCTCCAGACTGGTCCAGAATAGTGGGTCCCTCCATGGAGACCACTGTAAAGGTGAATGGAGTGTCTACAAGAGCTGTATTAGACAGTGGCTCCCAAGTGACAATTATGTTCCAGGATTGGTATCAGAAGCATTTGTCAGACGTGACCACTTACAACCATTAGAAGGACTGCATGTATGGGGTTAAGTGAGAAGGCCTACCCCTATTCCGGTATATCCGAATTTGGCTGTCTTTCCCCACCTCCGTGGCTGGAGTGGCGAACAAGTAGAGACCCTAGCCTTAGTGTGTCCCCCCACTGGACTGTATGATGGTGTCCCTTTGTTGATTGGAACAAATGCTCATATGTTCGGAAGGCTGGCACAGTTGTGTTATGAAAACAGGGTCAAAGACTAGTAGAGCTTTAAGAGTTCGGCTTAATTAAGAAGGCCTATGAGGCACAGAGAGATGCTGAAAAACAGAACCAGAGGAACCGGTCGGAATTGTATGGAAGAAGGATCCTGAGTCTCTGATCCTGGCGCCAAATGCCCAGTGTACCTTACAGGAGAGGTCCGTATTAGAAAGGATGTTAAGAATAAAATATTAATGTTGGATGCACCAGGCGATGGAAAATTGCCAGAGGGACTGCTGGTCAAGCCTAGTATTTTGCCCGCTAGAGCCCATGCTTATGCCAGAAGGGTAATGGTCCAAGTTCATAATGTGTCTGAAAGAGACATTCGAGTAAACAGAGGTTGCATCCTGGCTAATGTGCATTGTGCAGACACTGCAGTGCTACCCAGCAGCAAGAGTTCAAGGAAGAATGACAGAGTAACGCCTGACTTGTTTGATTTGGCGACTCCGCTGCCAGCTGAATGGAAAGTGAAGATCAGTGAGAAGCTTGCCCAGAGAGACCAGGTGTTTTCTTTAAAGGAATGGGATGTAGGATGCGTGCAAGGAGCTGAGCACAATATCCGCTGCATGACGAAAGACCATTTCGTGAGAGGTCTCGACGCCTGGCACCTGCTGACATAGATGATGTGAGACGCATCTGCAAGAGATGTTAGCTGCTGGTGTAATACAAGAATCCAGAAGCCCTTATGCTTCCCCCATTGTGGTAGTGTGAGGAAAAGAATGGAACAGTAAGGATGTGTGTGGATTATCGCACCTTAAACCGCGTGGACTATCCCTGATCAGTACACAATGCCCGCATTCAGGATGCTTTGGACTGCCTAAACGGGAGCAAGTGGTTCTCTGTGCTGGATCTCCGCAGTGGGTACTATCAGATCCCGATGGCCCCAGAGGACCGTGAAAAGACAGCCTTTATCTGTCCGCTTGGCTTCAATGAATTCATGAGGATGCCTCAAGGGATTTCAGGTGCCCCAGCCACTTTTCAACGATTGATGGAGCGTGCAGTGGGGGACATGAACTTACTAGAGTGCCTGGTATACCTAGATGATGTTATTGTGTTTGGCAGCTCACTGGAGGAACATGAGAGCAGATTATTTAAGGTATTGGACCGACTGGAGGACTTTGGCCTTAAACTGTCCATTGATAAGTGTCAATTTTTCAAACATCAGTAAAGTATGTGGGACACATAGTATCCACCGAAGGAATAGAGACCGACCCAAGTAAAGTTGAGGCCTTGACCACCTGGCCACAGCCCAAAAATCTAAAAGAACTGCAAAGATTCCTGATTCTGTGGTTATTATCGGCGCTTCATCAAGGACTATTCAAGAGTGATCCCCCTTTACTTAACCTTACTCAAGGGTATCCCCAACCCACAAAAATACCAAAAGTCAGCGTCCATAAGGTGAAAAGAGTGTATTTTCATCCGAGTGAAGTATTTGGGGCCCGCTGGACTCCTGATTGTGAGACTGCTTTTCATGAGATCATATATCAACTTACCCATGCTCCAGTGCTGGCCTATGCCGATCCAAGAAAACCTTACGCCCTGCACACTGATGCTAGCTTGCAAGGATTGGGGCTGGTTGTACCAAGAGCACGAATGGCCTGAGACCAGTGGCCTTTGCCAGTAGAAGCCTGACCCCATCCGAAAAGAACTATCCTGTACATAAGTTAGAGTTCCTAGCTTTGAAGTGGGCTATTGTTGACCAATTCCATGAGTACTTGTATGGGGCTAAAATACTAGTAAAACTGACAATAATCCTTTGACCTATGTGCAGACCTCAGCTAAGTTGGATGCCACTGGCCATAGGTGGCTTTCTGCATTATCTACATATGACTATGCTCTCGAATACCGAGCAGGTCTGAACCACATAGATGCTGATGCTCTCTCCGGAGGCCTGTTCCCCAGAATGATTGGGTCCGATTGGCAGAACCTGACATTCGGGCACTCTGCCGGAAGTTTGACAGGGAGGAACAAATGTCCACGGACGCAGTGGACTGCATATGTGGATTGCTTGGGAGCCTCTGAGAATTGCATACCTGCTGCTTATTGCCACTTTTCTGCAATAGACATTGGGCACTGCCTCAGCTGGACAATGACATATTCTCGCGGCTCAATCCCCGCGATCCCATGATCAAAGCAGCTTTAGAAGCCTCTATGCAGGAAAAGATGTGTCCAAATTACGCCCACTGATTTGAGAACTGCACTGTTATACAAAGAAGGTCCTAAATTGAAACTGATCAATAAACTGTTATACAGAGAAACAGTAGACAGAGGGGGACAAGTAGACAAACAACAACTAGTGCTGCCCACTGCCTTTCGAGACTCAGTACTGAGGTCCTTGCACAACCACATGGGGCACCTTGGTATAGACAGAACACTTGACTTGGTGAGATCCAGATTCTATTGGCCTAAGATGGGGGCTGATGTGGAGCAACACATTCGAACTTGTAGTCGCTGCTTACAGAGGAAAGCTTTGCCCCAGAGGGCTGCCCCCCTTGTTAACATCACCACCAGTGCACCCATGGAGCTGGTCTGTATTGATTTTCTAAGTTTGGAGTCAGATCAAAGAAATATCAGTAATGTGCTGGTGGTCACTGACCATTTCACGAGATATGCCCAAGCTTTCCCCACCAAAGACCAGAAAGCATCCACTGTGGCCAAAGTACTTGTAGAAAACTTTTTGTTCACTATGGGCTCCACAAAGAATCCATTCTGATCAAGGAGAGACTTTGAGAGTCGCCTGATCAAAGAGATGCTTTCTCTGTGGGGAGTGCGAAAGTCCAGAACCACTCCTTACCACCCCAGGGGACCCACAGCCTGAACGCTTCAACCGCACTTTGCTAGATATGCTAGGCACCCTGCACCCAAAGGACAAGCCTAGATGGAGCCAACAAATTAGCACCCTGGTACATGCTTATAACTGCACCAAAGTGATGCCACTGGATTCTCCCCTACCGCCTGATGTTTGGAAGAGAAGCTCGACTACCAGTAGATGTGTGTTTTGGGGTCTCTCTGATGGGGTTCAAGCTGACAACTATTTACAGTATGTGCAAAAGTTAAAGGCCCAGCTAACTCATGCACTAACTGGCTCAAACCATGGCTGCCAAAAGAAATCTGGCCAACAAAGAAAGGTATGATAAAAAGGTGAAAGCACAGGAACTCCAGGAGGGAGATCGGGTATTGCTAAGAAATCTGGGATTGCATGGCAAGCACAAGATTGCTGACAGATGGCACCATCTCCCTCACATTGTAGTGGGCAAACTAGATGATCTGCCAGTGTACAAAGTAAGGCCTGAGAATAATTCAAAAGATGTAAAAACAATGCATAGAAATCATTTACTGCCCATTGGACAAATCTTAATTGAGTCTGAGCCCTAGAAGATGCCCCTCTGGACCAGTGACTAGAGCTGCTGCTAAGAAAAGATCAAGAAAGTCTGCACCTACAGAAGCAAAGTTAAAGTGTTCCCTCCACAAGTCCCAGTTGAGCATGACTGTCAGTCCATATCGGAAGAAGTGAGTGACTTTGAATACTATCCTTCTTACGAACTGAGTCAATTGTTTCGGGGCAATCCCTAGTCAATACTGGAGACAAAGCTGGGCCTTCTGGACTGTCTAAGCCCCCAGCTTCATCCCTGGAGCCAATGCTCCCAGAAAGTGAAGTGCAAAGCATCAGATCAGATGAAATGGAATCATTGTGCATGGTTGAACTGTTTGAGCTTTCAGGGAGGAAAATGATAGATTGGGGCAGACTGGTGATACACCGAACAAGAAGAGTATTTTGAGTGCCCTGACAGTCCACTGCCAGTGTCCAAAGCCTCCATGCGAGCCAAATGTTGTGGACTCAGAAACTGTAACTCCTGAGCTGAAAGTGCCCCAAGTTCTAGCCTCTCTACCCCATGGAGACTCCCCTGACAAGTGTGGACAATGCTGAAAATGAGGCTCAGAGTGCAGAGACTGTAACAGTTCCCCCTAGAAAGACTGGTCGAGCTGTAAAGCCTGTGGTGCACCTCAGTTATGATTCCCTTGGGAGGCCTGTGGACTTGCCTCTCAATGTTGTCCATAAAGGAGTGTATGTGTCCCCGAGCTCATTGCCCAAACTGAGCATCAGTGCTAACTCCAAGTTCTTGTGTTGCCTTCTATATGGTGCCCTTGCCCATCCAGCCCCAAGGTAACTGATAGGAAGGGCCCCTCTTCAGGTTTCATGTACAAGAGGTAATAACTTGAGTTATGGTACAATGTGTATGTAATACTGTGTAAAGAGTGACGTACTGCAATGTTTCAGAAATGTGTTCTTGGTAAAATGATATATTGACTGATGATTACATGTGCGAGCCTAATGCAAATGTATATGGTTGCAGTTGAAACTTATGGGTACTTGCTTGACGCGACGCCAAGCTTTCCCAGGCTAGGAAGGGTGTAACCCTGCAAATGGGGTTCCCAAAAGACTTCCAGGAGCTTGCTTGAATGCTCCAAGCCTGAATGGTGTTTGGCATTTAAGCCATTTATCAGTGAGTGTTTTAGAGCCTCTGGTACTGTCTCTTTAAGAGCTGTCTGCTTGCAGACATAATTAGTTTATATGGGGGACTGTGTGCTTCTCTGAGTACCACTCGAGCTGCTGCCAATTCACTTCATTTTGCAGTCACTATGAGTGCAAAGGAACCTATCTGAAAGATGTAACTGTTTGCCAGAAATTATTTAGAGTAATAATGAAATTACAGTTTGTCTAACCTGCTTTCTTTGCAGTCAGAACTGTGTCTGCTAGTTCCCATTCTAGTTTTGAACTGCTGAATTGGACCAATCAGTGTGGGGTAAGCTAGCTCTAAATGGTGCCTTGGACGAATCAGAACTTGGACTCATAATCTGAGCCAGCCACAAGAGGATTGTATGGGCAGTGACTCTGGGAGATGTAGTTTAGACTTCAGTGCCTTTTGGACCAACACAGCAGTCTATTGGTGACAGCCAATCCAGTCAAGAACTGGGAGGAACTCAAAGGAAGTGCCCGTTTTGTCGGTTGAAAGTTCAGTTGAGCTTTGGCAGTGAAGAAGGAAGGAGCCCTGTGCTTTTTCAGTGTGCAGTTTTAGTCAAAAAACGTGTGTAAGGCCCAGAGTTCCGGTCTGCAGCTTTGTAACAGCTTGTTAGGACTGAACTGTCCTGTGAAAAGAATCAAAGGATCTCTGAAGAGTAGAAACCAGGCTCACCCTGTAGAAGACTGGAGGAATTGCTGAAAATTGCATTCGGTCTGTCAGGAACTGAATCTGCTGTGTGTTCTCCCGGTATTGTGCAGTAATGCGATCGGGATACAGATGCAGCCTGCCTGGTATAGTGCTTTCTTTTATATGGATGTGGAAGAGGTTTGTGTACCTCAAGTGAGCCCTGCTGACATTGAAGGACCCTATCTTATTTGGAGGTCGTGAGTACTAATTCAGGTTCGCTCCTGTTGAATTGCCACATTAAATCCAAATGGAATTACTGTACTGCTGACTGTTTAATTCTCCTTTTCTCTTGTGTGAAAGGGCCCTACCAGCTGCCACGGTTTGGACTAGCCACTAGGGCTTGGGTACCCAGGGACAGTAACTGATAGGGATAGGCCTGCACAGAGCCATAGGTGAATTATTAGAGTGATAAGCTAATTAACCTGATTTCCCTGTCCTTGTTATATCCCCTAAATAAATCAGAGCTGCTTGTTTCAGCAAAGTTATACTGCCTGAGGTATTTGTCTATGTTAAAGTACTGTACTGTGATTGTTGCACTGTATCTCATTTCACAGGAGGTCCCAGTGCGGAACCAGACCTGGGGTAAGTGTATACTGTGAAGGTAATTCTGATATATTGTGTGGGCCACTAGTGGGAAGAAAGGGGGGTTGCAGTGTCCCAGAGGGCTGTGACCAAGTTAGTTTAACTATTGCAAACCCTGACCTCTGGGTGGAGGCACCCGCCATTGGATCCAGGCCCCTCAACCTGTTAGTGGCAAATCAGGCAGGGGTAGTAGCCCCTGGGATAGCGCCATCTAGGGGTTACACTAAAGAAGAGCCCATGACTGTACCACACTTCTGTAAATAGAATGCCCCCTGAAATTCAGAATAATTATGTGTTAATAAAAATTCTGTAGCTTCCAGAATAAATTCATGTAGAATATTATAAAACTTAGGAATAGCTTTATTAACAAAAATGTCATGGATGTCATACGGATTGTCCAGGATATGCATCCCACGTGTTTTGTAGTTTGGATCCGGGCCCAACCTCCTTGATTATGGGTTGTTGGGATATGCTTGGTCTGGTCCTGATGCAGATAGTCCGGTGCCCCCTGGAATCTGGTGAGTTTCCAAGCTCCCTGAAGGAGGCGGTGGTAACCCCCCTCCTAAAGAAAGCTTCTTTGGACCCGGATCTTTCTGCCAACTACAGACCAATCTCAAACCTTCCATTTATAGGGAAGGTGATTGAGAAAGTAGTAGCGGTACAGCTGGATGACCACCTAACCATCCGTGGCCTCTATGAACCTCTCCAGTTTGGTTTTCGAAAGAGGCACAGTACTGAGACGGCACTGGTTTGGGTGCTCAATGATCTCCTGATGGCGAGAGATCAGAGAAGCCGTTCTACCTTGGTGCTCTTTGATCTCTCTTCAGCCTTTGACACTGCAGACCATGGGGTGCTACAACAACAAACAAGTGTGCTGCGATCGGCAGGAAGAATGAAGGGAGGTGCTATATTTAAGGCTACCAACCCACAAACAGTCAAGGTCCAAAGAAATAAGCACTCCAGCCTGGTATCAGAAAAAATGCAGGTCCAATCAGATGTTTAGATGCTATCAAAATATTGATTTAATAGTAATGCAAATGCATAGTGACCAACAGGCTACCAAACACAAATGACATCCACAAGTTCAGGCAAGGCAAAGGTACTCCAGGAAGCCCGAGGTGAGGTGACCAAGCGCCAGTTATCATCAACCCCCATAGAGCGGGTCGAAAGAATTTCTGACCTCATGTCGGCCACCTTATCCGCAAAGAACCGAGCAAGTTCATCGCTCTCCACTTGCAAAAAAGGTCTGCGGAGCTGCAGACAGGCTTGGTTGCACAGCCTGTCGACAGTTCAGAAGAGCTGGGCTGGTCGGTTCTGAGAGGCAGCAATCTTCCTGGACAGGAATTCTGCCTTCTTACAGGAGATTGCTGATTGGTAGATCTGATAATGCTCAACCAATCTAAGATGGTCGGCCTGCAAGGCAGATTTCTGCCATCGCCACTCTAAGCTGCATCCTACTCACCACAACTCCCTCAGGGACCCATCAAACCACAGGGCCCAAGGGCGAGGGGGGGGACGAACACAGACGGAAGCAATCAAGTCCAAGGCTACAGAAATGGCCTTGTTATAGGCCACCACTAAAGTCTCTGGACTCGAGCTGGCCACAGGAAACTCCAAGAGATCAATCAGTGCCGCTAGGCCTCCAGGGCTCACTTCCCGTAAAGGGCGGTAACTGACCATCTCCACAGTGGCAGGCCTTCGCAGGGGGGTACAAAAATTGAACCTCACTGTGTAGTGATCAGACCAACCAACTGGTTCCACCTCCAAGTCGGAGGCCTTGATCCCCATGGGGAAAACCAAATCAAGAGAGTGACCATGTTTATTTGTGGTAGAGGTAACAACCTGTGTAATGCCCAGAGATGTCATAAGCTGGAGGAAGTGTTGTCCAAACTGTGAGAGTTCGTCGTCGACCCAGGCATTGAAGTCACCCAGTACCATCAATCTGGGCAACTCCAATGTCATGTTGGCAACAAAATCTGCTGCTTCCTGCAGGAATCGCATTTCATCCTCGGGTGGACAGTAGACAAGGGCTATCCTGAAACCTACACCAGCCACCACGGTACACTCAAATGATTCGGCTTCCTCAACTGGTACCCGGACAGAATTGCAGCATCCAAAATGGGGCCAGCCTTTTCATCCAGCCAGGTCTCAGTGATGCAAGCTAGATCAGTTGTTCCAATAAGATCTGCAGTGATTGCAGTCTTGTTTTCAACAGATCTGGCATTGCATAACACCTCTTGAGTTGGATGAGCTTCAAGGGCCGCCCCAGCTACTTGTCTACCACAAAAGGCAGTGCTCTTGGGTAAGGGGACTAGACAGGGGGCACCCTGTTCCAGACTCCATTTTGCCCTAGGGCATCTTCTAGGCCTAACCATCCAAATGTGAGAGGTGCACTCATTTATCCTCCAGTGGCACCGCGCTCGATGTTGCGCTCGATTCTGGTGCTGTTCGCAGCACTGGGGAGGGTGGCGGCATCGGGCACGGTGCCATGCTTGACTCCAGTGCCATCTGCGGTGCCGGGGTGGAAGGTGGTCCGACTCAGGGTCCAGGAACTGGGGGGGGATCGAGGGGTAATCTGTCATTGGATCTCGGAGTCTATCTCCTCGGAGTGGGACTCTGGGTCTGATCCAGATTTTCTCACAGATTCTTCGGAATCGCCTGATCCCTAAGTTTCCAGCATGTCTGCCCCCACTCGGCCTCCCTCTTGGGGTCAGTTATCGCTGGTAGGCTCTAGGGTCAATGATGCTGACCAGCCAGCAGAGGTCCCCATGGCCACTGCCATGCAGCCTGAGGCCACTAGCATGTCTGCTCCTCTGGTTGGGGAACCCCCTTCCCTGGTGTGTTTGGACAGTCCAAGTTTGGGACAGCCCGGGGCACGCCAAGAAGGGGAAGATACTGTTCCCTGGGTGGACTCCTTGGAGGCCTCCAGGAGTTGTCAGCTGCCTAGGCTGGTAGCTATGAGGACAAGGTCCCTCTCCAACTCTGAATGGTTGAGGAGTAAGGGTGTGGCACAGCGCGCCTTCACTGGAGCCCGGCCGGTTCTGGGAGGAGCTGCAGTGCAGACCCTTGCTCTTCCCTGGATCGGTCCTCGAGAGGGACTTCAACTCCGGAGGTTGGGGCCATCCATCTGGACTCACACGGTCCCAGTCACCTCACGAGGGGATTTCTTCCCATGGGCACAGCTCTGACCTTTCCGATCCAGTTGAACGGCTGTTAGCTGCTGGGATCTTCAGGTCTCCCTCCTTGCAGGGAGTTTCCTCTTGGCCCCTCTGCCCTGACGGAGACCGTTCTCCTGCTGCTAGGAGCTTGTCCCCTGAGCCTCTGTCTCCATCCCCGGTTCTAGGGGACCTCTTACCTGGGAACAGTTCAGAGGTTCTGCTGCACATTTCCCTACCTATCTTTATGCCCTGGACCAGCAGATGTTCCACCATGCTTCCATGCAGCGGACCCTGAACCTCGGAGCTCCTCTGCATCTTCTTCCTCCTCCTCCTCCTCCTCGGGTGACGAATTATCTGTCCACATCTCCCCAGCATCTGGTCTTTCTTCCTATCAGCGCTTCCTCGAAAGGATGTTAGATGAGCTCCATCTTACCTGTCAGCAATCCTGAGCATGTGACGTGTGCCTTCTTAGGAGAGTTCAGTGTGGCCAACCTGGTGGTTCCCCTGGCCTGTTCCTTTCCAGGAGGCGTCACATTGGCTTCGGCTACGTCCATTCTCCACTTTTCCAGCCCCAAGGGACCTATGCCAATGGTATTGCGCACCCCCCCCGGGTCTCCAGGTTCTCTGCCTCATCCCTCTTTCAGCTTGACCTCCATGTACACCCCCTCTGGGCCTTGCACCTCCCCATCGTGACCGACTCCCAGACTCTGACTTTACAGACTTCAGTTTTTGGGGGAGAAGGGTTTTCTGTTCAGCATGGATCCTTCTTTCTGTTGCTTCTCATCAGGCCCACTTTGCTTCCTACGATAGGTTCTTGTGGTCCAGGCTTGGACAACTCCAACCATCAATGCCTGATATGGAGGAAAAAAGGCAAGCCATTACCCTCTCTGCTCAGGGCCTGGAGCTAGCAAGGCATCAAGCAAGGGCATCTTATGACGCCAGTGAGGTAGCCTCCAGAGCTATTGGGACAGCGATCTGCATTAGGCGGGCGGCATGGCTGCGCCTTTCTTGGTTGTCACCCCTGGCCCGGCGTAGGGTGAGCTCCTCCGCATACTGGAGAACCCACCTCTTCTCGCGCAGGGTAAGACAGCGACTTTCGGGGCACCTTTCCTCCCTCACTGGGGGATCCCCGTCTCACCTGGACCAGTCTCAGGCAGGCCTGTAAGGGTTCCCTCTTCCAGTGTCTCACCCACTGGAGGCTAAGGGACTTAGTCCCTTAGGGAAGCTTAGGGCCCCCTTCGGGGGACTCGGTACTCACCCACTAGTGATGAATGGTGAAGATTGACACAGATATGATATGAAAATGATGTACCTACCGTAATTGTTGATCTTCACCATTCGTCACTAAATCCTGCCCTCCTTCCCCCTGGGGCCTCAGTCTCTGGGCTCCCTCCTGCCCCCGTGTGTCTCTCTGTTGTTTTTCTCCTCGCTGTCCTCTCCCTTATGGTTTTGAGGACCCTGGAGACACACAGGGAGGAATTTTCTCCTGTAGGGGGTATTATTGGGGTGCAGAGGGTCCTCTCCCCTGTTTTTAGTCTTTCTCCCTCACTTCTTCAGGAGTGAGTTGGGGGATTGGACCCCCCCCCCCGGTTTTCTTTATGAACTCAAAACTCTTGGGTTTATTTCCTTGAGTTAGATCCCCTTAATGTCCTCCTGGCAGTTTATTTCTTCCCCTGTTTGGGGGGGGAGTATGAGATACCCCCCCCATTCCTGGCTCTCCCGGGTAAATGCTGCTTAATAGTTCAGGCTTTGCCTTCCAGCAACTATTAACCTTAGCAGTCCAGATTATGGTCTGTTGTTCTTGTCAAAATCCTGGGATTCAGAATCGTTTCTGGGGGTGTGGTCCTCTTCCCCCCATCCCTCCCTTTCTTTCTCCTCCTTCCAGAGATTGGGACCTCCCTTTCCCCAATTTCCCATATCTGGTTTCTCCCCCCGTCTCCTCTGTCATTTATTTCTCCTTTTAGTTTATATATATCCTTTCCTTTTATCTATCCCTCGGCTCCTTGCCCCACCCCACCTCCTTTCCTTACACTCCGGCATCTCAGAACTGGGACTGGGGCGTAGTCAGCAGCAGATGCTTGGCCAGCCACAGAGTGCCACATGGAACTTCAGCCTTGAGGCAGCGCCCGGCCCTGTGTCGACTCTGCCCATAGGGGGGGAAAAAGTCTCCCACGGGGTCCTAGCTCCGGCACTATACCCACTAGTGATGAATGGTGAAGATACACAGAAAGATCAACAATTACAGTAGGTACGTAATTTTCATTTCTCTTGATTATTGCCTCATCCAAAATAAAAAATCTCCTTTTGCAAGAGGGTGTGGACAGTGGAGTTAAGTCACCTTGGTCCACAGGGACTAGTGGAACATGAGGGGATGGAATCTCATCCTCACACCTCCGTCTCCTTCTCCCTCCACTTCTTCTTTGTCTTCTTCCTCCTCTCCACCTCTCCTCTCTCCCTAGCCTGCCCAGAGGTTGGGGCCCACTTCCCAGAACCAACTAGGCTCCAACCTCTATGCCTCTACTTTTCTGGTCAGCTTATTCCTTTTTCAGTTTTTTATTTTAAACTTTATTTTTATTGTTTTTCAGTCAGGGAAAAAACAAATAAATCAAATCTCATGCCAGACATCACCATATATCAGGATCCATCCAGTGGATAAGAATATAATAGTCTAAGCAATCTTATGTACTGATCAGGGAGTACAGAAATCTAAACATGTTTCTGAAAAGATAGAGAAGCAAAACATATCTAAAGAATAGCTAGACCCTGCAAGATTGTGGTAGGCAATAACCAGATAAAGACAGTAAACTGTCCCAAACATGTGACAGACATTCCCCTTCCTCTTCCCCCCCAACAACATCTTAAATGCCCTATCATAAATGTTTATTTATTTTATTTATTTAGTTTTTGTTAACCGGGTAGGTGCACTAGCCATAAAATGACTATTTTCAGTTACGACCTGGGAGAGTACAACAAAAAGAGAACAGTTGAACAACAGCAACATGGGTACAATAATACAAATAGAGGAACAGTACAGCAGTGCTACAAAAATACAATGGGTAGAAACAACAACAAATAATGGCAAGCATTATACAGATAATGGCAGTAAGCTATATAATAAGTGCAGAAACCATGGACCTGACCTGTGGAGTGAAAGGGTTAATAAGATAGTAAGGTTATATAGAGAGAAATGTGAGGAATGTTCAAACATAACAAGAAAGACTGACAGAAGGAAGGTCAGGGTGGTAACTAGCAAAACAACAGTGGGTGGTCAGCAACAAGGTTCAAGAAGGAAGAGAGCTAGTAGTCAAGAAGTTATTTACAAAGAGAAGGGAAAATATGGGGAGGGGAAGAGGAGACTGTCTTGGAGCTGGATTAGAGCAGGGGTGACATTACTGGTAAGTCTCAGGAGCTTCAGGTTGGGTCAAAGCATGTACAAGCATTAGCTAAGGATAGATAACGACGATATTCACTTTTAAATCCAAAGTGAGACTGAGACAGCTGGAGGTTGAGTGGAAGAGCATTCCATAGCCTGGGAGCAGAGAATCGGAAGGTTCCTGTGTCTTTAGTCGTCCGACATGTCGGAACATAGAGCAAGGATTTGTCAGCTGATCGCAAGCCATGGGAGGATGGTTGAGGAACCAGCAACACCGCCAGCTGGGATGGGTTTTTTCCCGGATGATCAAGTCCATGTTATAGGCAATCCAGGAAATACAGAGTTAGGACAACAATTTATATAATAAAATAAAACATAAATATAGTGCGGAAGATCAAAAAAGATTAACAAACATGACTCAGTGCCATAATGTCAATAAACACAGTCCCCTGAAGTACACAGAAGTGGGAATCTTAGTTCTCAGACACAAGAGAGAAATCCAGTTGCTGAAACCATTCATAGAATTTAAGAAAGGAATTTAAGTGCCCTCTGAGTCAGAAGAGACCCGATCCTCTGTAACACTGTGAGCTGCAGCAAACTCTTTTTCAATAAGAGCCACACATTTCCCAGCCTCAGCAGGATTGGTTAATTGAAAAGTATGGCCACCATAGAAAATTCTGAGTCTCGCTGGCATCAGCAACAAATGGACGACACTCAGACTCTGCAGCTTTGCTTGAACACCATCAGATTTCTTCCAATGGGCCCTGGTGGCAAAGGAAAAGTCAGGAAACAGATGTAATGTCCTTCATTCATAGTTTAAAAAGTCTGAGTCTTGTGCTGGTTTAAGTCGAGTATCCCGTATCATGACCCCTTCGGTAACAAGTAATACAGTCCTTGGGAGGTCTCAGGCTTCCACTGATGGAGGAGCAATATGGTAAGCATTAATAAAATGTTTGGCTGTACTTTGCTCCAGTTGAAGTGCTCCAGGCAGCCAAGATTTCAAAACTGCAAAAGATCAGGGCCCTCCTGCCCCTCCGTGAGACCGGCAAGGCGGACAGGAGAGTTTGTTGCACATTTTCTAACGCTTCCAACCGATGGTTTAACTTTTTAGATCCTACTCTCCCATTTTCTGGAGGATTGTAGTGATTTTGCTATCAATTGCTTGCATAGACACTTGCAACGATCTCCAAGGTGGCTCTGTATCTGATGGTACTGGTGGAGCAGTCACAGCCTGCAAGAACGACTGTGGTTGCAACTTAGGGCGTCTCTTAGCTCTCTTTTGCCGCTGGCCCATTATGCAAAAACTATATCTTCCGGTGCAGCTTGATGAGTAGAGACTGGTACCAGCGATTAAAACACTCAAAAACAGAGCTGCACACTAAATGTTACAGTAAATACTGTGCTCAAAGTGATGAGTAGAAGAAAGCATGTCCGTTATGCAGGCGTGCTCCACAGCATCCCCCTTTTCAGTTGATATCCTTTCCTTTTGCTGTCCCTTGGGCTCTCTTGCCCCATTCCCCTCCCTTGTGTTTCTCCGTACCTGTTTTCCTCTCCGGTGAGCAAAACTGAAGTAGTGGAAGTGACATCAGTTACAGGCCAGCCCGCGAGAGCCACACAGTGCATTGGCCTCAAGGGCAGCACCATCCCCGTCACCCATCTTCCTAGAGGAGAAAAGCTTTTTAAGCTAAAAAAGCGTCTTGTGGGTTCCTAGCGCCTCCAACGTAGTACCCACCATTGATGAATGGTGAAGATATACAGCAAGATAAAGAATTATGGTAGGTGCATAATTTTCATTTCAAACAACATGAAGTCTTGCTGTATTCTGACAATTGCAGTGATTCCCAACCTTTGAACTGCCCCGGAGAACAAAGAGTTAACTTTCTATGCAGGGCATAGAATGCTGAGCTCGAGCTCGGTTGAAGTCTCTGTCTGGAGTGTTTCAAACTTAAACCATCAGATTCTTTACTCTGCCTCACTGAATGGTCGCTCCGGAGATTTCTCCTTCAGCTCGGTTCGAAAGTCGGTTAAAGTTTCAGTTTTCGTCAGTTTTTTAAACCGAAAAAGTTATCTGCGTAGTCGGTTCAGTCTCTGTCTGCGGTGCCGTGAGTACTAGATAGGAATTGTTCTGTTTTTTTCTGTGTGGAACTTGTAAAAGTGCGGCTTGGTTCGGCTAAACTGGCCATTTGTTAGTGAAATATTGTGTTTTGTGTGTTTTATTTAGAGTGTGGTTACCGGTTCTTGTCAGTTTTAAAGAAAATCGTGTTTTAGTTGAGTTTTTTCCAATACCTGTGACACGGTTAGGAACCAATAAGAGAGTCTTGCCTGGCGGTTGCCATAAAAAGGGTAAGTTAGTTAGGTTGGCCACGTCTGAGAAACCCAAGAAAAAAACCGGGCCCACTGGGTTTCAACACTGCCGTGAGTGTGGGCAGGCCTTTGCTAAGGCCGATCCTCGCACCACCTGTGTTTATTTTCTGAGGTTTGACCACCTCAATTCAGACTGCCAAATATGTAAAAACGTTCCCAGATCTACCGTTGAGAAGAGATTAGGTAGACTGAGGGAAAAGGAGGCCGAGAAGTCTGCTGACCCGGATGGCCAGCCTGGTTCAGTTTCAACTGAACCAGGAGGAGTGCCCTCTGACCAGGGCGATACTTCCGGGCGAAAGGAGAGCCGATTCGAGGATCAGTTCAGACAAAAAGAAAACGCAAAGACAAATCAACCGGTTCGGATCCAGAGGTTCATGTTCCGACCGCCAAAGAGATAGCAAGAGCGATTCAGATTGTGGAATCGCTCCATCCGGCTCCTACCGATCCGGCTCCTTCTGGCAGGGGTTCGGTTCGGTTGGTTCCCCCGGTTCAAGATTATACCCTCGAAGATTTTTAGGAACCAGAATTTGAAGAGGAAGGGGAATTTGAGGATTATGATGGAAGTAAAGGTCTGGATATGCCTGTGGAACCGGACATCTCCCATAGACAGACCTTCAGGTGTTTCCCCTCCTAGGCTTTCTGAGTCCTCTTCTAACTTTATGTTCTACAGAAAGGTGGCTGAAACCCTCCAGCTTCCTATGGAGGAGGCTGTGGAAGATCAAGAAGAGCTTGATTATGTAGAGATGATGGACATCCCAAAGTCCAGGAGACTGTCTATTCCCCTCCACAAATCTTTTGGGAAGCACACAAAAAATCCTAAAGTCTCCTAACACTATACCTCCTGTGGATAGAAGAATGGACAAGAGGTATGGCTCAGACACGGAGTTCTTATATCATCAATACAGCCATGTTGGGGTAGTGCAGGCTGCTGCCTGTGACAAGGCAAATATTCCTTTGGCTTCACACCCCCCAGACAAGGACTCCAGGAAGATTGATGCCATGGCAAAGAAGCAGTACATGGCATCTTCTTTGGGGCTCAGGCAGGCGAGTTACGTGGCCTGTACAGCCAGGTACCAGAAGTCCAGGTGGGACACTGTATTGTCACTGGCTAAACAGGCCTCCCCCCAGTTAGCCAAATAGCTGGAGGCGGTGGCTGCAGATGGGATTGAGGCATCTAAGGTTCAGTTTCATGCTGCTGTGGACTCTAATGATGTGTCATCAAGAGTCATGGCTACATATGTGGCTCTTTGGAGGATGGCTTGGCTCAGATGTACTAGCCTCTCGTAGGACACCCAGGCTAAGACCATGGATTTTCCTATAGTGGGTAACTCTCTGTTTGGGGAGCAGACAGAGAATTACATGAAGAAAATGGATGAGTACAGGACCATTTACAGGAGTGCTCAGGCCAAGGAGAGGCAGGCAGCTCCTCAAAGGCAGCAGTCTAGGGGCAGGGGCAGGCCTTTTCAAAGACCTTTTTACCAAGCACAGGCCTCTTCTTCCTTTTCTCAGAAGGGGTTCTTCAGAGGGAGAGGTAGAAGGGGGATGAGCAGGGCTGCATCCACTCCTCAGTCTAAAGCCCCTGCCAAGCAGACACCCTAATGGGCCTGCCCAGGTTGACTCTCCTATTCCAGTAGGGGGCAGGCTGGCTTACTTTGTCCTGGACTGGATGTCTATTACATCAGACAAGTGGGTCCTGGAAGTAGTAAGCCAGGGACTGGTTCTCAGCATCAGAAAATTTCCAAAGATGAGAGCCAGATCTTTTCCACCTGCAAATCTCTCGGAAACCCTTGCCCTAGAGGCAGAGGTTTCTTCTCTCCTAGCTTTAAGAGCCATAGAGAGAGTACCTACCCTACACTGGGGCAAAGGATTGTACTCCAGGTACTTCCTGACCTCAAAAGGACAGGGGAGTGGCGACCCATCCTAGACCTAAGATATCTAAACAAACATCTCTTAAAACCAAAGTTCAAGATGGTAACTCTAGGAATAATTCTTCCCTCTCTAAGGCCAAGGGACTGGCTAGCATCCCTGGACCTCAAAGATGCCTACTTTCACATTCTCATCAGGTGCTCCCACAGAAGGTACATCGGGTTTGAGTTGCCCTCAGGCCACTTTCAGTTCAGAGCAATGCCCTTTGGCCTAACCTCAGCTCCAGGGGTTTTCACAAAGTGCCTGGCAGTAGTAGTTGCCTTTCTAAGAAGGCAAACGATTTCGATTTCTCCATATCTGGACGATTGGCTAATAGTGGGTTAGTCTCCAGACCAAGTCAAGTCTCACCTGCAAGTGACCCAGCAAGTGCTCACTTCTCTAGGATTTCTTCTCAACCTTCCCAAGTCAGTTCTCGAACCAGTCCAGCTTCTTACCTTTATAGGGGCAGAACTGGACACTCTCAGAGCAAGAGCCTTTTTTCCTCTAGAAAAGGCAAGGGTTCTTATGGAACTAGCCTCTTCTTTCAGCCTTCAGGTATCTCGGCCAGCAAGTTATTTCCTCCAGCTCTTGGGCCACATGGCAGCTTCAACAGCAGTGGTCCAAGGGGCAAGATTCCAGATGAGGGATATTCAGTTCCACCTGAGAGCTTTTTGGTCTCAGAGGAAGGATTCCTTTACCAAACTTATCCCGGTGACTGTGACCTTGGTCCAAACCCTCCAATGGTTGCAGGATCAGGATAATTTAAGACAAGGTGTTCCTTTTGTTACTCAGCCTTGTTCAGTGGTCCTTACCACGGATGCTTCTCTTCTGGGCTGGGGAGCCCATCTGGGGTCCCTCACTGCCCAGGAGCTGTGGTCCCCCCAAGAACCCCTTCTCCACATCAATCTCCTAGAGCTCAGGGCAGTTTTTCTGGCCCTAAAAGCTTTCTCTCAGTCAGTACAGAACAAGGTGGTTCAAGTCAGAACGGACACCACCACCACCATGTGGTACATCAACAAGCAGGGAGGCACTCGGTCCACGGCCTTGTGCACAGAAGCCATGAAGTTGTGGTCCCTGGCTTATTCCCCTGCAGACCTCTCTTGTAGCAGTTCACCTTCCAGGCAAGGACAATGTGCTTGCAGATGGACTGAGCAGGATCTCTCAGGGCAATCACGAATGGTCCCTGGACCCTCAGGTGTTGAAAGTGATTTTTTCAAGGTGGGGCACTCCAGAGATGGATCTCTTTGCAGCCCCAGACAATCACCAACTCCCTCTCTTTTGTTGCAGACCTCCAGTCTTGGGCTTAGTCCCTCTGGATGCCCTGATTCTGAATTGGGAAGGGAAGTTTCTGTATGCCTTTCCCCCCTTCCCACTCCTGTTCAAAGTTTTGGTCAAAATAAGGTCTCAGCCTTGCAAGATGATTCTGATTGCTCCAGTTTGGGCCAGACAGCCCTGGTACCCCCTGTTACTGTCCCTAGCAGTCCATCTTCCCCTGTCTCTTCCCAGGAATTACAACCTGTTAGCATCCTCTCAGGGAAGCATTTGGTACCCCAATCTTCAGTCTCTCAATCTCAAGGCATGGCTCTTGAAGAGTTAGAGTTTGCAGATCTGCATCTTTCCCAAGGGGTTCTGGATATCCTCAAGGCTTCTTGAAAGCCCTCCACCAGAAAGACTTATAACTCCAAATGGAAGGGATTCAGCATTTGGTGTTCTAAGAAGCATATTTCTCCAGACACTGCTGGATTGCCTACGGTTCTGGATTGTATGGTCCATTTTAATGGCCTAGGCCTCAGAAAAGCTACTGTCAAGGTACACTTGTCAGCTGTTTCTGCGTTTTTGTCTGTGGGGAAGTCTTCCTCACTATCTTCCCATCCTGTGTTCTATAAATTTTTTAAAGGATTGCTTCACACCAATCCTCCTTTTAGAGACCCTGCCCCTGCCTGGGATTTGAATGTTTGCATTGCTCAACTTATGCAACCCCCCTTTGAGCCTATGTCTTCAGCAGAGCTTAAGTACTTGACTTGGAAAACTGTGTTCCTGGTAGCCATTACCTCTGCCAGGCGTATCAGTGAACTGCAAGCCCTGTCAGTGGAACCTGATTTTATCTCATTTCACATGGATAAAGTGCTCCTTAGAACCAATAGAAGGTTCTTGCTCAAAGTGGTTTCAGACTTCCATTTAAACCAGTCAGTGTCTCTTCCTGTTTTCTTCACTGATCATTCTTCCTCAGGAGAGAGGAGGCTACACAGTTTAGATGTTAAAAGAGCCCTTAGTTACTACATAGAGGGTACCAAGGGTCACAGGTTTGATTCCCTCCAGTTGTTCCTCACTTATGGAGAAGTGGGGAAGGGCAAGCCTACCACCAAAAGATCTATTGCCAGGTGGATTGTGTCTTGTATACAATTCTGCTATGAAAAACTGGGAAAAACTCCACCCTCAGGCTTGAAGGCTCATTCCACAAGAGGTACAGCTGCTTCCCTGGCTGCTGCCAAGGATATCCCTCTCTTAGAAATTTGTCAAGCAGCCACCTGGAAAACAGTCCATACCTTTACCAAGCATTACTCTCTGGATATCCAGGCTAGGGTGATGTTGGTTTGGAACAGCAGTACTTCAGAGCCTATTCCCAAAGTAGGTTCTGTCCCTCCTCCTTGGAGGTACTGCTTGGTGGTCTGCAATTGTCAGAATACAGCAAGACTTCGTTGTTTGAAGAAATAATTACTCACCTTAGTAATTATGTTTCTTCTAATGGAGTCTTGCTGTATTCTGACCTCCCTTCCTGCCTCCCCTCTCAGAACCTGTTTTTGGGAAGTGGGTGGGCAGGTGCAGTATTGCACCACAGGGGTGTTTTTTGCTTGCACCCTCCTCCTTTTTTGTTTGGGTGCTGATTTATTATTGTTATTTGTAGTAGATGGGTTTTTCGTTTTTGGGTTTCCTGACTTGAGTCTTCCCTGGGAATCCAAAACTTTTTTCAGCCAGTTGGCTAGTAGGAATTTTTACAATTTCCACATAGAATTTTTAGTTAGTTGGGCTCGTAAGAATCTGACGGTTTAAGTTTGAAACACTGTAGACAGAGACTTCAACCGAGCTCGAGCTCAGCATTCTATGCCCTGCATAGAAAGTTAACTCTTTGTTCTCCAGGGCAGTTCAAAGGTTGGGAATCACTGGAATTGTCAGAATACAGCAAGACTCCATTAGAAGAAACGTAATTACTAAGGTAAGTAATTTTTTCTTTGTGCTTATAGGTAGCTGTAGGACTGTATGTGCTGAGCTGCTGGTTCCTTGGCTTTTGGCCATACAGTAATGTGACAGTTCAGTCTTTGGTTTGCACATGTTGTGTTGTAATATGACTGTACCAGTTACCATTCCATTTTGTATATCTTCCAAGAATCAATCTTAGAACCCAACTAGATCTGTCAGTATCTGAGGACCTGTAGTACAAGTGCAACTCCAGCTCACCTCCTCTAACTTCTGGTGTAAATTTGCATGGAAGTGCAGATATTGTTTTTTTTTCCTCAAAAGTGGGCTGTACGGGCCAAGTATGTGGGGGGGAGAGATGGTGGGCTGGTGCCTGTAGGCACTGTGGATGCTCAGTGGTGGCTCAGATCATATGTTCTGGGGCTATCCAGTATTACTAGGGTACTAGAAGAAGATCGGGGAATGGATAGATCTAATATTTTCAGACCCCAGACTTGTAACAGCATCAGCAGCTTTGCTTTCAAAAGCTACAATCCGCTTAGGCCCTGGAACTTTATGGCTGTTTATAATTTTTATTCTGGCTACCAAAAATGTAATTATTCATTTTTGGCTTAAATCCTTCACTACTACACTTGCTCAGTGGTGTGCAATGGTGAATTCTGTTTACCAACTAGAGACCGGCTACTGGCTATCTTTTGGGGTCGGTAGAGCCGGCGTCGTCTTTGGTGCCATCAGACATAAGCACATGACTGACTTTGACTCTGGGCTCGTTGATGGCAACTGCCCACTTGTGGTATCCTCTTCGACCCCTCCAGGAATGTAGGCAGCCATGGGGCCTCTTTTGGTCCCTTTGAGGCCGGCAGGTCCCTTGACATCATTATGGGTGCTGCGTCTGGCACTTAGGTGAGGCTCTTTGGGGCCTGCCTCATTGCTGATGCTGGCACTGCCATCAGTGCCATGTGGTCCTTGGTGCTGGAGCCAGTCCCTTCGAGGCTGACTCCAGACCCATCCTTGTTGCCATTCTTGAGACCTTTTCCAGTGCTGGTTCTGGTTTGGCTTGTGTTGCCGTGGCCACGGCTGATGTCATCACCCATTAGGGTCCGCTTCTATCCCGTCGAGACAGAATGAGATTAGTCAGATCCGAACCTCATCATCACTGATGGGGATGATGAATACTCTTTTTATGGCCCAGAGAACCCTGAACCAGTTTCTGTCACCATATATCAGGAGGATCTCTCCTTTGAAGCTGTGTTCAAAAACATGCATTCGGCTTTAAATTTTGAGCCAGCAGGTACAGACCAGGCTAGGCACCTCCAATTAGAGTTCCTAAAAGTGCCTAATATCACGGTCTGTTTAGTCCCTTCCATTCTTCCAGCCTTGGATACCCTCTCGGAAGCAGCGTGGAGGAGGCCTGCTGTTGTGGCAGCTGTCCCCCAAAACGGCAAAAAGAAAATACTCCTCTCCTGAGTCTAAGCCGATGTATTTTACTCAGTCAATAGTGGATGCCATTGTCATTTTGGCTGAGCACAACAAAGTCTCAGTGCCAAAGAAGGTCACAGTGCACCCCACTAATAAGGAGTTGCACAAAGTAGACAACATGGGCATGCATGTCTATGCCTCGGCTACCCTTGGCAGGAGGATAGATAGCTAGCTTCCAGGATCACTTCTCTAAGTATGAGTATGCCCACTTGAACAAGATTAAGTCTGTGCCAGAGGCCTTACCAGACACAGAGGCAAAACAAGAAATGCTGCTTTTTGTTAAGGTATTGAATATAACAGCCATCAGCGTAACGCCCCTGTGAATGTCTTTAATGCAGCAGCTTATTTGCATCAGGTAACAGTTCTGGCTTGGCACTGCTGGGTTCACTCCAGAGGTCCACCAACAGATCATAAATGTGCCCTTCAGTGGCACTGATCTAGACAGCAGGTAGGGTCCTCTCTTAAAAAGTCAAATAAACCTAGAATGACTCTCAAGACTTCGAGACCATCTCCCTGTAATCCACAGAGCAGTAGAGGATGAGACTTTTTTCACAAGCAGTTGTTCTATGGCAGAGCAGCCCAAACAATAAAGTTCAGCCTCCACAGTCTCAAAAGAAAGCACAGCTGAAAGCCCAAGCACAAGAAGTGCTCAGTGCCATAATCTGAAGCTTCCGCTCTGGTACCACTTCAGGTGCTCGAGGGTGTGACGCTTGGCCAGCTGGTTATGATTGTTCTTTGATTTTTGTAATATAGAATATAGTGGGTGATTGTCAGTGCTTCCATGAATGCCCCCCTCCCCCCCCCACGGTTTCAGAGAAGCAACAGGATATACTAACCTGAAACCAGGAGGTAATTAAAGACTAGAGAGACATAATTAAGGGTCTTCTTTTATCTGACTTAAATGGAGCTGACCAGCTGCCAGGATATAGGGATAGTAAACTTGTATGACGTCTTAGAGGAAGAAAACATGTTATCACTATGGTGCTAACAAGTCATAAAATCCTTTGATCCTTGGGAAAAGAGGATCTGCTCGAGATCAAAGAGGGGATGTTAATTAAGGAGTCATATTGAGAAATGAGTTTTTGCTGATGTCACTTTATTTAATATACCTCCTGATTAGGACATCCTGTTTGTATATTTTTTTTATATTTAACAAGGAGGAGCTAGCTGACATCATGGAAGGGATGTGTTTGAGAGACAGTTTAAGCTATTCTGTGTCTGATCTTTACACACATTTATTTGTGTGCCCTTAGAAACAAGAACTAACTATAAGCACTGTAAGAAGATAATACATTAGATAGAAAAGTCTAATTGTGTTGTGGTAGGAGTTTATGTTTGTACTTTTCCTTGTTTTCTTTTACGTGATTGTATGCTTTGTGATATATGGTTCTCTGTTTACATTTTACATATTTTTATCTATTTTTAAGTAAACCTCTTATTTTAAAGAGACTGCCTGGTGTGTCTTCGAAATTCTTTCTTTTGCATATGAAGTATAGACGGTTAAGACTGACTAAAACTGTTCAAAGCTTGATGGTGTACCAAACTGGGAAAAGGTAAGAATATACCTAAGGTCTTTTATAGAGTTTTAAGGGTTCATTTTGGATACCTAGTTAGGTGCCCTTAGGCGAAAGATATCTGGCATCCCCCAAAGAGCAGATTATCTGACCCTGTACATTTGGGTATGCTAGCATAAGGTCCACAGTTTGAATCCCCCCAGAACTTGAGACCAAAGGTGATTCGGACCCACAAGCAGACCGGAGGATTACTCTGTTCTGTTACCAGTTCACAATACTGCGCTTGGAGGTTGGCAGTGTGGGAGCAGAGGGCCTCACCTGCTGAGTGGGTTTGTGACAGAGGGGACCTCTCCTCAGTAGGTGGTCGTCTTACCCAGTTTTACCATTAGTGGGACTCCATCTTGATGGACAAGTGGGTTCTCGGGATCATCTGAGAGGGGTATTCCTTGAAATTGTTGGAAAGTATGCCAGACTGTCGTCCCAGAAGGCAACTGGCCTTGTCAGCTCACATGTCAGAGTTTCTGGCACAGGAGATTTTAGGCCTTCTGAGAAACAGGGCAGTGGAAATGGTGCCAGGCATGATGAAACACAGGGTTCTAGGGACGTGGATATGTTGTTCAATCCACACTTGTTGGCAGGTTCCTTGCTGCTTTAAATGTTGCCGGAAGGTCTTCAAGCTGGCTCCTCCCACCCACCCGGGTGGTAAAACCCTCAGCTCTGCCCCATGACGCCAGATCTTCCTTACCGCTTGGAAGCTCAGGTTTCCTCCTTTGCGCTCTGCGTTTTAGGCCTGGATCCACACTCTTCGGAATTTCCGAAACTAATTTTAAAATTTACAAGACTACGGTCTTTGTCTTCCCTCACCGCTGCGATGGACAAATCAACTCCCGACTTCCGTCGGTGCCCTTGTGGGCAGAAGATGTCCAGGACCGATCTGCACTCCATGTGCGTCTACTGCCTAGGGCTTGGACACGATTCGCAGACCTGCGTATTGTGCAGGTCTTTCTCGGCTTTGGTCTTGGAGTACCACGCTGCCAGACTACTTCTTGGGTGCCCCGAGAAACGGTACCTGCCGGTCAAGTCTAAGGAGGCCGGTTGGGCAGTGTCTGCAGCAGCGGGCTCCACGGAGCAGTTAGAACAGTTGATCGCCCTCGAGGAGGAGGCGGCCCAGGCCGCTTCTTCTGCCTCCTCAGCCACGGCATTTATCCTGCTCTCCTTGGGATCCTCCTACACTGCTTCTTTTAAGGAGCTTTGTCAGTCCCTCTCCACAAAGGGAGAAGGGCCATCAGGACATTCCAGTCGGTCCAGAAAGAAGGACTCTAAAGGTAAGTTCCACCGTTGGCGTTACGTGGGAGGCGGAAGATCCCTTGCCGGACGTCGAACCTCGACTTGGTCGAGATTGCGGCTGTGGCCGCTGGCTTCACGGTGTCCCTGTCATGTCAGCTGGCTGAGACATCCATCGACGCGGTCGAGATTTTTCTTGACCCATTGGACGGATTGTCACCTGGAGATGTCAGCAACCCTTTTTCACCTGTTCCCCCGCTGATTACCAAGGACTTTCCTGTGCCGAAGTTCCCGGTTAAGGTCCCTGCACCGAAAGAGGGGCGGGTTTCCCCGTTCCCTCATTGACCAACCCTCAGAATCCCCGGAGGTCTTGGTCCTCTTCCAGGTCCAGCCGGTCCCGCCGACATCGGCGGTTTCGGTCTCGGCACCATGGAAAGCGGCGACACCACTCGTCCTCTTCGGAGGATAGGCTCCGGCTCAAGTTGCGTCGGCGCTATGCATACTTGATGTAGCAGCAACTTTTACCGACCGGTAACAAGCCGACTCTGTCGCCTTCTCTGGCCATTAAGTAGCTGTCACCAGAGCAGCCTAAACAACCCCTCATGATAGTCGAGGAGCCGCCCCCGGAGCCAGTTGTTCAGCCGAAACCGGCTGCTCCACCCATTGTGGTGGAACCTCCGCCTCCACAACCAAAGACTGGGGCCCCGACCAAGGATTCTCGGTCGGGTCAGGGCTTGCCCCATAGGTTGTCTGTCACCCTCACTCCTGATCGACCTCAGCAGATGGAGGGTGGCTCAGGTGCTCGGCAGCTGTTTGCAGACTCCTCAGAGTCTGATGATGACTCCTTCCTTTTCTCCAGGCCAACTGACCTTGAGTCTGCAGGAGTCCAGTTGGTGGACGAGAGCCCATCCTCGTTTCTGGGTATGCTTCGACTCATCTCAGAGTCTACTGGGATGCAGCTCGAACCCATCCAAAAACGGGCCAAGTATCCCCTTATGGAGATACTGGACCGACGGGATTCCCCTACAGAGGCCTTTCCGGTGGCCTAAGCCATTGTTGGCCTGGCCCTGGAGTTGTGGCAGCGGTCAGCATCTTGTCCCGCGCCTTCGGCCAGGATGGCCCGAAAGTACGTGGTCCCCACCGGTTCTCTATCTGGTTTCTCGGAGCACCCCTCTGTGGAGGGGTTAGCGACCGATAGTGTTTTCTGGCGTTCCCGGAACGCTCGGGACATGGATAAACTGCCCGATAAGAAATCCAAAATGTTGGATTACTCAGGGCGGAAGGTTTACGCTGCTTCCTCCCTAGGCCTTCGTCAGGCTAGCTCGGCCGTTCTGATGGCATATTTCTCACACACCCTTATGGGCTCCCTGGATGAGGTGATTCCTCATCTCCCGGCTGACCTTCAGATGACGGTCAAGCAGGTGCGGGATCAGGGAAGGGCGGTGGCTAAGCAACAGCTCCAAACTTCTTTGGACATTACTTTACTTGGTATGAAAGAACAGAAGAAGGCCAGAGCCCATCGAGACTGTTCCCCACACTATGTGGGACATTATTTATCTATTATCCCTCAACCAAACATCTAATTTGTTTTTAAAGACAGTGGCACTAGTTGCCTCTAGCAATTCTTGTGGCAAGGTGTTCCATACAATGGATGCTCTTATTGGAAAAAAGTTTCCCCTTCTGCTGGTTTTATAAATTTTTACTTCAAGCTGTTTATTATGTAGTCTCAGAACATGTCTCCTTTTGGAGAGTGTTAGACCACATTTTTCTATTAGATCTGGTGAATTTATTAAATTAAAAACCATAGGCATATCACCTCTTAATCTTCTAGTTTGTAGAGAGAAGATACCAGTAGCTTTTAATCTGTTCTGATAATCCAAGTTTGTTAATCTTGGAATCATTCTAGTTACTCTCCTTTGAACCTGTTCAAAAATTGCTATGTCTTTTTTTTGGTTTGGATTCCAGAAAGGGGAGCCATAGTCTAGATACGGTCTAATGTATGCCCTATATAATGGAATAAGGCATTGTTCAGTGCACTTAACAAAAGTGCGTTTTATTTGCCTCAAAAGTCTATTGGTCATGCAAGCAGTTCTAACACAGTGATCATTTGATGTAAGTTTATTATTAACATATATCCCTAAATCTTTTTCACAATTTGATGAGTGAAGTGGTAGTCCGTTTATATATCGTTTTTGGATCATTTACACCGAAATGCACTACTAAACATTTGTCTTGATTAAACTGCATATGATTTTCATTTGCCCAAAGTGTTAATTTTTCCAAATCCTTCTTTAATACAGAAATATTTTCTTGATTATTAACCTTGCCCCCAATTTAGTATAGCCTGCAAATTTAACCATGAAGTTATTTGGCTCTGTTTGTAAATCACTGATAAAGAGATTAAACAATGTTTGTCCCAAGACCGACCCCTGTGGTACACCACTTGTCACACTACCCAAATCAGACAAGATATCATTAATTCTGACTCTCTGAGAATGATTTGTCAACCAGTTTAAAGTCCAGTTGACAATATCAGGTGACAAACCTAGATTGTGCATTTTAGTAATGAGTTTTTCATGTGAGACTTTTATCGAAAGCTCTACTAAAGTCCAAAAGAATTACATCAGTAGGGATACCCACATCTAGTAGAGTACTTATATTATTGTAAAACGATATCAGATTGGTGGTGCAGGAATACTTGGGAGTAAACCCATGCTGATATGAATCATAAATTCCTAATTTTTTACAATCTTGATCTATTAGAGACTTCATTACTCGTTCCATTAATTTACCAGCCACTGAGGTCAGGCTAATTGGATGATAATTTTTCACAGAACCTTTATTGCCTTTTTTAAATATGGGAGTAACTATTGCTGAATGCCAATCGTTTGGTACAATGCTTTCTTGTAAGGATTTGTTGAAGATAATTGACAAAGGTATAGAAATATTTATAGAGGTTTCGATCAGAAACCATGGATGAATACCGTCTGTGCCCGGACTAGTATTTTTTTTTAGTTTTTTGATAGCCTGTATAATGTCAGTTGGATAGAGCCTATGATAATCTACGTGGTGAACTTTAAATGTACTAATAGGTGATTTTTAAGAGAAGACAGAACAAAAGTACTTATTAAAGAGATTCGAGATTTCTATATCAGATATTTATTTATTACATTTTGGTGACCGGGTAGGCCCACTGAACCCCGAAGGTCCCTTTTTCAGGGGCGACCCAGGATAGAGAAGAGCCATCTTGAGACCATCATCTTATAATGAGACCAATGGTCCTTGAGACACCTTTTTAACTATTTATATAGGAGAAAAGAGATTTGTGATAGTCTTTTGTGTGAGCTAGTTTAAATTCTAGATTATTTTTTTGCCAATTTAATATAATTTTTTAAGTTTTTCACAGATAGTCTGTATTTATGTAATAGAGTAGTTTTAAATGTAACAGAACTATTCTTAAGTTTCCTAAAAAGTTTAATGTTTATTTTAATCTGATTTTTAATTGTATTGTTGAACCAAGGGGGAATTTTTCCTTTATTGTTAAATTTCCTCTTAGATGGAATAAAGGTATTTTCCAAATAATGTACAATGTTTTTAAAAAAGTCCCAAGCTTGTTGTGTTGAACAATTAAGAAGATTAGATTCCCAGTTTATGTTTTGTAAGTTTCATTGATTTTAGAAAAAATTGCTTTATTATAATTTTTTGTACAGTATAACTTCCTTTGTGTAGTTTTAAACTGTTGAATTTCAAAAAGAATAGATAAATGATCACTGGTCCCAAGTGGATCCCAAATTTGTAAATTGCTAATTTGTTGCTCTATGTTAGTAAATAATAGATCCAAAATATTAGGACCTCGAGTGGGTTCAGTAACAAGTTGTTGTAATCCAGTACTACCACATTTATTAGTCCTTTCTCGGCGTAGGACTGTCCTGAAAATGAGTCCCAGTTAACATGAGGGAGGTTAAAGTCACCAAATATTACCGTATCTTGAGATTCTGAAAAATGTGTAATTTCTTTAAACGTATCAGTTGTGTAATCTGAATTTGCAGATGGAGGTCGATAGATGTTACTGATAGTAATATAGGACTGCTCCTTCAATAAGATTTTAACCCATATACTTTCCAAAGGAAAGGGAGAACACACTTCAAAAGAAGGAATATCATTTTGTATGTACATACAAACTCCACCGCCTTGCTTATCTAATCTGTTTTTATGATATAACTTATAACCTGGAATTTCTCTGGACCAAACTGAGGATGCGTCCCACCAAGTTTCAGTTACTCCCACCACTCCTATATTTAAAGTTTTACATTTGGCTTCGAGTTCTGCTAATTTGAGTTGGTTTAAAGATCTTTCATTCAAAGCTAGGAAATTTACATTTAGTTGTAATAATATGTTGGTAAGTATTCAGAGACTTGGGAATAGACCCATTCTCCCCCATTGCTTTTAGTTTAAACAATGATTTATGATTTTAGTGATACTTTTCCCCATAAGTGTACTACCCCTACGACTGAGATGTAAACCGTCCCAGCAAAACAAGGAAGAACGATCTGAAAATGATTCCCAGTGGGTAATACAGGGTATATCCTGCTTAAAACACCACTTTCTCAGCCATTCATTTAGGGCTTTGATTTTCTGCATCATGGTAGATGTTGCTCTCGGGACAGGTAGAATTTCAGATATATTTACACAGCATCCCCTATCAAGTAACAGGTTACATCACCACATAGTCCTGTTGTAACTGATTAAATGGGGTGTTGTTTATATCATTAACACCGGCATGTATGATAACCAGTGGATTTTCCCCTGCATTTTGTAAAATTTTAGGCATCATGGAGGTAATGTCAGATACCCTGGCCCCACGGAAGCTAGAACAAGTGCAGTTGCTCTTGTCACTATTGCATACTGCCCTGTCAATGTGCTTAATGATTGAGTCTCCCAGGACTAACACTTGTTTTGAGACAGTAGGGGTACAAGAATCAGAAACAGGTGATTGTTTAACACAGTCTGGAGCGATTAACTTAATAGGTATTGATTTGGTAGCTTGAGACTTACTAGGACAAATATTCATGGGCATTAACTCCTGATTGAAAAGTGTTTTTAAACCATTATAATCAACATAGGGTGATGCACAGGATAACTCATGTAGCACTTCATTATTTGATACAGTCAATTGCTCAAACCTATTACGAGTTTCAATAGGGGCACTATTGTGTATTTGACTGCCCCTCCTCTTTTTAAGAGGCTTTGTGACAATGGTACAGTCATCATTATCATGAGAAGAGGGCGGATAATCATCCACCTTATAAGAGGGGGCAGAGGCAACAGGTATACTAGTACTAGTCGTTGCAATTGTCTCCTCATCAGGAGGCATAGAAATGCTACCTAAATGTGAAGGAAATTGTTCATTAGAATGAAGTTGTTCATTCATAAGATCAATGTAACTTTCCAATTCCCTAATATCAGTAGAAACTGGTTTAATATTAAGCAGAAACGCTATCTCTGCTTCAAGAGTAGTAATCAGATGGCAATTAGCACATACATACTCGCTCCCATGCTTTCCCTCACTATACATCAAACATTGCATACACTTACTAAGTTCTTTTTCCATTATTAAAGGTGTATATTTACTAAGTAGAGGATATGCTAAAATTATCTTATCCAAATTTGTCTAATGCCAGCAGTTTCAGCGTGCCCAACAGACATGCGCGCTCGCCCTGCTCACTAGAGGGGCAGGTTTTAAGCCAAAAAACTGGAAATAAGCATCCGTTCACTTCCGGTTTCGGCGCAAAGTAAAAATAACCATATTTACTTAAATTCAGCAATATTCTGTGAGTTGAAGGTTTACAAGCTCTTAAAAGGGCAAGAGAACCACCAGGCAACAGTGCTTTTAACAGAGAGATGTTGTTTTGGGGTAGGAGGTATACTAGCCTATTGCTAGTCCTCCAGGTTCCCACAATGCTCTGCTATTTACTGAAGAGTCAGTTACAAGCAAATGGCACCACACAATAAAGCAACAGTTAAAACAAATATATTATTGGTATCTCAAAGTATATTGGTGCACTGCACTACTCCACCTCTCACCAGAGGTTCGCTATATCAGTAGCAATGCCACTATTAAATGCCCTGCTCACTAGAGGGGCAGGTTTTAAGCTGAAAAACTGGAAGTAAGCGTCCATTCACTTCCGATTTCGGCGGGCCCTTCCTCCAAGCCTGCCCAGTGACGGGTTGAGGGGTGTCGCCCCCAACCTCGTCACTCCTCCCCGGGTTCCCCCCGTTGGGGAACGGCTCCACCATTTCTTTTCCACCTGGTCCACTATCACCACGGACTGCTGGGTGCTAGAAGTGGTCAGCAGGGGTCTGCCTCTGGAATTCGAGCAGTTTCCCCCTATTGAGCTGTCGCCCCCTTGGGGGCTACGGGTTCCGCAGCCTCTCTGTCGGCTCATCGAGCCGACATTGCCTTGCTCCTCCAGAAGGAGGTGATCAGCGAGGTGGCGGACCCCCCCTCCAGACCCAGGGTTTGTGTCCAGGTACTTTCTGGTCCCAAAATGGATGGGGGGCTGGTGCCCCATTCTCGATCTGCACGACCTGAACAAGTTCCTAAGGCCTCGCACCTTCAGGATGGTAACTCTGGCTCAGATCATTCCATCCTTGGAATCAGGCGTGTGGTTCTCCTCTCTAGACCTTCAGGACGTGTTCTTTCACATCCCCATCTGTCCGTCTCATCAGCGATTCCTCCGCTTCCGAGCAGAGGGATCTCTCTATGAGTTCCAGGCCATGCCTTTCGGCCTCTCTTCAGCTCCCAGGATCTTCACCGAATGCATGGCAGTGGTGACAGCATTCCTGTGGCACCGAGGGGTCCGGGTGTACCCTTACCTGGATGACTGGCTGATTGCAGCCCCCTCCAGGTTGGAGGTGGAGTGGTCCAAGGATCTGGCCCTCCAGGTCTGCTCTCAGATTGGCCTCCTCATCAACGAGGCCAAATCGGAGCTCGTGCCATCACAGGTGGTTCAGTTCATCGGGACAGAGCTTGACTCTCTTCGGCTTCCAGTGGACAGGGCCGAGGTCCTTTCCTCCTTTGCTCAATTATGTCTGGTTGGGCAATTGTGCCCTACCCTGGACTTCCTGGGCCTCATGGCGGCTGCACAAGCGTGGTCCATTGGGCCCACTGGCATATCATCCTGCAGTGAGGCTGGCCGAGGTGGTCACAGCACTCCGGTCCTCTGGACCAGCCAGTGACAGTGACCCAGGAGATGTGGGATGGCCTGCAGTGGTGGCTCATCCCAGCTCACCTGCAGGAGGGTATCCCGTTCGTCCGCCCCAAGCCGACGGTCACTCTAACGACTGATGCGCCTCTGATGGGTTGGGGTGCCCATCTGGGGGAGCTTAGAGCCCACGGCCTCTGGTCCCCTCAAGAGTCTCAGTTCCACATCAACCTGCTGGAGCCTCAAGCGGTTCGACTAACCCTCACCACCTTCGCTCCATTTGTACGGGGTCAGGTGGTTCAGTTCCAGACAGAGAACACCACGACCATATACTATCTCAACTGTCAGGGCGGGATGCACTCCTTGCCTCCATGCAAGGAGGCTCTCCACATCTGGTCTCTCGTGATCAGCCAGGAGGCAGATCTCCTAGCCATCCATGTGGCAGGAGCCTCCAACAGTCTGACCGATGCCCTCAGCCGGATAGACGCTGCTTCTCATGAGTGGTCTTTCCAGCGGAGGTAGTACAAGACCTGTTCTCCCATTGGGTCTACCCTCAGGTGGACCTGTTTGCCTCCAGGGAGAATGCGAAGCTGAGGCTGTTTCATGCCCACCCCCCTCAGCAGGGCTCGCTGCAAGGGGATGCCTTCTCGAGGCCGTGGACTCCGGGCCTCTTCTACACCTTCCCTCCATTTCCCTTGATCCACAAGGTGCATCTTAAAGTGAAGAGGGACAAGGCGCAGGTGATTCTGGTAGCCCAAGACTGGCCTCGCCAGTTTTGGTACCCAGATCTCCTCGGCCTCAGTTCCAGGCTCCCGAGGCGGCTTCCAGCCCACCCGGACTTGCTGTCATTGACAAGGGGAAGGTTCTCCACCCCGGACCTTCAATCCCTGCACCTGAGTGGCTAGAGTTCCAGGCCTTGGGTCTTTCTGACGAGGTCCTCATTGTCATTGAGGCGTCCCGTAAGGAGTCGACCAGAAAATGCTACACCTTCAAATGGAAGAGATTCTCCATTTGGTGTCAGGACAAGGGGTTGGACCCTTCTTCCTGTTCCTTGGCTAGCATTCTGGACTACCTGTGGTCCCTTTCTCAGCTAGAGCAGGTCCAGCGACCTTAAGATGCTACAGGCAGCCATCTCTGCTCAGCGAGGCCGGCAAGCAGTCTGTGGCGCAGGAGAAGGTGGTCGGGTGCTTTTTCAAAGGCCTTGATCACATATCCCCTCTGGTGCGAGAACCTCCACCTCCGTGGGATCTACTGCTGGTATTGGCTAAGCTCATGGGCAAGCCATTCGAACCGATGCACAGGTGTAACATCTCTTACCTGTCATGGAAGACCACCTTCTTGGTGGCTATTTCGTCAGCCAGAAGGATGGGAGAGCTCCAGGTGCTTTCCATTGAGTCTCCTTATCTGGTCTTCCACCGGGACAAAGTTGTTCTTCGCCCCCACCCGAAATTCCTTCAGAAGGTGGTGTCGGAGTTTCACCTTAACCAGGTGTTGACTCTGCCGGTGTTCTACCCCAATCACACCTCAGGCAGCTGAATATAGGCTCCATACTTTGGACCCTAGAGCGCTCTCTTATTATAAGAGACCAGCGGCTAAAGTTAGGAGGGTTTGCCAGCTGTTTGTCACCTCGCTGAAAACGCACCTGGCAGACCTGCAGCCAAGTGGACAATAGGCAGGTGGGTCACCTCCTGCATAGATCTCTGCTATAGGTTGGTGGGTATGGAGCCTCCCAAAGGGATAAGAACTCATTCTACCCGCCATACTGCTGCTTCAGTGGCTGCTTCCAGGGACGTCCCTATTCAGGAAATCTGCAGGGCTGCTACCTGGAAGTCAGCACACACCTTAATGTCCCATTACCACATTGACCTAGAGTCACGCTGGGATGCTGGTTTTGGGACCTCGGTTCTCCAGTCCTTATTCCCTAAGTAGGGGGTGTGCGCCTTGCCTCCCTCCCTCCTCCTGGAGAACTGTTAGGAGTCTGCAAACAAGTGTGGATTGAACAACATATCCACGTCCCTATAAATACAGGTTACTCACCTGTAACAGGAGTTCTAGGAGTGGTATATGTTGTTCATCCACATGACCCACACGACCTCCCCGGCTTCACGCAACCTGGCTTCGAGCAGGCTAGATCTGGCGTCATGGGGTGGAACCGAGCGTCTTACCACCCGAGTGGGTGGGAGGAGCCAGCTTGAAGACCTTCCGGCAACATTTAAAGCGGCAAGGAACCTGCCAACAAGTTTGGATGAACAACATATACCACTCCTAGAACTCTGGCAGATTTGCCAGGTCCTTCCACAAGGAGAGGTCCTGTGAGCACTCCCACATCCCTGGCAGAGAGTCTGGAGCCTCTGGCTTCTTCATCCCTTGTAGGCCTCTGCTGCTGCTCCCTGAGTTGCCAGGTATCATGAGTCCTGTTGGTCTTCTCACCTGGTCTCATTACAGAGGATGGATGGTTTGTTACACCTTTTCAACATCCAGTTCAGCTGGGTCCAGTTCAGGCCTGTGGCCCTGGCACCAGCTCCAAGTCCTCTTCTCCGACTTCCTCAGAGGAAGAGGAATTCTCCATCCATCTGCCGATGTCAAGTACTCTGTGTACTGGCACATCCATATGGAGATGCCGGGGCACTGGACATCAGCTCTTTATTAGGTTGCAATCTTGTGCCCATGCCACTGAGACTTCTCAGAGATTTCAGTGGTGACAACTTTGTCATCCCTCCTTGACCTCAGGCCTTCACGAAGTCCTGTAGGAGTGTCTGGCTCTGTCCCTTTTCTGCTGCCCCAGTCTCGAAGGACGTCCGGCTCAGGTATTGTATTCCTACGGGATCTGCAGGAGCCATACCTCATACCACTTCTGAGATTCAGAAAAGTTCTAGCTAGCAGTATACAATAGGGGACCACCCTTGATGCCGGCATGTCGACGTCCAGTCTGGTATAAAAGGGACGGTCCCCCACACCCACCTTAGTTTTTTCCCGCTGTGAATCTGCGCCCGTTGGATTCCATGGGAAAACATTGCTATGGTTGAACGCCATTTGCTTTATTTTTTCTCTGTGTTCTTGTTCTTTTTCGACTCTGTCATTGCTGACTTCATCAGTGGACTCCCACAAGTCGAAGTGTGCCTGTGGAAAGCAGCTCCCCGAAAAGGATGGCCACACCACATGCATTATTTGCCTAGGCCCGAACCACAACACCGAAGCCTGCCAGGCCTGCCAAAAATTCAATCAGGTCACGTGGAAAAGGTGCCAGAAGGTTCTGGAGACCTGTCTCCTACAGCAGAGATTGCCACCCTGGAAAGAGAGCTGCAGACCCAGACCACAGCAGGGACTACTGCGGAGCCCTCATCCTTGAAGAAGAAGCACAAGAAGCTTAGAGACCGGGACCGGTCCACTATAGAGTTGTGGTCGCCTCCGGGTGCAGTGACAGAGTCAGAGTCTTCCTCCTGTGGAAGATCAATTGCTTTCTCCACACCAACCCTCCTTTCCTCCGGGCTGCCTGTGGACCAGCCTCCTGTCATTATTTCAGTGGTGGGTAGTGCTTGTGCGGGTGCAAAGGATTCCTCCTCCGCTCCGCCACCCCGTTGCTCAGTCCTATTCTTCAAAAGAGCTCTGAGACAGGTGGCCAGGCCAGTTCTTTGAGTGAAGCTGTGACTGTTTCCACCTTGCTGGCCTGGCGTCTTTGCCGGACCTCGCCCTGTGGCCCGATGATGGTCAATCAGACTGACACCCGCTGTCACCCTTGAAGCCACAGTCTGCTTCTGAAGAGCCTCCACCCACGGGACTCGCGGCTTCTCAGCCACTGCTGGTGGCTGCCTCCCAGACTTCTTCCCACCAGATGCCTGCAGGACCTTCTTCCGCTGGTCTTCCTTTAGGGGACCTGACGCAGGGTAATCCTGCATCAGAACCAGAAAGTCCTCCATCTCTGGGCCAGATGTCCCCGACCCCAGCCTCACTGGTGCCTTCCATGGTTCATCAGGAGCCCGTTCCTGCTTTGGAACCCTCAGAGACCTCACCCAACCAGGAGCAGCAGCAATCAGTGCTGTCCTCTAGTCGCTCTTCGAGCCCTCGGTCCCTGGCTTGGACCTTCAGGCTACACCTGCCGGGCATTCAACAGGCTTGTACTGGGTGGCTTCAGGCCTTGTTTATGACTTCCTGATGCACTGTCCAGTGCTAGGCTGCTCCTTTCATCCGGCGCTCCTTTGCTGGACGTCAGCAGACTGTTGCTTCCTTCTGAACGCCTGGTGGGCATCAGCCCAAAAATTAAACCCTGCTCTGCAGTTGCTCGCGCCAGCTTTTCCCCAGCAGAGTGCTTCCCCTCCACCGGACTCAGAGGCTTCCCCTCCTGCTCAGGGCCATCACTTAGGCGTGGGTACGGTCACAAACTCCAGTATGTCACCTCTGCCACACTCCGCCTTGGATTTGGAAGGGTGTTTACATGTTGTTTCGGATTCCTTAGACTCTCCGACCTCTCCTTCACATTCGACCCTAGGGGAAGTATGGGTCCAGGATACCCCTAAGTCCCCTCCTGAGGACGCTTCATTCCTGGCGATGATTAAAACCCTCCAGGCATCCCAGGGATGGCATATAAAGGAACAGGACTCTCAAAAGTGCCATTTTGTGCAACATCTGCGCCTACCTGAGGTTGATTCCATGGTTATCACCCCGGTGGTCCCACATGATGACGTTTCATCCACGGTTTGGCAACAGCCGGCGTCTGTCCCTGCCACTCCGAGAAAGGCAGACCGGCTCTACCACACACCAGACGGCCAAGCTCACTTTGACTCCCAACCTAAGGCTGACTCCTCCGTTTTTTGGGGGGGCACAGGTGGAGTGTGAAGGATCCCCAGCCATCGGGATTTTCCTCCAGAGTGGGAATCCAAATTTTTGGACAGTCTGGGATGCAAGGTCTATGCCTCTTTAACCCTGGCCTTGTGCACTCAGAATTATTTAGCGCATATACTTGTGCATCAGCAATCCCTCTTTGGGCAGATAGGGGATTTTTTTCAATCTACACTGGAGTCCCCGGCCTGGTCGCAGACAGAGCATCTCCTTGCTTCCACCTCTAGCGTCAGTTTTTGCTCTCTCCGTGTTTCATATGACATGGTAGATGTGGCCACCCGCAGTTCGGCCTCTGCCATCTGCATCAGGCATCACACTTGGCTTTGTCTGACTGACTTCAATTCAGAAGTTCAAGCTTCCATTCTGGATGTGCCATTCTGGGGCCCTGTGTTGTTTGGGCAGGATGTGCAGGCATTGCTGTCCTCCCTACAAGACTCCGGCACCTCCCTTTGGACCGTTTCCCATGGTCAGCTGGGTCAGGCACATCCTCAGTCAGCCCGTTTTCAAGGGTAACGTCCATGGCCCTCTGGGACATGGGGCAAATGCCAGGCCTCTTCTGTCATTACTGCCTCGGCTGTTAAATCCCATAGGGTGGAGGTGACAGCGGTGTCAGCATCTGCCACTTCCTCCTAAGCCCAGCTGACCCTCCCTCCTCTCCTTCTTTCCTTGGTTCTGTGAGTCCAGGGGAGGGAGGAGAACTAGTCGTAGGGAAGGCCCTGTCTCTTCCCTCTGTCATCTTTTCAGTTCTCCCTTTCTCTGTTTTTTTTCTGCCTCCAGGGGCATTTCTCTAATGGGTGGGCCCCGGGTGATGCCTGGCATCAGGTTCAGGCTCTCCTTGTTCTCCTTCCTCTAGAGAGGACAGGGCTTTTCTCTCCCTCTCCCATGGTCATTTGGCCTCATGTTTCTCTAGTCGGGGCTTCCGTCCTCATCACTCAACCTGCAGACAGGCAGATTTATGCCTTTGGCACCTGTTTCCTTGTCGACATGCTGGCGCGCATATTGGCGAGCAGCAAGGCAGTTCTCCTAAGGCCCCCAAAGTTTGTTCAGGATGGGGACGTATCTTTTGCTCACCCCCTCCTTCTCTGGCATTTGTTTGTGTTGGCCTTTTTGTTTCCCCCAATTCGGTGTGGGGGGGGCGGGTGGTGACACTAAGAGAAGTTCCTAACTCTCACTGCAGGGGTGTGTCACCCTATCGTCTGAGGCTTGTCGGACAACAGCGAGATTTTCCTCTTCAAGAATGGACATCAACCCTTGCTTCTCTGGCCTGGGTCCTCAGTATTCATCCTGAGGAGGCTATGGTCACGCCTCCATGGTTTTACCATCCCATGGGACTTTTCCTCCTCCTCCTCCCCATGAGGGACCAGATTCGAGGTTCCCTATGAGGGTATTTCTCCTCCAAGGGGCAGTTGAAGAAGTGTTTTCCTTCTACCTCTCTGTGTTGTTTCGAGGCTTTTCTCAGGACACCCTTCTTTTCTCCTCTTTTGAGATGCCAGGAAGTCAGGTCCTACCCGAGTCTCCCTATCATTCTAGGGGAAGTCGAGCCTTTCTTTTCCAATGGATCTTTTCTTTTTCAGTTGGCCTTTCACCTGGGCCTTCGCCCGTGGGCAAGTATCCTTCTGGCTACTCCCTTGGCCATCTCCTTTTAGAGGTTCTGTTTCCTTCCCTCTGAGGGGTTCCCTCTCGAGACCCCTTGTTCCTCATTTTTTTTCTCCCCTCAAATCCTTTCCAGGGTTCATGGAGGCTTTTATCTCCAAGAGAAGCCCCCTTTCTGGTTTGGACGGGACTGAAGTTGGGCATTCCTTCCTGGACATGGTTCAGCCCATTTGTGATTCTCTGTTTTTCTCAGCTAATGGGAGAAGGTGCTCTCCTTAGGCAGAGGTGGCCCACTTGTTTGGTAGCTTTTTGGCTCCCACCTTTCTGGGGGTTTGTTCTTTCCTGCAGCCTCCTGTGGACAACTACAGCTCATATCTGCCTGGGTGTTTTTTGATGACACTCTCCTATTTCTGGAGGCCAGCCTTAGGCTGCAGATTTGCTTGGGCATCTTTTGCCCTCTCTGCTTATTAAAATCCTCTCTTCTCCCGGAGTTTTTTTCCCTTCAGGTACTGTTTGGGACTCGGTCCTAATGGTGTTGCCTACTGCAAGAATCCCCTCGATGTAAGATAGTACAGTTATGTAAGAACTTACCGTAACAGTTGAACTTCGAGAGAGGTTCCTGCAATAGGCATATTTTTCCCTCCCTCCATTCCCCTGCTCTCTTTCCATCTCGGCTTCTCTCAGCTCCAGGAGTACTCTTTTTCTCCTGTTGGACCTTGTTTTCAGGGTCTCCGGCAGGGGGAACTGAGGTGGGTGTGCGGGACTGCCCCTTTTATACTAGAATGGACATTGCTGTGCTGATGTCAGGGAGCGGTCCCCCATTATATAATGTTAGCTAGAAATTTTCTGCGTGATCCTGGTGCCTGGCAGCTTAGTCCTAATGGTGTTGCCTACTGCAAGAGATCCTCTAGAAGATCTACTGTTAGCGTAAGTTCTTACATAACTGTACTTTCCTGCATGGTCAGGAATGAGTTGTCGGGCATCCTCCTGCTCCTGGGCCACTGGAGCTTTTACGTGCCCCTGACCAGTCTCGGGTCCCACTGGACTTATGAGGAGCCCCTGCCCTTTGGTGATTCTCCCACAGGCAGAGGGCAGAGGGCTGAGGGATAGCTCCCCTCAGGCTAAGCCAGCTCCTCCTTATTTTGGGAAAGCTTGGTACTCTGACCTATAAGTGGGACTGAATGGTGAAGATTGAGTCTTAGAAGATATGAAAATTTTGTACTCACTGTAACTGTTGGTCTTCCAGAATTTCATCACCATTCATTCACACGGCCAACCACCATACCCCATTCAGACCTTTGGGCAGCTTGCCTCGTTGTGCAACTGCACACTAGTGTTTTTTTCTTGCTGTTCCCAGTTGGGAGGTATTTTTCTTGTAGAAGAATACAGAAACATAGATTGTGTTAGCAGAAAAGGACCTTTACGCCCATTCGTTCTGCCCCTTGTCCCTGCCTGTTCCGTCACCACTGTCCCTAGTTGGTGATAGGTGTCGCTCCTTCCCTCCCCCATTCCTCTGTCTGATATGCTCCTGTGACTGTTCTACGCATGCTTGTGTCTCCCCACATTCTTTTCCCCCACTACCTCCTCTGGCAGGCTGTTCCAGTTATCCACCACCCTTTCCATGAAGAAGTATTTCCGTACATCTCTCCTAACTTCCCCGTTAGCATTATTCTATTGCCTTCCTTTCTCTGAAATAAACCCTCCACTTGCACCCAGTTCACTCTTGTGAGGTACTTTTAGATCTTTCTGGACTTAAACCTTCACCATTTATTCATACTGCTGGGTTCAAGCCGGAAGTGCTGGGACCCCATGGGAGCCAAAAATCTTCAGGAAGGCCGGCGCAGAGGCAGGACCGTGCGTGGCACCACAAGGCTAATTTGTGCCTATAGGCTATCTCAGCATCAACCCTCCAACTACTTCACTTCCTTTTTTCCCGCCATTGCGTGCACTTCAGTGATGATGTCACTCGCCCAGAGTTAGATCGTCACATCTATACGACAACAGCGTTCATTTTCATTCAGTTTTGTTTAGCTACTATTTTTTCTTATTTTCCTCAGTTTAAAAAACCAAAAAAAAGTTATTTCGAACTTCAGTTTTCTTCAGATCTACAACCCTATTGGACAACCGAGTCAACCATGGATGGTGATGGTGACAGTGGGGAGTCTCCTGTGGAGCGCTGCTCTGACAGCTCGGCTAAGTCTGGTCCGCTGCCCTCTCGGGGGGGGGGGTTCCAACCACGGGCACTCCGGTGGGTGTTTGGAAGGAAGGACAGTCCTTCCATAAACACAAAATGAAGCAGTCCTGTTCCCGACCCAGGTCAGGGACATGATAGTGTTTGACCTCGAGTTCTTCCTCTTCCCATTGGAGGGGGAAGAAATGGTACCACTCGAGGTCGCCCTCTGGTAGGTCTGCTAAGAGGTTTTCTACTTCCATGAGCAGGAGGCCTTCTCCGGCACCATCGGTTTCCACGACAGTTTCTGCTTGCGGTTGTTTGAGATCTCGGTCCCGAAGCCCTTCTCTGTCCTCTTGTGGGGTCTCTGGTGGGTAGTTTACAAGATCTTACTTTGAGATACAGCTCTTGCAGCAGGTAACACCATTAGGACTGAAGCCGGCAGGCGTCAGGACCCCACGGAAATCTTCTAGCTAGCAGTCTTCAGCGGGGACCGCCTCCGACGTCGGTCCCGCCCCCAACGTCAGACGTAGTACATAAGGAGGCGGTCCCGCCAGATTCCCCAGTTCTTTCCCGCCATCGACTTGCATGTCTCGACCCTTCGGTTCGTTTCTAGCAGCGCGCCTAGTTAAGTTCTTCCTTTAGGAAAAAGTTTGTTTCTTCTGCTCAGTTTCTGTCTGATGTCCTCTCCAACCTCCGTTGAGGGCCATCCGTCGAAGTGCGCCTGTGGGAAGCAAATTCCATTCAAAGACCCGCATTTGGCCTGAGTCCGGTGCCTAGGCCCAGACCACGACACCCGGGCCTGCTCCTTCTGCCAGGGGTTGAATAGTCGGACCCGGATCCGTCGCCAGAAGGCTCTTCAGGCATTCCTGCTTGAGGAAAAGATCAAAGCCATGGACGTAGCCTCCAAGGGGGAATCTTCCGACAAGGCCCTGAGACACCTTGAGAAGCATAGGGAGAAAGTGAGATCCAGGTCCCCGTCTAGGGCCTCTGACTCCCATAGCTCCGGCTCCTGGTCCGACCGCTTCCCTTCCCGGGCCCGCTCTCAGCCTCCCCCTGCAGCGGTGAAGACTCCTTCGGGTTCCTCCTCTCTTCCTCAGGCCAAGACCTCCAGACCTTCTTCGTCCTCGGCCACTAAGGCTCTGTCGAGGTCGGGGAACCGCCATCACCATCACAAGTCCGGTTCCCGCCATTTGGAACCCGACGCCAGGTCAGTCTCTTTGCCTCCTCCTCCCCAATGGAAAACCAAAGAGCTGACTTCACTTAGGAGATCATCGGATCGGACCGGCCTACCAGCGTCGGCCAAACCTCGCTCGGTCCTGAGAACCGGCAGACCGCCAGATGCCCGTCACGGTTAGACACCGCCTCCACGGACGCCGGCTGGGGACCGGCGTCCGTACCTACTGAGAAGAGGACCCTTGCCTCCACCGATGTCGGCCAAGAGGCATCACGGAGGAGGAGCTGACCCAGCCGAGGACCAGACGGGCGAACCCGGTCCTGTCGCACCCCCAGGGAACCTCGCGTGAACCTGAGACCCTGGGGAGCGATGCGGAACCGGCGACCGCCGCCGAGCGCCGGGCCGTCCGTCGGGCCTCAGCTTATCCGAGATCAAGGAGTTGTTTACTCACTGGTGGGACACCATAAAAAGGGATGTGGTTCCCACACCTCCTCCTCCTCCACCTCCAACTCCGTTGGCCCCCGCGCCCCCTACTTCACCTAGGGCTGCAGGCTGAGTACCTTCCCCCCCCCCCCAGGAGCCTGCGGATCCTCCTAGGGGTAGACCAGAAAAAAGGAGACCTCCGTCCAGATCTTCTTCAGGGTCACCCAGCCCCAAGAGACCCAGAAGATTCCGTCATTCGCCTTCAACGGAGGACACGGGATCGGACTTCTCAGACGGATCCAGATCCCCCTCTCCAATCAACGTCCCTTCTCAGGACCCACGTGAGCTTCCAAGATCTCCTCCGGATGACCCATCGTTCTCAGAGATTATGAGGCGTATCCAGGAGAACATGGGCTGGGACGCAGAGGAACTAGACCCCGAGAGATTACGCCTTGCCAGATATCTTCGGCAAAAAGATCCAAAGCCTGTGGTGGTGCCACCCTTGGTGGACACATTCGTGGACGTCACCAAGGCAGCGTGGAAATGTCCACACTCACTTCCGGCGATGCTGAAGAAAGCTGACCGCCTGTACAAGGCCCCTAGGGAGGACCAGTACTTGGCATCACACCCTCTGGCCGATTCTCTGGTCATTACAGCCTCTCATGACTGGTCCCAGAGGCCGCAACATTTGAGCACCCTGCCACCGGACCCAGAGTCCAAGCAACTGGACACTATGGGCAGGTGCATGTATGCATCCGCTACCTGCGCCCTCAGATCCCTCAATTACTTGACCCACATGGTACAGTTTCAAAACGCCTTGTGGGAGCAGGGACTGGATCTGGCGGAAAAGATGCCAGAAGGTGAGCAGAAGGAGGAGTTGCTGCAATTCCTTCGTACGTGGGAACCCAGGTGCTGCGAGCAGCGTATGATTCCACGGACTCCTCGGCCAGAGCGGCAGCTTCAGGCGTATGCCTCCAGAGACACTCATGGCTCCATGTCTCCGGATTCACCCCAGATGTCCAGAAGAACATCCTGGATGCCTCGTTTCATGGAGAAGTTCTCTTTAGTGAGTCCTCGGAGAAGGTCCTCACCAAACTTCAAGAGGCCGGGAAGGCGGTGCGGTCTGTCCAGGCCATGTACAGACCCAAGCTTAGTTCCTTTTGTAGGAACCAAAGCCGGTTTCGAGGCCAGATGCAGAGGCAGCAGCCCCGCGCTGGCCCGCAACAGAGGGGCTCCTTCTCCCGCAGAGCCCAGGGGAAGTTGTCCGCGGGCCGAAGCCAATGACCAGCTAAGTCGGCCCAGCCCACTGGACCCTCTGCCGCCACAGCATGACTCCTTCCCGGGCCCCGCCCCTCAGGATCAGCAGGACACCAAGGTCGGGCCGCATGTGAGACCACCTGCCGGGTGGCAGTCCATAACCACCGACAGGTGGGTCCTTCAGTTAGTCGAAGAGGCCACTTTATAGAATTCATGGACAAGCCACCCACAAGGCCTTCTCTGCTCTCCCGTTACTCAGGTCAGCACAGATCACTCATCAGGCAAGAGGTACTCACGCTTCTGCAAAAGGGAGCGGTGGAGTATGTCCCAGAGAACCAGATAGGATCCGGATACTATTCCCATTTCTTTCTGGTTCTGAAGAAAACAGGGGACCTCCGTCCAATCCTGGACCTCAGCGACCTCAACATGTCGGTCGCCTACAAACGTTTTCGCATGGTGACCCTCCAAGGACTCATTCCCATGCTGAAGAGGGACGTCTTCTTAGCATCCCTGGACATGCAGGATGCCTACCTGCACATCCCAGTAGCTCAAGCGCACAGGAGGTTCCTGCGCTCCGAGTTTCTTGGCCACCACTTTCAGTTCCGGGCTCTTCCGTTCGGACTGTCTTTGGCCCCCAGGGTCTTTACCAAGTGTATGGCAGTCGTGGCAGCGTCTCTAAGGAGACAGGGCCACTACGTGTTCCTTACCTGGATGACTGGCTTCTCATGGCCGCCTCCAAAGAGGCGCTGTTGATGGCTATTCAGAGCACCCAGGATCTGTTCCAGTCTCTGGGCATTCTTATCAACTCCGAGAAGTCCTTCCTCATACCGTCCCAGGAGCTGCAGTTCATAGGCGCAGTTCTGGACACCGTCCAAGGGAAAGCTTTTCTTCTCAACGAAAGAGCAGAACACATCAGATCCCTCATCAGGGATCTCTCGGCGAAGAAGACTGTCCCTGCCAGGTTGGTCCTTCGCTTGCTCGGACACACGGCTGTGGCCATTCCAACCATCCCTTTGGCAAGGCTCCACGTGCAGGTAACTCAGTGGATGCTCAAGGTGCAGTGGGACCAAAGGCAAGACCACATGCAGCATCAGGTCAGAATCACGAACGCCGTGATTCGAGACTGGCAATGGTGGCTAGACCCAGGGACACTTTCCGCGGGTGTCCCGTTTACAGCGCCGTCCTCGGAGGCAATCCTCTCCACAGATGCCTCAGGGCTGGGGTGGGGAGCGCACCTGAACAGGGTGAGGTCCCAGGGAATATGGACCCCTCAGGAAGCCCACCTCACATCAATGTGCTGGAGATGAGGCGTTCCTTTACACCTCCGCAGGCCTTTCAGTCAGAAATCCCCGCAGTACTCTTCTGCTTCAGACAGACAACACAGCGGTGATGTATTACCTCAACAAACAAGGGGCGCACACTCTTACCCCCTTTGCAGGGAAGCTATGAGAGTGTGGGATTGGGTAATCCAACACGGCGCGAGCCTGATTGCAGTTCACATTCCCGGGGTGGACAACATAATCGAAGACGGCCTGAGTCGTTCCCAGGCCAGAGTCCACGAATGGGAACTCCTTCAGGAGGTAGCGGAGGATCTGTTTCTTCAATGGGGAACTCCAGAGTTGGACTTGTTCGCTTCCCGATCCAATGCAAAACTGCCCAATTTTTGCTCGCTAGATCCAGGGCCTGGTGTTTTCTGGCGAGACACGTTGTCCCTCTCCTGGGCGGACAGGTTCCTCTACGCTTTCCCTCCCTTCCCGTTGATCCAGAGAGTTCTTCTTAAACTGCGCAGGGAGCACACAACAATGATCCTGGTAGTGCCTTTCTGGCCCTGGCAGATCTGGTTCCCCATGCTGACACATTTGTTCCGGGAACCTCCAGTTCCATTGCCTTTCAGCTCCCACCTGTTGTCTCAGGAGGAGGGTTCACTAGTCCACCCGGACTTACGTTCACTGAACCTGCATGCATGGCTCCTAGAGACATAGCCATTATGCGATACGGGGTCTCGCAAGAGGTGGCGGAAGTCCTTTCCGCGGCCAGAAAGCCGGCAACGCTTGCGACGTATGCCATGAAGTGGCGCAGTTTTTGCTTATGGTCACATGCACGCGGCCTTTCCCCTTTAGAATGCCCGGTGAAAGGCGTACTGGAATACCTGCTTTCCCTATTCCATTCGGGTCTCGCCTACTCCTCCATTAAAGTGCACCTCTGCGCGATTTCTGCATACCACTTCCCGGTGGGACAGCGCACAGTGGCACAGCTTGATGCCTCTCGAGACTTCCTGAGAGGGGTGTTACACCTTAGGCCACCCATCAAAGATCACGTTCCTCCTTGGGACCTACTCTTTGTCCTGGAACAACTCATGCTTCCCCCCTTTGAACCCGCCGCGGATTGCGAGCTGCGTTTTCTGTCGTGGAAAACGTTATTTTTAGTTGCTGTCACGTCCAGCAAGGAGAGTTTCTGAGCTTCACGCTCTCATGTGCAAGGAGCCTTATTTAATTTTCCACCAGGACAGAGTGTCTCTGAGAGGAATCTAAATTCCTGCCTAAGGTGGTCTCTGCCTCACTCTCAACCAGGACATCGATCTGCCTGTGTACTTCCCCAAGTACTCTAATAGAGGCGTTGCTTGCTTCACACCCTGGATGTTCACCAGCTCCTTAAGATTCTACCTGAACAGAACTAAACAACCCTGAAGTCGGAGCAACTATTCGTTTCCTTCGCTGAGAGGATGCTGGGCCAACCAGTCTCAAAGCAGACCCTTTCTCGCTGGCTTGTCCAGTGTATTTCATTTTGCTACAACAACAAACATAAGCCCCTCCCGGGTACAGTCCAGGGCCACTCGACAAGGGGGGTGGCTACCTCCTTTGCAGCACTGCGCAACGTCTCCATCTCAGCCATTTGTGCTGCAGCTACTTGGAGCTCAGTGCACACATTTATTAGGCACTATAGCCTGGATATTACATCACGGCGGAGAGCCGGTTTCGGCCTAGCTGTTCTACAGGGTCTTCTGTCTGAGAGTCAGGACTTGTTCAAGATCTCTCCTAATTTTCTCCTCCCAGAATGTTTTCAGGCGCTGTTGCAGAATCAGTCTAATGGTGTTACCTGCTGGAAACTGTATCTCGAAGTAAGTTAGTACAGTTACGTAAGAACTTACCGTAACAGTAGATCTTCGAGAACAGCTCTTGCAGCAGATACTCCCCCCACCATTCCCCCTTGGAGGAGGTACGGCCTACCAGGCCTTGGCAGGAGCTTAAGCTCCTTTCTTCTGATGGCGGATCCTCGGTCTCCCCTTCTGATGTCATCCTGCGGCCGGTAGTCTCCGGCGGGAGAACTGGGGAATCTGGCGGGACCGCCTCCTTATGTACTACGTCTGACGTCGGAGCGGGACCGACATCAGAGGCGGTCCCCGCTGAAGACTGCTAGCTAGAAGATTTCCTTGGGGTTCTGACGCCTGCCGGCTTCAGTCCTAATGGTGTTACCTGCTGCAAGAGCTGTTCTCGAAGATCTACTGTTACGGTAAGTTCTTACGTAACTGTACTTTCCTTTACAAGTAAAGATGATATCACTCAGTATACTTTTATCTCTGATTCATCAAAACGATTGGCTGACCTCCCTGGACATGCTGGATGCCTACCAGCATGTTCTCATACACCCAAACCACTACAAATACCTCAGATTTGTGCCATTGGGTCAACACTACCAGTTCAGAGTCCTGCCCTTTGGGCTATCCTCGGCGCCTCGAGCCTTTACAAAGTGCTTTGCAGTTCTTGCAGCGCATCTCAGGAAGCTCGGAATTCAGGTATTCTAGTATCTGGATGATTGGCTCCTAGTAAGTCCCTCCAGACAAGAAACTCAGGAAGCTGTAGCTACGGCTTCAAAATTTCTCACATCCATGGGAGTCCTGCTAAATTTGGGAAAGTCTCAGCTACAGCCCCCCAATGGCTCCTCTTCTAGGAGCCCTTCTGGATACCTCCAGCGCAAAAGCCTTTCTTCCGGAGGACAAAAGGAACAACATCCTTCAGATGGCCCACTTCATCAGGGAGAACAACTCCGTTTGAGCTCTCTCAATGCAGTGGATGCTGGATCTCATGGTATCCTCAGTGTTCACCATGCCCCTGGCTCGTCTTCACATGAGGACTACCCAGTGGATGCTCAGCATTCAGTGGTCACCGACCACGCACCCACAGTCCTTTCTCATCAAGGTGATGGAACCCTTGAAATGGTCACTCACCTGGTGGACTCAGGAAGACAGCCTTGAACTTTTTGCATCCCCACTCAAGATGCAAACCTCTGTGCACAAACACTGAGGCAAGGGTTACCCCAAAGGGCATTTGGCTGGGAAGCCAAGTTTCAAGAAAATACAAAATCACACATGCCCACACAATGCAAAGCATCATGGGCTACATATGCAAATCACCACAGAATGTTATGCTGGTCCAACTTTAAGCAAAATTGCATGGTGCCGAAAGGCCTCTCACACAGTTTGCCTTTAGAGGTTCTTTGTCTTTTAAATGTTTTTTTATTTTAATGGGTTCACCACAACATATCCAAGACACACTGTCTTAGGGTAGCTGGTCCATTCCACTGGGGTGTCAAACAGATGAGGCATACTGATGAGTCCTGGTAGGACGAAACACGTGTCTATGTCTTCTGTTAGCACCATTTGCAAACTGTGTGAGAGGCCTTTCGGCACCATGCAATTTTGCTTAAAGTTGGACCAGCATAACATTCTGTGGTGATTTGCATATGCAGTCCATGATGCTTTGCCTGTGTGGGCATGTGTGATTTTGTATTCTCTTGAAACTTGGCTTCCCAGCCAAATGCCCTTTGGGGTAACCCTTGCCTCAGTGTTTGAGCACAGAGGTTCTTTGTCTTTTAAATGTTTTTTTATTTTAATGGGTTCACCACAACATATCCAAGACACACTGTCTTAGGGTAGCTGGTCCATTCCACTGGGGTGTCAAACAGATGAGGCATACTGATGAGTCCTGGTAGGACGAAACACGTGTCTATGTCTTCTGTTAGCACCCTTTGCAAACTGTGTGAGAGGCCTTTCGGCACCATGCAGTTTTGCTTAAAGTTGGACCAGCATAACATTTTGTGGTGATTTGCATATGTAGCCCATGATGCTTTGCATTGTGTGGGCATGTGTGATTTTGTATTTTCTACATACATACATACATATATATATATATGTGTATATGTGTGTGTGTGTATATATATATATATATATATATATATATATATATATACATATATATATCTCACATATCATACATATATATATATATATATATATATATATTTAGAGGCAAAAAACTCTGTTTAATGCATCAGTTACGGTTGTTCCACAGCGACAAAGCGAGGAAATTTGATGATAGGGTTGAAACCCCCTTTCAGCCCACCCCAACCGACATCGGGTGCACATTGGGGTTATCGGCTCTAACTCTCACCCCATCACATGTGGAAAGAAGCTGAGGAATAGGAGCATGGGGTGAGAGTTAGGACCGACGACCCCAACCCGCACCCCGATGCCGGTTGGGGGTGGGCTGGAGGGGTGCAAGGGGGGTTTCAACCCTAACATCGAATTTCCTCACTTTTGTCACTGTGGAACAACCCTAACTGATGCATTAAACTGAGTTTTTTGCCTCCAATTTCCCTTCTTTTTGAGAATGATAATGAGAAATAGTGAATGTAATGCAGCGGTGGGAGCGCGGGGCACGTGATGTCTTGTCACATAGTAACACAGTGCTCGCAAATGGTAATGCGCATGGTGATGCAAAGTGAAACAGAAAGAGAAACAGTACTGTAGGCGCAAATGAAAACTCAGCGTGCTGCTTTATGGTGGCGTAGGCAGAGCAGTGAAGTGAAGCAGTGCGGAACACGCAAGCAGAAGCGATAAGGGTAACAGTAATGTAAGCGCACAGGCTGGTTTTCCCCAAAAGCTGCATAGAGAAAGACAGTGAGTACAAAGAATGCATGCATAATAATGGGTCTCGGAGCAGAAAATGAGGAGTTGGAATACTAAATTGCTTAGATCTCATGAACCATACGACGTAGAAAATAAATTTAAAAGTCATATGATTTATGACTTTCCTGGCTAGTTTTATGCTTAGCCCTCATTGGGGGCTAAGCATTTTCCTGATGAAAAGTCCGTATCTCGCACCGTTTCCGAGATACAGGCCCTGAAAGGCGCGGCGAACGCCATAATGTTATCCTACGGGAAAAAAAGAGAAGTTCGGAGCGCCATAACTTTGCTGCTCTGTAATATTTTTCCACCAAACCACCAAATGGCACATCTGTGGGATGTTGGCTTTCTTCCCTCCAAATTTCAGTGTAAAAGACCAAACCGTTATTTTGCAGCAGGGTGGCAAAGAATTCCTGTCATGCAGCAGACGCCGCAGTGTTAGTCAATGGAAAAAAGTGTCAACTTCGGAGTACCGTAAGTTTGCATCCATGCAATATTTTGTCACCAAACCACCAAAAGGCACATCTGTGAGATGTTGGCTGCCTTCCCTTCAAATTTCAGCCCAAAAGACCAAACCGTTCATTTGCAGCAGGGTGGCAAAGAATTCCTGTTATTTTGGGCATAGTGTCACAAAGTAGTGTCGTGATTTGCGAAAGCTTTCACAAAAATTTGCAACACTTTTGTGAGTACGACACTACTTTGTGACATCAGGTTTTCCAGAAATTGGAAAAACATATTTCTAGGGTGTTTTAACCTCAAAATAAAGAGATGCCTAGCACCCTCAGGGTCCGACTAGGTAAACACAAAAAGAATTGTGTCGCTAGAGGGTCCCAAATTTAAATGCCAAGCATTTTTCTGATCACCAACTGAAAACAAAATGGCAGATTTGCGACACTACTAGGGCCATTTGCAACACTAAAAAGTGCATTTGCGACACTGTCAAACTTTTTAACTTTTCCCGTTGACTTACAATAGGAAATTGTTTTTTGAATAACTTTTGAACCGTTTAATATTTTTTCACAAAATCTTCAAAAGGCACATCGGGGACCCCGGCCGCACGTTCCTGAAGTTTTCGGACCGGTTGCGCAAACCGTGTGACCTGTAGGGACAAGCAAAGAATTCAAAAAAAGCGGAAACGCGCGCGCAGATCACGCTTGATAACGCCGCAGCTGTATATCCGAACAGTACAAAAGTTGGCAGATCCCAAGAGGTATGGTTCTTGATAGTGTATTTCAAATTTCAGGCAAATCCGTTGAATGGTTGCAAAGTTATTAAGGTGCAAAATTTTTGGTTTAACATGTAAATGGCTCCTCAACCCTAACTATGGCAGCACTACCGTGCTACCATTATGTATATGTGTGTGTATATATATATATATATATATATATGTGTGTGTACATATAAATAAATGTGTGTGTGTGTGTGTGTGTGTGTGTGTATATATATATATATATATATATATATATACACACAACATATGTTAGGAATAAATTCATGGATAAAAGTAGTATCTGAGACAGGTCATGGAGATATCACTATGGCCATGAAGATATCATTGATATCTCCATGTTCCTATACGTCATAGTGATATCTCACGTTCTATCGTCATTGAATTGAAACTGAAAGTCTGTCACTGTACATTGCCCGTCTCCTCTGTTTAAAACTTGTCCCCAAACCCCCACACACACACACCCACCTCCCTCTATTTGGTTGATCCTGCCAATTATTTTTCTAAAATGTAATTTAAGCACTTATCTGGTTGATCCTGCCACTGTGATAGTCAGCCGAGCATATTACTTTCACTTTCCCCTTCAAAGAAGCGTGACGGCGGTGTGAAGATCGACCCTAGGACATTACAGTAGTTAATAATAAAGAGCTCTGCACCCATTTAGTTAAAAACTGTGCAATTCTGTTTTACTTTGTGAGAAATTGCGACTATGTTCAGAAGACAGAGTGTGAGTGGGCAGCGTCATAGAAGCAGGAGGACTCGCGGCGTTCATTGCTATAACAGCTTGCGCGCTCGCACTTCTCTGCTTCTATGGCTAACGACGCAATATGCTTCTATTAATAGGCCAATTCAATAAAATGAACGCAATCTCAACCTAAATGAATGCAAGCTGTGTGTCTAAAGTCAGTCTTCACACCGCTCAATCACCCTTACTGAGAAAAATAGCTCTGCTCTTTCGCTGACTCGATAATGAATCCAACCAGACTCAAACAAGCTCACAGAAAAAATATTGGCTGAATCAACTCGCTCTTATTATTGCTGTTTGAAACTGGTAAGTCTACCATATGCTGTGTTTTTATTTTGAGAGCGTTATCCCTTGTGTTCTGGGTTGTGGGTGTGTTTTGATTTGTGTTCAGGAGGGTTCCATTACAATTCAGCCCAAACATATGTTTGTATAAACAGAATATGACATGGCCTGAGTGAAGATATGTTATCTTCACTCAAGATATGTTATATCAAGATATCTCACTTCGTGGCCGCCACTCGTGAGATATCATGATATCATTGACCTCTTGTGAAGATAAATATGATATCTTCACTCAGGCCATATCATATCCCTATATATATACACTGTGTATATATATATATATATGGGATATGTAATGGGTCTACTGGAAATATCACAGATATTTTCCTGAGTGCAGTTTGACCTTATGACCTCACGAGTGGCCAGACCCGCAGTGAGTCTGGGCTCAAGCTTCACGCCGAAAATATCTGTGATAGTTCAATAGACCCATGCTCATTATGTAATGTAAAATGCTGTTTTTGTTTTTATTTTTACTTCTGTTTTTGTTTTTTATATACATTTTAATTCATTTCTCCCGCAGTGCTCTGTCCGTATTATTAGTAAGTAGGGACAGTAGCATGGTTGCTAGGGTGCTTACGTGGTGATTTTTGGTAATGTGGTATTTCATTGGACATGGTTTTGAGTGGGTGGTCGGAGTAGGTTTGAGAAATGTGGCGGCGGAGCTCTCGCTTAGCGGTGCAATGATTTTTTTTTATATATTTCTTTGTGTTGTCACAGCAGTTCTCTTTCTGGTTGATCCTGTCTTTTCCTCGGAGATTGATCAGGCTGTGGAGGACGTCCTTGCTGGGTTCAGAGGCAGCGTTAGGTACGGAGTCGAATTTGGGGTTGGGAAGTGAGGGAGGCATTGAGTGTGCTGCGTGATTGAAATGCTCTGTTCACAGCTTTGTTTAGCGGTTGTTTTAATTCATGAGGGCTAGAAACAAAAGAACCTTTCAGTGTGAATGCTGGTTTCACACTGAGGAGGTTCTGGGTTAGAGCTGTATTCTGATTGAGGGGTGTTTAGAGAAGGTGGCTTGTGTAATGGCTGTGTGTGGTGCTGGAGAAAGTGAAAGTATTCTGTGTGGTGCCAGAATGAAATGAAACTGACAGTGGGAGCTAGCTTCTAAGTGAGCAGGTGAATTCTGATTGTATTGCTTATGCTGCCAGCTCCCACCAATCAAAATGTTTTTGGGTAGTTATGGTGAAGTGCAGATAGTGCCTGGTTATACCTACAGTGAGAATAAATGCAATATTCTTACTGTAGGTCTGCCCAGGCAAATATATTGCTGTTATTTGCCACTTTTTAACCTCACTCCCATTACATAAACATATATATATATATATATTTATATCTACACACACACACACACACACACACACACACACACACATATATAAATACTTAATCTAGTTATGATCCTTGTAAGGGCAGACAGGTCCTCACAACTGCTGTCTTGATACTGTATGCATGATTGTGTGTAAATGCGCATGGCTATGTACTGTATGCATATACATACTGTATGCATATACAGTTTAAGGCACATGCATCCATATTCGCACATGCACACACGTGCACATATTGGAGGCCATGACACTGTACCCAATTTCCTAAGAGAATTGTTAGGCAGTATTTAACGGGAATGTGAATTCTTTCATGAAAGCTGAGAGAGAAAAGTCTGCTTGTGATGTTTGGTATCATTTCCCCCAGGATGATCTCAGTGCTCAGAATCTGAGGGTTTTGTCTTGCCTTCAGACCCTCCTTGCTGCCAAGGGAAAGGGCTTGCCAGTCCAGAACTCCAGAATGCTCAGCTGGTATGAGTTTTCAGACATCCCGGCTGCTGCTGCTCAGAGACATTATTTCAAAACATTTCTTGCTCCCTGCTTCTTTTTTTATGTAGTTTGTTTTTCATAGAGCTTAGCAGTTTTCCCTCTTTGTTGCAGTTTCATTTTAAATTAGCGTTGGTGCCGAAGACTAATTTTCTCACTGTCTATATGGGAATAGCTGTTGGTAATAAACAATTGAGGAGATTTTTTTCCAAATAGATTGCCAGAAGAGTTTTGCTGCTCGTTAACCCCTTCATCAGCAGACAGCTGTAAGAAAGGGGAGCTGCACCATACCTTTAAACCTGTATTTTCTACAGATGAGGACTGATGAATACTGTCCCTCCTTGAACTATTACTCCCATTTTCCGGCTTGCTAGTATATTGCTTGGTAATATATGGATATCTCTAATAACATCATCGAAAGTCATACAAAAGAAACCTGGTAATACCATCATAGAAATCCATCAATGGTATTACGAGCTCTCATAATAATATTGATGTTTTTTCTACGGCAGTGCTATGCAGTTAGAGACTTTCCTCGTGCCACACACATTCAACATAGCTGCTTGCAAGCTGGCTTCTACATTAGCCGTAATGTACAGTAAAACCAGACAGCATTTTGGGGGGTCACTGACTTCTCTCCTACTTATTGCTTGCTGTTTTTTATTCTAAGGGGCACTCTATTAAAACATCCTGGTGTACTATGAACTACGCTCCAAGATAGCACTGATACATTTTTTTCTTGGCACTTGCCACTTCACACAAAACTCCATCACAAACAAAAGCAGGACAGATCATCATGGTCTGCGTGAGCCGGCTTTTACAGTAACTGCCCGATACCAAGAAAGCCAACTTGCCACTGACTACAAACATATAAAGAGTGGATCATTGAATCTCTATATTGCAAAAAATACGGAACTGTGCATCACTCAGCTGTAATCCCATCTCAAGGTTCTAGTGACATGTTGGAACATCTCAAGCTTCGCTTTCAAGGTTTGTATGTCCCCAGAACCTTGCAATTGTATTATAGGCTTGTAATACACAGTTCCCTATCATTCTGTTTTTTTGTCTTGGATTTGTCTCTTGATATTGTTAACCATTTTAGAACTGTTACATAGATGAGAAATCAGCGGCATGCCACTCTCGTTTTTTCCCCATTATGTTTATCTTCCTCTCACACACCAACCTGCCCCCTTCTATCCAGCCCCTCCAACCCAATCATCCACCCCTCCAGGTATTTACCCCATCCTCCTGTCTCCCTTGACGTGACCCCCATAGCGAGGCCTTCAGATCTCGCTGTTACCCTTCCAGAGCACTAGACCCAGGGAAGGAGGGTGCCCTGGGGCCTGCGAGGGACTAGCCATCATCCTGCCATAGTCCAAATTCTTTCCTCTGATTGCTTGCCTTTCCCCTGGAACATTACCAGTGATGCTGTTACAGCACATGCGCAATACTATGCATGCCTGCATGCCAATGGCAAACAGCATCCCACCTCCCTTTTTGCGGGACTCTTGCTGTACCACCACCAGAAAACAGGGAGGTGACGACACTGTTGCAAAGTTAAAGCACTTGATTAACCCCCCCACCCCAGCTGACTGCAGGCCTGGTGGGTGCAATCCAAAGCCCACGTCAGCAGCATTGCAAGTGGTAGCCCCACTGATGCATTGACAGGCCAGCTCAGGTTGTCATTTACCTCTCTAACTGGATGCATCTGTGGATTATTGAGAAAGATTTCCTGCATTGCTGCCACTGTCAGATGGTTCTAAAATGGCTCTTTCTAGGGTGTGGATGCAGTTCAATATCCACTCTCTGGCAGTTTCACTGGAACAGGCTTTCCGTTGCACATCTTTAAGCTAAGCTCCTCCTGCCACCGGGGGGGATATATCCTCTGATGCTTCCCCATGACATTAGATCTTTCTTTCTGCGGGAAAAACAGGTCACTTCCTTAGCAGCTCCTGCTTTGGGTTTTGCGCCATCGGTGAACCCCGTATTTCAAAGTTTTTGAAGTTTCTCTGTCACAGTTCTCTGCTTTTTCGACTCCCCCTTGTGTTCAGTGATGGAGCCACGGAAGCCGGGGTTCATATTCTGGGTGCAGTGCTGGCAGAAGATATTGGTCACTGACCAACGTGACACTTAACCGAACTGCTTGAGCAGGCAGCTTGACATGGCTGAGTGCAACCTTTGCCTTTCGATGTTCTCTGAATCATTAGAAGATGGTAAGCACTGGCTCACCCTCGATTGGCCTGTGGCACAGGATCTGAAAACCTGACCTGACCTGTAAGCAGGCCTTAGCCTCAGCTGGGTCAACATCCCAGGTTGCGGCCTTTGAGGAGGAAGCAACAGCTGCTGCAGTAGGTACCTTCTTGGTCTCTGCGTTTCTTCCGGTTGAGGTCAGCATTGGAGGGCCATTCTTGAAAGGATTCCAGGATATGTGCATGGCTGTCCAGACCTTGGGGGAGAGCCCTGCCCACAACAGGAAGAAACACATGCTCCGCAGGCAGCAGCCATGGGATCAGGAGAGATCAAGGTCCTTCCAATCACTCGACTCCCCTGACTGCTTGATGGTGGTTGAGACTCCCTTGGTCAAAGGGACAGTCGAGAGCTCCTCGCACCTGCATCAGGCTTATCGACCTTGACTCTGGTTGAGCAGGCTGTGGTAATTTTCCTAAAACTTGTCGACCTGCTGTTGGATGGGATCAAGGATTCGATCTCCCAGACCCCAGTTCTCCTGGTCCTCTTTGAAGAGGACGTGACCCAGTTGTGTGACAGGGCTGAATAAGGCCCTGTCCCATTTGTTACTCAGAAATTCAAGGATCTGTTCTATTCTCTCCTTTTCTGTCTCTTCTCATGGAACTCAAGGGGTTAACCTGAAATGCAGTTTTTAAGCCTCTTGCAGAGATGTAAACAAGAGGTCATTTCTGGGTCACTATGTTCTTTTTGCTGCACCTGCAAGAACATTGGGCACTTACAAGAACATTGTGCAAGAAACATGCTGTTTTCTTAATGGGTTTCCCAGGCACAGACATGTAAAAAGAGCAGCAATGCTTGTGCAAGAGAAAGACACAGACTGAGATTTGAAATTGAGAAGAAAAAACTCAGAAGAAGGACTCTGTTTTCTATGTTTGTACTGCCATTGTAAATAGTTATACAGAACAATTTAATTTTTTTATTTTGCTGTTAATAATAAAACGCTACTTGTGAATTTTGAAACTGCTCCTGGTTTTCCTGTGCCTCGAAGACAAGTTGATGTACCCAACTGGGTCACCTTGGAGCAGCCTCCACAGGCGGGCAAGCCTTCAAAGCCTCTGTTGCTGAACATAATGAAGTGTGTGGTCTACCATGACCAGCTGGGAGGCTCTCCTCAATGTTGACTGTCTAGTCGATGGTCAAGGTCCAGGTCGAGGTCTTGATCAACGTGCTTCCGCTTTCAATAAAACTTGACCGGGAAGTGTCGCTGTCAACTCTTCTTGACTTCCTCATTCTTGGTTGAGGAGAGGCAGCAGCGGAAAATGTGCCAGTGTTATGGGGAACTTCTTTGGCAACAGTGTGCCATTGCAGGGCGGAGTAGGGCTCTACCTCCTGGTCCTTTGGTCGCCTGGCAGCATCCAGTCTTGCCCTCACCATCTATGCAACGCAGGTGCTTCCCACAACTGCTTCTTCACCTCGAGGGTGGAGCCGTCAGTAGCAGAGCTGAAGGTGGGCACTCTGACCAAAGAGGCCTGGTTGGCAGACTGTTTGCCAGGCCGGTTGTCTGTGGAAATCACACAATCTGAGAATATGGAAGTGATCCGCAGCAAGAAATGGTCGAGGGCCATTTTTGAGAAGCCCACAGACAACTCGGATCACTTTTCCATAGCCTCCCCCAGGACTCATATCCTTGACCGGGGCTTGGTCAAGGAGCTGACCATTGACCATGTGCCGGTGTCATTCATGGCTCTTACTTGACTCATGTCGCAGTCCATGAATGTCCCTGTGGAGCCTGTCCAGAAAAGGGCCAAGTAACCTTTCACTGACATCTTAGGCAGGGACAAATCCCTGCGGGTTTCCTTTTCCATGACTGAGGCCATATTGGGACTGGTCCTGGAGCTTTGGCAGCCTTCAGCATCCTGCCTGGCACCCTCAACCCATATGGTCTGCAAGTGTGCGGTCCCTGCTGGGTCCTTTTCAGGGTTCTCAGAGCGCCCTTTAGCCGAAGGACTGGTCTCTGACTCAACCTTCTGCAAATTTGGAGGCTAAGGGGACGTAGATTTGCCTCTAGACAAGGAGTCCAGGAAAATTGACCACACTACTAAAAACATGCACGCTGAGGCATCCTTCGGTCTCTGTCAGTTGTTACTCTATCATGATGGCGAACTTCGGTTGCTCCCTGTTGGGAATCCTTGATGAAATCCTCCCTCACTTCCCTGCTGACCAGCCATTGCCGGTGAAGTTGGCCAGGGACCAAGATCAGTCACTGGCTAAACAAGCTGTGGCCTTGGACATGGGCAACTCTTATGTCCATGTCATGGCGGTGTCTGTCTCCATGTGTCACAGGTCTCACATTTACAGAGAACATCCACTACAGGCTAGCCATTGTCCTTTCTTGGGCACCAACTTCTTTGGGCCTGTGGTGGAGGCCACACTCACTCGCACAGAGAAGTCCAGTGCCACCCGTGATTCAGTGGCATCATCCCAGGAGGACCAGAAACAAAAACGTAAGAAAAAAGCTTTTCGGTATCAGCCCTTTCAGCCACAACCTCCTCGGCAGCAGCCCCAGCAAAGGCAGTACCAGGCCTGGTGCCCAAAACCCAGGTTTGGTGGTCAGGGCCCCAAGAGGGGCAGGAGCAGAGGTAGTGGTGCCCCTCCAACCTCGGCTTTCAGTGCTCCTGCAAAAGTTGCACAGTGACAGGTTGGGGGTGTCATCCCTCCATCCATCCCGTCTCCTCTCTGCACTTCCCCTTGGGGGTCAGTTGCACCACTGTTTGCCACATTGGTCTGCAGTCACAGTGGACTGCTGAATGTTAGAGGTGGTAGGCAGAGGCTGCTTCTGGACTTTGAGGCTATCTTGCCTTACCGATTCCATGCTCCTTGGGAGTCAAGAGGTCATAGGACACACTGCCTATACTTTGGGAGGACAGTGCTCAGCTCCTCATGATAGAAGCCATAGCTTGTGAGCTGGACACCCTGGTCAGTCAGTTTATATGTCCAAGTATTTCCTGGTTATGAAATGGACAAGAAGTTGGTGCCCCATATTAAATCTGTCCGATCTGAATCCGTTCATGTGGAAGTGCAAGTTCTAGATGGTCACCCTGAATCAGATCATTCCATCTCTGGAGCAGGGCATGTGGTTCTGCTCCTTGGACCTCCAGGGTGCATTTTTCCACATCCCAGTCCATCCATCCCACCACTGGTACCTCTGGTTCTGTGTGGAAGGGGTACTGTACCAGTTCCAGGTCATGCCGTTCAATATCTTGTCCGTGCCCAGGGTCTTCACCTAGTGACTGGCAGTTTTGGCAGCCTTTGTGCGGTGCAAGGGCATCATGATGTGTGCCTACCTGGACAACTGACTGCTGGCTGGGCCATCTAAAGAGACTGTTGAGAGGGCCAGGGATTTGGCTCTCGAGACCTGCTGAGACATGGGCCTGTTGATCATCCTGGACAAGTCCAAACTGGTCCCCTCGCAGGTGATCAAGTTCTTCAGGGCAGAACTGGACTTCCTGCTAGTCAGGGCTCACCTTTCTGTGGACCGGGGCATTGGATCATACCTCCTTTGCCTGATCATTTCAGGTTGGGGGTCCTGCACCCTGTTTGGGATTTCCTGTGGCTGTTGGGCTATATGACTTCCTGCACCAGTGTGGTCCATAGGACCTGCTAGTGAATGCACCACCTGTAGTGGGTGCTGGGCCGTCAGTGGTCGCAGCACTCAGGCGACTTGGACCAGCCAGTCACATTGACCCAGCCAGTGTGAGACATCATCCTGTGGTGGCTCGTTGTGAAACATCTGGAGGAAGGACTACCTTTTGTGAGCCCAGAACTGACTGTTATACCCACGATGAACACATCTCTGGGGGGTGAAGGAGCACACCTGGGAGATCAGAGCCCACAGGGTCTGGTTAGCCTGGGAGTCCCATCACCATGTAAACATGCTGGAGCTCTGTGCAGTGCAGCTGGTTCTCACAGAATTTGCTGCTCTGATTAGGGGTTGGGTCATGCAGGTTCAGATGTACAACACTACAACCATGTTCTACCTGAGCAGCAGGGAGAGCGGAACACACTCTCTTCCTCTGTGTCAGGAGCCTCCCTACACCTGGACCCTAATGTGCAGCTTGGGTGCAGATTTCCTGGTGATCCATGTCACGGGATTTCACAGTCAGCTGGCAGACACTCTCAGCAGGATATGAGATGTTGCATGAGCGATCCCTGAATCAGGAGGTAGTGAACCACATTCTCCCTGTGGAGCACTCTTCTGGTTGATCTGTTTGCCTCCTGGGAGAATGCCAAACTGAGGCTGTTTTATGCATGCCACCCCCCCGCCCCAAATTCGGGACACTGTGGGGGAATGAAGCACTGGACCTCAGGCCTCATGTACCCTGTCCCTCCCATCCTCTTGCTGCACAAGGTGGTGGTCAAGGCTTGGAAGCACAAAGTGCAGATTATCCCAATAGCTCCACACTGGCTTAGACAATTCTGGTACCCAGATCTCCTCAGCCTCAGCAGCAGACCTCTGTGATGGTTGCCTTTTGGACCAGATCTACTGGCCAGATAACAGGAGACTCTCCTGCATCCAGACCTAACATCTCTGCACCTCTCAGACTAGTTCTTGAGCAACTAGAGTTCCAAGACTTTAGTCTGTCGGAAGTGCTCCATGTTGTGGAGGTCTCCTGAAAAGAGTCAGCTTACAAATGCTATGTATTTAAGTGGGGGAGAGATTCTCCATATGGTGCCAGGACTAGGAGCTTGATCCCCCTTGCCTGCCCTCTGGCAAGCATCTTAGAGTACCTGTGGTCCTTCTCTCAGTTGGGAGTGTGGATGATGATGCTTAAGGTGCACCTGGCAGCCATCTCTGCTTACTGGGCATGGGCTGGTCAGCCAGTGAGGCCCAGAGAAAGGTGGTTGGGCACTTTTCCAAAGGCCTGGATCACTGGTCCCCTCCGGTGCATGAAGCACCACCACCATGGGGTCAACTGCTTGTGCTTGCTGTACTCATGGGCAAGCCATTTGAGCCTATGCACAGGAGTGAGATGTCACTCCTATCATGGAAGATGGTTTTCTTGGTGGCCATTACATCAGCCAGAAGGGTCAGTGAGCTCCAGGTGCTCTCGGTAGAGTCTCCATATCTGGTCTTTCACAAGTACAAGGTCGTCCTTCATCCCTACCTGAAGTTCCTCCCAAAGATACAGTAGTTCCCCTCTTCCCGAAATAATGAACCTTCCAGTATATTTTACCACCCCTTCTTTGGAGGCTGACTGCAGGCTCCATACTCTGGACCTACAGAGGGGGCTCTCTTATTATAAGGAGTGCACAACTGGAGTTTGGGGTGAGGCTCGCCAGCTGTTTGTAACTTAACGCTGAAGCTGTGCCTGACAGATTGGCAGCAAAGTGGACAGTTGGCAGGTGTATCACATCCGGCATCAACCTCTGCAATAGATTTGCTGGTAGGTAGCCTCCTGTAGGGCTTAGGGCTCATTCCACCAGACATACTGCTGCCTCAGTGGCTGCTTCCAGAGGCATCAAGAGCTGTAGGGCTGCTACCTGGAAGTCAGCACACACTTTCATTTACCACTACAGTGACCTAGAGTCTCGTCGGCATGCTGCTTTTGGGACCTTGGTTTTTCAGTCTCTGTTCATCAAATAGTGGTGCACACATTTCCCCCTCCTCCCAGAGAACTGCTAGAAATCTGCCAGAGTGTGGACAGTGAACTGTATCCACACCCCCTAGAAAGATATGTTACTTCCTTATAACTGTTGATCTTACTTCGAGGGTATCTCTTGCAGCAGGCCATCAACAGTAGGACTAAGATGCCCGGCACTAGGATCACATGGAAACCTTTCTAGCTAGCAGTCTACCAGAGGGGGCCGGTCACCTCAGACGTCTGTGCCTGATGTCAGCCAATCCTATAAAAGCAGGCGGCCCCCACACCTTCCCCAGTTCTTTCCCGCCGTTGACCAACACATGTCAGACCAGTGATACCGCCACAGCTACAGTCATTTTCCCACATCTAACCACACTTTATTATTTTTAGATTTTTAGTAAGTTTAACATCAAAATTTTTGTGTTCTCACCTGACAGTTTATGTCTTCAAAACCGTCATCATCTTATGACTGCTCCATGAAGTGTGCCTGCTGCAAGCAGATCCCAGACAAGGATAGCCAGTCTGCCCAAGTCTTGTGCCGAGTTCCAGACCATGACATCCAAGCCTGTGAGGCCTGTCAGAAGTTCAACCCAGCCACCCGCAGATGTTGCCAGAAGATCTTGCAGAATCATCTCCTTAAGCAGAAGGTCGCTTGAACGGAAGCTACAGGCTAGGAGTGCCTCTGTTTCCCTGGCCTAGTCCTCGAGGTTTTCATCTTCGAAGTCCAGGAGCAAATCTACCAGGAAACATAAACATAGGGACAAGGACCGGGACTGACCCTGGTCTGCCTCCCACTCGCGGTCCCTACACGAGCAGTCTTCGACACATGGTATTTCTACTTCAGGAGATCGACCTCCTCAGCCCTGCACACCCAAACTTCCACAGGGCTTCCAGTGGCCCCCCGCCTGTGTCTCCCTCACGGGCAGTGGCTCTTTGGGACAGAGTACTCTGTATCCTGCCCCCAAGCTCCTGCCGTTCCAGCCCTTGTTCTCTGCAAATTCACAGTCAGGCGGCTTGGGCTAGCACCAGTCTCCTAATTGCCAACACCAGTGCCACTGATGCCAGTCTTATCACCTGGGCCCATCGCCGATTCTGCCCCTCCTCCCTCTCAGGGATAGACGCTGCAGGAAACCAGTACCTCCCCAAGCCTGGTTTCTCATCAGCCTTTGCCGGGGGGGGGGTCACTCTCCACTCCAGCGCCTGTCTCTCCACAAATGGCACCGGTGGACACCCCTCCGGCATTGCCTCAGCCTGCTGGACCTGTGCCTGTCCTTCCTCTGCCACAGCCTGCGGGACCCATGCCGGCCCCACCTCCTCAGCCAGCACCTGTGGGTCCATCCTCCTGCCATCCACTCCGGTGGGTCCGTCACCCGTCCTGCCACAGTCTATGCCCACAGGCTCTATGCCTGGGTATGCTACGCCAACTCCAGCTGGTCCGGAGTGTGTATACCCCTACCCGACCCGGCTCCTTTGGGACCTTCGCCAGTCCCCACTTACCTGGCATCTGGGAGACTGACACTGGCCCCTTTGGATTATCATGGTCTGATCTCAGCCCTATGGTCCTGTATGCAGACACAGGTCCCAGCTGCAGCCACCCGTCAAGGGTCTCCCTTGGGATCCATTTCCCCGGTCCCTGTTTGGCCAGTCCCTAGTTCCCTTCCCACACCCAGGGACAGGCCTGATGCCAGGTCAGCCAGACACTCGATAATCAGCCTGAGGATAGCAGGGACAACGATGCAGATGATGCTGACCAGAGCTTCAGCAGTGAGTCTTCCTCCTTGGGCCCAGATTCCTCCGAAGGGGAAGAGGCACTGAGAATTGTCCCCAGGTCCCCCCGACTACCCCATGTTTATGCCCATCGCGAGGCACATTCAGGCCACTATGGGATGGGAAACAGAAGAACAGGATCTAGAGAGGCGTTGGTGGCCATCTGCCTATGTCAGTCAGACACCCCTACTCTGATGCTCCCCTCAGTTATCGATTCCTATGAGGACGTTACCCGTGCTGCTTGAAACCACACCCATATGGTCCTGGCAGTGTCCAGAAAGGCTAACAGGCTTTACCATGCCCCACTGGCAAGCCGTACTTTGGCGAATAGCCCAAGGCTGATTCGGTCGTTATCAACACAATGCATGACCACACCAAGAGACCGAAACACCTAAGTTCTCTTCACCTGGACTGGGATTCTCACTGGCTGGACCAGATGGGCAAGTGAGCCTTCATCACTGCCATTCTGGTTATTCGGGCCATCAGTTAATTGGCTCATATGGTGTAATACCAGAACCTGCTAAGGGACCAGGCTAGGAAGGTGGTCCTAGCCATGCCAGATGACCCTTCCAAGCAGCAGATCTTCCAGGCCCTCAGAACAGGCTCGGATATTGGTACCCATGTCCTCGGGGCAGCCTATGATGCGGTAGATGCCTCAAGACAGGCAGCAGCCATCAGCATCTGTATGAGGCACCACTCCTGACTTCAAGTCTCTGGTTTCACACAGGATGTCCAGTCTAACATAACTGATGCACCTTTCAGGGGTTTCAAACTTTTTTGGGGAGATGTCCAGGATATCATCTCCAAACTTCAGACATTAGGACAGGCTCTGAAATCCATCCATTCTGTATACCATACCCAGTCGAAGTCTGGACAGTGGGCTCCTTTTAGTCGCTCCTCCCACAGACAGGCCTGCCCCCTCCTAAAACCCAGGGCAAAGGCAAAGCAGAGGCAGCTCTACCCACTCCCTCCTCTGCTGCTACCCAGTGCACCAGAGGTGCAGCAGCAGCTACTTCCACCTCCTGACTCCTTGCCAGACTCCCCCCCCTCCTTCAGTTGTTCCACAGGAGGCGGTCAGAGGGGGTCACTTCTCTCTCTACCTGAACAGGTGGAGGGAGATCGCCATAGACAACTGGGTGCTGCAGCTCATCAAGCACGGCCACATTCTTGCGTTCCTAGAGTGGCCTCCAGAAAAACCTTCCAGGCAATTCCTCGTATCCTCCCGGCCACACCCCCCTCATCTGGGAGGAAATTCAGGCCTTACTTCAAAAAAAGGCCATAGAGCCTGTCCCATGGTGTCAGCAGGGAAGGGGGTTCTATTTCCACCACTACCTGGGTCCCCAAGTGCATGGGAGACTTCAAACAACATGAAGTCTTGCTATATTATGACAATTGCAGTTTGTCCCACCATTAGAACTGCTCCGGAGGTGAAATAGTTAACTCCATTCCATGAATGGAACTTTGAGCACGAGCTCTAAAATAGAAGCTCTGTCTGTGGAGATTCATACCTGAACTGTCAGATTCTTTACTCCGCCTCACTGAACAGTCGCTCCGGAGATTTCTCCTACTGCTTTCTTCATTTCTCGGTTTAAACAGTATTTTCTCGGTTAAATTAAATCGCGAGTATAATTATTTTAACCGCAAACCGATCGGTTCAAGCTCTGTCTGTGGTATTGTAAGTAATAGACAGGTTTTATTCTGTGTGGAACTTGTAAATGTTTATCGGTTCGGTTCGGTTCGAACCGATCAGGTTGGTTAAAACCTTAAAGAGTAAGCATTTTAAAGCTTTTAGAGTGCGGTTCCCGGTTCTTATCGGTTCTAAAAAAGCAGTTTCATTACGGTTTCCATGACCCGTGTACGGTTAGGAACCGATAAAGTGTCTCGGCGTGGTACTGCCGCTAAAAGGGCAAGTTTCTTGGTTAGGCTGGTATCATGTCTGAGAGAAACCCAAAAGAAAAAACGGGCCCACTGGGTTTCAACACTGTAGTGTCTGTGGGGAAGCCTTTGCCAAGGCTGACCCACACACTACATGTGTTTATTGTCTGGGGTTGACCACCTCATTTCAGACTGCCAGATTTGTAAAATTCCTGCAGCCACCCTGGATAAGAGAGTGGGCAGGCTCAGGGAACGAGAGGCCAAAAAGTCCGCTGACCCGGATGGCCAGCCCGGTTCGGTGCCAACCGAACCGGAGGGAGTGCCCTCTGACCAGGGCGAGACTTCCTCGGGCAAAAGTAAACTAAAAAAAAAAAAAAAAAAAAGAGAAAATCAGCAGGTATGGAGTCCAAAATTCCTTCTCCAACTGCTGCAGAACTAGCAAAAGCTATACAAATTGTACAGTCACTTTCTCCGGTTCCGTCCGAACCGCCACTGTCTGGTAAAAGGTTGGTTCAGCCGGTTCCACCGGGTTCAGGAATATGATATTGGAGATTTTTGTGAACCAAGAGCATGGGGGGTATGATGATGATCAGTGTGAATGTGACTGAGAGAGTCTGGGTGTGCCCACTGAACCGGACATCTCCCCAGACTGACCCTTACAATCTCCCCCTATGCTTTCTGAGTCCCCTTCTCTTTTTCTGTTTTATAAAAAGGGTTGCTGAATCCCTCCAGCTCCCATGGGAGGAAGCTGTGGATGAGCAAGAGGAACCTGATTTTGTAGAAATTATGGATATACCAGAGTCTAGGAGATTGTCTATTCCTTTGCATAAGTCTTTTAGGAAACAAACAATAAAAATTTTTAAAAACTCCTAATTCTGTGCCTCCTGTAGATAAAAAGATGGACAGAAGGTACACATTGTCAGGTCCTGATACAGAATTCCTTTCACAGCAATGCAGTCATGTTGGGGTAGTTCAGGCTGCAGCCTGTGATAAAGCTAATATTCCCCTGGCTTCACATCCTCCTGACAAGGATTCCAGGAAGATTGATGCCATGGCAAAAAAAAACAAAAAAAAAAAACAGTATATGGCAGCCTCCTTGGGACTCGGGCAAGCAAATTATATGGCTTATGTAGCAAGGCATCAGAAATCTAGATGGGATACTGTTATGGAATTAGCCAAACAAGCCCATGGCCAGCTGGTTAGCGAACTAGAACAGGTGGCTGCCGATGGCATTGAGGTTTCTAAGGTGCAGTTTCATACTGTTGTGGATGTTAATGATGTTTCCTCTAGAGTCATGGCCACATCTGTAGCTTTTCATAGGTTGGCCTGGCTCAGGTGTACTAGCCTGTCACAGGATACCCAAACTAAGGCTATGGATTTTCCTGTGGTGGGAAATTCTCTGTTTGGGAGCAGACAGAAATTACATGAAAAAGATGGATGAATATAGGACCACTTACAAAAGTGCACAAGCTAAGGAGTGGCAAGCCACTCCCCAGAAGCATACCCCAGGGGTAGGGGTGGAAGCCTTTTTCACAGGCCTTTATCAGACTCAGGCCTCCTCTGCTTATGCTCAGAGGGGCTTCTTCAGAGGCAGAGGCAGGCGGGGGTGTGGGCAGGCCTGCTCCCACCCTCAGCCTAAAGCACCTGCTAAGCAGGCACCCTGATGGGGTGCCCAGGGCCGATTCTCCTTTACCAGTAGGGGGCAGGTTGGCTTACTTCAGTCAGAACTGGGCGTCTTTAACCTCAGACAAGTGGGTTCTGGAAGTAGTAAGCCAGGGTCTGGTTCTCAGCTTCAAAAGTTTCCCAAGATGAGAACCAGGTTTTCTATACTGTAAGTTCTTCAGAGACCCTTGCTCTAGAAGCAGAGGTCTCAACCCTGTTGGCTGTCAGAGCAGTAGAAAGGGTTCCTCCCTGCACCAGGGCAGGGTCTGTATTCAGATACTTCCTTACCCCAAAAGACAGGAGAATGGCGCCATCTTAGACCTCAGATATCTGAACAAGCATCTTTTGAAACCAAAGTTCAAAATGGTAACTCTGGCAATGATTTTACCCTCTCTAAGGCCAGGGGACTGGTTAGCTTCCCTGGACCTCAAGGATGCCTATTTTCCGTCCTAATCAGAAGCTTCCATCAGTACCTCAGATTCGAACTGCCCTCAGGTCATTACCAGTTCAGAGCAATGCCCTTCGGCTCTACTCTGCCCCAAGGGTATTCACAAATGTCTGGCAGTAGCAGTGGCTCACTTAAGGAGGCAAAGGTTGCTGTTTTTCCCTATCTAGACGACTGGCTCATTGTAGGCCAGTCCCCAGAACAGGTAAAATCTCACCTGCAAGTCACCCAGCAGCTTCTCACCTCCCTGGGCTTTCTGCTAAATCTACCAAAGTCGGTTCTGGAACCAGTCCAGGTACTTACCTTTATGGGGCAGAATTGGACACAAACCTAGCCAGAGCTTTTCTTCCCTTAGAAAGGGTAAGGAATTTAGTGGCTCTGGCCTCCTCCTTCACTCTGCAGGTCTCTCGACCAGCAAGACACTTTCTGCAGCTCCTGGGGCACATGGCTGCATCCACAGCTGTTGTGCAGGGAGCAAGATTTCAGATGAGAGACATTCAGTTTCACTTGAGAACCTTTTGGTCTCAGAGAAGAGACCCCCTTTCCAAGTTGGTCCCAGTGACTCGAACCTTGATCCAGGCCCTCTAGTGGTGGCAGGATCAGAGCAATTTGAGATTGGGGGAACCCTTCATTCCCCCTGCTCACACTTTGACTCTCACTACAGATGTCTCCCTTCTGGGGTGGGGAGCCCACATGGGCGACCTCTCCACTCAGGGAGTGTGGTCCCCCCAGGAATTTCTGCTCCGCATCAATTTGCTGGAGCTCAGAGCTGTCTTTTTAGCTCTTCAAGCATTTTCTGCATCTGTTCAGAACAAAGTGGTACAAGTCAGAACAGACAACACCACAACAATGTGGTACATCAACAAGCAGGGGGGCACTCGGTCTTCGGCCTCGTGCTCCCGAGGCAATGAAGTTGTGGTCGCTGGCCTATTCCTGAACACTTCCCTCATAGCAGTTCACCTTCCAGGAAAGGACAATGTCCTAGCAGATGCTCTCAGCAGGATTTCCCAGGGCCATCACAATGGTCCCTGGATCCTCAAGTATCGGGATAGTCTTTGCCAGTTGGGGCACCCTCAGATAGATCTTTGCAGCCCCAGACAATCACCAACTTCCACTGTTCTGTTGCAGGCCTCCAGTGTTGGGTTCAGTCCTGGACGCCTTCTCCTGGATTGGGAAGGAAGTTCTTTATGCTTTTCCCCTTCCTCTCTCCTATTCAAAGTGTTAGTCAAATCAGATCTCAGCCTTGCAGGATGATCCCTGATTGCCTGGATTAGGCCAGGCAGCCCTGGTACCCACTCCTTCTGTCCCTGACAGTCAATCTTCCCTTTTCCTCCCCAGGAATCACAACCTATTAACCTGTGCTCAGGGAGAGTTTGGTATCCGAACCTCAAATCCTCAACCTCAAGGCCTGGCTCTTGAGGTTAGAGTTGCTGACTTACACCTCTCTCAGGGTGTCCTTTAAATCCTAAAGGCTTCTAGGAAGCCTTCCACTAGGCTACTTATAATTCTAAATGGAAAAGGTTTTCCATTTGGTGTGCTGGGAATCATATTTCCCCAGAATCTGCTGATTTGCCCATTGTGTTAGATTACATGGTCCATCTTAATTCCTTGGGCCTCAGACCAGCTACCCTGAGAGTTTATTTGGCAGCTGTTTATACTTTTGTTTCAGCAGGAAAGTCATCCTCTCTTTCTGCTCACCCTGTGTTTTCCAAGTTTTTTAAGGGATTACTCCATACTAATCCACTTTTCGGGATCGGGCCCCTGCCTGGGACCTTAATGTTTGCATTGCCCAGTTAATGCAACCCCCTTTTGAACCTCTGTTTTCTGCAGAGCTGAAGTATCTAACTTGGGAAATCCATTTTCCTAGTGGCTATCACTTCTGCTGGACGCATAGGTGAGTTGCAAGCCTTGTCAGTAGAAACTGACTTCATTTCTTTCCACAGGGATAAGGTAGTCCTCAGGACTAACAGGAAGTTTTTGCCTAAGGTGGTTTCAGATTTCCATTTTAACCAATCTATTTCCCTTCCAGTATTTTTCTCTGAACACTCCTCTTCTGGTGAGAGGAGATTGCACAGCCTGGATGTTAATAGGGCTCTTAGTTACTATATAGAATGTACCAAGGGTCACAGGTTCGAATCCCTCCAACTTTTCCTCACTTTTGGTGAGGTTGGGAAAGGGAAACCTGCCACTAAGACATCAATTGCCAGGTGGATTGTCTCTTGTATCCAATTTTGTTATCAGAAACTGGGCAGAGATCCCCCCTCTGGCTTGAGGGCTCATTCTACCAGAGGTACAGCCACGTCTCTAGCTGCTGCCAGAGACATCCCTATATTGGAGATATGCCAGGCTGCTATTTGGAAAACGGTACACACTTTCACCAAGCATTACTCCCTGGATGTCCAGGCTAGGAGAGATGCTCGGTTGCACAGCCGTTCTTCAGAGCCTATTCCCCAAGGGTTCTGCCTCCTCCATGGAGGTACTTCATGTGTAGTTCTGTAATTGTTATAATATACAAGACTTCATGTTGTTTGAAGAATAAATTACTCACCTTAGTAATGTTGTTTCTTCTAATGGAGTCTTGCTATATTATGACCTCACCTGCCCCTCTCAGAACTCTCTACTTGGGTAGGTGTGGGCAACCCTAGTGTGGGTACCTATTTTATGCTCTTTTGTGCTTCAATTTTTGGGGTTTGGGGTTTGGGGTGTGGTGTTTTATTATTCTCTTGTTTTATTCTCATTTTGTTAAAATTGTATTAGTAATTCTGGTCCCCTGACTTGAGTATTGGGTGTTGGGACCAGCAATGGGTGTTATTATTTAGGTAGCCAGTTGGCTGAGTGAGTTACAGCTTCCACACAGACCTTAGTGAGTTTTGCTCGTAAAGATCTGACAGTTCAGGTTTGAATCTCCACAGACAGAGCTTCTATTTTAGAGCTCGTGCTCAAAGTTCCATTCATGGAATGGAGTTAACTATTTCACCTCCGGAGCAGTTCTAATGGTGGGACAAACTGCAATTGTCATAATATAGCAAGACTCCATTAGAAGAAACAACATTACTAAGGTGAGTAATTTTTTCCTTTGGCTCATTCTGGATCTAAGCCAGCTGATGCTATTTACAGAGTACAAATGATTCAGGATGGTCACCCTTCAGTGTTTACTGCCCCTGCTACATCAGGGGGACTGGCTTTGTTCCCTGAATATGCAGAATGCCTACCTGGATATCAAGGTCTTCGACTCCCACTGGCTCTTCCTCCGCTTCCAGGGAGTGCACTACCAGTTCAGAGCTCTGCCCTTTGGTTTGTCTTCAGTCCTCAGGGTCTTCACCAAATGCCTGGCAGTGGTGGCAGCTGCCTTGAGATGGCAGATCTTCTATGTTTTTCCCTACCTGGATGATTGACTGCTAGCGGCCCCATCCAGGGGCCATCTCCTTCAAACTCTTTTTCACACCTGCAGCTTATTTCAAGCTTTGGGCATTGCCATCAACCTCCCAAAGTCTTTCTTGACCCCTTTCCAGCACCTCCTGTACATAGGGGCAGTGCTGGACACCACCCAAGGGAAGGCCTTCTTACCCCCAGACAGAGCAGAGAGTCTGATGGACCAGGCTTGTCTTCTTTACTCCAGCCATCATGTTCCAGCGAGGGTCTTCCTGAGACTTTTAAGCCTCATGGCCTCAGCCATTGCCACAGTTCCCCTGGCCAGGCTGCATATGCGAATCCCTCAAGTGGATGCTGAGGGTCCAGTGGGACTAACGCATGGATGCCCTGGATCAACCAGTGCTGGTGTTGGATCCAGTCAAGAAAGTGCTGTTTTGGTGGATGGAGCCCAGGAACTTGTTTCAGGGAGTTACTTTTTTTGTATCTCCCCATCAACAGGTCCTTATTATGGATGCCTCCAGCTTCAGTTGGGGAGCCCTCATGGGGACAATCCAAACTCGAGGGACATGGTCCAAAATAGAGAAGAATCTCCACATAAATGTCCTGGAGATGCAAGCAGATCTTCCCTTGTCAATCTTTACCATTCATTACTGCCAAAGCGGCATGCCGCCACGGGTTTTTCAGAGGTTGGGCGCCGATGGTGCTGCCCCCAAGGTGATGCATCACGTGATGTGTGAAGAGCTGCCATTAGCGCCGCAGACTCCTCCTCCATCCCAGTTCTGTTTCTCCCGTCATCGAGGCTGCACCTGCTGTGCGGAGTAATAGTGTTTAGTACCTATGTCATAGGCCGCGTGTCAATTTTCGATGCTGCTCCTTCTTCCTGGTTCATTTCCCGACGTTGTCTGCTGGTAAGATCATTCCTTTTGTTTTATTTTTTGATGATGCTGGAAGCTTTGCTGTTTAAATTGTTATTTTCGCATCATGTCAGGTTCGGGGGCAAAATGTAAGTCTAAGGCGGGCCGTGCCCCTATGCATCGGTGCCCCTGTGGCTGGCAGTTTTCCGTCATGGACCGGCATGATGTTTGTCTGTGGTGCCTGGGACCCTACCATGATATGGACCACTGCGACGCCGGTTTCTCCATGGATTGCCGTGTTTTAGAAATCCGCGCAGTGAAAGTCGGAAGGGCTCTGCCGACATTTGGAGGATGACATCGCCCGCTAGCTTCCCAGGCCAGATATCTCAACCCTTCCTCCTGGTCCCCTCCCGGGTTTATACAGGCCGATGAGGAGGTAACCTCCTCCACTTCTAACCTTGCCGAGAAGGAGGTTTCTTCTTTGGCACTGGAGGGACGGTGTGATCTCTCCTGGGGTTGCACCATCTGCGCCATCGTGGCAGTCACCTCCTCAGATTTGCAGGCTTCCCCAGTGTCACGGCTCCCGTTTGCGGGGCCTGGCTCTGGTGGATCCTCGATGTCGCCTAGTGATGCCGCCGTGGAGTCAGCCGCTGCCCACGGCACCAGGGACTCTGGCAGCACCATTGGCAATGCTGCTTTGGGTTCCGGTACCGTTCGCGGCACCATTGGCAGTGCCACTTTTGTTGCTGGCACCATCCAGGGTGCCGGAGACTCGGGCGCTGTTCGCAGTGTCGCTTTGGGTTCAGAGACTGTCCATAGCGCCGGGGACTTGGGTGGTGCCATTGGCGGTGCCGTTTTGGGTTTTGGCACTGTCCATGGTGCTGGTGACTCAGGCAGTGCCGTTTGCGGTGCCGCTGGGGTTTCCTGTGTTGACTGTGGTACGGTAGACTCCAGTGGCACTGTTGGTGTTGCAGCCTTCGGTGCCGAGCCTGGGTCCATTTTGGGTGAGGTTCCTGCAGTCACCTCGCTGGAGTCTACTCTGCCCGACCCCTCTTTGGAAGGGGATGACTCGGGGAGACCCGGACTGGCGACCTGAGTCTTCTGACTCGGAACCTCTTATAGGCTGTAGCGCCAGGCGATCCAGTGTTCCTCTCCCCGAGTCCCCGGAGTTGGTTAGCCCAGAGGATTCCACGGTTAGGGGTGTTCTGGAGTCTTCTGTGGTGGACCCTTCAGGAGATCGGGAGGGGATGCCCTCCTCTCAGAGGTCCCAGGCAGCTACCATCTCTGGTGCTGCTGGGGTCCTTCGGGAGAGGGTGGAGGACCCTGCCACAGTTGGTTCCCTTTGGGGGCTCGCTCAGCAGGGACCTCCCCCACTGACATCGAGGAAGAGGGCTGCTTCGGAGTCTGAGGGATTGAGAGGTTGGGGTGAGGAGTGGTGGCGTATCCCACTGCCCTACGGGATGTGGGGAGGAGTTGCAGCGTTGATCCCCACCTTTCTCTCAAGGCATGGACATCTAGGGCATAGTGCTTGTCGAAAGTATGCACTGAGCTCCAGGTAGCTGCATTGCAAATATCCGCAATGGGCACTTTGCAGGTTTCCACCAGGGATGCCGTGACCGCTCTAGTAGAGTGAGCGTACACTCTGCCCTCCAGCTTAACCTGTGCCATGGAATAACAGTGGTGAAGACATGCTACCAGCCATGCTGAAATGCATCTGACAGCGACAGGTTGACCCAGCCGGGTCTCGCTGAAGGAAACAAACAGTTCTATCCAAATAGAAATGCAGAGCTCTTTTGACGTCTAAAGAATGAAGGGTATGCTCTCCTTCATTTTGGAAGTTCGCAAAAGGAAATAAACAGTTGTTGAGCTTTGCGAATTTCTTTTGTTCTATCTAAATAGAAATGCAAAGCTCTTTTGATGTCCAAAGAATGAAGGGTCCACTCTTCTTCATTTTGGAAGTTCACAAAGTAAGTAGGAAGGACCAAAGGTTGGTTTAGATGGAATTCTGAAACAACCTTAGGGAGAAACTTAGGATGGGTCCTAAGAACTAGCTTGTCTCTAAGAAAATGGAAATTACGTACTTACCGTAATTATTGATCTTCTTGGACAGTCTCCATCACTCATTCATACTAGTGGGATAGCGCTGGAGGCGCTAGGACCAAGCGGGAGCCAAAAATTTTCTGAAGGGTAGGTGCCGAGGTAAGACCGCGCATGCGCGGCACCGCGAGACTGACTCGCGCCTGTGTAGGCTATCTTGGCGTCGACCCTCCAACCGCCTCAGTACCTTTTCGACCAAGGAGGTGCAGTGTAACTAATGAGAATAACTCATTCTGAGTTTCTGGGCCTGAGAGGGCCCAGATGGCATTTGTAAGAAAGGTCAAAGAACAATGTCTTCACAGTCCGAACCATAGGCCATGAAGACCAGGAAAGAAAAACGAGTGAACCCAGGGGATGGTGGGTGGGCATGTGAATGAGTGATGGAGACTGTCCAAGAAGATCAATAATTACAGTAAGTACGCAATTTCCATATCTTCCTGGACTAAGTCTCCATCACTCACTCACACTAGTGGGAGAGTACCAAGCTAAAACCCACAACCCTGAGTAGGGTGGTAGGAGATAGAGTTCACCCAGAAGGTGGCAGGACACAGAGGGTGGTGGTAAATGGGTGTCACTCCACAGAGGGAAGAGTGACCAGTGGGGTACCACAGGGATCAGTGCTGGGACCGGTCCTATTCAACATCTTCATCAGTGACATTGTGCAGGACCTAGAAGGCAGAATTTCACTGTTTGCTGATGACACAAAGCTCTATAACAGAGTAGACACACCAGAGGGTGTAGACAGAATGAGAAGGGACCTGCAGAAACTTGAAGAATGGTCAGGGGTTTGGCAGTTGAAATTCAATGGAAAGAAGTGCAAGATAATGCATATGGGGCACAAAAACCCAGGCACAATATATCAGTTGGGGGTGAGGATATAGCATGCACCAAGCAGGAAAGGGATCTTGGGGTTATCATCTCTGATGACCTCAAGGTAGGGAAACAGTGTGACAAGGCAGCAGGTAAAGCAAATAGGTTGCTGGGATGCATAGGCAGGGGCATCACCAGCAGGAAAAGGGAGGTCATAATTCCACTATACAAGACACTAGTGAGGCCTCACCTGGGGTACAGTGTACAGTTCTGGAGACCTTACCTACGTAAGGACATAGACAGGGTAGAGAAGGTTCAGAGGAGGGCAACAAAGATGGTACATGGATTGCATCACAAGTCTTATGAGGACAGGTTGAAGGAACTGAACATGCACTCCCTGGAGGAGAGGAGGGAGAGAGGGGATATGATAGAGACAGACAGGTATCTTACAGGGAGGAACAGGGTGCAGGAATACACTATTTTTAAGTGAAAAAGATATTCCAGGACTAGAGGGCATGGGATGAAGTTGGAGGGAGGACGATTCAGAGGAAACGTGATGAAGAATTTCTTCACAGAACGGGTGGTGGACAAGTGGAACACCCTGCCAGAGGAAGTGGTGGAGGCTGAAACAATCACGGGATTTAAGAATGCATGGGATAGACATAAAGGAATTCTGGAGGCTAGGGTTAAGGGGCAACAGACTTCTAGGAAAACATAAACTGAATTTACAAGCTCAAATGGGCAGACTGGGTGGGCCATAGGCCCTTATCTGCCGACACTGTCTACGTATCTATGTATCTATGTCTCCAAAGCTGCTTCTACTGGCAGTTCTGAGGGTTGCCCTTCTAGACTCATGAAATCTCAGGTACGTCACAGCGGAGAGTCCCCTTCTGGGCTCTTTCTGGGTCTGCCTCCCTCTCTTTCCTCTTCACAACCCAGCATGATCTCAGGGTCCCCAGTTCTGGTGGCGGCGCTCCCTGGATCTCAGAGCCCTGACAGAGGCCAGGCACGTGCTTTTAGGTGCCCTTCGCCCATCCCTCTGCAACCACCACCCTCTCTCCCAAGCCATGTGGGTCCCACAGGACTGTTAACTTGGGAGACGTTCAGAGCTACTGTGGCAGCCTTCCCATCCTATGTCAGGGCCATGGATGAACAGGTTTTCCACCTGTCCCCTCCACTGCAGGAGTCCTCTGAACATTCGAGCTCCACTTCTTCCTCGACTTCCCCTCCTGAGGAAGAGAAACTTTCTGTCCACCTTTCCTCTGACGCAGATTTCACTGACTATCAGCGGTTCCTTTTGAGGTTGGTTTCGGAGCTTCGTATCTCCTACATCCGTAGGGACAATACCGAGCGGCAGATGCGTGCATTCCTTAGCGAATTCAGTGCTCGCCACCTGGTGGTGCCTTCCTTGCTGATCCCTTTCCAGGAAGCGTCTCTCCGCACCTGGCAGTCTCCAGCCACTCCTTCTCCAGCCCTGGCAGACTGCAGGAGATGGTATTGTGCCCCCCATGAGTCTCTAGGTTCTCTGCCTCACCCAACTCCGGGCTTGACGTCCCTAGACACTCCTTCTGGGCCTCAGCGCCTGGCGCATGACAGACCCCCGGATCAGGATTCTGCTGAATTCGACCGGTGGGGACAAAGAGTTTTCTCTTCAAGTCTTGTGTTGATGTGTATAAGTTCACATCAGGTACACCATGCTGCTTACAACAGGCATCTGTGGTCGATGCTGTCACAGGTCCTAGCATCTTTGCCTAACACACAGCAGTCTATACAAGCCATTGCCCTCTCTGCGCAAGGTCTGGAGCTTGCAAGGCACCAAGCGAGGGCATCCTACGAAGCCAATGAGGTGGCGTCCAGACTTGCAGGGACAGCAATCTGCATTAGGCGGAGGGCATGGCTTCGTCTCTCCAGACTATTGCCCATTGCCCGGCGTAGGGTGACTGCCTCTGCCTTCCGGGGGACCTGTCTGTTCTCCCGCAGGGTAAGGAGGCTTCTTCAGGGGCACCCTCCCTCCCCCCCCGCCCAGGGGGGACACCTCCTTGTCCTCACCAACCTTAGACTGCCCCAGTCTACTGGTTAGGGTCTCCTCCTCCTGTTTTCCACCAGTAGGTGACTGAGGGATCTGATCCCTCAGGGTCTATCCAGGCCCCCTTTTGGGGGCTTGGTACTCACCCAGCAGTAATGAATGGTGAAGATTGACAAGGGAAGATATGAAAATTACGTACCTACCGTAATTCTTGATCTTCTCTTGTATCTTCACCATTTATTACTGATTCCCGCCCACCTTCCCCTCAAGGGCCTCCTACTTCAGCGTCTCCCCCTCCCTGCTCGTTCCTTCCCTCCTCTTTGTTGGCCTTTAAGCAAAAAAAAAAAAAAAAAACTGTCCTGATTTTTCCGTTCTTCTCTGGATGGATCCTGTTTTCTGAAGGTAAGGGGGAACGAGTAGGATTCATTTCTATCCTGAGGGAACTCTTTCTGATTGCCCCTAGGGGTGACCTCTTGGCTCTTTCTTAGCCATGTTGTTCAATTCACAGTTAACGAGACCGTCCCTTTTATGGCACGATCCTCTTTTCCAGGTTCCCTCTGGCAGGTCTTAATCTCATATTGGTCAGCTTCTGCTGGTTGGTACTGTCCTGGCACTACAGTTACCTTGAGCTGATGTTCTTGCCTTGCCTTCAGGAAGTCTGATCGAGTTTCCAGTCTATCCTTTACGTAAAGGTGTGCCCTCTGTAGAGTCACCCCCTTCTCACACACATCTGTGTTAGCACTTAAGGGGCTGGGGGGCTTCTTTCCCCGTCCTAGTTTGGTGCTCTCCTTTTGGAACAGAATTTCTGCCTTGGCAGTCTATGAGCTCTCGACTAGAGTTTAAGGGGTTGGGATGGCGGGTGGTATAGAGAATCTGCCTTTTGTGTCCAATCTGTGCAAGCGGTTCGGTTCAACCTTCTCTTCAGTCCTATCAGGTGGGATCCTTGCTCCCTTGTTTTTGGTTCCGAGCTTATAAGCCTTTAAACCAATCTCTCAATGGGCAGAGTTCTCCTCTCCCAACATCCCTTGTTCTCTTCCCTCTCTTCTTCTTCCTTTTTTCTCCTCTCCTTTGTCTGTTCTTCCCTTGGAGCCGCCCCAGAAGTGAGGTCCTGCGGTCCCTTAGGGTAGGCATTTCCTTCTCCTTTGTCTGTCCTCTACCGGCTTAATCTTTTTCAGTTTATATCCTTTCCTTTTTTTATCCCTCGGCTCTCTTGCCTCACTCTTTTTTCTTATCCTTATTTCGCCTCTCCAGCTAACAGAACTGAGGTGGAGGATGAGGAGGAGTCTGCGGCGCCTAACTGCCACCCCTCGCATATCATGCGATGCGTCACTCTCGGGGGCGTCGCCATCAGCGCCGACTCCTCTGGGAAAAAAACCAAACTCCCGTGGTGGGTGCGCGCCTCTGACTTACACCCAGCAATAATGAATGGTGAAGATACAAGAGAAGATCAAGAATTATGGTAGGTACGTAATTTTAATTTCTGTACGCCCTGCAGGCCTTTCAGACTCAGCTCTCCCTGGGTCTGCTCTTGGTTCAGGCGGACAATGTGTGGCCTTTCTTTTTCTATAAGTGTGGACTCCAATGAGCAGTTCCACTACTGGGCAGCTCTTATGGAGAAGTGGGTGCAGCATCTGGCTCATTTGGTTCTGCCATTGGAGCCAATCCCTGGTCCTTCAGTGCCGGTGAACTGACACTGTAGGCAGAGTCCTCAAGCTGGGTAGACCATTTGGCTCTGGCAACAGCCCCTGGGCCCTTGCTGGTGATCATGCTGCTGACTCCTGTCTCACTGGTCACATCCCAATTCAGTGTCACTGTGATGGGACTGTCCGTGGTACCATTTATGGTCACTTCAGTGCCAGCTGGATCATTGGAACAGGATTGGTGCCACTGTCAGCACTGGGGTATTCCTTTCTTGGCCCGGCCTGACACTGGCTTCAGTGCTGGGGATCTCCTTGTCACACATCCACTCTTGAAGGTCAGGTCCACTGAGTTCACAGTGCCCACCCCTAAGTGCAATCTGTGACAGGGAGAGGGAAACAGGGAATACCCTCTTCGTGCCCTTCTATAGTGCTTGCTCAGTTCACAAATGAACACTTGGCACAAAGTCCCAGGATCCCCTCTTTACTCTGGATCAGGGTACAATACTAGTCTCAAGTCTTGTAGCCAAATATGAACCCTTCTTGGTTGTTACACAAAGGGAAAGATCCAGGCGTTACAGCCTCTTTGGAATAACGTTGTAACCCTGATTCTGCCTTCTCCTACAAAGTGTGCAATAACCTGGTTCAAATCCCCACAGACCCTTCTTTGAGACTTTGGTATTCCCCCTATATTTACCCAGACTTTTCCTTTTCAGACCCTTGTTCGATTTGGCAGCTTATGATGGCACCCCTTAGCAATAACAGTTCAGTCAGATTATTACTGAAACATCCCTGAATCGTACACACAATATAACAATCTCGATCAGGCAGGTTTCTTGAAAACAAATGTTTTCATCAAATAATTATCGTGCATTTCACTACCAGTCTAGCATTGCTTGTAAAGCTTTGGATGTATGAAAAGCGCTATATAAATGTTGATTCTTCTTCTCCTTCTTCATTTACAACTAAAAGGCTTTATTAATTTGGTCACAGAATAACACAGATAACAGTGGAAAATATACATGAAAAACGCACTATAATTGTTATCTGAAGTTCTATCTTAATGTTCGTAGTGAATTGAAAGTCCAGAAAAATAAAGTCTGAAGAATCCTTTCCTTCTCTTGTAGCCACTGGCCTTCAGGTGTCTGCTGGCAGTTGGTCTTGTCTTGTCAGGAGATTGTCCAAAAGCAAAGTGCCATTTGAAAAGTGAGCCAAAATGCACTGAGCTTCTTCTTGGATGCCCTATTTATAGGAATGTTCCCCTTCAGTCTGTGACACTGCCCTTGGTCAGCTGGTGACCTTGTCTTTTTGGGCCAGTACATGTCACTCTTGCGCCTTCCTAAACATTTAGAGAGTTATGATTACCACCTTTTGGCACATTAATAATTTTTTTTAGAATGTGTGGCTTTAATGTCCTACTATCTTACAATATAACACTTATAAGACAATTCACTCCAGTCTGTCAGGTGTGGCTATTTCCCAAAACCTGGTTTCCCAAGCATTCTGTCTTTCATTTACAAAGGTTTACAACAGGTGATGGTTTTCTGGCACATCCTTGTCAAGCAGCCCTTGAAGTAAGTTGGCTTCCTGCCCAGCAAACTTCTGCCTCAGGTCAGAGGAAGGTCAAACATTTTAAAAATCCAGTCTCTCTCCCTCTTCTTTCTGTGACCCTGTCATCCATTTTCCTTGTGGCAGTTTAAACATACACAAACTATAACAGAATATAACACCATATCTTACTTCAAGAGGGCTCTTGCAGTAGGTAATTACATATAGGACTGACGTCGGCAGGTGGCAGAACCCCACGGAAAAATTTCTAGCTAGCAGTCCCTGGTGAGGGACCGCCCCCACGTCAGGTGACCTGCGTCAGGAGACGGTATAAAGGTGCAGTCCTTGATGCCCACCTACCAGTTCTTTCCTGCCGTTAGCTCGTGCAGCGCCTCGCAGAAAAGTTCTTCGCTTCGTCAGCCTCCCTTTGTCGGCTTTTACTGAGTATTCTTGCTTTTTTCAACCAATCGTCTGTACATCTGTCAGTGTATGTTGTCCCCTACACCCTCCGAGCACAAAAATAAGTGCGACTCGTGCGCGCCCAACTCCCGCACAAGGACGGCCATTCCCTTTGCCTGTTCTGTCTAGGCCCTGATCACCCGGTCGAGAAGTGCCAACACTGCCTCAGCTTCAATGCGGCTACCCGGAAAAGGCGGCAGCAATCCCTGGAAGCCCACATCCTGAAGAAAAAGATGAGTTCTATGGAGAAGGAGCTCAGAAAACTGAGGCAGGCGTCCACTTCCCCTGAAGGTCATGGGAAGAAGAAAGACAAGGAGAGGCACCAGGACAAGGGCTCCTCCACCGCGTCTCCCTTGGGAATCGCCGTGATTTAGGTAACGTCCCCTCCGGGAGACCGCTCCTCGATGGCCGCCGAGGCTTCTGAGGCGGTATCGGCCCGCCCGTCTGGCTCACGCTCGGGCCTTTCGGGCGCCTCCGGGCTATTGGAGGCCTCTGCCCCCAGTTCGGCCGTAGCTTTGCAGCCTACTGGCCCGGGCAACTCCAGTAAGCCGAACATCTGCTCCTCCGGCGTTCACGCAGAGAAGGCCGGTAAGTTGCACGACCCTTCGGGGCGGCGCACGGCCCCTCTACTGCCGGACCAGGCCGATCCTCCTTCTTGGTCTGCCTCCGGCGAGCGGTCCCGTAAGTCGGATGCTGGTTCCTCCGGCGCCCACCGGGATCTCACTGAAAAGTCGCATGTCGGTTTGTCCAACGTCCGGTCAGCGAAAGAGCCGACGACGGACCCCCCTTCGTCTGTCGTCCCCGGCTTTCCACAGACTTCGCTGCCCTCTGGAGACCCTGAGTCCCCCCAGCCCGACCCCGGGGATTTTTCCCCTCCATCCCCGGGTGACACTGGGGTTCCTGCTCTGTCAGACCGTCCACCTTTGGGTCCGCCGGATCTGACGTCGGTTCCCCGGATGCCAGCTCCGACACCGGTACCTCTGAAGCCGGTACCTCTGACACCGGGTCCTCCGACACCGGCCCCGATGCCGGTTCTACTGACTCTGGCTGACATCCAGCCCCCGGATGTCACCCCGACACCGGGTCCTCCGGGCCCTTCAACCTGGACCCACCCGTGAAGCCACCGGCTAGGCCGTCTGCTCCGGCAGCTCCTCCGGCTCCCGGATACCCTCCATCCTATCCAACACCGTCGTATCCTGGACTACAGTATCTGGCGCCACAGTACCCAAAGCCGGTCTTTCCGACACTGCAGTACCCGGCGCCACAATACCCAACGCCGGGTTTCGGATACTCTCCGTATGGATATAATCCATACCCTTATCCCCTTCTTCCTCCTCCTCCACCGCCCCCTCAGCCGCCAGTGGATTTGCAGGAGACTCTGGCCTCCTGGTGGGCTGAGGCCAAGGCTCAACTCACCAGGGAGGTGGAGAGCCGCCTACCAACGACGGTGCTGACCCAGGTTCCCATATGCCCACGGCGGCACACTCCCTCACCACCTCCGGGCACCAGGGCTATTCCCTCTGGGTCCAGAGAGGGGCAGGATACACTTCTTCGGAGGCTTCCCAAGGGGTCCGTTCCTCCCCCGGGTCGGGAAAGGGAGTCTTTTTCCTCCTCTTCCTCTTCCCCCTCGGACTCCTTGGATTCCTCCGACGGTTGCTCTGAAAGGAACGACGAGCCACGCTCTCCATCGAAGCCCAGGCCAAGGACTCCTCCGAAGTCGATTCCAGAAGATCTTTCCTTTACGGAGTTGCTACGCAAAATCCAGGAGGTTCATCAGTGGCATTCTTTGGAACCAGACCCTCAGTGGTTGAAACTTGCCGAGCATCTGGATCTGCCTGTGACAGCTCCCACTTTGGTGCCACCCCGGATAGAGCCTCATGCCGACCTTGTTACCACCATTTGGAAACAGCCGTCAGCTCTAGCCCCACTTCCACAGAAGTCGAACAGGCTATACCAGGCTCCTGAGGGTGTTGACTTCTTAGATTCTCACCCTCGTGCTGACTCGGTAGTGATTAGCGCCGCTCCGGGCCGGTCGGCTAACCCAAAACACCTTAGCTCATCGCCACCTGATAAAGAATCCCGCCTACTGGACCAGTATGGTAAGAAGATTTTTGCTTCTTCCACGCTGGGGATCAGGGCCCTGAACTATGTCTGTCATATGGGGGATTACCAGAATGCCATTCTTACTCAGGTGGAAGTCAAATTGGACTCCCTGCCGGGGTCTCAGGTCAAGCAGGAGTTGGCTGATCTTGTCCGCTCTGCACGTTCAGCCAGTCTACACATGCTTCGTGCGACCTACAATGCAGTGGACACTGCTGGACGGAGCTCAGCTTCTGCTGTAGGCTTACTTCGTAATGCTTGGCTCCGTGTGTCAGGGTTGGTCCCGGAAGTGCAGTCCACTATTCAGGAAGCGCCCTTCCGGGGGTTGGTGCTTTTCAGTGGTGATGTCAAGGACATCATTACCGATTTGCAGGAGAAGGGGATGGCACTAAAGTCTGTTGACTCCATGTACCATCCCCACCAGCCTGGCCGCCGTCCTTTTGCAGACGAGAATCGGCTCAAAGGCGAAACCCAGGAAGCGGGCCATAAAACGTCAGGCCCCCACAGCTGCTAAGACCCCCCCTGCCCAAAAAAGCAGCGGGTGCTTCAGCTGCAGCACTGCCCCACACCACCTGACTCCACTCCTCTCCCACAGCCTCCGGACTCCCTGGAGGAACTGGTAGGAGGGAGGTTTTCCCTCCATCTTCTGGGCTGGGAGAGGATAACATCAGATTCTTGAGTGCTCCAGCTGATTGCAGAAGGACACTCAATAGAGTTTCTACAGAAACTGCCTCGCCACCCCCCCAAAGTCGTCATATTCACGGGAACATCTTCTCTTGGTCCAGGAAGAGATTTCAGCTCTGTTACTGAAAGAAGCAATAGAACCCATCCCTCTTCATCTTCAAGGGATGGGTTACTATTCCCACTTCTTCCTGGTCCCAAAGAAGACAGGAGATCTAAGACCCATTCTAGATCTCAGTTCCCTGAATCTTTTTGTGGAATACAAAAGGTTCAGAATGCTCTCTTTGCAGAGCCTTCTGTCCCTCCTTTGTTCGGGACAATGGCTGTACACTCTGGATATGCAGGATGCTTACCTGCACATTTCCATTCACCTGTCTCACCGCAAATATCTTCATTTTGCGTTCCAGGGGGACCACTACCAGTTCAAGGCACTTCCATTTGGCCTATCCTCAGCTCCCTGAGCATTTACCAAATGCCTTGCGGTGGTGGCGGCCTACCTGCGTACTCGGGGAGGGGGGAAGTTTTCCCATACCTGGATGATTGGCTCCTGGTGGCCTCGTCCAGGGAGGAACTCCTGCGCTGCCTTGCTCTTACCCAGCAGGTTTTTGCCTGCCTGAGTATTACCATCAACCATTCCAAGTCTCACTTGATCCCATCTCATAGACTACAGTTTATAGGGGTGATTCTAGACACGACCATTGGCAGGGCTTTCCTGCCACCGGACCGGGCGTCCACCCTTCAGACTCAGATAAATCTGTTGTCCGGCTGCAGGCGGGTCAGTGCAAGATTGGTCCTTCGCCTTCTCGGGCTCATGGCGGCTGCTATCCCGACAGTCTCTCATGCTCGGCTTCACATGAGAGTTTCTCAGTGGACACTCCGCTCCCAATGGGATCAGTTAGTGGATGACTTAGATCACCCAGTTCTAGTCTCCTCACCAATGCTTCGAGACTTGCAATGGTGGATGGTTCGAGAGAACCTGCTTTGGGGAGTTCCTTTCTTTCTTCCTCCCCCCTCCCAGACGCCTCGGGTGAAGGTTGGGGAGCCCATCTCGGTCCCCATTGGACCCAGGGCTCTTGGTCCAAGCTCAAACAGACACTCCACATCAGTGTGCTTGAGCTTCGGGCAGTGTTGTATGCTGTCCAAGCTCTTCACCCCTACATTCTTCCCAGCCACCTAGCCGTCCAGACGGACAATATGTGCGTAGTTTGGTGCATTAACAAACAGGTGGGGACTCGGTCCTACCCTCTTTGCAGGGAAGCAATCAGGGTTTGGGATTGGGCAACACAACATGACCTTCACCTCACGGCAATTCATGTTCCGGGAATCGACAACACCTTGGCAGACAAGCTAAGTCGCTCGTCCGCTCTGGCTCACGAGTGGGAACTGGACCAGGGGGTTCTAGAAGGTATCTTCCAACACTGGGGAACACCACAGGTCTACCTGTTCGCTTCTCCTCTAAACGCAAAGCTTCCCAACTACTGCTCGCTCGTTCCAGAGCAAGGTGTTTTCTGGAGAGACGCTCTGTCTCTAGACTGGAAGGACAGATTCGTCTATGCCTTTCCCCCAATTCTTCTTATCCCACGAGTCTTACAGAAACTAGTTTCAGAAGGAGCACGAATGATTCTGATTGCTCCTTTCTGGCCCAGACAAGTTTGGCTCTCTCTTCTACAACAATACTCAGAGGATCATCCTCTTCCTCTTCCTCTATCATGAGGTTTGCTGACCCAGGATCAGGGTACTCTGGTCCATCTAGGTCTCAAGTCACTTCAGCGTCATGCATGGCTCCTGCAGACTTAGCTCAATCTCGCTTTGGAGTTTCTCCCCAAGTGGCGAAGATTCTGGTGGAGGCTAGAAAACCCTCTACTAGATCTACTTATGCCATGAAGTGGAAAAGGTTCACTATCTGGGCTGTTTCAAAGGTCGTGGAACCCTTTTTCTGTTCGGCTGGGCTACTGCTGGAGTACCTATGCCATCTTTTTGACCTGGGTCTTAGTCATTCTTTTCTGAAAGTCAACATGGCGGCCATCTCAGCATATCATGTTCCCTTTGCAGACAAGACATTTGCTCAACTGGAGGTCTCTAAGACTTTCCTTAGAGGGGTCCTCCATCTGAGACCTCCTATACATACTCCTGCCCCACCTTGGGATTTGAACTTTGTTCTCGAGAAACTTACTCTGCCTCCTTTCGAACCGGCAGCTTCTGCAGACTTGAAGTTCCTTTCATGGAAGACTCTCTTCCTGGTAGCTATTACCTCCACTCGGAGAATTTCCGAGCTCCAAGCCCTTATGTGTAAAATTCCATACTTGATTTTTCACAAGGAACGTGTGGCTCTGCGTACTAACCCTAAGTTTCTCCCTAAGGTGGTAGCGGAGTCTACTCTGAACCAGTCCATAGAGTTACCTACCTTCTTTACGCAGTACTCCAATCAAGGGGAGTATTTACTCCATACTATGGATGTTCATTGAATTCTGAGATACTACACCAACAGGATGAAGGATTTCAGAAAAACAGATCAACTGTCTGTCTCTTTTGCACCCAAAAGAGAAGGCAAGGCTGTTTCTAAGCAATGTCTTTCTAAATGGTTGGCTCATTGTATCACTTTCTGTTATGACAAGTACAACAAGACCCTGCCGGGTCAAGTAAGTGACCAGTCCTCCAGGGGAGTCGCTGCCTCAGCAGCTTGTTTTAGGAATGTATCAGCGGCGGACAGCTGTGCTGCCGCCACCTGGACCTCCATCCACACCTTTAAAAAACACTATAGTTTGGATATTGCCTCTTGCCATAGAGTAGGCTTCGGGCTGGCTGTTCTGCAAGGCCTTCTATCTTAGGGCTTACACAGCTAGAAGTTCTACTTGGAGTCGATTTTCTCCTCCCATGTGCTTCTTCTTGTTCCAGACTGCTTGGGATTCAGGATTCAGTCCTATATGTAATTACCTACTGCAAGAGCCCTCTCTAAGTACGTAGTTCAGTTACGTAAGAACTTACCGTAACAGTAGATTTTCGAGAGAGGCTCTTGCAGTAGGTAATACCTTCCCGCCCTCCATCCCCTAAGCTTTTTCGCTCCTTTTCCATTGAGGAAATATCCGCTTCTCTCTCGTCCGGCCTCTTTTTGGCCTGGCGGAAGAACTGGAAGGCAGACATCGAGACCCAGCCCCTTTATACCAACGTCTCTGGCTGGTGCTAATCGGGGCAGTTCCTCGCCAGGGACTGCTAGCTAGAAATTTTTCCATGGGGTCCTGCCGCCTGCCCGACGTCAGTCCTATATGTAATTACCTATTGCAGGAGCCCCTCTCGAAGATCTAATGTTACGGTAAGTTCTTACGTAACTGAACTATATCTGTACATCTGACAGGCAGTGGCATAGCTCGCCACATCCCGTCCTCCTAGACTGAATTTGTGGGAATACGCTTCCTACTGCATGGTAAGGTTTTCACAAATTCTGTTATAGGATCGTGGATATGTTGTTCATACACACTTATTGGCATGTCCATTTTCCTTTTAAGGATCACTGGAAGTCTTCAAGCTGGCTCCTCCCACCCACCCATGTGGTATAACCCTCGGCTCGCCCCATGATGCCAGATCTTCCTTTCTGCTGGAAGATTCAGGTTTCCTCCTTCGTACTCCCAAATTTTATAGGCTCTGGCTTTAAAACCTTTGGTTATTCCAAAAATTTGTCTAGTTCGCATTAGCGATCGCGACTGCTCTTCTTTGATTATGGAACACAAGACTTCCCCTGGATTTCGCTGGTGTTCATGCGGCCAGAAAATGTCACGCACCGATCCCCACACCGCATGCATCTATTACTTGGGTGTCGACCATGACACCTCGAAGTGGGATTTTTGTCTTGCATTTCACCCTAACGTCCTCGACGACCGTATCGCACGCCTGAAGTTGAGGAGGCCAGAAAAACAGAACCCTCCGGTGAGATCAAAGGCGGCTCAGTGGGCGGTTTCTGCAGCCACGGGACCCACCGAGCAATTGGAACGCGTGCAAACCTTCGAGGAGGAAGTGGCTCGGGCTGCGGAATCTTCCTCTTGGAGCTTCTTCGTTCCGCTTAACCTGGGCTCCACCTTCTCATGTTCTTTCCGAGAGTTGTGCCAGTATCTCCCAACTAAAGGGGAGGGTCCTGCAGGCATGCACTCCTCTCGGTCCCATAAGCGGGAAAAGGACCCGGCATCATCTTCGTCTCGACAAAGACGTTCTTGGGATCGGGAGATCTAGGTCCAGGAACCGTCGATCTCGACTTGATCAAGTGCCTCTTCAGCCCCAATACCAGACATGCCGTCTGGCCAGTCGACGAAGTCTCGATTGTGAGGTTGAAATAATCAACCCCTTGTTGCCGGCTCTGTTGTTGACTTTCTCAGTCGAACTCCGGTCCTTTCTTTCCCCAATGCGGAGACCCAGCCTGCTGGGAATCCTGTTGAGGAAGTGGTCCCTGACCCCAGGAAATCACCGGTCCTGCTGGTATCTCCCGGGCGACCGAATTGGCCTGTCTGATCTCGATCAAGGTCTAGGACCCCCTCGATCGACAGGCCAAGGAAGAGCCACAAGCACTCAAAAAAGAGGTGACGCCATCGGTCGTCCTCGTCCTCCTCAGATGAGGAGAAGCTCTGGTGGAAACTCCAGCACTACGAGAACCTCATGTGGCAACAGCTGATTTTGTCTGTGCACAAGCTGACCCCGGCTTCTACCCTGGCCATTACTTGGCTTTCGCCTCCCAGGCCAAAGCCGACTCCTTCAGAGATGATTAAGTCGGCTCTACCACCTGTGGAGCCAGCAAAACCTCCGGTTTGGCCTAAACTGGTCTCTCCAATGATTGTGGTGGACCACTGCCCAAACAGCCTGTGGGAGGTGCTCCTACTAAGGAAGATAGACTAGACACCGGGCTTCCCTGGCGTCTTTCAGTCACTGTCACTCCGGACTGCCCTTGGCTGGTCAAAGATGACCTGGGCGGTCCACTGTTGTATCTGGATTCCACGGGTTTGGATGAGGCCGGCCTACATTCTCATCCCGGGGATAACGAATCGGCTGGTGGGATAGAGACGGAGGAAGGTCCTCCATCCTTCCAGGGCATTCTTTGCCTCATCTCTGAGTTTACAGGGATGCCGCTGGAATCTATCCAGAAAAAGGTGGAGTACCGTCTCACGGACACCCTCAAGAGAGGGGTACCCTGATGGAGGCCTTTCCTGTGGCCGAGGCCATAGTTGGCCTGGCCTTAGAACTCTGGCAGCATCCTGCTTCCTGTCCAGCTCCATCTGCCCGCATGGCCGCAAATATGTGTTGCCCATGGGGTCCCTTGTGGGTTTCACAGAGCTCCCTTTGGCTGAGAACCTAGTGACCTCCTCTGTGTTCGGGCGTACTTGCAGTTCTGCTGACACTGACCGACCTCCCAAAAAAGAATCCAAACTCTTGGATCATTCAGCCCGAAAGGTCTATGCAGCCTCATCTTTAGGCCTTCATCAGGCAAGTTCGGCCGTCATCATGACACACTTCTCCCATGCCCTCTTGGGGTCTTTGGATGAAGTCCTCCCACACGTCCCTGCAGACATGCAGACCACGGTCAAGCAGGTCCAGGATCAGGGCCGGGCTGTTGCCAAACAGCAGCTTGAGACAGCCCTGGGCACTGGGGATTCTTGTGCCCGTTCGATGGCAGCCACAGTTGCCTCTCATCGCAAAGGCTTTGCTGAGACTCTGCTCCTTCCCGGCAGATACTCAGCACAAACTAGCTGATGTGCCTTTCCTGGGCACCGACCTTTTTGGCCCAGGTGTGGCTGGTCACCTTCAGTGTATTAAGCAGTCCAATGCCACCTTGGATGCTACTTCTGCTAAAGGTTCTTCGAGCAAGAAACAGCAGAAGAAGAAGAAGCCTTTTCGGCACTCTTCCCCTGCGGCACAGCAACCCTCCTTTCAAGGAGGGCAGCAGCAACAGCAGCAGCAGACTCAAGCTTGGCACACCCAGCCCAAGCCCAGGCCCTTCCAGGCCCATAAAGGAGGCTGAGGTTCAGGTCCTGGATCCTCTTCCTCCAAGCCTGCTCAGTGACGGGGTTGGGACTGCCACCCCCTCTCCCATCACACCAGCTCTGAGGCCTCCCATGGGGGGGCTGGCTGTGCCGCTTTCTTTCCACCTTGTCTGTTATCACCACAGACAGGTGGGTTTTGAAAATGGTTGGTCAGGGACTCCTTCTGGAATTCGAGCAGCACCCTCCAAACTGAGCCCGCACCCCTTGGGAGGAAAGAGTATCCATCCATACTCAGTCGGCTCTCCGAGATGACATCGCTGAACTCCTTCTCAAGGAGGCAACAGCTCCAGTGGTGGAATCTCCAGCAGACCCAGGCTTTGTTTCCAGGTACTTCCTGGTGCCCAAGCGGATGGGGGGTGCTGGTGCCCCATTCTAGATCAGCACAACCTGAATCAGTATCTCAGGTCACACACCTTTCGGATGGTCACTTTGTCCCAGATCATATCATCCTTGGAGTGAAACATGTGGTTCTGTTCACTGGATCTGCAGGACACATTCTTTCATGTCCCAATCTGTCCATCTCATTGGCGGTTCCTCCGCTTCAGAGCCGAAGGGACCCTATACGAGGTCCAAGCCATGCCATTTGGCATGTCATCGGCCCCACAGGTCTTCACCAAATGCATCGCAGTGGTGGCAGCCCATCTCAAGCATCGGGGGGGTCAGAATTTACCCCTACCTTGACAGTTGGCTCTTAGCAGGTCCCACCCAGCAGGAGGTGGAGAGGTCCAGGGACCCTCCAGACCTGCTTCCAACTCTGCCTCTTGATCAACAAGGCCAAGTCAGAACTCGTGCATTCTCAGGTGATGTGCTTCATCGGGGCAGAGCTCGACTGTCGTCAAGCCAGAGCTCGGCTCCCGGCGGACAGGGCAGAGGTTCTCTCCTCCTTTACCCAATCATTTCTGGTTGGGCACTTGCACCCTGCCCGGGACTTTCTGTGCCTTCTGGGTTACATGGCAGTGTGCACCTCCGTGGTCCATTGGGCCCGGTGGCACATGCACCCCCTCAAATGGGAGCTGGCCACCCAGTGGACTCAGCGCCATGATCATTTCGACCAGCTGATCACTGTAACCCAGAAGATGTGGGATGCTATCCAGCGGTGGACCGGCCCAGACCAGTTGCAGGAAGGGTTCCCATTTGTCCACCCCGAGCCGATGGCCGTCCTCACGACCGATGCCTCTCTCATGGGCTGGGGAGCCCACAGGGGGGACAAAAAGGTACATGGGTTCTGGACCCCCAAGGATTCCCGATACCACATCAACCTTTTGGAGCTCAGAGCAGTCAAACTGGCACTGTCTGCTTTTGCTCCTCAGCTCCGGGGTCAAGTGACTCAAGTCCAGATGGACAATACCACGACCATGTACTACCTCAACAAACTGGGTGGCACACACTCCTATCTGCTGTGCAGGGAGGCGCTCCACATCTGGACCCTCGTCAGCCGTCTGGAGGCGGATCTCTTAGCCATTCATGTGGCAGGAGCCTCGAACCAGCTGACGGATGCTCTTAGCCACTTAGGTGAGACATCCCACGAGTGATCTCTCCATCCAGAGGTAGCTTACAGCCTGTTCTCCCACTGGGGCAAACCGATGGTGGACCTGTTTGCCTCCTGGGAAAACACCAAGCTAAGGCTGTTTCATGCCCACCTCCCTCAGCAGGGCTCGCTGCAGGGGGGCGCCTTCTCAAGGCCGTGGACCCCAGGCCTCTTGTACACCTTCCCTCGATCCACAAGGTGCTCCTCAAGGTGAGGAGGGCCAAGGCGAAGGTAATTCTGGTAGCCCCAGACTGGCCTTACCAGTTCTGGTACCCAGATCTCCTCAGCCTCAACTGCAGGCCCCCGGAGAGGCTTCCAGCACACCAGGACCTGATCTCTCTCAGTCAGGGGAAGGTATACCATCCGGACCTTCAATCCTTGCGCCTCACAGCCTAGTACCTGAGCATCTAGAGTTACAGGCTCTGGGTCTTTCTGAGGATGTCCTCACCGTGGTGGAGGCATCCAGAAAGGAATCAACCAGGAAATGTTATGCTTTCAGATGGAAAAGGTTTTTAATTTGGTGTCAGGGCAAGGGCCCTGGACCCTCTGTCCTGTCCAGTGGCTAACATTCTCGACTACCTTTGGCCTCTGTCCAAAGGGGGTCTTCGGTCATCAACCAGTAGTGTGCACCTGGCAGCCATCTCTGGTTACTGGGCCTGGGGCGGTCAGCCAATGTTGGCACAGGAGACGGTGATTGGGTGCTTTTTCAAAGGCATGGATCACATATCCCCTCCAGTGCGTGAACCTCCACCTCCGTGGGATCTACTGCTGGTACTGGCAAAGCTCATGGGCAAGCCATTCGAACCAATGCACAAGTGTGCCTTGTCACACTTGTCATGGAAGATGGCCTACCTGGTGGCTGTCACATCTGCCAGAAGGACAGGGGAACCCCAGGTGCTTTCGGTAGACTCCCCTTATCTGGTCTTCCACAGGGATAAGGTAGTCCTACGACGCCACCCAAATGTCCTTCCGAAGGTGGTGTCAGAGTTTCACCTTAACCAGGTGTCAATGCTGCCTGTATACTACCCTACTTACACCTCGGAGGTCAAATACAGGCTCCATACCCTGGATCTGAGATGCGCCCTCTCCTATTACAAGGAGAGGACGGCGGAAATTCGGGGAGAGGTTCGCCAGCTGTTTGTCACCTACGCTGAAGCCACGTCTGTTAGACTTGCAGCAAAATGGACTATTGCAAGGTGGATTACATCTTGCATAAGTTTGTGTTATGAGTTGGCGGGCATGGAGCGTCCCAGAGGGATAAGAGCTCATTCTGCCCGCCATACCGCTGCATCAGTGGCTTCTTGCAGGGACATCCCTATCCAGGAAATCTGTCGAGCTGCTACCTGGAAGTCAGCAAACACCTTCATTACCCATTACCATATCGACCTTGAGTCACGCCGGGATGCTGGTTTTGGGGCCTCAATTCTTCAATCTCTATTTCCCAAGTGAGTATCAGTGGGGGAAGGGGTGCGCCTTGCCTCCCTCCTTCCGGAGAACTACTAGGAATCTGCCAATAAGTGTGGATGAACAACATATCCACAATCCTAGAAAAACAGGTTACTCACCTGTAACAGTAGTTCTAGGAGTGGTATATGTTATTCATCCACACAGACCCACCTGACCTCCCTGGCTGTGGATGAACAAACCTGGCTTCCAGAGGGCTTAAATCTAGCATCATGGGGTGGAGCCGAAGGTTATACCACCTGAAGGTTATACCACCCAGGTGGGCGGGAAGAGCCAACTTGAAGACTTCCGGTGATCCTTAAAGGGGAAAGGGACATGCCAATAAGCATGGATGAACAACATATACCATTCCTAGAACTACTGTTACAGGTGAGTAACCTGTTTTTACTGTTCTAACTGGCGAGATAGGCCATCTGCGTTGGCTGATCCAGCCCTGTGGGTAATTGTCATGTCGTAGGTCTGTAGGGCTATACTCCACCTTAAGAGATTGCCATTTTTTTACCCATCTGATTTAGCCACACCAGGGGGTTATGATCCATCTGTACCTCGAAGCGTCTCCCATAGTGGTACGGCTCTAATTTCTTCAGGGCCCATACCAGTGCAAGGCATTCCTTTTCCATTGTGGAATATGCCTGCTTCTGGGGAAGTAACTTTTTGCTGAGATACACTGTTGGGTGATCTTTTCTCTGATTAGAGGACTGACTGAGGACTGCTCCAATCCCCACATCTGAGGCATCTGTCTGTACAACAAACTGCCTGTTGTAATCTGGACTGGCTAATACAGGGGCACTGCACAGGCTCGCTCGCAGGCTGGCTCCAAGTCTACCTTTTTGGGCTTTCTTTTCTTTAGCAGGTCAGATAGGGGAGCTGCCAGGGTACTGTAATTTGGAACTAATTTTCGATAGTACCCTGCGGTCCCTAGGAAGTTCCTAACCTACTTCTGGGTTTCGGGCATAGGCCATGCTTCTATTGCCTCAGTCTTTGCTTTATTAGGGCAAAGCTGCCCCCACCCCACTACATGGCCTAGGTATGCCACCTCCACCATAGCCACCTGGCACTCTTCAGCCTTGACAGTGAGCCCTGCCCTTTGTATCCTGCCCAACACTTCCTTCAGGTGGGACAGATGTTCCTTCCAACTAGTACTGAAGATGGCAATATCATCCAGATATCCCACTGCGTACTCTTCAGTACCATGTAACATCTGTTTGACCAACCTTTGGAAGGTGGCAGGGGCATTCTTTATTCCAAATGGCTTTACCCGGAACGTGAATAACCCTATTGGAGTGATGAAGGCCGACTGTTCTCCAGCTCTGACGGTTAACGCCACGTGCCAATACCCTTTCATCAGGTCAGTTGTGGTGAGGTGTGTCATCCCTCCCAGCTTGTCTAGTAGTTCATCCGTCCATGGCATTTGGTGGGCGTCAGACTTTGTGACTGTGTTGGATCCATGATAGTCCTCACAAAAGCGAGTAGAGCCATCTGGCTTGGGAATGAGGACTACGGGTGAGGCCCAGGGAGTGTGGGATTTCTGGATTACCCCTAAATCCAGCATTTCCTCCACCTCCCTCCTAATATCCTTTAGGATGGTCTCAGACACGCTTTGCACTGGCTCCTTGTGCAGGGGTCAAAATTAACATACAAAAGCTGATCCCTGTATAAGAGGGAAGAGGCTAGTGTATGTAGTTTTGTACCTTGCATGCACCTAAGTGCATGGAACACTGAGCCTGGTGTCTGAGACTTGTGGAGCACTGCTGGCAGTGACTGCACTGCCTGGGAGAATGCAGGACAGAGTGGAAGAAAGGATTTATTTTTATTTTTATCACAGAGATTTGCAGAATGCCACCACACTGTAAGTTGTAGTCAGTGTATGGGGAGGGGGTAGTGTGGCCAAGCCAGGAGTGAGCATGAGCTGTGATACATATATTTTTTTTTGTTAAGGACTGCCTCTGCTGTTTGTGTGTGTTTACTCAGAGTGACCAGCATGGGGTGGAGAGAGAGGAGGAATCGCAGTACGCCAGATCCAGTCATGGTAGTAGGGTGGGGGGAGGATTCAGCCTGAGTGTCTGCTACCATCACTCACCTCACACAGATGAACAGTCAACATCTTTGGGTCATCATTGTAACTGGCACTGCTGGGAAGTGTGTGTGTGTGTGTGTGTGTGTGTGTGTAAGGAGAAGCTGTCTAGCAACCAGTCATGAGAGTATGGTCAATGTCGCTGAAAATAAGTAAACTCGTGTGGCTTGCAGTAAGAGATCATGTGATTGCTGAGATATCACTCTTGGATGGCTAATGAGGAGAACATTTTTTTTGTGTGTGCTGTGAAGAGCATCTATGGATTGGGTAACACTATGTGATGGATGCTGTTCTGCATTAATCAAAGCCCAGCCTCCCATTCCTTTGCTAGTATATTTTCCTAGGCTTTGCAAAAGGGGAAGTAAGTGGTAGATCGTTTTCTATCTTGCACTAGGGGGTCCAGCCTGTTTTCCGGTTCCTGTATTGGCTCATCAATTCTGAGCATTTCACAGACTGCCCTGATGATCTCTGGTATGGTGTCGAAGGGACCTAGCCTGGCGGCCATGTATTCCTCACCCTCCTCCACTTCCTCCGTGTCTTCATCCCCTGAGTAAGGAGACTCCGACCCGTCAGCTGGGTTAGGATGCGTGTTACCCCTTGGTTGTTTTTTTTGGGGGGGTGGGTTCTCTGGAGTGCAGGGTCGTTTGTCCACGCCCATGGCATCCATTCTGTCCAACAATGTTTGGAAAAGCTGCACCACCACACTCTGAGATGAGGTGGAAGCGCTATCCTGTAGGATGTCCTCCTCTGGGGACCCCGAATTTGATGTAAAAATATTTGGTTCGGCATCAACCATGCATAGTGAGCATAGGTCTCCCATATCCGAAGTTAAAAGAATATGGGGTCTTTTTCTGCAAATTCGTCTAGAAGTCATTTATTTTTTTCTGAAAAACATAATAGAATAGGGGAAGGATGTTCAGGGTGGGTTGTAAACTGTTGTTCAGCATCTTAAAGCATACTTCAAAAGACTGTTACCATGTTTTTTTTTTATTTGTTTTTTTTATTTATTTAGTTTTTGTTGACCGGGTAAGTGCGCTAGACAAATCCTGCCTATTTTCAGGCACGACGGGGGGGGGGGGAGATACAGATGAATGCCAACTGACCTTGAACCAGATTAAGCTGTTAGTCAGACGCCTGGACAATTACTTAGTTCAGCTTCTGCAATATAAATCAGCAAACGGGGCTGTACCCACTGATAAGATGCTCATTGTATTGTATTGAAAAGTGTGCTTTAATGTGCTCTCTGATTCCTTATGAAGGGTTACAGAGTTTTACCAAGGCAGACAGAAGCATGAAAAAGCATACAGAACAGCCCATGTATCATGAATCAGTAGTCAGGGCTGTGCCCCCTCATAACATGCCCATTGGCTAAATGTGTTGTATTATTTCAAAAGAAAGAGTGCTTTAATTTACTCTCCGTTTCCCTTTTAAGGGATAGAGAGTATGGCCCCTTTAAGTGCTGCCTTCCCGTAATCACCATTTTGATATTGTATAGGGAGACTCCTGGGTGCCGCCATCTTAGGAAGGAGCACAGTAATGCCGACAGTAGGCTGGCTGGGAGTATGAGTCTCGCAAGAGGTACGTGGAGACACTCAAAATAGTGGCAGATAGAGAAGCAAGGCTTTGCTCACGGCGCGAAAAACACAGAGCGAGAGAAGCTGCGGTCGAGAGATTGGGCTGTGGAAGCTGCAGTGAGAGAGCAGTCACGGGAGCACTTTTCCATTCAGAAAAAACGGCGCCTTAGATTGGACCCTGCGAGGAGCAGGCAGGCTCTACATGGTGGGGGGTTGGGGGCAGCAGGCATTCACTTGCATCGGACTCGCCCTCACGGTTGAACAAAGTGAACCGTGAGGCGAGAATACTGTGATTTTTTGCCAAATGAGGAAATTAAGTAAATTACAGCTTCTACCCCCAGCTGAACAAGGTGAGCTGGGGGAATGCTAGGTGCAGTGGAGGCAAGTAAAAGCGGTTTGGGCAGTAAGCGCCTGTTCCTTTTCCTCAGCAGAACAAGGTGAACTGAGGAGGGATTATAAAAATCCTACAAACTGAGCTTTTGTACAAATAATAGTCTGCAGACTGAAAGCGTTGAAAGTGCCAGACACCCGTGGGTGGCACTGGCACCCGCAGGTGGCATGAGTGCCATGGGTGCCATGAGTATCTTTGGTACCATGAGTCCATGGGTGTTATCGGTACCATGATGCCTTGGGTGCCATAAGTGCCATGGGTGCCCTCAGGTGCCACTGCTGCCATGGGTTTCTTGGGTGTCATGGTACTATGGGTGCCATGGGCATCAAGGGTGTCCTTGCGTGCCATTGCTGCTATGGGTGCCAAGGATGCCTGCGGGTTCCACCGTGGGTGCCCTTGGGTGTCTCCCAGGTTGGCATAGGTACTGCTTGGTGCCCTCCTGTGCCATGAGTGACATTTTTGCCACGGGGGTGCCAGTTGGTGCTGTCCGACAGAACTAGGGACAGATCTCCGTTTGCAGACCTCTTCTTCCGTGGGGAATTGTGGCAGGATGTTTTCACAGAATGAAGTCTTGTTCTGCGGATTACATTTTTTACACACATCTTAGTGGGTGGCGGTCTGCATCGGGTCTTGTCATCCAGCGGTTTTCCGCTGATGGGACTCTTCTGTTCTGTTCTATTCTACCAGTGGACTCTCTCATTCCGCTCAGCACTTTCTCAGCTGTCTACGTGGTGCCACGCTCCTCGACACCCTTCCTGGTAGTGGAGTCTCTAGTGGCTCTCACCTAGACCTCTCTTAGGGGTCTTCTGGGGTAGAAGTACATCTAGATGAGTCTCTTCCTGTCCTTCTGGTCAGCGATACAGCTGATGACTCATTTTATATACTGAAGGACACGCCTTCTCTATCATCAGAGTCCATGATGGAAGCTCTTTTCAGTAGTTCCTCAGTAGTGGGGTCCACCATAGTGTTCAGACTGCATCCGTGGACCATACACCTCTCCGTCTAGACTCTTTCAGTCCTCAAGACAATTACACTCTGTGGAACATTCTAATTCAATGGTTGGGAGCCACACAGGCTCTTCCACTCCTTTGATAAGGGTATACAGCCCCCTTCTGATGCTGCCTCTCTGGTGGCTGCTTCGGCACAGGTGGTTAATATCTGTCTAGCTATTATTATCAGTCCAGTCAAGAGTTACGTTACGGATCCTCAGGCTCCTCCTGTTCTTCAGAGGGATGACATCCTTGTCATTTCTGTATCAGGCAGTCCTCGCAAAATAGCAGCCTGCAACCTTGTCAGGCTCGGATTAATATAAAAAGAAAAAAAAAGGGGGTTAGAATTATCACAGTACAGGGCCTAGTCGGAATTACCCGATACCACACTTGGATCTGGTCAGGTTCCACCTCAGCCCTGAGGCGGTCGTCTCTAAATTTTGGTAAAGAGTACCTGATTTCTTCTACCCCTGGGGCAGTTCGATCCAGCGGTGGTATGGCTCACCCCTTTTCTCTAGAGAGATTTTTCTTATTCAGAGATATTCCAAAACCTAGGCATCTAACCAGTCTGTTAGTCCCCCTTTTTTTCCATCAGGCTTTCTTCTCTTGATCAGAGCCTCGCAGCAACAGAAGTGACTCTTCAGTGAGTCGGAACTTAGATTCCTACTTCCATGCTTGCTTCAACTTAACAGACGACTTGCTCCTTTCTTGACAATAGGTCAAGTGGGTCTTTTTCTGAGGTAGCTTCTCAAACATTCACCTTCAGTTTCTGCGCACTGGTTCCGTACCAGTCGCGCACGAAGCTATCCTCTCCGAATGCGTGATGGAGCTGTGATGTTTGTTTTTCATAGTGCAAACTAGAGTCCTTTCTTCTCCCTTCAGAGAGGCTGGAGTAAATAGTGCCTCACTGCATTGAGCCACTTCTGCTGCTATTCGGTCAATTCAATGATTGGGTTAGCCCTAATTTGGTCCTGCTGTGTCCCTCCTTGATGCACATCTGCCCCTATTTGCCTTACAAATCCAGCTCCTGTTTTTTTCTGTCGGAATGTTTTTTTCCCGCAGTGGACAGGGCCTCCTGTACACTTTTTCCTTCTTCCCCGACTTCAGAGACTGCTACTACAGTTACACACACACAGGGGCAGGATGATTCCTTTTTTGGAAAATGCAGTGGGTAAGATCTGGTTCTGCTAGACCTCCACATGAGGCTTCTAAGTCATGCTTGGCCTTCCATCAGGAAGTTTCCAGGACACCATTCTCCTTGATGGGCTAACCCCACCTGGACCCCCTTTGCTCACCAAGTAAGGGGTTCATGTTCTCCTGGACCTGTTGTTTACAGGTCAGTCATACTTGATAGTGGGGGTTTCCATCTGCACTTTCTGGTCTACCCTGAATCAGTAGACTTTACCTCCGACTCTTTCAGTTCCTGAGGTCCCTTTACGTTACATTGGTACATATCTTGGACACTATTAATTTTGGTCCTAGACCAAATTGTGAAGCATGGTTCTTGCTGCTCTCCTAGAGTGGTTGTGGCTTCCTGGCAGACTTTCATTTTGTGCCCATTGCAGTCATCTGCAAAGTGGTGAGTTACAACTCAAGCGCTTATCTTGTAAGCACTATGTTCGAGATGCTGTTTACAAGACAGCTCTTTTTATTAGCAGGACATTCCTTGGCCATCCTTTCTGAGTGAACCCTGTCTCCCTCAGGGTTATTGGTTTTAGCTCGGTACTCTCCCACTAGTGTGAATGAGTGATGGAGACTTAGTCCAGGAAGATATGGAAATTACGTACTTACCATAATTATTGATCTTCTTGGACAGTCTCCATCACTCATTCACATGCCCACCCACCATCCCCTGGGTTCACTCGTTTTTCCTTTCCTGGTCTTCATGACCCCATGGTTCAGACTGTGAAGACATTGTTCTTTGACCTTTCTTACAAAGGCCATCTGGAACCTCTCAGGCCCTAGAAACTCAGAATGAGTTATTCTCATTGATTACACTGCACCTCCTCGGTTGAAAAGGTACTGAGGCGATTGGAGGGTCGACACCGAGATAGCCTACTAAGGCGTGAGCCAGTCTTGCGGTACCGCGCATGCACGGTCCTACCTCGGTGCCAACTCTTCAGAAAATTTTTGCCTCCCACTTGGTCCTAGTGCCTCTGGCACTATCCCACTAGTGTGAATAAGTCATGGAGACTGTCCAAGAAGATCAATAATTACGGTAAGTATGTAATTTCCATTTTTGTTTCCTAGATCCTTTCCCCGTCGGTTGTAAGTATCTAGCCCTCTCTTTGTTTCTCCCCACTTTTTCTTCTGGCGAACAGAACTGAAGTACATGAGGGAGCTGATGACGATTTTTGGCTGACATCTTGTGGCACCACGTGAGGTGCACAGTAGCCTACGTCTGCTCCCTCCCTGAAAAACAGTTTGCTCCCACGGGGTCCCCGTGCCTGCGGCCCCAGACCCATCAGTGGGAATCGGTGGTGAAGGTATTCTGGCAGGTTAACAGTTATGGTAAGTAATAAATTTTCATTTATTGACTATTGCTATGTGCCCTCTAGAGCTTTAGCTATAGAGGCAATGTGCCATTTATTCTTATTTAGACGTGGGTCAACAAGACAATTGATGCATCCCTTCCTGAGCTGGGGCCTAGTCAGATATTCAGTAGTGCTTTACCCTTGTGCTTTTTTCTTTTTATTCCTATGGCAACCAGACCAGTTGGAAGTATACAACTTCCGTTCTCCAGCCATCTGCAGTGCCCATGTGAATGGGGTACAGTGCTTATAGATCTTCCAAGAATCAATCTTCTTCATACAGTTCTACTAATGGGTCTGAGCTGGAGGCACTAGAACCCTGCGAGAGCCAGAACTTTACTTGGGACTGGTGACATGAGTAGGCGTGGGCCCACTGGTATACAGTACTACCAGTCCTCAACCACCTCAGTTCCTTTTTTGTCCCTACCGAGTGTGCTGCAACGTTACGGCTGTCATGGTGGGGAAGGAACTTCACCGCCTATACGACGACAGCAATCACTTCTTGGTTTTTATTTTTGTGTCAGTTTAGTGTAATATCAAAACTCTACAGTTTTCTCTCAGCACTATCTCATGGTAGTGGTTGATGATCATGGGAGAAGGCAGGGAGCCTGAAAAGGCAAGATCTTCCAAGAATTAAACTTCACCATTGATTCTCACTAGTGGGTCTGAGCCTGAGGCTCCAGGACCCTGCAGGATAGAGAACTTTTCAGAGGGCCCGGTGTCGACATAAGCTTTGCACATGTATGGTTCCATGAGTGAGTGCATGTGGCGACCTGGTTACTTTGGCACCAGCCTCCAATGGCCTCAGTTCCTTTTTACCAGCTGTCAAGAGCGCATCAGAGTTTTTTCACTCATCATCCTGAAGTCAGACCTTCATGTCTGTAAGACAACAGCATTCAGATCTCCCCTTGTCAATCTTCACCATTCATTACTGCGTGGGTGTAAGCCAGAGGTGCGCACCCGCCACGGGAGTTTTTTTTTTCTTTTTTCAGAGGAGTCGGCACCAATGGCGCCACCCCTGAGAGTGATGCATTGCATGATGTGCGAGGGGTGGCCGTTAGGCACCGCAGACTCCTCCTCCATCCCAGTTCTGTTTCTCCCGCCATCGAGGCTGCACCTGCTGTACGTGTGGAGAGTTTTAGTACTGCGCCATTGGCCTAGTTCATCGTGCGAAGCGACTCCTTCATCCCGGTTTGTTATTCCTGACGCCGTTGACTCCGGTAAGTCCATTCCATTTTCTTTTTCGACAGCACCAAGAGCTTTGCTGTGTTTTAGGATATTTTCGCATCATGTCCAGTTTGGGAGCTAAGCGAAAGTCGAAAGTGGGCTGTGCCCCTATGCGTTGGTGCTCCTGTGGCCATCATTTTTTCCATGATGGACCGGAATGATGTCTGCCTTCAGTGCCTGGGACCTAACCATGACATGGATAGATGCAATGCCTGTTTCTCGATGGACCGCCGTGTTCTCAAAGTCCGCACATTCAAAATCGGCAAGGCCCCGATGACTTTTGGAAAACGTTGTCACTCTTGGGCCTCCCAGGCCAGATCTTTAGGCCCTTCCTCCCGGTCCCCTCCCAGGCCTATATGGTCTGGAGAGGAGGAGGCTTCCTCATCTTCAAGTCTTGCTGAGGAGGAGGCCTCTTTCGCGGTGTCGGGGGGAACACCGTGGTCCCTCCTGGGGCTGCGGTGGGGACACCGCCTCGGCACTCACCTCTTCGGAGGTGCAGGCCCCCCCAGTGTCGTGGCCTGCAGTTGCCGGGCCCGGTATGGGTAGACCCTCGACACCACTTCCCGGCGCCACCCGCCAGCTCGGGCCCTGTTCCCCAGATTCCAGAGCCTTAGCAGAGGACAGTTGCCCTACTCCCATTCCTCTGCAGCCACCTCCCTCTCTCCCCAGCCATGTCAGTTCTACGGGTCCATTATCCTGGGAGACATTCAGAGGCACTGCGGCGGCCTTCCCCTCATATGTTAGATGTATGCATGAGCAGGCATTTCGCCTATCCCCACCGCCGCAGGAGTCCTCTGGACATTCAAGTTCCCCATCCTCCTTGTTTCCCTCCTCGAAGGGAGAGGAACCCTCTGCTAACCTCTCTTCTGATGCTGAGTTCACTGATTATCAGCACTTCCTTTCGAGGATGGTTGGGGACCTCTGTATCTCCTTTGTTAGGCGAGATGATACTGAATGGGAGACACATGAATTCCTCAGCGAATTCAGTGCCCAATGTCTGGTGGTGCCATCCTAGCCTATTCCTTTCCAGGAGGCATCTGTCCATCCCTGGCAGTCTCCAGTCGACCCTATCCCAGCCCTGGCAGACTGCAGGAGGCGGTATTGTGCCCCATATGAGTCCCTAGGTTCTCTTCCCAACCCGCCTTCGGGATTGGTGTCCCTAGAGACGCCTTCCGGGTGCCACCACCTGGCGCACGACCGACCACCGGACTCAGATTCTCTACAGTTTGACCGGTTTTGGTGAAGAGTGTTCTCTTCCTCTCGTGCGATGCTGTGTATCACATCACATCAGGCACACCATGCTGCCTACAACAGACATCTGTGGTCGATGCTGTCTCAGTTTCTAGCATCAATGCCTGACACGGAGCAATCCAGACAGGCAATTGCCCTCTCTGCTATAGGCCTGGAGCTGGCAAGGCACCAGGCAAGGGCATCTTATGACGTCAGTGAGGTGGCTTCCAGGCTTGCAGGGACATTGATCTGCATTAGGCGGACGGCATGGCTTCGTCTATCAAGATTGTCACCCCTGGCCCGGCATAGGGTGATTGGCTCCGCTTTCCGGGAGACTCGTCTTTTCTCCACTAGGGCTAGGAGGCTTCTGCAGGGGCTTCCTCCATCTCCGGGGGATACCTCCTAGCTCTTCTCAGCCTTACGCTTCTCATCTGATTAGCCCAGGGTCTCTCCCTTCTGTTTTCCACCAGCAGGAGTCTTGAGGGTCTTGTTCCCTCAGGGCTTCTCTTGTCCACCCCTTCGGGGAGGGCTTGGCACTCACCCAAGCAGTACTGAATGGTGAAGATTGACAAGGGAAGATATGAAAATTACGTACCTGCCGTAATTCTTGATCTTCTGTTGTATCTTCACCTTTCATTACTGATATCTGCCCACCTTCCCCTCAAGGGCCTCCTACTTTGGCATCTCCCCCTCCCTGCTCATTCCTCCCCTCTTCTTCTTTGGCCTTTAAGCCAAAATAAAACCCCAAAAACTTGATTTTCCGTTCTCCCTGGACGGATCCTTTTTCCTAATAAAAAGGGGAACACGTAGAACTTATCTCTATCCTGAGGGAACTCTTTCTGATTGCCCCTAGGGGTGACCTTTTGGCCCATTCTTAGCCTTGTTGTTCAGTTCATAGTTTAGGAGACTGTCCCTTAAATTGGCTTGGTCCCCTTTTTTTTAGGTCCCCTCTGGCAGGTCTCAATCTCCTATTGTGTCAGCTTCTGCTAGTTTAACGCTATCCTGACTCTACAATTTCCTTGATCTGGTGATCTTTGCCTTGCCTTCAGGAAGTCCGATTGAGTTCCCACTCTATCCTTGACATAGAGGGGTGCCCTCTGTTGGCCCCCCCCCCCAAAACACATCTGTGTTAGCACTTAACAAGGTGCTAGTGGGCTTCTTTCTCCTTCCTAGTTCGGGGCTCTCCTTTCGGAACAGAATTTCTGCCCTGGCAGTCTGTGAGCTCTCAGCTAGAGTTAAGGGTTGAGGATGGCAGGAGGTGTAGAGAATCTGCCTTTTGTGTCAAAACTGTGCAAACGGTTCGGTTGAACCATCTCTTCAGTTTTATCAAGTGGGATCCTTGCTCCCTTGTTTTTGCTTCCCAGCTTATAAGCCTTTATACCAATCTCTCAATTGGCAGAGTTCTCCCCTCCCAACAATCCTCTTTGTCTTCCCTCTCTTCTTTTTCCTTCTTCTTTCTCTCCTTTATCTGCTCCTCCCTTGGAGCCACTCCAGGAGTGAGGCCCTGCGGTCCCTTAGGGTAGGCACCCCCTTTTTTTTCTGTCCTGTTATTCCTTTTTCAGTTTATATCCTTTCCTTTTTCTATCTCTTGGCTCTCTTGCCTCGCTCTCTTTTTTCTTGTCCTTATTTCGCCTCTCCGGCTAACAGAACTGAGATGGAGGAGGAGTCTGCTGCTCCTGTACCTCGCGCATCACATTGATGCGTGACTCTCAGGGGCGGCGCCATCGGTACCGACTCCTCTGGGGGAAAAAAACAAACAAAAAAACTCCTGTGGCGGGTGTGCGCCTGTGGCTTACACCCAAGCAGTAATCACTGGTGAAGATACAAGAGAAGATCAAGAATTACAGTAGGTATGTAATTTTCATTTCTTTCCATTTTAATGTTTAAAGCTAGAGTTTCTTATTTTTGTGTCAGTTTAGTATATTTTGTAACAAAATTATCTTAGATGTTTTTTGGGGGGTATCTCAGTCATCAGGTCACACTGTAGGATTTCACCGTCGGTGAAGCAGGATCCACATGGAAGATTTTCAGCAGTACAGCTGGGGCCGTCAACGTCCATCGATGTTACCAGCCCTATAAAGGCGTGAGTGGCCCCAATCCGTCCTCAGTTGTTTCCTGCTGTCAACTTGCTCACATGGGTGTCCGTGGAAGCTCCGACTCAGTACTCGTGCCTTGTTCGCCTACGGCTTTTTCTTCTGATTTTTTTCAGAATCTCTTTTATTAAAGAGATTCCTCCAAATTGTTTATGTCATGAGTTAATCCTTCATCTTCTCTTTTCCATCGCTGCTGCTGTGGAAAGAAGATTGCCTCCACAGACAAACATTCTCTCTCTGTATGCTCTCTTGGGCTTGACCATGACGTTTCTGTGAGCTCTGCCAGAAGTGTAACCAAAGAACCCTCAGGTGATATAGAAAGGCTCTTAAAAATTTCCTGATGAATCGACAGGTAGCCAGTTCTTGGTAGAGGTCCTCCAGGGTCCCAGCCTCTCAGTCACTGGGGTCGAGCTCCCAGGCCTCCAAGGCCCGAGACAAATCCTTGGGGAAAAGTCATAAAAAAGACCGAGATCATGACCATTCCTCCCCGGCGGCAATCTCATTCCTCTGGGGGATCCTCATTGGCTGCTGCTGCTGCACCAACATGCAGAACTGCTCTCCATGTCTCTGTGGCTTCCAGACCCATACCGACAGCATCCCCGCCCGATTCAGAGGGCGGCCGGCCATCGACCTCTGGATCGTCGGCCCCTCCATGGTTGATGATGGGCTCATCATCAATGGCCCCTCCATCGAGACCTGGCCCCTCTCCCTCTAGAGCAACAGGCTCTTCAGGTTGACAGGGCCTATCAGGTGAGTTGTCGGTACCTGTGCCGTTGCCCCCACCCACCCCGTTGACAGATGTTGTTAACCTAAATGACATTTTGATGAAATTCACTTCGGTGATTGTGCAGCAGCTGGGCACATACAGGCCCACCTCACCAACGCCATCAATGGCAGCTTCATCATCGATGCCCACACATTGGCCATGGGAAGCTCCCTGCAAGCTGTTGTTGGTGCATCTAACGCCAGACCTAGATCTTGAAGAGGCCAAGGAGGAGTACCATCCAGACCTCATTCTTCCTGATGATAAGGAGGAAGAAGGGGAAGAGATTCTGGTTTCTGATAGATCCACAGCTTCCTCTGTTAGCGAGGATTCAGTTAAGCATACTTCCAGGTCTCCTCCTGAGGAACCCACATTTTTCAGTGTGATGAAGCAGCTGTCCTCTGCCATAGGCTTTCACACTAAGGAAGAATATGCCACCAGAAAAGAACTGGTGGACTTCCTGGAGATCCCAGAATCTCCCCCAAAAGTCATTCCTCCAATCTTGCCTGCCTTGAGGAATGCAGCCACAGCAGCTTGGCACAGACCAGACATGGTGCCACCTATGCCTCGCAGAGCAGACAAACTTTACCATGCCCCTCAGGGGTTCCCCTGCTATGCTTCCCAGCCTGAAACAGATTCACTGGTCATTAAGGCAGCCCACGACAGGTCTAAGGCACCTAAGCACCTTAGTTCCCTCCCCCTGGATAAAAAGTCTCGCAGAATTGACCTCTGGGGAAAGAGGGTATGTGCCTTCCCTACCCAGGGTTTAAGGATTGTAAACTACCAATCTCACATGGTAATGTACTGAAATGCTAATTGGAAGAAGGGCAAGGATGCTGCCCAGGCCCTTCCAGATGGCACACAGAAGCAGGAGCTGCTTCAGTGCCTTTATGCAGCTGAGGACATTATCAGACACCTCCTCAGAGCCTTCTACGACCTGGCTGACACTGTTGCCAGGGCTGCTGCCATGGGCATGTGCCTACGTAGGCACTCCTGGCTGAGGGTATCCTGTTTTGCTGCTGATGTTCAGCAGAAGGTACTTAACTCATTCACACCACAAGAGCTCTTTGAGACTTCCATCACTTGTGTTCTGTATACTCTTAGCACTGCATCCTGGGCCTTTCTAAGCAAAATCTAGCCATAATCTGCATGCCACAAACAAATGCGAATATCTCTTGAACCATAAGTGCTACACAAAAAGTACGAGTGGCAAAGTTGTTCAGCACAAAATTACCTTTCCAATGGTGCTATGCAATCAGTTGTAATCAATTCAGTTTTTATTTTATACTAACTGAAATACCATAGGCTGGCCCGTTGTCACAGGGGCAGGGTGCCAACCAGCGACGCCAGTGACCCGTGTTAGGGAACGGACCTGGGACGTCAGAGGGCCACCTGGGAGGAGTAGGATCGAGTGTCCGAGGCTGGGTGTACTGCTTACGCTGGTGCCAACACGTTCAGGAGTGGTGCGATGCTGGTCGTCATTACACATCCCCGCCCTCGCAAAAATCAGGGGGGAAAATTGCCACCTACCTTCCTAGATGATGCTTGACCCTCGGCTGTGATCAGCTCCCAGGCTGACTCCCCGACTTATCCCATCGATTGCGGCACCTTAAGAGGGGTCGGGTGCCTCACCCCCACTCTGTAGGGCAAGCCAGGGGGTATCGGGGAGTTGCAGCTAATATGGGAGTGGCAGCTGAAGGGGTCTGTGACCGAGCTGAGGTAATGGCGGTAGGTGGCACCAAAAAGTATATAAAAAAAAAAATAAAATACTAGCTGAAATACCAAACAACTGTGGGTTTTTTTTGGATTTTTTCAAGGTGCTTAGGTGAGGCTTGAGAGACAAATGTGAGCCATGTACACCATACCATAAACAAATGTGAATAACTGTAAAGTATACGTGATAGACACAATGTCTCAGTGGCAAAGTTGTTAAGCACAAAAATACTTTTCTAACCTTTCTACCGTTGCTATGCAATCAATTTGGTTTTTATTTTATACTAGCTGAAATACAAAAAAACTTCTTTTTTTCTTTTCAGATTTATTCAAGGTGCTTAAGTGAGGCTTGAGAGGCAGATGTCAGCCATGCATACCATACCTTAAACAAATCTGAATACCTCCTAAAGTATACATGATAGACACAAAGTATCAGCAACAAAGTTGTTCAGCACAAAATTACCTTTCTAACAGTGCTATGCAATCAATTCTAAACAATTCAGTTTGTTTAATATTTAGGTAAAAACTGCTGACTTCCTCAGATGTTTCCAGGCCTGAGTGAAAGTCAGATGAGTACGTCTACCATCGTTATTGGCCTGAGTGACTATGCTTTCGGACACCACCTACAGGCGTAGCTAGGTCTGAATGAGTTTTTAATGCCCCTTTCAGTGGCACTAAGCTGTTTGGCCCTGATGTCTAGGACATTATCAACGATGTGCAAGCCTCAGGCAAGGCACTTAAGTCTGTCCACTCTCTCTACCATATACAGCCAAGAGGGAGACAGCAGGTACCCCCCCTTTTGCAAAGTGACCAATAGACTAGGTGCAGCCTCTCGCCCCCCAAGGTAGTAGAGCCCCGGCTGCCTTGCCCACCCTCTCCAATACTGGAGCTGTGGCCAAGTGTCCCAGAAGTGAAGGACCAGCCCCCACAACTTGATCCACCTCTGCTTGACTCCTTGCCAGACCCCCCCCTTTCAGTCCCCAACCAAGAGATGGTGGTCAGAGGTTGGTTCTTCCTCCATCTATATCGGTGGAGAACTATAACTTCAGATGCCTGGATTTTGCAGATCATAGAAAGGGGTCACATCCTGGAGCTTATTGAGCAACCTCCAGAAACCCCTCCCCCACCCTCCAGTCACCCCCAGCTCACTTGTCTGTTCTCAGAGAGGAGGTACAGTTCCTTCTGCACAAGCAGGCCATACAGCCAGTACCCAGGCACCAGAGAAACAAGGGGTTTTATTCCAGGTTTTTCCTGGTCCCCAAAAAGACCGGAGATATGCTGCCCATTCTGGATCTAAAGGACCTCAATCTGCATGTCCAGTACAAAATGTCCTGGATGGTAACTCTGCCAGGCCTGCTGCCCCTCCTAAAGAAGGGAGACTGGCTTTGTTCACTGGACATGCAGGATGCTTTCATGCACATATCGATCTGTCCTCCTCACAGGAGGTTTTTCTGCTTTGTGTTTCAGGGTGAGCATTATCAGTTCAGAGTGCAGCCCTTTGGCTTGTCCTCTGTGCCATGGGTCTTTGCCAAATGCTTAGCAGCAGTAGCAGCAGCTCTCAGAGGGGAAGGACTGTACGTTGTCCCTTATCTGGACAATTGGCTTCTAAAGGCCCCATCCAGGGAACAGCTTCTGCTGACTCTGGAGAGCACTCTTCAGCTGTTTAGCTCCCTGATCATCACTGTCAATCTACCCAGATTGGTTCTAGTACCATTCCCAAAGGCTGCAGTATATAGGGGCAGTTCTAGACTCTGTGCAGAGGAAGGCCTTCTTGCCCCAGAACAGTGTGGAGTGCCTTATAGCCAAGCTCAGGAAGTCACTCAAAGCCGCTATATTCCTGCTAGTGTGTACCTGAGAATGTTGGGTTTGATGGCAGCTACCATACCCACTGTTCCACTGGTCAGACTTCATATGCGCATCCTCCAGTGGATCCTCCAGGTACAGTGGGACCAGCGTACTGATGAGTTAGATTTTTCAGTCCTGGTCTCTTCTCCAGTCTGCAGAGTACTGCAGTGGTGGATGGGCCCCTTGAATCTCCTTCAAATCAAATCAAACTTTATTTCTTGAGCGCTGTTCCAAATAGATCAGAGCACTGTACAATAAGCTATAAAACCATATAAATATCAGCTTCAAGGCATCCCATTTTGGATCTCCTCCCCACAGCAGATCCTCACCACAGATGCATCTAGTCTGGGCTGGGGAGCGCACCTGGGTCCCATCCAAACCCAGAGCTCTTGGTCCCAGTTAGAAACCTCCCTGCATATCAACATCCTGGAGATGAGGGCAGTGCTTTGCGTCATGCAGGCCTTTCAGGAACACCTTGCTGCAGGTCAGCTGCTGGTGCAGTCAGACAGTCTCAGTGTAGTGTACTACATCAACAAGCGGAGGGAGACTCATTCATACCACCTATGCAGGGAGGACATGAGAGTGTGGTACTGGGCATTGGATCACAGTCTGACACCCTCGGCAGTCCATGTACCAGGCGTGTTAAACACTCTGCCTCATCTGGACTCAGTCCAGCTTGCACGAATGGGAGCTTCTCTTATCCATCACAAAAGACTTGTTCAGTAGATGAGGGTCGTCCAGAGTTGGACCTTTTTGCATCCCCACTGAATGCAAAACTGCCCAATATTTGCTCGCTAGAACCAGGGCCTGGAGTTTTCTGTCAAGATGTGTTGTCCCGCTCCTGGAGCGGGAGGTTCCTTTACGCCTTCCCTTCATTTTCTCTCATCCAAAGGGTGCTAATCAAGCTGCAGATGGAGGGGGCCAGCATGATTCGCATATCTCCATTCTGGCCTTGGCAGACATGGTTTCCCCTGCTTCAGCAGCAGGTGGAAGAACTTCCGGTCCCTCTCCCCCTCTGCAGGAACCTGCTGACCCTGGATCAGGGGACCCTGGTCCATCCCAACCTCAGGTTCCTCCATCTGCATGCTTGGCTCCTGAAGACATAGCCATCACCAGATTTGGGGTCTCTAACAGAATGGTGGATGTTCTAGTGGCCACCCTGAAGCCTTCTGTTCGATCCACATATGCCATGAAGTGGAAGTGGTCTGCCGTCTGGGCTGCCAAACATAGTCTGGACCCTGTCACCTGTCTGGTGAACTACATCCTGGACTACCTGATCTCTCTGTCTGACTTGGGTCTCCAGTACTCCTCCCTCAAGGTGCATCTTTCAGCTATTTCTCTCTTTCATGAACCACACAGTTGCTCAGCTGTATGTCTCCCACTCCTTTTTTAAGGGGCATCCTGCATCTGAAACCCACAATCTGTTCTTCTTTCCCGGCTTGGGACCTGAATTTTGTTTTGGAGACGCTGACCCTGTCTCCCTTTGAGCCAATTGTGACTTGCAATTTACTCTGTCTCTCTTGGAAAGCATTATTTTTTAGCTGCCATTACTTCCGCTCAAAGAATTTCAGAGCTTCAGGCCCTCTGGTGCAAGGAGATTTATTAGATTTTTCACAAAGACAGGTTGCACACAAATCCTAAGTGTCTCCCTAAAGTGGTCTCAGAGTTTACACTGAACCAGTCTGTCCACCGTCCTGTTTATTTTCCTGAGCGTGCCAATCCAGGGGAAGTGCTGCTCCATACATTTGTGCTCAGAACTTTGAAGTACTACCTGCATCGAACCAAGGAATGTAGAAAATTGAAGCAGTTGTCTGTTTCCTTTGCCCCAGGTAGAGACGGTGATCTTCTCTGTATGTATCCTCCCCATTCATCACTGGTGGTTTATACGCCAGAGGCGATGTGACCCCATGGGAGCTTACTAAGCTTAGAAATTTTTCTAGGGTGGAAAAGTCAGTACTGGGGCATCGCCGCCCAAGAGGGCGATGCACAGCGTGCTGCTCAAGTGTTGGCCAGTAACCAACGCCAACTCCTCCCTTGCATCAGTTCTGTCCTTCCTGCCATCGAGAGTGCAACTCATGGGACGCTGAAGAGCCGTTACTACGCAGTTCATAGTTCGAGTCATCACCGAAGTCTGTTCGCGTTACTCAACACCTTAGACCTTCAAACGGGTGAGACCGTTCTTTTTCTTATTATACTTCTCGTTTCTATAGCGCCAAGTCTTTTATGTAGTTTTTCTTTTATTTGGTGTGCAGTCGATCATGTTCAATCTGGGGCCTAAGTCGAAGGCGGGACGTGTCCCCATGCATCGGTGCCCCTGTGGCAAGTCCATCTCTGTAACGGATCGCCATGATCGATGTGTCTCTTTCCTGGGCCCTCAGCATGACATGGACAACTGTGACACATGCTTCTCTATTGACCGCCGGGTCCTTAAAATGCACGCGTTGAAGGTGGGTCGGAAACCTCCCACTTTTGGAGGATGGCGTTGGTCCAGGGATGCCATAGCAAGAACTTTGGACCCTTCCCTGGGTCACCACCCATGTTGTACGTACCAGGAAGGGAGCGGGCCATGGTCAGTTCCGGTTCTGCTGGAACGTCTGGCCCATCAGAGGGGATGGGTGGACAATTGGCCTCCTCCTGGGGATCGGTTGAGCACCCCTCTTGGTCGTTCACCTTCTCGGAGGCGTGACCACCGCCGGTGTCACAGTCAAAGCTACACGTTGGACCCATACTGGCGGGGCCCTTGGCACTGCCTGCTGGCTCCGCTCAAACTCCTAGCCCTGTTTCTGGGGTTGGTGAGCAGGGCGGGGATAACGGTTTGAACTGAGCCTACCTCCGATGCCGCCAGATACACTGGCCTCGGTAGAATGATGGGTAGCCTCTCTCCTGGTCGTTCTGATCTCCTCCTCTTTGGAGGAGGATGATGAGGATGATCCTGGCTGGTTGCCTGGCTCCGAGGAGTCTCCTGACCCCGAAGAGTCACATCGCTTTTCTAGGCTCAGTGGCGAGGTTCCGGAGGTATCTTCATCTTCTGCTTCCCTGGCCAGGGCTGCCCTTGGGGTCGACTCTTTGAGTCTTTTAGTGCCATTGGCAGTGTTGGGGACTCCTGTGGTGCCAGTCTTGACGCCGGAGAGGAGGATGGCACTGCAGCGGGGTCGGGTCTGGGGACAGTGCCGCTCCCTGAGCCAAGTCGGGCACCAGCACTGACTTTGGTGCTGGGTCTGGCATTGGCACTGGGAGTGGTATTGGTCCAGACTCTGCTACAGAGGTGGGTTTGGGGATTGCTCTGACCAACTTGTTTAGGTCTGGGGCCATCCCGGATCTCCCTCTGTCGGTACCTCAGGGATGGCTGAGGAGCAGATTCCTTTCTGAAGGGCAAGGTTTGAGGAGCCCTGAGGCGGTTCAGGGGCATACTTCCAGAACTGCTGGTGGCTCAGGAAAGAGCCACAGTGCTGACCTCTCACTTTTTTGCCTTTCCCAGCGGGGGGGGGGCCGGGATCTGCATCAGGTGGGACTAGGGGCCGCTAACAGGGGCCAGACTGGCCCCGATCACCTCACTGTGGGGCCTTTTCCTTAGGGCACCACTTGAGCCACTCCTTTATGGTTAGGCAACCTACAGTGGGCACCTTGCACAGCCCCCCCGGGAGGGGTCCCTTGCACATTCTTGAAGCCCTAACAGGGATCCTCCTCTGGCTTGCCAGACTTCTTCTCCCCCCTTGGATCCTCTGCATTGCCCTCCTGCTCGCCGAGGCATTTTGGGTCCCTCGGGGCCCTTGTCATGGGACCAGTTTAGAACTTTGGCTGCAACTTTTCCTCACTACTTAAGAGTTCTGGACCAGGTCATCTTCAGACCAGAAACCCCCGCTGCGCCGGAGCCTAAACCGAGCTCTTCAACTTCCTCGTCTTCCTACCCAGAGGAAGAAGACTCTTCGGTCCACCTGTCCTCAGATGCTGATATCACCAGCTATCAGCGGTTTTGTCGAGGTTGTTGGAAGAACTCCATATATCTCATTTTGCAAGTTGCAGTCCTGCTCATGTGGCATGTCTCCTTGGGGAGTTCTCCTTGGAGAATATTGTTATTCCTTCATGGCCTGTTCCATTTCTGTAGGTGTCACATCAAGTGTGGCACAACCCCTCTGCCCTCTCTCCTACCCTGAGGGACTACCAGTGCAGATATCACGCACCCCACAGGTCTCCAGGTTCCATGTCTCACCCCACTTCTGGGATAGAACTGCTGGATATCCCCTCTGGGCAGTGTTGCATGAGGGATGACCATCCCCCTGAGTCTGACTCAGCCGAGTTTGACTGCTGGAGCAGGAGAGTTTTCTCCATGGTACACCTCTTCCTCTGTATTTTAGCTCATCAAGCCCATATGGCTGCCTACACTAGGCACTTATGGACGGTGCTGGGACAGCTCCTAGCTACTCTGCCTGATTCTGAGGCAACCAGGCAAGCCATCTGCCTTTCTACGAGTGGCCTAGATCTAGCAAGGCAGTTAAGAGCATCATATGACACTAATGAGGTAGCTTCTAGGCTGGCAGGAACTACAGTCTATATAAGATGAACGGCATGGCTTCACCTATCCAGGTTGTCCCTTGGTCCGGCATAGGGTGACTGCGTCTCCTTTCTAAGAAGCCCATTTCTTCTCCTGCAAGGTGAGATGAGAACTAGCGGGGTGTCTTTCTTCTCCCAGGCAACGGGAGTCCCCATCTCGCCCTGACCAGTCGCGGGCCTCGCTCCCTCTGTGATTCTCCCCCACAGGAGGCTGAGGGAAGCTGTGCGGCTGCCATCTGGAGTATGGTCCATACTTTCACCAAGCACTGCAGTCTGGACTTTGTCTCTAGAGCCCGTGCAGGTTTTAGCAGGGCTGTGTTGCAGGGCCTCCTGTCTTAAGTTTGTGGTTGGCCTTCCTCCCAGACTGCCTGTTTGCACCTGTAACTGTTTGGGACTTGTTCCTATGCTGTGACCTGATAACTGAGATACCTCCAAAGAAGATGGAACAGTTATGTAAGAACTTACCGTAATGGTAGATCTTCGAGGGGATCTCAGTCACCAGGTCTGCTTCCCCCCGATCCCTCCCTTCTTGGGGCTCTTGTCTAGGAACTGGCTGTCTGGCGTATCTAGCCTTTCATATAGGTCTGGGCACCTCTCTTTCTCCTCAGTCCCCCATGGCTAGAGCTGTGCTCCCTTTGTCTCCGGGGGAAAGAACGGAGGAGGGAGTAGGGCTGCTCATGCCTTTATAGGGTTGTTGACATCGACAGACTTCGACGGCATGGGCGGCCCCAGTTGTACTGCTGAAAATCTTCCATGTAGATCCTGCTTCACCAACAGTGAAGTTCCTATGGTGTGACCTGATGACTGAGATACCTCCAAAGAAGATCTACTGTTACGGTAAGTTCTTACATAACTGTTCTTTTATTCTCAGCCCTACGAGTGTCAATGGTCAACTATCATGGAAGATGGTAAGGAGCCTAAAGAAGCAGGCTGCTTTAGCAGCAGGGCTGTCCACTTCTCCCTTCAAGGAAGGGTTTGGACTACGGGCGGTCTAGTGCCTGGGAGGAAGGACAGTTCTCCTGCAAGCACAAAACAAAGCAGTCCTAATCCTGCACATGCTCTGCCTCAGGTTCCAGGCACCGCTCAGCCTCAACCTCTTCCCATCAGAATGGAGAGAAATGGTACCAGTTGAGTTCTCCCTCTGCGAGGTCTGCTGTGAGATATTCAGTTTCTCAGAGTCTGATGCAGTCAACCTCACCTTTGGTGTCACCGAGGGCCTCTGGTTCTAGAAGATCAGTGTCTCGGGCCCAGATTCACTCCCTGTCTGTAAGTGGGGACTCCGGTGGGCAGTTCTACCACTCGGCAGCCCTTATGGAGCAGTGTGTGCAGCATCTGGCCAAGGGGGGGGGGGCACTGCTAGTTTAGCTAGTCCCTGGCCCTTGGGTGCCAGTGGAACCGATACCACAGGTGGTGCTGTCAATCTATGTAGTGTGTTTCTGTCTGGCAGCAGTCTTATGGTCCTTGCTGGTGGTGGCACTGCCGTCTGCCCCATTGGCCACCCCTCAATCCTGTGTGCAGATTGGGCCAGTCGTGGGGCCATTGCTGGTCACTTCGGTGCTGGCTGGATCATTTATATCGGTTTCCGTGGTGGGTTCGGTGCAGGGTTTGGGATCGTTGGAGCCTGGCCCAGTGCCAAATTAGTTCCAGCGCCATCATCAGTGCCAGGGATCCCCCAGTGCTGGATCCAGTTAGGGTGCCGCCAGTGGTGGAACTACCCCCTTGTCCTTCAGGGCCAGTGTCACTGGTGTTGCCAGAGCTACCCACTCGATTGTTGGACCTGCAACCCCAACCCCTCTTTTACACTTCTTATGAGGAGATTCATTGAATTTATGTACCACTGGACGTTTGTGAAAACGGGCATTTTTGCTCACATACTTTACAATATAAAAAATAAAATTGAATTGAGGTTGTAAAGGTGGATGAGTCAGATTCCAATCTCATTATTTCTGAAGGTGGTGGTGATGACTCTTTTATAACCTAGATATCTCAGAATGTTCCTTTGTGTTTTCCTCAGGAGGATCTCTCCTTTCAGGCTATGTTCAGAAATATGCATTTGGAACTGAAGTTCGAGCCAGCAGCTTTTTACTAGGGCAAGCGCTTGCTAGTGGTGTTCCTAAATGTGTCTAATATGGTGCTCAGTGTAGTTCCTCCTATTCCCCCTGCATTTGAGACACTGATACAGTATGGCACACACCCACTCTGGTGGCAGATGTCCCCAAGCAGGCCAACAAGAAATACACTGCCCCCAAGGATAAAGCAGTGTATGTCACTCAACCCATACCTCATGCTATAGTCACTCTCATTGAGAATGACAAGGCCAGTATCCTTAAGGAGGTCTCTGCGCCCACCACTAACCTGGAATCACATAAGATTGACGCTGCAGGTAACTGAGCTTATGCTTCGGCTGTTGTGGGCGTGAGGATTGCCATCTACCAAGAGCATTTTTCTAAGTACGAGTATTCCCTTTGGAGCAGGCTTAAGTCTCTGCCAGAGTCAGAGGTTGAACAGGATATTCTGCTGACTGTCAAGCAAGGCATCGAGTCCAACAGTCCCCAGCTTAAGGCCTCCATGGATGCCTGTGATACTGCATCCTGCTCTGCTGCTGCAGCCATTTGCATCAGGCGGCATTCCTGTCTCTGGACTTCTGGCTTCACCCAAGACATCCAGCAGCATATTATTTAATGGTCCTTTTGATGGAACTTAACTGTTCAGACAGCAGGTGGAACAATCTCTTAAGGTGTCAAATGAAACTAGAATGACCCTGAACTCTTCCAGACCAGCTTCCTTTAACCCTCACAGGTGCACGGGATGAGGTTCTTCCTATAACAAGCAGTCCTTTTGTGGCAAATGCAGAGGAGCCCAAAACAAACATCAGCCTCCCCAGCCTCTGAAGAAGGCCCAGCCAGTCATAGGCACTGAAAGTACCTAATGCCACTATATGAAGCTCCGGCCTCGGCCTTGCCTCAGCTGCCTATGGCAGACTGCTCCTTCTCAGTGGGTGGTGCCTGTCCCAGTTTTACTGTCGGTGGGCATCCATCATGATGGATAAATGGGTCCTCAGGATCATCTAAGAGGGGTACTCTTTGGATTTTACAGAACTCTTTCCAAACTCTCCAACCAGAAGACAACTCCCTTTGTTTGCTCACATGTTAAAGCTGTCACAGGAGTTTGTGGGCCTTCTGAGAAACAGGCAGTGGAAATGAATGGAACAAAGGGTTCTACTTCCACTACTTCCTGATACCAACGAAATTAGGGGGTATACACTCCATTCTTGATCTCAGAAAACTGAACAAGTACATGGATCGAGAAAAGTTCAGAATGATTTCTCTGGTATCCTTGCTACCGTATCTGAAATGGCAAGATTGACTAGCATCTCTGGATATGCGGGATGCATACCAGCATGTACTGGTGCACTCAGCCACCACAAGAACCTCCAGTTCTGCATAGAGGGAGAACATTATGTGTTCAGAGTCTTACCCTTCGGGCTTTCCTCAGTGGCAGTGTCTTTACAAAGTCCTTTGCAGTACTTGCAGCCAATGAGTGCGGTGATGCATGCGTCAGGCCTCTTGCATCACCAGCCCCCACCAGAAAAGTTCTGGCTCCCGTAGGGTCCTAGCATCTCTGCCTGAGACCCACAAGTGGTAATCAGTGGAGAAGATAATAAGGAAGAGCAACAGTTACAGTAAGTACATAACTTACATTTTTTTGTATTAGCTCAATATTGGACTCATTAGAAGAAACATCATTACCATAGTATTTTTTTTCTTCTTTCAAGGGCTACAACCAATGCTCAGGTTATAATACTTTAAAACTATATACAACCAAGTAGGGGTGGGTATAATACTTTATGAGACTACAACCAGTGCTTTGAGGGGAGGGCTGAAATACTTTGATAAGCTACCACCAATGGTGGGTGGGAGAGGAGGGCAATAATACTTATACACACTACAGCCAGTTGATCCCACTGAAGTGCACTGGATAAGTGCACATTCTTGTTAAACACACACTTTTTGTAATCCCCTTTTTTCCCTATGTCTTTATTTGATAATGGGACTTTCCAGTGGTTCAGAGTGCTGAACAGGGATTAAAAATAATATTTACACTTTCAAGTGCAGGGATGAACCACAGGGATAGAGGAGTCGACACAAAAAATGCATCTTTTGCACTTTATGACTTAACAAGAAAATGAAGAGCTAATGCAGTTTTATATTCCATAGTTTGCAGCAAACGTCTGTTATTGCTGATAATCAGTGCTTTAGCATTGACTGTACACTCAGCTTTCGTTCACTCTCAATTTAATTTTTTTAAGACTTTCCTCATTCATTCCCCCAACCCCCTCATGCTGCCAGCAATTCCATGGTTAGGAAAATGCTGGGAAGTGTTCCCATTAAGAAGGATTTCAGCGCCAAAGAGGCCCTGCACATCATCCCACCCTAGAGCTCAGCCTGGCAGGAGGCTAAACAATTAGGCCGTTTATAGCTGTGACTACCTCCTGGCATATAAATACTGTACCCTCCCTCTCTCACACACACATAAACATATTCATAAATAGATTAGCTACCCCCCCCCAAAAAAAAGACACACACACACACACATACCCCCCTATACATAGCTCCTACAGTACTAACAAAGCTGTCAAATAGTAATATGTACAAAAGTTTAAGAAAATATTTGTTGCAACCTACAGTAGATGCCTATCAAGGGGAAATTGCTAAAACTTTTCCATATGTTCTTTGTTTTAATTATTCATTACAGGGTTGAGTAAAACCTCTCTTTTACTCTGTTTCTCTCTTTGTTTTTTTACGTTGGGGGATAGAAGGAGGGATGGGAAGTTTAAAAAAAACAACGTATTTTACTGACTTTTAATACCCTGACCTCGGGCAAATTCCCAGTCCAATAAACATCCCCTTTTCATTTACAGTAAATCTGTTCCACAGGAACTCAATGTCCACGGAGTGCACTCAGTAAATAAACAGCCCAGCACCTCACCTACGTAACAGCAGGCTCTGAAACAGGATTCTCCTTGTTCCAGGGCCCAAAATGTAACCCCTTTTTCATTTGTGTGCTGCTGCTTAAAAAACTTCTTACTACTGAATTCCCTCCCAAGAAATGTTTTAATGGTTTATGTATTTTACTGTATAGCCTGCTGCTGTCTGCCAGGACAGCCTTGAAAATGAGCTGGTGGCTCAATGAGCTTATCCTGAAGACTTAAATAAAGAATAAATAAAATATCTTTCATTCTTTATCAGAAGTACTCTTTTTGAGTTATTTGTTTCATTTTTAGAGTAATTTTTTGCTGCTATATAAATAAGTTTCTCTGACTGTCACAGACACCTCTTCGGGCTTTTAAGATTTGGCCAAATAGGCCAGTCTTTTAAGAATTAATCTTCTCCTTGGTTTTAAGCTTGAGACGCCAGGATGCAAATCTTGTGGCCATGGGGCCAGCGACAACTACTGGCCTGTGGCACCTGTGTGACATCGTGTGTTGACACTCGGCGGCCAATAGCCATTGCTGACTTCCCTCACCTACCTCAATTCTGTTTTTTCTGCTGTCGTGCGTGCACCATGTGAGTAAGTTGTCGCCTCAGTTTGCCTTTCTGTTCCTGTTTTTCATTCTCGTTTTCATTTTTCAGAATGCCTGAGTCTTTTAAAAAGACGGTCAAAGGACCTCTTTTCCATTTTTGCATGTGTGGAAGCAAATTAGCCATGGCAACATGCATTCAAAGTGCTTCTCTTGCCTCAGACCAGGCTGTTTGATCACCACACTCTCCAGATTCAGTGTCTGAAGTTCAGACATCCAGTTCTGACTTTCAGTGGCAAGTCTTGGAACAGGAGGTCCGAAGGTAGGACTTTGGGCTCTTTCCCCGTTCCCCTCCACACTCCTTTGGAGTCAGAGGAGGCATGAAGCTCTCCTTGCCCCACCATGCTGGAGCTATGTTGCAGTCTTCAGCGGTAGTGTCTGGTGGGCTGCTGGCTGCTTCTGGCAGGCTGGTGGAGAACTTCCACGGTTCGTTAGCCAGGTGCAGTGGATCACCTCGGCTTCATTGTCAAGGCCTCCGGCTTGTCCACAAATGTGGAGATGTCAGCATCAGTCATCGGTGTCACCCAGGCTGTTGTCACCATTTGCTGTGATGACACCAAGGGCAACACCTGCTCTGGTGTTGACACTGGTTGCGGGACTGGATGCTGTGATTGGTGCTGTCTTGAAGACCAGCCTCAGACTTGGTGCCACTAGCGGCAAAGAGGACAGTGTTGAACATGGTACCAAGGTTGGCACTACTGTTGAGGGGAAACTTGACGCCTAGAGTGTCAAGATGTCTGATGTCAGTGATGTCAGATGGTGATCTCGGTGCTGTGTTCACCCTAGACTCCAGGACTGGTGTCATTAGACATGAGTCAGAACCCTACTTGGTCACTTTTTTCCTCTGACTGTTCTGGTGTTTCTTCCTAGGGCCACCGCTCTACCACCTCCTCTGTTGTAGGAGTGCAGGCAGCATAAGATCCTGTAAGATTCCCCCCTAGGGTGAGGGTGTCTTCAGACTGTCAAGGCCCTACTCAGGGCACGGGTCCCACAGCTCGGTGGGCTGTTCCATGCCCCATCAGGCAACTGCCTCAAGTGCCTTGGGAGTGGGTAGACAGAATACCCATGTTTTTAAGGCCTCATGGTCCCCTTATGTGGAAACAACACTGTGCATGGGTTGGTACCATAGGTTCATGGTACAGGGATTCTATTAGAAACATGCCAGCCTGTCGGCACAGCTGTTATGTCCGTACTATACTTTTCCTGTCTTCACATACGCTATTTTCACCATGCAGTTTTGTGCCGTGCTATTTCACTTGCACTATTTTAGCCAGATACTGTATCTGCTGATATTGTAATAGCCTTCTAGCTCGTATTTGTCAATGACTTCGAAGTAAGTGGTATGACAGGCATCCAATGGCCCAGCGGAAGTGCTGTATTCTCTTGCACCCATGACCAGCATTCGAGAACAGACTTGGTAGTAGGGTTTGGGAGCTGGGGCAGTGTTGACGTCCCAGACAGATGAGGGTAGCATCCTGCTATATCGACCGTAGTGACCCTACTGTGGGCTGAGGGAGCTTGTCTCCCCCGCAGGGCATCACTATGTGCGTGTGAAGGTTTGTGCGTGGGGACACACAGCTTGTGCCAGACACTGGAGGAGGGAGAAAACACAGAAACCCTGCATCTCTCTGTCACTGAGTATGACGGCCCCCAGTGCTCTTCGGTCTCGCACATGTGGATCCCCAGCAGCTGGATGGTGGGGGAATGGCTGACGGAACTGGGGAAAATTGGCCCAGGGCCTAAAGTAAGGCTGGGGTGGCAGTGGGGAGCAAAACGCTGTATTAAAAAAAAAAAAAAAGCATGACGGGGTATTCCTTCTGAGGTATTGGGAGGAAGGAACTTGATGGAGCACTGGTCTTCTTTCCCCCAAATATGTATGTAGGGATGGTATAATTCAGTATGTATGCATGTATGTAAATGTATATGTATCTTTGTACCACCAAGGGTACCTGTGATTCTGTTGGGAAGCAGAAATTTATCCAGACTTTCCTTGAAAGTTTGCCTAAGCTGTCTTCATCTCTGCTGGTAATTTGATCTTCCAAGAAATCTTCACCATTCATCACTGGTGGGTACAAGTCAGAGGCACAAGACTCCATGGGAGCTTATAACTTTAAGAGCTTTTAGAATGAGGGGGGCCAACGTCAGGATGGCACCACCCATAAAGCAGATATGACGTGGCACTCATGGACTGGGCAGTAACCGACGCCGGCCCTCCTTCCCTCTCAGTTCCTTTTTTCCCCACCATTGGGGCTGCATTTCCATGAGAACACTCGGTGAAAGAGACTGCATCACAGTTCTGCCGCCGCTTTTCGCTCAACACCATAATGTAGTTCAACGCCATTTTATTGGTTTCTACACCATTTTTTTTCCTTTTTTCTCCAGTGTGGCGCCAGGTGCTATTTTTGCTGTGTTCCTTTTCAGTTCAGTCATTTCCAGTTCAAGGCCTAAGAAGACTGCAAAATCCAAGGTGGGGCTTCCTGCCATACGTTGGTGCCCCTATGGGAAACCCATGACTATCACCAACTGTCATGACTGGTGCCTGACCTTCCTGGGTCTAAACAGCTTAATCTGGTTCAAGGTCAGTTGGCATTCATCTGTATCCCCCTTCCCTGGGTCGTGCCTGAAAATAGGCAGGATTTGTCTAGTGCACTTACCCGGTCAACAAAAACTAAATAAAATAAAAATAAATAAACTATGATATGGACATGTGTGACGCTTGTTTCTCCATGGACCTCTGCACCCTTCAGCTTCAGGCTTTGAGGTTGGGGCTGGACCCCACAACCTTTGGAGGCCGGCGTCACACCTGAGATGCCAGGATAATGTCTCTGGACTCTTCCCCTGAGCCCCTTCCCGGTACTATTTGTACTGAGGGAGACCAGGCCTCCACTGCTTCTCATCTCATCAAGACAAGAGGCCTTCAGGAAGGCTCTCGGGGACAGTCAACCTCCTCCAGGGAGTCAGTTGCGCACCCCTCCCAGTCCGGTGCTCTCTCAGGGACCTAGACACCCCTGGTGGCGGCGGCGCAGCTATACACTGGGCCTGCATTGGTAGATCTCTTGGCAGTGCGGTCCAGTGCCGCTTTAGCTCCTGACACCACATCTGATCTTGAGCGAGGCAGTACAGATCTTGCAGCTGGGTCTCCTCCTGATGCCGATTGCTGCACCAGGAGAGAAGAGTCTAGGGAGTTGCCTAATTAGAGATCTCCCTGATCTTGACCTCTGACTCAGAGGTGATGATCAGGATGATCTTGACTGGCTCCCCAGCTCCGGTGAGCTTCAGGATTCTTCTAGGCCCAGTCCTAGGCCTTCCCTTTTGGCGGCGCTTCAGAGCCCCCTCCTTGGAGTTGGCCGTGATGCTGATTCCCCTGCATCCCTTGGTGCCACCTGTGGTGCTGGGGATGCTTCTGATATCTATTCCGATACCAGTGGGGATGCCAGTGCTGGGACTGATGTTGAGTTGGGTTCCGGTGCTGCCTTTGGTGCCGAGTCGGATTCTGGTGCTACTAGCAGCACCGTCTCTGGCTTCGGTGCTTGGGGAAGCACCAAGGTGGATACCGGTGCTGTTTGCAGCACCAGATCTGCCTTCCTCTCAATTTTAGGCTCTGTGTCTGGTGTTAGGTCCTCTCTGAGGAGCACAGCCCTGTCAAGTGAGGTGGGGGTTGGGAGGTCTAGGTCAGTGCCACGCTCTGTGCCCAGAGTGACTGGGCACTCTGGGAGGAGTCATAGCGCTGACTCAGGTCTTCTCTCCCCCCTGGAACTGTCAGGCCCTGCAGTTGGTGGTGATTGGGCGCCACCTTATGGGACCTGAATGGCTCTGATCTCCCCACCTGGGGGGGTTCCCCCCTCCAAGGGCACCACCCCGAGTGCCCCTCTATGGTTGCACAGTCCATGGTGGGTGAGCAGCGCAGCCTCTCTCTGAGTGAGAGGTCCCTTGTCCACTCTCACAGCCCTGGCAGAGGACCTGGCGTCATCCGCCATCATCATCCTCCTCCTCTGCCTTCTCTACACCCCTCCCATTTTTCTCTGGGCCTACGGGGCCCATGATCTGGGAACAGTTCGTGACCATGATGAGTGCTTTCCCCACCTGTTTGAGGGCCATATATGAGGTCATCTTCTGACCTGAAACCCCTGCACCGTCTCCTCTTCATCCTTGTTTTCTCCTCCTGAGGAAGAAGATACATCCGTCCATTTCACCTCCGACACTAACTACACTAGTTATCAACACTTCCTATCTGGGATGTTGGAGGAGCTGCACATTTCCCATTTTGCTGGGCACAATCCTGCTCGTGCAACACTGTCCTTCCTAGGGGAGTACAGCTCTGACACCACTGTCATTCCTCTTTGGTCCCAGCCATTTGCAGAGGCATCACAGAGCATGTCACTTTGTGTCTCTGCCCCTTGCCCAGCCCCAAGGGACTGCCAGCACAGGTATTGCGCACCCATGGGTCCTTCTGGTGCTATATCCCACCCCACTGTGGAGGGGTTGTGGGATAACAGATGGACCAGACACCGAAATTCAGGTTCAAGACACAATCTCTGTGTGATGTTTATCCAAAATACAGGAGAATAATCTTCAGCAGTGGCATATCCCTTCTTCAGTACATCAGTTTGTAGCAACAGACTATGCAAGTCTTTTCTGTACACTTGGTTGGCACCTACTAACGCACTGGTCTAACTTTTTAGTTGAGATTCAGCCTCCCCTATGTGGGCCGTGGTTGCTTGGGTGGAGGGGGCTCAAATAAAAAAAAAAAAAAAGCTAAAGACAGAGAACCTCAGTGCAGAAGCACTGAAGCAAGGGTTACTCCAAAGGGCATTGGCAATAAAGCCAAGTTTCAGCCAGCTCGCTGGCGCAGAGGCATGGATGCCATCTGCGGCGCTGACGACCCAGGTTCGGGAATGGATCCGGGTGTCGGAGGACCGGCCGGCGGGGGGGATCAGGGTTGAGCATCCGTAAAGACTGCTCTCCTCTGGGAGAGGGGGTCTGAGTGCCCGGCGCAACGTGAACTCCTAGCGGAGGCTAGGGGTACCACAAATGATCAGGCGCCTGCATGCAATTGGGGTGGGGCGGACACTGGCCGTCATTGCACGTCCCCTCCTCCAGAAAAAACACAGGAAAAATCGCTGGCCCCCCGTGTATGGCCGGAGTTTGGTGCCCGACCATCTAGCCATGATTGTTCCGCTTCTGCAGCCCCACTCAAGGGGAAGGGATTCCCCGGTTGAGAGTTCAGGTTGCCGAGCCCAGGGCGAGCCAGTTCGCGGGGCTAGGGGGTGCCCAGCAGCAAAAAGGAATATATTATATATATATATATATATATGAAAGCCAAGTTTAAAGAAACGCATAATCACACATACCCCAGTAGTGTAGAGCGTCATAAATCACCATGAAATTTCAGACTGGCTCAGTTTACAGCAGGAATGTATGGTACCAAGGGGCTCTCAAACAATCTGCAATGTACATGCATTTAACAACACAGCAGGGGGTTTTCTGATATCTCCACCCCTAGTAACTTAATTTCTATAATACAGTCACCTAATACTTTTTACCTTTATCAAAAACACCTAGTGCCATGGTATTTTCAACATTTACAGGTTTTATACACATAAGTTAAATACATCAAGGTGTTTTATGACATAGTGCCATTGCATACTAAATCCAACAATGAGGAACAAAGCCTGTTGTTGTACGTCAGCTCAGAGGTCACAACAATAACCTCCCTGTATGAGGACCTGAGAGGGAAAAGGAATATTAAAGAGGACATTATAGCATAGTCAAGAAAGGGGGGGGGGGCACCCATAGGTAGCCAACCTTATGGACTAGAAATTGTAAAGGATAGATTAGGCTGAGAAATAGAAAAATTGTTGCAACAGCTTTAAGAAAAGGTCAGTCCTCAAGAGTGGCAGGATCTCCCTGTCACACCCACCTCTGGGATAGAGCTCCTGGACACTTCATCTGGGTATCATCACCCACGGCACACCCACCACCCTCCCCGAGTCTGACTCCAGCCAAGTCTGTCTGTTGAGGTAGAAGGGTTTTCTTGGCAGCATGTCTTCTGGTGTGCATTTCAGTGCATCAGACACACCAGGCGTCCTACGGCAGGCACCTGTGGGCGATGCTGGGACAGTTCTTGGCATCTGTGCTTAACTGTGATGCAACCAGGCAGGCCATCCTTCTTTCCACGCAGGGTCTAGAGCTGGCAACACAGCAGTCAAGGGCATCCTACGATGGCAGTAAAGTAGCTTCTAGATTGGTAGGAACTGAGGTTTGCATTAGGAAGACAGCGTGGCTTCACCTGTCCAGGTTGTCGCCTTTGGCCTGGTGAAGGGCAATTTCCTCATGATTCCATTGGGCCCATTTCTTTTCCCGCAGGGTCAGGTGTAAACTTGTGGGGTGCCTTCCTTCTCCCAGACCACAGGAGTCTCCGCCTGCCACTGACCAGTCTTGGGTCCTGCCAGACCCGTGACGGGCCCCCGTCTCTTATGTCTCCCCCATAAGAGGCTGAGGGAACAACTCTTTCCCTGAGGGTTTGCCAACACCACAGAAGGTGGCGGCTTGGTACTTGAACCCACCTGTGATGAATGGTGAAGACTGATTCTTGGAAGATAAGAAAATTATATACTCACCGTAATTGTTGATCTTCACCATTCATCACTGCTACCTGCCCAGCTTCCACCACAGTGGCTCTGGGCAGTGTCTCCTCCCTATATAATAATAATAAAAATAAACTAAATAAAATAATCAAAAAAGACAGGGAGACAGAGTCCTTTTTCTGATTCTCGGCTCCTCCAGGGGTGGTGAGGGAGACCTACTGCCGTGGGTCCCCTTCCCCTGCCACAGACTTTCTGCAACTTTATTCGCCAAGTAAAATTCCTTGGGATCGAGGTGCCGGCATGCAGCTCTGAGCCAGGCAGACCTACCCGAAAGCTAGTGAGAGACCGGGACACTAACAAGAAATTGAGGCAGACCTATTGCCTTGGGTCCCCTCCCCCTGCCATGGGCTTTCTGTAACTTTATTCTTCAAGTACAATTCCTCAGGGTCAAGGCACCAGCGTGCAGCTCTGAGCCAGGCGGACCTCCCCCGAAGCTAGCGAGAGATGGGGACACTAACAAGAATTTTTTTTTCCCACCCAGCCGCTCTGTTCCCTCCTGCCCTTAAATGCACATAAATCACCCCCAAAAGTTCCAGTGGACCAATCTACAGAGACTACAATAGGTTCAGTCATTTGCTGCTATAAACAGATGCAGCTTTATGGGCTAATTTCTGAACTCTGTATGCTCTAACTAAAATGCAGTGCTTCTTCTGTTGAAAATTACCTGACATTGCTACCTAGCTGCCTCCTATCTTACAGCTGTCTGTAGATCGCTTAAGTTAATACTGTATAACATAGTTGTCTGAAAATCATTTAAGTTAAAACTGCATAACATAATTTTCAACTAATAGCTTCCAGGGTGCTCAAAATCTAAAACTGCTGCACCTTTTATTACTGCACTCAAGAGAAGGTTCTAGTATATCACTCTCAAATTAGTCTTAATCCTGTAAGAACTAACCCAAGTTTCTAACTGCTTTTACCACTGATTACAGAAACAAGTGATGGACTAGGCTTAAGAATTCCTGCTGTGTAAGCGCACTACTGAGCAGTATAATCCAGCTTAGTTAGGACTGCATCACCCTTACACCAGGGCAGGGCCATACTACCTATTCTACCTGGCACACTGCCCTCCAACCATGATACCCCGAGGACAGAGCCCTAGTCTTCGCCCACCAAATCACCATTCTATCTGATTAGGCAAATCTCCCCTTCACCTACCCAACAGGGGATTACTCCTGGCATCAATGTACATACTGTCTCTCCTCTGGGTAGATGGTCTCATATGCTTAGGGGACCCTGATAACAGTGGACCCAGATGCCATAATACCTATTCCCCTAACTCTTACAATGGCCCTACCTCCCAAGGCACAGACTCCCTTCTGATTGCCTGTGAAATAGTGAGGAAGGGCATTTGTTATGATACACTCCACTACTCATGAAGGCTACTCCGACGAGACCTACTTTCCTCCACCAACCCTAAACTACTTTGTCTGTTTGTTGCACTGTTGCTCCTTGCAGGCAACATACAGCCCAACCCAGATCCCCCAGTTGTCAGTCTCTTACAGTAATATCCTCCCCTCAGGACCTGTACTGGATGTCCTCTAAGGGGATGAAGATTGCGTATATGTATATTTGCAGCCTACGCTCCAAGATACATGAAGTACAAGCGTGGTTGGATCTGTACAAGCCGGATATCCTTGCTGTCTCAGAGACCTGGCTTAGGTCCCAAATCCTCACGCATGGGGTTGCTGCCTTAGGGTATGACACCTTCTGCAAGGAAAGGGAAAACAAAAGAGGGGGGGAGGAGTACTCATCTACGTGAAAGACACACTAAATGCATCACACATCAGCCTGCAGCATAGCGACTGCATCGATAGCGAATCGATCTTTATACATATCTCCCTTGGCCTCTGTAAGCACCTTACCATTGGATGTGTATACCAGCCCTCCCAAGAGCATCCTCCAGTCCCTGAAGTCTCTCACCAAAGCCCTCGCAGAAGAGGTCTCATTTGAACTCCTCATTCTAGGGGACTTCAACCTCAACTGGGCCCATGATTCAAACTTGGCTCTTAAGACCCTGATTCAAGAAGCCAATCTTGAGCAAGTTATTTCAGAAGCAACAAGACTAAATTATAAAACAGGGAACCATACCATCCTAGACTGGGCTCTGGTGTCAAACCCATCCAACATTCAGAAAGCTGGCACTATGTCGGATGCCCTGAGTGACCACTCCCCAATCTTTTGCATCTGGAAGAACAGGGTGCCCAAGGTTCAACCTGTAATACTCGCAACGTATGATTACTCTAAATTCATGGCTGACCTATTCAGTGAGTATCTCTACGACCTCAAATGGAGCCCGCTAAGACTCCTCCCAACACTGGATGAAGCTCTGGACTACTTCCAGAAATCATTCACGACGGCTGCTAACCTCTTTGCTCCCCTGAAAAAACTTAGAGCAAAAGGTAGCTGCTACAAGTGAATCACCTCAGAACTAAAGAGCCTGATGGTGAGCCGTGAGAAGACCTGGAAGAAGTACAGGCACTCCTCACTCCCTGTCAACCTTGTGTCGTATAAAACCCTCAGGAATCAATGCAAGAGAGCCACTAAACTTGCGAAAAGGGAGAACGTCATACACCTCCAGAAAACTAACCTAGGCAACCCTAGGCTATTCTGGTCCCACATCAAGTAAACTGATTAGAGGTAATGGCAAGTCTGAACCTGGTCCCATCAAGGGAAACAGCCAACTACTGAGTGACAGCCACAAAATCACCTCATCCCTTAACCACCACTTCATTAACCTGGATGCCCACAAGTCTGGACTACCTGCTATAAACACAGACTCTAGAACATCTGAAACTGCCTGCCTCAACCGACCTACAATCCACCTGAGACTGGTCAAAGTAAAAGAGGTTTTCATCCTCCTGAAGTCCCTGAAAACTAAGGGCTCTGGTGGACTTGATGGGATCAACCCCAGGCTGCTCAAGGCCGCAGCCCCAGCCATCTCCAGACCCCTGACCGGGCTCAAAAACAGATCCTTATGGGGGGGTTGTCCCAGAGCTGTGGAAGCAGGCCCATGTGGTTCCCTTCCACAAGGGTGGCCTTCTGGGACCTGTCAACAACTGCAGGCCTATCTCTCTGCTCTGCACCCTGGCAAAAATCCAGGAAAGGCTTGTCTACGGGCAAATCCGGGACTACTTAGAGACTCACCAGCTTCTTGCTCCCTCCCAGCATGGTTTCAGAACAAACCATAGAACAGACACCGCCCTGATAAAATTCACGGTAGATGTACTTAGTGCCATGGACAAAGGGATCCCAGCGGGAGCGGTCTTCATAGATCTATCCAAGACATTTGACCTAGTCAGCCACCAACTCCTGCTGTCTAAGCTGGGTAGACGTGGCCTCGACCCCCATGCTCTCGCATGGTTTGAGAGCTACTTATCCAATTGAACATAGAGAGTCAAGTGGAAGGGTGCTATATCTGACCCGCTTCACCTAAAAGAGGGTGTACCACAAGTGTCTGTATTGGGCCCTCTCCTCCTCTTCCTCTTCATGAATGATCTAAGGGGCCACTGTGGGGGTAGCTCAGTTGTCCAGTATGCTGACAATGCCGCCATATACCGATCCCTTGGCAACTTCACAGACCTTGGCCCCCATCTCCTAGCCGACTTTATAATGCTGGAGTCCTGCCTAATAGAGAATAGAATGGTCCTTAATACAGGCAAAACCAATGCCATGCTGTTTGGACTAAGATCCTTCGGCCTAGACAGAACTCGATCACTACAACTCACCTCTGTCTCTGGCAACCGCATTGAAGTGGTGGCCTCACTAAAATATCTAGGCCTCATGCTGGACCTATGTCTCACCCTAAAGAATCACATTGACCAAGTTACCAAAGCCATTCATAGCAAATTAGGGACCCTCTACCGCCTAAAGAACCAGCTGATCCCTGAAGCCAGGATCACTGTCGCTGCTAGCATCCTCCTCCCCACACTGACCTACGCCACCCCAGTCATGCAGGGCACAGCTAAGCTAGAGATCAACAGACTGCAGGTCCTGTATAATAAGGTGGCTCGCTTTGCCACACAGGCTCATTCCAGAAGTCACCACCGTGACGCCTTAGCACTTCTAAATTGGCCCTCACTGGACTCTTGCCTCCAGTGCCCTTTGCACTGCCTTGCATACAGATTACTTAGCCCTTCCTCTCCAACCAGCCTTACTGCACTCATTGCCTCCAAGCACAAAAGGTGGAACCTCTGGACCTCAGGCCGAGCTCTACTAGAAGTACCCAGCGTGAGGTGCGAGGCAGATGGTAAGTCCTTTACCTATACCGCTCCATTTCTATGGAACAAACTACCACCCTCGGTACAGGAAGCCCTTCTGTCAAACCTTCCAAGTTCCATACTAGACTTAAGAGCCATATGCTAGAAGCCAGCACATGCCACTGCCATGGCACCCGAGTTTACCTCCCCCCTTACTCCCATTACTATATACGATAGACAACTTTACCTAAGCTTGTCTCTCCTCATCTCTGTATCTTACTTTTATTCCTTTCTCTCTATACTAAAGTACTGCAAACTCTTATAATATCAATAGATCTACCATTACTGTATACCACTATGTATGCCTCTGAATCATGTGATAATTCACTGCCTTGTATACTGCGATGTATATCTTACTCTGTTATGTAACCCGGGTCACCCCTGAAAAAGGGACCTCCGGGGCTCAGTGGGCCTACCCGGTCACCAAAATTGAATGAATAAATAAATAAGGGCAAACTCCTGAGGAGAGTTGTTCCCTCTCCTTGCTTGTCCTGCCCATACATAAATTTTTTCCTGACAGGACACCCCATTCAGTCCCCCTTTCTCGCCTAGGGAGAAATGTTTCTCACTTACTCACCTTGCATCTTTCCCTTTACATCTACGTTGTTAAAAAAAAAAAAAAAGCCTTTTAGGAGGAAGGCACCCTCACTTCAAGTAGCCTTACTTTTTTCATCTGACACCCTTACTGCCAAAAGAAAAAAAAATTATAATAAAAAGGGGAGAGACTATTTTTTGAGCATCCCTCAAACGTTCTGGTTGTAATTGGCTTCTGGCCAATCTAAAACACAAAAACAAAAACATTCCCTTTGTTCTTTGAGAAAAGAGAATTTGGACAAAGAGAGATCTATTAAGAGGCCATACCGCCCTCTTCTCATCCTTTGTTTCTCCAGGGGGAATTATCTATAGTCTTGCTATACCATGACTCCTCTGATCCCTTTTGGGACAAAGCATGGGGACATCTGTTTTTGGGGTGGCTACCTTTTTCTTCTTTTCCCTGGTGCCTGTTCTATCTCTCTTTTCTTTCCGCCCTCAGTGTTTCTCTCCTGGGGCAGATAGAGAGTATGGGAAGGGAATCTTTCCAATTCCCCTTATCTGTATTTTTCCACAGGCTCCTGGGTCTCAGTTTTCTAGAAGAGTATTCTTGTGAGCCTTGTCTTGTCTGGCCTGAACTTTGTTTCACAGCCTTGGGTTAGCCCTTGACTGTTAGGTTAGGGCCTACCTCCCATTTCCTCTTCTGGAAATGTGCCTCTAGAGCTACTTGCTCTTCCCAAGACTCTTAAGCCTTCTTTTACCTCACTCAGAGAATACTCTTTTTCTTGAAGTTTCCTCCTTGAATAGTCCTAATCAGAGCTATCCTCTGGCTATTCTGTGCCTACTTCAAAGAGCATCTGTCATACTTGCTAGAGCGGTGTGCAAGCCAGCTCTCCAGCCTATTGTTTAGACCGAGAGTTAGCAGGCCCTTCTCTCTCATTCTCTCTCTCTCTTCTTCTCTTCCTCTTCTACTTACTCTTCTTTGGCTGCCCAGTTGTCTTGGTCATCCAAGTCCAGCATAAGTTCCTCTGTCCAGAAAAATGCCTTCTCCTTCACTGGTCGGTTTATATTCTTTTGTTGAATTTAGATTCTATATCCTTTTTCCCTATCCCTTGGGCTCCCTTGCCCCATCCTTTCCTGTCTTCTCGCCCTTTTTTTCCTCTAGGTGGACAGAACTTAGAGGGAAGGGGAGCTGGTGTCGGTTACTGCCCAGTCCAGGAGCACCACATCATACATCTGCCTCATGGGTAGAGCTGCCCCGACATCGGCCCACCCCCCTTCTAAAAGCTCTAAGAGCTATACACTCCTGCGGTGTTGTGCGCCTCTGGCTTGAACCCACCAGTAATGAATGGTGAAGATATTCTGGAAGAGCCATGATTACGGTGCATGCGTAATTTTCATTTCTGTAGGTTGATCACCTGTAGGAGAAGTACCTCTTAATGTTGCTCCATGTTAGCTTCAGGTTCCATCCCAATTTCTTGCTGGAGCATGTCAGTACAAACATTTCTGTCCATTAGACCATGTCGATATCCTTGATTATGCTGAATACTGAGATCATATCCCCACCCCGCCTCCTCTCCTCTCCTCCAGGATGAAGAAGTTAAAGGCCTTCAGTCTGTCCTCATAACTTCCATCCTCTGTACTTTTGATAATTCTGGTAGCACAGCATTGTACACTCTCGACTGCCTCAATGTCTTTTTTGTAATACTTCCGGGTTTTCACTGTTCTGCTAGCCTGAGACCAGTCACCGTCACTGGAGAGGCCATTGCTGGCATTTAGCACTTCCTGAGTCCTTTTCTTTAGAACCCTACTGAGGCAGGGTCTCTGATTACTGGTTGGAGGGTCCACCCTCAGGGCTGGTCTGCTGCACTATAGCGGTACCCTGCATAAGAGTCAAAATCATGGAAGGATGGCCGCCTCGTATTGCGCTGCTGTGCAGGCAACTTGATTTCAGGATTAAGTTTAGGACGCCGTGCTTGGAGGTGGGGCTTGACCATAGTAGCTGCATCTTGTCAGTGAGCTGCAGTCAGGGAAGGTTGGCACTGCATCAGCAGTGCTACAGCAACCCCTGCGTATGCCAGGGGAGCTTGCTTCCTCCTCAGGAACAGCACTGCATGCATCCAAGGCCCAGATGCTAGTGTAAGCCAGATAGGAGGGTGGCTGGTAGAAAAACATGGAGAAAAACCCATGGCACCGCCTCTATGACGACCTGGTTTTCCTGTCTCCCCAGGATCCTGATGCCTGCTGTGTATGGATCCTGGCCCAAACAGTGAGCTGCCTGGGGGGGGTGGCCCTTCCTTCATTGCCCCTGCCACAGGGGGACTAGCAATGGGCATCATCAGCAAGGGGGTGGGGACCTAAGGTGAGCATGGGATCAATGGGTCTGATCAGGGTACATTCCTGGGACCAGGGTAGATACCTGGCGGAGCATGGCTGGGGGAGAAAATAAAAATAGAAGAAAAAAAAAAGAATGTAGAGAGGAGGAGGAGGAGCCAGAAGTGTAGGTATCTCACCTGTCCATGCAGGAGTAGGGGTCATTTTCTTGTTTTTGTTTTCCTGGTGCCTTTGCCTCAAGGATGCTGAGGTATACTACTGTATATGCATCAACACACCAGTACACTGTGCTTGTAACTTTTCATCTTATCTAAACAACCTGTAAAAGAGTCTCTGTGATGCAGAGCCATGCTGTGGGCTGTGGTATGTCAGCACACTGTGCTGTGGTGTTCCACATTTGTGATGGACTGCATTGCCACCTTTGGTCACTCAGTTGGCAATGATGCAGTTACAGCAGCTACCCACTCTCCGTGGAAAAGGAGACAAGGGTCCTTTGTGATGTGGGATCCCCTCCTATGGATTCAAAACATCAGCCTGGGTGGCTGACCTACCAAGCAATGTCTACTGACAACCAGAATAAAAAAAAAAATAAGGGAGAAAGAAATTTATGGCCAGGCAGCCAGAGCAGCAGTAGCACGACCACCTGACATCCAAACAACCTAAAATCATGCCCTAAGGTGAGGACTTATGTTGCTGATTGGGGAGTGAAGGCTCAGGCATCTGCTTGAGGAGGGAGGGCACCTTCATCTGTCGCACAGCTGCTCCCTGATAGCCCAGGAGGAGGAGTGTCCTGTGGGAACCGACAGAGTGGTTCCTCTGGAGTAGCCTTGCATTAATACAGACATGTTCACCTGGTAAGTTATGTGGCGACATCACATGCCCCAAGCGAGTCAGCTGGGGAAGTCCCAAAAGAAGAGGGGCTTGATCTACCCTTTTGATGTCCCCGATAGGATGTTGGCCAGGTTACTCCTTGTGATCACGCCAAAAGCATGGCCTAAAATGAGGGATTAAAGGGAATTATAACATGGGTTGGAAAAGGCAAGACTGCAAACTGGTTGAACACCATCACCTGACCGTGGATTAAATGTCCTACTTAATCCACAGTTGCTGTGAAATGGCATCAAGCAGTATCCCTGTACAGAGACATGACGTCAGAACTCGTTCCTCCCTCCCTCCCAAACCAAAGAGAGAGACAGCCATTTAAAAAGGCTGAAGTGGGACACAGCACAGAGAGAGAGAGAGACAGAGAGGCAGTTACAACGAGCGACAGGTAGTGTCCTGTGTATGTTTCTGTGTCTTGAGTCGTTCCATGTCTGTGCTTCAGGTTTTACATCAGTGACCACCCGCAGCGAGTCCTCCTCTGACAGCACGAGAGAGACAGCCACAGATAGACTGACAGCAAGAGAAACAGCGGAACGTTCGTACACTGTCCTCTGCTCTGCCTGTCTGAGCTGCACCGAGAGAGAGAGAGAGAGACAGTAACAGGTAGTGCAAGAGACACCAGCACATTTACAGCACATCGCCTGTAGTATCCTGTGTCTGTGTTACACACATAGCGAGCAGTCGGCAGAGAGACAGTGTGGTTTCGCAGCATTAAGCAGCAAGAGACAGTCTCCTCTCTCTTGTTTTTAGGCATGCACCCTCCAGTCCCAGCAGTGTGTGGGTGGGAGAGAGACACAGTGGCAGGAAGACAGTGTCCTCTGTTCGGTCATTTCCCCCCATCCCCCACCCACTCACCAGCCACACCGAGCCCTGCACCTCAGCGTGTCCTGTATCTCTTGTCAGCTTTTGGGCATGCAATATGTCCAGTCTCCCATGATAGTGTGTATCTCCAAGCAGTGTGGGCTATACATTGGCAGCAACAGACACTCTCATCTCTCTCTCTCTCTCATAAACTCCATGTATTAATGTCACAGCAGTGAGAACCCTGGCCACAGTCCACTGTATCTCCGTCAACGGAGCACTGTTTGTGACTCTTGGACAGCTGGTTCTGATTACCCTTATGATGTTTTTTCTGCAATATAAAAAATTTAGGGGACTGTCTGTCAGGAGAAACTACTGTCTTGCTGAAATGACACATCAAACCTCCCCCCCAGGTATTGTTCAAAGGACAAGGGCGCAGGTTAAACTGCAGATATCTGGGATGCAATTAGCTTTGCTTTGAAGTCGGGAAGTAATATGTAAGCCTTAATGACTGAGACAGGAGGTCATTTCCCAGGCATTAATGCATGGTTGGGAAGGTGGGTGCCCGAGGGCTTCCCACCACCCAACCATGCATTAATGCCTGGGAAATTACCTCCTGTCGAAGTTATTAAGGCACTTGTAACATGGAATTATACAATGGGATTAATGTTGTATACCGGTATTTCTCATGGAAAAATAGTGAAATCACAACAATAATGTATAGTAAAGAACTTCATGTCTTAGAAGAAATGCTTCACTTCTGTGCCTTTCCTAACTCCCAATGTGCACTTCGCACAGGCCACATGCATTAATGTAGTGGCTACCAATTTATTACAACTACTAAGTTTGGATTATGTAGGAAAACACATATACAATACTGATTCAACTTCAAAAATTCCTACTTGTACTGACCACTTTCATTCATTTCAGTTCTATTGCTACCTCACATTAATTTATGTCGGTAATGCGGTCTGGGAAAAATTTCTAACATGCATACGTTCTAGCACAGTATTCTTGACACAGTGCCACCTATAGGTCAGATTGCTAGTTTCACTGAGGTGCGATCCTGATTTTCTTGCTTTAAAAGATAGCACAGTATTCTTAACACAGTGCCACCTATAGGTCGGATTGTGACTTTCACTGAGTTGCGAACCTGATTTTCTTGCTTTAACAGGTAGCACAATATTCTCAACACAGTGCTACCTATAGGTCGGATTGCAACTTTCACTAAGGTGCGATCCTGATTTTCTTGCTTTGAAAGATAGCAGGTCATATCTAGGGAATTAATGCATGGTTGGATGTGTGTCAGCTGATGTGTTTTGACCAATTAGGTTACTTAATTTCAGTGTTGCCATTACTGCCATGTTATAAATCCTATTGTATGACGTCCTCAGGGAAATCCTTTGATTTGCACTAGGTGTCATGAGGAAAGGGGCATATGCATTTGTTTGGAGTGTTGTCAGAGGAAGCCAGTAATTACATCAAAGCGACTTTGATGTCTGTGTGAAGCAGATCACAGACTGGTTTGGGGAGTCACATGAAGAGAGTAGATTCACTGATGTCACCTGTTTTTTAAAAAAATATCTTATTAGGACATCCTGTGTTATAAAATATAAATTTTAACACACCAAGGTGGAGTTAGGTGACCTCAGAGAGAAGGCCGGCTCAAGACTTTATTTTTTTTTGCGCCTTACTTGCCCGCTGGCCTGCCTCTTCTTCCGGCTGCTTATGACTCCCCCGACCCCCTCGCCCTGACCCCCTTCCTCTCACCTCAGATCGCAGCTGACCCAGGGGTGGCCCGGCGTATCCCTTCACCGGGTGGGTCCCTCTCCACCGAGGTGGAAGGCGCCAGGAAGGGCAGCCAGCGCACTAGGCAATCAGTCCCCGGGTGCTGCAGAGGTGGATTCTGGGGCGTCAGGGCATCTCAAGTCGGCCGGAGCTGGCAGCCATCATCCGGCAGACCAAAAGGCTAGGATTTCCGCTTTTCTCCCTCGGGGAGCGTGGTGTGCCATGAATGCCTGTGCCAAGCCGACGTTCACCACGCCCCTTGTTCAGTGAGGCTCGCTTAAGCTGCTGCTCTCCCGGCCTCCGCCAGGAGGCAGCAGACAGCGAGCCACGCCCCTCCTCCCCGGAGAAGGCGAGCAGACTAGGGACGCCAAGCCTACTCCCTGGCCGGCTCTCCAACGACCCAAGTCCGTCTCCTGAACCCAGGTTGCGAGCGGAAATCCAACCACTGCGCCGACGAGCCGGCCTCAAGACTGCTTTTAAGTATACTGAGCAGACCTTAGAGACTGACATAGGTATTCATTTCTGATTCAGAAAGAGGAACATCAACACACTGAAAGATTAAGAAAGTAAGGATATGTTAGATAAGACCAGTCTGAGTGTATGGGTTGTAGGAATTTGCACTTTTAAACCTATTTTGTTTTTCAGATCGTATGTGTTGGGATATCTTGTTCTGTATTTACTGTTTTTCTATGTTTACCTATTTTAAAGTAAAGATATACATTTTAAAAACAGAAACTGCCTGGTGTGCATTGAAACTTCTTTTTTTATAAGTGAAGCTTAGATGGTTACAGTTGACACTGTGCATGAGCTTACTGTGGTACCAACCTGGGAAACAGGTAAGAGTTCTCTAGTTCTTGCATAGAGTTCTAGGGGTTCATTTTGTAATACCTGGTTAGGTGCCCATAGGCAAAGATATCTGGCCCCCCAAAGACAGAATTATCTGAGCCTAACAATTGGGTACGCTAACAAGAGGTTATCAATTTGAATCCCTCCAGAACTTGGGACAAAAGGTGACTCAGACCCACAAAAACCGACAAGAGGGTTACTTTGTTCTGTTAACTGTTCACAAGACTGTGCTCGGAGGTTGGCACTTTGAGAGTAGAGGGCTGACCTGCTCAGTTGGTTTGTGACAGATATGTTGGCAGCGGTGCAAAAAGTTTGGTGGTATAAGCTTTATTGTTCAGTGTGTCAGCTTAAGACTGTTGAGCTCACATGGAAAAAAAGAAAGACAGTATTTCATTTCAAAAGGAAGCAGAACTATATCCCTTGGCTTGCAGTCAAGTTCCTACCCATTTTATTTTTTTTTCTAAAGTGCCAGTCAGAGTAGCAGCAGTTAGGGAAAGATGACTTCTGACTACAGCATGCACACTGTAGACTGCTTAAAGCAGTTGTGAGGGGACAGAGGAGTCCCATCTGTGGTGAAAGCCAGCAAGCAGAACATCATAGATGCCCTGATGGTAGAAGATACCCAGAGCAGCGAGTCATGTACCGTGACTGAAAAGGACCATACCTCAAGTGTGGCAGGGCTAGTGTCCAATGCTGTGTCCAGATCTGGTGAGGATGACAGCAGGGCCACTGTCAGTGAAGGGCCACAGCAGCAGGGGAAGGTCACCAGTATCCTGGATCCGGAAGTACTCAGGTTGCAAATTGAGTTGCACAGGATGGAGCTGGAGTTCCAGGAGAAAAGGGAGCAAGAGAAGTGAGAGGCGGACCATGAGGCAAGGCGAGAACGCTGAGAGGCAGAGCGAGAACAAAGGGAGGCAGACCATGAGGAGCATGAGCACCAGCGAGCTGCAGAAGAGAAGGCAGAGCGAGAACGCCGAGAGCTAAAGCGAGAAAAGAGGGAGACAGACGGTGAGGAGCATGAATGCCAGTGAGCTGCAGAGGAGAAGAGAGAGGCGCGCCAGAGGCAACATGAACTGGAGAAGCTACAACTCCGACCAGCGGCACCAGAGCAGGTAAGTGGCTTGGGTTTAACTGGGACTGCAGGACTGGGTTACAAATTGAATTCAAAATTAATAACCACATTTAAAGAGGGGGAGGATATGGATGCCTTTTTAAATTCTTTTGAAAAAGTTTGTATTTAGGCTAAAATTCCTAGAGAGTCCTGGAGCTTCCAGCTATCCCCCCTACTAACTCGGGATGCATTGGGTCAAATGGATAATGAGGACAGTAACGATTACAGCACGCTAAAAGCTGCACTGTTAAACAAGTTTGAATGAACTGCTGAATCATACAGAGCTAAATTCCGGAAGCTCAGGAGAAGCCCTGATATGATCTACGAGGAGCTAGCCAAGAAACGACGTCATTTTTTTAAACGTTGGTGGAAAGGAATTGAGGCAAACTCTGTTGATAAAATTGAAAATGTGATTTTTATTAGAACAGTTTTATTGTGCATGCCCAGCAGAGCTAAAAACCTGGTTAGAGGACCGAGATCCCCAAACAGTGCAAGAGGCTGCTGAACTCTCGGACCACTATGCCAAGAGCAGACCTGCTCTGAGAGTGAATGGGGCCGGCGTGGCAGTGCAGAAAGTGAAAGTGCGCCTTCAGGGCAGCTGAAACCTTCACTGCCTCCACTGAAACCAATTAGCCCCAGGTTTCAGGGAAAAGATTTTTCTGAGAGAAGAAATGAATGCTGGTTGTGTAAAGAAACTGGGCATATTGCCAGACAGTGTCCCAAAAAGGCGAGCAATAATACACAACCAGGTGCTAGAAAAGAAGTGGGTTGTTTGTGTGTCCCTGGAAGCTTGCCAGAGAACATGAGGGAACACACGCACCCAGTCATGGTGAATGGTGTACTGACGCAGGGGTTAAGGGACAAAGGGGCATCCTTGACCTTGGTAAAGGGGATCTGGTAGAGCCTGGTCAGCTTATACCCAATAAATACGTAAGTGTACAGGGCTTCACTGGTGAGGCGAAAACATTGCCCCTCGCTAGTGTTCTCTTAGACTGGGGTGAAACAGGGGGAACTGTGCAACAGGTGGCTGTAGCCAAAACATTAGCAGTGGATGTGATCCTGGGTAACAGTCTCCAACAGGGGATGGTATGTGCAGCTACCTGTAGCCAAGTGGCAAGGGAAACTACAGTTCCCTGAACCCCACAGAAGCCATTGTGGAAACCACTGAGAGGCAGGTTCCTCAGCCTGTGTCTCCAGATGGGGAGACTGATAAAAAGGGGGTAGCAATTTCAGCGGTAGCAAGTAACCACATAGCTACAGAAGGCTACTCCGAAGAGGGAGGGGTGACCCATTGTCAGAGGGTTGGGATTGACAGTGATCCTTAGGGCCCTAACGCTAGTGCTAGGGACCCTAGTTTAGTGACTGAAGGGGACCTGTTCCATGCCTTGGGACTGTGTGAGGGGTTTGCAGCTGCACAGAGAAGTGACCCTAGTTTAGAGAAGCTGAGGGCTTGGGCAGTCTCAGACAGTGCATAGGGAGGTGACAGCAGACAGAAGGTTTATTGGGAAAATGGACTTAAGTATACTCAGACTGTGCAAACAGAGGGAGGAATGCTAGGCAGGCAGCTTGTCGTTCCCCATGGGTATCGTGAGCAGTTGCTCAAAACTGCACATGATATTCCCTTGTCTGGTCATCTGGGAATTGCGTGCACTATGCAGCGGTTAGCCCAGAATTTCTACTGGCCTAACTTCACCCAGCAGGTTAAGGAGTATTGCAGGTCTTGTCACTGGTGCCAAGAAATAGAGAAGGCGGGCAAGAAAACCCAAGCCGCCTTGATTCCATTGCCCATAGTGGACGAGCCATTCCAGAGGGTGGGAATGGATATTGTGGGGCCTTTAAATACCCCCAGCTCCTCAGGGAAGAGATTCATCCTGACTGTGGTGAATTATGCCACCCGGTACCCAGAGGCAGTTGCCCTATCCTCTCTGAGGACAGACAAAGTGGCAGATACCTTACGTGGGATTTTCTCCCATGTTGGGTTTCTGCAGGAGGTAATCACCGATCGAGGTGGTTCCTTCACATAGGACCTGATGAAATGTCTATGGGAGAAGTGTGGGGTGGTGCAGAGATGCACAACACCATATCACCCACAAGCCAATGGGCTTGTGGAATGATTCAATGGTACCCTAAAGTCAATGCTCCGGGCGTTTGCTGAAGGCTGAGTGGGCAGGACAGTACAAAGTGGTTAGGAAGGTAAATGACGTGAACTATATTGTGGAGTTACCTGACCGAAGACAGACAGAAAGGATGTACCTTGTCAACATGATGAAGCCATATGCAAATAGGGCTGACATGGTGTTTGCAGTGTGTAGTCCTGGGGAGGGGATGGATGAAGGAGACCCACTTCTGGACTTGCTGGAAGAGAGTAAACGGGAGTCCTCTGTGGAGGCAGTAAAATTGTCTCCCCAGCTGACCCCGGGCCAGATCCAGGAAGTAAGGGAGGTTTTAGCAGACTTTGCCCCCTTGTTTAGCACCAAGCCTGGACTAACCCCCTTAGCGACACACGACGTGGAGACTGACACAGATGCCCATACGGCGGACAGCATATCTGGTATCAGAGGCTGTCCAAAAGGACATTAGGAGGGAAGTGGAGGAGATGCTGTATTTAGGAGTAATCCAGAGATCCCACTGTCTCTGGGCCTCACCCGGAGTCCTTGTACCCAAGCCAGATGGCTCAGCTCGTTTCTGTGTAGACTGTCGTGGACTGAATGCAGTCACAAAGTAAGATGCCCACTCAGTGCCCCAGACAGATGAACTCCTGGACAAGCTGGGGGAAGGCGACCTACCTTACAATGATTGACCTGACCAAGGGGTATTGGCAGGTAGAGTTCACAGACAGAACTAGGGAGAGGTTGGCCTTCATCACTCTGATAGGCTTATTTGAGTTTAAAGTAATGCCTTTCCGAATGAAGAATGCCCCAGCCACTTTCCAAAGGTTGGTGAATCAGGTGTTAAATGGTGCTGTAGAGTACACCGTGGCATACCTGGATGACACTGCCATCTTTAGTACCAGCTAGGGGGAACACCTATCCCACCTTAGGGAAGTGTGGGGCAGGATACAGAGGGCCGGGCTCACTGTCAAAGCCTGGAAGTGCCAGGTGGCCATGGGAGAGGTGGCATACCTTGGGCATGTGGTAGGTCGAGGACAGCTCCATCCTAACCAAATAAAAATAGAGGTATTCCAGGTGTGGCCCAGACCAGAAACACAGAAGCAGGTCAGGAGTTTTCTTGGGACAGCAGGGTACTATAGAAAATGTGTACCCAATTACAGTGCCCTGGCTGCTCCCTTATCTGACGTAACAAAGAAAACGATGCCCAAGAAAATTACCTGGGGCCCAGCCTGTGAGGAAGCCTTTTCCAAACTAAAGGAGGCACTGTACAGTTTTCCTGTTTTGACGAGTCCTGACTATAGCAGACCCTTTATAGTTCAGACTGACACCTCAGACATGGGTATTGGGGCAGTACTGAGTCAGATGTCCAGCCAAGGGAGGGATCACCCAATAGCCTACCTGAGTAAAAAGTTACTTCCCAGGGAGCAGGCATACTCCACGGTGGAAAAGGGGTGTCTTGCCATAGTGTGGGCCCCAAATAAATTAGAGCCATACTTGTATGGGCAGCATTTTGTGGTGCAGACTGACCACAATCCCCTGGTTTGGCTGACGCAGATGGGGAAAAACAATGGTAGATTGCTGAGATGGAATCTTCCTTTGCAAGGGTATGACTTGACCATTCTACATAGGGCTGGAGCGACCAATCAGAACTCAGATGGGCTGTCTCGTGTCTACAAGGAGTGAACTGATTTGGGAAACTCATCCCATGCAGGGGATAGAGCCCCCAAATTCAGTCTAGGTGGGGAGGATTGTGACACTTGGACAGCTGGTTCTGATTACCCTATGATATTTTTCTGCAATATAAAAAACGTAGGGCACTGTCTGTCAGGAGAAACTACTGTCTTGCTGAAACGACACATCAACCCCTCGGTATAGTTCAAAGGACAGTAGGTTGCTACAGATATCTGGGATGCAATTAGCTTTATCAGTTTGCTTTGAAGCCAGGAACTAATATATCCTATTGTATGACGTCCTCAAGGAAATCCTTTGATTTGCACTAGGTGTCATGAGGAAAGGGGCATATGCATTTGTTTGGAGTGTCGTCAGAGGAAGCCAGTAATTACATCAGAGACTTTGATGTCTGTGTGAAGCAGATCACAGACTGGTTTGGGGAGTCACATGAAGAGAGGAGATTCACTGATGTCACCTATTTTTTTTTTTAAATATCTTATTAGGACATCCTGTGTTATAAAATATAAATTTTAATACACCAAGGTGGAGTTAGGTGACCTCAGAGAGAAGGCCGGCTCAAGACTGCTTGTAAGTATACTAAGCAGACCTTAGAGACCGACATAGATTTCATATCTGACTGAGAAAAGAGGAACATCAACGCACTAAAAGATTAAGAAAGTAAGGATACATTAGACAAGACCAGTCTGAGTGTATGGGTTGTAGGAATTTGCACTTTTGAACCTATTTTGTTTTTAAGATTGTATGTTTGGGGATATCTTGTTCTGTATTTACTGTTTTCCTCATTTTACCTATTTTAAAGTAAAGATATATATTTTAAAAACAGAAACTGCCTGGTATGCCTTGAAACTTCTCTTTTTATAAGTGAAGCTTAGATGGTTACAGTTGTCACTGAGCATTAGCTTATTGTGGTACCAAACTAGGAATCAGGTAAGAGTTCTCTAGTTCTTGCATAGAGTTCTAAGGGTTCATTTTGTAATACCTGGTTAGGTGCCATAGGCAAAGATATCTGGCCCCCTGAAGACAGAATTATTTGAGCCTGACAATTGGGTACGCTAACAAGAGGTGATCAGTTTGAATCCCTCCAGAACTTGGGACAAAAGGTGACTCGAACCCACAAAAACAGACAAGATGGTTACCTTGTTCTGTTAACTGTTCACAAGACTGCGCTCAGAGGTTGACACTTGGGAGTAGAGGGCGGACCTGCTGAGTGGGTTTGTGACACTGTTCAATACCCGAGCGCTAGAGAGACCGAGACAGAGCAGCTTAACCCTACTGCTGCAGAAGTCATTAGGGACGCGTTGCATTACAAAGAGATGGGAAGGGAGAGACAGAGGAGTGTGTGTGTGTGGGGGGGATTAAAAGAAAGCATTTTTCTCTGTGTTCCCATGTATGTTATGAACAAAAAATGTCAGAAATCATGGTAATAATATTTTCTTCCATTTCTGTGTTCATAACATGGCTGCTACTTGTTGGGGACTGTTTTAGAAGTTGTTAGGATACATTACATGCATTTGAAATGTTATAAAACCCTTTCTTTTAATTATTTTTGGTTTTTCAAAGAACCCATGATCTTCCTGGGCTAATAGTCTCCACCACTCGTTCACACTAATGGGAGTAAGCTGGAGGCACTAGGACCCCGCGGGAGCCAAAAATCTTCAGGGGGGCAGGCACCGGGATAGGACTGCACATGTACAGCGACATGAGACTAGCTCGCATCGTATAGGCTATCTCTGCATCAACCCTCCAACTGCCTCAGTTCCTTTTTCCCCACTGTCGAGTGCGCTTCGGTGATGACGTCGCTTGCCAGCCGGGAGTCAAGGTCTTCATCTATACGACAGTAGCTATAGCCATTCAGTATTCGTTTAAATTACTACTTTTAGTGTGCTTTTCTTATTTAAAAAAAAAGAGAGAAGAACAGAAAGAAATTCTCAGGCTGCCATCAACGGAGTTGACCTTAGACGATAGTGGTTATGGTAGGAAGACTTCATTTGAAAGCTGTGATGGTAGTGGGTCTGAGTCTGGTCCGGCATCCTTTATTGGGGGGGGGGGGTCCGACCACGGTCAGTCTGGTGCCCGGAGTGGAGGACAGTCCATCCAAAGCACAAAAGTAGCGGGCCCATTCCCAACCTCGATTGGGGACCCGGCTCCGCTCAACCTCAAGTTCTTCTTCCTCCTCTTGGTGGAAGAAGAAGAATTGGTACCATGTGAGGTTGCCCCCTGGTACATCTGTGCGGGGTTCATAGGTGGTGGAGAGCGGTAGGCCTGACTCGACTCTGGTGGGGTTCTTTGTGGCTCTATTCTTAACAGCCTTGATCTTCGACACTGGTCCCATTTCTGTCCTCGAGATGGGGCTTCAGTGAGCAGTTTCACCTCTGGGCCACTCTTTTAGAGCAGTGGGTATGGCATCTGCCTGGCTGTCCTGGCGAGTGGACCTAGTTCCGGGGTCTTTGGGCCTTGGAGCCGCTTGGCTGCGGCCAGGTTGGTAGGGCCAGGATGTGTGTGCGGTGCCCTGTCCGGTGTCAGTGCCATCAACGCCGACTCAACATGCCTACCCCTCACCTTTTTCCCTGCAGGGGCTGGCACAGGACCGCATTCCTTCCCCCTTTTCTTCAGGTCTGGGGCCAGCAGCGGTGCTGGTGCCACCTGTGTGTGTGTGTGTGTGTGTGTGCTGGCACTGCAGCTGGTGCCCGCGCAATGGATGGCGTCAAACTCCTCGACGCCGATCCGGGTGGCGGTGTCTCATGTGATCCTGGTCTAGAACTGTCTTTTTGAGGATCTTCTGGGGTAGAAGTGGATCTGGATGAGTCTCTCCTTGTCCTGCTTTGTCGAAGATGTAATGGATGACTCGTTTTAGGGATTGGAATGCAAGCCTTCTGTATCAGCAGAGCCTGTGATGAAAGATCTCTGTTCAGTTTTTCCTCAAGGGTATGGGGTCCACCATAACATTTCAGACTTCATCTGCGGACAAAAGCAGACTTCTGTGTCTTGCATTCCTACATTCCTCAGTACGAGTACACCCTGTGGAACACACTCAGATCAATGATCGAGAGCCTTCCAGAATCTAACGCTCCATTGCTTGGGGCATATAGCCCAATAATCTGCTAAAAGCTCTTATGGACGCCCATGACAGTATCTCTTGGGTGGCTGCCATTGGCAGCAGGTGATTAATGTCTCCTTTATTTATTTATTTAAATCTTGGATTACAAATACCTTTGAGCTAGGGGCAGCTCATTTACAAAGGTTCCACATCAAAGGAAAGGGTTACAATAAGGCTGGGAGTTATAGACAACATTCATGGTATCAGCAGAGGTACAGACACATTCACAGTATCATCGGAGCACAGCAAGTCAACTGGTAACTCAGTGCTACACACAAGATTACAAGCAAGCATAGAAAACTATAAGGCACATTTGAAGCAACATTGCTAATCAGAGGTGGGGGAAGGGGAAGAGTGAGGAAGAGGTAAGGGAGATGAGAGGGCAGAGTCCAGATAGAGAAGGAAAAGAAAATATGGCAGCCAGAGGCCTTGTCATAAGGTGAGAGGGAGGGGAGGGGAGGCTAAGGTGGAAGAAGGGGTAAAAGAGAGGAAAAGGAGGGCGGATGAAGGGGAAGAGGATGAGAGAGAGTGAGGACCAGGGGGCCTGGACAGGTCCAGGAAGGGGGGGGGGTCAGTGGGATAAGAGCAAGGAGGGGGTGAGGTAAGGGAGGAGGTGGCAGGGGGAAAGGGGAAATTGTTCTGTCAGGAGAGGTGAAACGAAACAGAAAGCCAAGTAAGAGCCTGAGAGAGTGAAAAAAGTGGAATAAGGGTGTCTGCAGAAGTGGGAGGTGTAACAATCACAAGTGCTTTTGGTTAGGAGATGCTGACGAAGCATAAGTTTAAATTGGGACAGACTAGAAAGACTGCTCAGTTGGTTGCTTAGATTATTAAACCACGGTGGGGGGGCTCTGTGTTGAAAGGATCGCTGTTATTGAGCAGTCCGACAGTGGGCTATTAGAAGGAGGTCAGAAACTGATGTACATGTGTGTTGGGTGTTAGGGGATTTGTTTAGCAGGCAACCAATGTTCGGGGGTAGTAATCCAAGTAGAGCTTTTTTGGACAGGAGGCAGGTTTGATATTTGATCCTGTTATTTAGTTGGAGCCAGCCAGATTGAGCATGTAACTCACAGGTATGAGTGAGGCGCACAGCACCCGTAACTAACCTACAGGCTTTGTTCAGGGCCACCGTGAGTCATTTAAGAGATGTGGAGGTTGCAGCACAGTATATGATTAGACCATAATCAGTGATCGAGAGGACCGAGCTGTGAACTGCAACCTTCAGGGCTTCTTGGGTAAGACTTTGTCTGTGTCTGAAGAGGAGCCCAATTCTGGTATTAACATCTCTGGCAACATTTACAATGTTAGGCACAAAGGTAAGGTGACTATCCAGGGTTAGACCTAGGTATTTGAAAAGCTGAGTTTGTTCAAGAGCGTCTCTGTGCTTGTTGGTGATAATGAGTTGATGGGCCTTAAACTTATTTTGAGAGGATGAAAACAGCTGGACTTCAGTTTTTTTGTAGTTTAGCACTAGTTTGTGATTATTAAACCAGCTCTCTGCTTCTATGAAGCCTTGTTCAAGACTGTTTTCAAGAGCGTTGGGATCCAGGTGGCTAGTAAAGATGACTGTGTCATCTGCGTGGAGGAGAGTACGCTGGTTGCAGACAGCTGGAAGGTCGTTCAGGAAAATACTGAACAATAAGGGACCCAGGATTGAGCCTTCAGGTACCCCTGATTGGACAGCCCTCTGCTCCAAAACTACATTCGATATTCTCACCCTCTGCATTCTGTCACTGAGGTAGCTTCTGAACCATTTCAGGGTGTTTGGGGCAACACCAGTTTTAGAGAGTTGACCAAACAACAGTGTGTGAGTCACTGTGTCAAAGGCTATTGTTAGGTCAACAAAGGCTGCGCCTACTATCTTGCCTTGATCGATTGCCTGTTGTATGAAACTTGTGAATTCTAATAATGCTGTGGTAGTACTGTGCCCCTTTCTAAAGCCATGTTGTTGTGGGCACTGGATGGAGTATGTGTCCAGATTAGCACCAAGCTGGTTGGTAACAATTCACTCGAGCACCTTGGAGAGTGGAGGGAGAATGGATATAGGCCTATAGTTACCGTGTAAGGAACAATCACTGGTTTTATGCACCGGAGTTACGATGGCTGTTTTCCAGGCAACAGAACATTGTCCCAGTGTAAGACAAAGGTTTAGATTCTTAGTTATAGGTAGGAGAACTTCATCTAGGGTTAGGGTGATAAGCTTAAGGTCTAGTCCATCACTACTGTGTCTTGCATTTCTTAGGACCTTAGCTAGTAGTTTTCTAACCAGGTTGCATGATACCCTTTTAAAATAAAAAGGGGGGTGCTCAGGACTATTTTTGTCATCGTGGCTTGAGGAGCGGGCAGCAGCATCATCGAAAAAGTCAGGTGGGAGAACACAGCTCAAATTGGTCAAAGCATTGTTAAAGGCATTAGCAATTTCCAGAGAGTCAGCAGTACAGGTCCCATTTATGTTTAGCATTGTAGGTGATACTTTAGGTTTTTTTGCCAGTGATGTCATTTATATTAGACAGGAACCTTCTGCTGTCACCCCAGAAGTTGGCAAGCATCTCCCTATGGTACTTCTCTTTTGCTTGGCGAGTCTTCCTCATGCAGTTATTTCTAGCAGCTTTATAGGCTTGTAGCTCCTGCTGTTTACCAGTGGCTTTTGCACAGTGCCAGAGATGGTCCTGAAACTTCATGTGGGAAAGGAGCTCAGGAGTTATCCAGGGGTTAACCATGCCAGAGACCTTAATCTTTTTGAGAGGGGCATGCATATCCCAAGCAGTGTTAAAAACACTTATAAAGTGACAGAGGGCTACATTAACATCATTGGTTGAGTCCAGGATGTTCCAATTTTGGGCACAAAGCTGTTGTTTTAGGAGGTCCAGGTGGCCCCTTCTGAGAAACCTACTGTAGATAGTTTGGGATGGGGGGATAAGGAATTTATTAGTCCAACTGCATGTGATTGGGGAATGGTCACTGATGGAGTCAGGGTGTACAGTTACATTGGAAAGGTGGTTAGGTTGGTTAGAAGTTATCCAGTTGAGGGTGGTGCTTATCTGTTGGGTCCTCAGGTTGAGCTCTGGAGGCCACTCAGAACATCAGGACTGCCATTTAGACAGCAGGCCAACTCCTGCTGCCCCCTCAGAGGGATGGGAACCGTCTACATTCTAGTAACAGACAGTCCTTTGAAGGTAGAGGGGTAGAAGCCTTTGTTAGGAACCAACTCCTTAGCCGCGAAGAAATCACAGCATAGGGCACAGGGCCCAAAAGCGCCCTGTACCAACCCCTGTGGATCCAGCCCATGTCCCTCCTTAGCTGTCTGAGGTGGATGCCTCTTGGCAGTGGGGGGGGGGCATCTGATTAGGTTTTTCAGCCAGTGGAAGTCCATTTCAGTGGATGTATGGGTCATCATGACTGTCTGAGAGGGATACTCTCCCAATTTTGCAGAGATTTCCTCAGACCCAGGCGGCAGCCCAGTCTGTCCACCTCTCAGATCATCTCGCTTCTGAGATACGTGGCCTCTAGGGGAACAGGGCAGTAGAAGTTGTTTCATGGTAGTTCGGAACACAGGTTCTATTTCCATTGCTTGGTTCCAGTATAACAGGTGGCCTGCACCCAGTTCTCAAGCTTGGAAGGTTAGACAAGTACCTGTTCAAGGAGGAGCCCTCTAAAACCTCGGTGTTCAAGTCTTCACTTCCTTGACGTTTGGCTCCTAGCTAGTCCATCTGGGCTGGAGACACAAGAAGCAGTTGCCACAGCTTTTCAGTGGTTCACTTCCAGGAGGGGTTTTCTGATTTGGGAAAGGTGCTAGATTCACCTTCCCAGCAGCTCCTCTTCTTAGGAACCCTCCGGTATACCTCCAGGGTGAGGATTTTTCCTTCCAGAGAATGGGAGACACGACATCTTCAGATGTCTCGTTACATCATGGAAAATTACTCTGGGCTTTTTTCAATGCAGTGATTGCTGGGACTCATGGCATCGTCCACAGCAAGCTGTGGTCTCTGACCACGCATCTGCAATCCTCCCCACCAATTTATTTATTGCAAAGTTTCACCAGGAAAGGCACACTGAACAATATAAAATTGCTCATCTCACAGAGCTTCCTGGGGGAAGGGGAACATGGGAGTACAGTTATCAAAAGCACTTTTCCATGCAGTAGTATAGACAAATATATATACAATAATTGACATCACATTTCCAAAGGTAATATAAAGCAGAGAAGCAACAAAGTAAAAACAAAAATACATCAGTAGCATTAGATAGACATTGGGATTAGATGCGAGAGGAGCAAATTAACAGCACTGCAGACTTAATACATACAATGCGGACAAGGAAGTGCAATAAAGTACATTGGTTTCTCTTCATGTTAAGTGCTAGGCTGGGAAAGTGGATGGGGAAGCCAAAGGGGAAATCAGGAGGAGTGAAGAGCCAGAGGGAAAATTAGGAGCAGCCGCAGGATGGAGAAAGGAAGTTGAGGAGGGAGGTTGAGATGGACCATGGTGAGGAGGAGTGCCTGATTTGATGAGTTATTGAGTTCCAGAGCTTAGGGAACCTATATGAGAATGATGATTGGCCTTTAGTGGTGGTGCGCTGTGGTATAGCTAGGGTGCAGGAGTCACTGGATCTGAGAGAGAGAGAGAGAGAGAGAGAGAGAGAGAGAGATGGGCAGTGGGGCAGAAGGACAGTGAGGAGGCAAGGTAAGATAAATGACAGAACCTCGGACAAAATCACCGTCATGGTAGACGCAGCTGGGCAAGCTTCTGCAAGGTCTACCCTTATCCTCTGAAATCTCAGATCACCATCTCTACGCCTGATCGGGTTGGGAGCTCACTGTCAAGACCTCCATGCTCAGGAGTGGAGCCAGGAGGAACTTCATCTTCTCATAAATATCTTAGAGATGAGAGCTGTCTTATACGCTTTCCAAATCCTGTAGGAGGCTCTCTGCCACGAAGTGATCCTACTTTGGACGGACGATGAAGCTGTGATGTATTACATCGACAAGCAGGGTGGAGCGTCGTCCTACCCCCTGTGCAGGAGGCAGTGAGGATGTGAGAGTGGTGCCTCGAGCATGATGCATCAGTTGAGATGTTGTGCAGTCGCTGTCGATGAGTGGGGCAGTCCGGATCTGGTCCTTTTTGCGTCCCCTCTCAACACAAAAGTGCCTCTATCCTGCTTCAGAAATCCAGAACCTGGTGTTTTCTGACAGGATATATCACTGCAGTGCACAAGATGCTTCCTTACACTTTCCTCCTCATCACTTAGTTCAGAGGGTGCTGCTCAAGTTGGAGGCACAGGGGTGCAGGATGATTCTCATCGTCCCAGACTGGCCTCGGCAGATATGATTTGCATTGATTAACAGACTGTCAGACGTTCCCCTCCCATTAGTGTGAATGAGTGGTAGAGACTTTTAGTCCAGGAAGATATGGGAATTACATACCTACCATAATTCTTGAGCTTCTTGGACGAAGTCTCCATCAGTCATTCACATGCCCACCCACCATTACCTGAGCTCACTCATTCTGTTTTTGTTCTTGGCTTCCTTGTTGTTTGGGCTGTGAAGTCATTGTTGAATTGACCCCTTTTTACATGGGTCATCCGGGCCATCTTATGCCAGGAAGTTAGGATGGGGTTTTCTTAAATTAGTTTACGCTGCACCTCCTCAGTCAAAAAGGTACTGAGACGGTTGGAGGGTCAATACTGAGGTAGCCTATACAGTGTGAGCTAGTCTTGTGACACTGCACATGCACGGTCCTATCCCAGCACCGGCCCTCCTGGAGACTTTTGGCTCCTGCGGGGTCCTATCACCTCAGGCGTACTCCCATTAGTGTGAATGAGTGGTGGAGACTTCGTCCAAGAAGATCAAGAATTATGGTAGGCACGTAACTGCCATTTATAAGCGCAATAACCCACTCCAGGGTATGGGGTTATTGGGGATTATTCCACACCCCTGGTGCTGTGAGAACACTCTGCCTTCAGTCTCACAACGCACCCGAGGTGTGGATTAATTCCCAATAACACCATACCCTGTCATGGGTTATTGCTTACGGAAATCGCAGTGGCTCCAGGCAAATAAAACTGCCCTGATCCCTCCCAACCACCACTGTAGGGCCATACCAATGTCTTACACTCTTCGACAGCTTGTCCTGTCAGACCTAGACAATCAAAAGCATATGTTCCCCAGCTTGGGGAACTGGCGTGAGTACCACCGAGACCCACCCATAGGGGATAAGCTGTGGGTTATGGTGGGATGTTCCAAAGAGGGATGTTGAACAGATGCTGGCCGTGGACTGGACACTCTGAGGACTTCTTTGATGGGCAGAAGGGGTTTGGGTAGGTAGAAGGAAAACCTGGTAGCAGGTAAGGAGAAAATTAAATAGAAAGTATAAAAAAAAAGGCTTTTATTTGATGAATTTCACAAGTCTTCCCCTTGTCAATCTTCACCATTCATTACTGCTGGGTGTAAGTTGGAGGCGTGCACCCACCACGGGAGCTTTTTTTTTTTGAAGGGAGAAGTCTGCGTCGTAGACTACTCCTCCATCCCAGTTCCATTTCTCCCACCGTCGAGGTCGCACCTGCTGTTACAGTGTAAAGTACACCATTAGGCCTTCGACTCCGTTGATGCCTTTGATTCGTTCCTTCATCCCAGTTCTCATCATGACTCCATTGAAGCCAGTAAGACCACCTTGTTTTTTGTCAGCGGATCGGGATCTTTGCTAAGTTGTGTTTTATTTTGCATCATGTCAAGTTTGGAGATGAAACGTAAATCCAAAGCGGGCCGTGCCCCCATGCGTCGGTGCCCCTGTGGCCGGCATTTCTCCATCTCAGACCAGCATAATGTTTGCCTTCGGTGTCTTGGACCCAACCATGATATGGACAACTGCGATACCTGCTTCTCCATGGACCGCCATGTCTTGGAAATCCACGTGTTTAAAGTCTGCAGGACCTAGCTGATTTATGGAGGACAACGTCGCTCGCGGGTTTCCAAGGCCAGGACTTTAGACCCTTTATCCAGGGTCCGTCCCAGATCTGCATGACCGGGCCTCCTCTAGTTCCAGCCTTGCCAAGGAGGAGGAGGCCTCTTCCGCGGCGCCAGAACAGCAGTGCGATTTCCCCCCCCTCGGAGCCATGCTGTTGAAAGGCCCGGCAGTCACCTCTATGGAGATGCAGGCTCCCCCAGTGTTATGGCCTATGGCTGCTGGGTCCAGCACTGGTGGACCCACCACCCTGGATCCCCGGTACTGTTCAAGGCGCCAGTGATCAGGGTAGTGCCATGGGTGGCGCCGTGTTCCACAGCGGTGCTGCTTGCAGTGCCGCTGCTCAGAGCACTCCCAGGGTCGCCAGTATTGAGGTCTGCCTGGGTGCCTTCTCTTCAGAGGAGGATGACTCAGAGGTGGACCCGGACTGGAGGCCTGGCTCTTTCGAGTTGGGAAGCCCTGAGGGACATGGTGCCAGGCAGCCCAGTGTCCCTATCCCTGAAGCTGGTTGCCCTAGCTGATCTTTTGGCAGGGGGTGGCTGTGGATCTGCTGGGGGTGACGGCTTGAGAACTTGGGGCAGGGTACTCCTCTCTGAGGAGGCCTGGGCAGCTGTCACTTCTGGTGCTGCTGGGACCCTTCGGGGGGTGGGGGACCTCGCTTCTGCTGCCCCCTTCAGGGGGTCTGTGGGATAGGGGAACCCCATCTCGCTGGACTAAGGAAGAGGGCTGCTTCCGATTCTGAAGGGTTGAGGGGACAGGGCGAGGTGTGGCTGTCCCCTTCCACCACCCTCTGGAGGGTGGGAAGGAGTTGCAGTGCTAAACCCTGCCTTTCCCTTAAGGTCTTGGAGACACCCTTAGGTGGCAGCTCAGAGGGTTGCCCTTCTGGACACATGCAACCCCAGGCACGTCACAGGGAGACTCTCCCTCAGTGCTCTTCTGGATTTTGCCTTCCCAAGTTTGGCCTTCACAGCCCAGTTTGGGCCCAGGGCTTCCTTCTGCGGTGTAATCAATTCCTTGGTCTCAGAGCCCTGGCCGAGGTTGGGCACTTTCAGTACGGTGCCCATCACCCATCCCTCTGCAGACACCCCCTATTCTCCTGGGCCATGTGAGTCCTACGGGCCTTTTACCTGGGAGATGTTCAGAGCCACTACGGCAGACTTTCCTACTTACGTTAGGGCCATGGATGAACGAGTCTTCTGCTTGTCTCCCCCGACACAGGAATCCTCTGGACAGTCGAGCTCCTCCTCCTTCTCATCTCCCTCTTCCGAGGGAGCCGAACTCTCTGTCCACCTGTCCTCTTACACTGATTTCACAGAATATAAGCAGTTCTTTTCGAGGCTGGTACAGGAGCTTCACATCTCTCATGTTATAAGGACCAATACCAAGCGGGAGATGCATACATTCCTTAGCGAATTTAGGTCTCACCACTTGGTGCACTCCTGGCTGATCCCTTTCCAGGAGGTGTCTGTCTGCACCTGGTAGACTCCAGCCATCCCTGTCCCAGCCCTGGCAGACTGTAGAAGATGGCATTGTGCCCTTCAGGAGACTCTAGGTTCTCTGCCGCACTCTCCTTCGGGTTTGATGTCCCCGGACATTCCCTCCGGGCTTCAGCCCCCGGTGCACGACCAGCCCCCGGATCTGGATTCTGCAGAGTTTGACCGATACGGATGAAAAGTATTCTCCTCAGCTCGTGTGTTAATGTGCATAAGTCCTCATCAAGCGCATCATGCTGCCTATAACAGGCATCTGTGGTTGATGCTAGCCTCAGGTGCTAGGATCCTTACCTGACATGGAGCAGTCTAGACCAGCCATTGCCTCTCTGTGCAGGGTCTAGAGCTTGCAGGGCACCAGGCAAGAGCATCTTACGATGTCAGTGAGGTGGCTTCCAGGCTAGCAGGGACAGCAGTCTTCATTAGGAGGACAGCGTGGCTTCATCTGTCCAGACTGTCACCCATTGCCCGGCATAGGGTGATCTCCTCCGCTTTCTGGGGGACCTGTCTTTTCTCCCGCAGGGCAAGGAGGACTCTTCAGGGGTGCCCTCCATCTCCCCGGACACCTCCTTGTCCTCAGCAACCTTAGCCCCTAATCGGTGTAGTATGGCTAGGGTCTCCCCCTCCTGCATCTCTCCCACAGGAGGCTGAGGGATCTGTTCCCTCAGGGCTGTGCCAGGTCCCCTCTGGGGGGCTTGGTACTCACCCAGCAGTAATGAATGGTGAAGACTGACAAGGGGAAGATGTGAAAATTACGTACCTACTGTAATTCTTGATCTTCTCTTGTATCTTCACCATTCATTACTGATTTCCCACCCTCCATCCCCTCGTGGGCCTCAATTCTTGGGCGTCACATCTGCCCTGCTTGCCCTTTCCCTCCTAGGGCTAGTTGGGGGCTGAGTCCCCCTGGTACCTCCGAGCTCACTGTTCCTTCTCTAAAGTCACAGAGCGTTCACCCTGGAGGATGGCAAGTAAGGTCTTCGCCCTGCAACCTCTGAGGGAACTCCCTCTGATTCTCTTTACAATTTCTAGGGTGTCCCCTGCTTGGGGCTTGAATAATCCTCTGGCTTATATCACCCTCTAGCTGTCACTGTTCCAATGCAGTCCTAAGAGAGTCTGTGGGAGTTTCCTCCCTCTCTTTCTTATAGTACGTTTGTCCCGTGGTTCTCTTCTCTTCTGAAGTGGAGACTACGCCAGTACTTCTGTGGAAAACTCCTCCAGATTTCTTTCCCTACACCTAAGTCAGGACTCACTCCTCTTCTGAACAGAACTGTTGCCCCCCCCCTTCAGGTACAGTCTGTGAGACCTAGGCTGTGGGGTTTAGTAACGTTTTGGATAAAGGTGGTGAGGAAGGGTCTCCCTTCTCCAAGTCTAATAAGACCATTAATCCCCTTTGAACCTTGTTTCGATAACTTGTTTGGCAAAATGCTTGCTCCCTTGTCTTCAACCCCACAGGGATTTGAAACACTCAAGCCATTGGTCTTCCAAGATACGGCAGTTGACAGCGCTGTCCTACTGTTGCTAGCCTTTGGGAGACAGAAATCTTGCTTGTAGAGCAGAAAGCAGCTAACTAAAAGAAGCTACCATTTTCTTACTAACACTTCTATCTCAGCAGGAGACAGTGTCTGTTGAGATTAAGCAGTTAGATACTTTATTAGAAGTAGAAGTGGTCTTATTTAGGGTTAAAAAAAGGAAAAGTCAGTGTATGTTCTGTGCTGGGAAGGGTACTATATCAACTTACTTTGCTAAATCAGTAGGAGGAGAGAGAGCTTAATTGGGGGTGTGGCTTAGACAATATAAAAGCAGGTGACTTCAATTACAGCTTCCTGTTGCTAGCCTTGGGAAGACATAAATCTTATTTGTGGAGCAGACAGCAGCTAACTAAAAGAAGCTACCATTTTCTTACTAATTTAACACTTCTGTCTCAGCAGGAGACAGTGTCTTTTGAGATTAAGCAGACAGATACTTTATTAGAAGTAGAAGGGGTCTTATTTAGGGTTAAAAAAGAAAAGAAAGTCAGTGTGTGTTCAAACAACATGAAGTCTTGCTGTATTATGACAATTGCAGTATGATCCAATCTTGGAATTGCCCCGGAGGTGAAATAGTTAACTTTCCATGCAAGCATGGAACTTTGAGCGCGAGCTCGGTTAGAGAAGCTCTGTCTGCTTATCTTCAAACATAAACTGTCAGATTCTTTACTCCGCCTCACTGAACTGTCGCTCCGGAGATTTCTCCTTCTGCTCGGTTCATTTTGTCGGTTAAAAGTATTAGATCTTCCCTTGTCAATCTTCACCATTCATTACTGCTTGGGATTGCGCGGGCCTTACCCTTCTAGGGAGATTTTTTTTTTTTGAGTCCGCTCAATGGCGCTCGCCTCGAGCACCGACGATTGCATCATGCACGCAGGGGCGCCGTTAGTGCCGCAGAGACCTCCTCTTTCTCAGTTCTGTTTCTCCCGCCGTCGAGGCTGCACCTGCTGCGTGGTAGCGTTTAGTGATACTTGGCTCTTCAAGACACCTCGATTTCTCAGAAGTTCTCACGTTTCACACCGGTAAGACCATTCCTTTTCTTTTTCTATCTACGGCTCCGAGTGCTTTATTGCTGTTTTTACTTGTTTAGTTCACATCATGTCCGGTTCGGGAGCAAGGCGTAAGTCAAAGGCGGGCCGCGCCCCTATGCGTCGGTGCTCCTGTGGCCAGCATTTTTCCGTCTCGGACCGGCATGATGTCTGTCTCCGTTGCCCGGGACCCAACCACAACATGGATATGTGCGGACGCTTGTTTCTCTATGGACCGTCACATCTCGGTCCGTGACGCTCAGGCTCTCGGCAGGGACTCCCAGGTAAGATTCTAGGCCTTCCCCGGTCCCCTCCCAGGCCTATACGGTCCATGGAGGAGGAGGAGGCTTCTCCTCTTCTGGCCGGGCGGGGAAGCTTCTCTCAAGGTGTCGGGAACGCCAGGAAGTCCTGACTCCGGGCCGCCACAGGACACTCGCCTCGGCACTCACCTCTCGGAGGCAGGCTCCCCAGTGTCGAGGCTCACGCTGCTGGGCCTGGCACCGTGGACCTGACGCCGCCCTTCCGTGCTGTTTCGATCCCGTGCCACTTGCGGGCGCGATGATCGAGAGACGCGCCAGAGGGTGGCGCCGCCTGGCCTTCAGCACTGCTCGCGCAGGTCTGCTTTGTGCTCCCAAGTGCACCGGTTAGGTTCCAATGTTGCAGCGCCTGCGGCCCACTAGCACGGCAGGGGGCCAAGACCGGCCTGGCTGTCGCGGGTGGGCTGGGGTCGTCCCGCGCCGCCCCTGGCACCGTGCCGCTTTGGGCGCCGCTCCTCCGGGGACCCCTGGGGTTGCCAGCATCGAGGTTCTGCTGGTCTCATCCTCTTCGGAGGCCAGTGATTCGGATGAGGACCCATCCTGGCTCTCTGACTCTTCAGAGTCGGGGTCCCTGGTGTCACGGGGTGCTAGGCGGCACAGCGGGCCCCTCCCGCTGTCCCCTCTCCCGTCCTCCCCTGAGGGCCCTTGGGCTAGGGGTGGCCCTGGGTCCCGGGGGGGTGATGTGGTGGGGATTGGGGGCTCCTCCTAGGGGGTCTGTGACAGCTGCCTCCCGAAGTTGCTGCCACCCCTCGGGTGGGGAACTGCAGTCGAGGAGGAGGGCTCTCCGAGTCCCGAGGGGTCGAGGCGGGGACGGCCGTCACCCTGCTGGCCACCCCTCGTGGGTGGCTAGGAGCCGAGTGCCGAACCCCGCCTTCCTCTTGGGCCCTGGGGTTTCCTCCGGTGGCGTTGCTGTGGACTGCCCTTCTGGATCCATGCAGTACCGGGTTTGTCACAGGGGAAGATCCCCCCCGGGCTCTTCCAGGCATCGCATCCCCATGGTCTCGTCTTCCAGCCTGGTTTGTTGTCCAGGATCCCGCCAGCTCGGGCTCCGTTCCCTGGATTTCAGAGTCCTAGCAGAGGTCAGTTGCCTCTTCGTAGGTGCCCTTCTCCAGTACCTCTACTTCCACCCCCCGCTCTTCCAGGCCATGTCGGTCGTACGGGTCCGTTATCCTGGGAGCAGTTCAGAGGTTCTGCGGCCGCCTTCCCCTCATACGTTAGACATATGCATGAGCGGGTCTTTCGACTCTCCCCACCGCCGCAGGAATCTTCTGGACATTCGAGCTTTCCATCATCCTCTTCTTCCTCCTCTGAGGGAGAGGAACCCCTTGCTCACCTTTCTTCCGACGCTGATTTCACTGAATATCAGCGATTCCTTTCGAGGATGATGAGGGATCTTCGAATCTCTTATGTTAGGAGAGACAATACCAAACAGGAGACGCGTGAATTCCTTGGAGAATTCAGTGCCCAACACCTGGTGGTACCTTCCTGGCCTATCCCCTTCCAGAAGGCGTCTATCCGTTCCTGGCAGTCGCCAGCCGCCCTTTCTCCAGCCCCGGCAGACTGTCGCCGGGTATTGTGCCCTCGAATCCCTTGGTACCTTCCCAACCCGGCCTCGGGTCTGGTCTACCTAGAGACTCCTTCCGGTGTCGCTGTTCGATGACGACTATCCACCGGATGCGGAATCCCTCACATTCCGACCGTGGGGGCGGAAGAGTGTCTCTTCTTCGCGTGCGGTGGCTTGCATTGCATCACATCAGGCTCACCACGCTGCCTACAATCGGCATCTGTGGTCGATGCTCTCCCAGCTCTTAGCATCAATGCCTGATACGGAGCACACCAGACAAGCTATAGGCCTGGAGCTGGCAAGACACCAAGCAAGGGCATCTTATGACGCCAGTGAGGTGGCTTCCAGGCTTGCGGGGACAGCGATCTGCATTAGGCAGACGGCATGGCTTCATCTGTCAAGGTTGTCACCCCTGGCCCGGCGTAGGGTGATTCGCTCCGCTTTCCGGGGGACCCATCTTTTTTCCTCCAGAGCTAGGAGACTTCTACAGGGCTTCCTCCGCCTCCCGTCCTCGGGGCACCTCCTAGCTCTTCTCCCACTTAGGCTTCTCTCTGTATTAGCCAGGGTCTTCCCTTCTGTTTTCTCACCAACAGGAGGCTGGGGTCTTGTTCTCAGGGTTCTACCCCCTTTTTTAAGGGGAGATGGCTTGTACTCACTAGTAGGGATGAATGGTGAAGATTGACAAGGAGGATATGAAAATTACGCACTCCACCGACATCTTGATCTTCTGTATCTTCACCATTCATTACTGATACCCACCCACCTTCCCCTCAATGGCCTCCTTCTGTGGCGTCTCCCCCTCCCGCCTCGTTCCTCTTACTCCCTTGGCCCTTATGCCAAAAAAAAAAAAAACTTTCTGTTTTCCATTCTCAGTGAATGGATCCCCTTTTTTCCTCAAGGTAAGGAGGAACGAGCACGGTTGTATTTTCTCTAATTCTGAGGTAACTCTTTCTGACCGCCCTTAGGGTGCGATTCCTAATACCTTCTTCAGGTTATGCAGTTTCACAACCTAAGTGGCCATGCCTGACTTGGCCTCGGCAAACTCTGGAATCCTCCTGGCAGGTATTATTCGAGCTCTTCTAGCTACTGACTGAACTTGTCAGCTCTGAGCATCTGTTTGCCTTGTCTTAGGAAGTCTGATTGAGTTCCACTCTATCTTTCATACAAAACTGCCTTCGAGAAGGCATAGCCTTTCCCATACACTACTGTGTTAGCACTTAACAAGGTGCTAAGGGACTTAGTCCCCTTCCTGGATGGGCGCTCTACCCGGAACAGGTTCTGCCCGGGCAGTCTAGGAGCCCTCAACTGGGATGAAGGGACTTGGCATGTTGGGAGTTCAGAGAGTCTGCCCTCTTTCGGATCTGTTCAGGGGGTTCAGTTGAATCTCCTCTCAGTCCTAGCAACTGGGATTCTTGCTCCCTTGTTAGTTTCGAGCCTATAAGCCTCTCAACCAATGCTCGATGGGCACCGTTCTCCCTCTCAACATGCCTCTTTCTTTCTTTCTTTCTTTTTTCTTCTTCTTCTTCCCTTTCCTTCTCTCTGTTCCTCCCCTAGAGCTGCCCCGGAAAGGAGGTCTTGAGGTCCCTTAGGGTAGGAATTCTCTCTCCTCTGTCTATTCTCCATCGGCTTATTCCTTTTTCAGTTTATTTCCTTTCCTTTTTCTATCCCTCGGCTCCCTTGTCTCGCTTTTCTATTTTCTTACCCTTTATTTTCACCTCTCCAGCTAACAGAACTGAGATAGAGGAGGAGTCTGCGGCACCTAACGGCCGCTCCTCACGCATGACGCAATACGTCGAGCTCGAGGGCGGCTCCATTGGAGCCGACTCAAAAAAAAAAAACTCCCATAGCAGGTGCGCGCCTCCAGCTTAACCCAAGCAGTAATGAATGGTGAAGATGCAAGAGAAGATCAAGAATTACGGTAGGTACGTAATTTTCATTTTTATCGGTTTTCGACCGAAATTTAACCGCAACCGGTCGGTTCAAGCTCTGTCTGTGGTAATGTAAGTAATAGATAGGTTTTACATACGTTTTCTCTGTGTGGAACTTGTAAACATTTATCGATTTGGTTTGAACCGATCAGGTTGTGTTTTAAATTGCTAGTCCTTTTTTAGAATGTGGTTCCCGGTTCTTATCGGTTCTAAAAAAAAACAGATTTCATTACGGTTTTTTCCACAACCCGGAACACGGTTGGGAACCGATAAGAGAGTCTTTCTTGGTGGATTGCCATAAACGGGCAAGTTTGGTTAGGCTGGCATTATGTCTAAGAAACCCAAAAGAAAAACCGGGCCCACTGGGTTTCAACACTGTAGTGTCTGTGGGGAAGCCTTTGCCAAGGCTGACCCTCACACCACCTGTGTCTATTGTCTGGGGTTTGACCCACCTCGATGCAGACTGCCAGATTTGTAAGATTTCCTGCTGCCACCATAGAAAGAGAGTTGGTAGGCCTGAGGGAGGCCAAAAAGTCCGCTGACCCGGATGGCCAGCGGTTCGGTTCCAACCGAACGGAGGGAGTGCCTCTGACCAGGCGATACTTCCTCGGGCAAGCGAAGAGCTGGCCCGAGGAGCCAGTTCCTGCAAAAGGACTAGAAAGTCAGCTGGTGGGAAAAGTTCTCTCCAACCGCTGAAGAGATAGCTAAAGCAATCCAAATTGTCCAGTCTCTTTCCTCGCTTCCTGAACCGCACCATCAGGAGGCGCTGGTTCGGCCAATTCCACTGGTTCAAGATTATGATTTTGAGGAATTTTATGAACCGTGGGAGGGGAAGAGTATGAGGAGAGTGAATATGGTTTGGAAGATCTGGATGCCCATTGAACCGGACACCTCTCCAGACAGACCTTTAGGGTTTCTCCTCCAAGGCTTTCTGAGTCCCTCTCATTTTATGTTTTATAAAAGGTTGTTGAACTCTCCAGCTCCTGTTGAGGAAGCTGTTGATGACCAAGAGGAGCCTGATTATGTAGAAATGATGGATATTCCAGAATCTAAGAGACTGTCTATTCCCTACATAAATCTTTTCGAAGCAGACAGTAAAAGTTTTAAAAATCCTCACACTATACCGCCTGTAGATAAAAGGATGGACAAGAGGTATGCTTTATCAGGCTCTGACACGAATTCTCACACAGCAATGCAGCCATGTGGGAGTAGTGCAGACTGCAGCCTGTGACAAGCAAATATTCCCCTAGCTTTCACACCTCCTGAGAGGACTCCAGGAAGATTGATGCTATGGCAAAGAAACAATACATGGCAGCATCCTTGGGACTCAGACAAGCAAATTATATGACTTATGCTGCTAGATACCAGAAATCCAGATGGGATACTGTGCTGGCACTAGCAAAACAAGTCCCTGACCAGCTTGCCAGGGTGCTGGAACAGGTGGCTAAAGATGGTATTGAGGCATCAAAGGTGCAGTTTCATGCTGCAGTAGACTCTAATGATGTGTCATCAAGAGTCATGGCTACATCTGTGGCACCTCGCAGAATGGCTTGGCTCAGGTGTACTACCCTGTCACAGGATACCCAGTCTAAGGCCATGGATTTTCCTGTTGTGGGTAACTCTCTGTTTGGGGAGCAAACAGAGAATTACATGAAGAAAATGGATGAATACAGGACCACTTATAGGAGTGCACAGGCCAAGGAAAGGCAGGCCACTCCTCAGAAGCAGCTTCCCAAGGGCAGGGGTAGGCCTTTCATAGGCCTTTTACCAAGCCCAAGCCTCCTCTTCCGCCATGCCCAGAGGGGTTCTTTAGAGGGAGAGGCAGACGGGTTCAAGCAGGCCTGCTTCCACCCTCAGCCCAAAGCCCCTGCCAAGCAGGCACCCTGATGGGGTAGCCAGGGCGATTCTCCTCTACCTGTAGGGCAGGCTGGCTTACTTTGTCCAGGACTGGAAGTCTCTAACGCCAGACAAGTGGGTCCTGGAAGTAGTAAGCCAGGGACTGGTTCTCAGCTTAAAAATTTCCAAAGATGAGAACCAGATCTTTTCCACCTGCATCTCCATCAGAGGCACTCACCTTAGAGGCAGAGGTCTCTCACCTCCGTTTTAGAGCCGTGAAAGGGTTCCACCCCACACCAGGGCAAAGGTTTGTACTCCAGGTACTTCTCACCCCAAAAGACAGGAGAAGCGGCCATCCTGGATCTCAGATACTTAAACAAGCACCTCTTAAAACCAAAATTCAAAATGATGACTCTGGGTATTATTTTACCCTCTCTAAGGCCAGGGGACTGGCTAGCGTCCCTGGACCTCAAGGATGCCTACTTCCATATTCTCATCAGAAGCTCCCATCGAAAGTACCTCAGGTTCGAGCTGCCCTCAGGCCATTACCAGTTCAGAGCAATGCCCTTTGGCTTCACCTCTGCTCCAAGGGTATTCACCAAATGCCTGGCAGTAGCAGTTGCTTGTCTAAGAAGGCAAAAGATTGCCATCTTTCCTTACCTGGACGATTGGCTCATAGTAGGCCAGTCCCAGACCAGGTCAACTTACATCTTCAGATAACTCAGCAACTGCTTACTTCCCTAGGTTTCCTTCTGAATCTCTCAAAGTCAGTTCTGAGGCTGTCCAGCTCCTAACCTTCATAGGTGCAGAACTGAACACACAGGAAGCCAGGGCCTTCCTCCTCTGACAGGGCAAGACCCTAGTCTCCTGGCCTCCTCCTTCACTCTGCAGGTCTCTCGACCAGCAAGGCATTTTTTGCAGCTCCTAGGACACATGGCTGCTTCCACAGCAGTAGTGCAAGGAGCAAGATTTCAGATGAGGGACATTCAGTTCCATTTGAGAGCCTTTTGGTCTCAAAGAAAGGATCCTCTTACCAAGTTGATCCCAGTAACTCGAACCCTGATCCAAGCCCTACAGTGGTGGCAGGATCAGAGCAGCCTCAGACAAGGAGTTCCCTTCGTCACTCAGCCTCACTCCTTTGTCCTTACTACAGATGCATCCCTCTTGGGGTGGGGGGCTCACATGGGCGACCTCACTACCCAGGGGCTGTGGTCCCCACAGGAATCTCTGCTCCACATCAACCTGTTGGAGCTCAGAGCAGTTTTTCTAGCACTTCAAGCTTTCTCCAAATTTGTTCAGAACAAAATTGTACAGGTCAGAACAGACAACACCACTACAATGTGGTACATCAACAAACAAGGGGGCACTCGGTCTACGGCCTTGTGCACCAAAACCATGAAGTTGTGGTCTCTGGCTTACTCCCTGAACACCTCCCTTACGGCAGTTCACCTCCCAGGCAAGGACAATGTCCTGGCAGATGCTGTCAGCAGGATCTCTCAGGGCCATCATGAGTGGTCCTTGGATCCCCTGGTTCTGGGAGTGGTATTTGCCAAATGGGCACCTCAGAAATAGATATTTTTGCAGCCCCAGACAATCACTAAATTTCCTTTCTTTTGCTGCAGGCCCCCAGTCTTGGGCTCAGTCCCTCTGGATGCCTTAGCCCTCAGTTGGGAAGGGAAGTTTCTCTATGCCTTCCCCCCTTCCCTCTCCTGTTCAAAATGCTAGTCAAAATCAGATCCCAATCCTGCAGGGTCATTCTGATTGCCTCGGATTGGGCCAGACAACCCTGGTGTCCACTCCTTCTGTCCTTAGCAGTCCATCCTTCCCTGTGCCTCCCCAGGAATCACAATCTGTTAACCTGTGCCCAGGGAAGGGTTTGGTACCCGAATCTCAAGTCTTCTCCAATCTCAAGGCCTGGTTCTTGAAGAGCTAGAGTTTGCTGACCTACACCTTTCTCAGGCGTAATGGATATTTTGAAGGCTTCTAGGAAGCCTTCTACCAGGGCTACTTACAACTCCAAATGGAAAAGGTTTTCCATATGGTGCTCAGAAAAGCATATTTCCCCAGACTCTGCTGATTTACCCACAGTCTTGGATTATATGGTCTGTCTAAACACTTTGGGGCTGAGACCAGCTACCCTGAAGGTGCATTTGGCAGCTGTGTCTGCTTTTATTTCAGCGGGTAAACTCTCTCCTCTTTCAGCTCACCCTGTATTTTCCAAGTTTTTTAAGGGATTGCTTCACACTAACCCTCCATTCAGCCTGCCTGGGATCTTAATGTTTGCATTGCTCAGCTTTTGCAACCCCCCTTTGAGCCCTTGTCTTCAGCTGAGCTTATGTACTTGACTTGGAAAACTGTGTTTCTGGTAGCCATCACCTCTGCCAGATGCATAAGTGAATTACAAGCGTTGTCAGTGGAGCCAGATTTTATCTCCTTTCACAGAGATAGGGTAGTCCTCCGGACTAATAGAAAGTTCCTGCCTAAGGTGGTTTCAGATTTCCACCTTAATCAATCTATATCTCTTCCAGTTTACTTCACTGACCATTCCTCCTCTGGTGAGAGGAGGCTGCACAGCCTAGATGTGAAGAGAGCCCTTAGTTACTACATAGAGCGTACCAAGGGTCACAGGTTTGACTCTCTCCAACAGTTCCTCACTTATGGTGAGGTTGGTAATAGGAAACCTGCCACTAAAAGATCCATTGCCAGGTGGATTGTCTCTTGTATCTAATTCTGTTATGAAAAGCTGGGTAAGGGTACCCCCTCAGGCCTGAGGGCTCACTCTACCAGAGGTACAGCTGCTTCTCTGGCTGCTGCCAGAGACATCCCTATTCTAGAGATATGTCAAGCAGCTACCTGGAAAACAGTTCACACTTTTACCAAGCATTACTCCCTGGACATCCAGGCTCGGAGTGATGCTCGGTTTGGCACAGCTGTCCTTCAGAGCCTATTCCCTAAGTAGGTTCTGTCCCTCCTCCATGGGGGTACTGCTGTGTAGTCTGCAATTGTCATAATATAGCAAGACTTCATGTTGTTTGAAGAAAAAATTACTCACCTTAGTAATGTTGTTTCTTCTAATGGAGTCTTGCTATATTATGACCTCCCTTCCTGCCTGCCCCTCTCAGAACCTTGTTTTGGGATGTGGGTGGGCATTACAGTGTTGACACTTTATTTATGCCCACCTTGTTGTTTTTCACCCTTCTTTTTGGGGTGAATTGGTGTTGTATTTTTCATTTTTTGGGTCTCCTGACTTGAGTCTTTGTTTGAGACCAAGAAGTGTGTGTTATGTTAGTAGCCAGTTGGCTAGTGTAGGTTTACAGCTTCCACACAGAGCCTTAGTGAGTTTAGCTCGTAAAGATCTGACAGTTTATGTTTGAAGATAAGCTGACAGAGCTTCTGTAACCGAGCTCGCGCTCAAAGTTCCATGCTTGCATGGAAAGTTAACTATTTCACCTCCGGGGCAGTTCCAAGATTGGATCATACTGCAATTGTCATAATATAGCAAGACTCCATTAGAAAAAACAACATTACTAAGGTGAGTAAGTTTTTCTTCTGTGCTAGGAAGGGTACTGTATCAACTTACTTTGCTAAATCAGTAGGAGGAGAGAGAGATAGCTTAATTGGGGGTGTGGCTTAGACAATATAAAAGCAGGTGACTCCAATTACAACTTCCTGTTGCTAGCCTTTTTTCTTACTAATTGCCCTCCACCCCACTCCTCCACCCACCCACCCTAAGTCAGTTCTACTTTTATAGCCACTGGATTTGACTGACAACAGGAACTTCCTGTTTGGCAGTAGGAAGGGAAGGATCATAGATAAACATTAGATCTTCCCTTGTCAATCTTCACCATTCTTTACTGCTGGGTATAAGCCACAGAAGCTTTTTTTTAATTTATTCTTTTTAGAGGAGTCGTCGCCAATGGCGCCGCCCCCGAGATTGATGCACCGCGTGATGTGCGAGGGGCGGCCGTTAGGTGCCACAGACTCCTCCTCCATCCCAGTTCTGTTTCTCCTGCTGTCGAGGCTGCACCTGCTGCATGGGGAGTTTAGTTACTGCGTCACAAGGCCTATCTGTCGTTCGTCAATGCCGTCTTCATAGACTGCATTTCTCCTTCATCCCGTTTTTTCTCAATATCGTCAACTGGTAAGACCATTCTGTTTTTTCTATTATATTCGACGACGCTGAGAACTGTTCTGTTTTTTTCCTTAATTGTTTTGCATCATGTCAGGTTCGGGGGTAAAATGCAAGTCTAAGGCGGGAGTTGCCCCTATGTGTGCCCTTGTGGCGTCAGTTTTCGTCCCGGACACCGTCATGATGTTTGTCTTCGGTGCCTGGGACACTACCATGATATGGATCATTGCGATGCCTGCTTCTCCATGGACCGCCAGTGTTGGAAGTCCGACGCGAAGTTGAGGACGGGACGCCTGGGCCTCCAAGGCCAGATCTCGACCCTTCCTCCGGCTCCTCCAGAGTCTATATGGCCCAAGGAGGAGGGAACCTCCTCCACTTCCAGTCTTGCCAAGGAGAAGGAGGTTTCTTCTTCGGCGCAGGAGGAACTGTGTGATCCCTACTGGGGTCATGCCGTTGGTGCCGTCCCGGCAGTCACCTCCATGGAGGTGCAGGCTCCCCCGGTGTCGTGGCCCCCAGTTGTGGGGCCTGGCTCCAGTGGACCCTCGTTCTCGTCTGCCCTTGTCGCCTTGGAGTCTGGCTCAGCTCACGGTGTCAGTGACTCAGGCAGAGCTGTCGGTGATGCCGTTTGGGGTCTCTGCGCCATCCACGGTGCAGTGCCGTTCTAGGTCTTGGTGCCGTTTGCGGCGCTGGGGACTCAGGCGGTGCCGTTGGCAGTGCCGTTCTGGATCTCGGCACCATCCGTGGTGCCGGGGACTTGGGTGGTGCCATTCACGGCGCAGCCCAGGTTCCTGGCACCGATGGAATTGCAGCTGACTCTGCAGGTGTCGTTGACATCGCAGCCTTTAGCGGTTCCAGGCGTGGTGCCGCCTCTGTGGAGGTTCCTGTCGTTTTTGCGATGGAGTCTTCCCTTGTCATCCCCTCCTCTGAGAGGAACGATTCAGGGGAGGACCCTGACCAGCGACTGGAGTCTTCTGACTCGGAGCCTCCTGTTGGCTGCAGAGCTAGATGTACCAGTGTTCCTCTCCCCGAGTCTCCGGAGTTGGTGAACCTGGATGATTCCATATTTGGGGGTGACTTGGAATCTTCTGCGGTGGACCCTTCAGGAGTTCCGGAGAGGATGCTCCCCTTCTCGGAGGTCACAGGCAGCTACCGTCCCTGGTGCTGCTAGGGTCCTTCGGCAGGTGAAAGAGGTCTCTGCTGTGGCGAGTTCCCTTCGGGGTTTTGCTCAGCAGGGACCTCCACCACTGGTCACGAGGAAGAGGGCTGCTTCGGAGTCCGAAGGATTGAGGGGTAGAGATCAGGAGCAGCGTCGATCCCTCGCCATCCTGCGGGGCGTGGGGAGGAGTCGCAGCGCCGATCCTCACCTTTCTCTTACGGTCTCTACAGCACCTTCTAGTGGCAGTTCTGATGGTTGCCCTTCTGGACTCATGCATTCCCAGGTGCATCACAGGGGAGATTCCCCTTCAGGGCTCTTCCCGGGAGTTGCCACTTTCCTCTCTCTACTGCACAACCTGGCATGATCTCAGGGTCCCTTGTCTTGGCGGTGTCACTACCTGGATCCCAGAGCCCTGGCAGAGGCCAGGTACATGCTATTCGGTGCTCCTCGCCCATCCCTCTGCAACCACCTCCCTCTCTCCTAGGTCATGGGCCCACTGGGCCATTAACTTGGGAGACTTCACTGCTACTGCTGTGGCCTTCCTGTCATATGTCAGGGCCATGGACGAACAGGATTTCCACCTGTCCCCCCCACCACAGGAGTCTTCTGAGCATTCTAGCTCCACTTCCTCCTCTGAGGAAGGGGAACCTTCTGTCCACCTTTCCTCTGACGCTGATTTCACCGACTATCGGCGTTTCCTTTCGAGGATAGTTTCGGAGCTTCGTATCTCCTAAATCCATAGGGACAATACCGAGCGGCAGACGCGTGCTTTCCTTAGTGAATTCAGCACTCGCCATCTGGTGGTGCCTTCCTGGCTAATCCCCTTCCAGGAGGCATCTATCTGCACCTGGCAGTCTCCAGCCACTCCTTCTCCAGCCCCGGGAGACTGCAGGAGATGGTATTGTGTTCCCCTGAGTCTCTAAGTTCTCTGCCTCACCTGCCTTCGGGTTTGACGTCCCTAGACACTCCTTCCAGACCTCGGCGCCTGGTGCACGACAGGTCTCCGGATTCGGATTCAGCTGAATTTGACCAGTGGGGATGAACGTTTTTTTCTTCCAGTCATGTATTGTTATGCATCTCTTCTCATCAAGCTCACCACGCTGCTTACAACAGGCATCTGTGATCGATGCTGGCTCAGGTCTTAGCCTCTTTGCCTGACTCAGAGCAGTCTAGACAAGACATTGCCTCTCTGCAGGGTCTCTGGGCGTGCAGGCATAGCGCAGGCATCCTACGATGCTAACGCGGTGGCGTCCAGACTAATAGGGACAGCGATCTGCATTAGGCGGACGGCATGGCTTCATCTCTCCAGACTGTCACCCATTGCCCGGCGTAGGGTGGCTAACTCTGCCTTATGGGGGACCTGCCTTTTTTCCGTAGGATGAGGTGGTTTCTTCATGGGCAACCTCCCTTCCCCAGCCTTCGGAACACCTCCTCCTTCTCACCCACCTTAGGTGGTTAACTTAGAATCTATCACTCAACAGATTACCGCAGACTTATCCAAATGGACACAGCTGTTTCTAGGAATGGTTAATCAGGTGGAGGCCATACAGCAGAATGTCCTCCCACGCTTACTATTTTTTCTGCAAACACTACCTGGATTCCCCCTCTGAATTTTATTTCTGGTCGTGGGATAAGCTGATTTCTAGGTTTATTTGGGGAGGGAGGGCACCTAGGGTGAAGTACAAGTTACTCCAACTCCCTAGGATACAAGGAGGGCTTAACCTTCCGCATTTGAAAGATTACGCCAGAGCAGCACAGACCCATACAGCCCTCCTGCTTATGAATACCTCATATAAATCATATTGGAAAGATATAGAGCTATCCTTGAATGGTCTAGATTACCCACCTTCTTACTTACTAGGGGACTCCCAATGACATTCACCTATATCCCGCTTTTTGAACACCTCTAAGGGGTTTCTTAAGAACTGGTTTCATGTGATTAGTCGTAATCTAACTACAGCTGAGAGGCTTTTTGTCATGGCCTTGGCTTATGCTACAGATTTATGTACCCTTGCCCTGACATGGCTGCTACGAGGGTGGAAATGTTACTCAATTAGCTTTACCTTTCAAATAGTGGGTCCTTTAGGGATCCACTCCTTTTTTTATCTACAATCCTTATATAAAATACCTCCCAATGAATATAAAACTTATCTGGCATTTAAAACCAAACTACTCCCCTTTGAAGAGGTGCTGGCTGAAACAGCAGAATCCCCGTCTGATCTAATTAAGCTGGTCACCCACTGTGTCAAAGGGGTTACCCAAGAGCACATTATCAGCAACCTTTATCGGGCTCTTCGCCCCGATGGAGCGGCAGACTTTGACAAGGTCAGAAAGAAATGGGTTGAGGACCTGAACATGGAACTTGAGAGAGACACTTGGTTACAATCAACATATTACTATTCTAAAATCTCATCGAACACCTATTGGAGGGAATTCGCTTGGAAAGTTAGGATTCGTTTTTTTAGAACCCCAACTGTTATAGCTACCTTTGGAGGGGGAGAGGGAAGCTATTGTTGGAGGGGGTGTGGTCACTCTGAGGCAGGACATGAACGTATATTTTGGTCTTGCCCCTCTCTGCTGGGGTACTGGAAAGACATTCTGGGGGAGCTTAACAGTATGTTTCATATCCCTGACTGGCTTACCCCAGCTTTTGTCCTCACAGCGACACCCCCATGGAACGAGCACATGAATTGTACACAATATAAAATCGTAGCTCTGCTAATTTTGAAAGCCAAGAAAGTTATTGCCTGCCTTTGGTTCACAAATGTAACCCCGGTAAAAGAGACATGGAGGAATCTTACCTATGAAGTGTATAATCTGGAACGCATTTCTTCCAAACTGAATAATAGGCAGAGGAGTTTTAATAATAGATGGGGGAGATGGGTTTCCTACCAGATTGACCATTATTCAGATTTTGTCCCTTAATGGAGTCCAGCTTATGGAAGCTTAAGCTACTGCAGTGGGAAATCCAAAGGGTAATTCTCCTAGCTACGTGGCTCGCTCTGGGGGTGCCGCCAGGGAAACAACCTGATCAATCACTGACGACATTAATAAATGGTATTCCTGAGCCCCACGGATGCAGGGGCTTTGATTGCTCGATAACATTTGGGATCTGTTTAACACCTGACAGAGATGTTGACTGCTCCACATGGTCTATTTATAAGATTTGGATACATAGACTGAAGTATCTGCATTGTTGTATGAAAATATCAATTGAATGTAAGCACTGCTTTGAATATGAGTTCAAATGTAATATTTCATATGAAAATAAAATAAAATTCCTATTTAAAAAAAATAAATAAATAAAAGCCAGCCAACATCTATCTGATTTGTAGTGTGTGTGTGAGATAAAAAAAAATGCTGTGAATATATAGGTATTAGGATAACTGGGTGAGCGGGGGAATAATGCAAAAAGCAAGGAAGAGCAGCCTTTAGAAGGTACAGGAAAACAGGGAGGGGGTAGACAGAGAGGAATACCTGAAAGAGTCAAAGGCTGTGGCAAGGGCAGCCAAGGTGTCCAGGGAACTTGGACTGGCACAGGACATTGAGGAGGAAAAGGACTTCTTCAGGTACATCAGGAAGAAAAGGAGTTGTAAGGACCAAATAGTAAGGAATAAGAGGGATGGGGGGGGTGTGGAAACAGGGACGGAACAGGCAGAAGCATTGAATGAATTCTTCTGCTCAGTGTTTACTAAAGAGAAGGGGTTGTAACTGGGGGTGGGGTGGGAGGAGGTGACAGATGGGGAAATTCCAGTGGGCAGGGTACTACAGGGCTTGAGGGCACTGAGGGTGGACAAGGTGTCTGGGCCAGATGACTTACACCCCAGTGTGCTGAGGGAGCTGGAAGAAGTCCTGGCAGAACCCTTGGCTGACTTGCTCAGTGCCTCCTTGGACTCGGGGAGTGTACTTCAAGACTGGAGGATGGTGTATGTGGTACCCCTCCACAAGAGCGGCCCCAAGGATGAGCCATGGAACTGCAGACTGGTAACTCTCACATCCATAGTAGGAAAGCTGATGGAGACAATCCTGAAGGAGAGGCTGGTTTCCCTCCTAGAGGCTAATGGGCCGTAGAATGGTAGACAGCATGGATTTGTCTCAGGCTGATCCTGTCGTACCAACCTGGTAGAGTACTATGACTGGGCAACCAGGCAGTTGGACAGGGGCCATGCAGTGGATGTCCTCTACCTAGACTTCAGTAAGGCATTCGATTCGGTGCCACATGGGAGGCTAGGAAGTAGGCTTGAAAGCACAGGGTCGGGGGTGAAGATGGTGGAGTGAGTAGTGAACTGGCTAAAGGGGCCACAGCAGAGGGTGGTGGTGGGAGGGGAGCTCTCATCTCCCAGGGCTGTGACAAGCGGGGTGCCACAGGGCTCTGTACTGGGGCCGGTGTTGTTTGGTATCTTCATAGCAGACATCTCAGTAGGCATCAAGAGCAAGATCAGTCTGTTTGCAGCTGACACCAAGATGGGAGCACTAGTGGATGATTGGGGGGGGGGGGTGGCCGGGGTTGCAAGAGGAGCTAGTGAAATTGGAGGCCTGGTCGGACACTTGGGGCTGGGGTTGAATGTCAAGAAATGCAAGATGCTACATTTCAGCACAAAAAACCCAAAGAGGAGCTACCAGTTAGGCGGGATTCAACTAGCCAAGACGGAGGAGGAAAAGGATCAGGGGGTGATCATAATGGGAGCAATAAACAATTACAGCACAGTGTAGGAAGGCAGCTGCAAAAGCCAGCAGGATGCTGGGTTGTATTGCCAGGGGCATGTGGATCCTGCCGCTGTATAGGTCACTGGTTAGAGTACAGCATGCAGTAGTGGCGACCATACCTGAAGAAGGACATTGGGTTACTGGAGGGGGTGCAGCGCAGGGCAACAAAGATGATCCAGGAACTACCCTACGAGAGCAGGCTGAAGGAGTTGAACATGTACTCCCTGGAGGTGAGGAGGGATTGGGGGGACATGATTGAAACCTTTATGTACATGAAAGGGATTAATAAGACAGGCCCGAGGGGCTTTTCAAATTGGGGGAGGGACGTCCTGAGGGCATGATCTGAGATTGGAAGGGGGAAGGTTCAGGAGAGAAATGAGGAGACACTTTTTCACAGAGAGGGTGGTGTCTGGGTGGAATGCATTGCCAGAGGAAGTGGTATCCTGTAGAACAGTGGGATGCTTCAAAGGGGTGGGACAGGGTAAGGGAGGGTCACGGGGGGGAGGGGCAGCTGCAGTGTAAGGGATACTAGCTACACAAGCAGACTTGATAGACAGTAAGGCCTTATCTGCTAGCAATTTCGTTTGTTTGTATGACTCTTCTTATATGGGTTAAAAGGGCTATCTTATGCCCTTGTTAGGTGTTGCATAGTTAGATTACGCTGCACCTCCTCAGTAACAAAGGTACTGAGGTAGCTAGAGGGTCAATGCCGAGATAATCTATACGGTTCAAGCCGGTGTCATGCATGCACAGACCTACCTCAGCACCGGCCATCCTACATAGAAACATAGAAGTTGCTGGCAGATAAGGACCACAAGACCCATCCAGTCTGCCCAGTTTTTCTACCTTATGAATGTGCCATAGGCCTGTACTCTGTCAATGGCCTATCTAGTCATACTTATTTGTATTGCTCCCTTATGCCTAGCCAATGCATGTTTGAAGCCCTGCACTGTATTCATATCCACCACTTCCTGAGGTAGGCCTTTCCATGCATTCACCACCCTTTCTATGAAAAAGAACTTCCTCACATTACCCCTTAATCGGCCTCCCTCTAATCTCATGCTGTGTACTCTTGTCCTGCTATTTTTCTTAAATTGAAACAGGGTTAATTTTTGGGCGGGGGATTGGGAAAATTGGCACACAGTTTTTAATTTTGACCTGCCTTTTTTTCTACCTTGGGGACAACCTGCTCACAGTTATAGAGCATTTAAGCAGCTGTTTTATGAATCTGGGCTCGGCTGAACAAAGTGATCCATTGCTTTTTTCATTTGACCCTTGCTTTTTATACCCAGTTGGTCAGTGTCCCACATACCATATCTGAAATGAACCCTGTTGAAACATGTTAGACTCTTTCACCTTGTTAATGCTCTTAAGATGTTTTAATGTTTCGATCATATAACCTCCCTCCCTCCCTCCTTTGCCCTAGAGTATACATATTGAGCTCCATTAATCTGTCCTCATATGATCTTCCTGGACATAAAGTCTCCACCACTCATTCACACTTATGGGAACTACGCCGGAGGCACTAGGACCCAGCGGGAGCAAACTTTTTGCAGAGGGTCGGCGCCAGAGATGGAGCCGCGAGGAGTGGCGCCGTGAGCATCAGCTTGTGCGGTAATGACTATCTTTGCGCCAGCCCTCCAACTGCCTCAGTTCCTTTTTTCTCGCCGTCGAGTGCACTTCAGTGATGACGTCGCTCGCCCGCCGTGAGTCAAACTTCAAACTACCAGCATAGTTTTTCAGTTTTTTTGTTTTGTAATAATATCTCGAATAAGTACCGTTTAGTTTATTTATTCTTATTAAAAAAAAGAAGTCTCAGCCTACATTGACAGAGTCGGTCATGAGTGGGTCAGGTGACGGTAGGGAGACTTCATATGAAAGCTGTTCAGTCAGCCGGGCTGGGTCCGGTCCACCGCCCTTTCCGGAGGGGGGTCTGACAACGGACAGTCCAATGCTCGAGGGGATGGGCGGTCCCTTCGGAAGCATAAAAGTAAATAGTCGCACTCTCAGCACCGTTCGGCCTCGAACTCTTCTTCGGCCCACAGGTCAAAAAAGAGATGGCATCACTCGAGGTCGCCCCCTGGTATGTCTGTGCATAGACTGTCGGTTATTGGGGCTAGTTGCTGGTCTCCTCCTTCGGAGTCACCGGTTTCTGTTTCTGCTCGCTGACCTCTTCGACATCGGAGCCCTACCCCGCCCTCTGGTAGGTCTTCAGAGAAGCAGTTTCATCAGTGGGTTGCTCTTATGGAGCAATGAGTTCGGAAGTTGGTCCAGCTGCCTGGCCCAGTCACTCTGAGGCCTTCGGGCTTTTTGGGGGATCAGGTAGGGCGGTTGGGCCTCCCTAGTCACGCGGCGCTGTCCTCGGTGCCGTTGACTCCGCGTTTAGATGTCCCCCCCCACATGGCTGCGGCTCAGTGGGCCACACCGATGCCTCTATCTCCTGGTATTCATCCTTCTTTCTCCTCAGATCCTGTTTTTCAGAGCCTTGGGATGTTTTCGGTGCCTTCGGCATCGATGGCTTGTCTGGCGCCATCCTTGGCATCGATGCAACTGTCTGCGCCATCCTCTGCGCCGTTGGGGTTGTCGGCACCGTGCGCCTCGTCGGTGCTGTCTTCAGTGCCATGTGCCTCGTCGGCTCCATCTTTGGCGCTGTGCATTTTTTCAGCAATGTGCCCTTCGGTGCAGAGGCCTGTTAGGGAGTCTTCCAGTCTTCAGGGCTCCTGTTCTCTGAATCCTTTTCCTTCCTCATTTCCTTCTGATTTTCACTCCTTTCCTGTCCATGCAGTTCCTCCTGGGCTGTCAGGATATGACATTGAGCCTGACCCAGACCTTCAGCCTGGGTGATGATGTGGAAGGATCTCATCCTGTAGCAGAGCCTCTGGTCGAAGACCTGTTCTTTAAGTCTCTGCTGAAAAATTTTAATTACACTCTTTCTCTCCAGACTACAGATATCGATCCTGGGAAGCTGTTAAGACTCCAGTACCTCCATGTTCCGGAGATCCCTATGGATTTGACTCCTCCGGTACAGCCCTCCTTTGAAACGCTTTCTCAAATGGTATGGCATAATCCTGCTCTCATTCCTTCTGTGGCTAAGTCCATAGATAGAAAGTATGCTGCTCCCAAGGTTCGACCCATCTTGGCTTCCCAGGCCTTTGCAGACCCTATTGTAGTCCTGGTGGAGAATGATAAGGTCGTCCTCCCTCAGGCATCTTCAGTCTGGCCTATAAACAAAGAATCTCACAAGATAGACATCTTAGATAAGAGAGTCTTTGCTGCCTCTACCCTGGGTATGCATATTGCCAGCTACCAGGGCTATTTTTCTCAATATGAGTATGTTCTTTGGCATTCGCTCAAACAAATGGTAGAAGCTCTGCCGGAGTCGGACTCTAATTCGGAGCTACTTCAAACCATAACCAGGGGTATCGAGTCCAACAACCAGCAGGTTAAAGCAGCTATGGACGCTTTCGATACTGCTTCTCTGACGGCAGTGGCAGGCATATGTACTAGCTGCCACTCCTGGCTGCGCACTTTAGGTTTCACAAATGATGCCCAGCAACAGGTTATGGTGTTACCCTTCAACGGTATGTATTTCTTTGGTCCTCAAGTAGAGCAAGCTCTGGAGGCCACTCAAAAGACTAGGTCTGCCATTTAATTGGCTCAACCTGCTCCCACTCCTTCTCATGGGGGTGTTAATAAGTGTCAATTTCACAACTGTCAGTCCTTTTGAGGCAAAGGCAGGGGAGGTTTTAATAAAAACCAAGCTCCCCAGCCTCAAAAGAAAACGCAACAGAAAGCACAAGGACCCAAAGCGTCCAGTGCTTCCTTCTGACTCTCTGGCCCACGTCCCTCCTCAGCTGCCAGAGGGGGACTTTCTCTTAGCAGTGGGGGGTTGTCTGACTCAGTTCTACAACCGTTGGAAGACCATAACATCAGACAAATGGGTCCTCAGGATAATCTGCGAGGGATATTCCCTCAATCTTTTAGAGACCCCTCCAGATCTTCCCCCCAAACGACAGCCCAGACTGTCAACAGTTCAGTCAGAACTTTTCACCTCCGAGATACAGGGCCTTCTGAACAACAGGGCAGTAGAATTAGTTCCGGTGGATCAACAGAACACAGGGTTCTACTCCCACTACTTTCTTGTTCCAAAGAAAACTGGGGGCATGGGCCCCATTTTGGACCTCAGAAAACTGAACAGATTTCTTCCCAAGGAAAAGTTCAAAATGATGTCATTGGGAACCCTGTTGCCCTTGCTTCATCAACACGATTGGTTAGCTTCCCTGGACATGCACGATGCTTACCAACATATTCCTATTCACCCAAAACATCACAAATACCTAAAGTTTGTGGCTTTGGGCCAACATTATCAGTTCAGAGTCCTGCCCTTTGGGCTATCCTCAGTGCCGTGAGTTTTTACAAAGTGTTGTGCAATTCTCGCAGCGCACCTCAGAAGGGACGGAATACAAGTGTTCCCATATCTGGACAACTGGCTTCTAGCAAGCCCTTCCAGGCAAGGAACTCTCAATGCCATAGCCATGGCCTCAGACTTCCTCACATCCATGGGAGTCCTGCTAAATCTCAAGAAATCGCAGCTCCTTTTCATAGGAACTCTTCTGGACACCTCCTGTGCGAAAGCTTTTCTACCAGAGGACAGAAGGAGTGATATCCGACAGAAGGCCCAATACATCAGAGAGAACAGCTCTGTTCGAGCTATCTCAATGCAAGGGATGCTGGGTCTCATGGCATCCTCGGTGTTCACTGTACCCCTAGCATGCCTCCACATGAGAACCTCTCAATGGATGCTCAGTACTTAGTGGTTCCCGACTACTCATCCTCAGTCCTTTCTCATCAAGGTGATAGAACTTCTCAGGAGGTCGCTCACCTGGTGTCGCAAGAGGACAATCTTCTGGAAGGATACCCCTTTGCTCCTCTGGATCATCAGATTTCTATCACCACAGATGCGTCCCTGTCGGGATGGGGAGCTCACTGTCAGGATCTCCACACTCAGGGTATGTGGACTCAAGTCAAAGCCCAGCTTCACATAAACGTCCTGGAAATGAGAGCCATCCTCTATGCAGTCCGGGCCTAGAAGGACATTCTTTGTCACAAGAACATTCTCCTTCAGACGGACAACAAGGCAGTGATGTATTACATCAACAAGCAGGGTGGCGCATACTCTTACCCCTTGTGCAGGGAAGCAATGAGAGTGTGGGAATGGTGCCTAGATCACAAGGCTCTTATTTAGGTGGTCTACCTGCCGGGAATACAGAACGAACTGGCAGATCATCTCAGCAGAACGGAGGCAGACCCTCACGAGTGGTCTCTCAACTTAACCGTAGTTCAGTCGCTATTCACAGAGTGGGGAACTCGAGACCTGGACCTTTTTGCATCCACACTCAACACAAAACTGCCTCTTTTCTGCTCCAGAAATCCAGGGTCTGGCATTTTCTGTCAGGATGCATTCAGGCTGCAGTGGACAGAACACTTTCTATATGCCTTTCCTCCTCTTCTCCTAATCCAGAGGGTACTCCTCAAATTCGAGTCTCAGGGACACAAGATGATTCTCATTGCTCCCTTCTGGCCTCAACAGATATGGTTTCCATTACTCAACAGTATGGTGGAAGCCTCTCTGAAGGCGCTTCCCCTTCAGACGAACCTTCTGACCCAAGGTCCTTTGGTCCATCCCAATCTGAGGTCACTTCATCTTCATGCTTGGCTCCTGAGGAGATAGAGGTGAATAGGTTCAATGCCTCTCGGAGAGTTTCTGACATTCTTTTGGCTGCACGAAAGCCAGCAACCAGAAAGACTTACACTGCAAAATGGAAGTGTTTTTCCCTCTGTTGTGCAAGATCCTCTTTTGAATCCCTTTTCCTGCCCACCCAACAAAGTTTTAGAGTACCTCTTAGACCTCTCAAATTCAGGTCTTCAATACTGTACAATCAAAGTTCACCTTTGTGCCATTTCAGCCTATCATGAGCCATTACTTTACTTATCTCTGGCTCAGTTACCGGTAGTTAAGAGGTTTCTTAAGGGTATTCTGCATACCAGACCTCCTGTCAGACGTCCAGTTGCAGCCTGGGACATTAATCTCGTACAGACATGCTCACTAGAAACCTTTTGGCCACTAGCTACCTGCAAATTAAAATTCCTCACTTGGAAAACGGCCTTCCTGGTGGCCATCACTTTGGCCTGCAGAGTTTCTGAAATACGTGCTCTGGTGACAGACCCTCCGTACACTGTATTTCACAAGGATAAAGTAGTTCTTAGGACCCATCATAAGTTCCTCCCTAAGGTTGTCTCAGAATTCCATTTAAACCAACCTTTGGTCCTACCTACTTACTTTGCTGATTTCCAGAATGAAGGAGAACATACCCTTCATTCCATAGATGTTAAAAGAGCTTTGCGCTTCTGTTTAGATAGAACGAAGAAAATTTGCAAAGCTCAACAACTGTTTGTCTCCTTCAGCGAGACCCGGCTGGGTCAGCCTGTCGCTATCAGATGCATTTCAGCATGGCTGGTGGCATGCCTTCGCCACTATTATTCCATGGCACAGGTCAAAATGGAGGGCAGAGGATATGCTCACTCTACTAGAGTAGTCGCGGCATCCCTGGAGGAAATCCGAAACGTGCCCATTGCGGACATTTGCAGTGCTGCTACTTGAAGCTCAATGCATACTTTTATTAAGCACTATGCGCTGGATGTTCATGCCAGATGAAACCTTTCGTTTGGCAGGACCATCTTTAATGGACTTCTGTCTTGAATTCGTGGCTGTTGGTTTTCTTGCCGCCCTCTCGGGGGAATTTTAGCTCGGTACTCTCCCATAAGTGTGAATGAGTGGTGGAGACTTTATGTCCCGGAAGATATGGAAATTACATACCTACCGTAATTCTTGATCTTCTTGGATGAAGTTTCCACCACTCATTCACACGCCCACCCTCCATCCCCCGAGCTCACCTCTCTGTTTTGGTCTTCACCCCCTCAATGTTTAGGCTGTGAAGACTTCTTTGTTGACCCTTCTTATATGAGTCATTTCAGACTATCTTATGTCCGATTTGTGTTAGACTAGTCTTTCTAGGTTAGTTGCGCTGCACCTCCTCGGAAAAAAGTACTGAGGCGGTTGGAGGGTTGACGCCAAGATAGTCATTACCGCATGAGCTGATGCTCGCGGCTCCATCTCTGGTGCTGACCCTCTGCAAAAAGTTTACTCCCAATGGATCCTAGTGCCTCCGGCATAGTTCCCATAAGTGTGAATGAGTGGTGGAGACTTCGTCCAAGAAGATGAAGAATTACGGTAGGTACATAATTTCTATTTTTGTGATGCAGACCCTGAACCATTTTGGCTGCCCTTCTCTGGACTGCCTCCATTTTGTTAATGTTCTTATGCAAGTGCAGCCTCCAGTACTGCATGCAGTACTCCAGATGGGGCCTAACCAGTGTCTTGTAAAGAGAGATTATTACCTCCCTCTTACGACTTGCGATACCCCTACTAATACACACCAACATCCCCTCTAGCCTTACCTACTGCTTTAGTGGTCTGCTTGGATGATTTCAGGTCATCTGTGATGATGATGATGCCCAAGTCTCTTTCTTCCCTTGTGATTGCCAGCAACTCCCCTCCCAACCTATAGGTGGCTTCAGGGTTTCTTTTCCCTATGTGCATGATCTTGCACTTCTTTATGTTAAACCCCAGTTGCCACTCTTCCGACCATTTTGCCAGTTTATCCAGATCTCTTCTCATTCTGCCCACTCCATCTGGATCATCTACTGTGTTGCAGATCTTGGTGTCATCTGCAAACAGACAAACCTTACCCTCCAGTCCATTTGCAATGTCATTGGTGAAGATATTGAGCAGGACTGGCCCCAGGACTGATCCTTTAGGTGCCCCACTTGTGACTTGCATCTCTTCTGACTGTATACAGTTTACCACCACTCTGTTTTCTGCCTGACAACCAGTTTGCCACCCAGTTAACCAACTTCTGACCCACCCGAGCCTACCCAGCTTATTAATCAGTCTTCTATGTGGAACAGTATTGAAAGCTTTGCTGAAGTCAAGGTAGGCAACATCAACTGCACCCCCTTGGTCCACCACTCTGGTTACCCAGTCAAAGAAATCTGTGAGATTAGTTTGACAGGACCTTCCTGTTTTAAACCCATGCTGTCTTAGATTCTGTGCTCTTATGGATTCCAGGTGTTGCACTATCCTTTCCTTAAGGAGTGCCTCCATAATCTTGCCCACTACTGAGGTAAGACTGACTGGTCTGTAGTTCCCTGCCTCCTCCCTGCTACCACTCTTGTGGAGCGGGATCATATGAGCCCTTCTCCAGTTTTCTGGGATCTCTGCTGTGCTCAGAGACTCACTAAACAGTTCTGTTAATGGCTCTGCTAGTTCCACCCTTAGCTGCTTTAGTACCCTGGGATGTATGCCATCAGGTGCCATTGCCTTGTCCACCCTGAGCTTAGCAAGGTCTTGTAGAACCCTTTCTTTTGTGAAGGGACTAGTGCAAACCTCCCTTCCCCCTGTGTCCATGGTGCTGAGCTGTGGGCCCTGCCCTACCTTCTCCTCAGTAAATACTGAGCAGAAGTATCTATTTAGGATAGCTGCTATTCCTTGGTTGTCCTCCACACCCCCCCCCAATCCCCTTTGATCTTAGCAATAAGCCCTCTGGACTTTCTCCTTTCACTAATGTATCTGTAGAAAATCTTGTCCCCTTCTTTTATTGTTCATGCTACTGTTTCCTCAGTTTGGGCCTTTGCCTGCTTTACTGCCTTCCCTGTTTCCCTTAGGGAAGTTTGGTATGCCTCCCTGTCTTCATCCCGCTGGGTTCTGTTATATTTCCTGAATGCCAGCCTTTTGGCTCTGACCTTTTCTGCTACTGTTTTTGAGAACCAAAGTGGTTTCCTCCTTCTTTTGCTCTTGCTTTTCTCTCTAACACAATGGGATGTTGCATCAAGTATTGCATCCTTAATGCTTTCCCATTTGCCTGTACCCTCTGTCCTGTATTTCTTCTTGCCAGGGATAGCTTAACTCTGTTGGCCATCTTATCAAAGTCGGCTCCTCTGAAGTCCCAGATTTTTGCCTTGAAATGGGATGATTTAGTTCTAGTGGCCAAATTGAACCTTACCATGTGGTGGTCACTGGCCCCCAGGTAACCTTCTACCTGGAGATCTGTGATCCTTTCCTCGTTAGTCAGTACTAAATATAGGATAGTCCTGTCTCTTGTGGGTTGTTGTACCAGTTGTTGGAGGTCCTCCCCCTGAAGGGAATCCATTATGTGTCTAGTTCTGGCGGATGTTCCTGCTGGTATTGACCAATCTGTATCTGGCATGTTGAAGTCTCCCATTATCAGAATGTCCCCTTTAGCTGTCATGTTTTGCAGCTTGTCTAACAGTAATGTGTCTAGGTCCTCCCACTGGTCTGGAGGCCTGTAGACAACTCCAGTTCGTATGGCTGTCCCATTTCCTGTTTCCAGGGTGACTCACAGGTCTTCTGGCTCCTTATGTGTATTCCGAATCTCTGTAGCTTTGATATTTTCATTGACATAAAGGGCCACTCCCCACTTTTGCACCTCAGTCTCTTCTGAACAGTACATAGCCGGATACTGAAGTCTCCCAAGTGTGGTTACTGGTGAACCATGTCTTGCTAGTGGCTACCATGTCCAGTTTAGCCTCTGTCATTGTTGCCTGCTGGTCTGGGATCTTGTTTCCCAGACTGCGAGCATTTGTGTACATGATTTTCCATTGGCCAGATTTTGGTGTGTTAGTTGTCGAGCGATGTCCGCTGTTTCCCCTGCGCGTCGTATGGGGAGCTGGACCTGTTTCCGTACCTGGTGATGCAAATGAACTACAAACATGCTGATCTCCTGTTTGATCACTAGTTGAGGGGGGAAGGGTGTTCTTCCCATTCGATATATTGGGTGCTTCACCCCTCTCCCCATTTGCCAGTTTAAATATTCTGCAAAGACATCGAACTTCTGCCCCAGTGCACTGACTCTCTCCTTAGTCAGATGCAGTCCATCAGATTGAAAGAACTTTTGCTCCCAGAACTGTTACCAGTTACTTACATGTTTGTGTCCTTTTTTCTGGCACCAGCGCTTGAGTCACATGTTTAGCTCCCCTATCTCCCCTTCTCTGACCTTCCATATGCCTGCCCCCCTCTCCCAGATCGGCAGGATCTCAGAGAAGGAGATGCCGGATGAAAGAGATAGCAGTTTGTCTCCCAGCCGGGTCAGGTGTTCCTTGGTGTTCACAACTGACCAGCTAGCGAGATCATTAGTCCCGTGTATACCAGGACATCAATATTTTCGCCTGCTTCCTGCACAGTTTTAGCAATGTGGTCAGTGTCTCTCCATGCTGATGTACCTGGGAGACATCTGACCATTACTCCCCGACTGGAGGTAGGTATCAACTCTCCGAATCATGGAGTCTCCTATGATCAGAAGTGTTTTGGATTTCCTTTTTGCTTTATTTGTTTTGGTCCCTGTTTTGGGCGAGTTTTGTTGTGCTAGCTCCAGTGCTGCAGTGTCCTCTGACCCCTTTGTTTGATTTTGGAGATAGAGGCAGATACCTGTTTGTAGTTTTTATATGGTTTGTGGAGGTGATACGTTGGAGAGCACTGAGTGATGGGGCACCCGATTTGCCCCTTCTAACCATCTGCCAACCTCCCAGACCAACTTACCTCTGCGGTCGAAGTGCTTCATTTGTATGTTGGGGAAATGGCAGCTGGTTCTTGTAATATATTTCCTCCTGAATATGCGATTTGAGTTGTGCAATCCCTGCCCATGCTGCCTGGAGCTGAGCCCTTAGATCTCCAATGGTCCAGCATGTAGGACAGCATCCTAAATCCTGTATAACTGCCCTTTTGAAAAGTGTCCCGCAGTACCTGCAGTTAATATCCATTCCGGATGAGTTGCTGGGTTTATAACCTGGTCCGGGTAATTAGAAGGAGGAAAATTAAAGCAAAAGTTAGATTTTTTGTTTTGTTTATTTGTTTTTGCATAACTTGTTCTAACAAGTTAAATTACTTGTGCCCTTGTAAGTGAGGTCACTATGTGGATACCCCTCTGATCCTCCCTTCCTGCTTTACTACAGGAAATGTCACGACTGTGCTACTCTATAAAAGGAGTGTAGCATGGGGTGGTTGGGGATGGGGGTGGGTGGCTGGGCCCTTTCCCTGCCAAAAAAGAACAACCACGGACGAAGGAAACAAGGAGGTAAGAGCAAAAAACAGCCAGCAACAAATGCAGTAGCCCTGAACGCATAGTCTAATGATAGATAAAACTGTAAAACCTGTAAAGCACCATCTGTATTAATTTTACAGATGATATACCCTCCAATAAACACTTTGCTACAGAGAAAAATTAAGCAGTAACAGAAGATATACCTTGCAAAAAACAATTTGAATCAGAGAAGATTACAGCAGTAACTGTAAGCGAAAAACAGTAGCAAATCTGTAGGTACACCCTGTAATAATGCAGCAGAAAGTATACCCTGCAACAGCAGTTTGAATCAGAGAACAATAAACAGTAAAATGTTAGCAAAAAACAGTAACAGACCCTGTGAGTACAAAAAAAATAGTAACACACAGTAAATCTGCCTAGCCAAAAGAAGCCTTGATCTTTTTCCTTGCTCTGATAATGTTCCTTGCTCTGTCCTTACAAGCAGCCCTAGAAGAAAAGAGCTCAGGTGAAGCTAGGTGCCTTTGCCGGCAAACCTAGTCTGAAGATTATTGGCTCCCACGGGGCCCCAGCGCCTTTGGCTTGAAACCCAACACTGTGAATAAATAGTGAAAACTTGTCCTAAAAGATCAATAATTGCAGTGAGTATGTAATTTTCATTTCTTGGTTCCCAGTCCATGGACGTTCTGTGGAGGCAACGGCTGACTGGCTGTGTGCATGTTGCAGGATGTGCTTTACGTCTCCCATCTGGGATCGTCCTCCACCCAGAACTGCTGCTGCAACTCACACCAACACCTGTGATCACCTAGGTCACCTCTGCCCTCGATGTCACCAGGCAGCGCTAAGTCTTCTATCTTAGCCCAGTAGTGTGCTGCAGCATCCCAATTCTAGACTTTGCAGGTTATGCCTAGTTTCTGAGGACAGAGAGTTCTCTGTACTTAGAGTTTCAGCAGGAGTATCCGCTGTTCTGAAGGCTGCCTGAAAGCCTTGCACATGACATACTTATTTTCTGAAGTGGAAATGCTTCAGCATTTGGTGCAGTCTTTAACTTGCTCAGTGCCTAGGATATTTGAATAAATAACTCTGTTTCAAAGAGGATTGCAATATTCCTCAACCAGATGGATAGCTTCCTGCGTAGTGTTCTGTTATGAAGAGGTAAGTTAGGCCCTGCCAGATACCATCACTGGGCATGCTACAAAGGGTATGGCAGTCTCGGTATCCTGTTTCAGATTTTTCTCAGTCCTTGACATTGGTGTCATGGTCACTTGGCATACCATCTGTAGTTTCACCAAACAGTACAGTCTGGACTTAACCTCTTGCAGGAGAGCAGGTTTTGGCCTCAGTATATTGCAGGACCTACTCTCCTAGGGTGTCGGTCCAAAGTTCTTACCACCCAGTCAGAGTTAGGGTTGGAACTGTATGGTTTGGACTTTTAATACTTGGCATTGCACTGCATAGTGAGCCCTTGTGTACTTCCATGACGTTCTTAGGGTGTAATCTGCTTTGCTCACCCCTGCTTCTTCGTACATGATTAGTAGGGGTGGACACAATCCTGGTGTTGGTGGATGTAAAAATTCCATTCATTGACAGTGGGGAAAATGAGGTAGTTGAGGCCTGCCCACATTAAATAAGCAACACTGTGTACCACTGACATGTACATAGGCATCTTTAGCTTTCAGAAGCTTTCAGTGAGGTCCTGATGCTGATTGCACACTGCCCAATATATTATAGCTCAGTGGAGAGCCTCACAAAGATCATCTATTACTGGTAAGTAACTTTCATTTCTGCATCTCTATATATTGTGCCTCCAACTGTTTGGCTGTGGACTCTTTCAACCTGATTTGATATTGGCCAACCAACCTTATGTAGGCAGTGCTGTGAGGCTGGGTTCCGACCAGCATGGGGTGTGCAGGCCAGGGCTATGGAGAAGTTAATTGAGGGGGTCCTAGTGCCTGCCAACAAAAGTCCTATATGTATAGTCTATGCTCTTCAAGATCTACGGTTACTGGAGAGTAACGTTTCCAGGCTTCTGCTTGCTAATAGTTTTTCTTGACCTAACTGCTTTTCTTTCACTGTTATCTTTTATAGAACTATATGGTTTTGATGTTCTCATTGATGTTAACTTGAAACCTTGGCTGCTGGAAGTGAATCTTTCCCCTTCTTTGGCATGGTGAGTACTGCAGAATACAACCAGACCTCCATCATTATTAGTAGAGTACACCATTAGTGTAGGGTAAAGATGTTTACTGTGGTGTAGCAAGACAGGGTGGGTTAGTGCATGGTTAGATCTCAGAACTGTAAAAGGGGAGATCTTCCAAGAATCAGTCTTCGCTCTTGATTCATGCTTGTGGATCTAGGGTGGAAGCACTAGGATCCTTTGGGAGCTCTTTTCTCAGGAAGCGTGCTAATGTCAGCTTCTAATGTCATCCACACACCTTACACAGCTCACTCGGCAATAACCTTCATCAGCTCCCTCATGCACCTCAGTTCTCTTTTTCCCAGTGTTGCATGCACACCATGGAAGCAGTGCCTGAGTTCGTTGACCGTGGCCGTATTTTAAACTGTGTTACTGCTAAGCTTTTATTTGCAGTTTCTTCTCCCTTTTATTTTTTCGTGTCAGTGATTGCAAAACCCAAAAGAAGATAAGGTGGCTAAGAAGACGAAGAAAGTCTGGCAGCCTCCCATCATGTGACAGACTGGGATCAGCTCTGCTGGACCTGCCTTGGCTCAGGCCAATGTTTGGTCTCTAGGCCATTCCTATGGGTCCCTTCCTGGCACCTCTGGTGTCGAAAAAGCACAGGGTTCTCCTTGACCACACCCCGCTGTGGCGTTGGAGGCTGGGGGATGAGTCTGGTGGACACTAGTTCTTTCTGGGCAGCCAGTTGCGAACTCCCACCATGTGTCTTTCCTGCACAGAAGACATCCCCAGTAGTGAGGCCAAAGCTATGCACTCAATCTTCCCTGAAGGACACCTCAGTGTCATGGCTTGGTGCCACCATGCTTCTGGTGCCATTCACGGTACCGGTGAATAGGGTAGCATCAGCTGTGACATCGGTGTCCTCATCCCTGATGGTGGGGCCGATGTTATATGCTCAGTCTTCCCCTGTGGGCACCTTGGTGTAGTGACCTGGTGCCACCCCAGATCCTGATACCTTTCACTGTGGCGGTGAACAGGGTAGCACTGGCTGCAACATTAGGTCTCCTGACACCATTCACAGTGTGGGTAGAGGGGCCCACACCGGGGCTGTGTGGTATCTGCTGGCCAGGGTGGTGGTGGTGGTCCTTTCCCCTTGTAGTCCTCATGGCACCATGGGGAGGGATGATGACACCTGGAGCCCAACAACAGGCATGATGCCTTTGACGGTGTCGCTTCTGGGGCCGTCTCTGGTTCTGGTGACACCGGGACAGTTCTCAACACCTCATGGCGCTGGGAGTGGCGATGGACCCGGGGCCGGCCAGGCCCTGTGTCAGACCTGACATTGGGCCTGGGCATCAGAACTGGTGCTAGGCCTGTATTGGTGAGGACTGGAGCTGCCGTGACGGGATTATACAGCTTCACTCTCCACATCTGGGGGATGTTTCACATGCACACCTCTTTCCTAGGTCAACCTTGTTCAGGCAGTCTTGCCAGGCCCTTCTCCTTGGGCGAGGTCTTCTGATCATCCCCACAGCCCAGGTATAGGCTGTGGAGTGTCTGGTTCCTGCTTCACTTTTTGGTCTATACCACTTCTGCCAGAATTTTCATAGATCATAGGCTCTCTGGGACCAATCACCTGGAGTCAGTCTGGAAGTGTGGCTGGTGCCTCAAACCAGTACTATAAACATGTCGACTGAGACCAGTTCCATCCTGGTTTCCTGGCACCACCCACTTCTGTGTCCAGCACCTCCTTTCCAACAGTGTCCTCTTCTGAGAGCACTGAATCCTCTTTCATGTGCCCTTGGCCTCTCAATATGCTCTGTACTAGAGATTCCTGGTGGACATGTTGTGGACGCTGGACATTGGCACTATTGCCACCTGCAATACCATATCTTTGCAGCTGGGACTCCCTGGAGCTTTCAGTGATGCCACCTGTGTCATCTTAGTCTGGCTCTGAACCTTTCAAGAATGTTCAAGGACATCCCTTTGTACTCCCTCCAACCCCAAAGGACGTCCAACAGTGGTATTGCATACCGGCAGACTCTGCAGGTACAGTGCCTAACCCCACCTTAGGGACTGAGGTAATGCAGACTCCAGCAAGGCCTCATTGCCCCGTGCATGACTGATCTCCTGAAGCTGACTGCGAGTCAGATGGTTCGGAAGGAGGGTGTTTACTTCAGCTTAGATCATGATGTGCATTGCTGCACATCAGGCAGCTTATAGCAAGTGCATTTGGATGTAGTTAGGTCAGCTCCCCGCTGCCATGCCTCACTTAGAGTTAGTCAGTAAAGCCTTTCATCTTCTGCCAAGAACCAGTAGTTGGCAGGGCACCAGACTAAGGCATCATACAGTGCCAGTGAGGTGGCCTCCAGACTTCTGGGAACCAACACTTGCATTCAGTCGATGACATGGCTTCGCCTCACAGGACTGGTTCCTATGGCCTGTCAAAAGGTAGTTAACTCCAAGATCTTACTTCAAGAGGGTTCCTGCAGTAGGTCAAAACATATAGTACTGTGCCCCCTGGCATCAGGACCACATGGAAAACTTCTAGCTAGCAATGTCGGGCGAGGGACCGCCCACCCGACATCACATGACGACGTCGGCATGAGCCTATATAGTGGGCGGTCCCCACGCCCACTATACAGTTCTTGCCTGCCGTCGACCTGTGCACACTGTACCTCGCAGTGAACTCAGCTAGTGTCAAACGCCGTTTCTTTATTTTTCTTTTATTTTGGAAAGTTTGATCTTCCTGGACATAAAGTCTCCACCGCTCATTTAAACTGATGGGACTACGCCGGAGGCACTAGGACCGAGCGGGAGCCTAGGTAGGGCCATGAGGAGCAGCGCCACAAGCCCAACTCATGCTGTATAGGCTACCTCGGCGTCGACGACCCACCAACCACCTCAGTTCCTTTTTTCCTGCCGTCGAGTGTGCTTCAGTGATGATGTCGCTCACCCACCGGGAGTCAAATCTTCTTGTCTATATGACAGCAGCTAATTCGTTCAGTTTTGATTAGTTTTAGTATATTCTTCATTTATTATTTAAAAAAAAAAAAGTTTTTGTTTTTGCAAGAAAGAACAGAGGAGTTTTCCTCAGCCTGCCTTTGACGGAGTCAACCATGAACAGGACCGGTGACGGTAGGGAGACTTCGGATGAAAGCTGTATTTCCAGTTGGGCTGGGTCCGGTCCACCACCCTCTATGGAGGGGGGGATCTGACTATGGGCAGTCCAGTGCTCGGGGGGGGGGCTGTCCTCTCGCGAAAGCTCAAAAAGAAGTGGGCCCATTCCCAATCTTCATCGGGAACCCGGCACCGCTCGGCCTCCAGTTCTTTGTCCCACAGGTCGAAAAAGAAAAGGTACCACTCAAGGTCATCCTCTGCTAGGTCTGCACATCAGTCGTCAGTTGCAGGGAACAAGAGGCTGACTCTGACACCGTCAGGGTCTCCTGCGGCCTCTGTCCCTGGCAACCGGCATCTTTGACTCCGTAGTCCCTCCCCGCTCCCTGGGGGGTCCTCCAGTGAGCAGTTTTCATCATTGGGTCGCCCTTGAGCAGTGGGTTTGGCAGTTGTCCTGACTTCCTGAGCCGGTGGGATTGGTCCTGGGGCCTAGTGGCCTTGAGCCCATGGGCGGGGTGGTTGAGTCAGCCTTGTCACGTGACACCTTCGGTGCCATCGACACTGCGCTCTTGTGCTTTTCCCCCTTGCATAGCTACGGCGCAGGGGTCAGTACAGGTACCTCCTTCTTCTTCTTCTCAAGTTTTCAGATCTTAATCCTTGGGTGCCCCTGGGTTTGTGTTGGGGGCCCCGAGCGTCCATGCTGTGCCATCTGTGGTGCCGCCTTCAACTCCGATCGTGGCGGTGCCATGGTTAGTGCCTCATGTGGTGCCATTTGCAGCACCGCATTCGGTGCTGTTTCTGGCACCAGCGCTGCTTCGGATGCAGTGTTCCTCAACTTCAATTCGAGGAGCACCCACTCCTGTGCTCTTTCCTCCCTTTCCTTTATATACTATCCTTTCTGGACTAGTAGAAGATAGTATTGAACCGGATCCCAATCTACGATTAGGAGACGACTTCAATAAGGATTCTTCCTTTGGAGTGGAAAGTAAGCCCTCTACTTCAGCAGAGCCTTTGGTCAAGGACCTGTCCTTTAAATCTCTACTGAAGAACATGAATTCCACTCTCTGTCTCTCTCTCTCTCTCCAGACATCGGAGGTGGATCCAGAGAAGGTATTGTGCTTTCAATATCTGCATGTTCCGGAGATCCCTGTGGAACTGACTCCTCCGGTACAGCCCTCTTTTGAGACTCTCTCACAGATGGTGCGGAATAATCCAGTGCTTATTCTTTCCATGGCTAAGTCCATAGACAGGAAGTACTCCTCCCCTAAGGATCTACCAATCCTGACCTCTCAAGCCTTTGTGGATGCCATTGTGGTCTTGGCAGAAAATGACAAAGCTGTAGTCCCTCAGGAATCTACAGCTCATCTGGTAAATAAAGAATCACTTAAGATTGACACCCTAGGGAAGTGAGTCTTTGCCGCTGCTACCCTAGCAATGCGTATTGCTATCTACCAGGGCTACTTCTCACAATATGAGTATAGCCTCTGGCATTTGCTGAAAACCTTAGTCAAAGCTCTTCCAGAGTCAGATGCTGCTTCAGAGCTTCTTAAACCATTACTAGAGGCATCGAGTCCAATAACCAGCAACTTAAGGCTGCTATGGATGCTTTTGACACTACCTCTAGGGCAGCAGTAGCAGGGATTTGCACCTGACGCCACTTATAGTTATGGACCTCGTGGTTTACAAATGATGCTCAACAAAGAGTCATGAATTTACCATTTGACAGAGTTTATCTGTTTGGCCCTCAGGTGGAGCAGGCACTGGAGGCAACACAGAAAACTAGGACTGCCAGATCGGTCCCTGCTGCCCCTCAAAGGGGCAGAAACTGCAGGCAGTTTCATCTTAGGAAACTCAGAATTCAGGTGTTCTCATACCTGGATGACTGACTTCTAGCAAGCTCATCCAGACAAGGGACGCAGGAAGCTGTAGCCACGGCTTCCAAATTCCTCACGTCTATGGGAGTTCTGTTGAATCTGGAAAAATTGCAGCTTCAGTCCTCTCAACAGCTCCTTTTCATGGGAACTCTCCTGGACACCTCTAGAGCAAGGGCCTTCCTTCTGGAGGACAGGAGAAATGATATCCTATAGATGGCTCGCTTCGTCAAAGAAAATGACTCAGTCCGAGCTCTCTCGTTGCAGCAGATGCTGGGTCTCATGGCATCATCGGTGTTCACGGTGCCCTTGGCTCGTCTTCACATGAGGACCACTCAGTGGATGCTCAGTACTTAGTGGTCCCTGACCACACACCCACAGTCCATCCCCCGAGCTCACGTATCTGTTTTTGGTCTTCACTTTGTCGATGATTGGGCTGGGAAGACTCTGTTGTGTTGACCCTTCTTTTATGGGTCATTCGGACTGTCTTATGTCCAGCATAGTTTAGTTTCATTAAGTTAGTTTACACTGCACCGCCTCGGTAAAAAAGATACTGAGGTGGTTAGAGGGTCGACGCCGAGATAGCCTATACGGCGTGAGCCAGGCTTGCGGCGCCACTTCCTCATGCCCTTACCTAGGCGCCGGCCCTCCTGAAGATTTTTTGCTCCCACTGGGTCCTAGCACCTCCGGCATAGTCTCACTAGTGTGACTGAGTGGTGGAGACTTTGTCCAAGAAGATCATGAATTACGGTAGGTATGTCATTTTCATTTTTTCTGGGATAGCCTGGAAGGTCTTCTAGCCCTGGCAGAGGTACATTACATATGGTGGCCAGTTCCCCCCCCGTGCCGTTGCATCCAGCTCCTCTTTTCCCAGGCCATGTTGGTCCTTTGTGGCCTTTGACCTGGGAACAGTTCAGATCCTGGGCTGTGGACTACCCCCAGTATGTTAGGGCTGTGGACAAACAGGTCTTTCGACTAGTTCCCCCTATGCAGTCGGAATCTGACTCCGCAGGTTCCTCAGCCTCCTCTTCTTCCTCCCCTGAAGAAGAGGAGCCATGTGTCCACCTGTCCTCTGACGCTGATCAGGCCCAGTATTAGCGCTTGCTGGCGAGGCTGGTCAGGGACCTGCATATCTCCTATTTGGCCCATCGCAGTACTGAGCTTTCGACAAAAGCCTTTTTGGGAGAGTTCGGGGCACACCATTTGGTGGTCCCCTCCTAGCCAATCCCCTTTCAGGAGGTGTCGTATAGCACCTGGCAGCTTCCATCTGCCACAGTTATGTCCCCTGGGACTGCCAGCATCGGTATTGCGCACCCCAGAGGCCTCCAAGCTCTCTGCTTCATCCCACTTTTGGATAGACGCAGCTGGACACCCCTTTCGGGCATAGACGTCTGGTCCGCGACCGACTCTTGGATCCTGACTCTGCGGAATTCAAGTCATCTGGGGCGGAGAGTGTTCTCCTGTGCATGGATGATACTTTCCATTGCTTCACATCAGGCACACCACAATGCCTATAACAGGCATCTGTGGGCGATGTTGGGCCAGGTGCTAGCATCGCTGCCCGATTCAGAGGCTACCCGGCAAGCCATAGCCCTATCGGCTATAGGTCTGGAGCTGGCAAGGCACCAGTCAATGACATTTTACGACACCAGTGAAGTCACTTCATGACTTGCAGGGACAGCGATCTGCATTAGACAGATGGTGTAGGTTCACCTTTCACGGTTGTCACCCATGGCCCGGCATAGGGTAATGGCCTACTCCTTACATGGGACCCGTCTTTTCTCCCGCAGGGTGAGATGGCAACTGCAGATGTGCTTTCCTTCCCCCAAGGGACGGGGATCCTGCCTTGCTCTGATCAGTCCCAGGTCTTACTGTCCAGTTAAGGGTCCCCCCACCACCACCCATGTCTCTTCCACAGGAGGCTGAGGGATGCTGTTTTCTCAGGAACTACTGGGCCCTCTTCGGGGGGCTTGGTACTCACCCACCAGTGATTAATGGTGAAGATTGACACAGGGAAGATATTAAAATTACGTTCCTACCGTAATTCTTGATCTTTCTGTGTATCTTCATCACTCATCACTCAATCCCACCCACCTTCCCCTCACAAGGCCTCCGTCCCTGGGCTATGCCCCCTTCCTGCTCTCCCTCCTCTTCCATGGGGATCCGGTTATGTTCCCCCTTTTCTTCTTAGAACCTCCTTTTCCTAGGAGGTGACTGGAAGATCCTTTCAGAGGAACGGGAGTAGGGCTTTTCCTTCTAGCCCAATGGGAGACTTCTGTGGGCCCTCCCCCTGTCCTGGGCATGATCTCGGGTCGCCCACCCTCTGCACCGGTCTTGGGTCCCCTGGGATGGGGGGCTGGGACTGACAGGAACTCCCTCCACTCATTCTTATTATTTCCTTCCTCTTCCTGTCTCTTCCCCTTGGAAGGGAGAGTTAATGGGTGGGATCCCCCCCTAAACCCCAGGGTTCTTCCTGGAAAATGGTAATGGGGGAGGGGTGGGGAATCCTCACCGATGGGTGGTTTCCACCCTCAGGAGTTGGGGGCTGGAGGGAGGGAGGGACCTTCTTCAACTCCTGCAGGATTCAGTGAAGCCGAATTTCTGCTCAGAAACTGCCCCTGTAGTGGGCTGTTTGCCTCCCTGGAGTCACTGCTGGTTGCAAGTTCTAAATGTTGTCGGTGGACGTTGGTCCCTCCTTTCCTTCCCTCTCCCCTTGTTTTCTCTTTCTCTTCTCTTTCACTTTCCTACCCTTTCTGGCCGTCCAGAGACTGGGGCCTTCAGCCCATTCTCTCCCAGATCCTCCTCCTCCTCCTCCTCTGTCCTCTGGTTGGCCTATTGCTTTTTCAGTTTATATCCTCTCCTGTTACTGTCTCTCGGGCTCTCTTGTCCCACCCTTGTTTTTCTCTATCCTCTTTTTCCCTCTGTCCCTCCAGCATGCAGAACTGAGGTGGAGGAGGAGGAGCCAACGGCCGTTTCTGGCCAACCCGTGAGTGCCACGCGATACGTCGGCTTCGTGGGCAGTGCTGATGACGCCGGTTCCTTCCCCCTAAAAAAAAAAAGGCTCCCGCAGGGTGATCTTGTCTCCGGCCAGTCACTCGCCAGTGATGAATGGTGAAGATACACAGAAAGATCAAAAATTACGGTATGGGACTTCCAGTGGCGTCATGCCCACAGCTGCAGCTTGAGCTTTCGGCTCCGTCTGCTCCAGGGCTTAAAACCACTGTTTTCAACTGAACTTACACTATTTTAGGGCTAATCGAAACAGGACACTGCAGGGGTGCCCCGACAAAAACTAGACACCCAAAAATCACCACCGGACCCCCTTGACCATGAAGGAGTGCAGTCGGATAGCAACAGCTCGCAGATCTCGGGCCGTCGCGACCCCTCTGCTGCTGATCCTGCCGGTTCCCACTGCATTGCTAGGCAAATGAACATAGTCCTGAAAGAACTTCGGGACTTCCAAAAGGAAACAAGATCTACCTTGTCTGCCCTTAGAACAGACGTGGGTAAAATTGAGAAGAGACTTGATGGCCTTGAAGAACAGGCCACAGCCACTGACTCCCACATGGACTGTACTGAGCGGACTATTCTCCAGCTGCACCAGACAGTGAAAGGCCTTCAAGAATGGGCAGATGATCCAGAGGCCTGGACCAGGAGGAATAATTTACGGATCTTGGGCTTCCCTGAAGGTGTGGAAGGAAGCTACCCTATTCAGTTCCTACAACAATATTTTAGCTCAAAGCTGGATCTACCGGAGGATTGCTGCCTTGAGATGGATTAGGTTCACCGCACACTTGACCCTCAACAGCCAAACCGCCTGTGCTTGATCCTGGTTCGCTTACTGAGGTACCAGGAGAAAGAATTGGTGCTGCACAGATCATGGCAACAGGGGAGCTTAATCTACCAAGAACATCGAATATACATTGATAATGATTATCCCACCGCTATTGCCATGAGATGTAGAGCTTATGCCCCTATTTTGAGGAAGCTGAGGGAGGCAGGGATTAAATTCAGGACCCCATATCCGGCGAAGCTTATGGTACACCTTGCCGAGGGCCCCAAAAGCTTTGAGACTGCAGAAGAAGCCGCCCAGGGACTCTGTAAAATGGGACTCAAAGTTATAATGGGCCAAAAAGGCCCCAACTCCTCACTAGTGGCAAAACTGGCATAGAAAGCATGGAACAGAGTGCCACAGAGGGATCAGCGTCATAAGGAGGGAGCATCAGCGATCCAACAAATTGTGGCCACGTTGAAGAGACAAGCGGAGGCTGATTCTGGGAAGGGACACTCGGACTGAATAACCATTCACCACTTTCCTTTTTTTTGCAGGTAAGCTGGCATTGTTCTCTTTCTGCTGCCTTGATTCCCCCAGCACCTCCTGGACTTTCTGCCCTCCCCTGAGTACCCCCCCATTCCTCGCTTCTAAACTGGAGGGGGTCTCCACGGGGGACCTTTCCCCTGAGGAGGATCCTCTGCTAAAATTTTCTTTTTGGGGTGGAGATCCAGGGTTGAGGGGGAGACCAGGTAGGTCACAGGGGTGGGAGAGTATGAGCTGGCTGTCCCTTTGGCCTCCTCGTGGCCTTGACAAAAACGAGGCTTGGAACCAGGTCAGTGGCACCTAATGGAGCACTAACAGTGCAGACAGTTACATCCCTTTGAGGGGCAACGCTGACTATGGTCTTACTGGGTCAGGCAGCGGGGGTTTCTGCCCCCTTCTTCTCCTCTCCTTACAGCTTTCTGGTGGGAAGGGTGGAACAATGGGGGGACCCTCGGGCCCTGGGAGTTAGACTTCAGTTGGGGCATTCTGGCTGGCCCCCGTGCGCTCCATCAATGCTGTCTAGAGGGGGGGGGTTGGGTGGTCGGTCCCCAGTTCTTCTCCTTCCTCTGGTCCCCCTCTTCCACTATGGCCATGATTCGGTTTGGCTCCTGAGGCACAACTGAGCCGAATGTCCTCCCTGATGAGTTATTGGTTAGCCCTGATGTGAACTGGAAGTGCAGCAATCAGCTGAAAAGACATTATAGCTATGGCTATTTCTACCCATAGCCCTGGAGGGAGCTAGGCATGACTATAACCTTCTTCCTCCATCCCCCCGTTCACTTTTCCTTTTCCACCTCCATCCTTCCTGAGACATTTATGTCTGATCCCCATAAAGTAGGACCAAGCCAAACTTGGTACATTTAGGGGTTTGGGCACTTTAGCCCCCACCCCTTATGGAAGCCCTTTGTAGTTTGACAGGACCTGCCCAGTTGGCAAACTCTTACCCCTTGCTGTTTTACCAGTTTGTTAATGTTTTTTTGCCTGTTGAGAGTTTAAAGTTAGAGGGTGGGTTTTCTTCCTCACTCTCCCACAGGCAGTCACTTTCATACACGACAGGTTTTAATTTCAGTAGAGTCATAGGACCGGGGCCCAGCAGTGGGACCTCACAGAATCACCGCATGCCTACAGGGATTAAAAATGGCTAATAAACCATTACAGATTTTTTCATTAAATGTGAATGGGCTGGGCAACCCAATTAAATGCTCCAGAATGACTTTTCTATTCATGAAAAGTCAGGTGGGGATTGTCTATATACAGGAAATGCATATGAATGTTAACATAAAAAGTTGCCAAGTAGGGGATTTACTCAGGTCTTCTCATCTTCTTATGCTGGAGGCAGGAGGAGGGGAATCGCCATACTTGTCTCAGGCCAAACCCCATTCCTGGCTACCCAAGAATGGGCAGATACAGAGGGCCGCCTAGTGATTGTCCAAGGGATGTTGCAAGACAACGAGGTAACCTGGCTAATGTTTACTCCCGGGATCGAGAGTATACTGACAATTCAATCGTATTAAGGAAGGTGCTGAAACTGACTAAGGGGACCCTGATTTTAGCAGGAGATTTTAATATTGCCCCAAGCCCTAATCTGTACTCTACTAGCTCTGCCAGGGGCAGGCAACCTGCCCCACACAAATTTTTTAAACGATTTATCCAGGAGGTGGGCTGGCTGGATGCATGGTGTACCTTCCACCCCAGAGACCGTAGATATTCATTTTACTCTGCTGTACATGGTACATACACCAGGATAGATCATTGTTATACACAAAAGGAAAGTCTGGGAGTACTTAATAAGGCTGCCATGGGGGGATATCGCCCATTCTGATCATGCCCCTGTGATTACGGCCTGGGAGTTGGGACTTGAGAGGCGTAACACCATCTAAAGATTTAACCCCACTTATCTCAAGAGTGAACCCTTCCGGGAATTCTTAGGTGACAAGATAACAGGAAATCTTGGAGGATAATTCTGATCCCGACACTACCCCAGCAATCTGGTGGGACACACTCAAGGCCGTCCTCCGGGGCCATCTAATACAACACACTGCCGCTCTAGCGAAACAGCATAGGGAGAGACAATTGCATTTGGAGCAAACCCTTAGATTCCTCCAAGAAACCCATCAACAGGGGGACCTGTCAGTCTCAGCTCAGCTTAAACAAACTAAACAGGAATTGGATAAGCTGTGCATGCAGCGCACAGAAATAGCACTTGCATTTTTAAGGCAGAGGTATGGGGAGATAGGTCCCAGGGCATCCCGCTTATTAGCCTTCTGCCTCTGCAAACAGAGACAGCATCCACCATAGCTACCATTAAAGACCTAGGGACTGGTACCTTGCACACAAGGATGAGAGATGTCTCAGTCATTCTGTGACTACTATAAAAAATTGTACACTCCTGATCATCCATCTGACTCCAGTTATTGACACCTTCCTCTCCTCCCTGGACCTCCCCAAAACTTATAAAGACCAGCAGATGGGTCTGACCTCCCCCATAACTCAGATGGAACTACATACAATCATCTCCCACTTAAAAACCCTGAAAGCCACTGGCCCGGATGGCTATGGCACAGAGTTTTATAAGCGCATAGAGCACTTGGTCAGCCGGCTTCTGTTGCAAGTCTGTAATGAGGTACTGCAGGGCCTTTAGTGATCCTCCCCCAAGCTGGTAATATGCTGTCATCTCAGTCATCCCTAAACCTGATAAAGATCCCCAATTATGTAATTCCTATCGTCCCATCTCGGCACTAAACGTAGATTATAAAATCCTTATGTCCATTACAGCCAGGCATTTGAACAATGTCCTCTCTTACCTGATTGGACTGGACCAGACAGGCTTTGTAAGCTGTAGATCTACAACAGACAGTACTAGGAGGGCCTTGCACTTGGTCCAAGAGATGCAGTCCCGTGGAGCCCCATCAGTCCTTCTCAGCCTAGATGCTGAGGAAGGTGTTCAACAGGGTCTCATGGCCCTTTCTGTTCACCAGTATGCCTAAGATGGGATTCCCTGCTCCCCTCATTTCCATGATCAGGGCGCTGTACCACTCCCCCAAAGCCTGTGTCTAGTCATCACTCTGCATATTTCCTCTTGCATGGGAGCACTCAACAGGGCTACCCCTTGTCCCCAGGACTTTTTGCCATCTTTATTGAGCCCCTGGCCCAAGCCATCAGGCACTCCCCTCGAATCACCAGGCTCCAGCTGGAGGGGAGAGCGCTTCGCATTGCTTTATATGCAGACGATGTCTTGCTCTTGCTTGCCAACCCCATGCAGTCCATCCAGGCTGTGTTTAAAATATTAAATAAGTTTGGGTTATGTTCAGGGTACAAATTAAATGCCTCCAAAACAGATGAATTAACATTTCACTTTGCCCTTCCACCACTGTTCAGGCAAACCTACCCGTTCCGCTGGGATCTTGAAAAGTTGAAGTACCTGGGCATTTACCTCTTGCATAACGGCGGGAGTACTGCACAAAACAATTATGATCCATTCTATACCCAGCTTCAAGCGGATTTAGCTAGGTGGAGCATCTTACCTCTTAACTTGCTCCAAAGAGTAGAGGCAGTCAGGATGGTGCTCCTTCCCCGGGCCCTCTACCTCTTTCAAAAATGTACCAATTTATATGCCAGCTAAGGCATTTCAGGCATGGAATAAGGCCATAATGAGGTTTATGTGGGCTGGCAGGTGCCCAAGAATAAGGTCTTTAGTCCTCTTCCTCCCCAGATGGGCAGGAGGGCTGGCCCTCCTGAATCTTAAACTGTACAACTGGGCCTCGCATCTCTCATTTATTGTAATTCGCTTTATGCGGATCAGCCCTGCCATTTGGAGGGAGACCGAAGAGGGCCTACTACCTTTTAACGAACTGGTTAGGACAGTCCTATACCAACCCCAGCCTACATTCCCCCAGTTGAACCCTGGCCCTTGGATTGTACATCAGATAAAAACCTGGAATACGATTCACAGACAGCTTGCCTTGTCCCTTTATCTGATTTACTTATGCCCACTTGCCCTACTGGAAGATTTCCTGCCAGCTCAAATGGACCACACAGTCACTCAATGAGAACATCTGCATCTCTCTTTCTTATCACAGTTATTAAATGGGAATGAGTTTGTCATTCCAGGAGCTAAGGCAGTCTGATGGCCTAAGGCTGACGAATTTTTATAGGTACTTACAATTGAGACATTTTTTTTTTTACTCCCTCCCACCTGAGGCACATAAGCTGGAAGACCTTCCCCCATTAATAACCTTATTAGAAGCGTCCATGGTTGCCACTGAGATGCCCCATCTTATTTCTACCCTTAATAAGGCATTTCAAGAAACCACTGGGGGGTAACACACTGGGAACACTTGAGAAGTGGAATATGGAATTGGGACTGGACATCACCACACAACAATGGTTCAGGGGTTGTCTCCTATCCTCCAAACTAACATAGCTGGAGACTATTCTCCTGGCAGTTAATGATTTGATATTTTCGAACCCCTGCAATAACAGCTCACTATTCAATTACAAGAACTGCTGTGTGCTGGTGCCAGTGTGGGGAACAAAGGGCACATCACACCCATGTGTTCTGGTTATGCCCCATCATACATCCCTTCTTCTCTTCCCTGCAGTCAGAGTTAACCATCCTATTAGGACATCCAATCACCATAACAGCAGAACTCTTTCTATTGCAAATTATTCCCTGAGAGTTTAGGGACTCACATACATGCTATCTACTGGGGTAGCCCTCATGGCACCAAAGAAGGCCATGACTAGGCACTGGCTTTCAGCTCAGCCTCCTACCATACCTGTTGGAGAGAAATAATGACTCATACTTACAGGACAGAGAGAATCTCATTTTGTTTGAATGATAGCTCTGATCTATGTACATTGAAGTGGACCAAATGGATCATTTATATTATGGCAAGAGACCCCGGTTTTGTGCCTTGAGGGCAGGGGGGTTAACTTGAATATAAGAAATAAAACCCGCAGGGCCTTCACTAGACTGGATTCCTATGAGCCTAAGAGAAAGAAATACTGTGTCCTGTGAACTCTGTATTTTATTAACCTGCTGATTTTATGCAATATACTTGTCTAACTATGTGTATCAAGATAAATTTTTGACTGTTGATCCCCTGTAACCTGTAGAAAATTTCAATAAAAATTATACTAACAAAAAAAAAATTACAGCAGGTATGCAATTTTCATATTGGTCTGGAGGCTCTCCTGGGCCCCAGTCTTTCTGCTCCTACTTTTCTGTGGACCTTTTCCTGCCACCTGGGCTTCAGTCCTTGACTGGTTTGTAACTGCTTGGGATTCAGTCCTATATGTTATGACCTACTGCAGGAACCCTCTCGAAGTAAGATAGTACAGTTACATAAGAGCTTACCGTAACAGTAGTGTTTTGAGAGGTTCCTGCAGTAGGTCACCTTTTTTCTTCCCACCTTCCCCTAGCTTCTGCATCTACTTTTCTTGAGCCTTATTTTATGGAGCTCCAGGAGCTCACTCCTTTTGTCAGAGGGAGATCCCCTTGGAAAATGACACACAGACTCAAATTATGTGGGTGCTCGATTGGCAATTAATTTATTTCCATTTACAAAATTTGCACTCCACCATATTCCACAACTCATCACTTTTGTTTATACAATTATACATTCTCCAAGTATTCTTATTATGCACTTAAGTCCATTTCATTCCGAAAACTCCAGTCCAGACTTGTATATGATTGCTCTTCCTTTGACGAAATCTTCTCTGGGTCCGAATGCATAAAACCCAACACCCCTTCTGCTTACTGTGATCCAATTCCTTTCAACCTGAGTTCGGGTGCCGATAAACCTGACCCCCAGCTTCTTTTGAATCTTCTTTGTTATGTTGCAGTCATGGCTGGATGCACCTGACCCCAGCCCATGCCTGATTCCCCCCCACCCCTACTCCCCATCTGTAGTCCCCCCAACCCCTTTTACCCCTCCTTCTTTCTTTGTCTCCCCGGCCAACCTGGCCGGACCCATCTCTTATGATGTTGCCCTCTTCTGGCAACCCTCATCCCCTTTCCTCCATATTCTCTATTCACCACGTGTTACCATTGCTCTGTTTCAGGCAACCCATCATTCCATCATTCATACCCCTGCCTTCTTCTGGCAGATTCTACTTCCCGTTTTTCGCCCTCTTCTGGCGACCCACCTCCATCCCTCTCCTCTTCTTTTCCTTAACCATTTGTACACTATAAATCTCCCCCTTCCATCTCTTCCCTTTCTTTCTTTCTGCAGCACCTCTTATTCATTCTCATAGGTGGGGGTGGGTATATCGCGATGAATCAGCAAAGAAGGGTATCTTTGTCCTGCATCCCTTCTTATACCCCTTCAAGACCCTTGCAAGGACCCTTATCGGTTCCCCTCTTTTCCCAATCCCTGCATCATAAACTCACCTTGTCGTTTGACTCACCTGTTGACATCATAGCCCCTCCTCGCTACCTATCCCTCTCCTCCTCTTTTCCTGAGCCTAGCTTACCCTTACCCTGCCCCCACCCCTTAGCCAGTCTACACCCTCCTCCGTCAATTTCTTGGGAATCCCCCTGACAATTTAGATTGCCTTTAAATGGCAACCATATTTGCTAGAGGGAGATCCTCTTGGAAAGTGACACACAGACTCAAATTATGTGAGTGCTCGATTGGCAGTTCATTTATTTCCATTTACAAAATTCGCACTCCACCATATTCCACAACAACTCATCACTTTTGTTTATACAATTATACATTCTTCAAGTATTCTTATTATGCACTTAAGTCCATTTCATTCCGAAAAACTCCAGTCCAAACTTGTATCTGATTGCTCTTCCTTTGGCAAAATCTTCTCGGGGTCTGGATGTGTAAAACCCAACACCCCTTCTGCTTACTGCAATCCAATTCCTTCCAACCTGAGTTCTGGTGCTGTTAAACCCAACCCCCAGCTTCTTTTGGATCTTCTTTGTTATGTTGCAGTCACGGCTGGGTGTGCCTGACCCCAGCCCGTGCTTGATTCCGCCCCACCCCTTCCCCCTTTTACCCCTCCTTTCCACTAGCCCATCTCCAGCCTAGTGATGGATGATGGGCTTCCCCCCTTTTGCCTTTCCTTCTTTTCCCATTCCTCGATGACATCACCTAACTGCAAAACAAATGAAGACATTCCCACCGTTGATAAATGAACCCCATCTGAGTGGTATGAACCTGGGTTATTATATGAAATATGCTACTCTCCTGTTCACCTGTTTCCTGGCCCTTTCTACTGCCCTGATATCCCTGACATGCCACCAAACTATCCTGGATATGATCTCAGAGCAACCTATCTTGACCTCCGGCCACCACCGTTGTATCACCTGGAGACCTGGGTTTAAATCCCACAACCCCCACTATCATGCTGTGTGACCCTGAGCAAGTCACTTAACTTCCTTGTGCTCCCAGGTCACACCTGGAAACAAGCTTTGGCTTAATGTGCCTTTCCTGGTTAAATAATTTCCCCTTTCCTTTTCCCCATCACCCCAATGTCTGTCTCTGTTTTTTTTAACAGAACAACCCAGGGCTTTTCCCCTAAATCGTTCCCTCCCAAATGTATTATTACCAGGTCAGGTCTTGGCCATTTTAATTTTTGCTCTTCCAATGCCGGGATGATTTGAGCCCACTTCATGCCCCAAATGCCTTTCCAATGTATTCTAGTTTTGTCTGGATCCCGCCCAAGTTTTCCTTCTGGGTGGACGAAGGCCCATCGTTCTGCCCAATACATGTACAAATGCCCAGTGGTCCACACCTGCCTTGTCTTGCTCTTTCCTGTTAAAAATAAGGTTGACCATTGTTACAACAACTTTCTCACATACCTTTTATAACAGTTAGATTTCCATCTCCCCACTTCTTTAACCCCCCTTGGCTGTTATTTCCAATGCTGCTCTATTCTGAATGAGAGTGGGAGGAAAATTCCTAGAGTTTTCTTCAATAAATGACATGCCTTTCTTTAAAACCCCTGTTACTTGGTAGCACATGACTGGCCTACCATCCCTGTTCACAAAAAGTGCCCTGCCACCCTTCAACCTTATTTCTCGATATGCTTTGATAGCCCTCACCGCACACACTCCTTTTCCTAACTGTCTTTCTAGCTGAACCTCTGTCCCAACCCCCGTTTGGACTGTCTTTGATCATCTCAGCCAAATTATCACCCTCTCAGTACCCCATTGTACCTCCTCCCACAGCAAACCCCCATTTATGTTATTTTTGCTTTTCGTCACCACTTCACCCACTCTAAACGCGCCTTTTGACATAACTAAGAAAATTGCTCTAAACAAACAGGCCTCATATTCAGATGTGCATACCTGTCCTAGGACCCCCAGTAATTTCTGGGTGCCTGCCCGGCCATAGGCTTCCTACTATCGTCAGGCTGGCCGTGCGGTTTTTGCCACCCTATTAACATGCGCCAAACCATCTTAAACTTATTTGGCTGTGCCCAGCTCCTGATGCTGCATGCCCACCCAATCCCCACTAGTTGCACTTCCATAGTTGCACTCACCATCCCCGATTCCCATTTTTCTACCATAGACTTTTCCACCTAATCCTGTGTAGCTTGCTCACTCACCTTAAACCCTTCCCGCTGCCGAAACTCCTGGAATGTGTTCCATGCCCCCTCATATGCTCTTAGCATGTTTGCAGACCATGAGCTCCTAAACAGCAAGAGGGCTCCTTCCAACCATTCTCCCACACTTGTGCTGGCACCCTTGTTCTTTGTAATGCAGCTTGTGGTGCCCTGGACCTAAACCTGTCCAACTGAAGATAGGAGAGGCTGTCAGCTATCTCATTGTTAATCTCTTCAATATGTTTAGCTTTAAATGTTAGGGTTATCTTTAATCCAAATAACACTAGCTGTCACGGTACCCTGTTCACCGTTTCAGTGTACCTCCTTTGCCTGTTGATCACTTCCACCACTACTTTGTTATAGCACCATAAAATGATCTTCCTATTTCACTGCCACCCATATAGGGATTATTTCTAAAAATGTAATGTCCTTCAACAGTCCTTTTTCTCTCCACTCCTCTGGCCACGCTTCTGAAATCCATGCCCCCCTAAAGAATTCCCCCATCCCTACTGCCCCTGATTCATCTCTGTATAAGTCCAGGTCCGTATTATCCAGCCATTCATCTTGCAAGAAAGTGACTCCATTGTACCCCTCCAGAAACTGTTCCCACACCTGCAAGTCCTGACATATCCCCCTTGTTATGTCTACCCAATGATGTGGAAGGCTTGCCCTACCTGTTGCCCTCGTTAATCTCCTGGTAAATGCCCTACCCAGAGCTACTGCTCTACATGCAAAATTTAAATGTCCCAAGAGTTGCTGAACCATCCCTAAAGGCACGCTTCTCCTGCTTCTGACTTGTAGCAATAAGTCAAAGTCAAGTTTATTTAAAAAGACGCCCAATCCCAAAGGCTCTGGGCGCCGCACAAAACCTATACAGTGTATCATACCATATACATTAGAATTAAAATATCATACATATAACTTAGACCCCAAAAGCCTGCACAAATAAAAAGGTCTTAAGACGACTCTTAAAGGCCTCTACAGTGGGTGCCTCTCTCACTTATAGCTCCCTTAACCTTAGTATTCTATGCTGCAGCAATCTGAACACCTTTTGCTCTTCATCCCCCTCTATACCCAAAAATTCTGATTTTCTTGTGGGGCCTTCTGTCTTTCCTTCTGCTAGCAGTACCCCCATAATACCACACATCTCCTTAAATTTTCTTAGCATCACCGCTGTACCCTCTTTACTCTGGCCTATTAACAAGAAATCGTCCAAATAGTGAACCACCACTTTATAGCCGTATCTTTCCCCAGACACCCACTGCATCCATGAGTTAAAAGCTTCAAATTTGGTGGAAGCTGTTGAACATCCCATAGACATTGCTTTATCAAAGTAATAACTCCCCTGGAAACAAAAACCTAGTAGGCCCTAATCTTCTGACCTAACCGGTAATAGCTGAAGCGCTGACTCAGTGTTGGTTTTTGCTGACCATGTCCCATCTTCCACCTAGATCAATTCCACCACTTGATCCAATGTGATCATTCACAGATGCCCCCTCCAGGTATGACAAATGATGAATTAAGCCGAATTTCCCTGCTTGCTTCTTTGGCACTATCCCTAGTGGTGACACCCTGAAATTTCCCATTGGTAGCTCTGGGAAAGGTCCTTCTACCCTACCAGCCTTCAGCTCCTTCCCAATCTTCCTACACACTGTGTCTTCTTTTCCCTTTCTGGAGCCTAAATATTTTGCCCTCATACCTTTATCAACCCCTCAGTAGCCTAAATCAAAACCTTCTCTCAACATCCTCCCCATGTCCTTGTCTGGATACCACTTGATCCAGTCTCTTACTATCCTTAATTTGACTGGTGTCCTTGCCAACTGAAAATCCTTACTCTCGATTCCCCCTTCACCTCACCTAATTTCTGCTATATCCTGCCCCGAAACCTCCTTGCCTTTGAAACCCCCTTCCTCTACTGTTTTGGTACGATCCCCCTCTCACACCCCCATAGTTCCCCCAGAAGGGCTGCCCATTAAAACCTCAGTCCCCATGTTTATCCCCCATTGATCTGCAGCATGACACTGGATGCTGTCCCGCACACTTGGAACACACATGTATAAATTTACAGTTTGCCCACGTGCAAGATGCTTTATTATATCTCCAGCAAGTCTTCCTGAACTGTCTACTGCTCCAGTGCTTTTTTCCCCCTCCCCACTTCCCCCTACATGTCCTGATAAGGTCCTTACCCACAATTCCGAATGCATAGAATCCCACCTTAGATCTCCTTTTGCAGCCATTCTCTGTCTGAATACCTGGTCATACCTCTACCATCCATAACCTAATTTTGTCTTGTGTGCGTCTTTTATTATGGTCTGTATGTCAGCAATGTGATAGCCAATTCTGGCTTCTTTTCCAGTAGGATGGCACTAAATACTGTGAAGCCTGCTTGCCACATATCAATTTTTTTCCTTTATAAGTGGTTTCCTCTACCCTCTTACCCAGTAATGCCTGTGCCAACGCCATTTCGGTTTTCCCCACTGTTTTCTTCTGCTCATATTTTTTCCTTATCCACTAGTGAAAAAATTTCAATATATTCCCCTTTCCATATTTTCTCTTTAATGGCTTGGGGTACATGGTCCCCCAAGGTCATACCTGTTATCCTGTTATTCCCTATTTTGACCCCACTACTACCTCCCTTATCCCCCATCTGTCCCTTTGATGCCTCCTGTATCTCTTTAAATGCCCACTCCATTTTTCCTAAGCCTTTTCCCCCCATATCTTCTATAATACCTGCCAAATACTCAGTCAAATCCCCATCCTGTGACAGGTCAACCTTATCCTTGCCCTTCCCATTTTCTGTATCCTCCGGTTTGGGCGGCGCTTCGATCACTGGCACCTTCTGTACAGGCCGCTTTCCTGTTGGGTTCGTCCCAGATCTCCTGTCTTCCTTTTCCTTGCTGCTTCTTCCTTCTCCTCCTTTCTTCTCGCTGCCTCCATTAGTTCTTTAGTCGGTGCTTTCTTCACTCTGGCTCTCTCTGCCTCCTTCCTTTTTGCCATCTCCAGTATCTCGTTCACCTTTGCCATCAGCTCTGCTGCCTACTTCATCATCTGGACACTTTTTGCTTCTCCTGTCATTTTTGCTGCCATCCTAATACTTACTTTACATGAATATATAAAGGGAATACAGTACAATTTGTTAATCTTCCTTGCATACTACTCACTTCAATCCCACTTAATTACCCATTATAATGATCCTGCTCCTTTTAACCCCCATGCCTAGTGCACCTCTGTCTATAATGCGAATCTTTTTTCAATATATATATAGATAGATATATCCATCAGTGCCAGTTTTCTTAAATGCCTATCCAGTTCCATATTAGTAATAATAATAATAATAATTTTTATTTGTAAAGCGCCTTTCAAGCACCAAGGCTCTGGACAGTAAATAAGCATATAAAAGCAATAAAATACATAGCAATGTAACCAAATAACAGGATAAATAATAAAGCTAAAATGATAATTCTGGGTAAGCATTCAGCTGTAGATGTGTCTTCAGGGCCTTCTTAACACCCTCCATGGTCGTGCACTCACGTGTCTGACAGGGTATAAAATTCCACAGGTCTGGGGCCACATACATAAATGCACGGGCCCCGGATGACTTAAGGCTCACCCTGGGAATCTCTAGCAACCCCTCGACAGCTGAGCGGAGTAGTCACCCGGGGCAGTAGGGGCACAGGACCTCTTGCAGATAATCCGGGCCCAGTCCATGCATGGCCTTATAGGTCAGAAGCCCGACCTTAAAGGTGATCCATCACTGAATAGGCAGCCAGTGCAGTTCATGCAGTGTATGATGTGACTCGTACGAGGAGTCCCCGTCAACAGCCGGGCCGCAGCGTAGTGCACTAGCTGCAGGCAGTGGATATCAACCCTCAGAAGCCCTAGATTAAGGGAGTTGCAGTAGTCGAGGCGCAAGGTGACAAACGCGTGGATCAGTGTTGGAAGGTTGCTGGATGGAACAAGGTGCTCAACCCTGGTGATGTTCCTCAGATGGTAAAAAGAGGACTTGATGACTGCCGACACCTGTGAATGCAGTGTCAGCCCATCATCAAGAATCACCCCCAGGTCTCGACCTGTTCAGAGGAAGGAAGCTGGATACCCCCTAGACAAAGTCCGATGGGTTGACCAACCCTCAACCCCTCTGTCCAGTGACCAGGATCCACTACCATCACCTCAGTCTTTCCAGAGTTCAACTTCAACCAGCTGGAGCTCATCCAGTCCTGGATTTCAATGAGGCAGTTGTTAAATACCAAACATGCACTATCCTGGTTGGGTGCAAAAGACAGGTAGAGCTGAGTATTATCAGCATAGCAGTGAAACCTCAACCCTTATCATCTTACAGTGTCTCCGAGAGGCAGCATGTATGCCATGAACAGAACAACATGGGCGACAACACCGAGCCCTGACGGAACCCACATGGCAGAGGGAATGGGTCAGAGGAAAAACTCCCCGACGCCACCCTCTTAGTTCTGCCAGTGAGAAAGGACTTAAACCATCCGAGAACTGTACCAGACAGGCCACAGATGAACCTCAGGTGCTCGAGAAGCACCCCATGGTCCACGGTGTCAGAAGCTGAGGAAAGATCAAGAAATACCAAGATAGAACGGCGCTTCTGATCTCTCGCCATCAAGAGATCATTGAGCACCCAAACCAGAGCGTTTTCGGTACTATGCCTCTTATGAAAACCAGACTGGAAAGGTTTGTAAATGTCATGAATGGTCAGGTGGTTCTCCAGTTGCAGTGCCACAACTTTCTCAGTTATCTTCCCAACAAAGGGAATGTTTGAGATCGGACTGTAGTTTGCAAAGCAGCTCGGGTCCAGAGCAGCTTTCTTCAGGAGAGGTGTCATCACCGCCTCCTTCAGGAAGCTGGGAAGCTCACCAGACTCTAATGAGCATCAAACTATCTTTGCAAGGACCAGGCTGACGATGTCACAACAACTCATTATCAGGGAAGTTGGGCCCAGATGCAAACTACAGCACGCTGGGCACATACCCTGGGAAATCCGCACAGCATCCGCAATTTCTAGCCAGTTGAAGGAACTCCAGGTAAACCGAGAGGGGAGTGACCATACACCGACCATTGTCAACTCCCATAGAGTGTGCTGGTTGGATCTCCGCCCTGATGCTGGCCACCTTATCTGCAAAGAACCGAGCGAGCTCATCACACTCAATCTGTGAAAAGGCTTTTCAAACCTGAAGACAGGTTGGGTTGCACAACCTGTCCACCGTTTGAAAGAGCTGAGCCGGTCAATTCTGAGCAACAGCAATCTCCCTGGACAGGAACTCTGCCTTCTTTCGGGTGATTGCTGATTGATGGACTTGGTAATGTTCCATCAATCTAAGGTAGTCAGCAACCAGGGCGGATTTCCGCCAGCGATGCTCTAACCCTCGTCCAAGTCGCCGCAACGCCCTCAAGGTCCCGTCAAACCATGGGGACCAAGGGCAAAGGGAAGGAGGACACACACGGATGGGAGCGATACAGTCCGGAGCCATGGTAATGGCCTTGTTATAAGTCTGAATCAGGTTCTCTGGACTACCACTTGCCTCCGGAATTACAGATTGGTCTAACACCGCCGATAGACAATCGGGGCTCAGATCCCATAATGGGCGGTATCTGACCATCTCCACAGGGGCAGGCCTATATGGGGGGGGCATGAAAACTGAACCCCACAGCATGATGATACGACCATCCATCCGGTTCCACCACCAAGTCAGAGATTTCAATCTCCAGGAGGAAAACCAAGTCAAGAGAGTGATCGAACTTATGGGTAGCAGAGGCAACCACCGGTGTAAAGCCCAGTGATATCATCAACTGGAGGAAGTCCTGTCCAAATCGCGAGAGTTCATTATCAACCCAGACGTTAAAGTCACCCAGGACCATCAACCTGGATGACTCAAATGCCATGTCGATGATGAAATCTGCTACTTCCTGAAGGAACCGCTTGTCATCCCCGGGTGGACGTAGATGAGAACAATCCTACAGTCTACACCTGCAACCACGGTATACTCAAATGAGTTGGTCTCCTCAACTGGCACACTTGTCAGGTCCAGTTCTATCTTGAAACAGATAGCTACCCCCCCCCCCCGCAGTCAGATCCCGAGCGGTATATCACAGAGTACCCGGCCAGAACAGCAGCCTCCAATATGGGGCCAGCATTATCGTCCAGCCAGGTCTCGGTGATGCAAACCAGATCTGCTGTCCCAACAAGATCTGCAATTATTGCAGTCTTGTTCTTAATAGATCTGGCATTGCATAAAACCTCTCGAGTCGGACGGGCCCTGTAAAATGAAAAATCTTCTTAGCGACTTCCTATACCACCCAGATATATAGCCCCTACTATAACTGTCTAATCCAAATATATAGCCCCTAATCTAACTGTCTAACCCACAGGAAAAAAAATGTTCTTTTTTTTTAATTTAAACTCCACTCTCGCCCTTTAAATCCAGGCACATGCAGCTTCATTCTGGATCTCTGCTCCTCCTGCTTGTAGTAGCCATACCTTCCATTGCCATAAGACTACAAATTTGGCTCCTGTTTAGTGTTCTGTGCCTGCACTGTAATGCTCTGCCTCCTACTCAAACCCGCACATGCGCAGAAGCCGTGATCCTGGACCTACCCACTTGGGTCTATATCCATTCCATACAGACACGGAAACAACGATCCTGGGCCTTGCAGTTTAAGCCCCCAGTCTGATGCCTGAATGCACAGTGGTCACTCTCCCTTTGTGCTCTTGATACTACTGCCTTCTGCCTTGTCCAATCCTGCTTCTACTGTCTTTTAATGAGTGCCGTCTGTCACCCTCCCGGTGGCTCCTTCCCTTGGACTACAATTCCCATAGGCCCCCGTAATCTACCTGTCAATGTCCGTGCCCCTCATGGCTTACCACTTCTTTTAACCTGTGCTCCTTGGCCTTCTACCATGCTTCCTAGCCATGCTCACACAGGCTGCCAAGCTCCGTATGCTCGGGCCTCTCAGATGGTACCCGCCCTATAATCCCAGCCGCTCTACTACCGGCGTTCTTGCAATGGAAATTTACCAACCAAGGAGCTCTCGACCAACACCCCTGGAACTGACTCCCCTCGCCTGCATCCAGCGAGGGACCGCGTCTCCACAGGTAACTCTAGAAAATATACCATTTCTTTTTACTTATTTATTTTTTAAATTGCTATTACGAACATACGAAATTTGCCAGCAGATAAAGGCCTAGAGGTCTATCAAGTCTGCTCGAATGTGCAGCTAGCACCCCTTATTCTGCAGCTGCCCCACCCTTCCCCTTCATTAACCCTCCCCCTTGTCCTGTCCCATCCTCGTTTGAAGCAGTCCACTGTTCTACTGCATACCACTTCAGCAGGTAACGCATTCCACCCAGCCACCACCCTCTCTGTAAAAAAGTGTCTCCTCATCTCCCTCCTGAACCTTCCTCACTCCAGTCTCATATCATGGTCCCTGGTGGCCCTCCCCTCCCTTACTTTGAACAGCCCCTCTGTACCCGTCTTGTTTATTCCTTTCATGTATTTAAAGGTTTCAATCATGTCACCCCTGTCTCTCCTCTCCTCCAGTGAGTACATGTTCAACTCCTTCAACCTCCTCTTGTATGATAAGTCCCCAGCCCCTGATCATCTTTGTCGCTTCTGCGCTGCACCCTCCAGTAACTTAATGTCCCTCTTCAGATACGGAAGCCAGTACTGCACGCAGTACTCCAGGTGTGGTCTAACTAATGACCTATACAGTGGCAGAATCACCTCCTCCCTCCTCGAGGATATACCCCTTGCAATACAACCCAGCATTTTGTTGGCCTTTGCAGCTGCCTTCCTACATTGTGCCGAGTTGTTCATTCTATCAACTGCCTAACTTACTGCACAAATAACAATCCCTCTAGTCTGCCTACCTACTTATGTCTTAACCTCATGGGCATCTAGGCGTTAGGCCACGTGGCTTATCAAGACCCACTGACATGAACACCCTTACCACTGTATAGCTTAAACTGGGAGAAAAACAGCTAACAATTAACTAACAAGAACAACAAACCACCATTTTGCAACCACTGCTGGAAGGGTTCAAATGTGCCCTCGGGCCATATTATAGCTTTAACCATTGTAACTCTTCCATGGCCCAGCGCTGCGTGCCCCAAGGCCTCTGACCACATTATTAATGCTCCTTACATATCATTTATATTAATCCATCTGACCACCTTATTATTCTGCATTCCATATATTTTTATCGAACCATCCAATTCACCAACCTACCATTGTTAGCATACTTGGTTCCAAGCAAACAAACCACCCTGTACCTTACCTAAAATCATTTTTCCTCCACAAAATGAAAAAAACCTGCTGTTGCCAATTGATGTGCTGAGATCACCTAAGTAATCTCGATGAATCCCAGCAAAAAAGGGGATCTCTGTCCTACATCCCTTCTTATACCCCCTAAAGACCCTTGCAAGGATCCTTATCGGCTCCTCCCCTTGCCCAGTCCCTGTGTCATAAACCCACCATGTCGTTTGACTCACCCGTTGACATTATAGCCCCTCCCCCTACCTTCCCCTCCCTCTATTTCCCTAAGCCTAGCTTACCCTTACCCTCCCCCACCCCTTATCCAATCTACATCCTCCACTGTCAATTTCCTGGGAGTCCCCCCCCCGACAATTCAGGTTGCCTTTAAGTGTCAACCATTTTTCTCCTGTCATACCTGGCTCTGGGTCTCCAGTGGGAGAACTGGAGGGCGAACATGGGGACCACCCACAATATAGGCTCACGCTGACGTCGTCACGTGATGTCGGGTGGGCTGTCCTCCACCAGACATTGCTAGCTAGAAGTTTTCGGTGTGGTCCTGACGCCAGGGGGCGCAGTTCTATATGTTATGACCTACTGCAGGAACCTCTCTCGAAGATCTGCTGTTATGGTAAGTTCTTACATAACTGTACTTTCCAAGGGGCTCACTTCTTCTCCCATAAGGTCAGGCAGGAGCTGTCGGAGTGCCCTCATGTTCATCTCTCTCTGACTTCTTCTGGTCTCTGGTCTCAGCAAACCTGTAAGGAGCCCCTCTTCCCCCACCCAGAGGGCTGAGGGAGGGTATTCATTACCCTCAGGGTGATTCAGCTCCTCACCTTTTTGAGAAACTTGATACTCAGACCCATAAGTGTGAATCAGTGGTGAAGATTGATTCTTGGAAGATATGAAAATTATGTACTTACCATAATTGTTGATCTTCCAGAACATCTTAACAATTGATTCAGATGCCCGCCCACTATCACGCACTCAGCCGAGAGCCTGGGCCGCTGGTAGCTTGCTCTGTGGGCACTGGCAGCAGATCACTCTACTTGTCTGCTCTGCCATGGTCCTGTGGTGGCGGTCCTTCTTGTTTTCAAAACAAAAAAGATATGGGTGGGGGGGCTTACTCGTGCCAACTCCCCACCTCACCGTAAAAAAAACTGTATTTTTTCTATGGAGTAGGTAGGTGGCCCCTTCTCCATTTTTTCGTACCCTTCTTCTCCTTGTTAGTTACTATATGTGCTCTGGGCACTATCCAGTCTACTCCACTGAAGAGCTGCTCTGCCTTTGGAGAGGTGGTTTGCACATTGTTTTTTGGATCAGTGTACTAAATTCACATAGGTATGTTATTGTGGTTGCAGGGAGAAGCAGGGCATGTTCTTCTTCTTCATGTTGGAATTTTTTTGGTTCGTATACATTGTCGCCTCTCTCTCTCTCTGCTTTGGGTTTTGTCCACTCTGCCTGGAGCATGCCAGAAGAGATTTAATGGTGGGAACAGAGCAAGGTATGGCAGCTGGCAGGCACAGTGCTGTTCCACACATCACACCTATTAACATCAGGTAAACAATTTTCTAATTAAAGGGAAAATTAAAAGTACTTCAGATATGAAAAGTAATGGTTGACTGCTTTTAAAAATTAATATTGGCTTTAGGCAGTACACTAGCTCTTTGAATTCAAACTTCCGCAGCTGTATCCCATGGTTGACACCAGTGAAATGGAATTTGTTTACTCTGAAAGGAATAACACACAACAGGGTGTGTGATTGTAAGGGAGTAATGCATGACTCTGGTGGTTCTTCGGTATGAGGCATAACTTAGTGCTGCAGCGATCCAAGAAATGCCTTATTCTCACCCCAGGAATTCTCCAGTATTCCTAACTCTTGTAGTCAGTTTTAGAAGTAGAACTGCCTGGAGATAGAATGTTATGCTAATGATGGAACCATCACTACTTTTCAAATGCTGCCCTTATCAACTGCCTACATTCTGATGCGTCACGTTTCATTCTCCACCTGTCAAGTTCAGACACCTCGGAGACCTCTCCTCATCAAGTCGTTCTTGATGTGTTATTCAGAAATATAAGCATATTTTTGCTTAAGCTGTCATTTGCTGCCTTTATCTTTTGTTTTTCTAGTTAAGTGCTATTTAGAATAGAGTTTTTTTTTTTTGGTTTCTTGGTTTCTGTTGGTTTGGGATAACCGAAGGGAAACTGAGCATTAGGTTAGGTTTTGTTTAGTTTTGGAGTTTTTTGAATATAAAAATCTGCTAGTGTTACTTTTTTTTTTAAAGTAATTGCTAAATTGTGTTAGGGAACTGAGAACTTCGGTTCACTTTACTTCAGTCCCCGGTTCCGATCAGGGTTTTTCTCGGTTCCTGAACCGACCGCAAACCGCAACAACTGTTGAAATGTAAAAATTATTTTGAGGTTGTATTTTTCTTAGTGGTTTGGAAAATGTCAGACAAACCTAAGAAGAAAACCAGTAAATCTGGGTTTAAAAACTGTACCAGATGTGGAGAAGTCTTTGCCAAGGCAGACAAACACGCCTTTTGTGTTGTTTGTCTTGGCCAAGAACAGCTGTCAGCTGATTGTGAAATTTATAAGTCCTTTCCTCAGAAGACTGTTGAAAAGCGTCTGGAGAGGCTTTAAAAGAAGTTACTTAAGGGTCCCTCGAGCTCTGACGAGCTGACACCCTCAAAACCCGGAGGTGAAACCACTGAGCCTTTACAATCCACCCCTGATACGAGTGCCTTGGCTGCTGGTAAAACAACTGGTGAACCGGCTGATTCTCTGGTTCCTTCAAAGAAATTAAGAAAGACAAAGCATATTGAACCCCTTGCCAGAAGGACTTCAGGGACTTCTGCTGTGCCCTGTACTTTGCCTTCGCCTGAAGAGATTGCCTAAGCTTTTAGGGTAATCCAGGTTTTACAAGAGTTGGCACCAACCCCTGTCCTACAGACACCGGTCCAAACCCAACTTAGGCAGGCAACATCTTCTGCCCAGTCTTCACTCTTGGAATCAACAGAGTTTGAAGACTATGAGGAAGAAGTGGAACATATTGAGACGGAGGTTTCCCTAGAACATGACTTTGGCTCTCCTCCCAGATACTCTGAGGATTTCTCATCCCACTTTCTCTTTTGTGAGAAGGATGGAGGATGCCTTGGGCATAACCCCTAGTGAAGGTTATTGAGGATGAAGAAGAGGTGGAGTACCTTGAAATGGTGGGGCTTACACCTACCAAAAAGTTACTGCTCCCAGTAAATAAGTTTTTTAAGAAAGACATCTTAAAGCTTTTACAGACCACTAACTCTGTCCCTCCTCTTGATAAGAGATTGGATCAAAATTACCAGCTGGACAAGGAGGGAGCTGAATTTCTTTCTACCCACCTTGACCACCGGGGTTAGTACAAACAGCAGCCTGTGGCAGGGAAAAGGTGCCTCTATCTTCCCACCCTCCTGACAAAGATTCCAGAAAAATGGATAGCATGGCTAAGAAAGGCTACCTTTCAGCCTGTCTGGCTATCACGCAACCAACCTACCAGGCCTACACTGCCCAGTACCAGAAGTCACTGTGGCAGTCTGTTCTAGCTATGTCCGAGAAGGCTCCATCTGGCCTCTCAGCAGACTTGACTGAGACTGCCAGGGTGGGTCTGGAAGCAGTCAAATACCAGTTCCAGATGGCAGCAGATACAAATGACACTGCTGCTAGATGGATGGCTAATACCATAACCTTGAGGAGGTTTGTATGGTTAAAAGCCACAAACCTCACACAAGACACACAAAAACCATGGATTTCCCTGTTGAAAATAATTCTCCTTTTGGGGACAAAACAGTGGCTTACATGAAGAAGGTGGCCGAATATAAAGCCACCTATATGAGCAATTTGGCCAAAGAGAAACCTTCTCCTTCCTCTAGGCCTTATGGAAGGGGAGGCAGGAGTAGAATTTCCTATACCAGGCCTTCTTACCAGGCTCAGGCCAGCCCCCAGTTTCAGCAGTACCCCCAGCAGACAGGGTACTTCAGAGGCAGGAGCAGACGGGTATCCAGGTGTAGTTCCCAGGCTGGTCAAGCCCAGCCACAGTCAAAACAGACTCCCTTGTTTGCCAAGGTTGCTTCCCCACTACCAGTAGGGGGCAGACTGCCTCACTTTTTCCAGGCTTGGAAAAACATCACCACAGACAAATGGGTCCTGGAAGCAGTGAGTCCGGGTTTGTCCCTAAGCTTTAAATCCTTCCCTCCTCTAAGAACAAGAGTTTTCAAGCCAGCTTCAAATGTAGAAAGGAAGCTGTTGGAAAAGGAGGTACAAAACCTACTTTTGTCAAAAGCAGTGTAACCTGTTCCTCCACAGCAAAAGGGGAGGGGTTTTTACTCAAGATACTTTCTTACGACAAAGAAAAATGGGGAGTGGTGGTTATTAAACAGGCACCTGACAAAGCCAAAGTTCAAGATGGTAACCTTGGCACTGATACTGCCAACACTTCAAAAAGGAGATTAATTGGAATCTCTGGGCCTAAAAGATGCTTATTTCCAGATCTCCATAAGGTAGTCCCACAGAAAGTACCTCAGGTTCAGACTCCCATTATCTCACTACCAGTTCTCAACACTGCCATTAGGCCTCACTTCGGCCCCAAGAGTGTTCACAAAGTGCTTGGCAGTTGTAGTGGCTCACCTAAGAAGGTTATGTAACCCCCCCTGCAAATGGGGGTTCCCAAAAGACTTCCAGGAGCTTGCTTGAATGCTCCAAGCCTGAATGGTGTTTGGCGTTTAAGCCATTTATCAGTGAGTGTTTTTAGAACCTCTGGTACTGTCTCTTTAAGAGCTGTCTGCTTGCAGACATAATTAGTTTGTATGGGGGACTGTGTGTTTCTTTGATTGAGTACCACTAGAGCTGCTGCCAATTCACTCCATTTTGCAGTCACTAGGAGTGCAAAGGAACCTATCTGAAAGATGTAACTGTTTGCCAGAAACCATTTAGAGTAATAATGAAATTACAGTTTGTCTAACCTGCTTTCTTTGCAGTCAGAACTGTGTCTGCCTAGTTCCCATTCTGGTTTTGAACTGCTGAACTGGACCAATCAGTGTGGGGTAAGCTAGCTCTAAAATGGTGCCTTGGACGAATCAGAACTTGGACTCATAATCTGAGCCAGCCACAAGAGGATTGTATGGGCAGTGACTCTGGGAGATGAAGTTTAGACTTGCGCCTTTTGGACCAACAGGAGCAGTCTATTGTGAGTGACAGCCAATCCAGTCAAGAACTGGGAGGAACTCAAAGGAAGTGCCCAGTTTTGTCTGTTGGAGTTTCAGTTGAGCTCTGGCAGTGAAGAAGGAAGGAACCCTGTGCTTTTTCAGTGTGCAGTTTTAGTCGGGAAACGTGTGTAAGGCCCAGAGTTCCGGTCTGCAGCTTGTGTAACTGCTTGTTAGTACTGAATCCGTCCTGTGAAGAGAATCAAAGGATATCTGAAGAGTAGAAACCAGACTCACCCTGTAGAAGACTGGAGAAATTGCTGAATTGCACTCGGTCTGTCAGGAACTGAATCTGCTGTGTGTTCTCCCGGGTATTGTGCAGTAATTGCGATGGGGATAGAGAAGCAGCCTGCCTGGTATAGTACTTTCTGTTTTACCATATAAATGTGTGAAGGAGGCTTGTGTACCTCAAGTGAATCCTGCTGCCATTAAAGGACTTTTGCCTGTTACTGTTCACCATATAAATGTGTGAGGAGGCTTGGTTAGCTCAAGTGAATCCTGCTGCCATTAAAGGACTTTTGCCTGTTGCAGTTTGCCATATAAATGTGTGAGGAGTCTCGTGGAGCTCAAGAGTAGCCCTGCTGACATTGAAGGACCCTATCTTGTTTGGAGGTCGTGAGTACTAATTCAGGTCGCTCCTGTTGAATTGCCACATTGAATCCAAATGGAATCACTGTACTGCTGACTGTTTAAACTAATTTTTCTTTTCCCTGTGTGAAAGGGCCCCTACCAGCTGCCACGGTTTGGACTAGCCACTAGGGCTTGGGTACCCAGGGACAGTAACCGGTAGGGATAGGCCTGTGCACAGAGCCATAGGTAGATGAGTAAAGTATAAGCTAATTAATCTGATTTCCCCCTGTCCTTGTTATATTCCCCCTAAATAAATCCGAGCTGCTTGTTTCAGCAAAGTTATAGTGCCTGAGATATTTGCCTATGTTAAAGTATTGTACTGTGATTGTTGCACTGTATCTTATTTTACAGGAGGTCCCAGTGCCTGAACCAGCCCTGGGGGTAAGTGTATACTGTGAAGGTAATTCTGATATATTGTGTGAGGCCACTAGTGGGAAGAAAGGGGGTTGCAGTGTCCCAGAGGGCTGTGACCAAGTAAGTTTAACTATTGCAAACCCTGACCTCTGGGTGGAGGCACCCGCCATTGGATCCAGGCCCCTCAACCTGTTAGTGGCAAATCAGGCAGGGGTAGTAGCCCCTGGGATAGCGCCATCTAGGGGTTACATCTTGGAGGCTCACCGCTGGGATTGTGTGTCCTCTAGTGGCCATATTTACAAACCACTGTTAAGGGAAATAAATAAATAAATAAATGGGTACCCCGACAGAAGTGGCTGTGCACCGGCTGGTGGAGTGGTGTACTGGGGAGGAGATCGAGCCCCAAAATGCTATGCTTATCCTGGACATCCCCCTGGGTATCAATACGGACACTGTGCAGGGAGTACTTTCCAAGGTGGAAGGTTTACAAAACCCTGTGGTGGTGGGTCGGCATGCTAATCTGCTCACCCACACTTTCCTGGCCCTAGTAGAGTTTAAGGATCCCATAGATAGCTCCAAAGTGCCAGAGACCATTACCCCAGAGGGAGCCCTCACTGCTTGGAGAGTGATAACTAAGGGCAGTAAAGACCCGGGGGAGGAATGAGCCCCCACCACTATCTGAAACTTTTGAGGAGAAATTTGCCAAATGGTTGCTGGGGGAAGGGAAAACTGTGGAGGACTTGAAGAAACTATTCTTGCCACCTGGGGTGTTCTCCCCAACACCCTCTCCGCCCAGTACCGTAATGGTGGCTGAACCAATGCAGACTCCTATTTCTGCACCTGCCATTAGTCACGACTCTTACCGAAGGTTGAGGATCTTCTCTGGCACTCTCCCACCCCCAAGGGAGGATGACTGGGAGACCTGGATAGACTATGTTGCCCCCAAGTGCTAGAATGGCAATGCTCGGAAGCCAAAAGCGAAAGAGGGTTAGTGAGAGCCTCCGGAGGTCCTGGCCCTGGCTACCATCCGTGCTAAACGGGCCAGTAACCCTGAAGTGACTGCACAGGCCTATCTTGAGGCCCTGGAGAATTGTATGGGAGCCCAGATTCTGATGAAGACTTATGGTGGAGAGTAAGAGATGCACAACAGTACCAAGGGAGTTGTTGTCTGTGTATGTATCTCGGCTGGAAAAATTGTTGCAAGAATGCCTCAGAAAGGGTAGTTTGCCAGCGATTGAACTGGACCGAACCAGGCTGGACAGGATCCTTAAGTCTGCCCCCTTCTCAGAACTGCTGTTGCTTCAGTTACGCCTAACTCGTCGACTGGAATCCCCACCCTCCTATGATGAGTTAATGAGAGAGTCGAGGAGTTGAGAAAAGCGACCTCGGGGAGGGACCTGCACCAACAGCTGCAGCTACGACCGGTGACTGAGGTGACCCATCAAGTGAAGTTCAGGGGCAGAGGTTGGCAGTAAATGAGTGCTCTGACAAGGAAAAAGATATGCCACAATGGGGCAAACTGTTGAGAGAGAGATCGGAATTCAAAAACAGTCCTTTATGAAGCCACCGCCTGCAAGTCGCGGGCCCTGACCTATATCCGACTGCATCTGCTATGGGGGTGGGGTACCCACCCATGTATCTCCTGCTGATAACAGCTCCGAACTCGATTCCTTGACCATGGAAGTGGAGAAACTCAAATGCTTATCACGCACCAGACAGAGATGGCACAAAGGTTCCAGTTAGTAGTACCCCTTACAAACTTGATGTAATACCTCGTAGCTCAAACTCAGAAAGTATGTTTTGCTGTAATTGTGGGAAAGATGGGCACATGAAAGGGAATGCCGGTCCCCAAAAGACACTGACAAAGTTGCTATAGGCTACAAGGAGAGCTTGGGAGAACAAATCAGTGGTTAGAGGTGCACGAAATGATCCCAGTGAGGGCACCAAAAATGCTAACTCACGTCCTTTTGTGGCAAGGTCAGTTGCCCAGGCCCCCACTACCGCCTCTCCAGACTGGTCCAGAATAGTGGGTCCCTCCATGGAGACCACTGTAAAGGTGAATGGAGTGTCTACAAGAGCTGTATTAGACAGTGGCTCCCAAGTGACAATTATGTTCCAGGATTGGTATCAGAAGCATTTGTCAGACGTACCTTTACAACCATTAGAAGGACTGCATGTATGGGGGTTAAGTGAGAAGGCCTACCCTATTACGGGTATATCCGAATTTGGCTGTCTTTCCCACCTCCGTGGCTGGAGTGGCCTAACAAGTAGAGACCCTAGCCTAGTGTGTCCCCACTGGACTGTATGATGGTGTCCCTTTGTTGATTGGAACAAATGCTCATGTTTCGGAAGGCTGGGTACAGTTGTGTTATGAAAACAGGGTCAAAGACTAGTAGAGCTTTAAGAGTTCCGCTTTAATTAAGAAGGCCTATGAGGCACAGAGAGATGCTGAAAAATAGAACCAGAGGAACCGGTCGGAATTGTATGGAAGAAGGATCTGAGTCTCTGATCCTGGCCAAATGCCCAGTGTACCTTACAGGAGAGGTCCGTATCAGAAAGGATGTTAAGAATAAAATATTAATGTTGGATGCACCAGGCGATGGAAAATTGCCAGAGGGACTGCTGGTCAAGCCTAGTATTTTGCCGCTAGAGCCCATGCTTATGCCAGAAGGGTAATGGTCCAAGTTCATAATGTGTCTGAAAGAGACATTCGAGTAAATAGAGGTTGCATCCTGGCTAATGTGCATTGTGCAGACACTGCAGTGCTACCCAGCAGCAAGAGTTCAAGGAAGAATGACAGGAGTAACGCCTGACTTGTTTGATTTCGGGCGACCCTCGCTGCCAGCTGAATGGAAAGTGAGGATCAGTGAGAAGCTTGCCCAGAGAGACCAGGTGTTTTCTTTAAAGGAATGGGATGTAGGATGGTGCAGAGCTGAGCACAATATCCGGCTGCATGACGAAAGACCATTTCGTGAAGAGGTCTCGACGCCTGGCACCTACTGACATAGATGATGTGAGACAGCATCTGCAAGAGATGTTAGCTGCTGGTGTAATACAAGAATCCAGAAGCCCTTATGCTTCCCCATTGTGGTATTGAGGAAAAGAATGGAACAGTAAGGATGTGTGGGATTATCGCACCTTAAACCGTGGACTATCCCTGATCAGTACACAATGCCCCGATTCAGGATGCTTTGGACTGCCTAAACGAGAGCAAGTGGTCTCTGTGCTGGATCTCCGCAGGGTACTACAGATCCCGAGCGGCCCCAGAGGACCATGAGGAAGACTGTCTTTATCTGTCCGCTTGTTTCTATGAATTCATGAGGATGCCTCAAAGGATTTCAGGTGCCCCAGCCACTTTTCAACGATTGATGGCGTGCAGTGGGGACATGAACTTACTAGAGTGCCTGGTATACCTAGATGATGTTATTGTGTTTGGCAGCTCACTGGAGGAACATGAGAGCAGATTATTTAAGGTATTGGACCCGACTGGATGACTTTGCCTTAAACTGTCCATTGATAAGTGTCAATTCTTCAAACATCAGTAAAGCATGTGGGACACATAGTATCCACCGAGGGAATAGAGACCGACCTAAGTAAAGTTGAGGCCTGACCACTGGCCCACGGCCCAAAAATCTAAAAGAACTGCAAAAGATTCCTGGGATTCTGTGGTTATTATCGGCGTTCATCAAGGACTATTCAAGAGTGATCCGCCTTTACTTAACCTTACTCAAGGGTATCCCAACCCACAAAAATACCAAAAGTCAGCGCCCTCAAGACTGAAGAGTGTATTTTCATCCGGTGAAGTATTTGGGGCCCATGGACTCCTGAATGTGAGACTGCTTTTCATGAGATCATATCAACTTACCCATGCTCCAGTGCTGGCCTATGCGATCCAAGAAACCTTACGTCCTGCACACTGATGCTAGCTTGCAAGGGTTGGGGCTGTGTTGTACCAAGAGCACGAGAATGGCCTGAGACCAGTGGCCTTTGCCAGTAGAAGCCTGACCCCATCCGAAAGAACTATCCTATACATAAGTTAGAGTTCCTAGCTTTGAAGTGGGCTATTGTTGACCAATTCCATAGTACTTGTATGGGGCTAAATACTGGTAAAAACTGACAATAATCCTTTGACCATATGTGCAGACCTCAGCTAAGTTGGATGCCACTGGCCATAGGTGGCTTTCTGCATTATCTACATATGACTATGCTCTCAGAATACCGAGCAGGTCTGAACCACATAGATGCTGATGTCTCTCCCGGAGGTCTGTTTCCCCAGAATGATTGGGTCCGATTGGTAGAACCTGACATTCGGGCACTCTGCCAGAAGTTTGACAGGAGGAACAAATGTCCACAGGACGAGTGGACTGCATGGTGGATTGCTTGGGACCCTCTGAGAATTGCATATCTGCTGCTTATTGCCACTTTTCTGCAATAGACATTGGTGCACTGCCTCAGCTGGACAATGACAGTATTTGGCGGGCTCAATCCCGCGATCCCATGATCAAAGCAGCTTTAGAAGCCTCTATGCAGGAAAAGATGTGTCCAATTACGCCCACTGATTTGAGAACTGCACTATTATACAAAGAAGGTCCTAAGTTGAAACTGATCAATAAACTGTTATACAGAGAAACAGTAGACAGAGGGGACAAGTAGACAAACAACAACTAGTGCTGCCCACTGCCTTTCTCGAGACTCAATACTGATGTCCTTGCACAACCACATGGGGCACCTTGGTATAGACAGAACACTTGACTTGGTGAGATCCAGATTTATTGGCCTAAGACGGGGCTGATGTGGGAGCAACACATTCGAACTTGTAGTCGCTGCTTATAGAGGAAAGCTTTTGCCCCAGAGGGCTGCCCCTTGTTAACATCACCACCAGTGCACCCATGGAGCTGGTCTGTTGATTTTCTGAGTTTGGAGTCAGATCAAAGAAATATCAGTAATGTGCTGGTGGTCACTGACCATTTCACGAGATATGCCCAAGCTTCCACCAAAGACCAGAAAGCATCCATTGTGGCCAAAGTACTTGTAGAAAACTTTTGTTCACTATGGGCTCCACAAAGAATCCATTCTGATCAAGGAGAGATTTGAGAGTCGTCTGATCAAAGAGATGCTTTCTCTGTGGGGAGTGCGAAGTCCAGAACCACTTACCACCCCCCAGGGGACCCTCAGCCTGAACGTTTCAACCACTTTTGCTAGATATGCTAGGGCACCCTGCACCCAAAGGACAAGCCTAGATGGAGCCAACAAATTAGCACCCTGGTACATGCTTATAACTGCACCAAAAGTGATGCCACTGGGTTCTCCCCACCGCCTGATGTTTGGAAGAGAGCTCGACTACCGGTAGATGTGTGTTTTGGGGCTCTCCTGATGGGGTTCAAGCTGACAACTATTTACAGTATGTGCAAAGTTAAGGCCCAGCTAACTCATGCTGTACCAACTGGCTCAAACCATGGCTGCCAAAAGAAATCTCCAACAAAGAAAGGTATGATAAAAGGTGAAAGACAGGAACTCCAGGAGGAGATCGGGTATTGTTAAGAAATCTGGGACTGCATGGCAAGCACAAGATTGCTGACAGATGGCACCATCTCCCTCACATTGTAGTGGGCAAACTAGATGATCTGCCAGTGTACAAAGTAAGGCCTGAGAATAATTCAAAGATGTAAAACAATGCATAGAAATCATTTACTGCCCATTGGACAAATCTTAATTGAGTCTGAGCCCTAGAAGATGCCCCTCTGGACCAGTGACTAGAGCTGCTGCTAAGAAAGATCAGGAAAGTCTGCACCTACAGAAGCAAAGTTAAAGTGTTCCCTCCACAAGTCCCAGTTGAGCATGACTGTCAGTCCATATCGGAAGAAAGTGAGAATGACTTTGAATACTATCCTTCTTACTGAACTGAGTCAATTGTTTCGGGCAACTCTAGTCAATACTGGAGATGAAGCTGCCTTCTGGACTGTCTAAGCCCCTAGTTTCGTCCCTGGAGCCAATGCTCCCAGAAGGTGAAGTGCAAAGCATCAGATCAGATGAAATGGAATCATTGTGCATGGTTGAACTGTTTGAGCTTTCGAGGGAAAATGATGGATTGGGTCAGACTGGTGATACACCAGAACAAGAAGAGTATTTTGAGTGCCCTGACAGTCCACTGCCAGTGTCCGAAAGCTCTCCATGCAGCCGAATGTTGTGGACTCAGAAACTGTAACTCCTGAGCTGAAAGTGCCCCAAGTTCTAGCCTCTCTACCCACATGGAGACTCCCTGACAAGTGAGAACAATGCTGAAAATGAGGCTCAGAGTGCAGAGACTGTAACAGTTCCCCTAGAAAGACTGGTCGAGTTGTAAAGCCTGGTGCACCTCAGTTATGATTCCCTGGGCCGCCAGTGGATCTGCCTCTCAATGTTGTCCATAAAGGAGTGTATGTGTCCCCGAGCTCATTGCCCAAACTGAGCAGTGCTAACTCCAGTTACTTGTGTTGCCCTCTAAGTATGGTGCCCTTGCCCGTCCAGCCCCAAGGTAACTGATAGGGAAGGGCCCCCTCTCTTCAGGTTTCATGTACAAGAGGTAATAACTTGAGTTATGGTACAATGTGTATGTAATACTGTGTAAAGAGTGACGTACTGCAATGTTTCAGAAATGTGTTCTTGGTAAAATGATATATTGACTGATGATTACATGTGTGAGCCTAATGCAAATGTATATGGTTGCAGTTGAAACTTATGGGGGTACTTGCTTGACGCGGACGTCAAGCTTTCCCAGGCCAGGAAGGGTGTAACCCCCCTGCAAATGGGGGTTCCCAAAAGACTTCCAGGAGCTTGCTTGAATGCTCCAAGCCTGAATGGTGTTTGGCGTTTAAGCCATTTATCAGTGAGTGTTTTTAGAACCTCTGGTACTGTCTCTTTAAGAGCTGTCTGCTTGCAAACATAATTAGTTTGTATGGGGGACTGTGTGTTTCTTTGATTGAGTACCACTCGAGCTGCTGCCAATTCACTCCATTTTTGCAGTCACTAGGAGTGCAAAGGGAACCTATCTGAAAGATGTAACTGTTTGCCAGAAACCATTTAGAGTAATAATGAAATTACAGTTTGTCTAACCTGCTTTCTTTGCAGTCAGAACTGTGTCTGCCTAGTTCCCCATTCTGGTTTTGAACTGCTGAACTGGACCAATCAGTGTGGGGTAAGCTAGCTCTAAAATGGTGCCTTGGACGAATCAGAACTTGGACTCGTAATCTGAGCCAGCCACAAGAGGATTGTATGGGCAGTGACTCTGGGAGATGTAGTTTAGACTTGGCCTTTTGGACCAACAGGAGCAGTCTATTGTGAGTGACAGCCAATCCAGTCAAGAACTGGGAGGAACTCAAAGGAAGTGCCCAGTTTTGTCTGTTGGAGTTTCAGTTGAGCTCTGGCAGTGAAGAAGGAAGGAACCCTGTGCTTTTCAGTGTGCAGTTTTAGTCGGAAGCGTGTGTAAGGCCCAGAGTTCGGTCTGCAGCTTGTGTAACTGCTTGTTAGTACTGAATCCGTCCTGTAGAGAGAATCAAAGGATATCTGAAGAGTAGAAACCAGACTCACCCTGTAGAAGACTGGAGAAATTGCTGAATTGCACTCGGTCTGTCAGGAACTGAATCTGCTGTGTGTTCTCCGGGTATTGTGCAGTAATTGCGATCGGGATAGAGAAGCAGCCTGCCTGGTATAGTACTTTCTGTTTTACCATATAAATGTGTGAAGAGGGCTTGTGTACCTCAAGTGAATCCTGCTGCCATTAAAGGACTTTTGCCTGTTACTGTTCACCATATAAATGTGTGAGGAGGCTTGGTTAGCTCAAGTGAATCCTGCTGCCATTAAAGGACTTTTGCCTGTTGCAGTTTGCCATATAAATGTGAGAGTCTCGTGGAGCTCAAGAGTAGCCCTGCTGACATTGAAGGACCCTATCTTGTTTGGAGGTCGTGAGTACTAATTCAGGTCGCTCCTGTTGAATTGCCACATTGAATCAAATGGAATCACTGTACTGCTGACTGTTTAAACTAATTTTTCTTTTCCTGTGTGAAAGGGCCCCTACCAGCTGCCACGGTTTGGACTAGCCACTAGGGCTTGGGTACCCAGGGACAGTAACTGGTAGGGATAGGCCTGTGCACAGAGCCATAGGTAGATGAGTAAAGTATAAGCTAATTAACCTGATTTCCCCCTGTCCTTGTTATATTCCCCCTAAATAAATCCGAGCTGCTTGTTTCAGCAAAGTTATACTGCCTGAGGTATTTGTCTATGTTAAAGTATTGTACTGTGATTGTTGCACTGTATCTTATTTTACAGGAGGTCCCAGTGCCTGAACCAGCTCTGGGGGTAAGTGTATACTGTGAAGGTAATTCTGATATATTGTGTGGGCCACTAGTGGGAAGAAAGGGGGGTTACAGTGTCCCAGAGGGCTGTGACCAAGTAAGTTTAACTATTGCAAACCCTGACCTCTGGGTGGAGGCACCCGCCATTGGATCCAGGCCCCTCAACCTGTTAGTGGCAAATCAGGCAGGGGTAGTAGCCCCTAGGATAGCGCCATCTAGGGGTTACAGTTAGGTGTCAACGTATTCCCATACCTGGATGATTGGCTGGTGATGGGAAAATCACCACAACAGGTAAAGGAACATCCGCAGGTAACCCAGAGTCTTATGGATTCCTTGGGGTTCTTCTTAAACCTCAAAAAGTGTGTCCTTCAGTCAGCACAGGTGCTGCATTTTATAGGAACGGAGCTGAATACCCTGAAGGGCAGGGCCTACCTGCCTCAGGAGAGGGTACAGAATATCCTGCAGATTGCTGGCTTATTCAATCTGAACAGGCCCAGAACTGCAAGACAGTTTCTTCAGCTATTGAGTTACATGGCTGCAGCCACAGGCACAGTATTGGGTTCCAGATTCCAAATGAGGGATATACAGTTCCACCTCAGGGCCACTGGTGCCAAAGGAGAGACCACCTGTCTAAGCTAGTTCCAGTAACATAAAAATTACTTCAGGCACTCCAGTGGTGGAAGGAGAAGGACAATATATGGGAAGGGGTTCCAATCTATGGGAAAGGGTTCCCTTCCAGCAAGAATCTCCATCAGTAATCCTCACAACAGATGCTTCACTATTGGGGTGGGGTGCCCATCTAGGGGATCACACCACCCAGGGTACCTGATCAAGTGCAGAATCATTTCTGCACATAAATCTGCTGGAGTTAAGAGCAGTGCTCTTGGCATTACAGACCTTCGCCCCATTGGTACAGGTCAGAACAGACAATACTACCACAATGTACTACATCAACCAGCAAGGTGGGACAAGGTCCAATCCTTTATGTACAGAGGCTAGGAGAACATGGAGCCTGGCTTACTCTCTGGGAGTTTCCCTACAAGCCACCATTTGCCAGGGAAGGACAATACCCTAGCAGATGCTCTGAGTCGAATCAATCAGGCCCATCATGAATGGACACTCAACAGGCAGGTGCTGGGGTAGTCGGGGGTAGTCTTCAGAAGATGGGGCTCCCCAGAGATAGATCTCTTTGCATCCCACGAGAACCACCATTTGCCACAGTATTGTTGCAGGCCACCAGCCAGGGGCTCAGTACCCCTGGATGCTCTGGCTCTGGGCTGGTCAGGGAGAAAGCTATATGCTTTTCCTCCTTTTCCTCTAATCGGGTTCTAGTGAAATTCGGATCTCAACCAGCATCAATGATCTTGATAGCATCAGACTGACCCAGGCAGCCATGGTGCTCTCTGCTGCTATCCATATCTATGGACAAGCCAATACACCTTCCTCAGAGGCACAACCTGTTAACCTTCAACCTGGGGAGGATACTGTACCCAAACCGTAGATCCCTCAGGCTTAAGGCATGGTTCTTGAGGACTTAGAATATGCAGGCTTGCATCTCTCAGAAAGTTTCCTGAATGTCTTAAGGTTACAGGAAACCCTCTACTGAGAAAACCTATGCTTCTAAATGGAAGAGATTTTCTATTTGGTGTTCTACCAGTGATGTGATACCTGCACAGGTAGGAGTTCCAGCCCTGCTGGATTATCTTGCCCATTTGCATTCCATGGGTTTGCAGGCCACTACTTTGAAGGTCCATTTGGCTTCAGTATCTGCTTACATCTCAGCTGGAAAGGGTGTCTCCATGGCATCCAACCCTATTTTCAAAAAGTTCTTCAAAGGTTTGGCCCACCTGCACCCCACTTCATAGGGAACTGGTGCCAGGCTGGGACCTGAATGTTTGCATCTCCCAGTTCATGTGCCCTCCTTTTGAGCCCATGATCTCAGTTTACTTGAAATATGTCACTTGGAAAACAGTGTTCCTGGTGGGCCATTACTTCTGCCAGAAGGATTAGTGAGCTGTAGGCCTTGTACATTGAAAAGGACTACATCTCATTCCACAGGGATAAAGTAGTCTTGAGGATGAACAGGAAATTTCTCCTTAAAGTGTTTCTGATTTCCACTTGAACCAATCCATAACCCTGCCAGTCTTTTTCACTGAAATCTCTAGTTCAGGTGAATGTAGACTCCACAGTCTTGATGTCAGAAGAACTCTTAGCTATTACATGACTGTCACCAAGGACCATAGATAGGACAGACAACAGCTGTTGCTGACTTATAGGGATGTGAGAAAAGGAAACCCAACATCTAAAAAGTCCATCTCTCACTGGATAGTTCAGTGTATCCAGTTCTATTACTCGAAAGCTGGAAAGGAGCCCTCACCAGGCCAAAGAACCCATTCCACAAAGGGGCACAGCTGCTACCATAGCAGTGCCAGGGATGTTCCACTTGTGGAAATCTGTAAAGCAGCTACCGCGAGGACAGTGCACACCTTTACAAAGCATTACAGCCTGGACACCCAGTCCAGAAGTGATGCCAGGTTTGGCACAGTGGTCCTGCAGAGTCTGTTTCCAAAGTAGGTTCTGTGCCCACCTCCAAAGGTATTGCTTCTTAGTCTGCAAGAGTTAGGAATATTGGAGAATTCCTGGGGTGAGAAGAAAAAATTACTTACCATGGTAATCTTGCTTCTTCCAAGGTATTCTCCAATATTCATAACTCACCCACCCTATCTCCCCTTCTAGAACCAGTGGCCTCTGCACTCCAAGCTGAGTATCTATCTGTGAGGGTGCCATACTGGCATACTTTGTTTTTGAGCCCCTGTTGAGCATTGGTTTCTCCCTTCTTCAGGTTATTTTGACATTAGGGGGAGTTGTTTTTTCACTCCAGTTGGAGGCTTGTTGGAATAGAGCAGTGCAATTATTATTACTATAAAGTTACAGTTTGCTGGCTGGGCCTGTACTTGCAGGCTCTAAATGAAATCTGAAGCGTTAGAATGTAGGCAGTTGATAAGGGCAGCATTTGAAAAGTGGCATGGGCCAGTGATGGTTCCATCATTAGCATAACGTTCTGTCTCCAGGCAGTTCTACTTCTAAGGCTGACTGCAAGAGTTATGAATATTGGAGAATACCTTGGAAGAAACAAGATTACTATGGTAATTTTTTCTTCCCTTAGTATCATATGTTGTGGAGTAAGCAGTTGTCATGTGATGGATTTAACCACTGAGACTGTAGGACTTTTCAAGGCCCATTTGATAAACATGATTAATGTTTTCAAGAACTTCAACTAGTCCTATGGTAGGCTTCAGAAAAGTGAAAATAGGAGACTTGACATTGTTTCTTTAATGTTCTTTCCAACAGCGACACCCCGCTAGACCTGAAGATTAAAGCGAGTATGGTTTCAGACATGTTCTCATTAGTAGGTGAGTAGCACAGCAAGTGTTCTGTAGTTAGTATGACTTGGGGAACTCAAAATATACTGTGATTTTTTTTTTTTTTTTTTTTTTTTGGTCGGGGGGTTGCAGCATTTATATTTTAGAAATTATATGGAAATTGCAGGTATGGACGTTGAAACTGATGAAGATAGCTGGCCAGGAAGCACATGGGTAGCGCATCTGTTTACTATTCTGGTGACCCAGATTTGGCATTGAACTCTGCTTGTTTGGGGCCTGCCAGCAGAAAGCAGCATGAGAATCCCTGCGCGTCTTTCTTTCTGAGAGGAGGGATTCTCATCCTCAACTGTTTTTCTGCACCTGGTGGAAACCAGGTGCTTATCGGAGGAGGGACAACTGCCAACTAGTAGCGCATGTGCGAGTGCATTGTTGCGCACTGTAACCCTCAAGGGAAAAAAAGAGTGGGAAAACCCAACCGGCAGGATGAAGTCTAGTCCACTACAGGCCCTGAACTGCCGACTAGGCATCCACCTCCTTACTGGAGCCTGACCATGTCAAGAAAGTTGTACTACCCAGGGACCCGGCCATGCAGGGCATGTCATTAGGGAACAGGAGGCTGTGACAAGTACCTGGAGAACGTGGGTGACAGAGCTGTGGGGGCTGACAGATGGGGACAGGTCAGCAGTAGGTGAAAAAACACAGTGTTTGGGGGGAAGAAAATGATAAAGATGCAGTGGTTGGAACTCTCCCCCCAGTAGGGCTGTTATTCATGTGTAATCTTAGTAAGGCTGGGTAGAACTGTTTAAAAAAAAAAAAAAAAAACTTAAAATTTACAGTAAAAAAAAAGTGCACATGACAAAAAAGACAGTTTGTGTGGTTTGAAATTCAATCAGTAGGTAATATGCATTTAATATTCTACTAGTTTAGACTCTAATTTGAGCAGAAAGAGGCTTGCCCATCCTTAAAGATGAGGATCCCTAGCTGAGGTGTATTCAGCCGAAAAATACATTCAGAATAGTGTCACTCATCTGTTTTTGTTTAAAGCTGAAAACTACTGTATAAGATATTTAAGAAAAGTTGGCTGAAGTCAACAGTATTTGCTTATGTGTTTGTAGTGTCCACCTTTCTTGAGCTGGATGTGGAGCTGTTCCCCAGCTGTTACAGCCATGCAAGGGGAGAACAAGTGTTTGCAGTGTTCACACACTAAGAGATCTGGCATTGCACCAGCAGCAATCTTTACAGTGTCCTTCTCTCCTGAGTGAGACCAGGAGATGTGCCTCTACTCCAGTGATAATGTTTGCAGTACCTCCCACTCCTGAGAGGGTTATGAAGCTGTGCTGCCACTCCAGACCAGGAGATGTACTGCCATGCCGGTAGCCACTGTGTTTGTACTGTCCCTCTCTCCTTAGGGAGTATGGAGATGTGCCATTGCTCCGGCGGCCACAGTGTTTGTAGTGTCCTTACCTCTGTCCTGAGCGGGAACTAGAGATGTACTTTTAGACTAGAGGCATTGTTTGCATCTGAAGATATGCTATGCCATTAGCTGCAGTGTATAGAGTCCTTCTCTCCTGAGAGGGACCAAAGAGATGTGCTACAGTGCTAGTGGCAGTGTGTGTAATGTTCCCCTCTCCTGAGAGGGACCAGGAGTTGTGCCTTGAGCTGGTTGACATGTCTGTAGAGTCCATCTAGAGATGTGCCACAGTGCCTGCAAAAGTGTTTGTAGAGGCCCCCCTCCTCCAGTGGGAATGTGGAGTTGTTTTGCCACACTGGCATTAGTGTTTGTAGTGTCCCCCTTCCTGTGAGGTGGAGCAGGTGATTTGTTACTGAACTCATGAAAGTGTTTGTAGTTTCTCTGTCTCCCAAGAGGGACCTAGAAATGTGCTGTGGTGCCAGCAGCCCTGGACATTCACCAGCTTCCCCTGTTCTGCTGCAGACCCCCAATCCTAGGTGACTGTTTCTCTGGATGCTGTCATATTGGACATGAAGGGCAGGTTCCTCTATGCCTTTCCTCCCTTCCCCCTGTTGTTCAGAGTTCTAGTCAAGATCCGGTTTCAACCCTGTACAGTGATACTGGTGGCTCTGGACTGGGCCAGACAACCTTGGTACCCCCTGTTGTTGTCCCTTGCAGTGTCACTCTCTCTGTCTCTTCCCAAGAGACACAATCTCTTAACCTCCTCTCAGGGGAGAATTTTGTACCCCAGTCTCCAGTCTCTCAATCTCAAGGCCTGGTTCTTGAGGAGTTAGAATATGCAGGCCTGCATCTTTCTCAAGGAGTTCTGGATATTCTGAAGTTCTCCAGGAAACATTTCACCTGAAAAACTTGCAATTCCAAATGGAAAAGATTCAGCATTTGGTGTTCTCAGAAAGGCACTCTGCCTGATACTGTAGGCATTGCTACAGGTTTATCTAGCAGCTGTCTCTGCTTTCCTTTCAGCAGGGAAGGGCTCTTCCCTGGCATCTCATCCTGTTTTCAGTAAGTTCTTCAAAGGTCTGGTTCATATCAACCCTCCATTTAGAGAGCCTGCTTCGGCTTGGGATCTGAATGTCTGCATTGCTCAGCTTACGCAGTCACCCTTTGAACCTCTGGCTTCGGCCGAGCTTAAATATTTGATCTGGAAAACTGTGTTCCTGGTAGCTATCACTTCTGCCAGGTGGATTAGTGAATTACAGGCCCTGTCAGTTGAACCTGACTTTATCTCCTTCCATAGGGATAAGGTGGTCCTGAGAATCATTTAGAGGCTCTTACCCAAAGTGGTGTCAGACTTTCATCTGAACCAGTCTGTGTCTCTTCCTGTGTTTTTCACTGACCACTCTTCAGGAGAAAGAAGATTACACAGTTTGGATGTAAAAAGGGCACTTAGCTACTACACAGAACATCCTAAGGCACACAGAAATGACTGTCTTCAATTACTTCTCACTTATGGTGAAGTGGAAAGGGGTAAGCCTGCTACTAAAAGAACTATTGCCAGGTGGATTGTCTTTTGTATACAGTTCTGCTATGACAATTTGAGCAAACCACTGCCTTCAGGCCTGAGGGCTCACTTGACTAGGAGTATAGCTGCTTCTCTGGCTGCTGCCAGAGATATACCCTTGGTAGAAATATGTAAAGCAGCCACCTGGAAAACAGTCCATACATTCACCAAGCATTACTCTCTGGACATCCAGACCAGGAGTGATGCTAGGTTTGGTACAGCAGTGCTGCAGATCTTGTTCCAAAAGTAGGTTCTGTATTTCCTCCTCCTCCTGGGGGAACTGCTTGGTAGTCTGCATATTGTCAAAATACAGCAAGACTTCATGTTGTTTGAAGAAAAAATTACTCACCATAGTAATGTTTCTTCTAATGGAGTCTTGCTGTATTCTGCCCTCCTTCCCTACCTCCTCTCTCAGAACCTAGTTTTTGGGAAGTGGACTGGCAGGTACAGTGTTGCACCTCAGGGGTGTACCTTGTATCCTCTCTCTTAAGGGTAGGGTGGTTGTTTTATTGCTGTTGCTTTTATGTTTATTATATTGTCACTACCTTTATCTTGGGTTCTCAACTTGAGTCTTTTGGACCCAGGTTGTTGCCTTTTGGCTTGTAACTTAAATAATTTCCATATTTAGTACTTAGTTTGCTCGTAAAAATCCGACGGTTACACTGAGAAGTACCTGAGACAGAGGTTTGAAAACGAGCTGAAGCTCAACGTTCTATGCTGCTGCATAGTTAACTCTTTCCTCTCCGGGGCAGTTCAAGTGCTGGGGCTAACAGCATATTGTCAGAATACAGCAAGACTCCATTAGAAGAAACAATATTTCTATGGTGAGTAATTTTTTTCTTTCTGCAATTTGGAATGTGCCTTCTTTGGTTGGGAGATCTTATTTGTGTCAGTCTTCACCATCCATCATTGTTGGAATTCGCTGGCTAGAGGTCAGGACCCCCGGGAACTTTTTTAGGTGGTAGGGCTGCCGCTGCGATAGCGCCGCCCTCGAGACCGGCGACTGCGTGGGCGCCAAGGTTGGCGTTAGGCTGCGTCAACTCTATCTGCCTTCCAGTTTTTCGTCTTCCCACCGTAGAGGTCACACCTCATGTGGAGCTGCTGCACTAGAGGCCTAATTCAACTCCGAAAAACACTTTGACGCCGTCTCTATATTTCCTTCGGTGCCGAAGTTCGTTGGTTCCTGACGGTTCTGCTTTGCCATACTCGACGTCGCCCGGTAAGATCTTTCCATTTCTTTATATTTCTGCAACGTCCCGTCTGTTTTTGGTGTTTCAAACAAAATGAAGTCTTGCTATATTATAACATATGCAGTGAGTCCCAACCTTCGAACTGCTCCGGAGGTGAAAGAGTTAACTTTCCATGCCAGGCATGGAACCCTGAGCGCAAGCTCAGTTGAAAACTCTGTTGTTCTTTGAACTACAACTGTCAGATTCTTTACTCCGCCTCACTGAACAGTCGCTCCGGAGATTTCTCCTTCTGCTCGGTTCGTTTGTCGATTAAAAAGTCTTAGTTTTCGGTTTCTTGACCGAAATTAAACCGCAACTGGTCGGTTCAAGCTCTGTCTGTGGTATTGTAAGTAATAGATAGGCTTACATTATTTTCTTCTGTGTGGAGCTTGTAAACGTGTTTTCGGTTCGGTTTGAATCGATGAGGTTGTTGTTAAAAAAGACTTTCTAGTCCTTTAGAGTGCGGTTCCCGGTTCTTATCGGTTCTAAAAAAAAACGGATTTCATTACGTTTTTTCCACAGCCCGTGACACGGTTGGGAATTGATAAGGGAGTCTTGCTTGGTGGATTGCCACTAACTGGCAAGTATGGTTAGGCTGGCACTATGTCTGAGAAACCCAAAAGAAAAACCGGGCCTACTGGGTTTCAACACTTTGGTGTCTGCGGGGAAGCTTTTGCTAAGGCTGACCCACACACACCACCTGTGGATATTGTCTGGGGTTTGACCACCTCAATGCAGACTGCCAGATTTGTAAGAATTTTCCCGCTGCCACCGTGGAAAAGAGAGTTGGTAGGCTCAGGGAAAGGGAGGCCAAAAAGTCCGCTGACCCGGATGGCCAGCCCAGTTCGGTTTCAACCAAACCGGAGGGAGTGCCCTCTGACCAGGGCGATACTTCCTCGGGCAAACGAAGAGCCAGCTCTGAGGACCCAGTTCCAACTAAAAGGGCTAGAAAGTCAGCTAGTCTGGAAAAAGTTATTTCTCCAACCGGTGAGGAAATAGCTAAAGCAATTCAAATTGTTCAGTCACTTTTAACCGGTTCCATCCGAACTGGCACCATCAGGGAAGCGCTCGGTTCAGCCGGTTCCACCGGTTCAAGATTTTGATTTTGAGGATTTTTATGAACCGGAGGAGGGGGAGGAGGAGTATGGGGAGAGTGAATGTGATTTTGAAGGTCTGGATGTGCCCATTGAACGGACATCTCTCAGACAGACCGTCAGGGTCCCCAGCTTTCTGAGTCCCTTCTCATTTTTGTTCTATAAGAAAGTTGCTGAAACTCTCCAACTCCCTGTTGAGGAAGCTGTTGATGACCAAGAGGAGCCTGATTATGTAGAAATGATGGATATTCCAGAGTCTAGGAGACTGTCTGTTCCCTTGCATAAATCTTTTAGGAAACAGACAGTAAAAATTCTAAAAACTCCTCACTCCATTCTTCCTGTTGATAAAAGGATGGACAAGAGGTATATTTTATCAGGCTCTGATATGGGGTTCCTTACTCAGCAATGCAGCCATGTGGGGGTAGTGCAGGCTGCAGCCTGTGACAAGGCAAATGTTCCTCTAGCCTCGCACCCTCCTGAAAAGGACTCTAGGAGGATGGATGCCATGGCAAAGAAACAGTACATGGCAGCATCTTTAGGACTCAGACAGGCAAATTATATGGCTTATGCTGCTAGGTACCAGAAGTCCAGATGGGACACTGTGCTGGCCCTAGCAAGACAAGTCCCTGACCAGCTTGCCAGGGAGCTGGAGCAGGTGGCTGCGGATGGTATTGAGGCATCCAAGGTGCAATTTCATGCTGCAGTAGACTCTAATGATGTGTCATCAAGGGTCATGGCTACATCTGTGGCACTTAGCAGAATGGATTGGCTCAGATGTGCTACCCTGTCTCAGGATACCCAGTCTAAGGCTATGGATTTTCCTGTTGTGGCAATTCTCTGTTTGGGGAGCAGACAGAGAATTATATGAAGAAAATGGATGAATATAGGACCACCTATAGGAGTGCACAGGCCAAAGAAAGGCAGACAACTCCTCAAAGGCAGCATCTCAGGGGCAGGCATTTTCATAGGCCTTTATACCAAGCCCAGGCCTCCTCTTCTGCTTATGCCCAGAGGGGGTTCTTTAGCGGGAGAGGCAGACGGGGTACAAGTAAGCCCACTTCTACCCCTCAGCCCAAAGCCCCTGCCAAGCAGGCTCCCTGATGGGGTGGCCAGGGCCGATTCTCCACTACCGGTAGGGGGCAGGCTGGCTTACTTTGTCCAGGACTGGAAATCTTTAACATCGGACAAGTAGGTCCTGGAAGTAGTAAGCCAGGGACTGGTTCTCAGCTTCAAAAAGTTTCCAAAGATGAGAGCCAGGTCCTTTCCACCTGCAAATCCATCAGAGGCTCTTGCCGTAGAAACTGAAGTTTCTACCCTCCTGGCTCTCAGAGCTGTGGAAAGGGTTCCACCCCTACACCAGGGCAAAGGGTTGTACTCCAGGTACTTCCTTAGCCCAAAAAAGACAGGAGAATGGCGGCCCATCCTAGATCTCAGATGCCTAAACAAGCACCTTTTAAAACCAAAATTCAAAATGGTGGCTCTGGGAATTATTTTACCCTCTCTAAGGCCAGGGGACTGGCTAGCCTCCCTGGACCTCAAGGATGCCTACTTCCATGTTCTTATCAGAAGCTCCCATCGAAAGTACCTCAGATTCAAACTGCCCTCAGGCCATTACCAGTTCAGAGCAATGCCCTTCAGCCTTACCTCAGCTGAGGGGTATTCACAAAATGCCTGGCAGTAGCAATTTGCCCACTTAAGAAGGCAAAGATTGCTATCTTTCCTTATCTGGACGACTGGCTCATAGTGGGCCAGTCTCCAGACCAGGTCAAATTACACCTTCAGGTAACTCAGCAACTGCTCACATCTCTAGGTTTCCTTCTCAATCTTCCAAAGTCAGTCCTAGAGCCTTCCAGCTTCTCATCTTCATAGGTGCAGAACTGAACACAAAAGAGGCCAGAGCCTTCCTTCCTCTGGAAAGAGCAAGGACCCTGATCTCTCTGGCCTCCTCTTTCACCCTGCAGGTCTCTCGACCAGCAGAGGCATTTTCTATAGCTCCTGGGGCACATGGCTGCTTCTACAGCAGTAGTGCAGGGAGCAAGATTTCAGATGAGGGATGTCCAGTTCCATTTGAGAGCCTTTTGGTCTCAAAGGAGAGACCTTCTGACCAAACTGATCCCAGTGACTCGAACTCTGATCCAGGCCCTTCAGTGGTGGCAGGACCAGAGCAATCTGAGACAGGGTCCCTTCACCCCAGTCTCAATCCTTAATCCTTACTACAGATGCATCCCTCTTGGGGTGGGGAGCTCACATGGGCGACCTCACTACCAGGGATTGTGGTCCCCACAGGAATCTCTGCTTCACATCAATCTGTTGGAACTCAGAGCAGTTTTTCTAGCACTTCAAGTTTTTTCCACATCTGTTCAGAACAAAGTTGTACAGGTCCGAACAGACAACACCACTACGATGTGGTACATCAACAAGCAAGGAGGCACTCGGTCTATGGCCCTGTGCACCAAAGCAATGAGGTTGTGGTCTCTGGCTTATTCCCTGAACGCCTCCCTTACGGCAGTTCACCTCCCAGGCAAGGACAATGTTCTGGCAGATGCTCTCAGCAGGATTTCCCAGGGCCATCACGAATGGGCACTGGATCCCCTAGTACTGGAGGTAGTATTTGCCAGATGGGGCACCCCGCAGATAGATCTTTTTGCAGCCCCAGACAATCACCAACTTCCCCTTTTTTGCTGCAGGCCCCCAGTGTTGGGCTCAGTCCCTCTGGATGCCTTCCTTCTCAGTTGGGAAGGGAAGTTTCTCTATGCTTTCCACCCTTTCCCTCTCCTGTTCAAGGTGCTAGTCAAAATCAGATCTCAACCCTGCAAGATGATTCTGATTGCTCCGGATTGGGCCAGACAGCCCTGGTACCCACTCCTTATGTCCTTAGCAGTCCACCTTCCCCTGTGTCTTCCCAGGAATCACAACTTGTTGTCCTGTGCCCAGGGGAGAATTTGGTATCCGAACCTCAAATCTCTCAATCTCAAGGCCTGGCTCTTGAAGAGTTAGAGTTTGCTGACCTTCACTTCTCCCAAGGTGTACTGGATATCTTGAAGGCCTCTGGAAAGCCTTCCACCTGGGCTACTTATAATTCCAAATGGAAGAGATTTTCCATATGGTGCTCTGGCAAGCATATTCCCCCAGAATCTGCTGACTTGCCCACACTCCTTGATTATTTGGTGCATTTGAATTCGTTGGGGCTGAGACCAGCTACCCTAAAAGTGCACCTGGCAGCCGTGTCTGCTTTCTTATCAGCAGGTAAACCCTCTTCTTTTTCAGCTCATCCTGTATTCTCCCAAGTTTTTCAAGGGGTTGCTTCACACCAACCCTCCATTCAGGGACTCTGCCCCTGCTTGGGATCTTAATATTAGCATTGCTCAGCTTATGCAACCCCCTTTTGAGCCATTGTCTTCAGCAGAGCTTAAGTACTTGACTTGGAAAACTGTGTTTTTGGTAGCCATCACTTCTGCCAGGCGCATAAGTGAATTGCAAGCATTGTCAGTGGAGCCTGATTTTATCTCCTTTCACAGAGATAAGGTGGTCCTCAGGACTAACAGGAAGTTTTTGCCTAAGGTGGTTTCAGACTTCCACCTTAACCAATCCATGTCTCTTCCTGTGTATTTCACTGACCATTCCTCCTCTGGCAAGAGGAGACTGCACAGTTTAGATGTCAAAAGAGCCCTTAGTTACTACATAGAATGTACAAGGGTCACAGGTTTGACTCCTCCAACTTTTCCTCACTTATGGTGAGGTTGGTAAGGAAACCTGCCACTAAAAGATCCATTGCCAGGTGGATTGTCTCTTGTATCCAATTTTGCTATGAAAAACTGGGTAAGGTTCCCCCTCAGGCCTGAGGGCTCACTCTACCAGAGGTACAGCTGCGTCTCTGGCTGCTGCCAGGGACATCCCTATCCTAGAGATATGTCAAGCAGCTACCTGGAAAACAGTTCACACTTTTACCAAACATTACTCCCTGGACATCCAGGCTAGGAGTGATGCTCGGTTTGGCACAGCTGTGCTTCAGAGCCTATTTCCAAAGTAGGTTCTGTCCCTCCTCCATGGAGGTACTGCTGTGTAGTCTGCATATGTCATAATATAGCAAGACTTCATGTTGTTTGAAGAAAAAATTACTCACCTTAGTAATGTTGTTTCTTCTAATGGAGTCTTGCTATAGTATGACCTCCCCCCCTGCCTGCCCCTCTCAGAACCTCTACTTTTGGGATGTGTGTTGGCAGTGTAGTGTTGGCACTTAGTAGATGCCCACCTTATTTTCACCCCCTCTTTTGGGGTGTTTGGGTGTTATGTTTTAAAATTTTCTTTCTTGGATCCCCTGACTTGAGTCTTTGTTTTGGGACCAAGAAAAATGTGTTCTTGTATTTAGTAGCCAGTGGGCTAGTGTAGGTTTACGGCTTCCACACAGAACCTTAGTGAGTTTTGCTCGTAAAGATCTGACAGTTGTAGTTCAAAGAACAACAGACAGAGTTTTCAACCAAGCTCGAGCTCAGGGTTCCATGCCTGGCATGGAAAGTTAACTCTTTCACCTCCGGAGCAGTTCGAAGGTTGGGACTCACTGCATATGTCATAATATAGCAAGACTCCATTAGAAGAAACAACATTACTAAGGTGAGTAATTTTTTTCTTTTTTCCCCGTAGGTCATGTCTCGGTCGGAGGGCAAGAAAACTTCTAGGATGGGTTGGCCCCCATGCGACGGTGCCCATGCGGCCGAAAGTATTCCGTCACTGACCAGCACGACCGGTGTCTTTCGTGTCTTGGCCCGCTTCACGACATGGATTCGTGCAATGCCTGTTTCTCCATGGACCACGGTCATCAGACAATACAGCGTGGAAAGCTGGGCAGCTCACGCCGACTTCGGGGTTGGTCACGCACTCATCGCGAGAGGACACAGCATGAGATTAGAGGAGGCCGATTAAGGGGAATGTGAAATTCTTTTCACAGAAAGGGTGGTGGATGCATGGAATGGCTTACCACAAGAAGTGGTGGCTATGAATACAGTGCAGGGCTTCGAACAGGCATGGGATAGGCATAGGGGAGCAATACAAATGACTATGAATAGATAGGCCACTGACAGAGCAAAGGCCGATGGCACATTTATAAGGTAGAAAAAGAAATGGGCAGACTGGATGGGCCTTGCGGTCCTTATCTGCCGTCAACTTCTATGTTTCTATGTTTCATCGTGCCAAGCCATGCTCTCTCGGCCTTTCCTCCAGGACCCCTCCCTATTCTACACAGACCAAGGAGGAGGGAGCCTCGGCTACTAAGTAGCCTAGCCATTGCTAGGGGGCTCCTTCAGCAAGGCCGTCCCACTCCTTTCCAGGAGGCAGGGCGATACCACGGCAATCGCCCCTTCGGGGGTGAAGGCTCCCCTGGTGTCGGACCCGTGGTTCACAAGGCCCGGGTCGGCACCATTGCGGGCCTCTGCACCGTGGGCCCTGACGGAGCCGTCGTCGGTGCTGACTTGTCGCGTGGCGCCGTGGCTTCTGTCAGACCATTCGCGGCACTTACACTGCTAGAGGCACCATGGGAGCTGCTATGGCGCTGTCTTTTTTCATGTCTCACCTCGGTGCCATCCTCGGTGCCGAGGTTGAGCACGGCACCGTGGGGCCGTCGAATTCCATTGGCGGTACCTCTGCCCTTGGCCCCGTTTGCGGCGCCATCCTCGGCGCCGATGGTGCCATCAGGGCAGTCGTCGGTGCCGTCTTCATCCTTGGTGCGGCAGGATGGCACCATGGTGTGTCCCAACTCTGGAACCTCTGTTCAGGCTGGAGCCGTGCCCCCTGTGGATTCCGCTCACAGTGCTGTAGGGGCACTGGAACCGGCTCAGGCATGGCTTTGGGTTCTGGCCCCTTTGGCAAAGATGGCAGTGGGCGCCCTACTACGGTTTGGCACAGGGCTTTGGCCTCTACCTCCTCAGAGTCAAGCTCTGATTCAGACGGACAGCCTGACCCTTCGGGGTTGGCTGTTGAGGTGGGCAGCCCAGTAGTCTGCTTGACAAGCCGGAGCCAGACCCCTTCTGAGGTGGGGTTGGTGGCTACCGAGACTGGGGTCGGGGTGCTGACCAGCGGGCAGTGGTGCAGGCCACCATTGCTCTGCAGCCTGGTCTTGGTGAGTTCACTGACCCCTCAGCAGTGGTACCCCCACCTGTGGTGTGCCTAGATCGCCCAACTTTTGGGCCGATCAGAGCACCTACGGGAGGGGAGGGTGCTGTGCCCTGAATAGCTCCTTCGGGTGCTGCCCAGAGCTGTCAGCTACCTAGGATGGCCCTCTCGAGGAGGTGGAGGGCTCTTTCGGACTCCGAGGGGTCTAGGGGCATGGGGTCGGCACGGCGGCCTTTTTCGGGGATCCACCCGTGCTCTGGGAGAAGCCGTAGTGCAGATCTCCGCTCTTCCTCCTCGGTCTCTTTGAGAGAGACCCATTCTTTTGAGGTAGGGGACCATGCTTTTGGACCTATACGGCCCTGGTTGCCTCACAGGGGGGGATTCTTCCGGGCGCAGCCAAGGCAGTACCGAAATGGTTGTTCAGCTGTCGGCTGTGGGGTCTTCAGGGCACCTTCTCTGCCGGTGCTCCCGGTCCACTCCTTAGCCCAGGCAGAGGTCAGCCGACATCTCTTCTCGGCTCTGTCCCCATTCCTCTGCCACATTCTCCTGCGCTCCCAGGCATCCTTGGTCCTAGCGGGCCTCTCTCCTGGGAGCAGTTCAGAGGGGTGGTTGCTTGGTTCCCAGCTTACATTAGGGCGATGGACAGTCAGGTTTTTCAACCTCCCACTGTGCTGCCACCCCCTGAACTGCCGGTGTCCTCTAGCTCCTCATCCCCCTCTTCTGGGGGAGAGGAACCTTCTGTCCACATCTCTCCAGCTGCTGATCTCACTGAGTATCAACACTGCCTCGTGAGGATGTTGGAGGACTTGCACCTCACTCCTGCCACTATTAGCAATCCTGGGCACTCGGTGCATGCCTTTCTAGGTGATTTTGGCGAGGTCGCCCTTGTGGTGCTGCCCTGGCCTGCTCCCTTTCGGAAGGCGTCGTTGCGTTCCTGGCAGAGGCCCTTCTCCAGAGTTTCTGCCCCAAGTTATCTCAGCCAGAGGTATTGCGCACCCCTGGAGTATCCAGGTTCCATGCCTCATCCGCAGTCTGGATTGACGCAGTTGGATACTCCTGATGGACTTCGCGCCCTTTACCGTGACCGGCCCCCAGATCAAGAATCCTTGGATTTTGACTTCTGGGTTAGAAGGACTTTCTACTTGGCACGGTTAGTGCTTTCCATTTCTGCACATCAGGCCCACTGTGCAGTCTATGACAGGTTCTTGTGGTCCAGGCTAGGTCAACTCCTAGCCTCGTTGCCTGACACGGAGCAAACCAGACAAGCCATTGCACTCTCTGCACATGGCCTGGAGCTAGCAAGGCACCAAGCGAGGGCATTCTATGATGCCAACAAGGTAGCTACCAGGGTCATAGGGACAGCGATCTGTACTAGGCGGGTGGCATGGCTACGTCTTTCCCGGTTGTCACCCTTGGCCCGGCGTAGGGTGATTAACTCCGCTCACCAGAGAACCTGTCTCTTCTCCTGTAGAGCGTGACTGCGCTGAGGACACTTCCTTCCCTCTCCGGGGACACCGTCTCCTCACACCCACTCTGGGCCTCTCCAGGCCCTGAAGGTTCTCCCTCTTGGTGTGTCACACTGAGAGCTAAGGGACTTTTGTCCTTAGGGTGTAAAGAAACCCCTTTGGGGGGGCTCGTACTCACCCAACAGTGATGAATGGTGAAGATTGGCACAGATAAGATCACGAAGGTGCATACCTATCGTAATTATGATCTTTCTGTGTATCTTCACCATTCATCACGATTCCCCCTCCATCCCCCTGGGGCTTCAGTCTCTGGGTCTCCCTCCCTCTCTGTGCCCATCCTTCCCCCTCTCCGTTCTTAGGAGTAGGGTAAAATGGGCACACAGGGGGGTAATGTTCCGGGGAGAGTGGACATCAGGGGTTGGTCACTCCTTCTCCAGTGCTTTGGCTTCACCCCTGTGGGGTGGGAGTTGACAGTTGCCCTCCTTTCTTTCCTCCTCCCTGTTCCTGTCCAACCTATTTCTCCTTGTTTATGTATATGGAAAAAAAAAATTCCCTTTTTTTCACGAATAATCTTTCCTTGAGAGGGTGTCAAGTCTCTGTACCCTGTCCTTCTTCCAGAATAGCCGACCCTGCTTATCTGGAGTGTTTGCCAGCCATTCTGTGCCTTGAATTCTGGCAGAAAGCCTTTGGCTACTCCTTGCAGTTCCTATGTAATCTGGAGACGGACCAGAATCTAGGATGTTTAACCCCCCACTCTCCTCCAAAATTCTTTACCCACCCTACCTCCCTCTTCCTTTTCCAAAGATTGGGGCCCCTCCCAATCCCTTTAGTTTCCGACTTTTCTCCCTTTCTGTCCTCTCAGTTGTTATTGCTCCTTTTGGTTCATATATCTTTTCCTTTTTCTGTCCCTTGGACTTCCTTGTCCCACCCTCCACTCCCTTCCTCTTACCTCTCCAGTGACTTGGAACTGGCAGGCAGTGAGTCGATGCAGCCTAACAGCCAACCTCACGAGGTGCCACGGCGGTGTCTCGGCCTCGAGGCGGCACTGATGGTGCGTCGGCTCCGCCTACCTAAAAAGCTCTAGCGGGGTCCTGACCTCCGGCCAAGTACCCAACAGTGGTGAATGGTGAAGATACACAGAAAGATCATAATTACGGTAGGTACGTAATTTTCATTTCTGCCTTAAGCTCCAGTGCCTATCTGTAGGAGTGAGAAAAGAGACTTTTGTCTGCCTTTGAACACCTGCCTGGTGTAGAAAGTGACATCAATGATTATGAAACTGATAAAGTGAGAAAAGTAAAACTCCAGCACAAGATTTTAGGTCTTTTCTGAAGCCCAGGTATGCACTTAAGTTCTGAGACTGTGTCTTCCTGTAAAGGACCACTGCTGTTATGCTGGCAGTGGTTGAAATGCCAATAATGGTCAAAAGCAACTGAATGCCAGAGAAAAGATAAAGAGACTTTATTTAAGATCAGTGTTGGGAGTCAGCCTGGTAGTGTGCCAGCTAGATACTGCCATTGTGTCTGGACGTGGGGGTGTGAGGCTTGCCGGCCCTGGTCCCTTTGCTGGTCTTCATTTCCAGAATGTGACTTAAGCCTAAGAAGATGGGCAACTACCAGAGAAAGCAGAGAGAAGTTCCAGCCTGCAAAGCTGCAAGAGCCTACTACGTAAAAAGAGGGTCTGTGCAAGCCTTTGCTATGCATCTCAGCCAAGAGTTCTACAAATTATGTCTACCTCAGAGTTCAGGTTAGAGTGTAACTAAAGAAAAGGGAAAAGTTAAGCTTACTTTGAGTCAAGCACACCAATGCCAGCCAGCCAGCTTCAGCTGTATCAGGCCTGCAACATTTAGTACTGGGTACCCAGAAGTATAGAATTGTGGGGTTCTATTTTGGACTGGGGACTGGTGCTAGTTGGGGTATTCAAATGTTTTAAGATATAATGCAGCTAGATAACTAGAAATGTTATTCTGAATCCATCAGAATGTTGATGGGTGGCCCGTAATTGCCAAATGTCTGAATTTAAAATGCAAAATGATTGTTTGGATGCCAATGCCAAAATACAAATTGAAATTGTTGTTTAACATCTACATCCATTTTCCGTTTCCTCACCCTACACCCCTTGTTGTTGGTTGTTGAAATTGTTGGTTAACCGTTTTTTATAAACCTGAGTCATGAGCATATTATTAGAGTGACTCAATAATTCAGCATGATGGAATTTGTGAGTTTTGGTTAATACTATTCCATGTGTGTAATGACTTCATAAAATGCTGGTAAGTACAGCATCCCAGACGGCTGTACTAGCAGATATCAGACCCACTTAAAATTATACTGTGGATGGAGGCACTGCGCAATTAATGTTATCTTGGGAATGAACCACTTTAAGAATCAGAAATAGGAACCCAGGCCCCTCAGTCTTGGTCTGGCCACCCAGGCAGGAGTAGTAGCCCATTGGGACACGGTGTCCAGGTTTCATTTATCTTTCATTTGGTTAAACCAACAGAGAGGATTATGATCTGTTTTAACTACTAAAAGCTCCTAGCAAATAAAACGTAATGGACGCCATGGCCCACTTTGCTGCAAGGCATTCCTTTTCAGTGGTGGAGTACCTCTTCTCTCTGCCATACAGCTTCATACTGATATATAGAATAGGATGATCTTCCTGGACTAAAAGTCTTCACCATTCATCCACACTAATGGGACTACACTGGAGGCGCTAGGACCAGCGGGAGCCAAAAATCTTCAGGAGGGCCAGCACCAAGGTAGGACTGTGCATGCGCGGAACTGCGAGGCTTGCTCACACCTGTATGGGCTATCTCGTTGTCGACCCTCCAACTGCCTCAGTTCCTTTTCTCTTACCGTCGAGTGCACTTCAATGACGACGTCATTCGCCACCGGGAGTCAAACTTCTCATCTATACGACAGAAGCTTTTAGCTGTTCAAGTTTGTTAATTTAAATGCCTTTTTTGTTTAAAAAAAAAAAAAACTCTTGAAAAACGAAGAAGATTTCTCTCAGCCTTGTCCATTGACAGAGTTGGTTGGATGGTCTCAGTGATGGTAGGGATTCTTCTTCAGAAGGCTGCTCTGGCAGCGGGGCTGTGTCCAGTCCGCTGCCCTCTCCGGAGGGTGGGTCCGACCATGGGCAGTCCGGTGTCCAAGAAGGAGGACAGTCCTCCCGTAGATGCAAAGAAGTGGGCTCATTCTCATTCCAGGTTGTGAACCCAGCGCTGCTTCACCTCAAGCTCTTCCTCTGGTACCCCTCGAGTTCACCCTCTGGTATCTCTTCCATCATGCTGCCCCCCACCTATGGAACCTACTACGTCAGGATCTAAGAGATGTCTCCACTCATGTGACTTTTAAGAGCAAACTCAGGACTTTCCTCACTACTATGGACAAATGTGTTTGCTTTGACCCTACCTGATCCGCTGCATTTGTACTGTTTCCTCATTGCTAGCACTTTTGCCTGTCCAAATGGGTGTTCTATACTGTGCCTTGTAATTAATGTTTTATTTTGTGCTTTGTAATTAATGTTGCCTTAACCTGTTTCTTTATATGCCTAATGTTAGCTGTTGACAATTGTAAGTCGCTATTCTACTCCATGACATTCTTATCTTCACTTCACAGCCTCTCCTCACTTAACCCCACTGCTGCTCTCTTCCCCCCCTTCTTCTTTTATATCCTCTTCCCTCCTTTTTGCCACTCCCCACCAAACTCACCTTTACCTGTTCCTACCTCATCCATGCCCCTCCTTAGTCCCCACCCTCCTGGCTGTGCTTAGTCACCTCTCTCCACCTACTACCGCCTACTCCCACCATCTACCGACCCCCCCTTCCCTGCCCTGCCGTCTCTTGGTTCCACTGGCTCGGCTTGACTTTGACACTTTTGCCGCTATTGCCGTAACTCCTCCGCCTCTATCCCCCTCTCACCGGCATCCTCACTCTCACCCTGCCGTCTATCGGTTCCACCAGACCGGCTGTATTTTCCTACCTCCTACCGCTGTTGCCGTCTACTGCGCTCCCCCACCACCTCTCTTCGCCTGCGTCTTTCGGCTCCATAGGCCAGCCGAGGTTGGTACCTCACCCGCTTGTTGCCCGTATCTGGCGGGCACCTCCTTTCCACTACTCTCTCCCTCCTGTCCTTTTGCCAGTTTTCCCTTCCTTGTGTCTTTTCTACTGATGCCTATCCTCTCTTATTTTCTGCCTTCTACTATTCACATTTTTGAGTATGTTCCATGATCAAGTGCTAAAGTATATTTTTGTTTACTAATGTATGTTACATTGCCATATGTATTTCTCTCTGCATTTTCTGTACTCGTCGTCTTAATAATCTGGCTGTACTCTTTGTGTATTGTAATTGTACCTCCCGGGTCGTGCCTGAAAACAGTCACTTGCTGACTAGTGCACTTACCCGGTTAACAAAAACTAAATAAATAAAATATCTGTTGGGGAGTCTCTGGTAGTCGAGAACCCTCCAAGCTCCTGGTGGCATCTGCTCTTGACATCTTGGACTCTCGTCTCTGGGGTTCTTCTCTGGCCCTTGGGGGGGTTCTGGTGGACAATTTCATCTTTGGGCAGCACTTTGTGCAGTGAATTCAGTGTTGGCTTGTTGCCCTTGCCATTGCTTCCAGTATCAAGGCCTTCAGGCTTTGATGCCGTTGGGCCATGGCTGGGATTTTCAGTCTGGGTTCTGCATTCGGTGCCTTCTTGGTGTCGACATGGCCTATGCAGACCTCATGTTCCTACCCCCCCTCACTTTTCCTCGCAGGGGCCGGCGCAGGTACCTTTCCTCCCCCTCTTTCCAGGGATGTACGTTCTCCAGGCTTCTTGGCTTTGGTGCCGCCTGTGGTGCTATCTATGTTGGTGCTACTTGTGGTGCTGTCTGCGTTGGTGCCACCTGCAAGTGCCTTTGGCGTTAGTGCCGTGTGCCGTGAGTACGACTCTGCAGTGTGGCATCGGGGTCTTTGGGACCAGGCTTATTTCTGGACTCTGGTGCCCTCCAGTCTATCCCTTTCTCAGCTTAGCCTTGGTGGGGCATTTCCTGTTTCTTGGGTTGGATGTGGAGCATGATGAGTCTGATCTGGACCTCATCATTCTGACAATGGTAAGATTAATTGTTTTACAACCTGGACATGAACCCCTTGTCCCAACTGAACCTTGTTCCAAGCTATGTCTTTCAGTCTCACCTTAGGACATGGGTTTTGACCTGACTCTATACTCCGATGTGGACCCAGTGGGGCTTTTGCATCTCAAGTTCCCCGGGTTCAAGAACATTGTGCCCTCCGTCCACCCTCCTTGGTGTCTTGTCAAATGCTGTGTGGGGAAGGCAAGCTCTGATTCCTTTGGTGCCCCTCCCAGGGAGGGACATTTTTAATTGCTATGGTTGTCAGACAAAAGAGTGATGAGGCTGTTCTCCCTCAGGGGTCTCCAGCTCATCCTTTCAATATGGAATCTTGTAAGCCAGCCTGGTGGCACTGAGGGTTGAGGTGCTGGATGCCACACCTTGCGTCATGCCAGCTACTCAAGGTCGGGAACAAACTTGGGTTGCAGGGGGTCAGCCGGGGAGGAGAGGATCAAACATCCAGCTCCTCTCCTGGGGAGGGTGGGCTTGTGATCCCTCCACAGCAGTAACTCCCAGTGGAGACTGGGGGTGCCAAAGCCAGGATTGTGCATGCAAGGGTTGGAGGCGATGGTGGACGATTGCAAGCAGGGTGCAGGAGCATGCCCGACTTATGCTGAGCATAATTGCACATCTGCGTCTCCATAGGGGTCATGCTCATGAACTAGAAACAAGGAAATACCCAGGCTCCTGGGGAGACAACGGCACACCAGCCCCACGCCCACTGTCAGACCCCACCTGCCCAGGTCCCGATATCCTCTGGCCTGCACCAGACCACTGAACTAGATTTGAAGGAGTGCCCAAGGTAAGAGGAGAGCGTCCCTGCCCTGGTGGAAAATGGTGGAATGGGGTGCTAGGTCGGGGTTCCGGGGGGACCTAGATTAAGAGGGGTCTCAGACTGGGCGGGATAAGCTGGGGATGCCTGAGAGATGCCCCAGGACCGGCGACCGGAGGGAAAAAGAGAGGGAGAAAAAAATGGAATCTTGTAAGTTTGACACCTTGGGGGAAGCGAGCAGTCACTGCCGCAATAGCTATATGGAGGCCTACGACTCTGCCTCCAGGGCAGCTACTGCTGGGATCTATGTCCGACAACTCTCCTAACTTAGAATATCAGGATCTTTAATGGTTCTCCCTGTTCGGCACTCAAGTAGCTGTCTTCAGAACAACCAGACTGGCTCCTTCAACCCCTCAGGGGAGCTGGAACCATCTTTAGTTTTGAAACAAGCGGTCAACATCAGCCATGAAGAAAATGCAGCTCGAGGCAAAGAGCTCGAAGGCACCAAATGCCACTTCTGAGACTTAGTCTGGGTTCCATTTCAACTGCCTGAGGTGTATCTTCACCCTGCGGTGAGAGAGTGTGTGACTCTCTTTCAGCTTGGGGCAATCTATAACAATAGACAAGTGAGCCCTCCAGATTTTCTGAAAGGGGTACTCCCTCAACCATCAGAGACTTCCCCAACTGTCCCCCAGCAGCAGCACAGTGTCTCCACTTCACAGTCCGATCTTCTCACTTCAGAGTTTCAGGGCCTTCTTCCTTCCTCATAGTCATCTGGTCCCTAAAAGAACAGATGACATGCATCCTATTCTCAACCTCAGAAGCAAAATAGGTCTTTGTTCAGGGCAGGATAGTCTCCATAGGGGCTCTCCTACCTCCTCCCCAGTGATTCATCTGGTTTGCATCCTTGGACGTTCTGGACGCTTCCATGAATGTACCAATGACTCTGCAAAGTTACAGCTTCAAGTCTCTCAGCTTCCCTTCATAGGGCTCCCCCAGCCGCCTCCTAGCGAGGGCCCCTCCGGGGGAGGGGGATGAACTTGTCCAGGTGACTCTCTTCCTCACAGAGAGTAACCTTGTATGAGTCCAATTCATGTAGCGGATGCTGTGCCTCGGGACCTTTGCCGCTTTCATAACTGCTTCTGGCAGTTCCACATGAGGACCACACAGTGGATGCTCAGCACATGGTGGTCTCCGACCACGCATCCACAGTCTTTCTGCACATAGGTGACGGGACTCCTGACACACAGGAAGGCAGGCTTCAACAAGGTCTACCCTTGAAACACTGGCAGCTCAGATCACCATCACCATGGATGTATCTCTGATCAGTGGGGAACTCACTGTCAGGACCTCCGCACTCAGAGTGTGTGGAGCTGGTAGGATTCTCATCTTCACATAACTCCTGAGTCCTGAAGGATGTCCTGTCCCATGAGGTGTTCTTCTTCAGACAGGCAATAAGGCTGTGATGTGTTACATCAACAAGCAGGGTGGCGTGTGCTCTTACCCTCTGTGCAAGGAGACCATAAAGACGTGGGAGTGATGTCTCAAGCACGATACCCTATTTCAGGCAGTCTACCTGCCAGGAATTCAGAATGACTTTTCTAATCACATCAGCAAGCTGGAGATGGGTTCCCATGAATGGTTGCTAGCCCCAGCGGCGTGCAACCAGTTTTGGTAAGTGGGACACTCCAGTCCTGGACCTTTTGCGTCCCTTCTCAATGCAAAGCTGCCCCTTTCTGCTCCAGAAACCCAGATCCTGATGTTTTCTGTCAGGATGCATTCAGACTGTGGTGGACAAGATGCTTTCTGTACGCATTTCCTCCCCCTTCCTTTAGTTCAGAGGATACTGTTAAAGCCGAAAGCACTGGGGGGGGGGGGGATGCAGGATGATCCTCTTCACCCACATTGGCTTTGTCAGACATGCTTTCCACTAATCAGCAGGTTGTCTCAGAAGTCCCCCCCCCCCGAGGAAGTTCCTCTTTGGATGGCCTCCTAACGCATGGAACCCTGGTCCATCCCAACCCGTGCTCCCTTCATCTCCATGCCTGGCTACCTGAGGAGACAGAAATGGGTAGGTCTGCAGTCTCTCAAAGGATCTCGGAAATCATCTTAGCGCAAGCCTTCCACTGGGAAGCTTGCACGACTAGGTGGAGGCGATTTTCCTTTGGTGTGCAAAAAAGTCCACGCTGGACACATTTTGTCGCCTACCAGATAAGTGTTGAAGTACTTCTTAGATCTGTCAAATGCAGGATTGCAATACTCAATAGAGAGGGTATACCTCTGAGCGATTTCCGCCTGCCTTGAGTCAGTGCAGAACATGTCACTTGCTCAGTTACCGTTAGTCAAGAGATTCCTCAAGGGTATCCTACACACTGGAACCTCAGTCAGATACCAGCTGTGTGGAATATCAACCTCATGCTAGATATGCTCACTCATAAACCTTTGAACCTCCAACCACCTGTGACTTGAAGTTTCTGATCTGGAAGACTGCCTTCTTAGTGGCCGTTACTTCCATCTGCAGGTTTCTGAATTTCATGCCTTGGTCACAGAACCTTCATATACCAGTTTGCACAAGGATGAGTTGGTACTTCATACTCACCCTAAATTCCTGTCAAGGGTAGTTCGGGATTTCTTCTTAAGCAACCCCTGGTTCTTCCCACTTATTTTGTCAACTTGCAGAATGAATGGGAACACACCCTTTACTCTCTGGATGCCTGGAGGGGTTCTACAATTCTACATTGACAGAATTAGAGTTTTGCAAATCTGAGCACCTTTTCGTATTTTCAGCATGGCTCGACTGGGTCAGCCTGTTGCCATTGGATGCATTTCTGCATGGTTAGTGGCATGTCTTAGTCACTGCTACTCAATGGCGCAGGTCAATTGGAAAGCCGAGTTTATGCCCACTCTGCCAGAACGGTTGCGGCATCCCTGGCAGAAATTTGTAATGTACCCATCACAAATATTTGCAAAGCAGCTACTTGGAGCTCGGCGGTCACCCTTGTGAAGCACTATGCTCTGGATGTCCATGTCAGATGGCACACTCCTTCGGCAGGACAATCCTTTATGGACTGCTGTCCTGAGTGAGCTCTGTCTCCTGCCGCCCTACTCAGGGGATTGTTTTTTTTAGCTCAGTACTCTCCCATTAGTGTGAATGAATAGTGAAGACTTTTAGTCCAAGAAGATATGGAAATTATGTACCTACCAAAATTCTTGATTTTCTCGGATGAAGTCTTCACCATTCATTCACACACACACACACACACACACTATCCCCCAAGCTCACTCATCCTACTTCTAGTCTTCACTCCCTCATTTGCTTGGGCCATGAAAACATTGTTGAGTAGACCTTTCTTACACGGGTCATCCGGGCTGTCTTATGTATTAGGTCAGATGTTTCCTAGGATTAGTTTATGCTGCACCTCCTCTGCTTGAAAAGGAACTGAGGCAATTGGAAGTCGATGCGAGATAGCCCATCCAGTCGCTTGAGCCAGCCTCGCGGTGCAGCCTTGTCACGTGGTCCTCGGCACCCGCCCTCTTGAAGATTTTAGCTCCCGCTGGTCCTAGTGCCTCCGGGGTAGTACTATTAGTGTGGATAAATGGTGACGACTTTGTCCAAGAAGATCAAGAATTACGATAGGTAAGTAATTTCCATTTCTTTCCCATCTATATTTTGACTCAGGACTGCACCTAGGCCTACCTCTGATGCATCTGTCTATAACAAAAATTGTTTCTCAAAGTCTGGGTTAAAACAGGGGCTGAACATAATGCAGCCTTGATGGGCTGAAAAGCTTCATCACACTCTGGAGTCCGTTTCACATTATTCAGGAACCGTTTCTTCTTGAGTTCAGTGAGGGGAGTAGCTAGCTGAGCAAAGTTGGGAACAATTCTCTGATAATAACCAGCCAGCCCTAAAAAGGGCCCAACATGTTTCTTTGTTTTAGGGACAGGGCTATTAGCTACAGCTTCTATTTTAGAAATCTCTGGCTTGACTGCTCCTTTTCTCAAAACATATTCCAAATATCTGGTTTCCTGCATCCCCAATGCACATTTGGTAGGATTAAAAGAAAGGGACAAGACTTTCTATAGATGCATTAGTGAAAGGAGAAAGTCCAGAGGGGGTATTGCTATGATCAAAGGGGATAAGGGGAGTGTGTGGAGGAGGACCAAGGAAAAGCATCCATCCTAAATAGATGCTTCTGCTCAGTATTTACTGAGGAGCAGGTAGGGCAGGGCCCACAGCTCAGCACCATAGACACAGGGGGGAGGGAGGTATGCACAAGTCCCTTCACAAAAGAAAGGGTCCTACAAGAGCTCGCTAAGCTCAGGGTGGACAAGGCAATGGGACCAGATGGCATACATCCCAGGATACTAAAGGAGCTAAGGGTGGAACTAGCAGAGCCATTATCAGAACTGTTTAATGAGTCTCTGAGCACAGAAGAGATCCCAGAAGACTGGAGCAGGGCTCATGTGATCCTGCTTCACAAGAGTGGTAGCAGGGAGGAGGCACGGAACTACAGACCAGTCAGTCTTACCTCAGTAGTGGGCAAGATTATGGAGGCACTCCTTAAGGAAAGGATAGTGCAACACCTGGAATCCACAGGGGCACAGGATCCAAGACAGAATGCCTATACATTTGGTAGCTTAAACAGGGCAGAGCTGTCAACATATTTACCTAATGATCGGTTAAGACCTATACAATAGGTAGCTAAAGCAATGCATGATATGAGTTGATAGTAAACTGCCTCAGGGAGACTTTGTCTTATATACAATGCATTCATAGTCCAATGCAACTATATGGTAACCGAGGGAGGTGAGGCGCCTGTAGGCTAGAAATAGTGAGGGCTCTTCACTGCAAGGCCAAGGGCAGGTGCGTGGCCTAGCGGCATGGTGCAGGATCCACAGGTTACCGGTTACATTGGCATTGACGTGAGGAGAGGAGAGGTTATGGGCCCTTAAGGCAGCTTTAAAAGGCCCTAGATTGGTGATTGATGTGATGGCTGGTGGGCGGGCATTGTACCAGGATAGAGCTCTGAGGGGGAAGGATTGCTGGGCCAGGGTGGTCCTAACCCTAGGCACCTTCCAGATAGTTTTTGGGGCGGCCAGTGTGGATGCTGAGATGGTGGCTGCCTGAAGAGAAGCCATGACACGTATTGGGGTTAAACCCAGGTGGATTTGTTTTGTGAAGAGACAGGTCTGGTATAATAGTCTTTCCTCAAGGGAGAGGATAGAGGATATTGGTGAGCACATATAGGGTGCAGGTATGTGTATTTCTGTCGGCACCAGAGAGGAGCCGGCAGGCCTTATTGATGACTACCTGTATTTGATGAAGCGCCGTACGGTCTGCGGCAACATAGATTGTGAGGCCATAGTCCACCAGCGATAAGGCTGAGGCGGTAATGGCTAGGTGTTGTGCTTCAGGTGACAGGCAGTCTTTATGTCTGTACAGGAGACCAATACGGGTGTTGGTGGCGGAAGTGAGGATTTTTATATATTCGTAGAATGAGAGGGAAGAGTCAAATGTAATACCTAGATTATGATACTTATACTTTTTGACCTGTTCCAAAGGGATGAGAGAGGTGGAGAGTATTTCCGGGAGGAAATCCTTTGATTTGTTTTGGCGGTGGGCATAGAGCATCATCTTAATTTTTTTAATGTTGACCACCAATCTGTGTTCAGCAAACCAGTGTTCAATCTGAGAGAAGGAGTTTTGTAAGGTATGTTGGAGAGAGGGAGGATTAGGATGTGCGGCGTAAAGAATAGTGTTGTCGGCATAGAGGAGAAGGTTGCCGGGGCAGGATTTAGGCAGGACGTTGAAGTAGATGCTGAATAGCAGAGGACCCAGGATAGATCCCTGGGGAACTCCTGAGCGCACAGGCAGCATAGTAGATATGGTATTATTAATTTTAACACATTGGATTCTAGATGAGACAGCTGGAGAACCATTAGAGTGGACAATGAGACTCCAATTTTTTGTAATGTGTTAAGAAGGAGGGGGTGAGAAACCATGTCGAAGGCCTTTGAGAGGTCTATAAACAGGGCCCCTGCAAGGTGCCCCTTGTCAAGCATGGAGTGCAGGGAGTTAGCAAATTTTGTGAGGGTGGTCGTAGTGCTATGACCAGTTCTGAAACCATGCTGCTGCCTACATAAGAGGTTGTGTGCGAGGAGGTAGTCAGTGAGCTGATTGGCCATGATCTTTTCAAGGGCTTTAGAGAGCGGGGGAGAATTGAGATGGGCCGGTAGTTGTTTGGGAGGGAGCTGTCACCACATTTCAGTATTGGTGTTATCACTGCCGTTTTCCATGAGGTTGGGAACTGGCCCAGGCACAGGGACAGATTTAGAAGGTCCGTGAGTGGGGCGATAACTGAGTCTATCGTAAGGTATAGGATACGCATATCGAAGGAGTGTCTGCAGTAATTGGAGTTCTGGAGGGCTTTGGACAGGTAGGTTTTCGCTTCTGTAGGGGTAATGACTCTGAGTTTGAAGGGGGGGTTGAGGAGCTCAGGCAGTGGGGTAGGCTGAATTGGATCGAAAAGTTGCTAGGGAGGACTGAACTGAGGTCTGAGAAGGTAGAGCAGAGGATGCAGATGGACTGGAGGGTAAGGTTTGTCTTTTTGCAGATGACGCCAAGATCTGCAACAGAGGAGATGATCCAGATGTGGTGGGCAGAATGAGAAGTGATCTGAATAAACTGGCAAAATGTTTGGAAGAGTGGCAACTGGGGTTTAACGCAAAGAAGTGCAAGATCATGCACATAGGGAAGTGAAACACTGAAGTCACCTATAGGTTGGGAGGGGAGTTGCTGGCAATCACAAGGGAAGAAAGAGACTTGGGCATCATCATCACAGATGATCTGAAATCATCCAAGCAGACCACTAAAGCGGTAGGTAGGGCTAGGGGGATGTTGCGGTATATTAGTAGAAGTATCACAAGTCGTAAGAGGGAGGTAATAATGCCTCTTTACAAGACACTGGTTAGGCCCCATCTGGAGTACTGCGTGCAGTACTGGAGGCTACACCTTCACAAGGACATTAACAGAATGGAGGCAGTCCAGAGAAGGGCATGGAAAATGGTGCAGGGACTGCATCAAAAAACATATGAGGACAGTTTAATGGAGCTCAATATGTATACGAGAGAGAGAGAGAGAGAGAACAGCTACACAAGAGACTGATCTGGATGTCGCTGTCCACCTAGGGACAAATTACTTGACTCAACGTGAGATTAGAGCAGTGCAGGAGAAGTTTGTGGAGTTGGGGAAGGGCCTAAGGCAAGTAGCACACACAGTATCCTTCTCGGAGGTGTTGCCTGTCTATGGCAAGGGTGAGGCGAAGGTACTTCGCACCATTCAATTCAATGGATGGTTAAAAAAAATGGTGCAGAGCACAGGGGTTTGGCTTCATTGCTGACTGGGGTTCCACCTGGAGGGATACCAACCTGTACTGGCAGGATGGTCTGCATCTGTCCAGGAAGGGAACAAGTCTTTTGGACAATCAGTTTAAATGCTTCATTGGCAAGCTTTTAAACTAGTCAAGGGGGGAGGCACTGATAAGCAGCTGGGAATTACCAGCCTCCCCCTATAAAACAGGGTACTAAATGAGGGAAAGACCAAGGTACAAAGGTTAGTAGGGAGCAGGACTGGGGTGAATGGAAAAGCAAAGTCAGTGAGGACAGGGATAGTGCTACAGGAGGTAAAGCCATCAAAAAATGGAGAGCAATGAGTACTAATGCCCGTAGTCTGGGTAACAAGCTTCCTGAATTAGTGGTCTTGATGGAGGAGTAACATCTGGATATCGTGGCAGTCACAGAAACATGGTACACACCGAACCATGACTGGGACGTAAACATACCAGGATACACTATCTACAGGAGGAACAAAGAGGGCAAAAGAGGAGGAGGAGTAGCTCTCTACATAAGGGAAGGAATCAAAGCTACAGAACAGAAGGGTAAACAGGGAGGAGAGGAAGCACTGTGGGTCAATTTGGAGAAGGCAATGGCACCACAATCTGCACAGGGGTTGTATACAGACCCCCATCTCAGGGGGAGGACATGGACAAGGTAATGATAGGAAGTATCCTTAGAATGGCAGAAAAAGGGGAGATATTGCTGATGGGGGATCTGAATATGCCAGATGTTAATTGGAGTACATTTGCAGCAGCCTCTTCTAAGAGTGGGGTCATTCTAGATGCCCTACAGGGGGCATGTCTTAGACAACTAGTATTGGAACCCACTCTAGAGGGATCAATCTTAGACCTAGTACTCTCAAATGGAGATGGCAAGAGGATCACAGATTTAGAAGTAGGTAGCCATCAGGGAATTAGTGACCATCGAATAGTATGGTTCATAATAAACACGGCAGTAGAGTCAAGCCATACAAAGGCAAAGGTACTGGACTTCAGGAGTGCTGACTTTACCAAAATGGGTGAGTGCCTAAGGAATGCACTAGCAAATGGGCAGGAAGGAGGGGTGGAAGAACAATGGGGAATAATCAAAACTGCCATCACAGAGGCAATAAGCCTTTGTGTGAAGCAAATAAACAAAATGATGTAAGAAACCACTATGGTTCTCAAAGGAGGTGACAGGGAAGGTTAGGGAGAAAAAGAAAGCATTAGAATGTACAGTGAATCACAGAAGGAGCAGGACAGACACTTGTATAAGTTAAAGCAAAAGGAAGCTGGGAAGCAGTCAGAACAGCAAAGGCCCAAACCGAGGAAAAGATAGCCAACACAGTTAAGAAGGGGGATAAAACCTTTTATAGGTACATCAGGGAGCGAAAGAAGACCAAGGGAGGGATAGTGAGGCTTAATAAAGGGGAGGGGCAGTGGGCAGAAGGTGACTGTGAAAAGGCAGAGATACGAAACAAGTATTTTTGCTCAGTATTCACAAATAAAGAGGGGGAGGTACCTAAACCAAACAATAGAAACACTCTGATACAGAAGTTGATACCAGCCCATTTACAGAAGAAAGGGTTCTGAAAGAACTCTTAAAACTGAAGGTAGACAAAGCAATGAGGCCTGATGGGATTCATCCCAGAATTGTAGAAGAACTAAGGGTAGAACTAGTGGCACCACTGACTACCCTTTTTAACAAATCATGGGAGGATGGGGTGGTACCTGAGGACTGGAGGAGGGCAGATGTGATTCCACTTCACAAACGTGGGAGCAGGGCAGAAGCAGGCAACTACAGACCTGTTAGTTTAACCTCAGTGATGGGAAAATGATGGAATCACTTCTGAAGGAAAGAATTGTCGAGTACCTAGAGGCCAGAGGGGCACAGGACCCAAGGCTGCATGGATTCACAGCGGGAAAGTAATTTTAGACGAATCTAATTGATTTCTTTGACTGGGTGACCAAAGTAGTAGATCAGGGAGGGGCTGTGGACATGGCATAACTAGACTTTAGCAAGGCATTTGACACAGTCCCACACAAAAGATTATTATACAAGTTAGCCAGCCTGGGAGTGGGTCCCAAGATCGTAGCCTGGGTAAAGAATTGGCTGGAGTACAGGACACGGAGGCTAATAGTAAATGGAGTCCACTCTGAAGATAGGGAGGTTACTAGTGGGGTACTGCAGGGTTCAGTACTAGGACCGGTCCTCTTCAATGTCTTTATGTAACCCCCCTACTAATGGGGGTTCCTAAAAAGTCCCCAGGAGCTTGACTAAGTGTTACCCTGCCTGCTGGCATTCGCTGTTTAGGCCGCTAGAATGGCACTGTGAGTGCTGGTAGAGCCTCCAACTAGTGTCTCTTTAAGAGCTGTCTGCTTACAGACATAATTGATGCTTTCCTAGGGGTGCTGGTGTTTCCTTGCTCAAATCCCACCGGAACTGTGGAGCAATCGCTTCATTTTGCGGTCGCTGAAGCACAAAGGGAGCCCCGCTGAAAGATATACCTGTTTCATTGTAAACATTTAAGGCATTAGTAATATTGTAGTTTGCCTAACCTGCTTTTGTTACAGCTGGGACTCTGTGTGTGTGTGGCCCCTCCATTTTGGAATTAAACTGCTGTGCTGGGCCAATGGAATAAGGGGAGCTTTAAAATGGAGACTGTTGGGACCAACCAGAATTCGGACTCTCCTGAGAGCCAGCTTACAATGGGAGGTATAGCTAGTAATTCTGGGAAGTGAAGTTTTGGACCTTGGCGCCTTTTTGCACCAACTGAGAGAGCGTTGGAGTGATTGACAGCTGAGTCCACCAACTGGACCGGGTGGCGCCCGAAGAGAATGTTCTGCCCTGCGACTGAGAGATCAGATCCGTTGAGACCGTGAGGAGAGAAGGAGCTCTGTGCTTCTGCATTGTATAGTTTTGTGCGGGAAGTGTGTGAGAGGCCCTGCAATCAGTCGGTGGCCGATGCAAGCTTGAATTGGACTGAATCAGAGTTGTCTGAAAGGAAGGAAGGTTGAAAGTGGAAACCAGGCTCACCCTGTAGAAGACTGGAGAAATTGCTGAATCACGCTTGGTGTTTCAGGAACTGAAGCTGCTGCTGTGTGAACTCCCAGGTGTTTGCAGTAAGTGCGATCAGGACCTAGGAGCAGCTGCCTGGTATAGTGATTTCCTTTACATATAAATGTGTTGAATGCTTGTGGAGAATAGCTATTCCGGTTCTCTTGTCACCGTGTGGTGTAAGCTGAACTGAGTGTAATCAGATTAAATCCGTCCACTAGTTAAAGCATTTGGGCCTGGCCTGTAGAATCTCATCTCTCTACCTTGTTTGTCTGGCAATCCAGAACAGTCATCTGCATCAGGTTCTCAGCTTGGGGTAGTGTGAGTACAAATCAGGGAATTCCCCTTCGACCTGTTATCAATCACCAGTATTTTATCTGATTTTCTGTATTTCCTCAAGGACTGAGCCATCCGGCTCCGGATTACAATTGGGTGTTGTGCATATCTTTTTTCCTACAGGGCCCTATCCATCGGCACCTGCCGGCCAACGGACCTGGCTAGCCCCTCCAACCTGGGTACCCAAAGTGTGACTTCTGAGATCCTGTACGAGTGCACAGTACTGTGATCTAATTCTGCCAATCAGCTTGATCTCCCCCTCCTGTGTTCTACTCCCCTTAAATAAATCAGATTTGATGTTATTGACTTTAAACTGTCTGAAGTGCCAGTACCTATATAGCGGGCATTGCATTAGTTTGTGTATGTTGATCAACCTTATTTTACAGGGGGTCGTCCGAGACGAACTTCAGAATTGGTCTCGAGGGTAAGTGGTACCTTATGGTTGAACCATGTGTACATGCGGGGTATTGGTACTGTAATTCCTATGTATTGTGTGGATCATTAGAGGGATTAGAAGGGGGTCTCAGTGTCCCCAGAGGGCTGTGACCAAACTCTACCAACCATTACAAACCCTGACCTCTGGGTGGAAGCACCCACCCTAGAACCTAGGCCCCTCAACCTGTTGGTAGGGGTAGTAGCCCTTGGGATAGCGCCACCTGGGGGTTACATTTATAAGCGACATTGCAGAGGGACTGGAAGGAAAAGTATGTCTCTTTGCAGATTACACAAAGATCTGCAACAGAGTTGATGCACAAGGTGGGGTGGAAAGGATGAGAAGGGACTTGGCAAGGTTGGAGGAATGGTCAAATGTATGGCAGCTTAGATTCAATGATAAGAAGTGCCAGGTAATGCACCTGGGAAACAAAAACCCAGGGAAAGAGTACACAGTGGAGGGTGAGATACTAACAACAAAAAAAATGGAAAGGGACCTGGGGGTAGTCATATCAGATGACCTAAAAGTGGGCAAGCACTGGGAGAGTGCAGTAAGGAGGGCTGGGGGGATACTGGGATACATAGGGAGAGGCATCACAAGTAGAAAACAGGAAGTTGTTATCCCTCTGTACAGACAGCTGGTGAGACCCCATCTGGAGTACTGCGTGCAGTTCTGGAGACCCAATCTCCGCAAAGACATAAACAGGATGGAGGCAGTCCAGAAGAGGGCAACTAAAATGGTGCAGGGTCTGCAGCAGAAGACATATGAAGAGAGACTTAAGGAGCTTAATATGTATAGCCTCGAGGAAAGGAGGGGGGCATGATAGAAAATTTAAAGTACCTCAAGGGAATCAACAAAGTCCAAGAGGGTAGCATCTTTCAGAAAAAGAGGTGTGCAAGACAAGGGGGCACAATTTGAAGATGGGGGGGCTCAGAGGTAATGTAAGGAAGTATTTTTTCACAGAGAGGGTTGTGGATGCCTGGAACGGCCTTCTAGAGGAGGTTGTGGAGTCAAAAACAGTGGTGGAATTCATGCATGCATGGGACAGTCATCAGGGAATTCTAGGGGGTGGGGATAGGAAGAAGTAGGCTGTTGGTTAACTAGGATCTGCAGCTTATCCATTAGGTAGGAGAAATGGGCAGTCTGGGTGGGCCAAGCGGTCCTTATCTGCCGTCATATTCTATGTTTCTATGTAACATGTTTCAATATAAGAAAAATGGCAGGACAAGAGGACACAGCATGAGATTAGAGGAAGGCCGAATAAGGGGTAATGTGAGGAAGTTCTTTTTCACAGAAAGGGTGGTGGATGCATTGAAGTGGTGAATATGAATACAGTGCACGGCTTCAAATGGGCATGGGATAGGCATAAGGGAGCAATACAGATGAGTATGAATAGATAGGCATTGACAGAGAGCTTGTTAGGTGCTCTAGGTGGTTATTCCAGTCTGAACTGTACACCACAACATCATCCTGGTACGCAGCACAATAACCAGTGTGAAGGGATAAAAGCACATCCATATACCGCTGGAATGTAGCGGGAGCACCATGTAAGCCAAATGGCATAATGGGATCTGATAGAATCCAATGGGAGTGGCAAATGCAGTTTTGTCCCTGGATTTTTTTTTTGTCAACTTTGTTTCACTCCCGTCGCAGCTCCAAGGTCCTGTCTCAGAAATCCCATCCTTGTCCTGCCCGCCTAAGGATCCCACGCTATGCCTCCTCTCCCTCCCTGCCGGTGCCAGCACCCCCGGCTAACCCTATCCGGGGTGGGTTACCCCCCTCTCCTACTTGGAGCGCTCTTCTTCAAGGCAGACTCTGGCATTGGACGAGGAGTGGGCCCGGGGAAATTACAGGCAAGCTAGGGAAATCCTGGCATGGGCATGGAGGATCGGTGCCATTGCCTGATCCTTGGAGCCGGATTTTTCCTGTGTTCTTGGTTACCTCCACCCCCCACAGACGCAGGATGTGCAGTGCTGCTTAGCTCCGACGTAGGTGTTCCCACCCACGTCAGAAAGGCAGCTGCCCGACGTCACCTCTTAGTGTGTGAGCCCTGGTGCGTAGCAGTGCCGCCGGTCTCCACCGGGGACCACTGCCACACCGGGCTACCCCTGGATCCCTCCCCAAGAGAGGAGAGCAGTCCCACAGACGCTCAATCCATCTCTCCCCCCCATGACCCCCGATGGGCCGAGCTCGTTCCTGAACCAGAGTCGCCGGTGTGGTGCGAGGTGTGGCATCCAGCGCCTCAACCCTCAGCACCACCGGGCTGGCTGTCCCTGGATTCTTTAGCTAGGGGGATTTGCCAGTAACCCTTGTTGAGATCGAGGGTACTGATATACTTGGCACTCCCCAGTCTGTCCACCAAATCATCTATTCTGGGCATAGGATAACTGTCAAATTCTGACACTTGTTTCCTAAAATCAAGGCAGATTCTTACACCCCCTTCTTTTTTATTTACAATCACCATTACTGATGACCAAGCACTTCTTGACTCTTCTATGATACCCAGTTCTTTCATTTTTTGTATTTCCTTAACCACGTCTGCTCTTAACCGCTCTGGTAATATGTACGTCTTTTGTCTGATAGGATCTGCATTCCCTGTTACTATTACATGCTCTACCCCTTTACCTCGGCCTAGCACTGTAGTAAAAGTACTGTTAAATGTCTTTAGCAAGTTATGAATTTCTGCAGTTTGTTTGGAGGTTAAGGAAACATTCACCTTTACAGTATCAGCAGTCACAGTTTGTTCGTCTTTCATAAGCTATATCAATATCTTCTTTATCAGTTTCTGTTAAAACTATCAAAGTAGCCTGTGGTGATTTTTCAACCCATTCCTTCAGGAGGTTAGTGTGATATATCTTGGTAGAACTTTTCCTATCATGGGTCTCAATTTAATAGTTAACAGTGCCAGTACATCTAAGCACCTTATAAGGCCCTTGTCACTTCATTAACAGTTTATTTTCTGTAGTGGGTAACTGCAGCAAGGCCTTTTCACCTGGCTCAAAAATGTTTTCTTTTACTCCATGGTTGTAATACGCCTTCTGCTGGTGTGGGGTGTCTTCCTGATTTCTGTGGGAAATTTAAACATACAGTATTTTGTCAGCTTCTTTCTCAGGACACACACATAAGATGTAATAGATTTTTTATTGGGGGTGGGGGTTATCTTCTCATGTTTCTTTTATTACATCTAGTGGCCCTCTCTTGATTGAAATGCTCAACGAGACCGTCTGTCTGAGGGTAGTAATGGGAGGTTCTTATGGCAGTGATATCCAGTAGTCGGTACAGCTCCTTCAGTAATGCAGCACCAAAATTACTACCCTGATCAGTAGTAATCTCCTTAGGTATGCCCACCCTGCTGAAAATTTTGCCAAGTTCTGCTGCCACTTTTGGGGCTGTGACAGTACGCATTGCAACTGCCTCTGGGTATCGAGTAGCTTAGTCGCATACTACCAAAATGAATCAATTACCCTTTTTACTTTTGTCTAAGGGGCCAGCCACATCCCATCAACAATTTGTGTCAGCTTTTGCTATAAGCACTGTTGTGGTCAGTGCTCCCACAGCCTTTAAAGTCTTGGCCGCCTTTGCCCAATGCCGTGGCATGCTGCTGCTGACACTAGTTCAGCCAGTGTGCCACCAACTTGTAATATTTTAGCCGCTGCAATCAGGGGTCCCTCGTCATTGCAGCATCATCCCTGCAATGAGGAAGCAACCCCTCATTGCTGGGCTGTTGCTGACGGGGAGCCCAATCCCCGTCAGTATGTCTCCCCCCCCTCAATTTGTTGTGTGCCACGGGGGGTGCCCAATCCCCCTCAGCTTATGTCTCCCCCCCACTTCTGTGTTTGCCAATGGGGGTGCCTAGTCCCAGTCTGCATATCCCCTCCATTTCTTGTGTGCGGCAGGGGTGCCCAATCCCCATTGGCATGATGTGCCCCCCCTTGTTTGTGCCGATGGGGTGCCCTAATCCCCATCAGCTGCAGCTGCCCCCAAAAGAGTCCATTGGCACGCTGAGAGCCCACCCCAGCGGCCAATATACCCTGCAAAAACGGTCCCACAATGTTTTTGTTTTTTTTCCTCCCTGTAAAAAAAAAAGGTCCCTCACCATCTGCCTGCCCCCATCCCACAACCTGCACCCAACCACTGCGCAGCCTGCCTTCCCACACACCCCTCACCCCATACTTACCTCTGGACCTTGGTGTGATGATCTTCGGTGGACTGGGAACACGTCTGTACTCTTCAAAGCCGACTGCGAAATGAGGAAATGCCGGTAAGCTGTATAATGGAATAAAGAGGGTTTTTTTCAACTTTGATGCATATCTTGGGCATTTTTTGGAATTTTGGCCCCAGATTTTCGACATGGGGGTTTTGAGAACCCTCCTCATGAAGCCTTGCACTGTCATGGTGTTAATCTGTCCCGAAAGGTGATTTTGCAGTCACTGCATGGAATCACCTTTCGGGACCGATTAACAAAATGATAATGCCGATGTTCATAGGTGGGCTCTCAAAAAGCCTATGTTGCAAATTTAGTGGAAAAATCAAAAACTACTGTTTCTGAGCGTCGTTGTGCAGTTGATACGCCTTCGTAACTTCACAAATTTGCAATATTTTCATGCCAGATTTTCAACATTGGCATTTTTCCACACCTGCTTGTGAACAGTACAGCTGTCATTTTTCACATCCTGGCCGAAATGTGTTTTCGCACTTCCGGCGCAGAATAGTGCGGTCGCTGTGGGAAATCCATGTTCAGGACAGATTACGAAAATGACAGTGACACTGTTAATGAGCAGAGGTCCTAAAATGCCTATGTTGAAAATTTGGTGCCAGGCCAACCCAGTGGCGCTGAGGGTTGAGGCGTTGGACGCCACACCTCACGCCACACTGGTGACCCGGGTTCGGAAATGGCCCCAGGTGGCTGGGGGTCGGTGGGGGCAGGAAGAGATTGGACATCGGGAGGACAGCTGTCTCTTCCCGAGGTGGGTTAGGGCTGTGGGTCGCTCCAGCAGAGTGCCCTCTGGCAGAGGCTGGGGTGAGCGAGCGAGTAGCCATGAGGCGTGCACGAGGGGTGGAGCTACGGCTCCAAGAAACGTAGAAAAAATAGAAAAAAAAAACCTCGCCACTGATAGATGAAGACGCCTTCCCTCCGCATTCCACACTCCTGTAGTCGGGGCTGAAGTCCTCTCCACTTTCCTCCCCTCTCCAGCCCGGTGTCTCAACCCTAATAGAAAGAGTGCCCTGGGTGGGGGAGGCCCTTCCCCAGAGTGTAGACCCAGGGGGATGCCTGGTGCCGGGGAGTAGCGGAGGAGGAAGAAGAAGAAGAATCAACATTTATATATTGCTTTTCGTACATCCCAAAGCGCTTTACAAGCAATGCTAGACTGGTAGTGAAGTGACTGAATGTGTGGTGGCGGCGGCCATATCGCACATCATCTCCCACACACAGCCTGGATAATTGCATGAACCGGTTTATGGGAAGGGGAATGTTGGCCAGGACACCGGGAATGTTCCCTACTCTTTGCGAAGAGTGCCCTGGGTTCTTTACTTCCACCTGGACACCCACCAGGACAACACCAGGATGGGCAGAAGGGACCTTGGTTTAATGTCTCATTCGAAGGACGGCACACCCCAGCAGTACAGCACCCCCCAATACTGTACTCGGATGCCAGCGATTTTTAGGTGCAAGTCCAATCCCAGTGTGGGACGAGAACCCACGACCTTCTGGTCCAGAGGCGGGTGTGCTACCAACTGAGCCACGCGGGGAGGTAGAGAGTGTGGCAAGGTAGGGTCACTGGAGGGAGTTCAGTGGTGTGGGAGAAAAACAGAGTTCGAAAAAAAAAAAAGAAAATTTGGTGTTGATACTCCATAAAATGACTGTGTTACGAGCGCGCTTTGCGCAGTTTGCACGCACGCTCGTAAGTTTGCAAATTTATAATATTTTCACTCCATATTTTCAACATTGCCATTGTTCTGCACCTCTTTATGAACAGTACAGCTGTCATTTTTCACATCCTGGCCGAAATGTGTTTTGCACTTCCAGGGCAGAATAGTGTGGTCACTGTGGGAAACCCATGTTCGGGACACAGTATGAAAATGACAGTGACACTGTTGATTAGCAGAGGCCCTCAAATGGCTATGTTGAAATTTGGGGACGAAAGTCCATAAAATGAGAGTGCTACGAGCGTGCATTGCGCAGTTTCCACGCATGCTCGTACCTTCGCAATTTTGCAGTATTTTCACTAAAGATTTTCAACATTGCCATTTTTACACACCTACTTCTGAACAGTGCAGCTGTCATTTTTCACATCCTGGCCGAAATGTGTTTTCGCTCTTCCAGCGCACAATAGCGCGGTTGCTGTGGGAAATCAGTGTTTGGGACACATTAAGAAAATCACACTGACAGTGTTCATGAGCAGAGTCCTAAAATGCCTATGTTGAAAATTTTTGTGATGAAACTCCATAAAATGACTGTCTTACGAGCGTGCGTTGTCCAGTTTCCACGCAGCCTTATAACCGTAATTAGTAATATTTTCACGCCACATTTTCAGCAGTGGCATTTTTCCACACCTCCTTATGAAAAGTACAGCTGTCATTTTTCTCATCCTAGCTGAAATGTGGTTTTGCGCTTCCGGCGCAGAATACCACAGCTGCTGTCGGAAATCATTGTTTGGGACAATTTAGGATTGAGTGAGTGAGAGAAGGGGGAGTGACCGAGCTCAACTGAGCTTTGTCAGGACTTCTGCAGATTTCTTTGTGGGCAAGAAAAGGCGCCAACGCAGGCAGGGGCCAAGTACAAAAAGGCAACCTGCAGCACTGGGAGAAACAACGACCGAGTGAGGGAGAGGGAGTGCATGAGGTCAACGGAGCTCTGTTGGGACTGCTGTGGATTTCTTTGTGGGCAGAAAAAGGCAGCAATGCATGCAAGGGCCCAGTACAAAAGGGCAGCCTGCAGTGGCAGGAGAAACCGAACGAGTGACTGAGGGGGAGGGAGCAAGTGAGCGCAACAAAGCTCTGTCGTGACTGCTGCAGATCTCTTTGTGGGCAGAAAAGGGCAGCAATGCAGGCAGGAGCCCCGTACAAAAGGGCAGGCTGCAGCGCTGGCAGAAACGGAATGAGCGAGTAAGCGAGGGGGAGTGAGTAAGGTCAACGGAGCTCTGTCAGGACTGCTGCCGATTTCTTTGTGGCCAGAAAAAGGTGACAACAGAGGGAGGAGCCCAGTATAAAAAGGCAACCTGCAGCATCAGGACAAACAGAATGAGTGCGTAAGATGGGGAGTGAGCGACCTCAACAGAGCTCTGTCGGGACAGCTGTGGATTTCTTTGTGGGCAGAAAAAGGTGCCAATGCAGGCAGGAGCCCAGTACAAAAGGGCAGCCTGCAGTGCCGGGAGAAACGCAATGATCGAGTGAGAGGGGGGAGTGAGCGAGCTCAACTAACTGTGTCAGGACTGCTGCAGATTTCTTTGTGGGCAGAAAAGGCAGCAATGCATGCAGGGCCCAGTACAAAGGCCAGCCTGCAGCAGCAGGAAAACAGAGCGAGTGAGGAGAGTGAGCGAGCTCAATGGAGCTCTATCATGACTGCTGCAGATTTCTTTTTGCGCAGAAGAAGGCGGCAACACAGGCAGGAGCCTAGTAGAAAAGGACAGCCTGGAGCGGCGGCAGAAACGGGACGAGTGAGTGGGGGGGGGGAATGAGTGAGCTCAAAAGAGCTGTGTCAGGACTGCTGCAGATTTCTTTGTGGGCAGAAGAAGGCGCCAACAGAGGCAGGAGCCCAGTACAAAAGGGCAGTCTGCAGCGCCAGGAGAAACAGAATGTGCGAGTGAGACGGGAGTGAGCAACCTCAATGGAGCACTATCGTGACTGCTGTGGATTTCATTGTGGGCAGAAAAAGGCAGCAACGCAAGCAGGAGCCTAGTACAAAATGCCAGCCTGCAGCGACGGCAGAAACAGAACGAGCGAGTGGGGGGGGGAGTGAGCAAGCTCAATGGAGGTCTATCGTGACTGCTGCAGATTTCTTTGTGGGCAGGAAGAGGCAGCAATGCAGGCAGGAGCCCAGTACAAAAGGCCAACCTGCAGCGCTGGCAGAAACGAAAGAGTGAGTGACAGAGGGGGAGTGAGCGACCTCAATGGAGCTGTGTCAGGACTGCTACAGATCTCTTTGTGGGCAGAAAAAGCCAACAACGCAAGCAGGAACCCAGTACAAAAGGTCAGCCTGCAGCAGCAGGAGACACAGGACAAGTGAGTGAGGGAGAGGGAGTGAGTGAGCTCACTGGAGCTCTGTTGGGTCTGCTGTGGATTTCTTTGTGGGCAGAAAAAGGCAAGCGTACTGCATGAGACCCAGTACAAAAGGAGCAGCCTGGCCAGCCCGGGAGAAACAAACGAATGAATGAGAGTGGGGGCTGAGCTCCAGGAGCTGTATAGTGACTGCTATGGATTTCTTTGTGAGCAGAAAGGGCAGCACGCAGGCAGGTGCCCCATACAAAAGGGCAGGCTGCAGCGCTGGCAGAAATGGAACGAGTGAGTGAGAGAGGGGGAGTGAGTAAGGTCAAAGGAGCTCTGTCCGGACTGCTGCAGATTTCTTTGTGGCCAGAAAAAGGTGCCAACAGAGGCAGGAGCCCAGTACAAAAGGGCAGCCTGCAGTGCCAGGACAAACAGAATGAGCGCGTAACACAGGGTGCGTGAGTGACCTCAACGGAGCTCTGTCAGGACAGCTGCAGATTTCTTTGTGGGCAGAAAAAGGTGGCAATGCAGGCAAAAGCCCAGTACAAAAGGGCAGCCTGGAGCAGTGGCAGAAACAGAACGAGCGAGTGAGAGAGGGGGAGTGAGCAAGCGAGCTCAAAGGAGCTCTGTCGGGACTGCTGCAGATTTCTTTGTGGGCAGAAAAAGACGGCAACACAAGCAGGAGTTCAGTACAAAAGGGCAGCCTGCAGTGCTGGCAGAAACAGAATGAACGAGTGAGAGAGGGGAAGTGAGCAAGCTCAGTGGAGGTCTATCATGACTGCTGTGGATTTCTTTGTGGGCAGGAAAAGGCAGCAATGCAGGCAGGAGTCCAGTGCAAAAAGGCCAGCCTGCAGCCCCGGCAGAAACGGACGAGCGAGTGACAGAGTGGGAGTGAGTGACCTCAATGGAGCTGTGTCAGGACTGCTGCAGATCTCTTTGTGGGCAGACAAAGCCTCCAACGCAGGCAGGAACCCAGCACAAAAGGGCAACCTGCAGCAGCAGGAGACTCACGAGTGACTGAGGGAGGGGGAGTGAGTGAGCTCACTGGAGCTCAGTTGGGACTGCTGTGGATTTCTTTGTGGGCAGAAAAAGGCAGCAGTGCACGCAGGGATTCAGTACAAAAGGTCAGCCTGCAGCGACGGGAGAAAAAGAACGAACGGGCGAAAGAGGCAAAGTGAGTGAGCGAGCTCAATGGAGCTCTGTCGGGACTGCTGCAGATTTCTTTGTGGCCAAAAAAATGTGCCAACAGAGGCAGGAGCCCAGTACAAAAGGGCAGCCTGCTGTGCCAGGAGAAACAGAATGGGTGCATGAGGCAAGGGGAGTAAGCGACCTCAACGGAGCTCTGTTGGGACAGCTGCGGATATATTTGTGGGCAGAAAAAGGCGCCAATGCAGGCAGGAACCCAGTACAAAAGGCCAGCCTGCAGCACCGGGAGAAACACAACGAGCGAGTGAGAGGGGGGAGTGAGCGAGCTCAATGGAGCTGTGTCGGGACTGCTGCAGATTTCTTTGTGGGCAGGAAAAGCCCCCAACGCAGGCAGGAGCCCAGTACAAAAGGGCAGGCTGCAGCAGCGGGAGACTCTGAACGGGGGAGTGAGTGAGCTCAACGGAGGTCTGTTGGGATTGCGTCTGATTTCTTTGTGGGTAGAAAAAGGCATCAATGCACGCAGGGGCCCAGTACAAAACGGCAGCCTGCAGCGGCGGGAGAAACAGAACGAGTGAGTGAGAGAGTGGGAGTGAGCAAGCTCAGCGGAGCTCTATCTTGACTGCTGCAGATTTCTTTGTGGGTAGAAAAAGGCGGCAACGCAGGCAGGAGCCCAGTACAAAAGGACAGCCTGCAGCAGAGGGAGAAACAGAATGACCAAGTGAGAGAAGGGGAGTGAGCAAGCTCAACGGAGCTTTATCATGACTGCTGCAGATTTCTTTGTGGGCAGAAGAAGATGGCAATGCAGGCAGGAGCCCAGTACAAAAGGGCAGCCTGCAGCGCTGGCAGAAACGGAACAAGCGAGTAAGAGAGAGGGGGAGTGAGCGAGCTCAACAGAGCTCTGTCGGGGCTGCTGCAGATTTCTTTGTGGCCAGAAAAAGGTGCCAACAGAGGCAGGAGCACAGTACAAAAGGACAGCCTGCAGCACAAGGACAAACAGAATGAGCGAGTGACACAGGGGGAGTGAGCGACCTCAACGGAGCTCTGTCGGGACAGCTGGGCAGAAAAAGGTACAAGTGCAGGCAGGAGCCCAGTACAAAAGGGCAGCCTGCAGCGCCAGCAGAAACAGAGCGAGCGAGTGAGAGAGGGGGAGTGAGCGAGCTCAACGGACCTCTGTCAGGACTGCTGCAGATTTCTTTGTCAGCAGAAAAATGCATCAACAGAGGCAAGAGCCCCGTACAAAAGGGCAGCCTGCAGCACCAGGAGAAACAGAATGAGCGAGTGAGACAAGGGGAGTGAGCGACCTCAATGGAGCTGTATTGTGACTGCTGCAGATTGCTTTGTGGGCAGAAAAAGGCGGCAACGCAGGCAGGCGCCCAGTACAAAAGGCCAGCCAGCAATGCTGGGAGAAACACTGTGAGCGAGTGAGAGAGGGGGAGTGAGCGAGCTCAACGGTGCTGTGTTGGGACTGTGCAGATTTCTTAGTGGGCATAAAAAGCCCCCCAACATAGGCAGGAGCCCAGTACAAAAGGGCAGGCTGCAGCAGCAGGAGACACAGAATGAGCGCTTGGGGGAGGGGGAGTGAATGAGCTCAATGGAGCTCTGTTGGGACAGCTGCGAATTTCTTTGTGGACAGAAAAGGGTGCCAATGCAGGCAGGAGCCCAGTACAAAACAGCAGCCTGCAGCACCGGGAGAAACAGAACGAGCGAGTGACAGGGGGCCAGTGAGCTAACTCAACGGACCAACGCAATCAACATTCGGCATTGACAAATGCTTGTTTAGTCACTGGGGCTGCTTTCTGACATTTAGCAGAACAACTGCAATAGGCAGCAATATCTTCATGAATTCCAGGCCAGTAAAAGCTGTACAGCAAACTGACAAGGGTGCGATCCCTCCCCCGACTGACCAGCCATAGGACTATCATGTTCTACCTGTAACAACTCAGATCTATACTTTTGTGGTATAACCAATTGTTCTATCTGTTCCTGTGTCTGAGGTTTAACCCAAACTCTGTCCAGTAACCCATTACATTTTTAAACATTGGTTCATCCAGTTTCTGTGTCACCCCCAGCTGCTTAAAGTAACCTGGGAGAGAAACATCGATTAGCTCTGAAACAAAATCATGATCCGTTATTAGTTTCAGCATTTTTACACATTAACCCCTTATGTCCATCAGTCTTTTGTTGCCACTGTTTCTTCAGGCATCTTCTTTCTTTCTTGGACTTCTGGATCTTGGAGCTGTGCTCAGACAAATCTTTATCAAAATCACCAAAAGGAAAACTGCCTGTACCATCAGAGATTTTCTTTGCCTGAGCTCATCACAGGTGCTGAAACTGCAGGTTTTGCTTCTTCTGTGATTAACTCACTAAATCCTGGCAAGTCATTTCCAATAATCACAGGTGCAGGTAACTTAGGTACTACCCTCACTTTTATTTGGTGCGACACCTCATTAATATTCAGAGTCACTTGGGTCGTAGGATAGTATTGCGTGTCACTACGGATGCAGATGTCACCAGTACCTGGTCCTTTTGAACAGTGTTTTCCCAGCACTTCAGCATGTACCAGGGTCTGTCTGCTTCCTGAATCACTAAGTCCCTTCACAGTCTTAACCTTGACATCTGTTAAATACTTGCCCCAATTTGCTAAGGACAAATCTGCTCAAGTGTTATCCACCTTACTATGGCAGTTTCTTGCAGTATGGCCTGGCTTATTACAGTTATAGCAAATAAAAGTCTTTGGGTGTTACCCCCATAAGAGTTCTTATCATACTTGGAGTTAAATCAGGATAAACAGGGTGTTACTGGTGCTTGACTGTTACCTCGTTGCTGTGGCATCTGTCTGGCCATCTGGTAGTCTTCAGCCAAAGAAACAGCCTTTTCCCCACTTTCTGATCAGTGTTCTTTTACCCAAAGCTGCTTGTCTGTGGGAAGGATGTTGATGAATTGCTCCACTGCAAGTGTGTTGATGATCTGTGGGAGTGTTGTGCCCTCTGGCATTTCATAAAGAGTTCTTGGAGTCAGGTGAAGGCTTCTTGAGGGTTGTCGACTGCATTGTACTTAAGGGATAGGAATCTTTGCCTGTAGGTCTCTTCTGAGATGTTATACCTTTTTAGGATTTCTCTTTTCACCAGTTTATAGTTTTCTGACTGTGCAGTGTCCATATTGCTGTAGCAAGTTGGGCTTTACCTGTCAGGTAAGATACCAGCCTGATTGCCCATTGCTGCTTTGGCCATTGGCAGACAGTTGCAACCCTTTCCAGAGTTGTCCGGTGAGCTTGGAGGCAGCAGCAGCTCAGGCATTAGACTTAGGTCCAGTTCTAAGCATGGTGCCTACAGTGATGTTGGCTTGATGTCTGTCCCCAACTTCAGTGTCAAAGAGAGTGATGGCAGTGGCCTGGACCTAAATGTCAAGACTGAGAACGATGTCAAAGACCAAGCTGACCACAATCACAAGGAGGTTCTTGTCTCCAAGAAAGTCATTTGACCCAAGTTCATTGCTGGTGGTGGCACTAACTTGGAGCTGGGTGATGACCTAGGGCTATGTTTCTCACCAGAGCTGCTTGTTAAAATCATTACCTGTGAGGACCAGGGTCACTTAGTGGGACCTATATGGCTCTAGTCTCCTAACTTGGGGCTTTCTCCCCAAGGCATTTCTCAGACATAGAAGGGTACCCTTTGGATGGCTCTGGCAGGCTGTCTCCTCAGGTGAGTCCCCCTCTGGAATACCACAGCCCAGGCCAAGACCCTTGAGAACAGGAGTATATAGCACCTCTTAAAGGGCCTCACCATTTTTCAAGATAATGCATTTGATAATAGGCCCCTCTAGGCTACTTACATGTGATCAACGCTGGACATTGGTTGATGACACAGAGAACTAGCATAAAGTCAGACATGGTCCATTTCAAGCCATTCTTTCTGAAGTGGAACTGAGCAAGAGGCAGCAGCTCATCTCTACAAATGTCTTTCTCAGAGGAGAAAGAGGAAGACTATGTTTTTCCACGGGGATCACAGATTTCATGATTTCCATGAAATTAGCTGAATGCCGTGAAATTGGTAGTTCCCCATGAAAATCCCCAGCACTCAACAAATTGTGGAAGGACGATGATGATGGCGCAATCTAAACAATGTTGTTGGGGGGAAAACAACTGAAGGAGTGCAGTGCAGGGAGACCACGCCACGATCAGAAAGGTGTCTCCCCTACCCTCCAAGAAAGTGTAGGGCTTACCCTTGGCTCTACAAAGCCCAGCAGGACTGCAGCTATTTTTATGCTTTCTGTAGTGTTCTGAGGACTGGGATCCTGTAAAGGAAACCAAAGCAGAGCTGCAAGGAACTAGCTTTCTGCAGCCTCAGACAGCTAGCTTTGGAACCCACTTGGGAGAGAGCAATCTTAGACCTGGTACTTTCAAATGGGGATGGAGAGAGGATCTCTGATCTTGAAGTGGGTAGCCATCTGGGAACAAGCGACCACCAAACAATGTGGTTCATGATAAACTTAGCTGTAGAGTCAAGCCACACAAAAGTGAAGGTACTGGACTTCAGGAGGGCTGATTTTGTCAAAATGGGAGCGTGCCTCAGAAAAGCATTAGCAAACAGGCAAGAAGGTGGGGTGGAGCAACAATGGGGAAACATCAAAACCGCCATCACAGAGGCAGCAAGTCTTTGTGTGAAGCAAATAAAGAAATCAAAACAAAAGAAAAAAACACTATAGTTCTCAAAAGAAGTGGCGGGGAAGGTAAGGGAGAAAAGATAGCATTCAGGAAGTATAAGGAAACACAGAAGGAGCAGGACAGAGAACTGTACCAGTTAAAGCAGAAGGACGCAGGTAAGGCAGTCAGAATAGCAAAGGCCCAAACCGAGGAAAAAGTAGCCAACTCAGTTAAGAAGGGGGATAAAACCTTTTATAGGTACATTAGGGAGCAAAGAAAGACTAAGGTAGGGATACTGAGGCTGAACAAAGAGGAAGGTGGTTGGGCAGAGAGCGATAGTGAAAAAGCAGGGATACTGAATGAATATTTCTGCTCAGTATTCACAATGGAACAGCAGGGGGAAATACCTAATCTGGTCAATAAAAGCACTCTGGATAGGGGGGTTCATATTAGTCATTTCACAGAAGAAAGGGTTCTGAAAGAACTTTTAAAACTTAAGGTGGATAAAGCAATGGGGCCTGATGGGATTCACCCCAGAATTCTAAAAGAACTAAGGGAAGAACTAGTAACACCACTGACTACCCTTTTTAATAAATCATGGGAGGATGGTGTGGTACTTGAGGATTGGAGGAGGGCGGATGTGATTCCCCTTCACAAAAGTGGGAGCAAGACAGAGGCAGGAAACGGCAGACCTGTCAGTTTGACCTCAGTGGTAGGGAAAATTATGGAATCACTTCTGAAGGAAAGAATTGTTGAGTACCTAGATGCCAGTGGGGCACAGGACCCAAGGCAGTATGGATTCACAGTGGGAAGATCATGTCAGACAAATCTAATTGATTTCTTTGACTGGGTGACCAAAGCAGTAGACCAGGGAGGGGCTGTGAACATGGCCTGCCTAGACTTTAGCAAGGCATTTGACACAGTCCTGCACAAAAGATTAATAAACAAATTAGCCAACCTGGGGGTGGGTCCCAGGGTGGTAGCCTGGGTAAAACACTGGTTGGACAATAGGACACAGAGGGTAATAGTAAATGGAGTCCACAATGAAGAAAGGAGGGTTACTAGTGGGGTACTGCAGGGTTCAGTACTGGGGCCGGTCCTTTTTAATGTCTTTATAAGTGACATTGCAGAGGGACTGGAAGGGAAAGTATGCCTCTTTGTAGATGACACAAAGATCTGCAACAGGATTGATACACAAGGTGGGGTGGAAAGATGAAAAGGGACTTGGCAAGGTTGGAGGAATGGTTAGATGTATGGCAGCTTAGATTCAATGCAAAGAAGTGCAAAGTAATGCACCTGGGAAACAAAAACCCAGGGCAAGAGTACACAATGGGGGGTGAGATACTGACAACAACAAAAATGGAAAGGGACCTGGGGTAGTCATATCAGATGACCTAAAGGTGGGCCAGCAATGTGAGAAGGCAGTAAGAAGGGCTGGGGGGATACTGGGATGCATAGGGAGAGGCATCACCAGTAGAAAACAGGAAGTTGTTGGCCCTCTGTACAGACAGTTGGTAAGACCATATCTTGAGTACTGTGTACAGTTCTGGAGACCCCATCTCCGCAAAGACATAGACCGGGTGGAGGCTGTCCAGAGGAGGACAACCAAAATGATGCAGGGTCTGCATCAGAAGGCATATGAAGAAAGACTAAAGGAACTAAAGATGTATAGCCTCGAGGAAAGGAGGGAGAGGGGTGACATGATAGAAACGTTTAAGTACCTCAAGGGGAATCAACAAAGTCCAATAGGGTAGCATCCTTCAGAAAAGAGATGTGCAAAACAAGGGGCACAATTTGAAGATAGAGGGGGGATGGCTCAGAGGTAATGTGAGGAAGTATTTCTTCACAGAGAGGGCTGTGGATACATGGAACAGCCTTCCTGAGGAGGTTGTAGAGTCAAAAACAGTGGGGGAATTCAAGAATGCATGCGACATGCATAAGGCAATTCTAGTGGTGGGGTAGGAGGAAGTAGGCTGTTGGTTAACTAGGATCCGCAGCTTATCCGTTAGATAGGAAAATGGGCAGACTAGGTGGGCCAAGTGGTCCTTATCTGCTGTCAAATTCTATGTTTCTATGTTTCAAAGCTTTGGCACTGGCACTCTGTTCTGCAGGAGCCGAAGCATTGTGTAGTGGGATGTCACTATTATGCACAGCACAGGACTTTGTGTAAGAAGAAGACGACAACTGAGAGCATGAGGTGCGTCTCACACACTTTAGGTTCACAGAGGTGGCATTCCATGCATCAGATGTGGCAGTGACCACATCATTTCAGTGCCACTGGGTATGGGCTCGGGAGTAAGTCATTTAAACTTTGTTGCAGCAGCATATCCAGCATTTGGAGAAGCATTAAAAATCTGCTCCATCTCTTAGCGCAAACAAGCAACAGAACAGCTGACTTGATTGGAGTTAGTGATTGACTGTTTGCATTGCAATATTTGTAATACTGTGAATTATTCACTGGGCTAAGAATTTGTCATAAGTCCTGAATTGAGAGCAGGTTACAGGCTGTGTATTGGACCCAGACAGTGCCTATGGGGTGGAAACTGTTTTTTCTTTTGTTTATCTCTGTGTGCCTTAAAAGGCCAGGACAGACTGTGTCAGGAAGTGCTTACATCACATCTACTTAACAGCCAATAGCTCTGGAAGAATCTTACAGACCTTGGTAAGAGTACTAATTTTAGCAGGCTCATCAGATAACCTAATAGTCTTCTGGTGAAGCTACCTCTGGCTGGAAGCTGCAACACTGGACTTAAAATTTGCAAGAAAGTGAGTTGTGCTCACAACAGAGGGAGGTGAACCTTACAATTTACAATTGTCTTTGGTTTGAAGCAGATTCCTTAATAAAGTTAATATTCTTCAGGTGGAGGATACTTCTAACTGAAGGGTGAAATAGGAACTTAGAATTATCAGAAAAGGCAGTCTTTCAATCAACAGAGGGAAGTGAACCTTGCTTTACTTTTGTTACAATTGTTAAGATTTTCAGTGCAGGAAGAGTTTAAACTCACAGGGGCTGAATACTGTTTTCTGTGTCTGCCCTTCTGCACAGCTGACTTGATTGGAGTTAGTGATTGACTGTTTGCATTGCAACATTTGTAATACTGTGAGTTATTCACTGGGCTAAGAATTTGTCATAAGTCCTGAATTGAGAGCAGGTTACAGGCTGTGTATTGGACCTAGACAGTGCCTAGGGGGTGGAAACTGGTTTTTCTTTTGTTTATCTCTATGTGCCTTAAAAGGCCAGGACAGACTGTGTCAGGAAGTGCTTACATCACAGCTACTTAACAGCCATTAGCTCTGGAGGAATCTTGCAGACCTTGATAAGAGTACTAATTTTAGCAGGCTCATCAGATAACCTAATAGTCTTCTGGTGAAGCTACCTCTGGCTGGAAGCTGCAACACTGGACTTAAAATTTGCAAGAAATCGAGTTGTGCTCACAAGAGAGGGAGGTGAACCTTACAATTTACAATTGTCTTTGGTTTGAAGCAGATTCCTTAGGAAAGTTAATATTCTTCAGGTGGAGGATACTTCTAACTGAAGGGTGAAATAAGGAACTTAGAATTATCGGAAAAGGCAGTCTTTCAATCAACAGAGGGAAGTGAACCCTGCTTTACTTAGGTTACAATTGTTAAGATTTTCAGTGCAGGAAGAGTTTAAACTCACAGGGGCTGAATACTGTTTTCTGTGTCTGCCCTTCTGCTCAGCTGATGTGTTTTGGGGCTGACTGCTTTCAGAGAACAAGTCACCAGGCTGTTTTGGGGCTGGGGAGGTTTACCTGTGTCTGACTTGGATGTTTGGATTTTTCTCTGTTTGATTAGCAGGGTATTTTCTCTGTCAAATTGTTGCATAGGGCATCTTGCTGACAGGAAGGCATGCATCGCAGCGGTAGGTCAGAGCTTTTAGCTGATTGTTTCGTGAGGGCACAGTTTAGGCCCAAACCCTCCCACCCTCACCCCACCCACCCCTGGAAATAGTTCCTTTATACCTGGGGTTCTGACATCATTTCCTCAAGAGGGCAAGGTGCACATCACTGTCATATCCTCTCTAGCACACTGCACTGACAATATAAGCATACAAATGATATAAATACATATATTTCTGTATAACAAACCAAACACACACACACACAAAAAAAAAACTAAACAAGGTAGACAGTTATGTGGGGAGTAGTGAAATGTAATGGCTGTGGGGCAGCAGTCTTCCAGGAGTCTTTCTGGAGGCTGAAATGCTGCCCTGTTTGCAGACAACTATCTGCCCTGAGGGAGGAAATTGTCCATCTTCAGGCCGCACTGGACAGTAGTAAGGGAACCTTCCCCATCCAGGGAGCACCAGAGCCACCACCACTACCTCAGAGGTTGTGAAGAAAGCACAGCAGTTGGACCACAATGGGCTCAGGGAGGGTAAGGGTGGTGGAACAGAGGCACACCCAGTCAGTTGTTCCACTCCACAATCCATATACCATTCTGGGGGAGCATAGTTCCCCATGGATGCACCACGCAGAGGAGACTAAGGAGGGTGCAGACAACTGTCACATGGGAGGCCCTCAGGAAGGAGGCAGGGCACCACAGGGAAAGGAAGCAGCTCCTGGTGGGGGACCCAATTTTAGGGGCTAGAAACTGGGGGGAGCAGGGAAAACTGAAGTAAGGTGCCTGCCTGGTGCCATGGCTTGGAGGGACAGGAAGCGCATCCTTAGGATCAAGAGAACAGTTGCACGGGAGTCTGAACTGGATGTCATTGTCCACCTAGGGACAAATGACTTGGCTCATCATGAGATTAGAGCAGTGCAGAAGGACTTTGTAGAGTTGGGGAGGGGCCTAAGACAAGTAGCACACACAGTATCCTTCTCAGAGGTGCTGCCTGTCAGTGGCATGGGTGAGGTGAGGGTACTTTGCACCGTGCAGTTTAATGAATGGTTGAAAAAATGGTGTGAAGAACAGGGGTTTGGCTTCATTGGGGACTGGGGTTCCACCTGGAGGGACACCAGCCTATACTGGCAGGATGGTCTGCATCTGTCCAGGAAGGAACAAGTCTTTTGGGCAATCGGTTTAAATGCTTCATTGGCAAGCTTTTAAACTAGTCAAGGGGAGGCACTGATAAGTAGGGAGAAATCCCAGCCTCCCCTACAAAACAGGGTACTAAATGAGAAAGACCAAGGTAGAAAGGTCAGTGGGGATGCTGCTACAGAAGGTAAAGCCATCAAAAATGGAGAGCAATGAGTACCAATGCCTGTAGTCTGCGTAACAAGCTTCCTGAATTAGTGGCCTTGATGGAGGAGGAACATCTGGATATCGTGGCAGCCACAGAAACATGAAACACACAGAACCATGACTGGGATGTAAACATACCAGGATACACTATCTACAGGAGGGACAGGGAGGGTAAAAGAGGAGGAGGAGTAGCTCTCTACATAAGTAAAGGTATCAAAGCAACAGAACAAAAGGGTAAACGGGGAGGAGAAGAAGCACTGTGGGTCAATTTGGAGGCAGGCAATGGCACCACAATCCGCACAGGGGTTGTATACAGACCCCCCTCTCAGGGGGAGGAAATGGACAAGGAAATGATAGAAAATATACTTAGAATGGCAGATAAAGGGGAGATATTGCTGATGGGTGATCTGAATATGCCAGATGTTAACTGGAGTGCAGTTGCAGCAGGCACTTCTAAGAGTGGGGTTATTCTAGATGCTCTACAGGAAGCATGCCTTAGACAACTAGTATTGGAACCCACTCGAGAGGGAGCAATCTTAGACCTGGTCCTCTCAAATGGAGATTGAGAGAGGATCACAGATGTAGAAGTGGGCAGCCATCTGGGAACTAGCGACCATCGAACAGTATGGTTCACAATAAACACAGCAATACAGTCAAGCCATACAAAGGCAAAAGTACTGGACTTCAGGAGGCTGACTTTGCCAAAATGGGTGAGTGCCTAAGGAATGCACTAGCAAATGGGCAGGAAGGAGGGGTGGAAGAACAATGGGGAATAATAAAAACTGCCATCACAGAGGTAACAAGCCTCTCTGTGAAGCAAATAAATAGAACAAAACAATGTAAGAGACCACTATGGTTCTCAAAGGAGGTGGCAGTGAAGATTCAAGAGAAAAAGAAAGCATTCAGAAAGTACAAGGAATCACAGAAAGAGCAGGACAGAGAATTGTATCAGTTAAAGCAAAAGGAAGCTGGGAAGGCAGTCAGAACAGCAAAGGCCCGAACTGAGGAAAAGATAGCCAACTCAGTTAAGAAGGGGGATAAAACCTTTAGGTACATCACGGAGCGAAGGAAGACTAAGGGAAGGATAGTGAGTCTTAATAAAGGGGAGGGGGTGGGCAGAGGGTGACTGTGAAAAGGCAGAGATACTAAACAAATATTTTTGCTCAGTATTTACAAATGAAGAGGGGGAAGTACCTAATACAAACAATAGAAGCACTCTGGATACAGAAGTTGATACCAGCCCATTTACAGAAGAAAGGGTTCTGAAAGAACTCTTAAAGCTGAAGGTGGACAAAGCAATGGGGCCTGATGGGATTCATCCCAGAATTCTAAAAGAACTAAGGGTAGAACTAGTGACACGACTGACTACCCTCTTTAACAAATCATGGGAGGATGGGGTGGTACCTGAGGACTGGAGGAGGGCAGATGTGATTCCTCTTCATAAAAGTGGGAGCAGGGCAGAAGCAGGAAACTACAGACCTCTTAGTTTAACCTCAGTGATAGGGAAAATGATGGAATCACTTCTGAAGGAAAGAACTGTCGAGTACCTAGAGGCCAGAGGGGCACAGGACCCAAGGCAGCATGGATTCACAGCGGGAAGGTCATGCCAGATGAATCTAATACATTTCTTTGACTGAGTGACCAAAGTAGTAGATCAGGGAGGGGCTGTGAACATGGCCTACCTAGACTTTAGCAAGGCATTTGACTCAGTCCCACACAAAAGATTAATATGCAAGTTAGCCAGCCTGGGAGTGGGTCCTAAGATGATAGCCTGGGTAAAGAATTGGCTGGAGAATAGGACACAGAGGGTAATAGTAAATGGAGTCCACTCTGAAGAAATGGGGGTTACTAGTGGGGTGCTGCAGGGTTCAGTATTAGGACCGGTCCTCTTCAATGTCTTTATAAGCGACATTGTAGAGGGACTGGAAGGAAAAGTATCTCTCTTTGCAGACGACACAAAGATCTGCAACAGAGTTGATGCACCAGGTGGGGTTGAAAGGATGAGAAGGGACTTGGCAAGGTTAGAGGAATGGTCAAATGTATGGCAGCTTAGCTTTAATGCTAAGAAGTGCAAGATAATGCACCTGGGAAACAAAGACCCAGGGAAAGAGTACACAATGGGGGGTAAGATACTAACAACAACAAAAATGGAAAGGGACCTGGGGTAGTCATATCAGATGACTTAAAGGTGGGCAAGCAATGTGAGAGGGCAGTGCGGAGGGCTGGGGGATACTGGGATGCATAGGGAGAGGCATCACCAGTAGAAAATAGGAAGTTGTTATCCCTCTGTACAGACAGCTGGTGAGACCCCATCTGGAGTACTGTGTGCAGTTCTGGAAACCCAATCTCTGCAAGGACATAGACAAGATGGAAGCTGTTCAGAGGAGGGCAACTAAAATGGTGCAGGGTCTGCACCGGAAGACTTATGAAGAGAGACTAAAGGAGCTTAATATGTATAGCCTCGAGGAAAGGAGGGAGAGGGGGACATGATAGAAACTTTCAAGTACCTCAAGGGAATCAACAAAGTCCAAGAGGGTAGCATCTTTCAAAAAAAGAGGTGCAAAACAAGGGGCCACAATTTGAAGATAGAGGGGGAGGGGCTCAGAGGTAATGTAAGGAAGTATTTTTTCACAGAGAGGGTTGTGGATGCATGGAACAGCCTTCTGGAGGAGGTTGTGTAGTCAAAAACAGTGGTTGAATTCAAGCATGCATGGGACAGCCATAAGGCAATTCTAGGGGGTGGGGGTAGAAAGAAGTAGGCTGCTGGTTAACTAGGATCTGCAGCTTATCCATTAGGTAGGGAAATGGGCAGACTGGGTGGACCAAGTGGTCCTTATCTGCCATCAAATTCTATGTTTCTATGTTTCTATGTTTCAGTATCATCCGATGGACACAACTTTGTAAGTTTAATGTCTTTTAAGTTGTTTGTGTTCTGTTGCTCTACTGGACCTGTACCAGATTCTCCAGCTTTCACAGCTTGCAAGGCATCCAGCCATCGCTGCTCCTGTCACTGCATCACTTCTTTTCTCTGTGCCTCTAAATGCTGAATCTTTTTCTCTGCTGTATCTCCTCTCTTCTCTGTTCTCCTGTCTTTTTTTGTTATAGAGCCCACCATTTGGAAAAAGGCAGTCAAGCTTTCAGGTTTTGTCACCATCTGTTTTTCTGCATCACTGGTGCTGGCTGTACAGTCTCCACTTGGACTGCTGTCTCTGCTAGTTTGGCTGCCATTCTTTTGGTAATCACTCCTGGACTTGCTGCTGCAGAATCCATGCCTTTCTGCTATGTTTTCCTGGTACCATGTCCAGTACCCACGCATAAAACTCCTGGCGTAGAGTATGCACATCGTAAGTCCCACTGCTAACACAATCTGTCGTTGAGGCACAGGTCGGAAAGCATAGCAAGACCAGGAGCAGTTGTAAAATTTACCAGTGACATTTTATTATCAAGTAACAGCAAAATTAAAAAATGAACATTGTTCAGTATAACTATTTACAAAGACTGTACAGAGAAAACAGTCCTTCATCTGAGGGTTTCTCTAATTCCAAGTTTCAGTCTCTGTCTTTCACTCTCTAGCAAAAGTATTGTTGCTGTTTTTATAAGTCTTTGCTTGGGAACTCATTAAGAGACATCCTGATTCTCACAAAAGGTTCTTGCCAGCTTTTTTGCAGATAGAACACTGTCCCAAACTGGCCTCCTGTTGACAGCTCTGCAAAAGAGTTTGCAAGCAAGCCTGAGAGGAGCTCAAACTGCATCTCAGGTTTACACCCTAAATTCCAAATAGCTTTTTAAAGTAATTTCAACAGTATAACTATATACATGTCAAACCAAGGGATCCCAATATCATTTACAGTTTCTCACAACGATTCACATATATTTTATCTGCAGATATGCAAGGGGGGAAAAAGACAGAAACAGCAAGTGAATGCAGAGAGATAGTGACAGGCAGAGAATCGTGAGACCATCAGAGTGATCAGTTCCTAGGTCTCAAGAGAACATCTGGTTGTGCAACTAGACAGATCAGAGACTGAAAAGGAGAGAACAGATGTTTAACTCTTTCTGCTTGACAAATGGGACAGATCCTTATTCAACCCTGTCACATGATCACTGGAAAGAGATTTACCTCCTACAGTACCTTACCTTGATTATAAAAAATGTACTTCCTGCACTGCTTTACCATGATTTAAAAAACATGGTAAGTTGCTTTTCTGCTTTTTAATTAAATAAAAAAAAGCCAGAAAATCTTCCATTCCATATCTGTGTGCACGCTTCTACTTCATTCACTGATAGGGTACCCTCACACCCCATGTGATATCCATATGGGTTCCATCCAATCAGGAACCTTCAGTTTTCTAATGTATCGAAATGACCTGCATCACTTATGAACTGCAACAAGTTGACTAAATCTTTTGCATCTCTCAGGAGACCCTTTAGGGGTCCTGCCTTTTGAAATTAATACAGGCACTCTACTGAGGTAGCTTCCTAGAATCAGGAGGCAGTCCGTGGATAGGGATAGCAGTAAGGAAAGACCAAGGAAGGTGAGCTAACAATTCAGACAACACAAAATGACTGATGCTGTTCTGTAGAGTTCTAACTTGCTTTCGTTAAAACTCTTGGAATTCCAACATTCACAGAATTTGCATCCCACTGAACTGTTGCCATAGAGTTTGCCATTTTTGGTAGCTTTTATTAACCCAGAAGAAAAATTATTGTTGTTCTCCATCTTTGTTTGTCCTGAAGCCCCTCCACTATGCTCAGTATCTGATGTAATTGATGACATCGTCAGATACATTAGCCGGTGGATGACCAGTAATGCACCACACTGTTGCAGAAGTACCAGAGCTGTGCCAAAGCCCTTAGGGCTGAACTGCGTTAGAGAACTATGGCCCAACCTGAATGGAAAAATGTCAAGTGGATCCTTTTGTTGATGGTGACTAGGGACCAACTAAACTCCCCTTCCCTTTTTTCCATTTACCTTCCCCTGCCCTTCCCCTCCTTGGCACACATGCCACCGCCTCAGACCTTCCGCTTTCCCCAGCACTATCACCCACTAACCACACAGCACCATGTCCTCCATGCTTTGATCCCCGTGGCAGGCCTACGGTGATAGGGCTGCCCTCCGACATCTGAGGACCTGGACCGAGAGCAGGGCTGCATTGTGTTTGGCCTGCATGTACCGAGTGCCATCATGTGGACAGTGACCTGGCTTTTTTCCCCCTTGATTCTTCCTACCTCTGTCCATCCTCGACCCATTTGATGGTGTCATTGAGCCCAGCTGAGGCCTTGGATCCTACAGCTAATTCCCCTGGACAGCACATGACCTGCCCAGCACCAGTCATTTTGGTGCCTGACATGGTTCAGTCTGCTCTCCAGACTGGGACCTGGCCTACCACATGTGTCACTTTCATGCCAGAAATGGCACCATCCCCTCCCAGGGCTGGGAACGCTGCACTGTCTCCCAGCCTGGCCGCCTGTGCAACCTCCCAGTCTGCTCGAACCTGGCCTGCTTACATTGCAGTAAGATGTGCTGTCACTCCTTCCCTTTTTTAACTTTCTTTGCAGGTTCATAGAGTTATAGATTCTGGGGGTAGGGGTGTTAGGTAGTCCTTGCTTATTTTAGTGCTGAATCAGAACTGTGTAGATCCCGGTGCATATTGCTTACTGACCCCATTCTAATTCAAGGGAGGGCTTGTCCCCCTCAAACATGAATACCATTGGCTTGATTGGTGGTACTGTTGTCAGAAAATGATTAGAACCGCTGATATTGCTATGATTTAACTCATCGTTCTGACACACCAGTCGACACATCATAAATGACGGTGCAAATTCTGGTAGTGTGTGATTCGTGGAGCAGGTGTTTCCTGTCTGACATGCATCACCTATAGTTGACATCAACAGCTGGAGAATGGTAATCCTCCCTTTGATTGACTGAGCAATTTCTGGGGCCCGCTTGTCACTCTGAGCCCATGGGCAGTCTACAGTTGAATTGTAATGACGGAGCCTTGCTCAGCCAGAAACCAAAACAGTTATTAGTGCCTGTTGGAGTCACTAAGTTACTCTGACAGGCCGTACATAAAAACATGTTAAGCTAACATGACAGCTATGTGTTTTACATTTTTTTTCTTAAAATGAAAAACAAAAATTCCCCCCAAAGCATGATTAGCTGCAAACAGTTTAAACTTGTGGTTGTCTTTACTGTATTTGTTTAGGCATTATGATGTTCACCTACTCTGATTAGAGGGGCGTCTAAGCTTTTAAAGTGAATTCAGCAATCCACCTTATTGAGGCACAAACAAGGGGGTATCATCAGTGCACATGGGCTACAAAAAGGTTAAATAAAATGCCTGCCAAAAAAAGAAATAAAGTTAGAACTGAAATTTGGACTATTAGTCACCCTTCAGAGATGCCATAGAAAAGAAAAGCAATAGTAGCGGTAGTAATAAAAAAAAAAAGGTTTAATTGAAATTACTGAGAAATCCACTGATTAAGGAGCTCATTTACAACAGCATGTACAGATTTACAAATAAAACTGTAACACAGAAGATCAGTAGGTCCAGGGGTTAGACTGGGTACCATGGGCAGACTGGATGGACCACTGGTCTTTATCTGCTGTCATTGTCTATATTAACAAATATAAACGGAACAAACTCCATTCACATAAAGCAGGTACTATCCAATGAAGAAAACAAATACTGCTCCTTGATTGCATAACAGCCATGGGACCATCAGTGCACGTACCCACAGAGGGAAAAAAAGATGCTTCCAATTCCCTTTTAACTTGCCTTGAGTTACTCTGCCCACAGTTTGTCGACATACACTATGTGGCTGCCCTAGCATCTAGTCGTCTGAACACTGTTAAAAAAAAATGTGACCACTGCAAGCACTTCTTCATCATGGTGTCTTGTCTGCCATGTATCACTGCAGCCACCTCTGCACACCAACCAGTCCTACATTCTCTCCATCTGCTACTCTCTGGCCCCAAACTTGCATGACATAACTACGAACAACTCAACTTCATGCAAACTCAACACCCTCCTGCCCAATGCATTCCTTACTCCTTTTCGCAGGTGTCGACTGCCACTTGCCCTGTTCCATGGAACACGACAGTCACCAACACCACTCATACGAACATACAAAGAAGCCAGCAGAAGAAGGCCATTTGGTCTATCAAGTCTGCTCGTATTGCAGGGTCCACAGCTTGAACTACTGTCCGTGCCGTCCCTCCCTCCTCACTCCACCCATCCTGCTTACCTTTCCCCTTATGCCTACCCCAGCCTCTCTTAAAGCTGCCCACTGTCATCAATGGGATGACCTGTTCCAGCAGCGCATTCCAAGTGTCCAACACCCTCTCTGTGAAGAAGTGCTTCCTGGCCTTCCTCCTAAACCTCCCACCCTCCAGCTGAAGACTGTGCCCCCTTGTGTTATGGTTGCCACTCAGCTTAAAGAGACTCTCCTTATCAACCTTATTTATCCCTTTCAAGTACTCGAAGGTCCCAATCATGTCCTCTCTCTCTCTCTCTCTCCTGTCTTCCAGGGAGTATACAGTATGTTCAGTGCCCTCAACCTCTCCTTGTGTGCCTTACCCTGCTATCATATTTGTAGGCCTCCTCTGGACCTTCTCCAGCAGGTTAATGTCCTTTTTGAGGGTTTTTTGAGCTGTGGGCACCAGTACTGAACTCCGTACAACCTCTCTCTATATATATATATATATATCTACACTCATGACGTCTGAACACTGCAAAAAATGCAGTGAAGCCACTTTTGTATATCCAACTGTTGCTGCAGACCACAGCTGTTATACACAGACTCCGATAGGGCAATTTAAGTGCCACCATCCATGGCTATAGATAAACACCAAGATCTTAACATTATTTTTTTTTTCCAATTGTTCAACCAGGAGTGGCACACTAAGCTGAAAGCTTGTTTACAGGTGCAACCTGGGAGCACAGGGAAGTTAAGTGACTTTCTCAGGGTCACACAGTATGCAGGTGATGGCTGTGCGATTCAAACCCAGGTCTCCAGATTTGCAGCTCAGAGCCTTAAACCACTGCGCTATACTGCCTCCCATTATAAAATGCTATTCTCTCGTGGGAGGAAGACCCTTCCTTAGAGGGCATCCAGCTCTGCTCCTATGAATTCCAGAACTTCTGCTGGTTCTGATTGGGACTTCTAAGTGTTTACAGTGAATCCCAGACCCTCCAGGGTATGCTGAGTGAGGAGGAGGGGAGAGGCCTTGGCCTCCTGGTGTGATTTTGTTGCAGCAAGCCAGTTTAGATAAGAGAAAACTGCCACTCCCTGCCTTCTCAGATGTGCTGCCACCACTACCAAGCACTTTGTGAACACTCTGGGAGCTGAAGAGAGTACAAAAAGGAGGGTTGTGAACCGGTAATGAGTAACCCCTTCCCTGAACCTTTGGCATTTTCTGTGATGGGACATGATTAAGATATGAAAACAAGCATCCTTCATGTCCAGAAACCCTAGCTAGTCCTGTAGCGAAAAAGATGGGATCTGTGCAGCCAGGGTTACCATCTTGAACTTTTTCTTATTGAGGTGTTTGCTCGGATATCTGAGGTCCAAAATGGGTCTCCACTCCGCTTTTCTTGTGGGTCAGGAAGTATCTTGAGTAAAGATCCTTTCTCCACTGTGCTGGGAGGACTTTTTCTACTGCTTTTGCTTGAAACAATTTCCATACCTCCAACTCCAACAGGATTTTCTTCTGTTGGGGTGGGAGGTGTAAAGTTTCTGCGAGCCTGCAATCTTGGGAATCGTTTGAACTTCAGGGTGAGCCCTTGGTCACTACTTCCAGGACTCACTTGTCTGTGGTGATGTTTTTCCACTCCTGAAAAAAGTGAGCCAGCATTCCTCCCACTAGCAATGGGTGAGCGACTTGGACCAATTTGTCACGGGTTCTGTTTAGGCTGGGCCTTAGGTGCTGGGGTTGAGTCAGCACACTTAGAGCCCCCTGTACCTCTGCCTCTGAAGAAACCCCTCAGCTGGGAGAAACTGTCGTCAAGGCACAGGTCAGGAAGCATAGGGAAAACCAGGAGCAGTTGTAGAATTCACCAAAAATATTTATTTACAGTAGCAGTAACATAAAAAAATAAACTTGTTCAGAATAACTATGTACAGAGGAGAAAAACAGTAGTTTTAGTTTAGTCTCTGTGTTCCTTTTTCTTCTAATCTTTTTTGCAGTTGCAGCTTAGCTCTTATAACTCCTTTCAACCTCCATCATTAGCAAGCATCCTGTTTTTTGTAAATATCAGGCAGGAGCTGCTAGAACACAGTGTGCTTCTTAGGTTGAGGCCCCCTTTTGCACAGCTTTTGCAAAAGACTTAAAAATTGAACTCTCGTAACCTCTAGCTTCCAACAGCTTGTTGCAGTCATCTCAAATTATAATTATATACATTTCAGCAGTAACACTATATATTTTCTAAACAAAAGAGATCCCAATATTAGTTACATTTCCGCATATGATCTGCATATATTTTTATATCAGCAGATCTGCAAGGGAGAAAAAAAGACAGCAAGGGATGGCTGAGAGACAGTGAGAGGCAAAGAACTGCGAGACTGTCGGGGCGATCAAGTCCGAGGTCTCACAGGAAAATTTGGTTGTGCAAATGGACAGAGAAGAGACAGAAACGGAAAGAACAGAGCAGATCCTTGCATTTAAACACTTTCTCCGTAACAACTAGGATAGGGTCCTATTCTACTCTGTCACAGAAATCATATGCGAGGAACCCCCGGGAAAATATCCCTAACTGTACCTCCCCTTCCATAAGGCCTGCTGGAAGTGGAAGCCTTTTCCTTTTCGGTATTACTCTTGTTGGTGGCTTTGTACTCTTCCACCTTCTTCATATATGCCTCTGTCTTCTCACTAAACAGGGAATTTCCCTCACAGGGAAAATCCATAGCCTTTGTCTGAGTGTCCTGGGAGAGGCTGGTGGTCCTAAGCTAGGCAAACCCCCTCAGGGAAACTACATGAGGTATGACCCAGGAGGTAGTGTCATTGGCATGCACTGCCATATGGAACTGATATTTGGTGACATCCATGGCCATTTTAGCAGTATCTGCTAAGTCTTGCGCTAAGTCACCAGATGCTTTCTTGCTTATGGCCAAAATGGTGCTCCAAGAGCCTTCTGGTACTGGGCAGTATAAGTCGTGTAGCTTGCTTGTCTCAAGAGCAGAGATGCTGAGGTATAGACCTTTTTCCTCATGCTATCAGGCTTCCTGGAGTCCTTATCCGAGGGCTGGGTAGAGAAGGGAACTTTTGCTTCATCACAGGCCACAGCCTGTACTAACCCCTCATAGTCAGGGTGGGAGTAAAGGTATTCAGCACTGTTTGTCCAGCTGGCATTTTTTTCTGTTTTCTTGTCAATTCTAGGGGTGGAGGTTGGCATTTGCAGCAACTTGCAGGTTGCTTTCGTTAAGGACTTTTGGACTGGCAGAAGCAACCTCTTGGTCAGGGTTAACCGCATCATATCCAGGAATTCTACCTCGTTTTCATGCTCAGAAGTCTCCTGGGTGGAGAGGTTGAGGGTGTTGACCATTTGCCTCACAAAAGAATAATGTGAAGAGAAGTCATCCTGGGCTCAGGGAGGAGAGCAAAATTCTTGTTCGGGGAACTGTCAGGCTCAATATGTTCTCTCTCTTTCTCTTACTTATAATAAAATTCAGCCCCTTCCCCTTCCGGATGCAGGGTAGGTACTAGAATTGGGGGAGGGGAAACAGCGTGCCCATCAGTGAACCCACAGCCTAGAAGGCCTGGAAAAGCTGCCATGCCTTAGTCATTCATTCCACTGGAGTGTCAAACAGACGAAGCATACTGATGAGTCCTGGTAGGACAAAACATGCGTCTGTGTCTTCTGTTGGCACCTTTTGCAAACTGTGTGAGAGGCCTTTTGCCACCATGCATTTTTGCTTAAAGTTGAACCAGCATAATATTCTGTGGTGATTTTCATATGCAACCCATGATGCTTTGCATTGTGGGGGCATGTGTGATTTTGTATTTCTGTTAAACTTGGCTTCCCGGCCAAATGCCCTTTGGGGTAACCATTGCCTCAGTGCTGGTGCACAGAGGTTCTTTGTCTTTATGCCTTAGCCATGTCCTCTACCGAGGGCATTTTACTTTTGTCCACTGATGACTCCTTTCTTTCTTCATAAGAAGGGGCAGCAACATGTTTTTCTTTTTTTGTTTTTTCTTAGTAGGCACCATCTCTAGAACGTGCTCAGAAGCCCTTTTGTGTTTACTGGTTTCAGGGATCCCCCGTTCAGACACCTTGGACTCCAAACCATCTTCAGCAGACTTATCCTTTGCCTTACTGCGAGGGTCTGTACCCTTTTCTGCGTGCTTTGGTGACATTGAGGCAGACTGAGAAGCCATAAGGTCTTTTTCTTTTTAATTATTTTAGGGCAAAATTTGATACAAAACTCACAGCTGGAAAAAAGTTGATCTGGACCCAGGCACCTCAATCACAACTCATGGCAGTCTGCCAAAGTCAGGAGATTAAAACAATTTTTACAATTTTTGAAGCCTGCAAGTCCTGTTTTCTTTTTGTGTCTGTCAGACATGCCAATCATAGCAAACCGAAATTCGGTTCAGTTCTAAAAAACTAAAAAATGTAGTTTGTGGGGTCGATTCTTGAATAAAAAATGAACTGCTAACTAATGGTTTAAGTAGAGAAATTTAAAAGAAGAATCACCAATTGTGTCACGGTTCCCAGGAAAGAGGAACCGGGATGAAAACCAACCGCAAAGTGGTGTGAAAAGCAGTTATAAAATTAAGAAAGATCTATAAGGGTTTTTTTTAAACTTTTAAAGCTGTTCCCAAAGCAGGAAAACCATGAGTCAAGGAGCTATCTCTGATTCCAGGGAACCAGAGAATAGCAATAAAAGTTTAGAAAAAGAAGGAAGCAAAGTAGTAGTTAAGCATAGCGATGGATCCTTTGGAAGAAACAACACTGCTGTGGTGAGTAATTTTTTCTTCTACTCCCATTATTTCCTAGTGCCAAAAAGCATGCACCCCATTAATGACCTCAGAAATCTGAACAAATTCATGGATTGAGGAAATTTCAGAATGATTTCTCTGGGCTCTCTGCTACCCTACCTAAGCCTCAGGGCTGGTTAGCTTCCCTGGATATGCAAGATGCACACCAGCACATACTGCTACACCCAAGCCACCCCAGATAAGTTTTTTTCACAGTGCTGGAGCAGCATTACCAGTTCAGTGCCCATCCTTTTGGGCTTTCCTTGGTCCCACAAGTATTTACAAAGTGCCTTGTAATTCTCGCTGCGCACCCAAGGAAATTGGGACTCCAGATCTTCCCGTACGTGGATGATTGGCTAAATTCCAGTCTGTCTAGATGGGAAATGGAACAAGCAGTAGCCACTGCTTCTCAGTTCCTAACTTACAGGGGTTTGCTGCACCTCGAGAAATGTCAGCTGAAACCCTCCCAGTGCCTGCTGTTTATAGGAGCTTTTCTGGCTAAAACCTGAGCTCGGACTTTTCTTCGAGAGAGGGTAGACTATGAGTAGTTCTGCAGATGGCATGCAGCATCGTGGAGTGCAGAACTGTGCAGGCACACTCCATGCAATGTATACTGGGCCTAATAGCCACCTCAGTGTTCACAGTGCCCCGGCGCACTTGCACATGAGAACAGCCCAGTGGATGCTCAGTGCACAGTGGTCACAGGTGTCACACCCTCAAACTTACCCCGTTCAGGTGACCAAACCCTTGGTATGGTTCCTTACATGGTGGTCAGTGCAGAGAACCTCCCCCGGGGTTTCCTCCTCTCCCAACTGGAGCCAGAGATGATACTCGCCACAGATGCCTTTCTGTTGGGGGGGGGGTATACTGCCAGGGCCTCCATACACAAGGTGTTTGGGAGCTGTCAGAGACTCATCTCCACATCAGTTTGTTTGAGATGCAAGTTGTTTTGTGCAGTCTGAAAGCCTTGGTGGACCTACTCAACTACAAAACAGTCCTCCTCCAGACTGACAAGAAGTCTGTTATGCACTACATCAAGAAACAGAAAGGAGCACACTGTTACACTCTCTGCAAGGAGGCAGTGAAAGTGTGGGAATGGTGTCTGGAGCTGCGGATCCTCTCCAAGCAATCTTATCTGCCCAGAGTTCAGAACACTGTGACAAACTCATTCAAACAGAGGTTGATCCTCACAAGTGGTCACTAGCTTCAGACATTGTAACCTCCCTATTCGACGAGTTGGGTGCCCCAAATGTGGACCTTTTTGTGTCCACCCTCAACACCATACTGACTTGGTTCTGCTCCATAAATTCAGGACATGGCGTTTTCTGTCAAGATGAATTCAGACTTCCATGGCAAAATCTGTCTCTGTATGCATTCCCTCCAGTCCTTCCCACCCAGAGATTATTACTCAAACTGGAGGCACATGGGGGCAGGATATTACTAGTGACCCTCTGCTGGCCTTGGCAGATATGGTTTCCCCTATTGAACAGACTTAGGAAACTCAGAACTCTTCCACTCAGGACGGTCCTGTTGGCACAGGGTCAACTGGGCCATCCCAGCCTGCAGTCCCTTCTCCATCAGGCCTGGCTCCTGAAAAGACAGAAGTGAAACAGGTACATGGTATCTCAGAGGGTCTCTGAAACACATTTTGGCCGTGTGTAAGCCTTCCACAAGGGGGACATTCACAGCCAAGTAGAAAAGATTTTCTGTCTGGTGCTCCAAAACCCGCATGGTCCCTTTCAAGTGTCGACCCTGACAAGGGTCTGGAGTGTCTACTGGATCTTTCTGATGTTGGACTGCAGTATTCCACCATCAGGATCCACTTGTATGTTAAGTGCCCTCTACCTGGATCAACTGCCACTTTTTAAGAGGTTCCTTAAGGGCATTTTAAACACAGTGCCCCCCATTAAAAAGCTGGTAGCTGCCTGGAATATTAACCTTGAGTTGGACATGCTCATCCGCAAGACCTTTGAGCTTCTTGTAACTTGTGAGCTAAAGTTCTTAACTTAGAAGGCAGCTTTTCTATTGGCCATCTCTTCAGCTTGCACAGCTTCTGAAATTCATGCCTTGACCACACCTCTCCCATACGCTGTTTTTCACAAGAACAGGGTAGTTCTCCACACCCACCCTAAGTTCCTACCGAAAGTGGTGTCAGAATTCCATCTGAATCAGCCACTTTTGCTGCCTACCTACTTTGCCAACTTCCAGAATGAAGGCGAATGCATCCTCCATTGTCTGGATGTTAGGAGAGTTCTTAAGTTTTACCTTGACAGAACTAAGGACCTAAGACAATCCAAACAGCTCTTTGTCTCCTTCTGTCCCTCTTGAAAGGGACAGCCTGTTACAAACAAGTGCATTTGTGCATGGATTGTGAGTTGTCTGCAACACTGCTATGCCACAATGCAGGTCAAGCTAGAAGGTCAGGTATGTGCCCACTCCAGCAGAGCAGTTGCCACGTCCCTGGCAGAGATTCGCTCTGTACCGATCGGTGATATTTACAGCACTGCAACCTGGAGCACAGTGCACACTTTTGTTAAGCACTATGCCTTGGATGTGCATGCCAGGCAACATGATTCCTTTGGCAGGACTAGCCTGAATGGCATTCTGTCCTGATTGAGCTTTGGCTCCTACCGCCCTTGTGCGGGGGGCTTTGTCTGAGCTTGGTAGTCTGACCCATTAGTGTGAGTCAATGATGAAGATTGATTCCTGGAAGATATGAAAATTATGTACTCACTGTAATTCTTGATCTTGTAGGAATATCTTTGCCATTGATTAACATGCCCACACGACATCTCCAGGATCATTCCAGTCTGTTTGTTGGGATTCATCACCTTGTTGTTGGTATGGGCTGTGAAGACACTGTGTAGCCCCTCTCCACCTTCTAGGGGGGCTTCTGATGAGCAGTTTCACCATTGGGATGCTCTTATGGAGCAGTGGGCTTGGAGTTTGTCCTGACTGCCCGATCCGGCCAGTCCATCGCTGATCTTTCTGTGTATCTTCATGATTCATCGCTAAATCCCACCCTCCTTCCCCCGGGCCTCAGTCTCTGGACTCCTCCCCCTCCCGCGTGTGTCTTCCCCTCCTTCTCCTCTCCTGTTAGGTAGATGGGAGGGTGCTGTGAGGACACATGGAGGTAATCCTTTGTATTTCTGAGTTTGGGAAGAACCCTCCATATTTTCCTCCAAAGGGGTTGTGAGCATGAAGAGGACATGTCCCCCTCCTTGTATTTTTATGAGTTTTTCTTAGTGACCTCAATTTGAGGCACCCTCTAAATTTGATGGGGGGGGGAGGGTTGAGACACAGCCTCAGTCTCTTTTTCTCCACATGGTCTCCAATCCTCGCTGCAGACTTTACTTGCAGCCAGTTTCTTTCCATGCCCAGATCTTATGCCTGAAAACGGGGTCTCTATAACGAGTGGTTTTGGGCTCTGAACTACAAATCTGGTGAGTTCCAGTGGTCCAGAACTGGGTTGGGCCCCATGCTTCCACTTGTGCTGTCTGGCCCTGAGCGCCTCTCTTAACTCCCTGGACTCCAGGTCACGCCTGTAAACAAATAAGATGTAGTGAATTCTGAGGTTGTGTTTCTCATCCTTCCCCCTTTTCTCCCTCTTTTCTTTTCCCTTGCTTCTCTTATCCTTCTTTTCCTTCCAGAGATTGGGGCCCCTCTTCTTCTCCTCCCCAATTTCCTTTCTAAAACTTTCCTCCTCTGTCGTCTCAGTCGTTTATTTCTCCTTTTAGTTCATTCTTCTTTTTCCTTTTATCTATCCCTTAGGCTCTCTTGCCTCATCCCACCCTCCCTTCCTTACACTCTCCGGCGTTGCAGAACTGGAGTTGGGGCGGAGTTGACATCGGATAACTGCCAACCCTTAAGTGCCACGTAGAACGTTGGTCTCAAGGGTGGCGCCGACCCTCTGTTGACTCCGCCCATACAAAAAAAAAGTCTCCCGTGGGGTCCTAGCTCCGGCACTATAACTCAATAGTGACGAATGGTGAAGATACACAGAAACATCAACAATTACGGTAGGTAGGTACGTAATTTTCATTTTTTGACCCTTCTTACACTGGTCATTCGGACTATCTTATGCCTGATTTTTAGGTTAGTCCTCTCTAGGTTAGTAATGCTGCACCTCCTCGGATGAAAAGGTACTAAGGTGGTTGGAGGGTCGACACTGAGATAGTCTATACCGTATGAGCCTGGCTCGTGGTGCCACTTCCTCGCTGCTCCATTTTGACGCCAGTCCTCCTGAAAAAGTTTGGCTCCCGCTAGGCCCTAGTGCTTCCATCGTACTCCCATTAGTGTGAATGAGTGGTGGAGACTTCATCCAAGAAGATCAAGAATTACGGTAAGTACGTAATTTCCATTTCTTCAGAATAGCATAGATAGTATAATTTTGTACATGCTTCGTAGGAATCTAACGGTTACATAGAATGCACCAGGGACAGTAGTTTGAAAACTGAGCTTGAGCCTATTAACATTCTACTGTTTGCATAGGTTCTTTAACTCTTTCCTCTCTGGGGCAGTTGAATGGTGAAAGCTAACTGCATATGTCAGGATACAGTAAAGATTCACTTGAAAGAAAGAAGCGTACCATGGTAAGTAATTTTTTCTTACACATCTTAAATATCAATTCATCCAGTATCTCAATAACTAAAGTTTCTTGTCTCACTTCTAAAATAAAATGAATGTTTGGAATTGTAACTGAGCATCAGTTAGTGTCCCCTTAAATAATACCTCCTTTAATTTCAATGGGAAAATAAAACTCCTGAACAGACTTCTGTAACAATGAACAGAATAACTCCAAACTTACCAGCATTTATTCTTTTGCAGCAAACTTATTACGTTCATGTGATACTGTAATAGTAAAGTTTAAACAAAATACAACTTGTTTTAAAACAAACTATGACAAACTTCCCAATTATTGTTAGGTCCTACATAAGATTAAATATTTAGTTTCCAACATAAACCTTGATTATGACAAATCTTAATTTAAATGGAGAGGTTTATCAAGAGCACTCACTTATCAAGCAGTGTCTCATTTCAAATAACTTTAAATGTCCGGTTGGCTTTTCTGCCTCAAGTGTTTGGATTTTAATCTAAGAATATAAAAAAACTCTTAAAAAAAAAAAAAAGTTTTTTTTTTAAAAAAAAGGGGGTTTATTTCACTGTTGCATTAATATCTAAACTTGTTTGTGTGCTTACCTTAGAAAAATGTAGTGGCAGCTCTTGGTGTTCTTACAATAATGAGAATGCCAGCCGGCTTTGCAGCTGCACTATATATAGGCAAAAACTGCCTGAATCTGGTGCTACACTGAGTGCTTCAGATGTGGTGTGCATGACATCACATCACAGGAGAGAGTGTGCCCAAATGCTGAGCCTGCTCGGCTGCACACCAGACCCGCACGCAAATGCACCAGTACTGTTTTGATATGAACACATACCTTTTTTTTATTTATAGGTCAGGATGCAAGCAAGGTTTCATTTCTAAAGCACCCTATCCCTGAGGCTCAGTATGATAAAATGAGCTCTGAGTGGAATGGGACAAAATCAGTAGATTATTGATTATTTCTTAACTTTTAGTACACTTAAACTACTAACCCCACAGGACAAAAAGTAATATAATAAGTAGAAGCAGTGTGAACAAGGGGGGAAAGGGAAGATAAAAAGTTAACATTTTTGCCATAGACTTTAAATGAAACCGGGAGCTGTTAAAATTTTTATATAACTTACTGGTATTCAGATTTATTATAATAGAAGCTGGCCCCATAATATTAGCTAATTACCTATAGTTAAATCTCCGGAAGATAAATTAACACATACTGACCATCAGATTCCTTGAGGTGATTGTATTGATTGGCAACCAAAGTTATGCAGTTGGCTAGCCAATTTAAGTATATTTTTTACAGGTATTACTTCTAGTTATAGGGTTAGATGTTATTTCTGTAGCTTTTATTACTTATAATACCTAAAAGATTTACAGAATGATGTTATTACATGATATTGTTTATTGGCTATTCATTTGATAAATTTGCCTAGCAACTAGATATACTGACTACCTTTAGGTAATTATTATATTACTTTTTGTCCCATGTGGTTCTTTCTTCTTTTGAATAGTAGCCATACCTCATATCAACCCCCCCCCCAAATGTAAACTCTTTTATGCACAAGTTTTGTAATTGGGACGGCTCCGATGAAGATGCATGTTCACCAGATCAGGATGCTTCCAGCAGCTCTCAAGTTGGGTGGACCACTCATCTCGAGCATGATGATTTAAAGAAAAAAAAAATGTCAGAAAGGTGCCAAATAGCATTTTGTTACATTTCAGGGCAGTCAGAGCAGTTTCTTTACTTGTTCTGTTAACAGAGGCAAACTGGCTACAGTTGACAAAAAAAAAAAAACACTCTAAACACTGACAGTGTCCTTTTAAATGTATCCACTTCATAGATCTGCCTTACTATGCCATTACAGTAGTATACTTTGTAGTCATGGTATTGCTGAGATTTGTAAATTAAATGTAGCTGTCTGTATTAGGCAGCGTCAGTATTTAAAAATAAGTTCAATTACTGTATAGAACTGGAGTTCAGCAGTATTTATTCTGTTGAACATTTCAACCATTTTACACCACTCTGTCAATCTTACACAGGCAGTCATTTCATGTATTTTAATTTGGAATTTTCATGTATTGATTATAGATTCCATCATACTGGAATCATGTGTATTATGGAATAGACTGTAATTACAGCATGAGCTGCATTTTCTTACCTCCCAAGACTTCCTAATGTATTGAGAGGACACAGAAATTGGTCAGCTGTTCTTTTTTTTAATTGTTTAACCAGGAGTAACACACTAAGCTGAAAGCTTTTTTACAGGTGTGACCTGGGAGCACAGGGAGGTTAAGTGACTTGCTCAGGGTCACACAGTATGCAAGTGGGAACTGTGGGATTCAAACCGAGGTCTCCAGGTGTTTCAGCTCAGAGCATTAAACCACTGTGCTATACTGCCTCCCCTGTTCTTGAGGTTTATGACTACATACAGTATAATGTAGGCAATGGATTTCCAACTGTTTAACTGGACAGTTGCAACAAGTCAATGCAGAAGGTCTCTATTTTGCTTGTACTCCCATCCCCAAGGGTCTGTCCTTGGTCCATTACTTTTTATGCTACACATACATGATTTAGGTAAGAACGTCGGTGATGCCAGTTTTCAGTTTTATGCAGATGATCCTGCCCTGTACATCTCAAGGCCTAGTATCAGTGCCATTTGCTCTGACCTTCAAATTGCTTTCAATAAACTACAGCGTGGTCTTTGCTCTTGAATGCCAACAAAACCAAGGTAATGTTCTTTGCCCCCGTATAATGCCATCCCACTCTGTGCCTCAGCCTCAGCTGTCGGTACACTATTAGCAGATACCCAGTAGTAGATGAGTATAAATGCCTTTGTGTATGGCTCAACAACAGACTGTCCTTTTCTACTCACATTGAGAAGTTCTGCAAGAAACTGCAAGCCAGACTTTGCTTCTACTACATAAACAAACGCTGTTTTCTACCTGATATCCAGAAATGTCTGATCTAGGTTACCTTCCTACCTATTATGAATTACGCATACCTAAATGAAGTGGTCACCAAAGCAAAACTGGAGCCACCTAAAATGACTGCTATGTGATATGTAACCTGCCCTTGTTTTGACCCCCATTTAGGCTTTGTTTGTCAAGATCCAGTGCAGCGGCAGAACCGAGCAGGAAGGTCGGCATTGGACCCTTCAGTGAGATTTTCATCCCAGAAACGTCAGGTAAGGGGACATATACATAAATATAATAGCAGTGATTTAGGGGCAGTAGGTAGGGACTCAAGGGCCATCAGGTATGGCCACTTCCCCTTCATCATAAGCAGGGACTATCAAATATGCTGTGCAAGTATGTACTAATTTATAGGGGCTCCTACACACTCATTACCCAGGGTACCGTGTGATTCCCTTAGCAAGCAGAAATTTGTCAAGGCTTACCCTGAAACACGCAAATGTGCCAGCAGAAAAAGACTTGGGCCTTGTTCAGTGTGCTACTTAAAATGTTTTATCAGTGGTAAAACGTTTTAAGTGGCCGCAAGCATGGTTTGCGTTCGCACTTAGCGCGACTTGTGAACTGTTTTAGGGAACCGTGCTCAAACCCTGCTTTGAGTTAGGCTTGAGCACAGTTTTCAAAACGGTTCTGATTCTAATTCGCACTCACTGTCACTGAGAGCAGGAAGACACGGTTTCCAGAGCACAATTATGCAGCTTTCTATGTCACTGCAAAGCATGATGGTAAGCAGCTTTCGGGTGCTGAGAGTGCCAGAAAACAGATGAATAGACACCAGTACCTCTGCAGTGAGAACATATTGATACAGATTTGTTAAGGCACCAAAACATTTTCGAACTCGCTTTACACAGTGCGGACGTTTTAGAACTGTAAGCTTTAATCCGTTTCTAATAACGTGTTAAAGAACCATTTTCCAGCCTCCCACAGTGTGAACAGGGCCTTGGAGTCCATCATGTTTGTCCATGTTCCTACCTGAACCAATCTTACCTATTGTTGGACATCCCATGGCCAACATCCAAGTGGCAGTTCAGCCCCTTTCCCCTTCTCCCACCTCTTTTCCTGCCTTCGCTTTAATTAACCCCTTGTAGCTATCCCATGTTCTCTTGAAACTCATCACTGTCTCAGCATTTACCACTCTCTGGGCAGGTTGTTTCATATATCCACCTTTCATATGAACATACATATGAACATACGAAGAAGCCAGCAGAAGAAGGCCATTTGGTCTATCAAGTCTGCTCGTATTGCAGGGTCCTCAGCTTGAGCTAATGTCCCTGCCCCCTGCTCCTCCCATCCTCCCTACCCATGATTCTTACTTTTCCCTATGCCTGTCCCAGCCTCTTTTAAAGCTGCCCACTGTCTTCAACGAGATGACCTCTACTGGCAGTGCATTCCAAGTGTCCACCACCCTCTCTATGAAGAAGTGCTTCCTGACCTCCCTCCTAAACCTCTCACCCTCTTTCCTTCCATGAAAAAGCATTTCTTGATGTGCTTCCCCCAACCACTTTATGATTGTGCCCCCTGGTTGTTGAGTCCTTGCAGTGCTGGAATAGGTTGTGCCACTCTGACCTTGTTTATTCCCCTCATGTATGTAAATATTTCTGTCATGTCCCATCTCTTCTTCATGACCTTTGTGAGTACATGTTCAAACTGACTAGGCGCTCCTCATATATTTTCTCCTGCTGATCCTGTATGATTTATGTAGCTCGTCTTTGGACAGACTGTGTGCCATTCTTATCCTTTTTCAGGTTTAGGCTCCAGAACTGGACTCCGTACTCCAGTTGCAGCCTCATCAAGGACCAATAGAGGGGCAACAGTACCTCCTTCGTACACTGGAAAAAACCCTCCTTATACATCCTAGCAACCTATTTGCCTTCCTGAGTGCCCTGGTGCCCTGGGTCAGTGGCTTGAGGGTATCACTAATGAAGACCCAGATATCACTTTCCTCTATGGTCACACTGATTTTTTTTCATCCCCCATCCAATAATCATTCCTCTAGTTACCCCTGCTTATGTGCATAACTTTGCAATTCTTAGAATTAAACTTCAGTTGCTATACCTTGGACCACGCTTCAAGTATTTCTTCCTCTTTTTTTGTTAAAAAAAGCTTTTTTATTGAATTTCCTAGCAGTGTAACAAAGAAACTCATATGCCAACAAACTTAATTGCATATTCCATTTCTAAGTGATGTCCTTTTTACAGAATATACATGCAACATTAAAAACCTGTTTTCTGTTAAAAAAAAATCTCTGTCAGAACTAACTACAGTACTTTAAAACGCATAACAGTACATAAACAAGAACACAACAGTTCACACACGTTATCCCTACCCTCACAGAGTTGTACTATTCTGTCTGTTTCCAGTGAATCCATCTGTATCGTTACGATAAGGGTATCTCTTCATTACCCTTTTCAGGTTAATGCAGCCTCTAGTGGTGGGAGAGAGTTCAGTTAACAACCCCATTGCCTCAGTTTGTTCTGCCCATCCCTAAAGCTCATAAGTTAAATGCTGTAGGGGCAGGACTTGCAGGATAAAGTCCTGCTACATGGCTAGTGTCAGCTGTTGCAACGATACCCACGCATTCTGAAAACATTTTCTGGCCATGATTAGCATAACCTTTACAGCCCTGGGATACAGATCCCAGTCTTTACCTTCCACTTCCTCTGCCCGCAGTAGAAGTGGAACAATATTCAGTGTTGTCTTTTATGGATATCACAGAGCTCCCAAGAATCCATCTTCACCAGAGATTCCTAGTAGTGGATCTGAGCTGGAAATGCTAGGACCCTGCTGGAGCCAGAACTTTTCTTAGAAGGGCTGGTGACGCGAGTAGGCTCTGCATGCATGGCACCCCCTGTCCCCATTGTTATACAGCGGCACCAGTCTGAAACCACCTGAGTTCCTTTTTTCCTGCTGTCAAGTGTGGAGCAGCATTGTCGCTGTCGTCATTGGGGCCAGAACTTCACCGTTTGTATGACAACAGTGTTCAGTTCTTCGTTCTTTTTTTTTTTGACCCAGTACCCCACACCTCTCCCCGATCAGGCAGAGACTTCCTCAGCCCTTGCCCCCCACTTGCCACATGTCAGCCCTAGGCTTTACCCACCCTCCCCTGGGCAGGGCCGCCGAGTGGGTGCCCCCTCCCCAAGAAACATAGAAACATAGACTTTGACGGCAGATAAGGACCACTTGGCCCACCTAGTCTGCCCATTTCAAACAACATGAAGTCTTGCTGTATTCTGACATATTGCAGTGATATCCAACCTTTGAACTGCCCCGGAGATGAAAGAGTTAACTTTCCATGCCAGGCATGGAACGCTGAGCTCGAGCTCGGTTGAGACTCTGTCTGTTGCTGTTTGAACTCAAACCGTCAGATTCTTTACTCCGCCTCACTGAACAGTCGCTCCGGAGATTTCTCTTTTGCTCGGTTCAAGTTTGTCGGTTAAAGTACCGTTTTCCTCGGTTTTCGACCAAATTTAATCCGTTAGCCTGTTGGTTCAGTCTCTGTCTGTGGTATCGTGAATACTAGATAGGTTTATTTTCTTGTTCTTCTGTGTGGAACTTGTAAACTTGGGATTTGTTTGGTTTGAACCGATCAGGTTGTTCAAAAAAAGTTTATTCTACTTTTAGAGTGTGGTAACCAGTCCTTATCGGTTCTAAAAAAAACAGATTTCATTATGTTTTTTTCCACGACCCGTAACACAGTCAGGAACCGATAAGGGTGTCTTGCCTGGTGGATTGCCGAAAAAAGGGTAAGTTTTTGTTAGGACTGGCCATGTCTGAGAAACCCAAAAGAAAAACCGGACCCACTGGGTTTCAACACTGTAGTGTGTGTGGGGAAGCCTTTGCTAAGCCTGATCCCCACACCACCTGTGTTTATTGTCTGGGGTTTGACCACCTCGATTCAGGCTGCCAGATTTGCAAGAATTTTCCTGCAGCTACCCTGGAAAAGAGAGTTGGTAGGCTCAGGGAAAGGGAGGCCAAGAAGTCCACTGACCCAGATGGCCAGCCCGGTTCGGTTCCAACCGAACCAGAAGGAGTGCCCTCTGACCAGGGCAAAACTTCTTCAGGCAAAAGGAGAACCGACTCCGAGGAGTCGGTACCCGTTAAAAGAAAAAGAAGGGATAAATCAGCCGGTGCGGATCCACAAATTCTTTCTCCAACTGCTGATGAAATAGCCAAAGCGATAAGGATTGTTCAGTCGCTAACCGCGGTTCCGACCGAACCGGCACCATCAGGAAGGAGCTCGGTTCAGTCGGTTCCTCCGGTTCCGGATTATAATTTAGAAGACTTTTATGAACCGGAGGAGGAGGAAGGAGAGTATGAGGATAGTGATGGTGATTATGAAAGTCTGGATGTGCCTATTGACCCGGACATCTCCCCAGACAGACCTTCAGGGGTTTCTCCTCCTAGGCTTTCTGAGTCCCCTTCCCATTTTATGTTCTACAAAAAAGTGGCTGAAACTCTTCAGCTTCCTATGGAAGAAGCTGTGGACGACCAGGAGGAGCCTGACTATGTTGAAATGATGGATATCCCAGAGTCCAGGAGGCTGTCTATTCCCCTTCATAAGTCCTTTGGGAAACAGACAATGAAAAATTTAAAGACTCCTAATTCTATACCTCCTGTGGACAAGAGAATGGACAAGAGGTATACTCTCTCAGGCTCAGATACGGAGTTCCTTACCCAGCAATGCAGCCATGTTGGGGTAGTGCAGGCTGCTGCCTGTGATAAGGCAAATATACCCTTGGCTTCACACCCCCAGATAAGGACTCCAGGAGGATTGATGCCATGGCAAAGAAACAGTACATGGCAGCATCCTTGGGACTCAGGCAGGCTAATTATATGGCCTATACAGCTAGATATCAGAAATCTAGATGGGACACTGTAATAGCTTTAGCTAAACAGGTCCCTGGCCAGCTTGCCAGGAGCTGGAGCAGGTGGCTGCGGATGGTGTTGAGGCATCCAGGTGCAATTCCATGCTGCAGTGGACTCCAATGATGTTTCATCTAGAGTTATGGCTACATCTGTGGCCCTTCGTAGGATGGCTTGGCTCAGATGTACTAGCCTGTCTCAGGATACCCAGACTAAGGCCATGGATTTTCCTGTTGTGGGTAATTCTCTGTTTGGGGAGCAAACAGAGAAATACATGAAGAAAATGGATGAATACAGGACCACCTACAGGAGTGCTCAGGCCAAGGAAAGGCAAGCCACTCCCCAGAGGCAGCATTCCAGGGGCAGGGGCAGGCCTTTTCATAGGCCTTTCTACCAAGCCCAGGCCTCCTCTTCTGCTTATGCTCATAGGGGTTCTTTAGAGGAGAGGCAGATGGGGTACAAGCAGGCCTGCTTCCACCCCTCAGCCTAAAGCCCCTGCCAAACAGGCACCCTGATGGGTTTGCCAGGGCCGATTCTCCACCACCTGTAGAGGGAAGGCTGGCTTACTGTGTCCAGGACTGGATGTCTTTAACTTCAGACAAATGGGTCCTGGAAGTAGTAAGCCAGGGACTGGTTCTCAGCTTCAAAAAATTTCCAAAGATGAGAACCAGATCCTTTCCACCTGCAAATCCTTCAGAGGCACTTGCCCTAGAGGCAGAGGTCTCTTCCCTCTTGGCTCTCAGAGCCATAGAGAGGGTCCCACCCCTACACAAAGGGAAAGGATTGTACTCCAGGTACTTCCTAACCCCCAAAAAGACAGGAGAATGGTGGCCCATCCTGGATCTCAGATATTTAAACAAGCACCTTTTAAAGCCAAAGTTCAAAATGGTGACTCTGGGAATAATTTTACCCTCTCTAAGGCCAGGGGACTGGCTGGTCTCCCTGGACCTCAAGGATGCCTATTTCCATATTCTCATCAGGAGCTCCCACCGAAAGTACCCCAAGTAGAGCTGCCCTCGGGCCATTACCAGTTCAGAGCAATGCCCTTCGGCCTAACTTCTGCTCCAAGGGTGTTCACAAAATGCCTGGCAGTAGTAGTTGCCTTCCTAAGAAGGCAAAGGATTGCCATCTTCCCATACCTGGACGACTGGCTCATAGTAGGCCAGTCCCCAGACCAAGTCAAGTTATACCTACAAATAACTCAGCAACTGCTCACTTCTCTAGGTTTCCTTCTGAATCTTTCAAAGTCAGTTCTAGAGCCTGTATAGCTCCTCACCTTCATAGGCGCAGAGCTAGATACAGTAAAGGCAAGAGCCTTCCTTCCCCTGGACAGGGCAAGGACCCTTATTGCACTGGCCTCTTCATTCACCCTACAGGTGTCTCGACCAGCAAGGCATTTTCTGCAGCTCCTGGGGCACATGGCTGCTTCTACAGCAGTGGTGCAGGGAGCAAGATTTCAGATGAGGGACATTCAGTTCCACTTGAGAGCCTTTTGGTCTCAGAAAAAGGATCCTCTGACCAAACTGATCCCAGTGACTCGAACCCTGATCCAGGCATTGCAGTGGTGGCAGGATCAGGACAATCTAAGACAGGGAGTTCCTTTTGTCACTCAGTCTCACTCTCTAATCCTTACTACAGATGCCTCCCTCTTGGGGTGGGGAGCCCACTTGGGAGACCTGACCACCAAAGGGTTGTGGTCTCCTCAGGAATCTCTGCTTCACATCAATCTTTTAGAACTCAGAGCAGTGTTTCTAGCACTTCAAGCTTTTTCCAAGTCTGTTCAGAACAAAGTAGTTCAGATCAGGACGGACAATACCACCACAATGTGGTATATCAACAAGCAAGGGGGGGCACTCGATCTACGGCCTTATGCACAGAGGCAATGAAGTTATGGTCTCTGGCCTATTCCCTGAACACCTCTCTTACAGCAGTACACCTCCCAGGCAAGGACAATGTCCTGGCAGATGCTGTTAGCAGGATATCTCAGGGCCATCACGAATGGTCCCTGGATCCCCTGGTTTCGAAGGTGATCTTCTCCAGATGGGGCACCCCACAGATAGATCTTTTTGCAGCCCCAGACAATCACCAACTTCCCCTTTTTTGCTGCAGGCCCCCAGTGTTGGGCTCAGTCCCTCTGGATGCCCTAGTTCTCAACTGGGAAGGGAAGTTCCTGTATGCTTCCCCCCCCTTCCCTCTCCTGTTCAAGATGCTAGTCAAAATCAGGTCTCAACCCTGCAAGGTGATTCTGATTGCTCCAGACTGGGCCAGACAGCCCTGGTACCCTCTCCTGTTGTCCTTAGCAGTCCACCTTCCCCTGTTTCTTCCCAGGAATTACAATCTGTTAACCAGTGCTCAGGGGAGAGTTTGGTATCCGAATCTCAAATCTCTCAATCTCAAGGCCTGGCTCTTGAAGAGTTAAAGTTTGCTGATTTACACCTCTCTCAAGGTGTTATGGATATCCTAAAGGCCTCTCGGAAGCCTTCCACCAGAAGCACTTACAATTCCAAATGGAAAAGATTCTCCATATGGTGCTCTGGGAAGCATCTTTCTCCAGAGTCTGCTGGCCTGCCCACAGTCCTTGACTATATGGTTCATCTGAATAGCTTGGGACTCAGACCAGCTACACTAAGAGTGCATCTGGCAGCTGTCTCTGCTTTTCTTTCAGCAGGTAAGCCTTCTTCCCTTTCAGCTCATCCTGTATTCTCTAAGTTTTTCAAGGGTTTGCTTCATACCAATCCGCCATTCAGGGACCCTGCCCCTGCTTGGGACCTTAATGTTTGCATTGCTCAGCTTATGCAACCCCCTTTTGAGCCCTTGTCCTCAGCAGAGCTTAAGTACTTGACTTGGAAAACTTGTTTTTTGGTGGCCATCACTTCTGCCAGGCGCATAAGCGAGTTACAAGCCCTGTCAGTGGAGCCTGATTTTATCTCTTTCCATAGAGATAAGGTGGTCCTCAGGACTTACAGGAAGTTTTTGCCTAAGGTGGTTTCAGACTTCCACCTTAACCAGTCTATGTCTCTTCCTGTGTTCTTCACTGACCATTCCTCCTCTGGTGAAAGGAGGCTGCACAGTTTGGATGTGAAAAGAGCTCTTAGCTACTACATAGAGCGTACTGAGGGTCACAGGTTTGACTCCCTTCAACTGTTCCTCACTTATGGTGAGGTTAGTAAGGGAAAACCTGCCACTAAAAGATCCATTGCCAGGTGCATTGTCTCTTGCATTCAATTTTGCTATGAAAAACTGGGCAGGATTCCACCCTCAGGCCTGAGGGCTCACTCTACCAGAGGTACAGTTGCTTCCCTGGCTGCTGCCAGGGATATTCCTATCTTTTTTTTTTTATTATTATTTAGTTGTTTAACCAGGTATAGCACACTAAGCTGGAAGCTTTTTTACAGGAGCGACCTGGGAGCACAAGGAGGTTAAGTGACTTGCTCAGAGCCACACAGTATGCAAGTGGAAGCTGTGGGATTCAAACCCAGGTCTGGTCTGCTGGATGTCACCAGATTTGCAGCTCAGAGCCTTAGACCACTGCGCTATACTGCCTCCTAATCTATCTTAGAGATAGGTCAAGCAGCTACCTGGAAAACAGTTCACACTTTTACCAAGCATTACTCTCTGGATATCCAGGCTAGGAGTGAAGCTCGGTTTGGCACAGCAGTGCTTCAGAGCCTATTTCCTAGGCTGGTTCTGTCCCTCCTCCATGGAGGTACTGCTTGGTAGTCTGCAATTTGTCAGAATACAGAAAGACTTCATGTTGTTTGAAGAAAAAATTACTCACCTTAGTAATTACATTTCTTCTAATGCAGTCTTGCTGTATCTGACCTCCCTCCCTGCCTCCCCTCTCAGAACCTGTTTTTGGGAAGTGGGTGGGCAGGTGCAGTGTTGCACTCCAGGGGTGCTGGCGGGGCAGAGAATTCCAAAGGGCGGGAGCCGCAAAGCCAAAAGCACGGGCTCCAGAAGACTTCAAATTCACCCTCGGAATCTCCAGCAACCCCTCGTCAGCTGAGCTAAGCTGTCTCAGAGGGGTGTAAGGCACGAGAAGCTCTTTCAGGTAGTCGGGACCTAACCCATGTAGGGCTTTTGTAGGTCAGAAGACCCACTTTGAAGGTGATCCGCCACTGTATAGGCAGCCAGTGCAGAGTGCGCAGCATAGGGGTAATGTGAGACCTTCTAGACACCCCAGTCAACAAACGTGCTGCAGCATTCTGCACTAGCTGCAAGCGGTGGATATCAACCCCAGCAAGCCCTAGGTATAGGGAGTTACAGTAATCAAGACGAGATGTCACAAAGGCGTGGACCAAAACCGGCAAATCGCCTGGTGGAACCAGGTGCCTAATCCTGGAGATGTTTCTGAGATGGAAAAATGAAGTCTTGACTACTGCAGACACCTGATAACGAAGAGTCAAGCCAGTGTCAAGCGCCACACCCAGGTTACGCACCCGTTCAGACGTAGGGATCTGGTCTACCCCAAGAACTAATCCCGAGGGGGACCCTATCCCTAAACCCTCAACCCTGCGACTGGGGTCCACCACCATAACCTCAGTCTTTCCCGGGTTCAACTTTAAACCACTGGTATTCATCCAGTCTTGGATATCAGCGAGGCAATTATTCAGCACCGAGATAGCACTAACCTGGTTGGGTGCAAAAGACAGGTAGAGCTGGGTATCATCGGCATAGCAATGAAACCTCAGCTCATACCGTCTTACAATGTCTCCGAGGGGTAGCATATGTACTGCGAACAACATGGGGGAGAGCACCGAACCCTGGGGTACCCCACAGGGGAGAGAGACAGCCCCGGATGAATATAAACCAGAAACCACTCTCTGAGTTCTCCCCAGGAGGTAAGATGAAAACCATCTGAGGACAACACCTGAAAGCCCACAGATGGACCTTCAGACGTTCGAGCAAGACCCCGTGATCCACAGTATCAAAGACTGATGATAGATCAAGGAGAACCAGAATAGAGCGGTGTCTCCGATCTCTCGCCATCAGGAGATCATTGAGCACCCGAACCAGAGCAGTCTCGGTGCTATGCCTCTTACGAAAACCTGACTGGAGAGGCTTGTATAAACTATGGATGGTCAAATGGTTATCAAGTTGAGCCGCCACAACCTTTTCAATAACCTTCCCCACAAAAGGGAGGTTAGAGATCGGACGGTAGTTGGCAAGGTCATTCGGGTCTAAGGAAGCTTTCTTCAGAAGGGGAGTCACCACCCCTTCTTTCAGAGAGCTGGGGAAAACTCCCATCTCCAAAGAACACCAAATAATCCGAGCAAGGACCTGGCCAATAAGTTCACTACATCCTATAATCAAGGAAGTGGGACCCGGATCCAAACTACAACAAGTTGGGCGCATCTCAGAGACAATCCTCATAGTGTCCACGAGGTCAGGAAGATCAAAGGAACTCCAGGAAACTCCGGGCTCTGGGACAGCACCCTGATCAACTGCAACAGCCATGGAGTGAGGTTGGGGACACTGCCTCCGAATGTCTTCCACCTTATTCGCAAAGAATCGAGCGATCTCCTTGCAGTCAATCTGCATAAAAACTTGACGGACCTGCCGACAGGCTGGGTTGCACAGTCTGTCAACAGTTCTGAAGAGCTGAGCCGGTTGATTCCGAGTGACAGAGATTTCCCTGGACAGGAATTCTGCCTTCTTACGGGAAATTTCTGTTTGATAGAGCTTATAATGCTCTAGCAAAATAAGATGGTCGGCATCCGAGGCAGTCTTCCTCCAGCGACGCTCCAACCTACGCCCCAACCTCCGCAACCCTCTCAATGCCCCATCAAACCAAGGGGTGACGGGATGGCACGAAGGGGCGAACACGGGTTGGAGCATCTGGTCCAGAGCAGCCGAGATGGCCCCATTATAGGCCACCACCAGCCGCCGATCAGAGCACACCATTAACACAACGAGAGGTCAATAACCGCCAACAGGTCTTCAGGGACAACATCCCGCAATGGACGGTATTTGACCATCTCCACAGTGGCCGACCTACCCAGAGGGGGCCACAAAATTGAATCCAACTTAGTAATGGTCAGACCAGCCGACCGGTTCCACCACCAAGTCGGATGCCTCGATCCACAGGAGGAAGACCAGATCAAGAGAGTGACCTCCCTTGTGAGTAGCTGTGGAAACAACCTGAGTGAAGCCAAGAGATGAAATCACCTGGAGGAAATGTTGACCAAAAAGCGAAAATTCGTTGTCGACCCAAGCATTGAAATCGCCCAGCACCATCAATCTGGGCAATTCCAAGGCCATGTCGGCGGCGAAATCTGCTATTTCCTGCAGGAAAAGCTTCTCATCCCCGGGTGGATGGTAGATGAGAGCAATCCTGCACCCCACCCCAGCTACCACAGTGCACTCAAATGATCTGGCCTCCTCAACTGGAACATCAGTTAGGCCCAGTTCGGTCTTGAAACAGACCGCTACCCCCACGATCCAATCTCGGGCGATGTATAACCGAGAACCCGGTGGGAACAGCGGCCTCTAAAACTGGGGCCGCATTCCCATCCAACCAGGTCTCGGTAATGCAAGCCAGATCTGCCCTAGCAACAAAGTCCGCAATAAGAGCAGTCTTATTGCAGACAGATCTGGCATTGCACAACAGCGCCTGAGTTGGACGAGGGTGACGAATTGTCCCAACCACTTGCCCTCTAAGAGAAGAGGTGCCCTTGGGTATGGGAACTAGAGTGGGATTACCACGCTCCAGAACCCATTTCGCCCCAGGGCGTCTTCAAGGCCTAACCACCCCAATGGGAGAGCAACGCTCACTCCGCTGTCCACAACCTCCAACACATCCTCGCCTCCCCCTTCCCCGTTGCACAATCCCCAAAGCCCGGCAACGATGATAAACCTGAGATGGTAAGGGGGGGAGAAGAAGGGGCGGAGGGTGCGGAGAGCGGAGGCTGAGTAACGGACAACTGGTGGAACTGGCAAGCACATCAGGCTGCTCATAAAAATTAAAACCAAATAAAACAAATAAACAATAAATAAAGAACACTACCACCCACCATAAAACTAAGTAAACAATATTATAATATGATGATTAAACAATCAAAAGAATTACTTTAAGTCCCACAGTCCTCTCACGGCCACGAGACAGAAAATAATAAAACAACTATGACAGCTAAAATAAAATATAGTAAATATTTACAGGGAAAAAAATGTATAAACCACCCGCCGGAACTCTCTCACCGGACCGAAAGGGTGGAAAATAAGATGAAAACAAGCACTCTCACTGTTTAAATTTTTCCCTCAAAATAACTAAACATCACAAATCCTAAAATTAAATACAGACAGTACAATAAATCAATATTCATCAGCACCTAAATGAAAACAAGATTAAGACAATCAACAGATCACAAGAACCAGCCAGTCCGAAAGGGATAGAGACCCACTACTACTACACCAGGGGGGGAAGGCCCTTCGGCCAGCCACCCCAGGAGTATAGAGGAGAGAAGAAAGGAACGGCCTTCTAGCCAATCCCACTCCCCCCCCACTGCGTGAGACCCCAGCCCAGGACCGCCAAAGCCCAGTAGGCCACCAAAAATTAATATCAAAAGGTTCGAGAAAACAGTAGTTATATCCACAGTCACTTATCTTGTGGAGTCTTCATGCACGCTTCTTTGCACTTCTTTACACTTCAAAGGTCAGACAATACTGGTCCCACATCCTTAAAACATTCCCACAACCAGGATGCCAGACAAAGTTCCCAGTATAAGGATTCCAATTCAGTCACATTTCAGGGAAAAGCATATTTCAACCACGTGAGTCCAGCCAGTTGACCCAGAGGCAATACCGGGCTGTAGTGGTGACCCCACCACTCACGACTCCAGGCCGGATCAGCCCTTTGACTGATTCCACTCGGGGTCAGGGAATAGGACAAAGGATCAGCTCTCCAGCAGGCCCCAACTCACCAACCAACTAACGCCTCAGTAGTGCCAGAGGGTCCGGATGAATGAGCCAGAACACCCAGTAAGCAGGAACAAATAAAAACAGCTTCTTAGTGCAATATTTCCAAACGTGCGAACTCCACAGAAATAAAACTTGCTCTCAGTTGCTTTAGAACTCACTCCCAACTTGCTCGTAATGGTTCCCAACTCTTGCAAATCCAAGGGAACCTCGAATAAACCCAAATAAGATCACACTGAATAAACCCAAATAAGATCACACTATTGGGAGAACGAGTGAAGGAAATCCACCACTCCAACGAGCTGCAGCTAGGTATCCAGTATAAACGTCGGCAAAAGCCGCACAGTAACTAGCGATGTCAGAATCTGAAACAGGAAGTAACATCCACAAACAGCTCTGGAGTCAAAAAATCAACAGCAGGCAGAGCAAGGAAGGGGCCAATACAAGAATAAACCCCAACACTCTGCAGCTTTACCGATCCCAAATTCAGTCTGTCATACACATCAAATGCTCCAAAAAATACTCCACAGAAAAGCCCCCAGTAATCGATAGCTTTCCACTGACTTTCCGCTGACCAGACTTCTACGAACAACGAACAGGTAGTAATTTGGAACCGGAGTTCAGGAGTCGCCAGGTCCAAACTCGAAAACCTTTCTAAATCTATTTAAGTCCATTAAAAATGACCGTGCCAATTAAAAATAAAGTTAATAAGATTAACAAATATAAATGAAACAGTCACGAAACGAAGCAAAATGAAAATAACAAAATAAAAAGCTGAAACAAATGCAGACAAAAGCGAAGCATAGCAGCAGTCCGACGGCTAGCCCAGCGTGGCCGCCATCTTTTTTGACTTCTTCTAGCTCCAAGCCCTCACAACCTCCTTAGTCCTGGGGGGCAGATGAATCGGATCTGAACCTCATCATCTCCAGTGAGGAGAATGCAGACTCATCCTACCATCCAGAGAACCCTGAACCCATGCCTGTCACCATACATTAGGAGGATCTCTCCTTTCAGGCTCTGCTCAAAACACTGCCTTAAACTTTGAGCCAGCAGCCATAGACCAGGCTAGGTACTTCCAACTCCAGTTTGTAAATGTGCCTAAGTCCCAGTCTCTAGTTCCTCCAATTCAGCCATCTTTAGAGACCCACTCTGAGGCAGCTTGGAGGTGACCTGCTACTGTGGCATATGTCCCCAGTCAGGTGAACAGAAAATACTTGTCACCCAAATATAAACCCACTTATTTCTCTCACCCAATAGTAGATGCCATTGTTATTTTGGCTGAGAATGAGAATGGTGTAGTGCCCAAGGAGGTCAAGGCGGCGCCCTGGGGCGAAATGGGCCCAGGAAAGGGGTCCACCCTGCCTGGTTCCCATACTCAAGGGCTGCACCTTGTGTGGGCAAATAGCGTAGTTGACCTCTGCTGCTTATCCAACTCGGGCAGTGTTATGTAACGCCAGGTCAATTAGAAACAAGACAGCAGTTATCGCTGATCTTGTTGGAGCATCTAACCTGACGTGCATCACCAAGACCTGGCTGGACGAGAATGCAGATCCCATTCTGGAGTCTGCTATCCTAGCCGGATACTCGATGATACATCACCCGAGGTTGGATTGTAGGGCGGGGGAGCATATGTTTTAAGTTGGAACTAGGCTTCATATATATGCCAGTTGAAGTCACTAGATCCTTTGAATGTATTGTGGGTCCAGGAGTGGGTTGTAGGATACTTGCTGACTGTCCACCTGGGGGCGAGAAGGATTTCTTACAGGAAGTTGCAGACTTCATCGTTGAGATGGTGTTGGAGTCACCCAGGTGGTTGGTGCTGGAGGATTTCAGTGCCTAAGTTGACGATGAACTCTTGCATTTTGGACAGGACTTCCTCCAACTGATGATTTTGTTGGGCTTTACACCGGTGATTACCTCTGCGACCCACTCACAAGGTCATTCGTTGGATCTGGTGTTTCTGCTGGAGATGGAGATTTCTGACGTGGTGGTGGAACCCATCAGATTGTCGGATCACCACACTATAGGGTTCAGTCCCCCCCCCAATAGACCTGCCCCTACGGAGATGGTCTGGTACCGCCCTTTGCGGGGCTTGATCCCTGATGGTCTTATGGCGGTTCTGGACCTATTGGGGAGTCCAAGTATTAGCATGGATCCAGAGGGGCTACTGCTAGCCTATAATAAGGCTGTGGTGACTCCTCTGGATTCCATAGCTCCTGTCCGAGTTCGCTTCCTCCCTCTTCACCCTCGGTCCCCTTGGTTTGACGGGACCTTGAGAGAGTTGAGAGAAAGTGGGAGAGATGCTGGTGGAAATCCGGCCTGATTGATGACAAACTTAGATTGATGTCCCATTATAAGGACTGTCAATCCGCAGTCTCCCGTAAGAAGGCAGAGATCTTCTTGGACATAAAGTCTCCACCACTCATTCACACTAATGGGATCTACGCCGGAGATGCTAGGACCCAGCAGGAGCAAACTTTTCAAGAGGGCCGGCGCCAGAGAAGTGGCACCCACGAGGAAGCTGACTGAAGTCCCTGCTCGACGGGTAAAGACTATCTCAAGGCCGACCTTCCAACTACCTCAGTTCTTTTTTCCTGCTGTCAAGTGCGCTTCAGTGACAACGTCGCTCGCCCGCCAGGAGTCAAATTTCAAACTAGCAGCGTAGTTTTCAGTTTCATTATTTTGTAATTTATCTTCAAATAAGTACCAATTATATTTAATTTTACTTACTACAAGAAAGAAGTCTTCAGTCCTCCATTGATGGAGTCGACCATGAGTGGGTCAGGTGATGGTAGGGGGACTTTGTATGAAAACTGTTCAGTCAGCCAGGCTGGGTCCAGTCTGCTGCCCTCTCCAGAGGGAGGGTCTGACAACGACGGTCCAATGCTCGGGGAGATGGGCACTCCCCCCGAAAGCAAAAAGGAAACGTCCCCACTACAGCACTGTTGACTGAAGTTCTTTTCGCACACAAGCTCTAAAAGAAAAGGCATCACTTGAGGTCGCTTCTCTGTTTTGTCTGCGACAGTTGCTGTCGGGTTATTGGGGCCAGGCCGGTCTCCACCTCTGTTGGAGTCGCCGGTTTCTGTCTCTGGTGGCTGACCTCCTCGACACCGGAGCCCCTCCTCACCTATTGGAGGGGCTTCCAATGAGCAGTTTCACCAGTGGGCTGCTCTTATGGAGCAGTTGGCTTGGAGGTTGGTCCAGCTGCCTGATCCAGTCACGCCAAAGCCAAGGCCTTTGGGCCATTCAGGTTCAGAGGGATAGGTAGGGCGGTAGGGCCTTCCTGGTCGCGCGGCGCCTTCTTCCGGTGCTGTTGACTCCCACTTTTCAGGTGTCCCCGTGGCTGCAGCTGGGTCCCACGCAATGCCCCTGTCTCCTGCAAATGTTCCTTCTTTTCTTCAAATCACTTGAATTCAGACCCTTGGGACATTATCAGCGCTGTCCGTGGTGCCGAGGGCTCTGTTGGCGATGTCCACAGCACCGAGGACTCTGTTGGTGCTGTCCACAGCACCGGGGGCTCTGTCGGCGCCATAGCCTCTGTTGGCACCATGTGCTGGGCTGTTTCCAACGGCGCCGACTTCCTTGTGCTCTGCGCCGTTTTCTTCGGCGCCGAGGCTTGGTGCGGCGTCATCTGGCCTCCAGGGGTTCTCGACTCAGATTCTTTCCTCTTCTGCTTTTCCTCCTGATTTTTACTCCTTTCCTGTCCATACAGTCCTTCCTGGACTGTCAGGAGATGATTTTGAGCCTGACCCAGATCTTTGACTGGGTGATGATGTTGATGACACTGCCTTGGGAGCAGGGATCAATCCTTCTGCACAGCCTGTGGTCGAAGACCTTTCCTTTAAGTCTCTGCTTAAAAATTTATATTCAACTCTTTCTGTCCAGACTACAGAAATCGATCCTGGGAAGCTTTTTAAGACTCCAATACCTCCATATCCCAGAGATCCTTATGGATTTAACTCATCCGGTACAGCCCTCTTTTGAGACCCTCTCTCAGATGGTATGGGAGAATCCTACTCCTTCCATGGCTAAGTCCATAGATAGGAAGTATGCCCCTCCCAAGGATCACCCCACATTGGCCTCACAAGCCTTTGCTGATCCCATTGTAGTCTTGGCAGAGAATGATAAGGCCGTCCTTTCTCAGGCATCTACAGCCGGGCCTATAAATAAAGAATCTCTCAAGATAGACTCCTTAGGAGTAGCCTAAGTACATATATCTCGTCAAATGTTAAATTTCAGCCAATCAGAGCGTGCCACGTCATTTGGCAGGTGGGCGTGGCCTAAAATGGACCAATCAGAATTGTCCCTTTTTCAAGCGAGTCGCCTTCCTCAGGCCATGGCAATACCTCGCCCACTTCCTGCCACAGGAAGTGGCGTGCATTCATCCCTTGAACCGGAGTCCTCCCTTTTCTCGCGTCGTCCCTCCTCCTCCGCGTTAAATGTCACACACTCAGACGAGTCCTCCTCCTCTTCCTCCTCCCTCGCCACTCGTAGTGCAAGGCCCTCGAACCCCACTCCTAGTACCTCGCTTGGTGCCCTAGCTTGCACTCGGGTCCCCCCCTCACATCGCAACCCAGCCGCACCATCCTAATTCACACCAGAGTCTTCCTCCTTGATCCACCACCACTTGCATCTGAGTCCCTCTTCCTCCACACCACCCTGCTCCCTCTTGCACCCCTGCTGAAACATCCTAGCTCAAACTCGAGTCCCTCTCCTCGCCACACACCGCTGCTCCCTCTGCCTCCCCACCTTTTTGCACCTCTGTTCCCTCCTCCTTGATCCACCCACCTCTTGCACCCGAGTCACTCTTCCTCCACACCATCCTGCTCCCTCTTCCACCCCTGCCTTAGCATCCTAGCTCAAGCCTCGAGTCCCCTCCCCCTCAAACTCCTGCTCCCCTCCTTATCCTTCCCCTCCCCATAGCTCCTGAGTCCTAGCATCTCCATCCCCCGTATTCACTCAATATTTATACACACCCCTATCGGTCCAGGGGTATAAGGGCAGGATGTGTGTGTAAATGCTTTGTGACTTGGAAATCTGTACAAGGAACGCATCATCATGCAGTTGCCGTGACCACAGAGGACTATTTGGTGACGCTGTTGTAAGCACACTTGTTTTGAGACAAGGTACATATTTTTAAAAGGTTAGAAAAAAGTATTAATGCACATTATCAACTTCATTGCAGTCTCTATCTGGAGAGTTTTGAACTCAAACTGTCAGATTCTTTATTCAAATAACATGAAGTCTTGCTGCATTCTGACAAGTGCAGTTATCCCCAGCCTTTAAACCGCCCCGGAGAACAATGGGTTAACTTTTCTATGCATGGCATAGAATGTTCATCTCGAGCTTGGTTGATGTCTCTGCCTGTTGTTATTCGAACCGCAACCGCCACATTCTTTACTCCGCCTCACTGAACAGTCGCTCCGGAGATTTCTCCTGCTGCTCGGTTCAAAGTCGGTTGAAGTGTCGGTTTTCGGTTGGTTTTCACCAAATTGTTGTTTCCATAGTTGGTTCAAGTCTCTGTCTGTGGTACCGTGAGTACTAGATAGGTTTTGTTCTGTTTTCTGTGTGGAACTTGTAAAAAGTGTGGATTGGTTTGGCTGAACCGATCATTCAGGTAAATTTTGTATTTTACTTTAGTGTGTGGTTACCGGTCCATATTGGTTCTAAAAAAAACCGGTTTTAGTATGTTTTTTTCCAAGATCCGTGACACGGTCAGGAACTGATGGGGGAGTCTTGCTTGATGGTTGCCGAAAAAAGGGTAAGTTTGGTTAGATTGGCCATGTCTGAGAAACCCAAGAAAAAAACTGGGCCTACTGGGTTTCAACACTGCAGTGTGTGTGGGGAGGTTTTTGCTAAGGCTGATCCCCACACCACCTGTGTTTATTGTCTGGGGTTTGAGCACCTCGATTCAGACTGCCAAATTTGTAAAAACTTTCCCAAATCTACACTTGAAAAGAGATTAGGTAGACTGAGGGAAAGGGAGGCCGAGAAGTCCGCTGACCTGGATGGCCAGCCTGGTTCAGTTCCGACCGAACCAGGAGTGCCCTCTGACCAGGGCGATACTTCTTCGGGCAAAAGGAGAGCCGATTCCGAGGAATCGGTTCCGACAAAAAGAAAACGCAAAGACAAATCGACCGGTTCAGATCCAGAATCTCATACTCCGACCGCCGAAGAAATAGCCTAAGCGATTCGTATTGTGGAATCGCTTCGCACGGTTCCGACTAATCCGGCACCTTTTGGCAGGGGCTCGGTTTGGTCGGTTCCCCCGGTTCAAGACTATACCCTGGAAGAATTTTATGAACCGGAGTTTGAGGAGGAAGGAGAATTGGAAGATGATTATGGTGATGATGAAAGTCTGGATGTGCCTATTGACCCGGACATCTCCCCGGACAGACCTTCAGGTATTTCTCCTCCTAGGCTTTCTGAGTCCCCTTTGCACTTCATGTTTTACAGAAAGGTGGCTGATACCCTCCAGTTTCCTGTGGAGGAGGCAGTGGAGGATCAGGAGGAGCCTGACTATGTAGAGATGATGGACATCCCAGAGTCCAGGAGACTGTCTGTTCCACTCCACAAATCTTTTGGGAAACAGACACAAAAAATTCTTAAGTCTCCCAGTTCCATACCTCCTGTGGATAAAAGAATGGACAAGAGGTATACTCTTTCAGGCTCAGATACGGAGTTCCTTTATCAGCAATGCAGCCATGTTGAGGTTGTACAGGCTGCTGCCTGTGATAAGGCAAGCATTCCCTTGGCATCACACCCCCCAGACAAGGACTCCAGGAAGATTGATGCCATGGCAAAGAAGCAGTACATGGCATCTTCCTTGGGACTCAGGCAGGCGAATTATATGGCCCTTACAGCCAGGTACCAGAAGTCCAGGTGGGACACTATACTGGCACTGGCTAAACAGGCTTCCTCCCAGCTTGCCAAGGAGCTGGAGGAGGTGGCTGCAGATGGGATTGAGGCATCAAAAGTTCAGTTTCATGCTGCTGTGGACTCCAATGATGTATCATCAAGAGTCATGGCTACATCTGTGTCTCTTGGGAGATTTGCTTGGCTCAGATGTACTCGCCTCTCACAGGATACCCAGGCTAAGGCCATGGATTTTCCTGTTGTGGGTAATTCTCTGTTTGGGGAGCAGACAGAGAATTACATGAAGAAGATGGACGAATACAGGACCACTTACAGGAGTGCTCAGGCCAAGAAAAGGCAGGCAACTCCTCAAAGGCAGCAGTCTAGGGGCGGGGCAGGCCTTTTCAAAGGCCTTTTTACCAAGCACAGGCATCTTCTTCCTTTTCACAGAGGGGGTTCTTCAGAAGGAGAGGTAGAAGGGGGATGAGCAGGCCTGCATCCACCCCTCAGCCTAAAGCCCCTGCCAAGCAGATACCCTGATGGGTCTGCCCAGGTCGACTCTCCTATCCCAGTTAGCTCCTGAAGAGATAAAAGTGAACAGGTTCAATGTCTCTCGGAGAGTCTCAGATATTCTTCAAACAACATGAAGTCTTGCTGTATTCTGACTATTGCAGTTAGGTCCTGCCTTTCAACTGCCCCGGAGAACAAAGAGTTAACTTTCCATGGCCAGCATGGAACGTTCAGCGCGAACTCAGTTGAAGCCCCTATCTGCTGTTGTTTAAACTCCAACCGTCAGATTCTTTACTCCGCCTCACTGAACAGTTGCTCCAGAGATTTCTCTTTTGCTCGGTTCAAAAAAGTCGGTTAAAGTGTCATTTTTCGCTCGGTTTCTACCGAATTTCTGCTACCGAATCTGTCGGTTTAAGTCTCTGTCTGTGGTACCGTGAGTACTAGATAGGTTTTACATTTAGTTTCTGTGTGGAACTTGTAAATTTCGGATCGGTTCGGTTTGAACTGATCAGTTTGGTCTTAAAAGGTTTGGCACAGCAGTACTTCAGAGCCTATTCCCAAAGTAGGTTCTGTCCCTCCTCCTTGGAGGTACTGCTTGGTAGTCTGCAATTGTCAGAATACAGCAAGACTTCATGTTGTTTGAAGAAAAAATTACTCACCTTAGTAATTACATTTCTTCTAATGCAGTCTTGCTGTATCTGACCTCCCTCCCTGCCTCCCCTCTCAGAACCTGTTTTTGGGAAGTGGGTGGGCAGGTGCAGTGTTGCACCCCAGGGGTGTATTTGCTGGCACCCTCCTCCCTTTTGTTTGGGTGCTTATTTATTATTGTTATCTTTTAAGTAAATTGGGTTTAGATTTTGGGTTCCCTGACTTGAGTCTTCCTTGGGAAGCCAAAACTTTACAGCCAGTTGGCTAGTAGAATTTTTACAATTTCCACATAGAATTTTTAGTTTAGTTGGGCTCGTAAGAATCTGACGGTTTGAGTACAAAACACTGCAGACAGAGACTTCAACCGAGCACGAGCTCAGCGTTCCATGCCCTGCATGGAAAGTTAACCCTTAGTTCTCTGGGGCAGTTCAAAGGTTGGGAATCACTGCAAAAAAAGTACTCACTGCAGTGTTGAAACCCAGTGGGCCCGGTTTTTTTCTTGGGTTTCTCAGACATGGCCAACCTAACCAAACTTACCCTTTTATCGGCAACCGCCAGGCAAGACTCCCTTATCGGTTCCTAACCGTGTCACGGGTGTCGGAAAAAAAACGGTTAAAACATGTTTTTTTTTTAGAACAGATAAGAACCGGTAATCACACACTAAATATAGCAAAATTCACAATCAAGTGGTAGGTTCAGCTGAACCGACCACACTTTTACAAGTTCCACAAAGAAAACATAGAACAATTCCTATCTAGTGCTCATGGCACCACAGACAGAGACTGAACCGACTATGCGGATACTTTTTTTCGGTTTAAACTGATGAAAAATTGAAAACTTTAACTGACTTCGAACCGAACTGAAGGAGAAATCTCTGGAGCGACCGTTCATTGAGGCGGAGGGAAAAATTACTCACCTTAGTAATTATGTTTCTTCTAGTGGAGTCTTGCTGTATTCTGACAAGTGCAGTTAGCCCCAGCCTTTAAACTGCCCTGGAGAACAATGGGTTAACTTTTCTATGCATGGCATAGAATGTTCATCTCGAGCTTGGTTGATGTCTCTGTTTGTTGTTATTCGAACTGCAACCATCAGATCTTTACGAGCAAAACTCACTAGGTGTTCTGTGTGGAAACTGTAACATTTTTACTAGCCAACTGGCAGAAAAATAATGTTTTGGGTTCTCAAAGGAAGACTCAAGTCAGGAAACCCAAACACAAAAACCAATCAAATGAAAATAACATCTCACCCCATGAGAACAGAGGGTGTAAAGGGGGCACCCCTAGGGTGCCAACACTGCGCCTGCCTACCCACATCCCAAAAAACTAGGTTCTGAGAGGGGAGGCGGGGGGAGGTCAGAATACAGCAAGACTCCACTAGGAGAAACATCACTCCTAGTTTGGATATCCAGAGAGTAATGCTTGGTAAAAGTATGGACTGTTTTCCAGGTGGCTGCTTGACAGATTTCTAAAAGAGGGATATCCCTGGCAGCAGCCAGGGAAGCAGCTGTACCTCTTGTGGAATGAGCCCTCAGGCCTGAGGGTGTAGTGGGTAATTCTCTGTTTAGGGAGCTGACAGAGAACTACATGAAAAAGATGGACGAGTACAGGACCACCTACAGGAGTGCTCAGGCCAAAGAAAGGCAAGCCACTCCTCAAAGACAGCACTCCAGGGGCAGGGGCAGGACCTTTCAAAGGCCTTTTTACCAAGCCCAGGCCTCCTCTTCTGCTTATGCTCAGAGGGGGTTCTTCAGAGGGAGAGGCAGACAGGGAATGAGCAGGCCTCCTTCCACCCCTCAGCCTAAAGCCCCTGCCAAGCAGACACCTTGATGGGTCTGCCCCGGGCCGATTCTCCAATACCTGTAGGGGCAGGCTGGCTTACTTTGTCCAGGACTGGAAGTCTGTGACATCAGACAAGTGGGTCCTGGAAGTAGTAAGCCAGGGACTGGTTCTCAGCTTGAAAAAATTTCCCAAGATGAGAACCAGATCCTTTCCACCTGCAAGTCCATCAGAGACCCTTGCCCTAGAGGCAGAGGTTTCTTCCCTCTTGGCTCTCAGAGCCATAGAAAGGGTTCCTACCCTACACAAGGGCAAAGGATTCTACTCCAGGTACTTCCTAACCCTCCAAAAAAAACAGGAGAATGGCGGCCCATCCTGGATCTAAGATATCTGAACAAGCACCTTTTAAAACCAAAGTTCAAAATGGTGACTCTGGGAATAATTCTGCCCTCTCTAAGGCCAGGGGACTGGCTAGCCTCCCTGGACCTCAAAGATGCCTACTTTCACATTCCCATCAGGTGATCCCACAGAAAGTACCTAAGGTTCGAGTTGCCCTCAGGCCACTATCAATTCAGAGCAATGCCCTTTGGCCTAACATCAGCCCCAAGGGTGTTCACAAAGTGCCTGGAAGTAGTGGTTGCTTTCCTAAGGAGAAAAAAGATTTCAATTTTTCCATATCTGGACAACTGGCTCATAGTGGGTCAGTCTCCAGACCAAGTCAAGTCACATCTGCAAGTAGCTCAGCAAGTGCTCACTTCCTTAGGATTCCTCCTCAACCTTCCAAAGTCAGTTCTCGAGCCAGTACAGCTCCTCACCTTCATGGGGCAGAACTGGATACAGTAAGGGCAAAGAGCCTTCCTTCCCCCTGGACAGGGCAAGGATCCTTATGGAACTGGCCTCTTCATTCACCCTACAGGTGTCTCGACCAGCAAGGCATTTCCTTCAGCTTCTGGGCCACATGGCAGCTTCCACAGCAGTGGTCCAGGGAGCAAGATTCCAGATGAAGGACATTCAGTTCCACTTAAGAGCCTTCTGGTCCCAAAGAAAGGATTCCCTTACCAAGCTAGTCCTAGTAACCCGAACCCTGATCCAGGCTTTGCAATAGTGGCAGGATCAGGACAATTTGAGACAAGGAGTTCCTTTTGTCACTCAGTCTCATTCAGTGATACTCACCACAGATGCTTCCCTGCTGGGCTGGGGAGCCCATCTGGGGGATCTTACCACCCAGGAACTGTGGTCACCTCAAGAATCTCTGCTTCACATCAATCTCTTGGAACTCAGAGCAGTGTTTCTGGCACTGCAAGCCTTTTCCAAATCTGTACAGAACAAGGTGGTCCAGATCAGAACAGACAACACCACCACCATGTGGTACATCAACAAGCAAGGAGGCACTTGGTCTACGGCCTTGTGCACAAAGGCAATGAAGCTGTGGTCCCTGGCCTATTCCCTGCAGACCTCTCTGATAGCAGTTCACCTCCCAGGGAAGGACAATGTCCTAGCAGATGCTCTCAGCAGGATATCCCAGGGCCATCACGAATGGACCCTAGATCCCCTAGTTTTGAAGGTGATTTTCTTGAGATGGGGCACTCCACAGATAGATCTTTTTGCAGCCCCAGACAATCACCAACTTCCTCTCTTTTGTTGCAGACCCCCAGTCTTGGGCTCAGTCCCCCTGGATGCTCTGATTCTGTATTGGGAAGGGAAATTTCTGTATGCTTTTCCCCCCTTCCCTCTCCTGTTCAAAGTGTTAGTCATGATCAGGTCACAACCACACAAAGCGATTCTGATTGCTCCAGACTGGGCCAGACAGCCCTCGTACCCACTGTTGCTGTCCTTAGCAGTCCACCTTCCCCTGTCTCTTCCCAGGAATTACAACCTGTTGACATCCTCTCAGGGGAGGATTTGGTATCCGAACCTCAAGTCTCTCAATCTCAAGGCATGGCTCTTCAAGAGTTAGAGTTTGCTGATCTGCACCTTTCTCAAGGGGTTCTGGATATCCTTAAGGCTTCTCGAAAGCCTTCCACCAGAAAGACTTATAACTCCAAATGGAAAAGGTTCACTATTTGGTGCTCTAATAAGCATATTTCTCCAGAATCTTCTGGGTTGCCTACAGTTCTGGACTATATGGTCCATCTTAATGGCTTAGGACTTAGGCCAGCTACACTTAAAGTGCATCTGGCAGCTGTTCCTGCCTTCTTGTCAGTAGGCAAGCCCTCTCCTCTGTCAGCCCATCCTGTGTTTTGTAAGTTCTTCAAGGGATTGCTGCACACCAATCCCCCCCCTTTAGGGACCCTGCTCTTGCTTGGGACCTTAATGTTTGCATTGCTCAGCTTATGCAACCACCCTTTGAGCCTTTGTCCTCTGCAGAGCTTAAGTACTTGACTTAGAAAACTGTGTTTTTGGTAGCCATTACCTCTGCCAGGCGTATCAGTGAATTGCAAGCCCTGTCAGTGGAGCCTGATTTCATCTCTTTCCATAGAGATAAAGTGGTCCTAAGAACTAAAAGGAAGTTTTTGCCTAAGGTGGTTTCAGAGTTCCATCTTAATCAGTCTGTGTCTCTCCCTGTTTTCTTCACTGACCATTACTGCTCTGGAGAGAGGAGGCTGCACAGCTTGGATGTTAAAAGGGCCCTCAGCTACTACATAGAACGCACCAAGGGTCACAGGTTTGAGTCCCTCCAGTTGTTCCTCACATATGGGAGAGGTCAGTAAGGGCAAACCTGCTACTTAGCGATCTATTGCCAGGTGGATTGTCTCTTGTATACAATTCTGCTATGAAAAACTGGGTAGAACCTCACCCTCAGGCCTGAGGGCTCACTCTACTAGAGGTACAGCTGCTTCTCTGGCTGCTGCCAGGGATATTCCTATCTTAGAAATTTGTCAAGCAGCCACCTGGAAAACGGTCCATACATTCACCAAGCATTACTCTCTGGATATCCAGGCTAGGAGTGATGCTTGGTTTAGAACAGCAGTACTTCAGAGCCTATTCCCAAAGTAGGTTCTGTCCCTCCTCCATGGAGGTACTGCTTGGTAGTCTGCAACAGTCAGAATACAGCAAGACTTCATGTTGTTTGAAGAAAAAATTACTCACCTTAGTAATGTTGTTTTTTCTAATGGAGTCTTGGTGTATTCTGACCTCCCCGCCTCCCCTCTCAGAACCTGGTTTTTGGGATGTGGGTGGGCAGGAGCAGTGTTGGCACCCTAGGGGTGCCCCTTTTTCACCCTCCTTTACTTTGGGTGTGTGTTGTGTTTTGTTTTTTGGGTTTCCTGACTTGAGTCTTTGCTTTGAAACCAAAAAACCCTTTTTAATAAATTTAGTTGCCAGTTGGATAGTGTGAGTTTTACAGTTTCCACACAGAACTTCTAGTGAGTATTGCTCGTAAAGATCTGATGGTTGGAGTTTAAACAACAGCAGACAGGGGCTTCAACCGAGCTCGCGCTGAACGTTCCATGCTGGCCATGGAAAGTTAACTCTTTGTTCTCCGTGGCAGTTGAAAGGCAGGACCTAACTGCAATAGTCAGAATACAGCAAGACTCCATTAGAAGAAACAACATTACTAAGGTGAGTAATTTTTTCTTTTGGCTGCATGTAAGCCAGCCACTAGAAAAACTTACACAGTTAAATGGAAGCGTTTTTCTCTCTGGTGTGCAAGATCCTCTTTGAATTCTTTATCCTGCCTACTAAATAAAGTTCTAGAGTACCTTTTAGACCTCTCAAATTCAGGTCTACAATACTCTACAGTCAGAGTTCACCTTTGTGCCATTTCAGCTTATCATGAGCCAGTACTTTCCTTGTCACTGGCTCAGTTATCAGTAGTTAAGAGGTTTCTTGAGGGTATTCTGCTTACCAGACCTCCTATTAGACATCCAGTCACAGCCTGGGACATTAATCATGTGCTAGACATGTTCACTCGAAAGCCTTTCTAGCCTCTAGCTACCTGTGAGCTGAAATTTCTCACTTGGAAAACGGCCTTCCTGGTGGCCATTACCTCTGCCTGCAGGGTCTCTGAAATACATGCCTTGGTCACAGACCATCCGTATACTGTGTTTCATAAGGACAAAATAGTTCTTAAGATCCATCCTAAGTTTCTCCCTAAGGTTGTTTCAGAATTCCATCTAAACCAACCTTTAGTCCTACCTACTTACTTTGTGAACTTCCAAATTGAAAGAGAGTGTACCCTTCATTCTTTGGATGTCAAAAGAGCTCTGTGTTTCTATTTAGATAGAACAAAACAAATTCGCAAAGCTTAACAACTGTTTGTTTCCTTCAGCGAGACCTGGCTGGGTCAACCTGTCACTATCAGATGCATTTCTGCATGGCTGGTGGCATGCCTTCACCACTGTTATTCCATGGAGCAGGTTAAGCTGGAGGGCAGAGTGTACGCTCACTGTGCTAGAGCAGTCGTGGCATCCCTGGTGGAAATCTGCAACGTGCCCATTGCAGATATTTGCAATGCAGCTACCTGGAGCTCAGTGCATACTTTCATCAAGCACTAAGCCTTGAATGTCCATGCCAAACAACATCTTTCATTTAGCAGAACCATCCTTAATGGACTTCTGCCCTAAAATTGTGAGCTCTTGGTCTCTCCTGCTGCCCTCTTCGAGGATTATTAGCTCGGTACTCTCCCATTAGTGTGAATGAGTGGTGGAGACGCTATGTCCAGGAATATATGGAAATTATGTACCTACCGTAATTCTTGATCTTCTTGGACGGAGTCTCCACCACTCATTCACACGCCCACCCACCATCCCCCAAGCTCACCTCTGTTGTTGGTCTTCACTCCCTCAATCTTTAGGCTGTGAAGACTTCTTTATTGACCCTTCTTATACGGGTCGTCCGGACTATCTTATGTCCTGTTTTTGTTAGGCTATCCTTCTAGGTTAGTTACGCTGTACCTCCTCAGAAAAAAAGGTACTGAGGCGGTTGGAGGGTTGACGCTGAGATAGTCATTGCCGCACAAGCTGAGGCCTGCGGCGATGCTCCTCATGGCTCCATCTCTGACGCCGGTCATCCTGCAAAAAAGTTTGCTTCCACTGGGCCCTAGCGGCTCCAGCGTATAGATCCCATCAGTGTGAATGAGTGGTGGAGACTCCATCCAAGAAGATCAAGAATTATGGTAGGTACATAATTTCCATTTCTAGGAGCGTGGATATGTTGTTCATCCACACTCTTTGGCATTTTCCTTTCCCTTTAAATCTTGCCAGAATCTTCAAGTTGGCTCCTTCCACCCACCCGGGTGGTATAACTCTTGGCTCTGCCCCATGACGCCAGATCTTCCTTTCCGCTGGAAGATTCAGGTTCCCTCGTGCTAACTCTAGCAATCGTAGGTCCTGGCTTCGCAACATCGGTTTTTACCGCATTTATCTCTTAAACTCGTTCGAGTTGTAGATTCCGATAATAGCATATCGGATATGGAGGACAAGTCGCTCCCCAGATTTCGCTGGTGTTCATGCGGCCAGAAAATGTTGCGCACCAATCCCCACCTTATCTGTGTGTACTGCCTAGGTGTCGGTCATGACACCACCACCTGCACCTTTTGCTTAGCCTTCCATCCTAACGGTTTGGATGACTGCATGGCGCGCCTTCAGCTGGGGAGACCGGAGAAAAGGAACCCACCGGTGAAATCGAAGGAGGCGAGGTGGCCGGTTTCCACGGCTGCGGGATCTGCCGAACAGCTAGAGCAGATGAAGGCTTTCGAGGAAGAAGCTGCTCAGGCTTCGGCCAGCCGAAGTTTTTTCGTTCTTCTCAGCCTCGGCTCCACCTTCTCAGGTTCCTTTAGGGAGTTGTGCCAGTCTCTCCCCACCAGGGGCGAGGAGCCCTTGGGGCTCGCACTCCTCTCGCCCTCGCAAGAGGGACAAGGATCCGAAGTCTTCCTCCAGAAGACGCTCCTGGGACCGAGAGAGGTCCGAGCCCCAGGAAATGGTGGTCTCGACTTTGGTCGAGATCGCTTCCTCGGCCGCCGGCTTCACATATCTTCCATCTGGCCAGGCGGACACCGAGGCATCGGCTGAACCAGGCAAGATTTCAAGATTTTTCTCGAGCCGATCGAGCCACTTTCGCCGACTTCGGTCGACGATTCTCTAGAGAGGACACCTATCCTCTCTTTCCCCGATCACGAGACGCCTCCTGTGGGTGTCTTGATCGAGGGAATCGAACCGGAACCTCGATTTTCCCTGAGTCCGGTTCCCCCGATCAACCTAACCGACCCTGTTGGTCTCGATCGAGGACTCGGTCTTCTTCAACCGGAAAATCGAAGAAAGGCCACCAGCATTCAAAAAAGAAGTGCCGCCGCAGATACTCATCCTCTTCGGATGAGGAGAGGCTTCAATGGAAACTCCGTCAACACTGTGAGGATGTGGCAACAGCTGATTTTGGCCGGGCAGAAACCAGCTACGCTGTCTGCCCTGACCATTACTTGGCCTGCGCCTCAAGGGCCTATGGCAACCCCTCCGGAGCCGAAGGCTTTGGTTTCTCCACCTGGGGGGCCAGTCCGTATTCTGGCTAGGCCCATACCGGTCTCACCACCTATTGGGGGGAGCCAGCGCCTAAGCAGCCCCGCCAGTGGGGCTCCCTCGAAAAAGGACTGTCCAGACACCGGGCTTCCCCGTCTGTCCATCACGGTCACTCCAGATCGCCCTTGGCGGATCAAAGGGGACATGGGCGGCAGACCGCTGTACCCTGACTCCTTGGATTCGGATACCACTGGTTTGCATTCCCATCCTGCTGATGAGGAGACACTCTCAGTGGCCTTGGAGAAAGGTCCCTCCTCCTTTCAGGGCATTCTCCGCCTTATCTCCGATTCTACCGGGATGCCCTTGGAGTCCATCCAGAAAAAGGCAGAGTACCCCGTTACAGATATCCTTAAGAGGGGGTATACCCCGACGGAGGCCCTTCCAATAGCGGAAGCCATTACTGGTCCGGCCTTCGAGCTTTGGCAGCATCCAGCTTCCTGCCCAGCACCTTCTGCCCGTATGGCCCGTAAGTATGCCATGCCTATGGCATCCCTGCCAGGATTCACGGAACATCCCTCGGCTGAGAGCCTGGTGACTGCTTCCGTCTTTGTAGACGTACTGGTAGCTTGGCCAACACTGACCGACCTCCGGACAAGGAGTCCAAGAACATGGACCAGTCTACGCGGCTTCTTCCTTGGGCCTTTGTCAGGCCAGTTTGGCTGTAATCATGGCACAGTTCTCCCATGCCCTCCTAGGGTCATTGGATGAAGTACTTCCTCATGTCCCCGTGGACATGCAGACCATGGTCAAGCAAGTCCGTGACCAGGGCCATGCTGTGGTCAAACAGCAGCTTCAGACGGCCCTGGACATCGAGGATTCTTGCACCCGCTCTTTAGCAGCCACAGTGGCCAGCCACCGCAGGGCTTGGCTGCGGTTATCCTCCTTTCCGGCAGATGCCCAGCACAAGTTAGCTGATGTGCCTTTCCTTGGTACCGACTTGTTCGGCCCAGGAGTGGCAGGCCACTTTCAGCGTATTGAACAGTCCAATGCCACCTTGGACGCCACTTCTACTAAGGGTTCCTTGGGCAAGAACCAGCAGAAGAGGAAGAAGAAGCCTTTTCGGCAGTCCTCCCCTGCAGTCAGGCAGCCCTCCTATCAAGGAGGTCAGCAGCACCAACAGCAGCAGCAGGCTCAAGCTTGGCCCTAGGCCCAAGCAGGGCCCTCAACAGCTCCGTAAAGGAGCCCAAGGCGCTGGTCCAGGAGCTTCCTCCTCCCCCTCCTCCTCTAAGCCTGCTCAGTGACGGATGGGGGTTGCCACCCCTACACCCGTCACGCCTGCCCTGGGTCCTCCTGTGGGGGGTTGGCTCCGCCACTTTCTTTCCGCCTGGTCTGATATCACTTCGGACAGGTGGGTTATAGAAGTGGTAGGGCAGGAACTGCCTCTGGAATTCCAGCAGTACCCACCCAGCCGAGCCCGCGCCCCTCGGGAGGAAAGGATCTCGGCTTGCACGCAGTCGGCTCTTCGAGATGACATAGCTCAGCTCCTCCACAAGGAGGTGGTAGCTCCAGTGCCGAATCCGCCTGTAGATCCAGGCTTCATATCCAGGTACTTCCTGGTGCCCAAGCGGATGGGGGGGGGGTTGGCGCCCTATCCTACATCTCCACGACCTGAATTAGTATCTCAGGTCTCGCACCTTCCAGATGGTAACTCTGAACCAGATCATACCACCCCTGGAGCGAAACATGTGGTTTTGTTCGCTGGATCTACAAGACACATTTTTTCACATCCAAATCCATCTGTCCCACCAGCGGTTCCTCTGCTTCAGAGTCGAAGGGACCCTGTACGAGTTCTGAGCCATGCCGTTCGGCCTGTCATCGGCCCCTTGGGTCTTCACCAAATGCATTGCAGTGGTGGCAGCCCATCTTCGGCATCAAGGAGTTCGAATTTACCCTTATCTCGATGACTGGCTCCTGGCAGGTTCCTCCCTTCAGGAGGTGGAGAGATCCAGGGACCTGGCTCTCAGAACCTGCTCTCAGCTTGGCCTCCTGATCAACGAGGCCAAGTCGGAACTTGTGCCATCTCAGGTGATGGGCTTCATCAGGGCAGAGCTCGACTCTCGTCAAGCCAGAGCTTGGCTCCTGGCGGACAGGGCAGAGGTTCTTTCCTCCTTTGCTCAATCATTTCTGGTTGGGCTCTTGCGCCCTGCCCAGGACTTTCTGCACCTTCTGGGTTACATGGCAGCATGCACCTCAGTGGTCCTTTGGGCCAGGTGGCACATGCGCCCCCTTCAATGGGAGCTCGCCGCCCAGTAGACTCAGCGCCACGGTCATTTTGACCAGATGATCATTGTAACCCAGAAGATGTGGGATACTCTCCAATGGTGGATCACCCCAGAATGGTTGCAGGATGGGATCCCGTTTGTCTGCCCCGAAACCGACGGTTGTTCTCACGACCGATGCCTCTCTCATGGGCTGGGGAGACCACATTGGGGACAACAGGGCCCACGGGTTCTGGACCCCCAAGTAGTCCCGATGCCACATCAACCTGGCGCTGTCAGCATTGGCTCCTCAGCTCCAGGGTCAAGTGGTTCAAGTCCAGATGGACAATACCATGACCATGTACTACCTCAACAAACAGGGCGGCATGCACTCCCGTCTGCTGTGCAAGGAGGGCGCTCCACATCTGGACCCTTGTCAGCCAGTTGGAGGTGGATCTCCTAGCCATCCATGTGGCAGGAGTCTCGAACCAGCTGGCGGATGCTCTCAGCTGCATAAGCCTGACATCCCACAAGTGGTCACTCCATCCAGAGGTAGCTTACAGTCTGTTCTCCCATTGGGGCAAACCGTTGGTGGATCTGTTTGCCTCCAGGGAGAATGCCAAGCTGAGTCTGTATCATGCCCGCCCCCCCCCTCAGCAGGGCTCGCTGCAGGGGGATACCTTTTCGAGGTCGTGGACACCAGGCCTCCTCTACACTTTCCCTCCATTTCCCTTGATCCACAAGGTGTTACTCAAGGTGAGGAGGGACAAGGCGAAGGTGAATCTGGTAGCCCCAGATTGGCCACGCCAGTTCTGGTACCCAGATCTCCTCAGCCTCAGCTGCAGGCCCCCAGAGTGGCTTTGTACACACCCAGACCTGATATCACTGAACCAGGGGAAGGTATTCCATCCAGACCTTCAATCTCTACACCTAACAGCCTGGTACCTGAGTGGCTAGAGTTCCAGGCTCTGGGTCTTTCCAAGGATGTCTACACTGTGGTGGAAGCATCTTGTAAGGAATCGACCAGGAAATGTTATGTCTTCAAATGGAAAAGTTTTCCATTTGGTGTCAGGATAAGAGTCTGAACCCCTGCTCTGTGGCTAACATTTTAGACTACCTTCGGTCTCTCTCTCTCCAAAGGGGGGGGTCTACGGTCATCGACCCTTAGGGTGCACCTGGCAGCCATTTCTGCTTACCGGGCATGGGCCGGTCAGCCGACATTGGCACAGGTGACAGTGGTCGGGCGCGTCTTCAAAGGCCTGGATCACATATCCCCTCCGGTGCGTGAACCTCCACCTCCGTGGGATCTCTTGCTGGTTTTGGCAAAGCTCATGAGCAAGCCATTCGAACCCATGCACAAGTGTGAGCTCTCACACTTGTCGTGGAAGACGGCCTTCCTGGTGGCTATCATGTCAGCCAGAAGGACAGAGGAGCTCCAGGCGCTTTCGGTGGACTCCCTTTATCTGGTCTTTCATGGGGACAAAGTTGTCCTGCGCCCCCAACCGAAATTCCTTCTGAAAGTGGTCTCAGAGTTTCACCTTAATCAGGTGTTGACTCTGCCAGTATACTACCCTAACTACACCTTGGATGCTGAGTACAGGCTCCATACTCTGGACCTGAGACATGCTCTCTCCTATTATAAGGAAAGAACGGAGGAAATTCGTGGAGAGGTTCGCCAGCTGTTTGTCCCCTACGCTGAAGCCGCTTCTGGCAGATCTTCAGCCAAACAGACCATTGCAAGATGGATCACATCATGCATAGGTCTGTGCTGTTAGTTTGTGGGCAAGGAGCCTCCCAGAAGGTTAAGAGCTCATTCTACACGCCATATTATTGCATCGGTGGCTGCTTCCAGGGACATCCCTATCCAGGAACTCTGTCGGGCTGCTACCTGGAAGTCAGCAAACACCTTTATTTCCCAGTACCACATCGACCTTGAGTCACGCTGGGATGCTGGTTTGGGGGCCTCGGTTCTCCAATCTCTGTTTCCTAAGTAGGGGGTGTGTGCCTTGCCTCCCTCCTCCCAGAGAACTGCTAGGAGGCTGCCAAAGAGTGTGGATGAACAACATATCCACGCTCCTAGAAGAACAGGTTACTCACCTGTAACAGTAGTTCTAGGAGTGGTATATGTTGTTCACCTAGGACCAAATAACCTCCCGCCTTTAAAGCGCACAACCTTGCTTCCAGCGGGCTAAGATCTGGTGTCATGGGGGCGGGCCGAGGAGTTATATCACCGGGTGGGTGGGAGGAGCCAGCTTGAAGACTTCTGGCAAGATTTGAAGGGAAAGGGACATGCCAAAGAGTGTGGATGAACAATATATACCACTCTTAGAACTACTGTTACAGATGAGTAACCTGTTCTTCTGGCCCAGGTCCCACCTCAGCTGTCCGAGGGGGGACTCCTCCTCAGCGGAGGGAGGATGTCTGATTCAGTTCTACAACCAGTGGAAATCCATAACATCAGACAAATGGGTCCTCCGGATAATCTGCGAGGGGTACTCGCTCAATCTTTCAGAAACCCCTTCGGATCATCCTCCCAAATGACAACCCAGGCTGTCAACACTACAGTCAAACCTTCTTGCTTCCGAGGTACAAGGCCTTCTGAACAACAGGGCAGTAGAAGTAGTTCCACTGGATCAACGAAACACAGGTTTCTACTCCCATCACTTCCTGGTCCCAAAGAAAACTGGTGGCATGCGCCCCATTCTGAATCTTAGAAAATTAAACAAGTTCCTTCACAAGGAAAAGTTCAAGATGTTATCACTCAGTACCCTGCTACCTTTGCTTCATGAACATGATTGGCTAGCCTCTCTGGACATGCAGGATGCCTACCAACACATTCCTATACACCCAAAGCACCACAAATACCTAAGGTTCATGGCATTGGGTCAACACTATCAGTTCAGAGTCCTGCCCTTTGGGCTATCCTGTGCGCCTCGAGTTATTACAAAGTGTTGTGCAATTCTCACAGTGCATCTCTGGAAAATCGGAATACAAGTGTTCCCATATCTGGACGACTGGCTCCTAGCAAGTCCCTCCAGACAAGGATCTCTGGATGTCATAGCCACGGCCTCAGACTTCCTCACGTCCATGGTAGTCCTGCTAAATCTCAACAAGTCACAGTTGCAGTCCTCCCAGAAGCTCCTCTTTATAGGAACTATTCTGGACACCTCCTGTGTGAAGGCTTTTCTCCCAGAGGACTGAAGGAGCGATATCTTTACAGATGGCCCAATATGTCAGAGAAAACAGATCGGTTCGAGCTATCTCGATGCAAAGAATGCTGGGTCTCATGACATTCTCGGTGTTCACTGTACCCTTAGCACGTCTCCACATGAGAACTTCTCAGTGGGTGCTCAGTACTCAGTGGTCCCCAACCACTCACCCTCAGTCCTTTCCTATCAAGTTGACAGAACCTCTGAAGAGATCACTCCCCTGGTGGTCACAGGAGGACAACCTTCTGGAAGGATATCCCTTTGCTGCTCTGGATCATCAGAGCTCCATTACCACGGACACGTCCCTGATGGGGTGGGAAGCTCATTGCCAGAATCTCCACACCCAGGGTACGTGGAATCAGGAAGAGTCCCGGCTTCACATAAACATCCTGGAAATGAGAGCCGTCCTCTATGCATTCCGAGCCTTGAAGGACATACTCTGTCACAAGAACATTCTCCTTCATTCAATCAAATTAATCGGTCAAATCTTTATTTATCCAGGTGATCACCATTGAGCAAGCTCATTTAAAAGGTGGACCTGCTGTTGGCAAGGAAAATTGTACAGTTACATATAAATATACATAATACAAAAGGAACAACATGTTTACAATACTGATAGGAGCAGAGTACTTACATTCCAAGTCACATGTCCAAAAAAGATATACATAACACAACCCGAACGTAATATATATATATATATATATATATATATATATATATATACAGTTCCCACAGGAGCAGGATGTGTATGGATGTCATATACAAACCATAGAAGAAAAAAGAAAACTGACAACAAGGCAGTGATGTATTACATCAACAAGCAGGGTGGTGCACACTCTTACCCGTTATGCAGGGAAGCTATGAGAGTGTGGGAATGGTGCTTGGAACACAAGGCTGTAATCCACAGAGCTTATCTGCCAGGAGTACAAAACAAGCTGGCAGACCGTCTCAGCAGAACGGAGACAGATCCTCATGAGTGGTCTCTCAACTTAACTGTCATTCACTCACTCTTCAAAGAATGGGGAACTGCAGACCTGGACCTTTTTGTGTCCCCACTCAACGCAAAACTGCCTCTTTTCTGCTCCAGAAATCCAGGACCTGGCATTTTCTGTCAGGATGCATTCAGGCTGCGGTGGAAAAGACGCTTTCTATACGCCTTTCCTCCTCTTCCCCTAATTCAGAGGGTACTTCTCAAATTTGAGTCTCGGGGGGGGTGGGGTGGCAGAATGATTCTCATTGCCCCCTTCTGGCCTCGGCAGATATGGTTCCCGCTGCTCAACAGTCTGTCGGAAACCCTCCTGAAGACGCTTCCCATTCAGACGAACCTTCTGACCCAGGGTCCCGTGGTCCATCCCAATCTGTGGTCGCTTCACCTTCATGCTTGGCTCCTGAAGGGATAGAGGTGAATAGGTTCAATGTTTCTCATAGGGTTTCAGGTATTCTTTTGGCTGCGCGTAAGCCAGCCACTAGAAAAACCTACACAGCCAAATGGAAGTGTTTCTCTGTCTGGTGTGCAAAATCCTCTTGGAACCCTTTTTCTTGCCCAGCGAATAAAGTCTTGGAGTACCTCTTAGACCTCTCACATGCAGGTCTGCAGTACTCCACAGTCAAAGTTCATCTTTGTGCCATTTCAAGGTTGTAAATGGTGCAGGACGATAATGGCCTAGCGGCTAATGTACCTGATATTTTCCTATGAATCGTATGACTCATGAGCCGGTGCTTTCCATGTCACTGGCTCAGTTACCTGTAGTTAAGCGGTTTCTTAGCGGTATTCTGCATACTAGACCTCCTATCAGACGTCCAGGCGCAGCCTGGGACATTAACCTTGTGCTAGACATGCTCACTCAAAAGCCTTTCGAGTCTCTAGCAACCTGTGAGCTAAAATTTCTCACTTGGAAAACGGCCTTCCTGGTGGCCGTTACCTCAGCTCGCAGGGTCTCTGAAATACATGCATTGGTCACAGACCCTCCATATACTGTGTTTCATAAGGACAAAGTAGTTCTTAGGACCCATCCTAAGTTTCTCCCTAAGGTTGTTTCAGAATTCCACCTAAACCAATCTTTAGTCCTACCTACTTACTTTGCAAACTTCCAGAATGAGGGAGAGCGTACCCTACAACCCCTAAGTTGTCAGTGTGGCTCAGTTGGTAACACATCCGCCTCTGGACCAGAAGGTCATGGGTTCTCGTCCCACACTGGGATTGGACTTGCACCTAAAAATCGCTGGCATCCGAGTGCAGTATTGGGGGGTGCTGTACTGCTGGGGTGTGCCATCCTTCGGATGAGATGTTAAACCGAGGTCCCTTCTGCCCATCCTGGTGTTGTCCTGGTGGGTGTCCAGGTGGAAGTAAAAGAACCCAGGGCACTCTTTGCAAAGAGTAGCGAACATTCCCGGTGTCCTGGCCAACATTCCCCTTCCCATAAACCGGTTCATGCAATTATTCAGGCTGTGTGTGGGTGATGATGTGAGATATGGCCGCCACCACACATTCAGTCACTTCACTACCAGTCTAGCATTGCTTGTAAAACGCTTTGGATGTATGAAAAGCGCTATATAAATGCTGATTCTTCTTCTTCTTCATTTTTTGGATGTCAAAAGTGCTCTGAGCTTCTATTTAGAAAGAACAAAAGAAATTCGTAAAACTCAACAACTGTTTGTTTCCTTCAGTGAGACCCGGCTGAGTCAGCCTGTCGCTATCAGATGCATTTCTGCATGGCTGGTGGCATGCCTCCACCACTGTTATTCCATGGTGTAGGTTAAGCTGGAGGGCACAGTGTATGCTCACTCTATTACAGCAGTCGCGGCATCCCTGGCGGAAATCCGCAGTGTGCCCATTGCAGATATTTGCAATGTGGCTACCTGGAGCTCAGTGCATACTTGCATCAAGCACTATGCCCTGGATGTCCATGCCAGGCGGCATCTCTCATTTGGCAGAACCATCCTGAATGGACTTCTGTCCTAAGATTGTGAACTCTTGGCCTCTCCTGCCGCCCTCTCGGAGGATTATTAGCTCGGTACTCTCCCATCAGTGTGAATGAGTGGTGGAGACCTTATGTCCAGGAGGATATGAAAATTACGTACCTACCGTAATTCATGATCTTCTTGGACAAAGTCTCCACCACTCATTCACACACCCACCCCCCATCCTCCAAGCTCACCTCTGTTGTTGGTCTTCACTCCCTCAGTCTTTAGGCTGTGAAGACTTCGTTGTTGACCCTTCTTATATGGGTTGCCCAGACTATCTTATGTCCCATTTTTGTTAGGCTATCCTTCTAGGTTAGTTACGCTGCACCTCCTCAGAAAAAAAAAAGGTACTGAGGCGGTTGGAGGATCGACGCTGAGATAGTCATTGCTGCACGAGCCGAGGCTTGTGGCGCCGCTCCTTGCGGCTCCATCTCTGGTGCCGGCCCTCCTGCAAAAAGTTTGCTCCCACTGGGTCCTAGTGCCTCCGGCATAGCCCCATCAGTGTGAATGAGTGGTGGAGACTTCGTCCAAGAAGATCAAGAATTACGGTAGGTACGTAATTTTCATGTTTCTCCGGATCAGGAGTTTGATTCCCCTCCTAGACTACCAGAGAATTATTACTTTCGCTACTTCTTCATTAAGCAGATGGTGGAAGCCCTCGATCTTTCCACAAATTAGACTGTGGGGGATGAGGAGGAGGTAGGATTCCTAGGCATGATGGACGTGGCACCCACCAAGAGACTATTTCTCCCTATCAACAGATCTCTAAGGAAGCAAGTCAGGACATTTTTGGAAACACAATTCTAATTCTGTGCCTCCCATTGATAAAAAAGCTGACAAGAAATATCAGCTGGACAGATCAGGAGCAGAGTTCCTTTTCTCTCACCCTGATCATGAAGGTGTAGTCCAAGCTGCAGCTTGTAACAGGGCCAGGGTACCACTGGCACCTCATCCACCTGAGAAGGATTCCAGGAGGATGGACAGAATGGCCAAGAAGGGGTACTTAGCTGCCTACCTAGCCATTAGACAGGCTAATTTTATGCCTATGCTGCCCAGGACCAGAAAACACTCTGGAACCCTGTGATGGCGATGGTGGATAAGGCACCACCTGGACTGGCTGGTGACCTGGTGGAAACAGCCAGATGTGGACTGGAGGCCACAAAATACCAGTTTCACATGGCGGTGGATGCCAGTGACACTGTGGCCAGATGGATGGCATTAACATTGGCACTGAGAAGGTTTGTCTGGCTTAGAACCACAAACCTTACTCAAGATACCCAAGCTAAAGCCATGGACTTCCCATGAGAAAATAATTCCCTGTTTGCTGACAAAACAGAGGTATACATGAAGAAGGTGGATGAATACAAAACCACTTACAAGAGCAGTGCCGAAAAGGAGAAGGCTTCCACCTCCTATAGGCCACAGGGAAGGGGAGGCAGAGGTAGGTCAGGCTATAGAAGACCTTTTCTCCAGGCCCAAGCCACTCCAGACTATCAGCAACAGCGATGGTACTTCAGGGGCAGGGGCAGAAGTGGCTGTAGGCATAGGGATCAGACCTCACAGGCTAAAGCCCAACCGGAACAGACTCCCTAATATGTTAGGGTCACCTCCTCACTACCAGAAGGGGGCAGACTGACTCTCTACTTCCAGGCTTGGAAAACCATTACCACAGACAAGTGGGTCCTGGAAAGAATAAGTATTCCAAACAACAGTTAAGGGGCAAGAAATAAGACATGATGGATGTCTACAGGTGGCATGCCTCCAACAGCCAGTTTTGGAACCCACTTGTGAGGAAGCAATCTTAGACCTTGTACTCTTAAATGGGAACAGTGAGAGGATCTCCGATCTAGAAGTGGGTAGCCATCTGGGAACAAGTGACCACCAGACAGTGTAGTTCATGATAAACTCAGCTACAGAGTCAAGCCATACAAAAGTGAGGGTACTGGACTTCAGGAGGGCTGACATTGGCAAGATGGGAGAGTGCCTTAGAAAAGCACTAGCAAACAGGCTAGAAGGAGGGGTGGAGCAACAATGGGGAAACATAAAAACTGCCATCACAGAGGCAACAAGCCTTTGTGTGAAGCAAATAAATGAAAACAAAAGAAAAAGCCACTATGGTTCTCAAAAAAGGTGTCAAAGAAGGTTAGGGAGAAAAAGATAGCATTTAGGAAGTATAAGGAAATACAGAAGGAGCAGGACAGAGAACTGTACCTGTTAAGGCAGAAGGAAGCAAGGAGGGAAGTCAGAATAGCAAAGGCCCAAACTGAGGAAAAGATGGCCAACTCAGTTAAAAAGGGGGATAAAACCTTTTATAGGTACATCAGGGAGCGTAGAAAGACAAAGGGAGGGATAGTGAGTCTGAACAGAATGGATGGTGGATGGGCAAAGAGGGACATTGAAAAAGCAGGGATACTGAACGAATACTTCTGCTCAGTATTCACAAAAGAGGAGGAAAGGGAGGTGCCTAATCGATCCCAGTCCTTTCACAGAAGAAAGGGTTCTGAAAGAACTCCTAAAACTGAAGGTGGACAAAGCAATGGGGCCTGACGGAATTCACCCCAGAACTGTAAAAGAATTAAGGGGAGAACTAGTGACACCACTGACCACCCTTTTTAACAAATCAGGGAGGATGGTGGTACCTGAGGACTGGAGGAAGGCGAATGTGATTCCCCTTCACAAAAGTGGGAGCAAGAAAGAGGCAGAAAACTACAGACCTGTCAGTTTGACCTCTGTGGTAGGAAAGTGATGGAATCACTTCTAAGGAAAGAATTGTTGAGCACGAGAGGCCAGTGGGTACAGGACCCAAGGCAGCATGGGTTCACAGCGGAAGGTCATGTCAGACAAATCTAATTGATTTCTTTGACTGGGTGACCAAAGTAGTAGACCAGGGAAGGGCTGTGGACATGGCCTACTTAGACTTTAGCAAAGCATTTGACACAGTCCCACACAAAAGATTAATAATCAAATTAACCAGCCTGGGAGTGGGTTGCAGGGTGGTAGCCTGGGTAAAACATTGACTGGACAACAGGACACAGAAGGTAATTGTAAATGAAGTCCACTCTGAAGAAAGACAGGTTACTAGTGGGGTACCGCAGGGTTCAGTACTGGGTCCAGTCCTTTTTAATGTCTTTAAGTGACATTGCAGAGGGACTGGAAGGAAAAGTATCCCTCTTTGCAGATGACACAAAGATCTGCAACAGGGTTGATACACAAGAAGACGTGGAAAGGATGATAAGGGACTTGTGAAGACTGGAGGAATGGTCAGAAGTATGGTAGTTTGAATTTGATGCAAAGAAGTGCAAAATAATGCACCTGGGAAACAAAAACCATGGGGAAGATTTCACAGTGGGGGGGGGGGTAGTAACAACAACAACAATGGAAAGAGTCCTGGGGGCAATCATATCAGATGACCTTAAGGTCAGCAAGCAATGTGAGAAGGCAGTAGGTAGGGCTAGGGGGATACTGGGATGTAAAGGGAGAGGCATCACCAGCAGAAAACAGGAAGTTGTCATCCCTCTGTATAGACAGTTGGTGAGACCCCATCTGGAGTATTGCATCCAGTTCTGGAGACCCCATCTCTGCAAGGACATAGACAGGATGGAAGCAGTCCAGAGGAGGGCAACTCAAATGGTGCAGGGTCTGCAAGAGAAGCCATACAAGGAGAGACTAAAGGAGCTTAATATGTATACCCTTGAGGAAAGGAGGGAGGGGGGGACATGATAGAAACTTTTAAGTACCTCAGTGGAATCAACAAAGTCCAAGAGAGTAGCATCTTTCAGAAAAAGAGATGTGCAAGAACAAGGGGGCACAATTTGAAGATAGAGGGGGACGGCTCGAGTCAATGTGAGGAGGTATTTTTTCACAGAGAGGGTGGTGGACGCATGGAACAGCCTTCCTGAGGATGTTGTGGGGTCTAAAACTGTGGGAGAATTCAAGAATGCACGGAACAGACATAAGGCAATTATTGTGGTGGGTAGGAAGAAATAAGCTGTTGGTTAACTAGGATCTGCAGCTTATCCTGTAGGTAGAGAAATGGGCAAACTAGGTAAGCTAAGCGGTCCTTATCTGCTGTCAATGTCTTTGTTTCTATGTAAGTAGTGATTCAGGGCCTAGCCCTGAGCTTTACATCTTTTCCCAAGCTAAGGTCGAAGCTTTTCAGACCAGCATCCCCCACAGAAAGGGCACTCCTGGAAACAGAAGTGTCCAACCTGCCGGTAGCAAAAGCAGTGGAACCAGTTCCCCTCTCCTAAAAGGGGAAAGGGTTCTAATCAAGATACTTCTTACCTTAAAGAAAAATGAGGAGTGGTGACCCATTCAAACAACATGTAGTCTTGCTGTATTCTGACTATTGCAGGTAGCCCCAGCCTTTAAACTGCCCCAGAGAACAAAGGGTTAACTTTCTATGCAGAACATAGAATGCTGAGCTTGAGCTCGGTTGAGGTCTCTGTCTGGAGCCCTTTGAAATCCATCCGTCAGATTCTTTACTCCGCCTCACTGAATAGTCGCTCCGGAGATTTCTCCTTCAGCTCGGTTCGAAAGTCGGTTTTAAACCGAATTTATTTCCGCACATTTGGTTCAGTCTCTGTCTGTGGTACCGTGAGTAATAGATAGGTTTTGTTTTGATATTCTGTGTGGAAATTGAAAAGTGTTAGATCGGTTTGGCTGAACCGATCACGTGTAGTGAATACTTGTGTTTTACTTTAGAGTGTGGTTACCTGTCCTTATCGGTTCTAATAAAAACATGTTTTTGAACTTTTTTTTACAATACCTGTGACACGGGTAGGAACTGATAAGGGAGTCTTGCCTGGCGGTTGCCATAAAAAGGGTAAGTTTGGTTAGGTTGGCCATGTCTGAGAAACCCAAGAAAAAATACGGACCCACTGGGTTTCAACACTGCAGTGAGTGTGGGGAGGTCTTTGCTAAGGCCGATCCCCACACCACCTGTGTTTATTGTCTGGGGTTTGGACACCTCGATACAGGCTGCCAAATTTTTAAAAATCTTCCTAAATCTTCAGTTGAAAAGAGATTAGCTAGAGTGAAGGAAAAGGAGGCAGAGAAGTCCGCTGACCCAGATGGCCAGCCTAGTTCGGTTCCGACCAAACCAGAAGGAGTGCCCTCTGACCAGGGCGATACTTCTTCGCGCAAGAGGAGAGTCGATCCCGAGGGTCCGGTTCCTACAAAAAGGAAACGCAAAGAAAAATCGACCGGTTCAGATCCAGAGGTTCATGTATCGACCGCAGAGGAGATAGCCAGAGTGATTCGGATTGTGGAATCGTTACACCCGGTTCCAACCGATCTGGCACCTTTTGGCAGGGGTTTGGTTTGGTTGGTTTCTCCAGTTTAAGATTATACCCCTGAAGATTTTTATGAACCAGAGTTTGACGAGGAGGGGGAGTTTGAAGATGATGGTGATGATGGTGAAAGTCTGGATGTGCCTGTGGAACCGGACATCTCCCCAGACAGACCTTCTGGTGTTTCCCCTCCTCTTTCTGAGTCCCCTTCCCATTTTCTCTTTTACAGAAAAGTGGCTGAAACCCTCCAGCTCCCTATGGAGGACGCAATGGAGGATCAAGAGGAGCCTGATTATGTGGAAATGATGGACATCCCAGGGTCCAGGAGACTGTCCATTCCCTTTCACAAATCCTTTGGGAAGCAGACACAAAAAATCCTGACGTCTCCCAATTCTGTACCTCCTGTTGACAGAAGGATGGACAAGAGGTACATGCTATCAGGCTCCGATACGGAGTTTTTATACCAGCACTGCAGCCATGTTGGGGTAGTGCAGGCTACTGCCTGTGACAAGGCAAACATTTCCTTGGCTTCACACTCCCCAGACAAAGACTCCAGGAAGATTGATGCCATGGCAAAAAAAAGTACATGGCATCTTCCTTGGGACTCAAGCAGGCGAATTATACTGTATGGCTTATACAGCCAGGTACCAGAAGTCCAGGTGGGACACTGTACTGGCACTGGCTAAACAGGCCTCCCCCCAGCTAGCCAAGGAGCTGGAGGAGGTGGCTGCAGATGGGATTGAGGCATCAAAAGTACAGTTTCATGCTGCTGTGGACTGTGGAATGATGTGTCATCAAGAGTCATGGCTACATCTGTGGCTCTTCGGAGAATGGCTTGGCTCAGATGTACTAGCCTCTCACAGGACACCCAGGCTAAGGCCATGGATTTTCCTGTAGTGGGTAATTCTCTGTTTGGGGAGCAGACAGAGAATTACATGAAGAAAATGGATGAGTACAGGACCACTTATAGGAGTGCTCAGGCCAAGGAGAGGCAGGCAACTCCTCAAAGGCAGCAGTCTAGGGGCAGGGCAGGCTTTTTCGTAGGCCTTTTTACCAAACACAGGCTTCTTCTTCCTTTTCACACAGTGGGTTCTTCAGAGGGAAAGGCAGAAGAGGTATGAGCAGGGCTGCATCCACTCTTCAGCCTAAGGCCCCTGCCAAGCAGACACCCTGATGAGTCTGCCCGGGTCAACTTTCCTATTCCAGTAGGGAGCAGGCTGGCTTACTTTGTCCAGGACTGGATGCCTGTTACCTCAGACAAGTGGGTCCTGGAAGTAGTAAGCCAGGGACTGGTTCTCAGCTTCAGAAAATTTCCGAAGATGAGAGCCAGATCTTTTCCACCTGCAGGTCTCTCAGAAACCCTTGCTCTAGAGGCAGAGGTTTCATCTCTTCTGTCCTTAAGAGCCATAGAGAGAGAGTTCCTACCCTACACAAGGGTAAAGGCCTGTACTCCAGGTATTTCCTTACCCCAAAAAAGACAGGGGAGTGGCGACCCATCCTAGACCTAAGATACCTGAACAAACATCTTTTGAAACCAAAGTTCAAGATGGTAACTCTGGGAATAATTCTTCCCTCTCTAAGGCCAGGGGACTGGCTAGCCTCCCTGGATCTCAAAGATGCCTATTTTCACATTCCCATCAGGTGCTCCCACAGAAAGTACCTCAGGTTCGAGTTGCCCTCAGGCCACTATCAGTTCAAAGCAATGCCCTTTGGTCTAACATCAGCCCCAAGGGTTTTCACAAAATGCCTGGCAGTAGTCGTTGCCTTTCTAAGAAGGCAAAAAGATTTCCATTTTTCCATATCTGGACAACTGGCTCATAGTGGGCCAGTCTCCAGACCAAGTCAAGTCAGACCTGCAAGTGTCCCAGCAAGTGCTCACTTCTCTAGGATTTCTTCTCTACCTTCCCAAGTCAGTTCTCAAGCCAGTGCAGCTCCTTACCTTTATAGGGGCAGAGCTGAATACTGTCAAAGCAAGAGCCTTTCTTCCCCTGGAAAGGGCAAGAATTCTTATAGAACTGGCTTCTTCCTTCAGCCTTCAGGTGTCTTGACCAGCAAGGCATTTCCTCCAGCTCTTGGGCCTCATGGCAGCTTCTACAGTAGTGGTCCAAGGGGCAAGATTCCAGATGAGGGACATTCAGTTCCATCTAAGGGCCTTTTGGTCCCAAAGGAAGGATTCCCTTACCAAACTGATTTCAGTGACTCCGACCCTGATCCAAGCCCTTCAATGGTGGCAGGATCAGGACAATTTAAGGCAAGGGGTCTCATTTGCCACTCAGTCTCATTCAGTGGTCCTTACCACGGATGCTTCCCTTCTGGGCTGGGTAGCCCATCTGGGGGCCCGCACTGCCCAGGGACTGTGGTCCCCTCAAGAATCCCTTCTCCATATCAGTCTCCTAGAACTCAGGGCAGTTTTTCTGGCCCTGCAAGCTTTCTCTCAGTCAGTGCAGAACAAGGTGGTTCAAGTCAGAACAGACAACACCACCACCTTGTGGTACATCAACAAGCAGGGAGGCACTCGGTCTACGGCCTTGTGCACAGAAGCCATGAAGTTGTGGTCCCTGGCTCATTCCCTGCAAACCTCTCTGACAGCAGTCCACCTTCCTGGGAAGGACAATGTGCTAGCAGATGCACTGAGCAGGATCTCACAGGGCCATCACGAATGGTCCCTGGATCCTCTGGTCTTGAAGGTGATTTTTTCAAGGTGGGGCACTCCAGAAATAGATCTCTTTGCAGCCCCCAGACAATCACCAACTTCCTCTCTTTTGTTGCAGACCCCAGTCTTGGGCTTAGTCCCTCTGGATGCCCTGATTCTGAACTGGGAAGGGAAATTTCTGTATGCCTTCCCTATCTTTTCTCTACTGTTCAACGTTTTAGTCAAGATAAGGTCACAACCTTGCAAAGTGATTCTGATTGCTCCAGGATGGGCCAGACAGCCTTGATACCCCCTGTTGCCGTCCCCTAGCAGTCCATCTTCCCCTGTCTCTTCCTAGGAATTACAACCTGTTAACCTCTCAGGGGAGGATTTGGTACCCCAATCTTCAGTCTCTCAATCTCAAGGCATGGCTCTTGAAGAGTTAGAGTATGCAGATTTGCATCTGTCTCAGGGAGTTCTGGATATTCTCAAAGCCTCTCAAAAGCCCGCCACTAGAAAAACCTATAACTCCAAATGAAAGAGATTCAGCATTTGGTGTTCCAACAAACATGTTTCCCCAGACACGGCTGAATTGCCTACAGTTCTGGATTATATGGTCCATCTGAATGGCTTAGGCCTCAGACCAGCTACTCTCAAGGTGCACTTGTCAGCTGTTTCTGCTTTTCTGTCAGTGGGGAAGTCTTCCTCACTATCATATCATCCTGTGTTCAGTACATTTTTTTTTAAAGGATTGCTTCATACCAGTCCTCCTTTTAAAGACCCTGCCCCTGCCTCAGATTTAAATGTTTGCATTGCTCAACTTATGCAACCTCCCTTTGAACCTACAGTATGTCCTCAGCAGAGCTTAAGTACTTGACTTGGAAAACTGTGTTTTTCGTAGCCACTACCTCTGTCAGACGTATCAGTGAATTGCAAGCCCTGTCAATGGAACCTGATTTTATCTCCTTTCATAGGGATAAAGTGGTCCTTAGAACCAGTAGAAGGTTCTTGCCCAAAGTGGTTTCAGATTTCCACTTGAATCAGTCTGTCTCTCCCTGTTTTCTTCACCGATGATTCTTCTTCTTCAGGAGAGAGGAGGCTACACAGTTTAGGTGTTAAAAGGGCCCTTAGATACTACTGTATATAGAGCGTACCAAGGGTCACAGGTTTGATTCCCTCCAGTTCCTCACTTATAGAGAAGTGGGAAAGGGCAGACCTGCCACCAAGAGAACTGTTGTCAGGTGGATTGTGTCTTGTTTACAATTCTGCTTTGAGAAACTAGGAAAAATTCCACCCTCAGGCCTGAGGGCTCACTCCACCAGAAGTACAGCTGCTTCCCTGGCTGCTGCAAGCTATATTCCTCTCTTAGAAATTTGTCAAGCAGCCACCTGGAAAACAGTCCATACCTTTACCAAGCATTACTCTCTGGATATCCAGGCTAGGAGTGATGCTCGGTTTGGCACAGCAGTACTTCAGAGCCTATTCCCAAAGTAGGTTGTGTCCCTCCTCCATGGAGGTACTGCTTGGTAGTCTGCAATAGTCAGAATACAGCAAGACCTCATGTTGTTTGAAGGAAAAATTACTCACCTTAGTAGTTATGTTTCTTCTAATGGAGTATTGCTGTATTCTGACCTCTCTCCCTGCCTTCCCCTCTCAGAACCTGTTTTTGGGAAGTGGGTGGGCAGGTGCAGTGTTGCACCTCAGGGGTGCTCCTTTTACACCCTCTTCTTTTTGTTTGGGTGTTTGTTTTATTATTTTCTTATTTGGGTTGGTTTTTGGTTTTGGGTTTCCTGACTTGAGTCTTCCTTTGGGAATCCAAAACTTTTTGTTGCCAGTTGGCTAGTAAAAATTTTACAATTTCCACATAGGATAGTTAGTGAGTTTTTGCTCGTAAGAATCTGACGGTTGGATTTTAAAGGGCTCCAGACAGAGACCTCAACTGAGCTCGAGCTCAGCATTTTATGCTCTGCATAGAAAGTTAACCCTTTGTTCTCCGGGACAGTTTAAAGGCTGGGGCTAACTGCAACAGTCAGAATACAGCAAGACTCCATTAGAAGAAACATAATTACTAAGGTGAGTAATTTTTCCTTTTAGACCTAAGAGTTCTGAACAAGCACATAGCAAAGCCAAAGTTCAGACTGGTGACCTTGGCAATGATCCTTCCCACTCTTCATCAAGGAGACTGGCTGGTATCACTGGATCTGAAAGGTGCCTATTTTCACATTCCCGATCAGGGAATCTCACAGAAAATACCTCAGCTTCAGACTACCTTCAGGATGGTATCAGTTCGCTGCCCTGCCATTCGGCCTAACCTCCACTCCCAGGACATTCACAAAATGCTTGGCAGTGGTAGTGGCACACATGAGAATGCAGGGCATTACAGTATTCTCCTACCTGGATGACTGGCTTGTCATGGGTCAGTCACCACAGCAGGTAAAAAATGCTCTCAAGTTCACCCAGGACACTCTAGAGTCATTGTGGTTCCTGATAAATGTCCAAAAAATCTGTACTTCTACCTGTTCAGGTGCTAAATTTCATAGGGGCAGAGTTGAATACCCTGCAAGGGAGAGCCTTCCACCCTCAGGACAGAGTAGACAATATCCTGCAGATTGCAGGATCATTCAATCTCAACAAGCCAAGGCCAGCAAGGCATTTCCTACAGTTTCTGGAACACATGGCTGCAGCAACAGGAACAGTCCAGGGTTGCAGATTTCAGATGAGAGGCATTCAGTTCCACTTCAGGGCACATGGTGCCAAAGGAGGGATTCTTTTGCAAAGCTGGTGCCAGTGTCAAGGACCCTGTTGCAGGCTCTGCAATAGTGGCAAGACAGAAGCAACCACGGGGCGGCATTCAAGAAGGAATCCCCCACGTTGTTACTCACAACAGCCTCCTAGGGTGGGGGCACATCTGGAAGAGCATACATTGCATGGCAGTTGGTCCCTTGCAGAGTCACTCTTGCAGATAAACTTGCTAGAGCTCAGGGCTGTGTTTCTGGCCCTACAGTCTTTCGCATCCCTGGTAAGAGACAGGGTGGTACAGGTCAGGACGGACACTACCACCACAAGGTACTACATCAACAAGCAAGGAGGGACAAGGTCCAACCTGCTGTGTACAGAGGCAATGAAAATATGGAGCCTAGCATACCCCTTACAGGTGTCCCTGTTAGTCATCCACCTCCAGGGAAGGACAATCCAGGGATGCACGTAGCAGAATCAGCCAAATCCACCACAAGCGGCCTCTCAACAAACAGGTACTGGATGTGGTGTTTCGAAGGTGGGGCACCCCAGAGATAGACCTCTTCACCTCAGGAGATAACCATCATTTGCCCCAATTCTGCTTTAGGCCACCAGCAAAGGGCAAAGTGCTCATGGATGCATTGGTGCTGGACTGGTGAGGGAGGAGCCTGTGTGCATTTCCTCCATTCCCTTTTTTGCTCAGGGTCCTGATCAAACTCCGGTCCCAGCTGGCTTCGATGATTCTAATAGCTCCAGACTGGGTCAGGCAGCCATGGTACTCACTGCTGCTCTCCCTGTCAGTAGCCCAACCCACACACCTCCCTCAGAGGCACAATCTCCTGACCTCCACTGACTCGCCATAGACTACCACACTCTCCCACTATCCCCAGGTCTCACTCCAGTATTGTTATGTTGGTCTTCCCCCATTTGTACTTGGTTGGGCTCTGATGACACTGTGTTGCTCTGTTTCATGGCCCTTTGTACCCTCAGGTTAAGTACATAGACTACTCTTTAGGGTCATGCTGTTCATCTCATTGATAAAAAAAGGTACTGAGGTGGTTGGGGGCTGTTGCTACTGTATACCAGTGGACACAGCAGTGATGCATGCCAAGGGCATCCCTTCAGAAAAGTTCTGGCTCACTGGGGTCATAGTGCCCTCCGGCACGGACCCATTAGTGGTACTCTATGGAAAAGATATTCAGGTAGCTGAATAGTTACTTTAGGTATGTAACTTTTATCCCCTAATTTACTGTACTTTTTCCCCTTCTAGCCAGCTGGCCTCCATGGGTCCTACTCACTCACCCAGCCCCCTCACCTGCCTTCCCTGGGACTTGCCTCTCCACCTACTGACACCCTGGTTTACCCACCAGAGTGTGGCTGTCGGAAAGGGGCCCTACCCCCAGTGGAGATTTGGTCAGTGCTTTGGAGGTGAGTGCTTCAGTCGGTAGTGGAGGGCCTGCGGTGAGGGGTGGATGTCCTCCTGAAGCATCCAGCATTTTTCCTTTTTCTGTCCCAGCCCCTGTAGGACACTGAGAAGAGCCCTGGTGTGCGTATACAATGCACATGCATTGCACGTTAGAGCATGTTGGCATCCTCCCAAACTCCGCAGCACTGCTTGCACTGCCACCTGTGGTCACCCAGGTGGCAGTAGCACAGTGGAGTCTGTTAACCCTCCCTCCCTGAGGTGGAGAGCATCCTCTAGGATGCTCAGCTCACCTCTCACAGCCAGCTGATGACTCAGATTCATTCCTTAGCCTGGGTCATCGGCGTCACAAGCAGTAGCACTACCACTGCACCAGCAGGCCTACCCCATCAATCATCTTTTTGATTTGGGGGCCTATAGACCATCCCCAGTCTTACTTTCCTTCCCCTCTTTGATTCTGGCTGTACCCATAGTGTTTCTTTCTCTGTCTCCTCTCTTGTTATTAGTCCCTTGTGGCCATAATATTGTATCTCGCATATAGGGCCAGTCCTCCTCTCCTGCCCCCAACCCTGTCCATCCTGAAGATTGAATACCCCAGAACTGCAAGGTCCCAGTCATGATGCATGTGCGCCCATGTTTCCGTATTGGCCATCAAGTCCAGGCGGGCTTCTGCACTCAACACCTGAAGATCCCACACTTTGTTGCCCAGGCTCCTGGCTTTGATGGTTTCGGCCTTCCGTGGTGACTGTTTCACTTAGTGTTTTCATTAGAGCCTGTGAGTTTCCCTGCTCCACTATGAGCTGCCCATTTGTGTCCTGTTCCTGTGTGTGGTGCATTTTGATATGCTTTCAGCTTTTGTGACCCTCTCACCCTTATCCCTCATCTTTATCCCCCTTCCTACTGTGAGAGTATTGTCCTTGGGGGTCCTGTTTATACCTTCAAGTGAAAGCTTAGGGTCCAGTTCCCTCCTGAAGCCCCCCAATGTAGTTTAAACACCTACTGACATTGTTCTCCAACTTCCTCCCTAATACCCTGTTCCCATTCCACTAAGATGAAGGCAGGCCAGCATATTCAATAGCTTCCTGCACCACCCTGTAAGCCATGTGTTAAAGTCTGCAATCCTAGCCTACCTGGCTAGCATGTGGCTCCGGTTGCACTTCAGAGAAAGCCACCATGGCTGCCCTTTCCCTCATTTTCTCTCCCATCACCCAAAACCTGTCCTGTAGCACCTCTGCCCTGCTGCCTTCCAGATTATTCGTTCCCAAGTGGATCACAATATCTGACTTCCCATTACTTCTGTCATCCCCCCCCCCCCCGGCCAGGTTCTGGAGCCTGAGTAGTATCCTCTCTGCAGTTTGATGTTGAAAGACTAGAGAAAGCTTGCTATTTAAAGAGCTGCAGATGCCTTTGGAAAAACTGGAAAACATAATATTTAGGCAAAATTCAGCTTGTATTTCATATACCTTCAGTAGATTTCTCCTTTTCATCATTTATTACTGAAAAATTCTCGCAAAACCAAGATCTGTATCCCTTAAGAGTTCATATGCCTCTGTAGCTTATCCCCTACTTGAAATCATAATGCTCTGTTGTGACATCACTGTGTTGCCATGGGAATAACTGTGATGTCACAAGCAGAGTATTATGATGACATCAGGTTGGGATGAAAAAATAGGAGCTGATAAACCTTCAAGGGACACAAAATCCCTGTTCTCATGCGTATGACCTCAGCAATGAATAATTAGAATATGAAATAAGAGATAATGAGAAATAAAAGCTGCATTGTGTCCAAATAGTTTAATTTTCAATGAACTCCTGGAGGCATCAGGGGCTCTGTTACCAATGTTTATCTGTTTATTGTTTTGTCACCAAGCTAGCAAACATCACTTTGTTGTGCAGACTTAGGTCTGTGAAATTAACCAAAACTTTCAGCACAGAACATAGCAGTCTTGTCGACATCTGTTAGAAAGGTTTGCTCTCACAAGACTGTTTGCTACATCAGTACCATAACAAACAAACAAAAAAAAAAGTAAAGAAAAAGGAACCCTCTAACATAATGTTTTTAAGTCCTAAGAGAGAATTGTTTTGGGGTGTCATCTTTTTACAAGCAACAGGATCTATCCCGTTTTCACCTGCTGTTAAAACCAAAAAGTGTTTGCCTCTCCTGTGCATTATCACTGATGGGTTAATCTTCTCCACACTGTAGTCTCCTTCATCACAGTTAAGTGTATTAACATTTTGGTCACTGAAAGATGTTATGCTTTGATTTCATTTTAGTTTCACTTTTCACATTTTGAACTGAAATGTGTGCTCCTGGTGATCCTTACATGCTTATTTTGTGTTCCCCCCACCTTATGTGACCCTGCCCCCTCCAGCCCTTTAAGCTCCTTCCTCAGCCTAGCATGTTTTTAGACCATTGCTTTTATATCTGTGCTATTATATACCCATCAGCAGAGCTCTGCTGTCTTTAACTAAGTGTTGTCATCAACATTTAAACTGTACTGGGAACCCTGACACTGGTGAAGCATTTACTGCTTCTACAAAATGTCAGATATTGTAGAACTAGACTTTTTTATAGTGTGGTGCTTTCTGTTGAGCCAGCATAGATATTGTACATATAGGTTATTGTACACAACCGTGCAGGGCTACACAGGCCCTTCACCAGGGTGGCTTCAAAAGCTTGTGTACTGTAGCCTGTATCTATAGTAGCTGTATAGAGTATGGTTGTTCAGTAGGGAATTAATGACATCACAGCCTTGTTGTACCATCATTCTGATGTCATGGTGCTGATGTACCATTGTTCTAATGTCATATCAGTGGTACAACAGCATCCTGACCTCAGCTGTGGTCACACAAGTAGTCAGACCAAACGTTCATTCACAGAAACAAGCACACAGGGGAAACCTAAAATGTAATCAAACAGTGCTTTTCTGTAGCGTGACCAGCCTTGTGCTGTACAAATAATAACGGGGCTGATGATGTGCAGCTAGGGTGTGCTTCCGTCTCAGTGTTCACTGTAGCATCATAGACCACGCGGGCATCTCTCTTGTGGTGTATGACATCACAAGGATGCCCTCAGTAGGAATGCAGCCTTATTGTACATCACTTGACCATCTATAATTCTGTTCACTGGTTCAGATTCAATAAAAAGTGTTTACTTTCTGAAAAGTCTGGGTTTCCTAGGGCCAGTATGGCTACAAACATTGTTGCCTCAATATTCCAAAAGAAAGAACAAATACAAAGGGTATGTAATAACTTGAAATGCTTGGTACCACATTATCCACTCCAGATAGCTATCTGTGGATTGATCCAGTGCTCTATTTGCAAAGTGGCAACAGTAAAGGAACACTGAGCCAAGGCTTGTCTAGCTGTGACCGGGGGGGAAAATCTGTACAGTAAAACAGTACAATAGGAGTACAATGATAAAATAATTAAAAATTCCACCGAAATAAATAAGACAGAGTGATGAAATTAGAACAGGGTAATGCAGTTACTGTAAAATAATAAATAAGGTGCCCCTATGAATAGGATGCCCGAGGTGAATGGTACGGAACTAAGGGTGCCCCAAAATAAGGTCAGGGAGGTGCATAGACATAACAGTAGGGTGTGTAGAGAAGGGGGCAGGCTCTCCATGAAAAAGAGCACTGGGAAGGCAGGGGCTGTCCAAAAAGGACAAAAGGAGCAGAAGGCAGTGGTGAGAATGGGGACAGTGGGACAAGAAGGAGTAGAAAATAGAAGGATGCAGAGGAAGGGGATGGATACTTTGCAGGAATAGGTGTGGATTGAGACTTCGCCAAGGAGAACATTGAAGGTGGAAGAATGGGAGGAGTGGAGAGCCAGAAGGAGGTTATTCCAGAGATGGGAGAGGTGGGAGGAGAAGGCTGATTGCCCAGAAGCTTTTTCAAAGTGGGGGCCCCCAGAGGAACAGGAATCAGAGATTGGTGGGGGGAGGAGTAGGAGGAGGGACTCTATATATTCAAGTATAATGTCCTGGATAATTTGATCAAGTGATCACCTGGATAGCTAATTATACGATTTGGACAATAAAACCTGGCGTAATTGGTCTCTGTTGTGTGAGCCTTGCAGTAGATTATCTGATCATTTCTATCAGTAATGTGCTGGGCTATAAAGTTTCTAATTATCGCATGATATCGATAGATTGGCATTTCTCAAGTCCAAAAAAACCTTGTGATGATTATCGCATGGCATCAATAGACCAGTGTTTCTCAAGTCAAAGAAAACCTTGAGACCTTAAAGTTCAGCCACCAGATTGTACTGATGGTCTTGCTGTTTGTTTTTTATACTCAAATCTAAAACAACAAACCTCTTATTACATACAGTCCCATGACAAGGACAATGACTCTCCCACTTGTTTTTTTAGGTTAAAAATAGAACTGTGTTGAAACATGTATGTTATTTTTGTTCTGTAGAAGCCATGTTTCAAATACTGGTCCCCATTCTGTTAGTTCCATCTTTAATGGCCCTTTAGTAGATGCAGTGGGTTTTACCGATTTGGAAACTAACCATAGCATTTTAGAACTATGTGATGTATAGTTTATCTCCTTTACTTAGCTCTTATGTTGTTGTCACAGTGCATCTGTGTTCCAGTATGGAACTTTGTGACTGAAGTAAGCAATAAAAGATGAGAGGGTGTTGGTTGTCTGGGTAAATGCATGCCCAGTTGCATAGTGAGGCATGAGGTGCCTGCGCTGAGTGCCTTTGGCACCTGGAAGTGCACTAACCCCAGACAACCAGTGACCTGGAGTGTTGTTTTTTTTTTTTTTTTTTTTGTGCTTATAAAATGGATAAACTGAAAACTTTTGAAAAACAATAAAAGACCAAGTTCTATTTATTCAAAACAGGTATTTTCTTTTGCTAAGAGTGGCTAATAAAAAGTAGCCCCCCCCATCAATCATCTATCTTTTTCAGTAGATGGAATGCTTGTTTATTGTGGGATACAGGAATTTAAACTTCTAAAAAGTTCTAGTGGCAAAATGTTTCACACCTTCACACACAGTAGAAGGCTTTCTATGTAGCCACAGCTTCAATGTTATCCATGGCAGATTAATTGTTAGAAATTGCCCTGGCAAGTTGGTAATGATAAGAGGAAGACTTCTTATGGTCACTGTCTGCAAGGATGGTATCATAAGAGGAAATAATTTTTAATTATTTATTTTTTTAAATTTAAGAATGTTTTATTTTGTAGGGCCTTCTTGAAGGTTTTCAGTGAGTAAATGTGATATCCATGTTTGTGATGGCAGTCAGATATATGTGAGGTGGCTCAGTAAATTTTGTATGTGATTGGCCCAACTTCCCATTCCCCACTGCCTGAACTTGTTTCAACCTGTGCGTTTCTGTGGAGTTAACATGTGGGTCCCAGTACTTAGTTAGCCACTCAGGTGCAGTGGTGATGGAGCATACAAAAAAGTGTGTGGGGGGGGGGGGTCAGAACTGGCAAGGCTGGAGGGCAAAGCTATGCAACACTTCATGCCAAGTTACTGAGAAAACAGTTGCCTTCTTGAATAGGCCTTAGGCAACAAATTTGTTTTTATATAATTCCACATAATTCACAAATAAAAAAACAATGCATTGTTTATTTACTTAAATTTATTTATGAAAATCAAAGAAAACCTGGGTCAAGATGATCAACTTTTAAAGAGTTTTGAAAGATGCAGTCCAAATAACTATACAGTGCAAGCCACTCAATTGTAAAATAAAATGTAACTTTTTTTTTCAAAAATATACTTTCTGTTGTCTGGATTCTCCCTGCATATAGAGTACAAAATGTTTTAAAACAGCCTGCCTGCTGACATTGCAATTTCAGCCCACCTAATTTTATATTTATCCTGCTGTGCTGATTGAAATATGGGGGGTCAAAGTTCTTTGGCTGACATGTCAGTAAACAAAGTGAGGGGTCTGCTGACCACCCTGACCCCTCCACTTATGCTCAGGTATCAGGACATGTCCATCCCATTTTATAAAGGGACATAAACTACATCACACAGGTGAGTTCTAAAACTATCCTTACCGCCTGTGTGTATATCAAAGCTCACTGGTGAGTTTCCTAAAAAGGCAGTAGAGGTGGAAGAAAAACAGAATAAGAACAATGTTTTAAAACTAGTGTCTACAGCACAAAATGAGTTGCAGGTCATTGTAGTTCTTTAAGAAATTGCTGTTTTTTTTAATTGTTATTTGGGCTGTAAGGACTGCCATGCACAGTTGTACTGGTAGACATACTTGAAAAACACTAGCTTTAGATCTTGAAGGGTTCTTCTGTGCCTTGTGGCTGCAGCCATACCTCTCGACTCTCTCAGTTGAAGGGAGATGACAGACTTTACCTATCAGAAATCCTCTGTCCATACCTTTCAGCTATCCTGCAGTAAAAGGGATATCTATCATTTTACCTCTCAGAAAAACCCTCTGTCCTACATGGAAAATGCGCTGCACCTCCCAGATATTATGGTTAGACTTTAAAGGGACACTGTCAGCTTTTCCATCCATTTAAGTGCCCTTGTATTTCTGTGCCTGTAATACAGATTTTTACTTGCAGTTTGCTCCTATTGGGTTACAAGTCCATATCATGCCTTATTTAATTGTCTTTTTAGTAAAAAGTGGCATTCCGTCATCCCAACAGAAATACCATAGTCCGCTCCTTACTGCGCTTCCCCGATATTGCCAGGACAGTGAATGACGTGAACTCATGCATGGAGATGGTCGTCAGTTTGGGTGCAGTATAAAACAACATTCAGCCTGGGTACTATTGCTTATACTGAGTTCTGTGATCTAATTCTTTTTAAAAACTGAAGGCTACTTTCTATATAATTCACATTGTTAAACTGAAACTGGGACTCCACACGTGCGCATTGGCAGAGTCGCCAGCGCGTATGTGTGGAGTCCTGGCTTCAGTTTAACAAATGTGAATTATATAGAAAGTAGCCCTCAGTTTTTAAAAAGAATTAGATCACAGAACTCAGGTCCTGGCAATGTTGGGGACATGCTGTAAGGAGCGGACTGTGGTATTTCTGTCGGGACGCCGGAATGCCACTTTTTACTAAAAAGACAATTAAGTAAAGCATGATATGGACTTATAACTCAATAGGAGCAAACTTAGTAAATATCTGTATTACAGGCACAGAAATACAAGGGTGCTTACACGGATGGAAACACTGACAGTGTCCCTTTATTATTATTATTGAATTTTGTTGACCCGGTAGGCCCACTGAGACTAGAAGTGCCTTTAAAGCAGCAATTTAGATAAATAAGTATTGATTAATTAGTAAAAAAAAAAATGAATAATGAAAATGTTATTACTGTATCAGGTAAAAATAAAAATTAAATAACATAAACAAAGGGGCACTTATTTCCTTGAATTCCTGAACTTGAACTGGCAAGGTTTCCTCTGGTGCCCCAAATATTGAAGGTGAGGGTCTAACACATTTGGGTGGTGAGAGGTTAGAGGTTGGCTGCAGCACTGTGTGGAAAGAGAAAGCCCTGCCCAATAGGCCCTTTTATATGCAGTGGTCTGTATCGGAATGACCAGTACAGACACACTGTAATGTTACCTATTTTGCCGTGTACAGGCATTCCATACCACAACCAAAGTGAGCGCTTCCTTAAAATGTGTTCCCTGATTTCCTGGGTTTGCCATTTTTAGTTGTGTTTTCACTTGGCACATCCTCATGCCCTGGCTGTCATTGCGGTACCAATATTATTGAAATACATGTGCTGTTGCTGTGCTGGTACGCTTCAATAAAGGCAGGAAGGGCATACACCCCAAAACATGCTGTCTGTGTAAAGAGAAAAGATGAACACAGCGCACGGAACATTACAGTGTGTCTGTACTGGTCATTCTGATATGGACCACTGTGTGTAAAGGGGCCTGATGTCTGTGGTGTCATGGACACCCTGCCTCCCTGTAGGGTTACAGTAGAACTGAATTAGTGAAGTGCTATTTATCTGGCTTGCAGTGCAGTGTAGATTTTAACTGTGTGTGTGTCTGTCTGTACTCTGTTGTAGCGTCCTTTCTCTGCACAGCCCCGACCTGCTGTCTCCAAGATGGTAAGTGTTATGCTTTTTGCTTCATGGCGGGGGGGGGGAGCATGCATGCTGTCATCAAGCAACCTGTTGAATTTTACATTCTTTCTTGGTTGGGTGGGGTTTGTACCACACGGTGTGTTGCTCTTTACTGGCCATTTGACACCCCAGCCCCTCATTTCCCCCTTTCCAGAAAAACAAATCCAAATAAGGACTGATGGGTACACACACACACACACACACACACACACACACACACAGTGCAAATACATTTTGCAAATAAATAAATAAGCCACAATGGGATATGCATTAAAGGATTAAAGATGGTTGCCCCAGGGGCATAGTAAGGCATGAGGCCGCCTTTGGGAAGTGCATCTCATATGCCCATGGGAAGTGCATCGTTAGTTCTTTAACACACACTCTGGAGTGGCTTATTGTGTTTATAAAATGGCTCACTGTAGTTAATGACGTTTTCCAGCCTGTGTAATGAGATCTGGTTTCTGATGTACAGTCATGTGATGGCTGTCATCCGCTGAGGTTTATGGATTTGTCCTTGCCATTTTATAAAAAGTGTTATCCTGACCCAACATGAGAAAAATAAATGAAAATAGTCACTGAGCATGCTGAGAAATTTATCTCACTCATTTTGGCCACACTGAATATGCTTACATTTATTCTGACATGTGAGATGCCATATAGCTTTTGGTCATTATCATTTAGAATCCCTCGTGCTTAGCCATTGAGCAGAGGGGCACAGTTTACATTTTGTACTTCTTTCTTTTGTAACTTTTTACCATTCCTATCACAGAAAAACTCGAAGTCCTATGGTATACATAGGACATCCCGTGAGGTAGCTCAAAAATATGATTACTTGGTGGCAAAATGTTGGTGTTCTTGTTCCCTTTGCTAAGTGATTTCTGCCATTCATGCAGGGGAAAAATAACACCAACATTCCACACCAAATAATTATATTTTGAGCTATTTCATGGGATATTCCTGCGTTAATGCACCAGTTAAGGTTCAACTTAACCCCAAAAAAGTAGGGAAGTGTGGCATTAGGGTTTCCACCTCTAACTTCCCTCCCCCCCCAAGTAGCAAAAGGACAGGATCACAGAAGCAACCACAGACCATCATCATCAAGTAAGATAAACAACATTCAACTGTTTACAGATAACACAAATGCAGTAGCACCGATATTTTACCTTTTTGGAATTGTATCTGCGGCATGCACACTGCAAGGCAATACTGTACATACTCACTTCTAGTTGCAGATGGAAATCCATGCTACTCCAATCACAACACTACTACTGTCTGCAGAAGCACAGGCCTCTGCAGCCACAGTTAAAAATCCACTATACTAAAATTAGAAGAGTTCTTCTGTCTGCAGAAGCCCTGGCCCCAGTGGGGCCAGTGCTTCTGTAGCCACAGGCACTCATGCACACTGTAAGACATGCACACACTTCTGGCTGTAGGGGCCTGTGTTTCTGTAGCTGCAAGTATAAGACACCGACTTCTGGCTGCAGAAGTGCAGGTCCCTGTGGAGTTTGCACTTCTACAGCTGCGAATAGAAATCCATGAAACCCTAATTGCAACAGTACTTCTGTCTGCAGAAGCACAGGCACCTGTGGGATCAGAACAGAGAGTTCATTAATGCTTTAGGGGTTTAGTACGGGGAGTCTAATAGGGCTCAGTTCAGGCCTTCTCCCTGACACCAGTGGTCCCTGGAGTCAGTGTCTCATCTCCATCGATGTCCTCCTCAGAAGAAAATAAGTCTTCTATCCACCTGCCTATGGCCACTGAGTATTTAAACAGTAAAAAGGGCAACACCAGGATAGTTGGTCTGTTAATTCATGATGGTAAAAGTTTACAATCAGATATTGACACAGCAAATCATTTTAATAATTATTTCTGTTCTAGCTACAAAAAAAAAAAGAGACTCAAAATGCCATCAATTATCAAGATAACACCTCCCCTTCTCCATATATTATGCAAACATCTGATGTATTTCTGGCATTAAGAACATTAAAAAAACAGCTAGTCCTGGACCTGATGATATTCATCCCAGGTTTCTTATTGAAACATCAGAATCTTTAGCCCTTCCCTTATCCATTATTTTCAATAAATCTCTTAATGAAAATTAGATCCTGGCTGATTGGCTAAAAGCAACAGTCACACTTATATTTAAGAAGGGGGAGCAGGTCTAACGTGTGCAACTGTTGTCCCATCGGCTTAACCTCCATCATTGGTGAGCTTATGGAAAGACTTATTAAATCTTTCTTCGAAAATTAAATACAATCACTTGGTATTATGGACAGTACTCAGCATGGGTTTAGGTCAGGTTACTCTTGCACTACAAATCTCATAGCCTTTTATAAACCTTTAGCCAGGGTCTCGATGAAGGTATCCCAATGGATGTCATACTCTCAGATTATAGTCGAGCACACACTGTAAACTAATAAATAAATTAAACTCTGTGGGTTTTTCTTCTTGCCTTGTTAAATAGGTTAATAAATGGCTTTCTAACAGGACTCAGAAGATTAGTATAAATGGTGTTCTCTCAAACACTGGTGTGGTCAGTAGTGGTGTGCCTCAGGGCTCTGTGCTGGGGCAGGCCTTATTTAACATATTCATCAATGACATGAAAATTAGCTCAAATAATATTCTTTAAAAATTTGCAGTTGACACTAAATGAGGAGGCAATGTGGATAGCTTTGGCAATGCATTAGCAAATGACTTAAAAACTATTGAACACTGGGCATTAATTAATGACATGATCTTCAGTGTGGACAAATGCTCAGTTCTGAATTTTGGAAACAAAAACCCAAATTTTGATTACCATCTTAATAATATACCTCTTAAGTCATCCTCTAGTGAGCATGATTTAGGCATAATAATAAATAAGTTTTCATCTACAGACCACTGTACTAAAGTTGCAAGAGTAGCCAACGGCCTACTAAAACAAATCAGGCGAACTGTTGTGACTAAAGCTGAGCAACGTCTGATCCCTTTTTACAGGGCATATATAAGACCTTATGCTGATTATGGGTCTCCCTTCTGGAGTCCCTACCTTAAGGGGGGACATTGACTGCCTTGAACAGATTCAAAGGCGTGTCACAAAAATGGTACCAAGGTTATCATCAAAAGAGTATACCTGTAGGCTAAAAGAAACAGGCCTTTACTCGCTACGTAACAGAAGATGCAGAGGTGATATTCTTTTTACTTATAAAACGTTGCAATCATCTGAACTAATGCACCAATGCGTACTTAAATACTGTAAAAGATGCACTGTTGCTAGGTTGCACAACAGACAGCTTGTGGATAATTGGGCTAAAACCACTAAAAGAGATAACTTCTTTAGTATAAGAGCTCCCAAATTGTGGAATTCACTCCCTCAGGAACTAGTGGATTTGAATAATTTTAATTCCTTCAAAAAAGGGCTGGACATTTGTTTGAGTTCTACTGTAGTTCAGGATTGTCCCACACAGTGTGGGGGACAATCATGATGGGCTCTCAGCCTTCTTTTGTCCTATTAAACTAAGTAAGTAACTAAGATGCTCCAACCGCTCGACTTGAATGCTAATGTGATCTGGCAGCCTTTCCACTGGGACTCCTTGGCATTCCCATTATCGACCCAGCTGTCGTTCTTCCATGGCCTAAAGCCTTCAAAGAGGCATTCAGGGCAGTGTAAAGGCATCCCTTCTCCAATCCAGTCAAATTTATCAACCTCCTCATGCAGTACCGTGCACCAACGCATACCTCTCAACCTTTTGTCCCCCAAATGTGGTACATTGCCTCTCAAAATGTGGAACAAATGAGCAAAATGTGGAACACTTAATCAAATCTTTACCTAGAAGCTCAGAACACTGTTAAAATGTTTGCATTTATGTTCAGAAAGTCTGTTATTAATCGAATAATATATTTTTTGTATCATTTACTAGATTTTTGCTTTAAAATGTTAACACTAAACGTGGGACAAGTCCTCGCAATGTGGAACAGGGAGCTTTAATGAAGTAAAATTAGGAATGTTTCTCAAATGTGGTACAGTTGAGAGGTAAGCACCCACGGGGTATGCACATGAGGCACTTCCCTGCTTCCTCAGGGCTTGAGGTACTGCAGACCCTGTTGGGGCCTTGGCACCTCATGTGTGACTGACAACCAGACGCAGATTCTGCTTAGATGGATGCCCTTGGCAAGAAGGCTTTCTTCTTGGCACGCACCCCAATGTGAACTTTTGCACACCAGGCACATGTGGCAAGCTACAGTAATCACCTATGGCTGCAGCCAAGCATAGTCTTAGCTACACTGCCACAGAGCAAGACAGTCAGGCAGGCCATTGACCTTTCTGCTCAGGGCCTGAAGGTAGCTTAGCACTAGTTGAGGGCATCTTACAATGTCAGTGAGGTGGCCTCCAGGCTAGTAGGAACTGCAGTCTGCATCAGGTGGATGGCATGGCTTTTCCTCTCCCAACTGACACCTTTGGCCTGGTGTAAGGTGCTTCACTCCCATTTCCAGAGGGCTCATTTCATCTCCCCCAGAGTCAGGTAGGAGTTGTCAGGGAGCCTCCTGCTCCTGTGCCGCAGGAGCCCCCAACTGGCCCTGACCTGTGTCAGGTCTCACGAGGCATGTAAGGAACCACTGCCCTGAAGTGTTCTTCCTCATGCAGATGGCTGAGGGTATCTTACCCTCAAGGTGAGCCAGCTGCTCCCTTAGATGAAGGGACAGCTTGGTACTCAGTTCCATAAGTGGGAATTAATGGTGAAGATCGATTAACTGTTGATCTTCTGCATTATCTTTACCATTGAGTACCACACCCGCCCACTATCCTCCACTTTAGTAGAGCCGTTCTCTGGGCACAGTGCCCATGATATTTCCCCAGCTGAACTCCCTGTGGAGTAGTTGTTTTTATTAAAACAGACAAACAAAAAAGGGGTGGTGGTGGTGGTGGTGGTGGTGGTGGTTGTTAGAACTCATTGCTGGGTTCCCACTCCCACCAAAAAATAAAACAAAAAAAACACAACTTAAACTAGGGTTGAGGGTTCCTTTTCAGGCCCCTCATACCATCCCCCAAAAAAGGGGGCTTTGTCATTTTTTTCCTTGTCCTCCTTTCTGCCTGGGGTAAATCCCCTTCTTGAGTTATATCCTCTACTAGTTGCTAAATGCATTCTGTGCCTCTGGGTAGTATCCAGTCTAATGGCATTTGGCAGTTGCACTGTCAGGGAAAGGGTGCTGTGCACTGGATTGGATCAGGTACACTAGCTCTTATACAGGATACATCCCTGTGGTCGCAGGAGAAGCGGGTTATTTTTTCTGATTTTTTTTTTTTTTTTTTCTTCTGACTATACTAACATACTAAAATGCCAGCAGAATAGGCCTAACAGTCTTTCGTGTCTGCTCGTGTGGTCAGCCCCCACCCTGGGAGCTGACCTTGCTGCCCCCCCTCCCTCTCTGGCTTCTCCCTTCCCAGTCCCGGATATTCTCGCTGCACTGGTTTTTGCTCCCAGAACCCTTCCACTGTACCTTTCCCACCCCCTCTTGAACCCCTCCACCGTCTCTGCCTCCACCAGCCCCCTGGGCAGTGAATTCCATGGCTCCACCACCCTCTGAGTGAAGTAGCACCTTCTCCTTTCTCCCCTGAATCCCCCTCCCCCAGCTTCCACCATATGTCAGAGTATCTTTTTGGTTGGTATGCCCTTTTTCTTCCCTTATGCCATCTGGGCTGTTAGCCCACTACCCTTAGGGTCCTTGGGGAGATGAACACATCTTGACTCCTTTGGGCTGTCCAGTTCTACAACTTTACATGCACCTGCGATTCCCTTTCCTTTTCTCTGATTGGAAAAGGGCATATTTGAACTGAATGTTCAGTCAGACCTCTATCTGGTAACATCGTGTTTTGTTTTTCCAGATGTCTATACGAGTCATTCCTATTTTGGCACATTATGCCAGCTGAATTGCAAGGGACTCCAAATCTGGGCACCCACATCTTGGCTTCTTTGCCAGAGCCACATGATTCAGAGCTGCTGCCTTTAAGATCACTTTTCGTCTCCCGTCTGGTTATTGGTGTGAGACTGTAGTTCTATACCCAACTACCCTTTTTGCCTCCTAGTGTGCCCTGTTTCTCTATCCAAAGGTTTATAGTCAGGTTTTAGTTTGTTGTTTAGTTATATTTCTATATCTTTTCCCTTTCCCTTTGAGCTGGGAAAATACTTACCCCTTTATTTTGTCCCCCCTTTATTTCTCATTTCTCTTTGAATTGAGCTGCACTAAGATGAGGGTCCTGGACTTCAGGAGGGCCTATTTTAAGAAAGTGGGAGAATGCCTCAGGGACACCCTAACAGGGATAGGGAAACCGGGGGAGTCTAGAAACAATGGGCAAAAATAAAGGGGGGCACTGAAAAGGCAACAAATCTCAGTGTCAAGCAGGTTAACAAGGACAAGAGGAAAAAAGAGACCAGTATGGTTCTCTAGAGAAGTAGCAGAGAAAGTAAAGGGAAAAAAGACTAGCATTTAGAAGGTACAAGAGGAGACAGGAGGAGGAGGAGGAGGAGGAGAGGGGGAGTTACCAGGAGAAACAGAGTGGCAAGGAGAGCAATTAGGAGCGGAGAGGCACAAACGGAGGAGAATATCGCCCAATCAGTAAACAAAGGGGCTAAAACATTCTTTAGATATATAAGCGAGAAGAAAAAGACCGAAGGAGGGATAGTAGGGATAAAAGGGGAAGGAGGGGTTTGGGCGGAAGATAACCAAAGAAAAGTGGACATATTGAACAATTACTTATGTTCAGTATTTACGGATGAAGGGGGTGGGTGACGGGCCAATGATAAGGGACAAAGGCATTAAAGGAAGGGAGGTGGACACTAGTTCTTTTACAGAAGAGAGAGTCCTCAAGGAACTAGCGCAATTAAAAGTAGACAAGGCAATGAAACTAGACGGGGTACACCCTAGGATCTGAGGGAGCTCAAGGAGGTGCTGGTTGCACCACTGGCAGCTCTGTTCACCCTATCACTAGAAACAGGGGAGGTTCCAGAGGACTGGAGGAGGGCAGTTATGGTCTCACTACACAGAAGTGGAAATAGGGAGGAGGCAGGAAATTACAGACTTGTCAGCCTGACTTCGGTAGTAGGTAAAGTAATGGAATTGCTACTGAAGGAAATGATTGTGAAATACTTTGCAGCCAGTAGATTACAGGATCCGGGGCAACATGTGTTCACTGGGGGGGCTCTTGTCAGACAAACCTGATCGAGTTCTCTGGCTGGGTGACCAGGGAAGTGGATCAGAGAGGAGTGGTAGATGTGGCCTACCTGAATTTCAGTAAGGCCTTTGACACCACTCCACATAGAATACAGGTGAGCAAGCTGGGCAACCTAGGAGTAGGTTCAAAAGTAGTAAAATGGGTAAGAAGTTGGCTAAGCAATAGGAGTCAGAGGGTGGTTGTAAATGGGGTCCACTTTGGAGAAGGCGAGGTGGCAAGCGGGGTGCCACAGGGGTCAGTACAGGCTTGGTCCTCTTCAATGTCTTTATTAGCGACATTGCAGAAGGGCTGGAGGGGAAAGTGTACCTGTTCGAGGATGATGCAAAAATCTGCAATCGCGTGGACACACCAGGAGGGGTGGAAAGAATGAGGGATGATCTGTAAAAGCTGGAAGATTGGTCAAGGGAATGGCAGCTAGGTTTCAATGCAAAAAACTGCAGAATCATGCACTTGGGGCACAGAAACCCAGAAGCAACATACCAATTGAGCGGGGAGGTATTAGCAACCACAGAACAGGAAAGGGACCAAGGGGGTAATCATTTTTTGATTACCTGAAAGTAACCAAGCAGTGTGATAAGGCAGTGGGGAAGGCTAGCAGAATGCTTGGGTACATAGGGAGGTGCATCACCAGCAGAATGAGGGAGGTAGTATCCTTGTATAAATCACTGGGAGGACTCCACCTCGAGTACCATGTCCAGTTCTGGTGGCCCCACCTCTGGAAGGACATAGATAGGGTGGAGGCGGTACAAAGGAGGGCTACCAAAATGGTGCAGGGCCTGCATCAAAAGCCCTAGGAGAAAAAACTCAAGGAACTAAATATACACTCTCCAGGGGAAAGGAAGGGAAGGGGGAATATGATAGAAACGTTCAAATACCTCACAGGTATTGATAAGGTACAGGAAGGTAGCATTTTCCATAGAAAAAGATGCTCGAGGACAAGGGGTCACGCTGTAAAGCTGGATGCAGGGGTCAGAGGAGATGTGAGGAAATACTTCTTCATGGAAGGGGTGGTGGACACCTGGAACAGCCTTCCAGCAGAGGTAGTGGGTGCTAAAACTGTAACAGGATTCAAGCATGCATGGGAGAGACACAAGGGGACCTTAGAAGTAAGGCAAGGGGGATCATGGATGGGGAAAAGGACTTCTTCAGGTACATAAGAGAGAGAGAGAGAGAGAGAGAGAAGGATCTGCAGAGATCAAATAGTAAGGATCAGCAAGGATGGCGGGGTGGGCAGAGAAAGTGGCAGAGCAGGCAGAAGCACAAAATGAATATTTCTGTTATGTATTTACTAAGGAAAAGGATAGGTCAGTGCCTGTGGATAGGGAGGGTAGGCACGAGGGGGGATAGATGGGGAAATCACAGCGGCTAGGGTACTAGAAGGTTTAAGGGCACTGAGGGTGGAAAAAGCACCAGGACCAGATGGCATACACCCCCGAGTACTGAAGGAATTGATAGAGGTTGTGGCGGAGCCATTGGCAGACTTATTCAATACCTCTCTGGAATCTGGGTGCATACCCCAGGACTGGAGGATGACTCACTTGGTGCCCTTCAACAAAAGTGGACCCAAGGATGAACTGAACGACTATAGACCAGTAAGCCTCACATCCATTGTGGGAAAGTTATTGGACACAATCCTTAAAGAGAGGTTAATAACCATTCTAGAAGGTAATTGTTTCCATGATGGGAAGCAACATGGGGTTGTCTCTGGCAGATCCTGCCAGACCAGCCTGGTTCACTGTTATAACTGGGTGACTAGGGAACTGGACAAGGGCCATGCGGTGGATGTCCTGTATCTGGATTTCAGCAAGGCATGTGACTCGGTGCCACATGGGAGGCTGATTAGCAAGTTGGGACACCAGGGAGCAGGGACAAAGATGGTGAATCTGATCAAGAACTGGCTGCAAGGGAGGCAACAGAGGGTAGTGGTGGAAGGGGAACTCTCAGCTCCAAGGGCTGTAATGAGTTGGGTGACGCAGGGCTCGGTACTGAGCCCAGTGTTGTTAGGCATTTTCATAGCCGACATCTCACATGGCATTAAGAGCAAGATTAGCCTTCTTGTGGATGACACCAAGATAGGTGCGGTGGTGGATCACAGTAGGGTGGCAGGGGCTGCAGGATGATCTGACAAAACTTGAGGACTGGTCAGACACATGGTAGCTGGGGTTCAATACTAAGAAGCGCAAAGTCATGCATTTGGGAGCAAGGAACCCAAGAAGGTGTTATCAGTTGGGAGGGGTGCAAATAGCTGCTACAGAGAAGGATCTTGGGGTGATAATGCAGCAAATGAACCATTCAGCACATTGCAGGAAGGCAGCAGCTAAAGCCAACAAAATGCTGGGGTATATTGCTAAAGGAATCACCTCCAGGAGGAGGGAGGTGATCCTGCCGCTGTACAGATCGTTGGTGAGGCTGCACCTGGAGTACTGCATGCAGTATTTGTGCCCATACTTGAAGAAAGATATTAGATTACTGGAGGGGGTCCAGCACAGAGCTGCAAGGATGATCCTGGGATTGTAAGACAAACTCTATGAGGGAGCTTAATGTGTACTCCCTGGAGGAAAGGAGGGATAGGGGAGATATGATTGAGACCTTTAAATACATGAAGGGTATAAACAAGACTGGTACAGAGGGGGGTTTTAAGTTGGGGGGACACGAGGGGCATGGTTTGAGATTGGTGGGAGGAAGATTCAGGAGAGAAATGAGGAGGCACTTTTTCATGGAAAGGGTGGTGTCTGTGTGGAACGTGCTGCCTGAAGAGGTGGTGTCCTGTAAGTCGATGGGCAGTTTTAAAAGGGGGAGGGTCACCGTGATGGGGGGAGGGGAGGGAGGGGCAGCTGCAGTTTAAGGGATTGCTAGCTGCACACTCGAGCAGACTTGATAGACCATATGGCCTTTTTCCTGCTGGCAGTTTCATATGTTCATATGTAGATCGAATACGGTCTGCGGTGGCACAGTATGTAGGGAATACTGGGCAGACTAGGTGAGCCAAGAGGTCCTTATCTGCCAACAACTTCTATGTTTCTCTCCTGGTAAACAGAACTGAGGTTAGTGGGGGAGCTGGCAGTGGTTATTGGCTGGAGCGTGACACCAAGTGGGGAATGCCCCCTGGCAGAAGCTTTGCTCCTGCGGGGTCCTTGTGCCTCTGGCCCAGACCCCTAAGTGGTAATCAATGGCGAAGATATTCTGGAAGATCAGCAGTTATGGTGAGTAGGTAACTTTCATTTCTAACCCCAGGAATTCTTCAGTATGCTTAACTCTTGCAGTCAACCTCTAGTGCTGAACTGCCCAGAGAATGGAACATATGCAAATAATGGAACACTCTTTGGCTTGTGCCACCATTCAAATTGCTGCCCTTACCAACTGCTGCGTTCTGTAATGCTCAGATTTCATTCTCCACCTGCTAGTGAGGATGCCTCGGAGATCTCTCCTCACAAGTCATGAAATTTGTTGTTTTTCATATGAAAAAACAAGTAACTTTTAATTCATACCCCAGGAGTCCTTTAGCATCAGTAACATTTTTGCACTTAGCTGGCTAGGTGCAACTGCCCTGGAGGTGTGCCTTTAAGAGTTATTTAAATGAGCTTAGGGCCAAGCCAGTCAAAAGACAGGAGGGAGTGAGAGCTGTGGAAGGCTTCAGAATTTTTTCTCCGCTGAACTGAGCAATATTGCCTCTGAGGTGTCTCCCATCTTTCCTTGTAGGCAGCCTCCTAGTGCTTATCTGTGTAAAGTTTTCCTCATAAATTATTTCCTTTAGTGTGCTGAGTGAAACTTTTACTTTTTCATTAGCGCCATGAACATTTTTTATTTTTAATGCTACTGCGCTATTTTGACTGTATTTTTACCCCGGCTATTTAGTTTAAAGTCTAATTTTATTGCAGGTGCTTATTTTTGATGGTTTCCTTCATTTTTGGGCAAATTCTTGTGGGAACCATCGAATTAGGGACAGTTACCTTGTTTTTTACCTCGGACCTCACTGGGTTTACCATGAGGCACCTGCAGTGGATTTCAAATTTAAACAGTGCCTGGGGGGTTTCTCTATAGATTGGCAATTACGAGGAAACCTTTTTTATTATATTACTGAACCTTGGTATCATCTAAGTCAGGACTGTCCATATAGGTCCAGCAGCCACCTGTGCGAAGTTGAGTATTACTGGGTTTCTATTAAGATTGGCACTGATATAGATCCCAGTTCTACAACCAAAAAAAGGGCACTAGTAATAGACAGAGTTTATTGACTGGGGCAGGACTGGCTGGTGGCATTTTCACAGAAACCTGTACTCAGTTCGTAGGTCCAGGACTGGTTTGCTTTGCTCAAATGGGAAAACATAGCAGACAAACCTTTGATTATCATGGCTGAGGATAAATCAAAGGCTTCCAATGAGGGGCCATTCAAAAGTACTAATACCAAAAGCAGAGATGCTGAGGAACCCTCCAGATCCCAGCCAAAAAATAAAGCTTCCAAAGATGAAGTTCCTCACAAATTGAAAAATAATAAGAGTGACGTAAAAAGGAAGCTTGATCAAGCCTCTGATGAAGTGGCTAAAAAGAAACTCTGTCAAGAAAAATATGCTATTGTTGCTCCTGGGACAGCCAGTAGCGAGACAACAGGCAGCTTGAAGCATACAGAATAAACAAAACACTTACAAACTGCGCAGGATCTTCAGTCAGTGCAAGATAATGGAAAAAGTGTGGCAACTGTTTCAGACCCTTCAAAAGATGGGTCCTCGATTTACTGGGGCTTGTCAAGCACTCTTTCACAGTTCCCTCTCTTCTGTAGACTGTGAGGGTGACACAGATGATGATAAATTTTATGATGCCCCTGACATGGATTTTGAGGGCCTTGAGCCCCAGGAGTCCCCGGCCCCTCATCTTGGGGATCCCCCGGGTGACCACGAGGATCCTTCCTCTGTGTTTACATTTACACAAAATATGCTGGACACCCTAGACCTCCCTATGCAGGAACCCAACCAGGATGTCGATGAAGACGAAGATTATAGGGAGATGAAGGGTCTTTCATTCTCAAGGACCCTTGTCGTCCCTATCTATAATGCATTTAGAAAAAATACCATGAAGGTGCTTCAACACCCCACTTCAGTATCAGGAGTTGATAAGTGGCTTGAGAGAAAATATAAATTGTCTAAAAATGGTACCGAGTTCCTGTCTGCACACCCTAGCCACGAAAGTATAGTGCAGCAGGCAGCCTGTGAGAAATCTAGAGTCTCTTTGTCCCCATCTCCCTTGACAAGAATTCCAAGAAAATTAATTTTATAGCAAAGAAAATGTATGCCACAGCTTTCCTGCTTCTCAGACTTTTTTCTTACATGGCATTTACAGCCAAATATCAGAAGGCCCTTTGGAAATCTGTCCAGGCTATCACCCACAACAGATCAGATAATATGGTGCAGGAACTGGTGAATACATTAAAAACTGCCCTGGAAGCTACTATGTACGAATTCCACATGGCAGACGACAACAGTTATGCAGCCTATAGGCGATGGCCCATGTCATCTCTCTGTCTGACCACAGACACTCAGAACAAGACCATGGAGTTTCCCTGTGATCAAAATATGTTGTTTGATTACAGAACCACTGACTACATGAAAAAAGTCAGAGTACAAGGCCTCCTTGCAGAGCCACTCATCCAAGCCTAAGCCCACCACCCCTCAGAGATCCCATCCCAGGGGCAATAGGGGCAGAAATTTTGTTTCCAGGCCTTACAATCCCTATCCCCAATCTGACTTCAGCCAGTACAGTGGGTCTTTCAGAGGCAGGGCAGAAGGGGCCAAAGAAGAGCCACCTCTACCCAGCCATCTGCCTCTCAGTCTTAGGTCCGGATGTGAGTGTCCAGGTCGCCTCCCCACTTCCGGTTGGAGGCAGACTCTCCCACTATCTTCAGCACTGGTCCCTCATCATGTCGGACAAGTGGGTGCTGGAGATAGTGGAGAAGGGTCTGTCATTACAGTTCAAGCAGCTGCTAGATCTCAAGCATACCCAGGTGTCAAGACCTCTGTCCCCAACACAGATACCGCTGTTGGAAATAGAGGTACAAAACCTTCTGGCTTTACGAGCAGTGGAGAGGGTCCCTGCCCACGAGAAGGGCAAAGGCCTCTACTCCAGGTATTTTCTGACACAAAAGAAAACTGGGAAGTGGTGGTCTATCTTAGATCTCAGATACCTGAAAAAAAAAACAAATTCAAAATGGTCACTCTGTCACTGGTCATACAGTCCTTGCAGCAGGGAGACTGGCTAGCCTCCCTAGACTTAAAGGAAGTCTACGTACACATACCCATAAAGAGATCTCACAGGAAGTTTCTCAGGTTCAAACTTCCTTCTGCTCTCTATCAGTTCAGCGCAATGCCCTTCGGTCTGTCCTCGGCCCCAAGAGTCTTCACCAAGTGTCTCGCAGTGGTAGCAGCACATCTCAGGAGACTTGGTGTCGCTCTCTACCCCATCTGGATTACTGACTCATAGTAGCAAAGTCTCCTTGCCAGGTCAAGGAATCTCTTTCCCTCACAGTACGCACTCTGGAATCTCTGGGTTTCCTGGTAAATCTAAAGAAATCTCACCCGGCATTCACCCAACTGCTCACCTTCATAGGGGCCCAGCTGGACACTCAGAAGGGATATGCTTTCCTCCCACAGGAAGGAATTCAGAGTTTCCTTTCAGTGGCAGATTCTTTTGCCTGGGGACAGCCAAGATCAGCCAGACATTTCCTCAAACTTCTGGGACATATGGCCTCTATGTCTGCATTAGTCCCAGGGGTCAGGTACAGGATGAGACTCCTGCAAGCCTACTTCAGAGCTTGCTGGTCTCAGAGAAGGAACAGATTTTGAAAGTTCATACCTGTGTTGGAGTAGTTCCTCCAAAACTTGCTGTGGTGGAAGAACCCTGCAAATTTGCAGGCAGGGGTTCCCTTTGAATCTCCTCTTCCCACAAAGGTGACCACTGCAGATGCCTTTCTTTTGCGCTGGGGAGCTTATTTAGACAGTGCCTCAGTAAGCGGCAACTGGACTCCCCAAGAGTCACAGTTGCACATAAATCTTTTGGAACTCAGAGCAGTCTTTCTAGCTCTCAAAGCTTTCGCTCCCAGCATAGAAAGGCAGGCGGTTCAGATTCGAACGGACAACACCACTGCAGTGTTCTACATAAACAAGCAGGGTGGTACCAGATCAAGAATACTCTATTTGGAGGCTCTGAAGCTCTGGTCTCTAGCATTCTCCTTGGGAGTCAGCCTCTCAGCTATTCACCTCCCAGGCAAACTCAGTACTCTGGTGGATGCTCTAAGCTGCATCAGTGAAGGCCAGAGCAAATGGACACTGAACAAGCAAGTACTAGCCACAATGTTCAGGCGGTGGGGCACACCAGACCTGGATCTGTTTGCCTCTCCTCTCAATTTTCAGCTTCCTTAGTAATGTTGCAGGCTTCCAGTTTCGGGAACACTTCCTCTGGATGCCCTGATCCTGGACTGGTCAGGGAGGTTCCTGTATGCATTTCTTCCCTTTCCCCTGATATTCAGGGTTTTGCTGAAACTCAGACAGCAACCTGCAGTGCCCCCTCTTTCTCTCAATGTCCTGCAACAGGCCCATTCGCCTGCCTACAACTCACTCCCTGCTGACCCTGCCTCAGACGGGAGTGCAGTACCCAGACATACTCTCTCTTCACCTCAAGACCTGGTTCTTGATGAGTTAAGAGTTTCCATCCTTACTCTGAAAAGGTCCTTAAGATACTGAAAATGGCTAAAAAAACAAACACTAAGAAGACTTATGCAGCCAAATGGAAAAGGTTTTCCCTCTGGTGCAAGTTTCGGCGTACCACGAGCTAGTGGATGGTAAACCTGTGGCTCAGTTGGAGGTCTCTAAAACCTTTCTGAAAGGGATTCTCCATCTGAAATCCCCCATCCGCAGCCCAACTCCACCTTGGGATTTGAACTTCGTTTTGGAAAAGCTCACCCTTCTTTCTTTTGACCCAGCTATGAGTATAGCGCAGTGGTCTAAGGCTCTGAGCTGCAAATTTGGTGACATCCAGCAGACCAGACCTGGGTTTGAATCCCACAGCTTCCACCTGCATACTGTGTGACCCTGAGCAAGTCACTTAACCTCCTTGTGCTCCCAGGTCGCTCCTGTAAAAAAGCTTTCAGCTTAGTGTGCTATACCTGGTTAAACAACTAAATAAATTAAAAAAAAAAATAAAAAAAAAACTTTCTTTCCTGGAAGGCATTGTTTCTGGTTGCCATCACAGCCCGGAGGATCTTGGAGCTTCACGCTCTGGTTTGCAAGGAGCCCTATCTTATTGTCCATAAGGACTGGTGGTTCTTAGAACGAATCTGAAGTTTCTTCCCAAGGTGGTGTCACAAGCCATGCTAAAACAATCAGTAGAGCTTCCTGTGTACTATCCATGCCCCTCTAATAGAGGTAAGGCACTCCTCCATACCATGGATGTACATTGGATTCTTCAGTGTTACACTCACCGAACTAAGGAATTCCGTAGCTGTGATCAGCTTTTTGTATCTTTTGCCCCCAGATTGAAGGGCAAACCGGTTTCTAAGCAGGGCTTCTCCGAATGGTTAGGCAACTGCATTAGGTATTGTTACCAGAAGTATGAAAAACCTCTGCCGGGTACCATAAGAGATCATTCTACTAGAGGCATGGCTGCTTCCCCTGCCTTTTTACGAAATGTCTCTGCGGCTGATAGCTGCACCGCAGCCACTTGGAGTTCTGTCCATACCTTTACCAAACACTACGGTCTGGACATTGCTTCTAGGCAGAGGGCTGGTTTCAGCCTAGCTGTGTTACAGGGTCTTCTGTCCTAGGCTGGGTCCATTCTAGATTCCATTTTTTTCTGTTAGAGTTATTTCTCCTCCTCCCTAGTTTCTCTCGGTCTCTCTTTGGAGGGACTGCTTGGGACTCCGTCCTATATGTGATGACCTACTGAAGGAACCCCTCAAAGTAAGATAGTACAGTTACGTAGGAACTTACCGTAACAGTAGATCTTCGAGAGAGAAATTCCTTCAGTAGGTCATATTTTTCCCTCCCTCCTTCCCCTCATTTTATGTTCTACAGGAACTCCAAATCCTGTTCACTCCTGCTGTCAGGACTCTTCCTGGCTCCGGCGGGAGAACTGGAAGGTGGGCATGGGGACTGCCTACTATATACAGTCATGCTGTCGTCAGTCACGTGACGTCGGGTGGGCGGTCCCCCATCAGGGATTGCTAGAAAAGTTTGCCATGCGGCCCGACACCATGTGGCACCAGTCCTATAAGTGTTGACCTACTGAAGGAACCTCTCTCAAAGATCTACTGTTACAGTAAGTTCCTGTGTAACTGTACTTTACGTCAGCGGCCTAGTTTTCGCCTCAATGCCATTCTCCAGCTGGCACTGTTAGGTTCTCGATGCCATTTGATGGACTTCCTGCTTCCATCCCAGTTCTGAGATTGCTCGCCCGGTGCCGTTTTCTCCAACTCCCAGTAAGCCCGTTCCATTTATTTTAAATTCTTACCAGCGGTGCTAGGTCTTTTTCTGTAATTTTGTAATATTATTTCAGCGTCATATCTGGTTTAGGGGCTAGAAGGAAATCTAAAGCGGGCCATACCCCAATGTGTTGGTGTCAATGTGGCCGGCATTTTTCCATTTCGGACCGGCTTGACATCTGTCTTCGCTGCCTGGGACACCAACACAACATGGACAACTGCATCGTCTGCTTCTTCTTGGATCCCTGTGTGTTAGAAATCCACACGTTTTAAGTTGGCAGGGCTCCACTGACTTTTGGTGGGCAGCGTCATTCTAGGGATTCCATGGCAAGAACTCTTGACTCTTCCTTCAGGTCCCCTCCGAGGTCTATATGGACCGGTGAGGAGGAAACCTCCTCATCTGATTCGAGCATTGCCATTGAGGAGATTTCTTCCACAGTACTGGAGGAACAGCTTGGTTCCCTCCGAAGCTGGGTTGGAAGCACTGCTCCGGCAGTCACCTTCTCGGAGGTGCAGGCTTTCCCGGTGCTGCAGCCCACGGGTGTTGGGCCCAGCACTGGCGGACCCTCGGCACTGCCCTCTGGCACTATCTTGGATCCCAGCACCATTCACAGCTCCAGTGATTGGGACGGTGCCGCAGGTGGTGCCGCTTCCTGCAGCAGCGCCACTGGCAGGGGGGCTCGTGGGGTCGCCCATTTGGAGGTATGTGTGGTCTTCTTGGAGGGGGATGACCCACTGACCGACCCAGACTGGCAACCTGATCCCTTGGGGTCGGGGAGCTCCCCTGGACATGGCACCAAGTGCTCTGATGCTCGTCCCTTGGTGGCCCCGGAGATTGCAGTCTCCACGGACCCCCACTCTGACAGTGGCATCTGGGGCCAGGTGGTGGATAGTGGTTCTGGGGTCACCAGGTTGATGGTCCCGGCTTCAGGGGCTGGGGCAGTTGCTGTTCCTGTTGCTGCCTTGGCTACTGGGGCTGGGGTGGGGGCCTCCTCTTATGTGGTCTCCCTCAGGGGGCCAGTGGGATTAGGGGTCCCCTTGGCACTGGGTACGAGGAAGAGGGAGGCCTCAGAATCAGAGGGGTTGAGGGGTTGGGGCCAAGCTCGGGGGCCCTCCTCTACTTCCCTTCGAGAGGTGGGGAGGAGCCATAGTGCCGAACCCTGCTCCTCCTCCTCCTCCTCTGAGACTTCAGAGGTACCCTTGGTGGGAGGCACTGGGGCTTGCCCTTCTGGAGCCATGCAGCCCCAGTCGCACCACGTGGGAGAATCCCCCTCAGGGCTCAGCCAGGAATTGTTTTCCAGCGTTCACTGACTGGGTCGACCACCAGATCCCCCCCCCAATGCGGGAGGATCACCAGCAAGGTCTCAGAACCCTGGCAGAGGCTGGGCATGTTTGGTCAGGTGCCCTTCTCCAATTCCTCTGCAGCCACCACCTCCTCTCCCAGGCCATGTGGGTTCTACGGGCCCTTGACCTGGGAGATGTTCAGAGCTACTGCGGTGGCCTTCCCCAGGTATGTCAGGGCTATGGGTGAGCAGGTCTTCTGCCTGTCCGCACCACTGCAGGATGACTCTGAACTTCCAAGCTCCTCTACTGCCTCAGTTTCCTTCTCTGAGGAAGAGGAACGATCCGTCCACCTGTCCTCCGATACTGATGTCACAGAATATCAGTGATTCCTTTTGAGGCTGGTTCAGGAGCTCCATATCTTTCATGTGGTCAGGTGCAATACTGAGCAGGAGACATGCTCTTTTCTGAGCAAGTTCAGTGTGAGCCATCTTGTGGTTCCTTCCTCGCCTATTCCTTTCCAGGAAATGTCGATCTGCACCTGGCAGTCACCAGGCTCCTCATCCCCAGCGGACTGTAGGAGGGGGTATTGCGCACCCCAGGAGTCTCTAGGTTCTCTGCCTCACCCACCTTCGCGGCTGCCAGCCCTAGACACTCCTTCCGGGCTGCAGCACCTGGTACACGACCGACCACTTGATCCAGACTGCAGAGTTCAACCGGTGGGGAAGAAGGGTAATCTTCCTGGACATAAAGTCTCCACCACTCATTCACACTGATGGGATATACACCGGAGGTGCTAGGACCCAGCGGGAGCAAACTTTTTTGGAGGAGGGTCGGCGCCAGAGATGGAGCCATGAGGAGTGTCACCGCGAGCCTCGGCTCGTGCAGCAGTGACTGTCTCAGCGTCTACCCTCCAACCGCCTCAGTTTCTTTTTTCCCCGCTGTCGAGTGCGCTACAGTGATGATGTCGCTTTCTCGCCGGGAGTTAAACTTCAAACTAGCAGCATAGTTTTCAGGTTTTTTCTTATTTTGTGATATTTCTTGAATAAAGTACTGCTTATTATAATTTACTGTAAGAAAGAAGTCACAGCCTACATTGACGGAATCGACCATGAGCGGGTCAGGTGACAGTAGAGAGACTTTGTATGAAAGTTGTTCAGTCAGCTGGGCTGGGTCTGGTCCGCCGCCCTCTCTGGACGGGGGTCTGACAACGGACAGTCCAGTGCCCGAAGGGAGGGGCAGTCCCCCTTGAAGCATAAAAGAAAACGGTCGCACTCTTGGCACAGTTCGGCCTCGAGCTCTTCTTCAACCTGTAGGTCCAGAAAGAGAAGGCATCACTCGAGGTCGCCTTTTGGTATGTCTGCGCTTCGACGGTTGGTCATTGGGGTCAGTTGCCGGTCTCCTCTGGAGTCGCCGGTTTCTGTCCCCGGTTTCTGACCTCTTTCGACATCGGAGCCCTTCCCCGCCTTCTTTTAGGGCTTCAGATGAGCAGTTTCATCAGTGGGCTGCTCTGATGGAGCAATGGGCTCGGAGGTTGGTCCAGCTGCCTGGCTCAGTCACTCAGGGGCCCTCGGACCCTTTGGGAGATTGAGTAGGATGGTTAGGCCTCCCTAGTCACGCGGCACCTTCTTCGGTGCTGTCGACTCCGTGCTCAGGTGTTCTCCACCCCTCACATGGCTGCGGTGCAGGGGGCCACACCAATGCCTCTATCTCCTGCTTCTTTTCCTTCTTTTGCCTCAAATCTTGGTTTTCAGGGCCCTGCGTTGGTTTCGGCGCCATCAGCATCAATGGGTCGCTTGGAGCCATCCTCGGTGTCGATGCATCTGGCGCCGTTCTCGGCGCTGTTGGGATTGTTGGCACCACGCTTGGCACCATGCGGCCTTGCAGTGCCATCCTCGACGCTGAGGGCTCTGTCGGCGTCGTGCGCTGTGCTGGGCCAGGCGGCGCTGATACTTCGTGTGACATCTTCCAGTCTTCAGGGCTCCTTGACTCCAAACCCCTTTCCATCCTATTTTCCTTCTGATTTTCACTCCTTTCCTGTCCATACAGTCCTTCCTGGGCTGTCAGGAGATGATATTGAGTCTGACCCAGACCTTAGGCTGGGTGATGATGTGGAAGGAACAGGATCTAATCCTTTTGCAGAGCCTGTGGTCGATGACCTGTCATTTACGTCTCTGCTGAAAACTTTGAATTCCACTCTTTCTCTCCAGACTATGGATATCGATCCTGGGAAGCTTTTAAGACTCCAGTACCTTCATGTTCTGGATATCCCTATGTATTTAACTCCCCCGGTACAGCTCTCCTTTCAGACGCTTTCTCAAATAGTGTGGAATAATCCTGCTCTCATTCCTTCTGTGGCTAAGTCCATAGATAGGAAGTATGCTGCTCCCAAGGATCGACCCATTTTGGCCCCTCAAGCCTTTGAGGACCCTATTGTAGTCTTGGCAGAGAATGATAAGGTCGTCCTTCCTCAGACCTCTACGGCTCGACCTGTAAACAAAGAATCTCATAAGATAGATACTTTAGGTAAGAGAGTCTTTGCTGCATCCACCCTGGGTATGCATATTGCCAGCTACCAGGGCTATTTCTCTCAATATGAGTATATTCTTTGGCATTCACTCAAACAAATGGTTGAAGCTCTACCAGAGTCGGACACTAATTCAGAGCTTCTTCAAACCATAACCACGGGTATTGAGTCCAGCAACCAACAGGTTAAAGCAGCTATGGACGCTTCGATACTGCCTCCCGAGCAGCAGCTATGGGCATTTGTACCTGCCATCATTCCTGGCAGCGCACTTCAGGCTCACGAATGATGCATAGCAACAGGTCATGGCTTTGCCCTTCGACGGTGTGTATCTGTTCTATCCTCAGGTAGAACAAGCTCTAGAGGCCATACAAAAGACCAGACCGGCCATTAAATTGGCTCAACCTGCTCCTGTCCCTTCTTGGGGGGTGTTAATAAGTGCCAGTTTCACAACCGTCAGTCCTTTAGGGGCAAAAGCACAGGAGGTTTTAATAAAAACCAAGCCCCTCAGCCTCAAAAGAAAATGCAACAGAAAGCACAAGAGCCCAAAGCGCCCAGTGCTGCCTTCTGAGTTTCTGGCCCAAGTCCCACCTCAACTGCCCAATGGGTACTCCTTCTTAGAGGTGGGAGGTCATGTGACTCAATTCTACAACCAGTGAAAGTCCATAACATCGGACAAATGGGTCCTCCGGATAATCCGTAAGGGATATTCCCTCAATCTTTCGGAGAACCCTCTGGATTGTCCCCCCAAACGGCAGCCAAAACTGTCAGTACTTCAGTCAGAACTTCTCGCCTCAGAGATACAAGGCCTTCTGAACAACAGGGCAGTAGAAGTAGTTCCGCTGGATCAATGGAACACAGGGTTCTACTCCCATTACTTTCTAGTTCCAAAGAAAACCAGGGGCATGCGTCCCATTTTGGACCTCAGAAAATTGAACAAATTTCTTCCCAAGGAGAAGTTCAAAATGATATCGCTAGGAACCGTGTTACCTTTGCTTCATCAGCAGGACTGGCTAGCCTCCTTGGACATGCAGGATGCTTACCAAGATATTTCTATTCATCCAAGGCATCACAAATACCTAAGGTTCATGGCTTTGGGCCAGCATTATCAGTTAAGAGTCCTGCCCTTTGGGCTATCCTCGGCGCCACAAGTTTTTACAAAGTGTTGTGCAATTCTCGCAGTGCACCTCAGAAAGATCGGAATACAAGTGTTCCCATATCTGGACAACTGGCTTCTACCAAGCCCTTCCAGGCAAAGAACTCTCGACGCCATAGCCACAGCCTCAGACTTTCTCATGTCCATGGGAGTCCTGCTAAATCTTAAGAAATCGCAGTTGCAGCCCTCCCAGAAGCTCCTTTTCATAGGAACTCTTCTGGACACCTCCTGTGCAAAAGCTTTTCTACCAGAGGACAGAAGGAACGATATCCTACGGATGGCCCAATACATCAGAGAGAACAACTCGGTTAGAGCTCTCTCGATGCAACGAATGCTAGTTCTCATGGCATCCTCAGTAACTGTTCACTGTAACCCTAGCATGCCTCCACATGAGAACCTCTCAGTGGATGCTCAGTACTCAGTGGTCCCCAGCCACTCACCCTCAGTCCTTTCTCATCGAGGTGACAGAACCTCTGAAGAGGTCACTCACTTGGTGGTCGCAAGAGGACAATCTTCTGGAAGGGTATCCCTTTGCTCCCATGCATCATCAGATTTCCATTACCATGGACATGTTCCAGATGGGGTGGGGAGCTCACTGTCAGAATCTCCACACTCAAGGTACATGGACTCGGGACGAATCCCAGCTTCACATAAATGTCTTAGAAATGAGAGCTGTCCTTTATGCAGTCTGGGCTTTGAAGGACATTCTCTGTCACAAGAACATTCTCCTTCAAACGGACAACAAAGCAGTAATGTATTACATCAACAAGCAGGGCGGTGCTCACTCTTACCCTTTATGCAGGGAAGCAGTGAGAGTATGGGAATGGTGCTTGGAGCACAAGGCTCTAATTCAAGTGGTCTGGCTGACGGGAGTGCAGAACGAACTGGCAGACTGTCTCAGCAGAACAGAGACAGATCCTCACGAATGGTCTGTCGACTCAATCGTAGTTCAGTCACTATTCGCAGAGTTGGGAACTCCAGACCTGGACCTTTTTGCGTCCCCACTCAACACAAAACTGCCTCTCTTCTGCTCCAGAAATCCAGGGCCTGGCATTTTCTGTCAGGATGTGTTCAGACTGCAGTGGACAAAACACTTTCTATACGCCTTTCCACCTCTTCCTCTAATTCAGAGGGTACTTATCAAGTTCAAGTCCCAGGGAGACAAAATGATCCTTGTTGCTCCCTTCTGTCCTCGACAAATATGGTTTCTGTTACTCAGTAGTATGTCGAAAACCCCTCCAAAAGCGCTTCCCCTTCAGACAAACCTTCTGACTCAGGGGCCTGTGGTCCATCCCAATCTGAGATCGCTTCACTTTCACCCTTGGCTCCTGAAGAGATAGAGATGAACAGGTTCAATGTCTCTCACAGAGTTTCAGATATTCTTCTGGCTGTGTGCAAGCCAGCCACTAGAAAAACTTACACAGCCAAATGGAAGCATTTTTCTCTCTGGTGTGCAAAATCCTCTTTGAATCCTTTTTCAAACAACATGAAGTCTTGCTGTATTCTGACTATTGCAGTTAGCCCCAGCCTTTAAACTGCCCCAGAGAACAAAGGGTTAACTTTCTATGCAGAGCATAGAATGCTGAGCTCGAGCTCGGTTGAGGTGTCTGTCTGGAGTCCTTTGAAATCCAACCATCAGATTCTTTACTCCGCCTCACTGAACAGTCGCTCTGGAAATTTCTCCTTCAGCTCAGTTTGAAAGTCGGTTAAAGTCTCGGTTAAGTTGTTGGTTTTTACCAGATTTATTTCCGCATAGTCGGTTCAGTCTCTGTCTGTGGTACCGTGAGTACTAGATAGGTTTTGTTCTGTTTTCTCTGTGTGGAAATTGTAAAGTGTTAGATCGGTTTGGCTGAACCGATCATTTGTACTGAATCCTTGTGCTTTACTTTAGAGTGTGGTTACCGGTCCTTATCGGTTCTAAAAAAAAAAAAGTGTTTTGAATGTTTTTTTCCAACACCTGTGACACGGTTAGGAACCGATAAGGGAGTCTTGCCTGGCGGTTGCCATAAAAAGGGTAAGTTTGGATCTTACTGAGATACAGCTCTTGCAGCAGGTAACACCATTAGGACTGAAGCCGGCAGGCGTCAGGACCCCATGGAAATCTTCTAGCTAGCAGTCTTCAGCGGGGACCGCCTCCGACGTCGGTCCCGCCCCCGACGTCAGTCGTAGTACATAAGGAGGCGGTCCCGCCAGAATCCCAAGTTCTTTCCCGCTGTCGACTTGCATGTCTCGACCCTCCGGTCAGTACCTAGCACGCGACACCTGGAAAAGTTATTTTCCCGTTTCTCGAACTGGAAACTTTATTTTCATCGAATTGTCTGCCATCTGATGTCCTCTCCAACATCCGCGGAGGGCCATCCATCAAAGTGCGCCTGTGGGAAGCAAATTCCCTTTAAAGACCCACATTTGGTCTGCGTTCAGTGCCTAGGCCCGGACCACGACACCCGGGCCTGCTCCTTCTGTCAAGGCTTTAACAGTCGGACCCGGATCCGTCGTCAGAAGGCCCTCCATGCTTACCTTCTGGAAGAGAGATTGAAGGCCATGGATTCTGCCTCCAAGGGGGAATCATCCGAGAAAGCCCGACGGCACCTCGAAAAGCATAGGGAGAGGGTGAGATCTAAATCCCCTTCTAGGGCTTCCGACTCTCGTAGCTCCGGCTCCCGGTCCGACCGCTCGCCTTCCCGGGCCCGCTCTCAGCCTCCCCCGGTCGCGGTCAAGTCATCCTCCGGTTCCTCCACTCTGCAGCCTGTTTCGACCTCCAGGCCTTCTTCCTCTTCATCTAAGGCCTAGCCGAGGTCTGAGGACCGCCATCACCACAAGTCCGGCTCCCGATGTCCAGTCGGTCTCCTTGCCTCCTCCACCCCAGCGGAAAACCAAGGAGCTGACATCGCTCAAGAGGACGTTGGACCCGACGTCGGCTCATTCGACGTCGGCCAAGCACCACCAGTCCCGGGACCCGATGACCACCAGACGCCCGTCACCAGTCAGGCCTTCTCCACCGCAGACGCTGGCCGGGGGACCGATGCCCGCCTTAGCAGAGAGAGGAACCCCTACAACACCTACCGACGTCGGACAGAGGCGCCACGAGGAGGAGTCGATCAGCCCGAGGACCAGGCGGGCGCACCCGGTCCTGTCGAGCCCCCAAGGGAACCCTCTCCGAACCAGAGACCCTTGGGGGGCTGACGCTGGCACCAAACGACCGACCACTGGCACCCAGCCCGGTGTCGGGTCTCAAAATTTCCAAGGTCAAGGAGCTGTTTACCTTTTGGTGGGATACCATAAAAAAGGACATGGTTCCCACACCTGCTCCTCTTCCTCCTCCTCCTCCACCCGTGACTCCACCGACCCCAGTGCCCCCCACCCCATTCGGGGCAGCAGGCCGAGTACCTCCTCCCCAGGAGCCTGCAGAATCTCCTAGGGGCAGACTAGAAAAGAGGAGACCTCCGTCCAGATCTTCTTCAGGGTCACCCAGCCCCAAGAGACCCAGAAGACGCTGCCACTCGCCTTCGATGGAGGACTTGGGATCAGACTTCTCAGACAGATCCAGATCCCCTTCTCCCATCAGCGTCCCCTCTCCGGACCCACGTGAGCTCCCAAGATCTTCTCCGGATGACCCATTGTTCTCTGAGATTATGAGGCATATCCAAGAGAATATGGGCTGGGACGCAGAGGAACTTGACCCCAAGAGGCTACGCCTCGGACGCTATCTTCGGCAGAAGGACCCAAAGCCTGTGGTGGTACCACCCTTGGTGGACACCTTCGTGGACGTCACCAGGGCAGCGTGGAAACGTCCACACTCGCTCCCGGCGATGCCGAAGAAGGCTGACCACCCGTACAAGGCCCCTAGGGAGGACCAGTACTTGGCTTCTCATCCTCTGGCCGATTCCCTGGTCATTACAGCCTCACATGACCGGTCCCAGAGGCCGCAACATCTGAGCACCCTGCCACCGGACCCAGAGTCCAAGCAATTGGACGGGATGGGCAGGCGCACGTACGCAGCTGCAACCTGCGCCATTAGGTCCCTCAACTATCTCACCCACATGGTCCAGTTTCAGAATGCCTTGTGGGAGCAGGGACTAGAGCTGGCAGAAAAGATGCCAGAAGGCGAGCAGAAGGAAGAACTGCTTCAGCTCCTCCGCACGGGTTCAGACGTGGGAACCCAGGTGCTTCGAGCTGTGTATGACTCCGCGGACTCCTTGGCCAGAGTGGCAGCCTCAGGCGTATGCCTCCGGAGACACTCATGGCTTCGTGTCTCCGCATTCACCCCGGACGTCCGGAAGAACATACTGGACGCCCTGTTCCATCGCGTGCTTCTTCGGTGAGTCTTCGGAGAAGGTTCTCACCAAGCTCAGGAGGCCGGAAGCCGTGAGGTCTGTCCAAGCCATGTACAGACCCAGGCCCGGTTCCTTTCAGAGGAACCAGAGCCTCGTTGCTGGGCCGACTCAGAGACAACAGTCCTTCCCGTCCGCAACAGAGGGGCTCTTCTCCCGAAAGTCCAGGGGAAGTCGTCCTCAGGCAGAGGCCAATGCCCTGCTAAGTCGGCCCAGCCTACAGGACCCTCAGCCGCCACAGCATGACTCCTTCCTGGCCCCCGTCCCTCAGGATCAACGGGACACCAAGGTCGGGGGTCGTATTACAGACCACCTGCCAGGGTGGCAGTCTATTACCACCGACAGGTGGGTACTCCAATTGGTCAAAAAAGGCCACTTTATAGAGTTCGTAGACAAGCCACCCACAAGGCCTCCTCTGCTCTCCTGCTACTCGGGTCAGCACAGATCGCTTATCAGGCAAGAAGTACTCGCGCTTCTGCAAAAGGAGCAGTGGAGTACGTCCCAGAGAACCAGAAAGGAACAGGCTACTATTCCCACTTCTTTCTGGTTCCAAAGAAAACAGGGGACCTCCGTCCAATCTTGGACCTCAGCGATCTCAACACATCGGTTGCCTACAAATGGTTTCGCATGGTGACCCTCCAAGGGCTTATTCCCATGTTGAAGAAGGACGCTTTTTTAGCGTCACTGGACATGTAGGACGCCTACCTGCACATCCCCATTGCTCAAGCGCACAGGAGGTTCCTGCGCTTCAAGTTTCTCGGCCACCACTTTCAGTTCTGAGCACTTCCTTTCGGACTGTCATCGGCCCCCAGGGTCTTTACCAAGTGCATGGCAGTCGTGGCAGCGTCTCTAAGGAGACAGGGCCACTATGTGTTCCCGTACCTGGATGACTGGCTTCTCATGGCTGCCTCCAGAGAGGCGCTGTTGTTGACTATCCAGAACACCCAAGCTCTTTTTCAGTCGCTGGGCATTCTTATCAACTATGAGAAGTCTCTCCTGGTACCGTCCCAGAAGCTGCAGTTCATAGGCGCAGTTCTGGACACCGTCCAAGGGAAAGCTTTTCTTCCCGAGGACAGAGCGGAGCGCATCAGGTCCCTAATCAGGGACCTTTCGGCAAAGAAGACCGTCCCTGCCAGACTGGTCCTTCGCCTGCTTGGACATATGGCTGCGGCCATTCCAACTGTCCCGATGGCAAGGCTCCACATGCAGGTAACCCAGTGGATGCTGAAAGTGCATTGGGATCAAAAGCAGGACCATATGCAGCAGCCGGTCAGAATCACGAAGGCCGTGATTCAGGACTGGCAATGGTGGCTAGACCCAGGGACACTCTCCGTGGGTGTCCCATTTGTAGCACCGTCTCCGGAGGTCATCCTCTCCACAGACGCCTCAGGGCTGGGGTGGGGGGCACACCTGAACGGGGTGAGGTCCCAGGGAACGTGGACCCCTCAGGAAGCTCACCTCCACATCAACATTCTGGAGATGAGGGCGGTACTTTATGCCCTGCAGGCCTTCCAGTCAGAAATTCAACCGAGTACTCTTCTGCTTCAAACAGACAATACGGCGGGTGATGTATTACCTCAACAAGCAAGGAGGCACACGCTCTTACCCCCTTTGCAGGGAAGCTATGAGAGTGTGGGAATGGGTAATTCGACATGGCATGAGCCTGATTACAGTTCATGTTCCCGGAGTGGACAGTACAATCGCAGACGGCCTGAGTCGATCCCAGGCCAGAGTCCACGAGTGGGAACTTCTTCAGGAGGCAGCAGAGGATCTGTTTCTTCGATGGGGCACTCCAGAATTGGACTTGTTCGCTTCCCCGTCCAATGCAAAACTGCCCAATTTTTGCTCGCTAGATCCAGGGCCTGGTGTTTTTTGCCGAGACGCATTGTCCCTCTCCTGGGCTGACAGATTCCTCTACGCTTTCCCCTCCTTTCCCATTGGTCCAGAGAGTCCTTCTCAAACTTCGCAGGGAGCATGCAACAATGATCCTGGTAGTGCCTTTCTGGCCCAGACAGATCTGGTTCCCCATGCTGACGCAATTGTCCCGGGAACCTCCACTCCCGTTGCCCATCAGCTCCCATCTGCTGTCTCAAGAGGAGGGTTCGCTAGTCCACCCGGACTTACGCTTACTGAACCTGCATGCCTGGCCTCGAGACATAGCCATTCTCATGGCCACGGGCCCTGCTAAGAGGTGGCGAAGTCCTTTCTGCTGCCAGAAAGCCTGCAATGACATGTACGCACGCCATGAAATGGCGCCGCTTTGCCTGTGGTCTCAGGCACGTGGTCTCTCTCCCTTAGGAATGCCCAGAAAATCTGTTCTAGAATACCTGCTTCCTCTTTCACTCAGGGCTCTGCCTACTCTCAATTAGGTTCACTCCTCTGTAGCGATTTCACTACTACTACCCGATCAGGCCAGCGTGACAGTGGCACAACTCGATGCTCTCAAGGGACTTTTTTGAGGGAGGTGCTACACCTAGACCACCCATTAAGGATCCCATCCTCCTTGGGACTCTACTTTTGTCCTGGAGCAGCTCACACTGCCCCTTTGAACTCCGCCGCAGATTGAGAGCCACGCTTTCGTCATGGAAAATGCTATTTTTGGTTGCTGTTATGTCAGCAAGGAGAATCTCTGAGCTACATGCCCTCATGTGTAAGGAACCTAATTTAGTTTTCCACCAGGACAGAGTGTCCCTGAGGACTAATCTCAAATTCCTGCCTAAGGTGATCTCCTGCCTTACCCCTTAATCAGGACATTGATCTGCTGGTGCTTCCCCAGGTACACCAACAGAGGAGAGGCACTGCTTTTCACACCTAGATGTTCACCGCTTCCTAAGATGCTACTTTGACCAGGGACCAAGCAGCATCGCAATCTGAGCAGCTGTTCATTTCCCTTTGCTGAGAGGATGCTGGCCAACCAGTCTCAAAACAGACCTTTTCTCTCTGGCTTGTCCAGTGCATTTCTTTTTGCTACAACAACAAACAGAAGCCCCTTCCGGCCACAGTCCGGGGCCACTCAACTAGGGGGGTGGCTACTTCTTTTGCAGCACTGTGGAACGTCTCCACCTTGGCCATTTGTGCCGCAGCTACATGGAGCTCAGTGCACACCTTCATTAGGCACTACAGCCTGGACATCGCCTCATGGCGGAGAGCAGGTTTCGGCCTCACCATTTTACAGGGTCTCCTGTCCTAAGAGTCAGGATTTTCAAGATCTCCCAGTTACGCCTCCTCCCAGAGTATCTATAGGCGCTATTGCTTGGGAATCAGTCCTAATAGTGTTACCTGCTGCAAGAGCTGTATCTCGAGTAAGATAGTACAGTTAATGTAGAATCTTACCGTATCAGTAGATCTTCAAGAACAGGTCTTGCAGCAGGTACCTTCCCCGCCCACCATTCCCCTTGGAGGAGGTTAGGCCTAACCAGGCTTTGGCAGGAGCTTACTTTCCTTGTTTCTTCTGATGGCTGATCCTCGGTTCCACTTCTGATGTCATCCAGCGGTCAGGAGTTCCGCAGGAGAATTGGGATCTCTATGCGACTGCTCTTATGTACTTCACGCCTGACGTTGGGGGCAAGACCGACGCCGAGGCGGGTCCCCGCTGAAGACTGCTAGCTAGAAGATTGCGGGTCCTGAGCTCGCCGGCTTCAGTCCTAATGGTGTTACCTACTGCAAGAGCTTGTTTCGAAGATCTACTGTTACGGTAAGTTCTACTGAACTGTACTTTAGGTTGGCCATGTCTGAGAAACACAAGGAAAAACTGAGCCCACTGTTTAACATCTGTAGTGAGCGTGGGAGGTTCATAAGGCCTACTTTCACAATTACCACTCTGTGTTTATTGTCTGGGGTTTGAACACCCCAATTCAGACTGCCGTCTTGTAAAAATTTCCTAAATCTACCCTTTTGAAAGAGACTAGGGTAGACTGAGGGAAAGGAGGCCGAGAAGTCCGCTGGACCCGATGGAAGGCCAGCCAGGTTCAGTTCCCGACTGAACCAGAAGGAGTGCCTCTGACCAGGGCTCATACTTCTTCAGGCAAGAGGAGAGCCAATCTTGAGGGGTCAGTTCCTAAAAAGGAAACGCAAGAAAAATCGACCGTTCGGATCCAGAGGTTCATGTTCTGGACCGCCGAGAAATAGCCAGAGCGATTCAAATTGTGGAATCGCCCGCCCGGGACCACTAAATCCGCACCTTTTCGTGAGGGGTTCAGTTCGGTCCGTTCCCCCAGTTCAAGATTATACCCCTGAAGATTTTTACAAACCAGAGTTTGAGGAGGAAAGGGAGTTTGAAGATGATGGTGATGATGGTGAAAGTCTGGATGTGCCCGTGGAACCGGACATCTCCCCAGACAGACCTTCTGGTGTATCCCCTCCTAGGCTTTCTGAGTCCCCTTCTCATTTTCTGTTTTATGAAAAGTGGCTGAAACCCTCCAGCTTCCTATGGAGGAGGCAATGGAGGATCAGGAGGAGCCTGATTATGTGGAAATGATGGACATCCCAGAGTCCAGGAGACTGTCTGTTCCCCTTCACAAATACTTTGGGAAACAGACACAAAAAATCCTGAAGTCTCCCAATTCTGTACCCCCTGTTGACAGAGGGATGGACAAGAGGTACACACTATCAGGCTCTGATACGGAATTTCTATACCAGCAGTGCAGCCATGTTGGGGTAGTGCAGGCTGCTGCCTCTGACAAGGCAAACATTCTCTTGGCTTCACACCCCCCAGACAAAGACTCCAGGAAGATTGATGCCATGGCAAAAAACAGCACATGGCATCTTCCTTGGGACTCAGGCAGGTGAATTATATGGCCTATATAGCCAGGTACGAGAAGTCCAGGTGGGACACTGTACTGGCACTGGCTAAACAGGCCTCCCCCCGCTAGCCAAGGAGCTGGAGGAGGTGGCTGCAGATGGGATTGAGGCATCAAAAGTACAGTTTCATGCTGCTTGGGCTCCAGTGATGTGTCATCAAGAGTCATGGCTACATATGTGGCTCTTCGGAGAATGACTTGGCTCAGATGTACTAGCCTCTCACAGGGCACCCAGGCTAAGGCCATGGATTTTCCTGTAGTGGGTAATTCTCTGGGGAGCAGACAGAGAATTACATGAAGAAAATGGACGAGTATAGGATCACTTACAGGAGTGCTCAGGCCAAGGAGAGGTAGGCAACTCCTCAAAGGCAGCAGTCTAGGGGCAGGGGCAGGCCTTTTCATAGGCCTTTTTTGCCAAGCACAGGCCTCTTCTTCCTTTTCACAGAGGGGGTTCTTCAGAGGGAGAGGGAGAGGCAGAAGACTTATGAGCAGGGTTGCATCCTCTCCTCAGCCTAAGGCCCCTGCCAAGCAAACACCCTGATGGGTCTGCCCGGGTCGACTGTCCTATTCCAGTAGTGGGCAGGCTGGCTTACTTTGTCCAGGACTGGATGTCTATTACCTCAGACAAGTGGGTCCTAGAAGTAGTAAGCCAGGGACTGGTTCTGAGCTTCAAAAACTTTCCGAAGATGAGAGCCAGATCTTTTCCACCTGCAGGTCTCTCAGAAACCCTTGCCCTTAGAGGCAGATGTTTCATCTCTTCTGGCCTTAGGAGCCATAGAGAGAATTCCATCCCTACACGGGGGCAAAGGTCTGTACTCCTGGTACTTCCTTACCCCAAAAGAGACAGGGGAGTGGCGACCCATCCTAGATCTAAGATACCTGAACAAACATCTTTTGAAACCAAAGTTCAAGATGGTAAGTCTGGGAATAATTCTTCCCTCTCTAAGGCCAGGGGACTGGCTAGCCTTACTGGACCTAAAGGATGCCTATTTTCACATTCCCCTCAGGTGCTCCCACAGAAAGTACCTCAGGTTCGAAGTTGCCCTCAGGCCACCATCGTTCAGCAATGCCCTTGGTCTGACATCAGCCCCAAGGTTTTCACAAAGTGCTGGTGGTAGTCACGTTGTTTTCTAAGAAGGCAAAAGATTTCCATTTTTCCATATCTGGACGACTGGCTCATAGTGGGCCAGTCCCCAGACCAAGTCAAGTCAGACCAGCAAGTGCTCACTTCTCTAGGATTCTTCTCAACTTTCCCAAGTCAGTTCTCGAGCCAGTGCAGCTCCTTACCTTTATAGGGGAAGAGCTGGATACTGTCAAAGCAAGAGCCTTTCTTCCCCTTGAAAGGGCAAGAGTTCTTATAGAACTGGCTTCTTCCTTCAGCCTTCAGGTGTCTCGACCAGCAAGGCATCTCCTCCAGCTCTTGGGCCACATGGCAGCTTCTACAGCAGTGGTCCAAGTGGCAGATCCAGATGAGGGACATTCAGTTCCATCTGAGGGCCTTTTGGTCCCAAAAGAAGGATTCTCTTACCAGACTGATCCCAGTGACTCGGATCCTGATCCAAGCCCTTCAGTTGTGGCAGGATCAGGACAATTTAAGGCAAGGGGTCCCATTTGCCACCAGTCTCATTCAGTGGTCCTACTATAGATGTTTCCTCTTGGGCTGGGAGCCCATCTGGGGCCCTCACTGCTCAGGACTGTGGTCCCTCGAGAACTCTCTCCATATCAATCTCCTAGAACTCAGGGCAGTTTTTCTGGCCCTGCAAGCTTTTTTTTCTCAGCTCAGTACAGAACAAGGTGGTTCAAGCTGCAATTAGATAACACCACCACCATCTGGTACATCAACAAGCAGGGAGACATGCAGTCTACAGCCTTGTGCACAGAAGCCATGAAGTTGTGGTCCCTGACTTATTCCCTGCAAACCTCTCTGATAGCAGTCCACCTTCCAGGGAAGGACAATGTGCTAGCAGATGCACTGAGCAGGATCTCACAGGGCCATCACGAATGGTCCCTGGATCCTCTGGTCCTGAAGGTAATTTTTTCAAGGTGGGGCACTTTGGAGATAGATCTCTTTGCAGCCCCAGACAATCACCAACTTCCTCTCTTTTGTTGCAGACCCTCAGTCTTGGGTTCAGTCCCTCTGGATGCTCTGATTCTGAACTGGGAAGGGAAATTTCTGTATGCTTTCCCTCCCTTTCCTCTACTGTTCAAAGGTTTAGTCAAGATGAGGTCACAACCTTTCAAAGTGATTCTGATTGCTCCAGATTGAGCCAGACAGCCTTGGTACCCCCTGTTGCTCTCCCTAGCAGTCCATCTTCCCCTGTCTCTTCCCAGGAATTACAACCTGTTATCCTCCTCTCAGGGGAGAATTTGGTACCCCAATCTTCAGTCTCTCAATCTCAAGACATGGCTCTTGAAGAGTTAGAGTTTGCAGATTTGCATCTGTCTCAGGGGGTTCTGGATATTCTCAAAGCCCCTCGAAAGCCTACCACTAGAAAGACCTATAACTCCAAATGGAAGCGGTTCAGCATTTGGTGTTCCAAGCAGCATCTTTTCCCCAGACACTATTGAATTGCCTACAGTTCTGGATTATATGGTCCATCTTAATGGCCTAGGCATCAGACCAGCTACTCTCAAGGTACACTCGCCAGCTGTGTCTGCTTTTCTGTCAGTGGGGAAGTCTTCCTCACTATCATCTCATCCTGTGTTCTGTAAATTTTTCAAGGATTGTTTACAATTAATACTCCCAATTAGAGACCCTGCCTCGCTCTGGGATTGAAATGTTTGCATTGCTCAATTTATGCAACCTCCCTTTGAGCCTATGTCCTCAGTAGAGCTTAAGGTACTTGACTTGGAAAACTGTGTTCTTAGTAGTCATTACCTCTGCCAGATGTATCAGTGAACTGCAAGCCCTGTCAGTGGAACCTTGATTTATCTCCTTCATAGGGATAAAGTGGTCCTTAGAACCACTAGAAGGTTCTTGCCCAAAGTAGTTTGATTTCCACCTGAATCAGCCCTCATGTTCCTTCCTGTTTTCTATACTCGACTATCTTCAGGAGAGGAGGCTGCACAGTTTAGATAAGTTAAAGGCCTCATTACATAGAGATACCATAACTCATAGGTTTGATTCCTCCATTTTTTCCTCATGTAGAAGGGAAAGGGCAACCTGCCACCAAGAGAATGATTGCCAGGTGGATTGTGTCTTGTATACAATTCTGCTATGAGAAACTTGAAAGATTCCACCTCGGGTCTGGAGGGCTCACCCACCAGAGTGGTACTAGTTGCTTCCCCTGGCTGCCGCCAGGGATATTCGCCTCTAGAAATTTGTCACAGCCACCTGGAAAAACAGTCCATACCTTTTACCAAGCATAATCTCTGATATCCAGGCTAGGAGTGATGCTCGGTTCAGCACAGCAATACTCAGAGCCTATTCCCAAAGTAGGTTCTGTCTCCGCTTCCATAGAGGTACTGTTTGGTATTAATCAGTCAGAATACAGAAAGATTTCATGTTGTTTGAAGAAAAATTACTCACCTTAGTAATTATGTTTCTTCTAATGGTAGTCTTGCTGTATTCTGACCTCCTCCCTGCCTCCCTCTCAGTTCTGTTTTTGGGAAGTGGGTGGGCAGGCAGTGTTGCATCAGGGATGCTCTTTTTACACCCTCTTCTTTTATTTTTGGTGTTTGTTTATTATTATTCTTATTTGGATTGGTTTTTGTTTGCTGACTTGAGTCTTCCTTTGGGAATACAAAACTTTTGTTGTTAGTTGGCTAGTAAAAACTTTACAGTTTCTACTTAGATTAGTTAGTGAGTTTTTGATCGTAAGAATCTGGCGATTGGATTTCTAAGGACTCCAGACAGAGACCTCAACTGAGCTCCAGTTCAGCATTCTATGCTCTGCATAGAAAGTTAACCCTTTGTTCTCCGGGGCAGTTTAAATGCTGGGGCTAACTGCGAATACAGCAAGACACCATTAGAAGAAACATAATTACTAAGGTGAGTAATTATTTCTTCCTGCCCACCCAATAAAGTTCTAGAGTACATTTTAAACCTCTCAAATTCAGGTCTGCAATACTCTACAGTCAAGGTTCACCTTTTTGCCATTTCAGTTTATCGTGAGCCAGTGTTTTCCTTGTCACTGGCTCAGTTACCTGAGGTTAAGAGATTTCTTAAGGGAATTCTGCATACCAGACTCCTATCAGACGCCCAGTCGCCGGAGCCTGGGACATTAATCTTGTACTAGACATGCTTCCTTGAAACCTTTCGAGCCTCTTAGCTACCTGTGAGCTGAAATTTCTCACTTGGAAAACGGCTTTCCTGGTGGCCACTACCTTGGCCCGCGTAGGGTCTCTGAGATGCATGCCTTGGTCACAGATCTTCCGGTATACTGTGCTTTTTAGAGACAAGGTAGTTCTTAGGACCCATCCCGTCTTCTGCTGTTGTTGTTTCAGAATTCCATATATGCCAACCTTGTCTTTCCTACTTATTTTATGTAACTTCCAAATGAAGGAGAGTGTACCTTCATTCTTTGACATCAAAAGAGCTTTGTGTTTTCTATTTAGATAGAACAAAAGAACCTGCAAAGCTCAACAACTGTTTGATCAGAGGAAAGAAGGAAACTTGCTTGTCCAATCTAATAGGAGCACCTTTCTGAAGAGTCCCTAGAAGAGGTTCTGCGCAGAACAGAGTAGTTGGTGATTGTCCGGGGCCAAAGAGGTCTATCTCGAGCCCCACCTCTGAAAATGACCTAGAATTAGATGATCTGTTTATTTGGATGGCCTTGAGAACCTCATTGAGAGCATCTGCTAGTAGCATTGTCATTCCCTGGAGATGCACAGCTATCAAGGAGACCTAAAGGTAACAGGCCAGTGACCATATTTTCATGGTTTTGTGCACAAGGCCTAGGACCAACGGCCTCCTGCTTGTTGGATGTACCACATGGTTGTGGTGTTGTTCGTCCTGATCTGCACCACTTTCCCCTGAGTTATGCTTGAGAATGTCTCAAGTGCTAGAAAGACAGCTCTGAGTTTGAGAAGATTCATGTGCAGTAGAGATTCCTAATGAGACCACATTCCCTGAGCAGTGAGCTGGTCCATATGAGCTCTCCATCTCAGCAGGGAGGTATCTGTGGTGAGAATCACTGTAGGAGGCTGACTGAGGAAGGGGACAACTTGTCTTAGATTGTCCCCCTCCAGCCACCACCAGAGAGCCTGAACCAGAGTTTGAGACACTGAAACTAATTTGGAGAGAAGGTCTTTTTTCTGAGACCAGTAAGATCTTAGAAGAAACTGAATATCTCTCATTTGAAATCTTGCCCCTTGCACCACTGTAGTGGAAGCTGCCATGTGGCCTGGCAACTGAAGGAAGTGTCTGGCTAGTCGAGACACTAGTGGACAAAAGGAGGAAGGCAGAGTGATGAGAGATTGTATCCTTGACAGAGGAAGAAATGCCCTTGCCTGGACAGTGTCCAGTTCAGGCCCTATAAATGTGAGACGCTGGGATGGTTCCAGAAGAACAGGTTACTCACCTGTGACAGTAGTTCTAGGAGTGGTATATGTTTGTTCATCCACACTGTTTGGCATGTCCCCTTTCACTTTAAATCTTGCCGGAAGTCTTCAAGCTGGTTCCTCCCACCCACCCTGGTGGTATATACCTCGGCTCCGCCCCATGACGCCAGATCTTAGCTTGCTGGAAACAAGGTTGTATGCCTGAAGCCGGGGAGGTTGGGTGGGTGCATGTGGATGAACAGCATATACCACTCCTAGAACTACTCTTACAGGTGAATAACCTGTTCTTCTAGGAATGTGGATCTGTTGTTCATCCACACTGTTTGGCAGACTCGAAGCAGTTCTCTGGGAGGAGGAAAGCAAGGCGCACACCCCCTTCTTAGGAAACAGAGATTGGAGAACCGAGGCCCTAAAACCAGCATCCCGGTGTGACTCAAGGTCGATGTGGTAGTCGGTGATAAAAGTGTTTGCTGACTTCCAGGTAGCAGCCCGACAGATTTTCTGGATATTGATGTCCCTGGAAGCAGCCACTGATGCAGCAGTATGGTGGGTAGAATGAGCTCTTATCCCTCTGGGAGGCTCCTTGCCCGCCAACTCATAGCACAGACCTGTGCATGATGTAATCCATCTTGCTATGGTCAGTTCGGCTGCAAGTCTGCCAGAAGTGGCTTCAGTGTAAGTAACAAACAGCTGGTGAACCTCTCCACGAATTTCCACCGTTCTCTCCTTATAGTAGGAGAGAGCACATCTCAGATCCAGAGTATGGAGCCTGTACTCGGCATCCGAGGTGTAATTAGGGTAGTAAACCAGCAGAATCAACACCTGGTTAAGGTGAAACTCTGACGCCACCTCTGGAAGGAATTTCGGGTGGGGGCGCAGGACAACTTCATCCCTGTGAAAGACCAGATAAAGAGAGTCCACCAAAAGCGCCTGGAGCTCCCCTGTCCTTCTGGCTGATGTGATAGCCACCAGGAAGGCCATCTTCCACGACAAGTGTGACAGCTCACACTTGTGCATGGGTTCGAATAGCTTGCCCATGAGCTTTGCCAAAACCAGCAACAGATCCCACGAAGGTGGAGGTTCATGCACCAGAGGGAAAATTTGATCTAGGCCTTTGAAAAAGCACCCGACCACTGTCTCCTGTGCCAATATTGGCTGACCAGCCAACGCCCAGTAAGCAGAAATGCCTGCCAGATGCACCCTAGGGGTCGATGACCGTAGACCGCCTTTGTAGAGAGACCAAAGGTAGTCGAGAATGTTAGCCACAGAAAAGGATAAGGGGTCCAGACCTTTACCCTGGCACCAAATGGAAAACCTTTTCCATTTGAAGGCATAACATTGCCTAGTCGATTCCTTTCAAGATGTTTCCACCACAGTGTAGACATTGTCGGAAAGACCCAGAGCCTGGAACTCTAACCGCTCAGATACCAGGCTATGAGGTGCAGGAACTGAAGGTCCAGATGGAAGACCTTCCCCTGGTTCAGAGATGTCAGGTCCGGGCATGTACAAAGCTGCTCCGGGGGCCTGCAGCTGAGGCTGAGGAGATCTGGGTACCAGAACTGGCATGGCCAATCTGGGGCTACCAGAATCACCTTCGCCTTGTCCCTCCTCATCTTGAGTAACACCTTGTGGATCAAGGGAAATGGAGGGAAGATGTAGAGGAGGCCTGGGGTCCATGGCCTCAAGAAGGCATCCCCCTGCAGCAAGCCATGCTGAGGGGGGCAGGCACAATACAGCCTCAGCTTGTTGTTTTCCCTTGAGGCAAACAGGTCCACCATCGATTTGCCCCAACGGGAGAACAGGCTGTAAGCTAGCTCTGGACGGAGACACCACTCGTGGGATGTCTGGCCTATGCGGCTGAGAGCATCCGCCAGCTGATTCGAGGCTCCTGCCACATGGATGGCTAGGAAATCTGCCTCCAACTGGCTTACAAGGGTCCAGATGCAGAGCGCCTCCTTCCACAGCAGACGGGAGTGCGTGCCACCCTGTTAGTTGAGGTAGTACATGGTCATGGTATTGTCCATCTGGACTTGAACCACTTGACCCCAGAGCTGAGGAGCAAAAGCTGACAGTGCCAGTCTGACTGTTCTGAGCTCCAACAAGTTGATGTGGCATCGACCTCGGGATCCAGAACCCATAGGGCCTCTGTTGTCCTCATGGGGTCCCCAGCCCATGAGAGTGGCATCAGTCGTAAGGACAACCGTTGGCTGGGGGCTGACAAACGGGATCCCTTCCTGCAACCCGTTTGGGGCGGTCCACCATTGGAGAGTGTCCCACATCTTCTGGGTTACAGTGATCAGCTGGTCGAAGTGACCATATCACTGAGTCCATTGGGCAGCCAGCTCCCATTGAAGGGGGCGCATGTGGCACCAGGCCCAACAGACCACTGAGGTGCATGCCGCCATGCAACTCAGAAGGCGCAGAAAGTCCCAGGCAGGGAGCAAATGCCCAACCAGAAATGATCAGGAAAAGGAGGAAAGAACATCTGCCCTGTCTGCCAGAAGCCAAGCTCTGGCTTGACAAGAGTCGAGCTCTGCCCCAATGAAGCCCATCACCTGAGAAGGCCCGAGTTCCGACTTGGCCTCGTTGATCAGGAGGCTGAGCTGGGAGCAGGTTCTGAGGGCCAGATCCCAGGACCTCTCCACCTCCTGTTGGGTGGAACCTGCCAAAAGCCAATTGTCGAGATAAGGATAGATTCTGACTCCTCAACGCCGAAGGAGGGCTGCCACCACAGCAATGCATTTGGTGAAGACCCGTGGGGCCGAAGACAGGCCGAACAGTATGGCTCGGAACTTGTAAAGGGTCCCCTTGGCCCTGAAGTGGAGGAACCGCTGACAGGATGGACGGATTGGGACGTAAAAGAACATGTCCTGTAGATCCAGTGAACAGAACCACATGTTTTGCTCCAGGGAAGGTATGATCTGGTTCAGAGTGATCATCCAAAAGGTGCGGGACCTGAGATATTGATTCAGGTCATGGAGATCTAGGATGGGGTGCCAACCCCCCATCCGCTTGGGCACCAGGAAGTACCTGGAAACAAAGCCTGGGTCTGTCAGAGGATCCAGCACTGGAGCTACTGCCTCCTTGTGGAGGACTGAGCTACTGCCTGCCTCAAGAGCCGACTGGGTGCATGCGAAATCCATTTCTCCCCGAGGTACACGGGCCTCGCTGGAGGGTACTGCTATAATTCCAGTGGCAGTCCCCGACTGACCACTTCAGAACCCACCTGTCCGAAGTGATAGCGGGCCACGCGGAAAGGAAGTGGTGGAGCCGACCCCCCCCATGGGAGGACCCAGAGCTAGCGTGATGAGTGTAGGGGTGGCCACCCCCAACCCGTCACTGTGCAAGCTTAGAAGAGGAGGAGGAAGAGGCTCCAGGGTCTAAGCCTCAGCCTCCTTTATGGGGCTGCTGAGGACCCTGCTTGGGCTGAGGGCGCCAAGCTTGAGCCTGCTGCTGCTGTTGATGCTGCTGTCCTCCTTGCTAGGAGGGCTGCCAGACCTCAGGGGAAGAGTGCTGAAATGGCTTCTTCTTTCTCTTCTGCTGGTTCATGCCCGAAGAACCTTTGGCAGAAGTAGCACTGAAGGTTGCTTTGGACTGCTGTATATGCTGAAGGAAACCTGCCACTCCTGGACCGAACAAGTCGGTACCCAGGAAGGGCACATCAGTAAGCTTATGCTGAGTATCCGCCAGAAAGGAGGAAAGCCTCAGCCAAGCCCTGCGGCAAGAGGCCACTGCGGCTGCTAGCGAGAGGGCACAAGAATCCCCGCTGTCCAAGGTCGTCTGGAGATGCTGTTTAGCAACAGCACAGCCCTGGTCACGGACCTGCTTGACCACAGTCTGCATATCCGGTGGGAGATGAGGGAGGACCTCCTCTAATGACCCAAGCAGGGCATGAAAGAAGTGTGCCATAATGACAACCGAGCTGGCCTGACGAAGGCCCAAAGAAGAGGCCGCATGGACCTTACGGGCAGAGTGGTCCATATTCTTGGACTCCTTGTCTGGGGGTCGGTCAGTGTCGGCCGAACTACCAGTATGCGGAAACACAGAGGCAGTCACCAGGCTTTCGGCTCAAGGGTGCTCTGTGAACTCTGCAAGGGACCCCATGGGCACTGCATACTTGTGGGACATGCGGGCAGATGGTGCTGGGCAGGAGGCAGGATGCTGCCAAAGTCCAAGGGCTGGGCCAACAATGGCTTCAGCCACTGGCAAGACCTCCATCGGGGTATCCCCTCTCTTAAGAATGTTGGTGAGAGGGTATGCTGCCTTTTTCTAGATAGGCTCCAGGGGCATTCCGGTGGAATGGGAGATGAGGTAGAGAATGCCCTAAAAAGAGGAAGGACCTTCCTCCATCTCTGCGCTGACCGACGACTCATCATCACCGGGATGAAACACAGAAAGATAGACTTTGACAGCAGATAAGGACCACTTGGCCCATCTAGTCTGCCCATTTCCCTACCTACAGGATAGGCCGCAGATCCTAGTTAACCAACAGCCTATTTCTTCCTACCCCCCACAAAAATTGCCTTATGTCTGTCCCATGCATTCTTGAATTCTCCCACAGTTTTAGACCCTACAACCTCCTCAGGAAGGCTGTTCCATGCATCCACTACCCTCTCTGTGAAATAATACTTCTTCACATTGCCCCTAAACACCTCTCCCATCTTTTAAATTGTGTCCCATTGTTTTTGTAATGCTCTTTTCTGAAAGATGCTACCCTCTTGGACTTTGTTGATTCCACTGAGGTACTTAAAAGTTTCTATCATGTCCCCCCTCTCCCTTCTTTCCTCAAGGGTATAGATATTAAGCTCCTTTAGTCTCTCCTCATATGGCTTCTCTTGCAGACCCTGCACCATTTTAGCTGCCCTCCTCTGGACTGTCTCTATCCTGTCTATGTCCTTTGGAGATGGGGTCTCCAGAACTGGACACAGTACTCAGATGGGGTCTCACCAACTGTCTGCACAGAGGGATAACAACTTCCTGTTTTCTGCTGCTGATGCCTCTCCTATGCATCCCAGTATACACCCAGCCTCCATACTGCCTTCTCACATTGCTTGCTAACCTTAAGGTCATTTGATATGATTACCCTAGGTCCCTTTCCATTTTGTTGTTGTTACTACCTCCCCATTGTGTATTCTACCCCTGGGTTCTTGTTTCCCAGGTGCATTATTTTGCACTTCTTTGCATTGAATCCTAGCTGCCATATTTCTGACCATTCCTCCAACTTTGCCAAGTCCCTTCTCATTCTTTCCACGCCTCCTTGTGTATCAACCCTGTTGCAGATCTTTGTGTCATCTGCAAAGAGGTATACTTTTCCTTCCAGTCCCTCTGCAATGTCACTTATGAAGACATTAAAAAGGACTGGATGTGAGTGCAAGCCGGTGACGTCCGAGTTGGAAGAGTCGTGATACAGTGGACTACCACCAAAGTCACCCTCGAGCTGCCAAGGGCAGTCCAGGGTGACTGTTACTGACAGACACTGGGGAAACCCGGTGTTCTGTCGGTCCTCTTTCGAGGGCGCCCTTCCCTCAGGCTGTTTAGGCAGTAGTTCCACCTGAATCGGTGGAGAGACTGAAGTAGGCCTAACCGGGAGACGGCCCGGCCCCACAGGTGGAGGAATCGAGGGCTTCGGATCCGGAGGGGTCGGCTCCGGCCTAGGAGGTGAGAGGCAAGTGATGGCTGGGGTAGGTGGCAGAGCTGACTTCTGCCCGGTCAAGATGAAAAAATTACTCACCTTAGTAATGTTGTTTCTTCTAATGGAGTCTTGGTATATTACGACAATTGCAGTTTGTTCCAGCCTTAGAACTGCTCCGGAGGTGAAAGAGTTAACTTCCATGCTATCCATGGAACTTAGAGCGCGAGCTCGGTTAGAAAAGCTCTGTCTGGATCATGTCAAACTGAAACTGTCAGATCTTTACGAGCAAAACTCACTAAGGTTCTCTGTGGAAGCTGTAACCTACACTAGCCAACTGGCTACTTAAGTATTAACACATTTTCCTGGTCCCAACACCAAGACTCAAGTCAGGGGACCAGAAAATAAGATAAGATAAAATAAAACACAACACCCAAACACCCCAAAAAGAAGGGGTGGAAAACACAAGATGGGCATCAATAAGTGCCAACACTGGACTGCCCACCCCATCCCTAAAGTAGAAGTTCTGAGAGGGGCAGGCTGGGTGGGAGGTCATAATATAGCAAGACTCCATTAGAAGAAACAACATTACTAAGGTGAGTAATTTTTTCTTCAAACAACATGAAGTCTTGCTATATTATGACAATTGCAGTACCTCCATGGAGGAGGGACAGAACCTGCTTAGGAAATAGGCTCTGAAGCACAGCTGTGCCAAATCGAGCATCCCTCCTGGCCTGAATGTCCAAGGAGTAATGCTTAGTGAAAGTATGTACTGTTTTCCAAGTAGCTGCTTGACATATCTGTAAGATAGGGATGCCCCTGGCCGCAGCTAGGGACGCAGCTGTACCTCTGGTAGAGTGAGCCCTCAGGCCTGAAGGGGGAACCTTACCCAGTTTTCGATAGCAAAATTGGATACAAGAGACAATCCACCTGGCAATGGATCTCTTAGTGGCAGGTTTCCCTTTCCCAACCTCACCATAAGTGAGAAAGAGTTGGAGGGAGTCAAACCTGTGACCCTTGGTACGCTCTATGTAGTAACTAAGGGCCCTCTTAACATCTAAGCTGTGCAGCCTCCTCTCACCAGAGGAGGAATGGTCAGTGAAGAACACTGGAAGAGAAATAGATTGATTAAGGTGGAAATCTGAAACCACCTTAGGCAAAAACTTCCTGTTAGTCCTGAGGACTACCTTATCCCTGTGAAAGGAAATCTCCACTGACAAAGCTTGCAACTCACTTATGCGCCTGGCAGAAGTGATGGCTACTAGAAACACAGTTTTCCAAGTCAAGTACTTAGCTCTGCTGAAGACAGAGGTTCAAAGGGGGGTTGCATCAGCTGAGCAATGCAAACATTAAGATCCCAGGCAGGGGCAGGGTCCCTGAATGGTGGATTGGTATTAAGCAATCCCCTGAAAAACTTGGAAAATACAGGGTGAGCAGAGAGAGAAGAGGGCTTCTGCTGAAATAAAAGCAGAGACAGCTGCCAAATGCACTTTCAGGGTAGCTGGTCTCAGTCCCAAAGAATTAAGATGGACCATATAGTCCAAAACAGTGGGCAAATCAGCAGATTCCGGGAAATATGCTTCCCAGAGCACCATATGGAAAACCTTTCCCATTTAGAGTTATAAGTAGCCCTAGTGGAAGGCTTCCTAGAAGCTTTCGAAATTTCGAGGACACCTTGAGAAAGGTGTAGGTCAGCAAACTCTAACTCCTCAAGAGCCAGGCCTTGAGGTTGAGGGATTTGAGATTCGGATACCAAACTCTCCCCTGGGCACAGGTTAACAAATTGTGGTTCCTGGGGAGACACAGGGGAAGATGGACTGCTAAGGACAGAAGGAGAGGGTACCAGGGCTGTCTGGCCCAATCTGGAGCAATCAGAATCATCTTGCAGGGCTGAGATCTGATTTTGACTAGCACCTTGAACAGGAGAGGGAAGGGGGAGGCATAGAGAAACTTCCCTTCCCAATCGAGGAGGAAGCCATCCAGGGGACTGAGCCCAACACTAGGGGCCTGCAACAAAAAAAGAAGTTGATGATTGTCTGGGGCTGCAAAAGATCTATCTGAGGGTGCCCCACCTGGCAAAACTATCCCCAGTACTGAGGATCCAATGACCATTCGTGATGGCCCTGGGAAATCCTGCTGAGAGCATCTGCCAGGACATTGTCCTTGCCCGGGAGGTGAACTGCTATGAGGGAGGTGTTCAGGAAAGCCAGAGACCACAACTTCATTGCCCTCGGTGCATAAGGTCAAGACCGAAGTGCCCCCTTGTTTGTTGATGTACCACATTGTAGTGGTGTTGTCTGTTCTGACCTGTACCACTTTGTTCTGAACAGATGCAGAAAAACCTGAAGTGCTAGAAAACAGCTCTGAGTTCCAACAGATTGATGTGGAGCAGAGATTCCCGAGGGGACCACAGTCCCTGGGTGGAGAGGTCGCCCATGTGAGCTCCCCATCCCAAAGGGACGCATCTGTAGTAAGGGTCAAGGAGTGAGATAGAGGGATGAAAGGAACCCCTTGTCTCAGATTGCTCTGATCCTGCCACCACTGAAGGGCCTGGATCAGGGTTCGAGTTACTGGGATCAACTTGGATAGGGATCTCTTCTTTGAGACCAAAAGGCTCTCAAATGGAACTGAATGTCCCTCATCTGAAATCTTGCTCCTTGCACTACAGCTGTGGAAGCAGCCATGTGTCCTAGGAGCTGTAGAAAATGCCTTGCTGGTCGGAGACCTGCAGGGTGAAGGAGGAGGCCAGGCCACCAGGGTCCTTACCCTTTCTAGGGAAGGAAGGCTCTGGCCTGCTTTGTGTCCAGTTCTGTGCCTATGAGGTGAGTACCTGGACAGGTTCTAAACCTGACTTTGGAAGATTGAGAAGAAAGCCTAGAGAGGTGAGCAGCTGCTGGGTAACCTGCAGGTGTGATTTGACCTGGTCGAGACTGACCCACAATGAGCCAGTGGTCTAGGTAGGGAAAGATGGCAATCTTTTGCCTTCTTAAATGAGCAACTGCTACCGCCAGGCATTTTTTGTGAATACCCTTGGGGCAGAGGTAAGGCAAAGGGCATTGCTCTGAACTGATAATGGCCTGAGGGCAGTCGAGATCTGAGGTACTTTCGGTGGGAGCTTCGATAAGAACAAGGAAGTAGGCATCCTTGAGGTCCAGGGAAGCTAGCCAGTCCCTGGCCTTAGGAAGGGTAAAATCATTCCCAGAGTCACCATTTTGAATTTTGGTTTTAAAAGGTGCTTGTTCAGATATCTTAGGTCCAGGATGGGCCGCCATTCTTCTGTCTTTTTTGGGGTAAGGAAGTTCCTGGAGTACAGTCCCTTGCCCTGGTGTAGGGGAGAAACCCTTTCTACCACTCTGAGAGCCAGGAGGGTTGAGACTTCTGTTTCCAAAGCAAGAGTCTCTAGAGGATTTGCAGGTGGAAAAGATCTGATTCTTATCTTTGGAAATTTTTTGAAGCTGAGAACCAGACCCTGGCTTACTACTTCTAGGACCCACTTGTCTGAAGTTAAAGACTCCCAGTCCTGGACGAAGTAAGCCAGTCTGCCCCCTACAGGTAATGGAGAATCGGCCCTGGGCATCCCATCAGGGTGCCTGTTTGGCAGGGGCTTTAGGCTGAGGGGTGGGAGCAGACCTGCTCATACCCCGTCTGCCTCTCCCTCTGAAGAACCCCCTCTGAACGTAAGCTGAAGAGGAGGCCTGGGTTTGGTAAAAAGGTCTGTGAAAAAGCCTGCCTCTACCCCTGGGGGGCTGCCTCTGAGGAGTGGCTTGCCGTTCCTTGGCTTGTGCACTCCTATAAGTGGTTCTATATTCATCCATTTTCTTCATATAATTCTCTGTCTGCTCCCCAAACAGAGAATTTCCCACCACAGGAAAATCCATGGCCTTAGCCTGGGTATCTTGTGACAGACTAGTACACCTGAGCCAAGCCAGTCTACGAAAAGCCACAGATGTAGCCATGACTCTTGAAAATACGTCATTAGAATCCACTGCAGCATGGAATTGCACCTTAGATGCCTCAATACCATCAGCAGCCACCTGTTCCAGCTCCTTGGCAAGCTGGCCAGGGGGCCTGTTTGGCTAAGGCCATGACAGTATCCCATCTAGATTTCTGGTATCTTGCAACATAGACAATACAATTTGCCTGTCTGAGTCCCAAGGACACTGCCATGTATTGTTTTTTAGCCATGGCATCAATCTTCCTGGAGTCCTTGTCAGGAGGATGTGAAGCCAGGGGAATATTAGCCTTATCACAGGCTGCAGCCTGAACTACTACACATGGCTGCATTGCTGTGAAAGAAATTCTGTATCAGGACCTGACAAGGTGTACCTCCTGTCCATCTTTTCATCCACAGGAGGCACAGAATTAGGAGCTTTTAAAATTTTTATTGTTTGTTTCCTGAAGGATTTATGTAAAGGAATAGACAATCTCCTGGACTCTGGGATATCCATCATCTCCACAAAGTCAGGCTCCTCTTGCTCATCCACAGCTTCCTCCAAATGGAGCTGGAGTGTTTCAGCAACTTTTTTATAAAACAGAAAATGAGAAGGGGACTCAGAAAGCCTAGGGGGAGACTCTCCTAAAGGTCTGTCTGGGGAGATGTCCGGTTCAATGGGCACATCCAGACTTTCAAAATCACATTCACAGTGTTCATAATCATCCTCCCCCTCCTCTGGTTCATAAAACTCCTCTATATCATATTCTTGAACCGGTGGAACCGGCCGAACCAACCTTTTGCCAGATAGTGGCAGTTCGGATGGAACCGGGGAAAGCGGCTGGACAATTTGGATCGCTTTGGCTATCTCTGCAGCAGTTGGAGAAGGAATTTTGGACTCCACACCTGCTGATTTTCTAGTTCTCTTTGCTGGAACTGGCTCCACTGAGTCAGCTTTTCGTTTGCCCGAGGAAGTCTCGCCCTGGTCAGAGGGCACTCCTTCCGGTTCGGTTGGCACCGAACGGGCTGGCCGCCAGGTCAGCGGACTTTTGGCCTCTCGTCCCTGAGCCTACCAACTCTCTTATCTAGGTAGCTGCAGGAAATTCTTGCAAATCTGGCAGTCTGCATTGAGGTGGTCAAACCCCAGACAATAAACACATGTGGTGTGTGGGTCAGCCTTGGCAAGGCTTCCCACAGACACTACAGTGTTGAAACCCAGTGGGCCCGGTTTTTCTTTTGGGTTTCTCAGACATAATGCCAGCCTAACCAAAAACTTGCCCTTTTCCGGCAAATGCCAGGCAAGACACCCTTATCGGTTCCCAACCGTGTCACGGGTCGTGGAAAAAAACGTAATGAAATCCGTTTTTTTTAGAACCGATAAGAACCGGGAACCGCACTCTAAATAGCTTTAAATAAATTTAGAAAAAAGTTTTAAAACAACCTGATCGGTTCAAACCGAACCGATAAACATTTACAAGTTCTACACAGAAATAAACCTGTCTATTACTTACAATACCACAGACAGAGCTTGAAGCAATCGGTTTGCGGTTAAAATAATTATAATCGCGGTTGAATTTAACCGAGAAAAACACTTTTAAACCGAGAAATGAACCGAGCAGTAGGAGGAATCTCCGGAGCGACTGTTCAGTGAGGCGGAGTAAAGAATCTGACAGTTTCAGTTTGAAATGATCCAGACAGAGCTTTTCTAACCGAGCTCGTGCTCTAAGTTCCATGCATGGCATGGAAGTTAACTCTTTCACCTCCGGAGCAGTTCTAAGGCTGGGACAAACTGCAATTGTCATAATATAGCAAGACTTCATGTTGTTTGAACAGCTACTGCCACATACTGTCTTCATAGCGCCGGAGTTTCTGACTGAGCCTCTCCTCATTCGAGGAGGATGAGGACCTGAGGCGTCACCTCTTTTTTGAGCACTTATGGCTCTTCCTCGGTCCGAGAGGGTCCTGGACCGAGACTGGGGAGGCTGACTCGGTCGATCGGGAGACACCAGGATCGGTGAGACCCGGGGGTCCGGGACTGGTTCCTTGATGGGGATACCAGCTGGCAGGGTCTCCCCATCCGGAAAGACCGGGACCGGAGTCCTTTCCAACGAGTCGTCGGGCACAGCCGGCGAGAAAAGGTTGATGGGGTCGAGGATAATTTCAACCTCGTCGGCCACTTCTTTGGTCCCTTGGCCAGATGGAGGGTCCGAAAAGCCAGCAGCCGAGGTTGTGATCCCGACCGAGGTTGAGACCACGTATTCTTGGGACTTGGACCTCTCCCAGTCCCAAGAGCATCTCCGAAAAGATGAAAACACCAGGTCCTTCTCCCTCTTCCGAGAGCAGGAGGAGGAGTGCGAGCTCGAGGGTGCCTCACCCCGAGTAGAGAGAGACTAGCACATCTCCCTGAAGGAGCCCGTAAAGGTAGAGCCTAGGCAGTAAACACATGTGAGGTGGGGATCGGTGCATGACATCTTCTGGCCACAGGGGCACCGGCGAAGTCCTGGGGAAGATTTTTCCTCCATAGTCGATGCGATGAAAGCGTGCTCACTAACTCGAATGAGTTTGATTTTCGGTAAAACCGACAATTTAAAAGCCAGGGCCTATGAAATGCACGAGGGAACCTGAATCTTCCAGATGAAAGGAAGATTTGTCATCATGGGGTGGAGCCGAGGTATATACACCACCCAGGTGAGTGGGAGAAGCCAGCTTGAAGACTTTCTGCAAGATTTAAAGTGGAAGGGGACATGTCAGTGTGGATGAAAAACATATCCACGCTCCTAGAACAGACTTTTCTAGGTTCAAAACATATCCTAAAAAGAGTCCAGAAGCTTTTGAGTGGCCTCTAGAGTTGACTTGACTTGGTCTGAGGACTGACCCACTATGAGCCAGTCGTACAGGTATGGGAACAGCAAGATGCCCTATCTCCTGAGAAAGGCCACCACTACTGCTAGACACTTGGTGAACACCCTTGGAGCAGATGTTAGGCCGAAAGGCATTGCTGTGAACTGATAATGACCTGAGGGCAACTCGAACCTGAGGTACTTTCTCTGGGAATGTCTGATAGGTATGTAGAAATAGGCATCCTTGAGATCCGGGGAGGCTAGCCAGCCTCCTGGTCTCAGAGAGGGAAGGATTATTCCCAGAGTAACCATTTTGAACTTTGGCTTTAGTAAATGTTTGTTCTGATATCTTAAATCTAGGATGGGTCACCACTCCCCTGTCTTTTTTGGGGTAAGGAAGTATCTGGAATACAGTCCTTTTCCCCTGTGACAATGAGTTACCTTCTCTACTGCTTGCAGTAGTAGTAGGGAGGAGAGTTATGCCTCTAAGGCCTTAGTCTCTAAGGGAGAGAGAGAGAGAGAGAGAGAGGGAGGACTGAAAGACTGCTCTCATTTTTGAGAACCTTTTGAAACTAAGAGCCAGTCCCTGGCTCACTACTTCCAGGACCCATTTGTGTGAAGTAATAGACTTCCAGGCCTGGAAATAATGAGCCAGCCTACCTCCTTCTGGAGCTGGGGAGGCGAGACTGACTGACACCTCAGGGTGTCTGTTTGGCACGGGGCTTGGACTGAGTGGATGATGGGGTCCTGGCTCATCCCTCGTCTGCCTCTTTCCCGAAAGAACCCCCTCTGCTGGAAAGAAGAGGAGGAGGCCTGAGCTTGGTAAAAAGGCCTGTGAAAAGGCCTGCCCCTACCAGCCCTAAATTGCTGCTTCTGAGGAGTGGCCCGCTTTTCTTTTGCTGCAGCACTCCTGTAGGTGGTCCTTTACTTGTACATCTTCTTCGTGTAAGCCTCTGTTTGCTCCCCAAACAGAGAGTTACCAGCAACAGGAAAATTCATGGCCTTAGTCTGGGTATCCTGAGACAAACTGGTACATCTGAGCCAAGCAAATCTCCTCATGGAAATAGATGTAGCCATGACCCTGGAATGTACATCATTTGAGTCCACAGCAGCATGGAATTGAACTTTGGATGCCTCAACACCATCCACGTCCACCTGCTCCAGCTCCTTGGCCAGCTGGGGAGGGGCATTCTTAGCCAGCTCCAGAACCGCATCCCACATAGATTTCTGGTATCTGGCTGTGTATGCCATATAATTAGCTTGTCGAGTCCCAAACAGGATGGCAAGTATTGTTTTTTAGCCATGGCATCCACTTTCCTGGAATCCTTATCTGGGGGGTGAGATGCCAGGGGAATGTTAGCCTTTTTTACAGGCTGCAGGTTGCACTACCCCAACATGGCTGCAATGATTTGTGAGGAACTCCATCCCAGGACCTGACAAGATATACCGCCTGTCCATCCTTTTATCCACAGGAGGTATAGATGTTGGAAAATGCAGAATTTTCTGTGTCTGTTTCCCCAGGGATTTAGGCAAAGCGATAGACACTCTCTTTGGCTCTAGGACATCCATCATTTCAATGTAACTCCTAGATGGCGCTATCCCAGGGGCTACTACCCCCTGCCTGATTTGCCACTAACAGGTTGAGGGGCCTGGATCCAATGGCGGGTGCCTCCACCCAGAGGTCAGGGTTTGCAATAGTTAAACTAACTTGGTCACAGCCCTCTGGGACACTGCAACCCCCCCCTTTCTTCCCACTAGTGGCCCACACAATATATCAGAATTACCTTCACAGTATACACTTACCCCCAGGTCTGGTTCCAGCACTGGGACCTCCTGTGAAATGAGATACAGTGCAACAATCACAGTACAGTACTTTAACATAGACAAATACCTCAGGCAGTATAACTTTGCTGAAACAAGCAGCTCTGATTTATTTAGGGGATATAACAAGGACAGGGGGAAATCAGGTTAATTAGCTTATCACTCTAATAATCTACCTATGGCTCTGTGCACAGGCCTATCCCTATCAGTTACTGTCCCTGGGTACCAAGCCTGTAGCTAGTCCAAACCGTGGCAGCTGGTAGGGCCCTTTCACACAGAGAAAGGAGAATTAAACAGACAGCAGTACAGTAATTCCATTTGGATTTAATGTGGCAATTCAACAGGAAGCGACCCTGAATTAGTACTCACGACCTCCAAATAAGATAGGGTCCTTCAATGTCAGCAGGGCTCACTTGAGGTACACAAACCTCTTCACACATCCATATAAAAGAAAGCACTATACCAGGCAGGCTGCATCTGTATCGATACATAATTACTGCACAATACCGGGAGAACACACAGCAGATTCAGTTCCTGACAGACCGAGTGCAATTTTCAGCAATTCCTCCAGTCTTCTACAGGGTGAGCCTGGTTTCTACTCTTCAGAGATCCTTTGATTCTTTTCACAGGACAGATTCAGTCCTAACAAGCTGTTACACAAGCTGCAGACCGGAACTCTGGGCCTTACACACGTTTTGACTAAAACTGCACACTGAAAAGCACAGGGCTCCTTCTTTCTTCACTGCCAAAGCTCAACTGAAACTCCAACCGACAAAACCGGCACTTCCTTTGAGTTCCTCCCAGTTCTTGACTGGATTGGCTGTCACTCACATAGACTGCTGCTGTTGGTCCAAAAGGCACTGAAGTCTAAACTACATCTCCCAGAGTCACTGCCCATACAATCCTCTTGTGGCTGGCTCAGATTATGAGTCAAGTTCTGATTCATCCAAGGCACCATTTTAGAGCTAGCTTACCCCACACTGATTGGTCCAGTTCAGCAGTTCAAAACTAGAATGGGAACTAGCAGACACAGTTCTGACTGCAAAGAAAGCAGGTTAGACAAACTGTAATTTCATTATTACTCTAAATAATTTCTGGCAAACAGTTACATCTTTCAGATAGGTTCCCTTGCACTCCTAGTGACTGCAAAATGAAGTGGAATTGGCAGCAGCTCGAGTGGTACTCAGAGAGGCACACAGTCCCCATACAAACTAATTATGTCTGCAAGCAGACAGCTCTTAAAGACAGTACCAGAGGCTCTAAAAACACTCACTGATAAATGGCTTAAACGACAAACACCATTCAGGCTTGGAGCATTCAAGCAAGCTCCTGGAAGTCTTTTGGGAACCCCCATTTGCAGGGGGGTTACATCAATATAGTTAGGTTTCTCCTGATCCTGTTCAGCCTCTTCCACTGGAAGCTGAAGAGTATCGGCCACTTTCTTGTAGAACAAGAAATGGGAGGGGGACTCACAAAGTCTGGGAGGAGACACATTGGAAGGCCTGTCTGGGGAGATGTCAGGCTCTACTGGCTCATCTAGGCCTTCATATTCCTCTTCTTCATATTCTTCTTCTCCTTCCCAATTGCCCTCATAGAATGCTTCAGGTTCAATTTTAGAAGCAACTATTTCCAACCGAACTGATCATCTTTGAGACAGTGTCAGTTCGGTCGGAACCTCACAAAGAGACTGAACATGGAACATGGGAACTGGGATCTGAACCGGGTGACTTGCGTTTTCTCTTTGATGGAACCGACTCCACAGAATCGGCTCTCCTTTTGCCCGAAGAGGTACTGCCCAGGTCAGTGGGCACCCCCCTCAGGTTCAGTCGGGACCGAACCAGGCTAGCCATCCGGATTAATGGACTTCTCGGCCTCCCTTTCCTTCAGCCTACTTAAACGTTTTTCCAAAGTGGCCTTGGAAAAGTTTTTACATATTTGGCAGTCTTCTTTGAGGTGGTCAAACCCCAGACAATAAACACAGACGAGATGGGAATCAGCCTTAGCAAAGGCCCCCCCACACTCGGTGCAGTGCTGAAACCCAGTGGGACCGGTTTTCTTTTTAGGTTTCTCAGACATGCCGAATTAAATAAAGTTACCCTTAACAGCATTCAAGCCAGGCAAGTACACACCTGTTGGTTCCAACTGTGTCAGGGGTCGACTAAAAAAAAACAAAGAAAACTGTTGTTTTTTTTAGGAGCCAGTAAGTACCGGAAAACACAGTAATAATAAACAGAACACATGAATTAACAGTTAAAGAATTTGTTTTGGTTCCCAACCGGACCGATCGGGAGAGAACCGAACAAAAAAAAAAATATTTCTACTACATAAACTCTAACTACCTACAAGCTACACTTATTGTACCATAGACAGAGATCTGAATACCGAATAAAACAAGAAAAAGCGGTTGAAAAATGACAGATTTTACTTAACCGAACCGAAGCGAAGGAGGGAATCTCCGGAGCGACTTCACAGTTAGGCAGAGTAAAGAATCTGATGGTTACACTGAGGAGTACCAGGGCCAGAGGTTTGAAAACTGAGCTCGAGCTCAACGTTCTATGCCCTGGCATAGAATTAACCCTTTACTCTCCGGAGCAGTTCATGTGCTGGGGCTAACTGCATATAGTCGGAATACAGCAAGACTTCATGTTGTTTGAAACGAAGCAAATGCAAACAGGGATCCTGTCAACAGAGACGTAAAGCAGCTCGTGCACAAAACAGAGGGCAGCATACAGAGCACGAATGTCAAACAGGCAGAGCCAAATGATAACCAGCAGAGAGATGCCATAAATGTTAACACTGACAAAAATAGCATGAACATTGACGAGGCAAAGCCAGGTAACAGAGCTGAAAGAAGCCATGGGCCATGCGGTAATGTGAGGCCAGGCTTAAACCCCAGGAATCAACCTTGAAGTCCTGGAAGACAGTCAGAACGGTGGCAGTTGACAGAATGCCTAGAACTCACCCTTTTTGTTGATAACAACAGAATCCATAGAGTGGGAACCAGAACACCATTAACAGAGGCAGCACAAGCAAGATGGCAGGAAGGCCGGCACTGGAAGCCCCAAGGGTGGGAGACCAACAGCAACCAGAGGAGGAAGAAAAAATCCACCAAAGGAAGGAGACCAACAACAGCCATGGACAGGAGACAAACAGCTGCCAAGAGGCAGGAGACCAATGATCATGGACAACAGAACAGCAGCTCTGGGAGAACTGGAGCCAAATATCAGGGGAACAGAAAACTCAAGCCCCAAATACAATCGAACTTAAATAATGACATTGAAAGATAAAATAACGAACAGTAACAAGTTCCAGAATCTGAGTCTTTGATTGATCTAGTCAACAGTGAAGAGGAAGAACTGTGGAGTATGAGGCTGCCCATGCTATATAGGTGCCAACAATATGCATCACTGTGGGCGACCGCAGCTAGGCAAAACTTTCCGAGTGGTCCTGACACCAGTGGGGTCTATGTTCTACAGATGTGGCTCAAAGGAGGAAGATACACTCAAAAAAGATACGAGCAAACATATTACAGTCGCATGTGAGGAAAGTTCTTATCCTAGTAAGGTTCGTGTCCCACACATATCTGTGATGTATGTAGTAACAGTATGACCCACCCTCAGTAATATTCTGTGCCTCATTAAGGCCTGCCTTTCTTACTTGGGTCAATAACAAACTTTACCCAGTTTCTGGCCTTACCTCTTCCATAGACAGTCCCAGCATGCTTCCGCCTCCTCCTGTCTTTGCACCCAGTTTCTCCTTCCCTGCTGCAGGATCTGCATCACTAGCAGACATAGGACGCTGGCGCTGTAATATTGTTAAAATAGTCAAGACAGGTGAGTAGATATGAGGTGCTGCAGAGCTGGTATCAATTCCTTTCACCAAGGTGTAGGTTCTACAGTAGCTCTAAAAACACAGACCCGGGGGAAAAAAACATCATCCTGCCCTGCTCCCCAGCTTCCACTGTGAACCCCACATTTCCCCCATCATTGTAGCCTACCAGATTCATATTAATTATAAGAGTAATAAGAATTAAATTTGATAACAGTTTGGCTCACAGATACAGTCAGAGGCCTGAAGGATACTGTAAAACAGTGAGAGAGCTGAGGAATGCTGTAAAATATCCCTCTCAAAACTAAAGAAACAGGGCTGGATTCTCAAAGCTCTTGAAAATCCCACAGCTGCAGGAAAAACTCGGCACAAGTGGGTTACCACCTGTGGAACTGCAGTTTCTCCTGCAGCTGTGGTATTCTCAAACGTGAAGCCGGTTGTATTTCTGGCAGCTTGCTGGTGGTGTTGCCATAGAAATCCCTGCAGCTTGAGAAAAATATTAAGACTGGTGAGACCAGCCGTAACATCTTCCACAGCTGCTGCAGATGAGAATATCAATCTCTATAGCTGCGGAGATTTCGGTTCACAGTTGGAGCTGCAAAGTGGGACTTAGTCCCAGAAGCTTTTGAGAATCCAGCCCACCGTTTTTTTTTGTTTTTTTTTTACTATTTTATTGAATAACCTGGAGAATAGGACTGAGATTAATGGTCCCATTTTAAATCAAGTCCTGGGGCAAGAGGTCTCTTAATTCTGGCAGAAACCATGATCCTCTATTTACACAGCAGGCTTTCCAACACTGTGACTGATTTAGTGCTGGTGAAAGGCGAGGAACCAGCAGCATTTTAAAAAAAATGTTTTTCTTATTTTATTTCTGGCTCTCTAGCCAGGCTAGGGGATGTACCCCATATCTGCCCTGAGCTCCACATCCCACCCCCCTCCCTGACACTTCCCCATGCTGCCTGGTCCAGAAGGATCATGACTTATCCTCACGGAGGGGATCCCTGTAGGGGAGACCAATATTACCTATGGGTCCTGACCCAGCTTTAAGCTGGTGCAGATTCGGCTTGGGGAGTGGCTGAGGATCTGAGGGCATCATGCTGCCAGTGAGAGGGTTTTTCCTTTGAAGTTCCCCGGAGGCTTGGACATGCAATGGTATCAGTGGCATGCCACACCTGCTCTCATGCATGTGCATGCCAATGCCTGCAGAACCCCAATCCAGCTTGCTCACAGAATGTCAAGCGCACAGACTCCTAGCCACTGCTAGGAGTCAGACTATTGCTAACCGACCTGACCCTCCCTCCTCCCTGGAGGCCAGCTATCCTCTGGATGCTTATCCACCCCTGACCTGACCCTCCGACGCTACAGGCTCATTCCAAAACCCTGGTCATCGGTGTCACAAGCAGTAATGTTACTACATGCATCAGTGGACCGGCCCCAGGAACTGACAGCACTGGAGACTGAAGCTTTCTATTTATCCACAGAGACAGGCACAGTTTGGACAGGTATAATGCAGGTTTTCTTACACGATGAATGAAGTAATGCTGAAATTTGAAGGGCTGAAGCACTGGAGACAGATGGCTTCTGTTTATCCACAGGGACTGTACCGCATGGTCATGTAGTGCAGGCTGCCTCACACTGCAATGGATTTACTGCGGATGAAAGGTGAGGGACTAGAGACTGAACCCCTCTATTTTTTGTTTTTGTAATGCAGCATGGTCTGGCCCGGGTTCTGCCTGACAGCAACCCCCCACCCACCTCCATCATCGACCTTCTCACAGAACTACAGGTCATCCATCACTTGTTCATTACCTGTATAGGTGACTGGCCAGCCATGTTCATCATGTAGGAGCTGGGGAGTGCCAGATTTAGAATGGACCAGGCACATTCCTTCCAACTCTGGTTTTCTCCCTGGGGTGCTGGCATACAGAGACATTGGGATGTATTCATACTAGGGTCCGGCGGCTCCCCCACCTCATTCTGGTGCTCCCTGTGACAGCTCTCACCTGGTCTCCACCAGCTGGCAGTCGAGCAGCAGGACCAGCTTCCCCTCTCCCCAAAGAAGGAGAGCAGTCCTTGGCAAGCACAGCACGTCCTCCTCTGGCCGGCCCTCGACGACCAGTGCTCGTTCCCGAATGTGGGTCACTGTTGTGGTGAACAGTAGTAATACTGGTGTGCTGATGGGCCAGCCTGAAGCCCTCTGTTTATCTCCAGAGCCAGAAACAGTGTTGGATGGGTACAGTGTAGGCGTTCCCCTACTGTGACATATTCAGTGTTGTCCAAGGTGAGTGACAGACTGCACTGAAGACTGAAGCCCTTTTATCCATAGGCCAGGTACGGTGTGGGAAGGTACAGTGCAGGATTCCTGCCTCTATGATGGATGTAGTGCTGGTGAAGGGTGACTGACAGCACTGGAGCTTTCTGTTCATCTACAGGGATGGCTACAATGTGGGGATGGTAAGTGCAGTCTTTCCACACCTGAATGGATTTAGTGCAGGTGAAAGGTGAGGGACTGATAATACTGGTGACTGAAGTCCTCCTTTCATCAGCAGGACCAGGCACAGTGTAGACGGACAGCAGTGGAAACTGAAGCACTAGTTTTATCTACAGCAACAGCTACTGTGTAGATAGTGCTGTCTTGCCCACACTGTGATGGATTTGGTGCTAGTGAAAGATGAGGGACTAACAGTAACGGTGACTAAAGCCATCCGTTCACCAGTTCATCAACAGGGTGAAGCACACTGTGGGAAGGTACGGGGCAGGATTCCCTACACAGTGCAGGCTTAAAAGCTGGAGAAAGGTGAGGGGCTGACAGTGCTGGGGACTGAAGCCAGGGTCAGGTACAGTGTGACTGATTAGGTATAATGCAGAATTTCTCAGACAGTGATGGACTTAGTGCTAGTGAAAGGTGTGGGACTGACAGCACTGGAGACTAAAACCCACTGTTTATCCAGACCAGGACACCCCACTCAACCAAGGCACATTGAAACAAGCGTTTTCTTTGTAATCATGAAAATATTGACCCGTTTCAAATTCCCTTTAAAACCATACTCCATCTTCATCTGTTCTTCTCTTTGTATGGAAACGTTCAGTTGCCGAAATTAGAGTTAATACAGATATGCTTACTTATTGTTGCATGTTCATACCAGTTGGTAGAGTCTAATAAATTATGTAAGCAATGTTGTTTTTAATGTCTTATTTGAAAACTTTCAATGAAATCTTATTGATAAAAAAATTAGAATGCTGTGAAGAAAAAATTACTCACCTTAGTAATTTTTTTTCTTCCAAGATATTCTTCAATATGCTTATCTCTCGCAGTCAGCCTCTAGCGTTGAACTGCCCAGAGAATGGAACATATGCAAATGATGGAACATTCATTGACATGTGTCACCATTCAAATTGCTGCCCTTACCAACTGCTGCATTCTTTAACACTCAGATTCACTGGAGGCTGCAAGGAAAGGCCCCCCAAAACTAAGCTATCATAATAATAATAATCATTGTAATAATAAACTCCCTCACACAAAAGTCCCTCAAACTGTCAGACCACGACCTAAAAAGGGAAAACACCACCCAACTGGGTTCAAAACACTTACAACATGACTTACGGTGAAAAACCCTTCTCGATAGAAAAATCAAGCTGATATGCAGAAGCCACTGGTTCTGGAAGGGGAGGTAGGGAGGGAGAGTTAAGCATATTGAAGAATACCTTGGAAGAAATAAGATTTACTAAGGTACCGTAATTTTTTCTTCTAACCCCAGGAATTCTTCAATATGTGTAACTCTTGCAGACTATGAAGCAGTACTTTGGGAGGTGGGCACAGAACCTATTTCGGAAATAAGCTCTGCAAAACTGCTATGCCAAACATGGTATCACTTCTAGACTGAGTGAACAAGCAATAGTGCTCTGTGAAAGTATATACTGTTCTCTATGTAGCTGCTTTACAGATTTCCATTGGGGAAATGTCCCTGGCAGCTGCAATTCTTGCAGTAATGTCCTTGTGGAGTGTGCCTTCAGGCCTACTAGGGGGTTTCTTACCAGCCTTACTGTAACAAAACTGAATAATACATTGTACTATCCAGTGTGAAATGGTCCTTTTAGATGCTGGTTTTCCTTTTCCCACATCCCCATAAGTCAGGAACCGCTGTTGTCTGTCCTACCTGTGGTCCTTGGTATGAGTAATGTAATAGTTTAAAGCTCTCGACATCTAGGCTATGTAGCCTGTGTTCACCCAAACTAGAGTGCTCAGTGAAAAAGACTGGCAAAGTAACAGACTGATTCAAATGGAGGTCAGAGACTACGTTTGGAAGGAACTTTCTGTTAGTCCTGAACACCACCTTGTTCCTATGGAAAGAGATGCAGTTCTGCTCTGTACACAGGGCCTGGAGCTCACTTACCCTTTTGGCTGAGGTGATGGCTACCAGGAAAACCATATTCCAGGTCACATATTTCAGATATGCTGAGATCATAGGCTAAAATAGAGGTTCCATGAGCTTGGTAATGCATACATTAAGGTCCCATACCGGGCAGTGGTTCCCTGTGATGGGGATACAGGTGGGCCAATCCTCTGAAAAACTTCTTAAAAACAGGATTCAATGCCATGGAGACACCTTTGCCAGCTGAAATGTAAACTGATAATGAAGCCAGGTGAACATTCAGAGAAGTGGGCTGCAAGCCGAAGGAATTGTAAATGTGTAAGGTAGTCCAGCAAGGCTGGCAACGCTACCTATGAAGGCCACATCATTGGTAGAACACCAAATAGAAAACCTCTTCCATTTGGGAAGCACAAGTTCTCTTTGTCAAGGGCTTCCTAGATCCACTCAGGACATTAAGGACACTCTCTGAGAGGTGCATGCCTGCATACTCAAAGTCCTCAAGAGCCAGGCCTTGAGTCTGAGAGACCTGAGGTTCATGTACAGGATCCTCTCCTGTGAAGAAGTTAGGAGATTGTGCCTCTGAGGAAGATGTATTGGTGGGGCTACTGACAGGGAGAGCAACAGTGAGTACCATGGCTGTCTGGCCCAGTCTGGAGCTATTAGAATCATAGTGGCTGACTGAAACCTGAACTTGATCAGGACCCTGAGCAGTGGTGGAAAAGGGGGAAATGTATACAGCTTCCTCCCAGACCAATTGAGCACTAGGGCGTCCAAGGGTACTGTGCCCTTCGCTGGTGGCATGCAACAGAATTTTGGCAACTGGTGGTTGTCGAGGGATGCAGAGATATCTATCTCTGGGGTGCCCCATCTTTTGAACAGCACCTCCAACACTTGTCTGTTCAGAGACCATTTGTGGCATTCCTAGTTGATTCTGCTTAGTGCATCTGCTATGGTGTCGTCTTTTCCTGGCAGATGAATGGCTACCAATGAAGCTTGAAGTGAGTAGACCAGACTCCACACCTTCATTGCTTATGTGCACAGAGGGCTGGACCTTGTTCCTCCCTGCTTGTTTATGTAGTACATTGTAGTGGTACTGTCTGTTCTGACCTGTAACACTTTGCCTTGTATCAGAGATGCAAAGGCTTGCAGGGCTAGAAACAAAGCTCTGAGTTACAGCAAATTTATGTGCTGGAGAGACTCTGCACTTGACCAGGTGCCGTGTATAGTATGTGCCTCCAAGTGAGTCCCCAGCCTAGAAGGGAAGTGTCTGTTGTGAGTGTCACAAACGCATTCAGCAGGTCAGGCCCTCTGCTCCCAGACTGCCAAACTCCGAGTGCAGTAATGTGAACAGGTAACAGACAGGGTAACCCTCCTGTCTGCATTTGGGTCCAAATCACCTTTAGTCTCAAGTTCTGGGAGGATTCAAACTGTGAACCTTATGCTAGTGTATCCAATGTACAGGCGCAGATACGTACACTCTTCGGGGATTGCGGTACAATCTTTCGCCAGGGCACCAAGCCAGGCTTCCAAAATGAACCTTTAAAACTCTATAAAAGACCTTAGGTATATTCTTACCTTTTCCCAGTTTAGTAACACCATCAAGCTTTTGAACAGTTTTTGTAAGTCTTAACCCTCTATACGTCACATGCAACAAAGAACTGGCAGACCCAAGCAGTCTTTCAAAATAAAGGGTACTTTACTAAAAGATGATAAAAACATGAAAAATATAAACACAAAGCAATATATCAAATAGCTCACAATTACATAAGAGAAAAACAAGGAAAACTACAAAACAGAAACTCCTACCACAATATAATTAGACTTTTTTCTATCTAATGTATTACCTCTATACAGTGCTTAAGTTATATCAGAGATCTGTCTTTCTTGAGTCCCAAGATGGAATATATCCAAAAGATCAGACACCAGTGTGACACTTGGCCAGCTGGTTATGATTGCTCTATGATATTTGTATATAGAATGTGGTATGTGTCTGTCATGAGACAGCATGAGAGATGCCTCCCCCCCAGGTTTCAGTTAAAATGACAGGATATATATTAAACCAGCAGATCTCTGTAATGTGATTAACTTCCTTGAGACATTGCATTTTATGGCCTGTTGCTGCTTTGAAGTGGAAATGAAATGGGACTTTATGAGTCTGCCAGAGGATGGAGACTATAAACTTTTATGATGTCTGAAGAGGAAGAACATTTAATATCAACTGGTGTTAAAAAGCTATATTGCAACTAAGTGAGATATGGAAAAGTCATAAAAATCTTTTGATGTGGCCTGGGAAGAGGAACTACTCGAGATCAAAGGAAAGGCTTGATTTAAAGACTGTCAGAATTTGGGAAATTTGTTTTTGCTGAAGTCACAGTATTTAAAATATCTCCTGACAGGAAGATCATTTATTGTATAATTTTTTATATTCAACAAGGAGGAGCTAGATGACACACAAAAGGGGTGGAGAGACACAGTTTAAACTGAATACTGTAGCTGAACTTAGTGACATATTTCTTGTTGGACTCTTAAGAAACAAGATCTCTGATCTAACTTAAGCACTGTATAGAGGTAATACATTAGATAGAAAAAGTCTAATTGTAGTGTGGTAGGAGTTTTTGTTTGTACTTTTCCTTGTTTTCTTTTAAGTGATTGTATGCTTTGTGATATAGTGTTCTGTCTTTAGATTTTACATATTTTTATCCATTTTTAAGTAAACCTTTCATTTAAAAGGACTGCCTGGTTGTGTCTTCGAAGTTCCTTTTTGCATGTGATGTATAGATGGTTAAATCTGATAACTGTTCAGAGCTTGATGGTGTTACCCAAACTGGGAAAAGGTAAGAAGATAGCCAAGGTCTTTTATAGAGTTTTAAGGGTTCATTTTGGATACCTGGCTAGGTGCCCTTAGGCAAAAGATATCTGGCATCCCCCTGAAGAGCAGATTATATGAGCCTGTACATTTGAGTATGCTAGCATAAGGTTCACAGTTTGAATCCCCCCAGAACTTGAGACCAAAAGTGATTCGGACACACAAGCAGACAGGAGGGTTACCCTGTCTGTTACCTGTTCACAATACTGCGCTCGGAGGTTGGCACTGTGGGAGCAGAGGGCCTGACTTGCTGAGTGCGTTTGTTGAGTCCCAAGATAGAATATATCCAAAAGATCAGACACCAGTATTAGTTTAATCTGTGTCTCTCCACACCCCTTCTGTGAGTCATCTAGCTCCTCCTTTTAGAATATAAAAAAAAAATACAAACAGGATGTCCTATCAGGAGGTGTATTAAATAAGATGACATCAGCAACAACTCCACTTCCTAAATATGACTCTTTAATTAAAACATTTTCTCTTTGATCTGGTGTTGTTCCTATTCCCAAGGCATAGCAAAAGGTTTTACAACTTTAGCACCAGGTTGGTATAAAATGTTCTTCCTATAGGAATCATAAAACTTTACAAGCCCTATATCCTGGCAGCTGGGTCAGTTCTGATTAAGACAGAAAAACAGGAGACCCTTAATTAAGTCTCTCTAGTCTTTTAATTACCTCCTGGTTTCAGGTTAATACATTCTGTAGTTTCTCTGAAACCTCGGGGTGGGGGAGCACCCATAAGGACAGGCTGTCTTATGCGAGACAATCACCTACTATATTTTTATATTACAAATCTCATACAACAATCATAACCAGCTGGCCAAGTGTCACAATCCTCCCCATCTAGACTCCACTTCAGCCAAGTGGCCCTGGCGCTGCTACCTGCTGGCGGCCAGACCTCTGCATCCAGCCCGCCACCCCCTGACCAAGGAAAGCAGCCACAAGCCCAAACCAGGCTCTCCACTTCAGCTGAGTTGCCCTGGCACTGCTACCTGCTGGCAGCCAGACCTCTGCATCCAGCCCGCCACCCCCTGACCAAGGAAAGCTGCCACAAGCCCAAACCAGGCTCTCCACTTCAGCTGAGTGGCCCTGGTGCTGCTACCTGCTGGCGGCCGGACCTCTGCATTCAGCCTGCCACCCCCAACCAAGGAAAGCAGCAACAAGCTCAAACCAGGCTCTCCATTTCAGCTGAGTGGTCCTGGCATTGCTACCTGCTGGCCGCCGGACCTCTACATCCAGCCCACCACCCCCTGACCAAGGGAAGCAGGTACGTTTGGTCAGCTCCAAGCTCGAAGCTGTGAGGCTTCAATCCCCGTAACTGGACTGGCTCCTGGGGACTGTGGCTGCTTCCCGATTGGATGCTGCAGATCCCCATTGAGAAAGAAAGCATACAAGGCACCTTTTTCAAAACACAACTCGCCACTGCCTTGCTGTACTGCTCTCTGGACATTTTTTCTGCTGAATTTACTGCTCATGGGAAATATGTGTATATATATATATATATATATATATATATATTTTCTCTTCTCTTGGAATTTTCTGCTGTTTAGCCTGCTGTATTAGCTAGGCCTGACTTCTATATAGCTTATGTCTTGCACTACTGAATATTTCTACTGTAAACATTTTACCTTTAAACTGTTGCACTGTATATGTAGGAATTGCATAGCAAGTATACCAGAGTTATGCGAACTTTGACTGACTGCCACAACATTTTATACTTAGCTTACTGCTTGCACTACTGAATTTTTCTGTACTAATTGCCCAATATTGTAGAATAGCTAGAACTGCCTACTGCCTGCTCTTTGTTCTGCCACTACTTTCCATCACAGTTCCCTCATTCATCCTCAGACTGCCTTCTTTGCTTCCCTCTTTCTCTTGCTTTTTTCCCCCTTTGTATTGCTTTTTCTCTGTTCCCCACAATGTTTCTCTGCCATCTTTTAGATCCGATTCCCTCTCCTGACACCCCCCTAAACCAGCACATTCTGTAAATATTGCCTGGCATTTTGGCCCATCTTCTCTACCCATTCCAGACTACCCTGAGTCCTCTCCACCACACGCCTCCTTCCCAACACTCCCTGGTCTCATTCAAGGGGCCTCCCCTCCAACCTCCTGAATCAGTCTTTTGTTTTGCTAAATTCCCACCTGGCACCTTTGATCAGACCTCTCTGCAGGAACCTTTTCTCTCCTACTTTTTGCACCTACTTCTGCGCTGAGCACTAAATTGCCCAGGGCCCTCCCACCAATTTATTTGACCTTCGTCTTTGACTTTTTAACTAATGGCCCACCTTTTTTTCTGATCTATTTTAGCCACAAGCTCAAACCAGGCTCTCCACTTCAGCAGACTGGCCCTGGCGCTACTACCTGCCGACAGCCAGACCTCTGCATCAGCCTGCCACCCCCCGACCACGGAAAGCAGGTACGTTTGGTCAGCTCCTAGCTCGGAGCTGTGAGGCTTCAATCCCCATAATTGGACTGGCTCCTGGGGACTGTGGCTGCTTCCCGATTGGATGCTGCAGATCCCCATTGAGAAAGAAGGCATACAAGGCACCTTTTTCAAAACACATCTCGGTCCTGCCTTGCTATACTGCTCTCTGGACAATTTTTCTCGCCCAGCCCCTTCCCCTCCTCCCTCCTTTATTAAGTACACTTCCCCAGTGAATCCTGCCCCCTGAGGCCTCACACTAGTCAATTACAGCAACTCCTTAAAGGGGCTCTCCTTTCTGTAACTTCTTAAAGGGGTGATCCTCTCTCGTGCCCAAATAACTTATCGTTCTCAATGCATCTGGGATCAAGTGAATTGACACCGACTATGGTCCTCCTCCTACTTCCTACACCAGCCCCATCTTATTTAGGAACATGACCCTTTACGCACAGTACCCCCCCTCTTATCTGCAACACCTCTACCAGACCCTCCCAATGCTCGATCACCTCCCCCCCGTACCCCCATACTTCCACCCCTGCTACCTCTAACTTCCCACTCATACCTTGGTCTCTTCTCCTCAATGCCTTTCCCACCCTTCGTACTCTACCTACCCCTTGCACCCCAGGACCCGGCCCCATGTCCGGTCGCAAGGGGAGATGCCACAATCACTACTACGCTTTGGTGCATCTAATCACCCTCCTGTTGCTTCTATCAGGTAACATTCATCCAAACCCTGGCCCTGTGCCCAACCTTATGAACAAAGCCCTGCCCAGGCTCCAAGGACTCCACATAGCTTCTATGAATATTTGCAGCCTCTTTAAGAAGGCTGCTGCATTACTAATGCTGGGTTACTCAGCACCAACGGATTGTAATCGCTTTTCGTCAAAACCTGGTTATCCAAATCCAACCGTGACTCCTTCGTCTCCTTCCCTTACACCCTTTTCAGAAAAGATTGGGTGGGTAAGCGTGGAGGTGGTTGTGCTGTCTATATGCGTGACTCCCTCCTCAGACATGCACTTCCATCACCCAAGCTTGATAATGGGGCGGACACCCTCTCACTAAAAATCTCCCCCAACCCTGGTAAGGGCCCACTCTTTCTCACCGTTGTCTATATTCCCCCCAGAAAGCAAGACCTCGCCATTCAGGCACTTGCTGACTACCTCTCTGGCCTACCGCCCAAAATGGCCCAGATAACTGTTGGTGACCTGAATATCAACTGGCTCTCTGCCACGGCCTCCCAAACCAGAGATATCTTTGCGCCTTGACATGTCCCAGCGTGTCACCACCCCAACTAGATTCAACCCCTCTACTGGCTCCAGCACCCTCCTGGGCGTCACCGTACCAACCGCCCCAGAGGGTGCACCGATATCGAATGTGCCTACCAGCTCATAGTGACCACTCCCCAGTTGTTCTCTTGGTCCACTGCCAACAGAAAAACCACCATAAACCACCAGGACATCGCCTACTCCCAGGTGGCCTTAAGTAATAAACTTTATCTTTCACAGCTAAGTGGGTCCCCAATCGGCATGGTCCAGGATCGCCCAGTGCATTGATTTTTCACTGCGACTCTTTAACACAGACAGCACTGCCTGACCTCTATGCCCCCTTCAAATAGAAATCGCAGAAAAGAAAGCAAAACATGCCTGGGTTACCCCTCCCTCCTTCACAAACTTAAAGTGAGAGACAACCTATGGCACATTGCCATGGAATCTGGCAAGCCAGCTGATAGGCAAGCATTATTACCGCTGAGCGCAATAAGTGTACTTGGGCCATTCAACAGGTCAAAAGCCAGTACTACCAATCCGAGTCTTGCTCCTCCTGGGGTTGGCTAGAAACTTTTGAGGATAATGTAAAAGGAGCTGAATGAAAATCCTGCTCTCCATCCCCCTCGCAACTCTCCTTTAATGGAACTGCCTGCTGACCCCTTGGCATTGCCAGACTGCCTAATACACTTTCTCAGACAAGATTCGATCCTCATGATAACTTTTAACCCATCAGTAGCACCCTTGTCCACTTTCCAGAGGCCTCCTTTGTATCTATGTACCATCTCCCCGTTGGAGGCTAGACCCCTTCTGCAAAAAGCCATTAGTAGTAACAACGCCGGCACCAACCTACTGGACACTAGGCTACTTTGTCTGACGTTGGATGCTATCCTGGTCCCACTTACTGAACTGCTCAACTGCTTTCTATGCCTGGGGCAGTTCCCCAGCACATGAAAAACTGCCATCATCACTCCCATACTAAACAGCAGCGATCGAGTGACCCCGGGTACCTATCAACCTATCTCCATCCTCCCACCACTCTCTAAGGCCCTTGAAAAAGTAGTTGCCAACCAGCTTGCCGGATACCTGGCCATGCACAATAACTGGACATAAGATAGTCTGGAAGACCCATATAAGAAGGGTCAAGAAAGAAGTCTTCACAGCCTAAAGATTGAGGGAGTGAAGACCAACAACAGAAGGTGAGCTCGAGGGATGGTGGGTGGAGTGTGAATGAGTGGTGGAGACTTCGTCCAAGAAGATCAAAATTACGGTGAGTGCGTAATTTCCAGTATCTCCAGAACATAAGTCTCCACCACTCATTCACACTAATGAAAATCACCGAGCTAATCATCCCGGACAGGGCAGGAGAGACCAAGAGCTCCTGATTTAGGACAGAAGTCCATTAAGGATGGTTCTGCCAAGCGAAACATGTTGTCTGACATGGACATCCAGGGCATAGTGTTTGAAAGTATGCACTGAGCTCAGGTAGACCCATTGCAAATATCAGATATGGGCACATTAGAGTTTCATGGGATGCCGCGACAGCTCTAGTAGAGTGACATACTCTGCCCTCCAGCTTAACCTGTGCCATGGAATAACAGTGGCGGCATGCTACCAGCCATGCTGAAATGCATCTGATAGCGACATATGGGCACCCACCCAGGTCTCGCTGAAGGAAACAAACAGTTGTTGAGCTTTAGCAGTTCTTTTGTTCTATCTAAATGAAACACAAAGCTCTTTGATATCCAAAGAATGAAGGGTACACTCTCCTTCATTTTGGAAGTTCGCAAAATAAGTAGGAAAGACCAAAGGTTGGCATATATGGAATTCTGAAACAACCTTAGAGAGGAACTTAGGATGGGTCCTAAGAACTACCTTGTCTCTAAGAAACACAGTATACGGAAGATCTGTGACCAAGGCATGCATCTCAGAGACCCTGCGGGCCAAGGTAGTGGCCACCAGGAAAGCCGTTTTCCAAGTGAGAAATTTCAGCTCACAGGTAGCTAGAGGCTCGAAAGGTTTTCGAGTGAGCATGTCTAGATACAGATTAATGTCCCCAGGCTGCGACTGGACGATCTGATAGAGGTCTGGTATGCAGAATTTCTTTAAGAAATTCTTAACTATTAGTAGTAACTGAGCCAGTGGGACAAAGGAAAACACTGGCTCACGAGCAACTGAAAATGGCAAAAGGTGAACCTTGACTGTAGAGTATTGCAGACCTGAATTTGAGAGGTTTAAAAGGTACTCTAGAACTTTATTGGGTGGGCAGGAAAATAATTACTCACCTTAGTAATTATGTTTCTTCTAATAGTGTCTTTACTGTATTACTTGTGATTAGCCCCAGCATTTAAACTGCCCCGGAGAACAAAGGGTTAACTTTCTATGCAGAGCATAGAATGCTGAACTGGAGCTCAGTTGAGGTCTCTGTCTGGAGTCCTTAGAAATCCAATCGCCAGATTCTTACGATCAAAAACTCACTAACTAATCTAAGTAGAAACTGTAAAGTTTTTACTAGCCAACTGGCAACAAAAAGTTTTGTATTCCCAAAGGAAGACTCAAGTCAGCAAACCAAAAACCAATCCAAATAAGAATAATAATAAAACAAACACCAAAAATAAAAAGAAGAGGGTGAAAAAGGAGCATCCCTGATGTGCAACACTGCACCTGCCCAACCACTTCCCAAAAACAGGCTCTGAGAGGGGAGGCAGGGAGGGAGGTCAGAATACAGCAAGACTCCATTAGAAGAAACATAATTACTAAGGTGAGTAATTTTTTCTTCAAACAACATGAAGTCTTTCTGTATTCTGACTATTGCAGACTACCAAGCAGTACCTCTATGGAGGCGGGACAGAACCTACTTTGGGAATAGGCTCTGAAGTATTGCTGTGCTGAACCGAGCATCACTCCTAGCCTGGATATCAGAGGTTATGCTTGGTAAAGGTATGGACCTGTTTCCAGGTGGCTGCTTGACAAATTTCTGAGGCAGAATATCTCGCAGCAGCCAGAAGCAGCAGTACCTCTGGTGGAGTGAGCCCTCAGGCCTGAGGGTGGAATCTTTCAAGTTTCTCATAGCAGAATTGTATACAGGACACAATCCACCTGGCAATCATTCTCTTGGTGGCAGGTTTGCCCTTTCCCACTTCTCCATAAGTGAGGAACAACTGGAGGGAATCAAACCTGTGACCCTTGGTATGCTCTATATAGTAGCTAAGGGCCCTTTTAACATCTAAACTGTGCAGCCTCCTCTCTCCTGAAGAGGAATGATCAGTATAGAAAACAGGAAGAGACATAGACTGATTCAGGTGGAAATCAAACTACTTTGGGCAAGAACCTTCTATTGGTTCTAAGGACCACTTTATCCCTATGAAAGGAGATAAAATCAGGTTCCACTGACAGGGCTTGCAGTTCACTGATACATCTGGCAGAGGTAATGACTACTAAGAACACAGTTTTCCAAGTCAAGTACTTAAGCTCTACTGAGGACATAGGCTCAAAGGGAGGTTGCATCAATGAGCAATACAAACATTTCAATCCCAGGCAGGGCAGGTCTCTAATTGGGGTATTGGTAGAAACAATCACCAGAAAAATTACAGAACACAGTGAGATGATAGTGAGGAACTTCCCACTGACAGAAAAACAGACACAACTGGCGGTGTACCTTGAGTAGCTGGTCTGATGCCTGAACCATTAGATGGACCATATAATCCAGAACAGCAGCAATTCAAGTGTCTGGAAAAGATGTACTTGAACACCAAATGCTGAACACTTCCATTTGGATAGGTCTTTCTAGTGGTAGCTTTCGAGGGGCTTTGAGAATATCAGAACCCCCTGAGACAGATGCAATCTACCATCCAACTCTTCAAACCGCAATCTTGAGATGAGACTGAAAGATTGGGTACCAAATTCTCCCTGAGGAGGATAACAGGTTGTAATTCCTAGGAAGAGACAGGGGAAGATAGGCTAGGGAGAGCAACAGGGGTACAAGGCTGTCTGGCTCAATCCAGACAATCAGAATCACTTTGAAGGTTGAGACCTCTCTTGACTAAACCACTGAACAGTAGAGAAGGGAGAAGCATACAGAAATTTCCTTCCAGTTCAGAATCAGAGCATCAGAGGACTGAACCCAAGACTGAGGTCACCAAACAAAAGAGAATTGGTGATTGTCTGGGGCTGCAAAGAGATCTATCTCCAAAGTGCCCACCTTGAAAAAAACCTTCAGGACCAGGATCAGGGACCATTCGTGATGGCCAACGAGATCCTGCTCAGTGCATCTGCTAGATTGTCCTTCCTGGAAGGTGGACTGCTATCAGAGGGTTTGCAGGGAATAAGCCCAGGGACCACACTTCATGGCTTCTGTGCCAAGGCCCTAGACTGCATGTCTCCTGCTTGTTGATGTACCAGATGGTGGTGGTGTTATCATATCTGACTTGAACCACCTTGTTCTGTACTGACTGAGAAAAAGCTTGCAGGCCGAAAAACTGCCCTCAGTTCCAGGAGATTGATATGGAGAAGGGATTCTCGGGGACCACAGCCCCAAGTGAGGGCCCCAGATGGCCCCCAGCCCAAGAGGAAGCATCATAGCAAGGACACTGAATGAGACTGAGTAACAAATGGGACTTGCCCTAAATGTCTGATCCTGCCACAACTGAAGGCTTGGATCAGGATCAGTCACTGGGATCAGTCGGTAAGAAATCCTTCTTTGGGACAAAGGCCCTCAGATGGACTGAATGTCCTCATCTGGAATCTTGCCCTTGGACCACTGCTGCAGAAGCTGCCATGGCCCAAAGGCTGGGAATGCTGCCCGCTGGTCAGAACACCTGAGGCTGAAGGAAGAAGCAGATCTACAGAACTCTTGCCCTTTCAGGGGAAGAGGCTCTTGCTGACAGTATCCAGCTCTTCCCCTATAAAGTAAGAGCTGCACTGGTCGAGAACAGCTTGGGAAAGTTGAGAAGAATCAGAGAAGTGAGCACTTTGGCTGACTTGACTTGGTCTGGGACTGGCCCTGAGCCAGTCGTCCAGACATGGAAATAAATCTTTGCCTTCTTAGAGGCAACGTGCACCAGGCACTTTGTGAAACCCTTGGGGCTGATGTCAGACAAGGGCATTGCTTTGAACTGATAGTGGCCTGGGGCAACTCGAACCTGAAATACCTCTGTGGAGCACCTGGGAATGTGAAATAGGCATCTTTGGGTCATTAGCCAGTCCCTGGCCCTAGAGAAGAAGTATTCCCAGACTTACCATCTTGAACTTTGGTTTCAAAGATGTTTGTTCAGGTATCTGAATCTAGGATGGTGTACTCCCTGTCTCTTTGGGAAGGAAGTACCAGGGTACAGACCATGCCCCGTGTGAATGAATTCTCTCTATGGCTCCTAAGGCCAGAAGAGATGAAACATCTGCCTCTGGGCAGGGTTTCTGAAGACCAGGTGAAAAATCAGCTCTCATCTTAGGAAGTTTTTAGCTCAGAACCAGTCTGGCTTACTGCTAGGACCCACTTGTCTGAGTAATAGACATCCGTCCTGGACAAAGTAAGCCAACCTGACTACTGAATAGGACAGTCGACGGGCAGACCCATCAGGGTTTGCTTGGCAGGGGCCTTAGGCTGAGAGAGGACAACCCTGCTCATAAGTCTTCTGCCTCTCCCTCTCCTCCCAGAAGAACCCCTCTCTGTGAAAGGAAGGAAAGGGGCCTGTGCTTGGCAAAAGGCCTATGAAAATACTACCTGCCCTAGACTGCTGCCACAGGAGTTGCCTACCTCTCCTGGCCTGAACTCCTGTAAGTGATCCTATACCGTCCATTTCTTCATGTAATTCTCTGTCTGCTCCCCAGAGAACCACCACAAGGAAAATCCGGCCTTAGCTGGGTGCCCTTGAAGCTAGTACATCTGAGCCAAGTCATTCCCGAAACCCACATGTATACATGACTCTTGATGACATCACTGGAGCCCAAACAGCATGAAACTGTACTTTTGATGCCTCAATCCATCTGCACCCCTCCTCCAGCTCCTTAATAGCGGGGAGCCTGTTACCAGTGCCAGTACAGTATCCACCTGGACTTCGTACCTAGCTATATAAAATATAATTCACCTGCCTGAGTCCCAAGGAAGATGCCATGTACTGTTTTTGCATGGCATCAATCTTCCTGGAGGGCGGAGCTAGGTATATATACCACCAGGGTGGTGGAGAACCAGTTGAAGACCCTCTCGCAAGAGCTTAAAGTGAAAGGGGACATGCCAAACAGTGGATGAACAAACATATCCCACTTCTAGAACTACTGTCACAGGTGAGTAGCCTGTTCTTCTGGAACCATCCCAGCGTCTCACATTTATGGGCCTTGAACTGGACACTGTCCAGGCAAGTGGGCATTTCTTCCTCTGTCGAGATACAATCTCATCACCTGCCTTCCTCCTTGTCCACTAGTGTCTCGACTAGCCAGACATCTCCTTCAGCTGCTAGGCCACATGCGGCAGCTTCCCACTACAGTGGTGCAAGGGGCAAGATTTCAAATGAGAGATATTCAAGTTTCTTCTAAGATCTTACTGGTCTCAGAAAAAGACCTTCTCTCCAAATTAGTTTCAGTGTCTCAAATCCTGGTTCAGGCTCTGCTGGTGGTGGCTGAAGGGGGACAATCTAAGACAAGTTGTCCCCTTCCTCAGTCAGCCTCCTACAGTGATTCTCACCACAGATACCTCCCTGCTGAGATGGAGAGCTCATATGGACCAGCTCACTGCTCAGGGAATGTGGTCTCATTAGGAATCTCTACTGCACATGAATCTTCTCAAACTCAGAGCTGTCTTTCTAGCACTTCAGACATTCTCAAGCATAACTCAGGGGAAAGTGGTGCAGATCAGGACAGACAACACCACAACCATGTGGTACATCAACAAGCAGGGAGGCCGTTGGTCCTAGGCCTTGTGCACAAAGCCATGAAAATATGGTCACTGGCCTGTTCCCTTTAGGTCTCCTTGATAGCTGTGCATCTCCCAGGGAATGACAATGTACTAGCAGATGCTCTCAGCGGGATTTCTCAAGGCCATCACAAATGGGCTCTGAATCATCTAATTCTTCAGGTCATTTTCAAGAGGTGGGGCACTCCAGAGATAGACCTCTTTGCAGCCCCGGACAATCACCAACTTCCTCTGTTCTGCTGCAGACCTGCTCTTCTGGGGACTCTTCCGCAAGGTGCTCTCCTGTTAGATTGGACAAGCAAGTTTCTGTATGCTTTTCCTCTGATATTCAGAGTTCTGGTCAAGATCAGATCTCTGCCTTGCAGAGTGATTCTAGTGGCTGCAGGCTGGGCCAGACAGCCTTGGTACCCCTTACTATTGTCAATGTCAGTGACAATACCACTTTGTCTTCCCAGACAGTACAATCTCCTTACCTTCTTGCAGGGGAGGATTCTGTATCCCAACATTTAGACTTTCAGACTCAAAACCTGGCTCTTGAGGAGCTAGAGTATGCAAACCTGCACCTTTCCCAATCAGGCTTGGACATTCTTAAGGTGGGTAGAAAATCTTCTACTAGAAAAACTTACAATTCCAAATGGAAGAGATTTGGTTTCTAATGTTCTCAGAGGCATATTCAGCCAAATTCAGCTGATACTGCAACTGCTCTGGACTATTTGGTGCATCTCAACAGTTTAGGCCTCAGGCCTACCACTTTCAAGGTACATCTGGCAGCTATATCTGCCTTCCTTTCAGCTGGAAAGGGCTCTTCTCTAGCCTCTCATCCAGTTTTTAAGACATTTTTCAAAGTTCTGGTTCATATTAATCCTCCTTTTTGGGAGCCTACTCCAGTTTGGGATCTGAACGTCTGTATTGCACAGCTCATGCAGCCCTCCCTTTAAACCATTATGTTTAGCTGAGCTAAAATACTTGACTTGGAAAACTGTGTTCCTGGTAGCCATTACCTCTGCCAGGAGAATCAGTGAATTACAAGCCTTATCAGTGGAACCTTATTTCATTTCAGTTTACAGTGATAAGTTGGCCCTTTGAATCAACAGAAAGTTCCTTCCTAAGGTGGTATCAGACTTTCATTTGAATCAATCTGTGTCATTGGCTGTATTTTTCACTGGCTGTTCTTCTTCTGGGGGGAGAGAAGACTGCACAGTCTGGATGTGAAGAGGGCCCTTAGTTATTACATAAAACACACTAAGGCCCGCAGAAACAACTGTTTACAGCTGTTTCTCACTTATGGAGAAGTGGGAAAAGGTAAACCTGCTTCTAAAAGAACTATTGCCAGGTGGATTGTCTCCTGTATCCAGTTCTGCTATTCATAGTTGGGGAAAGAGCCTCCCTCGGGCCCGAGGGTTCACTCCACCAGAGGTACAGCTGCTTTGGTCACAGCAGCTAGAGATATACCATTAGTGGAAATCTGCAAAGCAGCCACCTGGAAAACTGTTCACACATTTACCAAGCATTACTCTCTCAACATTCAGTCCAGAAGTGATGCTCGGTTTGGCACAGCAGTGCTGCAGATCTTGTTTCCAAAATAGGTTCTGTAACTCTCTCCTCCAAGGGGATACTGCTTTGTAGTCTGCATATAGTCAGAATACAGCAGGACTTCATGTTGTTTGAAGAAAAAAATTACTCACTGTAGTAATGTTATTTCTTCTAATGGAATCTTGCTGTATTCTGACAGCCAAGCCTGCCTTCCCTCCTGGAACCTACTGGCATTTGGATGTGGTCTGGCAGGTGCAGTGCTGCACCCCAGAGGTGTACTTGGGATACCTCATCTTTGTTTTAGGTTTTTATGTTTTTTATGGTTTTTGTTTAAGTATATATTGGTTGTTTTCACTACCTACTCGGGTTCTTTTTGGGGTTTTCTCGACTTAAGTCTTTTAGACCCACAAAAATATGTTTATTGCCCTTTGTCACAAAGTTTTAGAAACAACTTCTAGATTGTTAGTTAATATAGTGCTCATAAGAATCTGATGGTTATACTGATGAGTACCAGGGACAGAGGTTTGAAAATCGAGCTCAAGCTCAGTGTTCTATGGCCTGGCATAGAGTTAACCCTTTACTCTCTGGAGCAGTTCAAGTGCTGGGGCTAACTGCATATAGTCAGAATACAGCAAGACTCTTATTAAAGAAACAACATTACTATGGTGAGTAATTTTTTCTTGTTGTTTGTCTTTGCCTTGTCATCATTTGTGTTGTGTGGCTGTCTTGTCTGATCTTCCTGGATATAAAGTCTCCACCACTCATTCATACTTATGGGAACTACGCCTGAGGCACTAGGACCCAGCGGGAGAAAACTTTTTGCAGAGGGTTGGCGCCAGAGATGGAGCCGCGAGCATCAGCTCATGCGGTAATGACTATCTCAGCGTTGACCTTCCAACCGCTTCAGTGATGACGTTGCTCACCCACCGGGAGTCAAACATGCGCAATCATCCACATCAAGGTGACAAAGCCTCTAATGAGGTCACTCACCTGGTGGACTCAGGAAGACAACCTTCTCCAAGGTTTTCCCTTTGCCCCACTGGAGACACAGATTACCATCACCACTGATGCATCTCAGACCAGTTGGGGAGCTCACTGTCAGGATCTCCACACCAGGGGCCTGTGGAGTCAGGAAAAGTCCCAGCTGCACATAAATGTTCTGGAGATGAGAGCTGTCCTGTACGCTGTCCAAGCTCTGAAGGATGTCCTCCATCACAAAGTAATTCTCCTTCATGTAATCCCTAGGTGGCGCTATCCCAAGGGTTACTACCCCTGCCTGTTTGACTAGTAGCAGGTTAAGGGACCTGAGTTCTGAAATGGGTGCCTCCACCCGGAGGTCAGGGTTGGTAGTGGTCAGGCTAACCTGGGCACTGCCCTCCAGGACACTGTAACCCCCACTTCCCCTCTAGTGGCCTGAACACTGTACACTAATCACTTTCACAATACCCCTGGTACACCACACAAGTACCCAGACAGTTTGCACTTACCACCATGGCTGGTTCCTCTGGCTCGACCCTGGGGACCCCCTGTAAAACAAGGTTATGCACAGCAAATAGCAACAGTACAGTATTTTGAGCACAAACTGGAACCACAGTCATGTTACATGCAGAAAAAGTTAGATCTGATTTATTCAGGGGACTTGAACAAGGAAGGGGCAAAATCAGGTTAATCAACTTAAAGGTTATATCAATCAAGCAGTTATGCATGCATTTTTAGGTCTCCTACAGAGTCACACCTCTAGGTACCCAGGTGGAGAAGAGATGGGCTAGCCAGGATTGTTGCCCAGGGTTGCAGCTGGTTGGGGCCCTGTGATGGAAAACACAACATGCACAGTACACAATATTTGTAATCCGGAGCCAGAGGGCTCCGTTCGCAAAGGAAATGAAACAAGACAATCATATGATACACTCAGACTAAGCTTTTGTTGCAGGGAGCTACCCTTGTATTTACTCACGATACTCCAGACTGGACACAGGCTGGACGAAAATCGAGACTGCAGGTGGTTGATCTGGAATGCCAGGAGAAGCGGGGGGCCCACATAAGTCACAGAGGCATCGTTCCTGTTCAAGCATGGAGCACGCTTTAGCTCACTAAAAGCACTTTTTAGTGCTTAATTAGACTTTAAAAAACCCTCTGCAATATCCAGGGCAGCCTGAAAACACTCTTTTATTCTTATTTTTGACGATCTTCCATGAGCGCTACCGGAAGCTTTGCAGACAGCTGCATAAGCGCTTCATAAGACTCGCACTAGCGAGCGGGCGAGTGATAACATTGCTGGAGAATATATGCGTGCCTCTGGAGAGAGATGTTGAATGCAGCTACAATAATTAGTTTAAATGAACTTTTAAAATTGTACTTTTGTATGTATAAACAGCTGATGTGCTGAAAAGGGGCTCATCCCCTAGGCAGTAGCTTCCTTGTTTAGGAGTGCAGTGTTTTGTGGGATACTGGGGGTCTTGCTGTACTTCCTGGTATTCTAATTCCACAAAACACGATTTAGCTCACTAAAAGCACTTTTTAGTGCTTAATTGGACTTTAAAAAACCCTCTGCAATATCTAGGGCAGCCCGAAAACACTCTTTTATTCTTATTTTGACCATCTTCCACGAGTGCTACTGGAAGCTTTGCAGACAGCTGCTTCCAGTATAAGCACTTCATAAGACCCGCACTAGCGAGCGGGGCGAGCGTGCGTGGGGCCGCGTGCAGAGATGTTCGCAGAGACACATGCATTTTGCACGTGTCTACCGGGACAACCGGCATAGGCACTATTATCCTTTATACCACCCTGTTGTCATTATCGAAGGGAATTCCTGATCTGTTACTGTATACTTACATTAAACACTAAGATGAAGAAGGTTAATAAATTGTCTTCTACTTGTAATGTACACTGCAGGTAAACGCACACCTGATTACATCTGTGATAAATGTAAACTTGTTGTCTCCCTTCAGGAGGAAATAACTCGCTTAAATACTAAAAAGGGTTATTAATTCAGAGATTAAGGCCTTAGAAGAGTATATTGATCAGATGTCTCTCCTTAAAGAAAGAAAACCGACATCAGTCTCCCAGGTTAATACCTCAACAGGTAAACTCCCTCTAATTATGCAATCTGATCTTCCACCCGAAGAATATTTGGCTGATATTTCTGCCTCTTCGGCTCTCTTTGCATCCCCATATAAATGTGATTAATCTAAGGAAGTAAAATTAGCTGCTAGTTTTTCCCATGCTAACTTGTGCAAATCTCTCGTTGCCTCACCAAAATCTTCTCACAATACAGACTTAGCCAGTACATCCACTCCCCTAAATCCCTCTAATTTTAATCAGAAATTGCGATCTAACGGATCTGCATGGTCTAAAGTTTTACCATTATCCAACAACCTCCATAAACCAAATCCAAAGCTTAATAGCCATTCACCATTAATACTACAGAACTCATTTGAACCCTTACAATTAATTTCTAACATCACATCTACAAACAATTGTACCCAAAACAATGTCCCAGTACCTCCCTCCCCACCGTTTTCTGCTGGCATTGACCAAAAAGATTGCTCATCCAAAATTAAAACATCCGATAAACAAATATTTGTGCTGGGGGATTCCATAACAAAATATATTGATCACATGGTCTGTAATCCAAACAAACAAAATAGATCTTATTTAAGCTTTAGGTGGGGTGGGAGTATCAGACATAACATCAATGTTAAAAACAACACTCTCAGCTGCTGGTGTAAATCCACTAGTGATTGTCCATGCAGGGATGAATGACATAAACAGAATAACACTAGAAGAAATAAAATGGAATTATGTAATTTGCTGGTATAAAGGGAATGTAGTGTCTGTATCTCAGAAATAATACCAGTTCCTAGAGCCTCACATTATATAACAGCTAAAATCAAAGCACTAAATGACTGGCTTAGGAAATGGTGTTACAGACAGAATATTACTTGTGTCACTCATTGGGAAGAATTCTACAATAACTACTCACTCTACTGCTGGGATGGTCTCCATCTCAGTAGAAGAGGGAGTCTTTTTTTTAGGATGCCAAATTACAACATTTATACATAAACATTTAAACTATCATTGAAGGGGGGGACCTTGTCAAAATCAAAGTTTCTAAAAGTAAATAGTGAGCTGTCCCCTAACCTTTTGAATGTTTTATCATTGAATGCTCACTCCCTGTCTATAACTAAAGTAGCTGAACTAGAAACAAGAATCTCATCTCATAACCTGGCACTCATTGCTATAACGGAAACATGGGGCAACTCTGATAGGCAATGGACTTCTGAAATCTCTGGTTTTAAGCACTACTTTAAAAATAGATCTGACAACAGAAAAAGAGGAGGGGTAAGCCTCTATGTTAAAGACGCTATTTATTCCTATGAACTTTCCTCTGATGTACATACTGAGAGTGTCTGGGTGTATATACACCCTATAGGACTCCCTCAAATTCTTGTTGATAATTGTTACCATCCTCCATCTGGAGATATTTCCTGCACTAAGTTAATTACAACTGAAATCTCACAATTTGCCAACAGTGGTACAGTTCTTATCCTAGGTGATTTCAGTCTCCCATCTATTAGCTGGGATACCTTAACTGGATTTAATCAGCATGATATGCACTTACTAACTTACTAACTACAATAATCGATCTTGGTCTCGCCCAGCTAGTTAAAGATCGAACCCGTGGTGGAAATATACTTGACCTTGTTATAACTAATTTGGATACCTTTATAACTAACCTAAGTATTACAGAACCCTTAGGCCAACAGTTCTCAAACTTTGTCATAGTGAGCCTCCCCTAAGCCATGGAAAAGATCTTGAGCCTCCCTCAAAATACTGAAATATTTTTGGGCCTCCCCATAGAAAAATAGCCTACTTTTCACAGTACATCATGAATAAATTGAAACCTCTTTGCATAGTTGGCTCTCGTGTTATTAAGCTTATGGTAACCCCCCCCCCTCCCCAAACAGGACAACCTACTTGCTCCAATATTTTGGCTCTTGAACCATTGTTACCCCTTGCTACCACACCTTCATGGGTCAGACTGCTTTTCTGTTTTCCTCTATCTGGAATAACCTTCTGCCTCTCCACCTCTCACACCTGCTCTTAAGCAACTTCTCAGGGATCATTTGCCCCCTCCTGCTGTTAGTCCTAGTACTTGTATGGTTAACTCTTGTATTTGGACAGTTCTGCTGCCAGTCTAATTGATCAATTGTTCCTGCATTGTTAGTTTATTGTTCTTAATTTGTTTGCACTTTTATTCATTTTGTATTGCTTAAGTGTTTTGCAGCTACATTCTAAACTGTATTCTTTCACTACCCTTCCTAGGTACACTTGAAATAAGCCATGGCTCAGTGTATAGTACCTTCCCTGGTCACAGACTTGTGAATAAATACATAAATTCACCTACTATTATCCTCTTTCAGTTTGCCTTATCCCTTCACCCAAACTCTATAGAATTCAGAATTGAAATAGAATACTTTTTCAAGACTTGCTTGAGCCTCCCCTGGAACAGGTTGGGGCCTCCCCAGGGAGGCTGGCCTTACCATTTGAGAACCCCTGCCTTAGGCAATAGTGACCACATGTCTATTTCATTTACACTACCCCAAAAAGCCATACTGTAATAAATAATAGTACATTTAGACAATATAATAAAGCAAACTTTCAACAAATCA